>OX415252.1:77850641-82963141 GCA_948329865.1 Linaria vulgaris
GAAGTGAAACAAAAAGAAAGACTCGAAAAAAAGTGTTGGGGTTTTTTGTTGGAGATATAAAAGAAAAGAAAGTGTTTGGATGTTTGAGATATAAAAGTAAAGAAAGTGTTAGGTGGTTTGTTTTGAAGATGAAAGAAAGTGTTTGGTGTTTTGTTTTGGAGATAAAAGAAAGTGTTTGGTATTTTATTTTGCAGATAAAAGAAAGTGTTTGAGATAAAAAAAAAAAGTGTTTGGGTTTTGTGGATTGGAAAAGAAGAGTGTTGGGTATGTTTGGAGGGTGTAATATTAGTGAATGAAAATTAGAGAGAAGAATGGTGGGTATATATAAGATTTAAGGTGAAAATTTTGAATTTTCGTGAAAATTTGAATTTTCCCCGGATTCCCGCCCATTTCAGTGGAATTCGCAATATGCCGAGCGGTTGCTAGGTACCATGGCAACCGCCCGGGCGGTTGCGACAATAGGTAACGCAACTGCTGGGCGGTTGCAACAGTGGGATGTTCGCAACCGCCCATCGATTGCGAATAATATTCAAGTTTAAAATTAGTGATTTTTGGCAAGTATATTGATGTGTTTGTGTTTATAGACAACGTATATCATTATAGACAACATAAATCATCCAAAATAATAACAAAATTCAAGTATGAATATTATCTGCAACCGCTCGGCGGTTTCAGATAACCAATATCAGCAACCGGCCAGCGGTTGCGAGAAGCATTGGCGACCGCCCGGCGGTTGCTGATATTGGCTATCTAAAATCGTCTGGCGGTTGCAGATAACGTCCATATTCAAAATTAATGATTTTTGGGAAGTATCTTGATGTGTTTGTCTTTATTGAACTCAAATATCATTATTACATGTGAATAGTAATAGTAAACGTTTACAAGACTAGTAATTAAGTTAGTAAAATAGTAGATTATGTGATTAGGCGAGTTATCAACGATACACTTATATATTATGTTCAACAACTAATCATCATACTTAGTCTTTAATGTTGTCCCTAAGCTTGATTTTGCAATGAAACCTTATAATTCAGCTTGTTTTAACTATCTTTAGGGTAATTATCAATTGATCAAACAACGCACCACAACGAATCATCCGTAACAGTAAAAAATCAAGTATGAATGTTATCTGCGACCGCCAGGTGGTTATAGATAACCAGTATCGGCAACCGCCCAAGCGGTCGCCATATGACCTAGCGACCGCCTAGCGGTTGCGAGGAGCACTGGCGACCGCTCGGGCGGTTGCGGATACTAGTTATCTGCAACTGCCTGGCGGTTGCAAATAATGTCCATATTTGAAATTATTGATTTTTGGGAAGTATCTTGATGTGTTTGTGTTTATTGAAATATTTTTATTACATGTGAATAATAGTAGTGAACGTTTACAAGACTAGTAATTAAGTTAGTAAAATAGTAGATTAAATGTGAGTATGCGAGTTATCAACGATACACCTATATATTATGTTCAACAACTAATCATTTACTTAGTCCTTAATGTTGTCCCTAAACTTGATTTTGCAATGAAATCTTATACTCTGGCTTGTTTTAACTATCATTAGGGTGATTATCAATTGATCAAACAAAGCGTCACAACGAATCATCCACAATAGTAAAAATTCAAGTATGAATGTTATCTGCAACCGCCAGGCGGTTGCAGATAATGTCCATATTCGAAATTATTGATATTTGGGAAGTTGATGTGTTTGTGTTTAATGAACTCAAATATCATTATTACATTGAATAATAGTAGTAAATATTTACAAGACTAGTAATTGAGTTAGTAAAATAGTAGATTATGTGTGGGTAGGCGAGTTTATCAATGATACACCTATATATTATGGTCAACAACTAATAATCATACTTAGTCCTTAATGTTGTCTCCAAGCTTGATTTTGCAATGAAACCTTATAATTTGGCTTGTTTTAACTATCACTAGGGTAATTATTAAATGATCAAACAACGCACCACAACGAATCATGTGAATAGTATAAATCCAAGTATGAATAGCAGTCGTCCAGCGGTTGCACATAGGCTATGGCGACGGCCTAGCGATCGCGAGGCCTTATAGAAGCCTCGCGACCGCCGCGGCAGTTGCCACTTCTCCATGGAGACCGCCTGGCGGTCTCGCAGCGGTCGCTATTAATGGCAGCCATCTTGTAGTGTTAATTCTCTCTCCAAAACATATTCTAACATAATCTTCTTTAAAAAAGAATAAAAAATCTTTCATCCTTGTTTGTAGGACTATTTTAACCGCTGCATAGTTATTCATAAAAATAGAAAAAAAAATCTGCATATTTTATGAAAAAAAACAATTAAAATAAAAAGGATAAAAGTAATTATAATAGGATAAAAATTATAGTTTATTGGATCCGCCAATGGACTTCAATATCATATTTTTTAATTAGAATTAAATATGCTTAGTTAATGATAATAGAAAAAAGTATTGTTGATGGTTTTTGTGTAAACGAATAGCATAATATTGCAAAATTGTAGTGAATTATTGAAAAAAATTATATGAACCTGATTAAATACATTTTATATTATTTTTAATTTAGTCCCTAAACACTTCAAGAAATGGTAAAATGGTAAACTTATTATCTCCAAGTTTGTTGTTATATTATATACTATGTTGTTATATTATATACTAAGCGTGTAACTTCTTGTTTCTCATATAATACTGTTATCCTCAAGTTTGATATTAAGTCCTTTTTAAGGCATAATTTTCAGAAAAGCTTACATTATTTTGCAAATGAAAGAACTAATTGATTTATTTGACATTATTTTCCTTACACATTCTCTAATAAACTAAACTATAATATAAGATTAAAAAGAAATTCTATTTAGTCTTCTAATTCCATGATCCTTTATAAACAGAAAGACTCTTTATGATATATATCAGAAAAGTTTATGGAGATAAAAATATTTTATGTGATTCATAAAGAGAAACGAATAATAAATTACAAAGATAAAAGAAAAATTTATGTGAATTACTTTTATCTTTTTTAATCTAATTGCAAAATATAATTTTTGATTTTTTCATAAACTATGCAATTTTTTTTATGATAATTATGCCGCGCTTGAAACAGTCCTACAAACAAGAATGAATTTTTTTTTTTTAAAGAGATTTACGTTAGATTTTTTTTTTTGAGAGAATTAATAACATGAAAGAGGGGAGAGAAATAATAAAAATTAGGGAAAATGTGCAACATGTTTGCTTAGGAGTGTGGAGTGGGTGGTATACTTAACCAATAATTATTGGTTGTACATACAAAGGTACACAAATAGGGTATAGAGAAATTGGGGTGGTCTTGAGGTTTTTTTTTTTTTTTTTTGGAAAATTAATGAATATAATTAAAAGAATGGGAACAAGGTAACATTGCATCTCAACTTGGAGATAAAAGTTTCTCTTAACAAGACTTTAATGCTACATATAAAAGATAGGTTTGTGTACCTACCACAAACAATTCGTCATGAAAAGAAGGAACCTTTTAATGTTTAGGTAGAGAAAAATAATTGCAAGGTACATTATTAGAGATTTCTTCTCTTCGTTATTATGTTTTGAAACGTGTATATATAATCTCATAAATATATGTTGTAGTACAATATGTACAACATTAGTGGAGTCCCAGAAAATAATAGCTGCTTGTTAATAAACTATGAGTTTGATTATATGATATATATATACGGATGAAAGTAAACTAATGTTAATTGACCTAATAACTTGTCTTGTGACTTGTACTAATAATATTACCATGCATTATATTCTTACCTTGCCTGTAACACTACAACTAGTTTGTCATTATTCATTAGCTTGTTTTCGATAAAAATAGAAATAACAGTGCTCGGGGTAATTTTCTTGGATATATTTAACAAAGTCTATATTTTTCTCTCTTTCAATTTTCAGAAAAAAGATGAAACTCTTTCTCACATATATAATTCAATCGTGACTCTACTCTAATTTAATGCCACGTTGCGTAACGACTTCACATTAAAAATTTGCTGAAACGTAGAAATGAGATAGAGCAATCAACTACGTACAAGGTAGAATTCTAGATAAAACAAAAAACAAAAAAAAACATGCTCCCATGGATCTGAAACTGAGAAGCTTCGCTGTTAAAACTCATCCAAAATTTCCAAGTAATCAGAAAAAGGGAGCTTGGAACTTGAGATAAAAATCAAGCACAACAAATCAAAAAATTAGAATAAATGTTACCTGTTCTAATTAAGAAACTTCGAGCATCAAATTAGTATGCTATACTATATATATGTTCGTGATATTGGCACGGCTCAATCAAATAACCGAACTCTATCTCTATAGAGCGCGGCTTTCAAATTGAACCGCACCAACATCTCATACGATCTATTAGTAAGCATACTAATTGTTCATTGCCTACTCATCTTCGTTGTCTTTATGCCTATACACCTATTTTTTCAACAACCACCAAAAAAAAAACATGTGGAGAGAAAGGAACAATTTAACCTGTGAATCTATATGTATGAAATCAGAGACATGAATAATTTATCTAGTGCATATTAGAGAGGTATATATAATATAAATATAAAACCGAGTGAGGAATTGCAGAAGCGGGCATTAATGAATGTGCCAACTACCCAAATAACAAAAGGGAGGGTATATTTACTCAAAAGCTAAGTAACGATGGAAAAAGCTTACTGGAGCAAATCTGGACTCTTTAATATGCATTTATTAGGTCTGGAAAAGAAAGGGCATTTTAATTTAACACCATGACGCCTGCTATTTGAATTTCAAACCACAATAGTTCTCACTCAATTAATATACTGCGTCACTGACCACCCCCTTTCGTTGTTTTACACAAATGGTATGCAACTTTATTACTACTATTACCAGCTATAATTATATGTTCGTATAGTTCATTATCATCGGCTATAATTTCATGTTTCTATAGTGGATACGGAATGAACACGCATGTCCCTATATATTTCTTAAGTTAACTTTTTAATTAAGCACGAACCTTAGCTAGGGATGATGTGTTACTAGAATTTCAGGTAACTTATATACTTCAGGTGTGACATTATAGAAAAGCGTTTTAATTTTACAATATTGAAATATACGGTGGGAAATAATAATGTAAGCCCCGATGAGGTGTCACTCTCTTCATGTGGGTCTGTGTTTGTATCTATGTCTAATACTATCTATTGCATAACTATCAAACTGCTAGGGTTTCAGGGTACAACCACCAAACACAACATTGAACATCCGCACTCACTGTTTTCACGTGATATTGCTGGCGAACACCCTTTTGCCCCACCCCCCTTCATTCCCTTGCGCTAGGCCCATATATCAACAAAGCATTCAATGAAACATTACTCCAATAGCATAATGCACATGTGTAGTAAAACATTGTGAACGACCTAGCTAGCTAAATTTTGGACTCTTGGAGATGATTTAATGTTGACTATTTTGACGGAGCACCTAGCTTATCACCACGCCAAATTCTCTCAGAGCACGTTTGCTTCCCAATTTAGATAGTGTTGCATTTTCGAGTCTGGTCATTATTAGTCCCACGACTCTTACAAATAGCACGTTTGAATGTGCCAGATAACCATGTGTTTAATCTTTGTTCTGATGTTTGGTTCGTCCCCATAAGATTCCATATAAAACAAATTGCTTTCAATACCCTCACAGTTACGTATTATTCATATAATATAATAAACTAGATCATTTGTTTATATTATACAAGATTTGTTTAGATTTTATTTCCCCCACCTACATTTCATCCGTTGCCCATGACTTCTTTGCTTTTTTCACTAGGAACACTTTATCCAATGTATTTAAAATTTTTGAATACGTGGGCATACAATTAGATCTCCAGTAATATTATAGATAGTAAGTTTTGGTCTCACGTCACTCGCAACTAATAAAATTATTTTTCACGTCATTCATATTTCATAGTCACTTCATAGTTCATACTTCATAGTTCATACACAAGTCACCATATATTAGAAGTTTATAACAACACTACAAGAATTTGGGGCTTTTTCCAATCGGAAAATCCCGACCGGATTTCGGTCGGGAGCATTCCCGACTGATATTCGGTCGGGACAACTTTTCCCGACCGACATTCGGTAGAGAAATTTTAAAAAATACATTTCCCGACCGAATTTCGATCGGGAATGAGGGAGGTATTTTCCCTCCATCCTCTTCATTTTCACTCTAAAATTTCTCTCTCCCCCCTGCTTTTCCCAACCGCCGAGCCCCTATTTGCGACCGAAATTTCGTCGGCACTTCCGATCCGGTAAATTTTTTTGCTTTTTCTTGTTTTTTATGTTATATTTAATGTTTTAATATTGATTTTTTATGTTTAATTGTCAGATATTGTAGAAATTGTTAGGATTTAATTAGGAAATGCCTTTAGGAATTCTTAGGCTTTGGAAAATGTTAGACTTTTATGCCTTTAGAAATTGTTAAGCTTTAGGAAATGTTATAATTTTATGATTTTAGTAATTATTTATGCCTTTAGGAATTGTTAGGCTTTAGGAAATGTTATAGTTCAGTAATTATATATGACTTTAGGAAAACTATATATCACTTATATATGTGTTAATTTATTTATTAGGACGTTAATTTTATGAAATGAGTTTAGATATCTTAGAAATGATAATTTTTATAACATAGCTCCTGACTTTAGGAAAAAACTATATAACTTAGTTTTGA
Source organism: Linaria vulgaris (assembly GCA_948329865.1). Classification (NCBI taxonomy): domain Eukaryota; kingdom Viridiplantae; phylum Streptophyta; class Magnoliopsida; order Lamiales; family Plantaginaceae; genus Linaria; species Linaria vulgaris. The sequence continues at coordinate 77,857,336 of OX415252.1, forward strand.
TTAAATTTAGGTCATCTCTATAATTAGAAAAATTCTAACTTAGATGCTTTTACTTAGTCCGTAGCACTTTCATCGACGACATCTCGTCCCGTGATAGCGATCGTGGCCAGCCCTCGAAAGAGAAGGCACAGTAGTCCACCGAGTGCTCCATCGAATGCTCAACCTACTGATCCACCAAGGATAGGTCCTCGTCTACGTATCATTCATTTTGACACTGCACTACCCGATCCTGTCGATGCACCTGATACCGGTTTTGCCGAGTCCCCTGCTTCTTCACATCCACCTAGGCGTACTATCGGACCGAGCGGCGGTACTCCACCAGATCTAGTAGTACCAATTTCGACTAGATGATGATCACGTAGCATGGATGACATCGTCATCATCTAAGCCATCGTCGTCATCGAGGCCATCGTCATCATCGAGGTGTACGGCACCTAGGCCACGCTCTACTAAGTCTACACCGACGGGTCCTAGTACTTCTTCCCATGTAGACGATGTCGGTGCAGGACCATCTTTAACGACGCAGCAGAGACCGGGCCGAGGCATATAGAGAGGCCCGCAGGTTCTGGCTGACCGTAGAGACCGTCTTAGGGTCGAGCTGGATGAGCACGGCGTATTTCTTGATGGGAACAAGATAGCGGCGGCGATTACCTCGATCTTTAAGGAGTTTATGAAGACGTGTGTTCCTTCATACATCGAGGTCAATCTAGTAGTCCAGGGTCAGATGTGGGCAAAGTTTAAGGTGAGATATTGAAAGTTTACTAAATTTATATACATAGTAAGATTTTATTTAAAGAAACCTTAATTAAAAACCTTAATTAATTGCAGAACATATACTACATTGATCCGGCTGACTTGCTTCGGGCACATTCCGCATACGAGATGAAGGCTAAGAAGTGTTACAAGGAAATAATGTACCATGCGAAGAAGAACTATTATGATAGGAAGGATGATACAAAGTGGGCGAGGCGTCCGAAGAACAGTTGGATGAGCGACAAGTTAGAGAGAATGTTCGTGATGCATTAGGAGTCAGCTGACCATGCGAAGAAATCAGAGGCAGGACAGAAGAACAGGCGAGGAGGACAGGCACCAGACCCTGATCGTCCTCCACGAAGGACTCATGCTAGTGGGTCTCGGAGCTACACAGAGATTCGACGTAGGATGGTATGTCTTATTAAATTGAGTTACTGTACGAATAACTATTGTCTTAAATTTAAATAGCTAAAAAAACAAATGTATATCAATATGCAGGCTGTTTCAAGACCTCCAGGGGCCCTGAGCCTCGGCACGATGAGGCATGTCGTTATTAGCACACACATGTTCCCGGTCAACCAAACGGAGCTTCCCCTCGCCGCATTTGGGTTCACCCCAAGTATAGGGCTATCTACGTAAGTATTTAACTTGTAAAACATTCTTTGATTACTATATTAACATATGTCTTCCTTAATTATGTACTAACAATTCTGACAAAATGAACAGGAGGACTACATAGGTTGTATGATCCAGAGGTACGAGGCAGATCGTTCTGCGTGGCAACCACTAGATCAGGAGATGTGGAGTCTGGCGATTGAAGGAGTGAAGAAGGGGAAAGATGCGGGTCTCCCTACGGATGCACGTCACGATCGGTTTGGTTTCTCGACGAAGAAGAAGCCAAACACGACACATGACTATGCGAGGGCGTTGGAGGGGGAGAACCGTCGTCTTAGGACTGCTACTGATTGGAGGTTTGACGAGCTTCTTAGTCACATAGGATACTTGTCCCAGCACATCACCGAGACTACATGTACTCCTCCTTCTCGACCCATGCCTACTAGATTCATGGGTGATGCTCGTCAAGCCGGTCGGCGTTCCTCGCCCCCTCCTGATCCTTTTGCACATGGTGCTCTAAATGTTACGATGTATGATCCTGAGTACGCGGATGACCTCGAGGATGACACTCTCGATGGTGATGCAGTCGATCTTGGCAATGATGGTGATGATGGTGCTGGATGCTCCACATATGATACATTTGGCTTTCATGATGAGGACTATGAGTAGTAGTAGTTTTATTTATTCGTTTTATTTAAGTATTGAAAACTGTGTTAGTTGTTTGTATTTATGTAATTCGTTTGATGCTTGGACTAATTATGTAATGTTAAACTAATTTCGTATTTTTATGTAATTATGCAGAGTAGTAGTGTATTATTTGTTTGTTTGATGCAGAGTAGTAGTATTATTTGTTCGTTTTATCTAAGTATTGAAAACTGTGTTAGTTGTTTGTTTATTGGTAATTATGTAATGTTGTTATTACTGCAACGTGATACAAATTTATTACTACAAGCACGAATACAAACTATAATATGAAATTAAACAACGTGAATCAAATTTTTTTATAAAATAGAAATCGACCACTAAACCATAATCGCACGCTATTCATACATACTATCCTTAGAATCTGAGTCACTCATTATCTCTTCCTCTTTCTCTTCCTCATTGCCATCCTCGTCCTCGTTGCCCTCTTCTTCCTTGTTGCCCTCCGCTGCTGCCTCCTCGTCAACCACATCAAATCCCTCGTTGGCCAATTGGATATTCATATCGAATGAGGAAAGGTCCACGCATAAGTTAAACCCTTCAGATGCATTCTCTTGTAGCACTTGGTTCGGCATCCCCGCGTCCACATCGTTTGATCCCGCAATTGATGACATATCGATTATGTGTCTGGCAGGAATAGTGGATACAGCCAACCATCCTCTCTGTCCTGGTCATCCCGTCGTCTTCTTTGGATAGGGCACGTAGTACGCTTGTTTTGCTTGGTTAGCAAATACAAACGGTTCGTTGGTGCCAAGGGTACGCTTTGGGTCGATGTCAACCAACTTGTACGTTGAATGCTCATGCATATATGCGTTTATATCATACCAAACACATTTGAACAAGACTATGTACAGGGGTCTAATTCTGCCCCAATATTCCCCCTGTATAATGTCTTTGAACATTCCATAGAAGTTGGTAGCATCGGATCCTCCCATGTCTCCCTTCACATAAACACCGCTACAATCACTCTTCTTCGGGCCCAAAATCATATCGGTGTGAAATTTGAACCCATTCACAATGTATCCCCCGTAGGTTGCCACTGAATTAGCCGGACCTATGATTAGAGGATCTATTCGTACGTCGGCCTCGTATTTCCCACTTGAATATATCTTCTTGAACCATGCTACGTATTGTTGGTTCCTCTTGGATTGTATCTCAATTGGACTAAGTCCACCGCACTCCTCTTCTTCAAACAGTCTGTATAGGAAAATTTTGATAAGTTAGTTGTCTTTAAAGCGCTTAATAATTTCGTTATTAAAAATAATTAACGACCACTTACTCGACCCATTCGTCAAGCTCTTGACAATTTAGAAGCGTGTAAAGCTCTACTTGCTCCATCTCATCGGAAGTCAAGTATCGCCTTTTGTTTAGTGGCCCTATTGGCGCCCCTTTCTTGTGAAATATTCTAAGCTCATTATCCCACTTCGTGTTATCTAGTGTCTCGTTCCTGTTGAGTTTTTTATATTTATCTGAAAAGATACATCCAAATATTGAGAACACATATTGGACAGCTCAGCAAGTAGGTATTGATTGGCTATGGATCCTTCCACCCTTGCCTTGTTCAGTATTGAACACTTCATGTCGAACATCCGCCTAATTCATAGAAACAAAAGATTAGGCAAAGAATCGATAATTATAAAAGATAATTGTTATTAAAAATATAAAACCGTACCTCTCAAATGGATACATCCATCTATAATGAACTGGACCACCAACTCTAGCCTCGTACGGAAGGTATATGGCTAAATGCTCTATAGAGTCAAAAAATAAAGGAGGAAATATCAGTTCCATCTTGCACATGGTAACAATAAACGATTCCTCCAATCGCTCCATATCCTCGGCCGACACCTCTGAGGCGCAAATTGCCTTGAAAAAAAGGCTAATCTCTACTAAGGTCCCCCAAATCTCGGGTTTCGAAGTCGCAAAATGCAATCATGATCAATCTTTGTATGAAGACGTGACAAACATGACTCTTCATACCATACAATTTTCCTTTTTGTTTTTGCACACATCGTCCCAAGTTCGAGGCATATCCATCAAAAAACTTCAGTTCGGTCAGCCAATCAAGCACCATGTTCTTTTGATCCCTCGTAAGACAATATTTTGCCTTTGGTTTTATATACTCACTTCCTCTGCCAATGGGTTTCAAGAACAATTCTTTACGGTTGGTCAACAGCTTAAGATCGTGCCTCGACTTAATGTTGTCCTTCGACTTAGCATCGTCCAACACCGTGTCGATGATGTTCTCAAAAAAGTTCTTCTCACAATGCATGACATCTAAATTGTGGCGAATCAAGTTCGTGGACCAATAAGGTAGTTCCCAAAAGATGCTTCGATGACACCAGTTATGAGTTGTGTTAAATCCCGAAAGCTTTGTGGAGTTTGCCCCAAATCTAACCGATCGCGGCCTATCCATAATTGCTCTCATCTTCGCTCATGTCTTCCTTCGAATTGGTGCTGCAAGTACCTCCATATCCTTGTAGAAATCATTTTTGTTGTACCTCCATTTATGACCCTCTGGTAGAACCCAACGATGACAATCGAATCACGAGACTTTTCCACCATGCTTAAGTGTAAAAGCATATGTTTCACCCATTCAATAAGGACACACCAGCTTACCGTGCATGCTCCACTGGGAAAACATTCCATAAGCAGGAAAATCGCTAATAGTCCACATTAGGGTCGCTCGCATTTGGAAGTTTTCCTTTACGAGTTGTCATATGTCCACAAACCATTACTCCACAAATCATTCAACTCATCAATCAATGGTCTCAACAAAAGATCCAAGTTCTATGCAGGACTCTTTGGACCGGGTATAATAAGGCTCAGAAAAATGAACTCCGATCGCATGCATAAATCCGGCGGAAGGTTATAAGGGGTCACAAACACGGGCCAACAAGAGTAGTTCTTCCCAGATTGCCCAAACGGTGTGAACCCATCTGTACATAGGCCGAGTCAGACATTTCTAGGCTCTGCTGTGAAGTCTGGATACGTACGATCAAATCTCTCCACGTCTCGCCTGTAGCTGGGTGAATCATTCTATCAGTTGACTGTCGACACTTCAAAGGCCAAGTCATATGTCTCGAAGTGCCTACAGTATAAAACAACCTCTGTAATCGAGGGCCTAGGGGGAAGTACCACAATTTCTTCCTTGTGACCCTGGACTTTCTACCAGCCTCGTACCTATCGGTCTTGCATATCAGACACGATGTGAGATCCTGGTTGGCATTATCGCCGTAGTACAAGAAACAAAAAATCCAACATACATCGATCTTTTCGTACCCTAAACCCAAACTCGCGAGCATCTTATTCATGCCTGAAACCGTATTCGGTAGCATTTCCTCAATCTCTGGGCCCATAATATCTTTAGATAACCTTAAGTACTTTTCGCAAGCGACATTAGCTAGTTTATGCATCGTCTTGGTAGTCAAGAACTCGGCAAACCACTGGAGCACAGTCTTCGGCCTATTCATTTTTATGTTTCTCATCTGCATCAATTTGTAGAACTCTTTTGCCTCGAGACTTGGATCTTCGTTGCGCACCTCTCCCTCAACAAATCGACCCCTATATGCATCCACAACCAATTCTCTAAACGAAGTATCGGCATGAACCGGACTATCAACGTGAATACTAGCAGACGGTGATTCAGGTATATACGATGTGGACGCCTCGCTTGCCTTCTCTCCATGCAACACCCAAATCCAACATTGATACACAAACCCCGACTTATAAAGATGATCCCGTACTACGTTTCGATCAAAAAACTTTAAATTGATGCATTTCTGGCACGGGCACCTAATACGATTTCTTAGATCTAAGTAATCTCTCTGTTGTGATGCATATTGTATGAATTCACGAACCCCAACCACGTAATGTTGATTCAAATAACCATGTTACTATCTATCCTATCGTAAATCCAAGATATATCGGGACGATAATCCATTTCTAATCTAAGAAAATTAAAAAGAAATAGTTACAATTAATTTCACCAATCAATAAATTTATCATTTATATAAAAAAAAAAATTAAACACGAGTACATAGAAGTCAAGGAAATTAATAATTACTTGTTCTTGCGTAGAAAATACTTAGATCAAGTATTGTTTGCACACACACGCCCCTCGTTGCATTTACCGCAATATCTAAAACAATGAAACATGAAAAAAAAAAGTTAATAAAGATGATCTTAATTGAGAAAAACTAACAAAAAACAGTTATAACAAGAGGAAATCGTGGATACCTTAGCAAGTGATGAATGTTGGGGTATTTGTAGGGGGGTGACACTATTCTCGACCAAAATTTGGTCGGGAATAGTAACGGCAACTGTTATTGCCGACCGAATATCAGTCGGCAATAAGAATAGCCGTTATTATTGCCGACCAAATTTCGGTCGGCAATAACAATAGCCTAATTCCCGACCGGACATCGGTCAAGTTTAGGGGCACCGGTATTCCCGACCGGGTATCGGTGGGAAATGACGGAAAATTACTTCTCCGACCGCAGTCCGGCCGGGACTGTTCTCGACCGGAGTCCGGTCGGGAATATTTGGCCCGAGCGACTTGCGGTCGAAAAACTTCCGACCGATTTTCGGTCGGGATGGCCGGTCGGAAAAAACCCGGGCCGACCGAACTTCGGTCGAGAAAAAATTTCTGACCAAAGCAATGTCAACCGGCCTACCTCGACCGAAAATCGATCGGGAAAGGGCCATTCCCGACCGCAGAAGGGTCATTCCCGACTGGCTTTGCAGTCGGGAATGACCCGAAAATCCTGTAGTGAAAAAAGAACATCAAACTTCAAACTTCAAGAAAAAAAAAAAGAGGAGAAAGCTACGGTTCAGCGGCGGCCCAGCGAGCAGGGGCGATGCAGGCGTGCAGCGGCGGCGATTTGTGGAGAGTTGAGCACTTGAGCTTACGTTTTTTTTTCTTTTTTTCTCCAATCGTGAGCTGAGATTTGGAGTTGGAAGAGGGTTTTTTTTATTTTATTAAAGACTGGGTTTTATCATATGGGAATAAAGGTAATTTCAATTAAAAATAAAAATAAGGGTTGAACCGATTCGCAAGTAAAACCGGTTCAGCGGTCGCCGGGTAAATCGGCAAAAACTGCTGGTTCAACCAATGCAGCGAGCAACCCGCTATAACAAGAGAACCGGCCCGGACAAGGCTCTGGTTCTCGATCGAACCGGCCGGTCCGGGCCGAGTTTCAAAACACTGCCCTCACCTACCATTTCAACAGTCATTCGATAAAACCTTTTTTATTTACCTCCCGAAAGAAATTCCCACCCCAAAACCCTAGTTCTCCCTCAGATTTATGTATCTATTATCCACAGAAAAATGTTGATGTCCTCCAATAATGGAGCCGCCATGCACGAAGTCCCGTAACTCTGGTAAATCAGTCCTCGTTGAAGAATCCTCTGGTGAATGGTGTTGCGACAATGTGCCGCCCGGAACATGCATCATGCGCAATGGTGATGAAACGGATGGGCCAATTCTTAAATATCAACTCCTTTGTAATGATCATTGAGAGAGGAAGGTATGTTAAATTGGGCCACTATCTAATTGATTACTGAAATCTGGAGGCGCTGATTATCATGGTCTAATTCCATTGTTAAAAGAGCCTTTAGTACATCATGTTACTCTCGTTCGTATTAGTTATTGTTTAGTGTGTAATCTCCTTGTTTTATTGGTATTAGAGTGTAATTAGCATGGTTTAACTAATGCCTTACCATAAACAATTTGAATTGGTATCTGTGGATTTATTGTTTTAACCTCATTCATAAAACTAATTGTTGGGTAATACATGGCTATTTCCCTGTTTTGGCATCTTCTGTTGTGGGATAATTCTCAAATTTTTTATAGTATAATGTGTGAATGACAAGTTGTGCAATGTATGAGTTGTTTGGCAGCAAAAATTTGAATGGTTGTACCATTCATCTCTTACTTACAACGTCTACGCCATTGGTATTCACTTGCAAATAAGCTCAATAGTTTTGCTAAACTCGTGAGAGGGCGTAGTATGAGTAGTGAAATCCAAACGCTATTTGATTAAGTTCCTTATATTGTTCGTATATGCTACAATGGAAACAGCAGAAAGTAAAACATGGTAAGATATAAATTAAGTATTTTGGTATCATTTAAGATGTAGTCATTTCTGTTGCTTTGACATAAAGTTTCTATACTTAATTTTCACGTTACTCCCCTGATGTTTCTTTTGGCTCTGTTATACTAACGAGGACATATATCTGATATCCTTTTAAATGTTATGCAGTCATCGTTGTATGTTAACCATGACAATGACGATATCGAGGCGGAGCAATGGAGTCCCTATTTAAAAAAGAGCTATATAAATATCTGAAACCTTTGCCGCAACAATCTAGTGAGGACCATTGCCAAGCTTGAATTGGCAATGGAGATAGCATTCGACTTTCTCACAAGTAATGGCAGTCTTGAATTTTCGATTAAGCGTGAGGTCTGGCACAAAGTTATGAGAATTCAGGCTAATTTCCTGGAGCACAGGAACTTCGTTGTGTCTCATATGCTTCAATTCAATTCGGAGACTGGAGTCATCACGACCAATCCACAATATGAACCATATCTTGATACGGTAATAAAATCTCCCAACATATATAAGCTTTGTTAATTAGTTGGTTACCAAATTAAAGCCTTGTATTAGATATTGAATATTTATAGTAATCTTCGAGTATGTAGGAATCAGACCGTGAGAAGATTTTTCGCAACGAAGCCTTCCATGGGTACTACTCGCACCACGCTTTCTTCTTAGAGAAAGATGTTGTCATTACTACTCAGATGACAACATGATATATACACCGAAATATACCCTATGACTGCCTAACAAATTTTACCACAAAGTCAAGTATCTGTTAAGAGATCATAGTAAACATAAAAGAGCAAAGATGGTTGTAAATTTACACCCATCACATTCTGCATTTAGATAAACCAAATGATAATTCAGGAAGCCATCAAATACATATAAAACCCCCCAAAATGCACTGACCCCTTCACCCGATTAAAGAAGGACTGTTAACACAAGTTTTAACCACGCAATGTATGAAACAAGTTCCAAATATTAACAAAAGACGAAACTACAGCTTAACAAATTGGGGCAATAGCCCTAACTCTGTACAACCTTACAAATTACCACGCACAAACAAGTAATAGGCCTCTTGTAAACATTATAAAGAATGAAATAGTGTTTACCAGATAAATCGCACAAAATCGTGGACCAAACTCACATGTAATTGAGAAACTACGTGTCGTTAATATAACTTGCACAAGAAACGCAATTAACGCTATATACAAGAATCGTTTAACGGAAACAAGATAAAAAAAACCTACAATTTTGGTACACTCGGAATCGTCGTGCTCTTGGAAACCCTAGAAGCAGCTTTGTATTTCAATTTTAAGAAGTGAGGTCACATTCACCTTTTCCTCCTTTTATTTGTTGGATATTTAGCAGGAATTGTTGGTCCAATTTTAAGGGCATATTAAGAATATCACAGAGCTTATCTTGGCACAACTACAACTTGGAGCGGGGGTAGTTCATGATTAATTGTTGAGAGACAAACCCATGAAGTGACACTTATCATGTTTATTTCATTTTAGAGTCATGAAAACCAAACACGAGATAAGACCCTAATTTGTAATTTATCGTGGCTTATTTATGCAAGCAAACGTGTTCTAAGTATATTAGATTGACTCTAGCAAACCATGTCAATGCATCTACACAGCTTCTTTCAAAACATTCAGACGTTGGCACCTAAATTTGACTCCGTCATAGCCATTCTACTATAGCAAAACCAATTAGACAACGGATCTCCTGACAAAAGGTCATATCTTTCATCGATTCTTTCGATATACAAGGACCAAACTTTAGAATACTTGAGACGTGTTGCCTACCTTGGCTTGTACTTATTATTTGGTTTGGTTTTAACCGGCGGTGTATATATCGTTTACCTCACACTTCTGTACTAAATTTATACCATTAATAAACTTATTTAGCACGTCCATCGAGTAACATTATTATAGTGTCTAACAAGAACTTAAAAGATTGAAATTTAAAAGAAGGGCTTTGAATTAATAATCGAGTTTCATGCAACAACAACAATGATTCAATATGCACTACAAGAAAACTGCACAATTGGAACCATTAATTAGGTTCCAATTGCCCCTTTTTTGGTTCCCGTAGACCATATGGGAACCACTTATGGGCACCAAAGGCTCTGTCTCCGTTACCCCCGTGGCGATTGCCTTGGGAACGAATTAAATGGTTCCCATTGCTAATAGGAACGAACGTGTTTGGTTTCCGTTTGGTTCCCATTGCTTTAGGACTGGGACCCCCAATGCTGACATGAGATACACATTATTCTGCCAACGGGAACGAAATCTTCGTTCCTATTCCTTAATTCAAAATTTAAAAAAAAAAACGGTGGAAATTTAGAATTTTGTTAAAAAAATAGGGGGGAAATTTGAATTGTTTTCAAAACAGTACAATTTTCGAATTTTTCATATTGGCGCCATTTTGATTTTGAAAATTTTCAAAGATTTCATTTTTGATTATTGTTGTTGTTGTATAATCTGAAATTATCATTTTCATGGTAATATGCTTAATTTCATTTTATGTTATAACATTGTTGTATAATATTTAAATTATTGTATTTTTTGAATATCACTTATATTGTAATAGGTAAAATGTGTAATATTATAAATTAAACAATACCACTATACATAGGGGTGCACGTCAACAAAGAAGAAGAATACAATAAATATTTGTTTAAAAGAACTTGTCAACACCAAAAGTACATAATCCAACATAGCTCATCAACATATTTAAAAAAAAACATAATCCAAAACCAACATTAGAAATCTTGTTTTCAGAATTACAAAAGCAATCAAAAAGTACTCCAATGCCAAAGCAGATAACCAAAACAGATACATTACCCTGCATGATATGAGAAAAGAAAAAAAAAACAGATTAGTATTAAACAAATAAAGTACAAGCATACCTTTCAAAAAAAAAGTACAAGCATTTTAATCTGCATAATTCTTGATTGTTTTTGTAATCAACTTGTTCAACTTTCATCTGCAATCTGCAACAACATGAAATATAAGCATAAAAATTAATACATACTTCATAATCTCTAATAACTAATTATGAGTTAACTACTCCTAACTTAACAATCAAATCCTCATAAATAAATCAAAATCCTCCTAATCATTGCACATAGCGATCAAACTTATAACATAAAGCTTTCGCAAATTAGAAATACTACAAAGATCCAATCGCCAGAAAATCCACAAAAAAACATCGCGGTTAAATCGGATAAACGAGGTACCTCCGGCGTAGTTCATGGCAAAGGCTTCTGGAACATCGCAAGCGCGTTGACTGATGACCGCCGCGAGCTCCACCTCGTGATCCAGCGCCTCAAGCGGCTCCGGCACCTCGATTCTGCCGTCGTTCTGAAGATACGACGACTAGGCTTCATAAACAACACCGGCTCCTTCAAAAATCAAAACCAACAAATCAATTTTATTAATCATCATAAATCATCATCATAAATCGATCAATTTTATTAATTATTATCAATCATAAATCGATCAATTTTATTAATCATCATCATTAATCATCATCATCAATTTTATTAATCATCATAAATCATCATCATAAATCAAAACCAACGCTCAGAAGCTTCTGGTACGCCGATCATAATCATAAATCGAAACCAATCTCATCATCATCATAAATCATAAATCATAATCAACAACAAATTGTAACATCATCATCATCATCAAATTATCAACAACAAATCTCATCATCATCAACAACAAATCTCATCATCATCAACAACAAATTATAACATCATTATCATCATAAATCATAATCATCTCGATCTAAACCAATCTCATCATCATAATAATCGCTGCTTTGGGGAACTTACCGATTCGTGCAGCAGTGGAGGCGTGGTGGCGTCTTTCGTACCTTGTGGGCGTGGAACGGAAGTGCGGAGTTTGTTCGTGCAGCAGTGGTGGCGGTGCGGACGTCGGGGAAGCGGGGCCGTGGTGCGGTGTCGTTCGTGACTTCGTGGCTGGCGGGGCAGTGGTGGCGGTGCGGAGCAGTGGTGGCGGTGCGGAGGTGACTTCGGGGAAGCGGGGCAGTGGTGGTGATGCGGAGGTCGGGGGCGGCAGAGAGTGAGAGAGAAGAGGGGCTAGTCGATGGCGATTTATATGCCTGCGACGGTGAGAGAGAGAGGGAAAGAGAAAGAGAGAGTCATACTTACCGTGGAGCGATGGTCGCCGGTGTAGCGTTGGCGGTCGGAGCGATGGTGAGGAGAGGTGGTGAGGCGGCGGCGGCGGCGCAGTGTGGGTGAGAAGGGTTTTGTGTGTGAATTTTTTGTGTTAAGTGTGTGAAAGGCAAGGTCACAAGGCACTTATAAAACCCAGACTTATAAAAATTAGAACCCAGACTTATAAAAATAAAATTACATTTTTGACCACAAATATATTTTTAACGTGTTTCGCTTCTCCATTTGTCGATAAAATTTGAATTTATATGCCTCATTAGTGTTGTGAAAATAGTTGTTCAAGAAAAAATTGAATTTGAAGTTGTTTTGCATCTTTTGTATAATTGCGCTTTCTTTCCCAAATTGTTTTATAAACATCTTCCGATATTCCGTTTTGTACGAAATTTGGAGGAACACTCCTATTTTACATATGTTAGTGTATGGTTAAAAAACATTAGTGGTTAAAGGTGTTTCACAACTTTTATGTATGAAAATACAAGTTAGAACTATGTTGTATAGGTTTTAAGGATAGGGTTTAGGGTTTATAGGGTTTAGGGTTTAGGGTTTAGGGTTTAGGGTTGAAGAGAGGTATAGTATTTTATATTATAATGTTTGTTTATTGTATTTCGTTACTTCGTTTTGGACGAGATTTGGAATGACACGCTTAATTAGTGTTCTTAAAGGATTGGTAAAAGAAAAAACTTAATTTGGATATTTCTTTAACTTTTCTATAATTACATAAACCACCCGTTTCTTTGTTTATCGTATTTCGTTACTTCGTTTTGGACGAGATTTGGAATGACACGCTTAATTTGTGTTTTCAAATGATTGGTAAAAGAAAAAACTTAATTCGGATATTTCTTTAACTTTTCTATAATTACATAAACCCCCCGTTTATTTATTTATCGTATTTCGTTACTTCGTTTTGCACTAGAAGAGTTATGACACGCTTAATTTGTGTTTTCAAATGATTGGTAAAAGAAAAAACTTAATTTGGATATTTCTTTAACTTTTCGATAATTACATAAACCCCCCGTTTATTTATTTATCGTATTTCGTTACTTCGTTTTGCACTAGAAGAGTTATGACACGCTTAATTTGTGTTTTCAAATGATTGGTAAAAGAAAAAACTTAATTCGGATATTTCTTTAACTTTTCTATAATTACATAAACCCCCCGTTTATTGGTTTATCGTATTTCGTTATTTCATTTTGGACGAGATTTGGAATGACACGCTTAATTAGTGTTCTTAAAGGATTGGTAAAAGAAAAAACTTAATTTGGATATTTCTTTAACTTTTCTATAATTACATAAACCACTCGTTTCTTTGTTTATCGTATTTCGTTACTTCGTTCTGGACGAGATTTGGAATGACACGCTTAATTTGTGTTTTCAAATGATTGGTAAAAGAAAAAACTTAATTCGGATATTTCTTTAACTTTTTTATAATTACATAAACCCCCCGTTTATTTATTTATCGTATTTCGTTACTTCGTTCTGGACGAGATTTGGAATGACACGCTTAATTTGTGTTCTTAAAGGATTGGTAAAAGAAAAAAACTTAATTTGGATATTTCTTTAACTTTTCTATAATTACATAAACCCCCCGTTTATTTATTTATCGTATTTCGTTACTTCGTTCTGGACGAGATTTGGAATGACACGCTTAATTTGTGTTTTTAAAGGATTGGTAAAAGAAAAAACTTAATTTGGATATTTCTTTCACTTTTCTATAATTACATAAACCACCTGTTTATTTGTTTATCGTATTTCGTTACTTCGTTTTGGACGAGATTTAGAATGACACCCTTAATTAGCGTTTTTAAAGGATTGGTAAGAGAAAAAACTTAATTCGTATATTTCTTTAACTTTTCTATAATTACATAAACCACCCGTTTATTTGTTTATCGTATTTCGTTACTTCGTTCTGGACGAGATTTGGAATGACACGCTTAATTTGTGTTCTTAAAGGATTGGTAAAAGAAAAAAACTTAATTTGGATATTTCTTTAACTTTTCTATAATTACATAAACCCCCCGTTTATTTATTTATCGTATTTCGTTACTTCGTTTTAGACGAGATTTGGAATGACACGCTTAATTAGTGTTCTTAAATGATTGGTAAGAGAGAAAACTTAATTCGGATATTTCTTTAACTTTTCTATAATTACATAAACCACCCGTTTATTTGTTTATCGTATTTCGTTACTTCATTTTGGACGAGATTTGGAATGACACGCTTAATTAGTGTTCTTAAAGGATTGGTAAAAGAAAAAACTTAATTTGGATATTTCTTTAACTTTTCTATAATTACATAAACCCCCCGTTTATTTATTTATCGTATTTCGTTACTTCGTTCTGGACGAGATTTGGAATGACACGCTTAATTTGTGTTCTTAAAGGATTGGTAAAAGAAAAAAACTTAATTTGGATTTTTCTTTAACTTTTCTATAATTACATAAACCCCCCGTTTATTTATTTATCGTATTTCGTTACTTCGTTTTGGACGAGATTTGGAATGACACGCTTAATTAGTGTTCTTAAAGGATTGGTAAAAGAAAAAACTTAATTTGGATATTTCTTTAACTTTTCTATAATTACGTAAACCACCCGTTTCTTTGTTTATCGTATTTTGTTACTTCGTTTTGGACGAGATTTCGAATGACACGCTTAATTTGTGTTTTCAAATGATTGGTAAAAGAAAAAACTTAATTCGGATATTTCTTTAACTTTTCTATAATTACATAAACCCCCCGTTTATTTATTTATCGTATTTCGTTACTTCGTTTTGCACTAGAAGAGTTATGACACGCTTAATTTGTGTTTTCAAATGATTGGTAAAAGAAAAAACTTAATTCGGATATTTCTTTAACTTTTCTATAATTACATAAACCCCCCGTTTATTGGTTTATCGTATTTCGTTATTTCATTTTGGACGAGATTTGGAATGACACGCTTAATTAGTGTTCTTAAAGGATTGGTAAAAGAAAAAACTTAATTTGGATATTTCTTTAACTTTTCTATAATTACATAAACCACCCGTTTCTTTGTTTATCGTATTTCGTTACTTCGTTCTGGACGAGATTTGGAATGACACGCTTAATTTGTGTTTTCAAATGATTGGTAAAAGAAAAAACTTAATTCGGATATTTCTTTAACTTTTTTATAATTACATAAACCCCCCGTTTATTTATTTATCGTATTTCGTTACTTCGTTCTGGACGAGATTTGGAATGACACGCTTAATTTGTGTTCTTAAAGGATTGGTAAAAGAAAAAAACTTAATTTGGATATTTCTTTAACTTTTCTATAATTACATAAACCCCCCGTTTATTTATTTATCGTATTTCGTTACTTCGTTTTGGACGAGATTTGGAATGACACGCTTAATTAGTGTTTTCAAATGATTGGTAAAAGAAAAAACTTAATTTGGATATTTCTTTAAGTTTTCTATAATTATATATTCTTCCCGTTTATTTATTTATCGTATTTCGTTAAACATTACGTATTTTAAATAAGTGATTGATTTGTGAAATAAAATATACAAAAGTTTCAATTGTAGTAATTACCCTTTACAAGATAAAAAAAAAAAACATAAGGTATTTATTAAATATGAGTCCAACTAAAAGAGATTAAATCATAATACTACCAATTAACAATCATTATTTATCCAAACAGTATAAAATAAACCACCACCACAAAGTTTTTCCAAAAGTTATTATTTTTTTGTTTTTTTTTAATCAATGGGAACCACATTTTGGTTCCCATTGCGATGAGGTGTCACTAACGGGCACAACACTCAATGGGAACCAAATACTAGTCCCCTTTAATATGTGCATATAGTGCTTTAATATATAATATGGATAACAGGCAATGGGAACGGAAATGTCGTTCCAATTAGGTAGGAACGGATTTTGGTGCCCATATTTTCGTCCCCTATGCGGATTATTCTTGTAGTGATGGTCAAATCGAATTCAACCAAAAGATTGAAAAAAAAGCATTGATCGAATGTACAAAACTTGACAAGAATTGAATTGGAGAGAATTCAGTTACTTCTCCAAAAGTGTGTTGCACTACAAGATTTTGAAGTATTAGCAACCGCAATTCCGTAGCTAGTCATTAACTACGGAATTTCCGTAGCTAATGAGTTTACCGACGAAATTGTCGTTGCTTAAAGTATTGGCGACTACCAATCGATGGCCACACTTATTACCAACGGAACTTTCGTCGATAATTTCGTCGCTACGGACAAACGGCGATGGAGTTTTCATAGCTAATGACTAGCTACAAAAAGTCGGTAGCTAATGGTTCTTACCGTTGACATTTACTACCGAAAATCGATAGCTAACCTTTCTTACCGTTGACATTAGCTATCGCGTAACGGTAGCTAACTGTTCTTACCGTTGGCACAAATTTGAAAATTTTATTAAACCCTTTTCCCAAATCCTATTAAATGGCGGTAGCTAATATTTATACCCTAACAGTACTTACCACCAGTCCGTAGCTACTGACTAAATCAGCTATCGCAAGTCGGTAGCTACTAATATTCAAGTGCTTAAAATTGTGATTTTTCGACGATTATTTTAAATATAATTGGTTGTTTGTTATCAATTACGTCAATAACAAGTGATAATTAACTAAATAAACATAAAATGATAATTTCATTGCACAATCAAAGGACATTACTAATGTCGGTTCATAATAACAATGATACATAATGTCGTTTGTTTTTCAATACTATATATATATATATATATATATATATATGTATGTATGTATCTCCCAATAGAACGTTAATAAAGAATCTAACTTCACATCATAACCAATAATCAAATTTCATCGATACATCAATCAACACGTGACAACGATATTTCAATCACATACACGAGACATGATTAAGTGTAGAGGTACGTAAGATTAATATATACGTCACACAACAATACATCAACCGTAATAACAAATCAATCACTAACAAATAAGTTAATTATTGGTAATATTACTAAACTGAAAATATAAAGAAATCAAAATCACACAAAGAAATATACAAAATAGAAAAAAAATTAACATTAGCTACGTCCAAGCGGTAGCTACTAATATTCAACGGGCATTAGCTACCGCTAGTCGGTAGTTACTAATATTCAACAGATATCAGCTACCAGAATTCGGTAGCTACTAATGTTCAACGAACATTAACTACCGAAAGCCGGTAGCTACAAATATTCATCCTGATAGAACCCATAAAATTGACAATTAGCTACCGATTTCCGGTAGCTAAATTTCAAAAATTTGGGCGCCCATGTGCGGGAGATTCAAATTTTCGGAAAATTCAAAAATTTTGACCATTAGCTACCGATTTTTGGTAGCAAAACGTCAAAAATTTGGGCGGCCAAGGGAGGGAAATTCAAATTTTTCGAAAATTCAAATTTTCAATGTCATATTATAAATACCCCTCAATTCTTCAATCTACAAAAGAATCCCAACACTTCTCCAATCTAAAAACTATCCCTACCATTTCTTTATTTATCAAATCTATAAAATCATCCCAACTCTCTCTTCAAATCATCAAAAAAGCCTCACTTTCAATCTAAAAAACTATCCATATCTTTTCTTTATTTCTTCATATCTTCCAAAAAAAAATCCATTAATCAAATCCCACACTCTCTTCAAATTTTCAAAATGTTTCTCATTTCTCAACACTTTTTCATATCTTCAAAACTCCAAACCTTTTTTATTTTACAATCATTTTGTTAAAAAAGCTTTCTTCATTTATTTAAATGCTTGATAGTGTTAAATTAACAAATCAACATTGATTTTCATATTGGTGAAACAATAAACCAACAAATTTCCGAAAAATTTTTGGAATAATTTTTTTTAGACATGTAAATGTTATTACCTACTGCAGTGTGGTAGCTAATAATATTCATGGCTTTAAATATTATTAGCTACCGCCAATCAGTAGCTAATAAGACTTAAGGCTTTAAATATTATTAGCTATCGCATGTCAGTAGCTACTAATATTCATAAAGTTAGCTACCGAAAATCGGTAGTTACTAATATTCATAATATTAGCTACCAAAATACGGTAGCAAATGCGGGTTAAAATGGGCAAGCTAAATCGGTAAGTTAGTGACGGAATTTCGGTAGCTAACTTCACAGTAGCTACCGAAAATCGGTAGCTAAGTTTCAAAGTTGTGGCGACGGAAGTGGCGACAAAACTTCGGTTACTAATGCGGGCGACGGAAATTCAGTAGGAAAGGGACTTATTAGCTACAGAAATTCGGTAGCGAGTCATTAGCAACGCGATTAGTAGCTACCAAAAATTAGCGACGTAATTTTGGTAAGTAATAATCATTAGCGACCGCATTTGGGTCATTAGCTACCGAAAATGCGGTAGCTAATGACCAAAAATCTTGTAGTGTTGTGTGTGTAATGTGTTGAGTTAATATACATAATCATGTTGTACGGACCGTACTACTCAGTTAATAGCTAATTGACTTAACTATTAAACTAATTAAGACAAATTTCTAAAATTGGAAAGTTGTTAACCAAGAATTTAAACTTTTAAATAATTTCCCAAAATATAAATTGTTCTAATTCGTGTGCTAAGCGACCCCCCCCCCTCCTCTCCAGATGTGCGTGGATGTTAATGGCGCGCATCTTGGACACCATTGTGTTGAAAGGACCAAGGGACAAGGGCTTAGCCAAAATGTTTGCTACTTAGTGATCATTGGAGATGTGTAGGATTTTGATCAAGCCTTGATGCACATTTTCTCTCACAAAGTGGCAGTCAATTTGGATATGTTTGGTGCATTCATGGTGGATAAGTTTTTTGGTTATACAGCAGGCATTTTTGTTGTCAGTGAAGAGTATTGAAATCTTGGTTTGAGTAGCATGACGATCATTGAGAAGTTGTTGTAATAAGATGACTTCACAAGTGGTTATGGCAATGGCCCTGTACTCTGCTTCAGCTGATTATCTGCTGAAGATTTGTTGTTTCTTTGCTTTCTATAAAATCAGAGAGTCGCCAAGGTACACGGCATATCCAGTGATGCTTCTCCTTGTATCATGAAATTGAGTGATGCATAGGAATAAGTGACAATCTGGCAGAAATGGGTTGTAGCCTACAAATTGAAAGAGAATAATATCTGGGAAGTGGAGCCGAGAACTAGTGACTCCGCTTGGTGGAAGAATCTATTGGGACTACGAGACAAAATGATGGCACTAATCCAAGAAGCAAGACAGACAAAGGAAGTGAGAGTAGGGAAGTTGAAGGGAGCTCAAGCAGTGTATAGTAAATTGTGTCCAACAGATCCCAAGGTGAGATGGTGGAGACAGGTATGGAACAAGATAGCTCTTCCTAAATCAACTTTTATACATTGGCTAGATGTTCAAAACAGACTAGCAACGAAGGATAGGATCAAAAAGTCTATCGTTTAACTAATAGTAAATGTGTGCATTATGGTGATCAAAATGAAACTCATGGTCATTTGTTTTTTAACTGCATATGGTCCTATGATGTTTTGAGCGAAATTCTTAGCAGCACAAGGATAATACACTGTCCAGCAAATATGAAAGAATGGATAAGAATGTTTGCAAACTCCAAGGCAAAGGGAACCAATATATACCTGATCAGGGCAGCTACAAGTGGACAAAGTGTGCCAACAATTTGGAAAGCTAGGAATCAGATTATCTTCACATGTAGGAAGTTGACAGTAGATCAGGTTAGTAAACTTATACGATAATCAATAGGATTCAGGGTGAGAAAAAGAAAATCAAAGGTAATAGATTTACAAAATCCATTTGTTTAAAGATTCAACATATTTGATAGATAAATATAGTATGGATACTTCAAATTGTTTTGTTGAGCACGTATATTTTGGGTGCCAATGGTGAAGTCTGGCTAACACACTTTTCACTTTTCATTAGTTATACTCCCTCAATTCAGCTTTTCTAATCCCCTAAAAGGAGTAGGTTGGTCAAGAGGAAGCAAACCATCAAATGTGAAGGCTAACAACACTGCAATTCGGCAGCTGAGGTATCTAGTCACAGTTCTAAACTGGAGCCAGTGGAGGAGAGATGTATAAGCCAAGACTGGGCACTATAGGAGGTTGAAAGTGTTTGTGGGTTTTGCCGAGTGTAATAGACATAGTCAAGAGCATAGGCATTCTTGAGCCCATGGTTTTTGATAAGTTACTATTATCTGTCATTTTTTGACATTGTTTACTAGGTCGTGGCCTAAATTCTATGTGATTACTCTGAGTTGGGTTTTATATATTCTTTAACTTGCTGCAAAAAAAAGGATCACTAGTTCAATCACTGGCACAGAAACATTTCAAGTTAGTTTATGAGTTAGTAGAATAGAAAAGGCTTTTACCTGGTGTTGTTTTTAGGTATCCGGGCACTTTATGTGCACCACCACGGTGGAGATGCAGTAGGCCTTGACATGTAATGAGTGAGGCATTAAATGTTGTAATTCAGGTCAGGGCATGTGATGGTTAGATATAGTAAACGACCAACCAATCTTCTGTAAATTGTGGCATCAGAAAGAGGCTCAGAATCTGAGTACTTCAGCGTTGTGCTTGAGTCCATTGAGGTGTTACTTGACTCCATTGGGGGTGTTACTGGGTTTGCAACCTACGTAACATGATTTTGCTAATATGCCTAGAGCATATTTCCTCTGGCAAAGAGTTATAGCCTTCTTGTTTGTTGCAATTTCAATCCCAAAATGTACTTCAAGCTTCTTAGATCCTTAATTGTGAACTGTTGATCCAAGTGAGTTTTGACTTGATGGATTTTCGTGAGATTATTTCTTGTTAAGATTATATCATCTACATACACATATGGTATTGTTAGTTTGCCATTTGATTTCCTACAAATAGAGAGGAATCAGTCAGTGAGCTTGTGAAACCACTGTCTTGAGGCTTATTTTAATCCATACAAAGTCTTCTTTAACAGGAAAACTCTTTTGTCATGTGGCTTACAGTAACTTGGAGGAGGTTTCATATAAATGGTTTCATTCAGATCACCATGGAGGAATACATTATTGACTTCCAGTTGGTGTAAATGCCAGTTGTGTAAAGCAGTTGATGCAAGGATTGTTCTCATTGTAGTAAGTTTGGCAACTGGTGAGAACGCGTCAAATAATCTAGACCTTTCTCATGGGTGTAACCTTTGGCAACAAGCCTTAATTCTACCTTTTGATGGATCCATAAAACTTGTATTTGACCTTATAAATCTATTTACAACCTATGCAGTTATGATCAGAAGGCAATGTAGCTAGTTCCCACATTCTAGTCTTTTCAAAAGCATCAAGCTCCTTTATCATGGCTAACCCCCATTCAGAAACTTTGTTTGCTTGTGAAAAAAAAAATTAGGTTCAGTTATAGCAGATATAGTAGTAGTAAACACTTTTATTTATGAATCAACCAGCAGTAGATAAGAAAGCAGAAATAGGATATTGTTTCCCTGATGTAACATTATTTGTATGATTAGCTTTGTGAAGAGATGGAGGTAAATGGTAATCACATACTTTTGTATATACACGTGGACCATTATATTTATTTGACTTTCTGATGGGAGTATCGGAATTACATGCATTATTACATGAACCTGAAGCAAGTTCTAGTTGAGCAGTGGACTTTGTGGATAGAATGTCAGTTGCTTGATTGTCAGTCTCTATTTCAGGAGTGTTAGGAGTCCCAGAAGCATGGTTTGTTTCTTCATGGTTTGCTTCTTCTGGTGTATGAGGCTCTTGGTTAGCTTCTTGAACTTGTGGCCCAACTACAACGATCGCGTCAAATGTTGCGGCTCGCGTTGCCCTTTTGCCATCTCTTCCCGTGTCCACATTTTGCTCTGCTGTCAGAATCCTCGGTCTTTAGTTTCAGTACACCGTCTTTAATAATTTCTTTATATCTTTAACAATTGTTAAAGATATAAAAAAATGTATATACATACATATATATATAAGGATGATGACTGAATTTTTTTAAAATATTTTTTTTTGTTTGTTATAATTTTTAAAACTTTTATAAATTCTTAACAATATAAAAAATTGTGTGTGTGTGTATATATATATATATATATATATATATATATATATATGTGTGTGTGTGTGTGTGTTTTGGGGTGCCACGTGCAATTTATTTTGGTCAAAATTGGCTAAAAATCGTCAAAATCCCCAAATCCGGGAGAAATTTTGGTAGGAGAACCAAAATTGGACCCAAAAATACGATAAATGACCAAAATTGGACCAAACCTCAATAAAGGACTATTTTCATACCGAGGCTACGATATAGGATGAATTTTGAAAAAAAAAATTGGATGTGCAAGAAGTGTCGTGAGACAACATAGGGCTCATGGCTTGACCCTCATACGCCCTCTCCTCAGACACAACGCAATGGTCATTGTGCCTATGTCGAGTGAGTCATTTGTTACGCAAATAACATATGATGTGATCATTATTTGTAAAACAGTTCTATATATGGGAAATGAGAGTCGATCATTCAATAATAACAAATAAAGTTTGATTTGATCATCATAATTGATTGAGCTGTGAGTTCAAATTTTCTATAAAGCCTCTTTTATTTTGCCATTTTCATATTGTTTGATAAATTAAAATATTCACTTATGATATTAAACAATATGGTAATGAGCAAAATAAAAAGGTTTCGTTGACCCTCTTAATATATAAGCATTATATCTCTTATGGTGATTATAATAGAAAAATAATTTGCTAACATGATAATTTTACAACACCACATGATCAATCATTATCTCTTTGTGCAATGAGATCCCGTTCAACAATAATCACTTGTCATGGTACTAGGGAGATGAAGATGGAGGTTTTTGACAGAATAAGATAGTTTGTAAAAAAATGTGACAAGATCTAAATATGGTGGCTTTGAGGAATCGAGTTGGTTGACTAGAGGTGTGCAAATTAAAAAAGAGAGTTCATTATGGTGGAGGGATATAGCTACGCTAGATAACAATAACAACCATGGTGATTGGTTTCAAGGAAGCATTGGGATGCAGATTGGTAGGGGATAATACCAGATTTTGGCACGATACATAGGTCGGTGACGAAGTTTTAAAAATAAGATTTGTGAGACTCTTTGATCTTTCTCTTGATAAAGATAATATGGTGATTAATATGGGAGAGTGGCAAGATAACAAATGGAAATGGAGGTGGAGATGGAGAAGAAGGTTGTTTGCTTGGGACGAAGAACAAGTAAAGGAGATGTTGAAGGTGATTAAAGGAGTTCAACTCAAGGAAGACGAAGATGATAGGTGGCTTTGGAGAAAGGATAAAAATAAAAATTATTCAGTCGCTTCAGCTATGACGTTGTGAGAAATGACAAACAAAACCTTGTTTCATCATGCTCAATCAAGTTCATTAGGCAAATTAAACTTCCTCTCAAAATCCAGTTATTCGGGTGGAGAATGCTGATGAACATAATTCATGTCAAAGAGAAACTACAACAAAGAGGAGTTTGGGGGGGCGGAGGGAACATAAAATGTTGTCTTTGCGAGAATACTTCGAAAACAACAAAGCATCTATTTTTTGAATGTAAGACAACGGTTCGGATTTGGATGAACATTTGTCGGTGGTTTGGCATTTCGACTGTACTTCATTGTGATCCAAAGCGCCATCTTGAGCAGGTTGTTGGCATTGTGACGAAGAAGAAAGTTGCTGAAGTTTGGAGACAATTATGATTCTTTGTGGTTTGGGAAATATGAAAAACGAGAAATAAGGTAATGTTCAAAAATGAGCAAGTTGATTATTCTATAAGTATAGATATTATAAAGGTGAGCATATGGTGTTGGAATAAAGTTAATAGAGAAGAGTTTGCATACTCTTTCATAGACTAGAATTTGAAGCCTGAAGCATGTTTGAATTAGACTAAATTTGGTGGTGTTTCTTGAAGTTGTAATTGTAATTGCATATTTGGTGTGTAGTATGTGTTATACTATTGCTCTTCAATAAAGTTTATGATTTATCAAAAAAAAATCACTTGCCATAGTACATGTGTAACGAACCTTCTGGTAGCGCCTCATAAATAAACTTTAAGAGAGATTCATTCACCAAAATTTAGTACCTTTGGTACACCACAACTTGAACTATGTTCTGTCCCGGGCCTTTTTAGGGTGAGTAGGCCACACGGTCATCTGTAATTCGCTTAATGAAATATCTTGGCCCAATTGTTATGAATCATCACTCGAAAAGCACCTTTGAAGCCGAGAGAAGGCAGTTGACGGCGTGTGAATATTGTCCTCCGTAAAAAGCAATCAAAATTACTCTCTCGCATGCTCTTGTAGAATTTCCAGATTTCTGCTCCATTCCTCATCAATTTTCAGCAATACAATTCGGTTCCTCTCCCTTCGTGAGATCGTCAACCTATGAAAGAAGGTCGTGTTTCGATCCCCAGCCTCCAACCATTTAACTCAAGATTTCTGATGCCAAATATATATATATATATATATATATATATATATATATATCTACCTCAAGGTTGCATTGTATTCTTTCAAGAGATCACGCGCCAAGTTCCTAAGAAAAACATCTGGTGTATGCGTTAATCCCCTTTGTGTTCCCTCAAGCCTTTTGAGAGTTTTCCTCTTGTGCTGAAAGATGTTGCCGAAACAATTAGTATTCCAAATGCTCATTACCTAGGGAATTCTGTTTACGGCTGGGGTCATATCTCTTTGTTCTTCCCATATCCGTTTCATTACACCCTCGCAATTTTGGTGAGATAGCCACATAGCCACAAAGAGAAACGAGCGAGTTATAGCCCGCGCCTTCCATCCTTCGGTATTTGTTAAAATAGGATGATGGCCTCCATGAGTTTGGAGTAAGTTTATAACCACATTCTATGGGAATTTTTTTTCTTCCATTGGGAGTTGCCAGAGCCCTATCAATGCGGTCCTGGATCATCGCATCACCCTCATGTATGTTAGTCCATATGAATTTAGGACCATTAATCCCAAGATCATGTAAAAACCAAGAGTGAATGCGTCGTTGATATTCTCTGCACCTACCATAAACATTCCTACTCCCCCCGGGATTTCATGAGCAAAGCAAATCTCGTTCAAGTCCCCTTGCACCAACCACGACAAATCCATTGTATGCGCCCATTTTTCAAGTTTATCAATAATCCGTACTTATCGACTCTAGTAGGTTTTGCATAAATCATCGAAAGAACCCACTTGGCGAGGTTTTTCGGACCAACCAAAGTTGTAATACACTGGTCCTCCACGTTCTGGATGTCTACATCGATCAAATCAAAATTCTACTACACCCAGATCCCCCCCAGGTCCTCTGTAGGCACAATATAGAAATCCAAAAATCTGAGGTGAGGAGCAAGTTCATAGGCCATATCCTCTCTATTCATTCCATACTCTAAGTGACTATCTCGAGCTCCCAAATCAGCGGGGATATCTCGATCACATTGATATCTCTCGGGTTTATTTGTAATATCTTCAGGTGATTGTCGAGTCTGTGGAGTCTTGTCTGGAAATCCCAAAATTGCGGATTGATCACCACGTTTAGTGCACCGTTCGCCTCCTCTATTATCAAGTTGTCCTTCTGGTTCATTGTTCTTCTCTCAAATGGCCAGCAATGAAGTCGACTGGGTCTCTAGCAACTTTTGCCCTGGGATTTCCTTAGCATGAACAATTGTTTCAATCTCTATACTTTCTTCCTTATCATGCGTCTCTGTATCGTGTTTCACATTACACTCCTTTGCTGAGTGACCAACACAACCACACGAATAACACAAGGAGGGTAGGTTTTCATACATTTTATGGTACACTCGTCCCCTAATCAGTACACCTCTTGCAAGAGGTTTATTCATTGGAACTTGGACGCAAAACCTCACGTATTTGCCTCGTGATGGCGTGTACGTATTGCTATCTATCTTTATGGGATCCCCGATACCTCTTGCAATTGATTTGATGACTGACTCACGTAACATTTCCAACGGTAGGTTAAGGACTCTAACCCATGTGATAATATGTTTAATTGTATCATTGTCGGAGCGAAAAACCGAGGACTACTTCTGAATTGACAAAAACTTTCCCGTCCAATTGCCACGGACCTTGGGTGAGTATGAGCTCACGTTGCATTGGGGTTAATGCCCTTGAGGCAATTACTACCAAAGCCAAGATCCACGAATTCACATTCCATCAGTTTCCACATCGCCAAAAGTTTGTTAACCAATGTGGGGTAGTACCACGAACTCGCTAGGGTTTTTATAAGCATAGATTCCTTCCAATGATTTGTCATGAGATTCTTGAGTTCATCCGAGAATTCGATATCTAGGAACGGGTCTTCTTTTGACGACGAACGAACCCTAATTTTGTTGCATTCCTCTTCTGACATATTATCATCAATGCGTACGTCTTTTGACCAGACTTTATTGGCGTATGACAAGTGATTGGCGTTCATACTCGATTCTTTTTGACTCTCCATACGGATATTGTTCTCCGTTCCCTTCGGATTAACGAACGCGGTGGCTCTAAACTTGTATGCAAGGCGAGACCTCTTTTGAGATCCTGGGTCTTCAAGCCTCTTGAATCCTAATTCGTTCACATGCGTCTCTTCAAAATTGAAATTCGTCTCAACATTGGAATTTAATGGAGTTGGCCGTGAGAAAAGGATTCTCCGGTGTCGGATTGTTAATTTCTTTTGCGGTCACCACCTTTTCGCACGAGCAGGTTTTTACAAATTATACAAAAGAGCTTTTTAAGCCAAAAATCACAGCAACTTAATATAATTATAATAATGGGAAAACTATATATAAAACTAGAAAAGAAGTAAATAATAAATTGGGAAAGAATAAAACTCCGAATATGCGCATACGCAACTTCGAAACTACGTCGTACAACACAACACAGCCCTTTCGTCGTCTTTCTCAATGCTTTAAGAGAAGTAAGCAATCGACAATGGAACTCTTCTAATTGGAAACATTAATTTCAACCCACCTCACCTCCCCTCACCTCTTCTTTTTTTAACTCCTTGTTCATAAATTTATTCACCTCACCTCATCGCACCGCTTAGATTTGTGTTTTTTGCCAATTCCTTCACGGGTAAGTTCTGATCAAAATTATTCTTGAATTAGCATGTTTCGCAAAGAAGATATTTTGATGGGTTTATTGGATACGGCAAGGGTCTTCTTGTTGTGGGTGCTTTTCTATTCTGTCTTTGTAATTTTATTTCGATGTGTTAAATTTGCAGTGAGCTATCACAAAGAAGCCATGGCCAAGACTTGTTTCAAGTTCGAACACCCACTTGGTATGTTTACTTATATGTTGGAAATCTTGTAATTTAGAATACCAATTTGAGAAGCTTTTGTTGGTGGGGGCAGGAGATTTTGTGAATTGTGACCTTGTGTTTCTATCTTTGTATACTGTTTTTATTGTTGTAATATGTATAAATTTGGCCTTGGGAGTTATGCGTACAATCGCTTAATATATTCGCGGGATGCTGTTATTTGTAAGAGATACTCGATACTTGATATTGCGGCCAATAGTTAGGCGCTATAAGTTTGGAACTCCTGTGTGTGGTGAATGGATTAATTCTTATACTTTTATGCGGGATTTGGGACTTATTTTGGCAAAAAAAATCGTGTTTGAGTTTAGATGCGGAAGATGTTGCATTTTGTGATTGAGTTATGTGATTATGCTTTGATTCCTCAATTTCATAGATATGGTATGGTATTTGAATTTGTGAACAATTGATTCCTCAATTTCATAGTTACGTAGTGCATGGTTATGTTTATTAATTTTATATCCTCATGCACCGAGAGATGATAAGGATATTTCAGGGTATGAACGATTCATAATATTCCAATTTTGTGTATCTGTGAATCATTGAAGCTTTTATCATTAAGAAAACTCTCTCTTGCATCATGTTACAGTCTTGCTAGTATGAAATGCATTTCGCTAGTCATTAAATTCTTGATGCCTTTGTGTTGTGCTGTCTTAGCTTGTTTCCTCATTTGTGTATGTTAATTAAAAGATTCGCATATTTGTCTTATACGGAAAGGAATAGTAGTTTAATTAAACATTTGGCCGTACTCGGTCTCAGCTTCTTATGTCGGTGGATGAATTTTTTTGTGTTTTAAGTTTTATGACGTAAAAAATATGCTTTGCTACCATGGTTTGTCGTAAGTACCATAAAGTAATTCACGTCACAGTTATGTTTTTCTGCTACCATTATTGAGGGTTTTGTTCCTAGATTTCACTACGGCAAAATAGGCTGTTGGATAATTGTAGCCAATAGGGTGAAGAGTTTCCTGATTCATGAAGCTGTTTACACTTAATAAACACTTTATACTGGACACAGATGTGCTTCACGTTTTCATTCTTTATTTAATTGTGTTTAGTTGTTTCTCCTGTTTCTACTTTCTATCATCAAATTCTGAATCTTCTTCCCTAAGTGCCAGTTAATGAAATTAAAAAAGTATCGAAAGCAGTGGAATTCAAACGATTTAGGGTGCGGGTTTTACGTGATTGATATTTAGATCTAATGTGTGCAGAGTTGAGATTTTCTGTTTTCTATTTTGAAGTATCATCAACTTGTTATGTAACTCTCTTTTCATAACACATCTGTGCGAATACTGTTTTTCTCAATACAGAGAAGAGACTAGCAGAATCTACGAGGATCAGAGAGAAGTACCCTGATAGAATACCAGTAAGACATTTTCGTATTTTCAATAAGGAAATCCATAGGTTTTATTGAGATTAAGTCAGTTGTACTATTACTATTTCTATTTCTATTCACAATTTGGATTTTCAGGTCATTGTTGAGAAGGCAGAAAGAAGCGAGGTTCCTGGCATTGATAAGAAGAAGTAAGTTACAAACCAACATGTTACTTGTGGTTCGAAACACTTGTATGCTTTAACGCAATATAAACGTGGTGTAATTTTCTGAAAGTACAATTGTAAGGAGTCGCACTTTTCCTATTTCTTGCTCTGATAAAGTGTCTATTACGCACACGTACACTTGAATGCATTATTGCGCAGTTTCATTTATTGCCAATCTAGTTAATTATCAGGCCACTGTGTCTTGAATGATAACTTAGAAGTGTTTATTTTCATTTTGTGCTAATACCCTCAGCAGTGACTTTACATCGAACTAGTCTGGGCTTGTAGTCTCACACACTATAACTTGGCAAGGTTTCAGACAAATGCATTGGGATTTTGCCTTTTTTTGGTTTAATTGTTTTGAATGCTAGGTGTGGCTCATGCATGTGATTTCCTATGGATACTTTGTTTGCTAACTTTTGTTTCTTTTAAATAATATTAGTTTATACAAAGTGATTAACTAGTTTTATACATGCTTCAAGTGTGAAAGGTTAGTGGCTAGAAGAATGCATCACCGTTATTTCATTGGTTTACAGATACCTTGTTCCTGCTGATTTGACCGTGGGGCAGTTTGTTTACGTTGTGCGTAAAAGGATCAAGTTGAGTGCTGAGAAGGCTATCTTTGTTTTTGTAAACAACTCGCTGCCTCCAACTGGTTAGTAATATCCTTTTCTTTTATTGTCACAGAGATATTTGAATACTCGTATAACTCATTTCATAATTTTGCAGCTTCCATAATGTCGGCAATTTATGAAGAGTTTAAGGATGAAGATGGGTTTTTGTACATGACTTATAGTGGCGAGAACACATTCGGGGCTCCATGAAGGACGGACGGTGACTATATAAATCTGTAAATGGAAATGTATAGTTTTCTTTCATCCATTTCTCACCTCTGATATTATTGCTCGACTGCTATCTGACTCTCAAAATTGGAGTTATGACCTCCTTTCTTCCTACATAATTCGTTCTGCTATGGCCTTTTGGTAATACAATGTGGTAAATATGTTAGATATCTTGCTCTAGTATACAGTGGCATGATCTTAGCATTTGGAACTAGTATTTTAGGTCCCATACCTGCATCTTAAAAAGATCCGTCATTGTCATATGCGCTTAAATGCAAAGGTTCTACGAATAGTCGAATACTTACACTAAGCATGCCATGCCCCAAAAGTAGTTCACTGATGATTAAGTGTAAATGTCTGTTTAATGCAATTATGTGGTATTACTCGTGAGAGTGAAGTATAGCTTAGTAACAATACGTCATTTAGAAATTAGAAATTCTCGGTTTTGAATCTTAAATGATATAAATTGCTTACTAGTCAATAATCATATTAGTTGAAGTTATTGTGAAATATGGGTTTTTGAGGGATTAGATCTGTTGAGTCATTTTTGGGTCATTAATAATTAATTACATTTGATTATGACTTGGATTATGTAAACGCAATAGTTTGATCAAGGTGCAATGACATCATGCTGGGAATATTGCAAAGAAAATCGTTTGCAGAATGTAACTCGTCCTAACAATAAATTCTCCCGTTTGCTTCTGTGATGCATATAAATAATTTTTCATGCGGTAGAGGTTTTCTTTTGGGATTTACTTCCGACCAGCTTAAACGTCCCGTTCTTGAGCTTTTGCATACCTGCCAAGGCCACTGCTTTTGCCTTGCCAAATCCACTCGAGGTGTTGGCCTTCTTGCCACCCCCAGCTTCTCTGTTACTTTTTGATTTATCATCATCTATGGCGCCAATGCCTCCCTCACCCCACTGATCTGCCCAGCTAAGTCCTCCGCTAGCCATTCCTGTTCCTCTACCTAAACAACATATTGTTCTGTTCGATCACTGTTCTGTTACCTAGGCTAAAAAGATTTTGAGTTTTTATTTTTGAGATTTTTGAAGCAGCTTTCGAGAAAGTATAGGTGGAAAATGATGTTTTTGTCCAGATATGTATGACTACATTAGATGATGTTAAGATGCATAATTTAGGTGGAGCAGGGAAATTGGATTGGAACTGTAAGAAACCAATTAAGTTAATAGAGACCTAAAAACACATAAACAGAAAAGAAGAATAAAACTTTGTTGTCAGATTATGTTAAATATGGAAGAATAATACACACACACACACACACACACACACCGGGCAAACATGGGGTGGGGGTGGGGGTGGGGGTGGGGGGAGTATGCCATGGTACCTTGTTGAGTAGATTGATATGGTGGATCAGCTTCGGTGTTGGTCAGAGTGAAGAAACGGAGTATTCGTTAAGATTAATCGACGGCGAACTACTTACTTATTTGGGGTTTATATGATCAATGATATCAGATATGGATAGGCTGTCTTTTTTACAGATTCCATGCCAACTCAACTAAGTTACTGTCTTTCAAAGCAACGCATTTGTTCGGCCTTCTTTATGCTTTAGCAGCTATTTCTTATTGTTTTATCTGGACTTAGTGATTCTGCAGAGCACAAGAATTTTAAATTAATTAAGTGGACTGCAAGTTTGTATCCAACATCACAATTGACTAGGCTTAAATTAATTGTTGATCAGTTTTGTCATTACTCATTGATATCTATACCGAAATACAGGTTTAATTGCAAACATTTATATACTTTATCGTGGGTTATGCGAGAGGCTAAATAATGTGACGCAGAAAAAATAGGCTAATAACATGTATTTTGCTTAAAGGGCAAAAATCTCTGTTGTGAAACGAAATAAAAAAAACTTGTTAATTTTTCGGTTCATATCGATAAACATCCCTACTTATCTTTCACATTAATGCTGTTACCTATTTTTCTTCCACGTAAAGACTTGTTGATTGTGAATAATGAAGTGTTTTTTATCCATTTATTTGCATTCGACATGTATATCAAAGAGTCACTGAAGTGGGATTTGTAACCACTATTTTTAGGGTGCTTATTGGATAAACCTTGAAAATGGATGCAATCGGTTGCATTTCTGATGACAAATTAAATCTTCTTGGGATTGAACTTAAAGCGAAGGAAAATAATCAAAACTGGATTATTCTTGACAAGACCATGTTTTAGACTAGATAACTAAAGTATATAGCAATAGTCTATAACAAAGCTGCGTTTATAAAGTAGCATATACCTAGTTCAGTTGTAAAATAATTAATCTAATTAAGAGATTGTTTGGTTTCGATATTAAATAATTTGCCTTGTTATTAAAAGTGACACTATAATGCGAATTACTTAATAACTACTTTATAGTAACACATTTGGTTCGTGCGTTGAATTCTGATACAATAACAATACTCAGTTTTGTTCGATACATAATTACATTTTCGATACAAAGTCATATGGAACGCTAATCATCCCCCCCCCCCCCCCCCCCCCCCCCCCCCCCGGCAGAACCCCTCCCTTAGAAGGGTCATTTAATCCAATTCACTCGCAACTCCACTCGATTCCTACTCAATCTCTCAAATCTGATACGGGCCCGGGTCACATTGGGTGAATTCCATACAACCCGACCTTCATATCGTAAGTACTGTAACCATTTCGAACAGTTGCATTGTTCGCACGTTTAAATCGAATATGAACTAACTTTTGAACAATATTGTTTGCATGTCACCGATTTTTTGAACTTGGTCTGCCCACGACACCACTTAATAAAGATACTTACTGAAATAGGCATGTTACCCTCTCATTTTCTCGAAATTTTTCCATAATGAGCCGTAGATTCATTAAAGTTGTTATATGTACCTAGGTGATTTAGTGGGATAATGAATGTTTATATTGTGGTGAATACCATATCTAAAACTAACACCTCACCTATTATTGTTTTTTGTCACGTTGATGTTAATGCACTCATTGGAGCTAACTTAAAAAGTCATAAGTAATTTGCACATTTAGTTGTTCATCCCGTTGATTTGGTGATTCTTGTGAAAAAGGTAAAATGTATGTTGGCTTGTTGAGTTTTAACTACTTTTCATAATCAAATTTGTCGACTACTGCGTATCTAATTATTGTTGCCCTTGTTATAACCTCATTGCCATTTGGGAAATATACACACCACTTAACCATATATGGAGGTTGTTTAATTTTAACTAAATGTTCAGCATTTTGGTTAAGCGCATTGTGTTTGTAAGTATAGTTAAAATTTGAGTGTCCCTTTGTAGATGGTTGCCCCTACATTGTTGCTTGTATCTGTGGCCAAGGACCTATGCTCTATTTAATGGCGGGAGAAACCGCAACGTGTTTAGATCGTTAGTATTACGAGTGCCCTTTGCACCATGACCACCCCTATTCCTTTCTTTAGGCTGATCACCTAAACCTATCAAAATATACTCACATAAAACGTTATCCAACCACACGGCCGACTCAAAGTCCGAGTCGGGAGAGACGTTCCTGACATAATAAGGATTTTAGCTCTCTCACCTTAGTGTATTTCAAAAGGTGGACGGCAGGATGGTCACTAGAGAGTCAGGTGTTGTGTTGTTGCTTGGGTTCTCGTATTCTTTTTGACCTTGGTTGTCTTGCCTTGTATCTTTTATTTTCTTATGTAGTATGAACTAAGCAATTGTGCGATCTATATTATACTTTGGTTGTATTATAAGACTATGGATGTTTGCGTTAATTGTATTTTGAATCAGGCGTAATGTTTGTCTCCTGATTATTTAGTTTAAACTCGGTTTTTTTTGGCGCTATTTATTTAAAAGAGGCTATCCATTAATTTGCATGCGATTCATATTGCATGCTTGCTAATGGAACATATTCTAATTGATTACTTAGTGATTGTGAACTTGACATGTTTATTGTCGGGTGATGTGGTCTTTCCGAATGTTGTGTCTATTAGTGAACATAACTCATGTTCCGCACTAGTAGATGAAACGGCTTGTGTAGGTATTCTGAAACCCTAACCATGAAACCCAAATAAATTTTCAAAACCATATTCAAAATACTTACCGTACGTCCGTACCCGCAAAATGTCAAAAAATCCCCAATTTCTCAATTTACACAAATCGCATGTTGAACAAATTCCCAATTAGAAACCCTACCCGTAACATTAGAATCTACACAAATCGCCAATTAGAAACCCTAACCCTAACAAGCTCATTTGGCGGTGAGTTTGTACAAGTACTCAACACCAAGACATAAAACAACACCAAAACAAGCTTCGATTGTCACATTATAGTAGTCATTTCGACACAGAGTGTTCAACCAACGTAGTATAAATCACTCTCGACAACAACGAAATTGAGAGATAATCGAACAAGATAAAAAATTAGGAGTAGAGATTCAGGCGACCCTTACCAATTCACGACGAAGTGTAGACCTGATAGAAATTAGCTAGAAATTAGCGATTGTAATATGCACTATTAACTGCTACATTGCCAAATATTCGGTTATTAAGAAATTGACCCGGATCTTTTATCGCGCGAAGTATGAGGGTTATTAAGTCGAATAACCCCCGTTATTTCACTTAATGTCCGGAACTAAACACGCTCTTATAGTTTTTCAAATATATGAGTTTATGTTTATTAAAAAATCTTGACACAACATAAAGCCCATGATGCCTGTAAACTGTTGCTTGATAAGCCTTTTCTGGAATAGATAATTGTTATGATTGTCTGTAGTCATTTCGACACAGAGTGTTCAACCAACGTAGTATAAATCACTCTCGACAACAACGGAATTGAGAGATAATCGAACAAGATAACAAATTACGAGTAGAGATTTAGGCGACCCTTACCAATTCATGACGAAGTGTAGACCTGTTAGAAATTAGCGATTGTAATATGCACTATTAACTGCTACATTGCCAAATATTCGGTTATTAAGAAATTGACCCGGATCTTTTATCGCGCGAAGTATGAGGGTTATTAAGTCGAATAACCCCCGTTATTTCACTTAATGTCCGGAACTAAACACGCTCTTATAGTTTTTCAAATATATGAGTTTATGTTTATTAAAAAATCTTGACACAACATAAAGCACATGATGCCTGTAAACTGTTGCTTGATAAGCCTTTTCTGGAATAGATAATTGTTATGATTGCAAGTATCCTTTCTAGAATAAGATTGTTTGTTGGGTTGCTTTTTGCGTCTATAATGAGACATTACGACGTTAAATTTCTTTGTTTTGCGTGTAAAAGACCTTATGATTCGTTAATAAAGAGGATGTTTCCTCGTTGTCTTAAAGTAATTACCTTTACTCTTTTGTTTCTTTTCCTTTTCCTTTCAACACCCTTCCAAGCTACCTAGTCTGGGTCAAAAAATATTACGGACAAAAGTGGAGAAAATCAGATTTTGTGAAAAGGGAAAAAAAGAGCACATTGAATAAAAGAGGAAAATAACGACGTTTCTCTAACAAATTGTTTGGACCAGACAGCAATCTGTCTACCTTTACTTTAATTGAATCAATTATTGTGATTTATTATCCAGCATATATATATATATATACATATATATGTGTTAATCTAAATAATAAAAGGGCTAATTTCATCACCTCCCTTAAGTATTGCCTCTTTTTATCCACCTCTCCTTTAGTTCTAATTTTTTCATCGACCTCCCTTCACTCACTTTGACTTGCTGGTATTATTTTTGGATATTAATACGGCTTTATTGAAGAAACTAAGTTAAATTATTAAGGTTGAGTTTTCAATGCTAGAGCCATTCTCGCCGGAGAAGAACTTACTATAATAGGGAAAAAAAAGGAGGTGGTAGAAGATAATGATTTATTGGTAACTATCTAGCTAGAGTTAGTACCTAACTAGTATTTCTATGGTTAACACCACTTCGTAGGGGGTGTAGGTAGTTGGGTAAGGGTTCGACTACTTTTACATCAAAAGTCTTAATCAAACGTAACACATGTGAATTGGCAGATGATTGAATTGTATATTTCTACATCAAGTGTGGTTTTAAGTTTTAAGTTTTAAGTTTTAACTGATTTGGTTTAGTTTCTTTGAAGTTAGGGTTTAAATATCATCCAAGTGACTCAGGCTCAGTTTATTATAGGTGGGTAAACCTTTTGAAGCTGTGTATTGAAATCATTCGGAAGATTAATTAAATGAGTATTACGACATTCCTAACATCTGTAAAATAAAAAGACCATTTTCATTTGAAAAATACCTGAGTTTTCCTTGTTTGCAATTGGATGCGGATAGTTTTTTTTTTTAACTTTTCCTCTAAATAGTCACAATTCAATTGTATTACTCGTTATGCTGAAGTAACGTTTTGTTTTAGTTTTAGTTTTTATTAATATATAAATAGTTTTTTTAAAAAAAATCTTGAACTGCTATTCGTTTTAAAGTTGATCAAACGTTTGAAATGGGCAGGCCACCAATTGAACGAAATGAGATTCTTACTGTGATCACTATGCATCCGGATTGAAGCTCTTTGAGCTCCCTAAATAGTCATATTATGTTGCACGGGTTCGGATATAGCGGTACGGGTACGGTACGGTATGAATACGCTGATACGGCATTTTTTAAAAATAGCCGATACTGATACCGATACCGATACGGCATTGATATGTCTATATATAATAAATTATTAATATTTTTTATATGTTTTTTTTATTTTTAACAAACAATGAAAAACTTAAACAACAAAAATTGAAAATACACAAAAAAGTTTAACATTAAAAAAAGTCATGCATCTTAACTAAAAAAAACATACAAACGTGAATTATGACTAACCAGTTAAACAACAAGTTAAAAAGCTTGTTGTAATATTACAAAATCAAGATGTTCGATACTCCACGATTAATGACTACATAAAATCATATTAACAACAAAGAATGAGTTAATAATAATGTTTTCAAGTAATTCACTTTCAAAATTAAACTGAACATCACAAATTTACAATCTACATCGTTTCTTCACGGACTTCTTTGGCAAACAGAACAGATTCAAGTTCCGGTTCATCAAGTGACAAGTCTATAAAAGTTTGTGGAATTTATATTTTAATTTTTAACCCATAAAATATTAAAAGTTTGTAAAAAAGACTCACAATAGTTACGATACGCCTAAAAAATATATCGGATACGTATCGAGATTTTTTTTATTTTTCAAAATCAAAGGATACGCCACGTGGCGTATCGGATACGTTAGTACGAGTATCGGTTTCTGGATCGGTATCGATATGTATCGGGTACTGCATAGTCAACTTAGTATCGGTATTAAGATAGTCATACCAATTTTATTTTACTTTTTTTTAAAGTGAGGTACTTATGCATAGTATGTGCTGAGCACGGTGTAACAGTGTGTGTACATCCAAAAAAAGTGTGTTTGTGTGTGAATGTAAGAGATTGACGTTACTTTTTGAAACCACTGCCAGCCGTGAAAGTGCCGGGTTTTAATGATACAACTTAAATATACAAATTACAAAGTGACTGCTCATCAAGTAAAAAATATAATACAAGTGACTAGACTGGGTAATCGAGCTAGCCTTACTAAAATAATGGGCATATTATTATGTACTGCGGAGGGTACATACATGAGTAGCAATTACGGGGAAAACAACGTTGAAGATCAATTTTGAATAAAGAATCCGATTAGATCATCGCCTTTTATGAATATCTAAGACTAGAGAAGCGAAATCCCATATGATATGATCCTATATATTCGGGAACAAATTGCATGCTTATTTCCTCTATTTAAAATGTCCTAGAATATTATATACTTAATCACGTCAACAGTTGACATCACAACTTTTAAGGTTGATCAAACCCCGAGAATTTTATCTACACAACAATCATACTCAAGAATTTCATATAAAAGGCCATCAACACTTTAAAAAAAAAAATTAAAACTCAACATCAATCACTTTGTAGTTGTCAATTAAACTATATTCAATTTCTTTTCATTTTGATCTCTTTGTAGACTTGGATTTTTTCATCTTCCTATTCTTCTCATCGAAACTACTCCACACGTATCCGCTAGGAATAGCAAACGGATCCACTTGTCCAATACCACCACCACCACGACTGCTGCCACCACTGCTAATTTCTTGCTGCTGGCGGCTACCGCCCCTCAACCACGACGACGAGAAGGAGAAATACCCACCGTTACCACCACTTGTACTCTCATCTTCATCTCCTCTTCCGTTTGCCAACTGACAAGGACTAGAGAGTGGAGTGTAAAAATTATCAAGTGGTGGTAGCTCAACAAACTTTGTGAATGTTATCACCACTCTCACCGTAGGGACCACAGGGATCGCCACCTGATTCAACAGCAATTTCAAAATCCATAAGAGCGACCAAAACTAATCAAAATATCCATGTCACAAACACTAAACAAATAACACTTTTTTAAACGAAGTCCCAGTAGATATAATTCTAGAATGGGCCCTAATGAAATCCCTTTTCTTGAGAATTGGAACTAACGGGACCCACACGAGATCCAATTAGATGCTTCCATGTCACCTAAACAAGCCTTAATAAAGGAGAAGGACGGTTGCTTATGCATTAAAAGAATGAATTAAAGTAAAGCAAATCACAATCACCAATCAAAAGCATAACGCTCACTGAATTAGAAATCACCAAGGGTCCCAACAGACACTTTATTACCAAATTGCAGAAACTACCCCCATACTATTTTAAAGCGTCAAATAATCCCAAATCTAGTTTTTATTAATTAGCATACACCCCTGTAAAATCTAAACTATGGCAAAACACCACCTTCTGTTGAAATCAGGTAAACATTGCATCACAGCTAATATTGAAAGATTACTTGTTAATAAGGAGGCTAAGGAAGCTAACATAGGAAAGATTGTGACGTGGTGTAATCGACAGTTTAGACTCGATATTGACCATTACCTTTACGGGAAATGTACCGGGAGGAAACGTCGTCGTCAGCAGCTCCCTCATCCGCCTAACGGCCTTAACTTTATTCGCCAAAATATCCAGCAGCGGCAGCAATTCCTCCGTCTTCAACGGAAACTGCTCCGTCAACCACACCATCGGCCTCAAGCTCTTTGCGTACTCTTTCTCCTTAGTCAATGGCGGCGGAGCTACCAACCTATCAACCGAACACGGCTGCTGGGGAGGTAGCCTCCTCCTCCTACAATCAATCGGAATTATATCCACACTTTTACGCGAAACTGTCACGAATTCCCTCTCCTCCCTCACAAAACTACTGTGCCGCCTCCCTCCTCCTCCTCCTCCTCCTCCCCTCTCGTTCAAATTCGAATTCGAGACGCTAAATCTGGGATTCTCCGCCACGATAAACCCCTCGTCCGACTCCTCGTCGATCTCAAGGGGCAACACGCACGTCTCTCTGTTTTCAATCGAATTATTCACTTTACGAGAACGGAAAGTGAAATGCACATTGTGCATTTCGAAAACCCTAGCTCTCCAAGCCCCAACACTCTCCGTCTTCTCCTGTCGCCTCCAATTCGTGCGGCCGATCAATTCGGCCTTCGTAACGTCCATCCCCGGGCGATAAACACTCGTTTGGTTGCAGAAATTGGAGATATCGGAGTCCGATAACGGATTCCCCGCATTCTCAAACGCATCGTAGATTCTCTTCTCATCGTGGTTGAGGATCAACAGCGAGCCTGGCGGCACATCGACGTCGTAATTGTCATCGAGGAAGAGGAAGCTCTGATTCGCGCGCTGGATCTTCAATCCGTCGTAACCAGCGAGCGAGGTGTCGGCTCGTAAGTTACCGTCGCGCTTCCATATCCGATACGTATCCGACGGCGCAATTTTACCGACGAACGGCACAATGGAGCTCTCGAAGTGGAAATCGATCTCCATGTAGAAATCGCGCATACGGCGGAGAGCGGCGACCAGGCGCGGGAGACGGCGGCGCCACTTCCACCACGCGGCGAGGTGCTGCTGCTGGACTAAGGGGGAAACGATCTCCGGCGAGCGGCGGAGGAGAGCTTCCTGTAAAGGATTCCATCCGGCGGCGTTCTGGAGGGAGATGTCGGCTCCGGCAGAGGCGAGGAGGCGAACAGAGGCGGCGTCGTTGAGGCGGACGGCGAGGTGGAGGGGAGTCTCGCGGAGGCGGTTGTCGCGGCGGTCGAGGACGGCGGAGATTTGGTCGGCGAGTTTTTCGTGGGTTAGGGATTCGGATTCGGTTTGGATTTTGTCGGGGTTGGGGAGTTTGGGGAGGGAGGAGAGGAGTTTGGTAAGGGTGGTGTGGTCACCGACGGCGACGGCGTAGTGGATGGGGCTGTCGGTGTAGTCCTGTGGGCGGACGACGGTGGTTCCGGCCGGTGCGGTGGTTGACATATTGGTATGTAGGTAGTAGATGAAAGTTTGTTTCGTTTCAGTTATAATTTTTGGGTGTATTAAAAGAGCGTGAAGGGGAAAGGGAGTGGTGAGGGCTAAATTAGTCTTCTCACTCCTTATTTAGATTCTTCTCTCTTTTTTCTTTGCGGAGTCTTCGGTAAACAAAAAGGATAAATAGCTTCTTATTATATAATTGGATTGTACAAAATAATTCCTCCAATTTTGTTTGAATCAAAATTACAAAAAAAAAAAAAAAATTATCCAGCTCTTTGGAGTTCGGGTAATTAGGATAATCCAAGAATTTAGAAATTTTGATAAACAATTTGTGTCAGCTTAAAGGTTGATTAATGATATGAGAATATGGGATGTCATGTGGCCTAGCAAGCCGGTCCCAATAAGCGAGTTGGGACAAGCCCAAGAAATTCGTCAAACTGCTATACGTTGAGCATCTACGCTCGACATACTGTACATGTCTCATATCACTATCCTAGTGTTAGTCTGTAGACATTTCGGACATAAGTTGATCTAGAAACTTGTATAAGTTATTGATCGACATAGTTATGTATAAGTTCATTTGTTCTTGTATTTCGCATTTACATTACCAACTTGTACCGAATTAATTGGTTTATAAGTTATATTTCCTTATTATAATTTAGTTTTATCCTTTTTCTACGAGTTTAATATATTTATTCATTTATTTTATAATATGATATTGGATCTGATTCTCGACCCCAAAAATCGAGACTTAAGTGGAAAAAGGTTTTGATCTATAGGTGAGAATCAACCAATATTTAATTAGAAGCGTTACATGTTTCCACATGGTGAGACGATGGGGGACAAATCGGTAAAAAGCACAAACTTGGCGAATAGCTACAATCGGGCACGGCTTTTGGTGAGGGTATTTATAAGTGCGGGTGGTACAGTATACAGTATACTTGTTTCTGTTTTCAGTGCTTTTACAGTTACCTCTGTTGTTCTTTTTTGTCCTTTATTGCTTTTTATTTAATCTTTTTTTTATTACTTTATTTCACTGCCACAGTTCACACTTCACACCATAAGGAGAAAACTTACGAGTCCTGCTTTTCTTTACTTGTGAGTACATTTTCCTACCACCCTCAATTAATTGCACGCATGGACGCGACAGTCTTCAGCAGTTGCGATTAAATTGAAGCCCCATTGCTGTGACTTAGTGACTGCTGAACTGCTCTTTGCTATTTGTGGAGTAGAGATGTTTCCATCCACCAATAATTTATATTTACAATACAACTCATCACATTTTATTTGGAAATTTCTAAAGACTCATTTTTATAATTTTAGGAGGTCTCCAACATTAACCTCTTCAGATTTATAATGAATGTGTCTAGGTGCAATGAGATAAATTGGTGTTTGTTAAAGACAATTTACTTACGTATAATTGGTTATCTCTCTATCTTTCGGGAAAGAAATTAAAAATTGGTCATTTCTAAAGTATTTCGAAAGACTTTGGTCTTCTAATATGATAAGTGTCAAATTAGGTATTCTTTAATTTTAAACATCTATTTTTAGTTCATCTCGTTGTAAACTTGTAATTTTTGGTCCAAAAAAAAAGTGTGGCTAGTTTCGGAACACCCACACCTTGCACTTGCAATTCTAAATCTTCAAAATTGAGAAACCCAGATTACGGTCACGTTTGTGTCTTAAAAGTTAAAATCAGCTTTTCCTGAATTCGTTTGGCATATGCAAGTCGCGTGCAAACAAGAAAACAAATTATATCACCATGTTTCACACTATAAATTATTAAAATTATCTATTATCACAATATATTATACTTGGACAATATAAATGACAAGTTTTGATTGAAAGCTCTTTTCCCCTATGTCTTCTCTTTACAAAGTATTTAAGTGATATTTAAAGCTTGATTCTAATTTCTAATTGATTTGATAAATTTGCCGATTACAAATTCAAAAGCTTTCTAGTGGGTTGAAATAGTCATTTCAAAAGCACAGTGAGATAGAAATAGGAAAAAAGGAATGGATTTGAGTTTGAATGGGAAGGTTTAATAAAGTGAAAATTTGAAAGTTCAAGTACTGAATTTGAGTAATGGTTGGTGCTTGGTGGGACAAAGGCGAATTGGAGATGCAATGGTCCAAGTCCAACTGCCCAAAGCTGATATCACAATAGATGAAACGGAACGTGTCTGCCTTAACCCGGACCAGAATTAAAAGAATTCCCTTATTTCGTTTCTTTGATTCCCTTTTTTCATCTACTTGGGTGGCAATTATTTCATAAGCTCGAAAATCTGCCCAAACTTGATATGGCGAGCGAAACTTTGAAATGCTCGGGTAAAATTCGATCCAAACAGAGGCTGAAATCTCAATGTTTGCCTTTTAGTTTTTCTAAATTTTCAAATTGAGTTAGGGATTTCAATAAAACATTCAAAAAAATATTTTCTGTTTCAAGAGTTTATGAGGCTAATAATTAGTTTGTTGGATTTAAATTTGTATGAAACGCAAAAAAAGACTCAAAAGAAAATTCAATTACCAGTTGCTGTGTCAAAGTTTCTTTAGTCGAAAAGACTCAACAGATAGAATAAATTTCTTAAATTTAAGGAAAAGCCAATAGAATAAATTAACGGACTTCACGTGAACTACTTAAGACTTACTATTTATTGAAACCGGAAACTTACATAGCCAAATCAAATAATTTTACTGGGTCGTCCTTAAATAAGTTTAAGCAAGAAAGGTTGGGCCAGGACGTCGGGTCCAAAAAACAAGTAGGACAACGGATCAAGTATAACAATTAACATTACAATTTATTAATATTATCCAGAACAAAATATACGCTTTCTGAATTCTGATACTTTAAAAACTAAAAATTAACAAGTCTAATTATTATATAGTACTGATTTTTTAAGGCCTAATCATTTAGTATTTCATTGTTTATTTTTCTGGTGACACGCTGATAACCTAATTACTCAATGCTGAAAAAGTTTAATGGATTACATTACACAAATCTTCTTTGCCCACACCACTCTAAGATTTTTTAAACCAGTAATGCCCACTTTGTGCATGAAGACTTGATTTAAAATTTTAAACATTGTTACAAAAAGGAAAAAGAACGAAAGAGGAGAGATTTGACTTATACATGATTTGCATTTCACACTATAAAGTAATTCTAAGCCTATAAAAAGTAACGTGGTAAAAGTCAACTAGCTTGAGAAGAGTGAT
This sequence comes from Linaria vulgaris, assembly GCA_948329865.1. Classification (NCBI taxonomy): domain Eukaryota; kingdom Viridiplantae; phylum Streptophyta; class Magnoliopsida; order Lamiales; family Plantaginaceae; genus Linaria; species Linaria vulgaris. Next base: position 77,900,961 of record OX415252.1, read on the forward strand.
TTCTCGTAACGCAAGGACTTACGACCTCGAAGTAGCAGAACCCTGTCGACACAACTCGTACGAGCAATATTATAATAACGAAGTTGATATGATTTGGCGCCATAAATAAGTGCGATCTCAGAATTTTGTTTTTCACCCTAGGCTGCTAAAAGCTTAAGTAAGCATAATAAAGCATATACAAAAACTTAAATACATATATATGGGGTATAATGAAAAAATATCCATTGTTCGATACAAAATAATAAAAGCTACATATTGTTAAGAAAAACGAGTAACAATTTATTGTAATTGAACTCTTCGGCCCTTCCCTACATAAAATTCATCAATTAAATCGCCATCAATACATTTGGATAACTCACTTTCAATGTACAAAACCATATTATCTGCAAGAAACTCTTGCTCTAGTTCATTGCGCAACACTGTTTCAAAACCTTCATCGCTGAAATGCTAGTTCTGTTATTGCTGTAGAAACCGAAAGAGTTAAAATAAGCCAAATCAACCTATCTTCTAATTAGTGATAAAGTTGTGACTTATCTGTGTTAATCAATCTTTGGCATAACGCATAGATTGTTGAGATATCCTGAAATTTCTCATGAGGAATCACATCAACTATGTAATGCATCAGCTGGCTTCTCAAAGAGTGCTTTTTGAGTTCAACAAAATCATGGGGATATATTTCCAGTAAGAGCAAAAATCTTATCAATATCGAGCAATTTAAAATCATATTGATGATCCAAAGCACTAGTTAGTTTCAGAAGTTCTAAAGTCTCATCCATAAATCTACTGTTGATCTCTTCCATTTGAATATCTATAATAACATTAAATATATCAAAACGATAGTGGTGATTAACTATAGCACAATCCTTTTGCTGACGAGGCTTGTAGATAAGACAAATGAGAAGCCAAATGGATCAAACATTCAGCAGCCCCATCAGAACAACAAAATCCCACTTTCGGATCTTTCAAGCAATCAGCCTCCTAGGCACATACCTACTACAAAACATACAGATAATGAACTGCTTTCCACCAACACCGTTGATGCAGCCACACCTGCAATTAAACAAAATTCACGTCGCACAACTGGTGAAAGTTCCAAGCGAAATGACAGAGGTCGCCCCTATGATAGAGGTCGATCGGACGCTGCACGTAGGGACTAAGCTCCCCTACTGTTTTTCCTCTTCTCATCCTATTTTTATGGATAGAAAACATAAAATTATATTTTGGAATATCCAAGGGGCTGGAAATGATAAATTCTTACTTAATCTTAAAGATCTGATCAATCATCATGATCCTTTTCTGTTGGTTCTAACTGAAACAAAGATTAGTGGCTCTAGAGCTGAGGACGTAATTCGAAAAATTGGTCTCTTAGGCAATGCTCGCGTTGAAGCGAGAGGTTTTGCGGGTGGTATTTGGCTTATCTGGAGACATGATCGAGTTACTGTTAATGTTGTTGGAGCCTCGTCACAGCTTATTCATGTCCACATCTCTATTGATGATTTTGGCTCTTTTTTCTTCACATGCATTTATGCTTCGCCTCACATTGCTCTACGCAATGAATTATGGGATGATTTGCTCAGAATAGCCGATGATATGAATTTCCCTTGGATTATCGGGGGGGACTTTAATGATGTTTGCTCCCTGGATGAACGTAAAGGAGGGTCAGGTAAAAACTCAAAAAAGTGTGAAATCTTTTGTGATCGTATTAATCAATGCAAGCTACTGGATTTGGGTTTTTGTGGACCAAAATTCACCTGGAGGGGAAAAATTGGTAACACCCTTATCAGCTCTAGACTTGACCGCGTGTTAGCTAATGATATGTGGAATTTGCTTGCACCGAACTTCTTTGTGCAGCATCTTGCTCGCACACACTCGGACCATCGGCCCATCATGCTAAGCTTTGGAACTCCACTGCCTAATCGACAAGCACGTAGGTTCAAATTTGAAGCAGCCTGGTTACTTCGAGAGGATATTAAAGATGTTGTTAAATGTCACTGGTCTAATAATGGGGATTTTGCTGCAACTCTCTCGGCTTGCGCCTCGGGTTTATCTTATTGGAACCAGCACTCTTTTGGTAATATATTTCAAAGAAAACGATGTATTCAAGCTCGGATTTTGGGTATTCAAGCTGCTATGGACGAATGCTTGTATCCAAAGCTTCTTAAACTTGAACAGAAATTGATCCACGAGTACAATGCCGTGCTTCTTCAAGAGCAAGTCTTCTGGTTCCAAAAATCTAAAGAAGACATTGCCACTCTTGAAGACCGTAATACACGTTTCTTCCATCTGTCTACCATTTCTCGATGGCAGAAATCCAGCATAACTTATCTTAAAGACTCGGATGGTAAATGGATTTCAGATCACGACCAGCTTAGAAACATGGCAGTGCAACACTTCACAAGCATCTTTACAGCCGAGGATTACTCTCTGGTTCCTCTCCCAACTGCTTTTCCTCCTCTCTCAGCATTGGATCTTAACTCCCTCATTTGCGATGTATCTTTAGATGAAGTTCATGCAACCGTCTTTTCCATGGGTCCTTATAAGAGTGCTGGACCTGATGGTTTTCAGCCAGTGTTTTATCAAAAGTTCTGGAATATTCTCCACAAGGATCTTCATAACCTTGTCTCTTCGGCAATTGCTACAGGATCCTTTCCGCCCCAACTGAATGAAACTCTGCTGCATCTCATTCCTAAAGTCGAGCAACTTGAGACGATCCACCAGTTTCGCCCCATTGGTTTATGTAACGTTGCTTACAAAACCATTACAAAAATCTTGGCCACCCGCCTTAAACCTCTTCTCATGCGCATTGTTGGTCCCGCTCAAAGTAGTTTCCCGCCTGGACGACAAACTCGAGATAATATCATTATTGCACAAGAATTGGTTCACACTATGAGAAAGAAATCCAGCAAGTATGGTCTTATGGCCCTTAAGATTGATCTCGAGAAAGCTTTTGATCGACTCTCTTGGAAATTCATTGAAGAAACACTAACTCTAGCTGGATTGCCTTTAAAGTTCATCAATATTATCATGCACTGCATCTCGACTCCTAGTATTCGGCTTATTTGGAATGGGGAACTCACGGAGTCTTTCAGACCTACTCGAGGAACCAGACAAGGCGATTCTATTTCACCCTATATTTTTATCCTTTGTATGGAACGTTTGGCGCATATTATCCAAGCAAAGGTTGATGGTAGATCTTGGATACCTATAACCGCATCACGTAATGGACCCCAAGTCTCTCACCTATTTTTTGCAGATGATCTCCTTCTTTTTGCTCGAGCTAGCACCTCACAAATGAAAGTGATTCTTGAATGCCTTAATGTGTTTGAGAGAGCTTCAAACCAGAAGGTAAACTCCAGTAAATCAATCATTCTCTTCTCGCCGAATGTATCTAGAAGCCTCTCACGGGACATCTCTTCTATGGCTGGTATTCCCCGAGCTGAATCTCTTGGTCGTTACTTGGGTATTCACATCTGCGATTGACGCATTATTCAACCATTATTTGCAAATGTCGTGGATCGAGTTCGTAAACGATCCTTCTCTTGGAGATCCCGTTTTTTCTCTTTAGCAGGGAGGCACACACTTATAAAAGCTGTCTCATCCTCAATTCCCATACACACCATGCAAACATATAGATTACCTAAGGCCATCATTAACAAGCTTGATCGGATAAATCGGGACTTTCTTTGGGGTAGCAAAGAGGGTCATCGACGTCTTCATCTGGTGAACTGGAATAATGTTTGTCTCCCTAAAGATAAAGGCGGCTTAGGATTAATCAAAATGGAAGAAATGAACCAGGCTATTCTCATGAAGCTTGTATGGGAAATGTTATTGAAGAATAACACTCTCTGGATTAATATGTTACTTGCAAAGTACACAGTTGATGGTAACATTCTGAATGCTAAAAAACCTTCCACATGCTCCCCTCTCTGGAGACAGATTTATCCGTGCATTAGCCTTCTCCACCGCGGACTGAAATGGATTATACGAAATGGTCATAAGACTCGATTTTGGGCAGATTGGTGGGTCGGTTCTGGACCCCTTATTAATCAAACCATTCATACTGTTCCTGAGGATTGGATTGACTTAAAAGTGTCAGACTTCATCAATAACGACAATCAGTGGTCATGGGATTTATTCCAACACTACTTGCCGGCGCGTGTTCTTGCCGAGATTGCTGCTATTTATTGCAATATCAATGGTGATCTCCCAGACTCTCCTTGTTGGGGATATAGTAGAGATGGGAACTACACAATTAAATCTGCACGTGAGATGCTCAATAAATCAGACCAGCCACGCTCTACCTCATGGAACCTTGCTTGGAATCTCCGTACACGGCAAAAAGTTTGGACCTTTATCTGGCTCGCTCTTCATAATAAACTGCCAAGTAATGCTGTTAGACTTCATAGGCACGTGACTGATGATGCCTCTTGTCCCCGTTGTCCTTGTGACAATGAAACCTTGCTCCATCTCCTTAGGGACTGTCCTACCAGTCGGTCTATCTGGTCTAATTTATTGCATAGGAAAGATGCTCAAAGATTCTTTTTACTTCCGCTTGATGACTGGCTTCGAGATAATCTCAAGCAAAGAACCCCTCTGAGTGATAATGAAATTCCATGGGCAAGTATATTTGCTATTGCGTGCTGGAAAATTTGGGGTTGGAGATGCAAGAAAGTATTCGAGGACTTACATCTCCAAACTGATAGAGCCACAACTTGGATCCGTCAAATGGCTCATGATGATACAGTTGCATGGACCAAACTACGAGCTTTACAACACCCGGGGCTTACCAAAGTTTCACGAAATATATGTTGGATTCCACCGCAACCTGGAGCAGTCAAGATTAATGTGGACGAAAGCGCTATTGGTAATCCAGGACCTATTTCTTGTGGAGGTGTAGGTCGTGACAGCAATGGACAATGGCTGTTTGGTTTTTCTAGTAACCTTGGGTTTGGAACTATTACATTAGCCGAGCTTTGGGGAATTTACCATGGTTTGTCAGAAGCTTTTCGTCTCGGCATCAACCATGTTTCTCTCTCGTGTGACTCTAGGATCGCCGTTCATCTTTTACATGAAAATCTTCATGATACTCACCCTTATCGTAGTCTTATAGACTCATGTCGCACCTTGATGAGAAACTTTATTTCATGTGATGTTCGACACGATTATAGAGAGACGAATATGGTGGCTGATCGCCTTGCACGTAATGATCGCCTTCCACGTGCCACTATTGTTTATTGTGACAACATGAGTGCTATTTATCTATTGGGAAATCTAGTCCAACATCAACGCACCAAACATATTGAGATGGATATCCACTTTGAATGAGAAAAAGTGTCTCGCGGTGATGTTCGTATTCTTCATGTGCCTTCTCGCTATCAATTTACCGACATCTTTACTAATGGTCTTTCTCGCATTCTTTTTGACGATTTTCGGGACAACCTCAACGTTCGTCTTTGTCTACTTCGATTGCGGGGGTGTATTAGATTATGATAAAATCATTTGTATATCTTGTGATATCTTTTGTAATTATCGTGATAGATAATTTACTTAGTGATAGCAATTACATCTTGTATATATTGAACATTATTATGAATGAAAAGGCAAGGCCAATATTATCTTACACCATGAATATGATTAGGTCTTTGAATGTATAGGAGTACTTATACGTACTATATACAAACTGAATTGCTCCTAATACTTACAAGATAATTGTAAGTTAATATATAACTTTTTTTCAATGAATTACATAATATATCAAACTAATGCATACAAGACTTTGTAATTTTTTCCTTCAATTTGTAAAGCAACAATCGATATTAATTAATTTAATCAGTACTATTGCACAATAGTACAAATAACCAAAAACACAAAAAACAAAACACATAAGAATTTTTTTATATTGTTCGTCTATGACTACATTCGAAAGCGATATCGTACCAAGATTTTTCCATTATAGGCTATTGTCAGTAAGGTTTATCAATTTATAGTAGGCTAACTTTTAATATGAACTTTACATGGACGGATTAAAATACCAACAATTACTCCTTAAGTTTCTTGATTTAAAAAAAGAAATGTTTCTTGACTCATGCATGTAAGATAATGAATTCTTTGTGTTATTCAATGAATAATGTCAAATATATATACAAAGGAGATCATCTCTAATAAGGTAACTATCTATCACTAAAGATATATATCAATCTACAATAATTACCAAATATACATATTCTATATCTAATACACCCCTGCAGTCGAAACGAGAGGAGGACGAACATTGAGACTGGACCGAAAATAGTCAAAAAGAACCCGTGGAAGTCCATTCGTAAAAATGTCGGCTAATTGATAACATGACGGAACATGTCGAACCCGGACTTGGCCATAAGCTACTTTTTCTCGAACAAAATGAATATCCATCTCAATGTGTTTGGTTCGTTGATGCTTGACCGGATTGCTCGAAAGGTAGATGGCGCTCACATTGTCACAGTATACGAGAGTTGCTGAAGCAATAGGACAGTGAAGCTCCAAGAGTAAGTTCCGAATCCAACATAACTCAGACACTGCATTAGCCACACCACGGTACTCCGCTTCGGCACTAGACCGTGAGAGGGTCGACTGTCGTTTGGCGGACCAAGAAATCAAATTATCGCCAAGAAAAACACAATATCCCCAAGTCAAACGACGAGTGTCTGGGCACCCTCCCCAATCTGCATCAGTATAAACGGTCAACCCCTTAACCAAGGAGGGAGAGATGTGAAGACCAAGATCAAGAGTCCCCTGAATGTAACATACAACCCGTTTAAGGGCCAACATGTGAGCATCACGGGGATCATGCATGAAGAGACGAAGCTGCTGAATGGCATAAGAGAGATCCGGTCTCGTGAAAGTGAGATAGTGAAGGGCGCCATCCAGACTGCGGTAAAGAGTAGGGTCCGAAAACTTGGCACTCTCGGGCATTGCGTCAAGTTTGGATTTTGTGTCAACCTGAGTTTGACTGGGTTTACACGACTACATACTGGCGCGGCGAATAATATCATCAACATATTTTTTTTGAGATAGGAAAAGACTATCAGTGCAACGCTGAACTGCAATCCCCAAAAAGAAACTCAAAGGACCCAAGTCTTTCATGGCAAATTCCCAACCAAGCTGAGACATAATAGTCTGTCGTAAAGAAGGAGAAGAGGCCGTAAGCAAGATATCATCCACATAAAGAAGGATGTAGGCCGTGTCTGAACCACGACGCAAGATAAAGAGAGAGTGATCCGAGGCACTGTGCGAGAAACCAATGGTAGCAACAAAATCAGCAAACCGTTGATACCAAGCCCGAGGGGCCTGTTTAAGGCCGTAGAGAGAACGCTTCAATAAACACACATGATCTGGTCGAGATGAGTCACGAAACCCGAGTGGTTGGTGCATATATACAGTTTCATGAAGATGACTGTGTAAAAAAGCATTCTTCACGTCGAGCTAATGAATATCCCAAGTCTTGGACACTGCAATACTGAGAACCGCCCGAATAGTCGCAGGCTTAACCACGGGACTAAAAGTTTAATCACAATCAACCCCAACCTGCTGAGACCTGCCATCACCTACAAGTCGGGCCTTATGCCTCTCAAAGGAACCATCAGAATGAAACTTGTGACGAAAAATCCACATAAACCGAATAATATTGACATTAGTAGGACGTGGTACCAACTCCCACGTCTTATTTTTAATAAGAGCGTCAAACTCATCAGTCATGGCCAATTTCCAATTAGGGTCGGATAACGCCGCTACAGGATTACATGGAAGAGGAGAGTGAGAAGAGGTGGAGTGCAGATTGAAGAGGCGATTTGGCTTGAAGATGCCATGTTGGCTGCGAGTTGTCATGGGGTGAGTAGGGGGCGGTGTCGCCTGACGTGGCACACGAGACGGGGGCAGTGTCGCCTGAGATGGCGCGCCGGGTAGAGACGGATTGGCGCGCGAAATAGGGGACGCGTGTAGTGTGGGCGGCGACGCGGGTGGTGACTGTGTTGCCGTGGGCGGGGGAGGATGAGCGACCAATGGGGGGTTCGTGTTTGGAGTGAGAAGGGGATGAGTGAAGAGTGGTGATCGATCATCATCGAGGGAAGAGGGAGCCACAGTGGGAGGAACAGGGTTCTGGTTGCAATGTTGCCCCAACATCGACCCAACATTTAAAACAGAAGGTCCAGAAACTGGTGCCACCGGGTTCTGGTTGCAATGTTACCCCAACATCGACCCAACATTTGAAACAAAAGGTCCAGAAACTGGTGCCACAGGGGTCTGACTACAATATGAGAGGGGAGAGGAAGAGAACTTCGAGAAAGGGAATGAGCTTTCATCAAAGAGAACATGCCGACAAAGAATTATTTTATTGGTGGAGAGGTCGAAGCATTTATAGCCATGATAATTATGGGGGTAACCGAGGAAGACACAAGGAGTAGACTGCGGTTGTAGCTTATGTATTGTAGTAGAGGGGATGAGAGAATAGCAAAGACACCCAAAAATCTTAAGATGGGCGTAGGAGGAGTTTGATGGTAGAGACGTTGGAGTGGGGTAATATAGTGAAGACTTTTGAAAGGAATTATGTTGTAGAGATATGTGGCGACTTGCAAGGCGTGAGGCCAAAAAGTCGGCGGAACGGAAGCATGGGAAAGAGAAGTACGAATTATATTATTTACTGTACGGATCGTGCGTTCGGATTTTCCATTTTGAGAAGAGGTGTATGGGCAAGAAAAGCGTTGATGCATGCCACGTGTTTTGCAAAAGGTAGAGAAAAAGGCGTTTTTATATTCCGTGCCATTGTCACTTTGGAGAATTTTAATATCACGTTCAAATTGTTTGTTGACATAAGCACGAAAAGATAAAAAGCTAGGAAACACATCATTTTTGTAAGATAAAGGAAACGTTCACAAGAAACCCGTATAATCATCTAAAAATAAAACATAGTAACGATGCCCCGAAGAGCTCAAAACGGGAGATGTCCAAACATCCCTATGAACTAAATCAAACGGTAAACGAGTCGTAGTAAGCGAATCATAAAACGACAATTTAATATGTTTCCCCATGGGACAAGAATGACAAAACGATGTAGAATAGCGTTTATTACAAGTAATTTGAGAACTACGCCTAAGAAAATCAAAAACGTGATCGCCGGGGTGGCCAAGTCGTGCGTGCCAATGGTCGGCCGAGAGAAAGAGGAAGGCGGAAGGTGACGGGGCAGAGCGAGAGGCGACGGGTGGGAGAATAGGGTAGAGATCACCCGAGCTATTGCATCGCATGATGGGGATGCCCGTCTGAAAATCCTTCACAGAAAAACCAAACAGATCAAAAGAGATAGAGACGGAGTTATCAATGGTGAATTTTCTGACAGAGATCAAGTTTTTGATGAGGTGAGGAGCATGGAGAACATTATTGAGACGAAGAGGGGGAGGGGGGGAGAGAGAGAGGAGTGACCCGAGCCCTTAATTGGAAGAGTGTGACCATTACCAACAATTATATCACGTTTGGTGCGCAAATTAAAGTAAGACGTGAGATTACCTTGGTTAGAGGTCATGTGAGATGAGGCACCCGAGTCCATGTACCAATTTTCGTCCGGTTGGCCGAGAGACAGCGTATGCATCGCTGAATCAATGTCCGTAGGAGCATGTGGAACCACCTCAGTGTGATATGCATGTTGAGGATGTGGGCTGAGGATACCCTGTTCGCGCGGGTTGGGGTTTGGCGGACGCGGCTGGGCCGTAGGGTATGGGGACGGCAGAGCGGCTCATTGTGGCGGAGGAGCGGCCCATTGCTGCTGCATAGGGTAGGACCAAGGGGGATAAGACCACGACCATTGATACGGGGGAGGTGCGCCACGACCGTTGTGGCGGCCGCCGCGACCCCGCTGACCCGTAAAGCGACCGGGACCCCGACCCCGACCTCGTCCTCGTCCTCGATTTTCATGATACGGACCGTGTTGCGGAGCCGAGTTCGTGGGAGCGACCTGCGGGGCGTGATGCGAGACTAGGGTTGCATCGGGTTGTCGCGAGGCACGCTTGGCAAGGCTCGTCTCCTCCAAAGATAACATGGAACGAGCTTTAGAGAAGAGAGGAATTGGATCACTTTGCTGAATTAGGGTTGCGATGCCACCATATGCATCGGTAAGACCCGTGACCATTTGAAGAACCAACCTATGGTTAGAAACGGGGGAACCAACGTTGGCCAATTGATCAGCGATCATCTTCAATTTTTGACAATAAGCACCGACATTCAGAAAATCATCAAGAGTGGTAGAGGAGAATTGATTTTCGAGGTGCACGGCCCGGGAATTTCGATTGTCTTGGAAGTAATCCGCAAGATTCGTCCAAGCAATTACGGCAGTGGAGTCTTTTACCATTATGGTGTGGAGGAGGTCGTTGGTGATGGTGCCATAGATCCATTGTAGCACGATGGCGTCCAAGCGATCCCGCATCTCGGGGTCGGATGGGGCGACCACAACGGAGGGGGGGGAGGATGATGTGGTCGAGAACTTGGTAAGGTCGTGCATGGATTTTAAATAACTCGGACCAAGTAGAATATTGCCCGGATTCAACGTCCAACAAGATAGGGATGAAGTTCTTGATGTTATTGACGGTGAGGGCCGGGGGAAATTTTGGGGGCGCGGCCTCGTGAGGAGGCGCGTCGGTTTTGCCGTCGAAGGAGGTGGGCGACTTGGAGGAAGAGGTATCGCCGCTAGGGTTTGTCATAGTTTAGGAGAGAAAGACAAGAAGAGAAGGCTTGATACCATGTAAGATAATGAATTTCTTGTGTTATTCAATGAATAATGTCCAATATATATAGAAATGAGATCATTTTTAATAAGGTAAATATCTATCACTAAAGATATATATCAATGTACAATAATTACCAAATATACATATTCTATATCTAATAATACATGCAAAAGCTACTTGCGCTATTTTGCCATCAACATTTATGAAATGTAAGTGACATCGGCGCACTGATGGATTATGTGAAGGCGATGAAGAAAGAGAGAGACTTGTACGTGCGCGCTAGTCGCTTATTTATTTATCAAACTGGTTGTGCAGTCATCAATATTTATAAAATGATAAACTTGCGACTTCTTTGGAACACCAAGAGGCAAGAGTCAGAGTTACGTTAGTTTTCTCTTTTTAATTGTAAAGTAGCCATTTAAATATTCAATAAAGACGTAACCTTCACTACGATGATTAATGTTTACCATTAAAACCGTGTTCAAATCTTTACTGCTTTCTTTTTAAATGTTTTTTCCGGGGAAGTTGTTAATTAATTTCATGCACCACTAGCTATTTGATTTAATTTGTAATGCATTTTCCCGGACTTTCGGGCCAAATACCTTTCTTTGCCCTTTTGTAACATCCATATTCAATTGTGATTGTGTAACTGTTGAATTTGGTTCTTATTATTGTTTTGTTTGCATTCTTGCACTTTTATGACGTGAAATTAATCAAATTATTTCAAAAAGTTAGGTTATGGTGTGACATATTACAATACAAGCAGTTAAATTAACTATATCGCCAAACCACTAACAACGATGAGGATTATTTTCATACAGCGGACATTTTCTTTAACCCTTTATTTAACTAAGAAATTAAAAGAAGTACTTAGTTCGCTTTGAGGGGGCCGTGAATAAGAACCACACACTGTGAAAGTGCACCTGATCAACTTGTAGGAAAGAATTATGCGACTAGCTAGTAAATGTATTCGGGTTATTTAAGATTCATTTAGCACTTATGCCAATAGCAGCTTTTTATCTTATGGGGGGCATACAGAAGACAACTAATTAATGGTGATTAAGAATAGCAGATATTTGATTTTCACAATGCAACTCAATAACATGACTCAAATAAAAACTTAATATATATTTAAAACTAATCTTACCCAGAGAAAGCTGAGTTGTACTATATATCATATGTCCAAGAGCTTTAAACCATACAATATTATGTGTATTAGTGGAGATAGAACTTTTCTCATTATCTCAATAAAGTCTTGAATTATACTACGACTTGATGATATGTGTCGTGTGGCTATACGTGATACAATCCGTATCTTCATTTCTCGTGGACCATTTATGATTTTATGACTGAGACCTCGGAACTCCGTACGTGTTTGGAAAATGATTATATGGATTTTGTGGCCGAAATAAATTATGAATAAATCATCAGTCACATTATTATATATTATGTTACCTCACAATTATGCTGATGATAATAGGATTATTCTTTCCTGTTCACATGTTATGAATTTAAGTTGACGTGATTTCTCGACCTACTCATTTGAAGTTTGCTAGATCTCCTAATCAACCAAATTTTATCTTGATTAGTATTTCAACATTCCACTACTTATTGGATTGATCTAGAATATAGTAATAACCGATTTGCAACGTGCTACACATATTATTAATTACGTAATCTTTTTGTTTTCTGTAAATAATGTTACATACGTACTAACATGCAATGAAAACGTTAATTATTTATATTCACTTAGCTTCATGATTGCCATCTAATTAATATAATAGCATTGTTGGTAACAATTTTGTGGCTTCTCGATTTATTATAGTATTAATAAGTTTGTAAATCAGGGTAACAATAGTCTTTTGGTTTCTCGATAAATATTGCATCAACTTAAATACGTTTTTTTTTATTTCACTAATCCTATTGATGATCAAATTACAGTTATACACGTAAAATTTACCGAATTTTCAGCGGACCTCCTCAATTTGAAACTTTATTCCAAATTCCGAAAGAGTGGTCATACCCATTTATATATTCGACAACTCTTTTGAATCAATCCCGTTATTCATCCTTATACATTGTCCGCGAATGATTTATTTCAAATCTACTTAATCATAACAAATTACATCAGATCTTCTTTCAATCCTGGATCTCTTAACATTAAAAGACCCAATATAATAATATTATTACTATTTATCACTAACGTAACAGGAATAATACTTAGCAAAAAAAAAAAAAAACCGTAATAGGAATAATAAAAAGAAGATTCGGGGAATCCAACACCGAGTTTGACTGATACAGAATTCGCATTTCATCTCAACCACGACTCTCTCTCTCTACTTGTCTCGTGTTTGACCATGACGAGAGCGATGACATGAACCACAATAAGAGTCCAGCCAATCACTCCTTGCCACGTGGAATCCGGAATCACGTCCAGGTTCAATGAACCTGGAAAGGCCGCCCCCCGCCTTTCGTTTTCCCCGTTCTTTTATATAACTTTCTTCAACTCGTACTCTCACAGCAATCACAACCCAAAAAAAAAAAACTCACAACAACAAAATTAAAATTAAATTAAAATCTCCAAAAATAAACCCAAAATCCCAATGGCTTTTGCTGTCACCTCTTCTTCTGCTGCTATTCATACTTCTTCCTTTGAGCAATCCAAAGGTACCGTTTTTAATTCTTTTTTCTCAGCTTTAATTTAGCCTTTTGTTTATTTTGTGTATTTATTTATTAATTTTTCGATTTTTTTTCTTTAGGCGCACAATTCGGCGCGTTTCAGCCGTTGGATAGGCATCACCATCATCAAATCTCATCAACGGCGGTGAATTTTTCGCGGCGGAGGCGTTGCGCCGTGAAGCCGTTGAATGCCGAGCCGAAGAGGAACGATTCGATCGTTCCATCAGCAGCAACGGTTTTTGCTCCTCGTACGTGAATTTTTATTTTCCTTTTTTTTCTGATTTTGAAATTGATTTTATTTTGCTTCTGCATGTCAACGGATTTGTAAATTGACGGATTTGCCCTTTCAGAAATTGCAGATGTGGTTGAGAAAATGGATGAGGTAGAGGACTTTGTCGAATTGGCTAAGGATCTCGAAAACGCTTCGCCCCTTGAGATTATGGACAGGGCCCTGGAGAAATTTGGAAACGATATTGCTATTGCTTTTAGGTCAACATTACTAAACTACCCTCTGTTTTTTCTTTTTTTAAATTATATTAATTTATTTGATTAAATTGAAGCTGGTGCTGATTAAATTGTTGAATTCTTTTGCAGTGGGGCGGAAGACGTGGCTTTGATTGAGTACGCCCACTTAACGGGTCGTCCGTTCCGCGTTTTCAGTTTGGACACTGGAAGGCTGAACCCGGAGACCTACAGATTCTTTGACGATGTTGAAAAGCGTTATGGCATTCGTATCGAGTACATGTTCCCTGATGCTGTTGAGGTACAGGCATTGGTTAGAAGCAAGGGGTTGTTCTCCTTCTATGAAGATGGTCACCAGGAATGCTGCCGTGTGAGGAAGGTTAAGCCCTTAAGAAGGGCACTCAAAGGTTTGCGTGCGTGGATAACAGGGCAACGCAAGGATCAGTCTCCAGGAACTCGATCTGAAGTTCCCGTTGTCCAAGTCGATCCTGTTTTCGAGGGGTTAGATGGCGGAGTTGGTAGTTTAGTTAAGTGGAATCCCCTCGCAAATGTGAAGGGAAACGACGTGTGGAATTTCCTCCGAGCAATGGATGTTCCTGTTAACTCGTTGCACGCGAATGGTTACATTTCTATTGGGTGTGAGCCGTGCACCAGAGCGGTGCTCCCCGGGCAACACGAGAGGGAAGGAAGGTGGTGGTGGGAGGATGCCAAGGCCAAGGAGTGTGGGCTTCACAAAGGCAACATTAAAGATGAAAATGTGAACGGGAATGTTAATGGCACTTCCCATGCTAATGAGCATGCCGATCTTTTCACCTCGGAGAGTGTTGTGAACTTGACCAGGCCTGGAATTGAGAACTTATTGAAATTGGAGAATAGGAAGGAAGCGTGGCTTGTTGTCCTGTATGCTCCATGGTGCCCCTTTTGCCAGAGAATGGAGGAGTCGTACGTGGATTTGGCCGATAAGCTTGCAGGGTCGGGTGTTAAGGTTGCAAAATTCAGGGCTGACGGAGATGAGAAGGCGTTTGCGCAGCAAGAGTTGAAGTTGGGAAGCTTTCCTACTATTATTTTCTTCCCTAAGCACTCATCGCGGCCCATAAAGTATCAGTCGGAGAAGAGAGACGTTGAGTCATTGACGGCTTTTGTGAATGCACTTCAATGATGGCATTGTAAACTGAAGTATATATGATGTTGATCTGGTTTTGGCTGAGACATATAGGGGATTTGGAGATCGTGAGATGAAGGGGAGAGATGAATGGAGAAGCTTGCCAACTTGTTGCCATCTTCTTCGGTAAAACACAGATGCTCCTCTCGTCGTTTTTGCGTCTTCTTGTACACTTCTCATAGTTGATGATTGGGAAATTTTGCCTTTTTTTAGCCTGTGCATTTCTTTTGTTACAGTTGTGGTCTCAATTTTGTGTAATTTGATGGCGTCCATGTCAAACTATCATTTGGCTTGGGAAGAGATTCATGCCTTTTCAAGGAATGGATCGAAAGTCATAATTTAATTTCATAATCTGTGTTTCAAATTCTTCTCTGGTTATAATTTCTAGATTTTTCGTGTAGAAAATATACTAATACCCCCAACGCTATCAAGGACAAATGAGCGTCAACAAATGATCAATTTTAACAAATGTACTAGAGAAACGCTCACGACTTTTTATTGAATAATTAATTAACCTGTCCTAATGAGGAAGGAAGAAAACTACCACTAGACGTCCTAATGAGTAATGACGAGAAGCCAACCGAGTGTTCATTGCAGATCACTTTCGTAGTATAATTTATAATTTGGTATCCTCTTACCTAGCATGCAATGCAAAGATTTACCTATGTAGAAAGACTGGTTCATCTGTATCGACACGAGCTTCCAACTAAATTGCATCGTCATAATCCATGTTGTATATTTAAGAGGTTGACCGCTTTCACTTGTCAATTATAGAAATTTATTATTTCCCACCATAAATATTATTTATATGAATTTTGTCATTCTTAATGTAATTCAATTCCCATTCATAGCCTATGAGAACTGTTAGTTTGCTATTTTACATCCAGTCCCCAACTTATGGGGTCTTTTTGACCTTGCCCCTTAAACTATTATTTTGATCACTATAGTCCTTCACCTTTACCTACTTGTGCGAATTGCCCCTGGCGCTTTAACGACCAAAATCACCCGGAATATTCCTTTTAGATGCTTTCACGTGACCAACACATGTCATCCATGAGGGTATTCTCGTCCGTGAAATTTGTTTGAAATTCATGTATGTTTTACTCCCCAACCTATGAAATTATGTGCGACATGCCCCCTTGATTTATGTAAAATAATTAGAATATCAAATTATTAAAAGTGGGTTTCAAACCCACAACCTCTTACCTGAGGCTAGAGCTTTATACCACTCGGTCATTATGATATTGTTGAAATGTATTACTTTTTAATTATATATGCAGTTTGGTAATGAATGTCAATAATAAAGTCACATCATAAATATTTTAGTAAATTAATATTTGTCAAATATTTAAGTAAGTTAATGTTTTAGAATAATATTTTGGTAGATCAGTTTTTTTGATAAATAAATATCACAATATTCGTAAAATATTCGAGTAAATCAATATTTTATTAAATATATACTTAGGTAAATGAATATTTTTTAAAACATTTTGTAATAAATTAATATCTTACTAAATATTTTTTTAGTGAATGGGTATTTTAACGAAATATTTTATTAAACCTATGTTTTTGTAAATCATAATTTTCGTAAAATATTTTAATAAATCAATATTTTATTAAATAAATATTTTAGTAAATCAATGTATTAGTATGGAAATATATAATAAAAAAGTAATATATTATCAAACAAAATTATAATGGTCAAGTGGTGTAGAGACCCAAACTCAAGTAAGGTGGTGTAGGTTCTAATCCAAATCTTTACATTTGATTTTAATTATTCTACATAAATTAGGGGGCATGTTGCACATAATTTTATATGTAGGGGGGCATAATATACATGATTTTCAAGAAAAATTTCATGAACGAAAATACCCTTTTTGGCGGCACGTGAAGGAAATATTTCGGGCGAATTTGGTCGCTAAAGCGCCGTTAAAGCAACGGGGGGCAATTCGCACAAGTAAGCAAAGGTGAAGGACTATAATGATCAAAAAAAAATTTATGGGGCAAGGTCAAAAAGAGTCCATAGCTTGGGAGGCTTGATGCTTTTATCCCTAAAAGTTAATTAATTCTTAATTTTTTATTCAGTTACAAATGCTCTTTTTATATTTTGAAGATTTGATCCTAAGTATTTAATTTATTCTACTTATTTTGATTCTTCCGTCCTTTAATCATATATCAAGAGTTGTTTTTAATATTAGATTTAAAATGGTATAAAGCCCAGATTTAATCTTAAGACGATGGTTGTTCGACTCCAAGCTCGTCACGTAGCGCTATGTCAAGTCTGACACCTTCTTTGATTTGATACTAAAAATATCTGGCGATGCTTTCGAAGGCAAGCCTGCAACCTTCCCCTTCTTTACTTCTCTGGACGCTCTGTCCCACAACTCGGAATCGATGAAGGGCCATTTAGCCCGATCCACATCATACCTCTATGTCATCAAGGCTATGTAGGACCCCTTTTCATTTTGTTAATAATTAGTATACAATTAATAATGCATAACTTAATATAGAAATTGGTAGATAAATTGCAAGTAAAAACTTGAAAACACTTACGTAGATAGCCCTGTACGCAGGGTCCAGCCAAACGCTGCGACGTGGAGCTCCAGGTGGGAGACCATCTGACACATGTGTATGCTGAAAACTATACGCCTTATCGAGTCAAGGCGGGGTCTCCCGACACGGGTTTGCGAGCATCTACATATTAAAATAAAAAGTATGTTAAACTTTATAAATTTAAGACAAAATTTATGTGTATATGACCAAATTAATTAAGACATACTAAGTCACATAATTCTTCACATCGTCAAAGTTTTTGGCGCGCCGTTCTCGCACTAATAACTTCAGTGCTCGTGCTTCGCCCTAAGACGTATTACAAATTTCTAGTTCTCGCACTAAGATTTTCTAGTTCTTATATTCAAATCTAATGAATAATCATAGAAAATTTGTAAAGAATGAAGCAAATAAGTTATATTTAAGAAGAGTCAAAGCAGGTGGAGAAAAAAACTAGGTTGAAAATAAAATAATTATAGAAACTTAGAAGTAACTTAAGCCTCATACCTTTGAATTTCCGCCATAATAATATAGAAAATATTATATAAAATTAATAACCATGAGTATATAATAAACAATACGCAAATATATGCAAAATCATATATCAATATTAAATATTTTATTATTTTCAATAAGCGCATTAAGGCGCATTGAAATATTTTTTTTTTGAATTTGGCGAACTGGGGCACCCGCATCTGCCTTATTTGACTTATGACATACCATCCTACGACGGATCTATGTGTAGCTGATGGACCCTTCGGCATGAGTGGGACGTACACGAGGGCGTTGCTCATGGGTCTCCCCTCCTCTCAGTTCTTCTGTGCTCTCTCAGATTGCTGCCTATGACCCCTTGGCACCAATGCCGTACAAAATCACTCTCCAACCTGTTGTTCATCCACCTAGTCTTCGGACGACCCGCCCACTTTGGATCATCCTTCCTTGCATAGTAGTTCTTCTTCGCGTTGTGTACCATCTCCTTATACCTCTTTCTAGTCTTCTCCTCCTAGGCTAAAAATGCCTTACCACAATTGACTTGCTGAATATTCTACGTAGACTGCAAATAATTAAGGTTGTTATATTTTTAGACTTGGTTTTAAAATATAAAATACAATTCGTTAAAGAAAATAATTATATACAAAAATTACATGTTCATCCAAAGAAATGAGATGATGACCTCTACCGTCAGGCGTTACCAGAACACCTCTTGATAGGCCCCTACGAGGACACTGCTGCGTGTCTGGAGATGGTCCCGCTCCGGTGGAGTATATCGGCGTACTACTTGGTCTGGCTCCGGTGGACTCAGAAAATGGTGGAGGTACACTATGCCTCAATCCAGAGGATGTACGGGGCATTGATCCTACATGCTGATCATCTAATCTGTGTGAAATGATTGCCTCTAGTGTAGTACCTTCATTCAATCCACCCTGGGACCCACGAGGCTGAGAAGTGGCGGGGGCCTCGACACGAACGGGTGATGTAGTACCCAAATGAACTATCCGGAGGCGAGGACCGACACTCTGTCTGCTGCCACGCCCCCTCTTTGACGGGCGGTCAGCGCCAGTTGAATGCGACAAGCGTGAAGGATCGTCCGACATGTCGTCGACTACGTACTACTTACTAAGTCAAAATTTCTAAGTTAGACTATTTCTAAATTTGAAGATGACTTAGAATTTAATCATTGCTAAGTCATATGGATTTCCTAAAGGTATGGACGATGTCATAAAAACTATAAGTTCTACGAGATCTAACAACTCCTAAAAGCATTCGTCATAATAACTTTCAATTCAACTAACTAAACTACTATATATGAAAACAATATAAAATCTAAGATAGGTAACATTTTATAAAGTTATAATAACACTTTTACAAAAATACATTATTAAAAATCAGTACATATAAGACATGCATGAATTAAAAAAAAAACATAAACCATACAAATCTAAGTTAGAAGAAATCTATTATAGGTTGTAAATTGGAGAGATTCCCTAAAGAGAGATCCCTAAAAGTATCATCATTTCTAAATTATAGGAATTCTATAAAAGCATCATGATTTTTCTAATTTATAAATTGATTCTCTAAAAACATATATTGCAGAGATTCAGTAAAGAGAGATTCCTAAAAGTATAATCATATCTAGTTTATAGGAATTCTCTAAAAGCATCATGATTTCTAATTTGTAAAACGATCCTCTAAAAACATAATTATTTCCTAGTTAAAGACATAAAATTGTTATGCTTAAAGACATAATTCTACAATATCTAACAATACCTAAATGCATAAATAATATTTAAATGCTAAACTAACAATTTTACATATAAAATTACTATTGAAACAATAACTATAACACATAAATTGGAAAAAAAGGAAAAACGTACAAAAATCGTGTTTCCGACGGATCACCGGTGGCTAAAATGGGTCGGGCGAGAGGGGGGGGGGGGGGGGGGGGGGAGATGAGAGAGTAAATTAGCAAAAATCAGGGCAACACGCTGGTAGTAACGATCGCATCCCGATCACTACTTTTGGCCCAACTTGGCCGAAATCAGGGCAACACGCTTTGGCGAGAAATTAACTCGCCAAAGGGTTGCGTTCGGATTCCAGGGCTTACTACTTGTCATGACCGGCTTCCAATCGCAAATGGTTGCAACTCATTGCGACCACATTTCGGTCACCCTTTTCCGATTGAAAAAGGGTGGCCAGTCTTGTAGTGAGCTCCATTTTATGTTTACGATAAATTTTAGATGCATGATAATTTATCTCTTCGACATATCTTTGCATAAAATGTTAAGACTTAACAGTTTATATTTTTCCACTGTAGGCAACTATTTTTGGTTCTTGCATGAAATTCTTATTTGATTTTTTACTGGTTAGGTGGAAGTTGGATTATTCTGATTACTGTATATATATTGTTTTGTTTTCTTAAGTTGTTGGTCAATATTGTGCAGATTTAGAGAGAGAAAGTAGAGTAAAGGAAAAATATTCTGTTATACTGAAATGTGCCACATCAGTGACTATAAATACAAGCTGGAAGTTTGTTATATGATATGACAGCTCAACAACTTATCTAACAAACTAACAAACATAACTAACTAATATTTACAAAAATGTATAGTCTAATATCCTCCCCTCAAGCTGAACATGAGTGAGAATCTCGAAGGTGCAGCTTGGAAATCCATTGCCTGAAAGAAGGACCAACTAGAAACTTTGTAAAGATATCTGCCACCTGTTAGGAGCCTGGACAGAATTGAGGAAGAAGAAATCATGATTTGAAGCAATCCCTGACCAAGTGACACTCAATCTCCAAGTGTTTGGTTCTTTCATGGAAAATCGGATTCTGGTTGATGTGGATAGCTGAGTTATTACACATAGTAGAGGAATAGGGGTGAAAATTGGAATAACTAGATCTGTGAGGAGATATGAAATCCATTCCAGTTCACATGTTGTGTGAGCCAAGCTTCTATATTCAGCCTCAGTAGAGGACTTTGAAACCGTGGTTTGTTTCTTAGTCTTCCAGCTGATAAGTGAATCTCCCAAGAACACACAGAAACTATTGAAGGATCTTCTAGTGTTAGGACAAGATGCCCAGTCAGCATCACAATAAGCTTGTAGGTTCAAAGAGCTAGAAGCAGAATATAACAAGCCCGATGAAGGAGTACTTTTAAGGTAATGTAGGACTCCAAGGGCTGCATTCCAATGCTCAGTTGTAGGTGCATGCATGAATTAACTGAGTTGGTTCACTGCATAACAGATATCTGGTCTGGTCATGTTCAAGTAAGGTAACCTCCCAAATAATCTTCTGTATTGTTCTGGATTGGAGTGAAGAGGACCATAATTAAGAAACTTGAACCCCGTTGGGCAAGGTAAATCAGCTGGCTTGGCACCAGTGAGACTAGCATCTTGAATAATGTCCAGGATATACTTCCTCTCATAGATGAACAATCCAGTAGAAGATCTGAACAATTCCAAGCCAAGAAAGTATTTGACATCCCCAATATCTTTGATAGTGAACTGGGAGTGAAGACGAGACCTTATGGATTTGATAATAGAGATGTTAGGCCCAACAACCAAAACATCATCTACATGCACAAGAAGAGCCACAAAGGTGGAACTAGACCTTATAGTGAAGAGACAGTCATCTGCTTTGGATTGAGTGAATCCAAAAGCTAAGAGGCATTTTGTGAACTCCATGTTCCATTGTCTAGATGCCTGCTTGAGTCCATATAAAGACTTATTCAATTTGTAAACTTGACCAGGCTTTACTTTTGTGTAACCCAAGGGAGGTTTAAGATAAATGTCCTCATCAAGAAAACCATGCAAAAATGCATTGTTTATGTCAAGCTGGTGGATGAACCAGTTGAAATGAGTAGCTGTTACTAGAAGGAGTCTCACTGTGACCAACTTAACCACATGGGATAAGCTATCTACATAATCCAGCCCAAAGACTTGGTTATAGCCATTAGCAACCAGTCTTGCTTTATGTCTATCAATGGTGCCATCAAGCTTCAACTTGAGCTTGTATATCCATTTGGAACCAATTGGGTGTTTATCAGCAAGAAGGTACACTAGGGACCAAGTGTCATTGTCCTCAAGAGCAGTAATTTCTGCCTTCATAGCTTTGATCCAGAGAGGATCAGTAGAAGCTTCTTTGAATGAAGTAGGTTATGTATTGACAGAAATGTTTGCCAAGAAGGTGAGGTGAGAAGGTGATATATGAGGATTGAGTTTATCTGGAAAAGTGGGGGGAGTGTAAGGTGAAGATATGGTTAAGTGATCTGAGGGAGATGTGAGAGGATTATGGGCACAAGATAGTACAAAGTATTTGAGATGAGAAGGGTTTTTAGAGGTTCTTGTGCTTCTCCTGATAATAGGACCAGCAAGGGATAATGTGGATGGAGGAGTAAGAGAAGGAATGGAGATAGTAGGGGAATCATGATCAAGTGAATGTTCTAGGTCATTTCGTGGTGGTGAGGAATGCGAGAAAACCAGATGAGAGTTAGGGAAAAGTGACTCATCAATGCTGAGAGAGGGCAGGGAAGTCGAAGATATCTCAGCGGTGTAAGAAGAGAATGGAAAATGTGATTCATGGAACACCACATCGCTGCTGATAATGATCTTTTGATCATGGAATCTATAGATCATGTAAGCCTTTTGGCCATGGACAAAGCCAAGAAAACAACCTTTGAATCCTCTAACAGCTAATTTATCCTTATGTGGCTGAGTGTTAGCAGTGAACACAAGGCCACCAAAGACTCTAAGATCATCAATGTTAGGCTTCTTAGAGAATAGAACTTCATAAGGAGATTTTCATTGAAATTGTTTGCTGGGAGTTCTATTAATCAAATAGGTAGCCATAATCAGTGCATATCCCCAGAAAGATGATGGCATGTCTGCTTGGAAAAGTAAAGCTCTAGTAACTTGGAGAAGGTGTTTGTGCTTCCTCTCCACCACCCCATTTTGTTGGGGTGTATAGGGGCAAGACTTCTGGTGCCCAACTCATTAAACAAAAGTTGGAAAGTGGAGTTAGTGAATTCTGCTCCATTATCAGATCTGATAGCCAAGATAGTGGAAGAGAACTGAGTTTTCACATAACAAATGAAATGTTTCAAAGTAGAAGGGACTTATGTTTTATTATTCAACAAGAAAGTCCAAGTTGACCTAGAGTAATCATCCACTATAGCGATTACATAATGAGCATTACTAGTTGTAGCTACTCTATAAGGTCCCCAAAGATCAATGAGTAAAAGCTCAAACACAACAGTAGTGTGTGAAGTGCTTCTAGTGAATGCTAATATGTGAAACTTTGATTGAGTACAGATAGTGCAAGGAGCTAACATATGACTACCAGAAACTTTATTAGCAGGAGATAAGTGCTTTATAACATCAACAGATGCATGCCCAATTCTTTGATGTAGTAGGTCCAAACTGAGAATACCAATAGAAGATTGACAATAAATATGTGTGGATCCAGCAAGTATAAGTTGCCTCTCAGCTGACCAACTGCTATGATTTTGTTAGTCAGAGGGTCCTGCAAGGTGCAACCATGAGATGTAAAAATGAACTCCAAGTTAGAGTCCATTGCAAGTTTTGAAGCTGAAATCAAGTTGAACTTGAAATCGGGAACATGCAAGCCATTTTTCAGCACAATCCCAGGGGTTAAATTCACATGACCAGTGTGTTTAACAAATCTGATAGAAGCATCAGGTAAGAATATAGGGGTAGTTTGAGTAGTTGGCACATCATGACTAAGTAGGGAGGCATCTATAATCATATGACTTGATGCTCCAGTGTCCAATATCCAACATCCAGGTTGCAGAACAATTAGCTAAAGAGGAAACAATATTAATACCAGCAGAGTCTCCAAAGTGAGCAAAATTCACTTTACTGGAGTCTTTGTTGTTCATATAGTTCTGCATATTCCCTTGGTCCATCATGCACTTCATCATCCTGAAAAAATCTTGCTGAAATGTTACAAAACCAAGAGCAAAATTGTTAGAGTTTTGAGGAGGAGAATTCCATGTGTCAACAACATTTGCAAAAGTTGTTCCATGAGTGCTAGATGATCCAGTAACTTGCTTGCCTTTGAGCTCCTTATACCAATTTGGCACCTCAACAAGCTTAAAACATGTTTCCTTAGTGTGTCCTTTACCCTTACAATGTTCACAAAACCTATCATTCTTATTCTTTTGAAAATCCTTTACATTCTTAGGACCAGACAGAGAGTAAGAAGGCTTAGCTCCAGAGTGTTTCACAAACATTGCGGAGTGGTCAACAAGATCAGTGACAGTTAGTTGGATTTCCTTTTGTCTCTCAACACGCATAACCATAGAGTAAGCTTTTTCAACTAGAGCAAGGGATCCATCCCAAGAATCTGACTCCTCATAGATTCATATTCATCACTTAAGCCCATAAGAAACTGCATCAGTCTGGTAAGTGAATGAAAGGACATGGAGTGTTGTGCAAGTTCACAAGTACATAGAGTAGCAGCATTACAATGACGGCTAATGGTAAGTGAATGAAAGGAGAAGGAGTGTTGTGCAAGTTCACAAGTATATAGAGTAGCAACATTACAATGATAGCTAATGACAGGCACAACACATGTAAGATCATCCTAAAGTCTCTTAAGTCTACTGTAATAAGCAGATACTGATAGAGAACCTTGAGAAGTTGAAGCTACCTCCCTCTGCAACTGGTAAATGCGAGGGTCGTTGCTCATGGCAAAATGAGCTTCTAGTTGTTTCCATAAGCTGAAAGCAGAATTAGCAAACATGGATGCATCAGATAATTCATCAGAAACAAATATGAGAATCCAGGAGGAGACGAGGCAGTCAACACGTAACCACTCCTCGTAATCCTCGTGCGAAGGAGCAAGCATCTTCTCTGCACCAGTTATGAACCCTAGCTTGCGTTTAGCACCGAACGCGAGCTTCACTGAGCGGCTCCACGAAAGGTAATTGGCAACACCGGTTAAAGGCATCGAAGTGAGAGATAAACCGATGTTATCGGAGCTTTGCAGGTGAAGTGCACCGCTTGATCTGGTGGAAATCATCGGCGCAACAGTCGATTGAGCTGAAGACGACGGAGAATCAGAATTTGTCATCGTTGCAGAGCAAAATTATCAGAAATTGATTGAACAAAAGCGAAATTTGAGGATCACAGAAAGAGATTGGTTGTAGTAAACCGAAAATGAAGTTTTGAAGCTTCAACAATGGCGGAAGCGTATGGATCGTCGCCAAAATGCGACTGATACCATGTGCAGATTTAGAGAGAGAAAGTAGAGTAAAGGAATATATTATGTTATATTGAAATGTGCCACATCACTGAGACACTGACTATAAATACAAGCTAGAAGTCTGTTATATGATATGACAACTCAACAACTTATCTAACAAATTAACAAGACAACTCAACAACTTATCTAACAAACTAACAAACGTAACTAACTAATATTTACAGAAATGTATAGTCTAATAAATATCTTTTTTGTCTGATCCTTTCTCATATAATTATATATTGCACGGATTATTATTTGTGCCCTGTATGTTTCAATTTTTTATGAAAATGCCCGTTATCTTTCGAATAATTGAAAATGCCTGTAACTTTGTCATTTTTTTTTGTAGAAAATGCCCTTTGAGTGCCACATGTGAAATTTGGTCGACGTGGCATCCACCGTGGCTGCCACATGTAATATATTGCGTCTATGTGGCTGCCACATGTAATATATTTAAAATATAAATATATTTATATCCATAATATAAATAAATATATAAAAAATATATCTTTATGTATTAAAATATATCAAATATATATAAATATATAAAAAAAGAAAAAAAAATCATAAATATAATTTTTAATTGCTGAAATTAAAAAAAAACTTTTTTTTTACTGAAATTAAAACCAAAATCATTTTTTTACTGACGTTAAAAAAAATAAAAAAAAAAAGAAGATAGATTCCACCCTCCCCCCCCACCCTCCCCCCCCCCCCCCCACCACACCGCTGCAACTCGCCGATTGCAGCGGTGGCAGCGTCAATCGACGCCGCCACCGCTGCAATCGGCGAGTTGTAGTGGTGGCGGCGTCAACCGCTGCAACCGGCGAGTTGCAGCGGGGGGGGGGGGGGGGGGAAGGTTGACGGTGTAGGGGTGGAATCTATTTTTTTTGGTTTTTTTTTTTTTCAGTAAAAAAAAGTTTTTTTTTTTAATTTCAGTAAAAAACTAAACTTTTTTTTAATTTCAGTAAAAAAAAATTTAAAATTTCAGTAATAAAAAATTATATTTATGATTTTTTACCTTTTTTATATACTTATATATATTTGATATATTTTAATACATAAAGATATACTTTTTTATATATTTATATATATTATGGATATAAATAATATTTATATTTTTTTTTCCTTTTTTATATATTTATATATATTTGATATATTTTAATACATAAAGATATATATTTGTTATATATTTATATATATTATGGATATAAATATATTTATATTTTAAATATATTACATGTGGCAGCCACGGTGGATGCCACGTCGGCCGAATTTCACATGTGGCACTCAAATGGCATTTTCTACAAAAAAATGGCAAAGTTACAGGGCATTTTCAATAATTCGAAAGATAACGGGAATTTTTATAAAAAATTGAAAGATACATGGCACAAATAATAATTTGTCCTTATATATTTTACAAAATTTATATCATTTCCTCATTTATTTATATATTTTACAAAATCTGTTGGATGGAATTTTACTATGTCTATATCATTAGTCGTATTATTGTGTTCTATACCCATAAAAAAAAAAGTATTATTGTGTTCTAATTAATTTACATTTCTTTTAGCGTATATGTCTGTTTTTATTTGGACATAATGTACATAGAAATATATCTATTTTTCATTAATATATTTATAACAAAAATCGATGTTTATCTTTAATTTCATTATGAATAATTAATTCATTATGAATATATCGTGTTTTCTTATAATTATATAGTAATGGGCATTTATCATGCCGAATTAATTGTTGTATTAAACTTATATATGTAAGAATCGACCATTTTGATGTTGTAATAGTTAGTATATGAACTCATCATACATATCTAAGGACTAAAGATATGTGAATTGAACAGAATGACAATATATGTTGTACACAATAACAAAAGCAGCAGAACAATATATATAGTTGAAAAAAGTACTTAAGATAGAAGGAAACTACAAGAAAAATAAGAGGGGACAACTCATTATTGTATTATTTGTGACAAGACATATATAATAAGTCTTAATTAACAGTATTGTTGTAATAAAATTTTGGAGAATTCTGCAAAAACAATATAGTCAATTTAGGTGTTGTGACGATCAATTGATGCAGCTGTGGGAAAAACATTAGCGCCACCGCATATGCAGAGACCACCAAGACATCTGCTGGGAAGTCCATTGCAAGTAGCTGCACATTCCTCGTCGCTTGAGCAAGGTGTAACCACGTTTCTGGAATCCGTACCGTCAAGAAGACCTACAACACGAGTTATGTTATACACAAATGATAAAACCACAACACTGGCACAACAAACGTGGCTTAATTAAATGATCCATAGTGTCGATGGCCTTAATTTCAACAAATAGAGAAACAAATTTAAAAAAATAACAAACATTTAAATATATATATATATATATATGTTGGAAAATTTTAACTTTATCAATTTATCAGCTTTTAAAGTTTGAAGCAAATAAGTCATAGTTTGCGTCCGACCTTGCATTAGACTGAGTCTAACTACAATTCGTTCGTTTGTAGGCGACATGGATTTGCATCATGAGTTGATATTTTGCACACAACTCAGTTAAAAGAAAATAATATTAATATGTACTTACATGACTGAATGATAAGTAGAGCGACAAGGAACCCAATCCCTTTTGTGTTCATCTTCAAACTTCTTTAATTATTCAGTAAAGTTACTGTTCGTTTATTTAAATTTCTGGTATGAAGTTGTAGAAATGCCACGGTTACACATTTATAGGCCAATAACGCGTCAAATTTGGAAAAAGTTCATCCCCGTGATATATTAATTTTTTTTACTTAAATATTTGTTACTAATTAAATTAGAGAAACTCGTTATTTCTTCAGATCTATTTGGTAGGTATAATCATTATAATGAAATAATATGTGGAAATATAGTTAATAAGTTACTATTATCTTTGTAAGGAAAAGAAAAAAAAGTCAAGTTTTTACTTAAACCAATAATCTACATGTGGCTTTCGATAAGATTTGTACAGTAAGCAATAGACACTAGTTAATTGCACTTACGTACTATAGTACAATTAGGCAACAAAATAGGGCGAAATATTTTGTTTGCCCTTTAATTTAGGTCAAATTCGAGTTTTGCCCTTTAACTTTACGGACTTAGTAATTGTCCACTATCTTTTTTTTAATAAAAATTGCTTGGAGGGCTTTCATTTGGCCTTGCTCCAATTTTAGTCTACGTGGCAGTTGACTAGGACGCCACTAGAACAACACGTGGCTCCACGTAATAATTTTTTTATTAATTTAAACAAAAAAATACTAATTTTTTTGCATACTTATTTTTAATTCAAAAATATATTTAATTTTATTATATATTGATGTAAATCAAAAAAAATTAAATCAATATGTTTTAAATTAATTATACTTACACCCAAAAGTATTGAAACAATTACATTTGTAATTTTTAGATTTTTTTTATATTTTAAAGATATTTAAATTGCTCCACATTGTCTTTTAATTTTTCCACAAACCTAATTTCTTTAATTATTAGTTCTTTTTATCAATCTTTAATTATTAGTTAAAAAAGTTTCATCTTCCTCATTACCGCACCCCAGGCCCCCACCCTTCCCCTGCCCACAACACCATAGCAAAACTCCGGCGACACCGCCCGTCGTCGTCGTCGTCGTTCATCACGTCGTAATAACACATCAACCACATATGCGACACCACAACAACTTGTAAGATTAATTGTAGATCATAAATGAATATATAATTACAAGTTTGTTACTTCCATCGTAAGAAGTATTTAACAATATATAACCATCGATTACTTATATACTAGTATACCACTTACTTAATACTTCATTTCACGCATATTACAAGTTTTTAACTTAAATCATTTAGAAATCAAGACCATACAAGGTAATCCACAAACAAAGGAATATATTAGCATATCGGGGATGACCAGGCCACTGCTATTAACCTTCAAAGGTCATTAAAAAAATTCAACAATTTGCGACGGTTGGGTCGTTACAAACATTGCGTAGACCAGCGAGAAATTCAAAAATTATGAAGATTCAACAAATTCAATCTACAATATGTAAATACTTCCTCATTTTTACCTTTATCTTCAAATTAACCCAACATACAACTCCTCAAACATTTTTCTTCAAACTTTTCATTTCTCCAAACTTTCTATTCCTCCAAAGTTTTCATTTCATCCAATTTTTTCATAGTTTCTTTTCAATTTTTATAAGCTTTTTCTTCTTGTTTTCAAACAATATAATGCATATCTTCATAGTTTGAAGCAAAAGAAGGAAAGTTTAAAAGAAATGAAATGATAAAATTAATTTGCATATCTTCATAGTTTTTTTTCCATTTACATTTTAAAACATCCATCTTCTTAGCACCCATCACAACAATTCTCGTATTATTGATACAATTTAATAATATATGAGAAACGTTTTAGAATATATATATATATATATATATATATATATATATATATATAGAGAGAGAGAGAGAGAGAGAGAGAGAGAGAGAGAGAGAGAGAGAGAGAGAGCACCACAACCATCGCCAATACCTGATCAGCCAACACTGTACCCGCGCGACATGACCCGCGGCAACTTTAAAGCTCAGAAACGGCTGAAAATCCTGATTTTGGCCCATCAGCTATTTTTAACTGTAATAACGCTAGGGCAACATGTTTGTCAGTATCTCAATCTAACTTAAACTATCTCCGAAGTCTTACACAACAATAAACACATCTTTTGAGATTATTGAAAAGAGGATTCAAGTGAAGATCCATCCGGAAGAAGCAGAGCAAATGAGATTGAAGATAGAGACACCTGATCCCTAATGATTCGAGAGTTTATCTTTTCTTTGCTCTTTTATTATGATGTTCATTTTCTGTTTGTGTTATTGAACTTGAAATCATTATGCTGTAATATTCATCGTATTTGGAGAACGAAGCAATGACTATTTATGCACAATGAACCTATAGTTATGAATTCATGTTAAGTTTGCGTTTATATGTGATTCATTTTATATCCTACATGTTTGATTTATACACTTGATGATCGCTAACGTGCCCCGTGGCTAAGCTAGATCAAACAAATCTATGACATTGATCATTCAATATAGTTAACACTTGAGAATGTTGAATTAATTACCAAACTTTAATTCTTTTAAATTGATCGCCTTTAGAGCCGATGCTTTAGAAGGAGGCGAGGGAAATTTTAGTTGTCACTAGCGTCACACTACAATTCTGGTAATTCATTGAACACATATAAACTTAACATGATAAAACTAACTAGAGTGGAATTGGCGGCTTGTCTATGAATCGCATAATAAATAGTTATGAAATCAAACTTCAAGTACACTTCATCAATCTCATCAATCCTTGCTATTTACTTGTTTTATACTTTTATTAGTTAATCAAAACATTTTTATATCATTCTCTATAAAGCGAACATTATAGTTACACACTCTTTGTGGAATCGATACTTGGTTAGTAACTAAACTTACCATTTTATCGCTTGAGATTATGGACAGGGCCCTGGAGAAATTTGGAAACGATATAGCTATTGCTTTTAGGTCAAAATTACTAAACTGCCCTCTATTTGTTTTTTAATTATCTTAATTTGTTGATTAAATTGAAGCCGGTGCTGATTAAATTGTTTAATTCTTTTGCAGTGGGGCGGAAGACGTCGCTTTGATTGAGTACGCCCACTTAACGGGTCGTCCGTTCCGCGTTTTCAGTTTGGACACTGGAAGGCTGAACACGGAGACCTACAAATTCTTTGACGATGTTGAAAAGCGTTATGGCATTCGTATCGAGTACATGTTCCCTGATGCTGTTGAGGTACAGTCATTGGTTAGAAGCAATGGGTTGTTCTCCTTCTATGAAGATGGTCACCAGGAATGCTGCCGTGTGAGGAAGGTTAAGCCCCTAAGAAGGGCACTCAAAGGTTTGCGTGCGTGGATAACAGGGCAACGCAAGGATCAGTCTCCAGGAACTCGATCTGAAGTTCCCGTTGTCCAAGTCGATCCTGTTTTCTTGGGGTTAGATGGCGGAGTTGGTAGTTTAGTTAAGTGGAATCCCCTCGCAAATGTGAAGGGAAACGACGTGTGGAATTTCCTCCGAGCAATGGATGTTCCTGTTAACTCGTTGCACGCGAAAGGTTACATTTCTATTGGGTGTGAGCCGTGCACCAGAGCGGTGCTCCCCGGGCAACACGAGAGGGAAAGAAGGTGGTGGTGGGAGGATGCCAAGGCCAAGGAGTGTGGGCTTCACAAAGGCAACATTAAAGATGAAAATGTGAACGGGAATGTTAATGGCACTTCTCATGCTAATGAGTATGCCGATCTTTTCACCTCGGAGAGTGTTGTGAACTTGACCAGGCCTGGAATTGAGAACTTATTGAAATTGGAGAATAGGAAGGAAGCGTGGCTTGTTGTCCTGTATGCTCCATGGTGCCCCTTTTGCCAGAGAATGGAGGAGTCTAACGTGGATTTGGCCGATAAGCTTGCAGGGTCGGGTGTTAAGGTTGCAAAATTCAGGGCTGACGGAGATGAGAAGGCGTTTGCGCAGCAAGAGTTGAAGTTGGGAAGCTTTCCTACTATTATTTTCTTCCCTAAGCACTCATCGCAGCCCATAAAGTATCAGTCGGAGAAGAGAGATGTTGAGTCATTGACGGCTTTTGTGAATGCACTTCAATGATGGCATTGTAAACTGAAGTATATATGATGTTGATCTGGTTTTTTTGGCTGAAAAATATAGGGGATTTGGAGATCGTGAGATGAAGGGGAAGGATGAATGGAGAAGCTTGCCAACTTGTTGCTATCTTCTCCGGTTAAACCGCAGATGCTCCTCTCGTCGTTTTTGGGTCTTCTTGTACACTTCTCATAGTTGGTGATTGGGAAATTTTGCCTTTTGTTTAGCCTGTGCATTTCTTTTGTTACAGTTGTGGTCTCAATTTTGTGTAATTTGATGGCGTCCATGTCAAACTATCATTTGGCTTGGGAAGAGATTCATACCTTTTCAAGGAATGGATTGAAAGTCATAATTTAATTTCATAATCTGTGTTTCAAATTCTTCTCTGGTTATAATTTCTAGATTTTTCGTGTAGAAAATATACTAAACCCCCCAACGCTATCAAAGACAAATGAGCGTCAACAAATGATCAATTTTAACAAATGTACTAGAGAAACGTTCACGACTTTTTATTGAATAATTAATTAACCCGTCGTCGTCTTGAATTTTAATAAAATAAACATACAAAATGCAATAATAAATGTTTTGTTTATTCATAAGTTAAGAAGGAAGAAAACTACCACTAGACGTCCTAATGAGTAATGACGAGAAGCCAACCGTGTGTTCATTGCAGATCACTTTCATAGTTCTTCATCAATTAATATGTAGATGCTCGCAAACCCGCGTCGACAGACCCCGCCTTGACTCGATGAGGCGTATAGTTTTCAGCATACACATGTGTCAGATGATCTCCCACCTGGAGCTCCAGGTAGCCGCGTTTGGCTGGACCCTGCGTACAGGGCCATCGACCAATCAATTTCAGATCCTTTTGTTGCTTTCTCAGTAACCACATTGGTCTTCAAAAAGAATTTTTGTTTGAATGAGTGAGAATGAGACCGCCAGCTAGCTAACAGCGCGGCGTAGGGTGTTCGATGCATGCATATTTGAAGCAAGGAAAAGGGAGGGGGAACCAATGTTTTCAAGTTTTTACTTGCAATTTATCTACCAATTTCTATATTAAGTTATGCATTATTAATTATATACTAATTATTAATAAAATAAATAGGGGTCCTACATAGCCTTGATGACATAGAGGTATGATGTGGATCGGGCTAAATGGCCCTTCATCGATTCCGAGTTGTGGGACAGGGCATCCAGAGAAGTAAAAAAGGGGAAGGTTGCGCGCTTGCCTTCGGAAGCATCGCCAGATGTTTTTAGTATCAAATCTAAGAAGGTGTCGGACTTGACGTAGCGCTACGTGAGGAACATGGAGTCGGACAACCATCGTCTTAAGATTAAATCTGGGCTTTATACCATTTTAAATCTAATATTAAAAACAACTCTTGATATATGATTAAAGGACGGAAGAATCAAAATAAATAGAATAAATTATATACTTAGGATCAAAACTTCAAAATATAAAAAGAGCATCTCTAAAACTGAATAAAAAATAACAATTAATTAACTTTTAGGGATAAAAGCATCAAGCCTCCC
Source organism: Linaria vulgaris (assembly GCA_948329865.1). NCBI lineage: Eukaryota > Viridiplantae > Streptophyta > Magnoliopsida > Lamiales > Plantaginaceae > Linaria > Linaria vulgaris. The sequence continues at coordinate 77,934,539 of OX415252.1, forward strand.
AAGCTATCGACTCTTTTTGACCTTGCCCCTTAATTGTTTTTTTGACCACTATAGTCCTTCACCTTTGCTTACTTGTGCGAATTGTCCCCCGTTGCTTTAACGGCGCTTTAGCGACCAAATTTGCCCGAAATATTTCCTTCACGTGCCGCCAAAAAGGGTATTTTCGTCCATGAAAATTTTCTTGAAAATCATGTATATTATACCCCCTACCTATAAAATTATGTGCAACATGCCCCCTGATTTATGTAGAATAATTAAAATCAAATTGTAAAAATTTGGATTCGAACCTACACCACCTTACTTGAGTTTGGGCCTCTACACCATTTGACCATTATAATTTTGTTTGATAATATATTATTTTTTTATTATATATTTCCATACTAATACATTGATTTACTAAAATATTTATTTAATAAAATATTGATTTATTAAAATAGTTTACGAAAATTATGATTTACAAAAATATAGGTTTAATAAAATATTTCATTAAAATACTCATTCACTAAAATAATTATTTAATAAGATATTAATTTATTACAAAATGTTTTAAAAAATATTCATTTACCTAAGTATATATTTAATAAAATATTGATTTACTCGAATATTTTACCAATATTGTGATTTTTATTTATCAAAAAAACTGATCTACCAAAATATTATTCTAAAACATTAACTTTCTTAAATATTTGACAAATATTAATTTACTAAAATATTTATGATGTGGCTTTACTATTGACATTCATTTACTAAACTGCATATATAATTAAAAAGTAGGGATAATTCTATCAAACCCCCGAAACTATGGTACCTTTTACCGGACGAGGTCAGAACTTTTATTTTAGCATCAGTGCCCCCTAAACTTTAGTCGTTTGTTCGAATTTCTCCATTTTCCAGTTTTTTGCAAATTTTCCACCAAAAATAACCAAAAAAATTATTTAAAGTTTGACTAAAACCTTCGTCTCGATGAGACGGTTTTAATGGTAGTGACGGTGATGCAAAATTCAAAGTTATAAGATGGGAATTCTAATTTAAGTGCAATACACTTAAATTAAATTTTCCGTGTATTGGCTTTGAATTTTGCGACACCGTCACCACCATCGGAACCGTCTCATCGAGACGAAGGTTTTAGTCAAACTTTAAATAATTTTTTCGATGATTTTTGGTGGAAAAATTGCAAAAAACTGAAAAATGGAGAAATTCGAACAAACGACTAAAGTTTAGGGGGCACTGATGCTAAAATAAAAGTTCTGACCTCGTCCGGTAAAAGGTACCATAGTTTGGGGGGTTTGATAGAATTATCCCTAAAAAGTAATACATTTCAACAATATCATAATGGCCGAGTAGTATAAAGCTCTAGCCTCATGTAAGAGGTTGTGGGTTTGAAACCCACTTTTAACAATTTGATATTTTAATTATTCTACATAAATCAAGGGGCATGTCGCACATAATTTCATAGGTTGGGGAGTAAAACATACATGAATTTCAAGCAAATTTCATGGACGAGAATACCCTCATGGATGACATGTGTTGGTCACGTGAAAGCATCTAAAAGGAATATTTCGGGTGATTTTGGCCGTTAAAGCGCTAGGGGCAATTCGTACAAGTAGGTAAAGGTGAAGGACTATAGTGGTCAAAAAATAGTTTAAGGGGCAAGGTCAAAAAGAGCTTATAAATTGGGGGCTGGATGTAAAATAGCAAACTAACAGTTCTCATAGGCTAGGAATGGGGCTTGAATTACATTAAGAATGAAAAAATTCATATAAATAATATTTATGGTGGGAAATAATAAATTTCTATAATTGACAAGTGAAAGCGGTCAACCTCTTAAATATACAACATGTATTATGACAATGCAATTTAGTTGGAAGCTCGTGTCGATACAGATGAACCAGTCATTAGGATCTGCAATGATATTAATTGAGATCATTTAAAAAGCCGACGCGGGTTTGCAAGCATCTACATATTAAAATAAAAAGTATGTTAAACTTTATAAATTTAAGACAAAATTTATGTGTATATGACCAAATTAATTAAGACATACTAAGTCACATAATTCTTCACATCGTCAAAGTTTTTGGCGCGCCGTTCTCGCACTAATAACTTCAGTGCTCGTGCTTCGCCCTAAGACGTGTTACAAATTTCTAGTTCTCGCACTAAGATTCCTTAGTTCTTATATTCAAATCTAATGAATAATCATAGAAAATTTGTAAAGAATGAAGCAAATAAGTGATATTTAAGAAGAGTCGAAGCAGGTGGAGAAAAAAACTAGGTTGAAAATAAAATAATTATAGAAACTTAGAAATAACTTAAGCCTCATACCTTTGAATTTTCGCCATAATAATATAGAAAATATTATACAAAATTAATAACCACGAGTATATAATAAACAATACGCAAATATATACGAAATCATATATCAATATTAAATATTTTATTATTTTTAATATGCGAATTAAGGTCCATTGAAATATACGTTTTTTTGAATTTGGCGAACTGGGGCACCCGCATCCGCCTTATTTGACTTAGGAGATACCATCCTACGACGGATCTATGTGTAGTTGATGGACCCTTCGGCATGAGTGGGACGTACACGAGGGCGTTGCTCAGGGTCTCCCCTCCTCTCCAGTTCTACTGTGCTCTCTCAGATTGCTGTCTATGACCCCTTGACACCAATGTCGTACAAAATCACTCTCCAACCTGTTGTTCATCCACCCAGTCTTCGGACGACCCACCCACTTTGGATCATCCTTCCTCGCATAGTAGTTCTTCTTCGTGTTGTGTACCATCTCCTTATACCTCTTTCTAGCCTTCTCCTCCTTGGCTAAAAATGCCTTACCCCAATTGACTTGCTGAATATTCTACGTAGACTGAAAATAATTAAGGTTGTTATAGTTTTAGACTTGGTTTTAAAATATAAAATACAATTCGTTAAAGAAAATAATTATATAGAAAAATTACATGTTCATCCAAAGAAATGAGATGATGACCTCTACCGTCAAGCGTTACCAGAACTCCTCTTGATAGGCCCCTACGATGACACTGCTGCGTGTCTGGAGATGGTCCCTCTCCGGTGGAGTCTATCGGCGGACTACTCGGTCCGGCTCTGGTGGACTCAGAAAATGGTGGAAGTACACTATGCCTCAATCCAGACGATGTACGGGGCATTGATCCTACGTGCTGATCATCTAATCTGTGTGAAATGACTGCCTCTAGTGTAGTACCTCCATTCAATCCACCCAGGGACCCACGATGCTGAGAAGTGGCGGGGGCCTCGACACGAGCGGGTGATGTAGTACCCAACTGAACTATCCAGAGGCGAGGACCGGCACTCTGTCCGCTGCCACGCCCCCTCTTCGATGGGCGGTCAACACCAGTTGAATGCGACGAGCGTGAAGGATCGTCCGACATGTCGTCGACTACGTACTACATACTAAGTCAAAATTTCTAAGTTATACTATTTCTAAATATAAAGATGACTTAGAATTTAATCATTGCTATGTCATATGGATTTCCTAAAGGTATGGACGATGTCATAAAAACTATAAGTTCTACGAGATCTAACAACAATTCCTAAAAGCATTCATCATAATAACTTTCAATTCAACTAACTAAACTACTATATATGAAAACAATATAAAATCAAATAATTCTAAGATAGGTAACATTTTATAAAGTTATAATAACACTTTTGCAAAAATACATTATTAAAAATCAGTGCATATAAGACACGCATGAATTAAAAAAACATAAACCATACAAATCTAAGTTAGAAGAAATCTATTATAGGTTGTAAATTGGAGAGATTCCCTAAAGAGAGATCCCTAAAAGTATCATCATTTCTAAATTATAGGAATTCTATAAAAGCATCATGATTTTTCTAATTTATAAATCGATTCCCTAAGAACGTATATTGCAGAGATTCAGTAAAGAGAGATTCCTAAAAGTATAATCATATCTAGTTTATAGGAATTCCCTAAAAGCATCATGATTTCTAATTTCTAAAACGATCCTCTAAAAACATAATTATTTCCTAGTTAAAGGCATAAAATTGTTATGTTTAAAGACATAATTCTACAATATCTAACAATACCTAAATGCATAAATAATATTTAAATGCTAAACTAACAATTTTACATATAAAATTACTATTAAAACAATAACTAACACATAAATTGAAAAAAAAGGAAAAAATGTACAAAAATCGTGTTTTCGACGGAACACCGGTGGCTAAAAGTGGTTGGGTGGTCACAAGAGAGAGGGGGAGAGATGAGAGAGTAAATTAGCAAAAATCAGGGCAACACGCTGGTAGTAACGATCGCATCCCGATCACTACTTTTGGCCCAACTTGGTCGAAATCAGGGCAACACGCTTTGGCGGGAAATTAACTCGCCAAAGGGTTGCGACCGGATTCCAGAGCTTACTACTTGTCATGACCGGCTTCCAATCGCAAACGGTTGCAACTCATTGCGACCGCATTTCGGTCACCCTTTTCCGATTGAAAAAGGGTGGCCAGTCTTGTATTGAGCTCCATTTTATGTTTACGATAACTTTTAGATGCATGATAATTTATATCTTCGACATATCTTTGCATAAAAGGTTAAGACTTAACAGTTTATATTTTTCCAATGCAGGCAACTATTTTTGTTTCTTGCATGAAATTCTTATTTGATTTTTTACTGGTTAGGTGGAAGTTGGATTGTTCTGATTACTGTATATATATTGTTTTTTTTCTTAAGTTGTTGGTCAATATTGTGCAGATTTAGAGACAGAAAGTAGAGTAAAGGAAAATATTATGTTATACTGAAATGTGCCACATCAGTGACTATAAATACAAGCTAGAAGTTTGTTATATGATATGACAGCTCAACAACTTATCTAACAAACTAACAAACATAACTAACTAATATTTACAAAAATGTATAGTCTAATATCCTCCCCTCAAGCTGAACATGAGTGAGGATCTCGAAGGTGCAGCTTGGAAATCCATTGCCTGAAAGAAGGACCAGCTAGAGACTTTGTAAAGATATCTGCCACCTGTTGGGAGCTTGGACAGAATTGAGAAAGAAGAAATCATGATTTGAAGCAATCCCTGACCAAGTGACAGTCAATCTCCAAATGTTTGGTTCTTTCATGGAAAATTGGATTATGGTTGATGTGGATAGCTGAGTTATTACACACAGTAGAGGAATATGGGTGGAAATTGGAATAACCAGATCTGTGAGGAGATATGAAATCCATTTAAGTTCACGTGTTGTGTGAGCCAAGCTTCTATATTCAGCCTCAGTAGAGGACTTTGAAACCATGGTTTATTTCTTAGTCTTCCAGCTGATAAGTGAATCTCCCAAGAACACACAGAAACCATTGAGGGATCTTCTAGTGTTAGGACAAGATGCCCAGTCATCATCACAATAAGCTTGTAGGTTCAAAGAGCTAGAAGCAGAATATAACAAGCCCAATGAAGGAGTACTTTTAAGGTAATGTAGGACTCCAAGGGCTGCATTCCAATGCTCAGTTGTAGGTGCATGCATGAATGAACTGAGGTGGTTCACTGCATAACAGATATCTGGTCTGGTCATGTTCAAGTAAGGTAACCTCCCAAATAATCTTCTGTATTGTTCTGGATTGGAGTGAAGTGGACCAGAATCAAGAAATTTGAACCCCTTTGGGCAAGGTAAATCAGCTGGCTTGGCACCAGTGAGACCAACATCTTGAATAATGTCCAAGATATACTTCCTCTGATTGATGAACAATCCAGTAGAAGATCTGAACAATTCCAAGCTAAAAAAGTATTTGACATCCCCAATATCTTTGATAGTTAACTGGGAGTGAAGACGAGACTTTATGGATTTGATAATAGAGAAGTTAGGCCCATCAACCAAAACATCATCTACATGCACAAGAAGAGCCACAAAGGTGTAACTAGACCCCATAGTGAAGAGACAATCACCTGCTTTGGATTGAGTGAATCTAAAAGCTAAGAGGCATTTAGTGAACTCCATGTTCCATTGTCTAGATGCCTGCTTGAGTCCATATAAAGACTTATTCAATTTGTAAAGTTGACCAGGCTTTACTTTTGTGTAACCCAAGGGAGGTTTGAGATAAATGTCCTCATCAAGAAAACCATGCAAAAATGCATTGTTTATGTCAAGCTGGTGGATGAACCAGTTTAAATGAGTAGCTCTTACTAGAAGGAGTCTCACTGTGACCAACTTAACCACATGGGATAAGCTATCTACATAATCCAGCCCAAAGACTTGGTTATAGCCATTATCAACCATTCTTGCTTTATGTCTATCAATGGTTCCATCAAGCTTCAACTTGAGCTTGCATATCCATATGGAGCCAATTGGGTGTTTATCAGCAAGAAGGTCCACTAGGGACCAAGTGTCATTGTCCTCAAGAGCAGTAATTTTTGCCTTCATAGCTTTGATCCAGAGAGGATCAGTAGAAGCTTCTTTGAATGAAGTAGGTTCTGTATTGACAGAAATGTTTGCCAAGAAGCTGAGGTGAGAAGGTGATATATGAGGATTGAGTTTATCTGGAAAAGTGGGGGGAGTGTAAGGTGAAGATAGGGTTAAGTGATATGAGGGAGATGTGAGAGGATTATGGGCATAAGATAGTACAAAGTCTTTGAGATGAGAAGGTGTTTTAGAGGTTCTTGTGCTTCTCCTGATAATAGGACCAGCAAGGGGTAATGTGGATGGAGGAGTAGGAGAAGGAATGGAGATAGTAGGGGAATCATGATCAAGTGAATGTTCTAGGTCATTTGGTGGTGGTGAGGACTGCGAGAAAACCAGAGGAGAGTTAGGGACAAGTGACTCATCAATGCTGAGAGAGGGCAGGGAATCGAAGGTATCTCAGCGGTGTAAGAAGAGAATGGAAAATGTGATTCATGGAACACCACATCCCTACTGATAATCATCTTTTGATCATGGAATCTATAGATCCTGTAAGCCTTTTGACCATGGACAAAGCCAAGAAAGCAACCTTTGAATCCTCTAACAGCTAATTTATCCTTATGTGGCCGAGTGTTAGCAGTGAACACAAGGCTACCAAAGACTCTAAGATCATCAATGTTAGGCTTCTTAGAGAATAGAACTTCATAAGGAGATTTCCATTGAAATTGTTTGCTGGGAGTTCTATTAATCAAATAGGTAGCCATAATCAGTGCATATCCCCAGAAAGATGATGGCATGTCTGCTTGGAAAAGTAAAGCTCTAGTAACTTGGAGAAGGTGTTTGTGCTTCCTCCCCACCACCCCATTTTGTTGGGGTGTATAGGGGCAAGACTTCTGGTGCCCAACTCATAAAATAAAAGTTGGAAAGTGGAGTTAGTGAATTCTGCTCCATTATCAGATCTGATAGCCAAGATAGTGGAAGAGAACTGAGTTTTCACATAACAAATGAAATGTTTCAAAGTAGAAGGGACTTATGTTTTATTATTCAACAAGAAAGTCCAAGTTGACCTGGAGTAATCATCCACTATAGTGATTACATAGTGAGCATTACTAGTTGTAGCTACTCTATAAGGTCCCCAAAGATCAATGAGTAAAAGCTCAAACACAACATTAGTGCGTGAAGTGCTTCTAGTGAATGCTAATATGTGAAACTTTGATTGAGTACATATAGTGCAAGGAGCTAACATATGACTACCAGAAACTTTATTAGTAGGAGATAAGTGCTTTATAACATCAACAGATGCATGGCCAATTCTTTGATGTAGTAGGTCCAAACTGAGAATACCAATAGAAGATTGACAAGAAATATGCGTGGATCTGCAAGTGAGTGGATCCAGCAAGTATAAGTTGCCTCTCAGCTGACCAACTACTATGATTTTGTTAGTCAGAGGGTCCTGCAAGGTGCAACCATGAGATGTAAAAATGAACTTCAAGTTAGAGTACATTGCAAGTTTAGAAGCTGAAATCAAGTTGAACTTGAAATCGGGAACATGCTAGGCATTTTTCAGCACAATCCCAGGGGTTAAATTCACATGACCAGTGTGTTTAACAAATTTGATAGAAGCATCATGTAAGAATATAAGGGTAGTTTGAGTAGTTGGCACATCATGACTAAGTAGGGAAGCATCTATAATCATATGACTTGATGCTCCAGTGTCCAATATCCAACATCCAGGTTACAAAGTACAATTAGCTAAAGAGGAAGCAAGATTAATACCAGCAAAGTCTCCAAAGTGAGCAAAATTCACTTTACTGAAGTCTTTGTCGTTCATATAGTTCTGCATATTCCCTTGGTCCATCATGCAATCCATCATCCTGAAAAAATCTTGCTGAAATGTTACAAAACCAGGAGCAAAATTGCTAAAGTTTTGAGGAGGAGAATTCCATGTGTCAACAACATTTGCAAAAGTTGTTCCATGAGAGCTAGATAGAGTGAATGAAAGGACAATGAGTATTGTGCAAGTTCACAAGTATATAGAGTAGCAGCATTACAATGATAGCTAATGACAGACACAACACATGTAAACTCATCCTAAAGTCTCTTAAGTCTAGTGTAATAAGCAGATACTGATAGAGAACCTTGAGAAGTTGAAGCTACCTCCCTCTGAAATTGGTAAATGCGAGGGCCGTTGCTCATGGCAAAATGAGCTTCTAGTTGTTTCCATAAGCTGAAAGCAGAATTAGCAAACATGGATGCATAAGATAATTCATCAGAAACAAATCTGAGAATCCAGGATGAGACGAGGCAGTCAACACGTAACTACTCCTCGTAATCCTCGTGCGAAGGAGCAGGCATCGAGCGCGAGCTTCACTGAGCGGCTCCACGAAAGGTAATTGGCAACACCAGTTAAAGGCATCGAAGTGAGTGATAGACCGATGTTATCGGAGCTTTGCAGGTGAAGTGCACCGCTTGATCTGGTGGAAATCATCGGCGCAACAGTGGATTGAGCTGAAGACGACGGAGAATCAGAATTTGTCATCGTTGTAGAGCAAAATTATCAGAAATTGATTGAACAAAAGCGAAATTTGAGGATCGCAGAAAGAGATTGGTTGTAGTAAACCGAAAATGAAGTTTTGAAGCTTCAACAATGGCGGAAGCGTATGGATCGTATTCAAAATGCGACTGATACCACACGCACGATTCGAATCTGTTCACGAAATCGTGGCCGTCGATTCCGACGTCGAGATCCGCCTCCTTTTGAAAATCGAGATTAAATAATCCCTTCGATTGTCGGGGGTGGTCGAGGAGAGTGGGGTGAGGCCGGGGAGGTTGGTTGGTGGGTGGGTGGTGGTAGTTGTTTTCACTGAGGGATCGGAGAAGAAGGAATTTTTTTTTCTTTTTTTTTTTTGCTTTTTAGACTAAAAAAAGTTGTTATAATTTTTTTTGTTTAAATAAAAAAATAAAAAAGTTTGACGTGGCGCCACGTGGCCGTCGTCCATATGCCACGTGGGTCATCACGTCGTCTGGGCTTCGATTCAGCCCTCAACGAAGCCCACCGGGCAAAATTAAATCAAAAAAATAAAGTTAGCGGGCAAAAAAAAAGCCCGGTAAAAATAAGGGCAAAACTTGAAGTTCATACAAAATAAAGGGCAAAAATAATAAATCGCCCTTATATATTTTACAAAGTCTTTTGGATGGAATTTTACTATGTCTATATCATTAGTCGTATTATTGTGTTCTAACTAATTTACATTTCTTTTAGCCTACGTATATGTCTATTTTTATTTGGACATAATGTACATAGAAATATATCTATTTTTCATTAATATATTGTAAATTTTATAACAAAAATCGATGTTTATCTTTAATTTCATTATGAATAATTAATTCATTATGAATATATCGTATTTTCTTATAATTATATAGTAATGGGCATTTATCATGCCGAATTAATTGTTGTATTAAACTTATATATGTAAGAATCGACCATTTTGATGTAGTAATAGTTAGTATATGAACTCATCATACATATCTAAGGACTAAAGATATGTGAATTGAACAGAATGACAATATATGTTGTACTCAATAACAAAAGCAGCAGAACAATATATATATAGTTGAAAAAAGTACTTAAGATAGAAGGAAACTACAAGAAAAATAAGAGGGGACAACTCATTATTGTATTATTTGTGACAAGACATATATAATAAGTCTTAATTAACAGTATTGTTGTAATAAAATTTTGGAGAATTCTGCAAAAACAATATAGTCAATTTAGGTGTTGTGACGATCAATTGATGCAGCTGTGGGAAAAACATTAGCGCCACCGCATATGCAGAGACCACCAAGACATCTGCTGGGAAGTCCATTGCAAGTAGCTGCACATTCCTCGTCGCTTGAGCAAGGTGTAACCACGTTTCTGGAATCCGTACCGTCAAGAAGACCTACAACACGAGTTATGTTATACACAAATGATAAAACCACAACACTGGCACAACAAACGTGGCTTAATTAAATGATCCATAGTGTCGATGGCCTTAATTTCAACAAATAGAGAAACAAATTTAAAAAAAGGACGAAATATTAAAACTGCCCCATAACTTTTTTTCAAAACCTAAAATGCCCGTTTTTTTCGGGCCTTGTAAAAATGCCCCGTAAGTCTTGTAAAATCTTGAGAAAATGCCCGTTTGCCTTAATCGGGCTAAAAATGCCTACGTGGCAGTACAGTGGCTGCCACGTCAACAAGTTGTATTTGCACCCCAACACCCTTGTAACTTTAAATATTGTATTTGCACCCCAAAATAAATTGCACTTTGCCCCCCAAAAATATATATATATATAAATAATAAACATATATATATATAATCATTTGTAAAAGTAAAACATATATTATATATAAATAATAATATCAACATATATTATTTTTTATACTAATTTATAAAATAACAAATACTTTACATTATATAAAAATAATAAACATATATATAATCATTTGTAAAGGTAAAACATATATTATATATAAATAATAATATCAACATATATTATTTTTTATACTAATTTATAAAATAACAAATACTTTACATTATATAAAAATAATAAACATATATATAATCATTTGTAAAGGTAAAACATATATTATATATAAATAATAATATCAACATATATTATTTTTTATACTAATTTATAAAATAACAAATACTTTACATTATATAAAAATAATAAACATATATATAATCATTTGTAAAGGTAAAACATATATTATATATAAATAATAATATCAACATATATTATTTTTTATACTAATTTATAAAACAATAAATATCTTAACATTATATAAAATAAATAAATAAAAAAAAATTAAAAAAAAAATCCACATCCCCCGCGCGGGGTCGTCTCCTCCCAACCCCCCCCCCCCCCACCCCCCCCGCCCAACCCCCCTCCGCTGCAAATCGCCGCCCCCTCCCACCCCCCTCCCCGCCCCGCCACCACCACTGCCAAATCGCAGTGGTGGTGGCCACGATTTCGGTGGTGGTGGCGTCGATTTGACGCCACCACCACTGCAAATCGCAGCGGTGGCGGACGCCACCACCGCTGTGATTCGCGGTGACGCCACCGCGAATCGCAGCGGTGGTAGCGTCGCCACCACCGCTGCGATTTGCAGTGGTGGTGGCGTCAAATCGACGCCATCACCACCGCAAATCCCAGTCGTTGGGTGGCGGGTGGGGGGTGGGGGGGGGGGGTGGGGGTAGGGGGTGCAGGGGTAGGTTTTTTTTTTTATTTTTTTTTATTTTTGTGTTTTATTGTTATTTGTTTTATTTATATATATATGTTTATTATTTTTTTTATTTATAAGTTTTATTTTTATTTATATACCATAAATAACATATATATACCATAAGTTTTTATTTATATACCATAAAACTTATAATAAGCATATATTATGGTATATATACCATAAATAACATATAAAACAAAGTGTATATATTATGGTATATATATAAGACTTATAAATAATAATAATAAGCATGTTTCAAAAACTTATGTTTATTATTATTATTTATATATATGTTTATTACTTTATATATATATTTTTATTATTTATATGTATGTTTATTATTATTATTTATATATATTTATTATTATTGGCTGAAAATATGACGTGGCGGAGGTATTTTATGACGTGGCAGCCACTGTACCGCCACGTAGGCATTTTTAGCCCGATTAAGGCAAACGGGCATTTTCTCAAGATTTTACAAGACTTACGGGGCATTTTTACAAGGCCCGAAAAAAACGGGCATTTTAGGTTTTGAAAAAAAGTTATGGGGCAGTTTTAATATTTCGTCCTTAAAAAAATAACAAACATTTAAATATATATATATATATATATATATATGTTGGAAAATTTTAACTTTATCAATTTATCAGCTTTTAAAGTTTGAAGCAAATAAGTCATAGTTTGCGTCCGACCTTGCATTAGACTGAGTCTAACTACAATTCGTTCGTTTGTAGGCGACATGGATTTGCATCATGAGTTGATATTTTGCACACAACTCAGTTAAAAGAAAATAATATTAATATGTACTTACATGACTGAATGATAAGTAGAGCGACAAGGAACCCAAACCCTTTTGTGTTCATCTTCAAACTTCTTTAATTATTCAGTAAAGTTACTGTTCGTTTATTTAAATTTCTGGTATGAAGTTGTAGAAATGCCACGGTTACACATTTATAGGCCAATAACGCGTCAAATTTGGAAAAAGTTCATCCCCGTGATATATTAATTTTTTTTACTTAAATATTTGTTACTAATTAAATTAGAGAAACTCGTTATTTCTTCAGATCTATTTGGTAGGTATAATCATTATAATGAAATAATATGTGGAAATATAGTTAATAAGTTACTATTATCTTTGTAAGGAAAAGAAAAAAAAGTCAAGTTTTTACTTAAACCAATAATCTACATGTGGCTTTCGATAAGATTTGTACAGTAAGCAATAGACACTAGTTAATTGCACTTACGTACTATAGTACAATTAGGCAACAAAATAGGGCGAAATATTTTGTTTGCCCTTTAATTTAGGTCAAATTCGAGTTTTGCCCTTTAACTTTACGGACTTAGTAATTGTCCACTATCTTTTTTTTAATAAAAAGTGCTTGGAGGGCTTTCATTTGGCCTTGCTCCAATTTTAGTCTACGTGGCAGTTGACTAGGACGCCACTAGAACAACACGTGGCTCCACGTAATAAATTTTTTATTAATTTAAACAAAAAAATACTAATTTTTTTGCATACTTATTTTTAATTCAAAAATATATTTAATCTTATTATATATTGATGTAAATAAAAAAAAATTAAATCAATATGTTTTAAATTAATTATACTTACACCCAAAAGTATTGAAACAATTACATTTGTAATTTTTAGATTTTTTTTATATTTTAAAGATATTTAAATTGCTCCACATTGTCTTTTAATTTTTCCACAAACCTAATTTCTTTAATTATTAGTTCTTTTTATCAATCTTTAATTATTAGTTAAAAAAGTTTCATCTTCCTCATTACCGCACCCCAGGCCCCCACCCTTCCCCTGCCCACAACACCATAGCAAAACTCCGGCGACACCGCCCGTCGTCGTCGTCGTTCATCACGTCGTAATAACACATCAACCACATATGAGACACCACAACAACTTGTAAGATTAATTGTAGATCATAAATGAATATATAATTACAAGTTTGTTACTTCCATCGTAAGAAGTATTTAGCAATATATAACCATCGATTACTTATATACTAGTATACCACTTACTTAATACTTCATTTCACGCATTTTACATGTTTTTAACTTAAATCATTTAGAAATCAAGACCATACAAGGTAATCCACAAACAAAGGAATATATTAGCATATCGGGGATGACCAGACCACTGCTATTAACCTTCAAAGGTCATTAAAAAAATTCAACAATTTGCGACGGTTGGGCCGTTACAAACATTGCGTGGACCAGCGAGAAATTCAAAAATTATGAAGATTCAACAAATTCAATCTACAATATGTAAATACTTCCTCATTTTTACCTTTATCTTCAAATTAACTCAACATACAACTCCTCAAACATTTTTCTTCAAACTTTACATTTCTCCAAACTTTCCATTCCTCCAAAGTTTTCATTTCATCCAATTTTTTCATAGTTTCTTTTCAATTTCTATAAGATTTTTCTTCTTGTTTTCAAACAATATAATGCATATCTTCATAGTTTGAAGCAAAAGAAGGAAAGTTTAAAAGAAATGAAATGATAAAATTAATTTGCATATCTTCATAGTTTTTTTTCCATTTACATTTTAAGACATCCATCTTCTTAGCACCCATCACAACAATTCTCGTATTATTGATACAATTTAATAATATATGAGAAACGTTTTAGAATATATATATATATATATATATATATATATATATATACAGAGAGAGAGAGCACCACAACCATCGCCAATACCTGATCAGCCAACACTGTACCCGCGCGACATGACCCGCGGCAACTTTAAAGCTCAGAAACGGCTGAAAATCCTGATTTTGGCCCATCGGCTATTTTTAACTGTAATAACGCTAGGGCAACATGTTTGTCAGTATCTCAATCTAACTTAAACTATCTCCGAAGTCTTACACAACAATAAACACATCTTTTGAGATTATTGAAAAGAGGATTCAAGTGAAGATCCATCCGGAAGAAGCAGAGCAAATGAGATTGAAGATAGAGACACCTGATCCCTAATGATTCGAGAGTTTATCTTTTCTTTGCTCTTTTATTATTATGTTCATTTTCTGTTTGTGTTATTGAACTTGAAATCATTATGCTGTAATATTCATCGTATTTGGAGAAATGACTATTTATGCACAATGAACCTATAGTTATGAATTCATGTTAAGTTTGCGTTTATATGTGATTCATTTTATATCCTACATGTTTGATTTATACACTTGATGATCGCTAACGTGCCCCGTGGCTAAGCTACATGTTTGATTTATGTGCTAGAAGTAGGCTAATGCAACTCGCACATAAGCTAGATCAAACAAATCTATGTCATTGATCATTCAATATAGTTAACACTTGAGAATGTTGAATTAATTACCAAACTTTAATTCTTTTAAATTGATCGCCTTTAGAGCCGATGCTTTAGAAGGAGGCGAAGGAAATTTTAGTTGTCACTAGCGTCACACTACAATTCTGGTAATTCATTGAACACATATAAACTTAACATGATAAAACTAACTAGAGTGGAATTGGCGGCTTGTCTATGAATCGCATAATAAATAGTTATGAAATCAAACTTCAAGTACACTTCATTAATCTCATCAATCCTTGCTATTTACTTGTTTTATACTTTTATTAGTTAATCAAAACATTTTTATATCATTCTCTATAAAGCGAACATTATAGTTACACACTCTTTGTGGAATCGATACTTGGTTAGTAACTAAACTTACCATTTTATTGCTTGAGATTATGGACAGGGCCCTGGAGAAATTTGGAAACGATATAGCTATTGCTTTTAGGTCAAAATTACTAAACTGCCCTCTATTTGTTTTTTAATTATCTTAATTTGTTGATTAAATTGAAGCCGGTGCTGATTAAATTGATGAATTCTTTTGCAGTGGGGCGGAAGACGTCGCTTTGATTGAGTACGCCCACTTAACGGGTCGTCCATTCCGCGTTTTCAGTTTGGACACTGGAAGGCTGAACCCGGAGACCTACAAATTCTTTGACGATGTTGAAAAGCGTTATGGCATTCGTATCGAGTACATGTTCCCTGATGCTGTTGAGGTACAGGCATTGGTTAGAAGCAATGGGTTGTTCTCCTTTTATGAAGATGGTCACCAGGAATGCTGCCGTGTGAGGAAGGTTAAGCCCCTAAGAAGGGCACTCAAAGGTTTGCGTGCGTGGATAACAGGGCAACGCAAGGATCAGTCTCCAGGAACTCGATCTGAAGTTCCCGTTGTCCAAGTCGATCCTGTTTTCGAGGGGTTAGATGGCGGAGTTGGCAGTTTAGTTAAGTGGAATCCCCTCGCAAATGTGAAGGGAAACGACGTGTGGAATTTCCTCCGAGCAATGGATGTTCCTGTTAACTCGATGCACGCTAAAGGTTACATTTCTATTGGGTGTAAGCCGTGCACCAGAGCGGTGCTCCCCGGGCAACACGAGAGGGAAGGAAGGTGGTGGTGGGAGGATGCCAAGGCCAAGGAGTGTGGGCTTCACAAAGGCAACATTAAAGATGAAAATGTGAACGGGAATGTTAATGGCACTTCTCATGCTAATGAGTATGCCGATCTTTTCACCTCGGAGAGTGTTGTGAACTTGACCAGGCCTGGAATTGAGAACTTATTGAAATTGAAGAATAGGAAGGAAGCGTGGCTTGTTGTCCTGTATGCTCCATGGTGCCCCTTTTGCCAGAGAATGGAGGAGTCTTACGTGGATTTGGCCGATAAGCTTGCAGGGTCGGGTGTTAAGGTTGCAAAATTCAGGGCTGACGGAGATGAGAAGGCGTTTGCGCAGCAAGAGTTGAAGTTGGGAAGCTTTCCTACTATTATTTTCTTCCCTAAGCACTCATCGCGGCCCATAAAGTATCAGTCGGAGAAGAGAGATGTTGAGTCATTGACGGCTTTTGTGAATGCACTTCAATGATGGCATTGTAAACTGAAGTATATATGATGTTGATCTGGTTTTTTTGGCTGAGACATATAGGGGATTTGAAGATCGTGAGATGAAGGGGAGGGATGAATGGAGAAGCTTGCCAACTTGTTGCTATCTTCTCCGGTTAAACCGCAGATGCTCCTCTCGTCGTTTTTGGGTCTTCTTGTACACTTCTCATAGTTGGTGATTGGGAAATTTTGCCTTTTTTTTAGCCTGTGCATTTCTTTTGTTACAGTTGTGGTCTCAATTTTGTGTAATTTGATGGCGTCCATGTCAAACTATCATTTGGCTTGGGAAGAGATTCATACCTTTTCAAGGAATGGATCGAAAGTCATAATTTAATTTCATAATATGTGTTTCAAATTCTTCTCTGGTTATAATTTCTAGATTTTTCGTGTAGAAAGTATACTAATACCCCCAACGCTATCAAGGACAAATGAGCGTCAACAAATGATCAATTTCAACAAATGTACTAGAGAAACGCTCACGACGTTTTATTGAATAATTAATTAACTCGTCGTCGTCTTGAATTTTAATAAAATAAACATACAAAATGCAATAATAAATGTTTTGTTTATTCATAAGTTAAGAAGGAAGAAAACTACCACTAGACGTCCTAATGAGTAATGACGAGAAGCCCACCGTGTGTTCATTGCAGATCACTTTCATAGTTCTTCGTCAATTAATATCGTAGTATAATTTATAATTTGGTATCCTCTTACCTAGCATGCAAAGATTTACCTATGTAGAAAGACTGGTTCATCTGTATCGACACGAGCTTCCTACTAAATTGCATTGTCATAATCCATGTTGTATATTTAAGAGGTTGACGGCTTTCACTTGTCAATTATAGAAATTTATTATTTCCCTCCATAAATATTATTTATATGAATTTTGTCATTCTTATTGTAATTCAAGCCCCATTCATAGCCTATGAGAACTGTTAGTTTGCTATTTTACATCCAGCCCCCAGCTTATGGGCTCTTTTTGACCTTGCCCCTTAAACTATTATTTTGACCACTATACTCCTTCACCTTTACCTACTTGTGCGAATTGCCCCTGGCGCTTTAACGGCCAAAATCACCCGGAATATTCCATTTAGATGCTTTCACGTGACCAACACATGTCATCCATGAGGGTATTCTCGTCCGTAAAATTTGCTTGAAATTCATGTATGATTTACTCCCCAACCTATGAAATATGATATTGTTGAAATGTATTACTTTTTAATTATATATGCAGTTTAGTAAATGAATGTCAATAGTAAAGTCACATCGTAAATATTTTAGTCAATTAATATTTTGTCAAATATTTAAGTAAGTTAATGTTTTAGAATAATATTTTGGTAGATCAGTTTTTTTGATAAATAAAAATCACAATATTCGTAAAATATTCGAGTAAATCAATATTTTATTAAATATATTCTTAGGTAAATGAATATTTTTTAAAACATTTTGTAATAAATTAATATCTTATTAAATAAATTTTTTAGTGAATGAGTATTTTAACGAAATATTTTATTAAACCTATCTTTTTGTAAATCATAATTTTCGTAATATATTTTAATAAATCAATATTTTATTAAATAAATATTTTAGTAAATCAATGTCTTAGTATGGAAATATATAATAAAAAAGTAATATATTATCAAACAAAATTATAATGGACAAGTGGTGTAGAGGCCAAAACTCATGTAAGGTGGTGTAGGTTCGAATCCAAATCTTTACAATTTGATTTTAATATCACGGGGCATGTTGCACATAATTTTATATGTAGAGGGGGGGGTATAATATACATGATTTTCAAGAAAAATTTCATGGACGAAAATACCCTTTCTGGCGGCACGTGAAGGAAATATTTCGGGCGAATTTGGTCGCTAAAGCGCCGTTAAAGCAACGGGGGGCAATTCGCACAAGTAAGCAAAGGGGAAGGACTATAGTGATCAAAAAAAAAATTAAGGGGCAAGGTCAAAAAGAGTCCATAGCTTGGGAGGCTTGATTCTTTTATCCCTAAAAGTTAATTAATTCTTATTTTTTATTCAGTTTTACAGATGCTCTTTTTATATTTTGAAGTTTTGATCCTAAGTATTTAATTTATTCTATTAATTTTTATTCTTCCGTCCTTTAATCATATATCAAGAGTTGTTTTTAATATTAGATTTAAAATGGTATAAAGCCCGGATTTAATCTTAAGACGATGGTTGTCCGACTCCAAGCTCCTCACGTAGCGCTATGTCAAGTCCGACACCTTCTTTGATTTGATACTAAAAATATCTGGCGATGCTTCCAAAGGCAAGCCCGCAACCTTCCCCTTCTTTACTTCTCTGGACGCCCTGTCCCACAACTCGAAATCGATGAAGGGCCATTTAGCCCGATCCACATCATACCTCTATGTCATCAAGGCTATGTAGGACCCCTTTTCATTTTGTTAATAATTAGTATATAATTAATAATGCATAACTTAATATAGAAATTGGTAGATAAATTGCAAGTAAAAACTTGAAAACACTTACGTAGATAGCCCTGTACGCATGGTCCAGCCAAACGCTGCGACGTGGAGCTCCAGGTGGGAAATCATCTGACACATGTGTATGCTGAGAACTATACGCCTCATCGAGTCAAGGCGGGGTCTCCCGACGCGGGTTTGTGAGCATCTACATATTAAAATAAAAAGTATGTTAAACTTTATAAATTTAAGACAAAATTTATGTGTATATGACCAAATTAATTAAGACATACTAAGTCACATGATTCTTCACATCGTCAAAGTTTTTTGCGTGCCGTTCTCGCACTAATAACTTTAGTGCTCGTGCTTCGCCCTAAGACGTATTACAAATTTCTAGTTCTCGCACTAAGATTTCTTAGTTCTTTTATTCAAATCTAATGAATAATCATAGAAAATTTGTAAAGAATGAAGTAAATAAGTTATATTTAAGAAGAGTCGAAGCAGGTGGAGAAAAAAACTAGGTTGAAAATAAAACAATTATAGAAACTTAGAAGTAACTTAAGCCTCATACCTTTGAATTTCCGCCATAATAATATAGAAAATATTATACAAAATTAATAACCATGAGTATATAATAAACAACACGCAAATATATACGAAATCATATATCAATATTAAATATTTTATTATTTTTAATAAGCGCATTGAGGCGCATTGAAATATACGTTTTTTTGAATTTGGCGAACTGGGGCACCCGCATCTGCCTTATTTGACTTAGGACATACCATCCTACGACGGATCTATGTGTAGCTGATGGACCCTTCGGCATGAGTGGGAGGTACACGAGGGCGTTGCTCAGGGGTCTCCCCTCCTTTCAGTTCTTCTGTGCTCTCTCAGATTGCTGCCTATGACCCCTTGACACCAATGACGTACAAAATCACTCTCCAACCTGTTGTTCATCCACCCAGTCTTCGGACGACCCGCCCACTTTGGATCATCCTTCCTTGCATAGTAGTTCTTCTTCGTGTTGTGTACCATCTCATTATACCTCTTTCTAGTCTTCTCCTCCTAGGCTAAAAATGCGTTACCCCAATTGACTTGCTGAATATTCTACGTAGACTGCAAATAATTAAGGTTGTTATATTTTTAGACTTGGTTTTAAAATATAAAATACAATTCGTTAAAGAAAATAGTTATATACAAAAATTACATGTTCATCCAAAGAAATGAGATGATGACCTCTACCGTCAGGCGTTACCAGAATTCCTCTTGATAGGCCCCTACGAGGACACTGCTACGTGTCTAGAGATGGTCCCGCTCCGGTGGAGTATATCGGCATACTACTCGGTCCGGCTCCGGTGGACTCAGAAAATGGTGGAAGTACACTATGCCTCAATCCAGACGATGTACGGGGCATTGATCCTACGTGCTGATCATCTAATCTGTGTGAAATGACTGCCTCTAGTGTAGTACCTCCATTCAATCCACCATGGGACCCACGAGGCTGAGAAGTGGCGGGGGCCTCGACACGAACGGGTGATGTAGTACCCAAATGAACTATCCGGACGCGAGGACCGACACTCTGTCCGCTGCCACGCCCCCTCTTCGATGGGCGGTCAGCGCCAGTTGAATGCAACGAGCGTGAAGGATCGTCCGACATGTCGTCGACTACGTACTACGTACTAAGTCAAAATTTCTAAGTTAGACTATTTCTAAATATAAGATGACTTATAATTTAATCATTGCTAAGTCATATGGATTTCCTAAAGGTATGGACGATGTCATAAAAACTATAAGTTCTACGAGATCTAACAACAATTCCTAAAAGCATTCGTCATAATAACTTTCAATTCAACTAACTAAACTACTATATATGAAAACGATATAAAATCAAATAATTCTAAGATATGTAACATTTTATAAAGTTATAATAACACTTTTACAAAATACATTATTAAAAATCAGTACATATAAGACATGCATGAATTAAAAAAAACATAAACCATACAAATCTAAGTTAGAAGAAATCTATTATAGGTTGTAAATTGGAGAGATTCCCTAAAGAGAGATCCCTAAAAGTATCATCATTTCTAAATTATAGGAATTCTATAAAAGCATCATGATTTTTCTAATTTATAAATTGATTCTCTGAAAATGTATATTACAGAGATTCAGTAAAGAGAGATTCCTAAAAGTATAATCATATCTAGTTTATAGGAATTCTCTAAAAGCATCATGATTTCTAATTTGTAAAACGATCCTCTAAAAACATAATTATTTCCTAGTTAAAGACATAAAATTGTTATGTTTAAAGACATAATTCTACAATATCTAACAATACCTAAATGGATAAATAATATTTAAATGCTAAACCAACAATTTTACATATAAAATTACTATTGAAACAATAACTATAACACATAAATTGAAAAAAACAAGGAAAAAGGTACAAAAATCGTGTTTTCGACGGAACACCGGTGGCTAAAATGGGTCGGGCGGTCGCAAGAGAGAGGGGGGAGAGATGAGAGAGTAAATTAGCAAAAATTACGGCAACACGCTGGTAGTAACGATCGCATCCCGATCACTACTTTTGGCCCAACTTGGCCGAAATCAGGGCAACACGCTTTGGCGGGAAATTAACTCGCCAAAGGGTTGCGACCAGATTTCAGAGCTTACTACTTGTCATGACCGGCTTCCAATCGCAAACGGTTGCAACTCGTTGCGACCACATTTCGGTCACCCTTTTTCGATTGAAAAATGGTGGCCAGTCTTGTAGTGAGCTCCATTTTATGTTTACGATAACTTTTAGATGCATGATAATTTATCTCTTCGACATATCTTTGCATAAAATTTTAAGACTTAACAGTTTATATTTTTCCACTGCAGGCAACTATTTTTGGTTCTTGCATGAAATTCTTATTTGATTTTTTAATGGTTAGGTGGAAGTTGGATTATTCTGATTACTGTATATATATTGTTTTTTTCTTAAGTTGTTGGTCAATATTGTGTAGATTTAGAGAGAGAAAGTACAGTAAAGGAAAATATTCTGTTATACTGAAATGTGCCACATCAGTGACTATAAATACAAGCTGAAAGTTTGTTATATGACATGGCAGCTCAACAACTTATCTAACAAACTAACAAACATAACTAACTAATATTTACAAAAATGTATGGTCTAATATCCTCCCCTCAAGCTGAACATGAGTGAGGATCTCGAAGGTGCAACTGGGAAATCCATTGCCTGAAAAAAGGACCAGCTAGAGACTTTGTAAAGATATATGCCACCTGTTGGGAGCCTGGACAGAATGGAGAAAGAAGAAATCATGATTTGAAGCAATCCCTGACCAAGTGACAGTCAATCTCCAAATGTTTGGTTCTTTCATGGAAAATTGGATTATGGTTGATGTGGATAGCTGAGTTATTACACACAGTAGAGGAATAGGGGTGGAAATTGGAATAACCAGATCTGTGAGGAGATATGAAATCCATTTAAGTTCACATGTTGTGTGAGCCAAGCTTCTATATTCAGCCTCAGTAGAGGACTTTGAAACCATGGTTTATTTCTTAGTCTTCCAGCTGATAAGTGAATCTCCCAAGAACACACAGAAACCATTGAGGGATATTCTAGTGTTAGGACAAGATGCCCAGTCAGCATCACAATAAGCTTGTAGGTTCAAAGAGCTAGAAGCAGAATATAACAAGCCCAATGAAGGAGTACTTTTAAGGTAATGTAGGACTCCAAGGGATGCATTCCGATGCTCAGTTGTAGGTGCATGCATGAATTAACTGAGCTGGTTCACTGCATAACATATATCTGGTCTGGTCATATTCAAGTAAGGTAACCTCCCAAATAATCTTATGTATTGTTCTGGATTGGAGTGAAGAGGACCAAAATTAAGAAACTTGAACCCCTTTGGGCAAGGTAAATCAGCTGGCTTGGCACCAGTGAGACCAACATCTTGAATAATGTACAGGATATACTTCCTCTCATAGATGAACAATCCAGTAGAAGATCTGAACAATTCCAAGCCAAGAAAGTATTTGACATCCCCAATATCTTTGATACTGAACTGGGAGTGAAGACGAGACCTTATGGATTTGATAATAGAGATGTTAGGTCCAGCAACCAAAACATCATCTACATGCACAAGAAGAGCCACAAAGGTGGAACTAGACCCCATAGTGAAGAGACAATCATCTGCTTTGGATTGAGTGAATCCAAAAGCTAAGAGGCATTTAGTGAACTCCATGTTCCATTGTCTACATGCCTGCTTGAGTCCATATAAAGACTTATTCAATTTGTAAACTTGACCAGGCTTTACTTTTGTGTAACCCAAGGGAGGTTTGAGATAAATGTCCTCATCAAGAAAACCATGCAAAAATGCATTGTTTATGTCAAGTTGGTGGATGAACCAGTTGAAATGAGTAGCTGTTACTAGAAGGAGTCTCACTATGACCAACTTAACCACATGGGATAAGCTATCTACATAATCCAGCCCAAAGACTTGGTTATAGCCATTAGCAACCAGTCTTGCTTTATGTCTATCAATGGTGTCATCAAGCTTCAACTTGAGCTTGTATATCCATTTGGAACCAATTGGGTGTTTATCAGTAAGAAGGTCCACTAGGGACCAGGTGTCATTGTCCTCAAGAGCAGTAATTTCTGCCTTCATAGCTTTGATCCAGAGAGGATCATTAGAAGCTTCTTTGAATGAAGTAGGTTCTGTATTGACAGAAATGTTTGCCAAGAAGCTGAGGTGAGAAGGTGATATATGAGGATTGAGTTTATCTGGAAAAGTGGGGGGAGTGTAAGGTGAAGATAGGGTTAAGTGATCTGAGGGAGATGTGAGAGGATTATGGGCACAAGATAGTACAAATTCTTTGAGATGAGAAGGGGTTTTAGAGGTTCTTGTGCTTCTCCTGATAATAAGACCAGCAAGGGGTAATGTGGATGGAGGAGTAGGAGAAGGAATGGAGATAGTAGGGGAATCATGATCAAGTGAATGTTCTAGTTCATTTGGTGGTGGTGAGGAATTCGAGAAAACCAGAGGAGAGTTAGGGAAAAGTGACTCATCAATGTTGAGAGAGGGCAGGGAATTCGAAGGTATCTCAGCGGTGTAAGAAGAGAATGGAAAATGTGATTCATGGAACACCACATCCCTGCTGATAATGATCTTTTGATCATGGAATCTATAGATCATATAAGCCTTTTGACCATGGACAAATCCAAGAAAGCAACCTTTGAATCCTCTAACAGCTAATTTATCCTTATGTGGCTGAGTGTTAGCAGTGAACACAAGGCCACCAAAGACTCTAAGATCATCAATGTTAGGCTTCTTAGAGAATAGAACTTCATAAGGAGATTTTCATTGAAATTGTTTGCTGGGAGTTCTATTAATCAAATAGGTAGCCATAATCAGTGCATATCCCAGAAAGATGATGGCATGCCTGCTTGGAAAAGCAAAGCTCTAGTAACTTGGAGAAGGTGTTTGTGCTTCCTCTCCACCACCCCATTTTGTTGGGGTGTATAGGGGCAAGACTTCTGATGCCCAACTCATAAAACAAAAGTTGGAAAGTGGAGTTAGTGAATTCTGCTCCATTATCAGATCTGATAGCCAAGATAGTGGAAGAGAACTGAGTTTTCACATAACAAATGAAATGTTTCAAAGTAGAAGGGACTTATGTTTTATTATTCAACAAGAAAGTCCACGTTGACCTGGAGTAATCATCCACTATAGTGATTACATAGTGATCATTACTAGTTGTAGCTACTCTATAAGGTCCCCAAAGATCAATGAGTAAAAGCTCAAACACAACATTAGTGTGTGAAGTGCTTCTAGTGAATGCTAATATGTGAAACTTTGATTGAGTACAGATAGTGCAAGGAGCTAACATATAACTACCAGAAACTTTATTAGCAGGAGATAAGTGCTTTATAACATCAACAGATGCATGCCCAATTCTTTGATGTAGTAGGTCCAAACTGAGAATACCAATAGAAGATTGACAAGAAATATGTGTGGATCTGCAAGTGAGTGGATCCAGCAAGTATAAGTTGCCTCTCAGCTGACCAACTGCTATGATTTTGTTAGTCAGAGGGTCCTGCAAGGTGCAACCATGAGATGTAAAAATGAACTCCAAGTTAGAGTCCATTGCAAGTTTAGAAGCTGAAATCAAGTTGAACTTGAAATCGGGAACATGCAAGGCATTTTTCAGCACAATCCCAGAGGTTAAATACACATGACCAGTGTGTTTAACAAATTTGATAGAAGCATCAGGTAAGAATATAGGGGTAGTTTGAGTAGTTGGCACAGCATGACTAAGTAGGGAGGCATCTATAATCATATGACTTGATGCTCCAGTGTCCAATATCCAACATCCAGGTTGCAAAGAACAATTAGCTAAAGAGGAAACAAGATTAATACCAGCAAAGTCTACAAAGTGAGCAAAATTCACTTTACTGGAGTCTTTGTTGTTCATATAGTTCTGCATATCCCTTGGTCCATCATGCACTTCATCATCCTGAAAAAATCTTGCTGAAATGTTACAAAACCAGGAGCAAAATTGTTAGAGTTTTGAGGAGGAGAATTCCATATGTCAACAACATTTGCAAAAGCTGTTCCATGAGAGCTAGATGATCCACTAACCTGCTTGCCTTTGAGCTCCTTATACCAATCTGGCACCTCAACAAGCTTAAAACATGTTTCCTTTGTGTGTCCTTTACCCTTACAATGTTCACAAAACCTATCATTCTTATTCTTTTGAAAATCCTTTACATTCTTAGGACCAGACAAAGAGTAAGAAGGCTTAGCTCCAGAGTGTTTCACAAACATTGCGGAGTGGCCAACAAGATCAGTGATAGCTAGTTGGATCTCCTTTTGTCTCTCAACACGCATAACCATAGAGTAAGCTTTTTCAACTAGAGGCAATGGATCCATCCCAAGAATCTGACTCCTCACAAATTCATATTCATCACTTAAGCCCATAAGAAACTGCGTCAGTCTGGTAAGTGAATGAAAGGACATGGAGTGTTGTGCAAGTTCACAAGTACATAGAGTAGCAGCATTACAATGACAGCTAATGGTAAGTGAATGAAAGGACAAGGAGTGTTGTGCAAGTTCACAAGTATATAGAGTAGCAGCATTACAATGATAGCTAATGACAGGCACAACGCATGTAAGATCATCCTAAAGTCTCTTAAGTCTAGTGTAATAAGCAGATACTGATAGAGAACCTTGAGAAGTTGAAGTTACCTCCCTCTGCAATTGGTAAATGCGAGGGCCGTTGCTCATGGCAAAATAAGCTTCTAGTTGTTTCCATAAGCTGAAAGCATAATTAGCAAACATGGATGCATCAGATAATTCATCAGAAACAAATCTGAGAATCCAGGAGGAGACGAGGCAGTCAACACGTAACCACTCCTCGTAATCCTCGTGCGAAGGAGCAGGCATCTTCTCTGCACCAGTTATGAACCCTAGCTTGCGTTTAGCACAGAGCGCGAGCTTCACTGAGCGGCTCCACGAAAGGTAATTGGCAACACCGGTTAAAGGCATCGAAGTGAGAGATAGACTGATGTTATCGGAGCTTTGCAGGTGAAGTGCACCGCTTGACCTGGTGGGAATCGCCGGCGCAACAATCGATTGAGCTGAAGACGACGGAGAATCAGAATTTGTCATCATTGCAGAGCAAAATTATCAGAAATTGATTGAACAAAAGCAAAATTTGAGGATCGCAGAAAAAGATTGGTTGTAGTAAACCGAAAATGAAGTTTTGAAGCTTCAACAATGGCGGAAGCGTATGGATCGTCGCCAAAATGCGACTGATACCATGTGCAAATTTAGAGAGAGAAAGTAAAGGAAAATATTCGATTATATTGAAATGTGCCACATCAGTGACTATAAATACAAGCTAGAAGTTTGTTATATGATATGACAGCTCAACAACTTATCTAACAAATTAACAAGACCACTCAACAACTTATCTAACAAACTAACAAACGTAACTAACTAATATTTACATAAATGTATAGTCTAATAAATATCTTTTTCGTCTGATCCTTTCTCATATAATTATATATTGGACGAATTATTATTTGTGCCCTGTATGTTTCATTTTTTTATGAAAATGCCGGTTATCTTTCGAATTATTGAAAATGCCATGTAACTTTGCCATTTTTGTAGAAAAATGCCCTTTGAGTGCCACATGTGAAATTCGGTCGACGTGGCATCCACATGTAATATATTGCGTCTATGTGGCTGCCACATTTAATATATTTAAAATATAAATATATTTATATACATAATATATGTACATATATAAAAAAAATATATCTTTATGTATTAAAATATATCAAATATATAAAAAAGGAAAAAAAATCATAAATAAAATTTTTAATTGCTGAAATTTAAAAAAACTTTTTTTTAACTGAAATTAAAACCAAAATCATTTTTTTACTTTAAAAAAAATAAAAAAACCAAAAAAGGATAGATCCCCCCCCCCACCACACCGCTGCAAATCGCACTGGGGGGGGGGGGGGGGGGGGAATCTATCTTTTTTTGGTTTTTTTAATTTTTTTTAACTTCAGTAAAAAAAATGATTTTGGTTTTAATTTCAGTAAAAAAAAACTTTGATGTCGATCGACGCCGCCACCACTGCAACCGCGAATTGCAGTGGTGGCGGGTTGCAGTGGCGGCGTCGATCGACGCCGTCACCGCTGCAACTCGCCACCAATAATGGTGGCGGCGTCAATCAACCGGCGAGTTGCAGCGGGGGGGTGGGGGTGGGTGGTTGATGCTGTGGGGGTCGAATCTATTTTTTTTGGTTTTTTTATTTTTGTTTTATAATTTCAGTAAAAAAAAGTTTTTTTTTATTTCAGTAAAAAAAAAATTTTAAATCTCAGTAATTAAAAATTATATTTATGATTTTTTACCTTTTTTATATACTTATTATATTTGATATATTTTAATACTTAAAGATATACTTTTTTATATATTTATATATATTATGGATATAAATAATATTTATGATTTTTTTTCCTTTTTTTATATATTTATATATATTTGATATATTTTAATACATAAAGATATATTTTTTATATATTTATATATATTATGGATATAAATATATTTATATTTTAAATATATTACATGTGGCAGCCACATAGACACAATATATTACATGTTGCAGCAACAGTAGATGCCACGTCGACCGAATTTCACATGTGGCACCCAAAGGGCATTTTCTACAAAAAATGGCAAAGTTACAAGGTATTTTCAATAATTCAAAAGATAACGGGCATTTTCATAAAAAATTGAAACATACAGGGCACAAAGTATTGATCTAAATCATAAAAAAATAGTATCAATTCAAGTATATTAAAAAGGTTCATTTAAAATGTTTACAAAATTTATATTTACTAATGAAAACTATAAAAATATTTATATTTACTAGTAAAAATTAAAATTAATTTTTTTTACTAGTAAAAATTTAAAATAAATTAATAATATGCAAAATTATATTTAATTTTATTATATATTGATCTAAATCATAAAAAAATAGTGTCAATCAAGTATATTAAAAAAGGTTTATCTTAAAATGTTTATTAAATTTATATTTACTCTTAAAAATTAAAATAAATTTATATTTACTAAGAAAAATTTAAAATAAATTGATATACAAAATTATATTTAATTTTATTATATATCACCACCACCACCCACTCTGCTCTTTTTCTCCGATTGAGCCAACACATAGTTTAACCACCACGCCCTCACGTCATCAAACACCTCCTCGTCAACCACCTCGTCGCCGTCTCCCGCTTCTCCACCGATACCTCCGGCGAACACGCCACCAGATCCATCACCGCTCTCCCCGCCTCCCTCTCTAACATTAGCCGCTCGTTACTCGTTCGATTAAACCCCTCATAAAGCACCTCGAAGTAAACCCTAAACCACCACACGCACGATTCGAATCCGTTCACGAAATCGTGGCCGCCGATTCCGACGTCGAGATCCGCCTCCTTTTGAAAATCGAGATTAAATAATCCCTTCGATTGTCGGGGGTGGTGGAGGAGAGTGGGGTGAGGCCGGGGAGGTTGGTGGGTGGGTGGGTGGTGGTAGTGGTTTTCACTTAGGGATCGGAGAAGAAGGAATTTTTTTTTCTTTTTTTTTGCTTTTTAGACTAAAAAAAGTTGTTATAATTTTTTTTGTTTAAATAAAAAAATAAAAAAGTTTGACGTGGCGCCACGTGGCCGTCGTCCATACGCCATGTGGGTCGTCACGTCGTTTGGGCTTCGATTCAGCCCTCAACGAAGCCCACCGGGCAAAATTAAATCAAAAAAATAAAGTTAGCGGGCAAAAAAAAAGCCCTGTAAAAATAAGGGCAAAACTTGAAGTTCATACAAAATAAAGGGCAAAAATAATAAATCGCCCTTATATATTTTACAAAGTCTTTTGGATGGAATTTTACTATGTCTATATCATTAGTCGTATTATTGTGTTCTAACTAATTTACATTTCTTTTAGCCTACGTATATGTCTATTTTTATTTGGACATAATGTACATAGAAATATATCTATTTTTCATTAATATATTGTAAATTTTATAACAAAAATCGATGTTTATCTTTAATTTCATTATGAATAATTAATTCATTATGAATATATCGTATTTTCTTATAATTATATAGTAATGGGCATTTATCATGCCGAATTAATTGTTGTATTAAACTTATATATGTAAGAATCGACCATTTTGATGTAGTAATAGTTAGTATATGAACTCATCATACATATCTAAGGACTAAAGATATGTGAATTGAACAGAATGACAATATATGTTGTACTCAATAACAAAAGCAGCAGAACAATATATATATAGTTGAAAAAAGTACTTAAGATAGAAGGAAACTACAAGAAAAATAAGAGGGGACAACTCATTATTGTATTATTTGTGACAAGACATATATAATAAGTCTTAATTAACAGTATTGTTGTAATAAAATTTTGGAGAATTCTGCAAAAACAATATAGTCAATTTAGGTGTTGTGACGATCAATTGATGCAGCTGTGGGAAAAACATTAGCGCCACCGCATATGCAGAGACCACCAAGACATCTGCTGGGAAGTCCATTGCAAGTAGCTGCACATTCCTCGTCGCTTGAGCAAGGTGTAACCACGTTTCTGGAATCCGTACCGTCAAGAAGACCTACAACACGAGTTATGTTATACACAAATGATAAAACCACAACACTGGCACAACAAACGTGGCTTAATTAAATGATCCATAGTGTCGATGGCCTTAATTTCAACAAATAGAGAAACAAATTTAAAAAAATAACAAACATTTAAATATATATATATATATATATATATGTTGGAAAATTTTAACTTTATCAATTTATCAGCTTTTAAAGTTTGAAGCAAATAAGTCATAGTTTGCGTCCGACCTTGCATTAGACTGAGTCTAACTACAATTCGTTCGTTTGTAGGCGACATGGATTTGCATCATGAGTTGATATTTTGCACACAACTCAGTTAAAAGAAAATAATATTAATATGTACTTACATGACTGAATGATAAGTAGAGCGACAAGGAACCCAATCCCTTTTGTGTTCATCTTCAAACTTCTTTAATTATTCAGTAAAGTTACTGTTCGTTTATTTAAATTTCTGGTATGAAGTTGTAGAAATGCCACGGTTACACATTTATAGGCCAATAACGCGTCAAATTTGGAAAAAGTTCATCCCCGTGATATATTAATTTTTTTTACTTAAATATTTGTTACTAATTAAATTAGAGAAACTCGTTATTTCTTCAGATCTATTTGGTAGGTATAATCATTATAATGAAATAATATGTGGAAATATAGTTAATAAGTTACTATTATCTTTGTAAGGAAAAGAAAAAAAAGTCAAGTTTTTACTTAAACCAATAATCTACATGTGGCTTTCGATAAGATTTGTACAGTAAAGCAATAGACACTAGTTAATTACACTTACGTACTATAGTACAATTAGGCAACAAAATAAATATTTATTTTGCCCTTTAATTTAAGTCAAATTCAAGTTTTGACCTTTAACTTTACGGACTTAGTAATTGTCCACTATCTTTTTTTTTAATAAAAAATGCTTGACGGGCTTTCATTTGGGCTTGCTCCAATTTTAGTCTACGTGGCAGTTGACTAGGACGCCACTAGGACGACACGTGGCTCCACGTAATAATTTTTTTATTAATTTAAACAAAAAATACTAAATTTTTTGCATACTTATTTTTAATTCAAAAATATATTTAATCTTATTATATATTGATGTAAATCATAAAAAAATAAATCAATATGTTTTAAATTAATTATACTTACACCCAATAGTATTATAACAACAACAACAACAACCAAGCCCGTAATCCCAATTAAATTGGGGTAGGCTATATGAACCATGAATGAATCACGTCGAGTCGTGAACATGAATCTTCTGCCTCCATAGGTTTCGGTTGACGAGCATGTCTTTATTTAGCTCTTTTAGCTTCATATCGTTCCGTATGACCTCCATCCACGTCTTTTTCGGTCTCCCACGAGCTCTAGTCGTCTGTCCTAAGTTGAGATCTTCAACTCGTCGTACCGGTGCATCTATGGGTCTGCGTTTAATATGCCCAAACCATCTTAAACGATTTTCTCGCATTTTCTCGTCAATGGCTGCCACACCCAATTTATGCCGAATATCTTCATTGCGCACTTTATCTCTCCTAGTGTTACCGCACATCCACCGAAGCATGCGCATCTCTGTAACGTTCATTTTCTGTGCATGACTTTGCTTAATAGCCCAGCACTCGGAGTCATAAAGCAAAACAGGTCTAATAGCCATACAATAGAACTTTCCTTTAAGCTTTAAAGGAAAGTTACGATCGCACAGGATCCCTGTCGCATTCTTCCACTTTGTCCATCCAGCTTGGATGCGGAGGTTGACGTCTCCGTCTAACTCTCCATCCATCTGCAGTATGGAGCCTAAATACCAAAAATGCGCACTTCTCGGTATCTCTTGGCCATCCAACTGAACTGTGCCATCGTTGTTTCTTCGTTGTTTGCTAAACTTGCATTCGAGGTACTCTGTTTTTGTTCGACTTAGTCGAAATCCTCGTGCTTCTAATGTTTGTCTCCATCGTTCTAATTTAGCGTTAACTCCCATTCTCGTCTCATCGATGAGGACAATATCGTCTGCAAACAACATACACCATGGGACTCGGTCTTGGATGGTTCTGGTGATTTCATCAATTACAATGGCAAACAAAAATGGGCTCAAAGCTGACCCCTGATGTAAGCCAATTGTAATTGGAAAGGCGTCTGTTAAACCGCCACAAGTTCGGACACTTGTCACCACATTCTCATACATATCTTTTATGATGTTGTTATATTTAATGGGTACCCCCTTCTTCACCAAGGTCCACCATAATACATCTCGAGGTACTTTGTCATATGCCTTTTCTAAGTCGATAAAGACCATATGCAAATCTCTACTCTTTTTTCGAAAGCGCTCAATGAGCTGACGAATCAAATGGATGGCCTCTATGGTCGACCTTTCGGGCATAAATCCAAATTGGTTCTCAGATATGGGAACAGTTTGTCTCAATCGGTGTTCGATCACCCTCTCCCATAGCTTCATGGTATGAGACATAAGCTTTATCCCACGATAGTTAGAACAGTTTTTGACATCGCCCTTGTTCTTATGTAGAGGTATTAGCGTACTCTTCCTGCACTCTTCTGGTATTTTATTTGTTCGCCATATTTTGTTAAAGAGGTCTGTCAACCAGGTCACCCCTATCTCTCCCATGCTTCTCCAAGCCTCGATAGGTCTACCATGGGCCAACGGCTTTTCGAGTCTTCATCCTCTTCAAATCATCTTTGACTTCTGACCTTCTAATACGGCGCATAAAATTGCGGTTCAGATCCTGAGGGGACTGCGAGATGTCACCCGCTGCTTGGGTGGGGCCTCCATTGAACAGGCCCTCGAAGTACTCCCTCCACCGTGCTTTGACATGATCCTCACGCACTAAGACAGACTGACCTTCATCTTTGATGCATTTCACTGCACCTAGGTCTCTAGTATTTCTCTCTCTAATGCGAGCAATTTTGTATATATCCTTCTCGGCCTCCTTGCTATCCCTCTTCTCATAAATTTCCTTGTACACAGCCTCTCGCGCTAGTCTAACAGCTTTCTTTGCTTCTTTCCTAGCTAGCTTATACTTTTCAAAGCTTGCTCCATCATAGTTCTTCTTCAAATCCCTGTAGCAATCCCGTTTGGCCTTGATTGCCGCCTTTACTTCTTCATTCCACCATGACGTGTCTTTACCTGTCAGGCTACTACCTCGGGATTCACCTAAGAGGTCTTTAGCTACCTTCTTTATACAACAAACCATTTTGGTCCAAGTTGCATCTACATCGTCCTTAGTCTTCCAGTCTACCTCTTGAACCACTCGCTCCACGAAGGCCTTTTGGGTAGACTCCTTAAGCCGCCACCACTTAATTCTAGGTTCCAACCGGCGCCTACTCCTCTTCACTCCTTGCCGCAGTCTAATATCTAACACCAAAAGCCTATGTTGCGTAACCACACTTTCCCCAGGGATGACCTTGCAATCTATGCAACGACTTCTATCTGCCCTCCTAGCTAAGAAGAAATCTATTTGGCTCTTATTTGACCCACTCCTATAAGTGACCAAATGAGACTCTCTCTTCTTAAACCAAGTATTTGCTACAAGCAAATCATAGGAGAGGGCGAAGTCTAAGATAACGTTTCCCAGCTCATTGCGATCCCCAAAGCTATACCCGACGTGGATGTCCTCGAACCCATCACGACTAGATCCTACATGACCATTAAAGTCACCTCCAATGAAGAGTTTCTCGCTACTAGGGATCCTTTGTACCATCTCGTCCAAATCTTCCCAAAACTTATGTTTCACAGCTTCGTCTAGTCCTATCTGTGGTGCATAGGCACTAATGACATTCAAGATATCCTCACCTATGACCAACTTGACCAGTAAGATCTTGTCGCCCTTCCTTCTGACCTCCACCACGTCTTCGAGCCAAAGCTTATCTATGATGATCCCAACACCATTTCGGTTCTTCTCTGTCCCGGTATACCAAAGCTTACAACCCCAAGGGTCTACTACATTGGCCTTTTCACCAACCCGTTTGGTCTCTTGCACGCACAAGATGTTGATCCTCCTCCTAGACATTGCCTCAGCTAGCTAGGCCAATCTTTATGTGAGTGACCCC
The DNA here is from genome assembly GCA_948329865.1 of Linaria vulgaris. Lineage (NCBI taxonomy): Eukaryota > Viridiplantae > Streptophyta > Magnoliopsida > Lamiales > Plantaginaceae > Linaria > Linaria vulgaris. Next base: position 77,968,836 of record OX415252.1, read on the forward strand.
ACATTCCACGATGCAAGGCAAACTCGTCGTTCCTGGACTAACTTCTTTACCCTCACCCGTCCTGGAAGGTGATGAAACCCTTGCTCATTTGACACCACACCCGGGCGTCGATGTGGCGCATCTCTTCCGGGCGACGACCTAGCAACCTTTGCCCATTTATCACTACACCCGGGGTCCGATGTAGCGCGTCGCTGAGTAGGGAACGCCCCAACGAAATTCATAGTATGGTTCATATCATAGGATGTGATGGGGTTTTTACGTTGGCTGTCACAAGCCTACCACAACCCTCCTCCTTTATCCTGGCTTGGGACAGGCAGTGAAAGATCACTGGCGGAGTTACACCCAAAAGTATTAAAAACAATTATATTTGTAATTTTTAGATTTTTTTTTATATTTTAAAGATATTTAAATTGCTCCACATTGTCTTTTAATTTTTCCACAAACCTAATTTCTTTAATTATTAGTTCTTTTTATCAATCTTTAATTATTAGTTAAAAAAGTTTCATCTTCCTCATTACCGCACCCCCAGGCCCCCACCGTTCCCCTGCCCACAGCACTATAGCAAAACTCCGGCGACACCGCCCATCGTCGTCGTTCATCACGTTGTAATGACACATCAACCACATATGAGACACCACAACAACTTGTAAGATTAATTGTAGATCATAAATGAATATATAATTACAAGTTTGTTACTTCAATCGTAAGAAGTATTTAGCAATATATAACCATCGATTACTTATATACTAGTATACCACTTACTTAATACTTCATTTCACGCATATTACAAGTTTCTTAACTTAAATCATTTAGAAATCAAGACCATACAAGGTAATCCACAAACAAAGGAATATATTAGCATATCGGGAATGACCAGGCCACTGCTATTAACCTTCAAAGGTCATTAGCTACGACCTGGCCGTCACTATTAATATTCGAAGAACAATAGCGACGACAAAGTCGCCGCTACTAATATTCAAAGCTTAATTTTTGCGTCAATCTTAGAAATTTTGGCGGAACACGAAAATTTAAAAAAAAATCAACAATTTGCGACGGTTGGGTCGTTACAAACATTGTGTGGACCAGCGAGAAATTCAAAAATTATGAAGATTCAACAAACTCAATCTACAATATGTAAATACTTCCTCATTTTTACCTTTATCTTCAAATTAACCCAACATACAACTCCTCAGACATTTTTCTTCAAACTCTTCATTTCTCCAAACTTTCCATTCCTCCAAAGTTTTCATTTCATCCAAATTTTTCATAGTTTCTTTTCAATTTCTATAAGCTTTTTCTTCTTGTTTTCAAACAATATAATGCATATCTTCATAGTTTGAAGCAAAAGAAGGAAAGTTTTAAAGAAATAAAATGATAAAATTAATTTGCATATCTTCATAGTTTTTTTTTCATTTACATTTTAAGACATCAATCTTCTTAGCACCCATCACAACAATTCTCGTATTATTGATACAAATTAATAATATATGAGAAACGTTTTAGAATATATATATATAGAGAGAGAGAGCAGCACAACCATCGCCAATACCCGATCAGCCAACACTGTACCCGCGCGACATGACCCGCGGTACCTGCCATGTAGAGCAACTTTAAGGCCCAGAAACGGCTGAAAATCCTGATTTTGGCCCATCAGCTATTTTTAACTATAATAACACTAGGGCAACATGTTTGTTAGTATCTCAATCTAACTTAAACTATCTCCGAAGTCTTACACAACAATAAACACATCTTTTGAGATTATTGAAAAGAGGATTCAAGTGAAGATCCAGCCGAAAGAAGCAAAGCAAATGAGATTGAAGATAGAGACACCTGATCCCTAATGATTTGTAAGTTTATCTTTTCTTTACTCTTTTATTATGATGTTCATTTCCGTTTGTGTTGTTGAACTTGAAATCATTATGCGGTAATATTCTTCGTATTTGGAGAACGAAGCAATGACTATTTATGCACAATGAACCTATAGTTATGAATTCATGTTAAGTTTGCATTTATATGTGATTCATTTTATATCCTAGATGTTTGATTTATACACTTGATGATCGCTAACGTGCCTCGTGGCTAAGCTACATGTTTGATTTATGTGCTAGAAGTAGGCTAATGCAACTCGCACATAAGCTAGATCAAACAAATCTACGTCTTGATCATTCAATATAGTTAACACTTGAGAGTGTTGAATTAATTACCAAACTTTAATTCTTTTAAATTGATCGCCTTTAGAGCCGATGCTTTAGAAGGAGGCGAGGGAAATTTTAGTTGTCACTAGCGTCACACTACAATTCTGGTAATTCATTGAACACATATAAACTTAACATGATAAAACTAACTAGAGTGGAATTGGTGGCTTGTCTATGAATCGCATAATAAATAGTTATGAAATCAAACTTCAAGTACACTTCATCAATCTCATAAATCCTTGCTATTTACTTGTTTTATTAGTTAATCAAAATATTTTTATATCATTCTCTATTAAGCGAACATTATAGTTACACACTCTTTGTGGAATCGATACTTGGTTAGTAACTAAAATTACCATTTTATTATTACTTGACCATGCACTTGCGAAACCATAGGTGTAGTAATTTATTGTATTAAGAAACTACGCGCTTCGCCACGCATCAAGTTTTTGGCGCCGTTGACAGGGAGTGACGGTAAATTGTAGTGTTTTAATAGAATATGTTAAACTTAACCATTTTCTATCTCTTTTTCAGTTGGTCGATTTGCATGGCTCCATGTGACAGAAATCAGATCTTTTGCCTATCAACTGCATAAAAAGGATATCTTTCAATGGAAGCAGAGTCTGACAATGATGACTTCATAATGGAATACAAATCTACTTGAGAAAAAGGTATTTCAACCATCGGAAGAGTCAATACATGTTCTGGGACATATGACCAATGCTTGAGAGAAACCGAGCGCAAAACTATTTTCAATCTAGGCGACTGCGGGAGAGATTTTTGCATTGACCGTCTATTATGCTATAACCACTTTTCAAAAGACGTCATATATGTTGACATTGCACATAGAAGATCTTATATGTTGTATGAATTTTCATTTTTCGTCCTCCGCAAAACTACGGCAATGGAATATTCTAATATTCCCACAAAGTAAGATGTGACTAGCACATGTCTCCTAATTTGAGTTTTTCTTTTATATTTTATTTCCAATACTTTTATACACGCACACTTCAATATGTTTCAAAGCAATCACATTTACACCCCCAAAAAATTAAAATAATTTTATTTATAACTTTTAAACGTTTTATATTTAAAGGATATTTTACTTTTTCCACATTTCAATACCACACAAATCCAACCCCCCCCCCCCCCCCCAAAAAATGAGTTTGGTCTTCTTCTTTAAACCACCTTGCCACCCCACTTCCCAGCACCTCTTTCACCTCACACTTGTCGGAGGTTTCGCTGGTGATGAAGCTGATGAACTCCTGCATGGTGTCCTTTGTGATCGAGAGGAACCGATCCTTCTTGCGAGGCGAGAGCTTGCTGCGGTGCCCGCCGCCCGATTCATTGGCGGAGTCTGCCACTAAGATCGCTTTTTGAAGCTTTTCTATTGTGTGTGTTTGAAATTAGAGGGAATTGTACCGATTTGAGCTATGAGAATTGGATTTGGAGATGATTGAGAGTGAGCGAGACTAAATATATAACTGATTTCACTGAATTGGAGCGAATTCTACATATTTCAATCATCAGAGAATCAATTTCAATCCCCAAACAATCCCCCTAAACCTTCTTCCTCATGAAAAGGGCTATCAGAAGTTTCAATTTCAATTTCAATCCCCAAACACTCTGATTTCGTTTGGTCCAAGCTGTTAATCTTCCAATTTTGTTACCTCGTCTTAATTCCGATTAGAAGTTTGTAGTGGTGTGGTGGGTTGGGGATTGGTGGTGGTGGTGGTGTGGCTGGGGGTGGGGTTCGTATGAACTGATACTTTTTTTTTTAGTTTTTTATTATTATTTATCACTTGTGATGCACATGAAGAGGTAGTGGAGATGTACATGAATAGTCAAAAGCTAACACCACCTTTTGAAGTTGCGGTAGCATTGAAGAACGACGAAAATGGTATCATCCAATGTGTTAAAACTGAATCTCTCACTTGTGAACAATTAGAATGTGGACATTGGAAGGTGAAGAAAAAGAAAACAAACATGTATGCCAAGTTGGAGAGAGTGAGCCACTCATCGAAAGGCAAGGAGAAAGAATGCACCATATCCCAATGCCACAATGTTGATCTCTAAAGAGCTACTACATGGAACTTGTGAACCACTTCACAGAAAGGCAAAAAGAAAGAGAGCTTACATGAAAACTGTGGTAGATGAAGTTGGAGATCTGAAGTACGTGCTTTGAAACATGGAACTCATGAACCACCTCATAGGAAGGCTAAAAAAAAAGAGTTCGTATGGAAGCAATGATGAAAGAAGACGTGAAGTCAGAAAACAAAGTTATGCACAAGAGTCTCAGTTGGAAGAAGGCTAGGAAACCGCTTAAAGGTGACATTGACATCTTTCATAAATTGGAGACCCAGCAAGTTATTTGAACTTCCGTGAGTCCATCAATAACGTCGAGCTAACTGACAAAAAACTAAGCGCTTCATAGGAGGCAACCCATGTAGTAAGTTTTTATTTGAGTCTTTAACTTGTTTTATTTTTGTATTATTTGATATTTTAGTTTGAGTCACATAGAGAAATCTTGTGAAATATATTGAGCTTAAATTGAGGATTTGAGGAATTATGAAGAAAAATAAGGAGGAGAACAAAGTAGAGAGACGAACCAACGAATAGCAGACGACGCGCCGAGTTGTAGCACCAGGAAGCAGTGCGAGCAGAGCCGCCCAATTTGAAAGTCGCGTGAGCCATGTCGCTAACAACACGTGTCGTGCCGCTCATCCTGAGAGTAGCACGACTCGCAGTGCTGCAACCGCCACATCACAACACCCATGCTACATGGCACGCAAAGTGACATGTCGCGAGTGTCCTGTTTCTTGAAGAACACGTTTCTCATTGCGTAAGGAAGTAAAAGACTTGTATAATCAAAATATCTACGAGATTTGGCTGAGCAATCTATATCTCTCACATTTCATGTATTATTTATACTTCTCTTATGATTTAAATTCCATAGATGTAGTTGAGTTATTCCTAGTGTGATTACAACTAATTGAAGAGTAGGAAACTTATTAAAAATTGCCAAATTTTTTTAAGGTCTCTTGTTTTATATATTGAATACTAATCATATATATAGTTCATACGTCTCTTAGAATTCATAAGACATTTTCTTTCTTTTCCTTAGTTCCCAATTAAATTGTTTTTCTACCATTTGTAGAAGAATATGGCATCCATACGTTACTACACCATTGACCAGCCATAGGAACACAGAGGAAAGCATGAAGACTATGACTAGCCAAGCCAAAATTTGATAGGGACCAATTCCTTTATGACAATACTTTAACCGATACGAGGCACTATTTGTATTGGGCGTAATTATTTTGATTACTCAATCACATAAATCATCCTAATTGTATAGATTGCACAAATCAAAGAATTGGCTTAATCTTAGAGATTTATATTACATTATATATGCAGAATATATTCTGCATCTTAATTCCTTCTTAGAATAGATATTGTATCTTCTCTATTTAAGCACTTTACGTATTGTATTCAAAACACACAAGAGAAATCAAATGATTATTTCACTTTCTTACAAATCTTAACAGGGTATCAAGAGCAGGTTCATAAGAACTCTCAACCATGTCAGATCAAACACCACCCACTGCATCAAACATGATAGAAAAATTGAAATCATCCACCACTGATCCATCATCCCCATATTATTTACATACCTCTGATCAACCACATTTCCTTGTCGATATGCCGCTTAATGGCGACAATTATCCAACTTGGTGTCGTGCAATTACACGCGCCTTAAATGCTAAAAATAAACTTGCATATGTCGTTGGTACCATTAAACGTCCCATCGACGACACTGTCGAGACTTGGGATAGATGTTATGATATGATAATGATGTGGTTTCTACGCTCGATTGATCGTTCTCTCTCTAGAAGTTTGCAATTTTGTGAGACACCAAATTATCTATGGCTCAAACTCGATGGTCGTTTTCAACAAAGCAACGCCACAAAGATTTTAAAATTAAAGAGGGATTTAGCCAACCTTCTTCAAGAACAACAATCCGTTACAACATACTATAGAAAGTTGAAAGAGATGTAGGATGAATTAGACTCGATTCAAACCAAAACACCATGTACTTGTGGTGCTGCAAGATCCATCACACACCTTCAAGAATTGGACAAAATATACCAATTCTTGATGGGATTAAACGACAGTTTCAACAACTTCGATCTCAAACTTTGGCGGTGGATCCTTTGCCATCAATTAGATGCTGCTACGCTATCCTCCACCAAGAAGAAAATCAACGGCTAATTCACATAACCCCCACCCCGGATTCTTCTGTCTTTTTTGCAGGTAAACCACCGCCACCTTCAATTGGTGGATCATGCAATCGCAGAAATGCCACAAATGGAGCAGTTTGTTGTGACCATCGCAAGAAAGATGGACACCCACGAAGCAAATGTTTCGAACTCGTTGGCTATTCGGAGTGGTGGCCGTCAAAAGGCAAACGCCAAAGCACCGCCGTTGTTGTAAACAATGTTTCCACTGTTGCCGCAACTCCCACAGAAAGTTCTCTCCGCTCGGCAACAAACATTATCCATGGACTCACTACCGAGCAATACTCCTGACTTCTAGAATTATTGAAACCTCCCCCTCTTCAATTTCAAGGTGAAAGAAATTTGGTTTCTGAAAATAAACAAAATCCAGCCTTTAAGGGTAAAAATATTTCAATTTCTGGAAATTCCTTTTTTTGAAAGTACAAGAGCAAGTAATTTGAAGTCTGATTGTGAAAGTCCCAATTTCTTTGAAAGTGAGAATAAACCCTTTTCTCAAAATTCTTGTCGTGGAAAGATAAAAGAGTGTTTTGATGATAAAATATATCATTGTTTAAAAGAAAAATCTGAAAATTCTAATAAAGGAGAGAGAAATACTTGTTGTGACAATCCTAATTTTAATAGTCAGTAAATCCTTTTATGCTATGACTCAAATTTGAAAGAATTGATAATAGTACTAGCGCTACAAACCATATTACTGGATCGAAACTAATTCTCTCAAAAGAAAATAATTTTCCCTCTTTTGTTTCTCTTCCTAATGGGTCAAAAATACCCGTTTCGAGCACTGGTGATGTATCTCTTACTTCGGACATTAATTTAAATAATGTTCTTTTTGTTTCTGAATTTAAATTTAATTTATTATCAATTAGCCAAATCACAAAATCTTTGAATTGTTTTGTTTCGTTTTTTTCCTAACTTTTCTGTTTTTCAGGACCTAACAACGAAGAAATTGATTGGAATGGGTAAAGAGCGTAATGGATTATACTACTTCACTCATGTTCATGTTGTTGCTTTTCAATCATCTCATGTAATTTCTTTTGAAACATGGCATCAACGATTAGGTCATCCTTCTTTAAATAGTATTCCACAATCTATCCCTCACTCCTCTAATTTTGATCATTGTAGTGTTTGTGCTCGTGGAAAACAAACTCTATTACCTTTTAAAATTGTTTTAAATAAAAGTACTACGCCTTTTGAACGTATTTTTTGTGATATTTTGGGCGGTTACCCCACCCCTCTACTTCTGGTACACATTATTTTTTAACTATTGAAGATGAATACACTAGAGTAACATGGCTTTATCTTATGCGTTTCAAGTCAAAAACTTTGTCTTGCCTTCGTACTTTTTTTGCTATGATTTACAACCAATTCAATACAAAAATTAGACATATACGCACTGATAATGGTCAAGAATTTCTTAGTCATAATACACAAAAAAAAAAATTCTTCTGAAAATGGCATTATTCATGAACGAACTTGTGTAGAAACTCCTCAACAAAATGGTGTTGATGAACGCAAACACCATCACATCTTAAATGTGGCCAGATGCTTACGTTTTCAAGTTAACCTTCCCATTAAGATTTGGGGTGAATGTGTTCTCACTGCTACTTATTTGATAAATCGCACCCCTTTACCATCACTAAGCAATATATCACCTTTTCAACGCCTTTACAACACTCCACCTCGATAAGATCATTTACGTGTTTTTGGTTGCTTATGCTATACCCAAACCTTATCTGCTCACCGTGATAAATTTAAGCCATGTGCTCGTCCATGCATCTTTTTAGGATACCCTTCAACTCATAGTGCTTATCGTATTTACGACCTTGAGTCCAAGACTTCCCATATATCACGTGATGTTACTTTTGATGAAAATGCTATTCCCTTTTCCTTAACACCTTAAGAATAACCATCACGTGTGGTTTTACCTTTCCCTATCGCTGAACCACCAACGTCCACTTCTAACTCACCATCACCAACTTTGTCAACTTCTCAAAATGTTCGTCCTCGACGAACAACCAAAAGGCCTACTCATCTCAAAGACTATGTATGCCCTACAAATCAACTTACCTCTACTACTTCTATCCCTCCTACTCAACATAAACTTCGAAGTACAAGTCATCCCTTGTCTACCTTTATTTCTTATGAAAAGTTTTCTGCCAAGAATTTTGCTTTTCTTTCTTCTTTATCTCGCACAGTTGATCCCACTCGATTTTCAAAAGCTGTAAAGCACGCTCACTGGCGTGCAGATATGGAAAATAAAATTAAAGCACTTGAAATCAATAATACTTGGATAATCACTGAATTACCACCAGAAAAGAAAAGTATTGGTTGCAAATGGGTTTTTAAAACAAAACTAAAAGCAGAGTGTTCTATTGAATGTTATAAAGCTAGGTTAGTAGCTAAGGGATACACATAAATTGAAGGACTTGATTACCACAATACCTTTGCTCCTGTAGCCAAATTGGTCAATGTTCATTGTGTCTTAGCCATTGCTGTTACACGATGTAGACACATTAATTTTGTGTCTAAATTAAATTAAATAGTGGTAACTCTTACGATGCAAGAGATATAAAATATATTTTATTTAATCTTAATATTTTGAGGGATTAAAATAAATATATTAATTAAATCTTAAGACAAGGAAATAATTGCTCATCAAATCTCAAGACATGGAAAGTCTTCTCTTCCAAGTCTCAATCTTCAAGAGATGGAAAGAAAATTCTCCTAGATAAAGTCTTCCATATCAAGGAATTGTAGACGCGATCACAACCGTTCATCTCATCAGGAGATTCTGATTGAGATTCACTCCACAACTATAAATAGAGGTGGTCTTGAAGAAGAAAAAAAGACACACAAATATTCACAAGTTGAAGAGGGAAAAGCTCCAAGTTTTTTGCTCCACCAAGTTCATCAATCTTCAAGGCGTTCATTGCGGGATTCAAGGCGTTCTTCGCGAAAACCTCCATTTGATCCGGCGTCAAGCTCCAAATCCATCAAATAACCGTTTTTAAAGATCGCACTTCTGCCGAGGAAGATCGAGCTTCAGCAAATTCAACAAATTCAAGTCAAGTTCATACCGTTCTCCGACAATCTTCAAGCAAGAAAGTCCGTTTGATTCGAGAACAAGCTGCAAGGACCTCGACAAACTGTTATTGAAGATCAAGTCCCTTTTAAAGAAGATCAAAGTTCATATATCCGAAGAACTGAAGACGAAGATCATATCGTTCTTCAGCATCCTTCAACCAAATTTGAAGTCAAAAGTCCGTTCGATCCGAGATCAAGCTGCCAAGCCCTCGCATCAACGTTTGTCAAGCATCCAAGTATTTTGAAGATCAAGATTCTTCTAAAGAAGATTGACGTTCAACAAGTCAAGCCGAAGATCAAATTGTTCGTCGCGAAGATCAAGTCAAATTGTTAATTCAAGATCAAGCTCAAAGCCCTTGGATTAACGTCCAACTTAAATCATGTGGAAGCGATCAAAGTCAATTCCGCCTTCAAGTCAACCAAGTTTCAAAATTATAAAAGAATCAGAGGATTACTAGAGATTGTAACCCCATATTCATTTGAATAAATAAAAATTATTTGTACTTAAACTTTCTTGTCTTTATTTTAAAGATTTAGAATTTTTAACGCTACAAATTTTGGCACGCCTAGTGGGACCATCTCTACCTCTCATCTCTTTTCTAGCAAGTCTACAAGTTTGAAGTCACAAGAAGTCAACGTTGCTCAACAATGGACAAGCCAATGGGGGCAACAAGCGGAGGCTCTTCTCGACCGATGATGGAAGCTACACTCGCATCGGGGGCAAGACACGAAGATAAGGAAAAGAATCAAGCACCTTCAATGGAGGAGCGAGTTGCTGCGCTGGCGAGAGCTATTGAGAGCTTCACAACACAAGTGCATAGACGTGAAGAGCGCTTGAATTGCCTTCTCCAAAAGCTAGAGATCCAAGAAGGAAATCACAACATTGAAGAAGTCATTGACAAAGTCAAAGTTCAAGGATGCATCAAACCTTCAAGCGACGTAATCGAAGTTGCAACTCATCCCAACGAACTAGAAGATGTAAAAAGTGACGGTCAAGGCATGACATATGTAAAGGCTATTCATGGAGTTGAAGCTCAAGAATTCGATGGAGTCCAAGTCACTTCTCTTTTCCAAAAGTCAAATTTCTCAAGGAAGGAAGAGCAAGGCATCATGGCGCACACAAAGCCTTCTGAAGAAATCATTCAAGAGGCGAAAGTTGGAGAATACTCTAAGTCCTCAAGCCAGCAAATTCAAGTTTCCTCACAAGGCCTTGTCTCTGCCAATCAATTGAAGAAGTTCATCAAGGAAGTTGCAAAGGAACATGTAGCCCAACACAAGACTTTCAAACCTTACATGAAGCCTTATACTCAAAGGATAGAGAAATTGCAAATGCCTCAAAGTTATCAACCTCCAAAGTTTCAAAGATTCGATGGAAAAGGAGACCCAAGACAACATGTTGCTCACTTTGTCGAAACATGCAGTAGCGCCGGAACTGATGGAGATCTTCTAGTCAAGCAATTTGTTCGATCCTTAGAAGACGTCGCTTTTGATTGGTATATTAATCTTGAGCCAAACTCCATTGACAACTGGAAAGATCTACAAAGTGCATTCTTCAATCGCTTTTATAGCACTCGACGCACTGTGAGCATGATAGAGCTTGTGAATTCACGTCAACAAGAAGATGAGCCAGTGATTGAGTACGTCAATAGATGGAGAAATCTATCCTTAAGCTGCAAAGAGAAATTGTCTGAAACTTCAGCCATAGAGATTTGCATCCAAGGGATGGATTGGGGTCTCGCATACATACTTCAAGGAATCAAACCAAGAAACTTTGAAGAGTTGGCGACGCGTGCGCATGACATTGAGACAAGCATGAACTCTACTAAAGAAGAAAGCTCAACTCATGTCCTTGATACTGAAAGTGATGATACGGATGACACCGACGATAAAGATGGCAAAACATCAAATTTCATTACAACCAATGTGCTCCTTGATACGAGCTTAAACTATCTGAAACCTTCAAATTAATTATCAAGCATGCTCCTTGATACGAGCTTAAACTATCTCAAATCCTCAAATTAAGTGCCAAAATATATGCTCCTTGATACGAGTCTAAACTATCTCAAATCTTCAAATTAAGTGCCGAAATTCACTCCTTGATAAGAGTTTAAACTATCAACATCCTCCTTAATACGAGTATAAACTGTTTGCATATCCAAACTCAAAGAAAATCTTTCAAATCTTCAAAACAAATGCACAAGTCTCCTAGACACGAGCCAAAAGGTCTACAAATCCTTCAAGTCCTCAAAGCAAATGTTCAAGTCTCCTAGACATGAGCCAAAAGGTCTAGAAATCTTTCAAGTCTTCAAATCAAATGTGCAAGTCTCCTAGACACGAGCCAAAAGGTCTACAAATCCTTCAAGTCTTCAAAGCCTCCTAGATATGAGATAAAACTGTCTACAAATGTCCAAATCAAATGTTCCATGGCGCACGAGCTTAAACTGCATGTTACTCCTAGCCCACATGAGTAGAAACTGTGTATGGCACCCCCTTTAAATCAATCTTGATTTCTCTTGAACTACGTCATGACTTGATTCCTTCATTGGATACGTAGGCAGCTAGAAGTTCATTCTTAGCCCTATCATATCCACAAAAAAAAAAAATTTCATGCAACATTCAAGTTAATGGATCCAATGATGAAGCTCGCAAATGTTCTAAACTCATGAAGTGGATGTATCGTGGTTGAATTGAAGCACGAGAACAAGAAGAACAAAGATGTCGAGACTTATCCACTCATTAGTGCTTTTCAACACAAATTGTGAACAAGTCTCGAGGGGGCAATTTGTAGACACATTAATCTTGTGTCTAAATTAAATTAAATAGTGGTAACTCTTAAGATGCAAGAGATATAAAATATATTTTATTTAATCTTAATATTTTGAGGGATTAAAATAAATATATTAATTAAATCTTAAGACAAGGAAATAATTGCTCATCAAATCTCAAGACATGGAAAGTCTTCTCTTCCAAGTCTCAATCTTCAAGAGATGGAAAGAAAATTCTCCTAGATAAAGTCTTCCATATCAAGGAATTGTAGACGCGATCACAACCGTTCATCTCATCAGGAGATTCTGATTGAGATTCACTCCACAACTATAAATAGAGGTGGTCTTGAAGAAGAAAAAAAGACACACAAATATTCACAAGTTGAAGAGGGAAAAGCTCCAAGTTTTTCGCTCCACCAAGTTCATCAATCTTCAAGGCGCTCTTCGCGGGATTCAAGGCGTTCTTCGCGAAAACCTCAATTTGATCCGGCGTCAAGCTCCAAGTCCATCAAATAACCGTTTTTAAAGATCGCACTTCTGCCGAGGAAGATCGAGCTTCAACAAATTCAACAAATTCAAATCAAGTTCATACCGTTATCCGACAATCTTCAAGCAAGAAAGTCTGTTTGATTCGAGAACAAGCTGCAAGGCCCTCGACAATCTGTTATTGAAGATCAAGTCCCTTTTAAAGAAGATCAAAGTCCATATATCCGAAGAACTGAAGACGAAGATCATATCGTTCTTCAGCATCCTTCAACCAAATTTGAAGTCAAAAGTCCGTTCGATCCGAGATCAAGCTGCCAAGCCCTCGCATCAACGTTTGTCAAGCATCCAAGTATTTTGAAGATCAAGATTCTTCTAAAGAAGATTGACGTTCAACAAGTTCAACAAGTCAAGACGAAGATCAAATTGTTCGTCGCGAAGATCAAGTCAAATTGTTAATTCAAGATCAAGCTCAAAGCCCTTGGATTAACGTCCAACTTAAATCACGTGGAAGCGATCAAAGTCAATTCCGCCTTCAAGTCAACCAAGTTTCAAAATTATAAAAGAATCAGAGGATTACTAGAGATTGTAACCCCATATTCATTTGAATAAATAAAAATTATTTGTACTTAAATTTTCTTGTCTTTATTTTAAAGATTTAGAATTTTTAAAGCTACAAATTTGGCACGCCTAGTGGGACCATCTCTACCTCTCATCTCTTTTCTAGCAAGTCTACAAGTTTGAAGTCACAATAAGTCAACGTTGCTCAACAATGGACAAGTCAATGGGGGCAACAAGCGGAGGCTCTTCTCGACCGATGATGGAAGCTACACTCGCATTGGGGGCAAGACACGAAGCTAAGGAAAAGAATCAAGCACCTTCAATGGAGGAGCGAGTTGCTGCGCTGGCGAGAGCTATTGAGAGCTTCACAACACAAGTGCATAGACGTGAAGAGCGCTTGAATTGCCTTCTCCAACAGCTAGAGATCCAAGAAGGAAATCACAACATTGAAGAAGTCATTGACAAAGTCAAAGTTCAAGGATGCATCAAACCTTCAAGCGACGTAATCGAAGTTACAACTCATCCCAACGAACAAGAAGATGTAAAAAGTGACGGTCAAGGCATGACATATGTAAAGGCTATTCATGGAGTTGAAGCTCAAGAATTCGATGGAGTCCAAGTCACTTCTCTTTTCCAAAAGTCAAATTTCTCAAGGAAGGAAGAGCAAGGCATCATGGCGCACACAAAGCCTTCTGAAGAAATCATTCAAGAGGCGAAAGTTAGAGAATACTCTAAGTCCTCAAGCCAGCAAATTCAAGTTTCCTCACAAGGCCTTGTCTCTGCCAATCAATTGAAGAAGTTCATCAAGGAAGTTGCAAAGGAACATGTAGCCCGACACAAGACTTTCAAACCTTACATGAAGCCTTATACTCAAAGGATAGAGAAATTGCAAATGCCTCAAAGTTATCAACCTCCAAAGTTTCAAAGATTCGATGGAAAAGGAGACCCAAGACAACATGTTGCTCACTTTGTCGAAACATGCAGTAGCGCCGGAACTGATGGAGATCTTCTAGTCAAGCAATTTGTTCGATCCTTAGAAGACATAGCTTTTGATTGGTATATTAATCTTGAGCCAAACTCCATTGACAACTGGAAAGATCTACAAAGTGCATTCTTCAATCGCTTTTAAAGCACTCGACGCACTGTGAGCATGATAGAGCTTGTGAATTCACGTCAACAAGAAGATGAGCCAGTGATTGAGTACGTTAATAGATGGAGAAATCTATCCTTAAGCTGCAAAGAGAAATTGTCTGAAACTTCAGCCATAGAGATTTGCATCCAAGGGATGGATTGGGGTCTCGCATACATACTTCAAGGAATCAAACCAAGAAACTTTGAAGAGTTGGCGACGCGTGCGCATGACATTGAGACAAGCATGAACTCTACTAAAGAAGAAAGCTCAACTCATGTCCTTGATACTGAAAGTGATGATACAGATGACACTGATGATAAAGATGGCACAACATCAAATTTCATTACAACCAATGTGCTCCTTGATACGAGCTTAAACTATCTGAAACCTTCAAATTAATTATCAAGCATGCTCCTTGATACGAGCTTAAACTATCTCAAATCCTCAAATTAAGTGCCAAAATATATGCTCCTTGATACGAGTCTAAACGATCTCAAATCTTCAAATTAAGTGCCGAAATTCACTCCTTGATAAGAGTTTAAACTATCAACATCCTCCTTAATACGAGTATAAACTGTTTGCATATCCAAACTCAAAGAAAATCTTTCAAATCTTCAAAACAAATGCACAAGTCTCCTAGACACGAGCCAAAAGATCTACAAATCCTTCAAGTCCTCAAAGCAAATGTTCAAGTCTCCTAGACATGAGCCAAAAGGTCTAGAAATCTTTCAAGTCTTCAAATCAAATGTGCAAGTCTCCTAGACACGAGCCAAAAGGTCTACAAATCCTTCAAGTCTTCAAAGCCTCCTACATATGAGATAAAACTGTCTACAAATGTCCAAATCAAATGTTCCATGGCGCACGAGCTTAAACTGCATGTTACTCCTAGCCCACATGAGTAGAAACTGTGTATGGCACCCCCTTTAAATCAATCTTGATTTCTTTTGAACTACGTCATGACTTGATTCCTTCATTGGATACGTAGGCAGCTAGAAGTTCATTATTAGCCCAGTCATATCCACACAAAAAAAAATTCTCATGCAACATTCAAGTTAATGGATCCAATTATGAAGCTCGCAAATGTTCTAAACTCATGAAATGGATGTATCGTGGTTGAATTGAAGCACGAGAACAAGAAGAACAAAGATGTCGAGACTTATCCACTCATTAGTGCTTTTCAACACAAATTGTGAACATGTCTCGAGGGGGCAATTTGTAGACACATTAATCTTGTGTCTAAATTAAATTAAATAGTGGTAACTCTTAAGATGCAAGAGATATAAAATATATTTTATTTAATCTTAATATTTTGAGGGATTAAAATAAATATATTAATTAAATCTTAAGACAAGGAAATAATTGCTCACCAAATCTCAAGACATGGAAAGTCTTCTCTTCCAAGTCTCAATCTTCAAGAGATGGAAAGAAAATTCTCCTAGATAAAGTCTTCCATATCAAGGAATTGTAGACGCGATCACAACCGTTCATCTCATCAGGAGATTCTGATTGAGATTCACTCCACAACTATAAATAGAGGTGGTCTTGAAGAAGAAAAAAAGACACACAAATATTCACAAGTTGAAGAGGGAAAAGCTCCAAGTTTTTCGCTCCACCAAGTTCATCAATCTTCAAGGCGTTCTTCGCGAGATTCAAGGCGTTCTTCGCGAAAACCTCCATTTGATCCGGCGTCAAGCTCCAAGTCCATCAAATAACCGTTTTTAAAGATCGCACTTCTGCCGAGGAAGATCGAGCTTCAACAAATTCAACAAATTCAAGTCAAGTTCATACCGTTCTCCGACAATCTTCAAGCAAGAAAGTCCGTTTGATTCGAGAACAAGCTGCAAGGCCCTCGACAAGCTGTTATTGAAGATCAAGTCCCTTTTAAAGAAGATCAAAGTCCATATATCCGAAGAACTGAAGACGAAGATCATATCGTTCTTCAGCATCCTTCAACCAAATTTGAAGTCAAAAGGCCGTTCGATCCGAGATCAAGCTGCCAAGCCCTCGCATCAACGTTTGTCAAGCATCCAAGTATTTTGAAGATCAAGATTCTTCTAAAGAAGATTGACGTTCAACAAGTTCAACAAGTCAAGACGAAGATCAAATTGTTCGTCGCGAAGATCAAGTCAAATTGTTAATTCAAGATCAAGCTCAAAGCCCTTGGATTAACGTCCAACTTAAATCACGTGGAAGCGATCAAAGTCAATTCCGCCTTCAAGTCAACCAAGTTTCAAAATTAGAAAAGAATTAGAAGATTACTAGAGATTATAACCCCATATTCATTTGAATAAATAAAAATTATTTGTACTTAAATTTTCTTGTCTTTATTTTAAAGATTTAGAATTTTTAACGCTACACACGACACCTTCATCAACTTGATGTGAATAATGCATTTTTGCACGGTGACTTAAATGAGGAAGTTTACATGAATCTTCCTCCAGGGTATGGAAAATAGAGGGAGGCGCGCGTATGTCATTTACTAAATTCCATATATGGACTAAAACAAGCATCGAGGAATTGGAATCATAAGTTATCCTCTGTCCTTTTGTCTGATGGTTTTTCTCAATCAGCTGATGATCACTCTCTATTTACTCGCATTATTGGATCATATTTCATTCTTGTTCTTGTTTATGTTGATGATAGTTTGGTTGCAGGTAATGATCTCTCTACTATTGATAGTCTTAAAAAGTTCCTTGACACCAAATTCAAGATTAAGGACTTGGGCCCTATGAAATATTTCCTTGGCATAGAGGTAGCACGCTCTGCTGATGGTATCTTTATTAATCCAAGAAAATACACCTAGGATATTTTGGAAGATTTAGGCAATTTGGGATCTAGGCTTTCTTTTTTTCCTATGGAGCAGAATCTGAAACTTACTAATTTCGATAGCACACTACTATCTGATCCAAGTAGTTACAGAAAACTAGTTGGACTACTTTTGTATCTCACCATCACTCGTCCAGATGTATCTTTTAGTGTTAACATGTTGAGTCAATTCATGCAGAATCCTCGTGATACTCACCTTCAAGCAGCACACCGCATCCTCTGCTATTTAAAAGGATCTCCTGGACATGGTTTATTTTATTCACAAAAGTGTGATCTTCAGCTTTCCGCGTATTCTGACTCTAATTGGGCCGGTTGCCCTATGACTCGTCGTTTGACAATTGGCTTTTTTATTTCACTTGGCACGAGTCCTATTTCATGGCGCATAATGAAACAACATGTTATTTCACGTTCTTCTGCTAAAGCTGAGTATCGTACTATGACTGCTACTACTTGTGAACTTGTTTGGCACAAATCCCTGCTCCATGATCTTGTTGTCTCTCACCACCAACGCGTTCCACTTGTTTGCGACAATAAGGCCGCCATTCACATCACGCGAAATCATGTATTTCATGAGCGCACTAAACATATTGAGATTGATTGTCATGTCACACGTGATTAATATCTTTGTTGACTGATACAACCGCCTCCTGTTCCAACTAAACTTCAATTGGCCAACATTTTTACGAAAGCTCTCGGTAAAGATGTTTTCTGTTTCTAACTCGCAAGTTGGGCATGAAGAATACTCATGCTCCATCTTGATGGGGAGTATTGAGCGTAATTATTGTGATTACTGAATCACATAAATCATCTTAATTGTATAGATTGCAGAAATCAAGGAATTAGCTTAATCTTAAGGATTCATATCACATTATATATGTAGAATATATTATGCATCTTAATTCCTTCTTAGAATAGATATTGTATCTTCTCTATTTAAGCACTTTACGTATTGTATTCAAAACACACAAGAGAAAGCAAATGGTCATTTCACTTTTTTATAAATATTAACAATTTGCAAGCCACTTTGTTGATGAATCAGAAGCACAAGGATTGAATGAAGTACTAGACAAAGTGGGATTGGAAGTTATGATAAAGTGGCCCGGTATTGTGAACAACACCATGGTTTGTGAGCATTAGGCAAATCAACCAGAGGCATAACAATGTGGATCTAGTGAACAAATTGGAAGAGATCAAGGAGCAACTCCGGAATACCAACAACCGTCAATTTATGGAGATGAGACACATTTTAAGAAATCTAAAAAATGAAGAAAGAACCGACACACACAGTCCGACAAGCATCATTTGAGCGTGATGCTTGATTAGGGGAGTCTTCTCATCTATGCTTTATTTTATGACTTGACGATGAGGGCATCGTCTGATTCTAAGTTCGGGTGAGAAAGCTTTGATTTTGTTATCTATGTTATATACTGGTTTTTTTAGAGTCTAGATTGTTTTCGAGTCATTAGAATCAAGTTTGAAGCATGAAAGCATGAATAAGTAGGGATCCATGATGTTATATGCATAATATGGAACGTGATTATGCATAAATACACTGGGCATAAAAAAGACTAAAATACTCCGAAAAAAGAGAGCCTCGTCGAAGAACCCTCATAGAAAACATTCATCAGAACTTCGAAAAGAAGACAGAATATCGCGTGTTCCAAATGAAAGAGTTCCAATACTGAGTGAGATCCCAACAAATGACCCATTTGGAGAAAGTCACGTGTATCATAAAGGAATGTCAGACTTTATGAAGCACGAAATCCCCATAAAATCAAGGGTGACCCTCATAAATATACTATCAGCAGATCCATCTACCATGAGGTAGTAATAACAAGTGTCCTCCCTCTAAATAATTGAAAAACGAGTTGCCATCCGCAAATCTATATGCGGATCCTATACGTAGAAGAGAAATACCCCCATTGTAAACACCTCAAGTTCATTCTACAAACTTGTACTCTATTTCACCTAAAATCAATATATTCTCCTTTTATTATTCAGTCATTATCGCATATTCACTTAAAGGGACTTCATAACCCTTAATATCCCCCGTTGTATAAGCCTTTACGTTCATAAACTTTCTTTCTATGAATTACGAGAATTGCGTTCCGAACCACATATTTTTGATAATTAGGAAATTAACCAACCCGTATAATTTTGTGTTATCATTTTGGCGCCGTTTGTGGGAACGCCATAAGAAGAATTTCTTGAGTACGGTTCTAAGAAGGTTCAAACATTGGTAACCTTGAAATGTCGGTACCATCAAAGAATACGGGATCACCACAATCCCAATAAGTAGTTAAAGGGGGAGCCCATGTCATATACCCAAGGCTCTAACAATGAATCAAGCGAGGTCACAAAGGCAAATCATTAGCTTTGGACCGGAGGATATGTCATAGATATGCAGATCGTACCACACAACATCATTTGCGGACGACCAATGACCCAGACCTTTGATGGCATTATATCTACAGCGCATCTAAAAGTCAAGTTCCCCACTCAGGGAGGAGTTGGAGAAGTTTGAGATACACAGAAAGGGTGACCGAAGAACTGCAAAGACACAAGGCAATACACGTTACAACCCAAATCCCCCAACAGCCACGCTACTCCACACTTCAAGTAATCCAGGTCATTCGAGGTGGAACGTGCGCTGAGATACCACCACCTTGCAAAACCTAGAATGAACAAGAGAGAAGGTACATTGGGAGATACTGCGAATATCACAAGGGTTGGGGACACGAAACCAACGATTTCCAACACCTTGAAATAGAGATCAGAACACTTCTTCAACTGAGACCAATCCTACAAGAAGAACATTACATGCCAATACATGGGGGAAGATAGAAGACAATAGATGAAGAAGCGACCCCGAGAAAAGCAAATATAGAAAAGATTCCCTCGGCCAGCAAAGAAGAACCAGACGAATAAAAATTGCTCGAGGAAAAAAAGAAGCATCGGAAGGATAAAAATCACAAGTCCTCCCCTTTGAGTCAAAAACTGAAAGCTACCTAGGTGGACGAAGACAACGCCAGGCCATAAACATCCCCTAAAAAGACGCCCTCCTTATAACTATTGGCCTTTGAGCAAAAAATACAGCTAGCTGCTCCAAAGCTTTTGGCAAGGTCGGGCGAGGAGAAGACCGATTGAACGCGGACTGGTAAGTCGAATTGACAAATATTTGCACAAAAGACCAGTCGAAAGCGTGTTGGCAAATGCAAGTCCAATTGAAAAATATTGGCAAAAGACCAATCGAAAGCATGTTGGCGAACAAAGTCCAATTGAAAAAATATTGGCGAAGACCAATCGGAGGCGTGTTGGTAAACACAATCTAATTAAAAAATATTGGCGAAGGCCAATAGAAAGTGAGTTTGCAAAGAAAGTCCACTTGAATATTGGCAAAGACCAATCAAAATTGCATTGCCAAATGAAGTCCAATTGAAAAATATTGGTAAAGAACAATCCAATGCGTGTTGGCAAAGAAGTCCAACTGAAAAATATTGGCAAAAGACCAGTTGAATGCGCGTTGGCAAATGACCAATCGAACGAGCATTGGCCATCAAAGATCCGTCAAACGCGCGCTGGCGCAAACAAAAGACCAAGAGAAAGAAATAAGACTTGGATAAAATAGAGGAACATAAAGCTACAGTACGAAGAAATTACTTCGGAATCTCCTTATTCACAATGAAGGATTGATTACAAAAGAAAATATGGTGATTTAGCCCTCTTCAGATGCCTCTGAAGGAATCCCACTTTGTCGCAAGTGCACAAATAAAGTAATAATAAAATGGTAACTAAGTATTGTATCCTAAGGGAGTGGTGGATGAATCTATGAATCACTTAAATGCAAAACACTAATAATTGTCCCGATCTTTTCTCTTGTTTTTGCATCGTGTAATGAATGCTTGTGAATGCTATGAATGCTTTCTATACTAAAGATGTTTTGAATATTTTTTATGCTAAGAATGCTTAATCTATAATGCAATGGAAATTAATCTAAGAATGCAGAAACAGTAATTAAATATCGTTTTGCTTTTTGGGTTTGAGTACAAGAAAATAATTAAAATAATTAAAACAATTAAACTAATATTATATATATATATGTATATATATATATATAACCGATCAACCAGTGACCGATATCTTATGTATGTTGAAAAGATTAAACATTTCCTATATTCTAATAAATCCCATACATATATGAATAATCAGAAAGGATGTATTGTAAGATGCATTATTTTTGTTTTTGGTACAAGGGAAAACTATAGGTACTCAAGCCAAATCAAAATCCAAATAACTAATAATCTGAGCTGGAAGAATATAACAAAATATGCCTTGCTCTCTATCTTCAAGAATAATCTTCTTGACTCCGCCAGAGACTCCATTCGCCGTGCGACGAAATGAATTGAATCTAACATTCTGCGGTAGTTGAAAAAGTGCTTTGACCCAACCAGGTTCGGGTTTCTTCCACTTGTCCGCCTTACTTGGACTCGGGTTTTTTTTGTTTAAGATTTGCAGGTCAAGGCTCAATTTCTTTATCTTAAAAATATTGCTTTGAATCTCATCCCCCTTGCCTCTAAAAACCATTGAATTACAGTCCTTCCATATAGTCCACAAGGCTTAAATA
Organism: Linaria vulgaris; assembly: GCA_948329865.1. Taxonomy (NCBI): domain Eukaryota; kingdom Viridiplantae; phylum Streptophyta; class Magnoliopsida; order Lamiales; family Plantaginaceae; genus Linaria; species Linaria vulgaris. The sequence goes on from OX415252.1 coordinate 77,990,804, forward strand.
AATATGAAATTCCACGCCACGTGCATACCTTCAATATGCCCTTCATCCTTGCTCATTATGTTCTTACGCAACCACTTATAATTGGGAATTTCATAAAACTCGATAAGTTGGTAGTCTAATAAGATTTTGCTCCAAACTTTCCTTACCGCGCAACAATCCCATAACATATGAAAAACTCACTCCTCCTCTTTATTGCAACATGGATAAATTGCTAAGTAGTAAGTTTTTGGCTTTTCCTCAACACATTCGTTTTCACCCGATTTTGAACCATAAACCAAAGAAAGTGCTTGAGTTTGTTGTTGAAATCCGTTTTCCATACGCAACCAAATTCTTTGCATGACGTATCTCCATTGAAGTAGTTCTTAAGATATGCTTTATACGTTGTTTGGCAAGAAAACTCATCATTCGCCAATTCACTTCAAACAACCACATCTTCTCTATCCTGAAATTGATGCTACATCGCTCCAGTTCCATACTAATATCACCAGGGATTTGAGATTGTATAACAACCCCATTTCATGCACCATTTTCATCAAATGCATCATGCAAATTGAGGTTCAACTAGTTAGGTTGAATGATCACTGCCTCCTTGCACAGTTTATGCGTCCCTCTCCAATTATCATACAAAAAAGATATGGATTTCTCGTCTCCAATAGTCCATCTAATAAACGGTCTCATCAGTCCCCCACATATCTCATCACCCTCTTTTAGGCAAACATGATGACACGCAATGAAGCATGTTTCTCTTCTTAATATACTTAGCATGAACGAGTTCACTCCACACCGTTTGCTCATTCTTTAGATTTTTTCACGCCAGTATGGACAAGAGTGCTTCATTACTCGTTCATGCTTTCCTAATCCCCAAGTCGCCACCGGCTTAAGATTTTGTCGCACCATTCCAACCCACCACGTGTAGTTTCCTCTTGGTACGATTTGTCAAACATAAGAAGTCATTATTAGTTCTATTCAATTGATCACACACATTATTAGGGAGTCGTGCCAATTGCATGGTGTAAACAGGAATGGCTGACGATACAGATTGAATAAGTGTTGCCCTCCCCGCGAGTGATAAAATTCTCTCAAACTATCCGTTCAGTGTTTTCATAACTCGATCAAAGTTCTCCGCAAAATTTTTGCATTTCACTCGACCGGTAATTAATCTTACCCCAAGGTACTTCCCAATATTCGTAGTATGTCCATACTCGAGCACTTTGCTGAGTTGGCATTTTAGTCGAGCCCTCCCTTTTAGATAAAAACACATTTGCCTTCTGTGGGCTGAGTTTCAAACTGGATGCATGCAAAACCTATCCAAAGCTCTCTTGACCGAATGTGTTGTCTTTAAGTCAACATTCTCCATGAGAATTAAATCGTCTGCGAAGAAAATATGAGACGATTTTAGTCCCCCGCGATATGGAATCACCGGATGCCACTTTTTACCCTCAACTGGATCATTAATCATATACGATAGCCTTTCCACATAAAGCACAAAAAGATACGGGGAAAGCGGATCTCCTTGGCGGAGTCCACACCTATGATTAAGCCTCCAACGGAGAGTCATTCAAGAGAATTATTGTAGTCGCGCTCCTTACATGACATAATGAGCTCAATAGGCGTATCTAGAAAAATTGAAAACACGCAAGGTTTCTTCAAAAATGTCATAGTTCACTTTGTCGTAGGCCTTTTCCAGATCTAACCTCATAATCATGCTCCCCACTGTATTCTTCTTCTTGGAACGCAATGACTGACGAGTTTCCTGTAGTACAAAAATATTGTCTTGCGTGCTTCGCCCTTGATGAAGCTAGATTGTGTAGGCACGATAATACGTAGCATAATTTCCTTTAGACTAATGGTAACACACCTGGTAACGAATTGTAAAGAATTTATAAAAGACATTACAAAGTGCAATCAGTTTAAATTATGAGATACTGAGCGGGCTTGGAACCTTGGAATAAGGCAAAGGTACGCCACACAAATCTTCGGCTTAAATTTACGCTCATGAAACACCTCCTTCGCGAATTCAAGCGAATATCGAATCCAATTCCAATCCTTTGATACAACACCGCCAGAAGACCATCTAGACCGAGTGCCTTAAACGGAGACATTATTTACTAGATGCATGAATATTTAGATACATGCATTTGCAAAGTGCTGAACTTGTTGATTCAAGAATATATAGATACATGAACTGATAAGTCCATGAACTTGTTGATTCATGAACAAATAGGTACAAATTATTTGCTAAGACTTTGAGTAGTATATATTGGTGGTCCTATGTACAAGTTTATTCATCAAGAAAATAAGAAGAAGAAAACAAAAGTATTCAAGAAATACTACAAAGAAAAAGAGAGATATACTCAGAGGCACGCCCAGGATTTTTTTTACCCTGAGCTGCTAAAAGCTAATTTAAATACAACTATATCACGTAGAATGTGAAACTATCCATTGTTCAATACAAAATAGTAAAGCCTCCATACCATTAAGCAAAACGAGTAACAATGTTATTGGAGTTAAAATCTTAGGTTCTTTCGTACATAAAATCGTCAATTAACTTTTCTTCAATGGAATTATCTACTAAAAGTTTTTCTTATCTTTTACTGCACAACCCTGTTTTTACAATCTTCATCGTTGAAAATGCTCCTTATTGGATAGAACCTAGAAAAACAAAAATAAGCCAAATCCCTATCAACTTAATTCTCGTTGTTGAGTTAATCACTTTTTGCTGCCAATTGTCACTTTCTTTCTTTTTTTTTATTTTTGTATTTTTCTTTTTTTCTTTTGATAAAGCTCCAATCCGTATATTCAAGAGAGGTGTTTTCCTATCAAAAAACAAAAGGTGTGTCTTCTTTCAAATTTTCTTATAAGTTGTTTATGATTTGGGCCTAACTTATTAAAATTTGTCGGCTCAAACATAAGTGAGATATAACAACAATGAACTGTTTTTCCTTTTTTCAGCAACAGAGGGTGTTATGGGCCGGGGTCCCGCCGGGACGGGACCCCGGCCCACCGGGAACTGCCGGGACGGGAGCTGCGGAGCAGTTCCCGTCCCTCCCGCCGGGAACACTGTTCCCGGTGGCGCGGGAGTCCCGCCGGGACGGGAGGGCTCCCGAGATCCCGACGGGCAGTGTTCCGCCCATGCCCAACCATATTTTTTTTTTCATACTCCAATCCAATCATCTCAACAAAATCCAACAAAAAAAAAAAGAACTCATCAATTCAACAAAAAAGAGGCATAAATGAGGAGTTTTATCCGATCACCAACAAGAACATTCAAATCCACAATACAATCCATCATAAACATAAAATTTAAACAAACTAGCAGTTTCATTCAAATCCATTCAAAAAGGATGCATCCTTTCCCATTGCCGCAAATTCTGCTTCGCGTTTCTCCAAATCCTCCAAGCACTCCTCGATTTGAATTGGTGTATTATCCTTGCGTAGCCAATCTTGAGAGCATATAAGTGCTTGAACTATTCTCGGAGTCAATGAACTCCTAAATTTGTCAAGCACACGACCCCCGGTACTAAAAGCCGATTCGGATGCAACCTTCGAGATTGGAATAGCCAATAAATCGCGAGCCATCTTGGCAATAATAGGATATCGATAGCCATTGACCTTCCACCAATCGAGGATATTGAAATCTATTTGACCCTTTTCACGCCTATCCCCAAAGTATAAATCCATCTCGCATTGTGTTGCTTCCTCCTCGTTATTATCTTCCCTACGAAATTCATAAATGATTGTTAATAACACAAATATAGAATTTTTCAATATACATAGAAAACTTAAAAGACTTCTAGAGTGTACCTTGCCCATTGTTCGTGCCTCGTAAGCAATAGGTCCTCTTCGATCCAAGGAGCCGTACTCGCAAAAGTAGAAAATGAAGTTGGAGGAGTTGGAATTGTTGGTGCATTTGCTTCGAGCATGGCCTTATACTCTTCAAATAATCGACGGAACCCGTGTTTAACTAACGCAACCAAGGTAGGTTCTTTTTCAAACATTTTCTCAACATAGCTAAGCTTGAGGCGGGGATCTACCATGGCGGCATAATACAACAAGTGATTCATCTTCCCATTAACACCCCAATACTTGTCGTATTTTTCTTTCATAACCATAGCCATTGCTTTCAAACCATCCTTTTTCCCCGTCCTAGGATCTATTATCGGTCGTCTCATCCACACAGTCAATCGATCGTCGATAATGCAAAGTTGGGTAAGTACCATATGCGATGTCACATAAGTTGTGCCCGAAACAACCTCTGTTAACTTCTTGAAAGGCTCCAAAAAGTCGATAAACATCTTCGCTCTATCCCAACCATCATCGGTTGGTATACGATCCCGTAACTCAGTGGCATAGGTAGCATCTTTTTGCTTGTATACAATGAAAGCCATCCTCAAATCATAAGCGGCACTAAGCATTGTGTAAGTGGAGTTCCAACGTGTTGAGACGTCTAAGCATAGCATTTTGCCACATTCTATTTTTTCGGCCGTCACACACTTTTTGAACAATGTATAACGACTCGGAGAAGCCTTAATGTACCTGATGCAATCTCTAATACCGTCTACCGAGTTGTCGCCGCCATTGCATTTCAAGCCATCTTGAACCACGAGGTTAAGAATGTGAGCAATGCACCTAATTTGCACAAGAGCCCCATTTGTTGCCGATATGTCGCCTTTCTCCACCCACCATTTCACCAAATCATTAATAGCCGTGTCATTGGACGAAGCATTATCAATCGTGATTGTGAAAATACGATCAATCTCGTAATCACCCAACACCGCATTGATATCATTTGCTATTGCCGCTCCCGTATGACCGGATGTCAAGCTAAAGCTTGTGATTTTCTTCTTTAAATTCCACATATTATCAATGAAGTGGACTGTGACACACATGTAGTTGTCTCTCGTGATGGATGTCCAAGTGTCGGTGGTCAGACAAACCCTATGCATTAATATGCATTAATCATTAATGTCAACAATTGAAAAGTTAAAAGAAAAAAACAATAGAAAACTTAAAGATGATTAGAGACTTAGAGTGTACCTTTGTGCATTATCCTTTATAAACCGAATCAACGTCTCCCTCTCCTTTAGGTACAACTCATAACAAGCTTGGCGTATGGATTGTCGACAAGGTAGTTTCAAATTCGGTTGAGCTCGATACATCATTTCAACAAATGATTCCTTCTCCACCGTTATGAACGGCATCTCGTTCTTAATCAAGTACAAAACCACGCCCTCGAGCACCCACTCTTGATTAAACTCCCAATTACTAATTGAACCATTAGGCTCCACTTTAAGTTTTTGTTGTCTTCCCCCCTTCGCCATAATTTGTTTTAACACTTTACACCTCTCGGTGTGACTTCTCAATCCTTTAGTGCCATGTGCATTACTATCGGCCATTATGCATTTTCCGCAATGAAGGCATCGACCCATAACAATGTGTTTATGTATATCCTCGTACGGTTGAAATTCCCTCCACCATGGTGACGTTAGTGTATGTTTTATTTTTCCCCATACCACATTTCCATGTTCGTTAGGTCTACTACCGTAGGTAATGCAAGTCTTGTGTACCTTTGCCATGTTAAATTTTCCCCCAACACCTCCCCATTCTTCTTCAACGACATCTTCATGTTTTTCCGTCTCCTCTTCGATAACATCTTCATGTGGCGATTGTGCAGTCTCTAGTGCCACATCATCTTCATCTGATTCTGCACTATTATACGGCGCATCATCTCTCATTGCTTCCGTAGCCTCTTGAATCGAGAGTTCTCGAGTTTGGCCTTTGGGAGGACGAGAAGACTTTCCTAGGGCACCATGGGAAGTAGATGGTGTCGTGGATTTATTGGAACCTTTGACCGCCTTAGAAATAGTCGGTGCCGCCGTGGAAGTAGAGGCCCGTTTACGAGGAGAAACTCTAATTGCAGTACTTGCTGGATCTCCGGCGGAGGACTTATTTTTCTTGTTAGTTGCTACCATCTAAACAACCAAAATAAAAATATTCAATACCAAGGAATTGATTATCTATATCAATACGAAAGCCTCAACGATCAATTCAACACCAAACGACAATATAACACTATCAATATCCCTAATTGCAATATCAATATCAATATCAATCCAATATCAATATCAATATCAATCCAATATCAATATCAATATCAATCCAATATCAATATCAATTTTCGAAATCAATTCCAATAACAATATCCCTAATTGCAATATCAATATCAATCCAATATCAATATCAATCCAATATCCAATATCAATATCCCTAATTGCAAAATCAATATCAATTTTCGAAACCAATCCCTAATTGCACAAAACCCCCCAATTAATAAACTCTAATTGCAAACTCATAAACCCTAATTTTTCATATGTAAATCAATAATAAGCAACCTAAGCAAACTATAATTCAAAGTCATGTAATCAAACAATAATTTAAAGGTTTACAAAAAAAAGGGTTTTTAAAAATTACCTCTAATTTTGTTGGTGGTGAGGAGGCTCGGCGGCGGCGTGGGGCGGTGGAGGTTAGGCAGCGAAGAGGCGTCGTGGCTCGTGGAGGTGGGTAGGCGGCGCCGCGATGGGTTTGCGGTGGGTAGGCGGCGTGTGTGTGTGATGTGTGTGTGTGTTTGTGTGTGTAGCGGCTTGTGTGTGTGTGTGTAACTGTGTTTGTGTGTGTGTGTGTGTGTAACTGTGTTTGTGTGTGTTTTGTGTAAAAAAAAAAATAACAGCCCTAGCAGATTAACGGAAAAAAAATTTAAAAAAAGGGACACTGGACCCCGGGATCCCGCGGGAGGGAACGGGATCCAGTTTGGATCCCGTTCCCTCCCGGCGGGAGGCAGACCGGGATCAATTTCCCGGTCTGGCCGGGGCGGGAACGAGCCGGGTTTTTCCCGGTTCGGGAAAAACCCGGCGGGTCGGGTCGGACTCCAAAGTCCCGACCCGGCCCAAACAGCCCTATATGTACATATAAGGGGCAGGCAAGTTGACCCAAGCTACAGCCCATGTTAACCGTTGTTTGGGCCTGCCCCTTGATATACTTCTGGTTTCCGCAAAAAAATCTTGTTCAAAGTATATACACCAAATATTTCCAGCAAAACAGTGGTTTGAAGAATCATTAAACAAATATTTTTCTAACAACGTAGCGCATAAAGTCCTAATAAACCATCTTTCCAGAAACACAATTTATGGTATGACCAGTTTAAACCTGTGTCGACTGGTGACTCGACTCATTTTTTAGATTGATTTTTGTTGTTTCTGTAAGATAATTAATTATGGTAATTATATTTTTCTTAATTGTGGTCTAATAGGAATTCTTGTTTTCTAATAAACGTGTTAATTCTATAATTCTAGTTACCTAATTAGAGTTGTTTCCTATTAAAGATCTTCCGTGATGAACGATCGAGATTAAGTCATAATTAAACACTAACTGGAATTTGGTCATCTCTTCTCCTCTATATATATATATATTATGTCTTTAGGCCATTATAAAAAAAACATATTTAAGAAATACTTAATAAACATATAATGAAAGTGTATAGGTCGAAAGAGGGAAATCCAAAAGCTCAACTAAAGTTGTTCGTTGGCGGATCGTGTTCAAGCGGATCAAAGACTCTCCACGACATGAAAAAGAGGTATTCTTCTTTCATATCTATTTACGTATTTATTTGTGATGATCATTGGGTTCAACGATTTAAAGTCATATCTTTAATTTACATGACTTTAAATCGTTGAACACAATGATCATCACAAATAGATACGTAAATAGATATGAAAGAAGAATACCTCTTTTATCGTGTCGTGGGGAGTCTTTGATCCGCTTGAACACGATCCGCCAACGAACAACTTTAGTTGGAGCTTTTGGATTTCTCTCTTTCTACCTATACACCTTCATTATGTGTTTCTTAAGTATTTCTTAAGTATGATTTTTTATGATGGCCTAAAGACATAATATATATATATAGGAGAAGAGAAGACCAAATTCCAGTTAGGGTTTAATTATGACTTAATCTCGACCGTCCATCACGGAAGAGCTTTAATAGGAAAATAACTCTAATTAGGTAACTGGAATTATAGAATTAACACGTTTCTTAGAAACAAGAATTCCTATTAGACCACAATTAGGAGAAATATAATTACCATAATTAATTATCTTACAGTTTCTTCTCTTTTATTTTTAGTTGCAGCTTTTTGCCATGTTCATGATCATCAACACCAACACGCCTTACACTTACTGTAATATTGGTGAAAGTTTGCAAGTTAACATGCATATTGTAGTCAAGTTCATATGGAACGGAGAAAGATTATTAATCCTAGCTAGATATAAGAGAAAAGATAAGAGATGAAGAAGTAGAAGTTTAGAGAGAGAGAGCTGAAGAAGAGTAAACATTGGGACAGAGATCCCATTTTGCTCCTTGTTTAGGCTCCTACATCATTTTTATTTTTTACTTTGGTGGGAACCTAAATCTGTAAATCATATTTCAAAGATAACCAATTAAAATAAGCTTCTAAATAAGAGAAAACGTCATTTGTTTTTTAACAATTAGACATCTTACTTCAGTATTATGATGACTAGCAATATAATTATCTAATAGTTAGACATTATTTACCGGTTCGATCAATGGTTTAATTTGGTATATTCAACAGAGTTAGGCTATCGGATCTATATCTAACTCTGTGAAACACTGTTACACACATACCCCCCCCCCCCCCCCCCCCCCCCACACACACACACACACTTTTATATATATATATATATGAGCAAATTATTTTTTTTGCCCTTTAATTTCGACTATGTTTGCCTTTTGCCTTTTAACTTTTCGGGCTCCACTTTTGCCCTATAATTCTTATATTTTTTACCAAATATGCCCGTTGAGCTATTTTTCAGGCCCTTAAAGGTAAATTGTCCAAAATACCCCTGTTATATTCTTTATCACATATATATATATATTTATACATATATATATATATATATTATATAATTATTTCTCTCTATATATTTATATCTTTAATAATTTATAATATTTATAAAAGTTATAAAAAACAAAAAAAAACATTTTAAAAAAAGAAAATCATCACCCCCCTCCTCACACGCCACTTTAAAGCTTAATTACCGACAAAATAATCGATGACAGTGGACCTTACTTTGGAATTTTTTATGGATAGGTTGAAAGGGAAAAAAGAAAAAAAAAATGGGTGGTGGTGGCGGGGGTGGGTGGGGAGGAGGAAGAAGGTTTTCTTTTTAAATTTGTAATTTATTTTATTATAATTAGGTCTTTTTTGTTTTTGAGTTTTTGACATGAAATAAATATTTTTCTTTGTTTAGTGAAAAATCATAATTTGGACCAAAAAATTGAGTGGTGGCGGTGGTGGTGGGGGATGGGTGGGAAGGGGGAAGGTTTTTTTATTATTTTTTATATTTAGGTCTTTCTTTCCTTTTAAAACTTTAAATATAAATGTTGATAATGATTAAAATTTCTTAAAAAATCTAATTTTACATTAATTGTAACTAAGGGGTTTTAAACCCTTTTGCTTTTTTTAAATAAAATAAAATAAAAATTGTACAAAAAATCCACAATAAGGGACTAAATGTGGACAATGCATCATAATAGTACCAAAATCCTAATTATGCCACAATAAGAGACCAAATGTGATTTTTTTTCGAATATTTCTCAACCTTTGCAATTGAAATATAAAGTTGTTTTCTTTTCTTTTCTTCAGTTTGTTTTGTTTTTCTCCAATTTTTGTAAAGGTTAGTTTGAAGTCGTCGAAGAGGTCCAAGATGGAGGGGAAAATGAAGTTGAGGACGAAGACAAAAACAGTGAAGACATGGATCTAGATTCTTTCGTCTCATAACTTGGTTCTTTTTTAATTTTGGTACATTAACTTGGCACCCCTTAATTTTGGTCACATAACTTGGCACTTGAACTGAATTTTGGCCTCATGACCCAATCTTCGTCCATCTCTGCCGCAAAAGTCCTATATGGCAGCCGTTGACTGCTTAGTCTCCAATTTTGACCTCGTTTTGGGACCCATTAGACCACTTTTCACCCACGCGGCATCCATGTGTTTAAAAAGAAAAAAAATCTGATATTACAAAAGTTATATTCATTATTTACAAAAGTTATATTTACAAAAGTTAAAAAAGTTATATTTTTGTAAATTTATATTCATATTACAAAAGAAAATAATTTTTTTCTTAAAAACTTATATTTATATTGTTAAAAGTTAAATTAATAAATTCTTTAACCACCGCCACCACCAGCACCCAACCACCGCCAGTCCGCCACCATCACAAAACACCCACCACTCTCCCAAGTCCGAACCACTGCCACCACCAACACCTAACCACTGCCACCATCACAAAACACCCACCACTCTCCCAGATCCGAACCACCGCCACCACTAGCACCTAACCACCGCCACCATCAGCACCCAATCATGGCCACCAGCACGAAAGACCCACAACAACAGTCACCATCATCACCCGGATTTGAAACCCCGATTTTCTTCCAAATCTGCATCCTCTTCTCCTCGATCGGAAACCACCCGTCATGGCGGCGCTTATAGCTCGATTGAAAACCGCCGATCACGGTGGTGTGGCAATTTTCTATTTAGTGGGGGGGTAGGTGGGGTGGATGGAGAAGATGATTTTTTTTTAATATTCGATTAGTTTTTGCTTTACCTAAATTAATATTTGATTGTTTTTTGTTCATATTAATTTTTTTTAAATATAAATATGAGTATTAATATAACTTTTGTAAATAATGAATATAACTTTTGCAAATATCAGATTTTTTTTTTTTTTTAAACACATTGATGCCAAGTGGGTGACAAGTGGTCTAATGCGTCCCAAAACAAGGTCAAAATTGGAGACTAAGCAGTCAACGGCTGCCATATAGGACTTTTGCGGCGGAGATGGGTGGAGATTGGGTCATGGGACTAAAATTCAATTCAAGTGCCAAGTTATGTGACCAAAATTAAGGGGTGTCAAGTTATTGTACCATAATTAAAAAAAAAAAAAAAAAAAAAAAAAAAAAAAAGCCAAGTGATGGGACCAAAGCATTAAATTTTCCATAGTGATACTAATTAGTTTATTAGATTTGTAATAATTTAAATTGATAGTTTGTGACGTACTTTATTTGTAAAGGTTTGTTAGTGTTGTAAAAGATAGTTGAAAGTGTTTTTTCTAAAAGCAACATTTTATATGTGATAAATACACCGTCTACACGAATCATAGTCCTACATGAAAATTACACTAAAAGTCTAACATAGAGAAATTAAAAATAAAAGTACACAATTTATAAACGATTACAATAGGCCAAAATTAAAATTACATTAAGAGTCCAACATAGCGGATTTTAAATTTAAAGTACACAATTTAGATACGATTACAGTAGTAAAAGTACGCAATTTAAAATTACACTAAGAGTTCAACATAACCAAATTTAACATTACAAACACAAATACAAATACAAATACTACTCGTCCTCATTTCCCTCATCACCCTCAGTCGGGGCATCCAAATTATCCGAGTCCAGCATGCGATAAGTTTCGTCGCAAACTGCACCTGAAGCCCCCCTTGCATCATCATCATCAGCCCCTAGCTCTACAACATCGTCCAGGCCCTCAAAGGTGGGGTGCTCCGACATCGGAGCGAACCTCTCCTCCTCATCGGAGTTGTCATCGTAGTCTGCGACATACGCATGCGCTATGAAAGAACTAGAAGCAAATGGATCTTACCTCTGACGTGGTGGCCTAGGAATCGTGTGTTGTGCTCTTGTCACGTGCCGTCCCCATGAACATCGCAGCTGGAGTCACCAGAGGTGTAACTCCTAGGTCCTGAATCATCTGCTCTCTCCAGCTATACATAAATCCAAGTAAGGCGTTATATCTCGTATCTGAGGCCAACTGAGTCCCCTAGTTTTGCGTCTGCAAGTCCTAAAAGGCGGCCCGCGAATAATATGGTTGCCTCATGTACTGAATGTCATACGCCTTTTGATCGGGGCCGCTCGGTAAGCCCTTCTCCTTCCCCTTCTTCATTGGCCCAGTGGCCTTGGTCCACAATGCAGCATCGAACTCGAGTAACTTAGATGGTGGCAGATATCTCCTCATCAGTAGCCTCATGTACTTGTTCTGCATTAATGTTTGAAAGAATCAGTATTTAGATTAGAATAAGGAATTTAATTGAATTCACGGAAAAAATAAAGGAGTATGTATTTAATTGGGTCGATGGTTGTTCTGAAGTACCGCCTGTCCCCTTCACCCTCTCCGTATGACCGAACTTGTACGCCTCATCGTGTCAAATAGGATCCTCGCGGCTAGGGTTCGCCCTAGCCTACACATTTCAAGAAAGAGCATATTAAACTTAAGTACACATAGATTAAGATTACTTAATTACGCCTATATTGTTAATTTTAATAAAGCATACCATCCGACGTTCGATCTTCTCTAGGTGGATGAATCCACCAAAGAAAGTGTGAGGTGTCTTGTTCATAACCACTGGCTCCATGCCTCATGTCCTGTTGATATGCGTCATCCATGACACCTCATGATGCACTCCTAACACCCAATGCTTAATCGTCGTCGCCTCCAATGCATCGTTCATCCAGGTCTTTGGAAACTCGGTATACTTTGAATCATCCTTCATCTCCAAGTATTGTTTATTCGTGTTGTGAATCAAATACTTATAATAGTTCTTGGCCTTATTTTTGTATGCCCTATGTACATCGTATTTATCTAACTCTCGAACCCCATATATAGTTTGCAAATTAATAAAGTTTTTAAGATCATTCATATTATGTCTTTTGATTTATTAATACACTAAATTAAATAATATATTATATATATGAAATAACTCCTCACCGTAAATTTGACCCACATAGCTTGTAACACCGTCTCTAGCATCACAAAGCAGGAGGGCCAAAACGTTCGCATAAACTGTCTAATCAACTATGTGATCATCGTCGCCACCTCACCACTAGGGGGGACGTAAATATGCCATGGTCCAACAATCCAATCACCTGCCTCTGAGATTGGTCACTGAGTGCCGCCGCACCTCTAGAGAGGCCCTACCTGGGTGTTGTTGCGTGCCTGTGAATACTCCCGATACTGGAGTCTGGGTCGGCCTCTCACTCGGGCCAGCTCCGGTGGAACCTGTTGACGGTGGTCTCTGCACTCGAGTGGACTCTACTGATGATGGTGCTCTAGCCTTAGATCCAGACGATGTACAAGCCGTCTGGCACGGCTCTGCTGCAGCGAGGGGGACTAGCGTCATCAAAAGAAAAGGCAGCGTTGTAATGTAGGAGTCAGCGATGTAAATGCCTCGGGGCGCAAGGCACCGCGACCGTGACCCCCTATCAGATAACTACTTGAGGTCCAAGACTACCTCGACCCCCACTCGTAGGGGGTTACTATCAGTCAAACATGGTGGACCACTGCATTCGGACCTCGCCGATCGTCTGACATGACGAATAAATACTACGAAACTACGAAAAAACATATAAGTTAGATGATTGAAAAAGATTCCCTAAAATTCAATCGTGACTGAGTTATAAAGATTCCCTAAAATTCAATTATTACTAAGTTATAAAGATTCCCTAAAGGCATTATTTCTAAGTTATAGAAATTCCTAAAGGCATCTTCTTTTCTAATTTTAAAAGATTCCTAAAGATCATTTGTGTGTTATTGCTCATTTGTTGTGTGTCTGGAATTCACTATACACTTTAACTAAGTCGGGTTTCTGTTTAATGACTTATGTTGATGCAAAGCATAAAGTGGCAGGTCCTCTTAAAGAATGCATCCAAAATGTGTTCACGTGCGAGGATTTGAGTGACATGATCTTAGTATCTAAAAAAATAATTTTATAGCATGCTCATTCGTACTTTGTTGTGATTATATTTCGTGGCTCTTCAATGTTTTGTTGTTCTGTGATGCTTTGTTGAAGAAAAAAAACCAAGTTTAATGACCCGTGACTCTTCTCGTCCATTTTTGTACATATCCTTCTATTTATAGAAGTTGCCTAAGCCATAATGTTCATTCCCAGCAATATCTTCCAATGTCTAACTTAAACCATCCTACTACACTTCAAGCAACTAATTTCTACGGTCCTGACTAGGATGAGGACCTAGATCGCCCACTAATAGTGCTACTTAAAGTTGAGGCGGCAGTACCCACTGGTTGTGTTCCCCTAACTAACTGTAGGTTTCTTGAAATGATCCTCAACAACACTACTGATCACATTAACTACACAAAGTAGAAAAAATTCACTAGCGATGCAATCGATTCGAACGATTGGCCAAGCAGCATCTATGTTTTAGGACTATACTGGCTTTGGATTCCGCTACTTAGGATCTCAATGACAATATGATTCACATGCATGATGATCTGTGGGACTTTATTTGTGAGGTATATTTTTTTTTACTTTTATTAGATGTTTGCATTATTTGCGATTGTTGAAAGAACTCTAAACGTGATTGCATGATAAGACGCATAGATGGGGTCACAGTTATAAAGAAAATTGTGAATTTGTATGGTGGGATCTAGCTAGCATTTTTGGAAAACCCACAATTGAAGCTACTGTGATCTGCAAAACTCCTGTAAGCCAGCCATTACGAAGAACTGCATAAATCATTGATTTAACGAGTAAGTTTCATAATACTAACATCCTTTCAATATTTGTATCGTGAGGTGACTAAAATTTTCATATCTGCATGCCGAAAATAGGATAAGGGGAACACCACCAAGGTTTTCAATAGAACCTCACCACGGGGTAGCCTCAGGCAGCTGCTCAGCAACATATGCAGGTCAAAGCAGGGTGGTTCAGATCAAAAAGGAACACAATGGAAAAATAAAGGGAAATTGTCGCAACATGAGCTCAGTGTCTTCTTCGTCCAAATCTTAGGGCTTGTTGGGTAAATTTCATGTATTTGAGCTGGCTACTCAATTATTAGTATGATCTGTTATTCCCTGTAATAAATCTGGATGCTAAGTTAACGAAAAATAAACTGAATCAACCAATGCTTTCAAAAGTAGGTAAATGAGGATGCATAAGTAGTGGGACCAAAACTAGTTTTCAGGATTAGTAGAAGCATTAGATTCACCAAAATATACGGACCCATACTAGGGTTCCTTCGACCCATCGGAGCTGCAAATCATAAAAAGGAGTGTGCACTCATCGAATATGCATTTTTCACAAAAGCAGTGCACACTACCCATCCACAAACATTGTCCCTACATCAAATAAGACTAAAACAACTTAATATTCATGCAATAACATCCAACCATAGTTCAGAACTCATAAATATTTTTGTTATCAAATCCTCCCTCCCAATTTTCCAACCTTCTTCTTCATCGAGACTTTAATATAGCCAAAGCGTACATTGGGTGGCAACCCTGTAAAGACATCAGCATCCTCCTTTCAGTGAGCAAGCTTGTGGAGCATTTCAATCCTCCCATCTGCCTCTCAGACCTTCCACTTCCTGCAGCATTGCGAATTGCCATTTGCCCTGGGTTGATGCGGGATCTCACTCCACCACTACTGGTTGCACCACCAATTTTGCGATCCTCTCAATATCACCATCTAACTTACTCATAAAGTCATCGACATATGCGAGAGGTTAATGTAGCAGCACCGGTCGCCCTTGATTCTTTCCTAACTCTCTTCAGACCCTTCTTTTTTTTTATCCTCTTCAGGAGATGCTTGGGTGTGGACATGCCTCCAGGAGATGACTTAGTGGACCTGGGGATGACCTAAAAGGACCATACTTGGAAGGTCGAGTGCTTTCAGCCCCACATTCATCCATGTCAACATCAACATAGATGTAATTGGTTTGGGAGCTTCGAGTCCCTCCAGATGCAATCTGATAACTCGATGTCTCATTACTTTGGTTGTTGATGATACCTTGAGTTGCGGTGCTGATGTCCTCAGCCCCATACCCGGTGGCTCTGTCCTTTCCAAAGATCTCAACCCAGTTATAGAAGAACTTGAACGGCCTGTTAAAATAAGTCTCACAATATGGTGTACCTACAATTTCATGTTGTAGGTTTTAGTTAACTTTCAGACACCATAGGCAAATAGTGTGCGTTATAACATATACACTGATACCAAAAATGTGTTACCTTCATGTAGTCCCTCACCCAACCATCACTTTCAAACTCAATGGTGTTGGTCAATTCGTTCAGCCATACTCCTCTGTCGCTCCCTTCAAACATTTGGTACAGATGATGGTAAGTCTTTTTCCAAACAGTCATCTTGGACTTGATTTGTGGATTTTCCTTAAGGCCAGTGTCTGGGAATATTGCCTTCATTCCTTTTTCCAACTTCTCTAAGTAGCTAGCCCTGAAGAAGTTGTCAATCTTCAGCCCCTACCCTTCTGGTCTTTCAAGATAGTCATTAGAGCATCCTCTTTCTCCATGGTCCATGCCCTACAAGTTCCCTTAGGCTTTTTCGTCTGTGCTACGTCACAATTTGGTATTGAGTTGCAACTTGAAGCAGCAGCCATACCTGTACACATTCAAACAAGAAGAACCTAATTTCACAACAAATGTTCCACATCTACAATCAATTTCCAAATGGAAATTAACATCACTTTCACAACCAATTTTCCCAAACAAACTGTATTCTTCATCGTTACAACACAAACATACACAATTAAGACACCCTTTTTTTATCAGATGGACATGCATCACACACAGCAAAACTCACACTCAGTCGCAGACAACTATAAAACACAACAGGCATAAAAGACATAATGCATAAAACAAAAATCAAATTGTTCATAAGTTTTCACTCAGAAAAATGGCGATCTGCTCGCCAGTCATTCCACATCTGCATTGCAATTTCTTCTCTAAAATTACCCCAAGCCAGATTATTTTGCATACCCTCCACGAAGTCCGTAGGAGGATCAGTATCATCCTCTTCGTCGTCCTCGTCATCTGACGAAGATGAACTTGCTTTAGGATCGTAAATCATCTGATATTTGACAAAACTGCTAAGGAGAGCTCCCGCCATAACACATTTATTTTGTATTTTCAATGGGTATTGCGATTGCCTTTCAGTATCTTCCACCTATTCTTTAACTTAGCAAAAGACCTCTCTATTATGCTAGATGATCTAGCGTGCCTCATGTTAAACAACTCCTCATGATCTTGCAGCACAGTGCAACCATCCTCCTATTTTTTCAAGTGGTACCTATGGCCTCTATACGAGGCTAGGAAGCAATCGCAGTTAGCATACCCAGTGTCCACCAGATAGTAGTTACCTATATTTGTCGTGGAAATTTTAATTGTTTAAGAATTACAATAATCTCAAAAAAAATGAAATAGTATAATTTCAAGCTTTGATATTTTCGAGAAATATACCTTGTGGAACTCGGAATTCATTTGGAGGAGGCCTAAAGAGAGTATCATGTAGCACCTCGATAAATATATTGCATCTCGAAATCACAAACGGCCAATACGTTTGTCTAAATTTTCCTTTACATGATCGATACTTTATTTGATCGGCAGTAGGCACCGTGGCTTCTATCATCGTTCCGTTTAGTGCTCCAAGACAACCCTAAAAATCAATTCAAATTAGGATTGATGAAATGTTTAATACATCCTTAAAAAATGAGAGCAAGACAAGATTGTGATACCTTGAAACACGACCATGGCTCGTAACAATTATCATTCTCCGCCGATATTGGTACTGGTTGTACCAACATTAGATTGTTGCACTTCAGTACAATATCCAGACTTCGCCTAAAACACCGACTAACTGTTTGACCAGATTGCTTCCAGTTCATTTACATGCCGCGGTTTGTGTCATGGTGAGCCAACACCTTTAAGAATATCGTAACTTGTTCACGGAGACTAACGAACTTCTTGCCGCGAAACCCACCAACTTCTCTCAAACACAACCGCGTGAAACAGTTTTGATCCATTCTTATTTGTGCTATACAGGTAGAATCGCAATCAATTGTTATCTGATTTTGATACTTCTCAATTTTGTTCATCTTCTTCAATAAGCTATAACAAATTCCCCTCCGACGCGCGTAACCACTCCTCGACTCATGAAGATGCACTAAATGCAGGAACAAAAACACATAAGCACGCAAAAGAACAAGTTGCAATAACACTAATGTCATTTTTCTCCTCCATGGCTCCATCTGACAACCACCAATTATCAATATCACAAAATTCATTCAAACATACAACATTTAATACACCTTCAATCGTTTTTTCCCAAAAAGAGGAAACATATCATAATGACATACATTTTATATGAGCAACCATATAAGCACAGTTTAACTAATTGAGACTAGTACACCATGATATGTTCATGAATACATGCTCAATTGAATGCATTCTCAGAATGTAAAGAGAGCAACCATAATGAAATGGAATCTAAGCATAAGTTCGGTTTGAAGTGATGATTTTTGATACGAAGACCCCAACTTTCCTCAAATTTAAACTCCTACAATAGTGCAACAAGAAATCATACATCAACATTATCTTTAATTCAATCACGCGTTAGCATAGCTAAGTAGGCTATTATGTTTATATTGTACTACAATTTTGGTAAACCCCCAAATTATAACCAGGAACCCTAATTCATGAAATTTGGGTTTCAAACAATAAAACACATTTGTTATAGTCACAATAGCATACAGAATTCATATGCACCTACGTCAAATCGCCTGCTGGTATTGCAAAATCGCCTGCTGGTATTGCAAAACCACCTACTGAATGCGAATTACCGTGTTGAATCTATACAAAGTAAAGGAAAAGCATACATCAGTGTTATCACCTTGCATGGATAAATTTACTTTTTAAAAGAAGGAACAAGGAACTAGAAGATTAAAGCAAAATCGTCAGGAAAAAAAATTAGGGTTCTAATGTATTACCTTTGTGTTGAGCGCTACTAATATTTTTGCCAGAGTAATAATTTCGGAGGGAATGAGGTTGGTGGTGAATTCAGACAACTTAAGTACAAAAATGAAACAACACTTTCATAAGTTGTCATTGCGTTTGTTAAAAGCAAGGGTAATGCAGTCTTTTCGCGTGGGGTGATTTAGTAACCGAACTCAGCTTATATAATCGTTGGGGGGTAGCAATTACTATCCGAGTTATTAGCGTGAACAATGGTCAAAGCCCAAATTTTTGGTCAAAGCCCAATTTATCTATCGCATGAGCCAAACCGCGTATTAAGTCAAATAAGACACCTTATTTCACCTAATATGCAGAACCAAACGTCCCCTTAGAATATTCATTATCCTTTTCAGGTTTATCCTTCAGCTATTCAATAAATATGGTTTTATTGGAAATGGTATTTTTTTTATGGTCTTTATTGTCTAAATTTACAATACAAAATTAATTATGATGCACTCAATGTAACCACTGGCATTAAGTAATGTGTTTATAAAGAAGATTCCTCTGAGTTATGGTACCGGAGATTGAGTCATATCTCTATAGAAATACTTAAAATGTTAGTAAAAGTTGGACTACTCAATACCTTAGATTTTACTAGTTATAACACTTGTGTGGATTGTATTAAGGGAAAACAAACCAACAAGTCTAAGAAAGGTGCTAAGAGGAGTTCTGAAAATTTGGAAATCATCCATACAGATATATGTAGTCCAGACACAGATTCACATAGTTCAAAATACTTCATCTCATTTATAAACAACTACTCACGATACATGTATCTCTACTTGATTCATAATAAGAATGAGGCTTTAGATGTCGTTAAACTATTTAAGGTTGAGGTAGAGAAACAATGTGGAAAACCAATTAAGATAGTGAGATCAGATGGAGGTGGAGAATACTATGGTAGGTACACTAAAGATGGACAAGCGTTTGGTCCGTTCACGAAGTTTCATCAAGAACATGGGATTGTTGCCCAATACACCATGCCTAGTTCCCCATACCAAAATGGTGTCGCGAAAATAAGAAATTATGCTCTATTGGACATGGTGAGAAGCAAGTTAAGTAGCTCAAAATTCCTAGATTCTTGTGGCATGAGGCTCTAAAAACGGCGGCGTACTTATTAGGTTGTGTTCCAACCAAGGTTGTCCCAATGACACCTAACAAACTGTTTAAGGATTGGAGGCCAAGTTTGCAACATGTACGCATTCGGGGTTGCCCGTCTGAAGTAAGTTTTTACAACCCATAAGAAAAGAAGTTGGACCCAAGGACCATAAGTGGGTATTTCGTAGGATATGCTGAAAGGTCAAAAGGTTACATATTTTACCATCCATCACACACTACTAGGTTTGTGTTTGGGCCAACTATACGTTTTGCCCAATTCCCATAATCCCATTCAATTCACTCATGTAAATGACATTAACTAAATAATAATTAAAATATAAAAATAACATTAACACACCCTTTTCTTCCTTATCAGTGGACGGCCAAAAGTAAACAACAAAACCCCAAAAGCAAACAACAAAAAGTCACTGGAAGTGTGGAACAAATCAACAATGAGTACTGGAAAAAGTTGAAAACACCACAAAACTCCAAAATCAACCTCACTTCCACTTTAACTTTGAGGTAAGGATTTATATTCTAGAAAGTATGTAACTTGATTCTTGATTTTTGATTTTTATATTTTGAAACTCAATTCCATTGTATATTGTATTTGCCCAATTGGCAATTGTCCTTTTTCTTATGGTGGCATGTAGTGGAGATTCAAGAATCGAGATGGAATGTGGATTTTGTGTTGGCTCTTTATCAATTATCATTAATAACTAATAAACAAGTAGGTAAAGATTTAGACTATAAAATTTACAATGAACAAATTAGTTTTGGGTATGTAATCAAAACCATGTGTCATATTATACACTCATACTCCCCTCTTGATAGAAAGAAGATGCTTGCGTTAGCTTATTTGTTATATGGACCATGAATACTTTTGCTTGTTACGGCGCTTTCTTTTGTTATTTTGAATTATATGTTGTAATTATATATAATGTCGCGCTTTTAATTATACTTTGAACAGAAAATTATACTATAATAAAACCCAACGAAGTCAAGAAAGGAAAAAATATATTTTCCTTCTATAAGCGAAAAGAACCAGAGGCAACAACTTCACACCATTCTCCATCTAATATCTACCAAGGTTCTTCTAAACTTATAAGGGTAGAAGTTGAAGTTCCAACGGTGGAAACTGAAGTTCCAAGGGTGGAAGTTGAAGCTGACATCGATGATATTTCTCTTCCAAGAGACCCGACTGAACGTATTCCTATATCACAATATCTCGTTAACCAACGAGATGAAATTAGTCGTTCTTACATTAAATTGGGGCCTTTTTAACCACGTTTGTCGGCGTATAAAGCAACATAGACGAAACACAGAATCGCTCTTTTCAAAGTCAATGGTTTGATCAATTTCCTTAGGTAGAGTACTCAGAGATAAAAGATGCAGTGTTTTGCTTTCCATGTTTTCTTTTTGAAAACAAGAATGCTCGTTTTGCGTCATTTACCATCGATGGATTTAGAAGCTGGAAGCGAGTTTGTGACAGAAGTAGAGGAGCATTTTTGCAGCACGCAGGGGGTACTAACTCACCACATAATAATTTCGTGAAGTCCATGGGTGATTTAATGAAAGTAACTCACCACATTGATAAGGTGATGAATGTACAAAGTTCAGAACAGATTGAGAAGAATAGGTTGCGGCTGAAGGTAATAATTGAATGCGTATGTAGGCTTACTTTGCAATGATATGCATTCGGAGGTCATGATGAATCAATCTCTTTGATATGGAGATGGTTGATTTATTGGGAAGAATGAGTTTTGACATGGGTTTGGTAATATAGAATGCACCTAAAAAATGCAACGTATACTTCACATAAGATTCAGAAAGAAGTTTTGCATATTCTTGCTGAGAAAGTGAGAAGAAAATTCTGCGAGGAATTTGGGAATGTTAAATATTCTATTGTTGTTGATGAGGCTAAGGACATATCAAGTAAAGAGCAAATGGCTATTGTGTTGAGACTTGTTGATGCTAAAGGCTTCATACGAGAGCGATTTTTTGATATTGTGCATGTCACTGACACCACTGCTGCAATGCTTAAGAAAGAGATTACTCAAGTCCTTGATAAATATGATCTACCTATCTGCAACATGCATGGTCAAGGCTATGATGGCGCAAGTAATATGTGCGGTGATTGGAATGGGTTACAAGCTATTTTCCTAAGATATTGTCCATATGTGTATTACGTGCATTGCTTTGCTCATCGATTACAATTGACATTGGTAGGGGCTGCTGAAAAAGAGGTATATGTTTGCTTATTTTTTTTATAGCTTGAACTCCAATATTAATTTGTTTAGTCCATTTGCTAAACGTCAAGCTGAATTGCATTTTGCTCAAGTTGTTGAGATTGAGGATATGATAGCTAGTGGTAGACGTGAAAGAGGTAGAGGTGTAAATGAAATTGGTACATTACAAGGGGTTGGAAAGACTCGTTGGGGTTCTCATTTTAACTCAATTTGTAGTGTAGTGTAAATGTGTGGTCATGTAATGATGGTTCTTGAGAACATAGTGTTTGGAGAGTCTTCTTTAGTAAATGGTGACGTAAAGGTGGACGCCACCAACATTTTGATAGCAATGAGAACATTTGATTTTATATTCATCTTGCGCTTAATGCAGAAAATCATGGCTCTTACTAATTTGATTTGTGAGGCCTTACAGAAAAAGTCTCTAGATATTTTAAATGCGATGGATTCAGTCTCGTCAACTAAGGCATCACTTCATATGTTGCGAGAAGATGGTTTTGATTTTCTTTATGATGAAGTTGTGTTAGTTTGTTCATAGTATGAGATTGAAGTACCCTATAAGGATTCTTGTTATAAGTCTCTCATAGGATGTTCTCGTCGACAAAAGGATTCTGTTACAGTTGATCACCACTATCGTTTTGATATATTTAATGTTATTATAGATATTTGAGTGGAGGAGATAAATAACAGATTTAAAGATGAGACTGTGGAACTTCTGAAACTAATAGCTTATGTGGATCCTCAATATGATTTCAAATTGTTCAACATTGATCAGATTTTTGCTCTTGCTATGAAATTCTATCCTGATGATTTTGTTGATCTCGAAAAGCACTCGTTGAGAAGTTAATTGTTGCATTACAGTGTTGATGTAATTCCTTATCAGAACTTTCAGAATATCGCAACAATCTTTGAGTTATGTCAAAGATTGGTTGACACAAATAAGTCACAGCTTTATCATTTAGTTGATAGGTTGATTCTGCTTATTTTTTACTCTTCCGATTTCTACAGCAACAACAGAATGAGCATTTTCAGCAATGAAGATTGTGAAAACAGTGTTGCGCAACAAAATGGAGGAAGAGTTTCTGGCAGATAGTTTGGTTGTGTGCATTGAAAGTGAGTTATCAAAATGTATTGATGTCAATTCAATAATTGATGAATTTAATGTACATAAGGACCAGAAGGTTCGACTCCAAGAAATTGTTACTCTTTTTTCTTAATGTTATATAACTTTCATCATTTTGTATCGAACAATGGATATTTTCTCATTCTACGGCATATATTTGTGTTTAAATCTTTGCATATACTTTTTTTTATTATTACTATTTGCGCTTACTTAAACTTTTAGCAGCCTAGGGTAACAAAAAATCATGGGTTCGCCCCTGTCTACGAGGTGTTTCGGACAAAGCTGATCACGAGACTAGTCGGAGCTCTAGATTAGCATAGTTTGGTATATTTAGGCTCTATAAGACTTGTTTATTTATCTTTCGTGTAACCGATATTATTCCAATATAGTTTCCTTTAACTGGCCCGCTGCCTCATTTTGCTTCAAGAGCTTCTTCATATTTTGTCTCCATAATGAGATTCTTATAAGTTAAGTATTATTATTATGTATACATGTATGGGTTTGAACATGCATCTGACTCTGATGAAAGAAAAAAAAAATGCATTTGACACTTATTTAAACTTTACAGAATTCTATAATAACTGTTTTATCACTTTGGACAAAAGTTGTCCGAATGATCCAGCCTCGAACTCAAGAAGCATCCCAAGAAGGCAAGAACGGAGTTCAAGTTTATTTTTGAGTAACTAAAACCTCAGCCCCATCACGAATCACAATGCAGTTCAAATATTTTTTACACAACTAAATGCTCATCGGATTAGTATCTAATACAACGTATGAAATTAAATTTCCGCCAAATGAACTTTAAATAGAGCACTTACTATATATTATTATTTTTTATTTCCTATTGGTGTCCGCTTATGCGACTAATTCAACTAAATTTCGGTCGAACCCTTTTTGAGGTGACTCTCCCAGCTACACTATACACTTTGTTTCTTCTCAAATGACTTTTTTATAAAAGTTACCATTTCTTGAAGTCAACTTTACCTTTTATTCTTGTGTGCCTCGCATCTTACTTCCACACACGGCACACCGCTCTAAAATTCTGCAAAAGACTACCAATGACCCGTCATGTCAAACAATATTTTCACCGTCGGTAACGCCAGCGAGGCCATTATTGTCATTTCGAACATAAACCCATCAGAATCAGAATCCTCAAACCCCTGCGAATCCAGAAAGCACACAAAAGCAAAAAACAATTCACTTTCTTCCTCACCATATCGTCATCTCCCCCTCACAACATTGGTGAACTCTAATAATCACCATTTTTAAAATATGTAACCAAAAAATAACTCACCAATGAATAATCCTAACCACATTCCATTCCTCCTCACTCTCACTCTTACTCTTCTAACCACCTCACTTTCCTCAGGTACATTTCTCAAAAAGAATTTTTAAAAAAAAAAATCAGCTTTACTTAACTAATTTATGTTCCATTTAGTTAAAATCTAACTAACTAAGTTCTTTCTATTTGTACAGAGTTCATAAAAGAGGAGCCTTTTGTCGGAATAAACATCGGCACCGACGTGTCAAACCTCGTCTCACCAGCAGATTTAGTCTCCTTCTTACAACTACAAAAGATCACACATATCAAACTCTACGATGCGGACCCACAAATCCTCAAATCCCTCTCAAACACCACAATCAAAGTCACCATCAGCATACCCAACAACCAGCTCCTCGCCATCGGCTCCTCCAACGCCACCGCCGCCGCCTGGGTCACACGCCACGTGGCGACATACTACCCCGACACCCTAATCACCTGCATCGCTGTCGGCGACGAGGTACTAACCACCTTACCCACTTCCTCCCTTGTTCTCATGCCCGCAATCGAAGCGCTTTACGGCGCTTTGGTCGCCGCGAATTTACAAACCCACATCAAGATTTCCACACCGCACTCGTCTAGTATAATCTTGAACCAGTTCCCGCCTTCTCAGGCGTCTTTTAACGAAACCCTAATTCCAGTTTTGACCCAATTGCTCAAATTCTGTTCCAGGACGAATTCTCCTTTAATGATGAACTTGTACCCTTACTATGTTTTTATGGAGAATAAAGGGGTTGTACCTTTGGAGAATTCGCTTTTTAAGCCGTTAACGCCCTCGAAGGAGATGGTGGATCCCAATACTTTGCTGCATTATACTAATGTGTTAGATGCCATGATCGACTCGGTGTACTTTTCGATGAGGAGTTTGAATGTCAGTGATGTGGTGGTGTTGGTTTCGGAAACGGGTTGGCCTTCGATTGGGGATTCGAAGGAGCCTTACGCTACAAAGGACAATGCGGATACGTATAATTCGAATTTGATCAAGCACGTTAACGATGGGGTTGGGACTCCGTTGCACCCGGAGATTACGTCGAGTGTGTACTTGTACGAGCTGTTTAACGAGGATTTGCGTACTTCGCCCTTGTCGGAGGCGAATTGGGGGTTGTTTTATGGGAATACGACGCCGGTGTATTTGCTTCATGTTTCGGGTAGTGGGGCGTTTTTGGCAAATGATACGACGAATCAGACGTATTGTGTGGCGACGGATGGTGTGGATTTGAAGGTGTTGCAGACGGCGTTGGATTGGGCTTGTGGGCCGGGGAGGGCGAATTGTTCGGAAATTCAGGCGGGGCAGAGTTGTTACCAGCCGAATAATGTGAGGAACCATGCTTCGTTTGCGTTTAATAGCTACTTTCAGAAGGAAGGGAAGAGTTTGGGGTCTTGTGATTTTAAGGGTGCTGCTATGATCACTACTACTGATCCAAGTAAGTGATTTTGAACTTTTTTTTTGGTGCTTGATTTGATTTTTTTTTGGGGTGACATGAGTTAATGGCATTGGTAAAATTATGCAGCTTGTGGTTTATGTTTGAATGTATCAATTATATATTCATCTTAAACTTATAATGATGCGGCAATCGAATATGGTAATAGTGTTTGGTTTAGAAAATCAGGTGTTTGAATCTCATGATATCGTGCTAATCAAAAAGTGGCATATTAGGTGTAACGAAAAGATATTAATATGACCAAAGGTTGTTGGCTCAAATGGTAAGGGACTTGAGTTCACTTAAGCAAGGTCTCGGGTTTGAGCCTTGCGGATGTAAAAACTCTGCTGAGAGAGCCCCCTCAAAAAGGGCCCGACCGATGCTCGGCTGGTTAGTAGCATAAGCGGACACCAGTGACAAAGCAAAAAGAAAAAAGAAAAGATATTAATATGTAGATTTGGAATTATGATAATTAGGTACCTTGAGGCTAAAGTAAAACTGCACATAGATATTTCTTTTTCCTGTTTTTAACAGTGTCACACCAGCGCTATTAGATCATGTATTATTTTTCCCAGTGATTGATACAAGTTTTTAAGCCTTGTTCCTGCAATTACTATAACTTTGAAGATGCTGTTATTTATTTGATAATATGCTGTGAGCTTACTTGTTATGTGTATTACTATTAAGCTTCTTCCTTGTACTCAAATATGTAGCTAAAATCCTAAATCTCTCCGAATTTGCACTCTTAAGCATCATGCGTTTACTGTAGTTGACAAACCTATAGTTTCAATTTTGTCACGAGGATACCAAAACATATTAACTAATGATATAGGCTCTAATATCAACTGTACACAATATTTGAGATCAGCTGCAGCTATAACTAAGCTAAATGTGATATTAAAGCTCGTTTAAAGGGGTGTTTGGGTTGTTAGGATAGAAATTGATCACACTTGCCCGACTTCAATCGACATTGAGCAAAGGCTGGGGTTGTACCAGGTTCTCGAGGTACCGTATTTGGAACAATCAAAATAGGCGTCGGTATTTCCTCTAAGAGGCTCATTTTTCGAGTCAAGTGTTCTGTTCTCTTAGAGACCCACCAAACCTAATGGTGATCGGTATCGATCCCATCCTTGTGAAGGATTTATGTGTGTGAAGAAATTTTCGTCTGAAATGACATTACCTTCAGGATGTTTTACACCACGGCATATCTTGTCTAGCTATGCCTGAACATTTTAGTCTTTTAGGATAATTCCATGGCTTGCCAGTACAAATAACACAACTCGTGAGCTGGCTATTTCAAACTTTTGACATATAATTAAAATCTCACTATAAAATACAGGTGCATAGTCGATGAAAAATAACCAGACATTTTTTTTTTGTCAGATTGGTTGGTAATTATTTGACACATTGTTTTTACGATGTCCTTCCGTAGAAGTCGGATTTTTACTGTATTTCTCATTCACAGTTTTGCACATTATAGATGTCTCTGTTTGCTGCTTCATTTGCTCTAAAAAGTAAAAACTGTCTTCAAAACCAATGTCACCTGAATCTTTCTCCCTTGTTTGTTGTGATGATTGCAGGCCATGGCAACTGCATATTTCCTGGAAGGTATATTTAAATTTATTTATTTACTGCTGCTTTATTTACAGTGAATTTTCAATGAACTTGTACTATGTGGAAAAAAAGTGATTATTAAATGCGGTATAGTGGAATATACCCTGACTAAGTTCCATATTGGTGCAGCAAGGAGATAAACAATAGGACAACGAGCCAGGTTTTTAACTCGACACAGGCAAGTGGTGCTGACAAAGTTGTACCCATGGGCTATCATTTCACCTCAGTTTGTGCTGTGGGAAATGTTTTACACTTGCTCAGGGGTGTAGTCACTTGTTTGTTTTATTATTCTTTCTTTTCATGATTGAAGTGTAATAATATCAATTAATTAATTACCCAGGGTTTTGGTTTAGATGTAATTTCTGTATGTGCTTCAGTTCAATAATTGTAATTGCATATAGGAAAATTTCATTCATCAGTTCCTAATAATAGCGTTTGCAGGGTTTTAAAAAGTTTGTTTGAGGTTTGCTTAGAAGTAAAAATCTCCTTAAAATGCTTCAAAGCTCACGTTGCTAGTCTTAATTGTTACAAGGCTTACGGCTTATAGTCAAGGTGTTCGCCTTAGGCACGCTTTTTATGGTTCGAGGAAAAAATCAACGCCTAGTGTTATATAATGATAAGAATAGAGAATTACGTTCTCAATCAAGGAAGAAACATGTATAAAATTTAAATCTTTGAAACTGAAATTTTATTTATCAGAAGACCGAAGAGTACAGTTTTCAAATTTAAATTAAAATATGAAGACAAAATCTCTTTTTACCTTGTTTTTATCTACAATTTGTACAACACATGGGACCAAAAATGTACGTTTATATTACACTTAGAAAATATTGAGATTATGTTAATATTATACTTAAAAACTCATGAACTTTGGCTGTTTTTGCACTTATCTACCTGAACTTTAAATTTTAGCATGTTGGTATTCAAACTTTGCTCTAGCCAACATGTGCTATCCCAACGTGTTTTTTGTCCAAAGTTGAACGCGTTTAACCATGTAACTAGCTTTTCAGGTCAGTCTTACCATTTCAGAGACTAAGGAGCATAGTAAAAAATGTGTAATAAATTAATATACCCTAAATTTATTTTGTTACACATTGCACCCTAGATATTTTGATTCCAACAAATCTACCATCTTCTCCAAGTTTCAAAAAACTAAGAACCACCACCACCATCACCTCCTCTCTACCCTTCCGATCCCAAGCCCCAAATCCAAAACCCTTACCCTAATTTCACATTCATTATTTAACTTCTCGCTTCCAACCGCCTCTCATCTCTCTCCCATTGCGTCAACTCAATTGTCAATGCCACCTACTACGATCAAATTCACCTCGAAATATACATCGACGGTCAATTTCCACAAAATCGGTCTCACTATTTTGGGTCAAAGTTTCAGTTTTTCAAAGCAAATTGTCGTTGTCGATGTTAATGGGTTTAAATGGAAACTCGAAAACAAGTCGTTGCATTATTGGAATTCAATTGCGGGGCTGATGAAGGCTAAATCGTGGTAGTGGTGGATTTAATATACTTGGAGAAGATATCAATTAATTTGTTACACAATTTCCAGTATTATTTATTACATATAGGTTTGACGATTTTACCCTTCTTATTACGTCACGCAGCCGCAAAATGTTTTCTTTGGATCGAAAAGGGGTTTTTGAAAGTTGGGATAGCACGGTGGTAGTCGAAGTAAAGCTTGGATACCAACGTGCAAAAAATGCAAGTTCAGATATGTAAGTGCAAAAAACGACCAAAGTTAGGTTATGTATCTGCAATTTCCCCTTATATTAATACTTCAGTAACAATTTGTTTTTAAAATATTAAATGTTCAAAGTCACATAGCTTATCCTTTGTGCCTCAAGGCTCACAACTTGCCTTTGAGAACATAAAACGCCTTGTTTTTGTCTTTTTAAACACTAGGTGCTTGTCATTCACATCTAAAGGAACTTGTAATTAATTCGTTTATAAAACGTTAGTTATAACTTAATTGAAAAATAAAAGCGTGTGTTATTTGTAACCACATTCTTTTGGACCTATCCATAATCTTCTTCTTTTTTTCTTATGATGTAGGAACACGTAGTCGTTACCCTTTGTGTCATTCAGCCAAATCTACACAAGTCGGCCCAAGTTGCAAGTTCATGCGAACTTGCGAAACCATGTTTAGACGATTTTGGAAGTTTTTGAACCTCAATAAATATTATGGTCCGATTATTGCATTTCGTGATGAGGCTCTGGCCTCAAATCACATTTTAGTATCTGCACGCCTAAATTAGATTATGGATAGAGCCACTCTCGTCTCACCAGTATACTTAGTCTCCTTCTTATAGCTTCAAAAATTCACACAAAACAAACTCTACGAGGTAGACCAACAAAGCCTCAAATTCCTCTCAAACACCAAAATCAAAGTCATCATCAACGTACCCAACAACCAGCTCCTCGTCATCGACTCCTCCAATGCCACCGCCGCTGCCTGGATCACCCTCCACGTGTCGGCTTACTACCCCGACACCCTAATCACCATCACAGTAGGCGACGAAGTACTGACCACCGTATTCACTTCCTTCCATGTTCTCATGCCCATTAAATAGAGTAGTTAGCCAATGCTATTCATATGATCATATCCTAATTCATAATGTATCGAGATTTTGAGTAAGCCTAAACCAAATATTACCTGCCATTCTTCGCTCGAAGAATGTCAAGACATTGTTGAAAAAATCTTTGATACGAATATATAAGTGACTTGAAGTTTTGACATGAAACGAATTATTACAAATTGTATGTGCCAATTTCTATGTTACATAGTTGTTCATCTTTATATTTTACGATTCAAGAATACGTGAAAATTACGAATAATATACATATTAATTTTTTTAAAATCAATATATATATATATATATATATATTTGTTGCAAAGAACTAAAACTTGGTAAGGATTTCCCAAGGACATGAAAGGAGAAAATGGTTTTTTTTTTTTTTTTTGATGAATAGGAGAAAATGGCTTAAAAAGCGGCAAACAAAGCAAGAGAAGTGATTTCAATTTTCAAAATGGCAAAATGGCTTCAACTTTACTACTCAACATCATAGCACGAAAATCAATCATACTATCCTCCTCCTTCAAAATTCCCCCAAACCCTAAAAAAACCCTAATTTCATCAATCACAATAGCAATAACAATGTCCTCTTCTTCATGGGCATGCTCCACCTGTACATTCATAAACCCTCCTTCCCAAAAATCAAACTGCCAAATCTGCCTCTCCGCCGCTCATAACCAATCACTATCCCTATCATCATCATCATCATCAAACCCTAAATGGTCATGCGCCACGTGTACTTTTCTGAACCCTTACGGTAGCAGAAATTGCGAAATCTGCGGTGGCAGAGCCTCCGCTTCTCTGATCCCCACCCTCGAGGTCGACGACGACGAAATCGACGAAGCGGGATTGGGTGGCAGCGTTTTCTTGCCGTTGTTGCGGAGTTGCAGTGATGGTAATGGAGCGGAGAAAGAAAGTAATGGGAGCTCTAGTGTTGATTTTGGGAATTGGGGTAGTGGAGGGGAAAAGGGTTTGTTGACTGGATTGAGGGTTTGTACTAACAAGAGGAAAAATAGGGACGAGGATGCCGAATCTTGTGGGGTCGTTACGCCTGTTGACGTCAAAACATTGTGTATGTCTCTATGTTTTCGTTGATGTTTCGATTCTGTTGTTCGTGATACTAACTAGTATAATATTTCTGTCTGGATGCTTGAATTGTCGTGCTCAACTTTGTGTGCATACAGAGCAAATGCGTATGAGGTTGGCAGGTTTAAGATTGTAGTGAAATGCATGCATACATACCCGTTCATTCATGTCCATGAACGGCTCATCTCTCAATTTTGTATGCATGGTGATCACGTGCATATGAGGTTCATTGGGTTTATAATATGCTAGCAGAGGTGGTAAAATGCGTGCATTTTCTTACCTTTTAATGTCCGGAATTGCCCATCTTTGGCACCCTGTATATTTTTACCCACTAAATTGATAATTTTCTAAGAATACACATCAAACAATATAGAGAAGTCTTCTGTGATCGAATGAAGCATACATCATATGATGTCTAAAGGTATTGAGTTATTCCATTTTAGTCTTTGTAGTTATTGGCCGTATTAAGAGCTTTATAGGCTTGCTTTTTACTTCTTCTAATGATTAAATGGCTCTTGTAGTTTTATGGTTGATATAGACAGGCAAAGCCCCTTTTCTTCGTACCTCAGATTTTAATGGGTGTCTTGTTGAAAACATTCTTGCGCACTCTGTATGTGGCATGAAGGTTCAAAGAGTAAAAGTACTCTTATTCCAGTTTAAGCTAAAGAAGTTTGGTTTAGAGTAATAGTTTTGGACATTCAAGCTTTATCCTCACTCTCATATGATTTCAGTCTTAATTTCGATTGTTTAACTTGTCCTTTTCCACTTTTATTTGAATTCTTGAATATATCATTGATGTTAAAAAGTTGCTATGCAGCAGCAGGTAAGGCTCCTATTGTTTCTGATTCTAAAACATGGAAGATTTTGAGTTATAATGTTTGGTTCCGTGAGGATCTTGAGATGCGCAATAGGATGAAAGCACTAGGCAATCTTATTGTCCTACATTCACCAGATGTTATATGTTTACAGGTTCTCTTTCATCTCCTTGTTAGTTTTGCAAGATGCCTTACTTATCCATTTGTGACACTTCTTAAGCGTTATTTGCGATATATTGCAGGAGGTCACTCCCAGTTTTTTTGACATTTTCAAGAAAGCACACTGGTGGAAGGGGTACCGTTGCTCAATTTCAGATGAGTCGGCATTTCCAGGAGCGTACTTCTGCTTGCAGGTGACATGATATGCCTCCTATTAATTGTGCCTCAGTATTTATGAAACATTCAAACGACTACTCGAGCCAGGGGCACCTTAGTTCACAGTGTTCAGCATAAAGTGTCCATTTGTCTTTTCAAGTTCAGTTCTATTTATACTTCAACTGAATATATCATGCAACTTAAAAAACTTACTCACTTTCTGATACTTTTTATATTCAATAGTCTATGCGTTGTGTTGTTTCTGTTCTTGAATTATTGTTTAACTCAAATTCAGCATTCACGCATTCCAAATTTGTGAGGTTCTTGTTAATGGATGCATGTGTTATCTTATTCTGCTAATATCTTTATCATGGGTGTCACATACAGACACAGTAGTTTACTGAAGAACTTTTGTTACAGTTATCCAAACTGCCGGTTAAATCCTTTAGCTGCAAACCTTTCGACAACTCTATGATGGGACGGCAACTTTGTGTTGCAGAAGTCAAAGTGCAGCCAAATATGCCATTAGTTGTTGCTACGAGCCATTTAGAAAGTCCTTGCCCTGGCCCTCCAACATGGGATCAAATGTTCAGCAAAGAACGTGTACAACAGGCCAAGGAGGCAGTGGAGTTTCTTGATAAGAACCCAAATGTAATCTTTTGTGGAGATATGAACTGGGATGATAAACTGGATGGTTCTTTTCCTTCCCCCAATGGATGGAGAGATGCATGGACTGAGCTACGGCCTGGAGAAGCTGGATTCACATACGACACTAAATCAAACAAAATGCTAAGTGGCAACAGAGCTCTGCAAAAACGGTTAGATCGATTTATGTGCAAGCTCAAGGATTTAAAGGTAAGTGGTATTGAGATGATCGGTACGGATGCAATTCCAGAACTATCATATGTCAAGGAAAAGAAAGTGAAAGGACAGGTAAAGGAGTTGGTTCTTCCTGTGTTGCCAAGTGATCATTATGGATTGCTGCTAACAATCTCTCCCAGGGATTCAACTTGATAGTGGTGTGTCTACTAAACAACTTGCATAATTTTGTTTTGGCATTTATGTCAATTTCATGAGGCCATGCTTGCTGCATAATTTTGTACATGAAGTCGTGTGAATGTCGGTGTTGGCCATTGGGCATTGTTTCTACCATTTTTTGTAATAACTTTTTTGGTAGAATGAAATGTCTTGATATTAAGTCTACTAATCTTGAATCTTTTCACCTTGTGACATGGTCTCCTTCAGCCTGTTACTATCAAGAATGTTGGAGAATATATGCGTAATGACATGGTATAGCTTGAACTTTGACATGAGATGATAATGATATGGTATCAGAGCCTTATGCCAAAGAGAAAACATTGAGTTTGAATCATAGCTAATTCACAAGTGGCGGGGATTGTAGATTGCAACTTAATGCTATTCACTACAAATATTGGAAAGACACTGTTATCTGCTGGACTTGTGCTGTGGACAAGTAAATGTACATAGTTAAGTACTCAATTTATTTTTCAAAATTTTGGCCAAGCTATGAGAGTGTCTTCTTCGAAGGTACCGAGAGTTACTGCAGGTAAATTACCGTGGTAAATGAATAAAACAACTCTTCCATTCAAATGTATCTGTATTATCATCTATATATAACTATATATATAATACAGATATATATATAAATCTCTTTCCCTTTGGTTTTATTCTTGATATCGACAATATAAACTGCCTAATGCCAGAAAAGAAAGAGCTAGAAGACAGGGGGGCAGTGTTATCGGTCAACTCGTGACTTACTTTGTTGTTTGGGACTCGTTTACATACACATTACCCTTACACAGAGAGACAAGTTGCTGTTGTACAGCTGTTCTCATATGGGGCTGGCTCTTGGCACCATTTAACAATACTATAAAAAATGAATTAACCTCAAAATAAAACTCTCTAACCATTGATTAACTATAATAACTGTGACATGATTAACTAATAAAAAGCGAAGTAAACAAAATCATAGAACAACGGAACAACTAGGTATAATTCTATTTTCTGCTATCATTTTGCATGCTCTAGTATCATTAGCCATCATTAGCGGAGTAAATCATGCAAATAATTACACATTTGATTCCATTTAACCTTTTCGAATTCAACTAAATTTTGGTCCCACTTGATGGTGGCCACCTTGAACCGAATTATTCTATACATGTTCTTAGATCCACATTATTCCACCACCATTAATGGCAATGACAGGCTTTCATGCATGCATGTGCTTTCAACGCAACCGCAAATTAGATAAGACTCATAAGAGCAAAAGTCTCCTAATTTCAAGTGGACTATCAATAATGTCATCCATTTTATTCCGTTACATGCGGATGATATGATTTCTTTCAATTTTAAACATTCGTTGAAACAATAATTCTGGACTTCTAAGATGTACTTGATATATCATGTATGTCATAAAAAGGAATCTGGTTTTTCTCTAAAAATGGAAAGAAATTTAGTGCATCGTTATTTTAATTTTTTCTTGAATTTTAGTTTTTTCTTAGTTAAATTAGTAATTAAAGTCCAAAAAGCATGGTTTGTGAGACTAAGCGTGTAATCAAAATGTAAGATTATTACTACAGATATAAAGAATATGTGCATCGCATTATGCATTGCTTGCAGAAAAATGGTACAACAACAATGAAACTCTTCTTCTCCAATCACAATGAATCGACTATATGAACTTTTCTGCTCCTTTCAGCTGAGTGTAAGACGTCTTCATGTAACTTATAACATCCACCATTTGTTCTAGTTGTCCTCATACTCTCTATTTGTCTGTTCTATATCGAGAGTCTCAACACAACGTGTTATTGATACGTCAAGAATTGTGTTTAAGCAATTTTATAATATTTACAATCTGGGAACCCCCCCAAAATGGGAAAAGCCAGAGCCCTTTAGCACCAATATGATGCTAGCTAAATTTACAAATGAACCAAGTGGTCATTAAGGAATTTGACCGTGTAAGGAAACTGTATATAGTAGATCGAGATTTCGAATCTCTTCTAAATTTTATTACATCATACAAATTTTTGAAAAACCTGACACCTATATATTATTGTACTCTTGTACTACTAATTCAGCAGAAACAGCAGCACGTGACAGGGGCAAATTCGTCATTTTGTTTCAAACACGTACAACACACATACAAACTACTCTTTATACATACAAAATGGAATGGAACTCCATATCTCACTGTTCTAGTTGTACACAACTTGTTAACTATTCTCTTTCATTCATTCCAATCTTTTTCACTTTTCTTGATTCACATTAAGTGGAGAAAAAGACTGTCCACTTTCTTTATATTCGCATTGAAAGAAATAAAAAAGGAAGATTCTTTTGTACAAGAAAGAAAAAAGAGCATAATGGGAGGGTACACCACTAGTGTGTGTTCTCTCATCAGTCTTCTGGCATTGCTGTTTGCTTTCAATGGCGTAAATGGTGACAACCCATATAGATATTACACTTGGAAAATCACTTATGGTGATATTTACCCATTGGGTGTTAAACAACAGGTACCGTTTTCATTGTTAATTAAATACTCTGTTTCTCTTGTGTGTTTCTTGAAAATGAGAAGTTAAAAATATATTTTGTTGGTGGGTGCAGGGTATTTTGATAAATGGGCAGTTTCCAGGGCCACAAATCGACTGTGTGACCAATGATAACTTGATTATCAGTGTCTACAACTACTTAAAGGAGCCATTTTTAATTTCTTGGTAAGCATAAAGACTCTGTTTTTAACCAGTTTTAAATAATGCTTCTTGATACTTTCAGATTCCATTCTTCCTGTTAGTTTTGAATGCATTTATGTACCAAATTCAGCATTTGGTGTTTCATAATGGTCCAGATCTGTTTAGTATTTTCTTTTCATAGTAGTCAAATTCAGGATTAGATGCTTAATAACAACACTATTACTGGTTAATAACTTTAAAGGGTACTATTTTATGGTATAAAAAAGTTCCACATGTTGCTATAAGTTTGCTCTAGTATTAGACGCAGGTAATGAGGTTTAATGGGACTACTTGTCAGTGTTCCATTATGCATCTCCACCACTTTGCACATGCTGGATCTTTGACAATTGTAGCATATTTAATTTATTATAAGCATGTGTGAAAATTAATTAATAGACAGAGGTGTAAGTGGCCATATATGCTTGTGTAGGCCCAATCTTATGTACATCAGTTATTGATGCACCTTAACTTATTTATGGCTGTTGTGTTGAGAGATTGAAAAATCAGAAAATTATTGACTTACAAAAGTTGGAAGGGTGCAATTTGAAAGAACTGTTGCCATTGGATTAAACTTGCCAAATTGTTATCTATCTTTTTTTGAGGATCAAGGGAGCAGCAAAAATAAGTAAAAAAATGCATTTACTTTGACTTCTGATTAGAAAAAAAAAAAATAAGTAGCTGATTTTTGGTTTTTGTATCAGGAATGGTATACAGCAAAGAAGGAATTCTTGGCAAGATGGAGTCTCTGGAACCTCTTGTCCAATCCTACCTGGGAAAAACTTTACCTATGCTCTTCAGGCGAAGGATCAAATCGGCAGCTATTTCTACTTTCCTTCTATCGGAATCCAAAAGGCTGCCGGAGGTTATGGTAGCATTAGAGTCTACAGCCGTCCTCGGATTCCTGTACCATTCCCTCCGCCTGCTAGGGAGTTTACCGTACTCGCTGGAGATTGGTACAAGAGAAGTCAGAGAGTAAGCGAGCATATACTCTGTCCCTTTGAGCAAACTTGTGCATGTAAAAGTGGCATTCGTAGTATCTCCGGTATTTTGTATGATGAAATCTTATTAACATTTGCGTATGTTGCCTGTATTCTTGCAGCAAATGAGGTACTTTTTGGATGGCGGACACAATCTTCCGTCCCCTGATGGACTTATCATCAATGGACGTGGTTGGAATGGATATACATTCACAGTCGATCAAGGTAATCTACAGCTCTAGCGCATGGTGCAATTAGTTTACACCTCTTTTGAAGTTTCATTTAATTTGAAAGTTATAGAAAAATATCTAAAGCTTTGAATCCAAGTATTTTTCAGACCTCAAAGGGTGTCTCTTTAGTTATTGAAATATCAATAAACTCTGCCTTAAATATCCTGTTAAATTTGAAGGATATTCATGTACATCCTAGGATGTTCCTGTTATTAAAACAAATCTCACTCAATATAAACGTATTGAGGCGTATACGTCTTTTTTTCCCGATTTTTCTACTGTCATCAACGACAAGCTCTTGTGCAGGCAAGACATATAGATTCAGGATATCGAATGTTGGGATTGCAACTTCCATTAACTTCCGAATCCAAGGACACTCCATGAAACTTGTGGAAGTCGAAGGATCTCACACAGTCCAGAATACCTACACCGCCCTTGACATCCATCTTGGGCAATCTTATTCAGTCCTGGTCACTGCCAACCAACAGCCAAAGGACTATTACGTCGTGGTCTCTTCACGTTTCACCCCCAGGGTGCTAACCACCACAGCTGTTCTCCATTACAGTAACTCATTCACTAAAGTTTCCGGTTTTCCACCTGGTGGCCCTACTACTCAGATTGATTGGTCAATTAACCAGGCTAGAACAATCCGGTAATTATCTGTTTCTAATCAATATAACTTTGTTAGCAGCAATAAAAATAAGGATAATTTGTACTAACGCAATCATTTTTGATCCTTGAATCAGTCGGAACCTGACTGCAAGTGGTCCTAGACCAAACCCTCAAGGCTCATACCACTACGGATTGATCAAACCTGCTAGGACAATTATTCTTGCAAACTCTGCTCCTGTTATTAACGGCAAACAGAGATACGCTGTCAATGGTGTATCGTATGTTTCACCCGACACTCCATTGAAGTTGGCTGACTACTTCAAGATTGGAGGAGTCTTTAGTGTCGGGAGCATTTCTGATCGACCCAATTGGGGAGGTGGCTATCTTTCAACATCTGTTATGCATGCTGATTACCGGTCTTTTATAGAGATCGTGTTCCAGAACTGGGAGAATTCGGTCCAGTCGTGGCATTTAGATGGATATTCCTTCTTTGTCATGGGGTGAGTTGGTTTTTGGCACTTTAAGAAGCCTTTTTGCTTTCTTCTTTTTGTACGATTTGCTAACGATTTTGTTTGAACAGAATGGAAGGTGGACAGTGGACCGAAGCAAGTAGATCACATTATAATCTGAGAGACACGGTTGCTCGTTGCACGGTTCAGGTACATATCATTGAATTTTTACACTAAGTACTCGCATAGTTTAAAAATTTAGAATCACTTTATTCATCTACTTAAAAGGCCGTATTAAGAGGAGAAAGATTATTTGCATGCAGAAGTTGGAATTCTTTTTTAGGTTGGTTTTGCGATTATCAGCTGATAAAAATGTGTTTGGCTGATGTAAATGCAGGTGTACCCGAGAGCGTGGACCGCGATACACGTTGCTTTGGACAATGTAGGGATGTGGAATCTAAGATCTGAGAACTGGGCAAGACAGTACTTGGGGCAGCAATTATACCTTAGAGTTTACACCCCATCGAACTCGTTTAGGGACGAACTTCCAATACCAAAGAACGCTCTCCTTTGTGGGCGAGCAAAAGGACATCGTACTAGACCTTTTTGAACGACCGGGAATGAAGTATGCTCTGTCACGAGAGGGTGACAATGCAATCAAATATATAAATGAGATTTGAGGGAAGCAGCTCAACTTGAGCTGTGATTACACTAGAAGTATTGTTGTCTTTAACAAAAGTTGTTCCGAGATCTAAACTGATGTTGCACATGACATTCATTGGTTGATGTCACGAATTAATATTTAATTTTACATTGTTCTGTTACATGTTACCACATTCTACTTTCTAGTAGCAAAAGCAAATGAGACGAGCTCGAGTGAGTAAGGGGCAAAACACCTGCTGAGGTTTTTAGCTTTTTAATTTTTTTACAGGTTTTTTTGAGTGCCTACATTTTTATTGTCACAGTGTCTTTTCACAAGTTACGTAAAATACATAAATATTTGCTTTATTATTATGGGCTAAACTAATGGACCAGAGTGAGTACGAGCTAATCTGAATCCAGTTTTTTGGGCAAAGGCCCATATATTAATTTACACCCGTGGGCTTTGTGAGAAACCCATAATCTTAAGAACTATATTTGAAATTCTACGCACAATAGTTTGTAATAAAAATTAAAACACCATTCTTTCAAGGGGGAATCTTGTTATTACGGATAAATAACGAAAGCTGTTATGCTCCACTTCGATCGCGTATCTTGTTGCCTTAAACAATATTAATATTATATCTCAAAACGACGATCATCTGGTAGCTAATCACATTGTGTAAAGTTGTATTTTTAAGTATTATTATATTCATCGTGATGTAACACTTTTATCCTATTTTATTGTTTCTAAATTCTCAAGAGTACATATAATTAGCTTCTTCAGGAAAATAAATATATTTTGATTTTGTAGGCTGTAGCTATATTAATTAGAGGCTTTTGAGCATGCAACACCTGTCCGATTCTACTTATGTTCTCCATAATTACACGTACGTCAGATTCTGAAATACCATTCCACATCGCGACAATGTAATTTGATATCACTCATTGTTGGCCGCAACCGGCGGAGGAAAAATTGCACCACCACCGGTTGAGGGGTGACGCATGCTGTCCCTATACGGCGGTAGACGTGTCCCCACTCGAGGAATCTGCGACATGCGAATGTACGCGCCGCGTTGTCATTCTATAATTGCTAATGTTACGTGGAGGGAGTTGTCTTATATAGAATTTGGTAGAAGTTGCCTAGTTATTATGTATATTATTATGTAAGTGTTGCTTTAAATTCCAGCCAGATTAGATGGAAGTATGTACTCCGGAATCAAAGACTTCGGGATTCAAGGAACTTTTGGCATGTTTCCTTAAGGACATGCAATTCTCATGTCATCACTTTGGCTTCATGCTTTCTAATTTCCCTGAATTTCTTTCTTTTCTGTTTTTCTCTTTGTTTTATATACGTGTAAAAACCTCAAACCGATAATAGGTTTTACATCTTTCGATCCAATTATCAAATTTAAATACGTTAATCGGTTGTTCAATTAGGGTGTTTTTATGCACTTTATCGTATGTTAAGTTTAACCTCAGATGGTGGCCGGTTCACCAATTTTTAGTTGTTGGGTGCAAGTTGCCAAAAACAAAGCGTTATATAAGAAGTTT
Source organism: Linaria vulgaris (assembly GCA_948329865.1). NCBI lineage: Eukaryota > Viridiplantae > Streptophyta > Magnoliopsida > Lamiales > Plantaginaceae > Linaria > Linaria vulgaris. Next base: position 78,031,546 of record OX415252.1, read on the forward strand.
GGGTGGTTTTAACGACTCTTTTTACTATACATTTTGAGCTTCTTTTTAATCTAATTACATAGGAGGAACCTATATTACCAAACTTATAAAAAGCACCCAATGCATGTTGTGAAGTTTTAGATGACAATTTAATACATTTGAACACCTCTCTCTCACATGTGTTCGACTGCCATGTGGAATTAATATAATGTTTAATAGCAAAAAAAAAAAAAAAAAAAACCCCTCGATCATGAATATCATGATGAGTTTAAGGTATTCATCTCACACTGTAGACAACTATATTATGATTTATAAACTAATTAATTCTAGAAGTTCACATTTTTCTTTTATAAGAAGGTGGTCTAATTAAAAGTCTAATAATGATAAATGGTTCTACGTTACGTTTGTGATTCAAATAAATATACTACGTTTGGATCAATTTAATTAATTGGCCATTTCCGTAACATATATAATTTCACAAATTGTCACGCTTTGGATATTTGATATTAATAAAGTACCAAACATGTAAACCATTTTCGCCAAAACAATTTAGGAAGATCGAGCGAAACAAAATTTTTAATCTATTTTGGTCTTAAATATTATTTTTAGTCATCAGTTATAATTAATTTCTTTTTTATTCATCATGATTTTTCGTTGTTAAAGTTTTGAGCTTTCAGCAACGTACTCACAGATACTGTTTCCCATCAGTATGTGTCTTTAAAATAGTGGATTATGTCTGCGGACATTAGCAATTGAAAATTTGTCGTTAAAAGTCATGACCAACGTACTTCATGTCTTCGGTGGACGCACTAGCTCCTTGATAATTAACGAGTTTTTTTTTTCATTAGTGAGCTTTAAGAGATGGAAGTATGTGCCCTGATCTTGATCAATGCAATGAAACATTTTACCTAATTACAAGAAGTTAGTTGTTCATAAATGCATCAGATGTGTTACAGTATAATTAAGCCAGGAGATGCATGGTTTCATATTTATGGAGGCTTAATGTCTTCTGGCACCCCACAGTTCAAAAACTTACCTTTCACCCACAGTTCAAAAACTTACCTTTCCCCGGTTTTACTTTACAACCGGGCTGTATTCACATCGACTTCATCCAAAATGCATTATGTAATTAAAATTTTATATGGTAGTAAAATCATCATTATATTTGAAACGGTCAGAAAATGTGTTCAAGTCTTAAAAAGAGAAAAAAAAAAAACTTTGTGAAATAATTGATGGTACCACGTATATATATGTAGCATGTATATGAACTTATTAAACCAACCCCCCTTTCTTGACCAAAATCAATAATCATGTCACCTTTTCTTAGTTTCTTATAAGTGGAATATTGTCAGATCGTGAAATTCTTCGATACCATCTTAATAATCTTTTCAAGCCCTTTTCAAGTGACCGCTCGAGTGATACCGTCTGTACGTTCTAAAATAATATTTTTTTTTCTAGACGAGAATGTTTTGATATTGACCAATGAACAATGTATATATAAAAGCATATAGTATATAATTGGCGCAAAGAAACTTTTATTTTACTCTGTCATCTTTTAATTTTAACATCTTATAAAACTTTCAGTAAATCATGAATGCATATTTGAATTTATCCGATTATATTCCGGAATTCCGTGAAGAATTTCAAAGACCAAATTGACCATAATAAGCTCCAAAATAAAGCTGCACAAATGGACAAACCATCCCAACCGTCATCTAATATTTATTCCTCTTTTGTTGTCACATATTATTGTACACCACAATTGAGAAATTAAATTACTTGTGAAGTATTTTTCAGTCATGGATTCTCCGCCTAGCCTTTCCACCGTTAACATGAAACATGATGAGCGGTTCAATATTAGGCCTCCTCCGCGCCGCCATCACGTGGCCGAGAACGGCAGCCAAACGCCACCACCGAGTGCCTTCAGCAAAATCGGTGTGAGGCCTTATGTGAGGTCTAAAATTCCAAGATTGAGGTGGACACATGATCTTCATCAGTGCTTCATCAACGCCGTTGAGCGACTTGGAGGAGAAGACAGTAATTATAATTAACCATTTTTAATTTTAATTTGCATGTGCATGTGGATCAAGTAACTTTTTCTTACGTGCCTAAAAGTTGATAATTTTTTCTATGTTTTTGATTAATTTATGTATTTGTAGGGGCAACTCCGAAAATGGTGTTGGAGTTGATGAATGTGAAGGGGTTGACAATAACACACATTAAGAGCCACCTTCAGGTTAATTTAATTGAAATAAAATTCTTTATCATAATTCTGTCTAGGATATTCAGGAATTCTTTTCTTGTGACGTAATTATTTTTACAATTTTTTGGAATATAGTTTTTATTGTTCATGGATGTCATCATCTTTACACTAATCTAATTTCTGTCATGGACAGATGTACAGGAGTATGAAGCATGAGCAGATGATACACGGTATGTTACCGTAAACTCGATCTAGCATCATGTCATTTCCCACATAATTATCTTCATAGGAACACTTTTATTTTATTTTTTAAGGAAATAAAGCCAGAGTTCATCTTCTTCTTTCTTTCATTTTTCTGATCTTTTTTTTTTGATAAGCCATTTTTCTGATTTCTTGTTTACTTAACTTTTTTTTTAATTTATTTACTATGGTATATAACTCCAACTACTAACATCAAATTGCTACCTGTATTATTAATACATCCGAACCACCATTTTTTTAATAACTTTTAGGTGCACTTTTATTAAATTTGGCAAAACATAGATATTAACAAAATAGAATTTAAGAAAGTAGTTATATATAAGAAAAATAAGTTATGAAAGTCTAAAAAAATAAAGTAGTTATTTATAAGGTTTCTCACCTAGCTAGCTAGCTAGCATTAGGATATCACTTCAATATCTCGATTGATATTATATACACATATTCCAGACATGATAAAAGCTACACGTGAGTAAATGAAAAATAAGATACGGATACACATGCTAAAAAATTCAGAAAATATTTACCTAGATAATGTATTTTTTCTTTATCATACACCACCCTTGTTTTAATCACGTTAGGTACTAGCCATAAGTAGTAAGCCTAAATTCCTCATTTGACTCTTGTTTCTTAGTTAAGGTAAAGTATAGTTAGTTGCGGGCCTGCAGAAATGAATTAAAAGATTGCAATTCATGTGTTGTTTTTTTTCATTAAATAAAATGATATAAAGCTGAACTTGAAATTAAACTTAAAACCAAGAGATCACACACACACACACACACACACACACACACACACACACACACACACACACACACACATATATATATATATATATATATATATATATATATATATATATATATATATATATCGGCATGGAATACACGTGTCGTGGACTCTCGAATTGTAGCTACATCTTTTTTATTTTAAGCTTTGTAATTGGAGTATCTCTTGTACTCCATCTTTTTTAATGAATAAAATTTTCTTTGCCGATAAAAAAAAAAATCTAGGCATATAGTTGGATTATAAACAAGTTTATATCTCTTAATTAATAATATTTTTCATATACCTGCTGGCTAGTAATTTTTGCACTTGAATGCTGTATTTTGATCCCTTAATATCTCATTTCAATTTGTTGGATATATATATGCAGAAGCTGCTGGAGGTACAAAGTACAAGAAAGTGGATCAATCAAATAACTTGCAGCATTCATCATCATACTCCATGCAAAAAAATGATTACTATGGTCATAATGAGGAATTTAATATTCCCAAAAATGTGCCTCCAAGTACTGAACCTTGCGCTTGCTTGTACTCGAACCATGTCCCGGAATTCGCAAGGAAGCCAACCCCATGGTATGCATATTAGAAATATATATATATATATATATATATATATATATAACATCCTTAATTTATAAATTTCAAAATACGTAAATTACCTGTCGCGAGTCTAAATGATCTTCGGCACAATGATATATATGTTCTATTGCATGCAAAGTACTATGGGGTGGTAGATCCCAAAGTATTTTTAATAAGCCGAAATATATATTCGGATTCAAGTTCGACTATATGCAGTTTATGTAAAATTAGTATCACCATTTTAATTAACAATGGCTTATTAAAATATAGTGGAAATCTTTATAGCTTTGTGACCCCAAAAGTAGTCATTGACGAATTGGGAAAACGAATTCAATCGTTTATTCTACTTATTTATATATAATTACATATTTACAGTTGTTGCTCTAGATCTTCAGATGGGATTAAACCTTATTATATGGTGTAGGCAAGAAGTGAAAATCATGAAACCGAAGGAAAGTGATCAAGCTAATTATGATTATTACCAGCCATTTGAAGTGTCCGACATGGAACGTAGCCAGAGATTCGACTACTCTTTCAGTTTCATGGACTTTTTTCATGCAAGCATCCCTCCAACAACCAACACTACCAATCAGGTAATTAATTAAAATTGGTCACTGATTTAGGATTTTCACGTAAATATGTTAGTTGTTTATTTATACTTTCTTAAACTATTAGCCGTGTTTTTTCTCTAATTTAAGTTTAATTTACAACATATGTGACATAGAAAATATTCTATTTTTGAGAATCAACATTTTGTTAAAAAAATAGTTATTATGTATATAAACATCGCAAGATTGAGCTGGTTATATTTCTATTTACTTTTTCAGGCCAGTAGAGGAGCTGCGGATGGTTTGAGATTTGGAACGAGAATTAATATTGGACCGTCTGTTTCAAATGATGTCGGCCCAAATGATATTTCACTAGAGCTAACTCTATAGGTTTATAATTTGGCCCATATGTATCATCGTAGACCAGTTAATTTGTAGCAAATAGATTAAACTACAGTTTTGATTACGTAATCATGCAGGTGAGGCACTTAGTTTTTGGTTTTGCTATGTTGAAAGATCGAAACTTTCTTGAACTAATTAATGAAATAATTAAACAACAATTTAGTTCCTTAGCTTTATGGGTCATCATCTTTTTTGTGACATATATATCAGCTAAGATCAAAGTGAGACCCTCCCAAAATTAAGTAAATTCAAGATGCAGTTTGCCATTTTGAGGAAACTAATGCCATAGATGATAAAAAAAACCCAGTTGTGTTACATTCAAATGTAAATATATACATTTTCATGAAGATAGCTAGGATTTCTTCTATTCACTTTACAAGTTATGCAGTTTTATATATTGGCAAATCATGCGAACATGATGGTGTAATATAATTGGAAAATGAACAATACAACAAAAATATGTCATGCATAGTGCAAGATGGATTGGTTTAGGACATGATTAGGTAACAAAAAGTTTGGCCTTTTGACTAATATTGTTTTGATAAATGCAGTTGGCTTGTTTATCCTTACACGGATTCTGAATGATTACTTTGAAAACTTCCTGAATATTTAGTCACTATTCTTCAACTCCTATATAAACCATACTTCCTGAAATCAAAGATCTCACTCAAAATCAATTCACATACAACTAAGAACATGGCAAGCAAGATTTTCATTGTGGCGATCCTCGTGGCATTGGCCTGTGCTGCCGTTAGTGGGAGGACCTTGGAAAAGATGAGTAGTAACGCGGATGTAGTTGATCAGAAAGTGTATTTCCATCATCATTATTTTCCTCCAGCTTACGGCAGAGGTTTTGGTGGGTTTGGACGGGGAGCTAGGCCTGGATTTGGAGGTGTGGGCGCAGGGTTTGGCTGGCCTAGACCTGGAGGATTTGGCAGCGGTTATTTAGGCAACGGAGGTAATGCAGGTGGATCAAGTTCAGGTAGTGGAACTGGAGACAGCACCGGTAATGGTGGGACTGGGATGCTTCAGAATGGGAGTGGACTTGGTAGTGGCAGTGTTGGCAACAGTGATTCCGCGATCGGTGGTGGTGCTGCCGGTGGCAAAAGTGGACAGCCCTGAAACTGCCAGGATTACATCCGCCGGCATACTTTGTTTATGAATTTAGATATTTATGAGGTGGTGATTTGTATTGCAATTTGTAGCCTACTTTTAAGATCTTCTGTCATTTATCGTTGTGGGAAATCATAAGATTACTGATTCATAACGTGTATCAGTGTATTGTGAAATATGAAACATAATTTGCTGGTAATACTAAGTACTACTTTAATCAATGTATTGTGCATTTTATCTATCAAGAATGCATAGAAGTGCTGAAAATAATTTATAACTATGAAATTTACATATTATAGTTCCAAGTAATGGGTTGAAAGTGCAAGAGATAAAGTGTGATGTCAGAAAACAGATAGGTACACTCAGGATTGGGAAGAAAATCACATAAGATAAACTTCATGAGATTGTTCACCATTTTCTTGAACAAGATGCAGTAGACTGGAAGATATACATGAGAAAACTATGTACTTTGGGGGGGGGGGGGGGGTGTGATACAGCTATTCCAATAACAGTAGACGGTAACGTATATGTCACAAACGAGCTAGAATCTGGCCCGACGTGTTTCAAGATAAACGCTTTCTCATATGCAATTACCATGTCATACCCTCGGCCATTGTGGACTCACAACCTGCAAATAAAATTCCACAATTCAATGACCAGCAACTGTTTCACAAGAAGCTTTGAGTCCAACTTCAAATCATTTTACAAAACCATTTATCTCGTCAAGCTCTAAGACAAATATTTAAGATACAATTCGTCGAGGCTATAAAGTACCATGGAGAAACTGACCTCTAGTGTGCTAAAGACTAGCCTCATTCGGCTGGCTACAACTGATGGTTCTTCCGCCCGGCCCATTACAGCCATTTGCTCCAGTTGCAGAGTCTTCACAGGAAGCCTTGAATAATATATGCAACCAAAGCCAATATTTTGAAATTTTAGCTTCTTCTGTTTTATAATATTAAAAAGTCAAATGTTGCATTCTAAATTTTCCTTCTGCAGAATGTTATAGTGAAAGTTGAAGTTTGTTTTAGCTAAAATATATGGTTGGAATGATAAGCAAGATTCAGATTCGAGCTTAGGATACAATGCAATGTACTGAAGATAGAAAAGAGACAACTGTAACAGGATCTCACCAAGCCATTCCTCTCATGTAGTATGCATTTGCTATGATTGCACAAAAGCCCTTCCATTGGCTCATCATTTCCTCCGCCACTGGAGGGGTGGATGACCATCGAACTATTGTTGGTTGTGGTGTACAAAGAATTGTGATAAATATAACACTAAGCCACATTATGCATTCATCAACCTACGGAATTAAACAAGGATAGCATTTGTGTTAAGCTCAAGTCCATTCTGTATGAATCACTGCTTGATACTTTCTCTACCAGAGAAAACACAGGTGTGAAATTGCAAAATGTAACTAAGTAAATAAATGTACAGAATTTGCTGCAACCCGAGAACAGAAACAAAACAGCACAAAACTCGATTAAAATGGATACGGAGTAACAGTCCAAAAGACAAAAATCAAACAATCTAGTGTGTGCCCAAATGAGTTGCTTGAAATGTAAAAAAGATCTATATGGATCCCACATACACGGACAACGATACCCAAGATGTGATGCAGTTCTCCGATAAACATGAAGTGATTTGAAAAAGTAACGTAGATCGACTAACCTCTCGGGAAATAATCTTGGACTTTACACCAGTGCTTCCACCATATGCTTTCATTCCTTCAATTTCCACGCCAGACTCCTTCATATCTGTAAGCTCTTTCCTCAGGCTTTCATCGGTGCATCCCAGTGAATATGCATTCACACCAGCGCTGATGAATTCCTAGAACCATCCAATTAGTAACGTATACAAAACACAATTGAAATTACAAGGGACGAGACCAGGCAAAATACAATGTACTTTTAAGTTGTCACCTCCTCCACGCTCAATAAAGTTCCGGTATCGCTTAAACAAGCTAATTGCTATGTTCCTTGACGATCGATACTCGTTTTCAGGCGAAATTGAATCTTGGGATTGGCACTAGAGGAGCAACGCAACATCAAAATTACAATAAAATGAGGAGCAATAAAAAGAACGAAGTTTCTTCTTATATTATATGGTTTCTGAGTACCAGCCATTTCTTTGATGGAATTTGGTGAGGAAAATAGTGGACTTTAAGATGCGATATCGAGTTTTGCGATAAGTACAAGCTCTGCCATCCCTTGTGACAGAGGCCCCTAGAAGGTCCAATACAGTTACTGATGGACGGATTAACATGTATGAACTTGGAAAGAGTAATCTCATGTACGATGGTGTCCGAATGTGCTTGGCAACCGATAAAGGCTCCGGGGGCGTGGACCGTCAACATCGTTATTGAAGCAAGAAGAGTCGAAATCTTCAACTAATCTAATCATGGATAAGGCAAACATATGTGATTATTCAATAGTTCCAGCAGTAAAAGAAAATGATATTGGCATCTTTACCAATAATCATATATACAAAGTCAATCACTATCACTATAGCTAAAAAAAGAAATAGAGTGATCCAACACAACACAACACAACACAATAAAAACTGAAGATATATGATCGTGCAAATAAACAAACTCACCAGATGAACAGAGCAAGGCAAAGTAGATATTATTACAAACTATAACGGATTTTATTATCTGCAAACAAAAAGATTCATTAATTAATATTATTATGTTGTTGGATATAACGACATTTTTAAGGAATCTAAATCTTACGGGAATTTGACGATGGCCACGAATTTGGAAAGATTCTCAGAAAAAAAACACGATGATTCAATTTTTCTGGCTCCTGATGTTTTCTATTTCTTTACTTTCAATTTCAACTTTTGCTCCGATATTATGGTACTACTCCTTACATTTCCGAAGCAATTTCAATTAACGCCATAACTTTTTTTTTTTTTTTAGAGCACTTATGAGTTATGACTTATGAGTTATGACCATAAGTTCTTAATGGAGTAAATAGATCTTTGTACGTAATAAAGTAAAGTGCAAAAGTTTATTTTATTTTATTTATTTATTTATGAATAATGTTGCTTTAATCATAATATCACAAGAGGGAACTCAACTCCGTCACAAACAATTGGTACTCTAGATCATTTTGATCCACCATGCAGCAAGAAAGCGGGCAACCATAATATTGTTTCTACACACAAATTCAAATCTTCACTTGATGTGAGAGTAACGCATAAGGTCAATAAAGGTTTTAGTTCTCCGATTATTCTTTGAAGGATTTCAGGTTTACAGTGTGGATAACTCTTTGCAATTTTGACTCGAAAATAAGTCTTGCTTGTGTGAATTGGTTACCATACTATGCGACTTCGAAGAGTGCACGTGCTTCAACTATGGATGCATCCAAGCAACAAAAAAGTGGAAGATATATCATTCATTCTAAAGTTTAGTAAGATTGATTACACATACTAATTCTTCATAGGTATTAGGCTATTAGCTACACTGATCGAATTTAAAAAAACAAAACAAAAACCTTGACCGTGGTACATTGTAAAAGTAAATGTACACACATCAAATAGAGTGCTATTAATTTAAATTAAAGAGAACAAAATGTAGTAGGTCTCAAAAGTCACATAAATGAAGAATTAAAATGTAATTCAAAAAATATGAAAAAAAGAGTTTTGAATCTTTCAATTAATTTGTTAATGAAATAATTAAAGGACACATATAGATAGTTGATTTAAAAGACTTATTTTTGGACATTTTTTAATCCATGAGGTTTTTTGGAAATTAATAAAATTGATTAGACAATTGAAAATGTGATCACTCATCACCACTCAGTTAGGATGGGGTTGGAATAGAAAGAAAGCTTCCTCCACTCCACCACCCACTACAATCCCACCAACCATTTCCAATTTCCAATTATTTTAAATATTGCAAATCAAATATATATATATATATATATATTATTCGCTTTCTATAAGCAACACTACTACTACACCACCATTCGGACATTATTACCTCCCATAAAGATTTATCTTTTTATCCCTCCATATATAAAAAAAATATATATATATTCTTTCCTTTTTTCATATATGCTTAATTGTGCTCTGGCATAACAATTTTCAAGGGAAAAAAAGGTACTTCATTTTTCTCATTTGAATCTTGATTGCTCTGATTTCATGCTTCTGGGCTCTGCCCATTTCATCCAAGATTTCTCTTTTCGAATTTTTCTGGGTATCAGACATCTATTTTCTTTATGGGACTTCTTCATTAGTAATGTGTTTAGATCTTATCTGATTTTTAAGAATGACATATCTTTCATGTGAAGATGGGTTATGAATTGCTTCATGTGATGAGTTATGAGGTATATCTATCTGTTAAGCGTACTCACGACGAAACTCAAAGATTGAATCTTGATTGGTGTAATGAATTCATCGTTAGAAGAAACTAAATGTGTGCTTTTATATATAGTATACCGAATCCAATGGTGACTGGTTAGTTCATAGCAATGATAATCTTCTGTACTGCTGCTAGATTATCTTGATAAACGCAGTGGGGGCGTGGTGGTTAGAGAAATAAGCATCATTTTTTAAACGTACCTTCTATTCGTTAAATCTCAAGTGGTACACCATTTTCGGATGCTCTTAAAGAGATTTTGCGCTTTGGTTTTTGTTATGTTATGTTTGGCTATCTTTTCTGCACTTGAGTAATACGTATTTTGCTGCGTTAGCGTTTGTTAAAAATTCATTAGCTAGTGATGCTAATGTGATAATACTTGAGTTATTGTGAAAAGTCTTTCAACTCAATCATTTTTTTTCTTCTTCATATAATTAGATTTACAAACATGAGGGGAGGAGGACTATGGCAACTCGGTCAATCAATCACTCGTCGTTTGGCTCAAACCAATAAAAAACCTATTAATCACAGATGCTACGCATCTGAGGCTGATCTCAAAAAGACAGCTCTCTACGACTTCCATGTTGCCAATGGAGGGAAGATGGTGCCTTTTGCTGGTTGGAGTATGCCTATCCAGTACAAAGACTCAATCATGGACTCTACTTTGAACTGTAGGGAAAACGGCAGTCTCTTTGATGTTGCACATATGTGTGGTCTGAGCCTTAAAGGAAAAGACTGCATTCCTTTTCTTGAAACGCTTGTGGTTGCTGATGTCGCCGGTCTTGCGCCTGGTACTGGGAGTCTGACAGTCTTCACAAACGAGAAAGGAGGTGCAATTGATGATTCCGTCATCACCAAGGTGACCAATGAGCACATATACTTGGTCGTAAATGCAGGTTGCAGAGACAAGGATCTTGCCCATATTGAGGAGCATATGAAAGCATTCACCGCAAAAGGTGGTGATGTTTCGTGGCACATCCATGACGAGCGGTCCCTTTTGGCTCTTCAGGTAAGTTGACAGTTGTTCTCTGTGGTTATTTTCATTATCGACAAGTTTCATTCATTGTAGTTACTAAGGTTAGAAGGTACCATAATTGGAAAATATGATTGCTCTACGTAGTAGGAAGACAGGATTTAGAATTGTATTGCCAACAAAGCATAAAAAGCAGTATAATGGTATTAATAGGCTTTAAGATGACTATAATAGTTACCCTTGGCTAATACATACTTTTATTGTTAAAGATAGGGGGTTATGAGAACCTGCTCAAGTGGTATTTTAAACAACATATGGGTTTGGTCTCTAACACATTGGACCATATCATCTCACTACTCTCCATCTAGGAGAGAAATTCAATGTCCCATTAAGGAAATAAGGTCATTAATTGAGAAGGCCACAAGCAAATTAGTTTTCTGTCATGAGATTAACTTGATAATTCCGCATCAGTTACCTATCAAATAAAAAGGATTAAGGTGTTTTGTTTTTGCCCTTTTTTATATTTCACTCTTAAAATAATTTAATATGATGTGGAATACTGGGACTCTTTGTTCAATTCACTGTTGTAAATAATTAAACAAAGATTATCTGATATCCAATAGTGTATTAATTATTACGAAGAAGCAAAAGAATACTGAAATTAATAAATTCTTTTAATCCGATTGCAATTATTGCAGAACTATCAAGATAATCAAATGATTGGAAACTAGTTGGTTTGTGGCATCCTCAACCAAATTACCTTATTCCTTTAACTGGCCTTTATTTCTCTTCTTGATGGGGAGAAGTAAAATGATATTGCTTAGCGTGTTGTAGACCATCTATGTGTTCCTTATGTATTACTTAAGGGTGGTTTCCATAACCCTTATTATAAGCAATAAAGGTATTTCCTCTTGAACTCTGTATTAGATAAGAGGAATTGTCTTAGAACCTGTTTCAATTGTTTGGAGATGGAATCTCTTACATAACATATTTCCCGTTACATGACAAATGATATATATTTATTTCCTTCCCGGCAGAAAATTTGTGCGCAAGCTCGTTTTAAATTTCTGGGAAAACAAATTCACCTTAGAATGTATTGAGTTTTTTAGCTTTGCTCATTTGATGAATTGGCAACTTTTGAGCATTGAGTGGCATGGGTGATCCCTATCACACCTTCCTCTATTTTCGTTCGTTGTAGCTGTCTAGTGTCTAGTTTTTCTCACATATTTCTGATATTGGAAATTCTCGAGTTTGTGCCAGAATATTAAGTTGGGAAGTAATACCTTTTGTCATTTGAAGCACGCCATGATGTACATTTTTTGTCCAGTCGCAGCCATTGTTCTGCCACTTACATAATATTTGGAGCTAGCCTTATCGGAAACTTATATGAACTCTTAAAACATTTGCTGCAGGGTCCCCTTGCTGCCCCAGTTTTGCAGCATCTTACAAAGGAGGATTTGAGCAAGATTTACTTCAGTGACTTCAGGGTATTAGATATAAATGGGACACAATGCTACCTCACAAGAACCGGGTATGTCTATTTGAACTTATTTGTCAATCGTTGCTTTTAGCTGAAGTTGGGAAAGAACAAGAATGTACCTTATATAAAGAGATTCTTGTCTTATGAACTCTTAGGTATACAGGGGAAGATGGTTTTGAAATCTCGGTTCCGTCAGAGAATGCAGTTGATCTTGCAAAAGCCATTCTAGAAAAATCGGAAGGCAAGGTTAGGCTAACAGGATTGGGTGCTCGTGACAGTCTTCGACTGGAAGCTGGTCTATGTCTTTACGGCAACGACATGGAGCAGCACATAACACCAGTAGAAGCGGGTCTTACATGGGCCATTGGAAAGAGAAGAAGGGCCGAAGGAGGATTCCTCGGTGCAGAAGTTATACTCAAACAAATTGCAGAAGGGCCAACGATCAGAAGGGTAGGACTATTCTCTACCGGCCCACCTGCCAGAGGCCACAGCGAGATTCAAAATGACAAGGGGGAAAACATAGGTGAAGTCACCAGTGGTGGATTTAGCCCCTGCCTTAAGAAGAATATAGCAATGGGGTATGTGAAATCTGGTAATCATAAAGCGGGCACTAAAGTGAAAATTGTGGTACGAGGGAAGGCATATGAGGGCTCCGTAACGAAAATGCCTTTCGTTCCCACAAAGTATTACAAGTCATCTTAACTCTGTTTTTGCTGATACTTGCAGTTTCTTGAATAACTTGTAACCATGCAATGTTTTCCTCCGATGAACTAAAGAGTACTGCAATGAAGTTTCATGTTCTTTCTTTAGTTGTTGTTATTCATTTCTTTCTGTCAGTTTTCCATTGGAGATTTGAAGGGGTCTTTAATACGTTCTTCCAGTTTTTGAAGATTATGGAGACATGGGAAAAGAAAAAAAATTATGTAATGGTGCTCATAACACTGGAATATCGGTTTAAGCGATAACTTACTGTAAGTAGCAAGATTATAATATATGGCATTGACTACCATAGAGAGCCCCTGCACGAGTTTTACAGTGGCTCAATCCATAGATTTAACAAAAGGCTATCTATGTCGAGTAATGGATGCAACATACCAGAAACAATAGCTCCATATAGACTCGATTTTCCTATGCTCGTTGTCTTTTTACCAGTTTTCTAGAAATGTTTGAGCAACTTGTGCTTTTGAGATGGAAATAGAGGAAGAGACATGGAGAGAAAGGAAGAAATAAAGATACTATCGGTTGTACGATCCATCCGTCACCCCGTCACCCCAAAATGAAGGGGTATCTCGTAGTTCTTGGTCTGTGAAGATGCGTTGTTAGATGTTCTATTTTCTTTTCCCATTGAGGCTGAACCTAAACCCGTGCACGAGAGATAGCTGTCCATACACTCATAAGGATGTATGGATTACTTTAGTTTTAAAAGAGTAATATGTAACTTCAGTTGCTAATTGACTAATATATGGTTTAAGTAACAAACTAACTTGATGTTATCCCACTTCATATAAAAATGGTGGGCAAGTTTTCTCAAACGAGATATACATCCACAAATATAAGGGACGAGATTTTGAACTACACTTGGCTCTTGTGCTTTTAAACTTCACCTCTACAGTTTTGTGGATCTTCACACAAATGTTGTACTAGTTTCTAAATTGTTACCACCCGCAGGGGTGAAAAAATTGGTAACCTGCCAAGATTGGGTATGGCGTCTTTTTTTGTTGCCACCCACTATAACCCGCCCATGTACACTCCTAATAGTAGTAGATAAATGAACCAAATTGGATTTTTACACAGTCAACAGTCTATTTGGACTCAATTTTAGGACAATTACACACGCTGCCACGCACGTGCGAAGCTGCCTTCCTCTACTAAAATGGAGGTGGTTGACGACGATGAAAGGCGACTGGGCTCTTTTGATGAGACATATTCATGTGATAGTGCTTCTGAAGGCTATATCGATGGTTCAGCTAATGGCGATGATGAATTATGCTACGCTTCCGGTGATATAACCAAGTTGCAATTTAGTTATTCTTTTTTCATACTAAATCTGTATTGTATTTTGGTTGTATTTCCTTTTCGTTTCTATTTAAAAAAGGTTGTTGTAATAGTCAAAATTGGTTTGTTTGCGTAATTAAGGAAGGAGGCATCGAAGGTGCATTGGATTGAAGAGTTGGGAATGACTGAGTTGGTTGAGAAGAAAGGTAGAATGTGGACCACCAATGGTATTACTCGCGGTGGCAAAACGTATTGCTCAATCGAAGAAACTATGTACGTATGCTAACCGGATGCCTTTAGGTTCTTTTACGAGATTTTCGATGTTCTTTGGGTGGTTTAATGTGTGATTTAAAGTGTGAGTAGCGTAACCTTACGAGGAATTGCTGAGAATAGTAGAAAAAACAATACTTTGATGTCTGGCTAAAAGGTCTATACGATGACAAAGGCTTCGAAATCAAATGTGTTTGAAGACTAGCTGTGTGCGTTCGATCTGTGAATGTCGATTCCTAGATAGGATAGGGAAGACCTTTTAACGTTACTGGTTGAAGTGAGCAAAAGAATAATGAACGTGCATTGTCACACAATTTTGTTAGTTAGAATTAGAACTGTAGGATATCAGTAATAAGTTATTTGGATGAGAGGTGGATTGCTAAATAGTTATTGTATGAATAAGAATTGCAGATTCAGTTTGGTTCCTTGTTGAAGGAGGACGTAGGCACATTATTATCTATACCTTTTTGTGGAAGGAGATTGATGGGGGTATTTTAGGAACGACCCAATACTAATATTGGGCCGACCCAAGAAGCAAGCCCAACTGGAACAATGCATCGAGCAGGCCAAATTCGATGCTGAACGAGCATCGAACGACGAACGGACATGGTTCGATCTAACAGGTGGATTGAACCATGTTCGTTCGATGCACTTACCCCAGCAGCCAGTGGATCCGCGGGATGGGGGTTATAAATACCCCGTCCTCTGACATTCTCATGGGGCATTCCAATCATCATCAATTCAATCAGCATCGAACCGTCAGCATTCAATCGAATCCCCCGAGTTCGATCGAAGTCTCAGCGTCCGATACGCTACGCTCGATCGAAGGACAACCGTTCGATATTGGACCATCAAGCAGATATCATATCAACATATCCGATTCGATACTCAACAAATCAGCTCACCAATACATCGAAGGACCCTAATTCGATACTCTCATAGATCGAAGGGTAAGAGTTCGATATTCGACCATCAAGCATATACCATATCGAACATAACCGATTTGATACAGGATAGATCGGACCCTAGCTGTTCGATACACTTTATGTACTTAGTAATTTTATTTATAAAGCCTAGTCAACTTGTAATAGGTGTTTCGGACCAAACTAGTCCGAATTCTACTTGATTAACATTATTTTGGCAATTGATTAGCACATTGTAACCTTAACGGTGTTTTATTACCTGGACGAAATAAGACCAAAATATTGGCGCCATCTGTGGGAACACCACATTTCTAAGTTTATTAGGCATAATGTCTAGAATTACTAGATCACGTAGTAGAGCAGTTGATAGAAAGAATGCAGAGGTCAATCGAGCAACAACTAGTCAGATTGTCCCAGAAGTCGTGGGACCTTCGAGAATACCCGCTGGAGTGCCGACGCCCGCGAGGCGAGAGATTCCAGGAACACAAGCAGAGGGTATACTTACGCTAAATGCAAGCGCAACTGGAGCGACAACAACCACAACCTCGTTTCCAAACAATATGAGAGATGAAATAATGGCTATGGTCAAATCCGTACTAGTTGAATGTATGGCCCCTGCTCCACCAATGCAAGCATCACCGCCGGTAGGACGCGCTGAGGTAATAAGGGAACAAGCTTCCGCGACCGTACGCCCGAGGAAAGCAAATAAGGAAAAGTCCCATCGGGATGGCAGGAGAGACAAACTTGACTCGGTGGAGGTCCAGAATAAAAAAAAATCACATAGGGAAGACCGCAGAGACAAAACGAAGTCGATGGAGGTACAATCTAGGCGCACCATGATGAGAGAAGAAGAAGAAGAAGAAAGAGAGAGAGAGAGAGAGAGAGAGAGAGAGAGAGAGAGAGAGAGAGAGAGAGAGAGAGAGAGAGAGAGAGAGAAGAGAGAGAGAGAGGAAAGTCGAAATGACGAACCAAGAAGACAAGAGGAGAATAATGAAAGGAGACGTGCGAAAAGACGCGACTCCAGAAAGGAGCACGATGAGGTGGTAAGAAACCTAGAAAGGCTTGAAAAGGAGAAAGCAACGGACGAAGGCCAAATGGAGCGAATGGGAAGTGCTCTGCGGAGCTCTCAATTTTCTGAAGAAATAGAGGTGGAAATTCTAGGGCACGGGGAAAAGATCCCCAATTTGAAACCTTATGATGGAAAATCTGATCCCCGCGATCACCTTTTCCATCTAGACAGCAAACTGACCTTATACGGGTTCAAGGAGAATGTACATGCCAGAATATTTTCCACTACACTGGTCGGGGTAGCGATGGACTGGTTCACTCAAATTGCTCTGGGAACAATCAAAACCTATAAACAGTTAATGGACATGTTCGAGGACCAATTCTCAAGTCAGACGAGATTGGTTTTGGACCATTCCCACCTGTACTCAATGAAGCAGAAGGCCAATGAGAGTCTAAAGGACTTCATGAGGTGTTTTAACGCAAAACTGCTAAGAATAGACAGCCCGAGTGGAGAGATGGTGATGAGCATACTCTTCTGAGCAACTACCAATATAGTCTTTAGTGACGACTTGCTCAGGTGGAACCCTAGAACTATCGAGGAGATAAATAAAATAGCTCATGGGGTGGTTCACCGTGAAGAGATGATGGCAACCAAGTTAGCCATGATCGCGCCCTCGAAAGATAAGGAAAGAGGAAAAAAGGACCAGAACCGCAATAACAACAATAGAAACAGGAATAACAGATACCGAGATGCATCCCCAAGGTGATACACGCCCCTAAATGCTAGCATCATGACAATATTCGAAACGGCGAAGAGGAAAGGATGGCTGAAAGAGCCCAGACAGATGAAGAATTCGAAGGCAACAAGGTTTTCGAACCACTTCTGTAAGTACCACTATCAGAAGGGCCACGAAACAGAGGATTGCAAGGATCTCAAGGACGAGATCGCACGACTAGTGAAGGACGGAAGACTAGTACCGTCCTAGAAATTCTATGTTCCCAAATGACAAATCTGCTCAATTTCCTTCAACGTTGGGAAGTAAAAATGTAGAATCTGGAGGTGCTCTGCATTCTCAAAGTGTAAATAACATAAAAAGAAAGTTTGAATCACTACTAGAGGCAGTCAAGAACAATAAGACCAAATCCTTGGAACTTCTGGATGTTTTTAACCATGTTGTCGAGTTCAGGTATGAAATAGCAGCAACAGTTACCATGTTTAATTGTTTCATTTTACCTGTGATCTGAAATCTGCATATTCTTTTGTGAGGCAGTACGGATCAGTATGGAAGTTGCTTCATTCAGCAGAAGCTCGAGACTGCTACTGCTGAAGAAAAGACGAAGATATTCAGAGAAATTATTTTACATACTCGTACTTTGATGATTGATGTCTTTGGTAATTATGTCATACAAAAGGTACTGTTGTTTAATCTAATATTCTTGGAAAATATATGTATTTATTCCCAAAGATAAGAGTGTTCATTTCTTGACTGAGCAGTTCATTGAGCATGGCTTCGACGGTCAAAGAAAGGAGTTAGACAGGTATGTGATCGGTCATGTTTTGCCTCTCAGTCTTCAGATGTATGGTTGCAGAGTAATACAAAAGGTCTATTCCATTCATTTATCTCTTCTATCTCGAATGACTAGTAATTGTTGTCTTAAGATTAAACTTTACCAAATAGATGTTAAAGGGGCCTTTCTGAATGGTTTAATTGACAAAGAGGTTTATGTAGATCAACCCAAAGGCTTTGCTGACCCTAAACATCCTGACCATGCGTACAAACTTGAGAAGGCTTTGTATGGCTTAAAACAAGCACATAGAGTTTGGTATGAAAGACTAATTGATTTTCTGTTAGGTCTAGGTCTCAATAGATGAGATGGAGACAGAACATTGTTTATCCTTAGAAAAAGCTATGATATCTTTATTGCTCAAATTTATGTGGATGATATAGTATTTGGTTCTACTCACAAGTCTACTTTAGACAAGTTTGTTGAGTCAATGACAAGAACATTTTAGATGAGCATGATTGGTGAGCTTAACTACTTTATGGGATTACAAGTGAAGCAGCTGGAGAATGGTATCTTCCTGAACCAGGAGAAGTATGCAATGAATCTAGTGAAGAGATTTGAGCTATATGAGTCCAAGCCTTGCAACACTCCTATGTTCTCTTCAGTGAAGATAACAAAAGATGGCACTTGCAGCAATGTTGATCCAACATTGTACAGATCCATGATTGGTAGTTTGTTGTATCTCTCTGCCTCTAGACTTGATATCATGTTTTCTGTATGTGTTTGTGCTAGGTACCAAGCTAACCCAAGGCAATCTCACTTGATTGATGTGAAGAGAATTCTTAGATATATCTCTGGAACTTCACCTTTAGGCATTTGGTATTGTTATGACACTAACACTAACTTGCTTGGTTTCAATGACTCTGACTGGGCATGTGATGGATGATAGGAAATCCACAAGTGGGGGCTGTTTCTATTTAAGGAACAGTTTGGTCTCCTGATATAGCAAGAAACATAATTATGTTTAATTGTCAACAACTGAATCAGAATATGTAGCTGCTGGCAGCTGTGTTACCCAGCTTGTATGGCTCAAACACATGCTTTCAGCTTATGGGTTAGATAGTGATACACTTCTCATGTTCTGTGACAATCTAAGTGCCATAAGCATCTCTAGGAATTCTGTCCAACATTCTAGAACTAAGCATATAAACATAAGACATCATTTCCTGAGAGATATGGTAGAGGACAAAGTGATCAACATTGAGCATATTGAGACAACAAATCAGCTTGCTGATATGTTTACAAAACCTTTAGATAGTGAGAGATTCTTCAACTTGAGGAAATCTCTTGGCATGTGCAATATGTGAGAATGTGGGATCACCAGTGTTGATATAACACCACTGTCTAGCACTGGTTTAATGGTTGTGGTGTAGTAGGTATTCTGTTGTTTTCCTTTGTTGAACTTATTTCCTTGTGAGTCTCATTTAATCCTTGTTTTGTCATATTTGGTTTGTGTGGTTGAACTTTTTGATGAAAAACTCTTTCTAGTTATCAGTTTCACATCTTTGTTTTGAAAAAGTAATAAAACTCTTCTGTATGTCTGAGGTTGTGATAGCCTAACATATGGAGAAGCTGGGGTACACAAAGTTCACTACTTTGATGTCTATTCAGTTGTGTTTTATTCATATGAAATGTGTACAGAACATGTGGAGAAGCTGGGGTACATGATGTTGACAGTTTCAGTGTTGCTCAACTATGCTTATTTGCATGTTTCCGTTTGTTTGGCCAAGGAACACATGAGGGTGATCCTTTCTACTAGGGTGTTTGAGGTTTAGATTTCTTACATTTAGTAGTACTGATCACTTGGTGAATTATCTTGAATGCAGGTTGGTAAACAAGTATGCATAAGGAATTGGGGTGCATGATAAATGAATTGCCAACATTCAAGGCCTTTGTACTTGCCTAACTTGCTGCTATTAATGTTGTTACTGGGGTGTATGGAGTTCCGGCTGCCCTCATTCAGTAGTGGCATTATCTTTGTGTTTAGCAACCTTCAGTTTTTGGTTCAGATGAGTTATGAAAATAATAAAGATTATAAAGAGATGTGAACTGTGCTGGTTTGAGGAGTTCTTCATAAGTGTTTACCATCTTACTATTTGACATTACATTGTTGCATTCATGTAGAACTGCATTGTTTTCTTTCTGGTTGTTGAGTTGTGTCGGTTTGGGCTTAGGGGGAGTATAATTCATGTGTTGAGGCATACACTTTGGGTGATATACTGTAGGTGACACAATTTTCTGTGACTTTCTATGTTATGGAAGTGATTTTTTTCTTGAATTCATAACTGCTTATCTCTGTGTGTTTCTTGTTATCTATGTTGCTTACTCATGATTTTGATCTGAAAATTATGTCTGAGGTAATCACTTGCTATACTAGTTAAGTTTCAGATGTAATTTTGGATGTATCTCAAGCTCTCACATGAATTTGCCTTGGTGAAGCCTGTCCCTCCACCTTCTAGTTTGAATGTTATCGAATGTTATCCCAACATTATGCACTGTCGCAGGCCAACATTGAAAACAGGAACTTATAAGTTTTCAATTTTTTTGAAAATCGCTCTGGTTACTTGTTACTTAAACATTGACACGTGTGAGCGGGAAAACATAGTGGGATGAATTTAATTGATAAACTGACATCAACTACTCACTAACATTCACACTCTCCACTACTCACGATTATATTAGGAATCACAACCCTAATTTCCTTATTTGTGCTTACAATTTCTGAAATTTTACTCTCATATTTCCAAAATTCTCTCAATTTTTCTTTGCAAATCTCTCTTACTAACAATGGCGAGCAAGTCTTCTATGGATACTCTTGCAGATGTTGCTTTAAACAGTGAACCCATTGGCTCACGCACTCGCTCTCACACTAGAGGTGATGCTGCTAAATTCGATGATGCTCAAGGTGCTGCTAAAAGAAAGAAGATTTCCCTATGTTCGACGAGGAAATAAATCCAAGCAGGGAGAATCGACTTCAAATGTTGAGCCAACATCTGAGGCAACCACTCCAATCATCAATGAACCTGAAATCGAGGTAAATATGGCTGAACATAACCCTGAGAAGAATGTTGATATATCTGTTGAGGGGGATGGTGCAGAATCTGTGGATGATTTGGTGAAGGAGTGGATTAGGGCTTAAAAGAAAAAGAGCAAGGGTTCTGCTGATAAGTTTATGAGAGGCAAAAAGATGCCTGAGTCTGCTAAAAGACATGATGAGGCCAGAAAAATGCAAG
Source organism: Linaria vulgaris (assembly GCA_948329865.1). Classification (NCBI taxonomy): domain Eukaryota; kingdom Viridiplantae; phylum Streptophyta; class Magnoliopsida; order Lamiales; family Plantaginaceae; genus Linaria; species Linaria vulgaris. The sequence continues at coordinate 78,053,230 of OX415252.1, forward strand.
TTGAGAGATATGCTCAGAAAAGGGCTACTGAAGCTCAGAAAAATGTTGAAATTGAAAAGAAAGCTGCTTTTGAGAGAAAGAGGAAAGGAAAGCAGGTTATGGAAGAGGAAATTGAGTTTGTGGATGTTGATGAAGAAGTGGAAGAGGAGGAGAAGGAAGAGGAGAAGGAATCTGATGAAGAAGAGCATGATGTTTCTTCTGATGTTAAGGCAACATCAGAGACAGAGAAATACTCAGATGGACTGTATGTGATTTACACTGAAGATGAGGAGGATTATTATTCTCTCTATTACCTTACCAAAGGTTTGGAGAAGAAGTGGGATTCTTTCAAGAGAAGGGAGATTCACCTTGAAAGAGCTGTAGAGATGGCCAGTTTCAAAGAACACAAAGTGATGGACTTACTTGAAGAAAGATGGATTCATCAATCTGTGATGGAGTTTAATGATTATGCTTCTGAGATTGTCATGGAATTCTACATGAATCTCTCCAAGTGGATTAGAGATTACAGATCTCCAAAGTATGGAAAAGCTTGGGTGAGGGGAAGAGTATTCAATATTGAACCCTACACAATCAATAAGATTTGGGGATTTCCACTTGTTGAAGAATCTGAGGACCCTTACTACAATGATGTGATTGAAGATTTGACATGAAGGTTGGTCAAAGTCTGGAAAGATGCTATGCAACTACAAAACTCACTTCCCTTAGTGTTGTCTTGCATAAGATTGCATGCTTCAACTGGCTCCCAAGTAAGAATGTTATTGCACTAACTAAGGAATCAACAATCTTAGTATACAAAATCAAGAATGGGCTAGCTGTGAATATGGGAGAGAGGATTTTGAAGTCAATGTATGAAGTTGCTGGAAGGAAGAATAACATGCTGCCTTTGTCCTCACTCATCTGCAAAATTGTTATCAAACAAGGATTGAAGACAAGTGCAAAAGTGGGTTGGATGAAGAATGAAGCTGAACTTACAATTCTCCCAAGTTACTTGTCTGGTTCAAGAGTGAGAGATCTTCCTTGGAACCCAAAAGGAGTGGTAAGACCAAGCAAAGAGAAGAAGAAGGCTCAGGAGTTTGCTCGAACTTCAGTACCAATGTCCAAAGATGAAGAATGCATGGTCATAACCTCTACTTTTGTGGATCATTTGCTGAATTGGTTTAGGGGGCATATTGCTGAAACTCAGAGGGAGATTGAGGATAAGAAGGAGCATCTCAAAGAGCTGGTGAACTTAGTGAAAAACTTGGAGAAACTCTCTTCTTCACAAAAAGGGGGAGGGTAGTTCCAATTTTTATTTTGGTTCTTTAACTGCTGACAATTTTGTGTTTGCCGGCACATTATCTCTATGTGTTTTGATTTAATCAAGGATCTTGTTCCTTGTTATTAGCTATGGTTTGTAACTCTAAGTATTAATACTGTTTGAACTGCTCTGCCTGCTATTGCTTATGAAAGCAAATTTTAAACTATTTTTCTGTTTAACCTTTTTATGCAAGAAACTCACTGGTTTCAATGTTGAGGCCAGTGTTTTAAAAACCGGACCGGACTGGGCGGTTCAACCGGTCCAACCGCGATTCGGCACTTGTTCCGGTCCGGATGGAGGTATAAACTCGCGGTTCAGTTTCACCGAGTCAAACCGCACGAAAACCCAGTTCATCCGAATTTGACCGGTCACCGGGACCGGGTGGTGAACCGCCCAATGTTCTTTGTCTCTCAACACAGACCAAAAATCCGCGCACACACATCATATTTTTTCACAAATTGCAAAATATTTCTCTATCATTCATGAAAATAAGACTTTCATCACAAATCAACTAAAATTTTAAAAATTACCAGTAAATTCTTCAATAAAAGAGATAGCTGAAACCAAAAAAATAAACTTCTTAATGATGTGAACATAGGAGGAAGAGAAGAACAATGAAAAGGAAGCGGCTGAAAAAATATAGAAATATGGGGTAAGCGGGTAGTCTGTAGGGTTCATATATTACTCTTTTATTAGTTTATTATTAAAATACACCTCATTGGGCTGATTAAATTGGGCCTCATAACTACATTTTTACGAGAATTCTCTCAATATACATAATGGGGCCCCATAAAGTCATAGATACATCTTTATTCTCAAGTTGATTTGCGTAATATTAATTGCAAAATGAACCCTTTGGTCCAATTTACAAATAAAACTACTGAACTATGTAATATTATGACTAAGGACCTAAATATCAATTATTTAGTACTTATTATTAATATTTATATTTATTTAAATGACTAGCGGTTTAACCGGTGGTTAAACCGGTTAAACCAATCCAACCGGTTGAACCACTAACTTGTAAGCTTATCGGTTCAGTACTCGGTCCGATTCTGAAAACACTGGTGCCGTGTATCCGTAAATTTTAAATAAAACTAAGGCTCTCATACATTCTAGATTTGACCAGACTTATTTTATATAATTAAAACACCAGGGAATCTTAACAATTTCAAAGCTAGGACTTGTTCACAATTTAGACGAACAAGAAGAGGAATCGAGGTTGTCTTGTTGAAGCACGAGTACGTATTGAGGTGCAGATGTAGTTATTCAAAAGGCGTTAGAGCCTATCTTTAAAAACGTTTTAAGAAAATATTGAAACATATCATTTAAGTTTATAATATAGATGCCCCCTGATCAGTTGCTAAACCCAGAAAAATCATATTAGTCCAGTGATTGTGACATTAAGAAATACAACACAATGTAGAATGCTCTATTATTTCTCTGCATACAAACAATAAGATAACTAAAAGTATAGCAAAACGAGTATTTTTATTTCCTTATACAGAATTATAGTACAAGCAAACATTGTGACTGAAGTGCATCAGAGTTTTTCGACAACTTCAAACAACAAAAGCAAGCAGCAAATGAACAGAAAATAACAGCAACTCTCAAACCAAATTAAAATAATCAATCAAACAAAAAAGTGAAAACCAAATTAAAACAAACTTGTCTGGGAACAGAGTTGAGCTCCAATGCAGGATTCTACAATCTTCTTTTAACGCCTCCATCTACATTTTCTTCAGACGTTTATTCAATTCTATCTTATTGACCGACGCCTCCCGGAAGTTCATATCATTAAAAATCTTAAAAGTCAAAGAAATCAAAGTATTAAAAAAGAAAAAAGAAAGAAAGAAAGGAGTTGAAGCTGAGAGCATGAATAAGAGATGGATCTTCTCATTCGTTTTGTAATTTCAATTAAAGTTTCCATACCTTAAATCAACAGTCAGTAATAATTAGACGAATATCCTCATTTGCGTTGCTCTCTTGTTCCTCTACTATTTCTTTTGCCGAAGCGATAACAGAACTTCCACAATTAACCAACTTGATAGATTGAAGCGTGTCCCCAAGACCGGAGGGGATCTTCTCCAAACTACACACCCTTCTTAAAAGAAGGTGTTGAAGGAGCGGGAAATGGCTACTCTCTGATGTCCAGCATACCAGTTTACTAAATGAGCCCAAATAATTCAAGGATTTCAGCTCGTCAATTTGCAAGGATTTTAAACGAAGGAATTTCCCCTCAACTGTATTCCACTCGGCTCCTATATTGCAACTATCCAGCTTGAGCTTTTCAAGATTGGGCAGCGATCCAACCTTTGTTGTAAGACTATCCCAATCAAATGAACAAAGAATTAGCGAGAGCTTCTTGAGAGATTGAGGTAACGCGAGGTTTTGTACAAAATCCTTGTTTCCAAGCCAAAGGAAAGTTAGTGATTGGAGATTATGTAGGCGGTCTAGGTTGTGAAAAATGTGGTAATCTTGGAATGGCAACGTCACAGCCCATACAGATAATTTCTTGATATTGGGAATTCTCGCAATGACACTCCTCGTAAACCTAAAATTCCGTGCCACCTTAAGTGTCTGTAGGTTTTTCAAAACACAGTCCTCTCGCCCATCCATTCCGTGCCGCGGAAAAAGAGATATTTCAATGGAGGGAAAAACATCTATATGCCTGAGCTGTGGCATCTGCCAGATTTCATACGGTGCGTGAAAAGGGCCATAGCCTTCAAGAGTCAATGTCTGCAAATACCATAGTTGACACATCCTTGGAGGACGACGAAAAAAATCTGTAAAATTAACATCATAATCAGATTGAAGGTATCTCAAGTTTACTAATTGGGGAGTTTTTCTTAGGCTGAACCTTTCAGCCCTAGCCAATACCCGGATCAATCTGTGATTATGTACCATTTCCAATGATAAACCTGAGGGCTTAAAATCACATGACACAGAACGAACGAATGGTTTGGCATACAAGGCAAAATCAATTCTTTTGATTGTCTCATCATCCCATTCTCCTTTATGAAACATTATACGACGCTCATTATCTACAGATTGTGCACCTTTCTTGACGACGCCAAAGAACAAGTCTTTTTGTGCTTCATTCAAGCATAGATCCCTTAGAAGATCATGAATACCGCATGTTTTCATTCTCCCAACCGACCCCCACTCACGAACAAAAACAAGATTTCGGTCCGTAAGATCCTTTAGGTAGTCCTCAGCAGCCTCTTCCAAGCTTTTGCCTTCACATGTCCTTAGGAATCCCTCAGCAACCCATAGTTTGATAAGTTCTGAGACACGGATCTTACAGTCTTCTTTAAAAGAACCCATATAGAGAAAACATGGTTTTAAGTGATTAGGCAATTGGCTATAACTCAAATGTGATATGTTTAACCAATGGCCATTTTCTTCTGAGTTTACAATTTGAGTTATATGGTTGGCAACGTACCTCCAGTACTTTTGTGTCATTTCGGACTTAGTGAGGAGTCCTCCGATCACCGCAATAGACAAAGGAAGTCCTTTGCAATTTTTTGCAATGTCCTTCCCAATTTCCTCTAGTTCCAGAGGACAATTACCATCATGGCCAAACACCTTTGTGCATAACAGACTCCAACTTTTGTTTTCATCTAAGAGCTTCATCTTATAAAGGTGGGAAGGGTCACAACCATCAACAACATTCAACAATCTTGTAGTTATTATGACTCGACTTCCGTTGTTGTCATTAGGAAGGAACCGCTTTAACTTTTTCCATACATCGGCATTCCACATATCATCTATTATGATCAAATACTTCCTTTCAAATAAAAATTTGTATAATCTGTCTCCTAATTGATGATATTCACAAGTTTCTTTTGTATCAGTTGATAATCCAATTTGATGTAAAAGGCCAAACAATAATTCTTTCAGATTATATTGTTGTGATACCGTAACCCAAGCACGAAAAGGAAACCATTCCACAACACGTTTATTTTCATAAATACTTCTAGCGAGTGTAGTCTTACCTATGCCTCCCATTCCAACAATCGGAATGATTTCGAGATTAGATGGTTGTCCAGTAAGTTTATCCATGATTTGCTCCAAGTCTTTTCCGTAGTACTCCACCTTAATATCCTTCCCCATGGTAGGACGTCTTGTTAAAGCAACATGCATTACATCGCTTGCCTTCTGATCTTCAACTCTTGTTTTTTCTTTAACCATCATCACTTCCTTCTTGATGGAATCCATGCTTTCTATGACGCTCTGCAGACCATGTGAGAAAAGATCGGAACTGGTTTCTCCAGTACTTGTAAATGTCTGGGGAAGAATAGTTTCCATTGCGTCGGGTTGAATGGCATCTTTCGCAGCATAAGGGCTATTTGCAGTAATAAACTTACCGGCAAAAGTAAATAGTTTCGACAAATCACGTAATGAAGAGGAAATGATTCCCCCATAACCTGCATATTCCTCTTTGCGAGTTTGGGAAAGAATAGTATCCACTACATGGGATTCAATGACATCCTCTGCAGCATAAGCAGCCTCTGCAATTCTACCCTCCAAACCTTGTTGTGCAACACTATCACCTTCAAAGGAATAAACTTCAAGAAAATCTTGCAAGAAACTGACCTTTTGTTGGAGCGACTCTAGTTGTCTCTTTTGTTCGTCAAGGAAAAATGGTCGATGAGGATGGTACTCCGTTATATGCTCAATGATATGAGTAAGAGAAACTAGAGCTGCATATGCTGCCGCCATCTTCGAAGAATCTGTAAAGTTTAAGACAAGTATATTAACAATTAAAGTTATGCAAACTTGTAATGCAAATGGAAAGATAGAGAAGAGATTTCTCACCGTGTGTTTATGCAGATTTGCTAAGACTTTAATCACCATTTATAAAGAAGGCTTCAGCATTTCTTTAGACCTAGTAAATATCATTATCATTAGTATGATATAATATTCTTTCAAGTTGTTTGTTCATATAACGTATGAATACAAGGAACTATTTGTTTAGTACTAGTTGTTGCCAAAAGTCTTCTTAAAATTGTCTAATATTCTTTCAAGATGTTAATTACGGGATTAATGGCGTAGTCACATTTTCTTAATTACAGGGATTATGAGTGACTTTCATGATAAGATTTACAACATGAACATAAGAAACAAAGAAGAAAAATGCAACTTACAATATTTTGTTCGTTTTAAAGAAGGATTCAACTCTACCAAGGGAAATATTGCTGTCCATACCAATTTAATTAGTATATACAACAAGGCTTAGAAAACAAGATAAGTTTGCTAAGACCAAGTACTGATGTGGACAACATCATAACTGAGACCAAGTACTGATGTGGCAATAAATTAATGGCTTTGGATGGATACTTAACAAAAAAATAAAAAAAATACCACATGCTTGGTCAAAATCAATATTCTTTTTGCCAATTGCATAAATAGAATGAAATTTGGTGGCGAGCATGACGGTCCATAGTTTGTTCCATGATATGCGTAAGAGAAAGTAGTGCTGCATTAGCTGCTGCCACCATCCTTTTAAGTAATTTTATTCGTTCTACAAATGAAATCTTTATGGTTTCATAAATTTAGTACTGTCTATTTGTAATTACGCAAATGGAATATAGAGAAGGGATTGATGAATTCCGACAGTTAGGCCTTATCGTTGACAGTGTTAGTTCCACGCCTTTTATGAGAACAAAACAAAAAGAAAATGAAAAAGCTTTGCTGGTTGGGGGTAGCAAAATTAGTGGACAGCGGGGTTAAATATATTAAGTTGTTACTATTGATCCACAGTTTGCTAATCCTTGACGTACTTACTGTATGCAATAGTTTACATAAAAACTGAAAAAGTATCATGTCATTCTATATGCTGCACCAACACGTCAAAATATAAGTCGTGTTCGTTTTCGACACGTATCCGAAGTTAACACACGCGGATTGAAATTGTCGGATCGTGGATTGACACAACAACATTGGGAGTTAAGCTAGCGTTGCCTTAACTCTTCACAATGATCTTCTTGATTAGAGTAATATGCAGCGGAAATAAAGAACGCAAGAAGATGTAATTTTCATAAGTTTTCAATATTATTAAAAACTTCTCAGCCTTAAGCGAAATAACCAAAAACGGTTTAAACAAAACGTTCCTCACAACAACTCACTCACGCTCTTTGTTGATCGAACTCAACGAAACAGACAAGCACAAACTATTTAACTTCTAAGAACTAGGATTAAAGTAGTTGATACAAAAACTTCCACTACAAGAAACAAGGGTCAATAGGGACCGCATGTGCGGTCCCTATTGACCCCCATTCGGGAAGGTCAATAGGGACCGCATTTGGGTCTCTATTGACCGGTCCCTACTGACCTCGGTCACTTCTCATCAGTGACGGAAATTAGGTCGCTGATGAGAGTTAGTAGGGACCGAAATTCAGTAACCGCATTGCGGTGACTAAATTTATTAGGGACCGCATTGCGGTCCCTATTGACTCAACATCAATAGGTATTGCCATGCAGTCCCTATTGCCTTAACAACAATAGAGACTGCACTGCGGTTCTTATTGTCTTTCAGACAATAGGGACCGCTTTTCGGTCACTATTAGTAGGGATCGCTCGGCGGTCCTTAATAGTCTGTGCGAAAAAAAAAATCCAGAAATTTTCCGAAATATTATTGTTTGTTATAAATAATACATACAAGTGGCCTTTGAGGAAATTGTTGTACCTATACTTAGGCTTACTATTTAGCATAGTAATAATAATAATTATAAACACTATTTAAATAGTGTATTAGGTCGGAAAAACCTCTATATAAAGAGCACTCTTCCATGTAAAATGATACCAATTCACAAGTGTTATTACTTAATATTTGCATTTCTTTTCCTAAGTCTTTTAATATATTGTTATAAACCCCAACAGTTTTAGGTATTCAATAACATGTTATCTGCACGATAGTGCTCGATCCGGAAGAATTCAGTTCATTCATTACAGAAAACGTTCAACGTTAAGAGGTATGAAAGTTTTATATTTACTTGTTCATCTATCTACATTATTATAGACAATGCAGATTACCGCCTATCTATAATTTTATGATTAGATGAATATGTGTTTATAATTTTGTTGTTAAAGTTTAATATTTACGTTTTCATCTATCTACATTATTATAGACAAGGCAGACTACCGCCTATCTATAATTTTATGATTAGATAAAAATCATCTTTATATTTTATTGTCATCTAACTCTAACACTAAAACTAATTTTAACTTTCGTTGATGCTTGAGTTAACCCAAGATAGAAACGACTACTGACAATTTATTATTATGGAATATTTTACCTCCTATTATATTGCTTATTTTATTCCATAAGCCCATGAAAGTTTTTACATAGTAATGTGGCGGAAATTATTTACGCACTTAATTCATTGCAATTATTTTACTTGTTTACATTATTCCTTAAGCCCATGAAAGTTTTTACATAGTAATGTGGCGGAAAATATATATGTATTTACTTATCGTAATATTATTCCATATGCGTGTTAAAATATCATTAATGCGGTGGAAATTATTTTACATGTTAATACAATTAATTTTTGTTGCTAAATTATTAAAGACATTATCGTTCATATAACATGCAAAAAAAAATGATTGTTTTTCTAACGGCTACTTACAGATATTTTTCCTCTATAAACACACAAATTTCATGACACAAACTCCACACAAATCTTCACCTTATTTCTTGAATCTTGTAAAATAATCTCTACGACAACAGCGATCTTGATCCTCATTTACCTTTCAATTTTTATTTTTATGCTACTAGATGAAAACACTCCTATGTTTGTCCCTATGATATTCCTCAATTTTATCATAATAATGTTCGAGTTCAATATTTGGCTAAAGATGAGATAATTGCATTGTATTATTGTAATAATTATGCTTCTATGATTATGATTATGTTCGAGTTCTATGATTATGCTTCTATGATCCTAATTATGTTTTTCTTGGTTATGTATTTAGCTAGCAAAAATGTCTAACCTCACGAGTACAGTTAGTTGTATACTCAATATCACTGGCAAGAATTACGGACAATGGAAATCGGATACGAAATTGTACCTCAGATCAAAAAGTATCGTTGAAACTCTTGCTGCAGTAAATACAAATACGGATCCAGAAAAATGTGAGTCTGTGATCTACATGAGAAAACATCTAGATGAAACCTTAAAGAGAGGATATCTCAATGTTACCAATCCTCATGAATTATGGACAAATCTACAGGAAAGCCATGTTGCCAATAACAACCGATGATTTGAACAATTTAAGGTTCCAAGATTTTGAAACTGTAAGCGCATACAACTCCGCTCTTATGAAGATTCTTTCAGATTTAATTTATTGTGGAAGAAAGCTTACTGATAGAAAAATGATAGAGAAAACACTTTCTACTTTCCATGTATCCATGATAAATGTTCAACAGCAATACCGATTGCTGAATATTTCAAAATATCACGACTTACAACAAAAGTTGTTAATGGCAGAAAGTTACAATAACTTATTGATGAAAAATCATCAATCTCGTCCTCCTGGAGCACATGCATTACCTGAGGCAAATGCCATTAACTTTTCAAACTTCTATGGACGAGGTAACAATGAGAATGCCAATCAAGGTCGTGGTTATGGTCGTGGTCACGGTCATGGTCAAGGTAGAGGTAGTCATAGAGGAGGATATGGCAATAGAGGTGAACGGGGTAAAAGAGGTGGTCGTGGCCGTGGTTGTGGTCGAGGGGGGTTTTCACAACCCCTCGCATAACAACACTGTCTATAAGAATAACCACCAGAACAAAGAAAAACATAATAAAAACTCTCAATATTATTGTTTTAAATGTGGAATGAAAGGGCATTGTGCCAACACATGTCGTACACCAGAACATCTCTGTAAGATGTACCAAGACAGTTTGAAGTGTAAAGAAAAGGAAGTTAACCTTGTCGAACAAAATTCAAATGGTGATTCCACCTTTATGGAGGCGACAGACTTTACTGATGACTATGATGTTCGTTTGGCTTAATATGTGTTATGTGATCTTCTGGATGAATATGCTTATTGTGATTTATGTTTTAAGTTGTATTATCTAGTTCCTGCATTTCTGTTGTGTGCTTTCAATAAAATAATCTCTTTTCAAATATATACCCTGTTTATTGCAATATTTATTTTAATATTGTTCATTTGAACTGAAGCGTGATATGGAGCATATTGGTGATTTCTGCCTACTTGACTGCTGTACAACTCATACAATTCTCACAAATAAGAAATATTTTACATATTTAGAACCCTCAAAATTTCAAGTCGGTACAATAGGAGGTCCCATTAAATTGATTGAAGGATCTGGTACAACTACTTTTACTTTACCAAATGGAACAAAGTTTCTCATCGATGATGCCTTATTTGCCCCAAAATCCAGAAGAAATTTATTGAGTTCTAAAGATATATATCATCATGGATATGATACTGAGTCAATGACTGTGAATAAGGCTAAATATGTTTTCATTACTAAGAATATACCAGGAAAGAAACATTTTCTTGAAAACTACCATATATCTCATCAGGGTTGCATTATACATATATTAATGAAATCGAATCAAATATGGTAGTCAATGAAAATTCAGAATTATTGACTCTATGGCATGATCGACTAGGTCATCCTGGTTCAACAATGATGCGAAGGATAATTGAAACTACACATGGACATTCATTAAAAGGATCCAAACTCAATTTGAGCAACAATAGTCCATGTGAATCATGTTCTCTTGGAAAACTAATTATAAAGCATTCACCAGTTAAAATTGAAAGAATTCAAGGTGATATGTGTGGACCTATTCATCCATCATGTGGACTATTTTAATATTTTATGGTATTAATTGATGCCCCAAGTCGATGGTCACATGGCTGTCTATTGTCTACTCGCAATATGGCATTTGCCAGATTTTTGGCTCAAATAATTAAAATAAGAGCTCAATTTCCTGACAATACGATCAAGAAAGTTAGACTTGACAATGCTGGTGAATTTACATCTCAAGCTTTCAATGATTATTGTATGTCAACTGGAATTACGGTTGAACATAGTGTTGCACATGTACATACTCAAAATGGTTTAGCTGAATCATTAATTAAACGTCTTCAATTAATTGCTAGACCATTGTTGATAAAAGCTAAATTGTCAAGTTCTCTATGGGATCATGCAATTTTACATGTTGCATCACTAATTCGCATTAGACCAAGCTCGTATCATGAATACTCCCCAATACAACTTGCTTTTGGTCATGAACCTAATATTTCCCATATAAAGTTTTTTGGTTGGGCGGTTTATGTTCCAATTGCGCCACCAAAGCGAACAAAAATGGGACCACAAAAAAGGTTGGGAATATATGTTGAATTTGACTCACCATCAATATTCAGATATCTTGAGCCTCTAACAGGTGATGTCTTTACGGCACGCATTGCCGACTGCCATTTTAATTAGGCAAATTTTCCAACCTTAGGGGGGAGAAAAGAAACAGTTGAAAAAGGATATATCATGGTATAATCCATCTTTGACAAGCTTTGATATGCTAACAAAGCAATGTGATTTGGAAGTAAAGAAAATTTTGCATTTACAAGCTATTGCAAATCAATTACTCGATGCATTTACTGACATAAGTAGGGTAACAAAATCACATATACCAACTACAAATGCTCATGCTCATATTGTAATTCCAAAAGAAACATCAACGAATGATATCTTTAATATAACTAAGAAACGCGTGCGTCCTACTGGCTCAAAGGACAAAAATCCTCGGAAAAAAAAGGAGCATCAAAACCTAATGATCTTATTATTGAGGAATCTATGCCTGATGAGTCGCGAAATGTGACATATGAGATACCTCAAGAAGTTATCTAATCAGATCTTATAAATAAAGAGAACGTTGAAATCTCTATAAATTATATCAATACATAAATGGTATTGGATCGAAATGAGATGGAAAATATGGATGAAATATTTTCATATTTAGTCGCTTATGAAATTGTGAATGAAAATGATGATCCCGAACCCAAATCTGTAATTGAATGCCAAAATATGAATGATGGGGATAACTGGAAAGATGCTATGCAAGCTGAATTAGATTCGCTTAATAAACGAAAGGTATTTGGACCCATTGTTCTCACATCGAAAAGTGTGAAGTCCGTAGGGTTCAAATGGGTCTTCGTTCGCAAACGAAATGAGAAAAATGAAATTATGTACAAAGCTCGGCTTGTCGCACAAGGCTTTTCTCAATGACCTGGAATCGATTATGAAGAAACGTATTCTCCTGTAACGGATACGATTACATTTCGATTCTTGATCAATCTAGCAGTCTATGAAAATCTAAACATGCATCTCATGGATGTTGTCACTACTTATCTCTTTGGATCATTTGATAATAATATTTACATGAAGGTCCCTGATGGACTTAAATTACCCGCAACATCAAGTTCCAAACCTAGAGAAATGTACTCAATTAAATTGCAAAGATCATTATATGAGTTAAAGCAATCACGTCGCGTGTGGTACAATCATTTGAGTGAATATTTATTAAAAAAAGGATATATAAATGATTCTTTGTGTCCATGCATTTTTATTAAGAAAACATCATCTTGTTTTGCAATTATTGCGGTTTATGTAGATGATTTAAATATCATTGACAATGACAAAGAAATTCATTCAACAATGAATTATTTAAAGGATGAATTTGAAATGAAAGACCTTGGAAAGACTAAATATTGTCTTGGTTTGCAAATTGAGCATGTTAAAAATGGAATACTTGTGCATCAATCTAACTATACTAAAAAGATATGAAACGTTTTAACATGGATAAAGCAACACCTTTGAACCATCTTATGATTGCAAGATCATTAACTATAGATAAAGATCCATTTCGTCCTTGTGAAGAAAATGAAAAAATTATTGGTTCTAAAGTTCCGTATTTAAGTGCCATTGGAGGTTTAATGTATCTAGCTAATTGTACTAGACCTGATATATTATTTACTCTGAATTTAGTAGCCAGGTTTAGCTCATCACCCACAAAAAGGCACTCGAAAGGAATTAAACATTTATTCCGTTATCTTCAAGGAACTGTGGATCTTGGTCTATTTTATCCTAACAATGCGGTACAAGAATTGATTGATTATGCAGATGCAGGTTTTCTATCAGACCCACATAAATCCAGATCTCAAACTGGATATGTATTCACGTATGGAGGCACTCATATTTCATGGTGTTCTCAGAAACCGACACTTGTTGCAACATCATCGAATCATACTGAGATTATTCCACTCCATGAAGCAAGCAGAGAATGTGTATGGCTACGATCAATAACACATCATATAAGAAGTACATCTGGCTTATCTATTAGAGAGGGTCTTACAACATTATACGAAGACAATTCTGCATGCATTACACAGATGAAATAAGGCTATATCAAGAGTGATCGAACCAAACACATACCCCCAAGATATTTTGCCTACACTCAGGAACTCGAGAAGAACAAAGAAATTAATATTCAATATATTCAATCATGTGACAATATGACATATCATTTTACAAAGGCATTCCCTACTGTAACTTTTAAGGAATATGTTCAAAGTATGGGGATGCGTCACCTATGAGACTTATGAAAAATTGGAGATGCCAACTTGAGGGGGAGTTCACACGGCTGCACTCTTTTTCCCTTACTAAGGTTTTTATCCCACTGAGTTTTTCCTTATAAGATTTTTAACGAGGCATCACAAGACGTGTGCAGAAGACGGATCATATACGTTACAAATTTTTTAAACGGCCAATGAGGAGTGTTATAAATAATACATACAAGTGGATTTTGTGGAAATTGTTGTACCTATACTTAGGCTTACTATTTAGCATAGTAATAATAATTATTATAAACACTATTTAAATAGTGTATTAGGTTGGAAAAACCTCTATATAAAGAGCACTCTTCTATGTAAAATGATACCAATTCACAAGTGTTATTACTTAATATTTAAATTTCTTTTCGTAAGTCTTTTAATATATTGTTATAAACTCCAACAGTTTCAGTTATTCTATAACATTGTTTCTGTTTTTTGTAGAAATATTATATAAGAAGATCAAAACAATAAAAGAATGAAGAAAAAGTTAATATAATGACATGAAAGTATTAATAAATGTAAAAATATGAAGAAAAATGACTAATAGTAGAAAACAAAAAGTGCAGATCCAAATTTGAAGGAAAATAAAATGACTAATAATAGATGAACAAAAATTGAAGGAAAGCAAAAAATATATGAATAAAAAAATAAGTGAAAGAATAAAAGTAGAATGTGTAGATCCAAAATAATAGAAAGTTCCGTGGCTGCATATTCAGTCGAGCACAAGACTGCGTGTAAAAAAGAAAGTTTGTGTTGTATTTTTGTATTTAGAAAAAGAGAAACAGAAAGGTTTTTTTGTTGGAGAAGAAAATAAGTGTTTTTGTTGGGTGTTTTTGTGTTTGGTGTTCTTGTGTTGGGTGTTTTTTGGAGATTAATGAAATCAGATGTAAGAGTGGTGAGAATATATAGAGGGGAGGGTGAAAATTTCAATTTTTCGCAAAATTTAAATTTTCCCCTCAATCCCGTCTAAAATTTTTGCCAAATTTTCAAAATTTTGGATTTCTGTGACTATTATGCGGTCACAAAAAGGGAATAGTGACCGCAGTGCGGTCACTAATATTAAATAGTGACCACACTGCAATCACTATTATGTTAGTAGGGACCGCTCGTATTCATCCTTCAAATTTGAATTTTTTTTATTGATGTTGATGTGTTTGTGATTCTTAGCAACCAACCTCATTATAACATGTGAATTGAAGTAATACATGATTACAATACTAGTAGTTTAGTTGTGATCAACAAGGGCGGAGCCAGGGGTGCAAGCGGGGGCCACCGCCCCCACCCCACCCCACCCCACCCCATAAGTATATATATTATATATATAATATTTAATATCAATATGTATATTATTTTGTAGGTAAATAAGATATAGTTATTGAGTTACATATAAAAATATAAGTGGGACGAAGAAGGATAAATGGAGATTTCCATTTTATGTATCATGTTAATCTTCTAAATAAGTTACCTTAATTTTAGGAGTTAATTACGAAAATTTTCTTCAATTTATGATTTGATGAATGGCTATTTATCTTTGTTATTGACAAAACTTAATTTTATATTTCTAAAAGATATTTATATATGTTAATAATTTAAAGGCAATTTAATGTACATATGAGATTCTTTTTGACTAGTTACTTTTGTAGTTATTTATTCGACTTTTCATACTACTCTTGATTTATTCTTATAGATTAGATTAATTTAGTATTTTAGATATCGTACTAGTAATAAAAATAAAATAAAATCATGAAGCTATTAAATTTACATCTATCCGAATACTATATAATTAAAAGCGTCAACATAGGAGATATATAGTAGCCCCAAGAAAGCTATATAATTACAAAAAATATATCTACTAGTATACAATCTCACATCTTATATGTTTCGAGAAGGTAGATAATAAATTCGTTCTACTCGAAAAAAATAAAACGAGGGTAATCATTTTTTGAAAAAACATTGTTGTATAATTTATGTTGTTTTAGAAGAAAAAAAAGGCATTTATAATAATATTATATTTATTTTAAGTATTATATAGCAAGATAATTATACATGTCGTTCACTATTTCGTATTTTAGATATCGTACTAGTAATAAAAATAAAATAAAATCATGAAGCTATTAAATTTACATCTATCCGAATACTATATAATTAAAAGCGTCAACATAGGAGATATATAGTAGCCCCAAGAAAGCTATATAATTACAAAAAATATATCTACTAGTATACAATCTCACATCTTATATGTTTCGAGAAGGTAGATAATAAATTCGTTCTACTCGAAAAAAATAAAACGAGGGTAATCACTTTTTGAAAAAACATTGTTGTATAATTTATGTTGTTTTAGAAGAAAAAAAAGGCATTTATAATAATATTATATTTATTTTAAGTATTATATAGCAAGACTAAATTCCTGGCTCCGCCCCTGGTTGTGAAGTAATAGATTAAATTAGATTGAGCGAGTTATTAACGTTTAAGTTGAGACAACGTTGATGAATGTTGAAGTTTGAACATTTTTGATGTAGTGATGACCTTAATGAATGTCTTTGTTAATTTAACTTTGAATTTGTTAGTTTACATTGAGGGGGAGCAGTTTAGTAGTTTTAATTTGCTGTTGTATATGCTGAAGTAGTGAAGAATATGAACAGAGCAAGGGAGTGCGGACTCCCATTCAAAGTACGTTACTAAACAGTACTTTTAATACTGAGTATATGTCTTTACTGAATAATAAAGGACTCAGCACAATCCAAATTTTTACTATTGTCATTTCAACTTAGTCTAAAGACACGTCATGTGAAATTATAATTGTTTCGCTTTCTCAGCCTGCGACGTCTTTCAAGCTTGCCTACGAGAGTCTGAAACTCGATGCATTTGGTGCAAAATCTGTTAGTATGCTAAAAATATGGCACCTACTAATGGTATGTTGCAATTACCGTATAAACATTCAATCATTTTAGAATCTTTCCATCCTGGGTTCATATGCGCGGACTATGGAGTTCTTGATTTTGATGTAGGTGATGTGCACCGACAGCCACCTATAGATACCACTTGGCAGCAGGTCTGGTACCACTCAAATTCTGTTGAAATTTGCTTGATGGATGTAGAGGCCCTTACGTTAATCTAGTGCACTGTGACGCTTTGGTTGCTTGATTAATATACTTGTAGGCATGTTATTAAGCTACTTTCTCTTTCCAGAAATTAGTGTTACAAAGTGCAATTATTTTAGAGTAGAATGCAAGTAAATGACTGGTTATGCATGTTGTCTTCTGCAGAATAATATAATTAATGACCTTTTAGGCATGTTGTTTCAAACTGATGACATGATATGCTACATTATTTAATATAATGTTTGTCAGAGACACGACCATGATACAACTAAGAGAATAGTTATATATATATATTTTGTGCTTTTGTTTCAATATATGTTGAAAGATCAGCTGGATAATTGGTTCGTCTCCAAATAGGGACATCAAATACTCGTTCTTTATTGACGACGCCTGATTTTATGTCCAATTACGGTTATTTTTTAACTGTTAATGTTATCAGTTACTGCTTGAAGGAATGTTTCTTTCTGTCCAAACTGTTAGATTTAGTTTCCAAATAATAAATCTTGTGAGAGGTATCCCACATTGGTTATGTGTTGATATGATGTGAATGCAAAGTATAATAAAAGCCTTTTGAGTCTGTCCCACATTGGTAAAGTATGTTGGGCTCTAACTCATGGTAACTATAAGGACTTTTATGGGCTTTAAGAGCTTTAGCTCTTATAGGCCAGTTTTACTAAAGTGGCTTAAGTGTCCCACATAGGAAAAATAAAAACTTATTTGTGGGTTTATATGTGTTTGCACTATATTACTTGGGTAATAAAAAGTGCAAGACATAGGTGGTGCTCATGCACACACGCGCGCCGAGCCGAGCCCGTGCCCGCGCCCGCGCCCGCGCGCGTGCGCGTGGCGCTTGTGGCGCTTAAGTGGCGCTTTTGTTTGGCGCACTTAAAAAGCACTTAGCACTTAAGATTAATCTGAATAAGATGAACGGCTGTGATTTAATCTGAATATTAAAATTAATATAGATTAAATTGGATGGTGTGGATTTAATCTTACTTAAAATTTAAATCCGACGGCTCAGATTAATCCGGGAAAATATGGAGGGAATATTTAAAAACTCAGATTTAAATATTAACAGTCACATGTTTTGGAGCAGGAGAGTTGTGGCTTTCTGTGAAAAAATACCAGTGGAAAAGTCGTGACTTTTCCGTACAACTCTTCAACGTCTATATATTCGCGGGATTATCAGAAACAATACACATCAAATTTTTCGTATCTCTCATATACATACAAAAATAATTGCTGCAGAAATTATTTCTGTATTAATTGCATTCTTGTTCTTTTTTCTGTTTATTAACTTCGTAAGTCCAAAACGCAGTTAATAGTCTTTTATTTTCTGGGCTTAAATTGTATCCTGGGAGGCGATTCGCTGTAACCCTTTTGGCACACGAGGTGGGGGCGAATTACGCTTTAAGGAAAGCGTCTGTATTTTCGCGACTTTCAAGTTCCAGATTGTGGCATTTTCGACAAACTCACCAACAAACTTAAAGCGTATTTCTGCGTTTTCGAAAATGTCTGGAGGAGGATCGTTGAAGGAGTTTGCTACCAACATTGTGAAGTTGGAGAAGTTCGATGAAGACAACTTCAGGCGCTGGCAGAAAAAGTTGCACTTCCTTTTGGCGCAACTCGGGGTGGTGTACGTGCTGACAACTCCAAAACCAGAAGCGAAGGACCACTTTGTCCGTTGCTGAAACCAGAAGTAGGCTGAAGTGGGAACCAGACGACTACTGTTGCAAGGGACACATTTGCAACTCGCTATCCGACACGCTGTTCGACATGTACCATGAAAAATCAACGGCGAAAGAAGTCTGGGACAATCTGGAGAAAACAAATCTGGTGGAGGACGCTACGAGTAAGAAATTCATCACCAGTAAGTTTTTTCGTTATTTCATGGTGGATGGCAGAAAGGTACTTGAGCAGTTTTACGAGTTAAAGCAGATAGTTAATCAGTTGAAACAGCATGCTTTGCATATGGATGAAACTATTATTGTATCTGCTGTTATAGACAAACTTCCTCCTTCATGGAAAACCCTTAGAAATGAACTTAAGCAAAGGAAATAGGATATTTCTCTTGCAGATCTTGAGAGCCATCTTAAAATCGAAGAAGAAGACAGAAACCGATATGGTGGAGATGGTTCCAAGGTCATGGTGCTTGAGGGAGGAAGTAGTAGCAAGCAGAACAATAATCCGGGCAAAGGAAATGGTAAGAAGAACTCAAATCAGAATCCCAAAAAGAGAAAAGCAAGTAACAATACTGCTTGCTGGCAATGTGGAAAAGAGGGTCATCAAAAGAAAGATTGTCGTGACAAGGGTAAGAAACAGAAAACAGAAAACAATACAAACAAGCAGAAGTTTGTGGCAATGATTTCTGAAATGTTTGCTGAGATCAACCTTGTTGGGAATGACCGGTCATGGTGGATCGACTCTGGAGCAACAAGGCATGTCTGCAAAGACATGTCCATGTTTGTGGAGTATACACCGGAAAATGATTGCTTTGTCTACATGGGAAATGGCGCAAGTGTTGCTGTCAAGGGAAAAGGGAAAGTGCTGCTGGAGTTTACTTCGGGGCATGAACTGGAACTCACTGATGTTTACCATGTTCCAGAAATTGATAGAGGTGGTGAATATTATGATCCTACGTTTTTTGAAAATGTTGGTATTGTTCATGAAGTTACTGCACCCTATACTCCACAACAAAACGGAATTGCTGAAAGAAAAAATAGGACATTAACTGAAATGATTAATGCTATGTTGTCCAAATCTGGACTTAGCAAAGGATTTTGGGGTGAGGCACTTTTAACAGCGTGTCATGTTTTGAATAGAGTGCCTACTAAGAAAAATTCTACAACTCCATATGAATTATGGAAGAAAAGAAAACCAAACTTGAAGTATTTGCGAGTTTGGGGTTGTAGAGCTATAGTTAGAGTTCCTGATCCTAAAAGAAAGAAGTTGGGAGAAAAGGGTGTAGAATGTATTTTTCTTGGTTATGCACTAAACAGTAAAGCTTACAGATTTATGGTAATTGAGAAAAATTACTCGATTGAAGTAAATACAATAATTGAATCAAGAGATGCCATATTTGATGAAACCAGGTTTTCTTCTATTCCTAGAATTCCAGAAAATAATAATAATGAATCAATAAATATAAGGAATTCTGAAATAGAGGATGAAGAACCTAGGAGAAGTAAAAGACCTAGAGTACAAAAAGACTTTGGGCCTGATTTTCACATGTATCTTGTTGAAGGTACACGAGAAAAAGAAACAAATCAAGTGCTGTTATCTTTACATGCTGAATCTGATCCAAAAACCCATGCAGAGGCTATGAAGTCTCGAGATGCTAGTTTTTGGAAAGAGGCTATACAAGATGAAATGGATTCCATCATGGGAAATGACACATGGAAATTGGTGGACTTACCTCCTGGTTTTAAAACCGTTGGATGTAAGTGGATTTTCAAAAAGAAAATGAAAGTTGATGGAACCGTTGAGAAGTTTAAAGCAAGATTAGTTGCAAAAGGCTTCACTCAAAAAGAAGGACTTGATTATTTCGACACTTATGCTCCAGTGGCTAGAATTGCTACAATTAGGATTTTAATATCCTTGGCCTCCATATATAAATTTGAAATTCACCAAATGGATGTCAAAACTGCATTCTTGAATGGTGAATTAAAAGAAGAAATTTATATGCAACAACCTGAAGGTTTTGTTGTGAAAGGACAAGAGCATAAAGTGTGTAAACTTGTTAAGTCTTTGTACGGACTTAAACAAGCACCAAAACAATGGCATGAAAGGTTTGACCAGGCTGTGTTGTCAAACGGATTCAAAATCCATGAATTTGATAAGTGTGTTTATAGTAAATTTAAAAATAATAAAGGTGTTATTATTTGCTTATATGTTGATGACATGCTTATCTTTGGTTCTGATCTAGATCAAATCAATAATGCTAAGAAATTTCTATGTGAAACATTTGATATGAAAGATCTAGGTCAAGCTGATGTTATTTTAGGGATTAAAATAATTAGAAGTAATGAAGGTATCATGTTATCACAGTCTCATTACGTTGAAAAAGTATTGAGAAAATTTAATCATTTTGATTGTACACCTGTTAGTACTCCGTTCGACCCTAGTACTAAATTAATGCCAAATGATGGGAGAGCATTTTCCCAAAACCAGTATGCTAGTGCAATAGGAAGCTTAATGTATTGCATGACTTGTACTAGGCCTGATATTGCGTTTGCAGTTGGTAAACTGAGTCGGTATACAAGTAATCCTAGTAGAGAACATTGGAAAGCAATATTTAGAGTCTTCAAGTATCTTAAGAAGACCATTGATTATGGCTTATGCTATAGTGGCTATCCAAATGTTTTGGAAGGTTATACTGATGCTAGCTGGATTACTGAGAGTGATGACCACGCATCAACTAGTGGTTGGATATTCACTCTTGGTGGAGCTGCAATATCATGGGGTTCTAAGAAACAAACATGCTTGGCTGATTCAACCATGGCATCGGAGTTTATAGCATTAAACTCGGCAAGTAAAGAAGCAGAATGGTTGAGAAACTTGTTATTGGAAATGCCAATATGGCCTAAACCAATGCCTCCCGTGTTAATACACTGTGACAGTCAGTCGACTTTGTCTAGAGCTTATAGTCATGTCTATAACGGAAAGTCTAGACATATTGGTTTGAGGCATAGCTATGTGAGACAGTTAATCAGTGATGGTGTTATCACAATTAACTATGTGAGGTCAGCAAGTAACTTGGCTGATCCTCTGACTAAAGGTCTTGCCAGAGATATGGTGCATAAGACTTCTAGAGCGATGGGACTGAAAGCCCATACATAGTGATCACACATGAGGGAAACTCAACTTAACACTTGAAATATCAAACTTGGGTTCAATGAGTAAAGTACTTCATTTTTGTGATTGTCAAGCACTTAGTATTTTAAATTAATAATTCAATTATTAATTGGTTCCATCTAAGTATAGTGCTTGGTACCTGTAATGTCAAAGGTAGAGGTTGAGTTTAATACTCTTAATAGACTTGTAACAGTAAATGTTGGGATGTCATAATTACAGGGACATCCTTGACAAGTCTACCTAAGTGAGTAGTAGAAGTGAGGCCGCTTCATTAGAGTTTTAGGGCTTAACTCTAAAAACTACTCATGATACCAGGATATAGACACAGGGCCGTTAACGTGTCGGCTTGTTAGAATAAAGAACAAGTGGAGGAACTGTGTGTGGTACTTATCCGGTTGGTCGATATAGAATTGCTAGTTCAAAGACTAGTCTACTATGCTCTTCTGATTAACTTTGATAGGTATCCACTAAGTGAAGGTTAAAGTCGAAAGACACCTTTATTTATTCATAGAACTTCTTGAGGTGCAAACTAAGATTTATCATTCGGAAATGGTGGAGATTGTTAGATTTAGTTTCCAAATAATAAATCTTGTGAGAGGTATCCCACATTGGTTATGTGTTGATATGATGTGAATGCAAAGTATAATAAAAGCCTTTTGAGTCTGTCCCACATTGGTAAAGTATGTTGGGCTCTAACTCATGGTAACTATAAGGACTTTTATGGGCTTTAAGAGCTTTAGCTCTTATAGGCCAGTTTTACTAAAGTGGCTTAAGTGTCCCACATAGGAAAAATAAAAACTTATTTGTGGGTTTATATGTGTTTGCACTATATTACTTGGGTAATAAAAAGTGCAAGACATAGGTGGTGCTCATGCACACACGCGCGCCGAGCCGAGCCCGTGCCCGCGCCCGCGCGCGCGCGTGCGCGTGGCGCTTGTGGCGCTTAAGTGGCGCTTTTGTTTGGCGCACTTAAAAAGCACTTAGCACTTTGCACGCTTGCATCGCTCATCGATCTAGGCCGTAGATTTTATTTAATTAATTAAATAAGATGAACGGCTGTGATTTAATCTGAATATTAAAATTAATATAGATTAAATTGGATGGTGTGGATTTAATCTTACTTAAAATTTAAATCCGACGGCTCAGATTAATCCGGGAAAATATGGAGGGAATATTTAAAAACTCAGATTTAAATATTAACAGTCACATGTTTTGGAGCAGGAGAGTTGTGGCTTTCTGTGAAAAAATACCAGTGGAAAAGTCGTGACTTTTCCGTACAACTCTTCAACGTCTATATATTCGCGGGAT
Organism: Linaria vulgaris; assembly: GCA_948329865.1. NCBI lineage: Eukaryota > Viridiplantae > Streptophyta > Magnoliopsida > Lamiales > Plantaginaceae > Linaria > Linaria vulgaris. The sequence goes on from OX415252.1 coordinate 78,076,445, forward strand.
TATCAGAGACAATACACATCAAATTTTTCGTATCTCTCATATACATACAAAAATAATTGCTGCAGAAATTATTTCTGTATTAATTGCATTCTTGTTCTTTTTTCTGTTTATTAACTTCGTAAGTCCAAAACGCAGTTAATAGTCTTTTATTTTCTGGGCTTAAATTGTATCCTGGGAGGCGATTCGCTGTAACCCTTTTGGCACACGAGGTGGGGGCGAATTACGCTTTAAGGAAAGCGTCTGTATTTTCGCGACTTTCAAGTTCCAGATTGTGGCATTTTCGACAAACTCACCAACAAACTTAAAGCGTATTTCTGCGTTTTCGAAAATGTCTGGAGGAGGATCGTTGAAGGAGTTTGCTACCAACATTGTGAAGTTGGAGAAGTTCGATGGAGACAACTTCAGGCGCTGGCAGAAAAAGTTGCACTTCCTTTTGGCGCAACTCGGGGTGGTGTACGTGCTGACAACTCCAAAACCAGAAGCGAAGGACCACTTTGTCCGTTGCTGAAACCAGAAGTAGGCTGAAGTGGGAACCAGACGACTACTGTTGCAAGGGACACATTTGCAACTCGCTATCCGACACGCTGTTCGACATGTACCATGAAAAATCAACGGCGAAAGAAGTCTGGGACAATCTGGAGAAAACAAATCTGGTGGAGGACGCTACGAGTAAGAAATTCATCACCAGTAAGTTTTTTCGTTATTTCATGGTGGATGGCAGAAAGGTACTTGAGCAGTTTTACGAGTTAAAGCAGATAGTTAATCAGTTTAAACAGCATGCTTTGCATATGGATGAAACTATTATTGTATCTGCTGTTATAGACAAACTTCCTCCTTCATGGAAAAACCTTAGAAATGAACTTAAGCAAAGGAAAGAGGATATTTCTCTTGCAGATCTTGAGAGCCATCTTAAAATCGAAGAAGAAGACAGAAACCGATATGGTGGAGATGGTTCCAAGGTCATGGTGCTTGAGGGAGGAAGTAGTAGCAAGCAGAACAATAATCCGGGCAAAGGAAATGGTAAGAAGAACTCAAATCAGAATCCCAAAAAGAGAAAAGCAAGTAACAATACTGCTTGCTGGCAATGTGGAAAAGAGGGTCATCAAAAGAAAGATTGTCGTGACAAGGGTAAGAAACAGAAAACAGAAAACAATACAAACAAGCAGAAGTTTGTGGCAATGATTTCTGAAATGTTTGCTGAGATCAACCTTGTTGGGAATGACCGGTCATGGTGGATCGACTCTGGAGCAACAAGGCATGTCTGCAAAGACATGTCCATGTTTGTGGAGTATACACCGGAAAATGATTGCTTTGTCTACATGGGAAATGGCGCAAGTGTTGCTGTCAAGGGAAAAGGGAAAGTGCTGCTGGAGTTTACTTCGGGGCATGAACTGGAACTCACTGATGTTTACCATGTTCCAGAAATTGATAGAGGTGGTGAATATTATGATCCTACGTTTTTTGAAAATGTTGGTATTGTTCATGAAGTTACTGCACCCTATACTCCACAACAAAACGGAATTGCTGAAAGAAAAAATAGGACATTAACTGAAATGATTAATGCTATGTTGTCCAAATCTGGACTTAGCAAAGGATTTTGGGGTGAGGCACTTTTAACAGCGTGTCATGTTTTGAATAGAGTGCCTACTAAGAAAAATTCTACAACTCCATATGAATTATGGAAGAAAAGAAAACCAAACTTGAAGTATTTGCGAGTTTGGGGTTGTAGAGCTATAGTTAGAGTTCCTGATCCTAAAAGAAAGAAGTTGGGAGAAAAGGGTGTAGAATGTATTTTTCTTGGTTATGCACTAAACAGTAAAGCTTACAGATTTATGGTAATTGAGAAAAATTACTCGATTGAAGTAAATACAATAATTGAATCAAGAGATGCCATATTTGATGAAACCAGGTTTTCTTCTATTCCTAGAATTCCAGAAAATAATAATAATGAATCAATAAATATAAGGAATTCTGAAATAGAGGATGAAGAACCTAGGAGAAGTAAAAGACCTAGAGTACAAAAAGACTTTGGGCCTGATTTTCACATGTATCTTGTTGAAGGTACACGAGAAAAAGAAACAAATCAAGTGCTGTTATCTTTACATGCTGAATCTGATCCAAAAACCCATGCAGAGGCTATGAAGTCTCGAGATGCTAGTTTTTGGAAAGAGGCTATACAAGATGAAATGGATTCCATCATGGGAAATGACACATGGAAATTGGTGGACTTACCTCCTGGTTTTAAAACCGTTGGATGTAAGTGGATTTTCAAAAAGAAAATGAAAGTTGATGGAACCGTTGAGAAGTTTAAAGCAAGATTAGTTGCAAAAGGCTTCACTCAAAAAGAAGGACTTGATTATTTCGACACTTATGCTCCAGTGGCTAGAATTGCTACAATTAGGATTTTAATATCCTTGGCCTCCATATATAAATTTGAAATTCACCAAATGGATGTCAAAACTGCATTCTTGAATGGTGAATTAAAAGAAGAAATTTATATGCAACAACCTGAAGGTTTTGTTGTGAAAGGACAAGAGCATAAAGTGTGTAAACTTGTTAAGTCTTTGTACGGACTTAAACAAGCACCAAAACAATGGCATGAAAGGTTTGACCAGGCTGTGTTGTCAAACGGATTCAAAATCCATGAATTTGATAAGTGTGTTTATAGTAAATTTAAAAATAATAAAGGTGTTATTATTTGCTTATATGTTGATGACATGCTTATCTTTGGTTCTGATCTAGATCAAATCAATAATGCTAAGAAATTTCTATGTGAAACATTTGATATGAAAGATCTAGGTCAAGCTGATGTTATTTTAGGGATTAAAATAATTAGAAGTAATGAAGGTATCATGTTATCACAGTCTCATTACGTTGAAAAAGTATTGAGAAAATTTAATCATTTTGATTGTACACCTGTTAGTACTCCGTTCGACCCTAGTACTAAATTAATGCCAAATGATGGGAGAGCATTTTCCCAAAACCAGTATGCTAGTGCAATAGGAAGCTTAATGTATTGCATGACTTGTACTAGGCCTGATATTGCGTTTGCAGTTGGTAAACTGAGTCGGTATACAAGTAATCCTAGTAGAGAACATTGGAAAGCAATATTTAGAGTCTTCAAGTATCTTAAGAAGACCATTGATTATGGCTTATGCTATAGTGGCTATCCAAATGTTTTGGAAGGTTATACTGATGCTAGCTGGATTACTGAGAGTGATGACCACGCATCAACTAGTGGTTGGATATTCACTCTTGGTGGAGCTGCAATATCATGGGGTTCTAAGAAACAAACATGCTTGGCTGATTCAACCATGGCATCGGAGTTTATAGCATTAAACTCGGCAAGTAAAGAAGCAGAATGGTTGAGAAACTTGTTATTGGAAATGCCAATATGGCCTAAACCAATGCCTCCCGTGTTAATACACTGTGACAGTCAGTCGACTTTGTCTAGAGCTTATAGTCATGTCTATAACGGAAAGTCTAGACATATTGGTTTGAGGCATAGCTATGTGAGACAGTTAATCAGTGATGGTGTTATCACAATTAACTATGTGAGGTCAGCAAGTAACTTGGCTGATCCTCTGACTAAAGGTCTTGCCAGAGATATGGTGCATAAGACTTCTAGAGCGATGGGACTGAAAGCCCATACATAGTGATCACACATGAGGGAAACTCAACTTAACACTTGAAATATCAAACTTGGGTTCAATGAGTAAAGTACTTCATTTTTGTGATTGTCAAGCACTTAGTATTTTAAATTAATAATTCAATTATTAATTGGTTCCATCTAAGTATAGTGCTTGGTACCTGTAATGTCAAAGGTAGAGGTTGAGTTTAATACTCTTAATAGACTTGTAACAGTAAATGTTGGGATGTCATAATTACAGGGACATCCTTGACAAGTCTACCTAAGTGAGTAGTAGAAGTGAGGCCGCTTCATTAGAGTTTTAGGGCTTAACTCTAAAAACTACTCATGATACCAGGATATAGACACAGGGCCGTTAACGTGTCGGCTTGTTAGAATAAAGAACAAGTGGAGGAACTGTGTGTGGTACTTATCCGGTTGGTCGATATAGAATTGCTAGTTCAAAGACTAGTCTACTATGCTCTTCTGATTAACTTTGATAGGTATCCACTAAGTGAAGGTTAAAGTCGAAAGACACCTTTATTTATTCATAGAACTTCTTGAGGTGCAAACTAAGATTTATCATTCGGAAATGGTGGAGATTGTTAGATTTAGTTTCCAAATAATAAATCTTGTGAGAGGTATCCCACATTGGTTATGTGTTGATATGATGTGAATGCAAAGTATAATAAAAGCCTTTTGAGTCTGTCCCACATTGGTAAAGTATGTTGGGCTCTAACTCATGGTAACTATAAGGACTTTTATGGGCTTTAAGAGCTTTAGCTCTTATAGGCCAGTTTTACTAAAGTGGCTTAAGTGTCCCACATAGGAAAAATAAAAACTTATTTGTGGGTTTATATGTGTTTGCACTATATTACTTGGGTAATAAAAAGTGCAAGACATAGGTGGTGCTCATGCACACACGCGCGCCGAGCCGAGCCCGTGCCCGCGCCCGCGCGCGCGCGTGCGCGTGGCGCTTGTGGCGCTTAAGTGGCGCTTTTGTTTGGCGCACTTAAAAAGCACTTAGCACTTTGCACGCTTGCATCGCTCATCGATCTAGGCCGTAGATTTTATTTAATTAATTAAATAAGATGAACGGCTGTGATTTAATCTGAATATTAAAATTAATATAGATTAAATTGGATGGTGTGGATTTAATCTTACTTAAAATTTAAATCCGACGGCTCAGATTAATCCGGGAAAATATGGAGGGAATATTTAAAAACTCAGATTTAAATATTAACAGTCACATGTTTTGGAGCAGGAGAGTTGTGGCTTTCTGTGAAAAAATACCAGTGGAAAAGTCGTGACTTTTCCGTACAACTCTTCAACGTCTATATATTCGCGGGATTATCAGAGACAATACACATCAAATTTTTCGTATCTCTCATATACATACAAAAATAATTGCTGCAGAAATTATTTCTGTATTAATTGCATTCTTGTTCTTTTTTCTGTTTATTAACTTCGTAAGTCCAAAACGCAGTTAATAGTCTTTTATTTTCTGGGCTTAAATTGTATCCTGGGAGGCGATTCGCTGTAACCCTTTTGGCACACGAGGTGGGGGCGAATTACGCTTTAAGGAAAGCGTCTGTATTTTCGCGACTTTCAAGTTCCAGATTGTGGCATTTTCGACAAACTCACCAACAAACTTAAAGCGTATTTCTGCGTTTTCGAAAATGTCTGGAGGAGGATCGTTGAAGGAGTTTGCTACCAACATTGTGAAGTTGGAGAAGTTCGATGGAGACAACTTCAGGCGCTGGCAGAAAAAGTTGCACTTCCTTTTGGCGCAACTCGGGGTGGTGTACGTGCTGACAACTCCAAAACCAGAAGCGAAGGACCACTTTGTCCGTTGCTGAAACCAGAAGTAGGCTGAAGTGGGAACCAGACGACTACTGTTGCAAGGGACACATTTGCAACTCGCTATCCGACACGCTGTTCGACATGTACCATGAAAAATCAACGGCGAAAGAAGTCTGGGACAATCTGGAGAAAACAAATCTGGTGGAGGACGCTACGAGTAAGAAATTCATCACCAGTAAGTTTTTTCGTTATTTCATGGTGGATGGCAGAAAGGTACTTGAGCAGTTTTACGAGTTAAAGCAGATAGTTAATCAGTTTAAACAGCATGCTTTGCATATGGATGAAACTATTATTGTATCTGCTGTTATAGACAAACTTCCTCCTTCATGGAAAAACCTTAGAAATGAACTTAAGCAAAGGAAAGAGGATATTTCTCTTGCAGATCTTGAGAGCCATCTTAAAATCGAAGAAGAAGACAGAAACCGATATGGTGGAGATGGTTCCAAGGTCATGGTGCTTGAGGGAGGAAGTAGTAGCAAGCAGAACAATAATCCGGGCAAAGGAAATGGTAAGAAGAACTCAAATCAGAATCCCAAAAAGAGAAAAGCAAGTAACAATACTGCTTGCTGGCAATGTGGAAAAGAGGGTCATCAAAAGAAAGATTGTCGTGACAAGGGTAAGAAACAGAAAACAGAAAACAATACAAACAAGCAGAAGTTTGTGGCAATGATTTCTGAAATGTTTGCTGAGATCAACCTTGTTGGGAATGACCGGTCATGGTGGATCGACTCTGGAGCAACAAGGCATGTCTGCAAAGACATGTCCATGTTTGTGGAGTATACACCGGAAAATGATTGCTTTGTCTACATGGGAAATGGCGCAAGTGTTGCTGTCAAGGGAAAAGGGAAAGTGCTGCTGGAGTTTACTTCGGGGCATGAACTGGAACTCACTGATGTTTACCATGTTCCAGAAATTGATAGAGGTGGTGAATATTATGATCCTACATTTTTTGAAAATGTTGGTATTGTTCATGAAGTTACTGCACCCTATACTCCACAACAAAACGGAATTGCTGAAAGAAAAAATAGGACATTAACTGAAATGATTAATGCTATGTTGTCCAAATCTGGACTTAGCAAAGGATTTTGGGGTGAGGCACTTTTAACAGCGTGTCATGTTTTGAATAGAGTGCCTACTAAGAAAAATTCTACAACTCCATATGAATTATGGAAGAAAAGAAAACCAAACTTGAAGTATTTGCGAGTTTGGGGTTGTAGAGCTATAGTTAGAGTTCCTGATCCTAAAAGAAAGAAGTTGGGAGAAAAGGGTGTAGAATGTATTTTTCTTGGTTATGCACTAAACAGTAAAGCTTACAGATTTATGGTAATTGAGAAAAATTACTCGATTGAAGTAAATACAATAATTGAATCAAGAGATGCCATATTTGATGAAACCAGGTTTTCTTCTATTCCTAGAATTCCAGAAAATAATAATAATGAATCAATAAATATAAGGAATTCTGAAATAGAGGATGAAGAACCTAGGAGAAGTAAAAGACCTAGAGTACAAAAAGACTTTGGGCCTGATTTTCACATGTATCTTGTTGAAGGTACACGAGAAAAAGAAACAAATCAAGTGCTGTTATCTTTACATGCTGAATCTGATCCAAAAACCCATGCAGAGGCTATGAAGTCTCGAGATGCTAGTTTTTGGAAAGAGGCTATACAAGATGAAATGGATTCCATCATGGGAAATGACACCTGGAAATTGGTGGACTTACCTCCTGGTTTTAAAACCGTTGGATGTAAGTGGATTTTCAAAAAGAAAATGAAAGTTGATGGAACCGTTGAGAAGTTTAAAGCAAGATTAGTTGCAAAAGGCTTCACTCAAAAAGAAGGACTTGATTATTTCGACACTTATGCTCCAGTGGCTAGAATTGCTACAATTAGGATTTTAATATCCTTGGCCTCCATATATAAATTTGAAATTCACCAAATGGATGTCAAAACTGCATTCTTGAATGGTGAATTAAAAGAAGAAATTTATATGCAACAACCTGAAGGTTTTGTTGTGAAAGGACAAGAGCATAAAGTGTGTAAACTTGTTAAGTCTTTGTACGGACTTAAACAAGCACCAAAACAATGGCATGAAAGGTTTGACCAGGCTGTGTTGTCAAACGGATTCAAAATCCATGAATCTGATAAGTGTGTTTATAGTAAATTTAAAAATAATAAAGGTGTTATTATTTGCTTATATGTTGATGACATGCTTATCTTTGGTTCTGATCTAGATCAAATCAATAATGCTAAGAAATTTCTATGTGAAACATTTGATATGAAAGATCTAGGTCAAGCTGATGTTATTTTAGGGATTAAAATAATTAGAAGTAATGAAGGTATCATGTTATCACAGTCTCATTACGTTGAAAAAGTATTGAGAAAATTTAATCATTTTGATTGTACACCTGTTAGTACTCCGTTCGACCCTAGTACTAAATTAATGCCAAATGATGGGAGAGCATTTTCCCAAAACCAGTATGCTAGTGCAATAGGAAGCTTAATGTATTGCATGACTTGTACTAGGCCTGATATTGCGTTTGCAGTTGGTAAACTGAGTCGGTATACAAGTAATCCTAGTAGAGAACATTGGAAAGCAATATTTAGAGTCTTCAAGTATCTTAAGAAGACCATTGATTATGGCTTATGCTATAGTGGCTATCCAAATGTTTTGGAAGGTTATACTGATGCTAGCTGGATTACTGAGAGTGATGACCACGCATCAACTAGTGGTTGGATATTCACTCTTGGTGGAGCTGCAATATCATGGGGTTCTAAGAAACAAACATGCTTGGCTGATTCAACCATGGCATCGGAGTTTATAGCATTAAACTCGGCAAGTAAAGAAGCAGAATGGTTGAGAAACTTGTTATTGGAAATGCCAATATGGCCTAAACCAATGCCTCCCGTGTTAATACACTGTGACAGTCAGTCGACTTTGTCTAGAGCTTATAGTCATGTCTATAACGGAAAGTCTAGACATATTGGTTTGAGGCATAGCTATGTGAGACAGTTAATCAGTGATGGTGTTATCACAATTAACTATGTGAGGTCAGCAAGTAACTTGGCTGATCCTCTGACTAAAGGTCTTGCCAGAGATATGGTGCATAAGACTTCTAGAGCGATGGGACTGAAAGCCCATACATAGTGATCACACATGAGGGAAACTCAACTTAACACTTGAAATATCAAACTTGGGTTCAATGAGTAAAGTACTTCATTTTTGTGATTGTCAAGCACTTAGTATTTTAAATTAATAATTCAATTATTAATTGGTTCCATCTAAGTATAGTGCTTGGTACCTGTAATGTCAAAGGTAGAGGTTGAGTTTAATACTCTTAATAGACTTGTAACAGTAAATGTTGGGATGTCATAATTACAGGGACATCCTTGACAAGTCTACCTAAGTGAGTAGTAGAAGTGAGGCCGCTTCATTAGAGTTTTAGGGCTTAACTCTAAAAACTACTCATGATACCAGGATATAGACACAGGGCCGTTAACGTGTCGGCTTGTTAGAATAAAGAACAAGTGGAGGAACTGTGTGTGGTACTTATCCGGTTGGTCGATATAGAATTGCTAGTTCAAAGACTAGTCTACTATGCTCTTCTGATTAACTTTGATAGGTATCCACTAAGTGAAGGTTAAAGTCGAAAGACACCTTTATTTATTCATAGAACTTCTTGAGGTGCAAACTAAGATTTATCATTCGGAAATGGTGGAGATTGTTAGATTTAGTTTCCAAATAATAAATCTTGTGAGAGGTATCCCACATTGGTTATGTGTTGATATGATGTGAATGCAAAGTATAATAAAAGCCTTTTGAGTCTGTCCCACATTGGTAAAGTATGTTGGGCTCTAACTCATGGTAACTATAAGGACTTTTATGGGCTTTAAGAGCTTTAGCTCTTATAGGCCAGTTTTACTAAAGTGGCTTAAGTGTCCCACATAGGAAAAATAAAAACTTATTTGTGGGTTTATATGTGTTTGCACTATATTACTTGGGTAATAAAAAGTGCAAGACATAGGTGGTGCTCATGCACACACGCGCGCCGAGCCGAGCCCGTGCCCGCGCCCGCGCGCGCGCGTGCGCGTGGCGCTTGTGGCGCTTTTGTTTGGCGCACTTAAAAAGCACTTAGCACTTTGCACGCTTGCATCGCTCATCGATCTAGGTCGTAGATTTTATTTAATTAATTAAATAAGATGAACGGCTGTGATTTAATCTGAATATTAAAATTAATATAGATTAAATTGGATGGTGTGGATTTAATCTTACTTAAAATTTAAATCCGACGGCTCAGATTAATCCGGAAAAATATGGAGGGAATATTTAAAAACTCAGATTTAAATATTAACAGTCACATGTTTTGGAGCAGGAGAGTTGTGGCTTTCTGTGAAAAAATACCAGTGGAAAAGTCGTGACTTTTCCGTACAACTCTTCAACGTCTATATATTCGCGGGATTATCAGAGACAATACACATCAAATTTTTCGTATCTCTCATATACATACAAAAATAATTGCTGCAGAAATTATTTCTGTATTAATTGCATTCTTGTTCTTTTTTCTGTTTATTAACTTCGTAAGTCCAAAACGCAGTTAATAGTCTTTTATTTTCTGGGCTTAAATTGTATCCTGGGAGGCGATTCGCTGTAACCCTTTTGGCACACGAGGTGGGGGCGAATTACGCTTTAAGGAAAGCGTCTGTATTTTCGCGACTTTCAAGTTCCAGATTGTGGCATTTTCGACAAACTCACCAACAAACTTAAAGCGTATTTCTGCGTTTTCGAAAATGTCTGGAGGAGGATCGTTGAAGGAGTTTGCTACCAACATTGTGAAGTTGGAGAAGTTCGATGGAGACAACTTCAGGCGCTGGCAGAAAAAGTTGCACTTCCTTTTGGCGCAACTCGGGGTGGTGTACGTGCTGACAACTCCAAAACCAGAAGCGAAGGACCACTTTGTCCGTTGCTGAAACCAGAAGTAGGCTGAAGTGGGAACCAGACGACTACTGTTGCAAGGGACACATTTGCAACTCGCTATCCGACACGCTGTTCGACATGTACCATGAAAAATCAACGGCGAAAGAAGTCTGGGACAATCTGGAGAAAACAAATCTGGTGGAGGACGCTACGAGTAAGAAATTCATCACCAGTAAGTTTTTTCGTTATTTCATGGTGGATGGCAGAAAGGTACTTGAGCAGTTTTACGAGTTAAAGCAGATAGTTAATCAGTTTAAACAGCATGCTTTGCATATGGATGAAACTATTATTGTATCTGCTGTTATAGACAAACTTCCTCCTTCATGGAAAAACCTTAGAAATGAACTTAAGCAAAGGAAAGAGGATATTTCTCTTGCAGATCTTGAGAGCCATCTTAAAATCGAAGAAGAAGACAGAAACCGATATGGTGGAGATGGTTCCAAGGTCATGGTGCTTGAGGGAGGAAGTAGTAGCAAGCAGAACAATAATCCGGGCAAAGGAAATGGTAAGAAGAACTCAAATCAGAATCCCAAAAAGAGAAAAGCAAGTAACAATACTGCTTGCTGGCAATGTGGAAAAGAGGGTCATCAAAAGAAAGATTGTCGTGACAAGGGTAAGAAACAGAAAACAGAAAACAATACAAACAAGCAGAAGTTTGTGGCAATGATTTCTGAAATGTTTGCTGAGATCAACCTTGTTGGGAATGACCGGTCATGGTGGATCGACTCTGGAGCAACAAGGCATGTCTGCAAAGACATGTCCATGTTTGTGGAGTATACACCGGAAAATGATTGCTTTGTCTACATGGGAAATGGCGCAAGTGTTGCTGTCAAGGGAAAAGGGAAAGTGCTGCTGGAGTTTACTTCGGGGCATGAACTGGAACTCACTGATGTTTACCATGTTCCAGAAATTGATAGAGGTGGTGAATATTATGATCCTACGTTTTTTGAAAATGTTGGTATTGTTCATGAAGTTACTGCACCCTATACTCCACAACAAAACGGAATTGCTGAAAGAAAAAATAGGACATTAACTGAAATGATTAATGCTATGTTGTCCAAATCTGGACTTAGCAAAGGATTTTGGGGTGAGGCACTTTTAACAGCGTGTCATGTTTTGAATAGAGTGCCTACTAAGAAAAATTCTACAACTCCATATGAATTATGGAAGAAAAGAAAACCAAACTTGAAGTATTTGCGAGTTTGGGGTTGTAGAGCTATAGTTAGAGTTCCTGATCCTAAAAGAAAGAAGTTGGGAGAAAAGGGTGTAGAATGTATTTTTCTTGGTTATGCACTAAACAGTAAAGCTTACAGATTTATGGTAATTGAGAAAAATTACTCGATTGAAGTAAATACAATAATTGAATCAAGAGATGCCATATTTGATGAAACCAGGTTTTCTTCTATTCCTAGAATTCCAGAAAATAATAATAATGAATCAATAAATATAAGGAATTCTGAAATAGAGGATGAAGAACCTAGGAGAAGTAAAAGACCTAGAGTACAAAAAGACTTTGGGCCTGATTTTCACATGTATCTTGTTGAAGGTACACGAGAAAAAGAAACAAATCAAGTGCTGTTATCTTTACATGCTGAATCTGATCCAAAAACCCATGCAGAGGCTATGAAGTCTCGAGATGCTAGTTTTTGGAAAGAGGCTATACAAGATGAAATGGATTCCATCATGGGAAATGACACCTGGAAATTGGTGGACTTACCTCCTGGTTTTAAAACCGTTGGATGTAAGTGGATTTTCAAAAAGAAAATGAAAGTTGATGGAACCGTTGAGAAGTTTAAAGCAAGATTAGTTGCAAAAGGCTTCACTCAAAAAGAAGGACTTGATTATTTCGACACTTATGCTCCAGTGGCTAGAATTGCTACAATTAGGATTTTAATATCCTTGGCCTCCATATATAAATTTGAAATTCACCAAATGGATGTCAAAACTGCATTCTTGAATGGTGAATTAAAAGAAGAAATTTATATGCAACAACCTGAAGGTTTTGTTGTGAAAGGACAAGAGCATAAAGTGTGTAAACTTGTTAAGTCTTTGTACGGACTTAAACAAGCACCAAAACAATGGCATGAAAGGTTTGACCAGGCTGTGTTGTCAAACGGATTCAAAATCCATGAATCTGATAAGTGTGTTTATAGTAAATTTAAAAATAATAAAGGTGTTATTATTTGCTTATATGTTGATGACATGCTTATCTTTGGTTCTGATCTAGATCAAATCAATAATGCTAAGAAATTTCTATGTGAAACATTTGATATGAAAGATCTAGGTCAAGCTGATGTTATTTTAGGGATTAAAATAATTAGAAGTAATGAAGGTATCATGTTATCACAGTCTCATTACGTTGAAAAAGTATTGAGAAAATTTAATCATTTTGATTGTACACCTGTTAGTACTCCGTTCGACCCTAGTACTAAATTAATGCCAAATGATGGGAGAGCATTTTCCCAAAACCAGTATGCTAGTGCAATAGGAAGCTTAATGTATTGCATGACTTGTACTAGGCCTGATATTGCGTTTGCAGTTGGTAAACTGAGTCGGTATACAAGTAATCCTAGTAGAGAACATTGGAAAGCAATATTTAGAGTCTTCAAGTATCTTAAGAAGACCATTGATTATGGCTTATGCTATAGTGGCTATCCAAATGTTTTGGAAGGTTATACTGATGCTAGCTGGATTACTGAGAGTGATGACCACGCATCAACTAGTGGTTGGATATTCACTCTTGGTGGAGCTGCAATATCATGGGGTTCTAAGAAACAAACATGCTTGGCTGATTCAACCATGGCATCGGAGTTTATAGCTTTAAACTCGGCAAGTAAAGAAGCAGAATGGTTGAGAAACTTGTTATTGGAAATGCCAATATGGCCTAAACCAATGCCTCCCGTGTTAATACACTGTGACAGTCAGTCGACTTTGTCTAGAGCTTATAGTCATGTCTATAACGGAAAGTCTAGACATATTGGTTTGAGGCATAGCTATGTGAGACAGTTAATCAGTGATGGTGTTATCACAATTAACTATGTGAGGTCAGCAAGTAACTTGGCTGATCCTCTGACTAAAGGTCTTGCCAGAGATATGGTGCATAAGACTTCTAGAGCGATGGGACTGAAAGCCCATACATAGTGATCACACATGAGGGAAACTCAACTTAACACTTGAAATATCAAACTTGGGTTCAATGAGTAAAGTACTTCATTTTTGTGATTGTCAAGCACTTAGTATTTTAAATTAATAATTCAATTATTAATTGGTTCCATCTAAGTATAGTGCTTGGTACCTGTAATGTCAAAGGTAGAGGTTGAGTTTAATACTCTTAATAGACTTGTAACAGTAAATGTTGGGATGTCATAATTACAGGGACATCCTTGACAAGTCTACCTAAGTGAGTAGTAGAAGTGAGGCCGCTTCATTAGAGTTTTAGGGCTTAACTCTAAAAACTACTCATGATACCAGGATATAGACACAGGGCCGTTAACGTGTCGGCTTGTTAGAATAAAGAACAAGTGGAGGAACTGTGTGTGGTACTTATCCGGTTGGTCGATATAGAATTGCTAGTTCAAAGACTAGTCTACTATGCTCTTCTGATTAACTTTGATAGGTATCCACTAAGTGAAGGTTAAAGTCGAAAGACACCTTTATTTATTTATAGAACTTCTTGAGGTGCAAACTAAGATTTATCATTCGGAAATGGTGGAGATTGTTAGATTTAGTTTCCAAATAATAAATCTTGTGAGAGGTATCCCACATTGGTTATGTGTTGATATGATGTGAATGCAAAGTATAATAAAAGCCTTTTGAGTCTGTCCCACATTGGTAAAGTATGTTGGGCTCTAACTCATGGTAACTATAAGGACTTTTATGGGCTTTAAGAGCTTTAGCTCTTATAGGCCAGTTTTACTAAAGTGGCTTAAGTGTCCCACATAGGAAAAATAAAAACTTATTTGTGGGTTTATATGTGTTTGCACTATATTACTTGGGTAATAAAAAGTGCAAGACATAGGTGGTGCTCATGCACACACGCGCGCCGAGCCGAGCCCGTGCCCGTGCCCGCGCCCGCGCGCGCGCGTGCGCGTGGCGCTTGTGGCGCTTAAGTGGCGCTTTTGTTTGGCGCACTTAAAAAGCACTTAGCACTTTGCACGCTTGCATCGCTCATCGATCTAGGCCGTAGATTTTATTTAATTAATTAAATAAGATGAACGGCTGTGATTTAATCTGAATATTAAAATTAATATAGATTAAATTGGATGGTGTGGATTTAATCTTACTTAAAATTTAAATCCGACGGCTCAGATTAATCCGGGAAAATATGGAGGGAATATTTAAAAACTCAGATTTAAATATTAACAGTCACATGTTTTGGAGCAGGAGAGTTGTGGCTTTCTGTGAAAAAATACCAGTGGAAAAGTCGTGACTTTTCCGTACAACTCTTCAACGTCTATATATTCGCGGGATTATCAGAGACAATACACATCAAATTTTTCGTATCTCTCATATACATACAAAAATAATTGCTGCAGAAATTATTTCTGTATTAATTGCATTCTTGTTCTTTTTTCTGTTTATTAACTTCGTAAGTCCAAAACGCAGTTAATAGTCTTTTATTTTCTGGGCTTAAATTGTATCCTGGGAGGCGATTCGCTGTAACCCTTTTGGCACACGAGGTGGGGGCGAATTACGCTTTAAGGAAAGCGTCTGTATTTTCGCGACTTTCAAGTTCCAGATTGTGGCATTTTCGACAAACTCACCAACAAACTTAAAGCGTATTTCTGCGTTTTCGAAAATGTCTGGAGGAGGATCGTTGAAGGAGTTTGCTACCAACATTGTGAAGTTGGAGAAGTTCGATGGAGACAACTTCAGGCGCTGGCAGAAAAAGTTGCACTTCCTTTTGGCGCAACTCGGGGTGGTGTACGTGCTGACAACTCCAAAACCAGAAGCGAAGGACCACTTTGTCCGTTGCTGAAACCAGAAGTAGGCTGAAGTGGGGACCAGACGACTACTGTTGCAAGGGACACATTTGCAACTCGCTATCCGACACGCTGTTCGACATGTACCATGAAAAATCAACGGCGAAAGAAGTCTGGGACAATCTGGAGAAAACAAATCTGGTGGAGGACGCTACGAGTAAGAAATTCATCACCAGTAAGTTTTTTCGTTATTTCATGGTGGATGGCAGAAAGGTACTTGAGCAGTTTTACGAGTTAAAGCAGATAGTTAATCAGTTTAAACAGCATGCTTTGCATATGGATGAAACTATTATTGTATCTGCTGTTATAGACAAACTTCCTCCTTCATGGAAAAACCTTAGAAATGAACTTAAGCAAAGGAAAGAGGATATTTCTCTTGCAGATCTTGAGAGCCATCTTAAAATCGAAGAAGAAGACAGAAACCGATATGGTGGAGATGGTTCCAAGGTCATGGTGCTTGAGGGAGGAAGTAGTAGCAAGCAGAACAATAATCCGGGCAAAGGAAATGGTAAGAAGAACTCAAATCAGAATCCCAAAAAGAGAAAAGCAAGTAACAATACTGCTTGCTGGCAATGTGGAAAAGAGGGTCATCAAAAGAAAGATTGTCGTGACAAGGGTAAGAAACAGAAAACAGAAAACAATACAAACAAGCAGAAGTTTGTGGCAATGATTTCTGAAATGTTTGCTGAGATCAACCTTGTTGGGAATGACCGGTCATGGTGGATCGACTCTGGAGCAACAAGGCATGTCTGCAAAGACATGTCCATGTTTGTGGAGTATACACCGGAAAATGATTGCTTTGTCTACATGGGAAATGGCGCAAGTGTTGCTGTCAAGGGAAAAGGGAAAGTGCTGCTGGAGTTTACTTCGGGGCATGAACTGGAACTCACTGATGTTTACCATGTTCCAGAAATTGATAGAGGTGGTGAATATTATGATCCTACGTTTTTTGAAAATGTTGGTATTGTTCATGAAGTTACTGCACCCTATACTCCACAACAAAACGGAATTGCTGAAAGAAAAAATAGGACATTAACTGAAATGATTAATGCTATGTTGTCCAAATCTGGACTTAGCAAAGGATTTTGGGGTGAGGCACTTTTAACAGCGTGTCATGTTTTGAATAGAGTGCCTACTAAGAAAAATTCTACAACTCCATATGAATTATGGAAGAAAAGAAAACCAAACTTGAAGTATTTGCGAGTTTGGGGTTGTAGAGCTATAGTTAGAGTTCCTGATCCTAAAAGAAAGAAGTTGGGAGAAAAGGGTGTAGAATGTATTTTTCTTGGTTATGCACTAAACAGTAAAGCTTACAGATTTATGGTAATTGAGAAAAATTACTCGATTGAAGTAAATACAATAATTGAATCAAGAGATGCCATATTTGATGAAACCAGGTTTTCTTCTATTCCTAGAATTCCAGAAAATAATAATAATGAATCAATAAATATAAGGAATTCTGAAATAGAGGATGAAGAACCTAGGAGAAGTAAAAGACCTAGAGTACAAAAAGACTTTGGGCCTGATTTTCACATGTATCTTGTTGAAGGTACACGAGAAAAAGAAACAAATCAAGTGCTGTTATCTTTACATGCTGAATCTGATCCAAAAACCCATGCAGAGGCTATGAAGTCTCGAGATGCTAGTTTTTGGAAAGAGGCTATACAAGATGAAATGGATTCCATCATGGGAAATGACACCTGGAAATTGGTGGACTTACCTCCTGGTTTTAAAACCGTTGGATGTAAGTGGATTTTCAAAAAGAAAATGAAAGTTGATGGAACCGTTGAGAAGTTTAAAGCAAGATTAGTTGCAAAAGGCTTCACTCAAAAAGAAGGACTTGATTATTTCGACACTTATGCTCCAGTGGCTAGAATTGCTACAATTAGGATTTTAATATCCTTGGCCTCTATATATAAATTTGAAATTCACCAAATGGATGTCAAAACTGCATTCTTGAATGGTGAATTAAAAGAAGAAATTTATATGCAACAACCTGAAGGTTTTGTTGTGAAAGGACAAGAGCATAAAGTGTGTAAACTTGTTAAGTCTTTGTACGGACTTAAACAAGCACCAAAACAATGGCATGAAAGGTTTGACCAGGCTGTGTTGTCAAACGGATTCAAAATCCATGAATCTGATAAGTGTGTTTATAGTAAATTTAAAAATAATAAAGGTGTTATTATTTGCTTATATGTTGATGACATGCTTATCTTTGGTTCTGATCTAGATCAAATCAATAATGCTAAGAAATTTCTATGTGAAACATTTGATATGAAAGATCTAGGTCAAGCTGATGTTATTTTAGGGATTAAAATAATTAGAAGTAATGAAGGTATCATGTTATCACAGTCTCATTACGTTGAAAAAGTATTGAGAAAATTTAATCATTTTGATTGTACACCTGTTAGTACTCCGTTCGACCCTAGTACTAAATTAATGCCAAATGATGGGAGAGCATTTTCCCAAAACCAGTATGCTAGTGCAATAGGAAGCTTAATGTATTGCATGACTTGTACTAGGCCTGATATTGCGTTTGCAGTTGGTAAACTGAGTCGGTATACAAGTAATCCTAGTAGAGAACATTGGAAAGCAATATTTAGAGTCTTCAAGTATCTTAAGAAGACCATTGATTATGGCTTATGCTATAGTGGCTATCCAAATGTTTTGGAAGGTTATACTGATGCTAGCTGGATTACTGAGAGTGATGACCACGCATCAACTAGTGGTTGGATATTCACTCTTGGTGGAGCTGCAATATCATGGGGTTCTAAGAAACAAACATGCTTGGCTGATTCAACCATGGCATCGGAGTTTATAGCATTAAACTCGGCAAGTAAAGAAGCAGAATGGTTGAGAAACTTGTTATTGGAAATGCCAATATGGCCTAAACCAATGCCTCCCGTGTTAATACACTGTGACAGTCAGTCGACTTTGTCTAGAGCTTATAGTCATGTCTATAACGGAAAGTCTAGACATATTGGTTTGAGGCATAGCTATGTGAGACAGTTAATCAGTGATGGTGTTATCACAATTAACTATGTGAGGTCAGCAAGTAACTTGGCTGATCCTCTGACTAAAGGTCTTGCCAGAGATATGGTGCATAAGACTTCTAGAGCGATGGGACTGAAAGCCCATACATAGTGATCACACATGAGGGAAACTCAACTTAACACTTGAAATATCAAACTTGGGTTCAATGAGTAAAGTACTTCATTTTTGTGATTGTCAAGCACTTAGTATTTTAAATTAATAATTCAATTATTAATTGGTTCCATCTAAGTATAGTGCTTGGTACCTGTAATGTCAAAGGTAGAGGTTGAGTTTAATACTCTTAATAGACTTGTAACAGTAAATGTTGGGATGTCATAATTACAGGGACATCCTTGACAAGTCTACCTAAGTGAGTAGTAGAAGTGAGGCCGCTTCATTAGAGTTTTAGGGCTTAACTCTAAAAACTACTCATGATACCAGGATATAGACACAGGGCCGTTAACGTGTCGGCTTGTTAGAATAAAGAACAAGTGGAGGAACTGTGTGTGGTACTTATCCGGTTGGTCGATATAGAATTGCTAGTTCAAAGACTAGTCTACTATGCTCTTCTGATTAACTTTGATAGGTATCCACTAAGTGAAGGTTAAAGTCGAAAGACACCTTTATTTATTCATAGAACTTCTTGAGGTGCAAACTAAGATTTATCATTCGGAAATGGTGGAGATTGTTAGATTTAGTTTCCAAATAATAAATCTTGTGAGAGGTATCCCACATTGGTTATGTGTTGATATGATGTGAATGCAAAGTATAATAAAAGCCTTTTGAGTCTGTCCCACATTGGTAAAGTATGTTGGGCTCTAACTCATGGTAACTATAAGGACTTTTATGGGCTTTAAGAGCTTTAGCTCTTATAGGCCAGTTTTACTAAAGTGGCTTAAGTGTCCCACATAGGAAAAATAAAAACTTATTTGTGGGTTTATATGTGTTTGCACTATATTACTTGGGTAATAAAAAGTGCAAGACATAGGTGGTGCTCATGCACACACGCGCGCCGAGCCGAGCCCGTGCCCGTGCCCGCGCCCGCGCGCGCGCGCGTGCGCGTGGCGCTTGTGGCGCTTAAGTGGCGCTTTTGTTTGGCGCACTTAAAAAGCACTTAGCACTTTGCACGCTTGCATCGCTCATCGAGCTAGGCCGTAGATTTTATTTAATTAATTAAATAAGATGAACGGCTGTGATTTAATCTGAATATTAAAATTAATATAGATTAAATAGGATGGTGTGGATTTAATCTTACTTAAAATTTAAATCCGACGGCTCAGATTAATCCGGGAAAATATGGAGGGAATATTTAAAAACTCAGATTTAAATATTAACAGTCACATGTTTTGGAGCAGGAGAGTTGTGGCTTTCTGTGAAAAAATACCAGTGGAAAAGTCGTGACTTTTCCGTACAACTCTTCAACGTCTATATATTCGCGGGATTATCAGAGACAATACACATCAAATTTTTCGTATCTCTCATATACATACAAAAATAATTGCTGCAGAAATTATTTCTGTATTAATTGCATTCTTGTTCTTTTTTCTGTTTATTAACTTCGTAAGTCCAAAACGCAGTTAATAGTCTTTTATTTTCTGGGCTTAAATTGTATCCTGGGAGGCGATTCGCTGTAACCCTTTTGGCACACGAGGTGGGGGCGAATTACTCTTTAAGGAAAGCGTCTGTATTTTCGCGACTTTCAAGTTCCAGATTGTGGCATTTTCGACAAACTCACCAACAAACTTAAAGCGTATTTCTGCGTTTTCGAAAATGTCTGGAGGAGGATCGTTGAAGGAGTTTGCTACCAACATTGTGAAGTTGGAGAAGTTCGATGGAGACAACTTCAGGCGCTGGCAGAAAAAGTTGCACTTCCTTTTGGCGCAACTCGGGGTGGTGTACGTGCTGACAACTCCAAAACCAGAAGCGAAGGACCACTTTGTCCGTTGCTGAAACCAGAAGTAGGCTGAAGTGGGAACCAGACGACTACTGTTGCAAGGGACACATTTGCAACTCGCTATCCGACACGCTGTTCGACATGTACCATGAAAAATCAACGGCGAAAGAAGTCTGGGACAATCTGGAGAAAACAAATCTGGTGGAGGACGCTACGAGTAAGAAATTCATCACCAGTAAGTTTTTTCGTTATTTCATGGTGGATGGCAGAAAGGTACTTGAGCAGTTTTACGAGTTAAAGCAGATAGTTAATCAGTTTAAACAGCATGCTTTGCATATGGATGAAACTATTATTGTATCTGCTGTTATAGACAAACTTCCTCCTTCATGGAAAAACCTTAGAAATGAACTTAAGCAAAGGAAAGAGGATATTTCTCTTGCAGATCTTGAGAGCCATCTTAAAATCGAAGAAGAAGACAGAAACCGATATGGTGGAGATGGTTCCAAGGTCATGGTGCTTGAGGGAGGAAGTAGTAGCAAGCAGAACAATAATCCGGGCAAAGGAAATGGTAAGAAGAACTCAAATCAGAATCCCAAAAAGAGAAAAGCAAGTAACAATACTGCTTGCTGGCAATGTGGAAAAGAGGGTCATCAAAAGAAAGATTGTCGTGACAAGGGTAAGAAACAGAAAACAGAAAACAATACAAACAAGCAGAAGTTTGTGGCAATGATTTCTGAAATGTTTGCTGAGATCAACCTTGTTGGGAATGACCGGTCATGGTGGATCGACTCTGGAGCAACAAGGCATGTCTGCAAAGACATGTCCATGTTTGTGGAGTATACACCGGAAAATGATTGCTTTGTCTACATGGGAAATGGCGCAAGTGTTGCTGTCAAGGGAAAAGGGAAAGTGCTGCTGGAGTTTACTTCGGGGCATGAACTGGAACTCACTGATGTTTACCATGTTCCAGAAATTGATAGAGGTGGTGAATATTATGATCCTACGTTTTTTGAAAATGTTGGTATTGTTCATGAAGTTACTGCACCCTATACTCCACAACAAAACGGAATTGCTGAAAGAAAAAATAGGACATTAACTGAAATGATTAATGCTATGTTGTCCAAATCTGGACTTAGCAAAGGATTTTGGGGTGAGGCACTTTTAACAGCGTGTCATGTTTTGAATAGAGTGCCTACTAAGAAAAATTCTACAACTCCATATGAATTATGGAAGAAAAGAAAACCAAACTTGAAGTATTTGCGAGTTTGGGGTTGTAGAGCTATAGTTAGAGTTCCTGATCCTAAAAGAAAGAAGTTGGGAGAAAAGGGTGTAGAATGTATTTTTCTTGGTTATGCACTAAACAGTAAAGCTTACAGATTTATGGTAATTGAGAAAAATTACTCGATTGAAGTAAATACAATAATTGAATCAAGAGATGCCATATTTGATGAAACCAGGTTTTCTTCTATTCCTAGAATTCCAGAAAATAATAATAATGAATCAATAAATATAAGGAATTCTGAAATAGAGGATGAAGAACCTAGGAGAAGTAAAAGACCTAGAGTACAAAAAGACTTTGGGCCTGATTTTCACATGTATCTTGTTGAAGGTACACGAGAAAAAGAAACAAATCAAGTGCTGTTATCTTTACATGCTGAATCTGATCCAAAAACCCATGCAGAGGCTATGAAGTCTCGAGATGCTAGTTTTTGGAAAGAGGCTATACAAGATGAAATGGATTCCATCATGGGAAATGACACCTGGAAATTGGTGGACTTACCTCCTGGTTTTAAAACCGTTGGATGTAAGTGGATTTTCAAAAAGAAAATGAAAGTTGATGGAACCGTTGAGAAGTTTAAAGCAAGATTAGTTGCAAAAGGCTTCACTCAAAAAGAAGGACTTGATTATTTCGACACTTATGCTCCAGTGGCTAGAATTGCTACAATTAGGATTTTAATATCCTTGGCCTCCATATATAAATTTGAAATTCACCAAATGGATGTCAAAACTGCATTCTTGAATGGTGAATTAAAAGAAGAAATTTATATGCAACAACCTGAAGGTTTTGTTGTGAAAGGACAAGAGCATAAAGTGTGTAAACTTGTTAAGTCTTTGTACGGACTTAAACAAGCACCAAAACAATGGCATGAAAGGTTTGACCAGGCTGTGTTGTCAAACGGATTCAAAATCCATGAATCTGATAAGTGTGTTTATAGTAAATTTAAAAATAATAAAGGTGTTATTATTTGCTTATATGTTGATGACATGCTTATCTTTGGTTCTGATCTAGATCAAATCAATAATGCTAAGAAATTTCTATGTGAAACATTTGATATGAAAGATCTAGGTCAAGCTGATGTTATTTTAGGGATTAAAATAATTAGAAGTAATGAAGGTATCATGTTATCACAGTCTCATTACGTTGAAAAAGTATTGAGAAAATTTAATCATTTTGATTGTACACCTGTTAGTACTCCGTTCGACCCTAGTACTAAATTAATGCCAAATGATGGGAGAGCATTTTCCCAAAACCAGTATGCTAGTGCAATAGGAAGCTTAATGTATTGCATGACTTGTACTAGGCCTGATATTGCGTTTGCAGTTGGTAAACTGAGTCGGTATACAAGTAATCCTAGTAGAGAACATTGGAAAGCAATATTTAGAGTCTTCAAGTATCTTAAGAAGACCATTGATTATGGCTTATGCTATAGTGGCTATCCAAATGTTTTGGAAGGTTATACTGATGCTAGCTGGATTACTGAGAGTGATGACCACGCATCAACTAGTGGTTGGATATTCACTCTTGGTGGAGCTGCAATATCATGGGGTTCTAAGAAACAAACATGCTTGGCTGATTCAACCATGGCATCGGAGTTTATAGCATTAAACTCGGCAAGTAAAGAAGCAGAATGGTTGAGAAACTTGTTATTGGAAATGCCAATATGGCCTAAACCAATGCCTCCCGTGTTAATACACTGTGACAGTCAGTCGACTTTGTCTAGAGCTTATAGTCATGTCTATAACGGAAAGTCTAGACATATTGGTTTGAGGCATAGCTATGTGAGACAGTTAATCAGTGATGGTGTTATCACAATTAACTATGTGAGGTCAGCAAGTAACTTGGCTGATCCTCTGACTAAAGGTCTTGCCAGAGATATGGTGCATAAGACTTCTAGAGCGATGGGACTGAAAGCCCATACATAGTGATCACACATGAGGGAAACTCAACTTAACACTTGAAATATCAAACTTGGGTTCAATGAGTAAAGTACTTCATTTTTGTGATTGTCAAGCACTTAGTATTTTAAATTAATAATTCAATTATTAATTGGTTCCATCTAAGTATAGTGCTTGGTACCTGTAATGTCAAAGGTAGAGGTTGAGTTTAATACTCTTAATAGACTTGTAACAGTAAATGTTGGGATGTCATAATTACAGGGACATCCTTGACAAGTCTACCTAAGTGAGTAGTAGAAGTGAGGCCGCTTCATTAGAGTTTTAGGGCTTAACTCTAAAAACTACTCATGATACCAGGATATAGACACAGGGCCGTTAACGTGTCGGCTTGTTAGAATAAAGAACAAGTGGAGGAACTGTGTGTGGTACTTATCCGGTTGGTCGATATAGAATTGCTAGTTCAAAGACTAGTCTACTATGCTCTTCTGATTAACTTTGATAGGTATCCACTAAGTGAAGGTTAAAGTCGAAAGACACCTTTATTTATTCATAGAACTTCTTGAGGTGCAAACTAAGATTTATCATTCGGAAATGGTGGAGATTGTTAGATTTAGTTTCCAAATAATAAATCTTGTGAGAGGTATCCCACATTGGTTATGTGTTGATATGATGTGAATGCAAAGTATAATAAAAGCCTTTTGAGTCTGTCCCACATTGGTAAAGTATGTTGGGCTCTAACTCATGGTAACTATAAGGACTTTTATGGGCTTTAAGAGCTTTAGCTCTTATAGGCCAGTTTTACTAAAGTGGCTTAAGTGTCCCACATAGGAAAAATAAAAACTTATTTGTGGGTTTATATGTGTTTGCACTATATTACTTGGGTAATAAAAAGTGCAAGACATAGGTGGTGCTCATGCACACACGCGCGCCGAGCCGAGCCCGTGCCCGTGCCCGCGCCCGCGCGCGCGCGCGTGCGCGTGGCGCTTGTGGCGCTTAAGTGGCGCTTTTGTTTGGCGCACTTAAAAAGCACTTAGCACTTTGCACGCTTGCATCGCTCATCGAGCTAGGCCGTAGATTTTATTTAATTAATTAAATAAGATGAACGGCTGTGATTTAATCTGAATATTAAAATTAATATAGATTAAATAGGATGGTGTGGATTTAATCTTACTTAAAATTTAAATCCGACGGCTCAGATTAATCCGGGAAAATATGGAGGGAATATTTAAAAACTCAGATTTAAATATTAACAGTCACATGTTTTGGAGCAGGAGAGTTGTGGCTTTCTGTGAAAAAATACCAGTGGAAAAGTCGTGACTTTTCCGTACAACTCTTCAACGTCTATATATTCGCGGGATTATCAGAG
The DNA here is from genome assembly GCA_948329865.1 of Linaria vulgaris. Classification (NCBI taxonomy): domain Eukaryota; kingdom Viridiplantae; phylum Streptophyta; class Magnoliopsida; order Lamiales; family Plantaginaceae; genus Linaria; species Linaria vulgaris. The sequence goes on from OX415252.1 coordinate 78,101,359, forward strand.
ACAATACACATCAAATTTTTCGTATCTCTCATATACATACAAAAATAATTGCTGCAGAAATTATTTCTGTATTAATTGCATTCTTGTTCTTTTTTCTGTTTATTAACTTCGTAAGTCCAAAACGCAGTTAATAGTCTTTTATTTTCTGGGCTTAAATTGTATCCTGGGAGGCGATTCGCTGTAACCCTTTTGGCACACGAGGTGGGGGCGAATTACTCTTTAAGGAAAGCGTCTGTATTTTCGCGACTTTCAAGTTCCAGATTGTGGCATTTTCGACAAACTCACCAACAAACTTAAAGCGTATTTCTGCGTTTTCGAAAATGTCTGGAGGAGGATCGTTGAAGGAGTTTGCTACCAACATTGTGAAGTTGGAGAAGTTCGATGGAGACAACTTCAGGCGCTGGCAGAAAAAGTTGCACTTCCTTTTGGCGCAACTCGGGGTGGTGTACGTGCTGACAACTCCAAAACCAGAAGCGAAGGACCACTTTGTCCGTTGCTGAAACCAGAAGTAGGCTGAAGTGGGAACCAGACGACTACTGTTGCAAGGGACACATTTGCAACTCGCTATCCGACACGCTGTTCGACATGTACCATGAAAAATCAACGGCGAAAGAAGTCTGGGACAATCTGGAGAAAACAAATCTGGTGGAGGACGCTACGAGTAAGAAATTCATCACCAGTAAGTTTTTTCGTTATTTCATGGTGGATGGCAGAAAGGTACTTGAGCAGTTTTACGAGTTAAAGCAGATAGTTAATCAGTTTAAACAGCATGCTTTGCATATGGATGAAACTATTATTGTATCTGCTGTTATAGACAAACTTCCTCCTTCATGGAAAAACCTTAGAAATGAACTTAAGCAAAGGAAAGAGGATATTTCTCTTGCAGATCTTGAGAGCCATCTTAAAATCGAAGAAGAAGACAGAAACCGATATGGTGGAGATGGTTCCAAGGTCATGGTGCTTGAGGGAGGAAGTAGTAGCAAGCAGAACAATAATCCGGGCAAAGGAAATGGTAAGAAGAACTCAAATCAGAATCCCAAAAAGAGAAAAGCAAGTAACAATACTGCTTGCTGGCAATGTGGAAAAGAGGGTCATCAAAAGAAAGATTGTCGTGACAAGGGTAAGAAACAGAAAACAGAAAACAATACAAACAAGCAGAAGTTTGTGGCAATGATTTCTGAAATGTTTGCTGAGATCAACCTTGTTGGGAATGACCGGTCATGGTGGATCGACTCTGGAGCAACAAGGCATGTCTGCAAAGACATGTCCATGTTTGTGGAGTATACACCGGAAAATGATTGCTTTGTCTACATGGGAAATGGCGCAAGTGTTGCTGTCAAGGGAAAAGGGAAAGTGCTGCTGGAGTTTACTTCGGGGCATGAACTGGAACTCACTGATGTTTACCATGTTCCAGAAATTGATAGAGGTGGTGAATATTATGATCCTACGTTTTTTGAAAATGTTGGTATTGTTCATGAAGTTACTGCACCCTATACTCCACAACAAAACGGAATTGCTGAAAGAAAAAATAGGACATTAACTGAAATGATTAATGCTATGTTGTCCAAATCTGGACTTAGCAAAGGATTTTGGGGTGAGGCACTTTTAACAGCGTGTCATGTTTTGAATAGAGTGCCTACTAAGAAAAATTCTACAACTCCATATGAATTATGGAAGAAAAGAAAACCAAACTTGAAGTATTTGCGAGTTTGGGGTTGTAGAGCTATAGTTAGAGTTCCTGATCCTAAAAGAAAGAAGTTGGGAGAAAAGGGTGTAGAATGTATTTTTCTTGGTTATGCACTAAACAGTAAAGCTTACAGATTTATGGTAATTGAGAAAAATTACTCGATTGAAGTAAATACAATAATTGAATCAAGAGATGCCATATTTGATGAAACCAGGTTTTCTTCTATTCCTAGAATTCCAGAAAATAATAATAATGAATCAATAAATATAAGGAATTCTGAAATAGAGGATGAAGAACCTAGGAGAAGTAAAAGACCTAGAGTACAAAAAGACTTTGGGCCTGATTTTCACATGTATCTTGTTGAAGGTACACGAGAAAAAGAAACAAATCAAGTGCTGTTATCTTTACATGCTGAATCTGATCCAAAAACCCATGCAGAGGCTATGAAGTCTCGAGATGCTAGTTTTTGGAAAGAGGCTATACAAGATGAAATGGATTCCATCATGGGAAATGACACCTGGAAATTGGTGGACTTACCTCCTGGTTTTAAAACCGTTGGATGTAAGTGGATTTTCAAAAAGAAAATGAAAGTTGATGGAACCGTTGAGAAGTTTAAAGCAAGATTAGTTGCAAAAGGCTTCACTCAAAAAGAAGGACTTGATTATTTCGACACTTATGCTCCAGTGGCTAGAATTGCTACAATTAGGATTTTAATATCCTTGGCCTCCATATATAAATTTGAAATTCACCAAATGGATGTCAAAACTGCATTCTTGAATGGTGAATTAAAAGAAGAAATTTATATGCAACAACCTGAAGGTTTTGTTGTGAAAGGACAAGAGCATAAAGTGTGTAAACTTGTTAAGTCTTTGTACGGACTTAAACAAGCACCAAAACAATGGCATGAAAGGTTTGACCAGGCTGTGTTGTCAAACGGATTCAAAATCCATGAATCTGATAAGTGTGTTTATAGTAAATTTAAAAATAATAAAGGTGTTATTATTTGCTTATATGTTGATGACATGCTTATCTTTGGTTCTGATCTAGATCAAATCAATAATGCTAAGAAATTTCTATGTGAAACATTTGATATGAAAGATCTAGGTCAAGCTGATGTTATTTTAGGGATTAAAATAATTAGAAGTAATGAAGGTATCATGTTATCACAGTCTCATTACGTTGAAAAAGTATTGAGAAAATTTAATCATTTTGATTGTACACCTGTTAGTACTCCGTTCGACCCTAGTACTAAATTAATGCCAAATGATGGGAGAGCATTTTCCCAAAACCAGTATGCTAGTGCAATAGGAAGCTTAATGTATTGCATGACTTGTACTAGGCCTGATATTGCGTTTGCAGTTGGTAAACTGAGTCGGTATACAAGTAATCCTAGTAGAGAACATTGGAAAGCAATATTTAGAGTCTTCAAGTATCTTAAGAAGACCATTGATTATGGCTTATGCTATAGTGGCTATCCAAATGTTTTGGAAGGTTATACTGATGCTAGCTGGATTACTGAGAGTGATGACCACGCATCAACTAGTGGTTGGATATTCACTCTTGGTGGAGCTGCAATATCATGGGGTTCTAAGAAACAAACATGCTTGGCTGATTCAACCATGGCATCGGAGTTTATAGCATTAAACTCGGCAAGTAAAGAAGCAGAATGGTTGAGAAACTTGTTATTGGAAATGCCAATATGGCCTAAACCAATGCCTCCCGTGTTAATACACTGTGACAGTCAGTCGACTTTGTCTAGAGCTTATAGTCATGTCTATAACGGAAAGTCTAGACATATTGGTTTGAGGCATAGCTATGTGAGACAGTTAATCAGTGATGGTGTTATCACAATTAACTATGTGAGGTCAGCAAGTAACTTGGCTGATCCTCTGACTAAAGGTCTTGCCAGAGATATGGTGCATAAGACTTCTAGAGCGATGGGACTGAAAGCCCATACATAGTGATCACACATGAGGGAAACTCAACTTAACACTTGAAATATCAAACTTGGGTTCAATGAGTAAAGTACTTCATTTTTGTGATTGTCAAGCACTTAGTATTTTAAATTAATAATTCAATTATTAATTGGTTCCATCTAAGTATAGTGCTTGGTACCTGTAATGTCAAAGGTAGAGGTTGAGTTTAATACTCTTAATAGACTTGTAACAGTAAATGTTGGGATGTCATAATTACAGGGACATCCTTGACAAGTCTACCTAAGTGAGTAGTAGAAGTGAGGCCGCTTCATTAGAGTTTTAGGGCTTAACTCTAAAAACTACTCATGATACCAGGATATAGACACAGGGCCGTTAACGTGTCGGCTTGTTAGAATAAAGAACAAGTGGAGGAACTGTGTGTGGTACTTATCCGGTTGGTCGATATAGAATTGCTAGTTCAAAGACTAGTCTACTATGCTCTTCTGATTAACTTTGATAGGTATCCACTAAGTGAAGGTTAAAGTCGAAAGACACCTTTATTTATTCATAGAACTTCTTGAGGTGCAAACTAAGATTTATCATTCGGAAATGGTGGAGATTGTTAGATTTAGTTTCCAAATAATAAATCTTGTGAGAGGTATCCCACATTGGTTATGTGTTGATATGATGTGAATGCAAAGTATAATAAAAGCCTTTTGAGTCTGTCCCACATTGGTAAAGTATGTTGGGCTCTAACTCATGGTAACTATAAGGACTTTTATGGGCTTTAAGAGCTTTAGCTCTTATAGGCCAGTTTTACTAAAGTGGCTTAAGTGTCCCACATAGGAAAAATAAAAACTTATTTGTGGGTTTATATGTGTTTGCACTATATTACTTGGGTAATAAAAAGTGCAAGACATAGGTGGTGCTCATGCACACACGCGCGCCGAGCCGAGCCAGTGCCCGCGCTCGCGCGCGCGCGGTGCGCGTGGCGCTTGTGGCGCTTAAGTGGCGCTTTTGTTTGGCGCACTTAAAAAGCACTTAGCACTTTGCACGCTTGCATCGCTCATCGATCTAGGCCGTAGATTTTATTTAATTAATTAAATAAGATGAACGGCTGTGATTTAATCTGAATATTAAAATTAATATAGATTAAATTGGATGGTGTGGATTTAATCTTACTTAAAATTTAAATCCGACGGCTCAGATTAATCCGGGAAAATATGGAGGGAATATTTAAAAACTCAGATTTAAATATTAACAGTCACATGTTTTGGAGCAGGAGAGTTGTGGCTTTCTGTGAAAAAATACCAGTGGAAAAGTCGTGACTTTTCCGTACAACTCTTCAACGTCTATATATTCGCGGGATTATCAGAGACAATACACATCAAATTTTTCGTATCTCTCATATACATACAAAAATAATTGCTGCAGAAATTATTTCTGTATTAATTGCATTCTTGTTCTTTTTTCTGTTTATTAACTTCGTAAGTCCAAAACGCAGTTAATAGTCTTTTATTTTCTGGGCTTAAATTGTATCCTGGGAGGCGATTCGCTGTAACCCTTTTGGCACACGAGGTGGGGGCGAATTACGCTTTAAGGAAAGCGTCTGTATTTTCGCGACTTTCAAGTTCCAGATTGTGGCATTTTCGACAAACTCACCAACAAACTTAAAGCGTATTTCTGCGTTTTCGAAAATGTCTGGAGGAGGATCGTTGAAGGAGTTTGCTACCAACATTGTGAAGTTGGAGAAGTTCGATGGAGACAACTTCAGGCGCTGGCAGAAAAAGTTGCACTTCCTTTTGGCGCAACTCGGGGTGGTGTACGTGCTGACAACTCCAAAACCAGAAGCGAAGGACCACTTTGTCCGTTGCTGAAACCAGAAGTAGGCTGAAGTGGGAACCAGACGACTACTGTTGCAAGGGACACATTTGCAACTCGCTATCCGACACGCTGTTCGACATGTACCATGAAAAATCAACGGCGAAAGAAGTCTGGGACAATCTGGAGAAAACAAATCTGGTGGAGGACGCTACGAGTAAGAAATTCATCACCAGTAAGTTTTTTCGTTATTTCATGGTGGATGGCAGAAAGGTACTTGAGCAGTTTTACGAGTTAAAGCAGATAGTTAATCAGTTTAAACAGCATGCTTTGCATATGGATGAAACTATTATTGTATCTGCTGTTATAGACAAACTTCCTCCTTCATGGAAAAACCTTAGAAATGAACTTAAGCAAAGGAAAGAGGATATTTCTCTTGCAGATCTTGAGAGCCATCTTAAAATCGAAGAAGAAGACAGAAACCGATATGGTGGAGATGGTTCCAAGGTCATGGTGCTTGAGGGAGGAAGTAGTAGCAAGCAGAACAATAATCCGGGCAAAGGAAATGGTAAGAAGAACTCAAATCAGAATCCCAAAAAGAGAAAAGCAAGTAACAATACTGCTTGCTGGCAATGTGGAAAAGAGGGTCATCAAAAGAAAGATTGTCGTGACAAGGGTAAGAAACAGAAAACAGAAAACAATACAAACAAGCAGAAGTTTGTGGCAATGATTTCTGAAATGTTTGCTGAGATCAACCTTGTTGGGAATGACCGGTCATGGTGGATCGACTCTGGAGCAACAAGGCATGTCTGCAAAGACATGTCCATGTTTGTGGAGTATACACCGGAAAATGATTGCTTTGTCTACATGGGAAATGGCGCAAGTGTTGCTGTCAAGGGAAAAGGGAAAGTGCTGCTGGAGTTTACTTCGGGGCATGAACTGGAACTCACTGATGTTTACCATGTTCCAGAAATTGATAGAGGTGGTGAATATTATGATCCTACATTTTTTGAAAATGTTGGTATTGTTCATGAAGTTACTGCACCCTATACTCCACAACAAAACGGAATTGCTGAAAGAAAAAATAGGACATTAACTGAAATGATTAATGCTATGTTGTCCAAATCTGGACTTAGCAAAGGATTTTGGGGTGAGGCACTTTTAACAGCGTGTCATGTTTTGAATAGAGTGCCTACTAAGAAAAATTCTACAACTCCATATGAATTATGGAAGAAAAGAAAACCAAACTTGAAGTATTTGCGAGTTTGGGGTTGTAGAGCTATAGTTAGAGTTCCTGATCCTAAAAGAAAGAAGTTGGGAGAAAAGGGTGTAGAATGTATTTTTCTTGGTTATGCACTAAACAGTAAAGCTTACAGATTTATGGTAATTGAGAAAAATTACTCGATTGAAGTAAATACAATAATTGAATCAAGAGATGCCATATTTGATGAAACCAGGTTTTCTTCTATTCCTAGAATTCCAGAAAATAATAATAATGAATCAATAAATATAAGGAATTCTGAAATAGAGGATGAAGAACCTAGGAGAAGTAAAAGACCTAGAGTACAAAAAGACTTTGGGCCTGATTTTCACATGTATCTTGTTGAAGGTACACGAGAAAAAGAAACAAATCAAGTGCTGTTATCTTTACATGCTGAATCTGATCCAAAAACCCATGCAGAGGCTATGAAGTCTCGAGATGCTAGTTTTTGGAAAGAGGCTATACAAGATGAAATGGATTCCATCATGGGAAATGACACCTGGAAATTGGTGGACTTACCTCCTGGTTTTAAAACCGTTGGATGTAAGTGGATTTTCAAAAAGAAAATGAAAGTTGATGGAACCGTTGAGAAGTTTAAAGCAAGATTAGTTGCAAAAGGCTTCACTCAAAAAGAAGGACTTGATTATTTCGACACTTATGCTCCAGTGGCTAGAATTGCTACAATTAGGATTTTAATATCCTTGGCCTCCATATATAAATTTGAAATTCACCAAATGGATGTCAAAACTGCATTCTTGAATGGTGAATTAAAAGAAGAAATTTATATGCAACAACCTGAAGGTTTTGTTGTGAAAGGACAAGAGCATAAAGTGTGTAAACTTGTTAAGTCTTTGTACGGACTTAAACAAGCACCAAAACAATGGCATGAAAGGTTTGACCAGGCTGTGTTGTCAAACGGATTCAAAATCCATGAATCTGATAAGTGTGTTTATAGTAAATTTAAAAATAATAAAGGTGTTATTATTTGCTTATATGTTGATGACATGCTTATCTTTGGTTCTGATCTAGATCAAATCAATAATGCTAAGAAATTTCTATGTGAAACATTTGATATGAAAGATCTAGGTCAAGCTGATGTTATTTTAGGGATTAAAATAATTAGAAGTAATGAAGGTATCATGTTATCACAGTCTCATTACGTTGAAAAAGTATTGAGAAAATTTAATCATTTTGATTGTACACCTGTTAGTACTCCGTTCGACCCTAGTACTAAATTAATGCCAAATGATGGGAGAGCATTTTCCCAAAACCAGTATGCTAGTGCAATAGGAAGCTTAATGTATTGCATGACTTGTACTAGGCCTGATATTGCGTTTGCAGTTGGTAAACTGAGTCGGTATACAAGTAATCCTAGTAGAGAACATTGGAAAGCAATATTTAGAGTCTTCAAGTATCTTAAGAAGACCATTGATTATGGCTTATGCTATAGTGGCTATCCAAATGTTTTGGAAGGTTATACTGATGCTAGCTGGATTACTGAGAGTGATGACCACGCATCAACTAGTGGTTGGATATTCACTCTTGGTGGAGCTGCAATATCATGGGGTTCTAAGAAACAAACATGCTTGGCTGATTCAACCATGGCATCGGAGTTTATAGCATTAAACTCGGCAAGTAAAGAAGCAGAATGGTTGAGAAACTTGTTATTGGAAATGCCAATATGGCCTAAACCAATGCCTCCCGTGTTAATACACTGTGACAGTCAGTCGACTTTGTCTAGAGCTTATAGTCATGTCTATAACGGAAAGTCTAGACATATTGGTTTGAGGCATAGCTATGTGAGACAGTTAATCAGTGATGGTGTTATCACAATTAACTATGTGAGGTCAGCAAGTAACTTGGCTGATCCTCTGACTAAAGGTCTTGCCAGAGATATGGTGCATAAGACTTCTAGAGCGATGGGACTGAAAGCCCATACATAGTGATCACACATGAGGGAAACTCAACTTAACACTTGAAATATCAAACTTGGGTTCAATGAGTAAAGTACTTCATTTTTGTGATTGTCAAGCACTTAGTATTTTAAATTAATAATTCAATTATTAATTGGTTCCATCTAAGTATAGTGCTTGGTACCTGTAATGTCAAAGGTAGAGGTTGAGTTTAATACTCTTAATAGACTTGTAACAGTAAATGTTGGGATGTCATAATTACAGGGACATCCTTGACAAGTCTACCTAAGTGAGTAGTAGAAGTGAGGCCGCTTCATTAGAGTTTTAGGGCTTAACTCTAAAAACTACTCATGATACCAGGATATAGACACAGGGCCGTTAACGTGTCGGCTTGTTAGAATAAAGAACAAGTGGAGGAACTGTGTGTGGTACTTATCCGGTTGGTCGATATAGAATTGCTAGTTCAAAGACTAGTCTACTATGCTCTTCTGATTAACTTTGATAGGTATCCACTAAGTGAAGGTTAAAGTCGAAAGACACCTTTATTTATTCATAGAACTTCTTGAGGTGCAAACTAAGATTTATCATTCGGAAATGGTGGAGATTGTTAGATTTAGTTTCCAAATAATAAATCTTGTGAGAGGTATCCCACATTGGTTATGTGTTGATATGATGTGAATGCAAAGTATAATAAAAGCCTTTTGAGTCTGTCCCACATTGGTAAAGTATGTTGGGCTCTAACTCATGGTAACTATAAGGACTTTTATGGGCTTTAAGAGCTTTAGCTCTTATAGGCCAGTTTTACTAAAGTGGCTTAAGTGTCCCACATAGGAAAAATAAAAACTTATTTGTGGGTTTATATGTGTTTGCACTATATTACTTGGGTAATAAAAAGTGCAAGACATAGGTGGTGCTCATGCACACACGCGCGCCGAGCCGAGCCCGTGCCCGCGCCCGCGCGCGCGCGTGCGCGTGGCGCTTGTGGCGCTTTTGTTTGGCGCACTTAAAAAGCACTTAGCACTTTGCACGCTTGCATCGCTCATCGATCTAGGTCGTAGATTTTATTTAATTAATTAAATAAGATGAACGGCTGTGATTTAATCTGAATATTAAAATTAATATAGATTAAATTGGATGGTGTGGATTTAATCTTACTTAAAATTTAAATCCGACGGCTCAGATTAATCCGGAAAAATATGGAGGGAATATTTAAAAACTCAGATTTAAATATTAACAGTCACATGTTTTGGAGCAGGAGAGTTGTGGCTTTCTGTGAAAAAATACCAGTGGAAAAGTCGTGACTTTTCCGTACAACTCTTCAACGTCTATATATTCGCGGGATTATCAGAGACAATACACATCAAATTTTTCGTATCTCTCATATACATACAAAAATAATTGCTGCAGAAATTATTTCTGTATTAATTGCATTCTTGTTCTTTTTTCTGTTTATTAACTTCGTAAGTCCAAAACGCAGTTAATAGTCTTTTATTTTCTGGGCTTAAATTGTATCCTGGGAGGCGATTCGCTGTAACCCTTTTGGCACACGAGGTGGGGGCGAATTACGCTTTAAGGAAAGCGTCTGTATTTTCGCGACTTTCAAGTTCCAGATTGTGGCATTTTCGACAAACTCACCAACAAACTTAAAGCGTATTTCTGCGTTTTCGAAAATGTCTGGAGGAGGATCGTTGAAGGAGTTTGCTACCAACATTGTGAAGTTGGAGAAGTTCGATGGAGACAACTTCAGGCGCTGGCAGAAAAAGTTGCACTTCCTTTTGGCGCAACTCGGGGTGGTGTACGTGCTGACAACTCCAAAACCAGAAGCGAAGGACCACTTTGTCCGTTGCTGAAACCAGAAGTAGGCTGAAGTGGGAACCAGACGACTACTGTTGCAAGGGACACATTTGCAACTCGCTATCCGACACGCTGTTCGACATGTACCATGAAAAATCAACGGCGAAAGAAGTCTGGGACAATCTGGAGAAAACAAATCTGGTGGAGGACGCTACGAGTAAGAAATTCATCACCAGTAAGTTTTTTCGTTATTTCATGGTGGATGGCAGAAAGGTACTTGAGCAGTTTTACGAGTTAAAGCAGATAGTTAATCAGTTTAAACAGCATGCTTTGCATATGGATGAAACTATTATTGTATCTGCTGTTATAGACAAACTTCCTCCTTCATGGAAAAACCTTAGTGTTAACAGGTTTGGAATTATTCCCTATTTAACGGAAGATATTTATTTGGGTCGAAACGTCCTGTCCGTGATTCAAAGGCAACGCTAGATGGACACACTGAGATTAATTGCAAGAATATTCCCCTCCTTTATTCACTGAACATTTCCTCCTCTTTTTATCTTATGTATTTGAGTGATAGATTGTAGTAAGTAAGCTTAACTGTTTCAGCTTTTCTCCTCCCCTTCTATTCTACTGATCACCTCCCTTTATATAGACTTTGGTAGGGGTAGGTGTCATTGTGCATGTGTTTTGATAAGGACAGGTGTTGTTGTTACCTTGATACAGGTGTAAAAATTAGGATAATGTTTATCGTTTATCTACTAAGTGCTGACTAGATTAGCTTTTGTGTCTTCTGATATCTCCGAGGGCTTCTGATGTAGACTGTTTTTGATAGAGCTATTCTTCCGAGGGCTTTTGTTTTTCCTTCTTGATTCGGGTATTTTCTTCAACAGTCAGGAGTGATCTCTGAGAGTGGAAACATGGTCTCCGAGGACTTGGTATGACTTCCGAGGACTGTGATCTTGTGTCCGAGGGCTGTTTTTGCTTTACTGAGAGTGAAATTTCTTCACCAGAGTGCTCGGACTGTATTCACTGGGTGTTCCTGTATTGACTTCTTCCAAAATTGTGTTCTCGGATAAGTCCGAGTGTTGCTTTTTCCGAGGAGTGTTCAGCAAGGAAGTTTTCTTGTAAGTTCATAGGACTCGGGGTCCCTCTTGGTCCCTCTTGGCGCATTTGGTGGATATCGGAGTCATACGGGTCCATCGGGGTTTGCTCTTTTTCCGATGCCGTGTTGATATCTGTTTTTCATTCACCGTTTGACTTTCCAAGGGACGCTTGCGTTTCTCCTCGGATGCTTTTATAAACCTTTTCGGGTCAGTGACCGAGAGGTAGGGCAATTCTCCGAGGGGTTTTCTTTATAGGTACATCTCATTGGATGTACTCGTGACAATAGTATTGTCCATATATCCTCCGAGGGGTTTTCTTTATAGGTACATCTCATTGGATGTACTCGTGACAATAGTATTGTCCATATATCCTCCGAGGGGTTTTCTTTATAGGTACATCTCATTGGACGTACTCGTGACAATAGTATTGTCCATATATTATTTTTCCCGAGTAGGAGTGATCTCCTCTATTTTATTTTTTAGGGTTAACACTAGCCCCCCCAAATTTCGATTGTCCTCGTAGAGACAAGCGGAATTTTAAATCATCGTCCTAAGTGAGGTGAGGGGTTATTTTTGACTTAGTGTCCCTATATTTATTTTTTTTTTCTTTTTTGATATTTATCCAATACGTATATATATTTAGAATTTATAAGGATTTTACCTGAATACCCTTAGGGTATCGTTATTAAGCACGCGGAGATCTCGGGGCGCAGGTGGCGGACTGTTGTTGACCAGCTTGGAGATTTGAACTATCTGACCGTTGGCAACGGTCAGAATGGGGACGGCGTGGCACAATCAGGTGGCGGTTACGTGGAGCTTTAAATAAGTTCCACGTTTTCAAAATTCTTGACCGTTGTCACCTTCGGTTATAAATAGGGCACTGTTGCTTCTTTTTTCTTCATTCACTCAATCCGTCTTTGTGGTCATCTCCTCTCAGAGCAAAAAAGAAATCTCTTTCCTTGATCTTTATTCTTCATCTTTTGCAATTCAAATTCCTAGCAGACTTACCCGTTCCTCTTCTCTCTTTCAAAAACATTCCTCTTTTATTGTATCCATGGCTTCTTCCGCCAACACTGACTCTATTGCCGCCGCTATCTCCTCGGAAGTCACTGCTCCGATTAATTCTTCTACGAGTGTGAGAGGTATTCCAATGGGAGTGATTACTCGCAAGCGTAAGGGAGAAATTGCTGCTGCTGCTGAGGGCGGCGCCACTTCCTCGAAAAAAGCTAGGGTTCCCAAATCAAAGGAACCGCCTCTTCGAACTTTCGCTAAGGTGGAAAAAACGAAGAATATTGCTACTCGTAAGCAGGTAGCAGATCTGTTGACCTCAACCGGAGTCCTTCAGAAGAACATGGTCTTCCGAATCCCGACGAAGGATGAGAGGGCGTGCTATCCTCCTCCGGGTATGTTGACAGTATTCTTTGCTCAGGTGAAGTATGGGTGGCGCTCGTTTATGTCCCCTTTTTTCTGTGCGCTCTTTAAAGCTTGTAATATTAGCCCAAGTCAGATGGTACCAAATGGATTTGCTGCTATCTGTATTTATGTATTTTGGTGCCACGTGAATGGGCTAGAGTGTTCGGTGGAGCACTTTCTTTCAATCTTTGACGTGGCGGTATCACCCGGGGGGTATCCTTTCTATAACGTTCGTCATCGGGACAACTCGGGGGATTCCACGAAGAGAATCTTGGGGGCTGCTATTACCTCACATAGCGTCTGGAAGAACAGGTACTTCTTCGTGGGCCCTGTCAACGGCAAGTGGGATGTGCCCTTTGATTGGCGAGAGGGTACTACTCCCGTGCATGCTCTGGATCAGGAGGCAGTGCTATCTCCTATAATTTCTCAGCACAAATTGATGGAGTCGGAGGATTTCACGATGTTATATGAGACCTCTGGGCTTCATCATGTAGTTTTCACTGATGCCGCCGTGGAGAGGCCCTTGTCCCTGTCTCCCGTTGCGAGGAGTCTCTTTCGTAAGTCTCTTTATTCGCTCTTTTATCCTTTTATTCTCTTTCCGAGCATAGTGGTAAATTGTACTTATACACGTTATCGATGGGATGATACAGGGGATGTCATGGCGAATTACTATCTGCAGTCGAGTCCGAGGGAGCCTACTCCTAGTGGTGTCTCGGAGATACCAGAGGAGGGAGATCACGAGGAGGAGGAGGTTAATGCTCCCGAGAGTATGCATATGGATTCAGAGAAGAGTGGATTCCACGAAGACCATTCTCTTCTATGCATGGATGCGATGGGGATCGTTAGGAGCGCGGTTCCCCTACGTCAAGTTGCACCTTGGGATTTGGCTTTAGTGCCCGTTTCCAAATCGGAGTCAGGGAATATTCCTGCTTCTGAATCTAATATGGGAATATCTCCGAGAGGTTCCGAGGAGGGTATCTTTCCGAGTGGTGCGGAGGATGAATCTGCTCGGAAGGATACTGAAGTAATAGACCTGTCTTCTGAGGATCCTTCTCCTAGGCTTCCGACAGTTCCTGAATCTGCTCCTCGGGGTAAGTTTTCACGAGTTTTTAATGAGATTTTCATATCTTTATCTGCAATATTTGATTATGTGTTGACACCTTTTCTTTTGATGTAGTGGCTATGGATAAAGGGAAAGCTCCGATGGTAGAAGAGTCTTCATTATATGGTGAGTATTCGTCATTTACCTTTTTTCCATAATTTTTTCTAGTTTCATTCTTTTAATCACTGACAGTTCGTATCTGTTGCAGAGGAGGATTTTCTGGCCCAATTTAGCATTCCCGAGCAAGAAGATTTACGAGGGGACTCCGAAGACACCCAAGGGGAGTTTGATCCTTCTTCAGAGGACCGAGATTTGAAGGAAGGAATTCTGCAATCACTATTAGGAAAGACCAGCCCCTCCACAACAGTAGGTGGTTCACGGGCCATTTTTACAAATTCCGAAGTGACGACTCCGGTAAAGGATACGACTCCTCCGAGGGGACATGTCCCGGTGACCTTGTCTCCGAGGGGTCATACATTTCAGGAACCTATTCCTCCCAGCGGATCCGGGGGGGAATTTTCATCTCGTTCAGTGGGGGAGGCTTATCAAGATATCCTCCGATTTTTCGCCTCCTCCAGTTCAGCACCCGCCGAGGGGTATCAATTTTTGTACACCAGTCTTAACTGGTTGGGGCTTATGGTAAGCTCCTCTGCCTTAGTCTTCTGAAATTACACAATGCATCTCTGTTAAATTTTTTATTGTTGACTTTTCTGTAGATTGGAAAGACTCGAGAGGCAGTTACTGCCGTTGAAGAGCGCGGTCGGAAAGATGTAGAGGACTTAGAAGCACTCCGGGCGCAATTGGCACCTCTCTTATTCCGGGATAAAGAGAGTCAAACTAGGGAGGACCTTCTTCAAACAAAAATTTCCGACTACGAGTTTGCTCTCAATGAATCAGAGAAGGCGAGGGCAAATTTACAAGGTAGTTTAAGTGCTGCTGAATCCGCTTGCAAGAAGATGGAGAAGGAAAGAAAAGACTCCGAGGAGGTCTTTACCGCTCGTATTGCAGCTCTCGAGAAGGCGGTGGCGGATGGGAATGAGAGAGAGAGAGTTCTCCAAGAGACTTTGGGCCAAGTTACTGATAGGGCAGAGTCAGCCGAGGGGAAGTTGACAAATTTTCTTTCTCCCGAGGACGTGCAGGCTAAGGTGGATGCAGCTGTTCAGTTTGCTCAGCGAGAGATCTCACGGCAGCAATCAGTAGCATCCGAGGAGCCTTCTCATGAGCTCTTGATGGGCCATCTTTTGTGGGGTTATTTGGAGTGTGCAAAGGTGGCAAAATCTTTGATAAGGTCGGATGTTAACTTCTCCAAGTCTTTCGATCTTCGGAAATTAAAGAAGCCAACTCCCGATGACTGCCATTATTTCGTGGGGAGGTTTGGGGGTTTGCTATCCTCTCGGGATTCTCCGACACCATCTCCAATGCGCTCCGCCACGAGTCCGAGTCCAAGGGCTAGCGGTTCTGGGGGGGTATTTTCTCCAATCTCTCGTCTTGCTCCATTGGGTACTTCCGCAGAAGAGACAACTTCTTCTCTCCCTCCTTCCACGGGAGCTTAGTCTAGCTTTTTGTAATTTTTACTTTGAAAATAAACGCTCTTTGTACTTATTGTTCCTTCCGAGGGCTATCCGTTTTAAATAAATATTTTTGTTCAATCTTCCTATTCTATATCTTATCTCCACTGTTTAATTAAGATGGATAATGATAATTCTCAAAAAGTTGCTGACTAAGTAAACTTCCTAAGTAGGAGGTGTTACTTTGCATGGTTAAATAGGATACGTGTCCTCCTTAATCAAAAAGTTTTCCAACACGTGTCCCTTAGTTAACGTACTAAGAGTTTAAACTTCTACTTTTAACTCTAATATAAAGAGTATATATGCACGTAGGTCCTTATCAATTATGCACTTATCTCCTAATCCTTATTAGTCTTTGATTTTCTTTTATAAGTGCAAGTACAAAGATAATACTTACTTGATACGATGATGCCTCCTTATTATAGAAGATTTGGCTCGACTTCATCTGGCGGTTCTTCTCAGGATACCGCTCGGGGTCCTTCTGGATCATCAAGGGTTCCTCCGAGGGGCAATCCATCCGAGAATCAAACGACACTTAGTGCTAGTTCCTCTCTTGGAGTGGTTCGTAGGACTCCATCTTTTTCCATCCCTTTTTCCAAATACTCTTTCGGTATTGGCAGGTGTGTCCGAGTCAGTTAACACCAAGTTCCTATAGTCATTTGGTGGGATATGTCCTTCGTAGTGAGCTTTTAAACCTTCCGATGTCCCCTTATCGGGTGGGGACAATATTTACCCTTCAACCTTGCTCAGAGGGGACTCCCTTTTTTAGCTTGACCTATCGGGACAAGGAAAATATCTTCACTCGTGTATCCAGTTCCCACTCTAGTAGAGGGGATTGGAGGCGGAGATTTTTCTTTATCCGTCCGAGAGGTCAGTCAGCCAGATCGTGGGGTGTACCCATCCGATGGGGTTTGGGATATATCGCACCCAACACCGAAACACGAGGACAAGTGAGGGAGATATTGCTTCACTCGGGACTTTTCTCTGGTTCTTATGATATATCTGGGCTGTTGGATTTCCCCGAGGCTCTGATTTTGGCAGGTTTACAAGAGAGAGTAGAAGGATGCACTCCAGCTTCTCGTCCTCTTCACAGTAATTTTCACTTTCGTAAGTTCTAATAACCATTCTTTAGTTTATAAACTTTATTGGTGTCCTCGGATCATTTTCTTACTGACATCTTTTGTAGGAGCGGAGATGGGAGCTTTTTCTCTCGGCTCTTCTAACGACGTTTTCCTGGGGAGGGCATTGCATGGTATTCCTGGGATGACGAAGGTTGGCGATTCTCCTCCTCTCATAAGTGAGGCAATGGTGGAAATCTCCTCGGAGGAGGAGGAGCCCGTTGCAGCCCCCCCAGTCAGTTATATAATTCCTTCTGGATCGTCAGATCTGATAGCAACTCTTTCTCAAACGGATTGTCACATGAGTCCCATAGTATCACAGCCCATTCCTCACAATTCTACCGTAGTAAATGTGTTAGAGGAGTATCTTCACTCTTCTAGTGCAGAGGATATGCAGCCCCAGCAAGATATCCCTGGTCGTATTCCCGCACCACCGCCCGAGGAGCACCCTTCCCTCGGGAGAACTCTTCCCCCCGAGGGTAATCAGGATGTTTCTCCTCTCGGATCAGCAGTGGGATTTTGCCGAAACTTTCTTAGTGGGTTATTAAACGTAACAGATTGTGAACTGATAAAAACCCTTTCGGTACCCGTTCTCCAAGATTTAGCCTGCAAAGACCTGTGTGAGGTATCTATTCATTTTATTTAATACTAACCTGTCTTCTGATCTGATGCCATTCGTTTTTTGAGCAGATTTATATGGTGTTGGACGCCCTCGGGTCTTACGGGAGTTCTTCCTCAGATCCGGGTTTAGTATACCGTCGTCGGGATGAGTTAGAGCGAGGTCTCTTAGAAGCTCAAGTGGAGATAGCCCATTTGAAGGCAATTCATGAGTCTTCTCAGGATACTCATATTCATATGTTACAATCCGAGAAGGATAAGGCGTGGGAATTGGAACGCCAATTATCACTTGAAAAGACACGTGTCTTGAGCTTAGACAGGAGAATTGAGGAGTTACGTGGCCATATGCGGTCCTCGGAGGAGCAGTTAACACAGGCTACGCTGGAAAGAGACGTCTTGAGTCAGCAACTGCTAGGGATAACTCGTTCTCATGCGATAGAGGTGATCATGGCCCAAGTCCAAGCTGTGTTGGAGGTGGTGGGTCCATCCAGTCTTCGTGAATCTCTTCGGGGAGAGATGCGTGACTTAGTGCATATAGGCTATAAATTGTGCCAAGATGCCGTACAAGCTTTGCCAGAGTTCCCCTCGGGATTGCTCCTTCCTGAACTCAACATTCGTCAAGTCTCCGAGGAACTTTCCCCTTCACCTATTAGAGATTTTGCAGTCGGAACTGTGTTCTTGGATGATCCAGTCTCTCTTTCTGAGGAGCAGCGCCGAAGACTTATCCGAGAGGGGAAACGTCCCATGGGAGGGACTTAGCTTGTAAATGAGTTTAGTTCATAATACAGAGGGTTCTTAGTGTTATCGGATTGTCCTGATGTCTCGTATATAGAGCCATCATTTTGTTGGACAATTCTATTGTCTTTTGTACTATATCCCCTCGTATATGAACACTCTTTTTATTCATATATAACTATTACATTAAGCATAATACTTTCTAAGATTGCTTGCGTTCCACGTGTTGCGAAGTATTGCCTCCTCGGAGTTAGCAAGCCGATAAGTCGCCGGTCCCACGATTTCCACTATCTTGTAAGGTCCTTCCCACCGTGGATCTAGTTTACCCACATTCTTGGAGGCCCCTACTCGTTTCATCACTAAATCTCCAACTTGAAAGGTTCGGAGTTTTACCTTGGTATTATAATATCGTGACATCCGAGCCTTGTACTCTTCCATTCGGAGGGCTGCTCGGGTCCTTTTTTCCTCGAGGAGGTCAAGGGCAAGGGCTAGATTTGAGCTATTGGCCACTTCTTCATATTCTTTGACTCGCCAGCTTTCTAGGGAGACCTCCGAGGGCAACACAGCCTCACATCCGTAGGATAGACTAAAAGGGGTTTCACCCGTAGCAACACTCTGCGTGGTCCGATAGGCCCACAATATCCCGGGTATCTCCTCAACCCACTTAGCTTTATGCCAATCAAGCCGGGCCTTCATGTTCTTCAGGAGGGTTCTGTTGGTTCTTTCTACTTGGCCATTTGCTTGAGGGTATCCCACGGAGGCAAAGCGATGTTTTATCTCCCAATGATCACACCACTTTTGCAATCCTTGATCAGTAAACTGCAAACCGTTATCACTTACCAGGCTCCGAGGGACACCAAAGCGACAAATAATATTTCTCCAGAGAAAATTGATAACAGCCCCCGCGGTTACCCTAGCTAGGGGTTCCGCTTCCACCCATTTGGTGAAGTAGTCAACGGCTACTAGCAGAAATTTCTTTTGGCCGGCATCAGGGACGAGGGGTCCAAGTATGTCAATACCCCACTTAGAGAATGGGCAGGGGTTCAGAGAGGGTTCCCAAGGGGCTGCTGGTAGATGGGTCCGAGGGGCGTAAGCCTGGCATGGTTTGCATCTTTCGGCATGGCTTTTGCTATCTTTGGCCATCGTGGGCCAATAGTAGCCCTGTCGGATCAAGCGTCCCACCATGCTTTCGCCACCAGTATGGCTCCCACATACCCCCTCGTGAGTTTCTGCTAAGGCTAGCTGGGCCTCTTCTTCATTAAGGCATCGAGCGTGGGGACATAAATATGTCCTTCGGAAGAGTATCCCGTCTTTGAGGAAGTATCGGAGGGTTTTTCTGAACATCATTCGCTGAATATTCTTGTCCGAGGAGTATCCCTCGGGATTCTGCAAATAGGCTTTGATAGGAGTCACCCAGCTAGATGAAGGATCTGAAACTGTGTTCACTTCTCGGCCTTCACCCTTTTCAGATTCATTGACATGTAGTAGAGTAATCTTCCGAGTATGTATTACAGCTGTTTGTGTAGCCATTTTGGACAAAGCGTCCGCCTCTTGATTTTCTTTACGAGGAATTTGAACTATATCATATTCTTCAAACCATTCGGACCTCTGACGAACAACTCGGAGGTACTCTTGCATTCTTTCTTCTTTGGCCTCATATGACCCCTTAACTTGCAGAACAATCAGCTGGGAGTCACTATGAAGGAGTACTCTTTTCATTCCCCCTTCTCTAGCTAACCTCATACCAATAAGGAGAGCTTCATACTCGGCCTCATTGTTAGAGAGGGGATAATCTATTCTAACTGCAAAATGGAGCCTTTCCTCCTCTCCTTCTTGATTTACCAAGACTATTCCGGCCCCCCCATGGGTACTCACCGAGGATCCATCTACATATACGTGCCATCGTGGCTCCTTTTCCTCGGATCCAACGCCCGTGAGTTCTGTTACAAAGTCCGCCAAAACTTGCGCTTTGATTGACGGTCTCGGAGCGTAGGAAATATCGTACTCAGTAAGCTCTACAGCCCATTTTATCATTCTCCCTGATGACTCCGGCTTATTAAGAATTGCTCTCAGGGGATGCTTAGTAAGCACAGTAATTGGGTGGGATAAAAAGTAGGGGCGTAGCTTACGAGCCGTAGTAACCAATGCTAGAACGAGTTTCTCAGTTAGGGTATATCGAGTTTCGGCTCCGAGGAGAGTTTTGCTAACGTAATATACCGGGTGATGTTCTCCATCTTGTTCTTTGACTAGGACAGCGCTAATAGCCTCTTCTCCAATCGATAAATACAAAAACAACTCTTCTTGGGGTACCGGTTTTACCAGCAAAGGTGGTTTCAACATGTACCTTTTTAAGTCTCCGAGAGCTTCCTCACATTGGGAGGTCCACTGAAATTCCTTGATATTCCGAAGTACCTTGAAGAAGGGAAGCCCTTTTTCTGCGGACTTGGAGACAAACCGACTCAACGAGGCCATTCTTCCAGTCAGCTTTTGGACATCTTTTACCGTCCTCGGAGTAGGTAATCCCATGATAGCTTCTGCTTTTTCGGGATTTACTTCAATTCCCTTCTCCGTAACCATGAATCCCAAAAATTTTCCTCCTCGGATACCAAAAGAACACTTCCGAGGGTTGACCTTCATGCCAAAGTTGTTCATAATGACCAACGCTTTTCGTAGGTCCTCAGGATGTTCTTCAGCAGTGTTACTTTTAACTACAGTATCATCTACATAAACCTCTACTGATTTCCCAATAAGTCCTGAAAACATAAGGCTTACTAACCGTTGATAGGTAGCTCCAGCATTCTTTAATCCAAAGGGCATGACTAGATAACAAAAGGTGCCTGCATCCGTGATAAAGCTGGTCTTATCTTGATCAATAGCCGCCATCGGGATTTGGTTGTACCCTTGATCTCCATCTAAAGTTGATAGTAGCGCACATCCTGCAGTAGAATCAACTAGCTGATCTATGCTCGGTAAAGGGTAACAATCCTTGGGGCATGCTTCATTGAGGTTAGTAAAGTCAACACACATTCGCCATCTTCCTCCGTGCTTGGGAACTAGCACGACATTAGCCAACCACTCGGGGTAAATAACTTCTCGTATTTGCTTTAATTGAAGAAGGCGTTGTATTTCCGAGCGGATGATCTTATTGCGCTCGGGGCCCATTTTCCTCTTTTTCTGTTGGACAGGTTTAGCTCCAGGCTTCACATTAAGGAAATGTTGACATACCTTGTTGCTGATTCGTCCGGGCGGTCCCCCTTCCCATGCAAAGAGGTGATGAAATTGTTTGAGAAGAGAAATCAATTGGCCTTCTATGATTGGAGTCATATGGGTGCCCATTTTGATTACTTTCTCGGGGCTTCCTTCTACTAACTCCACCATTTTTAATTCTTCCACAGGCTGGACTCGTGTTTCCTCGGTTCTACACTTTTTGTTATTTCCAAGTGAAGGTCCGTCCTCTTCTGAGGGGATGGCATTCATGCAGCATTCTCTAGCTTTTGACTGACTTCCTCGAACTTCTCCGATTCCCGAGGAGGTGGGGAATTTCACTTTAAGATGCAAAGTAGAAGGAATTGCCTCAAAGGCCCGAATAGATGGTCTTCCGCAGATCACATTATACGCTCGCGAAGAAGCCTCCACTACCCAAAACTTAATAGATTCCGTTCTTCGAAGGGCTCCTTTCCCCCATGACATTGGGAGAGTAATAGTTCCGAGGGTTTGGCAGGCTTCCCCGGTGAATCCTACTAAGGGGACCTCCGCGGTTTCCAACGTTTCTTGTTTCAATCTCATAGCGAGATAGGTCGGTAGGAATAGTACATCCACAGAGCTGCCCGTATCTATGAGGATACGTTGGATTTCATACCCGTAGATGACGGCAGATATAACCAAGGGATCTTCATGAGGGTATATTACATCTGTAAGGTCCTCGGGTCCGAAAGTGATACTAGGCAGTTGTGACCCTTGAATGGAGCAGACAGCTAATCCTTGCTCTGCTCGTCGGGCTTCTTTCAAATATTTCTTCTTTTTGCCCTGAGGTGCCATGGAGATTTCACCCCCTTCTATCATATTGATGGTTCTCCCTGTTGGGGGATTGTCTTTGTAAGAGTTAGGTGGAGGAGGCAAACTCTGATACCCTGCCGTTTTCTCTCTCGAACTTCGCCGGCGGTCCTTACTTCTCTCTCGGAGTCGGAGGCGTCTAGTGGTCCCCTCTCGTGACTTCCGGCTAGGCGTCCTTTCTTCCCTTTCTTGCTCTTCCTCTTCCCTTCGTGATCTCTTCCAAACATTGGCCTTGGGCTCTTCAGGGTTATTTTCCTTAAGGTAGTTCTTCAAGTACCCTATCTCCAATAGGCGAAGCACCTCTAAACGAAGGGTAGTACATTCTTCCGTAATGTGCCCGTAAGTTTTATGGTACTTACAATACTTTCCAGTATCCTTGTCTCGGTTAGGAAATTTAGTCGGTCTGGGCCAGTGCAACTCGTTGCTACCCCTCATTATGTTGAGCACTTCTGGTGGAGTAACAGTCATCGGAGGTAAGTGTACGGGTCGGAGGAATTTCTTAACCACTCCCCCTTCATCTTTGCGTTGAGGAGGTTTTCCTTCCTTACTTTTTTCTTTGACCTTTGCTTCTTTCTCAGCACGCTCTAAGTGTTCACTATCCTCCTGCTCCATCTGCTTCTTTGTTCCCTCGGCTTCTTCCATCAAAATATGTACTTCCGCCTTTTGCATTAACTCATTCATATCCGTAATACGATTTCCCATAAGGTATCTAAAGAAATCCCCCGCTCGGAGTCCCTGAGTTAATATGTCTGCCATAATGGTCGGGCTAACATTTGGAACATCGAGTGCTTCATCCGTGAAGCGCTTTATATATTCTCGTAAGGATTCGTCCTTCTTCTGTTTAATAGTAAAAAGATGCGTAGCAGATTTAGGGTACCTTCGGTTGCAGGCGAATTGTCGTACAAACAAATGAGCTAATCGGTCAAAGCTCGTGATGGAACAAGGTGGAAGATGAGTAAACCAGGCTTGAGCCCGCCCTCCAAGGGTAACAGGGAATACGCGGCATAACACCTGATCAGGAGCGGAAGAGAGGTCCATTCCTGCCAGGTATTGATGGACGTGATCTTGTGGGTCCCTTCCATCAGCTTCCCCGGTATATAGCGAGATATTAACAGGTCGCATCCCCGAGGGGATAGAAGCTGAAGCAATCTCGGGAATGAAGGGAGAAGTCTTGAACGTAGGATCTTCCTCGGGAGCCATGGCTTTCTTGAGATCACCTAACTCTTTTCGTAAATCATCCATCATTCCCCATAAGGAACGTTCAACCTCTCCTCGATACTCTGAAGGGCGAGAAATTCCTACCGGACCCCTCACCGGAGTCCTTTCACGACATACATGTCTTCGAGGACTTTGTCGGGGTGTCTGTCGCCAAGGATTCCAATTTGGGTTCCATGTCCTCGGAGGTCCATCTTCTTCCGAGGGGAGATCTTCGTTCTCGGATAGAACAGGGGACGTACGTACGGGGGGATCATCCCTCCAGGGTGTTCTTTCAGCATATATAAGTCTTTCATAAACAGATCGGGGAATACTAATAAAATCTCTTGTACCTGATTCATAATTGGACAAAGTTTCTTCTGAGTCATTGTTCGGGACAGGAAGGTTGTCATTTTCGAAAAGACCATCCATCCTAGCTGACGTGTGCCTGAATTCTCTCGAAGACAGATGCTGTGACGTTCCCACAGACGGCGCCACTTTGTTAACAGGTTTGGAATTATTCCCTATTTAACGGAAGATATTTATTTGGGTCGAAACGTCCTGTCCGTGATTCAAAGGCAACGCTAGATGGACACACTGAGATTAATTGCAAGAATATTCCCCTCCTTTATTCACTGAACATTTCCTCCTCTTTTTATCTTATGTATTTGAGTGATAGATTGTAGTAAGTAAGCTTAACTGTTTCAGCTTTTCTCCTCCCCTTCTATTCTACTGATCACCTCCCTTTATATAGACTTTGGTAGGGGTAGGTGTCATTGTGCATGTGTTTTGATAAGGACAGGTGTTGTTGTTACCTTGATACAGGTGTAAAAATTAGGATAATGTTTATCGTTTATCTACTAAGTGCTGACTAGATTAGCTTTTGTGTCTTCTGATATCTCCGAGGGCTTCTGATGTAGACTGTTTTTGATAGAGCTATTCTTCCGAGGGCTTTTGTTTTTCCTTCTTGATTCGGGTATTTTCTTCAACAGTCAGGAGTGATCTCTGAGAGTGGAAACATGGTCTCCGAGGACTTGGTATGACTTCCGAGGACTGTGATCTTGTGTCCGAGGGCTGTTTTTGCTTTACTGAGAGTGAAATTTCTTCACCAGAGTGCTCGGACTGTATTCACTGGGTGTTCCTGTATTGACTTCTTCCAAAATTGTGTTCTCGGATAAGTCCGAGTGTTGCTTTTTCCGAGGAGTGTTCAGCAAGGAAGTTTTCTTGTAAGTTCATAGGACTCGGGGTCCCTCTTGGTCCCTCTTGGCGCATTTGGTGGATATCGGAGTCATACGGGTCCATCGGGGTTTGCTCTTTTTCCGATGCCGTGTTGATATCTGTTTTTCATTCACCGTTTGACTTTCCAAGGGACGCTTGCGTTTCTCCTCGGATGCTTTTATAAACCTTTTCGGGTCAGTGACCGAGAGGTAGGGCAATTCTCCGAGGGGTTTTCTTTATAGGTACATCTCATTGGATGTACTCGTGACAATAGTATTGTCCATATATCCTCCGAGGGGTTTTCTTTATAGGTACATCTCATTGGATGTACTCGTGACAATAGTATTGTCCATATATCCTCCGAGGGGTTTTCTTTATAGGTACATCTCATTGGACGTACTCGTGACAATAGTATTGTCCATATATTATTTTTCCCGAGTAGGAGTGATCTCCTCTATTTTATTTTTTAGGGTTAACACTTAGAAATGAACTTAAGCAAAGGAAAGAGGATATTTCTCTTGCAGATCTTGAGAGCCATCTTAAAATCGAAGAAGAAGACAGAAACCGATATGGTGGAGATGGTTCCAAGGTCATGGTGCTTGAGGGAGGAAGTAGTAGCAAGCAGAACAATAATCCGGGCAAAGGAAATGGTAAGAAGAACTCAAATCAGAATCCCAAAAAGAGAAAAGCAAGTAACAATACTGCTTGCTGGCAATGTGGAAAAGAGGGTCATCAAAAGAAAGATTGTCGTGACAAGGGTAAGAAACAGAAAACAGAAAACAATACAAACAAGCAGAAGTTTGTGGCAATGATTTCTGAAATGTTTGCTGAGATCAACCTTGTTGGGAATGACCGGTCATGGTGGATCGACTCTGGAGCAACAAGGCATGTCTGCAAAGACATGTCCATGTTTGTGGAGTATACACCGGAAAATGATTGCTTTGTCTACATGGGAAATGGCGCAAGTGTTGCTGTCAAGGGAAAAGGGAAAGTGCTGCTGGAGTTTACTTCGGGGCATGAACTGGAACTCACTGATGTTTACCATGTTCCAGAAATTGATAGAGGTGGTGAATATTATGATCCTACGTTTTTTGAAAATGTTGGTATTGTTCATGAAGTTACTGCACCCTATACTCCACAACAAAACGGAATTGCTGAAAGAAAAAATAGGACATTAACTGAAATGATTAATGCTATGTTGTCCAAATCTGGACTTAGCAAAGGATTTTGGGGTGAGGCACTTTTAACAGCGTGTCATGTTTTGAATAGAGTGCCTACTAAGAAAAATTCTACAACTCCATATGAATTATGGAAGAAAAGAAAACCAAACTTGAAGTATTTGCGAGTTTGGGGTTGTAGAGCTATAGTTAGAGTTCCTGATCCTAAAAGAAAGAAGTTGGGAGAAAAGGGTGTAGAATGTATTTTTCTTGGTTATGCACTAAACAGTAAAGCTTACAGATTTATGGTAATTGAGAAAAATTACTCGATTGAAGTAAATACAATAATTGAATCAAGAGATGCCATATTTGATGAAACCAGGTTTTCTTCTATTCCTAGAATTCCAGAAAATAATAATAATGAATCAATAAATATAAGGAATTCTGAAATAGAGGATGAAGAACCTAGGAGAAGTAAAAGACCTAGAGTACAAAAAGACTTTGGGCCTGATTTTCACATGTATCTTGTTGAAGGTACACGAGAAAAAGAAACAAATCAAGTGCTGTTATCTTTACATGCTGAATCTGATCCAAAAACCCATGCAGAGGCTATGAAGTCTCGAGATGCTAGTTTTTGGAAAGAGGCTATACAAGATGAAATGGATTCCATCATGGGAAATGACACCTGGAAATTGGTGGACTTACCTCCTGGTTTTAAAACCGTTGGATGTAAGTGGATTTTCAAAAAGAAAATGAAAGTTGATGGAACCGTTGAGAAGTTTAAAGCAAGATTAGTTGCAAAAGGCTTCACTCAAAAAGAAGGACTTGATTATTTCGACACTTATGCTCCAGTGGCTAGAATTGCTACAATTAGGATTTTAATATCCTTGGCCTCCATATATAAATTTGAAATTCACCAAATGGATGTCAAAACTGCATTCTTGAATGGTGAATTAAAAGAAGAAATTTATGTGCAATAACCTGAAGGTTTTGTTGTGAAAGGACAAGAGCATAAAGTGTGTAAACTTGTTAAGTCTTTGTACGGACTTAAACAAGCACCAAAACAATGGCATGAAAGGTTTGACCAGGCTGTGTTGTCAAACGGATTCAAAATCCATGAATCTGATAAGTGTGTTTATAGTAAATTTAAAAATAATAAAGGTGTTATTATTTGCTTATATGTTGATGACATGCTTATCTTTGGTTCTGATCTAGATCAAATCAATAATGCTAAGAAATTTCTATGTGAAACATTTGATATGAAAGATCTAGGTCAAGCTGATGTTATTTTAGGGATTAAAATAATTAGAAGTAATGAAGGTATCATGTTATCACAGTCTCATTACGTTGAAAAAGTATTGAGAAAATTTAATCATTTTGATTGTACACCTGTTAGTACTCCGTTCGACCCTAGTACTAAATTAATGCCAAATGATGGGAGAGCATTTTCCCAAAACCAGTATGCTAGTGCAATAGGAAGCTTAATGTATTGCATGACTTGTACTAGGCCTGATATTGCGTTTGCAGTTGGTAAACTGAGTCGGTATACAAGTAATCCTAGTAGAGAACATTGGAAAGCAATATTTAGAGTCTTCAAGTATCTTAAGAAGACCATTGATTATGGCTTATGCTATAGTGGCTATCCAAATGTTTTGGAAGGTTATACTGATGCTAGCTGGATTACTGAGAGTGATGACCACGCATCAACTAGTGGTTGGATATTCACTCTTGGTGGAGCTGCAATATCATGGGGTTCTAAGAAACAAACATGCTTGGCTGATTCAACCATGGCATCGGAGTTTATAGCATTAAACTCGGCAAGTAAAGAAGCAGAATGGTTGAGAAACTTGTTATTGGAAATGCCAATATGGCCTAAACCAATGCCTCCCGTGTTAATACACTGTGACAGTCAGTCGACTTTGTCTAGAGCTTATAGTCATGTCTATAACGGAAAGTCTAGACATATTGGTTTGAGGCATAGCTATGTGAGACAGTTAATCAGTGATGGTGTTATCACAATTAACTATGTGAGGTCAGCAAGTAACTTGGCTGATCCTCTGACTAAAGGTCTTGCCAGAGATATGGTGCATAAGACTTCTAGAGCGATGGGACTGAAAGCCCATACATAGTGATCACACATGAGGGAAACTCAACTTAACACTTGAAATATCAAACTTGGGTTCAATGAGTAAAGTACTTCATTTTTGTGATTGTCAAGCACTTAGTATTTTAAATTAATAATTCAATTATTAATTGGTTCCATCTAAGTATAGTGCTTGGTACCTGTAATGTCAAAGGTAGAGGTTGAGTTTAATACTCTTAATAGACTTGTAACAGTAAATGTTGGGATGTCATAATTACAGGGACATCCTTGACAAGTCTACCTAAGTGAGTAGTAGAAGTGAGGCCGCTTCATTAGAGTTTTAGGGCTTAACTCTAAAAACTACTCATGATACCAGGATATAGACACAGGGCCGTTAACGTGTCGGCTTGTTAGAATAAAGAACAAGTGGAGGAACTGTGTGTGGTACTTATCCGGTTGGTCGATATAGAATTGCTAGTTCAAAGACTAGTCTACTATGCTCTTCTGATTAACTTTGATAGGTATCCACTAAGTGAAGGTTAAAGTCGAAAGACACCTTTATTTATTCATAGAACTTCTTGAGGTGCAAACTAAGATTTATCATTCGGAAATGGTGGAGATTGTTAGATTTAGTTTCCAAATAATAAATCTTGTGAGAGGTATCCCACATTGGTTATGTGTTGATATGATGTGAATGCAAAGTATAATAAAAGCCTTTTGAGTCTGTCCCACATTGGTAAAGTATGTTGGGCTCTAACTCATGGTAACTATAAGGACTTTTATGGGCTTTAAGAGCTTTAGCTCTTATAGGCCAGTTTTACTAAAGTGGCTTAAGTGTCCCACATAGGAAAAATAAAAACTTATTTGTGGGTTTATATGTGTTTGCACTATATTACTTGGGTAATAAAAAGTGCAAGACATAGGTGGTGCTCATGCACACACGCGCGCCGAGCCGAGCCCGTGCCCGCGCCCGCGCGCGCGCGCGTGCGCGTGGCGCTTGTGGCGCTTTTGTTTGGCGCACTTAAAAAGCACTTAGCACTTTGCACGCTTGCATCGCTCATCGATCTAGGTCGTAGATTTTATTTAATTAATTAAATAAGATGAACGGCTGTGATTTAATCTGAATATTAAAATTAATATAGATTAAATTGGATGGTGTGGATTTAATCTTACTTAAAATTTAAATCCGACGGCTCAGATTAATCCGGAAAAATATGGAGGGAATATTTAAAAACTCAGATTTAAATATTAACAGTCACATGTTTTGGAGCAGGAGAGTTGTGGCTTTCTGTGAAAAAATACCAGTGGAAAAGTCGTGACTTTTCCGTACAACTCTTCAACGTCTATATATTCGCGGGATTATCAGAGACAATACACATCAAATTTTTCGTATCTCTCATATACATACAAAAATAATTGCTGCAGAAATTATTTCTGTATTAATTGCATTCTTGTTCTTTTTTCTGTTTATTAACTTCGTAAGTCCAAAACGCAGTTAATAGTCTTTTATTTTCTGGGCTTAAATTGTATCCTGGGAGGCGATTCGCTGTAACCCTTTTGGCACACGAGGTGGGGGCGAATTACGCTTTAAGGAAAGCGTCTGTATTTTCGCGACTTTCAAGTTCCAGATTGTGGCATTTTCGACAACTCACCAACAAACTTAAAGCGTATTTCTGCGTTTTCGAAAATGTCTGGAGGAGGATCGTTGAAGGAGTTTGCTACCAACATTGTGAAGTTGGAGAAGTTCGATGGAGACAACTTCAGGCGCTGGCAGAAAAAGTTGCACTTCCTTTTGGCGCAACTCGGGGTGGTGTACGTGCTGACAACTCCAAAACCAGAAGCGAAGGACCACTTTGTCCGTTGCTGAAACCAGAAGTAGGTTGAAGTGGGAACCAGACGACTACTGTTGCAAGGGACACATTTGCAACTCGCTATCCGACACGCTGTTCGACATGTACCATGAAAAATCAACGGCGAAAGAAGTCTGGGACAATCTGGAGAAAACAAATCTGGTGGAGGACGCTACGAGTAAGAAATTCATCACCAGTAAGTTTTTTCGTTATTTCATGGTGGATGGCAAAAAGGTACTTGAGCAGTTTTACGAGTTAAAGCAGATAGTTAATCAGTTTAAACAGCATGCTTTGCATATGGATGAAACTATTATTGTATCTGCTGTTATAGACAAACTTCCTCCTTCATGGAAAAACTGTAGAAAGGAACTTAAGCAAAGGAAAGAGGATATTTCTCTTGCAGATCTTGAGAGCCATCTTAAAATCGAAGAAGAAGACAGAAACCGATATGGTGGAGATGGTTCCAAGGTCATGGTGCTTGAGGGAGGAAGTAGTAGCAAGCAGAACAATAATCCGGGCAAAGGAAATGGTAAGAAGAACTCAAATCAGAATCCCAAAAAGAGAAAAGCAAGTAACAATACTGCTTGCTGGCAATGTGGAAAAGAGGGTCATCAAAAGAAAGATTGTCGTGACAAGGGTAAGAAACAGAAAACAGAAAACAATACAAACAAGCAGAAGTTTGTGGCAATGATTTCTGAAATGTTTGCTGAGATCAACCTTGTTGGGAATGACCGGTCATGGTGGATCGACTCTGGAGCAACAAGGCATGTCTGCAAAGACATGTCCATGTTTGTGGAGTATACACCGGAAAATGATTGCTTTGTCTACATGGGAAATGGCGCAAGTGTTGCTGTCAAGGGAAAAGGGAAAGTGCTGCTGGAGTTTACTTCGGGGCATGAACTGGAACTCACTGATGTTTACCATGTTCCAGAAATTGATAGAGGTGGTGAATATTATGATCCTACGTTTTTTGAAAATGTTGGTATTGTTCATGAAGTTACTGCACCCTATACTCCACAACAAAACGGAATTGCTGAAAGAAAAAATAGGACATTAACTGAAATGATTAATGCTATGTTGTCCAAATCTGGACTTAGCAAAGGATTTTGGGGTGAGGCACTTTTAACAGCGTGTCATGTTTTGAATAGAGTGCCTACTAAGAAAAATTCTACAACTCCATATGAATTATGGAAGAAAAGAAAACCAAACTTGAAGGATTTGCGAGTTTGGGGTTGTAGAGCTATAGTTAGAGTTCCTGATCCTAAAAGAAAGAAGTTGGGAGAAAAGGGTGTAGAATGTATTTTTCTTGGTTATGCACTAAACAGTAAAGCTTACAGATTTATGGTAATTGAGAAAAATTACTCGATTGAAGTAAATACAATAATTGAATCAAGAGATGCCATATTTGATGAAACCAGGTTTTCTTCTATTCCTAGAATTCCAGAAAATAATAATAATGAATCAATAAATATAAGGAATTCTGAAATAGAGGATGAAGAACCTAGGAGAAGTAAAAGACCTAGAGTACAAAAAGACTTTGGGCCTGATTTTCACATGTATCTTGTTGAAGGTACACGAGAAAAAGAAACAAATCAAGTGCTGTTATCTTTACATGCTGAATCTGATCCAAAAACCCATGCAGAGGCTATGAAGTCTCGAGATGCTAGTTTTTGGAAAGAGGCTATACAAGATGAAATGGATTCCATCATGGGAAATGACACCTGGAAATTGGTGGACTTACCTCCTGGTTTTAAAACCGTTGGATGTAAGTGGATTTTCAAAAAGAAAATGAAAGTTGATGGAACCGTTGAGAAGTTTAAAGCAAGATTAGTTGCAAAAGGCTTCACTCAAAAAGAAGGACTTGATTATTTCGACACTTATGCTCCAGTGGCTAGAATTGCTACAATTAGGATTTTAATATCCTTGGCCTCCATATATAAATTTGAAATTCACCAAATGGATGTCAAAACTGCATTCTTGAATGGTGAATTAAAAGAAGAAATTTATATGCAACAACCTGAAGGTTTTGTTGTGAAAGGACAAGAGCATAAAGTGTGTAAACTTGTTAAGTCTTTGTACGGACTTAAACAAGCACCAAAACAATGGCATGAAAGGTTTGACCAGGCAGTGTTGTCAAACGGATTCAAAATCCATGAATCTGATAAGTGTGTTTATAGTAAATTTAAAAATAATAAAGGTGTTATTATTTGCTTATATGTTGATGACATGCTTATCTTTGGTTCTGATCTAGATCAAATCAATAATGCTAAGAAATTTCTATGTGAAACATTTGATATGAAAGATCTAGGTCAAGCTGATGTTATTTTAGGGATTAAAATAATTAGAAGTAATGAAGGTATCATGTTATCACAGTCTCATTACGTTGAAAAAGTATTGAGAAAATTTAATCATTTTGATTGTACACCTGTTAGTACTCCGTTCGACCCTAGTACTAAATTAATGCCAAATGATGGGAGAGCATTTTCCCAAAACCAGTATGCTAGTGCAATAGGAAGCTTAATGTATTGCATGACTTGTACTAGGCCTGATATTGCGTTTGCAGTTGGTAAACTGAGTCGGTATACAAGTAATCCTAGTAGAGAACATTGGAAAGCAATATTTACAGTCTTCAAGTATCTTAAGAAGACCATTGATTATGGCTTATGCTATAGTGGCTATCCAAATGTTTTGGAAGGTTATACTGATGCTAGCTGGATTACTGAGAGTGATGACCACGCATCAACTAGTGGTTGGATATTCACTCTTGGTGGAGCTGCAATATCATGGGGTTCTAAGAAACAAACATGCTTGGCTGATTCAACCATGGCATCGGAGTTTATAGCATTAAACTCGGCAAGTAAAGAAGCAGAATGGTTGAGAAACTTGTTATTGGAAATGCCAATATGGCCTAAACCAATGCCTCCCGTGTTAATACACTGTGACAGTCAGTCGACTTTGTCTAGAGCTTATAGTCATGTCTATAACGGAAAGTCTAGACATATTGGTTTGAGGCATAGCTATGTGAGACAGTTAATCAGTGATGGTGTTATCACAATTAACTATGTGAGGTCAGCAAGTAACTTGGCTGATCCTCTGACTAAAGGTCTTGCCAGAGATATGGTGCATAAGACTTCTAGAGCGATGGGACTGAAAGCCCATACATAGTGATCACACATGAGGGAAACTCAACTTAACACTTGAAATATCAAACTTGGGTTCAATGAGTAAAGTACTTCATTTTTGTGATTGTCAAGCACTTAGTATTTTAAATTAATAATTCAATTATTAATTGGTTCCATCTAAGTATAGTGCTTGGTACCTGTAATGTCAAAGGTAGAGGTTGAGTTTAATACTCTTAATAGACTTGTAACAGTAATGTTGGGATGTCATAATTACAGGGACATCCTTGACAAGTCTACCTAAGTGAGTAGTAGAAGTGAGGCCGCTTCATTAGAGTTTTAGGGCTTAACTCTAAAAACTACTCATGATACCAGGATATAGACACAGGGCCGTTAACGTGTCGGCTTGTTAGAATAAAGAACAAGTGGAGGAACTGTGTGTGGTACTTATCCGGTTGGTCGATATAGAATTGCTAGTTCAAAGACTAGTCTACTATGCTCTTCTGATTAACTTTGATAGGTATCCACTAAGTGAAGGTTAAAGTCGAAAGACACCTTTATTTATTCATAGAACTTCTTGAGGTGCAAACTAAGATTTATCATTCGGAAATGGTGGAGATTGTTAGATTTAGTTTCCAAATAATAAATCTTGTGAGAGGTATCCCACATTGGTTATGTGTTGATATGATGTGAATGCAAAGTATAATAAAAGCCTTTTGAGTCTGTCCCACATTGGTAAAGTATGTTGGGCTCTAACTCATGGTAACTATAAGGACTTTTATGGGCTTTAAGAGCTTTAGCTCTTATAGGCCAGTTTTACTAAAGTGGCTTAAGTGTCCCACATAGGAAAAATAAAAACTTATTTGTGGGTTTATATGTGTTTGCACTATATTACTTGGGTAATAAAAAGTGCAAGACATAGGTGGTGCTCATGCACACACGCGCGCCGAGCCGAGCCCGTGCCCGCGCCCGCGCGCGCGCGTGCGCGTGGCGCTTGTGGCGCTTAAGTGGCGCTTTTGTTTGGCGCACTTAAAAAGCACTTAGCACTTTGCACGCTTGCATCGCTCATCGATCTAGGCCGTAGATTTTATTTAATTAATTAAATAAGATGAACGGCTGTGATTTAATCTGAATATTAAAATTAATATAGATTAAATTGGATGGTGTGGATTTAATCTTACTTAAAATTTAAATCCGACGGCTCAGATTAATCCGGAAAAATATGGAGGGAATATTTAAAAACTCAGATTTAAATATTAACAGTCACATGTTTTGGAGCAGGAGAGTTGTGGCTTTCTGTGAAAAAATACCAGTGGAAAAGTCGTGACTTTTCCGTACAACTCTTCAACGTCTATATATTCGCGGGATTATCAGAGACAATACACATCAAATTTTTCGTATCTCTCATATACATACAAAAATAATTGCTGCAGAAATTATTTCTGTATTAATTGCATTCTTGTTCTTTTTTCTGTTTATTAACTTCGTAAGTCCAAAACGCAGTTAATAGTCTTTTATTTTCTGGGCTTAAATTGTATCCTGGGAGGCGATTCGCTGTAACCCTTTTGGCACACGAGGTGGGGGCGAATTACGCTTTAAGGAAAGCGTCTGTATTTTCGCGACTTTCAAGTTCCAGATTGTGGCATTTTCGACAAACTCACCAACAAACTTAAAGCGTATTTCTGCGTTTTCGAAAATGTCTGGAGGAGGATCGTTGAAGGAGTTTGCTACCAACATTGTGAAGTTGGAGAAGTTCGATGGAGACAACTTCAGGCGCTGGCAGAAAAAGTTGCACTTCCTTTTGGCGCAACTCGGGGTGGTGTACGTGCTGACAACTCCAAAACCAGAAGCGAAGGACCACTTTGTCCGTTGCTGAAACCAGAAGTAGGCTGAAGTGGGAACCAGACGACTACTGTTGCAAGGGACACATTTGCAACTCGCTATCCGACACGCTGTTCGACATGTACCATGAAAAATCAACGGCGAAAGAAGTCTGGGACAATCTGGAGAAAACAAATCTGGTGGAGGACGCTACGAGTAAGAAATTCATCACCAGTAAGGTTTTTCGTTATTTCATGGTGGATGGCAGAAAGGTACTTGAGCAGTTTTACGAGTTAAAGCAGATAGTTAATCAGTTTAAACAGCATGCTTTGCATATGGATGAAACTATTATTGTATCTGCTGTTATAGACAAACTTCCTCCTTCATGGAAAAACTTTAGAAAGGAACTTAAGCAAAGGAAAGAGGATATTTCTCTTGCAGATCTTGAGAGCCATCTTAAAATCGAAGAAGAAGACAGAAACCGATATGGTGGAGATGGTTCCAAAGTCATGGTGCTTGAGGGAGGAAGTAGTAGCAAGCAGAACAATAATCCGGGAAAAGGAAATGGTAAGAAGAACTCAAATCAGAATCCCAAAAAGAGAAAAGCAAGTAACAATACTGCTTGCTGGCAATGTGGAAAAGAGGGTCATCAAAAGAAAGATTGTCGTGACAAGGGTAAGAAACAGAAAACAGAAAACAATACAAACAAGCAGAAGTTTGTGGCAATGATTTCTGAAATGTTTGCTGAGATCAACCTTGTCGGGAATGACCGGTCATGGTGGATCGACTCTGGAGCAACAAGGCATGTCTGCAAAGACATGTCCATGTTTGTGGAGTATACACCGGAAAATGATTGCTTTGTCTACATGGGAAATGGCGCAAGTGTTGTTGTCAAGGGAAAAGGGAAAGTGCTGATGGAGTTTACTTCGGGGCATGAACTGGAACTCACTGATGTTTACCATGTTCCAGAAATTGATAGAGGTGGTGAATATTATGATCCTACGTTTTTTGAAAATGTTGGTATTGTTCATGAAGTTACTGCACCCTATACTCCACAACAAAACGGAATTGCTGAAAGAAAAAATAGGACATTAACTGAAATGATTAATGCTATGTTGTCCAAATCTGGACTTAGCAAAGGATTTTGGGGTGAGGCACTTTTAACAGCGTGTCATGTTTTGAATAGAGTGCCTACTAAGAAAAATTCTACAACTCCATATGAATTATGGAAGAAAAGAAAACCAAACTTGAAGTATTTGCGAGTTTGGGGTTGTAGAGCTATAGTTAGAGTTCCTGATCCTAAAAGAAAGAAGTTGGGAGAAAAGGGTGTAGAATGTATTTTTCTTGGTTATGCACTAAATAGTAAAGCTTACAGATTTATGGTAATTGAGAAAAATTACTCGATTGAAGTAAATACAATAATTGAATCAAGAGATGCCATATTTGATGAAACCAGGTTTTCTTCTATTCCTAGAATTCCAGAAAATAATAATAATGAATCAATAAATATAAGGAATTCTGAAATAGAGGATGAAGAACCTAGGAGAAGTAAAAGACCTAGAGTACAAAAAGACTTTGGGCCTGATTTTCACATGTATCTTGTTGAAGGTACACGAGAAAAAGAAACAAATCAAGTGCTGTTATCTTTACATGCTGAATCTGATCCAAAAACCCATGCAGAGGCTATGAAGTCTCGAGATGCTATTTTTTGGAAAGAGGCTATACAAGATGAAATGGATTCCATCATGGGAAATGACACCTGGAAATTGGTGGACTTACCTCCTGGTTTTAAAACCGTTGGATGTAAGTGGATTTTCAAAAAGAAAATGAAAGTTGATGGAACCGTTGAGAAGTTTAAAGCAAGATTAGTTGCAAAAGGCTTCACTCAAAAAGAAGGACTTGATTATTTCGACACTTATGCTCCAGTGGCTAGAATTGCTACAATTAGGATTTTAATATCCTTGGCCTCCATATATAAATTTGAAATTCACCAAATGGATGTCAAAACTGCATTCTTGAATGGTGAATTAAAAGAAGAAATTTATATGCAACAACCTGAAGGTTTTGTTGTGAAAGGACAAGAGCATAAAGTGTGTAAACTTGTTAAGTCTTTGTACGGACTTAAACAAGCACCAAAACAATGGCATGAAAGGTTTGACCAGGCTGTGTTGTCAAACGGATTCAAAATCCATGAATCTGATAAGTGTGTTTATAGTAAATTTAAAAATAATAAAGGTGTTATTATTTGCTTATATGTTGATGACATGCTTATCTTTGGTTCTGATCTAGATCAAATCAATAATGCTAAGAAATTTCTATGTGAAACATTTGATATGAAAGATCTAGGTCAAGCTGATGTTATTTTAGGGATTAAAATAATTAGAAGTAATGAAGGTATCATGTTATCACAGTCTCATTACGTTGAAAAAGTATTGAGAAAATTTAATCATTTTGATTGTACACCTGTTAGTACTCCGTTCGACCCTAGTACTAAATTAATGCCAAATGATGGGAGAGCATTTTCCCAAAACCAGTATGCTAGTGCAATAGGAAGCTTAATGTATTGCATGACTTGTACTAGGCCTGATATTGCGTTTGCAGTTGGTAAACTGAGTCGGTATACAAGTAATCCTAGTAGAGAACATTGGAAAGCAATATTTAGAGTCTTCAAGTATCTTAAGAAGACCATTGATTATGGCTTATGCTATAGTGGCTATCCAAATGTTTTGGAAGGTTATACTGATGCTAGCTGGATTACTGAGAGTGATGACCACGCATCAACTAGTGGTTGGATATTCACTCTTGGTGGAGCTGCAATATCATGGGGTTCTAAGAAACAAACATGCTTGGCTGATTCAACCATGGCATCGGAGTTTATAGCATTAAACTCGGCAAGTAAAGAAGCAGAATGGTTGAGAAACTTGTTATTGGAAATGCCAATATGGCCTAAACCAATGCCTCCCGTGTTAATACACTGTGACAGTCAGTCGACTTTGTCTAGAGCTTATAGTCATGTCTATAACGGAAAGTCTAGACATATTGGTTTGAGGCATAGCTATGTGAGACAGTTAATCAGTGATGGTGTTATCACAATTAACTATGTGAGGTCAGCAAGTAACTTGGCTGATCCTCTGACTAAAGGTCTTGCCAGAGATATGGTGCATAAGACTTCTAGAGCGATGGGACTGAAAGCCCATACATAGTGATCACACATGAGGGAAACTCAACTTAACACTTGAAATATCAAACTTCGGTTCAATGAGTAAAGTACTTCATTTTTGTGATTGTCAAGCACTTAGTATTTTAAATTAATAATTCAATTATTAATTGGTTCCATCTAAGTATAGTGCTTGGTACCTGTAATGTCAAAGGTAGAGGTTGAGTTTAATACTCTTAATAGACTTGTAACAGTAAATGTTGGGATGTCATAATTACAGGGACATCCTTGACAAGTCTACCTAAGTGAGTAGTAGAAGTGAGGCCGCTTCATTAGAGTTTTAGGGCTTAACTCTAAAAACTACTCATGATACCAGGATATAGACACAGGGCCGTTAACGTGTCGGCTTGTTAGAATAAAGAACAAGTGGAGGAACTGTGTGGGGTACTTATTCGGGTGGTCGATATAGAATTGCTAGTTCAAAGACTAGTCTACTATGCTCTTCTGATTAACTTTGATAGGTATCCACTAAGTGAAGGTTAAAGTCGAAAGACACCTTTATTTATTCATAGAACTTCTTGAGGTGCAAACTAATATTTATCATTCGGAAATGGTGGAGATTGTTAGATTTAGTTTCCAAATAATAAATCTTGTGAGAGGTATCCCACATTGGTTATGTGTTGATATGATGTGAATGCAAAGTATAATAAAAGCCTTTTGAGTCTGTCCCACATTGGTAAAGTATGTTGGGCTCTAACTCATGGTAACTATAAGGACTTTTATGGGCTTTAAGAGCTTTAGCTCTTATAGGCCAGTTTACTAAAGTGGCTTAAGTGTCCCACATAGGAAAAATAAAAACTTATTTGTGGGTTTATATGTGTTTGCACTATATTACTTGGGTAATAAAAAGTGCAAGACATAGGTGGTGCTCATGCACACACGCGCGCCGAGCCGAGCCCGTGCCCGCGCCCGCGCGCGCGCGCGTGCGCGTGGCGCTTGTGGCGCTTAAGTGGCGCTTTTGTTTGGCGCACTTAAAAAGCACTTAGCACTTTGCACGCTTGCATCGCTCATCGATCTAGGCCGTAGATTTTATTTAATTAATTAAATAAGATGAACGGTTGTGATTTAATCTGAATATTAAAATTAATATAGATTAAATTGGATGGTGTGGATTTAATCTTACTTAAGATTTAAATCCGACGGCTCAGATTAATCCGGGAAAATATGGAGGGAATATTTAAAAACTCAGATTTAAATATTAACAGTCACATGTTTTGGAGCAGGAGAGTTGTGGCTTTCTGTGAAAAAATACCAGTGGAAAAGTCGTGACTTTTCCGTACAACTCTTCAACGTCTATATATTCGCGGGATTATCAGAGACAATACACATCAAATTTTTCGTATCTCTCATATACATATAAAAATAATTGCTGCAGAAATTATTTCTGTATTAATTGCATTCTTGTTCTTTTTTCTGTTTATTAACTTCGTAAGTCCAAAACGCAGTTAATAGTCTTTTATTTTCTGGGCTTAAATTGTATCCTGGGAGGCGATTCGCTGTAACCCTTTTGGCACACGAGGTGGGGGTGAATTACGCTTTAAGGAAAGCGTCTGTATTTTCGCGACTTTCAAGTTCCAGATTGTGGCATTTTCGACAAAC
Source organism: Linaria vulgaris (assembly GCA_948329865.1). NCBI lineage: Eukaryota > Viridiplantae > Streptophyta > Magnoliopsida > Lamiales > Plantaginaceae > Linaria > Linaria vulgaris. The sequence goes on from OX415252.1 coordinate 78,140,722, forward strand.
TCACCAACAAACTTAAAGCGTATTTCTGCGTTTTCGAAAATGTCTGGAGGAGGATCGTTGAAGGAGTTTGCTACCAACATTGTGAAGTTGGAGAAGTTCGATGGAGACAACTTCAGGCGCTGGCAGAAAAAGTTGCACTTCCTTTTGGCGCAACTCGGGGTGGTGTACGTGCTGACAACTCCAAAACCAGAAGCGAAGGACCACTTCGTCCGTTGCTGAAACCAGAAGTAGGCTGAAGTGGGAACCAGACGACTACTGTTGCAAGGGACACATTTGCAACTCGCTATCCGACACGCTGTTCGACATGTACCATGAAAAATCAACGGCGAAAGAAGTCTGGGACAATCTGGAGAAAACAAATCTGGTGGAGGACGCTACGAGTAAGAAATTCATCACCAGTAAGGTTTTTCATTATTTCATGGTGGATGGCAGAAAGGTACTTGAGCAGTTTTACGAGTTAAAGCAGATAGTTAATCAGTTTAAACAGCATGCTTTGCATATGGATGAAACTATTATTGTATCTGCTGTTATAGACAAACTTCCTCCTTCATGGAAAAACTTTAGAAAGGAACTTAAGCAAAGGAAAGAGGATATTTCTCTTGCAGATCTTGAGAGCCATCTTAAAATCGAAGAAGAAGACAGAAACCGATATGGTGGAGATGGTTCCAAAGTCATGGTGCTTGAGGGAGGAAGTAGTAGCAAGCAGAACAATAATCCGGGCAAAGGAAATGGTAAGAAGAACTCAAATCAGAATCCCAAAAAGAGAAAAGCAAGTAACAATACTGCTTGCTGGCAATGTGGAAAAGAGGGTCATCAAAAGAAAGATTGTCGTGACAAGGGTAAGAAACAGAAAACAGAAAACAATACAAACAAGCAGAAGTTTGTGGCAATGATTTCTGAAATGTTTGCTGAGATCAACCTTGTTGGGAATGACCGGTCATGGTGGATCGACTCTGGAGCAACAAGGCATGTCTGCAAAGACATGTCCATGTTTGTGGAGTATACACCGGAAAATGATTGCTTTGTCTACATGGGAAATGGCGCAAGTGTTGCTGTCAAGGGAAAAGGGAAAGTGCTGCTGGAGTTTACTTCGGGGCATGAACTGGAACTCACTGATGTTTACCATGTTCCAGAAATTGATAGAGGTGGTGAATATTATGATCCTACGTTTTTTGAAAATGTTGGTATTGTTCATGAAGTTACTGCACCCTATACTCCACAACAAAACGGAATTGCTGAAAGAAAAAATAGGACATTAACTGAAATGATTAATGCTATGTTGTCCAAATCTGGACTTAGCAAAGGATTTTGGGGTGAGGCACTTTTAACAGCGTGTCATGTTTTGAATAGAGTGCCTACTAAGAAAAATTCTACAACTCCATATGAATTATGGAAGAAAAGAAAACCAAACTTGAAGTATTTGCGAGTTTGGGGTTGTAGAGCTATAGTTAGAGTTCCTGATCCTAAAAGAAAGAAGTTGGGAGAAAAGGGTGTAGAATGTATTTTTCTTGGTTATGCACTAAACAGTAAAGCTTACAGATTTATGGTAATTGAGAAAAATTACTCGATTGAAGTAAATACAATAATTGAATCAAGAGATGCCATATTTGATGAAACCAGGTTTTCTTCTATTCCTAGAATTCCAGAAAATAATAATAATGAATCAATAAATATAAGGAATTCTGAAATAGAGGATGAAGAACCTAGGAGAAGTAAAAGACCTAGAGTACAAAAAGACTTTGGGCCTGATTTTCACATGTATCTTGTTGAAGGTACACGAGAAAAAGAAAAAAATCAAGTGCTGTTATCTTTACATGCTGAATCTGATCCAAAAACCCATGCAGAGGCTATGAAGTCTCGAGATGCTAGTTTTTGGAAAGAGGCTATACAAGATGAAATGGATTCCATCATGGGAAATGACACCTGGAAATTGGTGGACTTACCTCCTGGTTTTAAAACCGTTGGATGTAAGTGGATTTTCAAAAAGAAAATGAAAGTTGATGGAACCGTTGAGAAGTTTAAAGCAAGATTAGTTGCAAAAGGCTTCACTCAAAAAGAAGGACTTGATTATTTCGACACTTATGCTCCAGTGGCTAGAATTGCTACAATTAGGATTTTAATATCCTTGGCCTCCATATATAAATTTGAAATTCACCAAATGGATGTCAAAACTGCATTCTTGAATGGTGAATTAAAAGAAGAAATTTATATGCAACAACCTGAAGGTTTTGTTGTGAAAGGACAAGAGCATAAAGTGTGTAAACTTGTTAAGTCTTTGTACGGACTTAAACAAGCACCAAAACAATGGCATGAAAGGTTTGACCAGGCTGTGTTGTCAAACGGATTCAAAATCCATGAATCTGATAAGTGTGTTTATAGTAAATTTAAAAATAATAAAGGTGTTATTATTTGCTTATATGTTGATGACATGCTTATCTTTGGTTCTGATCTAGATCAAATCAATAATGCTAAGAAATTTCTATGTGAAACATTTGATATGAAAGATCTAGGTCAAGCTGATGTTATTTTAGGGACTAAAATAATTAGAAGTAATGAAGGTATCATGTTATCACAGTCTCATTACGTTGAAAAAGTATTGAGAAAATTTAATCATTTTGATTGTACACCTGTTAGTACTCCGTTCGACCCTAGTACTAAATTAATGCCAAATGATGGGACAGCATTTTCCCAAAACCAGTATGCTAGTGCAATAGGAAGCTTAATGTATTGCATGACTTGTACTAGGCCTGATATTGCGTTTGCAGTTGGTAAACTGAGTCGGTATACAAGTAATCCTAGTAGAGAACATTGGAAAGCAATATTTAGAGTCTTCAAGTATCTTAAGAAGACCATTGATTATGGCTTATGCTATAGTGGCTATCCAAATGTTTTGGAAGGTTATACTGATGCTAGCTGGATTACTGAGAGTGATGACCACGCATCAACTAGTGGTTGGATATTCACTCTTGGTGGAGCTGCAATATAATGGGGTTCTAAGAAACAAACATGCTTGGCTGATTCAACCATGGCATCGGAGTTTATAGCATTAAACTCGGCAAGTAAAGAAGCAGAATGGTTGAGAAACTTGTTATTGGAAATGCCAATATGGCCTAAACCAATGCCTCCCGTGTTAATACACTGTGACAGTCAGTCGACTTTGTCTAGAGATTATAGTCATGTCTATAACGGAAAGTCTAGACATATTGGTTTGAGGCATAGCTATGTGAGACAGTTAATCAGTGATGGTGTTATCACAATTAACTATGTGAGGTCAGCAAGTAACTTGGCTGATCCTCTGACTAAAGGTCTTGCCAGAGATATGGTGCATAAGACTTCTAGAGCGATGGGACTGAAAGCCCATACATAGTGATCACACATGAGGGAAACTCAACTCAACACTTGAAATATCAAACTTGGGTTCAATGAGTAAAGTACTTCATTTTTGTGATTGTCAAGCACTTAGTATTTTAAATTAATAATTCAATTATTAATTGGTTCCATCTAAGTATAGTGCTTGGTACCTGTAATGTCAAAGGTAGAGGTTGAGTTTAATACTCTTAATAGACTTGTAACAGTAAATGTTGGGATGTCATAATTACAGGGACATCCTTGACAAGTCTACCTAAGTGAGTAGTAGAAGTGAGGCCGCTTCATTAGAGTTTTAGGGCTTAACTCTAAAAACTACTCATGATACCAGGATATAGACACAGGGCCGTTAACGTGTCGGCTTGTTAGAATAAAGAACAAGTGGAGGAACTGTGTGTGGTACTTATCCGGTTGGTCGATATAGAATTGCTAGTTCAAAGACTAGTCTACTATGCTCTTCTGATTAACTTTGATAGGTATCCACTAAGTGAAGGTTAAAGTCGAAAGACACCTTTATTTATTCATAGAACTTCTTGAGGTGCAAACTAAGATTTATCATTCGGAAATGGTGGAGATTGTTAGATTTAGTTTCCAAATAATAAATCTTGTGAGAGGTATCCCACATTGGTTATGTGTTTATATGATGTGAATGCAAAGTATAATAAAAGCCTTTTGAGTCTGTCCCACATTGGTAAAGTATGTTGGGCTCTAACTCATGGTAACTATAAGGACTTTTATGGGCTTTAAGAGCTTTAGCTCTTATAGGCCAGTTTTACTAAAGTGGCTTAAGTGTCCCCAATAGGAAAAATAAAAACTTATTTGTGGGTTTATATGTGTTTGCACTATATTACTTGGGTAATAAAAAGTGCAAGACATAGGTGGTGCTCATGCACACACGCGCGCCGAGCCGAGCCCGTGCCCGTGCCCGCGCCCGCGCGCGCGCGCGTGCGCGTGGCGCTTGTGGCGCTTAAGTGGCGCTTTTGTTTGGCGCACTTAAAAAGCACTTAGCACTTTGCACGCTTGCATCGCTCATCGATCTAGGCCGTAGATTTTATTTAATTAATTAAATAAGATGAACGGCTGTGATTTAATCTGAATATTAAAATTAATATAGATTAAATTGGATGGTGTGGATTTAATCTTACTTAAGATTTAAATCCGACGGCTCAGATTAATCCGGGAAAATATGGAGGGAATATTTAAAAACTCAGATTTAAATATTAACAGTCACATGATTTGGAGCAGGAGAGTTGTGGCTTTCTGTGAAAAAATACCAGTGGAAAAGTCTTGACTTTTCCGTACAACTCTTCAACGTCTATATATTCGCGGGATTATCAGAGACAATACACATCAAATTTTCGTATCTCTCATATACATACAAAAATAATTGCTGCAGAAATTATTTCTGTATTAATTGCATTCTTGTTCTTTTTTCTGTTTATTAACTTCGTAAGTCCAAAACGCAGTTAATAGTCTTTTATTTTCTGGGCTTAAATTGTATCCTGGGAGGCGATTCGCTGTAACCCTTTTGGCACACGAGGTGGGGGCGAATTACGCTTTAAGGAAAGCGTCTGTATTTTCGCGACTTTCAAGTTCCAGATTGTGGCATTTTCGACAAACTCACCAACAAACTTAAAGCGTATTTCTGCGTTTTCGAAAATGTCTGGAGGAGGATCGTTGAAGGAGTTCGCTACCAACATTGTGAAGTTGGAGAAGTTCGATGGAGACAACTTCAGGCGCTGGCAGAAAAAGTTGCACTTCCTTTTGGCGCAACTCGGGGTGGTGTACGTGCTGACAACTCCAAAACCAGAAGCGAAGGACCACTTTGTCCGTTGCTGAAACCAGAAGTAGGCTGAAGTGGGAACCAGACGACTACTGTTGCAAGGGACACATTTGCAACTCGCTATCCGACACGCTGTTCGACATGTACCATGAAAAATCAACGGCGAAAGAAGTCTGGGACAATCTGGAGAAAACAAATCTGGTGGAGGACGCTACGAGTAAGAAATTCATCACCAGTAAGTTTTTTCGTTATTTCATGGTGGATGGCAGAAAGGTACTTGAGCAGTTTTACGAGTTAAAGCAGATAGTTAATCAGTTTAAACAGCATGCTTTGCATATGGATGAAACTATTATTGTATCTGCTGTTATAGACAAACTTCCTCCTTCATGGAAAAACTTTAGAAAGGAACTTAAGCAAAGGAAAGAGGATATTTCTCTTGCAGATCTTGAGAGCCATCTTAAAATCGAAGAAGAAGACAGAAACCGATATGGTGGAGATGGTTCCAAAGTCATGGTGCTTGAGGGAGGAAGTAGTAGCAAGCAGAACAATAATCCGGGCAAAGGAAATGGTAAGAAGAACTCAAATCAGAATCCCAAAAAGAGAAAAGCAAGTAACAATACTGCTTGCTGGCAATGTGGAAAAGAGGGTCATCAAAAGAAAGATTGTCGTGACAAGGGTAAGAAACAGAAAACAGAAAACAATACAAACAAGCAGAAGTTTGTGGCAATGATTTCTGAAATGTTTGCTGAGATCAACCTTGTTGGAAATGACCGGTCATGGTGGATCGACTCTGGAGCAACAAGGCATGTCTGCAAAGACATGTCCATGTTTGTGGAGTATACACCGGAAAATGATTGCTTTGTCTACATGGGAAATGGCGCAAGTGTTGCTGTCAAGGGAAAAGGGAAAGTGTTGATGGAGTTTACTTCGGGGCATGAACTGGAACTCACTGATGTTTACCATGTTCCAGAAATTGATAGAGGTGGTGAATATTATGATCCTACGTTTTTTGAAAATGTTGGTATTGTTCATGAAGTTACTGCACCCTATACTCCACAACAAAACGGAATTGCTGAAAGAAAAAATAGGACATTAACTGAAATGATTAATGCTATGTTGTCCAAATCTGGACTTAGCAAAGGATTTTGGGGTGAGGCACTTTTAACAGCGTGTCATGTTTTGAATAGAGTGCCTACTAAGAAAAATTCTACAACTCCATATGAATTATGGAAGAAAAGAAAACCAAACTTGAAGTATTTGCGAGTTTGGGGTTGTAGAGCTATAGTTAGAGTTCCTGATCCTAAAAGAAAGAAGTTGGGAGAAAAGGGTGTAGAATGTATTTTTCTTGGTTATGCACTAAACAGTAAAGCTTACAGATTTATGGTAATTGAGAAAAATTACTCGATTGAAGTAAATACAATAATTGAATCAAGAGATGCCATATTTGATGAAACCAGGTTTTCTTCTATTCCTAGAATTCCAGAAAATAATAATAATGAATCAATAAATATAAGGAATTCTGAAATAGAGGATGAAGAACCTAGGAGAAGTAAAAGACCTAGAGTACAAAAAGACTTTGGGCCTGATTTTCACATGTATCTTGTTGAAGGTACACGAGAAAAAGAAAAAAATCAAGTGCTGTTATCTTTACATGCTGAATCTGATCCAAAAACCCATGCAGAGGCTATGAAGTCTCGAGATGCTAGTTTTTGGAAAGAGGCTATACAAGATGAAATGGATTCCATCATGGGAAATGACACCTGGAAATTGGTGGACTTACCTCCTGGTTTTAAAACCGTTGGATGTAAGTGGATTTTCAAAAAGAAAATGAAAGTTGATGGAACCGTTGAGAAGTTTAAAGCAAGATTAGTTGCAAAAGGCTTCACTCAAAAAGAAGGACTTGATTATTTCGACACTTATGCTCCAGTGGCTAGAATTGCTACAATTAGGATTTTAATATCCTTGGCCTCCATATATAAATTTGAAATTCACCAAATGGATGTCAAAACTGCATTCTTGAATGGTGAATTAAAAGAAGAAATTTATATGCAACAACCTGAAGGTTTTGTTGTGAAAGGACAAGAGCATAAAGTGTGTAAACTTGTTAAGTCTTTGTACGGACTTAAACAAGCACCAAAACAATGGCATGAAAGGTTTGACCAGGCTGTGTTGTCAAACGGATTCAAAATCCATGAATCTGATAAGTGTGTTTATAGTAAATTTAAAAATAATAAAGGTGTTATTATTTGCTTATATGTTGATGACATGCTTATCTTTGGTTCTGATCTAGATCAAATCAATAATGCTAAGAAATTTCTATGTGAAACATTTGATATGAAAGATCTAGGTCAAGCTGATGTTATTTTAGGGACTAAAATAATTAGAAGTAATGAAGGTATCATGTTATCACAGTCTCATTACGTTGAAAAAGTATTGAGAAAATTTAATCATTTTGATTGTACACCTGTTAGTACTCCGTTCGACCCTAGTACTAAATTAATGCCAAATGATGGGACAGCATTTTCCCAAAACCAGTATGCTAGTGCAATAGGAAGCTTAATGTATTGCATGACTTGTACTAGGCCTGATATTGCGTTTGCAGTTGGTAAACTGAGTCGGTATACAAGTAATCCTAGTAGAGAACATTGGAAAGCAATATTTAGAGTCTTCAAGTATCTTAAGAAGACCATTGATTATGGCTTATGCTATAGTGGCTATCCAAATGTTTTGGAAGGTTATACTGATGCTAGCTGGATTACTGAGAGTGATGACCACGCATCAACTAGTGGTTGGATATTCACTCTTGGTGGAGCTGCAATATAATGGGGTTCTAAGAAACAAACATGCTTGGCTGATTCAACCATGGCATCGGAGTTTATAGCATTAAACTCGGCAAGTAAAGAAGCAGAATGGTTGAGAAACTTGTTATTGGAAATGCCAATATGGCCTAAACCAATGCCTCCCGTGTTAATACACTGTGACAGTCAGTCGACTTTGTCTAGAGATTATAGTCATGTCTATAACGGAAAGTCTAGACATATTGGTTTGAGGCATAGCTATGTGAGACAGTTAATCAGTGATGGTGTTATCACAATTAACTATGTGAGGTCAGCAAGTAACTTGGCTGATCCTCTGACTAAAGGTCTTGCCAGAGATATGGTGCATAAGACTTCTAGAGCGATGGGACTGAAAGCCCATACATAGTGATCACACATGAGGGAAACTCAACTCAACACTTGAAATATCAAACTTGGGTTCAATGAGTAAAGTACTTCATTTTTGTGATTGTCAAGCACTTAGTATTTTAAATTAATAATTCAATTATTAATTGGTTCCATCTAAGTATAGTGCTTGGTACCTGTAATGTCAAAGGTAGAGGTTGAGTTTAATACTCTTAATAGACTTGTAACAGTAAATGTTGGGATGTCATAATTACAGGGACATCCTTGACAAGTCTACCTAAGTGAGTAGTAGAAGTGAGGCCGCTTCATTAGAGTTTTAGGGCTTAACTCTAAAAACTACTCATGATACCAGGATATAGACACAGGGCCGTTAACGTGTCGGCTTGTTAGAATAAAGAACAAGTGGAGGAACTGTGTGTGGTACTTATCCGGTTGGTCGATATAGAATTGCTAGTTCAAAGACTAGTCTACTATGCTCTTCTGATTAACTTTGATAGGTATCCACTAAGTGAAGGTTAAAGTCGAAAGACACCTTTATTTATTCATAGAACTTCTTGAGGTGCAAACTAAGATTTATCATTCGGAAATGGTGGAGATTGTTAGATTTAGTTTCCAAATAATAAATCTTGTGAGAGGTATCCCACATTGGTTATGTGTTTATATGACGTGAATGCAAAGTATAATAAAAGCCTTTTGAGTCTGTCCCACATTGGTAAACTATGTTGGGCTCTAACTCATGGTAACTATAAGGACTTTTATGGGCTTTAAGAGCTTTAGCTCTTATAGGCCAGTTTTACTAAAGTGGCTTAAGTGTCCCACATAGGAAAAATAAAAACTTATTTGTGGGTTTATATGTGTTTGCACTATATTACTTGGGTAATAAAAAGTGCAAGACATAGGTGGTGCTCATGCACACACGCGCGCCGAGCCGAGCCCGTGCCCGTGCCCGCGCCCGCGCGCGCGCGTGCGCGTGGCGCTTGTGGCGCTTAAGTGGCGCTTTTGTTTGGCGCACTTAAAAAGCACTTAGCACTTTGCACGCTTGCATCGCTCATCGATCTAGGCCGTAGATTTTATTTAATTAATTAAATAAGATGAACGGCTGTGATTTAATCTGAATATTAAAATTAATATAGATTAAATTGGATGGTGTGGATTTAATCTTACTTAAGATTTAAATCCGACGGCTCAGATTAATCCGGGAAAATATGGAGGGAATATTTAAAAACTCAGATTTAAATATTAACAGTCACATGATTTGGAGCAGGAGAGTTGTGGCTTTCTGTGAAAAAATACCAGTGGAAAAGTCTTGACTTTTCCGTTCAACTCTTCAACGTCTATATATTCGCGGGATTATCAGAGACAATACACATCAAATTTTCGTATCTCTCATATACATACAAAAATAATTGCTGCAGAAATTATTTCTGTATTAATTGCATTCTTGTTCTTTTTTCTGTTTATTAACTTCGTAAGTCCAAAACGCAGTTAATAGTCTTTTATTTTCTGGGCTTAAATTGTATCCTGGGAGGCGATTCGCTGTAACCCTTTTGGCACACGAGGTGGGGGCGAATTACGCTTTAAGGAAAGCGTCTGTATTTTCGCGACTTTCAAGTTCCAGATTGTGGCATTTTCGACAAACTCACCAACAAACTTAAAGCGTATTTCTGCGTTTTCGAAAATGTCTGGAGGAGGATCGTTGAAGGAGTTCGCTACCAACATTGTGAAGTTGGAGAAGTTCGATGGAGACAACTTCAGGCGCTGGCAGAAAAAGTTGCACTTCCTTTTGGCGCAACTCGGGGTGGTGTACGTGCTGACAACTCCAAAACCAGAAGCGAAGGACCACTTTGTCCGTTGCTGAAACCAGAAGTAGGCTGAAGTGGGAACCAGACGACTACTGTTGCAAGGGACACATTTGCAACTCGCTATCCGACACGCTGTTCGACATGTACCATGAAAAATCAACGGCGAAAGAAGTCTGGGACAATCTGGAGAAAACAAATCTGGTGGAGGACGCTACGAGTAAGAAATTCATCACCAGTAAGTTTTTTCGTTATTTCATGGTGGATGGCAGAAAGGTACTTGAGCAGTTTTACGAGTTAAAGTAGATAGTTAATCAGTTTAAACAGCATGCTTTGCATATGGATGAAACTATTATTGTATCTGCTGTTATAGACAAACTTCCTCCTTTATGGAAAAACTTTAGAAAGGAACTTAAGCAAAGGAAAGAGGATATTTCTCTTGCAGATCTTGAGAGCCATCTTAAAATCGAAGAAGAAGACAGAAACCGATATGGTGGAGATGGTTCCAAGGTCATGGTGCTTGAGGGAGGAAGTAGTAGCAAGCAGAACAATAATCCGGGCAAAGGAAATGGTAAGAAGAACTCAAATCAGAATCCCAAAAAGAGAAAAGCAAGTAACAATACTGCTTGCTGGCAATGTGGAAAAGAGGGTCATCAAAAGAAAGATTGTCGTGACAAGGGTAAGAAACAGAAAACAGAAAACAATACAAACAAGCAGAAGTTTGTGGCAATGATTTCTGAAATGTTTGCTGAGATCAACCTTGTCGGGAATGACCGGTCATGGTGGATCGACTCTGGAGCAACAAGGCATGTCTGCAAAGACATGTCCATGTTTGTGGAGTATACACCGGAAAATGATTGCTTTGTCTACATGGGAAATGGCGCAAGTGTTGCTGTCAAGGGAAAAGGGAAAGTGCTGATGGAGTTTACTTCGGGGCATGAACTGGAACTCACTGATGTTTACCATGTTCCAGAAATTGATAGAGGTGGTGAATATTATGATCCTACGTTTTTTGAAAATGTTGGTATTGTTCATGAAGTTACTGCACCCTATACCCCACAACAAAACGGAATTGCTGAAAGCAAAAATAGGACATTAACTGAAATGATTAATGCTATGTTGTCCAAATCTGGACTTAGCAAAGGATTTTGGGGTGAGGCACTTTTAACAGCGTGTCATGTTTTGAATAGAGTGCCTACTAAGAAAAATTCTACAACTCCATATGAATTATGGAAGAAAAGAAAACCAAACTTGAAGTATTTGCGAGTTTGGGGTTGTAGAGCTATAGTTAGAGTTCCTGATCCTAAAAGAAAGAAGTTGGGAGAAAAGGGTGTAGAATGTATTTTTCTTGGTTATGCACTAAACAGTAAAGCTTACAGATTTATGGTAATTGAGAAAAATTACTCGATTGAAGTAAATACAATAATTGAATCAAGAGATGCCATATTTGATGAAACCAGGTTTTCTTCTATTCCTAGAATTCCAGAAAATAATAATAATGAATCAATAAATATAAGGAATTCTGAAATAGAGGATGAAGAACCTAGGAGAAGTAAAAGACCTAGAGTACAAAAAGACTTTGGGCCTGATTTTCACATGTATCTTGTTGAAGGTACACGAGAAAAAGAAACAAATCAAGTGCTGTTATCTTTACATGCTGAATCTGATCCAAAAACCCATGCAGAGGCTATGAAGTCTCGAGATGCTAGTTTTTGGAAAGAGGCTATACAAGATGAAATGGATTCCATCATGGGAAATGACACCTGGAAATTGGTGGACTTACCTCCTGGTTTTAAAACCGTTGGATGTAAGTGGATTTTCAAAAAGAAAATGAAAGTTGATGGAACCGTTGAGAAGTTTAAAGCAAGATTAGTTGCAAAAGGCTTCACTCAAAAAGAAGGACTTGATTATTTCGACACTTATGCTCCAGTGGCTAGAATTGCTACAATTAGGATTTTAATATCCTTGGCCTCCATATATAAATTTGAAATTCACCAAATGGATGTCAAAACTGCATTCTTGAATGGTGAATTAAAAGAAGAAATTTATATGCAACAACCTGAAGGTTTTGTTGTGAAAGGACAAGAGCATAAAGTGTGTAAACTTGTTAAGTCTTTGTACGGACTTAAACAAGCACCAAAACAATGGCATGAAAGGTTTGACCAGGCTGTGTTGTCAAACGGATTCAAAATCCATGAATCTGATAAGTGTGTTTATAGTAAATTTAAAAATAATAAAGGTGTTATTATTTGCTTATATGTTGATGACATGCTTATCTTTGGTTCTGATCTAGATCAAATCAATAATGCTAAGAAATTTCTATGTGAAACATTTGATATGAAAGATCTAGGTCAAGCTGATGTTATTTTAGGGATTGAAATAATTAGAAATAATGAAGGTATCATGTTATCACAGTCTCATTACGTTGAAAAAGTATTGAGAAAATTTAATCATTTTGATTGTACACCTGTTAGTACTCCGTTCGACCCTAGTACTAAATTAATGCCAAATGATGGGAGAGCATTTTCCCAAAACCAGTATGCTAGTGCAATAGGAAGCTTAATGTATTGCATGACTTGTACTAGGCCTGATATTGCGTTTGCAGTTGGTAAACTGAGTCGGTATACAAGTAATCCTAGTAGAGAACATTGGAAAGCAATATTTAGAGTCTTCAAGTATCTTAAGAAGACCATTGATTATGGCTTATGCTATAGTGGCTATCCAAATGTTTTGGAAGGTTATACTGATGCTAGCTGGATTACTGAGAGTGATGACCACGCATCAACTAGTGGTTGGATATTCACTCTTGGTGGAGCTGCAATATCATGGGGTTCTAAGAAACAAACATGCTTGGCTGATTCAACCATGGCATCGGAGTTTATAGCATTAAACTCGGCAAGTAAAGAAGCAGAATGGTTGAGAAACTTGTTAATGGAAATGCCAATATGGCCTAAACCAATGCCTCCCGTGTTAATACACTGTGACAGTCAGTCGACTTTGTCTAGAGCTTATAGTCATGTCTATAACGGAAAGTCTAGACATATTGGTTTGAGGCATAGCTATGTGAGACAGTTAATCAGTGATGGTGTTATCACAATTAACTATGTGAGGTCAGCAAGTAACTTGGCTGATCCTCTGACTAAAGGTCTTGCCAGAGATATGGTGCATAAGACTTCTAGAGCGATGGGACTGAAAGCCCATACATAGTGATCACACATGAGGGAAACTCAACTCAACACTTGAAATATCAAACTTGGGTTCAATGAGTAAAGTACTTCATTTTTGTGATTGTCAAGCACTTAGTATTTTAAATTAATAATTCAATTATTAATTGGTTCCATCTAAGTATAGTGCTTGGTACCTGTAATGTCAAAGGTAGAGGTTGAGTTTAATACTCTTAATAGACTTGTAACAGTAAATGTTGGGATGTCATAATTACAGGGACATCCTTGACAAGTCTACCTAAGTGAGTAGTAGAAGTGAGGCCGCTTCATTAGTGTTTTAGGGCTTAACTCTAAAAACTACTCATGATACCAGGATATAGACACAGGGCCGTTAACGTGTCGGCTTGTTAGAATAAAGAACAAGTGGAGGAACTGTGTGTGGTACTTATCCGGTTGGTCGATATAGAATTGCTAGTTCAAAGACTAGTCTACTATGCTCTTCTGATTAACTTTGATAGGTATCCACTAAGTGAAGGTTAAAGTCGAAAGACACCTTTATTTATTCATAGAACTTCTTGAGGTGCAAACTAAGATTTATCATTCGGAAATGGTGGAGATTGTTAGATTTAGTTTCCAAATAATAAATCTTGTGAGAGGTATCCCACATTGGTTATGTGTTTATATGATGTGAATGCAAAGTATAATAAAAGCCTTTTGAGTCTGTCCCACATTGGTAAAGTATGTTGGGCTCTAACTCATGGTAACTATAAGGACTTTTATGGGCTTTAAGAGCTTTAGCTCTTATAGGCCAGTTTTACTAAAGTGGCTTAAGTGTCCCACATAGGAAAAATAAAAACTTATTTGTGGGTTTATATGTGTTTGCACTATATTACTTGGGTAATAAAAAGTGCAAGACATAGGTGGTGCTCATGCACACACGCGCGCCGAGCCCGTGCCCGCGCCCGCGCGCGCGCGTGCGCGTGGCGCTTTTGTTTGGCGCACTTAAAAAGCACTTAGCACTTTGCACGCTTGCATCGCTCATCGATCTAGGCCGTAGATTTTATTTAATTAATTAAATAAGATGAACGGCTGTGATTTAATCTGAATATTAAAATTAATATAGATTAAATTGGATGGTGTGGATTTAATCTTACTTAAAATTTAAATCCGACGGCTCAGATTAATCCGGGAAAATATGGAGGGAATATTTAAAAACTCAGATTTAAATATTAACAGTCACATGTTTTGGAGCAGGAGAGTTGTGGCTTTCTGTGAAAAAATACCAGTGGAAAAGTCGTGACTTTTCCGTACAACTCTTCAACGTCTATATATTCGCGGGATTATCAGAGACAATACACATCAAATTTTTCGTATCTCTCATATACATACAAAAATAATTGCTGCAGAAATTATTTCTGTATTAATTGCATTCTTGTTCTTTTTTCTGTTTATTAACTTCGTAAGTCCAAAACGCAGTTAATAGTCTTTTATTTTCTGGGCTTAAATTGTATCCTGGGAGGCGATTCGCTGTAACCCTTTTGGCACACGAGGTGGGGGTGAATTACGCTTTAAGGAAAGCGTCTGTATTTTCGCGACTTTCAAGTTCCAGATTGTGGCATTTTCGACAAACTCACCAACAAACTTAAAGCGTATTTCTGCGTTTTCGAAAATGTCTGGAGGAGGATCGTTGAAGGAGTTTGCTACCAACATTGTGAAGTTGGAGAAGTTCGATGGAGACAACTTCAGGCGCTGGCAGAAAAAGTTGCACTTCCTTTTGGCGCAACTCGGGGTGGTGTACGTGCTGACAACTCCAAAACCAGAAGCGAAGGACCACTTTGTCCGTTGCTGAAACCAGAAGTAGGCTGAAGTGGGAACCAGACGACTACTGTTGCAAGGGACACATTTGCAACTCGCTATCCGACACGCTGTTCGACATGTACCATGAAAAATCAACGGCGAAAGAAGTCTGGGACAATCTGGAGAAAACAAATCTGGTGGAGGACGCTACGAGTAAGAAATTCATCACCAGTAAGGTTTTTCGTTATTTCATGGTGGATGGCAGAAAGGTACTTGAGCAGTTTTACGAGTTAAAGCAGATAGTTAATCAGTTTAAACAGCATGCTTTGCATATGGATGAAACTATTATTGTATCTGCTGTTATAGACAAACTTCCTCCTTCATGGAAAAACTTTAGAAAGGAACTTAAGCAAAGGAAAGAGGATATTTCTCTTGCAGATCTTGAGAGCCATCTTAAAATCGAAGAAGAAGACAGAAACCGATATGGTGGAGATGGTTCCAAAGTCATGGTGCTTGAGGGAGGAAGTAGTAGCAAGCAGAACAATAATCCGGGAAAAGGAAATGGTAAGAAGAACTCAAATCAGAATCCCAAAAAGAGAAAAGCAAGTAACAATACTGCTTGCTGGCAATGTGGAAAAGAGGGTCATCAAAAGAAAGATTGTCGTGACAAGGGTAAGAAACAGAAAACAGAAAACAATACAAACAAGCAGAAGTTTGTGGCAATGATTTCTGAAATGTTTGCTGAGATCAACCTTGTCGGGAATGACCGGTCATGGTGGATCGACTCTGGAGCAACAAGGCATGTCTGCAAAGACATGTCCATGTTTGTGGAGTATACACCGGAAAATGATTGCTTTGTCTACATGGGAAATGGCGCAAGTGTTGTTGTCAAGGGAAAAGGGAAAGTGCTGATGGAGTTTACTTCGGGGCATGAACTGGAACTCACTGATGTTTACCATGTTCCAGAAATTGATAGAGGTGGTGAATATTATGATCCTACGTTTTTTGAAAATGTTGGTATTGTTCATGAAGTTACTGCACCCTATACTCCACAACAAAACGGAATTGCTGAAAGAAAAAATAGGACATTAACTGAAATGATTAATGCTATGTTGTCCAAATCTGGACTTAGCAAAGGATTTTGGGGTGAGGCACTTTTAACAGCGTGTCATGTTTTGAATAGAGTGCCTACTAAGAAAAATTCTACAACTCCATATGAATTATGGAAGAAAAGAAAACCAAACTTGAAGTATTTGCGAGTTTGGGGTTGTAGAGCTATAGTTAGAGTTCCTGATCCTAAAAGAAAGAAGTTGGGAGAAAAGGGTGTAGAATGTATTTTTCTTGGTTATGCACTAAATAGTAAAGCTTACAGATTTATGGTAATTGAGAAAAATTACTCGATTGAAGTAAATACAATAATTGAATCAAGAGATGCCATATTTGATGAAACCAGGTTTTCTTCTATTCCTAGAATTCCAGAAAATAATAATAATGAATCAATAAATATAAGGAATTCTGAAATAGAGGATGAAGAACCTAGGAGAAGTAAAAGACCTAGAGTACAAAAAGACTTTGGGCCTGATTTTCACATGTATCTTGTTGAAGGTACACGAGAAAAAGAAACAAATCAAGTGCTGTTATCTTTACATGCTGAATCTGATCCAAAAACCCATGCAGAGGCTATGAAGTCTCGAGATGCTAGTTTTTGGAAAGAGGCTATACAAGATGAAATGGATTCCATCATGGGAAATGACACATGGAAATTGGTGGACTTACCTCCTGGTTTTAAAACCGTTGGATGTAAGTGGATTTTCAAAAAGAAAATGAAAGTTGATGGAACCGTTGAGAAGTTTAAAGCAAGATTAGTTGCAAAAGGCTTCACTCAAAAAGAAGGACTTGATTATTTCGACACTTATGCTCCAGTGGCTAGAATTGCTACAATTAGGATTTTAATATCCTTGGCCTCCATATATAAATTTGAAATTCACCAAATGGATGTCAAAACTGCATTCTTGAATGGTGAATTAAAAGAAGAAATTTATATGCAACAACCTGAAGGTTTTGTTGTGAAAGGACAAGAGCATAAAGTGTGTAAACTTGTTAAGTCTTTGTACGGACTTAAACAAGCACCAAAACAATGGCATGAAAGGTTTGACCAGGCTGTGTTGTCAAACGGATTCAAAATCCATGAATCTGATAAGTGTGTTTATAGTAAATTTAAAAATAATAAAGGTGTTATTATTTGCTTATATGTTGATGACATGCTTATCTTTGGTTCTGATCTAGATCAAATCAATAATGCTAAGAAATTTCTATGTGAAACATTTGATATGAAAGATCTAGGTCAAGCTGATGTTATTTTAGGGATTAAAATAATTAGAAGTAATGAAGGTATCATGTTATCACAGTCTCATTACGTTGAAAAAGTATTGAGAAAATTTAATCATTTTGATTGTACACCTGTTAGTACTCCGTTCGACCCTAGTACTAAATTAATGCCAAATGATGGGAGAGCATTTTCCCAAAACCAGTATGCTAGTGCAATAGGAAGCTTAATGTATTGCATGACTTGTACTAGGCCTGATATTGCGTTTGCAGTTGGTAAACTGAGTCGGTATACAAGTAATCCTAGTAGAGAACATTGGAAAGCAATATTTAGAGTCTTCAAGTATCTTAAGAAGACCATTGATTATGGCTTATGCTATAGTGGCTATCCAAATGTTTTGGAAGGTTATACTGATGCTAGCTGGATTACTGAGAGTGATGACCACGCATCAACTAGTGGTTGGATATTCACTCTTGGTGGAGCTGCAATATCATGGGGTTCTAAGAAACAAACATGCTTGGCTGATTCAACCATGGCATCGGAGTTTATAGCATTAAACTCGGCAAGTAAAGAAGCAGAATGGTTGAGAAACTTGTTATTGGAAATGCCAATATGGCCTAAACCAATGCCTCCCGTGTTAATACACTGTGACAGTCAGTCGACTTTGTCTAGAGCTTATAGTCATGTCTATAACGGAAAGTCTAGACATATTGGTTTGAGGCATAGCTATGTGAGACAGTTAATCAGTGATGGTGTTATCACAATTAACTATGTGAGGTCAGCAAGTAACTTGGCTGATCCTCTGACTAAAGGTCTTGCCAGAGATATGGTGCATAAGACTTCTAGAGCGATGGGACTGAAAGCCCATACATAGTGATCACACATGAGGGAAACTCAACTTAACACTTGAAATATCAAACTTCGGTTCAATGAGTAAAGTACTTCATTTTTGTGATTGTCAAGCACTTAGTATTTTAAATTAATAATTCAATTATTAATTGGTTCCATCTAAGTATAGTGCTTGGTACCTGTAATGTCAAAGGTAGAGGTTGAGTTTAATACTCTTAATAGACTTGTAACAGTAAATGTTGGGATGTCATAATTACAGGGACATCCTTGACAAGTCTACCTAAGTGAGTAGTAGAAGTGAGGCCGCTTCATTAGAGTTTTAGGGCTTAACTCTAAAAACTACTCATGATACCAGGATATAGACACAGGGCCGTTAACGTGTCGGCTTGTTAGAATAAAGAACAAGTGGAGGAACTGTGTGGGGTACTTATTCGGGTGGTCGATATAGAATTGCTAGTTCAAAGACTAGTCTACTATACTCTTCTGATTAACTTTGATAGGTATCCACTAAGTGAAGGTTAAAGTCGAAAGACACCTTTATTTATTCATAGAACTTCTTGAGGTGCAAACTAATATTTATCATTCGGAAATGGTGGAGATTGTTAGATTTAGTTTCCAAATAATAAATCTTGTGAGAGGTATCCCACATTGGTTATGTGTTGATATGATGTGAATGCAAAGTATAATAAAAGCCTTTTGAGTCTGTCCCACATTGGTAAAGTATGTTGGGCTCTAACTCATGGTAACTATAAGGACTTTTATGGGCTTTAAGAGCTTTAGCTCTTATAGGCCAGTTTTACTAAAGTGGCTTAAGTGTCCCACATAGGAAAAATAAAAACTTATTTGTGGGTTTATATGTGTTTGCACTATATTACTTGGGTAATAAAAAGTGCAAGACATAGGTGGTGCTCATGCACACACGCGCGCCGAGCCGAGCCCGTGCCCGCGCCCGCGCGCGCGCGCGTGCGCGTGGCGCTTGTGGCGCTTAAGTGGCGCTTTTGTTTGGCGCACTTAAAAAGCACTTAGCACTTTGCACGCTTGCATCGCTCATCGATCTAGGCCGTAGATTTTATTTAATTAATTAAATAAGATGAACGGTTGTGATTTAATCTGAATATTAAAATTAATATAGATTAAATTGGATGGTGTGGATTTAATCTTACTTAAGATTTAAATCCGACGGCTCAGATTAATCCGGGAAAATATGGAGGGAATATTTAAAAACTCAGATTTAAATATTAACAGTCACATGTTTTGGAGCAGGAGAGTTGTGGCTTTCTGTGAAAAAATACCAGTGGAAAAGTCGTGACTTTTCCGTACAACTCTTCAACGTCTATATATTCGCGGGATTATCAGAGACAATACACATCAAATTTTTCGTATCTCTCATATACATACAAAAATAATTGCTGCAGAAATTATTTCTGTATTAATTGCATTCTTGTTCTTTTTTCTGTTTATTAACTTCGTAAGTCCAAAACGCAGTTAATAGTCTTTTATTTTCTGGGCTTAAATTGTATCCTGGGAGGCGATTCGCTGTAACCCTTTTGGCACACGAGGTGGGGGTGAATTACGCTTTAAGGAAAGCGTCTGTATTTTTGCGACTTTCAAGTTCCAGATTGTGGCATTTTCGACAAACTCACCAACAAACTTAAAGCGTATTTCTGCGTTTTCGAAAATGTCTGGAGGAGGATCGTTGAAGGAGTTTGCTACCAACATTGTGAAGTTGGAGAAGTTCGATGGAGACAACTTCAGGCGCTGGCAGAAAAAGTTGCACTTCCTTTTGGCGCAACTCGGGGTGGTGTACGTGCTGACCACTCCAAAACCAGAAGCGAAGGACCACTTCATCCGTTGCTGAAACCAGAAGTAGGCTGAAGTGGGAACCAGACGACTACTGTTGCAAGGGACACATTTGCAACTCGCTATCCGACACGCTGTTCGACATGTACCATGAAAAATCAACGGCGAAAGAAGTCTGGGACAATCTGGAGAAAACAAATCTGGTGGAGGACGCTACGAGTAAGAAATTCATCACCAGTAAGGTTTTTCGTTATTTCATGGTGGATGGCAGAAAGGTACTTGAGCAGTTTTACGAGTTAAAGCAGATAGTTAATCAGTTTAAACAGCATGCTTTGCATATGGATGAAACTATTATTGTATCTGCTGTTATAGACAAACTTCCTCCTTCATGGAAAAACTTTAGAAAGGAACTTAAGCAAAGGAAAGAGGATATTTCTCTTGCAGATCTTGAGAGCCATCTTAAAATCGAAGAAGAAGACAGAAACCGATATGGTGGAGATGGTTCCAAAGTCATGGTGCTTGAGGGAGGAAGTAGTAGCAAGCAGAACAATAATCCGGGCAAAGGAAATGGTAAGAAGAACTCAAATCAGAATCCCAAAAAGAGAAAAGCAAGTAACAATACTGCTTGCTGGCAATGTGGAAAAGAGGGTCATCAAAAGAAAGATTGTCGTGACAAGGGTAAGAAACAGAAAACAGAAAACAATACAAACAAGCAGAAGTTTGTGGCAATGATTTCTGAAATGTTTGCTGAGATCAACCTTGTTGGGAATGACCGGTCATGGTGGATCGACTCTGGAGCAACAAGGCATGTCTGCAAAGACATGTCCATGTTTGTGGAGTATACACCGGAAAATGATTGCTTTGTCTACATGGGAAATGGCGCAAGTGTTGCTGTCAAGGGAAAAGGGAAAGTGCTGATGGAGTTTACTTCGGGGCATGAACTGGAACTCACTGATGTTTACCATGTTCCAGAAATTGATAGAGGTGGTGAATATTATGATCCTACGTTTTTTGAAAATGTTGGTATTGTTCATGAAGTTACTGCACCCTATACTCCACAACAAAACGGAATTGCTGAAAGAAAAAATAGGACATTAACTGAAACGATTAATGCTATGTTGTCCAAATCTGGACTTAGCAAAGGATTTTGGGGTGAGGCACTTTTAACAGCGTGTCATGTTTTGAATAGAGTGCCTACTAAGAAAAATTCTACAACTCCATATGAATTATGGAAGAAAAGAAAACCAAACTTGAAGTATTTGCGAGTTTGGGGTTGTAGAGCTATAGTTAGAGTTCCTGATCCTAAAAGAATGAAGTTGGGAGAAAAGGGTGTAGAATGTATTTTTCTTGGTTATGCACTAAACAGTAAAGCTTACAGATTTATGGTAATTGAGAAAAATTACTCGATTGAAGTAAATACAATAATTGAATCAAGAGATGCCATATTTGATGAAACCAGGTTTTCTTCTATTCCTAGAATTCCAGAAAATAATAATAATGAATCAATAAATATAAGGAATTCTGAAATAGAGGATGAAGAACCTAGGAGAAGTAAAAGACCTAGAGTACAAAAAGACTTTGGGCCTGATTTTCACATGTATCTTGTTGAAGGTACACGAGAAAAATAAACAAATCAAGTGCTGTTATCTTTACATGCTGAATCTGATCCAAAAACCCATGCAGAGGCTATGAAGTCTCGAGATGCTAGTTTTTGGAAAGAGGCTATACAAGATGAAATGGATTCCATCATGGGAAATGACACATGGAAATTGGTGGACTTACCTCCTGGTTTTAAAACCGTTGGATGTAAGTGGATTTTCAAAAAGAAAATGAAAGTTGATGGAACCGTTGAGAAGTTTAAAGCAAGATTAGTTGCAAAAGGCTTCACTCAAAAAGAAGGACTTGATTATTTCGACACTTATGCTCCAGTGGCTAGAATTGCTACAATTAGGATTTTAATATCCTTGGCCTCCATATATAAATTTGAAATTCACCAAATGGATGTCAAAACTGCATTCTTGAATGGTGAATTAAAAGAAGAAATTTATATGCAACAACCTGAAGGTTTTGTTGTGAAAGGACAAGAGCATAAAGTGTGTAAACTTGTTAAGTCTTTGTACGGACTTAAACAAGCACCAAAACAATGGCATGAAAGGTTTGACCAGGCTGTGTTGTCAAACGGATTCAAAATCCATGAATCTGATAAGTGTGTTTATAGTAAATTTAAAAATAATAAAGGTGTTATTATTTGCTTATATGTTGATGACATGCTTATCTTTGGTTCTGATCTAGATCAAATCAATAATGCTAAGAAATTTCTATGTGAAACATTTGATATGAAAGATCTAGGTCAAGCTGATGTTATTTTAGGGATTAAAATAATTAGAAGTAATGAAGGTATCATGTTATCACAGTCTCATTACGTTGAAAAAGTATTGAGAAAATTTAATCATTTTGATTGTACACCTGTTAGTACTCCGTTCGACCCTAGTACTAAATTAATGCCAAATGATGGGAGAGCATTTTCCCAAAACCAGTATGCTAGTGCAATAGGAAGCTTAATGTATTGCATGACTTGTACTAGGCCTGATATTGCGTTTGCAGTTGGTAAACTGAGTCGGTATACAAGTAATCCTAGTAGAGAACATTGGAAAGCAATATTTAGAGTCTTCAAGTATCTTAAGAAGACCATTGATTATGGCTTATGCTATAGTGGCTATCCAAATGTTTTGGAAGGTTATACTGATGCTAGCTGGATTACTGAGAGTGATGACCACGCATCAACTAGTGGTTGGATATTCACTCTTGGTGGAGCTGCAATATAATGGGGTTCTAAGAAACAAACATGCTTGGCTGATTCAACCATGGCATCGGAGTTTATAGCATTAAACTCGGCAAGTAAAGAAGCAGAATGGTTGAGAAACTTGTTATTGGAAATGCCAATATGGCCTAAACCAATGCCTCCCGTGTTAATACACTGTGACAGTCAGTCGACTTTGTCTAGAGATTATAGTCATGTCTATAACGGAAAGTCTAGACATATTGGTTTGAGGCATAGCTATGTGAGACAGTTAATCAGTGATGGTGTTATCACAATTAACTATGTGAGGTCAGCAAGTAACTTGGCTGATCCTCTGACTAAAGGTCTTGCCAGAGATATGGTGCATAAGACTTCTAGAGCGATGGGACTGAAAGCCCATACATAGTGATCACACATGAGGGAAACTCAACTCAACACTTGAAATATCAAACTTGGGTTCAATGAGTAAAGTACTTCATTTTTGTGATTGTCAAGCACTTAGTATTTTAAATTAATAATTCAATTATTAATTGGTTCCATCTAAGTATAGTGCTTGGTACCTGTAATGTCAAAGGTAGAGGTTGAGTTTAATACTCTTAATAGACTTGTAACAGTAAATGTTGGGATGTCATAATTACAGGGACATCCTTGACAAGTCTACCTAAGTGAGTAGTAGAAGTGAGGCCGCTTCATTAGAGTTTTAGGGCTTAACTCTAAAAACTACTCATGATACCAGGATATAGACACAGGGCCGTTAACGTGTCGGCTTGTTAGAATAAAGAACAAGTGGAGGAACTGTGTGTGGTACTTATCCGGTTGGTCGATATAGAATTGCTAGTTCAAAGACTAGTCTACTATGCTCTTCTGATTAACTTTGATAGGTATCCACTAAGTGAAGGTTAAAGTCGAAAGACACCTTTATTTATTCATAGAACTTCTTGAGGTGCAAACTAAGATTTATCATTCGGAAATGGTGGAGATTGTTAGATTTAGTTTCCAAATAATAAATCTTGTGAGAGGTATCCCACATTGGTTATGTGTTTATATGGTGTGAATGCAAAGTATAATAAAAGCCTTTTGAGTCTGTCCCACATTGGTAAAGTATGTTGGGCTCTAACTCATGGTAACTATAAGGACTTTTATGGGCTTTAAGAGCTTTAGCTCATATAGGCCAGTTTTACTAAAGTGGCTTAAGTGTCCCACATAGGAAAAATAAAAACTTATTTGTGGGTTTATATGTGTTTGCACTATATTACTTGGGTAATAAAAAGTGCAAGACATAGGTGGTGCTCATGCACACACGCGCGCCGAGCCGAGCCCGTGCCCGTGCCCGCGCCCGCGCGCGCGCGCGTGCGCGTGGCGCTTGTGGCGCTTAAGTGGCGCTTTTGTTTGGCGCACTTAAAAAGCACTTAGCACTTTGCACGCTTGCATCGCTCATCGATCTAGGCCGTAGATTTTATTTAATTAATTAAATAAGATGAACGGCTGTGATTTAATCTGAATATTAAAATTAATATAGATTAAATTGGATGGTGTGGATTTAATCTTACTTAAGATTTAAATCCGACGGCTCAGATTAATCCGGGAAAATATGGAGGGAATATTTAAAAACTCAGATTTAAATATTAACAGTCACATGATTTGGAGCAGGAGAGTTGTGGCTTTCTGTGAAAAAATACCAGTGGAAAAGTCTTGACTTTTCCGTACAACTCTTCAACGTCTATATATTCGCGGGATTATCAGAGACAATACACATCAAATTTTCGTATCTCTCATATACATACAAAAATAATTGCTGCAGAAATTATTTCTGTATTAATTGCATTCTTGTTCTTTTTTCTGTTTATTAACTTCGTAAGTCCAAAACGCAGTTAATAGTCTTTTATTTTCTGGGCTTAAATTGTATCCTGGGAGGCGATTCGCTGTAACCCTTTTGGCACACGAGGTGGGGGCGAATTACGCTTTAAGGAAAGCGTCTGTATTTTCGCGACTTTCAAGTTCCAGATTGTGGCATTTTCGACAAACTCACCAACAAACTTAAAGCGTATTTCTGCGTTTTCGAAAATGTCTGGAGGAGGATCGTTGAAGGAGTTCGCTACCAACATTGTGAAGTTGGAGAAGTTCGATGGAGACAACTTCAGGCGCTGGCAGAAAAAGTTGCACTTCCTTTTGGCGCAACTCGGGGTGGTGTACGTGCTGACAACTCCAAAACCAGAAGCGAAGGACCACTTTGTCCGTTGCTGAAACCAGAAGTAGGCTGAAGTGGGAACCAGACGACTACTGTTGCAAGGGACACATTTGCAACTCGCTATCCGACACGCTGTTCGACATGTACCATGAAAAATCAACGGCGAAAGAAGTCTGGGACAATCTGGAGGAAACAAATCTGGTGGAGGACGCTAC
The DNA here is from genome assembly GCA_948329865.1 of Linaria vulgaris. NCBI lineage: Eukaryota > Viridiplantae > Streptophyta > Magnoliopsida > Lamiales > Plantaginaceae > Linaria > Linaria vulgaris. Next base: position 78,165,991 of record OX415252.1, read on the forward strand.
GAGTAAGAAATTCATCACCAGTAAGTTTTTTCGTTATTTCATGGTGGATGGCAGAAAGGTACTTGAGCAGTTTTACGAGTTAAAGCAGATAGTTAATCAGTTTAAACAGCATGCTTTGCATATGGATGAAACTATTATTGTATCTGCTGTTATAGACAAACTTCCTCCTTTATGGAAAAACTTTAGAAAGGAACTTAAGCAAAGGAAAGAGGATATTTCTCTTGCAGATCTTGAGAGCCATCTTAAAATCGAAGAAGAAGACAGAAACCGATATGGTGGAGATGGTTCCAAGGTCATGGTGCTTGAGGGAGGAAGTAGTAGCAAGCAGAACAATAATCCGGGCAAAGGAAATGGTAAGAAGAACTCAAATCAGAATCCCAAAAAGAGAAAAGCAAGTAACAATACTGCTTGCTGGCAATGTGGAAAAGAGGGTCATCAAAAGAAAGATTGTCGTGACAAGGGTAAGAAACAGAAAACAGAAAACAATACAAACAAGCAGAAGTTTGTGGCAATGATTTCTGAAATGTTTGCTGAGATCAACCTTGTCGGGAATGACCGGTCATGGTGGATCGACTCTGGAGCAACAAGGCATGTCTGCAAAGACATGTCCATGTTTGTGGAGTATACACCGGAAAATGATTGCTTTGTCTACATGGGAAATGGCGCAAGTGTTGCTGTCAAGGGAAAAGGGAAAGTGCTGATGGAGTTTACTTCGGGGCATGAACTGGAACTCACTGATGTTTACCATGTTCCAGAAATTGATAGAGGTGGTGAATATTATGATCCTACGTTTTTTGAAAATGTTGGTATTGTTCATGAAGTTACTGCACCCTATACCCCACAACAAAACGGAATTGCTGAAAGCAAAAATAGGACATTAACTGAAATGATTAATGCTATGTTGTCCAAATCTGGACTTAGCAAAGGATTTTGGGGTGAGGCACTTTTAACAGCGTGTCATGTTTTGAATAGAGTGCCTACTAAGAAAAATTCTACAACTCCATATGAATTATGGAAGAAAAGAAAACCAAACTTGAAGTATTTGCGAGTTTGGGGTTGTAGAGCTATAGTTAGAGTTCCTGATCCTAAAAGAAAGAAGTTGGGAGAAAAGGGTGTAGAATGTATTTTTCTTGGTTATGCACTAAACAGTAAAGCTTACAGATTTATGGTAATTGAGAAAAATTACTCGATTGAAGTAAATACAATAATTGAATCAAGAGATGCCATATTTGATGAAACCAGGTTTTCTTCTATTCCTAGAATTCCAGAAAATAATAATAATGAATCAATAAATATAAGGAATTCTGAAATAGAGGATGAAGAACCTAGGAGAAGTAAAAGACCTAGAGTACAAAAAGACTTTGGGCCTGATTTTCACATGTATCTTGTTGAAGGTACACGAGAAAAAGAAAAAAATCAAGTGCTGTTATCTTTACATGCTGAATCTGATCCAAAAACCCATGCAGAGGCTATGAAGTCTCGAGATGCTAGTTTTTGGAAAGAGGCTATACAAGATGAAATGGATTCCATCATGGGAAATGACACCTGGAAATTGGTGGACTTACCTCCTGGTTTTAAAACCGTTGGATGTAAGTGGATTTTCAAAAAGAAAATGAAAGTTGATGGAACCGTTGAGAAGTTTAAAGCAAGATTAGTTGCAAAAGGCTTCACTCAAAAAGAAGGACTTGATTATTTCGACACTTATGCTCCAGTGGCTAGAATTGCTACAATTAGGATTTTAATATCCTTGGCCTCCATATATAAATTTGAAATTCACCAAATGGATGTCAAAACTGCATTCTTGAATGGTGAATTAAAAGAAGAAATTTATATGCAACAACCTGAAGGTTTTGTTGTGAAAGGACAAGAGCATAAAGTGTGTAAACTTGTTAAGTCTTTGTACGGACTTAAACAAGCACCAAAACAATGGCATGAAAGGTTTGACCAGGCTGTGTTGTCAAACGGATTCAAAATCCATGAATCTGATAAGTGTGTTTATAGTAAATTTAAAAATAATAAAGGTGTTATTATTTGCTTATATGTTGATGACATGCTTATCTTTGGTTCTGATCTAGATCAAATCAATAATGCTAAGAAATTTCTATGTGAAACATTTGATATGAAAGATCTAGGTCAAGCTGATGTTATTTTAGGGATTGAAATAATTAGAAATAATGAAGGTATCATGTTATCACAGTCTCATTACGTTGAAAAAGTATTGAGAAAATTTAATCATTTTGATTGTACACCTGTTAGTACTCCGTTCGACCCTAGTACTAAATTAATGCCAAATGATGGGAGAGCATTTTCCCAAAACCAGTATGCTAGTGCAATAGGAAGCTTAATGTATTGCATGACTTGTACTAGGCCTGATATTGCGTTTGCAGTTGGTAAACTGAGTCGGTATACAACTAATCCTAGTAGAGAACATTGGAAAGCAATATTTAGAGTCTTCAAGTATCTTAAGAAGACCATTGATTATGGCTTATGCTATAGTGGCTATCCAAATGTTTTGGAAGGTTATACTGATGCTAGCTGGATTACTGAGAGTGATGACCACGCATCAACTAGTGGTTGGATATTCACTCTTGGTGGAGCTGCAATATCATGGGGTTCTAAGAAACAAACATGCTTGGCTGATTCAACCATGGCATCGGAGTTTATAGCATTAAACTCGGCAAGTAAAGAAGCAGAATGGTTGAGAAACTTGTTAATGGAAATGCCAATATGGCCTAAACCAATGCCTCCCGTGTTAATACACTGTGACAGTCAGTCGACTTTGTCTAGAGCTTATAGTCATGTCTATAACGGAAAGTCTAGACATATTGGTTTGAGGCATAGCTATGTGAGACAGTTAATCAGTGATGGTGTTATTACAATTAACTATGTGAGGTCAGCAAGTAACTTGGCTGATCCTCTGACTAAAGGTCTTGCCAGAGATATGGTGCATAAGACTTCTAGAGCGATGGGACTGAAAGCCCATACATAGTGATCACACATGAGGGAAACTCAACTCAACACTTGAAATATCAAACTTGGGTTCAATGAGTAAAGTACTTCATTTTTGTGATTGTCAAGCACTTAGTATTTTAAATTAATAATTCAATTATTAATTGGTTCCATCTAAGTATAGTGCTTGGTACCTGTAATGTCAAAGGTAGAGGTTGAGTTTAATACTCTTAATAGACTTGTAACAGTAAATGTTGGGATGTCATAATTACAGGGACATCCTTGACAAGTCTACCTAAGTGAGTAGTAGAAGTGAGGCCGCTTCATTAGTGTTTTAGGGCTTAACTCTAAAAACTACTCATGATACCAGGATATAGACACAGGGCCGTTAACGTGTCGGCTTGTTAGAATAAAGAACAAGTGGAGGAACTGTGTGTGGTACTTATCCGGTTGGTCGATATAGAATTGCTAGTTCAAAGACTAGTCTACTATGCTCTTCTGATTAACTTTGATAGGTATCCACTAAGTGAAGGTTAAAGTCGAAAGACACCTTTATTTATTCATAGAACTTCTTGAGGTGCAAACTAAGATTTATCATTCGGAAATGGTGGAGATTGTTAGATTTAGTTTCCAAATAATAAATCTTGTGAGAGGTATCCCACATTGGTTATGTGTTTATATGATGTGAATGCAAAGTATAATAAAAGCCTTTTGAGTCTGTCCCACATTGGTAAAGTATGTTGGGCTCTAACTCATGGTAACTATAAGGACTTTTATGGGCTTTAAGAGCTTTAGCTCTTATAGGCCAGTTTTACTAAAGTGGCTTAAGTGTCCCACATAGGAAAAATAAAAACTTATTTGTGGGTTTATATGTGTTTGCACTATATTACTTGGGTAATAAAAAGTGCAAGACATAGGTGGTGCTCATGCACACACGCGCGCCGAGCCGAGCCCGTGCCCGTGCCCGCGCCCGCGCGCGCGCGTGCGCGTGGCGCTTTTGTTTGGCGCACTTAAAAAGCACTTAGCACTTTGCACGCTTGCATCGCTCATCGATCTAGGCCGTAGATTTTATTTAATTAATTAAATAAGATGAACGGCTGTGATTTAATCTGAATATTAAAATTAATATAGATTAAATTGGATGGTGTGGATTTAATCTTACTTAAAATTTAAATCCGACGGCTCAGATTAATCCGGGAAAATATGGAGGGAATATTTAAAAACTCAGATTTAAATATTAACAGTCACATGTTTTGGAGCAGGAGAGTTGTGGCTTTCTGTGAAAAAATACCAGTGGAAAAGTCGTGACTTTTCCGTACAACTCTTCAACGTCTATATATTCGCGGGATTATCAGAGACAATACACATCAAATTTTTCGTATCTCTCATATACATACAAAAATAATTGCTGCAGAAATTATTTCTGTATTAATTGCATTCTTGTTCTTTTTTCTGTTTATTAACTTCGTAAGTCCAAAACGCAGTTAATAGTCTTTTATTTTCTGGGCTTAAATTGTATCCTGGGAGGCGATTCGCTGTAACCCTTTTGGCACACGAGGTGGGGGCGAATTACGCTTTAAGGAAAACGTCTGTATTTTCGCGACTTTCAAGTTCCAGATTGTGGCATTTTCGACAAACTCACCAACAAACTTAAAGCGTATTTCTGCGTTTTCGAAAATGTCTGGAGGAGGATCGTTGAAGGAGTTTGCTACCAACATTGTGAAGTTGGAGAAGTTCGATGGAGACAACTTCAGGCGCTGGCAGAAAAAGTTGCACTTCCTTTTGGCGCAACTCGGGGTGGTGTACGTGCTGACAACTCCAAAACCAGAAGCGAAGGACCACTTTGTCCGTTGCTGAAACCAGAAGTAGGCTGAAGTGGGAACCAGACGACTACTGTTGCAAGGGACACATTTGCAACTCGCTATCCGACACGCTGTTCGACATGTACCATGAAAAATCAACGGCGAAAGAAGTCTGGGACAATCTGGAGAAAACAAATCTGGTGGAGGACGCTACGAGTAAGAAATTCATCACCAGTAAGTTTTTTCGTTATTTCATGGTGGATGGCAGAAAGGTACTTGAGCAGTTTTACGAGTTAAAGCAGATAGTTAATCAGTTTAAACAGCATGCTTTGCATATGGATGAAACTATTATTGTATCTGCTGTTATAGACAAACTTCCTCCTTCATGGAAAAACTTTAGAAATGAACTTAAGCAAAGGAAAGAGGATATTTCTCTTGCAGATCTTGAGAGCCATCTTAAAATCGAAGAAGAAGACAGAAACCGATATGGTGGAGATGGTTCCAAGGTCATGGTGCTTGAGGGAGGAAGTAGTAGCAAGCAGAACAATAATCCGGGCAAAGGAAATGGTAAGAAGAACTCAAATCAGAATCCCAAAAAGAGAAAAGCAAGTAACAATACTGCTTGCTGGCAATGTGGAAAAGAGGGTCATCAAAAGAAAGATTGTCGTGACAAGGGTAAGAAACAGAAAACAGAAAACAATACAAACAAGCAGAAGTTTGTGGCAATGATTTCTGAAATGTTTGCTGAGATCAACCTTGTTGGGAATGACCGGTCATGGTGGATCGACTCTGGAGCAACAAGGCATGTCTGCAAAGACATGTCCATGTTTGTGGAGTATACACCGGAAAATGATTGCTTTGTCTACATGGGAAATGGCGCAAGTGTTGCTGTCAAGGGAAAAGGGAAAGCGCTGATGGAGTTTACTTCGGGGCATGAACTGGAACTCACTGATGTTTACCATGTTCCAGAAATTGATAGAGGTGGTGAATATTATGATCCTACGTTTTTTGAAAATGTTGGTATTGTTCATGAAGTTACTGCACCCTATACTCCACAACAAAACGAAATTGCTGAAAGAAAAAATAGGACATTAACTGAAATGATTAATGCTATGTTGTCCAAATCTGGACTTAGCAAAGGATTTTGGGGTGAGGCACTTTTAACAGCGTGTCATGTTTTGAATAGAGTGCCTACTAAGAAAAATTCTACAACTCCATATGAATTATGGAAGAAAAGAAAACCAAACTTGAAGTATTTGCGAGTTTGGGGTTGTAGAGCTATAGTTAGAGTTCCTGATCCTAAAAGAAAGAAGTTGGGAGAAAAGGGTGTAGAATGTATTTTTCTTGGTTATGCACTAAATAGTAAAGCTTACAGATTTATGGTAATTGAGAAATATTACTCGATTGAAGTAAATACAATAATTGAATCAAGAGATGCCATATTTGATGAAACCAGGTTTTCTTCTATTCCTAGAATTCCAGAAAATAATAATAATGAATCAATAAATATAAGGAATTCTGAAATAGAGGATGAAGAACCTAGGAGAAGTAAAAGACCTAGAGTACAAAAAGACTTTGGGCCTGATTTTCACATGTATCTTGTTGAAGGTACACGAGAAAAAGAAACAAATCAAGTGCTGTTATCTTTACATGCTGAATCTGATCCAAAAACCCATGCAGAGGCTATGAAGTCTCGAGATGCTATTTTTTGGAAAGAGGCTATACAAGATGAAATGGATTCCATCATGGGAAATGACACCTGGAAATTGGTGGACTTACCTCCTGGTTTTAAAACCGTTGGATGTAAGTGGATTTTCAAAAAGAAAATGAAAGTTGATGGAACCGTTGAGAAGTTTAAAGCAAGATTAGTTGCAAAAGGCTTCACTCAAAAAGAAGGACTTGATTATTTCGACACTTAGGCTCCAGTGGCTAGAATTGCTACAATTAGGATTTTAATATCCTTGGCCTCCATATATAAATTTGAAATTCACCAAATGGATGTCAAAACTGCATTCTTGAATGGTGAATTAAAAGAAGAAATTTATATGCAACAACCTGAAGGTTTTGTTGTGAAAGGACAAGAGCATAAAGTGTGTAAACTTGTTAAGTCTTTGTACGGACTTAAACAAGCACCAAAACAATGGCATGAAAGGTTTGACCAGGCTGTGTTGTCAAACGGATTCAAAATCCATGAATCTGATAAGTGTGTTTATAGTAAATTTAAAAATAATAAAGGTGTTATTATTTGCTTATATGTTGATGACATGCTTATCTTTGGTTCTGATCTAGATCAAATCAATAATGCTAAGAAATTTCTATGTGAAACATTTGATATGAAAGATCTAGGTCAAGCTGATGTTATTTTAGGGATTAAAATAATTAGAAGTAATGAAGGTATCATGTTATCACAGTCTCATTACGTTGAAAAAGTATTGAGAAAATTTAATCATTTTGATTGTACACCTGTTAGTACTCCGTTCGACCCTAGTACTAAATTAATGCCAAATGATGGGAGAGCATTTTCCCAAAACCAGTATGCTAGTGCAATAGGAAGCTTAATGTATTGCATGACTTGTACTAGGCCTGATATTGCGTTTGCAGTTGGTAAACTGAGTCGGTATACAAGTAATCCTAGTAGAGAACATTGGAAAGCAATATTTAGAGTCTTCAAGTATCTTAAGAAGACCATTGATTATGGCTTATGCTATAGTGGCTATCCAAATGTTTTGGAAGGTTATACTGATGCTAGCTGGATTACTGAGAGTGATGACCACGCATCAACTAGTGGTTGGATATTCACTCTTGGTGGAGCTGCAATATCATGGGGTTCTAAGAAACAAACATGCTTGGCTGATTCAACCATGGCATCGGAGTTTATAGCATTAAACTCGGCAAGTAAAGAAGCAGAATGGTTGAGAAACTTGTTATTGGAAATGCCAATATGGCCTAAACCAATGCCTCCCGTGTTAATGCACTGTGACAGTCAGTCGACTTTGTCTAGAGCTTATAGTCATGTCTATAATGGAAAGTCTAGACATATTGGTTTGAGGCATAGCTATGTGAGACAGTTAATCAGTGATGGTGTTATCACAATTAACTATGTGAGGTCAGCAAGTAACTTGGCTGATCCTCTGACTAAAGGTCTTGCCAGAGATATGGTGCATAAGACTTCTAGAGCGATGGGACTGAAAGCCCATACATAGTGATCACACATGAGGGAAACTCAACTCAACACTTGAAATATCAAACTTGGGTTCAATGAGTGAAGTACTTCATTTTTGTGATTGTCAAGCACTTAGTATTTTAAATTAATAATTCAATTATTAATTGGTTCCATCTAAGTATAGTGCTTGGTACCTGTAATGTCAAAGGTAGAGGTTGAGTTTAATACTCTTAATAGACTTGTAACAGTAAATGTTGGGATGTCATAATTACAGGGACATCCTTGACAAGTCTACCTAAGTGAGTAGTAGAAGTGAGGCCGCTTCATTAGAGTTTTAGGGCTTAACTCTAAAAACTACTCATGATACCAGGATATAGACACAGGGCCGTTAACGTGTCGGCTTGTTAGAATAAAGAACAAGTGGAGGAACTGTGTGTGGTACTTATCCGGTTGGTCGATATAGAATTGCTAGTTCAAAGACTAGTCTACTATGCTCTTCTGATTAACTTTGATAGGTATCCACTAAGTGAAGGTTAAAGTCGAAAGACACCTTTATTTATTCATAGAACTTCTTGAGGTCAAACTAAGATTTATCATTCGGAAATGGTGGAGATTGTTAGATTTAGTTTCCAAATAATAAATCTTGTGAGAGGTATCCCACATTGGTTATGTGTTGATATGATGTAAATGCAAAGTATAATAAAAGCCTTTTGAGTCTGTCCCACATTGGTAAAGTATGTTGGGCTCTAACTCATGGTAACTATAAGGACTTTTATGGGCTTTAAGAGCTTTAGCTCTTATAGGCCAGTTTTACTAAAGTGGCTTAAGTGTCCCACATAGGAAAAATAAAAACTTATTTGTGGGTTTATATGTGTTTGCACTATATTACTAAGTGCAAGACATAGGTGGTGCTCATGCACACACGCGCGCCGAGCCGAGCCCGTGCCCGCGCCCGCGCGCGCGCGTGCGCGTGGCGCTTTTGTTTGGCGCACTTAAAAAGCACTTAGCACTTTGCACGCTTGCATCGCTCATCGATCTAGGCCGTAGATTTTATTTAATTAATTAAATAAGATGAACGGCTGTGGTTTAATCTGAATATTAAAATTAATATAGATTGAATTGGATGGTGTGGATTTAATCTTACTTAAGATTTAAATCCGACGGCTCAGATTAATCCGGGAAAATATGGAGGGAATATTTAAAAACTCAGATTTAAATATTAACAGTCACATGTTTTGGAGCAGGAGAGTTGTGGCTTTCTGTGAAAAAATACCAGTGGAAAAGTCGTGACTTTTCCGTACAACTCTTCAACGTCTATATATTCGCGGGATTATCAGAGACAATACACATCAAATTTTCGTATCTCTCATATACATACAAAAATAATTGCTGCAGAAATTATTTCTGTATTAATTGCATTCTTGTTCTTTTTTCTGTTTATTAACTTCGTAAGTCCAAAACGCAGTTAATAGTCTTTTATTTTCTGGGCTTAAATTGTATCCTGGGAGGCGATTCGCTGTAACCCTTTTGACACACGAGGTGGGGGCGAATTACGCTTTAAGGAAAGCGTCTGTATTTTCGCGACTTTCAAGTTCCAGATTGTGGCATTTTCGACAAACTCACCAACAAACTTAAAGCGTATTTCTGCGTTTTCGAAAATGTCTGGAGGAGGATCGTTGAAGGAGTTCGCTACCAACATTGTGAAGTTGGAGAAGTTCGATGGAGACAACTTCAGGCGCTGGCAGAAAAAGTTGCACTTCCTTTTGGCGCAACTCGGGGTGGTGTACGTGCTGACAACTCCAAAACCAGAAGCGAAGGACGATGAGACCGTTGCTGAAACCAGAAGTAGGCTGAAGTGGGAACAAGACGACTACTGTTGCAAGGGACACATTTGCAACTCGCTATCCGACACGCTGTTCGACATGTACCATGAAAAATCAACGGCGAAAGAAGTCTGGGACAATCTGGAGAAAACAAATCTGGTGGAGGACGCTACGAGTAAGAAATTCATCACCAGTAAGTTTTTTCGTTATTTCATGGTGGATGGCAGAATGGTACTTGAGCAGTTTTACGAGTTAAAGCAGATAGTTAATCAGTTTAAACAGCATGCTTTGCATATGGATGAAACTATTATTGTATCTACTGTTATAGACAAACTTCCTCCTTCATGGAAAAACTTTAGAAAGGAACTTAAGCAAAGGAAAGAGGATATTTCTCTTGCAGATCTTGAGAGCCATCTTAAAATCGAAGAAGAAGACAGAAACCGATATGGTGGAGATGGTTCCAAGGTCATGGTGCTTGAGGGAGGAAGTAGTAGCAAGCAGAACAATAATCCGGGCAAAGGAAATGGTAAGAAGAACTCAAATCAGAATCCCAAAAAGAGAAAAGCAAGTAACAATACTGCTTGCTGGCAATGTGGAAAAGAGGGTCATCAAAAGAAAGATTGTCGTGACAAGGGTAAGAAACAGAAAACAGAAAACAATACAAACAAGCAGAAGTTTGTGGCAATGATTTCTGAAATGTTTGCTGAGATCAACCTTGTTGGGAATGACCGGTCATGGTGGATCGACTCTGGAGCAACAAGGCATGTCTGCAAAGACATGTCCATGTTTGTGGAGTATACACCGGAAAATGATTGCTTTGTCTACATGGGAAATGGCGCAAGTGTTGCTGTCAAGGGAAAAGGGAAAGTGCTGATGGAGTTTACTTCGGGGCATGAATTGGAACTCACTGATGTTTACCATGTTCCAGAAATTGATAGAGGTGGTGAATATTATGATCCTACGTTTTTTGAAAATGTTGGTATTGTTCATGAAGTTACTGCACCCTATACTCCACAACAAAACGGAATTGCTGAAAGAAAAAATAGGACATTAACTGAAATGATTAATGCTATGTTGTCCAAATCTGGACTTAGCAAAGGATTTTGGGGTGAGGCACTTTTAACAGCGTGTCATGTTTTGAATAGAGTGCCTACTAAGAAAAATTCTACAACTCCATATGAATTATGGAAGAAAAGAAAACCAAACTTGAAGTATTTGCGAGTTTGGGGTTGTAGAGCTATAGTTAGAGTTCCTGATCCTAAAAGAAAGAAGTTGGGAGAAAAGGGTGTAGAATGTATTTTTCTTGGTTATGCACTAAACAGTAAAGCTTACAGATTTATGGTAATTGAGAAAAATTACTCGATTGAAGTAAATACAATAATTGAATCAAGAGATGCCATATTTGATGAAACCAGGTTTTCTTCTATTCCTAGAATTCCAGAAAATAATAATAATGAATCAATAAATATAAGGAATTCTGAAATAGAGGATGAAGAACCTAGGAGAAGTAAAAGACCTAGAGTACAAAAAGACTTTGGGCCTGATTTTCACATGTATCTTGTTGAAGGTACACGAGAAAAAGAAACAAATCAAGTGTTGTTATCTTTACATGCTGAATCTGATCCAAAAACCCATGCAGAGGCTATGAAGTCTCGAGATGCTAGTTTTTGGAAAGAGGCTATACAAGATGAAATGGATTCCATCATGGGAAATGACACCTGGAAATTGGTGGACTTACCTCCTGGTTTTAAAACCGTTGGATGTAAGTGGATTTTCAAAAAGAAAATGAAAGTTGATGGAACCGTTGAGAAGTTTAAAGCAAGATTAGTTGCAAAAGGCTTCACTCAAAAAGAAGGACTTGATTATTTCGACACTTATGCTCCAGTGGCTAGAATTGCTACAATTAGGATTTTAATATCCTTGGCCTCCATATATAAATTTGAAATTCACCAAATGGATGTCAAAACTGCATTCTTGAATGGTGAATTAAAAGAAGAAATTTATATGCAACAACCTGAAGGTTTTGTTGTGAAAGGACAAGAGCATAAAGTGTGTAAACTTGTTAAGTCTTTGTACGGACTTAAACAAGCACCAAAACAATGGCATGAAAGGTTTGACCAGGCTGTGTTGTCAAACGGATTCAAAATCCATGAATCTGATAAGTGTGTTTATAGTAAATTTAAAAATAATAAAGGTGTTATTATTTGCTTATATGTTGATGACATGCTTATCTTTGGTTCTGATCTAGATCAAATCAATAATGCTAAGAAATTTCTATGTGAAACATTTGATATGAAAGATCTAGGTCAAGCTGATGTTATTTTAGGGATTAAAATAATTAGAAGTAATGAAGGTATCATGTTATCACAGTCTCATTACGTTGAAAAAGTATTGAGAAAATTTAATCATTTTGATTGTACACCTGTTAGTACTCCGTTCGACCCTAGTACTAAATTAATGCCAAATGATGGGAGAGCATTTTCCCAAAACCAGTATGCTAGTGCAATAGGAAGCTTAATGTATTGCATGACTTGTACTAGGCCTGATATTGCGTTTGCAGTTGGTAAACTGAGTCGGTATACAAGTAATCCTAGTAGAGAACATTGGAAAGCAATATTTAGAGTCTTCAAGTATCTTAAGAAGACCATTGATTATGGCTTATGCTATAGTGGCTATCCAAATGTTTTGGAAGGTTATACTGATGCTAGCTGGATTACTGAGAGTGATGACCACGCATCAACTAGTGGTTGGATATTCACTCTTGGTGGAGCTGCAATATCATGGGGTTCTAAGAAACAAACATGCTTGGCTGATTCAACCATGGCATCGGAGTTTATAGCATTAAACTCGGCAAGTAAAGAAGCAGAATAGTTGAGAAACTTGTTATTGGAAATGCCAATATGGCCTAAACCAATGCCTCCCGTGTTAATACACTGTGACAGTCAGTCGACTTTGTCTAGAGCTTATAGTCATGTCTATAACGGAAAGTCTAGACATATTGGTTTGAGGCATAGCTATGTGAGACAGTTAATCAGTGATGGTGTTATCACAATTAACTATGTGAGGTCAGCAAGTAACTTGGCTGATCCTCTGACTAAAGGTCTTGCCAGAGATATGGTGCATAAGACTTCTAGAGCGATGGGACTGAAAGCCCATACATAGTGATCACACATGAGGGAAACTCAACTCAACACTTGAAATATCAAACTTGGGTTCAATGAGTAAAGTACTTCATTTTTGTGATTGTCAAGCACTTAGTATTTTAAATTAATAATTCAATTATTAATTGGTTCCATCTAAGTATAGTGCTTGGTACCTGTAATGTCAAAGGTAGAGGTTGAGTTTAATACTCTTAATAGACTTGTAACAGTAAATGTTGGGATGTCATAATTACAGGGACAATCTTGACAAGTCTACCTAAGTGAGTAGTAGAAGTGAGGCCGCTTCATTAGAGTTTTAGGGCTTAACTCTAAAAACTACTCATGATACCAGGATATAGACACAGGGCCGTTAACGTGTCGGCTTGTTAGAATAAAGAACAAGTGGAGGAACTGTGTGTGGTACTTATCCGGTTGGTCGATATAGAATTGCTAGTTCAAAGACTAGTCTACTATGCTCTTCTGATTAACTTTGATAGGTATCCACTAAGTGAAGGTTAAAGTCGAAAGACACCTTTATTTATTCATAGAACTTCTTGAGGTGCAAACTAAGATTTATCATTCGGAAATGGTGGAGATTGTTAGATTTAGTTTCCAAATAATAAATCTTGTGAGAGGTATCCCACATTGGTTATGTGTTGATATGATGTGAATGCAAAGTATAATAAAAGCCTTTTGAGTCTGTCCCACATTGGTAAAGTATGTTGGGCTCTAACTCATGGTAACTATAAGGACTTTTATGGGCTTTAAGAGCTTTAGCTCTTATAGGCCAGTTTTACTAAAGTGGCTTAAGTGTCCCACATAGGAAAAATAAAAACTTATTTGTGGGTTTATATGTGTTTGCACTATATTACTTGGGTAATAAAAAGTGCAAGACATAGGTGGTGCTCATGCACACACGCGCGCCGAGCCGAGCCCTTGCCCGCGCCCGCGCGCGCGCGTGCGCGTGGCGCTTGTGGCGCTTAAGTGGCTCTTTTGTTAGGCGCACTTAAAAAGCACTTAGCACTTTGCACGCTTGCATCGCTCATCGATCTAGGCCGTAGATTTTATTTAATTAATTAAATAAGATGAACGGCTGTGATTTAATCTGAATATTAAAATTAATATAGATTAAATTGGATGGTGTGGATTTAATCTTACTTAAGATTTAAATCCGACGGCTCAGATTAATCCGGGAAAATATGGAGGGAATATTTAAAAACTCAGATTTAAATATTAACAGTCACATGTTTTGGAGCAGGAGAGTTGTGGCTTTCTGTGAAAAAATACCAATGGAAAAGTCGTGACTTTTCCGTACAACTCTTCAACGTCTATATATTCGCGGGATTATCAGAGACAATACACATCAAATTTTCGTATCTCTCATATACATACAAAAATAATTGCTGCAGAAATTATTTCTGTATTAATTGCATTCTTGTTCTTTTTTCTGTTTATTAACTTCGTAAGTCCAAAACGCAGTTAATAGTCTTTTATTTTCTGGGCTTAAATTGTATCCTGGGAGGCGATTCGATGTAACACTTTTGGCACACGAGGTGGGGGCGAATTACGCTTTAAGGAAAGTGTCTGTATTTTCGCGACTTTCAAGTTCCAGATTGTGGCATTTTCGACAAACTCACCAACAAACTTAAAGCGTATTTCTGCGTTTTCGAAAATGTCTGGAGGAGGATCGTTGAAGGAGTTCGCTACCAACATTGTGAAGTTGGAGAAGTTCGATGGAGACAACTTCAGGCGCTGGCAGAAAAAGTTGCACTTCCTTTTGGCGCAACTCGGGGTGGTGTACGTGCTGACAACTCCAAAACCAGAAGCGAAGGACGATGAGACCGTTGCTGAAACCAGAAGTAGGCTGAAGTGGGAACAAGACGACTACTGTTGCAAGGGACACATTTGCAACTCGCTATCCGACACGCTGTTCGACATGTACCATGAAAAATCAACGGCGAAAGAAGTCTGGGACAATCTGGAGAAAACAAATCTGGTGGAGGACGCTACGAGTAAGAAATTCATCACCAGTAAGTTTTTTCGTTATTTCATGGTGGATGGCAGAAAGGTACTTGAGCAGTTTTACGAGTTAAAGCAGATAGTTAATCAGTTTAAACAGCATGCTTTGCATATGGATGAAACTATTATTGTATCTGCTGTTATAGACAAACTTCCTCCTTCATGGAAAAACCTTAGAAATGAACTTAAGCAAAGGAAAGAGGATATTTCTCTTGCAGATCTTGAGAGCCATCTTAAAATCGAAGAAGAAGACAGAAACCGATATGGTGGAGATGGTTCCAAGGTCATGGTGCTTGAGGGAGGAAGTAGTAGCAAGCAGAACAATAATCCGGGCAAAGGAAATGGTAAGAAGAACTCAAATCAGAATCCCAAAAAGAGAAAAGCAAGTAACAATACTGCTTGCTGGCAATGTGGAAAAGAGGGTCATCAAAAGAAAGATTGTCGTGACAAGGGTAAGAAACAGAAAACAGAAAACAATACAAACAAGCAGAAGTTTGTGGCAATGATTTCTGAAATGTTTGCTGAGATCAACCTTGTTGGGAATGACCGGTCATGGTGGATCGACTCTGGAGCAACAAGGCATGTCTGCAAAGACATGTCCATGTTTGTGGAGTATACACCGGAAAATGATTGCTTTGTCTACATGGGAAATGGCGCAAGTGTTGCTGTCAAGGGAAAAGGGAAAGTGCTGATGGAGTTTACTTCGGGGCATGAACTGGAACTCACTGATGTTTACCATGTTCCAGAAATTAAGAAAAATCTTGTATCTAGAAGCCTTCTTAATAAATTTGGCTTCAAACTTGTATTTAAGTCGGATAAATTTATTCTGACTAAGGGAGGATCCTTTGTAGGCAAAGGATACCTTTGTGAGGGAATGTTCAAACTCAATGTAACTAAGAATGCTATAAATAAAGTATCTTATTCTGCTTATATGCTTGACTCTTGTTCTTTATGGCATGATAGACTTGGGCATGTTAATTTTAGAAAATTACATCATATGTCTAATCTGAATTTAATTCCCAGTATTGATAAGAATGTGAATAAATGTAATACATGCATGCTTACAAAAATAACCAGAATGCCTTTTCCTAAAGTCGAGAGAACATCAGAAATATTAAACTTAATACATAGTGATTTATGTGATTTTCATAGCACTCCTACTAGAGGTGGAAAAAGTTATTATGTGACTTTTATTGATGATCACTCTCGATTTTGTTATGTTTATCTTTTGAATCACAAGCATGAAGCATTAGATGAATCACTATCGATCTAGGCCGTAGATTTTATTTAATTAATTAAATAAGATGAACGGCTGTGATTTAATCTGAATATTAAAATTAATATAGATTAAATTGGATGGTGTGGATTTAATCTTAATTAAGATTTAAATCCGACGGCTCAGATTAATCCGAGAAAATATGGAGGGAATATTTAAAAACTCAGATTTAAATATTAACAGTCACATGTTTTGGAGCAGGAGAGTTGTGGCTTTCTGTGAAAAAATACCAGTGGAAAAGATGAACGGCTGTGATTTAATCTGAATATTAAAATTAATATAGATTAAATTGGATGGTGTGGATTTAATCTTACTTAAGATTTAAATCCGACGGCTCAGATTAATCCGGAAAAATATGGAGGGAATATTTAAAAACTCAGATTTAAATATTAACAGTCACATGTTTTGGAGCAGGAGAGTTGTGGCTTTCTGTGAAAAAATACCAGTGGAAAAGTCGTAACTTTTCCGTACAACTCTTCAACGTCTATATATTCGCGGGATTATCAGAGACAATACACATCAAAGTTTCGTATCTCTCATATACATACAAAAATAATTGCTGCAGAAATTATTTATGTATTAATTGCATTCTTGTTCTTTTTTCTGTTTATTAACTTCGTAAGTCCAAAACGCAGTTAATAGTCTTTTATTTTCTGGGCTTAAATTGTATCCTGGGAGGCGATTCGCTGTAACCCTTTTGGCACACGAGGTGGGGGCGAATTACGCTTTAAGGAAAGCGTCTGTATTTTCGCGACTTTCAAGTTCCAGATTGTGGCATTTTTGACAAACTCACCAACAAACTTAAAGCGTATTTCTGCGTTTCGAAAATGTCTGGAGGAGGATCGTTGAAGGAGTTCGCTACCAACATTGTGAAGTTGGAGAAGTTCGATGGAGACAACTTCAGGCGCTGGCAGAAAAAGTTGCACTTCCTTTTGGCGCAACTCGGGGTGGTGTACGTGCTGACAACTCCAAAACCAGAAGCGAAGGACGATGAGACCGTTGCTGAAACCAGAAGTAGGCTGAAGTGGGAACAAGACGACTACTGTTGCAAGGGACACATTTGCATCTCGCTATCCGACACGCTGTTCGACATGTACCATGAAAAATCAACGGCGAAAGAAGTCTGGGACAATCTGGAGAAAACAAATCTGGTGGAGGACGCTACGAGTAAGAAATTCATCACCAGTAAGTTTTTTCGTTATTTCATGGTGGATGGCAGAAAGGTACTTGAGCAGTTTTACGAGTTAAAGCAGATAGTTAATCAGTTTAAACAGCATGCTTTGCATATGGATGAAACTATTATTGTATCTGCTGTTATAGACAAACTTCCTCCTTCATGGAAAAACCTTAGAAATGAACTTAAGCAAAGGAAAGAGGATATTTCTCTTGCAGATCTTGAGAGCCATCTTAAAATCGAAGAAGAAGACAGAAACCGATATGGTGGAGATGGTTCCAAGGTCATGGTGCTTGAGGGAGGAAGTAGTAGCAAGCAGAACAATAATCCGGGCAAAGGAAATGGTAAGAAGAACTCAAATCAGAATCCCAAAAAGAGAAAAGCAAGTAACAATACTGCTTGCTGGCAATGTGGAAAAGAGGGTCATCAAAAGAAAGATTGTCGTGACAAGGGTAAGAAACAGAAAACAGAAAACAATACAAACAAGCAGAAGTTTGTGGCAATGATTTCTGAAATGTTTGCTGAGATCAACCTTGTTGGGAATGACCGGTCATGGTGGATCGACTCTGGAGCAACAAGGCATGTCTGCAAAGACATGTCCATGTTTGTGGAGTATACACCGGAAAATGATTGCTTTGTCTACATGGGAAATGGCGCAAGTGTTGCTGTCAAGGGAAAAGGGAAAGTGCTGATGGAGTTTACTTCGGGGCATGAACTGGAACTCACTGATGTTTACCATGTTCCAGAAATTAAGAAAAATCTTGTATCTAGAAGCCTTCTTAATAAATTTGGCTTCAAACTTGTATTTAAGTCGGATAAATTTATTCTGACTAAGGGAGGATCCTTTGTAGGCAAAGGATACCTTTGTGAGGGAATGTTCAAACTCAATGTAACTAAGAATGCTATAAATAAAGTATCTTATTCTGCTTATATGCTTGACTCTTGTTCTTTATGGCATGATAGACTTGGGCATGTTAATTTTAGAAAATTACATCATATGTCTAATCTGAATTTAATTCCCAGTATTGATAAGAATGTGAATAAATGTAATACATGCATGCTTACAAAAATAACCAGAATGCCTTTTCCTAAAGTCGAGAGAACATCAGAAATATTAAACTTAATACATAGTGATTTATGTGATTTTCATAGCACTCCTACTAGAGGTGGAAAAAGTTATTATGTGACTTTTATTGATGATCACTCTCGATTTTGTTATGTTTATCTTTTGAATCACAAGCATGAAGCATTAGATGAATCACTATCGATCTAGGCCGTAGATTTTATTTAATTAATTAAATAAGATGAACGGCTGTGATTTAATCTGAATATTAAAATTAATATAGATTAAATTGGATGGTGTGGATTTAATCTTAATTAAGATTTAAATCCGACGGCTCAGATTAATCCGAGAAAATATGGAGGGAATATTTAAAAACTCAGATTTAAATATTAACAGTCACATGTTTTGGAGCAGGAGAGTTGTGGCTTTCTGTGAAAAAATACCAGTGGAAAAGATGAACGGCTGTGATTTAATCTGAATATTAAAATTAATATAGATTAAATTGGATGGTGTGGATTTAATCTTACTTAAGATTTAAATCCGACGGCTCAGATTAATCCGGAAAAATATGGAGGGAATATTTAAAAACTCAGATTTAAATATTAACAGTCACATGTTTTGGAGCAGGAGAGTTGTGGCTTTCTGTGAAAAAATACCAGTGGAAAAGTCGTAACTTTTCCGTACAACTCTTCAACGTCTATATATTCGCGGGATTATCAGAGACAATACACATCAAAGTTTCGTATCTCTCATATACATACAAAAATAATTGCTGCAGAAATTATTTATGTATTAATTGCATTCTTGTTCTTTTTTCTGTTTATTAACTTCGTAAGTCCAAAACGCAGTTAATAGTCTTTTATTTTCTGGGCTTAAATTGTATCCTGGGAGGCGATTCGCTGTAACCCTTTTGGCACACGAGGTGGGGGCGAATTACGCTTTAAGGAAAGCGTCTGTATTTTCGCGACTTTCAAGTTCCAGATTGTGGCATTTTTGACAAACTCACCAACAAACTTAAAGCGTATTTCTGCGTTTCGAAAATGTCTGGAGGAGGATCGTTGAAGGAGTTCGCTACCAACATTGTGAAGTTGGAGAAGTTCGATGGAGACAACTTCAGGCGCTGGCAGAAAAAGTTGCACTTCCTTTTGGCGCAACTCGGGGTGGTGTACGTGCTGACAACTCCAAAACCAGAAGCGAAGGACGATGAGACCGTTGCTGAAACCAGAAGTAGGCTGAAGTGGGAACAAGACGACTACTGTTGCAAGGGACACATTTGCATCTCGCTATCCGACACGCTGTTCGACATGTACCATGAAAAATCAACGGCGAAAGAAGTCTGGGACAATCTGGAGAAAACAAATCTGGTGGAGGACGCTACGAGTAAGAAATTCATCACCAGTAAGTTTTTTCGTTATTTCATGGTGGATGGCAGAAAGGTACTTGAGCAGTTTTACGAGTTAAAGCAGATAGTTAATCAGTTTAAACAGCATGCTTTGCATATGGATGAAACTATTATTGTATCTGCTGTTATAGACAAACTTCCTCCTTCATGGAAAAACCTTAGAAATGAACTTAAGCAAAGGAAAGAGGATATTTCTCTTGCAGATCTTGAGAGCCATCTTAAAATCGAAGAAGAAGACAGAAACCGATATGGTGGAGATGGTTCCAAGGTCATGGTGCTTGAGGGAGGAAGTAGTAGCAAGCAGAACAATAATCCGGGCAAAGGAAATGGTAAGAAGAACTCAAATCAGAATCCCAAAAAGAGAAAAGCAAGTAACAATACTGCTTGCTGGCAATGTGGAAAAGAGGGTCATCAAAAGAAAGATTGTCGTGACAAGGGTAAGAAACAGAAAACAGAAAACAATACAAACAAGCAGAAGTTTGTGGCAATGATTTCTGAAATGTTTGCTGAGATCAACCTTGTTGGGAATGACCGGTCATGGTGGATCGACTCTGGAGCAACAAGGCATGTCTGCAAAGACATGTCCATGTTTGTGGAGTATACACCGGAAAATGATTGCTTTGTCTACATGGGAAATGGCACAAGTGTTGCTGTCAAGGGAAAAGGGAAAGTGCTGATGGAGTTTACTTCGGGGCATGAACTGGAACTCACTGATGTTTACCATGTTCCAGAAATTAAGAAAAATCTTGTATCTAGAAGCCTTCTTAATAAATTTGGCTTCAAACTTGTATTTAAGTCGGATAAATTTATTCTGACTAAGGGAGGATCCTTTGTAGGCAAAGGATACCTTTGTGAGGGAATGTTCAAACTCAATGTAACTAAGAATGCTATAAATAAAGTATCTTATTCTGCTTATATGCTTGACTCTTGTTCTTTATGGCATGATAGACTTGGGCATGTTAATTTTAGAAAATTACATCATATGTCTAATCTGAATTTAATTCCCAGTATTGATAAGAATGTGAATAAATGTAATACATGCATGCTTACAAAAATAACCAGAATGCCTTTTCCTAAAGTCGAGAGAACATCAGAAATATTAAACTTAATACATAGTGATTTATGTGATTTTCATAGCACTCCTACTAGAGGTGGAAAAAGTTATTATGTGACTTTTATTGATGATCACTCTCGATTTTGTTATGTTTATCTTTTGAATCACAAGCATGAAGCATTAGATGAATCACTATCGATCTAGGCCGTAGATTTTATTTAATTAATTAAATAAGATGAACGGCTGTGATTTAATCTGAATATTAAAATTAATATAGATTAAATTGGATGGTGTGGATTTAATCTTAATTAAGATTTAAATCCGACGGCTCAGATTAATCCGAGAAAATATGGAGGGAATATTTAAAAACTCAGATTTAAATATTAACAGTCACATGTTTTGGAGCAGGAGAGTTGTGGCTTTCTGTGAAAAAATACCAGTGGAAAAGATGAACGGCTGTGATTTAATCTGAATATTAAAATTAATATAGATTAAATTGGATGGTGTGGATTTAATCTTACTTAAGATTTAAATCCGACGGCTCAGATTAATCCGGAAAAATATGGAGGGAATATTTAAAAACTCAGATTTAAATATTAACAGTCACATGTTTTGGAGCAGGAGAGTTGTGGCTTTCTGTGAAAAAATACCAGTGGAAAAGTCGTAACTTTTCCGTACAACTCTTCAACGTCTATATATTCGCGGGATTATCAGAGACAATACACATCAAAGTTTCGTATCTCTCATATACATACAAAAATAATTGCTGCAGAAATTATTTCTGTATTAATTGCATTCTTGTTCTTTTTTCTGTTTATTAACTTCGTAAGTCCAAAACGCAGTTAATAGTCTTTTATTTTCTGGGCTTAAATTGTATCCTGGGAGGCGATTCGCTGTAACCCTTTTGGCACACGAGGTGGGGGCGAATTACGCTTTAAGGAAAGCGTCTGTATTTTCGCGACTTTCAAGTTCCAGATTGTGGCATTTTTGACAAACTCACCAACAAACTTAAAGCGTATTTCTGCGTTTTCGAAAATGTCTGGAGGAGGATCGTTGAAGGAGTTCGCTACCAACATTGTGAAGTTGGAGAAGTTCGATGGAGACAACTTCAGGCGCTGGCAGAAAAAGTTGCACTTCCTTTTGGCGCAACTCGGGGTGGTGTACGTGCTGACAACTCCAAAACCAGAAGCGAAGGACGATGAGACCGTTGCTGAAACCAGAAGTAGGCTGAAGTGGGAACAAGCCGACTACTGTTGCAAGGGACACATTTGCATCTCGCTATCCGACACGCTGTTCGACATGTACCATGAAAAATCAACGGCGAAAGAAGTCTGGGACAATCTGGAGAAAACAAATCTGGTGGAGGACGCTACGAGTAAGAAATTCATCACCAGTAAGTTTTTTCGTTATTTCATGGTGGATGGCAGAAAGGTACTTGAGCAGTTTTACGAGTTAAAGCAGATAGTTAATCAGTTTAAACAGCATGCTTTGCATATGGATGAAACTATTATTGTATCTGCTGTTATAGACAAACTTCCTCCTTCATGGAAAAACCTTAGAAATGAACTTAAGCAAAGGAAAGAGGATATTTCTCTTGCAGATCTTGAGAGCCATCTTAAAATCGAAGAAGAAGACAGAAACCGATATGGTGGAGATGGTTCCAAGGTCATGGTGCTTGAGGGAGGAAGTAGTAGCAAGCAGAACAATAATCCGGGCAAAGGAAATGGTAAGAAGAACTCAAATCAGAATCCCAAAAAGAGAAAAGCAAGTAACAATACTGCTTGCTGGCAATGTGGAAAAGAGGGTCATCAAAAGAAAGATTGTCGTGACAAGGGTAAGAAACAGAAAACAGAAAACAATACAAACAAGCAGAAGTTTGTGGCAATGATTTCTGAAATGTTTGCTGAGATCAACCTTGTTGGGAATGACCGGTCATGGTGGATCGACTCTGGAGCAACAAGGCATGTCTGCAAAGACATGTCCATGTTTGTGGAGTATACACCGGAAAATGATTGCTTTGTCTACATGGGAAATGGCGCAAGTGTTGCTGTCAAGGGAAAAGGGAAAGTGGTGATGGAGTTTACTTCGGGGCATGAACTGGAACTCACTGATGTTTACCATGTTCCAGAAATTAAGAAAAATCTTGTATCTAGAAGCCTTCTTAATAAATTTGGCTTCAAACTTGTATTTAAGTCGGATAAATTTATTCTGACTAAGGGAGGATCCTTTGTAGGCAAAGGATACCTTTGTGAGGGAATGTTCAAACTCAATGTAACTAAGAATGCTATAAATAAAGTATCTTATTCTGCTTATATGCTTGACTCTTGTTCTTTATGGCATGATAGACTTGGGCATGTTAATTTTAGAAAATTACATCATATGTCTAATCTGAATTTAATTCCCAGTATTGATAAGAATGTGAATAAATGTAATACATGCATGCTTACAAAAATAACCAGAATGCCTTTTCCTAAAGTCGAGAGAACATCAGAAATATTAAACTTAATACATAGTGATTTATGTGATTTTCATAGCACTCCTACTAGAGGTGGAAAAAGTTATTATGTGACTTTTATTGATGATCACTCTCGATTTTGTTATGTTTATCTTTTGAATCACAAGCATGAAGCATTAGATGAATCACTATCGATCTAGGCCGTAGATTTTATTTAATTAATTAAATAAGATGAACGGCTGTGATTTAATCTGAATATTAAAATTAATATAGATTAAATTGGATGGTGTGGATTTAATCTTAATTAAGATTTAAATCCGACGGCTCAGATTAATCCGAGAAAATATGGAGGGAATATTTAAAAACTCAGATTTAAATATTAACAGTCACATGTTTTGGAGCAGGAGAGTTGTGGCTTTCTGTGAAAAAATACCAGTGGAAAAGATGAACGGCTGTGATTTAATCTGAATATTAAAATTAATATAGATTAAATTGGATGGTGTGGATTTAATCTTACTTAAGATTTAAATCCGACGGCTCAGATTAATCCGGAAAAATATGGAGGGAATATTTAAAAACTCAGATTTAAATATTAACAGTCACATGTTTTGGAGCAGGAGAGTTGTGGCTTTCTGTGAAAAAATACCAGTGGAAAAGTCGTAACTTTTCCGTACAACTCTTCAACGTCTATATATTCGCGGGATTATCAGAGACAATACACATCAAAGTTTCGTATCTCTCATATACATACAAAAATAATTGCTGCAGAAATTATTTCTGTATTAATTGCATTCTTGTTCTTTTTTCTGTTTATTAACTTCGTAAGTCCAAAACGCAGTTAATAGTCTTTTATTTTCTGGGCTTAAATTGTATCCTGGGAGGCGATTCGCTGTAACCCTTTTGGCACACGAGGTGGGGGCGAATTACGCTTTAAGGAAAGCGTCTGTATTTTCGCGACTTTCAAGTTCCAGATTGTGGCATTTTTGACAAACTCACCAACAAACTTAAAGCGTATTTCTGCGTTTTCGAAAATGTCTGGAGGAGGATCGTTGAAGGAGTTCGCTACCAACATTGTGAAGTTGGAGAAGTTCGATGGAGACAACTTCAGGCGCTGGCAGAAAAAGTTGCACTTCCTTTTGGCGCAACTCGGGGTGGTGTACGTGCTGACAACTCCAAAACCAGAAGCGAAGGACGATGAGACCGTTGCTGAAACCAGAAGTAGGCTGAAGTGGGAACAAGACGACTACTGTTGCAAGGGACACATTTGCATCTCGCTATCCGACACGCTGTTCGACATGTACCATGAAAAATCAACGGCGAAAGAAGTCTGGGACAATCTGGAGAAAACAAATCTGGTGGAGGACGCTACGAGTAAGAAATTCATCACCAGTAAGTTTTTTCGTTATTTCATGGTGGATGGCAGAAAGGTACTTGAGCAGTTTTACGAGTTAAAGCAGATAGTTAATCAGTTTAAACAGCATGCTTTGCATATGGATGAAACTATTATTGTATCTGCTGTTATAGACAAACTTCCTCCTTCATGGAAAAACCTTAGAAATGAACTTAAGCAAAGGAAAGAGGATATTTCTCTTGCAGATCTTGAGAGCCATCTTAAAATCGAAGAAGAAGACAGAAACCGATATGGTGGAGATGGTTCCAAGGTCATGGTGCTTGAGGGAGGAAGTAGTAGCAAGCAGAACAATAATCCGGGCAAAGGAAATGGTAAGAAGAACTCAAATCAGAATCCCAAAAAGAGAAAAGCAAGTAACAATACTGCTTGCTGGCAATGTGGAAAAGAGGGTCATCAAAAGAAAGATTGTCGTGACAAGGGTAAGAAACAGAAAACAGAAAACAATACAAACAAGCAGAAGTTTGTGGCAATGATTTCTGAAATGTTTGCTGAGATCAACCTTGTTGGGAATGACCGGTCATGGTGGATCGACTCTGGAGCAACAAGGCATGTCTGCAAAGACATGTCCATGTTTGTGGAGTATACACCGGAAAATGATTGCTTTGTCTACATGGGAAATGGCGCAAGTGTTGCTGTCAAGGGAAAAGGGAAAGTGCTGATGGAGTTTACTTCGGGGCATGAACTGGAACTCACTGATGTTTACCATGTTCCAGAAATTAAGAAAAATCTTGTATCTGGAAGCCTTCTTAATAAATTTGGCTTCAAACTTGTATTTGAGTCGGATAAATTTATTCTGACTAAGGGAGGATCCTTTGTAGGCAAAGGATACCTTTGTGAGGGAATGTTCAAACTCAATGTAACTAAGAATGCTATAAATAAAGTATCTTATTCTGCTTATATGCTTGACTCTTGTTCTTTATGGCATGATAGACTTGGGCATGTTAATTTTAGAAAATTACATCATATGTCTAATCTGAATTTAATTCCCAGTATTGATAAGAATGTGAATAAATGTAATACATGCATGCTTAC
Organism: Linaria vulgaris; assembly: GCA_948329865.1. Taxonomy (NCBI): domain Eukaryota; kingdom Viridiplantae; phylum Streptophyta; class Magnoliopsida; order Lamiales; family Plantaginaceae; genus Linaria; species Linaria vulgaris. The sequence continues at coordinate 78,191,754 of OX415252.1, forward strand.
AAAAATAACCAGAATGCCTTTTCCTAAAGTCGAGAGAACATCAGAAATATTAAACTTAATACATAGTGATTTATGTGATTTTCATAGCACTCCTACTAGAGGTGGAAAAAGTTATTATGTGACTTTTATTGATGATCACTCTCGATTTTGTTATGTTTATCTTTTGAATCACAAGCATGAAGCATTAGATGAATCACTATCGATCTAGGCCGTAGATTTTATTTAATTAATTAAATAAGATGAACGGCTGTGATTTAATCTGAATATTAAAATTAATATAGATTAAATTGGATGGTGTGGATTTAATCTTACTTAAGATTTAAATCCGACGGCTCAGATTAATCCGGGAAAATATGGAGGAAATATTTAAAAACTCAGATTTAAATATTAACAGTCACATGTTTTGGAGCATGAGAGTTGTGGCTTTCTGTGAAAAAATACCAGTGGAAAAGTCGTGACTTTTCCGTACAACTCTTCAGCGTCTATATATTCGCGGGATTATCAGAGACAATACACATCAAATTTTCGTATCTCTCATATACATACAAAAATAATTGCTGCAGAAATTATTTCTGTATTAATTGCATTCTTGTTCTTTTTTCTGTTTATTAACTTCGTAAGTCCAAAACGCAGTTAATAGTCTTTTATTTTCTGGGCTTAAATTGTATCCTGGGAGGCGATTCGCTGTAACCCTTTTGGCACACGAGGTGGGGGCGAATTACGCTTTAAGGAAAGCGTCTGTATTTTCGCGACTTTCAAGTTCCAGATTGTGGCATTTTCGACAAACTCACCAACACAAACTCGTCTACCCGAGGGTTTCATTCTTTCTTTATTTACAACATATATACTTTTGCTTGAGAACTGGGTACTATGATGATGCTATAAAAGTTGCCCGAACATCTCGCTCTTCACAGCAGTTCACTCCTCTGGTATGGCTGTAGATAATGTTTTGCAGGTTTTTTCTCTCCGTACATATTATATTCTTAAGCATATTATTTCCTGCCTTGAAAGCTTGCGGAGTGGATTACCAGTGAAGGTATGGTATCAGCAGAGACTGCAGCAACTGCTTCAGAAGAATGCGAGAAAATATTAAGAATGGTTGATCGAGTAGGCCGGGCTTCATATGACAAGAAAAAGTTACTCTTGTATGCCATTATATCTAGTTCCAGGAGACTGATAGATCGATTACTCAGAGAACTACCTACCATTTTTAATACTACTATTGAGGATTTCTTGTGGTTCATGTTGTCTGCTGTGCGGGACTACCCTGCTGGATCTGACTCTTCAGATGGATCCTCACCATACGGTTTGAATGATTTGCAGGCGTATTTGAGTAAGTTTGAGCCATCATACTATACAAAGAAAGGAAAGGATCCTTTGGTATATCCATATGTTTTACTTCTAAGCATCCAGCAGCTTCCAGCTGTCCTCCATTTGTCCAAAGATACAGGAGATGATGGCTATATTGTTGATGCTGTGCATATATCAAATGTGTTAGCGTATTATGGCACCCTTACTGAAGGTTCTGGGTCAGGTCGGAAACTGGGAGTAATGGATGCTTTCGCTGAGACATCCAGAATAATTAGGCAGTATGGGTCAGCTTACTTGCGTCACGGCGACTTGTTAATGACACTTTAGTATTATGCTCAGGCTGCTGCTGCTGTGGGCGGATGGCTTTTGTCATGGATTAGAGAGGTAATCTTGATCAGTATGTCCCGTAGGCCTTAATGGCAGTTGAGGAACGAAAATCGAATCATGCACATTCGATCTTCATTCAAGGTCACATTCGATCTTCATTCAAGGTCGAATTTCGTTCAATATTAATTTTCTGAGCCTTAGTAGCCTTTGTCTGTTAATTAGACAAGTAATGCATAAGTTTTGGTATAAAAGTAATCATTTAACACAAAATTATGTTATGTAATAACAAGAGGTTAATAATAGTAGCTATATTTGTTATTTTCGATTCATTCCATTTGATTAGTTTTCCGACGAGTAAAATGCAAAAAACTACCCTGTGTTATTTCTAATTGGCAAAAAAACCCCTGTGTTATTTTTATTAGCAAAAACCTCCCTGTGTTATCCATAAATTTGCAAAAACCCCCTTCATGACATATTTTACAATGACAGTACCAATAATTAAGGATTTATAAGTATTACAATTTTATAATAAACATATACTTGTTACAATAAATATTATGCATCGTGTTATAAATTTTTTAGATTTTTTTAAAATTTTATAAAAACATAATAAAATTAGTCGGTACAGTAAATATATTTTTACAGATCTAAAAACTAAGGTTTTCTTCAAAATTAATAAACAAAAATATGCATACAATTTAATTTGAACATTATTAGTTCCATATGTATCAAAGACATACAATAAAAATCATATTTTGAGATCAATCTCAGTATGTGCGAATTAATTCAGTGTAGTAGGGGGTTTTTTGCTAATTTTGAAATAACACAGGGGGATTTTTGCTAATAAAATTAACACAAGGGTTTTTTTGCCAATTAGAAATAACACATGGTAGTTTTTTGCATTTTACTCGTTTTCCGACACCCGTCATTGCAAGTGAGAGAACGTACGAGAAGGTGCGACGTGTTCATTTCATGTGAAATGTTAATAGCACAAATACAAAAAGACAAGTCCAAGCCACTGAATACTCCATGTCTATTTCAATTGGCAAAGAGTGAATAAGGCCCTCAGCAGTTGATGAACAATCTTGCTGCGCAGTACGACAACACGAATCAACGAGAACAAGCCAAAAAAAAAAAAAAACACGAACCAACGAGAACATATATAACATTAATAAAACCGTGAAAGAAATTTTATTTTCTACATTCACATACATACATACATATATAACAACACGAACCAACGAGAACAAACCAAAAAAAAGCCTAAAATATCCAACACACATTTCAAATTGCGCCACACGATCAATATCGATCACTCGTCCTTCTGGAGCCGTTGGACCCGTTCGTTCAACTGCTCCTCCTGCATAACCAAACGCGTAACCGCGAAAAGCAGCCAATAACACAACAAAGCCACCGCGATAAGCACCAGGTTGCGTTGCGACTTGATCGTCGATTTCTGGTGGCGAGTGAGTTCAGCGGTCGTGCACGCCTCCGTAGTACTGCACTTAGGACGAGTCTCGTATTTCCAGTAAATGTCTAACAACAAGAACAAGCAGTAAGGCACCACCGCCAAAAAAGCACTACAACAAACCATACCAATAGCATGGAAAATCTTGCATCCGAATTTTTATTTTCGGATGCAAGATAATTTGAATGGGAAAATTGCGATGCAATTATATTGCATCGCAATATTCCGACGCAAAAGAAGGCTTTGCATCCGAAAAATCGGATGCAAAGTTAGGCTCGGAAAGGCTGCATCCGAATTTTCGGATGCAGCCTTTGCATCCGAGGATTCGGATGCAGCCACGTGGGCTGCATCCGAATTTTCGGATGCAAATAGCCTTGCATCCGAATTTTCGGATGCAAGGCTCCTTGCATCGGATAAAATCCGATGCAAAGATATAAATATATCTTTGCATCGGATTTTATCCGATGCATCATTAAAAAAAAATAAAAAAAAAATAAAAAAAATATTAAAGTAATATTGCATCCGATTAAACAGATGCAAAAAATTAAAATTGCTACTGCGCTTCGTTCTCCGCCCAACACACACATACACACACCATTTCACACCGTTGACCACCACCGTGCACCGCCACCGTCGCCGGAAATTGCCCAAAAACACCGGTAAGCAATTCTACTCTTCTCAAGGATTAATTTGACGCAACTTATACTATTTTTCATGAATTATTTATATTCGTGTAATTTTGAAATTGTTATTATAATTTTGATTATTGTTGTTATTTGTTAATGTGAATATGATTATTGTGTTGTTATGTGTAACGTTAAAATAGTTTTGTGCTTAATTGGGATCTTAATATAATTAGGGCTTAATTGTTTAATTAATTGCCATTTTAGTGCTTAATTGCAATTTTAGGGCGTAATTGGGATTTTAGGGCCTAATTGTAATATTAGGGCTTAATTGTTTAATTAATTGCAAATTTAGGGCTTAATTTGTAGTTTAACAAAAGGTTAGGGGTATAACTTGTAGTTAACAAAACTTGAGGGTAGATAAAGTAGTTTTTAGAAAGTTATAGTCCCAATTTGAAGTTTAAAATTTTTGTGGTAATTAATTTAGAAGGTTTGGGCTTGTTTGCAAATATGTAGAGTATTTGGTTATTGAACTTTAGAGGTTACTTTGTAATTTAGAAAATATTTGTTGAAGCAAAATTAGGAATTAGATTATTAATTCGAAGTTTTGGAGTTTTTTTTTGGAATATGTTGAAGTTTAAATTTTTTGTGGTGTTGAATGTATTTAATAGAGTATATTTTAGGAATAAGAAGGTTTTGGACTTGTTTGCAAATATGTAATTTAATGAAGTTTAAGGAAGATTATATTGATATTTTTGTCGGATAATTTAGATGGCAGATAGAGGTCGGGGATCATCTAGGGGTGGAGGAGTTCGTAGGGGGAGGCGTCCGGGGAAGGAACCTGCATCTACTAGTCAGCAGCCACGTAGAGCCCCGATCCACCCGTTTAACCCACTTGATGATGATGATGATGATATACCGGTTCACTCTACGCACTATGACCCGTATGGGTTTATTGCTGGCTTCGAGATAGAGCCTCTTCCACCGATCAGCACTGCCACCACCGAGTCGCCGCATGCCTTAGGTTCCGACATGCCGACATCGTCTGCTGCTTCAGACAGGCCGACATCGGAACGAGGGCCCCCCGATGTAGGACCATCACATTCCCCCGATGACGATGAGCCAAGAAATCTTCGAGGGCAGGGCAGAGGGGCACCTGTACCAAGTGACCGCGATCATAGGCAGTGGATCACATTTTGTCCATATACTGGAGCGTTGAGGGACCAATCGGCCATTAGTGCGTCGATTTCTGCTACTTTGAAGAAGTTGTGTAAGGGCCCGTGGTTTCGATTCAAGGATTTTCCTGAACCTTATACGAAAAGCGCATGGAATGAATTTGAAGTAAGTTTTTTTAATGAAATTATTATTAGATATTAAAAATAGTTAATTAAAATACATATTTTTTTCATTTATTGTTGTTTATTTTTCATATGTTTTTGTTTTTAATTATTTTATATTATATTAAATTCGCAGAGCCAATATCAGTGGGATAAAGCCGACGAGCTTAGAGTTAGGAATGTTTGGAAGACAATTGGCAACAATCGTTATTCCGAATGCTTGAACTCATTGAAGAGAATAATGTTGGCGATAAGGGACAAAGGCGAAGATCGTAATAGACATGATATATGGATTCCAGAAAATCATGAGCAAGATTTCTATGATTACTGGGATGGGCCTGCACACAAGAATAGGAGCGAAAAAGCCAAGATCAACAGGAAGAAGGCGCCATTGAAGAACTGGTTTGGTGGGAGGCATTCGGGCCAAGAAATGGCCGAAAAAGTGGTATATTGTTTTTGGAATTTGGTTCTTAAAATACATATTAGGGTGTGGTATTAAAATTTGTAGTATTAATTTTTTAATTGTTTTGTGAAACAGGCTGAAGATGAGGGTGTTACGATTAAAGAATTGCCGATAGCGAAGATATACAAGCTTGGCCGAGTGAAAGAAACAAAAGATAGCGAAGGAGTTGTAACGGAAGAGTGGGTATCAGATGAAGCTCACCAGGCTTGGGTAAATAATCTATTATTACTATGAATATAATTTAAGAGTTATAAATTCCACAGTTTACTTATTGAATTTTTGGAATATGTCATTTTTTTTTTGCAGCTTAAATATTTGCAAGAGCTCCAGAGGAAACATGGGACAGACACGAGAAACTGGCCTCCATGGGACTTCGACACCTGGTTCAAGGCTCAACCAATGAAGAAAAATCAGATAAAAACATTTTCTACCACAGCAGTTGGTCCGGTTATGGGGGTACAAACCCATTCGCATTTCAGAGGTGATGCCTCTAGTAGTGCTCGTGCTTATGTGGATAGAGAGGCAGCGCACATGGCACGTTATGCAGCGATGAGGGATGAGCAGCGTCGAGCCTATGCGGCGTATCAGTCGGGGCTGAGGCGACAGTACGAGTGGTCGTTACGACAGTGGGAGCACAGCACAGCAAGCTACTCGTTTCGGGTTGTAAATGTAATTATTCAAAAGTTGCAAAACAACTCAAATTTAACTTTTTCTTCCACCAACGTCTTCTAAACCATAAGTAGGAGTGTTCTTTAAAATATAGTAAAAAACGGAATAACGAAAGACGCAAACAAACATTTCGGGTTGTAAATGTAATTATTCAAAAGTTGGAAAAAAAGTCAAATTTAACTTTTTCTTCCACCAACATTTTTTAAACCATATGTAGGAGTGTTCTTTCAATTATCGTAAAAAATGGAGTAACGAAAGACACAAAGAAACATTTCGGGGTGAACATGTAATTAGTAAAAAGTTGCAAAACAACTCGAAATCCACTTTTTCTTCCACCAACATCTTTTATACCATTAGTAGGAGTGTGCTTTCGAATATCGTAAAAAACGGAGTAACGAAAGATGCAAATAAACAATATAACACTATATGATCTTCAACTCTAAACCCTAAACCCTAAACCCTAAACCCTAAACCCTAAACCCTAAACCCTATATAAGTATACTCTATCATACTAAAATTGTATTTTCACATGTAGAGAGTGTCAATCAAGTCCTCTCGTCGAATTTTTTTTACCATATGCTATGTTATTAAAAATATAAGTGTTCTTCAAAATTTTGTCAAAATCGGAGTATGGAAAGACGTTTAAAAAATATTTGGGGTATAATATCTAATTATGCAAAAGATAGAAAACGACATCAAACCTCATTTTTTTTAACCACTATTTTAATAAAACTTATGAGGCATATGTACATTTCAAATTTGTCAAAAATACGGAACGAACAATGTTTAAAATACTTTTAGGGTCGAAAATGTAAATATAAATTTAATAAGTATGGGTCTTTTTGTAAATAGTAAATGAAGCTGCAGCCATATGCAATATGTATTTGCATGGGAAATTTCCTATGCAATAAATGTTGCATGGGAATATTCCCATGCATTATGTATTTGCATGGGAAATTTCCTATGCAATAATCTATTGCATAGGAAATTTCCCATGCATTATCTTTCGCATGGGAACATTCCCATGCAGTACTCTTTGCATGGGAATTTTCCCATGCAAAACATATCCTTGCATCCGAATTTTCAGATGCTAATTTGCTGCCTTCCCCCTATAAATACCCCAACAGCTATCGTTCACTTCTCACAATTCTCAATTCTCTCTCTCTCTACTTCTCATTTATCCCATTTTCTCTTCTTTCTCTCTCTACTTCTTCTTTCTCTAAATTTATAATAAAAATATATATACAATAATTATAAATATTCTTCTTTCTCTAAATTTATAATATAAATATATACATAAATATAAATATATATACAAAAAATATAAGTATATATACGAAAAATATAAATATATATATGAAAAATATAAATATTAATACAAGTTTTCATAACAAATTTTTATTATTAATACAAGTTTTAAAAACACTTTTTTTTAAAATATTAAGTATACGAAAATTTTAAAGTAACTATGTATAGATATTACTTTAAAATTTAAAAGAATGTACGTAAAATAATTTTTTATATTAATTAAAACAAAAATATTTAATAAGTGGCGGATAAATTTCCGCCACTTTTTTTTAAAAACATTTCGTGTACTTTGCATCCGAAATTTCGGATGCAAAGATTTAATAATCTTTGCATCCGAAATTTCGGATGCAAAACCTTTTAACCTTTTATTTGCATCCGAAATTTCCGATGCAAAGATTTATTAAATCTTTGCATCGGAAATTTCGGATGCAAAACCTTTTTACCGAGCCTCTTATTTTGCATCCGAAATTTCGGATGCAAAGATTTATTAAATCTTTGCATCCGAAATTTCGGATGCAAACCCTTTTTACCGAACCTCCCTGCTTCCGCCACGTTGCACTTCCGCTCTTGGGATATGTATCGAAAATTTCCGATGCAGGCATTTTTTGCATGGGAATTTTTCGATGCAGGTGACTTTGCATCCGAAAATTTCTATGCAGCTCTGCATCCGAAAATTTCTATGCAGTAACCTATTGCATGGGAATTTTCGGATGCAATTCTCTTGCCGGGACACCAATAGCATGGGATTTTTGCATCCGATTTTTTCCATGCAATTGATCAATTGCATGGAAAATCAGACCAATTGCATGGAAATTTTTCCATGCAATTGCTGCGTTTTGTTGTAGTGAAGGTTTCAATAAGTTACGCGTCACGGTGACCAGGCCTTTACGGAAAGGATTTATGCCACCGGGGATTGTGAGGAGGAGGACCATGGTGGCTTCTGCGGCCGCAACGTAGCTTAGAATTACCCATTCTAGTGCCATTTTTTTCTTTTTTTCTTAACAGAGCCGTAGTTTTAGTTGCCGAATGTTTTTGATATTGTGATCGTGTCCTAATATTATTATTCAGTTTTTAACGGGACCGAATGATTCGGGTTGGAAGTACACGTGGAGGATTTAGCGTTTCCGTGGCGAGCGTAATGGGGACATGTGTCAGCAGGTGGAAGCGTACGTGAAGAGTATTGTTGTATTTATTTTTTCATAATTGTTGTTGCACTCTTTTTGCGCTTCGTGTATTAAAATCAGAAAAATATATGTTTTTATTCTTTCGTGTTTGGTTCGAAGATTTGTTGGCTTCATGTAAGGGAATTTCTGCCCATCGAAAACGTGGTTTTTATATAAATTAAGCATGATTTTTATGATAAATAAAAAACACGAAAAGAAAAAGATAAACATACATTTTTTTTTCTCTCGATTCATGATGCTTACAGCCACGGACAGGAGTGGAGCTAGGATTTTATTTTACTCCGAGCTGCTATTAACTTGAGTAACTTTTAAAAAAAATATATAACCCAAAATAACAATATTTAACCTGCAAACTAGAATGAGAAGTATCTATTATCTCGTACAGGATAAAAAAAGCATTGATAAAAAAAATACATATCCTTACTATCGAAGTTTAGTTTTACGGTCATTCAAACTATAAAATTCATTAATTACTGAATCGACATCCAAACTTGCAGAAAACTCTCTTTCAATATAGAGCACCATATTATCTGCCAAAAATTCTTCTTCCATCTTATTATATAACACCGACTTTATAATTTTCATAGCAGAAAATGTTCGTTCTGTAGTTGCGGTAGTGACATGGAGAGTCAAAACAAGTCGAAGCAACATGTCAATCAAATGGAAAATTGATGACTTGTTGGTCTTGAATAATCTTTGACACAATTCAGCAATCGTTGAAATCTTCCGGAACCTCTCATCCGGAAGAACATCCCACATTCCCACCTATAATAATTCAACTAGCTTCTCAAATGATGCATCTCTTGTTCACAAAAATCATTAGGATAAAATTCCTCAGCCAGAGTACAAATGCTATCAATATCAAATGATTTAAAACCATCTTGAGGTTCCAATGAAGCACTTAGCTTTAAAAGTTCAACGGACTCATCCTTAAATCTACTTTTGATCTCTTCCACTTGAAAAACTATTACGACATTAAATATATCAAAGCGGTAGTGATGATCAACTGTAATGAGATCTTTTTACTGGCAAGGCCAACCCATGGAACACTTATACTAAGAAGCCATGTCAGGTACTATAATGTCATACTTTGAACTGATCAAACTACAACCACTTCCTCATAAAGGTAATCATAACCCCTTTCTCTTAATTCCTGAAGTAAATATTTAGTAGTTGACACTAAATTCATTGCAAACAAAATATCTAGAGATTTCTCTTATTAGGCTCGACAAAGTAAATCAGTAACCCCCATAATTTTCTGTATCAACCGCAAGATAAATACAAAATCAAAGCTTTTCATTCCAATCAAAGCACCACGGACTCCACCTTTTATATCATTAGGAGAATCCCCAGACATGATGTTCTCAAGAACCGTCATTAAAGGGCTGAATAATCTACTACACTACAAATGGACTCAAAGTGGAAACTCCAACGAGTCTTTCCAGCCCGTTGTAATGTACCAATTTGATCTGCACCTCTACTCCTAACACGTTCACCGGTAGCTATCATATGTTTAATTTCAACAACTTGAGCTTCATGTAACTCAGCTTGACGTTTAGGAGATGTAGAAAAAATATTAACAACAATATTCAACTGTGAGAAAAATGACCAAACTGATACCTCTTTTTCAGCAGCTCCGACCAATACTAACTGTAGTTGATGAGCGAAACAATGGACGTAATATACATACGGACAATCTCTCAGAAAAAGTGCTTGGAATCCATTCCATGCACCACGCATGTTACTAACACCATCATATCCTTGACCTCGCATGTTGCAGATGTGTAAATTATACCGAGCGAGGGCATCCGATATTTCTTTCTTCAACATTGCAGCCGCCGTATCACTGACAAGCACAATATCAAAGAATCTCTCTCGTACAAAACCTTCTCTATCAACAAATCTTAGTACTATGGCCATTTGTTCTTTGTTAGATACATCCTTAGCTTCATCAACCAAAATACAAAATTTTGCATCTCCAACCTCTTGACGAATCTTGCTTCTAACTTTGTTAGCAAGTATATACAAACGTTCTTTTTGAATCATATGTGAAGTATACTTTGCATTTTGTGGAGCATCCTCTAAAATAACACATTTGAGACCATCATTCGTCCTTCTAAATAGTTCTAACATCTCAAGGAAATTACCTTTGTTTATCGAATCATTTGATTCATCGTGCCCTCTGAAGGCACATCCTTGCAAACTAAGCCATCGTGAAACTTCAATTGATGTTGTAAGACGCAACCTATTCTTCTGAACATCACCGAAGGCCTGGGTACTCATTACTTTATCGATGTGGCGAGTTACATTCTCCAAATCTTCAACAGCCTTCACATTTTTGTTATGTGGTGAATTAAACCTATTTTTAGTTTCTAATGTAGTACAATTTAACACGGTAAAAGTTGTATAAATTCAGACATTTGCTCAACAAAGAGGGCAAAAAGAATAGTGGGTGATTTATTAGAAATTTCCAAAAATTAAAGAGTGTGTTAATTATGAAGGCCTTACAGATACAATGTAGTATTGCAGAGATCTATGTTGCACGGATACTCCGAAAATGGCTCCGTATCCCGTATCGGATACTAAATGGACACGGATACGCCTCGGATACGCCTCGGATACGTGTCGGATACGCCACGTGGCGTATCCTATTTAAATATTATTTTTTAAATAAATAGGATACGTATCGGATACGCTTCTGAGGCGTATCCGATACGTGTCCTCAATAAAATATTTGTTTTTTTTTTTTTGAAAACTGTAGGGGCAAAACTTATTTGTTGAACATATTTATCAATTAACTTATTTGTTATATTATTTATCAATTAACATATTAATTTTTGAAAACTTTAGGGGCAAAACTTATTTGTTTTTTTTAACTTATTTGTTATATTAGGAAACTTTGTAATATTCGTGTTGAACATATTTATCAATTAATATTTGAGTTTGTGGAATGGTGGATCTTTGTATATTGCTATATATGTTGATTATTTTTTGAATTGTATAAGTGTTTAATATTGATTATTTAACATATTTACTTAAATAATATATATATATATAGTTTTTTAATATTAAATATTCAACGTATCCTTGACGTATCTAAATATGTGATTTTTTAAAAAATCCGTATCCCGTATCCGTATCCATGTCCGATACGTGTCCACGTATCCGTGTCCGTGCAGTGCAGGCAGAGATAGATTATTACTTAACATGAATGAGCTAATGTGTGCACAAGACACCCCAAAGTACAATACTTTTTTTTTGGTGCAGCGGTACCTAGATTGACTATGTCTACTTCTGTGGGCGATCCAAGCCAGGATCTCCACTACGATGATGATTAGTGATTATAAATAAGATACAACATATGTCTCTCAATAGACCAAGAACAATCTCTTATAATATCTCTCAATCTCACAAGTGTATTCTCTCTTATTTTAATCTCACTTTCTCATCTTTCATGGTGGCCACAAGGCCACAAATTGAACGCTACATGATTACATCTTGCCTCACTTCTTCTCTCTCATTAGGTTTTACGACCTAAAGGCCTTTAAATAGCTGCTCAAACGTGTCCTAGGGGATCACACGAAGATTGGCCGAAATTGGGCCAAAAACTGTCGTGCGCCCTCGGGGCATGATGCACCATAGAGCCGCACGTTGAACCAGGCGCGATCAGACTCCGTAGCGCCTCACCTTGCTTTCACGTCTTGATATGCTTCCAGTTTCAGTACACCGTCTTTATTGTTCAGGCTCCACAATCTTAACAATCTCCCACTTGGAGACTGAACCACCTGAAATACTCCCACGAACCAACACCTCCATTTCATTCATCAATGCCATCATCATGAACCATCAGCATAGGAATCCACTAGCTCTGAAAATACCAATCCTCGAATTTCTTCAAAACCCAAGGTCCGTTGAAGTACACACAACTTCAACCCCACCAAGGCAACAAACCTGAGTCATCAAGTCTTCAAACTCCCACTAGCATGAATACTCGTTCTTGTGACAATGTCCAAACTGCCATGAACTTTCGTTGAAACCACGCAAAGCTTCAACTCCGCTAAGGCAACAACCTTAGTGAGCAAATTATGGACCTCCTAGTGGCTTGAATCCTTGCTCATGTAGCAATATCCGCATCGCCGTATACTTGCATCACTTTCACCACCACGACTAAATGATCATGTTAGACTTTCTTACCACCAAGATCGATGCCATTGTGGGTAACATTGATCATGTACAGAGTCCTCACCTCGAACCCTTGAGCACAAAACCTCACGCCTTTTTATTATTCCTTAAACATCGTGAGCCAAAGGATAAATGATAACCTTCACATCCAACTACTCCACAAAATAAGTTTTTCTCTTAAACTCGCAATATGCCTCAATCCACGCAGTAACATACCAATACACACTGCATTTGAATCCTCTGACATCTCCAGATAATTCCATAAAATCCAAAATCAACGACCACAATGGATTGCTTACACACAAGACTAGTGCACCACCAATCTCCCAATCGAACTGAATTCCCGGATTTTGCATCTTCCCCTATTTTCTTTGGTGTTCCATAGTGCTTCCCATAGTGACCACAACTTCAATAGCTCCCTCTCACTGGAAACTCCCAACCATTGACTTCGATCTGCCTTTATCTCTTGTACAACAAAATTAGGGCTTGTATCTTCACCATGAAAAATCAATACACTTTAAGTTCAATATGAACTCAATCAGATAATCAAAAATTGTTGAATTATCTTTCAGATAAAATAAGCTTTGCATCAGATGAACCTTTTTCGCTGCAGATGGCTTCACCAACACCTAGGCCAACATCAACACCCCCGCTCATGGTTGTCTCATCAACTTGAAATGCCCCCTTTCACAGCGGAGACAAACAAATGTTGTTCATCACCTTCTTGCATACTGACAATAGTTGGCATCTGACATCACCATCGATTTAACCATCAGAGATCTCCACAAAGCATTATCAGATTGGTAATTCCCAATTTGCCATCTCCAAAACCCTTATTCCGACCATCGACTTCTCGATCTGACATTCCCTCCGTTTAACATACAACTTCAATAGAATTGTATCGCTCCTCAGAACGTGGGGCTTTGATACCACTTGCTGCACAACAGTACGATAAATAGAAAATCATACACAAAAAAGAAAACACGAAGATTTGTTTACCCAATTTGACTATGTCTATCTCTAGGGGCGATTCAAGACAGGATCTCCACAAGTGTATTCTCTTTTATTTTAATCTCTCACGTTCATCTCTGATGGTGGTCACAAGGCCACACATCGAAGGCTAAATAATTACATCTTGTCTCGCTTCTTCTCTCTCATTAGGTTTCACGACCTAAAGGCCTTTAAATAGCTGCTCAAACGCGCCAAGGGCATCAGACGAAGATAGGCCAAAATTGGGCCAAAAACTATCATGCGCGATGGGCACGCGATGCTCCATAGCGTGATATGCACCGCATTGTGGCTCCTGTAGTGCCAATCTCTGGAAGGGCTGTGCACGTAGTACCACTCAAGTGCGATCAGACTCCGTAGCGTCTCACCCTGGTTTCACGTCTTGATCTGCTCTCAGTTTCAGTACACCGTCTTTATTGTTCAGACTCCACAATCCTAATATTTGTTTCTTTAACATAGCTCAACGAAGAATACTTGGTTGAGCAAAGTTAGCAAACATTGATCAACACTTACACAATTGCTATTCTAAAATAGTAAGTTCTAGAGGAAAGAAATATTTATCCTCTTACGAATATAGATTACTTTACATCTTCAATACAATCCAACCTACTTTCGAGCTTATTCAGCATCAATGCTCTTAACTACTTATACCTAATCGTCCTATAAGGTTTTGGCAAAATCTTTCTTATACCAGTAACTATTTTTCGTTCTTTTCCGTGCCTTGATTGTTCTTCATGTATATTCTTAGATTAAAGGATAAAAAGAAAAAGAGAAACCCATCTCCAAGTGGTCGCACCACCATGCCCATCTCTTTTACCTAGATTTGAAAAAAAATAAAAATTTTCAGGAGATGCAAGGAGAAAAGTTTAAGAAAGCCTTGCGCAACAGAAGAATTAGAATTGAAAAAACTTACACCTTCGTAGTACTTGAGCAAGTTTTGGAACACAGTCTCCAACTCTACAACATTTTAAAAGAGTTTGGTTACCTTAAATAGTGGACTACATCATGCTTAATGTTGTTAATGTAAAAGATAAATGATATTCATTCACATCATAGACATACAACCCTAGAGAAAGTGAGAAAATAACTCCATTAGTTGCTTCAGAGGAAGAGGCCTAACAGAGGAACAATGGTATTTTTCCCATAAAAAAATCTTAGATACACTTTTTTTTTTTAATTTGCAGAACAACCATATCAATAAATTAATTCAATTATGTCTTTTAGTTAACTTATTCAACTAGCTTTGTAGTTTGTTAATTTATTTATTCTCAATTCCACCACTCCGCTAGTTTAGAATATATTTTAGGGAAAAAAACACTCTGTCCCCTATTCTTTCTGTCGTTTCGCACTTTACCCTCCCCCCCACCTTTGTTTTGTTGCACCCGACACCCCTAACTTTGAAACCGTTAGCACATTACCCCCCGTTAGACTTTCCGTCAATTATGAGGGAATATTCCGTCGAATCTTATCACACCCCACTCACGTGACCATTCGTTGAGGGTGTTTCGGCCATTTTGTACAATAATAAATTAATGTTCATCATCTTCAACCCATCCCGTCACTACCCCCCCCCCCCCCCCCCACACCCCGCCGCCGCTGCAGCCGCCGCCATCATCACCACCCTCGCCGCCATCATCACCACCGTTGCCTCCATCATCACTAGCCCTGTCGTCGTCATCACCACCCCCAATTTCATCACCACCGTCGCCATCATCATCACTAGCCCCGTCGTCGTCATCACCACCCCCGCCGCCATCATCACCACCCCCAATCTCATCACCTCCGCCCCGGCTACTCCGCTTCGAACTCCGGCGAAAATCCTCACCATATATCAACTATATATAGAAAATGAACGGTGAATAGCGAAGAGTGAACAATGAATCGTGAACAGTGAATAGTGAGCAGTGCACGGTGAACAGTGAACAACGGCTGCAGGGTTGGGGGGGTTGTGGTGGGGGGGGGGGGAATGGCCAAAATACCCTCATAATTGACGGAAAGTCTAACGGGAGGGTAATGTGCTAACGGTTTCAAAGTTGGGGGTGTCGGGTGCAACGAAACAAAGGTGTGGGGGGGGTGAAGTTCGAAACAGCAGAAAAAATAGGGGGCAGGGTGTTTTTTCTCCTATATTTTAAATATCTTTATTTACTTTCAATTTGCATTGCTAAACATATAAACACTTTCTTGGAATTCGAGACTTTAAATGTTATATACTTTCTATTTTATTATTAATTGACATTGCACTTGCGAACACGTAGGCGTATCAATCATTGCATAAATCTATTTTACACTACGCACTCGCCACACACCAATAACTTCAACCTAGAAAAGCTTAGACAAGTTTGAACTATGAAGCATGCACCTTACTGTTTTAAGTATGGTTCTACAAAACCTTTCTACAACACCATTTTGTTGTGGAGTACCAACAACTACTATGTGCCTGACAATACCATTCTTCTTACAATAGTCACTAAACTCTTCTAAGCAAAGTCACTGAACTCTTCTAAGCAAAACTCCAAACCATAATTAGTTCTAAGTGTTTTTAGTTTTCTTTCAGTTTATTTTTTGATCAAAGTCCTCCAATTTTTGAATATTTCATATGTCTCATCCTTGTTTTCATGATATAAATTCATAGTTTTCTGGAGTGATCATCCACTAATGATAGAAAGTACTTCCTCCTGGCTGAGAAAGGGTTCTTGAGGGACCACAAGTCAGCATGAACATAATCAAGAGATCCTTTTATCATTTGCTTAACAATGCATAATTTCACTCTATGAGCCTTTCCCGAGACACATTGTTCACATATACTTAACTTTTCAAGTTTATCAATTCCAAGAAGTCCATGCTTCTCCAGCTCAACCAGTCCTCTTTAATTGACACATGGTAATCTTGTAAGCCATAACTCAGTAGTATGACCAAAACTGATTGCAGTCGCTCCAAGAGTGACTCTACCCTCTAAAGTCTATATCGCGTTCTTCCTAAAACCTTTCATAATTACGAGAGAGTCTTTTAGAACTTTCAAAACTCCATATACACCTTTGCATTAATAGCCATTCTTTTCCAGTTCGCCAAGGGATATCAAATTTATTTTCAAGTTAGGCCCAAACTTGACTTCTCTCAAAAACTTCTCAACTCCATCATGAAATATGATTCTCACAGATTCCAATACCTTGAATCTTGCATGACTTATATCCCCAAACAAGATTGATCCTCCTTAAACTTCAACATACTCGTCAAAAAAAGTTATTGTTTGGCGTCATGTGAAAATGGCATCTAGAATCTAACACCCATTCATGATATGGATTTTGACTTGACACCTTCAGTGTATCTGAAGACTCATAGCCACCTTCCACTAAGGCATCATTCCAAGATTCATGAGTTTTATCAGAATTGTTCTTCTGCCTCTCAAAATAAAACTTCTTTCTCATAATGATAACATTTGAAACCCTTCTTCCAATTTTTTTTTGATTCTTTTTTATCACTTTCCTTTCCTTCTTCTTACCATTACAACTCATTGTTAGACCTTCACCACTAGTACATTTGTGCCCCTTTCATTCAACTCTTTTGAGTTTAGAGCAACATAGACTTCGTCAAGAGTCAAAGATTCTCTACCACAAACTCGAGTTTTCTTGAAAACCATGAGACTTTGGCAAAGAACTCATAAAAAATAAGGCATAATGCTTATCTTCAGGTTACATCAATTTTTTCAAGATCTAGAATCGACTTATTGAACACATCCACGTGTTCCTCAATAGACTTGTCATCTTGGATTTTAAAAATAATTTTGTCATGTTTAAACTTTTCAATTTTCTCCATACACCAACGATTGTCTTCTTCTTTGATACTTGCCTCAACACTTTGTCAACCAAATTTAGAATACGCGCACCGTGAGCCTTTTCAAACATTGATTTCTTCACTTTCTCATCAAGATCCTTATCCATGCTAGGTTCAATTAGTGTATTTAACAAGCCCTTCCAAACGAGAAGCACACACGTTTTTAATCGCCATAATCCAAATTATTTTTTCTAGTGAATTTCTTTGCATCAAACTTTGATGTCGCCATTGCAGTCGTTTCACTTTAACCGCACCAATTGGAAGTGATACAATCAAATCTAATGATTGAGATCTCAATCAAAACCGAATGAACCGCCTCACATAACAAATGAACAGAATAAATCAAAGAAAATATCAAGCAAAATCACAAAAGAACACATAAATTACTTGGTTCAAACTTCAAAGTACAATCAAATGATGACGATCATAAATCTACATCCAAGGAGCAACCGGATGGATTTATCGCACTGAGAATCGTTTATAAATTACAGCGAAGAAGGAAAAAGAAAAATTGATTGGGAAACTGATGAGAATAGAGCTAAATAAGCACAACATATTAGCTCGTGCACAACTCGTGTTGTAACTAACTCTCTACCCGCTCACGCGGTTCTAACAGACTTTTAAATCGCTAAAAGTCGCTGGTGAAAAGACAAAACTGCCCCTCATAGTGAAAACTACGAACCAAACTCCACAACCTCATATCTTCTTTTGTTATTAATATAATAATATATCTTAACCTATCAAATCGATTAATATGTTTAGAGATTCTTTGGAGATTCTTCATACTTTTTTGTCTCACTATTGCGTAATGGAATATGTTAAAAAACTTAAAGTCGAATAAGATAGAGTTACTACTTGCGCAATAGATATATTACTTAGAAGGAAAAATCAGAAGAAATTGACTAATTTGCACTCCCAAAAGCCTAATTCTAATTAAGGATACAATCATCTTTCATATGGTATTGTACAATTCAAGAACTCTGAATATTTCTTCATATATATATGACAAAATACAAAACGACACGCATTTAATTCCCTAACCCAAAATAATCACTTTCAACTTTTGATAGTAACTCATTTTTGTTATGTAAGGGCGAAAGAATCCGACAAAAAAAAAGTGAATATGCCTATTTCAAAATCCTAATGCATCATTAAATCAAATGAAAATTACTCTATACTTTCTCGTGCAATTCGCCACTTCCACATTACAATTTACAAATTGAAAGTCCATATTGGCGTCTTATATATAAAATTATAAATCGACGACTTCTTTTTAATTTGTTGTTATTATTATCATAGTTTTTTTTTTGATATCATAGTTGATTATTGACGAGAAAAATAAATATCTTAGTCCAAATCTTCTCATATTTAATAATCAAAATACACCAACGTTGAACATACATATCTAGAGTTGTTTCTTTCTGTTGGTCTTTCACTCGAATCGATCACCAAAGCAAAGGTGTGAAGCAATGACGTCAGCAGCGAAGAAGGGATTCAACCAGTACCTTGTGCAGCTTCAGCAGCACCCTTTGAGGACCAAAGTTTGTATCTTTTTTCGTTTTTTCACCATTTTCTTGTTTTGGTTGTGATTTATGATTGATTTTATCATGTGGGTCTTTTTTTGTTTTATCAGTTTTTTGATTTTGGATGTGCAAATTTTGTTAGTAAAAGATTTTGACTTTTGGGATGTTGATTTAGATGATTACGGCTGGAGCGTTGTCGGCCCTGAGTGACATAGTGGCACAAAAGCTCACTGGCATTCAGAAGCTTCAAATCAAACGCCTTCTTCTCAAAGTGGTATGTATGGTCCTTAAATGAGTTTTGGGAGTGCTGTTTTTTACTCTGTTTGGCATTGAATCCATTTATTTCCACTTTTGGATTTGAGTAATGAAAGTGGTATTAGGTGTATGAGTGTTCATTCAAATTTCTCGGTTGTAAGTCCTGGTCTCGGCGACTAACGGGGGTCGTATATGCCATTCATGACATTTTGTGTGCTACGTCGAATTTCATATTGACACTGACTTCATGTATTAAGATCCATGACACCTAATCGCGATTATAGACGTACAGAGTGGCACAAAGAGTGACATTTCTTGGTGGATTTTTGGAAGATGTAAATTTATTAATCTCTATGAATTTCATGAGTAGCTTAACTCTACAGTCCGAATTCTTGATTAATTCGTTATTTTTGGAGATAAGAGTGATCAAATCCATGATAAATTAGTTTGTTTCCTAATGCTACCAAAAAAAAAAAAAAACAGTTTCTTTTGTCTATTTCTATCTTATTGGTGATGGGAACTGCATACAAATGGTAGCTCCTATTAACGTTTATGGTGGCAATCGGAACTGCATACCAGTTGTAGCTCTTATTAACATTAATGAAAAAGAAGCTATTAAAGGCTCACTATAAGGATTTGTAGGGTGGGTAGAGCTATGTGGAGGTTTGCTTGACTTGTATGGTTCATATTCATATTGTAGATAAAATGGTCTTTTAGCAGGAAAACGCTATTAACTACTTGGTTTCATTTTCGAATTTCTGTGAGCAAAAATCCACCAACGTATTTATACTCACGTGATAGATATGGATTATGCAGAATGTTAAAATGTGTTTCGATGAAGTTTACTTAAAATGACGGGGATAGAAAAGGAATGAGGACACACTAAAACCTATGTTGTATGGATGAAGATCAAGTTGTGAGAATAATTGAAAATTATTCACAAATGTTTCCAAATTCCAATAGACGGTCTGTAAAAAATTGTTCATGAGGAAAGCACAAATTAACCTTTACCTCCTCTGACAGAAGGCCTCTAGGATATTTCGCTGCTTAAGAAACTGCTTTAATTGCTCGTCTCAATCCTTTTGTTAGTAAGAAGACCACACCATTTACGTTGATTAATTATTTCCAGAACTCTATGCTTAAATAGTCTTCTTTGAGTTGTTAAATGTTTGACCATATTGTTTTCGGTATTGCTGTTTTCTATCTGTTACCCTGAGTTTGATTTTGTTTCTGCCTTTTGGATGAATGAGGTATTCATTGCTTGACAAGATCACTTATTTACTATGTTCTCAAACATAGTCTTAGTTGGTATTTAATATCGCCTTTTCACATTTTTTCTTTTTCCAACAAGTTTCACCTGACAGTTGTCATCCCAATAATTTTGAAGTTTATTGCACACATTCACAATATCTTTTCTGTGCTTCTCTGTGCTGCTAATCTTTTCATATACAATTGTTATTTGAATTTGAATCATAAATGCAGTTATTTGGCGCTGCCTATCTAGGGCCATTTGGACATTTTTATCACATGTTTCTGGATAAACTTTTCCAGGGGAAGAAGGATACTAAAACTGTTGCCAAGAAGGTATTTTGTTGCATCGTATATCTTTACCTTGTCCTAATTCCTTCATAATGATCTCCAGTGAAGAGTATATTAGATGGCTCTTTTGGCCCTGTGCATCAAGATATTCATTATGAATTATAAATATAGGTTATAACTGTGGCTACAAAAAGGTAGAAAGAAAAGGCTAAACTAAATTGTTTCAGGTGGTGCTGGAACAAGTGACATCTTCTCCGTGGAACAACTTTCTTTTCATGCTTTACTATGGCTTGGTTATTGAGGGTGAGTTTTATGCTTTAGCTTCTTAGCGTATGAACTATTGTGTAATAATGTAGTGGGAAAGAAGAAGAATGTATTCTGGAGCTTGCTCAATACTTATATCCTCTCTTTTTTTTCCTATCGCTTTGGGTATAATTTACGTCATATATCTGATTTAGCCTTCGGTGCCTTGTACATTTTTATGTATCTCTTTGTTGTCATATTTTTGAAGTATGACTCAAAAGTCAGCATTTGAATGTCTTACATTAGTTTCCTCCTACTCGTGAACTAGACAACTGGTTGTATAATGACAAGGAAGTTCAGTTGAGCTCAATTATGTGATGTGTGCAGGGAGACCCTGGATGCATGTAAAGTCAAAAATCAAGAAGGAATATCCAACAGTGCAGTATACAGCATGGAGTGTATGTTTCTCCTTCAACCCTTAAGTTTTGCATGTACAATATATGAAATGAACTTTACATTTACTTCCGATATGCCCCCGCCTTCTTCTGAATACCAATATAATGTATAACTTGTGTTACTCGTTGGGGTGTACAGTTCTGGCCAGTCGTTGGATGGATCAATCACCAGTATGTTCCACTGCAGTTTCGAGTTATTGTTCAAAGTGTTGTTGCCTGTTTCTGGTATGCGTTTCCTTCTGTTTTTTCTTATACCATTTCTGTACGTCTTCTTTGATTCCTTCTATTTCTTGGTATTTCAGCTTGTTCTTTTCATTAATACACTCTTTTTCCGTTTCTCAGGGGAATATTTCTGAATCTAAGAGCACGGTCTCTCCTGACTAAAGGTTAAGCGCGGCTGAGATATAAAAATGGGAGACATGAATATTATGTAGTTGATAAACGTTGAAGTTTGGCTGCTTTTTCAACCCTTTTTTCGTCGCCATTGTTTGTATTCGAACGATTTCTGTCCTAATTACAGTTGCAGTTGCATTTGTCTTAGTAATTTAGAACTTGTGATACTCCAACCTCTTGTGCTTCAGGGTTGAATCATGAAAGTTTGTATCTTTCAATCTTGTAATAGAACTACTTGTCTTAGTAGTGATTGCTTCTTTAAATGATCTCGTAATCCCAGACTGACTTTTCAGCTCTCACTATAGCATAGGTGTACCAAATTTTACTATAGCTCAAACAAAGTTAGTAAACACTTAAAGGGAAGGCATGGTCCTTTAGTGAAGATGGCCCTAATTAACTAGTTGTTATTAAAGGATTAACTTCTAAATGATTTTTGAAACACCTCCACTTGTAGTTTGAAGTTGTTTAATAATAGTTTGAAGTTGTTATTACCTTTATGCCATAAACGCTTTGACCAAATTATATAGCCGCAAGTTGGGTTGCAGGCTTGCAGCAGCCCTAACTCTAAGGCTATTTGAAGGGGATTTGGCCCAGACATCAGAGAAATTATTATATACATCCGTTGTATGTACAATCGATAGTTGAGATTAAAAGGAGATCCCTAAATTGTAAGAATAATCACCTAACACCCCATCCCTACCGTGTATTGGTAGTAGATGCACATACAGCGGCTACACCTAATAATCTTTCCAAAAATCGCAGTCGTTTTTGTGGTGGACTTTTTAATTAAATGAGTTGGAGTATGTTTTTATTTCTCAATTAAATGACAGTTATTTAATTGAGAAAATGGAGTTACTTATCCTTCAATATCAAAGTGATAATATTAAAAGAGGGCATGATACTTGAGATTTTTAGGGCGTGTTATTTTCATATTATCTTGTGATTCAATTTAATTTCAAATCAAACTATTATGTTTGTATCCATTTTCTTTTTAAATAGAACACATGTTTGCTCATTTCTAAACAAATAACTAATCACTTTTTCAATATACGCCTGCGGCCTATATATACATTCATACACAAACTTAATTATATCTTATGGTTCAATATTTTTATTTGAGAAAGTATATAATTAAATAATAATTTTTTTATTAAAAAGATTAACAATTTTGATCCTTAATTTCACTATAAGACAATCCTTAAATACATTTTCTTTCTTAATTTGACTACGTTCACTTAAAAAATTGACCCCACCTATTTTCAATAATACATACAACTAAAATTATTCTAAACACATGCAAAAATAAAAAATCACATCTGAGTTTGAGTTTTTTCCATTTAAAATGCAGACACAAAATCAAGATAAATAACAAAGATGAACTTATTCACTTTCATATATTTATGCAATACGATGCATCAAGCAATTATATATAAATTAGTTCCGAATTCAATATATGTAATCCCTTTTATTATCTGTGGACTAAATTTATCTAATAATTGTCACGTACCTCAAACGTGTAGCTGATTATTTACTGTCAAAGAGTTGAGAAACGCGAGATAGTTAATTATTGCAACAGTACTGCGCCTGAAATATATATTGGAAGTCCAACCTTGGGATGGTCCGATGGTTGAATGCTTGATAAAATAACTATTAGTTTTTAAGCTTAATCAAGAAGAGGACAAAGAAGAAGCCTTTTTAGATCACGCGTCAAGCATTTTCTGTTATGTATTAGGTACCACTAACAACGATATAAAAAGGAGCATGCTGTTGCAAGTGAATAAATTATATTTATGCCTTGTCATATATTTTTGTTCTTGTATATGTGTTCGCTGTCCGCTGTCTTAATTTTATGCATCAATTGTTGTGTATATACATATATATATATTGTTTATATAAATTGACATGCATATGTACAAACGACACATAATATCTAGACTAATTAAATATATAAAAAAGTGAGTAGTTTCTCAGCCATACAGTTTATTTTTGCTAGGGTGTGCAAAATGGATCGGATTGATCAAAGCGTTTGGAAATCGATTGAATTATTCGATCCAAAAATCGAGTTGAATAATTAATTCGATTCCCAATTTTCGTTCTAGAATCGAACCCCCTTTCAATTTGATCCTCGATTTCATGGGTTAAGAATCGGACCGAATGAAATCGTCTATTTTGTTTACAATTTAAATAAATACACAATATTAAATTGAAAAATAATAACAAATAAATATAAGACTAATGGAATACTAACTATTTGTTTAATTGAGGTTAGTTTAAATATAACACTAACAAATAATCATCTTTAACTCAAAATTTCTCTAATTTTAGATACAAAATAAAGACGTTATATAGTTTTTGTTCTTTAAAACTAAAATAAGATTTAAAAAAGAAGAAGAAGATGGAAATCAGATTGAATCAAATCAAAACCAGATGATTTTGGATCGAGTTGGACCATTCTAATTTGATTCGGTTTCGATTCTTGTTTTACCAAAATCAAAATCAGATTCTACTGTCGATGCGATCCATATGCACAAACCTGGTTCTTCCATCTTTAATTATATATATCAACACAACCCTAGTGATAATCAATAAAGTTGCATAATTTGTAAATTTTATAAATTTGATGTAGGCTAAGATCAATTTTTTGTAACAATTTACCAAAGCATGTTAGGACTAATATTTTAAATGGAAAAAAAATGTAAGTACAAGCTAGCTCATGACAATCAAGCAACCGCAATTTACAAATGTATGGCAATAGTCCTTGCATGGAACTGAAAAATTTAAGCAATTGAAACCGCCAGACACGAAGTAATTCCAATAAAAAAATAGGTTGAGTTGAGTGGACCAAGAAATGGTTCGTTCCCGCATTTCTGGTTTGCTGAAAATGAATGTTGAAAGTCAATCCCAAACAGCGCAGAACGATATTACTACTATTAATATTTGTTATGATATTGGACTGAAAATGAAATACAAAGGCGTGAAACAGTCTAACCATGTACCTCTTCAAACTAACCATATTTGAATAATATATTTCCTAAATTTTAGTCATAGATTGCAATTCAAATGTCAACAGTCAACACCATCTCCAATCTAACTTCCTATATATATCTATGTACCCCTTACTAACTTCATTCATCACATCAACCTCATTGCAAATAAAAACATCTCAAATTAAGAAGCCACAACACCAAAACCGAAAAACACCACCACATACTCTCAAAACCTTATTATAGCATACATATTCATATACCAGGCAAAGAATTATAGGAAGAAAAATGGCAGCCTTAAAGTCCTCGAGCTTAATCTTGAATTCTCGGATTAATTCTTGTTCCTTCTCTCAACAAAAAAGAACCGTTAAAGCCGCCCTCAATATCCCAAATAGGGTCGACAATATTCCTCCACTAGGAATAGATGAACTAAATTTCCACAAGTACGTCGAAAAACAACTTAGTCCAATCAGCATCAACACATTCACGAGAAACCAAGGCGCTAACGTATCCGATCCATTAGTGGTTGCGAAGCTTTACGCGATATTGGAAGCCGTGGCGGATAGAGTCGAGATGCACACAAACATTGGTGACCAAAGAGCAAATTGGAATAGTCTCCTCTTAACATCAATCAACGCTCTCACACTAGCTGCAGCCACCATGACCGGCCTAGCCGCCATCACGAGCGATGCACCAATGATGGCAATGAAGCTCTCGTCGACATCAATGTACATTGCGGTGACCGGTATGCTCTCCATTATGAACAAAATCCAGCCGTCTCAGCTCGCGGAAGAGCAAAGGAACGCGGCTAGACTATTCAAGCAACTCCATAACCAAATCCAAACACTTGTCGCCATTGGAAATCCAACAGTAGTTGACGTGAAGGAAATGATGGAAAAAGTCTTGGCACTCGATAAAGCGTATCCCCTTCCTCTCCTCGGAGCCATGCTTGAAAAATTCCCTAATAATGTCAAGCCAGCCGTGTGGTGGCCCGAACAAAAACAACGAAGAGAACAATCAAAAGAACGTAAAGGTTGTAACAACAATGGTTGGAACGGTGGATTGGAGCAAGAGATGAGAGAAATAGTGAACGTGATACGAACTAAGGACGAGGAGGATTACTTGAAGTTGGGTGAGAAGGCGTTGAAGCTCAACAAATTTCTTGCTATTAGTGCTCCTGTGCTTACGGGAGTAGCAGCTGTTGGTTCTGCACTAGTGGGGTCGCATTGTGACGGGGGTTGGGGAGTGATGGTTGGAGTTATGGGGGGTGCATTGGCGAGCGTAATGAGCACGTTGGAGCACGGTGGACAAGTGGGGATGGTGTTCGAGATGTATAGGAGCAACGCGGGCTTTTTTAAGATGATGGAAGAGTCGATTGGATCGAACTTGAGGGAAGAGGATTTGGAGAGAAGAGAGAATGGGGAGTTGCTTGAAATGAAGGTGTGTTTGCAGTTGGGAAGGAGCTTGTCGCAGTTGAGGAATCTGGCAACGGCTGCTTCGGTTAAAGGCGAAAATTTTGAAGAGTTTGCAAGCAAACTTTTCTAAATGTAGAGCATTCGATATAAACTAAATCAGTGTGTATATTGTAGGCTATTTATGATATAAAGATTCATTCATTATTGTAAATCAGATTATTTTTTGCAATCAACAGTAGAAATGTTTTAACTTCCAATGTTCACATATATGTTTTTCATGTTGCAAAAAAACATGTATGCTTTTCATGCTATATACTATGGCTTGGTTAATGAGGGTGAGTTTATGCTTTAATGCCGCAGCTTCTTAGCTTATAAACTATTGTGTTAGAATAAAGTGGGAAAGAGAGAGAATGTATTCTGGAGCATGCCCAATACCTATATCTTTTTGTATTGTCTCATTGTGGTATTTTACATCATACATATATCTGTCTATTTAGATTTTCTTTGTGTCTGTTTGTTGTCATATTATATGAGTATTCCTTTAAGCCAGCCAAAGAAAACAACACTAATGGGAGTGCAAGAGGTACTTTAACCCTTGCATAATACATGAAAAAGAAATCAATTGCTCGATAAACAAGGTACCGTCCTATTGGTGCCAATCGGAATACGAGTAAGGAAAATTCTTGGTTCTACTTTTTATTAAACAACAATCTATGTATTCTCATATTATGGAAAGCGATTTTGAAATACAAAGAATGTCCAGAATAAAAAAAAACTAGCTCAAAAACTGACTCACGGATGAGGAAGAATTTGGACAGAATTGAAGCTAAATGACTTCAAGAAAATCAAATCATTATCTCAAGAATAATCCTCAACGGTCATGACCGGATTAGTGAAAATTGATATGAGATATCCTCCTCAATCTTACATATATAGATAATTATTTGATTGACAATATCAACCATTGTAAATAATTTAGCACCTCTTCATATGTATAAATAAGCATTGTATACTGTTGATTCAAATTAATTAGGAAATGAAGCAATAAGTTTTACATTAGTTGATCACCGTTCCTTCACATTCATTATTCAGAAAATTCGCAATACACACACATGTATAAGTATAATACAATTTTATATTTTCTTTGTGGTATCCAGAGCCATTGGTGATCGACCTTAAGTCCAAATGCATCAGAAACCTGAAAACTGAAAAATCTAGAAAAGAAACACCTGTAAAGGACAATTCATAATTCATTTGTTGGAAAAAATCTGATCTGATCGTCCGTGGATGGTTAATAAGTACAAATGTCACGAGAAGCTGTATCAGTCATACTTGGAATCGAAACAACTAAAGGAGTATGGGATGCTCTAGCAAATACATATGCTCAAAATTATCAGAACCGTGCCTATGCACTTCGATAAGAACTCATGACTATTCGAAAAGAAATTCTGTACCTATATTTGAACATGTTCGAGTTTGCAAGGTGACATGCGATTCGTTAGCAGCTACTAGATACTCCATTCCAAATGGCGATAAAAGTTTTTTTTTACTATGCACAAGTCTCGGGCCATCCTATTTAGACTTTACCATGACAATGCTTAAGGCTCCAAGACCAAACTTTGAGGAACTCCTCAACAATCTGCGCAGTCATGAGATGTTGACTAATATGTTTTCTGGAGGATCAAACTTTGCGAAATATGAGAACCCCCACTATGCGTTTGTTGGACAAAGGCGCAACAGGCTGAATGAACATTTTTCAGTAGGTCGTGGCTTTGCAACACAATTATCAGGACCTATGCACTCATTTGATGCACCTGCTCACATGGAGATCAACCATCGCCAAGCCTTGGGCCAACGGTACATGTCAGGTAAGTATACCAGTCCATATCCTCAAGATCCATATAATCATGAAACATGTCATCAACAAGCATCCCATCAACAAAACAAGTCTAATGGAAAAGCTTGGTCGAATCAAGGTGGGAATATCCGACGTCAACTACCACCTAGATGCAAAAGGATGCCATCTAAAAAAAGGAAAATGTATGAGAACGAGATTTGTCAACATTGCCACAACAAAGATCATATAGCAAGGATTTTTTTGGTGGTACTTACTTGGAAATGAGAAGAAAAAAGAAATTTCTCAAGCATTGGCTGGTGACACTCGACAATTCTGTAATATATACAAAATGTAATTTATACAAAATGGACCACCGATACATGAGCCTCCCAGTAGACGGGTAACAAAGGAATACTTTCAAATTTACGAAAATATTTCGGTCAAGATTATGTTGTAATAGGTGATGGATCATCAATACCTATAAAAGGCATAGGTGATACAAAAATTACTCATAAAAATATTCAACTAGATCTTACAAATGTGTTACCTGTACCTTCATTGAAAAAGAATTTCCTTTCTGTAAGTCTACTTACCAATCAACTTCCTTTGAATTTTGAATTCACAAATACTGGTTTTGTTGTTAAGGATTGGAACACATGACAAGTGCTAATTACATGACATCGTAAGGGTGGTCTCTATGTTATTTCAGATCCTTCTGAGGCGTGCTTTTCACAAAGATTCTGATCAACCTCAACTGATGTGTGGCATCAACGCCTGGGTCACCCTCAAGACTCTTCTCTTCATTTGCTTAAGAATAAAGATTTTATAACTGTTACAAGATCTGATAAAAAACAAATATTTCATGATAGTTGTCAATTTGGAAAGTTAAGAAAATTGTCGTTTAATGTTTAAAATAAACTCTAGCAATTCTATTTTTGATAAAGTTCATTGCGATTTATGGGGACCTTCTCTGATACTTTCAATGAGATGTTTATGTTATTATGCATGTTTTGTCGATGATTACACGCGCAGTACATGGAGTGTACCTATTAAGCATAAATCTGAATTTGTTTGTATTTTCTTTTCTTTTGAAAAATATATTATAGACAATTTAAGAAAAATATATATTGTCCTTATACACCTGAGCAAACCGATATTGTTGAACGACGTCATCGTATTATTCGTGAACTAGGTATGGCAATGTTTTTTCACTTTGGCTTATCTCAAGTTTTGGGTTGATGCATTTAATACTGTTGTTTATTTGCTTAATCGATTACCTAACCCTGCCATAAATTTTGAGACTCCATATTATAAGCTATATGGGTTGCATCCTATTTACTCTTCTTTACATGTTTTTGGATCCACAGCTTTCCGTACACATGGTATAAAAATAAGTTTGATCCTAAAAGTGTTCTTTGTCTTTTTATAGGGTACAACAATCAATATAAATGCTACAAATGTTATCATCCTCAAAGTCAAAAAATTATAATTTCACGGCATGTCATCTTCTGTGAGTTTACCTTCCCTTTTAAATCTATGGAACTCCTCCCCCACTCTCTGCTACTCATTTTACACTTTTTCACCTCAAATATGTTGCGGATTCTAAAATTAAATATATAAGCAATACTTCATTTTCTTTTTTCCACCATAACGAACTTGCACTTGAGCCTAAAATTAAATATATAAGCAATACTTCATTTTCTTTTTCCCACCATAACGAACTTGCACTTGAGCCTACTGTATCAATTCCACAAATAGGAAGCACTAACCCATTATTAGATGATACACTTGTCTCACCATTTATTCCACACTCTGTAGTTAATTCTTCAACTTCTTTAGCCCCTAATGTCCCGTACTCAGCTCAAGTTCCATCAGAAAATTATAATAAGAACTATTCTCCCACTCCACCTCTATCACCACATAGCCCTTTACCTAATTTTTCTATGGTGGAACATGAATCTGAATCTCCCGTAAATTCTACTCCAAATAAGGTGCAACCTACTACAACTCATACAATGATTACTTGCTCAAAACCAGGCGACTTTAAACCTAACCCTATACATTTTGACTGTCCAAACTCAATATACACCTCATGAACCTAAGAATATACGAACTGCCCTTGTTCATGAGGGGTGGCGGCAAGCCATGAAAGACGAAATTGATGCTCTTCGTCAAAATCAAACTTGGAAATTAGTACCTCGATCCCCATTCATGCATGTTATTGGTTGTAAATGGGTGTATAAAATAAAACTCAAAGCCGATAGTTCTCTTGATCATCTTAAGGCATAACTTGTAGCGAAAGGCTTTCTTCAAGTAGATGGCATAGATTACAATGAATCTTATTTTCCTGTTATTAGCATTCGAACAATTATTATTATTTTTTTAGTTCTAGGGTGGCCAATTCAATAACTAGACGTAAAGAATGCTTTTCTTCGCGGCTTTGTTTCTGAAAATATTTTTACTGAACAACCCTCAAGTATGCATGATCCTCTTTATCCAACACATGTTTGCAAACTCCAACGTCCTTCATATGGTCTTAAACAAGCACATAGAGCTTGGTTCGATAGATTTCATCACTTTTTATTGCACAAAGGTATTATTTTATACTCTAGTTGATCCTTTGCTATTTGCACTTTGTTGTTCACAAGGTACATTATATTGATTTTACTTCTTGATGTAGATGATACGCTTCTAATGGGATCAAGTAGAGAGCTCATTGATTATAGATCTCATTGGAACATAGTTTGCAATGAAGGACTTAGGACCTTTACATCATTTTTCATGGTGTAGAGGTTACCACTACCTCTAATGGTTTGCATCTATCGCAAACTCATTATGAAATGACCATTCTTGAATGAACAAAAATGATCGATTGTCAACCAATGAGTACACCAATAGAGTCTAAAACTTGCGACCTTATTGATCAATCTTTGTTGAGTGATCCTAGCTATTTTCATAGTTTGATCGGTGGCTTACAATATTTAACTCTCACCAGATCGGACCTAACTTTTAGAGTTAACTATGTCTCACAATACATGCACTCACTCACCGTAGCTCATTTGAAAATGATTCGTCGGATTCTACGATATATCAAAGGGACTATTTATTTAAGACTCATGTTCGACTCATATTCTACACTTGATCTTTGTGGTTTTTCAGATGCATACAATGCTAGTTGTCCAACCACTCGACGATATGTTATTGGCTATTTTACTTTCCTCAGATCCAATCTTATATCTTGGTGTTCGAAGAAGCAAGATATTGTTTTACGTTCTAGCATATAGGCTGAATATCGAGCTATGACGCATGTCACTATTGAAATCACATGGCTCACTTTCCTCCTTCAAGATCTTCATTTCCTCAACGTTATCCACCGACGTTGTTTTCTGATAATATGAGCGCTTTGTACATGACCATCAATCTCGTCTTTTATAGCCGTAGCATGCACATTGAATTGGACTATCACTTTGTGCGAGAGCAAATAACCCACGGTCGTCTGATAACTTGGTATATTCCCTCTACTCATAAAATTGTTGACATATTCACGAAACCTATAACCAAGAAATCACTTCATTATTTTCTACCAAACAGTGCCTCAAGGTCCGCCACAGTATTAAACAACAATCTACTTATTATCCTATTATGGAAAGTGATTTTGAAATACAAAGCATGCCCATAATATAATAAACCGGCACAAAAATAACTCACTAAATGAGGAAGAATCTGGACATAATTCAAGCTAAATGATTTCAAAAAAATTAAATCATTATCTCAAGAATTATCTTCACAAGTCATGGCTAGGTTAGTGGAAATTAATATGAGATATCCACCACAATATGACATATATAGATAATCCTTTGATTGACAATATCAGTCATTGTGTATAATTGAACACCTCTTGATATGCATGAATAAGCATTGTACTGTTGATTCAAATTAATTAAGAAATGAAGCAGTAAGTCTTACATTAGTTGATCATCGTTTCTTCACAGTCATTATTCAGAAAATTCACAATTCACGTAGATGTATAAGTATAATACAATTATATATTTTCCTTACTTTTCACCCACAACGAAGTTTTAACTCTAATTTTAAGAGTATGACTTAAATACAGAGATATTTAGATATATTTATTTATTTCTTTTTTTATGACTTTTGATGACGCAGTTATCTCTTATATAAATAAGAAGTCCAACTCATTCACAATTATGGTGAGATTTATTTTATCTTACATGGTATCATCTTACGGGTCTCTAACCCTAGCCACCAGCCCTCTCTAAGCCGTCAACATTGGCCTTCTCTCCATGGCCGACGAAATCTCTTCTCCGTCGCTACTGTTTGCGACCATGACATGATTATGGTTCGTCTCTCCTTTACAAAATAAGCAAGTTGAATCCCTTATTCATTCTCAAAATCTCTTTCACTTTGTTGATGGTTCCATTGCTCCACTAGTGACGTTTATTTCTCATACTTTTGCTTCAACATTTACTGCTAGTCCTATTCGTTAGCAAGAACCCATGCCCAACCCAAAATCGCTGCATGATGGTCTCAAGAGCAAAACGTTTTGAGTCTCTTACTTTCTACCTTAACTGACGAGGCACTTTTCAAAACTCACAAACATAACTCTGCAAAGGGAGTTTGGATGCGCTTCCTATAACTTATATTTCAAGCAATAAAGCATGTGAACTCTGCCATTTGTGATGAGTTACAATTGATGAGGTGCGGTTCACAAAAAAGTCACAGATTACGATAAGAACTTCTGTATTGTTTGAGACCAATTGGCTGCGATTGACGCTCCGGTTGCAAATGATGACAAAGTCCATTGGTCTTTGAGATTTGGGACCCATGTGTGCCAATTTCTCCACCGGTCAACTTGATTCATTTCCGCTACCATTATTTGGTAATATTCTATCCAAAGCCGAAGGTCATGCTTTTTTTCAAGCCTCGTTTGATGATATTGCTAAGCCACCCGATGTCGCCTTTGTTGCTCACTAGTCTACTCATTCTTCCACTGTCAGCCCCCTCATGGAAGCAGTTCTGGTGGTCGTGGCTCTCGTGGTGGTGGTCGTTACGGTGGCAATTATGGGCATCTTTCATACGTTCCTCGCTGTCAAATCTGTCGTGAATAAGGCCAATATGATGATAAAAGTCCGTCTTGTTGGGATAAATCAACTAAATCTGCCAACTTGGTTTAGTCCTTTGCCGCAAATTGTTCTCTCAATTCATCCGGTCAATTCGACTGGTTTCTTGATACGGGTGCGACTTGCCACATTGTCTCTTTTTCGTCTCAACTAATAAAGTCTCAATCTTATACTGGTAAATGAACGTGTTCTCGTGGGTAATGGTGTTGCATTGAATATTACTCATGTTGGCTCTCATTATTTTAATGGCTTTGTTAACTTGTCGGATATTTCGGTTGCACCTTACATTACTAAAACTCTGATTTCTATTAGCATATTAACCAAATATCATAATGCTAAAGGTATTTTTATCAATGTCTCGTTTGTTCTTCAGAGTCGAAAACATAAGTCATTCTAGCCAAGGTGCATGTGAGAACTGGCTTTGTGTTCTAGAGCGTGGAGTTCAACCTTTTATTGTTGCTCTTTAGTCCCAATGCATTCTAGGATATTTTCTACTTTGACACTTTAGATTAGGCCATGTCAATTTTGATTTTAATTTTCAATTAAAATCAAGGTCATGTGTCACTATCTTTTGTTTTGCGTATGCCAGTTAGTTGTACTACTTGTCAGCTAGCGAAGAACAAATGTTTATCTTTTCATGAAATAGTAAACGTGCATCGACCATTATGGATCATTTTTATTGTTATTTGTGGGGACCTTGTCTATTACTTTTGTTAATGGCTACTCGTATTTTGCTGTTTTTGTGGATGATATTTCTCGCATTACGTGGTTTTATCTCTTGCACCGTATAACTAATTTCTTTGATGTGTTACATCAATTTCAAACCTTCTTGGAAAATCAATTTGATTGTCATACAAAGATTTTTCAGAGTGACAGTGGCACTGAATTTACGAACAACAGAGTGCAACAACTATTTGCCTTGCAAAATGGTTACATTGAGCGTAAACATCGCCATGTAGTTAAGCGTGGTCTTTTTATGCTCTATCATTCCTACGTTCCGTATTGTTATTGTGTTTGAAGCATTTAACACAACTATCTATGATATAAATTGGGTTCCAGCTAAACCTCTCTCTGGCTCGTCGCCTTTTGAGCTTTTATTTCATGTGGTGTCGAACCATGCTAATTTCTGCACTTTTGGATACATGGTGTTTCCTCTCTTTGCCCTTATGTGAAAAGAAAATACAGTCCACGTTGTTCGCCATGTACTTTCTTGGGTTATAATAGCCAACACAAAGGTTAGATGTGTTAATAATGAAGAATCTTCTATCTTGTGGCATCGGAGATTGGGACATATCTAAGGATAGAATCGAGAGGTTAGTGAATGATGGACTACTTAGTACTTTGGATTTTACTGACTTTCAGATTTGTGTGGTAGAGAGAAATCAGACCAAAATATCTAAAAATGGTGCGCATAGAAGTTCTGGATTACTTGAAATCATCCATTCAGATATTTGATGTCCATACATGTACAAAATATTTGATGTCCATACATGTACGTTTGTTGGTCCAAGATACTTTATCATTTTTACTGATGACTTCTCACATTACATGTATGTTTACTTACTTCAACATAAACGTGATGCTTTTAAAATCTTTGAGGTTTTTAAGGCAGAAGTAGAAAAATAACTCACAAGAGAAGAAACTTGATCCTAGGACCATTAGTGGTTATTTCGTTAGATATGATGAACGATCTAAATGATACATATTCTATTATCCATCTCATATCACTATAATTTTGGAATCAAGAAAAGCAAAATTTCTTTAAAATGACATGATCAGTGGGAGTGATCATTTGCATAATTTTACATTTGATGGTGATCGTGTTGGGACACAACCCTCGCCATTGATTTAACATACCGATATTGATTTAGTAGATAAGGTTATTTAGGAAGAACCTTTGGTGGCTGAACAACAAGTTGATCAATAAGATCTTTAGCAGAATGTTGATACAACCTTAAGAAAATCTACTACAACAAGCAAATCAACGATACCTAGTGACTATCATGTGTATCTACAACAGTCGAACTTTAACATTGGAGTCGAGAATGATCTTGAGACGTTTTCACAAGCCATGAGTAGTAATGAATCAAACTTCTGGTATGATGCTATGGCAGATGAGATGAGTTCTAAGGCGTCAAACAAAGTATACGGCCTTGCTGAGTTACCTAAATAAGCGAGAGCCATTGGCTGTAAGTGGGTCTTTAAAACAAAGAAAGACTTATTAGGTAAGATTAAGAGATACAAGGACAAACTTGTTGCTAAAGGATTCACTTAGAATGAAGGAATCGACTACAAATAGACTTTCTATCATGTATCAAAGAAAGTTTCCCTTAGGATAATCATCGCATTAGTTGCACATTTTGATTTAGAATTACAACAAATGGATGTGAAAACAACATTTCTAAATGAAGAATTGGAGGAAGAGGTATACATGAAACTGAGTTTGCAAGCTTAACAAATCCATATATGAATTGAAACAAGTCTCACAATAGCGGTATTTAAAGTTTCATGATGTTGTGTCTTCATTTGGTTTTGAAGAGAATTAATGAGAGATTTAGCAATTTGAGTGCCAGATTCTTATGCTTTAGATTGTTCTTTGTGGCATTTTTACTGGTTTTAGTTTTGCTTTGCTATTTTACAGTTTTGAGTCAAGTCGGAGCAAAATAATGCACTTTAGATGGAAAAGAGCATGAAATAGAATAAGGTTGTACTGGGAGCAAGTTGATGAAGGCTAATAATAGATTCAAACCATAACTTAGTCGCAACGAGTGAAGATACGAGGCAACACAGTAGCAGAAAGGATAAGACAACCTGAAGAAAGCAACACATGTGGTGGGGCTCGCGCACCTAACTACGCGACAACGCGCAACAGTTAGTAGGTCGCGCTGCCACCTAAGCATCACGTGTCATCACACCAAACTTCCAACGGCTTGCGCCAAAACGGACAAACCTGCAAGGCTTGCGCAGCCAAACGCGCGACCAGGAACGACTTGTATTAAATGGGAAAATTACTCTGTAACCCTTGCAACTACAACTTACGGGCAAAAAGTTATAAATACAAGGAGGCGTTCAGCAGTTAAGGCACCACACACATACGAGAAGCACACAATCATAACACACAAAGCATACATAGAGATAGAAATACAAGAGCGGTATTTCATAGCAAATCCCACCATTTGAAGCATCGCAATCATAATTGAGGGAGAAATATGATCAAAAGGAGTTGATAATCACGTGAAAAAAGGCAACAAAGAGTCACAAGGAGAAGACACGTCAAAATTCCACCATGATCAAGAGTTTAATATTTTCTTTTCTTTATTGCTCAACTTTATGATTAATTATTGTTTTGTTACATTGATCAAGAGTAGTTAATTCTCCTAGTGTATGGGATATTATGTAGTTATCTCATATGGATGCACCTTGAACCTACGTTTTGATTAATTCTATTGAGACTTTGTTTTGTTGGATTTTATTTGTTGCTTATGATACTTGTTGTATTTGGCACACATGTTTCCTCGAATCAGCGTAGTGATGTTGAATTGCCTTGCATTATGTTGAATTATGCTTGGGAGATTGTTAGCGCAACACTGGCATAGTAGATCAAGGAAATAAATTTTTAAACCTTCGACACTAGCGTTTACCGAGAAATCTAGATCTTAGTTGTCAACTCTAATCATCTTCAAAAAATGTATGGGGTCCTTGACACAATGAACTTGTGAAGAGAAAAAAGTGTTTAACACCCTCACATCATTACAAATTAAAGAATTTTTTAAGTGATACGAAGTTACCCTTAACTTATTAAGTAAACCAAGTGAACAAAACAAGAATCACCATATATATGGAAGTACATGCACTCAATTCTTAAAGTGTTTACTTTTGAACAGATAAAGTACACGCACTAAATACAATTTACTAAAAGAAACTATATCTACTAGACTAATGAGATGTTAGCTAGTAGCCGGTAAACAAACATTAAACATACCACCTACATAATTCATTGATTAGGCCAGACTTGGAATCCAGTTCTCGATCTTACACTGGCTTGACAAATCGCATCTAGCTAGTAGTTGGGAAAATATATAAACTCTCGTCTAGTTTCAAAAACATACACGAAATCCTTTTGTGATTTATTAATTGTCTAAAGTTTTTAAGTAATTTTAAAAATAATGCACAAAATTCAATTCTTTAAATTTCAAGTAATTTCGTTAGTTTTTCTATTAAATTGCTAAATTGCCGTTACTTCAATTTTATGAAAATTATATGTTATAATATATTTATGCTTTGAAAAAATTAAATGCATTTTTTTATAAAATTGTTAACACACTTATTTATTATTTTATAATAAGTAAACTAAAAATAAAAATTTCGTGCATAATTCTTCAAACCCCATAGCATTTCGTGCATGTTTTTAAACCACAAAGAGGTTTTTTGTTCAACATTCTAAAAAGGTAAAATACACTTTTTAAAACAAAAAATTGCTCAAAATCAAGTTCACTCTTAGCTAGACCCAGTGTACGCTACTCTCTAGAGAGATGGATGAAAATAGATTTTATGCAAATTAAGTTTTATGAAATCACTAAAGTTTCTATGGAGAATTTCTGAAACCACCAAAGAGCTTAATCAATTGAATCACATGTGATGAAAATTTGGTACAAGTTTTCGTAACCTGTGAGAATGTCATGCATTTTTTTCTGGAAATATATTACTTGTACATTTTCTTACAAATATTAGACTTGAAGGGACCAGTATCCATGTTCGCAACCATCCCTGGTGAAAAAGATAAGGACATTTTAGTTTTTCAACCACAATTCTAATTCTATAACTGCAACTGGTGACGATAATTAATTTGACCCCTTATAATGCTCGCTGGGCTAAGAACATTATTTTGTGTAGCATGGGGGGCAACACTATGTACTTTATGATGATAGCAACCATATGGATCCATGTGAAGGTTCCCTGCCACTTCAATTTAAATACAATAAAGTTTGCACCATATATTGGTTCCTAAATACGTGACACTAACAGTCTACACATTATATTGCATGTGTCTTTTAAGTAGTACTTATTCGTTGTTGAATCTTTAATCCAATAAAGCTCAAGTATGGAAAGTATCACCTTTCTTCCATTAACGACTAGCTAGAAACAATTGGTAAAAGTAAATGTCAATGTGCATTTAACGCTACCCGTTTTTTTTTTCTAAATTAAGGTAGGAAATGAAACTTTGAAGAGTTTATAAAAATACACTTGAAGATGACATTATGGTTTATAGTGTCCAAAAGGTAATGCTAATGGAATTTAAAAGTGTCCAAACATCTTCGCTTTTGTTATAAGGAGATAAAAGAAAATATTGACATAAACTTTTGTGTCCCGAAACTATGAGCGTGCATTATTTCCTCAAAAAAGACCATTACCAACTTCTTAAGAAACAATTTTTAATTCATGGTTTTATTCGACGAATGATTAATTTGGTTCAATGTGTTTTGGTATATTTACATATATATATATATATATATATATATATAACTCCACATTTGTTCATATGTTCACATTTTTTTTTTTTGATCAGCCAAATAAAGATTTTATTAAGGAGTATAAGAAATACTCCAAAAAAGAGTACAAAAACAAAGGAATCCTACAAACACATTTGAGGATTACTACTCCAGGAAGAGAAAGAGTAAAAGAAATCTTTGATTTTTACTTTGCACATAATCCATGTCTTAACTTTGATAAGTTCCACCAACTTATCAACATCAAAAGCTTCTCCTTTGAAAATCAATTTATTCCTTGTAGACCAAAGAAGCCAGATAGCAAGAAACCAAATCCAACTCCCTCTTTCAGTTTTTTTCTTAGATGAAAGAATGTTCCTGAAGAAGTTGAGATGTCCCTCCAAGTGTCCGGGTAAAGCAGTTTGCAAACCAAGCCATCTAACAATGCCCATCCAACACTGATATGTAATTGAACATTGACAAAAGAGATGGTTTGTAGTTTCCTCAACTAAGCCACAAAGGGAACAGGTAATGTTGTTATTCTCAAAAGAGATCCCTCTTCTCAACAAATTACTTTTTGTAGGAATTTTATTCAAAATTGCTCTCCAAACGAACGTCGTCATTTTCAAAGGAACTCCTAAATTCCAAAAGTGTTTTGCAAAGAAAGGATTGGTATTACCGTTGTCATTCAAGAGGCAATCGTAGGCTGATTTGACGGAAAATATCCCCGAAGGCTCTGCCAGCCAATGCCATCTATCTTCTTCATTGAGTTTTGGTTTTACATTTGCGATCATTTGCAGCAGCTCTTTAAACAATTCCTCTTCCCAGACGAACATATTGCGTCTCCAGAGCCATTTCCAATTCCAGTCGCTTCCATTCCATTCACCTTTATCGAAAATCGTTGCACTTTTATCCAAGCAAATGAGGAAAAGTCTGTGAAATTTTCTGCAGATCGGCTCATCTCCAATCCATTTATCAGTCCAAAATCTCGTATTACGTCCGTCCCCAATTTTTCTTTGAAGGCCATTAGCGAACCAATTATTTTCTTTAATGATCTTCAAAAGGTCCCTCCACCATACTATCTTAAAATTAATTAGCTTAGTTCTACTTCTACAAAGCTCATTGGCATCGACTTTTTCGGTAAATGAGAATTATTGGTGAAATGAGCCTTTTAATTTCTATTGACTAATATTGTTATTTACCAGTGCTATATCATTTCTATTCTAAAATTTGGAAGTCAGTCATCTGATCTACACTAAATTTGATTGTATCTTTAATTAATTGATGCTAGCCTAAGCTTCTTCCCCAGAAGTTAATTTGATCCTAATTGCAATTAATACCTCGCCCCCCCTGATTTGAATTAACCAATTTGATATATTTAATTATTACAACCTGCGACTGATCGCCCGTGGTTAAGTTAAAGTATAAAATTAAAATTTAAAATTGAGGTAACATGCAATACTATTATTAGAGAAATAATTATTACCGTGAAACCAATTAATTCTGTTTACAAAATGTAAGTAGAAAAATGCTAGCTGCCTGCTGTGTAACGCTAACATTCAAAATGATTGCACGTATTTTTCTCATTACTTATTTAAATAAATAAAAAAAAAAAGAAAAGAAGACCTAGGATAGTATAGTCATATATATACTTATAAAATATTGAATTAAAAAACAATGCAAATAATTTTGGTTCATTGGCGGCACGTCGGTAAAAAGAGAAAACCCGAAAATAGAATTAAAACAAAATACGGGGACCACTAAGCAAATAAAAGAATTGCAAAGCAGCACTGCTTACTGCTTACTAAACAAACATTCAATTCAAAACCAAATCAACAAACCCAATTAATTAATTAATTAATTCCCCTTTCTTCTTCTACAATTGAATTCTCCGATCACATCGCCGGCGTCGGAATCGAGATGATTCAGTTACTGTTCACGCTTCTATTCGCGGAGATGGCGCTGATCGTGGTGTTCGTGTTCAAAACGCCAATGAGGAAGCTGGTGATAATGGGCCTGGACCGGGTCAAGCGGGGCAGAGGCCCAATAGTGGTGAAAACCGTGGGCGGTACGGTATTTGTAGTGATGATGGCGACTGTGTACAATGTGGTGTCGATCCAGAGGAGCTGGATCCGTGATGGTGGAGGTGAAGTCAACCCTACCGATCAGGTTCTCTTCGCCAAACGCCTTCTCGAAGCTTCTCTCATGGGTAACTAACTAACTAACTAACTAACTAACTAACTAACTTACGATCGGATTTTGCTTCTTTTAGTAGTGTGATGTAGTATTTTGTGTTTGTTGATGGAAGAAGATATGTGTGGAATTATGAATGCATAATCTGTTTTAGGTTTTAATACGAGGCAATAAATAATGTATCGAAAACTGTTGTAATGTTCGAGTCGTGGCTGTCAGGCATTGCGGATCGTGTGAGGTATATTTGTATCTACGAGCTTGAGCTTTTAGATGAGATGAGACGACAAAAACTTATTATGTATGGTGTACATTGGACCTTTGGGAGTATAAAATCTTTTTCCGTTGTTTAGTTGACATCCATGACCATTGTGTGCTGTCAGATTGAGTGATTTATCTTGAAATTGTTGTGGATTGAGTTTCCGCTTTCCTTTCCGCATTTTACTTTCTATTATTTGGGGTATCAATCTAAATTTTGGATAATGAAGAACTTGTTTGTGCTTGCACATTTGATAGTGCTTTTTAATGTTAAGTGCAATATGAGCTGACTAGTTTAAAATATGGGGAGGATCATTATTTTTGGAATCCTGTCTTTGAGATTGAATGTGTTGAGATAGTTTCTCTTAAACTCCGCTGTAAGAAGGGAGTTCTTCCTTGCAGATTTTGTCAATCTTAGGCTTGATTGCGGCACTTACACCTTTGTTTGGCCGTTACTGTGCTTGCTTTACCTTAATCACTGTCGTGTCTTGAAGTCCTCATTGAGAACTACTTGATAACTTACTACTCTGTTAACTTGAATCTAATTTTATGAGCTTCAAATTGTTACAATGCCAAAAAAGTCTTTCGATGCATGACTTAAAACAGATATTTGTTTAATTGAGCCATAT
This sequence comes from Linaria vulgaris, assembly GCA_948329865.1. NCBI lineage: Eukaryota > Viridiplantae > Streptophyta > Magnoliopsida > Lamiales > Plantaginaceae > Linaria > Linaria vulgaris. The sequence goes on from OX415252.1 coordinate 78,233,813, forward strand.
GATCATTATAATCCTTTGTCTTTGGATGCTCTCTCATACTGGATTAAGGATTTGTATGAACTTATTATCACTATTTCTCTTGGCTACTCCTTGCTCTGGTGATCTGCGATTGTATCTAGGATTCACTGAATATTCTGTACCTTGAAGGGTTTGAATCTTTGTTTATAGTAATTTCTATTTTTCTGCGCAATGGATCATCCACGTTGGTCCTGCACTGGTTAATCTTTGTGTCCCTGAAGGTTCCTAATATATTACATAGTTGAAGTCTCATGATAGCTAAGTGCTTCCCTGAAAGTCCATATATCAAAATTGCCAGTTGTGATAGGCAAAAGCTCATATTAAAACCATTTGAATTAAGGTACTATCAACAAAGCTGACCCAGGCCGATGTACCCAGCTAAAGTCGGATGAGTAAAACCGGAATTCTGCTTTTGATGTACTTTATCTTCTATTGTATCGCCAAATGTTGCCATAAATACTACATTTATGCTTTTTATATCGTATTTCCTGCTAGTTTATTTAAGACGCGACTTCATTTGTACTTGTGAAGTTATTTTCTTCGAAATTAACAACTTTATTCGCCTGCAGGTTTTTCTCTATTCCTTGCACTGATGATTGACAGACTGCATCATTATATCCGAGAACTGCGTATTAGGAGGAAATCCATGGAAGCCGTGAAGAAACAAAACCGAATTTTTGAAGACGGGAAGCCTCAAGTTGCTGAGGAATTCAAAGCACTGGAAGCAGAGAAAACCACATTGCAGGGGAGGATTAAGGAGCTCGAGAAAGAGCTTGGAGAGGTGTCTAAAGTGGCAGGCAGTGCAGAAGCCAATGCAATAGCCCTAAAAAAGCAGTCAGAAGGGTTTCTCCTTGAATACGACAGGTTGCTTGAAGAAAACGAGAACCTCAGAAGCCAATTGCAATCTCTAGATCGAAGAATCTCACATTCTAGTAGCAAAAAAGTTTCATAAGGGACTATACTTCGTGGTTTTAATTTTTCATTTTGTGAGTTTTGTGGTTGCTTTTAATTTGTCTTAACATAATAGACTCATAGATAACAATTTGTATTTGAAGAAAAGAAAGTTTTTAACGATATGAAATCTACATTTTGTGATCAAATTGGATCAGGTAGTCATATTGATGGGATTTTATCAAAAATAGCCCCATAATGATCCATTTTATCAATTTTAGCCCCATAATGATTTGAGTTTCAATTTTAGCCCCATAATGAATTTCTCGTTTTCAATTTTGGTACTTTCGGCAAAAATCACTCAATTTTGGGACTAAAATTGAAAATTGCGAAAATTGCTAAAGGCATTATGGTACCAAAATTGAAAACAAAAAATTTATTATGGGACTAAAATTGATCAAATAAATCATTATGGGGCTACTTTTGCCGAAAGTACCAAAATTGAAAACGAGAAATTCATTATGGGGCTAAAATTGAAACTCAAATCATTATGGGGCTAAAATTGATAAAATAGATCATTATGGGGCTACTTTTGATAACTAGTTCTAATATTATAAGTTTAACTTACACACAAATATTGTTTTAGATTTTAGAATACGCCAAGATCTTTATGATTTTTGCGAGTAATAAATTTACTGTCATTTGGTGTACTTCGTTTCTGAATTGTTGGCACTTAGCCAGAAGAGATCACAGAACTGGATAACTGGATAAATACAGTTTCACCAACTTTTAGAGGGATGCATATGTTATTTGAATAGAGTAGAGCTGACAGACTCTTCTCGGCTTTCTTCTTTTATACCGCCTTCATTATTTTACTACATGAAACTAAACATAAAAGGATTTTTCAAATCCATCGGAAGAACATTCTTTTCAGATTTTCTTTGAAACATATGGAAATTGATACATTGCAAGAAGTTTTTGTTATGATTTTAATTGCAAGCTATGGGACTCGCCATTGGTATTAAGGGATTTTGTGTGGGTTTTTATGGCTTTGAGCAATTTTACCTTTGGAGGTTAGAGTTCTTCTACGGTCATCACCACTCCTTTAATTTGCAATCATGCTGTGAAGAGAGTGACACCGACATTAAAGTATTCATTTAGGGCTAGGTTAAACTCTTCCAAAGCTAGCTTGCATCTGTGGTGCAGTGAGGTTACATAGCATGGTAGATTGTTGCAATTATAATTAGTTGGGTATCAGGTGAAACAAAGCTGTCTAGAAATAACTCTATCTCTAGAAATTCCCCTGAGGCGCAAGAGACAATATTCGAGTTAAGTCGAATCTCAAAATTGATGAGGGGTTTCGAGTTATAGGTGGAGCTCTGGTCAACCTCGAATTTAGGGTGATTGATAGTGTGTCGAAAGTGCTTAACCCGAAACATATCTATCTCGAAATACAGTTGTATTTAAATAGCTCTATCTCTCAGAATTTCCCTTAGGCGCAAGAGACAAGATTCGAGTTAAGTCGAATCTTGAAACTGGTGAGGGGTTTCGAGTTATAGGTGGAGCTCTGGTCTAGCACAAGTTAAAAATGAATGTCCCCTTTTTGAGTAGAGGTGAGGGGTTTATATAGTAGATGAGGCCCATAAATTAAGCCACCAAATCCGCCCATGATTCCACCAATCACGTCTAACCCGAAATTGCTTTTATCGAAATTACACTAAGTTGTCCCGAAAGTATCTCTAACCCGAAACATTGTTCTGAAAATACCTCTAATCCGAAACATTGTCCCAAAAGTACATCTAACCCGAAACACTGTCCCTAAAGTATCACTAAAACATTGTCCCGAAAGTAAAAGATTTTTAGGGACATATTTCGATATAACTTTCGAGTGAACCTTGCCCAGTCCTTTTTAATGTGTTTTCTTATGTGCCTTCTTCAGTGAGTGCAGTGCTTGATTGGTGCAATGTAATATGATTATAATTTGGTATAACATGTTCATTAGTGTGTGTGTGTTTTGTTCTGTTTTCGATTGCATTAATGATGTGATTGTTGCATTGTTGGTAATCAATGGAGTACGTTTTACTCGTAAGATCGTCGATCAAATCAGCTGAACTGAACATTAACTTTTACATGTTGTACGTTTGATTCTCTCATGAGCACCTTTTTTTTCCTTTTTTTTTTTTACAATTCTTTGTGTTTGATTCATGGATTATGTCTGGCTTCTATGGAATGGGTGGTGACTGTATTTGGCGAGATACAGAAAGAGGCAAATTGGTTAAAGCTATCCATATGCATCTTACCAAAAAAAAAGCTATCACTACAAGAATCCGGGGTCATCCGTGACCGCCGGCTCTTAACCGCCGGGCGGTCACGAGCATCTGTGACCGCTGGGCGGTCGCGGATGCCACCGTGACCGTCGAGCGGTCACGGTAAACAACATTGTGATCGCTGGGCGGTCACGGATAGTCCCGTGACCGCTCCCGTGACCGCCCAGCGGTCACGGGATGCCATAGGCGGGAAACTTCCCGCCTATGGCTGGCCTAGTGGCGTCCGCGACCGCTGGGCGGTCGCGAACGCCACTAGGCGGTCAAATTCCCGCCTAGTGCCAGCCGCGACCGTTGGGCGGTCGCGGATGGGGTTGGGGGTTTCTATAGAAACCCCCCCCCCCCCCCCCCTCTCATTCATTCTTCACACTTGTAAGTCCTCTTCTCTCTCTCTCTTAAATATTTATTTTTTTAGTTTTTTAATTATGTTTTATATTTAATGTTTTAGTAATAGTTTTAATTGTTTAATTATTAGTTTAGTTTTATTAATGTCAAACTTAGAAATAATGCCTTTTGGAAATCTTTATAATTTAGGAATTGTGCCTTTAGGTGGTTTTTATAACTTAAAAATAGTGCCTTTAGGAAGTTTTATAACTTAAAAATAGTGTCTTTAGGGGAATTTTTATAACTTATGGATAATTCTTTTAGAAAATATTTATAACTTAGAAGTAATGCAATTAGGTGATCTTTATAACTTAGAAATGATGCCTTTAGAGAAACTTTATTTAATATTAAATTGTTAGTTTATGTAATTTAATGTATTATTATTAGTTTAGGTAATTTAATGTTACACTATTAGTTTAAATGCATGTTAAATTATTGGTTTAGTTTATTTAATATTTTTTTTTGTAGAAATAACGCCTTTAGGGAACTTTATAACTTAGAAATGATGCCTTTAGAGAATCTTTATATATTAGAACAAATAATCTTTAGGGGTTCTTTATAACTTAGTACAAATGATCTTTAGGGAATCTTTATAACTTAGTAACGACTGAATTTTAGGGAATCATCTCTGAATCATCTAACTTAGATAATTTCTCGTAGTTTTCTAGCATATAATCGATATGGCAGACAGTCGTCGTCGTCGGGGTGGCAGTGGTCAACAACGTTCAAGTGTTTCTGATGATCCCGATGTTCCTGATGTTCCCGATGTTCCCCCTACTGCTAGTGGGCGAGGTAGTCTTGGACCTCGTATAGTTATCACACATAGCGGTCGTAGTCGCGATGCCGCAACCCCCAACGCGTCTACAACGTTGACGCCTTTACTACATCGCCGACTTTCTTTTGATGCCGCTGCCGTGCCCGATGCCGCACCCACTGCATCAGGATCTAGGGCTAGAGCACCATCTTCCGCTGGTTCCACCGGAGCTGGCCCGAGCGAGAGGCCGAGTGATACTCCAACATCGGGAGTATTCAATATCACGCAGCAGCGCCCACCTAGAGGCACCTCCAAAGGTGCACAACAACCCAATGACAAGGCTCAAAGGCAGATCATTAAATTGTGTCCTCGTGGCCTGTTTATGAACCCCACTAGCAACGAGGTTGTGACTACGATCACGGAGTTGATCAGACAGTTCATGAAGGAGTTCTGGCCTACCTACTTGACGATGCCCAAAACTGTGCGAGGCCAAATGTTTGTTAAATTTACGGTGAGGAATTATTTCACAACTATATCATATTATTTAATTTAATATATTCATAAATCAAATTTTATTAATTGGCAGAATATATATGGTATTCGTGAGAGAGAAAAACACGCAGTACAACATGCCTACGAAACGAAGGCGAAGTCGTGTTATAAGAATTTGATGTACAACACGAAGAGACAATACTTTGAGAGGGTTGTGGATCCGAAATGGGCCGGGAAAGACAAAACTTGGATGCACGACGGGTTAGAGGTGGCGGCGATTAAGCATTGGACCACCGAGGATCATCAAGAGGTGTCGCATAAGTCTAAGAAAAACAGGAGAGGAGGCGAGGAGCCAAAGGAGGGGGTGAAAGCACCTCCCACTTTTTTTTGTGGATCCCTCGACCTAGAGGAGCTCAGACGTCGGCTGGTATGACTTATGAAAATTAACAATATGGGTGTAATTAAGTAATCTTAATATATGTGTAACCCAAGTTTGACGTACTCTTTCTTGAAATGTGTAGGCTGAGGAGGAACCTACACGAAAAGACCCTATTCGATATGATGTGGCCTACAGACGTGGTCACACGCAGCGGGTGAAGGGGACGGGCGGTGACACAGGAGTTCCAGCTCAGCGGACTTGGGTAGATGTTGCGTCGAAGGAAATTTATGTAAGTTATTTCAACCTCATACTCCTTTTTATGTTCCTCAACTAGCTTTAAATTACTTATTCTAATATAAGTACTGATTCTTTCAAATGTTAATGCAGAAAAAGTACATGGAACTATTGAGGACCAGATATCCCCGCCCAACTAAGCTCCCGGTGTTCGATCCTGACTGTTGGACCGAGGCATTTGGTCCTGTGAAGAAGGGGAAGGCGAAGGGCTTACCGAGGGATGCACGCCCGGAGGCGTTCAACATTAAATACAGGAAACAAGAAGATTATTCACATGTCTGCATCGACGAATTACAAACGCAGAATGACCGCAATATCTATCGCAGTGATCAAAAGATGACTGATATGAAAGCCACTATGGAGCTATGGAGATGCTTGCTTAAAGAGAAGGTGGACGTGGACCTTCCACCGATACCAAATTCTATATTCATGGGTCATGCACGTAGGAACGGAGTTGTGATTCCACCGGTTCGTATGCCGCATCGTAGGCCAGATCCATTTGCTCTCAGTTCTTCCGATAGGCCTGCGTATATCGAGGAGTACTCTGATGACGCTGATGACGACGATGTCGATGATATTATGGCGTCGTTGCAGACTGACGATTATGTAGAACTGGGTGTTGAGGATGGTGTTGGGAGTGGTGAGGATGATGGGGAAGATGATGGTGAGTATGATGACGGGACTGGATGTGGGTTGGATGATAGTTCGGATGATTAGTAGTATTTTTCTTATTGTAATATTGGACTGTTAAATTTTCCTTATTGTAATGTTGGACTATTAAATTTTCATTATTGTAATGTTGGACTGTTAAATTTTCATTATTGTAATGTTGGACTGTTAAATTTTCATTATTGTAATGTTGGACTGTTAAATTTTTGTTATTGTAATGTCTTTTACAACACTACCAAATCGTTACAAATAAAGTGCGTCACAAAGTAGTGTTTTAAATTATTACAAAACACTTGAACTAATCAGTATCACTATTTAGCTCCATGTTTTCACTTTCTTCGTCTTCCTCTTCAACTTCTTTTTCTCCTCTATCTTGTACATCTTCGACGATCTCAAACTCATTCCCCCCCCCAATTGTATATCCATATCAAACGCGCTAAAGTCTACGAACATATTAATTCCTACAGATGCGTTCTCTTGAAACACTTCCGCTGGCATCCCTATTTCTGTTTCTGTTTCGCTCGAATCACTTAGTGACGACATGTCGATCACGTGCCTAGCCGGTATAGTAGATACAACCATCCATCCATTTTGACCTGGTCGACCATTCGTAAGTTGTGGATACGGGGCGTAGTACGACTGAAGGGCCTGATTGGCAAAAATAAAAGGCTCGTTGGTTGTGAGAGACCATCGTGGGTTAATATCAACCAGTTTGTACGTCTCGTGAACACGAGTCCCTCGAGCTCTAATATCATACCACCTACACTTGAAAAATACAAAGTATAGCGGTCTTATGGGCCCCCAATATTCCACCTCTATGATTTCGTTCAATGTCCCGTAGAAGTTGGTGGCGTGGGATCCTCCCATGTCCCCCTCCACATAAACTCCACTACAATCACTCTTCTTAGGGCCCAAATGCATATCTGTGTGAAATCAGAACCCATTCACAATGTACCCTTCATAGTACAACACTGAGTTGAGAGGACCTGCGAGCAACGGCTTAACACGATCGTTTGTCATGTACTTGCCACTCGAGTAGGTCTACTTTAACCATGCCACGTACTTCGTGTTTCTCTTCTTTTGTACCTCCATGGGAGTAAGTCCACTACACTCCTCCTCAATAAACAACATGTGAGTTACACACAAAATAAGTTAGAAATACGTGATACATACAAGTTATCCTTAATAAAGAGTGTTTGCACGTAAAATAAAGAATATTGACTTACTCGACCCATCCATCCAGCTCTTCACAATTAAGAAGCGTGTACAATTCAATTTGCTCCAACTCTTCGGACGACAACCGCCTCTTCTTGTTTAGTGGCCCAAGGGCCTTCCCTTTCTTTCGAAATAACATCAGCTCATCATCCCACTCTGAACTCTCAAAAGTCTCGTTCCTATTGAGTCGGTTATATCTAGTACTCGCGGAGATACCTAGATATTGTGCACACATATTGGATAGCTCTGAAAGGAGGTAGGAATTCGCTATGCATCCTTCTACCCTTGCTTTGTTCATCACTGACTTTTTAAAATCAAACATACGCTTGGGAATATCGAAAAGTCAATAACATATAGAATAAACTTTTTCGAATAACAGTAGCGAATTAAACTCATTAAACATTGTGTACCTCTCGAATGGATACATCCATCTGTAGTGAACCGGGCCTCCTACTTTAGCCTCGTATGGTAGGTGTATGGCCAAATGCTCCATAGAATCGAAGAAGGAAGGAGGGAATATCCTCTCAAGCTTGCACATCGTGACTATAATGGATTCCTCAAGACTTCTCATATCGGTGGCCGAAACCTCTGAAGCACAAATTGCCCGGAAGAATAAACTAATCTCCACCAATGTTTCCCAAATGTTGGTGGGCAGAAAGTCGCGAAAAGCAATGGGAATCAATCTCTGCATGAAGACGTGACAATCATGACTCTTCATACCAAAGAGCCTATGTTGTTGCTTTTGTACGCATCGTCCCAAATTTGACGCGTATCCGTCCGGAAATTTCAGATCGCCCAACCATTTCAAGACCTTAACCTTTTCATCCCGCGTGAGACAGTAGGTTGCCCTTGGCTTCACATATGCGCCTCCTCGTGATTGTTCTAAAAATAGCTCTTCACGGTTAGTCCAAATCTTCAAATCATGTCTAGACTTGATGTTGTCCTTAGACTTAGAGTCATCCAATACTGTGTTGATGATGTTATCGAAAAAGTTCTTCTCACAATGCATGACATCTAAATTGTGACGAATCAAGTTTGTGGACCAATAGGGAAGTTCCCAAAATATGCTCTTCCTCAGCCAATTATGATCCGTATGAAAACTCGGTAGATTTTTCACTTTGGCCCCAAAATCAACATCCCCAAGTCCCTCCACAATTTCCCTCATTTCGTCGCCCATTTTCCTGCAAATAGGTTCTTCTAGTGACTTTTCCCCTTTTTGAATGAATTCTTGTCATGCCGCCACCTATGATTTTTGGGCAAAAAACGACGATGGCAATCGAACCAACACGGTTTACCGCCATTCTTCAATGTAAATGAATTCGTATCTCCCATGCAATAAGGACACGCTAACTTCCCGTGCGTACTCCACTGAGACAACATTCCATACGCTGGAAAATCGCTAATCGTCCACATCAGGGCCGCTCGTAATTGAAAGTTTTCCTTCATTGAGCTATCAAACGTCTCCAAACCAGTGCTCCATAAAGCATTAAGCTCGTTAATTAGTGGTCTAAGATAAACATCCAAGTTCTTCCCGGGACTATCTGGACCGGAAATGATAAGGCTCAAAAATATGAACTCATGCCTCATGCAAAGATCGATGGGGAGGTTATATGGGGTTACCATCACTGGCCAACAAGAGTATTTTTTCCCAGATGAGCCATACGGTGTGAATCCATCCGTACATAAGCCGAGTCGTACGTTCCTAGGCTCAGCTGCAAAATCCGGATGTGTCCGATCAAAGTGTCGCCATGCCTCACTAGAAGCCGGGTGAATCATTCGATACGTAGCCTCTCGACACTTCAAATGCCAAGTCATATGCTTTGCAGTACCTACGGTATAATACATCCTCTGAAGACGAGGACCTAGGGGGAAATACCACAAATGCTTCTTTGCGACCTTTGACTTCCTACCTTTTTCGTATCTATCAACCCCGCATATCGGGCATTTTAGGAAGTCCTTGCTCGCCGCAAACCCGTAAAACAGAAAACACTGATTTGTGCAAACATCGATCTTCTCGTACCCTAACCCCAAGGTTCGCTCCATCTTATGCATCCCTTTCGTGTCTTTAGGTAACAACTTCTCAATCTCAGGGTCGAACCCATCTTTAGACATCTTTAAAAAATGGTCAGAAACGATGTTACTCGCCTTGTGAATAGTTTTGTAATTCACCCACTCTCCAACCCACTGCAGGACGGTTTTGCTCTTCTTAGGGTGCATCTTCACCTGACCTAGACGCATCAAGTCGTAGAAATCTCTCGCATCGGGATTCGGATCCTCGTTACGCACAACGTCCTCATCAAATCGGCCTCCATATGCATCCACGACCATCTGTCTAAACGAATCGTCAGCACAAATAGGGTTGTCGGGAATATTGGCGTGTGATGGGCCGGGAGGTTCGTCGATAAACGTCATAGAAGTGGTGGTAAACTACTCTCCATGCAAAACCCACTCAAAATATCCAGGCGTAAATCCCGACTTATGAAGATGATCACGGACTTGGTATCGATCAAAAAACTTTGAATTGTTACATTTTTTGCACGGGCACCTAATACGCCCCCTAGATCTAAATAGCCATCTTGCCGCGAAGCAAATTCTATGAATGTGCGAACCCCAACCACAAAACTATCTCGCAAATAACCACTGCTCTCGAATCTATCGTACATCCAATTCCTATCTACTTGATAGTCCATTATTTATCTAAGATGTAAATTTTAAAGGAAATAATTAACTACAATTAATACTACAAACAATTAATAATTAACAATTTAAAACGTAACAATTATCATGCACGATAAGGTTGTAGAGTGATAAATTGATCAACTTACTTTTTGAAGCGTAAAAAAACGATTTCAAGAATCTTGTGTTCTCTACGAGTACCCTCGATGTGTTTACGCCAATATCTATCAAGAAATGAATAAACAAGTTAACATATCATACCAATATTTAGTATTTAAAAATATAGTTGACCATCTAAATGAAAAAAACGAGAATACCTTAAGAAATGGTGAAGATTGTTGTGAATTAGGAAAGTAAGGAAAAGGGTATTTATAAATGAAAATCTGGCAGCTCGTGACCGCCTAGTGGTCGCGAATGCCAACTTGCCGTTGTCATTCGTGACCGTCGGGCGGTCGCGAAAGCCAACTAGCCGTTGGCATTCGTGACCGCTGGGCGGTCACGAAAGAGGGGTCATTCGTGACCGCCCGGCGGGCACGAATGACATTCATAAAAGAAAATTTGATTTTATGGATTCATATTGATGTGTTTATGATTTTTAACAATAAGTCTCATTACTACATGTGAATTGAAGTAATAAATTAGTACAACATTAGTAATTAACATATTAAAATAGCGAATTAGATGTGATTAGGCGAGTTACGAATGAATAACCTATTTTATGTTCTACAACTAATCATCATATACACTAAGTTGTTTTAGATGTAATGTGTAATTTTTTGATAAAATCTCTTTTAATTTACTTATTAGTAACTATTTTATCAATTTAACAAACATCGCACCTTAATTAAACAAACGAAAATCAAAACTTTCGAATGAGACTTATTCGTGACCGTTGGGCGGTGACGAATAAGGGTCTTCCGTGACCGCTGGGCGGTCACGAAAGAGGGGTCATTCGTGACCGCCCGGCGGTCACGAATGATATTCATAAAAGAAAATTTGATTTTATGGATTCATATTGATGTGTTTATGATTTTTAACAATAAGTCTCATTACTACATGTGAATTGAAGTAATAAATTAGTACAACATTAGTAATTAACATATTAAAATAGCGAATTAGATGTGATTAGGCGAGTTATGAACAAATAACCTATTTTATGTTCTACAACTAATCATCATATACACTAAGTTGTTTTAGATGTAATGTGTAATGTTTTGATAAAATCTCTTTTAATTTACTTATTAGTAACTATTTTATCAATTTAACAAACATCGCACCTTAATTAAACAAGCGAAAATCAAAACTTTCGAATGAGACTTATTCGTGACCGTTGGGCGGTCACGAAGTAGGTTCGTGACCGCTGGGCGGTCACGAAAGAGGGGTCATTCGTGACCGCCCGACGGTCACGAATGATATTCATAAAAGAAAATTTGATTTTATGGATTCATATTGATGTGTTTATGATTTTTAACAATAAGTCTCATTACTACATGTGAATTGAAGTAATAAATTAGTACAACATTAGTAATTAACATATTAAAATAGCGAATTAGATGTGATTAGGCGAGTTATGAACGAATAACCTATTTTATGTTCTACAACTAATCATCATATACACTAAGTTGTTTTAGATGTAATGTGTAATTTTTTGATAAAATCTCTTTTAATTTACTTAGTAGTAACTATTTTATCAATTTAACAAACAACACACCTTAATTAAACAAACGAAAATCAAAACTTTCGAATGAGACTTATTCGTGACCGCATAATAAGGGTCTTTCGTGACCGCCCAGCGGTCACGAAGCAATTGGCGCGACCGCCAGACGGTCACGAAAGACCCCTCGTGACCGCCGAGAAGTCGCGAAAGACCTTGGAATTAGGGGCAATTCAAATTTTTTGAAAATTCAAAATTTTCAGCCAAATTCTATATATACCCACCATTCCACCCATTAATTTTCACTACACTAAAATTATCTTCTCTAAAAAAAACCCAACACTTTCTTCTCCTTTCCTCATTTCCAATCCAAAACAAAAACACCAACAATTTTTCTTCTCCTCTTTCCTTATAATTCCAAAAAATAAAACACCAACAATTTTTCTTCTCCTCTTTCCTTATATCTCCAAAAAACAAATCACCAACTCTTTTATTTTCTTCCTTTCTTTAATGATAACCCAAATCATTCTCTTAAATGATGTTTTATATAAAACAATCGCCCAACCATACATTCTATTTGCAAAAAACAAATATATATTTCGGTATTTTGCCGGAATATTTTTTTTTTATTTCGTTGAATGTCGGGCGGTCACGGATGGCTAGAATATTACCCGTGACCACCCAGCGGTCACGGATGGTTTAAATATTATCCGTGACCGCTTGGCGGTCGCGGATGACCGTCGGTGTCATCCGTGACCGCGAAGCGGTCGCGGTGTTGCCCGCGACCGCTCAGCGGTCACGGATGACCCCGACGTCATCCGCAACCGCTGAGCGGTCGCGGGCAACACCGCGACCACCTGGCGGTCGCGGATGACCTCAGCGTCATTCGCGACCGCTAAGCGGTCGCGGTGTTGCCCGCGACCGCCGAGCGGTCACGGATGACCCCGTGTGTACCAGCGGTCCGGTCGAGAATGCCCGTCGTGACCGTTCGGCAGTCGCGGATGACCCCGGGGGCATCCGTGACCGCTCGGCGGTCGCGGATGACCGCCGTGACCGCTCGGCGGTCGCGAATGACTGTCGTGACCGCTGAGCGGTCACGGATGACCTCCACGACCGAGGTCTTCCGCGACCGGTCATCCGCGATCGGAAAGGGTCATTCGCGAGCGCCCGGGCGGTCGCGAATGACCGTTTTTTCTTGTAGTGTATCCATATGCGTATATTGTGACCAACATGATTATTTGCGTGTATACTATTTGTTAATAATGATGTTATTATTAGAATCATATTTTTTTTGTATGTGTTAGCACCACTATGATCAAATTATGAAGACTTTATTGTATATGTACTATGTATGCTCCGCTTGGATGGGCATTTGCCCAATCTACATGGAGGTATTTGTAGCATATGAGTTTTTTGAATTTAAATAAATTTACCCATTCAATTCCTTTATTATTATTATTATTATTATTATTATTATTATTATTATCATTATTATTATGATCATTATTATTATTTTGAGTTTTGATGTAGCTGTGCGGTCTGATTTTGTTTCTTCCTTACAACATGAGTGTTTTTATGTTTTTACCTTGTTTTTGGCATTACGAAGGTTTTCAGATTAAATGTGTTCCTTAATTTATTAAATTAACTAGAAACGTTGATCTGCGGTGCCCGCGTGACTTTATAATTTATTTTAAATTTACAATTACTTTGTATGGTGAGATTATAACTTAATTAAGGATAGATAATTTATATACTTTACCCTTATCTGTAAGAGAAAATTAAGTAATATTTTTTTCTGTTTCATGAGAAGGTTTAAAAAATAACAAAGCTAAAATAAATTACATTTATATCCCAACAAATAAAAGGTTTTAATAGAAGAACGATGGTAAATAAAGAAATCAAAAGAATGATGTCACTGTGACCTACTTTATATAATAGTATAGATGCAATCTATTTCTGGGACATTGATTAGTTCTTAAAACAGACTTAAATGTTGAATAGTTTCTCTATATTCATTCCTCGATTGTTTTCTATTAGAATTGGTGGGACGTCAGTTCCGCTTCTTGCTCTAAAAATGAAGAAAGACTTGTCGTAGTTGAACTCAAATTCTCATAATTTCGCTTTTGAGCTCCACTCAAGAAGGCTTTATATCAAATGAGATATCACCATTTGTATAAACGCAATACCAGTCAAGTATCACTCTTTCATGCATCTGACATTAGATGATTGTTTGCCTCAATAATCATCACTCAACCAAAGAACAACTCATTTGAGTTGGGAGCTAACATCCTTTTTTCGTTCAGCGGAGGAGATCACATATAAGCAGAGTATATATTGTGATTCCAGTGGTTAAGGGATTTTTTCTCAATACAATATTACATTGTCTATTTTAGGCCCAAATTCTCATAAGTTGGTTATTGCAAGGCTCCACCCCAAAAATCCAAAACGGCTCACTATTCTTATAATCTCAATACCACTTTGATATAGCTAGGACTATTCTTCGCCCAATAATTTCTACGTGTAACGTGTTGATTATATTAACTTATTGAATACTACATTCATCAGAAAAAAAAAAACCCTTATTGAATACTTCACGGCACATCTTCAGTAGAATTTTGCTTAGTTTAAAAATTTTAAATTTTTTATTTTCATTTTCATCAGAATAAACAAATATCTCATACATCAAACCCACCCATCACAATTTCTTTTTGATCGCTTTGACTTTAAAGACATTAAAATTTTATTATAAAATTTATTTCCCCAAAAAATGAGGATTGGCAACCCGAGGCTGACAATGTACATCTGCAAAATAAATAAAGAATGACTCGTTGTAGTTGCTTTGTGAATGGAAATTCAGCTTTGTATTTAGGTCTAGTTACAAAAAAAGGATTGACCAACTGTCACTTTGAAGAATAATGTTATTTGGTAGTGTAAATCATCGTGTTATCCTCCTCACATCGATCAACACTAAAAGGAACTTCGCTTTATCAGAATTCAGAAGAGAGTACTATATTGTTTCAATAATAATCAAATCTAAATATTGGAAGGGACAGTATGGGTCCACACAATGCATCTGTACAATTGAATATTTGTTCTTAATGGATTGTGGGAGGGATGCTTTTAATTTGCGAATTATCCAAATGAGTTATGTTACTACTTTGGCATGTAAAGTAAAGAGTCGGTCGAGCCGTTGTGATTACTAAGTAAAATCGCTAGTCATTTTCCCACTAATTTGTGGCTCACATTAATATATCACATTAATATATACAACCCTGACCTGAAAGAACGACGTAATTATATTCTTTGATTAATTAGCTTTCGCTATAACCATCCTTATATTATTTGTGCTAAACATGGATTGTGAATATAATGTATCTGGTTAGTATATGCTCATGATACAGCCACTCAACATAGAGATATTTTATGCTCTAAAAAAGTGCATATTATAGAGACTAATAGGGGGGAAAAAATTGTTTTGTCCATTAAGTCGGCTACCTCGCCATTTTTGTCCATTATTTTGGCAGTCCACCAAATTTGTCCATTATGTTGGTATTTTTAACCAATTTTGTCCAAGTTCCTAAACTGCGGTGGTTTTCGGCGGAATTAATTGACGTGGCCACCGTTGACCACCCAACCCTAATTTTGACCACAAAAAATAATAATAAAAAAAATTTACTCCACCTGGAAAAAAAAATTTTATTACAATACTCATACAAAATACGTGGTTTTATTTTTGATAATTGCCTAATTAATTCAGCTTTTGAAAGTTTAATTTGTAATGCAAAATAATATTTTAAAAATTATTCATTTTAAAAAGAGGAGAAAAGAATTGTAAAAAAAACCATAGGTGCAAAAAGAAAAAAAAAACTGTAAAAAAAGAAAAACATAGCTGCAAAAAGAAAAGAAAAAATAAAAAAAATAAAAAATTATTAGTGGGACACTTGTCAAAATTCTAGGGGGGTGACCCAGTGGTGACCCCCCTAGGATAGAGAAAACCCCTCCTCACATCGATCAACACTAAAAGGGAACTCGCTTTATCAGAATTCAGAAGAGAGTACTATATTGTTTCAATAATAATCAAATCTAAATATTGGAAGGGACAGTATGGGTCCACACAATGCATCTGTACAATTGAATATTTGTTCTTAATGGATTGTGGGAGGGATGCTTTTAATTTGCGAATTAACCAAATGAGTTATGACTTATGTTACTACTTTGGCATGTAAAGTAAAGAGTCGGTCGAGCCGTTGTGATTACTAAGTAAAATCGCTAGTCACTTTCCCACTAATTTGTGGCCCACATTAATACAACCCTGACCTGAAAGAATGACGTAATTATATTCTTTGATTAATTAGCTTTCGCTATAACCATCCTTATATTATTTGTGCTAAACATGGATTGTGAATATAATGTATCTGGTTAGTATTTGCTCATGATACAGCCACTCAACATAGAGAGATATTTTATGCTCTAAAAAAGTGCATATTATAGAGACTAATAGTGAAAGTTGTATTCAAATGCTTTTTTGAGACTTTGGGATTGATAGCGATCGTAAAGAGGGAATTTTATAGTCAAATAAAACTTTTGTAGTTTCTGTTTATTTTGTAATGCGGTTCAATCTATTAAAAATTAGATTCACATATTTCCCTCTAAAAGACCTTGTTAGAGGGAGAGGGGTAGAGTACAGATAAATAGATGCCAAAATCATTCCCCAAACGATTTGGCTAGGTTCTAAACGGGTTTATAAGGTCAAGCTTAGATCTGATGGAACAGTAGAGAGGTATATAAGGCTAGGCTTGTGGCCAAGGGCTATACTCATAAAGAGGGGTTAGATTACTTTGACACATTTTCCCATGTTGCAAAACTTACTGCTGTTAGAGTTATCTTAGCTTTGGCTGCATCTCATAATTGGCATGTGCATCAGTTAGATGTTAACAATGCATTTTTGCATGGGGATCTTGATGAAGTTATTTACATGACCCCCCCTAGTTATTGCTCTAATAACAAAAATCAAGTTTGTTTACTTAAGAAAAGTCTTTATGGCCTCAAACTAGCCTCTAGACAATGGTATAACAAACTAACATATTGTTTACTTGCTTTTGGCTACACTAATATTGTTTCTGATAGTTCTTTATTCATTAAACATCATAACTCTTCTTTCACTACTTTGTGTGTCTATGTAGATGACATCATCTTAGCTGGGAATGATGCTCTTGAGATTTATGCTTTAAAGAAACATTTGCATGATATGTTTACCATTAAAGATTTAGGGCCTTTGAAATATATTCTTCGTATTGAGGTGGCTAGGAATAAGAAGGGTATCTCTTTGTGTTAGAGAAAGTATGCTTTGGATATACTTTCTGATTTTGGTTATTTGGGAGCTAGGCCTTGTTTAATCCCTATGAATTCTAATGTGAAGCTTCAATTAGATGATTCCTCTCCATTAACTGATGCTACTTCTTACAGGAGACTGGTGGGGAGACTCATGTATCTTACAATCACTATGTCTGACTTGAGTTATAGCATTCATTGCTTAACTCAATTCATGGCCAAGCCCAATGCCAGTCATTTAGCAGCTGCACATAAGTGTTGAGATACATTAAGAACAACAAAGGTAAGGGGCTATTCTACCCTGCTTCTAGTGATTCTAACTTATAGTCTTTCTGTGACAGTGACTGGGCGACTTGTATGGACTCTCGGTGCAGCATCACTGCTCTAGCGGTTTATGTTGGTGATTCACTTGTGTCATGGAAAGCAAACAAGCAGGCTACAGTCAGCCGTTCTTCCTGTGAAACCGAGTATCGTGCGTTAGCGGCTGCCACTTGTGAGGTCCTGTGGATTATTCAACTCCTCAAGGACTTACACATTCAACAAACTCGCACTCCTATCATTTTTATAGACAGCAAGAGTGCATCCAATATAGTTGTCAACCCAGTTCAACACAAGAGGAAGAAGCATATACATATCGATTGCTACTTTGTCCGCGAAATAGTACAACAAGCCATTGGGTGTTCCACAGTATATCTCCAACGAACACCAACTGGCCGACATTTTACCAAGCCATTGGGTGTTTCACAGTCCTATAAGATCTTGTCCAAGATGGGCATTTTGGATATACATGCCTCTCTTGAGAGGGGGTGTTAACATATCTACATTAAGCGTGTTTACACGTTTTCTAGTTATAGGTTTATTTCATATTAGTCCTTCTTTTCCTTGTTATTGTATTTCTCACCCTAGTATATAAAGGGTGTTGAGGTAAATTAGTAATTATTCTATTCTATTCCAAACGGCTGAGATGAGAAGAACCCTAGATCCTCTCTTCTTCTACAAAACGCTCTCTATGTAATACAAATATTTTCAATCCGACGTCATCATCAAAATATTGTGTGAAACTTCTGTAAAAACATGCATGCTATTTTTCGATGCAAATGGCAGAGGACCAATTTTAATTCATGACTGTGTAACAATTTTAACTTTGATCCCTTTAATTAAAAGGAGTGTCTGTTTTTGTATTTGCCAATTAAGAATTATCAAGTGCCCTAGACGTAAATTAAGCATCCTCCTCACAAAAAGTAAAAAGTGCAGATGTGTTTTAAGCTGGTGTGCTCTTCGAAGCACAACTCTCCCCACTCACATAGAGGTGGGCCCCACCATACATGCCCCCCCCTCTACGTGAGTGAGAGAGTTGTGCTCCGAAGAGCACATTAGACAAATCATGTTTTAAGAAACTAAATAAATGTTTTTCTTAAAAAACAAATCGTGCACATCCGATCGATTTTGCGTGTACATGACACAATATATATGTTTAGGACATCAAGTGCAAGAAACGTGGGGCTTTTGGCAAAAGAACAAATACTGCATTTGCACAATAGAGGACTAGAATTGGATTGATCAATTTACAATAGAGATTTTTTTTTTAAACTGTCAAAAAAGGAATATTAAGTAATTAGTAATTGGGAAAGTGAGACACCCATGAAAATACCTTTGGACTTTTAATTTTTGGGAAATTTGGAGTATTAGAAATAATCTATGTTTTAATGGTAAGCAACCTATCCTTAATTATG
The DNA here is from genome assembly GCA_948329865.1 of Linaria vulgaris. Taxonomy (NCBI): domain Eukaryota; kingdom Viridiplantae; phylum Streptophyta; class Magnoliopsida; order Lamiales; family Plantaginaceae; genus Linaria; species Linaria vulgaris. Next base: position 78,252,627 of record OX415252.1, read on the forward strand.
TTGTTGATCATATATTAAAGTTAAGGTAATTGATTTATGAGTTTTTGGCATAATACCCCCCTGTAATATGAGAAATAGGCGTGTTACCCCCCTGTAAAAAAAGAAAGGGCACATTACCCCCCTGTGATATACGAAATAGGCATATCACCCCCTTGTAATAATAAAATAGGCAGATTACCCCCCTGTTTTATGTTTAATAGGCACATTATCCCCTTGTGTATTTTTATACGGTGCAAAATACCTCATTTTTATACACATGTACTAAGGGGATAATGTGCAACTTTTTAAAAATTATAGGGGGGTAATGTACCTATTTCATATATTACAGGGGGGTAATTTGCCTATTTATGTTTTACAAGGGGGTAATGCGCCTATTTCGTATATCACATGGAGGTAATATGCCTTTTCTTTTTTTACAGGGGAGTAATGCGCCTCTTTCCTATATTACAGGGGGTATTGTGCCAAAAACCCTTGATTTATAGATCGATGGGATAACTACAAAATGACTTACGAGTGAGGATTACTATTAGTTTAAATTGAATAAACACCGTTCAATCATTTGATGGATGTTATTAATTATATTAGACTTTCTTCGAAGAAGAGTAACCGACGCGGTAATTTACAATTTGAAGCAGTTCTTGGAAACTAACAACGATTAATCCAAACCGCCCGTAAAACTCAAAGAAGCATCATTTCCAAGTAACAGCATATCCGTATTAACCACGGTAAATGTCATTACAGCAAGAAAAACGAACACCGAAAGTGCGGAGAGTACGAGCATTAAAAGAGATGTGACGGGACCCTTCACTTGCTGTGCATATTCCGCCGAGGCCAGGGCTAGTAGTGTTAGCGGAAAAGAGTAAGCCCACCATGCAACGTTAAATCTCTTCATTGATTTCTTGAAAAGCGCTGGCCGACATATCTGAGGTAAAAGATATCAACAAAATTATTTTATGTGCATAATCTTTTGTAGTGGTATATGTTCCTTATATATATATAGAGTAATTGGCACGAAAGATTAATTAATTTTTTGTTATTTTTTATTGGAAGATAGTCTTTATATTACTTTTAAGTGCTATATATGTTTTTTTATCAGCCAATGTAGTATATATTTTATTAGTCTTAGTTGATATATATGCGTATTAATTGAAAATAACTTATAAACGAAGTTTTTATTGTATGTACTTAATGTTTAAGGGGTTGACATATATTGCTTTATAAAATTTAAAAAATTAAAATTTAATATAAAGAAATTAAGTAAAAGATTTCTAATTTTAAGTTTATAAGGCGAGAACATAGCTAGTACTCGCTAATTTCACAACGGCTTTTTAACATTGTATATGCTATGTTTGGTTTGTACAAAAAGTACCAAAGCGTAACAATGAGGAAGTGACTCTAGTAGAAATATAAGTGGTGTTATTTGCAAACTCTTGTGAAAAAGTAGAAGTTCGTAATTTTAATTTAAACTTCAAAAGAATTTAAATTTAAAAGTTGAGAGTGTTTGCAAGATAATTTTGAATTTAAAATAATCTAATTATTTTATTTAAAAATACTCACCATAAGCCAAAAGCACTCCACACCAACTTTAAGATTGTGGGGGGTTTTTTAGCTTAAAAAAGTTTCGTAACCGAATAAGCTAGATTTGCAAACACCCCAAAATCATTTTTTTAAATAAAAATTTGATTATAACTATTTTAAGAGTTTGCAAACACCGCCATAACATCGTCATTGACAAAGTAGCTTATTTTGTTTTTGTACCGATATCAGTGTTTTCTTAGCTTGAATGTTTGTAATACGAACTTTTGCTTTTACTTGTCTAGTAAGATCGAGAAATATGAAATCCAAGGTGCAACACTTTTCATAATAAACTATTTTTGAGAAGGAAAAAAAAAGAGGAGAAGTAATTATTAAAAGTTTATTTTCAAAGGAAGAAAGTTCAGTTACTATTTATTTCTTTCAAACATTTAATTTTATATTTAAGTAACTTCTTCAATATATATTCAAATACTCTCGACTTTTACTGAGAACTAACTAAACTTAAGTTTAACCAAAAGTAATGAAAAATCCACTCTTCATTTAGAGTGAAGTTGCAATAACAAATTTATAAATTAAAGACCAATCGTAAAATGAGTAACAGCATTATGAAGTATGAAGATACACTACTAACAACCGTATCAAGATCACTACTCCTATAAAACAAACAAAAGAGGCGGTGATCTCTCCATAAGCAGAATCTCACTAGTTTGAATGTTAATTAATTTCATATATTGGGGAAGTTACGTTGTTTACTAGTGAAAAAGAAAAGTGTGAAATTAGGGGTGACATTATATTATAGATACGTACCAATGAGGTGAAGAGGAACAAGGAGAGAAAAAACAGCATCTTGCATGGCATGTCGAAACTCCCACAAATCGAGCTCCACGCCAAGCTAGCCGTGCTCGGCGCAGCCACAAACAAGAAGAAAACCGGTCTCAACATCGCCGGGAACCTATCCGCGCCTGACAAACGCTGGTAAAGCGTGATAAACACCACCAAATAATGAGCCAACCCAAGCGTAAATATACAAATGGCACTCTCCTTCCACCCCAACCTAGCCGCGGCCCACGCCCCAACCAAGTTCCCTATCACCGACAACTGGCTCGTCGGGTTCGCCACCATCGACAAAAACTTCTTCTCAGTCGTAAACCACTGACCGTATATCTTTACGTCTAGAATCACTACCGGGACGACAAACACCCACCACAAAGTATGGTAAGGAAAATTGTTAATGTTTATTACATGCTCGTTATATGTCATTAACATAATAAGCCAAGAGATCCAAGGGGTGAAAAGGTAATTTACGCCCACGTGGTGTACGAATTCCGCTTTGACCAATTTGAAGTGAAATATACATCTTAAGATGTAGAGACAAGAGAGTAGGATTAAGGTGCATAGTGAAAGCCACCAAAGGAGAAGGAAAGCTATTGAGGGAATAAGAGTTTGAATATTGTGAAATATGTTGTGAAGTGTTTGTGATGTGTTGATGTGTTGGGTTAGTGTTTTCCATAATAAAACTTGGGTCCCTAATGAGAGGCTTATTCTGAAATAGCCAGCGTGGAACCTGGTCAAAATTGAAGGTGCCGATGCTTCTTTTGCAGCGCTTTGTGGATTGCTACTAACGGTGATACAAGGGTCAACGACAATTTCAGTCAAAGATTCGGGCTCCTTTTCTCCCATTATAATGATATGTAAAACAGAACTAGTTGATTTGTATACTACAACTTAAGTGGTTTATAAGATGGTTTATGTTGTCCGTCCTTATATAAGGGGACTTATGTAGGATAGGAAGTTAGAAGCATTAACAACAGATGCAGACATCAGGTGGTTTGGTATGTCGACCCCACATGGGATTTTGGTTATAAAGCACCTAACATTCTGATATTTGAAAACTAAGTCGATATAATTAGGTCTCTCTGCCTGTCTTTTTAATTAATTGAAAGTATATATAGACTATGGAATGGCTTGATCATTATCATAGTTTATTTCAGTTTTATTCGCTTATTAAAAGGTTCAAGAATCTTTATTGTTTCTGAAATAAAAACACAAAAAGGATTGAAAATGTAATAACATACGTATAAACTTAGCTTACTACAGTTATAATGTTTAATGCAATAGTCTTCTTAGAAACCGATCTAATTATATGCCATATGACTTATCATTCACATTAAACACCGTTATTATTTCGATTTTTCGTCGTCCTCATTAGTCCAACATGCATGCATACGAACACATGAAGAAGCCATCGCTCAAAAGCTTATTACGTAAGGAAGCACTCGAAAATATGGGATATGTAGTAGTGGATTGTCCACATTTAGTTAGTTATTATGTCTTTAATCACAAGATAATTAGATCATCAAAATCGGTTCATGATTTAGTAACTGTAGGGGCCCTACAAAATTAAATACACGTATACAGCCCCTGCAGGTGATGCTTTTTGAACTTGTTGTGTCTTACAGTTAAATACATGTACACGTGAGATTTTATTGGACACGTAGTATGTAGTGTTGATATCGGATCAGCAGATAAGAGCATTAAAGAACGAAGAGTTGAATTAGGTCAATTTCTCAATTCAGTGGGAAAGAATTAAAGAATAAAACATTTAAAGTGGATAAATTGATTAAGCCAGCACTTCAGTAACTGGTCGATAAATATAGGGCGAAATATTTTTTTTTTCCTTTAATTTTCTCCAACTTCAAGTTTTGCCTTTTATCTTTTCGGGTTTAGAAAATGCCCGCTAATTTATTTATTTTTAATAAAAATTGTCCGGCGGGCTTTTATTTGGGCTTGGTCCAATTTTATTCTACATGGCAGCTGACTAGGATGCCATTAGGACGACACGTGGCGCCACGTAATATTTTTAATTAATTTTAAAAAAAATTGCATACTTATTTTTAATTCAAGATTAAATTAAATTTTATTATATATTGTTGTAAATCATAAAAACTAATGTATAAATTTAAGTTTAATATAAATTTTATTTTAAAATGTTTCATAAATTAATATTTACTAGTAAATATTAAAAATAAAAATATTTCAATGATATATATTTTTGGGGTAAAAAAATTATAATATTTTTTTAAATAAAAAGAAATTTGAAAAAAAAAAAAAGAAAAAGAAGAAGGAATTCTTCTTCTTCGACTAGTGAGAAGAAAAAAAAATCCTTCTTCTTCTACGACTGAGAAAAGAAGAAAAGGAAAAAGAGAGAAGATCTGGTGGTGGTGGGCGTGTGGTGGTGGTTGTGGGTCTCAGAGGCGATCAATTGGGCGTGTGGTGTTGGTGGGTGTGTGGTGGTGGTGGGTCTCGGAGGCGGTCAATTGGGCGTGTGGTGTTAGCGGTGTGGGCGTGTGGTGGTGGTGGACGTGTGGTGGTGGTGGACGTGTGGTGATGGTGGAAGTGTGGTTGTGGTGGTGGTGGGCGTGTGGTGGTGGTGGGTCTCAGAGGCGGTCAATTGGGCGTGTGGTGGTGGTGGACGTGTGGTGATGGTGGTGGTGGTGGAAGTGTGGTTGTTTGTTGGGGGGGGGGGGGGGGGGGGGAGTGGAGGTTTTTTTTTGTCTTTTCAATTTTTTAAGTATTTAGTTATTTAAATTGAATTATAGATAAAGTTTAATTATAAGAGAAAGAAAAATATTGTTAATGCTGGAATATTTCTTGTTAATTTTTCTGACTTTTTTAAAAAAATTATTAGTTATTAAAAGGTATGTTTTTAAAATTAGAATTATTCAGTAAGTTTTTATAATTTTTCTAATTTTAAAACTTATTAGTTATAATTTTTCTATTTTTTTATATTAAAGAATTAAATATCTTATTATTTTTAATAAATCAAGATGTACTCTTTTTAAGGAGTTAGATATCTTATTGTTTTTAATAAATAAAGATATACTAAAAAAAATATGTACGCCAGGTCAACTCTCATGTAAACTGGGCTTGGAGCTAGCCCAAATAAAAGCTCGCCGGGCAATTTTTATTAAAAGAATTGAATTAGCGGGCATTTTCTAAGCCCGAAAAGATAAAGGGTAAAACTTGAAGTTGGAAAAAATTAAAGGGCAAAAAAAATATTTCGCCCATAAATATATTACGACGAGCTGCTGACATAGATAGCTTGTTCTTTTTCCTCATTTTTTTCATCTTAATAGGGTTTTGAAAATGAATAGAGGTAACCTTAAAAGATTTTTCTATCTTAGTACAAGTATGTTGTTGAAAAATTAAGTGAACAAAAAGAATTTGCTAGCAGGACGACTCATGGAAAGAATACTAAAACTCACACAAATTCTAGCAAATACTTTTTATGTCCACATATTAAGGTGGTGTTTGCAAACTCTAAAAATAAGTTAAAATAACCTTTTTATTTAAAACAAGCATTTTTGGAGTGTTTGATTGACAAGTTAATGCCCACAATTTAGAAGTTGGTCTTTCCCCACTTTTAGCTTGTGCTTCTAATTTTATAATAAAATAAAATATCATTTTACGTAATTGTCCTCACAATATACCGTGCCTTCCAGAAAATCCGCCTCACATCTCTTCGTTCCCGTGCCGGTGCTTGAGTAGTGGGAAAAAATGGCGGGTTTCTTTCCTTCTACATGCATAAAAGAAACCCACCATCTCCATCTCCTTAGAGAAACCATTAAGCGTGAGTGAGTTGCCTCTTCAATTTTCTTCCTTCTATTTCTCTCTTCTTTATCTAATTACTCCTCATCCCTAAATCTCACATATTTAATTGTTGTGCTAATATTCCTACTAATGCAGGATGTTCTCCATTACAAGGATTTCTCTATAATATCTGGTTCGAGAAGATTGTGGTTGTGAGAAGGTATGGATTTTATTTTATTTTTGTTTCTTTCTTACTGCTATTGAATTAATTTTATCTACTTTATTTTTTTAAAACTTGAGATTAGTATCAAAATAATTGTTGGTTGTGCTAATTAGAGTAGCAGAGCTGAATCTATGCATATTGAGAATGTTTCCCCTAATAAAAGTTTCAGATGACTAATATAAGGAAATGCGGTGTTGTTGTCACACCAAAAAATAACATTCTTAGATGTGTTAAGTGAATTGCATTGACATGTTGGTGCCAAAATTCATTAGCTGAAACATATAAAATCAATCTTAAGGAATTGACTTACAACGTTTTGTAAAATCTAGTTCTGTAATGGATGTATAGATGCATGATCTGTAACATCTGCTGCTATGATGAGGGAACTTAACCAAATTTGATTGTGAGAGGTGATGAAATAGGTTGAGCCAATTACTAATATGAGGTTGGGTCAATTTATTTTAAATCAATAAAGGCCTGGAGGTTCCCAATTTGCTTTTAACTGGAGGTTCCCAATTTTACTGGAGATCATAATCCAAGAAAAGAAGATCAATACTGCTATAATTCATACCACTATTAGGATATACATGATTGTTTGGAAACTGGAACAAACCCAATGAAATTGTTTAAAGACATGTCTGATTTTATTGTCCTCTTGTTTTATCATGTATTTAGATAGCTACTATATGGTACTTTGATTTATGTTTCGATTATGTTCATTCGCTTTCTTTAGATTCACCTTATTACTTAAATCATATAAGTTATGTCATTATTGTAAAGGTTAAGTAGCAGTTGTGAATGTTGATGTACTTGTATAAGAGGATCTGACATAGAGAAGTAGTCTGTTTGTTTAAGTTTTGTGGTAAACATATTCTTCTTTTGATAGCTAAAATTATGCTTACAAGCATATGTGGTAAATATGCTAAAGGTGTTATCAAGCCTTAACGTGAATTAAAAATGATATATTTTGAATCTTCATTCACTCCTTAAATATATTTTATGAGAAAATTTTTGTATCCTTTTCAAATCTGACTGGGTAAAGTTTTTCAGTTAATATTTCTTACTTTGTTTCATGTAGTTATGAACTATCAAACGAATTATCCAAGAGGATCAAATGTAAACTTTGTATTTTAGTCACCACCACATTCTCATACAACTTATCCAAGCACAAGCCCTAGTAAAAAAATCTAAGGGAAAGAATGTAAAGACACAAGAGAAGGCTAGTTGGGATGTTAAGACTACTATGATATTTATTAAACTATGTGTTGATATGATGGCCGAAAACCGTCCCAGCACCCATTTTAACAAGACTGGTTGGGATAGGCTTGTGCAAAAGTTTTTTAATGCATCCCAACGCAGCTATGATCGCATTCAGTTGAAAAATCGTTGGGATGCATTAAAAAAAGAATTTGGTATGTGGAAAAAATTAATGTACAACGAGATTGGGATTGGTTGGAATAGTGAGAGGGGGACTATTAAATCGAGTCCAGATTGGTGGCACAGAAAATTACAGGTATTGCTCTTTTTTCTTATTAGTTTTTGCCCATGCCATCATTAATATGCTAATGAATAAGTTGAATGAAGGTGATTCCTGAAGCTGCAAAGTTCAAAGAGAGAGGGGTTCAATAATGCTTGATGAACAAGAAATGTTGTTTGCTGATGTGGTTGCAAATGGGTAATAGTGCCTATACTCCAAGCTATGGTTTGGTTCCACCACATATGGAGGATGTGCCACAAAACAACATTTCAGATGACGAGGTTGACGAGCCAGATAATGTGTCACTTTCTGATATTGATATAAATTAGTCAGCAAATTATGTTAATCTTGGTGCTGAAGGAAATCGAGAGAAGCGTCACAAAGAATTTACTATACCCATTTGTCACAAAAGGACAAAGAGAATCACATCTGCTGAAAAAATAGCAGAATCTCTTGAGGAACTGTCAGATTCAATGAAAACAAATCCTGTCCCAACACCAACTCATCAAAGTTAATTTCCTATTCAAGCTTGCTTAGAGATACTAGAAGTGCTTGGATGACACCAGCAGCGAGGAAGAACAAGAAGTGTTATCATCAGCTGCCAATAAAGAAAAAAGCTTGATATTAGGTGCCATGGCAGCTGGAGTAACAGTATATTACGAGAACAATTTACATAAAGTTCCATGTCGTACTAGGGCATTTTCAGGTTGGGTTGCATTGATGGATCTTTTAAATGGGCATGATCGTAGATGTCGTGAAAATTTTAGGATGAATATTGATGTTTTTTATAAGTTATGCGGACTTTTAGTGGATAATTATGGACTTAAACCTATGAAATATGTCACTGTTGAGGAACAATTAGCAACTTTCATGATGATTGTTGGAGTTCGAGAAGGAAATAGACAAACGCAAGAAACTCTTCAACGGTCAGGTTACACCATCAGTCGATCATTTCATAGAGTTTTAAGAGCTTGCACGAGGATGGCTATTGATTGGGTGATGCCATTTTGTGACAACACAGTAACACACCATTACATCAGAAATAATTCAAGATATTCCCTTATTTTAAGGTAATTATATTAAAAACAACGAGTAGTTACATTCTTGGCATTGCATAACTTGTTGTACAATATTGAAAAATTGCAGGACTGTATTGGAGCAATAGATGGAACTCGTATAAAAGCGTAGTTACCAAAAGAAGACCAAGAACCATATATTGGTAGAAAGGGAGAACCAACCCAAAATATTATGGTTGCATGTGATTTTGACATGTGCTTTACCTTTGTATTGGCTGGTTGGGAAGGTAGTGCACATGATACCCGAATTTTTTATGATACACTACGTGACCCTTAGAAAACAAAATTCCCAATCCTCCTCGAGGTACTTGTTAGTTTATAAATGCATATTGTTTCATTTTAATTGTTTAAAAAATCAATTTCTAAGTTGTATATACTTTTAATAGGTAAGTATTATCTAGTAGACGCTGGTTATCCTAATATAAATGGGTATTTGGCTCCATACAAAGGTCAAAAATATCATCTTTCCGACTTCCAACGAGCTTCAGTGTACAATAACCACTTTGAGTTATTCAACCACTTTCATTGCGAACAACAATTGTAAGGTCATTTGGGTGTTGGAAATCTTGATTTCAAATTATACATGATATCCCTATCAATTACCATTGGAAAGATCAAGTTGCTCTTGTATCAGCTACAATGGCAATTCACAACTTTATTCGTAAACCTGACATGGGTGATGAAGACTTCCTATATTATGATCGAAACCCAGAGTACATTCCAAACCATGTGGATGATATAGGAGAATCTCATGGTCCTCAACTTGATCCAAACGACAACGAGATGAATCGAGTTAGAGATGATATATGTACTGCACTTGCTTTTGGAAGAATCGGTGTACCTACTACTATCTAGTTTTTTTTGTTCTTTGTTTTTTAAGCTTCTTTCTGCATCTACTCATATACACTCTTAATTACTTGTGGAATTTAAGTTGTATTAATTTATTTTGACATAAAACCCTTTCAACATGATTTTATTATATTTTTATGTCATTGATGTTAAATTTATCAACTTTTGTTAGAATTGGCAGTGAGTAGTCATGCATGATTATATTATATAAACAAATGAGTTGTACCTATCCTTTGTTAGAATTTTATGCCGCTACTCCTAAGCAAACTATATAGGAACTTAAATAATATTTTAATTATGTACTATTATTTTACGTATTCTTTTTCAGGCCATTATTAATTAGAAAAGTCTTCTAGCGTAACTTATATGATTTATAGTGTTATTGAAGACTATATATTTAATATGTTTAAATGTATTTTTTTGAGGTTAGTTTAGTCAATTTGCAAGAAAATCACAAAATCACTTTTGGCTTTACAAACGCTTTATAGAGATTAGCTTTCACTTAAATTATTAGCTTCTACTTTGGACAAGAGTTTGCAAACACCGCCTTAGAACAAATTAGAACCTAAAATCACACTGACACGCCTAACACTTGAGTTTTTTTCTTCAAGAAATTTAATCAAAACCCACTGCAATTTTATTTAGATTCAACTTGTTCAGAACTTATATTATATGCATCAAATCACAAACATCCAACAAATTAAAAGAACGAGCAGAGTTCTTATATTACTTTAAAGCCAGAGCAAACATTTGCCTGCCCTGTTTACTACAAACGTCAACACATTCACCTTACAAGTACCACTGTCTCACTTTCCATATGTATACATAAAGCACAAACTAGTACATTAAGAACAAAGGGAGTGACAATATATGTTCTATGCAGCTTCAGCAAACCCAACTCTCAGTTTCCCGTAATCAAACACAGTGTGGTAACGACCCATAAACATATCTCCCAAGATCCTATATTCACAATCAAATCATTAGTACAGTTTTTCTACCACGTGAAACTCCACCACAAATTTGAAACACGGAGGAAACTCACCAGAGAGGTCCACGAGGAGGAGGAATGTCGAGACCTGTAAATCCACTAATGCATTGTGCTTGAGAACCCTCGCCTACCTTAAGTATATACTGATTCAAATCATAAAAGCCACCAATGTTAGAAAGATTACATAAGATTCAACATAAATGCGCTTTTGACACGCCCCGTTTTATGATTAATTAGCGATTAATTGGCTTGTAAACGCATTTAGTTGTTGTGATGGACGGCGTCATGATCTTTTTGATCCACGGGCTACAATTAACTTAAAGAAATAAATAAAAACACTTGTAAACGAGCTATAAGGAATATACATGCTTCTTGTAAACGAGCTATAAGGAATATACATGTTTCTCCTTTAATTGACAAATTTGTTTATCTATAGATCTAGAAGAAAACTTTAATAGACATATAGAAAGAGATTTAATAATTTTACTTTAAAACCCCAACAAAATAATAAGTTTGTCTTGAATGCACAAGACTATCATTAACTAAAAATTAAAATTAAATAATAAAATATATTATACTCCTTGTATATGATAATATAATTAAGTAGAATATGCTAAATATTTCTAGATTTGATGTTGAAGGTTTGAGAGAAAGATTGGTGTTTTTTCAATTGTAAAAGAATTTAAAGATGGGCTTTCTTTTTTACATTTATTGATGGATTGAGATCGTTTGGAGATATTGATTTTGTTAGTTACTTGGGCTCTTTGAGGAAAAAATCTAACAAAAAAATAACTTGTGCTACAAAGTTTCGAACCGATGACCTATGAAATGTAATGTAACGCATTATCGTTGCACCATGACCACCATTTGTCAGATCCTTGTCGAGTAGACCGTAAAAGCGTTGAGGGGTCAATCCTTGGCAGGAGTGCGCGCACCAGACACGCAAGTAAAAAAAATTACACGTGCAGCGCATGCACAAGGAATCTTGCACTTTGGCAGAACGATCCAACAACAAGAGTTCTAGGGCCGCTCCGATTTTTTTTTTTTTTTGACACTTAGGCTCTATCATGTAAATAGACCAACTCTAGATTATTTTTTTATATATAATAAAGTTAGACTTCTCTAGAACGTGGTTAGGATTGGCCAACTCATTTTATTGTAAGAATGGTGTAGAAAATTTCTTTAGCCTTTAAGACCGTTAAATTAGATTAATCGAAGCCATTCATTGAGCCCATTTCCATGTATATATACTATATAACTTTCACTTTTTCAGACATCAAGAATACTTTTCAGCTCACTTGCATAGCTTTCAACATTATTTTAGTCTCTCGTTCACTAAAATTTTCTTTATCTAAGATCCTCTAAGTTTTAGAGTGAGGTTGATATCGTCGTGATTTTTTTCCCCCTTTTTTTTATAAGTACCTATTACATTGGGTCAAAATTGACCCCGAGCTGAAGCCCACCCTAGCCCTCAGGGTGGCTCTGCCCCTAGTTGTTGTGAATATGCGCAAATAGATACTTGCCGGAATTATGAATTATTAGTGGGAATGAGAGAAGACAGAAATGGTAAAGGGCACATTGGATTAATTGTGCACTTATATGAGAAAACTCAATCACGTTTGTTTGACCATAAATGTCATACCTCTTTAGGAGATAAATCAAAAACTTTCCCGGCGATTGTGAAGGAAACACTTGGCATAGAAGAAATGCTACCACAGTCAACCGCTGATTGTCCCATAGGACTAGGAAGCCGCTCGCAAAGCTGAAAAGCCACATGTTTGATATAAGATGAGGCGACAAAAGTCAAAACAAACTTTCTAGAGAACACAATATTTATACCTGATTAGCATAGTTCAATATGCGATCTTGAGTTTGATTCTGACTGAGCTGGTTTTGCATCCAAACAACGGCCATTTCACAAGCAGAGCACATCGCATCATTCAAACGAGAGGATCTTCCACCTTTTTCATCCACAACGCTTTCAATACCCCCACTGTATGAGAGAGAGAGAAATCAAATATCCAAGTTAGAAAAAAAACACAGAAACATTACGTTAGCTTAGCTTTTGAACAAAGAAAAGGAGTGAGAAAATGCACGAACCTAACACCTCGAGTACCATCAAATGTACATAATCCAACTTGGGAGCATACTCTTTTTGGTTTTGCCTGTAATGTAATGAAGACAAATTCAAACTAGATAAAAGACACCAGACACCATCAAAATCTTAGGTGTAAATCACGTGTAAGTAGCAAAAAGCTACTACCTCTGCCATTAGTAGTTCTATAATAGTTTGTCCATATTGTCCAACCACGACCTTGCATTCTTGGCTAACAACTCCGGCAGCACCAATGGCATGATTAATCATGGTAACTATTGACTGAACATACATTTCAACACAGAGAAGTGTTAGCAAGCATAACGAGCCAAGCAAATTCACAAGCGTCTTAGACCCAAGCAAAATCAAAGATATTCAGCATTCAAAACTGAACACCAATAAAGATTGTCCATAACCATTCCACCCACCCCCATAATAGAACCCGAGAAGTAAATTAGTGAAATCATAAAAAGATCATAAACATGGTAAAAGTTTTACTCATAACTCCTGCTCATCTATATCTAAACTAATCAAAAGTTTTGTTGATAACTCCCAGGGTACAATTCTAGCTAATTTGTTCCAAACTAATCTAAGTCGGTACATTCTAATCTATAAGTATACTTAAAACATTCACAGGAGATGCACGAAGAGGCAACATCTAAAAGACTAATACATTATCTTTTAAGTACCAGTTGGGTCTGTCTATAAGTATTTTACTTCATGAGACCTATATTTTCTTGTCATAAAACACATCACCATACAAAACATAGTCTCTTACTCTTGCACCATTGTGCCTCACGAGCAGGCTTACACATTAGATTATAGGGTTAATCCGTTTCTGAAGATTACAGAATGAACATAAATAGTTACGAATTCAACTCCTTAAATTGGGGGAAAATAAAATTAGTCAAACTATATTAGATATTAATAACAAATATCACTCAGGACAGACATACCGTCGGACCAGCCAAGAGAGAAGTCCCCGAGTCTGCAATGGCTGAACACCCACCACCACAATAGCCTAAAAAAGGCAATCATACCAATCACCATCACTACAAGGGGGCATAACAAATAATTCTGAACGAAGAAGTTTCGCAATCATAACAGAAAGTACATCAGATATATATATATATATATATATATATATATATATATTAGGCCACCCTAATTAAGATTAAAGCTTTGGTTGGTGATTATCTAGATTATCTGCTACAAGTAACAAAATGGCTTTTAAGGCAACGAGATACATACCACTTTGTTTACCATCAATGAGGACATCGCCCATATCAAACTACAAGCAGACAAATGAGAGTTTAATAATCACCCACTACATTCCAATGACAATATTAGTATACAAAATTATCTTGATAACGAACCTGCCAGTACCCTTTTTGTGACACAGAGACATATGTATGTTTACCCTTGAAATGATCTGGGTCAACTCCGCCAAAAACTAGTTCACCACCCTTTTCTTCTTGTGCATTTCGGTTAAGCCAAAACGAGAAAACTGGTTCCTTAACAAGACCTTGACTGACCATATTGTACCTTAAAAGATATTTACAAGAGCAGCAACATTGAGTAGCCTTCACACAAATGTAAATAAATAAGGGGCTACAAGCAGAAGATAGACTATAAGGAAACTCATGCAAAAAAGAACTGGCACATCATTACCCTAGGACCTAGGTTGACGATGGAAAAGGGTAAAACTATGCTTATACCCAAAACCAAATTTCAGAACCCCATCTAATTTAAATGTGCAGTGTTGAACCTGCCTATCATATCTCCAACTACCCCTAAAACCCTCCACCACCATCCCCATCCCACTAGCTATCTTTAGCCAATTGATCCAACTGCATGCCAGTCGTTTTCGACATTAAGCAGATAATACAAGAAAACAAATACCCAGCTATTAAGAGCTACTAAGAACAGTGCTAACCATCTCCAATATCCGAGACCACAATTTTCTGCAAACGTATGACAACACAATCAAGAGAAAATGGTCCAACTCATACCACACTGGAGTTGCATTTCCAACTGATATCTCCTTGAAACCAAGGCCTAATATGCCATCAAACTTGGCCGCCACAAATGTAACACCTGGCTCTTTTGTTGCCTCGATGAACTCCTGATCAGAATTCCAAAAAAAACAAAAAAAAAAAAACTCCTGATCGGGTCGACACTCAACTATATGAGTCAAGATATTTCTGAATACTAATCATGCAAGCGAAATTCCAACAAAAAGGATAACCTGATCTTTTACGACTAGGTCACCAATTTTAACACTATCCTCACTGAAGAATCCAGAAATAGCTCCAGTTCCGTACTGAATTGCAGCAGATTTTCCTACAATACAAATATGTCAAACATTTTACTTACTTTTCAAGTCATTGTCGTGATTAATCTTTGCCTTGCCGCACAAATAACAAAACCTTAAGCATCACCAAATTGGCTACATAATGGCCACCACCGCAAGTCTACAACTTATTAGCATTTCAAACGAAAGTTCACTTGATTCAACTCCACCTCAAATAACATGTACGTGCATGTTTGCAACACTAGGCCAGAGCATACACCACATACCAATTTCACTAGGAAACTACTAAACTTGCAAATTACTCCACCATACATAACTTAATCTAAAAATGGAAAAGTGTCAAGTACAACATTAACTAACTATATAGTACTTAGGCCAAAATAATCAGCATACGAATATGAAGCACAAGCGCAACATGGAAAGCAACAAACCATTCTTTTTGTAAGTACTCGACTGGTCCGACTTGTACTTGGAATGGAAGAAACACGCAACCTATACCACGAAGCAACAATTAGCAAATTCAATCAGTTATTAACAAACACAACACGAGAAACAAGTGATCTTCCCTGTACTACTTTAGAACTCATATAAGGATGACTTACAGAAAAATAACATTTTGAAGACGGAACCCATAGGTTGGAGCTTCCGGTATCGAAGATCACAGTGAACTTCTGGGAAGGAGTACCAACACCAATCTCTCCAAAGTATTGTGCATCCATGTAGTTCTTCAACCCTACTATATCGGTGTCGGAAGCATCCACATGATTACCTCGGAAACCATACTTCCTGGTGGAAGCTCTCAATTCCTCCCCTTCCTTCGACTCAACCCGCGAAGCAAGCCGGTTGTTTTGATCATACTTCAACTTTTTAAGTCCAATTCGCATTAAACCATCATTGGACGCAGCAGAAAAGGCAACAGAAAACAGCAGACTTGAAAGCATCACAGTTATAGCAACAGCTCCATGTTTGAATCCCATTTTTCTCTACAATGCAAAAGTTAACACGTTAACCGTCATTTATATATCGCAATAATAGACTAGATACGTTAAACACGCGATGAACACAAAGAAGCATCATCCATCACAACAAATGAAACAGAGGTAAATGCAATTGGCCTCATATGGTCTAATTGCAACTTCAAATGAAAAATCACAAATCTTAACAGTCATACACAATAATTAAGCACTGCTAATTCCTCCAATTACACTATCTTTCCTTCTAATTTCGAAAAATTACCATCTATTTATATGAAACTTATATTTTCCTCTCGTCCATGCAATTTTAAAAAAAAAAAACTAAATCACGTAATCTTTTTTTAGTAATTACTAAATACCTCAACGTGCTTCAAAAATAAGAGATATCAACACAATTATCATTAAAAACATACAAAATAACAAAATGCAAAAACCTTCAATCGATTTTTTTTTTCTTATTAGTCCACATTGAAACAGAATAATATTATAACATAATACAAATCACCTCAACAACAAATAAATCATACAAAAGAAAAACTCACCTAAATGTTGAAAGAGGACAAGGTTTTTAGAAAACAACTCGTACAGTAGTGTGCGTATAAATAGGGAGAAATAAAATAACCACCTTTCTGAAATCAGCTACACTCCTCCTCTCAGCCGTAGATTTGATTAAAACTACTTTAATCGGAGCCGTTGATTTTGAAGTAGACGTCGCTTTCACGAGATACTCGTTCTTATGGAGGATGGGAGAGAACGTAAGCAAAGCACTTTTGGTGCAGGGTGGCGAGTTACGACGCGGCGTACGGGAGTTACGGTGTGCGGATTAATCTGGAACGTTGGTGACTAGATCCAACGGCTGTGAAGAGGGAACAAAAGGTAGGTCGGTGATGTGGACGCAATAACGTGACCCATAACGTCGCATAATTGCAAATGGAGTGTAACTGAAATCTTACGTGTCAGCTAAGCGAGCACGGTAGCTTAACACGCGACACCATCATTTGCGTCTTTTTTCTACCTTTCTTTAATTTCCCATTATTATATTATTGATCTTCTTTTTTAAATGAGAAGTGAATATGTAGATTAGTATTTATTATTAGCGGATTTACTTTAAAAGAAAGTGCAATAAGAGAGGTAACTAATGAGATAGTTACTTTTTTATTTAAGGGTTTGATTAAGAGCGAATAATTAAAGCATCGTAGTTGGCTTTTGACTTGCTTCTTTTCTTTGGATAAAATCCTCTTAAAACTTATATGAGATGACTTTTGACTTTTTTTTTGAGTTACACTCGTAACATGCCTCGTTTATCTTTTCACCATTAGCTTTTACTTTTACTGCATTAACTATGTACCAGAGCAAAACAAGACTACTACTCATTCACTAGTTGATCATAACTTTTGTTTACCTATATTTTTTTCAAACTAATAAATCATGTCACATGTTGTTTTTTAATCCTTCGTTAAAAATCGCAAATTGCATTATTCAGTTAGAGGACTAAAATTGCACTTTAGAGAGAGTTTTATTTCGACTTCGGATTTCTCTTTCACTATTTTTTATGAGGTATAACAAATAGCGTATTATTATTCTAAAAAGAAGCATAAAATCAACGCCATAGAAATAATTGCGTAACATTTATTTGCTTAGGAATGAAGCATCTTAGTTGGGTTGGCTTCAGTGTGAATACTTTGTGATTGGACTTGACTTGCTTGTAATTTGGATAATCGTTATGTTTTAAATTCTTTTTTTCTAAAAGTTTATTTTGGTCGAAATGACTTTCTTGTGATTCCCGTCTAATTAATTATATTCTTTTTCTCCATTTTCCCCCTTTAGCTTTTATTGCATTAACTGCCGGAGCAAAAGCCACATTAGTAATTATTTATGTTGTTCCAAACTTCCCCAAGAAATTAGTAATAACTCATGAAAAATCCTGTATTTTGATCATATAACTCATATAAAATATAAAATGTTACCATTGTACGACTAAGTTATTAAGGGAAATGTGGTGTCTCTTCAGTGTGGGAGTTATTTGACTCTCAGGTGGTGTTTGCAAACTCTTGTCCAAAAGCAGAAACTAATAATTTAAGTTAAAGCTGTAAAAGCAGTTATGCATCATAAGTTGATAGTGTTTGCAAAAACATTTAAAAGCCCAGAAAAATCTCTATAAAGCGTTTGTGAAACCAAAAGTGATTTTGTGATTTTCTTGCAAATTGACTATTACCATTTGCAACCACATCAGCAAACAACATTTCTTGTTCATCAAGCATTATTGGACCTCTCTCTTTGAACTTTGCAGCTTCAGGAATCACCTTCATTTAACTTATTCATTAGCATATTAATGATGGCATGGGCAAAAACTAATAAGAAAATAAGAGCAATACCTGTAATTTTCTCTGCCACCAATCTGGACTCGCATCAACAGTCCCCCTCTCGCTATTCCAACCAATCCCAGTCTCGTTGTGCATTAGTTTTTTCCATATACCAAATTCTTTTTTTAATGCATCCCAACGATTTTTCAATTGAATGCGATCATAGCTGCGTTGGGATGCATTAAAAAACTTTTGCACAAGCCTGTCCCAACCAGTCTTGTTAAAATGGGTGCCGGGACGATTTCCGGCCATCATCTCATCAACGCATAGTTTAATAAATATCATAGTAGTCTTAACATCCCAACTAGCCTTCTCCTGTGTCTTTACATTCTTTCCCTTAGGTTTTTTACTAGTGCTTGTGCTTGGATAAGTTGTTTGAGAATGTGGTGGTGACTGAAATACAAAGTTTACATTTGATCCTCTTGGATCATTCGTTTGATAGTCCATAACTACATGAAACAAAGTATGAAATAGTAACTGAAAAACTTTACCCAGTCAACATTCACAACTGCTACTTAACCTTTACAATACTGACATAACTTATATGATTTAAGTAATAAGGTGAATCTAAAGAAAGCTAATGAACATAATCGAAAGATAAATCAAAGTACCATATAGTAGCTATCTGAATACATGATAGAACAAGAGGACAATAAAGTTAGATGTGTCTTTAAACAATTTCATTGGGTTTGTTCCAGTTTCCAAA
Source organism: Linaria vulgaris (assembly GCA_948329865.1). Classification (NCBI taxonomy): domain Eukaryota; kingdom Viridiplantae; phylum Streptophyta; class Magnoliopsida; order Lamiales; family Plantaginaceae; genus Linaria; species Linaria vulgaris. The sequence continues at coordinate 78,271,818 of OX415252.1, forward strand.
CAATTATGTATATCCTAATAGTGGTATGAATTATAGCAGGATTGATCTTCTTTTCCTGGATTATCATCTGCAGTTAAAAAGCAAATTGGGAACCTCCAGTCCTTTATTGATTTTAAATAAATAGACCCAACCTCATATTAGTAATTGGTTCAACCTATTTCATCACCTCTCACAATCAATTTTGGTTAAGTTCCCTCATCATATGAGCAGATGTTACAGATCATGCATCTATACATCTCCATTACAGAACTAGATTTTACAAAAAGTTATAAGTCAATTCCTCAAAACTGATTTTATATGTTTCAGCTAATGAATGTTGGCACCAACATGTCAATGCAATTCACTTGACATATCTAAGAATGTTATTTTTTGGTGTGACAACAACACTTCATCTCTTAATATTAGTCATCTGAAACTTTTATTAGGAGAAACATTCCCAATATGCATAGATTCAGCTCTGCTACTCTAATTAGCACAACCAACAATTATTTTGATACTAATCTCAAGTTTAAAAAAATAAAGTAGATAAAATTATTTCAATAGCAGTAAGAAAGAAACAAAAAATAAAATAAAATTCATACCTTCTCACAACCACAATCTTCTCGAACCAGATATTATAGAGAAATCCTTGTAATGGAGAACAACCTGCATCAGCAGGAATATTAGCACAACAATTAAATATGTGAGATTTAGTGATGAGGAGTAATTAGATAAAGATGAGAGAAAAAGAAGGAAGAAAATTGAAGAGGCAACTCACTCACGCTTAATGGTTTCTCTAAGGAGATGGAGAAGATGGTGGGTTTCTTTTATGCCTGTAGAAGGAAAGAAACCCGCCATTTTTTTCCACTACTCAAGCACTGGCGCGGGAACGAAGAGATGTGGGGCGGATTTTCTGGAAGGCAGGGTATATTGTGAGGACTATTACGTAAAATGACATTTTATTTTATTATAAAATTAGAAGCACAAGCTAAAAGCGAGGAAAGACCAACTTCTAGATTGTGGGCATTTTCAGCTTTAAAAAAGTACTTTTAAAATTTTAACTAGTCAATCAAACACTCCAAAAATGCTTATTTTAAATAAAAAGCTGATTTTAACTTATTTTCATAGTTTGCAAACACCACCTCAATCTGGGAAACTTTTTTTTTTCATAAATGTGGTTATTGACTTATTGGTTAATTAAAGATGGGCATCAAGTCATTAACGAGAGGCCCAAATCAAACGTAAGTTGAACCAATAGTGCAATTTTTTCAAACGTCTACACATAAAACAAGGAATAGGAACTCTTTACTAGTTGCCCATGTTACGTTCACGCAGGATGATTCAGAAAATTCATGAAAATTGGAGCAATTAACAGTTAAGGCCTTATGCTTTACACTTTATGCATTTACCTACCTGAAACATTTGGTGATGCATATTGAACACTAATTTAAAAGAGAATATTTAAGAATATAAATTATCTTATAGGGGCACGTTTGGTTGTCCCAAATTTTAATTATAAAAATAATTAATTTAGGTACTACTTGTTAGCTTTTTTATTTAATATCACATTTAGATTGTAACACTAAGTAACCTATAACTTTCATACCATTTCTTATTCCATATTTGGCTTGCAAGATATCTTGGCTTACATGAAATTGAATTGCACATTTATCCCCAATTTAAACATTGAGGCGGGAGATGATTTTGGGGACAAAGATGTCATTTGAAGAAGCAAATAAAATGTGAGATAAATAATCCTAGGGGTTTGTGTGAGATTTCTTATCTTGCAAATAATGCCAAATACCATATTTTTTGGAGGGTGATCCAAACGCGAGATTAACCAAGTTTATTAATTTTATCTTGACTCTTTTGGGCAAGCAAACGTGTCCTAATGGTAAAAATTGATGTCTCAACTCTCAAGTGACAACATTACGATTAAAAAATGGTATGTTGCTAACAAAATGCTATCCATAACTATATGTTTATCAGTCCGACCCCGCACACCTATGTAAATTACATGGCCGAGGCCATAGTTTTTATATAGATGTTTGATGTTTAAAAAAAAATATCTTCGAACAACCTACGTTGCACGGACACGGATAAGTAGACACGTATCAGACAAGATACAGATACGAAGATACGAATTTTTCAAAATCACATATTGAGATATGTCAAGGATACATCGAATATTTAATATTAAAAAATTATATATGTATATATATTATTTAAGTAAATATATAAAATAATAAATATTAAACACTTATAAAATTTTAAAAATAATCAACATATAGCCATATACAAAGATCCACCATTTCACAAACTCAAATATTAATTGATAAATATGTTCAACACGAATATTACAAAGTTTCATAATATAACAAAGATTAATATTGCAATAACTTATTTATTGTTAAACAACATCATCAACAAACAAAACCAACTCAAAGTCGGGTTCATCAAGTAAAAAGTGAAAATGATTAATTATTATATGAGTTAAATGAATTAATAAATTAGAAAATTGTATTTTGGTGTTTGTAGTATAAATAAATTCACCCCTAAAATTTTCAAAAATAAAAAAATACCTATTTTATTGAGGACACGTATAGGATACGCCTTAGGATAGTATCCGATACGTATCCTATTTATTAAAAAAATAATATTTTAATAGGATACGCCACGTGGCGTATCCGACACGTATCCGAGGTGTATCTGAGGCGTATCCGAGGCGGACACGTATCCGATACGGGATACGGAGTCATTTTCAGAGTATCCGTGCAACATAGTGAACAACTTTGGGATTCTTACTTACGGACCAACCAAATTTGGATCAAACTTCTTCACTTGTGTTACCATATATGGAACGGGTTTCTTAGAATTGTAATTAATTTTAGCTTATTAACAAACAACTGATAAATTATTAACAATTAAGTAATGGGCTGGCCAACATGGATAATGGAGAAGTCTTCACAAAATGAGTTAATACTGGACCGGGCTATTTTAAGTATTAAAGAATTTCCAGACCATATAATATATGGACCTTCATCGGCCGAGCTCCATAGAAACATATCCATTTTGCTGTTTTAACTTTGTATGCTGAAATGCCCAAAATCACAAAGGAATCAAAGTTTTAGTCGTTTTTGGTGAAGTCTCAAGACTATGAAGAGATCATATTTCTAGTAATAAATTTTTGTTCTAACAAAGAGAATTATGTTATATGTGTACTTTCTTAACAATTCGTCGTATTCGACGGAGGTGTCACACCTTTACCTGCCATTGGAAACCTCCATTAAAGGGGGGCCGAAACAATTAACTATATTTTCAACCACAATATTATCACCATAAATGTCATTAATTTTTTAGAATATGTGAAACATATCTTTATATATGAAAGTATGTAAGAATGTATGTACAAGAAAATGAAGTAGAGTAGTCTAATCGTTTCATAAAACTAAAGAATTCATGGAGTTATTTTTAACTTATAGGAATAATTTTGTGCATAGTTCTTGAAACTACAAAGAAATTCAAACAAATAATAAACCAAAAGAAGTAAGGGACCGAGGAAGGGAGAGGGAGAGGACGGCCTAAAGGAAGTGGCTCTAACAAGGGACCAAGAAAGGGAATATTAAAGTTAAAACGAGGCACGGGGTACTACTGAAGCACTGACACCTCCACCGAAGAGAATCTATAAGGTTGTTGCATTTGAGAGTCAAACTAATTATTTAATGGCGACGATAGCTGAGCAACCTCGTCTAGATCAATGAGTATTTTGTGCTGGAACTGTTAGGGCTTGGGGCACTCTTGGACAGTTTGAGAACTTTGGGTTGTTGTTGCTGCTTGATTGAACCCTCTCTAATTTTCCTAAGTGAAACTGCATGCTTGTGAGGAAAATAGAGAAATTGAAACAACAGTTGGGTTATTTTGGTGTGTCGGTGGACGTTCGTGGCAAAGCGGGGGGTCTAGCTCTTCTATGGAAGAAAGATGTAAATAGTAGGCTTTTGGGGTTTTTCGCAATATTACATTGATCTGGTGATTGTATATGATGATCATATGAAAGATTGGTGTTTTATCGGGTTTTATGGGGAACCGAATGCGAGTCAGAGGCCCAAGTCATGGGACTTGTTACAAAGGCTTAAGTATGTTTCTACTAATCCGAGGATTTGCGGGGGAGATTTCAATGAGATTTTAAGCCTTGAGGAAAAATTGAGGGGAAATCCCAAGGCGGCTTAGTGCATCAGAAACTTTCGCAAGGCTCTGCTTGATGCTGGATTGTCAAATATTGGTTTTGAGGGTCGAATGTTTACATGGTGCAATAGGAGGGAGGAGAATGAGACCGTGTGAGAGAGATTCGACAAGGCGTGCGCATCAGAAAATTGGAGAGTTATGTTCCCAACAACGTGGGTAGAGAACCTCACGATGAGGAACTCATATCATTCGGTTATTTTCATCTACCTTGAGGTGCGCCGTACTTAAAAAAATTCCTGGAAAGGCCGCAGACTTTTCATATTTGAGGCAGCATGGGTGAAGAATGCAGATTGTCGGGGCATCATCTCTCGATTCTGGAACGATAATGATAATAACGAGCATAATTTTGATTTGCAAGCCAAACTTAGCCGATGTAGGTTGGGATTGGTTCAATGGGTTGTTGTGTCGGAATATGAACTCAAAAAATGCATTGAGGAGTTGTCACACAGTATTAAAGCCTTGAGGGAGGGACGTATCTCAGCTGATTCTAAGCTTAAGGATTTTTTTACGAAAGATTTAGAGTTTGATGATGGACAATGAGTGGTTGTATTGAAAACAACGCGGTATGGTTGAATGGTTAAGGGAAGGGGACAAGAACACTGCGTATTTCCACAAATGAGCGAGTGAGCGGCGAAGGCAAACAGGATCAGAGGAATTCATTCGAATGGGGTTTGGAGAGAAAGTCGTAACGAGGTGGAGGCTATCGTGATTGACTATTTCGGATCAATTTTATGTTCCATTAGGCCTAATGAGAAGGAGATTGGCGACGTGTTGAAAGTAATTTAGGCTAAAGTTGGACCAAAGATGAATTAGGAGCTGGGCAAACCATTTACACCGAAGAAGGTAACCGCATCTCTCTTTGATATGTACCCTTTCAAATCCCAAGGTCCAGATGGTTTCTCTCTTGTGTTTTATCAAAAATTCTGGTCCCTAATGAAATCTAATGTTATGTGCTAATAGAAATCCTTGAATGAGCGTAGCTTTCCAGATCCATTAATTTCAGTGACATTGTTCTCATTCCTAAATGTAAGGATCCGAAGATCATGAACCAATTCGGTCCCATTGCTTTGTGCAATGTCTGTTATAAGATAGCGTCAAAGCAATAAAAAATAGGATTAAGTCGTTCCTTCCTAGTATTATTTCTTTTGCACAATATGCGTTTGTTCCTAGGAGACTTATTACGGACAATATTCTTTTTGCTTTTGAAACTAACCACTTTTTAAAGAATTGGAGACCAGGGAAGGTAGGACATATGTCACTGGAGCCGGACATGGGTAAAGCGTATGATCGGGTCGAATGGCCCTTCTTGGAAAAGGTACTCATTAGACTAGGATTTCATAGTTCTTTTGTGTCCCTTATTATATGCGTGAGTTCATATTCTTTGTTGATCAATATTACAAAATTCTCTCTCACCATATTACAAATGAACGGGGTTGGAAATATTACACCAGATAGAGGATTACGTCAAGGTGATCCTCTCTCACCATACTTGTTTCTGTTCGTTACTAAAGTGTTTTCAGGGCTTATTTGGGATGTGTAGATGAGGCAAGCGTTGAAAGGAATTACAATCTGTCAGCACACCTCGGTTGTGTCTCATCTTTTGTTTGCCTATCATGTCCTGTTTCCGGTTGCCCGAGGAAATTCTCAAGGAATTGGTGTCAATGGCTAGTAAGTATTGGTGGGGAAGTGCGCAACATAACAAAATTCTATGGGTTTCTTGGAATAAGTTGTGCATAAGCAAGAAGGAGGGGGCTTGAACTTTAGGGATTTACAGGGTTTTAACATTGCACTATTAGCAAAACAAGCTTGGCGTATTTGGAAGTACCCAAACAACCTTGTTAGTCAAATTCTCAAGGCAAAGTATTTCCCCAATGTGTCAATTTTTAAAGCTAAAAGTGGAGGATTACAATCCTATACGTGGAGGAGTATTACGGATACGGCTCCTCTTCTTGCTAATGGCATAAGATGGAGAGTGGGAAATGTATCGTCAATAAATGTTTGGCGAGACGAGTGGCTACCACGACCATGTACATTCAAACCGTTTACTTCGGTGGTGGATGACCATGCACCGATTCGTGAGAACATTTGAGCACGGCAAATGGGTTTAGGGATGATATATCGATCGCGGTTCCCATATCTTTCTCTCGCAAACGAATTTTATTCTTACCCTTATTAGAATACACCTTATTTCCACTTGCTGCCTAAGGAAGACTCCTTCTTTGTATAGGATTCTCTTGAGATACGGTTTTCTCTCCTAATTGGAACAGATTTCCTTTCCTTTCCTTTAGCTCCAAGATTTTTAGTGACACTCTCGGGTTTCATTGTAGAATCTTGACCTGTTTCTCGTCGAACTGTTTGCTCAAATTATGCATCGTGAGTCTTGGAACTCCGCTCTATCCCGGGTTTTTCTGTCGACTTACTTGCATCCATTTCCCAAACTCATCATTTTGGGTTTTTTCAATGAGCAAGTTCTTCGGCTTGCTTGACAATTCCATTTGAGCGTTCTCCGTCTCCATTTGAGTAGAGGTCACCGTTGCATTCTCTGCTCACGGTGCATGCAAACGTATTATGTCCTACCTGACCACATTTGTAGCATAACATAGGCAGATTTTGTACACAATTTGGTACGTTTTGCCTCTTATGATCACTCCTCTGTCAAGTGGTTTGTTCCTCGGGACTTGGACGCAAACTCGGGTAAACTTATCAAGTGCGGCGTAAAACGTATTCCCGTCAATTTTAACTGGCTCTCCCACACTGCTTGCAATTGCTGTGATAGCTACTTCTCCAAAGAATTCCAAAGGTAGCTTCATGATTCAAATCCACGTGATGATGCAATCGAGAGAACCGTTTTCCGCTTCAAAATCTGACGTCCATGTTCGAATGTGGAGGAAGCTTCCCCCGATTTGCCACGACCCTTGAGTGAGTATGAATTCTCTTTGTGAAGACGTTAGGCCTCAGATACAATAACTTCCACGCGTTAAGTCAACGATATTGCACTCTTCTGTGAGTTTCCACATTACATTTAGCTTATTCACCAAACTAGAGTAATACCAAGGTTTTCCCAGCACCTTAATTGGAATTGTATTCCTCCATTGGTCACACATGGATTCATAACGATCGTCCGCAAATTCGACATTTTTCAATGGTGATTCGATTGTAGGCTCAAGAACCCTAAATATTTCGCTGAACTTATTGATTCGTTCTTCGTCAATGAACACATCTTTGGGACGGACCATATTAGTGTAAGATTGCCTCTCATTAATGTTTATCTCTCCCGAATTCGTTTTAGTCGCCATATCGATTGGTCGTTGTCCATTCGTCGCCTTGAATTCATACATCCGAAGGGGTCATTTTTGGGCGCCAGACGGTTCCGATGTATCTCTCCCTAGGTTTATGGACCCTCGTTGTTCCTTATCATGGCGTGAATTCGGGCTATCGGAGATTGCCATCTTCGATGCCATAAATTTTTGATCGCATTGGTAGTTTGAGTTTGCCACCGTATCGCCCTAGAGTTGTCAGAGCAAAAATATCTTTATTTTTTATCAAATTTAGAATTTCTTCCCCAAAAGAGTGGATTTGTCTGAAATACTCCTTGGACACAACTCCCTTCACTCATAGAAGTGTGAGCCCCACACATATTGGACCTGCACTGCTGTGAGTGCGGGGAGTTGTGCCCCATGGAGCATACGCAAAGTTCCCTAAGAGAGCAATCATGTTACAAACGGTCAACCAAGGGCAGGTAAAATTTACTACATTTCTATTGTGAACTTCATAAATCTTTCTAGAAACCCGTCGTAAATCGCGTGATCACATATAAGAAGTATTTCATTTAAAGCTCAATAATATAATACACAATAATTTCGTGAACCTTATGGATAACCAAATTGCAATTTCACATGGACGCATGTGACCATTAATTCCAAAGTCAACTGAGTAAACTTAGTGGTACGGTGGATAAAGTACGGTGCGATACACAATGTCACACGTTGTCTTTCTTTCTTTAAAATAATAATCAGAGACTATGTACAGTTAATTTTTAACAACATGATTGGTGGAGACTTCCATTTCATGACGACTTCTGAGTGCACGGAAGTCAAATAACGTATCTCACTTCTCTAATTAAAATTCAATTTATCTATTAAACTGTTAAACGAACACGCATTTCTTTATTTGTCTTGACCGATGATTGCGATCGTGCCTTTCTATTGATTCACTTATGTCTAGTTTAATGCATTATTATTTTTTCTGACACTCAATTATGTCATTAGATAGTTTATTGCAAGTCATCTAATGCCACCTAGCTTTCACTTTGATATTTGAATTTGAATGTATTTGACAAGGCAAATAATTTTATGTGCTGCACATAATTCGATTAATTACCAGCCTGTTCTAGGACGAGATGAGACTTCCTAACACTTCAGTCATACATAATTTCTATTTTATAAGATGTTGGTATCATGAAAGTCTAATAGCGTGTGTTATGTTGTTTCACATTCTTGTCAATCTATTTTTTTTTTTTTTGCAGAAATTCATGGAACTGTTGCATTTGAGTTTAGAAAAAGTTTATTTTATGTTATTTATGAGGTCAATAACTCAGCTTGACCAATTAATTTGACGGTGCTTTTACAAATAAAAGAAAATATCATGATACAATTTTAATTCAAAATACGTTCTTTATGATTTAAGATAAACATTAAAATTAACGGTAAAATAATTTTATTCAATTATATAATAATGCTATTACTTAATTTTAAAATTTAAGAGCAATTTAACTATTCACACTTTTAATAATAGTACTATCTTAGTTAAAGAACTAAAATATAATGTTCTAGTTCTAAATTTTAATATATTTTACAATATTTGAAAATATGTTATTAATTAAACAACTCATTTCTAAAAAACAAATACATAAATGATTTTTTCCCACATGCCACTACAACAGATTTGGGCTTTACCGACGGCTCAAAAACCGTCGGTAAAGGGCCTTTTTCCGACGGAAATACCCTTTTCCGTCGGCAAAAACCGTCGGAAAAACCCGACGGAAAAAAACTCGTCACTAAAGTTTTTTTCCGTCGGATTTTTACCGACGGAAAAGGCTTCCCTTTTCCGTCGGCTTAAAGCCGACGGTATAGCCCTTTTTCGTCGGCTTTAAGCCGACGGTATAGGGCTTTTCCGTCGGCTTAAAGCCGACGGAAAAGGGTTTAAAATTTTTTAAAAAAATAAAAAAAACGATTTAAAACAATTGATTTAAAATAAATCGTTTTAAAATAATTGGTTTATGATTTTGTGCCGATTTATTTAAAAGAAATCGATTTTAAATAATTATTTTATAATTTTTTGGCGATTTAATTTAAAAGAAATCGATTTAAATAATAACATTCACATATTCGAGCAATTTTTTTAAATTATTTATTATAATAAATAAAATTTCGTATTTAAAATAAAATCTTGATAATATAAATTTTTTATAGTTATTATTAGTTAGATAATGAATAAAACATAAGTAGAAATAAAATAATAAAACAAATAATAAACTCTAATTATAAGTTAAGGAATATGGATAAATTTTTGTTAGTTAAGGAATATGAATATGGATAGTTTTTGGAGGATGGGAAGAATGAATGAATTAAGTGGGTAGAATAAGGGGTATTTATAGATATTTAGGAGTAGTAGGGTTAAATTAAAAAAACCAAAAAAAAGGGGGTGGGGCGTGCCACGTCAGCGATCCGTGTGAATTATCACACGGATCGCTGACATGGCGTGATCTGATCCGTGTGATCAAATCACACGGATCAGATCTGCCACCAAATTTAAATTTTTTTTTTTTGCCCTTTTTCCGTCGGTAAAGAGCCGACGGAAAAGCTCTTTTCCGTCGGTAAAAAACCGACGGAAAAGCTAACACCATTTTTTTTACTTTTTTTTTTTTTTTTTTTTTGCCCCTTTTCCGTCGGCTTTTTACCGACGGAAAAAAAAGGCCCTTTTCCGTCGGCTTGTACCCGACGGAAAAGGGCTTTTCCGTCGTTTTTTTACCCCGACCGAAAAAATGGGCCTTTTCCGTCGGCCCAAAACGCCGGGCCCGACGGAAAAGCCCAAATCTGTTGTAGTGTGCACATATATCTTTAGTCTCGCACCAATAGTTCTCTTAGAGAAATAAAGAATTCAGAAATAGTATATATAACACCATATACTTTTTGTTAATGATTAAATTACTTTTAAGAATTTACAGAAAAAGTAAAACAAATAATTAGTATAATTTAACAAAATTATTTAAGTGTTAGTGTATGTTTTTACGAAAAAGTCAAGTAATTTGTTTTTTTTTTTAAAAAAATTGTGGAAGTCCCTTAAAAATTGAACTGACCAAGGGTTAGATTGGAAGCTCATTTAAAAATATTGGTTGGAGCATAGGTGACTGTAATTTCTCAAAAGAATAAGGGAGGTATCTTGTACGGAGTGAATCTGCTACCTTTGCCGCTACTGTTGCTGTTGTTTGTGTTGGTGTTGATCGTCTGCTCTTCTCTGTCGGATATCCTGTTGTTTCTTTCGCCTTTTGCTGTTACTTTGTTTTGTTAGTCTGTATTAGTGTTGTTTTATGCTTGGTGTTTGTTTTTCATTTGTTCTCTCTACCAGTGTATTGTACTCCACATACAGTCCACAGTTTGATGAATGAATGACAATTTAATTATCAAAAAAAAAAAAAAAAAAAAACCTCAGAGTTGTAGCCGTAACTAATTATCCCTTATTGTGTTATTCAACATCTAAATTCTATTCATCCACAGTGGACAAACTTGCCTAGCAATTTTCTGTCAAACCTAGCTAGCTCAATAATTAATCCCTTCTTCTAGAAGCTTAGACCACATACATAGGCCTGGATAGATAATCAATCACATCGCTGGCTTAAACTAAACTAAACAAAATTATCGTCGAAGTTGAGGAGGGTATGTATGTAAATCGTGATTCTCTGACATTATTTTCAAAGAAGAAGTAGCATGGAAGTCTCCTAAAAAGTCTAATTACAGATCATATTTTAAAGTCTATCCAATTACGTGTCAAACTATAATTGCCGGAGTTGTTGACTCACGTTCAGAAAATATACCTTCAAACAAGAAATGGTCCTCGTTATTCACCGCAAAGTCTCCGATATTGTCCAACTCTAATTTTGTTCTTTCCCCCAGTATTTGACAAAGTTACGTACAACGAAAACGAAACACAAGTAAACCAAATTTTCGTTCACTGTTTTTTGTCTTATTTGGCAATTCAAAATATAGATAATATTGAAATTGAAATGACATTTTGTCACGTATATAGTGTAGATAAATATAATATGTAATAGATAAGTAACAAAACAATGGAGAATTTGACCTAAATAACCATGTCCATGTATAACAATATGGACATGTTAATCACTATATGACCTCTAAAATTTAATTAACAAAAATGAACAAGAAAACAGATAATATTGGTACAAGTGTGGGGAAATGATGGATTAATACGAGATTGTTCATGCTCTTGTTCAAGCACACTAATACATGTCATGTCAGTATGCATGAGTGTCGAGTTTAATATGACATGTATTAGAGTACATTAACTTGTACTGTTTCTATTGGTGTTATTACTTGTATTTACGTTGCCGTTGCTGTTGTTGTTGTTCTTGCTGCTGCTGTTCGGGTTTGAGCCACTCATGATGGACGAGATAGCCGCAGCCAGGGCCGCCGTGAAATTGGGATCAGCAGTGATCGCGCTGAGAGTGTCAGAAAACGACGTTGGATGTGGCTGCTGTTGTTGAGCAGCCTCCTTAACATCATGCGACATTTGTAGACCCGAAAACTTGGATTGATTATAAAGCGTGTGTCCAAAACCTTGAGGAATCGATTGAGGCTGAACCGCGAACGGAGCGTGGAACTGCGGCGGCGGCGGTCTATGGAATTGTAGTGGATTTGGATTTTGTGTGAGGTCAAGTGTGACAGTTGGAAAAGGAGCTGAAGCAGAGATAGTAGCCATGTTGGAGGAAAATGGGAGCATGGTTCTTGCTAAGAAATTCGGGTTCATTAACCCGTCGGCGCTCGGCATGGAGCCCGATAGGAGCATATTTGCCGCGGCAGAGGTGGTCGAGGCCATCGCCATGGCAGCGGGAGGCAACGGGTGGTTGTGCGTTCCTTCGTATGTTGTGGTCAATATTGCTCGGTCCTCAGCACACCTTTGAACCTATAATTTTAATAGAACAGTAGTACTATTAGCTTATGCAAAAAAATAATAATAATAATAATAATGATAATAATAATAATAACACTGGGTAATGAAAATTGAAAAGGCTTAGCATAGATGTTTTTTGAAGATAGAATATTAAACATACTTGTTTGCGCACTGGACAACCAACTGCCATAGTACACCGGTAATAAGCTCGTGGACATGGATTTCCTTTTGCCATCTTTTGTCCGTACTTTCTCCATTGGCACCCATCAGAAATCTGTAAATTATCATTACCAACATAAGTTAAGCTCTTGAAGTATTATCTCAATGAAATATTTCAATCATAGATCCAAAATCAAAATAAAACTTTTCGACCTAGTCAAAAACTGAAAACATGCCAGTAGTTTCGCTATAATATTCATTATATTAGTGCTATAGTTTTTATTCAATTACCATGGGAGCTTCGGATCGTGCTCGAACTGAGACACGGGCTTTACGCATGGTTGCCTCTGTGGGTGCTTGCTCGGTAGGTTTGGCGGGGTTCGTAATTTTTGGAGCTTTGTTATTAGGACCCCAGCCTTCAGATTCGGGACTCTCGTCACGGCTAATTCTCTTATTCTTTGATAAATCTATGTTGTTACAGTTGTTGTGTGGTGATCCAGAAATGGTCCTTTCTTCTGAAGACGATTTTGATTGCTCGTCGGTATCACCCAAGTCCAAAAACTGTCTTGGAAGAGATGGAACGAGAAATCCTCCATTCTCCGGTTTCTTTTCTTCTGATTTTCTATCAATAATCTGAGAATAACAAATGAATATTAACACAACTGTATAAGAATTATTTTACATATTGTTCATCAAATAATAATAAGTTGAACACATAAAATTTGGTACGGAATTAAATAATTAATTACCTCGTGGTCATGAGTGCTTGAGTTCTGTTGTTGCTGTTGCATCAAAGTCATAAGATGCATCTGCAGCGAGGTGTAATTGTTGGTCACATGAGTAAGCATTCCTTTCAACCTTTGATTCTCAGCATTCATTCTTTCCAGTTCAAACTGAAGTTGTGCTAGCTGATCAATAAAACAGGTGATAAATTAAAAACTAATCATTGAAGAAAATACTAAATAGATTATAATAAACTTGAAGAATTAATTCATTTTGAAATCATAATATTACCTCATGATTCTTGGCTAGCTTGTGTTCTGCATCAGTGGATGTACCATCATCCACCGTCGATTGACCGCTAATACCGGTGTTGGTAGTCACAAGTTGCAAACCGGTCTACACCAAAAAATAATGAAAAATACAAGATAAGAGCCTTCACATTGGAAAACAATAATCATCATAAAAATATATAAATATTTCAGATATAAGTATATAAATTTACATAGAACACTCACATTAACATTAAATTGTCTGGCTTCGGCATGTGGAATTTCCTTTTTAACGGCTGCATTAGTTTCAAATTTCTTGTCTGAGAAAAAGTCCACTTCTTCCCTATGCGGCGATGAAACGGCAGCTTGTCCGTCGTCCTTACCGCTCGAATTCATCGGAAACATGTTCGTTGGGCGATTCAACCTTGGACTCAAATTAAATCCAAAAACAGATTTGTTACCAAAAATACCAACTTGATCAGAATTATCAAGGGTGAGACACCATCCTTTGTCCATAAATAGAAATCAATAACTTGTTGCTTGTTTTAAGCAAAATATACTTGTTTAAATATATATATGTGGAATGTATCAAAAAAAAATATATATATGTGGTACTGGAGAAAATGGTGTATTTTTCTTGTAGCTGCAGAAATATCTAGATTATGATCGGAAGTCTTTTACAATGGAATGGGCAAGTGTCTTTATAGGAATTGTGCAAGGTGGAAACTTTATTTACGTGGACTAACGAAATTATCAAGATTTTGATGTTTGATGTATGAAGTGGAAGTGAGAAAAGGGTAAGGGGTTTTTGATAAAGTTACGTGAGGATGTGCGTCAGTTTTTGTTGACAGATGGCGCCGGTCCCACATCGTAGACTTGGAGGAATTCTGTGAGAGAGGACAAGAGCTTTCGTCCAAATTTCGTCAAGACTTAATTTGACTCGTTCGTAATAAAATTAATATTTTGTACATATGATATATGAGTATAATAATAAACAAAAAGAAAGAGGAGTGCTATAGGAGGAGACTAGAGAGCCACCGGCCCGAGGTGTGCGGCGCGTTACACGTGATCAAAATAAATAAAGGATGAATAAAGTCAACGAGTTTGATGGCAAATCTCTTGCAGGTGTGACTCACGACTGGATGACGAGGTGTGTATGAATGCTAAAATAATATGATTATTTTTTCTATTACTTAATTGAAATTGAAGTTTTGTATGAAAAGTGTTATGAAATAACTTAAACTATTTGGGATTAGAACAATATATTAAAACAACTTAGAAAATAATGTGCAAATATGTGTATGATAGCTTTTGAAGATTGGTGTAAAATTTCATCAGGATAACTCTCTATTTATAGTGTCTTCCCTATCAATACAAAACTATAATAATATTATCTAGGCATTAATTAGTATGGAAAATTAATAAGGCCACATGATGCCACATGCTTGTGTCTTATAACACTCCCGCTTGACCGTTTGAATTTTGTAACGTATATGATCCCTCTTCTGCACAAGTCTCATGCTGTCTCATTAAAAACCTTATAAGGAAAAACCCAGTGGGATAAAAACCTTATTAAGGGAAAAAAAGTGCAGCCGTGTGAACTCCCACTCAAGTTGCCATCTCCAATTCTTCATAAGTCTCGTAGGTGACGCATCCCGATACTTTGAACATGTTTCTTAAAAGTTATAGTAGGAAGTGCATTTGTAAAAAGATATGTGTAACGACAAATTCTTGATCTCTGTAATTAAAAGACAAGAAAAGATTACAAAGTAATTTTAAATAAATTTGAAAGTACAATTGTGATGCAATCTCTATTAATCCTCTGATTCTTTTCTACAACAAATAGTCTTCAAATTTGGTTGACTTGACAACGGATTTGAACGTTAATCCAAGGGCTTTGAGCTTGATCTTGAATTGACGATCTACTTGACTTGATTTGGTGACGAACAATTTAATCTTCGTCTTGAACTTGTTGAATATCAATCTTCTTTTGAGGAATCTTGATCTTCAAAGTACTTGAATATTTGGCAAACGTTGATTCGAGGGCTTGACGGCTTGATCTCGGATTAAACGGAAACCTGATTTGGAATTTGAATTCGAAGGTTGATGAAGATTGGTATGATCTTCGTCTTCAGTTCTTCGATTTTTTTTTGGGTTTTGATCTTCTTGAATGGACTTCAATCTTCAAAAACGGTTTTTCGAGGGTCTTAGGACTTGATCTCGGATTAAACGGATTTTTGACTTGAAGATGAATGAAGAACGGTATGGACTTAGTTTCGGATTTGTTGAACCTTTTGGAGTTTGATCTTCCTCGGCAGAAGTGCACTCTTCAAAAACGGTTTTTGGATGGAATTAAGACTTGATAGCGGATTGAAAGGAGTCCTTTACGAAGAACACCTTGAAGATTGTTGAAGAATGTCTTGAATGCCGCGAAGAACGCTTGAAGATGGATGAATTTGGTGGAGCGAAAAACTTAGAGCTTTTCCCTCTTCAACTTGTGAATATTTTGTGTGTTTTTTTTTCTTCTTCAAGACCACCTCTATTTATAGTTGTGGAGTGAATCTTAATTAGAATCTCCTGATGAGATGAACGGTTGTGATCGCGTCTACAATTCCTTGATATGGAAGACTTGATCTAAGATAATCTTCTTTCCATCTCTTGAAGATTGAGACTTGGTGGGGAATTATTTCCTTGTGTTGAGATTTGGTGGAGAATTCTTTCCATCTCTTGAAGATTGAGACTTGGAGGAGAAGATTTTCCATGTCTTGAGATTTGATGAGCAATTATTTCCTTGTCTTAAGATTTAATTAATATATTTATTTTAATCCCTCGAAATATTAAGACTAAATAAAATATATTTTGTATTTCTTGCATCTTAAGAGTTACCATCATTTAATTTAATTAGACACAAAATTAATGTGTCTACAAATTGCCCCCTCGAGACTTGTTCACGATTTGTGTTGAAACGCATCAGTGAGTGGATAAGTCTCGACATCTTTCTTTTTCTCGTTCTCGTGCTTCAATTCAACCACCATAAATCCACTTCATGAGTTTAGAACATTTGTGAGCTTCATCATTGGATCCATTAACTTGAATGTTGCATGAGCATTTTTTTTGATATGATATGACTGGGCTAAGAATGAACTTCTAGCTGCCTACGTATCCAATGAAGGAATCAAGTCATGACGTAGTTCAAAAGAAATTAAGATTGATTTGAAGGGGGTGCCGTACACAGTTTCTACTCATGCGGGCCAAGAGTAATGTGCAATTTAAGCTCGTGCGCCATGGAGCAATTGACTTGGACATTTCTTAGACAGTTTTATCTCATATCAAGGAGGCTTGACTTGAAAGATTTGTAGACCTTTTGGCTCGTATCTATGAGACTTGGAAATTTGAAGGATTTGTAGACCTTTTGGCTCGTGTCTAGAAGAGTTGGGGATTTGAAGGATTTGTAGACCTTTTGACTCGTGTCTAGGAGACTTGGAGATTTGAAGGATTTGTAGACCTTTTGACTCGTGTCTAGGAGACTTGCACATTTGTTTTGAAGACTTGAAGGATATGCAAACCTTTTGGCTCGTATCTAGGAGACTTGAGGACTTCGACTTTTTTGCTTTAAAACTTGGTCTCCAAGAATTTTCTTTTACTTCAAAGTGCAAATAGTTTATACTCGTGTTAAAGAGAATGTTGGTAGTTTATACTCTTATCAAGGAGTATGTTGATAGTTTATACTCTTATCAAGGAGTATATATTTTGGCACTTAATTTGATGATTTGAGATAGTTTAGGCTCGTATCAAGGAGCATATATTTTGGCACTTAATTTGAGGATTTGAGATAGTTTAAGCTCGTATCAATGAGCATATTGGTTGGATCAAAACTTGACGGCGCGCCCTCTTCATTGTCATCGTCGTCATCTGTATCATCACTTTCAACATCAAGGTCATGAGTTGAGTTTTCTTCTTTAATAGAGTTTACACTTGTCTCTATATCATGCGCTCGCGTCGCCATTTCTTCAAAGTTTCTTGGTTTGATTCCTTGAAGTATGTAAGAGAGACTCCAATTCATCCCTTGAATGCAAATCTCCATGGCTGAAGTTTCAGACAGTTTCTCTTTGCAACTTAAGGATAGACTTCTCCACCTATTGACGTACTCAATCACTGGTTCGTCTTCTTGTTGATGAGAATTGGCAAGTTCAATCATGCTCACAGTACGTCGAGTGCTATAAAAGCGGTTGAAGAACTTGGTTTGTAGATCGTGCCAATTGTCAATGGAGTTTGGCTCGAGATCGGTGTACCAATCAAATGCAAAGTCTTCTAAGGTTCGAACAAACTGCTTGACTAGAAGATCTTCATCAGTGCAGGCACTATTGCACGTCTCAATGAAGTGAGCAACATGTTGTCTGGGCTCTCCAGTCCCATCGAATCTTTGAAAATTCGGAGGTTGATAGCTTTTCGGCATTTGCAATTGCTCTATCCTTTGAGTATAAGGCTTCGTGTAAGATTTGGAAGTCTTGTGTTGAGCACTATGATCATTTGCAACTTCTTCAATGAGCTTCTTCAATTGATCGGCAGAGACAAGGCCTTGTGGGGAAACTTGAATTTGTTTGCTTGAAGACTTAGAATTTTCTCCAACTTCAACATCTTGAATGTTTTTCTCGGCAAACTTTGTGTGCATCATGGCGCCTTGCTCTTCCTTCCTTGAGAAATTTGACTTGTGGAAAAGAGAAGTGGCTTGGATTCTTTCACTTAGAACTTCATCAAACTCTTGAGCTTCAACTCCTTGAGTGGCATTTTCATGTGCCATGCTTTTATCGCCGCTTTACCCGAGCTCTTGCTTTCGAAGATGAGGAGAGATTTTAAATTCGACGATTGTAGTCTTGATGCATCCTTGAACTCCAATGTTGTTGGTGACTTCTTTAGAATTTTCAACTCCTTCTTTGTGCTCTATCTTTTGGAGAAGGCGATTCAAGTGGTCTTCACGTTTTTGAGCCTGAGTTGTGAGATTCGCAATGGCTCTTGCAAGCGCCGCAACTTGCTCTTCTAGTGAGGATGCTTGATTATCTTCTTTAGCTTCATGTCTTGCCCCCGGTGCGAGTGTATCTTTGATCATCGGTTGCGAAGAGCCTCCGCTTGTTGCCCCCATTGACTTGTCCATTGTTGAGCAACACTTACTTCTTGTGACTTCAAATTTGAGACTTGTTAGAAAAGAGATGAGAGGTAGAGATGGTCCCACTGGGCGTGCCAAATTTGTAACGACAAATTCTTGATCTTTGTAATTAAAAGACAAGAAAAGATTACAAAGTAATTTTAAATAAATTTGAAAGTACAATTGTGGTGCAATCTCTATTAATCCTCTGATTCTTTTCTACAACAAATAGTCTTCAAATTTGGTTGACTTGACAACGGATTTGAACGTTAATCCAAGGGCTTTGAGCTTGATCTTGAATTGACGATCTACTTGACTTGATTTGGTGACGAACAATTTAATCTTCGTCTTGAACTTGTTGAATATCAATCTTCTTTTGAGGAATCTTGATCTTCAAAGTACTTGGATATTTGGCAAACGTTGATTCGAGGGCTTGACGGCTTGATCTCGGATTAAACGGAAACCTGATTTGGAATTTGAATTCGAAGGTTGATGAAGATTGGTATGATCTTCGTCTTCAGTTCTTCGATTTTTTTTTGGGTTTTGATCTTCTTGAATGGACTTCAATCTTCAAAAACGGTTTTTCGAGGGTCTTAGGACTTGATCTCGGATTAAACGGATTTTTGACTTGAAGATGAATGAAGAACGGTATGGACTTAGTTTCGGATTTGTTGAACCTTTTGGAGTTTGATCTTCCTCGGCAGAAGTGCACTCTTCAAAAACGGTTTTTGGATGGAATTAAGACTTGATAGCGGATTGAAAGGAGTCCTTTACGAAGAACACCTTGAAGATTGTTGAAGAATGTCTTGAATGCTGCGAAGAACGCTTGAAGATGGATGAATTTGGTGGAGCGAAAAACTTAGAGCTTTTCCCTCTTCAACTTGTGAATATTTTGTGTGTGTTTTTTTCTTCTTCAAGACCACCTCTATTTATAGTTGTGGAGTGAATCTCAATTTGAATCTCCTGATGAGATGAACGGTTGTGATCGCGTCTACAATTCCTTGATATGGAAGACTTGATCTAAGATAATCTTCTTTCCATCTCTTGAAGATTGAGACTTGGTGGGGAATTATTTCCTTGTGTTGAGATTTGGTGGAGAATTCTTTCCATCTCTTGAAGATTGAGACTTGGAGGAGAAGATTTTCCATGTCTTGAGATTTGATGAACAATTATTTCCTTGTCTTAAGATTTAATTAATATATTTATTTTAATCCCTCGAAATATTAAGACTAAATAAAATATATTTTGTATTTCTTGCATCTTAAGAGTTACCATCATTTAATTTAATTAGACACAAAATTAATGTGTCTACAAATTGCCCCCTCGAGACTTGTTCACGATTTGTGTTGAAACGCATCAGTGAGTGGATAAGTCTCGACATCTTTCTTTTTCTCGTTCTCGTGCTTCAATTCAACCACCATAAATCCACTTCATGAGTTTAGAACATTTGTGAGCTTTATCATTGGATCCATTAACTTGAATGTTGCATGAGCATTTTTTTTGATATGATATGACTGGGCTAAGAATGAACTTCTAGCTGCCTATGTATCCAATGAAGGAATCAAGTCATGACGTAGTTCAAAATAAATTAAGATTGATTTGAAGGGGGTGCCGTACACAGTTTCTACTCATGCGGGCCATGAGTAATGTGCAATTTAAGCTCGTGCGCCATGGAGCAATTGACTTGGACATTTCTTAGACAGTTTTATCTCATATCAAGGAGGCTTGACTTGAAAGATTTGTAGACCTTTTGGCTCGTATCTAGGAGACTTGGAAATTTGAAGGATTTGTAGACCTTTTGGCTCGTGTCTAGGAGACTTGGGGATTTGAAGGATTTGTAGATCTTTTGACTCGTGTCTAGGAGACTTGGAGATTTGAAGGATTTGTAGACCTTTTGACTCGTGTCTAGGAGACTTGCACATTTGTTTTGAAGACTTGAAGGATATGCAAACCTTTTGGCTCGTATCTAGGAGACTTGAGGACTTCGACTTTTTTGCTTTAAAACTTGGTTTCCAAGAATTTTCTTTGACTTCAAAGTGCAAATAGTTTATACTCGTGTTAAAGAGAATGTTGGTAGTTTATACTCTTATCAAGTAGTATGTTGATAGTTTATACTCTTATCAAGGAGTATATATTTTGGCACTTAATTTGATGATTTGAGATAGTTTAGGCTCGTATCAAGGAGCATATATTTTGGCACTTAATTTGAGGATTTGAGATAGTTTAAGCTCGTATCAAGGAGCATATTGGTTGGATCAAAACTTGACGGCGCGCCCTCTTCATTGTCATCGTCGTCATCTGTATCATCACTTTCAACATCAAGGTCATGAGTTGAGTTTTCTTCTTTAATAGAGTTTACACTTGTCTCTATATCATGCGCTCGCGTCGCCAATTCTTCAAAGTTTCTTGGTTTGATTCCTTGAAGTATGTAAGAGAGACTCCAATTCATCCCTTGAATGCAAATCTCCATGGCTGAAGTTTCAGACAGTTTCTCTTTGCAACTTAAGGATAGACTTCTCCACCTATTGATGTACTCAATCACTGGTTCGTCTTCTTGTTGATGAGAATTGGCAAGTTCAATCATGCTCACAGTACGTCGAGTGCTATAAAAGCGGTTGAAGAACTTGGTTTGTAGATCGTGCCAATTGTCAATGGAGTTTGGCTCGAGATCGGTGTACCAATCAAATGCAAAGTCTTCTAAGGTTCGAACAAACTGCTTGACTAGAAGATCTTCATCAGTGCCGGCACTATTGCACGTCTCAATGAAGTGAGCAACATGTTGTCTGGGGTCTCCAGTCCCATCGAATCTTTGAAAATTCGGAGGTTGATAGCTTTTCGGCATTTGCAATTGTTCTATCCTTTGAGTATAAGGCTTCGTGTAAGATTTGGAAGTCTTGTGTTGAGCACTATGATCATTTGCAACTTCTTCAATGAGCTTCTTCAATTGATCGGCAGAGACAAGGCCTTGTGGGGAAACTTGAATTTGTTTGCTTGAAGACTTAGAATTTTCTCCAACTTCAACATCTTGAATGTTTTTCTCGGCAAACTTTGTGTGCATCATGGCGCCTTGCTCTTCCTTCCTTGAGAAATTTGACTTGTGGAAAAGAGAAGTGGCTTGGATTCTTTCACTTAGAACTTCATCAAACTCTTGAGCTTCAACTCCTTGAGTGGCATTTTCATGTGCCATGCTTTGATCGCCGCTTTACCCGAGCTCTTGCTTTCGAAGATGAGGAGAGACTTTAAATTAGACGATTGTAGTCTTGATGCATCTTTGAACTCCAATGTTGTTGGTGACTTCTTTAGAATTTTCAACTCCTTCTTTGTGCTCTATCTTTTGGAGAAGGCGATTCAAGTGGTCTTCACGTTTTTGAGCCTGAGTTGTGAGATTCGCAATGGCTCTTGCAAGCGCCGCAACTTGCTCTTCTAGTGAGGATGCTTGATTATCTTCTTTAGCTTCATGTCTTGCCCCCGGTGCGAGTGTATCTTTGATCATCGGTTGCGAAGAGCCTCCGCTTGTTGCCCCCATTGACTTGTCCATTGTTGAGCAACACTTACTTCTTGTGACTTCAAATTTGAGACTTGTTAGAAAAGAGATGAGAGGTAGAGATGGTCCCACTGGGCGTGCCAAATTTGTAACGACAAATTCTTGATCTCTGTAATTAAAAGACAAGAAAAGATTACAAAGTAATTTTAAATAAATTTGAAAGTACAATTGTGGTGCAATCTCTATTAATCCTCTGATTCTTTTCTACAACAAATAGTCTTCAAATTTGGTTGACTTGACAACGAATTTGAACGTTAATCCAAGGGCTTTGAGCTTGATCTTGAATTGACGATCTACTTGACTTGATTTGGTGACGAACAATTTAATCTTCGTCTTGAACTTGTTGAATATCAATCTTCTTTTGAGGAATCTTGATCTTCAAAGTACTTGGATATTTGGCAAACGTTGATTCGAGGGCTTGACGGCTTGATCTCAGATTAAACGGAAACCTGGTTTGGAATTTGAATTCGAAGGTTGATGAAGATTGGTATGATCTTCGTCTTCAGTTCTTCGATTTTTTTTGGGTTTTGATCTTCTTGAATGGACTTCAATCTTCAAAAACGGTTTTTCGAGGGTCTTAGGACTTGATCTCGGATTAAACGGATTTTTGACTTGAAGATGAATGAAGAACGGTATGGACTTAGTTTCGGATTTGTTGAACCTTTTGGAGTTTGATCTTCCTCGGCAGAAGTGCACTCTTCAAAAATGGTTTTTGGATGGAATTAAGACTTGATAGCGGATTGAAAGGAGTCCTTTACGAAGAACACCTTGAAGATTGTTGAAGAATGTCTTGAATGCCGCGAAGAACGCTTGAAGATGGATGAATTTGGTGGAGCGAAAAACTTAGAGCTTTTCCCTCTTCAACTTGTGAATATTTTGTGTGTTTTTTTTTCTTCTTCAAGACCACCTCTATTTATAGTTGTGGAGTGAATCTCAATTAGAATCTCCTGATGAGATGAACGGTTGTGATCGCGTCTACAATTCCTTGATATGGAAGACTTGTTCTAAGATAATCTTCTTTCCATCTCTTGAAGATTGAGACTTGGTGGGGAATTATTTCCTTGTGTTGAGATTTGGTGGAGAATTCTTTCCATCTCTTGAAGATTGAGACTTGGAGGAGAAGATTTTCCATGTCTTGAGATTTGATGAGCAATTATTTCATTGTCTTAAGATTTAATTAATATATTTATTTTAATCCCTCGAAATATTAAGACTAAATAAAATATATTTTGTATTTCTTGCATCTTAAGAGTTACCATCATTTAATTTAATTAGACACAAAATTAATGTGTCTACAAATTGCCCCCTCGAGACTTGTTCACGATTTGTGTTGAAACGCATCAGTGAGTGGATAAGTCTCGACATCTTTCTTTTTCTCGTTCTCGTGCTTCAATTCAACCACCATAAATCCACTTCATGAGTTTAGAACATTTGTGAGCTTTATCATTGGATCCATTAACTTGAATGTTGCATGAGCATTTTTTTTGATATGATATGACTGGGCTAAGAATGAACTTCTAGCTGCCTATGTATCCAATGAAGGAATCAAGTCATGACGTAGTTCAAAAGAAATTAAGATTGATTTGAAGGGGGTGCCGTACACAATTTCTACTCATGCGGGCCATGAGTAATGTGCAATTTAAGCTCGTGCGCCATGGAGCAATTGACTTGGACATTTCTTAGACAGTTTTATCTCATATCAAGGAGGCTTGACTTGAAAGATTTGTAGACCTTTTGGCTCGTATCTAGGAGACTTGGAAATTTGAAGGATTTGTAGACCTTTTGGCTCGTGTCTAGGAGACTTGGGGATTTGAAGGATTTGTAGACCTTTTGACTCGTGTCTAGGAGACTTGGAGATTTGAAGGATTTGTAGACCTTTTGACTCGTGTCTAGGAGACTTGCACATTTGTTTTGAAGACTTGAAGGATATGCAAACCTTTTGGCTCGTATCTAGGAGACTTGAGGACTTCGACTTTTTTGCTTTAAAACTTGGTTTCCAAGAATTTTCTTTGACTTCAAAGTGCAAATAGTTTATACTCGTGTTAAAGAGAATGTTGGTAGTTTATACTCTTATCAAGGAGTATGTTGATAGTTTATACTCTTATCAAGGAGTATATATTTTGGCACTTAATTTGATGATTTGAGATAGTTTAGGCTCGTATCAAGGAGCATATATTTTGGCACTTAATTTGAGGATTTGAGATAGTTTAAGCTCGTATCAAGGAGCATATTGGTTGGATCAAAACTTGACGGCGCGCCCTCTTCATTGTCATCGTCGTCATCTGTATCATCACTTTCAACATCAAGGTCATGAGTTGAGTTTTCTTCTTTAATAGAGTTTACACTTGTCTCTATATCATGCGCTCGTGTCGCCAATTCTTCAAAGTTTCTTGGTTTGATTCCTTGAAGTATGTAAGAGAGACTCCAATTCATCCCTTGAATGCAAATCTCCATGGCTGAAGTTTCAGACAGTTTCTCTTTGCAACTTAAGGATAGACTTCTCCACCTATTGATGTACTCAATCACTGGTTCGTCTTCTTGTTGATGAGAATTGGCAAGTTCAATCATGCTCACAGTACGTCGAGTGCTATAAAAGCGGTTGAAGAACTTGGTTTGTAGATCGTGCCAATTGTCAATGGAGTTTGGCTCGAGATCGGTGTACCAATCAAATGCAAAGTCTTCTAAGGTTCGAACAAACTGCTTGACTAGAAGATCTTCATCAGTGCCGGCACTATTGCACGTCTCAATGAAGTGAGCAACATGTTGTCTGGGGTCTCCAGTCCCATCGAATCTTTGAAAATTCGGAGGTTGATAGCTTTTCGGCATTTGTAATTGTTCTATCCTTTGAGTATAAGGCTTCGTGTAAGATTTGGAAGTCTTGTGTTGAGCACTATGATCATTTGCAACTTCTTCAATGAGCTTCTTCAATTGATCGGCAGAGACAAGGCCTTGTGGGGAAACTTGAATTTGTTTGCTTGAAGACTTAGAATTTTCTCCAACTTCAACATCTTGAATGTTTTTCTCGGCAAACTTTGTGTGCATCATGGCGCCTTGCTCTTCCTTCCTTGAGAAATTTGACTTGTGGAAAAGAGAAGTGGCTTGGATTCTTTCACTTAGAACTTCATCAAACTCTTGAGCTTCAACTCCTTGAGTGGCATTTTTATGTGCCATGCTTTGATCGCCGCTTTACCCGAGCTCTTGCTTTCGAAGATGAGGAGAGACTTTAAATTAGACGATTGTAGTCTTGATGCATCCTTGAACTCCAATGTTGTTGGTGACTTCTTTAGAATTTTCAACTCCTTCTTTGTGCTCTATCTTTTGGAGAAGGCGATTCAAGTGGTCTTCACGTTTTTGAGCCTGAGTTGTGAGATTCGCAATGGCTCTTGCAAGCGCCGCAACTTGCTCTTCTAGTGAGGATGCTTGATTATCTTCTTTAGCTTCATGTCTTGCCCCCGGTGCGAGTGTATCTTTGATCATCGGTTGCGAAGAGCCTCCGCTTGTTGCCCCCATTGACTTGTCCATTGTTGAGCAACACTTACTTCTTGTGACTTCAAATTTGAGACTTGTTAGAAAAGAGATGAGAGGTAGAGATGGTCCCACTGGGCGTGCCAAATTTGTAACGACAAATTCTTGATCTCTGTAATTAAAAGACAAGAAAAGATTACAAAGTAATTTTAAATAAATTTGAAAGTACAATTGTGGTGCAATCTCTATTAATCCTCTGATTCTTTTCTACAACAAATAGTCTTCAAATTTGGTTGACTTGACAACGAATTTGAACGTTAATCCAAGGGCTTTGAGCTTGATCTTGAATTGACGATCTACTTGACTTGATTTGGTGACGAACAATTTAATCTTCGTCTTGAACTTGTTGAATATCAATCTTGTTTTGAGGAATCTTGATCTTCAAAGTACTTGGATATTTGGCAAACGTTGATTCGAGGGCTTGACGGCTTGATCTCAGATTAAATGGAAACCTGATTTGGAATTTGAATTCGAAGGTTGATGAAGATTGGTATGATCTTCGTCTTCAGTTCTTCGATTTTTTTTGGGTTTTGATCTTCTTGAATGGACTTCAATCTTCAAAAACGGTTTTTCGAGGGTCTTAGGACTTGATCTCGGATTAAACGGATTTTTGACTTGAAGATGAATGAAGAACGGTATGGACTTAGTTTCGGATTTGTTGAACCTTTTGGAGTTTGATCTTCCTCGGCAGAAGTGCACTCTTCAAAAATGGTTTTTGGATGGAATTAAGACTTGATAGCGGATTGAAAGGAGTCCTTTACGAAGAACACCTTGAAGATTGTTGAAGAATGTCTTGAATGCCGCGAAGAACGCTTGAAGATGGATGAATTTGGTGGAGCGAAAAACTTAGAGCTTTTCCCTCTTCAACTTGTGAATATTTTGTGTGTTTTTTTTTCTTCTTCAAGACCACCTCTATTTATAGTTGTGGAGTGAATCTCAATTAGAATCTCCTGATGAGATGAACGGTTGTGATCGCGTCTACAATTCCTTGATATGGAAGACTTGTTCTAAGATAATCTTCTTTCCATCTCTTGAAGATTGAGACTTGGTGGGGAATTATTTCCTTGTGTTGAGATTTGGTGGAGAATTCTTTCCATCTCTTGAAGATTGAGACTTGGAGGAGAAGATTTTCCATGTCTTGAGATTTGATGAGCAATTATTTCCTTGTCTTAAGATTTAATTAATATATTTATTTTAATCCCTCGAAATATTAAGACTAAATAAAATATATTTTGTATTTCTTGCATCTTAAGAGTTACCATCATTTAATTTAATTAGACACAAAATTAATGTGTCTACAAATTGCCCCCTCGAGACTTGTTCACGATTTGTGTTGAAACGCATCAGTGAGTGGATAAGTCTCGACATCTTTCTTTTTCTCGTTCTCGTGCTTCAATTCAACCACCATAAATCCACTTCATGAGTTTAGAACATTTGTGAGCTTTATCATTGGATCCATTAACTTGAATGTTGCATGAGCATTTTTTTTGATATGATATGACTGGGCTAAGAATGAACTTCTAGCTGCCTATGTATCCAATGAAGGAATCAAGTCATGCCGTAGTTCAAAAGAAATTAAGATTGATTTGAAGGGGGTGCCGTACACAATTTCTACTCATGCGGGCCATGAGTAATGTGCAATTTAAGCTCGTGCGCCATGGAGCAATTGACTTGGACATTTCTTAGACAGTTTTATCTCATATCAAGGAGGCTTGACTTGAAAGATTTGTAGACCTTTTGGCTCGTATCTAGGAGACTTGGAAATTTGAAGGATTTGTAGACCTTTTGGCTCGTGTCTAGGAGACTTGGGGATTTGAAGGATTTGTAGACCTTTTGACTCGTGTCTAGGAGACTTGGAGATTTGAAGGATTTGTAGACCTTTTGACTCGTGTCTAGGAGATTTGCACATTTGTTTTGAAGACTTGAAGGATATGCAAACCTTTTGGCTCGTATCTAGGAGACTTGAGGACTTCGACTTTTTTGCTTTAAAACTTGGTTTCCAAGAATTTTCTTTGACTTCAAAGTGCAAATAGTTTATACTCGTGTTAAAGAGAATGTTGGTAGTTTATACTCTTATCAAGGAGTATGTTGATAGTTTATACTCTTATCAAGGAGTATATATTTTGGCACTTAATTTGATGATTTGAGATAGTTTAGGCTCGTATCAAGGAGCATATATTTTGGCACTTAATTTGAGGATTTGAGATAGTTTAAGCTCGTATCAAGGAGCATATTGGTTGGATCAAAACTTGACGGCGCGCCCTCTTCATTGTCATCGTCGTCATCTGTATCATCACTTTCAACATCAAGGTCATGAGTTGAGTTTTCTTCTTTAATAGAGTTTACACTTGTCTCTATATCATGCGCTCGTGTCGCCAATTCTTCAAAGTTTCTTGGTTTGATTCCTTGAAGTATGTAAGAGAGACTCCAATTCATCCCTTGAATGCAAATCTCCATGGCTGAAGTTTCAGACAGTTTCTCTTTGCAACTTAAGGATAGACTTCTCCACCTATTGATGTACTCAATCACTGGTTCGTCTTCTTGTTGATGAGAATTGGCAAGTTCAATCATGCTCACAGTACGTCGAGTGCTATAAAAGCGGTTGAAGAACTTGGTTTGTAGATCGTGCCAATTGTCAATGGAGTTTGGCTCGAGATCGGTGTACCAATCAAATGCAAAGTCTTCTAAGGTTCGAACAAACTGCTTGACTAGAAGATCTTCATCAGTGCCGGCACTATTGCACGTCTCAATGAAGTGAGCAACATGTTGTCTGGGGTCTCCAGTCCCATCGAATCTTTGAAAATTCGGAGGTTGATAGCTTTTCGGCATTTGTAATTGTTCTATCCTTTGAGTATAAGGCTTCGTGTAAGATTTGGAAGTCTTGTGTTGAGCACTATGATCATTTGCAACTTCTTCAATGAGCTTCTTCAATTGATCGGCAGAGACAAGGCCTTGTGGGGAAACTTGAATTTGTTTGCTTGAAGACTTAGAATTTTCTCCAACTTCAACATCTTGAATGTTTTTCTCGGCAAACTTTGTGTGCATCATGGCGCCTTGCTCTTCCTTCCTTGAGAAATTTGACTTGTGGAAAAGAGAAGTGGCTTGGATTCTTTCACTTAGAACTTCATCAAACTCTTGAGCTTCAACTCCTTGAGTGGCATTTTTATGTGCCATGCTTTGATCGCCGCTTTACCCGAGCTCTTGCTTTCGAAGATGAGGAGAGACTTTAAATTAGACGATTGTAGTCTTAATGCATCCTTGAACTCCAATGTTGTTGGTGACTTCTTTAGAATTTTCAACTCCTTCTTTGTGC
The DNA here is from genome assembly GCA_948329865.1 of Linaria vulgaris. Lineage (NCBI taxonomy): Eukaryota > Viridiplantae > Streptophyta > Magnoliopsida > Lamiales > Plantaginaceae > Linaria > Linaria vulgaris. Next base: position 78,300,905 of record OX415252.1, read on the forward strand.
TCTATCTTTTGGAGAAGGCGATTCAAGTGGTCTTCACGTTTTTGAGCCTGAGTTGTGAGATTCGCAATGGCTCTTGCAAGCGCCGCAACTTGCTCTTCTAGTGAGGATGCTTGATTATCTTCTTTAGCTTCATGTCTTGCCCCCGGTGCGAGTGTATCTTTGATCATCGGTTGCGAAGAGCCTCCGCTTGTTGCCCCCATTGACTTGTCCATTGTTGAGCAACACTTACTTCTTGTGACTTCAAATTTGAGACTTGTTAGAAAAGAGATGAGAGGTAGAGATGGTCCCACTGGGCGTGCCAAATTTGTAACGACAAATTCTTGAACTCTGTAATTAAAAGACAAGAAAAGATTACAAAGTAATTTTAAATAAATTTGAAAGTACAATTGTGGTGCAATCTCTATTAATCCTCTGATTCGTTTCTACAACAAATAGTCTTCAAATTTGGTTGACTTGACAACGAATTTGAACGTTAATCCAAGGGCTTTGAGCTTGATCTTGAATTGACGATCTACTTGACTTGATTTGGTGACGAACAATTTAATCTTCGTCTTGAACTTGTTGAATATCAATCTTCTTTTGAGGAATCTTGATCTTCAAAGTACTTGGATATTTGGCAAACGTTGATTCGAGGGCTTGACGGCTTGATCTCAGATTAAACGGAAACCTGATTTGGAATTTGAATTCGAAGGTTGATGAAGATTGGTATGATCTTCGTCTTCAGTTCTTCGATTTTTTTTGGGTTTTGATCTTCTTGAATGGACTTCAATCTTCAAAAACGGTTTTTCGAGGGTCTTAGGACTTGATCTCGGATTAAACGGATTTTTGACTTGAAGATGAATGAAGAACGGTATGGACTTAGTTTCGGATTTGTTGAACCTTTTGGAGTTTGATCTTCCTCGGCAGAAGTGCACTCTTCAAAAATGGTTTTTGGATAGAATTAAGACTTGATAGCGGATTGAAAGGAGTCCTTTACGAAGAACACCTTGAAGATTGTTGAAGAATGTGTTGAATGCCGTGAAGAACGCTTGAAGATGGATGAATTTGGTGGAGCGAAAAACTTAGAGCTTTTCCCTCTTCAACTTGTGAATATTTTGTGTGTTTTTTTTTCTTCTTCAAGACCACCTCTATTTATAGTTGTGGAGTGAATCTCAATTAGAATCTCCTGATGAGATGAACGGTTGTGATCGCGTCTACAATTCCTTGATATGGAAGACTTGATCTAAGATAATCTTCTTTCCATCTCTTGAAGATTGAGACTTGGTGGGGAATTATTTCCTTGTGTTGAGATTTGGTGGAGAATTCTTTATATCTCTTGAAGATTGAGACTTGGAGGAGAAGATTTTCCATGTCTTGAGATTTTATGAGCAATTATTTCCTTGTCTTAAGATTTAATTAATATATTTATTTTAATCCCTCGAAATATTAAGACTAAATAAAATATATTTTGTATTTCTTGCATCTTAAGAGTTACCATCATTTAATTTAATTATACACAAAATTAATGTGTCTACAAATTGCCCCCTCGAGACTTGTTCACGATTTGTGTTGAAACGCATCAGTGAGTGGATAAGTCTCGACATCTTTCTTTTTCTCGTTCTCGTGCTTCAATTCAACCACCATAAATCCACTTCATGAGTTTAGAACATTTGTGAGCTTTATCATTGGATCCATTAACTTGAATGTTGCATGAGCATTTTTTTTGATATGATATGACTGGGCTAAGAATGAACTTCTAGCTGCCTATGTATCCAATGAAGGAATCAAGTCATGACGTAGTTCAAAAGAAATTAAGATTGATTTGAAGGGGGTGCCGTACACAGTTTCTACTCATGCGGGCCAGGAGTAATGTGCAATTTAAGCTCGTGCGCCATGGAGCAATTGACTTGGACATTTCTTAGACAGTTTTATCTCATATCAAGGAGGCTTGACTTGAAAGATTTGTAGACCTTTTGGCTCGTATCTAGGAGACTTGGAAATTTGAAGGATTTGTAGACCTTTTGGCTCGTGTCTAGGAGACTTGGGGATTTGAAGGATTTGTAGACCTTTTGACTCGTGTCTAGGAGACTTGGAGATTTGAAGGATTTGTAGACCTTTTGACTCGTGTCTAGGAGACTTGCACATTTGTTTTGAAGACTTGAAGGATATGCAAACCTTTTGGCTCGTATCTAGGAGACTTGAGGACTTCGACTTTTTTGCTTTAAAACTTGGTTTCCAAGAATTTTCTTTGACTTCAAAGTGCAAATAGTTTATACTCGTGTTAAAGAGAATGTTGGTAGTTTATACTCTTATCAAGGAGTATGTTGATAGTTTATACTCTTATCAAGGAGTATATATTTTGGCACTTAATTTGATGATTTGAAATAGTTTAGGCTCGTATCAAGGAGCATATATTTTGGCACTTAATTTGAGGATTTGAGATAGTTTAAGCTCGTATCAAGGAGCATATTGGTTGGATCAAAACTTGACGGCGCGCCCTCTTCATTGTCATCGTCGTCATCTGTATCATCACTTTCAACATCAAGGTCATGAGTTGAGTTTTCTTCTTTAATAGAGTTTACACTTGTCTCTATATCATGCGCTCGCGTCGCCAATTCTTCAAGGTTTCTTGGTTTGATTCCTTGAAGTATGTAATAGAGACTCCAATTCATCCCTTGAATGCAAATCTCCATGGCTGAAGTTTCAGACAGTTTCTCTTTGCAACTTAAGGATAGACTTCTCCACCTATTGATGTACTCAATCACTGGTTCGTCTTCCTGTTGATGAGAATTGGCAAGTTCAATCATGCTCACAGTACGTCGAGTGCTATAAAAGCGGTTGAAGAACTTGGTTTGTAGATCGTGCCAATTGTCAATGGAGTTTGGCTCGAGATCGGTGTACCAATCAAATGCAAAGTCTTCTAAGGTTCGAACAAACTGCTTGACTAGAAGATCTTCATCAGTGCCGGCACTATTGCACGTCTCAATGAAGTGAGCAACATGTTGTCTGGGGTCTCCAGTCCCATCGAATCTTTGAAAATTCGGAGGTTGATAGCTTTTCGGCATTTGCAATTGTTCTATCCTTTGAGTATAAGGCTTCGTGTAAGATTTGGAAGTCTTGTGTTGAACACTATGATCATTTGCAACTTCTTCAATGAGCTTCTTCAATTGATCGGCAGAGACAAGGCCTTGTGGGGAAACTTGAATTTGTTTGCTTGAAGACTTAGAATTTTCTCCAACTTCAACATCTTGAATGTTTTTCTCGGCAAACTTTGTGTGCATCATGGCGCCTTGCTCTTCCTTCCTTGAGAAATTTGACTTGTGGAAAAGAGAAGTGGCTTGGATTCTTTCACTTAGAACTTCATCAAACTCTTGAGCTTCAACTCCTTGAGTGGCATTTTCATGTGCCATGCTTTGATCGCCGCTTTACCCGAGCTCTTGCTTTCGAAGATGAGGAGAGACTTTAAATTCGACGATTGTAGTCTTGATGCATCCTTGAACTCCAATGTTGTTGGTGACTTCTTTAGAATTTTCAACTCCTTCTTTGTGCTCTATCTTTTGGAGAAGGCGATTCAAGTGGTCTTCACGTTTTTGAGCCTGAGTTGTGAGATTCGCAATGGCTCTTTCAAGCGCCGCAACTTGCTCTTCTAGTGAGGATGCTTGATTATCTTCTTTAGCTTCATGTCTTGCCCCCGGTGCGAGTGTATCTTTGATCATCGGTTGCGAAGAGCCTCCGCTTGTTGCCCCCATTGACTTGTCCATTGTTGAGCAACACTTACTTCTTGTGACTTCAAATTTGAGACTTGTTAGAAAAGAGATGAGAGGTAGAGATGGTCCCACTGGGCGTGCCAAATTTGTAACGACAAATTCATGATCTCTGTAATTAAAAGACAAGAAAAGATTACAAAGTAATTTTAAATAAATTTGAAAGTACAATTGTGGTGCAATCTCTATTAATCCTCTGATTCTTTTCTACAACAAATAGTCTTCAAATTTGGTTGACTTGACAACGAATTTGAACGTTAATCCAAGGGCTTTGAGCTTGATCTTGAATTGGCGATCTACTTGACTTGATTTGGTGACAAACAATTTAATCTTCGTCTTGAACTTGTTGAATATCAATCTTCTTTTGAGGAATCTTGATCTTCAAAGTACTTGGATATTTGGCAAACGTTGATTCGAGGGCTTGACGGCTTGATCTCGGATTAAACGGAAACCTGATTTGGAATTTGAATTCGAAGGTTGATGAAGATTGGTATGATCTTCGTCTTCAGTTCTTCGATTTTTTTTTGGGTTTTGATCTTCTTGAATGGACTTCAATCTTCAAAAACGGTTTTTCGAGGGTCTTAGGACTTGATCTCGGATTAAACGTATTTTTGACTTGAAGATGAATGAAGAACGGTATGGACTTAGTTTCGGATTTGTTGAACCTTTTGGAGTTTGATCTTCCTCGGCAGAAGTGCACTCTTCAAAAACGGTTTTTGGATGGAATTAAGACTTGATAGCGGATTGAAATGAGTCCTTTACGAAGAACACCTTGAAGATTGTTGAAGAATGTCTTGAATGCCGCGAAGAACGCTTGAAGATGGATGAATTTGGTGGAGTGAAAAACTTAGAGCTTTTGCGTCTTCAACTTGTGAATATTTTGTGTGTGTTTTTTCTTCTTCAAGACCACCTCTATTTATAGTTGTGGAGTGAATCTCAATTAGAATCTCCTGATGAGATGAACGGTTGTGATCGCGTCTACAATTCCTTGATATGGAAGACTTGATCTAAGATAATCTTCTTTCCATCTCTTGAAGATTGAGACTTGGTGGGGAATTATTTCCTTGTGTTGAGATTTGGTGGAGAATTCTTTCCATCTCTTGAAGATTGAGACTTGGAGGAGAAGATTTTCCATGTCTTGAGATTTGATGAGCAATTATTTCCTTGTCTTAAGATTTAATTAATATATTTATTTTAATCCCTCGAAATATTAAGACTAAATAAAATATATTTTGTATTTCTTGCATCTTAAGAGTTACCATCATTTAATTTAATTATACACAAAATTAATGTGTCTACAAATTGCCCCCTCGAGACTTGTTCACGATTTGTGTTGAAACGCATCAGTGAGTGGATAAGTCTCGACATCTTTCTTTTTCTCGTTCTCGTGCTTCAATTCAACCACCATAAATCCACTTCATGAGTTTAGAACATTTGTGAGCTTTATCATTGGATCCATTAACTTGAATGTTGCATGAGCATTTTTTTTGATATGATATGACTGGGCTAAGAATGAACTTCTAGCTGCCTATGTATCCAATGAAGGAATCAAGTCATGACGTAGTTCAAAAGAAATTAAGATTGATTTGAAGGGGGTGCCGTACACAGTTTCTACTCATGCGGGCCAGGAGTAATGTGCAATTTAAGCTCGTGCGCCATGGAGCAATTGACTTGGACATTTCTTAGACAGTTTTATCTCATATCAAGGAGGCTTGACTTGAAAGATTTGTAGACCTTTTGGCTCGTATCTAGGAGACTTGGAAATTTGAAGGATTTGTAGACCTTTTGGCTCGTGTCTAGGAGACTTGGGGATTTGAAGGATTTGTAGACCTTTTGACTCGTGTCTAGGAGACTTGGAGATTTGAAGGATTTGTAGACCTTTTGACTCGTGTCTAGAAGACTTGCACATTTGTTTTGAAGACTTGAAGGATATGCAGACCTTTTGGCTCGTATCTAGGAGACTTGAGGACTTCGACTTTTTTGCTTTAAAACTTGGTTTCCAAGAATTTTCTTTGACTTCAAAGTGCAAATAGTTTATACTCGTGTTAAAGAGAATGTTGGTAGTTTATACTCTTATCAAGGAGTATGTTGATAGTTTATACTCTTATCAAGGAGTATATATTTTGGCACTTAATTTGATGATTTGAGATAGTTTAGGCTCGTATCAAGGAGCATATATTTTGGCACTTAATTTGAGGATTTGAGATAGTTTAAGCTCGTATCAAGGAGCATATTGGTTGGATCAAAACTTGACGGCGCGCCCTCTTCATTGTCATCGTCGTCATCTGTATCATCACTTTCAACATCAAGGTCATGAGTTGAGTTTTCTTCTTTAATAGAGTTTACACTTGTCTCTATGTCATGCGCTCGCGTCGCCAATTCTTCAAAGTTTCTTGGTTTGATTCCTTGAAGTATGTAAGAGAGACTCCAATTCATCCCTTGAATGCAAATCTCCATGGCTGAAGTTTCAGACAGTTTCTCTTTGCAACTTAAGGATAGACTTCTCCACCTATTGATGTACTCAATCACTGGTTCGTCTTCTTGTTGATGAGAATTGGCAAGTTCAATCATGCTCACAGTACGTCGAGTGATATAAAAGCGGTTGAAGAACTTGGTTTGTAGATCGTGCCAATTGTCAATGGAGTTTGGCTCGAGATCGGTGTACCAATCAAATGCAAAGTCTTCTAAGGTTCTAACAATCTGCTTGACTAGAAGATCTCCATCAGTGCCGGCACTATTGCACGTCTCAATGAAGATAAGCTGTGACAACATCCATGAGATGCATTTTTAAGTTTTCATAAACAGCTAAACTTATTAAGAATCGAAAAGTAATTGTATCAATTACCGGGGAATAAGTTTCTCCATAATCAATCCCAGGTCTTTGAGAAAAATCTTGTGCAATAAGTCGAGCTTTGTATCTTACAATTTCATTTTTTTCATTTCTTTTTCGAACGAAGACCCATTTGTGGCTTACATGTCTCACGTCTTTAGGTGTGTGGACAATAGGTCAAAAAACCTTTCGTTTGTTGAGGGAATTCAATTCAACCTGCATAGCTTCTTTCCATTTAACCAAATCGTCCCGATTTTGGCATTCATCCACAGATTGTGGTTCGGGATCATCATTTTCATTCATAAGATCATAAGCAATATTATATGAAAATATTTCACTTATATTTTTTTATTTCAGTTTGATTCCAAATAACTCCTGAATTAACATAATTTACAGAGATCTCAGTATTGGAATATGGTTCGGTGATCTCTTGAGTTATCTCATTTGTCACATTTTCTGTTTCATCATGAATAGTTTCCTCGATAATGGAGTTAATAATAATTTCTCCTTTTCTTTTTCGAGGATTCTTGTTTTTTGAACCAATAGGACGACCACGTTTCTTACGTGCATTTATTTTATTATTGTTGGATATGTCCTTCGGAATTTCAACCCGAGCAGGAACATTTGCAGCTGGTATATGTGATTTGGTTACTCGTTTTATGTCAGTAAATGCATCGGGTAATTGATTTGCAATATCTTGAAAATGTAAAATTTTCTTAACTTCTAAATCACATTGTTTTGTTAAAATATCATAGTGTGATAAAGATGGATTATACCATGATATATCCTTTTCCAACTGTTTCTTTTCTCCCCCTAAGGTTGGGAAATTTGCCTCATTGAAATGGCAATCGGCGAAACGTGCCGTAAAGACATCACCTGTTAATGGTTCAAGATACCTGATTATAGATGGTGAGTCATATCCAACATACATCCCTAACCTTCTTTGAGGTCCCATTTTTGTTCGATGTGGTGGTGCAATCGGAACATAAACTGCACAACCAAAAATCTTTATATGAGAAATATTAGGTTCATGACCAAAAGCAAGTTGTAATGGGGAGTATTCATGATACGAGCTTGGTCTAATGCGAATTAGTGATGCGGCATGTAAAATTAAATGACCCCATACATAAGTTGGTAATTTAGCTTTCATTAACAACGTCCTAGCAATTAACTAAAGACGTTTAATTAATGATTCAGTTAAACCATTTTGAGTATGTACATGTGCAACACTATGTTCAACAGTAATTCCAGTTGACATACAATAATCATTGAAAGCTTGAGATGTAAATTCACCAGCATTGTCAAGTCTGGCTTTCTTAATCGTATAGTCAAGAAATTGATCTCTTATTTTAATTATTTGAGCCAAAAATCTCGCAAATGCTATATTACGAATAGACAACAGACAGACATGTGACCATCGACTCGAGGCATCAATTAATACCATAAAATATTGAAATTGTCCACATGATGGATGAATAGGTCCACAAATATCACCTTGAATTCTTTCAAGAAATGTTGGTAATTCTGTCTTAATTTTAAATGGTGAATGCTTTATATTTAGCTTTCCAAGAGAGCATGCTTCACATGGACTAGTATTGTTCAAATTGAGTTTGGATCCTTTTAATGAATGTCCATGTGTAGTTTCAATTATCATTCGCATCATTGTTGAACCAGGATGACCTAGACGATCATGCCATAAAGTTAATAATTCAGGATTTTCATTGACTACCAAATTTGACTCGATAGCATTAATATATGTATAATGCAATCCTGATGAGAGTTTTGGTAGTTTTTCAAATATATGTTGCTTTCCTGATATATACTTAATAATAAATAGATATTTAGTTTTGCTTTTAGTTTTTGAGTTGGTATCATATCCATGACGATATATATCATTAAAACTCAACAAATTTCTTCTGGATTTTGGGGCAAATAAGGCATCGTTGATGATAAATAGCGTTCCATTTGGTAAAATAAAACTAGCTTTACTAAATTCTACAATCAGGTCAGTAGGACCTGATATCGTATTGATTTTTGCCTTTGTTGGTTTTAGATATGTAAAATATTTCTTACTTGTGAGAATTGTGTGAGTTGTACCGCTATCAGGGATGCAAAAATCACTCTTATGCTCCATATTGGCTTCATGTCAAACAAGTAGAGTTAAACATGATATAACAATAAATGAAGCATATATTTGGAAAAGAGAAATAGTTTCATTAAGATACATAAGAAAACACAATTAATGAAAACATGGTACATTACAAGCAGAAATTGCAAATACATATCAATTCAAAAATTACACAACAAGAAATCACGTAATGCAAATCACGCAGACATGAATGACATAGCTCATATCAAGCCATAGTAACATCATGATCATCCGTCAAATCAGATGCTGCTAAATATGTGGGATTATTAGGCATTTGTTCAACAAGGTTCACTTCTTCTTTTTTGCCTTTACTCTCTTGGTACAATTTACAAAAATGTTCAGGTGTATGACACGTATTGGCCCAGTGTCCTTTCATTCCGCAGTTAAAACAGTAACCTTCAGATTTATTATGAGCATTTTTTCTTTTATTATGATGGTTATTGTTATGGACCGTACCACTGGTCGAAGGGTTGTGATAACTACCTCGACTACGACCACGACCACCTCTATGGCCACGACCACGACCACCTCTGTGGCCACGACCACCTCTAGAAACATATCCTCCTCTATAACCACCCCGACCTTGATATTGGCCTCTGCCTCGACCACCATTATTGTAATTTCCTCGCCCACGGAAGTTTGAGAAATTTACGGCATGTGCTTCTGGCAATGCATGTGCTCCAGTTGGGCGTAACTCAGAATTTTTAATCCATATATTATTACTATTTTCTGTCGTTAACAACACCCTCTCTAGTTCGTGATACTTAGTGTACCCGACTAGTCTGTGTTGCATTTGGATGAGTATATGACTGTCATGAAAAGTAGAAATAGTTTTTTCAATCATTTTCTCATCAGTAATTTCTGTCCTGCAAAATTTTAGTGTATGTCGGATATTATGAATGGCAGAGGAGTAATCATTTGCTGATGTAAAATCTTGGAACCTTAATGTGTTCCACTGATGTATGGCTTTTGGAAGCATTGTTTCCCTTTGGTGGCCATATCTTTCATTCAGATTAATCCATAACTCAGAAGGATCTGTAATATCGAGATATTCCGTTTGCAGGAAATTATCTAAATGTCTACGCAGGAATATAATTGCCTCGCATCGTTGCTGGTCAGTACATTCATTTTCCTCATCAATTGTTTTCACGAGGAATTTCGCAGTAAGATGCGTTTTCACATTTGATTCCCATTGCATATAATTTTTCCCATCGACAGTGAGTTCGGTGAAATCTACTTTCGAGAGATTAGACATATTGCAGCTAAATCAACATTAAAACAAATATAATTAGGATCAAGACATTTTATTTTAATACGCAACCACACAAGCACAATTATTACAATAATACCATGTAATTATCTCATCTCTAGCCAAATCTTGAACTCGAACATTATTATGATAAAAGGGAGGAATATCATAGGGACAAACATAGGAGTGTCCTCATCTACTAGCATAAACATAAAAATTGAAAGGTAATTGAGGATCAAGATCGCTGTTGTTGTAGAGATCATTTTGCAAGATTAGAGAAATAAGGTGAAGATTTGTGTGGAGTTTGAGTTATGAAATCTGCATATTTATAGAAGAAAGATATCTAAAAGTAGTCGTTTTATAGCCGTTAGAAAACGATAATTTTTCTTTATTTTAGCATGTTTTATGAACGGTAATGTCTTTAATAATTTAGCAACAAAAATTAATTGTAATGACATGTAAAATAATTTCCGCCGCATTAATGATATTTTAACAGACATATGGAATAATATTACGATAAGTAAATACATATATATATTTTCTGCCACATTACTATGTAAACACTTTCATGGGCTTAAGGGATAATATAAATAAGTAAAATAATTGCAATGAATTAAGCGCGTAAATAATTTCCGCCACATTACTATGTAAAAACTTTCATTGGCTTATGGAATAAAATAAGCAATAATAAATTGTCAGTAGTCGTTTCTAGCTTGGGGTTAACTCAAGCATCAACGAAAGTTAAAATTAATTTTAGTGTTAGAGTTAGATGACAGTAAAATATAAAGAAAATTTTCATCTAATCATAAAATTATAGATATGCGGTAGTCCGCCTTATCTATAATAATGTAGATAGATGAACAAGTAAATATTAAACTTTAACAACAAAATTATAAACACATATTCATCTAATCATAAAATTATAGATAGGCGGTAGTCCGCCTTGTCTATAATAATGTAGATAGATGAACATATAATATAAAACTTTCATACCTTTTGACGTTGAATGTTTTCTTTAACGAAGGAACTGGATTCTTCCGGATCGAGCAATATCGTGCTGATAACGTGTTATGAAATAACTTAAACTATTTGGGATTAGAACAATATATCAAAACAACTTAGGAAATAATGTGCAAATATGTGTAAGATAGCTTTTGAAGAATGGTGTAAAATTTCATCCGGATAGCTCTCTATTTATAGTGTCTTCCCTATCAATGCAAAACTATAATAATATTATCTAGGCATTAATTAGTATGGAAAATTAATAAGGCCACATGAGGCCACATGCTTCTGTCTTATACCAAAAAGTTAGTTTAAATGGAAAGAATTTCTCAATTTAGTTTCAGGTTCGATACTCATTTGGATCGGAGCAAAATAATTTTATACTTCCAAAGTTTATCTTTTTTCATACATAATTAGCATGGTTTGATACGCGTGATTGATGAGGTTTGTAGGGTATTTCGTAAGTCAGAAGTCTACCTAGTGCACGCACACACGTAGAGATTCAGAGTCCCACGCCATAAAAAAATTAAAATCGAACTAAGACACTTCTTCAAAACAAACACCATCTATTCACGATCACATACCACACTGGCCCATCTAAACGACTGCTCCATGACTTCCACAGACTTATTACAAATAGCATTACTATTTTTACTAGACTCTGATGATGTGGTAGAAGAGGCCATATTTTCAAAAATTATGTTCATAATTATAAGTTTTAATTATTTACAAGCTTGGTTCAGTCAACGAAAAAGCAGACCAAAAAACTCAAAAGGCATGTAAGAAGTCTTTTTGTTGTAGGATATTTAGATTTTTTTATATTTATAATTACGGAAATTTTGACTTTGTAGTCCTTTATAGTAACCATGTTTCACAATTAGTCCTTTATAGTACCTCGAGCCGTTTTTGGTCCTCTAAAGTAACCATCATTTCATTTTTGGTCCTCTATAGTGTCTTGTTTGGTCATTTTTGCTGTGAAATTACGAAGTTACCCTTATTTTTTGGCATTTGACTTGCACATGATTTCTAATTTCGATTTTTTTCTTTAATTCTGGTACAAATCTTTGAGTTATTATACTTACACCCCCACAATTTTATAATAACTATTTTTTTGATAGTTATGTAATAATCATATTTAACATATTAAAAAGATAAGCCTAAACATTTATTATTGTGTCATTCTTTTTAGTTATACAAAATGTGTACATTAGCAACTTAATAATTTTCAATAATTTGTTTTTTCTTTATATAATTTTATCTAAGTTTTTTAAAAACCCTATAATTAATATTAAACAAACAAATTTGAAATTATAAATATTAATATTTTCCTCAATTCAAAATATCATTCATGTTTATCTATGTAAATTGTGAAATTTTATTCGCAAGTTTGATTTAATTAAGCGTAATTCCTAAATAAATCACATTTAATTTTGTTTTTAAAGGAAGAAATGGAGTTGTTCAAACAATCATCAGCTTAACCTAACATTTTGGGGGGAAAAAATAACAACTTGAAAAATTACACTTTATTTAAAATTACAAGTATATAATAATAAAATTTACTATGTGTTTAAATTGTGATGTATATTTGCCATTCTTTTTTAGTTTCTAGGTTATATTAATGTTAATGTTTTACCTTTACAACTGTTAATACAAATAATAAGTAATAAAACTATAAAATTTCACAGTTGAAGAAAATATATTGTTTTAATTATTTCAAGATTTTCCTTTTATCAAATTTTTGGAGGTAAAATTATTCTCACTATTATTATTATTATTATTATTAGTGTGTTGTTAATGTGCAAATTTTGTACAACTAAAAAAGAATTGAAACAATAATGAATTTTTAGGGCTTATGTTTTAAGATATTAAATATTATTATTACAAAATTATGAAAAATGGCTATTATATTATGGGGGTGTAAATATAACAACTGAAAAGATTTAATTGTAAATTAATGGAGAAAAATTGAATTGGAGGTCATGTGCACATCACATGCTAAAATTAAGGGCAAAATAATAATTTTACTGCAAAATGACCAAAAACGAAACAAGGTACTATAAAGGACCAATTTTGAAAGTTGGTTACTATAAATGACCAACTTTGTGAAATTCCCTATAATTACACACTCTCGAATTTTATAGCTCAGATATTTAGATTTTTCTCTCTCTATATATATATCACTTCATGTAACACATTCTAGATTTTTCTCTCTCTATATATATATCACTTCATGTAACACATTCTCGACTAACGAAAGCATAAGAAACAAAAACAACTTTCTGAAATATTTGAGTCTTAAACACGTTCTTTTTAAATTTTCTTCACATTTCATTGATCCCCTCTCATCCCTCATATATATATATATATGTATATATATATATATATATATATAGAGAGAGAGAGAGAGAGAGAGAGAGAGAGAGAGAGAGAGAGAGATATGTATGTAAATTATTAAATCATAACGGTTGCCACAACTTAAAAATATTGAAAGATAAAAGTAATAAAAAGACAGCATCACAAAGATTTTGGTCAATGACTTGAGCAGTTGGGCTATGCCTTTCCCCCTTATTTGTAAATGGGAGTCATAACTCACATCGTTATCATCAAACCACTACTATTAATAACTAGTGACCGAGGGGCTTCATAGTTCATATCAATTCTATTATCTTTAGCTTAAGCTATTTATTTTCCAACGCCTAACCAATTTTAAAGGAAATGGTTAAATGCATTGGTGCCCCATTTCCAATACTCATGTCCATTTGGTTTCCAGCTTTCCACTAGTGAGTAATAGTCTATAGACCTGAGTAGGGCTGTGGAAAAAATCGGATCGATCGAATTTGATGAAAATCTATCGAATGATTCGATCAAACTTTTGATTTTTGCCTTAGGATCGAACCCCCCTTTGATTTGATCCTCGATTTCAGAGGTTAAGAATCGGATCGAATCGAATACTCACTTTATTTTTTAAAAATAAATAAAAAATCTAATAATATACATATAATATTATATATTTATTTATAATGCTAATAAAATGCTACTAATTCACTTAATATATTAAAAATGTTACTTAGAGTTATAATACTTTTGTATCTAGTACATATGTACAATCTTGAATTGTAACTAGGGGTGGGCGGTTCGATTAAACTGCACCGCCGATCCGATTTTTGAATGGGGGGGGGGGGGGGGGGGAGAGAGAGTCCGGTTTCGGTCCTCTCTCAGAGCAAACCAAAAACCACACCATTTGAACAGTTCAGTTTTTGGTTTAAACCGCACCCCGTTCGGTTTATCCGAGACTGTTTCGTTTTTTTTTTTTTTCCTTTCCACATTTTCTTTTAGAAAAAAACCATGTAGTAATCTAAAAATTAATTACCGCGTTTAAATTCTATAAAACTATACTAAACAACATATAAAAAGAGCCGACGACGACAATGATATAATAAGCAAAACATTACTTAGTGTTTCATAAAAAGATAACCATCAACAATTAAAAAAAATAGATATAAATCACGATTCGTCAATGAATTATTAAACACAAATTCATTTAACATAAATTGTAATTTCCAAAAATATCCATCATCGTCCAAAAAAACAACGTAATTCACAAACATGTCCATCACCATCCAAAAACTGAGATACAATAGTGTCACTAATAAACATGAAACAATAAAAAAAAATATGATAAACAAAAAATACATGGTGTAACTTAAAAATATAAACATGATAAATAATTTATATGTAAGTTAAAAGTTAAGAACATGTAAGTTATAACTCAACAACGATACATGTTGCAACTTAAAAAAATTATCACAATAAATAAGAATTATATAAAACAAAAGAATGTTACCGCATAAATGCAACACGATAAGTGTATAAAAGTTATAATTAACTTACAATCATTTAAAATTAGCAATTATAACATTATAGAAAAAAGAAAAAACTGGTTTCGGTTTCAATTTGGTGAACCATCCATAGAAACCGAAATCGCCATCCAAAGAAACCGAAATCGCACCGTACCACATTTCGATTTTGTAGTCTCCACCAAAAACCGCACCCCCAAACTGGTTCGATTTTTTAACCGCACCGTCGGTCCTGTTATCGATCCGTTTTGCCGGTTCTGGTGCTTAATGCACACACCTAATTGTAATATAATATACTAATTACTAGCACTAACTATGACTTGTCTTCCTAGCTAGACCCGAGAAGTCACCGTTTGATCTTTATGAAGGTTTAATTTGGATAAGAACAATAAAACAAAAGTACACATTAATACTTTCGTGTTTTTTTGTGTTTTTTTATTGTGAATTGTTAAGAACACATGCTAAATACTATTATCGATCATGGTGGTGACAAAATATATCATCCGCTGAACAATAAAGGTAAACTGTTTCGCGTATTAAACTTATAAATAATATGAACTATATATATCAAAATGATAAAACGCGGATCTTTTCTAGCTAGTTATGAAAATAATATATATATATATATATAATTAAAAAAAATGTAGAGTTTTGATGCCACAATCTCGTCACTCAGACGTTAAGTGAGATTTGAATCCGAAAAAATATTCAATGTAATAGTTTAAAAGTCGCAATCTCCAATTACTTGATGTAGGCTGAACCGAATAGACTTTTAGGATTTGTCAAGTATAATAATATGTGTGGGCCTCCGTTTCCTAGTGATAGTACAATTCTGAATTAGTACAGCTATTCATCAGCGATCAGGCATCAGCTAGTACCAGAAAAAATAAAAAAACATGACAACTTGATAAAATTCCACGCAAATCAGGACCAAAATTCAACTTATGATTTTTCTTATTGATCAGTTGAATGTTCTTGTAGTACACCGTCTAAACGACGGAAATTAGCAGCGCATGCGAAACAAGTACTACGAGTTTGAACGACAAAATGTATTAACAAAAAGATGCCAATTTGCTTCTAGTCTGACGGCAGTGAAAAAAATGTACGTAGTTAATATCATCTCTTTTTTTTTTTTTTTTTTTCTTTCGAGCGGTTAGAAAGGAAACACAATTTAGTTGATCAATTTATTTCCTTTTGGCGATAATTAGGGGTGGCTGGCGGCAGCCTTTGCACTATTCGTTTTTATCTCGTATGTATGCAAGAAACACCAAATACGAGCAATTTTAGTTTTAAGTGACGCAGCAATATAATTTGTATAACTTTTTTTTTTCTGAAAAACAATCAATCTTCCTATATGAAATACATGCTTGATATTCTTGTTGAATAATAACTCATTCTTTACATGTGGACGTAAATTTTCTATGTGAGATGAAAAGTGGAGCCACAGTTTTCAGCTACGACGCAAAATTCTCCGACCCATGCGTTAATGTTACCTCCCGGCTTAATTAGTTCATTAAGACGATAAAACTCACACATGGAAACCGAATTCATATAAGTTGACTTTTTATATTGCATGTTTCTCTTAATACCTTCCCGTTTACAAGCTAGTTTCTAATTACTACTATATGATCCACATGACTTGATCAAGTATGGAATTTACTATACCTGGAGTTTTTAAAAACCGTTGAGTGATGAAAGTAGCGCTTGATTTAAAATATAGGTCTCATTTTCCAAAACACGCGTTTTTAATTGATTAGTTTTACCAATTACACATGATGCATGACGTAAGTAGCTTATAAATTAAATGACTAGATTTTTTTTTTGGTGAGGATGGAATAATTGACTACTCGAATGTTGCACCCTGTTGAAAGTTCAGTAGCTGAAAGCATCATTAGCATACGCTCTGACCCGAGTAGCATGGAACACGTGGAATCCCGTGTCAATCAACAAGGACTACCTTGGGCTAAATACTCCCGGGTGACCGACAACGAAGTAGTAGCGTGAGGGAAGGGCGTGAGGGAAGGGTGAAAAGAACCCCCATCTCGGAGTGAAATAGAACATGAAACCGTAAGCTCACAAGCAGTGGGAGGAGCCAGAGCTCTGACCGCGTGCCTGTTGAAGGATGAGCCAGCGACTCATAGCCAGTGGCTTGGTTAATTGAAATTAGGAATAATTATAGCTACACCTCCTGAGGTCTGGTGTAACTACAAGTACTTTCTCTTTAGTTTTAGAAATTACGATAATCTCCCCACCAACAATTTTTTTTTTTGAAATGAACTACCAATTTTGTTCTGGATCAACTTATGTGTTAAGATATTTAGATTTAATGTTAAATAACAGACTATTTGATAAATTTGGCTCAATTCTGATTCAAAATTATTGGTAAATTTTAAATAATATTAAAATATTGTTATTTAGTACTAATGAATGTCATTATTATGGGGCAAAAATCGATTTAGGCCTTTATATTGGCCGCCTCGCCAATTTAGTCCACTAACTTGGCACCCCGCCAATTTAGTCCACCAACTTGCAAAATTAAGTCACGTTTGGCCACTTGACATTTTCTGTCCATTTTCCGTTAACTGACGCTGACGTGGATAAATAATTAAAATTTTTTTTTTTTGACAAATGTCACGCCAGTCAGATTAAAAAAAATCAAAAATCAAAAAAATTCAAAAAAAAAAAGAAAACATATATTAAACGGCATTATCACTCCAACCACCAAAAAACGAACAGTCACTTCGCCATTTTCGTTGCAGGTACATTTCTTCCCCTTTCTCTCCAAGATCTTGCATTTTGTATCTCCTTTTTGTACTCGTAGTTCGTATTTCACGAATCCCTTTTTAAATTATTGTCTAATTAACCCTAACAGTGACAATTTCGTGTAACAGTGAAGAAGCTTAACGGTCGCGTTCGATTTTCCCGAAATCCAGGTATGTTATTTCTTCCTCAAACTATGTGGGTGGTTGCATGTTCGATTTCGTGGGTTTGAAGCATGTTAAATTTTACAGGTTGGTGAAATTTTGTCGATTTTCTGTATTTTGTGTATGTTTAAGGTTGTAGAAATTTAGGGTTTCTCATTCGTATATTTAAGTAAGTAATATTTGTCTTAGGGTTTTTGATTTATAAGTGTAATGATTTGTGGGTTTAAAGTAAGGAATTTGACTGTTTTGGTTTGTAAGATGATTATGAGTTTTTGCCCAGCCTTAAAATCATATGAACTGTGTAATTCTAGATGGGGCATCCTTATCGTCTTCCATGTTCATGTGGTGGAGGTCTAATGATCTATGGTTTGGCTGGTAAATCTTCAACTCGGCCTGGAATGCATTACTACATTTTCCCCGCAAGCAATCGTCACCCAAAATCATTTGTCTGGGCTGATAAGCTCCATGAGGAGGTTAATGATCATTTCCACCAGTACATGTTTGACCATAACCCCTCCTCTTCAATGAAAAAAAGAAGCACTGGTATGGATGAAGTTTCTGGGAATTCTAAGGCAGTTAAAACTCAATCAATGAGTCAAATGTCTCTTCATCCCCTTCATCTCTTCATATGTCTCTTGATATTCTCTTCATCCCCTTCATCTGTGTCTGAATTACCACCAACTCTCTTCTTACTTTTTCCTCTAACCTTTTTATTTGTATTCTGTGGCTCATTCAAATCATTACTATTTTCTTCACCAATCTCTGGCTCTTCATTATTGGTTAGGTCTGGACCATGTTCTTCATTTCCAGCAGCATGTGTTTGGAATATGCTATTCATGACACTTTCATTAACTCCAGGAATATCATTCATGTCATCTTGCATTCCATATTCTTCATCTGAGAAATGATCAAGATCATCAAGATCATCATTATCAACATCAATACCATCAGCAACTTCTGCCTCATCATCATCATCTTCAATATCATCATCTACTGTTGGTTCAGTACCACCCTCAAATCTCATTTCTTGTTCTTTATCAACCTTTCCCTCACACTCAATGTAAATATCCATAACATGACAACTTTGACAAGATAGAAAGTGTAACTTGAGCTGACTATCTTGGTCAAGTAGTTGAAATGAACCATGCTTCTTTATGTACATACCTCTCACCAATATAAATCCCATCTGATCACAAAGCTGATGGAAACAGGCCAATGAAATATGTGTGTGGTCTACATGATCAACAACACTTATGTGACCTCCCTCATAGGCTCCACCAGATTGCATAAGGCCTCCATGATGGAAGTAGACAGTAACATATAGATCTCCAGGAGCTGCATACACAAAATATAGAGGGTTAGGTTACATTAGCCATGAATTAAAGTATATTTATCCCAAAATTATGTTTTGATCGATTTTTGGAAATTAGGGTTCTTAGAAAATTAATGCACATGAAGAAATTGGGGTTCAGTTTCTGCAATTAGGGATCAATTCTGTGAGAGGATGCTCCTAATTCCAGAAAATTAGGGTTTTGCCAAAAATTAGGGTTTAAACAAATTTGGGGAATTTTGGTCAAACAACAAAGAAATTAGGGTTTTAGTAAAAAAATTACTCAAAACATAATCGTTGACAGAATTATACATATATACACACTTAAAAGCAACATGCAAGTACTCACCATAAATCGGAATTGGGTCAGCGATTTTAGAAGAATGGCGTATGAGTGGCTTCAGTTTCGTCTTTTTCGTACGTCGCGCCATTGCTCGCTCCCTAACGACAAAAATTCGCCGGAATTTCGCCGGAAAATATGTTACTGTATTTCTCTCTCACTGCTGGTCTCAAAGGAGCGGGAAAATGGAAGAGGTGAGTGAGAAATGGCGGGACGACCTTCTTTTATATCTTGATTTTTTTTGATTTTTGATTTTTTTTAATCTGACTGGCGTGACATTTGTCAAAAAAAAAAAATTTAATTATTTATCCACGTCAGCGTCAGTTAACGGAAAATGGACAGAAAATGTCAAGTGGCCAAACGTGACTTAATTTTGCAAGTTGGTGGACTAAATTGGCGGGGGTGCCAAGTTAGTGGACTAAATTGGCTAGGCGGCCAATATAAAGGCCTAAATCGATTTTTGCCCCCATTATTATTCATTTACTTTTAAAAATAATTTAATTATTCCAACTTTAAGTAATTGAAGATCCTCATAAAATAATTACCGCTCAATTTTCTTGCTTGAGCAATTTATGTTTACGTTGTTTCTTGCTGCTGCTGGTATGTCGTTGACCTCTCAGAGATTTCACGTAGGGGCTCTACTCTCGCTGGATAAACGATGCACTACCCTGGGGACGCCAAAGTGTAGATGATAAGTTACTTATGTATATGTGCGATTTGTGACTTTAGTGTACTAACATAACTACTGCACAACCCTGGATCACACTAAATCAATCTTGATAATGTACTTTTATGTTAACACAATTCAGATATGTTAATTGGATTGTAGGCTTTAAATCTCTACTAAAATAACTGACAATTGGGCTGATTTTTCTAATGCGATCGGTCATTAGAGATTTAAGAATTTTATACTTAGGATATGTCCAGCTACAGGTCACAAATCCATTAAACACTTGGAACTCAAGATAGCATCAAGCACATCAAGTGAACATAGGTAGTTTGTCTATGAACTATTATGGTTAAATTAGTGGTGAAACCCAACTTATAAACAATCTTTTAATCTAATGTTTTACAACCTAAGAATTCATCCAACCAATTATCTTAAAATTTGTTTATTTACTTTCTTGCAGTAGTTAGATTAGTTCTCTTGTATTTAACCCAATTCTCATAAAAGTCTTTCTTAAATTTACAATGTTTTCATTGCATTCAAACTATTTTTATACCATTTAAACCATTCTCTACATTCTCCTAGTTTTATTGCATTTTAGTCTAACGATCTTCTGCATTCATTTAATATTCTTCCTCCTGCAAACACAAAGATAGCAACGTAACAACCATGTGCTTTGCATTTAAGTGGTTCAAGCATACATCCACCACTCTATTGGGACACAATACTTATTTCGTAACAATACTTATCATTTTATTATTACTTGATTCGTGCACTTGCCAGACGAGAAGGTTTAGGTGTAACAATTCAATTGTGAACTTGTTATTCTTTCTACGCTACATTAAAGTTTCCATTGGTGACCTTTGGTTCTTCATGTTCACTCGAGATTCCCTGATGTGGGTTTCCTTCGTGATTCCCTATGGAATGACCTTCTTAGCTGCCTGTCTGATGAGGCATTACATTCCCCTGGAGGGCCAATGACCCACTTGGAAGCCCGTGCTCGCTCTTTGCCTAGAGGAGTGATGACTTCGAGATTGTTGGGGGGTGGGGGGACTAGTATTTTGCTATGGTGGCTCTGGTCATGTCTTTTGAAGGCTCTCATAACTCTCTATTCATTGGCTTCTTTGATGATGTTGTGGAGGGTCGATCGGTTGATATGTATTGAAGATCTCGTAGATCTTTATGGCACACTGTTGCAGGTAGGGGCCAAGATTGGTGATCGGGCCCTTTGGGTGGTGAACCCCACGGTATGTGTTGAAGCCATTTATATACTTCACTTTCCAAGAATCATATTTTAAGGTTTTTTTTGTAATGGCGTTCTCACATACGACACCAAAATGATAACATGAAATTAGTCGGGTTGAGTAGAAAATTAGCCACCTTTCAATGTACTAAAGAACCCTCTAATCAATAATGATGTCAGGACATTAAACATTTTTCCCTCACCAGAAGTTCACCATGTCATAGGATCCATACAGTGTTTTAGAAATGAATTAGAGTTACCAACTACGGGCTAGATTCCAAGAGCATATTAATGATCGAATGCCTAAAGATTTATCTCCCTGATCTACTATGCAAGTGTTGCATTGACAATCTCTTATGCATAATTCAACATACTACAAGGTTATTCAATGTCGTTACTTTGTTGTTAGAGAAACACTTGTATCAAATAAACCAAGTAGCATAAGCAAAAATTAATATCCAACAGTACAAATTCATCAATAAACATAATCAAAACATAGGCTCAAGGTGCATCCATATGAGATCAACTACATCCTCCCTCATATCCTGAGATGATTAGTTACTCATAGTCATATTCAAATCACAAGCATTCATCATAGATTATTCAAGTAAGGAAAATAAAAGATTAAATTCCTGATCTCCTTGCTAGTTTCCTCTACTCTGATTGTTAGCTCATTTTGTTCACCTTTCTCCTTCGACTACGACTGTAGTGCATGCTCAAATCAGGATTTCATCCCAGAATGCCACCTACAGTTGTAAATCGAAATAATAAGAGTCATGAATGTCAAGTCATTGCACACCAAGGTAAACCGGATTGTTGTCATAAATATTTCATTATGCATAGTGGTGTGCTCATGTATCACAAGTATAGAATACGAGACTTTCATATTAAATTCACAAACAAGAGATTTCACATATGGTTACTCTTCTCTCGTTTTCTACTTTTCTCATTGTTTTTCATACATGCAAACTCTTCATGTTGAGGGTCTTTAGGACTTTGTTAGCTTATAATGATAGGCTCGAGTATGGGCTATAAATGAAAAAGATATTTATGAGCTCTACAGATGTCCATAGTGGATTTGCTCATTTATGTTTCATTTTCCTCTCTTGTTTGTGCCTTCTTCTTTTGGCCATACATTTTAGGCTCATTTTGGCATCTTTTCATTTGCGTTTTCATTTGCGCAAGAATTCAATCCACCCTATACTTCAAAGATATTCGAGATGCACCCACAAACTTAGCATTTTTGCAAATTGTTATTTGTACTCTCTATTATATTCATCCTCATTTTCTGTTAATATATCTTTTTAGCTAATCTTTTGTTTTGAGCTCCTACTTTATTTCTCCTTCAATCTACTACTTCTATCTCTAGAAATGGGTAGGATATATATATTTCTTTCGGCTCATGGTAGGTGAGTGGGTTTCATAAACAAAGGCTTCAGTGGGGTTTAGTCGATATTTCTTAATAAATAGTTTTGAGCTTGAAAGGCTAAAACTCAAATATAGAAAATATTTCTTGTTCCATTTCGTCAACACTTCATATTCACAGTTACTACAAACACTAATCGAGTAAATCACTTAAGTTTCATAATTTCGATGTAACATCCTCTTTTCTCATAAATCTCATACAATTATCCAATATTTTCTCCTCATGTTATCGTGAATGATGTATATAAAATAATCATGCCTTCAACCAAAGTAACCAAAGTATACTCCTATCATCCATACATAATTTATTTCTTTCTAAATTATCCTATATGAGGCATATATCATCATAGTAATAGAGTAAATCACTTAAGTTTCATAATTTCTATGTAACATCCTCTTTTCTCATAAATCCCATACAATTATCCAATATTTGCTCCTCATGTTATCGTGAATGGTGTATATAAAATAATCATGCATTCAACCAAAGTAACCATAGTATACTCCTATCATCCATACATAATTCATTTATTCCTAAATCCTACTATATTAGGCATATGTCATCATAGATCTTAACCTTTGCATGCTTTTATTACTTCAAATTTTTATTCTAACAAACTGACTTAAAAAATAACTTAAAAAACTCTAAAAACAAAAAATGGGAGTAAAACTAACTTAAATAGCAAAGCTACTCCCCCCCACACCAACCTTAACTGATTCAATGTCCCTATTGAACTACTCTTTAAAAAAGACATAAACAAAAAAGAATTTGAACAGACGACTCCCCTAGAAATTTTGTTCTTCCTGAATGTTGTCTGGTGCTTCAAAGGCTATTTTCGCGTCATGATGACAGTTATAAGGAATGTGCCCACGTCTTTTCTGCTTTAAATACGTTGTCTACGCGTGACGGTTTTTTGGCAATGGTGGGATGTTAATCGGGCGAGTAGGGGTTACGTGGGACCCGTGTGCTAGACTGATTGGGGCTAATTAAGCGAAAAAATGGCATTTTCTTCTTAGTGATTCAATTTCGTGCGAAGCATAAATAGTGGCCCTACCATTTTTGCTTTTCCAACACTTTCACCTTTTTAATCAGAGCATATTGCATTCTTAGTAACGTTTCTTCTAATTTTCTCATGGCGTCCTTTTTGAGTTATGCTTCCTCTTCAGATGTCCCTCTACCTAAATTTGTCGATTTGGCTATGGAACATGGTTCTGATTTCGGGACCAATGATCCTTCTCCCCCAACCTTTCCATCTGCCTTTATGATGGGGCCGAGGGCGAGTCCTCGTGGGTTGTTGCGATGAAGAAGAAGAGGGGTAAAACCCCCTCCTTACCGCGATTGTCCATCTTTGAGGAAACTTGCACCATTACACTGGAAAAAGTGGTAGCCGTTATGCTAAATTACCATTTAGAACCATGTACGCTTGAGGTGAAGATTCCATCCTCCGAAGACTGCACGAACAATAACGTTGCCTCTTTTTTTAACGACTTACGAGGAGTAGATCAAATGTGGCCTTCGTCACTTCTTCCCAAGGTGGTACACAAAGTTTTTCGATTATATCAACGTATGTCTGAGTCAATTGTACCCACATTTGTATGGGATATTAGCTGGCTTCTTTTTGTGTTGCCTTGCGTTAGGTGTGGCTTGCACTGCCCCCTCGTTCATGGCTGCCCATCTCATAGAAACTAATTTACTTTCAGCTCTCGTCTACCACTTCACTCCTCGTGGTCGGAAGCTTATCTTCATTGGGACACCAACCCTTACTGAAGCATGGAAAAGTCACTTCTTTTTCGTTTGTCCTAGGAGGGGGAGCCACTTGAGATTGGGGAGTCTCTACTGTATGGCACGTTTGTAAGACTGGTCCATGTGATCCTGGTACTGACTTATCTGTGGAACTCTTCTCTAAGTTCGCCATTGGGCCTCTGTATCGGGGGCTTTTGGATTTGGCTAAGTTGAGGGAGAACCCCATACTCTTTATGCTCAGGGATCTCCAAAGGTCGACAGGCATATTCGTCCCTCTTTAGAAGACTTGTGCCACGATGACTATTTTCACGAGTAGATGCGACTTTTTACTTTTTCCAACAGTAATTTGTATAGCTTTCCTGACTCACATGTTGGATCACGATTTGATTCCAGCCGTCTTTCTTCTGAGGCTCGTCTGGACGGCCTAGAAGAATTCATAATCCGGTCCCCTGTTTGGCTTCTCCCAGCTATAGAGGGAGCGAAGCCGTTGAAGCAAAAGAAGAAGTCTGAGCGGACTCCTTGTTTGAAGATTTCCGAAGGAGTTCTTTTTGCTGCTACTTTTGGTATGTCGTTGACCTCTCGGAAATTTCACCCATGGGCTCTATTCTCGATGGATGAACGGATGCACTACCTGGGACCACCAAAGTTTAGATGTTAAGCTAGTTATGTATATATGCAATTTGGGACTTTAGTGCGCTAACATAACTATTGTGCAACCCCTAGATCATACTAAATCAATCTTGATTATGCATGTTTTAGATGAGTTAATTGGATTACAGACATGATTTCTTCACTAGAACAACTGACAGTTGGGTTGGTTACGCTAACGCGGTAGGTCGTTAGAGACTCAAGGATTTTATAGTTATGGTAGGTCTAGTTATAAGTCACATATCCATTAGACACTTGGAACTCAAGCTAGCATCAAGCACCTCAAGAGAACATATGTAGTTTGTCTAGAACTCTTATGGTTAATCAATAGTGAAACCCAACTGATAAACAATGTTGTAATCTAATATTTTACAATCTAAGCATTCAACCAACCAATCGCTTACCTTAGACATCTGAATTGATTTCGCATAAGGGAAAATATCACTTTCCACCCTAAATTATGGCCCATTTTCACTTATATTTCTGAACTTTAAATTTTATCACTTACCTCCCCCCCCCCCCCCCTCCCCAAGTATCCTAATAACCTCACTTTTCTCCTTCCAACGTAATTAAGCCCAATTGGTCGTGAAACGGTCACGTGCACTACGTGTGTCGTGTGAGTAATTAAGATCAAAATAGTATTTTCTTCTCTTCCTAATGGTCACAAACCTTAAATCTTCAATTTTGTTGATCTATTGCCCTAAATTCGCTTTTAACACTCCAAAATATTAGGGTTCTGGTTTCTTCTACAATCCATCATGTACAACACTCACAATTGTAACCGTGGCTAAAGGGAAGTGGTGAAGACCTCATGGATCAACCTCAATCTGGAAAAAAGTTTGCCAAATGTTCTAAAATAACTGTGAGCTTTGTGCATTTTGGAGAAACCATAGTAACTTAACATAATCGTGGGTACTTCTCTCCGGGATAACTTCATCTGGACTCTTTAATTTCCAGTCATTACGTTAGTTTTTCGTTAGGTAATCGATCAAACTTTGAAATCGGGTGGTGATTTGATTTAGGGATCATTTTTTGCGATGGAACTTTTGGGATTTCGAAAAAGTAAATGACGATTTGGTGTTAGGAATTTTGAGAATTATGTTTTTCTCCCACGTGACCGTTAGGAAGAGATGGAAAGACTATCTTGCCCTTGCTCAAACTGCACGCGTAGTACACGTGATAGTTTCACGGCTATTTAGAGGCTTTATTACGTTACAAGAAGAAAAGTGAGGTGATTAGGACACTTGGGTACTCAGGAGGATAAATGATAAAATTTAAAGTTAAGAGAGATTAGTGAAAAATGGGCCATAGTTTAGGGTGAAAAATAATTCTTTTTCTTTTAAATATTATATCAGAAAAAGCAAAACTTGATTTGTTACCTTTGTCAAGGCATGAAATAAAATCACGTTCCCTTACTCAAAGTAAAATCCCATTTTAGTAAAATGGGCAAATAAATCTTAAAGTAACTTCAGCAGATCTAGGAAGGAAACACCTTTTTGTGGATGTGGGACTTTCTTGTGATCAGACAACATGTTTACTTTCTCGATTTATATATCATGACACCACCGGTGGCGAACACCATGACCACAGACCACATGACTCTTCTCTTTAGGACAACAAGCACCACCTTTTGGATATTTGTCATAGTATTTGATTTCATTGCATGATGTTCTTAGTATATAATTTAGCTCTAATCAGGTCGTAAAAGTCTACAAGAAAGTTCTTCATTATGTGGAAAATATGCAGCATAATGGAGAATCTAATCCCTTATTCACCATAAGTAACCTTTGATTAAGTGACATATAATATAATATACATATATAGTTTCTATTGCAGATATGAATCCTCTTGTCTAGGGTACAATAATATTTTTACGCTTCTGCAAAGTTAAATTTTTTTTTTATTTCTTATGTTTTTTCTCTTTTTCCAATTTTCAGAGACCGAAACAAACAGAAAAAACAAATTCACGATAAGATCGTCAACAAAAACTGGCGCCAAGGTCAAACCAAAGTAAACAAAGAGCAAAAAGGCTAAAAAATGAATTGCAGTTGAGGACCAAAGAAAGTTGACTGAGATTACGTTGACCTGCCGGACGGGGCTTACGTCCATGACGTAGAAAAAGGGGTTCGAGAGTTAGGTGTTGATTGGACCATTGCGATTAAAGAAAAGTGGCCAAGTCCACTGAAATTTATTGCACACCGCCATACAATCTTTAACTTTAATTCACTTAGCTTCCTTATGAGAAAAACAAAAGCTTTAACACATCCTACTTAATTCCTATGGCGGAACTAAATGAATAAAATTGGAACCTTTTGACAATCTACCTTGTTTTTATATCCACTGGCCACTACTCTGTACTATCTCCTCGGTATAATACACACACATATATATATGTAAATCATGTTATTGTACGTTAAAAATTGTAACATTAACTATTCATTAAAAAATAACATTAACCTATTAATCAGTAGCTGGCTTTAATATATGTGATTTATAATATATACCTATATACATACACGTAGCACGAAGAAAAAGACGTTGTAGACATGGCGATACGATTTTTGTAAAATTATAGGACACGACACGTTAAAAGATAAATCTTTTTCCTATATCTCTTCTACCATGTCCAGTTGTTTCCGAAATGTATATATTCGAACTTCTCTACAATCAAACGGCACAAAGCAGTTGGCAAACACAAGTACTTTTCACTCAATGTTTCGGACCGCGCTTTGCCTTCAAGGAAACCCCCCCTCCCCCCCCCCCCCCCTCCCATTTTTTTGGTATATTAGCATTTGTGTTAGGATATAATGTAGCCCAACTTGGTTTAAAAACTATTTGCAAAAAACCTTCTGATCTTCTATTTTTGTTCATTGAAAAATATTACATTTACATTTTATATCTCAAAAAGACTTTTGCTAAGAAGACTTATATATATTGATATTGATATATATATATATATATATATACTAGTAATGTTAACCCTAAAAAATAAATAAGGGATTATATGAAAGATTAACCCTTAAATTAGGGATTAATCCCAAAGACGATACTATCGTCACTCTTGTATGTCACATATAGACTCCCTTAAATTAGCGATGGTATGACGTGGCACCCGAAGAGATAATAGACTCCCTCGGAACTCACATATCCTACTAGGGTACGAT
Source organism: Linaria vulgaris (assembly GCA_948329865.1). NCBI lineage: Eukaryota > Viridiplantae > Streptophyta > Magnoliopsida > Lamiales > Plantaginaceae > Linaria > Linaria vulgaris. The sequence continues at coordinate 78,329,217 of OX415252.1, forward strand.
GTGACACCCGAGTGGACACCCAAGCGTCCCTTGGAAAGTCAAGATGAATAAAAATAAGATATCAACGTGGCATCGGAAAAAGAGTAAACCCCGATGGATCCACGCGACTCGGATATCCATCACTGCGCCAAGAGGGACCACTATATGAAAATACTTCCTTGCTGAACACTCCCAAAGCCCTCGGAATCATTATCCCGAAGGCCAAAATTCACAAAACAACGTCCTACTCAAAGCACCAACCACTAAACTCCCTTACTCCGAAAGCACCAACCAAGGAGGTCATTCAACAAAGACCAGAAAGCCCTCGGAGAATGATTCCCGAAGGAGCCACTACTCTCACGATAGCAGGAAACGCTCGGAATCCCTACTACTGGGATCCATACGCAAGAATACCGCCTTACATGCACATTGATGCCCTCGGAGCCCACCTTACAAGCCTGGCGAGACAAATCTGCCCCTCGGAAAATCTTACTAAAGAAGTCAATGAAGAAATAGCTGTCCCCGGAACAGAAAACTCCTCGGACACCCACTTCACTTCAACTAGTGAACCTCCTCGTGAAATTCAGCCCCTCGGAGAAAAGAAAACAGAAGATTCCGCCTATCAAAGGGAAGAAAACAGAAGAAGTAACCCCTCGGAACTCCCCGTAGCCCTCGGACAAGATAATGATCAGCCTAGTCAGCACCTTGTCAACAAGATATACCTTATCTTATAGAAGGACACTTGTAATACATGCAACATTACACTTGTACCACATGCATGGTGACACATACTCCCTCCCATACCTATATAAGGGAAAAGGAGAAAAGATGAAAAGAAAAAAAGGAGGGGAGGAAGGAGGAGGGAAGATAGACAAAAACTCACCCAAAAAAGCAGAAAATCATATTTGTGCTCCTCGGAATAAGGAATTCAGTGAATAAAGGAAGGATATTTTCGTAATTTTCCTCAAATAGTCATTTACTTTCTTTGAACCACGGATAACGGCGTTCCGAACTTCTAAATAAATCAGTTAATCGGGTATTATTCCAAACCTGTTAACAAAATAGCGCAGTCTGTGGGAACGCCATAGAAGTTGTCCTCGAGCGTGTTCAAGAAAGCAAATCCACTATGGAAAATTTGTTTTACAGCGAAAATTACTTGCCCCATTCGGACAATTCGGAGGAAACTGTAGCGAATCGCCGTTCCGACGAAAGGGACTTCATCAATGTCCCCCGATCTGTTTATGAAAGATTAGTGGAAGTTACCACTCGAGTTAATCACCGAGAACTCGAATCTCCCCTGGAGACCGCCCAGGATCTCCGAACCAAGGAAATCATCCCTCGGAACAAGGCGAGGTTTATGCAAGAAGGGCACAATGCCCTACGCCAATCTCGTGGTACCAGGAAACTCCTCGGAGGACGCCAAGGCGTTATGATCATCTGGAAACTCCGAGGATAATCCAGAGGGAAGAGAGGTCTCTCCCCGTATATCGTCCCCCCCTATTATCACTCCCAACGGAGAACCAACCTTATGGGGAATCCTTGAAGATCTACGAAAGGAAGTAGGAGATCTCAAGAGGACTGTAGGACCCAAGGAAGATCCGACGTTTAAGATATCTCCCTTCATTCCTGAAATAGCATCTGCTCCGATTCATTCGGGAATGCGTCCTATTAACGTACCATTATATACAGGAGAAGCTGATGGGAGAGACCCGCAAGATCACATACATCAATATTTGGCAGGAATGGACCTATCGTCCGCCCCGGACTATGTCCTATGCCGAGTGTTCCCTGTTACCCTCGGAGGACGAGCCCAATCTTGGTTTACCCATCTCCCTCCTAATTCAGTGGCCAGCTTTGACCGGTTGGCTCACCTGTTTGTACGCCATTTCGCCTGTAATCGGAGATATCCCAAATCGGCCACTCATCTTTTTACTATTAAGCAACGCAAGGATGAATCTCTTAGGGAATATATAAAACGCTTCACGGATGAAGCACTGGATGTTCCGAATGTCAGCCCGACCATTATGGCCGATATTCTGACACAAGGGCTTCGAGCGGGAGAATTCTTCCGATATTTAATGGGGAATCATGTCACGGACATGAATGAACTTATGCAACAAGCTGAAACTCATATTCTTATGGAAGAAGCCGATCACACAAAGAGAGGGTTGGAGAAGGATGACAATGAACGTCACGAGCAGGCTGAAAAGGAAACTAAAACCAAAGAGAAGGGCAAAGAAGGGAAACCACCCCCTCGGAAGGACGATGGGGAGACGGTCAAGAAATTCCTTAAACCGGTGCCCCTTCCTCCGATGACTCTAGCTCCCGTGGAAATACTCAACGTGATGCGGGGCAACGAAGAAGTGCGCTGGCCCCGGCCCGCCAAACTTCCCAACAAAGATAAGGATACGGGTAAGTACTGTAAATTCCACAAAACTTATGGACATACCACCGAGGAATGTACTACCCTGCGGAGAGAAATACTTCGCCTTCTGGAAGCAGGATATCTGCATAACTACCTAAAAAGAAACAATCCCGAAGAGCCCAAAGCACATGTATGGAAAAGGCCCCGAGGAGGACCTGATGAGGAAAAGGATACTCTCCACCAGCAGTCACGAGAACAAACCGCGGAACATCGGATGAGGTCCCAAGAAGAGACCAGGAAGCGTCAAATATCCCCCCGAGAGAGAACCGTTGTGTCTCCGTGGCGATCACGGGACAGGACCGCAGGGTATCGGAACCTACCTCCCCCTCCCGACACGTACGAGGTCAGCCCCTCCTCGGGACGGACGATCAACATGATAGAGGGAGGAGACATTTCCAGAATATCCCAGGGTAAGAAGACAAAATATCTCAAAGAAGCCAGACGAGTGGGACAAGGGCTCCCAGTATGCTCCGCCCAAGGGGCTAGCTTACCAAATATCACTTTCGGACCCGAAGACCTGAAAGGTGTAGTCTACCCCCACGAAGACCCTTTGGTAATTGAAGTTACCATCTATGGATTTGAGATCCAGCGTATCCTCATAGATACGGGCAGCTCCGTGGATGTCTTGTTTTTTCCCACCTATCTAGCCATGGGATTGAAGAAGAAGCAACTGGAAGTGGCTGAAGTCCCTCTAGTAGGCTTCTCTGGCGAAGCCTGTAACACCCTCGGAACTGTGACCCTGCCAATGTCGTGGGGAGAGGGAGCCCTACGAAGAACGGAACACACCAAATTTTGGGTGGTGGAGGCTTCGTCAAGGACATACAACGCTATATGCGGCAGACCCTCCATTCGGTCATTTGAAGCGATCCCCTCTACCCTCCACCTTAAGGTAAAATTTCCTACCTTGGCAGGCATCGGAGAAGTCCGGGGCAATCAAGCTAGAGCCAGAGAATGCCGAATGAATGCCCTACTCCCCGAAGAAGACGAAAACCCCTCGGATAGTGGCAAAAAACGGAAAGTAGAAGAAACCCGAGTCCAACCCATTGAAGAGCTTAAAATGATAGAACTCGTGGAAGGAAATCCCGCTAGAGCAATCAAGATGGGCACTAATATGGAACCTGAATTGGAGACCCAATTGATATCTGTTCTAAAAGAATTTTGTCATCTTTTCGCATGGGAAGGAGGCCCCCCCGGACGAATCAGTAATAAGGTATGTCAACATTTCCTTAATGTAAAGCCGGGGGCAAAACCCATTCAACAAAAGAAGAGAAGAATGGGACCCGAACGCAACAAGATTATCCGGTCAGAAATTCAGCGGCTTCTCAGCCTACGGCAAATCCGAGAAGTCGTGTATCCTGAGTGGCTGGCCAACGTGGTCCTGGTCCCTAAGTCGGGAGGAAGATGGAGGATGTGCGTTGACTTTACCGATCTCAATGATGCTTGCCCAAAGGACTGCTATCCCTTACCAAGCATAGACCAATTGGTCGACTCTACCGCTGGTTGCGCACTCCTGTCGACTCTAGATGGGGACCAAGGATACAACCAGATCCCGATGGCATTCCCGGACCAGGACAAAACCAGCTTCATTACGGACGCAGGTACTTTTTGTTATCTAGTTATGCCCTTCGGACTTAAGAACGCAGGAGCTACATACCAACGACTGGTGAATCTCATGTTTGCGGGACTCATTGGAAAAACTGTGGAAGTATATGTAGACGACACAGTCGTCAAAAGTCGCTCCACGAAAGATCATCCTGAAGATTTGCGGAAAGCGTTGGTTATCATGGATCGCTTTGGGATGAAGGTAAACCCTCGGAAATGCTCCTTTGGTATCCGAGGAGGCAAATTTTTGGGATTCATGGTCACTGAGAAGGGAATAGAAGTTAACCCCGAGAAAGCTAAAGCAATTATTGAGCTACCAACCCCGAAATCCATAAAGGACGTGCAGAAACTGACTGGGCGAATGGCCTCCCTCAGCCGATTTGTCTCCAAATCAGCAGAGAAAGGACTTCCGTTTTTTAAAATCCTTCGGAATATCAAAGAATTTCAATGGACCCCACGATGTGAAGAAGCTCTCCAGGAATTGAAAAACTATATGGTAAGACCACCCTTGCTGGTCAAACCGTCACCCCAGGAAGAGCTCTTCGTGTACCTATCCGTAGGAGAGGAGGCTATCGGAGCGGTATTGGTCAAAGAGCACGATGGGGAACATCATCCGGTCTACTACGTTAGTAAAACTTAGGGGTGTACACGGGCGGGTATTTGCGGGTTGCCACAAAAAAAGACACCATACCCACGTATAGCGGGTTACCAAAATCTTCAACCGAGCGGGTCATTTTAATTTTGAAACCATGCGGGTGGCGGGTTAGGCGGGTTGTGCTGGTTAGCGGGCGGGTGGCGGGTTTTAACACAATTTCGAAAAAAAAAAATATGAAACCTCCAGAAGAACCAGACTGTCGAATGGTAACATTTGAAACAGATCCATTAGCAGAAAGAACACAAACCCCTCGAGCACCCTTTTGAGCAAATGTAAGGATCTTCCCTGCCACATCCTAGCAACAAAAGAAAACAAAATTATTAAACTAAGTACAAAATGAGACAAAAAAACCTGCCTATACAAATATCAGTCCATTTTTTTTAATACCTCTCCTATATTAACTGTTAGCACATGAGGTGTAAAGTCCCCTCCTGCTGTGCTTGCAAACAATTCACCTGCTCAGTGCAAGACAAAAACACCCACTTTAGAAGATAACAGAGTACCAAGTTGTCTTATCATGGCTCAGTCAACTCCCAAATAAAACAAAACATATAAATAAACAGAATCAAAAATATTGGAGTAGCATCTGAAATCTGCAATAAACCCAACACTCAAAAAAGTTAACAAATCTACAACAAGTAATTGCATCCATAATCTTCACTTATCAATAATTTATTATTTTATAAAAAAACGTTGAAATCTTGAAAGAAATTAGAAAGAGAAAAAGTACTCGCCCAATGAAGCAAGAACTTGCCAGTTGCCAGTTATTTTATCGTGGAGTGGACTGGCGGTGCGGAATGCGGCGTCGCGGTGGCGGTGTCGTTCGTGCAGAGGCGGGGCGTGGCGGCGTCGCGGCAATGAGTGGGAGAGAAGAGCGGCGTCGTGGTGGTGGATCGCGACTTTCGTGGTGGATCGCGACTGTCGTGGTGGTGGTAGTCTGGTAGAGCAGGGGTGGAGTGTGGCGTCGTGGTGGTGATGGAGCAGCGGCGTCGTGGTGGTGGTGGAACATGGGTGGTGCGCGGCTTTCGTGGTGGTGCGGCTGTCGTGGTTGTGTTAGTCTGGTAGAGCAGTGGTGGAGAGTGGCGTCGTGGTGGTGATGGAGCAGTTGAGTCGTCGTGGTGGTGCGGCTTTCGTGGACCGTGGTGGGGGTGGCGGCGGCTAGAAGATGGTAAGTGACTAAGTGAGAGAAAGAAAGAGATGGAGGCTGGTGAGTGGTGAGGAATAAAAACCTAATTTGGGTACTGGACTACTGACTACTGAGTACTGGGTCATGGGTATGATATTTTATTAATTAGGATTGTATATTTAAGGGGCGGGCGGGTGGGCGGGTAGGCTGGATAACCCGCCACCCGCCCGCGAGAAGGCGGGTTACCATAACTTTGAACTGCCACCATTCAAATAAAAAATAGAACCGCGGGTTTGCGGGTGGCGGCGGGCGGGGTGGCGGGCGGGTCGGGCGGGTCGCGGTTTTTTGAACACCCCTAGTAAAACTCTCCTCGGAGCGGAAACCAGGTACACTCTGATAGAAAAACTTGTACTCACTTTGGTTACCACGGCGCGTAAATTGCGCCCATATTTTCTCTCCCACCCGATCACTGTCCTGACTAAGCACCCTCTACGAGCAATTCTCAACAAACCTGAGACCTCGGGGAGGCTGATAAAATGGGCCGTCGAGCTAACGGAGTATGATATCTCCTATGCCCCGAGACCTTCCATTAAGGCCCAGGTGCTAGCAGACTTTGTAGTAGAACTTGCGGGAATCGGAGTAGAAAGGAAAGAACCTCTGTGGTACGTCTACGTGGACGGTTCCTCCGTAAATACGCATGGCGGAGCCGGAGTAATCCTGATCAACACGGAAGCCGAAGAGGAGGCGCTACATTTCGCGGTTAGAATTGACTACCCCGTATCCAACAATGACGCTGAATATGAAGCCCTCCTTATCGGAATGAGGCTTGCTCGGGAAGGCGGAGTACGAAGAGTCCGCCTGCATAGCGACTCTCAGTTAGTTGTGCAGTAAGTTCAAGGCACATATGAAGCCAAAGAAGAAAGAATGCAGAGTTATCTCCGAGTAGTCCATCGGGCCAAGGCATGGTTCGAGGAGTATCAGTTAGTGCAGATTCCCCGAGGGAATAACCAAGAAGCTGATGCCTTGTCCAAAATGGCTGCACAATTGACCACCATTCGTACCCGGAAAATCACTCTGTTACACATGAGCGAATCAGAGAGGACTGAACCTGAAGAGGTAAGTGTCACCAGGACAAATCCTCCGATAAGCTGGACAACACCCATTTAAGCATACCTACAAGATCCTGAAGGATACTCCGAGGACAAATCCGTCCAACGAATGATGTCTAAAAAGACCATCCGATATTTCCTCAAAGACGGAATACTATTCCGAAGGACGTACTCCTACCCTCATGCCCGATGTTTAAATGAAGAGGAGGCTCAACTTGTTTTGGCAGAAACTCACGAAGGGGTGTGCGGCAGTCATACCAGTGGCGGAAGCATGGTCGGACGGATAATCCGACAAGGTTATTATTGGCCCACGATGGTCAAAGATTGCAAAAACCACGCGGAAAAGTGTAAGTCGTGCCAAGCTTATGCCCCTCGGATTTATCAATCGGCGGCTCCGTGGGAACCCCATCTGACCGCATGTCCTTTCGCTAAATGGGGAATAGACATAGTCGGTCCACTTATTCCCGATGCTGGTCAAAAGAAGTTCTTACTCGTAGCAGTAGACTATTTTACCAAATGGGTAGAGGCGGAGCCCTTAGCGCGAATAACTGCAAGGGCGGTCATTAACTTCTTGTGGAGAAATATTCTGTGCCGTATTGGAGTCCCTCGGAGCCTAGTAAGTGACAACGGTCTGCAGTTCACGGACCAAGGGTTAGAAAAGTGGTGTGATCATTGGGAAATTAAACACCGTTTTGCTTCGGTGGGATACCCTCAAGCCAACGGACAAGTTGAGAGAACTAATCGCACTCTCTTGAAAAATATGAAGGCCCGACTCGATTGGCACAAAGCCAAATGGGTTGAAGAAATACCCGGCATATTATGGGCCTATCGGACCACACGAAATACCGCCACGAGCGAAACCCCTTTCAGCCTATCCTATGGTTGTGAAGCAGTCGTACCCTCCGAAGTTTCAATTGAGAGCTGGCGAGTCAAAGAATATGAAGAAGTGGCCAATAGTGCTAACTTAGCTCTGGCCCTTGATCTCTTAGAAGAGAGGAGAATCCGAGCAGCCATTCGGAACGAGGAATACAAAGCTCGGATGGCACGATACTACAATACCAAGGTAAAGCTTCGAACTTTTCAAGTGGGTGATTTAGTGCTAAAACGGGTTGGAGCCTCCAAAAACGTAGGCAAGCTTGAACCCCGATGGGAAGGACCTTACAAGATAGCGGGAATTGTCGGACCCGCAACTTATCTACTTGCCAATTCCGAAGGTGCCACTCTTCGTAACACGTGGAATTCCTTCAATCTTAGAAAATACTATGCTTAATGTAACATCTTCATTGTTACATAAATAAAACTGTTTGTTCATAAGTGGATGGTAACGATACGTTCGAATCCGATAGGGTACATATGGTTGCAAAACAAAAGTGATAGCCTTACATAGGAAATCATTACAAGCAACCTAACCCCTAGGAGCCATCTACTATAGATAAACAGCCCTCGGACCCCAAAAGACCACCTACTACAAGTTGAATACCACCTACTACAAACTACTCCTCTCGCAAAAGACGCTTTCCTTCTCGGATAAGGCGACGACGCTGCTCCTCGGATAAGGTTAGTGGATCCGCCAATGAAACGCCCTCGGAAACCACGAGACTATCTTCGGGAAAGATGGGATGAAGATTAAGCTCGGGAATAATTAAGTTCCCAGGACACTCTAGCAATGATTGAACCGCATCCGTACCAAGTCGGTACCCGATGCGGACCAGATCGCGCATCTCCTTTTGCAAGGCCTCCCTCAAAGTTGAAGGACCCGCGATATCCAAAACAGCTTGGACCCGAGCCACCACTAAAGCAACATCGTGAGCGCGAGTAATCTCTAGCACCCGATGAGTTTCCGTATCCCGTTCCCGAATCATCTGTAATAATTGCTCATCGGAGTGACGAAGTTGACTCTTCAACTCCTCCAAACTCGCTTGAAAACTCGTCACCCGGGTCCTCTCTAGCATTAACTGACGCTCCACCTCCCAAGACTTATCCCTCTCAATCTGAAGGACCATCTCGTGAATCGCTTTAGCAGCTTCATGCTCCTCTTGCAAACGGGAAATTTCCGTCTGAGCTTCCAACAAACCATGCTCTAACTCATCCCGACGACGATATACCAGACCAGGATCTGAAGAGGAACACCCCCGAGATCCGATGGCGTCTAGCACCATATAAATCTGGATGAAGTTGAATGGATCACTACTGGAAAAGTAAAACGTAAGTAACCAAAATTAACAAATAAAATGAGTATCTACCTCACATAGGTTTTTGCAAACCAAGTCCTGAAGACGAGAGGAAGGAAGGGTCCTCATGAGCACACAATCCGTAACATTCAGAAGACCACTAAGAAAATTTCGGCAAAACCCCGACACCACCCCGAGGGGAGAAAACCCCGGGTCCGCGCCCGTGGGAGGAGAGCCCACGGGAGGAGGATTCCCTCCGGATAGTAACAGGGGTACGCGCTCGGGACCTCCTTCCACAACATTCACGATATCGGAAATCCGAGGAAAGGGTCGTGACACCAAGGGAGGCCCTGGATAGTCTATCGGAGAAAGTGTCGTAGTCAAATTTTCTGCCCTGAGAGGAATCACAAAGCTCATTGGGGGGGCTGCCACGGGCGAACCCCCCGATTCCTGCCTCTCCGAGGAGGAGTTAGCCCTCGTAACCACCACGAAGGTATCGGAAAGGCCTTCTGACGCCCGCCGCATACCATGTAGAGCTCGCCCTAGAAAAACACCATTAAATGGATCTATGGAAAAGGCCGCCATCTCAGCACCTATAAGATAAATATAGAGTATGTGATGATCCCGAGGGCGCATAAATTGATAAAAGAGAAGTAGACCGATCTTCAGACTTACGAAAATAGAAATTGCTATGAAGAGGATGAATTGGCGAATTCTCTCTCCTTATTCCCGCTTGAAGACCTGCCAGAATAAGAGCCTCAGGACACGCAAGCAGACCGGTAATATCGTACGAGCCAGAAAATAACCCGGAATGACTCAGTTCCTCCCACTCCCGCCCCAACGTCTCGGATATGGGCGAAACATATCCCAAGCCCCATCGGATAGGCACTCCCCACGATCGGGACGAATGACCTTTCGAACGGACGAAGAAATACCTCCGCCTCCAGTCCCCCCTGCGAGGGCGAGGACTGGATGTACCAGTGAAGGCTTTTTCGACGTCCCGATAAGCCAGGCTGAAAAGGGGGACTCCATCCGAGCAAGGCCGAAGGATAAAAATTGCCCCCACCCGATACGGTGACAAGGGAAGGTTAAGGAGCTCGCAGCATAAAACGTATCCCACTAAAAGGCGATACGAAGTGGGTGTTAACTGGCTCGGACAGATTTGCCAATACTGGAAGAGCGATCGAAGAAAAGGATGAAAAAACACCCGTAATCCACAGTGCATTTGATCACAATAGACAGTTAGGAATCCAGGAGGAGGATCGTATGCTCTCTGGTCCGGGGAGGGCACAATCACATCAAAATCATCGAAATTCAGATTGAATTCCGTAAAAAGAGTTACTAGAGACTCTCCGTATACAGTACTAGCGGCGGAACCGACCCGTCCCCGACCTATCAATCGTGAGGGACTCAAAGGTATTAAGTTAAATACAGAACGCTCATCAGCAAGAGAATACGGTTCTCTACCTAGGAACACATCCCTTATATGGTCTATCCTTCGAGAATCCGTGTACGATGACCTTCTCCCCACCCTTGAAGACGAACTTGTCCCAATGATCACTTGATTCTCAACCAACCTAGTACGCTGTCCCGGGGAAGAACTCTCCGAGGAGGCACTATAAACCTGGGGCCCAGGGCCGACTCGGGCACGACTCCGAGAAGAACTACTTGATGATGTGGACCCCCCATGCCTGCGATGTGGCGGCATCATCTTTAATGGTAAGTTTTCCGTTTACTCTTATACGAAGGTCGAAAATAAAGTATTGAGTACAACTACGAGAATGAAAACAAGTCTTACGAAGGTAGATTTCTAAAAGAAGAAAGTAAGATGATTTATCTGCTAGAGCAAGATAGTTTTTAACGATGAGTATACGTACCATTTTTAACATATTATATGTGATGAATTAATCATATGAAAAAAAGCTGGAGCTGTCCCACCCACTCCTACGAGTATGACATGTGCTAATGAGTGTCCTTAATTAGGATAAATAACTCTTAAACACGCATGTAATTTGACACGTCCTGCTAAGTTATATACTTAGTCAGCAGATAAAAGATTTTGTCTTTAGCTTATCTTTTTGAAGAGGAGTAAAAAGAATAAGTTTTATATGTAAGCATGCTAATAATTTATTAATATCTCATGCTAATGGACAAATAAGACAAAATAGAAAGGCAGGAATAGGACAAATTGTTCATTTATAAATCCGAGAAACTCTCGGAGAAGGTTACAAAAGGAGAAAAAATAAAAAAGAAGGGATCCTGTTCTAAGTCCCTGTACTCGATGGAGGTGGAGGTGGAGGTGAAATCCCACTTGAACCAGTAGCCCCAAGATTTGACGCGGTCGAAAGAGGAGCAGGAGAGCCTCTAGGTGTCATCACTGCATCATACATCTCGAGAAGATTTTGAACCTGCTCAGGAGACGGCTTGGCAAGCTTCTTGACGTCAAAAAGACTACCAAAGTTTACCCCCGAGGGCATTACTCCACGAGCTACCGTAGCACACTCTAACCATCCCCATAGCATATGCCCAAGGGAATCCCGAGCGGACAAAGAAGCACTTTGACGCTCCGCTTCCACCGCCGCGTACCGAACAGCCTCGTCAATTCGGGCTTGCACCTCCTCCTGAGGCACCATCTTGGCTATTTTCAGATCCACTAATTCCTTGACCCGAGATTGGAGCTCCTGCTCTCGCTCCAACCACCCCAACTTTTCTTTCTCCAGAGCTTCCACCCGAGCACTGAGAAGCTCCTCGGATTCCCTCTTCTCCTTCTCCAAAAGAGTCAATTGGACTCGAACAGCTCCCTAGGACGCCTCCAGCTTGTCGTAAGCCGACTGTATCCTCTGCAAAGTGAGCCGCATCACTTCTTTGGCTCTCTGATCTTCTCTCCAAACGAAGTCGCTGGCCTCCAACTTCGTTCGGAGAACATCTCTCATTAACTCGGCCTCATAGAGTTGGGCCCGGAGAGAAGTCACCTGTCTTCGGAGAGGTCCTAACTCAGCCACCTCCCTCGAATGGCGCTGCTCTACTGCAGTGAGGACCTCTCGAGTCTTCTTGGACTGCATAACAAGAAAAGAAACATAAGAAAAAATACAGGGGTATTATTTAAAAATAAAACGATTAGAGGATTAATACTTACAATTGTTTCCATCCAGACCATGCTGGCCCGCAAAAACTGATAACCTTCCGCGGGTGCAGCAAGAGAAGATCCGAAGAAATGAAGGATCTCATGGTATGCCTCCCCTACAGTCGAAGGCTCCTTCTCAGGCACTTGAGATGAAAAATTCCCCTCGGAAGCTGACCTCCGCAGAGGAACCCTCTTCGGGAGGTCTCCTATCGGAGAAGGAATAGCCGTAGCAGGAGTCGTGGCCACTGCTTCCGTTGTAATCACTTCCGGAACTTTTGCAGTGGACGAGGGACCCTCCCCCCGGAGCAGGGTATCCCACACTTCCTTCTTTGCCTCAAAATCCTTCAGTAGATCCGTAGGACCTTGGCCGAGCCCCTCGGATGGCTTCTCCGAGTCCGGTTGAAGTAGTTGAGCGAACAGATCCGCGCCCGGAAACATATGAGCCTTCCCCTTATCAACCTCTACAAGAGCAAGGTAAGCAGTTAAAATAATAAAAACGAAATTCGAATAATGAGTCAATATAAATAAGATATTAAAGTCAAGAAAACGGAGAAGGATAAGAAGCTTACGAGGGCGAAGGGGAGAAGGATCCGGAATAGCAGGCGAAGGATCCCGAGAGGAGACCAAGATGACATTTGGCCCCGGAGATGAAAATTCTTCCTCCTCGGCTATCGGAGATTGCACCCCCTGCGAACTCCTCGGAAGATTGCTAGTATTGGACTCGGAAGAAGGCATCAAGATCATTGCCGACCTAGGGTCCACCTGTCGCAACGGAGCAACATCCAGACATATGCCCTCGGCATATAGAGAGGGACGTGGGATATTCTCGTATACACCCTCGACTCCCGCGTCCATCCCTGCTTCCTCGGATTGCGCCTCCGCCTCCTCGTGACCTTCCTCCTCGTGATCTCCCCCCCCCCCCCCCCGTGACCTCCCCCCTCGGAAGCCTCGCTGTGTCCACCTAGAACCACCTCTTCAGAACCAGGTACCAGATAGTACCTCGCCATAACCTCCTCTGCACCACACAAAAACGTATTAGTACGGGTGACAGAAAAATAAGGAAGACTACTTAAAGAAATAGATATAGAGTAAAAGAAATATGCGAATAAAGAAGAGGAAACTTACTGAAAGCCGCCATGTACATACTCGGAACAAAAAGCGGCTTCTTCATGTTGTCATTGACCCCTACCACAAAGTGAAGCCCAGCCCTCTCAAATAGCCACTGAAAGTCTTCCGACTCCATTAGCGCATGTTGGGCAATCACTGGGGAGAGCACCATATCCTCAGCCAAAGTGTGAATTGGAGTCACACCCTCCCCCCACTTGTAGGGCACATCCCACTTCCCTCGGACGGGCTTCACGTAAAAGAATTTGTCCTTCCAAACGCCGTGCGAGCTTATCGTCGCGCCCAAAATCCTCTTTGAAGAATTAGCCGAGTGATCCCGATGGTGAACGTGATAAAAGGGATATCCCCCGGGTGACACTCCCACATCAAAAATAGACAGAAAATGGTCCACGTTGCACTCGTACCCCTTAACCATACACCAGAACACGTAAATGCAAAGGGCAGCATAACCATTGGGGACCAACTGACTCGGACAAATCTTGCAAGTCTTGAAGACTTCGCAGAAAAAAGATGGCATAAACGAGCGCCACCCGTAATTCACTTGCGCAAAGTACACGGTAAGCATACCTGCGGGGGGATAGCACGCCCTTTGGTCTTCCGAAGGAATATGAATAGTCGCATTCATCATTGTAGTCCCCGTAGCTTCAAATAAATCCATGACCTGCTCATAGGTCACCACGGATCGGACATTCTCAATTTTAGAGAAGTCACGGAGAGGGGGTTTCTTCGATTTAGAAACCCTAGCCTTTTTCGCGACGGCGGCACCACTCCCTTCGGCGACAGCCGCCCTTTTCCTACGAGTAGCGGCAGCAGGTCCCACGAGGGGAACGGTAGTCGCGACAGGAACAGGAGCATCCACAGAAACAGCAGCGGCAGAGGACATGTTGACAGAGGAAGCCATCTACTTTTTGGGATGGAGAGAGATTTTTACGAGTTGGGTAAGAAAGAATAAAAAATTGAGAAGAATTAAAGTCACTGTTTTCTACTTAAGAAAAATTGGAGAAGATTGAAGATTTGGAAGCTTGAAAATTGAAAGATTTTGCGAAGAGAATGGGGAAAAAGAGTACGGACGGGTATATTTATAAGTAGACCGCCATTAAAGACGTGCCCCGTTTCTCACGCCCCACGTCTCCACTCAGGAAGCGACGTGTCAATCCACGCGCTAGCCGTTACTGCAAGTTAATGGACGGATGAATGCATGACATTTAAGACATCTAACGGCTAGAAAGAGCCGTTATAAAAACAACTTTTCATCTGAACCGCTACTTCCCAAGAACATAACGGTAATTTTACTTCACGGTATTTTAAGTGTATACTTATATACATATAATACCCTCGTAAATCATAAAAAAGAACGGAAAAACTCCCATCCCCTCGGAAAAATCACCAAAAAACCCCTTTTGCCGTATTAAGGCCACGAAATAAAATTTCACTCGCCTCTACGAGAGCAATTGAAATTTGGGGGGGCTAGTGTTAACCCTAAAAAATAAATAAGGGATTATATGAAAGATTAACCCTTAAATTAGGGATTAATCCCAAAGACGATACTATCGTCACTCTTGTATGTCACATACCTTGCTATGGTATGACGTGGCACCCGAAGAGATAATAGACTCCCTCGGAACTCACATATCCTACTAGGGTACGACGTGACACCCGAGTGGACACCCAAGCGTCCCTTGGAAAGTCAAGATGAATAAAAATAAGATATCAACGTGGCATCGGAAAAAGAGTAAACCCCGATGGATCTACGCGACTCGGATATCCATCACTGCGCCAAGAGGGACCACTATATGAAAATACTTCCTTGCTGAACACTCCCAAAGCCCTCGGAATCATTATCCCGAAGGCCAAAATTCACAAAACAACGTCCTACTCAAAGCACCAACCACTAAACTCCCTTACTCCGAAAGCACCAACCAAGGAGGTCATTCAACAAAGACCAGAAAGCCCTCGGAGAATGATTCCCGAAGGAGCCACTACTCTCACGATAGCAGGAAACGCTCGGAATCCCTACTACTGGGATCCATACGCAAGAATACCGCCTTACATGCACATTGATGCCCTCGGAGCCCACCTTACAAGCCTGGCGAGACAAATCTGCCCCTCGGAAAATCTTACTAAAGAAGTCAATGAAGAAATAGCTGTCCCCGGAACAGAAAACTCCTCGGACACCCACTTCACTTCAACTAGTGAACCTCCTCGTGAAATTCAGCCCCTCGGAGAAAAGAAAACAGAAGATTCCGCCTATCAAAGGGAAGAAAACAGAAGAAGTAACCCCTCGGAACTCCCCGTAGCCCTCGGACAAGATAATGATCAGCCTAGTCAGCACCTTGTCAACAAGATATACCTTATCTTATAGAAGGACACTTGTAATACATGCAACATTACACTTGTACCACATGCATGGTGACACATACTCCCTCCCATACCTATATAAGGGAAAAGGAGAAAAGATGAAAAGAAAAAAAGGAGGGGAGGAAGGAGGAGGGAAGATAGACAAAAACTCACCCAAAAAAGCAGAAAATCATATTTGTGCTCCTCGGAATAAGGAATTCAGTGAATAAATGAAGGATATTTTCGTAATTTTCCTCAAATAGTCATTTACTTTCTTTGAACCACGGATAACGGCGTTCCGAACTTCTAAATAAATCAGTTAATCGGGTATTATTCCAAACCTGTTAACAAGTAATATACGGCCCGTGCTCCGCACAGGCATGTTCGACCGTTGACCATTAAATAAGCCATAAACACATGAAAGGCGCACACTTTATTTTTGTATTGTAGCTACGTATTTCGGTGTAGACGTTGGTATTATTATGACAATAATGTGGCCCAAATTGATTGATATGTGTAGTGTCGCAATGGTTAAAAGCATTATTTTGATTTTAACGATAACCAATTCGAAATAAATGATAAACATTATTACGCAAGCCTTAATGATTAATTGTATTCTACGGTACGCGGATCCTAGCAATCGATAATCTTATTGCAATCGATAATTACATTGCCATTTATAAAAACGTTATTCTAATTTTATCAATATCCAATTCAAAATAAATGATATACATTATTATGTGGGTCGTCGAAATATTAATCATTAATTTGTTATATATTATTTAATTCAAACGGCTGTATGCGTGTGGATCCCACAATTATTAGCGCGTGGGTCGCCAAACTACTAATTACTAATTTATTTTATATTAGGTAACCCCATTAGATTAATATGCGCTTGTCCACATAGAAATTATTACTGCAAAATAAAACAGAATATTGTAACGAAACCACTAAGTTAAAGAGTATAAAGTTTTGAGGCAAAATTGAAAGAATGAAAAACTAAAATGAATGTTCGACAATTTACAAAAGACCATTAATTACTAATTCGTTTTATATTAGGTATTGCCAAACAGTTTATGCGTGTCGAGCCCCCCAATTATTAGTGTGGGGGTCCCTAAACAATTAATTGCTAATTAGAATTATATTAGGTGAACTCCAATCGTTTAATACGCGTGGGCTCACAAGGTATTTATTAATGCAAGACAAGATGTATGATGGAATGTGTTAAATAAAAAAAACTTTTGGGGAAAAAATAAGGAAATTTCAAATTACAAGGACTCTTTTACAATTTACTGTGGGATCATAAGTAAATAATAGAAAACTTTAGGGGCAGAATTGCAAGAGTCGGAAAATACAAGGACTATTCTACAGTCTACACATTCAAAGGGCAAAATAGGAATAAAAGTTTGTTGATAATACATTTTGTGTAATTTTAAATTTTTTGTGTGTTTTTAGGGAACTCTAACATTTTGTTGGTTTTAAAAAGAATTATAAATGACCAGAATGAAATTAATAAAAATTATTGGTTAAAAAAGTAAATAAGAAAAGTGATGGGGGCATAGGTGGAAACTGAAAATTGGTTGATGAAAGAAGCTATCCTCTTTAATTTGGTTAAACAAGTAAATAAGAAAAGTAATGGGGGCATAGGTGGAAAGTGAAAATTGTTTGATGAAAGAAGCTATCAGACTATCCTCTCTTATTATTATAAGTAGGGATATATTCTCGAAAACTATATTTTTTTAAAAAATAATAAGAGCTGTTACGTTCTCCAAAAAAAATCAAAAAATCAAAGAGGTTCCTTAATTGGAAATTTATCTCATATTATCTGAACCTAGGTCATTATCAAATTAAATCGCAAGAGTTTGATGCACGTTTTCAGAATTTAAGTTAATTTCTAAAACCGCATAAGTAATAACCACATTCTAGTACTTTTTATTTGATTCCCCTCAAATAGTTATGTTTGTGTCATGCATAAGTGCAACTTGTGAGTACTTTCAAGGATTTTGCGGTGAGATAATTAAGTTTGAGGGACACTTGGTAGGGATCAATCTCTTGTGTAAGATATGTCGATGGTTCATCCATCACTTCATTAGAGACGACAAGCCAAAACTTCTTGTTTGGTCAAAAAACGTATGCTAAAGAAGTTCAAAGTCGTTTCTCAAAGTTTCAAACTCTTTTAAGACCGACACGTCAATTGCTTTGTATTATTCATGCAATTCGGAAATACGTGCAAGACCACCAGGTTAATTAGCGATCTTCGATCCATCAATCATCGTGATTCAACTAATAGAGTAATTCAAATGAAACTTGGTTTTCACCTTCACTACAAGATTTCGAAATCTGGCCGCTAATGCCCTAAATGCGGTCGCTGATTCCCGGTCGCTAATATTGGCGTTGCTAATTACTGGCGACGGATTTCTGGTAGCTAATGCCCAAGTTTGCTACCGCAGCTCCGTTGCCAATATTCGTGACTGAAACTTGGTCGCCACATCCGTCACCACCTCTCTGACTTTAGTGACCAGAAATCAGTAGCTAATATGTAACTTAGCAACCGAAATTCCATCACCAATGTATCAATTTGGCTTCCCGTTTAACCCGCATTAGTTACCGCGTTGCGGTAGCTAATAGTATGAATGTCATTAGCTACCAGATTTCGGTAGCTAATAACATTTAATGCCTTGAATATTATTAGCTACCGTAATGCGGTAGCTAATAACATTTACAGATTTAACAAAAAATTGTTCCAGAAATTTTTCAGAAAATTATTTGTTTATTGTTTCAACAATATTAAAATCAGTGTTAATTTGTTAATTTAACACTAACAAGCATTTAAATAAAAGAAAAAAACATTTTAACAAAATAATTGTAAAATAAAAAAGGTTTGGAGTTTTGAAAATATGAAGAAAGTGTTGATATTATGTTTTTGAATTTTGAAGATTTGAAGAGTGTGTTGGGTTAATTTTTTAGATTTGATAAATGGAAAAATTTGGAAGATATGAAGAAGTAAAGAAATGGTAAGGATAGTATTTAGATTGGAGAACTGAGGAATTTTTGATGATATGAATAAGTGTTGGGATTATTTTGTAGATTGAAGAATTGAGTGATATTTATAATATGTGATTGAAAATTTTAAATTTTCGGAAAATTTGAATTTCCCGCACTTGGGCGCCCAAATTTTTGAGGTTTTGCAACCGAAAATTGGTAGCTAATGGTCAAAAGTTTTGAAATTTCGGAAAACTTGAATTTTCCGTACTTTGGAGCCCAAATTTTCGAGATTTTGTGACCAAAAATCAGTAGCTAATTGTTAAATTTTTTGAATTTTTTAGGATGCAGCCAAAATTTCTGGGTTCTGAAGGTTGAATAGTAGTAGCTAATGACATGGTAGCGACGGACAAGCGGTAGCTGATGTTCGTTGAATATTAGTAGCTACCGCTTAGCTATAGCTAATGCTAATTTATTCTATTTTTCAGGTTTCTTTATGTGATTTTAATTTCTTTATGTTTTTAGTTTAGTAATATTGGTAATAATAAGTAATAATTAACTTATTTATTAGTAATTGAGTTATTATTACGATTGATGTATCGTTATGCGACGTATATATATTAGTTTTGCTTCTACACTTAATCATGTCTCGTATATGTGATTGAAATATCGTTGCGACGTGATGAATGATGTAACGATGACATGTGATGATTCGGTATTATGTGAAGTTACGGTCTTTATTTAGCGTTCTATTGGGAGATACACATATATATAATATTTACAAACAAGCGACATTATGTATCATTGTTATTATGAATCAGCATTAATACTGTCATTTGATTGTGCAATGAAATCATCATTTTGTGTTTATTTAGTTAATTATTACTTGTTATTGACGTAATTGATAACAAACAAATAATTATATGTAAAACAATCGTCGGAAAATCGCAATTTAAGAACTTGAATATTAGTAGCTACCGCACCGCGGTAGCTAATGTTGTCAGTAGCTACCGGCTTGCAGTAGCTACTGTTAGGGTATAAATATTAGCTACCGATTCCCGGTCGGGTGCTACTGTTAGGGTATGGCTAAAGGGTTTAATCAAATTTTCAAACTTGTGCCAACGGTAAGAATAGTTACCAAAATTTTCAAACTTGTGCCAACGAAAATGAAATTGAAGTATAATCTAACGAACTATAACAATTCATAAAGCAATTCATTACCAAAATCTACAATGATATAAGGAAATTGCAATCGATTTCTAACTAATTACATTCGATTCCTAACTAATTACCAAATTTAACGAGTCCTAGCTAACAACAATCCTAAAGCTAAAAATTGAAGATTCCAAATTTAACCATTCCTAACTAACAACAATCTCAAATTTAATTAACTATTCCTAACTAACAACAATCACTAACTATCTAATTTACCAATTTTAACGATTCCTAATTATACTGATTCGAATTCGTAACATGATTTCAACACTAATAAATCACTTTATTAAATTTAACGATCTGTAATATGATTTCAACACCAATTCGCAATATAAATTCGTAACATGCATATTTCAAGATCGATTTATGAAAAATTGGCGTACAATCTTCAAAATAAGCTAAAAATCTCCAAGAACTTACAAGAATCCGAAGTTGCAATGGTGCCGCGGGTAGCGGCGGTCGGCGACGGAGGGGCAGGGGCAGGTGGCGACAGAAGCTGCACCGTCAGCGAGGAGTAGCGGCGACCAAATTGGGCGACGGGGTTTTATGTTTATGAGGAGGAAGGCGTGTATTTTGGTGACGTGATTCCCGTCGCGATAGTATCAGTACCGACGAGATTCTCGTCGCGACTGTATCAGTATCGACGGGCTTTCTGTCACCCCTTCGGCCCAGTTGCGACCCAGGGCAACCCGCGTGTTGCCATAAATGGTGGCGACGGAAATACCGTCGCTCCCTTACGTGGGAGACAGAAATTTCGTCGCTAGTCTGAACTAGCGACCGAGCTAGCGATGGAAAGTCCCCCGCTACCTCTCTGGGTGACTGAGAGGGTGTCGCCACCTACGATAACGACCGGTTTTATGTTACACATCTTAGCGACGAATTTTGGGTAGCTAATGAGTGGCGACGAACTTGCGGTAGGTAATTTGCGGTAGCTAATATCGCGAAATCTTGTAGTGTTTGGTGTTATAATTGTAAAAAAAGAGTGGCTATGTAGGCTGCAAAAACTAGAAAGTATAGAACACACAGTTGTTACTGGAATTTCGAAGCAATTTAGTGTAGGATGCTAAGTAAAACCCCAACAACATAAGCTCCCTTCAACAATTAAAGTTTGATAGAATGGTAACTACTCTCCTCTCCATTTTCCCGTTTCCATGAATAATTACTCTATGTAATTTGATAGGGGTATTTTAGGATCGGCCCTGCACTATGGATTGGGCCGGCCCACAACCGTATCGAATTGGCCCAATTCGATATATGAAGTGCATCGAATAGCCCTTATTCGATGCGC
This sequence comes from Linaria vulgaris, assembly GCA_948329865.1. Taxonomy (NCBI): domain Eukaryota; kingdom Viridiplantae; phylum Streptophyta; class Magnoliopsida; order Lamiales; family Plantaginaceae; genus Linaria; species Linaria vulgaris. The sequence goes on from OX415252.1 coordinate 78,350,355, forward strand.
GCATCGAACCACCTCGATTCGATGCGTCTTTTACAGTTGTGTAGGGGTCACACGGAGTGAGGCTTACATATACCCCGTTCCTTCACCTTCCAAGGCAGATCGAACCCAAGTGCAATCCTTAGCACATCGAATTGCCTTATTCGACACGCTCCATTGTTCGATGCCCAAAGGAATTCGACACCAACAGTGTTTTATCAATTTAGCATCGAATCAACTCTACATCGAATCGGATTTGTTCGAGGCGCACATCGAACGCTCAGAATTCGATGCGCTGATTAATTTGTCTCATTAGAATACTTAGAGCAATATAAGATATGTAATAGATAGTAGGTGTTTTAGACAAAGCTAGTCCGGTTATTTTATTGGATTAATGTTATTTTGGTTATTTATATTCCAGTGGTATTGTTTTACCGTGTTCTATTACCGTGACGAAATAAGACCAAAATATTGGCGCCGTCTGTGGGAACACCGTTAACATTGTTTTAGGTATAAGCAGCTAGGATTACAAATAAACGGCTCATGTATGCTGATGAAAAAAGGAAAAATGAGAAGAAGATCAAAACAGGGACATATCAGAGTCAGAAGCAAATTGAGCCTAAAGAACAGGGACGAGATAAAACAGGAAGTCAATTGCTAAAGCAATGGCAAGAATGTAAGATGGAGCCTTTAGGGAAATTCAAGATTGTGCAGCTTTTCAAAGAAAGTACTGATAAAGTAATAAAGATTGGAGCAGGAATGGACCGAGTAATAGAGGCAACCTTGGTGGACTGTCAGCGACGAAATTCAGATATATTTGCATGGTCTGATTCTGATCTTCTCGGGATAGACTCAAGGATAATAGTGCACCAGTTGAATGTAGACAAAAGTGCAAAGCCAATACGACAAAATAAGCGAAACTTTAGTAAAGAAAAGAATGAAGCCGCTGAAAAAGAGGTACAAGAACTTTTAGCAGCGCGACACATTTATGCTATAAGGTTCTCAGAATGGTTGAGCAATATCATTTTAGTCTTAAAAAAGAAGCTACATGGAGAATGTGCGTGGACTATACATACTTGAACAAGTATTGCCCAAGGGATCCTTTTCCGTTGCCTCGAATAGACCTACTGGTTGATTCAACTGCGGGATGTGCGTTGCTAAGCATGATGGATGCGAAAAGTGGATTTCATCAGATATTTATGGCAGTGCAAGATCAAAGCAAAACAACTTTTGTTACGGATACCGGAGTATATTGTTATAGAGTAATGCCATTTGGATTAAAGAATGCAGGAGCAACATTTCAGAGGTTAGTAGCCAAAATGTTTTACCACCAGATCGAAAAGTCAATGGAAGTGTATATTGATGATATGCTAGTGAAGAGTCTCAAGGCTGAGGAGCATGTGCGTCATTTGGATGAGGCTTTCGCCATCATGAGAACTTACGGAATGAAACTAAACCCCAAAAATTGCACCTTCGAGGTAACCGCTGGAAAGTTCTTAGGTTATGTGGTGAATGAAAGAGGAATTGAAGCCAATCCTGACAAAATAAAGCCAGTATTGGATTGGTCATCCCCAAGAACAGTGAGGGACGTCGAGTGCCTGGTGGGACGTTTAACAGCCTTGGGAAGATTTATATCAGCATCTGCAGAAAAGAATCTTCCTTTATTTAGAGTGATGAAACGAAGCAAAGATTTCATTTGGACGCCGGAGTGTGAAGAGGCTTTCAGACAAATGAAGAATTATTTGGTTAGCCCGCCGTTGTTAGCTAAACCCGAGGAAAATTAGATGTTGTATCTATATCTAGCAGTATCTTCGCATGCCATCAGTACAGTACTACTCAAGCAGAAAGGAACTCAGTAATTACCCATTCATTATGTGAGTAGAGTTCTATAGGGGGCAGAAAGGAATTGCTTGGAGATAGAGCTTTTCGCATTAGCAATTGTTGTTACTGCACGGAAACTGAAACCATATTTTCAATCTCACCCAATCACTGTGGTGACAGACAAACCATTGAAGCAAGTGCTAGTAAGGCCCGAAACCTCAGGTCGATTGGTTAAATGGGCAATTGAGCTCAGTGAATTCGGATTGGAGTTTAAACCGCGGACTGCAATCAAAGCACATGCTTTAGCGGATTTCATGGCTGAGACTTTGGGAAACAGTGTATTCGAGACCGCAAGCTGTGTATTTTCTATATCAAACTAGGCTGAAACTAGCAGGGCAACCACAACGTGGATATTGCACACGAATGGGTCCGCAACTACTCATGGGGGAGGAATCGGTATCCATTTGATGTCCCCAGAGCAAAGAGAATTTGAATTTGCTATCAGCTTAAATTACATGGTCACAAATAATGAAGCTGAGTATGAAGCAGTTATTGCCGGTGTCAAAATGGCACTCGGGCTCAACATTGAACATCTGAATGTATTCACAGACTCGTTCTTGGTGGCAAACCATTTTTCGGGACGATATGAGACACGTGAGGAGACAATGAAGTTATAAGCTGCCAAGGTAAAAGAATTGGCAAAGAATTTCAAATTCTTTGACATTACCCAGATTCCTAGGGACGACAATGCAAAGGCAGATGCTATTTCAAAATTCGCGAGTTCCTCGGAGATTCTGGTGGAGAAGCGAATCACACTCATGGTTGCTGACAAACCCTCGATAGGGATATCAAAATATATTACCACGGAGGCACGCGTGGAGTTTATATTGGCAATACAAGAAGACCCCTCTTGGAAGGACGAGATAATGGTTTATCTTAAGCAGGGCATTCTCCCGGCAGATCCGAGCGCACAGCGCAGAATGCAGTATAAGGCGTATAGATTCACTATCAACAATGTAGAGTTATACAAAAGATCTTTCGAAGGGCCACTGTTGAGATGTTTGACTCCAACTGAAGCTGAGTATGTCATGGAAGAGATTCATGCAGGATGTTGCGGAAATCACTCTGGAGGACGAGCTTTAGTTCAACGGATATTGCGTCAAGGATATAATTGGCCAACTCTACTGAAAGATGCGACCGATTTCTTGAGGAAATGTGACAGCTGCCAATACCATGCTCGTCTCATTCATAGACCGGCACGCCAGCTACAACCCAACGACGTGGCATGTCCATTTGATTAGTGGGGAATTGATATTGTGGGACCTTTTCCGCCGGCTAAAGGACAGAAACGATATTTGATAGTAGTTGTTGAGTATTTTACCAAGTGGGTTGAAGCAGAAGCTATATCGTCAATCACCGAAAAGAATATGATTGAGTTTATCTGGAAACACATTATATGTTGTTTCGGCATCCCGATGTCTATTGTATGTGATAACGGCACACAATTCAGCGGAAAGGAGATAAAATCATGGTTCGGAGAATTAAAGAAATCACACAATCTGACCTCAGTGTATCATCCACAGTCCAATGGTCAAACGGAATCCACTAACAAAACATTGAAGGATTATCTCAATAGGAGGGTGAGAAGTACAGGAAAAACATGGCCGGAAGAGCTTCAAGGAATATTGTGGGCATATATAACGACTCCAAGATCATCCACCGGGGAGACCCCGTTTGTTCTTGTTTATGGCACTGAAGCTGTTTTACCTGCAGAGATAGGTATGCCAACGCGTAGAATTACTGATTACGATCCAGAACAATCGGCCCGGTTGAGACAAATGGATCTGGATATGATAGGATCGACAAGGGATGATGCGTATCAACGTACCGTTGCTTTTAAAGCAGCAATGGCCAAAAGCTATGATAAAAGGGTTCAATTCAGAAATTTTGAAGTAGGAGATTTGGTCATGAGAAGCATTGCAGCAAAACAACATATCGGAAAGCTCGAACCAAAATGGGAAGGGCCTTTTAGAGTCACACAAGCAAGTTCACGTGGATACTATTATTTGGAGTCTCTGAGAGGGATTCAACAAAAGTGTCCATGGAATGTGCAACATCTCTGGCGTTATTATGCTTAATATTAAATAAATTTCATCAAATATTATGATACATACACTTCGATCGATATTAATCCTTCATGAATTATTAAATGCAAATTTTTTATCCGTTAAATGATGCAGGTAAAACGGAGGGATAAGAAGGCCCCAAAGTGGTCCACCCCCTCATGCCAGAAGGAAGAATATGACGGGGGGGATAAGAAGGCCCGAAGTGGTCCACCCCTTCATGCCAGAAGGAAAAACATGACGGAGGGATAAGAAGGCCCGAAGTGGTCCACCCCCTCATGCCAGAAGGAAGAACATGACGCAGGGATAAGAAGGCCCGAAGTGGTCCACCCCTCATGCCAGAAGGAAGAACATGACGGGAATAAGAAGGCCCGAAGTGGTCCACCCCCTCATGCCAGAAGGAAGAACATGATAGAGGGATAAAAAGGCCCGAAGTGGTCCACCCCCTCATGACGGAGATAAAGGCCCAAGTGATCTGATCTCTCAGGTAAAGCATGAATGCCCTAACGATAATAATAACAACTCAAAATGCTCATATTTTCATAGTAAACACAATCATAATATTAGATATGCATCGTGACATCAAACACCATTATTGGACATCAAATAAAAAAACGGAATCAACAGAAAGTAAATGAATGAAATAACATTCTTTGGAATGCATTATGAAGAAGCACAATGCGAGAAAATCGTAAATCAAAGATTATGATATCAAGCGGTAAAATGAGTCTTATTCAAAGACAACTGCAAAAGAGTTACAAGACTCTATACAAAACAAAAAGCCTAATACGACAAAATAATGTAACCTAAATGTTATTACTCACTCGAGGAATGGGGGGACTCTTGACGAAGGACCACACCCACTAAATTGGCACAATTGCTATGAATTTGATCCTCTGTAAGAATCAGTTCATCAGTTTGTGCCCAATCATCGGGCAAGACGACTTCACTAAGTCGATATCTACTTTGAGAAATCAAATTCTGTGCACTAAAGGATTGATTAGGCACATTACTGGCCTGCACAGAAACTCTGTCATCTCGAGAAGGATACGTTCCACTTGGCAAGACCATTGTTGGACCATAAATCTTAGGTACGCTTACCACTTTATTTCTTTTGTCCGCGGCTGCAGGAGGAACATTTTCAAAACCCGACATCTTTGGAAGACTCCACAGAAAAATTGTAGACCTGTAAGTTTTTGGAGGCGATTTTGAATAATCATTGCTTAGACCAAAAGCATCGTGAAGAGCTTTCTGGATATTCTCTGAATCTCTCAAAGTAGCGCACAAAGTGCTTTTCTCTTTTCCTTTATGAGTCAGAGGTGAGATCAATTTCAAGGAGCTTGAGTCGGTCACATTTTGCTTCTTGCGATCGCGCCACAGGGCATAAAATGGCCTAGGAGTATGTAAATCGTCATTATCATCACTGCTGGCCTCCGGAACCTCCATTCTTGAGTTACGACTTGGATCAAGCATGTCCTTACGAAAACCCTCTCCGAGGTACCCAAGATATCCAGCTTGATCGACGCCGAGTTCCATTCCATATTTCATATCTGCAGCACCGCGAAGTAATTCCAAAAATTTATAAACGTTACTCTGCGTAAAATCTTGGACTACTGTGCATTTATAATCTTCAGACTCGAAATATTGAATTCGACGACGCAGGTTGGAAATGGCATTTTTCGCGTCCATATTCGACGCCTGAAGAGAACAGTTTTCACGCCTCAAGGATTCATTATCTTTTTTTAATGCAATAATTTCAGCGCGCAATGCTTCAGCATTCTCTTCCGATTTCTTAGCCTAAACTTCGGCATCATGTGTGTCACGTGTAGCTTTAGACGCTATTTTTTCTGCTTCCCTAGCACGTTTCAGTGTATTTCAGCGACTATAGTCCCCGTTATGAATAGTAGCACGTAGGTTATCGACGACAGCATTGTGCTGGCTCTGCACCTCAGCCAAACCACTATAATCCCTACATAACCGAAATACTGTTAAGATAACAGCAGCAAAAAACAGGCGCCCAAAGCGAGCCAAATCCTGATATCCCAGCCGATTTATTACGGTTTGGCGATCCAACTAAGGCCATAGACTCTGCATTATCTCTCCAGCTTGTTCTTCTCTCAACCTATATCCGCCCAATGTGGCGCTTAGTGATTCTGAATTCTCATCATTGAGAAAATCGTAATTGGCAAGGCTTCCGGGAGGGGCTGGTCTCGGATTCCCTGAAGGTCGAGGCCGCCTAGGGGGAGGCGGAGGTATGTCCTGAGCATCGCGAGCAGATTCTTCTTCCGCTAATTTTCTTTTAGCAGAGGTTTACCAGTCTTCACCAACTGAGCGGGAGGAGCTTGCTTCATCTACATTTCGTCTATGCCTAAATGTAGGATGAGCTGCATTAAAACTGGCCAAATTGGCAGCAATCCTTTCATCTTCTGCATCAATATCTTCCATTATTCGGATTTGATGATTAATCCCAATTTTAAGACGTCCACCAGTAGCGGTTGGCGTCAATACCAATCTCCGTGTAACAACATTTTCATGACGTTCAAAATCGCTCACTATGGGCACTCGAGTGCCATCGCTAGCACCACCGAGTCTCATGGTAGAATGATCAGCTGGAGGTATATTAGAATGGCCCGCACCCCAATTGTCGGAAAGATTTCCAGGGATCGCGGTCGCAGAATCTCTTCTTGCAAATTCACCTGGATTATCACCCGAGGCAACATAGGCAGACGATGGGCCCACATCCGAGGGCTCTTTTTGCTCGCTCCCTCTTAGAGCATCATAAATGTTCTAAGGTGACAGCACAATTTTACTTCGATTTCGAGATTTCGTACGGGCCATGGCATCCTAATGTTGAAATTTATCTGTTTTGCGGTATTAAAAAATAAGTTAAAAGCGCATCGAATTCACAGGATTCGATACGGTTCGTATCGAACGGCCTCCGTTCGATGCGGTTAAGAAGCGCACAAAAATTGCCTTCTACAGAAAAGAACAAAAAATGTCAGGGCAGGTGGACCCTTTTATATAGGCCCATGGACCGCCAACTCTTGTGAACACATCGAATTTAGCTCATTCGATGCGTCGCATCGAATTCATCAAATTCGATGTCCAACAACAACACGCATCGAACAATCACAATTCGATGCCTTTACATCATTCAAAATTGCGTATAATTAAAAGTTTGGAAACCGTTTTCACGTTGACAACGTCTCCCAAACTGGGGGAACTATGTGATAGGGGTATTTTAGGATCGGCCCAGCAATGTGGATTGGGCCGGCCCACAACCGTATCGAATTGGCCCAATTCGATATATGAAGCGCATCGAATAGCCCTTATTCGATGCGCGCATCGAACCACCTCGATTCGATGCGTCTTTTACAGCTGTGTAGGGGTCCCACAGAGCGAGACTTATATATACCCCGTTCCTTCGCCATCCAAGGCAGATCGAACCCAAGTCCAACCCTTAGTCGACACGCTCCATTGTTCGATGCCCAAAGGAATTCGACACCAACAGTGTTTCATCAATTTAGCATCGGATCAACTCTGCATCGAATTGGATTTGTTCGAGGCGCACATCGAACGCTCACAATTCGATGCGCTGATTAATTTGTCTCATTAGAATACTTAGAGCAATATAAGATCTGTAATAGATAGTAGGTGTTTCGGACAAAGTTAGTCCGGTTATTTTATTGGATTAACGTTATTTTGGTTATTTATATTCCAATTGTATTGTTTTACCGTGTTCTATTACCGTGAAGAAATAAGACCAAAATATAATTGTTACACGATGATATTTTAATTGATGATTATATTCTATGTTACTGTTACACGATAATATGTGGTCATTAACAAGCTAATATCGAACTCAAAAAAGAAACTAATATCAAACAATTTAAACAATCATGCATATTATATATTTGTGCTATTTAAATCTACTGGACGAAGTACACATCATCATGAAATAATTTTTCTTTTCCCGCTTCATGCATCCCCCGTTGTAGCTACTTTTCCATTGCGAAAGAGCTAGCATATCAAAAATACAAATTTCGGAAATAAATACTTAAATTTTCTTTATATTCACATAGTTTAGTTACTCTAGACAAATATACTTGTATAACTGACGTCGATTTTCTGTAGTCTTACACAAGAAAATCACCATATTAAACCTGATAATATACTAAGGGCATTGTTTGACAAAACTGCAGATTTTGCGGTAGCATTGAAATAAGTATGTTGTAGAGGTCAGAGGTGTGGCTACCTATTCACTATTATTGAATTAATCATGATATATTATACGTAAGTTTTTCAATTAGTAATATTAAAGAACACAATTATTGACATAGCTAGGTATACTGAAAGAAGAAAAAATGGACACCTTTCCCCACGTGAGGATCTAAATTTGTGTAAACATTGACTTGGAGATAATTTGCTGTACCTAACCTAAACTATTTATACAAAAAGAACAGCTAACATCAAGTGCGTGAAATAAGCAAACTTATTTCTAACCGTTTACCTCAACTAAAAATAAAGAGTTTCTAACCGGGTAATTTAATAATGTTATTAAGAGTAGGGTGGCTGCTTGGATTGTGAATTTCTCAATTTCTTGAAGAGTGGAGATTCGATCCCCCTCAGTAGTCAATATCATGAGTTCATAGTGTTGGTTGTGCGTTGCATACGTATAGCAATAATAATCGACAATAAATTAACGTTTATTTCATGATCTTGATTATTCAAAATAAATACATAAGGTAAACAAATAAATTTTACCGATACAGCGAACAATTGGATTGACGAAAGATTTTAGGACGAGTTGAAAGCGAGCCTTCTCCCCTTAAGATCGAATTCCTCGGCTATCCTTCAAGCCCTCGTAAGGAAGAGATCTCCCAAGGTACAACGTCCACTCAAACAAACAGCAAGTGAAGGACTATACTGTTTTTCTATTCGAACACGAACGATATTTTGCAAAAACTCTGAGATTGTATGAAAAATAAAATGATGAATGCAATGTTTCTTTTCGATAATGATTCCTCTGCGCAGAGGTCTTAATTTATAGCATGAAATGGAAAAATGTAACAGCCATCACAATGAAGGGAATTAATTCAGAATTAAACACGTTTTGACTCAATTCAAAACGCCTGAGTTAATTCACGAATTTAATCAGCCGATTTAATTTTGTAATTAAATCCGTAGCCATTAAGTGTGTAATCTTGAATTTAAATTTTAAATTTTAAATTCAGAATTCAGACATTAAGCATTTTATTTAATAATATAATTAAATAAATTTCTCACAAAAAGATATTTACTGCCTTCCCGGCAGGGACACGCGCGACGCGACGCGACGCGACGCGACGCGAGGCGAGTCGAGACGGACGGACGACGACGACTGCGCGAGGAGTCCCATATCTTCTAGTTCACTACACTCTCTAATTTGTTATCTCAATATAACCAATAGAGTTTGTAGGTATTTTCCCAATGTGGGACAAAGTCCCTTACCCTTTGCTTAAGTCAATACACATTCACACACTTACTTACTTGGGCTTACTCACTTAAGCCCAATTATATTAAAATTCTCCAACACATAGTTCCTACGTAACTGACTTCCTAATTGGGATCTGAATCAGTGCAACTCAAGATTTCCATGTTCTCCAAAATTTATGTAGGATAGATTTCAATGACGAAAATATTGCAAAAAGACGTCGTCAATAAAGGTTGTGCAGAAAAAATCGGATCGATCTAATGATCCGATCCAAAACTCGAGTCGAATTTTTTATCTGACTTTCGATTTCTGTCTTATGATCAAACCCCTCTTTGACTTTATCTTCGATTTTAGAGGTTAAATATCGAATCGGATCGAATCGAATCACTACAAGAATTGGGTGACCGCCAGCTCGTGAAGCTTCCCGCCAGGTCGCGGATGCCATAGGCGGGAAGCTTCCCACCTATGGCTCGCCCGCGTGATGTCGCGACCGTTGGGCGGTCGCGGATGGGGGGTTGAGGTTCTATAAAAACCCCCTCCGTCCTCTCTCATTTCTCACACTTGTGAGTTCTCTTTCTCTTAAGTATTTCTCTCTCTAGTAATATTTTAATTGTTTATATTTATTGTTTTAGTAATATTTTTAATTGTTAATTGTTAGTTTATTTTATTTAATGTCAAACTTAGAAAGAATGCCTTTAGGAAATTTTTATAGCTTAGAAATAATGCCTTTATGAAATTTTTATAAGTTAGAAATAGTGCATTCTGGTGATCTTTATAACTTATGTATTTAAGGGACTCTTTATAACTTAGATATAATGCCTTTAGAAAGATTTTTATAACTTAGATATAATGCATTTAGGGGATCATTATAACTTAGAAATAATATCTTTAGAGAATATTTATTTAATGTTAAATTGTTAGTTAAATGCATGTTAAATTGTTAGTTTAGTTAATTTAATGTATTATTATTTAGTTTAGCTTATTTGATGTTATTTTGTAGATTTAAATGCATGTTTAATTGTTATTTTAATTAATTTAATGTATTATTATTAGTTTATCTTATTTAATATTTGTTTTTAGAAATAATGCATGTCAAATTGTTAGTTTAGTTAATATAATGTATTATTATTTGTTTAGCTTATTTAATGTTTTATTGTAGAAACAATGCCATTAGAGAATCTTTATAACTTAGAAATAACGCATTTAGGAAATCTTTATAACTTAGAAATAACGCCTTTTAGGGAATATCTCTCATTCTTTTAACTTAGAAAGTTTTTTCGTAGTTTTCTAGTATATATTCATCATGTCTGGCTCGCGTCGACGTCAGACTGGCAAAGATAGAGCACGTTCCAGCGACAGTGGTCAGGCGACTGAGGATGTACCAGATGTTCCCCTTTCTGGTAGTAGTACAGGTATTCTAGGACCCCGTATAGTTATCACGCATGGTAGTCACCTAGACGATGATGCGGGCCCTGACCCGTCTGTTGGCGCCAACACTACAACGTCGCCTTTCTTTCGATGTCGCTAACTCGCCCGCAATCGCGTCCACTGCTGCAGAGCCCAGACGGCGCGTACATCCTCTAGATCTAGGGTTAGAGCACCATCTTCCGCAGGCTCCACCGAGGCTGGATCGAGCCAGAGGCCCACAGAGTCTCCAACATCAGGAGTATACACTGCCACGCAACAGCGTCCAGCTAGGGGCCCTTCCATAGGTACGAAGCCACCTACTGACCAGACTAAAAGACAAATCATTATAATGTCTTCTCGTGGCTTGTTTGAGTCCCCCACTAGCTACGAGGTTGCGACGACGATCACGGATCTGCTAAGACAGTTCATGAAAAGATTCTGGTGTAGCTACTTGAAGATGCCCAAGGATGTGCGACACGATATGTTTATCAAATTTTCGGTGAGGGTTATTTAACAAATATAGCATATTATTTAATTTAATATATCAATAAATCAAAAGACGTAATAAGATAATCTTAAAACTTTATTAATTTGCAGACTATATATGGGATCCGTGACAGAGACAAATTCAATGTACATCTTCTACGAAACGAAGGCGGAGTTTTGTTATAATAATTTGATCTACAACATGAAAAAACAGTACTTTGAGAGGGTTCACGATCCAAAATATATAGGGCGTGACTTGACTTGGATGAACGACGCATTGGAGGCGGCGACGATTAAGCATTGGGCCACAGTTGATCGTTTGGAGCTGTCGCACAAGTCCAAGAAGAATAGGAGAGGAGGCGATGAGCCAGTGGAGGGGAAGAAGGCACCTCCCACTTTCTGGGGTGGATCCATCCACATAGAGGAGATCAGACGTCGACTGGTATAATTTATTAAAATTAACAATATGGGCGTAATTAAGTAATCTTAATATGTGTAATTACGTTTTACGTACTATTACTTGAAATGTGTAGGCTGAGGCCCACCCTGGGCGAAAATACCCTATTTGATACAATGAGGCCTACAGACGTGGTCACACATAGAGGGTGAAGGAGATATGTGGTAAGACAAATGTACCAGCGAAGCGCGAGTGGGTAGATGTTAGGGCGAAGGGCATTTACGTAAGTTATTTCAACCTCATACTTCTTTATTTTTATCGCAACTAGCTTTAAATTCCGTATTCTAATCTAAATACTGATTATTTCAAATATTAATGCAGAAGAAGTACATGGAGCTGTTGAGGAAGAGATTTTCGCCACTAGCTAAGCTCCCGGTGTTTGATTCTTACTGTTGGACTGAGGCATTTGGTCCTGTGAAGAAGGGGAAGGCAAAGGGCTTACCTCGTGATTCACGCCCAGAGGCATACGAAATTAAGTACTGGAACCAAGAAGATTATGCACGGGCCACCATCGAGGACTTGCATACGCAGAACGAGCGGACTATCTTGCACGCAGATCGGAGGATGACCGATATGCATACCACTATGGAGCTCTGGAGAGAGGAGTTTAAACTTAGGATCAGTTCCAGATTCGGCGTTCATGGGGGATGCACGTAAGACTGGAGCTAGTTATATGATTCCACCGATTACTAGGCCACGACGTCTGAGGCGAGATCCATTTGCTTCCAGTTCTTTCGCTGGGCCTTCGTATATCGACACGTACGATGATGACGACTCAAATGAGGAGGTGATGCCTGAGATTTGTTAGATTTGAGTGGTGAGAATGATTGTGATGATGATGGTGAGGGTGATGGTGAGGGTGGCGTCGCAACTTCAGGAGGGGACATTTATAGTTCGGATGATTCTTAGTTAGTTAATTTGTATTTGTATTTATAATCTTAATGTTAAGTTTTAAATTGTGTACTGTAACGTTGGACTGTTAAATTTTTATTATTGTAATGTTGGACTGTTATTTTAATTAATCTTTTCGCCAATTGTGTAATTTTTTTTTTATTTAAATTCGTTATGTTAAAGTTTTAGTGTACAAACTTCACATACAAAATGTTACTTTTAGAAAAATCTAATGCAACTATATTTTAATGAAAAAAATGAAAATACCTTAAGAAGTGGCGAAATATTATTTGTGACCGCTAGGCGGCCACTAATAACATTCATATAAAATTAGTGGATTTTATGGAACGATCTGGATTTGTTTGTGATTTTTAACAACAAATCTCATTATAACATGTGAATTGAAATAATAAATGACATGTGAATTGAAATAATAAATGAGTAGAACTTTAGTAATTAACTTATCATATAGTAGATTAGATGTCATTAGAGGTATTATGAACGAATAACCTATTTTATGTTCTACAACTAATCATCATATATACCGAGTTATTTTAATTGTTATATGTGATTGTGGGATAAAACTTTATAATTTACTTCATATTAACTATTTTATCAAATTAACAAACAACGCAACCTAAAAGACACTCTCCAGAATGAAAAAAAAAAAAAAACAAACTAATGAGGCCATTCGTGACCGCCCAGCGGTCACGAATGATAGTCCTGGCGCGGTCACGAAAGACATTCGTGACCGCGAGGCGGTCATGAAGTAGTGTTCGTGACCACCCGGCGGTCACGAAAGACCTCTCTTTCGTGACTTTCGTGACCGCTAGGTGGTCACTAATAATATTCATATCAAATTAGTGGATTTTATGGAACGATCTAATTGTGTTTATGATTTTTAACAACAAATCTCATTATTACATATGAATTGAAGTAATAAATGAGTAGAACTTTAGTCATTAACTTATCATATAGTAGATTAGATGTCATTAGGGGTATTATGAACGAATAACCTATTTTATATTCTACAACTAATTATCATATATACCAAGTTGTTTTAATTGTTATATGCAATTGTGCGATAAAACTTTAAAATTTACTTCGTATTAACTATTTTATCAATTTAACAAACAACGCAACTTAAATAACACTCTCCAGAATGCAAAAAAAAAAAAAAAAACAATAATGAAGCCATTCGTGACTGCCCAGCGGTGACGAATGATAGTCTTTCGTGACCGCCATGCGATCACGAAGGACGTTCGTGACCCCTTGGCGGTCACTAATAATATTCATATCAAATTAGTGGATTCTATGAAACGATCTTGATGTGTTTATGATTTTTAACAACAAATCTCATTATTACATATGAATTGAATTAATAAATGAGTAGAACTTTAGTCATTAACTTATCATATAGTAGATTAGATATCATTAGGATATTATGAACGAATAAACTATTTTATGTTCTACAACTAATCATCATATATACCAAGTTGTTTTAATTGTTAAATTCGATTGTGCGATAAAACTTTATAATTTACTTCGTATTAACTATTTTATCAATTTAGCAAACAAAGCAACTGAAATAAACAACGAAAATCAACAAATTTCGAATGATGCTATTCTTGACCGCATGGAGTCTTTCGTGACCGTCTGGCGGTCGCGGAACACACCTCGTGACCGCCAGGCGGTCGCGGATGCTTTCTTGACCGCTAGGCGGTCACGAAAGACCCCTCTTTCGTGACCGCTGGGCGGTCACTTATAATATTCATATAAAATTAGTGAATTTTGAATGAGGATTATTCGTGACCGCCGAGCGGTTACGAATGAGCGTCTTTCATGACCGTCTGGCAGTCGTGAAAGACACCTCGTGACTGCCTGCCGGTCGTGAAAGACACCTCGTGACCGCCTGGCGGTCGCGGATGCTTTCGTGACCGCCAGGTGGTCACATATGATTTCGTGACCGCCTGGTGGTCACGAAAGACACTAAAATTGGGCGAGATTGGAGGGGAAATTCAAATTTTCCAAAAATTCAAAATTTCCATTCAAATTCTGTATATAACTACCATTCTACCTACTAATTTTCAAAACACTCTCAATTTATACTTTACAAAAAAAAACCCACCACTCTCTCCTCTTCTTCCATTTCCATTTTCTTCCGAAAAACCTATCCATTTCCATTTTCTTCTTTTCTTCCATTCCCAAAAAAAATCCCAACACTTTTCTTCTACTCTTTTCTTTTTATTATACCAAAAAAAAAAACCAAACACTTTTCCCCATTTCTTTTCCATTTTATATCTGAAAATAGACCAAATTTACTTTCTATTCGCAAAAAAAAAAAAAAAAAAACTGTAAATTATCAATTTTTTTTAATTCGTTAATGGGCTTTCGTGACCACCCGGCGGTCACGAACAGTATGGATATTATCCGCGACAATGACCCTGGCGTCATCCGTGACCGCTGGGCAGTCGCGGATGACATCGGAGTATAGGCGATCGTGAAAGCCACCGTGACCGCCCAACGGTCACGGCCTGACTTTCTGCTACCGGACGGGAGGTCGCGGTTGCCCCTCGACGGAGGCCTTCCGCGACCGGGAGCGGTCGCGGAAAGTCTTTCTCGACCGCAAAATGGTCGGGCGGTCGCGAATGTCCCTTTTTTGTAGTGAATACTCATGTTATTTTTTAAAAATAAATTATATAATAGTATACTCAATTAAGTTGTGAAATAATAATATATATAATGCTAATGAAATGCTAATAACAACTTAATATATTAACTAAAGTATTAACACTTCACACGGATTCCTTTCTTAAAAGTTGTAATACTTTTTTTATCAAATATATATGTATAATCTTAAAGTAACAAACTAATTACTAATTAAGTACTAACTATAGCTTGTCTTCTTTTTTTGGGTTTTTATTTTGAACATTGGGTTAATATTTTGTAATGAGAAACCCACTAATGCATGTGAGTTTGTTATACATTATCATAGTATTTATGTTTATTCAAGTTTTCCTTAATCTTTGATGCAAAATAAAAGGTTATAATGTTTGTTCTTTAATATAAAAAAAAAGAAGAAGATCGAAATTGAATCAAATCAAATCAGATCGACATAGAATGATTTTGGATCGAATCGAACCGTTTAAATTGACCTAATTTCGATCTTCGTTTTGTCAGTATCGAAATCTATTACGAGTGTCGATTTGATCCAAATTAATGCACCACTAATTATCATATAAATGTGATCATCAACACTACTTTTAGATATATATATATATATATATATATATATATATATATATATATATATATATATATGAGTGTGTGTGTGTGTGTTAATGATGAATTAAAGTTTCGATGTTGATGTATGTTTTAATATGTTAAGATTTTCTCTGAATGCTTTGAGATCTTTTCGACATGGTTTAGAAAATTTGTAAGAACTATGTATAGAAGCAATAAACGAACGTAGATAATATTCGAATATTTCGTTTCAATAGAGTCAAATACTTATAAAATGTTTCGCTATTTTTAAAGGAAATGTATAAAAACTTTTATCCCCAATATTAAGCACCATTCTTGATTTCGAGCACCTGTTCTTTATTTTGATGTTCATTTTATTTTTTCTGAATAAATAATCACTTATGACTTTAATGTAGAGTTTTGGGTAAATTACTGCTACCCCTCCTTCCGTAATTTTAAACATCAGCAAAATACCAACTAAGCCATAAGGATGTCTAGTTCAATTCCCTCGGTTCAAATTTCAGAGAATTTTGATTAATTGCACAAGGAAAGGTATTTTCTCAAAAACTGTGTATATCATACACTACAAGAATTGACCGTCTTTTCCGACCGGAAATTTTTGATCGAAATCCGGTCGGGAGGTTTTCCGACCGCTTTCGACCGGGTTGCTATTGAAAATGATATTTCCGATCGGAGTATAATCGGGAAACTGAACTCCGATTTCTAGGTTGGAATCCCATCGGGAAAATTATTCCCGACCAGATCCCGGTCGGAACACTTTAGCGGAATCCGTCGGTAATATTAGTGTTTAGGGTTATTTTCGTCCGGAATTCGGTCGAAAATGACTGAATTTCCGACCCGAATGCGGTCGTTAATAATATTCATATTTTTAAATCAACCATTTCACGCTCCAATTTTAGATAAATAGATAGTTTAATGATAAATTACAATAATATTGGTTATATATTAGTTACAAATCAAAAATAATTAATATTGTTGCACGTTAGAGAATCATTTGAAGCGTCTTCCCATAATGTCATTTGTAAATAGATTGGTATATGTCGCCAATAACTACTTATGATTATGTTAATTTCACATAACATCTAAACATATATATATAAACATATATATATATATATATATATATATATATATATGTCACGATTGTCTTCCCTATGCTAACGTTTGTAAAGAATGCTAATAGCAAACGAGAGAGTGCTCTATACTATGTATGATTAATATATGAAGAACTTAAAATAAGTTTAGTAGTAAACTTGCTATGTTAATCAATATTAACTAATTATTAGTTCAAAAGAACATTAAACTAACTAAATATTAGTTCAATTTGTATTTTTAGTCAAATTTTATAGTTAAACTCACAAACACATCAATAATTTTCTAAAATCAAGCCAATAATCAATTATATTGAGTATTTTCGACCGGTGTCCGGTCGGAAATAATATTCATGATTATTTTCGACTAGAATCCGGTCGGAATTCTGGGTCAAATTGGTTTTTCGACCGAATTCCGGTCGAAAAAAATTGCGAATTTTTTAAATTTTCAAATTTTAAATTTTTTCGACCGGGATACGGTCAGAAAAGCTCAAAAATTTAGGCGGAATTTGGTGGAAAATCAATTTTTTTCTCCAATTTCTATATATACACTTCATTTTTCAAATCATTTTCATCTAATTTACACAACACTTTTCTCTTCATTTCTTCTCTTCATCTTTAAACACTTTTTTCATAAACACAAATATTTCAACATAAACATATTTTTCTTCATTTCATCTTTAAATAACACTTCATTCTTCATTTAATCTTTATATAAACACTTCATTCTTCATTTCATCTTTAAATAAATATTTGTTTTCTTCATTTCTTTTTTCAAACACTTGTTCTAACATATTTTCCATTAATCATTTGACTAACAAAAGAATTAATCGAAATCTTTCAAAAATATCACTTGTTCTAGTATTGTGTTTTATATTGGGACAATTAATCGAAATCTTTCAAAAAAACAAAAGAATAATAATATTCTAGTAATTATTACCGGATTTTTTTAATCTGTTAAATATTATTTCCGACCGCACTCCGGTCGAAAATGCGTTGAATATTATTTCTGACCAAAATCCGGTCTGAAATGCGTTGAATATTATTTCCGACCGGACTCTGGTCGAAAAAGATTGAAAGATAATTTTTGACCGGATTCTGGTCAGAAATTGTCTTTTTCGACCGAAATTCGGTCAGAAAAAGTTCCGACCGGAATGCGGTCGTCGGGCGAAAAAAGTGATTTTTGATCGGGGTCCTGTCGGGAAAAGATTTTCGACCGAAGCAATCCCAATCGGATTTTTCCGATCGGGATGCGGTTGAGAAAAGGTCATTCCCAACCAGATTTGGGTTATTTCTGACCGGATTTCTGGTCCGAAAAACCCATATTTTCTTATAGTGATACTGTAAATAGCAACACAAACATTTTTGTTTTGTGAAAGATGGAGACCAATCATGCGTTCAGAAATCTCTGCAAGGTTACTTCCTAGACACAGCAGAACCTAAGACCCATATATTATTAAGAATAAAATCAACCAGTGCAGCAAAACAAATATATAAATTACAAACTTCTAAAGTTAAGGTACACTTTTTAATATATGTATTTATGTTATAAAATAACTAAAACTATTTGGGGATTATAACAATATATAAAAAGAAATTAGAGAAAGAGGTTTAAATATTATGTAAGATAGCATTTAGAATTGATGTTTTTCTCTTCATATTGATGGCTCCTTATATATGAAAGAATCTTCAACATCTTTCACTATTTATAACAACAACTGTTATGATCCGTCTTCTGAACACGTCTTATGCTGCTTCGTTAAAAAGCTTATAAGAAAAAACACAGTGGGATAAAAGCCTTAATAAGGAAAAGAGAGTGCAGCCGTGTGAACTCTCCCTCAAGTTGGCATCTCTAATTCTTCATAAGTCTCGTAGGTGACGCATCACAATACTTTGAACATGTTTCTTAAAAATGATAGTAGGGAGTGTCTTTGCAAAGAGATCTGACATATTATCACATGATTGAATATATTGGATATTTATTTCTTTGTTCTTCTTGAGTTCGTGAGTGTTGGAAAAATATTTTACGGGTATGTGTTTGGTTCTATCACTCTTGACATAGCCTTCTTTCATTTGTGTAATACATGCAGAATTGTCTTCGTATAATGTTGTAGGACCCTCTCTAATAGGTAAGCTAGATGTACTTCTTATATGATATGTCATTGATCGTAACCATACACATTCCCTGCTTGTTTCATGGAGTGCAATAATCTCAGCATGATTCGATGATGTTGCAACAAGTGTCTGTTTCTAAGAACGCCATAAAATAGCATTGCCTCCATACATGAATACTTATTCTATTTGAGATCTGGATTTATGTGGGTTTGATAGGAAACCTGCATTTCCATAACCAATCAATTCCCTGTTCTGCATTGTTAGGATAAAATAGACCGAGATCCGTAGTTCCTTGAAGATAAAGAAATAAATGTTTAATTCCTTTCCAGTGCCTTTTTGTAGGTGATGAGCTAAATCGAGCTAATAAATTAATAGTGAATGATATATCAGGTCTAGTACAATTAGCTAGATACATTAAAGCTCCGATGACACTTAAATACGAAACTTCAGAACTAAGAACTTCTCATTTTCTTCACTTGGACGAAATTGATCTTTGTCTTTAGTTAGTGATCTAGCAATGGCATGATGAATTAAAGGAATTGATTTATCCATGTTAAAACGTTTTAAAATACTTTTGGTATAATTAGATTGGTGCACTAGTATATCATTTTTAGTATGCTCAATCTGTAAACCAAGACAATATTTAGTTTTACCAAGATCTTTCATTTCAAATTCATTCTTTAAATAATTTATAGTTGAATGAATTTCTTTGTGAGTGCCAATGATATTTAAATCATCTACATAAACCGCAATAATTACAAAACCAAATGATGTTCTCTTGATAAAAACACATGGACACAAATAATTATTTATAAATGCTTCTTTCAATAACTATTCACTCAAACGATTGTACCACATGCGATCTGGTTGTTTTAACCCATATAATGATCTTTGCAATTTAATTGAGTACATTTCTCTAGGTTTAGAGCAAGATGATTCAGGCATTTTAAGTCCTTCAGAGACTTTCATATAAATATTATTATCAAGTGATGCATAAAGATAAGTTGTGACAACATCCATGAGATGCATATTTAAGTTTTCATAAACAACTAAACTGATTAAGAATTGAAAAGTAATTGTATCCATTACTAGAGAATAAGTTTCTCCATAATCAATTCCAGGTCTTTGAGAAAAACCTTGTGCAACAAGTCGAGCTTTGTATCTTACAATATTATTTTTCTCATTGCTTTTTCGAACGAAGACCCATTTGTGGCCTACAAGTCTCACGTCTTTATGTGTGAGGACAATAGGTCCAAAAACCTTTCGTTTGTTAAGGGAATTCAATTCAACTTGCATAGCATCTTTCCATGTAACCCAATCGTCCGATTTTGGCATTCATCCCCATATTGTGGTTCGGGATCATCATTTTCATTCATAAGATCATAAGCAATATTATATGAAAATGTTTCACTTATGTTTTTTATTTTATTTTGATTCCAAATAACTCCTGAATTAACTCAATTTACAGAGATTTCAGTATTGAGAATTGGTTCGGTGATCTCTTGAGTTATCGCATTTGTCACATTTTATGTTTCATCATTAATGGTTTTCTCGATAATGGAGTTAATAATATTTTTTTCTTTTCTTTTTCGAGGATTCTTGTCTTTTGAACCAACAGGACAACCACATTTTTTACGTGCATTCATTTTATTATTGTTGGATATGTCCTTCAAGATTTCAATCAAAGCAGGAACATTCGCAGCTGGTATATGTGATTTGGTTACTCGTTTTATAAATGATCAGGTAATTGATTTGCAATATCTTGAAAATGTAATTTTTTCTTAACTTCCAAATCACATTGTTTTGTTAAAATATCATAGTGTGATAAAGATTGATTGTACCATGGTATATCCTTTTTCAACAGCTTCTTTTCTCCCCCCTAAGGTTGGGAAATTTGCCTCATTAAAATGGCAATTGGCAAAACGTGTCGTAAAGACATCACCTGTTAATGGTTCAAGATACTTGATTATAGATGGCGAGTCATATCTAACATATATCCCTAACCTTCTTTGAGGTCCCATTTTTGTTCATTGTGGTGGTGCAATCGAAACATAAACCGCACAACCAAAATCTTTATGTGGAAATACTTGGTTATGACCAAAAGCAAGCTGTAATGGGGAGTATTCATGATACGAGTTTGTTCTAATGCGAATTAATGACGCAGCATGTAAAATTGCATGACCCCATACAGAAGTTTGTAATTTAGCTTTCATTAACAATGGTCTAACAATTAACTGAAGACGTTTAATTAATGATTTAGCTAAACCATTTTGAGTATGTACATGTGCAATACTATGTTCAACAGTAATTCCAGTTGACATACAATAATCATTGAAAGCTTGAGATGTAAATTCACTAGCATTGTCAAGTCTGACTTTCTTGATCGTATAGTCAGGAAATTGGGCTCTTATTTTAATTATTTGAGCCAAAAATCTCGCAAATGCCATATTACGAGTATATAATTGAGAGACATGTGATCATCGACTTGAGGCATCAATTAATACCATAAAATATTGAAATGGTTCACATGATGGATGAATAGGTCCATAAATATCACCTTGAATTCTTTCAAGAAATGTTGGTAATTATGTCTTAGTTTTAACTGGTGAAAGCTTTATAATTAGTTTTCCAAGTAAACATGTTTCACATGGGTTATTATTGTTTAAATTGAGTTTTGATCCTTTTAATGAATGTCCATTTGTAGTTTCAATTATTCTTCGCATCATTGTTGAACCAGGATAACCTAGTCGATCATGCCATAAAGTTAATAATTCAGGATTTTCATTGACTACCATATTTGACTCGATAATATTAATATATGTATAATGCAATCCTGATGAGAGTTTTGGTAGTTTTTTAAATATATGTTGCTTTCCTGGTATATACTTAATGAAAGGATATTTAGTTTTATTCTCAGTCGTTGAGCTGATATCATATCCATGACGATATATATCATTAAAACTCAACAAATTTCTTCTGGATTTTGGGGGCAAATAAGGCATCGCTGATGATAAATAGCGTTACATTTGGTAAAATAAAACTAGCTTTACCAAATCCTACAATGAGGTTAGTAGGACCTGATATCATGTTAATTTTTGCCTTTGTTGGTTTTAGATATGTAAAAGATTTCTTACTTGTGAGAATTGTGTGAGTTGTACCGCTATCACTGGTATGCTCCATACTGGCTTCATGTCAAACAAGTAGAGTTAAACATGATATAAAAATAAACGAAGCATATATTTGAGAAAAGGTAAATAATTTCATTAAGATACATAAGGAAACACAATTAATGAAAACACGGTACATTACAAGCAGAAATCCCAAATACATATCTATTCAAAAATCACACAACAAGGAATCACGTAATGCAAATGAAATCAGGAATCACGCTGACATGAATCACGTAGTTCATATCAAGCCATAGTAACATCATGATCATCCGTGAAATGAGATGCTGCCAAATATGTGGGATTATTAGGCATTTGTTCAACAAGGTTCACTTCTTTTTCTTTGCCTTTACTCTTTTGGTACAATTTATAAAAATATTCAGGTGTACGATACGTATTGGCCCAGTATCCTTGCATTCCGCAGTTAAAACAGTAACCTTCAGATTTGTTATGAGAATTTTTTCTTTTATTATGATGATTATTGTTATGGACCGTATCACTGGTCGAAGGATTGTGATAACTACCTCGACTAGGCTTGTCAATGGGTAGGGTCTTACCCCTAAGTTGGAGATAGGGTCTAATCTCATACCCTACCCATAGGGTACATTAAGGGTCCAGACCTATGCCCTGTTCAATGGGTCCAATCAAGGTCTGGGTCTGGACCCAGACCCATACTCGAATCGGCTCGCATAGGGTCTTTTTTTATTTATTTATTTTAAAATCAATATTACTTACCTTTTTATTTTTTCATTTTTTCAATTAGCCACTCTCTCTCTCATCCGCTCTCATCTCTCTCTCTCTCTCTCTCTCTCTCTCTCTCTCTCTCTCTCTCTCTCTCTCTCTCTCTCTCTCTCTCTCTCTCTCGCCGCTCTACGGCCCACGCCTCCACCACCGTCGTCCGTCGTGGCGTCGTCCACTCTTATCTTTGCCGGAACTCTGCCATTCATATCGCACCGCCAACGGCCAAACTAGGGTTTCAATTTGAGGTATGGATCCTTCCGCTCTCTTCGATTTAGATACTCAGTACAAAACAAACATGTAATTATGCGTAACTATTACTAAATCGAAGTTTATTTAGAGCGATTGATTGTGTGTTGAACTGATTTATTACTCTCTTCGATTGATTGTGTGTTTAGGTTCACTATTCTTTTAATTTTGGGCTTAATCGGAGTTTATTCCAAGTATTGGCTTAGATTTTTCAAAACAGAGTTGTGTTGAACTGTGTGTTGGGTAAATGACCTGTTGGGAATCGGTTTATTGCAGCTGAATAGCCAAATATTGGCTTAATCGAAGTTTATTCCAAGTTAAAGTTGTGTTTTGAGCTGTGTGTTGACTGTTGAGCTGTGCTTTTTGTTTGAAGGAGCTGTGCAAGTTTATGTGTGTGAGTTTGATTTGGACAATAGATTTGGCTACTCTTCATGGATTTGAAAAAGAGATGTGCCCTTTTGTTTTGTAAAATGTTTGTTGTTGTTCTTGTGTGCCATGTTATTGTTTTGTATTTTGCTTGGCTGCCTTGGCATAGGATGTAGAGATTATAATAAGGTGACAATGGATTGGCTGTGATGTTTAGTTCTTTGAGTCTGACAATGGTTTGTTTGTTTTCCAGATCCTGTGAAGATGGAATGGGAAGAAGAGATTGGTCAAGACCAAGCCAGGCTTACTAGGGGTACGAAGCGTCCTTCATCGGTTGCATAGGAGCATATGGATAAGATTTTTAATGATGAGGGTGTGCTTGTGCGTGCTCACTGTCAACATTGTGAAAAATTCCTTTCAGCTGGGCAACAACGTGGTACATATCATTTGGTAAAACATTTGGTAAGAGGTTGTAATGCTTTTAGGCTAGTTATGCCAAGGAATGAGGCTAGGAATGGAAGTCCTAGAACAGAATATGTGTTTGACCAGGCTAAGTGTAGAAAAGTCTTGGCTGGTATGTGTATAAAACATCTTTACCCCTTTAACATTGGTTATCATGGTGGGTTTCAATAATTATGACACGCTCTAAGGCCAGAATTTAAAGTTCCTAGTAGGAATATGATCATATCAGATGTGGTTGGGTATTATAAGGAAGAAAATGCGAAGATAATGAAGTTGTTAGATCAGGCTCGATGCAAAGTGTCATTAACTACTGATATTTGGACTTCAGAGTATTCTCAGGTCCCTTTTTGTTGTCTGGCTTGTCATTTCATTGATGACAATTGGGTATTACGGAGTAAAGTTTTATCTTTTCAGACTTTTGACTATCCACACGAGGGTGAGTCCCTGTTTGTTTGTGTAAGGGATATGCTTGTGAGTTGGAATTTAGATCAGAAGGTGGGGTCATTGGTAGTAGATAACACTTCGGATAATGATTCAATGATTAGAAAAATGAAGGAGTGGATCTTGAGAGATGGTTTGCCTCCTATCAGTGGAGAGTTGTTGCATGTTAGGTGTAGTGCACACATTCTAAATTTGATTGTGCAGGATGGTTTGGCTAAGATTAAAGGATCCATTGAGAGCATTAGAGAGACAGTGAGATACTTGAAGAAATCGCCATATGGTCGTCAAAAGTTTGAGCAATGCAAACGGAATTGTGGCTTGGAGAAGGCAAGGGAAGTGGCAATATCCGACCCGCTGGAACTCAACGTATAAGATGTTGGATACATCGCTGCCTTTGAAGAAGGCATTCTTTCGTCTTGCTGAATATGATAAGAACTATATGTTCAATCCATCAGCTTCTGAATGGGTTGCAATGGAAAATGTACACCAATTGCTTAGAGTTTTCTACAAGGCCACTATTCATTTCAGTGGTAGACACTTCCCTACTTCGAATCTTTTTTTCTCTAATGTATGTGATATTTAGTCAAAATTATTTGAGTGGGAAATGAGTAATATTCAGATCATCAAAGAAATGGTTGTTCCGATGAAAACGAAATTTGAGAACTATTAGGATATGTGCAATCTAGTGTTAGCGGTGGTAGTTGTATTTGATCCTAGAAAGAAGATGCAGTTTGTAGGTTATAAGTATGACAAGTTGTATGGTGCGTTTGCGGAGAAGTACACTAAACGGGTACGTGATGCATTGAACGACCTTTTTGTATCATATGGAGGTGTCCTTACTACTTCAACGAATGAAAGTGCTGGGGCTGGTAGTTCTATTGTTCAAGAAGGGCTACAAGAAGAAGATGATTTTGAGTCGTGGTGTAACGAGTCTCAAGAGCAGCCTGTTTTACAAAAATCAGAACTTGAAACATACTTGGACGAGCAGAGATTCCCCTGCCGAGCTGATTTCAGTGTGTTAGAGTGGTGGAAGACCACCAGCCTTAGATTACATATTTTAGGATGGATAGCGCGTGATATCTTGGCCGTACTAGCCACCATAGTTGCATCTAAGGCCGCATTTAGTGTTGGAGGCAGAGTTTTGGATGAGTATCGTTCTAATATGAAAGCAGATGCAGTTGAGGCCTTAGTGGTCACTAGTGATTGGCTGAAGTTAGATGAAATGGCTCAAAAAGTAAGTAAATGAAGTGATTAATTATGTTTTTGATATTGTACTGAGTGTACTTTAATTATTTCTAATTACATGTTTGCTTTGTAGTTGCAATGAATGTGGAATTTCATGAAGATGACAGTGAAGATGAAGGTGAAGTGACAAGTCTACATTTTGATTGATTGGGCAAGGGGCTGATTCACATTTACTTCAAGAGGTATACTTGTTCAGTTTATTGCTTAATCTGATTGCTTCTTGGGGTTTTTTCTACTTGTTTCGTAGTTTCTAAGGTTCTTTAGATTTAGGACATAAATTTTCTTGTTGTGGTATGTGATAGCATATCATTAATGGAGGCAAAGTTTACCATGTTCCATTGAATACTTATTCTTTATAAGATCAATGAATCCCCTGCTATAATACGCATATTTGGTGCATTTTATTGTGGGCTTGTTCAAATACAATACCAGACCAATGCTACTAATATAATTTCTTCTAAGCTCTTTTTATCAGTTGTAAAACAGTGTTTTTTATATTATTTTCCTTTGCTAATATGCAGGCATAATCTTTTTATATGGTGTCTAATGGAATACATAGCTCTGTTTTTATTGAACTGATTAACTCTTATTTATTGAAGATTGCACAAATGTGTTGGAGGCAAATTTGGTCAAGGAAGAATATATTTGAAGACTTGAAGGCCATGAGTTTGAGGTGTTGCTAATAATGGTGGATACTTTCTTTTTTGTTCTTTTGTTATCAACATTTTATTACCGAAGTTGATGAAATTTGTAATCTTTAGTATCATGTTCAACATGTGTTGAGAGTTTATGAAAAAAAAATATATGTTCACTTTAATATGAAGTGAAGTAAATTTAGCTATATTGTTTAATTGTTATTTTACATGTTGAAAGACATGAATCAATAAATTAGAATAAAGCAAAAAAGGAAAAAGAATTGTATAGCGCTACACAATAAATAAATAAATATATAAGTTACATAGCCGTACAGAACTAGCAACGGTAAAAAAAATTAAATTTTGGCACAATGTCAAAAATTTAAAAAGTTGGCGCAACGGACTGACAGAGAAAAAAATTGAAAATTTGGCGGTACAATGTCAAAAATTTGAAAATTTGGCGCAGCGGTAAAGTTGTAACGAACAAGAAAAAAATTAGGGTCTGATGGGTCTGGACCCGTGGGTCTGGGTCCAGATAGGGTCCGGGTTTCGGGTCCAGGTAGGGTCTGGGTCTGGGTCTGGGTAGGGTCTTCAAGAATAAAAAACAAAGGGTGCAATCAGGGTCTGGGTAAAACCCTGCCCATTGACAGGCCTAACCTCGACCACGTCCACGACCACGACCATGATCACCTATATGGCCACGACCACCTCTAAAAACATATCCTCCTCTATAACCACCCCGACCTTGATATTGGCCTCTGCCTCGCCCACCATTATTGTAATTTCCTCGTCCACAAAAGTTTGAAAAATTTATGGCATGTGCTTCTGGCAATGCATGTGCTCCAGTTGGGCGTAACTCAGAATTCTTAATCAATATATTATTATTATTCTATGTCGTTAATAACACCTTCTCTAGTTCGTGATACTTAGTGTATTCGACTAGTATGTGTTGCATTTGCATGAGTATATGACTGGCATGAAAAGTAGAAAGAGTTTTTTCAATCATTTCCTCATGAGTAATTTATGTCTCGCAAAATTTTAGCTTCTGTTGAATGTTATGAATGGCAGAGAAGTAACCATTTACTGATGTAAAATCTTGAAACCTTGATGTGTTCCACTGATGTATGGCTTTGGGAAGCATTGTTCCCTTTGGTGGCCATATCTTTTATTCAGATTAATCCATAGCTCAGAAGGATCAGTAATATCGAGATATTTCGTTTGCAGGAAGTTATCTAAATGTCTACACAGGAATATAATTGTCTCGCATCGTTGCTGGTCAGTACATTCATTTTCCTTATCAATTGTTTCTGCGAGGAATTTCGCAGTAAGATGCGTTTTCACATTTGATTCCCATTGCATATAATTTTTCCCATCGACACTGAGTTCGGTAAAATCTACTTTCGAGAGATTATACATATTGCAGCTAAATGAACATTAAAATAAACATAATTAGGATCAAGATATTTTATTTTAATACGCAAACACACAAGCACAATTATTACAATAGTATGATGCAATCATCTCATCTCTAGCCAAATTATGCACTCGAACATTACTACGACAAAAGTGAGGAATATCATAGGTAGAAACATAGGTTTTTCCTCAGCTACTAGCATAAGAATGAAAAATAAAAGGTAAACGAGCATCAAGATCATTGTTGACGTGCGGAGCATTTTGCAAGATGAGAGAAAAAAATGAATATTTGTGTGGAGTTTGAGTTATGAAATCTGCATATTTATAGAAGAAAGATATCTATAAGTAGCCATGTTATAGCCGTTAGAAAACAATCATTTTCTTTGTTTCGTTTAATTTGGCATAATTGATAAATGATAATATCTTTAACAATCGAGCAAACAAGATCAACTGTATAACAAGTAAATAACTTCAACCGCGTTAATAAATTTCAATGGACATAAGAAATAATAATACGATAAGTGATACATATAGATATTTTCGCCACATTACTATGTAAAAACTTTCATGGGCTTGTGGAATAAGGTAAACAACTAACATAATTGAAATAAACTAAGCGCGTAAATAATTCCCGCCACATTACTATGTAAAAACTTTCATGGGTTTGTGGAATAAACTAAGCAATATAATATGAGGTAAAATCTTCCATAATAATTAAGTGTTAGTAGTCGTTTTTTGCTTGGGGTTAACTCAAGCATCAACGAGTGTTAAGATTATTATTAATGTTAGAGTTAGATAACAATAAAATTATAAAGATTTTTTTTATCTAATCTTAAAATTATAGATAGGCGGTAGTTCGCATTGTCTATAATAATGTAGATAGATGAACAAGTAAATATTAAACTTTGACAACAAAATTATAAACATATATTCATCTAATCATAAAATTATAGATCAACGTTAGTCCGCCTTGTCTATAATAATGTAGATAGATGAACAGGTAAATATAAAACTTGCATACCTTTTGACGTTGAACGTTTTCTTTAACGAATGAACTGAATTCTTCCAGATCAAGCACTATCGTGCTGATAACGTGTTATAAAATAACTAAAACTATTTGGGAATTATAACAATATATAAAAAGAAATTAGAGAAAGAGGTGCAAATATTATGCAAGATAGCCTTTTGAATTGATGTTTTTCTCTTTATCTTAATGGCACCTTATATAGTAAAGAATTTCCAACATCTTACACTATTTACAACAACTACTAGTATTATAAAATAATATTTGCACATATTTTTTAACAATGGCCACTTGTCATATTTCATTTGCCATATTTATAACAATTTATATTTTGTTTTACAATTTTACCTAAATTTCTCCAAAGAAATACTACAGTTAAATTTGGAATTACCACAAAAAGAGTATACATTTAAAATAAAAAGGACATTTTTACCATTAACTGTAACAAATACACCATAAAATTAAATGATCAAGATGACATTTTTGCAGTGATTAGTGAGAGTCACGTATGGAACATGATAGACAATTATTTCTTCATGGTGTGCAATGACTGCGCTATACATTAAAATATGTAAAGAGCTCGTGTGAACACCGTGTCACGTGGAATTTCACAAGGCTCTTCTTTCTTCACCTACTAGTAACAGACTAATAGTAGTCCTGCATGTAATCTGGTGCTTTGGTCCATGAGTATCTGATTCTTGCCGAATGTTGTAAAAGTTGAAATTTGGCGTGATCACCCCACCACGTTTAAATCTAAGATCTCTAACAACGGTAAAGGTCTAAAGGAAAGTACGCTGTATATCAGTGGAAGATTTAGATACCTTTTACACTAGAGTACGTATTAATATTAGTCGCAACTTGTTAGGACTAATAAAAGGAATAATATTTCTTGTTCCAACGGAACTAAAACTTAAAGCGTGTGAGTGTGAAATTATGTTACATATTTTCTTACAGGAAAGGAAGAAGAAATTATGCTATATCCTTGTTGTATCACAAAACACAACTATATATTTATAATAATGTTATTAAGGCATATTCTATCTCCTTAATTAGATATTTTGAGTTTTGTGCTTTTAATTCATTGGAGATTCTTTTCCTGGATTTAAAGTATTACAGTAAGTAAGTAACTAAGATATTTGTTGTATATATTAACTAAAAGAAGTAAACAAATCTTATGTAATGGGCTGGCATAGGCGTCATCCGTCAACGAACCAATCTTATTTAGCCGAACTCATCATATTAAGACATTGTAATAATTTTTATTGCTGGGCTTTAATTTGAATGTATGGAACTTCTACTGACTTAAGTCCGACTCAGTCCTATTCGGACAAAATTAAACTATCCTGCATTATATGATCGACTAGGGTGGTCAAACTCTTTTCGAAAATTTATATTATTTTTCGAATATAACTTTTTTTTAAATGAAAGATATATTAATGGAAGGCCTAAAAGACTCAGAATCAGTACAAATAACGCATCGCAAAATCAAAGCACAAAGATTACAATGAAGCAAAAACTAATGGTTTCGGTCCCTTAGCGTTAGCCGCCGCATCACATGAAAGATATTGAGCTTCCCATTCGCCTCGCGTGTAATCCAATTAAAAGAAAAGTCCTCATGGACTTGCATGGCTTTTATCACGTCCTCAATGATGTTAGCTTGGAGTGCATCGCCCGGGCGACGGGAAATGATATCATGCATGACATTCAGACAATCGCACTCAATAATCGCCTTAGGCCATTGCATCCCTATTGCCAAACGAATCGCCTAACGTGCCGCTATCGCCTCAACACAAACCGGCTAAAGGTTTGCCTCCCATTGTCGTTGAGCCCAAGCAATTGTAACCCTGTTAGAATCACGCGCTACAATCCCCACGCCAATTGCCTCCTCCTCCAAAAACAACGCCCCATCAAAGTTAATCTTAATTACATTCACCGGAGGTGCTGCCCAGCTCTTTCCTCTCTCGCAGTCCGTAGGTGGAGTCACGATGAAAGTCTTCCACCAGCCATGCGTACACAAAATAGCAAACATAGCAATATCACCTCGAAGTTTCACTATGTCTTTCGCAAGTATAAAATTCCTATTATTCCACAAGCCTCAGCATAAAATGATCGCCAAGTTCGCTAACCCCGGAGACACTGCATGCGCAATATGCACCACCCAATCCACCACCTCTCCATTCCCAAGCACTAGAGAAAGAGGAAAATTAGCAAGCGTCCACGCTTGCCTCGCCACGTGACATTTGAATAACCAATGTCAAGAATCTTTCTCCACCTCCAAACATGTTACACACGACGTATCCTCACAAATTCAGCGTTGCTTCAAATTGTACCGGGTCGGCAAAATATTCAAGCATACGCTCCAAAGAAACACTTTAATTTTATTCGGGCACTTGAGTCGCCAAATAAGCTTCCACGCCTTACGAACTTTTTCGAATATAACTTTAACTATAAATTGAAATCCTATGAGAGTAATTGAAGTTTGAAGTTTTGCAGTTCTTTTATTTAAAAAAGAACCATCATATATAAGTGAAAGGGCCTTTATACAAAGCTTTGATAATATAGAAGTTTTTAGCTTGAAAAAGATTTTGTAACCAAAATAAATAGATATGTAACACTTTAAATTCACTTATTCACTCTAAAAGTAAGATTCAGCTTCTTTTTTTAAAGAGTTTGCCATCACCGCATCTAGGTCACAAAATTTGATGACCTTCAATTTTTTTTGTTGGTACGGATGAGCTTCAATTAACTCATAAGTATAGAATCTTTTTAATTATAACAAATTTTAGGATCAAATGCAATTTCAATATATACGGATCAAGGACCCGGAATCTAGTTATAAAATTTTATTCAGATGAAAGTCCGTAAAACAATTGTAACCCATTCTATCATGTTTCTTGGTCATAATTAGAATCTCAAACCATTTGGATACAAATCAAATATCTCAAGTAGGAAAATATGGTAATGGGCTAAGCCCACGTCTATAAACTTTAAAGTATGTACTAATAAAAAATATATTTCATCTTAAGATAAAAGATACTATTTAAAAAAAAATCATAAATACTTTGTGTTAGGATATAGAATCTTAACGGGTTTGTTCTTCTTCGAGTGAGAACAATAACTCCTAAGAAAAGAGGATTAAGAAAGAGATAAACTTAAAAATTAACTTTTATTTTCTTCTTACTTTGTTACACTACGTAGACCACTTATAAATACATTAAAGAAATCGACTCTCCACTATCACAAATAACTACCCACTAAGATAAACACTAACTAACCACAAAACTATAACTACAGATCCTATCTTTTTTTTTTGATACGAACTACAGATCCTATCAGAACACCCTATTAAAATAAATAATATATAAGACATAATATAATCTCATACATTATATAATTAAAGTAGAAATAATACAATAAATTTAATAATATAATTAAGGCTCGTATCATTATGCCATCCGAAACATAAACATATGTCAATGTTACAACAAAACTCCCACGTTGACCGGAAACTTTAAATTTCAACGCTTCACCGCATGCATGCCATTTAGGCATTTACGCCCAGTCATTCCGAAGAGTACTTGTCCCCCGTCTTACCACGACTGCTGGCACGGAGTTTGCTGGGGCTTCTTCCTCGAGTCTTGTTGGAGAAATATTGTCCCGGCAGTGTACTCTGTAAATAATTGCTGACGAAATCTGATAATAGAGCCCAATTTGGGTACACGATTTCAACAACAATTTTACGATCTGATTTAATATCTGATAGCGCAGCATAAATCCACAACAATGTTTTAAGACACAAATTAGCACACACGTAAGAGGACTCCAGTGGGCTACGAAGAATTAATTTTGTCCAAAGTCCAATAAGGTAGTTCACGGGCCTTCTTTGGAAAAAGAAGAAGAAGAAGAAGAAAATATCAGGGAAGATTATTCAATGAAAAAGAATCCTCTTAACGGTTTTTGGCAAAGTAATTGTGGTCCATCCAAAATGGCATAAGCAAGCAATACTGAAACTAAAAAAACAACCAAAAGCATCCTCTCTGAGAGACAGAATATATAAAGCACATAAAGTTATAGGAAAAGAGAAAGTAAGAATTTAGAACTACATGTACTAATGATTATAACGTACTAAAGCAAAATCTCACATTTCGGGATCTTCACCTTTACAACTCAAATACTCACATTAACACCCCAAAAAACTCAAATGATCATTCAATGAAACAAAATCAACCTTAAATCACAACACCCCAAAAATTCTTCATGGCTTTTGCACTCTCCACAAGATTAACATCATCATGCAACAATCCAAGCAATCATCTTTTTACCATCTTATTTGCATTACTTTTATCACAGTATTTGATCTTGTCGCAAGCTAAAACAAGCCAATGCCGAACTTCTTGCGGCCAAATCCCGATCAATTACCCGTTCGGCATTGACGACGGTTGTGGCAGTCCTTATTACAGGCATGGATGAAAGTTCGCTTTCACTTTCTATTTTGTTTCGCTTAGCTAAATATTAGAATTGTTTTACTGATTTTTAATGTTATTCGATATATTTCAAAAACAATAGTAATTGTCGCATTGAAATTAGATATTAAAATATCTTATGTCTATCACATATAGTTGAAGAAACGAAAAACTTTTCTTTCATAGAAAACTTTGATCCACGATTACAGGCACATCCTCGTATGCTCTGACTCTAACCAGCTCGAACTCCGCACCCCCTCGGGTCGGTACCCCGTCCACAATGTGAGCTATTCGGATCCCCACATCCTCGTAACCGACCCGTCAATGTGGAACTGCCAAGACGGCGACAATTTCCGCCCCACCCGACCCTTCAGCCTCGACCTTAGCACTCACTTCACACTCTCCCCACACAACGACTATCTTTTTTTCAACTGCAGCGAAAGAGACGTGATCATGGAGGCCCGACCCCGATTCTGCGAGGGCCTACCTGAACTCTGTGACTCCACGTGCGACACCGCGAGTTACTTGTGTCGTAGCTTGCCACAATGTAGGTCCGCATTGCATGGAATCTCGTGTTGTTCGTATTATCCAAAAGGGATCGAGTCCTTGAGAATGATGTTGAGGCACTGCTCGAGCTACGCGAGCGTGTACTGGAGGAATCTTGGCATTACGCCATCGTTCAAACAGATTCCGGAGTATGGAATCAGGGTGGATTTTGAGATCCCGGTGACGACGAGGTGCCTGTGGTGTCAGGACGGTAGTAAGGGTGGTGGTGGCACGTGCGGGTTCGATACGGTAACGCAGGATTTCTTGTGCTTGTGTGATAAGGCCAATACTACTACGAATTGCAAAGGTACGAGTTTTGGTTTTATTTTGTGTGTTTATTTGATTTGATATTGTTAGTACATATTTGAGATGTTAAGGTTATTTTGTTAGCAAATGCAGGTCAGAATGGTGTGCATAACAGAGGAGTTGTGGTGGGTGAGTTTAAAATTTAAATGTGCATTGCTTAGTAATTGATTGGATTTTAGCTTAATGGATGCAAAATCGTTTTTCCTGAAATAATTGGTGCTTAATTATTTCAATTTTGGTAGGGACTGTGACAGCGGTTTCAGTAGGTGGAGCAATTGGAATAGGAGCAGGAGTGGTGTGGTACATTAAGAAATTGAGAGCAAAAGCGGCCGTAACACATGGAGTCCAAAGTAATGAGAACAGACTCTTCTAATGCCAACATAAACACGCAAAGAATATTTTGATCTTTATCTTTTTCGTTTTTCTTTTCTTTTCCTTTTTTTTTTTTTTATTTACTGTGTCATTCATTATTTTGCAATCTATCTAACTTGATTGTTCAACGTAAAAGCATACCTACAGATTGATCGAAAGTGTGTGTGTGGAATTCGGCCTAATAGCTCTCTCATGTAAACGCCAAGTACATAATTCCTTTTTGATCTATGTATTCACTGACTGACATACGTATTTCTTTGAAAAATATGGATATGATTCTATACACATTGCTACATTAGTCTATAGCTACGTCTCTTCTGACATTGCTACATTAGTCTATATGGATATTAGTCTATACACATTTCAAGAACCTTGCACAAAATCCCCTCTGTTAAGTTTCAACTAACTCCGTTAACTTTTTGCTCATAGACTAAATTACCCTTATTTTATTTACTGTAAATATATTTTATATTTTAAAAATATAATTATATTTGTAAAATAATTTATTTTCTTTTGCAAAAAAATATAAAAATATTAAATCTTTTAATTATGTAAAACTGTTAAAAAAATACAATTTTTTAATAAATAAATCAAAATGGGGATTTCGTGCAGGGTTTTCAAACCATAAGGGAGTTTCGTCCATGTTTTCAAACCACATAGGGGTTTTGCGCTGAATATTCTAAAGGGTATAATAACATTTTCATAAGTAAAAAATACTCAAAAATTAAGCTCGCTCTCGTATAGAGCGAGTGTACATCACTCTTTCACAGAGTTGGACGGAAAAGCGAATTTTGTGCGTGGTTTATGAAACCACGGGGGAAATTTGTGCAGGGTTCTTGAAACTACGAGGGGTTCTGTGCAGATTTCAAACCACAAGGGTATTTTGTGCAGGTTTTCAAAACCACATGGGTGTTTTATGCATTTTCTCCTAAAAACTTAGAATTTATTTATCATCGTGAACTTATATGTGTAATATGTATGTCCATAACTTTAGTAAAATTCGTAACTAAACCACCGACTTAGGTGCAAGTTGTTATTGTACAAATCTTAGATGAAGAATCAAAACAAAATCTCATAATTAAACTAGTAATCATTAGAGCAAATACTGTCCCCCAAATCTCTGTACCAAACATGAAAATAAAGCAAACGCCTAACACACTGGGAATTTATTTGATAACTTTAATCCGTCAAACAAACTTGATTAGCTAATAATGTCCATAAGAGTTCCAAAAATAATTAAATAGATAAAAAAAAATAGTGGAGTAGAAGTGCATGTGAAGAAATTGAGTCTCCAAGAGTATCATCAATACTGTTTAGTATAAGAGAGAATCTTCAACACTTGTACGTTTATGACTGGACAGCTATCCACGTGGTTGTTGCTAATCATTTAATTATTATAGTAATTGAATATTTCCGACAAAATTGAATCAGATGCTTGCTAATGCTACCTTCTCTTCCACTTCTAAACCTAAATTGGATGCTGGTGGTACCACCACCACCACTGGTGGTACCACTGCCACTGGTGGTACCACACTCATACCCAATATACATACAATATGTATGTATATGTATGAGTGTGGTACCACCAGTGGTGGTACCACCAGCATCTAATTGGCCACTTCTAAGTTGCAAGGATTGTCGTGGCTATTAAACGTTGATAAACCCGAACACGCGCGCATATATAACCCTCCAATACACTTTTCGATATTGTCCTTGAAATTCCCATCAAAACCTACAACATGAAGAGAAATCTTTTTTTTACCTTACTCTACAACATAGTTCTTTAAGCGATGAGATATATATTTCAACATAATTTTTCACGTCTCAATCCAACAACAAAATTAATATTTCTTACTATAAAAGTAACGATCAAGCCTTCTCTTATGTTTAAAACATGGGCCAATGTAGACAATCTTCAACACTTTTTGACAATCGCAATCTAACAATAAGCTTGATGTGAATGAAATTTATCCGGGATTCTTCTATCACTAATAATCTCATCAAGAATCTTATATATGTGCTTTATACAAACCAAGACTAGAAATCGCTTAAATTTTCTTTAAAGCGACTTATAAAGTTAATTATTTAAGATTAACGATGCTCCCGAGCCTCTACGTATTAATATTGTTATTGATGTGCCATAATTTAGTATAGACATTGTCTAAGCAAGTCCATAAGTCCACGTTGCGTCAAAATTAGACAACACAACATTAGGGCAAAAACCAAACCCAAACAAAGACACGATTTTCAAGAGATAGGTCTAATTCGACATTCGCGTCTGATCACAATTTATTCCTACCAAATACAAACT
This sequence comes from Linaria vulgaris, assembly GCA_948329865.1. NCBI lineage: Eukaryota > Viridiplantae > Streptophyta > Magnoliopsida > Lamiales > Plantaginaceae > Linaria > Linaria vulgaris. Next base: position 78,387,197 of record OX415252.1, read on the forward strand.
ATAAGGCTCAAAACTCGACATATTCTAAAATGTCTAATTCGACATGTCAAGATGCAATTCGGTATATCATTATATCTTTAAGTCAAGACCCAATAAAAATAGTGTGTGCTTCAATAATTGGCAGTATGAGGTTCATAATTTTGACCACTAGCAAGCATACTTTGATCTAAGCTTGACCTTAGATCGAATTTGAGCTATATGTTGAATTTGGTTGATACTTTGACCTATAGGCTCCAACTAAATTATCTCTATTCATTAACTGACTAAAGAGCCGTAGTATTCGCTACGACAGTCCGACCTCGTTCAAGTTATAGGAAAAGTGTATGTGTAAAGGATAGAGTTCATTCGAGAATCAATGAAAATTTAAATTAACTATAAGTGAAGGAGGAGTTTGATTGTAAAACTAGATGAATCTATATCAAATGTCAATAAAACCTCATCTTACGTATAATTATTCACATTTTTTTAGATATCTATAGCAAGTCTCCAAGACCACGAATTATGATTCTTTTTAGGATTTCCTCATATATATAGTGCATTAATTGATTGATTAAGAAGATTGATATAGAGCAAGGAGTACAGCCGATACTCATTAAAAAAAGAAAAAGAATCAAACGGACAACAACCTATAGGCAAAAATAAGGAACATTACACCAATTAATCCACAAGAGAAAAAAGCAAAATCTTTATGTGGGTAGGATTGTTAATTTTTCGTACTAAAAGTTTCACAAGAAAAAAGTTTATGTTGTTGAAATCTTTATGCTATAAGCTTTGGGCTTATATATCCTCGGTGTATTCAACAAAATCATAATAATTAAAATTTAGTTAACACTTTATATATATGTTTATACGGTCTACGTAATATTTTTTGTGTTACTTTTCAAGCATCTTATATATATAAAAGAGTAAGCGCGTAGATGAATTTGTATTTGTATTTGCGTTTTCCGCAATTAATGTACTAGATAGTAATATTGGTGGTCAAAGTAAGCAACTAATGTACTATGTGGTAGTATTAGTGGTCAAAGTAAATAAAATTGTGTGTAAATTGAAAAATAGTGGTCAAAGTTGAAATTGGATATGCAGGTGGGTATGTGTGTTCTTAATTATATATTAATTAGCTGCTAGAATGTGGGGTCGGCGCCGGCCTCCATTATCCCACAAGATTTTATTTGAAGCATCCCAAATCCCAATATATTAACATTTACATATTTCTGTACCCTAATTTTCCCACATTATGAGCTAGTGAGTGCTACATGTATATCCTAATCCAGTTCTAGTACTTAATTATTTTCTAATACTTAAAGTTTACAACATATGAGGCACTAAGGCACTCATAACCAAAAAAGTCAAACGTTAAATTAGTAGTAGAACACCAATAACATATTTCAGATACCCAAGAAAGAGCAAGTTGACTTTTAACCATGATTGACATTGCCTTTCGTGTCATGTATATATAGAGTTAAGCCCACACCTCTCAATTCTTATAACCAAATCAGCAGAGATCAAACGGAGAAAAAAAAAAAAAAAGAAGAACCCTCAAAAAATGATTTGTCTTTATGTAGAATCAAACCTATGCACATTTACCTTCATCTTCTACACTTGCATATGGATCCCCTTCACCCAAACAACTCATTCAATTCTCGGATTCTTCACCTACATTCTCAACCCACACCAGCTGCCTAAGAACGACCATTTAAACGAGATTCCAAGTGAGCCGGATCTTCCTGTTTCACAATTTTGTGATATGAGCATGAGAAAAACAAATGGGGCAGAAGCCATACAAGAGGAAGAAGAAGAAGAAACGTGCTCAATATGTTTGTTGGAGTTCGAGGATGAAGATTTTGTGAACAAGCTCCCGAGGTGTGGACACTTGTTCCACATGGAATGTTTGGAGAAATGGCTCCAAAGATGTCATTTCACCTGTCCCATTTGCAGATCTTCGGTTATGCACGTTCCTTCTTCTTCATGCAAATTATGGGCTTATGATGAGTTCTGACCGTAATTTATTGCTATAGTTTCTTTGATAGTCTAACGATGATGTAGTTAGTAGAGACAGACAAAGAGTTTCTTACAATTTGTAGTGTAACAGCTTTAGTTGATAATTTGATTCATATGTTATTTTAAATTTTCATTGTTTTACTGTTATTGTAATAATAGGATATCAACCTTGTATTGATCTTCGATAGAACATTTACTTCATCTAGTTTACCTCATGTGCTCCAGTCTGATACTTACTCATCAAATGAGTTTTTCAGTGAATGGACTGCTAGCACATTAGACAAGTACTAAGGAGTTCTTTTTTTTTTTTTTTTGGTCTAAATTTCAGAATCTCAAATATTGAAGTAACATACTGAATGCATAAGCCGATTAGCTTTTCACCAAACGTTGTTCGTCCAATATCCCATTACTTATAGAGCTAGCATAGGCTTTGAAGCTCATTTGGTCAACCAAAAAGAAAATTGAATTATTTCTTTTATAAAGACATGTTTTTTTTTTTTTTTTTTTGCTAAAAAGGACAAAACTAATATTTTGTACTTCGAGAACTGGACTCTGTTTCAGGAAGAAGCAGCTGGAAGGTCATCCACCAACACAGAGTATTAAAAGGTATAAATTCTTACCATTAAATTCCATGCAACCTGAAAAAGCATCCACGGAGTCGTATACTAGAGCAACTTATCTCTAAAAAATTCATTTCCACAAATTAAGTTCATAGTTTCACTTCTTGAATATAAATAGAAGCACTACTGCAGGAGTTACATTATATGTTGGAATCCGGAGTTTAGTCTGCATCTCTATGAGTAATTGGTTTGTAGCTAGCCTTTAAAGTGATGCAAAAATCAGGACATTAACCATGCTTCACGTCACTAAACTTCACCAGACAGCATTTCATGAATTAGTAAACGCATAGCCCTGCACCTCAAATCATCAACACATTGCTTACTCGGTATGAAAGCTCAGAAGCAACTAAATGTATGTTAATGCTTTGAAAAAGAGGAGGCCGTTAGACATTAGTCGCCTTCAAGCAGTTATAGCACAGCCTTTTCTTCAGAAGATCAGAATGCTCAAAAAATCCTGAAACCAAAATACAGAGTTGATCATTAGGGTCGACAAATGTAAAGGTAGTGTTTTCCTATGAAAACCAACAGCAGATGGTATGAAACTTAAAAGGATTCACAAAACTGAAACTTGTTTACATAATTTCTACTTATTTGGGCACCAGAATGGAACTTCAGGTATCACTAATTGATAATCTTTCTAATAATATAACTCAAATATGCTATTTTGTTTCCTTCCAGATTGAGATGATTTCATTACCTGAATAACCATACTAGCAGATAAAATATGTACCCAAAGTAAATGTCATAGTGCATGGCAGATATTCAATAATAGGCTACTGACTTCAGAAAACCTTTGCATTTAGCGGAGTCTAAGCCCGGGTCAACTGAAATAATACTTGACCTATAATTCTCTACATGGCTCTGATAGAGCAGAATGTAAATTTGTATCCATGAAATGGAGACCTCTAATTATTAAACAAAAATGGGATACATTCAAGGAATGAGCATGCCAACTGTCCAAAATTACCTTCTCAGCAACAATATAACCGAAACCACTGTTTATTATAAGCAAAACATTCCACATCCAACATCTTAAAGTCTGTATTATTGTCATATAGAGTGCTGGTTCATTTATACAAGAAAAAATAAACACCTCAAGCACCTAACTGAAAAGAATAAGCAAGAAGTTGCATCACAAACAAGTACATACCTCATCGTAACCCAAATATCTCCTCAGGAGGATCGTAGACACGCTGATCAGGAAAGAACTCCTCAAAATCTTGTTTGACCCTGTTCCTCAACAGGGGATGCGGCAGAAGCCCTTTCAGTAGTATCCTAAATGGTAATTGGTCTGGTGGATCTGGAGCTTTTTTCATGTCCTCATATATGTTCATGGCGTCAGCAGGAGAACCATAGTGTAAGAACCCACGAATTAATTCGGTGTATGTCTGACAATCGGGGAACAGATCCTCCTTTTTCATATATTCCCATAAATCCATTGCCTCATCCATCTTCTTCCGTCTAGCCAATGCAATAATCAAATCCTTGTACAGATAAACATCTGGTTTGTACCAGTCTTGTTTCTGAATCACCTTAAACATCTGAAAATGTAAAAGAGTTATTCTAAAGGATTAGTCTCAACAAACTCTTAAGAAATAAAAAAACAAAAAAAAAAAGTATATACAAGAACACACTCTGACAGAATCACTAGCAGATTCTCAATTGAACTGCAACACCACAGAATTCTACTCTCATGACACTGGAAAAGCTCTCTAGGAGAAAACTAGAAGGCGCCTTTGCGATATGGTGCATGAACAACATTAGATTACAAATTATAAGCCAACATATGCATATTCATGTATTTAAAAGACATATTTCAGTTGCTCCATAATTGTCACCTGTTCCAGCTTGATACTGTCACATTTGTTGATAATACAATCTCCAATGAAATCAAGCATGTAACAAAGGGGTTTCTCTATTTTCGGAGGTAAGAGGTTTCCTCCAGTGGTCTAAGAAGCATGAATCATAACTTTTGTTCAAGATTAAAAGTGAGATGGTTATGTTGCCCTTAAATCTTAATCAACCCCATGTACTAAACATTACAGTAGCACGATGATTGGCAAGCACTTTAAAAGGATTTTTTGCAGAAGACTTGCTTCACGAACATTATTTTACATATATCAGTTTTCAGTTATCTACTCAATACAAATTCAATCAGTTTCTGGAGCATTTATAGCAAAATAACTTTTGACGCCAATCCTTGGTACAAAAATCGTCTAAAATATATTAGGTAAAAAGGAACCAGTGGAACGTTTGGTCCATTACAACCTTCAGAACAATGTACGTACGACTAAACACAACATAGAAGGAATTGCGCATAGTCTTTCAATGGCAGGGCATATCTCAACTTCACACGATAACCTTCCTATCAATAATCAACCTAAAACCAAAGAAACAACGTCTCGTCATCTCGTGCAAGCCAACCGACACCTAATTCAATCACCCCCAAACAACAAGCACCCTCTTCAGTACAAAATTACCCACCCAACAACAAACGCCTGACATTGCACCACAATTACACCAATTAAGAAAAAAAGGTACAACTTTTCCAGCAAAGGGTACTAACCTTAACAGCAAGAGAGACCTCCTCTTGTCGTTCGAGCTCGTTAAGAACCGCAACCATGTCCATTTTGAGAAGCCTAACCACGTGGGTTTTAATAAATTTCTGAATTTTCTCGTCGTCGTCTTTGAATCGCTTCAAGCCCTGAATCACGAAAAGCGCCTCTTTTCCGATGAGCTTTTTGCCCCTCCATAAAGATCCTCTGGGCCTGCCGTCGTGGTAGGACCGGGCCCAGTTAAGTAATGTATTTTCCGGCAGCGGCGGAGATGGTGGAGAGAATAGAATCGGCGACTGAAGGGTGCGGCGGAGGGAAGTGGAAAAAGAGAGGTGTTTGGTTAATAGGATTGTGTATCTTCTGCAGGCGATTAGCATTTTGAAGCTGAGGGTGGGGGTTTGGGGAGGAAGAGGGGTTTAACTTTGAAGGGAAGGCTGAACTCTGAAGGCTTGGGGTTTAATGAATTTAGATTTTAGAGTCACATTTTAAGATTATTTCTTTAGTAATTGAATATATTATATTTATATATAATTATTCCATTTTTTACATTTTTTTTTGATCAACCAAGAATAATTTTATTAAAAGGATATCAGAGGTACGTACAGAGCTGAAATAGATTACTAGCGGAGAATCGGAATATGAGCAACGAAGAACCTGGTGCCACGAAGTCTTTTTAACGACACCCGTGAACTGAAAAACGTGATCATTAGGCTTATTCAGGAGCGCCATACGATGTTCAGCCATTTCAGGACCTGATAGAAGAGAAAAATTTACAATCAAGGAAGAGGTAATCTGAATTCTCGACAGACTCTTCACAAAAAGCACAAACGCGTTTTGTTACCTCGTTAAGAATGCCTCCGCGTAATAGGTTCGTCTTAGTTGGAAGCATGTCATAAAATAATCTCCATACCACGCAAACATCTTTGAAGGAGCTTTGGAATGCCACATTTGTCGAAAAAGAGTGCGGTCATTTGAATTAACAGAAGTTTCATAATCAACTTGCTCCAACGACTCGCATGCCGATTTTACGATATAAACATCATGAATTCCACTTCCAAACCCCCATGAAAATAACTGCCTTCCACCCCGCAAATTCCACTTCTAGACACCTTCGCTCCAAACACCCATATTAACCACACACGCATCTTTATCCAAGGATAAATAATAAAGCTTGTTGAACTTTCTTTTAAAGAGGAGATCCCAGCCCACAAGTCGTGCCAAAAAGAGATTTTCTTGCCATCCCCGAGGACCCGTTTAACACCATCAGAAAACCATTGCGGATTATTCTTGCATAATTTGCTGCTATGAATACTTTTCCACCAAACGGATGGGGGGCTCAAATTTGAACCCATCGTGTATTTTGATTTGAGAATACATCTCTATAGAGAGTCGTTATCGCCTAGTAATCTCCATCTCCATCTCCATTTAGGAAGACGTGCCACATTGAAGTTCTCGAGATTTTTTACACCGAAACCACCTGATTCTTGCTTTTTGCTGACTGTTTTCCAACTAATCCATGGTATCTTCTTCATTCTTTACCACACCAGAAAAAACTTCTTTGCATCTTTAATAATCTCGATATTACTTTCACTGATGCCTTGTACATCGAGATTTGATACACTGGAAGTCTGGTGAAAACAGATTTGAGGTGAACAACCCCACCGCCATAAGAAATCGATTTATCATCTCATGAGTGGAATCTACGCATAAACAGGTCAACGACCAATCTCCAAGATGAAAAGTGCTATGGGGAAATACTAAGCTACATTCCTAAATACTTAAACAGGGTGGATTCGACTGAATAGTTCAAAATAAGTGCAAATGTATCAATGTCGATGTCTTTGTAGTTAAAGCCTATCAAGTTGCTTTTAGTACAGTTCACGTTAAGCCCTGAGATAAGCTCAAACAATCTAAGGATATGCTTCATCGCCTTGACATTGTAAGGTTTGCAAAAGAATATGGTACCATCCGCATATTGAATATGAGAAACCTCCACGTTGTTCGATCGAACATCAATGCCCTTGAAAAGTCATCTTCAACAGATCTTTCCATGAGAACGTGTTGTCCCTTCGCAACGATGAGAAAAAGAAAATGCCTCAAATGATCACCTTGCCTAATACGTCAGGAAACTCTAAACTCCTTAGTCAGACTCCCGTTAATGAGTCTTGAGACCAAAGCCGAACAAAGACATTCAGATATCCAAGAAATCCATGTGCTATCAAATCCCATATTCATCATCATATCTCTAAGATAATTCCAACTTACCCAATCAAACGCCTTTTTGGAACGAACTTTAAAGGCGAGGCAAGGCTTCATTTTCCTTTTGACTTCGTCGATTGTTTCACTAACTACAAGGATGCAATCAATAATCTGTCTACTGCGAATAAAGGCTGATTGTTCTCCAGAAATAAGCCCATTGATCACGTTATGGAGTCTATTGGCAAGGAGTTTTGCCAATATTTTGTAGAGACAATCGATCAGGGAAATGGGACGAAAATCCTTAAAAGAATGAGGATTGTCTTTCTTTGAAATTAGTGTGATAAAAAGGAATTTAATGGGGGAGTTTCCCGTGTGTATGAAACTCCTCATAAAATCTTCATATATGATTTTTCAACATTGATTAATTTTCTGATAAAATTGAAATTATATTCACCGGGTCCAGAACTTTTTAACACATTACAACTCTAGATAGTAGCTTTGATTCCCTCCTCTTTGAACATGGCTGTTAAGATCTCGTTTTGCTCATGAGAAAGCTGTTTAAAATTGATTTTTGCCAAACAAGGTATGTCCCAATAAGTTTCTGAGAAAAGGTTGGCAAAGTAGTTCATGGCCACCGACTTTATCCTTGAGCATCATCAAGCCATATCCCATCGTGCTTAACCCCAAAAATACCATTACAAAATCGTTTTTTTTTTCAATGCAACGTTGGAAAACAAGTTGACATCTCCTTATTTGATCCACTTAACCCAATATTTTTGGTGGAAAAGGTTTTCTTTGGATCTTAAAGATTTCCAAAGCAAGCCAAAAATATCATTCATTGTTTTAATGTCCTCAACCGAAAGGACGGCTTGATCTTGTTTCAAATCAATGGTTGCAATGTTTTCTTTCACTTCAAGGATTCGGTTATCAATGTTACCAAAGACTTCGGTTATCAATGTTACCTAAGACTTGGGAGTTCCAAATTTTGAGATCATCCTTTAGGAGTATTAATTTCTCTTTTAGTACGTAAACGCCCCACTCTTCGACATTGAGGCTGCTCTAAGTATTTCTAATATGTGAATCTAAACCTGGATGTTGCAACCAACAATTCATAATTTGAAACGAACGAGAACCTCAATCTGTGTCGACATTCTTTCTGAGAATAGGGCAATGATCCGAAACAAATCTTGGGAGGCCTCATTGCTTAAGTCATCCCAATGTGAAATCCAGTCGTGAGAAACTAAACGACTGGCTGCAGAACCATTTTGTACATGCCACATATATTTTTCTTCCAATTAATGGAAAGTCGAACACCTCTATTTCAGCAAGAAAGTTGTTAAAGTAAGTGTTTCCTGAATTCCAGCCGTCCCATCGAAGGCATGACTTCAAATTCTTCACGCTCTTATGGAGAAAGCATGGCATTGAATTCTCTTATTACGCACCATCGGTTTCCATCAACTTGGTTTTTTATGCGAATAAGGTCTTCCCAAAGAGTTCTCTTGCCCGCAAGGTTACAAGGTGCATATCCTGAATCCAAAGCCATGTGATAAGGATAAATCCATTCACTATCAAAGAATCCACCACCTTCAGCGTTCCTTTGCACCGAACAATCATTATACCTCGCATATTACCTTCCGAGTTTTTTTGAACCCACTCACAGTTCGAGTCTCCCCAAATAGCAAAATAGAGCTCATCGCACATTTCCTCATTTTTGGTCTCTTGAAGGCAAGTGACGTCTACTGTTTCCTCTAACCAATTCCCTAATCACTCTTTTTCAATTGGCCTCTAACAACTCTAATGTTGTAACTCATGATCTTCATTGATCAACTTGAGTTTTCCCAATCTGATCGACAAAATGCGTTTTACAGTCCTCCAAAATTATATCCCTCACTTCTTCCCGTCTCCCTCTAATCCAAGTTTCTTACCCGTACCCCATGTACTTTTAGCATCAAGCTCAATATTCCTCAAGGTTTCTCAATTTCTATAGGCGGTATCACCATCACTAATGAAATTGTTCAACGATGACGTACCTTTATGTGAATGTCGAGTCCTTTTATCCGTTTTTTTTGACTTTCGTCAAAGCGAGGGTTGCTTTCTACTTTTGAATGTTGGCATTTCCCTCTTCTTTTTTGAATATTTGAGTTTGAGGATTTTCCCTTTTTCACCTGATTCCATCCCACTGCAAAATTCCTTAAAACTTAGACGAATTGGCTCTTTGGGAGGTGCAGAAGCTTCTCATGGAACCTCAATTAACTTCGATTTACATTTGGGTATTGGACCACCCGTTTTATATTTTAGAGAACTATTAGCAGTCACAATTAATTATGAGCTACCAAAAATAGGAACTTTATGCATGGTAGAGTGGTGCTGATCTAGTTGGGCTTTTAATTATTGAACTATTGGCCCTTATAGTATTCAAAACTGTTCCTACTTAATTCGCTGATTGTGATGCATTTTTCTACTAATAAAACTTATCCAAATGTACATCATTATTTAATATGGTAACTTTTTCAAACTTGCTCAACAATTTGTGTTATTTACAAACTCGCCTATTACGTAAGAGAAAATTAAATGAAGTTCTTATGAATAGTGTTTGTGCTAAACTCTCCAAAATATAAAGGGTAAAAATGTTACACGGAGGAATTAAAAGGTACCGGCAACGAGTAAAGCACCAAAAAAATTAGTCTTATAGCTCTTTTCAAATCAATAGTTCTTTCTTTTAGGTCCAATCATGATATTCATCAAAGGCTGTAAAGTGACTAATTGGAGAATAGTTTTATGATTCTGCTCACTATTGCTACATATGCATGTGCACAATCAAATAAAGCAAACTTACACCCCAAATATCACATCTCACGGAGCGCGTATTGATTAAGTTCTAGAGTCCTAACTATCATGCAAAGACATGAATAAAAAAAGTTAGGATCTTTAATGCATATATAATAATGACTAAACTAAATAAGGTTGTAAATCAAATGAATAAAGTAATGTTCGGACTTCAGTTTTAACTTCAGATTTATTTAGTAGTTCAAGGACAAACATCTACAATTCTTTTAATTCACTAAGTTTTCTCGAGTGATTACGCATTCAACGAATGCCGCGATCTAGCTCCGACGTTCGTCACACTCCTACATTCTTATTCTCTCTAATTATCAAAGTTTCTATGTCAAACAATCTCGGTTGTCAATAACTTTTATATGAAAAACTAAGTTAAAATTCAGTCTATCATTTTGATAGTGTTAATCAGACACATCTGTAAATACATACTCATTCGATCTAGTTTTATACATGAGTAGCATTAGCAAGTTGATGTGTGGTATAACAAAGATATAGTAATACTACTACACTGCACACGTTGCACTGTCAAGTAATAAAATGCAAAGTAAATTACGTACCAAGTATCGTATTTCACGAGGACTGTATGAATCAATCTCACTCCTTCTATTCTATTCTCAATTGGTCAATAATAAGAGTTCGATGTTGTAGGCTCAATTAACTAAAGTAAAGTAAAGTAAACTAAACTAAACTAGTAGACTTAATTGAATTGGAAGATTTAGAAGATTTGTTGAATAATATTATAATTAAATCATATGATGGACGAATGTTTAGAGCGTCAGGTTTCATTGGATTTCCCCTATGTTCATTCACATGCTTTGAATAAGGTTATGATCTACGTGTTCATGGCTTCTTTCGAGCCACACGAGGACATGACCCGACTTATCTTTTTCACACACTCTCATGTTCAACTATCCCACATAACGTATTATATGGCAATGATAGTTACCCCCATTACTCTAAACATAACAAATTAGCTACTCTTGATAACATGTTCAATATCACAAATAGAAAAGATCATCGTAAGAAAGTAGTGATCACTTGTAGTGTATGAAATTCGTGCTCTAATGACTTTATATGATAAACGTGGTGGTTGGGCCTCAAACAAGGTTTGGAGTGCTTTTTAGACCCATTCCAACTCTCTTCAGGGTTTTGGTTGCGCCGCATCGAGTGCCATTCGTGGTACATTCTGCCTGATGAGTTGTGGCGCAGCATTCGGCGCGCCGACCATGTTGTTTCGTCCTGCTCTTTGCAGCTTTACAATTTTGGCTATAACTTCTTCTCTAGATGTCAGAATCTAGATTTGCTTGTTGCATTGGAGTACTGAACTCTTTGGCTTTGAATCCACTCTGCCACCATGAATAAAAACATAAGAAATCTTATAGGTTCCTCAATCCAATTATGCCATAGCTTTAAACATAACAAATTAGTTACTCATGATCACAAGTTCAATATCACAAATAGAAAAGATCATCGTAAGGAAATAGTAAAGGAAAGATAAACTCCCTATGTCTGGAGCCTTGCTACTTTTTACTCGATTTTTGACTTGAATTCTTGCTAACGATCTCAAACCTTGTGTTGGTGTGTGCTCGTGATGTGAATAATGGCTCGTTATCTCTTTCGGTTACTTCGATCGTGTGTGATTGCTTATAGTGTATGAAATTTGTAGCCCTAATGCCCTTATATAATAAACGTGGTTGTTGGGCCCTAAACAAGGTTTGGGACACTTTTTGGGCCCATTCCCGCGCCTCTCAGGCTGCTGGTTGTGCCGCATCGAGCTCCGACCGCGACACATTCTGCCAAGTGTGCGTTGGCCATGTTGCGTCGTCCTACTTTGTGCGGCCTCACAGTTATAGCTATAACTTCTACCCTGGATGTTGGAATCTAGATCTGCTTGTTGCTTGCAACACTGACTTCCCTTTCTTTTCAATAATATGTAGCGTAGTTTTAGATTATTCATGTAATCGTGTCACCTTGTCTTTGAATTAATGATTTCATTCTGAACTTCTCATTGTAAAGCTTTTGGTACTTTTACTCTTTATCCTTCGTTCCTTGCCTGAATCACTTGTCTTTTCATCCATTTGACCCTTTCTTTGCTTCTCCTCTATAGCCTTGTGCGCGTTAACTCTATTTTAGCTTAATTCTCCCTTAAAAAGCTATGTTTTCACTAAATGCCTAAAAACCAAAAATACACAAAACGTACTTAAATATGCTAATTACTTTAGTAATTCTTTATTTAATACCCTTTAACGAGGGCTAAAAGTGCATACTTTAGAAACTCATCACAAGTACTAATGCATAATGAGGTCAAACATAGATAGTTTAACATCTATGCTCTCGTTAAACTTCATTTTAGCAAGAGCTAAATCTATTCATGAAACGTTCAAAACAAATACAACCAAAACACTTCTAGATCCAAACAATATTTAAATTAATTAAAGAGTCATATTCATAAATCGAGGTTACTCTTTATTTTAAATAAGAAGTAGTTTAGCTACTCACGATCTCAAGAACCTAAGAATCCAGTACCTGAATCAAGCCCTTCAAAGATAAGGTTACTAAAAATGTGTAATCCAGTAGTAATTGATTTACTACTACTTAAATACAAAATATAAATAGAAGAAAAACAAGAAAGAATTGTTGTCTTCCACAATCTCAATTCACAGAACCCACCACTGTCACTCAGCCCTCCCTCGGCCTAAATTGCCATAACCAGTTGTTCTCAGCCTCCATAACCCCAAATCGTGTAAATCAAAAATTTAATAGATCGTCATCTGACTAGCAGAGTCGTTCGTTCTTACTACCCAATATGCTCATCAATCAGCAACCCACAACCACCTTACCAACCACCATGGCGAAATTAACAATCGAAAAAGATCTAGATCGCAACTTCTAATTTTTTTGAGAAATGGAAAAGTAGAGAACGTGGGAGTGGCAAGCACCGATGTGGTGGCAAGCACTGGTAATGATGGAGAGAGAGAGAGAGAGAGAGAGAGAGAGAGAGAGAGAGAGAGAGAGAGAGAGAGAGAGAGAGATGAAAATGACAACGTAATTGCTAGGGTTTAAAGGGGAATTTCAAATCTAGTTGAAGTCATTGTTCACTCCGTATTATGAATCGGAGGGGGATGAGGCTGATTGATTGTGCTCCCCAAGGCTGGGTCATCCAGATTGACCCAATAATGAATCTGTACAACCAAAGTAGTGGGTTACCCTGATTAGCCCACATAAATTCCCTTAATAAGGCATTATAAAGCCTACCAAACGAGCCCTAAAAAGATTACGATTTATAATGGTAGGGTCGTACTATGAGGGCTTCAGTCCTCGCAGATGAGGCTTTTATTTGTCCGCTTAGCTTTTGGGGACAGTTGGAAGGCTGTTGTAAGAAAAAGCTACTCTCTTACCCTTGTAGTACAAGGATGAATTATTTTTCTCCTATCAGTTTTGGATTATGATTTCTAGTTTTTATTAAATACCATTACACGGAGGGATATATACATGTATACCAGATGCCTTAGTATATGTATAGAGCACGCTTGGTTACATTTTCACTATTTAACCCATTTAATATTAGTTGCTACTATAATTCATTTTGATCCGGATAAAAATTGCTTTGGTTGGTCTTATAAACAACTCCTTCAACTGTGGAACCCACATTAATATTTGCTTTGGTTGCACATGTAATCACTCATTTTAACAAAGAATTATAACAAAAGTACTACTTTATCCTTTGATTTAAATTCTTATGTCAAGTGTAATTTGGACATATAATTGGGCCAAGTTGTATTATTAATTCCATTCTTTGTTTTTAAGTGCATCATTTTCTTTGTTCAGAAATAGAATAAACCACCACTTTATAGTCTAGAAGGCACCTAATTTGCAAGTAGATTAATTGATAACCATCCTATTAGAAATGTAAAAGAAATTAATACCACTTTTCGAATTTTGTCAATTTTCTAATTAAAAAAAACAAGCCCTTTGACGGCAAATTCTTTATTTTGCTTGCAAAGCAACATCTTTTCTTCTTATTATTATTCAATTTCAACAAAAAACAGATCAAACTTTTTTGGGGGAAAAACATAAAATTATGGTTTTGCAGAATTGGGAGAGAAAGGAAAGGAAAGAAATTCAGGGGTCGACGCCGATGCAGCGGTAGTTCTAGCCTTCCATGCAGGATGCGAAGCAGCGGAACGCAACTACCCCTCTTCGTTTCACTTTCTTCTACTCTATTTGGATCTGTAAAATTGGCAGAGGAATCAAACATGAAGATGTTGATCTGGTTGTAAGCTTTTTTACAAATATTACAAAAAAAAAAATAGTTCTCTTTATTAATTTTCCGGTAAAGGAGTAAATCACCGGCGAACCTCCGGCGAAGTCGCCTGCAAAATCTCCGGCGAAAACACCTGCAAAGTCGACGCCGAAAAAATAATCAACAAATTGATGTTGATGTTTCAAGTTTTTACCGTTAATCTTCGGGGCAAATAAGTCTTTTAATTGAAGACCACTTTACACTGTTGTAGCCATATTATTAAAACGATGGGTGGGGGTCATGCTATTTTCCGTGTTGAGTACCGGGTGCCCTTGTTTTGGCACTAGGGATCCGGTTTTCAAAATGGACAACCAAACCAATTTTTTTTACTGTTAAAGTCATATAATTGGGCCTTATATGCCATATAGTGACATACAATGGGCTACCAAACGACCCCATAGTTTCTAAGAAACTTGTAATTCTTAAGTTGTCTTGTGAAATTCACCAAAAAAAGAGGGTAATTATGTATATTTCAGACACAAAGGATACTTTATGTAACTTTTGGAACATGAAGAATAGTTTGTGCAATTAATTCATATTCAAGGGACAAATTTTGCAATTCAGCATAACTTAGAACGACTTCAACACAATTATGCCCTGATACACCACGTACACTTTCATTGGGCAGCAATAATCCAACAAAAATAAAATGTACGCGTTCTTCCCATATTGTTTATTCATCTTGAGGAATCAAAGGTCGCCGTTTCCAATGGTGGAAAAAATCAAAACCAGCTCCAATATAGTTATATCGCCGCGGATCTTCTGTTCCAAAAGCCTGTTCTAGGCTGTGTTCCAGCTTTAATATGCAGCACGTGTATTGTAAATTCTTCTGTCTAACTCATCAGTTAGTTGCATTTTCTCTTTCTTCACGTGAGTTAACAACAATATTATATATATATATAGAGAGAGAAAATATAAACTTGTTTACAAATTAACTAAAAAGAAACATAAAATAAAATAAGCGTTGAGTTTTATACGAGATAAAATAAAATAAGCTACACAAGTCTCGCCTAAAATAAGCTACACAAGTCTCGCCCCTAACATCTAATGTCCGCTAATCTACACCTCTGCAACTTTTTGTACGACAAAAGCAAAAGCAAACCAGAAACTTTCTTTTATGAAAGGTACTTTTTATTGAATTACTGCTCTTTCTTTTTTATTTATACGTTCAATTGTGTAATTTTTTTTGTTTGGAACTTGGGCCACTATTTTGCTTTTCGTTTTCACACAATGTCTCATGCAACTTTGTCATAACCCCAAAGCAAACCGTCACGTAGGCCAAAAAAATTTCATAGCTTTCATGTTGTATCTCACAATTGTATATTCTTTTTTCTTTATTTGATCAATTGATGATGTATATTCAAACCATAAAATTACTGCTCCCAATTGTACTTGTTTTAAGATTGCAGGCATGCCTCTCATACTCTAGTCTTAGAATTGAACTGGTGGGAAAAAAACAATTTTGGTCCATTAATTTGGCCTCTTTTCGTTTTTCATCCGTTAACTTGGCATGCCTCGATTTTGATCCCTCAATTTGGCACTTTTACTCAATTTTAGTCCCTCATCGGCCCAATTTTAAATCCCCACTGCAAAAATCCCACGTGGCACCCGTTGACCCAATTTTCGCCAATTTTGACCAAATTCATCCGAGGTGGCTGCCCAAAAAATAAAAAAAATTAAAAATCAGTTAAAAAATAATAAAAGAAAACCGGGCATTCCCCCGTCGCTACCACAACCGGGCATTCCCCCGTCGCCGGCGCAGCAGCTGCTGCAACCGCTGCAACAATTGCAGTTGCAGTTGCAGCTGCTGCAACTACTGCAGCTGCTGCGACTCCTGCAACAGTTGCAGTTGCAGTTGCAGCAGCTGCTGCTGTTGCAACTGCTGCTGCAGCGGTTGCAGCAGCTGCGACGCCGGCGACGAAGGGAGGGATGGCCGGCGTCGCAAGTAGCTGCCCCCCCGTCGCCGGCGTCGCAATTACCTGTCCCCCCGTCGCATGAGTCGCAAGTACCTGTCCCCCACGTCGCAAGTACTCTCTCTCCCAGTCGCCACCACAACCGGCCATAGCTGCCCCCGTCGCCGGCGTCAACAGTTGCAATATTTAATCATTGTTGCAATAGTTAATCATTGTTTCAACGTCGGATGAATTTGACCAGTTGCAACAATTTTTGACCGGCGTCGGTTGCAGTAGTCGCCGGCGTCGGATGAATTTGGTCAAAATTGGCGATAATTGGGTCAACGGATGCCACGTGGGATTTTCGCGGTGAGGATTTCAAATTGGGCCGATGAGGGACTAAAATTGAGTAAAAGTGCCAAATTGAGGGATCAAAATCGAGGCATGCCAAGTTAACGGATGAAAAACGAAAAGAGGCCAAGTTAATGGACCAAAATTGTTTTTTTCCCTTGAACTGGTACTCCAATTAAAATAACTACTTGTACAGTTTCATTAATTAAAAGAACTACTTGTATCATTAGTTTCATTATACAGTTTCATTTGTACGGAATCTTGCTCTCTACACACTTATTACTTTGGTTTAACTATTTAATATAGTTTTCATGTGCATGTTTGTTGAAACAAGTTTATTTTTCTAAAATAAAGTTTTTTTTGGTTGAAACATCACACACACACACATATATATAATCTATTGAGCAAGATAATTTAATATGTCAACGTTTAATTATTGATAGTATTATCTTTCAAAACTCTGCAGGATGAGTACTCAAGATAATGAACACGAAGAAAATCTTTCATCACGACGGAGGTTACAATTTGAAAAATCGGATGATATTTCTTGTCTCCAAAACGAGATTGACGCAAACAAAGATGAATTAATTGATTTTGAAAAATGTGAAGTACCTTTAGTAGCTTAGCATCAAAGTATTTTACAAATTTTCTTTTTTTGTTGTCATACAAAAGCATCAACACGCGGCATTCAATTGCAGGAAACTTTCCTCAAAATGCATCTCAATTCTTGAAAAGGAGATCGATACATATGTGGCCTCAATATTTAAACACTGAAGAAGAAATAAATTGAAAGTGCTGGAAATGTCATATGGATTTTCGTATATTTAATAAGGAGCTGCCTCCTCTCATGGGAAGAGAAGAAAATTCAAGTGATTTTGAAATATGCTACTGGAATGAAACGTCAATGGAGGAAAGAAAAAGTAAGAATAAAAGAATGGAGGAGAGAAAAGAAAGAGAGCAGAAAGGGATGAGAGAACTGATATGTTTTTTACTCAAAGTATATGTGATACAGGATGTTGACTCACGTGAGGAAAGAGAAAAAGGCAACTAACTGAAGAATTAGACGGAAGAAATTTACAATACACGTGGCTGCATATTAAGGTTGGAACAAAGCCTGGAACATGCTTTTGGAACAGAAGATCTGGGGCGAATATAGTTCGTAAGCTCCGACAATCTAAATTTTACATCACCAACAATTATCGAAAATAATGCTACATTAGTAACCACTCACGGTTAGTATGCACCAGCCTCTTCTAGAATCAACCTCACGTGATTAATAATAATATTTGCAAGCTTAAGCGTAGTGATCAACATGGTTTATTGGTAACGCACGTCAAAGGGCCACAGTTAGACGTCATAGCGAGCACCATTGATCCATCAGCCACGGGAAACGATTGCTTTTTCGTGTAGCTTGGTGCTGTGCTTCCGTACCCCGAAGGAATAAAGTAAGCCCCGTTCATGAATTTGTCCCTTGATGACCTCCATTTCCAGCTCGAATACGGATCCTTCACCTCTCTCTTTGTAACCTGTTGCGTATTACAAGAAAAATACTTGCCAGGATTATTTGTGCAAACCTCGTTAACTAAGCAAATCACATTAGACCCATGTAACACAAAATAAAATAGGATTGAATTTTAAAACTAACTTGTTTAATGCCGGGGTTATTGGGAGCATTGAAGTAGTTTCCTTCACTAAGGATGGTGGGATTGGCACTTCCACCAATAGCGTACATCTCCCACTGGTCGTATCTGTTGTTGGCTACATGAGCATACCCAAACCTTATCCTGAAAATCCATCAACACAGAAAATTGGAGTGACATAAAATAATTAACATGTGTTTAATTGGTTACATGCGTAACGTGTTATTTGTTAATTTGAGAATTACACCCATTCGACTTAAAAAAATGTAAAATGTATAACACTTTTTCTTATAACAGAAAATTTGTTAATAGAAGCAGACTTTAAACTCCTTACATGCACCAAATTTCAGAACAAAATTAGCAATATCTCACTGCTACTTCGATTCAAAAATAGTATACTTTATCCATGTTTATTTTGTTGTGTAGTTGTCATGTCTAATGAACAACATGATATTCATGACTTTTTTTAGATATAGTTATATTGTTTCAAAAATATTAAAATGATAAAAATAAATATGCATGTATGTGTATGCATGTGTTACAAACTGTATTGTTTAGAAAGTTTAAGTACAAAAGTAAATAATATACTTACATTTTTAGAAAGAAAAATGTATAAATGTCCTTTCCTCATATTGGGTCCCGATATCCCTCATTTTTGAGTTAGGCCCCTTACAAAAAGGGAAATATATATAGGAAAATGTACTACTTAAAATCACATTAGTTATTTTAATTTGCTACTTTTAATTGGTTATTTGCCAACTTAGTATGTAACTTTTTTTTCCAAATATTCCAAACATCTATATACGGCTATACATGTATATATGTATACCTTGGCATTCTTTGAACTAAACCAGGTCCAAAATGGTTAAATGCCACCGTGACTTTGATGATCTTGTCCTCCACGTTCTTATCGTTGTGCCCGAACAACATAACCTGCCAAACCAATTCAACTATATTCCATCACAGCCGGAACAAACTTTGAATCAATCCTCTAATAAATTTTGTGTTTTGAGAGAGAATGCGGCATGCGTGGATATATACTTACTTTATCATGTTGAGTGAAGAAATTGTTAGAAATAGTAACCGCAGTTGAAGCATGTATAACATCAATAAGACCATCTGTGCACTTAGCAAGGAAACAATGATCGATCCATATATCAGTCGAATGAAATAGAACTATCCCATCGCCATCGGCGCCATCACGATGGCCAATGTGAGTCGGGTTGTCACGAATTTCACCGTCTTTTGCGGGCTTACAATCATGAATGCTAATACCATGTATGATAATATGGCTCAAGTAATGCAATGTGATGCACGGTCCGTAAGCAATCTCCACTTTGGCTCCTCTCCCATCTATGGTCTTATAGCTATTTATTAAGAGCTCATTCTTTAGTGTAATAACCATACTTTTAGCAAATATTATCCATAGCGGTTTGGACTGGATCGCACCGTACCGGAGCGTACCCGGTTTGGGATTCGCGGGATTGTCTGATGGATCTGTGACAATATAAGTTGCACCACCTTTTCCACCAATTGCGTTTTTCCCAAATCCCACGACACAATCTGCGAGGGCTTGGCGATTAGACGCCCAATTGGCTTTGGACCTCCAGCATGAGTCTATTGGGTTCAAAACTTTTTTGGTGCTAACTGGGGTGTTGTAATCAGCAGCTAGTGAAGTTGAGAGACCAAAAGCTAGAATTATAGTTAGTGTTAATTGAAAATACAGAAGGTTGGCCATGGCTGGTGAGTTAAGGTTGGGGGGGGGGGGGGGGGGCGAATGATTTAACTAAGGGAGATAGTATTTATATGCATAACATTTTGGGAATGATGTAAAATAAATGTGGCATCCACGTTAACGTAGGAACGCTTCTTTGGTCTATGGCTAAATAGTAGACGTGGTTGCACGAGGGGAAGGGCTTTTACTAATTGTACTTTGCCTCTGAATTTATACAGTTAAGAAAAGGATATATTAATTTGTCATGAAATATCAAAACGTTTTATACTATATATATATATATATATATATGTGTGTGTGTGTGTGTGTATCTTTCGGGTTGATTGCATTGATGTCGTTTGTGTGTCGATAGGGTGGCCGCACTGAATTAGAAAGAATAGCGAACAGAGTGAATCGGACTTCCGACCATAATACATATCCAGCATGTGTTTAGCTTAGATCAATTGGTCTTTAACATATGTATTAGTTGGTTTTTATGTACATCATATCGCGCGATTGGATTTTTATTTAGATATTATCATAATGAAGTTAGTTGATAATTCATTGCTAAAAGAGTTGACTTAAAAATGAACTATTATAAATATTAAAGGACCGATAACAGGCTTATTGAATGTATCATAACGTTTTCTTTAAACACGGTGGTGCCATCATGTTATGTGTAGTAACACAAAGAATGTTATGTTTATGTTTTCCTGAGGTAAGACGTGATGAAATATTCATTTTAAGTGACACATTCTTTAGGCAGGCAAAACTTGTGTCCCGCTGAAATTTCCCGAAGAGAATTCCAGGGTATCGGGCCGGCTGTTATGAAACTAAATTGAAAAGAAAAGCAAATATTAGGCTAATGTGAAAGCTAAGCCTGCAATGCTTGGAGAAGCTTTTATTAGATTAATTAAACTCTTTTTAGTTTCTTTCCCTTTGAAGAAACTATTTAAATTTTAGTTATTAAGTTAAGTTAACCACTTTTCAGTTTTAGTAAAGATTAGCCGTTAAATGTATTAGTTTAAATTAATTATTCAGTTCCTTCTGTAATTAGGATTAGCAGCCTAAACACACACACGCTCCCTCTCCCCCCAATTCAGTTTGCTAGATTGTACAATCTTCTTCTCCAAGTTAATAAAAGAATGTTTCAATTTTCTCTCTTCCTCAAGCTGTTCAACAATGGTGACAATTAATTGTTTGCTTCTTCTACATTTCGATCACAAATTCGTCATGATATCATTCACATAGGTTTTCGATTCGCTTCCACTCTCCAAATCTCTGTTGTCTTTGTTCGACTGCGATCTTGCATTCGCCTCTTTTCTTGCTCCATTTATCTTTGATCAGATCTCTGTATAGCTGATAATGACTACTCCGTCATCAAGTTCTACTTCGGTTCCGATGAAGAATTCGAGCGAGGACTCACCCGCTCTATATTTTTTGGGATCGAATGAATCCACAGGTGTTGCCATTGTTAGTGAACACTTCAATGGTTCGAACTGTGTCTCCTAGTGCCGCAGTATTCTCATGACGCTCACAGTGAAAAAGAAAACTAGGTTTATTGACGGATCTCTGTCGATCCCTCATAGAACTAACGCCACTGAGTCCGTGCAAATAGCCTAGTTCTGTCATGGTTAGGAAACACCATTACAAAAGATATCAAGAAGAGTCTAGTGTTCTATGACGTGGCACTGGATATATGGAACAAACTCAAGACTCGCTAGGATCGTACAGACGAATCTCGTGTATCTCACCTTCAAAAAACACTTTCCACTATCTCTCAAGGTAACAACACTGTCACTGTTTACTATAGTCTTTTTAGATCACTATGTGATGAATACTATAGTCAGAAGCCTTTATTGGTTGTTCTTGTGGAGACTGTACTTGTGATGTAAATCAGAGGATGATTGCTTTACAACAATGTGATTGTGTGATAACCTTTCTTGTGGGCTTAAACGATTCATTCACTACTTTTAGGAGTCAGATCTTGTTGAGTGATCCTCTCTCTAGCCTGTCTAAGGTGTACTCTATGTTGTTGCGAGCGGAGAATCAAAGGAACCTATATTCTCACTCTGATACATCTAATGTGCTGGCTATGTTCACTAGAAACAAGTTTCAACAAAAGAATCATGCAATGTTTGGTCCAAATAGTCAAAATCTCTCTTATACTCTCACTGGTAACACATTCCCTGGTCGGAGTAATGGCAGTAACTCTGGGTATAATAAGCCTCCTAACAACAAGTAGAAGAAAAGGCTAAAGTGCACTCACTGTGGTTGTAATGGTCACACAGTATATAAGAGCTATCAACTCATTGGGTATCCTCTTGGTTGGGAAGGACTAACAGGGAAAAGAGTTAATCCTAATCATGCAGCTAACATGACATGTGCTACTGAGTCTTCACCTTTAAATTCATCCTCATCTTATGACATGAATTCTCACAAGGCAATGATAGAGCAGTTTCTAGAATTTCAACAAGCTGAAAGACTGAATTTCAAACCTTCTCCACAGCCTGAACAACCAACTCATTATGTTGCACCTACAGTGGCTGGTATTTCTAATCCTTATCTTTTTCATGTTGCTTGTAGTGTTCAATCTTTAAACAATACTAGATGGATTCTAGACACATGTGCTACAGACCACATGATATGTGATTCTTTTCTCTTTTATGACACTCCAACACTGGTTGATACTGTTATTTCCTTACCAAATAACAACAATACTAAAGCAACTCTTATTGGAACTGTTGAGTTATATCCTGGTTTGTTGCTCAAAAATGTTCTCTTTGTTCCATCATTTGCTCATAGTCTATTATCCATTGCTAAGGTTACTCAGTTATCTAGTATCTCTGTCATGTTTATGTCTCATGTATGTTGATTGCAGGATAGAACCATGAGCATGACGATTGGTTCTGCTGAACTCTGCAACAATTTTTATGTTCTCCAAACTCCTGCTGACCAGCACCCCCCCTAATGACCTTGTTAAATGCAACATATCTACTGCTACAAATAACTCAGCACTCTGGCACTCCAGACTAGGGCATATTTTTTCATACAAGCTCTATAACATTTCATCTATATCTGTCAATAATTCTAACAAAACTTTACCATGTGAAATCTGTCATTTGGCAACACAGAAAAGACACTCATTTCCTGTTAGTCATTCTAGAGCTTCTAGGATTTCCGAACTATTGCATTGTGATGTGTGGGGACCTTTTGCTGTTGAATCTCATGATGGTTTCAAATATTTTCTCACAGTTGTTGATGATTATAGCAGGTGCACTTGGGTGTTCTTACTCGAACAAAAGTCTGAAGTTGCTTATTATATCTCTAACGTTCATGCTTTAACACTTAACCAATTTTCTGTAAACATAAAATGTTTGAGAACTAACAATGGTTCTGAGTTCTTTCTTAAGGATTTTTACATTTAGCATGGCATTGACCACCAGGCTAATTGTGTTGAGACTCCTCAACAGGTTGGTGTTGTTGAGAGAAAAAACCAACATCTTCTGCAGGTTACAAGAGCATCAAGGTTCAACTGCTGTGCACCTCTCACATACTAGAGCAGTTGTGTTGCTACTGCAGCTTTCTTAATTAATAGATTGCCCTCAAAGGTCCTTAAGAACATGCGTCCCTATGAGCTTCTGATGGGTAAAGCTCCTAAATATTCTCTCCTCAAAACCTTTGATTGTCTAGCTTTTGCCTCCACCTTACATTCTCACAGAAGCAAATTTGACAGCAAAGCCACAAAATGCATTGTTCTTGGATATCCTAAAGGCATTAATGGGTATTTATTATTGTACATAAACAACATAAAGTTATTTACATCAAGAAATGTTGTATTTTATGAGAATGTCTTACCATTTAAAGAAACACATGCCTCTAGCTCCACTACAATAGCAATATGTAATGATAATTTTATCTCCATGGATGATACTAACACTGTTGCAGATCCCGATACTCCTAATAATTTTGCAGGTCTTGAGCATTCCCAGCAAGATCACAACCCTGTCATTTCTCCTGTAGTTTCACAAAACACTCACGATATCATCATTTCTACATTCCTTATAACTCCAGCTCATCAACAGAACAATGTTGCTCAAAACTCCACTACACAACATTCAACACATTATTCCACCCCATCTGTTGAATCTAATAACTTAGGTAATGACACATGTACCTCTATCCCTAAGACTAGAAATTCCTCTAGGCATATTGCAACTCCATTATACCTTGCAGTATATGGTTGCAATTTACCAAAGTGACTGCATAGAACCAACTACACTATTGACACAAAAGGGAAGCAATATCTCATAACAAACTATCTCTCCACTGATAGACTCAATTGCACTCACATAGCATTTACTGCATCCATATCACAAATTACAGAAACCTAAGTCATTCATTCAGGCTAACAAAAGTCATGAATGGAGAACAACTATGGAAAAGGAAATAGATGCTCTAGAAAAGACACATACATGGTAACTCATTACATTACCATCTAATCACAATCTTATAGGCTGCAAATGGGCTAATAAAGTTAAATATAAGTCAGGTGGCTCAGTGGAGAGATATAAAGTTAGGCTAGTAGCCAAAGGCTACACTCAGGAGGAAGGTTTAAATTATTTTGATACCTTTTCTCGTGTGGCTAAACTTACAACTGTTAGAACCATTCTAGCCCTAACCGCATCATTCAATTGGCATATTTATCAATAAGATGTTAATAATGCTTTCTTACATGGTGATTTAAATGAAGAAATCTATATGAAAGCACCACCTAATTATATTTCCAAAACTGATAATATGGTGTGTCTTCTAAAGAAAAGTTTGCATGGCCTCAAATATGCATCCTAATAGTGGTTCCATAAGCTTACTTCCTGTCTCTTGAACTATGGTTTATCTCAAACTATTTTTGATTCTTATTTATTTGTAAAGAAAACTAATGGGAATATCACAATACTATGTGTATATGTAGATGATGTCATATTAGCAGGTGATGATCTCCATGAAATTGAAGCAATAAAGCTACATTTGGACCATCATTCACAATTTAAGACTTATGAACACTTAAATGCATTCTTGGTATTGAAGTGGCAATGAATAAAGCTGGAATCACTCTATGTCAAAGAAAGTATGCCTTAGACATATTGATGATGGCAAGCAAAATGAAGAATTTGGTCTCAAGAGGACAAACGTAGGACTCGTGAGTCACGAGAGCGTTGTGAAGCTCATCGAAGGTGATATGGGTCTTATGAAGACGGATGGAGGAGGTGATGTCTCGGTATTGGTGGCCCAAGATATTGAGAACATAGAGCATTATGTTGTCAGGATGCGCAGGGCGATTGAGCATAGCAGTCCCATCTACTTTGGCCTTGATGTCAGCAAGATACTCAGTGATAAAACAAGTACCGAGAGACGCATTGTTAAGGAGTCCTTAAGCACAATCATACGTGTACGGTCAAGGCGAGCGAACGCACCCGCGAGGATAACCCATGCCTCTGAAAAGGTTTTGGTAGACTGGATCATCAGGATGAGTTCGGGTGACATGGAGCCAATGAGAGAGACAAAGCTCAGTTAATCAACTGAAACCAAAGGTGATGGGTGGCCGGATCGAATGAGTCGGAGAACGTGTGTGTGCCTTGAAGGTAACCAAGTAGGTTAAGACCATTCAATTGCTCGATGACTTGTAGTTTCCATGAGAGGTAGTTTGTGGTGGGGAGTCGAGGGGTGAGATGGTGGTGCCGTGACCGGGATGGTAAAGGGCAATGGGGCTGCATCGAAAGTTGTTTGTTTGGAGGAAAGTGCGCTGCTATCAGCAGAGTAGTGAGTGGAGGCGGCGACAATGTTAGTGGGGGCGGCGGCAAACATGGTAATTTTTTAGGGTTGCGACCATGAGAAAAAAAAATATAAGAAAAAAAGGAAAAGGAATTATTGTTGGCGAATTGATACCATATAGAAATAACATTGTTCTTATTATTAATTGGCATAATTACAATGAAACACCATCCCTCCTGATGACATTGATACAACCCAATCTGGTTTAGCCATGGATTCTAATTTGAATGAAAATGTTCACATCTTAGCAGGAACTATAGTTACAAGAAAGGAAGGTGTTACTAACCCACTGTGAAATAGTATTCTAATGAAAGCTCTACCAGTTCTGCTACAGAACAGACAACTACAACTAATCTTATCAACTCCGATGCTCCATAGGAGGTCCAAGAATGATCCCTCTTAAGATCATTGTGTGGAACTGCCAAGGTTGGGTAAACCTGAGGCAATTCGGGCTCTTGAAATTGTGCTCCACCTTCAAAAACCATACTTAGTTTTCCTCTTCAAAATCAAAACCAGTAATATGCTCAAATGTTCAAAGCTCTGTTAGATAACCCAATCTCTCTCTCTCTCTCTCTCTCTCTCTCTCTTCTCTTTTAGTTGACAAATGGTTCATTCACACTAAAATCGGTTTTCTCTCTCCTTCTTTTGAATGGTACATTACAGGCATCTACTGCCCTTGCTCCTTTGACTTGAAAATCAACTATTGGGATTCTATTAGTAAGTTAGCTCTGACTGATGACACTCCATAGCTTCTTATCGAAGATTTCAACTCTATTTTGAGCCAAGAAGAGAAACCTTTTTGCAAACTCTTCTAATTGTCTTTTCTCCACTTCTCTTCGTAAACTCAACCTCTCTGATCTTAGATTCAAAGGTGAGGCCTGATTTGGAAAACATCTAACTTAGATTGGATATAGGAGTGGCCAACCAAGCTTGGTGTACAACAATCCCCAACTTCTCCATATACCATCTTCCTACTATTGGTTTAGACCATAAATATTTACTTATTCTTACATATCATGTTAAACCTCCTCTAAAAAGGTGTTTTAGATTTGAGAACATGTGGTGTTTTGAGAGATCTTTCAACACTACTATCCAAGCCAACTGCTTAAGTACACTCAACTAACAACTCATTTCACTGTCAGAAACAACCTCACTAACTCAAAAAAGGCCATGATTCATTGGAATTATAACCAATTTGGTACTTGTTTTGTTCAAATTAAAGAGCTTATACAAACACATCTTTGGAGACTCAAGTGTACTCTTCTGACAAACAATGCAAAGAAAAAGCAGCTAAAGTCCAACTAGATTTACTTAATAAGAAAATAAAAGCCTACTGGTCTCAGAAAGCTAAGGTAAAGTGGATTAAAAAAGGAGATGGAAACACCAAATTATTTTATCTCTCCACCATCTTTAGGCGTAAGAATAACTTTGTCCACTCCATTCAGAATGAAGCACGTTATATTTTTAACTCTTGGATTGATATTGGCTTTATTTTCCAATCCCACTTTGCAAATATCAATACAACTAATTATCCTGCTAATGGTCCTTTTACCTTTTCCCTTAATCTTGATAACTTGTTTCAAGTCGTGGTTACTTAGATGATATTCATGGTCTTTGTCTTTTATCTTCTCCTGCTCTCATTAAAAAAATATTTTCTAATATGAGCTCTTATACCAGTCATGGTCTAGATGGTTTCTCCCCTCTCTTATTTAAGCATCACTGGCCTATTATAGGTAAGGACATCTCAGCCTCTGTTAGAGATTGCTTCCTAGGCTAGCCCATCCCCCATTCATTTAACCATACTTTTCTGGCCCTCATGCCTAAATCCGAGAGTGCTAACAAATCTAATCAATTTAAACCAATAAGTCTTTGTAATGTCATTTACAAATGTATTCCTAAGCTTTTAATTAATAGAATTAAAGGTTTTCTTGATAGGTTAATATCTCCTATTCAATCATCATTTATCCTTGGCAGGCACATTCAAGATAACAATATTATGGCCTATGAAATGATGCATTATCTCAACAATAGAAAAGGCAAAAACTTCTTTATGGCTATTAAATTTGATTTAGCAAAAGCTATGTTGAGTGGCCTCTCTTGCTTACCATTTTGAACTCTCTTGGTTTTTGCCTTACCTTTATTCATTGGATCTTCACTTGCATCTCTTTGAGTTCCTTCTCTACTTTTATAAATGGAGCTCAGTTTGGTTTTTTCAAACCAACTAGGGATATCAGACAGGTCTCCCTATCTATTCCTCATTCTTGCTGAGCTCATCTCCAAATTTCTTGTTGTGGAAGAAACATCTGGCAATCTCTTTTGGGTCAAAATCTCTAGGCTTAGCTCTGCTATCACTCATCTGATTTATGCAAATTACCTTATTATTCATTGCAAAGCTAACTCTGAGAATTCCCTTACTATCAAGAATTGTTTTTGAAACTTGAACTCTTGAGCAGTCAACTTATGAACCTTGAGAAATCTTTTGTTCACTTCAACTCCATTGCCACCCCTTAAACCAAACACCAAATCCTTTCAAATCTTAACCTTAAGGAATGCTCTCATACTGAAAAAAAACGTCGGTGTTCACTTTTGTAGAACTGCTTTTAAGAAACCCGCTTTGATATCCTCTCTTGATTCCCTTAACTCTGGACTTTTTGGATGGAAGGGAAAAAACCGCTCTCTTGCTGGTAAGGAAATCCTTATTAAATCCTCTGCCCAATCTCTTCACTCTTATTCCATGTCTATTTTCTTTTTCCCTCATTCTATTTGCTCCAAAATGAACAGCTTGATGATGAGGTTCTGGAGGGGAGAAAACCAAACCACAACATCCTCTCGCATAAAAGTTGGGATGCAATATGCAAACCAAAAAATCAAAGTGGTCTTGTCTTCAGAATGATGAAGACTCGTAATGATGCACTTATGGCTAAACAGTGTTGGCACATTGCTAATAATTCCAACAAAGTTTGGGTTAATATTCTTAGGTCTAAGTATGTGAATAACAAAAACTTCATTTTTTATGCACAAGATCAAGTCTAGAACTTCTTGGATCTGGACTGACCTCTTTAACCTTAGACCCCTCATCAACTCTTTTGCCTGTTATACCCTGGATCCCCACCCTTCCCTCTTTCACTCCTTCTCCTCTCCCTAATGTTGTTACCCCTCTGAACTCTAATCTTATTATCTCTGATTTGTTTAACCAGATAACTGGACAATGGAATTTTGGTCTTTTATCTAAATTGTTCTCCCCTAATACAATTAGAGAGATTTGTTAAATTCATATATCTACTCTTCTGTCCCTCCATCCCTTTAGTCAGGGTCATTCTCCTCTCACAGTGCTTTCCCCATCTTAACCTCCCCTACTGAAACTTCTAACCCCCCTAAGATCTTGTCCAAAATCTGGAAGTCTAAACTCCACAATAGACTCAAAATACTGCTCTGGAGAGCTGTATCTGATATCCTCCCTACCAGATCTAGACTTTATAAGATCTTTAGTATTGCTGGCACCTCTTGTCCTATCTGTAATAACTTAACTGAAACTGTTGATCAACTTTTCTTATATTGCAGTTTCATAAACAAAATTATGCTCTCATCTTAATGGTCTTTCAACCTTGCTAGCTTTAATAACTTCACTCTTCCTCCTTGCTAGCTTTAATAACATCACTCTTCCTGTTTGGATCATTTATTTCCTTAATTGCAGATTACAAGGGAACTCAATGGAAGTCCACAATTTGGAGTTCAAAACTTTTGGAGCTCTTTCAGTAGATAAGGTTTGGTTCAATAGGAACAAGATCACTCATCACAAAGAACTGTCCAGTCCTGAAGCATTGGCCTAATCCATTGGAATTGAGGTCCAACAATATGCTATGGCTCAAATGGAAATCAGATTGTCTAAAGATGTCCCTCCCCTATATTGCTGGAAGCCACCCCCTTGCAACTGGATCAAGATCAATTCAGGTGCTACCTTCATCCAAAACAAGGCAACATATGCTTCTCTCTAAAGGAACTCTAATGGTTCCATTACCTTTGCCTTGACAAAAACCAATCTATGAATTGTTTATACTGCTGCTAAAGCTAGAGCTATTTTGGAGGCTTGTATCTAGGTTGGCGCTTACAAATTCCAAAACATCACCTTTGAGTCAGACAACTTAAGCTGCATCAACATGCTCCATGACCCGTTCTTTGTACTAGAATGGTCTGCAAAATCTGTTGTTGAAGAAATCAGGAAAATTTGGACTAATTGGTCGAGCTGGATTTTTAAGTATACTAATAGATCGCCTAATACTGCTGCATGCAAACTAACCCATTGTCTTCATTTTGTAATTGGAAATGACCTACCTACCATAGCCTCCCCCTTTCTGTATTTTGTGATAAAGACTTTCTTTTGTAAACCCTTTGTCTTTACTTTATCCTATCTAATTTATATATATATATATAAAAAAAATACAATGGAACCTACATCGCCTCTTTATACAAGTGAGGAACTTGGCGTACGAGGAAATGATAATTACAAAGAAAGATAATAAAGAATCCTAATCACTATCTTAGTGAATCGAAAGATAGAATCTTCGTGGAAGATTCAGTGATATCTCGTACAATTACATGTCTTATTTCCATAATTTGTACTCTAGCTTGCGAGTATTTGTTAACGCCAATGTAGGGACTATCAATTAATATCTTGTTTGTTGGTATTAAATCTGAAAACTCCTCATGGAATACTCTAATCATTTCCCATATATAGCAAATTGGAAACAACATCTATATACTATTTTATAAAGAAATCCAGTGTTACACCAATCTTTTGATTTCCTTATTTACCCTTTAACATACCATTAAATTTTGTTATTATTTTAGATATAACTGTAATTTAGCTTAGCTTTAACCTTATTTAAGCTTTCTCATTGGAGGAAGAAAAATCATTACGTATATAGATTTTCTATTTTTACATATTGAAGTTATAATCTTTGGCAAATGATATAGACAAAGCAAAATCCCTAACTACAGAGCAAAAGTTTATTGTTGTCTAATATACCCTTTATTCATTATTTATCTAACTTTACCTCCCTTTTTAATTTCTATCAATGATTATCAAATCTCTTGGAAACAAGAAAGAAATCTATACTTTCTTATTTATAAATTGAAACACTATCTTTCTGGGATTTGAACAAATCACAAAATAGATACAGTTTAGAAATTAATACATGCATATAACCACTGTTTTGAAACTCGGACCAGACCTGCCGGTTCGACCAGTCCGCCCGGGAACCGCTAGCCTTACCGGCACGATTCAGCCCAAGAAACGGATTGCTGAGTCTGGAGGGCGAACCGACGAATTCGGCCGATTCGGCTAGCGATCCGATGTGGCCTTATTGTTTTTTTTTATAAAAAAAAAAGGCATGTTGCTGTGATTGTGCCTTGTCTTAAAAAAGAATTTAAAAAAAAACAAAAAATGGATCTTGATCCACAATCAAGAAGAAAGAGAAGAATTGTTTGATTTTGGATCAAGATCCTTTGTTTTTGTTTACTTTTCTTTCTTTTTTTAAGACATGTCTTCCTTTTTCTTAGACATGGCAAGATCGCAGCAACAGGCAAGAAGAAAGAAAAGAATATTTATTGTAACAAAAAAAAGAAGAATAAAAGAAAAAGACGAAATGAATTGAGGAAGAAAATTGTAAATGAGAAGACATTTTCTCCAAATGGAAGATAGGCTAAAAACCTAAAATTTTCAACGGGAAGATGGGCCCAAAGCTGGCCCAAATAATTATCAAACTTATTATCAACCAAATTGACCCGCAACCCAGTAGTTTTGCCGGTTCTGTGACTGAGCCGGATCTGAAAATATTGCATATAACTCAATTTTTGTGCATATAGAAATTCCGAAAATCAACTTTTTATAAATATCATATAACCCAAATTATTTTTGTTTTTTTATACAACCCAAATTGGGCTGTTTCGCCCAAGTAATACTTATATAAATGTATCAATATATATATATATAACCCAATTTTGTGAATTTTTATATCTTTTAATTTTGTATCTCTGGAAACACTAACAAAAGATACAGTCTTTTTTCATACTTTATGTGTTTTCTTTTTTGTAAGACAATATTATTCAAAAACACAAGCAATACTAGCTACCATTCAATACTTTTTTAACCAATTAGAAAAATAATACCAAAAAACTAAGAATACATTGGACACCTATTAATTATTTATATAGGGTTGGGTAAATGTTCATTCACAAATTTAAAAACAAAAATACAAATACAGGAGCTATATGCCACTTGCCAGCTAAATCAAAAGAACAAAGAATGAAACTAAGATTATATATAGTGCACATTAAATTGATGATGTTTTTCAGACCAGTAATAATTACAAAAAGAAAAGAGAAATTACAGAATATTCTTTTTTTTGTTGAGAAAAATCAATGATATTTTTTTGCTCTATTTCATTAATATCAAACCAAAATTAAAAATAATTAATTCAAGTCCACAATATTGCGAAAGAATTATGTTGGATTAAGTGGAAATATAATGTACTCAAAATATAAGAATAGCATTTTATATTTTCATGATTTGTTTCTAAATTTCTATGTATGTTAGGAAATGTCGATCATCATTATATTCGGGAAGATTTGTCGTTAGAGGAGCAGATAATTAAGGGATTAAAAAGAAGATGAATTAGTTAGTAGAATTAGGAAGGACAAATTAGTAAACAACAAAAAATTGCTCTGAATTTAGGTATTTTGCTTTGGATATATCAGCTCTCATAATCTTTACCATCTAAATTAATTATATTATATTCAAAATTAACTATTAATCACGCGAGGACGAGTATCAACGTTACTAGTATAAGTATAATAAATAGTAATGACATGTGCAGGTCGTCTCGTATAAAATACATCAAAATCAAATCATTTTCACCAGGACATCACATAACACTAATTAATGAATCAAATATCAAACAAACTAATGTGTAGCAGCTAAAATGTGGGAAATACATCTATTTTTGTGACCAGCAGGCGGCAACCTAATCCAGAATTAATCCTAGCCATATGTGGTTTAATTAGCATAACTACACATTCCAAACTGACATTTACTCCCTTTGTTGCACGTGTTATTGCAACCTCCGCAATGCTTCTTGTCCGTAAAAATGTTTATGCACTTCCCTTTGCAACAAGTTTCGGAGTACTTGCACCTATGTCCACATTTTCCACAATTCAGCAAATCCCTAGCAACATTAACGCACCTTCTCTTGCAGCAATCCGGACCCGGGCTGCCCCTAACCCGGCAAATCCTAGGGTGTCTGTTGCATGTCGTCATTGCAAAGGGATAAATACGTGTTCTCTTCGAAAGGAAACTGCTGACACCGTGAATAGACGTTGTCATTTCTGCAGTGTCCGCCAAAGACGAGTCCTCGTCATCGTCGTACATTGGTTTCTCTAGTTCAGTTGATTCTACTAAAAGAGAAATCATGGCTAGGCTCATTACCGTTGCTAATAAAAAAATGATCAATTTAACGGATTTCATGATGGCTCCTTAATTGACTATAGTGTTACTTTAATTGGTAGTGCGTTAAGAGAGGAAGGAATTGAAGCTTGTGATGAGGGACTACGAATAGAAGTTGAGTATTATATATAATCCATGAAATATGTGACTTTTTGTTTCCAAAATTAAAGAGGATAATAAATCGACAAAAAATGAAATTCATTTATTTTGGTTGTTTGCTAGTGGAGTAGTCTTTATTCTACAGCTAGCCGCATACAGAGTCAATTTGTTGTTAAAGTTAGGCACTCATGAGTGGAATTATATATGATATGGCCAATGTTAGAAAAGTCACAAGAAATCAAGTTACAGATTTTAAAAATATTACTGTGATATTACGTGTGTACTTGTATATGTACGGGAAATTTTGGCCAAGCTAAGATGGGTGTCCTTTTCTAAAAATCGTTTTGCTTTGACTTATATGCTTTTTTATCTGGCAATAGTTGTTAATTTTCAGAATTTAAAGTTAAAAATAAGGACGTTTATGCCTATAAGAGATCAAGTTGAATTTAAAAATGAATTCGGATAACTTTATACACTTTTATTCGTCCCTATACATATGTTGGGTATTTTTGTTTTAGGTCCTTAAAGTTGAAACTTATAGTTATATCTTGTTATTTGAATAATTAAAACATCAAACATATATATCATATGAAATTATGAATATCGTCCCAATAAGATATAATAATATAAGCAATTATAATTATGATATGTCCAAGAATTTGAGTAAGAATATTAAAACTAAGAGAACATATAATAATATAGATGACGTTATGAATAATGAAGGAAAAAGATGTGCATCGATTGGCATAGTCATGTATGCATTAGGAATTAGGACTTAATGAAGCTTTTTTTTTTGTTTTTTGGTTGACACTTGATTTAAGAGTGGCAAATTTTAGAAACTGTTAGGAAATCCTGCAGAATATTTACGTTTGACATTTGCACCATGGCATTTAGCTAGAAATGGAGGTACAGACGCACTTACAAGTTGTTCAAGTCAACGTTCTGACCTTTGGAGTTTTGAAATTTATTGGCTCACAAGCGATGACCCGTTCGGGATTTTTTCTTTTCTACCAATTTCTCTCTTTTTTTGGTAGGGGGCCTGAAATAAGAGTTGATTATACTTCTACGGGCAGCTCATGTTTTCCTCATAAACTTTTTGATAACTAACAAATACAATCGTGTCGTATTGAATACCTCGTGCCAAATACAACTATTATTATACTATAGCTACTTGGTTGAGAATATTTGAATCCTTAAGGATGGGTGACAAAAAATTGGCTTTGTGAGGCGAAATAAAGTTTTACGAGCCCCCCTCCCCCTCTCATTCACGTGTATGATTTTATATAATCTGTTATTTTAATTTATTCATAAAGCCTATAATCATGATGAATATATGAATTCTCATGAAGACATGTTTATCTAAGTCAATTTAGTTTCGTATTTAATTAGCATGATATAGATCGTTATAACCGTCCATGTCCTACGAATTAATTACTTACAACGTGGAGACCGTTTGGCAGTTAATGGTAAATTGATCGTTTTACCATCGCATGTGAGCATTAATTGCTCCATGAGCATTGTATGTTGTTCGACAATGCTGAAGATACTTAACTGCGGATGAAAATGTGGTTTCATTTCGAATATGATTTATAAGTAAAAGACATCAATTTTGGAGAATTACATCCCTCAAACATAGGCAAACTATACTTTTCTGTTTAATTTTCTTTGGCACTTCTTATACTGGGGTGATTTTTTGTGTCCACCTCAGGCAGATCAAGTTGAAATGGTTGATTTTTCATCTGTTCAGTTACACATACACTAAGTTAGTTTCTCGATTGCTAATACAACCAGATACATTAACGAATTCCGTTCACGTCTTCTTATATAGTACTAGTCCAATTTGGTTCAGTGATTTGGCTTTTGTCATCGTACATATGCAGCTCTTTTGTTCCAAAAAAAAAAAAAAAAATCATGTTGAATTATCAAAAATAAAAAAACTTAACTAATCATGTTATATAATACTGGTCCAATTTCGTTCGGTGATTTGTTTTTTCTCTACACATTTTAACTAACTAACTAACCATGGCAACATATATTCAACAAGTTTGATTAAGATGTGACTTCCATAATTCCTGATATTCAGCTATTGAATTTGATTTTTTGACAAGATATGGTACCATGAGGCTAATGAACAGTAATTATATCTCCAATACTATACCAACAATGAACTGCACTTGTATGGGCTGGATAATCATCCTTGTAGCAAAGGGGAACTACGTTCAATAGGCGTACATTCTTACATTATTTGCAACTACATAAACTCAATACCTCAAAATCTCTCGGGCATTAAGACACGATTTAACAATTACTTTGAATTAGTATTAACCTGTTAACAATGTGATAACAGTGAGGTCTAAAAAACTTGTCAAACCGATAATTAGGCGGATCAATCACTACAAGCGTACACACAATTGTACACGTATAAATCATGAGCACCAAGTCTCACTCTTATTACATTAAAACTTATTGCACTTTTTGAGCCTTTATCAAAAACCCAAGACTATCATAGCATGAGATTTCAAGTCCTTGGTGGAGATTTGTATACAAGGATAAGATCCAGTAAATTTATGGGGACATAAAAAATCTAGATATACTAACAATAGCAATTTCAGCCGTCCACCTGAGTAAGGCTGTTGAAGTAGGGAATGACAGTCCAAAGGTGTTACTTGCTGGAAGCAAAAACCAAGATTAGATGTCAAGTGACAACAATGCCGTGATTCTCTAATTACATGGCTATTGATCTAGTTTTACTGTTTCTTTGCATACTCCCTCGCTCCAAATATGGTAGACCCAACTCTGACATTTGTGCTGCCCATCTCAATCTGCATTCATGACAATGTTAATCATCAGTTATGCGGTTTATTTGGCCAGAGTAGACATTAGCACAGAAATTCTGAAACAAAAACGTTGTTATATAGACGACTCTAATTGAACATGAAAAGCGATGGAAAAGGATTAATAGGTATCCCTTCAGAGTTCAGAGATACATCATCATTTGGAAGCATGAGATGTAGTTGGATTTTACCCTGTGTCTTAAAATATTGTTTGACTTATGAAACAACTTAGAGGACATAAATGTTGAAGCTAAACCTTTCTACAACATGTATATAGTATGCCAAGCAATGACATCCACCAAAAATACTACAATTCTTGAGGAGCAGTAAACTTACAGCAAGTTCAAAATCACCAGACATGCCCATCGACAGCTCACATTTCTCTTCTGCTAGCCCAAGAGCCTTGCAAACTTCACTTCTACAATTTGCCAACATCTGAAGCCAACAATTCAACAAAGATTAGAATTTTCTAAACATTATCATTAATAAAATATATGCAAGCATACTACCTTAAAGTTTTCTGGGGTAGAAGTATAATCTGGCATTCCTATCGTCATCAAGCCACAAAATTCAAGGTTTGGGCAGTTTGAACTCACGTGTTTGGCAAGGTCCACACAAGCAGCAGGTTCAACACCAAATTTTGCTGCACAGAGCAAATGATAAAACCAATTTAAGGATTCAATCATTATAGGACTTGTCCACACCAACAAAAAGTTTGTGATTTAAGTTTACATCAATTAAGACAACTCAAGTTACCCACATTCTTCACCACTCGTATTTACTTGAACCAATACTTTGAGAGGTTTTCTTCCAATACTTTCAATGGCACGGTTAAGATGATTTGCAATCTACATGAAAAAAAAGGGCAATCAGCTTGAAATCGGAATCCAGTGCACAGGGAACAAAGAAAACAAACTGATGTGATGTAGTAGCAAAGGATCAATAGGACATGCTTTTATGCCCATATTAAAACTTTGCAATATAAGTTATCAAAATTCAAGAGATAGTATTTGTAAGATAAAGTTCCTGCTACAAAGTAATGATCCATGGTATGCATATCTATTGCATCAAATATAACGTAATTTTATCTTTCCATGTAGGCCTCTCGATCACTAAACCATATAAAGAATCTGTGCTAACTGAATTGATGTTTTTCGGTTTTTCAATACAAACGTTTTAAGATCAAACTTGTTGATGCAGTTTGATTATAATTTGTTATAGTCAAATAAATTGCAACAGTTTTGCGTTATTCCGCAATCTCAGAAATACTCTGTAGTAAGAGAGGACTCAGGACAGATGAGTTATATACAACACTTCACTCAAGTGCAGAGCTTCAATCAAAATGCTCATGTATGTCATACTTCAAGGTATCAACTGCTTATGACATTACACTAAAAATCATAGACTTCACAGCTATTAAACATGTGCCAAAAAGTATAAGCAGACATTTGTTAACCTTCTCATCGTCCACAGTCTCCACCATGACAAGATTGGGTACACCATCTGCAAAAGAGAAGCAAGTAAACAATTTTAAAATCTAAATAACATACAATTTATCAGACCATACGCTTATCAGCCTATATGGAGGGATTAGGGTCCATCCTTGCCAATAATCTACAGTCAAGTAAATCCTCCCTCACTTGAATAAGTATATATTTCCAGTCCCAGCAGAATTTCTTTTGACCACAACGGCAGTAACAGCCTACTAGATGTATCGACTTTATCACCCACTAGCTTCTTATGTCTAAATTACAATCCACTCTAAAAACTATAATAGCATTTCAATATCAACAACAATCAACTCCAAGCATTTTAAATGAGGTACCACCAGCAAGTTCCAAAACTGATACACGATCTCGAAATTCTCGTTCGACTTCCTTAATCATCTACGGAGTTGTTACTAACCGAAAACTCACAGAGTAATCAATTACGCTAAATAAACACACACAACAGACATGCACGGTACTAATTGTGAAAATTGACATACTTAGAAGTGGCTTGACTTTATTGCTCTGCAAATTCCCGATAAAATGCCATTCTATATCTTCCGGAAGCTGCAATTCAACACATTTTGTACTTCACAATTACACAAATCGATATAGATATATATATATATATACACAGAGAGAGAGAGAGAGAGAAGTGTGTGTGAGGGTAAAACCTGAGGAGCTTTATCGATGAGTTCCTGTACGTAATTCTCGCCGAAGTAGCGTTGGCCGGCGTCGTATACTTGGCGGAGAACGGGGACAGGTTTAGTCTTGCTGACAGCTACCAATCGGATCCGGTTCGAGTTGCGACCCGAGCGTTCGGCGGCCTGATTGATGCGGTGTAGCACGGAGCGTAAAGCCGCCGCAGCGACGCCTTCCGCCGCCATTACTGGTCCTGGAGGTGCGGGTGGATTTTGTGATTTTTCTCCGTCCAGTGGTTGTTGATTGCTCATTTTGGGTTTTTCATTTCCAGTAGGGCTATCTATCTTTTTTCTTTATTGATCCACTCTTTTATCAGCTTATTAAAAAGGTTTTTTTTTTTTTTGGTAAATTACGTCTTTCATTAGTAAATTAAAAATAAGTTGAATCATACTCATATACCCTTTTATGATCTCAAATATTAATATTTTACATTTCTATATAAAGATTTGTAGTTCATTCTCACATACTCATTGATTTAAAAAAGTATATTTTTACCCTCATTTTTTCAAGAAAAATGAATATCTAACTTTTTTGTATTTTAAACTATCAAAAAATATAAAACTAACTACAAATTAAGATATATGTGTATATTCCTTGCTTTTCAAAATTTAATTTAGTAAAAGTAGATGAATATAATAAAACTAAATTCAAAACTACACAAAATATATATATAATTACTATTAAGAGTATTTTGGTCTTTTTAAACAAAATATTACATACAAACTTTTCAAGGACGTGGTGTGCCAACTTTTGAGATAAATGAGAGTATTTATTTGGCCACCTTACACCGATCGACAGTTCGTCAAGAACAGTTCATATGGAAGCAGCTGGCAATAACACGTTTGATGCATTCATCCTATCAGTAGACTACAACCATTCGCAGCCACCGTTGAAGGAACATGTATGGTCTAAGCTAACCCAACCGGCTACATTCATTAACTGTAAATGGATTGTATTGGACGATTTCAATAATAGACTTGTGTCTAATGAAAAATTCAGAGACCGTCCCAAATCCCAAAGTAATATGCACAAATTTAGTACTTGGATTCAAGCATGTGGCCTAGAATACTTGGGTTTTGTAGGGCACCCATTTACATGGACTAACCGTGGATTTGGTGGCCATTTTATTTGTGAACATCTCGATCGTTTCTTTGCTAATACTGAGTGGATCACTGCTCACCCTAATACATTTGTTACTCACCTTGTTTCTCAAGCATCCGTGCATCCCCCTTTCCTTCTGATTCTCTCGCCTCGGGTCAACCCATCAGGTCTTTTAAGTATGAAACAACTTGAGACAAACAACCCACGTTTCCTCCCCTTGTCAAATCCACCTGGAACCAGTTCAATCATTCTTTCCCCCAATCGCCCTCGTTCTTTAAACAATGCTCACAATTTGGAATTGTGGCCCAGCGATGGAAATCTATGTATTTTGGAAACTTAGATAAAAGCATCACCCAGGCACAAACGCTACTCGATACTATTCTTGCAACCTTAAACCCGTCCTCTTTGCTTTCCGTCTTTCGTATAGAAATATCTCTATGTACATACCTCAAACGTCTCATCTTTAAAAAAACAAGCTTATTGGGCGCAATGAGCAAAGAACTAATGGATAAAGAACGGAGACTGCAACACTATGTTTCACCAGGCCTAGGCCACTAACTGTCGTAGGTCCAACTCTATCATGAGTATCAAAACCTCAACGAAAATATGGATCACGGATACGCTGCAAATTCTGCGTTAATTTGCAAGCCATTTCCAATCCAACTCCAATACCACTACCACAATTAACTTTCCTTTCTACTCTTTCTACCTTCCTTATGTCCTTTTGTCGTTTTCCACCTTCTTATGTCCTTTTGTCGGCCTTTGATTACCTTTGCTCCATTCCTTGTTCTGTTGATATCCTTTGAACGATTAAAAGCATTGGTGCTTTAGAGTCACAAGACTAACAATCTCAATGCGCAATTTTGTCAAAGATATCGGCGCCATGTCAACCAATCGAGTGAAAGTTTTGTCACTTATTTCTTCGCCAACGACATTCTTCAACCCCATCTCAATGATACTTATATCATTCTCATCCATAAATGCCCCACCCCACCCTTGTGACAGAATTCAGGCCGATTAGCCTATGCAATGTAAGCTATAAAATTATAGCTAAAATCTAGGTGAACAAATTTGTCCTTTTCTCACGGAACTAACTGTTGTGTGGCAAAGCGTGTAGTTTATTAATATGTATGCAATAAATTGCGATGCCTATGTGTTTGCAAGTGCACGGTCAAGTAATAATAAAATGATAAGTATAGTTACATCCAAAGTATCGTATCTCAAGAAAGTGGTGGATCGACTCAAGAATCTCTTAAATGCAGATGCAATGATAATGTCATGGGTTGCTACCTTCATTGTAAGAATGTTGAATGAATGCAGAAAACAATGAATCAAGTTTTAAAAACATGGTTTTGAATGTAAACAATAATGTAACTAAAACAGTGATTTGAATGCAATGGAAAACAATTTGATGCAGATTGAATAAGAAGAAAGCAGTTTGAATAGGAATGCAAAACAGAAATAAAACAAATAGAATTTAAGAAGATTGATGGTTATTGCTTTAGATTATAAACAGATGATTAAAGAGGTATTCAGATGTTGGATTTCACTACTGATTTACTTTGATAGTTCATTAACAAACTACCTATGTTTCTTTGATCTATTGAGCCTTGTTTGAGTTATTCTATGTCTAATGGATTCGTGACCTATAGTCGGAGTTATCCTGAACCTATAAATCCTTAACTCCCTAATGACCTATCGCGTTAGCATAATCAGTTCGCTTGTCAATTGTTTTCAAAGAGAAATTAAGTCAGCAATACAATTCACTCATCCATTCGTGTTAATATAATATACTCCGTCAAGATTGTATTCGTGTGATCTAAGGTTGTGCAAGATTGTGTTAGCACATCAATGTCATAAATCATGTGTATATACAGTTAATTTAACATTTATACTCTGGCGGTTCCAGAGTAGTGCTTCCGTTCATCCGGTGAGAGTTAATCCTAACATGAAGCATATAAAATCAATCCATCTAAACACATGAACGCTCAAACAAATATCAAATAAATCAAATACACATAT
Organism: Linaria vulgaris; assembly: GCA_948329865.1. Taxonomy (NCBI): domain Eukaryota; kingdom Viridiplantae; phylum Streptophyta; class Magnoliopsida; order Lamiales; family Plantaginaceae; genus Linaria; species Linaria vulgaris. The sequence goes on from OX415252.1 coordinate 78,428,885, forward strand.
GCATAAATCAGAGATACCTCCCAACTACACATACGGGGTAGTTGACCTACTCATAGTCATAAATTCGACAACAAATAAAGAATTAAACAACATAATAGAGAATAAAGATTAGAAAAGCTTCTGAGATCTGGAGGAAAGTTGACGCCCTTAATCTTCTAGACTCATTTGCTTTGTCTTCCCCCTCACAACTATCAACTCTTAAATATTAGAACAGAACTATGGAAGACAGAGTTACAACGATGTTTCTCTCAAATCTCTTTGCACTTCTTTTACAATTCTCTCCTTCACAACTCTTGATGATTTATTGCGTGCGACATAACGTGAAAGTAATGAAAGTTGTATAAAGAAATGTCTCTAAGTGCTGGTTGTCCTCCCATTTGTATAGATAATTCATGTCTCCCTAGGTCAGATCATCAACCATCACTCAAATCCGTGTCGCGCAACCAAGTCGCACGAGTAGTGTGTGAGTCGTGCTGCTTTATTGTAGAGGTCGCTCCATCTTCTACCTAATGCGTGCCTGTCGTGACGCTCTGATGTGCGGGTTGCATCATTCTCTACCTGGGTCACAACTATGTCGCGTGTCGCACGACCTTGCCTTCTTTGGGCCAGCTGTTGGGCTCTCTTTGCATGCAGTTCTGGCGTTGCATTCTCCCTTCTTGTAGTGTCGTGGCGCTCGGTTGTGGCATCATGGCACTCCAAATGCAATTTCTCCAAAAAAAACATCAATTATGTGCTCTTTTTTTCTTTGTTTTGTCTTGACTCAACTCAAAACTACAAAATGATAAAATAATAAAAAAATCAATAAATATGCACTAAGGATTCAGGATAAGTGTAAAAAAAAGTACTTAAATCACGCTAAATAAACGCTCATCATCAATACTTACGTCTCTCAATCTGGTCGAAACGCTCAAAAATCCATAGCCTCACACCTTTGATCAATCGTGCTTCATATAAAATCGATACATGGTATACTCGTCTCTTGTCTTTCACGGTACGAACTGTTATCTCCTCTTCTTCCCCTTCTGCATCCATACTGATGTTATGTCGGTTTTCAGGCTACCACATACCACCTTAGCTCAAGTTCAGAAATGAACTAAAAAGTTCTTATGATATGCCAGCCCGACTGGGAACAACCAAGCAAAGATTCCATGGAACATAATATGTCTCCCTAAATTTCTGAAGGGACTAGGGATTCAACAACTAACGGCTATGAATGATGCATTTCTGCTTAAACTCGGATGGCGTTTGCTTACACTACCTAACTTTTTGTTGGCTCAAGTTATGAGACCAAAGTGATGGGAGTGTGCGTAGGTGTAATTATAGTAGAATATATTTCAGCACAAAATTGTTACACTTAAATCTCACTATGTCGCAAGTACACGAATCAAGTAATAATAAAATGGTAAGTATAGTTACGAACCAAGTATCGTATTCCAAGGGAGTGATGGTTGTATTTATAAATCACTTAAATACAAAAACAATAATTGTTGTCACTTTCTTTTCTCTTGTGTTTGCCAAATATGATGAATGCTATCAATGATTTCTAAACTAAGACTGCTATGGATGTTTTTTATGCTAAGACTGCTTAATCTAGAATGCAATGGTCTAATCTACGAATGCAAGAATGGTCAAATATCTTTTTGAGTTTTTTGGTTTTTAAATGCAAGAACAAAATTAAACTACATAATCTAATGCAAGCTATTAAACTAAGAATGTTGGGAAGATGAGAGATTAACTAAGCTAAACTAACTAAACTAGACTAGGACTTAAAATGATTGATAGATTGCTTTTAGGTTGTGAACAATGGTTCGAAAGATTGTTCAGAGGTCGCATTTCACAATGACTTAACTTAGTAGCTTATAGACAAACCACCTATAGTTACTTACAATACTTGATAGTTATTTGATGTTTGCCGGATAAATTCCGCATACGATCAGCCAAAGTAAAAGATCCGTGACATATGACAGGAGCTATCCCAACCACATCTCTATGAGTCTCTAATAACCTATCGTGTTAACAGAATCATCCTAGTTGTCAATTGTTATAGAAGAGATATCAAATCTACAATCCAATTAATTCATTCGTGTCATGCTAACAAAATGTACATAGCCAAAATTGATCTATTGTGATCTAAAGTTTGCGCAATAGTTTCTTTCGCAAACCCAAAGTCACAAATCACATATACACTCCGGGCGGCCACACTCGGGTGCTTCCGTTTTATCCGAGGAGAGTAAGAGTAGTCACAAAGCACAAGTAACTATTCAATCTAGACATTCAAGGTCATCAAACACACATCAGGTAAAGAAAATAAGAATATTCATAATATCAGAGTTACTCTCCTACACTGAACAACGAGTAGGTTAGCTCCTGATAGTCATGAGTTCAACAATCAACAAAGAGTTAAATATTATAGACAAAGTAAAACGGTAACCAAAAGATTCTCGAATTCGGTGGAACATTTTGAGCCTTTTCGTACTCCCTTTTGCTATCTTCTTCTTCACTTATTATCTTCTCTCAAACAATGACTCGACTAATCTAGAACACGACTTTGATAGTATTTCTCTCTCTTGTGACAACTCTCAGGGTTTCTTCTCTGTGAAAGTGGTTGTAAAGGCTGTGAAAATTATTGTGAAAGTTGTACCCTAACTACTGAATGTAGCCCCTTATTTATCATTTTTCTCTCCGCTTTGGGCTACGTTTTAAGGTTTATGACTTGCGGCCCAAACTTTCTCTGATCGTCGACGCGCGCCACTTGCACAACGCAGTGGTGATTGCAATACCTTCTAATTTCTTCCCTTGCGGTCTCATGATGTCTTCTCTTCAATCGCGCTATATTCGATATTTTCTCTTTTTGTAGTGCCGTAACGCTCCCGTAGTGCTTGAACATACCGAAATAGTGTCTCTGACCAACTGTTGTCCAAAACATCCATTTTTGGCCTCGTTTAGCCTCATTTTGTCTTGAGTCCTTGAATATCTAAGAAAGCATAAAATAATACTAAAAAAGTAAATATGCTATCAGAAGTATTCAAAAGCATAAGTAAACAGATACTTAAATCATGCTAATGAGATGCTTATCAGAAAGTATTTCCTAAATACGCACCTTCTCTTGGCACTGACTAAAATACACCACATTTGGGGCTGGAAATCTATTCACTATGCTATCCATTTCCTCACACCAGCTATTACATGGCATATCAACAAAGAACACATGCTGAACTTCAAGCACGTAAAGTGGTTAGGAAATTTCACCACCGTTGAATTTCTACCATTTATCCCGCAACAACTTGTTAATCTGACAATAACTGTAGTAAAATTGCCTCCACCCACTTATGGGATCTTCACCAAGTTGTTGCTTTTCTCCTACGTCACGTCATTCAAAGCATCTTTGGTACCCCCTTTCGGTTGACAATCAACTCGAAGTTTCCTTCTCTTGGGTGTGAACTTCTAATGGGCACTTATTTATATCAAGTGCCTACTAGGAGATGACCCATCAAAGTCATAAAGATAACTCTCCATTCTTTCTTTGGCCTATCTTATCTAAATTGAAAATTAACTATATGGCCAAATATTTCTTCTAGATAATGAGCCACGATAACCTACCTACCAATCACAAATTACTTCAACAACAAGTCATGCCCAACCTTGATTGCCCTCTATGCCAACAGTCGTCAGAAACACTCCACCATCTTTTTAGCGAATTCAGATGCAGATTCTCAAACTTTTTTTTGTTGCTAGTTAAAGAGCATATTGATGTCTATTCAAATAAGTTGAACTCTCCACTCATTTCCTAGTTGATGTTATTCACCAGAATGGTGCTACCCATATCCTCATCCCCAAAACACAAAGAACTTATTTGGTGCCCCGATACTTTCAGGAATTCTCTACCAAAAGCTCATACTTAACATTAATTTCTCCACGCTCTTCAGCTAACATGAACTTATAATGGAAAAGTATTTGGAAAGCTCATTTGCACAAAAGACACGAGAATTTATTTGGAAATGTTTATCTAACGCATCACTTACTAGAGAAAAAGCTTAACTCGATATTTAAAATTGATAACAATCTTTGTCCACTTTGTAGTTATGTGATTGAATCCATTCATCACCTGTTCTTTCGTTGCAATATCACTCGGATCATGTGGTTTTCATCTAAGTGGAATATTAGAATGGATTCTTTTATGGATTTATCTTTCATTGATTGGATTTTTTTTGTGTTGGATACATGTTTTAAGGACGGGATGAGAAGGTTGACAAGATCGAATTCACTCTACTGCGTTCACACTACACCAAATCTGGAAATTCACGAATGACATTATTGTAGACACATTAATTTTGTGTCTAATTAAACTAAATGATGGCAACTCTTAAGATGCAAGAAATACAAACTATATTTTACTTAATCTTAATATTTTGAGGGATTAAAATAAATATATTAATTATATCTTAAGACAAGAAAATAATTGCTCATCAAGTCTCAAGACATGGAAAGTCTTCTCCTCCAAGTCTCAATCTTCAAGAGATGGAAAGAATTTTCCACCAAATCTCAACCTTCAAGAGATGGAAAGAAGATTCTCCTAGATAAAGTCTTTCATATCAAGGAATTGTAGACGCGATCACAACCGTTCATCTCATCAGGAGGTTCTAATTGAGATTCACTCCCCAACTATAAATAGAGGTGGTCTTGAAGAAGAAAAAACACACACAAAATATTCACAAGTTGAAGAGGGAAAAACTCTAAGTTTTTCGCTCCACCAAATTCATCCATCTTCAAGCGTTCTTCGCGGCATTCAAGGCATTCTTCAACAATCTTCAAGGTGTTCTTCGTAAAGAACTCCTTTCAATCCACCGTCAAGTCTCATTTCCATCCAAAAAACCGTTTTTGAAGATAGCACTTATGCCGAGGAAGATCAAACTCCAAGAAGTTCAACAAATCCAAAACCAAGTTCATACAGTTCTTCATCTGTCTTCAAGTCAAAATCTGTTTAATACGAGATCAAGTCCTAAGACCCTCGAAAAACCATTTTTGAAGATTGAAGTCCATTCAAGAAGATCAAAACCAAAAAAATCCAAAGAACTGAAGACGAAGATCATTCCAATCTTCATCAACCTTCAAAACAAATTACTAATCAAATTTCCGTTCGATCCAAGATCAAGCCGTAAAGCCCTCGAATCAACGTTTGGCAAATATCCAAGTACTTTTAAGATCAAGATTACTCCAAAGAAGATTGACATTCAACAAGTTCAAGACGAAGATCAAATTGTTCGTCGCAAATATCAAGTCAAGTAGATCGTCAATTCAAGATCAAGCTCAATGCCCTTGGATTAGCGTTCAACTCAAATACACGTGGAAGAGATCAAAATCAAATCCACTCAAGTCAACCAAATTCCAAAATCATTTGTTTGAGAAAAGAATTCGAGGATTAAATAGAGGCTGCACCACAATTGTACTTTAAATTAATTCAAATTTACTTTGCAATATTTTCTTGTCTTTTAATTTCAGAGATCAAGAATTTGTCGTTACAAATTTGGCACGCCCAGTGGGACAATCTCTACCTCTCATCTCTTTTCCAACAAGTCTCAAATTTGAAGTTGCAAGAAGTATGTGTTGCTCAACAATGGACAAGTCAACGGGGGCAACAAGTGGAGGCTCTTTGCAACCGTTGATGAAATATACACTCGCACCGGGGGCAAGACATGAAGCTAAAGAGCATGATCAAGCATCCCCATTAGAAGAGCAAGTTGCAGCGCTTGCAATAGCCATTGAAAATCTTACAAATGAAACTCATAAACATGATGAACATTTGAATCATCTTCTCCAAAAGCTAGAGTGCCAAGAAGGAGTTGAAAATTCCAAAAGAAGCCACCAACAACATTGGAGTTCCAGGATGTATCAAGACTACAATAAACAAAACTGAAGTCTCTCCTCATCTCCAAAAGCAAGAGCTCGTGGAAAGCGGCGATCAAAGCATGGCGCATGAAAATGCTACTCAATAAGTTAAAGCTCAAGAGTTTGATGAAGTTCTAAGTGAAAGAATCCACGCCGCTTCTCTTTTCCACAAGTCAAGTTTCTCAAAGAAGGAAGAGCAATGCGCGGTGATGCACGCAAAGTTTTCCGAGAAAAACATTCAAGATGTTGAAGTTGGAGAAAATTTTAAGTATTCAAGAAAACAAATCCAAGTTTCCCCGCAAGGCCTTGTCTCTGCCGATCAATTGAAGAAGCTCATTGAAGAAGTTGCAAATGATCAAAAAGCTCAACACAAGACTTTCAAATCTTACACGAAGCCTTACACTCAAAGAATTGAGCAATTACAAATGTCGAAAATCTATCAACCTCCAAAGTTTCAAACATTCGATGGGACTGGAGACCCAAGACAACATGTTGCTCACTTCATTGAGACATGCAATAACACCGGCACTGATGGAGATCTTCTAGTCAAGCAGTTTGTTCGAACCTTAGAAGACTTTGCATTTTATTGGTACACCGATCTTGAGCCAAACAATATTAACAATTGAAACGATCTACAAATCAAATTCTTCAATCACTTTTATGGCACTCGGCGTACTATGAGAATGATTGAACTTGCAAATTCTCATCAACAAGAAAACGAACCAGTGATTGAGTACATTAATAGGTGGAGAAATCTATCCTTAAGTTGCAAAGAGAAACTATCTGAAACTTCAGCCATGGAGATTTGCATTCAAGGGATGAATTGGAGTCTCTCTTACATACTTCAAGGAATCAAGCCAAGAAAAATTGAAGAGTTGGCAACGCGAGCGCATGGCATAGAGACAAGTGTAAACTTTATTAAAGAAGAAAACTCAGCTCATGGCCTTGATATTAAAAGTGATGATACAGACGACGACGATGACAATGAAGAGGGTGCGCCGTTAATTTTTGTGCCAATCAATATGCTCCTTGATACGAGCCTAAACTATCTCAAATCTTCAAATTAAGTGCCAAAATATACACTCCTCGATAAGAGTATAAACCATCAACATTCTCCTTAACACGAGTATAAACTGTTTGCATTTTGAAGTCAAAGCAAATTCTTGAAAACCAAGCTTTCAAAGTAAAAAGTCGAAGTCCTAAAGTCTCCTAGACACGAGCCAACAAGGTCTATAAATCCTTCAAGTCCTCAAAGCAAATTTTCAAGTCTTCTAGACACGAGCCAAAAGGTCTATAAATCCTTCAAGTCCTCAAAGCAAATGTTCAAGTCTCCTAGACACGAGCTAAAAGGTCTACAATTTTTTCAAGTCTTCAAAGCAATTTTTCAAGTCTCCTAGACACGAGCCAAAAGGTCTACAAATCCTTCAAGTCAAAGCCTTTTTGATATGAGATAAAACTGTCTAGAAATGTCCAAGTCAATTGTTCCATGACGCACGAGCTCAAAGCTGTTTTGATATGAGATAAAACCGTTTTTGAAGATCGCACTTCTGCCGAGAAAAATCAAACTCCAAGAAGGTCAACAAATCCAAAACCAAGTTCATACCGTTCTTCATTCGTCTTTAAGTCAAAAATCTATTTAATCCGAGATCAAGTCCTAAGACCCCCGAAAAACCATTTTTGAAGATTGAAGTCCATTCAAGAAGATCAAAACCCAAAACATCCAAAGAACTGAAGAGAAGATCATACCAATCTTCATCAACCTTCAAAACAAATTACAAATCAAATTTCTGTTTGATCCGAGATCAAGCCATCAAGCCCTCGAATCAACGTTTGTCAAATATCCTTTTGAAGATCAAGATTCCTCTAAAGAAGATTGACATTCAACAAGTTCAAGACGAAGATCAAATTGTTCGTCGCAAATATCAAGCCAAGTAGATCGTCAATTTAAGATCAAGCTCAAAGCCCTTGGATTAACATTCAACTCAAATACATGTGGAAGAGATCGAAATCAAATCCACTTTCAAGTCAACCAAATTTCAACATTGTTCTTAAGAATCAAAGGATTAAATAGAGATTGGACCACAATTGTATTTTAAATTTATTCAAATTTACTTTGTAATCTTTTCTTGTCTTTTACTTACAGAGATCAAGAATTTGTCAATACAATTATGCACGACAATAAATCTACTACATTACATGAACTTATCAAACCCATCCACAAAGAGACCCATGACCATCTCCATATCCAAAAAAGAGTGCTCGGATGAAAATAACAAAAGAATATAATTGTGTTGGTGTAGGCCGCGCAAAGGCTGGATCAAAAATAATCCTAATGCTTCTTTTTGGAAGTCTGGAGCGGTAGGCGCTTCTATCTAGAGAAACGAATCATGCTCCATTGTTCGGGTTAACGCTCAAGTTTCCGCGTGCATTGACGCTACCATTGAAAAATCTCAAGCCATCCTTAATGCAATAGAGATTGCAAACGACTTTGGGATCTCCAAGATCATTTTTGAATCCGATAAGATGGAGGTCATCTCCCAAAACAATGATCCAAATGCTTGTCCCAATTGGAGCACTTGGCCGTCTACCGAAGATATAATTTTTTTTGGGCATGTTGGCTCAAATAGAAATTCCATTATGTAGCTAAATCTTATAACTTTGCGGCACATAACTTAGCAGCATGGGCCCGCTCATTTTGTCGAAACGGCTTTATCCCCTTGCCGATCTTCCTATAAATATTTTTTGTCATGGTGGCTTCCATGTTGTGGAACCTCTATCTTAACCTGTTTTTAATCTATTAAGAAAAAAGTTGAATCTATATAGGAACCCTACTGGCATATATGTATTAGAGTTGAACCAAACCAAGTTAAACCACTTGATACCTCACTTAAAGGATCTCTATATTATATTGCTATATCGCCTTGTTCGATGTTAGCAATGAATTTGACGATTAAGTCTTTCTGTAATTGATTGAGTGTAATGAAGTGTTCTTCAAGATCATAATTTTTTTCCGAGTCGTGAATTGACTTGTTAGTTTTCAAAATGTTAGAATAAATGGTTGTCTGAAGATATAAATAATCAATTCGTAAAAATAAAATAAGACATGAATAATAGAAAAATATATAACTTACTAACGAGTGAACATAATGGACTATACTTGCAAGTAGGAAAGAAAAAAGACTAAATTGTAGAAAAGAACCTAAATAACTAACTATCCGAAGATAAGAGATTATATTATTTATAAGTTTTATGAACTACTTCTTGCAATTACTCTAAAGTTAAAGGACTAATTTTGCATTTTTTCATGTGATAATATTTCTCATTTTTAGTAAACATGTTGTCGAGTGCAGGAGTTCTAATGAGGAGCTGATGGAGGAACATACATGCACTGAGGTTGGAAAACTTAGAATGTTAGAGAAATTATTTTACAAGCAATAAAGATCAAGATTTAAGAAAAAAAATACTCTCTGCTTGAAGAAGAGTGTTTAGCTTCAACATGTTCACAAGTAACATATTATGTTGAATTTTACAATTTATTGGGAACTTAATATTGAGACGCTTCTCATATAACTGGCCAACATTGTTTTGGCTTGGATGCATTATTATGATGGCCAGATGCGTTTTCGAAACTCTCCGAGCGCCCATAGTGGGAATATATTCTTGTATTGTGGATAATGGAGCATACAGTTCTTTTGAAACACTCCTGTGATTTCCTGTAATCATAAATTTATTCTTGATTGAAAGATTACTCATAACATAATAAAATAATTTGCACACTTTTGCACTTGAACGTAAAAGGTCTATTTTTCATATTGGGATACATGTAAAGGTTTTAACCTGTTGAGGAAAATCTCCATCATCCATCTGTGCATTAATTACCAACTTTGCAGCTCTCTCTAGAGGCAGTGGATCCCTCTCGGCCTAAGTTTATTAGTAACAAGAAGAACAAAATTAGAACTTTATGGGGATGTTTTCGTAAGTATTCGAACATACGGAAATTGTAACTAGAAAAAGTTTGATGGTGTTATTGTAATTAACCTGACTTTTGCTTATTTGTCCTTTGCTAACTTTGAAAACTATCCAAATATAGGAGGAGTTGAATATTAAAGCTACAAAATACTAACCTGGCCACCATACATAAGACCAAGCATTGCCCATGATGTCTGTGTCAAATTTGTGCGGTTGCCTTCTAATGGCGTATATTTCTATCACATCATCGATCATCAAGCACAAACACATGTTTAATATTTGCACAGAATATGATGGTTAATTTAAGTAAGTAGAGTGTAGGTACCATGTTTGGACATGATTCCAAGCTTTCTCCCCATCCGCCTTCTTCATTTTGTGTTGACAAGAGAAAGTGAACAGCTTTTCTAATTGCTTTGCTGTTGTCATAAGTTTTTCCCGCTGAAGCTAATCCTCTAAGGGCAAAGAACGTGCCATAGAGGAAACAAATTCCCCAGTATCCATACCTATAATGCACATTTGAGGATAAAAAAAAGTTTCACATATTTCTCACTCACAATTTGCTTCTCGAATGTTTAGCATTTAGTTAAACTTACCATGAACCATCATGCCATTGCTTCTCTTCGAGAAAACGTACTGCCTTCGAAACAGAGATTTCGATTTCTACATTCCTGTAGGCTGGATGTAGACGCTTAAAGTCTACAAGAACTCTAATTATTGAAGAAGTGTTTTCAACATGCCTAATTCATGAAACATTTGATGTTAGAGACATGTTTATATGATATTAGACAAGTTTTTTAGTTAAGAAAATGAAAAATATGCTATAGAAATAGAATTTGAAAGAGGAAAACGGAGTTGAGATCTTACTCTTGCTCAACCACTATGTCGGCAAAGAATTCTGAAGGGTTCAAAACCTATCACCGAAGATGAGCAAAATTTATATCTTTTGGGTTTTAGAAATGGGAAAATTCCATTTCCACAATATAATTTCTATATAATAATGTATCAAAGTTAAAGGTTTTACCTCAAGATATGGTTGAGGTACTGGGGGCTCCCAAACAGCGAATCCACCACTTGTTGGGCTCTAGACAAATATGAACATGAACGATAGTTTATATTTACTACTTGCTACCAAAAATATCACTCAACATGAGTTGAAGGTCAAAGGTGATATAACTTGAAATCCGTACTTGTAGATAGATGAGTGCATCTATAGCATCGTACAAACGTTCAACATTTGCATATTCTCCTGAAATTTCAGTTGGCATTTGCGACATCAAGAGTAGACACTGTAACAACAAATGACAAACTTCGATTAGTCATGTCATTTTTATTTTTATTTTTTTAGTTGCTATGTCTATTATTTATTGGCATTTCATATATGGTAGCAAAATTGAAAGAACCTCAAGAGCTTCAGCTGTGCAGTCAGATACTGGCCACCCTTGATCTTTAATAGAGAAAGTCCATGAACCTTTAGTAAAGTGACGATACATACTTTTGAAGTCTCCTTTTGGATTTTCTTTTATCTACAAATTTCATAAGTAAAAAAACTTAGATAATTATTTTATGCAATTGTTGTATTTGCTGACATGGTGCAACAACTACCACTATACAGTTGAGATCGAGTGATGGAATCATTATATCATAAATTATATTTTAGAAAAGTATTTGTTAACTTTAAATCGTCAATTGCACCACGTCAACGATGCAATGGTTGTATAAAGTGATTTTTCTTATAATAGAGTGTTAGTCAAACAATTATAAGAAATTTCCCCTTTTAGAAGTTCTTTTTTTTTTTTATTTACCTGAGATTCTTTAATGTAAAAGTGTGCTTTCTTCAGGCAATCTCCATATTCCTCAACCATGCCACTTGCAATAACCGCTTGAGTTGCAAAAGCAGTGTCCCAATTTTGACTCCCAAGACTCTACAATTAAAAAGATGAGAAGCGTTCATATCTTTATGTCCACAGCCTACAACGATTGGAATAATTGCAGAAAGTATATATATCCCATAAAGTATAAAAACAATTATAGATAGACCCGACGTTCTTAAGATTTTAGAGCTCCAAGTTTTCTCTGTACATAATAATTAAACTACTAAATGCTTCTAAAATTATATCAAATTTCAAAAGGTATATAGATGCATTTATTTAGATCTTAGCTACCTGCATCTTCATGCCATCTTCCGCAAGCCACAGATAGTCTGGAATCCGAGCCAAATGATGCTTGAATTCGTCGCCATTCGGAGCATGCGCCCACCAACACATCATTTGAAGACTCTTTATTGAGACACATAGTACTATGTTATAATTAGATCGTGTTTTTTCACAAGCAATGATGTAATATGAGAAAGGCAGAAATGTCAAAAATGCCCGTTATCTTTTGCCCACTTTACTTTTTGCCCGTTATCTTTTTTAGCTGTCGAAAATGCCCGATATCTTTGCCAAAAATGTCCGATTTACTGTTCATTGCCATTTGTCCGCTAAATCATAAAATCGTGTCCAACGTGGCAGTTTTTTTAATTACACCTGAAATCTTAAAAAAAAAATTAACAAAAAAAAACTTAAAAATTTAAAATTAAAAAACTTGAAAAAAAATTAAAAAATAAAAATGGGTCGTCTTCTCCACAACCCCCCCCCCCCCCCCCAAATCCCACCGGAACACCTTCACCCCCACAGTCACCGCCGGAAAATTGCATCCACGCCGACAATCTTAGCGGCGCAAGCACGAATCGCGCCTCTTCAATCGGCGTCGACTTTGGATTCCGGTGAAGAATAGGTACTCTCGTCCTCCACCTCCGGCGGCGATGTGACGGATCTGGTCGGCTGGGCGGGGAGGGGAACTGGCAATAGACTGGAAATTTTCCTATAGACTGGAAATTTCCCGACGCGACGGATTCCGATAGATTGGAAATTTTCCGGCGTGGATGTTAGGGGTGTGCGTTTGGATCGGATCGGATCGAATCGGATCGAATAGAGGCTGGAAGTCGATTTCGATCCTGGAGAAATGAGGATCGAAATCGAATCAATTTAAAACGATCCGATTCGATCCAAAATCATTCGATTTCGATCTGATTCGATTCGATTTCGATCCTTTTCTTTTCTTATTTAATTTAATATCAATGGGACCAACCACAACATTCAAACAGAGTTACTGAATTACAAAATTCACTTTCATATGGTTCTCAATCACACTTTTTGACACAAAACACAAATCAATTATAAAATATACACTTTCACAATTTAATTTTCACCACTTTACACTTTCCATTCAGATTAAGCACTGGCTTATCAGCAGCTTCATTCAAGGTTACTACTTACTCCAGCACTCCCAATTTTGATCAATGTTAGTATCACCAACAATATATAGAAATATCTTAGTAGCATCTTAATAGGCTTAGCATTATAGATAAAAATATAATATTATATATATGTTATTATATATTTATTTATTTTAAAAAAATAAGATGAGTATTCGATCCGATCCGATTCTCAGCCTCTAAAATCGAGGATCGAATCAAATGGGGGTTCGATCCTAAGGCAAAAATCAAAAGTCGGATCAAATATTCGATCCGATCCTCGGATCGGATCATTCGATCGATTTTCACCCGATTCGATCGATCCGATTTTTTTTGCACAGGGTTGGGTGGGGTGGGGTGGGGTGGGGTGGGGGGTGGGGGGGGGGGGTTGCTGTGTTTTGGGGTGGGGACTGATAATTTCATTTTTTAATTTTTTTTATTTTTTTTAAATTTGAATAAATTGGATTTAAGTTTAATAAAAATCTAGGTGTACTAAATTAATTACACGTGGAGGTGCGATTTTGCCACGTTGGACGCGATTTAGCCATTTGGCGGATGAACAATAAATCGGGCATTTTTGGCAAAGATAGCGGGCATTTTCGGCACTTTAAAAAGATAATGGGCAAAAAGTAAAGTGGACAAAAGATAATGGGCATTTTTGACATTTTAGCCTATGAGAAATTATAGCTTAAGATTGGATACAACATACTTTTTCAACACATCCAATGGTAAAGTATTGGGTTTCCTCAGCTCCATAGCGCATGTGTTCCATTGCATTTTCAAGCGCTTTTTGTCTAAACTTTTTCAGTGGCCAACGCCTCAATAGTGGCTCGGTGAAGTAATGCAGAGTATCCCAAAGAAGATCTTGTATGAAGGAGTGGGGATTATAAATATCGTCCTGCAATAATATAGTTGTCTTTGCTTGAGTTATTCCAAGAAAGTATATGCTTAAATTTCATTTCATTTGACATTTGTTGCATCAATTGCCCATTTGTTCGATCAATTAAACGTGACACACTTTGATTCAAAAGCTTATCTCAAATGTTTAGAGTTACACGCCTTAACATCCTTATTGTACCTTATTATTAGCAAACACATCTTTGCCACTTAGACATGATTCCTAGTCTGCTCGCCAGATATTGAAAACAAAGATGATTATTTTTTCAAAAAGACACTTTTTCTTCATAATATCTAATTAGTTACTTTTATAGTCCGGTTATATGTGAAAAACAAAACTGCCTAGTCGAGTCTTAAAAAGATTATTTTGTGTTTCTTAAACATCTATATACACAGACAGGTACGCATATATATATATATATATATATATATACATACGTGATTTGACTTCTATAGTTTAATTTGCAAAAATTACCACGATAAATAGTGTGAAAAATAGAAGATACCAATAGAGTTTGGGTCTTAAAAAACTCTAACTTTTGTAATTACATTAGCTAATATCTCTTTTCTCCCTTCTTTACAGGTTTCATAACTTCATTAGTTTGCTCCACATTTATCCGGATGATTTGCCTGTTCACTCTATTTTTTAAACTGTTTTGGTATTTATTTAGTAGGAAATCGATTAGCTTGAAATAGACAAAGTACCTACCTTACAACAATCATGCCGGGCCTTGTTCCAGTCAATCTCGTCATAAGGCATGGTGTGAACTTCATTTCTTAAAGAAAGGACAAGGTCTGTAAGTGGTCCATGGTACTTCGTACCATATAGATACGACATGGGCATGTAAGTTGTACGACAGTAACACCACATTTTTGCTATTAAGAATACGAAGAAGAATAATGTAATGTTAAATTATATTCTAATTCTGCGACATACTAATAGTCAATTACTAAATTAAAGGAAAGGATTGTTCCTAGCTGGTCTACCTGGATGAAATGGAAAAAGGGAAGGAAAGAGCCAAAATTCAGGAGGAAGGGGATTGCAACCATTCCAATCATACACTCCTAGAACCTGATCCAGTAATAAGAGCCTTTCATCAAGCTAATTAAAAACAATAACCAGACATAATTTGAAACAACTTTGCATTCAATGAAGTAAGGAACTCTTTTCTCATTACAGAATAGTAAGGATAGATTAAAAATATAGAAATAAAACAAGAGATAAGTTTCCTTATTGCATTTTCAAATCATATGTTTCGTTGTGAGAGATACACGCACGTTCGATAAATACATGTATAATTTAACAATTTCTGTCCTTGTTAATTTTTTATTTTAAGTATGCACGCGTTCAAATTCAAACTTGCTCATAATCTGTTATATATATGTAATTTTTTGTACATGGAGATACACACACACACACACACACACACACATATATATATATATATATATATATATATATATATATATATACACACACACACACACACACACACACACACATATATATATATATATATATATGAAATATATGTACACATATGAATATACATAATAATGCAGGCACATAAACAAGTTATAAGTAAGCCGAAGTTTATATAGTATGTCTGCACACATACAGTCGAAGTAATTAATTTAAAAGGATTCGAAACATACAACTTATTAAGTATATTATATATATGCACGCACAAGTACAATTAAGGAACAAAACATGCTGATGTATGTATACTAAAAGTCCTTTATAAAACTATGTATACTAAAAATAATAAGTCATACGTATACATATTATTAGTTTAGAGATTTAATTTATATATGTTATACGTATAGGCAAAATAAATGCATGTAATTAAACTTAATATATATTAGAAATTATATATATAAGGATATAACCGCTATCCAATATATAAAGACCGGAGGAGATACTCTGGACATTAATTCTTTCAAGAAATAGTTTAGGTTTGTACAAACTTAGAGAGGTATTATATGGTTTAATAAATCTTATTTTCACTAATAACTATTTGGGAAAAAGTGGAGAAAGTTCTATATAAGTTAATTATTCTTTTACAGAGTTTAGATGTGTGCAAAATACAGTTTACTTTTAGATGTATACCAAAAAGTTCGATAGTTAAATATTTCACTTAGTTCTTTCAAAAGAGTAGTATAGTTGATTAAAACATCAAATCCTCCAACATATTGCATCTTTTGCGACTTGCCCCTAAACTTACTTTATCATCACTTTGCACTCTAACCTTTGCCCCGCTTATTCAATTTGCCCAACCCATTTTTTCGGCCAAAATCCATCGGAATATTCCTCTCACGTGCGACTCACCTGAGTGTCGGAAGAACATTTTCGTCCTAAAATATTGAGCATTATGAATTTTCCCCTCAACCTATTGATTCTTGCGCAAATTGCCCCCTAAGCTATTTGATAAGTTAATATTTTAGAATATCAGTATTTTCTAAACTATTTTTAAGTAAATTAATATTTTATTAAATAATATTTTAGTAAAGTATTTTTTACTAAATAACTATTTCGTAAATCAATATTTTAATAAGTCAATATCTTAGGAAAATATTTAAAAAAATCACTATTTTGTAAAATATTTGAGTAAATCAGTATTTTATTAAACGAATATTTCATAAATCAATATTTTAATAAGTCAATATCTTAGAAATATATTTAAAAAAATCACTATTTTTGTAAAATAATTAAGTAAATAAATATTTTATTAAATAATACTTTACTAAATCAATATGTTAGTAAATTAATATATTACTAAATTCGCATCAGTTTTGATACAAAATCAATGCAAATATAACTAATGTACAATGCATTTTTTTTAATAAATCCATGGGGGCCTAGTGGTGTAAGGCCCAAACTCAAGTAAATGATCGTGTGTTTTTGAATTTCACTTTTGATACTTTGGAATTTAAATTATTATACATAGATTGGGGCGTGTCGCACTTAATTTCATAGGTTGGGAGGTAAACCGCACATGATTTTCAACATATGAAATTTTATGGATAAAAATACCTTCGTGGATAACATGTGCTGGTCACGTGGGGAATTTAAACGGAATATTTCGGTATTTTTTGGCCGAAAAAATGGGTCAGGCAAATAGAACAAGTGAATGTTAAGGTGTAGAATGCTGATAAAATTAGTTCAGGGGACAAGTCGCAAAAGAGCCAATAGGTTAGGAGTTTGATGTTTTTATCCAAAACATATATAGTTCATAGGCAGTGGCAAGGACAACTAAATTTTAATTACCGAAAGATAGGTCTTTCCCCAAGAAGGAATTCCAGTTGCACCTCCGTGGTCCAGAATCCATTTTCGACCCTTTGTTACCGCACCGCTACCATCATCGGTTCCTACTCCAAGCAAACGAAGTGCAACGTAGCTAAGTGCTGACCCGATCATCGTACTGTGTCCTTCTATGTAGAATCCCCACCCACCGTCCTCATTCTAAATGCATGGTAATTTGCACACCATTAGTTTATCGATGAAGTTACTAAGATGAGTACATTATGCACTATACTTTAATGAAAAATAGCAATGCTAATATGTAAATTAGTCACCTCATATGTAATTTATATATATATGTGTGTGTGTGTGATGGGATAAATAGTTTTTCAATTTTTTATTTAAAAAGGAAACCCTAGCTATCATTTGCATAATTTAGCAAAAAAACTCATTTGTGAGTTTGATAGGAACCAAAGAAAAGAATTTCAGTGTGACAATCTTTTAAGTGAAATACTCCGTTACTTTAGTTTCAAGGGAAAATTCTTCTTTTCGCATAACATAGTAGCAATTTTGGTTTTTTTTTGAAAACAAAGTCGTTTAATTAATCATGTAATGTATATCATCATATTGTCTATATTTTCGTTAAATCCTAATGCACATCTTGCAAGGTACAACGATGGAGATCCAATAAGTTGTGATGACGATATATTAAGCACCACATGTAGACCCTGCCTTGAAATAAATCTAGTTTCATGGTTCAACAAAAAGTAACACTCGATCACTATTTTCCCTGTAGAGGCCGAGTACATTGTTATTGGAGGTTGCTATACACAACTTATTTGGATGAAACAAATTTGAAGGATTATGGAATATAATTGATCAAGAAAGGTTTATTGTAATCTGTGAAAACACATTTTTACTAAGGCACTAGATGCAACTAGATTTTATTAAGAACTTAAGAGAGCCTCATGTAAGTTGCAACAGTGACCGTGTTGCATGGTCTATTTGATCGAATAACATTAAAGTTTTGCGTGTTGTGTTTTATTTTATTTATAGTTGCAATAATGCCATTGTTACCATAATGCATAAGTACTAATGGACTAATATCTTTTCGTATCCTCTAACGTGAGTGATGTTTTGTTAATTAAACACCTGGTGGTTGTAGATATAGCGAATCATCTCCTTCTTGTGTTCTAATGTCAAAACGGTGTTGATTGCTCCACTTATGTATAATGCGATAATCTGCGAAGAGAAGATTGAAATATCTATATAAATACATACTACTTGGTTTTGCATAGAAATTTGCTTATGTTAATACACATCCATAACATTTTATTTTGGGAAAACATTTTTTCATAGCCTGGTATTTGTTAGGATCATAAGAACGTAAACGACAGATGTACTCACAACAAGTCCCATCCGGCTTTGACGTTATATATATATATATATGTATATATATATATATATACACTAATGAGTAATAGATTTGCAGAAAGGAACTTTTACAAATGATTCTCTTCTTCTTCTTTTTTTTCTTAAATAATGTTTTGCAAATGAAATTTAGATAGGGAAGTTTTAACCAGGGGTGGTGTGAAAAACATCGGGCCAGAATTTTCAGCTGGCCAATGCCCGTCACTTGCTTGGATGGCCCGATTCAACAACAGAGCCTTCTTTACAGCAATAGTAGCTTTTTCATAGCTCACTTCTTCTTCTTCCCCTACTCTTGCCGGCCGTATGCTCAGTACATCTATTCCACTCTCCTTCTTCATCTAATTAATCCATGAAAAAATCTTACAAAGTCAAGATAGTTAAAGCTAAAATTTAAATAACTTAATTAAAACATGAGGTAATTGAAAATACACCAAGAAATATGACCCTCGTTTACGACCAACCCTCGTTAGTTAAGGTACCCCACAACTATGACCGACGCACAGCATGCATGTGTAACGAAACTGAAACTTATAATGACACTCGTTATACCACATAATTGATTTATATTTTTTCTTTTAACCTGCAATCTCATGAACAAATCAGCACAGCAGTGAAAGCCTTTCTTCCTATTCTCGTTAAATTCTTCCCGAGCTTTCTCAAATGCTTCGCGCTCTTCTGGGGTTCCACCATTGGAATCGTACTCCCAAAATTGTCGGCCCACAAAATTGTTGGTGCTGTTCAAATATGGGCCATGACCTTCCGCAATCTTAAGCTTCCACATATTCTTTCCCTGCCATTAATATTCATTCATCTTAATAGTTACGAGGAAATGAATAACTAAAGATTAGTGAGAAACACATTTCTTAGAAATGTAAAGAATATAATACGGCAAGGTTTAAGTACATGGAAAAATTAGATGTGGTGCAGCGATAACTTTTAGTCGTAAATTAATTTTAATCTGTCCTGGTGCGTATCTTGCCTTTTGAAACGTACAGTTCAAAAGGTAAGCTACCGGTCTCTTGTGGATTTCATACCAGAGATTAATATCACTAAATCTAATACACAAACTATTTATTGATTTATATAGCACAGAAAGTAGTTTATGTGCTATACTCAGATGTGCTATATTCAGACTGGGCTTTAATTATACCAGCAAATAATATGTATGTCATTATTAACTTCATCTCAATATTAAAAGCATAAATTAGAGATAGAAGAAGAGCTGACCTAAAAACTGCAGTAAGCTGAAGCGAAGAAGCTGAAGGTAGTGGAGAGACCCTACAGGAGGACTAAAGAAAAAGGAGCTTTAAGCCATTACTAGTATATGAAAAATATGGCTGCAGATGCTTGCTGCCATATGTTTGTGATAGGCTGAAAGAGGATGCTGGGATGATGGTATTAATAGAACGAGCGAGATGTTAGAAAATATTAATTATCGATATAGAAAATTCCAGATTAGTATCTAGGCCTCGTTTGTACCTACATATCCAAATTTTAAAACCTTGCATCCGATTATACGAACTTTGCTCCAATAACACTTTACTATCCCAACTTTTTCAAAAAATCAGTTCCCCGGTCGAAAAACGTCATTTTTCGACTACGTGATGTAGTGATGACGTCATTATGAAGGGCAAATTGTCATTTTCGATATCAGGGAGTATAGTACAATATGTATAATGAATATACACCCTAAATTTTATGTTTTTACACATTGCACCCCAAATGTTTAATTTTGTTTTTAACAAAAATAACATTTTCTCCAAAATAATGCACCATTTTTACTATATATATATATATATATATATATCTTTAAATTCAAAAATATAAATTGGTATATATTCTCAATGAATAACTATAATTAAAAATCATTTTTAAAAAAATAACTAACTATAATTAATTCAGTTACATAAATTTATTTATTTATTTAATTATATTTACTTAAGGTTACTATTTAATATTAGAAATAAAAAAATTAAAATCAATTCTAATATATCAATAACCAAATAAAATGTTAAAAAAAAAAAAAAAAACGAAAAAAGATTAGTTCGTACCCACGCCCCCCACAGCCACACCACCACCACCTCTACCACCACCACCACCCTACCAAATCCACGTTGCTCCCCATCTACACCTTCACCATCACCGAAAAATGGCGAATTAGAAACCCCATTTTTCAATTCACCAAAATCGGCCTATTTGGGTCAAACCCAACTCAAATTCCGACGAAAAATCGGAGTGGTTCAATTGGTCAGGGCTAAACAAACCATCGAGGTTCTACAAAAATGGAAGGATGAGATCTTTGAAGGTAAAATCAAAATCAATTTCCTCGACGGATTTGACGTTGATTTGATTCTCGCCGGAAAATAATGAGCCGTCTGATGGGGGTATTTTATGATCGACCCAGTACTGTATTTTGGGCCGACCCATTAGCGTGTCGAATACGCACTATTCGATACCCACTAGCGCATCGAACGGGAGCTATTCGATATGAGCATCGAATCAACCTCATTTGATGCTTTTTTCACAGCTGTCGAGGGGTCCCACGGAACGAGATCTATATATAGGTCGTTCCCAGAATGTTCAGAGGGAGATCGAACTCGAGCCCAACCACTACCACATCGAACAAGTCTGTTCGATACGTTTATTCGTTCGATACCTTACTTCATTCGACGCGCTGAATTCGACATCGATTTATTTGTTTTCAGATTGATATTGAATCATCCCTATTCGAGTCACATCAACATCGAATCCTAGTGATTCGACATACTCACATCGAACCAGTGATTAGTGAATATATTCACCATCGAATCTGCATCATTCGTGGTGCACATCGAACGTTTGGAATTCGATACGCACGCTAATTTGTCTTTTTAGGATGTCTAAAGCAATTCGATATCTGTAATAGATAGTCGGTGTTCTGGACAAAGTTAGTCCGTTCATTTTATTGGATTAACATTATTTTGGGTTGTTTATATTTCACTTGTACTATTTTACCGTGTTCTATTACCGTGATGAAATAAGACCAAAATATTGGCGCCGTCTGTGGGAACAACGTTTACATTGTTTTAGATATAAGTAGCTAGGATGACAAATAAATGTCATATGTATGCCATTGAAAAGAGGGAAACAGAGAAGAAGATAAAAAAAAGAGGCAGATGAAAATCAGAAACAAATTGAGCCTAAAGAACAGGCACGAGATAAAGTAGGAAGCCAACTATTAAAGCAATGGCAAGAATGTAAGATAGAGCCTTTAGGGGAATTCAAGATTGTGTAATTGTTTAGGGAGAGCGCCACGAAGATAATAAAGATTGTAGCAGGAATGGACCGAGTAATAGAGGCAGTTTTGGTGGACTGTCTCCGGCAAAATTCAGATATATTTGCATGGTCTCATTCTGATCTTCTCGGGATAGACTCAAGGATCATAGTGCACCGGTTGAATGTAGACAAAAGCGCAAAGCCAATACGACAAAAGAAGCGAAATTTTAGTAAAGAAAAGAATGAAGCCGCTGAAAAAGAGGTACAAGAACTTTTAGCAGCACGTCACATTTATGCTATAAGGTTCTCAGAATGGTTGAGCAATATCGTTTTAGTCTTAAAAAAAGAAGCTACATGGAGAATGTGCGTGGACTATACAGACCTGAACAAACATTACCCCAGGGATCCTTTTCCGTTACCTCGAATAGACGTACTGGTTGATTCAACTGCGGGATGTGCGTTGCTAAGCATGATGGATGCGAAGGTGGATTTCATCAGATATTCATGGCAGTGCAATATCAACAAGGACTATTATGCAATTTACAAGGGCAAAAAAGAAAAAAAAGTGGTTGATAAGATCCCATTTATTATTATTATTATTATTATTATTATTATTATTATTATTATTATAGTACATATATATATATATGTGAGCAAACAAAGAAATAGGAGAGAAATAAAGAATAGAGTTGTAAAAGAATGAAAATATGAAGAAAATAACATAAATAAAAAGTAAAGAGATGACAAAAGAAATAAAATGAAAAAAGATGAAAACATTATTGAAAGAGAAACTAATGTTGTGTTTTATTTTTTTGGATTTGGAAAAAGAAAAAAGCGAAAGTGTTGGTTTTTTTTTTTTTGGAGAGTATAATTTTAGTGTATTGAAAATTAGAGAGAAGAATGGTGGGTATATATAAAATTTTGGGTGAAAAGTTTAAATTTTTAGAAAATTCAAAATTTTCCCTGAATTCTGCCAATTTCAAGGCTTTTACCGACCACCCGCCGGTTGCAAAAGGTTTGGGACTCGTTTGGATGTATTTTCGTTAATTTGGTTTGGCTCATTTTGATTTGTGTGTTTGGAAATTATTTTGAAAAACGTGTGAAAAAGTTAAAATTTAATTTGGATGTAATTTGAGTTTTTGAGTGTTGGAAGAAAAGTAGGTATATAAACATCACATCAATTTAATAGTATGTGTACTTATAAAAAAAAAATATAATAGCATGTATAAAAGTAATACTTTAATCAGTAATAATTACTTATTGGTTAGTAATATTTAGATATTAACACAAATAAGTTTGAAAAAAAATAATGTACGAAATCTTGAAAAATATTGAAGCAACAAAAAATACTGAAGCAATAAAATATAAGTATATATTTATCATACTATTGCTAGACGGAGATAGCAATAAAATATAATTAATATATTCCTTAATCTTTTGAGATATCACTATAATTTAGTTCCCAACGTCTCAAACAAATTTGCCAAATTAATAGAATATTTGATTTTGTTGCAACTTTTTTATAACTAACGTGATAACTTTACAAATTAAGTGAAAGTTTTTAAAAGCAATGTTTTCAAAAGATTTAATTTAAAATTTGATAAAAGAGATTTTAGTAATCCGTTACTTGACTTCGTATTCAAATGAAATTCTAATTCACATATATTATCAAATTATCAATTAAGTCAACCATATAACAAGTCAAATACTAATTGTTTATTTTTTTGCCATCACAAAGATTAATAGCAAATAAAAATTACAAAAAAACATATATGACAACTAAAAATAGAACAGTGGCAGTTCCTAAGACTTATCAATAAACAAATAATACATAAAAAGGCTCATACTTTGTCCATAATGTCGTTTTGCTTTTGAATTAATTTTTATTAGAAACTAGCACTAGTTTTTTGAATGGATTGTGACCGGTTGTATAAGTAAATCTACCAGCTCAACTATGAGAGAAGCTATGTTATACGAGTACGAAGACGGATACAACGATATAGGTACGATACAATAAGGAAACGACGATATGACGTTTTCAGAAGACAGACGATATGGACGCGGCACGATGCGTCAATATAAATTTATATTAATATTTATATAATAGTATTTAGTTTTTTAGAAATAATGGAATTCAAAATTAAACATGAAAAGGCACAAAAATAAAATAAAATTGTAACGTAAAAAAAAAACTTTACATGCATTAAAAGAAAACATACAAACTTGAATTATAGTTTACAAGTTTATATCAAATTAACAAGCTTGTAATATCACAAAATCGAGATGCTTCATTCATAATAAGTAATCCAATTAAAAGTTTGTGAAG
Source organism: Linaria vulgaris (assembly GCA_948329865.1). Classification (NCBI taxonomy): domain Eukaryota; kingdom Viridiplantae; phylum Streptophyta; class Magnoliopsida; order Lamiales; family Plantaginaceae; genus Linaria; species Linaria vulgaris. The sequence continues at coordinate 78,453,185 of OX415252.1, forward strand.
AAAACATAGACCCACAATATTTTTGGTACTTCTAAACAAGTATCATATATGTATCGGGATTTTTATAAAATTAACGGATACGCCATTGGCATATCAGATACGTTCGATAAAAGTATCGGAATTATCTGATACCACATAGCCTATTTGGTTGAAGTATCGACACATCATAGAAGATGAGTAGTTTAAAGTGTTAATTAAATTTTAAAGTTAGTCGATATATTGATAATTATTAATTAAGTATTTTAACTTTAAATTTAATTACTATAGTAAATGGAAATTAATATATTATTTTTATTAATAGAAGATTAAACGACTAGTTCCATAAAGCATAAAAATGTTGAAAAAAATAAAGGAAAGCACCGAATGATGATTGTGTGATTCAAAAAGTCTTTATTAAATAAAACTTTAAAAGAGAAAAAAATGATTGAAAAAAAAGAAGAAGAAGAAGGAAAAGTGACAAAATAGGTGAAACTATTTCTCAAAATTATTCATAGGGAAATATTGGAGTCAAACCAAGATTACCCAGCTTTGAATTGGGCCAAACATGTTTTCAGTGTCTAACCCACGAAAAGTGTTTCAAAGTAAATTCAAAAACATGGATGAAAGGGGATCCAAATAGGCCATTGAATTTTGAAAATACAGGACCTTTCGCGACCGCGTGCAAATTCAGGACTTTTCGCGACCGTCAGCCGGTTGCGAAGTTTTGTCGCGACATCCAGACGGTTGTGAAATTGTGTCGCGATATCCGAACGATTCTGAATAATATTCATGTTTTAAATTTGTGATTTTTCGGAACGATGTTGATGTGTATGTGGTTTTTGACAATAAATATCATTATTACATGTGAATTAAAGTAATAAATGATTACAACACTAGCAATTGAGTAATCAAAATAGTATATCATCTAAAGCATTATGTATATTTATGTATCAAGGCATTATGTTCGTTGTCGTTAAAAATAGTTAGAGGACTCATTACGGACCGTCCCCTATAAAAGATGCTTGCTTTTGCAATGAAAATGAAATTGTAGGATCGTGGATTGACACAACAACTTTGAGAGTTAAGCTGGAATTGCCTTAACTCTATTGTGATCTTCTTGACACTAATAATGTGCAGCGGAAGTAATAACACAAGAAGATATAACTTTAAGAAGTTTTCAATATTATTAAAAACTTCCGAGCCTTAGGCCAAATAACCATAAAGGTTTTAACAAAGAAACGTTCCTCACAACAATTAACTCTCGCTCTTTGTTGATCGGACTCAACGAAGCAGACAAGTAAGAACTACTTAACTTCTATGAACTAGACTTAAGCAGTTGATACATAAACTTCACAAAAGCAAAACGAAGACAACACAAAGAATAATTAATCTCTCAGATTGTTTAGCACGATTGTCTTGTCTTCATTTTGATGAACTTCACATCTTTTATAGATTTCTTGAGTCTTGCACGCCAAGATGTGTAGTTCACAGCTTTGGTAACTCTTGTTGTTCCCTTGTTGAGATTTGCCTTCTTTGTGAACTCAAAATCTTTCTTGAATATGTGTTTCCTTCATTACCGAGCTAGCAAGGTAACACATCTTCTTCAAATCAGAGAATCCTGGAAAGAATCGCGTTGCAAAGAACAGCTAGCATGTTTCCTTCTTATGAAACCGTGTGGAGTTGACTTATTCAACTTAGCTTGAATTATGGAAACTTCAAGTAAGGAATCTTCCATAGCTCTTCCTTGTGATTAAGATACTTTCCTGGACATAAACATAAACAACCAAAACCGTGGAACTTGATTAATAAGTGAATAAAGGCAAAACTTAAATTTGGCAACTAAAGAACAGTTTTTGCCCAAGCTCTCGACTTTCAATGTTATCCTCAATGTTAACCCAACATCGTCTAACATTTCATCGTCTAACATTGATTCTAGAAAGCACTGCACTTTCAATCTCCCCCTTTTTGCCTTTCTTCACAAAACCAACACATGTTCCAATCAAGTCTTATATCCAGAAAGTTATAATCAACAAGAAACACATTAAACTACTAAACTGCTCCCCCTCAATACAAGATAACATATTCAAAGTTAAATTAACAAAGACAAGTATTAAGGTCATCACTACATTCACATATGTACATATGTCCAGACCCCAACATTCATCAATGTTGCCTCTACATTGAAACCAGTGAGTTTCCTGCATAAAAGGTTAACCAGAAAACAGTTCAAAATGTTCCTTCATAAGAAATAGCAATTAAGATCAGTTAGAGCAGTTCATCAGTAGTACTTAGAGTTACAGGCCATACCTAACTATCAAGGACATATCCCTTGATCAAATAAAACCAATTAGAGATAAATGTACCAGCAGTTCAAAGATATTAGCAGTTCATAAGAAACAGACCATAAACTAGAAGACTAAAATTTCAAATTGGAACTACTCTCCCCCTTTTTGTGAAGAAGGGAGTTTCTCCAAATTTTTCACCAAGTACTCCAGCTCTTTGAGGTGTTCCTTCCTCTCCTCAATCTTCCGCCGAGTATCAGCAATCTGCCCCTTGTACCAGTGCAACATATGATCCACAAAAGTAGAGGTTATGACCATGCAGTCTTCTTCTTTGGACATAGGCACTGAAGTTCCAGCGAACTCCTGAGCCTTCTTCTTTTCAGCCCTTGGTCTCACCACTCCTTTTGGGTTCCATGGAAGGTCTCTCACTCTTGATCCAGACAAGTAGCTTGGGAGAATTGTTAGTTCAGTATCATTCTTCCTCCAGCCCACAGTTACACTTGTCTTCAATCCTTGATTGCTCAGGATTTTGCAGATAAGTGAGGGAAAAGGCAGCATACTATTCTTCCTTCCAGCAACTTCAGACATAGACTTCACAATCCTCTCCCCCATGTTCACAGCTAGCCCATTCTTGATTTTGTAGACTAAGAGTGTTGATTCCTTAGTCAAAACAGTGACATTTTTGCTTGGGAGCCAGTTGAAGCAGGCTATCTTGTGCAAGACAGCACTAAGGGAGGTGAGTTTTGTGGTTGGCAGAGCATCTCTCCAGGTTTTAACCAACCCTCCAGTCAAGTCATCAATCACATCATCATAATAGGGGTCCTCAGATGCATCAGCAGTAGGGAAGCCACATAGCTTGTTGATGGTATGGGGTTCAATATTGAAGACTCTCCCCCTCACCCAAGCCTTTCCAAATTTTGGAGATCTGTAGTCCCTGATCCATTTGGAGAGATTCAGGTAGAACTCCATGACAATCTCATGAGCATAGTCACTCAGTTCCATCACTGATTGTTGCAACCCTTTTGCCTCAAGCAAGTCCATCACCTTGTTCTCTTTGAAGCTGGCCATCTCTACAGCCCTTTCAGTGTGAATCTCCCTTCTTTTGAAGGAATCCCACTTCTTCTCCAACTCTTGAGAGAGATAGTAAGGAGAAAAGTAGCTCCCCTCATCATCAGGATAGACCACATGCAGCCCATCAGTGTACTCCTATGTTCTTGATGTTTCCCCAACATCAGTAGCAACATCCTGCTCCTCTTCAGTCTCCTCTTCCTTCTCCTCTTCCTTCTCCTCTTCATCCTCAACATCCACCACCTCTACTTCCTCTTCCATCACTTGCTTACCTTTCCTCTTCCTCTCAGCAGCAGCGGCCGCAACAGCCTTCTCTTCCTCAGCCTTCTTCTCAGCCTTTTTCTTTGCCAACCTCTCCACCTGTCTTTTCCTTGCCTCAGCCCTTGCCTTAGCAGTCTCAGACATGGTTTTCAGTTTATCCCCTGCAGCCTTGTTCTTTCTCTTTTCAGCCCTAATCCACTTCCTCACCATCTTGTCCAAAGACTTATCCACGGATTTCTCCACAGATTTTTCAACAGATCCACTACCCTCCCCCTCAACAGGTATATCAGCATCAAATCCAGGGATGGGTTCAGCAGTGTTTACCTCAGTTTCAGGCTCATTGGTGATGGGAATGGTTGGTTCCGCTGTTGGCTCAACATTGGAGGTCGATTCTCCCTGTTTGGTCTTCTTCCCTCGTCGAACATAGGGAATCGCCTTCTTTTTAGCAGCAACATGAGCATCAACTGTCTTTGCAGCAGCACCTCTAGTGTGTGAGCGAGTGCGTGCAGCAGTGGGTTCACTTCCTAGGGCAACATCTGCAAGAGTTTGCATGGGAGACTTTCTTGCCATTGTTAGTGAAGACGATTTGTGAGAATTTGCAGAGAAAACGAGAGAATTTGAGAGTAGAGAGAGTAATTTTGCAGAGTAAGCACAAATAATAAAATTGCAAGCACAAATAAGGAAAATAGGGTTTTGATTTTTGAATTAATCGTGAATAAGGAAAGAGAATGAATGTTAGTGGGCATTTACCAAATTTGAACCAAATAAAAACTTCCCACTATGTTTTCCCGCGCACACGCTTTGATGTTTAAGTGACAGGTAACCAGAGCGGTTTTCAGAAATTTGAAAACTTATAAGTTCATGTTTTCAGTGTTGACCTACGACTGTGCTCAATGTTGGGATAACATTAGGTAACATTCAAACCAGAAGGTGGAGGTACAGGCTTCACCAAAGAAAATTCATGTGAGAGCTTGAGATTCATCCAAAATACATCTGAAACTTAACCAATATAGCAAGTGAGTACCTCAGACATATTGTTCAGATTAAGATCATGAGTAAGCAACATAGATAACAAGAAACACACAGAGATAAGCAGTTATGAATTCAAGGAAAAATTCACTTCCACAGCATAGAAAGTCACAGAAACAGTGTGTCACCTGCAGCATGTCACCCAAATTGTATGCCTCAACACATGAATTATACTCCCCCTAAGCCTAAACCGACACAACTCAACAACAAGAAAGAAAACAATGCAGATCTACATGAATGCAACAATGTAATGTCAAATAGGTAGATGGTAAACACATATGACCAACTCCTCAAACCAGCATAACACACATCACTTTATAATCTTTATTAATTTCATAGCTCATCTGAACCAAAAGCTAAAGGTTGTTAAAACACTAAGCTAATGTCACTACTGAATGAGGGTAGCCTAAACTCCACACACCCCAGTAACAACATTAACAGCAACAAGTTAGGCAAGTACAAAGGCCTTGAATGTTGGCAATTCATGTATCATGCACCCCAACACCCCAATTCCTTATGCATACTTGTTTACCAACCTGCATTCAAGAGAATCACCAAGTGATCAGTGCTACTAAATCTAGGAAATCTAAACCTCAAACACCCTAGTAGAAAAGATCACCGTCATGTGTTCCTTGGCCAAACAAACAGAAACATGTAAATAAGCACAACTGAGTAACACTAAAGTTGTCAACATCATGCACCCCAGCTTCTCCACATATCCTGTAAACCTTCCATATGAATAAGACACAACTGAATAGACATCAAAGTAGTGAACTTTGTGTACCCCAACTTCTCCATATATTAGGCTATTACAACCTCAGACAAACAAAAGAGTTTTATTACCTTTTCAAAACCAAAGATGTGAAACTGATAACTAGAAAGAGTTGTTAATCAAAGAGTTCAACCACACAAACCAAATATGACAAAACAATGATTAAATGAGACTCACAAGGAAATAAATTCAACAAAAAAAACAACAGAGTACCTACTACACCACAACCAATATACCAGTGCTAGACAGTGGTGTTATGTCAACACTAGTTCCCTCAACATTTTCACATATTGCACATGCCAAGAGATTTCCTCAAGCTGAAGAATCTCTCACTATCTAAAGGTTTTGTAAACATATCAGCAAGCTGATTAGTTGTCTCAATATGTTCAATGTTGATTACTTTGTCCTCTACCATATCTCTTAGGAAATGATGCCTTATGTCTATATGCTTAGTTCTAGAATGTTGGACAGGATTCCTAGAGATACTTATGGCACTTAGATTGTCACAGAACATGAGAAGTGTATCACTATCTAGCCCATAATCTGAAAGCATGTGTTTGAGCCACACAAGTTGGGTAACACAGCTGCCAACTGCTGCATATTCTGATTCAGCATTTGATAATGAAACACAATTCTGCTTCTTGCTATACCAGGAGACCAAATTATTCCCCAAATAAAAACAGCCCCCACTTGTGGATTTCCTGTCATCCACATCACCTGCCCAGTCAGAGTCACTGAAATCAACCAAGTTAGTGTTAGTGTCATAAGAATACCAAATGCCTAAAGGTGAAGTTCCACAAATATATCTAAAAATCCTCTTCACAGCAATCAAGTGAGATTGCCTTGGCTCAGCTTGGTACCTAGCACAAACACATACTGGAAACATGATGTCAGGTCTAGAGGCAGAGAGATATAGCAAACTACCAATCATGGATCTGTACAATGTTGGATCAACATTGCTGCCAGTGCCATCTTTTGTTATCTTCACTGAAGAGGACATAGGAGTTTTGCAAGGCTTGGACTCTTGTAGCTCAAATCTCTTCACCAGATTCCTTGCATACTTCTCCTGGTTCATGAAGATACCATTCTCCAGCTGCTTAACTTGTAGTCCTAGAAAGTAGTTGAGCTCACCAATCATGCTCATCTCAAATGTTCCTGTCATAGACTCAACAAACTTGTCTAAGGTAGACTTGTTAGTAGAGCCAAAATACAATATCATCCACATAAATTTGAGCAATGCATATATCAGAGCTTTTTCTAAGGACAAACAATGTTCTATCTCCATCTCCTCTATTGAAACCTAGGCCTAACAGGAATTCAGTTAGCCTCTCATACCAAGCTCTAGGAGCCTGTTTTAAGCCATACAAAGCCTTATCAAGTTTGTACACATGGTCAGGATGTTTAGGATCAGCAAAGCCTTTAGGTTGTTCTACATAAACCTCTTTGTCAATTCAACCATTCAAAAAGGCACCTTTCACATCCATTTGGTATACGTGTCTTTGCAATGACGTATCATAAGATGCCTAATTCATAATACACAAATATTGGTGATTCTTGCCATTGTGGCATCCACGTGACATAACACGTATTGTTACTATATTATGTAGTATCAGTAGTCCTCCAGTTTGGAGTATGCTTTCGGAACATGAGCATATTGATATAGTTAGATTGATTAGATTTGAGGGTGATTGGTGTCATATGGCAGATATTTAGACATACCAGTATTCCCCCAGTTTGGAATGTGATGTTGGAAAATAATCACATTTTAAACTCTAATTAAGCGCCTATCATTGGATGCCGATTTAATCCTAAGACAGCAAGCAATAGCAAGGAGTAATCTAATTGAATCTATCCTAGCTACTGGAGAAAAAGTCTCATCAAAATCTATACCTTCTACCTGAGTATAACCTTGTTCAACCAACCTAGCTTTGTTCCTCATAATTACACCATTCTCATCAGTTTTATTTTTGAAAATCCATTTTGTACCTATTTCATTCACATGTGATGGCCTAGGCACTAGATTCCAAACTCTGTTTTTGGTGAATTGTAAGAGTTCCTCTTGCATGGCATTAATCCAGTAACTATCCTTAAGGGCTTCAGTTACATTCTTAGGTTCAATGGAGGACACATAACAAGATGCATTATCAACAGTACATGAAGAAGACATACAAACACACAACTTAGCCATATCATTGTAATTAACCCTTTCTTTGTTGCGTGTTCTGACTCTTTCAGTAATTTGTCCAATTACTTGAGAGGCTGGATGATCTCTTTGGATTCTAAGAGGAGGATCTCTTCTGGATACAGTAACAACTTCATCTTCAGAATCTGACAGCACAGATGCTGGCCTAACATTGGGGGTTTCTGGTGTTAAATCAGCATTTGCTCCAGTTTCCTGTTCAGTGTTTCCAGCATCTGTATTCAATGTTGAGTCCAATGATGGAACAACATCTGAACCAGTGACTTCTTCAGTACCTGCAGAAATAGTCAGCTCATCAAAAATGACATTAACTGATTCTTGTACATTATGCAATCTTGGATTATAGACCCTGAAAGCAGCGCTATTAGGAGAATATCCAACAAATATACACTTTTCACTTTTAGGATCAAATTTGCTCAAATAGTCTCTATCTTTTAGCAAATAGCAATTGATACCAAACTCATGAAAGTGTGCAACTGTTGGTTTTGAACCCTTCAAGATTTCATAAGGTGTCATAGTAGTACCAGGTCTAAGATAAACTCTATTACTAATATGACATGTAGTATTCAAAGCTTCAGTCTAGAGTTTTTTTGATAGGTTTCTAGAATTCAGCATTACTCTAGCCATCTCTTGAAGTGTTCTATTCTTTCTCTCAGCAATCCCATTTTGCTGAGGTGTTTTAGGTGCAGAGAACTCATGGAAAATGCCTTTAGTTTCACAAAAATTAGCAAAGCTTACATTTTCACACTCTTTTCCATGGTTAGACCTAATTCTTCCTACAGAAGTGCCATACAGATTTTTGATACTAACATGTAAAATCTTGAATGAGTTGAATGCCTCTGATTTTTCTTTCAAAAACTTAATCCAGGTATATCTTGAAAAATCATCAACAATAACAAAAGCATACTTCTTACCGTTCAGGCTACTAACCTCAATAGGATCCATGAGATCCATATGTAGCAATTCAAAGCACTTATTAGTTCTAGGGTTAGTACTTTGTACCTGAAGTGGTGGATGAACCGCTTTTGTTTGTTTACCTTTCAGGCAGTCTTCACAAACAATTTTACCAGGTCTAATCAACTTAGGCAGTCCTCTTACAACTTCTAACTTCTGTAGTTTCTCCGGATTTCTATAGTGCACATGTCCTAACTTCTTGAAAACAATATTGACAGATAAAAGTAGGCTTTTTCACAATGTTGACAAGTATTTCACTATTCACACAACTCCTTTCCTTGATAGAACCAGTTTTTAAATAGGCAGAATCAGCATCTTCAGAGGAAGGTTCTTCAACATAGCCCAAACCATTTTTACCTTGATTTCCCATGCTCATCATCTCATCAAGCTTAGATGTAGAAGAGTTCCATTTGGCAATAGTTTGTTCAGCTTTATCTAATTTTACCTTTACCTCCTTCAGTTCAGTCTCAGTTCTGTCAAGATCTTTCTCATACAGTTTCAGCATCTCCTTCATGCATCCAATCTCTTCCTTCATGCTTTTGTTGCTCTTGATGAGTTTGTGATTCTCCAACAGCAGTTTGTGGTAGATAGACTTCAGGTCTTCAATGATTTCCTCTTGGGACATTTCTCCTTCAAAGAAATATTCTTCATCTAGATTCACTGAGCCATGAAAACAATAAAAGTTAGATTCATCAAAGTAGGACGCGAGATAAGGTTCAGTATCAGTAACATATTAATCCCAATCTGAAAAGAAGGTCTCTTGTTCTGATGTTGGATCCTGAATGTTAGGGTAACATTGAGATCCAAGACAGTTCAGGGAGTCTTTTGGCGTCCAGTCAATATGAGTAAGTAGCGCAGCAGTTTGAACCTCTTCTGATTTTTCTTCAGCTTCTCCAGAACTAAAGTCATCTTCATTGAAATCATCTACACAAACCCAATGAGAATTTCCTCTTTTTCTAAGAGTGTTAGCACATTCATTAGCCCTATGACCATATCCTTTACATTCAAAACATTAAACATCTTTTAACTTATCATATTTTAACCATATCCCCATGTACTTCACAAACTTAGGAGGTAATTTCTTATAACCTGGGGAACTATTACTAAGATTCTTTTCTTTACCTTTTCCTTTAAGATTCAGCTTATTGAACTTCTTAGTAATTTTACCATAGTTTGAAGAAATTATTTCATAATCCTCATCACTTTCATTGTCAAGACTTGATCCTCTTAAAGCAACATCCCTATGTTTGCTAGGTTGTGAGGCAAGCTCCATCTCAAATTCTCTAAGAGTATTCATCAAGACTTGAAACTGCAGATTGGCAAGGTTCATAGATTCACTCATTGCAATTTTCTTGAGAGCAAATTTAGATGACAGTGTTCTCATAGCTTTATAAACCATTTCTTGATTAGTCATAGCAAAACCTAGATTTTCACATTGGTTAGTAATATCAAGAATTTTCTCAAAATAACTGTCAACACTTTCATCTTCGCCCATCTCAAGTTTTTCAAATTGCAGAAGCAGTTGTCTATATTTAGAATCTTTAACAGCAGAATCTCCTTCACAATGTAATTCAAGTATATCCCAAGCATGTTTGGCTTTTGTACAATTCTGGATTAACTTGAACATGTGATGATTAACCCAACTAAAGATAGCATTAAGAGCATTTTTATTAGAGTTATAGAGACTTACCTCTGCTGCTGTCCAATCTGCTTCTGGTTTTGGTACTAGATTACCTTCACCATCTCTTGGCAATGTTGCAAGAGAATATCCATTGATCACGGATTGCCAGGCTCGAATATCAATAGCTTTGATGTGAGACATCATCCTGATCTTCCAGTATGCATAATTGGAGCCATCCAAAACTAGAATCATGTTGGTATTAGGATTGACACTGTCCATGGTGTTGTATCACCTCCAAACCACCAGTGTAGTCGGTGTTTGGCTCTGACGCCAATTGAAATTGTAGGATCGTGGATTGACACAACAACTTTGAGAGTTCAGCTGGAATTGCCTTAACTCTATTGTGATCTTCTTGACACTAATAATGTGCAGCAGAAGTAATAACACAAGAAGATATAATTTTAAGAAGTTTTCAATATTATTAAAAACTTCTGAGCCTTAGGCCAAATAACCATAAAGCTTTTAACAAAGAAACGTTTCTCACAACAATTCACTCTCGCTCTTTGTTGATCGGACTCAACGAAGCAGACAAGTAAGAACTACTTAACTTTTATGAACTAGACTTAAGCAGTTGATACAAAGACTTCGCAAAAGCAAAACGAAGACAATACAAAGAATAATTAATCTCTAAGATTGTTTAGCACGATTGTCTTGTCTTCATTTTGATGAACTTCACATCTTTTATAGATTTCTTGAGTCTTGCACGCCAAGATGTGTAGTTCATAGCTTTGGTAACTCTTGTTGTTACCTTCTTGAGATTTGCCTTCTTTGTGAACTCAGAATCTTTCTTGAATATGTGTTTCCTTCATTACCGAGCTAGCAAGGTAACACATCTTCTTCACATCATAGAATCCTTGAAAGAATCGCGTTGGAAAGAACAACTAGCATGTTTCCTTCTTTTGAAACTGTGTGGAGTTGACTTATTCAACTTAGCTTGAATTATGGAAACTTCAAGTAAGGAATCTTCCATAGCTCTTCCTTATGATTAAGATACTTTCCTGGACATAAACATAAACAACCAAAACCGTGGAACTTGATTAATAAGTGAATAAAGGCAAAACTTAAATTTGACAACTAAAGAACAGTTTTCGCCCAAGCTCTCGGCTTTCAATGTTATCCTCAATGTTAACCCAACATCGTCTAACATTTCATCGTCTAACATTTAATCCAGAAAGCCCTGCACTTTCAGAAAACTTTAAGTTTTGGCTCATTTTAACTATTATTGGGGTCATTATCAATTGAACAAACAACGCGGCACAACTAATCAACCGAAATGAATAATTTAAAACATGAATAGCATTCGCAACCGCTGCGCGATTGCGAATAACCCATAATAGCAACCGTTGGGCTGTCGCAATTTGGAAATACTCGCGATCGCCTGGCCGTTGCAAGGCAACGGCAACTTTTCGTGACTGCTCGACGGTTGCGAATAACATTCATATTCAAAAGATGTGATTTTATGGAACGATCTTGATGTGTTTGTGATTTTTAACAACAAAACTCATTATTACATGTGAATTAAAGTAATAAGTGATTACAACACTAGTAATTGTGTTATCAAAATAGTAGAGTATATGAGATTGAGCAAGTTATCAATGATGAACCTATCTTATGTTTTACAACTAATCATCATACCTAGTAGTTATAATTGCAATATGTGATTGTGATTTACGTTACAAATTTAACTATAGATGTCATTATGATGTTGAATTAGTAGATCATCCAAAGCATTATGTATATATCTGTATCTAGGCATTACGTTCGTTTGCGTTAAAAGTAGTTATTAGATTCATTACGGACCGTCTTTTGTAAAAGATGCTTGATTGTGAAATAAAACCTTATAATTTGCCTCATTTTAGCTATTTTATCAATTTAACAAACAACACACCTTTAATAACCATCTGAAATGCACAAATTAAAGTCTTGAATTTTATTCGCAACCGCCCGGGGGTCACAAAAGACCATCTTTCATGGCCGTCGGGCGGTTGCAATGCAGGAGTAGTAACCGCCTGACAGTCGCTACTAGCCAACGGCTAGTAGCTTTTGCGACCGTCGGGTGGTCGCAAAGGGCAACGGCTAGTGCCATTGGCGACTGCCCCGCGATCGCAAATGATACTAGCCGCTGGACATAGGGACCTCCGGGTGGTCGCGAATTGCCAGTTTCCCCCTATAAACATACCCCTCCCACACTTTCATAAATCACTCCTATCTTCACCAATTCTTAAGGTATCCACACTTTGTTTCCCTTACTACCTCGAATATCTATTTTCAAAACTATATTTTGTTATTGGATGCTATCCTGTTTATTTATTTGTTGATAGATATTGTCGTAAACACATCGAGGCTACTCGTAGTGGATACAACATTCTTGAGGATCGTTCTTTCACGCTTCATGAAGTACGTTGATCATTCTATCACACTACAACTTTATAGTGCATGATAATTTTTACACTTTAAATTGATAATTGTTCGTAGTATTAATTGTAATTATTTTCTTTATATTTTACAACTTAAATAAATAATGGATTATCAAGCCGATAGATCTTGGATGTACCATAGACTCGATATCAATGGTTATTTGCAAGATAGTTTTGTGGTTGGGGTTCGCACGTTATAGAATTCGCTTCGCAACAAGATGAGTACCTAAATCTGGGAAAACGTATTAGGTGCCCGTGTAGGAAATGCAACAATTCAGTTTTTTTAATCAATACGCAGTCCGTGTTCATCTTCATAAGTCGGGATTTACGTCTGGATATTTCGATTGGGTTTTGCATGGGAAAAAGTCAACCAGGACTACTATATCGTATTTGCTCGATTCCCCTGGCCCATCCCACGCGAATATTCCCGACAGCCATGTTCATGCTGATGATTTGTTTAGACAAATTATCGTCGATGCATATGGAGGCCGATTTGATGAGGACGAGGTGCATAATGAGGATCGAAATCTCGATGCGAGAGCTTTCTACGACTTGATGCATCTAGGACAGGTGAAGATGCATCCTAAGAAGGGTAAAACCGTCCAATAGTGGGTTGGAGATTAGTTGAAGGACAAAACCATGCACAAAATGAGTAATGCCAGTTCTGATAAGTTTTTTCAGATGTCTAAAGATGGTATGGACCCAGAGATTGAGAAGTTGTTACCTAAAGACACGAAAGGGATGCATAAAATGCTGAAAATCTTGGGGTTAGGGTACAAGATGATTGATGCTTGTCCAAATCAGTGTTTCCTGTTCTACGGGTTACCGACGACTAAGGACTTTCAAAAATGCCTGGTATGCGGGGAAGATAGATACGAGTCTGGTAGGAAGTCGAAGGTCGCGAAGAAGAAATTGTGGTACTTCCCTCTAGGTCCTCGTCTTACTAGGTTGTATTATACCGTAGGCACTACAAAGCATATGCTTGACATTTGTAGTATTAAGAGGCTACAAATCGAATGATACACCCAGCTTCAGGCGAGGCGTGGCGTCACTTCGACCGGACGCATTCGGATTTTGCAGCATAGCCTAGGAACGTATAACTCGATTTGTGTACGAATGGATTCACACCTTATGGCTTATCTGGCAAGGATTAATCTTGTTGGCCAATGTTTGTCACCCCATATAACCTCTCTCTCGATCTCTGCATTAGGCAAGAGTTCATATTTTTTAGCCTTATCATTTTCGGTCCACAGAAACCTGGAAAGAACATGGATGTTTTTCTGAGACCACTGATTGGCGAGCTTAATGCTTTATGGAGCATTGGTGTGGAGATGTATGAAAACTCGTACAATCTCTTGGTTAACCTTTCCTCAGTCTCAGAGAAAATAAAACTTTCAATTACGAGCCGCCCTGATGTGGAGGATTAGCGATTTTCCGGTGTATGAAATGTTGTCTCAGTGGAGTACGCATGGAAAGTTATCGTGTCCTTATTGTATGGGAGACACGGAATCTTACAGTTGAAGAATGGTGGTAAACCGTGCTTTTTCGATTGCCATCGTCGATTTTTGCCCAAACATCATAGATGGCAGAACGACAAAAAACTCTTTCTACAAAGGGCGCAATGCACCTGAAGCACCTATTATTAGGAAATCGAGCGACGAAATGAGGGAAATTTTGGAGGAGCTTGGGCATGTTGGTTTTGGGCCCAAAGTAAAAAAGCTACCGGGGCTTGGTACATATCATAATTGGTTGAGGAAGAGCATATTCTGGGAACTACCTTATTGGTCCACAAACTCAATTCGTCACAATCTAGATGTCATGCACTGTGAGAAGAGATATTTTGATAACATCATCAACACAGTATTGGATGACTCTAAGATAAAGGACAACATGAAGTCTAGACATGATTTGAAGCTCTTAACTAACCGTAATGAGCTATTTTTAGTACCCACCGCCCGAGGAGTTGCATTTAAAAATCCAAGAAAAATCTATTGTCTCACGCGGGAGCAAAAGACTAAGGTGTTTGATTGGTTGATCGATCTCAAGTTTTGGGATGGATACGACTCATACTTGGGACGAAGTTAACAAAAGCATCAACATAGGTTGTTCGATATGAAAAGTCATGATTGTCACGTCTTCATGCAGAGATTGATTCTCATTGCTTTTCGCGACTCATGCGACCCGACATTTGGGGCACATTAGTAGAGATTAGTTTGTTCTTACATGCCATTTGCGCTTCAGAGGTTTCAGCCACGGATATGAAGGGTCTTGATGAGTCTATTGTTCTCACATTGTGCAAGATTTAGAGGAAATTACACTAAGAGTCTAACATAGAGAAATTAAAAATAAAAGTACACAATTTGGATACGATTACACTAATAATGGCCTGGCATGGAAATTACACTAAGACTACAACATAGTGAAATTAAAAATTAAAGTACACAATTTAGATACGATTATACTAATAATAGTTCAACATTAAAATTACACTAAGAGTCAAACATAAACACATTTAATAGTACAAACATAAACAAAAACACTACTCGTTATCATTATCATCATCCTCGGTCGGGATATCCTCACTATCAGAGTCCACCAAGCGATAAGTGTCATCCTCAACTGCAGGCTGAGGCCCCACCAGTAACATCATCGTTACCTCCCAGATCGACAACATCGTCAAGGTCCCGATAGACGGGGTCCTCATCCATCGCATCGTCAGCTACATGCCCCTCCTCCTGATCGGAGCTGTCTACGTAGGTCGGGGCATATGCAGGCTCTGTGGAAGAACTGGGAGCAAATGGATCTCGCCTATGACGTGGCGGCCTAGGAACCGTATGAGTAGCTCTCGTCCTACGTGCTCAGCCCATGAACGCCTCAACTGGAATCTTTGGAGGTGCAATCCCTGTCGTCTAAATATACTGCTCTCTCCAGCTCTGCATAAACGTAAGCAAGGCATTAAATCTTCGATATGAGGTCGTCATCATCTCTTAGTTCTGCATCTCCAACTCCTTGATGTAGGCTGCTTTCTGTACTAAATGTTGTACGCTCTGGATCTGCGCCACCCGATAGGCCCTTCGCCTTCCCCTTCTTCACTGGCCCAATGGCCTTGGTCCAAAGTGCGGCATCGAACTCAGGCAAATTAGCTGGTGGCGGATACCTCTTCCTCAATCGCTTCATGTACTTCTTCTGCATTAATGTTTGAAAGAATCAGTATTTAGATTAGAATAAGAAATTAACTGAATTCGTGGAAAAATTAAGGAGTATTTGAAATTACTTATAAATAAGTCTAGCCGAGTCATCTATCCACTCACGCCTCAATGGCTGTTTGGTAGTACTGCCCATCCCCTTCACCCTCCTCGTATGACCGAACTTGTACGCCTCATCATGTCGAATAGGGGTCTTGCGATTAGGGCTCACCAACGACTACACATTTTAAGAAATAGTACGTTAAACTTAATTATACATAGATTAAGAATACTTAATTACGCTCATATTGTTAATTTTAA
This sequence comes from Linaria vulgaris, assembly GCA_948329865.1. Taxonomy (NCBI): domain Eukaryota; kingdom Viridiplantae; phylum Streptophyta; class Magnoliopsida; order Lamiales; family Plantaginaceae; genus Linaria; species Linaria vulgaris. The sequence goes on from OX415252.1 coordinate 78,469,334, forward strand.
TAAAGCATACCATCTGACGGTTGATCTCCTCTGGGTCGATGGGTCCACCGAAGAAGTAGGAGGTGCCTTCTTCATAAACCCCTTGATGCGCTTCCGACACCCAATGTATCGCCTCAGCCTCCAACACATCGTTCATCCAGGTCTTCGAAACCCCAATTGACTTTGGATAATCCTTCCTCTCCATGTATTGCTTCTTTGTGTTGTGTAAAATACTTATAACAATTCTTGGCACTTTTTTTGAATGCTATATGTACGTCGTACAAATCTGTCTCTCGGATCCTATATATATTCTACAAAATAATTAAGTTTTTAAGATTATTCATATTATATCTTTTGATTTATTAATACATTAAATTAAATAATATATTTATGTAATAATTACTCACCGTAAATTTAATCCACATATCCTCTCACACCTTCTCAAGCGTCGCCAAGTAGGAGGGCCAATCGAATATGTGATTGTCGTCGCAGCCTCACCACTAGGGGGGGCGTAAACAAGCCCCAATCCGACAATTTAATGATCTGTTTCTCGAGACTGATCATTGGGTACCAAAGCACCTCTGGAGGATCCCCTACCTGAGCATTGCTGCGTGTCTGTGCATACTATCGATACTGGAGTCTCGGTCGGCCTCCCGCTCAGGCTAGATCTAATGGACTCTGTAGACGGTGCTCTCTGTGCTCCGATGGACTATGCTAATGGTGGTCTAGCCCTAGATCCAAACAGTGCACAAGGCGTCTGGCGCGACGCTGCTGCACTAGGAGGATCAGAGTCCTCAAAAGAAAGGTGGCGCTGTAATGTAGAAGTCAGCGATGTAGACCCCTCTCGTGGCCCACGAGCCCGAGCCTTGACAAGTCGCTCGGCTGGAACACTAGGCTGGGAAGCGGCGGTGGACTTACTCGCGGCGGGGCACATGGCGCCGCAACCCCCATGGGTACACGTACCATAGGTCTAAGACTACCTCGACCAGCACCCATAGGGGGGCCACTGCCAGTCGAACGTGTCTAGTCGTCTGACATGTCGAATAAACGTGTACTACGAAACTAAGAAAAAATATCTAAGTTAGATGATTGAGAGATTATATAGAGATTCCCTAAAATTCAATTGTTACTAAGTTATAAGTATTCCCTAAATTAAAGGCATCGTCTTGTAGAGATTCATAAAAATAACATTATTTCTAAGATATAGAAATTCCCTAAAAGCATCGTCTTTTCAATTTTTAAAAGATTTCTAAAGATCATTTGTTCTAATTTATGTAATCATTAAACATAAAACATATAAAAACTAAACAAACAATTCTAAATAAAATAAACTAATTAAACTAACAATTTAACATTTAAACTAACACATGTCAACTTTAAACTAACAATTTAAAATTTAAACTAATAATAATACATTACATAAACTAAACTATCAATTTAACATTTAAACTAACACATGTAATTGGTGATGAAATATTGTCCGGGCCCGTAAAGTCGGGAATTTTGGGGATATTATTATTGAGTTTTGTTCGAAACTCCTATCTTGAATTTGAGGAAAAAAGAGGTAATATTATTTTATTAAGAATTTCGAGTGAATTACAAGTAGGTCGTACAATGAGATAGCTAATGCTAGTGAAGTGTTATTTTGCTAAGTACAATTGTGCCGAGAATTCGGGCGAAACTTGTGCTGATATTGTGTTGTGGAAAACTTGTCTTCTGATTCTGAAATGAGGGGCTATTTATAGCGCTAGCCTTTGGGGTCTTCGACCAATAGGGGCTAGTCTTTTCGTCTTAATTTTGAGGGGCGCTGGTGGCCAATAGCGCGAAGGTCTTCTGCGCTAATGGGGGTCGTATATCAGGGGATGACCAATGGCGTGGGTTTGACTAATTTTTATCTGAGCGGGTAGTGATGACATCTGTTCCAATGGTCTTCGAGGGTGGCTCTGGGCCAATGAGAGAGAACTTGTTTGTCCCAATCGTTGGTCTGAACCGGTAAGAATTGTCGCTTTCTACTCCAATGGCTGACTTGGGCCAATGAGGCACGGTCTTCTGTTATAATGATGGTGGTTGGGAGCTACGTTGAATGAGTGTGGTTGGCACGTTTTTTGAATATGGTCATCTGGGGTTCCGCCTAGGGGGTCGGGTGGCTCCATTGGTCGTGTGTTATGAGAGGGACCCGTTGAGTCGTTCTTTATAATTCTATGATCGGTCGAGCTATGTCTTCGGCTATCTCTAGACCATGATTTGAGCATTCTCGAACCTTCCTTGTATTCACTCATGTCCTTAGTGTTTTGTTTTGTCCTCCTTCTTCCATGATATTTTGGTTGAGTGTTGAATATCACCACCCAGGATCCCTTATCGTGGGTCCCGTGAGATTCGAGTGGCGTCTAGCCAGTCGAGGAGTAAACCACATCGGTCTGGGGGGCTCTCTATAATCCTCCATTGCGGGTACCCGAGGTCATGACCGATTTTGGGGTCTTTAGGGAGAGGTTTACCCGAGTGTTTAGATCTGAGCCGTACTCCCTTCTTGGGGCACTGGTTGGTCAAGGTCCAGGAATACCTTCTCTGAGCGTTTGGACCAAATACCCACATCGGGGGTGTTAGTTAGTCATGGCTCGAGGGTACCTTCTCCGGATTCTCGGATCGTGTGCCTTTATTAGGGTAGTATTTGTTCGTGACCCGAGGGTGGCTTTCCTCTGGTCCTTGGTCGTTTTTGTGGGTTATTCTTTTTTGCCCATTTCCGAGGGCGTGGCGAATTATGCATCATCAGTTATTTTTAGTCTAACAATTTTGCATTTAAACTAACAATTTAACATTAAATAAGCTAAACTAACAATTTAATATTTAAACTAACAATTTAACATTAAATAAGCTAAACTAACAATTTAACATATAAAAATATTATTAAAACATTAAATATAAGACATAAATCGAAAAAAGCTAAAAAACTTACAATTATCTAAAGTCGCGACTGTCGGGCGGTTGCGAGGGAGAGGGTGCGGTCGCAGGGGGGGTGGTGAGAGTGAAATGTTGAGTGTGAAGAATGAGAGGAGAGGGGGGGGGGGGGGGGGTATTTGTAGGAAATACCCCCTCATCCACGACCACTGAGCGGCCACGGATGCGGCGCCCAAAATTAGGGCGACACGCCTTAATTTCTACGTCCTCGCGACTGCCAAACGGTCGTGCATACCCCCCGCCAAAGAAAGTCGTGACCGTCAGGCGGTCGCGGATGGTGGGACGACTGCCTGGCGGTTGCGAGGCCGTCGCAAAAGCCTGGCGATCGCAGGCAGTTGCGAGGGGCGGTTGCAAATGCCCCCTCAGTCTTGTAGTGTTTCGTGACTCCGTCTTTTAAGACATTTTGTAGCGTTTCGTGACTCCGTCTTTTAGGACATTCGAATTAGGAACACGCCATTTAATAGTTTTGAAGTTAATAGTGAAAAAACAAATAGCATATGTGTTGATTTAATACTTCGGATTAATTTCATTTTTTCTCCTAAAGTTTTATTTATGAGCTCCTTGTTAAAATCGCATAGGTTAACTTATCACTTTATTTTCTATAGGAAATAATATGTCTGTTTCACTAAGTATATATGGTCATGATCAATGCCTGTATATTTTCTTTCGTATTCCTTAAACGAAATATTTAAGAAGATTAATTTCATCAAAAAAAAAAACTTTAAGAAAAGAAACACAGACACGTGCCATATCTGCGCTCACAAAGACCCCATCTCAATGTCCCACCACAAACAATTACATGAAAATAGCCATCTAAAACATGAATTGCCCAGCTGTATCCATTCTTGAATTCCAAAATTCAATCTCTTTCGAAATTTCTAGAAGACAAATATCAAATCATGTTACGTCAGTTAGTACCACCAAAATAATAAATGATTTTCTGTCAATATGCCCTCCTCCAAAGCACAAGCACCTTTCTTGGCCCTCTTTTCGTTTGTACCACCAATATAGCTAGTGGTGATGTATATCGTGGGGAGGACCAATGGTCCACCAAGGATTATGCCAAGTGTCTCATTTGAAGTGGTTTTAAAATGTAATTTAAAAGTTTAGCCTTTAATTTGTATTATTTTTTTTAGACCCCATAAATAACAAAATTAATCCATTACAACCATATCAGGCCCAACATGCTTCTGTATCAATGACTTAAGAATATAAATTCTAAAAGTATCTCATTTTGACCGTGATATCGTCGAGTATCCCACCAGGTTTTACAAAGATCGCCGATCTTCAACCACTCGATCGCAACCGATGGTTTTGCAATGGTTCCTTCACCGACAAACAGTGCAACACTGGTTCGTTTCCTACTCCGAGTGTACGAGATATAATTCAGAATGAATGCTTAAAGAACACGATGCTTCAACACACTCAGGCAAAAGCCCAAATTTTATTTATAAGTGGAAACTTATTTATTACATAAAAGCCGTAACCCTTTTAGAGAGGAGTTACATGTTTAGCTACACATAGCATAATAGACATAGCTAGATTATTCTAAATATTTATCTTGTAACGATATTGTAATCTCTTATACTTATCCTTCATTTATTATAGCGATCTAGTTTCTAAACTTAAGATTGTAAATTTGTATTTATACCTTCCTTGTTAATGAGAATATTATCACTTCCAAATTACCTTATTGTCTTATATGGTATCAAGAGTCAATACTCTCTAACGAGATTCTTGATCCGATGGCCGGCCCTACTCCGTCTAGCCCCGCCGACGATAATTCGTCCTCCGGTGAGTCCCTCCTCACCTCTCGGCCGCTTGGAGTCGCCAACGCGATGGGTTCCGACCCGCTCGTTCCCATCAGTGCAAATCAGCACCTTCCGCTGCACCTTGACGGCACAAATTATGTCGCTTGGCGTTCACAAGTTCGCCATCTCTTCCACGATTTTGGTCTCTTCGGATACCTCGACGGCACAACCGCGTGTCCCCCCCGTGGCACCACGCCGGAATCCCATGCCCGTCACCTTCATTGGACGCGACAAGACTCACTCATCCTCACCGCCCTTTTTGGCTCAGTCGCTAGCACCATTATGACCCTCATCTCTAATGACGAAACTTCGGCGGCTGCGTGGCTTACGCTTCAGCGTACATATGCAAACCGTTCTCGCTCGCGTGTGATGCAACTTAAAGACGATCTTAACACCATCAAACTTGGCAACCGATCTGTTGCTGATTTTCTTCATGCCGTGAAAGCAAAGGCGGATGAACTTGCCGTCATTGATCATCCTCTTCATGACGATGATATAACTCTTTATGTGCTGAATGGTCTCGGCCCCGCCTATCGCGACTTGGCTGGTCCGATCCGTGCTAAGGAAAATCAGATCCGTTTCAGCGAGCTTCATGATCTATTACTCGCTCAAGAGGCATTTTTACGCCGCGCTGAAACTGACGCCGCTTCTCTTGTTGCCACGGCCAACTATGGCTCCTCTCAGCCCCGATCCAATTATCAGCGTGGTCGGGGACATAATTCAGGTCGGGGTCGATCATCCAACAACCGCGGTCAGGCCCCTCACGGTCACCATCGCGGGCTCGTGTCCAGAAATGGAAATCAGCAACGCCCGCCAGTGAACCATGCCACTGGATCGTCCTCTCGGCCCGCCGTGATCTGTCAATTGTGTGGCCTTCCGGGACATGCCGCACGCACCTGCCGTTTATTCAGTCCGCCTCATGCTAACCTTGCTACCACTCCGACCGGTCAACCATCGAACTCGGACAATAATTGGCTCATTGACTCTGGCGCATCCCACAACCTCACCTTGGACCTTCAAAATCTATCCATTCACTCCGAGTATGACTGTCCCGATGAGGTTGGTATCACCGGTGGTATAGGTTTGCAAATATCACATGTTGGCTCCTCCGTTATTAATTGCTCCGATCGTCGTTTTGTTCTTGATAATGTTTTATGTGTCCCAGCGTCACGACGGAACCTTTTATCTGTGCATCAATTCACTAAATCTAACAACGTGACTATTGAATTTTTCTCGTCTCACTTTGTTGTTAAGGATCGCAGTACGAGGGATAGGTTGCTTACCGGACCTTGCTTGAGTGGTGTGTATCAGATACGGCTACCTAAGGTCCTTCGGCCGCATGTGCAAGCGTTTGTTGGCGAACGAACAACCAAGGATTGTTGGCATGATCGTTTGGGTCACCCCTCTTCCCGGATTAGTTCATTTATTTTACGGCAGTTTAATTTACCTTGTGAGGACTCTTCTGTTTTGAATTATAATAACTGTGAACATTGTTTTTTGAATAAGAGCAAACAGTTACCGTTTACTCGTTCCTCACTTGTGTCTGAGCATGCCTTACATTTCATTTATGGTGATGTTTGGGGCCCCGCGCCGACTACTTCTCTTAATGGTTTTCGATATTATCTTCTGTTAGTGGATCATTATTCGAAATATTGTTGGTTGTTTCCGATGACTAATAAGTCCGAGGTTGCAAAACCTTTTGGTCATTTTCGTGGTCTTGTTGGAAAACAGTTTGGATAGGTGATCAAAAATTTTTATACGGACAACGGTGGTGAATTTGTTGTCTTACATCCGTATCTTCTTGCTAATGGTATAAGCTGGCTCACCACGGCCCCACACACGCCTCAACAAAATGGTACTACGGAACGCCGTCACTTAAGTGTTGTTTCTATTGGTCGCATTTTGCTCTCACTTGCTCGCCTTCCCTCAGTATTTTGGGAATTTGCTTTTGCAACGGCCGTTTATTTACTCAATCGTCTTCCAACGCCGGTTCTTAAAGGCACGTCACCCTTTTCCATCTTGCAGGGGCGTTCGCCAAATTAGCTTCGTCTCCGTGTCTTTGGTTGCCTCTGTTTTCCTCACCTACGGCCGTATATTCGTGGCAAGCTTGATCCGCGACTCAGTCAGCGTATAAATGTTTTGACATTGAAACTGGTCGAATTTATATCTCTCGCCACGTCCGTTTTATTGAGGATAATTTTCCGGGGTTCGATCCACCTGCTCCTATCACGCGAACACAACAAGGTTTTTCCACGCCACTTCTCGTTCTTCCCCAACTGCCAGCCGAACAAGTTGCACCAGCACTACCCTCTTCTGATAAAAATGTTGGAGTGATGTTGGGGCAATATTGCAATCACACCCCTGTAGCACCAGTTTCTGCGCCTTCTGATAAAAATGTTGGAGTGATGTTGGGGCAACATTCCATCCAGAACCCTGTTCTTCCCACTTCGGCCTCACCCGTGTTGGAACCCGACACCGTTGCTCCTGACCCGACACCTGCTCCTGACCCGCCTTCCACGAATCGGGCTCATCCCATGATCACTCGTTCGCGTAATAACATTTTTAAGTCGAAGCAAATGCATCTCGCCACCAAGCATCCTTTGGCAGGCCCTCTTGAACCCACATGTGTCACTAAAGCCTTGAAAGATCCCAATTGGCATCACGCTATGGGTGAGGAACTCACGGCCCACGCCAAACACGGAACTTGGTCACTTGTTGACGAGCCGCCTAATCGAAATATTGTTGGCTCAAAGTGGGTGTTTTGTATTAAACGGCTTCCTAACGGGAAAATTGATAAATACAAGGCGCGCCTTGTGGCTAAAGGGTTTCATCAACGACCGAGCCTTGATTTTAAGGAAACGTTTAGTCCCGTTGTTAAACCCGTCACTATTCGGGTTATTCTCACACTTGTTGTCTCTCGTCAGTGGCCGCTTCGTCAACTTGACATAAGCAATGCTTTTCTTCATGGGGATCTCAGTGAGGATGTATTTATGAGTCAACCACCGGGTTTTGTGGATCCTCTTTATCCACGTCATGTCTGTCATCTCCACAAGTCCCTCTACGGCCTTAAGCAAGCACCTCGGGCGTGGTACTTGGCACTTAGTTCGGCGCTTGTCTCGTTTGGCTTCATCCAATCCAAGTCCGACAACTCTCTCTTCATCTATTCTCGCACCAAGATTCTTTGCTTTATGCTTGTGTATGTCGACGACATCATTATCACGGGGAACGATCCGTCTTTCGTCTCCTCTATTATTTCTCGACTCTGTGAGCGTTTTTCCGTTAAAGACTTGGATGCGCTAACATACTTTCTCGGCATTGAAGTTCTTCGTTGTCGTGAAGGCCTATTTCTATCCCACCATAAATACATCGCTGATGTGTTGGCTCGGCACAAAATGGATGGGGCAAAACCCCTCGCTACTCCGATGACATCCAATCCCACCGCTTCGGGCTCGGCCTCCGCTGTTGATCCGACACCTTACCGCCAAATTATTGGCGCTCTTCATTATTTGGCCTTTACTCTCCCGGATATTGCCTTTGCCGTTAATCGCCTTGCCCCACGAATGGCATCTCCCACTGAATCGGATTGGGCTGCCCTTAAGCGCATCTTGCGCTATCTTAAGGGTACTCTTTCCCATGGTCTTCTCCTCCGTCGCTCAGACTCTCTTAAGTTATCTGCCTATTCGGATGCGGATTGGGCGGGAGACACCCTCCACGGCACATCCACATCAGCCTAAGTCGTGTTCCTTGTCTCGAATCCAATTTTATGGACGTCGCGCAAACAACGCGCGGCCTCCCGTTCGTCGACCGAGGCTGAGTATCAGGCACTTGCAAATGCTGCGGCGGAAATTAGATGGATCCAACACTTGTTCGGTGAGCTCGGGTTCTCCCTTCCACCCATGCCTCTCATTCGCTGTGATAATATGGGTGCCATTCGCCTTTCTCTTCATCCGGTTCAGCACTTGCGCATGAAGCACATCTCGGTTGATCTCCATTTTGTTCGTGACCTTGTTAACAAAGGATTCCTCAAAGTCTTCTATGTCAACACTCTCGACCAATTAGCTGATGTTCTTACCAAGCCTCTAGCTAGATCTCGGTTTCAACTTATGCGTTCCAAACTCTCCGTTGCTGATGGAACGTCGATTTTGCAGGGGCATAATAGACCTAGCTAGATTATTCTAAATATTTATCTAGTAAAGATATTGTAATCTCTTGTACTTATCCTTCCTTTATTATAGCGATCTAGTTTCTAAACTTAAGATTGTAAATTTGTATTTATACCTTCCTTGTTAATGAGAATATTATCACTTCCAAATTACCTTATTGTCTTATATAGCATCCTTGTTTCCTACACACATACACTCAGATTTTACAATAAAATTTAGAAAATATAAACACTCGACATATTATAGACTTATTTAGACTTCTTTTTATTTCTTGTAAGAAAACAATGGGGAATGCTCGATACCCTTTGCTTTCTTCAGCTTGCTTAATATATAGATGAAGTTCTGGACTTTACACGCGGACTTCAATCACATGGGAAAGTGGAATCATCACTGCTTACGTTTTCTTCCACTACAACTTGTGGTCCCTCCATTATCAATCTGTATTTTAATGGAGGTGGTCCTGGCCCTTATCACATGGCTCATTTTGCTTTGCCAGTAAAATTTGTTAAACATGTTGCCGGAATTTCTTTTTTTCCGGCTGGTTTCTGCCGTTGCCGGAATCTCTTTTTTCACAGTGTTTGCCTTTTGTTTTCAAATATTGTTTCTGCAAATCGCGTGGTATTGTTCGTCATACTATTTAGCATAAATGATCCGTTCTCTGATTTTTGAAAGATCTTGAACGAATACTTGACTTTGTCCATCTCGGTGAGACAGACCCAAAGTCCCCATGCTCTTCGGGTAGAAATATCATCCTCATAAATTGGGGAGACCAAGAGTTGTCCTTTGGGTGGTGGCTTTATATAATCCACCGCCTTCATGTTGGGTCTATGTAGCTTGATGAAATGGAAGCTTAGATGGAAACCCTTTCCTGTAATTTCTGGAGCTGCTGATATAAACTTTAACTCCAAAACATCTCCTATTTCTAGTGTAGGATTGTTCTTCCATGTCTTGTATACTTTCTCGTAAATCCATTCTGGAAATTTAGAAATTTTCAGAAATCATGGTGATGTGGTAAAGACTGAAGCTATGCAGCCAAAGTCGAACCATTCTCGTACACTCTCAGGCTTTGAACGTGGTAGTATCCAAATTCTCGGATATTTCCCTGACTAGTCGGCCACGAATTTTTCTGGGACAAGTCCCATTCTCGTGTATAACCTGTCCCATGTCCTTTGATATTCAATTAAAGGCACTTTCTGCTCGTTTTTATCGATCTTAGAAGTCCTTGTTCTGGGCCTAAGATTGATCTCATCCTCTTTAATTTTTGAGGTATCATTTGATTCTTTAGGTGTTTCCACATTTGAATCGACTTGCTCATCGGTGTTTTCCTCGAAAAGATCACCAACCAGACCTATGTTGATGGAACTTGAATTTCCATCATCAAGCATTATCGCTTATAGCTCGGATTTTACCTTCGATGTGGCATCTCGTAATATTGGGTCCATAATGCTTTCCCAAAGACTCATGCTACCTAACCAAGTAGCCTTCATCGCGTTTAGGACCTTATTAAGATCCCTTTTATGTACATGATCAGAAGCCTTAGCATTAATTGTTAGACTATCGATCGCCTTGCTGAGTTCCTCCAGGTTTTCCCTGTGGTGCCTCCATCTCGTTAGAATGATATCAGCTTCATGTGCCTCCATCCCTTGTTAGAAAATCTGCAAGAATATTTTCATGAGATTTAATTACAAGAACATCAAAATCATAATATTGACATTCAGCCTGCCATCTTATAAATCTAGCTTTCTCAGGTTTACTTTCAATTTTATTTTTTAAGAAAACCTTGACGCTTGTGTTATCAATTTTCAACGTGAATTTCTTAACAAGTAAGAATAATGGCCATTTTTTAAAAGCCTTTCGAACTGCAAAGAATTCATTTTCGTTGGTGTGCCATCTTGCTGCTTCATTGTCAGCAAAGAGTCCACTAAAATATCTACAAGGGACTTCTCCTTTTTGTTTCAACTTTCGTTAGAACCGCCGCCCACCAGTGATCACTTGCATCTGTATAGAGTACCAAAGCATCTTCGTCATTAGGTATTGCAAGTTTGGGAAGGTTTTAACATATGTTTTTAAGTAGCTACACCGTTCCCTTATGCTCTTCCGTCCATCGGAACTCTGCATCTTTTTTAAGCAGTGGACGAAACATTTTCATGTAACTTGCCAGGTTGTTAATAAACATTCCCGTAAAATTAACCAACCCCATAAAACTATGAAGTTGTTTAACAGTTTTAAGATCGTCAGGAAAATCGTGTACCTTTTCAACCAAATGGTTTTGAAGGATGATACCTGATTCATCAATCTCGATTCCAAGGAATTCAATCTTCCTTGTTAGGATCACTGCCTTCTTTTCAGATAGCACCAATCCTTCTTTATGACAAACATCTGAGAATATTTCCAGATGTCTAATATGCTCTTTGATGTTTCTTGAGGCGATGAGGATGTCATCGACATACACGAACATGAATCCGAAATAATCCCTGAAGAGATTATCCATTTCCCTTTGATATATCTGGGGTGCATTAGCCAATCCCATTGGCATAACATTCCAAATATAGTGTCCTTGTGGTGTGGAGAAAGCCATATATTTCTTGCTTTCTTCTTCCATCTTGATTTGATAAAAGCCTGACTTGCAATCGAACTTTGAGAAAACCTTTGCGTATTGAACGTAGTTGACCAGGTGTTCTTTGCTCGGGATATAGTAACCGTCGAATTCCAAGATTTTGTTGATTCCTTGGTAGTTGATTACTAATCTCAGCTTTCCTCTTTTAATTTCTCCATGGTTCTTGACTAAGAATCCGACACTGCTGTATGGAGAGACTCCTGGTGAGATTAGCTTAAGGTCAAGATGCTCCTTAAGAATCTTTTGCATATCCTTACGATCATTCTGATTCATTAGAGTTGGCTTGTATCTAACAAACTCATTTTCCTTTCCTTTTTTGATTTTTAAGGATGCTTTGAGTTCGTTCTTGTTCCACTATGCCAAATGATCTTCATTGAAGTTTCTTTGGATCTTAGTTTTGACATCTTCTAACGAGATTTGTTCTTCGTTAGTGATGTCCAAGTGAGGACATAGTTCTAGGCTGGCCTTTAGGATCTCGATTGTTTTGTTTTTGATCCTTTCATCTTTCTGGCCACCAAGCTGTCAATCCTAAGCTGCAAGATTGCTTTGCCATATTTCCTCTGGTCACTCATCTTTAGGTGGCGAAGTTTTCCTTCATCACCACACTTGCTGCGAAATTGAATTGGCAATTTTCTGTAAAATGCCTGCGTCAATCGTTGCACCAGGATCTTATGGTCACATAGTGTTGTTAGTATAAGGCGTCTTGTTTCATTATCCTGGGTAAAACGTTTGAACGTTTGTAGGAAATTATTGACAAGTAAAATATCGGCTCTAGTGTCATGAAAATAGATTGGTGGCGTCTTTACCATGCACCATGGGATACCTCCCGCTCCACCAATCAATATTTCAGCTTGTTTTATTCCTCTTTTGAAGATAATAATCTTCTTCGAGAAATCTCTTTCGGCAATTGCTGGTAAATTTTCTCTGATATCTTCGTGAAAGACTCCTAGTTTGGTTGTGCAAATACCAGCTCCTGAGTCGATATACGCCGCAAATTATTCGGCTCAAAATTTCTCGTACAACATTACTACTAGGATGTATTGAGAATGGACTAGTGGTCATTTGAATCTGTATCTCTTCCCGTCCACTGTGAATTTCATTCCGTCCGGTAATCTTTCCCAAGGTTTGTGATCCTCAAGAAATTCTATTTCCAGAATTAGTTGTTCCGGGGTTTTACCTGCTCGCCCATTGATGGTGAAATCCATTCCACTTAATTTAAGGTTTCTTTGATATCTTCCCACTAAGGGCCGCTTCAGATAATATAAGGCGTCAGAAAGAAGGGTATTATCCTTCTGAGTGATATCAAAGATTACCTCGACCTCGCGCCATCCTCTTGGACATTGGAGTTCTCCTTTAGTTGTAAATTTTTTTGGTTCGATTACAACTTCAACAATTGGTTTTTTCCCCATGTTAGGCTATGCATCCTATTTTCAAGGAAAGAAACTCTTCTAGGCTCGAACCTCTGACTAGTATTCTTGTTGAATACTGGTTGATCTCGTATTATCATATCCATCTCATGGATATGAGGAAGATCGAAAATCTCTGGTTTGACTGCATGGGCAACTTTATCAAAGATTTTAGGTATCTCCACAAACTATTTTCTTCGGAAAAGATCAGAATGATGAGTATTGGAGAGGGCATATGAGATACTGTAGGTGATGGAGTATGGCCTATTTCCTTCATTCATTAACTCATTGTTCTTGAAATCCTGATGTAGAGTAGGGACCCTGTTGAAATCTCGATCGGCCAGATTATAGGCAATTGTCGGATAAACGAACATTGCCACCTTTCCAGCAAATAGATTTCCTGATATTCCTCTAAGACAGGCATCCCGTAGGTTTTGAATTCTTCTGTCAAAGATGGCAATATCAATCGGCGAATTGATTCCTTCTTTGAATGTCGCCTTGATCAAGATTCTTATGGCTCCGATATGGATCAATGACATCTTCTGAGCAACCTCTGTATTGAGTCGACTTGGTTCCTCCTTTATTTCATTCATAGGAACTAGTTGCATTTCCATCACATTACTTGTTAGCTCCATCAAGATCGGTAATTCTCCCGCCATCACCTTGTAGATGATGTGATGCTTTCGTTGTCTCATGCTTAGCTGGACTAAGACTCTCTCCATTTTCTCGATCATAAACCCATCGTAAACTCAAAGCTTTGGGTCTTCTCGCATAATCCTCATCAACGCCTTGTGAGATATGCTTGTTTGTGAGAAGAATCCTGACAGATCTTCTTGTACTTTCTGGTGGAAGGCCTCCTCGTCTTCAGTTTGATTCTGATTCAGATTCCGAAGACTCATCTTGCTATCATCTTCTTCATAATATACTTTTGGCTGAAGGAATATCCTCAAACTGGTACACTTGAACAAGGTCTTAAAAATAGATAGCTTCTTCGAATTCTGGTGTAGCCTCGAATTGTCTAACTCCTCTTGTTTAGTTATCTGGACAGTCTGTTGAGATGTGTCCCTTGGCACCACATGTCCAACAGTTACAGTCTTAGAAACTCTCATTGACACGTGTATGTGCTCTTCTGAAAGTCCTCCTTGTTGGTGGTCTGCTTGTACTTCATTGACTATAAGATGTCCTCCTCCGGCTAGGTCCTAGTCTTTGCCCTGATTTGTAACTTCGAGCCTTTTGTTGTGACCAAAATCTCCTTGGTCTCCATAAAGACCTTCTAGTGAACCTGTTTCTTCTTTGTTCATAGGGGTGATCCCTATGCTTCTTTCTCCTATGTCTTTCGGGTGCTCATGTGACTGTTAGGACGTCATTATCATCACATCAAGATGGACTAATTTGTTGATTCCTCTCAGTCTCTTGTAATTCTTCTGGGATGCTGCTTTCTGGAACCATTCGCTCAGCTTTACCTTGAGAAAGGACATCCTTCGGGATATTATATCCATCCTGACAGGTGTATATTCTTGCAATAACATTTCTCGCCATGGACTTGGTATTTTGGCGAAGAACAATGGGATCGTTGTTTCTTCGTTAATTCAGCTCTTCCATTTATACTTAGTAAAGAGTTTGATGTATAAATCGACGTTACATATATCATGTAACTCCATGCTATACAAGGCTTGCTCATTTCTTTTGGCCCTTTCTTGGTCACCCCCTCCGGTTTGGAGATCAACAAAATATCTTTCTCCAATGAAGTAGATTTTAAAAAGTCTGGCCATCCGGATAAGACACCATCTCTGACTTCTAGAGTGGTATTTTCCCATATTAGTTTGACTGGCCCTTTCAGGCTCATTTGAAACATCATTATGAACCCCTCATTGTTGAGTTCCAGTGTTGCTGCTGCAATTCGCATGGCCAATGCCCATTCATCGATCAATGCTTCTCAGTTTTTAAAATCCAGTATATTCAGATTGAGTATGAGCCCATAAGGATGAATCAGATCAAGTTGGGATCTTCCGTATGGTGTCACATGGATGTCTGGTCTCCGTGGTCTTGATCTAGTTGGCACAGCCATAAACATAGATCCTGCCAAAAAAAAACGTTCTGATGTGGCATGGGTTCATCCCGAATTGGATTCTGATTTGGATTATGAGATCCAAAACGTCGGTTACTGTCGACTGTTACTAGGGAGGATTTTATCTTGGCACAGTTGCATCCTTCAGGGCCTGAACATTAACGAGTTTTAAACCCGAAAATGATTCTTCTAGATCAGAAAGATCTTGCAGATCTCCATAGTTGATCTCGTCTAGCCAGATTCTGGACATGATCTTACGAAGTACTGGGTTTCCCTCGTATCAAGGCCTCTAGCTTCTCGTTTTTTGTCAATTCTCTTTTGACCTCAACCGCTTTACCCTTCCAAGTTCTTCATTCATCGTTGGATCTCTTGAAGAGTCTCAAAGATCTCCTTCTGGCGTCAGGACACAGTCTCCAGTTTGGTTTGGATTTCTTGAAGGTGCTCGGGCATATGGTATTGATGGTTACCATATGATGGGACCATTTTATGGATTTCTCTAAACCCCTGAGACAGCTTAGAGCCATCGGTCTCGAGCTCGTGAAAATTTGGTAGGTCCAAATTACTCATCTGGTGCGATAGTTTTCAACTATCACTATAATTTATTTCGTGTTCTCCAATTGCTCGAAAAATTCCCTGTTGAGAATATATCTCGAACTTTCGCTCGGACTCATAATTATAAATTACTCCCCTCATGAGGTGGTTATGTGTTAAAATAATAAATAAATTTCCACTTTTAATAAATAAGCCTAGGCTCTGATACCATTTAAGTTACGTGGTTTAAAAATTAAATAAGTAACAAACTTTTGGGCTAGAATTGAAATTTTTGAAATTAATGGATTAGCAAAATAAATATGATGCAGGTGGTTCATGCCATGTGGCATCATCCAAGCAAGGGGGTGCAGTGGTACCCCCTACCATAGACTACATCATAGCTAGTTTACAGTTTTGATGCCTGTTTTTTACTTCTTTTTGTTGACGGTGGACACATGTGGGGAAACCATCCCCATCATTTGCATGTGAAGGTGGACCCACTTAAATAATAAAGAAGATCAATGACATGGTTTTTGGCCAATGGTTTGATAGAAACCATCCACGGTTTCTATGAATAACTTGCCTAGAAATAGGCAATGTTATTGTGAATGAAAGACATCCAATTCAGAGCAATATTTTGCAGTGTAATATTTTCTCTTTCCTTTTGTAATATTTCTATATTAGTGTGAGGTGTATTCGGGGAGTGTTACGGGTAAAAAGGCTCTGTGGGGATCGTTGGGTTGAGCGAGAAATTGTGTAGTTGTAACAATTTTCTACATAGTGTATTTTCGTTCGGTGTCCCGTGGTTTTTCTCCAGTTTTGGTGTTTTCACGTTAAATCCTTGTGTTGTTACGATCGTCATATTTTATTCGTGTTTGCTTCGTATATCTACGATGGGCAAATCTTGTGGGCGCGTATTTGTCGACTCAAATACCTAACACTTTTTTCCTTGAGATATGTATTTTACCTATTTACAGAAATTATATGTATCTATAGACGTATGAACGTTTACAGCATATAGTTTTTATATCTATGCGAGAGGGTAAAATTTTGATGATTACTTGAAGAAAAAGTTAAAAAAAGAATATTTTCTCAATTATTTTACTTTGGATTAGTATTTTAAAAGCTTAAATTAGGAGATTATTTTACTGCCAGTGTTAGTTTGGCCATTGATCAATATTTTTTACAACTTTCTGTGTTCAGCCTTTTTTTAATAGTTTATATTGAAAAAATTAGTCACTAGAACAAAATCGTGGAACCTGCAGGTTAAGAGTTAAGACGAGGAATTTATGACTATGCAAAGAGCTCAGTACAATACCCACATCCTGACTCTAATGTCTATCTAGTGTGGGATCACGATAGACATATAAGGAGGAGCACCGAGAACACATCCTTTTCATTAAATTTCTTTTTTTCTATAAATGAGTATACTTTATATATTTTATTAGAAATCAGTTATTAGTTAATGTCACTTTCATCATAATGTGCTATAGTTCTGATTGGTACTTTTATGTAGGTCAAACTGATAGGTTAAAAGTCGTACTCAGTTACTCACTATCAACAAGAGACCTATCAACAGTAGACCTATACCTTGTTCCAAAAAAAAAAAAAAACAGTAGATCCATCAAAATTATTACTTGGCCACCAGTTGTCACCATACAAATTAATTATGTTGCTCTAATGATTAATCAATATTTGATTGGGTGAAAATTAATAATCAAAATGAAATGAGTGAGTTATCATATGACATAATTATGTACATGATTAATTATATGTATATGTAAATATATATGTGAATTGGGGCGAGTTCGATTGCTGACTTGGCAGGCTGACGAAACACTCTATATCATGCTGGTGGGGCTACGCCGGAACCAACTTTGTCTTTTGCACACATGTACTCCAAGCGACGTGGTGAGGGGACGAATGGATCTTTAATAATTTCGGACTAGACTCGGGTTATCCCAAGCTGCCTACGTATCCCATTCAGGGAATCAAGGCGAACGTAGTTCATTTCTCTATTCGGAGGACCGATCACTAATCGGGCTATGTGATTCACTTGTTTCTGCCTTGCACGGCTTGACGGGTTTGACCATATCTCTTTGTAGGAAGGTCCAAACCTTAATCCGCTTTATGATACGGAAAGTAGACTCCATTAGCTTTCCAAGAATATAGGGTACATGTTGGGGAGACATATCGAAGATCCTCTATATCGAATACCATGTCGGATATTCTGCATATCGGGTATTTCTACGCGACCTCACTGTATGGGCCATATCTTGATGTACGTATATCAAAAGCTCAATCCGCTTCTTCTTACAGAACCGTAACTCGAATATCTTTCATTCAATATAAGGCACACACTGGAATGTACTTGAGAACAAGCACACAACCTTAAATCTAATCGAGTTCAACAAAAAAAATGGCGGATTGGAGTGTCATTGGACCTATGCTTTACATGAAGCTCATTCTTACGATTCTAGGTTGGCCCAAATTCACAAAACCCTGGAGTATCGAGTTTGACCTCGATAGCATATCGAGCATCCAATACCCCCGCTCCGCTACTCAAGGTAGGTCATATTACTTACGTTATACTGTTCATCTGCATATCGAATACCCACATTCGATATGGAGCCTATTTTTTTATATAAAATCCACCTTCGATAAAAAAACATCCACCTTCGATATAAACATCCACCTTCGATATACACATCCACCTTCGATGTACACCATTCCCGATACACTACACCCGATATGGAGATTATCTTCGACATCTCTTAAGCCCGATATCATCACTCCCCGATATCAAAACTTACCCGATATATGTATACACTCGATATCCTAGTATCTCCGATATCCATTACACTCAACATCGCCCAGACTCGATATCCTCCATATTCAACGTCTTTCAGACTCGACGCCCGAGATCATTGACATAGAGTTAATTCTCGAGAAGTATCAGAGAATTTTATCCCCAAGTCCTTAGCAGCTTTTACAACAAAAAATAAGAAGAAGAGAAAAATGCTGATACAGCAGCAAAGAGGTCTCTCCCTCAGGACAGGATGCCTACAAAGGCGAATGTCCCTATATACTTTGCAAAAGGTACGAGCAAAACTCCACGTATTATAGATATCATAGGGGTCCCTTCATAAATGAGCATTATTTCAAGGAAAAGACAAAATATTGACATATTAATAGAAATAAGCTTTGACAATATTTTTTCGTCAATGATTGCAAAGTCATACATGATGGTGAAACAACAAAGGATCACCTGACTAAAAGATAAGTGACACAAAAATCAAACTTGTCTGGAAGATACAAATAAACGAAACATATACTAGTCGTCAAACACGTCCTCATGATACGTGATACGGTAGAGAATACCTTAACTGGTAAACGTATCTCCTATCCTACGGGATAAGGCAGATAAATACCTTATCAGGTAGACATATCTCCTATCCTACGGGATACAAAAGAGAATACCTTAACAGGTAGACTTATCTTTTGTCCTACGGGACAAGGTGAAAATACCTTAAAATGGTAGAGTTATCTCCTATCCTATGGGAAATTCCAGAAAATACCTTAACATGTAATTTATTTATTTACTATCCTACAGGATATGACAGAAAATATATAAACAGGTAAGACGATACCTCATATTTAAATGAGAAGATAGGAGATAGAAATACGTGTCCTCCTGCTCAAAGACATAATACAAAAGAATGCACTAATACAGGGTTTAACCTCTACCAGACTCCAAAACCCTACGGTAATAATACAGAGTTTAACATAAAGAATGGCAGGCAACATCTACCTATACGGTAATATGCCAGAAATGGCAGAGTAACATCTACCTTTACGGAAATATGCTAGAAATGGCAAAAGCCACATCTACCTATACGGTAACATACCAGAAATGGCAGAGTAACATCTACCTACATGGTACCATACCTAAAATAAAAATAAATCTATACCTACGCGGTACCATGCCTATAACGGCAGAGACATACGCATATACACGGTACCCTACCTTAAATGACAATGGATCATGCACCTACGAGGTACCCTAACGGAAATGACAACAAATCAAATACATGGTCCCTTACAAAGTATTCCTTTAACTATGACAAATACACAAGTTACTTTGAGATAGCACGCAAATTACAAAATTTCGCGCACAAATATGAGATGACATGATTGTATTAATCTAGACAAACATGAACAAAGATGAATCGAATTACAACAAAAATACATTTGGCGCGAGGGTATAAAATTCAAGCAGTTAGCTAGACTCCTACTCTGCATAATGATAATAAAGTGAAGATAACATCTATATAATGGCAGAATACTGCTAGATGCTCAAAAGCCACACGAATACGATTAAATGAATAAATCATTCATGACATAATGTTTTGGCAATGACATTACAGCTGTCACCGTACTGCGATTAATCTTACAACGAGAAACACATTCATTATCGCGTGCGAGGCATGAGTCAAGACAAAGACCAATTTCTAAGACATGTTCCAATCATAGAGATTAGAACATGTGTATCCACTATGAGGGTTAATATCTTCCCCATACTGGTCACTCAATTCAAAATCAATTCACTCTACGTGGTACGATATAGCTTTACCATTTAAGGTGTCGTCAAATCCTAAATGAAGCCAAGACAGGCGATAAAGTCTCATCGCTAATAGATGGAAATTTCAAGGTGAGATGAGATTTCCAATAATACCCCTGCGACAAAAAGATATAATGCAAGGTTCAAAATGAACAACAACTCTTCAGATAAAAGAGGATACATTCATTGAATAAAATCGCTCAAAAGCACAAGAAGTGTTAGCCAAAAGATCATTCCAAGCAGCATAATATGTTACGCTATAATCAGCGTAACTATACAACTCTTTCAAAGGGTGACCAATCAACAGCCCTTAGTAGCCCAAGCAAGTGATTTAATACGGACTAGGTGCAAAACTAAGAATGTCAAGAAATTTCTCAGCATCTATAGCCGAAAGCCTTCCTTACGATGACTTCTATCTCATTACCTATCTTATCATGTTTAAGATTGACAAAGAGCATGTTTAAGTTATATTGGAGAGAATATTGACATCTCTCCTCGAACCTATAAGTGATATGGACGTAAATCGCCTTTTACAAACATTGGCCTTGGAAGCCTCCTGTCCACTATGACGGACTTTAACTTTCTCAAATGATGTTTCATATGACTCTTTCTCTCTCACTACAACCTTGCTTGACTTCAAACATTTGCTTGACTTCAAACTTTTCATGGTACAATGCAACGTAACCTACATGGTATTTATGACATATGGCATACTCAACCTGTTATCATAGATCCTACCTCACAAGATATAACAAGAATCGTTTGTGATACGATGCCAACTACATCTACCTATTAAGTTACCAAAAGCGCTTTCAGATGCTACCTTTAATAAAGTACTCGAATAACTCAAGAAGTACCTACAAAGTTTGAGTTGGTTAAGTACCCACCTCACCAAAGGGAGACCTAGCAACACTAATGCTATGGCCGGGCTAGAGCATTCAAATATTTTCACATATCCCAAATTGTTATGAAGGTAAATGACAATAAGCAATAAAGAATGCTTTCATCGGTGACCTTGAGTTTTTGTCTCTTAGTCATCCGTCAACCTAACGCAAGGTTGGTAAAAACTAATTTTCATAAACCGTCACCTATACACAATCGCAATTTATAATCACAATAATACATACAACATTGCACATACAAAACCCCAAGCAGTCTAATTCATCTCTAGCATTAACGCTTTTGGGGCCATGACGGCCTCGTGTAGAGAACAACCTTCTTGTGTTCTACACTACTCTCTACTACAACATATTTGTCCCTATATTATTATGGACCCTCTTGCCCATCAACCCATCACACGAAATGGTCAAGCACCCACCTCGGTACGCATGGTATTTGACGCAGTCCTCTTCCGACCACGTGTTGCATCCGCCTCCATATCATCATTTGCATCGAATATAGGCATGTTACTAGAAATGCACTTCCTTAAGTGATTGTCGAGTAGCAATGCATCTTAAAGTATCACGTCTCAAAATTCTCATCAAGTGACAACCACCCTTCAAAGTTTCTATATAATGGCAAACCCTATTGAAGGCTCAACACGCATATGTAATCTTTGCAACAAGAATATTAATGCTTCACTTCATAAGAACGAAGGTCAACTACTATCTTTTTGAAGGAAACCTATTATGTTCCTAATCGGGTACATAGATTTAATTGAAGTGCAAGGTCTAAATTTGCATATGGTTTTTTCTTAAAACCCTATGCAAATTGGGGGACTAACAATGGTGCATCATAATGCAACATATGGATTGCAATTCAGAGGTTCAGAGTGAAGTTATGCCCAAAACGGTGGAACTGCGCAGATCTGGGACAACATGTCGAAGGTATGTCGAATTTGGGCTAAATTCAACATAGCCCGGCATTTTGCCTATAAATACCCCTCCATTTGGCCATAAAAAAAGGAGATAAAGTCATGGGAGCTCCCCAAAGCCCCTATATTTAATATTATATTTGATATACCCCTACCCATGTATGTCGAATATACATCCCTGACATGTCATCTTCGACATGTCACTTTCGACATCCACTAATCCTCGACATAATATTCAACATAGGGAATATTCGACATGTCTTTTTGACATGTGCCTTATATTGAATGAAAGATATTCAAGATACGGTTCTATAGGAAGAAGCGGATTGAGGTTTTGATATACGTACATCGAGATATGGCCCATTCAGGCCGCGCAGAAATACCCAATTTGCAGAATACCCGACATGGTATTCGATATAGAGGATATTTGATATATCTCCCCGACATGTACCATATATTTTTGGAAAGCTAAGGGAGTCTACTTTCCGTATCAAGAAGTGCATTGAGGTTTGGACCTTCCTACAAGGAGATATGGTCAAAATTGTAAAGCCGTGCAATGCAGAAACAAATGAACTACATTCGGCTTGATTCTCTCAATGGGATACGTAGGCAGGTTGGGCTAACCCTAGTCTAGTCCGAATTCATTAAAGATCTATCTGTCTCCTCACCTGGTCACCACGTCGCTTGGAGTACATGTGTGCAAAGGACAAAGCTGGTTCCAGCGTATCCACGAACCAACATGATGTGGAGTGTTTAGTCAGCCTGCCAAGTCAGCAGACGAACTCGCCCCAAATCAATATGATATATGTAACGCCCCAAAATTAGGAAGAAAATAAATTTATACTTTAGTCCTTGAACTTTTAAAAATTTCTATTTTTGACCATAAATGTTTAGCAAAATTTGCCTTTTAGTCCCTGAACTTAGAAGTTAGTCCTTTATTATTTTTATAGGTCTCTAATCCTCAAACATATATTGAAATTGCAAATATTAAGCAAGACAATCGAATTACCTAGAAAAATTACATAAGAAAATATGTACATAACAAAGAAATCTAATTATACATATTTGAATTTTAATTATAAATAACCGAGGGACCTGATATGCAATTAATTAATTGACGAGGTAAGCCATTACATCCTTAAGAGCATGATTGAAACCATATTTTTGTGATTTATTATAAAAAGTTCATGATGGAACATAAATATTAATTATTAAATTATCATTTTCTGTCTATAAATAATTCCCATTGTTCAACATTTTATAGAGCTCAAAATAATTCGATTCTGCAAAATTTCACTGAAATATGAGTTGTTCCTTTTTGTGATTTTGGTTGGTAAAATATTATTCTAGATTTTTATCTTGTTATTTTCTACCTAAAAAGTTGCCAAAACTTTTATTGCGCAGAAAATGTAAAATTTGCCCTGCACCTTAGAAAAATCATAACAAATAGTAGAAAAAATATTGTTGCTCTCTGTTTTAGGATACATACTCTCCTAGGTGTCTTCTACCTTTTGTATGAAGACATCTTTCCCAAATGATATGATCTAACATACCGTAATAAATAAACAATAAATTGCTGCCAAGAAATCTGATAGCAGCTCTTATGTTGCAATAATTATTTAGCATAACAAACCTTTGTGTTTCCACAAAATATTGGATACCCACATTCCTCGTGATGCTAGAAACTATAAACCGTAAAAAGATTTGAATACCAAATTCGTTTGGACATCCAATCAAAGATAAAACCAATACTGTAATGATTTTCAGCTTATTTAGCACAACCTTTATATTCTTAGTTTATAAGTTAAATCACCATCATAATTTAAGTATTTATCACACACATGAATTTAACATGATATATTATTAGTTATAATTCGATTATTATGATTTATAATCATGAGTTGACATTTTTGTGATTTTACTTACAGCATTTAAATGGTATATTTATCATGTTTAACATACTACTTTCATAAGTCTTAAAAGATTATTATTGCCACTTCATGACCTAACCATCAAATAAGATTATTTTTCACAATAAATATTCCTCATCACTTGTTTTGATAAATTTTGCATGTCTATATCTTTATATTTAAGTTATAATATAATTATATGTATTTTAAACGAACTATGTAAACTAAAGTAGTAATTAGCTAAGTTATACATTTTATGGTGTTACTTCATATGCTACTTATTTGATGTGTCGTTATAAAAGGTTTTGAATTGATTGAACGCTTAAAAAACGAGTTTTCTTAGAGTCAGTTAAGTAATATATTTTAAGGTGATTATGCATCAAATTGGATAGTTAATCCAATTTTACTTGTTACCATGACTTGTCGTCGAAATGGCTTTAACATGAATACTCGCATTCATAAGTTTGAACATATGACTGTTTAAGATAATTTTGAGGTATAAATAAGGTGGTTAAAATAATATATATTTGATATTCAATTGAATCATATGTTTTTCTTTAAATTCATCATCTAAGACTTTCATGTTTAGTGTAATGACATAAATTAAACTTATGTGTTATACTAAGATTTACATTGTAACTAGCATTCTTATCAAAAACTATCTCAATTTAACCAACATCAGAATTGAAGAAAAAGTCCTAATATTTGTTGTGGTGAATTATAAATCTAAAATTAATATTATTTAAATTTGTTAAAGGTCTGACATACTAATCAACGCCATCAAGGTTCACCGTACGAGTAAAGGTGATGTTCCATTTATGATTTATTCTAGCCCCTTTGGCATCCGACCTTGAGGAATTTGGACGGAAAAGCCACTACTCCGTTAACAAACCTCGAACGACCAACATTTCATCATATTCCTGTTTTTGCATCTCATCTCATAACATGTTTTTTTACTCATCGTTAAATCATATCCAATCCCTTATTATTTATCATATTGATTTATAATCATGAAAATCCCGATATTATAATATTATATGTTGGTTCTTGAACTGTGCAAAGAGCAACGAACTATGTTCGGGACATGTAGCTCAAGGAACAACGGATATTATCCGGTTTACTAGCTTATTTGCTTATCGAATACACCCATTGGAACTCCTTTGGGAAGTTGGGCCCAGGGATTGAGTCGAGTTACTGTTGGCTAGTAAGGACTGTCGGTTTAAGTAATTTCGCTTGATACCCATCTATCTACGCGCCGCTTGCAGTCAGGAGTTGGCTGTAAGCCGCGTGCTAGATCGACATGTACTCCAGCACGTCTCTTGATTTGTTTACGAGGTCGCTCCTCGTTGGGAGGTACAAGGTAGAATATTAGAAGTCATAAGGATGGATTCGTTTATTGTTAAGCATAAGTTCATTAACTATTCTATGAAATTCCAGTATTATTACTACATCAAATTATCTAGTTAAACTGTTTCTACCTGTAAGATCACTCCTCGAAATATATCCATTAAATCCAGTTAATTCAGTTCTTTTATATGAATCTCACTTAGTCATTATAGACTTATTCCTCTTTTCTTCTGTCCATTCCTCAGGATAAAAATCAACATGGCAGCATGGATCAAGTGAATAATTGTTCAAGCATGCATTTTGGAATATTTATGTTTTGTCACCAGTGCTTAACCATTAAAATTGTCACATTGTTTGTAATACCAAGACTTCAGCTGTATATATCAAAATATATTTTATAAAACATGTATTTTTTGATCCTGAACAGGTGAAACCCCTTCCTATTAGTTGCGCTTTAGTTTGGGTTGGAGAAAGTGGCTGGCCACCACTGAACCAACTCGGATTGGAACATGGATCATGGGGCGCGGTAGTCACAATATACGATGGTATAACTTAATTTTCTCTATTATAAGTTGGAAAAAAAACTAGAGATAGACTCCATCCACTGGCGTCTTTGTAATGTTGCACCCAACCTGATGATGCATAATCCGTTACGCCCTCAGAAAGAGGCAAAATGGGTACCCCACAAAACGACTAAGGGTCAGGGAAAAGGTACCCCCAGGTCATGAACAAATAACACCCCAATAAGGGTACACAGTCTAAATACCCGGAGAAGGTACTCCCGGGTCACGACCAGCTAACGCCCCAATAAGGGTATACAACTTCGATCAAAAGACCAAGGTATATT
This sequence comes from Linaria vulgaris, assembly GCA_948329865.1. NCBI lineage: Eukaryota > Viridiplantae > Streptophyta > Magnoliopsida > Lamiales > Plantaginaceae > Linaria > Linaria vulgaris. The sequence continues at coordinate 78,495,402 of OX415252.1, forward strand.
TCACCTAACGGCCCAGATTCACCCACGACCGGGTACCCATAAGGAAAGTCACAAGAGCCCCCCAAGGCCAATGCGCTGAGCCCTTAATTGGCTAACTCCATCTAGATCTCACGTGACCCGCGATAAGGGACCCCCAGGTGGTAATATCCAACACATGGCCAAAATATCTTGGAAGAAGGAAGACAATTCAAAACAATAAGGAAACGAGTGAATGCAAGCAATGGTTGAAGGAAAAAAGCTCTCATCTACGGTCTCAATATGACGAAATAAAGACATACGTGACTCGAAAGATCTCACAGCTACTCAGACGAAGTGCGACTGGGAAGAACCCCCTCGGAATACACGGGAATAAACACGACATGGAGGATAGCCAGATTGTCCAGGGGGAACGAATATCACGACGACACGACACGACTCGACTCAAATGAAGTGTCAACTACCCATGTTTAAAGCAGCTCCCAACCACCCCTCATTATGATTGAAGACCATAACTCATTGGTCTAAGACGGCTATTGGAGTAGAAAGCGACAAATCCTATCGGTCCAGACCAACGATTGGGGTAGGACCGACTCTCCCTCATTCATTCAGATCAACCACAAAGCGATTGGAGGAGGCATCATCATTATCTGATTAGATGAAACTCAGTCAACACACGCTATTGGGCACCTCGTGTCAGACAAACCCCATTGGCGCTGACGACCCTCGCAGCATTGGCCATCGCCACCACTCGGAGTTAAGACGAAAGACCAGCCCCATTGGTACAGAAGACGCTCGCAACATTGTCCATTGCTGCTACCAGGAGTTCGGATGGAAGACCGATCCTTATTGGACGAGGACCTCAAGGGTAGCACTATAAATAACCCCTCATTTCAGCATCAAAGACAAGTGCACTTTTCCGCCAAAGTCATTACACGAAACACTAAGTTGTACTTAGTAAAATAGCAAAAACGTGCTCTCTACAATAAGTAGCTATCTCTTCACACGACCCCCTCTTGTAATTCACTCAAGACCCTTGGTAAAATAATATTGCTTCATTTTTTCTCAAACTAGAGATAGGCATTCCGAACAATATTCAGTGATAATATCCTCGAATTTCTTGACTCTACGAGCCTCGGACGATATTACATCACCAAATGGCACTGTCTGTGGGAATGTTGTAAGTTCTTTGAGTAAAGTTTGAGGAAAATGCATGGCAAGAAGAGAGACAAGAAGAGCACTCGCAGGAGCATCATCTCGACCAGTTCCCGATCGTGAATCAATGGAAAATCACAACACTGAAACTGAGACGCAGCAGAGTCTCACGCCTCCTGAAGAGGAGGCCCAGGCTTGGGTTGTCCCAGCTTCAAATCTGGACGCCCATATGCCTCAAGCTACTGGCCCCCCAGCTTAGCTGGAGGTTGGATCCATCATGGGCTACGTACAAGTACCCTGGGACATGTATCGCAATATATTTGCCTGATTTAACAAAAAAAGAAGGCCCGCCTTGGAGGAGGGTCGTGGCCGTGACCGTGACCAGGTACACCAAGAAGAGCCCAAGAATCCTCCCCGGTGTTGATCTGCCCCACCTCCACGGGCCAAATCCGATGGCTTACCACACAGCGAGGCTTGCGCTCCTCCCATATGTCGAAGAAGAGGCCCACCATCATTGCACTCAGTAAGTTCGGTGGACACACCCACAAAAGCGTGGGTACCACGATACCCTCATCGTCCACGTAAAGCAGCATGGAGTCCTCCAGGCCTAGAGAATGGCTACTATCCCAGGCCCCTCGGTCGGCACCAACATTCGTCGACTCTCGACGGACCTTTGAGGTACATTATAGAAGAAATGCAGAGAGAATTGCGCAATCTCCGATGCAATCTCAACCTTGGGGAAGAAGTAGCATACCGAGGGTCGCCTTTCGCACCCTACGTAGCCAACGCCCCCATCCCTACAGGGACGAAGCCCGCAGGACTCCCGACTTATGTGGGGGAGTGTAACGACCACGATCCCTATGATAATATTAACGGATACCTGGCATGTATGGATCTTGTGTCACCACCCGGCTACGCCCTCTACTACATATTTTGGACTACCTCACCGGTCGAGCGCAATCCTAGTTCTCTCAGCTCGCCCATGGACGGTGCACACCTTTGAACAACTAACAAAGATGTATGTAAGGCAATTCGCATGCAACTGGGTCTTTCCTAAGACTTGTGGACACCTGTTCAACTAATGGCAGAAGCCCGACGAGCCCCTCAGAGACTACATTAGGCGATTCTTTGTTGAGGTCATCGATGTTGCGCATGTCGACCCTCGCATGCTCTCCGATATAGTTATTTGAGGACTCCTTTCAGGAGACTTCTTCACCTACCTCATGATGAATTGGGCCAGCAATCTCGAGAACTGAATGCAAAAAGCATAATTATTCATGGAGTTAGAGTAGACCCGAAAAGACCTAGAAGTAGTAGAGGTTGCCAAGGCTTCGGCCTTCTCCACGGGAAAAAGGGAAAGAATAAAGAGACGAAAAAGATGGAGGTAGAAAAGAAAAAGTCAAGAAGAATTTGGAGCCAACTCCCTTACCTCCCATGATGATAACCCTCGTCAAAGTCATGACCATCATGTGGGAAGATCGTGTCTTCAGATGGCCTAAGACCTTTAAGGACCTTTAGAGGTACAAAAACTTATGAAAGTTCTGCACCTACCACCGAGCCTTCGGGCACCTGACCAACGACTGTTACCACCTCCAAGAAGAGATTGCCCTCGGTTCAAATGCTCCAGCTACAGTTTGTGGGGTGCATGGGATGTTCAGCAGATGGAAGCACAGTATGAACCCCACTAGATGGCGATAGGAGGCAGGAGTCAGTTGATTCGAACAGACTTGCCAAAAGATGAAAAGATCCCTAAGGATCGGATGGAAGAAGTAGTGGAGCCCACGGTGTTGCCGATTACACAGTCATGTAGCCCTCCGGGGGATCATACGCCCTCTGTAGGCCGAAAGAAATGATCACATTTACACGATCTGGGAAAATGTTGAACAGCTCCAACAAGGTGTGAGCCTCCTCCATGGCCACGACTGACGTTGTAGATCCGACTCGGAGCCTACTCGTCATACGATTGGGCTTTAATGTTTCTCAGGTGAAAACAGCACCATCGGCGGGGGCTTGGTAAGGTGCACGATTGGAAAACACGGCGAACACATGGTCTGCCATGGTAATCAGCAGAATGGAGGCACCACCACCACACGCACCGCCAGAGCGGGAACTCCCCGCTTCTCTCCGGGAAGCCAAACGGATAGACGACGAATGAGTGGCCTTTCGATGGCGGCTTCACCGAGATGCGGCGGCACTGCCGCGGACGGGAGAAAGTGGAGAATTGAGGGAACCACGAGAGTCCTCCTCGCTCGAAAAGACAGAAGTTGCGCGGGAAACCATGGCTATGAAAGTGGTAAAGATTGAAGAATGGTTTCTTTTTGTAGAATGAGTATTAGTAGAGAAGAGAAGTGTGAGGAGAAAGGGAGAAGGGGATCGCACTTTTATAGGCGAGGAAGGATGATTTCCATCTTGATCCGGGTCAAGTTCCCAACCATGTTTCAAACTGTGACACCCTCCAGTTGCCCACTTGCGACCCCTCAGAACTGCCACGCTCCCCGAATCATTGCTGCCCTAGCATGCCAGACGTCACCATAAGGGAGATAGACCAGCGCTTCAATTCCCCACATCTATTCGCATTTAATAAGCACCCATTCCCAAGATTGCCAATTAAACAGACCAACAAGTTGGATGATTCAAAATAAAGACCACACTGAGACCTGTCGCCACGTCTACCCCTCCATCAGCGGGCCTGAAAGCGTCCACGGTGTCTACGAGTGATTATGTAAAACATCAAAAAAATTCTAAGTATGATAGCCTCGGGCATCAGAACCTAAGTTAAGCACCCTTACGACATAACCCTCACCAGCATTCGCAAGGAGATCGTAAAGACTCCCACAAGCGATGACCACGAGAACTCGCCTAAAGGGGTCAAAACAACTTCTAAGTACGATGGTTGTAGGTACCTATGCAAAAAATAGAGAAACTCTAAAAAGCACTACGCTCGTAAACATACAGCAAAAGGAAGGGGTAGATCTAAAACTCTCGTACGAGGTATAAATGGATACCCATGTGGAACGCTGAAAATTCTCTAGGTGTGGAATCGCAAAAACAGAATATATCAATAACTTGGTTGTAATCCCGACCATAGAAATATGAGTTGGTAGCTAAAAGGTCTTATTAAACATAAAAAAAAAATTGGGGGGAGGGGGGGCGCTGCCCGGTACAACCCTAAAATAAAGGCCATATGGCCACAAAACTCTCCCTAAGCTACCAACGGCTAACGAGGGAGGAAAAATCCAGTAGCGGTAGAAGGGGTCGGAGAACCATGTGTGCCCGAAACACCCCTTGACAACAACACCAGCTTTGCATCGGGAGTTTGAGGACGGGTCATTCGGGTAGAAGCCAACCTCCGAAGATCCACCTTAACAGCTCTGTGACCTCCCTCTCTTGGGTCGCTAGCCTCTCATCTTGCTCCTCCATGGCCCTCTCCAGCGTACCACGAAGTGATTCCACCACTTCCTCCGTAGAACGAAGTATTCGTGCCCAGTCATCCTCCTTCCCCATGAAGGACTCCTTCTCCTTCTCCACGGTGGCCAGGCACTCCTTCAGAAGACGCTCCGACTCTTCAAGCTCCCTCATATGGGCCAATCGACCCTCAACTTGGGCAGATAACTCGGAGTAGTGGAGATAGCTGGCACGACCCTCCACCTCCACCTCTTCGAGCTTCACCTTCAAGTCGCCCCTTTCATGGGCAGCCTCCTAATAAGCACGTGACAGCCCCCTCAAACCAGTCGGCCTCTGTGCAAACAACAAAGGAACAAATGACAGCAGTCAGCACATGAAACAGAAGGAAATATCACAAAAAAAAAAATTTACTCACCAAGGCTGCACAGATTTGTGCAACAAGGCTGAGCTTCGAAGCGCTCAAAAGAGAAGGGATCGGAGAAAACGCGAGAGAGGCCACCTCACAGGAAAGACCAAGGGTCTGTTCCCTCAGACTCACGACACCTTTTAGAAGAGACTGCATAGAGGAGGCATGATGGTGCTCCAAGTACTGGCTCTCATCAGTAGAGCCCACCAAACCCAGAACCGCCGGGGGACCGGAAGACTTAGCCTCATGGCACTCAGGCACGGGAGACGACGACTTCTCAAAAATCGACTCCACCCCAGTAACCAAAAGTTGGAGCGTGGATGGCTCGGCTCCTTTAGTCATGCCAATACCCGCCATGCCCTGGGCCTTGTACAGATCTGCAAGCCATTAAGTACCTTCCTCTGGCCCCATAGGCAAATCAACATAAAGACATGAGGGCGTAGGACTTTCTTTGATCTGGGCAAACAGAATCATCTCATCATCGAAATTCGGCACCAAAATGTAAGGGTCCTTAGAAGATACCTCGGCTTGCTCCCTGGGACGCTTTCGCGTGGATAGACCCGCATCGTTATCACTTGATTGGCTCGTATGAGACAGAGCCTCGCGAGCACCGCTCCCTTCCTCTGAGGGCTCAATCACCAAAGCCACTGAAGTGGCCGATGCCCTTGTCCTCCGAAGCTTCTTGGTTATCGCCTTCTTCTTCTTTGAGGGATAAGGAAGGGGAGCCTCACATTTTAGCTTTTCTGTCGTAGCCTCTACGAGCAGAACAAAGATGGAATAGCAAATGGCCGATTTAACAATAGGAAAAAAAACATGAAGAAAATAAGGCTCGACAAACTACGCGAAGACTTACTTATTTGAGAATGCTTGTCCCCGATGAAAGAAGTCGGGTGGTAACATCGTTCAGACCACAATCAACGTAAAGGGATGAGAAGACTTCAACCCGTGACATTTCATTCCAACTGAAGCTTTGCCGGAAGAACCCATCGGCTGAAAGCTGGTCTGTGGCCGCCGCGATATCGTACTTAGCAGGGATGCGGGGGTCCAAATTCCACACCTTTGGAACTCCCTGTAGGACATCTTTGTTGGAGTGACGAAGGAAAAACAACTTCTCCTTCCAGTTGCTATGGGACCCCGGAAGATCGTGGAGGACCCTCTTAGTCGACTTCCACATAGAGAAGGTGTAAAAGTGTTTGTCCTCGGATGAGCTCATCAGATCAAAAGCCCCAAAAAACCAAGGCACCAGCCAAGGGTAGTTGTAAGCCGAGCAAATAAAGACAAAGGCTGCAAGAGTCGACCACCTGTTGGGAGAGAGTTGACTCAGACAGAGCATGCAGGCCTTAAAGACCTCCCGATAGAACGCCAAAAGAAAGGATCTTAACCCCGCCTTGATCTGGACGAAGAAGACCGTGTAGTATCCCTCATGAAGGGAGGTTGCCTTTCGTGCTCCAGAGACACCTCAATTTCCAAGACGGTGGTGTCTGCCCCGTACTTGGTGGACTCAGCCACGACCTCCTCACCTGACTTCACCGTGCTCTTCATCCCCATTTGCCAAAACCCTAGATGGCGCCGCCGTCGCCACCAATTTCTTCTCTTTTTTAATGAACGTCTCTACCATCCCAGAGGTGGCGCAACGTTGCCGCAAAGTCCCTTCAAACACATGTGACAGTGTTGCCTATGTAATCACCACATCTGACGGTGCCCTGCGTCTTTCCACGCCGCCAGTCTCCTCACCGATACTGCTCTGTGATGCCATTAAATCGCCGGAGCTTTTTGAAAGAAAGAAAAAGAGAGAAAAAGAGGGAAACCAAAAGGAACTCAGATGAATGGAGACAAAAAATGTGGAGTCCCATGAATTTATAGGCGGATAAACTGGATCGATGTTTGTGACGCGTGGCCAGCTCAGCACCACGTGGTACATGCAGGACCATAATTTCAAAAAACGTACGATAGCACATCACTCATTAATAGTTCCAAATGATTTCTAAGAAATACACTCAGAACTAGGGGGACTCCTGATGATACATAATACGACACGCCCTTGGAAAGAGGCAAAATATCCGGAGAAGGTACCCCCGGGTCAGGACCAGCTAACACCCCAATAAGGGTACATGGTCTAAATACCCGGAGAAGGTACCCCCGGGTCAGGACCAACTAACTTCCAAATAAGGGTATACGGCCTGGATCAAAAGACCCGGGTATATTTCACCTAACGGCCCATAGTCAACCACGAGCCGGGGTACCCACAAGGAAAGTCACAACCCCCTCTTCCCAGGCCAATGTGTCGACCCCGTAACTGGCTAACTCCATCTGGATCACATGGGACCCACGATAAGAGACCCTCGGGTCGTAATATCCAACACTTAGCCAAAATATCTTGGAGGAAGAAAGACAATACAAAACAATAAGAAAACAAGTGAAAGCAAGGAAGGGTCGAAGGAAAGAGACCTCTCATCTACGATCTCAATATAACGAAACAAAGATAGACGTGACTCGAAAGATCTCACATCTACTCGGACGAAGCATGGCTCGGAAGAACCCCCTTGGAATACACGAGAATAAACACGACCTAGAGGATAGCCAGACCCTCCAGGCGGAACGAACATCACGACGACACAACCTGACTCGAAGGAAGTGTCAACTACCCATGTTTAAAGCAGCTCCCAACCACCCCTCATTATGATGGAAGACCATACCTCATAGGTCCAAGACAGCTATTGGAGCAGAAAGCGACAAATCCTACCGGTCCAGGTCAACGATTGGAGTAGGACCGACTCTTCCTCATTGGTTCAGAACAACCCACAAAGAAATTGGAGCAGGCATCATCATTATCTGATCAGAAGAAACTCAGTCAACCCACGCTATTGGGCGCCTCGTGTCAGACGACCTCCATTGGCACAGACTACCCTCGCAGCATTGGCCATCGCCACCACTTGAAGTTAAGACGAAATACCAACCCCCATTAGCGTAGAATACCCTCACAGCATTAGCCATCGCCACCACCAGGAGTTAACACGGAAGACCGATCCTTATTGGACGAAGACCTCAAGGCTTGCATTAGAAATAACCCCTTATTTCAGCATCAAAGACAGGTGCACTTTTCCACCAAAATAATTACACAAAACACTCAGTTGTACTTAGCAAAGTAGCAAAAAGAACGCTATCTACAAGAAGTAGCTATCTCTTCACACGACCCCCTTTGTAATTCACTCAAGATCCTTAATAAAATAATATTTCATCCTTTTTCCTCAAACTCGTGATATGCATTCCGAACAATATTAAGTGATAATATCCCTGAATTTCCCGACTCTACGGGCCAGAGACGATATTGCATCACCACAACTAAAAGTGCAAGTGTTGTCAGGAAGTGTTAGTCCAACACTCTGGAAAGATGTGTTGCACAACACTGAACTCAACACCGCTCTGTTCGATTTTATTAAGTTGAATATTTTATTTTACCTTTATCGTTATACTCACCAAGTTCCACAAGTTGTAATTATTTGTGATCATTTCAGGATATTAAGGATCGTGCAGATCTATTCGTGGAGAAAGAGGATAAGCCGAAGATATTGAAGATACATGAAAATAATATTAGAAGATCTTATGAAGATAACATCAAAGAAGATTTCGAAGTTATCCAATGAAGAAGAGAACGATCACCAACTTGTGTCTATCACGCCACAGAACAAGGATGATCAAATCTTATAAGAAGGCGTGCTTGACATCAAGACTAACAACAAGACTAGAATTAAGTTCTGACTGATTAGAAGAAATTCTTGTATTGTATTGGTCTGTTTTTATTGAGTTTAATCTAGCAAACTATAGCTCATAGATTAGTTAGTATTAGGATTGTGTTCCTTGCTCAGTTGTATTTGGTAAGATCATTAAAGTAACATTTAGTGATTATTTGGCCGTAAGGCTCGGCAGGTTATATTTATATAACCTACTTAAAATTCATCTCACTGTGTTTGTTATTCCGCTGCATAATTACTATACAACGAGGGTTGGGATAACACCGAATACGATTGGTGTTGGCACAACATTTAGTGTACACACAGTGTGTTAATCAAGTAAAATGGTACCAATCCCGGTCCATACATTTACAATTGGCGTCAGAGCCAAGCACCTAATTCATTGGTGTTTGGATTTGGTACCATACCATGGATAATGTGAACCCCAATACTAACAACAGGTTACCAGTGCTGGATGGGACAAACTATGCTTACTATAAGGTTAGGTTCAGACAATACATTAAATCCTTAAACCTACGAGCTTGGAAATCAATCATTGATGGGTACACACCACCAATGATGGGTAGAGAGGATGATAATGATGTACACCTGAAGCCTAAGGCTGACTAGAGTCTAGCTGAAGTCATTGAAGCAGCTGATAATGAGAAAACACTGAATGCCATCTTCAGTTGGATTGATCCACAAATGTTCAGGTTAGTACAATTATGTAAAACTGCTAAACAAGCTTGGTTGCTCCTTCAAAATCACTGTGAATGAGATGCTAGTGTCAAAGAAGCTAGACCTCAAATTGCTTTATAGAAATTTGAGAGCATTAGAATGGGTGATGATGAGTCTGTTACTTCCTACTTTGCAAAATCAATGGATTTATCAAATGAATGTCAAAGTCTACTCTTCTGAATGTACTACAAGAATTTGAGAGCTACTGAAGAAGAAGTAGATGATGAAACTGAAATAAGTGCCTACCTTGGTTCAGTGGTGAAAAGTTCAATAAAATTGTATTAAATGATAGAGTCAGAAAAGAAAAGAATGTTCCCCCTAATCTAAGAAGGAGTTTTACTGGAAAAATGGTTAAGTATACTTTCAAAAATCCCACTGATTGTGACACTAAGAAAATGAAAGAACTCCAAATCTTTGAGTGTAAAGGCTATGAACACATGTCATATGAGTGTGCTAATACTTTGAGAACCAAGGGTAGCTCTAACTGGGTATGCATAGATGATATTGATGATGAGACAGGTTTGGATGAGTTACCAAAAGAACAGGTATCTGAGAAAGTTCACACAACAGCTCTGTCTGCTTAAGTTAACTTGACCGAGTGTCAGGACAACATCGGGTTGAATGGATGTTGGCCCAACACTCAGATAGATCCAGAGGAACAAAAAGACTACTTTGACAACTGGGAGGATATAGACTATATCTCTAACCCTCGATGTTTTATATCTGATATAAATGCATTTGAGGAACATTCTAACTTTGTTTGCTTAGGTGGATCTGAATGAAGAGTACTCCTTTGAAGGGTAAATGGATCAAGACAAGGTGGCTGATGAACTAAAACCTGTCTACAGGGAACTTCTTGATGGGGTAAAGAAAATCATAAAAAGGGAAAATGAGCTCATCAAGGAGAACAGTTTCTTAATTGAAACTATAACTAAACTGGAAAGAAACCTCACCAGAAAGGAGTGCCAAATGGAAAAGATGGAGATAAAGCTGGAAGAAGCAGAGAGAACCATTGCCAAGTGGAACTTTAGCACAAAAAGACTTGATGAAGCACTGAGTTTTGGCAATGAAGGAACTACATGTTTGGGATACCAAGAAAGGTCAAGCAGGCATGAAAATATTATACCTGGTTTTGAAAAGGCTGGTTTTTGTAAAAGTAATGGCAACTCTAATCAGCTTAAGAAGGTAACCTATATGTGCCAATACTGTTTTCAGCTGGGTCATTTAAAACCATACTGCCATAAGTACATAAAGTTATGTGAGAAATATAATTATGATAGCAGTAATGTTGCATCAGGTGTTGGGAAAACATTGGGTCGCTCCAATGTTGGCACAACATTTCGAAGCACCACCAGGGAACAAAATAACAGTTTTCAAAATAACATGCTTTGGTCTCCTAAAATCAAAATCATTTGTAATGTTGTGTTTTCAGCTACTCATACTCTTACTGGTGATTGGTATTTTGACAGTGGTTGTTCTAGACATATGACAGGTACCAAGACCAATCTTATGGACCTTGTGCATGTATTTACTGGTACTATTACATATGGTGGAGGAAGCAAAGGAAATATCATAGGAAAATGGGTTCTCAGTGTGGATGGTTTCCCTCATCTAACTTAGGTTCTATTGGTGGATGGTCTAAATGCTAATCTCGTCAGCATTAGCCAGCTTTGTAATGACAATTTGATTGTTAAATTTGATAAGTATTCATGTGATGTGTTTGATGAATCTAATAACTGTGTTATGTCAGGAAAAATGTCAAAGGACAATTGCTACATGGTAGATGAGGATGCACAATGCCTACGTGTGAAGGTTGATGAATCAATAGTTTGGCATAGAAGACTAGGACATGTTCACTACAGGAATCTGAAAAAGATCATCAAGCTAGAAACTGTAAGAGGCATACCTAAACTTTCCAATCTAGGTAAATTGGTTTGTGGTGACTGTCTGCAAGGTAAACAAACCAAGACTACACATGCACCCATACATGTGGAAGGTCAGATCTCTGGAACCTCTAAATGCTTTGAACTATTGAACATGGATCTGATGGGTCCTATAGAAGTTTGCAATCTTGCTGTTATCACTGATAGACAACTAGGAATACCCTAGGCTGACGATGTGGTGCCAACACTGACGGGTGACAGTGTGGACTCAACACCAAGGATAGAAGCAGAAGACACAGGGAATGATGATGTTGAGCTGACACCGACAGATGCTGATGTTGGACAACCACCAGTCTACACAGATTCTAACACTAATGAATTTGCTGGTGAAAATGTTAGGAGAGACACTCCTACCAGAATATTGAGGGATCATCCCACTTCTCAGGTTATAGGGAATCAAACTGAAGGTGTAAGAACCAGAAACAAAGTAATAGCAAACTATTAAAATATGGCTCAACTTAGTGTTTGCATTTCATCTGTTTGTGATATTGTTACTTGTTTTGTTTCTGCTGTAGAACCTAAGAATGTTAATGAGGTCCTTAGATTCTCACTGGATAAATGCTATGTAGGAAGAACTCATGCAATTTTCTAAAAATAACGTGTGGAAACTAGTTCCTAGGCCTACTCATGTTAATGTAATTGGAACTAAGTGGATCTTTAAATATAAAAGTGAGGACAATGGAGTGATAGTGAGGAATAAGGCTACATTAGTAGCCCAAGGGTACACTCAAGTGGAAGGAATTGATTTTGATGAAACATTTGCCCCTGTGGCCATAATATAATCTATTAAACTTCTCTTACCACTGCTTGTTTCTTGAAAATCAAACTATACCAGATGGATGTTAAGGGAGAATTTTTGAATGGTTATATAGGCAAAGAAGCTTGTGTTGAGCAACCTAAAGGATTTATAGATCCACATCACCCTGACTATGTCTACAAACTTGAAAAAGCTTTATATGGCTTGAAACAAGCTCCTAGAGCTTGGTATGAAAGGTTAACTGAATTCTTGCAGTGTTTTGGTTTTTCAGGAGGTGAAGGTGATAGGACACTGTTTATTATGAAAAATAACAAAGAAGTCTGTATAGCTCAAATATATGTTGATGATATAGTATTTGGGTCCTCTAATCAGTCCACTTTGGACAAGTTTGTCAGTTCTATGATAGGTATATTTAAAATGAGTATGATAGGGGTGCTCACCTTCTTCCTAGGCCTGCAAGTGAAACAAAAGGAAACATGAATGTTTCTATCTCAGAAGAAGTATGCTAGGAGTTTGGTGAAGAGATTTGGTTTGCTAAAATACAAGCCATGCACGACACCAATGTCCACCACTGTGAAGATTAAGAGGGATGTAGCTAGTGAAAATGTTGACTCAACACTTTACAGATCAATGATTGGGAGTCTCCTTTACTTATCAGCCACCAGGCCTGACATAATGTACTCAGTGTGTGTCTGTGCCAAGTATCAGGCAGCACCAAAGGTATCTCACTTAACTGCTATGAAAAGAATCTTAAGATATATTTCTAGAACTGCAGAGTTAGGAGTCTGGTACTCTCAGGATATAAATTCAAACTTGGTTGGCTTTAGTGATAGTGACTGGGCAGGGGATTTAGATGATAGAAAATCCACTAGTGGAGGGTGTTTTTATCTAGGAAATAATTTGGTTTCCTGGTACAGTTAGAAACAAAATTGTGTGTCTTTGTCTACTGCAGAGTCAGAGTATATTGCAGCTGGCAACTGTGTAACCCAACTGATATGGTTGAAACATATGCTTTGTGATTATAGGTTAACTAGTAATAATCTTCTCATTTTCTGTGATAACTTGAGTGCCATTAGCATATCAAAAAATCTTGTGCAGCATTCTAGAACCAAACACATTGACATTAGACATCACTTCTTGAGAGTTTTGGTTGAAGATAAAACAATAGCAATTGAACATATTGAAACCAACAACCAACTAGTTGACATGTTCACAAAACCCTTAGATAATGAGAGGTTCTTCAGTTTGAGGAAGGCTCCCGGCATGAGTGTGTTGTGAACACACTGAACACACAGGTGTTGCCTTAACATCACGGTCTAGCACCAGTGACTGATTGTGATGTACCCAGATTGTTCTCTTGTTTGTTGGTTAGTTCTTTTGATTTCCTGTTTATCTCATATCTCTTTGTCTACATTCTTGAACATTGTGAAGTCTCACTGGCCTGTCAGCATGTTTAGATAGCTTACTCTTTATAAATGTATTTTGAATTGTTTTACTAAAACTTTCTTGACTTTGAGGTAGTGTCTACACTTGGAAAAGCTGGGGTACACAGAGCTGACTACTATGCTGTATTTAGTTGTGTCCTATTCAGGTTAAAGACACGCAAAACAATATAAAGAAGCTGGGGTGCACAGAGTTGACAGTTATGCTGTATTCAGTTGTGACTTATTTATGTTGTTTTGCTTGCAGAGGGGCCATATAACGGTGAACATTTATACTAGGGTGTCTGGGGGTCCTAAATTGCCTTTCATGCAGTATAATTGCTCAATTGTGCTAAAACCTTTTTAATGGTGGTCAGTAAACAAGTATGTGTTAGGTAATTGGGGTGTTGGGGTCCTGAACTGCCTGTATCCAGCCCTATGTACTTGCATGTGCATCTGCATTGATTGCATTGACATTGGGATGTTAGGGGTCCTGTTATTGCCTACATTCAGTAAAGACATGATCATTCTTGCCTCAAAGTATAATGCTTGGAAGTTATTTTTGTTTACAGATCTGAAATTGAAATAAGTAAAGGGTTTCTATCTGTGACTGCTGATATGTTGTGTTGAGACAACACTGTGATCATATATGTTGGCCAAACATTCATCTCCGCATATTTCTTATCTGCTTACTTATCCTACTGTGTTATCATGATCTTAAGGGGGAGTATCCCTTGGTTTTCTTCAGTTCATAATGTCATATGTAAGGCATGTCTTCTGGGTTGTTAGCTGCCAGTAACACACAAGTATGTTTCTCATTGAACTAAATGAGATTAATTATCTCTGTGATGTTAACCTATTTACTATTCTTTTGTATGTTTTTCTAGTGTCTAACTCCCACTCCTTTTTCAGATCTAAGCCAAGCTACTGGTTTTGAATGTTTCATTCTGACTCTTGAAGTTCCAGGCATCTTGCTCAGATTCTGCTTATGCTAGTATGTGAAGAAAACCTTGGTAAGACCTTGACCACACAGACACTTGGCTAGGGTTCAGAATGTTGAGTCCGAATGTTGTGCCAACACTGCCTCTCCGAATTTTGTCTCAACACTGACCACAACACTGTGACTTATAAGTTATACTCATTAACTGCTTTGGTCACGTGTCATGCCAACACGTTCAGCGCGTGTTGACTCAACATGGCAGGATTGGCACACGTTCACAATATTTACCGGCCCATTACTCCTACATTAATCCACACCTTCCTCTTTCACCTTATTTATATTTGAGCTTAATTTTTACAAAACCAATTAAACCCTAGATTATTACTTACTTCTTAATTTACTCACGCATGCTATAATGGGAAATAAATCCACGATTGTTGATCTTGCTAACGTTGCAGCTGCTATGTCGTCAGAAGCATGAGGTGTTCAACCACGTAGAAGCACCCACACCCAAAACACTGTGGTGGCACATGAACCACCGAAAAAAAAGGCGACTCCTGTCTATGCCAGGAGAAACATAAAGTCGAAAAAAGGGCGCTATTACCAGTGCTGAGCCAACGCCAGAAGATGTTGCTCCAGCACACGAACCCACTGATGTGTTCACAGCACCAGTACCATAGGATATTGTCACTACACAAGAACCTGCAAACACAGAGGCAACTCTGAACCCACCCAACATTTCTGAGGATGTCTCCCTGACAGATGAATTGGTGATTCCAGAGGCAGAGGTGCCTGAGGAGAATCAATCACTTGCTCCTCCTTCCGAAATTGAGGGGGAGAAGGAAGATGAACATGCACAAGATGAAGTGGAAGCTGATGAGAAAGAAGTTGTTGAGGATGAAGCAACTGAGGAAGATGATGCTGGTGAGGAAGAAGAGTCCTCATGTTCTAAAGAAGATGATTCTGCTGATGAAGAAACTGAGGGTGAGGAAAAGGTTGAGGAACAGAACCAGCTTGATGTCGTGCCAACATCGGCTGGCCGCAATGTTGGACCAACACCCACTAATCAGAATGTTGATCCAACACCAGCCGAACAGGATGTGGACACAACACTGGAGTCTGAGGAGGAGTCTGAGCCTGAACCACAGAAACTTTTGAGGCCGATTTTCCTACTGAACGTCATAATAAGTATTTCTTAACCAAGACTGCGAGTGAAAACTATGATATTATGACTTTTAGGATGATCATTGTTGTTGATGACTACAAAAAGTACAAGGTGTTTGAGTTTCTTGAGTCTAGTAATATGTTATATTCCTTGATTGATGTTGTCCTCTATGTCCCTGAGGTAGTTAGGGAATTTTACTGTAACTTGTCTAAGTTTGTGCATGCTAAAGGGTCTCCCAATTATGGGAGAGTGTATGTCAGGGAGAAGTTCTATAAGTTCAATCTCTCTATCATTAATAAAACTTGTAGGATGCCAAGGGGACAAGAAACAGAGGAGGAAATTGATGATGACAACATGATGAAGGAATTAATAGGTGGACTGGAGAAGAAGTGGAAGAACAAGAAGAATGTGACTAGACTCACTTCCCTCACTGCCATTCTGTGCAAAGCCGCCTCATTCAACTGGATACCCTCAACTAACTCCACAGTTCTCACTCATGAGATGGTTGTGTTGATATACAAACTGCAAGAAGGTCATCCAGTGAACTTGGGGGAGAGAATTTTCATGATGATTGCTGAGGCTGCGCACAAGAAGGATGCATTCTTGCCCTTCCGTTCCTTGATCTATAAAATTCTCACTAATCAATGATTTCAAAAGGGCAAAAATGAGACATTTGTGGACAATACAGAAAAGTTACCCATCACCAAGAACTACTTTGGAGGAGAAAGAATCAATGATCTCCCATGGAATGATCCAAATGCTCCAGAAAGTAGTGGTGCACAGCAAGGGAAGAAGAAGGCACATAACTTCATCACTGCCTCAGTTGTTGAGGATGACTCTACCCCATATGTGGCTATCAGCTCTGCCTTCATTCAGCAAACGGTGGAGTGGTGTGATAGGATGGTTGCTGACAGAAGAAGAGAGATTGCGGCCAGAGAGAAGGAGATCAAGAAAATGGACACTGAAAGTGCAGGTTTTTTGGAATCAATGTTAGACAGTGAAATGTTAGACGATGTTGAGTTAACATTGAGGATAACATTGAAAGCCGAGAGCTTGTGCAAAAACTGTTCTTCAGTTACCAAAATTAAGTTTTGCCTTTATTCACTTATTAATCAAGTTCCACGGTTTTAGTTGTTTATGTTTATATCCAGGAAAGTATCTTAAACATAAGGAAGAGCTTTGGAAGATTCCTTACTTGAAGTTTCCATAATTCAAGCTAAGTTGAATAGTCAACTCCAGACGGTTTCAAAAGAAGGAAACAAGTGAGCTGTTCTTTGCAACGCGATTCTTTCCAGGATTCTCCGAATTAAAGAAGATGTGTTACCTTGCTAAATCAGTAATGAAGGAAACACATATTCTGGAAAGATATGAAGTTCACAAAGAAGGCAATAATCTTCAACAAGGAAACAACAAGAGTTACCAAAACTGTGAACACCACATCTTGGCGTTCAAGACTCAAGAAATCTATAAAGATGTGAAGTTCATCAAGATGAAGACAAGACAATCGTGCTACATAATCTAAAAGATTAATTATTCTTTGTATTGTCTTCATTTTGTTTTGCGAAGTTTTTGTAGCAACTGCTTAAGTCTAGTTCATAGAAGTTAAGTAGTTCTTACTTGTCTGCTTCGTTGAGTCCGATCAACAAAGAGCATGAGTGAATTGTTGTGAGGAACGTTTTTTGATAAAACCTTTATGGTTATTTGGCCTAAGGCTCGGAAGTTTTTAATAATATTGAAAACTTCTTAAAATTATATCTTCTTGTGTTCTTACTTCCGCTGCACATTATTATTATCAAGAAGATCAAAATAGAGTTAAGGCAATTCCAGCTTAACTCTCAAAAAGTGTTGTTTCAATCCACGGTCCTACAATTTCAGACACCATCAAGAAGCACCTGTTGGTGGTGCTTTTCTCACAAAAATAGGGAGATTAAGGCCACCAACCAATTTTTTTGTTTCTTGTACTTATGAAGTATTTTGAAAACAAATTGTTTGTCACAGAGAACATGTTCTTTGTTTGGTTTCTTCTGGGGATGTAATGTGAATATTGGTTTGCACATTTTTTATTATTCTAGTTTGCTTTGGTTAGTACTGTTGAACTAACTGCAGGTGTTGAAATTACAAATGGAAATGTTGGAACACCACAAGTGATAACTGTGTTGGCTCAACGCTGCAGTTCTTCATTCTTAAATTAAGGGGAAGCAAATTAGAATAAGTAGTAGTTCCTTATATTCTGAAATACATGTACTTAAGCAAAATTGGTTGCAGGTGGAGTTTTGTGAAGAAAGGCAAAAATGGGGAGATTGAAAGTGCAAGTGTTGTCAAGAAGTGTTAGTCCAATACTCTGGAAAGATGTGTTGGCACAACACTGAATTCAACACTGCTCTGTTCGATTTTATTAAGTTGAATATTTTATTTTGCATTTATTCTTAAACTCACCTAGTTCCACAGGTCGTAGTTATCTATGATCATTTCAGGATATTAAGGATCGTGCAGACCTATTCGTAGAGAAAGAGGATAAGCCGAAGATATTGAAGATACATGAATATAATATTAGAAGGTCTTATGAAGATAACATCAAAGAAGATTTCGAAGTTATCCAATGAAGAAGAGAACGATCACCAACTTGTGTCTATCATGCCACAGAACAAGGACGATCAAATCCTATAAGAAGCCGTGCTTGACATAAGACTAACAACAAGACTAGAATTAAGTTCTAAATGATTAGAAGAAATTCTTGTATTGTATTGTTCTTGTTTTACTGAGTTTTATCTAGCTAAACTATAGCTCATAGATTAGTTAGTGTTAGGATTGGATTCCTTGCTCGGTTGTATTTGGTAAGATCATTAAAGTAACATTTAGTGATTATTTGGCGTAAGGCTTGACAGGTTATATATAACCTGCTTAAAATTCATCTTGTTGTGTTCGTTATTCCGCTGCATTATTACTCTATAACGAGTGTTGGGACAATGCCGAATACGATCCGTGTTGGCACAACATTTAGCGTACACACAGTGTGTGAATCAAGTAAAACGGTACCAATCCCGGTACATACATTTACAACAACCTATAAAACGTTGCACGGAGGGTTCAACCATTGTTTTTAAAATACGAACGGGTCTATAGTTTCAAAAACCCAAAATCCAGCTAAATAAGTCATATTTTGGGAGAATGACGTAAGCAATGTTTTTTAAATTTGAAAAACACCCCCAAAAGTTCAAAAAAAGCTCCCAAACACCAAAATAGCTTATCATAATTGATAAACACCCTAAAATATCTCCATTTTTTTAGAAACACCTCCAAACAATACAATAGCTTCTCCTACTTCGAAAACACACCCAAATACCTCCACATTCTGAAAAAAGACCTCCAAACAATCTAAAATTTTATTTAAAAAACCCATAAACACCCTCATTTTTACTAAAAAAAAAAATAAAAAAAACACCTCCAAACACCCTCTAAGTTTTTAAAAAACACCCCTAAATACCGTTGCATACCCAAGGAAGTGATAATAATTGATTATTTTGTTTCTTTTGATATTGATGCATGCTTTTGATTCAGTGAAGCAGGTTGAGGGTGCAGACTTCTCCGTAATTATTTAGAGCTGGAGGTCCAGACATGTTAATCTGGCTTTATGAGAATTTTGTAAGAAGTTAAAAAATATGTCCTCTTGAATTGTTTCTAAAACAAGCATATGTTTCTTATGTACGGATATTGGTTGGTAATTTTTTTATATTTGTGGATTATTTGGCTCTCCAAATATGCAGCTGGCTCCATTGCTAGGTGTTTAATTTGAGGTGAGCCGAGTTCTGCTATTACAAATTTGAGAGGCTTCCTGATTGAGGTAAGCTTCCCAGTTAGGCTTTACCCATTGCTGCATTTATGACTGTTTTAAATGAAGTGAGAACAATGATATGCACTGAAGAGAAAATGGAAGTAAACTTTGGAAAAGAAGTGGGAGCAGTGGAGAGATTGGAGATCATGAACTTAAGAAACATGTCTGGACCTACCGCAATAAATTCCAAAGATGAAGGTGCCCTAGTTTAAGGGGCAACGCGCAAAAGAGCTCATAGGTTGGGGGGCTTGATGTTTTTATCCCTTTTTTCTTTCCTAAGAAAATACATGCAAGTTGAATGGTGAAACCTGTAGTAGGGGGACACGTCATTGCTCTACTTCAGCTTGTATCTAGTTGAACTGATGGTAAAAAGGTCATTTGAGATTTGGGGGTGTTTCTTAATCACAAGAAACAAAATAATCATTTATTAGTATACTTCCATGTGTATGCAACGGTATTTGGGGGTGTTTTTTAAAACTTAGAGGGTGTTTGGAGGTTTTTTTTTAAAAAAAAATGATGGTGTTTATGGGTATCTTAATAAAATTTGAGATTGTTTGTGGGTATTTTTTGAGAATATGGAGGTATTTGGGTGTGTTTTATAATTATGAGAAGTTATTGTATTGTTTGGGGGTGTTTTTAAAAAAATTGGAGATATTTTGGGGTGTTTACGAATTATGAGAAGTTATTTTGGTGTTTGGGGTATAATCTAAACTTTTGGGGGTGTTTTTTGAATTTAGAAAACATTACTTACGTCATCCTCCCAAAATATGACATTTTTCAACTGGATTTTGGTTTTTTGAAACTATAGACCCCGTCGTATTTTAAACACAAAGGTTGGACCATCTCATACAACTTTTTATAGGTTGGGTACAACATTGCAAACGCGCGAATAGATGAGGTCTATTTTTGGCTTTTTCCCAATAAGTTAGATATATACATACTTAAAATAAGGAATATTATTTAATAAATAAAGAAACTAAGTATTCACATCATGTTACATTTTTTTTCTTGGTATACGGGAGGGATATGAGCCTTGGTTATGGTATTTTTCATTTGTAGGCAGTTTAATTAAACCAGACTATTTGTGCGATTTTGGTCCTACACAAAATCAAAATATGCACCAAATCGTTTGAGATGGTTCAGTCGGATTTAAACCGTCACCGATTTTGTTTAATTAAGTCGGTTTTTGGTTTTTACTTTTATCTTCTTCTATTTAACACAAAATATGGGAGGAAATATAATAGCATAAAAGTACACCATTAAAAAATGATGATCGAGAACCCATAGATTAAAATTATTATCTAATAATCAATCAATTACGTAAGCTACAAAGATCTTTCATTAATCACGAAGCATTATCAATCATCAATATTCAAAAATGTAAATGTTAACTATCACGATTCACCTACGGTGCACAATTTCAAACCACAAAATATTCAATTTAAATTACAAATCGACAACATACGCATTACAAGTTACAAAACAACGACTTTTGCAGTTTTTAAAAAAATAATAATTGAATGCCTATGATTAAGAGAAAAAAACTATATAATCCAACTCTGGTTTGGTGCGGTTAACCGAAGCAATAAATCAAAATCACACCATATGCAATATCGGGGTTTTTACCCGCACTAAACACCAAATCATTCTCTCAGTTCGTTCTTTTTTACCAAACTAACGATTCAAGAATTGACCGGTTTGGCCGTTTTTGACTTGTGTGCCCACCCCTAGTATTTTTCATTGAACTTGTGTCGACAATGTGTGTAGCACTGGTGTGACAAACTGCCCACAAACCCCTTCAACTTTAGTTAGTTTGACATGGTCACATGGATAAGGTGTGTAGTACACTTGTTAGGCTTGCAGTGCTAGAATGAAGGGTTCTCACTTCTGGTGCTCATGTCGTCGGCCATAAATGGGATTTTGTTTTTGATAAGCAAATGAATTTTACCTAGAGAAAAGGAGTACCAGGAATACTAAAAAAAGCAGAGTTACAACAAAGCGGATCCTCATCATTTACATGAAACGGGGGAACGATCCCACTCAACAAATGCATATGAAAACCATGTGACTCTAGCCTTGTACCACAACCATGATTAAAATTTGATGCCATCGACAACTTCTTGGAGGAGTTTTTACTTCCTTTCTAGAGCAAGTTTATTTCTGAAAGCCCAAATTTCTCAAATAGTAAAATACCAGATTCCACGTAAATCCGATGATGCCCTTGAAGTACAATTTAACAAGCCGCAAAATTGTGTAAAATGAACTTCAGGAGATCCCCCAATCACTGATTCCAGCCCCAACAAATTATAATCATTCGTCCAAATTTTATAAAGGACGAATTATTAAAAATGCCCATTATCTTTTTTCAAAAAGTTAAAATGCTCGTTTTTTTCGGGCCTTGCCAAAATGCCTCATATGTTTTAATTTTTTTGTTAAAAATGCTCTTGGCCCTTATTCGGGCCGAAATTGCCTATGTGGCGGTACAGTCAATGCCACGTCAATAAGTTGCTCCGCCACGTTATATTTTTCAGCCAAAAAATGTTTTTTACACAAATCCTTGTAATTTTAGATATTATATTTGCACCTCAAAATAAATTGCACTTTGCACCCCAATATATATATATATATAATAAATATATATATAAATAATAATAATAAACATATATATAACTATTTATAAAATAATAAATATTTTAATAATATATAATTCCCATCGATTTTCAGTGATTTTCGGAAATTCCCATCGTAGCGGCGAGATCCGGCAACTTCTAGCGATGTCAAATTCCAGCTTGGTGGTGGTAGGCGGTGGCGGCGAGGGGGGAGGGGGCGGTGGTAGGGTACGGGAAGTGAATGAACTATTATATATATGTTTATTATATTTACAAATACTTAATATATATATATATTTATTATTATTATTTGTATTAATATTTATATATATATTTATTATTTTTACAAAGTAGTTATATATATGTTTATTAAGAAGATGAAATTTTCTTTTCTTTTTGTAATTATTTTATTATATTTATATATATATATATATCTTCATTATTATTATTGTTATTTATATATTATTATTATTTATATACATATATATTTATTATTTTTACAAAATAGTTATATATATGTTTATTATTTATATATATATATATTTATTTATATGGGGGTGCAAAGTGCAATTTATTTTGGGGTGCAAATACAATATTTAAAATTACAAGGGTTTGTTTCAAAAATATTTTTGTTATTGAAAAATATGACGTGACAGAGCAACTTATTGACGTGGCATTGACTGTATCGCCACGTAGGCAATTTTGGCCCGAATAAGGGCCGAGGGCATTTTTGATAACTTATTTTAAACATATGAGGCATTTTGGTAAGGCTAGAAAAATACGGGCATTTTAACTTTTTAAAAAAAGATAACGGGCATTTTTAATAATTTGTCATTTTATAAACTTCTGGCCACCTGCAAAACAGATGTGAAACCTTATCCTTCTCTTCACAAATAACACACTTGATATTATTTCCAGAGAATGTAAGTCCTCGACGAGCAAGATTGACCTCTGGTTGAATCCTGTTGTGGAAAACCTTTCATGCGAATGTTTGATTTTGAGTAGTGCATTTATTTTCCATAAGATTCTAAAAACCCTGTCTTGTGGCTCAAGGCTATGCGAACTAATGAGATCATATGTCGAACTAACAGAGTAATTGCACCTATTGTCTCCTAACCATCTCCATACATCACTTTTATTAGAATGAGGTGAAAATCCACTTAAGATCGCATGTATTCATCAAGTTTTTGTTGTTCCTAAGAGAAAAGCGTATGTCTCCACGCCCATTTTCATCTCCATCCTAAATCTGTCCATTCTCCTTTCTCTGCAATCGAAACATTCTTATCCCCAGTAAGGCTGCTTAATCTATAAAACCTCGCGAAGAGTGGCTCCCCACATATCCATTTATCCTTCCAAAATGAAGTTTTTACACCATCACCCACTTCTCTTAACAAATTATCACTGAACCAAGAAGGATTTTCATCATCCTTATCAAGATCCATTAAGTCCCTCCACCAGATCGAGGAGTTGTTCGCGATGCTCCTGAATTGATTGAAATCAGATGGCTTCGAAATTCAACCATACTTTGCTGCGTCAACCCAAAGCTTGCCCTCTTCATTTAGTCATCGCTATTTTCATCTAGTAATGAGGGATTTATTGAATTTACCCATATCCGTAATCCCTAGACCACCATCCTCTCTGTTTTCGCAAACTTGAAGGCAAGTGATCCATGAGATTTTCCTTCTGTCTGTACAACCATCCCACAAAAAAACATCTCTGGATTTTGCAAATATCATTGAGTACTGACTTCGGAGCCTTGATATAGACAAAAAATAGAGAGGAGTGCCAACCATGATTGATTTTACTAGTACAGATCTCCCCCTAAAAGAGATCTTGCTACTATTCTGTCGAGAGAGGTTATTATATCATTGTATGGCAATTGTCTTCCACGTCTTCTTGGATTTGCTCCGATCAGAATCCCAAGGTATTTCACAACGAACTTATTTATTTTAAAATTTAAGAATTCTGCATGGTTAGCTAACAGTTCATCGTCAACATTTATGCCAAGAAGACTACTCTTAATAAAATTTACCTTCAATCCAGAGATATACTGGAAGATACATAAACTAAATTATCCAATCACAATAGTTATTGCAGAAAATTAGAGTGTCATCCGCATACTGAGATGTGTATTATCCAAAGAGTCTCCACCAACTTTCGCCCCTTCAAACAAGAGATTATCCAATGTCGTTGATGGGTGCTTTTAAGTGTAATAAAATATAATATAAGTCAAGAAGGGAATGCTACACCTAAATCTCACTTTGTCGCAAGTCCACGAATCAAGTAGTAATAAAATGGTAAGCATAGTTACGAACCAAGTATCATATCCCAATGGAGTGGTGGATTAATGTATGCATCACTTAAATGCAAAACTCTAGCAATTGTCACGACCTTTTCTCTTGTGCTTGCAGGATGTAATGAATGCTTGTGAATGATGTGAATGTTTTCTATACTAAAGTCCAACTTCTCACAAGTACAAACTTAGATTGATGATTTGAATGCTTTTTATGCTAAGAATTCTTAATCTAAAATGCAATAGAAATTTATCGAAGAATGCCGAAACAGTAATTAAATATCTTTTTGGTTTTTTGGCTTGAGTGCAAGAAAATAGTTAAAGCAATTAAAGCAATTAAACTAATGAAATCAAGTAAACAATTAAACTATGAATGCTAGAAGAAAGATTGATTAACTAGATTAACTAACTAAACTAAAAAAAAATAGAATTTAATGATTGATTTTGGTTGTAAACAATAATTGAAAAGATTGTTTAGACGCCGAGTTTCACAATGATTTACCATAATAGTTCATAGACAAACTATCTATATCTACTTACAATACTTGATAGTTATTTGATGTTTGCATGTCTAATGGATTCGTGACATATGGCAGAAGTCATCCCAACCATACTCCGGGAAAAAATCATACTTGGTAACTTATTTTGGCCTCTGTTTACTTTTGGAACCTTCATTTGTCCACCCTCCAAAATGGTACCCTATGTTTCAAATGTTGATCAAATGTAGGACCACCGCGGCAGACCCCCAAAATTGCCTCACCAAATGTCTACGTGGACTGTCGTTGACCCATCCATCCTCAATTTTGACCCATTTAAGTCCAAATGGCCATGTTGACTGGATAACTAATTAAAAAAAAGATAAAATTGAAGAGACCCGTCCCGTCATCTCTCTCCAATAAAAATGTCCCCCTCCCACTTCAACGGTCACAATTCAATTTCTCACTCTTCAAACCTCCAAAATCTCGCCGGCAAAAAGTTCCAAAAGCTCCGACCCACTTCTCTAACATAAGGTTAGTCCTCTGTCTTACTTCACGCTCTACATCTGTCACAAAAGGGTCATAGGTTAGATTAATTATGTTTTATTTTTTGGGAATTTCATTTCCCTGCAACTGGATACAACTTGCCGCTTCTGGTTCGATTTTCGAACATAGGTAATTTGTGTAGTGTTCAATTGTCCTCACAGAGTACCTGTGTGTATATATTGTGTGGGTGTATATATTGTGTGGGGGTATATATATTGTATATATAATGTGTAGGGTTTCTGATTTTGTGAAGTAGTTTTATAGTGAAATTATCTAGGTTATTTTGAAATTGTTTATTGCATGTACAATTAGGCTATCATTAGTACTTGAATATGTCAAATTCTCTTGATTGTAGATGATGGTGCATTCCTATGATTTACCTTGCTTGTGTGGAAATGGATTCATGATTTATCTTATGTCAAAATCTAAAGACAGCCCCGGTAGATTTTTCTACAAATTCCCTGCCTCAATGCACCATGTAGATTGGTTTATTTGGGCTAATTATGTGCATGAGCCTAGATATAAGTGTTACCGTTTTATAATACACCCTAATAACTCAAACACAAACAATGAAACATTTGCTCCTTCACCCAATATTAAGAAAAAGTCCACTGGAGTGTTTGGATCAACTTCTTCTGAGCCACAACAATCATCAATTAGCCACGTTGATACCAGCACTGGATATACCACAACTACAGAAGTTCGGATTGAATCCTTGAAGAAAATAGATCCAACAATGGCCGCCATATTTTGTTGTTCATTGTCATGGGGCTTGTTGGTTATTGTTACTTGTTTGTTTGTGATGCTTTTGGTTGCAATTTATTCTAAGATGTAATAGAATTATGCTATGGTCTAGGTTCAGTACTTAGTCCCTTTGTTGTGTTTTAATTTCAGTTGTATTTTAAGTTTCCATTCCATCTAATATGTAGTCCAGTTCAAGACTAAAGACTTAATGATGTTGCATTTTATTTGAGTATAGTATTTTCTATATTTATTTGCTTTATTTATTTGGTTTTTTTTATTGTTTTTATGGTGTGCTGTTGTAATAAATAAGAATCCATAGCAATGGTGGTTTTGAGTACTTCCCAACATTTGAGGGCCAGTGTATTTCTGGATCATGACTTTCCTAGACAAGGTGAGAAAGTAATAATGTAAATGTTGGTTAAGTATGGGGAAAGGCATAGGCTGGCTAACATCAACGCCTTGCATAGAACAACAAAAGTGTTGACTGAGTTAGTTGAGCATGCTTTGGAAGAGTGGCTACTACTGGTACCGATATATGAGGAAGGTCATTCAACTGAGAAACAAGTACAAGCAGTTCATGAGGTTCATAGAGCTTCCAGGAGTGCACTGTGATCAAGAGTTCCACCTGATCATTGGTAGAGACTATTCTGGTCACATCTATGAGGTATTATTTTGCATCCATTAGTATTCATGCATATTGTTAAAGCATTTCAGTGAAGGAACATTGTAATTGTAATTGACAGGAGACTCCAGTTGAGAAGTACTTTAGATTCTTTGGTTTGGAGAATGCCACATTGCTACACAAGCTTTTTGTTGAGTTGAAGTGTGCCAAGTTCCAAGAGGAAGCCAACTTAGATGAAGATAATCCCATTGATGTTGAAGCTATAGATGAAGAAGAAGAAGTTGAGCATGAAGTCATAATTCTGGAGTAGAAGATTTTGGTTATGAACATGTTTAAGGCAGTAGTCATGTTTAGAACCATGTCTTTTGATTTTGGTTATGTTTTTTATGTTTCCTTTTCTAGAACAATTAGTTTGAGCATGATTTTTCTATGTTGATTACCAGTATGTTGAACAACTGGTACTTTAGGTCTGTATTGGATATGGTTCTATTTATGACGATTACCTTATGCATTTGAATTTTAATTTGTTGATGGTACATGTTATTGTCTTGATCTGTCCTCTGTTTATTTCTAGCAATAGTTTTAGAGTGCACAACAACATCCTAAAAATTCATGCCCAATTCAATATTGTTTGCCTCACTTAAACAAACAACATAGATTGCTGGTAATTGAGAAAATAATCCAATTAATGTGACTGTGTAATTATTAGATCCATTCACATTCATTTCAGATCAAAAATAAATATTGTAGACAACATTATACTAAACAAAATAACCATAACGTGTCAACAAAATAACCATCACAACAGAACATCATCAAAATACAGCAGCATTGTTTGATACAATATGTAATTTTAACAATGCACCAGACTGCTCAAAAAAGCACATTTCAGTGACACACCAAGTCCACTTTACTTCTTTGTCTTCTTCTTCCTTGTTGTACCAACATCCACCAGTATGCTGATACTTCTCACCCTCAAATTCTTGGACCTTTTCCCCTTCTGCATGCCCAGATCCTCTAATTGTTGGTTAATTGATGGGCCAAACTCTGGTGGGGCATTTAGTCCCTCATCTTGCACAACGGTAGCCTTCTTTTTTCACGTTCTTGGGTTTGGGAGGCCTAGCATCCCTATCACCAGCCAAGAATTGGAGTTGATCCAATTGTGAAGGTCCCACATCACCCATGAATGGTTTCTCAGCACCAACAGATGCCTATGATCATAGTAGGATTACAAGATGACAATTAGTGTAATTGGTTATAACAACAATTGAGTAGGAAATATATCAAAATAACGACTCATCACCTTGGACTTAGCAACAGTATACCGATTCCCTCCCTTTCTATTGACTTTCTATTTTGTTGGCACATTAACTGCATCTTCATCAATGTTCTAGCTTGGGTTCACTCCATCTGGTTGGCTACAAGTTAGATTGATCATTGTTTGCTGAGTAGTTACCTCTATTCTGTCCAGCTCATTTATGAAGTCCCCATCCCATTCAACATTGAAATCATCAATAACAACTATTTTCATTAGTAGGATCCACCATATTTGGTTCTTCATTGGGGCTAGACTGAAAGTTATGTACAGTAGCCTCACTAGGATGACTAGGCACACCAACATCGTCATGAGCATTAGCATCATCTCCATTTCCTGTCTCAGTAGAATGATTAGGGTCTTTTACATGATCAGCAGCATCATCTGCATCACCATCCACTGCCTCATTTGGTGCAACAAGAACATCTTGAGGAGCAGATGCAGCTGCTGAAGCTTGAGCAGCAGCACGAAAGGCTTCTTCTTCATCATCTTTATTCCTAACTTCACAGCTCTTGATGTTGTGGCCCAACACCTCACAATAGCCACATTGTATTGTACTTTGTTGTCTCTTAACCTTTTCTGGATCAGAAGTAACAGGGATACTAGGCTTGCCTCTACACTTCCTCTTTCTCTTAACGAGTGGCTCATCGGACTCTCTTCTTCTTGCAGATTCTGGCCTACCAATAGACTTTCCATTATTAGGTGGGGCAGGGGTTGCATACCCAGTTTCTGTCCACTCATTCCTTCTATTCATAGGTAGTATTTCATGCTCATAAGAATCATGATATGTGTTCACATTGTAGCAGTGATGGATGAAGTCCAATGGATCTAAACCTTGAGCAGTTATTGCATTAACTACATGGATGTAAGGAATTCCAGAGATATCCCATTTTCTATAGCCACGACTCCATTTTTCCAAATCAACAGCCCACACACCATGATCCTAGAACTGAATAGAATAGTGAGTATCATCTAATTTAGTGGGTACACACTGTTCAGCATGAGTACCTATCAACTCATCCATCACCTTTCTGATCTTTGGACACCATTCCATGTGCCACTTCTTCCTTGCCATGTCCCTATTTATTTTATGCCTAGTCATGGTATATTGTTGTAGCCACTCAAGCATACTAGGAATTGGAAGTTCTCTTGCATCAAGAATTATAAAATTAAATGACTCACACCCATTATTAAAGAGAATATCACACTTAGGTCCAGGGTTGAAAGAAAATATGCGCCAATGTTCTGGAGGTTTGTCAGCCAACCATTTCTTGGCACTTGGACTTAACGTTTCCAGAACAGACATCATGTACTTGAACTATGCTTTTGTAGTTGCCCTGGCAGCCTTTTATACTACATCTTTGATTGCATCACGAGTAAATCCTGCCATTTTGAAGTGCCCATGCAAGTGTCTTACACATAACCTATGATCAGCTCCACAGAATACCAACTCAAATGCTTGCAACAAACCCTTTTGCTTTTCAGACATGAAGGTCCATAACTCATTTCTTTTGATTTCCAAATCAAGTCTCAAAATGTGTAAGAACCATATCCAGTTATCACCATCTTCCTTATCCACCATAGCCCATGCTATTGGGTAAATGTTGTTATTGGGATCTATACACACAGCAGTTAACACAACCCCTTCATGAGGCCCCTTTAAATGTGTCCCATCTACCCCAATCACATTCCTACACCCTGCTAGAAAACCCCTTTTCAAAGCCCAAAGACATATGTACATTCTCTCAAACTTGTTATCTTGGCCTCTGTTCTCAATACCCATAATGAATGTGCTCCCTGGATTGGTCCTCTCAATTTCTCCCTTGTAATCCCATAAAGCAGCATATTGTTTTGTTGAGGATCCACGCAAGATATTAAGTGACACCCTCTTAGCCCTGTAGGCCTGCTGGACTGACCACTTAGTATTAAGAGCCTTACCAACATCATCATGAAAGTCCTTAACAGTCCTTTTAGGATCAGTTTGAAACAGTGGAACATATTTTCTGCAAACCCGTTTTGTCGCCAGGTTCTTAATTCTACTAACTTAAGGGCACTTGTGAGGTTGCTTGGAATACACAATCCTGAATGTGCCAATCTCCCCAGCCACCTTTGTTGCATTAATACCTTTTCTTTTCAACACACTTCACCCACAACCTCCTCTTGTCATTTCTTGCAAAACTAACAGTCCTCATATCCATGACTGCAAGTGATTGTACTCATCCTTAAGAAATTTTTTGGATGTAAACATCATTCCTAGTTTTAGTGTTGGGTTCATTACATCCTTCTCATTGAACACCACCCCATAACCACTGAGATCTTGCTCCTGGTCTGAGTCTCTATCACTTAACAGATCATCTTCACTGTCATTTATGTTGTCTGATCCAGGATCAGACTTAGAACTGTAGTGCTCATCATCAGTTTCCAAAACTGTTTCTCCCTTCTTCCCCTTACCCCTAGCAGTTGATTTTCCCTTATCTTTAGCCTTATCACATTTACCATTACCAGTGGCCTTCCCCTTACTCTTGTTTTTCTTTTTTAATCTGGACTTCGCATATTTATCCCCCACAAATGGCTCATCAAATGGTGATTTCTCCATTATTGAAGTTGGCTTGGTCTGTTGCACCATTATTCTCAACTTCATCCCATTGGGGTTGATCATCACATCACTATCCTAAACCCCCAACAGTTTGTCAACAACTTTGCGGTTGAGCCTTGGGCCTTGCTCAGTATCACTGTGCATGCCATAATACCCATCACTAAAGTGATCAAGTTCATATTCTTCATCACTGAGTTCTTCCACTATACTTTTAGCTTCAATTGTATTTTCATTTTACCACTTCAACCCCTGTTTGCTGGAATTCACCACCTTCAAACATAGCTTGTTGATGTTTGCCAACCCTTCCTTCACAGTTGACATATAAATTCATAACCCTCCCAGTTTTCTTTTCCAAAAATAAGGCGGTAATCTCATTCTCTTTTACCACAAGCACAAACCCAGCCTCCTTCTTCAAATAGAACCCCCTAACCACCAAGAATCCCAAATCACTGCATATGGTGAACAATCTATCCAAGCTCAAATCATTAGGCCCCAAATAATCAACTTCAAGTTTACTGCCTCCCACATACTCAATAGGGTTATACCCAAACTTCCATCCGTAAAAGAATTGGACAGTAACATACAATTCGCGGGGCCCTGAAAAAAAAAGAATAAAAATTAGAATTAGGGGTTAAGGAGTTCTGAAATTAGGGTTTCAAATTGTGAAATTAGAGTTTCTAATTATGGAATTATGGTCTCGAATTGTGAGATTCGGTTTACAAAATCGAATAATTAGGGTTTCTAGTTTGACAAATTTGGGGGGAAACTAGCTGATTTATGAAATATTCATAATAGCATTCAGAAATCGCATAATTCAGTAACATGAAAAACGAAAATATGGTAGAACGAAAAACTTACCATAACGCGGCGGCGGATGTTCTGATTTTGATGGATGGTGAGCTCTCAGCTTCAAGCATCAAGTAGCCATCCTCAACAATGGCGGTCTAAGCAACAATGGCAAAAAATTGAGGAGAGAGAGAGGGCGTGGGTGTGTGAGCTAAGATGCGCGGGAGAATGGAGCTGAAATGAGCTGGAGATTGGAACGAGAGTGCTTTTATTCTCTATTGTTTTTAATATTTATCCAGTCACCATGGACATGTGGACTTAAAAGGGTCAAAATTGGGGATGGACTAGTCAACGGTAGTCCACATAGACATTTGGGGTGCCAATTTTGGGGCTCCACCGCGGGGGTCCTACATTTGATCAAGATTTGAAACATAGGGTACCATTTTGGAGGGTGGACAAATTAAGGTACCAAATGTAAACAGAGTCCAAAATAAGGTACCAAGTATGATTTTTTTTCCCACCATACACCTATGAGTCTCTAATAACCTACCGTGTTAACGGACCAGCCTAGTTGTTAGTTGTTTTAGAATAGATATCAAACCCAATTAACTCATCCAAATCGTGTTAACAAAATGCACATAGTCAAGATTGATCTAGTGTGATCTAAAGGTTGCGTATCAGCTGGTTTCGCAAGTCCAAAGTCACCGATTGCATATATATATATATATATATATATATATATATATATATATATAACTAACCTTAGCATTCTACACTCTGGGCGGCCCTACACGTGTGCTTCCGTTTTATCCCAGCGAGAGTAAGGTCAGTCACATAGCATAAGTAACTATTCAATCTAGACATTCAAGATCATCAAACACGCATTAAGTAAAGCATATAAATATATTCATAAATCAGAGTTATTCCCCTACTCTAAATAATGAGTAGGTTAGCTCATCATAGTCATGAGTTCAACAATCTATAAAGATGTAAATATCATAAACAAAGTAAAGAAATAAAGAAAAGCTTCTCGGATCTGGTGGAATGTTGTTGCTTGACCCTCTTCTTGACTCCCTTTTGCTATCCTCTTGATGGTGTTTTCTCTGTGGTGACAAACTTTGATGGTGTTTTCTCTGTGGTGACAAACTCTCGGGGTTTCTTCGTCGGAAAGTGGTTGTAAGTGTTTGTAAGTGTGTGTAAGACGGTGTGCCCTAATTGCTGAATGTAGCTTCCTATTTCTAGTTTTTCTTCGCTCTGGGCTTTGTTTTAGGGTTTCTGACAATCGACCTAAATTATGTTCTGATCGCGCGCCACTCGCGCGAAGCGCTACTAATCCCGCACCACCCGCGCGATGCTCTCCTGCTCGCACGATCTTCTTATTTCCTCCATGCAGACTCATGGTCCCTTCTTCTTCAATCGCGCTATCTTTGGTATTTCACCTTTTTGTAGTGTCGTAGTGCTCTTGTTGTGCCTCAACGTCCCAAAATAGTGTCTTGACTCATTGTCGCCCAAAACATCCATTTTTTGCCTCTCTTAGCCTCGTTTCGTCTTGACTCTATAAAATCCTAAGAAAACATGAAACAATAATAAAACAAATAAATATGCCATCATAAGTATTCAAAAGCATAAGCAAACAGATACTTAAATCACGTTGAATAAATGCTTACCAGTCGTCTTGATAAGTCAACTGATTCCTTCAGCTGCAATTGAAAAGAGCAAGGGGGAGAGAGGATCCCTTTGCCTCAAACCCTTACAAATATTAATTTGCTCAGTCGGGCTCATATTAATAACAATTAAAATTGACGCAGAGCGGAGACACTCCATCACCTACGCTCTCCAAGTATCACAAAATCCACACTGTCGAAAGCTCTCTCAAAATCGACTTTAAAGAGAACACCTTGGTTCTTCCTTCTCTTCTAATCATCAATGATTTCATTTGCAGATAGAGTACAATCCAAAATTGCCTTTCTTTCAGGAATCCAGATTGCTCTTTCGAGATGACAGTGTCTAAAACTTTCCCAAGTCTTCTAGCAAGAACTTTTGCCAAGATTTTGTAAATACTACCTATCATTGAAATGGATCGAAAACCTCGTAAACATTGTGGACTGGCCTTCTTTGGAATGAGTGTGATAAAATTCAACCCCGTACAAGTTTTCCATGAGTGTGAAATTCATTAATAAATTTGCAGAGATCCTCTTTGACCAAATCCCATATATACCTGAAAAAAAATTAGACTAAACCCATCGGAACCTAGAGATTTCAATCCATCACAAGTCCACAACGTCGACCTAACTTCATCTCCAGTGAACGGGCTGATCAAAAAAATATTATCCTCCTCGCTATCTTTCTTGAAGCCCAAATTTTTGATACGTGGCCCCAATTCCACTGTTCTTCTTTGAATATATCTGAGAAATATTTTTTTCCACACTTCTAATTCTCAGCACTTCATCAGTCCACCATTCCTCGATATACAGTCCTTTGTCCTCTTATTTATGCATTTGTGAAAAAAGTCCCTTCCGTGAGCCATGTCGACTTTGCCTTTTGATGGAGAAAGATTTCTTAATATTTTATTGCTTGCCGCATATTACCCATACATTTCGTCCGTTTTTCAATGTCAACTGTCAAAAGCGGGCCCGTCTCACCACGAAGATCAATATCGGCAATGACAGATTTTGCATCATTGATTTTGTAGTCAAAATTTCCAATGGAATTTGTATTCCAAGTATTCAGAGCAACTTTAAGCCCTTTAAGTTTTTCTTTAAGAACATACCCTGATCTTTCACTGATCTGTAGCTCACTCCACTTAGTTTCCACAACATTTTTGAAATTTGGATGATTATACCAACTGCCATATACCTAAAAGGGGTTTAGACCCCACTCTTGAAATGTGGATTTAAGGATCACCGGACAGTGATCCGAGACTCATCTTTTCAACCCATGTTGCTCCAAGTTTGTCCATTCCTCGGCCCACCCTTCCCGTCAACAGAAACCTCTCGAGCCTACTCGTACATGAGCCATCACACCTCTACCAAGTGTACTTCCTTCCCAAAAGTAGAAGATCAATCATCTCCAAAACTCTAATGAAGTTATCAAATTCAATCATTTCTGAAGTAAGGCTATTTGACGATAAAGCTCCACGTCTCTCCTAGGGTGCTCTAATAGCATTCATGTCGCCATTAGACACCATCTATCACAGCTAGAATGTCTTTTGAGATTAATGGGGATCTATTATAGCTAGAATGGGGATTTTTGTCAATCAAACAATGTACGGGGTGGACAACTAATCCCCTAGGTGAAACATCGTACCACATACATTTGAACAAGATTGTTCAGCAAGTTCCTAGATAGTAGATCTCTAACACCTCTTGCAGCATTCTGTAAAAAACAAGCTCATCTGGGTCGCATGTATTAGCTTTGAATCACACAGTTGTTCATTTTTCTTTTCTTATCACTTCCATGCTCATATGTGTGAAAATGAGGGTCACTAATTTTTTTCCCCTCGTACGACCGCACCGTATGGTCCGGACATGAGTCAAAGAACGTAAATTTTCTCAACAACACTAATTGTTTCAACCACCGAACAAAATATGTATTACGTCTCTCGTGAATCTAATCACCGGTTAACCTACTACGCATTTATTCGTCAAACAAATTGTTACAAAAAATATAAGAAGTAAAATAATTAACATACTACTTTATGGAATAATATAAATAGAGTCACAATGTACTTAACAACGTACCATAGCCAATCCTTCACTTTCCTACAATTAAGTACGGAATAGAATTCAGCAGCTTAATACTCCTCTCTTCTTAAGTATCTGTTTGACGCCTTACCAATAGGTTTGCTTGAGTACTGAAACAATAATAATTGGGCAACCAAATATGGATCGAGTCTAGTTTTATTTTATTTCTAGCGGTTTGCTCGGGTTTTAAACATAATGCTTGAAGTAGTGAGAAATAAATTTTGTCGTCTCTGAAATAATGTATGCCTGTTTAGTAGATTTCTCAACACACGACCTGTTGCCAACTGATTTTATAAATTCAAGCGTACGCATAACCGCATATAATATAAGAAGGATAAGATTAAACACTGCAACACCATAGAATAGATTTGGGATAAAATTATATATATTACCTCTGGAATGGGTACATCCATCAGCATTGCACTAGACCATCAACCTTTGCCTCATATGGAAGATGTATAGTCAGATGCTCCATCAAGTCAGAAAGTCGGAGGAGAAGATTTCTCTAACTTGCACATCGTTTCCATAATTGTCCTATCGAGAATCTCCTTTCTAGGTCTGCAAAGATTAGTGGTACATAAAGCTATACAAGGTTGCTAATTCTAAAAAGTTGTTGCATGAACATGTGGCAGTCATGATTTCTCATCTCTGATAGTCAAAGTTGTTATATTTGAATGGAATGTGATATGTTAGA
Source organism: Linaria vulgaris (assembly GCA_948329865.1). Classification (NCBI taxonomy): domain Eukaryota; kingdom Viridiplantae; phylum Streptophyta; class Magnoliopsida; order Lamiales; family Plantaginaceae; genus Linaria; species Linaria vulgaris. The sequence goes on from OX415252.1 coordinate 78,531,295, forward strand.
AATAATAACCATCAGAAAAAACCTCAACCGACACAACCATTCACAAACTAGACTATTTTGCTCTTTGCTAAGGCAATATTTTGCCTTCCATTTATATTGTCAACCATCTGCACCAGATAACAAGAATAGCTCACTGCGCGTAGTGTGCAGAGCCCAATTCCTCCTACTATCCTTTGTTTTATCCGGGTCATTACAATATTCTTAATATTGTCAAAGACTTTTTTTCTCACAATGCATGACGTCTAAATTATGATGGATCAGGTTAGTAGACCAATGATGCAACCCCTAAATAACTCATTTGACACCAATTATGTTACCCACTAAGTCGTTCAATAACTGCATAACTCTTCCCCAAATCTGGCGTCTGGAAAAAAAATGTGGGCTTCCATTTTTTTCTCCATTCCTCTATGTAGTGGTGGATCAGTCTTAGTGATATTCTTTCTGAAATCATTGATATTGAATTTATCCAGATGGTCCATCGATAAGAATCAACATCAGCGATAAAAAAAAAAGTCGTATTTCAACCACTTTTCAGTTGAAATGCTTTCATATTCTCCATACAATAAGGACACAACAACTTACCATATGCACTCCACGAGGATAACATAATGTATGACACGAAATTGCTAATCATCCTTAACAATGAGGCACGCAATTGAAAATTATTCTTTCTAAAGCTATCGTACCTCTGGACACTAGTCTCTCGCAATGATCCAAGCTTGTCAATTAACAGACAAAGGAACACATCAAGATCTTTGCCTAGGATTGGACTAGAGATCAACAAACTTAGGAATGCGTATTCTTATTTCATGTCGATATTAGGGGGCAGATTGTATAGCATTACAAGAACATGCCAACATGAGTCTTGTGATGAGTTGTCAAAGAGCAAAAACCCATTTGTGCAAAGGATGAGTTTGACATTTTTTACTTCGGCAGGAAAGTCGAGAGACGATGCATCAAACTGCTTTCAAGCATCGCCATGTGCAAGGTGAATCATATGATCATTGTTACCTTAGCATTCTGTAGATGTGGAGTCAAAGAAAAATACCATGGATTTTTGTGAGGTACGAGTTCACTCTTTTTGTTTGTATCGCTCTTAGCTCATAGTTATCCGCACCGCATTCTGAACATGATGCAATAGTTCTACATTCAACATCGCCATAAAATAAGATGCAGTTGTTAACACATACGTCAAAAGTTTTGATCCAAAGACCCCAATATCTTCATAAACTTTTTCATGTTGTATATAAAAGTAGCTAAACTTTTACAGACTCGGGACGTAACAAATTGTGTACTTGCTTAGTCACTTTGTCACCAGCTACCGTGCTCATATTGTGATTTGATTTATTTACCATAAATTTAGAAACCCATTGCAATTCTACCCTTACGTTTATTGGCATCTCAGATGCACTCAATATTAAATTGTATGGATCGGGACTTGATACTTCACACGCATGTTGCGGTAACACTGACACAATGTTATCCTAGCACCTACTTTGACTTGATGATAAAACGCAGCTAAATATTAAAGTACAAAAGTAGATGTATGATTTTTAAGCAGACTATATAAATATAATTTGTCGAGCACTATAACCACTATATGAATAATAATTTTACAAAAAGCATCCTTACAATTCTAAGCTCCTCACTACGAATTGTTTGGACAAAACAACAAACCAACTAAGGGGTGACTCTTGACAAGTATAGCTCCTTAACTCTAAAAACTTAGACTTAATTTTCTAAATAAAAAGCATGGAAAAACAAGACAAGACACTACGACTCTAAAGATATAACCTCTCGAATTCTTTAGCTCTTTTGTCTCGTGTCTTCTCTTGATGTACTTTATGTCTTTATATAGATGAGTCTTTCTTGATCTTCAAGACATAAAGCACACGGTTTGGAATGCCTCCAATTTCCTTGTACTTTATTGTTTCCTTTCTTGATCTTGGGTCTTCATTCAAAGGAAAGTTCCTTATTTAATTTCGGAGTTAATCAAGGACAACTCACTTTTCAATGTCGACTTCAAACTGGAAAGTTTCCTCACTTGAATTATCTTTCCATGTAGCGTTCTTCACCCTACAATCTTTTCCTTCTCCATTCGAGCCGAACACGGCTTCAAGTATGGAAAGTATGCTTAAGGAAACTTTCACTTGAACTCGATCCTAAGCTAGATCTCATTGACCTGAGGCATTCACAAATAGCTAAAATTGTAGAACTAAGTTAGTATGTGAATAAAGGAAAAATAAAACATACTAAGAATATTTCCAAATTTTTAGTGTTACAGTGTTATGTTCGATGTTAGAATAACACTTCACATGTCCAATGTTATATCAAAACACTTACACTTCCAATCAACATTTTTTGCCTTTCTTCACAAACCAACACTTTTTCACAAAGATAAGTACAATGCCCCAAAATCTTAACACAATAAAAAATTCTTGACTACTCTCCCTTAGTGCAAAGTGTTATCATGGGTGTTGTGGTAACACTGATTAATCCAGTGTTATCTTAACACTCGGTCTATCATTTGCACAAATATCAGTAAGCACAAAAATAGCAGTAGTACTAGATTGTCAACATTAGAAATCAAAAGCAATAGTAATTAAGTAGTTACATACCCAAAAAAAATTGGGAACACACTCCCTGAATCAAAACAAACCAAAAGAAAAAAATTGTTCCAACAGTTTTGCAAGCATAGACATAAAAACAACAAAAAATTAGCCTATTCTCCCCCTTTGTGTGAGGAAGGCAAAAATCCATGCTACTTCTCCATGGAATCCAGTTCATTGAGGTACTCTTCCTTATCAGCTACCTCCATTTTGATGTCAATGATGGATGAGTCAGCCACTCCACTTGTTACTGGACAAAGTCAGGATAGATCAAGAGGCTTCCTTGAGTGTCAAGATTTTATATTGTTGGTCAGAAGTATGGTTCCCAAGGTATTCGTCCACACCACACTCTTCGTGGTCTTGAAACTTTGATCAGACAAGATTTTGTAGATGAGTGAAGGGGAAGGCAGAATGTCATTGTCCTTGTGAGCAGCAGTAGACATGATGTTCAAAATCATTTTCCCCATATTGACTAGCAGTCCATTCTTCAATTTGTAAATCAGAATAGATCAAGAAGCTTCCTTGAGTGTCAGGATTTTAAGTTGTCGGTCAGAAGTATGGTTCCCAAGGTGTTCGTCCACACCACACTCTTTGTGGTCTTGAAACTTTGATCAGACAAGATTTTGTAGATGAGTGAAGGGGAAGGCAGAATGCCCTTGTCCTTGTGAGCAGCAGTAGCCATGATGTTTAGAATCCTTTTCCCTATATTGACTAGCAGTCCATTCTTCAATTTGTAAACCAGAATAGCAGTGTCCTTGGTTAGGACAATAGAGTTTGAATTTGGCAGTAATTGGAAGATGCAATTTTGCATAGAATTTTAGTGAAGGAAGTGAGTATGGTTGTTGCAATTTTGTTCACCCAAGACTTGAACAGCCCACATGTCATCTTCATCACCTGATGCAAATCAGGATATTCAAACTCATCAACATCAGCGAAGCCCAAGGTGTCATTAATAGTGGAGGAACTAAACTCATAAACATTGCCCCTCACAAAAGTTCTCTAAAACTTGGACAAGTTCATGTAAAACCCCTTACCACCTATGGAACACAATATCTCAAGTTCTCCATTGACCCAAGTGTTGCGCATTAGATATTATAAAACCACAACAAAAATAGAGAAATACACACAATCAAGAATGATAAAATAACAATCACACATAAGACATAATTTGTTTACCCAGTTCGTCAACATACTACCTATGAGGCGATCCAAGCCTCTCCACTATGATGATGTTGAGTGATTACGAATAAGATACAACATATGTCTCTCACAGATTAAGAACGATCTCGCACAATATCTCTTAATCTCACAAGTGTATTCTCTCTTATTTTAATCTCTCCCTCTCATCTCTCATGGTGGCCAAAAGGCCACACATCGTAGGCTACATGATTACACCACGACTAACTTCACCTCATTAGGTCACACGTCCTAACTGTCTCTTAAATAGCTATTGAAATGCGTACTAGGGCAACACACAGAAGTTGTGTTATAACTGGGCCAAACTAGAAGACGCGTGACCTGACATGTCGCGTGCCTATGTCTCGCAGCACCCCGTGTGATATGCGCAACTTTTTGTCGCGGATTGTGCAACACAGGCTAGGGGTCGCGCCATTTTGCGCTTGCCCCTTTGTCTTCTCTTCTTTTGTCTTTATTGTTCTAGTCTTTATGTTTAGCTCTTTATCTTCACTTCTCAGCTCTTTGTCTCCATTTTCCAGGCTCCACGAACTTAACACCAAATAACCCTCTGGCATCTAGAAAGTCGTAGATCATATGCTTTCTAAAGTAGGAAACCGCAATTTTCCTTCTTTAAGAATCTTCCTCTTCTGATACACCTCACGTTGACTCTCAATAGCCAAAGATAAGTAATATTCACTGTGGGGGTTCTCAGGAAGTCAGACTCCAAGATCAACATACTTTTCGCTATCCTCAAATGAGGGTTCACTAGGTGTTGTGTTAACACTGAATTCAGATAGTGTTCTCCCAATACCATGATCAGACTCTAGATCATCCTTATCTAAATCCTCAATCTTCAGCCTCAAGATCCTTCGGGATCCCCTCTTTCTCACCAGCAGTTTCCTTTTTAACCACAAAGTCCTCATCTTTACAATCCGACTCAACCTCCTCATTCTAATATTTCTTCTCACTTTCAGAATCCTTTTTACTAAATTCTTCATCCTATTTTTCATCAGTCTTATTCTCTTTTACCAAAAACTCATCAACATCATCACTCTCCTTCTCTTCCTCAGATGCAGTCCCAATGCTCAAATTAGGGTCAGGAGTAGAATTGTTTACCTGAGTTTCAGATTCTAGAGCAGAAGTAGCAGCAGCCCCAATCATCCCCTCATATGGAATTGTCTCTAGTTCAATATTGTTAGGGGTGGGTATTTGAGCAACACTAGTAGGCTCATCTTTTTTTGCCTTGACATTGCGACGTTGATATATGGTCGTCTTGCATTTGGGAGTAGCAGAGGCGATGGGAGCAGAACAATGGTGAGTGTTGTAGCAACGTGACTCTACTTCACTAGCGGCAGCGATAGTAGCCTTCTAATTCAGGGTTGTATTGGCAAAAAATATGAAGCCTAGCGTTCCATTGTTAGTGATGAGCATTTATTTTGCGTGATTTAAGTACTTGTTTTCTTAGAATTTTGTAGAATTCTTGGTACATAAATATTGGTTCTAGTATTGTTTTATGTTTTTATAGGATTTTGTCGAGTCAAGTCAAAACGATGGAAAATGAGCAGAAAATGGATGTATTTGTAATGATTTGCAAAGAGAGCGCCACAATACGACTCTAAGCGCTACATCATCGCAAACTGAGGCAACCTTAGTCGCATTAAGCAAAGAAGTTGAGCAATCAATCCAGTCAAGGAGGGAGTTACACGATAGTAAGGAAGTCGTGCGACAGCGTGCAACGGGCAGTAGGTAGCACGACCCACGAAGCATTACATGTCACCACGCAGAACTGGTTAAGAGTCACGCCATAGTGAACAAAAGTTGCGCGAGCTGCACAGCAACCTGCACGACATGGCTGCTCAAAATGTCAAAGTCGCGCGCCCTCGGGCAACATCGCCTTTCACTACATAATAAGTTGCGGTTATTTTTAAGGCAACAGTATAAATAGGAGAAAACGACCTACACTTAAAGAGACATTCTACACTACGTTTACGATTTACAATTGCTTTCAAGACTCATAAATTCCTAGACTAGTACTTTGAGAAGTTGTGAGGAAGTTGTGAAAAGAAAGAAAACACCATTAGAGTTTTGTTTTCATAATCTAGAGTCGATAGTTTGTGAAGAAGAAGATAGCAAGTAGGGGTTGGAGAAGATATCATGGCGTCAACATTCCACCGGATCTGAGAAGCTTTCCCTATCTCTTTTACTTTGTTTTTGCTATTTAACACTTTGCTTACTGTTGGGCTTATGACTATGAGTAGCTAAACTACTCCGTGTTTGGAGTAGGGGAGTAACTCTGATTTATAAATATGTTTATTTGTTTTGTTTAATGTGGTCATGTGTGTAGAATGATTAGTCCTTATTCTACATGATTAGTCTAGCTCGTGCTGGAAGAACGGGTACACTCCCCTGGGATCGCCAAGGTGTAGATGTTAGTTAATTATCTATACACGCGATTTGTGACTTTAGTACGCTAACAGAGTTGTTATGCAACCCATAGATCACACTAAATCATTATTGAATAAGTACGTTTATGTTAACACGATTCGAATTAATATCTATACTAAAACAACTAACTATTGGGTTGATTTTGCTAACGCGGTCGGCTATTAGAGACTTAATAATTTATAGTTAGGATAGGTCCAGCTATAGGTCGCAGATTCATTAGATACATGAAACTCAAACTATCATCAAACATCTCAGTTACTATAATGGTTAAATCAGTTGAAACCCAACCTCCAAACATCTTTTAATCATAAGCATTCAAACCCTCAATCATATTAAATTATGTTCTGTTTACTTTCTTGCATCATATTAGCTTAGTATAATTGCTTTCATCCTATATTCAATCTGCTTCTCCTATTAGTTCAGTTGCATTCAACTATTTCCTTGCATCAAACTCATTCTTAGTTCTATTTCATTGTTTTCATTGCAATTTATTTAACAGTCAATTGCATTCAAAACCTTTACCATAAAATCTACATTCATTGTTTTCTGCATTCAAAGCATTCTACATTCACATCATTCTGCACACACAAGGATATCAAACGTGACAACTATTAGTTTTCTTTCATTTAAGTGATTCAAGTATACATCCACCACTCTCTTGGGATAAGATACTTGGTTGGTAACTATATTTACCATTTTATTAAGACTTGACTTGTGCACTTGTGAAATGTAGGAATTTAGATGTAATACGTAAATCTGATCTTAAGCACTAGCAAATGCGCCATCAGTTAGTAAGAAAAATTGTAGAGAGAATAAGAGAATTTCTAGAGAGAGAGAGAGAGAATTATGGTAGAATATGCAATTAGAAGTGAAAATTGAAATTGAGAGTAAGTGGTGGAATGTGAGTCATTCCCACACATAATACGAGCAGAAATCGTGCAATTAGGAACTTTCTGTCTAGAGTGGGTCAACGCTTGCCTGTGTTTAGTCAACACGAGACCAGAGTAGTTTCTAAACAAAATTATAAGTCACGGTGTTATGCTTTTGAGGTTATGACAACATTGAAATTGGTGCTTTCCCAACACTGACATCTGAGTAGAGAGAACATTGGTCCATATGAAATGTGGAGGTACAGGGCTTACCAAAATCTCTTCAAGTGAGAGCATGAGTTAGATTTGAAATAACATATCTAGAACTTAAGACATGTTTCAAGTTAGTAAACACAGATATCATTAAGATATGTACAACAGTAGGAGAGTTAGCCAACAAAAAACACGCACGCGTGATAAGAAGTTTGAATTAAAAAGAGATAATCCACTTCCAAGTCATAGTAAGGAACAATTATGTATGTCACCTGCAATAAGTCACCCAAAGTGTATGCCTCAACACATGAAAATAGACTACATACTCCCCCTTAAGCCCAAATCGACACAGACATGGAAGAGAAAAATGCATGTAGACCTAAATGAATACAGAGTGTTATGACAACATGGGAAGATGGTGTTGTCCCAACACTGAGTGATAGCACCAGAATCAATTCACTTCAATTTGACTGTTCAATAACCATCAATAAAATTTCTCTCTTAAAACACATCTGAAGGTTTTATGAAAAGAAAGTGAATGCAATGAATGCATGCAGTAGTAGGACCTCATACACGAGTTTCAACATTATCAATGCAGTTGCACATGCAAGTACATATGCCTAAATGTAGAAAATACAGGACCCCAACACCCCATAACATGATGCATACCTTTTTACTGTTCAACATTTAAGGTTTTAGCACCAAGTAAGCAGTAATACTAAGTGCAAGCAGTGCGGAACCCCAAACACCCTAGTATTAAATCGCACCATCGTATGCCCCTTTTGCAAAAACATTAACATGTGAATAAGATACAACTGAATAACGGTATAGCAGTGAACTCCTTGTACCCTAGTTTCTTTGCATATAATGCATCACCTGTTTATGGATAATATACAACTGAATAGCATCAGAGCAGCGAATTATGTGCATCCCAGCTTTTCCACAAACATATAAATAACCTCAGATAATTAGAAAGTTTTCGTTAAGCTCAAAAACAATGAAGGAACTTTCCAACAGATGTGATCTCACAGAGTTAAGAGTTCCGCCACATAAAACCAAACATGTCATATCGCAAATGAAGACACAAAATGGAAAACAAAGAACATAAAAAAAAATCTAAAAAAACTATCAACAATCCCCAACAAGTCTATGGTGTTAGCAAGTGGTGTTATGGCAACACTGGAATGCAACACTGATCACATAACACGTTGCCGAGAGCCTTCCTCAAAACTGAAGAAGCTCTCGCTATCTAAGGGTTTTGTAAACATATTAGCAAGTTGATTCTTGGTCTCTATGTATTCAATGTAAATCATCTTATCCTCCACCAGATCTCTCAAGAAATGATGTCTTATGTCTATATGCTTTGCTCTAGAATATTGGACATAATTTCTTGAAATACTAATGGCACTAAGGTTGTTACAAAACATCAGCACTGTCTCACTATCTAACCCATATTCATGCAACATGTGTTTAAGATATATAAGTTGGGTAATGCAGCTGCCAGCTGCAATATATTTAGATTCAGCAGTTGATAATGACACACGGTTCTATTTCTTGTTATACCATGAAACAAGATTATTCCCCAAATAAAAACAACCTCTAGGTAGTGGGCTTTCTGTCATCTAAGTCTCTAGCCTAGTCATAATTAATATAACCAACAAGGCATGTGTTTGTATCATGCGAGTACCAGATGCCTAAGTTTGTTGTACCAGATATATACTTCAAAACCCGCTTCACAACAATCAAATGAGATTGTGTATGGTCAGCCTGATACTTGGCACACACACAAGCTGAGTACGTGATGTCTAGTCTAGTGACTGAAAGATACAGAAGACTGCCTATCATAGATCTAAATAGTGTTGGGTCAACTGTCTTATGTGCCATCTTTTGTGATCTTCAGGGTAGAAGATATTAGATTCTTGCCTGGCTTAGACTCCATCAATCCAAATCTCTTCACCAGGTTCCTTGCATATTTCTCTTAGCTTAGGAACATACCATGCTACTGTTGCTTCACTTGCAGACCAAGAAAGAAGCTCAGCTCTCGTATCATGCTCTTGTAATAGATCCAACATCGTTATCTAAACAAGACTTATTAGTAGAACTAAAGACAATGTCATCAACATAAATCTGAGCAATACACACATCACTATTCTTTCTAAGAATAAACAGTATTTTGTCTCCTTCACCTCTATTGAAACCAAAGTTTAACGAAAATTAAGTTAATTTTTCAGACCAAGCTCTAGTTGCTTGTTTCAACCCATACAAATCTTTTTCAAGTTTATACACATAATCGGGATGAAAATGGTCAACAAAACCTTTTGGTTGTTCAACATAAGCTTATTTATCAATGTAACCATTCAGAAACGCACTTTTAACATGCATATGATAGAGTTTAATTTTGAGAAAGCAAGCAATAGCAAGTAATAGCCTAATAGACTCAATCCTAGCTACTTGTGAAAATGTTTCATCAAAATAAATGCCCTCTACATGTGTGTAACCTTCAGCTACCAACCAAGCTTTGTTTCTGACAATTACACCATTTTCATCACTTTCGTTCTTGAAAATCCATTTAGTTCCTAACACATTTATATTTGTAGGCCTAGGGACAAGATTCTAAACATTATTCTTGGTGAATTGTAACAATTCTTCTTGCATGGCATTGGTCCAATGACTATCCTTAAGAGCTACATTCACATTCTTAGGTTCAATGGGAGGGACAAAACATGATGTTTGCAATCCAGAACAGGTGGTAGACATACAAACACTCAACCAAACCATATCTCTATAGTTTACCCTTTCTTTGTTGCGTGTTCTTATGCCTTAAGTGATCTGACCAATGACATGAGTTGTTGAGTGGTTCCTTTGAATCCTGGCAGGAGGTTCCCTTCTGAATTTTGGAACTTCATCATCATCATTCTCAGAATCAGACTATTTTGGTGTTGGGATAACACTAGTGATAGTGGATGTTGTGGTAACACCTAGTTCAGTAACTGGTTCAGGTTCAACAACTAGATCAGGTTCAGCAAGTGGTGTTGTGGGAACACTATCTGGAGCCAGTGTTGGTGTAACACCATAATCCAGATGGTTTGTCAGTTCCTGTTGACCTGTAGCACTAGGTAGATCATCAAATACCACATTTACAAACTCTTTAACAATATGTATTCTAGGATTATACACTCTAAAAGCAGTATTGTTTGGAGAGTAACCTACAAAGATGCATTTTTCACTTTTTGGATCAAATTTTCTCAAGTAATCGCTATCATTCAATAAATAGCACTCACATCCAAACTCGTGAAAATGTGCAACATTAGGTTTCTTGATCTTCAAGATCTCATATGGTGTCATGGTTGTTCCTGGTCTAAGGTACACCAAATCTATTATATGACATGCAGTATTTAAAGCTTCAGCTCAAAGTTTCTTTGTCATATTTTTAGAGTATAGCATTACCCTAGACATTTCTTGAAGAGTTATGTTCTTTCTCTCAGCAATTCCATTGTGCTAAGGAGTCTTAGGTGCAGAGCATTCATGGAAGATACCATTCAATTCACAAAAAATAGAAAATCTCACATTTTCTTCTCTACAATGATCTGACCTAATCCTAGTCACAAAAGTACCATACAAGTTTCTAGCGCTAGCATGCAGTGTTTTGAAAGTATTGAAGGCTTCTGATTTTTCTTTCAAAACTTTACCCAGGTATATCTAGAAAAATCATCAACTATCACAAAAGCATACTTATTACCACCATATCTACTCACTTCTATAGGACCCATAAGATCCATATGCAACAGTTCAAAGCATTTAGAGGTTCCAGTGTGTTGGTTTTGTACCTTCAATAGTGTATGAGTGGCTCTAGTTTGCTTACCTTTCAAAAAATCACCACAAACAAGCTTACGAGGACGAAAAATTAAGGAGGCCTTTTACTGCATCAACATTTTGCAGCTTTTCCATGTTTCTGTAGTGCACATGTCCAAGCTTTTTGTGTCGTATACCATATCCATCCACCTTTTCACGAAAGCATTGTGCTTCATCCTTCACCAAATAGCAGTTGTGTTAATCTTGTCCAGCAGTAGTGTTTCTAGATGTTAAGGCAACACCAAGAACTGGTGTTGTCGCAACACCGATAGTGCTACTGTCAGCAACTGTCTCATAATTCTTTCAAGAGTTTTCTTATAATATTATCTACAATAAGACTTAATATGTCCATCTTGGAAACAATATTGACATATGTAAGTGGTTTTCTTAGGTTTTTCAGACACTTTTTTAGCTTTTACAAAACCAGAAATAGGGGTAGAAGTGATAGATTGACTAGTGAATCCCAAACCTTGTCTACCTTCATTACTTAGGCATAATGTTTTATCAAGTTTGAAAATACATGTATCTTATTTAACAATGTTTTTTTTTGCCTTTTCCAACTTAACAATTTACCTTTTCAATCTCAACATCCTTTCTAGTTAGGCTTACCTTAAATTCAGTGAGTAGCTCTTTCAACCATTCATTCTCTCTGATAAGGGCCTTTTTATTCTTGTTGAGCTTGTGACTCTCAACCCGCAGGTTATGATAGGTGACATCAGTTCTTCAATGATTTCTTCTTCAGACATTTCTTCAAATAAGTATTCCTCATGCAGATCAACTGTGTCATGAAAAAATTCAAAGTCATATTCATCAAACTCACTAATTAAATTAGAATCATTACAAATACTATATTTATTCCAATTTCCAAAGTAAATCTCTTGGACTAGTGTTATTGACTGTGTGTAAGGGGAACATTGGTCTTCGATGTTGTCCTGCACTTCGGTGTTGTTACACCTAAATTCCTACCCTTCGCAAGTGCACCAGTCAAGTAACACTTAACAATTGAATTGCTACACCTAAATTCCTAATCATCGCAAGTGCACGAGTCAAGTAATAATAAAATGGTAAGTGAAAGTGCAGGGTTTTCTGGAATCAATGTTATGCGATGTTGGGACAACATTGAGGATAACATTGAAACCAGAGAGCCTGTACGAAAACTGTTCTTTAATTGCCAAATTTAAGTTTTGCCTTTATTCACTTATTAATCAAGTTCCACGGTTTTAATTATTTATGTTTATGTCCAGGAAAGTATATTAATCATAAGGAAAAGCTATGGAAGATTCCTTACTTGAAGTTTCCATAATTCAAGTTAAGTTGAATAGTTAACTCAACACGGTTTGCAAAAGAAGGAAACAATATTGGCGGTTCTCTGCAACTTGATTCTTTCCAGGATTCTCCGATTTGAAGAAGATGCGTACCTTGCTAGATCGGTAATAAAGGAAACACATATTCAAGAAAGATATCGTGTTCACAAAGAAGCCAAAATTCAACAAGGAAACAACAAGAGTTACCAAAAACTGTGAACAACACATCTTGGCGTGCAAGATTCAAGAAATCTATAAAGGATGTGAAGTTCATCAAGATGAATACAAGACAATAGTGCAAAACAATCCGAGAGATTAATCATACGTTGTATTGTCTTCGTCTTGCTTTTTCGAAGTTTTTGTATCAACTATTTATGTCTAGTTCATAGAAGTTAAGTAGTTCGTACTTGTCTGCTTCGTTGAGTCCGATCAACAAAGAACGTGAGTGAATTATTGTGAGAAATATTTTTGTTAAAACCTTTATTGGTTATTTGGCCTAAGGCTTGGAAGTTTTTAATAATATTGAAAACTTCTTAAAATTATATCTTCTTGTGTTTTTAATTCCGCTGCATGTTACAATATTCAAGAAGATCACAATTGAGTTAAGGCAACGCCAGCTTAACTCTCAAAGTTGTTGTGTCAATCCACGATCCGACAATTTCAATTGGCGTCAGAACCAAACACCAACTACACTGGTGGTTTGGAGGTGATACAACACAATGGACAGTGTCAATCCTAATACCAATAGGATTCCAGTTTGGGATGGCTCCAATTATGCATACTGGAAGATCAGGATGAGGTCTCACATCAAAGCTATTGATATTCGAGCCTGGCAATCCGTGATCAATGGATACTCTCTTCCAACATTACCAAGAGATGGTGAAGGTGATCTAGTACCAAAACCAGAAGCAGATTGGACAGCAGCAGAGGTAAGTCTCTATAACTCTAATGAAAAGGCTCTTAATGCTATCTTTAGTTGGGTTAATCATCACATGTTCAAGTTAATCTAGAATTGTACAAAAGCCAAACATGCTTGGGATATACTTGAATTACATTGTGAAGGAGATTATGCTGTTAAGGATTCTAAATATAGACAACTGCTTCAGCAATTTGAAAACTTGAGATGGGTGAAGATGAAAGTGTTGATAGTTATTTTGAGAAAATTCTTGATATTGCTAACCAATGTGAAAACCTCGGTTTTGCTATGACTAATCAAGAGATGGTTTATAAAGCTATGAGAACACTGTCATCTAAATTTGCTCTCAAGAAAATTGCAATGAGTGAATCTATGAACCTTGCTAATCTACAGTTTCAAGTCTTGATGAATACTCTTAGATAATTTGAGATGGAGCTTGCCTCACAACCTAGCAAACATAGGGTTGTTGCTTTAAGAGGATCAAGTCTTGACAATGAAAGTGATGATGAATATGAGATAATTTCTTCAAACTATGGCAAAATTACTAAGAAGTTCAATAAGCTGAACCTTAAAGGAAAAGGTAAAGAAAAGAATCTTAGTAATAGTTCCCCAGGTTATAAGAAATTACCTCCTAAGTTTGTGAAGTACATGGCATCAAAACCTACTCCTTTAGAAGCTGATAAGTTAAAAGATGTTCAATGTTTTAAATGTAAAGGATATGGTCATATGGCTAATGAATGTGCTAACACTCTTAGAAAAGGAAGAAATTCTCATTGGGTTTGTGTAGATGATTTCAATGAAGATGACTTTAGTTCTGGAGAAGCTGAAGAACAATCAGAAGAGATTCAAACTGCTGTGTTACTCACTCAGATTGACTGGACACCAGAAGACTCCCTGAACTGCTTCGGATCTCAATGTTACTCCAACATTCAGGATCCAACATCAGAACATGAGACCTTCTTCGCAGATTAGGATGAATTTGATGCTGATATTGAACCTAATCTTGTGTCTAACTATAATGAATCTAACTTTGATTATTTTCATGGCTCAGTGGATCTAGATGAAGAATATTTCTTTGAAGGTGAAATGTCCCAGAAGGAGATCATTGAAGACCTGCAGTCTATCTACCACAAACTGTTGCTTGAGAATCACAAACTCATCAAGAGCAACAAAAGCCTGAAGGAAGAGATTGGATGCATGAAGGAGATGCTGAAACTGTATGAGAAAGACCTTGACAGAACTGAGGCTGAGCTGAAGGAGGTAAAGGTAAAATTCAATAAAACTGAACAAACCATTGCCAAATGGAACTCTTCTACATCTAAGCTTGATGAGATGTTGAGTATGGGAAATCAAGGTAAAAATGGTTTGGGCTATGTTGAGAAACCTCCCTCTAAAGATGTTGATTCTGCCTATTTAAAAGCTGGTTTTATCAAGGAAAGTAGTAGTGTGAGTAGTGAAATTCCTGTCAACGTTGTGAAAAAGCCTACTTTTATCTGTCAATATTGTTTTCAACCTGGTCACATTAAGCCTTGTTGCAAAAATTCAGAAGTGTGATTGAGAAGAAAACAGGAATTAATAGCAGTACCAATGTTAGGAGAACCTCTGATCTGAATGTTATCCCAACATTAGGTAACAAAGCTGGGGGCATAAAAGTAGAACTTGGATTGAAAAGATAAAAACTCCTAAGGTTAAAATTGTTTGCAATGTTGTCTTTTATGTTGTTTGCTCTAACCTTGCAGGTAAGTGGTATTTTGACAGTGGATGTTCAAGGCACATGACTGGAAACATTGACAACCTGAAAGATGTAATCCCTTTGACTGTTGGAACAGTTACCTATGGAGGAGGCACTAAAGGGAAAATCATTGGAAATGGAGTATTGGATGTTGAAGGATTTCCACCACTCAAGGATGTGTTGTTGGTTGAAGGATTGAAAGCAAATTTAATTAGCATAAGTCAACTTTGCGATGATAACTTGCTAGTTACTTTTGATAAAAGTTCATGTGATGTGTTTAATAGTGACAATGTCCGTGTCATGACAGGTACAAGATTAAAGGACAACTGCTATCTTGCTCAAGATGAAGTTGAATGCTACCATGCCAAGGTAGATGAATCTGTCATGTGGCACAAGAAGTTAGGACATGTGCAATATAAAAATCTGGAGAAACTACAGAAGTTAGAGGATGTAAGAGGATTGCCTAAGTTGACTAGCCCAGGTACTAAAGAAGTCATTGTTTCATATGTTGCTCCAACATTGGACCCAACATTGAACACAGAAGCTGGAGATGCTGAACTGGAAACTGGAGCAAATGATGACTTAACACTAGAAACCCCCAATGTTAGGCCAACATCCGTGCTGTCAGATTCTGAAGATGAAATAGTTCATGTATCCAGAAGAGATCCACCTGCTAGGATACAAAGAGATCATCCAGCCACTCAAGTAATTGGACAAATTACTGAGAGAGTTAGAACACGCAATAAAGAAAGGGTTAATTACAAGGATATGGTAAAATTGTGTGTTTGTATGTCTTCTTCATGTACTATTGATAATGCATCGTGTTTTGTTTCCTCCATTGAACCTAAGAATGTAATTTAAGCTCTTGAGGATAGTTACTGGATTAAGGCCATGCAAGAGGAACTCTTACAATTCACCAAAAACAGAGTTTGGAATCTAGTGCCTAGGCCATCACATGTGAATGTAATAGGTACAAAATGGATTTTCAAAAATAAAACTGATGAGAATGGTGTAATTATGAGGAACAAAGCTAGGTTGGTTGCACAAGGTTATACTCAGGTAGAAGGTATAGATTTTGATGAGACTTTTGCTCCAGTAGCTAGGATATAATCAATTAGATTACTTCTTGCTATTGCTTGCTGTCTTAGGATTAGACTTTACCAAACGGATGTTAAAGATGTCTTTCTGAATGGTTTAATTGACAAAGAGGTTTATGTAGAACAACCTAAAGGATTTGCTGATCCTAAACATCCTGACCATGTGTACAAACTTGAGAAGGCTTTGTATGGCTTAAAACAGGCTCCTAGAGCTTGGTATGAGAGGCTAACTGATTTTCGGTTAGGCATAGGTTTCAATAGAGGAGATGGTGATAGAACATTGTTTGTCCTTAGAAAAAGCTCTGATATATGCATTGCTTACATTTATGTGGATGATATTGTATTTGGCTCTACTAACAAGTCTACCTTAGACAAGTTTGTTGAGTCTATGACAAGAACATTTGAGATGAGCATGATTGGTGAGCTCAACTACTTTCTGGGACTACAAGTTAAGCAGCTGGAGAATGGTATCTTCCTGAACCAGGAGAAGTATGCAAGGAATCTGGTGAAGAGATTTGAGCTACAAGAGTCCAAGCCTTGCAAGACTTATATGTCCTCTTCAGTGAAGATAACAAAAGATGGCACTGGCAGTAATGTTGACCCAACATTGTACAGATCCATGATTGGTAGTTTGCTATATCTCTCTGCCTCTAGACCTGACATCATGTTTTCAGTATGTGTTTGTGCTAGGTACCAAGCTGAGCCAATGCAATCGCACTTGATTGCTGTGAAGAGGATTCTTAGATATATCTCTGGAACTTCACCTTTAGGCATTTGGTATTCTTACGACACTAACACAAACTTGGTTGGTTTCAGTGACTCTGGCTAGGCAGGTGATGTGGATGACAGGAAATCCACAAGTGGAGATTGTTTTTATTTGGGGAATAATTTGGTCTCCTGGTATAGCAAGAAGCAGAACTGTGTTTCATTATCAACAGCTAAATCAGAATATGTAGCTGCTGGCAGCTGTATTACCCAACTTGTGTGGCTCAAACACATACTTTCAGATTATGGGCTAGATAGTGATACACTTCTCATGTTCTATGACAATCTAAGTGCCATAAGTATCTCTAGGAATCATGTCCAACACTCTAGAACTAACCATATAGACATAAGGCATCATTTTCTGAGAGATATGGTAGAGGACAAAGTGATCAACATTGAACATATTGAGACAACAAATTAGCTTGCTGATATGTTTACTAAACCTTTAGATAGTGAGAGATTCTTCAGCTTGAGGAAATCTCTTGGCATGTGCAATATGTAAGAATGTTGAGGAAACTAGTGTTGACATAACACCACTGCCTAGCATTGGTATATTGGTTGTGGTATAGTAGATATTCTGTTGTTTTTTTTTTTTGTTGAATTTATTTCCTTGTGAGTCTCATTTAATCCTTGTTTTGTCATATTTGGTTTGTATGGTTGAACTCTTTGATTAACAACTCTTTCTAGTTATCAGTTTCACATCTTTGTTTTGAAAAAGTAATAAAACTCTTCTGTTTGTCTGAGGTTGTGATAGCCTAACATATGAAGAAGCTGGGGTACACAAAGTTCACTACTTTGATGTCTATTCAGTTGTGTCTTATTCATATGGAAGGTGTACAAGACATGTGGAGAAGCTGGGGTACATGATGTTGACAGCTTCAGTGTTACTCAGTTGTGCTTATTTACATGTTTCTGTTTGTTTGGCCAAGGAACACATGAGGGTGATCCTTTCTACTAGGGTGTTTGAGGTTTAGATTTCTTACATTTAGTAGCACTGATCACTTGGTGATTCTCTTGAATGCAGGTTGGTAAACAAGTATGCATAAAGAATTGGGGTGTTGGGGTGCATGATAAGTGAATTGCCAACATTCAAGGCCTTTGTACTTGCCTAACTTGTTGTTGTTAATGTTGTTACTGGGGTGTGTGGAGTTCAGGCTGCCCTCATTCAGTAGTGACATTAGCTTTGTGTTTAACAACCTTCAGCTTTTGGTTCAGATGAGTTATGAAAATAATAAAGATTATAAAGAGATGTGTGTTGTGCTGGTTTGAGAAGTTTTTCATATGTGTTTATCATCTGCCTATTTGACATTACATTGTTGCATTCATGTAGAACTGCATTGTTTCTTTCTTGTTGTTGAGTTGTGGTGGTCTAGGCTTAGGGGGAGTATAATTCATATGTTGAGGCATAGAACTTGGGTGACATACTGCAGGTGACACACTTTTCTGTGACTTTCTATGTTGTGGAAGTGAATTTTTCCTTGAATTCATAACTGCTTATCTATGTCTGTTTCTTGTTATCTATGTTGCTTACTCATGATCTTGATCTGAACAATATGTTTGAGGTACTCACTTGCTATATTAGTTAAGTTTCAGATGTATTTTTGGATGTATCTCAAGCTCTCACATGAATTTGCCTTGGTGAAGCCTGTACCTCCACCTTCTGGTTTGAATGTTACCTAATGTTATCCCAACATTGAGCACAGTCGTAGGTCAACACTGAAAGAGCTGTAGAGATGGCCAGCTTCAAGGAACACAAGGTGATGGACTAGCTTGAGGCAAGAGGAATGCATCAATCAGTGATGGAGTTGAATGACTATGCTCTTGAGATTGTCATGGAATTCTACCTGAATCTCTCCAAGTGGAGCAGGGGCTACAGATCTCCAAAATATGGAAAAGCTTGGGTGAGGGGGAGAGTCTTCAACATTGAACCCTACACCATCAACAAGATATGTGGATTCCCACTTACTGAAGAATCAGAGGACCTCTACTATGATGATGTGATGGAAGACTTGATTGGAGGGTTGGTCAAAATCTGGAGAGATGCTCTGCCAACCACAAAACTCAATTCCCTTAGTGCTGTCTTGCATAAGATAGCATGCTTCAACTGGCTGCCAAGCAAGAATGTCATTGTACTGACCAAGGAATCAGCACTCTTGGTGTACAAAATCAAGAATGGGCTAGCTGTGAATATGGGGGAAAGGATTTTGAAGTCAATGTCTAAAGTTGTTGGAAGGAAGAATGGCATGCTGCCTTTTCCCTCACTCATCTGCAGAATCCTTAGCAAGCAAGGATTGAAGACAAGTGTCACTATGGGCTGGAGGAAGAATGATGCTGAACTGACAATTCTCCCAAGCTACTTGTCTGGAGCAAGAGTGAGAGATCTTCCTTGGAACCCAAAAGGAGTGGTGAGACCAAGAACAGAGAAGAAGAAGGCTCAGGAGTTTGCTAGAACTCCAGTGCCTATGTCCAAAGAGGAAGATTGCATGGTCATAACCTCAACTTTTGTGGATCATTTGCTGAACTGGTATAGGGGGCAAATTGCTGATATTCAGAGGGAGATTGAGGAAAGGAATGAGCATCTCAAAGAGCTAGAGGACATGGTGAAAATTTTGAAGAAACTCCCTTCTTCACAAAAAGGGGGAGAGTAGTTCCAAGTTTTTAAATTTTAGCCTTCTAGTTTAAGTTTTGTTTCTTATGAACTGTTGATATGTTTGTGTTGCTAGTACACTTATCTCTATTTGGTTTATTTTGATCAAGGGACATGTCCTTGATATTTAGCTATGGCCTGTAACTCTAAGTACTACTACTGTTGAACTCCTCAAACAGCTATTTCCTATGAAAGCACATTTTGAACTGCTTTTCTGGTTAACCTTTTATGCAGGAAACTCACTGGTTTCAATATTCAGGCAACATTGCTGAATGTTGGGGTCTGAACATCTTTTGATGTAGTGATGACCTTAATACTTGTCTTTGCTAATTTAACTTTGAATATGTTAGCTTGCATTGAGGGGGAGCAGTTTAGTAGTTTAATGTGTTTCTTGTTGACTCTAACTTTCTGGATATAGGACTTGATTGGAACATGTATTGGTTTTGTGAAGAAAGGCAAAAAGGGGGAGATTGAAAGTGCAAGGTTTTCTGGAATCAATGTTATGCAATGTTGGGACAACATTGAGGATAACATTGAAACCAGAGAGCCTGTACGAAAACTGTTCTTTAATTGCCAAATTTAAGTTTTGCCTTTATTCACTTATTAATCAAGTTCCACGGTTTTAATTATTTATGTTTATGTCCAGGAAAGTATATTAATCATAAGGAAAAGCTATGGAAGATTCCTTACTTGAAGTTTCCATAATTCAAGTTAAGTTGAATAGTTAACTCAACACGGTTTGCAAAAGAAGGAAACAATATTGGCGGTTCTCTGCAACTTGATTCTTTCCAGGATTCTCCGATTTGAAGAAGATGTGTTACCTTGCTAGATCGGTAATAAAGGAAACACATATTCAAGAAAGATATCGAGTTCACAAAGAAGCCAAAATTCAACAAGGAAACAACAAGAGTTACCAAAAAGTGTGAACAACACATCTTGGCGTGCAAGATTCAAGAAATCTATAAAGGATGTGAAGTTCATCAAGATGAATACAAGACAATAGTGCAAAACAATCCAAGAGATTAATCATACGTTGTATTGTCTTCGTCTTGCTTTTGCGAAGTTTTTGTATCAACTATTTACGTCTAGTTCAAAGAAGTTAAGTAGTTCGTACTTGTCTGCTTTGTTGAGTCCGATCAACAAAGAGCGTGAGTGAATTGTTGTGAGGAACATTTTTGTTAAAATCTTTATTGGTTATTTGGCCTAAGGCTCGAAAGTTTTTAATAATATTGAAAACCTCTTAAAATTATATCTTCTTGTGTTTTTAATTCCGCTGCATGTTACAATATTCAAGAAGATCACAATTGAGTTAAGGCAACGCCAGCTTAACTCTCAAAGTTGTTGTGTCAATCCACGATCGGACAATTTCAGTAAGTATAGTTACGAACCAAGTATTGTATCCCAATAGAGTAGTGGATGTATGCTTGAATCATTTAAATGCAAGAACACTAATGGTTTTCACGGTTGCTATCTTTGTGTATGTAGAATGGAAATGCAGAATGCTTTGAATGCAGAAAACAATGAATGCAGATTTTATGAAAAAAAAAATCGAATGCTAATGATCACTAAAGTAGAGTGCAAATGAAACAATGTATGAAAACAAAGGGCATATTATTAAAAATGGGGAAAAAGTACGGACTATACCCATCGTTTAGCCTCTTTTACGAAACTATACCCAACATTTGAACTTTTGCAACACTATACCCAACCTTTGAAAATCGTAACTATGCTATACCTAGACTAATTTTCCGGCAAAAATTGGGAATTTGCAGGGGTAAAACCGGTACTACACTCAAAAATTAATAAAAAATAATAAAAAAATAAGAAAAACAAAAAAAAATTAAAAAATAACCCCCCCTCCTTCCCCGTCGGCACCTCCCCCCCCCCACCCACCCCCACCCCCCCCCCCCCCCCCGCCGGATTTGCAGCCATTATCGCTGCAAATCGCGGTGAATCACCGCGATTCGCAGCGGTGTTGCTGCAAATCGCGGTGATGACCGCGATTTGCAGCCGTGGTGGCTGCAAATCGCATCACCCACCGCGATTTGCAGCGGGTGGTGGCGCGATTTGCGGCCACCACGGCTGCAAATCGCGGTCATCACCGCGATTTGCAGCAACACCGCTGCGAATCGCGGTGATTCACCGCGATTTGCAGCGGTAATGGCTGCAAATCCGGCGGGGTGGGGTGGGGGTGGGGGGGGAGGTGCCGACGGGGAAGGAGGGGGGGGGTTATTTTTTAAATTTTTTTTTGTTTTTTCAGCTTTTTTTTTTTTTATTATAAATAAATGAAATGACTATTTTGCCCTCGTGCAAATCGGATTGCTGATGTCACAAGATCAGAATATGACGTTTTTTGGCCGGAAATTTAGTATAGGTATAGTATAGTTACGATTTTCAAAGGTTGGGTATAGTGTTGCAAAAGTTCAAAGGTTGGGTATAGTTTCGTAAAAGAGGCTAAACGATGGGTATAGTCCGTACTTTTTCCCTTAAAAATGCCATGTAACTTATGCTCTTTTTACTTTCTTCCCTATAACTCTTTGGATCGTCTTTTTGCCCTGTAACTTTCAAAAAATCGACTACAAACTCCCTCATCGGGCTTTTTGCACCTGTGGCATCCACGTCGACAAGTCATGTCTGATGTGGCAAAATCGTTGTGGCACGTGGGACATTAAAAATGCCCTATAACTGTTGCCATTTTCATTTTATACTTTTGATTTAAAATCTTTAATAAACTTAAACTTAATACTAATATTATTCTAAACAAATAACTAATAAACAAATTTAATATCTCAATAACTAATAAACTAAAAAAAAGTCTGTATACCCCTCCCCCCCCCCCCCTCCCCCCACCACTCCGACCCAAACGAGATCCGATTTGGAGCTTTGGACCCGGCCTGATCCTTCCAGGCCTCCTTATCGGTGTAGCTTGGAGGCTCAACTCTACCTGAATTGATCTCGTCTACGTCAAACAAGAGTGTATCGTAGTGGAGCTGAACATCGTCGGCAGATTTACCGGGCAGGTAGCCAGCGATCCACTTGTCCTCCACTTCGTCGGGGAATTCGACCAGTGCCTTCTCGAATATATTTTCCTCTTGTCGGAATTGAATTGAATTGGGTTGAATTGTATTGTTGGTTTGTGGTGGTAAAATGTTTTCTTTTCTTTTCTTTTTCTTTTCCTTTCTTTGATAGTGGTGGTGGTGGGTTGGGTATTGGTGGTTGTGAAAATGGAGTAGGTGGTGGCATGGTATGGTTGGGGGTTGGGGGGTGGAGGGAGGAGATTATATAATGTTTTTTTATAATTTAAATAAATAAAGTTATTTATATTAATGAATTGAAAAAAAATACCATTTTAATATATTAGTGTTTAATATTTAGTATTAAATATGTTTTTAAAATATTTTAAGATAAACATTTTCATTAAATTGAAATTATACATTCAGTTTTTTTATAATTCAGATAATATATAGTAAAATTTAATATATTTTTGTATTAAGAAATAATACACAAATTGTTTAGTATTTTTGTTTTTTAAAGCAATATTACTCTTAATTTTTTGTGTTTTTGTTGTTTAAAGTAACGTTACTCTTAATTTTTAGTGTTTTTGTTGTTTAAAGTAATAGTACTCTTAATTTTAAGTTTATTTCACATTTTAAACGTTTTTAGTTATAATTTTTAAAACTTTAAGTTGTTAAAGATTTAATATAAAAATTACAAATAGTATTGTAAAATATGTCTTACGGCAAAAAGTTACAGTGCATTTAACTATTTTGCCACTCGGTCGCGTCTTGTCGACGTGGATGCCACGGGTGAAAAAAGCCCGAGGACGGCCATTTTTAGTCGATTATTTGAAAGTTACAGGACAAAAAGCCTGCTCGAGAGTTACAGGGCAAAAAGTAAAAAAAAAACATAAGTCACATGGCATTTTTAATTATTCTGCCAAAATGAAGAATGGTTTTAATGCAAGATAACAGTTTAAATACAAAAAAAAACTAATAAAGAAAATAGATTGAATGCATAGAACTTACTTAAACTAAACTAATCTAATGCAAGAATGTAAACAAAACAAAACTTAAGATGATTGAGGGATTGAATGCTTTAGTTGTAAACAGATGATTATAAGTTATTTGGAGGTTGGGTTTCACAACTGATGTAACCATAATAGTTCATAGAAAAAATACCTATGTTTACTTGCGATATTTGATGCAAGTCCGAGTTCTGTCTATCTTAATGGATCTGCGATCTATAGCTGGACCTATCCTGACTACAAAATCATTAAGTCTCTAATAGCCTACCGCGTTAGCGATATCATCCCAATTGTGAGTTGTTTTAGTAGAGATATTAATTATGCAATCCAATCAACTCATCCAAATCGTGTTAACATAAACGTACATAGTCAAGAATGATTTAGTATTATCTAGGGAATGCGCAATAGCTGTGTTAGTGTACTAAAGTCACAAATCACATGTATACATAATTAGCTTAACATCTACACTATGGTGGTCTCAGGATAGTGCATCATTTCATCCAGTGAGAGCGAGACTAATTACGCAAAATAAAGACTAATCATTCGAGAAACATGAGCACATCAAACACTCATCAAACAAAGCAAATAAACATATTTAATAATCAGAGCTACTCCCCTACTCCAAACACCGAGTAGTTTAGCTACTCATAGTCATAATTCAACAATCGATAGAGAGTTAAATAACATAAAAAAAAGGATAGGGAAAATCTTCTTAGATCCGGTGGAATGTGGACGTCTTTCTATCTTCTTCAAGTCCTACGTGCTATCTCCTTTTTCACGAACTATCAACTCTAGAATATAAAAACAAAAATAAGAACAAAAGCTTTGATAGTGTTTTCTCTCTTTTCACAACTTTCTCACAACTAAGAGAAAAGTGACTACTCGTAATTATGAGTCTTGAAAGCCATGTAGAACTTTGTTAAAAGCGGTGCCTTAGGTGTTGTTGCTCTCTGATATTTATAGGAAAGTAGTGTTACCCTAGTTTCGTAAATAGCCACAACATAAAATGTAGAGAATAACGGTGTTGCCCTAGAGACGCGCGACTTTGGCAAGTCTCGCAGCTATGTCGCATGTATACCTGTGTGGCCCACACAGCTTTGTCCGCTCTAGCGCGACTCTCTGCCAGTTCTACTTGATGACACATGATGCTATGTGGGTCTCGCGACTTACTGCATGATTCGCTTTGTCTCCCATCTTCCTCCACATCGCGCAGCTCCTTCCTAGACTGGGTTGACTATTGGACTTTATTGCTTACTGCGACTAAGGTTGTCTTGGTTTGCATAATGTTGTAGCGCATGAAGTTGTGTCATGATGCTCTCTTTGCAAGTGATTCCAAAAACATCCATTTTGTGCTCTTTTTCCATCGTGTTGTCTTGACTCGACAAAAGCCTATAAAATCACGAAACAATACTAAAACCAATAAATATGCACCAAGAAGCCTACAAAAGCTTGAGAAAACAAGTACTTAAGTCACGTTAAGTAAACGCTCATTAGCTATTTTCTCTCTCTAGAAAGTAGTCAACAATCTAAGTTGGCACGTTAACAATCTCTATTGGTACGTCAACATTGTACGTCAACAATTTCACGTCAACCATCCACGTCAACAAATCCACTTCTACTAGTCCATAGACACAAACACGTCATTAATTGAACCTATTAAAAGGTGAACATAACAAGTACATCAACATTACATATTGTGGCTCGTGATTTGACTACCAAGTAGATCAAATCACTTGATGCCCGAATCTCGAGCCACTAAGATGCTCGATGACTAAAAGCACTCTCGATTTATAAGAAAGATCTCTAAATGAGACTAACACCCCCACGGGGTTACTTCAACGGCCAAATGGGCCTCGTCAACGAGATGAACACCATATGGGGTCGTCCAACCAAGCTTTAGGGCCAATCAAACGCTTACAGCTTCTAAGCTAGTGTGCCATCACATAAGACCCTCATACGGACATCTTAGTAATGAACTACGTCTGGCTTGATTCTCTCTTCTCAGAGAGATGCATAGACAACTTGACCCCGTGTCAAGTTCAGTTGCACGCATGCAAAACTGTGTATCCTCCATTAGATTAATCTTACCTACTTATTACTTGTTTACGTCTAACTTTGTTTCTTGAAGTGTAGGTTTTCATCGAACCTAAAACTCTTCTTGTAGCCTATAAGGTGTCGAGAGAATCTGGTAAGGGAAATTTCTCGAGACTAACGAAAACACCTCGCGCCACCTATATATATATATATATCCATATATGTTCTATAATGAGTATCACATCATTAACATTTTACATCATGAATATTTCACATTATTAACATTTATATAACTTAATATGGTAATTAATATTCAAATAATCGGATAAATTAAATGTCACAAGAAAAAATACTAATTTTGTGATGATAAATTATATTAAACGATTCAAAATAACAAAATTAACCCCTGCTTATGCTAGGCTTGCATGAACGTGGGGGGGCCAATTGAGCAAGGGGAACGGATTTACTACAATAAAACTTAACAAGACTATCAGCTACCAAGTTAGCATTCCTTGGAATCCATTTGAAGGTAACACTCCATGGTTTATGCAGCAAAAGTTGACATTCTTCCACCAAGGAAGTGTAGACAGGTTGAGGTTGGAGCTCTCCCGTGATCATCTTAAAAGTAGTGATGGAATCAGTTTCTACCTCAATAAAATTCATTCTTCTTTCCCAAGCCATCTTAAGACCATGTTTAAGAGCAATAAGCTCTACTTCATCAATTGTTGGTGATGGAACACTGAGACAGAACCCCAAGAGCCAATTTCCTTCATCTGTTCTTAAAACTCCAGCTGCATGTCCAGAGTTAAGGTTCCTGTTAATGCCACCATCCACATTCAGTTTGTACCACCCTTTCTTTGGTTTAGACCACTTGACTTCTTCTGCATTAACCTTCCTCTTTCTGCAACCAGAAAAGAAATCCAAACTGAGCTGTTTAATCTGAGCAATGCGGCCCTGAATATTTATCTCTTTGTTGTGAAAGACTCTGGAGTTCCTATGCTTCCAGGAGATCCAAACACATGCCAGAAAGATCCACTTCCATGCAGAGTTTGGTCTGATTATATTCTTGATTTCCAGTCCTTGAAGATTCATCTTTAACCAGCTCTCATCTGGTAATGTATCAAACACAGGCAGATCCTCAAGAGCTATAACTCTTGTCCAGATTTCCCTAACTGTTGAGCAATGTCTCAGTAAGTGAAGACCAGTCTCCTGATAAGAATCACAAAGAGTACACATTGTTGTCAATGTAGCATGTCTATGAAATCTAACTGCATTAGTGGCCAGCCTTTCTTGTGAAAGTAGCTAGAGAAAACGTTGGTACTTGTATCCAGTGTCCACTTTCCAGACCTAACTGCAATCAATATGTCTTGTCCTTATGGTCTGGTGTCTCTGTTGGAAGCATTGATAAGCAGATTTGCAGGTGAAGATTCCATTTGAGTTCTCACTCCAGAGAACTCTATCTTCTTCCTCATTCAGAACGATTCTTCTCCTAGTAATATCTGATAAGATATCCTGTGGGATGTGAGTGGTGATACCATCTAGGTTTCAGTCACCATTGTCAGAGATGACATCAATGAGTTTCAGGCTCTTATCTTCCTGCTGGATTACCAGGTTCTCCTCATTGAGACTACCATTATCCCTCCAATTGTCATACCATAGTGATATCTTATCACCTTTCCCTATTTTCCATCTCAAGAAAGGCTTCATCAATTCCATACATTTAATCACACCCTTCCATGCTGGACTGTCTGACATCTTCCCAGTGTAGTTGGTGATGATTTGATTCTTTAAATATTTAGCTCTGATAATAGAACTCCACAAGTTCTCTTCACCTGATAAAATTTTCCAGGCCAGTTTAGCAAGCAAGGCTTCATTGCTGGTTCTAGTCATTCTGATACCCAGTCCACCATCTTTCTTGGATTGAATGACTTGGTTCCAATTCACCAGATGCATTCTCTTGACAGAGATGTCACTTGACCATAGGAAGTCTCTGTTAAGTCTATCTAACCTGTTACAAATATGTCTGGAAGCCATGCTGACTGGGCTGAGTAAACAGGCATGGCAGATGAGACAGAACCAATAAGTGTATCTCTTCCTGCCAAGGACAAAAGTTGGCGCTTCCATGATCCAAATCTACTAAGAACCCTATCAATAATATCCTTGTATGTCTCTTTATCCACTCTACCATGAATAAGTTTAATACCAAGATATTTCCCAAGATTGGTAGACTGGCTAAATCCCAAAATCTCACTGATCTGCCTTTTCAGACTAGCTCCATGTGATTTAGAAAAGAAGATTTTTTATTTTTGAGGACTTAGTTTCAAACATGAGGATGTACAGAATTGATCAAGCACTCTCTTGATAGCTTGACCAGTCTTAGTTGTTGCTTGGTCCATAAGAATCAAATCATCAGCAAAGAAAAGGTGTGATAACTTGGGACCTCCTCTACAAGGAACAATCGGTTTCCACTTGCCCTCATCAACCACTTCACTTATCAAGTAGGACAGTCTCTCAATGCAGAGGACAAACAAGTAAGGGGATAAGGGATCACCCTGTCTCAAGCCACATTGATGGTTAAAAACTTCTAAAGGTGAGCCATTCCATAATATTCTAGTTGCAGCATGCT
Source organism: Linaria vulgaris (assembly GCA_948329865.1). Lineage (NCBI taxonomy): Eukaryota > Viridiplantae > Streptophyta > Magnoliopsida > Lamiales > Plantaginaceae > Linaria > Linaria vulgaris. The sequence continues at coordinate 78,559,604 of OX415252.1, forward strand.
TAACATAGAACATTATAATATCAACCAGGCTATTTGGAAAATTGAAGAAAATGAGAGTTTCTTCCAAAAAAAACCAACTCACCTTGTCATAAGCCTTTTCCAAATCAAGTTTCATGACCATAGCTCCAGTTTTGTTCTTCTTCTTAGACCTCAGAGAGTGCAGTACCTCTTGCAAGACAGAGATGTTGTCTTGAGTACTCCTGCCTTTGATAAAGCTTGACTGAGTTGGTGCCACAATTTTCTGCATTAATCCTATGAGTCTGGTAGTGATGCACTTAGTGATGATTTTGTACAGCACATTGCACAAGGAAATAGGCATGTATTGCTTGATAGTCTCTCGGTTTGGAACCTTAGGGATAAGACACAGAAAGGCCTCACATATCTTCTTGTCAAAAGTCCTGTTCCTGAAGGCCTTAGAGACAAAATCCACCACGGATTCACCCATCCAACTCCAATATTCTTGGTAGACTCCAGCATTAATTCCACCAGGACTTGGTGCCTTACTTGGATGCATTGCAAACATATTATCTTTAATCTCTTCTGGTCCAATTTCCATTGAGAGGTCATGTTGCTCCTCTTCAGTAAGTTGGACTTGAAGTTTTGATTTCTGTAATTGTGAACCCCTAGTGGGAGATTCATTCTCACTTGAGCCTGAGAAGAGATGGATGAAATACTTTCTGGTGTGATCCTTCAATAAAGGTTCCTCAGTGCACCACTGACCATCCACCTTAAGTCTCTTAACTTTGTTTCTTTTCCTTCTGATCATGGTAGATCTATGAAAGAATTTGGTGTTCCTGTCACCATTCTTCATCCATTTCACTCTGGACTTCTGAAACCAGAAAATTTCCTCCTGAGTTAGCACTTCATTAAATTCTTTCATAAGTTTTTCTTCCAAGTTGCACAGAAAGGGATTTGGCCTGACTCCCAATGCCTTATGTATAAACCCCTAGTCTTGCTCTTAGAACCTTCTTGCGCTGGAAGATGTTACCAAATATTTCTTTGTTCCATGTAGACAGCTTGTCAGGAACTTCCTCAATGGCCTCAACAATATCAGTGCTCCTCTCCTATATATCTTTTAGAACTTTTGAATATTCAGTGTTAGTGAGCCACATAGATTCAAATCTAAATGGCCTGTGAGCTGTAGAATGTTCTTTCCCCTGACAGAAGGTGATGATGGGGTGGTGGTCAGAATATGTTCTTGGCAAATGAAGAACTTCAGCTTCAGGAAATAAATCCATCCATTGTTGATTGGCTAAGGCTCTATCTAACCTTGCCTGGATAAGAGCTTTTCCTTTCCTTTTATTAGTCCAAGTGAATTTTGGACCACTGAATCCCAAATCAATCAAATTACAACTCTTAATGAAATGATTGAAGAAATGTAGTTTGTGAAAAGATCTAACCTTCCCTCCTCTCTTTTCCTGGGCAAGACTGACTTCATTGAAGTCTCCTGTCACCAACCATGGAAGAGGGTCATCCAGTGCTTGTCTTTGAAGATCTTCAAAAACTTTGATCTTGGCTGACAGTCTAGGCTGTGCATATACTCCTGAAACTCTCCATCTTTCTTGTAGGTTAGGTCTTATGATTGCAGAAATATATTGAAGGTCTGAGGTAATGATCTGAACATCCACCTCATGACTATTCCATAACATCCAGATGCCCTCTCCCATACCATCAGTTGGTGCTATTTCATATCTATCAAATCCTAAGAAAGGTGCAATATCACAGGCTTGTTGAGGATTCACCCTTGTCTCCATAATAAACACAACAATAGGTTGTTGACTTCTGATGAGATCTCTAAAATGTTTTCTAAAGTCCTCGTCACCTGTTCCCTGGCAGTTCCCTGGCAGTTCCAGGATATGATCTTCATGTTGGAACTCATTAGCTGAGCAGGAAAAATTGGGTTCTCAACTGGAACCCCCAATGATGTTGCAAGGATCTGATGCAACATCTGTAAGATCATGACATTATGTCTCCTCATATCCCACTCTGTCTGATCCACTCTCTGCCACCATGTGTTGTCCTCTATATGATGATCCACTCTGTAAACAGTCACCTGACGTTCCCAGAATATTGTTGGCACCAATGTTGTCAGACTTGCAAATTCCCATTCCTCTATTTGTGATATTTGTGATGGGCCCTGGAATGTGTTTCTGTATCTCATTGGCTCTCATGGATGCACCAGATCCTCTGGAACTATTGCTTGTCATTGGTTGATTGCCATGTTGAGACTCGGAACTATCTGTTATGTTTTCTTATCCAGTCACAGATGAATGTTCTTTGGATAGTAACTCGAATTTGCTTTGTTCCCGACGTGGAAACGAATTATTTTGTTCTCCTTGCAACGTTCCGCATCAGTTGCAATAGAGCCAAAGGGAACGAAATATAAGAATCAAATATTTCGTTCCCTTTGGCTTTGGGGAATGAAAGTAGGGCTAGGGAATGAATCTTCTCGATTCCCATCTCGATTTTCTTGTATTATACCTCCTTTCTCATCATATATTATAGTATCTTGATAAGAAATAATTATCTTGATTAATTAATTATTTCATCACACGAAATATTGATTAATATATATTATAAATGTAAATAATATCCTAGAAGAAATAAAGAAAGCCTACAAGTCTTCTTTATTTACCAATGTACAGTGGAAACTTTTTAGAATCGTTTAAGCTTAATTGGTGTGATGCATTTTTTTATTAGTTGTGAAATAATAAAATCCAACCAAAACCTAATTAGAATTAATAATATTAATCTTATGAAATAAAATTAAAGCTCTTGAATTCTTAATTCCTAGTTTCTTCTATTATAAACTCATAATTTCATAACGCCTTATAAAAATAATAGCACGGATTACTTTTGTTAATCAATTTTATTAATCAAAGTAACCAAAGCATTAATTTAATTACTTAAATTAATTAATTATTTGATCAATCGCATTAATCAAATCACTTATCAACTAATCAAATTAATTGATCTAAAAATAATTGTTATCTTTTCATACACTATATTAATTTCCAGTAAAAAGAATTATTACAAGTAATTGAAACGTGAGGAGGCGGTTATACCTATGAATCAAAGTTCAAATGTCCCGAATTAACTTCACAACTCTTGTTTCATTGATTCATTCATTAATATCATAACATTTTCACTATGTGTATAATACTAAACTCTCATTTTCGTAGATATATAGGTACGCAAAGTCGATTATGAGTGTCCAACATATAGTCAATTCTAGTTTAGTTAATCCTACCTATTGTGTCCTGTGATTTAGTACGTAATTATCTGTTAGTCTATTAATCATATATTATATTCTTGACTTCCATTACTTTGAAGTGTCTTAGACCATTATGAACTAAGTGTTCATATCAAGAAGTACTTGATAATTGTAACAAGGAAAATCATATTTTTTTAAGATTTCATGCAATCTAGTCACATCCTACAAGATTTGGCAGGCTTTCGCCACCGCCGGCTGGCGACCGCCAAGCGGTCGAGGGTGTCATAGGTGGGAATTTTCCCGCCTACGATGGGCATTCGCGACCGCCCATCGACCATCGGTCGCGGACGGGAAATCTATAAATACCCCCCCCCCCCCCCCCTCTCTCCTCACATTCTTCACACCTCTCTCCCTCCCCCCACCCCCCCCCCCCCCCACCCCCCTTGCGCAATTGTCCCCTCCCTTCCGCTACCGCCTGACAGTTGCGACTTCGGAATATTGTAAGTATTTCTGCCTTTTCTCGATTAATGTGTTATATTAATAATTTAATAATATTTTTATATGTTAAATTATTCGTTTAAATGCATGTTAAATTGTTAGTTTAGTTTATTTAATGTATTATTATTTTAACTTATTTAATGTTATATTGTTATTTTAAAATTTAGTTTAAAATTTGCATGTGTTATTTTAAAATGTTAAGTTGTTAGTTTAAAATTGGAATGTGTTATTTTAAATGTTAAATTGTTCGTTTAAAGTTGGCATGTGTTATTTTAAATATTAAATTATTAGTTTATTTTGTTTAGAATTGTTTGTTTAGTTATTATATGTTTTATATTTAATATTTACATAACTTAGAACAAATGATCTTTAGGAATATATTAAAATTAGAAAAGACGATGCCTTTAGGAAATTTCTATAACTTAGAAATAATGTCTTTAAGGTTGTTTATAACTTAGTAACGATTGAATTTTAGAAAATCTTTATAACTTAGTAACGATCGAAATTTAAAGAATCTCTCTCAATCATCTAACTTAGATATTTTTTCGTAGTTTCGTAGTATTTATTCGTCATGTCAGACGATCAACGATGTCTGACTGGCCGTGGTCGGCCACGTTCCACTGACAGTGGCCGGCTACGTTCGACTGAGGATGACCCCCCTGCAGGTGCGGGTCGAGGTAGTCTTGGACCTCGACTAGTTATACGACATTCGGGTCGTGGAGGCGTGCACCCCGATGCATCTACATTGTTGACGCCTACATTACAGCGCCGCATTTCTTTTGAGGAGGCTGATCTGCCCGCTGCAGCAGAGCTACCCCAGACGTCCCCGCATTGTACATCGTTTGGATCCAGAGCTAGAGCACCATGTTTAGGAGACTCCACTGCAGTGCAGAGGCCACTGTCTATACGATCCACCGGAGCTGGCCTGAGCGAGAGGGCGATCGAGACTTCAGCATTGGGGTATTCACAGGCACGCAGCAGCGTCCAGGTAGAGGCCCCTCCAAAGGTGTGGCGGCACCCACTGACTCGTCTCAAAGGTAGGTGATTAGATTGTAGGATCGCGGCATGTTTGAGTCCCCCACTATTGGTGAGGTTGTGACGACGATCAGGGAGCTGATTAGACAGTGTATGTGGGATATCTGGCCCAGCTACTTGGCGATGCCCGTGGAGGTGCGAGAGGCTATGTGGGTCAAGTTTACGGTGAGCAATTATTTTGCAAATATAATATATTATTTAACTTAGTGTATTAATAAATCAAAAGACATAATAATAATAATAATCTTAAAACTTTTATTAATTTGCAGAATATATATGGGGTCCGAGCGATATAAAAATTCAATGTAAACAGGGCCTACCAAAAGAAGGTGAAGTCATGTTATAAGCACGTGATGTACAACGCGAAGAAACATTACTATGAGAGGATTAATGATCCAAAGTATGTTGGGCGTCTGAAGACTTGGATGGACAGTGCGTTGAAGGCGGAGGCGATTAAGCATTGGGCCACCGAATATCATTTAGAGGTGTCGCGGAGGACGCAGAAAAATAAGAGAGGAGGCGTGGAGCCAGCGGTTATGAAGAAGGCATCTCTCACTTTCTTTGGTGGATCCATCCATCTAGAGGAGATCAAACGTCGGCTGGAATGATTTATTAAAATTAACAATATGGGCATAATTAAGTAATCCTAGTCTATGTGCAATTAAGTTTAATGCACGTTTTCTTGAACTGTGAAGGCTGTGGTAGACCCTAGGTGCATGGAGCCTATTCGACACGATGAGGCGTACAAGTTCGGTCATACGAAGAGGCTGAAGGGATGTGCGGTACTTCAGGACTACCACTAAGGCACGAGGGGGTAGATGAGGCAGTGAAGGCTATTTACATAAGTCATTTCAACCACATACTCCTTTATTTTTTCCTCAACTTCAATTAAATTCCTTATCCTAATCTAATCATTGATTCTTTCAAACATTAATGCAGAAGAAGTACATGAGGCTTTTGCGGGAGAGATATCCGGCACCAGCTACGTTGCCAGAGTTTGATCCCGGTCTTTGGACCGAGGCATCTGGTCCAGTGAAAAAGGGGAAGGCGAAGGGCATACCGAGTGACGCAGATCCGGAGGCATACAACATTCAGTACAGGGCATAGCCAGATTTTGTATGGGCCACCATCACGGACTTACAAACGCAGCACCAGCAAACTCGGACACGCGCATGCGCAGAGCAGAGAGTAGACGAGATGCAGGACGTTATGCAAAGCTGGAGAGATACTATTCGCTTGGAGATAGGATGTACACTTCTACCGATTCCAAATTTGGCGTTCACTGGGAATGCACGTAGGAAGAGAGCACAACATACTATTCTTAGGCAGCCACGTCCAGTGCCAGATCCATTTGCTCCCAATTCTTCCGTTAGGCCTGTGTATATCGTGGACTATGACGACAGCTCCGAAGAGGAGAAGATGCCCGCACACATGGAGGAGGATGATGTTATTGATCTGGGTGGTGACGATTTTGTTGGTGGTGGGGCTGCAGCTGCAGATGGGGACGACACTTATCACAAGGGGATCGTGCATAGTTCGGAGGGTGAGGCAGAGGATGAGTCGTATTTTTATATGTATTTGTATTCGTACTGTTAAATTTGGTTATGTTGAACTCTTATTGTAATTTTAAATTGTGTGTTTTTAAATTGAATCTAAATTGTGTACTTTAAATTTAAATAGACTATGATGGACTCTTAATGTAATTTTCATTTTGGCATATTGTAATCGTTTATAAATTATGTACTTTTTATTTTAAATTTATCCATGTTAGACTTTTAGTGTGATTTTCATGTTGGACTATGATTCGTGTTGACGGTGTATTTATCACATATAAATTGGGTACTTTTAGAATAATCAAATGCAACTGTCTTTTACAATACTAACTAACCGTTACAAATAAAGGGACGAATCAAATTAGAGTTTTAACTTATTACAAATCAAATAAACTAATTAGTATCACTATCTTCGTCTCCGTCTTCACTGTCTTCGTCTTCAACTTCATTTTTCTTTCCATCTTGGAGCTCTTCGACGACCTCAAACGCACCTGCCCCCAATTGGATATCCATATCAAATGACCTCAAGTCTACAAAAAGGATTAATCCCTAGAGATTCATTCTCTTGAAACACTGGTTCTGGCATCCTTGTTCTTGTTTCGCTTGAATCACTCAGTGACGACATGTAGAACTAGGGGTGTGCATTTGGATCGGATCGAATTGAATCGGTTCGAATCGAGGCTGTAAGTCGATTTCGATCCTGGAGAAATAAGGACCGAGATCGAATCAATTTAAAACGATCTGATTTGATCCAAAATCATTCGATTTCGATCTGATTCAATTCGATTTCGATCCTTTTTTCTTTTTTTTCTTATTTAATTTAATATCAAAGGGACCAACCACAATATTCAAACAGAGTTACTGAATTACAAAATTCACTTTCATATGGTTCTCAATCACACTTTTTGACATAAAACACAAATCAATTATAAAAGGTACACTTTCACAAATTAATTTTCACCACTTTATACTTTCCATTCACCAGACTATGCACTGGCTTATCAGCAGCTTCATTCAAGGTTACTCCAGCACTCCAAATTTTGATCAATGTCAGTATCACCAACAGCAGTAGTTTCATTTGAAGTTATGCCTTCACTCCCAGCATCGACCACAATATCACCAATAGGCAACAACAACAACACATTTAGTTCCAATCAAAAGAGCTTCCTCTTGACAGTTGTATACGTTTCCCAAAGACAGAAACATGGCCTTCAAATGGACTAAGAAAAAGATGTTAGGTAGGTGTATATATAAAAAAATAATATTAGCATTATATATAGAAATATCTTAGTAACATCTTAATATGTTTAGCATTATAGATAAAAATATAATATTATATATATACTATTATATATTTATTTATTTTTAAAAAATAAGATGAGTATTCTATCCGATCTGATTCTCGGCCTCTAAAATCGAGGATCGAATCAAATGGGGGTTCGATCCTAAGACAAAAATCAAAAGTCGGATCAAATATTCGATCCGGTCCTCGGATCGGATCATTCGATCAATTTTTACCCGATTCGATCGATCCGATTCTTTTTGCGCCGCCCTATGTAGAACACGTGCCTAGCCAAAATAGTAGATACATCCATCCATCCCTTTCGACCTGGTCGACCATTCGTAAGTTCTGGATACGGGGCGTAGTACGACTAAAGAGCTTTATTTGCAAAAATAAATGGCTCGTTGGTTGCGAGAGCCCGTTGTGGGTTAATACAACCACTTTATACGTCTCGTGAACATTTGTCCCTAGACGGTCAATATCATACCACCTACACTTGAAAAACACAATGTATAGCGATCTTCTACGTCCCCAATATTCCACTTCTATAATGTCTTTCAAAGTCCAGTAGAAGTTGGTGGCGTCGAATCCTCCCATGTCTCCATTCACATAAACCCCGGGACAATCACTCTTCTTAGGGCCCAAATGCATATCTGTGTGGAACCGAAACCCATTGACCATTGTACCCTTCGTACTTCAACGCTGAATTGATTGGACTTGTGAGCAACGGCTTCACACGATCGTCTGTCATGTACTTGCCACTGGAGTAGGTCTGCTTGAACCACGCCACGTACGATGTGTTCTTCTTCGTTTGCACCTCCATCGGACTGAGTCCACCGCACCTCCTCTACGAACAACCTGCGAGTTACAAAAAAAAATAGAATTACTCTATATGTACAAGTTACCCTTAATAAAGAAAGTGTTTGCACATAAAATAAAGAATGTTGACTTACTCGACCCATCCGTCCAACTCTTCACAATTATGAAGCGTGTACAGTTCAATCTGCTCCAACTCTTCGGACGTCAACCGCCTCTTCTTGTTCAATGGCCGAAGGGGCTTCCCTTTCTTTCGAAATAACAGCAGCTCATTCATCATCCCACTCTGAACTCTCTAAAGTCTCATTCATGTTGAGCCGATTAAATCTAGTACTCGTGGAGATATTGAGATATTGGGCACACATAATGGATAGCTCTGAAAGATGTTAGGAGTTGGCTATGTATCCTTTGACTCTTTCTTTGTTCAGCAACGACTTTTTAAAATCAGTCATAACCCTGAAAATAACAAATAGTCAATAAAATATAGAATAAACTAACAAAAAATAGTACGAGATTAATCTTATTAAACAATGGGTACCTCTCGAATGGATACATCCATCTGTAGTGAACCGGACTGCCAACTCTGGCTTCATACGGTAGGTGTGTGGCCAAATGCTCCATAGAATCGAAAAAGGAAGGAGGAAATATCCTCTTAAGCTTGCACATCATGACAACAACAGATTCCTCAAGACCCTTCATATCGGTGGCTGAAACCTCTGAAGCGAAAATGACCCAGAAGAACAAACTAATCTCCACCAATGTACCCTAAATATCGGGCAACAGGAAGTCGCAAAAAGCAATGGGAATCAAACTCTGCATGAAGTCGTGATAATCATGACTTTTCATACCAAAGAGCCTTTGTTGCTGCTTTTGTACGCATCGTCCCAAGTTTGAAGCGTATCTTTCTAGAAATTCTAGATCGCCCTACCAATCCAAGACCTTCGTCTTTTGCTCCTAGGTGAGACAGTAGGTTGCCCTTGGCTTTTTAAATGCGACTCATCGGGCAATTGGTTCTAAAAATAGGTCTTTACGGTTAGTCAAGATCTTCAAATCATGTCTAGACTTGATGTTGTCTTTAGTCTTAGAGTCATCCAACATTGTGTTGATGATGTTATCGAAAAAGTTATTCCCATAATGCATATGACGAATCAAGTTTTTGGACCAATAAGGTAGTTTCCAAAATATGCTCTTCCTCAACCAATTATGTTCCGTACCAAACCCCGGTAGCTTTTTCACTTTGGGCCCAAAACCAACATTCCCAAGCTTCTCCACAATTTCCGGTAGGTGATTCTAGTGACTTGCGCCCTCTGATGAAAGAGTTCCTGTTATGCAGCCATCCATGATCTTTGGGCAAAAAATGTCGATGGCAATCGAAAAAACACAGCTTACCCCCATTCTTCAACGTAAAAGATTCCATGTCTCCCATGCAGTATGGACACGATAACTTTCCGTGCGTACTCCACTGAGACAACATCCCATAAGTCGGAAAATTGTTAATCGTCCACATCAAGGCCGCTCGTAATTGAAAGTTTTCCTTCCTCGAGCTGTCAAACGTCTCCACACCACTGCTCCATAAAGAATTAAGCTCGTTAATCAGTGGTCTATGAAAAACAACCAAGTTCTTTCCGGGACTCTATGGACATAAAATGATAAGGCTCAAAAATATGAACTCCTGCCTCATGCAAAAATTGGGAGGGAGGTTATACGGGGTGAAAAACACTGGCCAACAAGAGTAATTCTTCCCATATGAGCCATACGGTGTGAATCCATCCGTACACAAACCGAGTCGTACATTCCTAGGCTCAGCTGCAAAATTCGGATGCGTCCGGTCAAAGTGGCGCCATGCCTCTCCTGAAGCTAGGTGAATCATTTAACTTGTAGCCTCTCGACACTTTAAATGCCAAGTTATATGCTTGGCAGTGCCTACGGTATAATACAACCTCTGAAGACGAGGGGCTTGGGGGAAGTACCACAAATGCTTCTTCGCGACCTTGAACTTATTACCAGACTTGTATCTATCTTCACCGCATACTGGCATTTTTTGAACTCCTGGCTCGCCACAAACCCGTAGAATAGGAAATATTGATTTGTACAAACATTGATCTTCACGTACCCTAACCCCATGGTTCGCAACATCTTATGCATCCTTTTCGTGCCTTTAGGTAACCACTTCTCAATCTCTGGGTCGAACCCATCTTTAGACAACTTTCAAAAATTATCAGAACTGACGTTACTCGCTTTGTGCATGGTCTTGTAATTCAACCACTCTCCAACCCACTGTAGGACGGTTTTACTCTTCTTAGGATGCATCTTCACCTGTTCGAGATGCATCAAGTCATAGAAAGCTCTCGCATTGGGATTCGGATCCTTGTTACGCACATCGTTCTCATCAAATTGGGCTCCATATGCATCCACGACCATTTGTCTAAACGAATAGTTAGCACAAACAAGGCTGTGGGGAATATTGGCGTGTGATGGGCCGGGGTTTGTTGATAAATGTCATAGTAGTCGTGCTTGACTTCTCTCCATGCAAAACCCACTTGCAATATCCAGACGTAAATCCCGACTTATAAAGATGATCATGAACTCGGTATTGATCAAAAAACTTTGAATTGTTGCATTTCTTGTACAGGCACCAAATACGTCCCCCTAGATCTAAATAGCCATTTTATTGCGAAGCGAATTCTATGAACGTGTGAACTCCAACCACAAAACTATCTCGCAAATAAATATTGCTATAGAATATACCGTACATCCAATATATATCAGCTTAATAATCCATTATTTATCTAAGTTGTAAAATTTAAAGCAAATAATTACAATTAATCCTACAAACTATTAACAATTTAAAACGTAACAATTATCATGCACGATAAGGTTGTAGCGTGATAGAGTGATTAATTTACTTCTTGAAGTGTGAAAGAATGATCCTCAAGAATGTTGTGTCCACGACGAGTAGCCTCGATGTGTTTATGACAATATCTATCAACAAATAGATAAACAAGTTAGCATACTGATACTACACAAGATAGTAAAAATATGTGTCATGTCACGTGGATGCCACAATTGCAAGGATCACCAATATTTGTGTATACTGAACTAGTCACTCTATCATATATCATTGGAAAGACATTGGTGTCTAGGTTGTAATGCAACAAGCGGATTGCAATTCCGAGGTCCAGAGTCGAAGTTATGCCCAAAACAGTGGAACTGCGCAGATCTGGATAGCATATCATATTCGATTTGCCATATTGGGGGCCATTTTAGACATACCCTGGCCCTTTTACCTATAAATACACCTCCATTTGGCCATAAAGGGGCGAGAGAATGCCTCGGGACCACCACCCCCCCCCCCTTCTCAGCCCCTATATCGAACATATTCGATATAGGACCTCCAACATCTGATATCGAAGGGTACTTTCGACATCACATTCGATATGCACAGACCCAACTTGTATTCAACATAAAGAACGTTCTACGTATCCATTTGAAATGTTCCTTGTATGTATGGAAATATAAGGGAGTCTACTTTCCATAAAAAGAACCAGATTGAGGTTTTGATATACCTACATCGAGAAATGGCCAATATGGTGAAGCCTCGACATCACACCCAACATGCAAGATATCCGACATGATATTCGACGTCGAGGATGTTCTACATGTGTTCCGGACATGTGTATTATACGTATGGAAAGCTAAGGGAGTCTAGTTTCCATAGGCAGAAGCGGATTGAGGTTTTGACCTTTCTACAAGGAGATATGGTCAAAATTATAAACTCGCGCCATGCTGAGACAAGTGAATCACATAGCTCGTTTAGTGCTCGGTCATCAGAATAGACAAATAAACTACGTTTATCTTGATTTCCTCAAAGGGATACGTAGGAAACTTGGGATAACCCGAGTCCAGTCGAGAATCATCAAAGACCCATCCGTCCCCTCACCACGTCGCTTGGAGTACATGTGTGCCAAGGACAAAACTGGTTCCAGTGTAGCCTAGAACCAGCATGATGTGGAGTGTTTCGTCAGCTTGCCAAGCTAGCGGATGACAATGCACCAAATCATTGGCACCTCTGTGGGAACACACTGGAATGTACTTGAAAACAAGCATGCAACCATAAAATTCAATCGAGTTCATCAAGAACAATGGCAAATTGGAGCGCCATTGGACCTATGCTTTTCATGCTCATCCTTATGACTCTAGGCTGACTCAGACTCATCAAAACCCCGGAGCATATCAAGTTTGGACTCCGCCCTGCCAATCAAGATAAGTCATATCAATTACATTATATTATTCACATGCATATTCTGCAATTAATTACGTTATCCCTTAATTTCTATCTTTAATTATTATTGGAACAATATTAATTTACTTAAGTTGCCGCTCCGGGCTGGCCTGTAGTTAAAACAGGAAGAACCACGCAGGTGTTATTCCCATATTATGGGATACATAGGCGAACTGGGATTCACTTGGTTCTCAACTGTTACCCGTTATTAATCTTTATCTGTAGAATGTTAGCTCTCTCTCTCTCTCTCTCTCTCTCTCTCTCTCTCTCTCTCTCTCTCTCTCTCTCTCTCTCTCTCTCTCTCTTATATTGATAGATTGATTGCAGGAACAAACATATCCTACGGGATAAGACAGAAATATACCTTAAAGGGTAAAACTATCTTCTATCCTAAAGGATAGCAAATCGGAGACTATCCGGTTCTTTGTTGGTATCTATCTTGAAGTTTTATATTGATATATGTATAGTTGTATATATTGTTATCCGTTTAAATGACAGGAACGCAGACATCCTCCGTCAACAAAACAAGGAGAATAAGAGATCCCCTATCCATCGAGATAAAGAGGATAAAGAGAAAAGTGCTGATAAAAGAAGGGATGAAGATCTACAAGTACTGAGGGATAACTCCCCGATCCACCGCGATAGGAAGGAGAGAACCCGACAGGGCTACTATCTACAAATCCTACGGGATATCTACGAACCCGAAGGGGGCGAAGATCTACAAATCCCACGGGATATCTACAATCCGTAAGGGATAACTCCGCTATCCACCGCAATAGGCAGGAGAGAACCCGATGGAGACAAAGATCTACGATCCATAAAGGATAACTCCGCTATCCACCGCGATAGGCAGAAGAGAACCCGACGGAGACGACTATCTACAATCCGTATAGGATAACTCCCTTATCACTACGATAGGCAGGAGAGAACCCGTTGGAGACGACTATCTACAAATCGTGAGGGATAACTCCCATATCCACCGTGGTAGGGAGGAGAGAACCCAACGAAGATAACCATCTACAAATCCTATGGGATGTCAACTACCTGAAGGGACGGATATCTACAAACCCGGGGGGATATCTACAAACCCAAAAGGGGCGAAGATCTACAAATCCCACGGGATACCTACAAACCCAAAAGGGGCGACAGTCTAGAATCCTATGAGGTCATAACTCCCATATCCACCGCAATACGGAGGAGAGCACCCAAAAAGGACGAATATCTACAAATCTTATGGGATCATAATTTCCTATCCACAAAGTTACGGAGGAGTCAGAGGAATACCGTAACAGGTAATTTGTTTATTTAGTATCCTACAGGATATGACAGAAAATATTCAAATTGACTCAGAACCCTCTTTTATTCATGAATTCAAACGAGGAAACGGACAATGCTGACAACACAAACGAGACATACTAGAAATGGTAGCGTCACTTCTACTAATACGGTAAAATGCTAGAAATGGCAGAGCCACATCTACCTATACAGTAAAGTGCCAGAAATAGCAAAGTGATAACTACCTATATGGTATTATGCCCGAAATGACAAGAGAACATGTACCTTTACGGAAACATGCTAAAATGGCAAGGGGCACATCTACCTACATGGTAACATGCCATAAATGGTAGAGCAATGTCTACCGATACAGTTCCATGCCTAAATTGCCAGAGAAATATTTACCTACGCGGTACCAAACCTAAAATGCAAATAAATCTATACCTACGCGGTACTGTTCCTAATGGCGGAGACATACGTGCCTACGCGGTACCCTGCCTTAAATGACAATGAATCATGCACCCACGAGGTACTCTAACTGAAATGACAACAAATCAAATACATGATTCCTTACACAGTATTCCTTTAAATATTACAAATACATAAGTTGCTTTGAGACACCACGGGAATCGCAAAAATTTGCGCACAAATATGCGATGACACGCTTGTATTAATCCAGATAAAAATAAACAAAGACGAACCATATTACAACATCAAGTACCTACGCGGTAACCCGCCTCTTAAGGCACAACGACTAGTACCTTCATGGTATCCCCGCCTCATATGGCACAAAAACAAGTATCTATGTGGTACCCCGCCTCTTAAGTTGCGGTAAAGCACCAAAATGAGACCCCGACTCTCAAGGGCATATAATCGTCGCAAATGCCTCCTCTAAATCTGGCCCGATGATGCAAAGGTTAAGTAGTTAGCTAGACGCCTACTCTACATAATTATAATAAACTAAAGATAACAACTATATAATGGCAGAATACTGCTAGACGCTCAAAAATAGTGCGATAACACGTTTAAATGAATAAATCATTCATACCATAATTTTATTGCAATGGCGTTACACCCGTCACTGTATTGCGACTAATCTTACAATGAGAAACACACTCATTATTGTGTGCAAGATGAGAGTCAATAAAAAGACCAAATTCTAAAACGCGTTGCATTCGCAGTGATTACAACACGTATATCCACTATGAGGGTTAACATCTTACCCATATTGGTCAATCTATTCAAAATCAATCCACTCTATGTGGTACGATATGGCTTTACCCTTTAAAGTATTGTCAATTCCTAACTGAAGCAAGCACAAATGGTAAATTTTCATCGCTAATGAGATCTCGAATAATACCATTGTAACTATAAGATATATAATACAAGGTTCAAAATGAACAACTACTTTTCAAATATATGAGGATGCATTGATTAAATAAATTGCTCCAGAGCACAACAAGTGTTAGCCAAAAGATAATTCCAAGCAGCATAATATGCTACGCTTTACATCATTATAAAATCTACAACTCTTTCAAAGGGTGACCAACCTACAATCCTTAGTAGCGCAAGAAAGCGATTTAATACGCACTAGGCTCAGACCTAAGAATGTCAAGAAACTTCTCTGCGTCCATCATCGCATTCATCATTTTCACAATTACTGTAGTTGAAGGCCTTCCTTACGATGACTTCTCGCTCATTTCCTATCTTATCTTCTTTGAAAATTGACAAAGCGCATGTTTAAATTACACTGGAGAGAGTGTTGACATCTCTCCTTGGACCTATAAGTGATATGAACGTAACCCGTCTTTTACAAACATTGGCCTTGGGAACCTCCAGTCCGCCATGACGGACTTTAACTTTTCCAAATGATGTTTCATATGATTTTGGCTCTCGCTGCAACCTTGCTTGACTTCAAGCATTTTATTATCAGTCGATTCGCCTACTAGAAAAGGCAAACAATATCTCGAATGGTAAATGATATCTCCTATCCTACGGGAAATGATAGAGAATGCCCTAACAGCCACTCCTACTATCAGTTTGGACACTACGGCGCACACTTCACACCAATCAACACGAGACTATTTTTCTTTACAATATCGATAACACCATCAGACTCAGCATTATCATACACACACTTTGCGCGGGTGATAGCTCAAAACCACCCGTGAGGTGTAACAATACTTGAAGCTACACTCTACAATAGCTTCAACTAGAAACTGCCCAATTATGGTATAATAAAACACACCTTGCGCGGTATCCAAGTCATTTACCTCTCATGATACAATGCAATATTCTTTGCATGGTATTTATGTTGTAGGGCATACTGAACACGTTATCATAGATCATACCTCACAAGGTATAACAAGAATCGTTTGTGATATGATTTCAACTACATCTAGATATAAAGGTAATAGAAGCGCAGTCAGATACTACATCTGATAAAGTACTCAAATAACTCAAGAGGTACCTACAAAGTTTAGGTTGGTTACGTACCACCTCACCAAACGCAAAACCTAGCCGCACTAACGCTATGGCCGGGCTAGAGCATTCAAATATTTTCACATATCCCAAGTTGTTATGAAGCCAAAATCATAATAAGCAATAAAGAATGCAAGGTTGGTAAAAACAACATTTCCATAAACGGTCATATATACACAATCGCAAGTTATATCACATACAGCCTCACACATGAAAACCACAAGCGGTCCAATTCGTCTCTAGCATTAATGCTTTGGGGGGCCACAACGGCCTAGTGCAGAGGACAACCTCCTCGTGTTCTACACTGCCCTTTACCAAGACATATTGTCGCTATATTGTCATGCGAATAAACCCGACATACCTTGGTGTTTCGATATAATGGAAATTCGATATCCGGGGTCAAAATGAGAAAAAGTCCCCAATAGAATAATAGCATTCATACAAGAGTTGGGGACCAACTTATATAATAAACACAAGTGATCCGCGGTGACAAAAAATGGTTTTCTATATCAGGGAGACATCAAAAACGTATATTCGATATCCACTCAATATCACAAAATTTTCGACTTCCATCTTAAAAAATTGTCCTGGAAAACATGGGAGTATCCGAGCTTTATTTTCACTATCTCAATTCGTTGTTCATGCAACTCGAAAACTGGGGGAAATGAAGGGTATCCCTCAATAAAATACTCGAGCATACAAATCAAGTTTACGAATTATCATCTACAATGATAACTCCTAAATTGGGGGACTAATGGTATGTATAAATGTATCATTCAATTAGAGTTTGAAGTATGCTCATGTTCCAAAAGCACACTCCAAACTGGGGGACTACTGATGCTACACAACATAGTAACAATACGTGTCATGTTACATGAATGCCACAATTGCAAGGATCACCAATATTTTTGTATAATGAACTATGCACTCTATGATATATCAAAAGTAAGCCACGGGTTTCTAGGTCATAATACAACAAGCGGATTGCATTTCTGAGGTCCAGAGTGAAAGTTATGCCCGAAACAGTGGAACTGCGCAGATCTGGACAGCATATCGAATATCATATTCGATATGCCATATTTGGGGCCATTTTTGACATACCCTGCCCTTTTTACCTATAAATACACATACATTTGGTCAGAAAGGGGGGAGAGAACGCATCGGGATGCCCCCCCCCCCCCCCCACCAGCCCCTATATCGAAAATATTCGATATAGGACCTCCGACATCCGATATCGAAGGGTACTTTCGACATACATTTGCATCACATCCAATATGCACAGGCCCAGCTTTTATTCGAGATAGAGAACGTTCTACTTATCCATTCGATATGTGCCTTATATGTATGAAAAGTTAAGGGAGTCTACCTTTCCCAGAAAGAAGCGGATTGAGGTTTCAATATACCTACATCGAGATATGGCCAATAAGGTGAAGCCTCGACATCACACCCGACATGCAAGATACCCGACATGATATTCAACGTCGAGGATGTTTTACATGTCTTGCCGACATGTGCCTTATATGTAAAGAAAGCTAAGGGAGTCTACTTTCCAAAGAAAGAAGTGTATTGAGGTTTGGACCTTTTTACAAAGAGATATGGTCAAAACCGTGAACCCGCGCCATGCTGAGACAAGTGAATCACATAGCTCGCTTAGTGCTCGGTCATCAGAATAGACAAATGAACTACGTTCGGCTTGATTCCCTCAAAGGGATACGTAGGAAGCTTGGGATAACCCAAGTCCAGTCTGGAATCATCAAAGACCCATCCGTCCCCTCACCATGTAGCTCGAAGTACATGTGTGCCAAGGACAAAGTTGGTTCCAGCGTAGCCTAGAACCAGCATGATGTGGAGTATTTCGCCAGCCTGCCAAGCTAGCGGACAACGCACCAAATCACATATCAAACCAAAATTTAGTATTGAAAAAAGATATTTGAGAATCTAAGGGAAAAAAACGTGGATACCTTAAGAATTGGTGAAGATTGTTGTGAATTATGAAAGTGCGGGAGGGGGTATTTATAGGTGAAAAACTGGTAGCTCGTGACCGTCGGGCGGTCACGAATACCAACTAGTCGTTGGTATTCATGACCACCGGACGGTCGCGACACTTTTTTCGTCACCGCCCAGCGGTAACAAAAGAGTGTCTTACGTGACCGCCGGGCGATGGCGAATAATTTTCATATTAAAATTTTTGATTTTATGAAACGATCTTGATGTGTTTATGATTTTTAAAACAAATCTCATTATTACATTTGAATTGAAGTAATAAATGATTACAATATTAGTGATTGACTTACCAAAATAGTAGATTAGATGTGATTGGGCGAGTTATGAACAAATAACCTATTTTATATTCCACAACTAATCATCATATATACCTAGTTGTTTTAATTGTTATATGCGATTGTGCGATAAAACCTTGTAATTTGCCTCGTTTTAACTACTTGATCAATTTAACAAAAACGCGCCTTCAATAACCATCCGAAATGCAAAAATGTTAAAATGAAAATTATTCGTGACCGTCGGGCGGTCGCGACACTTCCTTCGTTACCGTCTGGTGGTCACAAAAAAAGATTCTTTTGTGACCGCCTGGCGGTGGCGAATATTATTCATATTAAAAATTTTGATTTTATGGAACGATCTTAATGTGTTTATGATTTTTAACAACAAATCTCATTATTACATGTGAATTGAAGTAATAAATGATTACAGCATTAGTAATTGACTTATCGAAATATTAGATAAGATGTGATTGTGCTAGTTATGAACGAATAACTTACTTAATGTTCTACAACTAATCATCATATATACCTAGTTATTTTAATTGTTATATGCCATTGTGCGATAAAACCTTATAATTTGCCTTGTTTTAACTACTTTATCAATTTAACAAACAACGCGACTTAAATAACCATCCGAAATGCAAAAAAAATAACATGATTATTATTCGTGACAGTCGGGTGGTCACGAATACCCACCTTTTGTGACCGTCGGGCGGTAGCGGACGTTTGTCGTGACCGTCGGGCGGTCCCGAATGTTCGCCGTGACTGTCGGGCGGTCGCGACAAACTTTCACGACCGCCAAGCGGTCACGAAATTTTCTGAAATTTTGAAATTTGAATATTTCACGACCGCCCGGCGGTCGCGAAAGGCCCTGTAATTGGCAGGATTCAGGAGGAAATTTGGATTTTTCGAAAATTCAAAATTTTCATCCTAAATTCTATATATATCAACCATTCTACCCTCTAATTTTCAATACACTCAAATTATACTCTCCAAAATAAACCCCAAAACTTTCTCTTCTCTTTTTTTTTTCTTCTCAAATCGAAGAAAAAAATCTAATACTTTCTCTTCTCTTCTTTTCTTTTCTTATAATCAAAAAAACACCCAACAATTTCTCCTCTTCTTTTCTTTTCTTTTCTTATAATCAAAAAAACAACCAACACATCTTCTCTTCTCTTTTTTTCTTGTCATTTGACATCTTTTCATTTTTATTTAACATTTTTTGTCCATTTCTATAAAAGAAAATATTATATTCTGGTAAATCACCAGAATATATTTTCTTTTATTCTGATGAAGGTTATTCGCGACCTCCGTCGGTCGCGAATAATACGACTAATCGGCGGTCGCGGGTTGCGCCGTTTCCGCCAGCGGTCGCGGCCTCCTCCGTGACTGCCCGGCGGTCGCGGGTTAAGTCGTGACCGCTGGGCGGTCGTGGATGAGGCATGATTGGCCCTTTCCACGACCACTTTCCGCGACCGCCTGGGGGTTATTCGCGGCCACCGTGTAGTCACGAATGATCCTTGAATTTTGTAGTGCATTATCAGCTACTTGCCCATAATTCCTTCAAGATAGGTTATAGATGTTATAGGATTTGGAGTTTGGACAACAACATGGCATCTAATTCAAAAGGGATTTGACGATCGGCGTGTAGAAGGTTATGAAAGAAAACAAATTGAGATCAAAAAGCTAATGACCATTAATATTAATAAATAATGGAAAGAGAAACGAGTTGTTAATGATATTCACAATTTTTTTATTTTATTCCTCATGCTCTAGTTCATTATGTAAAAGATTCATATAAGAATAAAAAAAATCTATATGATATCACATCACCGATTTGGAATGATGAGCTACTGCACCGATTTGGAATGATGAGCTACTGCAGTTACAATGTACTACATTCATGTCTTAATTTATTCGGTAATTGTACTGTTAAGATCCACTTAACTCAAATCTATTCATGTTGCATGTAACAACAAATATGTTGAAGCTTGAGTTTCATGATCTAATCATCAAGAATTTTCAGAATTTCTTTCAAATCGATAACATTATATATATTATTATTAACGTTGATGAGTGTCGAAATTACTCATTTTGCTAATTTTGCTACTTCAATTATTCTTTTGATCGACTTTGTTGCATTTTTAGTATTTTACTGTTATTTTTCTTGTTTTGTACTTTCAGAATCGAGTCGCAACAAAAAAAATAAAAAAAAATAGCAAGAACATGACAAAAGGATGCCCAAATCTTAAAATATAAGAACGAGACAAAATCCACACAAGAGCAAAGCAAAGCACCACGCGCGCAAGGGGGCCACGACTCACCTCAATCAGCTGAGGAGAAGCGCGATGCTAGCTTGGTGGTGCGGGACACACGCCTGAAGGTATTGCCCGAAACGAGGGTCAGCCGCCAGAGAATGGGCACGAGTCGCACGGTAATGGGCATGCTCACGCTGATGGATCAGAGACAGGGATGGAGGGCTACTTGCGCCATGTCGCGCCATCAGGTTGTACATGTGGTGGCGAGCGTAAAACCTAGGGCTATATATATATATATATTGTGCCATGTCACGCCATCAGCTCGTACATGTGGTGTTGAGCGTGAAACCTAGGGCAATATATATATATATATATATATATATATATATATATATATATATACCTCAACCCAGTGTTAATTGTTGGACTTAAGGCCTTGAATGCTCTTCTAAGTCACAAGTAGGTGACATAGCATGCTACGAAGTTGACACCTTTTGCACTACAAGAAATTCAAGTATTAGCAACGGCCATTGGCAACGGGCGTGGTTGCCAATGACCATTTTGTCATTGGCTACGGAAGAATCCGTAGCCAATGGCTTTCTTTTTACTAAAAAAAAAAGAAAAATGCATTTTACAAGGGCAACGGACATTGTCCGTTGCCAATAGCCAAGGGCAACGGCTTGGCCGTAGCCCTTGGTTTAGGCGCCTGAATTTGGCGCCTAAACCAAGGGCTACGGCCAAGCCGTAGCCCTTGGCCGTTGCCAATAGCCAAGGGCTACGGCTTGGCCGTTGCCCTTGATTTAGGCTATTGGCAACGGAAGATGCCGTTGCCCTTGGCTATTGGCAACGGACAATGTCCGTTGCCCTTATCCAAGGGCAACGGCATCTTCCGTTGCCATTGCGATTAAAAAAAAAAGTGAAAAATAACTCTATAAATATAAATATATATATGGTTATATTATAAATGTGAAAAATAACTACATTAATGGATATTTAATATTATATTAAATAATATTTACTATTGTGTTTAGTTTGGATTCTATGAACTTTCCTTGTCATTTAAGAACTTATATTTGGTTGTTTTGCTTATTATTAATTTTAATATTCGTGTTTTTATTTTTATTTATTAGTTTACTTTTAAAAATCAAGTTATATTATATATTATATATATATAAATATATGTGTCTTTCATTACTCCGTTTTTGACGAGATCTGAAAGAATACTCCTAAATTATGGTTTAGAAAATGTTGGTGAAAGAAAAAGTAAATTTCGAGTGGTTTTGCAACTTTTAAAAAATTACATTTGCACCCCAAAAGGTTTCTTTGCGCCTTTCATTACTCCGTTTTTGACGAGATTTGAAAGAACACTCCTAAACTATGGTTTAGAAAATGTTTGTGAAAGAAAAAGTAAATTTCGAGTTGTTTTGCAAATTTTGAATAATTCTATTTTCACCTCCAAAAGGTTTATATGCGTCTTTCGTTACTCCGTTTTTTACGAGATTTGAAAAAACACTCCTAAATTATTTAAGTTCAATATTTGTTATAAGTGATACTTTAGATGCAGATAAATAATATCTTGTAAATGATTTCATTTTTGTCAATCGACCTTTTTATCCGTTCTTTTGTGTTCCTTACTAAAAACAGATGACAGTTCTTTAACATTTAAAAACAGTTTTACTGTTGCAACTAAGAGAAGACAGTTAACCATAAAACAGTAAAGAACACAAAGAGTTTTAACGTGGTTCGGTCCAAATGGTCCTAGTCCACGGGGTTTGCACCCAAATGTTGACTCAAACAATATACCTACTTAAGAATTACAATGATAGGAATTACTCCAACGTAAATCTAGACTCCCTCTAATTTACCGTTGCAACACCTAATGCTTAACTATTTTCGGTATACTCCTTTGAGTCGGAGAACTTCAAGATTAACTCAAAGCTCCTTTGACAAGAAGTTCTCACAAGAAGACTTTGACTTGATACAAGACTGAAATCACAAACTATCCTTTTCAAAGCTTGTCCTCTAATTGTGTCGAGTCCTCCTTATATAGGCGTGGGCAGAATCTCTGCAGATCTCCAGTTGCAATCAACGCGGATCTTCTTTCCTTAACAGATAAGATCTACATATACCGACAGCAACTCTGTGAGTTCAACGTACACCGGTGGAAGCCTTAGTGTCGAGGAGCATTCACAGAGACACGTACGTTACTTAAAATATATTAATTTTGAAGTGATCTAATTTAGTCATAGATTATAGAATATTATTAATTTGTCTTTTAAAATATCGTTGTAGAACAAGTATTTCGGTAGACAATTGAAATATCATGAGTCGTACATGTGGACTCGGGTGAAAAAAGGGTCCACGGGGCGAACCGTTGGACCAATGGGTGAACGAGGATGACAAGGCGTATTGGGTAAGTGTATCGTTATATAGAACTAATTTTCTTGTATATGTCATTTTATATACTAAATATTCTTATTGAAAAATTGTGTAGGAGAAATATTGCGCCATACTTAAAAGAGAATATGGGCTTAATGAAGCCACATGGCCAGCGGATGCGATTCCAGCGAAAAACATATTGATTTAAAAGCATACTTCTACTTATTGTTTAGAAAATGATGGTGAAAGAAAAAGTAAATTTGGAGATGATTTGTAACTTTTGAATAATTATATTTTCACCACCGAAATGTTTGTTTGCATCTTTCGTTACTCCGTTATTGACGAGATTTGATAAAACACTCCTTCTTATTGTTTAGAATATGTCGGTGAAAGAAAAAGTAAATTTCGAGTTGTTTTGCAACTTTTGAATAATTACATTTTCACCACCGAAATGTTTGTTTGCATCTTTCGTTACTCGGTTTTTTACAAGATTTGAAAGCACACTTCTACTTATTGTTTAGAAAATGATGGTGAAAGAAAACGTAAATTTGGAGATGATTTGCAACTTTTGAATAATTACATTTTCACCACCGAAATGTTTGTTTGCATCTTTCGTTACTCCGTTATTGACGAGATTTGATAAAACACTCCTTCTTATTGTTTAGAATATGTCGGTGAAAGAAAAAGTAAATTTCGAGTAGTTTTGCAACTTTTTAAAAATTTAAAATTTTCACCCCGAAAGGTTAATTTGCGTATTTCGTTACTCGGTTTTTTACAAGATTTGAAAGCACACTTCTACTTATTGTTTAGAAAATGATGGTGAAAGAAAAAGTAAATTTCGAGTTGTTTTGCAACTTTTGAATAATTACATATTCACCACCGAAATGTTTGTTTGCATCTTTCGTTACTCCGTTTTTTACAAGATTTGAAAGCACACTTCTACTTATTGTTTAGAAAATGATGGTGCAAGAAAAAGTAAATTTGGAGATGATTTGCAACTTTTGAATAATTACATTTTCACCACCGAAATGTTTGTTTGCATATTTCGTTACTCCGTTTTTTACAAGATTTGAAAGCACACTTCTACTTATTGTTAAGAAAATGATGGTGAAAGAAAAAGTAAATTTGGAGATGATTTGCAACTTTTGAATAATTACATTTTCACCACCGAAATGTTTGTTTGCATCTTTCGTTACTCCGTTATTGACGAGATTTGATCAAACACTCCTTCTTATTGTTTAGAATATGTCGGTGAAAGAAAAAGTAAATTTCGAGTTGTTTTGCAACTTTTGAAAAATTTGCATTTTTCACCCCGAAAGGTTAGTTTGCGTCTTTCGTTACTCCGTTTTTTACAAGATTTGACCCTAACTACGTCGCTTGGATTATAAATATAAATGTTTGAAGATGTGCATCCACTTAATTTGCAAAAAAAAAATGAGAAATGGTTAGCAAAACAATATTAACAAATTATTATGTAAATCAGATTTTATTGGCTACGGAAGATTCCGTAGCCAATAGTTATTGGCTACGGGCGTCTTCCGTAGCCAATACATTGGCTACGGAAGTTTCCGTAGCCAATGGCTATTGGCTACGGGCGTCTTCCGTGGCCAATACATTGGTTACGGACGATTTCGTAGCCAATGGCTATTGGCAACGGGCGTCTTCCGTGGCCAATACATTGGCTACGGAAGTTTCCGTAGCCAATGGCTATTGGCTACGGGCGTCTTCCGTAGCCAATACATTGGCTACGGAAGTTTCCGTAGCCAATGGCTATTGGCTACGGGCGTCTTCTGTAGCCAAAAATACTATCCTATTCTATAAATACCCCAACCATTACAATCATTTATTCATTCCCAACCATTACAATCATATATTCATTCTCATCATCCAATTCATTCTCCAACAACTCTTCCTCAATTCATCAATTCTAATTTTCAATAATTATAATTTATAGAATTATAATAATAATCTAATTAATTTGTTAAGTAATTACTTCTACAATTAAAAAAGATTATAATGAAGATTTTTAGTTAATTGCAATAAATTAAATTTATTTAATTAATAGAACTAAATACATTAATTTAATTAATTGAAATAAAATACATTAATTTAATTAATTGAAATAAAATACATTAATTTATTTAATTGAAATAAAAAACATTTATTTAATTTTGATATGATTGTATTTTTTTATTTAATTAAAGAATTCGGAATTTGGATTTTTTTTTTATGATTTTAAATATTATTGGCAACGGGTTAAATTCCGTTGCCAATAATATTTAAACTGTTAAATATTATTGGCAACGGGTTAAATTTCGTTGCCAATAATATTCATTGGCAACGGAATTTAACCCGTTGCCAATAATATTCAAACGACCACATTTTTTTTTTAAAAAAATCTGCTATTGACTACGAAAATATTCCGTTGCCAATAGCCATTGGCAACGGAATCATCCGTAGCCAATAATTATTGGCAACAGAATAATCCGTTGCCAATGGCTATTGGCTACGGATTATTTCCGTTGCCAATGGCTATTGGCAACGGAAACATCCGTAGCCAATAACAAAAGGGTATTTTTGGTCTTCTATTATTGGCTACGGAAGATTCCGTAGCCAATAGCCATTGGCAACGACCACCCGTTGCCAAAAGTCATTAGCAACGAGGGTATCGGCAACGGCTATTGGCAACGGAATCCCGTTGCCAATAGCTATTGGCAACGGAAAAATGGGCTATTGGCTACGGAATCTTCCGTAGCCAATAACCCAATTTCTTGTAGTGTTGACCTCTTTGTCGCGGTGTCACCACCACCGTCGAACATCAAAATTTTCACTCCATGCAGTCATAAAAGGCATTTACTATCCTTTATGGCCATTGAACACATTCTTATCCATGTACACACTCCCAATTGCTTCTCAATCCTCGTCAGTCATATCCATTTCACACTTCGTGAACGCCTCAACGACCTTGTAGGTGTGGAAAAAAAATGTCTTGAATACGTGCTAAGGACAAGCTAGATGACCTTCTCAATCTCATCTTTTCCTCAACAATAGTAACCCCCATGTGCCCCCAACAAGCTGGAGAATATTTGTGGCCACCTGCCTTATTTGTTTATAAAAATAGGGTGTAAGTGTAACCCTTCTAATTATAGGCGTTACATATTATTGCATTAACAACAGAAGTGGTTTAGAGAGAGTTTAATCATCTTTGGTTAAGCTCAAAATCAATGATACAGCCCAACACTATTCCAGAGTAACGGATACCATGACCCATGAACAAACTCAAGCTCCCCCACCTCCGCCCTCTAAACCCACCGGCCGCCACAACAAAATCAATAAACGCCACCATCAGCCGCCTCTCCTCTCAAAACTCTCACAAAGATGTCCTCCTCACTTTCGCATCCACCATGCTCAACCACAAAACAGCTACTCCGGACGCCTTCACATACCCTTCCTTACTCAAAGCTTGCACTTCGTTACGCCTCGTTTCTCTTGGCCAATCGCTCCACCAGCACATTATCGCAAATGGGTTGGCCTCAGACCCCTACATTTCATCCTCTTTGATTAACTTCTATGCTAAATTCAATATCGAATATGCCCGGAAAGTGTTCGATGCAATGCCCGAGAGAAACATTGTTCCCTGGACTGCGATTATTGGGTGTTATTCCCGCGCTGGCGATGTGAAAAATGCGTTCTTGATGCACAGCTCAATGCAGTACGAAAGGATTCAGCCTAGTTCGGTCACAGTTTTGAATTTGCTCTCTGGAGTTACGGAGAGTGGGCATGTTGGTATGCTGCATGGTTGCGTGGTGAAAAATGGTTACGAGCAAGACGTGATTTTGATGAATTGTTTGTTGAGTGTTTATGCAAAGTGCGGCAGGGTAGAAGATGCGAGGAAGTTGTTTGAGTTGTTGAATGATAAAGACACTGTTTCATGGAATAGTTTGATGAATGCTTATGCTGTATTAGGAACTCTTTCTGAAGTTTTGGAGCTTTTTTTCAGAATGAGGGGTGAAAATGTGGAGCCCGATCAACAGACTTTTGGATCGTTGGTCTCTGCAATTGCAAGAGAGGGTAGTATTAGTGTTGGTAGAGTAGTTCATGGACAGATTGTAACTACTGGATATGAATTGGATAAACATATAGAAACATCACTAGTAGGTATGTATTCAAGATGCAAGAAAGTGGATGATGCTTTACGAATATTTAGTAGAGCGTCTGATAAAGATACAGTATTTTGGACAGCCATAATTTCTGGACTTGTGCAGAATGATTCAGCAGACGAGGCTTTGATGGTCTTCCGGCGCATGTTGGATGCAGGAGTGATGCCATCTACTGCTACCATGGCTTGCGTTATTGCATCATGTGCCCAGTTGGGTGATATAAAACTCGGGTCATCATTGCATTGCTACATGTTAAGGCAGAAAATGGCTGTCGATATCCCTACTCAGAATTCTCTCGTTACCATGTACGCAAAATGTGGCTGTTTACAGCAGAGTTCCACTGTTTTTAGCATGATGGCAGAAAGAGATGTTGTCTCTTGGAATGCAATTGTAGCAGGTTATGCACAGAGCGGATATTTAAGTGAGGCATTATGTTTATTTAATGAGATGAGGATCGCCAACCAAAGACCTGATTTCGTAACAGTTATCTCTCTTCTTCAAGCTTGTGCTTCAATTGGCGCATACCATCAAGGAAAGTGGATTCATAACTTTGTTCTTAGAAGCTGCCTTGGACCGTGTATCAGGATAGGCACAGCATTGATCGATATGTATGCAAAATGCGGTGACTTAGATTCTGCTAGAAACTGCTTTGAGAGAATGCCGCAGCTAGATAATGTTGCATGGAGTGCCATTATCGCAGGATATGGCAGTCATGGAAGAGGGGAAACTGCTGTGGAGATGTACAAAAGTTTTCTGCAAAGTGGGCTTGCACCAAACGATGTCATATTTTTATCAGTCCTTTATGCCTGCAGTCACAATGGGCTTGTTTATTATGGTATGCATTTGTTTGAGTCCATGACAAATGATTATAAGATTGAACCAAAGATAGAACATTGTGCATGCATTGTTGATCTCTTATGTCGAGCTGGAAGGTTACAAGATGCATACGATTTCTATAGAAAAATGTTCAGGGAGCCAGTGATTGATGTTCTAGGGATGCTACTTGATGCTTGTCGAAGTTGCGGAAACGCGGAGCTGGGTGACGTCATTGCTACTGAAATCTCAGCATTGGGGCCTGTAGATGCAGGCAAGTATGTGCAACTTGCTCAGAATTTTGCGTCAATGGCCAGATGGGAAGGTGTCGGTGAAGCTTGGGTTCAGATGAGATCTCTTGGCCTGAGGAAACTTCCAGGTTGGAGTTTTATAGAAATGCAGGGGACAATTACCCCGTTTTTCACACGCCACAATTCCCACCCTCAATATGCAGACATAGTTTCTATGTTGATAAGTCTCACCGATGATACTATGAAACCTGTATTTACTTCAGAACATGAAGAGCTTGCATTTGCTTTTGATGTGCTTTGATGATGAGAGTCGTCAATCGTGAGATATAGTTTCTCCATTTGGACTCCATTCGTTAGAAGTTTCAGTTTACAGTAACCATAAAGCTAAACAACCATTGATCTATAAATGGTCTATATGTGCAAAGAATAATCTTCCGAATTATATTCACCAATCTATGTTTGAACAGCCTTCTGTACGTTGTGTAATATCATAATGTTTCTCCACCTAGAATTTGTGTATATGCTAAAACTCCTCTGCGCTAGTAAAACTTCCTACCACATTTTGGCCTAAAGCTCAGACACGAAAAAAATCTCCACTATTCCCTGTCTTTTTCGAGTAATGCAGTGACATCAAAATTGCCTACTATTCCTTGACTTAGAAGACGCATGGCAGCTCCTCGAGAAAATTTTCTCGCAAATAAAAAACAGGGAACAGATGTAGAATTATTGCTGCACCATTCTGTTCTGAACTCTGTCTCATAGTATACATGGTTAATATCCTGCAATGAACAAGAGTACAAATAAATCAACTCAGCAGGTAGAGCGAACAGCTAAGTTCAAACAAGATAAACAAAACAAAACATGAATCTAGTAACAGGAGAGCAACTGCTATCAACCTTTATTTGTTTTATTTGTTGAGGGCTTGAACTCTTATAGCTAAATGTAAAAGGATGCCAAGCGTTATTTTCTGTATTTGTCGAGGATTGGTTCCATAAGGTGTAAGTCACCGCCCTTCGCTCAAGCTCAGCATCCAGATCATTCATCTATTCCAACAAAACAGATTATTATTACAAAATAAGCAGTTAAAGCTAAGAGAAAGTAACATGCAAATACTGAGATATATAGTTGCTTACTGCAAGTAAGGTCTGAACATAATGTTCATCGGGTATACAATCATGCTGTTTCTGAAGTTTCTGCATCCAATTCCATATAACATTCAGCCAATATCGCAATGAAGTAGAACTCAAAAAGAAGTAAAGGTAAAATATGAATATGGAACATACAGACAAATAAACCATTTCTACGAACTAGCAATGAAGGTGACTTACAAGATTCTTCTTGCCCAGGCTCGCATCAACTGGTGGACGTCTCTGAGGAGCACAAAAGTTTATAAATGTTGGTTTAAATAAAGTCCCGTTATATTCATCACAAATGCCACACAATGCAGTAGGTTTGCAATTAAAAATTCAAGCTTCTTGCCTAGGTTACTAAAGGCTAGAAAATTAAATCTTTTTTTTTTCTTTAGATTATCTCGGGAGAGTGGTTCTCTAAGGTAGAAAATATATACTATGTCAAAGAACGAGACCACTGCTTACAACCCGCAAGCCCACCGAGTTGTAGCTGGATCAGAAATGATAACGCAGAAGGCTAAAGAGGATTTATCAATAACGATATTGGATCAAATAAGAATCTACCACCATATGTGGAAGTATCAGTGTATACTGAAATTGGACCTAATCAACAAAAAGAACACAATAGATTTACCAAGTATTCAGAAATGTTAAATATATACCTTGCAGAACTTCCTGAAGATTGGAAAAACAATTTCATCATCTACAACAAGCTGAGCATGACTTCGAATTAGTGCAACCCACTGAAATGATAAGAAAAACGTAAGACTCATATGCAGGAAAACCTTTCCAAGGTAACTATATAACCAGGGAATCAGCAATCTGATCTAAAAGCAGTCTCAGTCACATGATGGACGGACTTCAAGAATTTCATTCGAGTATGGGGAAGGAAGTACATGCCTATTGATCAATTAGGAAGTCCGTAAAATTGACCAACCCATTTGACAAAAGAGAAATCATAGTTCAATTAATTAAGCTAAAACCACGAGTTCCTGGTTTTTGTTTTCTAATGTGTTTAGGGTTGTGGGTCCTTGAGAAAAAAAATACGCATTGGTTCCTTTTAACATTGAACTACAATCAACATCAGAAAATTACCTGTGACCCTTTTCGCCATTTCTTCTTAGGAATAACTGGTGACATCTTTGGATTGTATCGCTCGTCTTTCTTATTAATAAAGCTGAAATAAAAGGAATACAATGCAATTTATGTCATACATACCACCACGTGAAATACCAAAAAATCTTAAAGACACAATTTTGTTCCCTCTGTAGTATGCTGCCTATATTAATAAAGTCCATCAGGATACCTACGAGTTCAATTAACTACCTGTCCACAAAACTTTTAGGAGAACCCATCAGATAGCTGTAGATATAGCTGAAGTTGTACAATGGAACGCAACTGTTGAATTGAAAATCTAATGTCAGACCATGATTGTTGCTTAAGCTGCAGCCTAGAAGTAAAGCAAGGTAATAAAAATGAACTAATAAACACGACAAAGAAAAGTT
Source organism: Linaria vulgaris (assembly GCA_948329865.1). Classification (NCBI taxonomy): domain Eukaryota; kingdom Viridiplantae; phylum Streptophyta; class Magnoliopsida; order Lamiales; family Plantaginaceae; genus Linaria; species Linaria vulgaris. Next base: position 78,590,815 of record OX415252.1, read on the forward strand.
AGCACATGTTGCCCGCATGAATAAGAGAACAAAATATGAAAACTGAATGGAAACTCCATTAGCACTCTGGCTAGTCACCAAAGGGAAATGCCAAAAAAAACTTTAGCAGGATTACTAAGAAAATGAACTGATCTTCTCTCCCTATACTATGTCACAGGACAAATTCATCCAAAAACTGGCCACTTGTTTTTATTGCAAGTTCTAGAAAATACGGTGCAGGCTCCAATGACATGAACGATTACATTGCCCAAGATAAATGAAGCCTAACAACTTGTTTTAGAGTGTTATACTTATTTCATCTATACAATCGATGCTTCTATATCTTCTATCTCTTCCACCCCTATATAAACTAAGATTACCCAGATTATGGAAGATAACTATACTTGTTTCCAAGCTTGATCTCTGCATCTTTCACCTATTCTATCTCTCTTCAAGCAACAAAACAAGAACGGATAGAAAAGTTTAGCAACCACAATAATCGGCGCCTCCTTTATCAACAAGTTTAGTACAATAGAGGTTAAAATCTAGTTGTTTATAGCATCAGAGACCAAACTGAGCATAAGATACATTATAAGCACATATACATGCATGGGAAAATGACCTGTCCGATAAGAGAACAAATCTCTGATTTGCAGGATCAGAAAGAGCTTCTTCAAATAATAACCTCTCAGCTTCAATCATGCTTGATTCTCCCCAGTTTACCTACACTATCATATACCTAAATCAATCTATCTATTGGCAGTGATTAAAAAATGAATCAACGATAAAACCTGAGAAGTTTTTTTTTCAGCTTATGAACAGATTTCCAAATTTAAAAACAAAATTAACAGAACTTCTTCTCCTGAATTCTGTAGTTACAACCACATCAATTCGACTTATTCCCCGCATACTTCACCTTAACCAAACTATACATAACATGACGGATCATTTACCTTAACGCTGTTTTTCAATTGGCGATTGTAAAACAGAGGCGATCTCGTAGTAGATTCATCATACACAAAACCAGGCTCTGAATGCACATATATGGAAAATGCTCCCCTGTCCACATCCTACAAAGCAAAACACAATCAAAAAAACGTCTAATACGACAAAACTCTTACTGAACGCAATCCTTTAAAACCGGAAGTTACCTCGAAAAAACTCTCCCAGAGAAAATCGAGTGGCAAACTCCTCCTAACGAGAAAGAGAAACGCGATTTTAGGATTGGCAGTGACGTAATGATTGGCCAAAGCACGAGATCTAATCTTGACAGGAGGTGAAGAAGAAGTAGCAACCGAATAATGCTGGATTCTGATAAACGCCAACACGCACAGGGCAAGGGAAACTAGAATCACCAGCTTCCAACCCAAGCACAACACGTGGCGCATCGACCTCACCGATGACTGTGCTTTCTTCGCCATAGCTGAATTCTATTCGATCACATAAACCCTAGAAACAGAACTCAATCTCTGCACTTCCTTCTCCTCTTTCTGTAATTCAACAACATATACTACTACTACTACGTATATTATTTATGCAAATATTCGATGAATAGAATGGGCAATACATGTAATTATGTGGAAGATTGGGGTCTGAATTGAGAATCGAAAATGGGAGATTTTGGTGCGAAACGAGAAATAGCTGTTTGTTTTTGGTAGTGGTGCTTCAGCACTACTACTACTTTGCAGCTGTGACGTTTATTTATTTTCAAGCTAAAAAGGAAGGTTAATACGCCGTCGTTTTGTGGGTTTTTTTTTTTTTGTTTCTTCTTTAAGTCGTTTAGGATTTATTAGTTTGCTAAATGTAAATATATGTAATTAGTAAAGTATTTCGCGCCGAGAAGTCAGGTAAATCAAAATCAAATCAACCTGGCTTGAGAATGATGTTCACTGACTCCATTACATTATTACTTTTACTTCATTTGTTGTTATCCAATTTATCAAATGATTTTAAACTCCTTCAGAAAAATCAATACATTGTTTTCGATGAAATATTTCTAACACGTTACCAGAAAAACACACAAATAAAGTATTGTTCTTTTTTCTTTTTTCTTTTCTAATTTAGTGGGTCAATACATATATGCATTCATCAAGATTGAAACTTTCACAGTCAATACTCGTTTGTTTACAGAGATATACCACCTGTTAGGGTCTTAATAGTTAATAATTATATTTGCCTCTCGCTTTGGAAAACATTGAACGTGGACAGTTTAGTTCAATGTTGCTATTTTGTTTAATGTTATTTTGATGCATGACTTCGATATTAACATATATATACACGCAACTATGGCCTCTCTAAAGGTATAAATCTTCATCCTTTTGTCGTCTGTTGTATGAGTTCGTGGTATAGCATGCATCATTTTTCTTCTAAATGTAATTATACTATTGTAGAACATTTTCTTTTTTTGATTGGTAAAAAGAAATTGTATCTGATACATGAATGTTACACCGCCTCTTTAGATTTATATATTTATTAAAATTGAGTTATAACTGTATTTTATTTCATTCTTTAGTACTCACTATAATTCAAGTATTGCCATGAGTTCTCAGTATAGAAAATATACGGTTGCTTCTCTTGCATGAAAAAGGAAGGTTATAATACAATTTCCTCCTTACATAGTTCTTTACTTCTTTACATGTTTAACTTCTTTTCTTCACCAAGCAAAATAAAATAATTACATTACTTCAAGCAAATTTTTAGGCACCGTGTATCAGTGTTTCAACTTTCTAGTATAACATGGCGTTATTGGAATTGGTACAATAAGGGACTTGGCTGTAAACTTAGGAATATAGGGTTAGATTCGTGTTCGCTTCTTAGGCAAGCTGAGTTTGCACTGACTGAAAAAGTACTTGCAATGGAGTATGGACTTTCATTTATTTATATATTTATATATAATGGAAGTATTAATTCTTAATAATACATGGGATCATTCAACAATCTTCGGGAAGAAGGAGGGGTATTCCTCATTCTATACTGAATAAAATGCCAACTAAAAAACAGAAGGAAGACTAGCACAAAAAGGAAAAGCTTTCCAAGGTATCCTATGCCTCCGACGTTAAACAAGTAAAATGACAGTTCATGAATCATTGGAGAAGAAAACTCAAATCCACAGAAGGTAAATTTCACAATAATTTGATCTGAGAGAACATATAAGATTGCCAAACCAAACAAACAAACTTGCTGCAGGTCTCGGGCATACACAACTCATTTACTCTACCACGCCAAAGTAGGATAACCAATTCTTTCTTACCTAAATACCTTACTCCACTTTGTACCTTGCAAGAAAAATTTACACATTTCCTCTCTATCTAATTTACAACATCATCATCATCCTCATTCTACCTCAGCTTTTTACACTGAAATTGCAAATTACCTCGTGGAAACTGAGAATGGATTCAACATTCATGACTCTTTCACAACAATGCCAGTATCTGGCAGTGAAGATGGCGAGGACCCATCACTCATTTTGCTAGGCGCCGGTGTACCTCTTCGTGACTGTCGTTTTGTAGGTACTAGCATACCCCCATCAATTTTTTTGATGACGTCATCATCATCATCATCATCGTCGTCGTCGTCTTTGAAAACTGGATGAACATAAGCATTTTGGAGATAAGCTTTCACGTCCAGATTCGGTTCTCTTGCACGTTCAAGAGTATCTTTCATCATGGCTTCCTGTAGTAGGAAAAAGAAAGTGGGTAAAAAAGTGCCGAAAATAATGTGTTTCAATTACTGACGAGTAAGCAAGGGGGTTGTTTTTTTGCCTTTTTTTGTTGGTACTATCTCATATTGAAATAAACTGGGAATTTGTCAAGAACCTGTAGGGGATATTTAACGAAAGCTGGTTCAAACCGGCCTTTGCAATATCTATGGAAAAAGAAGGTCAACACAGGAAGCGCGATAAGGAATGGCCCGGAAGAAGCCGCACTCTTTGTACTCATTAATCCTATCAGGACTATCTGTGAGAAGATGAGAGCAAAAACTATTCGTCCATGGACATCTGGCCAAAATGCTCCTGCACTTTCATATTCTTGGTTGTATACATTTATGATCTGCATAAGAAAAATGGATATCATATTCTGTCTTAAAGTACCACAAACTGGTAAAAGGTAGGCCGATCATCGCCTCCATTACAGTCCAAGTCAATCATCACTCATGACGTGTCATTGGTTTCCATACTGATTAAAGTTGTAAAAATATTTTACGCTGGATGGGAGGGGGGATCCCAAAGATATCTTAACATTGTCACACACAGGCTATGCATGCTGCAATCTGATGCCCCGGCTTTTAAAGAAATTTATAAAAATGTTGGATAACAATAAACATATTCTGGATCACCCACTTTTAAAAATCAGCTTTGTTATAAGCGAGAGACGAGAGCAGTTAATGTAGTACTGTACCTGATGGCGGTATACCAAATATGCCAGCCCAAAGAAAACCAATATGAAGGGAAGGAAAACTGGTGTCACAACAGCGTAGACAAGGCCAAGAAGAAAATACAACTGTATTTGGGGTTCACCAGTGTTAAAACCAATGCTCCCTGCGTCCATCGCCTCCTCTCTGTCCTTTTCAGTCTTCACCAGGAAGAAATTTTTTAGGTGGAAGATTATCAATGGTTTTACTCTCATAATTTCCCCCGCAATACCAGCCCATCCGTCAACCATTACATAGGTAATGAAGAAAGTTGCTTTCATAGGGATTCCAACACCAATTGTTGTAGTGATTCTGCCACAAGTTAAGTAAATATTAAAGATATCAGAGTACCAAAAGAATATCAGAATTTTACACATGACAGGTATTCTATTCAGATGAACTAGTCACAACTCATTCTACAATCTAGTACATAAAACATGATGGAAAAAAATGTGAACTCAATCTCGAACAGATGGAACGAACGCAACTGTAGTCAGACATTTAAAAGCACAAGGCACTAAGGTTATTGACTTACTGACTAGGAGACTCGTGAATGAAGGACTTAAGTTGTTCAAGTGCAGTTCCTGCTATTACACTCACGAGGAAAACATTAATGAAGTTAAAAGTATAATATCTCATGGCAGATCGCCTCTCCAGAGATGATATTGATGAAAAACCCTCAAATTTGGACATCATCATCAATATTGTTGGTAGCACTATGAGAAAGATCTTCAACGCAATCCCAGGTAAAACACCTTGTATTAAAGACTTGATAAAAGGTCTGCATAACAAGAAGGTTATTAGGGGTATTTGGGAACAATAAAAAGTAGCAAAATATGTGGACATACTAAACTAATTGCATGAAAGAAAAAACCAAAGGAACTCCGTGCAAGTAAAACTACAACATCAAACAAATGCCGGTCTTATGAAAATATCAAACTTCACATTGTCTTTAGAACAAATATACCTTTCTCTCTACTATCGACTAGTCAGAAGAATGTCTTGGAACTCGAGAAAGTTGTTTGTTTCCATATCACAAGAAAATTAACAAGGAAAGCGTTTCTAACTAGAGAACGCTGCCCTGTGCGATAAAAAAATTAAAAAAAGAAAATGAAACCCAGCATTTTGATTAAAAGATAAAAAAGACATTGTAACGATGCTAAAACAAAGAGTAATCAGATTAGCAAAGCCCATCTAGGGATAAATAGTGAAGAGATTAACAAAATGCAGAGTTAATTTCAGCGGTGCAAATAGTTCTTAAAAGCAATACTCACACTTCAATTATCGGCCTCAGAAATGGTGCAATTCTCTCAATACCCTCAATATTTGCAATTGATTGCACGATAGTGACAGGGATGACGAAGAAAAAAGTGAGGAAGAAAAAAGCAACAGCAATAATAAGCCTCCTAATAGTCAGCGAAACATAGGGAATTGCCAGATTCTCCCAGTAAACATCACGTGGCTCTGCAGCCCACTCTGTCAACCACAAAGTCGGGTTTCTGGATTGTTGTGTTTGTGCAGTCACAGCAGCACCCCATCGAGTTCTGAAGGAGACAAAAGCCGCTGGCATGATGCACTTTGGATCAGTTTTTACCCTCTCACGCTCCTCAGCTATCTGCATTTAATTGTGGTGCTCAGATATTGATAAAAGAAACAAGAATCCATCAATAAGTTATGTGGGAGAGAATCAAATTAGGTTTCACGATTATAACGGTAAAAACTGGTAACTGATTTAAAGGTATGTGAATGTTCCCATGGACTAATAACAAAATCGATGAACGTGATTGTTGAATCTCCCAAGGTAAGTAACATTGTTTTCTAGTTTATATTCTCATTGGCGATATGGTTCTTCATATAAGAACCAATTTCTGAAAACTTCAACTACGACCAAAGGGAACACTGCCGGTGAAAAGCAGCCTCATAGAGATCCGAAGAAAAGAAAACATATACTTCTGACTCGTACACAAAGAAAACTTATTCTCCTTCACTCTGTGATTCAATTATATCATAATCGAGAATATTGGGATATTATCTCTCAATCATCAATTCAAGCCGCGAACAGCAAAACGTTGGCTCAAAGAGAATTTTTGTTCAATGAAGCTTTGAGGTAATAAAGTTATAGCTGTGAAAATTTTCTCACTGCTTTGCAAAAAATGATTAACAAACCTAAACGCCAAAGGGGCACTGCTGGTGAAAAGCAGCATACCAGAACTCCGAAGAAAAGAAAAAAACATATATTTCTGACTCGTACACTAAGAAAACTCATTCTCCTTCGCTCTGTGATTCGATTATATCATAATCGAGAATATTGGGATATTATTTCTTCAATTATATCATAATCGAGAATATTGGGATATTATCTCTTGATCATCAAGTCAAGCCGCGAACAGCAAAACCTTGGCTCAAAGAGAATTTTTGTTTAATGAAGCTTTGAGGTAATAAAGTTATAGGTGTGAAAATTTTCTCACTGCTTTGCGAAAAATGATTAACAAACCTAAACGCCTCAAGACCAAAATCATAAGGACGACATTTGCACTCCCTAATTTTAAGCTTGCATTTTAGAGAAATGATGCGAAACTATCAGCAAACATGCATCAATTACTCATTAGGTATAACAGGACGGAATATATTAGCTGTGATGGCAAGAGTTCGCAGATAATTATGCTATAGAAGACAGGATATCTGAATTTTGTTATGATGTAGATTTCAAGGACAACAGCGACGTTGATAGATTTATGTTCGTTGTTAACTGCAATTCTGTAAAAGCCGTAAATGCATATGCATGATGGAAATACTAGGAGTATTCCACTTACTTCATTAGACAGTCTCTCAATTTCAGCCGTCTGATAATCAATTGCATCGACTCTCTCTCCACAAAGGCCAAGAAAACCAGTCTGTCAATTTTAAGGGAAATGTTGTGATTTACCAATGTGAGTGATGCAATTACGCCAAACTGAGAGTATTCCCAAAGCCAATAAGTATTAGAACACTTAAAAAATTTGCAAAAAGTATCAGCACCTTCTTCACAGGCCTTTTTGATGGGTTTCTTGAATATTTCAGCTGGTAGTAGTCCAGCCAGTTCTCTTTGCTTTTCTTTTGCTTAACCAGCTTCGCGAGTTTATTGCCATTGATTACGACCTGCGTATAGTTACTGAAATATGAAGTGTTTGCGCAGAAAATCATATGACGTATAAAGCAAAAGGCACAAAAACTAGTTCGTTCTCTTCATCTATGCTACTTCTAGGGGCCACGCTAAACCAGGATTTTTACTATATTTTGATAAATCGCAAATTACAAAAATAATAAGATGACTATCTATATTGAACTCATAACCTAATACTAACTTCATGTGAACTGTCTATAGTAGTCGGATCACGCTGTCTCCCAACATGAAGAATGGCGCATATAGAACGGTTTTAACTAACAATCAATACCAGTCACCCAGAAATATTCTCCAACATATAATATTTCTTCCTCAATAATTTAATATTTTCCTTTAAAATTTAACGCGCCGTTTCTTTTTTTGTGTTAGCACATTTAGATCCCAAACTAATCCATGTCGTGTTGACAAAAATTATCAAATACAAGAAACGATGAAAATCTTGGGATAAGGTGAATGCGTATGCTGCTTCCTGGAGTTTAACGAACAGCTCTAACTGATGAAAATATTTAAAGGGTTACATGTCCTTGCTACAAAAGTAATTGACTTCTCCCTCCAAATTCTCTTTTATAATCAACTATGGAAATATTGTAATTAAAAAAATCACATTTTTAAAGCTAAAGCTTGGTTAAATAATGTTTGTGTTCTGAAAGGAATGCCATTCACTTCTCCCAAAACCCGCATAAACGTGAATTAACTATGAAAAACATAAAGTTTCCCACTGCATCATAATTTTTATGGCATAGCCCGTAAAAATCCAACTGCTACACCAGAAACAAAGAGACAAATGTTGTGACAGATTAATCCAGCAGAAGTTCCAATTTGTAATGATGTAATGCACCAAAAACCACTCTGTGTGGTCAATTTAAGTATGAGATAAACCTGATGAGTCAGATAATGATCTGGATTGTTGACCAAGAAAAAGTGCTCCACGCACTCGCTCACTGATTCATCCGTGTCTGGTGGCACATTTCTAACAAGAACCTGTACAAAATCAAGTTTTAGCACCAATTAACAACGTACGAAAAGAATGTTGGGTAACAGGAACAAAGATAGAGGAAGACCAAACAAGCAAAAGTTGATGATCGAGAAGATAAGGTAAAACTAATGTAACATATTATGACAGCAAGGCGCCTCCATGAAAATTACAGACAATTAACATATCAGACAACGGGTTAAAAAATTCTGTGATTCTCCCCATACAATTTAGGACACCATACAATCGTGCATAAAAACTATCGTTACACACGAAATAAAGAAGTTGCCATGATGACCTGATTCATATTGATTCTCTGACATTCTCGGAGTTAAGCCTCTATAGAAGGATGAGAATCAAAAGGTCTAAACTGTCTGGATGCTTAAAAATTATTTACTTGATTGTAACAAACTACGGTCAGTATTTCATGCATGACTAACTAAATTTCTGAAATATGAGCTTTGCTAAAAGAAGATCGACAAGGTAGCCAAAAATCAAAGGAATGGAAAATTGAGTGTTCAGAAACACAAGGGATCTATATACAAGTATATAATAAAGGATTCGCAGCATCCAGTACACTTATGTGAATCACTTTTGCAATATAAAAGGTGTATATAACAATATGAATATAATACAGCATATGGGTGAAGTCAATAATAACAAGTCACAGGTTTCCTGGCATAATATAAAGTAAGTATCTTCTCAGAGGCCTTCTACATTCAAAGATGCAACAGGAAGACATTGCATCTTACAGTGAATTGATCGGGACGGCGTCTTTCAGAAGCAAGAAAGTGTAGCCGCATTGCAGTAATGATTTCATATTCCTTCAGTAAAGCATAGCAAGTCCAAATGGTAAAGGCATAGGCCATTACTACATGAGTCCAAAACCTGTAATTTGGACATTCTCAGCTTGGACTTGTAATATGATAATTATTGAATTAAAAGTAAACATGACTAGAACAATAAATGGCACAATCATAATATCTATTCCTAAGACATCTTAGATAAATAAAAGGAAAAAGAAAAATGCAAAAGCAGGTGTTCTCTCAAAGGATGAGAAGGTTATCATCTCTATGTCTGCCTGTAAAGGAACCAAACCCTTCACTTTTATTCCTTTCTGAACTGAAATAAACAAAACCCTTTCAGCTCTTCTATTTCGAAGGACTTCAGAATTCTCAAGTTTCTCAACTGAAAATCTTGGGTATTTGCACAGGTTAAATTATCCCCAGGCATGAGCCTTAAAAGTTCCCACAGAAATGCAAACATAGAACGGACCAAGCAATTCACCATACCATTACTAATACAAACTAAATCATTGAAAAATACTGATAGACATCTACTAACACAAAAATGCTAGACTCATTTGTTAGCATCCCGATGCCAACTTTATTCTGTATGCTTAAACAAACTTGAAGATAAGACAACACATAAACATTGCCCTTGTACACGATAAAAAGCCAAAAACAAATTAGGTTGGAGCCAAACTAACATAAACCACACTATTCCCAACAACAAACTTATGCCATCTTGTGTTCGCCAAATGCCACATCTTAAAGCTCAGAGTCAAATAGCCTAAAGATAGCTGAGAACCATCCAAACCTCAGACAAGCCTAAAACAACTATAGATATAGAGTTGCATTTGAACCATATGACTCAGAAACTGGTAAACAGTCAAGATTCATGAACAAGTTGTAAACATATACAGAAGAGAGGCAGAAAAGCTCCACACCTTAGTGATCCATTTGGTATATTTGAAATAGAAAGTTTGTCAATGTTAGTGAACTGTAGATTGTCATTCGCTGCAGCTTTAACCAAGGTGTTGTTCGTCCAGTTGACTGGCACCAGAATAGCCCATGCAAGCAATGTAACCGGGACAAAAATCTTAAGTCTGCGCAACCAATGTGCAGAGTTAAATATACATGAGCAATTAAAATTTTAGTATATTAAAGTGTTGGTGCTCTGTTCATTTCTAAGACTCTAAGGTCTAAAATCGATCATAAAAATGTTGGTTCATTATCTTGGGAAAAAGACTGCATATTTAAATTTTTCATTAAGAAGTTGCAACTCAAAGCACTAATTCAGTAGTCAAATAAATGATGATGACATACAGCCTTTTAATAAGCTCTTGATGAAATAGGGATGGTACATTCTTCAACTCTTACTATAGTTGAGCATTAAATGAAGTTCAATCTATGCTCGAGCTGCAATTTATCAAAAAAAAAAAAAAAACCTATGCTCGGGCTGCCGTATTAAAAGGAAGTAAAGAAAATCTTGATACACATATGGAAAAGGCGAAATAAACAACCCATCCAATTTCCGATAGTAAGTCGTGGAGTACACTATCATCTCCAAGTCGGTTTCACATGCTTCTTTCTTAATTTAACGCAAACAATGCATCGTGAAGTCAAAGAAAAATCATATAAACAAGCCTACCCAAGCAGGTAAATTCGCAAATAGACAGCGGAATCCAGCCCTGCATGATCAATCAGCTCCGGCTCTGGCATTTTCAGGGCCTCTGGCACCCAATTCAGGAACCTAATATATGACTTCCAGTCTAGATTGACATATTTGCTTGCAAATACACCTGAACGCGAGGGGCTGTGTCTCAAACCCTTGAGGTACCATTTCGGGAAGTATACTCTATCATTAAAAGGCTGAAGCCTGAGGATGGCAAACACTATAAAGAAGATCAACGCAGAGAGAATGTTGACTCCTGCTGCAAGCCCTATATCCGCAAAAGACGCCATCTTATGCCGCCGCCTCTATTACCACAACTGAACCCCCTGCAACCGCGAAAAAAGGTAATTAATTAAAGCACGACGAAATTGGAAAATTAAGATACATTAACAACATCATCATACAAACACGGATTCTTTTCTGCAAATCTACATCAACAGAAAATACAAACAGCAAGCATCACAACACATAAGCATACATACACATAGTTACAAACAGTAAATGAAAAACGAACCGTTGAGTAGTAGTACGGAGTTCCAATAACCGAAAATTCCGAACAATCAGCTCAAAAAAGGTATGCAAAAAGGAGATCAGGCCAAAAAGCGGTTAGTTACGGATCGGGGTGTGAATCGAATCGCTTCAGAGATAATTGATCAAAGCTAAAGAAAGAACATTCGCACGATTCCTCAAGCTACCATTATAACTGCACCACAAGCCACCGGTTATACATACATACATACATACATACACGATGCGTTATACGTATATGTTATTACAAGTTAAATAATAATTATCAGAAGAGTGAGTGAGAGAGAGAGAGAAAAAGAAGAAGAAGTGTGTGGAGAAATGTCGGTAACAGGTGTGGCATGCGTGTCTATTTCGAGTTTTAAGATCACATAAATAAAATTGGAAATATTAGTGCCACGATTTTATTTGACATTTTTATTATTTTTTTATTTTTTTTAATCCGAGAATTACACAAACACCAACTAAGAAGGGACAATTATCTTATTTCACTGTTGTAAAATATGGTGCAACTAAGAGCTAACATCAAAATAATTTACTAGCGTAGAAGAAACATCCACTACGTTAGCTCTAGCACTATCGTGTATTGGTATAAATAACCGATTTTCTATGTCACCTTATCTGCACAAATTAATTTCTTCGAAATAGGGAGCAGTAGTTCGTAAACATTCCTATTCTAAAAAAAATCCATTAACGCTCCTCATATCGGAAGTGATTTTTGTTTGATGATGATTATTTTATTGAATTTCTTTCATTTTTCATGCATAAAATCCAGAATTGCTAAGCAAATAGAAAATAAGTATGATTTATTTAGTTTAAAAGAATTAAAATTTGAGTTATCGAAACAAATGATTTCATGTAATGTCGTTTCAGTTTTCATTTCTTATGCATTACTACTAAATACGGGACATACATTTGTGTTGAACAAAATTAAATAGCTTTCAAATAAAAGTTAGCTCCAAAAGGGGCTTGTATAATTTCTCAAACATGATGTAATAATTATAATTATCCCATGTCTCGAGGGGTTGTTTGTGTAATTCGTCGTTTCTAAATTGATTGATGCTTACGTTTTGAGATCATGGGGACTTGTACCGAGGGTAATTATGGTGATTAGCCTTGTGGATGGGGTAGTTAATGAATGAAAGTAAATGTGTAATTAAATTAGTTAAATAGTTTCTTTAATTGCGGATTAAGGGATTAACATGAAATACACGCTTCCCACTCCTTCGGTTCCATGTCGCATGGGACCCGCATAAGGAAAATTGATGGACCCTGTGCAGCTGTCCAACGGCTACTTTCTTACTGCTACTTGAAATATTTTATTGTATCTTCTGTTATGTTAGTTAAACTAGTATAGTAATATGTTATATTTTATTGATACTTGAAATAAGGAAAGTTGAATAGTATAGTAATAAGTAAAAGAATACACTAATCTTCTTCTAATCTAATAAAAAAGAAATAAATATCTTGTTTTCCGCATTGCAATAAATATTTTAGAGTCTACTTTGTTATAATAATAATGCCATGGTTGGTTGAAGTTCAATATCGCCCAGTTCAGAAAGTTGAAACTGCCAGCAATTGATTTGGTGGAATTCATAACTTTTTCCAATATTAATCAAAAAGAAACAATCCAATTAACAATTACAGCTATATTTTATAGATAGTAAAAAGACGCATATATTTTGTTTGGATTCTAAGTTTCAGGTGAGAAGATACAAAATCGAATCTGTCACAACAGAATTGTTGGTGAATTAAAGTAAAAGTTTTTAGTAGTGGGGAAAATTAAAAGGTGATATGGACAAGATTATATTCCAATTTATGCATAAGTGCTGATTCGTATGATTCTTCCATGGGTGGAAAGCATTTTTCTTTTTGACACTTTGCACCCTTAAAATAAAATAACACCACTTTGCACCCCTAAAATGCATTATTAACACATTGCACCCTTTTAGTGTGTAGGTATTTTTACAGGGGTAAAAAAGGTATTTCCAATATGTTGAAATTAAAAAAAAACAAAAAACAAAGTCAGCAATTAAAACTAAAAAACGTGAAGTCAAAAATAAAATAAGGGAAAAAGTCAAACTCCAAAATTCATATCTTAAACCACCATCACCACCGCCGATAGCTGCGCCACCGCCACCGCCGTCGATTAAAGAGGCATTGCACGCCATGACGTCTGATTTTCTTATTTCGACTAGAGTACGAGCTCTGTCATCGTTCTTACGTCCATAATGTTGTTCAAGTACTGATCTTGAAGATTGATCAAGCCTTTCACATGGTTAGCTTCGGCTTAGGCTGACCGGAACTCATTTAACAATAACCTCTTAGAATTCAATTCTTCAAGATTGAAAAATGAGAGCAATACACTTCAATCCCAATGTCAAATCAATTGTAGAGCACAAAATATTAAAGATTCAATATTTGAAATTGGATTGTTGTAAATGTCAAAAATTCCCTTTCAACTGTTTATAAGACTTAAAAGATATGAGAAGTGAATAATCTTTATTCATCAAGAGTATAAACTTATATAAGGTACATACAATAGATATAAGAAAAGAATAATTACAAATAAGGAAAAGATAAGTACAACAAAATTAGCGAATCTAAATAAGTGAGAATATACACTAAGAATAATACTATTTAATACGCTCCCGCAAAATGGACGTTTCATCAGTAACAGATATTTTAGAACAAAGAAGGCAAAATCGAGAGCGAGCGAGGGGCTTGGTGAGAAAGTACGTAAGTTGGTCGAGAGTGTTAACATATGATATAAGTCATTTGGTAACAAGGTCCCGAACAAACTGAATATCGACAAAAATATGCTTCATTCTTGAATGTTGGATCGGATGCAAAGACAGACGAAGAGCGCCCATGTTGTCACAACGGATAAGTGGCGACGAGGGAAGCAAGAGGCCAATTTTGCCAAAGGGATGTTGTAGCCAACGTACTTCGGTCGAGATAGTAGCGAGTGTGCGATACTCCGGTTCAGTGGAAGAACGAGCAACGACCTTTTGCTTTCGAGAGGACCAAGATATCGGATTGGGACCAGAAAATAATATAGGTAGAAGTAGAGGTGTCGGTTTGAGTATCACCGGTCCAATCCGAATCCAAGAAGGCCGTGAGGGCAAGAGACTTTTCTTTCCAGAAAATAACACCAAACGCAAGAGTTCCCTTAAGATAGCGGAGGACAGGTTTGAGGACAACCCAATCCTTGTCAGACACAGAAGTCATGCGCTGCGCCAAGCGGTTAACTGAAAAGGCCCTATAATTTGCTGAAATTTAGTAGCATCAACCGAGGATGAGGGCGACGAGGCAGAAGGATTAGTCGTCATAAGCGTGGCGAGGGGCTTAGCGCCATCCATCTTGTGGCGGGAGAGAAAGTCATGAATATACTTAGTGTATATTCTCCCTTATTTAGATTCGCTAATTTTGTTGTACTTACATTTTACTTATTTGTAATTATTTTTTCCTTATATCTCTTGTATGTACCTTATATAAGTTTATAATAAAGATTATTCACTTCTCATATCCTGTAAGTCTTATATGGTATCAGAGCGCACGAAATTGTATAAAAATCATGCACACATCAGACTTTGCAGAGAGCATATAAACCCAACAGTATTTGGTAAAGTTATCAACGAGAATTAAATAATATTGTGCACCAGAAACAGACACCACATAAGAAGGCCCCCAAACATCACCGTGAATATATTGCAAAACATGGTTCGAAGTAAGAGACGAACTATGAAAAACCAATTGTTGACTTTTGTTCAAAAAAAAGAGCTACAATGGTCAAAGCCCACATTATTATCCGGCAAACACGGTATATCAAATTTATGCAAAATGAAGGAACTAAGTTTCAAAGAGGGAAGACCAAAACGTTCGTGCTAGCAATGCCTTCGAACACGTTCACCAATCATAGCCGTGACCCGCGGCCGCAAGGTACGAGGAAAGCGAACACAATACACCCCATCCACACATTCTCCTCGAATCAATTTAGGCCCCGAACTGCGATCCTTAACAATAAAGTGGGACTAAAATTCAATAAAAACGTCATTCGCCTTAGTAAATTGATGAACACACAAAAGGTTACGCCGTGAGTTAGGTACACATAATAGATTGGCAAGTTTAAACGTTCTATCATCATAAATAACACGTGAAGAACCAGTATGGGAGATACGCAAACCTGTACCATCGGCAGTGTTAACCTCATTGGACCCCTCATATTCGGAATGGACTGAAAGGTTTTGAAGATTAGATGTCAACGAGTGAGAAGCCCTGTAATCAACAAGCCACTCATTATTTGAGGCATTTGGAGCCGAGGGAGAGGAGGCAAAATTTACACTCGAGGTCGAAAACTTTCTGCACGTGCGCGCACCGTGCACATAGATGTCGTACAATTGGCAAGTGATCGGTGGCCGACTATTTTGATGACTGGAAGGGCGAGCATGATGCGACGAAACGCCGTTGGAATAGCCCCGAGAGTGCTACGAGTAACCACAACTGTGACCCTGTTGCTGCCCAGGGTTCTGACACCCGCGATTCCGACCAGATCCGCGGCTTGATATGCGCGGGTGAGAGGACGCCATATTGACTGTTGCGACCAGGGACGAGGCGTCGGTTTCAAGGCGATGTAAATAAGCCTCATGTCTAATCAACAAGTCATGGAGTTCGGGGAATTGAATGGACGTCTCCCGCGCACGAATGGAACCAGCGATGTCACGATAAGCAGATCCAAGTCCATTAAGAATGTAGAGGGTGATGTCGTCGGCTTTGAGAGGGCCATCTATGATAGCAAGTTCGTCCGTCTTCGATTTAACCAAGTGGAGGAATTTCGACACAGACTTAGAACCCAGTTTGAGCGAGTTCGTGTCATCCTTTAATTGCATGATTCTCGAACGAGAGCGATTGGCGTAGGTTCGTTAAAGAATGCCCCACGCCTCAGCCGATGTTTTGGCGTTGGAGATAAGTTGGACGATCTCAAATGAAATCGAGCCAAAGAGAGCGGAGATTAGAAACGAATCTTGACGCGTCCAATAGGAGTGAGCCGCAATGCTTTCCGGTGTTGAGCCCAAAGAGGGGCAAGGGATTGAACCATCCACAAAACCAAAGAGTCCGTACCCGTAAAGGAGATGTCGGACTTGAGAATGCCATGAGACGTAGTTGCTCCTGGTAAGTTGCAACGGGAGTTGTTGATGAGCGTTGATGGGGATTAACGCTTGGTCGCCAATAGAAGGACCACCCGCAATAGGAAGCGGCGATATTGAAAAGAGGACGATGATGCGTCCACTGTGCTGCCGCCGCTGTTAGAGTTGGACGGGGATGAAGGCAATTCATTAGGGTTAGCCATGGATCAAGATCTCGTTAGAGATTTTGGCGTCTTGAGACCATATAAGACTTACAAGATATGAGTAGTGAATAGTCTTTATTCATCAAGAGTATAAACTTATATAAGGTACTTGCAAGAGATATAAGGAAAGAATAATTAATTACAAATAAGGAAAAGATAAGTACAACAAAATTAGCGAATCTAAATAAGAGAGAATATACACTAAGAATAATACTATTTAATATTGTTGACCAATTGTAGTAGAATCAAACACCAAGACTCAACTTCACCTTCAAAACTTGACAGTAATCCAAGGCTGCAATGACAAGGCATAATTTAGAATTAGCATTAAGGCTACCTAAACTCATGTGATATTTTGCGCTACGAACTAAATCCAATTTTGTAGGGCAAATTAAGGCTACGAAATTCGAAATTTGGAAGTTTAGAGTTTTTTGTTGAAGCATACTGAGGTGATGGAGAAGGAGGTGGTGGTGGGTAGCGTTCGGTGGTGGTTTGTCGTAGTGGTAGTTCGCCGCGGTGACGCAACAATGGTGGTGATGTGGCGTATGGAGGTGGTGGTTGCCCGCGTAGTTGCAGCGGTGGCGTGCGACATAACAGACATGGTGGCGTGCAGTGTCACTTTAATCGGCGGTGGTGGTGGTGGTTTAAGATAGGAATTTTGGAGTTTGACTTTTTCCGTTATTTTATTTTTGACTTATACACGTTTTTTTAGTTTTAATTGTTGGCTTTGTTTTTTTTTTTTTTTAACATATTGGAAATACCTTTTTGCCCCTATTAAAACAACTACACAGTGAAGGGGTGCAATGTGTTAATAAATTCATTTTAAAGGTGCAAAGTGGTATCATTTCATTTTAGAAGGGCAAAGTGTCAAAATGTACCATTTTAGGGTTGCAAAATACTTTTTACCCATTTTTCCATATAACCAAAAATTGAAAATAAGTATCATATGGGATTAGGTACCTAGCACCATGTATGCTAATTATTAATTAATGTCAGTCTCTTGTAAAAGTTGAAGAACTCAATTTCGTCCATTTTCATCCAATTCTTCCGGTTATATTTATCTGCAAATCCAATTGTGTGAAATCGCCTTCCAATTTTATTAAATGTAATAACCAAACGAAAGACAAAAAATAGCATTAATTGTATATACTATTTTATTTCATTGTGTTTGCCATAATTCAATATTCGAAACCAACTTTGTCTTTTGTTTGTTGACCTGAAAATTAAGATTGTGGGCGTATATATGTTGTTTTTTTTTTCATGGATTCGGCAGTGCGGATCTTTGACCAACCGTTGTACTATTTTTCTCTAGATTAGAATATTAGGGCGTCAATTCCTTTTATATTGTAATAAGCTATTTACAACTTGCCCCCAGCAAAATCAATGATTTAGGAAATCATGAAGTTTCGTATTAGAGTTGTTTGAATTAATGGAAAAGAGTGGAGCAAACGTGAATTCAAGTGAAACATGTGTGATGATTTATTATGCTTTGGCCGCCGAACTTGCGGTGACGAGTTGACTACTTTTTGAACTAACATTCTTGCACGTGAAATGGTTTTTTTCTTTTTTTTGGTTAACAATTGATAGGTTGCATAAACTATTTTGATGGAAAGAAAGATAGATTTGTATCTTGTATTTTTGGTGGAAAGATTTGTATCTTGTATTAGAATTGCAATGTAAGTGACTAAGTGGTGGTGCAATGCAACTTTATGTTTTCCATCCACAAGCGGCAAAAAAGGAGCTATTAGCAAAAACTACCATTGTGTTATCTTTAATGGGCAAATAACCCTCTCAGTTATTTTAATTGGCAAAAAACTCATTCGTGACATATTTTATAATAACAGTGCCAATAACTAAGTATTTATAATTATTATGATTTTGTGATAAACATATATTAAATATAATAAATATTATAAATTGTGTTATAAGTTTTTTAGATTTTTTTTGAAATTGTATAAAACCATAGTAAAATTAATCGATACCGGAGTTATATTTTTGCAGATCTAAAAACTAATATTTTCTTCAAAATGGATGAACAAAAATATTATTACAATTTAATTTGAACATCATTAGTTCCATATGTATAAAAGAAATACAATAAAAATTATATTTTGAGATCAACCTCAGTAAGTGCGAATTAATTCACTGTAGTAGGAGAATTTTTGATAATTAAAATAACACAAGTGGTTATTTGCTAATTAGGGATAACGTATGGGTAGTTTTTGCTATTTACCCGGCAAAAAAGTATTTGGTTTTGCTCCACTTTGTACCAAAATATATATGAATTGTTAGAGTTGGCATGGCACGACGAAATTCATCATTTTCATTCTCCTAGGTAGGCCTAGAAACTTCATTAGCAAATTTTCAACACTACTTGTTCTTCTAGTCTAGTAATATTCTTTTATTTGACCTGTTGTTTTCATAGATATACAACCATATATTTTCATAAATCGTCGGCGTCTTACAAATCTACTCTTTAAAATCATAATTTTTATGATGAATTATTAATTTTATGATTAAAAGTAATCTAGAATAAAAAGATTCATGTCATGAACAATTTTTTTAACGTTGGCCTCTTAAATTGTATTATCTCTTTGGATTGCTAAATTTAGTTGGATCCAATCAATTACATCATAATTTTGGAATTATCTAGGTTAGAGATAAATGATAATGGTTATCATGGCCGTATTTAATTTTGCACCACATAAATCGGTGGAAGTTGAAATACAGAAAAAAACAAAACAAAAAAAAACGTGGTACGGGTATGGGGCCCTCTAATGTTCACCCTCACACTAATGAATTTGTCGATTACAATGGCGTCTGTTAATTAATGAATTATGTGACGAGTGCTGCCAACTCCATCTCGACCTGCCTAATAATACATATTAATATTCATGTGAATTTCCAAGAGATATTTATCAAATTACAGATTTTCGTCATGTCTACTTTGTAATTTTGTTAACAAGATATGTACTAGCCAAAAAGCCACAATATATGAAATTCGTAGAACAAAAGAATTTTCCTTTTCTTAAATGTGATCCGAGATTGAAACGAGGTCATTGACATTAGATATACTAGTCCACCAAATTAACTGTTGACTATGCGGTTTCCATACTTTATATCGTTCAACAATTATTGACAAAAAATATATCATTGATTTTAAAATGCCAGTGTCATTAGAGAAAATGGGCACAAGCGTTCACGAGACAATTGTCCCATACGAGCTGTGAAAATGATGTTCACGTGCAACGTACATCATGATTCATGAGGTACCTTTACAGTTGATATTTAAAATTAAAAATTAAATACACGATGGTTTGTGGCGGTCAATTTGATCCTGGTGGTACCACACTCATACATATACATACACATGTGTATGTATATTGGGTCTGAGTGTGGTACCACCAGTAGTGGTACCACCCTAGATCACATAATCCTTCACATCGTCAAAAATTTTGGCGCACCGTTCTCGCATTGGCGCATTCAGTGCCCGTGCTTCGCACTGAGACGCATTATAAATTCTTAGTTCTCGCACTAAGATTTTTTAGTTCTTTTATTCAAATTTAATGAATAATCGTAGAAAATTTGTAAAGAACGAAACAAATGAATGATATTAAAAAAGAGTCGAAGCAGATGGAGAACAAAACCAGGTTGAAAATAAAATAAATATAGAATATTAGAAGTAATTTAAGACTTATACCTTTGTCTTTCCACCATAATAATTTAAACAATATTATATAAAATTAATTATCATGGTAGTTATTAAAAAATACTCAAATGTATACGAAATTATGTATCAATATTCAATATTTAATTATTTTTAATAAACGCATTAAGGCGCATTGAAATTTAAGTATTTTTAATTTTGGCGAACTGGCGCACCCGCATCCGCACTCGCACTCGCACACGCATCCGCCTTATGTGACCTAGGTACCACCAGGATCGAATTTTCCGTTTGTGGCATTAAAAATATACTTTATGTGGGATCAATCAATAATGATTTTTTATTTTCTTTATGTCTATGGCATTTTTCCATTGCACTTTAAAGTGGCATACCCACTTCCGTTCCATCAAACATGGGGAACAAAATTCCCAAAGAGAAACAAAAAAGACTAAACTTATGAACAAGATATTTTTAAGATGGAATAAGACAGACTTGTTCAGAACCACAAAAGGTAGGGCCTCATAATAATAACTCTCTGATTCGTTAAATATATATATATATATATATATATCATGGATGAAAATTTCGGTCCAGGAGTACGTTTCGGTTGGCTAAAAATTAGAAACGTTTCGTAATATTTCGAGAACTTTTCGGCATATTTCGAAGAATTCGTAAAATTTTTAGTTATAACTATCATGGAAACTACATATATATTTCGTATCGGTGAAGTCAAAAATGGAAACTTTTCGGTACTTTTCGAGGAAACGCACGGAAATTTTGATCCATGATATATATATATATATATATATATATATATTGAGTTAAGCAAACATACTAATTAAAAATCAAAGTTTGTCCAAAGAGGACTGACATTCATAGGCGAGAAAAAACTCCTCCACACAAAAAGAAAGATTACTAAGTAAAGAAGGAGGAATCACTCCAATCTAAAGATTTGAATTTTTGAATGAATTGCATTTGTTGCAGTTGTAAATAAAAAGATAGTGGACCAACTGTGGCTAAAGTCCTAAACCATAGTGTTAGGCCCATTGAAACAGCCCAGAGTCATTTTTATATTTGGAAAGACAACTCGTGTTTTAGGCGGAATTTAACTTCTCAAAAAGAGAACAAATATTTTTATATGAATACATAAACTTTCGGTAAGTAAGAGAATTATATTCTCTTATGTACAATGATAGTACCAAGTAATATACGAAATAATTGTCATTACCTTCTTGTCTAAAAGCAGCAAAAGGGTATAATTATTTGTTTACTTCAAGATTTAATTTAATTTAATTTGTTTGTTATTATTATTTTTCATCTTAATCTCGTGTTGCAGTACATGTGGACTATTATTCAGTATTACTAATATAAATCATCAAAGGTCTAAAATTTATATAAGAATATTACCATGATTATTGTAAGGAAAGTGTTCCCACTCTGTTCTGCCCATATAATTAAAATCTAAAGGTGCCCTTTGAATTGAACATGATGATGACTAAGAAAAAAAACCTCAAATCAATAATTATTATGTTCATCCATCTTCCTTATTATTTCAAGATGGTTAAAATACACCATCAGCCTGCTTACTTCCTTCTTACACGGATCAATTCCCTTCTCATTACATCATACGAGGTGGCTGCAAACACATCAAACAAAAATTATAGGATTTTATCAAATAAACTTCTCACTTGTGTGTACGAAGAATTCAACTGCTCTTTTTGTTGGGTATTTTAATTAAAATTTGAGAAAAGTAAAATATAACCGTTTAGTTTTTTTTAATATTATTCACTAAAGTATAACTTTTTGAATTACATCTGTACTTAATATCATTTACTACTCATATTGTCAAAAGATTAGGCACTTTGTGATATACTACTGGTCATAGTCTTCGGTTACATGCATGAATTGACTAATATAATTTAAAGTGCTGCATTCATTTCCACCCAACGATTCATTTTATTAGATGTGTGCATCAGTTTCTTTCGGTTACAATTTTTTGTATGTCATGCAGTCGTTGTTAAATCATTTTTTTAGAAAGATTTCAGCATATCATACAGCTGGGTCAAAAGTAACCGAAGATATTATGCAAAATATTAATTGGGTGGATTCTGAGGTTGTAACCGAATTCTTCTTTACTATCAACATATTCTCTTATGTATAAATAGCTGTCACTCTGTTTTCTTTTTTTTGGTAACAGTGGAAATTTAGACAAAAAACAGAACAGGAGTTCTACAGAACAGAACTTGAATTCTACATACTATTCGCACTCTTTGCAAACTAAATCAGCTACATGCGTCGGGGGTGTATCCCAGACTATGTCACGCGCGTTCCCCTCCAAAACAATCTTTGTTAGGGCGTCGGCCACTCTATTAGCTTCACGTGGAATCCATCTAAGTGTCGCGTTCCAAGGGCGCCGAAGTAGTTCTCTACACTCTTTTACGATCCCTGAGACCAATCCGTTATTATCTTTTATCCCTGAAACCATCTTGCAGCAAATTTCCGAGTCCAACTCTACCTCCAGGTTCTCCACGCGTTTGTCCCACGCATATTTGAGTCCCCATCGAAGAGCCTCTAGTTCCGCTTCTTCTGTCGTTGGCACGTCGAGCATCTTCTTGTAGCCCCAACACCATGTGCCCTCATCATTCCGAAGAACACCACAGGCCGCCCCATTATTTAGGTTCGGTACACAGCTCCCATCTACGTTTAGTTTCACCCAACCCGTCTTCGGCTTCCTCCACTTCTTGTACGTTAACTTCGCCTTGCTAATAGACTGTGCTTTCATCAAATTTCCGCTCAACAATTTTATTTGTTGAATCATACTACTCACGGCTTCATTCTTGTGTTGAAAGATCCGCATATTACGGGCTTTCCAAATGATCCAAAGTGCCGCCGCAAATATGCAGTCCCATCCTACATTCGGCCATGTCTCACAAGCGAATTTGTGCTTCCTCAAATTAAATTTAATCCACTCCCCGTCCGTCGTATGATCGAAGGCTACTAAATCTTTCTCCGATAGCAATCCTTTCCAGACCTCGCGGGCTGCCTCACATGACCGCAGCAGATGTGTCACTGTCTCGTCCTCGTTGTCGCAATTCGGACAGTGCGCCGTTGAAATAATTTTTCTAATCCTTCTAAGGTGGTTTGTAGCTAGTCTCCCCCTTACAGCCAACCAAAGGAAATGCTGAATTTTATTACTAAGCTTAGTCTTCCATATCCAATGTAGCTGTCACTCTGTTTTCAATGTAACTAGAAATCAGAAAAACATCACAGCTATATAATTCTTCCTACCAAGTTTTAAACACTAATATATTTGAGTAAGAGCAAAGTGTTAGCAAACAGCTTTGTTTCTTTTTAAGTGCGGTTAAAAAGAAACATCAGTGGAGTTGGGCTGTTGTATCCGGAGGCGAACGTGCGAGACCCTACTGCATAAAATCGAAATTAAGGGGCGCGAATCGTCTTAAGAAAGCCGTGAATTTGTCCGTGCCTCAACCTAGCCGTATTACTTTATTGTACGTGGCAACTTTCATTCGGAGCAAAGGTAATATCTTTCTTAATTCCGTTGTAACTTTTCCAACAATTTAAGACGATACGAACCAATGGAGTGTAACAGTGAAAATGCTCCCCACTCTACGGATCTTAACAAATATTTTCGCTTCAACGGAGAGCATTTTAAAAGATGGTCGAAAAAGGTTTTGTTTTATCTCAAGTTGATGAAAGTTGCTTTGATACTTACTGAAAAAAACCCAAAGAAAATTAACACAGAAGAAATGGATGAGGCAGAGTTAAAAGAACATGCAAAATATGTTAGTAAATGGGAGAGTGCTGAGGAGGATTGTAGAAATTATTTACTTAATTGTCTTTTTTATGAGTTTTATGACTATTACTCAAGTTCATACTCCACTGCCAAGAAAATATGGAAGGCCTTGCAGAAAAAATATGATACGGAAGAAGCAGGGACAAAGAAATATGCTTGCAGCCGCTACTTCAAATATCAGATGGTGGAGGACAAATCAATCCTGGCTCAAACCCATGAACTTCAAGGAATTGTCCATGACATACAATCTGAAGGTATCAAAGTAGACGAACAAATGCAAGTTGCTGCCATAATCGACAAGCTTCCAGGCTCATGGAAGGAGTTCCAAAAGGGTCTCTTACACAAACAGAAGGAGCTTACCTTGGTGAATCTGGTGACCCGCCTCCGCATTGAAGAAGAAGCCCGAAAGCAAGACAAGAAGGATGAGCCTAACGTTGGAAACACGAAGGTACATTTAGTTACTGCCATTGATAACATTCCTAAGGGTCAAAATTCCAAAAGTAATACACACTTAAAACCAAAAGCTAATAACATGAAATATAAGGGTCGAAAAAATCAGCATGGGAATTATAATGGTAAAAAGAAATGGAATCAAGCACCCCCTTCAAGGTTTTCACATAACAACCAAAACAATAACAATTTTAAAAATAATGGTGACCATGATGGTTGTTTTGTTTATGGAAAACCGAGTCATTATGCTTAAAATTGTAGGCATCGTAAAACTTCTTCTCAAGCTAATATGGTTGGTGAACCTTTTGTTGCTATGATTTCTGAAATAAATATGCTTGAGAACAATGAAGGGTGGTGGGCAGACACCGGTGCATCTAGAGACGTCTGTCATGACAAAGCTTGGTTCAAAACTTATATTCCCACTGATCAAGAAAATAAAGTATTGCTTGGTGACTATAACACTACAAATATTTTGGGTTCTGGTGAAATTGAAATCAAATTTACTTCTGGACGTGTTTTGACCCTAAAGAATGTTCTTCACGCTCCTGAAATAAGGAAAATTTTAATTTCCGGTTATCTTCTTAACAAGGCTGGATTTAAGCAAGTTATTGATTCTGATCAATATGTGATAACTAAAAATGGTACTTTCATTGGTAAAGGTCATGCTTGTGATGGTATGTTCAAGTTGAATGTTGAGATGAATAAAGTTGCTACTTCTTCTGTTTACTCTGTTTCTTATATTAATACTTGCATGCTCGTCTTTGTCATATTAACTGTAAATACATTAAAAATATGAGTCATATTGGTTTACTACCACAATTGAGTAACACGTTTGAACAATGTGAATATTGTAGTATGACTAAGATTACAAAAGGCCACATTTTAAAGTAGAAAGAAATAGTGAATTATTAGAATTAATTCATACAGACATTTGTGAGTTTGAGGGTATTTTAACAAAAGGCAGAAAAGGTACTTTATAACCTTTATTGATGATTTTTCAAAGTTTACTTATGTTTTCTTAATAAAAAACAAAAGTGATGCTTTTGACAAATTAAAGTTATACATAAGTGAAGTTGAAAATCGTTTTGATAGAAGAATTAAAAGATTTCGAAGTGACCGAGGCGGAGAATATGATTCCCTTGGACTTATATCTTATATTGAATCTTTGGGTATAGTGCATGAAGTTACACCTCCTTATTCCCCGACCTCTAATGGCGTAGCTGAACGTAAAAATCGCACTTTGATAAATCTTACAAATGCTATGTTAGTACATGCTAGTTCGCCTAAATATCTTTGGGGTGAAGCTGTTATGACTGCAAATTATGTGATGAATAGAGTACCACGTAAACATTCTTTGTTGACTCCGTATGAACTTTGGCTTGGTAAAAAACCAAATGTGAGTTATTTGAAAATATGGGAATGTTTGGCTTATGTGAGATTGCCTGATCCGAAAATGCATAAGTTAGGAGTTAAAGCTACAAGGTGTGCATTTCTTGGTTATTCTTTGAACTCTAAAGCCTACAGGTTTCTTGATATTGATAATAATATCATTATTGAATCTTTAGAGGCTATTTTTCATGAGGATAAATTTTCTTTTAATTCAAGAGATAGTGAGGGTTCACAAATAAATGAATCTACAAAACGTGATCTACTTGACTTTGAAACACGTAATGACGATTTTCCTCTTGATAATGAAGTTAGAAGGAGTAAAAGGGGTAGAGTAGAAAAAGATTTTGGTTCCGATTATCTGCTTTACAATGTTGAATTAGAGCCTAATACATTAGAAGAAGCTTTATCTTCTCCTGATTCCGAATTTTGGCGTGAAGCCATAAATGATGAGATGGATTCACTAATTTCTAATAAAACATGGGAATTAGTAGATTTACCTCCAGGGAATAAACCAATAGGTTGTAAATGAGTTCTAAAGAATAAATTTAGACCGGATGGGTCAATCGAAAAATATAAGGCGAGGCTTGTTGCTAAAGGTTTTAAACAAATAGAAAATTTGGATTTCTTTGATACTTATTCGCTTGTCACCAAAATAACTTCTATTAGAATGTTGATTGCCGTAGCAGCGATACATGATTTAAAAATTCACCAAATGGATGTAAAAACAACGTTTTTAAATGGTGATTTGGAAGAAGAAATATATATGGATCAACCAAATGGCTTTGTTGTGCATGGGCAAGAAAATAAGGTATGTAAATTGCTTAAATCTTTATATGGTTTAAAGCAATCACCAAAACAATGGCATGATAAATTTGATAAATGTATGCTTGACTATAACTTTAAGGTGAATGAGAGTGACAAGTGCATATATTATAAATGTGAAAATGGTGAAAATGTGATTATATGCTTATATGTTGACGACCTCTTGATTTTTTGTGCTAACTTAGAAACTATTGAATGAGTCAAATTATTTTTGAAAAATAATTTTGATATGAAAGATATGGGTGTAGCTAATGTGATATTGGGTATGAAAATTACTAGAACCTCTAGTGGAATATTTCTTGATCAATCTCATTACATAGAGAAAATCTTGAAAAAATATAAATATTTTGAGTATGCACCTACGAGATCTCCACTTGATTCTAGTATTCATCTGTCTCCTACTAAATGTGAAAATGATGTTGTTAATCAAAGTGAATATGCTAGTATTATTGGTAGTTTGAGGTACGCTACTGATTGTACGAGACCTGATATTGCTTATGTTGTTGGTGTTCTTAGTAGATTCACAAGTAAACCAAATTTTGATCATTGGCATGCTATGAATAGACTAATGCGATATCTTAAAGGTACAATGACCTATGGTTTACTTTATCAAAAATATCCTGCCGTTCTTGAGGGGTACAACGATGCAGATTGGAATTCTCAATCTGGTGACTGTTTTTCTACTACTGGTTATGTATTTACTCTAGGGGGTGGAGCTATATGTTGGAGATCAAAAAAGCAACACATTATTGCTAAATCCACCATGGAGGCTGAATTAATAGCATAGGCGTCAGCCAGTGAAGAAGCTGGTTGGTTGAGAGATTTACTACATGAAATTCCTATATGGAATAAGCCAATACCACCAGTTTTAATACACTGTGATAGTACGACTGCTATTGGCAGGGTGAAAAATAAATATTACAATGGTAAGTCCAAATCGATAAGGAGAAAACACAGTGTTGTGAGATCATATATGATTAATGGCGCCATAAATATTGATTATATAAGATCGGTTGATAATCTTGCGGATCCGCTAACAAAAGCTCTAACTAGAGAAAAGATTTGGACAACATCGAGGGGGATGGGACTCAAGCCTAATATTAAATAAAAACTACCTATGAGGATACCCTACCTAGGGATTGGAGATCCCAAGAACTAGGTTAAAGGGACAAACGATCATAGAGTAGTTTGGTGAAAGACATGCACTAGAGATCTTTTGATCATGTCCCTCCCTATGGTGTTTTATGCATGTTTCCCATGATGATGTGGAGGTTGAGATTTCTATATCTCTTAATGAGTTCTATAGCTCTTATGGGTGGAATGTCTTAATCATGAGAGCATTCTTGATAGACTCACCTATACAAGTGAAGAAGTGGAGCCGCTTCTTGTGAAATTAAGGCTGGTTCTCTAATACCACTTGTGAAAACCAGAATGAGCACAAGGCCGAAATGTGCAAGCTTAAAAGCTTTGAATAGAACACTTTAAATGTTATGTGCGAGAAGTATTCTACGTATCCTCAAGTAGTCTTTGTTTAAAGGCTTTGTTCACTTAGACTCTAATACGGGAACATTGAAACACTAAGTGAAGGTTTAAAGGCATTGCCACTTTCATTATGCATAATATTTAAGCTCTTACTCTTATATATATATTTTAATTAAAATAAGTGGGGGATTGTTGGGTATTTTAATTAGAAATTGAGAAAAGTAAAATATAACCGTTTAGTTTTTTTAATATTATTCACTAAAGTATGACTTTTTGAATTACATATGTACTTAATATCATTTACTACTCATATTGTCAAAAGATTAGGCACTTTGTGATATACTGGTCATAGCCTTGCATGAATTGACTAATATAATTTAAAGTGCTGCATTTATTTCCACCCAATGATCCATTTTATTAGATGTGTGCATCAGTTTCTTTCGGTTACAATTTTTTGTATGTCATGCAACCGTTGTTAAATTATTTTTTAGCATATCATACAGCTGGGTCAAAAGTAACCGAAGGTATTATGCAAAATATTAATTGGGTGGATTATGAGGTTGTAACCGAATTCTTCTTTACTATCAACATATTCTCTTATGTATAAATAGCTGCCACTCTATTTTCAATGTAACTAGAAATCAGAAAAACATCACATCTATATAATTCTCCCTACCAAGCTTTAAACACTAATATATTTGAGACACTAATATATTTGAGTAAGGGCAAAGTGTTAGCAAAAAGCTTTGTTTCTTTTTAAGTGCGGTTAAAAAGAAACATCAGTGGAGCTGGGCTGTTGTATCCGGAGGCAAACGTGTGAGACCCTACCGCATAAAATCGAGATTAAGGGGCGCGAATCGTCTTAAGAAAGCCGTGACTTTGTCCGTGCCTCAACCTAGCTGTATTACTTTATTGTGCGTGGCAACTTTCATTCGAAGCAGAGGTAATATCTTTCTTAATTCTATTGTAACTTTTCCAACACTTTTTGTACATGGCAATGAAGTACACTATTATGATCATTACCTATCAAAAGCACATTGCAATGAGCTTACATATGCAAAAATAGTACAAAAAATAGGAAAAAAAATAATGTTACATGAATCAAACAACTATCTTCCTGAGATAAGGTTTCCAAGACCCTGGTTTTCATAGAAAGAGCCAATGTCCCAATCCTGTGTTGAAGATGACAGTGTCATAAGTGCAACCACAATTGCTCTCATGCTTGGCCTCAGTTGAGGATTTTCGTGCGTGCAAGCTTTCGCAAGATGTGCCACCTGCAAAAGATTAAAATAAAGCTTCTGGTTACAATCGAAGGAAAATCATCACTCCTTAGCTTTTGGTTTACATTAACCAGTAAGCTACCTTCGAGACTGAATCAAGAGGGCAATCGTCAACAATCCTCGGATCGACAAGTTTCCGTAAGCTTTCAGTTTGATCTGGATCGTTAAAAGCTTCCTCAAACTGTGGAAACATCAGAACAAATGTCAATTATGACGATTCTATTTTACGGGCTCTAAAAAGATATAAACTCTAAGGATACAACAAAGTACAAGTTTACCAGAGCGATAATGCCTTTTGATTCGGTCGTAAATTCGCCCGACTTCACGATGGCATTCTTTCCGGATATCAATTCATAAAGAACAACACCATAAGCATAAACGTCAATTTTTGGAGAAACATCGCCATATTGCGCATATCTGCATGCATGCCAACCAAAAATATACATGTCCAATTTTTCTTTGAAGAAAATAATAATTTGTCATATGAGGTGAAAGGTGTGGAACTTACTCAGGAGGCATGTAACCAAAAGTTCCCACGAGACGCGTTTGTAGAGAGGCACCCCCAACTTCCGTAAGTTTGGCTAGACCAAAATCAGCTACCTATATTTAAAAACATGAAGTTTAATTAAACATCTCTATGTTGGAACAGGTTTAAAGTTTCAGTAGTCATTGTTTAATGTTGAAGAAGTTTAATGACCTTGGCTCTGAAGTTTTCATCGATCAAAATATTGGCAGGCTTAATATCACGATGAATGTAGACTGGGACTGTGTGCTCATGGATGTATTCAAGTCCTCTAGCTGAATCAAGGGCAATTTGCACCCTGGTAGACCAGGGCAATGGTGCTACTCCTGAAAAGTGATATGATAGTTAAAAAATACGCAGCCAAAAGAAAAGCCTCGGAGTTCAATTAGTTTCAATGTGCTTTTACCTCTTCCACGCAAATGTTGGCTAAGGTTACCATTGTCAATGTACTCATACACTAGAAACAAGGAGCCTTCAACACAGTATCCTATTAAGCGCACCTGCATTTGGAAACACATGCTTGTAATGCATATCACCAATTGAAAAGAAGGATTTGTTGGTTTCCTTTCCTGTGTCGAGCTATTAGGATGCCATAAGCACGACTTGGTAAGCTGATATGTGGCAATTTTTTTAGCTTCTAATTCTTCTTTGAACAGAAAATCCATCAATCCGTGCTTATATTAAAAACTTGGATTAGGTGTGATATGGTTTGGCATCATATATGCATCAATCACACAATACATATCCCAAATATGATGTACGACTAGCATAACTCAATCCAGACTCAGCGAATAGAGAGTTACCAAGTTGACATGGTGAACATGCGTTAAAACCTTCAATTCAGCCAGAAACTCTTTGGATGCTTGCATATCCATCTTCTTGATGGCAGCTTTCTGTTTGGACAAGAGATAATGAACTGAGTGGGTAAAATTTGGAGAAGCGGAAACACAAGTTTCACTCTATACGCATATTATCTAGTTGGACCTTTTGCCATATTATCCATGAAGACTCTTAGAGGATGGATCAACAGAAGATGCGTGGTCAATAATTTGTACGACAACCAGTAAAATAATATCTGACAATTAACAGTCTTCACTATAATCAAATGCTTAGAGATCATGTTCATCGACATAATGAGTTACACTACATAACTTTAAGAAAACCAATACCCAGGTCACCGTGGTATTCCAGATATTGTACACGAGAAGGAAAAGCAATTCAAGAACAATACTGATGGAATTACTTCAACACACTCAACAAAATTACACAGAATTACCTTACATCAGGTGATAGCTTTTGCCTCCTTAAAGAACTAAAATTGCCTGACCAGTTTCCATTTCTTTTCGGAAATGAGTACCAGGGATTTAACACATATACTGATCTTTTCTCTAGTGACTTCATTGACACAGTTTCCCAATGGTCTTACAGAAAACTGATCTGGTGACATGTTTGTCTTATTTATTAACCTCTATAAACCATATTATTGGAAGAAAAAAAATGAAAGAGTAACAAGTAAAATAGAGAACTAGATGCAACTCATTTTTCATTTAAAGCTAAGTCCATTAACCTCTTAGTGAACTTATCTGCAGCACATTCAAATGAAGACTACTATTCCACTAGCTCAAAGTGCAAACTGGGAGTAAAGGTAAACCAACTTTTTGAGTACCATCAGTTCACAATTAAAAGCATAAGCACATACCTCGCCTCTAAGCTCTGCATAGTAGACAGCTCCAAATCCACCTTGCCCAATTTTATAGGATAAACTGAAATCTTCAGTAGCAGCCGCTAGTTCTTCGTACATGAACTCCACTGATTTATCCACGGTGATACCTTGTAGCCTTGGAGAAGCATATGGAGCTAGTAGACTAGATTCTGAAGTTACTTCTGTTTTCGCCGTACCTATATTTCATGTGAAAGGAGATATTTAATAATTACCTAATTGAAGCACAAACTCCTAAAATGCTGATGTATGACTGATATGAAACATGGACGACTAAGTTTACAACTTAACCACTACCATCTTTACTATATTAAGGAATTATACAATATTATGTTTTGTTATAATAATCAATTGGATTCCAGATTCTATATTAAATATGTAGAAAAAAAATACCAACATCTCGTGATTCAAGGCTATAGTATGGAAAGCAATCAAACTGATTTATTACCATTTGCATTCTCAATGTTATGTTTGTCACCGAGAATTTGTTCTTTTTTCCCCCTTCTTCTGCAGAAGAATATGAAGAAGCCTACTGCTAAAGAGGCTGCTACTATAACTACTGCAACTGATATTCCGGCAATGGCTCCTCCAGATATTCCTGCTATAAATAACTCCAATTAGACCGTGTCAAGGAGAAAACAACTTAGTGAATGATATATACCGAGGGACAATAGAAAGTCGCACCATTTGAACTGCAGAAATAAGAAAAAAGGAACAAAATCAGATACAACTCCTAAGTCCTAATATAGATAATTGAACGTTAGAGTTTATAGCTAGAAAATGGCAACCACCTTGACAATCTCAAAGGCGGAAAAGTCCCATTTTGATCTGCATTGGACAAAAAACACATACAAATCAAATCAGCCGTTAAAAATCAACGAACCGTTAACCAGATTCTGCCTAACAATGTTTACAATTATAACAACTCCTTGCAGGAAAAAGCACAAACTTTACAAACAACGACTCATTTAGAATCAAATATCAACTTAAGCAAAGCTTAACTACCTTTATTTGATAATACATTTCGACAAAGAAATCTCATTTCTTGCCAAAATCAGTCATATCTCATCCTAATAAGCAAAACGATAGTGGAAACCATAAAACCTTTTCTGTCGATTCTTACGCATAAAGAAAGAAGGCAATTGATGTATTCCTAATAAGCAAAACGATACTAAAAACAGGGCAAAACCCGGATGGATATTTCTCCATGGATTCACACTTAAACAATTACCTCTCCCGGGCAGAAAAACCAAACCAGTCCCACTTCCAAAATTGACACCAGGATTATAATCCTGCAACAACCTCTCCGGCAAACCAACCTCACTCGCAACACTCGACAAACTCTGCCCGGGCCTCAAGGCGTAAGTCACAAACAACCCGTAATCCCTCGACACACGCCTATTCCCACAGGTGCAATTCACAACGACGTTCAAACTAGCCGTCGCGGGGATACTCTCAGGCGCATAAGGATTAAACCTCTGCATCATGGCAACCGTGGTGAGGTTTGAGTAGATGATGGTGGCGGTGGAGAAGTAGGTGTTGCCACGATTCCGCCAGGAGAACTGGTGGCCCATGAACTGGTTGTCGATGCAGTTGCAGGAGAAAGGGACGAGTAAGCGGGTGTTGAAGTCGATGAAGTCGGGGTTGGTGATTTGAGGGTTGCGGGCGGTGATGGAAGGGATGGTGGTGGAGAAGGCGGTGGAGATCAGGGTGAGGTTCGCACCGTTCCATACGTAGTAGGATGCTAAGGCGTCGCAGGTTTCGGTGCACTGGGATTTTACCTCAGTAGTAGAGAAAAAGAGCAACAACAACAACAAGAATCCGACAAACTTATAAAACTGAAACTGAAACTGAAACTGAAACCTCGTTTTTTGTCTGTGCAGCATCATGCCTCTCTTTTCTTGAATTGTGAGATATGATTATCGTACAAGCATTGAATTGGGATGGTTTCTTTTTTTTGTTGAGCGTTGAAAATGGGTTTGTATTATTATTTAGGAATGAGTGTGGGTTTCGTGGTCTTCTTTGTATGGTGGACTTCAAATTGTCAAAGCGGCAGAGTAAACTATATACTATTTTGCTTCTTGTCTATTTTGTTGAATAAATAAATAAATAATTTATTAAGGATCCGTTCAAAAAAATAAATAAAGGAGGTAAAGCGCGTTGTTGACGATTTCCAGTCTGTGGCGCCAACAAATTTTTTGGTCACCCATTTTCTTCAACTACACTATTCAGTTTCACCATGGATCAAAATTTGCTTTTTTAGTTAGGGAGTATGTTTTTGTCTCTCTCTCTCTTTTTTTCCTTAAACAAGGTTTTGAGATATTTAAGCCATGTTTTGAATAGCCAATAAAATTTGTAATCCCAAGAAAATTTGAAAATATTTATATTTTTGGGGTTTCAGTATCGAAAATAAAAGCTTTTTGGTTCTTTTCGAAAAACAAAGGAAATAAAGTATGATTCGAGATCGTCCCCGGGTTGGAGTTCTTCACATTTATCTTGGTCCGGGGCTTTATTTCTTACAACATAATAGTTACTTGCTTGTTAGTTTGGCGCAAGTGTTTTGCTATCAATGAAGGAAGAGGAGGAACCTTATTGTTTAATTACAAGGGGGACAAAGAAGGAACCATTTGGCCCTTTCTAATTTGTCGGGTTAAATTTTACATTATTATTTAGTTTTTTTTTAAGGATAACGCAGAGTAGTAAATGTTGTGTGTGAAATTTCCCGCCGCCAACTTTGACAACTATTCCTTTCACGGCTCCAACTATTCATTTCACGGCTTCTCCAAATTCAGTGCCTATAAATAGCAAAGGTCCTCAGTAGTGAAATGTATCCCTTCAGAGTTCTTTTCTTTTCTCTCTAATTATACAATGTAGTATTTTATACACCGGGAGAGTATAGATTAGGGAGTGGTGAGAGTGAAAAAGATCTATCGGGGTCGTCGGGTTGATTGAGAATTATGTAATTGTACGAGTTTTGTACATAGTGAATTTTGCTCGGGTCCCCGTGGTTTTTCTCCGGTGAAGGAGTTTCCACGTTAAATCCTTGTGTTGTTACTATCGTCAATATTATATTCGTGTTGCTTCGTAATTACCTCATGGGCAAATCCTGGGGGCGGTATTTGAGGCGGTTCAAATACCCAACAAGTGGTATCAGAGCCCGGGTTCTGCCGGAGGTGGAGTTACTGCTGGGTGGAGTTGTGGTGTGGTGTAATATGAATACGTACTGTAAAGGCGGTTCTGTCAAAGGTAATTGGTTATTAAGCGGGACCGTTGTGACCCCACCAATTACCTGGGAACCTTGAAACTCTGTCAGGAAAGACGAGCTATCTCTTTCTGGGGGTTTACTTTGTACTATTCTTAGAAAATTCACCAACTCACCGGAGTAATGTCAGGAAGCAAGGGTACGGATATGGAAAATTTTGACGAAAAAATCAACTATGACTTGTGGCGTGTTCAAGTCGGAGAGAAGTCGATTTGGTCAGGTTACACAAGGATTCAACCTACGGAGGGTATACCTTTCTCCATAGCGATGTCGGAGAAAGAGAACAAAACAGTGACGTTTTCATTCTCGTGGTTGAGTAGAGAAAAGGGGATGATGGTGTACGGAGAATAATTATATCTCCACGAATGTGTTTCCTTTCTCGATGGGTTTTCGGAGAAAGAGATAAGTGTTTGTGTTCCTTTCTTCAGGGTCATACGGAGAAAGATCGAGTATACAGAGATACGCTATATCTCTATGTTTTGTTTGCCTTTCTTCAGGGTTATTCGAAGAAAGATCAGGTATACGGAAATAAGAGATATTTCCATGATCGTTTGCCTTTCTTCAGGGTTATTCGAAGAAAGATTGGGTATACGGAGGTATTGTATATCTCCACGTTTGTTTGCCTTTCTTCAGGGGATTACGGAGAAAGAGAAGTTTTGAGCAAGGGGGAGCGTTCGCCCCTACATGTAAAGTCGTTTCAAGGAATGATCTTGGCGAGCGATAAATCGTGTTCCTCTTTTAGCAAGAGAAGAAATAATTAAGTAAAGTTGGGGCTGGAGGGGGAGATTGTTGTGTGTGAAATTTCCCGCCGCCAACTTTGACAACTATTCCTTTCACGGCTCCAACTATTCCTTTCACGGCTCCAACTATTCCTTTCACGGCTTCTCCAAATTCAGTGCCTATAAATAGCAAAGGTCCTCAGTAGTGAAATGTATCCCTTCAGAGTTCTTTTCTTTTCTCTCTAATTATACAATGTAGTATTTTATACACCGGGAGAGTGTAGATTAGGGAGTGGTGAGAGTGAAAAAGATCTATCGGGGTCGTCGGGTTGAGTGAGAATTATGTAATTGTACGAGTTTTGTACATAGTGAATTTTGCTCGGGTCCCCGTGATTTTTCTCCAGTGAAGGAGTTTCCACGTTAAATCCTTGTGTTGTTACTATCGTCAATATTATATTCGTGTTGCTTCGTAATTACCTCATGGGCAAATCCTGGGGGCGGTATTTGAGGCAGTTCAAATACCCAACAGTAAAGACAAAGTTAAGTAGGTCATCTTTTTATTCTCTTCTCTTTTTGATAAAATGTATAAGCTCCGAAGACAAAATATTAGAGCTTTCATGATCTCAGGTTGAACTGGTTGGATGCTCCGAAGAATGTATA
Source organism: Linaria vulgaris (assembly GCA_948329865.1). NCBI lineage: Eukaryota > Viridiplantae > Streptophyta > Magnoliopsida > Lamiales > Plantaginaceae > Linaria > Linaria vulgaris. The sequence continues at coordinate 78,627,457 of OX415252.1, forward strand.
CGTTTTCTAAAATTTCATGGCTTTACTAAAAAAATCTAACAAATAAAACAATATTGTATAATTAATATCGCCGAAATAAGTATGTCTCCTGATTCCTTAACATATAGTTTTTCTTATCATTCTTCTCTAAATTAATTATGCTTAAAAATACATAAGCCTATTGATTAAGCTATTTCTCTCAAAACTATAGTAAAATATACATTATAAAGGGTGTACTATAATCTATAGAGCTCTCGATATATTCAAATATTTATTAAATTGGATTGCAAACAAGAGCCTGAAAAAAGTAATGTTACAGGAATTTGAAATGAAAAAAAGAAAAGAAAAAGGATTCATACCTTTAGCAGGCAGAAAAACTATCCCTGACCCGGCACCAAAATTGAACCCCGGATTAAACATTTGAACTATGTCGACTGGAACACCTGACCCGTTCGCCAAGGATTGCAAGCTCTCATTTGGTTGCACGGGGTACGTCACAAACAACCCATAATCTCTAGACACGTGACGGTCACCACATGAGCAATTCACTGTAACATTGATGGGAGAAAACACGGGTACTTGGGTTGGGTCGTAAACATTGGTCCTTTCGATCGAATCAATAGTCGTGAGATTAGCAAAGGCGAACCTCGCGACCTTACCATATGTATCATCTCTTTGAGTTATGTACGCAAATGTATGCCCCAAGTATTCACCATCTATGCAATCACACGAAAATGGGACGTTGATTCTAGTATCACTTTGAATGCTATCCGGACTTGGAACCAATGGGTTGTAACGTAAAATCTCGGGGATATTTTGATTGAAAATTTTGGAAATATAAGTGAGGTTTGATCCTTCCCAAACGTAGTATGATGCTAAGGCAAGATCACAACCATTCTTGCACTTGGCTTCAACACTGAAGAATGTTATGATCCAATGTAGTACAAAAAAAGTGAGTATTGTGGTTTTATTTGATAAAAGTTTCATCTTTGAAATGAGAAAATAAGGGAGAAAAGAAACTGAAATAAGGATGATGTAAAGACTCCATATAAGACATCAGAAGATGTTAAAATCGGAGGCAAATGGCATGTTGTCATCTCTAATTTATTATTTTATTAGTACAATAGCCGGCTTCATCAGGTGAGTTGTGTGTTGAAACTTGAATGACATTAAGGGAGATTAGATTGGTGCTGAATAGATTATGAGGGATTGTAACAGATTCTTCACATTTGGTTAAAATAATGGGCAAGTCAGATTGATTGGTTGAATGAGATAATTTGACTATTTTATCCTTTAACATAAATATATTGTTTTTAGGTTATGAATGATAAGTTTTCCTAAAACCTATTATCCATTAATTTATAATATAAAACATTGAAGGAATCTTTTTCGTGTTAGTATAATGTTATTGCTGATTCCGATTTTTTTCAATCATTACTAAATACTATTAGATGATAAAATTGTTATATTAATTATTTTTGTATTTATATTTATTGTTGTAATTTATTACCCTTGAAACCTAGTAAAAGTACTCTTATGATTAATAAAATTGAATCATTCACTCAAATATTATTTCTCTTATATGGTATCAATGGACATTTTTCTCTGACAAGATTCTCTTCGATCATAGACCTATTATGTCTCGCTTGGGCTCACCAACCCGTTCATCCGTTGAGGACGCCATCGTTGCTACCTCCGGCATTGTCGCCACCTCGTCTGGCTCTCCTCCACCGCTCGCACCGCCCTTCTATGGGCCGTCCTTCGACGATGTTGCGTTGATCCCGATCAACTCCAACCAAATGTCCAAATCCCCATCCGCTTCACCGGCACAAACTATCTCGCGTGGCACTATCAAATCCGTCGTCTCCTCTGTTGCTATGGGTTTGACTTTGTGGATCGTTTCCATATGTGTCCGCCGATGGGTGATACCCCTTAGTCACTGGAGGCCTACTCATTGTGGACGCGTCAGGATTCCCTCTTGGTTACTGCATTGGTTGGTTTCGTCTATGTGGAAATCTCAAGGCTTGTTGCTTCTGTTGAAACCTCTGCGGGCGTGTGGGATGACTTGCAATGCCACTGTGCTAGTCGCTCGCGTTCGCGTGTCTTGCAGTTAAAGGATGAACTGAACAATATGAAGTTGGGTGATCGTTCAGTTTCGGAGTTCCTTTAATCCGTTAAGTCCAAATTAGATGAACTGGCGGCCATTGATGGTCCTGTGAAGGATGATGTCATCACGCTATATGTTCTCAATGGCCTTGGCTCTCTCTATCGTGACATCGCTAGTCTGATCCGTGCTCGTGAGCACCCAATCCAATTTGCTGAATTGCACGACCTCCTTGTCAGCGAGGAGGCTTATCTCCGGCGTCTTGACCTCGAACAGTCGGCCACGGTTGCTACTGCCAATCAGGCCGTGTCTCAGCTCCGGTCTAATCCACGTAACTGCGGTCAAACTCGACCCTCAACGGGCCAGTCTAACCGTGGCGGCCACAATCGGCGTTCTTTCGGGTTCTCGTCCTTGGCCCCTTCCCATAATTCGGGTGCGTATCATCCTCCTCACGCCCGTGCTCCCGATCGTGTGTTAGATATGCGGCATCAATGGTCATGGCGCTAGGACTTGCCGGCGCTATCCTACGCCTAACGCTAACTTCGCGTCGCCTCTGGTTCCCGACACCCAACGTGATGAGTGGCTTGCTGATTTGGGTGCATCCCATCACCTCACGCCTGACCTCCGGAATATTGCTCTTCACTCTGAGTATGATGGCCCGGAAGAGGTTTCAACAGTAGGTGGTAAAGGTTTGCCTATCTCTCACACGGGGTCCTCCAAAGTCACTCTTCATGACCGTTCCTTTACACTTGATAATATATTATGTGTTTTGTCATCGCGGCGAAATCTCTTATATGTGCATCGTTTTACTAAAGCTAATGATGTCTCTATTGAGTTTTTCTAGTCTTATTTTGTTGTGAATGATTGTCGCACGAGGAGTAGATTATTTCGCGGGACGTGTGTGGATGGCGTGTATCGTGTACGACTCCCTTCTCTTGGCCGCTCTCCAATTTTGGCTCTCGTTGGCAAACAGATTAGTGTTAGGTGTTGGCATGATAGGCTCGGACACTTTCCCGGGAAAGTTTGGTCCTTTATTTTTTGCAAATTTAGTTTACCTATTGTGTCGTTCGATGCGTCGGACTCTAGTTTTTGTTCTTTTAATTTATCGAATAAAAGTCAAAATCTACTTTTTCGTGATACTTCTCTTGTGTCGAATGATGTACTGCATTACGTTTATGGTGATGTTTGGGGTCCAACACCTGTTACTTCTACTACGGGATGTCGTTTTTATTTACTTTTCGTTGATCACTTTACCAAATTTTGTTGGTTCTTCCATATGACTGCTAAGTCTAATGTACTTCGTATCTTTATTCAGTTTAGAAGTCTAGTGGAAAAGCAATTTGGTAGGTCAATTAGGAATTTTTATTCCGACAATGGTGGCGAGTTCTTGGCCATGCGCGGCTATCTCTCCTCAAATGGGATTTGTTGGCTCACTACCACCCCACACACGCCCCAGAAAAATGGCACAAGTGAGCGTCGTCATCGTGTTATTGTAATGATGGGCCGCACACTAGTTGCTCGTGCCTCTCTCCCCTCGACATTTTGGGACTATGCATTTAGCACGGCCACGTATCTCTATGATCGGCTATCGACTACAGTTCTTGGCTTACGGTCCCCGTTTGAGGCTCTATTTGGTCGTCAATCTCATTATCTGGAGCTACGTGTTTTTGGGTGCCTATGTTACCCTCATTTGCGCCCGTATTTTCTCAGGAAACTGACCCCTCCTTCTCGGGCGTGCGTCTTTGTTGGGTACTCTACTTCTCAGTCAGCCTATAAGTTCCTTGACATCATTACAAGGCGTCTATATCAATCTCGGCATGTGGGATTCATTGAGGATCAGTTTCTCGACTTATCGTCCACCTCACCGTCGTCACATGCACTACCTTCTCTTGATGCGGCTCTTCCCTCAAACCCTAGCCAACTAACCCTAGGGCCGGCTAGGTTTGCTTTGGTCCCAGCGGCGGCCCCCTTGGGCCTATTAGGGCCCCATCGCGGGCCAACCCTAGCGGACTGCCTCCTACCACCGCGAACATGCTCGCTAAGGCTGCGTCGTCGACCAGTCCATGTCGCAGTCCCCTATAGCCCCAATGCAGCCTGATTCACCATCTGCGGCCCAAGCCTCGCCCCGTGCGTCTCTTGCAGCCCACAGCTCTCCTAGGGCTTTACCGTCGGTCCCCTTGCTGAACCCTAGCAAATTTGAACCTTCGACTCCTACGTCTTCTGCCTGCCCTCATCACATCTTAACGCGGTCTCTCAACAACATCTTCAAACCTAAGATGTATACTACCACAAAGCATCCCGTCCTTCACACTCTAGAGCCTACTTCCGTTAAGCAAGCTCTATTCGATCCCTTGTAGCGTGCTCCCATGTCCAAGGAACTCACGAATCTCTCATCTCACGGCATTTGGTCCTTGATTAAGACCCCAAATACTCGATCCATTGTTGGGTCAAAGTGGGTCTTCCGTATCAAGCGACATCGAGATGGGTCCATTGATCGCTATAAGGCACGCCTTGTTGCCAAAGGGTTTCATCAATGGTCGGGGGCTGACTTTAAAGAAATGTTCAGTCCGGTCGTGAAGCCGATCACCATTCGAACCATCTTTTCCTTCACTGTTATGCACTATTGGCCTCTTCGCCAACTGGATGTGAGCAACGTGTTCCTTCATGGCGCGCTCACTGAGATGGTTTACATGAGTCAACTGTCGGGGTTTATTGACAAGACTAACCCGGACCATGTGTGTCTGCTCCACAAGTCCATCTATGACCTTAAACAGGCCCCTCGCGCTTGGTATTTTGCCCTCAGTATGGCCCTAGTTGCGTTTGGTTTCTTACAGTCGAAGTCGGATACGTCGTTGTTCATTCTATGCATGGCTCGATCCGAGTTTATGTCCTCGTGTATGTCGACGATATCATTGTCAATGGATCTTGTTCCAAGAATATCCCTTCGCTTGTTTACCATCTTGGCATGACCTTTGCGGTTAAGATCTTGGGCGCCCTTAGCTATTTATTGGGCGTTGAGGTTTATCGCACGTGAAATGGTTTCTTTCTCTCGCAACACAAGTATCTCAATGATCTCTTAGTTCACCACAAGATGGACGGTGCTAAGCCGTTGACTACCTCTATATCTCGCAACTCGGACGTGCCGGTTTTGGCCGACCCTGTAGACGCCATGACCTACCGTCAAATCATTGGTGGCTTGCTATACCTCACTCTCACACAACCGAATACTACATTCTCTGTCAATCGGCTAGCTTAACGGATGTTGGCCCCGGATGCGGCTCACTGGCTGGCATTGAAACGTGTGCTTCGTTATCATAAGAGAACTCTCACGCATGGTATCACTCTCCGCCGTGATACCAATCTTTCTCTTACTGCTTACACATACTCAGATTGGGGTGGTGATACTCTTCATGGCACGTCTACTTCTGCATATCTCATCATGTTGGGTTCGAATCCTATCTCGTGGTCCTCTCAGAAACAAAAGGCGGTATCTCGTTCCTCCACTGAAGTGGAATATCGCGCTCTTGCTTCCACGGCGTCTGAAGTTCGTTTGCTTCAACATCTCTTCGTGGAGATTCAGTTGTCATTTTGCTCCGTTCCTACCGTGCGTTGTGACAACTTGGGTGCCTTGCGCTCTTCTCTTCATCCGGTTCAGCACTCAAGCATGAAATATATTACCCTCGATCTCCACTTTATTCGTGATCTCGTAGCCAAATGTCTTCTCAGCGTCACTTATGTGAACACTCTGGACCAATTGACTGATGTTCTCACTAAGCCCCTTGCTCGTACCCATTTTGAGCTTCTACGTTCCAAAATCTATGTTACTGATGGAACATCCATTTTGAGGGGACGTATTAGATGATAATAATTGTTGTATTATTTATTCTTGTATTTATATTTATTGTTGTACTTTATTACCCTTGTAACTTAGTATAAGCACTATTGTGAGTAATAGAATTGAATCATTCACTCAAATATTATTTCTCTTATAAATACAATACACATAAAACAAGATAAAAAAAAGAAATACACTTCAGAAGCCATCATCTTTCCCACGGCCGCATCTGTTTTCAGGTCCAAATACCAAATTGTGTGGGGGCAGTAACACTTAGCTCCCTTGTATTCCTCTATAACTACACAAGTACTCACCAATTGCATGATGTTTCGTGTGTTCAAAGAATATTTATGAAACTCTTTGGCATGTATATTACAAAAATGTTGAACAACTAAATCCATAAGTTGTTTACCAAATCATTTGTCCAGTCAGATACATTCCATCATACTCTAAAGGTTTCACACAAGAGTACATTGGAAAGACATAACTTGAGCTCAATAATTAAGTCATCTGTGGATTGACATAACCTTGAGCAATGCCTTGAGCTATATATTTCTCCAAAAGGAGTGATCCCGCAAACTCCACATTCTCGTTTTTTTCTAGTTCACAAAGACGTACCAAGATTTTTTTTGGGTGTCGTAGACAACTTGGTGTTTGAACGTTACAATTCCTTTTTTGAAGCATTATTCATAACGATCCGGCAGTGGAGTCTCGTACTTCCAATGTCTGATTACATACATAATCAATAGGGGAAATTACATTAAACCCCCCATCGTATGGTCCATTTTTCAGTCAACACCCTTAACTTTGTTTTGTGACGGTCAACCCCCTATCGTATGCCAAAATCATCACTTTACCCCAAGTCAACTTTCCGGCCAAATATGAATGGAATATTCCTTTTTTGATACTCGCACATGCCATCTCCGTGCCTTCCCAGGGGTAAAGTAGTCCGTTTACATCTTAGACTGATAAACAACACTTTACAAAAAGAATAAACTTGAGGGTGCAAAATAACAAAACTTTTAACAAAACCCACATTTAGAAAAAATCAGATCGTCACTTTTATTTCCACACTTAGAAAAAAAAATTGAACTATCAAAACTAGGGGTTTTCCCATTTCGCTCTCTCCAACACTTCAATTCGATCGTTTACCCATGAAATTCGCTTAATTGTTGCACTCAATGGGTTGGAAACAAAGGGGTGACGAGGACCTGTGTATTATGTGGATGAATGCTACTCAAAGGCATCTTACATGAAGACTTATAGCAATTGCATGGAGATTTTGAATGCACCTCATATGTGGCCTGCTAGCAATTTGGCTCTTTGTTTGTCACCAATTCCTGAGAGGCTTCGAGGAAGGCCCAAGAAACAAGATAGAAAGAAACCTAAAGAAGAGCTTATGAAGGCCAACAAGAAATCATTCAGGTATGGTGAGACTCAAAGATTGGGGAAGGAGGGTCTGGACATGTGTTGTGATGTATGTAAGGCACCTGAACACAACAAGAGGACATGTCCGGCAAGGAAAGCTGCAGCAGGGTGTGAGAGTGATGAGCAAGGAAAAGATGTTCCTCCAAAAAATCCAGTAAGTTTTTCAAAATTTTAAATACATTCATTGTTTCATTACAATTTCATTATTGCCATTCTTGGAGTTAATTGAACCTACTCATTGTTACCGGTATCTCCTAATGGTGTGGAAACTACTAAAGGAACTAGTAAGGTAATGGTTTGTTATTGCCACTTGGTTGTATTATGGATTATTTATATGTGTTAGAATTTGATTTTTGCTCTTGTCTTTTAGGGGGAAAACCCAAAATGTGAAGGCTGGTAAAAGTGGAACTGTGAAAAATAAAGGTGGAGGTGATTCTGTGAAAAAGGTCGGTGGAGGTGAATATGTGATAAAAAATGCTAGTGGCAGAGGCATTGTGATGCATGATGGTGGTACAGAGGAAATTGATGGTGGAAATGAATCAGTGACAAATAATGTTGTGTCATAGCAGAATGATGGTGATGGTGCAGATAGAGATGAGGTAATATTGTCTGATGAATATGTAAGGGTAAATGCAATGGACTCGAGTCCTGTGAGAAGACTTCCTAAATTGAAAAGAACTGGAAGATGGAGATCTCTTGTGAGCAAGGGAAAGACAAAGATTATTAAAGTAGATTGCAGAAGGAAGGAGAAGGGCAAGGCCAAGATGAGTGTGCAGGTATGTTATATTTTTTTTCAAGTTTTTTTGGATTTTTAGTTTGTTATATTTATTTCAAGAAAATGAAATTGGACTTGGGGCAAGAAGAGCGAAAAGAGCATGAAACAAGACAATCTAGGCCAAAGAAGAAGGTAGTTAGATTGGTAGAGGAAGTGAGTGGTAGAAAGGTGGATAAGAAGCATGCAAATAATCCACCAAAAGTTCAAGTTGTGATGAATTCAAATCAGGCTATTAAAGAGGCAACAAAAAAAGAGGTATCAAAACAATATAAAACTTTGTTTGATTTTTAAAGCTTTTTATAATAATTTTTTGTGTGTGTAATGGTATTATGGTATGTTTTGATTGCAGATTAAGAGGTCAGACGTAAGTTTTTCCAAACCAGCCCCTTGGCCAAAACCTGATACATAAGTTCCTCAGATCAAGGTGTCAGCACGATTCATTTAGAAGGCTATTAAGCAAACCCTAAAGAAGTGAATGTGGAAGACTAGAGAGTGTAGAGTGAAGTGTTGGCATGATACATTTCACTATTTTGAACTTTAACTTTAGGTTTTTATATTTTCTTCATGAGTTTGTTTAAGTATTCATGGCATGTGTGAGTTTTGGCTTGGCTTGTTTTGATGTGTATTAAGAACTCTAGTAATTATGTGTACCAGTGGGGAAAATGGTAGCTTCATGATTTTTTATGGCTAATTTTGGATATGTCATGTTGTAACAATGTAGTTATGAGATGGTGTTTAATTATGTCATTTATAAACTGATCAAGTAGTTTAATTTCTTGCATTTTAAAATTGAGATTTCATCATCTTTCATAAGATTCAATACGGCCCCAAAATGTTAAAAGGCGACCGAGAAAAAAACTAAAATTGAAAGTTCAGGGGGTACAATATAACAAAAGGAATACGTTAGGGGGGTAAGTACCATCCGCTAAATGATAAGGAGTATCAATCCAATCGTTAAGGGGTAAATATACAAATAAGTGTAAATGTTAGGGGGTAGCTCCATGTGCTTGGACGAAAATACCCTTACTCGCGGCACGTGCCCGGCATGTGGAAGGAATCATCGACGACATATTTGGCCTGAAAGTTGACTAGGGGTAAAGTGATGATTTCGGCATACGATAAGGAGTTGACCGTCACAAAACAAAGTTAGGGGTATTGACTGAAAAATGGACCATACGATGAGGGGTTTAATGTAATTTCCCCTAATCAATAATGGTTAGCACATAAGTTTTAAGTTAAACTTCATAAGTAAAAAGTTGTAAGTTTAACCTCTTTGTAGCTCTTATGATTGGAGATTAGCCTACACGCCTCCTCCAGTTTGATGCTCGTGATTCCCTTCACATCCCGTCAGGATGCATGCTTCAAGAAGCATGTCAGGCGTAAATCCTTTGACACTTCTATGTTCTTGTATCATTCTTGCATAGAAAAGCTTGCAATCTCCATGCAGTTTTAGACCATAGATGATCAGGATAAAAGATTCTATATTAATATACATAAAACTACTAATTTTAATTACTTTTATACAAAACGCATACCATAGGACAACCGAAGGAAATCAAATCTAAATCTTAGGTAATGACATCATCTATCTTATTGTTACGGTACATGTTGATTTAAGAGCTTCCACGAAGAGGTTTGTTAATATTAATTTTTTAACATTTCACAAAATATAAATAATGGCCAAGAATAGTTCATTACTCACTAAAAATGAAATATTTGCGCCATAGCAATGCTTTTCTCAGTTAACTAATTACTATATCTTAAAAGCAAGAGTATTCATACTCTGATCTGTGAATGTGAAATAAGACTGATCATTACGACGTATCAAAAAAACAATCACAAACCAAATGAAAACAAATTAAAAATGTACATGAGACCTTTAGCTTGATTAATCGTTTATAATCATCATATCAAGAATTCAAAATACTACATAAATTAAATTCATCGAATAAAGTTAAAACTCCTGGTAGTCCAGTGTTCTAACACTTAGAACCTACATAAATTCAAATGGACTGAAATCCAGCTAATAAACTAAGATGGGTTGTCATAGTTCCCGTGCATTGCCTACGTTAGTAAGTTGGTTTTACGCATACAATCTCCGATCTATTCTAAACCTTCATGCTAACAGAAACTCCTTAGGCACCCCAATCAAGTTTTCCAGCCTTTAGAAGAGCTTACTGCTTAAATGTGAAATGCGACAACCCCGGAGTAGACATGTTGAGTGACCAGTTAAAAGACAAGTGCAAAATTTATTACCTCACCATTAGGGGCAGAGCCAAGATCTTTTTGATCCCCGGGCTACAATTAAATTAAATAAATAAAAAGGATTACTTGTAAACGAGCTATAAGGGATATACATGCTTCTTCTTTAATTGACAAATTTGTTTATCTATAGAACTAGGAGAAAACTTCAATAGACATATAAAAAGAGATTTAATAATTTTACTTTAAAATCCCAACAAAATAATGAGTTTGTCTTGAATGCACAAGACTATCATCAACTAGAAAATAATAAAATATATTATACTCCTTGTATATTTAGTAGAATATGCTAAATATCTCTAGATTTGATGTTGAAGGTTTGAGAGAAAAATTAGTGTTTTTTCTATTGTAAAAGAATTTAAAGATGGACTTTCTTTTTTACATTATTGATGGATTGAGATCGTTTGGAGATATTGATTTTGTTAGTTATTTGGGTTCCTTAAGGAAAAAATCTAACAAAAAAATTAATTTGTGCTACAAAGTTTCGAACCGATGACCTATGAAATGCAATGTAGCGCATTATCGGTGCACCATGACCACCATTTTTCAGATCCTTGTCGAGCAGACCGTAAAAAGCGTTGATGGGTCAATCCTTGGTAGGAGTGCGCGCCATACACGCAAGTAAACGAAACTACGCGCGCACCACATGCACACGGGACCTTGCACTTTGGCATAACGATCTAACAACAAGAGTTCTAGGGCCACTGTGAATTTTTTTCGATACTTAGGCTCTATCATGTCAATAGACCAACTCTAGATTCTTTCTTAGATATAATAATGTTAGACGTTCTCTAGAATGTGGGTAGGATTGGCCAACTCATCTTATTGTAAAATAGTGTAGAACATTTCTTTAGCCTTTAAGACCGTTAAATTAGATTGATCGGGGCCATTCATTGAGCTCAGTTCCTTGTATATATATATATATATACTATATTACTATATGACTTTCATTTTTTCAGACATCAAGAAAACTTTTCACTAATAATATGGAATTAGATCTTCATCGAAAAGGAAACACAATCCTCGAATTCCCATGGAAGACGAATTTAGTATATTGCTGCTAATATGTTGAGTTTCTTTATTGATAAATGTACTTTATTGAGTTACCAAGAAAGAACTGATACATATATATGGTTTTTTGTCTCAACGTTAGGGGTAGCTCCATGTGCTTGGACGAAAATACCCTTACTCGTGGCACGTGCCTGGCACGTGGAACGAATCTTCGACGGCATATTCGGCTGAAAAGTTGACTTGGGGTAAAGTGATGATTTCGACATATGATAAGGGTTTGATCGTCACAAAACAAAGTTACGGGTGTTGACTGAAAAACGGACCATACGATTGGGGTTTAATATAATTTCCCCTAATTAATAATGGTTAGCACATAAGTAATAAGTTGTAAGTTTAACCTCTTTGTAGCTCTTATGATGGGAGATTAGCCTACACACCTCCTCCAGTTTGATGCTCGTGATTCCCTTCACATCCCGTCAGGATGCATGCTTCAAGAAGCATGTCAGGCGTAAATCCTTTGACACTTCTATGTTCTTGTATAATTCTTGCATAGAAAAGCTGCAATCTCCATTCAGTTTTAGACCATAGATGATAAGGATAAAAGATTCTATATTAATATACATAAAACTACTAATTTTATTTACTTTTATACAAAACCCAACCGAAGGAAATCAAATCTAAATCTTAGGTTATGACATCATCTATCTTATTGTTACGGTAGATGATAAGGATAAAAGATTCTATATTAATATACATAAAACTACTAATTTTATTTACTTTTATACAAAACCCAACCGAAGGAAATCAAATCTAAATCTTAGGTTATGACATCATCTATCTTATTGTTACGGTACATGTTGTTGATTTAAGAGCTTCTACGAAGAGGTTTGTTAATATTAAATTTTAACATTTCACAAAATATAAATAAGGGCCAAAAACAGTTCATTACTCACTAAAAATAAAATATTTTTGCCATAGCAATGCTTTTCTCAGTTAACTAATTACTATATTTTAAAAGCAAGAGTATTCATACTCTGATCTGTGAATGTGAAATAAGACTTTACGACGTATCAAAAAAATAAAAAAAAATTCACAAACCAAATGAAAACAAATTAAAAATGTACAGGAGACCTTTAGCTTGATTAATCGTTTATAATCATCATATCAAGAATTCAAAATACTACATAAATTAAATTCGTCGAATAAAGTTAAAACTCCTGGTAGTCCAGTGTTCTAACACTTAGAACCTACATAAATTCAAATGGATTGAAATCCAGCTAATAAAATAAGATGGGTTGTCATAGTTCCCGTGAATTGCCTACGTTAGTAAGTTGGTTTTACGCATACAATCTCCGATCTAGTCTAAACCTTCATGCTAACAGAAACACCTTAGCCACCTCAATCAAGTTTTCCAGCCCTTAGAAGAGGTTACTGCTTAAATGTGAAATGCGACAACCCCGGAGTAGACAGGTTGAGTGACCAATTAAAAGACAAGTGCTTATACTAGGTTCCAAGGGTAATAAGAGTACACCAATAAATATAAATACAAAAATAAATAATACTATCTCGCGTGGCGCTGTCAAATTCGCCATCTCCTCTATGGCTATGGATTTGGCTTTGTGGATCGTTCCCATCTGTGTCCGCCGATGGGTGATACCCCTGAGTCGCTGGCGGCCTACTCATTGTGGACGCATCAGGACTCCCTCTTGGTTACTACATTGGTTGGTTCCGTCTCTGTGGAAATATCTAGGCTTGTTGCTTCTGCTGAAACCTCCACGGGCATGTGGGATGACTTTCAATGCCACTATGCTACTCGCTCGCGTTCGCGTGTCTTGCAGTTGAAGAATGAACTGAATAACATGAAGTTGGGTGATCGTTCAGTTTCAGAGTTCCTTCAATCCGTTAAGTCCAAAGCAGATGAACTGGGGGCCATTGATGGTCCTATGAAGGATGATGACATCACGTTGTATGTTCTCAATGGCCTTGGCTCTCTCTATCGTGACATCGCTGGTCCGATTCGTGCTCATGAGCACCAAATCCAATTTGCTGAATTGCACGACCTCGTTGTTAGTCAAGAGGCTTATATCCGACGTCTTGACCTCGAACAGTCGGCCATGGTTGATACTGCCAATCAAGTCGTGTCTCAGCCCCGGTCTAATCCACGCAACCGCGGTCAAACCCGACCCTCATCGGGCCAGTCTAACAGTGGCGGCCACAATCGACATTCTTCCGGGTTCTCGTCTTCGACCCTTTCCCATAATTTGGGTGCGTATCAGCCTCTTCACGCCCGTGCTCTGATTGTGTGTCAATTATTCAACATCAATGGTCATGGCGCTAGGACTTGGCGGCGCTATCCTACGCCAAACGCTAACTTCACGTCGCCTCCGGCTCCCGACGCCCAACGTGATGAGTGGCTTGCTGATTTGGGTGCGTCTTATCACCTCACGTCTGACCTCCGGAATATTGCTCTTCACTTTGAGTATGATGGCCATAAGGAGGTTTCAACAGTAGGTGGTAAAAGTTTTCCTATCTCTCACACGGGGTCTTCCAAAATCACTCTTCATGACTGTTCCTTTACACTTGATAATATTTTATATGTTCTGTCATCGCGGCGAAATCTCTTATATGTGCATCGTTTTACTAAAGCTAATGATGTCTATATTGACTTTTTCTCATCTTATTTTGTTGTGAAGGATTGTCGCATGAGGAATAGATTATTTCGCGGGACGTGTGTGGATGGCATGTATCGTGTGCGACTCCCTTCTCTTGGCCGCTCTCTGGTTTTGGCTCTCGTTGGCGAACGAACTAGTGTTTGGTGTTGGCATGATAGGCTCGGACACCCTCCCGGGAAAGTTTGGTCCTTTATTTTTCGCAAATTTTGTTTACCTATCGTGTCGTTCGCTGCGTCGAACTCTAGTTTTTGTTCTTCTGGTTTATCGAATAAAAGTCAAAATCTAGTTTTTCGTGATACTTCTCTTGTGTCGAACGATATACTGCATTACGTTTATGGTGATGTTTGGGGTCCAGTCCCTGTTACTTCTACTACGAGATGTCATTTTTATTTATTTTTCGTTGATCACTTTACCAAATTTCGTTGATTCTTCCCTATGACTGCTAAGTTTGATGTATTTCGTATCTTTATTCAGTTTACAAGTATAGTGGAAAAGCAATTTGGTATGTCAATTAAGAATTCTTATTCCGACAATGGTGGCGAGTTCTTCGCCATGCACGGCTATCTCTCCTCAAATGGGATTTCCTGGCTCACTACAGCCCCACACACGCCCTAGGAAAACGGCATAAGTGAGCGTCGTCATCGTGTTATTGTAACGATGGGCCGCACACTACTTGCTTGTGCCTCTCTCCCCTCGACATTTTGGGACTATGCATTTAGCACGACCACGTATCTATATGATCGACTATCGACTACTGTTCTTGGCTCACGGTCCCCGTTTGAGGCTCTATTTGGTCGTCAACCTAATTATCTGGAGCTACATGTTTTTGGGTGCCTCTGTTACCCTCATTTGCGCCCGTATTTTCCGAGAAAACTCACCCCTCCTTTCTTCTCGGGCGTGCGTCTTTGTTGGGTACTCTACTTCTCAGTCGGCCTATAAGTGCATTGACATCATTACGAGGCGTCTATATCAATCTCGGCACGTGCGGTTCATTGAGGATTAGTTTCCCGACTTATCGTTCACCTTACCCTCGTTACATGCACTACCTTCTCTTGATGTGGCTCTTCTCGCAAACCCTAGCCAACTAACCCTAGGGCCGACTAGGGTTGCTACGGTCCCAGCGGCGGCTCCCTTTGGGCCCATTAGGGTTCCATCGCGGGCCAACCCGAGCGGACCGCCTCCTACCACCACCGACATGCTCACTAAGACTGCGTCACCGACCCAGTCCATATCGCGACCCATCAACAGTTGCATGCGGCCCTAATGCAGCCCGCTTCACCCCCTGGCTCACCTGCGGCCCAATCCTCTCCACGTGCGTCTCCTGCAGCCCACTACTCTCCAAGGGCTTTGTCGTGGGTCCCTTTATCAAACCCTAGCGAATCTGAACCCTCGACTCCTACGTCTTCTGCCTGCCCTCATCACATCTTAACGCGGTCTCTCAAAAAAATCTTCAAACCTAAGATGTATACTACCACAAAGCATCTCGTCCTTCACACTCTATAGCCTACTTCCATTAAGCAAGCTCTATTCAATCCCTTGTAGCGTGCTGCCATGCCCGAGGAACTCACAAATCTCTCCTCCCACGACACTTGGTCCTTGGTTAAGCCCACAAATACTCGATTCATTGTTGGGTCAAAGTGGGTCTTCCGTATCAAGTGACATCTGGATGGGTCCATTGATCGCTATAAGGCACGACTTGTTGCCAAAGGGTTTCATCAATGGTCGGGTGTTGACTTTAAAAAAATATGTTCAGTCTGGTGGTGAAGCCGGTCACCATTTATACCATCTTTTCCCTCGTTGTTATGCACTATTAGCCTATTCACCAACTGGATGTGAGCAACGCATTCCTTCATGGCTCGCTCACTGAGACGGTTTACATGAGTCAGCCGTGGGGGTTTATTGACTAGACTAACCTGGACCATGTGTGTCTGCTTCACAAGTCCATCTATGACCTTAAACAGGCCCCTCGGGAATGGTATCTTACCCTCAGTACGAACCTAGTTGTGTTTGGTTTCTTATAGTCAAAGTTGTATACGTCGTTGTTCATTCTATGTGTGGCTCGATCCAATGTTATGCCCTCATGTATGTTGACGGTATCATTGTCACTGGATCTTGTTCCAATAATATCTCTTCGCTTGTTCACCATCTTGGCACGGCCTTTGCAGTTAAGATCTTGGGCATCCTTAGCTATTTCTTGGGCGTTGAGGTTTATCGCACGGGCAATGGTATCTTTATCTCGCAGCACAAGTATCTCCATGATCTCTTAGTTCTCCACAAGATAGACGGTGTTAAGCCGTTGGCTACCCCTATATCTCGCAAATCAGACGTGCTGGATTCGGATGACCCTGTGGATGCCACGACCTACCATCAAATCATTGGTAGCTTGCAATACCTTACTCTCACACGACCGGATATTATATTCTCCGTCAATCGGCTAGCTCAATGGATGTTGGCCCCGGATGCGGCTCACTGGTTGGCATTGAAACGTGTGCTTCGTTATCTTAAGGAAACTCTCACGCATGGTATCACTCTCCGTCGTGATACCAATTTTTCTCTTACTGCTTACACGGACTCGGATTGGGGTGGTGATACTCTTCATGGCGCGTCCACTTCTGCATATCTCATCATGTTGGGCTCGAATCCTATCTCGTGGTCCTCTTGGAAACAAAAGGCGGTATCTCGTTCCTCCACTAAAGCGGAATATCACGCTCTTGCTTCCAGGGCGTCTGAAGTTCGTTGGCTTCAACATCTTTTCGTGGAGATTGGATTGTCATTTCGCTCTGTTCCTACCGTGCGTCGTGACAACTTGAGTTACTTGCGTTCTTCTCTTCATCCGGTTCAGCACTCATGGATGAAATATATCACCCTCGATCTCCACTTTATTCTTGATCTTGTGGCCAAAGGTCTTCTCAGCGTCACTTATGTGAACACTCTAGACCAATTGACTGATGTTCTCACTAAGCCCCTTGCTCGTACCCGTTTTGAGCTTCTACGTTCCAAAATCTTCGTTACTAATGGAACGTCCATTTTGAGGGGGCGTATTAGATGATAATAATTGTTGTATTATTTATTCTTGTATTTATATTTATTGTTGTACTTTATTACCCTTATAACCTAGTATAAGCACTATTGTGATTAATGTAATTGAATCATTCACTCAAATATTATTTCTCTTATAAATACAATACACAGAAAATAAGATAAAAAGAAAAGAAAAAAAGAAATACACTTCAGAAGCCATCATCTTTCTCGCGGTTGTCATCTGTTTTCAGGTCCAAATACCAAATTGTGGGGGGGGCAGTAACACTTAGCTCCCTTGCATCCCTCTATAACTACACAAGTACTCACCAATTTCATGATGTTTGGTGTGTTCAAAGAATATTTATGAAACTCTTTGGCATGTATATTACAGAAAGGCTGAACAACTAAATCCATAAGTTGTTTACCAAATCATCTGTCGAGTCATATACATTCCATCTTACTATATAGGTTTCACATAAGAGTACATTGGAAAGACATGACTTGAGATCGGTAATTCATAGTCGTCTATGGATTGAGGTAACCTTCAGCAATGCCTTGAGCTATATATTTCTCAAAAGGAGTGATCCCGCGAACTCCAGATTCTTGTTTGTTTCTGGTTCACAAAGACGTACCAAGATTTTTTTTGGGTGTCGTAGACAACTTGGTGTTTGAACGTTATAATTGCTTTTTTTAAGCATTCATCATAATGATCCGGCAGTGGAGTCTCGTACTTCCAATGTCTGATTACCTACATAATCAATAGGATAAATTACATTAAACCCCCCATCGTATGGTCCGTTTTTCAGTCAACACCCTTAACTTTGTTTTATGACGGCCAACCCCCTATCGTATGCCAAAATTAGCACTTTACCCTAAGTCAACTTTTCGGCCAAATATGCATGGAATATTCTTTTTTTGATACCCTCACATGCCATCTCACGTGCCTTCCCAGGGGTAAAGTAGTCCGTTTACATCTTAGGCTAATAAACAACACTTTACAAAAAGAATAAACTTGAGGGGGCAAAATAACAAAACTTTTAACAAAACCCACACTTAGAAAAAATTAGATTGTCACTTTTATTTCCACACTTAAAAAAAATTGAACTATCAAAACTAGGGTTTTTCCCATTTTGCCCGCTCCAACACTTCAATTTGATCGTTTACCCGTTAAATTCGCTTAATTGTTGCACTCAATGGGTTGGAAACAAAGGGGTGAGAGGACATGTGCATTATGTGGATGAATGCTACTCAAAGGCATCTTACATGAAGACTTATAGCAATTGCATGAAGATTTTGAATGCACCTCATATGTGGCCCGCTAGCAATTTGGCTCTTTGTTTACCACCCATTCCTGAGAGACTTCCAGGAAGGCCCAAGAAACAAGATAGAAAGAAAACTAAAGAAGGGCTTATGAAGGCCAACAAGAAATCAGTGGGGTATGGTGAGACTCAAAGATTGAGGAAGAAGGCATGGACATATGTTGTGGTGTATGTAAGGAACTTGGACACAACAATAGGATATGTCCTGCAAGGAAAGCTGCAGCAGGGTGTGAGAGTGATGAGCAAGGAAAAGATGTTCCTCCAAAAAATCCAGTAAGTTTTTCAAGATTTTAAATACATTCATTGTTTCATTACAATTTCATTATTGCCATTCTTGGAGTTAATTGAACCTACTCATTGTTACATGTATCTCTTAATGGTGTGGAAAACCTAAAACTACTAAAGGAACTGCTAAGGTAATGGTTTGTTATTGCCACTTGGTTGTATTATGGATTATTTATATGTGTTAGAATTTGATTTTTGGTGTTGTCTGTTAGGGGAAAAAAAACCGAAAATGTGAAGGATGGTATAAGTGGAACTGTGAAAAATAAAGGTGGAGGTGATTCTGTGAAAAAGGCTCGTGGATGTGAATATGTGATAAAAAATGCTGGTGGCAAAGGCAGTGTGATGCATGATGGTAGTGGTACAGAGGAAATTGATGGTGGAAATAAATTAGTGACAAATAATGTTGTGTCAGAGCAGAATGATGGTGATGGTGCAGATAGAGATGAGGTAATATTGTTTGATGAATATGAAAGGGCAAATGTAATGGACTCAAGTCCTTTGAGAAGACTCCTAGATTGAAAAGAACTGGAAGAGGGAGATCTCTTGTGAGCAAGGAAAAGACAAAGATTGTTGAAGCAGATTGCAGAAGGAAGGAGAAGGGCAAGGCCAAGATGAGTGTGCAGGTATGTTATATTGTTTTTCAAGTTTTTTGGATTTTTAGTTTGTTATATTTATTTCAAGTTTTAAGGATGTTTATTGTGCATGGTTATAAATTATAAGAAGAAGAAATTGGGGGTGGTTATGTGAAAATGAAATTGGACTTGGGGCAAGAAGAGCTAAAAGAGCATGAAACAAGACAATCTAGGCCAAAGAATAAGGTGGTTAGATTGGTAGAGGAAGTGGGAGGTAGAAAGGTGGATAAGAAGCATGCAAAGAATCCACCAAAAGTTTAAGTTGTGATGAATTCAAATTAGGCTATTAAAGAGGTATCAAAACAATACGAAACTTTGTTTGATTTTTAAAGCTTCTTATAATATATTTTTTTTGTGTGTGTAATGGTATTATGGTATGTTTTGATTGCAGATTAAGAGGTCAGATGTAAGTTTAACCAGCCCCTTGGCTAAAACCTGTTACAGAAGTTCGTCAAATCAAGGTGTCAGCAAGATTGATTTAGAAGGCTGTTAAGCAAACCCTAAAGAAGTGAATGTGGAAGACTGTAAGGTGTAGAGTGAAGTGTTGGCATGATATATTTCACTATTTTGAACCTTAACTTTAGGTTTTTATATTTTCTTCATGAGTTTGTTTAAGTATTCATGGCATGTGGCCATGTTTTGGCTTGGCTTGTTTTGGTGTGTATTAATAACTCTGGTAATTATGTGTACCAGTGGGAAAAATGGTTGCTTCATGATTTTTTATGGCTAATTTTGGATATGTCATGTTGTAACAATGTTAGTTATGAGATGGTGTTTAATTATGTCATTTATAAACTGATCAAGTAGTTTAATTTCTTGCATTTTAAAATTGAGATTTCATCATCTTTCATAAGATTCAATAGGGCGCCAAAATGTAAAAAGGCGACCCAGAAAAAAACTATAATTGAAAGTTCAGGGGGTACAATATAACAAAAGGAATATGTTAGGGGGGTAAGTATCATCCACTAAACGATAAGGGGTATCAATCCAAACGTTAAGGGTAAATATACAAATAAGTGTAAACGTTAGGGGGTAGCTCCATGTGCTCGAACGAAAATACCCTTACTCGCGGCACGTGGAAGGAATCTCCGATGGAATATTTGGCCGAAAGTTGACTTAGGGTAAAGTGATGATTTTGGCATATGATAGGGGGTTGACCGTCACAAAACAAAGTTAGGGGTGTTGACTGAAAAATGGACCATACGATGGGAGGTTTAGTGTAATTTTCCCTAATCAATAATGGTTTGCACATAAGTTTTAAGTTAAACTTCATAAGTAATAAGTTGTAAGTTTAACCTCTTTGTAGCTCTTATGATGGGAGATTAGCCTACACGCCTCCTCCAGTTTGATGCTCGTGATTCCCTTCACATCCCGTCCCGTCAGGATGCATGCATCAAGAAGCATGTCAGGCGTAAATCCTTTGACACTTCTATGTTCTTGTATCATTCTTGCATATAAAAGCTTGCAATCTCCATTCAGTTTTAGACCATAGATGATCAGGATAAAAAATTATATATTAATATGCATAAAACTACCAATTTTATTTACTTTTATACAAAATGCATACCATGGGACAACCGAAGGAAATTAAATCTAAATCTTAGGTTATGACAGCATCTATCTTATTGTTATGGTACATGTTGTTGATTTAAGAGCTTCCACGAAGAGTTTTGTTAATATTAAATTTTAACATTTCACAAAATATAAATAATGACAAAAAATAGTTCATTACTCACTAAAAATGAAATATTTCGCCATAGCAATGCTTTTCTCAGTTAACTAATTACTATATCTGAAAACCAAGAGTATCCATACACTGATGTGTGAATGTGAAATAAGACTGATCATTACGACGTATCAAAAAAATAAAAAATAAAAAATTCTCACAAACCAAATGAAAACAAATTAAAAATGTACAGGAGGCCTTTAGCTTGATGAATTATTTATAATCATCATATCAAGAATTCAAAATACTACATAAATTAAATTCGTCGAATAAAGTTAAAACTCCTGGTAGTCCAGTGTTCTAACATAAATTCAAATGGATTGAAATCCAGCTAATAAACTAAGATGGGTTGTCATAGTTCCCGTGCATTGCCTACGTTAGAAAGTTGGTTTTATGCATACAATCTTCGATCTAGTCATGAACAGAAACTCTTTAGCCACCCTAATTAAGTTTTCCAACCCTTGGAAGAGCTAACTGCTTAAATGTGAAATGCGACAACCCCGGAGCAGACAAGTTGAGTGACCAGTTAAAAGACAAGTGCAAACTTTATTACCTCACCAGTAGGGGCAGAGCCAGGATCTTTTTGATCCCCGGGCTACAATTAAATTAAATAAATAAATAAAATACTTGTAAACGAGCTATAAGGGATATACATGCTTCTTCTTTAATTGACAAATTTGTTTATATATAGAACTAGGAGAAAACTTCAATAGACATATAAAAAGAGATTTAATAATTTTACTTTAAAACCCCAACAAAATAATGAGTTTGTCTTGAATGCACAAGACTATCATCAACTAGAAAATAAAATAAAATAATAAATATATTATACTCCTTGTATATGATAATATCATTTAGTAGAACATGCTAAATATCTCTAGATTTGATGTTGAAGGTTTGAAAGAAATATGAGTATTTTTTCAATTGTAAAAGAATTTAAATGGACTTTCCTTTTTACATTATTGATGGATTGAGATCGTTTGGAGATATTGATTTTTTTAGTTATTTGGGCTCCTTATAAGAAAAAAATCTAACAAAAAAATTAATTTGTGCTACAAAGTTTCGAACCGATGACCTATGAAATGCAATGTAATGCATTATCGGTGCACCATGACCACCATTTATCAGATCCTTGTCGAGCAGACCGTAAAAAGCGTTGATGGGTCAGTCCTTGGTAGGAGTGTGCGCCAGACACGCAAGTAAACGTAACTACGCGTGCACCACATGCACACGGGACCTTACACTTTGGCAGAACGATCCAACAGCAAGAGTTCTAGGGCACTCCGATTTTTTTTTGACACTTAGGCTATATCATGTGAATAGACCAACTCTAGATTCTTTCTTATATATAATAATGTTAGACTTCTCTAGAATGTGGCTAGGATTGGCCAACTCATTTTATTGGAAAAATAGTGTAGAACATTTCTTTAGCCTTTAGGACCGTTAAATTGGATTGATCGGGACCATTCATTGAGCTCAGTTCCTTGTATATATATATACCATATGACTTTCATTTTTTCAGACATCAATCCCGCCAGGATGCATGCTTCAAGAAGCATGTCAGGCGTAAATCCTTTGACACTTCTATGTTCTGGTACCATTCTTGCAATATCCATTCAGTTTTAGACCATAGATGATCAGGATAAAAGATTCTATATTAATATGCATAAACTACTAATTTTATTTACTTTTATACAAAACGCATACCATGGGACAACCGAAGGAAATCAAATCTAAATCTTAGGTTATGACAACATCTATCTTATTGTTACGGTACATGTTGTTAATTTAAGAGCTCCCACGAAGAGGTTTGTTAATATTAAATTTTAACATTTCACAAAATATAAATAATGGCCAAAAATAGTTCATTACTCACTAAAAATGAAATATTTTTGCCATAGCAATGCTTTTCTCAGTTAACTAATTACTATATCTTAAAAGCAAGAGTATTCGTACTCTGATGTGTGAATGTGAAATAAGACTCATTACGACATATCAAAAGAATAAAAAATAAAAAATTCTCACAAACCAAATGAAAACAAATTAAAAATGTACATGGGACCTTTAGCTTGATGAATCGTTTATAATCATCATATCAAGAATTCAAAATACTACATAAGTTAAATTCGTCGAATAAAGTTAAAACTCCTGGTAGTCCAGTGTTCTAACACTTAGAACCTACATAAATTCAAATGGATTGAAATCCAGCGAATAAACTAAGATGGGTTGTCATAGTTCCCGTGCATTGCCTACGTTAGTAATTTGGTTTTATGCATATAATCTCCGATCTAGTCTAAAGCTTCATGCTAACAGAAACTCCTTAGCAACCCTAATCAGGTTTTCCAGCCCTTGGAAGAGCTTACTGCTTAAATGTGAAATGCGACAACCCCGGAGCAGACAGGTTGAGTGACGAGTTAAAAGACAAGTGCAAACTTTATTACCTCACCATTAGGGGCAGAGCCAGGATCTTTTTGATCCTCGGGCTACAATTAAATTAAATAAATAAAAAAACTTACTTGTAAACGAGCTATAAGGGATATACATGCTTCTTCTTTAATTGACAAATTTGTTTATCTATTGAACTAGGAGAAAACTTCAATAGACATATAAAAAGAGATTTAATAATTTTACTTTAAAACCCCAACAAAATATTGACTTTGTCTTGAATGCACAAGACAATCATCAACTAGAAAATAAAATAAATAATAAAATATATTATACTCCTTGTATATGATAATATCATTTAGTAGAGTATGCTAAATATCTCTAGTTTGATGTTGAAGGTTTGAGAGAAAGATTGGTATTTTTTCAATTGTAAAAGAATTTAAAGATTGACTTTCTTTTTTACATTATTGATGGATTGAGATCGTTTGGAGATATTGATTTTGATAGTTATTTGGGCTCCTTAAGGAAAATCAAAAAAAATAATTTGTTCTACAAAGTTTCGAACCGATGACCTATGAAATGCAATGTAATGCATTGTCGGTGCACCATGACCACCATTTATCAGATCCTCATCGAGCAAACCGTAAAAAGCGTTGATGGGTCAATCCTTGGTAGAAGTGCGTGCCAGACATGCAAGTAAACGAACCTACGCGTGCACCACATGCACACGGGACCTTGCACTTTGGCAGAACGATCCAACAACAAGAGTTCTAGTGCACTCCAAATTTTTTTCGACACTTAGGCTATATCATGTAAATAGACCAACTCTAGATTCTTTCTTATATATAATAATGTTAGACTTCTCTAGAATGTGGCTAGGATTGGCCAACTCATTTTATTGTAAAAATAATGTAGAACATTTCTTTAGCCTTTGGGACTGTTAAATTAGATTGACCGAGACCATTCATTGAGCTCAGTTCCTTGTGTGTATATATATATATATATATATATATATATATATATAATATTAGATGACTTTTATTTTTTTAGACATCAAGAAAACTTTTCACTAATAATATGGAATTAGATCTTCATCGAAAAGGGAACACAATCCTCGAATTCCCATTATATGATGGAAGACGAATTTAGTATATTGCTGCTAATATGTTGAGTTTCTTTATTGATAAATGCACTTTATTGAGTTACCAAGAAAGAACTGATACATATATATGGCTTTTTGTCTCAACGGTCTTTTAATCTTTTGAATTTGCAGCCGTTGACTTGGAGGTTGATCCAACGTTAGGGATTTTTCAGTAATAATCCACGTGGCATGTGGATTTTAAGAATACAAGACAGAGTGGGTAATGTTGGGGGGTTTGCAAATAACACATTTTCAAGGATTTTTTTTTTTGCGTTCAAGGGACCTCCCATCTCGGTTTATCTCTCTCTCGGACGCACCTCAATTCTCTTGTTCCTATATCCGGTTACTGCATGTTCTTAGATGACAACCTTATCTCTTGGTCTTCCAAACGTCAACCTACTCTGTCTTGCTCCAGTGCCGAAGTCGAGTATTGTGTCGTGGCTAACGTTGTCTCGGAGTTGTATTGGATCCAAAATCTTCTTCTAGAGTTATGGGTCCCTATCACAAAGGCGATATATGATGGTTGATATCAACAAAAAACATTGAAGAAAGCAATATAAATACCACGAGAGAGAGAGAGAGAGGTCGTGCAACTCTAACCTCTGGGGCTGCTTTTTCATTAAAACAAAATTTCTCAAAGATTCTTTTGAATTCCTCATTCATTTCAATATAATATCGGTCGCTTCCGAAACAAATTCGACCTCTAGGCCCTGTTAATTAAAGATAAAATAATAAGACATTGCATAAGCACCACCGTTTCTCTACGCATGGATGATATCACTGTTTTTAAAATTGGCCTGGACTGGCCGGTTCGACCGAGAACCGGAGCCTTATCTAGGCCGGTTCTCTTGCTATAGCGGGTCCGCTTACGAACCAGTTCAGCCTTTTTTTTACATGGAATTTACCATTCTGCCCAGCTGAAAGTCAGCCTTTAATAAAAGAAAACAAAAATCTTCTATCTCTACCCTCCATCTCTCAGCTCACGATTGAAGGAAATAATAATAATAAAAAAACCCTAAGCTTTCTCCACAAATCGGCGCCAGATTCGCAGCCCCTGCTCACCGCCGCTGCATCGGACATACGCTCTTGTTCGCCGGACCGCCGCTGAACCGAATCGAAGTAGTAGCTTTCTCCTAGTTTTTTTTTCTTTTTGTTTGTACTTTGATGTTCTCACAAAAAGAAAAGAATGACAGCCGATGCACATGAGAATTTGAAAAAAAAATGACAAAAATGAAAGTTGAAAGAAAGTGGCGGATGATGAGGCGTTTGACTAGGGTTTTCTTTCTATTTTAAATTAGGGATAAAAGCATCAAGCGCCCATCCTATGGTCTCTTTTTAACATTGTCCCTTTACTTTTTTTGTGAGCACTTTATTCCCTCAACTATCCCCTTTACGACTAAACAAAAATGCATGTTATGATATGTCGTTGCTTTTTCTAAACTGAAACGTGTATGTTACAATTTTTAGTAGGTTTAAACTTAAAGTAATATCTCGATACCTTGGTTTATTGTAGTCCTTATTCCTTGCCGCTAATGAAAAAGAAAGTTGAGCTTAGCGAATCGTGTTTAGAAAATATCATAATAATAAATAATAATATTATTTATCTCTTGCATCGCAGTCTCTCTTTTCTTAATTTCTTGACATATAATATAACATGATTGAAAAGTTTGATTTGACAAGAATTGTAACGCCCAATCAAAATAGAAATAAATAGATGAATTAAATATCTATATAAATATTCATTAAACTAACTAATATTGATACATAGATTAGTTTCTAATTACTTGATCTTATATTAACTACGA
Source organism: Linaria vulgaris (assembly GCA_948329865.1). NCBI lineage: Eukaryota > Viridiplantae > Streptophyta > Magnoliopsida > Lamiales > Plantaginaceae > Linaria > Linaria vulgaris. The sequence goes on from OX415252.1 coordinate 78,653,837, forward strand.
GAGTAATCAATCGTGTGATAAATCAAATTATTTAATTATAATCCAAAAAGTATGGTCGTAAAATATTTGATTGCCGTAAGTTACAACTGGGGTTAGTAGAATATATCTATCGTCACATCGTGTTGATGAAATCATATTTCAAGTTCATAGGTTGTGAAAAACATTAAGTGAAGAATTCTTCTCAATACTATGGGTTGTGAAATCATATTTCACTTTTATGATTTTTTTTAATTAATCATCTTGCCCAACCGCCACCATTCAGTGAAAAAATTATAAAAGTAAACTATAATTAAATTTAAATAATAACTAATAAAATATAGTTTAAAATTGCACAAATACTTTAGTAATCAGTTTATGATTAATTCATTAGTTTTTAAATAGCATCTAGCATTAAATTTTAATTTATTAATGATTTTACAATATAATTTCAAAGTATGTTTTAAAAGTTATTATTGCCACAATAATTTTGGGGATTTCAAATTTATTTTTGGCACTAAATTAAAATTTATAAGGATTTAAAATATAATTGGATAATATTATTTTAAAATATTGTATTATTCATTCTTATAACTAACATAATATATAATGAAATCAATTATATCTTTAACTGATAAAAAGACATATGCCATTTTATTAGTTTTTAGGGTAATATTTAGTATTAGGTTTTACCTTAAATTGGCATATTATATTTTTGTTAATTTATTTTATTAATTATTTAAAAGATTTTTTTAAGGTAATATCTAGTATTTTTTTTTATCTTTTTTTATGAGTAGTATTGATTTTAATCTTATAATATTTTTGTAGCTTTTTTAAGTGAACATATAATTCTAGGTAAATATATAACACATGGGGGCTTTTTACTAATTAGAAATAGCACATGGGAGTTTCTTTGCTAATAAAAATAACTTAAGGGTCCAAAAGAATAAAACTCGACGAAAAAAGTCGAAAAAATTGGTTGAAGGACCAAAACTGGATAAAAAACAACGATAAAACAAAATCACGATAAAGAACTATTTTCATAACGAGGTCACGATAAAAGACCCTGAATTGCTCAATGTCCCTCCCCTCTCGTTGCCAATGAGGATAATATGTTGGAATATTAGGGGCGTCAACCGCCTGGAGTTTCTTCCAACAGCCCGTACTCTTGCGCTAGCATTATCCGACTGTCCTGATTCTTCTAGAGACTGGATGCAGAGGAGAGAGCGCTTTCAATACCATGAGCCAGTTGCCCTTTGATGGTCGCAATATGGTTCACCCACTGAGTTACTCTGGCGGCATCCGTGTTCTTTATCATATGCATCAGGTGATGGTGCAGACCCTTACCACTAATACGCGTTAGATGCACATGGAAGCAGCCACATATACTAGACGTTCCGACTAAGTGTTATCTACAACCCCCCCCCCCCCACGTCAGAACAATAAGACCATGTATGGGGATCTCTATTGTCTTATACGACTACTATTAATGCTCATTGGTTACTTATTGGGACTCTAATGCTATTTTACACCACAATGAAAAACACGGGGGCGCCCTAAAACCTTGTCTTCTATGACCCTATTCTGCTCTTGTATTGAAACTTGTGGGCTCTCGACATTGGTTCCTCTTAACATCCATTCACCTGGACGAATCGTCGCGTAGGCAAATCCTTATGTGAACGATTGGACCATTTTTTTCGCTAACGTTGCTTTGGTTAACTCCTTTCCTTCAGCTTGAGTCCGCCACATGGCATCCCATACTTTCCAATACTCACCCATTCTCTTGGACCTCCTTTCCCCTGACCCCCCCCTTTGGCTAGAATTTTTCATAACGAGATGGCATGGGATCTTCATCCTATTTTCCTAGAGGTAGTTTCCAGAATCTGGGAATTAACTAATAGTCCAACTCACCCTTTGTCCATTATTTGCCAGTGATTTGCAACAACTACCTGAAATTGGAAACGCACCCAATATGGTAACCTTGATTCGCAACTCACCTCTCTCCAATCGCAACTCGTTGAAATTCAGCCCCAATTTATTTCTAACCAGCTGCCCCAAACCTTCACGGCGGGACGCTTCCTCCGCAATACTACCACCCGTCGTCTCACCCAGAAAGAACACTAGTTGGAACAACAATCTTGAGAACGATGGAGTGCAGATGGCGACAATAACACAAAATTCTACCATGTCTTCGCTTCATACCACCGCCAGGTGAATTCAATTTGGGGCATCCATACTGGAGATGGGACATGGGCCTGTAGTACGGGAGACATCCTTGCCGAGTTATGCCGTTTCTTTCAGTCCACTGGCCCCATTCCCCCTACGTCCTCTTGGTTCCATATTGCCCTCTCCCCCTAGCCCAGACCTTCACTCCCTCTTACTCCAACACATGGATGAGGTTGAGATTTATGCGACAAACTCCGGTATCAAACCTACCCATGCCCTCAACCCTGATGGACTCAACGCTCATTTCTACTGCCGATACTAGATCCAGCTCGCGCCTCATATCGTGACCCTGGTCAACGACTTCTTTTCCACCGCGCATATGTCGCCCGACATAAACCAGGCCACTATTATCCTCATCTCTAAACGAGAATACCCTCACCTCCCTCATCATTTTTGACCAATTATTTATAAGTTGTTGGTCGTCCGTCTTAGGCCATCTATGAACTCCCTCATTTTCCCTTATCAAAATGCATTTTCCCCCACAGCTCTATCACAGACAACGTCCTGATTACCAAGGAGTTTATTCACACGATCAACAATCGCCGCAATAGACGCAAGGGCCTCATGACAATCAAAATTGATTTGGTCAAGGCCTACGACCATGTCAATTGGCCCTTCATCACACTCCAACAATTCCAATTTCTGCCCACCCTTATCGGTTGGCAAATGGAATATGTTCAATCTGTGAAATTTAATGTTGTTGTTAATGGGTCCCGCTCCATCGAGCGGTTCCCCAATAAGGTACACAGACAAGGTGACCCCCTCTCCTCGTATTTATTTATTCTCTGCATGGAAGTCCTCATTGCTGCCTTTGTTTGGGCAACCGAATCTGGTGAATTTCATGCAGCCCGCGCCAGTCAACGCGGTCCGCTCATTCCGATCCTTGGCTTTGCAGAATAATGTTTCATATTTTGCAACGACAACCCTGATATGCTCTAACTCGTGATGCAATTTTTGCACTCCTTTCATGCCATGGCAAGGCAGTGGTGAGTTACGAAAAGTACCGAGTCTTGTTCTCCCCTAATATCCCAACGAAGCGGAGTCGTTCTATCCTTCGCCTCCTCGATATGGAAACCATGACAGCCCATGACGAGTACCTCGGCATTCTAATTTGGTAGGGTCCTTTTTTCCCTCCGCTTCTTTGACCCCATAATTGATTGCTTCACTCATCACATACATGTTGTTCATCGGTCATCGCACTCTTATTCAATCTACACTTCAAACGATGTCGGGCTACGTTATGAGCATGCTCCGCATCCCGAGCTATGTACTAACCACCTTCACAAAACTATCCAAAACCTTTCTTTGAAACTCCAACGGGCAATGACGACGAAAATGGCTAAAGTCGTGGCACACAGTTTGCTTTCCCAACAGTACGTAGAAGTCTATCACTAACCTCCTTCCAAGCCTTCTCTCCTCGATGAGGTGGACGGTGGGCAACGAGGCGTCCATCGGTTTTTGGCACTTCCTTTGGTTGGGCTCTTTCATAATAGTTGAGTACGTCCTTTCTATTCCTTCACACCTCCTTACTCTTCCTATTCAGGACGTCATTCAGCCAACTGTTTGCCGATCCTTTTGCGTGATATCGTGGATCGCATAAGGGGATTTCACTCCCTAGGAAGGGCATCCCAGACAACACATGTGGCAGTCCTGAGTTCTCCCTTGTATTAACGAGGCCTTTGCCACCTACGACTAATTTCTCAACGACATGTCCCAATCTCTAATTTTTGCCCCCTCTGCCACTCGGCTACTGAAACGACAACCTACCTGTTTGCGGATCGTCCCTATTTTTGGACGTCAATCAGGTTTTCCCCTTTTCAAATCCCTCTCGTAGCGGGAGAACATCATCTCCCATCTTTGATGCATTCCGCAATCGTCCACCACCCTCATTGGGTGTTGGGCCTTTGGCGTGCGCGTAATGAGCTCATTTTTTTTACGAAGGCCAATTTCAGCCTCTTTCATCATCTTCTTCATCTCACGGACGATTTTCGAACTCCCACCTGCGCCACCCACAAAACCTCACAAAATCTACATGTCCCTATCCAATGCGAGACCCCCTGCGCGGGTGGTTATCAAACTCAATACCAATGGTTCGGCTCTGGGCAATCCTAGCCCCACGGGTATTGGTGGCATGGTACGTGATTTTGCAGATACAGTAGTTGGTGCTTTTCCGAAGCGACGGGATGCAGCACTCACAACGTAGTTGAACTCTGGGTTATCACCGAGAGAGCACTACTTGCTTTACCCCTTTCGACTACTGCTCTTATCATTGAAATTGATTTGGAAGTTGTGTTTACCAGACTAACCAGGATGCTGGGCATCGAGACGACTGTCTTGCTCCATGATATATGGAGTGTAGGAGGACGAATTCTCACATTGTTCATCTCGTGTACATATAGAGGGGGCTGGGGAGATAGGTTGGCGGACATGATGACGTATATGGATTCGCGGACTGCCCATTGTGTAGGCGCAATGCCTACTTCACGAGCACTAAGCTCGTAGGGCTCATCGCTCTTGAACAAAGTTTTTGTTGGCACAATGGGTAGTTCACGAACACTTAGCTCATAGGGCTCTTCCCCATTTAATAAATTTTATGTTGGCGTAATGCCTACTTCACGAGTGCTTAGCTTGTAGGGCTCCATGCCTTTTTTATACGACTTGGACAAGTTATCCGTCTGATCTGGCGCATTTTGTCACGTCTGACTTGCAATGTGTATATACGAGGTTATTCCCAAACACCGACTCACACCCTATATACATTACACGACCTCGCTATAGTTTTTATATAAACATTTGATGTTAAAAATAATAAATTTAAAAAAAAAAAAAAAAAAAAAGAAGAAGAAGAGGGTGCTTCACTCATTAATGTGGGTTCTGCCACGATCTTCCTTCCAGGTGTCAGCCGAATTTCCAAGGAAGACCAAAAGATATTTCATAGTTTCCAAAGCCTTTTCAGATAAGTATTATTATGTATTGTTGCCATGAAAATATATAATGAACAAATTCAAACTCTTTTAATAATTCCCACAAACACAAGATAACATAGATGTGAGCAGAAATAATGCTATCCATAGAATCCTCTGCAGCTCTCCAACTAATCATCCCTCACTTGTCTCTTTTCTCTCCAAAACCCCGCAACACTAGCAATATTCCGTTATGCCGCTGCCCCTGGAAACGAACAACTTCTCCTGCATCAACAACACTAGTCCGATGTCAAAAGATGTACGTGCCAGGTACTTAATTACTAAACATATTACATTCACACTCATTCAGTTGATTCAAACTTAATTACACCTTTTCTTTTCTTTTTCATAAATTTTGGCACCTAGTCCATAATTTAAATTCGGAAATTATGTAATATATGTTACTTTGCAGGATTTGGAGAAGCCTCCCCTGAAGCTAAAGCAGCGAAACATCTGCACGATTTCTTCACTTATATTGCTGTTAGAATTGTTCACGCACAACTTGAGGTTGTTTATTTCACTCCCTAACTTTATTTATGGAAAATATCTTATTGTATGTATAATATTATGGATGAGTTTTTATATATTGACTAGTAATTTGACAGAACAGAGCTACAACGAAGAGGCATGTCGAGATTTGATGCAGTTCATGGAAACTCACTCGTTAAATGATGGAGATAAGTTTTGTGCTGATTTAATGAGGGAATCTTCCGGACACAAAAGTATAGGTATTAACTTGTACACTTCCCTTTCAAATGTTGAAATGAGTAAATTGCAGAAAATGTGTTTAAGTCGATTGCGTAGATAATTAATGATTTTGATTATTATTTAAAGTTTATATTAAAATGAGTTTATTCAAAGAAATGTTATAAGCTTATTAATAATACTTTGAGATTTTCTGAAATCATTCAATATTAAAAGATAATGAAAATGTGTACTACTGTGTTTTTGTTTTACAGATTAAGTTACCAACAACCTTTTTCAAATTCTTTTCAATAAATATGAGGATAAAATTTTGAACAATAGTATACAGTAGTTATGCGTCGAGTCAATATTTCACAGTATTAAAGTTTTGCTATCAATTACACTAGGTGCATATCAATTAAATATTATAATATAGATGTCTTTTTTTCTTTCTTTCTTTTTTTGATGAATAGTATAGCAGGAGGGAGTACTCGAATTTTTAGATTTCGCGCTTGTTAATAAAAATGACACCAAGACTCATGGTGAAAACTGAAAAGTCAAATGGTAAAATAGGAGTATTAAATTTCACCATACAAAATGTAGCTAGCCATGCATATCATTGCTAATCACACTTATATATGTTGTTTGTTACATGAAATTGTCAAACTCATTTCCGGCCGTCGGTTTGTGTAGCTCTCCGCATATTAGAGGTAAGTAAAACAGAATTTCATGTCTTAAAAGAATTTACAGCTTTTGTTGGAATAGTTGAGAAGTGGATGAACATGGTATATATTTTGGTCCAGGTGAGATCTGCATATTGTAAGAACGATTTTGAATGGGACAATTTGCAAAGGCTGGCGTTGAAGGTCAATCAATCTCCAAAGAACGTTTTCTTTCCTTTTTATTATTCACTGCTTCAGTTTATGATTGATCATTGCTAATTTATAAGGTTTTATTTGTTAACAGATGGTGGATGACCGTAACACAAGACTGATGAGAGATTATGTCTCAGAAACTACTTCTGTAAATACCGAAACAGAGAATCAATAGTACACTACGAAGTACAAACTTTGCGGTTTTCGCCAGCGTCTTTTTGCTATGTGCTAGCTTTTAAAAACATCTGTAAAGAGTTACCAATGTTTTATAAGACGTTGCCACGTCGCTGGCACAACCACTATGGGTCAAAAATATCCTAGTTATTTAAGTTTCATGGATGTCGTTCATCACTATCATTGATTTTCTTTAACAATAAGTTTTGCCAAGTAGATTCTTCAAAGTATTTTAGGACTGGTCTCGTTATATTCTTGTACTCAATTTAATATTATCGAGCACAATGTTGTTTCAGGCATCAATGTCATCTTGGACTCAGGCATCGCACGTCTAGTCAACCACCGGCTTAGTATCGGTGTTTGAAAAATGTTAATTCAAGACTCTAAGATCAACTTGACACGAAATGTTTAGTCAACGCACGAAATTCCCTCATTAATGCCGTATTGCCGTAACGCTAACCATAGATGGTGAATTTTTTTTTTTTTACTTTGATTTCATAACTTGTAAGCAGTGTTTTTAGATCCGGTCCGCTCACATAACCGGTAAGGCTACTGGTTAGTGGGTCAGCAGGTTGGACCGGTCAGACCACTGAGTAGATCGGTTTGTTGACTTTAATTAAAGTTCAATAAAAATATTTAAATAAATATATCATATTATTATATTATCACAACTAATCATAAAATAAGCAAACAAAAAATTAAACAACTTCAAATCCAAATCCAAAACTCGAATTAATGCCATTATTTTGTTATATTTTTATATAAAAAAATAATTCTACTATGAATATGCAGTTACTTAAAAAAATTAATAAATAATATTTATTTATAAATGATTTATGCTCATATAATTAAATAGAAAAATATCAAACATGTAGCCCAATCTCGATTTAATAAGATGTAGTTTGATCCATATATGACATAAGCCCACTAAAAGATACTATAATGTTTAAAATGAAAACATAGAAAGCAAAAAAAAAAAAAAAACCCTACCTTTCATCATTTCCAGCCGCTCAAGTCACCTTCTCTCTCTTTTTTTCTTTTTTTTAATTTACTAATGCAGCTCTCTCTCTCCTCTTTTTACAATTCTTCTTTTACATATTTGTCTCCTCAAACTTTGTACCTCACACACATCATTTTATATTTTTTTATTGACACTTCTTTCTCTTTCATTGCCTAGAGTTGTGAATTGAAGTTAATTAAGACTTTTAATTATGTTAGAAAATCGTATTTTGGAGGTAAGGTTTTTCTTGGCATGCTTTTAATCGAAAATACTTTAGATCTTTTGGGTTTTGGAGGAATTTCATTTTTTATGGTACATGAATGGTGAATTCGAAATTTCGAAGTGAGATTTCCATCAAAGTGTATGGGCCAGAATTGTAATTGGCACTAACATGACAAAGGAAAAAAAAAAAAAGAAAAAAAGAGCAAAACCGATTCGCTAGCGGTCCGATTAATCAGGCGAATCGGTCAAAATACCGGTCAAAATTGTCGGTTCCCCCACACACGGACAACACTCACAACAGGTCATTTTTGGGCCAGACCCGGACCGGTAAGGGCACCGATTCCTGGCCAGACCGGTCGGACCGTTGGTCCGATCCGAGTTTGAAAACAATGCTTGTAAGTCATATTAGGGAACAAAAGGAGGGGGCGTGGGATAAATTGAGGAAGATAACTTCCTCGGTTTCTTTAGGTAAACAAAATTTTTCTCCATAAAAAATCAAGTCACTTTCGCTATATGCATATGACAATCTCAACATAATATATAAATTCGATGGCTGAGTATCATGCCAAATTATGAGATGTAAATCGAGTGACTACAGTATTTAAAAGTTTATGAGATTAAGGACAAGATGAACTATATGTGAAGCGTGAAGTGTCTTTTTCCAAATAATTATGCCCAAATTTACACATCGTCACCCGATTAGTAAAGTTGGAGGCATTTTAAGCTTGAAAAAAAGTGTGTGAGATGCGATATTATCATATTAATGATTCAATATTTATAGGAGAAAATTGATTTGGTAATTTTGAAATTTAGATTACTTTTCAAATCGTACATCTTAAGTACAATTTGGTAGTTGTTGATTCAATTCGATAGTTTTCACTAAAATTTGAGTTTTGGTCACTCTTTTCTAAAGACTTCAAAATGAAATAGAAAAACTGGTAGAATAATGCCTTAATAATTAAGTGCAAATTTGAGAAAATAAACTGAGAAACATAACAAACATTGTCAAGCATATACCATTAAATCACAAAAAAATAAAAGAAAAATTAAATATCAAGATTTCGATATACAAAATATACATTATATCATTTGCGTCAAGATAGAAAAACAACGATTCGTGTGGGGATGAATGGTTGACCTAAGAAATGTGATTCTTGTATTGAATTGAGAAATGTATGCTATGCATGGGTTTACAATTATAGTTAAATTTGACCATCTTGTGAATGTCCTTCGCATGAAGGGAGCGTCCCTAAAAATTAGGGCAAACTCATGTACGTTCTCGGGCAAAGTCCATTGTGATCTCGACACGGCATCATCACCGGAATCTCACCGTCATTGGTCATCGATTCCCTATTTTCCCATGGGTCGAGGGCTAGGGTTTCTTGGCCGTTTAGTGTATTCGACGCGTTTTTTGCGCCGTGTTTGTTCCTGTTTTTTTCTCTTTCGTTTTTCTCTTCTCCGTTCGTTCGTTCTCTGTTTTATTCAGTAGGTTTTAAGGATTTGATTGGGTACTAATTTTTTGTTTGTGTTTGTCTTCTCTCCGGTGTGAGTCAGTCGAGTTGCAGGTTTGTTTTTTTGTTTCTTGGTCGGGATTGATCATCACGAACTGCAACACTGCCTCACAGGTTTCGTCACGGCAACAATGGACGACACATGCAACATGTTGCGAGTTGGTCTATCTCTCACGGATGGCGAAGGCGAGGGGGGGTTTCTTGTTACCTGATGAACCGTGGCAACATGCTAACGTGCAATCGGACTTGATGGTGGTCGGACGTTTGATCTCAGGGAAGCCGCCTAATTTTATCTCATTCTGCACCATGATCAAATCTCTGTTTAAAGCAGGAAAGGGCATTGAGATCACCCAGATCAATGAAAATCGCTTCTTATTTCAGTTCTTCCACAAACTTTACAAGAACTATGCTCTCTAGCGATGCCCGTGGTCGTTTGATAAAAATGTAATTGTTCTGGCCGAGGTAGATAAGAATGAAAACCCGATTGACACGAATTTGGATCATTGCAGCTTCTTTGTTCGCATCTATAATATTCCGCTGATCCTTCAAACGAATACCACTGCGCATGCTTTAGGTAGTCTTCTCGGAATCATGAAAGAGGTCGACCTTGCAGAATCTTCAGGAATTAGCATGAGGATTCGGGTAAAGATTGATGTGACTAAACCGCTACTTCGATTCATGAAACTCAGGGGTAAAGGGGGATATGAGATGACAGTGTCGTTTAAATACGAGCGCTTACTGAACTTTTGTTATTTATGTGGCATGCTTGGGCATATCATGGCGGACTGCGAAGCTAAGTATGACTTGAACTTGGATGACATCTCCCAATTACCCTATGGGGATTGGCTTTGAGAAAATCCGATAACTACGGGGTCTTTCCAGGGGTAGCATTACACGGTCAGGGGAGGGAGCGGTCAGGGACGGTTTGCTGGTAGGGGTGGGAGTTTTAAGCGCATGGCAGATCGGGTCCTCATGCACAGTCATGGCGTCAAAATTGAGGGGGAACGTCACACTCTTGCGAGCACAGATTGTCGGCTAGTTGTCTACGGGATAATCTTAAGGGGGTGACCGTGGGGTGCGGATTGATGAGGTAACTTCAGGTATCAACGGATATGACGACGTAGTTGTGACTTCACGTGACTTGTTGGAATTGGACTCGAGGATGGACAGAAAACGGCCAGGCTAAGAGATACGGGTTACAGAGATTTGTCAACGACTTCTCACGGATTTGAGTGGAGACAGTGAGGTGAGGGGGACTATGGGGCTAACCGATGCTATGGATGTAACAACGGCAATACAGACGTGGGCCGAGATTACACACAAGCATGAGAGAAGGGTCGACTCATGAGGAGGAATGTGGCGACTAACGATAGGATGGTGGTGCAGGAGTCAGGTGTGGGGCAGAAGCGTCTTTTTGTTAAGAACGTGGGGACTGGGCAATCGACACATAAATGAGCACAACTTTTTGGCGGCGACTGCTGAGCATTCCCACCAATCTCAATGAGTCCCTTATGTTGGAACTGTCAGGGCTTGGGGAACCCTTGGACAGTTCGGGAACTACGGGAGTTGGTTTCCAAATTTCGCCCCCTCTTGTTTTCTTGTCTAAAATAAAGTGCAAGGCAAGCAAAATAGAGCGTTGAAAGTTAATTTGAATTATTTTGGAGTTTGTGTCAAGGTTAAGGGATTGTCGGGAGGATTGGCGCTTCTTTGGGACAAAGGATGGGATGTTCAGTTACTGAGTATGTCGGATAACCATATTGATGTCGTTATTGTGGGACATGGGACGGATCTTGATTGGCAATTCACATGGTTTTACTGGGAACCAGATGGGACGAAAAGAATACGTACATGGAATTTGCTTCGACATCTTCGAGGTGTATTAGGGCTGCCATGGCTATGTGCGGGGGATTACAATGAGATTTTGGGTCAACATAATAAGAAAGAGGGCCCTTGTTGACCAAATTGGTTGATTCGGAATTTTAGAGACACTTTGTCGGATACGGGGCTGAGCGAGCTTGACTTTACGGGTCCTAGGTTCGCATGGTGTAGTAGGCGGCCTACTTCTTTCACGACTTGGTAAAGACTTGATCGGGCTTGTGCGGGCATGTGTTGGCGGGACCATTTTCCATCGGTAAGGGTTGATCACATCATCACAATTAAATTGAATCACCATGCAATCCTTATCCGTATGGTGGGGCAGCAACACATAAATCGAAAGCCATCCCGTTTCATGTTTGAGGCGGCTTGGCTCTCGAAAACTGAATGCATGGAGGTAGTTGATGATTGTTGGCGCAGTAGTGGATGGAGGGATCTTACAGCAAAACTTGATGGGTGTCGGGCATGATTGACCCAGTGGCATAAGATTGACGGTATTAATTTAAAAAAAAAAAGAATAGAAGCGCTGAAAAATGAGCTTATTAATATTCGGTCAGGAACTCTCACTCTGGAGTCGAAACAGGAAGAATTGAAAGTTAGCGGTCAATAGGAGGAGTTGTTAGAATCGGAATAGGTGTACTAGAAACAAATGGTGAAGGTGCAGTGGTTGAGGGAGGGGGATAGAAACACACATTACTTCATATGAGAGCGAATGAGAGAAGAAAGAAGAACGAGATTACGGGGTTACGAGATGAGGGGGTGCTGCGCATGAATCCGAGCGAGATAGACCAGTTTAGCAACATATTACTTCGCATCCATCTTTCGCACCAGCGTTCCCTCTAATGATGCCATTGAGGACGTGTTTCAGGACGTGGACGTGAGGGTCACTTGCTCCAGCCATTTACAGTGGATGAGGTACGTAAAGCTATTAAGGATATGTACCCTTTTAAATCCCCGGGTCCTCATGGATATTCTGTGATCTTTTATCATAAATTATGGGACATTATTGGGTGGAGGGTGTTACTAGCTTTGTTCTATCCTTTCTTAATGATCGTGTGCTTGATTCTTGTGTTAGCTTTACTTATATTGTTCTTATTCCTAAATGTCCTAACCCTGAGATGATGACTCAGTTTTGCCCGATTAGTCTTAGTAATGTTTGTTTTAAAATTGCATCCAAAGTTGTGGCTAATCGGTTGAAACTCATTTTGCCTACTATTATTTCTCCTTCTCAGTCAGCTTTTGTTTCAGGTCACCTTATCACTGATAATATTTTGGTGCCTTTTGAGATTAACCATTGTTTGAAAAATAAAAGAACATGGAATCGATGTCATATGACGTTGAAGCTAGATATGAGTAAGGCCTACGATCAAGTCGAGTGGTCATTTCTTGAGAAGGTAATGCTTAGATTAGGTTTTGATCCGAGTTTTGTTGCTCTTATCATGCTTGGGGTTCGTTCGGTGTCTTATTCTATTCTTCTTAATGGGCGTGAGTCGAGTGTTTTTTTCTTTTCGAAAGGGGCATTAGGCAGGGGATCCATTATCCCCCTACCTTTTATTATTTGTTTTCGAAGTTTTTTCAGCTCTCATTGCTAGGGCCGAGGAGCGCGCAACTATTAGAGGGGTATGGATCAGCCGTGATGCACCGCCCGTGTCTCATTTACTTTTTGCAGATGACACCCTTCTTTTTTGTCACACGGACGTGCCATCGGCAACCTGTATTAGGGATATTTTAGAGAGGTTTGAGCCGGCGTCGAGGCAGAAAATTAACCTTGACAAATCGGTGGTTATTTTTAGTAAGAATACGGATGAGGTGACGCGCGACGCAATTGGGGGGCATGTTAGGCGTAATGGTGGCAGAGCGCCATGAAAAATATATGGGGATGCCATCGGTGGTGGGAAAATCAAAGAAAGAGTTGTTTGACTTTATTAGAGAGCGTATTTGGAAGAGAGCTCAGGGATATAAGGGAAAAACACTACCGGGAGCTGGAAAATAGGTTTTGGTGAAATCAGTCATGCAATCTATCCTTACATTTATTATGAGCTGTTTTCGGTTGCCGGATTTCTTAATTAAGAAGATGGAATCGATTATTAGTAATTATTGGTGGGGGAGTGGCGAGCAAAATAAAATTCATTGGGTTGCCTGGGATAAATTATGCAAGAAAATGGAGGATGGTGGTATTGGGTTTCGGAATTTGAGAACTTTTAATCTTGCTCTACTAGCCAAGCAAGCGTGGCGAATTTTTTCTAATCTTGATAGCTTAGTGAGTCAAATTTATAAAGCTAAGTATTTCCCGCTCTCGAATTTGTTTGAAGCTCAGATGGGGGCCGCGCCATCGTTCTCCTGGCGCTGTATTTGGGTATCAATTCACGTGGTGAGGAGAGGAGTGTGATGGCAGGTGGGGAACGACAATGATATCTCAGTATGGCATGACGTGTGGTTACTGCGTCCGTCTTCTTTTCGCCCTATTACTCTGGTGCATCTGGACGAGCCTTTTCTTATAGTGCGTGGCTTGATCGATGTGGACACGAGACAATGGGATGTAGTGGTTTTGCGAGGCTTCTTATGGGAGGTGGATGTTGTGATTATTTTATCTATTCCGTTGGGCGATAATAACAATCGAGATCGGCGAATTTGGCACTTTGAGAAGAAGGAGAGTTTTTCTGTTCATAGCGCGTATCATCTTATAGCGTCGCACGGTCTTTTGGTGCGAATGGGGGAAGCGACATCGGTCTCCCAACCGCATGCGTCATGGAAGAAAATTTGGAAAATTGAATGCCCGAATAAAATTAAGTTGTTCATGTGGCGTTGTTGTATGGATATCTTTCCGACGCACTGGAAATTAGAGAGGCGACGGATTTGTTTAGATAAGGCGTGCGTTGTTTGCAAGGGGGGTGAGGAAACACTGAGGCATTGCCTTTTGGATTGTCCTTTTGCACGACAAGTTTGGGCGCTTTCTAATATTCCGATGGCATTATGGTTTCGGGATACGGAGGGGATTGAGGACTGGATTGTGCGCATTGTGAGTTTTTAAGGCCGGAGGTGGTTGGTTTTATTTGTACGCTTTGTTGGGCTATTTGGAGTAATCGCAACAATATCTTGGCGGGGGAGAAGGAACATAGAGCGAATGAGGTTGCATATTTTGTTCAAAGTTTTGTCACGGCTTGGACGAATCGGCATGGTCAAAAGGAAAGTAGTGCACGCGACAGGGAGGTTGCGGAATGGATGGCTCCATTAGGTAATATCATTAAAATTAACTTTGACAGAGCGTGGTTTAGCGAGGAGGGGGAGATTGCGTTCGGGTTGGTGGCGCACGATTGCAACGGACAACTACTTGTGTGGCGTCAAAGAAGATTTGTGTCCTTTATGGATTCGAGTGGAATCGAAGCAACGGCCGCGTTGGGAGCAGTGGATTGGACGATCTCTAAGGGTTGGCGCGATGTGTTATTTGAAGGAGATAGTTTGGGGATCATTCAGGACATTAATTATGGTACCAAGGAAAACGCGCACGTAGCTAATATTGTTAAGGACTTGCGACAATGACTTCGGAATCACACTGGATTCTATTTCCGATGGGTACGACGAGAGGCGAATGCGGTGGCTCATGCACTTGCAAGGAATGTCGTGGATAATGCAGATGGTTTCGAAACTTAGAGTATAGGACTTTGCTATGATGTTTTGTCGCTTTTTTAGCTGTTCTATTTGGTTTGGTTCTTGTGAACGGTTGTAGCATCTGTTATTTGGAGGAGCTACAGGTTTTTGAGCAATAATATGCATTAGTTTAAAAAAAACTATTAAATAATTTAATTTTTCTGTGAGGTTTTGAAGTCGATAAAAGAAAAATACCGAACCAAAACATTGATTTGATAAATGGGTAGCAGATTGTTTACTGGATCATTGATTGATTCGATAAATCAAGCTGTACTATTCAACGATTGATCAATTCGATCTATTTTAAACCTTCCTAATCGAATAATTATTCGTATAAAAAAAAATCGAATGATTGTGTAGTGGGAGCAATGAATTACTTTTGGGCTGGGCCTAAAAGTTTATATATTTGGGCCATCAGTGTAGTCCAGTTTCTTAGTACTTCTTGGACCGCATATCCCCTTCTCTCTCTTTTTTTTTTTTAAATAGTTTTTGGGGCTCGTTTTATTTCTCATGAATCTTTAAATTTAACCGTGAATTATTGTTGAACCAAATTTATCATTGTCATAACTCATAAGAAGAAGAAGACATGTTTATAAATATACATTCTTCTGTGGCGGTGGCACATTAGATGAGAAAAAATTATAGTAATTGATAGTTAAATCAACTACGCCAGACGATATACAAGTATATAATTATTTTATGTAATTCAAATCGAATAATATAACCTAATGTTCACCATCTAGTGCCAACAAAATTAACCTTTATGATTTTGAAGTGGAGCCCAAGGTTGATATTGTTGTGAGTTGGATTGCCATTTCCTGTCGCTATTTATTTATGCTTTCGATTGGTGTCCTCTACCAGTTCACTATCGAGTGAAACAAATGGATCCATGCCCTAACCATACTGCAGTTTCCATTGTCCTTTGTACTGAGTTTTAAACTTTGCTTAGACAAATACAGCAAAATTAATTACATTAATAATGTGACCACTATCTTCGCTAGGTTGTTCTCTTCTAATATTTTGTTTTTCAAAAGTATCAAGTATCTACTTGATCATTATCTTTTTCTTCTTTAGTTGACGTTCGATATTTAAAAAATTGAATATAATTTGACTCATCACAAAATCGCAAACAACCCTTATTATAAATTTGAACTATTAGCGATTTGTGATGCACATATAAAGCCCTTGGATCCTTCATTGATTAGGTTACACGTGGGTAAAGTGAAACCGCCATCATTGTCTCCTTCAGTTATAATTGATAATATAATGTCTACGCTAATACAATATATATTGATAATAAGTGACAAGAAGAATCTTGAGATAGACATTAACTTATGACGCCGTTTATTTATCCACTTTATCCTCGAGTGATTATCAATCTTACAACATGAAATAGCACTATTTCCTTAAACAACAGTCTTTTATTGGAGAGAAGCAAGTATTAAACTATAATTTAGTTGATAACAATTTGAAATGATGGACCACTTTGTCAATGGATGGCATAAGAACTATTAACAATATATGTTGTAATAATTTAAAATTAGAGAAAGATGATAATATATTTACTTTTACGTGATGCAGTGAAATAGAAGATCTGGTGACAGCATAATTGAAACATGGATGGCAAAATGATGTTAATGTATATGGCACCCGATCCTCGAAAAATAGGTCCCAAAAATTTAATTCTTTTTTTGATAGTAATCCCAAAAATTTAATTCACACCTCATATTATCTATCAATTAGATTATGATTTTTGGAACCTCCAAGCAATTTGTGTCTATAAATTTAAATGGTAATATTTAATATTATTATACATGTTGCAGTTCCTCCAGATACAGCTCTACATTATAATGGCAACAAGTTTTTTTTTTTTTTGATGCGGGGTGCTTTCGTCCTGCTAACTAGGCACTCCACGTCAGACTAACCCAAGCTTCATACTGGTGTTGGGTTAGCTTTGAGTTCGAGAAACCTGCACTGAAAAACACGAAAAGTATATACCTGAGTGAACTTGGAGTTTGTTGATTTCGGACTGAACTTGGGCTGGGCCAAGCTGCCTACGTATCCCGTATAGGGAATCAAGCCGAACGTAGTTCATTGTTTCTCCTTGATAGCCATTGTTGCGCGTTGGGCTATTGGACCGTGCTGAACGGGTATGCCTTATGTTGGGCTCGAGGCTTGTTGAGCCGTGTTGAACGGGTGTGCCTTGTGTTGGGCTTGAAGCTTGTTGGGCCAAAGCGAGTCAGATGGGCCTCCAATCCGTACTGGATTGTGCGTCCACGAGAGCTTGATGGACCATGTCGCATAAGACGTCGTCGGACCGAGCGGGTCGGACGGAATTTGAGCTCTCAAAGTCTAGAGAGAGAAAGCTCTGACTTAGAGAGAGAAAGTCTGATGTGAATTGTGTCTCTTTTTGCCTTCAGAGGATGGGGTATTTATAGGTACTTCATGGGCTTGTTGATGGGCTTGGCCCATCATTGATGGACTTGTGTTGAACCTCAGAAGGCGATGATTCGAGGAGGCGACAACCCGAGAAGGCGATGACCTGAGAAGGCGATAACCTGAGAAGGCGATGAGGCGATGACCTGAGAAGGCGACAACCTGGGAAGGCGATAACCTGAGAAGGCGATGAGGCGATGACCTGAGAAGGCGACAACCCGAGAAGGCGACAACCTGAGAAGGCGATGACCTGAGAAGATGATGACCCGATGAGGCGATGACCTGAGAAGGCGACAACCCGAGAAGGCGATAACCTGAGAAGGCGATGACCTGAGAAGGCGATGACCTGAGAAGGCGATGACCTGAGAAGGCGACAACCCGAGAAAGCGACAACCTGAGAAGGCAACAACCCGAGAAGGCGATGACCTGAGAAGCCAACGACTTTCACTCCTTATCTCTTTAAGATACTAAAGCAACACCAATGACTTAGTACTTTTACGGAACTTGTCATTTATATACTTCAAGGTGTGACACGTGGTCGAGTGAGAGGTTGCCAAATATCAATACCAAAGTACGGTACAACAGTAATCCCCCCACTTCGCAGTGTGTTATCTGAAGGAGAAGACATTGTGAAGTAGATTAGGCACTCCTTGGTTCATATTTCGCTTATCTTCTTGTTCTTGCTTGTCTTTGCCTCCAAATGTCATTATTTGGTTCTTGTCTTCATGACTTACGATGATGGCCTACCTTAATAGGCTCTTTACCTAGTTTATTTCGGTAGGGCTTACATTATTCGCCTACTTTATGGGATATTCGCCCAATAGGCTCTTCACCTAGTTTATTTCGGTAGGGCTTACGTTGTTGGCCTACTTTATGGGATATTCGCCCAATAGGCTCTTCACCTAGTTTATTTTGGTAGGGCTTACATTGTTTGCCTATTTTATGGGATATTCGCCCAATAGGCTCTTCACCTAGTTTATTTCGGTAGGGCTTACATTATTGGCCTACTTTATGGGATATTCGCCCAATAGGCTCTTCACCTAGTTTATTTCGGTAGGGCTTACATTATTGGCCTACTTTATGGGATATTCGCCCAATAGGCTCTTCACCTAATTTATTTCGGTAGGGCTTACGTTGTTGGCCTACTTTATGGGATATTCGCCCAATAGGCTCTTCACCTAGTTTATTTTGGTAGGGCTTACATTGTTTGCCTACTTTATGGGATATTCGCCCAATAGGCTCTTCACCTAGTTTATTTCGGTAGGGCTTACATTATTGGCCTACTTTATGGGATATTCGCCCAATAGGCTCTTCACCTAGTTTATTTCGGTAGGGCTTACATTATTGGCCTACTTTATGGGATATTCGCCCAATAGGCTCTTCACCTAATTTATTTCGGTAGGGCTTACGTTGTTGGCCTACTTTATGGGATATTCGCCCAATAGGCTCTTCACCTAGTTTATTTTGGTAGGGCTTACATTGTTTGCCTACTTTATGGGATATTCGCCCAATAGGCTCTTCACCTAGTTTATTTCGGTAGGGCTTACGTTGTTGGCCTACTTTATGGGATATTCGCCCAATAGGCTCTTCACCTAGTTTATTTTGGTAGGGCTTACATAGTTTGCCTACTTTATGGGATATTCGCCCAATAGGCTCTTCACTTAGTTTATTTTGGTAGGGCTTACATTGTTTGCCTACTTTATGGGATATTCGCCCAATAGGCTCTTCACCTAGTTTATTTTGCGCTTTGGCTTATATTGTTCCTCGACTCAGCTTGTCCAAGATTTGATTTGTTCCATGCCTTGTTTCTCATTCTCATCGTGTCCCCTCTGTAAGGGTTGGATGATCCGTGTTGTGCCTTATGCAGTGTGTGTGACTATGCTCTATCACGTTGTGTGGAGTGACGAGGTAGTGAGACACCTCTTGATTGTTGCGAGATCATGTATCTTGACCTGAGCTCTTTTTATTGATTAGTTGATCATCGTGAATAACTTTGATAGTTGATTTATTCTCTGGAACATTGTACCCCACTTAAGTGTATTATAGGTACTTAAAATGTGATGTCATAGTAGACGTTCAGCGCCTTGAGAGGCATTCGGTGTTGTGAGAGGCGTTCAACGCCTTGAGATGCGATCAAAACCTTAAAATGTGTTTATTGCTATAAGAGGCATTCTTTTGGTGTAGTCGCTTCTTGAAGCGATATTGACGCGTAAGTCGCTGAATGTAGCACTATTTTGTGATAAATCTTAACGAAGCATTGTTGATGCTAAGACGCCTAATAAAGCGTTATTTTATAAGTTACTTAATAAAGCATGAAGCATTGCTGACTTGTAAGTCGCTTCATGAGGCTCTTTGTAGTTTGATGAAGAGATGCTAGTTTGTAGCTTGATGTAGTTTGATCCAACCTTTTCTTTTGTTCGTGGAGGTAGTTGATCCATCGACATGCAACAACCATGCCATACTGGCTTTTCTTGAGTTGAGGCATGCGTCTATAATAAGAGCATGAGCAACATCCCTTACTTATTTGCTTCACATTTGGGGGTCGCTTTTAATTTTTGATATGCATGCCCTCTATGAGGTTGAGCTCAATCTTCATTCTGCACATTCTCTTTGCGTCGCATTCATTCTTCAAAAGTGCATACCGCATGGAAGTCACATTCAAATTTTATGAAGCTATTCTTGAGCATCTTGGCTATTGGTTAAGCTAAGTCGTTACTAGTTGAGATTTAAAAAAATCTAACTCTTCATGAGCTTTGGAGAATGACAAGTGTTCTTCAGCTTCGGGAAGCTATGTCTTTAGTTCTTGAGCATGACGGTTTAATCTTGACCTCCACTAAGTTGTCTTGATATGACCTTGTATTTGGGCGGTTGTATGAAAGCGGGATCGTGCTGGTCGGACAACTAAGGTCAAAGATTTGGGATCTCAATTGATGGAAAATTTGAATCTTCATCGGTGCGAACTCTCTTGAAGCCGCATTCAATCTTTAACCGCGCATACCCTCTCGTGATCAAATTAATCAGTGATGGTGCTTACCTTCTCGGGGCTAACTTTCAACCTTTATGAAGCTATTCTTGAGCATCGTAGCTTTTGAAAAAACTGAGACGCAATTGGTTGAGGTTCGAGAAATTAGCTCTTCATAAGCTTGGGTGCCATCATGTACTTCTTGAAGCTTTGTGAAAGAAAATTTCTCATTGCTTGAGTCTTCACGAGTTTTTCGAAACCAATAAAAGCTGGAATTATTAAGGAGAGTACTCTGCGCAATTCCAGGAAAATAGCCATAACTCCCTCTAGAAAATTCCAAATGACTTCTAGTTTGTTGCATTAAAACCATGACTCATAGAGCTTTCCATCTATATATGACGCACTTTCTGGAATTGTCTCAATAGGAGCAGTTTTTTGAAAGAGCTTGAGCATCGTACTTTAACTTGACAGATTTTGAAGCTGTCTGCGCAATCTCGGAAAAAAATCCATAACTTCTTCTACAAAATTCCAAATGACCTCTAGTTTGTTGCATTAACTAGAAGACTCATAGATCTTTCCATTTGTATATGGCGCACTTTCTGGAACTGTCTCAATAGGAGCAGTTTTTTGAACGAACTTGAGCATCGTAACTTTAACTTGATGGATTTTGAAGCTGTCTGCGCAATCTCGGAAACAAATCCATAACTTCTTCTACAAAATTCCAAATGACCTCTAGTTTGTTTCTTTTAAAAGACGGAACACAGATTTTTCCATCCATATGAGGCGCGCTTTCTGGAATACTCTCAACCAGAGCAGTTTTGTAAAATAATTTGAGCTTTTGTTGGGTCGTATCCTGAAAATTGAAGCCCTTTCCACATGCTTTGAGTTACTTTAAATATTTTTCAATCTTCTTCCAAGCTTGAAGATATTTTCCAGATTTGGATAACGGTTCTTCCCAATAATCACGCTTAATAATTATGATGAAACGGAAATTTTCCTTCCCATATTCACGCTAATTAAATAGATGAAACAGAAATCATGGATTTTTGCCGTTTCAAAATTTTCTTTTCAGCAGTAGTAACTTTCTTCCTCCTATATACATATACCGCTGACTCACTCTTCCCTCTTTCAAAATTCCAGCCGCCCACAAACCGTTCGTCTAGGAGCAACTCGATGGAAGAAGAGTTCGCATGTACGAGTTCGCACGCTAAGGAAGATCACACGCCGTGGGGGTTTGCCGTTTCTGCTCGTTCGTTAGCGACAAGGGAGATCGAATGGTGAGAGTTCTAGCAAGATGATCAGTCCGTACATTTTCCACGACTACTAGTAGTTCACCGGCGCTGGGATTTCGCTCTTGTTCGTCGATGGGAGGAGTTCCGACGTGCTGCCATTCATCACCGGGAGGAGTTCATGCGTGCTGCTGTTCATCGGTGCGAGGAGTTCCGACGATGCTGTTTTTCGTGCAAAGAATTCATGCAGGGCTGCTGTCCGTGCAAGGAGTTCCGGCGGGCTGCTGTTCGCGCAAAGAGTTCGTGGGAGTTTGGTTGCTTAGCTGTTCGCCGGTGAAGAGATGATTAGTAGCAATTCGGGTAAGCTCTTCCATTTGCAGCGAGGAGTTTGGATGACGAGATTTTTACGGATCTGTTTGATGGTGAGGCGGAGCTGATCAGTTCGTGCACAACGAGGAGTTCGGGTGAAGGAGAAGAGATCGGGCTAGCATATCAGTTTTGTTCTTGCGCCAGGAGTTCGTGCACGACAGAGGAGAAGAATTCGTGAACTGTTGGTGAACTGTTGGCCGGCGCAAAGTTGCTTGTTCGTGTAAAGAGTCGGAGCTGCTGTTAGTGCAAAGAGTTTTTGCAGAACTGCTGAACCGTGCAAGGAGTTCAGTCGCGTTGCTGTTCGCCGATGAAGAGTGCTCGAGCGAGCAAATCTGTTTCATGCAATGACGCTGGATCAATTCGTGCACGAAGAGATTGGACGGTGATCAGTTCAAGAGGTTGATTCGACTCATCAACTGTGTGTAGCGCCGACTCCTTCTTTGTCTTGTTTCATGGGGATTAAGCCTTGATAAATAGATCCGCCTTTTTGCCTTGATTAATATATTCTTTTCTCTTAGCCTTGATGGATTTAAGTTCGCCTATGTGGAACCATGATAGAATAACATCATACTCCAACTGTTAAATGCCTCCCAATGTTGAATTAGTATTTTGTTGTAAACGTGATCAGAATTGATTCTCCTTAATTGAATGAATTCAAATAAAGAATTCATCAATGTCATTATAGCATTAGACTCCAATTGTTGAATTTACATTATGTCATAGACTTGATTCGCCTTGATGAATGAATTTCCCTTGCTAACCTTAATAATTAATCTTTATTTTCTTCGTTCTGTTTCAGGTTTTTGCAACGGGGTAAAGAGTTCACGTGAAAAACCATTTTGCACGAGCAGAGCTTACTCAAAGAGAGTTTAGTTGTAGGACTGGTCCAACTTTTGACAAGAATTAATGGGGTTGGCCCTTTGATTGCTCTCGTAGACCTTGCCATGGTGATGAACACGCGCGTTTCCTTCATAGCGTACACCCAAGGGGCGATGATCGTCGCTCGAAAGAAGGAAAATGACCAAGTAAGAGCCAAAGGGACTCGTGGTGGCATAGCTCTTAATCAAGATTCAAGGTGTTAAACGCGATGATGCTAGCATGGCATCTCGCATCCCTTTGACTGGGAAGGATGACAGTGCCAACCATGAAGCTCTTCGATTGCATGAAAGAAGAGGACCAAATGAAAGTCAAGGGACTCTTGGTGGCGTGGCTCTCAATCAAGACTCTAGGCTCCAAACACACGATGATGCTAGCATGGCATCTCGCGTTCCTTTGACTGGGAAGGATGATGGTGCCAACCATGAAGCTCGTCGATTGCATGAAATAAGAGGACCAAATGAAAGTCAAGGGACTCTTGGTGGCGTGGCTCTCAATCAAGACTCTAGGCGCCAAACACACGATGATGCTAGCATGGCATCTCGCGTTCCTTTGACTGGGAAGGATGATGGTGCCAACCATGAAGCTCGTCGATTGCATGAAAAAAGAGGACCAAATGAAAGTCAAGGGACTCTTGGTGGCGTGGCTCTCAATCAAGACTCTAGGCACCAAACACACGATGATGCTAGCATGGCATCTCGCGTTCCTTTAAGTGGTTTATCCATCGTTGGGTCTAGTAAGGCTTCTACATTTAAGAGGAGCGACGTGTCATGTTGCTGCAACTCTCTTAGAAGCTCTTGTCGTAAATTCTTCTCTCTGCTAAGTAGGTTTATTGATGATGGTGCTCTCAGATGCTCTGAAGACCTTGCCATCGTGATGGACACGTGTGATTCTTCTACAATGCACTTAGTGTTTTTCTTCAAAGCTTCATGTTGTAGTGGTTGCAAATCCTAAAGTGGTGCCGATGCATTTGCCAACTTGTCGCGGGTGCACGTTGCTCCGTCAGGATCGTTCCAAAGTTATTCGCCAATGAAGAGATCGTGCAAGGACGTCGTGTGTGCTTCTGTTCATTGATGCGAGGAATATCGTCTCAAAGTTGTTCGTCAATGAAGAGGTTGTACATGTCTTGAGTTCGTGGTGCTCTTAGAGGCTTGCAAAGCTTGAATGGGTTGAGCCACATGCTTTGGCGATAGCAAGTCCTGAAGTGGTCTTGCTGCGATTGTTAACTTGTCGCGGGTGCCTGTTGCTGCATTCGGATCGTTGCATCAACTCTCCTAGTAGCTCTAGCAGAAGGTTCTTCTCGTTGTTGAGTAGCGGTGTTAATCCTCTCAGTTGCTTTCGTATACCTTGTAATGGTGCATGTATTTCTTCCACAGTGCATTGAGTGGTTTCCCACAGATGGCGCCACTGATGCGGGGTGCTTTCGTCCTGCTAACTAGGCACTCCACGTCAGACTAACCCAAGCTCCCTACTGGTGTTGGGTTAGCTTTGAGTTCGAGAAACCTGCACTGAAAAACACGAAAAGTATATACCTGAGTGAACTTGGAGTTTGTTGATTTCGGACTGAACTTGGGCTGGGCCAAGCTGCCTACGTATCCCGTATAGGGAATCAAGCCGAACGTAGTTCATTGTTTCTCCGTGATAGCCATTGTTGCGCGTTGGGCTATTGGACCGTGCTGAACGGGTATGCCTTATGTTGGGCTCGAGGCTTGTTGGGCCGTGCTGAACGGGTGTGCGTTGTGTTGGGCTTGAAGCTTGTTGGGCCAAAGCGAGTCAGATGGGCCTCCAATCCGTACTGGATTGTGCGTCCACGAGAGCTTGATGGACCATGTCGCATAAGACGTCGTCGGACCGAGCGGGTCGGACGGAATTTGAGCTCTCAAAGTCTAGAGAGAGAAAGCTCTGACTTAGAGAGAGAAAGCTCTGACTTAGAGAGAGAAAGTCTGATGTGAATTGTGTCTCTTTTTGCCTTCAGAGGATGGGGTATTTATAGGTACTTCATGGGCTTGTTGATGGGCTTGGCCCATCATTGATGGACTTGTGTTGAACCTGAGAAGGCGATGATTCGAGGAGGCGACAACCCGAGAAGGCGATAACCTGAGAAGGCGATGAGGCGATGACCTGAGAAGGCGACAACCCGAGAAGGCGACAACCTGAGAAGGCGATAACCTGAGAAGGCGATGAGGCGATGACCTGAGAAGGCGACAACCCGAGAAGGCGACAACCTGAGAAGGCGATGACCTGAGAAGATGATGACCCGATGAGGCGATGACCTGAGAAGGCGACAACCCGAGAAGGCGATAACCTGAGAAGGCGATGACCTGAGAAGGCGATGACCTGAGAAGGCGATGACCTGAGAAGGCGATGACCTGAGAAGGCGACAACCCGAGAAGGCGACAACTTGAGAAGGCAACAACCCGAGAAGGCGATGACCTGAGAAGCCAACGACTTTCACTCCTTATCTCTTTAAGATACTAAAGCAACACCAATGACTTAGTACTTTTACGGAACTTGTCATTTATATACTTCAAGGTGTGACACGTGGTCGAGTGAGAGGTTGCCAAATATCAATACCAAAGTACGGTACAACATTTTTTGATGCTATATAATGCAAACAACTTGAATTAGTTGTGTACTCAGTGAATATTAAATACTGATCAGATTAAAAGATGTGACAATACAGAGCAGTAGATTTTACAGGTCTTTTTTTTAACAGGTCTGTTAGTTTAATGCAACCACTGTGTGTCGTTCTTAATTTTATTATTTTGATACATGAATAAGGTGTGGATAAGACTGTGCTATGAACCCGGTTAAGGTGATTTTGTTCACATGTGATACTAATTTTGTTATTATTTCATCTGGGTTAGAGGAAAATAGAAATTCAATATAATATGGTTTGAAATATACCAAGTTATGTTAATCTATTATAAATATCGACTAGCTTTGTCCAAAACACCTATTACACTTTAGGAAAGCCTGGAATGACAAGAATAACTCTTAAGAGTAAAATATGGCATATGTCGAACAAAGAAGGTTCGATGCTGAAATAACTATCGAATTCCAGGACAATCGAACAGTTCTTGATTTGATACTGAAAACTCTCGAACGAAGATACTGACTAGAGAACGATCGAACGGGGAACAGATCGATCGAACGGAATAACTCTCAAACAGATATAAGTATTGAAAGCTTGGTTCGGTGCTTGTAGGGTTGGTGAACCGTAATTAATCATCTGTCGTGAATCTCGGAATCTGGGGTATTTATAGACATCGAGATGTGGGCCCCGTTATAGAAAAGGCAATAACTATTGAACGCTCTCATTCAATAGTCCGAAAAGTGTCGAACTACCCCGGTTCGATACTTACCTGTTTGGACAGTTAGCTGGACGGGTCGACCTAGTTTATTTCTAGGCCACATAAATATAAGAGTTATGTGTAAAGTGTTAAATCTTATTAGGGAAAAAACCTAAACTAGTAATTTATTGTGTCATAGTTACAATTTTCGTCATTTATTGTGTCCTTGTTTTTTTTTGGTCATTTATTGTGTGTTTCATTACGATTTTGGTCATTCGAAAGAAATTTGAGTCGAAAATATTTGAGTAAGATTCTTTTATTAGAGATGAGATATCAAATTACATTTATCGGGAAGAATCTTTCTCCCTTTAAATTGATTTCCATAATATAAAATCAAGAGAATATATTGTGTGATCAAATATGCTAGTTTTCATTGTTGCAACATAACTAAGCGAGTGATGTTGCAATAAACAGATTCACCGACCGAAAATAGCTTTACGTACTTGCATTAGAGTTAACCGAATACTTTCAAAAAGATAATCAATCTCTCAATTTATTTTATGAAAGATATGCAACACAACAAGAAACGTTGATTACATCACAATACAAAAGGCAAGTTAATGATAGAGATAATTTACTTATTACACATTCTTACATTATAATACAAGGACACATTTGACCTGCACAAATGATAAGATTTCCATATATTGAATTCTCAAATTAGGCAATCAAAGATTTCGCTTAATTGATGAAACTATATTTCACTTAATTTCTTTCATTAAATAAGTTGATGCCTATTCAAATAATTTTTAAAACGATGTCAATAATATCAAATTTATTTACGGACGGATACATAATATGAGACCTAACACTTATGTGATACATGCCTGACTTCTAGTCTTAAGCTTTTCTACAAGACCATTTTAGGAACACTACTACACTAGTGAAAAGTAGTTACTATATGTTCAAGAAATTATTGAGCAAGAGAATTACTACATAACCAACTATATTGTTACTTTAATTATTGAGCAAGAGAATTACTACATAACTAACTATATTGTTACTTTAAATTTAAATCTAAGATGTACTTGATTTTCATATGCCATATAGGCATATACCATAAACCATACATATTTTAAAGCTCTCAATATTCTATCTTAACAAGAGAACATCAACCCATGAAATTTGGAATAAAAATTTGTTTAGTCATTTAATTTGGCTATCGCATCGATTTCGTCCACTAAGTTCGCAGTCCTTCCAAATGGTCAAACAATTTGGCATTTTTCATCAATTGCATCCATTGACCCGGTTGTAGTGGTTTCCGACAGAAAATGATGACCTGGCGGCCGTTGACCCGTTGACCCCTAATTTGACGCCAAATTTGATTTAATTTTATTTTTTTCCACCTATTTATGCCACATGTAAAAAAAATAAAAATACAAAAAACCGAACAGTTATATCCCTCGAACATAACGGTAATAACTCCCAAATATTTTCCCCCCAAAATTATCAGTCCATCTCAAAACGACACCAAATCAACGCGCACGTCTCACCAAAAACGGTCGTTCATCCTCCACTATTGAAGAAGGTATATTGACCAATTTGTCTTCATTAGTTGAATAGCATAATTTTCTTAACAATTGTATATTTAAGTTAAACCTCACCCTCGTTCATTTATCAGCCCCTTTTCATAAATTTCCATCTACTTTTTCATAGTTGTCTTCATTAGGGTTCTTCGTGATTTGGGGAAATTAGAATTCTTAGGGATTTAGGGAAATTAGGGTTCGTCGCGATACGGGGAAATTAGGGTTAAGGGTCAATTCTACTCATCTTTAGCTAAACAAACAAACATAAAACACGAAAGTTAAACTAAAAACGCAAGTGCATAGGGATTATTATTGTAGTTAGGAATTGGGTCTTGCAGTTTGGATGAATGGCGAATTTTGGGCTTCGGTTTTGCATTCCTTGTGCGCCTCGCCATTGTTTCAGCTTATGAGGAAGCAAGTTCGCTAGGAAAAATGGAAAGGGAGGAGAGGCAGAGGAGATTAATTAGCGGGAAAAAAAATATTTGGACAGGGTGAAATTGATGAGATACACGGGAGAAGTGTGCTATATTTCATCAATTTTTTTAAGTTTATTGCATGTGTCATATACAGGTAGAAATAAAAAAGAAATTGGCGTCAAACTGGGGGTCAATGGGTCAATCGCTGCCATGTCATCATTTTCTGCCGGAAACCAGTACAGACGGGGTCAATGGACGCAATTGATGAAAAATGCCAACTTCGTGGACCATTTAAAAGGGCTGCCAACTTAATTGACAAAATCGATGAGGTAGCCAAATTAAATGACTAAATAAATTTTTATCCCATGAAATTTAGGAATTATATATAACTAAGATAAGATAAGAAAAGCAGAGTGCAATAATTCAAAATATAGACTGTGACATGTATCAGGAAGTTTTATCTGCCATGACTGTCTCTTTTGACAAGGACGTATTGCAAATAAAATAAGATCTAACTGGACTGATTTTCCTCTTTTTAGGAAAAAAACAATATAATTAGGAATCTGAAACCTGATACTACTGCATTGCAGTGCCCACCTTTTACCTATTATTTTACAATATACTAAATAAAATATGATTCTTCAACATCCCTAGTATTGCAAATATATTATGCAAAATCTTGGACTACTTTTCTAAACTTTCTTTATTAATGAAATCTACAGATAAGTGCCAAAATAAGATCGAAAATATGTCGCAAGTATAATTAATCAGATCCCATAAGTAATTTCCAACCTGGATTCATTGTGTCATTCACGGCCAGCTACTGGAGAATGGAGGAACTGAAAAAGTAAACAGTATCAGAAAAAGGAATAGTTATAGAACTCTCGTGATCAATATAATAATGTTACACTTTACAGGTTATTTTTCTAAAATAACAAATATAAAATAACAAATAGAATTTATCTTTGCCTGCCGGGATAAATGGATAATATCATTGCTAATTAACTTTTATTTATATATTGCTTAGCAAAATTATTACTGTCAAGGATTTTCCTCTCTTTTTCCAAATATTCACTAGATTTTTCTTATTTTCCAAAGATTTTCTTTGTTTCCAAGAAAATCTCAATTTGCCAAACAACATGAAAAAAAGATTTTCCTTCATTATTTTCTTTTTCTCATATTTTACGGGGAAACAAACTAGGCCTAAGTAAATAATATGGCCACATAGGTTTGTAAAATCTCATTTTCACACTTATTGCCCGATTCAGTTACTAAACTAGTGAGCTTCAAAAAATAAAAATTTACTAAACTAGTGAGACGCCTCAAATTATTATTATTATTATTATTAATTTTTTTTTTTTTTTATGAAGAGACGCATCTATCTTAGTTTTTCTACCGTTATCATACTTTTCCATAAATAATCTGTACTTTAAGTAACGTTCTCCAATGTGCAGTGTCTAGATTTGTAATTTTGGATTAGTGGTATATAAATTTAGAATTGTTAGTATCTATCTACTTGCAGCGACAACAATTCTTTCATATTATAACTATTCCTCAAAATATATTTCTGGTTGGTGTATTTTAGAAAGGCTCAAAAGAGAGTTTGAGTCGGCTCACCAAAGAAAGACCTGTAAATAAAGTTGTCGAACAAGGACCGTTTGACTGCTATTTAGACCGTCAAACCAGGCCCCGTTCGACTGTTATTCACTGTGCTCTATTGGGTTCCACGGGACGAGGTCTATAAATACCCCGTCCTCCGACATTAATGGCACGCACTCACTACCATCGAGCGACTACTTACTATTGAGCCGAGCCGTTCGACTGTTACCATCGAGTTCAACCCGTTCAACATTAATTACAACCGAATTATTCCCGTTCAACTAATCAACCGATTCGAGGGTTATCACCATCGAATCGTCCATGTTCAACCGATCAGCCAGTTCGAGAGTTATTACCATCGAACCATCCTAGTTCGAGAGATATCATTATTGAACCGTCTTGGTTCGGCTGTTCCACCAGTTCGAGAGTTTTACCATTGAATCGTCGCAATTCGACTGTTAGCAGTTTAAGGCTATTTTATTTATTTCACTTAGTTTGCTTGTAAAATGTGTTCCGGACCAAGTTAATTCATTTATTGTAATAAAATAACATTATTTTGGTATAAGTCAGGCCATTGTAAAGAGTATTAAGGTGTATTGTAACCCAAAGAAAATAAGACCAAAATAATTTTTGAGATTGCTATCTGAACATATACTGATTAAAATGCAAGTTTCGACTTTCGATCGAACCAATACTTCATTAAATTTATTATTTTCCTTTTGATGAATCATTGTCGTCAGGTATTGATGCCTTTTCTATTCCAATATTAAAATGGAACTTAGATGTGGAGATGGAAAAAAAAAGTAATGATTCATGAATTTACGTGATACAGCTGTTGGGTAGCTACCAAACTTGCCTTGGGTGGAAGGTAAAAGAATAATTAATAGGTTTTTGTGAAACAACGATTGTATTAATCAAGCCACTAAGGTCAAGGTAAAGTAGTTCGGTTGTTAAAACAGAACTATAATAATGTATGCAATGAAAAGGAACGTTTTACAATTATGCATTTGAAGTCAAGATTTTCTGACGGGTCTTATGGTAGAAAAGTTGCACAAGAAGCAAACTTAGGGTTGGTCCAATATTTATTTTGTTTTAAATAGTGTGAATTTCTATTCTAAATTAATGATAAGCGATTTTGAAAAAAGATTAAGGTGACATGAGATATTATAAATGACCCAGTTGATCACAGGCATGTTCGTATTTGAGTTTTGAAACCAAAATAATTAGAATAAAGGTTCCGGAAATAAAACAATTCAACAAAGTAATTCAATAAAGTCTACATGTTTAATTTGCATAATTTTTTTAAAAAAATTTGCTCACCAACTTTTTAGGTTTATTTTCTATCTAAAGACAGACCAAACTTAAAAAAAAAACATTTTTTAAAAACAAGCACCGTAATGTCTGCGCTACTTTATAAAACATTTTTTTGAGAAGACTCAGTTTGGTTGCCAAAATAGTAAAAGAAAATGGAGGAAAATCTTTTATTTTCTCTGAATTGTTATCGCAAATCCTGATATATCTAGAATAAAAGGAAATCTCCGAAAACATAGGAAAATATATTCCAATTCCCTCCTATACAAAATCCTGATGTTAAAGTTTATCTTAAAATAATTAAATTTCATCTCTCCTCCTACAAAAAAAGTTGGAAAAATCTCATAGTATCTGCCTAATCTTTGATGTTTTAGAAACTTGTTATCTTCCTATCATATGAAAATGAAAATGAAGATTTGAACTCTTTACACAATACTCGTAAGAACATATTTTTGATTGAATCTTTATTATTTGTGTTCATTAGTTTCAAAACTTATTCATAATACTTTTGACATTAAAGTAAATAAATTAAGTTAGTTATCATAGAGTTTACCAGATAAATTTTATGAAAGTTGTAAATAATTTATATAAAATAATTTTAACTAAACATTCGAAAAAAATACTAACCAACTTAATAGAATGTCTTTTAAATATAATTTAGACACATATTTCGAGGTACATAGTTTATTCGTGACTAAAAGAAATTGGATTAATAATAAATATAAAACTATAACCATAATAAATTATTTCCTGAAAAAAGCCATGTCGTGCCAGATTCATAAAAAAACAATCTTGTTTTCCCTCATTTTCAACTTTTTTTTTTCAATTTCCTGGGGATCAAATTAAGCCTTAGATATATAATCTTAAATATCCTATTATTATTCCGAGTTGAGATCTTAAACTTTTTACAGAATCTAAAGTTCATTAAACCATCTGAATCTGCCATCTTTAATTAATCAATGCATTTAAGAAAGAGTGAATCATTAGCCCTTCTAATAGCAATTAATTTTCTTTAAACATATTTTATAGAAATCAAATTAATGTAGTTGACCGTTGGATCTGGCTATAACTTTTAATAAATTAATTAAAGAGGAATAAAATTGACCACCAGTCCGAAATAAACACATAATTTTTCCTAATTGGTATGGAACCAACAGAAAGTCCAAACTACATTTTCCCTCTTCCTTTTCCTTAGTGTCATCATCATAGCAAATTAAAACCACTTTTTCCACTAAACCATAAAGTGTTTTCCACATGAAACATACTATTAATATTATTCCAGGTCAAATACCAAAAGCCGAAATTTCACTATCACCAGATGATCAGGACAATTTAGTCATTTCAACATTCCTGTATGCCCGCCATTAACTCCAGTCTCCTTTTTGTATTTGTCCTAACGTCTGTTTCCGGATTGGCCCCCACGTCGGTGGTCAGTCATTCAAATAAATACAACTGCAACCCCGAAATTAATCCAACTTTTAAAGGACATTTTTGTCCATTTCAGGTTAAAATTCGTTTAATTATCATTAATTTTTTTTAAAAAGTTTATTAATTAAGTTAAGTTGTGAAAACTGGTATCCCGAAAATAATTAGACTAGAAGCTGAAAATTCAGATTTATTGTTGTTAATTAAAAAAGGCTCCAGGAGTCATGTTAAGTAAACTTTTGTTACGGAAAAAAGTTGGATTCTCCAATTACCTATAAAACACATATTTAAGGAATAATAATTAAATTTGATGGGTTCTCCACATATGATGTCAAAGCTAGTTCTAAATTCGTAGTTGAGTGTTTAAAGCTATATTTTATTTAAAATGCTACCATAAATAAAAAAACACATGGTTCCATAGATTATGAGAATTTTACACCTAAAACAAAAAAATAAGACTTTTATATTTATTAAAAGGCAACAAACCCCACTTTAATTTTGTGCATTTTATTCTGATTTTAAGGAATAAATAGTATTGGATTCAGTTGTTGGCTCAAGTGGTAAGGGACTTGAGTTCACTTAAGCAATGTCTCGGGTTCGAGTCTTGTGGATGTAAAAAACACCGCTGGGAGAGCCGCCCCCTCAAAAAGGGCCCGGCAGTGCTCGACTGAATTAGTCGCATAAGCGGACACCAGTGTAAAAATTAAAAAAAAAATAGTATTGGATTCTCCTAAAGAGCTTCACTGCCTTTATTTCATTTCTTTTCTTGCCAGAAATCTTAATATATCTAATAATAACTAGATATAAAAAATAGTTGACATTAATTTAATGACAGTGTGCTATTATATAATAAAATAAAATAAACCCTTAATTAGAGAGCACAGCACAGGGATTCGTCGAACTTTCTTTGCTTGCCTACTCCCAACCAAACTCTTCACTTCACAGTTCACACTAATTTATTTATTGCCGACACATTTTATTCATTCATTATTATTATTCACTTACACTAATTATTTAATTAGTATATTTTGTGGTTAAGTGGGTTTATTTTGCTTTCTCTCTCTTCATAACTCTGAAGCTTCGAATCTAAGAGGAGTGCTGCTTTTAACGATGGTGACACACACACAGTGTGCGATCGCTCCTCCGACATTAAGTTAAAGCCCAACACGCAAAAAATAAACACAACCCACTTGTGTTAAGTACTAACTGCACGCACTGCAGCTTTTTGTAAATGGAGAGGCGATTTTTGGTGGTGTTGTTCTTCAGTTTTGTTGCCCTGGTTAATGCTAATACTGATTCCAATGATGGTTAATAAGCTTCTTAATCTTGTCACATTTTATGGGTTTTTTTTTTAGTTTGTGGTGTTTGGTTGATTTGATTGGTTAGCTTTGTTGAAATGTGTAATGGCTAATGGAAGGAGGTTTTTTTTTTAAGTGGTGAAATGAGTTGATTGGGCGAAGTTATTTACATGATTGGTGGAAAAGTTTTGATCTTTAGGTGTTTGGATCCAACAAAAATAGAGTTTGAGGATTTGCTCATTAAAGGGGGGTTCTTTTGTTGTATGATTTTGATATGCAGACAAATATTTCACCTATTTTGTTGTTCCGTTTATGCATTGCTTTCTTCAGGGTTCAGCAATGTGGTGATGGGTTTTTTCTAATTTTTGTGTTACTTAATTGTTATGAGTTTAAAGAGGGCAATCTGTTAAGAAAAAAATGAACCTTTTGTGTTGTTGCCTTAACAACAGGGTGAAATGTTTTGTCGTAGTTTAAAAATCTTTGATTTTGGATTTTTAGCTGATATTTGGGTGTTTGGCGGTCAATGCAGTTCGATATGTAGTTCTCAGGAGCAAGATTCATATTACACTCTGCATAATGTCTCCACAGGGCCTTCTTATATGTTTGTTCTCTTGTAGCAAGGGTTTTGAGTATTTGTGTAATTGTTACTTTTACAATAGTGTAGAAGTATGATTAGAGTTCTGGATTGTATGACTTTTAAGAGATTAAACTAAACTTGAAGTCGTGTTTGCTTGCGTTGTGCAGCTCAAGGGCTTCAGGTTTTGTATACGTCGTTGAATAGTCCATCGCAGCTGACTGGCTGGAAATCCAGTGGTGGCGATCCTTGTGCAGAATCATGGAGGGGAGTCACGTGTCAAGGTTCTTCTGTTGTCTCCATGTGAGTCCTAGAATACAATTTCTTATTTTTCTGGGAATTTGGAGGGCCTAATTTATGTTATTTCGAGCTGATTTTCTTTTGTTGGTGTTTGAACAGTCAGTTGTCTGGGTTGGGACTCAACGGGACATTGGGATACGATCTTAATAACCTTATATCACTGAAGACATTGTAAGAGAACTCTTTATCCAACAGAGTTGGTTGTTTACCGTGCTTTTGATTTTCTAGTAAATTAGTCATACTTGTTTTACTTTCATGCTGCAGAGATTTGAGTGGCAATAATATTCACGATCAGATACCGTATCAGATGCCTCCGAATCTGACCAGCCTGTAATGCTTCAACATTTTATGATTATAAGTGGTTAGTATATGTCTTGGATAATGAGTTCTTCAGTTTGTTCTATCTTGGTGCAGAAACCTCGCTAGCAATAATATGAGTGGCGGTCTTCCTTATTCCATCGCTACCATGGGTTCACTTGCTTATCTGTGAGTTTGGTACTTTCTGTGATTTAGCATGGTTGGCGAAACTCTTTTTATACTAGAGAAGTCGTATTGGTGTATTTGCTAATGCGTATAACTTTGCTGTTTGTGATTGTAGGAACATTAGCCGAAACGCCATGTCTCAGGGAGTTGGAGATATGTTTGCCAATCATTCCGCACTATCAACCTTGTAAGTTGCTAAGTTGTCATTCCTAAGAATCAATTTGTGAATGGTTGCTAGGTGTAATATTAGTTGAATGGTCAATCTGTATGTTTTTTACTTGCTTGCGCACAGCTAATTTTTTAAAATATTTAGGTCTTTCTCACTGATGATATTGGAAGTTGTACATTGCCATTTTCTTCTTTTCCTGCTTGTCCTGCCTATCAACTTGACAAGACTTCATTCTTGCACCCGTCTACCCTACTTAAGTGCACTTTCCAAGAATTTTTTGCTTTAGACTAAACCAAATTTCAGTAAACAGTATGATATTAATGGGACAGATTAGGGGTTAATTTATGAGATTTTAGTTAATGATATCACGCCTTTTGACTTTTAAAAGAAATCATATATATGAACTCTCAGATTGGTGAAAATGTTACAAATGGAACTAGAGAAAACTCTTTTGACCATCATGTTCCACTCATTTTGTTTTTTCTTCTATAAACTTCTTTTCCATATTCATCTTATTTGATTTGTCTGTATACCAGTGCGACTGGTATACCAATAGTTGTCTACAATTGCCTCTTTCGTATTTTAGGTCCATTTGTGGCAAACTGGACAAGATTTTGTAATCAATAACAATGATTCTTTGATTCACTATAATTGAATTGTAGCAAAGATACTAGTTTTTGATGTTCATCAAGCAGAAAGTTAAATGCAACAAAAATACTGACGCTGGACGGCTTTCAGTTCCAATTCACTGTGATCTATTTACTTCTCTCGATCGAGTGGAACTATGTAGATTTTGATCACTGGAGATGGGAATCACATGTAATTCGTTAGTTCTTTAACCATAACTTGGATGAGGGGTGATTTTGTTATAGTAATCTTAACAGTAGTACATTAAATTGATCTGTGCCATGTTCAATAAATAGTTGTACTTCTGTATTTTTTTTTGGGTTGGGGGGTAGGGGGGTGGGGTGGGGTGTGGAGATTGTATGTGCTAATTGTAGTGTTTCATTATAAGGTTATAAGGTAAACCTAGCAACTCACGCATTTGTTCATTCTAAGTTTATGCTTAATACAAGTCTGTTTCAGGGATATTTCATTCAACAATTTTACTGGAAATCTCCCACCTTCTTTCAGTTCTCTGTCAAATCTTACAACCCTGTGAGTAGTAGTTATTACATAACTTTTTTCTTGTTCTTTTCTTTCGTTTTTTGCTCTTTCTTGCTGATTGACTTCTTATGAATATTTCTACCCTGGCAGTCAAGTACAGAACAACCAACTTACTGGTTCAGTTAATGTCCTCGTAGGCTTGCCGTTGACAAACTTGTAAGTATTGTATCCTCACCTAACACCACCTCCTTATCACCTTATGTCAATTCTTCAAACTAAGTACGGTGTGCATTGTGCATCTGATTGGGATCACTTATATAAATTCATACTACTTGCTGCAGAGATGTTGCAAATAACCAGTTCAATGGGTGGTTACCACAAGAGCTTACTTCTATTCCCAATTTTATGTAAGCGATTGCAGTTATCTATAAAACACACCCCTGCCGGGATAAAATTATTTGATGGCCACTCATACTTAGGGAAATATCTCACGTAATACTTTTTTATATGTAGATACAATGGAAATTCATTTTCCAATGGGCCTGCTCCTCCTCCACCACCATATACACCACCTCCTCCAGGGAGACCCCGCAACAACGGCAATCATGGTCCCTCAGGCAGTCGTACACCGGGTTCCAATGCCCCATCAAATTCTCTAAGTGGAAATAAGAGTGGTTTGACAACAGGAGCGATAGTAGGAATAGTTATAGGGTCTTTAGTTGCGGTAATTTTGTTGCTACTCGTTCTAGTATTTTGCTGTCGAAGGGGAAACAAGAAGGACATTGCTGCACGACCCTCACCAGGAAGTCTTCCTGTTGTCAGTGATAAAGGTGATCCCATCCTCCTCTGCCTCACAATAAGTTCATTATATCTCATGCATGTTTATATAATATTTTGGATGGATTCTTTGTTTTTGATTATCATATGGGGAAACTTGTAGTACCCTGTTACCCAACCTATGCAGGCATTTAATCTCTGCGTCAACTAATTTTCTTCTTAGGTTCAATATTAATTATCCATTCATCTATCTTTATTAGAGTAGTTGACTGATGCACATCTCACAACTTTAAGACTTAACTTGAACTTTGATGGGTTCCCAAATGGTTTTGGTGTATTAAAAGAATAAGCTGCAAGTTCTAATTGTTTTAACTATCAAAGATGATTATGCATCCCAAGATTGTACAACTATGGTGTTCTTTTAGTTTATATATAATCGACATTTTATCAATTGGTCAACTGTAGACACTATCTCTCTTTATTATTGTGCTTTAGCATCTATCATCTGTAAAGGGGATGTGACTATTCATTTAAACTGCATTCTTCATTTTTTTTTTGGTAGTGAATACAGAGTTGCAAGAACAAAGGGCAAAGCCTGCAGCTGCTACTGCATCAGACTTAAAGCCCCCGCCATCAGAAAACGTGATAGTGGAAAGGTTACAAGGGAAAAATGGATCCATAAGAAGAGCAAAATCTCCGGTAACTGCTGCCACCTATACAGTTGCTACTCTTCAAACTGCAACTAATAGCTTTAATCAAGAGAATCTAATTGGCGAAGGCTCTCTTGGTCGTGTTTATCGAGCTGACCTCCCCAATGGAAAGGTAATTCCACGTGGTTGTGTATAAATAGAACTTCAGCATGCTAACAGCTTTATTATGGGATTGAGCTATTATGTGATGTGGTTTTTCCTATATAGTCTCGTATGTCTTCTGCTTTCTTTTCCTTCCAGGAGTTACACATTTTGTCTCTTAACCAAAACCTCATTCCGTGCTTCTAAATGAGATTGTGCTCGATATTTATCGCAAAAGTTTCCTCCACGAGTCCTTGATGCTATAGATGTGATAATATATATTGATAACTGGACTTAACGATATTGGCTCGCAAAATGCATAGGATTTCACTTTATTGTTTGATCTGTTACATCTTTCAACATGTTGGGGGCTCTCTTTACCTCAGATCATGGCCATCAAAAAGATCGACAATGCAGCATTGTCGCTTCTGGAGGAAGATAATTTTCTTGAAGCAGTTTCAAATATGTCACGGCTGAGGCATCCAAATGTTGTTGCCTTGGCAGGGTACTGCGCCGAGCATGGGCAGCGTCTCTTGGTTCATGACTATATTGGAAATGGTAGCTTGCATGATATGCTGCACTTTGCTGATGAGAGAAGCAAGATGCTAACATGGAATGCACGGATTAGGGTAGCTCTTGGGACTGCTCGAGCTTTGGAGTATGTTATATATGCAATGGGTTGTGAACACAAACACAAGAAACACACACATAAGCTCCTTACCTATTGCCTGAATACTAAAACATGTTCTTTTCCCTCTTAGGTACTTGCATGAAGTTTGCTTGCCTTCCGTTGTACATAGGAACTTAAAGTCAGCAAACATTTTACTAGATGAAGAGTTAAATCCCCACCTTTCGGACTGCGGATTAGCTTCTTTGGCACCAAACACAGAACGGCAGGTAATCTGTGGGGGAAGATTTTGTGACTCAACTTAGCTGATATTCTTGACCGTTTAATGTTCTAGCCATTTTAACACTACAGAACTCATTTAAAAAATGTTGACAGGTTTCAGCAACCCAAATGATTGGATCGTTTGGATATAGTGCACCTGAATTTGCCTTGTCTGGAATATACACAGTCAACAGCGATGTATACAGTTTTGGTGTGGTTATGCTAGAACTTCTTACAGGCCGGAAGCCACTCGACAGGTAAATTTGATTTGACAATGGTGTGCTCGTCACATTATTGATATTCTCAAGAGCCTCATATGATGCATTGTTTGACTATGGTTATTATTTTCCTAACACGTACAGCTCAAGAGCGCGATCAGAACAGTCACTCGTGCGATGGGCCACTCCACAACTCCACGACATTGATGCTTTATCAAAGATGGTCGACCCTTCCCTTGATGGCATGTACCCTGCAAAGTCTCTAAGCCGTTTTGCCGACATCATAGCCCTCTGTGTCCAGGTAAGGCTCTTCATTTACTACTCAAAACCTTTAAATTTCTGCTGCATTTAATGTCTTTTATGGATTTTGTTTTTACCATCCATTGCAGCCTGAACCTGAATTCCGGCCACCAATGTCTGAAGTTGTGCAAGCGCTGGTTCGATTGATGCAGAGAGCGAGCATCATTAAAAGACGATCGAGCGAGGAATCAGGTTTTGCATTCAGGAATCCAGATCATGAAGGAAGTGACATGTTATAACAGGGATCAATATCCAGTTCGAGATCAAGGCCTTGCAATTTTTTTATTCAACAGTGCCAAGGTCACCGTGCCATAAAAAAGAAAACAAGTAGTAAAAAAGTTGAAATAATGGATGGGAAGAAATGTAATTATGTTGCACAAAGTGAGACATCGATCTTATTTATCTTTTAAGTTAAGGTATCAATTTAAGGTAGAGGTTTCTGGCGTTGTTTCGAGCATCGAAGGATTAACTTAATATTTTGATTGAAATAATATATGGATAAAACTTTCTTTGCTGATTGCTTTTCAGGAATTCAAGAGTGTCAAAAAAAAAAAGGTACAAAAACCCCAGAATGTTGTGCTACCATTATGGATTTTCTAGTCCTAGTATCTTAACTCAAAATATATCAACGAAAATTAGTTTTAACATTTTCTTAGAGGAATATGAATAAACCTATTTTATGATATAAATCCAAGGAATGTATATACATGATTAAAACAATACAAAGAAATTAACTCAAATCGCAAGGAGACCTGCCACTGATACAAAGAACCATGGATTGCTTTACAAAGACTATTGACCCATTGTGTTGCTGTGGAACCCATATTAACAATCTAAATAATAAATTAATTTACTTAATATATTGACCCGTATCAACAATTACACGTTATTTCTCTAAATAGTTTTTTTTTTTATTATTATTCAAAGCCAGTCTTTTATTAATCACCAAAGCAGATAACAATATTCGCATAACTCAAAACGAGCATGCACCAATTGGAAAGAGTTTATATTTTTTTTACGAAACTTCCTTTTCATTTTTGCAATTAGCATTCGAAAAGGTGTAGGCATGAGTACTGCA
Organism: Linaria vulgaris; assembly: GCA_948329865.1. Lineage (NCBI taxonomy): Eukaryota > Viridiplantae > Streptophyta > Magnoliopsida > Lamiales > Plantaginaceae > Linaria > Linaria vulgaris. Next base: position 78,694,477 of record OX415252.1, read on the forward strand.
TGAGATGTTTTACTTTTCCGTAGCTAATGCAAGTTCTGAGACACACACATCATTTGCTCCTTGCAGTTTGATAATTTACTATTTTGACAATCATTCTAAGAAATCCTGCAGCTCTTTTTATTTATTTATTTATTTAATTATTTAAAGAATTATAAGAAAAACTCGAAAGAGTAGTAGATAATGGCATAAAGAATGAAGAAAAACAAAATATTTAGTATACTCCAAATAATTAAAGTGCTTAATTACCACATTGTAAAAAAGAAAAGCCATTATCATCATAATTAACCACAAGGTGATAATTCTTATTTCAATACTCAAAATCCTAAAGGCGTGTACGTTTTATGTGCAAATTAGATTTTAGTACGAAAATCAGTCCATGCATATCTCATGTTTTAAATGTTGTACCACTTTAGATAACTTCACTAAATAGTGATTTGTGATTAATGAATGGTTTGGGGGATGGTTAGAGAAATGCAAAGTTACGTACATCTATTACCATTCAAATATACACATGACGCAAATTTATAAACATGCACTATTTTGATACGGAAAACAGAAGACATGGAAGATATCTTCGTTATCCCGCGTAAGAGTAGAAATATGGAACTATACACAACATTTCTTGCAGAAAGATGATATGTTGCTTTTCATTTCTTAACGGACATGCTCGCTTGGAAGTGTCAACACAAGAACTTCAAGAAATTTTACGCCTTTAATTTTTATTAGGTCGTAATAGTATTACTTTCTAAGTTTCAATTGATAAATTCCTAACTCACATTAAAAAACAAGGAACTAAGCAAAACCAACATATAAAAATGAATCAAGTTCTTCTTCTTCTTCTTCTTATTATTATTATTATTATTATTATTATTATTATTATTATTATTATTATTATTATTATTATTATTATTATTATTATTATTATTATTATTATTATTATTATTGTAATTTAGAGAAATTAGTCCATAATAGTTGTTGTATATTCTCTATAAATTCTTGTTAAAATTAGTCCATAAACTTGATTCTCTATACATTTACTTATCAGGAATAATTATCTTTTTAAAACTCTACTTTAATCAAATTATCATGCGCACGCAAGCATGATACATACAGTATTGTTCTCCGGATTAATTCCAGCTACTTGCCTAGTGAATCAACCTATTCTAGTTTAGCAGAGCTGCTTCCAGATATTGTGAGCAAATTAGTTAAAACTGTTACCTAATAAACTATTAATCAAATGGATCATCATCATCGGAATGTGCCAGGAACAGCAAAAACGAATAGGCTGATCGATGTAGAATATTTGAGACTTCAGAGGGGACAAATACCGAAAACATCAGATGACTGCAAATTAAGAAAAAATCTCATCCTAAATTTAATGGCTTTTGTTATTGCAGCCGCGTGTATCGCGACCCTCAGCGCAAGGCAAGTTCAGTGTTAAGACTACTGAATATTGTTGTCATTATATATATATATATATACACACACACACACACACAATATAGACACAAATTAAGATCTACCACCTGTATGCACATGATTATTTTGAGGACACTATTTAAATTCGGTGGGATATTCATAAGCCAATAACCAAGCTTATGCTGACAACCCTAAAAGCTCCGGAGTGTAACTTAAGTACCTATATGTCTTACTCCATTCATTAGGTTCCTTAACCTGTATATTTTTCACAACTTAAGTTAAACGGATAGTTGCATTATCTAGAATCGAAGATTATCAAGAACCAGGACACAACAACATGCGCATTGGTGGTATAGGAACAGTGAGTCACCAACATTGTATCATTAGAACGTAGCCCTTTGCATGAGCTCTTGAAGAAAAATATTTGATAACTGGTCATCTCAAGTATAGATGTAAATGAAGTGCATACGAAGCATTCGACTACCAAAGTACATCTCTCTTTTCAATTTTTTTGTTGCATGAGATTGAAAAGAGATACAGATTCTGAATTTTCTTGTTTATGGAAATCAAGTTTAATTTATTACAAATGCAGGAATTAGCCCATGCACCATGCAAGAAAATTAATAGATTAAACCTCATCTCAATCGAGAATCACGCTACAAAGGTAATTATACTAGGAGAAACAAATAAATCTTACGTACTAAGGCAATGATTTATGTTCAAGATCTCTCGGACATCGCGTGTTCTCACGATATAGCCATGCTAAAATCCTTGCTAGTGAGACAACCTCTCAATTTTCCCTTGTATAGTATTTACTGCATATTTCTCAGGATATCCACTTTTTTTTTTTTTTTTTGTTGGGCAACACAACAGTGTTTGTGACTTCGTTCAAAGATTCAGTTGAAGAAAGTCTGAGTTAAGAAAAGTTTAGACTATTAAGTTTTACCGCCCATGACTTAGAAATACATATGAATGATGAACATTATATATGCAAATTTACGTTTTTTTAAGCAAGAACTTGATCAAGTGCCATAAGAATTAAGATAGATAACTCACAAGTTGGCAATGTCACTAGAAAGTCGGATGCTAAGTCTAATTCACATAAAACAGTTGCACAACAGACAACGTTTTTTAACAGATCTAAGCAGAGAAGCAGTCATCTGCCTATACAACGCTTTGAGGACTACTAAACCGCAACAACAGATTAGTTAACTACAACAAAATGCAGGCGATCCTACACCATAGCCTCACTAAAGGATGATGTCATTTCTTTTGACGCTTAGGTTCTGCCTGCAGGAAAATGAAAACCTCAGGTCAGCAAATGTATATGCATAGAAAAACTTAGTAAAGCATGAGTTCAACAAAACTATGTGAACATTTTTTCTACGTATGACATCAATGACAAGCCTCGCAGTGAAGAAGATAACTAAATTGGCAATGCAAGTTGTCAAGTATGCAATGGGCAATGGATAAATCATATATGCAATTGCAGAAAGATTATTAGAAGTAAAATTAAACAGTGAAACAAGTTGCTAGAAAATAAAAAACAGTATCAACAAGCTGCATATAAATCTTTGTTCAGTGCAACTTTATGTATATAAGCCCATTACAATGGGTATCCATAGACGGAGAAAGAAAGCTGGGGTGCCTCTCAAGCAAGCCAAAAAGTAAGACGACATCACCAATTTAAACGACAAAAAGTTACCTAAATAAAGGGGTAGAGTAGCTCAAGTATTTAACATTGAACTTACTCGTTTTGAACATAGAAGACTTCACTAAATGGTAGACTGAAGTGTTTTGAGTCTCGTGAACAAGAAAGAACAGATTAAAAACAGCATATTCTCGAGGGTCAAGACTCAAGAAAACTGGCAATAGTATGAAAATCAACTTAGAGAATACCACAAATGGAAATTTCAGAGGAGACCATGACCAGAGAAAATCAATTGCAAAAAACTTGAAAAGAAAAGTTCAGCACTGTGCTGCTATAAGTTGGGGGATGTTATTCAGCAATTGTCCCCTTTATAATTATGTCCATTAACCTAAAGAATGAACGAACACATATTTCCACAACAATGACACCAAGTTGAAGAAGCTAAAGAGACACAACAAAGTAAATTGGCTTCACAAGGAAACAAGCACAAGTAGTCTCACCTTGCCATTTGAGAAGGAGGCAGCCTTGTTCACATCCTCATCAGACGAGTGTTCTGGGCAAATAAAGTGAGCTATTTCTTTAGCCTGTTCTATTGTCAAATCTACACAAGCAGGATGATACCTACGAAAAACAAAGTGAATACGCAAACCATAAGCATTTCAAGGGGAGTAGTGGCATGAATAAATACGTATGACATTTCCTTTCTTTCCTATTTGATTTCCACAATCGAGTGCAATGTAGTTCATTGTCGACAAATCATTTACGAAGAAACCATATTTATCCTAAAACCGCTTTGCGTCTTATCAAATAAATGAGACTCCAAATAACTTATAGTACTAGCATAACATAAAACTGAACAAGTGTGCATTATGAAGGAAGAACAAATCAATTCTGTCAACCATTGCATATGAAGAACAAAGATAACGCCAAAGCACCATGAATACTAGGAAGGAAAGGGAAGCAAAACCATTTCAATTTCCTTCACCAAGCAAAAAGGGCCTTATACACCTTTCATCGCCAAATGAGAAGATATTCATTAAAAATCATGCACCAGTCAATAAAAACATAATCCTTCACAATCTAAAGTTCTATCCCTCTACGCACATGGCTTCTATAGCTGCATTGGGTTCATGGCTAAAACGTTGTAATTGTATAAAGCCAACGAGCTTCTTGATTCAAGAAAAAGTTCACATATTAAACACAACAGAGGCAAAAAAAAAACAACTCATACCAGTCCTTGCATTCCTCACACTGTATCATCAAATCATCCGGATTATACGGCATCTCACATTTGCAGTACCTATAACATAATAAGCCCATAAAGAACAATATTTAGAATCTCCATTTTAAGCAAGAAAAACCCTGCAACAAACAAAATAACCAAATGAGATACTCACACAGCAACGCGATCAGGTAAAAAAGCTCCAGAGGCCGGTATATACTCAAAGCGACAATAGAAATCCTCGGGCCCAACATTCTCCAGCTTTGTATAGTTCTTAAAATTGTGCACAATGCACTTACCCTCGATGGTGTGGGCACTCTGCGTGTCGAAATGGTCGGACAAAAACAGTTCTTTTGCACCGTGAAACTGCCTCCTCCCTCCGGCAGACTCCTCGGGGCGATAATACCACCTCACTCGAACTTTCAGATTGTTGCGGTTATCCGCCTCAATCTTCTCGACACGGGCCACGTAAGGCGCAGAGTCGCCCTCCGAAGGCCGCATCAACACACAATCGCCAGCTTTACATACACATAAATGCCAACACAATCAAAATGTAAAACTCCATTCTTTTTAATAGTACATCAACATCACTACAAAAAAAATGTATATATATATATATATGTGTGTGTGTGTGTAGTATTGTAAGGTTACCTCTAACAACTTTGTTGGTGCCTCTGATAGTGTAAGAATCCAAATCCCTTTTACCTGGTCTGGTTTTCGCCATCGATTGTTGATGAGGAATGGGTTATTTTTTTTTTTCTTTTTTTTGTTACAGTGGCGGTGGGTAAATTTTATTAGAATGTGGGATTTTGAGAAACATGACGAGATTTAAGGTGCATTTCTTGATATGAAAAACCCTAGATTTCTGGTGGCAAATGGGTTTGTTTTAGTAACTGGAGACAAGGGGTACCTCGTATTTATGCTGCTGATATTTTTAAGGACTTTTTTTTTATTTTATTTTTTCCCTCACGTGTTAAAACAAGATTTTGTATCTAAAACTCTGAATTACTTGTGCTAATCCTGGGATTAGAAATGTTAATAAGTTTTTAACTGCTCTCTGCTGCACCCTGCCCCCACCCCAAGTGTAACCCATATATTATATTATGTAACAGTTGTATTGCTCATGAGTGTAATTATCAATATAGTAAGCATTAGATAATGGGACGTGTAATTTTTTCTGTTTTTCGGGAAATAAAATAAAGTTATATTAAAATAAATAACGAGAGCGAAACAGATATAAAAAATAACAAGACATCTTCGTCATAAAATTGTTTAGTCTTTAATATATTAAAAAGGATAATCTCAATTTATTAATAAGAGTTTATCCCGAAACAAGATTGTGAGTACAAGCGGTGATGCATTTAATGTTTGTTACATCAGTATGCCTACCTATCTGATATATCATCGCGCATCCATAATAAAACTTTTGATACTTTTAGTTGAAGGTGGATCTAATGATTATTAATCATACTTGTAATCTTAAGATAATCTCTTCGAATTGATTTGCGGATATTGTTGCATTAAGGGGAGATCTAGGTTTCATCGTCGTATGATCAATATAGGTGTATATATTTTAGGTAACGAAGACAACATAACCATTGAATTTCCTAAAACCAAGCTAGAGGAGAATCGTTATTTAAGATTGCATTTCCATTTACTTTGGTAGTCGTATTGATTATACGAGTCTAACACTCTGAAGATTTTCTTTTGTTTTATATTATTAGATTTATGTAAATTTTATGTTAAAACATTTGAATATTACTATTAATAATTCAGATACCATCACACTGTTAATATAAACAAATACATCATTAAGTCCATAAATCTGAATTGTTCAATCTACTTTTAATGAATGTGGATCGATTTGCTGCTTAAAAACGAAAGTAATAGATAACGGTTCTTTTGAGAATAAAAAGACTTTATAGCTGACATTTAGAATACAATTGCGTCCTTGGTGGTGTTTGCAAACTCTTAAAAAAAGTCAAAATCAGCTTTTAACTTAAATTAAACAGTTTAGGGTGTTTGCAAATATAGCTTCTCCGGTTTGAAAACTTTTTTTAAGCCAAAAACTCCCACAATCTTGAAGTTGCTATGGACCTGCTTCCAGCTTATGGTAGTAATTATTAAATTAATTAAAATATTTATATACAATTATACCCTTTATCTTTTATTAACCAATAATATTCATATTTCTAACAATAAATTAAGAAATACAATTCGAGCATTTGCTTACACACAAGATCTTATTTTTTATCGTATTCAATTTTTATTTTTTTTATCATATGCGTGAGTTATGTCTCTTGTGAACTTTGTTTTCCTTGAAAATTTTGACTATTTAACGTCGAAACCTCTTATGTGGTTAAATATTACGTCATATTGCTGAAAATTAAAAAATATCAATCTACTAAAATAAATAATTTTATTGTGTGATCCCTATAACCATATCTATAAATATTTTTCTTCATTAGTAAATATGACTATGTTGTGATTGATTTATTTTTTTACTTTATTAGATGTTACGGTAATACATTTAAATATTGAAATGTATATGCTATGGGTATTGTAGTCATTTTATTGAAAAATCAGCAAAATCACTTTTTATTTTGCAAACACTCTACTATAAAAAGAGCAACTTTTAGCTAGTTTATCAAACACTTCCAGCTTACGACTTGAAGTTAATTTTAGAGCTTAAACTTAAATTATAAACTTCTGCTTTTTGAGAAGAGTTTGCAAACACCACCCTTATTTCATATGATACATAAACTATTTAATGATCTACATGACTTGATGGAACAATACTCGATTCTTTCTCTAGTGTAAAATTAAATCAATATACGACAACTCTTTTCATTTATCTATAAAAGATAATACCAACTTAGATTCAAAGCACCATTAATAATTGACTATAGTGTTCAGCTGATACATATATCTCCATCTTTTTCGAAGTTTTGATGAAAGTATTTTTCCACATGTAAATTTAGCTATATTTGTTGGAACAACTTCAAACTCTATTTTGTTACAACATCTTCCAAAAGATACATGTACATGAACATAGAAAGCAACAATTAACCAGTTACAACTTACAACCATTTTATAATAAAAGAAATTTGTAGATTAGTTCGACCATCACCTCTCATCTTTTTCGTGAGAACTTATAGTGTCATCATATTCTTGTGAGGTAATATAAGTTAAGGCCTAGTTTGTTTCCCCGAAAAATAGGAGAAAATGAAAATTTGAAGGAAAGTCTTTTTTTCATACTGTTTGGCAATTTGAAATTTTCTTGGAAAAGAAAGGAAATTTTTGAAAAAGAGAAGAGAATATGAAAAAATCTATCATTATTTTCCCTAAGAAATTTCCGTGTTTTCCCTCATTTTCCCTTTTTCTTTTCCTTTTTCCCCGTTTTCCGGGGAAACAAACCAGGCCTAAGGTGTTGATGAATGAAAAATTATTTCATTGTCGCAATTTTCTACATAGTCTATTTTCACTTTGGTCTTCATATTTTTTTCTACATTTTGTAAGTTGTCATGCTTAGCCCTTGTATTGTTAATATTCTCTTAGAGCAAGTTTACTTGTCTAGAAAAGGCAAGATTGATTAATAGTAGTGGGCTAATCTAGCGTTTGGTGGCGGTTACTCTTTTTACACGAAGCCCGCGATAGTGTTCAGTTGATACATATATCTCCATCTTTTTCGGAGTTTTGATGAAAGTATTTTTCCACATATAAATTTAGCTATATTTGTTGGAACAACTTCAAACTCTATTTTGTTACAACATCTTCCAAAAGATACATGGACATAGAAGGCAACAATTAACCAGATACATCATCTTCAATTGCCTACATTACGAGACTTTTAAAATTATCGACTTTATTAAGAATAGTGAAAATCTTGTCCAACAAACGCACTTGAAAGTTCTATTCTATACAACTCAAATCAAAACACCTACCACGCGAGAGTACTAATAATCCCTATAACTAGAGACAATTACTAATTTAATTTAAAAAGTCACTAAAATACTTAAAATTCATAAGAAATCCTTAAAATGCCTAATTATAGATATTTTCCATGGCTCTACGTAGGCCGGGGTGTTTGGATCATTGAAAACTGAGAGTGAGAGATGTAATATTCGATTACATTCGCGTGTGTTTGAAATTTTTTGTCGAGTATCCGTAATGCGGATATACAGTACTAAATTGCTCCTTTTAAAAATCAAAATATAAAATATAGATCTATTCTTCCTTTATTCAAAAAGGATGAATGACCTTGTGCATATATTTTAACAATTGATTGTAGTACTTAAATTTGTAGATTAGTTCGACAATCGCCTCTCATCTTTTTCGTGAGAACTTATAGTGTATTCATATTCTTGTGAGGTAATATAAGTTAAGGTGTTGATGAATGAAAAATTATTTCATTGTCGCAATTTTCTACATAGTCTATTTTTACTTTGTTCTTCATTTTTTTTTTCTACATTTTGTAAGTTTTCATGCTTAGTCCTTGTATTGTTACTAGTGTCTTAGAGCAAATTTACTTGTCTAGAAAAGGCAAGATTGATTAATAGTAGTGGGCTAATCTAGCGTTTGGTTGCGGTTACTCTTTTTACACGAAGCCGCGATAGGTGGGCTAGGAAGCCTCAATCTCACAACTTGTAATCTTCACCCCCCGATTCCAAGTTAGTTGATTAGCAGTGACACAAAAATACTATAATACCCTTTATGTTCACCAATTTGTCCTTCCAAATTGATTTTTGAAGCTATTAATTATGTTCTACTTTTATTTCACTGCCACTGCCGCGTTTTCAAGCTAGAGTTCGTTGAGAAGAGCGATTTTGCTTGCATAGAGGGTTTAAATCTTAAATCTAGTTGTTTTTCCTTCGATTCCCTTGTTACTTAAGAACATCCATTCATTTACCCACCAAACGTTTGTTCTTTTCGTGGGTTCAATAGTTTGTGAGGTTGGTACGCTTATATCTTGTTGCCCATTTATTAGTTTTATAGAATCTTGCCTCGAAGCCCTACTGTTGAACCAATTGCACTTGAATGTGTGATTTAATTGTATTGCTTGTGCAATTTTGCCCAATTATGTTATGTTAGGCATGTTACTATTTGTCTTAAGCGAATGGAACTATAATAATGAATTCTGGTTTGCATATAAATGCGTAGCAACTTTGGGTGTTTTTTGGACATGTCATATTTAATGTGAATCTCAAGTTTATATTTGTTTTATATAGTTATAACATGAGTAGTTTGTTATAGGACATGGATGTTAGTAAGGTATTTATTTTCTTTCTGCTAATTGCGAATACTAATGTGAAGCGCCAATGTTATGCGTTGTTGCATAACACCCATCACAAAACTATTGCTTTAAGAAAACAAATAAGTTATCCATTTCACTTACGTGTGTCATGTAACCGCTTAGTTTTCTTGGTATTTGAACATGCTTCAATATGGGTCCGAGGCAGATGGTATTTATTCGGTTATTGATGCACCAAGTAGTTTTTAGGGTGTCATTTTTGGCCTTTGTGACGGTGCTAATTTACCTAATCCACTTGGGTAGTCTAGGACGTAGACCGATAAGGAGCGACATTCATTATAGTATTGCACGTCGTATACCGCATCAAGTTAAATACGTTGACAAGCTCTTAAACACCAAAGATGTAAGCGGTAAGAATTCTGTTCGGATGAACCGAGACTGTTTCCTAAAACTCTGTTACTTAACTCCATAGCTATGGTGGTTTGCAAGAGTCTAAATACGTAGCGAGTTTTGCCCAAGTGTCCATACCTTTAGATACTTTCTCCCATCACACCAAAAATCATATTATTGGGGGTCATTTTATTAGATCTGGTGAGACAATTTCCTTCGGTGAAGTCCTTATTGTATTATTAAAATTCCACCCTTGTTGTTACAACCAAAACCTATTGGACCCGACGACGTAGATCCCACTTGGAAATGTTTTCAGTTATTCTGTTTGAATTCCCCATGAATTTTGTAATATTTGGATTTCGTTATACCATTCTAGTATTTCATGGAATTAACTATAGGGTTGTCTAGGAGCTTTTGACGTATCATTTTTTCAAGTTCGAGTTCCATTAGTTGACAAGGGTAGATATTGGACGAGGAAGAAAGTATATTGCAACTAATCTCCTAGTTGTGTGTGACAAAAGTGGCTTATTTGTTTTTTTACTTGCCGGGTGGGAGGGGGCATACGCGGATAGTCGTGTGTTGAAAGACGCTATTACACGGTAAGATGGATTAAAAATAGGGAAAAAGCAGACGACCCCCCTTAGCCCTTCGACCGTTTTGCACTTTGCCCCCCAGCTTTAATTTGTAGCACTTTGCCCCCTAGCTTTGTATTCCATCCAACATTACCCCCCGACGTAGCATGACTGTTAAAAAAATAAATATTCCGCCAAAAAACGAATATTCCATTACAAATGCCGAAAGTTGATGGGGCAAAGTGTCAAAATTTAACGGAATATTCAATTTTTTGACGGAATATTCCCGGGAAGGGGGGGTTACGTTGGACGGAATACAAAGCTGGGGGACAAAATGCTAAAAATCAAAGATGAGGGAGGGGAAAAAGTGCAAAATGGCCGAAAGCTAAGAGGGTGATCTGTTTTTTCCCCCTTAAAAATACCCACTGGTATAAAATTTTATCACCCTTAAATACATAAGTCTAATCTCACAATACATTCCATTCCTAATATATATATTATTATAAGGTCATACTAATTAACTACCATGTTTATGAAACACGTGTTAAGTTGTTATTACTTAGGCGACGATGGTCATACGAATGGGGAGGGGCTCCCCGTGCCTTACCGTGGAGTGTGATATCACTTGAAGGAATGTGAAGTCAGCCACCGCATGCCATAATACTACCAGGAGTACTTCAATTTGAAGCACTCGCGCCTGAAATGTGATCGAGTGTGATTTTGGTGCCTTGAAGGAGAGGTGGGATATATTAAGAAAACATTCTTGGTTTTCTGATAAGAGACATAAACGCATCATTATGGTATGAGCTCTACTACACAACTTCATTAGGAAGAACATGCCAAATTCCCACTTAGACGAGGACTAACCTCGATCTCCATCAAACATTGAGCGTGAACCGGACTACACTGACATTGTAGAGCCTTTAGAAGCTTGGAACAATTTTGGAGAACACATGGCTCTGCAAATGTACAACGATTGGCAAGCCGAAACGATTGCTCCTTAACTAGAACACTTGAGGCCATTCTCATGGCTATTGTTGCATGTTGGTTTGTATTAATATGTAATCATATTTCAATTATGGTTGACTCTCCTTCATTGCACTTGGTCTTCATTTTGTATGATAAACCAATTAGAAATGCTATGGAATTTGCTCTTCACTTCACACAACACCTTCAATACCACAATGTTCAATACCACAATGTTGGAATCAAGTTGGGACATAATTTTATAGCATTTGCATGCATTTATTTCACTATTTCAATAAGACTAATGTATGATTTATTGAGTTGTGGGTTTCTACTTTATATCTTACAATCCCCGTTGTTCCTCCTTTAAGTATAATACAAACATATGAATCCACGGGACTGTAGTAGAGGGATGTTGTCATACTTTGTTTTATACGCATTCGTCCTATTATTTAATGTATATTTCTGTTCGATGCATATGGTTTTCTCCCTAAGCAGTTGCCCCAATGGAAACCTCCTTACAAAAACCAGCTAAACTAGAAGAGTCTGGACCAAGCCCGATGAGCTAGTACTCATTGATGCCCTTAAGGATATTTGTGCAAGAGGGTGGCGAGCAGAGAATGGGTGTAGACCCGGGTACCTTGGTGCACTCGAGCTAGAAATGGCACTAAAATTTCCTCATGCGCGTCCAATAACAGAGAAGCACATCAACTCTAAACTCACGACGTGGAAGAATATATACGCCATAGTTTACACAATGTTCACGACATCCGGGTTTGGTTATCCGCCTTCAACAAAAATGGTAGAAGTGGATTCAAACGACATGTGGGATACATATGTGAAGGTGAAGTAAATCAGTGTTTTTGTTAACAAAAACTAGTTAAGGACAACATTTATTTTGCTCAATAACAAATACGTTTATGGATTATTTTTATAGACAACATAGATTTTACTCGATATTATGTTTCATTGCACTCAGTCTTCAATTATTTTAGTTTTAATAAACATTTGGAAACGCTAATGTTGATCATTTCATGTGAAAGGTCATTGAATGTTCCTTTCTCATTGTAAATTCATATATTAAATGTTTTTTTTTCTTTCTTATTCCCTGGATTTGGGCATGTAGGGTGAAGTTTTAATTGAAATGGTTTTGTAACAGGTACACCCCGAGGTGGCGTTACAAGAGTTTTCCTTACTAAAAAGCCTGGATTATTGTTTTCGAGAATGCCCAGACATATGGTATGGCTGCCCAGACTTTCAACGATGCAGTTCAGGATTTGAAAAGTCGTATGAGATTTATGACGAAGTCTATAACGTTCATGTCATGAGGGGTACCAAGGGAAAGGCAGTGGGGGAACATATAATTGCAATACTCAACCAATGGATACTGATGATGCTGAGCCTTTAGACACTCTAGAGGTTAGCTCTTCCACTAATCCAATAGATGACCCCTCCCAAAAAAAAATCATAAAAGACAAATGACCGTCAGAGGAAGACACGTGAAGCACCAAACCTGATCGACCAACTGTTTTTTCTCATTGGAAGAAATGGCAAATAAGGTGGTTGAGAATATCAATATAGAACCAACCGCAACTCCAACGGGTCCTATGCCTCCCCCTCATGCACCTCCTATAAAACGCAAACATGTGTTTGATGTCATTGTCAACGTGGAAGTGATGTCGCTGCAGTTGTGTATCATTGTCGCTCACAAGATTGACAACAACCCACATGCTACCGACCTATTTCTAGGGATGAACAACCATTGTCGAGCAGCTTTTGTGGACATGGTTGTGATTGGCGCGCTTGATTCATCCTCGGGGACAGTGTCCTATAATCATTGTAGTCGGTGATTTTTTTTAGGATAGTCTGGTGATTCATACAAATACGCTGACTCTATCTATTATATTGAATGGTTAATCACCGTGTTGTAATGCATGTATGTGAAATTCATGTTTTATAACTAGGCGTCATGCACCCATTATTCGAATTGGGGGTGTTAGACCATTGTCTATTTGTTAAATTTAAAACTTGTGATACTAATATGTACCGAAAGTGGCAATGTTGCATGATAGATTGTTAATTAACATTGCAGATGCGTATTCAACATGTGTTCTAATTTTATCTCAGCACACACTCTATCGGAAGTATATGAGCTCAAGTAATATAAAATGGTATATAAAGTTTACTGCCCAAGTATTGAATCCCATAAGGACTATGATTAAATTGCACACCTAATTGTTTCACTAACTTATTCACTAATTTCGTCAGCATTGAAATACTTTGTTTTAATTTAACTAAATATTGAATAAACTAAATTAACTGATCTAACTACTTCAAACTTCTAGATCGAATTTAACTGATTTGATTGGATTGTAAACAATAATAATTAAATAGCTTAGAGGTTCGGGTTCATTAGATATCTACTATGCTCTTACAAATGTGTTGACTTCCTTAATTAATGTTTATGTTTATGGCTCCTTTCGATGCCACAAATGAAGGGTATTTTTCATCCACCTCCCCCGAGGTTTGATGCACTGGCAAATACTCCCCTGAGGTTTAAAACTTTGGCAAATACCTCATTCCATCAGTTGACTATTAGTCAAAAGTTATATGTGATGACAATTACGTAATTCTAATGCCCAACAATATTAGAATATGCTTGATGTTTTCAATTTATTTTAATAATTTGTATGTAATTCATTTATTTTACAATTTTAAATAATCAAAATAAACATAATGTAGTATATGTGAATTTTTTTGTTAAGAACTATAATTAGGAAAAGGTTATTCTTTTTTTTTTTCTTAAAACTACAGGGAAGGATCAATGTAAAATACCATAAAATGTGTATAAGTTGTCCTAATCTTATTAATAATAGTTGTTCTAAAAGTGGAAATATTTCCTTTTTCAGTCCATTCATAGAGAAAATAAGATATAACCAATAACAAGCAAGTATAGTAAACAATATGTTTAAAATTAATAGTAGATATTATGTAAACTAAATATGTTAATAATAGATAAACAAATAGTCAATTCTAAAAATGCACTAAAGAGTTTTACTATTTTTGTTATCTTATCCAATTACTATAGAAGTTTAAATAGAACTTTTTGCTATTTTAAAAGTATAAATAATTTGAAATTATAAATATTTTGACAAATTACCTCCATGTGTTATGCTAAATTGGCAAGCTACCTCCTTATGAAAAAAATAAGTTGGTCGAATACACTCATGATCTCAAAAGTTAGCACTGGTAATTTTGAATATAATTATACTATATTTTTCTATTTTATAAAAATAGAAGTTTAAGAAACAAGTCATATACATATATATATATATATATATTTTAGATTTGTAATTTAATTTTAATAATGATTTATATTTACTTTTTTGATAATTTTAAATAAAAGAAAAGATGTAATTTTTTCTTGAAACAATGGTGGTATAAATGTCTTTTCAAATAATAATAAATAATAATAAATAAAAAAAACTAACCCTCACTCTCATTTATGGGAGAGTGGACTTCACCTCCCCTCACAAGGAGGTAAAATGCTAACTTTAGAGATCATAGTGTTATATTTGGTCAATTTATTTTCACAGAGAAGTAACTTGGCAATTTAGCATAACACGGGGAGGTAAATTGCCAAAAACTATTGTAAGTATAAAGTTTCTGCGTGAATCGATATTATTAAAATTAAAATTATATATAAACTAAATTTATTTTTATTATTCAAAAAGTGGAAATAAATGGAATATGTACAAATTATTAAAATAAATTGGTGATTTGGAATATATAATTTTATATGTTAGATATAAAATTACATAATTTCCATCACATTTAACCGTTGACTAACAATCAACTGATGGAAGGGGGTATTTGCCAAAATTTCAAACATTAGGGGGGTATTTGGCAAAGCATCAAACCTCAGGGGAGGTGAATGAAAATTACCCCACAAATGAACAAGGTCCAACTTATCTTTTCCACACTCACGGGTTCACTTATCCAAAGAACATGCTATGTGGCTACTCTAGTTACCTCCCATAACTTCAGATCAATATTATGTTGATCAAGCATAATAAAGCATGGGTACAAGATAAATAAATAAACATAAATCAAACAATCATTAGAAATCAACTCATACGTCTTCACATAGTTTCAAATCCAATTACTTCCTAACTCTAAGCATAAAGTACTAGCCACTCATCGTTTCAAGAAACAGATTCCACATCATAAATAACAGATGAAATAAATATAGAATGGAGAAGAAATATCATGTTGAATGATTCTCTAGGATAGTTGCGTATTCCTTTTGATCTTGTTTTCACTCAGCCCGATAAGAATGACTCTTCCTCTTACCTTGAATGATGATTTCTTATTCTCTTGTTGATTCTTCTAGATCTTTACTGCACGGTGTAATTCGAAGGATTTTTTCTCTTGGTGAATATGGTGGTGAATCGTGTAATTGATGTATGTTTTAGGCTGGCCCATGGTTTTTTCTTCTTACAATTTTTGCTTAGCCCATGAGGTTAACGACCGACTAGAGAAGCCTTACGTTAACTATTGTCACGCGCGATCAGCCACATCGCACACTGCAGGCGTGATCAGAATTGCATCGCGCCTCACATCGCACTATTTTTTGTACTCCTTCTGCGATGATCTTCTACGTCCACTGCTTGCTCACGCCACTCTCGGGTTTTTGGTCTGCTATAGTGCTCTGGTAGCGCTTCCTCATTTTTCTTTGTTTTCCCCGAATTCCCCAAAACCGTGTGATTTTACCTTAAATTGCAATGTTTTCACTTAACTGACTCTATACCTGAAATAAAATGAAACATAACTAAAATGTACACAAAATATCAAGGATTGAGCATTATATTATTCATAATCAAGGGTCAAATATAGATGTTTTGCACACGTATCAAATACCCCCACACTTAGCTTGTTGCTCATCCTCGAGTAATCTAATTAACTTACCTTTGGAATACCAGTTTGACTCATTCAAACAACCATTGAGTTTCAATTTCAGAATGCAATCTATAGTCCTCATATGATAATGACAAGATTCCACCATTTTAACTATCATACACCAAACTCAACTTCTTCAAAGGCATGTATTATCTCATTCTTCGCAGATATGTTTCATCACGTATAACAAACATTATTACATAGTTTCATATACATTCACTTCACCATTGGTTTTCATTCTCCTACCATGTTTGACTCATGTAACTTACTTATGTTGAAGATCTTCAGGACTTTCTTGGTAATATAAGGCTCATAGATGTGATATGTGTGGGAAAAGACTATATTTGGTTTCTAGAGATGTTTATCATAAACCCATATTTCTTTTGTTTTCTTTCTCCATTTTGTGGTTTTATTGGCCTTGTGGAGCTTCACTTGATCTTTTAAGATCCTTCTTGCATTTTCATTTGTGCAAGGTTCACATCACCATATACTTCATAAATTTTACAGAGGCTCCCCCATACTCTACATTGTCATGTGAGGGTTATTAGTGCACTCATACTTAAACATACTTCCTCTAAATGATATGGTCTTTTATATTTTTCTTTTTCTTTTTGGCTCATATTTTGTGTTTTTCACACGACATTCTTATTCATCCTTACTTTTCTTTCAATGAATTTACTCAGTTCATGTATAGAAAAGGGTAAGGTTTTGACTCATTTTTTGGCTTAAGGGGGTTGGTGTGTTATTCACAAACGATTTATCATAAGAGACTTCAGCAAGGTTCTGAGGATCATTGAATAAGTACGTTTTTATTGATTATGAAAAGGCTCAACCTAATGAATATAACAAACAATTGCCTGATTCATTTTCTCAACACCTAGAAACTACAATCATCTCCCATAACAGTCAAATAAATTTACCATGATTCATAAATAACACATAATTCCATGTTTTTCTATGTGGTATCCTTAACTATTTCACATAAAATGAGATACAGACTTATTCGTTAAAATCAAGCAAGCTATATTTTAGTCTCCACAGTGTCCCCTTATCATCGCATACTCACATATTATGCATATATCATCATTAATCTAGAATTGTGGTTGTTATCATAATTTAAACTCGCAATTAAACATAAACATGAAAATACTTACTAATTTCAAATACTTACTCCAAATAAAACATAAAATTGAAAATAAAAGACTTAAGATTGACTCGATTAAACTTAATGCTAACAGCAGACATAAAATTAAAATTAAAAAACCCAAAATCCTACAATGTACGTTAACTACGACCTATAACCCCCCCTAAAATCTACAATATTCTCATTATAGGGGTGATATATCATAACTCATAAGATAAAGGCATAATAAAATAAAAGAACTTCCCTAACACTCAACGCTTGTCTGTGCTCACTCCACCGACTCCATGTGCTATCGCCAGCCATAACATCCTGGTGATAACATATCTCTCTGATCTCTACACACAAATCAACACTCTCTTGGCTCTGAGCAGTGTCCTGGGAGGCTCTTGACTGTTGCAAGGAAGCTCTCCTGCGTCTTCTACAATGGTGTGCCTTTTTCTCATATGCCTCAGGGGGTGCAACATGTGGCGTGGTCTTCTGGTCGTGTCTTTGACCTCGCGCGGACCTCTCAATTCTGAGCCGATTCAACATGGTTGTGTTGATGGGGCTCATCCTTTGTCTATCATATATGTCCCCACGCTATCTGGGGGCACCAGTTGCGAGGCACAATTTGGTGATCATGCCTAAAAAGTAAAGTCTGGCTGTAGTCTTCCCATGCACATTATGGTCCATGCTCTACTTTAAAACCTCATTTGAGTAGTATGTCTGCCCTCATTCCAACCTATAGAGCAGTTGTGTGCGAAAAGGTGTGATGTACTCAAAGTTTGAGGTCGGCCAAAGTCTGCTGCACGCAAACTTGTACCTGCCTTGTGCTCCGTCGTCATGTACATGTACAAAATCTCTTCCTATTCACTATCCGTGTGGCGTAACGAGTAGTCAGGCCGCCCACAAAGAAAAGTACCCATCTCACACAGCGAAGCATGCACAACTAGTTGTCTCGATGCTGCTGGGGGAACAACGTAGTGAAATAGTCGATCTATGTCGTCCGGCAAATAAGGGACCATGCACCCTCGCATCGAAACTGCTGGCTCCCTCCCATTAGGGTTGTAGTGAGCATAGAACTCATGAACCCACTCCTCATAGACCTCACTCAAGTCTTCCAACGCAAAGTGGAGCAATTTCGATCTGCTCAACTCCTCGGTAAATAGGAACATAGGCCGCTCCTCGTGAATCTTCTTGTCTCTGATGTACTGATAAAAATTGGGCGCCTAAGTCGATTGAAATCTCTTCTCATGGTACTCGTCATCTGAGATGACGAGTGGCTCACCACGGATCGACACATGTGAAGCATGTGAATCACGGCTCTAGACATTCTGCCAATTGAACTGAAAAGAATTAAGAAAGAATTCGACAACATAACCTCTATAAAATGTAGATATCCAATTTTTACAATATCAATGCGCTTAGATATCCAATTTTTACAATAAAATTCCCTATGTAGGATTCTTTTATCGTGCCATAGTTTAGTTTTGTCTTTGTAAATCTTAGAATTCTTGTAAGATTCATTCCGCCATTCATCTAATTCATTTAGCTTAAACTTTCTTTTTAAACTGGCAACTTTAGCTCAAAATTTAAGAATCTCGTTACCCAATAAGCCCTATCTTCTAATTTAACAGGTAAATGATAAGCTTTATCAAAAACAAGACGATATGGTGACATTTCTATTGGTGTTTTAAAAACAGTTCTATATGCCCATAAAGCATCGTCTAGTTTCTTTGTCCAATCATTGCGTGAATATGCTACTACTTTATCAAGAATTCTCTTTATTTCCATGTTCGATAGTTCGACATGCCCACTGGTTTGTGGATGATATGTCGTAGCAATTCTCTGTGCTACACCATATGTTCTTAATAAGGCTTCTAAGTATTTGTTCTTGAAGTATTTTCCTCCATCACTTATTAAGGCTTTAGGTGTACCAAATCTTGAAAAAAATCTAGATTTTACAAATTCAATTACCACTCTACTATCGTTAGTTGGAAGTGCTTATGCTTCTACCCATTTTGATACATATTCCACAACAACTAATACATATTACATACCATGTGACGTTGGAAATGGTCCTATAAAGTCTATACCCCAAACATCAAATAACCCAATAGTTAGAATACTTTTAAGAGGCATTTCATGTCTCCATGAAATATTATCGGTCGTTGACATCTATCATAATGAACCACAAAACGGTGTGCGTCCTTATAAATCGTAGGCCAATAAAAACCACATTGCAATACCTTAGCGGCTGTTCTTTGGCCTCCAAAGTGTCCTCCAACCTCGGCTCCATGACATTTCTCCAAAATATCTTGTATATCTTCCTCTGCGACACATCTTCTAATAATGGCATCAAAACAATGATGATACAAATACGAGTCATCCCAATAATAATATTTCAAGTCGTGAAAGATTTTTTTTCTCTTGATATGGCATATGTGGGGGTAGGATTTTACATACCTTATAATCTGCAATGTCGGCAAACCAAGGTGCCTTTGTTACTTGAATGATGAAGAGCCGTTCGTCTGAAAATGACTATTTGATATCTTCATCCTCTTCATGGTGCATATTTCCCCAATCCATTTGAGACAAGTGATCCGCTATCACATTTTCTGTCCCCTTTTGTCTGTAATTTCAACATCAAATTCTTGCAGTAAGAGAATCCACCTGATTAGTCTGGGTGATGCATCTTATTTTGTAAACTAATACCTCAAAGCTGAATGGTCAGTATAAACAATAACATTGTTTTCCATCAGATATGATCTAAATTTTTTCAAAAGCATAAACTATCGATAACAGTTATTTTTCTGTTACTGCATAGTTAAGTTGTGCATTTGTTAACATTTTGATAGCATAATGAATAACCTTCATTAGTTTGCAGTGCTTTTGTTCCAATACAACACCTACTGCATAATCACTAGCGTCACACATAATTTCAAACGATAATGACCAATTGGGGGTTGTCATCACTGGTGCTGTAATCAGTTTTTCTTTAATTTCATTAAAATCTCTCAAACATCTATCATTGAAATCACACGGGATATCCTTATTTAAAAGAGTGCACAATGGTTTACTTAATTTTGCAAAGTCTTTTATAAATCTTCTATAGAAACTTGCATGACCTAAAAAGCTTCTAATACCTCGTAGATTCATATGGGGTGGTAGATTTTAAATTACTCTTACTTTAGCTTTATCTACTTCAATCGCCTTTTTCTGAAATTCGATGACCAAGAATAATTCCCTCTTGTACCATGAAATGACATTTTTTCCAATTCAAACAAAGTTTCTTTTCAAAACATCTTTCTAAAACTTTATCCAAATTATCAAGATATTGATCAAATGAATCCTCAAAAACTGAAAAATCATCCATAAAAACTTTTGTAGTGTTTTCAATCATGTTGAAAAATATAGATGTTATACAACGTTGAAAGGTATCAAGGGCGTTGCATAATCCAAAAGGTATTCTCTTAAAAGTAAATGTCCCAAAAGGACAAGTAAAAGTTTTATCTCGTGATCGTTTTTGTCTATCATGATTTGGTTATATCCAGAATATCCATCAAGAAAATAATAATAAGAATGACTTGCTAACCTTTTTAACATCTGATCAATAAAATGTAAAGGATAATGGTATTTCCTTGTTGCTTTATTCAAAGCGCAGTAATCCATGCAAACATGCCATCTTGTTACTTGTCTGGTAGGAATTAGTTCGTTGTTCTCGTTCTTCAGCACACTTGTGCCTCTCTTTTTTGGAACTACATGTACTGGACTTACCCACTTAATGTAAAAAATAACATAAATCATGTCATAATCGAGTAATTTAATTACCTCATTTCTCACTACTTCCTTCATTGCTGGATTCAGTTGTCTCTTCGGTTGGGCAGCCGTCTTATAATTATTTTCCATTAGAATCTTATGTATACATATTGTAGCATCTATGCCTTTTATACCAGTCACTGTCCACCCAATTGCTCCCGCTCGTTCTTTAATATCTCAATCAACCTTCTTTTATAGTTTGGTTCTAAATTTGCATTAATTATAACAGGTAATTCTCCTTCACCCTTCAGAAATACATATTTAACCTGTGGTGGTAAAGGTTTGAGTTTTAACTTAGGGGGCATAATTAATGATGGTAATCTTTCTTCGGTTCCCCTTTTTAGTGGTTATTTCCTATAGAATCTACTGAACTGTTTTTGTGTTCTTTCTAAATTATAGACTTATTTTATAATTTCTGCATTATCTTGTTCCCCTTCCATCGATCTTACCAAACACGTACTCAGTGGATTGTTGATAATGACGTCCTCCTTATGTTGTTCAATAACTTCTTCCATGATGTTCCCCATGTAGCAATCCTCTTGCTTTATTGGTTGTTTAAGTGCATGCGACATATCATAACTCATATCCTACTATTAACTTTCAATTTTATTCGACTGTAAGCACAATTTGTAATAGCATTACTAGTGGCTAAAAACGGTCTTCCTAATATGATAAGCCCTTCCTCATCGCGTGTATCTAGTATAACGAAATCGACAAGTATGTGTCATTCATTCAATTCTAATATAACATCTTCTATTATTCCATAGGGTTTTCTTGTGGATCTATTAGCTAATTGCAATAATATGTTAGTAGGTTGTACTTCCCCAAGTCCCAGTCTTTCAGACATTTTCAATGGCATAACATTCACACTAGCACCCAAATCAATTAATGCAACAAT
Organism: Linaria vulgaris; assembly: GCA_948329865.1. Lineage (NCBI taxonomy): Eukaryota > Viridiplantae > Streptophyta > Magnoliopsida > Lamiales > Plantaginaceae > Linaria > Linaria vulgaris. The sequence continues at coordinate 78,716,747 of OX415252.1, forward strand.
ATGATATCTTTCATGAATTAAACAAGGGATACAAATATTTCTTGGATCTTTTTTTTTTTTTTTTTTTTTTTTTTTTTTTTTTCTGGTTGCATTGGCTAGAGTGTTGCTGAGTGTACTCCTACTAATTTCACCAAATTCACGTTCTCGAACTTCTTCTTTTGTGTGACCAAACCCTTTATACATCTATTAAACTTTGGATATGGCAGATTGCGTCCATGAATGGTATCGCCAGTGATGCTCCATTTAATGACTTCATAAATACTTCATCTGCCTTGTATGTTGTCCTCTTTACTCAGTATAAGTGGATATGGTGCTACCACTGGGCGTTTTCTCTCTTTTGGTGGTACCATAGTCAACATTTCCTCATTATCATATTCAATTTCCTCGACTACATATTGAGCATTTGCTAATGTATGTGTTTCTTCTTCGTCCTGATTGGATATCGGAGGAGATTGTGTTCCTCGCCCACTTCTTAATGTAACTGCATGCACTGGCTCTTCGATGTACCTTAGTTGTTGTATTGGATATCCTATCAATTGGTTGTTCTTTAATTCCTTCTTAAATGAAATGGCATTCACATATCTTTTCTTCATTGTGTTGGGATTTTGTGCCTCTAGCCCTGAATGTAAGCGATGATCTCCCCAATAGACACTGTTTAGAGTAATGTCTGCTAGACTTTATTTTGCTGCTACGTATGTGAGTTTCATGAAACATCCCCCAACTATTGAGTTCAACATGTTCCTGTTTTTGTAATCTAATCCAACATAGAATGATTCAAGGAGTCTTGTTAAGGTTTCTCCATGATATGGGCATCTTTGGATAAGTGGATTAAATCTTGCCCATGTATCATGTACTTGTTCACCTAGCTTTTGTGAAAAACTCATAATCTCTCTATGATGTGGCACTGCCATAATAGGAGGATAGTAATGTCCCATAAATAATTGTGTCATATGTTCCCACGTGCTAACACTTAATGGATCAAGTCCCATATTCCAATCATTAGCTGCTCCAACTAGCGTTAGATGAAATGTCTTCACCTTCAAGTAATTCTCTATGAGATGTGCTTATATATGGAACTTGCATGCCTTGTAAAAAATCATTAATGGTAGACAACGTGCTCATTCTCCCCCCAATTTGTAAATAGTTACCGAAGATTCTATGCCTCCCGGAACTTGTGTGAGAAATTCTTCAGCTGAATCATCCGCACAATGCTTGAATCTTTTGTATCTTGATGTTTTTGTTCTTCGCGGTAAGAATGACCTCCACAACTTTTTTAAGCAATCACCTAAGAATTTCATGAACAAAAGTTAAACACTTGGTAAAAATTGCAAAACAATCAAAATAGATTTGCGTCTAATTGCCTAGTCCCTGGCAAAGACTCCAAAAGCTTGATGTGTATTGTAAATGTGTTCTAATTTTATCCCAATACACACTCTATTGCAAGTATATGAGCTCAATATACAGTAGAAAGTAAAGTTTACTGCCCAAGTATTGAATCCCACGAGAACTATGATTAAATTGCACACCAAATTCTATCACTAGTTTCTTCACTAATTTTGTCACGATTGCAATACTTTGTTTTAATTAAACTAAAGGGATAAAAGCATCAAGCCCCCTGAACTATACACGTTTTTGCGACTTGCCCCCTAACAAGATTAAAAAGCTTTTTGCCCCCTAAAATATGCTCGTCTGTTCGATTTTTCCATTCGCCGAATTTCGCCAAATTTTCCTTGGAATATTCCATTCTCGTGCGACTTACATGAGGGTTAGAAGGACATTTTTGGTAAATAGTTTTGAGTGTAACGTTCATGCATACTTCCCCTCCAACTATGCTTATAAGTGCGATTTTCCCCTTAAACTATTGAAATGTACCCCTAAACTATTGTTTTGCAACTTGCCCTCTGAACTATGTAAACGTACCCCCTGAACTATTGTGGTGCAATTTTCTCCCTGAGCTAATTTTGCACAGAAAATTACATATATTGCATATTTTTAGGCAATTTTTATGTCATTCTAGTGTGCTTATGATTTGGGAGTAGCCTGTAGGTAGATATGTTTCAGGCTCTTATGTATATGTTTTAGTGAGTTTGAAGACAGATTATTGAGCTTTTAAAAACCATTACACTTCTGCATCCATACATTAAATCACCTAGTTAATTTAACACCCTCCAATGCATTAGTACATCCTAAATATTACACCAAAATTGGATGAATTAGAACATCAAAATATTCTGCAGGCTCATTACATCCAGATCATTAAAAACCTTGTCCTTAAAATGAAAAAAACTACTTAATATATGTCACTTAGGTCTTCAGTCCTTGAACTTAGAAGTTATGGCTTTGTCTAGGGGGTTGCTATTGCTCCTCATCATGTATCTTTTGGTGACAGCAACAATCTCCTCCTTAGACACTTTTGATGCCATATTCTCCTTAGCAGAAATACTCTTGAGCTACATATGAACATGAATTAAACTAGTGACAGAAGTAACACAATAAACACAAAATTTATGAAATGAAATAGGAGTTTACCTTTGCCATTGCCTGATTAAGTGACTCGGTATCACTCATAACCACATTCCTTTTAGGAATAGGCTTCTTTTTTCCGTTTACTCTTTTTTCCATTTACTTCTTCAACCAGTCTTGTTACTTTCTTCCTGTTTCTTGGTTGTCTTTGCTCCAATGCCTCTTCTTCCAGAATTTTATCATCCTTATTTGCTGCCTTTTGAACTTTTGACACCTGTTTAAGTTCAATTCATAAGTAAATGCAGGTAAGGTGGATACAATATATTTACAAACATTATCACAATAAGGACTAGCGTTCTTACCATGGGTTCTGGATTCTTTTGTATAACCACACTCATTTTATTCCTGTTTGGTGGAGCCTTACTGTCTTCATTATCATCATCAGACACTTTTCTTTTCCCCTTACTAATAGCTTCCCTTTGTACTTTATCCCCAACAATCTAATCACAAATAGCATATAATAAATATACATTGCAAAATTATTTAGCACTTATTATGCAACAACACTAACTATCACTACCTCTACATTATTTGTCTTCTTTCTTGTTGATCTCCTTAAACTAACCCACACCAGCATCACTCATTTTCCCCTTGCCTTTAGACTTATCAGCAACATGCTCCTTGCCTTTAGACTTATCATCAACATGCTCATGGTCATCAACATCACTCCTTTTACCCTTCCCTTTAGGATTATCAACAATTTGCACCTGATCATCAACATCACTCATTTCTCCCTTCCCTTAAGACTTATCATCAACATGCTCCTGATCATCAACATCACTCTTTTTACCCTTCCCTTTAGGATTATCAGCAATTTACACCTGATCATCAACATCACTCATTTTCCCCTTCCCTTTAGACTTATCAGCAACATGCACCAGATCATCAACATCACCACAATTACTTAATCCATTTTATGATCCTCATGAAAGCTCAATCTAATAGATATAATAACCAATACATGTTCCTGAGTTTCATCATCACCTCCAAGTGGAGTATCAACAAGAGGCTCCTGATCATCCATCTTCCCTTTACCATACACATAATTGTTTTTTGTAGACTTCTCTTTTTTCCCTTGACATTTTTTTGGCCTTAAGCTTTTTCTGGCTTATCACCTTCTTCAGGCTTGTCCTGAAATATTACACAAAACATTAGATAGGGAGACAAAAAATCATAACTTAAAAACATCATTATTACAGAACAATAGATATACCATGTTTTGGGGAGTAGGATTTTGTGGAGGAACATCAACCTCAGGCTCATCTTCACCTTCAACATACTTTCTGATGGGACATGTTCTGACACTGTGGCCCAATTCACCACAAAGTCTACAAGTAATAATTGTCCCCTTCCTAGTAGTCCTATGTGTGATGCCTTCCTCACTTTCATTTTTCTTCTTCTCTTTGATCTTCTTCAACTCCTCTTGACTAACAATTCTATTCTGTTTTTAGGCCTTCTAGGCAACCTATGAGTCACATGAGGAAGCAATGGTTGAAGATTTGAAAGAGGCCAATCTTGAGGACCAGACATGATGTGCATACAGTTTTTTTATGTCTCAAGATAGGTTGTCTTCAGATAACACTGATCCACCCAATCTTCAGGCTCTCGCTCCTTGTACTTCAGAGCACAACATGCATGTGCACATGGAATCCCATTTAGTTGCCATCTGTTGTAACTACAAGTTCTTATCCCTAGGCCAACTGTCATATAACCTTCTGGACTATCAATCTCAAACTCTTGAAGGCCATTCCAGTGGGCCTTGCACTTTGAGGCTGCATCTTTGTTGGCTTCTAACAACTTAGTAATGTTAGGCCTAATTTTTCTGCTCCACTTTTTGGCCACGTCTCTCTTCACATATACTCTTTTCATGAAAATTAACCTTATATGCTCAAGCATATCAATGGTAGCTTTAGGCCTTGCTTCAAGGATAAGGGCATTGAAGCTTTCACACATATTATTTAGGAGGACATCACACTTAACATCAGTTCTAAAGTAAGCCATGCTCCAATTTGCAACTGGTCTCTTTGCCAACCAAGTATATGCTTCTAATTTCCTCTTTCAGACCCCCTTAAGAGCAGACTCAAATTCTCTAATTGTTGTGGCCCTCAAACCATGAATTTCAAAGGCAACCCTCTGTGCAGTTTCTTGAAATTGCTGCAGTTGCTTGAAATTGATATACATGTGCATTACATAGACTCTGTGTGCACAACCAGGCATATATCTATCCATTGCCTCAATCAATCCCCTCTGTTTATCTGACATTACAATCCATCCTCAACTACTATCTTCTTTCACTTGTAGATCATTCACTAACAACTGCATAAACCAAGCCCAACTATCTTTCCTCTCCTTCTCAACCACAACATATACAATGGGATACAAGTTGTTGTTTACATCTATCCCAATTGCAGTTAACAATATCCCCCACACAGTGATTTCAAATGGCACCCATCCAGGAAAATTACTAGCCTATGCCCTGCCACAAAGCCCTCTTCAAAGACCCCCAACACTCATAAAACCTCTTGAAAGCTGACCCTTTATCAGTGCCAACAGTCTTGATCCTGACAGTGTTCTCACTGTCACTCCTCATAATTTCAGCTGCATATCTCCATAACAAGGCATACTGCTCTGTCTCAGTGCCAATAGACAAGGTCCTTACCATTTCCTTACACATATACATTTGATACTTTGAGAACTTACATTTTGTTTCAACTCTGAAACTATCCTTCATTGCCTCCATTGGCCATTTCATATTACCCTTTATCATGTGGTTGTACTTTTTGGCAAGCCATTTGGAGGTTGCATGATAAAATTTGTCCATTGTGTTGCAAGTATGCTTGCCATTATATGTCTTTATTTGTAAGGTACCACAACCACCAATATCTGAAGCAAACACATGATATGGGAAGCCCTTTATCTTGCACCCCACTGTCACTCTATCACCATCATTCTTCACAAACCTTACACCTCTCTTCACCTTTATTGCATACTCCCTCACTGCATCCCTAAATGTTGTTGCATCCTCAAAACATAGTTCTAATTCCAATTTAGGATTAGTCATATCCATGGCTTTGTTAAAAACTAGATAACCATGGTATGTCAACCTCCAGATCTCCTACCCATCAATGAATCCCCTTCATTCCTATTCATTTCCCTTGCAATAGTTATACTAGCCACATTGCCTCAGATTCACCAACCTCGCCAACATCCTCATAAACCCCTTCATCATCAGTTATATCTTCTCCATCCTCCAGTATAGCTTCTGACACATCTGAATCCGTGGCAACAAACTGAACATCATCTGAATCAAACTCTTCTCTATCATATATGAAGTCATCATAATCTTGATCTTCTTGATTCTCATCTATATCATATGTTTGTCTTACTGTATTGTCTTCCTCCTCTCTCTCATCATATGGTGCAGATGGCCCAGCTTTTAACCCGACAACACTTGGTCCAGCTTCCTCTTCTCTTTATATATGATCAGAACCCATATCTTCTCCACTCAGTCCTGCTTCATCCATGTCCACATCACCCAGTACTCCTCCACCACTAGCAAATACTCCTACAATCCTATTCTTATTCATGTACTTAGTCAATGTTGCAGCATCATCATCAGTCATCAAGTAGCCAATTGAATATATCTCATCAACATCTTCGGTAGCCACAATGAAGGTTGCACTTGACGTAAACCCAACTGCTGATCCCATCTCCTCCAGTTCAAGCATGCTCATCATTTCTGGATTGCACTGGTCAAAATGAGCAATCTGCCCATCTACCCAATTAGTTATTTTTGCATTGTTTTCTAGTCTACCAAAGTAATGAAATCTGATTGTGTAGTCTTTTGTCTTAGGATTTGCACAAAAAGAAGAAAACATTACGGTTAGGATTTCATTCTAAAACAATAAAGCCTAAGCATGCACTAACAGACAAAAAGTTAAATAATATATTGCATATAATATATAGTCATATAACCTAAGCATCTTGACATTACCAATGAATATAATAAATTTAAAGCAGCTTTGTTCGCAAATACAATATATAATCATATAACCCTTACATTCATACTAACATCTGAATTAAAAATTACCAAATTGAAGCACCTTTAGGCAGGAGAATTGATAATAATCAGTCGCTGGACATATATACGGGAAAGTGGTCCACAAACTTTACCAATTACCAACAAAATGCCAAAAAAAAATCCAACTTTACACATTAACATATTCTTGATACACTGCCCGGTCCACAAATGTGTACCAAAATCAAAACAATACCTTAAAAAATCAAACACTAAACAATCAAATTGGATTGCATCACTTTCAGGACCACAAAGTTCACAAAAAACCCACAAAACTATTAAAAAAAATGCATGCTTTACACCATCATATTTGATTACAACAATAGGGACAAATATAATCGACGCATGCACCAAAAACTAAAAACTAGGTTTTATAGAAGAGGGCAAAATCGTAGCGTAATCGGGCGTGTACTTCCCTCCGGTATGAACTCAAAATTGGTCCTTAATTTCCAACTCATTTCAGCGAATTTAAACAATCCCCTTTGATTTTCCCCAAAATCCTAAGAAGTGATGCCGTGAATGTGTGTGCAATTAGTCATGAATGTGTGCACAATTAGCCATTAACTAATTATTCAAACTTTTTCTGTGTCGATTTCGTGTTGATTGTGTATAATTTGGATGAATTGATGTGACTCGAGAGAGAATTTGATGAAGAACCCTAATATTTTGGCAGAAATTTGATTAAGTATGGAGTGTAACGTTTCAGTTTACCCCCTGAACTTAGTACTCAAGTGTTTTTTTTTGTTTATTCATGGGATTTTTTTAAACTGACGAAACTACCCCCTGGCCCTCACGTGAGACGCACGAGAAGGGAATATTCTAGCAGAATTAGGCGAAAGGGCAAATCGAACAGACGAGCATAGTTCAGGGGAAAAAATGCTTATTAATTTTGTTTAGGGGGCAAGTCGCAAAAACGTGTATAGTTTAGGGGGTTTGATGCTTTTATCCCTAAACTAAATGCTGAATAAACTAAATTAACTGATCTAACTACTAGATGGATTTAACTGATTTGATTGGATTGGTTTGGATTATAAACAATAATAATTAAATAGCTTAGAGATCGGGTTCATTGGATATCCACTATGCTCTTACAAATGTGTTGACTTCCTTAATTGATGTTTATGTTTATGGCTTCTTTCAATGCCATAAGTGGACATGGTTCGATTTATCTTTTCCACACACTCACGGATTCACTTATCTACATAACATGCTATGTGGTTACGCTAGTTACCTCCCATGACTTCATATCAATATTATGTTGATCAAGCATAATAAAGCATTGGGCATAAGATAAATAAATAAATATAAATCAAGCAATCAATAGAAATCAACTCATAAGCCTTCAAATAGTTTCTAATCCAATTACTTCCTAACTATAAGCATAAAGTACTAGTCACTGATCGTTTGAAGTAACATATTTCACATCATAAATAACAGATGAAAGATAACAAATATCTTGTTGAATGATTCTCTAGGATAGTTGAGTATCCCTCTTGATCTTATTTTCACTCCGCCATATAATAATGACTTTTCCTTTTCCTTGAACGATGATTTCTTATTCTCTTGTTGATTCTTCTTGATCTCTGTTGGACGTTCGAAGGGTTTTTTTCTCTTGCTAAATATGGTGGTGAATGGTATAATTGATGTGTGTTTTTGGTTGCCGCACAGTTTTTTCCTTTTATGATTTTTGCTTGACCCATTAGGTTGACGACCGATTGAAAAAGCCCTATGTTAATTTTCATCACGCGCAATCAGCCACATCGCGTGCCCAGATCGCACACCTCAAGCGCGATCAGAATTGCATCGCGCCTTACATCGTGCTTTTTTCTGTATTCCATCTGTGATGATCTTTTGCATCCACTGCTTGCTCGCGCCACTCTCGGGTTTTTGGTTTGCTATAGTACTATAGCGCTCTGGTAGCGCTTCCTCATTTTCCTTTGTTTTTCCCAAATTCTACAAAATCGTGTGATTTTATCTTGAATTGCAATATTTTCACTTAACCGACTCTATACCTGAAATAAAACGAAACGTAACTAAGATGTACATAAAATATCAAGGATCGAGCATTAATATTGTTCATAATTAAAGGTCAAATATAGATGTTTTGCACATGTATCAATTACCTTTGTATTGGGGATAGTAACAGTGTTGCAATTTCAATGGATTTAGTACCTTTTGTTAGTGAATGAAAGTTGTATGCTTTATTTATGCTCTTACTAACCCAACAATAACAATGATGTTCTATAGAGTTTGATTAAAAAACTTCATGAAGATGGAAGGATTAAATAAAATACACGCAGTTTCATAAACATAAGGTTGCTTCATACATGTACCTACTAGGGGATACTAAATTAAAACAACTTTGCTCATGGCAACTACTACTACAACCACACCATATGTGTATAGATGATTTTTTTTCCTTAACATTGTGTGCAATAACCCAACCACACTATAAATCACACCATAGCCAGGTCAACAATGCATACTTGATACAATCAAACGAAATATTTTTTTTGACATAAATAAAAATAGGAATATAGTAGTAGCCTTAAGAAAGAACAAAACAAAAACTTGAGATAATAGGACATTAGCCGAAAAGAGTTGAAAATTTGGATCATTCACACATATTTTTGTTTCTCAATAACCACCTCCACCACGTTTCTCCTTACCCTTCAAAGAACCACCATTACCCTTGTTACACCACAGATTGTTAACGAGCTAGAGGACCCTTGCGAGCTTGTCACTGGAGAAAATGGGCATCCTTTGGTAAGCAGGGCGTTCAACCTCGGTACGGGCTTGATTCTCGGGAATGCGGATCAAAGGCCTTTGCAATCTACGGTTACGAATTTCTTCCGAGTCAACAATGCGCACAGTTGGAGTATCTTCAATCACAACTGTTGGGGTAGCCCTTGTTTAATTTGCAGCCTCGATAACATTATCCCAAAAGCCACCATCGACGCTCAAGTGATGCATTTCAAATGTTTTTCGTGCAAATACTTCTACACCGTGTGGCGGTGTTGAGAAAGTGTGAGGGGGGGGGGGGGTAACAATAGGTTCATTATCTAGCGGTTCTACATTGTGCGTTGCCCACCAATCGTAACCATCATCGTCGTGTTCACCATTTTCCGGGTCGCTAGTTAAATCCACAGATGCACGAAGGGCGGGTGGTGGTGGGGAAGTGGCGGATCACTGCACAAAGGTCCAAATAATTTCTTCAAAGATTGCCATGCACCCTCTCCTTTGATCATGTAGGATTCGACAAGCTTATACTTCTGCTAATCACAAAAAAAAAAATGTAAGGACTCATAAGTGGATTTCAGTACTATGTTCTCCTTGAACATATATTACAATTTAATATAGTTAGAAAAATTATTACCAACACCACGTAATCCCTTATAAAATCCTCAAAGGCATACACGACACTGTTTGCCTTGTCATAGTAGACATAACTCAAGCCAAGGATGAAGTCAAACACATTGTAACATTGTTGGAGCTTACAATATTGGCTAAGGCATTGATGATACTTAAAATATTTGTTGAATCGCTCTTTGCTTTCTCTTCAATCAAGAAATCCATAAACATCTTATCAATGACAAACATCCATAAGTCGTTGTAGAAGAAATGAGATTGCCGCCGCGGGTTTTTGGGTGCCATCTACTTAATATTATGTTTGGTTGTTGTTAGTAATGGAATTGAGGACAATGAAGATTATTGTTTATTATATAGGATGTTCAAAGGTTCATGGAGTGACGTGAAGACAACGCTAAGGCTTCGAGTCATGGTTGTAATGATTTTGCATGCAATATTCCTTAATGAAGTGATGTTATATTCCTTCACCTGAAACTATGCTCATCTCTACAAATGTACCATATATTAGCATAGAAACAAGTAATTACTTTACATTGATGTTTCACATATTTTCTTTTATCCTATATAGAACTTGCCCTTCATAACCTTTGGGTGTGCAGGTGTACAATCACGCTTTATCATTATTAAAACAAAGAAAAAATTTTGTTAAATGTGCTTAACTTTTATATTCCAACCTCCATCAAGTAGATTTTGTTTTTTCCCACAAGATTTTCGAAAGGATGCTTTCTGCACAAAGCCATTAGAGTATGAAAAAAATAATTCAATCACCTCCCAATGAAATATTGGTAATTTGAAACCACAATGGGTACCATGCAATGTTGGTTGTTTAGTATTTTTATTGGGAATTCTTGTATTCATATTAAAAAATTAAGACCGATGATTATTATATAAGTTGCACATCTCACATGTTTCAATAGCGGTAGCCTTATAATAGAAATATTATCAATGATGATTAATAAAAAAATTCGAGGAGCTTGAAATTCATTAACTAAAGACACAAACTGAAAATTAGTAGAAGCTCAGCTCAAAAATGAGGTAAACTAGAGCGAACATCAAAATCATCTCTAACAACAACGCAACACCTATAAGTATTTTGATTACATGTTCTTCGTGTATAATAGTTTGCTCCGCACTATTAATCCTCCTTAGTAACCCAGGAATAATCACCCTTGATCGAGCACACATTTCAGGATCCATCCACATGTAATATCCACATTGTCTTTTCTAATGCAACAAAACTAAATTAATTATAGAACATGTAGAAAATAGCTAACATGGCAATTATTGTTATCGTGTTAGAACTCTTCTTACGATGGATCGTGGGCATCAAAAGAAATGCCTCCGTGGATAGTGGTTGGACCAACTAGTGTAAAATTTTGGTTTAAGACCGCATTGACATAACGCGCCATGATCTTTCCCTCCCACAAAGTGGTTACCAGTCGCCATGAATGGTGAATTAGCGCTAAATGATTCACATATGTTACCGTTGTGTTCTTCCACCCTTGTTGTGGAAGATGTTAAATATAAATATAATATAAGTAATAGGTTTTATTGTAGCAAGCTAAAAGTAAAAAGAAAGTTCAATGTTTACCTTGCCCTTGGACCACTCACACTCCTTTCACTTTTTTATTCTTCAAAGCTTAATGAGATATGAAATGGGATGAGTTTTTTTACAAAATGACCCAACTGTTAAAGCTTAATTTATAAATAAGGAGATTAAGATGGATGCATTTGGTAGTTGGCTTACAATTACCACATACTTGATTTAGTAACATCACGATTGAAGAACATTAATTGATGTTAATGCACAAGTCAGGTAGTAGTTTATGCAAAACCACTTCGAATAGTGTAAGTTGTCTATCATGTAGTTGGTTTGAGTTATTGTCTAGAATTGTTTCATTTGTATTGGCCAAAGTTTTTATATTATTGTATTTATTGTTGTGATTGATTAAGACACCTTCAGACATATTTGTTTTAGGAATAATAAAATGTTCACACAAGAATTAACACACATTTAACATGTTATATGCAATGAGTTGTTGATTACAAGACCAAATATATGATTTTCTTGATGCCATATTCAGTTGAATATGACCACCCGAAAATTAAGGCTCGAATTTCTAAGACCAAATCAAATTCGACATAAATAATAACATTGCCTTATATAATTACGTAAGACCATAAATCTAAGACCATCACAACTAGTGCAAATTGGGAAACATGATAACGCTAATAACATAAAAAATACACCCAACAACTACCAGACCCGGACTTGACAAACAAAATAATCCTTTTTTTTCCGTAGGGATAGCTACAAGCAATGTTCTTCAAATTGAACCTAACAAACTAATTAATATATTCCACAGACAAGAGAAAAAATCTCCAAAACAACAGTTTTTTGTGGGCATCAGATCATAGGCAGGAATTATAGCAACATAACTGCAAAGTTGCACAAAATACTTGTTTGTCAATGCGATTTAACTAGCATCGCACTAAAATTCAGAACAAAAAGATTCCTCCTTCAGTTTTTTTTTTTAAATTGCCTTCTCTTGAGGGAGGTAGGCAGCCGTTGTGTCAATGTAGAATGCGCCATGTGCTCGGTAAGTGCCGAATTCCTACTTGTTGGGCTGAATTTGTTTGGGCCCCAACTAGGGTTAATATTGATCTTGTTTTGAAAATCATATTTTAAGTTAATCTTATTTAGATGGTAGTTATCTTATTAACTTATCTTATCTTTATTAGATATTATTTTGTATTACAAGGTTAACTTACTTGATAATAATTATATCTCCTAATTATGTATCTAGACATATTAACATGCATGTACATTGAAAATATATTTAAGATCTTGCAGAAAATACTTGTTTGTCAATGCGATTTAACTAGCATCGTACTAAAAGTCAGAACAAACATATTCCTCCTTTAATTTTTTTTTTTTGTAAACGGCCTTCTCTTGAGGGAGGTAGGCAGCCATTGTGTCAACGTAGAATGCGCCATATGCTCGGTAAGTGCCGAATTCCTACTTGTTGGGCTGAATTTGTTTGGGCCCCAACTAGGGTTAATATTGATCTTGTTTTAAAAATCATATTTTAAATTAATCTTATTTAGATGGTAGTTATCTTATTAACTTATCTTATCTTTATTAGATATTATTTTATATTACAAGGTTAACTTACTTAATAATAATCATATGTCATAATTATGTATCTAGACATATTAATAGGCATGTACATTGGAAATATATTTAAGATCTTGCAGAATCTACCAGATAAGGCAAGAAGGTCGGACCGGGTTGCAACTAGAGTATCGCCGAGCTTATCAGACAAGAAAAAAAGATATGCGAGGATTCCAATTAAAGATCTACAGAAGATTATGCCTTTGTCTATATAAGGAGAAGACTCGACACAATTAAAGGACAAGCTTTAAAAGATAGTTTGAAATATTAGTCATGTATCGAGTCCAAGTCTTTTAGTGAGAACTTCTTGTCAAAGAAACTTTGAGTAAATTTTGAAGTTCTCTGACTCAAAGGAGTATACTGAAAATAGTTAAGGGTTAGGTATTACAACGGTAAATTAGAGGGAGTCTGGATTTATGTTGGAGTAATTCCTATCATTGTAATTCCTAAGTAGGTATATTGTTTGAGACAAATTTCAGGTGAAAACCCCGTGGGCTAGGACCAATTGGACCGAACCACATTAAAAACCTTGTGTTCTTTATCGCTTTATGTTTAACTATTTGTCTATCACAGTTGCAAAAATAAAACTGTTTTCTAAGTATAAAGAACTAATATATATATTGCTTTCAGGTACAATTGCAACTACTATCAAGTTTAGCTGTATCAGTTAATATAAATCCAAGATCTTACAATTGGCACCAAGAGCGGGTCACTATATTATATAGTGTAGATTCTGGTTAAAAAGATCTTTGTTTTGTATTGTGTTTTTTTCTCTATGGAGAAAATGAGGGAATGTCTTTCAACCATAAAATCACCAACGCTAACCGTAACCAATTACTCATACTGGAAAAATCAGATGCGAAATTTCATTAAACAGCAGGATGAGAAGGCATGGAAAGGCATTCTGAAAGAATGGAGCCCCAGTAGATGACAAGGGCAAAGTAAAATCTGAACTTGAGTTGGACTGATGCAGAGGAACTCCTCGCCAATTACAACTCTACTACTTTAAATATCATTCTGGTTGCAGTTGATTATGATGAATACAAAAGTATTGCTAACTGTGAAATTGCTAAAGATGCATGGCAGGCCATTGGAAACGCTCATGAAGGAAATGCCAAAGTCCAAGCATCAAAATTGCAACTTCTGAATGATCAGTTTAAGTTTGTTCTAATGGAAGAAACTGAAATAATTTCCTAGTTTCACTCAAAACTCAGACATCTTGCAAGTGAAGCCACCATTTTTGGTGCAGACTTTCCATAGTCCAGAATCATGCTAAAACTCCTGAGGTCTCTTCTAGGAAGATTTGCAATGAAAGTATGAGCAATTGAAGAAGCCAATGAGATTGACACACTGCCACTTGCTGACCTCATGCGATCTCTCACTGCATGGGAGATGGAGCTCAAAAGATAAGGAGACACTATTTCCAAGGGAGTTGCACTTCAGGAAAATCTCCATTAAAGCCGCCCAAACACTTAATTGGTCCAATCCATGGCACTCCTCACAAAAAGATTCAACAAAATGAACAAGCACTGGAATAAAGGTAATTCTTCTAGTACTGTTGCAAGTCCTCTGATAACTTTAAAAAGGCTTCCAATACTAATAGACTTGACAACAAAAGGACTAGGAACGGTATACAATTCAGGGAATGTCAAGGCTTTGGACACATAAGGGCTGATTGTGCAAACCTCTTGGAAAAAAACAAAATAGAGCTTTACTCACAATAAACGATGATGAGTCTGATAATAGCGATGAGAATACGAAAGAAAACGCTGATGTTGCATTTCTCAACCTTCATTCCATTCTCTAGAGTTAATATGGCTGTTGCAATTGACATCATGACAGAATCTGATTGCGACTCAATTGATGCCCAATTGATGACTCCATTCTGGATGAAAGGGATACCACCATGTCAGATCTTGAAGCTATATGTAAAAGGAATCTGAACTGGAAGCCCAATTCAAAATCCTATCATCTTTTGAAAGCCTAGTCAGAATAAATAACAAAATCATGGAGCTTGAAAGAAGAGTTCTCTCACTAACTGTCGAAAGAGATCTACTCTGTGAAGATCTAGAGACAGCTCTCAAAGCTCACAAAGTACTGGACGATGTTATTTCTCTCACTCAAAAGGAACTGGAAGTAGTAATGAAAAACGTCAAGTTACTGCCTCCAGGAACTGAAAATCTTGAGAATGTTTTGGACACTCAGAAAGTTCCAACTGGGAAAACCGGAGTAGGATACATTGATCCTGTCAATCCAAAATTTCCTGGAGATACCAAAATCACAATATCAAAGAAGAAAAGGATACCCAGAGGAGTAGAGATTCCACTTGATTACTCTCATATGCAACCTCCTAACAATCAGGTACATCCTAGTTGCAGTTCAAACATCCCTATTTCTAAGTCTATTCCCATTAACAGGTCTTAGAGAGGTCGATTTGTTCCAACATGTCATCATTGTGGGGTACAAGGACGCATTAGACCATACTGCTATCAATTGTAGGAATCTCAACAAAAGATTCCGAACAATTCAATTGAAGTGGCTCAAAAGAAGAAAAAGAAGAGCCGGAAGAAGAAAGACAAGCAAAGTGCATCTTCTGTTGCAACTGTGAAATCAGTAAAACAAGTTTGGGTTGAGAAATCAGCCAAAACCCTCCCTTACCTTACTGCTTGCAACTCTACTTCACAACGTACTTCAAACTCTAACTCTTGGTTTTTCGGTAGTGGTTGTTTCAGGCACATGACATGAGAAAAAAGTATCTTGAGTAACTTCATGGATGAACAAAAGGGAGACATGGTCTTTGGATACGGTAACCAAGGAAAAATCCTTAGAAAGGGAATACAAAATGTGAAAGGGTTTCTACCCGTGAAGTATTTTATGTTGATGGCTTGCATGCTAATTTGATTAGCATAAGTCAGTTGTGTGATGATGATCTCTATTTTAGATTTACTAAAGATGAATGTGAGGTTATAGATCAACATGAGAATCTGGTGTTACAGGGACTAATAAGTACTGGAAATTGTTATACCTGGACAAATTGTAACCCTATCGTGAGATCACTAACTTGCAACTTTAGTGCTGATAATCTTACAGATCTTTGGCACCAAAAGTTAGGTCACATCAACTTCAAATCACTTGCCAAGCTTCACAACATCCAAGCCGTGAACGGACTACAGAAAATTGGTCCCGAACCTATGGGTAAGTGCATTTCGTGCATGGAAAGAAAGCAAAAGAAGACCAGTCATGCAGTGTTGCAACATTCTACTTCTGAAAGAATCCTTGAACTTCTTCATATGGATTTTGTGGGACCAATTCAAAAGGAAAGCATCTCTGGTAAACGCTACATTTTTGTGTATGTTGATGTTATTTACAGGAATCGCTAGACAGAAGTCAAAGCTAGAAGAAATATGATCGAAGAACAGGAAGACTTCTTACATTTCATTGGGTAGAGTTTCTGAAAGAAAACAAAATCTTTTATTGTTTTTAAAAACCTGTGCAACACTGTTGCAACTGAAAAAGATTTAACAATCAAAACAATCCGAAGTGACCACGGAAAGGTGTTTGAAAATTCCAACTTTAACAACTTCTGCAATGATAAAGGAATCTTTCATGAATACTCAACACCTATTACACCACAACAAAATGGTGTGGTTGAAAGGAAGAACAAGACACTTGTTGAAATGGCTTGAGTCATGCTGAACTCGAAAAAGTTAGCACTTCGATTTTGGGCAGAAGTAGTGAATACTGTATGCTACCTTACAAGCTGTGTTTATCTGCGTCGAGGTACAAATAAGACTGCATATGAGATTTGGAAAGGTAAACATCCTAGTGTTCATCAGCTTCACTTTTTTGGTTGTACTTGTTATGTGCTTAATGATAGAGAACAAATGGTAAGTTTCAATCCAAATATGATTGGACATCTTTATAGGTTACTCTCGCAACAGTCACTCATACCGAGTGTTCAATATATATACCCAAACTATTGTTGAATCATCTAACATTAGGTTTGATGATCAGCTTCCTCGGAGGTCAAAATCACTGAACTGATTGGACCAACTCAGCACTCAGAAGATGTAGAGATTATGGTCCCTAAGGAAACTGGAACCACACCCACAATTGCAATTGAGCTTGATGCAACGACAGTTGCAATTGAGTCTGAAGTAACTGAGATAACTCCTCTTCCACAAAGTTCAGATGAGCGACCATGTCCAGAACACACGGAAGCACCTCCTCACATACAGAAGAACCATCCACCTGAATCAGTCATTGGTGGCATAAGTGAGGGTATTAGAATTCGTGATCTTCGTCGAAAGAGGTATGACCAAATGGTATGATTTGTGAGTTACACCTCAAAGGTGGAACCGAATAATGTGAAGAAAGCCCTATTAGAAGAAGCATGGATTGAAGCCATGCAGGAAGAACTGGAACAATGTTTGGGAACTCGTGCCAAGACCACCATATGTGAACAGCATTGGTACCAAGTGGATCTTCAAGAATAAAACTGATGAACTTGGAAAGATTGTAAGAAACAAAGCAAGGCTAGTCGCACACGGATACACTCAAGTAGAAGGAGTGGACTATGATAATGCATTTGCTCCAGTTGCAAGACTAGAATCTATCCGCATATTGCTTGCTGTTGCATGTGTTCTACGTTTTAAACTTTTTCAAATGGATGTTAAAAGTGCATTCTTATATGGGTTTCTTAATGAAGAATTTTTTGTACAACAACCTAAGGGGTTCATTGACCCACATTTCCCAGCTCATGTTTTGAAACTCAAAAAAGCCCTTTATGGTCTCAAACAAGCACCCCGTGCTTGGTATGAGAGACTGACCATACATCTTCTTGAAAATGGGTACACGAGAGGAAGTGTTGATCGTACATTATTTTTCAAACATTTTGGAACTAAAATACTCATTACACAAATCTATGTAGATGGCATTGTTTTTGGCCCACATTTACTAGCGAGTTGCAACATTTTGTCTCTATTATGAAAAATGAGTTTGAAATGAGCATGGTTGGAGAACTAACTTACTTTCTTGGTCTATAGGTTAAACAACAGGTCGATGGAATCTTTATTTCTCAGGCCAAGTATGCAAAGAACCTTGTCAAACGATTTAGACTTGGGCATGCCAAACCTATGAAGACTCCCATGGGTTCTACTGACCGGCTTAGTAAAGTTGAGAGATGAAACTCGATCTATCCGAGTCTCAACAAAAGCATGATTGGGAGTCTACTGTATCTCACTACCAGTCGTCCCAACATTTATTTCAACGTTGGTGTGTGCAACCGTTACTAGGACGATCCAAAGGATTCACATCTTAAAGCTGTCAAACGAAAAATTAGATATATTTCTAGTACACTTGGTTTTGGTCTCAGTTACAACTTTAACGACAATATTTCTCTTGCAGCTTACAATGATTCAGATTGGGCGGGATGTGCTGATGATCAAAAGAGTACGATTGGAGGATGTTTCAATCTTGGAACTAACTGTCACGAGCCTACACAAAATTAAGGAGAAGAAATTAGCAATTGAAGAAGAAATTGAAGAAGGAAAGGTCAAAGTTAAAAATCTTATCTTGAAAGAAAGAGAAAGGGAATCAGACGGGGAAATTGGAATTGGAATTGAATCGGATCAGGACGGCATCGTTTTGGGAAGTGGCTAAAAGACGATCTAGACCGTAGGAGGGAGATCCATCATCAGTCGTTCATTTATCAGCTTTTATTTTAGCACTTTATAAAGTTGTGCCAGCTAGTAGCACTTTTTATTAGTTGAGATGTTATTATGCTATTTCGTCTTTTTCCTAATATAATGCAACAGTATGGGGCGTGACCCTCATTTGTGGAAAGTAATCAAAAAATTGTTTCTCACTTACCTTTCTCTTATCTCTCTCTATCATCTTCTTCCCTAAACTTCCTCTGCATCTTATTTTTTTATGAAAATACCATAAAAATATCATTAAATTGTAACACTTGGTATCTAGAGCCAATTTGTTTCCTCGGATCAAAATGGTGGATACTAGACTCAAAGACTTGCAAGAAAATCAACAAAAAATGGAACACACCATATTGGAGGAATCCCTGCGTAGGGAATCTGCCTCCACAGCACTCCAAGAATAGATCGATACACTTAGCACTAAATTTGATAGTCATATTACACAAATGGAAGCTAAACATACTGCTACTACAGTATCACTATCAAATCTGGAATTCAGATAGCTTTTGTGGTAGAAAACCTCTAATGCGCAGCGCGAGGTACCCCACCATTGAACGAGATACCCAAACCCCATGAACGCCAAGCTCCACCCTCTGTCACAATTCCAGACCGTTCAACAGTCCGCTTCCCTGGGGATTTCAGTTCACCATCATCTCAGAACTACACCCAGCCCTTTTCACCTCATCACAACTTCCCCAAATTTGACTTCCCCAGGTTTAATGGTACAGATCCTAGGGACTGGATCTTGCGTTGCAATGATTACTTCCAGATGATGCCCCCAATGAGTGAGCAACAAAAAATAACCACCGCTACTCTCCACATGGATGCAAAACCTACACTATGGTATAGAAACTATAATCAGAATGTGCCTCACACCACTTGGGAGCAATTTGTTAGAGTTATTTCAGTTAAGTTTGAGGACTTGAAGGAAGCTAAGGTTATTGGTGACTTTCATAAACTGAGACAAGAAGGCTCATTAGAGTCCTACATAGATAGGTTTGAGGAATTAAAGGCTCACCTGGGCATTGTGCATAGCAGGGATTTCACTGAGAGTTACTATGTAGCTAGCTTCCTCAGTGGACTGAATGAGGACCTCCAGTCTCTTTGTGCACCTTTCCAACCTGTTACATTACAATCAGCTATTGAGATGGCAAAAATCCAAGACAGAATAGTAGACACTCTTACTAAAAAGACCAAGCCCAAGGTCCCTTTCACTTTTTCCCCTATTAAGAAACATGACTACCCACCTAGCAACCCTTCAACGAGGAACACCAACATACCAACAACACACACAAACAGGAAACCACTATCTGCTGCAGAAATGAAAGCTCGTAGGGAAAAGAATTTATGCTTTAACTGTGATGAGACATATACTTTTGGTCACAAATGCAAAACTAAACAGTTCTTCATGTTGTTATCTGAGGAGGAAGAGGATGCATATCTTCACTCAATGATATAAATGCAACCAGATTCCTTACATCACCCCCTGGTGAGGAGGTTAGAGTATCCCTCCATGCTCTAGCTGGGAACTCTGGAGATGGTACCATCAAATTAAAAGGAATGTTTGGAAGACAACCCCTATACATTCTGATAGACACAGGGAGTAGACACATGGAGTACTCACAGCTTCCTTGATGAAGCTATTGCTGTGAAATGGGGCTGTAAACTGGAGAAGGCACCACTTATGCTCATCAGAATTGCTGATGGACATAAGATGGTCAGTACTGGTAGAGTACCTGATTTTTCTTGGATCATGCAGGACCATGTTTTCTCTTATCCACTCAGACTACTAAAGATGAGGGGCTGTCACATGGTGTTGGGGGTTGACTGGTTGAGACAGCATGAACCAGTGGAGTTCTATTTTTCAAGAGGAACTGTGGGGTTGTTTGTTAAGGGTGAGAAAGTGGTATTCCAGTCCATACAGGAGGCGGGGGAGTGCAAGCTCATCAATAGTATCTCTATGGTGAATGAGATATGGTCTGAAAATGCCATAGAGGAGGGAAGGTTGTTTGCCATTAGAGTGATTCAGGAAGGTTCTGAGGAGAATCCTGACTTCACTCTTCCCCTGTGTCAGGAACAGGGCAAGCAAATTTACATTGGTGTGGCACATGAAAGTTCTATGGAGAATCCTGTTTCACCACATTCAATGAGCCTAGAAGGGGATTATATTTTGCCCCTAGGTGTACATCAGGAAGGTTCTGAGGAGAATCCTGATTTGCTACACTTACTGGAGTCATATGCTGATATCTTTGCTGAACCTACTGGCTTACCACCTGTAAGAGATATTGAGCACCAGATCTGTCTCAAACCTGGCAGTTCACCTAAACACCAGCATCCTTATAGGCACTCTCATGCCTATAAAGATGAGATTGAGGCTATTGTTAAGGAATGGCTTAAGGAAGGACCTATTCAATACAGTAGAAGCCCCTTTGCTTCTCCAGTACTGTTGCTCAGGAAGAAGGATGCCTCTTGGAGGCTCTATGTGGATTTTAGATATCTAAATTCACTTACAATCAAGCATGACTACCCCATCCCAGTTATTGATGAACTCCTAGATGAGCTACATGGAGCTACTATCTTTTCAAAAATTGACTTGAGATCTGGCTATTTCCAAATCAGAATGAGAGCTGAGGATAGGCACCTCACTGCTTTTCAAACTCATCATGGCCACTTTGAATTTAAAGTGATGCCATTTGGGCTTTGTAATGCCCTTGCTACATTCCAATCCTTAATGAATCAGGTGTTTGCAGCACAATTGAGGAGATTTGTCTTGGTTTTCTTTGATGATATCCTCATTTACAGCCCTACTTGGGATCAACACCTAGAACATTTGAAGGTAGTACTGTCCCTGCTGAGACAACATACACTATTTGCAAAAAAATCAAAGTGTGCTTTTGGCCAGAAAGAGGTGGAATATTTAGGACACATAATCAGTGCTAAGAGGGTAGCTACAGATCCACAGAAAGTGTCTTGTATGACAGATTGGCACAAACCTACTACTGTTAAAGGGCTTAGAGGCTTCTTGGGCCTTACTGGTTACTACAGGAATTTCATAAGGGGTTATGGGATTATCAGTAAGCCCCTTACTGACATGCCGAGGAAAGATGGTTTTAAATGGTCTTCAGAGGCTGAAGAGGCATTCTCTCAACTTAAGGTTATCATGAGTCAAGCACCTGTGTTGGCACTCTCTGACTTCACAAAGTCCTTTATAGTTGAGACTGATGCTAGTGGAAAGGGCATTGGGGCTGTGCTTATGCAAGAGGTAAGACCAATTGCATTTCTCAGTAAGGTACTTTGCCCTAAGAACCAGGCACTCTCCATTTATGAGAGGGAATTCCTAGATATTCTGCTGGCAATTCAGAAGTGGAAACACTATCTCTAGGGTAATCACTTCATCATAAAAACTGACCAGCAAAGTTTAAAGTTCTTGCTGGAACAAAAGATCACTTCCCCTCTACAACAAAAGTGGATTTCTAAGTTGCTTGGTCTCAACTATGAGATACATTATAAAAAGGGGGTAGAAAGTAAAGTGGCTGATGCACTTTCTAGAAGGATAATGAGGAGGTCTCCTGTTCAGCTATCTCTGTGGTACAACCTACTTGGCTTCATTAGGTTATAGCTAGCTATGAGAATGATGATTTCTTCCTAAATATTCTGGCAATTAAGACTCTGGACCCCTCTAATTTCTCTGATTTCAGAGCTTCTAATGGAATTTTAAGGTTTAAAGGTAGGCTGTGTATTGGATCTACCACTAACCTCAGACAGACTCTCATCCATAATATGATCTCTACTGCTCTAGGGGGCCATTCAGGGAACTTGGGCACCTATACTAGACTCAGAGCTATGTTCTTCTGGCCTAAGATGAATGAGGAGGTAATTAAGTTTGTACAACATTGTGACATCTGTAAAATGATCAAACCAGACAATGCTCCCTACCCTGGTCTACTTCAACCTCTCTCTATACTCTCACAGGCCTGGTCTCATATGTCTATGGACTTCATTGAGGGACTCCCTAAATCTGAAGGGAAATCAGTTATCCAAGTGGTGATTGACAGATTTACTAAGTTTGGCCATTTTATTGGGCTCTCTCATCCCTACACTGCTAGTTTGACAATAGATCGTTTATATAAGTATGAGTCGGTTACAATAGAGTACAAAGGAAATACAACGAATCTATCTTAACAAACTAGACCTAATCTAGGTGTCTCGATTAGGCTTGGTCTGGAACCCCTCGAACTAACGCCTTGATGCTTGGATGGCATGGGCATATCGGTAATCAGGTTGAACGTATATCGGTGATCATCTTCGACGTGATATCGAGGACCCCTCTCGATGTGATATCGGTAGTGTGGTGGTATGACGTATCAGTGGAACACGAGGGTTATCTCGATATCGAATACGATATCGAGAGTGAGATCGGGGATTTCTTCTGATGTGATGCGTGGTAGCTGAGCTATAATAATTGATTTCTTTGGGATCCAGGTATCGCGTATTTATAGACCTCGGGATCTGGGGACCATAGTACCATATCGGTGGTAATCACCGATATCATATCGAAATTGATGCCCGATATGATTAAATATGGGCCTGGTTTGGGCCAGGCCCAATATGCGGGAAATGCCCATATCATGTAGTCCCCCAATTTGGGGATTCTTATCTTAGAGATAAGAATTCACAAATTTAATTTTAAATTTCTGGGTTACCTGTACCCTTCGTCCCGCCAGTTCAAATGACGGAGATCAAATTTGCGGGGAATGCACTTTGTGATAAATTTCGCTGGGCTCCCCAGTGCAGTGATGGATAATTTGAGGTCCTCATTTGAACTCTTCGTTCGCCGTACGAGATTTTGAATTCCTCGCATATATCGGGATTGCACTCTTTGATAAACTTTGGTGAACCCCCCGGTGCGTCTGTCCTTGGCCCTGTCCTTTTATCTATATCGAATATCAGCATCGATGTGAGATCGAAACTTTGTTTCGATCTAGCATCTTCGATGTCTATAAATAGGGCTTCCAGGGAAGTGAAACTCACTTTGGCTCTTAGCGAAAATTCGTTGTTCCTCCGAAAAGTATGTCGAATTTTATTTTCGATATCGTTTTCGATATCTCTTTCGATATCGTTTTCGATATCTCTTTTGATCCGTTTTCCGATTTATTTTTCGATTTGGTCCTGAAGTTATTTCCATATATATATATATATATATGCCTAGGTTTTTTAAGTTAAATACTAACCTTGCCATGTTTATTCATTTCAGGCTTTAACGTTCAATTTGATTTTTCTCACTTAGCGCCTCAGTATGTCGTTCGCCGGGAACAATGTTGGCTCAGGTTTGCCCGAGATGGATTTCGAAGAGATCAGAGTGGGATTTTCTAAAAATGAGATATTTGGGTCTGACTAGTTGATTGGTGACCAATCTGGCGTTGAATTCTCTTTTCCTCCGGAAACTGACGGCCCCAATGTGGATGAATGGGGCTTGGGGATCAGCCCCCCGAAATATAAGACCTCGGAGAAGTACGAGGATATGACGTCTCGCGTTCCTCATCATGCTGGTCATTACTCCGACGAGTATGACATCCCCGATGGGTATAAGGTTATATTTCCTAGCGCGGATCAACGAATGCATACTCCACCAAAGGGTTGCACCACTGTTAATGCCAAGCATTTTAAGAACGGACTGCGCTTTCCAATTGATCCTGCGGTTAGTGCTATTATAGCGAGCATCGGGGTCTGCTTGGGGCAGTTATCCCCCAATTCTCTGGGGTACATCGTGGCCTTCATTTGTGTCATGAGAGCCTTGGGTGCCCCTTGTGGGGTTAATGAGTTCTGGCACCTTTTTAGCGTCATGGTCAACAGTAAGGGCGGTGAAAAAGGGTTCTTTTGTGTGCGGGCCCAGGGGGTCTTAGGTTCGTGCAATATACTCAATCCAGTTATGGATTTGGTAATAAGTGTGAGTATATGTACATCCAGGAGAGGACGGCTGGTGAATTTGATGTGCTTCCTAGTGTGTGGTGCGAAGACACCAAATATGAGAGACGAGCTGCTGTCGGGACAACTGCACATAGCCTCGAATTTCTGAGGAATCTGATTAACCATCCATACGACGGTACCCTGCTTTGCAGTGACATAGTTTTGCGAGCAAGTGGGATATCTCCCGTACATTATAACGGTCCCTCTACTCTCGGTAAGTGTTATATCTTTACAAATCTATAGCTTTCCCCCGATTTATCTCTTGACCTTGTGTTTCATGTATCTTGTAGCCGATTTGGTAGAGTACTGTAGCCTGGGCAGGATAGTGGAACGTAGACAGCTGGGGGCCGACACCGCTGCGGAAGATGCACCTCCACTCGTCAAGAAGAGGGGCCATGAGGGCGTACGCAAGAATGCAAAGAAAACTGCTCCCTCATCGAGTGGAAATACTGCAGGCGTGGGTGGCGCCTCGCAATCTCGAAATGACGTTGATGTCGGGACGTCCACGAGGCCAAAAAGAAGGAGGGAGGAGGGTAGTTCAAGTGTGGATCACAGCAGTCTATTCCGATCTATAAGTAATCTTTGTGTCTATTGGATGCGTATTTATTTTGGGTTTTTATTCAATTGAGCAGCCAATTCCTTATTGTGAATGTGCAGGTGGCGAGCTTTTTGAAAGGTTTCTTGGAGATGGCTGTTAAGGGCCAATCGGATCACGCGAAATCGCTTCGGGTTACCAACGGTTTGCTTGAAAAGCCGGCGGAGTACGATCCCGTTGCTGCCGTGCAGCTCCAGCACGAGAGAGACGAGGCCCTGGACATTTTGAAAACTAGCGAGAGTAATGTGAGAGGCCTGTATGACGATAATAAAAGGTTGATCGCAAAGTTCGATGAGGCTAGACTTATTGCTGGTAGTGAGGCGTCCCGATGGGAGGAAGTTGAGGCCGAGGCCGCAGTTCTGAAGGACCGATTAGCCCAGGCTAAAAGGCACATGCGGTGCATGACGCTGAGCAAGAGCCAATTGACCAGTGCGGCCAAACAATTCCTTCTGAGTCGGTCTTATAAGATAATATGTGCCGAGCGGGGCTTGCTCGAGCAGGAGGAGGCCAAAGCCTCTGTTATAGGTCAAATTCAGTTGGAAGGTGGTTTTAAGGATGGTTATGATCCTTCAGCCATAAATTCGTTGAAGGGGCCAGACGGAAAATTTCCTGAAGATTCTGATGGTGATGACGAAGACCTGAAGCCAGAAGTGGAGTATCGTGAGATTATCGACCAGAAAAGTGTGGCGTTAATCCATATTAAAGGAGCTCCTCGTTATCCCGGTTGAAAATTTAGGGATGTGTAATTTTCCTTTTGGCCCAATTGCCTCTGTATATAACTTGATGGTTTACCCGTTAATTCAATCAATCCTTTTTGCGTGTGCTGGTTTATATTCGTTCGTACGTGTTCAATGGTGTGTTTGCTTGTCTTATTATTACGCCTCCTTGCTGTGTCACCTATCAGGTTATACCGGATTATTTAGCTAATCCCCCTCATCCAAGTAGGTGTCTCTGTTTCTGTTCTTTAGAGTCTGACCCCGTTATCACATGGGATACTTTTCTTGTGGGTATGGGCCCATCCCGTTATCACAAGAAACCCGCTACCGTTCAAAATATTTAGGATCAACCCCGTTATCACAGGATATATTTTCTTTGTAGGTGACCCATTACCACTCATGGGTATGAGCCCGCCCGTTATCACAGGGGAACCTGTTACCGCTCATGGGTAGGAGCCTTTCCTTTGTAGTTGACCCGTTACCGCTCATGGGTAGGAGCCCGCCCGTTATCACAGGGGAACCCGTTACCGCTCATGGGTAGGAGCCCGCCCGTTGTCACAGGGGAACCCGTTACCGCTAATGGGTAGGAGCCCTTTATTTGAAAGTGACCCGTTACCGCTCATGGGTAGAAGCCTGCCCGTTATCACAGGGGAACCCGTTACCGCTCATGGGTAAGAGCCTGCCTTTTGTCTTTTTTGTCTATGCTCCCTGGTGACTCTGTCGTCGTGGAGTCTATGGGTCGTTAGGCCCTATAAAACATCACAGACAAGAAAGGTTTTTCGATGCAAAAACTTATATGAAAGCACGAAATGATGTGCATGTGTTATATGCGGAATTTTCCCTCGATCTTGGAATTCTAAAGTGCCTGTTGTATCTGTTTGTACCTGTTGCATCTGTGTAGATGGATAATATTGAATAATCTGGGGCGATGTCCCCTGAATCCCTTCTTTGAAAGGCGAGGGTTTAATATTCCCTATGTCCTTTTTGGACATAGTGGTGTGTGATCCTTCGGGTTATGTACCTGTAAGAGGGCGATGTGTTAAACATATATCTACGGGAATACTCCCCGAATTTCACGTGCAATTCTCTGCACTTCCGTAATATCCGATTATGACATATCCCTGCATGAAATATGAGATTCCACAAAGCAATTATATTATAGGGAGAATAAAAAAGTAGTGACGGATAACGGTCGAAGGCTAGGTAAACCTAACCCGCCTACGTATCCCGTTGAGTGGGGAATCAGACCGGCGTAGTTCCCCCTGTTTTAGTTACACGCCGACCCATGAAGGGGCAAAATAAAAGATAACGGTCGAAGGCTAGGTAAACCTAACCCGCCTACATATCCCGTTGAGTGGGGAATCAGACCGGCGTAGTTCCCCCTATTTTAAGTTACAAACCGACCCACGATGAGGCAATGTTCTGATTGTTCAAGCATGATTTTAAAAATTGAGGAAACTTAAACGATTGCGCTGATTGTTTCTCATGGTAATTACTCCATAGCTTGTTGACCCTAATTTGGCCCGATTGCTCCTTCCTCCGCTTCTCTAATTCTTGGCAACGTAAGAGAAGTGATGTAGCAGAACCAAGCCTCTTCCTGGTTAGCGACCACTTCTCCGACCCCTCATCCTGCTGGGAACTTCACCTTTTGATGGAATGTGGACACCACCGCCCTTATGACATTGTATGCGAATGGTCGGTCCACGATTGTATATTGAACATTGATAGTTTGCCTGTGCGTTTCTTGTCCAAATGACGTGGGAAGATTCACTTGCCCTAGGGGGATTTTTTCCGCTCCACCGAATCCCACCAGTGGCGTATGGACCCGTTCAATTACATGGTGGCCGAGTGCCATCTTCTCCAAAGCATGTGCAAATATAACATTGGTGGAACTACCATTGTCTATGAGTACTTTGTGTACAACTTAGTTAGCGATGTCAAGCTTAACAACCAAGGGGTAGTCGAGCTTGCCCGCCTGGATGGCTTCGGGGTTGAGATCCAAGAGGTCCCTGCTGGAAAACATAATAACCTCGTCTGGAAGCTCCTCAATCAGCGTTGTGAATCCGACGAAACGGTCCTTGTTCAGTCCACGGATTATCTTCATCCTCTGGTTGGTGGAATCTGCTCCCGCAGTCCCGCCGCTTACCACATTAATCACCCCCTCGAAGGTGCATTATTTATTGTATTGCGTCCTTGTCCACTCTCAATTGCCTTAAGACCCTCCCTTCTTGGGGATTGGGACCGCTCTCTCGATTCATCATATTCCCCGCTCGCCTTAACGAACTCTATTAACCTCCCGTCCTTAATCAACCTCTCGATCTCATCCTTCAGGTCATAGCAATCCCTTGTGTCATGGCCTTTCTGGCGGTGGTACTCATAGTAGCGCCTAGATTTCTTGGTGAAATCCGTCTCCTTGATTTCCGAGGCGCATTCAACCAATTCTTGCCTTGTGCGACGGCCAAGATAGTGTGGATGTTCTGGTTGAGGGGAGTGTATCTCTTCGGCGACCTATCTCTTCCTCTCTTGTTCCTGTTCCATGCCTCTCTACGGCGTGGATGTTGTTGCCATTATTTTTGCCTTAATGCCTTCGGAAAAGTCTTGTAAGTTCAAGAGAATATCCACGGCGTGGATGTGATCCCTTGGGTCACTCTTCCCATCATATGGTTTTATAGTCGAAATCTTGTCTCCTCTGCACAACACTTCTTTCTCTATTTTACAATAGAAGGGAGTCAACGGCCGTCGTTATCCAACTGCTGTCGTTCCACGGTTTTCGTTCCTGCTCCCGGCTTCCATGTCCTTAGTCATTTTAGTTGTCTCCCTTATCATGTTACGTCTGTCCTCCTCCAACGTCCTGGCTCTCTGGCCACTCTCTGTATCATCACTTACTTCTGTCCACTCTTCACTTCTGGCCCTTGTCAAATGCCCTCTTCCAGTGTTGTCCCTTCGACCCCCATCCGGGATCTCTTCTTCGTCTTGCTCTTGCCTTGTCCTCCACTCATCCATCCTGGATTCATGGGGCCTTGCTCGAACATCAGTTGTCCCTCGTTCCACTATGCGCGGCAACAAAGTCTCTAGTGTAACATCGAACGCTGCTTTTACAGAAGCGTTGATCTGCGCTAACATCTCCGGAGTTATGGCGGTAGGGGGAACGACGCTCTGTCCCGCAGCCATCGTCTCCTCTGAGCCGGGAATATCCACATTTGGCATTTCGATCATTGGGACATCCGCCGCCGGATTTTCGGTATTCGGGCCCTCAGTAGCAGGTCCCGCCGTATTCGGTGCGGCAGTGGTTGGACCTGTATTCGTGCCTCTCGATGGCCTCTTGGGCCCGCGCCTACATCGCGGTTCATTTTGTGCTTGAGGAAGCTCCATCTCAGCTTAGGTCATTGCCTGTTCTTGGTCAGTCGGCTGTTGAGGGAGTGGTGTAACCTCAGTCCTCGTGTTTCTAGTCACAACTCTGTTAAATTCGGATCGGGTCCTCCTTCCTAGCATCTTGACGTCCTCGTCCGGGAAATAGTGTTCCCACTGACGGCGCCACTAGTTTGACAATAGATCGTTTATATAAGTATGGGTCGGTTACAATGAAGTATAAAGGAAATACAACGAATCTATCTTAACAAACTAGACCTAATCTAGGTGTCTCGATTAGGCTTGGTCCGGAACACCTCGAACTAACGCCTTGATGCTTGGATGGCATGGGCAAATCGGTAATCAGGTCGGACGTATATCAGTGATCATCTTCGACGTGATATCGAGGACCCCTCTTGATGTGATATCGTTAGTGTGGTGGTATGACGTATCAGTGGAACACGAGGTTTATCTCGATATCGAATACGATATCGAGAGTGAGATCGGGAATTTCTTCCGATGTGATGCGTGGTAGCTGAGAGATAATAATTTCTTTCTTTGGGATCCGGGTATCACGTATTTATAGACCTCGGGATTCGGGGGCCACAGTACCATATCGGTGGTAATCACCGATATCATATCGAAAGTGATCCCCGATATGATTAAATATGGGCCTGGTTTGGGCCAGGCCCAATATACGGGAAATGCCCATATCAACTACAACTGATATTGCCAGGGTATTCTTGGACAACATATATAAATTGCATGGTCCCCCAGTGAGCTTAGTCACAGATAGGGACAAGATCTTCACCAGTCATTTCTGGAGAGACCTCTTTAAGCTGTTGGGTACCAGCTTAGACATGGGGTCTGCTTATCATCCTCAGTCTGATGGCCAGACTGAGAGACTAAACCAGTGCCTGGAAAATTACTTGAGAGGCATGGTTTTTGATTCCCCTAAATAGTGGCACAAGTGGTTAGCTCTTGCTGAATACTGATACAACACTGCTCACCACTCTAGTCTACAGATGTCCCCCTTTCAAGCCCTTTATGGTTACTCACCATATCATTTTTCTATTGGCCCCTTCTTGGAATCTACTCACCCTGGGGTTAAAGAATTCCTAACTGAACGCCTTAAGCTCACTCAATTAATTAAAGACAACCTCACTAAAGCATAGAACAGAATGAAGACCTATGCAGATCATCATCGTTCTGAGAGGTCATTTGAAGTAGGTGATGAAGTTTTTCTTAAACTTCAATCTTTCGCCAGAACTCTGTCTGTTTGCGAAAGGAGTTAAAATTGAGCTGCAAATACTACGGACCCTATCCTATATTGGAGCGTATCGGAAAGGTTGCTTACCGTTTAGGACTGCCCCCAGGATCGCTGGTACACCCCGTCTTCCACACCTCCTTGCTTAAGAAGCGCCTCAGCCAGGAGTATCGCCCCAGCCCTAATTTTCCACTCGTTGACCCTTCAAGTTCCTTCAAAATTTACCATTTGTTGGTCCTGGACCGCCGTATTATCAAGCGGCGCAACGTCGTCGTGCCTCAGCTCACACCTTTATCAAAACCCAATTCCCCACCTTTGATCCTTGCGGTCAAGGGTCTACAGCACCGACGGGTAATGTCACGAGCCTACACAAAATTAAGGAGAAGAAATTAGCAATTGAAGAAGAAATTGAAGAAGGAAAGGTCAAAGTTAAAAATCTTATCTTGAAAGAAAGAGAAAGGGAATCAGACGGGGAAATTGGAATTGGAATTGAATCGTGGCTAAAAGACGATATGGACCGTAGGAGGGAGATCCATCATCAGCCGTTCATTTATCAGTTTTTATTTTAGCACTTTGTAAAGTTGTGCCAGCTAGTAGCACTTCTTATTAATTGAGATGTTATTATGCTATTTCGTCTTTTTCCTAATGTAATGCAACAGTATATGGGGCGTGACCCTCATTTGTGGAAAGTAATCCGAAAATTGTTTCTCACTTACCTTTCTCTTATCTCTCTCTCTATCATCTTCTTCCCTAAACTTCCTCTGCATCTTATTTTTTATGAAAACCATAAAAATATTATTAAATTGTAACACTAACCTAGTCTCCTGGTTCAGTAAGAAACAACATTCTGCCACCCTTTCTATATCTAAAGTTGAATACATTGCTGCAGGTAGTTGTTGTACTCAGTTGGTTTGGATGAAACAAATGTGCAAGATTGTGGTATTTCTCAACAGGAAATTTTATTATATTGTGATCATACAATTGCTATAAATATCTCTAAAAACCCAGTTCAACACTCTCGCACTAAGCATATTGATATAAGATATCATTACATTAGAGAATGGGTGGAAGCTAAGACCGTTGAGCTGTATCATGTGTGTACTGACCTGCAACTTGCAAACATCTTTACAAAGGCTCTTGATGTTACACGATTTGAGTACCTTCGTAAGTCGTTGGGACTCTGTCTCATGTAAATTGCAACAAAGACATTGTTGCAACCAAGGATGATATATCTGGACTTGATTCACTATTTCTTTTGAGATTATATGCCCTTTGTTTTTGCTCTGAATCACATGCTACCCTTCAGTGGTTCATTGCTTGAAAAAAAAGGTATAACAAAAGCCATCTTTATAGGCTCATTGTTGCAATTGGACACAACTACATGACCTACAAGAAACAAGAGTGAAAGCTATCAATTCATATCCCACGCGTCTTCTAATTGAAATGAGCTACCTTGTTCACAAATGTGTTAGTGTGAAAGCTACCAGTCACCATGTGATATCAATCATTGCTTGGGGCACAAAATCTTAGAAGATATTGGATTATCTCTGATTATTTCATTCCTTGAGGGACTCTATGTCGTTGTTTGCAATTTCCATAATTCAGGTTCGTCCTTATCTTTACTCGATTGTGTTTTCCTTTTGTCACATTCAGATATATTATAGTGTTTGGTAAGAAGATATTATTTACCTCATGATTATCTCAATAGAATTTTGCTTATCCAATCTCTTCTGATTGTGTATCTTACGATTTATGCTTAGAATATCTTACGATTTATGCTTAGAAGGAAAAATTGACTATTTTCTAAGGAGATTGTATTTTGGTGGGAAACTTCCCCTCCTATATGTCTAGGATTTGGGTATCTATTTATTGCTATTCATTCTCCTCCTATCACCACAATACTCATTACTTCCAATTCTCAAATTTTCTCTCAAGTTTCTCTCATTTTTCTCGTGAGTCTCTCTCCATAGATGGGTGCCTTCTCAAAAAAACTCACCGCCATGGAACACGACGATGAAGAGGTCTTTGAGATGGACCCCCTGCAGACGATTCTGCCATCCAATCCCCTATCTACAGTGGAAACTGATGAAGAGGAGGATCCTGCTCCTCAAACTGACGAAGAACATCCTCGCCCCAACCCCGCCTATGCACCATCACCGTCGTTGACGCCTGAGAAGGCTTCTGCGCAAAGAAAATGGAAGGGAAAAGTGGGTGAATCTTCCTCCACTCTGACCAATTTTGATGATGCTCTTGGTCAATCCCCTGCTATGACTGTCTCTACTTCCTCTGGGGTTGCAACTCAGAAGCGTACAAAGGTCCTTGCTCGAAAATCGGTCAGAGGACGGAAATTGCACAAAATTTCTGAGCGGTCCTCATTGGAAGATGAGGTTGAAGAGGACGAGAGTCGCAAAGGCGACACCGATGTTGAACCCTCGACAAAGAAATGAACGCCCTCTGGACCAGGACTCCTACGCAAAGACTGATATTGTTGATTTGCTAAGCAAGGTTGGCTAGTTGCAACTCAAAATGCAGTTGGATACAGTAGCCCCTTAGTACATGAGTTCTACGCCAATCTCACGATGCAATTGGATGCTGAGGGATCTTTACAGCGCTACAAGGTGTATATGCATAAGAACATACATTATGTTACTTCTGAAATCCTTTCTTTGGCCATTGGTGTCCATGAAGTGGATACTGGGGACAAGTCTAAGTTGCGATTGGAGAAAAATATAAATAAAGTTGCATCTGGGCTCACCGGTGGAAAGGTTAAGTGTTGGCCCCTTGGCTCCACCCTTACAACCAGTGACCTCACCAACATGTACAATCTCTTGTTTCTCATTTTAGTTCGCCACTGGATGCCCTGCACAGAAACATCCACTATGAGTTCTGATGTTGCAAATGTCTTGTTTCGAATTAGAACCGGGGATGCAATTGACCTTGATAAACTTTTGTTTGAGCGACTGTATCGAGAGACTTTTCCCCACATTTGTCTCTCTCTTGGATTTCCATTGCTTATTTACATGGTTCTGGTAGATCAGGTCCCTTCATTTAAGTTGAGTAAGGACCAACTTACTCTTATCTAGAATATGCGCGCCAGCACCAAGGTTCTCAACAAGACACCACACTCCCCAATTGCAACTTGCAACTCATCCAAGAAAGGAACCAGCTCATTCCTCGATGCCACTGTCAGCCTTGAGGGGGTCCACATGGAACTCTCTTGCTTGCATGGACTGTATGAGCAACTGAGCAAGTCGCATGAAGAGATAGCACAACTATGGCTATCATGGACTCTAAGTTGGACAAGTTGTTACAACAGTCGGGTACCCCTTGATCTCTTTTGTCAAAAGGGGGAGATATGCGTAAGGGGGAGCACTGCTTAGTTTTTAAAAAAACTATTTCCGCACTTCCTTAACTTTTTCAGAACAAATTTTAATTTATGTTGGTTTTACGAATTGTGGCACTGGTGTTGCAACTGATACTACTTCTGCATACTGTTTTTCATGAATATTTGGAATCTTGCTTTTCGCTAACCGTTTGTGCAGATGAACCAATGATTTTTACAAAACATATCAAATGGGGATATTGTTATGGTCGAATTCTTACTTGTTGGGCTGAATTCGTTTGGACCCAACTAGGGTTAATATTGATCTTGTTTTGTAAATCATATTTTAAGTTAATCTTATTTAGATGGTAGTTATCTTATTAGCTTACCATATATTTATTAGATATTATCGTATCTTACAAGTAATTTACTTGATGTTAATCATATCTCCTAATTATGTATCTTGACGTATTAATAGGCTTGTGTATTGGAAATACATTTAAGATCGTGCAGAATCTACTGGATAAGGCAAGAAGATCGGACCGGATTGCAACTAGAGTATCGCCGAGCTTATCAGACAAGGAAGAAGAGAAGACTCGACACAATTAAAGGACAAGCTTTGAAAGATAGTTTGAGATATTAGTCATGTATCGAGTCAAAATCTTTTAGTGAGAACTTCTTGTCAAATGAACTTTTAGTTAATCTTGAAGTTCTCCGACTCAAAGAAGTATACCGAAAATAGTTAAGGGTTAGGTATTGCAGCGGTAAATTATAGGGAGTCTAGATTTACGTTAGAGTAATTTCTATCATTGTAATCCTTAAGTAGGTATATCGTTTGAGTCACAAATTTCGGATGAAAACCCTATGGACTAGAACCAATTGGACCAAACCACGTTAAAAACCTCGTGTTCTTTATCGCTTTATGTTGAACTTTTTCTCTATCATAATTGCAACAGTAAAACTGTTTTCTAAGTATAAAGAACTAATTTCTATATTGCTTTCAGGTACAGTTGCAACTACTTCAAATTCAAATCTATCAGTAATATAAATCCAAGATCTTACAAAGGAAAAAACATAAAAAGGGAGGAAAACTCGGACAATCAAACATCGTACTAATAATATGTCACGATTTAATCGGCTAGAATTTTAAAAAAGCAAGCATCATATTAATTAAATAACCTAAGATTACTATGTCCCTTTTATTTTATTTATGCAACAACGCCTTCAAGGGTCAACCAAACGCGCTGTTACTTCATTATAATAATAAAAAAAACGCGCTGTTACTTTATTATTAGTTTTGCTACATGTTTCCACAATCAACACATTCCAATGGAGCGTAGTCGGATTCAATTACATAAAATGTTATACTGAAACCTTCTTAACAAAAATTATTTAACATAGATAATCAACTATTCCGGATATATATATATATAGTTAAGACACAAGCGTGTGTGCATACAGAACGTACGTAATATTTAATTATCAAAAAAAAAAAACTACTTCATATTCAACAAACAAAAAGCTGCGCATACAAAATTTTCTCTCGCATGAGAGCGTTTTCTCTCGTTCTTGAGAGCTGGGGAAGCCTTTCCACTAAGGCCTTCATCGACCTCGTCGCCGTAGCAAAGCGTTTCTACTGAGTGAAAGCAATCCCTATCTCCTTAATTTTGGTTTTTTCAGAATGTTTTTTCAATAGCGCTAAGATATATCATAGTTTTTCGTTTTTTCGTTTTTAGGGTTCTGGTTTCCCGACCGATCAGGGGTTATCGTAGTAGCTTTATCGTTTCTTTGCTTCCTGCCTGGTGTTTCCGTCTCTGTTCCCCGTTTTTTCTGATTCGTGTTTTCTTTTTGGTCTAACTAGGGTTCTTGCGAGGAAAGTTTCCTTTGTTTCGGTCATTCGGAGTGCATTGTTTACCGACACTATATCCTGCATATTCTCATCATAACGCCGAATGGAATCTGAAATAGAGAGACTAGGGAAGAGTCTCAAATTGACGGAGGATGAGACAGAGGGTGTGAAGGTTCCGGGATGCGACTGGGGAAAACAGAACGATTCATCGGATCTCGTGTTGGTTGGCCGTCTGCTTACTAATCGTGACTTTAATTTTATGGCGTTCTGCGAGTTCATGAAAAAAGTGATGAACCCTAGCAAAGGGGTGGAGATTCACAAAATCGAGGACGGGAGATTGCTCTTCCAATTTGGTCACGTTATTGACAAGCAGCGAGCCCTAGAGGGCTGCCCATGGACGTTCGATAAACAGGTGATAATTTTGAGCGAAGTAGGGGCACACGAGAACCCTCTCCAAGTTCTGTTAGATAAATGCAAGTTTTACGTAAGAGTGCATGATCTCCCATTCTCACGTCAAACTCCAGAGATCGCGCGCCACATCGGAAACAAACTGGGCGGTTTTGAAGAATTAGATCCGAAAGAGCCGTGGGGGGTCAGCATGAGAATTAAGGCTCGGGTTAATGTCTTTAAACCTCTTCTTCGATGAATGAAACTTCGAGGACCGGATGGGACAGAGGTGATTGCATCTTTCACTTACGAAAGGCTTCCTAATTTCTGTTATTGGTGTGGCTTGATCGGGCATATAATGAAGGACTGCGAGAAGAGGTATAAACTAGGCGAGGGATCGAAGGACATGAACGAACTCCCATATGGGCCTTGGCTCCGCGATTTAAATGTTGGACAGAACAAAGCTCGCCATTACAGCATACCAAGCAAAGAAAATCAACAACCCGGGAATTCTTGGAGGCGGCAGGCTTCTAGCCAACGTAGAGGGGAAAATATATGGAAAGCGGGGTTTAGGAATAAATCGGACAATCAGTTCTCCACAGATAAATCATGGGATAGCGAAGCAACAGTGGGTGATGATGCGGTTTCGAACCGTAGAGTGGGTAAACAGATGGCAAATCCGGTATCACAAGAAAAAGATGAAAGTAGCGACGAGTCGGGACCGCATGGAACAACAAAGGAACAAGCGTTTCATGACATGATGGTGGTCGAGCTTGAAGGGACAGAGAATTCTGGGACTGGTAATCATGTTGGGATTGGTAATTATGTTGGGATGGGGATGCAGAAGGATGTTTCAAATAAAAATAAGCAGCTGCATGTTAATCCATTTTATGAGGAAGTTCATAACAATAATCAAGTGCATGTACGTCCACTGCTGGAGGACCAGATTATGGGATCCAGAGTACCATTAAGGGATGTGACTAATCTGGAAAACAATGCAGATCGAAATCTGTTGCAAAAGTCGGGGGGGAGGGGGCTGCTTTCGGCTATGCTGGAAAAGAAAGAAAAAAGAGCTCAAAGAAAAGGGATCATCCAGAGGAAGAGAACGACGGGGGAAAGTCAGAGTAGGGGCGTACTGGGAAAAAGGAAGGGGCAGATGGATGAGAACGAGGAAGGGGCCTCAAGAAAATGGGACGACAAACCGAGCAAGTTTTCAACAATTATGGACCAGCGGCGGAGGTTGCGCAGCAACCCCGCCGAGATCAATGAAGATCATAACATGGAACTGTCAGGGCCTGGGGAACCCTTGGACAGTTCGAGAA
This sequence comes from Linaria vulgaris, assembly GCA_948329865.1. Lineage (NCBI taxonomy): Eukaryota > Viridiplantae > Streptophyta > Magnoliopsida > Lamiales > Plantaginaceae > Linaria > Linaria vulgaris. Next base: position 78,754,376 of record OX415252.1, read on the forward strand.
TTGCGCAGTCTTGTGGCGCATCACCACCCCTCTCTGGTTTTTCTTATGGAGACGAAATGTACCGGGAGAAAAATAGAGAAATTGAAGAATTCTATGAATATGTTTGGGGTTTCTGTTAGTGTGCGAGGTAAGTCGGGTGGACTAGCGTTGCTTTGGAATAAAGATGTTGAGATCCGATTATTGAGCATGTCAAAAAATCATATTGACGTGATGGTGGAGGACAGGGATACACAGAAGGAATGGAGATTCACGGGGTTTTACGGCGAACCGGATGCAACTAAGAGGCATATTACGTGGGAGCTGATACGCAATCTTAGTCGTCACGTGGCAGGGCCTTGGATCTGTGCCGGGGATTATAACGAGATCATGTGTAATGAGGAAAAATGGGGTAGAAACGACAGATTGGCTAGTAATATGAGGAAATTTAGGGAAGCACTAGATGAGTCGAATCTGTTTGATATGGGGTTCACAGGGTCGGAGTTTACATGGTGCAACAGAAGGCCGGATCCCGAGACGGTATGGGCTAGACTTGATAGAGCTTGCTCGAATGGGCAATGGATGAGTATTTTTGGAGGGGGAAGAGTTCAGCACATTGATGTACTACATTCGGACCACTCGGCATTACTTATTTGGTGCTCGACTTCATCTGCACATGAAGATATGTGGCAACGCCAAACGAGATTCATATTTGAGGGAGCGTGGGCAACCATGGAGGGAAGTAAGAAAATTATAGAGGAGTGTTGGGCCCATGGTTCTAGGGGGAAGAGGTACCAGATCTCGTGGACAGGCTGAACGCATGCAGGGATAAACTTATGGTGTGGAACAAGTGCACCAGACGGGGGAACAAGAATCGAGAGGAGAAAATCACGAAGAGAATTATTGAGCTCAGGCAGGGAACCCTATCTAGTGAGTCGAAACAAGAGGAAAGAGAACTTAAGAGGGAACTAGAACAGTTACGGGATAGGGAGGAATTATTTTGGAAGCAAAGGGGAAAGGTCCAGTGGCTCAAGGAAGGTGATAGAAATACAACTTTTTTCCACAATCGAGCAAATGAAAGAAGGAAAATTAATAAGATCAAGGGAATACGTGATAGGGAGGGGGTATGGCGGGAAAAACCGAGAGAAGTGGAGAAAGTGATTGAGGATTATTTCTCGGGTCTGTTTCAGTCTACAAGGCCGAGTCTTGAGAATATTCAGGATGTGGTTGGAACAATGCATGCACGAGTGACTGATGGAATGAACCAATCCTTGCTTCAACCCTATACGACCGACGAGGTAAAACATGCTCTTTTCCAAATGTTTCCTTATAAATCCCCTGGTCCTGATGGCTTTTCTGCAGCATTTTATCAAAAACACTGGCATATTGTGGGTCCCCAGGTTAGTAGTTTTTGTTTAGAAATTCTAAATGACAGGAGGCCCCTCGCTGATATAAATTTCACCAACATAATTATGATTCCCAAATGTTCTAATCCGGAATTTATGCAGCAGTTCAGGCCTATTAGCTTAAGTAACGTTTGTTTCAAAATTGCTTCGAAGGCTATAGCTAATAGGCTCAAGAATTTTCTTCCTGATATTATTTCTGCTTCACAATCTGCTTTTGTCCCAGGGCGATTAATTACTGATAATATCTTGGTGGCTTTTGAAATTAATCATTTCTTGAAAACCAAAAGGACAGGAAAGAAAGGTTTGATGACACTCAAGTTGGACATGAGCAAAGCTTACGACCGGGTCGAGTGGTCCTTCTTGGAACAGGTATTACTCAGGTTGGGTTTTGACGAGAATTTTGTTTCTTTGGTTATGAACTGTGTCAGATCTGTTTCTTATTCCTTTGTGGTTAATGGGCATGAATTTGGATCGGTGTTGCCTGAGCGGGGAATCCGTCAGGGTGATCCGTTATCCCCTTATCTTTTCTTGATGATTTCAGAAGCTTTATCTGCACTCATTAGTGACGCTGAGGTAAAAGGTAGAATTCGTGGCGTAAGAATTGCGAGACAGGCTCCAGTGGTTTCCCACCTACTCTTTGCAGATGATACTCTTGTTTTCTACGAGGCAAATAAATCAGCAACGGAGGAAATTTTGAATATCTTGAGGAAATATAAGTTGGCATCGGGTCAGATGATTAATATGGAGAAGTCTGTCGTGGTGTTTAGCAAAAATACAAGGGAGGAATTGGCTAAGGAGGTCACAGATTCTCTGGGAGCAAGGATGGCGGATAAACATGAGAAATATCTTGGCCTTCCATCGGTTGTGGGACGCTCAAAGAAGGAGGTGTTCAATTACATTAGGGACCGTATATGGGATAGAGTGAAAGGCTTTAAGGAGAAGAATCTGTCAATTGGGGGGAAGGAGGTTTTGATTAAGGCGGTCATACAAGCTATTCCAATGTTCGCGATGAGTTGTTTTCGACTTCCAGATTCGCTTATCACGGAAATTGAATCAATGATTAGCAACTTTTGGTGGGGAAACAAAGACCAAAATAAGATTCACTGGCTTGCGTGGCATAAGATGAGTAAGAGCAAAAGAGACCTTTGAGTCGGATTTAGAGATCTGCGGAGTTTTAACCTGGCACTACTAGCAAAGCAAATTTGGAGAATGCTTGAGTATCCGAATAGCCTACTAGCGCAGATCTTTCGTGCAAAATATTTCCCTACAACGTCAGTTCTTGAGGCAAAAATTGGAGCCACTCCATCCTTTTCACGGCGTTGCCTGTTTGAGGCGTTGGAGGTGGTCAAGATTGGAGTGAGATGGCGGGTCGGCAACGGGGAGAAAATTGGAGTTTGGAGGGATGCATGGATACCAAGACCGGTGCTTTTTCGTATTATTACCCCAAGAATGGACGCGATTAGCGACATTAGAGTTGCTGCACTTATTGATGAGGAGTCGAGGGGTTGGAACGTCGGTTTAATTCGTCATATTTTTTGGAAGGAAGATGCTGATGCTATACTATCGATTCCATTAGGGAACGGACTACATGAGGATAAATTAATCTGGCATTACACTAGCTCCGGTTCTTTCACGGTTAAAAGTGCATACCATCTTATATTCACACGAGGTTTGTCTCATAAGGGAGCAGCAAAGGGGGCGAGCTTGAGCAAGTGTGGGGACTGGAATTTCATATGGAAGCCGAGGTTACCATCTAAAATAAATCTATTTAGCTGGAGACTTTGTCATAACATCCTTCCAACTCGTATGCTATTGACGCGTAGACACATCAAGTGTGACACGGACTGTCCAGTATGTGCAGGAGGGGAGGAGGACTATCGTCACGTTATTATGTCATGCCATGTCGCAAGGCATGTATGGGCATTACTCCTCATTCCAGTCTCGGTTTTGATGAGAAATAATGAAGAAGCGGAGGGATGGCTGCGACGTACGTACAACGAACGAGGGGCTGCTGTTTTCGGATTGGTGGTGACAACTTGTTGGGCATTATGGTCTAATAGGAATAGGATTGTGGCGGGCGAGAAGGCATCCGACCCAGGTGAGATTGCTGAATTTATAAAGAGCCAACTTGAATTCTGGACAACAAGTCGAAGTGCAGCAGCTTTGGAGATCAATGGAAGGGCTGAGTGTGGGAACATTTTCCTACCAGATCCGTGGTATAGAATTCGTTTTGACGGATCAGTTTTTGAAGACGACGGGGAAACTGGAGTTGGGGTGCAAGCATGCGATTCGAAGGGAAGCGAGGTCATGAGGATTCAGCGACGTATTATGGGAAACCTGGGAGCTCGTAATGCAGAGACGCTTGCGGCGTTAACTGCTGTTCAATATGCGGCGCAAGAGAAGTGGGATAACGTGGTCTTCGAAGGAGATTGTTTGAACGTTATTAATGACATCTCAGTCCCAGTAAATACGAATGGCGATCATGGGAATCTCATTACGGATATTCGACGACTGTGCGAGAAGAAGTATAACTGGCTGTTTAGATGGATTGCTCGGGAAGAAAACACTGCTGCGCATCATCTTGCGAGGACGGCAACTCGAATTACTGAAGATAATTAGTGATTGCGACTTGTTCTTTATTTCGTGGTGGTAATGCTTTCTTTTTTGGTTCTATCTATGTATGGAGACTCCAGCTGCCGGTTTTGGCTGTTTAATGAAAGGTGTTATCTTGTTTTCAAAAAAAAAAAAAAAGCTGCGCATACTAAGACATACCAGGCAACTTAGGCCCTACATGTAAAATTCATCCTAGCTCTTTTTTTTTTGGCAAACAAAATTCATCCTAGCTTGAACTCACGTGAACCTCTCCAAACATCAATATTGCTGAAATGTCAAAATAATAGACAATCAAGCGGCTCCTCATCATAGTGTATTCAAGACAACAATATCTCAAATAATGCAGCAAAATTTCATCACAAAGCCTAAAACTTGGTGTTCAAATAGTTGTAACAACCTGCAAATTAAGTAAATTATAAACGAGAGAATTCGGAGCATTGAGTATACATACTAACAAGTTCATGTCAGAGCAATTCTCTCGTTCTACCAGCTACACACGTACCGATCGAGGCAAAGGCTCAATGTAATCCATATTAAAGATAATAAACTAATATAGATATAGAGCAGTCACTGGCATACAAGCCACATACAACCTCTTTAGGTGTTTCATTAATTCGTCAAAAACCTTAAGAATAAAAACTGCCGTCATTATCTTCCAGCATATACATATACTACTATATAGTTGCTAAAGTTCATGATCTTAAAGAAACGATGGCGAGATGTCCATGGCAAAGGGATTGCCCAAAACATTGTCCATGTAATAATGGCCCGGATGTGCAGCGTCCATCACCACAAACTGCATATCTTCAGATGGTTTCCAGTGCCGTTTTCTCTGGTTTATGAACCAGTTGTTTATTTGCTTTTGGTCCAAACCCGTTGATTCCGCCAACGCCAACTTTTGAGATTCCTGTATAATACATGAAATAACAAAGTAGAAAATCAGAATCGATAGTAGGGGTGTTGATGGTCTTAGTGAAGATCATATTAAAGATTAAACCAATGAATTGAAAACTTTAAGAAATATCATATGGCCCAATATATTAATCCTGGCATCAAATAAAAAGCAAAATCATGGCATCAAATAAAAAGAAAACTTGTCTCAGCGGCGAAAGAGAACTCTACGAGGCTCAAGATTCAGAAGGGGTTTCCAAATAAATTGTCCCATATACCATTTGCATTTTTGGTTCATAATTAATAAACAGTTAGCTGTAATTTAATGCTCTATGCGTATTACATACCGATGGATATGGCCATTTGTAGTGCCTGCTCCACCAGTCGAGCAATTGTTGCCTGGCTTCTTTTGGCAGCTTTCCTTTCTTGCGTTTCTTCATGAATTCCTGCTTGAGGCTGCCCAAATACCCACTATATTTCCGCAACAGCTGACCTTTGAGTTCTCGATCTTCTGCTTGAGGATCAATAAAGTTGTTGTTCATGTCAGCCTCTTCTTCAGATGAACCCTGCCTGTCCATAGCATCGCCACAAGCTGCGACAAAACATACATATATATGGTCAGTATAAACTGCACTGAGCAACAAGAGGTTTTTTTTCCTTGCATCAGGAAGGAATTTATCTTGCAGTAATACAATCAAATTCAATTAAACATATAAAAAACATAAGGATAGATTTGAAGTAAGAGTGCAGGGTTCTTGCAGCAGAGTTGTACGGCACATTATGTACATGATAACACCATGACGAAGGTATAATGTTTTCACCCATATTATATATAGAAACATACTAGGAAACTGGATATTCCATGATAGTATTTGATTTAAAAAACGAAGAGGCTGAACCAGATTTCGTGGACACCTGATCAAAAACTATATCTAGTCAAAGTTATGACAAAATAAGTAAGACTAAAGTCTAAACATCTGGTACATTATAAGCACAACAGGATTTTACCATAAGCATCCATATTAAACTCAATGTGTTTTCCATAGTGTTTAAGTTTGATAGTAGGTACCGAGCTAGAATATTACATATGTATCTAGCTAGGGATTATTATTGGAAAGTGCCAATATTACTCGTATATAGTAGAAGTGCTGGAAATAGTTCATGAAACTTGTATAAATAGAGGCTTACGTATTTCGAGTATATCAGATTACAAGAGAAAATAAATCATGTAAAACAGTCATAACAATTTCCATCACCAACGGATTGAAACTACAATGATGGAGATATCGTCCATATGGGCAACAACTACAAGAAATCCTCGCCAACAAACAACATCTTGTAGAAAAATGATATTAATTGCAACAATTACTAGTTGAAATTTTTTAACATAGTTTGAGATGAGGACAAAGAACAAAAGTTTCCACTTTAAGTTATTTAAATTGGAAAAACCCTACACTTGCCAAACACTAATTTAAACAAAATCATATATGCAACGAAAACCAGAAATTCATTCCAAGATCATATACACATTTTAATTTACAAAAGCTTCAAACAGGCTAAGCTAGTTATTTAGATATATATATATATATATATATATATATTATATTCATAAAAGAAGCAAATAAACTGCAGATAACAACTATTTCTCGTATACGTACTAACAAATAATGTTGTGGATGAATTTTCAAAACTACCCGAGAAGGAGTGCACAAGGCAGTCATGTTCTTTTTTCATACATATTGCAAACAACCCAAGTGTAGAATATTTGAGATTATAATATTATTAACCCGTCAATCAAACACAAAGTTCACGAGGATAATAGTAAAAGAGAAGAGAACAGCAAAAGCAAAACCTCAAATTATAAATAAAAGAAAGAAGCAAATATAAAAATGGAGTAAAGAGAAAGTGCCATTAAACAATGAAGGAACTCTCTGCATCTGGAAATACACACACACCCCTCCATATTATAATATACTGAGCAGCAGTTAAATATAAGAAATAAATCGACATTTATCTTGGAAACAGGCGCATGCAGTTATTCATTCATTCCATTGTATGCTATGCACCAGAATCAAGCACTAGTAATCATGTTTCGAAACAGTAAGATCTCAGAAGAATAAATGTCATCCCAACAACAAATATAACAAAAATCAAATACAATGAAGAGAGAGAGAGAGAGAGAGAGAGAGAGAGAGAGAGAGACCAGAATTGTCTGAAGATGAGACAGTGAGGGCTTTGAACTGGCATTCCATTCTGGAAAGAAAAAGCATTGCTTCTGTAAAGGGCTTCGACAACTCTTGCTCGTACTTTGTCAGCATCTCACAATAAGCCTCCATGAATTGGTCCAACGCCGGATCTTCCCCGATGCAGCTCGTCCCGTGACCCCGGCCGATACTCGCAGCCGATGCACAAGCTTCCTCCAACCTCGCCGTCACCTCAGCAGGCGCCCCTATCTGCATATATACATTAACAATTTCATCATATATAGAGATACGTACACTATCTTCTTTTTTAAGGGTTTTGTTTTGCACAAACAAATGGGAGAAAAAACAAAAAAATTATTTACTCTATATTATATAAAAAACAAATAACAAATCAAGTACAAGGTTAGAAAGAAAAAGAGAACGGGTTAACAAATTAGTTTAAACTGTACCTTTTGACAGTTGACAAAGGAAGCCAAGAGCTTATGGTAGTGAGGATGAGCCATGATTTTTGCCTTGAGGGAATCATCCATATTATTGCCATTATTCTCCATGAAATAATACCCCGTGCTCGTAATATTGTTGTGCTGATCTTCGAGCATCATGGAAGTAGTACCACTATGGCGATTAGTAGTAGTTGAAGATGGAAGAGGAAAATATAGGGTATTATTGTTGTTGTTGTTCCCAGTTGCATTATTATTATTATTGTTGTTGTTGTTGGTACTCTGTGGAGGCATCATCATCATCATCATAGGACACAATCCATTATTATTACTACTCATGTTCTCTCCGAAACATGAATTGCCACTCGGACCACCACCACCACACTGATCCATCACTATGTGTCTTTTTGTGTGTGTGAGAGAGAGAAAGAAGAGAGATATGAAAATGATATGCACTAATTTATTCTTTTTCAAGCTCCTTAAACTCTGTTATTATGCTTATTAGTGAATAGTGAGTGAGTGACCTTTGGTTTGTGTGTGAAACCCTTGAACATTATCCGCTCAAATTATATGGCTACACCCTTTTCTTTTTCCTGTTGTACATACACACGCATAAGCAATAAAATCTTATTATACTGTGCAGGAGTGAGCACCCGAGTTTTGTGCTTACTAGTTTCAGCCTTTTTACAGAAAATCCTAAATCACTTTGGTTAGTGACAGTCAGTAGTCTGTTTCAGGTTTATCTTTTTCTCTTTGGAAATAGGAAACACCTACCTGCTACAATTCAATTCCTCATTAACAACCCACTCAATTAAATCTCTCTCTCAACAGACAAAAAAAAAACTAAGAAAGAAAGAAAGAGTGCACGCTGTGTTTGCAGGAGAGAGAGAGTGTGTGTGCGTTGGAGTGTGCTTATGGTTTTTATTTATTATTAAATTAATAGAAAGAGGGGTTGCGTTTGTTATCTTGGTGGTGCAAACCTGCAGAGCCTTTACCTTCCCAATGAAAAACTCTCTCTCTCTTTCTCGCCCACTGCCACTGAATCACTGCCAATATTACTGATAGAGTGAGAAAATAAATCTTGAGGTTTGGTTTCGTTTGTTTTAAGGGGAAAAGAAAAAGGAGGGAGTGTAAGGTGTTTGTGATGAACGATCAAATCGAGGTGTAGTTTAGTGAAGTGTTGTTTAGTGACCAAATGAAAAGGGTGGTATATAGAGTAGGGTTACTATATGGTATGGAATAGCTACTGTACTGTACTTACTATTAGTGAATGCCACTCAATCACTATTACAAAAACTTTATTATTATTAGTAATAATAATAATTGCAATTGAACTATTTGTCCACTCGTTTATTATTCTTTACTAGGTTGTCCGCATCTCTTCTTTCCTCCCACTTCCCATGCCCTACATACAACCGGCAACAAATATTTCCATGTCACTGCAAAGATATATGGTATAGTGTTAATTTGCGGGAGAATAGTGTCTCATTAGTTTCGAGCAAATGTTTCCCTTCTCTTTCTTCCGCATATATGGGCTTTTTTTCTGTTTGTTTTTCCTTTCACAAATAATAGGGTTTTGGCCCTAAAGTAAATATTTCGGACGCCCTACCTATATACATTACTGACGTGGTACAACATTAATACACTTGTATATAATCTTTTTTTTGATGAATAGACACTTGTATATAATCTGGTGCACTCAAAAAAGAATGCTCATATTTTTGGCACTATTCTTAGTACCTTCCTCGTTTGGTATAGTCTAGAATTAATGTTAATAAAAAGAAGTTTCTCCTCTACTTAACAAAGCTTTTTAAGTAGAGAATGATGGACTTCAATTTCTATCATGCTATCAGAGTTAATCCAAGATGTATGTTGGGCTCCGCGACCTACCAATGTGATGGCACCGAAGATAATTATTGGGTCACACGTGAGGGGGCGTGTTGAGAATATATTATCCCACATCGCTTGGGTATGGTCTTGGATTAATGTTAATAAAGCGGTGTTGTTAAAGGCGTTAGGCGTAAGCGAGGCGTTTTATGTTCAAAACGAGGTGTAAGTCCTAAGGCGTTGAGCGTAAGCCCCGTAAATTTTCGTATTTTAATTTTAATATGAGATTTATAATAATAAAATGTGAATAAAAAATAACAAATACAGAGAAGGAATAAATAACTATTTAGAAAGACAATTGCCTATAACATATAAATTTAACTATGTAACAAATAATAACAAGAACATGAAAAAGTATAAATACTAATCAAACAATTATAAGAAACTTCTCAGTGGTAATTTTTATATCTCTATCATTAAATAAAACTAAGTGAAAATCTAAACAAAACAACTTAGAAATAAAAAAGGAGCCTACTGAAATCTGATAACATGTAATATATATTAGTGAGATAAGTAAAAGAAAGAAAAAAGAAGAGAAAATGTATGAGTCTAAATTTCGAATTCTCCACTAATTACTCTAAATCTTTGGCTTATCAACGCCATTCATTAATTACAAGCCTTTATTTGGAAAAATCCGACTGAACGTGAGGATGTTATATATGTCGACTTAATTCGTGGTTGAATAGGTTATGTGTTCTTTTGCTCTCAATGCAACGGCGGCCAACTTTTAATTGAAATAACATTTATTATGTCAATCAGTCATTAATTTAAGAGTTAGAGCGTTTTTGGCAGAAAAACCTGCTTTTCTTGCACCTTGGGCGGCGCTTTACCTCAAGGCTTTTTTGTTTTAATTGCGCCCTAGGCGCGCTTTTAATAACACTGTAATAAACAGAAATTTCTCCTCTACTTTAACAAGGCCTTTTAAGTGGAGAATGATGAGCTTCAATTCCTATCAGCGAGGTATCGTCTTGTTCCAATCGTCTCTCCTTTAGTTTCGAATAATCTCATCTACTTCCATTATGTTAGTTGACTGCTAGTCAGTCAAATGTTAAATTAAGGGCAAAAAAGTCATTTGAGAGAAAAACTATATTTATAAAGACTAAAATATGTCTTTAATTTAATTTTTTTTGACCAAGTCTTTAATTTAATATTGAATTCAAAAGAAGTCTCCAAATAAGTGAGTATTCTTTTTTTTTTATCTTCTAAATTTTATGAACATGTTAAAGTGGCTGACCATTGTTCTTTCAATTTTTATTTTTCTTTTGACCATGTTTGTTAATCCTTTCAATCCCTTAAATTAAGTTAGGTTATCTAATAATAAATACTAGCATAATTTATAATCCATAATAATTATATACACGCACACAAATATATATATATATATACACATATCATACTAATTAAAAATAGGGCTAAATCTTACTTATATATTTGTCCATAAATAATAAATTAACTACTTTAATTATAATGTCGTAATATTCAAATTCAACTAAAGTGACATATATGAAACTTTGGTTTTTTTCTTTTTTAATAAGTTGTGTGAGACTTTATAATAAAACTTCATTGTAAAAATACTATGCAAATTATCCCAAAACAAAAAAGATGAAAGAAAATCTCAGTAAGTAACTTTAAACAGATTTTTTTTTTTGATTTCAAATGACTCGATTATAATTCCTTAACAATAATTAGGCGGTCATCATATATTTTTTTTTGCAGAAAAAGATGAGCAGGAAATCTAAATTACAAAATTAACGAAGAAAAGAATATAAAGTATGACTGAGTTAGATTTGTGTTCACTTCTTTATTTCCACCCCCTCTCCTTTTCTGTTTTACTGATTAAAACTAAATTCAAAATATTTCAACGACAATATTTAATTTTAATTCCATATAAATATAATATACATATCGTTCCTAACACGATTAAGATAATATAAAAAAATCGTATTCACAAATTTTTGATATTCTTATTAATTAATTATGATATACATTTCAACAAGAAACTTCAATATTTAATTTAAGATGTTAAAAAGAAAAAATAGAGCAAAAACCTATCTATAATAATAATCTTGTATTTTCTGGAATAGCTTATTATCAAGGAAAAAGAATGAAAATATTAATTCAAAATTTTTGGTACCTACGTTCTACTTTAAAAAGTATAATATTAATTCAAAATAGTCTACCTATGTTCTACTTTAAAACCTCATAATATTTTTGGTGATCTTATTTCAAATTTGAAAGGGTTGCATTTACAAAAAAGAAAAGAAATATATCTTTTAACACATTCATATTTTTTTTGCACGAAAGCTAAATAGATTGCAGAAAAGAGAGTTTTACAGAGATACGAGGGACATTCCCCAAGTCGAAGCTACAATGACAATCAGTGCCCTATTAAGCAGAGGAATGCACTTAGCACTAGTCTAGGACTACAACTAAGGCAAAGCCTCAATCCATTACTACATTCTTATAGTCACCCCCCTTCATTTCTGGCTCTGGGCTCACCGCGACCATACTCTCCAGGTGACCATTCAGTAGCCTCTGGCTGCTTCCATAAAGATAGTGCTTCGGCGCTGATCTAGCTCTCTATCAGAGGGAGAGGAGGAGGAGGGTAAGAATGTATACCTTCTCGGGAATTGCTTCCCATGTTCTACTTGTCTTGTTTTTGTGTACCTGCAATAAAGACAAACCCCACTTCGCAGCCCAATAGGCATACTATCTTTCACACATTTTATCCAGATTATCTAGTATACTTTTAATGAATCTGTTGTCTTTCTTACCAAGTTTATACCTGATCCTTACTCTTAGCTCTTGCACCAAGGTGGTCCCTAAAGATAATTGGTGACCGGCCGACGGTCCCTAAAGGTGGTATTAGGGACCGGCAGGCGGTTCCTAATAATATTCATACTATTTTTTTATGGAACGATTTACATGTATTTTTGATTTTTAGCAACAAAACTCATTATAACATGTCAATTGAAGTAACAAACAATCTAAAGCTACTAGTTTAGTTATTTAATAGTAGATTGAATGAGATTGAGAAAGTTTTTAACATTGAACCTATTCTACGTTATACGTATACTTAATCATCCTATGTTGTTTCAATTTGTATGAAACCTTGTAATTTTGTTCTCTTAACTATTATTAGGATATTTATCAACTAAACGAACAATGCATCACCATAATTGTTCTGTAAAATCAAAAAAAAAAACACGTATAAATATTATAAGGGACCGCCGGGAGGTCCCTAAAGATAATTGGTGACCGCCCGACGGACCCTAAAGGTGGTATTAGGGACCGCCAGACTGTCCCTAATAATATTCATACTTTTTTTTTTTTTATGGAACGATTTCCATGTTTTTTTGATTTTTAGCAACAAAATTCATTATAACATGTCAATTGAAGTAACAAACGATCATAAAACTACTAATTTAGTTATTTAATAGTAGATTGAATGAGATTGAGAAAGTTTTTAACGTTGAACATATTCTACGTTATACGTACACTTAATCATCCTATGTTATTTCAATTTGTATGAAACCTTGTAATTTTGTTCTTTTAACTATTATTAAGATATTTATTAACTAAACAAACAACGCGACACCTTAATTGTTCTATAAAAAAAAGTATGAATATTATTAGGGACCGTCGGGCGGTCCCTAAAGATATTTGGTGACCGCCCGACGGTCCCTAAAGGTGGTATTAGGGACCGCCCGACGGTCCCTAATAATATTCATATTGTTTTTTGTGATTTTATGGAACGATTTCGTTTGTTATTTCGATTGACATGTTATAATGAGTTTTGTTGCTAAAAATCAAAAACACATGTAAATCGTTTCATAAAATAAAAAATAAAAGGTATGAATATTATTAGGGACTGCCTTGCGGTCCCTAAAACTACTTTTAGGGACTGTCTGGCGGTCCCTAAAACCCGTTTTGGGTTGACGGTCCCCTTTTTGGGATGAGAACCGCCCAACGGTCCCCGTTGCTCTAGGTGGTCACCAAAACGCTGGTGACCGCCCGACGGTCACCAGGGGGGTCGCGAAAACCTCCCAAATTTTGTAGTAACTTTGCACCCTACAATATTTTGGGGTACAAAATGCAATTTATCTCGGTATGCAAAGTGCAATTTTGTACTGCCACGTAGACAATTTTGGCCCGGATAAGGGTCGAGAGTATTTTTATTATTTTTTAAAAGATACGGGGCATAAAAACAAGGTCCGAAAAAAAAAGTCATATTAACTTTTTAAAAAAAGTTAAGGAGCAAATTTAATTATTTGTCCTAGTATTAAGTATGTTCCCAAATTCTCGATAAAGACTCCGAATTTCTAAGAAATTAAGGGGTCACGACTTTCGTGTTAATAATAACCTGATTCATTTGACAGAATCGTCTTAATAATACGTTTCTCACTACTACCGCGCCATTGTTAGCTCATCAACGATATATATTATGTAACAAGGCAAATAATCACATGTGTTGTCCTATTATAAATAACAGGCGGTAAATACACGCAACCCTAGCATATTATTTACATGAACATCTAGTGTTAAACTTAAAGCTGATAATTTGTGGGCTTGGTCGGTCCTGATGTCTTTTCTAGCCATGAAAATTTACATTCGCTCAATTGTTTAGTTTAACTTAAGATACGTACAAAACTATCCAAGAGGATCAATCTCATTTCCACCTCCTGTGAATTATATATATAAAAAAATGCATGTGCATTATTTTATAATTAGAGGAAAGCGTTGAGTCAAACTAGATCTCTTTTATTGATGTGAACACTTATTTTACCACTTTAAAATGTGTCTTGGACTGTTCATAGATGCGCAATTTTATTTTTATATGTAGGTTACGGGTTACCTTGAGTTTATCGGACTTTTACATGAACAAAATATAATTAAGTTACTAGGATGCCCTATACATATTGTTGGTTCCGTAAAGGTATATTGACGGTTACGCGGTTATAAAGCTATATACGCCTGCAAGACTACGCATTCGTGCACGTAGAACAGTAATTAACAATGAAAGGACATGTAAACTATATATATGACTAATATGAAAATGTACCAACATTATTGATATTTACAAAAATAAGTTACTTTAATAATGTAAATATTTCATGAAATAGTAATCAAAGAAATCAGCTTCCTGTGAAGGTGCTGTCTAATTGACCAGCTCACCTTAATGTTATTATGGACGTGCAGGCTTTAACCTAATAACTAATAATCATGATTTAAATGACTGGTAACTTTGTATATAATCATTATTATATAAAGTACTGGCTGTAGTACTAGTAGTTCATCACATCACTTATTTCTTGGTTCAAGCAGCTGCTTTATTAGACAATCCCGCTGCTTTAGGGTTCAGACAGTAAGAATTTAGCCCTGTTATTTTTGACACACAAATGTCATTTAATCAAGATCCGTTTAGGGTTCAGAGTTCAGTCTAAATCCTTCGTTCAAACTTCAATCGGCAGTCTACTTTATTTATTTCTTTTATATTCTTTATACTGATGCCATGGAGTACGTACGTCCATCAGTCTATTCAGAAGATAAATAAGTAAATATTCGATAAAGTTATTAGATAAATTTAATCCGTACTCTTTGGGAACATATATATATATATATATATATATATATATTTGATAAGTTGCTTGGGGGAATATGTTAATATAGAAAAGAGAGAAATTTCATGACACAAAATTAAATTAATAATTTAGAGTCGAGCTTTAGGGGGTCAAAGATTATTATTATGTCATGCGGGATTGTTGAGTTTGTAATATATATTTGAGGATTTTTTAGTTTTAGTAAATTTCTTATCTAATTATTTAATTTACAAGTTAGTCGTTTTATTGAGGTTATTTTTTATTATTGAATGAAGCTAAGACTTGATAGCTCTTTTAAGGATTTTTTTTTTGTAATGTTAACTTTCTGAATATTTGTACTAAATTTTCTGAGTTTCTGAACTGTAAACTTGGAAGCTTCCAGTAAAATATTTGGGTATTCCCATTGGCACAAATCCGAGACGTCGGGAAACTTGGAAAATTGTTACTAACATGTTCCGTACGAGTCTTATGCGTTGGAAAGGAACCAAATTGTCTTTTGGAGGTTGATTCGTCCTTGTTAACTCTGTGCTTGCTGGACTCTCATTGTATTTCTTTTCTTTTTTCATGGCTCCAAAGTCTGTTATTGATGAAATTCACAAAATTCAAAGACGATTTTTGTGGGATGGCTGCAACGAGAACAAAAAAAATTATTGGGTTAGTTGAGAGCATATGTGTAAGAAAAAACATGAAGGAGGTTTGGAAATAAAAAATATGGATAAATTCAACAAAACACTTATCTCTAAGTGGAAATTGCGCATCTTAAATGAAGAATATTCTATTTGGTGCAACATTCTCTTTGTCGAATATGGTCGTATCAGTGAGCCGTCAGATTTTAACTTGGTAAGAAGTTTGTCAAACAACTCCTCAATATGGTGGAAATATCTATTGGCTTTGGATAGTAGAGGACAAAATATTTGTTGGTTCAAGGATAACTTGTCAGAGTTCTTGGCAATGGAAGAAATACGTCATTTTGGAAAGATAAGTGAATTGGTAATGAACCTCTCTACTTGAGGTTTATCAGGTTGTTCAGTATTGCTTTGGATAATAAAACTGCTTCAATTGTCGATAAAGAAGTTTTATTAGATATGGGATGGAGTTGGAGATGGGCGTGGTGTTGTGCTCTGTTCTCTTGGAAGAGCAGTTTTTTTTGGAATTACAGACAATTATCAGCAGTTTCTACCCTCAAATTGATAAGGTAGATGACGGGAAATAGAAAGGGGAAGGGAGGGGCAGCTACACAGTTAGTTCCGCTTATAGACTTTCTACAGGGAACTCAAATACTTATGTTGTGCTTAATATTTTGTGGAGGGAACTCAAATACTTATGTTGTGCTTAATATTTTGTGGAGTGAAGGTGCCTTTAAAAATTCAAACTTTTGTGTGAAAAGTCATCCTTGATAGGGTTCAAACAAATAATAACTTTCTTGGAAGATGTCTTGTTTTTCCTAACAATAATATAAATTGTGCATTATGTGGTTTGGATATTGAGGATTCTCTTCACCGTTTTTGCCAATGTCACGTTTCTTATGAAATATGGAGGAGCATTCTTTCATGGCTCGGGTTGAGTTCATTTATGATTGGGAATCCTAAAGATCATTTTGTGCAATTATGTGGTCTTTCCAATTGCGGTTCAAAGTCAAAGCCAGATCTGCGTAGAATTTGGTTTTTAACAATTTGGGAAATTTTGACGTTAAGAAATAATATTTCGAAGAATGGAAAGAATAAGCCGATCCAAGAAGTGGTGGATTCTGTTAAGTTTAGATATTGGAGTTGGTATAAAGTCATCGATACTGCATTTTCGTATTCTCATTTTGAGTGGTTAAATTCTTATGTTAGTTACATTTGTTGAACTTTTGTAATGTTAGAATATTACTTATACTCCATTTTTATTTTCAATAAATCCATTTCTTATCAATTTTTCTTTTATCAAAATCTTAATATCTTGCGGATCAAACTAGCCGTTAATTTTGTGACTTTTTCATCTGTTTCGAGCACTTCTGCTTGCCACATTTGCTTCTACACACACACACACACACATATATATATATCTTATCTTACTATATAATAAGAATGTATGTCAACACTCAAGTAAAGCTGATGTGTTTGATTTTTTGTGTTCTAATTTTCCCCCTTTAAGTTCAACTAATTATTGTATTATATTTTGTTTTATAGTAATAAATATCTTGGGGGCTCACACGTATTAATCGGTTGGGACCCGCAAGCTATTAAGTTTTAAACAATTGCAGAATAGTCCTTTTATTTTCTAAATTAATTCGATCCCTCCTTGACAATTTTACCTTTCGCACTTACGGTCCCGCTGTAAATTGCCAAATGGTCCTTTAATTTTTTTTTTTCCGAATTCAACCAAAAGTTTTATGTTATTTAATTTTTGGTCCCTACTGTAAATCTAATTGGCGGGATGCGGGAATAGTCGAAGCCATGCCCAATCAAACTATACAAGAATCGAACTACCGCTGTATGAGAATCGAAAAAATTTAGGCATTACCTTCTTCCTCCCTATTAGGTCTATATTGTTGTTTCAAATTACAAATAAATAAATAAATACACCCAGCCGCAAGTTTTGACTCCTACATGTTGAACTCGAAAAAAAGAAAAAGAAAAAAAAAAAGGAGAAGAGCGAGAGAGGCAGCTGCAAGAAAATAAATTCAAAAATTAGAAAAAAAGGATAATTGGGTGAGGCATCAACAATTGTAGGCTTTTTGCAACCTATTAAGTCCCTATTTTGTTGCATCTAATTAACAAAAAGAAAAGAAAAGATGGGGCATATATGTTTCTCCTTTTCTTTGTGCAACCGTTTATAGGTGACGCGGTACTACCAATAAACGGTGAGATGATGGTTATGAAGGTGGTTACCAGAAAAAAAATTAATTGTGTTTGCGAAAAAAACGATTTTGATTTAGTATTTATGAGACTTTGCCCGTGCATAAGAAACTCGTGAAGTTTCGTGACAAGAAAATAAAAAGTTTGATCATGGAATTGAAGTACGAAAGTCTGAGAAGTAGAAATAAGAGAATGGATGATAATAACTATTTTGACGCAATTCGAAGACATGAAGTTTCGGGGGAAAGAAAATGAAGAATTCGGTATTGAAATTAAAGTAAACGAAAGACAAAGAAGAAAAATAAGATCCCGTAGAAATAAGAGAATGAATGATTAATAATTATTTTGACGCAATTTCAAAAGACATAAAGTTTCGGGGCAAAAAAAATAAAATATTTGGTATTGAAATTATAGTAAACAAAAGACAAAGAAGAAAAATAAGAGACCATGCGGAACACGAGCGAGTTTCCTAGTATATATATATACATATATATATATATATCTAATTATTCAGTACGATTGTTATATTGCTTTCAATTATCTTGCAGTAATATAAAAACAAAACTTGTATAGCTGGTTTTCTAAAAAGTTGAAGACATCATCCGCTATAAATGAGGTTTTTTTTTTTTTTTTTGATAGGTGCTAAATATGAGTTTATTTTTTCATGTGCGAGCTAGTGTAAGTAGAAACACGGAAGGATGTAAAATTAAATGACAGCTAGTTAATCAACAATAGGGTTCTCGGATTCTTTCTTCTGAGAGATAGTAGCTAGCTTTTCTGATAAGTGTTTACTTTAAGTCATGTCCATCACCAGTATTCTCTGTCTATAGACATTAATATTTTCTTATGAATGTACACATTAGATTCATTCAAAATCTTTTGACTCAACTTTCTTTTATTTATTTGACATCATTGGACTTTTGTATCGTGTGCTAGTGTAATAAATGTAACTTACAATGTTAGATATTAAGACATTAACTATGGGTCTGTTTCTGGATTATATCGAGTTTTATTCTAGTTCTAGTAAGTTTCACTGTATTTTCTTGATGAACACATGCACATATATTGTTCATGTAGCGTTGGTGTGTTTGTTATTACTGTGTCTACACACTTTTAGTAGAGATTTGTTTGAAGAATGTGTGTCGCTATATCTTTGTCGTGTTTTTGTCGCCGTGTCTATAACTGTGTAACATAGGTAAACACGTTATGCTTTCGAAGTTTATGCTTCAGTTCTACATCATGTGGTATCTAAAGTAAAGATTTGTGTTATCCTGTTATCCTTAATCCATTGGCTAGCTAGGCAGCACATAATTGTAAATAACCCATAAAATGTTGGTTTGTGCGGGGATGCAATATTTAGGTCAAAATCTGAACAGACATTCTACCCTTTAAAACACAAACACATATATGGATGCAGAGTACTCGAAATTTACAATTTGTGGGTGCAATGTGCCAAAAGCATACAATCTAAAAGTGTAAAGTGATTCTTACCCTTTTTATTTTGGGTTGATTGTGCAGAAGTTGGGAAGAAATAATCCAAGACCAATAATTACATAACGAGGAACAAATATGATAATGCAATTTTATTACGACAACATAAAAATTAATATTTATAAAATTGATACTTCAGTGGTGTCTGTAAACATCTAAAAAAGAGTTAAGAGTTAGTTTTTATTTGAATTTGCTTAGTTATGGATTATTTGTAAATTTAAACTTTTCTGTTAATTACAATTTCTTTTAATCTAAAATCCATAAAAAAAAAACCTTCATAACTTTAAAGCTGATATGGATGCGTTTTTGGTTTATGGTGGTCATAATTTTGAATAAAATAATAAAAAGCTTTCATTTATCTAATTTTCTTAACACTTTGAATTTACAATTTAATACACTTATAACTTAACCTAAATTATAGACTTCACCTTTTTAATTAACATTGTCCCGTTTAGTTAAGAGACTAGTATAATAAATACATGAGCGAACAATTGATGTAATTTATACGTCAGGAATTTAAGTGACAAAGCTGTGAATTCTACTTAGCTGTGGAAACTCACTCGTAACCATTAAAAAAATTTATTCGTTATTCATTCTTCTTTTCTTTCGTTCTTCTCTTTTGAGCTTTTATTTTTCTTTTCCAAGTACTAGTCATTGGTCCGCATCATCCATGATGTCAATCAATGCAACAAATCAATCTAATGGTGGCACCTTTTGAGTTAAGCTTTGGTTAACTCCACTTTTATAAAGATTATGAGAAAGGAAAAGCTCTTTAGATAGTCAGCATGTTTAGTGAGTGCGCTATGTTTCCAATCATATATATGTTAGCACCATTATATTAATTAGATGAATACTTACCCTGATAGTGAATTCTCTAATCTGGTATAGCAATTTTAATAGGGTTCCTTTCCACTTTTGGTGCTTCTTTCAATGAGCAGATCAAGCATATGCGCTAAAAATTACGGACACTAGTAATTATTGGAGGGTCAACGGGTAATGTCTGTTTATGTGTTTTCGTTATATATATATATATATATATATATGCTGTCGGTGATTTTTCTTTTTTTCATCTGCAAAGAACGAGTATAAAAACGAATATATAATGGTAACTATTAAGTTCTGCTTCTCAACACAAATAATTATAAAGAAAAAGAATGTGTTATTAGTAATGCAAGTCCTTAAACCTTGTAGCTATTGTGTTCTTACATCATTTTAGAATCAATTGTAATAACCGTTGAGTATTTTAAATTTCAGATTGATGATAAAACTTCTCCTTCGTATTTTGCTTAAGAGGGTCGGAACACCTGTTTTTTTTTGGAGAAAGAGGAAAAGAGGCTTCGGACATTAACACCTTAATAACACCTTAAAAAAAAGAAAGAAAGGTTCTTCCGTTTAGGGGGAGGATACTAGGATTTAACGAGGGAGTATGAATAGTAATTCCTAAGAAGAGACTTTATATTCTAGAAATTTTGTTGTGTTGTTTCAAAATGAGGCATCTACTTTATATAGGTAGGGCAAGCAACTCGAATTCAAAATGGCGATGAGTCTTAATGACCACCTCATTGATTACAATCCTTTTTTTTTTTATAAATAATTTACATATATGATAAGATCTAAGGGGATACGCCTGTCGTGTCATCCCTTGTCTCGTAATACGAGGCCGCGCCTCCGAGGACAATCGTGTCTCTTTTTCTTTTGAAATGGGGTTTCGGGGCCGGAATCTTTATACTTCGGTGATGGTAGGGTGATATCAGGGCCTCGTATATTTCACTATTATCAGGAGTCCTCCAATTTTGCTTGATAATAAAAATACGAGAGAGATTTAGAATAGCGCTCGTACGGGCCATATTTTTTTTTTCTTTTGACCGTTGGAGTAATATTTATGCACATGTTGGTTTAGTGACCGTTGGAGTTTGCTCGGTACATTCCACGTGTTGATGCGTCAGTCTTTTCGGAGTGTGATCCCAACGGTAATCTGTTTGGTCTATATAAGGAGAGTGAAGGTTTATTTGTTAGGACACCCTTTTCATTTCACTCTTTTGTGCTCATTGTCTCTCATGCTTTCTTAGAAACTTGTCTGCCAACTTTCTTTAGAGATTTTCTTGAAGTTATTTTTACGAGCGTCCTCCTTCTTTTTTCACTATCCATTGTTTTATTCATGGCGTCGTCTTTTTCTCCTTTTGACGTTGTTCCCTTTGGTGAAAGGATCTTGATCTCTTCTTCCCGTCCTATGTCAAGCATAATTGTGGATCGCCCGACTGAGAGTCGGGTCGGCTCTTCTACGAGGAAGAGGAAAGTGGTCGAAGAGGTGGATCCAAAGCATGTTCTGGTGGGGAATATTCCTTCGATGGTGAATGAGGCCTACGTGGCCTCTCGTTTGAAAGAGTTTAACGTGGATTCCCCCGTGGTGGAGGTTCAGATTTCGCTTATGGCCGAACAAACAGATAACCCTCCTAAAGGCTTTGTCACCATTTACACGACTCCGATTCGGGCTGGATTACGAGCGTTGATGCCTCCATTCTTTTGCGAAGTATTTCGAGCTTGCGGGTTGTCTCCGAGTCAGGTGACTCCCAACGGGTGTTATTGCTTGGCCTTTTTTGTATTCGTGTGTTTGATAAAGAGGGCCGCGTGTATGGTGGACCGCTTTCTGGCTACGTACGAGGTTACCGTGACGCCCTCATGTATTTTATTTTATTACTTTGCTCATTGTAACTCCAAATTTTATTTTTCTAGATAACATCTCTTCCTCCTTCGGGCATTGTAAGACTCGATATTTTTACGTGCGTCCTACGCGGACCACGTTGCAGATGAACTATTTGTGGCAGGAGAAATCGGCTACTCAGGATGTCGATTTCCTAGGGGCTTTGACTCGGACGATGGCTGAAGAGGGCTTCCTTTCGGTGTGGCATAATGCTACTAAAATTCTAAAGGTAACGAATTTTCTTATATGTACGAAAAGAGCGGTTTGGCCTCAGTGAGTACAGGTTTGTGAACATTTCCTCGGGTTGAGTTCAAAATATATTGTAAGTGGCAGTCTTATCCTGTCTTTCTTTGACTTCGTATATTATATTGTGTGTTCTTAAATTCTTGCATGCATTTACTTCAGGTGCGGACATTGATGTCAAGAGTTTGGTGGAAGACGTTCAACCTTGTCTTCCTTCGATTGGGTCGAACCCTGAGATGGCACTGAGCGATGTTCTAGAGAGGTCACGTGAGTTGGTGGATTTTGCTGCAGATGAGGGGATGAATGAGTGGAGAAGAATAAGAGGAAGAAGTATAAGAAGAAGGTTGCCTAGGAAGGAGGTTTTCCTTTGGATGGCGCTGTAGAAGGGGTATGGGGATTTCGAAGAAGAAGGTTCCTCTTCTATCTTATGTTGACATATACACGCGGACGTCGAACAACAGTCCTCAAAGCGAAGGGGGCATTCCAGATGAGGATATGTCTGAGCTTTTGGTGAGTATTGCTCGGGAGGGCGATTTTTTTTAATGGAAGGTGGCAAGCTATTATCGGATCTACCGACGAAGATGGCGGCTTTGGTTGGAGGCGGTGGCTCTTTGTCGGGGATAGTTTCTCCTTCTTTCGAGGATGTTTCTTCATTGGTGTTGAATGATGTGATGAAGGAGGGTTCCCAACAGGCAGATGGGTTTACTCTTCTTCGAAGGAGCCTCTTGTAATGGTCGTGACACATAACTTTGATCCCCCTCGGACTCATGTGGAAGAGACGCTGTCCGTGACGGTGGATGTTGGCAAGTCCTTGAATGCTTCTATGGGAAAAAGTGCAGAGGTTTTTCGAGAGCGCGTGGAGAAGGGTATGGAACTGGTGAGGGTTCACTTGTGAACATGCAAAGTTCTTTCTTTTAGGCCATTCCCTCCTTTATTTACATAGTGAATTTGTTGTGTGTAGGTATCCGGGACTATGAAGGAAGGATGGGATTCTTTTGACGAGATGACTAGGTGGGTAGCATCTCATGAGGCACGTTTGAAGGATGACGACCTGAGACGCTCTGCAACGAGAGGCTTGCTCGGAAGTGGGAAGGTCGTTGCGAGGAGCTAGTTCGAGCGGTGGAGAGGGTCGAGGTGGAGAAACACAAGCTTTCGAACCCAGTAGCTGGGTTGAAGGCAGAGGGATGTCGCTTGTGTCAGTCTAGGGATGACTTAGGGCAGGCAACTGAAGTTGCGACAAGCGGAGTCGAGAAGATGCAAAGGGAATTAGAGAGTTCTTGATCTGAGTTCGAGGTTACCGTGGCTCTCTTAAAGGCAGAGAAGGAGACAATGCAGAGGAACTTTGAGCGGGAAGTGAGCGAAGAGTTGTTTCGCAGTGATCGACATGTGATAGAGAGTGTGAAGATGGCTCAGGCCTTGGCTCGAGAGGATTAAAAGGGGTCATTGTGGCAGTATGCCTTCTTCCAAAAACACTTCCTAGGACAATTAGAGGATGATTTTTTGGGGTATTGTGAAAAGGGCAAGTAATTGGGACTCTATAAGGATGGGGTAGACGTGTCCGTTCTGCAATCGAAGAGCTTATCTCTCCTCTCTACCCCCAAATGTTGTTCTTCCATTAGTTACGCCTCTAGGGGATTCTTCTAGTCCGGAGCCTCCTCCTTGATCGGGATTGGTAGCGTCCCTTGCTTCTTTTATGGCTCCATCGGCTCCGAAATAAATATACGTTTTTTATGAACGATTAGTTTGCTCTTCCTACTTTTAGGTGGTTCTTTTTTACAATCCTCTCCCATTCCTTGTAAGCGGACATCCCGTAAATGGTACATATTTTTACTGAATTCACCTGAGTTTGCTCGTGTTTCTTTCTCTTTTTTTTGTAAAAGGTTTAAGTTATTTTATGAAGTTTCTAAAGGAGACAAGAGTCTTTTTTCTGATCTGTTTCAGGATTCTAGCGCACTTTCACTGAGTTTGAGCATGACAGAGGGGTTCCCGTTTTGAAGTGGGTTTTTGTTTTTGGAAACGAGGTGTTTTCTCAAACCGTCTCCAGGGCCGCGAGACCCCTTAGATAGTCTGCATTCTCGGGGATCCCGATTCCCCTCGAACTTGTTCCCGGACTAAGTGGTCCCTTAGCGTGGGTGGCATCCTATTGGAGCCGTGAGTCTCTTTTAGGACCGGTGTACGGCGAGAGGAAGGTGAATTTCCTTCGTTTTAATTTTACGAGTGTTATGTTGTACTTACGAGCGTAATTTATGTAGCATAAGGTTTTAGAGGGGAAGTCCCTCGGGTGGTGAGTTCGGGAAGTAGGTATGTGGAGAGTTTGAGAGGTTGGTCTCGTACATTTTTCTCTTTCTTTTTTTCTCGTATCCTATTGAGAGAGGAGTCCTGGGGAGGGGTGTCCGTTATCATGGTCGAGGTAGTAATGGCTTTGTCGGATGCATTAAAGTATCATAATGGCCTGGATGGCGATTCATCTTTCCGGACACGTGTAGCTGGTTACCTCGGTATCGTTTCGCCAAGTGGTGTGAGGTGACAGTTCCTTTGGCGTTGAAATGTTTCCACTTTCTTTTTGGCGGGATTTTTTCTGGCAGAGTTATATAAATAGGGATATTTCCTCTTTTGTCTTAGTATTTTTTCTTCCTGATATACTTTTTCTTCTCTCCTTTTTGGGCTTTCTTTGGAGAGGTTAGAATTTCCATGGTTGTTGTAGGCTCATCTTCCTCTACTTCTTCGGGTTCTTCGACCCTATGATATACCATACTAATTTGAATTCCCTTGATTCCTTGGTCTTTCCGTTTGCCGGGGGTTCGCCGATTTCTTCACGTTCACCTCGAAGAATAGATATCGTGTCTGAAGAGAAGGAGATTACTTTGCGGTCTCGAGTGTAGAGGGGGGATTGTAGGCTCCAGTAGAGTGAGAGAACAGGGAGATCTGCTCCGGTGAGGAGGGGGGACTTTATTTTCCTCCAACCGAGTAATTGCTGGGATATTAAGGTCTTTCATACAAGGGGAAGATGACCGTTCCATTCATGCGGGGGTTGAGTTTGTTTTGGCTTCTATCGACCCATATTCTACAGTGAATCGGGGTAAAATGGGTTTGATGTCGAGTACTGTCACGTTGAAGGACGTCCAAGGGTTGTTCGGGCGAGTGATGTTGAATATAAAGGAGTTTTATATCTTGATTCCATCGGGCAAGCAAAGGGCCTACGATCCTCCCACCCACTTCCTTATTGTGTACTTGAAGCAAGTTGAGAGTGGTCTAAGGTGGTTTTTCCATCCGTAGGTGAGAGAAGTGTTTCACTTTTTCCAAATTTGTACCAGTCAATTGACTCCTCGATCTTTTTGATGCCTTGTAGGGTTCATTGTATGTTGCACTATTTTGGGGATCGAGTTTTCTCTATTTCACTTTGTCGCCACCTTTTCGCTTTTATGGGTTCACTTCGATCCTCTCTTTTTTTCTTTTTTAATTTCGTACCTTATGATCCTACCCAGACCTTCTTAAAGTTAGGACAGAGTGTCGGGACCCTTGGAATTGGAAGAGGGGGTTCTTTTTCCTAAGCTCTTGTCAGGCTTCTAGTTATGAATGAGGAGTATGCACGCGATGTGGCATTTCTCATAATTGCTCACTCTTCGAGGTTGCTTGTAAGGTTAGGAAGGAATTGGTCCAACGGGGCCTTTTTAGTGGGTTGTATAACGTGGCCTCCATACTGGAGGGTCCGTATGTTCTCCTTTGAACGGGCTTGCAGCGCGATATTGTGGATTTGAGAATCAAGGGAGGTCCCTTCCTCCTTTATCATTCGTTCCGTAAGCTTCCATTTGCTTCGTTATTTTTTTATTTGTTTGTTATGTTTAAAGGTTGTTTGGCATCTTATTGACTTTCTTTTTAGAGGATGAGATGTATCCGCATGCTTTGAATCCTTTTTCGGAGGAGTACACGACCACTCCTATATCCTCGGTGGAGGGATCAACTTTGACTTTCTCCTCAACACCCGTGGCATCCGAAGATATAGGCTTAAAGGGAGTCTCGCCCCTCTGAGGGTCCTTCGAAGAGCTATTTGGACGATGATTTAGAAGCCTTGGGTTCTCGCCTACGTGTGCAGCGGGCTCAAGCTGCTCGTCTAAAAGAAAGGTTGGAGGCCATGTTGGCTCGTGTTGCCGAATCTAATGAGTTGCTGCGCCAGTCTCTGGACTAACATGATAGATAGAGGATTTCTTTGCCGCAAAGATAAAGTGCTTATCGGGATGTTAGTGAGCTTTTCCTGATGGGATACAATATCTGTAAGGACGTGGTCCGTTAGCTTCCCAGTTTTCATGAGGACTTGGAAATATCTGAATTGGTCGTAGTTTTATCTTCACGAAGCTAAGGGAAGGGCAGTGCTTTGCATATAGAAAGTTCGAGGGAGGTGCGTGAGAGAGCCCTTGAAGAGGAAATCAACAATGTTCCCGTGGTGACCGTGATCAATCCCGCAGAGATGATATCAAAAAAGCGTATGACTGCCATTAGAGAGGGTAAAAGTTCGACTCGAGAGTAGGGAATGTGTAGAGTTCCGAACGACATGGTAGATTCGTAGACTTTGTATCAATGAAAACGAAGGAATTAAAGGGGCATTTGTTAGGACCGAGTTCTTCGTCTGTATTTGGAGGCGTATTTTGTAGCGACGTATTCATGTAACAACTTTTATTTTACTGAACGGCATTTTTATTTGGTATTTTCATAGTATCTACATGCCCCCTTTTTTGTCGTTCATACATAACAAGGTTGTAGATTGACCGCATTCTTGGATATGAGGTACTCTCTTCCCATCATGTCCTTTAGTAGGTAGGTGGAGAGGCCCAGTATTTTGGCAATTTGATAAGGTCCTTTCCACTTGGGGTTGAGTTTCTTGACCTTCCTAACTTCCACTTTTCTTAGTATTAGGTCCCCGACCTGAAAGTTGCACTCACGCACATTGCAGGTGTAGTATCGCGCCATGCAAACCTAATAATGTTCCTTTCGTGCGGCAACTCGATATCTTCGTTCTTCCAAAAGGTTCAGGACTAGGGCTATGTTAGAGTCGTTCTGCACTTCTTCTTATTCCTGGGTTCTCCAAGTTAGGGATACCATTTCTGAGGGCAGTACAACTTTGTTACCATAGGCGAGACTATAGGGGGTCTCTCCGGTGGCGGCTCGCCGAGTGGTTAGATAGGCCCACAACACCCTGGGAACTTCCTCCACCCACTTGGAATGGTATTAATACATTCGAGTTTTGATGTTCTTCAACAAAGTATGATTGGTGACTTCGACTTGTCCATTGGAATGTGGGTAGTATACCGAGGCAAAATGGTGTTTTACTTTCCACTCGTTGCACCAAGTCCCTAAAGATTTGCCTGTGAACTGCAAACAATTATCGCTAACCATTCGCTGGGGACGCAGAAGCGGCAGAGGATGTTTTGCCATACGAAGTTGATTACGACTCCTAAAGTAATCTGTATAAAGGGCTTTCTCATCCGTGGGGAATTTTTCGGGATTCAGGATATACTCACGTATATCAGGCATCCAATTCTTTTGCTCTTCGGTGATGGAGACAACTACAGTGAGAGGCTGATTTCTTTAGGGAAGGATACTAGTGAGGAAAATGACTTTTCAACTGATGAGGTGCAATATTTGACTAGCGATCTTGGACATGTCGTCTGTTTCCTAATTTTTGGTTCGAGGTATTTTTCGAATCTCCAGGTTTTCAAACCAAGTTTTGGCTTGATTGATTGCCTTTAAGTACTCCTTCATTCATTCCTCTTTAGCCTCGTACGAACCGATTATCTGTTGCACTATGATTTGCAAATCGCTTCAGATTGACAACTTTTTCATGTTGTCTTCTCGAGCCAATCGTAGGCCTATGAGTAGGGCTTTGTATTCAGCGTCATTGTTAGACACACGAAACTTCAGATGAACTACAAATCTAGGACTTTCTTTGGCCATTGTACAGTGCTGCTTCAGAACACGATTTTGGATCGTTTATGTGCGTTGATAGATGATCCGTCTACCCATACGGTCCAGGTAGGTTCAGTGAGTTCCACGCCAGGTTCTTCGTGCATTTCCACAATGAAATTTGCTAGTACTTATGCCTTTACCGCTAGTCGAGGGTCATACTGGATATCGTATTCGCTCAATTCCACATCCCACTTCACCATTCTCCCCGACATTTTTGGTTGGTTTAGTATTATGCGTAGAGGATACTTGGTGAGAACGATGATTCGATGGGTGAAAAAGTAGGCTCTCAGCTTTCGACCCGCCGTTACGAGGGCTAGACCTACTTTTTCCATTTGTGTATAGAGGCATTCGGCAGAGAGGAGCATTTTGCTAACTTAGTAGATGTGGAGGTGTTCCTTATCTTGACTTCATACGAGGACACTGGAAACGGAATAATTCCCTACAGACAGATACAAGTACAATTCTTCTCCGGCCATGGGCTTTACCAGGAGTTGGGGACTGATTAAGTAGGCTTTGAATTGCTCAAATGCTTCGGCACATCTTTTGATCCATCATAAGTTCTTTATGTTGCGTTAGATTTTGAAAAAAAGGCAGTCCACGTTCTGAAGAGCGTGGGATGAACCAGTTGAGCGAGGCCATCCAACCAGTGAGTTGTGCCATTTGTACAATCACCCTGACCTTCTTGGGCTTTATTTTGATGCCCCTTTCGGTGACCATGTGGTCTAGGAATTTTCCTCCTCTTATCCCAAATGAACATTTATGGGGGTTTACCTTTATGCAAAAAAGATCCATTATGATGAATGCTTTAGCGAGGTCTTGCGCATGGTCGCTCGCCCTTAGGCTCTTGACTATCATATAATCAATGTACACCTCCATTGTGTCTCCGATTAACTTGTCGAACATCATATTGACTAGGCATTGGTAAGTGACCCCCGCATTCTTTAATCCAAAAGGCATGACCAGATAACAAAAGGTTCCTACATCCGTGATGTAGCTAGTTTTGTCATGATCTTGTTCAACCATCTCTATCTGATTATATCCTTGATCTCCATCCATGGTGGATAGCAAGGCGCATCCTGTCGTAGAGTCAACTAGTTGATCGATACTTAGTAGGGGTAGTAGTCCTTAGGGCATGATTCGTTTAGGTTTGTAAAGTCGACGCACGTATGCCATGTCCCCCCGACTTCGGGACTAGAACCACGTTGACTAGACATAACCTCCTAGATTTGGGATAACCAGAGCAGGCTTTGTACTTCTGACTTGATGATTTTGTTCCTTTTGACCCCCATTACCCTCTTCTTTCGTCTTACGGGCTTGGCGTCTGGTTCGACGTTGAGGAAGTGTTGGCAATATTCAAGGGGATTCTTCCGGGAGGTCCTCTTCCCCATGCAAATACGTGCTGGTATTTTGTTAGGACCGAGTATTTCTTGCTTGTTCTGGAGGTCGAGGAATGTCCCCATTTTAATTTTGTGTTTCTCCTCCGGTGATATCCATTGTCTTGAGTTGTTTGACAACTTGCATTTTGGCGACCTTGTGCTTAGTCTTTTTTTAGGGAGGTTCTAGAGGAGGTAATGCTTCTTCCTCCATGGGGTCTACACCGTGGAAGTAGGCAGGGCGTTCATGCGACATTCACGAGCACGAGCCTAGTTTCCTTGGACTTCTCCTATTCCCGCCGGTGTCGAAAATTTGACTTTAAAATGTATTGTGAAAGGGACCGCTAGTTAGAGCTGCATGGAGGGTCGTCCGCATATCGCGCTATATGTTTGAGTGGTTGCGTCTATGACCCAGAATTTTACTGACACTGTTCGTCGGAACTGGCCTTGTCCTCAGGATATGGGGAGTATTCAGCAATTCATTTAGCCACCTTTTAGCCCCTCCATTCAAAGAAAATGGAAATAACTTCAATTTTGTTGAATCAGAACTGAGTTAAAATACTTTACACGTCTCAATAAAGTCTTTGAGATGTGTCATTAGATCTTTAGTAATTTCTCCCCCGAATTGATTTTGGCCGATCATAGAGAATATTGCTGACTAGATTGGTTCATGGTCTTCAGTTGTTACAATACGTGATCCAGCGCCTTCAAATGTTGGTAAGACTTCTTGTCTTGTGGGTAAAAGAAAATATCCTCTCCAATATTTTGACGGTTTGTTCCATCTGCTGTTGGTGGTCCTTGTTGTGTTCCTCTTGGTGGAGTTGCTCCGTCTTTGGTGTTTGACATGTTGAGTTTATCTTTAAACTAACATCTGCAGATTATTTCTATCTTTGGGTCATATAGTAATGGTGTCATGATGTCTCTGTCTGTCATGCACTACTGGTACCAGAAATATGACCAAGGCAGTAAGTGTTTCTCACATATCAACAATAATAAGAATTGCTAACATATATACCGTTACTCCCCGGCAACGGCACCAAAAACTTGATGCGTGTGTATGCTACTCTTATGTGTTATCAATTGGGTTAATGCATACAAATCGCAAGTATACGAGTCAAGTAATAAAATGGTTAGTAAGTGTAACTATCAAGTATTGAATATCTGAGAGTACTTATTTGAACCTTAGCAATTATATTGTTGAACAATGAATGGTTTTTTGTTTTGGTATATTAATAAGGAAATAGAAAGATTAGTCAACTAATTATTACTCTAATGATCTAAACTAGAATGCATAATTAAGATCAAATATTGATTAACTAAAGATTGCCGATAAAAAGATTAATTAAGACATAATTGAATTGATTGGTTGGTTGCTATCTAAGGTTGTAAAACAAATTAAGTAAAACGTATCTAAGAGATGAATTTCATTAATCTCAAATGTGTGTATTTCATAGACAAAATGCCAATTGTCCCTATGCAAGCCTATTTCTATTGATGATTGTTTTGCTTTCAAGTTGACGTGATAAATTAGCCACCTTTAGTATGTACTAACGAACCCCCTAACTCCTAATTATGTCAGGTCGTTAAGCACTTTCTCCTCGCCATAAGTTCACCATATCATAGGACCGATACAACATTTTAGAAGATAATTAGAGTTATCAACTACGATCTAGATTCCACGATACACCTTAATGTCGAAGATCTAGAGTTTTATATGCCTGATTTATTATGTTAGCGTTGCGTTGAAAAGCTCTTATGCATAATTTAACATAATACAAGGTTGCTCAACATCACTACTCTAATTCATAGAAATACGTGTGTCAAACATAACAAGTAGCATAAGCAACAAATAATATTCAACAAAACAAAGTCATCAATAAACTTAATCAAAACATAGGTTCAAGGTAAATCCATATGAGATTAAATACTTCCCCTCTCAGATACTGAGAAAATTAACTACTCATACTCATGTTAATATCACAACAATTCATCATAGATTTATGCAAGAAAGAAAAGAAAAGATTAAATTCTCTATATCGGTGAGATTTTGATGTGTCTTCCCCTTTATTACTCCTTTTTGCTTTCCTCTACTTTGGTTGTTGGCTCCTCTTGATCACATTTCTCCCTCAACAATGATTGTAGTACTCCGAACGGTAGAATTTCTGCTCTTCAACTCTTGAATGCCTTTGTAAACTTTTGTAAGTGTTTGTAGCACTTTGTAAGTTGGTATTCTAACTGTTGAGCGTCTCCTTATATTTATAGTTTTTCCAGCTCTGGGCTCCATTTTAGGGTTTCTGGCATCCCGACCCACATTTTGTTTTTATGCCCGTCGCGCTTCGCGCGGTGCTTGACTGCCGCGAATCACATGGTTATTTTTCCAATAAAACTATAGTATATTGGACATACAACTTCTTTATTTATAATACTATAGTTTTATTTTTGTGAGTACTTATTTTTAGTGTTACATGGTTATTTTTGATAAATAATCATATAAACTTATTTCATCACATTTTTTTGTTCCCTTAAAACATGCCACCCGCTATCTACCCAATCGCAACCTGCGCGGGTTGCAAAATAAATGCACCCGCACGGTTTGAAATTGGTAATCCGCTAAACTTGGGTATGGTGAATTTTTTTGTGCGCACCCGCCTAAAGTTGCCCTCAAGTACCCATAGCTGAAATCCTTCAAATAAGCATCACTTTGCTCCAACTCAACTAAAACTATAAAAAACAATGAAACAATGCTAAAACAAGTAAAATTGCCACAAATATTATGCAAAGTATAAGAATTCAGGTACTCAAATTGCTATAATAATTCACTCATCGATATTCGTTTATTGTGTTGTGGGGTGGTTGAGCCCTTTTATCACATGGTGGTATTTCAGGGCGTAAGAAGGTGCCTTCAAATCGTCTCTAGGGCCGCGAGGCCCCTTCGTTATGTATCTTTCTTGGGGATCGCAGTTATCCTTGAACTAGTTCCAGAATTGAGTGGTCACTTCAAGTGGGTAGGCTCTATCGGAGTTGTGGGTCTCTTTTAGTGCCAACTTTTTAGAGGGGTGTTGCCCCTCGTATATGGTAATGGTTTGAAGAAGAAACTGGTCCTAGCGTTGCAATAAATGGTACGTAGGGGAAGTTCTACCCTTACGGAGTATTTATGAGGGCGTGAGGTTATCCTTTGTGTGTAGTTTCTCGAGATTGTTCGGAGTGGCTCCTGGGAAGTTGATTTTCTCCTCATAGAGTTTTTTTTCTTTTCGAGACGTAAGCTAAGGTACGCGTGGCCATAGGCGATTCGTGGGACTGGTGGTTCTTTTTTTTGGTTATCCAACCCACCCATCCACGTTTGTCAGATAGGTGTGCCATAACTGGTTTATTAAGGACATTTATAGCTCTTTGTGATCGTTTGTCTGTCTTTCCACGTGGATCTCCATTACTGCTACTGCTCCACGATCTATCCACGTTGTGCAGGGCAGAAGGGTCTTCAGTTTGGGTTATTCTAAGTAGAAACGTCTTTTGGGAGGAGTTCCGTTTTTGTTTTTGGGGTCCCCTATAAATTAGGGGTACCACATGTTTTTTCCTTCTCGTTTATCCTTTACTTACTTACGGCTACTTCTTTTTGGTCAAGAGTGCCATCAAAAGTTTAATAGTTTTTTTTCAACATACTATCCTTCTTTTGGCCTAGAGTGTATGGATCGTTCGAATTCAGGGGTTTCAAATCCTTCAATTGCAGATTCAGATTCCACGGGGACATCTAGTATTCCCGCCTTTCTTCCTCCTTCAATGAAAGGAGCTGGTCGAGGCGGTCACTGTTCTTTTATGGCAGGTCGTGGGAAAGCTACATTGTTGGCCATCGTAGTAGCCTCCAAGACTCATTGTCAAAGGGCGGCGCGGTTGGCCATCATGGCTAAGGTGCGTCATGATCGTGGCAGACCCTTGCCGGTAAAGGAGAGGGTTGCTGATAATTGTCAAAGCATCTTAATGCGTATTATATATGTGTTTTTATTTTATCTCAATGCACACTCTATCGCAAGTTATGAGCTCAAGTAATATAAAATGAAAAGTAAAGTTTACTGCCCAAGTATCGAATCCCATGAGGACTATGATTACATTGCACACTAATTGTTTCACTAATTTTGTCACGATTAAAATGCTTTATTTTAGTTAAATTAGATGTTGAATAACTGAATTAACTCATCTAACTACTTTAAACTGCTTCTAGCTACTTAACTGAATAATTGATTTTGTTGGATTGATTTGGATTGTAGACAATAATAACGAAATAGCTTAGAGGTTGGGGTTCATTGGATATCCACTATGATCTTACAAACTCGTTGACTTCCTTAATTGATGTCTATGTTCATGGCTTCTTTCGATGCCACAAGTGGACATGGTCCGACTTATCTTTTTCATACACTCGCGGGTTCACTTATCCAAATAACATGCTATGTGACTACGCTAGTTACCTACCATAACTTCATATCAGTATTATGTTGATCAAGCATAATAAAGCATTGTGCACAAGATAAATAAATAAACATAAATCAAGCAATCAATAAAAATCAACTCATAGGTCTTCACATAGTTTCAAATACAATTACTTCCTAACTCTAAGCATAAAGTACTAGCCTATCATTGTTTCAACAAAAATATTCCACATAATAGATAACATATGAAATAAATATAAAGAATCGAGAAGAAGTATCATGTTGAATGATTTTCTAGGATAGTTGCGTATTCCTCTCGATTTTATTTTATTCCGCACGAAAAGAATGACTCTTCATCTTCCTTTGAACAACTATTTCTTATTTTTTTTGTTGATTCTTCTTGATCTCTGCTTCAAAGTGTACATCGAAAGGTTTTTTCTCTTAATAACTATGGTGGTAGAAAGGTGTAATTGATGTGTCTCTCCTCTTAATTGTCACACGGTTATCTCCTTTAATAATTTATTCCTGGCCCATTAGGTTAGCGACCACCTCGAAAGGCCATGCGTTAAATCTGTCACGCGCGATCAGTCACATAGCGCGCCTGAGGCGCGATCAGAATTACATCGCGCCTCATATCGCACTTCTTTCTATATTCCTTCCGCAACGATCTTCTGCATCCACTTCTTGCTCGCTCCACTCTCGGGTTTTGTCCATCATAGAGTTTGGATACTCTTTATTCTATATCTCGCTTGTGCTGCAACGCTATCCTCGTTATCCTTTGTTTTCTCCGAATTCTCCAAAACCGTGTAATTTCACCTTAAATTGCAATGTTTTGACTCAACTGACTCTAAACCTGAAACAAAAGAAAACTTAACTAAAATGTACACAAAATACCAAGGATCAAGCATTGTATCGTTCATAATCAAGGGTCAAATATAGATGTTTTACACACGTATCACATCTCTTTGGTTTTTGTTTCGAACCTTACGATAGATAGCGCGAGAGCGGTTTTCCTCCTAGGGGAACCTTATAGTCCCCCTCTTTCAGTGGCAGAGGTGATACCTGCATATGTTGTGATAGGGTTGGTAGAGGGTACAGAGAGAATTGGGTCCATGTCTAGGTTGGTTACGGAGGGGTCGGTGCGCCGTTTATTTGATGGGGTACCCTTGGGTTCGATCAGATTCGATGTTCTGGTCCCTTATGATGATCAGCGTGCCTATGATCTCTAACGGGTCACCTAACAATATTGGTTGAACAAGTTAGTTGTGGGCTAAGATTTTTCAATTTTTGCAAATCTACCAAAGTCAACTGCTCCCTTCTTCGTTCCGGTATCTGATTGGGTTTGTGTTATCTTGTATTCTATTGCTCCCTTCTTCGTTCCGATATCTGATTGGGTTTGTGGTATCTTGTATTCTATTTGATATAGACTCTTGTGTGCTGAGCACGGGGCATTCATGTCGCATGAAGAGGGCAAAGTGAGGTATAATACCCACTACACCCTTCATGAGCGGATCATGTGACTTGGGTGCGACGGGGGGGGGGTCCCGGGGTTAAGGCATATAAAGGGTAAGTACGTGTAGGGGCTTTATCCTGCAGATCGAGGGATTTCTAAGAGTTTTGAGGTCCGAGAGGATGATAAAAGTAGCCAGGTCGGTGGTCTACTGACGGTACTACTTATGGGATGAGTGCATTGCTCCCGACTCCAATCGGGTCTTGGCGGGGGCAAAACCAAACTAAACGGTGGTTCTCATGTGGGTTGGTCCAAAGGGACCCATGTCGGTTGCAGACCTTCCGGGGCTCAAGCGTATCAACGCTAGAGGGTGTTGCATTAACTAGTTATGCGTCTATTATCTGATAGTGTGGCATGGCACATGCTCTTTAGCCTTGCACGCCTTACCCAACGGAAGGTGTACCATGGTCTTATGAATGTGTCGTCCAGTTGTGAGGGGCCTGACTTGCGAAATGGGGGAGGATGAGGTGATAGGAGGGGTGGTGCTCTTAACCGCGGGATGTTTGCGTGGCATTTACTTTTATAACGGCCTTGGTTTCATGCATAGACCACTAGGGTGATGGAGGCATGGGGTGCCCGTGCTTTTGTACTTGGGTGCTACTATTATTGGGGGGAGGCAGGCTTTCTTAGAAGTGGATTGTTGAACAATGGGTGGCCAACCCAATAGTTGGTGCGATGATTTCTATTGGGCCCCTGTCTCCATCGGGGCTTCCCCACACTCCAAACTTGCCATGTGGATTTAGAAGGGAATGTGCTCCTCTCCAGAGGAGACGCTAGGCTATTGGTCCTGGAAGGAGTTCCCCGAAAATTGATGGATAGGCTAGCGTGGGCTTGGCGACCGCATCGCAGACTTGTTACAGACAGAGGGGGGTTGGGTATGCAGGAGAGCCAACAATGCGTCGCAGGGTGGGGATTTCTTTGTGGATAAACGCTTTCTCTTATAGGTCCCTTGTTTTCTTCACAAGCCACGTCAACCAACGGTGCTATAGATAACCATGTCTAAGGTGCCTCTTGCTTTCATTTGCAACTTCTAAGATCTATGACTAGTATTACATGGGGGGGATTTTTGAGAAGAATGGCCTCTGAACCAGGAGGTGGGATTTCTAGGGAGCAGGGGGATCCTTCATATTCCACTTTCTATGTTTCTTTTGCTTCCTGAGGCTTTTTCTCAAGGAGTCAGGGGTGTTCCCACATACGGCGTCATTTGATGATAGTATTCCTCATGTATGATTGTTTATTAAAAAAGAGGACATAATACAAGGATCGAAATGCCCCTCCCGAGCCTACTGAAAATGTGAATAACTTTGTAGATGAAATGGGTGGGTCGTGTTTCTTATGTTTTTACCAGGTCTTCCTCTTAGGGTCCCTCCCTCTTCGAGGAGAATTTTATTCCCCATTTTTTGGGCTTCGGGTGGCCCTTTTATAGGGGGAGGAAAGCTGCTTGTTCTTCTA
This sequence comes from Linaria vulgaris, assembly GCA_948329865.1. Classification (NCBI taxonomy): domain Eukaryota; kingdom Viridiplantae; phylum Streptophyta; class Magnoliopsida; order Lamiales; family Plantaginaceae; genus Linaria; species Linaria vulgaris. The sequence continues at coordinate 78,791,385 of OX415252.1, forward strand.
GGATTCATCGAATGGGGGCATGCCATGTAGCCGTGGAGATGGATTCCTTTGTTTGCTTGGTACATGTCTGTCCATCGTGGTTGCGGGGAAAGTGGATACATGTCGAGTGTCGGGTGGTATGTGTAGAGATTCCATAGGGACGCCCATGTATCAGGTTTATCTTGAAAATAAGATAGGATTTTTGAGGGTTGTCTTGTCAGCGTCGTCTCTCTTTTTAATCAGGTGTACTACCACGTACGAGGGAGTTGCATTCATGTACGGGAAGGGCAAAATGCCGAATCATATAAATCATTTATATTTATCGATTAATTCATCTTATCCATTCACGAACTTCTCTCATCAACTACGGAAAGAGTGTTGCTAATCCTCTTCTAATAATACGATAATCTCCTTTTAGTGCCTTTTACTAATTTTATGTTATCAAATATTTCTAACATTTTTTTCTATCGGCATTAATACTTTAAACATATGATGTAGAATGAGAGTGGGTGTTTTGTGGATTTAATTTTCTAATCTAGAATCCACAGGTGTTGTCTCTGAAGAATTAAAATTAAATGTATTATACTATATCGAACAAAATTTACAGTTGCCACATCGAAAGACTATAATTGTACACATTATACTTTAGAAGACATATTTAAGTTTTTTCTTCTAAAGTTGGTATCCTGTTCTTTAATTAGATATTATGGTGGTGTTGAACAAAATCTTGAATATATAAGTGGTTATTGGCCAAAGAGGCGTCATAAAGATAATCGTAGTCAAAATATCTTTTTTATGGTATAATAAAATAATAATTAAAAGAAATTAAATAAACAAAGACACCTAATTAAAGAGACGATACATATTAATCGTAGAGATTAAATAAGTAAGACATAACAATCGCTCTTTCTGAAAAACGAGCGAGAGACTTCAATTAATTAACTATAATCACCAACAAATGCAATATATAGTTGTACTAAAAAAACTAATCTCAAGTCAATCTCATAAATGCAGCCATAAATGTTACATGTCACCATTCGGTAATTAATTTTATGGAACACTACTTGTTGTTTTTAATACGCATATATGTACACAAATATATATATATATATATATATATATATATATATATATGCTAACGGGTTCGAAATTATTCCCTATTTAACGGAAGATATTTATATTGGGTTGGAACGCCAATCCCGACCCGAGGGGATTGTTGGTTTTTATTGGTTTGGGGCTGGACTCGAATATTTTCCGAGGTGCCTACGTATCCCACAATTGGGAATCAAGCCACTCGTAGTTCTTGTTCTTGGCGTTGATTAATTTGGAGTATCGATTTTACTGATTGCGTAGATTTTATCGGTTGAAAGAGTTGACCCTTGTGAAGCCTCCAGAAAGAAAGGAGTTTGCCTTCTCCCCTGGAGCCTTTGTTTTTAATTCTATAGAGAACATGAGTTCCCTTGGGCGCGCCCTCTTTTTTCTGGTGATTTGCTGCTTCTGCTCTTTATAGAAGTTTGTTAGGGGTAGGTGCCAACGTGCATGTGTTTAGTAGATACACGTGTTGATACGCATGTGTTTAAGGGATAGGTTTTGATCTGTTGGGTATATCTGCTGACTGGGCGCTGGCGAGGATGACTTATCCTTTCCGATAGCTTCATCGTGCTCTGAGGAACTGGCTCTTTGGTTTCCTTCCCCCTGATGGGTGGTACCTATCGGGAACGCTGGATAAGTGGGAGGGAATGTTCGTCCGATGCTGCCGTAGTTTCCGATAGTGGTCCACCATTAGGTTGCCTTCCTCTGATGTCCATTCCGAGAGGTGTTTCTGTCCTGGTCGTAGGTTGGGCATGTTTTCCGAGGGGTCTATCTTGATCTCCGGGGGCTTATCTCGGCCTTCGTGAAGTAGTGTTTGGTGATACAGGCTCTCGGGATGAGTTCTCTGATAGGGGGTGATCTTGCTTCCCGGGGGACTCGGGGTCCTCGCTCTACGATACGAGTATCTTGTGGGTTGCGAGTACAAATTATATAATAATATATTCAGCAATTTAGTAATCGAATCATAGTACGTCTTAAGCACGTGGATTTTTACCCTGTTAACAAACCCCCCAGTTTCTAGGACAGCTGATTGCACTAGAAACTCAAAAGGTCAAAACTCACGATGGTCCCGGCATCGTAGCCTTCAGTTACTGGTATCGCCGAAAGCACTGGTTCCGAGCTTTTAGATTATCGTACGTAGTATCAGGACATCTTAGTGTCCTTATAAGCATCGTAGGGGCTGCTTCGACCCTCGGAAAGTATCGTATAATTATCAGGAACGCGTAGGATTCTTTTGGGGTGTCGTAAACATTCGTCATTGACGTTAATGTCTGTTTAACACGTCTCTCGAGTTTTCGACCTTGCCTTTGAAGAGATGAGTGGAGTATCGTGGCTGCCTTCTCCGAAGTGAGATGTTTCCGATGCCTTTAAAGTGTGCTCTCGTGGGATTAACATCGGGGAATTAATTATAATTAATGTCGTCGCATTTAATTAACTGTGGTTTAAATGCAGTTAATGATGATTTAATGCCACTTTCAGACGTGGTGCGCGTGCCAAAATATTCGAACCGTTATGCTCTCCATAACCGAGGAGACGTGGCAGTTCATAACCCACTAGCCACGATTTCCAATCGTGGGGTGTAAATAGGGTTAGTGGGCAATTAATGCCTTTATCAGGCTTAGGGTTTATAACCACCTTTCTCCAATTGCAATTCTCACAATTCTCACTTGCAATCTTAAGCAAAAACGTTCCCGCTTATCTCTTTCTGCAAAAAGTTTTCTAATCTCTCAAAATCTCTCCAATGGCGTCTCAATCCACAACTAACTTGGTATTTGTCGCTTCTGGTACCGGTGGGGCGACGGGGGTTGTCTTTCCGTCCTCTCGAAAGAGAAGTGCGGCGGCGGGTAACGGGTGGTGCTGGTGGTAGTAGCAGTGCTAAGAAGACAAAAAAGTCAAAGAAAAGTGCCGACAAGGGTGGCGCTCCTCGAGCTATCCAGAAAGTTGAAGCGACTGCCAACACTGCTACAGAGGAGCAGATTCGAAAGTTGTACACTGATCATGGTACCTCAGGCCGGAATGTGGAGGTAACAGTTCCGCTAGCAGATCAGAGAGGTAATTCTCCTCCGCCGAATCACGTGACGGTGTACTATTGCCAAGTAAATGCGGGACTGCGCTCCTTCTTCCTGCCTCTCTATTGCGAAATTTTCAACTACTGCAACATATGCCCTAGTCAACTTACCCCCAACTCTTTCACGGCCCTTGCCCTATTCGTCTTCTGGTGCCTGGTGAGGGGAAGAGAGTGTACTAGGGATAGGTTCTTTTCGATTTTTGAGCTGAAGGTGTCCCCGGGGGGGCTCATTTCTACTGCTTCACCCATCGGGACAAGGACGATCGGATCTCTGAGGGTAACGTTAGCTCTCACAGCACGTGGAAGAACAAGTTCTTCTACATCTGCCCTGCCGAGGGTGAATGGGACATGCCACTCACCTGAAGGGAGCCTACGTTCCCTGAGAGAGTGTTGGATGATACATTGGTGTTTTCACCTGTGTTTTCCGCGAAGCCTTTGGTGGAGTCGAAGGATTTTGCTCGTGTCTATCGGACCGCAGGCTTGAGACATATTACTCCGATAGACAGAATCGAGACTCCTCTGGCCTTCTCCGCGAAGTACTTCAACGCTTTTATAAATTACTAACACTCTTTGCTCTATAGGTATCTCTTCTAGTTTACCTAACTTATATATGTTCTGTAATGGACGTCTTACGACCGTACATGGTGGAATGAGCCAGTGGCTCGGGTGGTAACAAGGAGTTGGAGATTCAGGAAGAGGGGTTGATGGTGAAAGAAAGCGAAGTCTCCGGGACTGCGGAGGGCAATACCGATCGGGTAAGAACTCGTTTAACGACTCCGACCGCCCTATCCCGATCCTCCAGTGGGACATCCGATACCCCGGAAGAAACGGAGACAGGGGTAACTTCCGCAGGTGCAGTCCTCGCGAGAGCTTTCTCGCTAGAAGAAGGGGATGAGGATGTAGGGACAAGAGGGTTACCCCTACCCCCCCCCCCCCCCTCCCAGGTGCTGTCAATATACCCTCCCCCGCGGAGGTATCAGGGGATTCCATAGAGATTCTCCTGGCGACCCCCCCCCCCCAAAGGTACTTTCTCTCTTCTTAGTCTCAAGCAATACCTAGATGCTTACACGTTAATGGGTAACTCTATCTCTGGCAGACAAAGGAGAGGCCCTCCCTGCTGAAAACGAAAGAGTATCTCAGAAGGATGCTCTGGAATTGGGTAAGTTTCTTAAGTTTAGGAACTTCTCTATTTAGCTTCCCCTTTTGGGAACAATTTACTTTATTCAAGGAGTTTTGATTCGCAGGGGGCACTAATTTATTCAACTTTGAATGGGGATCCCTTTTCTCGGGACCTTACGCCCCTTCAGCCTCGAATGATCCAATGGCTCTATTGGATGAACTGTTGGCCGCAGCTCCCTCTTTTTTGGGCCATCCCATTCCGAGTCCTTTTGTCGCCATCCAATCGGACAGTCTCGCGGTCACTCAAGTACACATATCGGGGGGAATACCATTAGGGGGAGCTTCGACTTCAAATGTTCCCGCCTCGGGACGAGAGGCTAGCTCATAAGAAGCTAATGGGGCTCTTGATACAGTTACCCGGTACTTGTCGGCTGCCAACTCTCTACCATCGGGGGGATGGCAATTTGTCCAGACTTGTACAAATTGGATGGCCACGCTGGTAAGATCTAATCTCTACTTATCTACTTCCTTTAGGCCCCACCATTGGGATCTTTATCCATCTATCCTACTTTCTAGGCACCTAAAATGCTTCCTCTTCTATTACTCGAGGTTGAGAAGTTGCAAAAGCTGGTGGCCGAAGTTGAGGAAAGGTCTCGGAAGACGGAGGAAGAGAATAAAGATCTCCGAGAGAGGATGGGGAAGTACAACGAAGCGTGGGTTAAACTCACTCAGCAGGACCGAAAGCTGAGGGAGGAAAATAAGCGGCTCCAATCTTACGTATCGGAGATGGAGGCCTCGGGTCTAGTTCTGAAAGACAGGGTTACTTCCCTTGAAGAGGGGAATACTATTTTGGAGGCAAAACAAAAGGAGTTGGAGCGCGACTTGTATCAAGCGCTTGGCCAAGTGGATGTTCTCAACGAGGAGCTGTCTAAAGCTCCAATTTCGGGAGGCATTTCCTCCGAGGAGGTGCACTAGAGGATATCTGCTGCAGTGAAGCAAGCCTAGGAGGAGGCCACTCTCCAGGTCAAGGAATTATATGTCCGCAAAAATCAAGGATATATGGTCGGGCACGTAATGTGGGGGTTCCTCCAATGTTTCGGGCAAGTGCGCAGGAAGGTGGCTCCCAACTTAGATCCGCGTGTCATAAATATAACGGAGATGGAGAAGCCTACACTGGAACAAGCTTACGACCTCTTCATTAAGAGTAGTACTCAGCTTCCTCCTTCCTCTGCTGCCTCGAGTCGGGTTCCTGTAACCGTCGTGGTCCCTCTGCCGACAACTCGTGCTCCTTCCGGTACGAGGGTTCCTTCATATCCCTCTGAGGCTTCCCCTTCTGCCGATGTCCCGGACCTAGCCCCCGCAACCGGGTCGACCCCCCCCCCCCCCTCCTAAGAGTTCTCTACCCCCCCCCCCCCCCCCCCCCCCCCCAACCTTAGTGGCTTTTATTATTGTACTCTTTGTTAGTTACTTTCCGCACAGTTGTACTTGTTTTCTAGTGGAATGAAACTTATCCATGTCGATAGTCATCGTAACTTTTCAGCACGTTATGAATACCTGAGTCCTTTCCTTTAATTGTCGAAATTAAGATTGAGAAATGAAGTTCATTCTTACTGGCCAAACAAATTACTTGGCATAGCGTGCCCGTTTGCAGTGCAGACTTTGAAGATACATTCACTCTAAATAGAGGTATCCCCCGATTTGCCCTCGTGGCTATAACATAGTTTGGACAGCTCAAACTTAATTCGGTCATCCGAGGAAAGACTCTCACGTATGCATAGATGCTTAGAGTTTAGTGAATATTCCCACGTACTTTTAAAGAATCACTCTGATAGGATCATCCTCGCGACCCTAATTATAAAGACTTTGAAAGCCTTCGGAGAAGGGGACACGAACAAAGTTCTTCGGGTAAAACGTCCACTAAAAACCTCTATAAGGCTATCGGGCTATTCCTCTTTCCTTCACAAGTCTCTTACAGACCTTATATAGTGATAAGAGAATCTTATGATTTTCAAGGAGATTTCAGACTGGAATCCTATTGCGCGAGTTTAGAGAAAAACTTATCTTCGGAGCGTATTGCCCCAGGGCTACTGCACCTGCTTTCCGTTTTGATCTTGGCTGCGATCCCTTCGGGCTTGCTCAAGGATTCGATGACGTTCCCACAGACGGCGCCACTTTGTTAACGGGTTTGGAATTATTCCCTATTTAACGGAAGATATTTATATTGGGTTGGAACGCCAATCCCGACCCGAGGGGATTGTTGGTTTTTATTGGTTTGGGGCTGGACTCGGATATTTTTCGAGGTGCCTACGTATCCCCCAATTGGGAATCAAGCCACTCGTAGTTCTTGTTCTTGGCATTGATTAATTTGGAGTATCGATTTTACTGATTGCGTAGATTTTATCTGTTGAAAGAGTTGACCCTTGTGAAGCCTCCAGAAAGAAAGGAGTTTGCCTTCTCCCCTGGAGCCTTTGTTTTTAATTCTATAGAGAACATGAGTTCCCTTGGGCGCGCCCCCTTTTTTCTGGTGATTTGCTGCTTCTGCTCTTTATAGAAGTTTGTTAGGGGTAGGTGCCAACGTGCATGTGTTTAGTAGATACATGTGTTGATACGCATGTGTTTAAGGGATAGGTTTTGATCTGTTGGGTATATCTGCTAACTGGGCGCTGACGAGGATGACTTATCCTTTCCGATAGATTCATCGTGCTCTGAGGAACTGGCTCTTTGGTTTCCTTCCCCCTGATGGGTGGTACCTATTGGGAACGCTGGATAAGTGGGAGGGAATGTTCGTCCGATGCTGCCGTAGCTTCCGATAGTGGTCCACCGTTAAGTTGCCTTCCTCTGATGTGCATTCCGAGAGGTGTTTCTGTCCTGGTCGTAGGTTGGGCATGTTTTTCGAGGGGTCTATCTTGATCTTCGGGGGCTTATCTCGGCCTTCGTGAAGTAGTGTTTGGTGATACAGGCTCTCGGGATGAGTTCTCCGATAGGGGGTGATCTTGCTTCCCGGGGGACTCGGGGTCCTCGCTCTACGATACGGGTATCTTGTGGTTTGCGAGTACAAATTATATAATAATATATTCGGAAATTTAGTAATCGAATCATAGTACCTTTTAAGCACGTGGATTTTACCCTGTTAACAATATATATATATATATATATATATATATATGATTTTATCAAATCATACTTATAATTACATAATTTATCAGAAAAAAATTCATATAGCTCAACTACGGCCAAAAAATGGGGAAAATGCATAACCCCTCTCCCCAAGCGCCGTGTTAATAAAACCATGTTATTATATGATAGTCTCCCGCCTAATTATAATTAGTTAGATTTAGTTAGGCAGCCGGATATCGGTAATTTAGTTCATTCTCTTAACTCGTGTATATAAATAGGCCTCGGATCAAATTCTTCATTCATATTGAAATGATTTTACTTATGCATTACATTTTCTCTCTTATTCACAACATGGTATCATGAGCTGAAGCTTCGATTCTTGTTCTACTAAATATTTTTTTTAGATTGGCAACACGGTTAGAGACTCACTTTGAACCCAGTAATGATTCATTGATTTACCAATTGCAACGTGATATTGCCTCCATGTATCAGGGATTCTCATTTGTTTCTGATGAGTACTACACTAGATTTAAGCATTTATGGGGTGAGTTCAATTGTTCAGTTCCTATTGTATCTAGTCATTGTGTTGCTGCCAATATTTGTTCATGTAATCTCACTCAATATTCTCTTGAGTCTATATTATTAACTAAGTTGATGCAACTTCTTATGGGTTTGAATCTCTATGATGCTATTAGAAGCCAAATCCTTGGTATTGACCTTCTACCCCTTGCAGAGAAAGCATATGCTATAGTGTTGCGCGTTGAAAAATAGAAAGAGATTCATTTCTACATCTCATTTGCACATGATAACCTTGTTATCATATGATGAGATACAACTCGCTATCTCAATGAACCTCAGTCCATCCAATACTTTGGTTCTTACTAGTCTAATAACATTAAGGAGTTTAAGAAGAATCTAATGATAGATAATGTGACTTCTGCCAGGTTTAAGGGCACACCTAAGACTCATGCTTCAAGTTGATTGGTGTACCTGATTGGTACAAAGGACTTATAAAAAAGAAACTTGGTTCTCGTAACATGAATTTTGCACACTCTACATGTGCTAATCCTTCTAATGATGCACCTTCCCATACTGATGGCTCTGGCTTAAGTGAATCTGACAAATCACTGCCGATTGATAAGTTCCAAATGGATTTCATGAAGATAATGAAGCATATGATGCAACATGCGCCTTATTCACCATCTTTAATCACAAAAGCTAATTGTGTGAATTCTTTACACTTTGGAGAGTTCGTTGGTATTAATTGCATCATCTCCTCTCTTGATAAGCTTACTCATGCTTGGATGATTGACACTAAAGGATCTAGTCACATGGCCATGCGCTTACATTCTATGATTGCTCCTTGTTATGTAGCATCATATATACAGGTTTATCTACATAATGGACCAAGAAAAATAGCCACACAACGAAAGTATAACACTTAACACCGAAAATCACCACTAACTTTGTGTTGCATATCCTTGAAATCAAGTTCAATTTAATGCATGAGCTAAAACTCTCATAGATTTCCAATATTATATTCACTTTCATGCCTACCTTTTGTCTCGTAGGACCTACAGACTGAGGAGATTCTTATTGTGGGTCATGCTTTCTGCAACCTTTACGTTCTTGATCCAAATAATTGCTCTTTGTCATCTATTCTATCTAACTTTACTAGTTTACCTAATGTTTTTGCTAGAATGTCTTTCTTCAGTTGTTGCAAAGAAACATACCTTTGTTGATTTTGTAAAACTTTGGCACAACCATTTTGATCATGCAACTCACAATGATGCCAAACACCTTGTCTGTATTTTAGGTTTTAAACATTTTTTTCATGATCTCAATGCATGTGGTGAGGTTAGTCATAAGGCTAAACAACCTCGTTTACCTTTTCCACACAACACCACCTAATCAAATGTGTGGTTTGCATTAGTCCACATTCATCTGTAAGACTACCAATGATGTCCAATGTTAACTATTTCCTCACAATGGTTGATAATTTCAGTTAATGCACTTGGACTTCATGCTTAATACCAAAACTCGGGTACCTGAATAGCTTATTCACTTCATTTTCATGGTTAATACTCAGTTCAATATAAAAATCCTCACTATTAAAAGTGGCAGTGGATCTGAAATTAACTGCAATGCATGTCAAACACTCTTCCACTCTCATGGGATTACTCATCATAAATCATCCCGTATACTCCACAAAAAAATGAGTTGTAGAAAGAAAGAACTGCCACTTGCTACTAGTAATCAGGGCCTGCCTTTAAAGTTTTGGGGATATATAGTTCTCATGGCTACTTATCTCATCAACAGAACTCCTACAACATTGCTTCACTAGAAAACTTCTTTTGAGGTCTAATGTGGTCATGCAGCTAATCTAAGAAACCTCAAAGTAGTTGGAAGCATGTGCTTCGTTGCTAATGCCAACCCTCACAAAAATAAACTCGCTTTCAGAGGCTTCAATGGTTGCTTTCTGTAATATTCTCTTGGTCAAAAAGCTTTCAGAATTTACTACTTTGACATCAAGCAAATCATCATCACCTTCAGAGATGTTATTTTTGATGAATCCCATTTCCCATTTACCCCATACTCTGTTGATGCAGATACTACCCCCATTACCTAATATGTTTGCTGATACACCTTACACTCCACTCTCAATACTTCCTCAGGTTCACACATCTCATTCTCTTTTTGATATTGCCTCTTCAGAACCACCTCCATCTCTTTTCTTCCAGAGGATGTTCATCTCTTCTCTTCCAGAGGATGTTCCTACACCAACCCCTGACTCTCCTTCAGCTGTTTCACATTTGACCTTAAGGAGAAGTCACATGCCTCATACTCTCCTTCTCACCTCAAGGACTTTGTCTTGTCCTATAAAATTGATCCTTTTGCTCTATAACTACATATCACTCCCCAATTCTCCATACACTCCCCATATTTTTCTTACATATCCACCCCCATTTTAGTCCTTCTTATCTGTCTTTTTTTACGAACATCAACACCACTTCAGAATTGTGCTCCTGTTCTCAAAGCTACAAGAAATGTCATTGGATTTCAGCTACACAAGTTGAACTTACTGCACTAGAATCCAATGACACATGGAATCGATGCCTCTGCATGTTGGTAAGCATCCTATTAGATATAAATGGGTTTTTAAACTAAAGTTACAGCTTGGTGGTACTTTGGAGACATACAAAGTATGCTTGGTTGAAAAAGGATACAACCAAGTTTTTTGGGTTGGACTACAGTGCCAGTTCTCTCATGTGGTCAAGTTAGTCATTGTCAAGATTTTGATTGTTGTGGATACTCATTTTCACTGGACTATGCAGCAATTGGACACCAGCAACGCCTTCTTACATGGATTTTTAGATGATAAAATATTACTTGATCATACCTCATGGTTAAACCAAGGTATTACCTCGTTAGTTCTGCAAGCTCAAGAAATCTCCATATGGCCTTAACTAAGCCTCTTAGTAGTAGAACCTAGAAATCACTAAGTGCTTAATGGTATAAGGCTTCACACAATCATCCTTTGATCATTGCTTGTTAACTATGGGCTATGGACCTTCTTTCATTGCACTTTTGGTGTATGTTGATGATGTGTTATGAACAAGACCTTTCCTTACTTTACTCTATTCTGTCAAATATTATATGCACAAAGTCTTCAGTATGAAAGACCTTTAAGATGCAAATATTTACTTGGCCTATAGGCCATGCACACCTTCACTGGCACATTCATCAATCAGAGGAAGCACACTCTTGATATCTTTGGTGATGCATGACTCACTGGGGCTAAACCGTTGGCCACCCCTTGCACAAAAGGGTTCAAGTTCACATGTGAAGCAGTACAAGCCTCATTGGGAGACTTTTGTACTTAAATATGATAAGACCTCATGTGTGTTTCATCATAAATCAGCTCAGCAATTTATGCAAGCACCCATTCATTCTTATTGAGATCCTTCTCACTCAATGCTTTTATCTCAAGGGCACACCTCCATGCCACTTTTATGATCTTATTTACCTCTACAAATCACAAGTTACTCTAATGTTGTCTTGGCTTGCTGCTCTAACAAACGCTCTTTTTTCTTGCAACTCTCTAATTAGCTGGAAAAGTAAGAAGCAAGTTACAATTTCTAGATCATCTGCTGAGGTAGAATATCGCAACATGTCCAGCACATTTGTAAACTTAAATAGATCAGCTATTTCTTAAACTGCGCCAAGCCTCACCTGCTTTCCCTATCACTCTATATTGTGACAACAAAGTGGTAGTTTACATCACTCAAAATCCAGTCTTCCACAAAAGCACTAAGCATCTTGACATTGATTGTCATGTCGCACGAAACTCCTTCAAAGAAGTTTTTGTGCTCTTCAACAATGCCAACCTCTCTACAACTTGTTGGTTTCTTCATCAAGCCTCTTGTCGCCCCTACATTTCAACATTGGCTATCCAAGTTGCATCTTGCTGACCGTTACCGAGATCCAACTTGAGGGAAGGATATTAAAATATACATATATTTCAAGAACTCATCTACAAATGTCGCAATTTAGTTATCGTCATTATTTATAATCTCTCCCTAATTGTAATTAGTTAGAATTAGTTACATAGCTGGAGATTAGTTAGTTAGTTCCTTCTCTGAGATTGTGTATATAAATAGCCCTTGTATTAGACTCTTCATTCATATTGAAATGCTCTTCTTATGCATTACGTTTCCTCTGTGCTACAGAACTTCACCCTGTCTTTTCAAAAAAATTGCATAAAACCTCATTTGCGGTTTCAAAAATCATGCATCAAACCACTTTATTAAAATATAAATTGTCATTTTTACTCTCTCAATAAGAGGAGGTTCGGTGCATGATTTTTAAAAACATGAGTAAATTTGGAGCAAGTTTTTTTAAAATACGATGAAGTTTGATGCAGTGTTTATGAAAAAAGACGCATTTCGTGCAACATAAATAGCACGGAGAGTTTGGTGCATAATTTGTGAAACACATTTTGCCCTAAAAAATAACACGAAGTGATTTTGTGCATATTTTGAATAACAAAAGGGACTTCTATGCATTTTTCTCGCTATAAACACACATGCAATAAATAAAAGGAGAAATTACATCAAACCCCCCAACATTTGGGGCCATTTGCAGTCATCTCCATTAAGTTTATTTTGGAGCAGTCAACCCCCTATCGTTTGGAGAAATATGCAACTTTCCCCAAGTGATTATTTTGCACTTTTGATTAGGAGTATTTTCGTCAAATCATCTTATCACACCTTTTGATAGGTTAAATGTGTCCCCCTAACGTATTGGATTTGGTGCAGATTGGCCCCCAACCTATTGTTATAAGAAAATCAATATTTTTTAAAAATAAATTAAGACAAATTTAAAAATTTATTAAATGTGACCCACCTTTTTAGTATTTAATTTTTTTAAGACCATGGAATTTGGGTTCTTTTTTGACAATTTTTTTAAAGAAGCCTAAATTCTTTTCGACAGGTTTTAGACTTTAGGCATTTATTTTGGAATAAAAATATTTTGGAGGACTGTTTTACAATTAACCACTATGAAAAAAAGTTGACTAAATATTTTAAAAAGAAATTGTCGGAAAAGAAGCCTAAATTCTTTGGTCTTTAAAAAAAATAAGAAACTAAAAAGGTGGATCAAATTTGATATATTTTTAATTTTGTCTTTTTAAAAAAATGTTGGAATTTTTATAACAATAGGTTGGGGGCAATCTGCACACAATTTAATATGTTATGGGGCACATTTAACCTATCAAAATGTGGGATAAGATGATTTGACGAAAATATACCCCTGATCAAAAGTGCAAAATATTAACTTGGTGCAAGTTGCATATTTCTGAAAACAATAAAGAGTTGACCGCTTCAAAACAAGCTTAAGGGATTGACTCCAAATGACCCCGATAGTTGATGTAATTTCTCCTAATAAAATATACATAGGCTCGTGTATTATGTATAACGTCTACATCACAGTCGAGTTAAAACTTAAAATTAAAATATAACTAAGCAGCGTTGCGGCTGCAAGTCCTCTCTTTTTCGAATCTCCTCTTGCTTATCTTTAAAGTTTAAACAAATAGGAACTCACTAGTGACTAAACTAATAGTTAAACTGAAACTTCCGTTTTCTTTTATCTTTCTCTCTTTTGTCGTCTGTCGCTTATGATATTTATGATGATAATTGATAAGTAATTCTCTGCAAATTGTTTGTCACTGGAAATTAAAGTAAGATTTCAGCTGTTGTCAAACTTCCATTTAATAATAATAATAATAATAATAATAATAATAATAATGTTATTATAATAATAAAAAGTTAGGGCAGGAGCTGGAAAGACTTCACGAGTTTAACAGTGAACTGCAAGAAACGTCTCGGCTTCACGTGCTGCATTATAGTACAGTTAATTATTGTTTGGATTAATTCTTATCTAATTACACTCTAAAAACTTTTAAGATGCAGAGTATATCAACATATCAGCTGTTCATTTCTTTTCTCGACGATATTCTCTCCAACACATGCAAATGATCTTATGTTGAGGCCGCCCAAAGAAATAACATAAAATATGCAGAAAATAGTGTAAGAAATAACATAAAATAGGAAAGGCTTCTTTTTTTCTTTTTTCTTTTTTCTAAAGAAACGGTAAATAAAATAGAAAATGCTTGTTAGGTCATTCTTTCCACGAAACCACACTATTTCTGGGTTTTGGGGCAACATAAACACAATAAAGGTCATTTAAACTTATTATCCGTTAGCGTGTAAGATAAATTAATTATTGTATTTATCTTTTCCTTAATTGTGGTCTAATAGGAATTCTCATTTTCAAGGAAACATGACCATAATATTTAAGGAATCAAAACACATGAACCTTAAATATCAATTACCGAAACAAGATGTTAGAAGGTAAAGAATTGTCATTGAACTCTTAATGTACTTCTACATCTATTATATTATGTTTTTCCATTGTGTACACATGTTATTCTTGGATTTATGATTACAGAACTTGTCTTTGTTCAAGACATTATGAGACCATTATAAAAACTCTTACTAATGGCCTAGTTATGACATGCGTTAATATTGTAATACATGGAAGGAATCATGTTGCAAAATAATATGCCCGCCATGAATCTTATTAACTACTTGACTAATTAAGGCACTTATGACAACTATAGCTAAAGAAAAGTTTTAACATTTTATGCGCGCCTTATGATTCTTGATGAAAACATTAATGAGTATTCCTAACGACCAAGTGGGAGACTGCAAGATAAATTAATTATGGTATTTATCTTTCCCCTAATTGTGGTCTAATAGGAATTCTCGTTTTTAAGGGAACATATTAATTCTATATTCTAGTTACCTAATAATAGAGTTATTTTTCTCATCAAGCTTTTCCGTGATGGACGGTCGAGATTAAGTCATAAATACAACCTAAGTAGAATTTGGTCCTCTCTTCTCCTATATATATATATATATATATATATATTATGTCTTTAGACCATCATAAAACATATTTAAGAAATACTCAAGAAACACATAATGAAGGTGTATAGGTAGAAAGAGAGAAATCCAAAAGCTCCAACTAAAGTTGTTCGTTGGCGGTTCGTGCACAAGCAGATCAAAGGCTCTCCACGACACGATAAATGATGTATCTTCTTTCATATATATTTACGAATATATTTGTGATGATCATTGTGTTCAACGATTTATGGGCATGTACTTAAGGATTACAAGGCCATCATGTAATTAATTTTGTATGAACTCAAAGTTAGTACATGATCTTACTATCAGAGTCCTATGCTTATTTTCAGTGTTATTTAACATAAATAGCAATGATTTATTATGCTTTAAAAGTCGTGAAATAATTAAAACTCGAAATTGCAAGTTCCGTGTCATGGTATTTTTTCGATATTTCGATATTCAAAATTTTCACCCAAATTCTATATATACCCACCATTCCACCCACTAATTTTCACTACACTCAAATTATCTTCTCTAAAAAAAAACCCAACACTTTCTTCTCCTTTCCTCATTTCCAATCCAAAACAAAAACACCAACAATTTTTCTTCTCCTCTTTCCTTATAACTCCAACAAACAAAACACCAACAATTTTTCTTCTCCTCTTTCCTTATATCTCCAAAAAACAAATCACCAACTCTTTTATTTTCTTCCTTTCTTTAATTATAACCCAAATCATTCTCTTAAATGATGTTTTATATAAAAAAATCGCCCAACAATACATTTTATTCGCAAAAAATAAATATATATTCCGGTATTTTGCCGGAATATTTTTTTTATTTCGTTGAATATCATCCGTGACCGCCAGGCGGTCACGGATGGCTTAAATATTATCCGTGACCACCCGGCGGTCATGGATGGTTTAAATATTATCCGTGACCGCTGAGCGGTCGCGGTATTGTCCGCGACCGTCGAGCGGTCAGGGATGACCCCGGCGTCATCCGCGACCGCTGAGCGGTCGCAGTGTTTCCCACGACCGCCGAGCGGTCGCGGATGACCCCGGCGTCATCCGTGATCGCTGAGCGGTCGCGGTGTTGCCCGCGACCGCCGAGCGGTCACGGATGACGCCGGGGTCATCCGTGACCACTGAGCGGTCGCGAATGCCCGTCGTGACCGCTCGGTGGTCGCGGATGACCGCCGTGACCGCTGAGCGGTGACGGATGACCTCCACGACCGAGGTCTTCCGCGACCGCCTGTCGGTCGCGAATGACCCTTTTTTATTGTAGTGCATGTTCATGTGTTGTGGATTTTATTTGAAAAGTGTGGTAATGTTTGGCCAAGAAATTTTGAGTTATGATTTAAGTGGCAGTTTGTTTTCTAGACTTTCGGCAATATTGTGTCTACTACTTGTAAATCTTATGACGATACCAACATTGCTAGAAAATACTCCTCAAGAGGTTCCCAACCATAAAATTTGAGCTAATTAATTAAGTTTATATGTTCATTTGAAATTAATTCCAGTATGTGTTGGATTTGCATATTGCCAATTCAGTTCTCCACTTCTCCTGAATTATGTAAATCTTCCTCACTCACGTGACTCCTTGCATTTGTAAATGGAAATTGCTAATTAACAATGATATTTTACTGTTTATATAAAACTATATCAGTAAAATTTAAATTTTGCATAATGTTCAACTATTCTTGCACAATTGTCATAATTTTTTAGATAACTGAATAAATATATATTTTATATGAGAAATAGTTTTGTAAAATTAAACAAACACTTTTTTTAATAATAAGTTTTTTATCCTAATCCAAAAATTACAAAGGGTGCGCATTTCTTGATTCAAGAAACTTATATTTTATCTCATTTACATAAAGAATATGAACATAAGCATTTATTATTGTCTTAATCATATATCAATTCCATATTTTGTTAAACTTAAAGACAGTCAAAACTTAATCCGAATTTCAAACAATAAAATTTTATTTTTCAATTTCTAAAATAAGTGAAAGTAGTAATCATTTTATATATCTTTTTGATATCTTTTTTATTATGTTTTTTTATTTTACTTGCTAATATAATTTAACTGTGAGGAATTATTTTACTCGGTAAATTCAAGGCACTAAAATTTTACTAGGCTTTATTCATGAAATAATTAATGCTCTAAAAGTCTTGATAGTCTCCCATTTTTGTATAGCACGGTATGTGAGACAAATATAAATGTGAGGTGTTCTAAAATAAAATTTCGAGTTCTGAAATTTATTAGTGTTCTAAAAAGCAAGAGTATTAATAAGGCGAAGTATTTTGTAATATATCCTAAAGACAGACTTCATGCGCGCGTGGGGGCCCTGCGAATTTGCATTTTTTTTTTATAACTCTGCGAATTTTCATATTTAATATTAAGTTAGATTATGGTTAAATGTCAAACTCAATTTGAAATAACATTGACCTATTTATGCGAATGTTAGTTTGCAAATAAAAGAAAGATGCAACTTTTTTGATTTTCATATAATGAATGCATCTTATCGTTTCCCCCACGAAAGGAAAGGACAGGGCCCCCTCTTATTCTTCTTTTTTACATGAAAAGACTCCTGGCTTACATACGCAACTCAACTGTTTGGTTTCTCTCAAAAGATATTATATTCTCGGTCGATGATTAGAATTCGAGGGACCCTCTGTCGGAAATAAAATGAAATCTTGAAAATATGTAGCAACGATTTTTGAGTATATCTTTTGGCCGACAGCATGTTGCTTTCCATCTTCTAACCCATGCCACTATCAATGGAGGTAAACTGTGGCTTGGAATTGATAAGCCTCACTTACAAACTATTCTTTGCGTTGTCTGTATAGTTATATCTATAATAGCTTTGGAAATATAGGTTAGAAATCTATAGAGTAGGCTATATATATAAAATCTATAGAGTAGGCTATATATATAAGCACGATCAGCATTGAATTGTCGCTACATTTAAAAGTGAGAAGTCATACACTTGCAATGTTGACCCTAGTTGATTAAAAATGAAGAATTTTTTAATAGGTCTCAAGTTTGATTCCTACCAAAAACAACTTGGTTCTATGCATTTTAGGTGTGAACTTATTACTTTTTTGATCGGCATGTGTGAACCTATCACACATGAATAACCTGATATTAACCTAATATGTTTTGCACAATTGACCCAGCGTTCATCTTGAGCCAAAATCGAACGCTCCATAAAATTTATAGTTGCATTTCTTATAGCTTCAATATTTGTGGACAAAGCGTTCGAAATTGTCTTTCATTCCAAGGTATAACTTATATTCATGCGCTTCATATTCGCCCGGAGTTCGCTCCCAAAAATATAGTCAACCTTGTCCCCTCATCACAACACACTACAAGATTTCGCGCCCATTCCCGACCGGAAAATCCCGACCGGACTTCGGTCGGGAGCATTACCGACCGATATTCGGTCAGAATAACTTTTCCCGACCGATATTCGGTCGGCAAATTTTTAAAAACTATTCCCGACCGCAATGCAGTCGGGAATACTCTGGGCGGGAAATTTCCCGCCCAGAGTGTTGCCCTAATCTCGGCCCAGCAGGGCCGAGTGTTCCCGACCGCCAGTCGGTCGGGAATGAGTTATTCCCGACCGAATGGCGGTCGGGAACGAGGGAGGTTTAGGTCCCTCCTCCTCTTTCATTTTCACTCTCAACTTTTCTCTGCCCAAAAATTATTCCCCACCGCCTAGCCTCTATTCGCGACCGCAAATCCGTCGCCACTTCCGATCCAGTAATTTTTTTCGCTTTATCTTGTTTATTATGTTATATTTAATGTTTTATATTATATTTAATGTTTTAATATTAATTTTTTATGTTTAATTGTTAGATATTGTAGAAATTGTTAGGATTTAATTATTTATGCCTTTAGGAATTGTTAGGCTTTGGGAAAATGTTAGATTTTTATGCCTTTATTAGGAATTGTTAGGCTTTGGGAAAATGTTAGATTTTCATGCCTTTAGGAATTGTTAGGCTTTGGGAAAATGTTAGATTTTTATGCCTTTAGGAATTGTTAGACTTTGGGAAAATATTAGATTTTTATGCCTTTAGGAATTGTTAGGTTTTAGGAAATGTTATAGTTTTATGATTTTATAATAATTATTATTTATGCCTTTATAAATTGTTAGGCTTTGGGAAAATGTTAGATTTTTATGCCTTTAGGAATTGTTAGGCTTTGGGAAAATGTTAGATTTTTATGCCTTTAAGAATTGTTATGCTTTAGGAAATGTTATAGTTTAGTAATTATTTATGACTTTAGGAAAACTATATATGATTTTTATATGTGTTAATTTATTTATTTGGACGTTAATTATGGAGTTATTTATGTTATATTTAATGTTTTAATATTAATTATTAATGTTTTAATATTAATTATTAATGTTATATTTAATGTTTTCATATTAATTATTAGATATTGTAGAAATTGTTAGGATTTAATTTGTAAATTCCTTTAGAAATTGTTAGGCTTTGGGAAATATTTATACCTTTAGGAAAAAACTATATAACTTAGTATTGATTAAACTTAGGTCATCTCTACAATTAGAAAAATTCTAACTTAGATGATTTTACTTAGTTCGTAGCACTCCTCTTCGACTACATGTCGTCTCGTGTCCATCGAGCACTCCATCGAGTACTCCACCTACGACTGGTCCACCGAGGATAGGTCCTCGTCTACGGATCATTCATTCTGGCGGTGCACCACCCGCTCCTGTCGATGCACTTGATACCGATCTTGGCGAGTCTCCTACTTCTTCACATCCACATAGGCGTATCGGATCGAGCGGTGGTACTCCACCAAATCTAGTAGTACCATTTCGACTAGATGATGATCACGTAGCATCGACACCATCATCATCATCTAGGCCATCGTCTTCATCGAGGCCACCGTCATCATCGAGGCCTACGGCACCTAGGCCACGTTCTATAGAGTCTACATCGGAGGGTCCTAGTACTTCTTCCCCTGCAGACGTTGCCGGTGCAGGACCATCTTCAACGACGCAGCAGAGACTGGGCCGAGGTGTATCGAGAGGGCCGCAGGTTCCGGCTGACCGTAAAGCCCGTCTTAGGGTCCAGCTGGATGAGCACGGCGTATTTATGGATGGGAGAAAGATATCGACGGCGATTACCTCGATCATTAGGGAGTTTATGAAGACGTGTGTTCCTTCATACACCGAGGTCGATCCGATAGTCCAGGGACATATGTGGGCTAAGTTTAAGGTGAGATTTAGAAAGTTTACTAAATATATATATAAATAGTAAGATTATTATTTAACGAAACCTTAATTAAAAACCTTATTTAATTGTAGAGCATATACTACATTGATCCGGATGACATGCTTCGTGCACATTCCGCATACGATGTGAAGGCTAAGAAGTGTTACAAAGAAATCGTGTACAATGCAAAGAAGAACTATTATGACAGGCTCGATGATTCGAAGTGGGTGTCGCGTCCGAAGAACAGTTGGATGAACGACAAGTTAGAGAAGATGTTCGTGACGCATTGGGAGTCGGAGGACCATGCGAAAAAATCCACGGCAGGCCAGAAGAACAGGCGATCGGGAGAGGCACCAGACCATGATCGTCCTGCACGAGCTACTCATGCTAGTGGGTCCCGGAGCTACACGGAGATTCGACGTAGGATGGTATGTCTTATTCAATTGAGTTTCTATACGAATAATATTATTGTCTTAAATTTAAATATCTAAAATAACAAATGTATATCAATATGCAGGGTGCTTCTAGACCTCCAGGGGCCCCTCCACCTCGGCACGATGAGGCATATCGTTATTAGCACACACATGTGCCTAGTGGTCTGCCAGAGGGAGCTCCACGTCGCCGCGTTTGGGTTCACCCCAAGTTTGGGGCTATCTAAGTAAGTATTTAACTTGTATAGCATTCTTTGATTACTGTATTAATATATGTCTTCCTTAATTGCGTACTAACAATTGTGAAAAAATAAACATGAGGAGTACATGCGCCTTATGACCAAGAGGTATGAGGCGGATCGTTCTACGTGGCCACCGCTAGATCAGAAGCTGTGGAGTCAGGCGATAGGAGGATTGAAGAAGGGGAAGGTTGCGGGTCTCCCTTCGGATGTACGTCACGGTCGATTTGGTTTCTCGACGAAGAAGCACCCAGACACGACACATGATTATGCGAGGGCGTTGGAGAGGGAGCACCGTCGGCTTACGACTGTTACTAATGCGAGGATTGACGAGCTTGCTACTCAGGTAGATTACTTGACCCAGCACATCACCCAGACTACATGTACTCCTCCTCCTACTCGACCCATGCCTTCAGGGGGATTCATGAGTGATGCTCGTCGAGTCGGCCCTCCTGATCCTTTTGCGCATGGTGCTCCGGGCTGCACGATGTATGATGATGAGTACGAGGATGACCCCGATGAGGACCCCGAGGATGACACTCTCGGTGGTGATGCAGCCGATCTTGCCGGTGATGGTGATGATGGTGTTGGACCCTCCACAGCTCCTGATACATTTGGATTTCATGACGAGGACTATGAGTAGGAAAAGTTTATTTATTTTAGGGATATTTTAGTATTGAAAACTGTGTTAATTGTTTGTATTTATGGAATTTGTTTGATGCTTGGACAAATTATGTAATGTTTAAACTAGTTTCGTATTTATTCTGTAATTATGTTGTATATTATTTGTTCGTTTGATGCGGAGTAGTAGTATTATTTGTTCATTTAATCTAAGTATTGAAAATTGTGTTAGTTGTTTGTTTATTGGTAATTATGCCTATAATATGAAATTAAACAACGTGAATCAAATTTTTTTTATAAAATAAAATTTGACCTACTAAACTACAATCGATGCTAGTCATACATACTATCCTCAGAATCTGAGTCACTCATTATCTCTTCCTCTTCCTCTTTCTCATTGCCCTGATCGTCTTCATAGCCCTCAAATTCCTCGTTGCCTTCTGGTGCTGCCTCCTCGACAACCACATCAAATCCCTCGTTGGCCAATTGGATATTCATATTGAATGACGAAAGGTCCACGGATAAGTTAAACCCTTCAGATGCATTCTCTTGTAGCACTTGGTTCGGCATCCCTGCGTCAACATCTTTTGATCCTGCAACTGATGACATATCGATTATGTGTCTGGCAGGAATAGTGGATACGGCCAACCATCCTCTCTGTCCCGGTCACCATGTCGTCTTTTTTGGATAGGGCACATAGTACGCCTGTTTTGCTTGGTTAGCGAATACAAACGGCTCATTGGTGTTGAGGGTACGCCTCGGGTTGATGTCAACCAACTTGTACGTTGAATGCTCCTGCGTACCTGCGTTTATATCATACCAAACACATTTGAACAAGACTATGTATAGGGGCCGAATTCTGCCCCAAAATTCCACCTGTATAATGTCTTTCAACGTTCCATAGAAGTTGGTAGCATCGGATCCTCCCATGTCTCCCTTCATATAAACACCGCTACAATCACTCTTCTTCGGGCCCAAAATCATATCGGTGTGAAATCTGAACCCATTCACAATGTATCCCTCGTAGGTTGTCACTGAATAAGCCGGACCTGTGATTAGAGGATCTATTCGTATGTCGGTCTCGTATTTCCCACTTGAATATGTCTGCTTGAACCATGCTACGTACTCTTGGTTCCTCTTGGATTGTATCTCCATTGTACTTAGTCCGCCGCACTCCTCTTCTACAAACAGTCTGCATAGGAAAATCATCATAAGTTAGTTGTCTGTAAAGCGCTTAATCATTTCGTTATTAAAAATAATTAACTACCACTTACTCCACCCATTCGTCAAGCTCTGGACAGTTTAGAAGCGTGTAAAGCTCTATTTGCTCCATCTCATCGGAAGTCAAGTATCGCCTTTTGTTTAGTGGCCCTATTGGCGCCCCTTTCTTTTGAAATATTGTAAGCTCATTGTCCCACTCCGTGCTATCTAGTGTCTCGTTCCTGTTGAGTTTTTTATATTTAGTCTGAAAAGAAACATCCAAATATTGAGAACACATATTGGATAGCTCAGCAAGTAGGTATTGATTGTCTATGGATCCCTCCACCCTCGCCTTGTTCTTTACTGAAGCCTTCATGTCGAACATCCGCCTAGTTCATAGAAATGAAAGATTAGGCAAAGAATCGATATTTTTAAAAGATAATTGTTATTGAAAATATAAGATCGTACCTCTCGAATGGATACATCCATCTATAATGAATTGGACCACCAACTCTAGCCTCGTACGGAAGGTGTATGGCTAAATGCTCCATAGAGTCGAAAAATGAAGGAGGAAATATCATTTCCATCCTGCACATGGTAACAATAAACGATCCTCCAATCGCTCCATATCTTCGGCCGACACATCTGAGGCGCAAATCGCCTTAAAAAAGGTTAATCTCTACTAAGGTCCCCCAAATCTCGGGTTCCAAGAATTCGCGAAATGCAATCGGGATCAATCTCTGAATGAAGACGTGACAATCATGACTCTTCATTCCATACAATTTTCGTTGTTGTTTTTGCACACATTGTCCCAAGTCCGAGGCATATCCATCAGGAAACTTCAGTTCGGTCAGCCAATCAAGCACCATGTTCTTTTGATCCCTCGTAAGACAATATTTTGCCTTTGGCTTTATGTACTCACTTCCTCTGCCACTGGGTTTCAAGAACAATTCTTTACGGTTGGTCAACAGCTTAAGATCGTGCCTCGACTTAATGTTGTCCTTCGACTTAGCATCGTCCAACACCGTGTTGATGATGTTCTCAAAAAAGTTCTTCTCACAATGCATCACATCTAGATTGTGGCAAATCAAGTTCGTGGACCAATAAGGTAGTTCCCAAAAGATGCTTCGACGACACCAGTTATGAGTTGTGTTAAAGCCCGGAAACTTTGTGGAGTTTGCCCCAAATCTAACCGATCGTAGCCTATCCACAATTGACCTCATCTGCGCTCCTGTCTTCCTTGGAATGGGCGCTTCAAGTACCTCCCTACCATTGTAGAAATCCTTCTTGTTGTACCTCCATTTATGACCCTCTGGTAGAAACCGACGATGACAATCGAACCACGAGGCTTTCCCACCATGCTTAAGTGTAAAAGAATCTGTCTCACCCATGCAATAAGGGCACGCCAGCTTACCGTGCGTGCTCCACTGGGATAATATTCCGTAAGCAGGAAAATCGCTAATAGTCCACATTAGGGTCGCTCGCATTTGGAAGTTTTCCTTTCGTGAGCTGTCATATGTCCACAAACCATTACTCCACAAAACATTCAACGCATCAATCAACGGTCTCAACAAAAGATCCAAGTTCTTTCCAGGACTCTTTGGACCAAGTATAATAAGGCTCAGAAAAATGAACTCCGGTCGCATGCATAAATCCGGCGGAAGGTTATAAGGGGTAACAAACACGGGCCAACAAGAATAGTTCTTCCATGATGTCCCAAAAGGTGTGAACCCATCAGTACATAGGCCGAGTCGGACATTTCTAGGCTCTACTGCGAAGTTCGGATACGTACGATCAAAATCTCTCCACGCCTCGCCTGCAGCTGGGTGAATCATTCTATCTGTTGACTCTCGACACTTCAAATGCCAAGTTATATGTCTCGAAGTGCCTACAGTATAAAACAACCTTTGTAATCGAGGGCCTAAGGGGAAGTACCACAATTTCTTCCTTGCGACCCTGAACTTTCTACCAGCCTCGTACCTATCGGTCTTGCATATCGGACACGATGTGAGATCCTTGTTGGCATTATCGTCGTAGTACAAGAAACAAAAATTCCAACATACGTCGATCTTTTCGAACCCTAAACCCAAACCCGCGAGCATCTTATTCATGCCTGGAACCGTATTCGGTAGCATTTCCTCAATCTCTGGGTCCATAATATCTTTAGACAAACTTAAGTAATTTTCGCAAGCGACATTAACTACTTTGTGCATCGTCTTGGTAGTTAAGAACTCGACAAACCACTGGAGCACAGTCTTCGACTTCTTCCTGTTCATTTTTATGTCTCCCATCTGCATCAATTTGTAGAACTCCTTTGCCTCGGGACTTGGATCTTCGTTGCGCACCTCTCCCTCAACAAATCGACACCCATATGCATCCACAACCAATTCTCTAAACGAAGTATCGGCATGAACCGGACTATCAACGTGAATATTAGCAGACGGTGATTCATGTACATATGATGTAGATGCCTCGCTCGCCATCTCTCCATGCAACACCCATATCCAATATTGATACACAAAACCCCACTTATGAAGATGATCCCGTACTACGTTTCGATCAAAAAAAAATTAAATTGATGCATCTCTGGC
The DNA here is from genome assembly GCA_948329865.1 of Linaria vulgaris. Classification (NCBI taxonomy): domain Eukaryota; kingdom Viridiplantae; phylum Streptophyta; class Magnoliopsida; order Lamiales; family Plantaginaceae; genus Linaria; species Linaria vulgaris. The sequence goes on from OX415252.1 coordinate 78,816,557, forward strand.
ACGGGCACCTAATACGATTTCTTAGATCTACGTAATCTGTCTGTTGTGATGCATATTTTACGAATTCACGAACCCCAACCACGTAATGTTGATTCAAATAACCAGTGCTACTATCTATCCTATTGTACATCCAAGATCTATCGGGACGATAATCCATTTCTAATCTAAGAAAATTAAAAAGAAATTGTTACAATTAATTTCACAAATCAATATATTTATCATTTATATACAAAATTTAAAACTCGAGTACGACGAAGCCAAGGCAATTAATATTTGTTGTAGCGTAGAAAATACTTAGATCAAGTATTCTTTGCAAACACACGCCCTCGTTGCATTTGCCGCAATATCTAAAACAAAGAAACATTAAAAAAAAGTTAATAAAAACGATCTTAATTGAGAAAACTAACAAAAACAGTTATAACAAGAGGAAATTGTATATACCTTAGCAAGGGATGAATGTTGGAATGATTTCTCAAGTGGAATAGGGAGGGGTATTTATAGGGGGGCTGACAGTTATTCCCGACCGCATTGCGGTCGGGAATAATTGTTACCGTTGTTATTCCCGACCGCAATGCGGTCGGGAATATTAGGGTTTATGGTTTAGGGTTTAGGGTTTAGGGTTTAGGGGTATTGGCGACCGAAGATCGGTAGGGAATAATATTCATATTCTTAATTTCACAATTTCTCTCTCAATTTTAGATAAATCGTTCATTTAATGATCAAGTAAATCAATATTAGTTATATATTACTGAAAATCTCAAAAAAAATTAAATTTAGTTGCACATTGATGAATCGTTTGAAGCGTCGATTCATATTGTCACTTATAAATAGATTAGTATATGTAGTTGCTAATAATGTAACTACTTACGATTATGTTAAACATATGTTAATATATATATATATATATATATATATATATATATATATATCACAATTAGCTTCTCTATACTAACGTTCGTAACAAACGTTAATCGGCAATTGTGAACTCCTCTATACTACGTATGATTATTATATGTAAAACTCCAAACTAACTTAACTTATACTCCGGTAAATTATACTAATTTAATAATTAAAAGTTCATCAAACTAACTAACTAATAGTGCAACTCATGAATTTAATGAGATTCTATAGTTATACTTAACAAACACATCAAGATTTTCCAAAAGATCGAAAAAAGTTAAAATTGGCTATTTTTCCCGACCGATCTGCGGTAGGGAGAAATATTCAACCCATTCCCGACAGATTTTCGGTCGGCATTGACCATTATTGCCGACCGCATATCGGTTGGGAACAAAATTTAAACGGGAATAATATTCAACGTTATTCCCACCCGATATGCGGTCGGCAATAAGGTTTAAACGTTGCGCGACCGCAATGCGGTCGGCATTTCCCGCGTTTCTGGGCAGCATAGTATTGTCGACCGAATTTGGTCGGCAATTTTTGAAAATTTGGCGGTTTTTTGAAATTTTTGAAAAAATTCAACATTCCCGACCGAAAATCGGTCGGGAAAAATCGAAAAAATTGGCGAGACTTGGTAGGAAATTCAAATTTGACGAAAATTCCAAATTTTTTTAACTTTTTCTATAAATACACTTCATTATTCTCCTAATTTTTTCATATCCACACACTTTTTTCATCTCCAAAAACTTTTTTCATCTCCAAAACTTTTTCAAACACTTTTTTCATATTCAAACACTTTTTCAAAACCTTTTTTCTTTCAACTTCCAAATTAAATTTTTTCACTTCTTTATTCAACTTTTCAATAATCAAAAACTTATTTAATTTTTTTGTGTTTCAGACTGAGCAATGAATCAAAAATTTAATTGCTCATCTAAAACACAAAAAAACTAAATAATGTTTTTAAAATATTGCAAAATAGAACAAAAAATAATATTCCGGTAATTATTACCAGAATATTATTTTTTTTGTTCTGATGATTATTATTCCTGACCAAAAATCGGTCGGGAATAAGATGAATATTATCCCCGACCGCATATCGGTCGGGATTAATTTTAATATTATTCCCGACCGATGACCGGTCGGGAATAATATGAATATTAACCCCGACCGATATGCGGTCGGGAAAAGTCCCGATCGGCGGTTGGTCGGGATTTCCCGTAAAAAGACCCGACCAGAATTCGGTCGGGAAACAAATTGGGGACAACACGACCGTTTAGCGGTCGGAAGTTTCCCGATCGAATACCGGTCGGAAAAAATATTCATATAATCCCGACCGAATATCGGTCGGGAATAATATTCAAGCATTTTCCGACCACTAAACTGTCAGAATATATCCCGACCGTTGTCTGGTCGGAATTAACGGTCGGGAAATTCCCGACCGTATTTCGGTCGGGAAAAGCCCTTGCCGACCGAACGGCGGTCGAGAAACTTTTCCCGACCGAAGCAACGCCGACTGGGACTTCCCGACCGAATAGCGGTCGGGAAAGACCCTTTCCCGACCGCCGATGGGTCATTCCCGACCGGCTTTGCGGTCGGGAATAACCCGATTTTTTTGTAGTGACAGTCCCACGACCCTCTTATCCATTCCCAGGAAATCACGGCGGGGAGCAAATCCTAATAGAAAAACTCATATTGGGTTTAGGGATAATTAGACTCGAACATGTGACTTCCACGTCAAGGTGATATTGTAGTGCTGAGTTATATCTATCCCATCGAGAAATAGAAGGGACTAATCCTAAGTTAAAGAGTCGAAAGACTATTGCGTCAATTCGAAGGGTTACCTAGTGCGCATTTGAAGAGTAGTTGTTGAAGATTCTTTATCATTAAAAAGAAGAACTGAAAAGATAAACATTTAGTGATTTATATATTAAACAATGAATACAACGTGCATGTTAGTAATTTTTCATGACCATTAACACTTGGTTTTTAATATGTGTAGGTGCCGGTGCACTTTAAACTAAAAATCAGTTCATCGGCTTGAGTTCTAATATTATATACTAAATTGGCGTATTAAGGTAAATTATACTTGTAAACGGTTGATATTAATTCATTTATAATTGCTTGGATAACATACAGAGCTAGGTATTTACTAAAAAGAATCGTATATGTCTAGGTAGTAAGTAAATATGGGAGCCAAAAGTCTTATAAGTGGCCAATGCATCCACATGCACTATCACAAAATATAATGGTGATACTATTAAGCGTTTAATTAGTGTGTTTCTAGGAACTTGTACTTTTTTTTTCTTTTTGATGAATGGGAGTGATAATGTAATGTAGTGAACTAGAATTTTGTTTCACGTGTGGTTTATTGGTTAATGGAATCGTGTTCTGTTTGAAATATAGTTTGAAAGTTAGGGACATTGATCGAGTACGTGATTCATATATTATACTCTTTTAATGTTTATTGGAAACAACTTTTACCAAGGAAAAAAAAAAAAAGGAACCAAATTTTCCATGAATTTATGTAAAGCAACCACTCTCTTTTCTCTTGTCGGAATTATAATTGAGAAACTTGACAGAAATTTAATTTGAATTGAGCAAAAACTAAGCTCTTCCAATCGATATCATCATGTCTACCGTTGTTCGCTCGGTTCTACGATAATATTTTAATATTGGTATAAGATGCGGGGTAATTTTGTCTGCTGACTAATCACTCAACGTCAGACCAACCCAAACTCCTTATTGGTTCTGAACAAACTTTGAGTTCGAGAAATCTGCACTAAAAAACACGGTACATGTACTAGGTCGGGGCTGATCCAGAGTAGGCACTCTGATGCTGAGTGAGTTGATGTTCGTTGATCACGTCTAGGTCAGGCTAGAAGTCACTGGTGTGGAATGGGGAGTTTGTAGATTTCAGATTGAATTTGGGTTAAGCCAAGTTGCCTAAGTATCCCGTGTAGGGAATCAAGCCAAACATAGTTCATTGTTTCTTTGCAGCTGTCGATCATGGTCGGAGGTGAAGGGGGGACTTCTAAGGTCGAACCTTTGCACATCTAACAGAAGTTGTAGGCTCAGTATTGCACGACTTTCCGTTTGAGGGACGAGCCTATAAGCATGTTATAAGCCGTGTAGAGTAATCTGGATATGTTGTTCTTGATATGTCATATGTTATAAGTCAAATGGGACAACTCATGGGGGATATGTTATATGCTATATGGCATACACTATAGGAAACACGTTATAGATCGTATTCAATATGTCATATGTTATATATCATATGGGATAACTCATAGGTGATATGTCATATGATATATGTCATATGTTATATGTCATACACTATAGGAGATACGTTATAGATCGTATTCAATATGTCATATGTTATATGTCATATGCAATATATCTCATATGTATAAGTCATATGGGATAACTCATAGGTGATATGGCATATGCTATATGTCATATGTTATATGTCATAAGCTATAGGAGACACGCTATAGATCGTATTCAATATGTCATATGTTATATGTCATACGTTATAGGAGACATGTTATAAGTCGTATTCAATATGTCATATGAGACTGATAGTGAAAGTGTGTCTTGTAAATCAAGAGTAGTCTGGTATTTATAGATGATCAGCCTCTTTGATTGTACTAGCAGGTATGGGCCACTGTTGATGGGCCAAGCCCTTATATGTCATATGACATATGTCATAAGTTGGCTATATCTCATATTCATATGTCATATGGTATATGTTATATGTTATATGTCATATCCATATGTCATATGTTTTATGCCATACCTATATGTTATAGGCTATATGTCATATGCCATATTTTATAGAGTATATGACATATGCCATATGTTATAGGATATATGTCATATACCATATGTTATAGGCCCAAGTCGATTTTCTTGTCTGGATTGGCCTATTTTTCTATCTTGAAAACGTCGGTCAGGCCTATTAGAAAATTGTCGGGTAAAGATTGCTCAAGCTGGTCAAATCGGGCTTGCATAATGGGTTTTTTGGCTCGTTTTGTCATGATGGTTTATTTGGGCTGATATGGCTCCTAAATGGGCCTTTTGGGCCGATTCATTTGTAGGACAAGAGTGTTTTGATAGGTCCACTAAGGGCATCACTCCAAATTATGGTACAACATAAGTCCCCCAGTTTGTAAGGTGGTCGTAGCAGATGGGCGCCTTGCAAACTTATATACAGTCGAAAAGCCATAATTTGCATTTCTAAATTATCCTTAAATAGGTTGAAACCACAATAAATTAAAACACTACTATTAGTCTTGAAGCCAAACAGGCTCTCTATGTCGAAGATGCAAAGCTTCTTGCATAAAGGGCACTTGAGGAGCAGGAGAGGCTATTCTTAGAGGCTTTTGTAAGAGGCCAGAAGAGGGTAGCAATGGATGTCGCAAAAACACAAGCAAAGATCAATATTGTGAAACATGATTAGGCGGCCATGACTGAGCTTGATAAGAATGATGATGCCACGCTTGAAAAGTGTCGCAATAGCCATTAAGTGATACAGCTAAAATTTTTGTTTTTAAAGAGAAATCTGCTGGAGATGTGGCTCTTGTTGGTTTTATTTAGGGGCCTATCCCTTTATCTAGTTTTTGTACATTTTCTTGTGCCTTGCTTTTGATGGCCCTTTGTCTTGTTTTGATTTTCAGCAATTTTGTGTTTTGTACTATATTGCTTTGATTTATAATTTGGTGTTTGTTTTGTGTGTGATACCGCATGTGTTTATATCTTTGGGATGAGGGGGAGACGAGTATGATCATGACGATGTTGTTGTTGATGTCACTCTTCTTCCTACTGAAGTTGTGGCGCCACACGATGTTGTTCATCATGTTGTTTCTTATGGATTCACTGCTAAGGAACATATATGCATGGAGAGACAAGATGAGGTATGATGTTGCTGCCGTAGTTGGTTAGGTTGTTCTGAGAGCTGAAGGTGGTGTGGCCTTACTTGTTGGTGCATGTGACTTTGTTTTGCTCTTCATCTTCTAGTACATTTGATATTTCTTTCTTCACTTTCTAGAATAAGTCTGGTCTTGTTTTTTATGCTTGGTACTATGCTTTGGTAGACATATGTTCTTCTGGATCTCTGCTTTTGTTAATGAAGTGTTCTTATTTCTTTCTTCTCTTCCTTGTTTTTGTTCTTTAATTTGCATAAGAGTTCATGTAGGCTCTTTAGCTTGTTTAATTCGTTATGGCTTTTGCAGCTCGCCTACTTTATGAGATTTTCAGCCAATAAGCTCTTCACCTAGCTTAATTTGATAGGGTTGTTGTAGCTTACCTACTTTATGGGATTGTCACCCAATAGGCTCTTCATCTGGCTTAATTCGGTAGGGATTTTGCATGTCGCCTACTTTATGTGATTTCCGCTCAATAGGCTCTTCACCTAGTTTAGTTCGGTATGACGTACAATAATGGCCTACTTTATGGGATACTCGCCCAATAGACTATTCATCTAGTTTATTTCGGTAGGGCTTTTGTAGCTCACTTACTTTATGGGATTTTCACCCAATATGGTCTTCACCTACCTTAATTCAATAGGGCTTAAGTTGATTGCCTACTTTGTGGGATATTCGCCCAATAGGCTTTTCACCTAGTTTATTTCGGTAGGGCTTACGATAATAGCCTACTTTATCAGATATTCGTCCAATATGCTCTTCACCTAGCTTCGTTCGGTAGGGCTTATGACAATGGCCTACTTTATGGGATATTCGCCCAATAAGCTCTTCACCTAGTTATTTTCGATAGGGCTTATGTTGATTGCCTACTTTATGGGATATTCACCCAATAGGCTCATCATCTAGCATATTTTTGGTAGGACTTATGTTGGGCCTACTTTATGGAATTCCACCCAATAGGCTCTTCACCTAGTGTACTTTCATGAGCTACTTTATAGCATATTCGTCCAATAGACTCTTCACCTAGTTTATTTTGGTAGAGCTTACGTTGATTACCTATTTTATGGGATATTAGCCCAATTGGCTCTTCACCTAGTTTATTTTGGTAGGCTGACGATAATGGCCTACTTTATGGGATATTCGTCCAATATGCTCTTCACCTAGTTTATTTTGGTAGGACTTACAGTAATGGCCTACTTTATGGGAACTTCACCCAATAGGCTCTTTACTTAGTGTACTTTGATCAGCTACTTTATGGCATATTCGCGCAATAGGCTCTTCACCTAGTTTATTTCGGTAGGGCTTACGTTGATTGCCTATTTTACGGATATTCGCCGAATAGGCTCTTCACACCTAGTTTATTTTGGTAGGCTTACAATAATGGCCTACTTTATGGAATATTCGTCGAACAAGCTCTCCACCTAGTTTATTTTGGCAGGGTTTATGGTAATAGCTTACTTTGTGGGATTTCACCAATAGGCTCTTCACGTAATGTATTTGGTGGCTCTTATGTGGTTCTAAGCCTTTGTTCCTCTTGTGTGTTGTGTTTTCTATATCTTGCTTAGTCTTTGCACCTTAACTAGGTTGAGTGAATTGCAGTGTTCCCTTTAATCAATCATCGTTGTGGAGTAATTGGATTCATGGCAGCAGCGATGATTTGTTGTTTGTGTTCCCAGGTTCGAGACTTGTATGTTGAAGCTTTGTCTTCATGTTATTTCTAATTCAAAACTCCAACTTGTACGAAATCTCTAGCATGCCTTTTATGTTATGATGTTTTTCGTAGAAGTTGTTGCGTAGGCTCTTCAACCAACTTCCTTTCATAGGCTCGTTGCTTTTTGAATTATTCTAGCACTTATGACTCTAATTAATGGAAGTCTCATTCCAAGGCTCGTTGCTTGTTGTGTTTGTAGCCTGAAATTTTCTTTTAGCCATGCCTTGTTTCTCTTTTCCGCTACGCCCCCTTGTAGGTGGAGCTGGGGCTCAAATATTTTAGCAAACGTTGGCATAGATATGCTCTTTTGTCATTGTTGAGTGTGGTGAATGGATATTTGAAATAGTTATTGTGGTGCTTGATACAGTTTGTTGCATGTGTTATCATCGTCACCTGCATAACTACAACAATTTGGGTTAGTTGTTTCAATCATATAGAGAGTCCCCCAATGATGGAAGTGTTCATGGAGGCGCTGATCAGTTCGCACGAGATGAGTAGTTTGTTCGCTGGCAGAGTTATGTAGAGGTGCTTGGAGTTGGAGATCAGTTCGTGGAAGAGGAGTTTGTTGCAAAGTTGTCCGTCAATGAAGCATTTGTGCACGTAGAGGAGATTATTCGAGGCCATGAGCTCGGTCGAGAGATGGAGTTTGTGGAGTTGTGAGAACGGCTTCTTCGTGGCAGTGTGCCTGGTGGAGTTTGTGTGATGGATTTTAAACGTTCAAATCAATCGGACACGGCGTGGCGGGGGTTCGCCGGTGCTGGGATTTTGGTGGTGAAGTTCACGCTGCAGGAGTCCATCAAAGTTGCTCGAAGTTCAAAATTGAAAGGTATATTCCTCTACTTGAGGAGTTTGGGCGTGGGGAGCTCTTTTTGATCAAGAGATTCAGGCAGCAGGTTTGCGGCTATGTTGTACAAGGAGGTCAGTGGCGGGATTCTGATCTGTTTAGTTCATGCGTGGTGTTTAGTTTGAGTCGCAGCGAGGAGTTCGTACGCTGTAGATCTGTTCGGCAGTGGAGATTACACGTTGCACGAGTCTGCTTGCACTGATGTTCGTTTCTAATACGAAGGTTGCACACGGATTAGTTTGGTTGTACCCTCAGTTCGCGTACCTGGATGATGAATATGGTTTTTTTCCGTTGATGAACACATAAATGGTGCCTCGAGTTATGAATTGTTGTAGACTTTGATGCAAAATGGGTGTTGATTCTTCGTCTTATTTTAGGTTTTTGCAACGACTCGCTCAAAGCACGGATTTTGCGTGAAAAACCAGTTCGTGGTAGAAGAGCTTGCTCAAAGAGAGTTCGATTGCAAGACAGGTCCGTATTTTGACAAATATTAATGATGGTGGCCCTTTGATTGTTGGTTTTGCATGGTAATGAACATATGTGTTTCTTCTACAATGCACTGAGTGGTTTCCCATAGACGGCGCAACTGATGCGAGATAATTGCGTCTGCTAAGTAATCACTCCACGTCAGACTAACCCAAGCTTCTTATTGGTCCTTAACTAGCTTTGAGTTCGGAAAACTACACTAAAAAAACACGGCATGTCAACAAGGTCGGGGATGACCCAGAGTAGGCGCTCTAATGCTGAGTCAAATGATACTCGTTGATCACGTCTAGGTTAGGCTAGGAGTCACTGATGTGGATTGAGGAGTTTGTAGATTTTGGACAGGAATAAAACTTGTTTAGTCCTTTAATTTGGCTAGCTCACCATTTTTGTCCCTCAATTAGGCAGGTCGCCAAAAACGTCCACTAAGTTGGTAAATTGGTCATTCCCTTTGTCATTGGCATTTAGGACAGTACCATTCTGTCTATTTTGTGTTGCATTAGCTGTTGCATTCTCACTCTGCCCAACATCTTCTATTTTATTAACACACCCTTACATGTACAAAAAAATAAAATCATGGCGGGTGCGGGCGGGTCGGCGGGTGAGCGGGTTTTTGTACACCCCTAATAGGCTATATGTCATATGCCATATTTTATAGGCTATATAACATATGTCATATGTTATAGGCCCAAGTCGATTTTCTTGTCTGGATTGGCCTATTTTTCTATCTTGGGTCCGTCGGTCAGGCCCATTAGAAATGGTCGAGTTAAGATTGCTCAAGCTGGTCAAATCGGGCTAGCATAATGGGCATTTTGGCCTGTTTGTCAGGACGGTTTATTTAGGCTAATCTAACTCCTGAATGGGCCTTTTGGGTCGGTTCATTTGTAAGACAAGAGTGTTTTGATAGGTCCACTGAGGGCATCACTCCAAATTATGGTATAACAATAATATCTAACCTTAAAATCTCCACTGGTGCAAAAAAAATGTTAAATAAATAAATAAAATGCATACGTTCAACGATAGCTCATGTTCAGGATTCCGTGATCGAGTGGTTGAGGTACGCTCGGACTTCAGATAACCTTCGCTATCTTTCTTTCTTTCCGGCCAGAGACGTCGAGTCATTGGCATTGTCCTCTTCTTGATCGAAAGAGATCGACAAAGCGTGCGTGCTTATGAAGTCAATTTAGAATAGTTGGATAAATTACAGCGGATTATCTCTAATTTTTTATGAGAGAGCATCATATACATGAGATGTATTGTACTATTATCCCAAGTCCCAAATTTGATTTGCGTCTAATACGCCCGACCTTTTCGTATCAGATGTAGTTGTTCAGACTGGAGTCCAATTATGACAAAAAACATGTACGCTCTTCTTATGAGTACTTGTACGATCATCAAAAAATTCGATCAATGCGGCGTAAATCAAAGTTTCTTTTTTTCGTGTAAGGGTGTGTTATATATTATAAATCAATAAAAAAAAGTATACATGTTTTAGAAAAGTCGCAAAGATAGTTATTGAACGTAGAAAATATTCTTAAATTTCCTTTTGACAAAACTAAAATGGGAATGTTTCGATATTTTTGACAAAACTTCGAGAAACTTTAATCTACAAATCTTTGAAGGAGCTTTATTAATTGGTTTAAGTAACTGAAGGAACATGGGCTATTTGATATGTTCTCGAGGCCTACTCCATGAATCCAGTTGAGGCTTTTCAAACTCTATTTCATCCAACAATCAACCCAACTTCCGAAGTCTTATTTTTTAGCTTAGATCGGGTCGGTTTGGTTCCGGGTAAATAGAAGAAAAGTAACGGTTTACTAAATATATGGTATTACTTTGATTTTTTGCTTAAAGAAAGGGAATTATAGTTAAAATTTTTTACTTAATAGTATCTGACGTTACAAATATATTATATATTGTAGAACTTAAATCATGCGGTAAATTATCTAAGATGTTCTTTTCACAAGATGTTGAGTGATATTTAAATTCTTAATGTGTTTCTCGTGATTTTTTAAGTATCTTTATGACTTCAATCTTATGTCGAAATCATTTTAAAGCAAAACAGAATGTTAACTTGATATAATCTGTTTTGGGATCTATAAATTTTATTAATACACGTGAAACAAGATAAATAATGATTTAATCAAGATTAAAGAGAAGACTAGTTGTAATATCTATAAATATATTGACGATGATGAATTAGAAGAGAAAGAGTTTGTTTTATGTTTTTTAAATAAAGAGAGAAAGAGTTTAAAATAAATAACAATCATTGTTAAATAAAATATCTAAGAAACCAAAATGGTTTAAGCAGCAGTGTTTTCAGAATCGGACTGAACACCGAACCGACAAGGTAATTTGGTTGTAGGTTTGACTGGTTGAATCGGTAGAATCAATAGTTGAACCGGTATACAATGTATTTTTAAAATTAATTTATAAAAAATTAAAAATAAAATAATGAAGCTAGACATTTAAGTTTATAATCAACATACTTTTTGAATAAAATGTTGGATAGTTAAGATCTAGAAGTAAGAAGCCGTCTTCTGATTTGAAAATATATACACACATATATTATTCATATTGATATGGGTATTTTTCGTATTGTGCTGGCACATGGGCTAGACCAATATTTTACCTAGGTCGGGGGTCATCCCCGACATGCATATCGAATCTTACATTCGATATGGTACGCCTCACGTGTTAATTACGTGTGCGGTCTCCGCATCTCGGGACCTATAAATAACCGCAGTCCGGTAATCAAGATAATCTTTAATTATCCGCAGTTACTATACACCTATATCGAGTATACTCGATATAGCATTCGACAGAGCACTCGATATATATCTCTGATATATATCACTGATACATCACTCGACATCACATTCGACATCACCGTAGAACATCATTATCGACGTGGAAGGCTTCCGATATCATCTCCGATATTACCTTTGACGTCACACCCGATATACTTCTGAGTTCTGACATCTGACAGTGCATCTAACGTCAGTTCGAGGTGTTCCGGACCAAGCCTACTCAGCACTAGCATTAGTCTAAGTAGGTCTAGTTTGTAATAGAATCGTAGCACCAAACATGTAATACTCGTCTCGATATATATATACGATCTATTGTTAAACTAGTGGTGTCGTCTTTGGGAACACCAAGTTCCTGCACGTCAAGATGCAACATAGGATGACGTGCTCGCAGTCTAATAGGCTAGTGGTTGACAACTCAGCAGTTGAAAGTGCGCCTCCTCTGCGTGTTCGAGTTCCAGAACCAATAGTGGGCCAGAATGAACCCGCGCACCCTCAACTGCCAAGGGATCCAATGCCCGTCCCCGTGTTGCCTACTCTTTTGACACCGATCGTGGCACAGATTAATGCCACAGTTCAGACAACACTGAATGCGGTCTTGGAGGCATTATTTCCGCGCCTGAACAACAGAGAAGGAGGCAACGCGCCGCCGCTACCCCAGGAGTCCAGAACTGGAGTCTCGGATCCAGGGTTAGGGCTAATGAGCGTGAGGAAACAAGAGATAGCAGAAGGGACCGTCCACGGTCGAGAGTTCCTGGGGAAGAGGGCCCTAACTCAATGATGGATAAGTGAAACATTGCATGGAGGATGGAGCAGCTAGACCGCGAAAAGATAGAAGTCGGTCGAAAACTAGCGTTGGAAGAAGGTCACAAGAGTTTGACCCCATTTTGTGAAGAGATTGAGGCAGAAGTGCTGGAGATGGGGGATAAGATTCCTACCATCAAAGCATACGATGGTAAAAGCGATCTGAGGGACCACATCCACTGTGTAGATAGTGTTTTAAACCTGCATTGGTTCTCACACAGCATTAAGGGCAAGATTTTGGCCACAACCCTAACCGGAGCAGCCCTCGATTGGTTTAATAAGATAGAAATTGGGCCTCTAACCAGCTATGAGCAGATGAGGTAGAAGATGGAGGGCCAATTCTCTAGCCAGAAGAGGATGAGGATTAACTTTCACCATTTCAACGCTATGAAGTAGAAGGAGAAGGAGAGCTTAGAGGAGTTCATGAAGAGATTTAACGACGAACTGATGAAGGTGGATGAACCACATGGCGACCAATTGGTGCTCATTTTACTCAATGCAACATCGCACAAGAGGTTTGTAGGGGAGTTGATCATGCTCAAGTCACCGACTATTGACCAGATTAATGATTTGGCCTATGATACCGTCTACCTACAATATGATGGCAACGAAGAAGACTCCCCAGCAGACCAACAATCGCTTCAAATTCAAGGAAGGTTGGAACAGAGACAGAAATGGTAGGGATAGGTCACTGAGGAGGTACACTCCACTGAACCAGGATATCTTAACCGTATCGGGGTAGGTCAGAGGAAGAAATTGTTGAACCAGCCAAGAAAATAAAGAGAGACGGAAGGAACCAAGCGTTCAAGGAAATATTGCGAGTACCACCGCCAGAAGGGACATGAGACAAATGACTTTATAGATCTGAAGGACGAAATCGAACGGCTCATTCGTAAGGGGAAACTGGTTGAGTATGTGCGAAATTCTAGAGACTCCGAAGAGCAGGAGGACAAGTCTCGTTCCCCTAGGAGGGACAAGATGAAGGCCATTGAAGGCCCAGGAGGCTGTGGAAACGTGATTGTCAATGCAACTTCTAGAGGAGTGATCAACATGATCAGTGGGGGAACAACAGGGACAGACTCCACCAACGGGAGGAAAATGATCATTATATGAATCCAAGAGAACTGCTACATTGGATTCACATCGCTGTTGGACGAGCTACCAGACGAGATCATCGCTTTCTCCAACAAGGACTTGACAGATCTATCCCCCGAGGCCATACAGGCAGGTAAACTTGATTTCCCTCTAGTGAACCTGCTAACATCATTCCACATAGGAGGACCATCAATGTCCAATATACAATAGTAGATCATCCTTTCGCCTACAACATCATAATAGGCAGGCCTGCTCTTAATGCCATCCATGCAGTGGTACCCACATACCACTAGAAAATGAAGGTCACGACAGCAGGAGGCGTAGGGGAGGTCATCGCCAATCATGAGGATGCATGGCTTTGCTACATAACTTCCTCACACTCCTAAGGATCAGAGATGTTGTGGGACAGGGGGCGAATCCAAGTGGTGGAATAATCGACATCTCGAGGATCACTTGAACTTTTTTTATTTTCAGTAATGTTGAACAATTTATGCTTTCCCTAAATTGCCCTATCGTTGGGCTGGACTGTAATTAAACATGGGGAACTACGCCGGTCTGACTCCCATATCACGGGATACATAGGCGGGTTGGGATTTACCTAGCTCTCGACCATTATCCGTCCTTAACTCTTATCGTTAAAACTGATACACTTGACTTCATTACGGTATTCATAACTTGCTGCAAGTACATATCCTAAAGGGTATAATGATAACCTACCTCAATATGGGGCCCGGATGAAATGTGCCCAAAGGCACAAACCCATTTAGAGATTGTTATCATTGTCTCTTTTGAAAATATGCATGCTTCACCTATCTAGAACAGGTACTAAGGCATTCACTGCTAATATACAAGGAAGAATATGTTCCCCTTATTGGGATGAAAGTGCGAAGATTGGAATTCACCTTCCAACCATGTTTTGTGTTCAACAGTATATATTATGTTATCTTGTTTAAATGACAGGAAATGGAGATCGACAAATTCTAAGGAATATCGACTACCCAGAAAGGGTGAAGATCTACGAATGTCATGGGATAACTCCATATCCATCGCGATAGGGAGGAGAGAACTAGGCATAGAGATCTATCTACAAACCCCATGGGATACCTCCCCTATCCACAGTGATAGGCAGGTGAGAACCTAACGGGGAGGTATATCTACGAATACCATGGAATAACTCCCCTATCCACCGAGATAGGGAGGAGAGAACCCGGCATAAGGTGCAACTACGAATGCCCATGGGATAACCCCCTTATTCACCGCGATAGTGAGAAGATAACCCGACATAGAGAGCTATCTACAAATCCTACAGGATCATAACTCCAATGTCCACTCTGACCAGAAGGCCATGAATCTAGATAAGCCATATTCATCAATACGAGAATGACACAAGTCAACAATACGCACAAATAAATGGTTACTCACTAAAAATAAGAAGAACGTATTACTATCTTATACATGAGGTTTGAAAATACAAAGAACGTGAAAGGAAACCATATACAACCCCTAAAAGAAATACTACTGGCACAGTCTTCATCTGGGGTATTCTGGAGCACCTTTAGTGTGGATCAGCACAAGGCTCTTTTGCTACAGAATTTCTGCATGGACATCTTGCACCGGATCCTCATTGCCCTCGGCGTACGAGTCCTCGGGATACTTCCCATCTGGACCAAGTAAAGGGTTCACCATAGGACTGTCCAATTTTCGGCCGGTTCGGCCGAACCGGCCGAAACCGAACCGAACCGGCCTAACCGAAACCGAACCGGTTTCCTTTCGGTTCGGTTTCGGTCGGCCATTTTTCCGAAGTTCGGTTATGCGGTTCTTTCGGAAACCGAACCGAAAAACCGAAAAAAACCGAAACCGACCGAATTTAATTTGTGGATTGAGTTTGCATATTTATGGATATTTGCATATCCATGGATATTTCGTATTTAATTTGTGGATTGAGTTTGCATTATTAGATTATTTAACGTTATGAAATGGGACTGAATTTGTGAATCGTGAATCGTGATTGTGCCTTGCCAACTTGTCGTTGGTGATGCGACATTTTTTTATGGTACAATAGTACTAACTACTTAGTATAATAGTATTGGTTACTTTGTTTATGGATTGCTATAATAGTAATAACTAATTAGTCGATCTTAAAAAAATAGTATAACTAATTAATAGTTGTATCATATATGCCGTAACTCGTATTGGATATAATCATTAAATCATATATGACGAAGATCCTTGGATTCTTGAGAAAAAAAACATTCAAGCAATCATTAATTTATTTCAAGAAGATTCAATTCTCTTAATGCTTGCTAAAAAAGGATTGTTACTTAAACTTTCAAGTAATGACACACATAAAGAGACAAAAAACGTTCTTAAAACATTATGCCTCAGTATTACAAGAACATTACATCAAGAAGTTGTTGGTTTTTTTTTTTTTTTTTTTTTTTTTCTGGCGAACCGGCCGGATAACCGAACCGAACCGGTTGAAAACCGGTTAAACCTAAACCGAACCGAACTACATTCGGTTCGGTTTCGGCCGGCCATATTTCGGAAGTTCGGTTATGCGGTTCTATCGGAAACCGGCCGAAACCGAACCGAACCGGCCGATGAACAGTCCTAGTTCACCAGACTAGGGTCGAATCCATTTTTGAAACTGTCAAGTAAACGGACTTGACCAATAATAGAGGCCTTGGCCTCTTCCCTTTTTACACCCCACGCTCAGCACATATCTCCCTGAAGGTCTCGCTCAGCAGGAAACCTTTGGTGGCGCACACCTTCTATTCTCGAGTGAGCTCCTCGCATCGAATAGTCCTCTCAGTAAGGGTCAATCTTTCCCGCACTTGCTGGAGATTTAACTCGGCGACCTCACGCGTTCCTTCTCTTTTGCAAAAGAAATGTTGGCCTGGTCAAGGGTGATCTCCCACTCCCGATTCTGCTTTAAGAGGAGCTACACATTGGCCTCACTAGAGCGGAGGATACTCATTGCCTCATCCCACTCGGCCGCTAGTTTCACAGTCACTGCAGGATCGTAATTCGCCATGCTTTCAAGCTCAGTGATAGTCCGCGAGATGGACTTGACCCGATCAGCGTTGTTGTCACTTGCCGCCTTCAAGAAAGTGGCAAGGAACTTTCATACCTGGGATACAGATATTATTAAACCATGTCATCACTACCAATAGATAGAAAGTGGGAATACAACAAACGTACCGACTAGAACATAGAGCTCTTTTCGGTAGCAGTACTACCGGCCTCAGTTCGTTTCCTCTTATGGGGGAAGGGTTCTCACCTAAAGCCCCTGGAACCTGGCTCCTACTAGAGCTTGCGCCGGTTCCACCGTGGGTAGGCACACCGTCTCTAAAGATAACGCCTTCTGCATGTTTCTCACCTTGAAACGACCCACCCACATTTTTCTTAAGACGATGCTCTTCTCGCCCACGTTTCTTATGAATTACGGCCAATGAGGCATCGGCGCCGGCTTGCTCCCTCTCCACAGCAGCACGTTGTGCGATCATATCCAATCACTGATACCTCACGAGTTCCGCTACATTCGACAAGTACAATGTCATTAAACATAACACTACATTAAGCTATTTAATTAAAATAAAGAAAAGAACATACCAAGGTCGAACGAGCCTCTATAAGGGACTGGAGAAAGACCGCCCGCGCGAAGCATATCCTCGTCACAGAGCATTGTAAGGGCATACAGAAGGGACAACAAAGTGCTGAGAAACCCCACCGTCCATTGGGGAGCGGCAACATCAAAAAACCTCTGGTACTTATCCAATATCGACCATTGCTGAGGAAGATCATCGAATTCCCCAACAGTTTTCTCTTGGATGTAGAAGTATTCATATTTATTGCCAAACCCATAACTCGTCTAGCTACCATGTAAAAATTTACGCCCAGAATGAGCCCTAACGAAGAAGAAGCCCTTATCGCCACCCTTCTTATTAGTGACAACAGAGAAGAGATTCCAAAATTCATTTACCCCATGGGGCGCACCAAGGGCCTTCATAACCAAAACGAAGGCCACAATGACACCAAACAAATTGGGGGAAAGTTGTCCAGGCAAACCCCTATACTCTTCAGAATAACAACAATGGTCGGGTCAATAGAAAAGCGCAACCCATTAGCAAAAATGCTTCGCGTGCAGGGTTATGGAACCCCGAGGGGGCCTATGCATTCATTCCTCTTTCCCAGGAAACTTAATCTGATACACGGCATCCACATGATACGTGGGAGCTTAATGGCTAGGATGATGAGGCAATGTCCTCATAACCACTAACCGTTTTAAACTTCTTCACTTCGGGCGACACGCGAAAACCCCAATTCATTGTACTCTACATCCTCATCACCCTCTTCCTCTACTCCGTCCCCTACGTCATCACCAACCAGATCTGTCGTTCCGAAAAGATCAGAACCGTCAAAACCAAATTCAGCCCCCCGTGAACTCCGCATTATCGTTTTCCAAATCGGTCAAGTCAGCTCTCCTCGTTTCAGACATAATGATTACGAACAAGAAGCACATATACAAGGCGCAAACAACTCTCTGATATGCTACAGATAAGCACAAACGCCACCTAAAAATCAGAAAGTTTAAAGGAGGAGGTTAAGTCCAAGACCTATATGGAAAATCAAATCGAGAAAGAAACATATTGAATCCGTATATCGAATGTCAGGTCGTAGACCGATATCGAAAATAGATACTGAATATGAATATCGAAAGTAAACCACAAAATAGATATCGAAATACATATCGAAAATTATGTCGAACTTCCCCGACATACCTCTGCACAAAGAAGACAGATTTGGCTACAAGGAAAATGATCTTCATCTCTCCAACAGAACGCTATTTATTGACATCGGGTCCTCCGATACGCATTTATGGCAAACCCATGTCGAAGTTCAAATTTGACATGTATGTCGAAAATATTTCGTTATAAGGTTTAAAAATAACCTAAACAACCTAGAAATTCCCAAAATTGTCGAAACGGATTAATTCAAATGAGGACCTCTCGGATCCAACAATTATATTGGGGGTCCACTGACGCTTTTTCAAAAATAAATTCCAGCATCTGAGCTCCGTCATATGAACTGGCGAGACGAGAGGTACTCGTGATTCAAACTCATAATTAATTTAAGAATTATTATTTTCAAATAATAACTCCTAAATTAAGGGACAACATGATATGGGTATTTCTCGTATTAGGCCAGGCCAGTGTTTTACCCATGTCGGGGGTCATCTTCGACATGCATATCGAATCTTGCATTCAATATGGTACGGCACACATATTAATCACGTGTGCGGTCCCCACATCTTGAGGCCTATAAATATGCACAGTTCGGTAATCAAGGTAAACTTTAATTATCAGCAATTGATGAACACCTATATCGAGTATATTCGATATAGCATTCGACATAGCACTCGATATATATCACTGATACATCACTCGACATCACATGTGATATCACCGTAGAACAACATCCTCGACATGGAAGGCTTCCGATATCACCTTCGACGTCACACCCGATATACTTTCGACATCCGACAGTGCATCTAACGTCAGTTCGAGGTGTTCCAGACCAAGCTACTCAGCACTATCATTAGTCTAAGTAGGTCTAGTTTGTAATAAAATCGTAGCACCACACCTGTAATACTCGTTTCGTTATATATATATATATATATATATATATATATATATATATATATATATATATATATATATATATATATATACGATCTATTGTTAAACTATAAAGGAGGAATTTTTAAATCTACCCATTAAGTTTGTCTATTTCCTAAATCTACCCAAAAGAATTTTGGGCTTCAGAAATAGCCCGTAACTATAGGTATACCTTGTCAAAAATACTCATTTTCTCTTATTCGGGCTATTTCGTCCACGTGGCTGCCAACGCGATAAAGTGTCGTTCCAGATGTAAAAACGCCGCACCATGTCATTATATCCCACCCAAAAAAATGTTTTCACTCAGTACCATCAAAATATAGATAAACCAACACTTATATAAAAAAAAAAAAAAATCCCCCAATAAGAAAAAATGGGTATTTTTGACAAGGTATACCTATAGTCACTACAAGAATTTTGGGCCATCTGCAACCGCCCGGGCGGTTGCAAAAGGCCCATGGGCGGTCGCCCAAAGGGTATCTGCGACCGCCGGGGCGGTCGCCGCGTCGGTCGCGGATACCCCTCGTCGTGGGCCGCTTGCGACCGCCGAGCGGTCGCCCTTACACCAAAGCGACCGCTAGGCGGTCGCCATACGAAGGGGCGACCGCTAGGCGGTCACCATACTAAGGGGCGGTCGCCATACAAATGGGCGACCGCCCGGCGGTCGCCATATAATGGGGGGACCGCTAGGCGGTCGCCATTTAGGGGCGACCGCTAGCCGGTTGCGAATTATTGGGCGACCGCTTAGGCGGTTGCGAGATTTAGCTCGCAACCGCGTGACGGTTGCAAATAATATTCTTCAAAATAAAATAAATACAATAATGTTCTGGGAATATTCCGAAATATTATTTTTTTTTTGACGAAATAAAATGGTAAAACTCAAAAAAAACACGAACAAAAATATAAGAATACAAAAAAGTGTTTGGTGTTTTGTTTTGGGGATAAAAGAAAGGTATTTAAGTTTTTGTGGATTGGAAAAAATGATGTTTAGTATTTTGTCATGAAGATAAAAGAAAGTGTTTGGATTTTTGTTTGAGATATAAAAGCAAAGAAAGTGCTTGGGTGTTTTGTTGAAAATATAAATAAGTTTTTGAGTTTTTGTGGATTGAAAAAGATGAGTGTTTGGTATTTTGTTATGAAGATAAAAGAAAGTGTTTGGTATTTGTTGGAGATATAAAAGAAAAGAGTGTGGTTGGGTATTTTGTTGAAGATATATAAAAGAAAAAATAGTGTTTGATTATTTGTTTTGTAGGTAAAAATAAGTTTTTGGGTTTTTTTTCGTGGATTGGAATAGAAGAGTGTTTGTGTTTTAATTGAAAGATAAAATGAAGTCTTGAGTTTTTTTTGAGAGTGTAAGAGTTGTGAATGAAAAATTAGGGGAAGAATGGTGGGTATATATAAGATTTGGGTGAAAATTTTGAATTTTCGTGAAAATTTGAATTCCCCCCCAATTTCAGCAGAATTTGCAACCGCTCGGGGTTGCAATGTATTGAAAATTTTGAATTTTCGTGAAAATTTGAATTTCCACCCCAATCCCGCCCAATTTCAGCAAAATTTGCAACCGCCGAGCAGTTGCGAGAAGCCCTTGCAACCGCCTGGCGGTTGCAGATATCGAGTATTGGCAACCGTCAGGCGGTTGCCATGTGACATGGCAACCGCCTGGCGGTTGCCATGTGATCTAGCAACCGCCAGGCGGTTGCCATGTGATCTAGCAACCGCCAGGCGGTTGCCATGTTATCTCGCAACCGCCTGGCGGTTGCAAAAATATCCATTTTGAAATTAGTGATTTTTGAGAAGTATCTTGATGTGTTTGTGTTTATTGAACTCAAATATCATTATTAAATGTAAATAGTAGTAGTAAATAACTACAAAACTAGTAATTAAGTTAGTAAAATAGTAGATTATGTGATTAGGCGAGTTATCAACGATATACCTATATATTATGTTCAACAACTAATCATCAAACTTAGTTCTTAATGTTGTCCCTAAGCTTAATTTTCCAATGAAACCTTATAATTTGGCTTGTTTTAACTATCATTAGGGTAATTATCAATTGATCAAACAACGTACCACAACGTATCATACGTAATAGTAAAAAATCAAGTATGAATATTATCTGCAACCGCCTGGCGGTTGCAGATATCAAGTATTGGCAACCGCCAGGCGGTTGCCATGTGATCTAGCAACCGCCAGGCGGTTGCCATGTTATCTCGCAACCGCCTGGCGGTTGCAAAAATATCCATTTTGAAATTAGTGATTTTTGAGAAGTATCTTGATGTGTTTGTGTTTATTGAACTCAAATATCATTATTAAATGTAAATAGTAGTAGTAAATAACTACAAAACTAGTAATTAAGTTAGTAAAATAGTAGATTATGTGATTAGGCGAGTTATCAACGATATACCTATATATTATGTTCAACAACTAATCATCAAACTTAGTTCTTAATGTTGTCCCTAAGCTTAATTTTCCAATGAAACCTTATAATTTGGCTTGTTTTAACTATCATTAGAGTAATTATCAATTGATCAAACAACGTACCACAACGTATCATACGTAATAGTAAAAAATCAAGTATGAATATTATCTGCAACCGCTTGGCGGTTGGCGGTTGCCATGTGACAGAGCAACCGCCAGGCGGTTGCCATGGGATCTAGCAACCGCTAGGCGGTTGCCATGTTAACTCGCAACCGCCCAGCGGTTGCGAGAACTTAATATTGCAACCGCACGGGCAGTCGCCATATAAGGGGGCGACCCCTAGGCGGTTGTGAGGTCTTATGAAAGCCTCGCGACCGCCGGTGCGGTCGCTACTTCTCGATGGCGACCGCCCGGGCGGTTGGGGTGGCGGTTGCAGATGCCCCCCAAATCTTGTAGTGAGTTACGGGCTATTTCTTAAGCCCGAAATTCTTTTGGGTAGATTTAGAAAACGGGCAAACTTAAAGATAGATTTAAAAATTCCTCTTATTAGTAATTTATCGCGTTGGCAGCCACGTGGACGAAATAGCCCGAATAAGAGAATGTGGGTATTTTTGACAACGTATACCTATAGTTACATGCTATTTCTAAAGCCCGAAATTCTTTTGAGTAGATTTGGAAAACGGGCAAACTTAATTAATGGGTAGATTTAAGAATTCCTCCAACTATATATTTACTAGTCCATTTTTATAAAAATATTAGTCCATGAATAAACTAACGTGTCCAATAAAACCCAATGACAAATAAATTTGAATTGAGACACACCCTATTTTCCCAACTTTAACTAGAACATTGTATTTTTAATTGTATTAAATATTAATAGATAACACTTCCATGTCCGAATTCATTTGCTTTTTCTTCTCACTTCCGCCACTTCGCCATATTTTATTATTCTGTTCTTTTTTTTTCTTTTTATCTACTCTCAATATAGATCATCACATGTCTCATGTTCATATATCATTAAAACTCAGATTGTTGTTTCATAATAGCCTGCAACCCTTAATCTGAGATTAATTCCCCATCTATATTACAAGAGATCGGAGGTTGTTACTTGCCATATACTCAGAAATATTAAACGAAAAGATATCTTCCTACTATTTACCAATCACTATCAGGATATTTTAAAACATTTCTGTTGTTCTTCACGCCTTTGATAGTTACTCATTCTCTGAAGAAAACTATTACAATTAAAGGATCTATATACTTTGCATTAATTTAACATCTAAAACTCAAATTAAATTTAAAATATATGCCAAAAGTAATACTAATATTTAATTGGGTTAGACTTTTTATTTTGACGTTCTCTTAAAACTAATTTTGTAAATCTCCTACAACTTTAATTACTTTATTAAGTTATTTCAACAAACACTGTACTGCGAGTTAAATTTATATGGGGGAATTGTTAAAAATGCCAATAAGTTTGAAAATTGTTGACTTTTGTCTACAAGAAAATAATTTGTTTTTTTGTCCGGTAGATTATGATTTTTCTGCTAAAAATGCTCAATGGGCTCAAATTTGGACTTTTTGCCTACGTGGCAGCCAACCGTACGCTTAGGTGTAAAAATTAAAATTTTTTTCCTCCGATTTTTATCCAAATCTTTCGAGTTATTATATTTAGACCCACATAATTTTATAGTTACCATTTATTTTAATTATAAGAAAATCACATTTAACATCTTAAGATAAACTTAACCTTTTCAATTTACGAAAACCTTAAATTCTTACTAATTAAAAAAATACAATTATATAATATATTAGTTTACATATAGGAATTTATGTAGTATGATTCAATTAAGCTAAACTTAAATTTTTTAACACAAAAAAAAATCTTTTCTTTTTAATTACTAAAAAAAATAACAAAAAAGGAAAAAAAAAACATTTTACTTATTTTCTGTTATAATTTAGTGTAAGTTAATTTTAATAAATTTTATTTTTCCATGAATAAACAGCTTCTTTAATAATTCTTAAGAATAAAGAAATAATGCATCTTCTTCCCCTCTCTCCAACCACACCACCATCAACGCCCGCCGCAACCACCAAAGAACACACCAATTTTGAAACTTAGACCTCGCCATTTCGTTCTCCTTTAGCCACCTCACTATCTTCTTATTCACCTCCACCAGCGGATTTTTCACTAGTCACCGTCGATTTTGAATCCTCCGATTCGAACACAATAAAACCACCTCAATTTCTTCGTGTCGAGGCTCATGGTTATGGTGGGCCAAGATCGTGAAATTGGTGAGAAGGTGGAGAAGAACGGCGTCGGCGGCAAAAATTTGGACGGCCAGATCGGGGACGGAGACGAAGGATGTCTACGGGGCGGGGCTGAGAGGAGGTGTCAATGATGGTAGCAGGTTTCGTGTTTGGGGCGGTGGTGGTGGTGGCGGGTTAGTTTTTTTGGGTATGGGGTGAAAGGGTTTGTGAAGAAGAAGACCGTTTCTTATTTTTTATTTTTTCACAAATAAGAATATTTATTTTCTTCTTTTTGTTATTTTGTTTATAAGTATAAACAAAATAATTTTATTATGAAAGTGTAGCTTAACTGAAATTATATTAATTCAGATTTGAACTAATACATAATAATTGAAGCTTTTCTTTTGTCATTTTTTTATTTTGTTAATTAGCACAAAATTATGAGGTGTTATTTTGTTATTTGAAGAGATTTAGATTATTTTCTAGGTTTACTAGAAAATAAATCAATTTAATTAAAATATAGTTTAATTTTGTAGAGTTTAAAATATTAAAAAAGTTGTATATTGGTGTAAAACCTAATTTCGGGTGCATTATGTAAATTATATAAAATTTGAGGGGTAGTTTTGTTAATGTAAAAAGCCCGCAACGTAGGCAAAAAGCCCGAATTTGGATGTTAATATCACATAAGAATAATTTATTTTGGCTGCCACGTAGGCAAAAAGCCCGAATTTGAGCCCATTGGGCATTTTTAGCAGAAAAATCCTAATCTACCGGGCAAAAAAATAATTTTTTTTCTTACAGGCCAAAAGCCAACAATTTTCAAACTTATTGGGCATTTTTAATAATTCCCCCAATTTATACTAAGACTCACAAGTTTATTAATACATTTCTAGACCAAAGATCATAGGATTCAATAAAAGGTAAATGAAAGAAAATCCTCGGAATTAAAGTGCTTATTCTTCCAATCTATATACTCTTTCCAACTCAACCGACATATATAAATAGGTTATTTCTGCCAAAAAAAAAAGAGAAACCTTTGTGTTAACCCCCTCCGTCAATAGGCATTATAAATCTGATAAGGGGTGTATCGCGCCTCACAAAGTTAAGCTCCAACAATGGAGAAACTATCGGAGTTTGGCTTCGGGGGACTTAGATGACCCAGACTGCAGGTTTCGATGGCAGAGTTCTAACTCACAGAGCATCAGATCCACGCGGCACTACGAGTCTTAAATGACCCTACGATGCCCAAATATATCATCGTCGATGCTCTCGCTAGTTTTCACCCAATGGGAATTTTAACCCCTGATACTTTAAGGGTTCTCGATGCTCTAACTCAGCTCGCTAAAGGAAAAATAGCCACCTGGATACATCACAAACTAAGTCAGTCAGAGGGTAAACCAGTTGTCCGCACCTCACCGTCATGCAGCTGGAATAAACTAGTTGTCACAACAACAGAAGGATGGTCAGCACTCAAACACGACAAGTGTCTTATCGGAGGGCGGAGGCATGCAGCACGACAGTTGCACCCTCTTATAATCCTATAAATATCACCATTACTAGTGGAACAAGGGGAGGAAAAAAAAGCAATTAATATGATTATTAATACAAACAGTTCTCTCTCCAAGTGGGAAATTTTTGGGCAGGGCGTTCCGATACTTCATCTTTGATAAAATAAATCCAGTGTTAATAAAATGGCGCCATCTGTGGGAACTCCATAAAAATTGCCTTCGAGTTACGTCCCAAGAAATTTGGAGTTTGAACGTAATAAGATTCACATGACAGAAATAAACGTAATGGAAGAATCCGTTGAACTCGAACGGAGGAGCCCGGAACTCAATGAAGAAGTGTCCGCGAGGGACCCGATAGAAAAAATGCTTAATACTCCTCGGCCAGTGCTTAACGCAGACTTCATCAACATTCTGAGAACCACGTTTCAGGATCTAATGGATGCAACCCTAAGAAGGGCGCAGCAACCTATACAACCATATAGATGGATATACCATGTGGAAGAACAAGGATCACGCATGACTCAAACTCCCTTACGCATGTCACCCCATCGGGCATATGCCTATCCACCAGAAGACGGGAGATACCACAGAAGACCCCAGAATCCGATGATCGGCCGGGTGGAAGGGATACCTCAGAGGCACGTCTAAAATCCGTTCAATTATCCCATTGGAGAACCTACTTTATGGGATATCATCAATCATTTAAGACGTGAAATGCAAGATATGAAAAGAACTATTACCCCTAGGGAGGAGCCCGTGTACCATGGATCCCCTTTTATTCCCGTGATTGCGCAAGCAATAGTTCCCCCCAATATAAGACCAGCTAACTTGCCCATATACTCAAAAGAAAAATATGGAAGAGATCCGCAAGAACATGTCAATCAATACATAGCCACGATTGATCTAGCGTCGGCGCCCGATTACGCTGTTTGCCGAGTATTCCGCACCACTCTGACTGGGCAGGCGTAGTCATGGTTCCAGCAAATACCCCCAGGAACGATTTCTAAATTCGAACAGATGGCCTGTCTTTTCGTCAGACAGTTTGCATGTAATCCGCGATACCCGAAGTTCGCATGTCATCTATTCACTATAAAGCAGCATAAAGACGAGCCCGTAAGGGTCTTCATGAAGCGGTTTTTGGACAAAGCCCTCGATGTACCCAATGTAGAGCCATCTGATAGCCGATATTTTGGCACAGATCTTGAGATCGGGGAATTTCTTCCGATACTTGATTGAAAATAGGGTAAGAGACATGAATTAACTCATGCAAAAGTCTGAGACGTATATTCTCATGGAGGAAGCCGATAATTCTAACATAAAAGCAGAGAATGCAGACATCAGCAATAAAGGGAGGGAGAAAGAAGACAAAACGACGTTGCAACAAAGGGATAACCCATGAATGGTGAAAAGGCACCTCCAGCGGGTCCCTTTACTCGCCTTAACCATTACCCCGACAGAAGTGTTAAACGTGGTGAAAGGTCACAAAGACTTCGCATGGCCCTTACCTATCCGACAGCCTTACAAGAAGAAAGATACAGGAAAATTCTGCAAGTATCGCAAAGCATACGGGTATACTACATATAGTTGTACTACCCTGAAAAAAGAAATACATCGTCTGCTGGTCCTAGGGTATTTGAGAGATTACCTAAGCAAAATAGGAATAATCAGATATCCGACACTAGAAAGAAAGCCAGGAACGAGGATGAGGAGGCTATCAGGGAAACCCCACAAGTGAAGGCAGAGGAGGAAGATTAGAAACATCGGCTACCTCCTCCCCTGGAGTCATATGAGGACAATCCCCCATCGGGAAGAACTGTTAATATGATAGAAGGAGGAGATATTTCGACCATTCGGCCAGGAAAAAAGAAGAGTCATCTCAAAGAGGCCCGTAAGATAAAGCAAGGATTGCTAGTTTGCTCACTGCACGGAGTTCGACTCCCAATCATTTCCTTCGGACCAGAAGATTTAAAGGGCATCGTATACCCACACGAGGACCCCCTAATGATAACTGCAACGGTTATGGGAATAAAGGTTCAAATAATATTAATAGATACCGGGAGTTCCGTGGATGTGTTGTTCACACAGACTTTCAACGCAATGTGGCTAAAAAGGTTCATTTGGAACCTATGGAAATACCATTGGTAGGATTCTCAGGAGAATCCAGTCGCACCTTGGGAACCGTAATGCCGCCCATGTCATGGGGAGAGGGAGCCATACGGCACACAAAACATATAAAATTCTAGGTAGTAGAAGCGTCTTCACGGACCTATAATTAAATATGTGGAAGACCCTTGATACACCATTCGAATCAACCCCCTCTACCCTCCACCTTAAGATCAAGTTCCCCACCATGTCAGGGATTGGGGAAGTAAGAGGAAGTCAGGTTAAAGCTAGGGAGTGTCGCATGAACGCTATACCGCTAAAACTTGAGGAAGAGATTATTACCCCATGCAAAAAACGGAAAGTGGAAGAAGTCAAGGTGCAACCAATGGAGGAGCTAAAGCTCATAGAGCTCGTAGAAAACGATGAGAGCAAGAAGGTTAAACTGTGAACAAAAATGGATCCAATGATAGAACAAGAAGTGATTGTTGTCTTAAAAGAATATAGTCATCTCTTCGCTTGGGAAGGAGGACCTCCGGGACAAATTAGCTCCTAAATATGTCAACATTGTTTCAACATGAAACCCATGGCCAAGCCTATACGACAAAAGAAAAGAAACATGGGCCCTTAAAGAAACAAAATAATCAGGTCCGAAATACAACGGTTGTTGAATCTATGACAGATAAGGGAAGTAATATACCCCGAGTGGCTATCGAATGTTGTGCTAGTCCCAAAGGCAGGCGGAAGATGGCAAATGTGCGTCGATTTTACTAACCTAAATGATGTCTGCCCAAAAGATTGTTAACCGTTGCCAAGCATTGATCAGTTGGTGGACTCCACAGCGGGATGTGCTCTCTTATCTACGATGGATGGAGATAATGGATATAATCAAATACCGATGGTGGAAATTGATCAAGAGAAAACTAGTTTCATTACAGACGCCAGAACATTCTGTTACTTGGTGATGCTGTTTGGACTTAAAAATGTTGGAGCCACTTATCAAAGATTACTAAACCTAATGTTTTCCGAGCTTATAGGGGAAACTATGGATGTGTGTATAGATGTTATGAGTGTTAAAAGCAAAGACGCGAGGGACCATCCTCGAGACTTGAAATAGCCATTGTCCATTATGGATAGCTTCGGGATGAGAATAAATCCTAAAAAATGTTCGTTCGAAATCAGAGGGGGAAAGTTCATGGGGTTCATGGTAACTGAAAGAGGGATAGAAGTAAATCCTGAAAAAAGCCAAATCCATTATAGAAATGAAGGCACCTGAGACTGTCAGAGATGTCTAAAAACTCACAGGAAGAATGGCATCACTTAGCCGATTTATCTCTAGATCTGCGGAGAAAGGGTTACCTTTTTCAAAATCTTGAGAAACATCAAAGATTTTCGGTGGGATTCTCAATGCGAGAAGGCTTTCAAAGATTCGAAAAAATACTTGGTAAGTCCCCCACTGCTATTGAAACCAATACCGAGAGATAACTTGCTCGTATACCTGTCAGCAGGAGAGGAAGCAGTTAGCGTCGTGCTGGTACAAAATCAGATAAGGGAGCACCTGCCCATTGACTATGTCAGTAAAACGTTACAAGGAGCCAAAAAAGGTATAAGCAAATGGAAAGGTTAGTGTTGGCACTAATAACTGCGACTAGAAAGCTACACTCATATTTCCTCTCCTATCAAGTTACTATCCTCACATGATATCCTTTGAAAAATATCCGCAATCAACCTGAGGCCTCGGGAAGGTTGATAAAATGGGCTATACAGTTAAGTGAGTATGATCTCTCTTACGCTCCACAGCCCGCCATCAAATCGCAAGTACTCGCCAACTTTGTTGTAGAAATGGTGGAACCAGAATCTGGAGTTGGCCAACCATTATGGCATGCTTCGTGGACAGGTCTTCAGCATGAACACATGGAGGTGCGGGAATAGTACTTAAGAACATGTAAGTAGAAGGGGAAGTACTCCATTTTTTCGTGAGAATTGACTATCTCCTATCCAATAATGAAGATGAATATGAAGCTCTGTTAATTGGCATGAGGTTGGCCCAGGAATTATAAATTAAGCAAATAATAGTCCATAGTGACTCACGGTTAATCATACAGCAAGTTATGGGAAAATTCGAAGCCAATGAGGAACGAATGAAAGATATGCCCAAACAGTTCTACGAAGGAAAGAATTATTTGAAGAATTTCAAATAATCCAAATTCCTCGGTTAGAGAATCAAGAGGCGGACGCTTTGTTGAAAATAGCCACCCAGTCTATAGTAGTAACGCGATGAACTACCCTCTTACAAGCCACAAGATCCGAAAAAGAAGAGCCTGAAATGGCGGGAGCCATCGTGGCCCCCATCGCATGAGGATGGATGGAAGACATCAAAACCTACCTGAAAAATCTTGAAAGATTTACGTGCAATAGAAAAGAGAAGCAAACGATGGAGAGAAAAGTAGTCGGTTACTTTCTACACGATAGATGTTTATTCTGAAGATGTTACTCCAACCCGCATACCAGGTGTCTTGGCGAACAAGAAGCAAAAGCGGTGATGAGATAAATGTATGAAGGAATTTGTGGAAATCACTCGAGGGGTGCAAACATGGCTAATCTTATCATCCGATAAGGATACTATTGGCCTACCATGGTACAAGACTGCATAGAATACGTTCAACGGTGTCAAGCATGTCAGATCCATGCCTCACAAATCCATCTGCCCGCGGCCCCCGGAAACCTAACCTCTTAGCATGCCCTTTTGCAAAGTGGGGAATTGATTTGGTGGGGCCATTTATTCTCAATACGGGACAAAAAAAAATTCTATTATTGGTAGTAAACTACTTCACCAAGTGGGTGGAGGCAGAACCGTTACCGGAAATAACTTCTGGAGCTGTCATTAATTTCTTGTGGAGGAACATACTTAGTCAGTTTGGTATCCCCCGATATATAGTCAGTGACAACAGGCTCCAATTCGATAGATAAGGGTTGGAAAAATGGTGTACCCACTGGAAAATCAAGCATCGATTTTCCTCTGTAGGGTATCCTCAGAGCAATGGACAAGTATAGAGAACCAACCACACACTACTCAAGAACATGAAAGTTGGCCTCAATTAGCACAAAGTCCGATGGGTGGAGGAAATATGGGAATCTTGTGGGCCTATCGCACTACGCCAAGCTCAACCATCGGAGAAACTCCATATAGTATGGATCATGGTTGTGAGGGCGTGATACCACCGAAAATAATAGCAGAAATTTGGCGCATCAAGGAATACGAAGAAGTGATTAATAGCTCTAACCTAGCCATCGCCTTGGATTTATTGGAAGAAATAAGGACGCGTGCAGCAATAAGGTTGGAAGGTTACAAAGCCCGTATGGCAAGACACTACAACAATAGAGTCAAAACCAGAACTTTTCAAGTGGGAGATCTGGTGCTCAAAAGAGTGGAGCCACGACGAATGTGGCTAAGTTACAGCCAAAATGGGAAGGCCCCTACAAGGTGTTTAAGGTCATAGGACCGGCTACCTACCAGTTGTGCGATGCAGAAGGTAATATATTTACTAAGACCTAGAATGTCGTCAATCTAAGGAATTACTATGCTTAATAAAATAGGGATAAATGATCCGTTAAAGCTACCATGGATGTACATGTAAATAAATCGTGGTTAATAAAGATTGTGTTTTATTAGGAAAATGATTAAAATACGAGTCCAAGAGACTACAACCTCGATAAATGAAAATTGCGCACTACTACAACCTTTTCACATACCTACTGCAGCAGCCATCTTAACCACTACTTATTTATATAAATATAACTTAGATAGGGTGAATATCACACCGAGGTATATAGAAAAACATAGAATAGTAGAATTATTCTGATACGGGACGCTTCCTCTCTCGATATTGCGGTGACGCTACTCGAAAGTCAGGTTTACAAGATCCATAAGGGTCACCGTTGGGACAACGGTCCGACGGATAGGAAGAGACGAAGAAGTTCGGCTAGTAATGGATGTACGAATGTCCAGATCGAGGAGGGTCAAGCTCGATGAAAAACCAGAAAGAGATCGTACTGCCCCTTGACATAAACGATAACCAATCAAAACCATCTCTCGCATATTCATGCGAAGAGTCTCACGCATCTCAAAAAGGATAGGGACAGCTATCGTGGCTTCTGCGGGAGCTATCAATAAAGCCACCTCATGTCACTTCTGCATTTCCTAAATTTTGCAACGGGCTGAATCTCTATCAATCGTAAGAGAATTAATCAAGTCATCGAAAATCTTGATCTACTCCTGAAGATTACCAATCATCTTCTTAAGATCTAAAGAGTGGTCTTGCTCGAGAAAAAAGAGACGTTCTAAGTCCCACGACCTCTCATTGGCATCCTTCAGTAATCCCTCTAGCACACCTTGGTCAGGCTCCGCTTGGACCTTCAGGTGTTCAACTTTCTGCTGAGCCTTGGAAAGATCTTTCTCCAAGTCATCTAGATGGCGAAACAGAAGGCCCACATTCTCTGAGGAGTAATCTTTCTGCGAACCGAGAGCATCAGCTATCATGAATACCTAAAAAGATAGAGAGATATTATGTCGAAGTCTTCTCGACAAACCCCTTACAAAAAGTAAGAAAATAAAATACTCATACCTCGCAGAGATCCCGACAAAGCCTAATGCGAAGAGTGGACATTGGGAGAGTACTTAGTGACTCGCAATCCACTTGGTTTAACAAACCACTCATACAGTTACGACAAAATCGAACATCTGGGGCTACCAGAGGTAAATCCATGCGACCATGGCTGGTTCATTCACTTGTAGGAGGGGCCATGAGGGGTGATGAGGGAAGGTCCTCGTTTACCATGTTTACCGATGCAGGAGTCGGGAGCGGCCCAATGGATAAATTCAAAACTAAAGAACCCATCTATAGGAAAAGTATCGGTCCCTTAAGTTAACGAGTTGGCTCCTGATACTACAGAATAGTCAATTGGGCCCACTCGAGAGGCAACCAACTCACACTCAGAAGAAGAAGACTCGGAGTCATCGGAGAAAGGAACAATAGCGAAAAGGGACTCATGAACTCCCTTACGAAAGGCTCTATCGCATATATGTCCATCTCAAATCCTGGAATACAAAAGAAAAACGTAAGGAAATAGCAGTCTTAAGGAGGGAAACAAAGTAAATATAAAGCCAAAAGAACTTGCTAAACACTGTATTGGAGTGCAAGGGCTCTTGGGGAAAGTCTAAGCCATCGGGCATATTTTGCAAGCCTGTCATCGCTAAAGCCTCAAACTTCCCCAACAAAGCACACATATCGTAGCAGCCTGAGTATAATCTCGCGGAAGAAAGATAAGACATCTCACGAACAGAAATATCAGGGTTAGGAAGCACATAACCTAAACCTCAACGGAGGTGCACATCTCTCACCTTAGCAGAAACCCTTTTAGGTTTGATAAAGAAGTGTCTCTTTTTCCAATCCTGAGAAGGTAAGACGACGAGAAACAGAGCTAAAGCTTCGCCGATGGTCTCGATGCACCAAGCTAAAGAAATGGAGGTCATTGGGACAAGGACGAAGGATGAAAGCAACACCCACACGATATGGAGTCATCGAAACATTTAACAGCTGACAAGATAGAATATACCCCATGAGATGACGAAAAGAGTTCGGTGTTAATTGGATGGGACATATTTGCTAGTACTTAAAGAGGGATTTGATGAAAGTACGGAAAAACAAACGCAAGCCACAACGGATTTGGTCTGAATATACGGTCAAAAAACCCATCGACGATCAAAGGCACGATGGTGATGGCGAGGAATGATGATATCATATTCATCAAGGTTCAAGCGATGTTCCGATAACAGACAAAAAATCGAGTCATATAATTCAATGCTTGAACAGTATCCCACTCTTCCACCTTCAATCATAGCTCCGACATTCAAAGGGGAAGTATTGAAGATGGAAAGGCAATCTACTGAAAAATAAGGTTCCCTACGAAGGAAAGTCAAGCGCTATGCATCAAGAAGAGAAGAATTAGTACGAAAAGGAGAAACATGGGTAAATCAGAAGAACCATGGTAAATCATTGACAAACCTCCAACATTCCATCTAACATGAGGAGAGTTATGATTAACCCGGCGGAGAAGTGAACTTCCAGGAGAAGGATTTTGTGAAATGGGAGGGGAACGAGAGGTATGAGGAGACATATTTTTGTTTAGAAAAAGCTATACAAGCTTATGAAAGTTATCAATTGACCCAAAGAAAAGACTGCAAAAGAAAACAGTAAAAATGCTAATATGTTGTACTTAAAAGAAAACAACGGAGATAAAGAGGAACATACCATTTTCACTAGCCACTCAAAACAGAAATGAGCCATCCCTTTGCTATGGCGAGTGAGGGCAGAGGTAGTATTCAGATATCGCGTTACCACATCCATGGCGTTTTTGAGCTCCGTTGTCATAGGCCTAATGCTGGAGCTGGCTTTCTCTACAGTGGTATGCAGGAAATAAGGAGAACTGGGCACAATAAATCGACTTGAGAAGGACATTCCTTCCCGATGGGGTTGAGCAGTAGAAGAAGTGCGTTGAGAGTCTGTAAAAATAGCATGAGGCACTTCAGAAGAAACCCAAGCACTTTTCTCCACCAAAATAGGAAGCATGTCATCTAAAAGAGTCAAGTGCATGCATCCTCAAGGAGGATTGGAAGAAGGGGAGTACACTCTCCTATCAGGAAGAGAAGGAGAGCTTCATCCAAAAAATAGATCCTCGATAGATAAAGGCTCTTCTGATGGATATTTTGCCTCACTGAACAACTCCTCATCTAACAAGATCACAAAGACAAGAAAATTAGGTCCTGAAGTATAAATTCATCGCATAAAATAGAGGGAAGATTACTCGTTCTCAAAAAAATCTTCTTCATAAGTTGTGCTAGCCTTGCCTTTATCTAAAAAGAAAAAAAATGAAATATTAAAGATTTCTAAAACGATGGCAGAGGCAAACATATCAGATGAGCAAAGGAAAAGACGAGTAATACCAGGATTAGGAGCAGGAAGCTCCGAGTCTCGAGTAGATGAAGGACCCAAGGGTGGAGATATAGTAGTAGGGGCAATGGGATATCTTATGTGGCCCAATAACTCAGGACCCGCGAGGGAGTCCTTATTAACGCTGATACCCTCAATAGCACCCGAGGCCACCAATGTCATCAAATATGGGCCATCTGAGCCATCGCTAAGAACAAACCCAACTGATTTGCCCTCAGTCAAAGTAATATTTGGTTCACTAGGCGGAGTTAGTGACTCTGGATATCTGCATGAAGCCTGAGATATATCGCCAAACGATGAACTGCTAGCATCGCTCATTGATCTAGTCTTCATCCGAGAAGAAGTCACTCGAGAATCAGAATGCGAAGCTGAAATAGACTTCGATAGCAAGAAAAATGCCAGAGGTAAAAGGGTTATCGGAAAATTAACGAAGAAAATCCCTAATGAATAGTTGATCTAGAAGGGAAAAGACGTACCAAAAATAGGTTTCTCCTCCTCAGATAAGGAAAGAAATGACTCCCCATCTTTCTACACCTCTATCAGAGAAATCTTGAACAAACCAGGGGCTTTTTACAGAGCGCAATAATGCTCAGATGAAGAAAGGTTGATAGACCTAGCACCGAATTGAAGGATAATGAGGGATCCACCATGTACAAAGAAGATTTGGGGACCCTCCAAGAATGAGGGATGTCCCACTTACCTCCTTTTGCAGGTTTAGCAAAAACGAATTTATCTTTCCAACTGCTATAGGAGATGTTGGTACCCACTATAATCCTCTTAAGCATATCCCGATGACCAAAAAGGTAGAAAGGAGCTCCAACCGAAGAAACATTTACCTTAAAGATAGAGAAAAACCTCTTGACAGAACATTCCAAGCCGCGAGACAAACACCAAAACACGAAGGCAGACAAAATGATGAAACTGTTGGGGTGAGCTGACTAAGGCAAATGTCACAAGCCTTGAAAACCTCACAGTAGAAAGGAGGAAAAATGAGCGAAGTCCCGCCCAAATTTGAACATCATAGACGGTAAGGTAACCGTTGGGAGGGTTGTCACCTCTTTCATCGACAGTTGGAATGTGAGAATCCAGATTTTTGGAAGAAGCCTTGTACTCCAAAAATAAAGCTGCTACCTCCTCCTCAGTAGTGGTGCTAGCAATGTGGTCCAATTTTTGATACTTGCGGGGCTTCATCGCCGGTGCAGTTTTACCTGATTTCTTCACCTTCTTAGGCTCCACCGGAATCTCCTCCTCCCCACTGGCGGCCTTAGCTTTGTTCTTTCTTTTAACAGAAGAAACGCCCGCCTCGGTCACCGCTGGAACCTCTACAATGGGAGCAAAAGCAACTGCACCAGTCGCAGACACCGCTGACGTCAACTCCATAGTCATACCAGTAGTCGCCATTTGTTGAACAAAAGAAATGTGCAGAACAGAACGAAGAAGATCAAGGGAAGATTGCAGAAAATATGGAAGAGATGAAGTGAACAGTAAAGAGGAAAAATGGGGAATTTATAGCCCTAGAACAATAAAGGCGGTTAGTGGGAAAATGGGATTTATTACCCAACGTACTTAATGAGGACGACTCCCGAAAAATAAGGATGTTACGCCATCTAATCTCACTACTAAGTGAGTGGTTAATTAATGAATTACCCCGATGGTCCAAAATCTTCGATACCCGGAAATCATTGAGCCTTCTACAACGAACCAATGAAGTTCTATCGATTCTTACGAATGCCACAAGAACATGGGGGATTGGTGTTAACCCCCTCCGTCAATAGGCATCATAAATCGGATAAGGGGTGTATCGCGCCTCACAAAGTTAAGCTCCAACAACGGAGAAACTATTGGAGTTTGGCCTCGGGGGACTTGGATGACCCAGGCCGCAGGTTCCGATGGCAGGGTTCTAACTCACAGAGCATCTGATCCATGCAGCACTACGAGTCTTAAATGACCCTACGATGCCCAAATATATCATCGTCGATGCTCTCGCTAGTTTTCACCCGATGGGGATTTTAACCCCCGATACTTTAAGGGTTCTCGATGCTCTAACTCAGCTCGCTAAAGGAAAAATAGCCACATGGATACATCACAAACTAAGTCAGCCAGAGGATAAACCAGATGTCCGCACCTTACCGTAATGCAGCTGGAATAAACTAGTTGTCACAAGAACAGAAGGATGATCAGCACTCAAACACAACATGTGTCCTATCGGAGGCATGCAGCATGACAGCTGCACTCTCTTGTAATCCTATAAATATCACCTTTACTAGAGGAAAAGAAAAAGCAATTAATAAGATTATTAATACAAACAGTTCTCTCTCCAAGTGGGAAATATTTGGGCATGATGTTATCGAGAACCGATTGCCTTGTCGGTCCGGGTCTGCCCAAAAAATGGGTTGCAAGAGACATGCGGACGAACCAACCAACTCGGTTAGTTCGCCCAGTGACCCGGCTAGTGAACCGGCCTACCCTTTTTTTCTTTTCTTTTTTTTTTTTTTTTGCTTTTTTCCAGTTACATAATCTGGTCGTGTATCAACAAAAGAAAAATATTAATCTGGTTGTTGCTTAGCCATTAGCATGTCCCTAACGTTAAAAAACAAAAAAATAAAAGAAAAAGAAAAAACTTAAAAAGTGGCAAGAGAAGAGTTAGAGACAAAAAAAAAAGAACAGAAAGAAAGAAGTGATAGAAAACGGCATAGAACAGGAGAGAGATTGAGAAAAAAGAAAAAATAATAATAAAGGGAAGAAAAAGTGGCGGCTGATGATGAAAATTTTAACTATGTTTTGTGTTTGAATTTTATATTAGTAACACATCATAAATTTTTGGGCCTAGCCATGTGCTTTCCAATGGGCCTGAACTTAATAAGTCCTTTATATTAAAATTTCAAAATAGTATGTACATGTTAACCATTAAATATAAATACACACACATATATATATATATATACATATATAAAATATAAATACATATGTGCATGCGTGTGTTTATGGAATTTTTATATAATAATTAATATGTATATATACATAATCAAAAAGTGTATAGTTCTAAATTTTGTATAGATTATTAATAGTTATTGTACAAGTATGAAAAGGTGCATAATATATTCGAAAACGTTAAACTTCAATTGCAAAAACATAGTGTAATATTATATTGACATACAATTTTAAATATATGCCAATTATATTATTTTGTTTGCTTATTTAGTGATTAGTAGTGATAATATAATAGCATGGTATATTTATTTAGAGATTTTGTGGTTGATGAATTGAGTATTTTGTCATACAATTGAATTTTGAAACCTTGAATTAAATATTTTATTGAACGTTGACTAAAGTTTTGAAAAGTATAAGCTAGCCAGGAAAGAAGCAAAGAAAGCTGTTCAACTAGCGCGAGAGGCTGTGTACAAGGAAATTTATGAGAAGAGGGATAGCAAGGAGGCTGAGAAGGATATATACAAAATTGCCCGCATTAGAGAGAGGAAGATTAGGGACCTAGGTGCAGTGAAATGCATCAAAGATGAAGGTCAGTATGTCTTAGTGCGTGAGGATCAGGTCAAAGCACGGTGGAGGGAGTACTTCGAGGGTTTGTTCAATGGAGGCCCCACCCAAGCAGTGGGTGACATCTCGCAGTACCCTCAGGATCTGAACCGTAATTTTATGCGCCGTATTAGAAGGTCGAAAGTCAAAGATGCTTTGAAGAGGATGAAGACTCGAAAAGCTGTTGGCCCAGATGGTATCCCTATCGAGGCTTGGAGAAGCATGGGAGAGATAGGGGTGACCTGGTTGACAGACCTCTTTAACAAAATATGGCGAACAAATAAAATACCAGAAGAGTGGAGGAAGAGTACGTTAATACCTCTATATAAGAACAAGGGCGATGTCCAAAACTGTTCTAACTATCGTGGGATAAAGCTTATGTCTCATGCCATGAAGCTATGGGAGAGGATGATCGAACACCGATTGAGACAAATTGTTCCCATATCTGAGAACCAATTTGGATTTATGCCGGGAAGGTCGACCATAGAGGCCATCCATTTGATTCGTCAGCTCATTGAACGATTTCGAGAAAAGAGTAGAGATTTACATATGGTCTTTATCGACTTAGAAAAGGCATATGACAAAGTACCTCGAGAGGTATTATGGTGGACCTTGGTGAAGAAGGGGGTACCCATTAAATATATCAACATCATAAAAGATATGTATGAGAATGTGGTGACAAGTGTCCGAACTTGTGGCGGTTTAACAGACGCCTTTCCAATTACAATGGGCTTACATCAGGGGTCAGCTTTGAGCCCATTTTTGTTTGCCATTGTAATTGATGACATCACCAGAACCATCCAAGACCGAGTGCCATGGTGTATGTTGTTTGCAGACGATATTGTCCTCATCGATGAGACGAGGATGGGAGTTAACGCTAAATTAGAACGATGGAGACAAACATTAGAAGCACGAGGATTTCGACTAAGTCGAACAAAAACCGAGTACCTCGAATGCAAGTTTAGCAAACAACGAAGAAACAGCGATGGTACGGTTCAGTTGGATGGCCAAGAGATACCGAGAAGTGCGCATTTTCGGTATTTAGGCTCCATACTGCAGATGGATGGAGAGTTAGACGGAGATGTCAACCACCGCATCCAAGCTGGATGGGCAAAGTGGAAGAGTGCAACAGGGATCCTGTGCGATCGTAACTTTCCTCTAAAGCTTAAAGGAAAGTTCTATCGTACGGCTATTAGACCTGCTTTGCTTTATGGCTCCGAGTGCTGGGCTATTAAGCAAAGTCATGCACAGAAAATGAACGTTACAGAGATGCGCATGCTTCGGTGGATGTGCGGGAACACTAGGAGAGATAAGGTGTGCAATGAAGATATCCAGCATAAATTGGGTGTAGCAGCCATCGACGAGAAAATGTGAGAAAATCGTTTAAGATGGTTTGGTCATGTTAAACGCAGACCCATAGACGCACCGGTACGACGAGTTGAAGATCTCGACTTAGGACAGACGACTAGAGGTCGTGGGAGACCGAAAAAGACGTGGATGGAGGTCATACGGAACGACATGAAGCTAAAATATCTAAATGAAGACATGCTCGCAAACCGAAACCTATGGAGACAGAAGATTCATGTTCACGACTCGACGTGATTCATTCATGGTTCATATAGCCTACCCCAATTTAATTGGGATTACAGGCTTGGTTGTTGTTGTTGATTAAAGTCAACAAACCGGTCCAACCAGGGGTCCGGCCTACTAACCCACTACCCAGTGGCCTCACCGGTTCTGTGACCAGGTCGGGTCTGAAAACACTGGTACTGTTAACACTTTGCATTCTACTTCACCCGTTATCCTTATTTAATATGATAATTATAATAGGTATGTGAGTAAATTATAGAGTGTAAATTGAGATTTTTCATTTTCCGAAGGTTCAGATAAAAGAAAAAAAATAAGTAAATTTTAATAGTTTAATAATGGATTAGTAAAGGTGTTTTCATCTTTTCCCTTTTTTTTTCCGAGAACTCTTGTTTTCCTCCTCTCGTCTGTTTGAGAACCAAATTCAGACTTAATGAACAAAATAGTTCAAAGAGAAAAAAACAGAACCAACTCCAAAAATAGTTTGAATTTTTACAGAGAAACTTAAGAGGCAAACCGTACACACTTCGAGTCACAGATGATGTGGATTTAGCTTAAAATATAATGCTTTCTTTTGTTCTAGTAGCAAACATATCCATGAGATAATTTAGTGCATAGAGAAAAAACAAGAGGAGCCTCCCACGCCTTAGCTTTTCTGAATAACAACCGAGTTCAACAACCCTGCTTGTTCAATTGTCTGTGTGGCATCACAAAGGACCTTGGGAGGAAACCCAACGGTCTGCAATTGATAACTCCTTGATCCTCCAGGTCTAGAAGCATCAATGAAATTACGGATGTCCGCAACGGTGTGCTGGTGGTTGAAGTGTGCAACCATACGGGTTCCATCAGCCAATCTAAGTTGAATTGAAGTGGACGGCAGTGAACTATCCACGAGGAGTCGTGGAGAAGGGGTTGGTGCACTGTTACGAGAGGCTTCAATAGTTGCCTCCGTAGCCGACTGAGTTGCAGAGTTGCTGCCAAGAGTTCTGCCCACTCCTTGGAATGAAACACGGTGTACCTCAGGTTCCTGCATGAAGTCAAGGAAAACACAGTTTTTTCTTTAAAATCTATATATACCTTTCACGATAGCTCAATAATCCACTATTCTATACCTGCTGCTTCACTATTATAGGGAAAGGGAACACCGAACACTCAAGACACAGAAATAGGATTCAATCTATAAGGGAATCTTCCTAGAGTACTTGAGATTGTGTTGGTAGCTAATTAGCTATGTTACACACAAAGTTGTTCATTTGCAATTACATTATGTTCTTTTTATAAGTTATCTTAGTTTCAAGCAGAGCTGAAGATCCAATTCACAGAATGAATATTTATGGAAAGCTTAAACTGATTGGTTCAGAAGAGAAATATCTTGTTGACTCAGGATGAATAAGTTAGGAAGTCATTTCCTATACAGAGGAGATCAAGAAAAATCACAAGCAATAATAGATCAACAGCATTCCGTCGGTTAATATCTTCAGGTATGCCTTTGTTTTTTTTTGATTATTTATTTATCAAAAAAACCAAGGCATACCTGAGATCTCTCGTAGCATACTGGAGAATTGGTTAGTTATCTCAGGGGTGTGGCAAGTAAAGTGGGCTACTGAAAAGGTATATATTCAATTCTCATTACAACTCTCCCCCAAATGTACTTATAGTTTTCTATCAAAAAAAAAAAAAACAAAAGATGTACTCATAGTTTGGATTAAATCTTAATTAAATATAAGGAGAACATGGGAATTTACGAGAAAGAATATATTTATATCGACCTGAAAGCATGAAAACCCAAAACAAAGGCGCCTTTTAAGCTTTTGTCATCCCACCCTTAAGTACCTAAAGCAGTACTTTGTGGTACAATCCCACAGACTGAACGTGTTCCATGTTCCAGAAATGTGTATAGAATTAAAGAAATTAGTGATGAAAATAACAAAAGAACTAACCCATTCTCAGCATGATAAAGGAACTAATCTTAACTGATCTCAATAAGAAAACGGAACCAAATCTAAGAGATTTGACTTCTAAATAGCTGTATACTGCAATTAAGAAAAGTGACCAACGATATAAGCTAACGCCATGCAATTTCTTATTGTATAGAACTCTAGAAGACCATTACTTATCTAGTTCTATAAAGAGATTCTGGTCACTTCCTGCCCTCTTTTCTTATAATTCTTTATCACAGAATATTTAAAAAAATTATCAAGGACTGAAGTGCATTGAAGGACTGGAATCTTGTCAACTGTGGGCTATTCTTTGAGAACTAGGAGTTGTAACAAAATTCAGAAGTTGCGAAAGCCTTCAGATTAAACACTCTAAACAACCTTATATGAAAGCAGCAATGACTGCTGATGCATATGGAGCTCTATATTTTATTCCTAAATCCTACGCTCAAGGGATATATAGTAAGTTGGTTCACGACATACTAGAACATTGAAAAAGAGCACCAAAATATGCCAATCTAAACTTCTATCTGATATTAAGGTGATCGAACAGAACAAACATCTCAGCATCAGAGAGTTGGATCAAATTCAAGCATATACTTCCCCAACCCCCTTCACATTACTATTACATTTCTCAATGAACCATCAGAAAGGCCAAACGTTTCACTCCTTCAATCTCTACATCTAAAAGAGGTAATCATTACTTACGTTAAGCATCACGGAGCTAGGACACGTCGTACATAATATAATGCAGTAAACAAAACAAAAGAGCATCCAAATAGAGGAACGAAATCACAAGAACCAAAAGAAGTTTGTGCGAGCTTACAGGATAATTTTCATCCCTCCTTATCAGATTGACATGAACAGAAGACCGCCTATCTGCAGGTTCCAGCTCTTTAGGGCACTCGGATTTCCTGATACTCTGAAGGAAGATTTCATAAAACATCATCAAGTCCCATTATAAGACTAATATATTCACACAATACAAATCTGGAAAGAGTTGCCAGAATGATTAATAATATAAATTACATTCGACATACAAAACCAACTTTTTACATGAGCAGTTCGGAGATCCAAAACCATATCAACTCAAACATAGAACTCCACTTTACTGGAGAAATGTCAGAAAACACAGTTGCAATGATCATCTTAACTTGAGTATAGTAACTTTTCATCTTTTTTCAAACTATCTTCACTTTAATATTTCATTTCTGATTACCTCCAGAAATGGGGCATTTTCAGGATCATCCAATGCCCTCAAAGGGCCATCATTGATGGAGAACCCATTTCTCCAGAAGACAATGTTGTGCACAACTGATTCTGGTGGCTGAGGAGCAGTTGGTACAGTCTCTCCCGATAGTAATCTTCCTGTTCCAGCAAAGCTTCTAGAGCTTGAAGATGGCTGGAGATTTTCCAGCGGACCTTGCGTGGCACCCAACTGTCTAGCTTGATCAAAGATTGCATCCACATCATTACCCTTGGATGGATCTTGGACAAGCATACCACTGAAAGTATAGCAATAATCAGTAATCTGATTACCAGATATCTATTACAAAAATCACTGTAGGATTTTACAACAGGAATAGGTTAAAAGCATCTCGAAAGTATATCAGGCTGCATAAATCGTATCAACAAACAAGATTTGCTTCAGGTAGCGAGAACAGTCGTAATTGACTGACAGCCATATCCTCTGAGTTTATCCATCTACTTACCTTAAAGATTCTAAACAAAGGAATTGCATTTGACCATAGCAACTAATAAGACTTAAGATCAGAAAGTGAGTCCGTAGAACAGAGTTCCAACTTCCCATAATCGATAATGTGTAGGACTAAATAATTTAATTTAGTTTACAAGATAGAACATTCACACAACCACAAAATCCAGTCATTTATTATTTTTAAAATTGTAAAG
Organism: Linaria vulgaris; assembly: GCA_948329865.1. Classification (NCBI taxonomy): domain Eukaryota; kingdom Viridiplantae; phylum Streptophyta; class Magnoliopsida; order Lamiales; family Plantaginaceae; genus Linaria; species Linaria vulgaris. The sequence goes on from OX415252.1 coordinate 78,860,059, forward strand.
GCCAAACCTTTTGTATTACAACGGATAAACATAATTTGACACAATAGAATCAACTAGTTCTTCTTACAAGTTAAACCTAGCAGCAGCACAAGGCCGAGAAATCAATAAGACGAAGCAGCATATCGAACAAATAAGCCCGTAGGCCACACAGATGGTATCTAAAAACTTCATCAGCAATAAATTAGACAAAAATTAAATAACAAAAGATTCGATTTTGCAAAAACAGTAAAACCCTAAATCGAGATTCTATACCGCCATCACTAGTTCCCAATCCTCAAAAGGAATCGCAACACCCGACAACACAAACTCCGAAAAGAAGTAAGAGTAATTCAATAAAAAATTTGTGGTCTAGGGTTTTAGAAAGTGGGAACCTTTTTTCTCCGCCGGTGTAGTACTCCTGTGGACCATCGGAATCACTGTCGGAATCATGACCGGAGGGCCGATTCAAGTCGGATAGGGTCCGAATTCCACCGGTCCGACTAGTTGCGGGTTTCTTGTCACGGCCTGACATTTTTTTTTTCTAGTTGGTTTGATTTGGGGGTTTTGAAATTTGAGGTGAAATTTGGAGTGTTCCAGCTCTATTATATAATTATTTATATATATATATATTATTGCATTGCAGAAGAAGAAAAGAATATGATAGGTCGGCCTCTTTTGGGGAAAAAAAAAACTCTTGTATTTAAAGTTACTTTTTACACATTTTACTTTTCTTTATAGTCAATATATAAATAAATACAATCACAAAACCCTTGTCTTTTTTAATTTATTATCATTTAAAATAATCTTTCTATAAATCGCACTTCAGCTTAATATAAATAGGCAAACTCTACAATCAAAAAAAAAAATAGGCAAACTCCGCCTTACAAAGTATACACATATAGTCAATGGTTGACTAACGTGAAATTTAAGCATTTTGCAATAAATTATAATACAATTTGAAGTGACAAATTGTATAATAGCAATAGATTGGGATTTCTTGTGTCTTACCCGTAATGTAAAAAAGAAGACTGTGTTTGCAAGTTCTAAAAGTAGCTTATGGGTTTTACTGAAAATTATTTATTTTTGGTGTTTGTAAATTATAATAGATATTTTTGTTATCCTTCTCTTAAAAAAAAGTCAAAAAAAAAATACAAGCCCAAAAGCATGTCATGAGGTACTTTCATAAACTAATTCTACTTATATATCTCTTAAATTTCTCTAAAAATTCTATTTTAGCCTCAATTAATTAGAAATTATTTACGTGATATCTTCTATAATTTTAAATTGTGGCATTTTTTAGCGTAAAAAATTAATAAAAAAAACTAAAGTAAAATTTAATTTTAAATTGTGGCATTTTTTAGAGTAATAAATTAATAAAAAATAAAGAAAAATTAATAATGAAAAATAATAAAAAAAAATCTTTTATCACTTAAAAGCAACATGTACGACATATTTATATTAACATATTTCAGATAAAGTTATACTTTCTAAAAATAGATGCTTACACAAAATAAAATGTGCAATATAATGTAATAAACGTATATATTAATTCAATTATTTTAGAATTTAAATTATTTTATTTTTGAATAGAACCATCATTATGTGAGTGTGAGTGAAATATTAATATTGTATATACTTTAAATAAGGGTAATAAAATTTTATTGCATTTTAATCAATATTTAAAAGTTGTTTTTCACTAGATATTGCAAACACCACAAAACTATTATAACTGCTTTAAGTAACTTTTAAAAATGTGTATGCAAACACTCACTCTTTTAAGTCAAACGTAAGTTATGAAAAAATAGTTTTCATAACCTCTTGCAAACACCGAGGTAAGCGACTTGCTTTAAAAAAATCATAGGGTTTTTTTCTTTCTTTCTTTTTTCTTTCGTTATCACAATATGAGGTGTGACACAATTCTCGTTCTTCACTATGGAGTCAGTTGGTCGTTGCTTTACATAAATAAATTTTATTTTCACAAGTATTATTATTAAACTTTTTATATTATGTTTGTTGATTTTAAAAATAATTCAATATTTCTAACAAAACGCTATCTACTCATTATATCTCTCTCAAAGACAAAGTCATCGTCCTATTTCTCCTTCGTTTACACTGCTCGTAGCTCCCACAATTCTGTTTTTTTTATCGTGTGACAAGCTCCTCTTCTATATATGTCACTCCTTACGTCTCATATATATTTCTCCCGTTTGTTTGTTTAACGTATTTCGTTGTTCCGTTCTGGACGAGATTTGGAATGACACGCGTAATTAGTGTTTCAAATGATCGGTAAAACAAAAAACGTAATTCCGATATTTCTTTAACTTTTCTATAATTACATATTTCTCCCGTTTATTTGTTTAACGTATTTCGTTACTCCGTTTTGGACGAGATTTGGAATGACAGGCATAAATAGTGTTTTCAAAAGATCGGTAAAAGAAAAAACTTAATTCAGATATTTCTTTAACTTTTCTATAATTACATATTTCCCTCGTTTATTTGTTTAACGTATTTCGTGACTCTGTTTTGAACGAGATTTAGAATGACACGCGTAATTAGTGTTTTCAAAGGATCAGTAAAAGAAAAAAACTTAATTCGGATATTTCTTTAACTTTTCTATAATTACATATTTCTCCCGTTTGTTTGTTTAACGTATTTCGTTGTTCCGTTTTGGACGAGATTTGGAATGACACGCGTAATTAATGTTTCAAATGATCGGTAAAACAAAAAATGTAATTCGGATATTTCTTTAACTTTTCTATAATTACATATTTCTCCCGTTTATTTGTTTAACGTATTTTGTTACTCCGTTTTGGACGAGATTTGGAATGACACGCGTAATTAACGTTTTCAAATGATCGGTAAAAGAAAAAACTTAATTCGGATATTTTTTTAACTTTTCTATAATTACATATTCCTCCCGTTTATTTATTAATGTATTCCGTTACTCCGTTTTGGACGAGATTTGGAATGACACGCGTAATTAGTGTTTTCAAAAGATCGGTAAAAGAAAAAACTTAATTTGGATATTTCTTTAACTTTTCTATATTTATATATTTCCCGCGTTTATTTGTTTAACGTATTCCGTGACTTCGTTTTGAACGAGATTTGGAATGACACGTGTAATTAGTGTTTTCAAAGGATCGGTAAAATAAAAAAACTTAATTCGGATATTTCTTTAACTTTTCTATAATTACATATTTCCCACGTTTATTTGTTTAACGTATTTCATTATTCCGTTTTGGACGAGATTTGGAATGACACGCGTAATTAGTGTTTTCAAATGATCGGTAAAAGAAAAAAATATAATTCGGATATTTCTTTAACTTTTCTATAATTATATATTTCTTCCGTTTATTTGTTTAACGTATTTCGTTACTCCGTTTTGAACGAGATTTGGAATGACACGCGTAATTAGGGGTGTGCATTTGGATCGAATCGAGGCTGGAAGTCGATTTCGATCCTGGAGAAATTAGGATCGAAACCGAATCAATTTAAAATGATCCGATTCGATCCAAAATCATTCGATTTCGATCCGTTTCGATTCGATTTCGATCCTTTTTTTCTTTTCTTTTTCTTATTTAATTTAATATCAAAGGGACGAATCACAACATTCAAACAGAGTTAATGAATTACAAAATTCACTTTCATATGGTGAGAGAAAGGTGTTACAAATTTACAACTGTATATGTTTCCTAAAGACAGAAACGTGGCCTTCAAATGGACCAAGAAAAAGTTGTTAGGTAGGTGTATGTATAAAAATATAATATTAGCATTATATATAGAAATATCTTAGTAGCATTAATAGGCTTAGCTTTATAGATAAAAATATAATATTATATATACTATTATATATTTATTTATTTTTAAAAAATAAGATGAGTATTCGATCCGATCCGATTCTCAGCCTCTAAAATCGAGGATCGAATCAAATGGGTGTTCGATCCTAAGGCAAAAATCAAAAGTAGTATCAAATATTCGATCCGATCCTCGGATCGGATCATTCGATCGATTTTCACCCGATTCGATCGATCCGATTCTTTTTGCACAGCCCTACGCGTAATTAGCATTTTCAAAGGATCGGTAAAGAAAAAACTGATTTCGAATATTTCTTTAACTTTTCTATAATTATATATTTCTCCCGTTTATTTGTTTAACGTATTTTGTTACTCTGTTTTGGACGAGATTTGGAATGACACGCGTAATTAGTGTTTTCAAAGGATCGGTAAAAGAAACAACTGATTTCAGATATTTTTTTAACTTTTCTATAATTACATATTTCTCCCGTTTATTTGTTTAACGCATTTCGTTACTCCGTTTTGGACGAGATTTATAATGACAAGCGTAATTTGTGTTTTCAGAGGATCGGTAAAGAAAAAACTAAATTCAGATATTTCTTTAACTTTTTTATAATTACATATTTCTCGTTTATTTGTTTAACGTATTTCATTAAACATTACGTATTTTAAATAAGTATTTGATTTGGGAAATATAATATAGAAGAGTTTCAATTGTAGTAATTACCATTTTTCAAGATAAATAAACATTAGTATATTTATTAAATATGAGTCCAACTAAACTAGATTTAATCATAATACTACCAATTAACAACATTATTTATCCAAACAGTATAAAACTAAACACCACCACAAATCCATAAACATTAGCGAAACCATCACCACAAAGTTGTCTTAAAAATCATTCTTAAGACTAAACAATTCACCTAAAAATGAGTTCAAAGAGTATAAAACTAAACACTACCAAAAATATCCTTAACCGACAATAATACCAACAAGACATGTCTCGAAATCGTACAATCTGTCAAATTAGAGGTAAACCAAATTATAATAATCTGTCAAACCTACTCACATCCATCAAATAATCCAACATTCATCAAAATATTCCAACATTCATCAAAATATTCTAACATTCATCAAATAATCCAACATAACAGAAATATCCAAAGGTATCACAGATACCATTATGTCTCAAAACACCAGCAAACACCACAAAATATTTCCTAACAGAAAAATCACCACCATAACAGAATACCAAAGTGAACTACTTGTCCCGAAAACGCACAATTTGCAAAAAAAAAAAAAAAAAACTGTATGTCCCACGAAATCAGAAACTAACAGCCACCATCACTAGGATGACCAAAGAAGTCCTCAATTACGGAATCTCGTGACGTCTGAGATCCCTGTTGTTGTGTTGTCCCATGTTGTCCACGCACCCCGCCATGCCCCGACTGTGAACTCTGCCCCTGCATCACTCCAGGTTGCATCCCCTGCTGTGAATGACTTCCACCAGGCTGAAACATCCCCTGCATCTCCGTGAAGCCACCCATCCCTTGCTGGAAGCCTTGAAAGTTGTTAAACCCCTGCAAGCATCCGCGAAATGTGAAAAGTGCAGTAAACCTCCTTATTAAATCTATAGGAATTCAATAAAACATGATATAAACTCAATAATCTAGCATGTAGCTTTAATAACATATATATACCTGACCAAATCCCATCCCTTACTACTGATAAGTATGAAAACCTCCCATCCCCTGCTAAGAGCCCTGAAATCCACCCATCGGCTGCTGCTGATACCCCTGAAAATCGCCCATCCCACCCTGAGAACCACCCGGCTGCTGCGGAGACCCTTGAAAACCACCTTGCTGCTGCTGTGATGGCAAGAACGTCATCTCTGGCCTGTAAACACCTCCATTAGGAGAAGGCAATGGCTGACTAGGCGGGCGCAGTTGTACTCCCCGAACCCTTTGCGGGCTGGCTACATCATTCGGTGACGACCGATGAGTTGGTATAGGAGGTCTGGCCAAGGGAGTGTCGGTCGAGCCTGCCAACTGCGTCGATATACCAGGTGGTGTGATAGGGTACTCCGGCAACTATGGCATTGGGCATCCATATTGCTGTGTTAACCGTTTAAGACAGTTTTTGATGGAATTCTCAAACTGTTGTGTATGCAGCTGATGTGCCCGAAACTGCGCCGTCAAGTCCTCAGCACAACTGAATGTTCCAGGTTAGGAGGTGCAACCATTTTGGGAAATGGACTTCACATTCGCATGCTTTGAAAAAGCAGGGACTCTATTTCCCTTCTTCCCAACAACTTTCAGCCATGTGCGTAGATCCCGAGCATATGCCAATTCCTAGTATCATAACCATACATGTCTCGCCACCGTTGAAGCGCTTCGTACTGTGACAATAACATATACAAATTTATTAAATAATAAATAAAAATAATTTACTTATATACATGGATCAATGTACAAAAATGTATATTGAATAATAAATTTTACATAAATATTACAATGATTCAGATTATCAGATCTAATCATCGGATTAATATCAGATTATATCATCACATTACTATCAAATTATATCATCACATTACTATGGATCATCAGATTATCACTTATCCTAATTCCTAATTATCTATCATATTCAGACTATTTACTATGGATCATCAGATTACTATGATCCATCAGATTCAGAGTAGTTAGTCAATGATGGATCATCAAAATATGGATCCATCATTGACTAATTAACTATCTAACACATCACTAATTCCTAATATCAAAGCTCTATTTCTTACATAATAAATATATTGTCATAATAACAAGGCTGAAACTATGTTTAACAACCAAGAAGACTAATACTTAACATGTATGCTCAAACTATTTAGTTCATCAATGTACTAAAAAGACCTGACTCTATACAAAATTCAATTATAATACAAAATCATTTAAGGACTGTCACGACAAGATTATACTTTTCCCGTCCCAACCACTAACACATGTACACAGATTAAGAAAGAAAGAGAAATATCAGTTTGCGTTGGAAGCAGGTTTATACTGCCTTTTTTTTTCAAATAGAAAGTCAGTCCGTTCGAGTGGCGTGAAAACCATATTGCTTATATAATATATGTATATATAAGAATGAATGATGGATTTAACAGACTATTTACTTACATATGCTGCCTCCGCATCGGGATGCACCCAGTCACACGCCAATCCATCATTATTCGTCTTTTGCCTCTTCAACTTGAAGAGTACGACAAAGGGATCTTTTTCACAGGAATGCCCAATTTGAACGACTGTAACATAAGACAATTAGTAAATTAATATACAATCAGAAGCATTGAAAACATATATTAAATGAACATTATATAACATTATGTTTATGTTAATATTTAGTATTTAAATAATTACCTCGCGTCTGGCCCACTCGTCTTGCATGAGACTTCCACCATACCAAGTGATTTGCTTTCCTTTTTCCTGTTGCTACTCGACTGCGTCGCTCGTGCCACGTGCTTATCGCTTTTCCAGAACTTCATGTACTTTCAACGCATCGCCTTAGGGATCTAAACACGATGGTTCTTATTCTTCGACGGATCAACTCCAATTTTAAGGCAGATTGACTTGATCTTGCTCATAGCACTCTTAAAATGATCCGGTGCTGCTGCTTCATACAACTGCCAAATGCGGCCTTCGTCAAGCGGATGCCACTGAAAAGTTCTCTGCAACAAGTGAAAAAAAGACATTGTCAAAAGTCTATAAGTACAGATTCTGATAAATGAAGATAGAAGTATGTAATTAAATAAATAATCTTATAAAAATACATTTATATTACCATAAACGCATCCCTTGCAAGCTTCAAATGCTTCGGCTTCCACTCCCCGTAGGTTTTGTACGTCTTCCTCAAGGTCCTCTTAAGAATTGCCCCGATAGTCGTTGTTATCACAAGACTTTCTTCCCACAATCCAGTATGTGGATCAATACGCATCCACTTCCGATCCTCACTATGCTTAGTCGACAAAACTCCTTTACAGGGACCGCGACCTAATCTCTCACAATCAGTATCGGTCTCCTGCTCTGAGCTATGACTGTCATCCTCATCACTGCTCGAGCTCTCGGATGAATCCGATAACTCAAATGCTAGGGATATGGAAGGTCCAGCATTGCTCGAGGAAACACCCATCCCAAAGAAAGGAGCTGAAGCCGAGTGTGCCTGGAGAAGGGACGTTAGTGTGAGCCTGAGCAGGTGATGTATTTGACGTTGATCCCCGCTGTGAATGAGTAGGCCGTGGCAAAGGTCCGAAAGGAATAGGGCCGACCAAATCCCACGGATTCTCCAAGATATTCTGTGGAGGAAAGTTAGTGGCTCCCGGAAAATCTATGACGACATCTACTACTCCCGAAGATCCCATAGGCGTTACTGGAGTAGACTCTCTTGGCGGATCAGTCACGAGAGTCGGCTCTCTTGGCGGATCAGTGATGGGAGTAGGCTCAATTGGAGGATCAGTCACCATGGGAGTAGGCTCGACACTTGGCTCGGTCACGAGAGTAGGCTCTACTGTCGGCTTAGTTACGGGAGTGGGCTCTTCTGTCTGCTCAGTCACCAGAGTAGGCTCTGTAGGCTCTGTTGTCGGATAAGTCGTAGGAGGAGGCGTAGTATTCCGAGGGTAGCAGGACGTGAAAGATGGGTATGAAGACGTGATTTAGGACGTGAGTTAGACCGTGTTTCCTGCACTGGCTCCTTGCTCTTACTTCGTGCCATCTAAAGATAGAAACATTTTAAGTTAAATCTTCAATTTCAATAAGTACTATATATAATACATAAAATATCTACTTATATAATTTAATCAAACAATCAAACTAGAATACAGACTTAATCGAACTTTGAAGAAATTTCTCTACTTAATTGACTACAAATTTAGAAGCAGGCTTGGACAAAGCATAATTGAACAAAGCAGAATTGTAACCACAATCCCTGAATTCTAATTTGCACTTGTCTTCCCCAAATTTACACAAATTCATATTAACCAAGCCCTAATTTCAGATTAACAACCCCTAAATTCAGATTCCCCTAAATTTCTTTCACAAAAAACAGAGTATAAATAGCATGCAACACCAAACCCTTTCCTTTTTTCTTCAACCCTTAATACAACTACAAATTAACAGCAATATGCAACACCAAACACTACACCAAGACCCTAATCCTAACTTTCCATCAAAACAGCAGAATACAAACAGCATGCAACACCAAAAACTACTCAATTAACAAACTATAAACAAGTAACAACATACAAATCAAGAAATATTCAAGATTCGGACCGAAACTAAAATTACGAAAATCAAACAAACAAAAATTATGCAAATAAGTATCAAAATGAAGCTTATGGAGTGGAGATTACATACCTTCTTCGAATTGGAGGGAAAAACAGCTAATTTGGGGCCGAATTGATGATTTTTTAAGAACCCTAATGTGTGTGTTTAGTGTGTGTTTAGTGTGTGCGTGAAATGAGAAAAGGGGAAAGTGAATGAATTTTCTGGATTCCACGATTACTTAGTACTATTTTTTTTTAATCAATGGGAACCACCGTTTGGTTCCCATTGCGATGAGGTGTCAGTAATGGGAACCAGCTCTCAATGGGAACCAAATATTGGTCCCCATTTCAATGAGTATAATTTGCTTTTGTTTTTTACACGGATAACATGCAATGGGAACGGAAATGTCGTTCCGATTAGATAGGAACGCAATCTCGTTCCTATATTTTCGTCTCCATTGTGAAGATTTCTTATAGTGTGTAAATTCCATTGCCGTAAATTAAACAGGACTTAGTGAAACTATTTGATATTGGTAGCCTCTGTGAATTAGGGTTTTGATATAACTATGTTAATTAAAGTACGTCAAACATCTCGAATAAGTGGCATCTTTGTTTTAAATATAATTTTGTGTGCATAACGTTCTATTATAATATTGATGATACTGTCTCTCATGTGTACTTAGTTTTTTACGAATTGTGTAACTTAGTAACAACAAATATTTCATAACATATTTACGGGCAAATAACTTTTTGCCCTCTAATTTGGGCCAAAGTTGCCTTTTGCCCTTTAACTTTACGGGTTTCATTTTTGCCCTTTAATTCTTTTTTTTATGCCCATTGGGCCAAAATCAAAGTCCGGTTACTGTTTTGCCAATGTGGCCACTGACTGGGCTGCTACAGTGCAGCCACGTGGCTACACGTAGGATTCCACTTGGATTAAAAAAAAATGGAAATGAAAAACTCTCCATTCCCGCGCTCCTCACCACCACCACCAAAATGAAAAACTCCCCAAAATCGTTGCCCCAAAACTCATTTTTCTTCATATCCAACAACAAATCACGCACCTCATGCAGTCTCCCCTTCTTGCACTCTCCACCCCCTCCAACAACTTCACGACCTCATTAAACCTATGCTCGACACAATACCCACTAATCAAAGTATTAAAGGTAACCACATTCGGCTTCACACCGAGCTTCACCGCGTCATCAAATAACTCCCTAACGAAATCCGTCGAACGGGACAACGGAATCCTCTTCACGAGCGACCCGAGCAGCTCATTGAGCGTGAACACGTTCAGTTTAAGCTTGTGGCGCTTCATCTTCTTGAAAATATGAGCGGCGAGGTAGGGCCAACTGGAGCGGCAATACGCGACTATCCATGTGTTGAGGAGCGCGGCAGAGGGTGGGGGGAGATGAGGAGAGGGCTGGAGGAGGTGGCGGTGGAGGTGGTGGTGGGGGTGCTCAGAGACAATGCGGGATTGGAGGACGGATTTTGGGGAACATGTCTATCTTTTTTTTTTATTGTTAACAATTTTAGTTTTTTTTTCACCTAGGATCCTACGTGGCCGCACTGTAGCAGCCTAGGCAGTTGCCACGTGGTCTGCACAGTAATCGAGCTTGGCTTTTGGCCCAATGAGCAATTAGAAAAAAAAACTATAGAATTAAAGGGCAAAAATGAAGCCCGTAAAGTTATAAGGCAAAAGGCAAATTTAGCCCAAATTATAGGGCAGAAAAAGTCATTTCCCCGTATTTATTACAACATCAAACATATACAACACATTAAGAAGCATAGTACATATACATGTATTACAACATGAAACATAGTAATCAACTTCTCCACAAGATAATGTTGAGAAGCTCATAATATATGATCTAGAGACAAACATGTGCAATATAATAACTGGAAACCTGATCGAGCCTCCACATGCATGAGACACTACTCCCTCTCCCACATATGCCTGGGGTTCCATATGACTGCTCACACATATATGAAAAGAGGGGAATGGTGCCTGATGAGGCACGTCAGACATTCTCATAATAACGTGACTATCATGAAGCTGGAATATCAATAGTGACACCTTTACCATACTCATTTCTCCCTTCATCCATATCCGTTATTATTTTCGGCAGCCGTACTATAATACCTTTTCCCTTCAACCACCGGTACACCAACCAAACAATGAACCCAACAAGAAGCATGACCATTATACTGCTCCACACGACTATCACGGTCTGCATAAAAATCTCGCCAACTAAATCTTGTGGAGTCACCGCAACGGTAGATATTGCGTAAGTCATGGCAGTTGATGCAACCGCAAGCCACATAATCACCATCAGAATCCACATGAACAGCCTGCTACGAAACGGCAATCCACTGATGAGGAGCAAGATAGAGTTGAGTGATGAGACAAAGACCATAGTGTTGAAATGCATGAAGGTTTTGTAGCTCGTAGGATGACTATAGGCCATCACCGCTTCACCGGCTCTGTGCGGATTGGGTACCGGACTGCCCTGTGAGTCTTTCATATGATCATCCTGCCAAACACCGCCTGGAGGGTTTATCCCGACTTGGAAGGCCATTGTTGCCAACAGGACCGCCACCACCATTATGGTGTCGCGTTTTTTGCTCACCCACTTTTCGGGTTTTTTGGCCTTGTTCGAGAATCTGATCATTGGTTCCTTAAGGATTTTCTTGATTTCTTTATCTCTGATGTCTGCTGGAGTTTGTTCCATTTGTTTCAAAATGTCCAATGCTCTTTGTTCTTTAGAATTCTTTATAGTCACATCCAAGTTGGCCTTTTCCACCAAATGTTCTATCATCTGCATAAAACACTTCAATTATTTAATTCAATAATTTGCGAAATGCTCCTAGCTAAAATACTTTGTCATGTATTCTTTTCCTCGAAATACAAATTAAAGCATAAATATGGGAGTATTCATGCATCTTGCAATTACTCCAATTTCAATAAAGAACAATTTTTTTGGCTCGTTCAATTTATATTATATTATAAACCCTAGCTAGCTAGTACAATATTAGACGATGATAGATTTTCAATTTTGAAGAGAAAAGAAGACTATGATCTAGCCTAGGGGGAGATCAAGACGAAATTATATAATCCAATGCTCAGGGTTCATTTATACTCTCGCTCCCTGAAAACAAATATTTTGACAAAACAATATTGCCATGGAAATTTGACGGGGGCCATTTCAAGCACATTTGAATTTATATTAAGGATGCATGCATGCAAGGTACGTTGCATTGTTACTTTGCATAATAGTGTAAACAGTTGAGGGTTTTATAATTTTCATATTGAAATAGCACAAGGTAATTCGTACAAATTAAATATTTTGTTTTTACCTCAGTTTGCTTAGCCCTTACTGCCATATGCAATATAGTATCACCAGCATTATTCTTTTCATCGAGTAGATCTTTTAAATTTGAGGCCAAAAGTTGCAGACTTTCAAACTGATTATGTTTGACACAAATATGTAGAATGGTCAAACCTCCCCCTGTCTTCTCGCGAGCAGCTAAGGGAGATTTCTTAACGAGTTCAGTCAATACTTCAACACAACCTTGTTGGAACAAAATATGAAACAAGTCGATCAAAACTCAACGTGTATAGAACTATTAATAGAATACGTATGTAGTATATCTATATCTATATCTATATCTATATCTATATCTATATATATATATAAAATTCTCGTAACATGAACCATCAATTAGCTAGTTATATACTTATATTCAACTCACCTGTATATATATATATATATATATATATATCTTAGTACGTAAATATTATTACCAGCAAGACAAATACAGGGCCATTCATTTTCATGCATATTTTTTAAGACCAATATTGAATCGATGTTATAAAATAAATAATTAGCACCTTAAATTATTGGAGACATGCAATTGAATATATGGAACCTACTACGTATGTACATATATATTTGCTAGAACTATTAGCCGTACACTTGTAACAATAATAAAATCATGTTATCAAATTAAATACGATTTCGATAAGGTTGTAAGCGAATGATTAGCAACAAAAATATGAGATATTTAGAACACTACGTCGATCGGTTAATAATCTGTATAAATAAATATTGTATGGTGTACTGTGAGAATTGGAGGGAAATATAAAACGGCAAGCTTCCTCCTCAAATATTGCATGTTATAATTGAAATTTCACTCCTAAAGTATTGCAATATTTATATATAGCTCAAAAACATTTTATCTTTTCCTATTTTATCCTTAAACACCCACATTAACTTAGTTAACCAACTTAACAAACCTTTCATAGCTGCAAGATGAAGAGGATTTCTGCCTTGACAGTCGCGAGAAAAACACATCTCAGGCGCAGCAAAAAGCAGTGGTTGTACAATTTCTAAGTAACCTTTGGCGGATGCAATGTGAAGGGCCGATGATCGTTCAGTGTCTAAATCTTCGACAAGCCGAGGATTACATCGCAAGATTTCATGAACAATGTGTACGTGCCCGTTCAACGTAGCGACGTGTAACAGAGTTTTATTGGAACATGTATAGGAAACTCTATTCAGAAGCAATGGGTATTTCTTGAGCAACTCGCGTAACTCTTGTAGGTTCCCCGTTGCTGCGGCGTTGTGAAGAGCTTGTTCTTCTCCCATGTTTCTCTCCCTCTCTTTGTTCTCACCCTATATTTTTTCACAAAGGAGAGTCATGAATTTATACTAGGCACATGTAGGTGCTTTTTTGTTGACTTGAATTAGAGAATATGCGGTTGTAAAGTTTCTTGTGTTTACAATCTTTGCTAAATTGGTTTAAAAACACTTTTGCACAAGTAGCTAACGATAGCTTCTTCTTCATCCCAAATTCTGTTGATCTTGTCACGAAGCAGTTAAATACTCAATAATCTGGCTCCTTGTTGCATCCAACACAAGTACTATTAATCCCTAAAAGATTATACACTTGCGAAATATGTACACATTCGATTCATATACCAGGTCAGGATAATTGAACAATTAATATGTCACATAATTGGTATAATTTGAACATGGTTGACTTGGTTTAACGTTTAACTACATAATTAAAGAGAACATGCCTTGATATGGGTAATATACGTATTGGGCTAGTCCGCCTAATTAAATGGGTCTAGCTCAACCGGCAGCCTGCCCAACGACCGTATATCAGGGATGGCACCCGATATACGTGCTGATATCGAGTATCTATATTCGATATGGTACGATGTACGCAAAAATTACGGGTGCGGATGCCTATATATATCCGGATTCCACTAATCAAGGCAAGTATCATCAATTACCCTACACTGTTCACCTGGATATTGAATACGCATATTCGGTATCGAGCACCCTTTCGATATACAACATTCGATATACACTCCGATATACTACATCCGATATACACTCTGATATACTCACCGATATATACCTTTGACATACCTACCCCTAAGATGGAGATATCTCCGACATCCATCATATCTCCGACATAGAAGATATTCGATATCCTCCTGGATTTGATATATCTTCTCATTCGACATCATGTGAAGCATCCTAGTGTTACTCTGAGGTGTTCTGGACTAAAGTCTACCTAGAACTAGTGTTAGTGATAGGTGACATAGTTTGTAATAGATTGGTTATTGTATTATTTTAATCTCACACTTCGTCAGTAAGACACGATCTATTGTCAAATTAATGGCGCTGTCTGTGGGAACACCACATTTCTAGACGAAGACGCTAAGATGCAATGCAGGGTTACCCGATCACGACCTATAAGACCTACCGTGGATAATTCGACCGCAGAGAATGCCCTACCTAAAGTTTCAGTGCCTGAGCCTAGTATTGAACAACAACGCAACCCACCTCCTCCTCAAGCAGCAGCTCCGGGTTCCACACCTGTGAATCCTGTTATTCTCCAGCCGGGGATCATTGCTCAGATTAACGCCACCGTGCAGACGAACTTGAATGCCATCATCGGTTGTCTCGCCCTTAATGCAATTCAGGCAGTGATATTGATGTAGCGTGCAGAAGCCATAAGGGAAAATGTAATAACACAAGAAATCAAAAGCTCGTTGATTCCACAGAATACTGAGAATTTGACAAAACCTGAGAAAACTCTCAAATTAGTTTTTTTTTATTCAATCAACAACTGACTACAATGACTCAAAGACGGCTAACTTATAAAGTAAAAACTCTAACTAAGAAAAATGCCAAAATTACAAAAGACTCTTAAAATAACTAAATAAAACATAAAAATCCCGCTGGAAATAATAAACTGTAAATCTGACCCTCTAAACATTCGAATTTGCCTAAAATCACGTGGGCGTAAAGACTTTAGTCTTTACGTTTTGCTCAGGAGGTCGTTTCCACTTGGACAATGGTATCTTTTCTCAAAAATGGGCTCCGTTGACTTTTTGGTTAAACCTCGACTTCTTTGAACCTCGGGCTTGTTATTTTCGATCAAGAGATGCCCATATTTATGATCTGCATCAGATATTAACCTACCACCAGAAGATGAAGTTTCCCACTCAGGGTGGGATAGGTGAGATCGGAGGTGATTAAAAAGAAGGTTGGTTATGCTACATTGCATCACTCAAACTCTCTAGGACCAGAGAATGACGGGAGGCAGAGACCACCACTACTAAATACCAGCCAAATACGGAGTAATCGCCCAGGAATCACTTGGGCTTATTAATTTATGCTTTTAACTACGTTGAAACAATTTATATTTACCTAAATTGCCCCTCCTGGGCTGGCTGTAAATTAAAACAGGGAAACTACGCCGGTCTGATTCTCTTATCACGGGATACGTAGGAGAACTAGGTCCCAGTTTCCGACCGTTACCAGTTATTAATCTTTATCTTGAAAATGTTATATACCTCTCTCCTCCATATTATCATTGAGATGACAAGGACGAACTTATCCTACGGGGCAAGGAAGAAATATATCTTAATAGGCAAAGTATATCCTATCCTACGGGATAGGCGAATCGGATAACACCAGCATCCAGCCGTTATCTATCTAAAACTTTTACATTGATATATTTTTGCATATATTATTATCCATTTAATGGCAGGAACACAAAAATCCCCCCTCCAAAAAGATGAGAAGGAGAATGCCCTTATCCGCAGTGATACGAAGGAGAAAGAGGAAGAAAAGAAAAAATATCCCCTATCCATAGAGATAAGGAGGAGAAAAAATAATATCCCCTATCCATATAGATAAGGAGGAGAAATGAAAAGAAAAAATATCCCATATCCATAGAGATAAGGATGAGAAAGAGAAAAGAAAAAAAAATATCCCCTATCCATAGAGATAAGGAAGAGGAAAAGAAAATAAAAAATATCCCCTATCCACAGAGATAAGAAGGAGAAAAAGAAAATAAAAAAATATCCCCTATCTATAGAGATAAGGAGGAGAAAAAGAAGAGAAAAAATATCCCCTATCCATAGAGATAAGGAGGAGAAAAAAAAAAAGAAAAAATATCTCCTATCCATAGTGATAAGGAGGAGAAAAGGAAGGGAAAAAAGAGAATCCACTATCCTACAAGATAAGGAGAAGACCAACCTGAAAAGGTTGGATATCTACTATTATGCGGGATAATGACTCCCATATCCTACAAGATACGGAGAAAAGTACATGAAAAGGTCGAATATCTACTATCCTATGGGATACCGACTCCCCGATCCCACAAGACACGGAGGAGAGTACCTGAAAAGATTGAATATCTACTATCCTACAAGCTACGGCATGACAACGCATTGGAAGGAGGCATCACCCCTGACCACATGACGCCATTTCCTAATGCGACACATATACAACTAGGATACAATTGAAATAATGGTTTTGTCTCACAAGCAATATAAACTACATGCATTGTGGAATGTACTAAACACGTGAAAACACACCATACGAAAACACAAAAAGTTACGGCAACAGAAGCTGAAGAAAGTTCAAATCATAATGGTCAACGACAATAAGCACGAGATAATATGAGATATAAGATTATCCAATGATTATTACACGATTTAATAAAATGGCGATGCAACGCCAACACTAATTCGGGTAAGCAAATGCGCTGTTCAGGCCAATCAGAACAAGACTCTTCTTCTTTTTTAGTTTCGCAAAAGCATTTGGTTTTCCCCCACTCTCCTCGGACAGATCACAGTCCTCAAGGGGTTTTCCATCAGGGCCACTCATAGAATTCAACTATTGGGTATCAAACCCATCCTTGAATCCATCTTTCATCGCAATTTGGCTAATGATGGCATTCTTGGTATCATCCCTTTCTAGAAAGGCGCGCTCCACAGTGATATCCTTATACATATCACTCAAGAGGAACTTCTTTGCCACACGCACCATAAGTTCCGGAGACGTGTCCTAAGTTTACACGAATTGGCATAAAGACCATGTCACGAAAGAACAAAATAACATAACAGGAGGACAAACGCCTTCCGGAATCTCCAAGTTACGATGAGCTTGAGCTAGCTCTGCTCACAGACGCTCATTCTCCAGTTTCATCTTCTTAAGACCCCGATCAACAACATCCTTCTCACTCTATTCGTTCGCAGCATGCTCTTTCAAGCTAAGAAGCTTGTTCGAAAGTCTTTCATTTTCAGCACAACATGAGTTGTATTGTTCCCTAGCAACTTGCAATCGACGTAGAGCCTCATCCTTTTTGGTAACGATATTCTCAACAGCCATTGAGTTAAAATCACCCATCTTCTCGATGTTAGCCTCCATTTGGGCTATCGCTGAATCCTTTTCCACTTCGGCTTTGTTGGCCGTCATTATGCTCATGGTCAAGAACTTAGCAAACTGAATACATTCCAATGAAACGCGACACGATGATGATGAATACATGCAATATATAGAACAAGGAAGGTTACTTTAAACCAATTACATATTGAAAAACATGAATACCACGCCGCACATTTCGAGTGCGATCCTGCTCCCCTAGAACCAGCACCTTGGCTACAGTAGGGAACGCCTGACCCATTGTACAAATTGTCTCACTCTCACTGAATTCGTGGTTCTTAACATTGATTCGCTAAATTTGTGGTTCTTAACATTGATACTGGGGTCGAGAACAGCACGCCCCTGCGCATGCAACGCTTTATGGGTTGCAGAACATTCACCTCATTATCTTTTACATCCAACCAACCTAGACGACTCTCTTAGGGGTCCAACCGACCTTTGCGTCCCGTTGACACCGGCCCCCTCCTCTCTTGAAGGCGCCGAAGGGACAACACGAGAACTCCTCTCACCCATCTGAGTTGGTAGAATAGGAACAAAACGTTCCTTGTCCAGATTTATAGGGATGTCAGTCGACCCTCATTCCTTAACTGACTGACCCAAAAGAACGTCAGCAACCGTTCGACTCTTAATCCCTTCATTTGTATAAATATTTGTGGCTCCTCCAGCAACAAATGAGAGACCTAGAGCAGCATCAGAAGCAATGTCACAATCATCTGGCAGTGTAGAAACACTCGCGCCAGGCAATTCATCTCCAACGTGAATGACGACGGCATAGCCTCGGCTTGGGAGAACCATGTTACACTTTTTAGAGCGGTAGGTGCCATAATCTCCTCAACTATCGCGACCTGCGATATTCCACCCTCCTTAACCGCCGCAACCTCCTCAGCTACAACATCATATGCCGTCGTCATCGCAGCCTCCTCAGCGGCCGCGACCTCTGCCGCTGCAGCCGCCACAGCTGCTCGTTGCCCCATGACAAGTTGCAACATACGTGCACGAAAACCCATTGCGATATTTAACAAAGATAAGGATACTCCTGTAAATTACGACTTGAAAGAAGAGGAAGGATCAATTAGAATAATCATACATAAAAGTCTTATCAACATTAAGATACAATATTCCCGACAAAAGATATCACACGTCGGGGACAAAGTCTCGATATACAAAGTATATTGAATCTCGGAATTCCCAAGATTAAACTAATATCAGGTCACAAATCGAAATATTATATCAAAAATTATGTCGAAGACATTTGATATACCTTTGCCAAAAGAGGTACGCATTCGCTAAAGGATAAATGAATTTTCTCTCTCCTCTCGCTACCTATTTATAGACATTGAGCCCATGAATCCAGAATTTAAGGCCAACCATATAGAAAGCAGCATTCGATATAAAAAATATTCTATATCAATGATTTCCGATATAATTTTAATACTGTGTTCTGAGATACAACCCCATACACGGAGGGATTTTGCTCATAATTCAAATGCAGACCTCGATGCTATGGAAAATTATATTGCGGGTCCACCGTTGTTCCAAATTGAATTTACGTGTCCGAGCTCCTACATTTGAACTTGGGGGACAAGAGGTACTGGTATTACGAATTTGATTTAGTTTACGAATTATTGTTTACAACAATAACTCCTAAACTAGGGGACTACATGATATGGGTAATATCCGTATTGGGCTAGTCCGCCTAATTACATGGGTCGAACCCAACAGGTAGCTGGACCAATGACCGTATATCGGGGATGGCACCCAATATACGTGCTGATATCGAATATCCATATTCTATATGGTACGCAGTACGCGGGAATTACGGGTGTGGTCTCTGCATCTCGAGGCATGTATATATTCAGGTTCCACTAATCAAGACAAATATCATTAATTACCATACACTGTTCACCAGCATATTGAATACGCATATTCAATATCGAGCACACATCCGATATACACTCCGATATACTCACCCGATATAGACCTTCGGCATACCTACCCCTGATATGGAGACATCCTCTACATATTCCCGACATAGAAGATATTAATTACCCTAAACCGCCATATCAAATGTCAAATATCTTTTATGTTAATATCCGGCAAGTATCATTAATTACCCTAAACCGCCATATCCCCGACATAGAAGATATTTGATATCCGCCTAGATTCGACACTTTCTCGACATCCTGTGAAGCATCCTAGTGTTACTCTGAAGTGTTCCGAACTAAACTCTACCTAGAGCTAGTGTTAGCGATAGGTGACATAGTTTGTAATATATTGATTATTTTATCATTGTAATCTCGCACTCCTTCTGTAATATACGATCATCTATTGTCGAATTAGGCATAACATTGAAATAAGGTAAATTATAGATTAAAGAAACTTATTCAATTTGAATTATCTCAAATTGAATCTTAGTTAATTTATTAAACATTATATTTCCAAATTATGAGCTGGTGTAGAATTAGTTTGTTATAGGCGATATATAATAAGTAAAATATTAGGATATATAAATATGTTTTAGATATTATATTCGTTGCATGCCTCTACCGAATGTATTTATGAGATGGTGCAACTTGTAAGACGTCAGTTCTTTTGAACTTTCAATTTTTTCTAGAATTGTACAAGTTATAATGTTATATACATATAGTACGTGTATGTTATGATGATCACACACACACACACACACACACACACACACATATATATATATATATATATATATATATTATTTCCTCTGCATTATAAGATAATGAAAATACGATACAAATTTGCCTGAAATATACCAAACTATGTTAATATATTACAAGGAATCAACTAGCTTTGTCCGGAACACCTATTTCATGGTAAGGAAGCCTAGAATGATTGAAATAACCCTTGAGAGTCAAATCGGGAGATGTCGAATGGAGGAAGGTTCGATGCTGAAATAACTATGGAACCCAGGACAATCAAATGGTCCTGGATTCGACGACGATCGAACAAAAAAGTTGATCGATCGAACGGTAGAACACTCAAGTGGAAATAAAAATCGAATGCTTGTAGAGTTGGTGAACAATAATTAATGGTTCAAAATCACGATCAATTCCATTTTCAAATCCTTCTACCAAAAAAGGGTCCATAACTTCTATTCAAGTCGTTTATGATCTGGAGTGAATCTCGTGATTCGGGAGCGTTCGATTGTTTGAGAAGTGTCGAACTGCCTTGGTTCGACACTTTCCCGTTTGGGCCGTTAATGGAGTAGGCCGACCCAGTTCGTTGATGGACCACCTAAATCACCCACACCATATAGTCCCCCCATTTGAGAGTCGGTCTTGATTCAAGAGCGGATGCCAAATTTAAGAATTTTCTGTTGGTACTCTTG
Organism: Linaria vulgaris; assembly: GCA_948329865.1. NCBI lineage: Eukaryota > Viridiplantae > Streptophyta > Magnoliopsida > Lamiales > Plantaginaceae > Linaria > Linaria vulgaris. The sequence goes on from OX415252.1 coordinate 78,881,260, forward strand.
CTAAGAAAGTGTTTTTCTTCAAATCCCCCCTCCCACCCCCATGGGAGCCGTAATTCGAGGGATCGAGTTCGGGTGCCAAATAATAAAATTCGGCTGTAAAATATGCCCCCATTTGGGAGCAGTAATCCGAAGGATCGGGTGCCAAACAATAAAATCTCGCTTCAAAATATGCCCCCCCCATTTGGGAGCCATAATCCAAAGGATCGGGTGCCAAATCCTCATTTGGGAGCCGTAATCCGAAGGATCGAGCCAAATTATAAAATTCGAGTGCACATAGTATCGTATTTAATGTTAAACGATTTCGAATGGTGTTTAGTTCGACTGTTTTGGTAAGTATCGAATCCTATATGAGTCGATAGTTTGAGAGTATCGAATGAAGAGGTATTCGAATGTTATAGAATCTTTGTTTAGTATCTAATCATGATTAATTCGACACTTATGAAAAGTATCAAACCGTAGTGGTTCGATAGTTTAATTAATGGGTCGCGTTCTGGAGGCATGGTGTTGTTATAAATATGGGTGAGGATGAGCGAAGAAGCTCATTTGCATCCTGCGTCCAATATGTTTTTGGTTTTTTGTAGTATCGAACAAGTGAGTGTTCGATAGTTAAGTGTTGCACCAGTTGTTCGATACTTATATTGTTTGGCTGCTTTAAATAGAAAAATTTTCCGATATTTTTTTACTTGTGCTCTGGTTCCTTGCAGTTGTACTTCATTTCTTTCAAGCGTATACATTCGGTTATGTAATCTCAAAGGTAGTTTGGTTTTGTTTTTGAGGTTTTGAATTTGCAATCATTTATTATTTTTTGTTTGCGTTGTAGAGTCAAGCTAGAATAGTTAGTTTCCATTTCTGGTTTTATTTCAGCTTGTAAGCATAATGTCAGACCAGAATATGAGTGATTTGGTTGACATTGGAAGTGGTTGGTGTGATGAATAGTATGCCGAGTACAATAGGTCAGCAGAAGGATAAAGTGTTGGAAATTCGCGGGCGAATCAGGCCGGTGAAGCATCATCGTTTCGAGTGGGAGGTGCCGAGGGAGATATGTCAGAGGATAGTCACGGGCATGATACCCAGGGGTTGGGTGGTGCGCCCGTTTATGAATTACCTAATTATCGCGTTGATAGCGATTCAGATGGGAATGAGGCGAGGGTAGTGGATGAGTCTGACGACGAGGTCAAAGTAGTTGATATGCCTTACACAAATTATGTTTCGCGTTTGCAGCATAGTCGAGCACATTATCGTGAGACGTACCATATTGGAATTACGACAAAATATGCATTCAACCGCAGAAAATAGGGCTAACACTCCTTCACTGAGCTTACTCACGGTCTTTGTTGGGAAGTTGATTAATGGATTGAGATTTTCTATCTCACTGGAGGTGCAGGATATATTCCGGACCAAAGGACTGGTGCCGAGTCAGCTCACCCCCAACTCTATTGAGCATATCATCGGGTTTATCCTCGCTATGAAGGGGATGAATATCTCTTGCGGGCCCAATGAGTTATGGTCTTTGTTCGAGGTCGGGCAAGAAAGGTTAGGCTTCTATCATGTAAAAGCCTTGAAGAAAGTGAAGTTTCAATGTAGACTGCCTCCGGGTCGGTATACAAAGGAACGATGGGTATATACTTCGAGTTAGGTGTGATGCGTAGTCGCACACTTCTCACAATCTTTTTATTAACATCGTTTTATTAATGTTGCAAAATCCCTCATCATGAGTCAACATGCTCGCATGGGTCATGTGTTGGCCGCAGAAGCTAGGGAGGGCCAGACAGATGTGCCGATCCCGATTCCTCCACCGAAAAAGAAGAAATCTCGGGGCAAGGCCAATACAAAGGGTTCGCAGGCACATACTCAGTTTCGCTCCCTATTGGGTCGGGGCGTGTGTGTTGCCCTTATAGTTGTGATAAATTAGGTTTGCCTTGGACATTAAGTTGATTGTGCCTTTCACTTTCTTGCGAAGTCGTGGGTACGCATTTGACCACATCGGGTTTGCCGTGTATCTTTTCTCTCTAAAGAATTCTCATTTTGCGGTGGACCTCGTTGGGTCAGATATTTGTTTCTTTTCTCTAAGGAGATATTAGGTTTGCATTTTCCCGTATCAGGTCAAATGTCCATCTCCGTTCTTTGTGAGATATTAGGTTTGCATTTGACCATGTCAGGTCAAATGTCCATCTCTGCTCCTGTTGGGTCTGTAGACAAATAAATTTTGTCTCCTCCAATTAAATGTTGACAAGTGTCAAAATAATTATTATAAATTAAATTAATTATTTCTATTTTTAATTTGACGTTTTACTAAATTAAATTCCATAAGAAAATAGATAAATTAATTGATTTTCTAATATATATTTTGTTGGCCAATCAAATGAAGCCACGTGGAAAAGATGGAGCATTTCAACCAATTCTATCAAGCCATGTGAAAAATGATGATGTGTTTTAACCAATTAAACAAGGCCATGTGGAAAATGTGATGTTTTCCAAGCAATCACATTATTACATGTAGAAAACATGATATGTGTTCTAGCCAATTAAAAGATTTTTTGATAAACAAGTTAAATTGGATCCATGTTTATCTTGAAGGGAACAACGACCAATCACAAGCCAAAGGGCTTTAGGCTCTACAACTATAAATAGAGGCCCTCCCTTAAAGAAAATTCACACCAAAGTCTGAAGAACGAAAAGTTCTAGGTTTTTCTCACCATCAAATCCGGCAATCTTCAAGGCGTTCTTCGCGAAAACCTTCGTTTGATCCGGCGTCAAGCTTCAAGTTCATCAAATAACCATTTTTGAATATCGCACTTCTACTGAGGAAGATCGAGCTTAAAAAAACTCAACAAATCCAAAACCAAGTTCATACCGTTCTTCAACAATATTCAATTCAAATTCTGTTTTGATTCGAGTTCAAGTCACAAGACCCTCGAAAAACCGTTTTTGAAGATTGAAGTCCCTTTAAAGAAGATCAAAGCCCAAAATATCCAAAGAATTAAAGACAAAGATCATATCGGGTTACCCTAAACATCATTTCTTGCACGACCATGCTTCTAGTGTTTCCACAAACGGCGCCAATAATTTGGTGTTATTTCGTCTGGATTACAAGATAATAAAGATACGATACAAATGGACCTGGAATCTACCAAACTATGTTAATCTATTACAAGAAATCGACTAGCTTTGTCTGGAACACCTATTACATGGTAAGAAAGCCTAGAATAATTGAAATAACCCTTGAGAGTCGAATTAGAAGATGTTGAACATAGGATGGTTCGATGCTAAAATAACTATGGAACTCAGGACAATCAAACAGTCCTGGATTCGACGATGAAAACTCTCGTACGGAGACGCTGACTGAACAACGATCGAACAAAAGAGCTGATCCATCGAACGGTAGAACACTTGAACGAAAATAATGATCGAACACTTGATTCAATATGCTTGTCGAGTTGGTGAACAATAATTAATGATTTGACGTGAATTTCGGTTCACACTTTTTCGTTTGGACCATTAATGAGGCAGGCCAACCAAGTTTGTTGCTGGATCACCTAAATCACCCCACCATATATATATATATATATATATATATATATATATATATATATATTCACACATGTAGAGTCATAGACACGCATGCATGTATATATGCGTGCGTATACACACAATTGAACCATTAGTAGTTGGCGCAGTAAAGTCAATTTGAAAAATTAAACCCGAAAAAAAAAAAAAACTAACAAGAAACCATATATATGCACAAATAGTTGAATAGGTTGACAGCGCAATAACTTTTACCATAACTTTTACCATGAACCCAGGTACATCGTTTGGATGAACATTATCCGGGGTGCTATTTTACCATGAAAGAGAGTTAGAAAGGAGCAATTTTTCGTGAGTGATGTATATATAGGAATTTTCTTTTGAAACGAGTTACTTTCGGCAATATATATACTCAACTATGTATTATTTCGGATATATATATATATTATAACCCAATTACTTAAACTCAAGAGTTGTTTGTTTTACGTAGAGATGATGCTTTTGACATGATATATCAAGAGGCACATACATATACATTGCGTATCCAGGAATCGTAAATGTGGAGGGGGGTAAAAATTTTTTTAACATGGAGAAAATAAAAGAAAAATCGAATAAGAAGTATGGTAAAAATTTGTTGTTTTGAATCAAGTTTTTGGTGATTTTAAAGAATACTAGAGTTTTTTTTTACTAGCTTTTAATTATTAAGCGAAAAATATACTAATATATGTTTTACGATGACGGTATTGATAATCAAAGATATTGCATATTTAATCAAATACATATTTATCCCGTGTGTGCTATTTTTTAACATCACAAGAATTTTTTCGCTAGTTAAAATAACAAATAGGGTTGTTTTCTTAAAAATATATATATAACAAAAGGGAAGTTTTGAAATTTACTTTATTTTAGATCATATCCAAATAATAACCACATAGTATGGCTTACTAATATAATGAGATATGTTCTTGGGGGCGGCTACTGCCCCCAGCCCCTTAATAGATCTGCCAGTGTATATTATATAACACATATATAAAATATCCACTACAACAATTAATGATGCAATTTAGTGATATCACCTATATATACATTGACAATCTTTAAAAAAAAAAAAAAAGGCACTATATTAGTAATCCAATGACTATTTTGCAATATTTGACGCAGTCGATCATTGAAAAAAACAAAGGCGTGGAATGCTGCAATAGTGACAGTTTTGGTTGATGCAATGCAACTACAATACAATATATGAAGTTGCATCAACCAGAAGTGTCACTATTGCAGCATTGACATGACTGAAATATATACTGTCAACTAGCTAGTGATGTTAATGGTTGAATTTTGTGAAAGAGCCATTAATTGAAATATAAAGTAGAAAATGCCACTAATCCAACGAATTAAAATATTAAATTTATATTTTCCGTTTATGTTAAAAATAACGGAAATTGGCATTATAGTGGTATTATTTCCCAAAAAGATTGTATTTCACTGGGTACCATGCATATTGTTTCTAAACTTATCCGGAAAATCTAAACAGCAATTTTATCAGGATATTTTGTACTTACACAACAAAAGCCAAATATACATTATATAACTCATCTTGCATTACGCACTGTCACAAATCACAATATACCCTTCATATAAAATTAGTACGTCATAAGATTTACTAATACAAGAGTACTATACGTCATAAGATACACTAAATATATTATAAGATTATGACACCAACGCGTGATTAGTTCAGTTCATCCACTTGTATCTCGCCGGTCATCCACCACCATCACCACCTAACCATTTTTGTATGACATGGAGTTTCTCCAATATTTATGTGTTGATTGTTAACCCTAAAAAAATAATTAAGGGGTTAAAAGGATTGAACAAGAGGTTAACCCTAAATCTAGGGATTAAACCCAAGGACGATACTATCGTCACGGATGCATTGAAGAACTCTCGAGCATCACATACCCGACTGCGGTATGACATGGCACCCGAAGAAATACTAAACCTCTCGAGTGTCACATACCCGACTGCGGTATGACGTGGCATCCGAAGAAATACTAAAGCCCATCGAGTGTCACATACCCGATTGCGGTACGACGTGGCATTCGAAGAGGTACTGAAACGTTCCTTGGAAAGTCACGATGAATAAAGATAAGATATCAACGCGGCATCGGAAAAAGAATAAACTCTGATGGACCCGCGTGACTCCGATATCCATCTATACGCCAAGAAGGCCCGTAACGGACCTCCGCGTCCCCGAAATTACGAGAATACTTCCTTGCTGAAAACTCCCCACACAGAAAATGCCCTCGGAGCATCAATCCCGAAGGCCCAAACTGAAGAACAAAGTCAAGAACCGCCACGATGCTTGCTAGGAAGACCCATGTGGGTAAACACTACCCTACGACGATAACCAAGCCCTCGAAACGCACATCACAGACAAAATCTCTCCTCGGAGAACGTACTCAAGAACAACCCGAGAATAAACTACCCTCGGAACACCACTATAAAGTCCGAATTCAAAAGACAAAAGCCATAATCAGCTACAAAGGAAGTCGGAAAACGTACTATGTGTGCCCCGACCAAGAAGCATCCCTCCACGAGAACAAAATAACCCTCGGAGTCCAGATCCAAACCAAAATACCCCTCGGAGAAAATATCCCCAAACAACTACGCAAGAATAAGCCCCTATCGGAGCGACAATATCACAAGAGGATCATCCTAAACTTCCCATCAAGCCACTGTTGAAAGCTCCGACCCCTCGGAAGACAGAAGCTGCGAATAATGCCCATCAGAGAAAAGAAGAACACTCGGAGGAAGATAAGACCATCCCAGTCAGCGTCTAGTAGATTAAAGATATACCTTATCTTATCTCTTTACGCTTATGGCGACACTTGTACCCCAAAAAAATATGCATAACGACACATGTATCAACACATGCAAGCACATGCATAATGACACCTCCCCCTAAAAAGCCCTATAAAAGGCTGAGAAGGAAAAGAAGAAAGAGGACTCAAGTAAGGACAAAGAACTAATACTCAAGTGATACTTAGAAAGAAATACACAACCATACTTATGTATACTGGGAGTGAAATTCAGTGAATAAAGGAAGGATATTCTCGTAATTTTTCTCATAATAGCCAAAAAACTTTCTTGAGCCACGGACAGAGGCGTTTCGACCCTACAAATATTCCAGTTAATCAAGGCATAATTCCAAACCTGTTAACATTGATGTTAGTAGAGTATATATACGGATCAATGGTGATAAGGTAAGGAAAGTGATGTGGCACGAATCTATTGAATTGACATCTCATCTACAAGCTTAAGCTGTTAGAGAGGGTAGACATTTAATATTTATATATATTATCTCCAATACGTCTCCTCATGTGCAAGCTGTAAATCTTTTTTGTTACACCTATCACGTGGCAATTGTTTTATAATTGGGTGGCGGTAGGATTCGAACACAGGATCTCTTGTGGATACCATGTAACAGATGGTAGACATTTAATATCTATATATGTATTATTTCTAACCCAATCACCTAAGGATTATTATAAGGATTAATGGTCGGAAATACATTGGTGGAGTAAATCGTACAAGCTGACAAAAGTTAGGAGGTATAGTGGTGAAAAAAAATTCTTCGGGGGCAATTTAAAAAACACCTCATGGTTACGGGGTTTGATGTTTTTATCCCAAATTTAATCTATCTTCGTATTTTAGAAATGCTGATATAAGCTAAGTTATTTTAGCGCTGGACAACAGATGAAGATGGAGCTCTTGTTCTAACTATAAATAATATATCAAGAATGAGTTATTGGAAATATACTACAACAACTATATGTATTATCTATCTTTACAAATACATGCATCTTAATTAAACTATGTCTATTTTATTAATGATCTTAACTTATAGAAATAAAATGCTAAATTATTATTCTAATAACATGTACTTCGTGGAATGGACTGTGTTTAGATCTGATTTGTTAGAATAGATTTGTATAAATAAATTAATATTATCTTTTGTATAGAAAGATAGCAAGATATCTTCCTTTGATTAGGCAGTTTCCTTAATGATAGGACTCTTTGTACTAGTATATATACTCTTCATTCATTAATGAGATATTCTTTTCTTTTTCTCTATTCTCTCTAATCATGACCAACCCTAGCGTCGGCAGCCCTAAATCCGACGCCGCCGTCTCCTCCTCTCTTTTCGGCGCCACCTCGACCGCCATGATGGAACCCTCCAAATTCCATCCGGCTTTGGCCATCTCTAACGTTAAAAACTTTATCCCCATCACGTTAAACTCGGAAACCAGCCAATATACATCTTGGTCAGAACTTTTCAAAATCCACGCTCGCGCGTATCAAGTTCTCGATCACATCACGCCTCCTTCTTCCGTTGACGATACTCTCACACAGGACGACCTATGGGATCGTCTCGACGCCATTGTTCTTCAATGGATATACGGGACCATATCCATCGACCTACTTCACACGGTCATGGAAAAGAACTCCACCGCATTGCGTGTATGGACCCGTGTTGCTGATTTGTTTCAAGACAATAAGAACTCTCGTGCCGTTCATCTCGAGAACCAGGGACTCCGGGCCGGAGAATTCTTCTGATACTTGATGGGGAATCATGTCACGGACATGAATGAACTTATGCAACAAGCCGAGACTCACATTCTTATGGAAGAAGCTGACAATACAAAGAGGAGTATGGAGAACGACGACAACGAGTGTCACGAGCGCACGGAAAAAGAAGCAAAGGCAAAGGAGAAGGGCAAGGAGGGAAAGTCGCCCCCTCGGAAGGACGATGGGGAGGTGGTCAAGAAGTTTCTCAAACCCGTACCCCTTCCTCCCATGACCCTGGCCCCCGTGGAAGTACTCAATGTGATGAGAGGCAACGAAGAGTTACGCTGGCCCCGACCGGCCAAATTCCCCAATAAAGACAAGGACACGGGTAAGTACTGTAAATTCCATAAAACATATGGACACACTACCGAGGAATGTACCACCCTTCAAAGAGAAATACTCCGCCTCCTAGAAGCCGTATATTTGAAGAACTATCTTAAGAAAGATAGTTCCGAGGGATCCAAGACAAACGTTTGGAAAAGGTTCCGGGGAGAGTCAGATGAGACTGCCCCTAGCCGATGGTCCCGAGAGAAGACAAAAGAACGACGGCGAAATTCCCGAGAGAAAACTAGAGAACGTCGAAGATCGTCCCGGGAAAGAACTAACGGACATCCGCGACGATCACGAGAAAAGACCACCGGATATCGGAACCTACCTCCTCCCTCCAAAATGTACGAAGTTAACCCTCCATCGGGACGGACGATTAGCATGATCGAGGGAGGAGACATCTCAATGACACCCAAGGGTAAGAAGAAGAAGTACTTGAAGGAAGCAAGACGGTGGGAGCAAGGGCTACCTGTGTGCTCCACCCAGGCGGCGAAACTACAAAGCATCGCGTTTGGGCCTGACAACTTAAAGGCTATAATTTACCCCCACGAAGACCCTTTGGTCATTGAAGCCACTATTTATGGATTCAAAATCCAGCGCATTCTCATAGATACAGGGAGCTCTGTGGATGTGCTATTTTTACCCACTTATCTTGCCATGGGATTTGTTAGGGCCGATTTCCTTTCGGTTGGGCTCTAAACCATGCGGCCCATGTCTTATCTATATTGATATTGTTTTGTTTAAATTATTAGGATATAGTTAATCTGATTTAGTAATTATCTTAAAGGATATTTGTTTATCTTAAAAGATATGTTATCATCTAAATAATGATTTATATTCCTTATCTCTTTATTACATTTAGACTAATAAGCATGCAGGTTCATTGAAGATCCGTGAAGATCATTTGGAATCCCCTTAATAAGGAAGGATAGCCTTACGGATCCACCAGAACAGTTGGCGTGCTCATCTTACTTGGAAAGAAGATTGCCAGTGGAGTGCAACTGAAGATTCGATAGAAGATTCAGGTGTGCCTATATAAAGGGAAGACTCGAGACCTTTAGAAGATACTTTGAAAAAGATATTAAGCAGTCTGTCTTGTATCGATTCATTAGAGAATAGCATTAAGTCAGAGAGTCTCTGGAGTAGCTTAGTGTGTCTTCGATTCAAACGTGTTTCTGAAAACAAGTTAAGGGTTAGGTGTTGCAACTGCATATGTTAGAGGGAGTCTATTATATGAGTTGATTTAAATCCTTCATTGTAATTCTTAAGTAGGAAACAGTTTGAGTCAAACTTTGGGTGAAAACCCCGTGGACTAGGACCATTTGGACCGAACCACGTTAAAAACCTTTGTGTTCTTTACTGTTTATGTTTTACTATTTTTCACAATTGCAACAGCAAAACTGTTTTCAAACGTTAAAGAACTATCTTCTGTTATATATTTAAGTGTACATTTGCAACTATTGTTAAGTGCAACTGGACACATTTACAAGTATTGCAGATACTAAGATCTTACAATTGGCATCAATAGCGGGTCATTATAGTTACATAGTGTAGATTCTGGTCTAAAGATCTTTGTTTTGTTTAATTGTTTTTCTTATGGAAGAAATGAGGGAAGGTCTGTCGACCATCAAGCCACCAATGCTGACGGCTACAAACTACTCCTACTGGAAGAATCACATGCGAAACTTCATCAAACAGCAGGATCAGAAAGCCTGGAAGAGCATTCTAAAAGGGTGGACCCCACCGACAGATGATCAAGGACGAGTGAAATCCGAGCTGGAATGGACCGATGCTAAAGAACTCTTAGCAAACTATAACTCTACAGCTTAAACATTATTTTAGTTGTTGTTGATTATGACCAATATAAGAGTATATCTAACTGTGAAATTGTAAAAGATACTTGGCAGGCTATTGAGAATGCACACCAAGAAAATGACAAAGTGCGCGCATCAAAGTTGCAACTACTCAATGACCAGTTCAACTATGTACGCATGGAAGAAACGGACACCATCGCTCAGTTCCATTCCAAACTCAGGCATCTCTCTAGTGAAGCTACCATCCTTGGAGCGGATTTCCCTGAATCCAGAATCGTGCTAAAACTCCTAGGATCTCTTCCTGGAAGGTTTGCAATGAAGGTCTCAGCCATTGAAGAAGCAAAAGATGTTAACACACTACCTCTGGCTGATCTCATGGGATCATTAACCGCATGGGAAATGAAACTCAAGAGAGAAGGAGACACCATATCCGAAGGAGTTGCACTTCAGGCCAGTCTTCCACAGAACAGTCCCAACTCAGAATTAGAGCAATCCCTATCACTCCTCACAAAGAAGTTCAACAGAATGAACAAACGTTGGTGTAGAGGTAACTCTTCAAACCCAGTTGCAAGTCCCTCTGATTTATCTAATAATAAGCCTTCCGCTACTAATAGACTTGACAACAAAAGGTCTGGAAAGGGTATTCAATGCAGGGAATGTCAAGGTTTTGGACACATAAGGGCAGGCTGTGCAAATCTTCTCGAGAAAAACAAAAGTCGTGCATTACTAGCATGGAGTGAGGATGAATCTGATAACAGTGCAGATGATACAGAAGAAGTCGCTGACCTTGCGTTTTCATCATTCATTCCCTTTAGAGCCAACATGGGAGTTGCAATTCACAGCATAACACACTCCGATAGCGACTCACTTGACAATGACGAGTTGGATCTCACAGATGATATGGAGGCAATCCGCAAAAGAAACTCTGAATTGGAGGCCCAACTCAGAATCGAATCAACCTTTGGCAGCCCTGTGAGAATGAACAACAAAATTCTTGAACTCAAAAGAAAAGTTATCGCGCTCACCTTGGAGAGAGATCTTTTGTCCACTGATTTGGACTCGGCACTTAAGGCCCATAAAGCACTAGTTGAAGTGTGCGATCTCACCAAGAAAGAACTGGACGCATTGGCTAAGAATGTGAAGTTACTCACACCAGGCACAGAAAACTTGGAAAAAGTTCTGGACACCCAGAAAGTTGCAACTGGGAAAACAGGAGTAGGATATGTTGATCCCACTACACCAAAGTTTCTTGGTAATTCCAAGATATCCATTTCCAAAAAGAAGAGGATACCCACGGGAGTTGAAATCCCTTTCGACTATCCCAACACCAACAATCAGGTATGCGTCAGTTGTAATTTGCCAGTAACAGTATCTGACCAGAATTCTGTAAACAGGTTTGCAAGAGGAAGGTTCATTCCTACCTGCCACCGCTGCGGAGTCCAAGGACACATCCGTCCCTACTGTTATCAGCTATGGACACCTCAGGACACACCCTCCCTCACTGCTCCCGAAGTACAGAATAAGAAGAGGAGAAATCGAAGAAAGAAGAAGATCATACTGGATGCACCCACAGTTGCAACCGTCGTGCCACCACAACAAGTTTGGGCTAAGAAATCTCCTAACCCTCTTATTTGTCTTACTGCTTGAAACTCTACCTCTCAACAAGGATCTTATTCTAATTCTTGGTACTTTGATAGCGGATGCTCTAGGCATATGATTGGGAATAAGGACATTCTAAGCAACTATGTGCATGAACGAAAAGGGGATGTTGTTTTCGGTGATGGAAACCGAGGAAAGATAATGGGGATAGGAACCCTAAGCGTTAAAGGTTTACCCAAACTTAGAGATGTTCACTATGTTGATGGACTATGTGCAAATCTTATTAGTATTAGTCAGTTGTGTGACGATGATCTCTTTGTTCACTTTACCAAAGATGAATGTGAAGTTGTAGATCAATTTCAAAATAGAGTTTTGAAAGGACTAAGAAGCACTGAAAACTGTTATACTATGACTAACTGTAAAGCTACTTTCAGGTCACTCACTTGCAACTTGAGCAAAGAATCTGTTGCATAATTATGGCACCAACGGCTTGGACACCTCAATTACAAGTCCCTGGCACAGCTCTTCAACAATCAAAGTGTGAGAGGACTACCAAAGCTTGGAGCAAAGCCGATTGGAAAGTGTGGGTCATGCCTTGAAGGAAAACAGACAAGAGCAAGTCGTAGTGAGTTGCAACACATATCATCGGTAAGAGTTCTGGAATTGCTACACATGGATCTTGTGGGACCCATTCAAAAGGAAAGCATTTCTGGTAAGCGTTACATTTTTGTATGCGTTGATGATTTCTCAAGATACACCTTGGTTGAATTTCTAAAAGACAAAAATGAATCCTTTGTTTTCTTCAAAAACTTGTGCAACACTGTTGCAACTGAAAATGATCTAACTGTTAAAAGAATTCGAAGTGATCATGGTAGAGAGTTTGAAAACTCAAGCTTTGTTGAATTCTGTTCTGACAAGGGTATATTCCATGAATATTCATCCCCCATCACAGCACAACAAAATGGGGTTGTTGAAAGGAAGAACAGGACACTAGTTGAAATGGCAAGAGTTATGTTGAACTCAAAGAAACTAGCCATCAAGTTCTGGGCTGAGGCAGTGAACACTGCATGCTATGTCACTAACCGAGTTTACCTACACCCAGGTACAACTAAAACTGCCTATGAACTCTGGAAAGGTAAAAAACCAAATGTTCAACACTTTCATGATTTTGGTTGTGCTTGCTACGTTCTGAATGATAGGGAACCTAGAGGAAAATTTCAATCAAAATCTGATCTAGGAATTTTTGTTGGGTACTCACGGTACAGTCATGCTTATCGCATATTCAATATGCACACTCAAACTATAGTTGAGTCATCTAATGTTGAATTTGACGATTATAGGGACTTTGCAACTACATCATCTGAAGTTCGGATCACTGAATTAACAGATGCTGATGATGAGGAGGAATCACACCGCCCCCACAAAATTTCATCGCCAGTTGCAACTGACACAGTCAACCAGCAACCTGAGGTCATTCCGACGGGTACAGTTCCAACAGAAACAACCCCCAATGTAGTAGTGCAAACAGAGAACCTGGAAGCACCACCACACATTAGAAGGAACCACCCACCTGAAGCTGTCATTGGGGACATAAGTGACGGGATAAGAACGCGAGATATCCCTCTAAAGAGATATGACCAAATGGTGCGCTTTGTGAGTTACACTTCTAAGATTGAACCCAAGAATGTAAAGGAAGCACTGTTGGAAGAAGCTTGGATTGAAGCCATGCAAGAGGAACTGAAACAATTTGAAAGAAATGATGTATGGACACTTGTCCCTCGACCAGACAAAGTGAACATCATTGGTACCAAATGGATATTCAAGAACAAGACCGACGAATTGGGAAATATAGTGCGCAACAAAGCCAGACTAGTTGCACAGGGATACACACAAGTCGAAGGAGTCGACTATGACGATACATTTGCTACAGTTGCAAGACTAGAGTCCATTCGTCTTCTACTCACAGTTGCATACGGTTTGCACTTCAAACTCTTCCAGATGGATGTTAAGAGTGCATTCCTGAATGGATACTTAAACGAAGAGGTGTTCGTCGAACAACCTAAAGGTTTCACAGATCCACATTTTCCCAACCATGTGTTGAAATTAAAAAGAGCACTTTATGGCTTAAAGCAAGCCACACAGGCATGGTATGAAAGACTCACCGTTCATCTCCTTGACAAGGGATACACAAGAGGGAGTGTAGATACAACCTTGTTCTACAAACACTTCGGAACTAACATTCTTATTGCTCAAATTTATGTAGATGATATCGTGTTTGGATCTACATCTCCGGATGAGTTGCAACACTTCATTTTTGTTATGAAAAATGAGTTTGAAATGAGCATGGTTGGTGAACTAACTTATTTTCTTGGTTTACAGGTCAAGCAACAAAATGATGGAATATTCATATCCCAGACGAAGTATGCCAAGAATCTTATCAAGCGTTTTGGCCTTGAGCATGCTAAACCTATGAAAACTCATATGGGATCGATAGATCGCCTCAGCAATGATGATAGTTGCAACACGGTGGATCCCAGTCTTTACCGAAGCGTGATAGGAAGCCTACCGTACCTCACTGCTAGCAGACCTGACATATGCTTCAGTGTTGGAGTATGTGCACGATATCAGGCCAACCCGAAAGAATCTCATCTCAAGGCTGTCAAGCGAATTATACGTTACATCTCTGGTACAACAGATTTTGGTCTCAGTTACAACTTCAATGATAACCTGTCTCTTGCAGGATACAGTGATGCAGATTGGGCAGGATGTGCTGATGATCGGAAGAGTACCACAAGAGGATGTTTTTACCTAGGAGAAAATCTTGTGTCTTGGTTTAGCAAGAAGAAACACTCAATCACATTGTCCACAGCTGAAGCCGAATACATTGCTGCTGGGAGCAGTTGCACCCAACTGGTTTGGATGAAACAAATGCTAGAAGATTACGGTATCTCGCAAAAGGAAATACTTCTCTATTGTGATAATACAAGTGCCATCAACATCTCTAAAAATCCAATCCAACATTCTCGTACTAAACACATTGATATTCGATATCATTATATTAGGGAACTGGTTGAGGCTAAAACTATTGAGTTACGACATGTGTGCACTGACCTTCAACTTGCAGATATCTTTACCAAAGCTCTGGATGTGACACATTTTGAGCACCTTCGCAAGTCGTTAGGGCTCTGCCTTATGTGAATTGCAACAGGAACCCGGTTGCAACTGAGGATGACCAGTGTCTGACCTTCCGACCTGTTACTGGTCTTAGACAGTCTCCTCATGTTTGTTGTACTCTTACTCAAAAAAAAAAAAGGAGGAAGAAATTTCTTTTCATAAGTTGGAACTGGAAAAAGCTACCTGACCTAGAAGCAGCAAGTGTGAAAGCTAGCAATTCTTATCTTACGCGACTCCTCATTGCAAAGAGCTACCTTGCTCACAAATGTGTCAGTGTGAAAGCTACCAGTTGCTCACGGTTCCTTGTTTTAGTTGCAACTGAGTATCATTCAATAAACTCCCTGGAGAAACAGCGTGAGTTTGGTAAAAGGATGGATTTTCTCCACTGGTTGCCTTGGTTCTCGTGTTGCTGTGTTCAATTCTACTTAACATGCTGGAGCCCTAATTACGCGTGATTGGGCCTCACTGGGTGACACATTGTGAGTTCAATTTTTTTTGTTTGGCAGGTTGTTAGGACTTGTATCATATTCGTATCTTAATTAGTTTTAACCCTATCTCTTTCGTTTTAAATGAATCGTTATCTTGTGAAAAGAGTATCTAGGGCTAATTGAGTTTTTGGTGGGCTTTTTCCCTCCTAAATTTCTAGGGTTTTAGAAATACTTATTATATGCTCTGTCGCCCTTCCTTTCTCTCATTACCCTCTTTCCACAGATCTCACGTTTTCTCTCTCTCTCTCTCTCTCTCTCTCTCTCTCTCTCTCTCTCTCTCTCTCTCTCTCTCTCTCTCTCTCTCTCTTCGATTAGATTTTCTTTCACATGATGGGAGGATCTACGCGTAAACCAGCCGCCACCTTCTCCAAAGAAACCCTTGACCTTCCTCCTCTCCAAACAATCCACCCACCATCTCCCACGACGGCACATGCAACTACAGTTGACAGGAATACTGCCCAATCGACTGAGCAGCCCTCACCACCTTCACCACCACCTCCGCCTTCTCCGCTGCGCCGATCACCTTTCCCTCCGCCTCGCTCCACTGCTCAAGCAAAGGGGAAATCCAAAGTTGGATCCGCCTCCACTACGCCGCCGCCACCACCTGAGGAAGATCTCGCCTCACTTGCTGCTCCTCCTTCCTCCTCTAGTGCGAATACTAGGAAGCGGACCAAGATTCCGGTCCGCCAGCCTCCCCGTCGCCATCGCCTTCACAAGCTCGCTGACCTGCAACCCGCCTCTGAGACGGAATCAGAGGGCAATGTACCTGACCGATCACCTGAGCCCCCTAAGAAGAAGGCCAAATCTTCTGCTCCTCCAAGAAAACCCTCACCTCTTGTGCCCGAGTCTCCATTCATTCTCCCAGATGTTGCTTCTGCCTCTGCCGCCTTGAAAGCTGCTAGGGCTCACACTAAGCGCTTCTACACTGCTGACGCAGAAGCTAAAATTCTGGAGATTCGAAAGCGCCCTATTGTTGTTGAACGGCCGTTGGAACTCAAGTCTTATGAAGAGACTGGTGTGCTGGAACTCCTTGAGCAGCGCGGGTGGCTGGTTGCAACTCAGAACGCCACCAAATACAACAAGGTACTGGCCCATGAGTTTTATGCCAACCTCACGACCCAACTCGATGCGGAGGGATCACTCCAGCGCCATGTCATTTTTCTTCGGGGAAATGTCTGTCCTTTCACCGCTGAGCTTCTCTCCCAAGCCATGGAGGCACCCATCGTGGACACAGCTGGGCACTCTGAGTTGCGACTGGAGTGCGACATGAACAAAGTTGCCTGCGAGCTGACTGGCAGATCAATCAGTGTATGGCCCTTCGATCCTTTTCCCACCATCTCACTCACGAACCAGTACAACCTTTTGTTTCGGATCCTTGTCAGGCACTGGCTACCTTGCACGCAAACCTCCACCATCCGCCCAGAGGTTGCCAGTTTACTGCTTCGTGTGGGAACAAGAGTTGCAATTGACATGGGGACGCTCGTGTTCGAACGCATTTACAGAGGCACCTTCCCCAACGTCCATCTCTCACTAGGGTTCCCTGCACTCATCTACAGGTTCTTTGCCTCCAGGCACCCATCCATCATGTTGGACAAGGAAGAACTTCTCGAGTGCCCGGTCATGCGTGCTAGGACTAAGATTCTGAACAAGCCGTCGCCCTCCCCAGCTGCAACTGGATCTTCCACAAAGAAGCGCTCCGGTTCCATTCCCGACGCCTCCGCCAGTCTTGATGGGGTACGCCTGGAACTCTCCAGGCTGAATGGTCTGGTGGCTGAGCTGGTCCAATTAAATGAGGAGATGCGCACTTCGATGGCCCTTCAAGCATCCAAGCTAGACAACCTGTTGCAACACGCTGATATCCGCTCTGGGCCTGGTGAATCTTCTGGGAATGGTAACGGTACCCCTTGATTTGTTGTTTCAAAAAGAGGGAGATTTTGTTTAGGGGGAGTTGCGCTTGCACTTCCCTTATTACTCTAAATCTGGACAATTTTTACTTTATGTTAACGTTTTGCCGGAAGGTTGCACTGCTGTTGCAACCAGTACACTTCATACACTGTTGCTTTACTCTACTTTCTGCGCGTATTACTTGCTTATGAATGCTTTCTAACGATTGTGCACAATGGTCAATAATTTTGACAAAACAAGTCAAAGGGGGAGATTGTTAGGGCCGATTTCCTTTCGGTTGGGCTCTAAACCATGCGGCCTATGTCTTATCTATATTGATATTGTTTTGTTTAAATTATTAGGATATAGTTAATCTGATTAAGTAATTATCTTAAAGGATATTTGTTTATCTTAAAAGATATGTTATCATCTAAATCATGATTTATATTCCTTATCTCTTTATTGCATTTGGACTAATAATCATGCAGGTTCATTGAAGATCCGTGAAGATCATTTGGAATCCCCTTAATAAGGAAGGATAGCCTTACGGATCCACCAGAACAGTTGTGCTCATCTTACATGGAAAGAAGATTGCCAGTGGAGTGCAACTGAAGATTCGATAGAAGATTCTGGTGCGCCTATATAAAGAGAAGACTCGAGACCTTTAGAAGATACTTTGAAAAAGATATTAAGCAGTCTGTCTTGTATCAAGTCATTAGAGAAGAGCATTAAGTCATAGAGACTCTGGAGTAGCTTAGTGTGTCTTCGATTCAAACGTGTTTCTGAAAACAAGTTAAGGGTTAGGTGTTGCAACTGCATATGTTAGAGGGAGTCTAGTATATGAGTTGATTTAAATCCTTCATTGTAATTCTTAAGTAGGAAATAGTTTGAGTCAAACTTTGGGTGAAAACCCCGTGGACTAGGACCATTTTGACCGAACCACGTTAAAAACCTTTGTGTTCTTTACTGTTTATGTTTTACTATTTTTCACAATTGCAACAGCAAAACTGTTTTCAAACGTTAAAGAACTATCTTCTGTTATACTTAAGTGTACAGTTGCAACTATTGCTAAGTGCAACTGGACACATTTACAAGTATTGCAGATACTAAGATCCTACAGGATTAAAGAATGAGAAAATTGGAGGTGGCTGAGGTACCCCTGGTAGGCTTTTTCGGAGAAGCTTGCAACACCCTTGGGACTGTGACACTCCCGATGTCATGGGGAGAAGGAGCCTTATGAAGAACGGAACCCACCAAATTTTGGGTGGTGGAAGCCTCGTCAAGGACGTATAATGCCATATGCGGAAGGCCTTCCATCCGGATGTTCGAAGCGATTCCCTCTACCCTGCACCTTAAGGTAAAATTTTCCACTTTATCAGGCATCGGAGAAGTCCGAGGAAATCAAGTTAGAGCCAGGGAGTGCCGCCTGAATGCTCTGCCCCCCGAGGAAGATGAAAACCTCTCGGACAGTAGCAAAAAACGAAAAATAGAAGAAACCCGAGTTCAACCCATCGAAGAGCTCAAAATGGTGGAACTCGTGGAAGGAAACCCTGAAAGGGCGATCAAGATGGGTACTAACATAGAGCCTGAGTTGGAAGCTCAACTGACTTCGGTCCTAAGAGAATTTTGCCACCTCTTCGCATGGGAAGGAGGCCCGCCCGGATAGATCAACAATAAGGTATGCCATCACTTCCTTAATCTGAAGCCAGGAGCCAAACCCATTCAACAAAAGAAGAGAAAAATGGGACCCGAGAGCAATAAGATTATCCGATCGGAAATCCAGCGACTCCTCAATCTAAGACAAATTCGAGAGGTCATATATCCCGAGTGGCTAGCCAACGTGGTCTTAGTCCCTAAATCGGGAGGAAGATGGAGGATGTGCGTAGATTTTACTAACCTCAATGAAGCCTGCCCAAAGGATTGCTACCCCCTGCCCAACATAGACTTGTTCGTAGACTCTACAGCTGGTTGTGCACTCCTGTCAACTCTTGATGGAGACCAGGGATATAATCAAATCCCAATGGCGTTCCTGGACCAGGACAAAACCAGCTTCATTACAGACGCAGGTACCTTTTGCTATTTAGCAATGCCATTTGGTCTCAACAATGTTAGAGCCACATATCAACGATTGGTGAGCCTCATGTTCGCGGGGCTTATCGGAAAAACAGTGGAAGTTTACGTGGACGACACGGTCGTCAAAAGCCGCTCCGCGAAAGATCATCCCGAGGACTTGCAAAAAGCATTGGCTATCATGGATCACTTTAGAATTAAAACAAAGCCAAGGAAATGCTCATTCGGTATCCGAGGAGGCAAATTCTTGGGATTCATGGTTACTGAAAAAGAGATAGAAGTTAACCCCGAGAAAGCCGAAGCAAACATAGGGTTACCTACTCCGAAATCAGTAAAAGATGTGCAAAAGCTGACCGGACGAATGGCCTCCCTGAGCCGATTTGTCTCTAAATCCGCGGAGAAGGGACTCCCTTTCTTCAAAGTCCTTCGGAATATCAAAGAATTCCAGTGGTCTACGCAATGCGAGGAAGCTCTCAAAGAATTGAAAAGCTACATGGTTAGGCCACCCTTGTTGGTCAAACCTTCACCCCAGAAAGAGCTCTTCGTATACCTGTCCGTTGGAGAGGAGGCCATCGGAGCAGTGTTAGTCAAACAACAAGATGAGGAACATCACCCGGTTTACTATGTTAGCAAAACTCTCCTCGGAGCTGAAACCAGGTATACCCTGACAGAAAAACTTGTACTAACTTTGATCACCACGACGCGGAAACTGCGCCCATATTTCCTTTCCCATCCGATCACTGTCTTGACCAAGCACCCCCTACGGGCCATTCTGAACAAGCCCGAGACCTCCGGGAGGCTGATAAAATGGGTTGTGGAACTAATGGAGTATGATATCTCCTACGCCCCGAGGCCTTCCATCAAGGCACAAGTACTAGTGGACTTTGTAACGGAACTCACAGGAATCAGAGCCGAACGGAAAGAACCCCTGTGGCACGCCTACGTGGATGGTTCATCGGTAAACACACATGGCGGAGCAGGGGTGATCTAGATTAACACAGAAGTCGAGGAGGAAGCGCTACACTTCGCGGTTAGGATCGATTACCCCGTGTCCAACAACGAAGCCGAGTATGAAGCTCTCCTCGTCGGAATGAGACTCGCACGGGAGGGTGGAATACGGAAAATCTGCCTGCACATCGACTCTCAATTGATTGTCCAACAAGTCCAGGGCTCGTATGAAGCGAAAGAAAAAAGAATGCGAGCATCCGTCCGGATTGAAGAATACAAGGCCCGGATGGCACGATACTATAATGCTAAGGTAAAACCTAGAACCTTCCAAGTTGGTGATTTAGTGTTAAAACGAGTCGGAGCCTCCAAGAACGTAGGCAAGCTCGAACCCCGATGGGAAGAACCCTACAAGATAGCGGGAATCATCGGACCCGCAACCTATCTCCTCGCCAACTCCGAAGGCCCAATCCTCAGCAATACTTGGAATTCCTTTAATCTCAAAAAATATTATGCATAGTGTAATGCAACCACTTGTACATAAATAAACAGTTGTTTATAAATAGATGGTTACGATACACTCAATTCCGAAAGGGATACATAGGTTCGCAAAACAAAAATGATGACCTTACATAGGAAATCATTATAAGCAACCTAACCCTAAGGGGCCATCTATTATAAATAACAGTTATCGGACCCCGAGGGGCCATCTACTACAAGATAACCACCACCTATTACAAGCTACTCATCCCTTAAAGGACGCTTCCCTTCTCGGATGAGACGACGACGCTGTTCTTCAGACAAAGTCAGAGGATCATCCAATGTCACGGTCACGCCCTCGGAGGCCATTGTGTTATCTCCGGGAAAAATGGGGCAAAGACTAAGTTCGGTAATGGCCAGGCCCGCGGGACACTCTGGCAATGCTTGTACAACGTCCCTACATAGTCGATACCCGATGCGGACTAAATCATGCA
Organism: Linaria vulgaris; assembly: GCA_948329865.1. Classification (NCBI taxonomy): domain Eukaryota; kingdom Viridiplantae; phylum Streptophyta; class Magnoliopsida; order Lamiales; family Plantaginaceae; genus Linaria; species Linaria vulgaris. Next base: position 78,902,689 of record OX415252.1, read on the forward strand.
TCTCCTCTTGTAAAGAGTCTCTCAAAGTCGAAGGACCCGAAATGTCCAAGACTGCTCAGACCTGGGCTACCACTAATGCTACCTCATGGGTGCGAGTTGTCTCCAACACCTGTTGGTTCGCCGCATCTCGTTCCTAAGTTGCCCGCAGCAGCTGGTCGTCGGAGAAACGAATCTGGTCCTTCAACTCCTTCAACCTTGCCTCTAAACCCATCACTCGGGCCCTTTCCAGCACCAACCGACGCTCTAGCTCCCAGGATTTGTCCTTCTCAATCTGAAGGACCCCCTCGTTAATCGCCCGAGCGGCCTCGTGATCCTCCCGCAATCGGGATATCTCCGTCTGAGCTTCCAGCAGGCCTTGCTCCAACTCATCCCGATGACGGTATACCAAGCCAGGATCAGAGGAGGAACATCCCTGAGATTCGATGGCGTCCATCACCATATAAATCTGCGTAGAGACAAACGGATCACTTCGGAAGGAACGAAATGTAAGTAATTAAATAAAACAGATAAAATGAGTACATACCTCGCACAGGTTTTTGCAGACCAAGTCCTGAGGACTGGAAGATGGAAGGGTTCTCATCAGCCCACAGTCTGTTACATTCAACAGACCGTTGAGAAAATTCCGACAGAACCCTGCTGCCGTCCCGAGGGGAGAAACATCATTGTTAGCCCCGAGGAGTGGAGATTCCACGAGGGGAGGATTCCCCTCGAGCAGAGGCATGGGGACACGCTCGGTACCTTCCTCCACTACATTCACAATGTCCGCAACTCGAAGAAAGGACTGCAACACTAAATGAGGCATTGGATAATCCATCTGGGAGAGAGCCACGATCTGATCTTCTACCCTGCGAGGAATCACAAAGCTCACTTGGGGGGCTTCCACAGGTGAAGCCCCCGGTTCCTGCCCCTCCGAGGAGGGATTAGTCATCACGTCAGTCACAAATCTATTGGAGATACCCTCCTCCGACACCCTCTGCATGCCATGCAAAGCTCGCCCCAGAAAATCGCCTTCGAAGGGCTCTATGGAGAACGCCCCCATCTCAGCACCTATAGACAGTATGAATATATGGTGAATCCGACGGCATATAAATCGATAAAAGAAACATGTAACAAACAGATAGACTTACGAAAGTAGAAGTTGCTGTGAAGGGGACGAATCGGAGAGTTGCATCCCTCCACTCCCTCTTGAAGACCTGCAAAAATAAAGGACTCGGGGTAGGCGAGCAGGCCAATGATGTCGTACGAGCCAGAAAACAGTCCAGAACGTCTCAGCTCCTCCCACTCCCATCCCAATGTTGCAGAAGTAGGCGAGACGTATCCCAGGCCTGATCGGATGGGCACTCCCCATGATCGTGCCGATTGGCCCCTCGGACGGACAAAGAAGAACCTTCGCCTCCAGTCCCCTCTACGAGAGCGAGGATTGGATACACGAGTGAAGGCTTTTTCGATGTCCCGATAGGCCAGGCTGAAAAAGGGAGCTCCATCCGAGCAGGGCCGAAGGATAAAAATCGCTCCCATCCGATACGGGGACAGAGGAAGGTTCAGGAGTTCGCAGTATAAGACGTATCCCACTAAGTGGCGATACGAATTGGGCGTTAGCTGGCTCGGACAGATTTGCCAATACTGAAAGAGCGTTCGGGAGAAGGGGTGGAAAAACACCCGCAACCCACAGTACATCTGCTCGTAATAGACCATTAAAAATTTCTAAGGAGGATCGTACGCCCTCTGGTCCGAAAAAGGCACGACCACGTCAAACTCATCAAAGTTCAAGTTATACCCGGTAAATAATGACAACGCCGAGTCTCTACTCTCAGTACTTACTACGGATCCCACACGCCCTCGGTCTATCAACCGCGAAGGGCTCAAAGGGATCAAATCAAATTCAGAAGACTCATCGGCAAGAGAGTATGGCTCCCTGCCCATGAACACTCCCCTCATATGATCCATCCTTCGTGAATCCTCTTGCGAAGGCCTATTCCCCACTCTTGAGGTAGAACTCGCCACGATGGCCGATCGATTCTCAATTGGCCTATCCCACGGCCCTTGGGAAGAGCTCTCCGAGGAGACATGACGAACCCCTAGCGGCCCAGAAGAACTCCGGGCAGAGTTTCGAGTGGAACTATTAGAGGAAACGGATCCTCCCTGCTTATAATACGGAGGCATCATTTTACTAAGGTAAGTAACTTACTTTCTTTTCAATTGAATTCTCAAAAACTCAGAAACCACGAGCAAAATATGTCTAAAAAATGAGTCAAGTATGGCGAATGTGAAAAGTGAAAGTTGTGAGATAAAAATGATTATACTCACTAAACCATTATATACGCTCCCAGTGAAAAGGATAAGAACTTGAGCTGTCCAGGTAAATTAATTGTTAGGGCCACGTGTCTAATGACTTTCTTACTTAAGAAAAGTGACTGCCATGCACTAAGACACCTCCTGCTTTAAGTTTTACCTGGTCAGCAAGTCTTCTTTTCACTATCTTATCCTAAGATTAATGATGGAGATGTCAGCAATTATAATTACTAAACATTCATTGTTGCTCAAGAAAGGAAAAGACAAAATGGAGAAAATAAAGTAGCTATTCATTCATATGGGACCCAAGAAGTCCTCGGAATGTTTACAAAAGTGGAAATGAAAAACATAAAGGCTAAAAATGTTGGAAATTTAAAAAGGCACTAATCTAAAAAAGAAAAACTCTATGCTAAACCCCCGCACTCGGAGGAAGCGTAGGCGGAGTAGCAGAAGTACCCTCGGACAAGGATGCATTCGGATGCTGCTGGGCAAGTGGGGACATAACTCCTCCAGAATCACTCGGCCTAGGACTTTGGCCGCTCGTAGATCCCATCGGAGATGGCAAAGGTGAAACCCAAGGAGAGGACGAGTTGCTAAACCTCTCGTACAGATTCCGCACTTGAAGAGCGGATGGCCTCTTTAGCCTGCTGATCTTGAACACTTCCTGAACGTTTACATCCGAGCGCACCACCGAACGCACCAGCTTCACACACTCCATGTAGCCCCAGAGCATATGGCCAATAGAGAGCTCCTCACGCTGTCGTGCGAAGGCATCCGAATACCTTGCCGCTACTTCCCTCTCGGTGAGCTGAGTCGCCGAGTCCAACTTGGTGTTCAACTCCTCAACAGAAAACGCCGCGGCCAGCTTCCCTTTGAAGACCTCCTCACGACCCTGAGAAAGCTCCAGTTGCTCTCGGATCAGCCCCTCCATCCGCTGAGCTCCTGCCTTCTCTTCCTCGAGCACTTTGATCCTTGCCTCCAGAATGTCCTCGGAAGCCTGTCTCTCCTTAGCAAGGACAACCATTCTAGCCTCAATGTTCCGCTCGAAAATACTTGCCTCCTTCTCCAGCACCGCAATTCGGGCCTTTGCCTCCCTCTCCGAGTCGGTCAATTTCTCCAACTCGTATTTTAAGCACTCGATCAGCTTGCCACGAGTAGTTATCTCTGTCAGATCTATCCCATGCTGAAGGTCGTATTGGGCAATCAAAGTACTGAGCTCCCCGATCTTCTCCAAATCCTGCCTCCTCTGACCATCCAGTGCGGCCACCAACTCTTGAAGGGAGCGCACGTCATCCTTCTTGTAACCCTCCTCGAGGGCGGAAGTAGCCTCCTGCGCCTTCCCAACCTACGATACGGAAAGGAGAAGAAAAATGAGACTTAAGACAAGGATACGAGCAGGAAAGAAGGAGCATAAGAGCAGGGGACAAAGAAGCTTACCATGATAGCCATCCAGTTGAGGCATGTCTGCATAAAATGGAAGCCATCGGAGGCTGAGGCGTTGGAGGAGGCAAAGAATCGAAGAACCTATTGGAAAGCGGCCTCTACTTCTCTCACCGGAGGAAGATCCTCCAAACGAGTGGGAGGTACGGGCGGCTGGAAAGTGATCCCCCTCGGAGACAGTGTCACCCCCTGAGGAGAAGTAACCCTAGTCGGAGTGACTCCATCGGCCTCCGTTGAAACGGCCTTTTGACCCCCCGCCGCTCTAGAAGTACCTGCTCCCCCAACGAGCTAATCGAAGAGCAAAAATGTGTCATCTGGCGACAACTGCCCCTCGGGTTGAACCTCATGTACCTTTTCAGCCCCCTCAGAGCCACCTTGCTCCCCCCACCGGGTGGGCTGGAAGGAATTGAGCCCATAAGGCCTCATCTGCCAAAGTTGCGCCAATTAGAACAAGTATAAAATTCACTAAACAATAAGTGAGGAAGCAAATAAAAGGGAAGGACGACCAACATACCTGATAGAGAGGCGTCTCCACCAACATAAGGGACATCCCTCAACTCCTCCTCCGCTGTCATCGGAGCCTTCCCTTTTATCTTTCGTACCTGTTTGAAAAACGAACAACATTGCCTAAGTACGAGTATGAAAGCAGAATTGAAGGAATTTAAGGGAAAGAAGAGCGAGCATAACTTACCAATGGGAGTGCGCTCAGAGATTATCTCTTCCGAGGGCTCGTGTGCTATCGGAGGCCTTGGCGAAGAAGTCGGAGAAGGATCCCGAGAGGATAAGATCACCACCTCGGGAATCTCCGAGGCCAATTTTTCCTCACTCGCCCTCGGAGAGAGCTCTTCTTCTGAAGCCCTTAGGGAACTTCCCTCGTTAGACCCGGGGGCCGGCACAAGACTATAGCGGAATAAGGATCCACCTGACGCAGCGGGGCGGCATTCCGGATTATCCCTGCAGCATCAATATACAAACGTGCATGATCCTCGTGGGCTCCCTCTATATCCGGGCCCAACTCCACGCCCTCGGAAGCATCAACCTCCTCCTCAAAATGGTCACCCTCCTCCAAAGGATCGGAATGGCCACTTGACGAGTGGACTGAAGAAGCGGGAGCCACAGTCGGCCTCCTTCGTCCACTCGGAGCAGCCTCCAAAGGGCCTGGTTGCGAGTATTAGTTCGCCAAGACTTCTTCTACACCACGCAAAAACCAGCAGATGCAGTTATTGTCTACTTATGCATCAAAGATATACATATATAAAGAATACGAGAGCGGGGATAAGATACTTACTGAAAACAACCAAGACCTCAGAGGATATGGATAGCGGCTTTTTGACCGCGTTATCGGCAAACACCACGTGATGAAGCTCGGACATCTCAAATAGCATCGAAAAGTCATCCGACTCCATCAGCAGCTCCTGCGAAATCACCGGAGAAAGGACCATATCTTGATCCATGATACGCACCGGAGCCGCCCCTTCTCTTCAGTCGAAAGGCATGTCCCACGTGCCCTCAGCGGGTTGCACGAAGAAGAATTTGTTCTTTCATACACTATGGGAATTGATCGTCCCGTCCGGTATCCTCTTCGTGGAATTCCTGGAACTGTCACGATGGCGAATATGGTAGAAGGGGTACCCCCGGGTGAAACCACCACATCGAATATGGAGAAGAAATGGTCTACACCACACTCAAATCCATTCATTTGGCACCAAAAAACATAAATTCATAGGGCCGCAAACCCATTCGGAACCATCTGACTCGGGCTGATGTTGCACGCCTTGAACACCTCGCAGAAAAAGGGCGGCATAAACGAGCGCCACCCGTACTTCACCTGGGCAAAGTAAACAGTAAGCATTTCCGTGGGAGGATGACACGCCCTCTGACTTTCAGTTGGAATCTGAAAAGTCATATTCTTCAAAAAAGGACCCCGTGGATGTAAACAAATCCAGCACCTGCTCACGAGTAGCCGTACTCGGGATTTTCTCAATTTGAGCTAAACCACGAGCATGAGCCTTTTTTGGCTTAGAAACCCTAGCTTTCTTAGCGGAGGTGACACTGCTCCCCTCGGCCGCAGTAGAAGTATCGCCCTTTCGGTTGCGGGTCATTACCCCAGTCGGAACACCTCCCACGCCCGGCTGAATATCAACAGTGGCAGCAGTAGCTCCAAAAGTGGTGGAGGCGGCGATCGGATCAGTATTTGTAGAAGAAGCCATTTGTGAGGAAAAGAGGAAGACAAGATAAATTATATCTCCGAGAAGAATAAAAGAATCAGTATGCGAGAATTTTGCGAGAGGAGAAGAAATTTTTTTGCTCTGAGAAAGATTGCGGAAAATTTGAAGTGGTAAAGAAGATGGAGGTGTACGCTACTATTTATAGGCAACGAATTGAATACGTGCCCCGCTACCCACGCCCCACGTCGCCCACTCACGCGACACGTGCCCCCTCACACGCTAGCCGTTGGAGAAGATTAACGGACGGATGAATGAGGGGCATTTAATGCATCCAATGGCTAGAAAGAGCCGTTACAAAATTGGACCGTTATCCAAACCGTTGCTTCCCAAGGGCAAAGAGGAAAAATTCCTCTCCCCTCGTGAAGACTTCCAAACAAAGAGGAACAACGAAAAAATAAAGAAGGGCCCCTCGCCTCACTCATCTTGCATTACGCACTGTCACAAATCACAATATACCCTTCATATAAAATTAGTACGTCATAAGATTTACTAATACAAGAGTACTATACGTCATAAGATACACTAAATATATTATAAGATTATGACACCAACGCGTGATTAGTTCAGTTCATCCACTTGTATCTCGCCGGTCATCCACCACCATCACCACCTAACCATTTTTGTATGACATGGAGTTTCTCCAATATTTATGTGTTGATTGTTAACCTTAAAAAAATAATTAAGGGGTTAAAAGGACTGAACAAGAGGTTAGCCCTAAATCTAGGGATTAAACCCAAAGACGATACTATCGTCACGGATGCATTGAAGAACTCTCGAGTGTCACATACCCGACTGCGGTATGACGTGGCACCCGAAGAAATACTAAACCTCTCGAGTGTCACATACCCGACTGCGGTATGACGTGGCACCCGAAGAAATACTAAAGCCCATCGAGTGTCACATACCCGATTGCGGTACGACGTGGCATTCGAAGCGGCACTGAAACGTTCCTTGGAAAGTCACGATGAATAAAGATAAGATATCAACGCGGCATCGGAAAAAGAGTAAACCCCGATGGACCTTCGTGACTCTGATATCCATAAATACACCAAGAAGGACCATAACGGACCTCCGCGTCCCCGAAATTACGAGAATACTTCCTTGCTGAAAACTCCCCACACAGAAAATGCCCTCGGAGCATCAATCCCGAAGGCTCAAACTGAAGAACAAAGTCAAGAACCGCCACGATGCTTGCTACGAAGACCCATGTGGGTAAACACTACCCTACGACGATAACCAAGCCCTCGGAACGCACATCACATATGAAATCTCCCCTCGGAGAGCGTACTCAAGAACAACCCGAGAATAAACTACCCTCGGAACACCACTACAAAGTCCGAATTCAATAGACAAAAGCCATAATCAGCTACAAAGGACGTCGGAAAACGTACTACGTGTGCCCTGACCAAGAAGCATCCCTCCACGAGAACAAAAGAACCCTCGGAGTCCAGATCCAAACCAAAACACCCATCGGAGAAAATATCCCCAAACAACTACGCAAGAATAAGCCCCTATCGGAGCGGCAATATCACAAGAGGATCATCCTAAACTTCCTATCAAGCCACTGTTGAAAGCTCTGACCCCTCGAAAGACAGAAGCTGCGAATAATGCCCATCAGAGAAAAGAAGAACACTCGGAGGAAGATAAGACCATCCCAGTCAGCATCTAGTAGATTAAAGATATACCTTATCTTATCTCTTTACGCTTATGGCGACACTTGTACCCCTAAAACACATGCATAACGACACCTGTATCAACACATGCAAGCACATGCATAATGACACCTCCCCCTAAAAAGCCCTATAAAAGGCTGAGAAGGAAAAGAAGAAAGAGGACTCAAGTAAGGACAAAGAACTAATACTCAAGTGATACTTAGAAAGAAATACACAACCATACTTATGTATACTGGGAGTGAAATTCAGTGAATAAATGAAGGATATTCTCGTAATTTTTCTCATAATAGCCAAAAAACTTTCTTGAGCCACGGACAGAGGCATTTCCACCCTATAAATAATTCAGTTAATCAAGGCATAATTCCAAACCTGTTAACATTGATGATTAGTAGAGTATATATAAGGATCATTGGTGATAAGGTAAGAAAAGTGATGTGGCACGAATCTATTGAATTGACATCTCATCTAAAAGCTTAAGCTGTTAGAGATGGTAGACATTTAATATTTATATATATTATCTCCAATAGGCCTCCTCATGTGCAAGCTGTAAATCTTTTTTGTTACACCTATCACGTGGCATTTTAGAACTAGAAGTAGCATTTTCGTTACGTTGAAGTATGCAGCTTTGAGTTAGTATTCAGTAAGTAGTATGTTACTCAACATTGTATTCAGTGAAAAAATTGAAGTTGGTCGAGCCATTATCATCGCCAAAGGGTCTTCCGGTTTTCAAGCTATAGAGGCGATAATTTACTGCAACATGAGCAATACGTTACAAACTAGTCACGCGAGATGCTCATGGATAAAATAACATCACAAAATTCTTGGGTAACTGGATAACCTTGATTCAAACACTGGGTTGTTTATAGTTCTCACGATTCACATCAGTTGTATGACTAAATCTTTTGGGTGGCCATACGGTGATTCCTTTACTGTTCAACCACATGTACATCAACCGAACAGTGTTCCCAACCAGAAGGATGAGCATAACACCACTCCACACGGTTATTCTCGTCTGCGTAACATGTCCAGCTGATTCGCGAAGGTTCTCTGGGGTTACCGCAAAAACAAGTTAATAACATGATAAAAGTGAGCGTGTGTGCATGGTGAAGACGGTGAGAAAAGACAGAAAAGATTCTTCTATTAATTGCTGAAAATGATTACAATAGGGGTGTTATATATATAGCAGTGTGTCATAAGACTAACAACCAATAGGAAATCAGTACAATGTTCCCTTTACCTAACTGTTTTCTCTACAGTACTTATATCCTCCAATTTGGTACAATTAGCTGATGACTCAGCTACATTTCTCTCTTTATACTCCCCCTCAAGATGGGAATACATGTCATAGATTCCCATCTTGTCAACAAGAGTTCTAAAGAGCTTCAAACCAAGCCCTTTTGTAAAGATATCTGCTAACTGACTGCCTGTTGAGATGTGAAACATCTTAAACAAACCTTGTTGCAGCCTTTCTCTTACTACATGACAGTCAATCTCTATGTGTTTCGTTCTCTCGTGAAACACAGGATTTGAGGCTATGTGCATGGCAGCTTTGTTGTCACAAAACAGCAATGTTGGCCTGTCATGAATCTCTCAACTCTTTCATCAATTCTTTGATCCAAACTATCTCACAAACTGTGGATGCCATAGCTCTGTACTCTGCCTCAGCAGAAGACCTGGAGATGGTTTGCTGCTTCTTTGATCTCCAAGAAACCAAAGCACTTCCTATGAAAACACAGAAACCTGTAACAGACCTCCTTGTGTCTATACATGCTGCCCAATCTGCATCTGAGTAAGCTTTGATGTGAATATCATTGTTGCTGGGGAAAAACAGTCCTTGACCTGGTGCATTTCTCAAATGCCTCACTACTTTCAGTGCTGCATCCATATGACTCTTCTTTGGAGCAGATAGAAACTGACTGAGGGTTTGAATTGCATATGATATGTCAGGTCTGGTCACTGCCAAATAAAGCAATATCCCTATCAATCTCATGTATTGAGTGATATCCTTAAGGTCAACTCCCCCTTGCTGAGTTAATTTCAGATTTTGTTCAATAGGGATACCAGTAGCTTTTCCTCCCAATAAGCCACAATCATTAATGATCTCCAAAGCATACTGCCTTTGGTTGACAGTTATGCCATTCTTGCATCTTGCAATCTCAAGGCCAAGAAAAAACTTAAGAGGTCCTAGATCCTTCAACTTGAAGTTATCTTTAAGGTACTGTTTGAGAGATGAGATTTCAGCTTCATTGTTGCCTGTGACAACAATGTCATCAACATAAACTAGAATAGTAGTAGTGTAACCATTGCAATGTTTGATGAACAGTGAGTGATCAGAGGAAGATTGAACAAATCCCTGTTTCACAATAACAGATGTGAGTTTGTGGTTCCATTGCCTAGAAGCTTGCTTTAGACCATAGAGGGACTTGTGCAATTTGCATACTAGGTTCTCCCCCTCAGTGACAAGACCTGGAGGTGGAGTCATAAAAACTTCTTCCTCTAACTACCCATAGAGGAAGGCATTGTTCACATCAAGCTGATAGAGAGATCACCCTTTAGCTGCAGCAAGAGCAAGAAGACATCTAACAGTACTCATCTTAGCAACAGGGGAGAAAGTCTCAAAGAAGTCCAATCCCTCATGTTGGGTGTAGCCCTTGGCTACAAGGCGTGCTTTATGCCTTTCAATAGCTCATGTGGATGTATATTTGATCTTATACACCCATCTACATCCAACAACAGACTTCCCTGGTGGTAGAGGTTGCAGGGACCAAGTGTTATTGTCCTGTAAGGCAGTGAGCGCATCTTGCATAGCAGCTTGCCACAGGGGGTCAAGAATGGCTTGAGAGTATGAGTTAGGGGTAGTATGTGAAGCAACAGAAAGAATTGAAGATAGATAAGTAGGAGATAATCTATGAAAAGACAAGTTGAGAGGGATGTGAGTACTATTACCTGTGAGAGCAACAGCAGTAGTGGAATCAGATGGGACTGTAGTTGAAGAGGCCAACTTATACTGGTAGTCTTTCAGGTGAACAGGAGGATGTCTGATCCTAGTGGATCTCCTGAGGGGAATAGGAGAGGGAATGACATGAGACAGTGAGCTAGGTGGTGATGGAGATGAGTGATTTGAGGGTGGCACTGTAGTGGGAGAGGAGTTAGAAAGGTCTGGAGCTGATGATGAAAAATGTGTGTGTGGAGAAGGAGTGGAATGGGAAGTGTTCTGAGGTGGAGATGGGAAATATGTGTGAGGTGTGGAGTCAAAAGCTGTAGAGATAGGAGGAGATGAATAGGATGGTAAAGGAACAGTTGAGGTATGAGAATTATAAGGGAAAATGTGCTCATAAAAGACAACATCTCTGGATACAAAGCATTTATGAAGTGTGAGGTCATAAAGGATATAGCCTTTGATGTTGGCTGGATATCCTAAGAAGATGCATCTTCTAGCCCTGGGATGTAGTTTAGTGACAGGCTTAGGAACAGTTGTTGCAAAGCATAGACAACCAAAGGCTTTGAGATGAGCATATTGAGGGTGTCTGCCATAAAGAAGGAAAAATGGGGATGTATTTTGCAGATTAGGGGTAGGAGTTATGTTGATAAGATATGTTGCAGTGACTAAGCATTCCCCCCAGAATTTTAAGGGTAAGTGTGCTTGGAATCTGAGGGCTCGAGCTACATCTAAAAGATGTCTGTGTTTGCGCTCAACCACAGAATTTTGCTGTGGAGTATATGTGCAGCTCTGTTGGTGTATGATGCCATTAGATGCATAGAAATCTGACATTTTAAACTCAAGGCCTTGATCTGTTCTGAAGGCTTTAATAGTGGTTTGGAATTGAGTTGAGATAAGTTTATGGAAATGCTTGATAATGTTCTGAGTTTGAGATTTGTGTTGCACTAAGAAGGTCCATGTGAACCTACTATGGTCATCAACCAAAGTAAGAAAGTACTTAGAGTGATTAGAGGAAGCAACAGCAAATGGTCCCCATATATCAGTATGAATTAGATCAAAACACTTGTTACTTCTATGGTTCTCATTAGGGAAAGACAGTCTGTGCTGCTTAGCAAAGTGACAAGTGTCACATACAATGGAATTCAAATCCTTAGGGAAAGAAGTAAGGGAAGAAACAGAATCAAAATTCTTTAACAAAGCTAATCTAGGCATTGAAGCATGTCCTAGTCTATAGTGCCAAAGCAATGCAGAACTGGGGTGGGGTTGAGTGTGAACTTGATTGATGCATCCAGAGTCAGACTTCTCCTTCTGGCCCAAGACTACATAGTATAAGCCAAGCTTCTCAACAGCAGTCCCAATCCTCTCCCAGCTGCTTATATTCTGTATTACACACAGATTAGACCACAAAATAAGGCAACATTTGAGGTGAGATATAAGTTTACTCACAGAGATAAGATTGAAAGAAAAGGAAGGTACATAGAGAACATGGGAAAGGAAAATAGTGGGGGTAAGTTGAATAGAGCCAGAGTGAGTAACCTCAATAAGTTGTCCATTAGGAAGTTTGACATAAGTGTGGTTAAGGGGTGTAAGATCAGCAAACACAGATGAGTTGCAACAAATATGATCAGAAGCTCCAGAGGATCCAGGAGTGCTGATCAATTGTACTGGGACAGTGAGTTATAGAGACAGTGCTAATGTGGTTTAGGAATGAGTGAGTACCTGAACTTGTGTTACTCACAGTGGGAGTTGAAAGTGGAGGTGGTTTGCCAAGGATGGAAGGCATATTAGAGTGTTGTAGCAAGCTGCATAGCTGAGTAAACTGCTCCTGAGTTATAGGCAACTGAGGTCCTGCACTCTGCACCACCTGAGAAACCTGACTCACTGTACCTTGATTAGGCCTCCATGTAGTGACATTGGCAGGCTTGAATCTAGCCAGCTTATGACCAGGAGGATATCCATAACTCTCAAAACAGGTATCAACAGAGTGATTGTCCTTGCCACATTTAGAACATGGTGCTTTGAACTTGTTGTTTCCAGACTTGTTCCAAGGTTTGTAACCTCCTTTTCCTTGGAACTTCCCATGTACAGCTGCAACTTGTATGTTGTTGTTGTGGAGCTGTGTATTGACAGTCATGGCAACAGATTCAGTGGTGAGTGAGGGAGATGCAGTGAGTTCTAAATTTGCCTCCTCTTGGAGCACAAAATTGAAAACATCATCCAGATGAGGCAGGGGAGATCTAAGCAGAATCTGGTTCCTTACTCCCATGTATACATCATCTAAACCCATGAGAAATTGCATAACACGCTTTGTTTCTGCTCTCCTATTCATCACACTCAAGACTCCACAACCAACATTAGTACACTGACATGATTCTTCATGTAAACCAATCTCATCCCAAATAGCCTTCAATTTTGCATAGTACATGCTCAACACACAACCATCTTGTTTAGTATTTATCAACTGTTGTTCCAACATATAAATGCGGTTATTACTAGTTTTAGAAAAACGCCTTTTGAGTTCAATCCATATTTCAAGAGAAGAATCGGAAAATAGAGTAAAATCGGAAAGCTCATCAGAAAAACTTGCTGAAATCCAACCGAGTACCATATAATTGCACCGCAGCCATTGATGTCGGGCTGGATCGTGAGTTGCGGGTTCTGGTAAGCTACCATCAACGAATCCGAGTTTGTTTTTGGAAAGCAGGGCGATATGCATAGCGCCGTTCCAGCGGTGATAATTTTGAGGAGTGAGTTTGGATCCTGGGGAGATGATGCACTGTCCTGACGATTCTCCATGGTGTAGGTACAGAGGATGAGATGGGTCGTCGTGAAACGATGAGATTCGTGGCAGGGGTGGCCATTGTGAGGCTGGTGTTCCCTGTCCGCTCGTCGGGGTTCCTGGTGTGACGGAGCTTGACGGATTTGTCATTTAAGAGAGAAGAAGAGAGGTGAATAGTGAGCTCGATTTGAGCTAGAAGGATAAAGCGGAAATGTGACTTTCAAAGGGATCGAATAGTGGAATCGGATCCCACAGCTCTGATACCATAATAACATGATAACAGTGAGCGTGTGTGCATGGTGGAAACGGTGAGAAAAGACAGAAAAGATTCTTCTATTAATTGCTGAAAATGATTACAATAGGGGTGCTATATATATAGCAGTGTGTCATAAGACTAACAACCAATAGGAAATCAGTACAATGTTCCCTTTAGCTAACTGTTTTCTCTACAGTACTTATATCCTCCAATTTGGTACAATTAGCTGATGACTCAGCTACATTTCTCTCTTTATACAAGTATTACATAAGTCGCAGCAGTTGCTGAGACTGTCAGCCACATAATCATCATCAGAAGCCACATGAACAACCTGCGCCTAAAGGGCAGCCCACTGATGAGCAGCAAGATAGTACTAAGTGATGAAACAAACACGACGGTGTTTGAGGTAAGGTAACTCCGGAATATTCGTTTATTCCTATAGGCCATAACCGCTTCTCCAGCGTAATGGGGTTTGGGCACGGGCTTGCCTTGTAAATCTGTGGTCAGATCTTCCTGCCAAACGCCGCCTGCAGGGGTCACCATGGCTTGGAATGCCACTGTTGCCATGAGTATTGCCACCACCATTATGGCGTCACGTGTTCTGCTCAGCCACTCTTCTCGTTGAGTTTGAGCCTTGTTGGAAAAGCTGAACAGCCTCGGCGTAATAATTTTTCTGATTTCCGAATCTCTTATGTTTGGCGCACTTTGTTGGAAAATATCGAATGCTCTTTGACCCATAGAATTCCTTGCATTCACATCTATATATGTTGGTGCTTCCCACCAAATACTAGATAGTCTGCATGTATTTGTACTCATAAGCGTTGTTCGATAGATCATAAATAATGCATGTCAACAGACAAAAAACTTTCGCCTTACCTCATTTTGTTTGTTTCTAACTGCCATATGCAATATGGTATCACCATCATCGTTCGTTGCATCGAGGAGATCACTTAACTTTGGCACCAATATCTTCAAAGCTTCTAACTGATTGAACTTGATGCACAAATGCAGCATAGTCGTGCCTCCATTCAGCCTATCTCGAGCTGCAAATGGAGAACTTTGAAAGAGCTCTGTCAACACCTGAACACGACCTTTCATGGCAGCAAGATGAAGCGGATTCCTGCCTTGACACATCTCAGGTGCAACTGATAATAGTTCTCTTAGAATCTCGATGTGACCTTTGGCTGATGCTATGTGAAGTGCTGATGATTGTTGAGCGTCTAGTTCCTCGGCTAGCTGAGGACTACGGTTCAGGACTTCTCGAACGAAAGCCAGGTGCCCCTTCATTGTAGCTACATGTAGTAAAGGAGTCTTACAGGAACGCGTAAAGGAAACTTTGTCGAGAAGCAACGGATCATCTTCGAGTAACTCGTGTAACGCTCTTACATCTCCTGTCATCGAAGCTTTGTAAAGAGCCTTTTCTGCTACTACTCCATAGCTTTCCTCCATTGTTTTTTCCTCTGTTTATTTCTTTTCTCAAATGTAAGAGTTTGATTGCATTAAGAGTTATACATTTGTGTGTCCTATTTATTGACTTGGATTCTAACTTATTGCGTCAGTTGTGTGGTTTTGGTGTTCTGCTGCAAGAAATAATATCCTCATCAAAATCTTTCCTCGACTGATTGAAGGATAATTATATATATCTACGTCCCTAAGGCTTGGTCTTATTATGCAAACATTCCGTAATGTTGGAATACATGACAAAATCACCCCTTGAACCAAAATCTTCCCTCATCGAGATTCAAGTAATTTTTTTCAGTGATTTTTGGTCGTAAAACCATCGGGAAAAAAATGGGGCGAATTGCATAAACACCTACAATTTGTGTTCCTCTGTGCTAAAAAGGAAGTTGTGATCATGTTTGCATAAAGTGCGTATAGTTTGGTGGAATGATCCCAATACAGAATATCTATTAAGATTTCCTCATGGAAGCTTTATTTGAGATGTATATGCAAATTTAAAAGGTGTTTTTGTAATTGTTCCATCAGTGAGGGGAATTTCTGTAGTTAACCTCAACAGAGGATTAGTGGTTGTTATAATTCATTGACTTAAGAAGACTCTTCATGTGGTTTCAAGGCATATTCTATGTTTCTTGTTTTTTTGTTTCCATAAGTTTGGATGTTTATTAATAGCTTTATACAAATTCTTCCTTTGAAAAAGATGTTTCTGTACTTAAGCCACCATATGATAAAGATTTTTGATTAATAATGATTTTCATATTCCTTTGTTTTTTGGTCTAATATGAAAGAAAAAACCAAAATAGAAAAAATAATTTTAATCCATGATAGTTTTACTTCTAATTTAATTCAGATATAGCTAGCTAGAAGAATTTTAGTTCCCTCAAAATAATTAACTATTTTGTTTCTTATGCGACATTATTATATTAATACGGTAGTTAGAATTTAAATTCTTCCTTAATTAATAATAAACAATTAAATATAACATTATTATATCAATTTCTAGTAAAACTATCCCGTTAGAAACTTTTCTAGTTTTAAAGAAAGAAAACGAATAATGAAAAGTTAGAGAGAGATATTAGGTCAATTGCTATAATTAAGAAATTTTATTTGATAATAGGAAACAACATGATTGGATATATTAAAAGTTTTGTTTATTACATTCCTTAATTAAAAAGGATTAAATTAGAGAGACTTACTAAATTCGTCAAGACTAACTAACGAAACTAACTACATGTATTTTATTACCATAACTCTTTTATGGTAATAAAGTTACAAAACACACACACACATATATATATATATAAGAGTTGCATGCTGCAATGCAATACAATTTTTATTCATCAAAATCAACAGTGAAGTTTTCGATTCTATAATATAATGGAACCCATAATGGGCGAGCAGGCAGGCAACCCTAATCTTAATCATAACTCAACTAATTTTACCCTTGGTGAAGCAAGCGGTCTCTTGGATTAATCCCATTAAATTTTGGGAAATCCATTCGAGGTAGATGACTAGTATTAATTGTAGATGAGTTTAAGCTAGTCTCACCTTGTTTCCTTGATTGTTGTTTATTTGGAGATACTGCAATGTAGCTTTCAGGTGTACCTTCTTTGGTTGGTTCCTTGTTAGCTGCCATGACATTTCTGCTTAGTAAATCCACTGTATCAGCCAACTTTGACATCTGCATCCTTAGAGCTGACATGACTAAACTCATTTTATTGAAATTGTGATCTGATTTTGCAGTATGTTCTGTTAATTTGGTGCTAATACTCTTCACCTTATCCTGCAGGTTTTCACGACTTGAGGATTCTTCTTGCAATACCTGCTCCAGATGCTTTTGTTGATTATTTAATTCTTTCATTGTTGGTCCATTCACCATTTTTGTCCAAGGATGGACTGGCTCTGGATACCAAATGTAACAATCTTATAACTTTTTGTAATTTGTTATAATTTTAAAGTGATAGAGTTGAGAGAGATAAGGGAAAAGAGAGATAAATAAGGAAGAGATTGGTGCAAATTTTCGTTGTTTTCATTTATGTATACAATAGCATACTTATAGGAATTAAAAGGAGCAGATTTTAACGTTAAAATATAAAATTCAAAATCTATACAACTTGGTACGAAAAGATTCTAAACAAACGGTATTTAAATAAACAGTAAAATTCTTCTAACTAATAATCTCATCCGGTCATATGTTGGCGCCTAGGAAATGATCTCAGCCCTTGGATTACTCTGAATAAATATGAGTTATGAAATTGCTATTTGCTGAAGTAGCGACTTTGGCAGCTGAACTTTGATCAATGGACGCCTCAGATGAATCGGTTGTGTTGCTGAGATTGAGACACGTGACAGACTCCTTTAGATTATCAATTGCACAACTCTTGAGCAGATCTTGACTTTGTGTCTTCATACGCAGCCCTTCTTCTATTTTTCTCTCCTTCTTCTTCTCTCTTTCTTCTTTCTTCACCCGATTTTGTAATTCAATCTTCTGAAAAGCTAATTCATCTTCTGTTAATTGCAGAGGCATGACAGATCGAGGATCTCTACCCCGACTACGATTATAAGGTAATATTGGAGAATAATTCTTACGAACAGCTTAAGCGTCGGGCAGTGGTTGGTGTATGCAAAGTAAGTTTATTTTACTTGTAAATTTTAATCGAACTAGCCGCGGTTTTGTTTATGCTCCTTTGTTCATATTATTGTGATCGATGTTTTTATTTACCTTATTAAATGTTTATTTTATGTTTATAAATTTAATTTAGATATCACTCTCTCAAGATCTTATTGAAGGTTCGTTGTTAATCAACAAGTTTTTTTTTCTTTTCAAACACTTTTGGAAACTGATAACACGAATAGAGAGTGTAAGAGTGTAATATTCACTGTGTTATTCTCATTCATCGATAGGTGTATAAATACAATTACAATTGTGCAAGATAAGGTAAGAGATGACTATACATGATCTCTATGATACGGTAACTATGAAAAAAATATAAACTAGGATATCTAAAGATACAATGATATCTAATACACCCCCGCAGTCGAAACGAGAGGAGAACGAACGTTGAGACTGGAGCGAAAATCTTCAAAGAGTACACGTGGAAGGCCTTTCGTCAATATGTCGGCAACCCCACGATATTCGGCCTCAGCACTGGAACGAGAGAGAGTGGGCTGACGTTTGGCGGACCATGAGATGAGATTATCACCAAAATAAACACAATAACCCGAGGTGGAACGACGAGTATCCGGGCATCCGCCTCAATCAGCATTGGAGTCGGCAAAAAGGTCGGAAACCGTGGAACGGGATAGAGATAAACCATAATCTGATGTCCCTTGAAGATACCGAATGATGCGTTTCAGTGCTTGCATGTGAGAATCCCGAGGGTCATGCATCGATAAGCAAACTTGCTGAACCGCATAAGAGATATCTGGACGGGTGAAGGTGAGGTACTGAAGTCCACCCGTGAGACTCTGGAAGAGAGTGGGATTGGAGAATGGAGGACTGTCCGTCGCCCCTATCTTGGAGGAGGTGTCGACAGGAGTTGCACATGGTTTGCAAGATCCCATGCATGCACGCTCAATAATACTCTCGGCGTACTTTCTTTGAGATAAGAAGAGACCATTAGATACTCGAGAGACACCAATGCCCAAAAAATAGCTGAGTAACCCCAAATCCTTCATAGAAAATTCGGAACCAAGAAGAGACATAATAGACCGACGTAGTGAGGAAGAAGAGGCGGTCAAAATAATGCCATCCACATATAACAATAAATATGTTGTGACATCCACGGCGGAAGATTGAGAGGTGGCGGTGGCATCTAGGGTAGGATCGGTCATTTAGGAAGGGAGAGGAGAGAGGGTAGGCTTGATACCATGTAAGATAGTAATAATATTCACTGTGTGATTCTCATTCATCAATGATGGTATAAATACGTGTTAACAGGTTTGGAATTATGACCTAATTAACTGAATTATTTATTCGGGTTGGAACACCCTTACCCGTGGTTCAAAAGCTAAATGCTATTTTAAAGGAGACAAAATAACAAGAACATTCCTTCCTTTATTCACTATATTTCACTCTTGTTGTATGTCTGTGTCCTCAGTCGTCTTTCTTTAACAAGGTCCCTCACAAAGTGGAGATCACTGGAGATGTACTTCATGCGTGAGTGCTGAACCGAATGGAGAGAAAACTGAAGAGCACCCCTCACCCAAGCCTTTCCAAATTTTAGAAATCTGTAGTCCCTGATCCATTTGGAGAGATTAAGGTAGAACTCCATGACAATCTCAGGAGCAGATTTTCAAAGTTGATGTCAGCATTATTATAAGAAATATTATTAATTATGTTGATCATCTCCCTTTATATAGAAATTTTTAGGGACATGTGTCTCTATGCATGTTGACATGTTTTAGGATGAATACACGTGTTACAATGTACACCAATCAATAAGATAATGTCTATCCTGATCTACTAAGTGCTAACTGTACGATTTTATCTTCTTCCGAGGGCCTTCGCCTTCTTTCCGATAGGTGGTATGCTGCCTTCTTTGTCTCCGAGGGCCTATTGCCTCTAGAAATGATTTGAGGGCCAAGTTTGGGTGTCCCCTTAGTGATAATGCCGCTCCAATAGGGACGTGTCTTGAGGTAAGTGATTCGGGGCATTTTCTCCGAAGGGGTGTTCACCCGTGATTTGAATTTCGAGGGGCTTTTATCCTTCGTGGGTAAGTGTTTCTCTTTCCGAGTGCCCGAAAAGTGTTGTGTTGTGGTTCTTACATCAATGTGTGGTTTCGTTCTTTGAGTTGGTTGTCCGGGGCATTGTTCCGAGGGCACTTGTGTTGGGAGTGCATAGCAAGGAAGTGTTCTTGTCAAGCTTCTGAGAATCGGGAGTCCGTTGGGGCCCTGCTCGGCGTCGTGATGGATATCTGAATCAGGCGGATCCATCCGGGTTTGCTTTTTATCCGATGCCGCATTGATATCTGGTCTTGATTCATCGTGACTTTCCGAGGGACGCTAGGTGCCCTCGTCGGATGGCCACTCATACCGCTTTGGGTTAGTAACCGAGCGATATTGGTCACATCCGATGGGCCTCCTCGTTGGGAGTGGGTAGAACTTCATCGGAAGTAGTTGTGACAATAGTATTGTCAATTTATTAATCCTTCTGATTTAGGACTAATATTCTCTTTAATCTCGTATTTATTTTATACGGTTAACACTAG
Source organism: Linaria vulgaris (assembly GCA_948329865.1). Taxonomy (NCBI): domain Eukaryota; kingdom Viridiplantae; phylum Streptophyta; class Magnoliopsida; order Lamiales; family Plantaginaceae; genus Linaria; species Linaria vulgaris. The sequence continues at coordinate 78,922,966 of OX415252.1, forward strand.
CCCCCCCAAATTTCGATCGCCATCGTAGAGGCGAGGGAAATTTTAATCTTGGGGTTAGTGTAAGCTGAGAAGTTTTTGTGTTTTTTCCTCTTTGCCCATTTTTTTATGGCCATTTTACGAGGGGGCGAAGCTTTTTCCACAATTTTTTGATTTTCCGAGGGGATAAGAAGCCGTGAGTGTTGTTTTTCCTTTTTTTCAAGATTTTTCCGAAGGGATATGAAGTTTCCTTTTCTTCCGAGGGGGTTTTTCCTTTTTTATGTCTCCGAGGGGATTACAGTGCATACGAGTGCATGTTAAAAATTTGTAAAGGTAATTACCTGATTGCCCTTGGGGCGTAACGGCTTGATGGCGGTTTCGACGAGCAGTTATGGTGTCGAGAAGTAACGGTTCGTAGCATTGAAGGCATGACGGTTTCTTTTTAGCCGTTAGATCATTGATGATAGTGGGCATTCGACCGTTGAGGATTTTCAACGGTTAGGACGTGTCGAGGACACGCGTCTTTTGAGTGGCGACGTGGGGCGCGAATCTCGCGACATGTCTTAATCGTTACTCCTATAAATAAGGCCCGTCCATACTCATCCCGTCACTTTATCTTTCAACCTTCAAATTTTCTCAACTCTATCAACTTAAGAAAGCCGTTTCTATATCTCTCAAATTTCTTCCTCGCGCTCTTTCCTTTTTCTTTATCAATTTGCAAAATCTTCTTCTTGCCCAAAAACAGAAAATGGCCTCCTCTGTAAACACTTCCTTCGCCGATATTTTCGCCGCTTTTGTGGCTACTGCTCCCCTCGTGGGGCCTGTTGCTGCTACTCGTAAGAGGAAGGCTACCGTCGCTGAAGGGAGCGACACCGCCTCTGCTAAGAAGGCTAGGGTTTCAAAATCGAAGAAGCTCCTTGCTCGCGATCTCTCTAAAATTGAGAAGATTCGGTCTGTTGTTACCTACGAGCAGGTTATGGATCTGTTTAAGGCCACGGGGACTGCTATGAAGAATGTGACTGTTCACATTCCCACTGAGGATCAGAGTGCTTGTCATCCTCCCGCGGGTATGCTTACGGTATACTTCGCAGAGGTGAATTACGGGTGGCACTCATTTATGCCACCCTTCTTTTGTGAGGTTTTCAAGACTTGTGGCATCTGTCCGAGTCAATTGGTGCCCAATGGATTTGCTGCTCTCTGTATTTACGTGTTTTGGTGCCTCATCAAGGAGTATGAGTGCGGAGTGGATCATTTCCTCTCAATTTTCGATGTGGTGGTGTCTCCCAGGGGATACCTCTTTTATCATGTCCGCCATCGGGACAACTCGGGGAATTCCACGAAGAGGATTCTGGGCGCGACAATCAGCTCGCATAGCGTTTGGAAGGACAAGTTCTTCTATGTGAAGCCTGTTCGAGGGAAGTGGGACGTGCCCTTCACATGGGCGGAAGGTGTGACTCCAATTCGCACCATGGATGAAGACATTGTGCTCTCCCTGGTAATTGCGCAGCAGCTGTTAATGGAGTCGGAGGATTTTCCGAAGTTGTTTGATGATTCTGGGCTTCACCACGTAGTGTTTACTGATGACAAGGTGAAGAAACCGCTTTCCGTTCCGGCCGTGCGCTTGGCAGCTTTCAGTAAGTTCCCTTTCTTATTCTCATGCTCTCTTTTTCGTATTTATTTCCTCCGAGTAGTTTCTTTTTCATATTTCGTTGTCTGTACTTACTTGTCCTTGTGTGGTGCAGAGGAGGTTATGGCGAGATATTACTTACTGTCGGGTTCTAAAGAAGCGGCTCCGAGTGGGCACAGTGAAGCTTCCGAGGGGGGAGATCACGAGGGAGGGGAAGTGCAGTCTTCAGGGGAGGCAGGGATGGATCCGGGGGCTGAGGAAGTTCACGAGGACATCCCGCGTCCCTTCGTGGATGCTGAGGGGGTATGCTTGGAGGTCGTTTCACTGCGACAAGTGGACCCTATGTCTGCTTTGGTCGTGGTGCCAGCTCCTGAGTCTAACACTGACAGTTCTCCGAGGAGCTCGAAGGGGGCGCCATCTCCACGGGCGGAAGAAGAAGAGCCCTTGTCTCCTGGGCCGAATGTCGTGCTCATCTCTTCCCGGGACCCTTCTCTATCTTCCCCTCGTAAGTTTCCTTTTCTCCTCTATTTACCTTGTTCTAGGATTCTATCTATGCTATCATGTTTGAGTTTGTCCCGCAAAGTTACTTAATTATATATCTTGTTTTTGTAGCGATAATTAATAAGGGAAAGGCCCCTATGTTTCCGGGTGCTGACTGGTTTGCTCAACTGCTCCAATCGCACCCGGAGGAGCCATCGGGGGGTTCCGAGGGGATTTTCAAGAGTCCTGCTGACTTGTTGAAGGACTTGGAGGTGAAGAAGGAGGTGTTGGGCACCTTGCTCAGTGGGAAGCCTTTCGCCCCAGGCACCCGAGAAGGAGCCACCGACCGTGGGGGAAGCTTACCACGAGATTCTTCACTTCTTCGGCTTTGCTCTCTCCGCGCCTGCGGAGGGGTATCAGTTTCTACGGGCCAGCATCGTCTGGATGGAAGCTATCGTAAGTATCTGCTATCTCTTAGTTTTATCTTCACTGCGGTTTCCTTGTATCCTTACTTATATTCCCTTTCTTGTCATTTAGTCCAAGAAGACTCGGGAGATCATCACCACTGTGGAGCAGCGCCATTTAAGGGAGGTGGCGGAGGTAAGTACTCTTCGGGGGAAGGTGGCTTCTCTCCAAGCCCGAGTCCACGAGGCCGAGTCAATGACCGAAGTCCTTCGCACCAAGCTGGAGGCTCACGACTTTAAGTGGAAGGAGGACCAGGAGGTAAAGGAGGTGATGCGCCTTACTTTGCAGCGGGTGCAGTCGGCCTACGACCAGATGGAGGCGTCCGAGGGGGTTGTCCGGGCGCAATTATCTCACTTGGAAAAGGAGAAGGCGGAGTCCGAGGAAACCCTTCGCGCTAAGGTGGAGGTTCTGGAGAAGGAGAAGTCTGAGGGGTTGGAGAGGGAACGGGGGCTGCAATCGCGGCTAAATGAGTTGGTAGAGCTGAAGTTAGTCGGGGTAGTGCCACTGAAGGACGTGCAAGCCCAGATTGACGAGGTTGTTCGGTGTGCAACGGTGGAGGCGGAACGCCAATACACTGCCTTGTCCGATCATGAGCATGCTCGGGATACACTCGGGCACATGCTGTGGGGATACTTGGAGTGTGCTACTTTGGCCCGCGCGGTGGTGCCTTCGGGGGTGAACTTCGGCCGCATTTTTGATGTTAAGAAGCTTGCTAGGCCATCTCCCGAGCAGGTTCAGGATATTCTGGAGATGTTTGATGGTGCGATGACGCCAAGGGCTTCTCCTGCACCTCCCCGACCGCGTTTGCTCCTGGCGCAAGTAGTTCTGGTGAGGCTCTGTCTCCGAGTCCGTCTGCCGGTTTACCCGAGGAGTCCCTCCCCACTCCGCCCCCGCCTCCTCCAAGTACGGGGGTTTTGAATAGGATTTTCTTTTGTTTTTCTACTACGCACTCCTTATTTTATGAACTTTTAACATTCTGTCTTGTAAGTCTTTCCGAGGACTTCTCGGATTTTTCTTTTAATGAACAAGCTCTTTTTCAAGCTTTCGTCCCTTTTGAGCAAGTATAATTACCTGGCCACTTATTTTTACTGTTTTAGGATAAGTAATAGGAAAAGCTTGCTGACTAGGTTTAAAAGTTAAGTATGAGGTGTCTCTTGGCATGTCGCCCTATTTTCTTAAGTAAGAAAATTATTGGACACGTGTATCCCATTAACTAGTTTAGACAGCTCAAGCTTTCTATATTTTTTACTTTTTGAAAACGTATAAATAGTTGTTCAGTAATTCTTTCAAAATTACTTAAAATTATCATTAAAGACTCATTATATTTTTTTTAAAAAGCAAAGTTTTCCTTCGAAAATCAAGTAAAGCAAGTAAATTACTTACCTTATCAAGATGATGCCTCCGTTTTTCAAGCAGGATGACTCTTCCTCGCCCCGCCACTCTACTCGGAGTCCTGCCTGAAATCCCTCCTTACTGTTAGGAGTGCGCCGTGCGGCCTCAGAGAATTCGACTCAGGGGAGCAGGCATAGTGAGCGCAGGGTGCGTGGTGGGAGGAGAAATTCTGCGAGGGCCGTGTCTATGTCCCCGGAGGATGATCTCTATCGTATTAACCATATCCGCAATGTATTCACGAGCCGTGATCCTTATCAGTTGGTGGACGAGTCGTCGGTGTATACCAGGCTCTTTTTGGAGCCTGAGCGGATGATGGGTCGAGGGCGCGTTGGCATTGCCGTTGGAATTGAACATGGTGCCTCCGTCATGACACTCTTTGCCACATACAACCTGGATATTGACAAATATGATATAGTAATACGGTAATACCGCACCCCGAGCAGAGGGCTTATGATCCTCCATCGGGCTATCTTACCGTATACCAGGAGTAAATGCGGTGCGGGTTGCGGGTGTTTTTTCACCCTTTCCTTCAAACTTTGTTTCAATACTGGCAAATGTGCCCGGGTCAGTTGACTCTGAACTCCTACCGTTATCTGGTGGGGTATATTTTGTGTTCCGAGTTGCTAAGGTTGCCACCGTCTCCTCATCGGGTGGGCGCCATATTCAACCTTCGCCCATGTTCGGGTGATCTCCCTTTCTTCAGCTTGGCCCATCGGGACAAGAGGAAGGCCTTTCTCGATGTATCCAATTCACGTAATAATAGAACAAATTGGAAGAGGGCGTTCTTCTTTGTCCGTCCGAGGGGCCTATCAGCCAGGTCGTGGGGGGTACCACTTCGGTGGGGGCTGAGTTATATTACCCCTAACGAAGCGATTCGTGTCCGATAGTGGGTTATTTTCGGGGGTGTATGATATCAACATTCTATTGGAGTTTCCAGAGACATTGATTATGGCCGGCTTGCAAGAGGGGGTGGAGATTTTCAATCTTCCGCAATAGCCTCTCTACAACAATTTCTTCTTTCGTTAGTTTCTTCTCTTTTGCAATCCTTTCGTGTCACCTTTTGATGTCCTCGTAATCATACTACTTTTTTCGTTTACCAGGGGCGGAGATGGGGGCTTTTGCCATTGAGCCTTTTGATAAGGCTTTCCTAGGAGAAACAATGAACAGTGGGTATGATGCTTCGGATGATGAATCATTCAAGCGTCTTAGCTTTGACGTGTTAGCAGGCCCCTCAGGGGCGGGGGATTCGCCCGTGGCAGCCCCCCCAGTGAGTTCTATGGCTCCTTAGTATGATCCGATAGCTGCGCTTGCGCATGTGGATATTCCATTGCCTCCGTTGGTGCCGTATTCTTCTTCTTGGGGAGATACGAGGATTGTATATGCTGTTGAAGAGGGTCCTTTGTCTCCGGTTGTGGGAACTTCTGAGCCGCCCGGAGGGGGTCCCGATCGCATTTCGACGCCGTCCCACGAAGGGAATCTTTCCGTTACGGGGTCAGAGCTACTCGGAAGTGGTGTTTTGTCCCGCTCCGTCTCGGGGACGATTAGCTTTTGTCATAACTATTTGAGCGGTCTGTTAAACGCCACGAATTGCGGGCTTATGAAGTCGCTGCCTTTGTCGGGCCTCCAGGATTTAGCCTGCAAAGATTTATGCGAGGTAATAGTATATTCTTATTTGCGTGATACTAACCTTTATAGGCTCTTCGTAGTTATGCACTTATTTTTCCGCAGATCTATCTGGTATTCAACGCCATCGGATCCAGGGGTGAATCATCCTCTGATATAGAGTTGGTATATCGTCGTAGGGATGAACTGGAGTAGGGTCTGCTGGAGGCCCGAGAGGAGATAGATCAACTGCGGGCCGATCGGGAGACTTCCGAGGGGGTTCATACCGCTATTTTGCAGGCAGAGCGGGACAAATCCTGGGATTTGGAGCGCCGTTTGGTGATGGAAAGAGCCCGGGTGGCAAGCTTAGAAGGCAGGTTGGGTGATCTCCGGGAGCAAGTCCGCTCCGTTGATGAACAATTGCTGCGTGTTGTAGGAGAGAGAGATATAGCGAACTTACGAGTGCTGGAGTTAACTCGTGCTCATGAGGTGGCGCTAGTTGTGGCCCGGGTCCAAGCGGTTTTGGGCGTTGCAGGGCCTTCTGTCCTTCGCGAGTCCCTTGCGCAGGAGATGCGTGATTTAGTCCGTATGGGATATCACTTGTGCCGGGGCGCAGTGGAGGCTTTGCCAGGATTCCCCTCGGACGTGGTAATTCCGGAGTTGAACATCCGTCAGGTGTTCTCGGAGGCCCCTTCTCCGCAGGGGCCGACTGTGTTTATCGGAGATCCGAATCATATGTCCGCGGAGGACCACCGTCGTCTGATCAATGAGGGAAAGCGTCCCATGGAAGGTGTTTAGTTTGTATAAGTATTTTGTTTGGTATAAGGGCCTTTATATAGGATGTGGTCCGATATACCTTGGGTATGTGGGGTCACGTGGTTTGTATAAGATGGCCCCTCGGGTTAGATTGCCAATATGACTCGTAGGCATGGAGTCATTATTTTGTCGGGCAATCTTATTTTCCTTGTATCGTAAAGGCACTATTTATATATATAAATAACTTTTATTTATGTACAAAGCTATTTCGTTACATCATGCATAGTACTTTCTAAGCTTAAACGCGTTCCAGGTATTGTTGAGGATGGCGTCCTTAGAATCGGCAAGGAGATAAGTCGCAGGCCCGACAATCCCTGCTATCTTGTACGGTCCCTCCCATCGTGGTTCGAGTTTGCCTACGTTTTTAGAAGCCCCGACTCATTTCAACACTAGGTCCCCGACTTGAAAAGTTCTGGGTTTCACCTTCACATTGTAGTATCGGGACATCCGGCCCTTGTATTCTTCATTCCGGACCGCGGCCCGCATTCTTTTTTCTTCGAGGAGATCAAGGGCAAGGGCCAAGTTAGAACTGTTAGCTATTTCCTCGTACTGCTTAAATCGCCAACTTTCTATAGAGACTTCAGAAGGTACAACAGCTTCGCAGCCATAGGCTAAGCTGAAGGGGGTTTCGCCCGTGGCGGCGCTCTGCGTGGTCCGGTAGGCCCACAGTATACCAGGTATTTCTTCTACCCACTTGGCTTTGTGCCAATCAAGTCGGGCCTTCATATTCTTCAAGAGGGTTCGGTTGGTCCTTTCCATTTGACCGTTTGCTTGAGGGTATCCCACCGAAGCAAAACGGTGTTTGATCTCCCAGTGGTCACACCATTTTTCTAACCCTTGATCCGTAAATTGTAGACCATTATCACTTACCAGGTTCCGAGGGACACCGAAGTGGCCTATGATGCTTCTCCAAAGAAAGTTGATAACGGCGCTCGCGGTTATCTGAGCTAGGGGCCCCGCTTCCACCCATTTGGGGAAGTTATCAACGGCTACGAGGAGAAACTTCTTTTGACCGACATCGGGTATAAGGGGTCCCACTATATCTATGCCCCACTTGGAAAACGAGCAAGGGGTCAGGTGTGGTTCCCAGGGGCAGCGGGCTGATGAACCCGGGGGGCGTAAGTTTGGCACGGCTTGCACCTTTCGGCATGGCTTTTGCAATCTCTGGCCATCGTAGGCCAATAGTAGCCTTGGCGAATCAGGCGCCCGACCATACTTTCACCGCCCGTATGGCTACCGCATGTCCCTTCGTGGGTTTCCGCCATAGCCAATTGAGCTTCTTCCTCATTTAGGCATCGGGCGTGAGGGCACGAGTATGTCCTGTGGAATAATATCCCGTCTTTAAGGAAATACCTGATAGTTCTTCTGGCCATAAGCCGTTGCACGGCTTTATTCATGGAATAACCTTCCGGGTCCTGTAGATAGGCTTTGATTGGGGTCACCCAACTTGATGGGGAGTCTGTAGTGGCATTCACTTCGTGGCCCTCGGCCTTCTCGGACTCGATAACTTGGAGCAGGGTGATTTTCAGGGTGTGGATGGCGGTCGTTTGGGTGGCCATCTTGGACAAGGCGTCCGCCTCTTGATTCTCCTTTCGTGGGATTTGAACTATTTTGCATTCGTCGAACCATTCCCGTTTGCGGTGAACTGCTTGGAGGCATGATTGCATCCTCTCTTCCGTGGCTTCGTACGAGCCATTGACTTGTTGCACAATTAGTTGCGAGTCGCTTTGGATGAGTATTTTTCTGATGCCGCCTTCTCGGGCAAGTCTCATCCCTATGAGTAAGGACTCGTATTCGGCTTTGTTATTCGACAAGGGGTAGTCGATTCTGACCGCGAATGAAGTATCTCTTCTTCTACTTCTTGGTTTGCTAAAACTATCCCAGCCCCCACCCCCCCACCCCCCCCACCCCCCCCACCCCCGTGTGTGCTCACAGAGGAGCCGTCCACATAGATGTGCCACATGGGTGTCTTTTCTTCAGCTCTGATGCCCGTCATTTCAGTCACAAAATCCGCTACGACTTGCGCTTTGACGGAGGGTCTCGGGGCATAAGAGATGTCATATTCAGTGAGCTCCACGGCCCACTTTATCAATCTTCCAGAGGTCTCGGGCTTGTTGAGAATTGCTCGTAACGGGTGTTTAGTTAACACAGTTACGGGGTGGGAGAGGAAATATGGGCGGAGCTTCCGGGCTGTGGTAATTAAAGTTAAGACAAGTTTTTCGGTTTGGGTATACCTGGTTTCGGCCCCGAGAAGAGTCTTGCTCACATAGTACACGGGGTGGTGTTCCTTGTCTTGCTCCTTGACTAGCACCGCACTTACTGCCTCCTCTCCGACCGATAATTACACAAAGAGTTCTTCATGTGGCGCCGGTTTCACTAGTAAAGGAGGTTTCACCATATAATCCTTCAGTTGTTGGAGAGCTTCTTCGCATTGCGGGGTCCATTGGAACTCCTTGATGTTGCGTAGCACCTTGAAGAATGGAAGTCCTTTTTCGGCCAATTTGGAGACGAATCGGCTCAGCGAGACCATCCGACCTGTAAGCTTTTGCACATCTTTAACCGTCTTTAGGGTAGGTAACCCTTGGATGGCTTCGGCCTTCTCGAGGTTGACTTCTATCCCTCTCTCTATAACCATGTATCCTAGGAACTTGCCTCATCTGATGCCGAATGAGCATTTCTTAGGGTTAACCTTCATCCCGAATCGGTCCATGATGGCTAATGCCTTTCGTAGGTCCTCAGGGTGGTCCTTGGCGGAGCGGCTTTTGACGACCGTATCATCTACGTAGACTTCCACCGTGTTTTCGATGAGTCTTGCAAACATTAAGCTTACCAATCGCTGATAAGTGGCCCCTGCATTCTTGAGTCCGAAGGTCATCACCAGGTAGCAAAAGGTGCCCGCATCAGTGATAAAACTAGTTTTGTCTTGATCCACGACGGCCATCGGGATTTGGTTATATCCCTGGTTCCCATCCAGGGTGGACAGGAGTGCGCAGCCCGCTGTTGAGTCTACCAGTTGGTCAATACTCGGGAGGGGATAGCAGTCCTTGGGGCATGCGTCATTAAGGTTCGTGAAATCTATGCACATTCGCCACTTACCCCCATGCTTTGGGACTAGGACTACGTTGGCTAGCCACTCAGGGTAGATGACTTCTCTGATTTGCCTTAGGCTGAGGAGTCGCTGAATCTCCGACCGGATGATTTTATTGCGCTCCGGGCCCATTTTCCTCTTCTTCTGTTGGACCGGTTTGGCCCCGGGTTTCACATTAAGGAAATGTTGACATACCTTATTGCTGATTTGCCCTGGCGGTCCGCCTTCCCATTGAAAATGTGGCGAAATTCTTTCAGGATTTGGATTAGTTGGGCTTCCACTTCAGGCTCCATTTTGGTACCTACTTTGACCGCCTTCTCCGGGCTCCCCTCTGCGAGTTCCACCAACTTTAGCTCTTCTACGGGTTGTACTCGTACTTCCTCTACTTTTCGCTTTTTGCTGCTTCCGAGGATAGGTTCGTCCTCTTCGGGAGGGAGAGCATTCATGCGGCACTCTCGGGCCTTTGCCTGGTTTCCTCGAACTTCTCCGATACCTGAAAAGGTTGGGAATTTTACCTTGAGATGGAGGGTTGAAGGGATCGCTTCGAAGGCCCGAATGGATGGCCGCCCACAGATTGCGTTGTACGTTCTTGATGACGCCTCTACCACCCAAAATTTTATGGGTTCGGTTCTTCGAAAGGCCCCTTCTCCCCACGACATCGGAAGTGTTACGGTTCTGACTGTTTTGGAGGCTTCTCCCGAGAAACCTATTAACGAAACTTCGGCTGCTTCCAGCCGCTCTTTCTTCAATCCCATGGCCAGATAGGTGGGGAGAAATAGGACATCCACGGAACTACCGGTATCAACCAGTATTCTCTGGATGTCTATCCCATAGATCACGGCTTCTATTACCAGGGGGTCTTCGTGGGGATAAATCACCCCTTTTAAATCTTCGGGTCCAAAGGTGATGCTAGGAAGCTTTGCACCCTGAATGGATCCTATGAACAATCCTTGTTCCGCCCGCCTAGCTTCTTTCAAATACTGCTTTTTTTTACCTTGTGGTGTAACGGAGAGATCTCCTCCTTCTATCATACTGATGGTACGCCCCGATGGGGTGTTATCTTCATATGCTTCCGGGGGAGGGGGTGGGTTCCGCTGTCCCGCCGTTCTCTCTTGTGACCTCCGATTAGTCATCTGATCTTCTTCTTCCCTTCGAGGTCTCTTATAGGTATACTGAGGGGGATTCTCTGGGTTGTTCGCCTTGAGATAGTTCTTCAGGTACCTGGCTTCCAAGAGGCGGAGCACCTCCCTTCGTAGTGTGGTACACTCCTCGGTAGTATGCCCATAGGTTTTATGGTATTTACAATACTTACTCGTATTCTTGTCTCTATCTGAAAATCGGGCTTCTCTTGGCCATCGCAGCTCGGTGCTGCCCCGCATCACATTGAGTACTTCTACGGGGGCAATGGTCATCGGGGGCAAGGGTACCGACTTGAGGAATTTCTTGACCGGGCCACTCTCGTCTTTACGCTAGGTTGGTTTCCCTTTCCGGCTTTTTTCCTTGGCCTTTACTTCCTGTTCAGTGCGCTCGTGATGTTCATTGTCATCGCCCTCCAAGCGTCTTTTCGCGCCTTCTGCTTCCTCCATCAGGATATAAGTCTCCGCTTGATGCATAAGCTCGTTCATATCCGTGATATGATTTCTCGTGAGGTAGCGGAAGAATTCGCCTGCTCGGAGCCCTTGTGTAAGTATATCTGCCACAATGGTGGCACTAACGTTCGGGACATCCAGCGCTTCATCTGTAAAGCGTTTTATGTATCCTCGCAAGGGTTCATTCTTCTTATGTTTAACGGTGAAGAGATGTGTGGCGGATTTAGGGTACCTCCGGTTGCAAGCAAACTGCCTCACGAATAAGTGGGCCAGTTGATCAAAACTGTCGATGGAGCCGGGTGCAAGGTGGGTAAACCACGATTGTGCCCGTCCTCCGAGGGTCACAGGGAATACACGACAAAGCACATGGTCCGGGGCGGAATTGAGATCCATTCCAACTAGGTATTGATGTATATGATCATGCGGATCCTTTCCATCCGCATCCCCCGTATACAGGGGACCATTTACGGGCCGCATCCCCGCAGGGATAGAGGCTAAGGCTATTTCGGGGATTAAAGGGGAGGTTTTAAAGGTAGGATCCTCCTTGGGGCCCATCGTCTACTTAATATCGCCCATATCCCTCCTAAGGCCATCAAGAATTCCCCATATAGTATGATCCACACCCGGAGATGGGAATGACGTAGGACGGTCCGGGGGAGTAGTTCTCCCTGCCAGTTGGCCAATCCGGCGCGTGTCCCGGTAGTTGTAGTGCCTCCGGGCATTCTGCGGGGATCATTGGCGCCAGGGATTGGAGACGAGGCTCCATCTAGCTCGAGCTCCACCTTCTTTGGCCTGGAGATTTTGGTGGCGGGAGGACCGAGGGGATAAGTCGTGAGGGTTCACGTATTCGGGCGGTGTCCTCCAGGCCCTAGTCTCCATAAATCTTTCAAAGGCGGAGCGAGGGATGTTCATAAAATCCCTCTCCTCGGATTGGCGGTTGGACAGAGTTTCTTACGAATTTTGAGATTGGCTGGGACGGTTTTCGCTGTAGAATAAATTCTCCATAATAGGCATCGCTCTTGAACGCTCTCAAAGGCAGATTTTATGGTGTTCCCACAGACGGCGCCATTTTGTTAACAGGTTTGGAATTATGACCTAATTAACTGAATATCTGAATCAGGCGGATCCATCCGAGTTTGCTTTTTATCCGATGCCACCTTGATATCTGGTCTTGATTCATTGTGACTTTCCGAGGGACGCTAGGTGCCCTCGTCGGATGGCCACTCATACCGCTTTGGGTTAGTAACCGAGCGATATTGGTCACATTCGATGGGCCTCCTCGTTGGGAGTGGGTACAACTTCATCGGAAGTACTCGTGACAATAGTATTGTCCATTTATTAATCCTTCTAATTTAGGACTAATATTCTCTTTAATCTCGTATTTATTTTACACGGTTAACAATACGAATACAAGATATGATGATAATGTAAGAGATAGCTATACATAAGATTTGTACGATATGATAACTATGGAATAAGATATACTAAGATAATACAATATCTAATACTAAGGCACCAGTCTCGCTAATGATGAAATATTATACTATTTTTCCAGTCCATGCGAAAAATTATTATGTACCAACTAGTAAGGATGACGTGCTAATCGATAATTGAGATGAAAAGTATTTTTTTTAATATAAGAAATAATTAACTACCAACACCTTATCCATACGGTGAATTGATAACAATAACCGACTTGATCATGCTATCGTATCGTTCTTCAGCTGCACGTAATAATTGCGCCATAAAAATATGTGAAGTATGTTTCAACACATGGAAACATACACTGAAAAATCCTGGTCGAAATTGAGGCTTTAATTAGTCAAGGTTTATAATATAAGTTATACAACTATGATTCATGCATGGATATGTATAATATGGATTAACATGATGCTCTTTATAGCTAGTGTACTTGTCGCAACAATTGAAAAAAAAAAGTATGTTGACCCAAAATAATGCCAATCGGAGTAAATTTTAATTTTGGAATATCTTTCCGTTTGTTAAATAATTTTAAAAGGAAATTTATGAATAATTAGTATGTTTTCGACCAATCAAAGACAACCAAATTTCCTATGATGCACAGATACTCCAAAAAAATGGCTGGTCAGTGTCGGATACGTAACGAATATCGATACTCTCGAGATACTCTTCGAATATGTATCGAATACATCACGTGGCGTATCCTGCATTAAAAATAATTAAAAAGACGAATACACGAATCATATACTCTGTGATGAGTATCCGAAGAGTATTCGATACGTATCAACAATTTATAAGAGTAGTGTGGTAGTTTTCTTAAACTAGAAAATGCCCAACAAGAACCAACTTGTAATATTTTTTCAGAAAATTAAATATAAAATCGTAAAAACCCTCTATTTCAAACAAAAATAAAAAACAACACACAAAGCTTTAATATCCTTCATAATAGTATGTGACTAATCACTGTGCAAGTGATTAGATATAATGTTATTTGATGTTTTTATTTAAATTATATCTTTATATATAATTATTAATATTAAATATTTGACTTATCGCATATGTATCGTATCTTGTAATTTTTTTAAAAAAATCGTATCCACGTATTCGTATTCGGCGAATACCGATACTCGTATCGGTATCCGTGCAACCTAGTCAATTTCCTTCATTTTCACCACCAACGACTCTCAATATTCTTTATGACGAATTATTAAATTTACCCTTAATTTTTTTTAAAAGCGAATATGCTCTTTTTTTCGAGCTTTGTTTTTAAGCCCCATATCTTTTAAAAAGACTACTAAAAATGCTATCGACCCTTATTCGGGTCAAAATTATGCTTTTGTACCTCAAAATTTTGGAGTGCAAAGTGCAATTTTATACTATCACGTAGGTAATTTTGGCCTCAATATGTCATTTTTGTTAAAAAATTTTAAACATATGGGACATTTATTCAAGACCCAGAAAAAGAGAGTATATTAAAAAAAAATTAAAAGATAAGTGCAAATTTAATAATTCGTCATATTCTTTAAGCACTTCTAACACAAAACTCTACTCCTAATAGTATTCGTCAAAGATTAACTAACTACATGTATTTTATGATTATAATGTCACGAATCTACAAACACATGACAGTGAAACCGGGCCTTAGCTTTTCAAAAAATTGAGTTAAAAAATCAAAAGAAGGAAGAAGAAAATCACCTAATTTCGGCTATCTCTAAAATAAATAATTAACGGGCCGGTGAACGAACGGAGGAGACAATTCCGGAAAGTCAAATTGAAAGTGACGTAGCAGTACTTCACAAATTAAATTCACAAAAGGGCCGGATCAGGAAAAGAAAGCCCAAACACCCGGCCCACTCCAAATGCCCCTATTGATAAGCCCAGCTCAGATGATTGAACTCGAACCCTACAACTTAATTAAATTATACCGTTGTTAGTAGCACTGTTCCGTACAGTTAACGTTGGAACTTGGAAATTGTAACGTTAATAATCTGCTTTGTAATTTCTTTATTAAATTCCGCATTTTCAGTTTAATAAACTAACGAAAAATTGCTCCAAAACACTTTTATCTCTTTACTCTCTGTCTCGGCTCTCTTTCTCTCTCTCTCTCCCTTAAATCCAAAAAAAATACAACGGAGTAGTAACAAACAATATTTTTTCTCGAATACTGTGTCGTCGTCTATAATGGGCGAGGAGCAGGCAGGCAACCCTAATCTTACTCTCGGTGAAGCAAGCGGTGGTGGCGTTCACCCATTATGTGGTTATTAATTAAATCCAGAACAGATGTTCAAGTATCTGTGGCCCGACCGCCCGACGTTAACTATAAAGTAAATTTGGAGAACAATTACAATACTCAAGAGCAGCTTAAGCAAAAGGCGGCGATGGTTAGCTTATATATATATATATATATATATATATATATACAAAGTAAGTTTATTTTTTTACTTAGCTTATTGTAGAGTTTATTAATCGAATTGGAGTCTGTTTTATTTCCCGCTACTATATTTAATGCTCCTTTGTTATATATAGTTTTACCTTATTATTAACTGGTTATTGTTTATAAATCTACTCAAGATCTTGAGGATTTCTTTTTAATCGATATATTTGTTTTTTGTTTTTTTTTACTTGTCAGTTAATTTTGCATATAGATGACATGAATAGAGAGTATAATGAATGAGCTCCTTGAGAAATATGGTGAACGAACTTAAAGCAACACATCAAGGCAACTTAGCATTTTTTGCCTCACAATTATAATGACTTATAACAATCAGTATAATACATTATTGTATGGTTCTGGAAAAGCCGCTAGCTATGAAGTATGGTTCTCATTTGCAGGTACCTTGTATCCTTCGCAACTGGTGCTTAATTCGACGAATTATTTTTATCTTTGTTTTCTCTTGTTTTCTGTTTAACTAAGAAGGGATTTTGCATTTGGTTTTGATTTTTGAGAACTGCACCCTGGATGCTACTTTAAGGTTAAAAGTAATTTCAGTTATCAAAAGTTACACCAAATCCGAAATATCTTGAGTGGGTTATGAAGCGTATGATCTTTTGACATTCGTATGAGGTTGAAGTTTTGAATCAGCATGCATTTCATAGGATTTTATGGTATTCTGAAACCATTGTATTCAGAGAAAGAAATAAAGTAGATCAGCCATTAGCAATTTAGCATTACCAAAGAGTCTTTTAGTTGACAAACGATAGAAAAAATTTATTGCGGCACGAACAATACGTTACAAACTAGACATGAAAGAAGCACATAGGTAAAGTAACATTACTATATCGTTGGCTAACATGAGACGAGATAGCCTAGATTCAAACACTGGCTTGCCTATAGTTCTCACGTTTCACCTCGGTCGCATGTCTAAATCTTTTGGGCGGCCATAGTGTGACTCCTTTGCTCTTGAACCACCTGTTCATCAACCGAACTGTGTTTCCAAAAATAACGATGCCCATAACACCACCCCACACAATTATCCCGGTCTGTGTGACATTGTTAACCGATGTGCGATATCTCCTTGGCGTTACTACAAACACGGATATTACGTAAGTCACTGAAACTGCTGTGACTGTCAGCCACATAGTCATTATCAGAAGCCACATGAAAAACCTGCGCCTAAGAGGCAACCCACTGATGAGAAGCAAGATAACACTGAGTGATGAAACAAAAACTATATTGTTTGACCGAAGGTAACTCCGGTATCTTGTGGGATGATTATATGCCATGACCGCTTCTCCAGCTCTGTGCGGGTTGGGCACGGGATTCCCTTGTGAATCTTCCTTCAGATTGTCCTGCCAAACTCCGCCTGCTGGGTTCACTACTGCTTGGAATGCCATTGTTGCCATGAGGACAGCCACCACCATTATGGAGTCGCGTGTTCTGCTCAGCCACTCTTCAGGTTGAGTTCGAGCCTTGTTGGTGGTGAAGCTGAACCGTTTCTGTGCAAGAATCTTTCTGATTTCTGGATCTCTTGTGTCTGGTGAATCTTGCCCCAAAATGTCAAATGTTTTTTGTCCCATAGAATTCTTTGCGTTCACATCTATTCCAGTGCTTCCCACCAAATATTTGAGAGTCTGCATTAGTACCCATAGGGGCCTCAGTAGTACATAAATCACTTTTAATGGGGGGTATGTAATTAAATATGAGTGTCTTTGATAAGTCATTGAGTATCAGATTAGTCGGATTGAATCCGTCTGACCCAGAACTACATGGTTAACATAATCCGCGTTTTATTATGATACATCCCTCTTGTTTAACAATGACTCGTGATCCAGTAAAAGTCACTGGATTCGAGTGATACGTTTGTTACCACATGACATACATAATTAGGCAAAAAATGATAATAGCAGGATGTAAACTATGTTAACGAATGATTATAGAACCAAGCAAATAGCATACTATAATCAATATGCAATCATCCTCAAATGCATCTAAGTTATAACTTTGAGATCAATTATGCATGTGAATGGACAAGAGTATTACCTCAATTTGTTTATCCCTAACTGCCATATGCAATATGGTATCACCATCATCATTCGTTGCATCGAGGAGATCACTTAACTTTGGCGCCAATATCTTCAAAGCTTCTAACTGATTATATTTGATGCACATATGCAGCAGGGTTACACCATCCAGCTTCTCCCAAGCAGCAAACGGAGCACTTTGCACGAGCTCTTTCAGCACCTGATCATGACCTTTCATGGCTGCAAGATGAAGCGGATTGCGGCCTTGACAGTCACGAGAGAAGCACATCCCAGGTGCGAATGATAACAATTCTCTTACAAGCTCTACGTGACCTTTAGCTGATGCTATATGAAGGGCTGACGATTGTTGAACGTCTAATTCCTCAGCAAGCTGAGGATTATATTTCAAGATTTGTCGAACGAAGGTTAGGTGCCCCTTGATTGTGGCTACATGTAAAGGAGTTTTATTGGGACGTGTAAAGAAAACGATGTCAAGAAGGAAAGGATTGTTTTCGAGTAATTCAAGTAAGGCTCTTACGTCGCCTTTTACGGCGGCTTCGTAAAGAGCGTTTTCTGCTGTGCCTCTTTGGCTTTCATCCATTTTTCTTTTTTGTGCTTATTTTTTGCATGTAAGTGAAGATTTTGCATGAGTTCAAGGTTCGTATTCGTGTGTGTTATATAGCTGCATGATTTGGATTCTGACTAGTTGAGGGAGAGTTAGTTGTGTGCTTATCTGTTCTGTGGTCCAGTCTTTGCAAGTGGAATATTCATTTTGTGAATTTTTTTCTTGCTTGATCATTGGTTGAAGCATTATTATGTCTAGGCCCCTAAGGTATGTTCTAATTATTCAAACATAACCTATTGAAACTTCATTGTGAGAATCCGCAAACCATGTATGACAAGCACGTACATGTAAAGCTAAGAATCAAATTACTCCCTTCAGGAATTCAACTTATGACCAATGGGCAAGATATGTATACGTAGAGGGTAAATCTTTGCTAATTTAGTTGGAAGTATAATTATATGTACGAATGTTGCGGTTTCGTGTAATTAGATAAAGTTCCGTAGTGTTTAATAATACCCGGAAAAAAACCTTGAAGCTTCAAAAATACGTATTAAGTAGAGGTGTATCTGTAATGTTTCCTTGGGGGCATTAGCAATGATGAATTTTTTTAATTTTAGTAGGTCTTTCTGCAATTGTTTTACTAATGAGGTATAGTTGTAAATTATTTATTGACTTAAAAAGACTTTTGGGGTCAATTTTTTATGGTTCCATGAATGTTTACTAAAGTTCACAGTTTTTGCAATTTGGGGGTTTCATTTCATGTAAACTTGGCCCCCCCTTGTTTTCGAAAGGGGCCCTTCACTTCCTTCTTACATTCGTGGCGGCTTAGGCGTTATACACCAGTAATTTAGTGAAAGATGAGGTCATGCAAATTATCTCGTTGTATAATGTCGAATAGACAAATTATATGTATGAAAATAAGATGTTAATCTATTTTCATAATGCCATATGTAATTTTAAACAGTAGCGTATAGCGCTATTTTTTTCTCTAATAATCACTACCCAATTTTCTTGGCCAAGCTCCAAATTTGTAGTGTTCATATATAATTATATGAACATTTTGAGGCGAAAAAGTATATTTATGTGTACATATTTTTCAAACTCTGGCGATTGTTCTTGCAATTGTTAAAACATTAGGAGAAAAAAAATGTGATTAGAACAGAACCTCGTGGGGAGCAGAATATTTTTTTCTTTTATTTTAATGTGCTAAAATCTCTTAGTATAAATTTCACATACTATTTCGTTTCATGACAAAGCCCGTGCTGATAGAAAATTAGACATCAGTCGTACATGGACAAGTTGATTGCTTTTAGTCCTTAAAAGAGAACATTTTAATGCTAAAATAATTATAGAAACAAGGACATGTAGTCCCTCCCGCGCGCCTTTATGAAGCTCGTCATTTTCCTCTGTAATTGACTAATCAAACATATTTTATATATTCTATTAAAAAAACATATTTTATATATTAAAATTTATAACTAAATTTAGATAGTATAAGAGGAACATAGATCTTAAATTACAAATATAATTTTGAGTAATTTAAGAATATTATATGTTAGATTTAGTTTTCAAATAATAAATCTTGTGAGAGGTATTCCACATTGGTTATGTGTTGATATGATGTGAATGCAAAGTACAATAAAAGTCTTTTTTTAGTTTGTCCCACATTGGTAAAGTATGTTTGGCTCTAACTTATGGTAACTATAAGGACTTTTATGGGTTTTAAAAGCTTTAGCTCTTATAGACCAATTTTACTAAAGTGGCTTAAGTGTCCCACATAGGAAAAGTAAAAACTTATTTGTGGGATTATATATGTTTGCACTATATTAATTAGGTAATAAAAAGTGCAAGATATAGGTGGTGCTCATGCACACACGCGAGCCGAGCCCGGGCCTGGGCCCGTACTGCGCTTGTGGCGCTTAAGTGGTGCTTTTAAAAAGCACTTAGCACTTTGCACGCTTGCATCGCTCATCGATTTAGGTCGTAGATTTTATTTAATTAATTAAATAAGATGAACGACTGTGATTTAATCTGAATATTAAATTAATATAGATTAAATTGGATGGTGTGAATTTAATCTTACTTAAGATTTAAATTCGACGGCTCAGATTAATCCGGGAAAATATGGAGGGAATATTAACAGTCACATATTTTGGAGCAGGAGAGTTGTGGCTTTCTGTGAAAGAATACCAGCGGAAAAGTCGTGACTTTTTCGTACAACTTTTCAACGTCTATATATTTGTGGGATTATCAGAGACAAAACACATCAAATTTCAGTATCTCTCATATACATACAAAAACAATTGCTGCAGAAATTATTTTCTGTATTAATTGCATTCTTGTTCTTTTTCTGTTTACTAACTCCGTAAGTCCAAAATGCAGTTAATAGTTCTTTTATTTTCTGGGCTTAAATTGTATTCTGGGAGGCGATTCGCTGTAACCCTTTTGGCACACGAGATGGGGGCGAATTACGCTTTAAGGAAATCGTCTGTATTTTCGCGACTTTCAAGTTCCAGTGTTTGACATTTTCGACAAACTCACCAACATTATATTCAATCATTTAAATTTAAAAAATATGATCCAAGTCATTATTAATTTAGTATGTTGGTAAGTAAGTGGATTGTGATACCGTATGCTTTTTATCGGAATTATTTGGTTGTAGTATGTCGATCACATTGTGTTGCTAATAGGCTCCGTCGTTGCGTTTGGTTTAATTTTCTAGATGTTATGTTGTAGTAGTAAGAACTTTTAGAAAAGATTATGATGGTGTTTGCAGAGCATAATGAAAAGAAAGAGAAAATGGAGCTGAAAGTGATATTGTATTTAATGAATAGTAGTCAATACAAGTAGTCCTTTATATAGGAAAGCTGAGGTCTAATGCCAACTACGAAAGAGAAGAAAAACAGCCTAACAACCAAAGATTCCTAGTTGAGTCATAACTCTTCTAAAAGGAAAAATATAAGTGAGAAAAATGAAATTACATAGTGCTAATACAGCACATATACTCAATACATTGTGCTAATACAGCACATATATTACATTGCGCTAATACAACACATATACTCAGTACATTGTTTTGTAATCTTTATACTCCCCCTCAAGATGGGAATGTATGTTGTGTACTCCCATCTTGGTGACAAATTCTTTAAACTTCCTTGTTCCCAGTCCTTTAGTGAGTACATCAGCTATTTGTCCTTCAGAAGATATATGGAACATTTTAAATAGGCCTTGTTGCAGCTTTTCTCGCACAACGTGACAATCAATCTCAATGTGCTTTGTGCGTTCATGATATACGGGATTGGAAGCAATATGTATGGCTACTTTGTTGTCACAGAAGAGGAGAGCTAGTTTGGGATGCTTGTCACCAAGATCACTCAACAGATTTTTCAGCCATGTCAATTCACAAACAGTTGTTGCCATTGATCTATATTCTGCTTCTGCAGAAGATCTGGAGATGGTATGTTGTTTCTTTGATTTCCAGGATATCAAAGCATCACCAAGAATATACAATATCTAGTAACTGATCTTCTTGTGTCTACACAAGAAGCCCAATCAGCATCACAGTAAGCCTTTAAATGGATAGTGTTGCTGCTAGGAAAAAATAATCCTTGACCTGGGGAAGTTTTAAGGAATCTTACAACTCTAAGTGTTGTTTGCATGTGAATTTCTCCAGGCTTAGATAGAAATTGGCTCAATGTGTTGACAGTGTAAGATAGGTCTGGTCTTGTTACTATGAGATATAATAGTCTGCCTATGAGCCTTCTGTAGATTGTAGGGTCTTTAAGAGGTTCTCCCCCTTCCTAGATAATTTCAAATTCTGATCAAGGGGAAATTCTGAACTTTTGGCATCTTTCATTCCACAATCTGCAATGATATCCAATGCATATTTCCTTTGACTTATGGATATCCCATGTTTGTTTCTTGCTACTTCTATTCCTAAAAAGAATTTCAAAGGTCGAAGATCTTTTAATTTGAAATGCTCTTTGAGATATAGTTTCAGATTGTTGATCTCCTCATCATTATTCCTTGCAATTACTATGTCATCTACATAAACAAGCAAAGTGGTTATGCTGGTTTTTGTGTGCTTAATAAAGAGAGAGTGATCAGCTGTGGATTGAAGGAGGCCTTTTGAGTTATGACTTGTGTGAGTTTGTGATTCCATTGGCGAGAAGCCTGCTTCAAGCCATACAAGGACTTTTGCAACTTGCAGACCATGTTTGATTTCGTCCCTCAGTGAGAAGACCAGGTGTAACGCTATCTACTCATTATATCTCTCTCAAAGACAAAGACAAAGTCATCGTCCTATTTCTCCTTCGTTTACACTGCTCGTAGCTCCCACAATTCTGTTTTTTTTATCGTGTGACAAGCTCCTCTTCTATATATGTCACTCCTTACGTCTCATTCTCTCTCAGACACATACATTATCGACTCTCAACTAGAACGTTAACTCATTGTACCATTTTCGATCACCATCATTCCATTTTTCAACTCAGCTGATACTTCATATATTTTGCAGTTTAAAACCACTAATATATAGAAAATAAAGGTTATTTTTCCAAGTAGAGATGAAGATACTCTACGCCTACGTCGATGTAACCCCAACCCTCAATCCACATCTTCAACACTTCACTTCCTTTCGGATTAGTTTGGGCAGTAAGTTCGACGAACAAGGACCCACTCGGTACTTGAAGCTTTTCTTTTCTTTTATATAGACATTAATCATCTCTTTACAGTGACACTACTCTAATCTTTATTATCTTTTCCGGTTGTATTTATTAATTAGTGTATCCTCTCAAAAGTTACGATTACTGACTTAGTGAATGCAGATATTACTTATCGATTATTTCTCGTTGTTCATCATTTCAGTGGGTTCTGTTCTTACATAATGATTTATAATATACCCTCCATACACAGGCTATGGAAATCTATACCTATATAATAGATGTGGCAAATGGGTGGGTTGGGTTATAAATGGGTCAACCCATTTATAACCCAACCTATTTATGACCCAACCCATTAGTAACTCATTCAAATGGGTTACTAATGGGTTGGTTTATAAATGGGTTGGGCCACCCATTAAACCCATTAATGACCCGTTTAATATTTTTATAATGAAAATATGACACATTATAGGAAAAATATCAAAAATATGCACATCCGGGAAAAAAATATGTCGTGTCAACTAAATAATGAAAAACACATATGTTACACAAAAAACATGTTACGCTTAGAAAAGAAACTAAAAAAAAAAACCCGCCCGCCTCAAAATTATTCTTTTTCCGTCGATAGCTATATTACACCTAATAAACTCATAAAAAAAAATTCGTCCGCCTCAAAATTATTCTTTTTCCGTCGATAGCTATATTACACCTAATAAACTCAAAAAAAAAATCTGTCTGCCTCAAAATTATTCTTTTTCTGTCGATAGCTATATTACACCTAATAAACTCAAAAAAAAAAAAAAACTGCCCGCATCAAATTTTTTTTTCGCCGATAGCTATATTATACCTAATAAACTCATAAAAAAAATCGGCCCGTGGCAAAAAAAAAAAAATCCCGTCGATAGCTATATTACACATAATAAACTAAAAAAAAATCCGCCCACGTCAATTTTTTTATTTTTTTTCCATCGATAGCTACATTATGCCTAATAAACTACATTCAAGAAATCCAACCAATGTCTATATTTCACCAAAAAGACATACTAAGCCTAAAAAACTAAAAAATATCATATTACACAAGAAATAAACAGTACACCAATATTTTTAGATTTAAGTTAATATTTTGTATTTTTTTTTAATGGGTCATAATGGGTCTAGTGGGTCACCCATGGGTGACCCATTTAAAGATGGGTTATAAATGGGTGACCCATTTCCAACCCATTTATTAAATGGATCACCCATAACCCATTTAATTAGAATGTGTTTAGGTGGATTATTGGGTTGATGGGTAAAACTGACACCTCTACTATATAATAAAAAAAGGAACGGCCAAAGAAATCGACTGACCCCTACTCTTGACAATAACTGGTAATAAAAGCATTTGCATCTATTACGATACACCTGATGATCCTCCGTAGCTATTCAAATAACTTTTTGCAACTTTTATGGTGGGCCAACTTCCTTTCTTCCCCACACAGCAAAAAGGTCTAACGCACTCCCCAAAAGCATATGTTTCATCAACTTTTGCTACCTTCGACAGCATCTTTCTTATTTATTCATCTCAGACCTCATGAAGAACTCGACCCATCCAACCGAGAGAAAGACTCGAAACACTCCGTTAATATACGCCTTTGACGGTCAATTTATACCCACCCTCCCCCCGGATGACAACTCTGTAGAAACAATTGAATCTTACAATAAAGATTCTCATACTGGACAGAGCTCCAAATCCCGGTACTCTGGCCACAGCTGGACAGCGGATTTAAACTCAAGTATCCGCATCGTGGGAGAGTCCATGCTAAAGATGCAGATGGTCGAGTTGGAAATGATGAAGAAAAGGGAGATGGCAAGGGAAGAAGCCGAGTTGCAGCGAGCAAACGTTGAATATGAGATGACTCAGATGATTTTACAAACTCAGTTACAAATTGCTTCATTTGTTTCGCAGAACTGCAATAGCCAGAAGAGAAAATGCGCTAACACAAATGAGGGTTCATCTCCTACCGAAAGGTACCTGCAGTAACTAAAGCATGGCAGCAAAATATGTACTGTGTCCAGTGAATGAACCTATTGAATCTATATAATATGCAGATAAAGAGTATGAAAGTGTAGAGGCAATCAATATTTTGTCGTGTTGTTGTCGACTGCACGGATGGAGCACAAATTATGAGTATGCTCCATTGCAATCTGATGTAACAAGAAGCTCAAATCACCAATGGTGTTGCAACTTACAGCAATTGTTGTAGTTTGAGTTTCTCCAATGAAACACCAGCAGATCATCTATCATTTCAAGCTAAATAATATGTACACTCAATGCTGAAGTATACAGTGCTCATTGGACAGCTTATAAGCTTATGTTTGCGAAAAATTTCAGGTAATCATACACATATATTGTCTTCATAGAAAATCAAATTGGGGCTTCTTTGATAGAGGGCTCGGATTTCGGCTACTTGCAACACTATGCATAGAAGACCGCCGTTTAAGAGCACTTGCAATATACTCTTTAAGAGGTGGAAGCAAGTCACGCTCCTCTTCTATCTCCTGTATTTGCCCCCGAATGACCTATTAAAGATGAATTAATTGATCAAAATGAAATCAGAACACAACTGACCAAGCATTATTTATAAGCTTCATGTCACCTTTGATGCCCAACGCCTCTCCGTTTGTTGGCACACATCCCTTATATCACGCCCTGACATTCTGCATATATCAACACCACCATAGCAATTTCATATATTGAACGAAACATATCGACCCCCATGGAAATCTTTCAACTGCACAGGATGACATGTAATTGGCGCAATCAAACTTACTCTTCTGTGGCGGCGGCAAGTTCAGCTATTTCAGATTTTGTCAAGTGCTTTGCATACTGTGCTGCTATTTCTTCACGCGTTTGTCGGTCAGGTAGATCAAAAGTAATTATGGAATCAAACCGACTGGAAGGAAATTATAGGGGTTAGACAATCAAAAAGCATATTTTGCAGTCGTAGAAGGCGTAACTATAAGTTGGTTACCTAAGTAAAGCAGGATCAAGATCCTGTTTTCTGTTGGTTGCAGCAATAACTACTACTTTCTTCTCCTGTTCAAATCCGTCAATCTGCACTTGTAGAAATGATGTAATCTAAGAAAAGTCTCCTCTTTCATTTTAAGCACCAGTTTGATGCTCCCATCATGAATGAGTACCATATTCAGTAAACAAACCCGGCCCCACTGGAAAATGATTGTGAACAGTTATTACCTGTCGTAACAACACCGATAGAACTCTACGTGTAGCTTCGTGTGTTTCGCTATCACGAGCAGTTGCAACAGAATCAACCTGAAATGAGTTATGAAGGCATAAGCAGTAAACTTAATGGTGTACATGCAGAAATTATATATTCAAACATGCATAACCTTCCCCACTTGTTAAATACCTCATCTAGGAAAATAATGACGCCGTTTGGAATATCATTAGCAAGTGAAAACACTTTGCCCAACAAACGCTCACTTTCGCCATAATATTTAGACATAATAACCTCCAGTGGTACGTATAACAGTGGAATACCCTGCCAAAGAAGAAAACATGATTTTAATTTCAATGCCAACCTCTTATCCAGACACTCGAAGCTGTCTCCCAAAAGTAAAATGAGTGGCTGTAATGTAATAAAATTTGTCGGGCACATCATGCAATTTACCATGTGCGAGGAAAGAACCATTAGTAGAACAAAAGAATATACTGCAGAATGCTTCAATTTAGAGAATATGTCGTACCGCTTCACTAGCAATGACACGAGCACAAGATGTTTTTCCTGTACCTGAAACCAAATTCATTTTTTAAGCAGAAGATAGTAATTAATATAGAAGTCTAACACCAATTTCTCAATTCATTAAAGGAGGAACAGGAAATATCTAAACAGCAGCGCAAAAAATATATGGCTGCATCCTACCTATTTTCACTTCGAAGCATGGTTCATGGGACCTTTTACGGTAATAAGTACATAAAAATCTGAAAAGAAACTTGCGCCCCCAACCAGAATCATATACACGAGACTACACACCCTCTAAACTGATAACACGTTTATCAAAATTAGAGTATTTTAATATACTCATTTCGACACTCCATGGAGCAAATTGTTCCTTAAACTCAATTAGTTTATCAGCTTAAAACTATGAATCCATAGCCCATAATGCCCCACCTAGCAAAAACTAGCATTCTATCCTATCTATCCTGAAAACAGTTTCCTTGCTTCCATGAAATTCAGCAGCAAAACTCCTTTGAGATGACTACTGCATAGCATTCAACTGAGATAGCAATGATTTGGATTCATCGTCTCTGGATATAATGTTCCATCATCGAAGAAATAGAACACCAATATAATCAGTGGAAGATATAGTCTACGGCATACCACAGGCCTTCGTAGGAATATAATCACAAACACTCTATCAAACAGTTCAGTATAGTGTTCAAACCTGGTGGGCCTTCAAACAGCACCGCACGCGGTCTATTAGTCTCAAACTTGCTCCGAGTACCACGAGCAATGTCATCATACACTTCAGGATTCTTTAAAGCCAACAATATTGTATCTTCGACTTCCCTATAGACAATATTATGTAATTATCTTCATGTTCCAGAATTCAAAGCATGCACGAAGGGCGTCAAAGAGAGAATGCAAGAGAAGAAACCGCATGCAAGAATGATTACAGCCACAAAAATAGTGGGCCGTGAACATATCTTCTATTCTTCTTCATGAGCGAGAAACAAGTTAATCATAATGTAATTCAAACCTCCCATGAAGTATGAGAGGCAGAAAATGTATCCGAAGCCTCACTTTTTCTTTTTAATCAAACCATCAATAAGCCAAAAATTCTGCCTTGCATGCATCTTCCACGTGAGAATTTTGAATCTTTGAGCACAGGACTTGCCTTCTGTTCGTGCATAAAAGGCACGTAAAAGACACATACTTACAATCACCGAAATGAACCCAAAACTTAGTTAAGATGCCAGCTAACCCATTGCACCATTTATCTAGAGGTTGTATCCCATATTAATAGTAAACAATTATCGCCACAATTCACAAGTTATTCTCTGCAGGCATACAAAATTGATGATTGATTCAGTTCACAATTGCCCATTGTCCATTACAGCACCAGACAAGAATAATCCATTCAAGAATCCAGGTCTATGTGTAGTACATACCGCTTTTGATCATTATAGCCGGCTATGTTGTCCCAGGATATATCTGCTTTTGGGTCTCCCGTATTGAGTTGTCCAAGTCCATATATTTTGATCCCCATACCCTCCAGACTGGCAATTGTCTTGTCCATTGTCGGGGTTGTCGCAGCATCCGCCCGTGGCCTTAATCCTGAGTTTTTTGGTTGCCCAGCTAATATTAAGACAGATACTAAAGCGTCAAGCTCATCAGAATTAAAACTCCCCTCCTTCATGAACTCAATTTCCTGTAAACAAGTAACTTGGTAGCATAAGGTGGTTGCTGATTAACACATGACTTGGATGCTGTAATTAGCAAAATCTTGTAGACTTTAAAACAAGGCTTTCCGAAATTTCAATACACTGACAGCATTGTCGGAGCTAATGAGTGGACGGAACATGAGAATGCAAAATTCCGCATTATTTTCACTTTTATCCTCAGCTTGAACTTGACCTCCAATAGATTCTTTACGATTTTTTGGACGACTGAGGGTCAGTTGCCAAGCAACTCCACTGGAAAAGGCCAAAACAAATGTTACTCATAAGAAGGCAAAACAAATTGAAAAAGAAATTAGATGCACTAATCAAGTATTTACTTGCCCATGATTGCAGCGAATTCTAATAAACAGTGATAGATGGAAAATTTAACCTTATTTACCTGTCCCAAGCCCGCAATATCATATCTGATCCAACACCATAGTCTCCAGCCTTGACACCGAGGCGTGAAACAAGGTTTGTAATTAGGACCGGTAACTCACAGGAAGGTGGAATTTTGAATTTGATAGTCAACTGTTAAAATTCATATGTTAGAACAATAATTTGCGTGAAGAAATAAACACATGTAATGTTGGGAAGGTAGTCAAGCCAAAGATACATACAATAGATGGACACAGCCCACAACGAAAACCAACCCTTTGGTGGCAATTCCACGCAATGCATAGGGAATGACAAATCTACACACACACACACACAAGAAAACAGAGACAAGGAGAGATGCCTCATAACCTTTGGTCCCTTAACAGCAACTGTAAACCGAGGATAAGAACCATATTTCACTCCTTTTCCTTTGAGCAATTCTTCTAATCGCTTTTTTTCGCTCCTGGCTATTTCCTCAAGGTCACGATGACTTGAAGCAGGAGGCAGTTCTGACGATGCCACATCTTTAGCAGATTCAGGTGGCACAGGATTTCCCAGAATATCAGCTGCTGTAGGTAAATTACCAAATTCAGGGGGTGGAGGTGTTTTCGCAGCTGCCTACAAATTCATATACCATAATTTCAAAAAAATCGGTCGAGAAACCGAGCTCCAAAACTAAGTAGCTATCTCTCTTTATTAATAGGCCATGTTGGCAATCGCTAGAAGCATATCTAATATTAAGATAGTAACGCAGCTAATTATCTTCCACTGCAAATTTTTGACATAACAATAGTAAGAAATCAATTTCAAAAGGAACAATCAGGCAAACCTCATCGCTATCGGCATAAGCGACATCGAGTAGACCAAATCCAAGCAACCCTGCTAAAGCTGTGTGACCTAACAAATGTGCCTGTTTTTGGTGCTCTTCAAATCTTCCTAATTACAGACTAACAGTAAGTTCAATGCTCATCTCAATAACAACGAATTTAACGAGTGATTATAAAATCAAAAAATAAATAGAGAGATGAGGAGCGTACGGTTGTTGAATAAATTGAGCGGGAGTGACACTGACAAGCGAGGATGCTGAGGGTTTAGGGTTTTAGCGATCGTACGGTACGAGTGCAGCGTTTTAGCGAGGCGCCTTATCGCCGCCATTGGAGCTTGGCACAGGTGAACTTCAGCTTCCCTTCCTCTCAACGGGGTACGGTGGCGTTACCGTGGCGCGCAAGGTGAAAGCGATTAATATTATTTAATAATTGTTATTAATTATTTTATTTTTTGGTGAATCAATAATAATAATAATAGTAAAATAGCGGAAACCGCCTTAAGAAGTTGGAATAATTACAACTACAGTCCTCGGACTTGATGTAATTAAAAACAAAACAAGCTTAACTCTCCTTTTTTTGTTCTTTTACTTTCTTCTGTTTCGATATTTAAGCTACCTTGCGTTTTGAACATTATAACTTATAAGGAAGCACCGTGAAAATTAACACTAGTTTCACACACAAGTTCAATAACCTAATTACAAGTTTAGAGCTACACTCTGAAATTTGCTATCATTGCATTAATAACCTTAAAATCACACCGCGTTCATATCTTAAAAAAAGATTAGGTGAAATTTGCAGAGATCATCGTGGAATTGTTGGAACTTTTTATGAATTCAATATTTGAATTATGAATAAGTTCAATTAACTATTCTATATGATTAAGGGTGAATTTCGTTTTTTCCATAACATTTGGGATTTTTTACAAGATGCCCTCTAAGGGTCATAAAAGTGAAATATCCTTAAACGTTTGCGTTTTTTTGTGAACGTTCCCCTGAATGTAAATCTAACGAATGAAAATGAGGACACAAGTTAACAACTAACGACTGATTAGCAGTACATGGAGTTGTATCACACAAAACCGCTAACATTGAGAGGGGACCTTTCATTTTTTTTAAACCCTAGAGGGCACCTTGTGAAAACTCCCAAACATTAGGGGAAAATAGAATTTTCCGTATAAATAATTATATACTTTATTATACTAACTAAATAAGTAGGACAATGACTTTATTTAACTTTTGGGTGTCCCTTAAGAAAATATTTATTGACTTACATAAGGTTCTATTTTCATATTAATCAATAAAAAGAAAATGCATTGTTTGAAGGAAGAAATAAAAACATGTGTCGCATAAGTTTTCGTGTATGGTCTTTGCATCTTTGCCTTTTTTTCAAACTTTGGAGGTAGCTCTTGTTCAAAAAAAAAAGGAAAGAATCTAAGGGGTGTAATGAAATTACCTGCAATGATATTTTTTAGTAATTTAAGTTTCGCAGTCGCTTTTGAAAGAGTGTAGTTTCTGTAATAGTAGCATAATTAATCTTAAAATTACATGAAGGCCCATTGCCCACCCTTGTGCAATTGAATTGTGGCACTTAATATAATTTCTAAATAAAACGGGCCCAAATTAAACTCGATATTGTCCAATAGCAAAACTGGGCTTTTGGTTAAATCCTGATTAAGAACGAGAAATACGGAAGTCTAGATTTTAGTTGGAGAACACAATCACAAAAAACTAATTTTTTTTCTTTTGTTATAACAACAACTAAGTAATTTTATTAAAAGACTACGGCCCACACATAGGAGTGCAAAATCGGGCTGGCGAGATAAGCGCGTAAAAATATAATACATGTTCGTTATGCCAAAATGCGCCAGATTAGGCAGATTGCTCGTCCAAGTTGTGCAAAAGAATGATTGTAGTGTACAACCCACCAAGGCCCAATCGGCTTCCATGCGTTTAGTATGTCCGCGAACCTATTCGCCTTTCTTTTTTCTTTATATATGTGTAAGATAAATAGGGTGGGAATCCTTCCTCCTAAACTCAATATGTCATGAAGCAGCCTAGCTACTCAATCACAAAAAAAAATGTTATTTTAGTGTAAGTGTCTAAAAGTAATAAAAATCCCACATTGATAAGATATATCATATATTATTGATGTATCCAAGTCTCATACCTTATTATATTAGGATCGCAACAAAATATTTTAGTGTGACAAACAATAATACATAGAATCAGTGTCGAATTTTTGAGCTCATTTGAAATGGCGAACAAGCTTACTGCACAAGTATATCTGCTGACAACCTAAGACCTATTTATTTCACATTTGAATGTATAGCAGAGAATTGGAAGAAACGGGTGGCATGTTGTTAATTGAAGGCAGTAATAATAGCACATGCTTTTAGTCATGTGGCTTCTGTGCCTTCACAAGGTTTTGTAGCATAAATAAACTGCCATCGATTGCATAATTTGACGAAGCTACCACCAACATTATTAACTGCACGTTACTCCATCTGATATGATATCACTGACAAGTGACACGAAACATCAACTCCCTGATAATTGAGTACTATAGAATATAAAAGTTTGAGTTTCCCATACAACTACTTCGTAGTTTAATTAATTAATGATTGAGGACAACATTCACTGATCTTATTTCCTGAGTTGGATTTAACTGGACAAATCGTATATTGTGTTCATCTAAACCTTGTTTAGTATATATGCACACCACGAGTATTAAAATGTGTAAAGATTATTTGGTGCAACCAATCTATGTGCATCCACTACCAATACACGTATTCTCTAATTTTTTGTTAACTTGATCCAATCTATTAAAATATGGAAAGATTATTTGGTACAACGCATCCAATACCAATACACGATGGAGATTGAGTGTCGGGTGATTATTCTTATTATTTAGAAATTTTCTTTTAATATCAACTATTAGTTGTACATATAACGAATATATATATAATAATTCTCATAAATGTGAGACCTAAAAATGTTAACTTGCTTCAACAGGTTGAACTTTGAAGGATAAATTCTAAAAAGTAAATAAGTTACTGGCAACATATAAAATGCCCTATTATTATTGTCCCCCAATTCTACAATATTGTTAAACATCACCACCATAACTTATATTTAATATACCGAAAATTGTAGTAGAATAATAAATGGCACATACACTTAGATGCAGTTATCTCTTTCTTACTTCGAAAATAAAATAATAATACACATAATTAACCAGACATCTTCCAAGAGAAGAGAAATTAACAAAACAGACAATATTTAACCACTAAATTGTAATTGCCATATAGTATATATAACATAAATTACAAGGAAATACACGAACAAAATCCATGTCAGAAAAGATTGCAAATTACTTACATAGTAATTAGTAAATATTGGTAATTAGTAATTCCATTCCACAAAGGTGAATGAAATTATAACAGACTAAAATTAATAAACTCTCTTGCCAAACAGGCCCCTGATATTAAAAAAATTATTAACACCACGTACCCCATCTCCGGCGACACCTCCGCCGCCACCCACCGCACTACTCTCACCGCTCTTACAACTCAAATGCTCCCTATATCCAATACACATGGGGACATTCAAACTCAACACTTTCCCCTTCGCGCCACCACCTCCACCGCCGCGTGCGGCGGAAGAGCCCACTTTCCGGCGACCTTCGCCACCACTCTTCCGCACGTGCCAAACCGGACTACTCCTCCCCAAATGAACCCCTCCGGCAACTCTACCAGGACTACTCGGCCACTTTCTCGACTTGGACTCGCCGGAAGAATTGCTCCGGGAACACGGCGCGCTGCTGACTTTCCGATTGACCGCCGCCGTTGACCGAGGCCGCGATCCGCCGGTTCCGGCGGATCTGCTCCTCGAGAAGGGCCATATGTTAATATTCAGCTCGGCCCCACTTGCGTTCACACCGTTATTCTTCTTGTTTTTCTTTTTCTCCTTTATTACGGAACTGCCACTCTCCTTGTCGCTTTTCTTGAATATGTCGGTCCAACGTTTGGAAGAAGTCAACGCCGCCGAAGTGTCTGACAAGTCATTGCGGGTTGACTCGGCGGCTAAAGGTTCGAGTTTGGGTTCCGGGTCGGTTTCGGGTATGTGAGGCGGGTCATTTGAGAGGCGGAGGTGGTGGAGGGGGAGGAGTACGCCGCCGGAGAAGAGTTGGTCGGCGGAGAGGAGATTCGGTTCGGGATTGGACGGGTTGCGGTTTCGGACCATCCAGAATTCGAACTCGGGTGAGTTTGAGTCCGTGTCCGTACTAATTCTTCTTCTAACACTTGTGCTTGGTGTAAGAATTGAAGGGAGGGATTGTGATGGTGGTGGTTCTTCCATTTTCCCTCTTGTTCTTTTCTTTTGGTGAACAAACTGTTTTTCTAGTTCTTCTTGGAAATGAAAATGAAGAATTTCTCTCTCTTTTAAGTAGTTGGGTACCTTTTCGTATCTCAGTTTGTGTGGAGTTTAAAGTTAGGGGTATTATTGATTACATCCCCAAGGCTTGTTGTAATACTAGTAAAAGTGTATTAGATTTCATAAACATCAATAACACTACCTCTCAGTACCCTTGGGGTGGCCTAGTTGGTTAAAGAGGAGGGGTTTCCTTTCCTTGGTCTCGAGTTCAAATCTCAGTGGGAACGAATTTGATTATATGCCTTCTAGGTCTGAGCCTGTCACACATGGTTATCCTAGTGTGGCTTAACTGGTTGGCGCGGTTTGCAGGCTATTTCGTCAACTCGTTAGTTTTACCCGATGCGCACCCAAAGGGTAGCGGCTGAGGGTTCCCACGTCATAAAAAAAAAAAACACTACCTCTTAATTAATATTACTAAGTACTAACAAACCGTTTAATATATATTATAAAAAAAAGATATTTTGCCCTTCTTCATAATTATGTCTAACATATTCTATTCCCTTTTGTGACCTTCTTATTAATATCAATTTATTTTATTTTTGTGACGGAGGCTTCTCTATTGTGGATCTTTTGTATTTTTCATTAATATGATGGATCTTATTTATAGAAAGAAGAAGCAGAAAAATATTCTAATTGTAAAAAATGTTAAGAGAAAGAAACACAAACAATTATTGAATCAACCCACCATACATGTTAGTGGACGAATTTTAGCAATATCGTCAAAATAGAAAAATGATCACGATCTATTTTTTAACGAAAGGGGATAGAGATCAACTATGCATTATTATCAATGGAACATTATGTTTCTAACCTTCATGCAGATGTTATGAACATATCTTATAAACAAGTAGATAATATCTAGATGAAAATCATGAATTTATAATACATTTTATCATCCTTCTAATTTGGTATCATGCACGGTGTTCATAAAGCTTACTTTAGATAAATTATGGTAGGTCTTGCCTTAGTTGAGTACTTTTGTAGACAATGATATGGACTATATGCATGTAGTATGGTGTCCATAAAATTTACTTTAGATCAATCATGAAAGGTCTGACTTTAGTTGAGTACTCTTGCAGGCAGTGGCCGTCAATGAACAACTTTATATTTGGGGGCTCTGTGCACTCAAATGCTAGTTAACACACAGTGTTATTGTGTAATAATAATAATAATAATAATAATAATAATAATAATAATAATAATTGAGTGCAAGATGCGAGGGTGAGATTCTAATGTTGATGATATCTTGGTTTTGTACGATCTTATTTATACGATCTGGAGGGTCGTCCAACATGTGTTATAGTAGAAAAATTAATTAAATTCCAGAAAGGTAGAGTGATATAAGTAGGTGAGGTTTATTGATACTTTTATAAAATAATTTGAATTAGAATAAATTTCCTTGAAGTTGGATCGTTCAAATGATATAGTGTTAAAAAATGTAAGAGTTCTTTTGCAATTTTAAACTTTTAAATCACAAACTAAATAGAAAATAGAAGAAGATCATACATGAAATTACTTTGTTAGGCTAGCTAACGGTTTTGTTAAGAGTGTTCATTGATAGTAGGGGTGACTAATGTTTCTAAAATTTTGGAGGATATCGTTGATATTAAACTAAACCTTGTAGGTGGTTGTCAATAATACCCTATTTTTCAAGGGTAAAATATGATGTAGAGTTGGGGCCGTACAAGCAATAAAGAAAGGGACCGGGAAAAGAGTATCTATCTATCGAGTAATAAATATGAAGGAGACGTCTTGCTAAAGTGGGCAGAGACTTGAGGGCGGAGGGGCACCACAACCACCCCCCCCCCCCCCCCCCCTTCCCCCCACCAACACAATTATGGTCCACGGTACACAATGGTGTGCAATTACACAATTTCATAAAGAATAAATAATATATGTTAGGTATGTAAAAAACAATTTACACAATATTCATATTATTATGATATATACATTGAAGAATTCAAGAAGATTTGATGGGATAGAAGAAATAGTGGGCAAATGAAGATTGTTGTGCATTTTGAGAAACTAGCCACGTGGGCTGACGATGGGTTTTGGGGGGTGGCGGCCATTGTTTAGTTTCCTAGGATTGCGATTTACGATGGCGGTGGTGCGCGCTCACGTTCATTCATCTTGGAAATTTTAACAAAAAGAAAAGCATAACGAAAGTGTTACAACTTACAAGTTGTAGATTTAAAATTCAGATTAAATTGTTTAGAGGTAGCAAATGTCAAAACGTACTGTACAATGTTTTAATAGATTAAATACGCTAGTCGATATTTTCTAATAGTTTGACTTTACACCACAGGCCGAATATCTATTATGGACATAAAAAATATTATTCTATTATAAGCCATGACCAGAATAAAAAGAATACTTCCGAAAATAGGAACATGTTAGTCTAGGATCAAGGAACGTAAGAGTAGAGACAACTCAAGTACTTATAAATCAAATATATAAATTACGTGTAGCGAACATACTTTGTCTGGATACATATATAGACATTTTCTTTTTATTGAATACCAAGTAGAGTTATTATAAATGTAATTATATGTTATAAATTAAAATAGTGCTATACAGAGAAGCTGGTGATAACCTGGCTAGGATGCATATATTACTTTAGAGTTTGATAGAGATATTTGTTAAATGGTGTTTGTTCGTAAGCTAAAACATGATAACGATATGCATTTACGTGCAAGGAAGAATAAAAAGTTAATTCGTTAATGCATTTAATACTGGGGCCACTACACCAAACGGACCTCAATCTGATAGCAACTACCACGTGATATATATTTGCTAGTGTCTCCACCTTATTATTGTTTTCCTTCTTCTCTTCTGGTCAATTCTAAATCCTAAAAATTCACATCAACTATTATTTGTATGGCATTTGTTTTTAATGTATTACGGGCAATCGATAGATATATATTCTCCAAAAGGTAAATCACATGTTTGTGATAAGAGAGCAGCCATGCAACACTAGGATTTTGTTTCCATTAAATTTGATTTTATTTTGAGCGTGGTAATATTAGAAAGCAAGAGCCTCAAAAATCCTATCATATCACAAGATCAACGGAAGGTAAAAGACGATGCTAACAGAGAGCACCTTGAAAATTCTATCATATTAGAAGATCAACATAAGGCAAAAGACGATGCTAACACGGAGCGCCTTGAAAATCCTATCCTATCAGGAGATCAACACAAGGCAAAAGACGATGATGACAAAGAGCACCTCGAAAATCGTATCCTCTCAAAAGATCAACACTCTCAAAGGGCAGCTCGCAGAATCTCATTCGATTACGCATCTACAGCCATTTGAGAAAATTCATATACGAGTCACATCTACCATCTATATAAAACCTCATTTTCTCTGTTCAATGAGGAGGATGCCCCCAAAAATGTAGATAGAAAAAAAGAGGAAAAATACATGGCTTGTCCTCTTGCTGCGTTACATCTTTATTTCTTACGTCCTCCTTATTCCTTGATTCGAGAAAAGGCCAACACCCCACCCCCCTCTCGTGTACAACCCACTTTTCGTAATTCTATAAACATAGAGAGAATTCTCTATCATCAAATGTCGTTGTCTGTGGGAACGCGGCCTCTGTCTCCTTAAGAAAAGTTCTGGAGGAATAAAGGAAGTTGAGGGCTTCGTGTTGCAAAAATCCACCATATCCCTCAGAAATAAAAGTCATGTCTTGTTATCCAGAGAAGCATCTTACACTTCGATAAGTTGCTAGCACGCGTGTCATTCCTCCCCGACACCTCTCCCCGCACGAGGGAAGCTGATCCAAAATGAAAAGCAGTAACACAACTCTACATCCAGCAAGGAACAACAAATTTCTTTTGATAAAGAAATAAGTATGAATCGATAATAATGTCATGTTAAAAACAAATGATGAGATATACGACAACAATGACATATAAAGAAAAGATGGGAGGATCAGATGAAAGAGAAGGGTTGTGAAGAATTCGAGGTCCTCGAACCAAGCACATGATCGAAGGATGTGACACGATCGCCCCACTACTCCGCAGTAAGGCACATGATTGAAGGATGTGACACGATCGCCCCACTACTCCGCAGTAAGAGACAAGAGAAGAAGTTTGCCGAGAATTGCAAATAAAGAAAATCATATGTGTCAAACTGCGTTATGAAAATTTACCAAAGCCTTTTAAAAAGATGTTATATAATGCTACCTAACTGTCTTCCCTATCCCTCCTCCAATAACCTATGTTACGAAATTCCCTATACACAATGGCTCGAACCCGTGCTACACATAGAAGAACGGGAAGAAGCCTCCAAAATCAACTCGTCTCACACCTCTGCTAAAAAAACCACCAGGGGAATAATGTATGACGAGTCGATGTCGTCTAGCCCGGGCTAACCAGACCAACTCGCACATGCCTCTAGGGGAGTTTGAAATTCAGGAGATCCTTCCAAATGAGGATCCACCACCAGTTTGGCAATCAACAAATCTGCAGGAAAACCAGGCATCGATTGGACCACGTCGTCACATATACTATAACCCATAAACATAAGTTGTCGCGGCCCTCGGTGAAAGAACTATTAAACTCTCCACTCTCGGCGCCCCTGAGGCCGCCTGAGCTCGAGCATGTGCCAACTTCTCCCTAAATCGACTACCCAAGTCATTAAAAGATGCATATACTCATCCCGCTCAGCCCTAGCAGCCCGAAGAAGCTCTCCCATCTGGTCAATAGGAAAAAGCATATTTTGCAGCCATTCCACCACTTGCGCCGACCTCTCATTTGAAAACTTCGCATGTCTATCTAGCACCTACTTGCTTCCATCGAGACTCCAGGTGTTTTCGGCTCGAAGAGCTCTTATCGTTGTTTCGTTCTGGCCCGCCCAGTTGACTATGAGCCTCACCTAGCGCTAGTTCCAACTCTTGGGAAGCGCCTTCGCAATGCCAGTAATTCAAAGGAAGTTGTCATCAATCTCTCCCCCACGGCCTCCACCATAAGTGACAACTGATCACCCCACCAAACGTTGATAAGAAAATCGAATGAGAAAAATGAACCTCGAAAAAGTACTAGACAAACGAAACAAGACACGTACCTCCCACGCGTTATTGCTAAAAACGTCCTGCAAAGCTGAGAAAGTAAAAGGAAGAAGAAACTTCCTATCCATCTCATTGTGAAATCAGCATAATTATGATCGGCAATACTCCCCGGCACCCCGATGGAAAGACAAATGCCATCTGCCATACCTAGCAAAGAAGAATAATCCAACTCTCTCATTCCCACGCCGGACGAACAAAAGGCGTGGCTTGAACCCTCTCTTGACGCGCAAGAATGATGGCCTTCCAGCGTAGGAAGACTCCAATTCGAGCCCACCAAAAACCGAGGAAGTGCCCCAACTGACAGAGTCAGAGAAGAGAAGATACAATTCATTGAGTCAAAAAAAAATGAAAAAGAGGAACACTCGATGTCCAACAGCCCACAACATAGCCCCACTATATATTGGAAGGACAAAGGAAGCAATTGGTTGCGGCAAACCTGCAGAAATTCCAGCAAATTCTGCACGAAAGGGTTAAAAACCAGTGAAGGGCATTCCAGACTTGTTTGGCATACACCGTAAAAAACCTGTAGGAGGATCATACGTTCGGTGTTCAGCCGTCGGGATTCTAATGTCAAACTTAGATGTGTCCAAAGATACCCCCCCTCAAGCAGTTGATGCACATACTCCCCTGATACGACGCTATATATACTCCTGTTTTTTTCGGTATCCACTATAGAGTCTGGCTCAAAACCACCCAGCATCAATTCAACCCCTGGAACAGGAGAATAATAAGATTCACCCCGCAAAAAAGTCCACCCTCACTTTATCAACAATCGAAGATAAATTGGTGAGGAGACTCCCTCATTTAGATCCACGCCTCCTCATCAGATAGCCCCGAGCTTACAAGATTATCACGAGTACGACGCATCCTAGCCATAGCTACAAGATGGGTCGTTTGCTCCCAAAGAGTCCTTGAAACCTTTCTAGAATCTAGTTGTGTCGCTCCCTCCGACCTGCCACTGAATGCCTATTGGAACATTTCCTTACCTTTACCGAATAAGGAGAATGTGTCGCAAGTAGACTGGAAGTACCAGTAGAACTCGTGAGGATCATATACCTCCGAGTGCACATGTTCCATAATGACTCTATGCAAGAAAAAAAAACTTGAAAAAAAGAAAATTGAAGAAGTTTGCCTCACCTCACTCAAAACGATTAAGAGAAAAATAAGTATGTATGTATACCGCTGAAGAAAAAGAAAGTGAGAATGATAACAGAAAAAGTGGATTAAGGCAACTATTTATAGGCTACCCCCAAAGATACATTTCGGCCCCACATTAATAGGTCCTCGATGAAACAGCTACGACCTCCAGATAGACGTGGACAGATAATAGAGAAGTAATGAAAGTCAGCGTGGCCCAACAGACAAACGGCTGCAGAAGATTAGAAATGCTCTTAAATGGGCAAATTATGACATGTTTATCTAATATTCGTGGCATCCGAGTAGGCTTGGTAACTCAAAGACAACACCGCCAAAGTGGCAATCCAATGCCACACGTCACTTGCGAAACTTTCCTTCATCAAGAAGAAAGACCTTCCTCGAAAAGAGGAATCCTCTCGAAGGGGACCACATCTCTCGAAGAAAGAAACCCAAAAGCAAAAAAAAAAGGTCAACTACGAAAGATTTTTACGCCCCCATGAGAAACTCCAACGACCCCAACGAAGTCCGCACACGCGACTCGACTCCTCCCTCCGGAAATTTCCCTCTAACAAAGAAAAGAGGTTAGACTTCTCTTTTAAAATTTACGATGTTATTATAAGAGTCTCCCTCTTCTATACGCATCATAATCCTTCGTGAAGGTCACCATCCCTCACCAAACAAACATATGAATGGTTCTAAAGGAGACTCGCGACTCCAATAGATCCCATCCATGCTAAGGGACCACTCAGTCGCAGAGCTAGATCGAGGGAACTGCGATCCCCAAGGACGACACTTTACAAAAAGTTCTCGCGGCCCTGGAGACGGTTTGAGGGCACCTCCTTACGCCAAAAAAAACCCACACGCAAACAAAGCAGGAGGGGGGAGTGGCAATCTTACCCCAGGGATACTATGCATCCTCTAAACTGCCTCTAAGGGAGACTCGTGACTCCCTTATAGGCCCCAACCACTACAAAGGCAACACACCAAAAACAAAATAACGAATATATGAGCCCAACCAGCCTTATACACCTTAAACTAATGAAAGCCTACCCCCTAGGAAAATATCTTCCTTTCCCCCAACCCCTCGTTGTATATATCCACATGGATACTTTAACGTGGCAAGGCACGTTAGCCTACCCCTGAGCTAAAACCACAATTTACTTCCTCCAAAGGCTTTCACTAACTTTCGATAAAAGGAAACTATTATTAGTTAACCAAATCGAAACTTATGACCTCATGATCTTCTTTCTCTCCCTTCTTTTTTATCCAAGTTTTTCACTAATACACACATATGTTAGAGAAACACAAAAGAAAATTTCATTCATCTACAAAGATACAACAACAATCCTACATGTCCCTTAGCAAAACGCAAGGCAAAACTAAAATAAACAAAAATAAATAAAAAATATTACGAAGCAGCTGGCCTCTTTTCTGCCCTAGCCTGCCGTACATGAGCCTCCTTGGTCACCAACCCTCCAACTTCTTCTTGCACGAGCTTTCGTGTTGTCCCAACAACTGCATAATGTCGTCAAGAGACTTGGGCATTTTGAGATCCTTCGATCGAAGTAGCGACATATCAAAGTCCTTCTTATAAGTCCAAGCTCTTTTAATTTTGCATAACATCCTTAGTAACCATACATGAAATGTCCAACAAAGTGGCGCTTAAAAGACGCATAATGCTTCATGGACCTTTTATACTTATCCAACGCCCCTAAAGTGTTATCCCTCACTATCTGAAACAGATGCTGAATCAAATGTTGATCACGCTTCCGTATCAGCTCAGCCTTTTCCTAGCAACAAAATTGTGGTGGAGCCCGACCATTTCCTAAGCCACCCACTCGGCGGTAGCCTCAGCGTCAAGTTGGGCCTTCGTCAAAGCCCCCTCTAAATGGGCCACCTCTGAAGCCTGCTCTTTCTAGGCCGAACTAACTCGTTATTGGCTCGACATATCTGTCGACCGACTACCAAAGACTCTTCTCTCCCCAGCTATGCAACATCCAAAACCAGCTGCAACTTCTCTAGTTGGTGCCTACGAGCCTCAATATCATGGGCCGCCTTCTTCCTTCGCTTTTCTACCTCTGCATACTCTCGTATATGCTGGTTCCAATGCCCCAGATTAACGCCCTGGTAACAAGCCCTCCTCTCCACCAACACCCTGATAGTATCCTCCAAATCGCCTATTCAGCTCCTAACCCGGTCGTCCGCACCCCATACTTCGGCCAACGAAGCAAACATTTACAAAAGAAATGGAGAAAAGGGGGAAGACTCGGATCACCCCCACATACCGCTGAAAATATATAAAAAAGGAAAAAAAAAAGAAGGGAGGGAAGGCTGAGCATCCAATCCGAATACACTCACTTCCACGAAGGCCTTGCTTGAACGACGATGCAACCCACCACTTCTGACGACCTTGCCAAGAGACGGGATACAACTACCCATCCTGACTCTGCGAGACTGCGACCACTCCAACAGCCACACATACCCCTGAGCCTTCTCTTACACATGAGGTCTAAACCTACCTTCTGAATAATCACTACTCACGACCATGGATCATGGCATCGAACCTTACGTCATCTCAACATCCTCAATGGACTCCCCGTTTCCTTTACCTCCAACGGAGAAGATGAAGGGGAAATCACTAGGGGGACATTTAGCAATGATAGTAAAAACATCGCTGAAGTCATCATCCGAAAGAGATCCCCTGAAAAGCTCTCCTCCAAAGAACGCTAAAGTGCCTCATGATGCTGATCGAAACGCTCTCCTACCCCTACCTCTAAGCCATTCTCAGCAACAATCCCTTTTACCGACATCATCGTGATCAAAGGGATGTCCTTCTCCGCCCTTTGCGACGATCTCGCGCCTTCTGGCCCTACCTTAACCGAAGATTTACCCTCAAATCACTACAACAAAAATGGCGTATAGTGGCATTATGGTAGTGGCATTTACTTCTGGGTGTCACCTTAAATTAATTAAATGACGTTTTGAAAATTGCCACTATAACTAATACATTAGTGACGTTATGTCCCACTCATTAATGGCATTAGTATAAAAATATCATTGTAAATCTATATAATGTCATTTCTAAACCGTATCACTATTGATCAACACATTAATGACATTCACTTACAATGATTCATGGCACTAATTTATTAATGTCACTGTAAGGTTTATATACTGTCATTTTTAAAGAATATATTAGTGAATTAACTTATTTCAATTAATGGCATTTAGCTTAAAATTTCAGTGAAAATTAACGTAATGAGGTTTCTTAAAACGTTCCATAAAATGGTATTAACTAAATAAATTTAAGTTAATTGACCAGCCAAATGTTATTTGAACGCGATTCTTTTGCTTTTCTAAATTTTTCACTAAAGTACCATTTCGGCGGATGAACCCTAGCAATTTCCATCATCAACAAAAAAAGTATAGGTTTCATAGTTATGTTTTTTTTTCCATAGCCTAACTATTTTATTCTTTACATTACTCTTCATATCGAAAATTAATAATTTGTAAGACCCAATTGACGTTCATTTGAAACCCTTACAAGAGCAATATTTTTACATTATTTGTTTTGTATTGCAGGAATTACATCATGCGAAGACTAGGAAGTCCGTGCTAGTTTATGATTTTTGAGAAACTGATAAAGCTGATCATGGTATGACTTTGGCTACCTCTATGTTTTAGATATATCTGAAGTGTATGTGTCATCATTTTTTATTTTCTTTTACCATTTCAATTCTTTGGTTCGTTACATGGGTTCTATTTCTCTAGGTTTTTAGTTCATTTATTTCTTTAGAATGTTTTGTTGTGTTGCTGTAATCCACTTGTTAGAATGCCTTTTTACTGTTTGATGAAATGCCCAAAAGGCAAAAGCTATTTTTAATGAAATTTGACTTAATTTTTTGTATAATTTGAGAAGAACGGCAATCTGTTATCGAGGGTGATTTCAGGGTGTTAGTATAATTTCCACGCACTTGCTTTATTTTGTATTTCGGGAGCTCAATTTAACTGCAAAGTTAAGCGGTTGGTGATGAAAGTTGCAAACGACAGTAAGAATAGTGGTATAAGTTTTCATGTACTTTACTTTTGGAGTTTTTACTTGGAATGTGTACTTTCAGGAAGTACTTAAAGAGGAGTAGACCAAGGAAAATGTTTATAGGCAATACTGCGATAATCTTGATGGTCTAATTGGATATGAAGAAAGCTAGTTCATAATTGGATATACGTAACTTTGTGGACCATTGGGCAAGAAGCAGTTCGAACATGTTTACTTGTGCTAATCAGAACACCATTGCGCTTCTCTACGGTATGTGCCAAGCAAGTAAGTGCACTCATTTGTCTGGGTGATGTTTTAATTCCTAAAGCTTGTGACATTGAATTAAATTGTGTTACGTCAAGTCTTCAACACAGGGGAAACTTCAAGGCTGATAATGGTACTGCAAAAGTTTTAGTTCTAATTTTTTGTCATAACTTAATAATCATTTCGATAGCCTATTGTATGGTTGCCTTTACATGGCAACTTGACATTATCTATCTTTAATCTATGTTCTTCCCATTATGCATAGTTTCTTCACTTGCATATGTTTGCATTATTTGAAGCTAATTGACTATATATATGAACTTCTCTGTTCTGGGTTCTGGCACACACATCCATTGCTTTATTTCTAGAATTTAGCCTCTTTGTATATTGGTTGTTGTGGGTGGATGAAAACATCCAAATGGTTACAACTGTTTATGTTTTCTCTGTAGGAGTTCCTTGTAATCTATCAAGTGTATAATTTTAGACGTCATATTACTATAGGAAGTTATCATTCTTTTTACTATCTTTGCCTTATGCAGATATGGAAGGACATGGACAATGGCTTTATGGATGATTCATTTGCTTCAGGAGAGTGCAGATTTGGGTTTCTTTTGAAGAATGGTGCAAGTGATTTCCGAAGATAGCGGGGTTTAATGTGCGGGCTAGTAGAACTTGATAGTTTATGCTATTTCAATGAATTATATTATACTTTATTGTTAAACAAGCAACGATTTCTTCTATTATCTTTGTTATTAATGTTTAATTCAAAGTTATAGAGTGGCTATTGATTTCGAATTTTGTTGTTTTGATCTTTGTGTATGTTTTTGAGCAATTTCATATATTTTGATAAATTTGTGGAAAATGATGTTATTATTATGTTTTGAGAGTTTCTAGAGCCACAATTAAATATCAATTTTAAATCGTTCTCATGTAATAATGATTGTTATTAGAAGTGAGCCAGTGACGTTTTAGAATGTCATTAGATAATCCGTTTGTGGCATTAAAATTTTTAACTGTTGGAATGTTTTTTACATTGTGAAGTGACACTAAAATTATTATTTTAT
Organism: Linaria vulgaris; assembly: GCA_948329865.1. NCBI lineage: Eukaryota > Viridiplantae > Streptophyta > Magnoliopsida > Lamiales > Plantaginaceae > Linaria > Linaria vulgaris. The sequence continues at coordinate 78,967,818 of OX415252.1, forward strand.
GTCATTTTTGAATGCCCCTGTTTATATATATTGTGTCATTATGGAGTGTTACGAAATTAAATTTTAATGGCACTTTCTCGTGTTAATAAATGATCTTTTTGTGGCATTCTGTATTGTCATAGTATTTACAATAAATGGCATTTTTAATGATGTAACAAAAGATATAGTATAGTGACATTTTTACTTTTAGCTACATCGCTACAAGTGGCACTTCTTAAAATCGCCACTATATCTAAAAGAGCCACTAAAGACTCTTTACATGGCATTTCTCAATGACATTAAACCTCATTTTTGTTGTAGTGAATGATACCCTCTTCCTTTTCCTTTCCCATTTCTCCTTCTTATTCTTCTTCCTCTTCTCACTTGGACCCGCGTTGCTAGGACTCCCAGCCTCTGCCATAACCTTACCTCCCTTCACTCGATCAAACTCCCCTCTCAGGAACCCCTCGTCCTCATCCTTCTCCTTATATGTAGACTCTTTACCAAATCCACATCTATACGAGCACCTGATTTCGAAACGAGTTGAATAGCCAAAAAGAAAATTGAAACAAAAAAGGGACCTCTACAAGTACTTACAGATCACTTGGATGTCTACTTGAGCAAGCCTCCGAAGACCAGCGCTCACCAAAGAAAGGCCATTCTTCTCGTAAAAAATGTCGAGCACCTTCGAGTCCAAAAACTTTGAGGCATCATACTAAGTGTTAAATAAACCCTCATCGTGGATCTCCTTTACCACCGCGTCTAAATGTTTAGAATCCTGGACCAAGTACTTCTGGTGCCGCACATAAGGAATCCCCCAAGCCACCTCAAAGAGCAAACAAAGAAATAACGGGTCTTCCAATTCCCAAATGAGGAAGAAGTATTGCACACGAATCGAAAAATCAAATTTTGAGGGGTGAATAGTAGAAAGGGGGACTTGACGCCGGATGACTTGACTTGACGAAGTATTGCGCCGCCTGACTTGACGATAACCCACACACCCAAAACACGTCACAAAAGAAATGGGGAATGAGGGCTCGCAAACCCGCCTTAATCTAAATCGTAGCGTATTCAGCTAAAGGATTATTATCTCGTTCAGAGGGAAGAGAAACCGTAAACTCCACCCCAATCGATCCATGACATACTCCTCGAAATTATTCTTCACATATTTATCAGAAAATGTGGAAGGAATGTTACCCACTGGCACATATTTGGAGTCAACCTACGCCTCATTTTTCTTCCTAGAAGACGATCCATAACGACTGCTTTGTCCAGAAGTCCCCTCTGCAGCCATTGAGTTACCTTCTCAACAACAGTAATATTTCCTATAACTCTCTCCTCTCCATTAAAATAATTTGAAGGGGCCAGAATATCAGACGCCATGGAATCTCACAAGAAGAAACACTCGCAAATAGAGAGAAACGAGAAAAAACTTTAAAAAAAAAAGGAAAATTTTTCTGTGATGTGTAAAAATTATGACTCAACCACTTTTTATATGCATCGAACATACATCATTTAATTACTGCCTAAAGGTGGATTGCTTCGCGAATGGACACGTGTCTGATCAGACCCCAAAGGTTACACCACCCGAAAAGAGCCATAATTGACCTTAATCAACGTGCCAGTTCAGTCGTGAGCAAATGAAGAGTTACGACACATTAAAACCCTTTCTCTCCCACGTTCTTCAAGTGACGCTTTAAATTCTCCCTCTATTCTACAATTACAAGGCAAATTGGGGGGGCTCCTGGTAATAGTAGAAAGCAAGCGCCTCAAAAATTATATTCTATAAGAAGATCAACACAAGGCAAAATACAATGCTTATAGAGAGTGCCTCGAAAATCCTATTCATCAACAGATCAACACAAGGCAAAAGACAATGCTGACAGAGAACGTCCCGAAAATCCTATCCGATCAGGATATCAACACAATGCAAAAGACGATGCTGACAAAGAGCGCCTCGAAAATCTTATCCTCTCATAAGATAACTGCAAAATCTCATTCGATTATGCACCCATCGCCATTTCGAGGAAATTCATGTACGAGCCACGTCTACCATCTATATAAAACCCTATTTCCCCCCCCCCCCCCCCCCCAAAAAAAAGAAGATAGAAAAAAATAGAGGAAAAAGACATGACTTGTCCTCTTGCTCTGTTACAACTTTATTTCTTACATTTCCGTTATTTCTTGATTCGGAAAAAAAGCCACCCCCTCCCTCACTCGTGTACAATCCACTCTTTCGTAATTTTATAAACTTAGAAGGAATTGTCTATCGTCAGAGTGTTCTAAATTAAAAGTTTTTTTCCGAAGGACTTCCTAGTTTTTATGCGAAATGTAAAATGTGTTTTAGTTAAACGGGACTGCAATTGCTTACAAATGCTTCTCTATTTCTTTAATAGAAATAAATAATTTCTCCTTTTTTCCTAGGAAAGAGAAACCTATGGAGTGCTATGTTGATATTCTTAACTCTATCATTCTTTACTCATAAATAAAATAAAATAAATAAAAACTCTATTATGCCTGCCTAATCGGCTAATCCCATGTGGGATATGGTCCTACACCTGCATATACGAAACCGAAAACTTTCATGGAACATGATAAACAATTTATTGCCAAAAATATAGGACATGAAGAGAACTAGAAGCAGTACTATATCCATTGATCATTCTGTCCTACGTTACAATAATTTCAAATTGATCAAATAAAATACTGATTATCCCTTTGTATTGTCCTCCGCCTTATGAATAATTAAGAACACATGATGTTTGATTAGGAATTTTTAGTTGATATCGATTACCTTTCACGTTTATGCAGTTATATCTAAAAGAAATTCGGCCCCCAAGTAGAAAAATATTTTTCCTTACATGGCTCAACATCGCATACACTCTTCAGTCCAAACGTCTAAGATAAAAACCTAGCCTTGTAAGTTTGTATTTTGTAGATAAAATTCAAGGTCAAATGATATTTATAATCTTATTATAAAAATCTGAATAAAAAACAAAGACCCCTTTTCTCTTTTGTTGATTAAGAAGCAATATAGTGAAATAAAAACTATATGTTTTAAGTGATGACAATCAACTTTATTAATTTATGTTCATTTTGTACTTCAATTGGAAGATTAAATGTACCAGCAATCACGATGGGACTCCCCCTTTGGTGAAGTAGATTAGGGGCCAATGCAAATGCATACGAATGCAATAAGAGTACCGACGACTTTTAGCACAAGACGACTAGCATATTCCTATAATTTATGATTATAGTGAAACTCGTCAATTTTTCAATCATCAATACATTTAATTAAGGAAATGGTAATTGTACGGTGATAAATTATTGCACATGATTAAGAATTCCAATTGCCTGGATTTATGCGGCTAACGAGTCAACAAGGCACTGAAATTATTTAGTTTCAATTCGTGCTTGATGTGGTCTTTTTCAATCCGAGCCAACTTGGTTTCATTGAGAGCCAGCATCGAATGTGAATTCATTTCCACAATAATCACATTATTTAGGTCCCTACTTCATCGGCATATATATATATATATATATTATATATATATCAATTAGGCATAATTATAAATGCACCCCTGAGACTTAGTTATAGTTACATAAACCACCCTTCAAGTTTGGGAATATACAGTGATTTCCCTCGAAATTCAATGGCGTCGAGAGTTTGAATGACGCTTGTGTCATCATATTAGTAGTTACTAGTGAACTTTCAGATTTAACTTTTAACCTGTCAAAGAAAAGTTTAAGGAGTTGTGGACAGTGGATGTAATATTATGTAAATTTGTATATTATTAGCTTAACATTCTCAAGATAAAATAAGCAAAACCCGATGGGTTCGCTTGGTTAAGGAACCTTTCTGAATGATTGAAAAACTAAAATAATCTCTCTTAGAATTAAAATATCAGATAAAAGGCAATATATCATTCATCAAGTTTAATATAAAAACGCCCACTCCTTGGTCCGTTTTCAGTAAAATTAAGCTACTAACTCCATGTACACAGGCGAAGAGTGGAAGTTGGGAATACTAGTTAACATTTAACAAAATGAATTATGAAATTAAATGATAATTAAAAAATGTTTTTCTTCCCAACAAAGTTGACATTTGTGTTCTCTCCTTTCCACCCAGAGAAAGAAAAGGTTTTCTGACTCTGTTTATCTCATTTCCTTTTATATAATAATACTCATCCTCGTCCACGGCGCTTGGTATTATAGTACATTCCAACCAAGCATGTATTGTAATTATCTTAAAAAGAGGAACGAGAAAAACAACAATTCAAGAGCACGTGATTGTCGGGATTTCTGATGTAAAGTCGATTAAGAAGGCTTTTTACGAGATATAGGTGGTTGTTCTCTTTCCAAATATTTAACTTTTTTTTTTTTGATGTCAATATTTAACTTCAAAAGACGTTTTCAGCAAAAAAAAAATAAAAAAGAAGAAAAAATAACGTAACAAAAGTACAGCGGGATAAACATCACTTTGCAACTTTTATCAACAAAACTTGACTACAACTTTCCCGCCTAAATTTTAAGCGCTCTTTCATTGTTCTTAATTTCTCTCTATCGTCCCTTATATAATTATATGCAACAGAGATTCTTGTGTTCATAAAATCAAAGTAAATTAATTAATTCTGAAAACTCGACAATAAGCAAAAATAACCGCTCGTGCGATTTTCTCCGAATTCTACGGAACTCTCGTAACCGCTTTTAACCGCCATGGAAACTGACTGTCCGGAAGTGGAAGAATGTCACTCTCCGCCGCCGCCGCCGCCTAACATAACGAATACTGATGCGTTTGTTTTCCAATCAACACGCAATGTTGCTGATCGTTCGAGAATTAGTAAACGGGCCAGACACTCCCCGGATATGTCCGAAATTAGAACAGCGTTCACTGCTCCAAAAGAAAGTTCTCATGACAGAACTTTGCCTTTCTCATTCGCGAATGCTGTCTTAACTCGTCCAAAGAGAAAGGATGTTCGTATTGATGCAAACAAAACGGCCGAGGAACGCACGTTCATTGAAATCAAACAAGCAGACGCCACTATCCCTCTTAAACAGGTTCATATTAAACAGGAACTAAAAGAGCGGATGAAAACACAATGGGAACATGCTATAATTATAAGGATCACTGGTAAGCCGTGGTATTACACGACGCTTCACACACGACTAGATATCATGTGGAAAATGCACAATGACTTCGACCTGGTTGATCTTGGTTATGGTTGCTATTGTCTCAAGGGCATTTCAGAGGATAAGAGGGAATTTATTCTTACAGAAGGACCCTGGCAATTGGCAGGGAGTTTCTTAATGATCAACAAATGGACACCCAACTTCTGTGCGGCCAAAGATGAGATTAAGAGCTCCATTACCTGGGCAAGGATTCTAAATCTGCCAATTGAATATTTAAGGGAATCTGTGGTTCAAGCTCTGGCATCTTGCATTGGTGATCCAATTAAGATAGATGGCAATACCATCAATGCCACTAGAGGTAACTTCGCCAGATTTTGCGTTCAAATAAGAACAGATCAACCTTTGGAATTAGGTTTATGGATAGATGACAAAATCTATCAGGTTGTTAATGAGAATGTCTCTACGCTTTGCTATAAGTGTGGAAAAATAGGACATGTGAAGACTGAGTGTGAAGATGCTAAAGTATCCCAGGAGGAGATGAACTCTAATGATCTCTCTCAGGGTTCTTATGCTAAATCTTCTGCTGAAAAAAAGGAGCAATGGCTCTTGGATAAAGCCAAATCCAAGGATTATGGCAGTTGGATGTTGGTTGCTAAGAGGAAGCCTAATCCGCCAGTTCAAAGAGGTCCAGGAGTTTCTAATAATAGTTCTAAGAATCCTATTAAAAGTAAGACTCCTACTGGAGTGAGACAGGACAGAGAAACTTTTGAGTCTCCTCAAGTCCCTACTAGTACAACTTCTGACAGAAGAAGGATTCTCCCAGCATCCTTAAATCCCAGTCTGAGGAAAGCAACGGTTAATGCCAAGAAAGGGGCAGTTACTACTTTTAAGAGGAAACCAAGAGTCTCTAACATTCAAAATACTCCTGGAACGGTTAATCTTCAGAACCACAACTCTTTTGGCATTCTTAACTTAGACAATCCCAAGGAGTTTTCTGCACTGGTTGAGTGTCCAGTATCATCATCTCCTGATCTTATCCATCATGGCACAAGAACTAGATCCATGGGACTGGATCAACCCCTGGGAATTTCAAACGCAGCATGTTCAATTCGTTGCACCATCAATGACACAGGAGATCAGTCATTGGGACAGGATAATCTCAGTGTTGACTATACCAGCCACCAATTGGGAAATCAGCCTGGAAGTCCTAAGAGAGGAACATATGGATGCAGATCACATCTGGTGGGAGAGAGCAGCTCTCACCCCATAGGAGAGCAACAGACAGATTGCGCTCTCAGTGGAGATAATGACCCAACGTCAGGCGCAATGGAACAGGATTCCTCTTGAGAATCCAGTGCTGCCCCACCACCTTTATAATACTAGCATGAGGGTGATTTCTTGGAATTGTCAAGGGGCTGGTGATGAAGGCTTCCATAGGAACTTCAGAAATTTGGTTAGGAGACACAATCCTATTGTTATTTTCATACTTGAAACTAGAGTTTCAGCAGAACAGGCTTGGAACATTGTTCCTTATCTGGGATACAATAACTATCAAATAGCACCCTCTGAGGGGATGGCTGGAGGCCTCTGGATGCTATGGAATAGTTGGGATGTTGAGGTGGAAATTGTGGACACTGATTATCAGTACATTTCTGCTATTATCAGACCTCAAAACTTGAGGGAATGGAGACTCACTGGAGTCTATGCTCAGCCTAGGAGGACAGCTAAGGTTAAGGTGTTTGATGACCTTATTAGGCTTGCTAATGAACAACCAATGCCCTGGTTAATAACAGGAGATTTCAATGAGGTTGCTTATGCTCATGAAAAGAGGGGAGGTAGAACCAGATCAGTGAGCAGGTTACAGTTTTTCAGAAACTTCATGAACAAGTGCAACATCTCTGATCTTGGCTATGTTGGCCCTAAATTCACTTGGACCAACAAGAGAGAAAATGGAGCTCTCATCCAGGCTAGATTGGATCGTGCTATGGCCAATCCTGACTGGCTTAACCTCTACAGAACAGCAGAAGTTGAAAATTTACCAAGAACCTACAGTGATCATCATCCAATCATCACTTGGTGTCTGGGGACTCTGAGGACAAGACCTGACAGGCCTTTCAGGTTTGAGGAGATGTGGCACTCCAACCCTGAATGTGCTTCTTTATTGAGGAACATTTGGACTACTCACCCTTCTCTCCTGGAGGCTATACAAGAGGTGCCTAAGGTCATCCTTCCATGGAATAAGGAGAGGTTTGGTAACTTATTTCAGAGAAAGAGAATTTTAGAGGCAAGGTTGGGAGGCATTCAGAAATCTCTGTATATCAGGCACAATACTTATCTCAGCAACTTGGAAGAGGATCTTCTTCAGGATTATCACATTCTTCTTAAACAAGAGGAGATGTTTTGGTTGCAGAAGTCAAGGATCAGTTGGATCAAAGAAGGAGATAGCAACACAAAATTTTTTCATAGACCCACTATGATCAAAAGGAAAAGAAATTTGATTACAAGGCTGAGAATTTCTGGAGAATGGGAGAAGACAGATAATATCCTACAGTTTCACACTTCAGGGTACTTCTCTAGTCTTTTTGCTGGTGATGCTTCCACTCCTGACTTTTCACAAGCCACTATCCTATATACTTCAAGATTCCAAATGAAGTTGGCTCCTACAGATCAGGAAATTCTGGGGACATTGATAGAGTCCAGTGAGATCAAGGCAGCTTTGTTTTCAATGCATCCATTGAAGGCCCCTGGTCCTGATGGACTCAATGCAAGCTTCTACCAGAAGGGTTGGGAATGGATGGAGGAGTCTATTGTGAAGTTTGTGAAAGATGCTTTCCTTCAAAGAGCCTTTGACAGTAAATTGTGTGAAGCCTTCATGTGCCTTATCCCTAAAGTGCAGTCATCTGAGACTATTAACCAGTATAGGCCTATTTCCTTGTGTTATGTTATCTACAAATTCATTACCAAGTGCATTACCAGTAGACTCGGAGATCTTATGCCTAACATTGTGGCACCTACTGAGGCTAGCTTCATCAGAGGGTGCAGTACACAGGATAACATTGCTGTTATTCAGGAAGTCCTCCACTCCTTGAGGTCCAAAAAGAAGAACAAGACAGGCTGTATGATTATGAAGTTGGACTTGGAGAAGGCTTATGACAAGATTAGCTGGGATTTCTTAGAAGAGACTCTTCTGGCTTTCCAATTCCCAGCAGACTTAGTAGAGTTGATCATGTTCAGTGTTAGAAATGCCACAACTAGCATACTGTGGAATGGATCTCCTATGGCTCCATTCAAACACAAATGTGGCCTTAGACAAGGGGACCCTCTATCTCCATACCTTTTTGTCTTATGTATTGAAAGACTGTCTTATCTTATTCAAGAGGAGGTGCATAGAGGGAAATGGAAACCACTGATACCATGTAGAGGAGGGCCAAAGTTAACACATCTCTTCTTTGCTGATGATCTCATCCTCATGGAGAGGGCTACAACAGGTACTGCCTACTGTATTAAGGGAGTTCTAGACAGATTTTGCCAAGCCTCTGGCTTAAAGCTTAGCTACCAGAAATCCAAGATATTCTACTCTAGATCTCAAGGTGCTAATCTTAAAAGACACATATGTGATATACTTGGATTTGAACAAACTCCTAACCTGGGAAAGTACTTGGGCATTAGACTATCTCATGGCAGATCCACTAGAGCTGATACTGCTGACTTATTTGATAGAATACTTGGGAAGTTTGATTGCTGGAAAAGCAGATTGCTTTCTCTTGCTGGAAGAGATGTTCTGATTAGTTCTGTTTCTGTTTCTCAACCAGTTTATAGTATGCAATCCTCTTTTCTCCCTGAACATGTTTGCCAGAGATTGGACAAACTCAACAGGGATTTTCTCTGGTCTACTGATATTGGAGTTCATAAACTTCATTTGGTTAACTGGCAGAGGGTCACTAAACCTAAGATTGAAGGTGGATTGGGCATTAGAGTGGCCAGAACTGCTAATGAATCCCTATTAGCAAAGCTTGGTTGGAAACTCCTGAATGAAGAAGACTCTATTTGGTTCAGATTGGTTAATGCTAAACATCTCAAAAACCAAAACTTTCATATGCACACTGCCAAAAGCAGTGATAGTTGTACTTGGAAAGGGATAACCAGGTGCCTGAAGTTGATGCAACCTCATGTGAGATGGAAAGTGGGAAGAGGAGACAAAATTTCCTTCTGGTTTGACAATTGGAGAGGCTGTGGTTGCCTCAATGATGAAGAAGTTATCATTCATGAATCAGAGAAGATGTTGCTGCTATCTGACATGATTGATAATAACAGTGAGTGGAAATTAAATCACCTCATATCCTTTATTCCCCAGGAACTAATAGATGATATTGAAGGTAGATATATTATGCTCACTCAGGAGGAAGACAAAGTCATATGGAATGGCACTTCTGCTGGCAACTTCACATGTCAATCAACTTATAAACTGTTCCAAGAAAGACACTCAGGGACAATCAGTGCTTCCAGCAAGATTTCTTGGGTTTGGAAGGTGGATGTGAGCAATAAGTTAAAGCATTTCCTATGGCTGTTGTCCCAAGAGAGGCTGGCTACTAACTCCCTCAGGTTCAAGAGACTTGCAGCCTTGACTCCTATCTGTACATTCTGCAACTATCATGAAGAGACAGGGCTTCACCTTCTGAGATATTGCAAGGAGGCTAGGAAACTTTGGCTCCTCATTATTCACCCTGATGACATTGCTTCATTTGATGAACTTAGAGATGACTAGTGGTTGAGAAGGAATCCGGAGGGTCTACAACTGAGGAACATCATCAGACCAACTACTCAGTGGAAGTGGATTTTCATGGCAACTATATGGTATTGCTGGATTCACAGGAATGATAGAGTCTTCCACAATAAAGAATCCAACCTCCCAGACAGAATTTTCAAGATTAAAAGCTTAAGTTGGGCACTCTACTTGGGCAGAAGGAAATCAGGCAATGATCAGGACATGACACAATGGTGCAAGCCAAAAGCTGGAAGTGTTAAGCTGAACACTGATGGCAGTGTGCTCCAGGATCGAAATGTAAGAAGCTGCGCTGGTGTCATTCGATCAGATGATGGCCAATGGATATGTGGTTTCTATAAGACGCTGGCCTCACCGACCGTGGACGAAGCTGAGCTTTTTGCTCTCTTAGAAGGACTTAAGCTGGCGTGGGACAGACGGTTCCATAACATCGAAGTGGAGGTTGATTCTCTTACCGTTTACAAATTGATAACTGTTGATATCCAGCCTATTGCTGCGTACAAGTGCTTGGTTTTCGACTGCCAGCAGTTTTTGAAGTTGCCGTGGAATTTAACGTTCAAATGGATTTCAAGAAATGTGAATATGCTAGCTGATGCATTGTCTAAATGGCAAAGTTCTTGTAATGAGGAGGTTATCTTATGGGATTCTCCTCCCTCTAACCATATTAGCTCCTTGGTAGTTAAGGATTTAATGTAACTCTTTGTAATTCTTATTTCACAAAAAAAAAAATAAAAAAAATCAAAGTAACATTTCTTTTCATCAAATCAAATGCATTGCATGATTCGGTCTCATGTACACCTTTCTTTTGGTACTACGAATTTAAATCCTAATCAAGCGTGTTGATATTATTGTGAAACATTAATAGGTAAAACTACCAAATAGCACGAATAATATTTCATGCAACGGTACAACTAACAATTTTCTTAACCAGTAACCGTAGTTTTGAACCACGTCGTGGTGCAACAAACTGCACAAAATAATTTCTCTAATAAAGTGAAAAAATAGTCATGTGAAATTTTATAAATTGAAAATTACCTTTTTTTTATTTACAAGTGCTAGAAAGTGTTGCACATTTTTTTTTTGACGCTTTAAGGGGAAGGGGTAATTTTATAAGAGTATAATTTGGAAGTGATAATGAATTCATTAATTCTCGAGATATAAATACATAATTACAATATCTAAATTAGGTAAATAAATCACTAAACTAGGGAAGGATATAATCTAAAGATATACAAAGATATACAAGGATACAATCTAAAGATATACAAAGATATACAAGGATATAATCTATTTGAGTCTATTACACCCCTGCAAAATTGACGTTCCATCAGCAACGGAAAGTTTGGAACGCATGAGTTGGAAACGAGTGCGCACAAGAGGTTTTGTGAGAATATCCGTCAGTTGATCAAGTGTGTTAACATAGAAGACTTTGAGAAATCCTTTGTTAACTAGGTCCCGAACAAAATGCAAATCAACTGATATATGCTTCATTCGTGAATGCTGAACGGGATGAAGAGAAAGTCGAAGAGCCCCCATGTCGCACCGAATCAGAGGTGCGTGGGCGAGAGGAAGACTGAGTTTGCCAAAAAGATGTTGGATCCAACGAATTTCCGTAGAAGCATTCGCTAGAACCCGATACTCAGCTTCCGTCGAAGAGCGAGACACTGCACGTTGCTTTCTAGAAGTCCAAAAAAATAGGATTGGGGCCGAGAAAAACAACATAGGTAGATGTCGAAGTACCATTCATAGAGTCACCAGCCCAGTCAGCATCGGAATAGGTCGAGATGATGAGAGAGGTGGAACGACGAAGCAGAAGGCCGTGAGAAATGGTGCCTTTAAGGTATCGTAATATGCTCTTAAGGGCTGCCCAATTTGTTTTCGTAGGATGCGCCATGCGTTGCACAAGGCGACTGACAGCGAAGCCAATATCCGGACGCGTAAAGGCGAGGTAGTGCAGTGCGCCTATAATTTGCCGATATGGAGTCGGATCCACGACTGAATCCGAGGAAGAGACCGAAGGATTCGACGTCATATGAGTGGCTAAGGCCTTTGCACCATCCATCTTATGACGAGCGAGAACATCCGCAATATATTTATGTTGAGATAAGAAGAGACCTTCTCGACATCGGAGCACTTCAATTCCTAGAAAATAAGTTAAGGCACCCATATCCTTAACCGCAAAGCGCTTACCAAGTCGAGTAATGAGAGACGAGAGAAGAGAGTCAGAATTACCCGTGACAGTAATATCATCAACATATATAAGCATGTAGCAAACAACCATGTCCCGCGTATAAACAAAGAGAGAGGAATCCGATTTGGTTTGAACAAAACCAAAGGAAATAAGAGCATCACTAAGCGCCAAGTACCCAGCCCGAGGGGCTTGCTTCAAGCCATATATGGATTTATGAAGACGACAAACGCGATTTGGATGAGAGGGATCAACAAAACCGGCGGGTTGGCTCATGAACACGGCTTCAGTGAGTTGTCCATGCAGAAACGCATTACTGACGTCAAGTTGACGAAGTGACCAACCCCGAGACACAACAAGTGTAAGAATAGTGTGAATGGTGATAGGCTTCACAACAAGGCTGAAAGTCTCATTAAAATCGATACCGGGTCGTTGATGAAAGCCTTTAGCCACCAAACGGGCTTTGTACTTATCAATTGTACCATTCGGGAGACGTTTGATTCTAAACACCCACTTGGAGCCAATGATATTCCGATTAGGCGGAGCGTCAACAAGAGACCAAGTGCCATGTTTAAGGAGTGCCGTATATTCCTCATCCATGGCGGCACGCCAAAGCGGGTCATTCATGGCTTGACTCACACAAGTCGGTGCAACCGAGGTGGGAAGCGGATGCTTGGATGCCAAATAAGCCTTCTTCGGTTTGTAGATGTTATTTCGGGAACGAGTCGTCATAGGATGAGTGCGAGTTGGTTCCATAACATCTGCCGAGGTAGAAGGAGGCATAGTACTTGGCAGATCGTCCACAACAGGAGGTGGAGATGAAGGATAAGAAAGGTCATCCATGACATCCGAAATAGGGGCCGAGGCCGTGAGTGGCGCAGTGACTGGGACGGGTGGTACGAGTGGTAAAGTAGGCAAAGGCTGTGAGATTCGAGAAGGTGAAGTAACAGCCAAAACTCGCGAAAAACCCGGAAGATTGTCTTCAATGAATCGAACATGGCGTGAAATAAACACACGCTGTATCTCGAGATCGAAGCACTGATAGGCGGACTGAGAAGTCGAATACCCAACTAAAAGGCAGCGACGAGACGGGGGATTAAGCTTCCCTTTCACATAAGGCCGAGTGTGAGGGAAGCAAAGGCAGCCAAAAACCCGTAGTCGAAGATAGTTGGGCGAACGCCCCTGTAAGATGGAGAATGGTGATTCCCCTTTAAGAACCGGCGTAGGGAGACAATTGGACAGATAGACAGCCGTAGCAAAGGAGAATTCCCAAAATTTCGGAGGGAGACGAGCACGGGATAGTAAGATGCGGCCCAAGGAAACCACTTGTAAGTGGCGGCGCTCAGTTGTCCCGTTTTGTTGGGGCGTGTGAAGAGCAGTAGTGAGAAGGCTAATGCCGTTAGTAGCAAGATACGATCGCAAGGCCATAAATTCTCCTCCATTGTCTATATATAAATTACGCAAGACAGTACCAAACTGTTTTTCAACAAATGCACGAAAAATAGGAAAAATCTTTGCAACATCAGATTTGACAGTCATGGTGTAAAGCCAGCAATACTTAGAGTAGTTGTCAACGAACAACAAATAATAACGATAACCATTAAGAGATGTGATCAGTGCCGGTCCCCAAACATCAGCATATATATAGTGCAAAACATGTGACGACACAAGGGAAGTCGTACTAAACGGAAAATGTTTGCTCTTATTCAAAAAACATTGTTTACAATCATGAGAGTTCAAATCCGAAACATTGTCACAAGGTAAGTTAAACTTGCGTAAAATAAAAGAACCAATCCGAGAGGAGGGATGACCAAAGCGATCATGCCAACGTGCCTTAGTAGTTCGTTCCCCACCATAAGCGTGAATCAACGGTCAAGATACATTGGGAAGCTTTAACTGATAAACGCCCCCAACACACGGTCCTGTAAGCAGTCTATCCCCCGTATTGCGATCCTTAACAACAAAATGAGAGGCAAAGAACTCAATAGTCACATTATTTGCTTTAGTGAATTGATATACTGATAAGAGATTCCGACGAGAGCTAGGAACACATAAGAGATTATCAAGCACATAACGACGATCCGAACAATTAACAAGAGAGGAGCCAACGTGTGAAATACGCAAACTTGTACCATCAGCAATGTCAACCTCATCGGGACCATCATACTCCGAGTGGATGGAAAGATTCTTCAGATCCGTCGTGAGATTATGCGACGCTCCCGAGTCGACAAGCCAACTATCTGCGGCAGCGGGTGCGGCCGATGGGGGTGATGCCGCGTTCGCAGTTGGTGCATGGAACATGAGACAATTGCAAGCCGCGTGGCCCGGAATCCCACAAAGCTGACAAATCACGGCTGATCGAGATGGCGACTGTCCATTGCGGTGGTTTGATGATGGTGGATGGCGATGGTGATTTCCGCCGCCTGATGATTGACCACGATAAGGGTTGTGGTTCGGCTGGTGACGACCGCGGTGGTTCCCCACACCGGAGTTGGATCCGCGGTTGTGGTGAGAACCACGAGAGTGATTATGGCGCCCTTGAGGCGTCCCATAATTGGCCGTAGCAATTAAGGCGGCCGAATCAGCTTCACTACGGCGAAGGAAAGCTTCTTGAGCAAGGAGAAGGTCGTGAAGTTCTGTAAATCTGATCGGATTCTCACGAGCTCGAATAGGTCCAGCAAGGTCGCGATACGTGGGACCAAGCCCGTTCAAAACATAGAGTGTAATGTCATCATCATGTAGGGGATGATCAATAACGGCCAGTTCATCGGCTTTGGCCTTGACCGCTTGAAGAAATTCAGCAACGGATCGAGAGCCAAGCTTCATGGTGTTGAGATCGTCTTTTAATTGCATGATTCGCGAACGCGAACGATTAGCATACGTTCGCTGAAGAGTTTCCCACGCCGCCGTCGAGGTGTCATCGTTGGAGATGAGAGTTTGGAGAGTGCCAGAGACGGAATTGAATAGGGCGGAGATGATGAGGGAATCTTGTCTCGTCCAATGCACATGACGAGCAATGGATTTCGGCGTGGAGCCACGAGAGGGGCACGGGTTTGAGCCGTCAACATAGCCAAAGAGGTCGAATCCGTGGAGGAGATGACGCATTTGTGCGTGCCATGAGGCATAATTGCTTCCATCAAGTTGTAGCGGAAGGTGATTATGTGTACTGATCGGGACCAGTTCCAGCAGGCGCGGCTAGTGGCCGTTGGGTGACTTGAGAGTCACCTGATGACGAGTGATCGTCGGCGGAAGGGGTAGTAGGGCCGGCCATAGGATCAAATATGGAAGAGTCTCGTTAGAGTGTTTGGACTCGTGATACCATATAAGAGTATAATTTGGAAGTGATAATGAATTCATTAATTCTCGAGATATAAATACATAATTACAATATCTAAGTTAGGTAAATAAATCACTAAACTAGGGAAGGATATAATCTAAAGATATACAAAAAAGATATACAAGGATACAATCTAAAGATATACAAAGATTTAGATTATACAAAGATATACAAGGATATAATCTATTTGAGTCTATTAAATTTGTCTATTTTTTCTCGAAGTGGATGCATATAACTCTACTTATCATCACCGTAACATGTGCCAGGTTAAAATAGGAAAGAAGGATAATTTAATCTATTTAGTTTTTGCGGGGTGACTATTTCATTTTCACTTAACAAGAGGTCCATTGGCTTTTGGTTATATAAGACAAGCGCACACTGAATTAAGCTGGAAGATACTGCACTAGATAGTATATAGGGTATCTATAATTTTCAGATAGTACTATTGGAAGATAATCGCAGGATTTTGAGGACCAGCTAGATTTTGTCTGATTCCTATCCTTTATATGTGGTAACTAGCAAATACTCTGAATTATTAGATACAAACACACGTGAACGTACCATAAGCTTTCTAACAGGTTAAGAAATGGAAATAAAGAAAACCTTTTTAAGTTACTATTCAATTGCACAACAGGGACTAAAAATCTTGGCAATCAGTAAATATGGTCCATAACGTCATGCTTAAAAAACTACTCCAGAAAATAGAACAATGGAAGTCAAGAAAGGGAGAACTCTAGGTACTGATAGTATCTCGCGCGCATCAGAAAGTTCAACAAGTTTTAGAGTGATCCGACTTGGTAACAAACAAAAATAATCACGTCTACAATTGAGCTCCGAGTTCCAGTAGTAATGTGTGACTAAGTTTATCAGAAGCTGGGCCGGAAAACTGGATAGGACCTGAAATCAAAGGATGAAAGAGGTGGAGTAGCGGAAGCTAGTTAGATACGCTGGAACAAGTTACTGCTTGAAGTTGTACAATTATTAGATTTCCCTCAGTGAAAGTGGGAAGGAAAAAAAAGTACATATACATACCAGGATTCAGATATCTGTTGTTAAGAGCCCAGTCGTCGCGCTTTGACACAAATTCCTTGAATGGGGCACCTGAAACAATCAACAAATTATTATCTCAGAATTTATTACTGAACAATAATATTCGAATAGTTACAAAGATTCAAGTTAGAAATGTAAAGATTCAAGTTCAAACGTCATATATCTAAATTTCCGAAGGTATGTGCAGCTTAAAATAGACACCAAAAATTACTGACCTTCCAGCTCAACCATTGCCTTCTTTATCACCGGTTTGAACTTACCTGCAATATAAAATCAGTTTTAAGTGAATAATCATCAAATGACAAATGCAGATCATCTCCAACTGACAACTTCGCCCGATTGTGATAACACCCAAGATTGAGGCGGGTCAATTTGCAAATCAATGACTGTTACTTAAGCGCAGAAGATCTTCCGCATATCAGTATTACATACTAGAAATCAAGGTAAAAAGAAAGGGAATAAATACCGTGTCTCCTTTCTACGTCCATCAGTGAAGTCAGCGCTGTTCCACCAACACTCCATTCTGCCACTGGCGCATCCAAGTTTCCGACCTATAACCCAACAAAAGAGAGAACTATCATTCTAATGCTGGCTTCCAATGGAGGTTTAGACCCCTCGGTTAGCATATTACATAAAAACTCATATAACATGCTATGAAAATTATAGCAGTAAAGCATACCGAGGATATCAGTCCTGTTTTCCCACTCTGAAGCAATGCTCCAGCACCGTAACCCAAAGCATAGCAGTAAGTGGAATCAAAATTTGAAGGCAAACCACACCGTCCTTCATATCTACAAGGTGCAAATAAGATTGCGATAAATATTATATCATATCAACTCTAACGTCAACTTACTGTGCATTTAAACTGAGAAATCCAATTCAGAATGGTGACATATATGAAAAAAGAATTACCCAAAAAAGTGAGACTGGCCTTTGAATTGTCCATTATATGTGGCTGCCTGCTTCCTTACCTCCAACTCAGCTTCAACCATTTGAATAAGCATTTTCTCTGTTTCAATTTTGGCAACCTGAGGTATAAAAAAGAAGTATATCATACAAGAAATCCATGGTAAATAGATATTTCTCGACAAACTAGAGTTTTACGCAGGTACCTGGACATTTCCATGTGGATCTCTCTCAAGCATCAATTGATCCTGAATTGCTGGGGGTAGGATATCAAAAAGCTGAAGAGACTGAGAAGTGAGCTTCTTTTTCCAAACACCCGCTTCATCTACAACTTCATGGGCCAATATTTCATTCAGTTCTGCAATGAGTTGTTGAACCTGTAAATCACATATCAATCAGGAAAATATGCAACCACAAGCAAGCAGTAAAAAATATGCAACCACAATCAAGCAGTATGGAAATTATGAATATTAGATTGTGCGAGCCAGAAGAGAGATGAAAATTGTACAGAATTTCGAGCTAATAAAAAGATTGATCAATTTCCATAATTAAAGTTCTACCTCTGGAATGAAATCAATAAGTCCTTCTGGAATGAGAATGACACCATAATTATAACCAAGTTCTGAACGTTTGCAGATCACATCACAAATGTAGTCGGTAACATTTTTGAGGGTCTGTTTCTTCGCAGCAACCTACAGCAAGATTATAATTGTCAAGTAAAAACATTATTTTCAATATTCTGAAGCTGCTGTTTACCATAGGCAATTCAAATGCACAACATTAACTTGTACAGATGAATAAGCCTCCAAGTATTGCAGTAAAATTATTTATTGGCTTAAAGTTAGTATCAGAAAATATCCTCTCTATAGACACAACATAATACAAGAAAACACACCCTACAATTGGAATTATACTTGCAAGAAATCTGTGCCCTTTCTGAAGATCCAAAACTAGGTCTCCCCATGTTAATAGGAAATTGATAACCTTACCAATTCTTCTGCAAAAGTTCAGAAGATGAAACTTCGCCAAGTGTTCTCAAGATCAATGTCACTTGGGAGAAGCAACGGAAGCAATAGCTATAATACGGAGTACAAATTATTTTGATGCTGCTCGGTTAAGACATTGTGCAGAACCAAAGTTTGACACCACAGTGGAGGGAAAATCTAAAAACTACCAGACAAAATTTTGGACACAAATTACTTAGATTTTTCTCTCGGAGCAAGGGTAATAAAATGATCTCAATTGATTTGCTAAGGAATATATTACCCTTAGTGTGAGAGAGTGGCATATACTTCTTTAAGGTCTGTAACAGACTTGGAGTTGCGTTAAACTACTTATATTCAGTTCTGGCCAACTACTGAAAATTAGTCCGCGTCTTATGAAACTGGAAAGTGTGAAGATACCAATTACAAAAGGCAAAAATTACCTCTTCACCAATAAGTGTGACATTTGGATGAGTTTGCAGAGCACACTCTAATGTAATGTGAGAAGCAGCACGCCCCATTAGTCGAACAACTGAAAATAAAGGGATAAGTCATTATTGATATACATGTATAGAATAGCAACAGTATCCTCATTCAATTGCAACATTTGGAAACTGCAGAGCCACCAAAATATCAGACGAAAGAAAATATCTTCAGCGCTCATGGAACTAATTATGATTGCTTAAGAGTTAAGACTAATTTTCAAGCAGTAACCATATTTACAGATACGGGCCATCAAGACCAGTGCAAAGGTAAGATCAAGACTTACGAGATCCTCATGAGAGAGTACATATCTGATTACATGTTCTGGATAGGTAGCCTTAGGCAAGCGACAAATGGTTGGGTTGATTAATTAGATACAGAAACAAAGTTTAATTACATTCCTTTTGTCCTCAAAAATATTTCTTGCACGTGCACAATTACTTCACAGAAATGAATGGTTCTGAAAATTTATTCATTATATGCTTTGGCGTGAGATATCAAGCATCATAAAGGTAGTGCTCTTTTTCGTGAACGACCACATTGGGGATATTTTAGAACTTTATTCTGCTAAGAGCAAAGAAGGTGTATTGCATTTGCACGTTGTACTAATTGGAGCCACACAAAGCTAATTAATTAAACAACAAGAAACCTGGACGCAAGTAAAATAAGAGTGGATTTACTTTGGTATCATTGACCAAAAGTACACATAAAAAATTATGTATATTAGATTAAAATATCTATAAAATCTTCAACTAACACGAAAAAGGCAAAATGAATGACCAATTCTTCTCATGTCAAAATATAGACAATAGAATTACGCCGCGGTATACAAGACTTCCTGATAAGAAAATGGAAGTGGAAAATAACCTCAGCACATAGTCAGAAATGGTGTGTGACTGTGAAACCAAAAATAGAAGGAACAAGAAATAGAGAATGCTAGAATCACTTCCTTTTAGCACATAGCAAAGTTAAATGTACTTACAGTGATAGTATTTTCCAGTTGACCGTGCATCTATCATGACATTCCCAATCATTTCAGCATATATCTGCAGAAAGAGTTGCATCAACATTTTAGATTCAAAAATTTAAAAATGATAAAGAAACCAGGAAACTATTCCTGGAAAACTTATATATGTCATAACTCAAATTCTTGGATGAAGTTGAGGAAATTCCGATACTTTATTTTAATGGATAGGGGACCTAAAGTTGGAAGTTAGAAATTTTTGCAAGAAAAGGCAAAAGCTACATCAGTGCCGAGAACCTAACATGCTTGATTCGACAGATGGGAGAATTTCAACAAAATAAATGTTCACCAGCCAAACATAGCTCAGCTATTTAAATAAAGCATGCTTTAGGACACGAGCACACACACTTGCAACAAACAAAATTAGTGTTTGAACTATTTGGGCTATTTCTTGACATATTCAGGTGATAATAGCAAAGAAATTGCTTTAAAGAAGGATGCACACTGAACAATGTAGCATCTCGGGAATCTCCCATAAAAATGGTAAAACTTGATAATTTGGCAACTGGCAACTTTAAAAGGTTTGTGATGACGCAAAGTAAAACATAATATATAGAACACAACTCAAGTGAGATTCTGGCCACAAAAGCATTTTGGTGAGGAGCACATAAATAACAGGTACTAAACTAAACTGTGAAGACAAATTTGTGGATAAAAGTACCTTGCATGCAGTATCAAATCCAAAACTTATGGGAACCTCCTTGCACTTTAGATCACCATCAATTGTCTTTGGACATCCTATCACACTAGTTTTCAAATTTTTGCTCCTGAAAGAAGTTTTTGGAGGAACGAGGATAAGTAAAATAATCGCATTGTATTCCAATGAACATGATGAACCTTTTAAATAATAATAATGCTCTCTCCCTGGAAGATTACAAACCTAAAATTTTCAGCCAGAAGGCAAGCATTAGTGTTTGAGTCATCTCCACCAATTACAACGAGGCCATCTAAATCGAGCTTAACTGCTGTTTCTTCAGCTTGTTTAAACTGAAAAGTGTTTGGTGCAGCATCTGTCAGTCTCTTAAAAAAATGCTTTATTAGGTATAATATGAGTGTGAGTTTGTGTGAATCAAACGGAAGTATACTTGTTCTGGGGTCTCAATCTTGTCTCTTCCACTGCAGATCATATCGAATCCTCCCTGAAATTAATTCAATTAGTAACATATCTCATAGCTTGACATGCATATTTGACTTCTGACCTCCAAGTTATATGTAGACCAACAAACTTTGGATATAAATATTAAATAGTAAAAGAAGATAAAATATCAAGAAATTCAATTTGTGACATCAAAAATAGAATCTTTAAATAGAAGATTTTGGTCATTCAATAGGAATTACATGTACAACAAAATTTGAAACCCCCACTGCACCCCACCCCACAGAGGAAACGAAAGAGAACGAGCAAACTAAAGTAGCTACTATCCTTAAGCTGAAACTACAGGCTTCAAACAGCATTATTTCATTGACTATTACTGCTTTGAGCCAGAAATACTGCACAAAATAACAGAGAAGGAAGACACCACAGCAAACAACAAATAAACACCAACGTTATCGAGATCAAAGTTAACTGGAACCTACCTGATTTCGGTAAGGATAGATATAATCTGGGGTCAATACAACATATTTGCCCTTCATTATTCCAGCAGGTCCACCCCTAAATCCATACAATGTGCTTCCTTTGCAGCGATCCTGCAAGTAATCTGTAACAAAAACCTTCAGAAAATCAATTCACATAATAATTCCAGTATATTATATTGATGAAAAGGCTAAACCACAAACCAAAAATTCCAGAAATAACATTGTGCCCTCCTGGAGCTTGGCCACCAGATAAAACCACTCCAATTTTTAACCCCTTGCCAGAAGATTCATCACTGGAGTCCGCTGGCACCAACGCAGCTGAGGGTTGTCCGAAGACGTTAGGAAACAGCTTCGCGATCTCATCTGCATTTGAATCAAAGAACATTTTATCAAAAAGATGCTTCATCCCTGATGAAGACCAAGTAATTTCAGTAACTAGTACACGAAAGGTGATGATCCGGTGAATTCAGCATTTGTACGAGACATTCAAACAAATAAGGATCTGTATTGATGTTTAGCGATCTCATCGACACTTTAATCAAATAAGAAGAAGTTATTATAATTCAAAATCACAAATAACCACTGAACCGAGTTAATGACGACAGTCTGAACAATTTCAGCAAATAGACAGCAACAAGTCTGAATCCAGTCCAATTAAGCATTCATATACGACGACATCAAAATAAGTATACGTGGCGATCTCTTCTTAATCAAACAACAACTAACTAAAGTAACATGTTTAAGATCACAAAAGTCGCCACGCGATTTCAACAACTAGTCAGCAAAAAGTCAGAATCCATTCAACTCAGCATTCATATAACAATCATTCATTCGTGTCAACATCAATCAAACAGCAAGTAACACAGATTCGAGAACACAAAAGACTACAGTCCACGCGATTTCAACAACAAGTCAACGAGAAGTCAGAATCCAGTCCACACAACACAACACGTTGAAATAAATAAACAAAGTACCAGGATTTCCTGCGGCGGAGCTAGGTGGACCGTCGACGATTTTGAACGGCTTTTTGAGAACGGAAGGTAACGGAAGGTGATGATCGAGGCGACTGTTCTGTACGTCGCTGTAAACGGCGGTGCATCGGCCTACTGACGGAGCTTGTACGGCGGAGGAATCGCCGTTAGCGACCAACGTTGCAGTAGCCATCGGAAAATGTTGGTTCACTCACACACACACACACTACAAAATCTCAGATCTTATTGGTAGAGAGAGAGAGAGAGCCTTTAGTTTCGCTGTTGGTGTTCTTTTTCCGCTTTTATGGTGTGGTTGTTGAGGGGTAAATTTGTCCTCGGGATCTCCGTCGAGAAAAAAACAGTTGTGATATTAGGGTGTTTTGGTAATTTTCGTTGAGCACGCTTGGTGCACGTGATCAAGGTTCTGGTGAATTAGTAGTGTTTGGTACTGGTAGGGTTTTTGGCTGTGGTTAGTGATGACTGTGAAGTGTTAACTCATTTGTAGGTGTTCTCAAATCTCTTGTTTTTATGATTTCAAAAAAAAAAAAAAAAAAATCTCTTGTTTTTATTTTACTGACGATACGTTTTAGAGTTTTTCCAAGTTTTTAATACTAAACATTTGCATTAGTGAATTAAAATGTATGTACAAATTAATTATTATCGAAAAGAAAAAATTATGAGCATCGAGCTTTACCTAACCCTCTTAATTTTTAAACAAGCGATCCTATAGGACTGGAAAATCATATAATTTTTTTGATAGAAGAAAGTCGTACAAATTAAACTGTATAAGTTTATAACTAATAAGATAAGATGCACTAACATTACATTAATAATAATAATAAAAGATATATTGACATTATTAATCAGTCATTTTTAATAATTCTCTCATTCTGGTTTATGGATTGTCGTAGGTGGATAATGAGTATATTCCAATATCTTTTTATTTTGGATAGTAGAGTATATTCCAATATCATATTCTTTATTCCACTAATTCCAAATGCTCATTGTTGGGCTTTTTGTGGAGGTAGGCTTGCGTCACTTATTAATTTGAGTAATCGGTTAACTAGATCACAGTTTTCCGGAGATGAAGCCCAACGTCTATCTCAAACCTTAGCAATTGCCAAATGCTATCTATCTTTCCCAAAATTATCTTTAGCAACAATCATTGACCTAAAGTTCTGGTTCTCGAGATATCTTTTGGTCCTTTAATTATTAGACTTTTTTCTAATATTTTATAATACATAAATAAATCGGGTACATAAAAGACCAAATACCTCACAAACCGTAAAAGACGCTTCGGAAAAGGCCTCTCGTATAAAAAGTCATCAATTGCCTCATTGTCTGAAGACCTGGTATCATCTTGTAGAACTATCAAGACCCATGTGGCAAACACTTTAAATACGGTCAGATGCCTTAAAAATCCACTAGGAGGAATCACGTGTGTAATCAAGACTTGTCAACCATAAACCACGGCCGACCATTAAACATTTGTCAGTAGACCCATCTCACACGATGCAACATTGATGAAGGCCCATCTCACCGCTTTAAGGCAGCCAAATTATTGGTTGTCCTCAAGACCATATAAATATGAGGAAACTTCCCACATTGTAACCAACTCAGATTCACATAACACACATGTGCTCTCATTTTAGCGCATCAATGTATCTCTTTAGTATCCTCTTTTACTTTATATCTAAAGATATTCAAATGGCCTTCGTATCACGAAACCCCCTCGTAAACACACCACCTCCTAAAAATACTTTTCTAGAATCACGAGGATCGCGTTCAATAACCATATATATTCATAATAATTAAGGAATTAACCAATCCAGAGAATTTCATGTTATCATTCTGGCATTGTATGTGGGAACGCCATAAGAAAGATTCATTGAGCATGATTCAAAGAAAACCTATTAGACAGCTCAGCAATGTCGATTCGCATCATAGAAGAATATGGAACCACCACGGTCCCTTGAAGCTGGGAAAGTGGGAACTCTCATCCCATACCCCGTGCACCGATAGCAAGCCAAACTCGACCACAAAGACGGTTCATCGGCTTCAGCCCAGAAGATATGAGAAGGGTCATATACCCGCACAGACCACATCGTTGTTCGAGCATGGGTCCAATAAAGGGATGTGCCCGACATACTCATCACGGGAAGCACGATCAACATCATGTACCTTTCCACCTTCCAACGTCTAGGGCTTGCAACATCCCAAGTGGAGCCCGGACAAATATTACTCTGAGGATTTTTCGAGGCACCCCTACTCACTCGTAGGACAAGCTCACTTCTTGTGACATGGTGGATAGAAACGTGTCAAAGAACGAAAATGATCACCTTCCACGTCGTGGAAGCTCAATTCGTGTCATATAGCATCATGTGTGGACGACTGACCATCAAAGTCGTCGAAGGCATCATATCCACAACACATCTCAAAGTTGAATTCCCCACCCGAAGCGGAATTGGAGAAACTGTGGAACCCAAAAAAAAGTCAGAGAACACTGTACAAGTACAAGTCCATCCCGTTCTATGACCCATAATACCGCACTTCAAGTGCTTCAGATCGCTCAAAGCGGATACATACTGCGGTTTCCACGACCCTTGTAATCCGAATAAGGGAAAGACAAAAGGAACACCGGAAGGTACAACGAATATCACAAGGCTTGGGGACATGAGACCAACGAATATCGACATCTCGGGGCAGAAATAGAAAGGCTTCTCCAAACCTAGCCACACATAAAAGCCTACCAAATGATCAAAACATCCACCACCCCGTGAGAAAGAAGACGAAGACTAGCAAAGGAGTAAACGGCCCTGGATACAGACAAGGGCGGGAGAAGAACTCTCCCCTGCAGACAAAGAAGGCGTGAGGCGAACGAATGTGCAACTCGGAGAATACAGACTAGCCCAAAGTTAGGAAGGAAGAACAAGAGGAGAAAAAAGAAGAAAAAAATCTTGTAAGCAGCTTTGCGCTATTTAGCCCAATATTTAATAAAAGAGAGAACCCATTTCTTTTGCCCTAATAAAGCATCAGGGGGAAAAGGTGCCAAATTCTCACGAGGCATAATTGGATAAGCTCATTAACTCACTTATGCTAAAGACGATGCTAAACGGGGAACAAACCAGTTAAAACCCTACGAAGCAGCATCATAAACACCCATAAGTGTTGACTTTCGGTTCAAGAGCTAAGTTATTTATCTCACTTAAGTTAAATACAACGCCATGTAGGGAACTCATCAGTTTGAAATCCTCTGACGCTGCATCATAAACCCCCCATAAGTTATAGCCTTCAAGTTAAAGGCTAAGCAAATTGCTCAGAGCTCAAGACAATGTCAGGTAAGAAGCATACCAATCGAACACGTATTGGTAATTCCAACTGAGAAAGGTTGGCACATAAGATTAGTTGAACACGCATTGGCGAACTAATTCCAATTAAAAAATGTTAGCACCAAAAGTCCAGTCGAATGTGCATTGACAAACTAAGTCCAATTGAAAAATATTGGCCCCAAAGACCAATCGGATACGCATTGGCAAACTAAGTCCAATTGAAAGACGTTGGCGTCAAAAGTGGGAGGACCAAAAACAACAAGGTCAGCTAACCGAGTCAAGGTCAACAAACACAACTATCATATGAAGGACTCGGTTTTTAGACAACACACAAAGAAACACCACGAAGAACGAAAAGAAAAGAAAAGGCACAGCAAAGAACCCATTCATTTTATTCACACGAGGAATTACAATTACAATGCAAAAAGAAAAAAAACAAAGTCAAAAACCTACAACTAGCCCCCATGAGATGCCTCATAGCCAGATCCATCGCCTGAGCCTTCCTCATCATCATCGGGAATAGAAAGAAGCAGATCAAGGAAATATGTGTTGTAGCTTTCTAGGAGCAAACTCGGTCGCTCACTTGACTGCTCCCATTGATGTGTGATCCAGTCAAAACCCTCCCTCACATAAGCGGCAAACTGCTCGGCAAAATAGGTACGATGCTCCTTTAAACCCTTATACTCCTCCAAAGCACGGGCCACCGCTTCGATGACACCTTGTTCGTCAGATTGGGATAAATCCTTCCAGCGAAGATCCAGATCCCAATACTCAGTCTGAAGCTTAAGGAGTTCATCATCCTTTACCTTCTCAGAATGATGGGTTGCATCGAAAGTAGCCTCCCGCTCGACCACAAATTTATCGACCTCCTCCCAAAGATGAATCTTGAAAGCTAGAAGTTGATCCGCCTCTGTGGCCTTCAAAGTAGCAATCCCCACCTCATTAACAAGGCGAGTTATTTCCTCCTGATGGCATTGCGACGCCTCCTATGACTTCTGCAACTCGCCAAGAAAGCATTCTGAAATGGTGCGTTCGTCCTCAAGCTCCTTTCACAGCGTTTCCATAATCGAAGGTTTCGGATCAGAAGAGCGTCCATCCAACTCGCCAATTCGAGCTAAAGCCTGCTAGAAAATCTTCCTCGAATTTCTCTAAGAGTGCAATAATCGACTAATAGTGGCGCTTATAAATATATTTGCGCTCTACCAACCCTTCATTGTCATCGGCCAGAGTATCCAAGATCAAGGGCAACTGAACCAGGTACCAAACAAGTTAAGTAAAAGACAAAGAAGAAAGATAAAAACATAAAGACAAGAAAAAAGGGACTTACCCTTGCAGCCAAACCATAAGTGGAGTTGCAGTGCTGGTTGGGTAAGATTCGGCGGAAGTAACGAGCATCCGCCTCAAACACCATCCGCTCACAAAAGATCTCCTCAAATCTTCATTCCATATCCACCTTCTTGGAAAAGACAGAGTCCCAGCCAACAAGAGGGAAAATATACGGGACTTCACTAGGAAATGAAGCGTGCATTCGCTATCGGGGAGCAGGAGAAGGACCAGTAGACAGACACGCAACAAAGGGACCGAGAGGCGAAGCCATCCTCAGCTTGGCAACATGGGGAGAGGCTTTAATCCCAACCTTCTCAAAGTGGCCCTCTTTTGTCAGAGTGATGTCATCCTCCTTAGTGGTGACACTTAAATGAGCATCAACGGTCCCCTCAACACCAGAGCATGGCTTCTTGCCTAAAATAACTAGTTACAAAATTATTAGTAAAGTTCTACTTATGGAAGAAAAAAGAGAAGAGTCACAAGAGAAGAGCACTCACCAGGAGGGACAATAAAAGTATCCGCGGGGGGTATCTTCTTAGACGAAGAAGCAGTTGCAGCGACAGTTCGGGAAACCGCCTTTGAGGTCTGAACGCGAGGCATAGTCTTCTTCTTCAAAGGGCTATCTGCAATGGCACAAAAGGACATTCCCCGTGATTGTGAGGCATGGATACTTGAGTGTCCCCCCTTTTTTCTTCTTGGCGACAAACTCCTCCACCACATCTGAAACAATCGACGCCAGCTCGGCATAAAGAAGCTCTATGCCTTTAGGGCGGTCCACGCGGAGAAGCTACCTAGAACCAAAACACACCCCATCGGGAGAAAGTGGGGGTTCGTAAAAGCACTCTTCATAAAAACATCAAAGATTTTCATATGTTACCATGCACAAGTAAAATAAAACACAAAGTTTGAATGTGAAGGCTCATTTAAAACTGAGAAGTGATAAAGACGAAGAAAACTTATGAAAATACTCATTGCGGCAAAGATATTAGGGCAAAGAGACGTGAATACTATAGGGCTGCTACAAGCCATCTAACATAAACATGTCATGATCCTCTCTTAACTTGGACAAGCCAGAGAGACCCTGATACAAGGGGCCATCACTGAGCGCCTTACAATGCAATTTTGACCCCTCATAATCAGGATCCATAAGGGTCTTCCACTTTCCAATGAGTCCTCACGCCCCAATCCTCAGGTGCATCTCGACCTTTGGGCTTCACACATAAGAAGCGGCTCTTCCAGACACCCACATAATAGGGATTTCGAACAAGGAATTAAAGGTTATCACGGGGAAGAATCGTCTTACTAGTACCAACATGGTACGCAACAATAAATAGTTGAGCTGAACATGTCAGCCCAAAAAACCGAGAACACAGACAAAACCCTGCCAACACTCCATAGGAGTTCCCATTCAGCTGGTTAGGGTAAACCCCAATGTGGTTAAGCACCTCCACATAGCATTGGGTGGGGGGGGAAGAAATGACTAAGGCCATGCCGAATCTGGTCCATGTAAACAGTCAGATACTGAGCAAGAAGAACATCAACATGGTCCTCCACCGATGGGACTCTTATATCCAGAGTTCTGACATCAATATGATACCCGAGCAAGATATTATTCACCTCGTCAAAGGACATGATGCTAACCATCTCCAAAACAGGGCGAGACTGCCTCGTATGGGCTTCCCCTTCATCAGATTCCGTCGCAAGGACAATAGTCTTCTTGTTTTTCGAAGACTCGCGATGGGCCCTCTGTTTTAGTATAACACCACCAGTGAGGCGAAGAGAAGCACCAGAAAGCACGATAGTAAAGCTAACAGGAGCAGAATCAACAACACTGTTTGTCACAATATGAGTTGTATCCACGATATAATGAAGAGCAATGAAGAAGTGAGAGTTGTTAGAAGCAACCATTTTACCGAAAAAGAAGGAGGGCAAGGATGAAAGTAAGAATGCTAAAAAAGGATCTTTACATGTGCCAATGTTAGCGTGATGAAGAGTAGCCCAGAAACCTCAATTTATACTAATAGATGTCGAGAAACTATGGCACATGACCGCCCACTCACCAGAAACCAATTGCCTAGATTAAAACACATGTCATGCGTGATCAACACGCACCACGAGTCAAAATATAGAAAGTCAATTGAGCTGCACACTCGTGCACTATGCAAACAAGATATTTAATGCCGAAGGGACGTGGGCACGCTCCCCATATCCTCATCATGGCGTAACAAACAAATTTTAAAAATGGCGGTGTTTAGATACCAAGCAGAAAAACAAAAATATCGAAACATTTTTCTACTATGAAACGCTCCTTACAAAATAGTTATAATCCCAACACAAAGCAGAAGAAGCCAGATCACAAGTCTCCAGCCTCGTATACTACGAACCAGTAGACTTGGGGGCTGTCTGATAACGCATAAATACATTGGGTAAGAAAAACACCAAAATACCCCACAAGACCGCATAAGACGCTTTCGAAAAGGCCCCTCGTATAAAGAGTCCTCGATCGCCTCCTTGCCCGAAGACTTGGTATCATCTCGTAGAACTATAAGACCCACGTGGCAAACAACTTAAATACAATTACATGCATCACAAGCCCATTAGGAGGAATCACGCGTGTAATCAAGACATGTTAGCCATAAACCAATGGTGACCTACATTAAACATTTGTCAGCAGACCCATTTCACACGAGGAAAATTTATATCAATGTTAAGAAGATTACAACATAAATGAAACCTATTAGATATCTGTAAGAATTGGGGCTTAGCTGGCTGGGGCATATTTGCCACTAGTGAAAATCAGCCTAAATATGGGGATGAAAAAACTGGCGTAGCCTGCAACGAATCTGATAAGAGAAAATAGTGATAAAACCCTGTGGAGGATCAAAGCTCTTTGTTCTCAAGAAGGAACCAGGATTTGTGGTATTCAATAAGAAACATTATCACATATTCGAGGGATTTCAAATTTGACATTGACATGATTTTTTCTCTTTCGGCCATAGCTTCCACGTCCTTAAGGGACATCAATGGAAGTAGAATCAGAGTCTGTAGGGAGATAGGCTTCCCTTCATATAAAAGCAGTACGGAGTACATTCACATCAAAAGTAAGAGGAGCAAGAAAACAGTGTTCTGGTGAACTTTAGGCGAAGGAATTGAGGGTTAAGGCATGCCAAGAGTTTGGTGATTAAGGGCATATGTCATATTTTCTTCGATCCTCCTTCGGATACAGGATGATACACCGAACCTCCTTTGAGAGAAGACTGTTGGCTAGAACTATGATGGGATCTACTCCTAGAATGTTGTGAGTTATAGAATGCCATTGCTCTAATGGAAAGTGCATAGAGTAAACGCCTCGAAAGAATGAATGAATAATACTAGAGGAGAAGAAACCAAGATATATTGGGTGAAAAATCTCCCCAATTAAGGGTCCTATATAGCGCTTTGGGGAAAACTTTCAGTTCCCCGCCAAAAATTTGGAACATGAATGTACGTCATCCAACCGCCCACTAAAAGGTGCATGCATGTTGTTGACCTCCCACGTGTAAATGAAATGCAGATAACCAAAAATTAGTGAGAAACACGGGACTGCACCACATAAATGCATCATAAAGAAGAAGGGGGAAAAGAGAAAGGAAAGTCATTCCCTATGCATGTCAAACTACTCTAGCCATTAGTTCATTAATTCAAAATCACATGAGGCCAATAAGTACACCGTAACATAATATTAATGAAGAAAAGTCAACTAGAATTTTAAAATACACCAATCTACATTCAAAGGACATTACAACCACATCTGGAAAAAAATCGAAAGGATCATTTAGGGGCAGCAATATTGGAAGACGAGCCTCCTTCACTAGTTCATGGCCTAGGAATAATCTCGGAAATAGCAATGTCACCCAATCCTCCACCTTGACCAGAAATAAAAGGAGTAGACGATCTTGGAGAAGGACTAGAGTGTAAGAATCCAAGAGTGGCGTCTGGAGTCCACAGTCAGTATGACCCACAAAGTATTTGTGTACAAAATTGGACTACAACACGTTATCCTGATAGCTGGAGATAGCTTCTTCTCAAATTCTGATTACTGAGTTGACACCCAGGAGGACATTTCCCTTTCTGCTTGAGCTGACGACTCATCTAACTATTGCACCAAATCTTCGATTTGGATATTTGCCACCCTAATATCTTTCTCCAAAGAATTCTTGGTCTGAACCCAATATACTTTCTCTTCTTCAAGGATGGAAATCTTAGCTGACCAAAATGATTCAAATTCAATGACCCTTTATATCATACCCGTTATTAAAGATACTTTGACAGTTAATTCATCGTAAATGGTAGATTTATTAGCCAGATGCTTTATCATTCGTAACTCCTCCTGAAGAAGATGGGGAATTTGTTGTCTAAGAGCTTCCACATCAAAAATAATTATTGACTCCAAGCTTGCTAGTTCCTTCTCTTTGTTCTTCAACTTCACCTCGATGATAGCAACATATTAGGTGGCCTTGTCTTACAAGTTCTAGATGGCTTGAGTTACACCCAAAGCCTATAAATAAGGACAATCTCTAAATATAATAAACTATTAAGATAAGAAAGAAGAACGTATTTCTAAATTACATACCATAACATATAACAAACAAGCGATTCCCGAGCTCGGATCCACTCAAAGTGAAAGCAGTCTGCATATTGATAGCCCAAACAACCAGTTGGAGGGACGATAATCCCCTGTTAGGAACACGAAATAAATTATCAAAAACGGAATGAAAATCAAGTCATGAGGGAATATATTCAGGTATGGTCAAAGAAGTTGGAGCACTCAAACAAGTCACTCTCAAAGGCTCTAATATACGAGGCAAAGAAGATTCGATAGGAGACGGGATAGTCATGATGGGACGACTACGAGCATAAGGAGAATCGTCCCTATTGTCCCCACTAAGTCTTCCACGATGGAAGTAAGCCATCCATCCAACCTTCTTGACCTTTCAATTCTTTATCGTCAACCGAAGTAATGGGAAGGAGTTCATCCAACACAATAGACCCTTCAGAATTTGATGTAATTCTTGGTCTAAATAGGGAGAGAAATGGATGAGACACACTCATCCAAATGATTATGAGGAAGTAAAGTCATAACTAAACTCGTAGGCTCAGATATGACATCAGAGACTGTTGAAACAATACTCTGGATTGTCAAAATAGCTTCCAAAGATATTAAGGCCGCACTTACTTTCAAAAATTTCTTCCTCAAAGGAACAAACAATTGGGTTCTCAATAGGAGTAAGGAGATCATACCCTTGAATAATGTCGGCCGACACAATAGACGAAAAATCTTTGAAAAAAACTATGTGTCTTTTAAGTTGCAAGTGGATGAATCTTCCATGGCACCTTCATGTACGTCATCGGTGGAAAGAGTTGCAAGAATTGTTGAGTTATATAAAATCGAGAAGGCTTGGTCGAAGGTTACTCGAGGACGATTCTTTTTAGAACTTCGAGGAACTTTAACGCTCGAGATGACTCTCGATAAGTAGAATTCGAGAACACCAATGTCACTATAATGGTACCTACAAAGGAACAAAAGTTACTCATACAATCACACATGCTATCCAAATAAGATAGACTGAGAAATTACGAAGTACCAAAGGAGGTGTCATCAGTGAAAAGGCTAGGTGGATTATCTTTTTCGATAGGAACCTGAAGTAAACCACTAGAAGCGTATAGCTTGGAAACACCTTCTCCTCCATTAGTTTCGCATCATCATAGCTAGGGGGAAATAAATCTTTAACTTCCATAATAAAAGCCAAAGTAGTCAGATGATAATTGTTAGGTGCCTTCGGCTCGTCTTGCCATGTGAAGAAGGTATCCTACTCACCCTCTTTGGGTTTCACGAAGAAAAACTTATCCTTCTAACTGCTATGAAAGTTTAATGTATTTCCCAAAATACGCATGTTCACCTTCCGATGCACAAAGTAGTAAAAAGGCTTCCCAACAGTAGGAACGATAACATCAAAAAATGCAAAGAATCTTTCTACGGTACATGGAAAACCTTTGGTTAAACTTGCAAAAACGAAGCTTGCCAATGTTGTGCAGTCATTAGGAGTCAATTGGCTGGGATTTAACCTGCACTCCTTAAGAACCTTACAGAAAAAAGGGGAGGAAAGAACGTAATCCTGACTTTATAACCTCTTGGGGGGCAGTGCCTCTATGATAATTCTCAGTAACTAGCACCACCAAACTGGAGGTGTCAACACTGAACTGTTTAAGTTTCTCAATCAAATCCTCTTTTTCAACGGAACTCAGAGTGTCCGCGACTTCTTGCTTCTTTTTAGGAGCGGTGCTTCTCTTTGATTTCTTTGCGATATCAGAAATGTCGTCGGTCGTCGTCGGTTGTCGTCGGTCGCCGTCGATTCACCATAAACCCTTTTGGAGATCATAACACCAGTAGCTAAGGTTTCAGTTATAGACGAAGATTGTACTTCATCGGAAGCAATATGACGACATTACGAGAAAATTGGAGAAGTAATCAAAGAAAAAAAGTTCAGAAGGAAATATGGAGAGATGATGATGAGAAGAACATAAGATAATGAAAACCCCTAAAATCTTCTCGACTACCCCTTATTTTATAATAAATAAGGGCACAAAACCCAAGGCTTGGAAATCCCCTGGTAGTTCCCCACCTAAGAAGATATGGCCCAAATCCTGCCACGTGGGTTGTCGATAAATGTCTTTTAAAAATTCTATTCATACCTTCGAATACAATAGGAATTAGGGGGCCAGTGATTACCCAATACATGAAAACTATCCCTCGAAAGCAACAAATATCAACAATGCCCTTGTCTGGTAATCCCTCTACGAGGGCAACAAATATCAACGATGCTCTTGCTTACCAATCCCTCTCTGAGGGCAACAAATATCAACAATGCCATTGCTTGGCAATCTCTCTCCAAGGGCAACAAGTACCGATAGTCGTACCTTAACAAAACAATCGTTATAAAACAATAGTCGAACACGTTCAACTCACTATCGTAAAACCACGGGCGCGCACAGACTATCGTAAAGCAAACCATTTGTACGAGACAAGGCGATCGTAGAATGACCCACATTTCTAAAATCATTATACTTGTTAAAGGAATCGAGTCAATAAGGAAAAAGATTAGGTTTCAAATATGTTAGCCATTTGTCACGCTATTGTAATACTTAGATTTTATCCACAAATTCATGAAGAAGATGATTATATAAAGGACGTTCACCAAAAGGATGGGACATATTGAAATCAATCCTGTAAACATACTCCATTTTTTAGCAATATAAAAACAAGGCTCGAGATCAGGACTGGCATTCTGAACTAGGCCTGAGTTGGGCCGGGAGTCCGCGGATTCGGGACCCCGGTCCACAGACTTTTTCGGGATCGAAAGGCGACGGCAACCCCCCGATCCGACCCGCGTGAATTGGACTCTCGGTATGTCGGGAGTCCCGCGGGACTCGGGATCCCGTAATTCCCAGGGGGCAATTTTTGTCCCCTGGATTTCAATTCCTGCACCATAGATAAAAAAAAAAAAACTAGGCAACAAAATAAAAAAAAAAACTTTCAAAAAAGGCCTCAAAATAAGTCAAACATTACATCTATATCTAACATCACATTACTTGAATCCAAAATCAACAACACGAAAGCACCAAAAAAAAAACCATCCAACAACACGAAATTAAGGTCCAATATTCAAAACATTTAATGCCCACAATCAAACATAATTTGAAAAATAGACTCAAAAGAACACAAGACAATAACGGGAACTCATCAACCGCTAATGTATCATCTTTGTTATCCCATTGTTTCCACTCATTCATGAATCATCTTCTAGTAAAGTTGCATCTTCGCCCATATTCGCAAATTCTACACGAAAATAACATAAACTAATCAATGTCTAATTCATTTATATTAAACAAAAAATTTAGCCTATTATTTGTTAACCGTAATTAGTTAACTTAATCATATACATACCTCTATCACGTGCCTCCAAGTCCGCCAAACACTCCTCGATCATAATTGGCGTATCATCGTCTCGTAGCCAATCTTGTGAGCAAACTAATCTTTGAACTATTCTCGGCGTCAACGAGCTCCTAAACCGATCAAGCACGCGTCCCCCCGTACTGAAGGCGGATTCAGAAGCAACGGTGGAGACCAGAATCGCCAATAAGTCTCGAGCCATTTTGCCAATTATTGGATAGCGTTCAGAGTTTTTTTTCCACCAATACAATATGTCGAAGTTTTGTGTATATGGCTCGACCCTATCTTCAAAATATTTTTCCCATTCGTGCTTCGGTGTAGTTTCATCAACCTCCAATTCCGTAACAAAAGTGAGATTCAACCGTTAATAAATACGAAAGTAAGAAAGGTATTATATGTCAATCAATGTTTAATTCGTCATAATAAAAGATTACCTAAAAAAAGTGTCATGCTTCGCCGACAATAGGTTCTCTGAGATCCAAGGATAAGTAGATACGGGAATAGACTTTTGAGTAGGCCTAATAGTTGAACTTTCTTCATACCTTGCCTTATACTCATCAAATAAAGCCAAAAAACCATCCCTCACTTCTAGCCGCAAGTTCACATTATAGTCTAACATAGCCGCGACGTAAGACCACTTCAAACGGGGATCCACAATGGTCTCTATCCTCATCTTCATCCTTATCTCCATCATCTTCTTTGTCCTCTTCTACCCCCTCATCTTCCTCATCTATTATATCTTCCGACTCAATGATATCATCTTCATCGTTTTCTTCTTCTTCATTAATAGTTTGTAGATGATCCTCCCACTCCCCGTGCGAATAGTCATTTGCGTATCTATTGGGGGGGGGGGGGGGGGTTCATGTCCATCCTCCGGTTCAAGGGCCTTATTTTTCCCCTTTCTTTGGGATCCCGAAATCCCCTTTCCTTTACCACGTGAAGTTTCCGGGGCCTTCCCCTTATCACGTGACGTTACCGGGGCCTTCCCCTTTCCTTTACCCCGTGAAGTATCCGATGCTTTTCTTTTACCACGTGATGTATTCGGTGCCTTTCTCTTTCCCTTAGCACATTTAAGAGGATTTCGGCGGAGAGCTAGAGTGGAATGTGAACTTGTTGTGGCTAATTTGGATGGTGAACGGCCACCACCACGACTACCATTGCCACATTTGTTTACCATTTCTACAATAAAATGGACATAACTTTAGCTAATTCAAACCATCACATGCACAAGCCCAACAATACATTATACATTATGCACAAGTTAACATACATCTACAAGTTAAAATACAAGTTGACAATCAATAATTATTCACGCATTTTGTTGTTAATTGACGATCAATAATTGCAAATATTACCACTAATTACAATAATTTCATCATATTAAGCCAAATTTGTAAAAACCCCCAATTTGAAACCCTAATTCGAAAATCAAAACATCTAATTGTTATATAATTTCTATGAATTCATACAATAACAAGTGTTCTAAGAGCAATGGGTGAATCAATTTATCAAAGTAACAATAAATTTCACTTCAATTTTAAATTTGGGATAAAAATAGTTACCTAATATTTTGCAAATATAAGCGGCGGCGGAGGGGCTGCGAGTGAGCGGCGGAGATTGGTGGCGGGTTGTGGCAACAATTAATTAGAGTCGGAGCAACACATTTTTTGCAATTAGAGAGAATTTTTTTTTTGTGTTGAGCAGTTTGCGGCCTGTTCTTGTAGCTGTAGGTGAGAATTTATTTTTGTTTTTTTTAATAATAACAACAGGTATTAGTGTAAGTAGTTAGTTAAAAAAAAAAATTAAGTGAGGGAGTATCATGCGGATACTCCCTGGAATTTTCGGGAGTTGGGGTCGGATTTACCCCAACTCCCGACCCGACCCGCGGGTTACGCTGCGGGAGTAAAAACCCGCAGCTGTGGGTCGAGAAATGGATCGGATTTTTCCCATGCGGGAAAAATTCGATCGGGTCGGGTCGGATTCCCACGACCCGACCCGATCCGACCCTCTCACCCCTGTTCTAACAATTGCATTACCACTTCCCTTCGTAGTTCGTATTATTAGCGAAT
Source organism: Linaria vulgaris (assembly GCA_948329865.1). Taxonomy (NCBI): domain Eukaryota; kingdom Viridiplantae; phylum Streptophyta; class Magnoliopsida; order Lamiales; family Plantaginaceae; genus Linaria; species Linaria vulgaris. The sequence goes on from OX415252.1 coordinate 79,004,944, forward strand.
AGGAAATGCGTTAACAAATATATTATACAAATGTTGTGTTCACAAGAATTTGTTTCATGCTTAAGTCTGCAATTAACAATAACGAAGTAAGAATTTTTTTTTTTTTTTTGATAAGTAAGTAAGAAAAAGAACTTCGATGAAGGGTATAGCTATATTTACGTAAATCATTTCACGCACTCGTACAAAACTTTATTTGATTAGTCAACTTGGTGTCATGAAATAAAATGCACTTCAACTAGTAATGCATTTCAATCTTCAAAATAAACTATGGCACTAAGTTAATGGGGCATGCTTAAAAAACATCACATGACAAAATACCGAGATCCTCCATCTTGTTCTATGTATCCTGTAAAGTGCATAAACAGAGCACGCAGAATCAGGGACCCCAGAATTTCTCAATTATAAATTACATTATATCTTAATTATTTATTGGTAGTATAGCATTAGCTTCTTAATCATTAGCATAGGATGAGAAATAAAGGCACGTTTTGTCCCCAAAATGTTGGCCAATTTCATTTAGTTCATATGAATCTGTGCAATTTTTTCCCCTTAAATATTATACATAAAAAGAAACGTGTCCTGTTTCTGCCTTTCAATCATCTGCAATTAGTTTTTATGTTTTTATAAAAAATTATAATACTAAACAAGTAATACTACTCCATACAACAAAAGTACAATGGCGAGAGAAATAACACAAAACTGTTATAAAAATATTTGAACGTGTTTCCTCTTACGCATAGTTTGTTTATTAGCTTAAACATATCTTTTAGACAAAAATAGCATGGCTTTGTCGATCTTTACGCCTGTATTTCACTTTGGTATCAAGAATTACTCAATCCTTTACTTTAATCGTAAAGAACATTTTGTTCTTTAAGCTCCAACCAGTACTAGGAAAAGCATGCCACCTAATACAGATCCTACAAGGGAAAATAAAGGCAGATCTGTTTAGCATTATGACCACCATTACCTTAATAAACAAATTTAAATGTTCCCTCCAAATCAGTTCAATCTTCCTAATCCATTCAATCCTCAACTTTTGCACACACTTTAATCTCAAGACATAATCATGATTTGCCAGACCCCCACTGCCTAATCGCATAAATATTTTTTATGAGACAGTTCACCACTATACTTCAAATGTGCAACAATGCAAAGATCCAGAGAAGTGATCAAGAAGCAGAAGAAGCTTCAAACTAGAGGATGCAAGACACTTTGCTGCAGTTGTAGGCTTAGTGTGTCTTCTTCAGAGGCTGCCGGAAGCTCAAATAATTCCGAAAGATTTCAGACGATCTCCAGCGTAGCTCATGCCATGGTGCAGGAAAGGTTGGATCAAATGATAAGAGAAAGACAAGAAACGAGGAATGCAGAGAGAATGAGACGAGTGAGACGCGATGAAACCAAGTTTGTTGTGATGTTGGCGATGGAGAAGAGTTCTTACGATCCGAGAGAGGATTTCAGGGAGTCTATGGAGGAAATGATTAGGGGAAACAGGATCCGGGAGCCTAAGGATTTGCGCCGGCTATTGAATTATTATGTGAAGATGAATTCGGAGGAGGTTAGAGAGGTTATACTTCAGGTATTTTATGAAGTTTGTACTGATATATTTTTGTGCAGTTAATTGTTAATTTGTTTGATTATTTTTAATGTGACTTATGAAAGTAGTCCTAAATCCTAATTGATATGATGCCTCTGGATTTTCTTGAAATAAAGTTTAATTGCATAGCCTAATTAAAAAATATGTTCGATAAAGTTGGTCTTTTTGATGAAATAATAGTTCCAGCTAGGTGCTGATGAAGTGAATTGTCTCAAAGCAAGAATACAATTTAGTCGTTATCATCCCCCATTACGATATTTTAGCTATGATCAAATTCCTGAAGATTTTGAGTTTTGGTAACAAAATAAAAATTGATGTGTGTGAAATTTCAGCCGCCAACTTTGCCAACTATTCCTTTCACGACTCCAACTATTCATTTGACGGCTTCTCCAACTATTTCTTTGACGGCTTCTCCAACTATTCCTTTGACGGCTTCTCCAACTATTCATTTGACGACTTCTCCAACTATTCCTTTCACGGCTCCAACTATTCATTTCACGGCTCCAACTATTCATTTGACGGCTTCTCCAAATTCTTTGCCTATAAATAGCAAAGGTCCTCAGTTGTGAAATGTATCCCTTCAGAGTTCTTTTCTTTTCTCTCTAATTATACAATGTAGTATTTTATACACCGGGAGAGTGTAGATTAGAGAGTGGTGAGAGTGAAAAAGATCTGTCGGGGTCGTCGGGCCGAGTGAGAATTATGTAATTGTACGAGTTTTGTACATAGTGAATTTTGCTCGGGTCCCCGTGGTTTTTCTCCGGTGAAGGAGTTTCCACGTTAAATCCTTGTGTTGTTACTATCGTCAATATTATATTCGTGTTGCTTCGTAATTACCTCATGGGCAAATCCTGGGGGCGGTATTTGAGGCGGTTCAAATACCCAACAAAGTGGTATCAGAGCCCGGGTTCTGCCGGAGGTGGAGTTACTGCTGGGGTGGAGTTGTGGTGTGGTGTAATATGAATACGTACTGTAAAGGCGGTTCTGTCAAAGGTAATTGGTTATTAAGCGGGACCGTTGTGACCCCACCAATTACCTGGGAACCTTGACGAGCTATCTCTTTCCGGGGGTTTACTTTGTACTATTCTCAGAAAATTCACCAACTCACCGGAGTAATGTCAGGAAGCAAGTGTACGGATATGGAAAATTTTGACGGAAAAATCAACTATGACTTGTGGCGTGTTCAAGTCGGAGAGAAGTCGATTTGGTCGGGTTACACAAGGATTCAACCTACGGAGGGTATACCTTTCTCCATAGTGATGTTGGAGAAAGAGAAAGAAGGAGTACAGAGATTAAATTCTCTATGGTGATTTCCATTCCTTTTTTGTTGATAGAAAAGGGGATGATGGTGTACGGAGAATAATTATATCTCCACGAATGTGTTTCCTTTCTCGATGGGTTTTCAGAGAAAGAGATAAGTGTTTGTGTTCCTTTCTTCAGGGTCATACGGAGAAAGATCGAGTATACAGAGATACGCTATATCTCTATGTTTTGTTTGCCTTTCTTCAGGGTTATTCGAAGAAAGATCGGGTATACGGAAATAAGAGATATTTCCATGATCGTTTGCCTTTCTTCAGGGTTATTCGAAGAAAGATTGGGTATACGGAGGTGTTGTATATCTCCACGTTTGTTTGCCTTTCTTCAGGGGATTACGGAGAAAGAGAAGTTTTGAGCAAGGGGGAGCGTTCGCCCCTACATGTAAAGTCGTTTCAAGGAATGATCCTGGCGAGCGATAAATCGTGTTCCTCTTTTAGCAAGAGAAGAAATAATTAAGTAAAGTTGGGGCTGGAGGGGGAGATTGATGTGTGTGAAATTTCAGCCGCCAACTTTGCCAACTATTCCTTTCACGACTCCAACTATTCCTTTGACGGCTTCTCCAACTATTTCTTTGACGGCTTCTCCAACTATTCCTTTGACGGCTTCTCCAACTATTCATTTGACGACTTCTCCAACTATTCCTTTCACGGCTCCAACTATTCATTTCACGGCTCCAACTATTCATTTCACGGCTCCAACTATTCATTTCACGGCTTCTCCAAATTCTTTGCCTATAAATAGCAAAGGTCCTCAGTTGTGAAATGTATCCCTTCAGAGTTCTTTTCTTTTCTCTCTAATTATACAATGTAGTATTTTATACACCGGGAGAGTGTAGATTAGAGAGTGGTGAGAGTGAAAAAGATCTGTCGGGGTCGTCGGGCCGAGTGAGAATTATGTAATTGTACGAGTTTTGTACATAGTGAATTTTGCTCGGGTCCCCGTGGTTTTTCTCCAGTGAAGGAGTTTCCACGTTAAATCCTTGTGTTGTTACTATCGTCAATATTATATTCGTGTTGCTTCGTAATTACCTCATGGGCAAATCCTGGGGGCGGTATTTGAGGCGGTTCAAATACCCAACAAAAATCTCATTGTCAACTAGCCATCATGAATAAATAAAGTTTCATATTCTATATGATATACAGTATACACACACGCTTAAATACACTGGGAACTTCCAGCACTTGGTTTAGAATTCGGATCATACTAAATAAACCAAGAAGTGTTTATTTTATGCAATTTACAAGCACTCAAACGAAGGGCTACTTGTAAAAAAGACTAGGTAAATTAGTTGTAAGCCGATCGATTCAGAAGGGGGCTGTTTTCCTTGATGAGCACAAATATACTGCCACCGTCTCCTCTTGAAATCCGAACCTCATCGTCCAGGTATGTGGTTAGCAGCCACGACTCTGCATTGCTGCTTGAGATGGAAAACTTCAATGGTGGTTGGTTAGAAATGGTCTTGGCCACAGAGGAAGCCGTGTCCTGGACAGACGAGAATAATCCTTTGAAAGGTGAGAGATCGATCTTTTGTCCCAGGAACTCCACATTTTCCGGCAACTCAATGGAATCCGTCAACTGAGGTGTTCCAATCACACCTTCTTCAAACTTAATCTGCAGTTCAGAGTTCACGAAAATTAAGAAAAGCAGCAATAATTGATTTCAGGCAATGATACATCCAAATTAGAGATTCTAGCCAGGACAATAAAAATCTCATGAAAGAAGAATTCCTTTCCCGCAACTACGCAATGATTAGCTCTTGTTCATAATGATTCTACCGGGATGCTATAAGCATGGGAAAGTTTGAGTCAACAACATTAACTTTCAGATATAAACATAGAGATACAAGAAGAAAGGGACCTGCACACGTTTAGGACTTCGAACTTCATATTTTGCATTGGTAGTAATTGAAGTCGTAGCAAATGGTCCAGAAAAGAGCACAGAGTTTTGGACAGTGAACTTCTCAGAGTCAATAGTCTGAGATATCTCCTCAAGCTTGACAAACGGCAGAGATCGCCCCCTTGACAGCAAAGGAAATAAGCCGGAAAATGAAGTGTACCTGCAGTACCTCGATCAAAAACAAGAACCAAAGTGTCAGAAGACGCAAATTTGAGCTTCTGGATTTCCAGCAGTAAAGAGATACCAAATTCTCCTTTTCCTACACGCTATCCGTTTGACATATATATTTCACAGAAAATAAAAACACCTAACTAAACAATACGGTCTACACGAGAGCTTATTCAACAATTCAAAAGTTTAGAGGGCGCCGATCACATATCAGACCTATCCTGCAAACCTAATGGAAACCTTCAATGGAACTTATCACCAAGTTCATGTTAAAGAAAGCATACTGCACATAGTCAATGCCATCACCCAGTAACAAATTTAGCAGCCAAAACGCATTTTTCGCAAATCAAACCAATACTGCATCAATTTTCACGCATTTCCGCATAAAGAAGTATACAAATGTCTTCAAATAAATAATCTCGTAACGAATTCACAAGTAGTAAAATCAACATTTAATTAAAACAGTGAAAAAGAACTCTTACGCAAGAATCCATTTCCCATTGAGGAGACTCAAAGCCTCGGTGGGAGCGGGAGTCGGATTCTTCGACTCGAGCTGCGTAATCAGCTCGACAATCTCAGCCCTAGTCTCACTACTAGCACTCAACCCCCTGTTGGTACCGTAAAAGGAGTCGACCAATTGTCTCTTCAGCAAATCGATTTCAGTGGGGCCCTGCAGCGGCTCCTCATCCTTGATAAAAGTGACAGCTGGAGCCGCCCCGTCCCTGTCGGGCCCCCACTCGTCCTCGCTAACAGCACGAACGGCGGTGAACAATTTCTGCGTCGGTTTTTTAATCGATGGAACAGAGAAAGTGAAGACGCGATTGACGGAGGGGAGTGAGTTTCTAGTGAAGGAGGGGTTTGATTTTTGAATTGATTTGCATGGGAATTGATTGATTGATGGAATTGAAGCCATTGAATTTTGAAAATTAGGGTTTTGGAATTGGGATGAGATTTGAAATTTGCTGCTCTGGTTTGAGAGTGTGAAATCAACAATGATGGGAAATTGTCAAATATGGTGGTTTTATATTTGGTTACAGATACACACACCATTGGTAGTTAACAGTTGGTAACTGAAAAGACATAACTACCCTCCTATTTTTGTTGGGACCAAAGTTTCTTTTATTTTCGTCTGAAAATATTGGAATGTTTCAGTTTTTGCCTTTACAAAACGAAGCACACATGTATTTTTCAAGTTATTTGTAATTATAAATTTTACGTATTAATTTTCTAAAACAGGCAAAATGATCTCAATACAATGTGAAAAGGTTCATAACATTTAACAACCTGGAATATACTCTATGAACAAAGCTTTATCCATGATATAATCCAACTTTCATCCATGATGTAATCCTTTATTTTTATTTATTAGAAATTCATCTTCTTTCTTAAAGTTTAGTCACACGCCCTAGAAGGCTAGAACTAGACAGAAAATTAAACAATGTACTTATTGGATGGTTAAATCTAGTAAGATATATAAAGAATGCTGATATGAACGTATTTTTTGGGTAGTCATATTTAAATAAAATATTAAGAACATTACGACTTTTTAATTGTTTTTCAAGCATTTCGATTGTACAAAATTGTTCTTAAATATGATTCTTTTTATTTTTTGAGAATAGTTTGGAAACAAAGACCAAATTCGCATAATACTTAATTATGGGCCGTGGGTGTTTTGGGGATTTGTGGCAGGAGAAGGCTAGCGTGACACGTTGTGTGCAATGGCTTGAGGCTCATAGCAGATTGCCTTTTTGTTTGTGTTGTCTTCTTGTAATATTTTATGTGATTGTGAGGTTGAGATTTGCCTTCGATTTTCTTCATTTTTAGATACTATATTCATTTTGTCACTAGGTCGGTAGGTCCTGGGTTTCTAGAACATATATATATATATATATATATATTTTTTTATATATAGAAACGGTTTTGTTATATGTGGTTTTTTACTTGGAGGATTATGAACTAAATATGTTATGGCAATTCAAAAACATTTTACATGTTACCCTAAGTATATTACATAATTCTTAACTTATAAGAATAACACAAAAGAGAGATTCCAATTATGTCGTACAACGATAAATGTAAAACGGATACAATCTCGATAAAAAAATGAAACTTGAGACAATATATTTATATATTTTAATATACTCTTTTTGTATTGATTTTTCTGCCGATTACCAAAAAATATATGTGATTATATTGTTTTTCATGTGTGCTTGGTTGTACCGAGAAAAACAAGGGAAAAAGTCCCCTTGTCGAATCAATAAGGAATTAAGACAATTATATAGTGGATCAAGAATAAGGGGTGGGTCTAATTCTCTTTCTCCCTTTTTTCTCCCACCTTTTGGTACAAATGGGAAGGCTTTTTATAAGCCTGGTGACTCGTATTTTTACTTTTTTCAAACAGTAATGACTATACTTCATACACGGGGTCATATGAAATATTTGACAAATATTTTGGGTATGTGACGAATTTTCATAGGTGGAGGTTAGATTTCTATTAATCTTTCAAATTGTGATAAGATTTTGGGGACGTCTAGTTAGCGTCGTCCTTCTTTTTATGCTAATCTTATAAATTGGATAAGATCTTCGAGGGGCCTGATCAGTGTCGTCTTTCTTTTTGTGCTAATATTATAAATAGGATAAGATTTTCGAGGCACTTGGTCAGGGTGTCTTACTTTTGAGTACTACATTGTGCGAAATGGGTGCCATTATAATTTATTTTCGAGACACTAAGATCCTACTATTATCAATATGTTATATCGAATCAATGATCAATTTCATTTTGATCCAGTCTTATTTTGTATTTCCTGAATTTCACCTCCGTTGAAAGTTGAAGCTTAAAATCCGTATATATATAGGTTTTGAAGCTGAAATTTTGTTTATGCGTGTTAACAAAGTATTTATATTGTATATTTGTAATGTACAGGTGTCATGTTTTTATTTAACTTAATGATTCCAAAATTGACTTAAATGTATGACGTACTTGGACCAACTACATGGTTGGTTCTTTCCCAAATGCTTAAGCTACAATAAGCTGTTTTATGCGCATGCGACCGGCTTTCGAGGCCATAAATATAATTAATTATTTTAGGAAATTTAATTATTGAAGTGGCCACTATTTATGTTCTGTAATGAGAATTTTTTACGTGTTATATTATAATACATGCTCCATTAAATAAGATGCCCCACTTAATTATCAGTGTTTAACACGCAACTTTCCACATTATGCATGCAGAGTGCTTGTACCTTAACAATTAAACAAATTCCATGTGTGTTCTGCATGCACATCACAAGACTTGCGCCGTGTAACTGCCATAATAAGTCCTTAATTATTTTAATTATTTATTTTGAAAGCTTAGAGTAAACACATATGCACTTTGTTACAGGTTGCTAACTACGTACCAGGGAAGCGATTGGCCTTAGATATTAATCTGTATAAAATAACATTAGCTTGAGACAATTGGAGCTGAATCTTGGTATGTTGTGTTTGAAAACTCTAGTGAAAAAGTAGAAGTTCATAATTTTAAGTTAAACTAAAAACACCTTCATACCACCTTTGAGATTGTGGGGGTTTTCACCTAAAAAAAGTTTTATAACTGAAAAAACTAGATTTACAAACACTCCAAAATCACGTGTTTACATAAAATGTTGATTATACATTTTTAAAGAGTTGCAAACACCACCTAGTTATGTTTGCTGCTAAAAGTTGAAACCTTAGTACCACTGTTTTGAAACTCGGAACCGGTGCCTTGTCTCGGTCCGGTTCTACCCCAAAACGGGTTGCTAGTCTCCAGCGAGACGATTAGAAATTTTTTCGGTCGGACCGGTCGACCTAGTGAACCTATTCGGCCTACGAACCGGTCTGCCTTTTTTTTGGTCAATTGCAAACCAGCACCCCTGTTAAACTCGAAAAAAAAATGCAAAACTTTGAAAGGTCATAACTTTGCGTAGTGGCGTCCGTTTTGGACGCATTTTTTTTTTATTTGGAGTATCTCGACAAGATCTATCCACTGCAAATTGCCTATGGCAGTTTGGCCCAAGAAATTATCAAAAAAATGTTGTTTTTCATACTTAATTTGATTTTGAAGGAGTATGCATTCTAGAATTTCAAGCCTAGTAATTCGTCTGATACCAAGTTCATTTTTTAGATTTTAGTTTCACATATTGTTCTTCTTGTATTGAATTTTGTGATACGGTTGGCCAACATTTAAAAATTCAAAATAATTTTTTAACTTGTATTAAATATATAGTTTGTTGGATTATGAATTAAATTGTTGGATAGCTCACTGGTTTCCGCTAATTCACAAGAACTTGTTTTGTTTGAGGTCACGTGTTCAAGTCCTAGTATTGTGATAATTATATTCTTATTTTTCTTATAATATAACAAAATATTAGTGACTTAAAATATTTCTCACAATCTTATAATTTTTTTATGCAAATAGTTTTTATATTATATTTTTTATTGAACGTTGACTAAAGTCAACAAATCGGTCTACCCAGTTGTCCAACCGGTCCGACCTGTTGACCCGCTACCCAATAGCCTTACCGGTTTTATTACCAGACCGAGTCTGAAAACACTGCCTAGTACTTTCTTTTGTGATTTAATAATTGGGACCCATAGGAACTATGATTTGACGTTGAACGTGGTTTATGATCGAATCATTAGTCACATGATGGAGATTTTCTAAGATAACTTTCCCCTTAAAGTATAATTGCATGTTGTTGATATTTCAAATTCCAAATTCCAAATTCCAAATATTATATGTACTTGCACTGGACTAATATACATGGCGGATAGCCCAGATCCAGAGGGTATAAAGACTGAGGCTAAGAGGAGTCAAACAATTTGGGCCTTGACAAGTTAGAGTCTATTCGTACAATTTTCTCTGGGCCTTGTAGCCCAATTCTACGCATGGTTTTGTGCTAGACCACTTCTCTATCCATTCTAAACCTTTACTAATTCGCCCTTGTAATCCTTCCATTCCACAGTCATCCCATGATTTTTTTTTTTTTTTTATGTTAATAGATTTTTAGAAATTGAAATTTCAGCGATTGGTCGTGAAGGTGGAAGCGTTACTGCCGGAAAAACAGATAACTATGAATCATATAAATAATTGTCTACATAAGGTTTAATTAAACTCTTATTTATTTATGAATGATTTGGAGTCGAAAAATATTACGGATTTGATGGTACAAAGTACAAGTATAAACCATATGGTGTTGCTATAAAACATAAAAGTATTTGTGATGAATTAAATTTAGTAGTTAAAAAACATATTCCCCTTTTAATTACATGAAGTTTCTTTTGGGACTTATCAATGGAGTAAAACCTGAAAATGCAAGTAGAGAGTCGAAATTATCTATGATTATATATGTGCCATATGGATAGCACGTTAGTCCTAAGTAAAATCCCTTCACCAAAACCGTCAACTAAAAACTATATTTAAGAAAACACAGAAATACTTGCGGTTAGTAAACATCAACGTTCCCTGTCTTCAACTATTATAAAGTAAATTAAAGTAACGAATTAATGAAAATACTCAATCATACTAACTAAACACCCGTGTAGTTGTTGAAAGACGGGCTATATAATGCGTCACCCGCCAGCCAGCAAGTCAATTATTGGTTCATTTGGCTCTTATATTTCAGTTTGGCTACGGTATAAAGTTCGAAAATGCAATGAAAAAACGATTATGCTTGCTAATTCTTTAATACGGGATTAAGAATATTCTCAGAACATAATTTGACATTATTGGTATATAAGTCATACGTGGGAAGCCTGCCAAAAACAAATGTATTATCTTCGGGGTCGAAGTCTAAGTTTCTCACACACACACACACACACACACACACACATATATATATATATATATATATATATATATATATATATATATATATATATATATTATCACAATATATATGCCATTTGCCAATATCCGGAACCAACACGAATCACAATATATATTTTTACTAAAAGGACAATGCCGCGTGTATATATATTTGTTCACAAATCAACACGTATTTATTCTTTACTGTATGACCACTCCCTGACGTAGTCTACCTTTTATTGTTTTTTTATCTTTCTCATTTTTAAATAGCTGAATTGTAATACAAAATTCTCTATTATCATCATACTTATCAAAAAAAGAAATATTATCTCACGAACAAGTAATGCTCTTATATCTCCTTTAAGATTTATATTAGGGCCAGCATGCATTTTATATATTACGCATGACAGATTTTATTATTAGCTATATATTTTGCATCTTTAAGAATAGCAGCAAAACAACTCTCATGTGATTAGTTTGTAAGAAACAACCAATGGCTAATTGTAATTTCAAAATCTCGAGTATAGTTCTCTTATTCGTCTTCATGGTATAAGATTTAGAATATTTTCCTAAATTACAAAGACTAGGACTCTTGTCTAATACGCCCTCGCAAAATCGACGACCCATCGGCGATGACGATTTTGGACCGCAGGAGAAGAAAACGAGCACGAGGCAACGGTTTAGTGAGGAGACCGCGAGTTGATCAGTCGTGTTGATGTACGAAACACTGAGAAAGCCCTTGTTGACAAGATCGCGAACGAAGTATAGATCAATAGAGATATGCTTCATTCGAGAATGCAAAACGGGATGAAGAGATTTACGGATCGCCCCTAAGTTGTCACAAAGAACACGCGGGGGAGAAGGAAGAGAGACACCTAGCTCACGAAACAAATGCTGCAACCAACGAACTTCAGCAGCTACATTCGCCAAGGCCCTATATTCGGATTCAGTAGAAGATCGAGAAATAGCACGTTGGCGATGAGAAGACCAAGAGATAGGATTGCCACCAAAAAAGATAATGTAGGCCGAAGTAGACGCAGCAGTGCCCGGATCACCTGCCCAATCCGCGTCAGAGTAAGCAAGAAGACGAGGGTAGGAGGCACGGCGAAGAAGCAGTCCATGAGAGAGCGTACCCTTTAGGTAACGTAGGATACGTTTGAGAGCTGTCCAATCAGTCTCAGTAGGAGCAGACATCCGTTGCGCCAACCTATTGACCGAGAAGGCAATGTCAGAACGAGTCAAAGTAAGATATTGCAAGGCGCCAATAACACGCCTGTACTCCGTAGCATCGGTCAAGGATGTGGAAGTCGAGACCACTGAGGTTGACGCCATGGGAGTAGCTAAAGGTTTAGCACCATCCATCTTGTGTCGAGCAAGAATATCACACATGTATTTATGTTGCGAAAGAAAGAGGCCCTCTTTGCAAGTGAAAACCTCAACACCAAGAAAGTAGGAGAGATGTCCCAAATCTTTAACCGCAAACTTACTACCAAGACCACGAACAATACGCGAGATAAGCGTGTCGTTGCTCCCTGTCACGATAATATCGTCCACGCAAACAAGGAGGTAAACGACATCATGACCCTTGGAGTAAATAAAAAGGGAGGAATCAGACTTGGACTGACTAAACCCAACAGCACATAACTCGGCAGACAAAGCAAGAAACCAAGCACGAGGAGCTTGCTTCAAACCATACAAAGACTTCTTGAGATGACAAATATGATGAGGGAAAGATGGGTCAACGAAACCCTGAGGTTGAGACATAAACACAGCCTCATCAAGCTTGCCATGAAGAAAAGCATTGCTGACATCAAGTTGGCGTAACGACCAACCACACATAACCGCTAACGACAACACAAGTCGAATAGTGACGGGTTTGACAACGGGACTGAAGGTTTCCTTGAAGTCAACACCCTCATGTTGATTGAAGCCCTTCGCAACAAGACGAGCCTTGTACCAATCAATAGACCCATCGGGATGACGTTTAATGCGAAACACCCATTTGGAGCCAATAATGTTCTTCCCTAATGAGGAAGGGACCAAATCCCAAACACCAAATTTCATAAGTGCCGTGTACTCCTCAGCCATAGCCGCACGCCAAAGCGGATCCTTAAGTGCTTGAGAAATGCATGTAGGTGCGACGGGGCCCAAAATCGGATGTTTAGAAGCGAAGTAGATGTGCTCCGGCTTAAAGATGTTGTTTTGAGCGCGAGTGGTCATGGTATGAGTAAGCGGTGGAGTAGATGGCCTAGGAGGAAGAGGCGGCGGAGAAGGGCAAGAATCAGGGTCGAACGGTCACGTGGAACTCGACGATGCAGCAGACGACGCGGGAGACGGCAGCTCGAGCGAAAGCTGGACCGCGAGTTGGGTCGCAGTGGGAAGAACAGGGTTCTGGATGGAATGTTGCCCCAACATCACTCCAACATTTTTATCAGAAGGCGCAGAAACGGGTGCCATTGGAGTCAAAACCTGACCGTTGACCGTCTGATGGGCCCCATGACCCGTGGGATCAGACCTAATAGGAGATGGTCCGGGCCCATGGGGTAGAATGAGAAGCGGCCCAAAGGGCCTAGGTGGCGGCGGACGAGGGCTAGGGCAATGGGTCGCAAACCCCAGAAATTCCGTCTCCACAAAATGGACGTTGCGAGACACATAAACCCGAGATGTTTCAATGTCGAGACAACGATAAGCACTCTGAGACACATTATAGCCCAAAAATATACACGCGCGAGAAGGAGGCGTGAGTTTACCCGGAAAATAAGGACGGAGCCACGGGAAACACAAACACCCAAATGTGCGTAGCTTAAGGTAGTTGGGAGAACGACCAAATAAGACCTCGAAAGGACTCTTACGGTGAAGAACCATTGTAGGTACCCGATTATAAAGATAAACTGCAGTAGAAAAGGCTGAGTCCCAAAACGAAGATGGAAGGCCTGATTGCTGTAAAAGAATGCGCCCAAGTGTGACAACATGGCGATGACGCCGTTCAACAGTGCCATTTTGCTGCGGAGTATGAGGAGCAGTGGTAAGCCAACGGATACCACAATCCAAGAAGTAAGAACGGAGTGCAATGAATTCACCCCCATTATCCAAATAAAAGTTCTTAATGGGGAACCCAAATTGTTTCTCAGCAAACGTGTGAAACTGACGAAATACCGTAGCAACTTGCGGCTTGTGAGACAAGGGATAGAACTAACAATACTTTGAAAAATGGTCAACCAACAACAAGTAATAACGACAACCATCCAAAGAGGGAACCGGCGAGGGACCCCAAACATCACCATAAACATACTCTAACGGCAAAGTAGAGACAAGAGATGTAGCACTAAATGGCAATTGCGTACTCTTATTTAATAAGTAAAAACGGCAAAAAGTAGCATCCTTTGAAGTACAAGGTAATTTAAACTTGCTAAACAAAAAGGAACTAATATCCGAAGATGGATGACCTAAACGACTATGCCAATTGTCTCTATTAGTGCGAATTCCAACACACGCCAAAGGACTCGAAGCAAAACGCGACCGCATGTCCAAGTGGTAAATTCCATTACTGCATTCCCCGCGCATGAGTATCACCCCCGTTGTTCGATCCTTAACAAAGAAATACCAAGGATGAAATTCAAGCATGAGATTGTTAGCAAGACAAAATTGATGCACCGATAATAGATTCCGTTGAGATGACGGAACGCATAAAACGGGAGTGAGAAGGAATTTACGACCAGATTTTGTAATAGAAGTGGAACCAATGTGAGTAATAGGCAAACTTGAACCATTAGGAATCGTAACCTCATCCGTCCCTTCATACTCGGAATGAACGGTTAGATTTTGAAGATCCGGGGTGAGATGATGTGAGGCCCCCGAGTCAACAAGCCAATTTGTGTCGTGAGAGGGAGAGTTCAGGGTCGAAGCCAGGTTAGCAAGAGGTTGCTGAAGACGACGACAAGTACGAGCCCCGTGACCATAAATCCCACAAATTTGACACGTGATGTCAGGACGACCAGTAGAATTCGAACGGTGGTTGTTGTTGTTATTCCGATTCCCCTGATTGTTCGGGTTGCTACCACAGTTGGAAGAGTGACCACGGTATTGGCAATTGGTACCACCCCGTGAGTTGTTGGGGCGGCTAGAGTTTGGACCACCACGTTGACCCGAGTTGTGGTGATACGAGGCAGCATTGGCCGAAAGGGATGCAGATTGAGCCTCCAAGCGCTTGACATAGATCTCGTGAGCCACCAATTTGTCATGAAGCGCAGAGAAGGAGAGCGGATGATCACGAGCATGGATCTGAGCCGCAATATCACGGTAGGATGCCCCCAAACCGTTCAAAACGAATAGAGTGACATCATCATCAGAGAGACGATGATCAACTAGGGCAAGTTCATCAAATTTCAACTTGACAAGTTGAAGGAATTCTGACATGGATTTGGAACCAATGGTCAACTGAGAGAGAGATTCCTTCAATTGCATGACACGAGCACGAGATCGGTTAGCATACGTGCTCTGCAAGGACGTCCATATTTCAGCCGACATCTTCTTGTTGGAGACAAGTTGCATAACTTCCCAAGAGAGCGAACCAAAAAGGGCGGATACGAGGAGAGCATCCTGTCGCGTCCAGTGGACAAACGCAATAATAGATTCCGGAGAATCACCACAAGGAGGGCAAGGGGTCGTACCTTCCAAATAGCTAAGAAGGCCATAACCATAAAACAGATGGCGAACCTGTGCATTCCAGGATGTGTAGTTCCCAGAATTTAACCGCAGAGGTAGATGAGTATGTGCATTGATGGGCACAAGCCGAAGCCGAGTCACTAGGGTTTCCAGCGGAAGACATCAGGAATCAGGAATTCTCTTTAGAGATATTTTCCTGCTGATACCATATAATATTTATGAAGTGATGATTTTGTTCTTCACTCAATGGTGGTATATATAAGTACAACTTATGATACAAAAAGTGTTAACGGGTTTGGAATTATTCCCTATTTAACGGAAGATATTTATATTGGGTTGGAACGTCAATCCCGATCCGAGGGGATCGCCGATTTTATTGGTTTGGGGCTGGGCTCGGATATCTTCCGAGGTGCCTACGTATCCCCCGATTGGGAATCAAGCCACTAGTAGTTCTTGTTCTTTACTTTTGGTTTTGGTTAATTTGGAGTATGTCGATTTTATTGATATGTTGATTTTATCTCTTTGAAAGAATGGACCCTTGGGAAGCCTTCAGAAAGAAAAGGTTTTTCTCTCGTGAAGCCATTTTAATTTTATAGAGAACACGAGTTCCCTTGGAGCACCTCCCTTTTCTCCTCTCTCGGGAGTGTGCTCTTTCTCTGGAGCGCCCTTTTTTTGGCCTCCTCTATTTCTGATCTCCCATCTCTACCTTTTATAGAAGTTTCTCAGGGACAAGTGTCACCATGCATGTGTTCACAGGTGTCACCATGCATGTGCGAAGAGATAGGTTTTATCCGTTGGGTATATCTGGTGACGGGGCGCTGATTAGCCGAAATTATCCTTTCCGATAGCTTCAATGTGTTCTGAGGGGCTGTCTTCTTAGCTTCCTTCTCTCCGATAGGGGGGATCTATCAGAGGTGTTGGACAGGTGTGTGAGAATGTTCGTCTGATGATGTTGTAGTTCCGATAGCGGTCCATTGTTAGGTTGCCTTCTTCTGAAGTGTACTCCGATAGGTGTTTATATCTTGGTTGCGATTTAGGCATGTCTTCCGAGGGGTCTGATCCGATAGGGGGTGATATAGTATCCCGGAGGATTCGGGGCCTTCGCCATGCGATACGAGTATTTTGCGATAGCGAGTACAAGTCATATAATAATATATCTGGTAATTAATCAAATTATAGTATATTCTAAGCACATGAATTTTTACCTTGTTAACAACCCCCCCCCCCCCCCCCCCCCCCGTTTCTAGGGCAGTTGACTGCACTAGAAACTCAAAAAAGGTCGAAAGTTATGAAGGTTCGTGCATCACGACTTTCGTCATTGGAGTCGTTGAGAGTATCGATTCCGAGTCTTTAAAGTAGTATCAGGACATCTTAGTGTCCTTATAGGCATCGTAGGGGCTGCCTTGACCCTTTCTTAAAGTATCATAGAGTTATCAGGAATGTTCCATAAGGCACCGTATATCTTTGAGAGGAATTCAAATTGCATCCAGGATTCGAAAAACCTTGGGAGAGTATCGTAGAATTTTTCTGGGGTGTCGTAGACATTCGTCATTGACGTTTATGTCTGTTTAACACATATCCCCCAAGCTCTTTGGCCTTGTCCTCGAGGAGATTATTGTGATTGTCTTCTACGAGGCGAGAGGTTTCCGATGCCTTTGAAATATGCCCTCGTGGGATTAACACCGGGGAATTAATTGTAAGTAACGCCGCTGCATTTAATTAACTGCGGTTTAAATGCAGTTAATGATGATTTAATATCACGTTCAGTACGTGGGTCTAGGTATTCGGACCGTTACTCTAATCGAAGAGGCGTGGCGGTTCATAACCCACTAGGCACGATTTCCAATCGTGGGGTGTAATGGGGTTAGTGGGTAATTAATGCCTTTAATGGGCGTGGGGTTTATAAACCCTTCTCTTCCAATCATCACCCTCACTTGCAATTTCTAAGCAAAAAAAATTCCCGCAATCTCTCTGCAAAAAAGCTTTCCATTCTCTCAAAATTTCAGCAATGGCGTCTCAATCTACCACTAACCTGGTGTCTGCCGCTTCTGGCACCGGAAGAACAATGGGGGCTGCATTTCTGACTTCTCGAAAGAGGAGTGCGGCGGTGGCGGCGATGGGGGCGAGCGGTAGTGGCGGTGTTAGGAAAACAAAAAAGCCGAAGAAGAAGGCGGATAAGGGTGGTGCTCCGCGGGCTACCCAGAAAGTGGAGTCAACGACGAGTACTGCTACAGAGGAGGTTCGCAGGTTGTTCACCGACTACGGTGCTTCCGGCCGGAACGTGGAGGTGACAGTTCTGGCAGCAGACCAACGGGGTGATTCTCCTCCACCCAATCACGTAACGGTGTACTATCCCCAGGTAAAGGCGGGACTACGTTCTTTCTTCCCCCTCTCTATTGCGAGATTTTCAACCACTGCAACATATGCCCTAGTCAACTTACCCCCAACTCTTTCACGGCCTTGGCTCTATTCGTCTTCTGGTGTCTGGTGAGGGGGATAGAGTGTACTAGGGATAGGTTCTTTTCGATCTTCGAACTGAAGGTGTCTCCGGGGGGGCTCCCTTCTACTGCTTCAGTCATCGGGATAAAGTTGACCGTATTTCCGAGGGCAATATCAGTTCTCACAGCACGTGGAAGGACAAGTTTTTCTTCATTTGTCCTGCTAAGGGGAAATGGGACATGCCTCTAACTTGGAGGGAGCCCACATTCCCTGAGAGGGTGCTGGACGATACACTGGTGTTCTCTCCTGTGTTTTTTGCAAAGCCTCTGGTGGAGTCCAAGGATTTTGTTCGTCTCTATCAGACTGCGGGTTTGAGGCACATCGCTCCGGTAGACAGAATCGAGACCCCTCTGGCTGTCCCCGAGAAGCTCTTCAATACTTTTGGTAAGTTCTCATACTTATACCTTTTCCCTTATAGGTATTTCTTTTGTTTTATCTAACTTGTAGCCATTTCTGCAGTGGACGTTCTACGACCGTACATGGTGGAAAGTGCCATCGGTTTGGGTGATAAAGAGGCGGGGGGAACTCAGAAAGGGAAGTCGACGTTGGGGGAAGGGGACGTTTCCAGGGCTACGGGGGGTGACACCAAGCCATCGAGGATTCGTCTAGCAACTCCGACAGCCTTATCCCGATCCTCCGGTGGGACATCCGACACCCAGGAAGAAACGAGGTTGGTCGTGACCTCCGCGGACACTGTCCTTGCGGGAACTTTCTTGCTAGAAGAAGGGGAGGAAGATGTAGGGATAGGGGGTTACCCCTACCCCCCCAAGTGCTGTCAACATATCTTCCCCCGCGGAGGTATCGGGGGATTCCATAGAAATTCTCCTGGCGACCCCTCCCAAAGGTACTTTCTCACTTCTTAGTCTCAAGCAATACCGAAATGCTTACATATTAACGGGAAACTCTATTTCTGGCAGACAAAGGAGAGGCCCTCCCTGCTGAAGACGAAGGAGTATCTCAGAAGGATGCTCTGGAATTGGGTAAGTTTCTTAAGTTTAAGCACTTCTCTATTTAGCTTCCCCTTTTGGGAATAGTTGCTTTATTCAAAGAGTTTTGATTTGCAGGGGGCACTAATTTATTCAATCTTGAAGGGGGATCCCTTTTCTCGGGACCTTACGCCCCTTCAGCCTCGGATGATCTGATGGCTCTATTGGATGAACTGTTGGTCACAGCTCCCTCTTTTTCGGGCCATCCCACTTCGAGTCCTTTGGCCGCCATCCAATCGGACAGTCCCGCGGTCACTCAAGTACCCATATCGGGGGGAATACCATTAGGGGGAGCTTCGACTTCAAATGTTCCAGTCTCGGGACGAGAGCCTAGCTCAGACGAAGCTAAGAGGGCTCTCGATACAGCTACCCGGTACTTGTCGGCTGCCAACTCTCTACCATCGGGGGGATGGAAATTTGTCCAGACTTGTACAAATTGGATGGCCACGCTGGTAAGATCTAATCTCTACTTATCTACTTCCTTTAGGCCCCACCGTTGAGATCTTTAACCATCTATATTGCTTTCTAGGCGCCTAAAATGCTTCCTCTTCTATTACTCGAGGTTGAGAAGTTGCAAAAGCTGGCGGCCGAAGCTGAGGAAAGGTCTCGGAAGACGGAGGAAGAGAATAAAGATCTCCGAGAGAGGATGGGGAAGTACAACGAAGCGTGGGCTAAACTCACTCAGCAGGACAGTGAGCTGAGGGAGGAAAACAAGCGGCTCCAATCTTATGTAGCGGAGATGGAGGCCTCGGAGATAGTTCTGAAAGACAAGGTTACCTCCCTTGAAGAGGGGAAGACTGTTTTGGAGGCAAAACAAAAGGAGTTAGAGCGCGATTTGTACCAAGCGCTGGGCCAAGTGGACGTTCTCAACGAGGAGCTGTCGAAAGCTCCGATTTCGGGAGGCATTTCCTCCGAGGAGGTGCAACAGAGGATATCTGCTCCAGTGAAACAAGCTCAGGAGGAGGCCACTCTACATGTCAAGGAATTATATGTTCGCAAAAATCAAGGATATATGGTCGGGCACGTAATGTGGGGATTCCTCCAATGTTTCGGGCAAGTGCGCAGGAAGGTGGCTCCTAACTTAGATCTGCGTGTCATAAATATAGCGGAGATGGAGAAGCCTACGTTGGAACAAGCCTACGACCTCTTTATTAAGAGTAGTACTCAGCTTCCACCTTCCTCTGCTGCCCCGAGTCGGGTTCCTGTAACTGCCGTGATTCCTCAGCCTACAGCTCATCCCCTGCTTGGCCCGGGGGCTCAAGCTGGCCCTTCTAATGCTCCTCCTACAAGTGCGCCAATTCCTCCCCCCGCTACAGGGCCAACCGTTACCCTACCGAGTGATCTACCCCCTACATCCTATGGACTTTTACCGTTGTACTCTTGGTTATTTACTTTCCGCACAGTTGTACTTGTTTTCTAGTGGAATGAAACTTACTTTTTCCGTGTCGATAGTCATCGTAACTTTTCAGCACGTTATGAATACCCGAGTCCTTTCCTTTAATTGTCGAAATTAAGATTGAGAAATGAAGTTCATTCTTACTGGCCAAACAAATTACTTGGCATAGCGTGCCCGTTTGCAGTGCAAACTTTGAAGATACTTTCACTCTAAATAGAGGTATCCCCCGACACGCCCTCGTGGCTATAACATAGTTTGGATAGCTCAAACTTAATTCGGTCATCCGAGGAAAGACTCTCACGTATGCATAGATGCTTAGAGTTTAGTGAATATTCTCACGTACTTTTAAAGAATCCCTCCGATAGGATCATCCTCGCGACTATTATAAAGACTTTGAAAGCCTTCGGAGAAGGGGATACGAACAACGTTCTCCGGGTAAAACGTTCACTAAGAACCTCTATATGGCTATCGGGCTATTCCTCTCTCCTCCACAAGTTCTTACAGACCTCGCATATATACTTATATGGCGGTAAGAGAATCTTATGATTTTCAAGGAGATTTCAGACTGGAATCCAATTGCGCAAGTTTAGAGAAAAACTTATCTTCGGAGCATGTTGCCCAAGGGCTGCTGCACCTGCTTTCCGTTTTGATCTTGGCTGCGATCCCTTCGTGTTTGCTCAAGGATTCGATGATGTTTCCCACAGACGGCGCCACTTTGTTAACGGGTTTGGAATTATTCCCTATTTAACGGAAGATATTTATATTGGGTTGGAACGTCAATCCCGACCCGAAGGGATCACCGATTTTATTGGTTTGGGGCTGGGCTCGGATATCTTCCGAGGTGCCTACGTATCCCCCGATTGGGAATCAAGCCACTCGTAGTTCTTGTTCTTTACTTTTGGTTTTGGTTAATTTGGAGTATGTCGATTTTATTGATATGTTGATTTTATCTGTTTGAAAGAATGGACCCTTGGGAAGCCTTTAGAAAGAAAAAGGTTTTTCTCCCGTGAAGCATTTTTTAATTTTATAGGGAACACGAGTTCCCTTGGAGCACCTCCATTTTCTCCCCTCCCGGGAGTGTGCTCTTTCTCTGTAGCGCCCTTTTTTTGGCCTCCTCTATTTCCGATCTCTCATCTCTACCTTTTATAGAAGTTGCTCAGGGACAAGTGTCACCATGCATGTGTTCACAGGTGTCACCATGCATGTGCGAAGAGATAGGTTTTATCCGTTGGGTATATCTGGTGACGGGGCGCTGATTCGGCGAAATTATCCTTTCCGATAGCTTCAATGTGTTCTGAGGGGCTGTCTTCTTAGCTTCCTTCTCTCCGATAGGGGGGGATCTATCGGAGGTGCTGGACAGGTGTGTGAGAATGTTCGTTCGATGTTGTTGTAGTTCCGATAGCGGTCCATTGTTAGGTTGCCTTCTTCTGAAGTGTACTCCGATAGGTGTTTATATCTTGGTTGCGATTTAGGCGTGTCTTCCGAGGGGTCTGATTTGATTTCCGAGGGCTTTTGCTTTGTTTCGTGCAATAGTGTTTGGTGATATAGGCTCTCGGAATGAGCTCTCCGATAGGGGGTGACATAGTATCCCGGAGGATTCGGGGCCTTCGCCATGCGATACAGGTATTTTGCGATAGCGAGTACAAGTCATATAATAATATACCCGGTAATTAATCAAATTATAGTATATTCTAAACACGTGAAGTTTTACCTTGTTAACAAGAAGGAAAGAGATAATTACAAAAAAAAAATACAAAGAATATTTTTCTAAATTACAAAGACTAGGACTTTTGTTTAATATGTGGTATATAAAATTCAATATGTGGCAATAATGTAGCTTTTTAACAAGAAAAAGCAAAGGGCAATCCAGCTTTATTCCTCCTCTTGCTTGTAATGAAATACACGGTTCGGTATTCTGAAACCAAAGGCAAATGCCACATGGGTCAAAACCTCGGTGAACGCACCTATGCTCCAAAGTCCAAATGGCATTTCACATTTGAGTTTTTAATGTTTAGCCTGCAACATTCGACCAGAAATATAAAAAAAAAATTAACACGAAAAATACACAAATAATGCATTATTTCACAGAACTCAGCACCATATTATGATTTACCCATTAAGACAAAAAAAAATCCCTTCTCTTGTTGTTCCCGTGACTGAATCACCAATTAGTTATATGAAATTGCCCAAGAAGTTTTTTTATCACCGAGTCAGTGTTATTAACGTGTTATATTATGGCCCTGCATCATAGCTCAAAATCCAAATACTATACCTTTTAACTATAATGAATAAAAAGAAATACCGAACTACTTGATTAATCATGTACCTCTAGTTCCTATCCTATGAACTATTTAAAGTATCTCTAATTAACTAAACACAACAAGAAAATAAAAAGTCCCTATCTAAAGAGTATACCCACCACCCACCATTTGTTCTCTTTTCCTGGCCTGCGACTTCTTCCATTCTGTCTTTTGTTTGTTTCTTATTCATACTACCAACAAAAAAAATATTCCCTTTATTTCTTTTATCCGCTTTCTCTTCGACCAACAAAAAAAAATAAAAAAACATTTAATAACCAACCTCATAGTATCATTATTACATTACATGGTCACTCACCTTTTTTCCTTCTTTCCCTTAATTGAATCACAGAGGTGGTGGTGCTGTTCGCCTTGATCATGGTCACCACTCCTTAAGATATAAATTCACGTGATCCCATTGTATGTGTAAGTAAGTTCCCTTCACCATTTTCTTCTGTACGCATTTATTATCATAAGAATAAAAAACAACATATATATTTATATAAATTTGCCTCTCTCTTTTTTTTCTTCATATTTTCTTTTTTTTACTATCAATATTGTTTTCACAATGGGTCATCATCAATTAGGTGAATTTTTAAGGTTGGAATTGCAGGCAAGAACAATATTCCAGCTCTTGAAAGAGAAAATGGACGGTGTCGATCGCATCACTAGGAGGAAGAGCTTAAAAGAACGGCTGGGATTAAACGGCATTGCTTGCTGTGGCGCCAATTGGGGCCTCGGCCCAACTACCGTAAGCGTGAGGGATGACGATGAACAAGAGGAGGAAGGCCCAATGGGCCCATTAGCGGAGGCCACGAACGCCACCGCGTCTCCGCCGTGCGTGGGGCAATCTCCGGCGACCGCAGGGATGAATTTGGCGGCGGCGTTGGCGGCGGAGAGACAGCTCCGGGCGTCGATAGATTCCGCCGACGTTGGTGGGCCGGCCCATGTTGGAAGCCCAAATCCGAGCCCATTAGCGGGTACTGCACGAGTTGGACCAGGGACACCGTTGAGGATGTCGTTGATGAGATTGCTTGAGGAAACGGACGGGTGGGATGGAGATATGATGAAGAAGGAAGAGGAGGGGAGTGGGTGTAGTGATTCGGTGTGCTGCGTGTGCATGGGAAGGAAAAAGGGTGCGGCTTTGATACCATGTGGTCATACTTTTTGCAGGGTGTGTTCGAGGGAAGTGTGGTTGAACCGAGGTACTTGTCCCCTCTGCAACCGTACGATTCTTGAGATTCTCGACATTTACTGAGATCGGCAAAAAAAAAAAAAAAGGAAATAGAAATTGATGTGGTTTTGTTCTCGCATAGTCCCTTTCTTTGTAAAACATGAAATTCTTGTTAAATACTATGCATAATGCATTTTACCAGTTTCATACAAATACATACATATATGTACAATGGCAATCGCGTGGACGTCTTCGTGTCGTTTAGAAACTAAATGAAGATGTATTTCTTTAACAACAAAGAATGAGGACATAGAATCCATGCACCTACCGAGTAATTCACTTATGATTTCATATACCCCATTTTTGTTGTTGTATGTTATCTCGTAAATCTTCATATACTTTCTATAGAACACATTAAGAAATTGATTAGAAAAGCAAGATTTGAAGTTACCCAGGTTCTTGACACAAGTATTTGGTTTTTTTTTTTGTTTAAAGTAAAAAAAAAACATAATTCGGCAATGCGTCTCCCATATTGATTATATTATCTATTGATCAAAATATAAATTTTAAATAAGAGTAATAGTAGAG
Source organism: Linaria vulgaris (assembly GCA_948329865.1). Lineage (NCBI taxonomy): Eukaryota > Viridiplantae > Streptophyta > Magnoliopsida > Lamiales > Plantaginaceae > Linaria > Linaria vulgaris. Next base: position 79,029,352 of record OX415252.1, read on the forward strand.
TTCTCTTTAATAATCAAAAAATAAATAATATAAGAGTAATCTTATTTGAATATCAAGTTATTATTTTGCAATTGTTGTGTTCAATTTAAAATTATTCAAATTGAATTGAAACCCATGATCTAAACATAGTACTCGTAAGAAATTGAGGGGAGCGAAATTATCCTAAATTAAAGTATCACTAATTAACTTCAAGTACACAACGCACTCAAAAATGAACCAAAACAAGCTACTTTTAAGAATAATTTCCTTAAAGAAGTTATGGTTATGATTGGATAACCTTAGTCGAAAGTATTCACAATGTAAAATTGCACATAATGACTTCAAATTAATCTTAGAACAACCACATGAAATAAACACTAATAAGCTTCGCCTATGAAATTTCTCAAAAAGAAAAAAAATACTAAAACATGACCAAAGAAATACAAATATTTATTAATGAATCAGGTTGAATATTTTAATCCTCGTATTCTCTGCATGAGAGTCCTTAGAAAAATACCCCGAGGATACCCCATGACGAGTTCCTTGGTCATGCCAACCGACTACGCCTACGAGATAGCATCAGGTTACACCTTTCTAGGCTACGTCCGATCAAACCCTCTCAGACAACGTCAAAAGGCTACGCCTTCGGATAACACGCCCGATCATGCCTTTCGAGGTTACATCAGGTCAAAACTGAGCCCTACCTCGAGGGACTACCCCACATTGCCCCTCTAAGGAACTCCTATAGTCCTTTAGTGACTCTTCCGAAGAACCATTAATAAGACATCCATGAGTCCCATTCTGAAAGGTAAAAAGAGAACGAGAGCACTTGAAAATAGAGGCTATTAAAAGAGGGGCGTTGCGCAGTAATGAATACGCAAATCAGAGGAGACCTCACCCGATTGGCCCTTCATGCAGAAGATAGGTCACTCGCGAAATGGATCTCACCCGATTAATAATCCTTGCAGAAGATAGGCCATTGGCGAAATGGATCTCACTCGATTGGTTCTCCCCACAGAAAGTAGGTTACTGGCAAAAGGGAATGTCACCTAATTGGTTGGAAGCCCCCTTGAGCCTACTATAAATAGGGAATAAACTCAGCGAAAGAAGCAAGCAATTTCCATCTCTTTCAGTGCATAGAGCAACCTTGTCACTCATTTAGCATAACATTTAGTTATCTGATTTAATCCCACCCCCAATAGAGCTCCCTCACTTGTAGTCTTCTCTCTCGTCAAAATTAATAAAACAATATTGTTTTCCCTCCCTGAGGTCGGGATCAACATCTCGAAAACTATTCACTTGATCTTTATCTCGAATTATCCTCCACCAGGTGCCGACCGATATTACCATGGATGCAAATTGCGGTACGGGAGTACATTTCAATTAGCTAAAAATTAGAAATATTTCGTAATATTTCGAGAAATTTTCGGCATGTTTCGAATAATTCGTAAAATTATAGTTACAACTACCATGAAAACTACATGTATATTTCGTATCGGTGAAGTCAAAAATAGAAACTTTTCGGTACTTTTCGAGAAAACGCACGGAAATTTTGATCCATGGATATTACATCATCAAATGTCGCCGTCTGTAAGAACGTTGTAGTTTAAAAATATTATTACTTTGACAACAATATTTTTTGCTATGACAATCACTAGCCATAAACACACTATCAAATTTGGTCAAAATTACCGATCAAGTACTTTTGGCAAAACACGCATATATAATTTTTTCCTTTTTTAGATTACATTTGCCAAAGTACTGGTAACAGTAATGCACAATTGTAGACCGATATAGTTTTGAGCTTTGGGCATTGCTCTTAGTTATTTGATTGGGCCGTACTGTTTCAATTTAGTGTAGCGCACTAAATTCATTCAACGTTGTCTTGTAGCCCAAATTAATGAATCCAATTAATTAGTACGCATACCAGAATTTTATGAAGGGCCTTAATCTTGTAGCCTATATTGAACGACTGACCATGACTGCCAAGTGCCAAGTTATTCGGATAAATCCCCGAGCAAAAAATAAATAAACAATATTCCTCTTATAAGTAGCGTTATTTAATATGTTTTTCTAATGAACAATTACATTTCATTAGATTTTTTTTTACAGTTCATTAGAAATGTAGAAAGGGGTAGTGTGTAACAACTCACCCGCTGAATCAACTAGCCCCGAGAATGGATGACGCTTAAGGCGCGACCTATACTCGGCCGTCGGGACAAGTGTCAGACCCCGATGAGTAGGAGGGAGCGACGGTCGCTGCAAAATCCTGGACGCAAGCCCGGGCTGAGTGGCGGTTTGTGCGAATCTTGATGGTAGTAACAAATATTCAAATGGGGTCCCATAACGAATAGACTCCGTCACAAAAATATTAACAGGTAAGTCAAGTAAGGCTTGGGTTCATTTCACTATTGTTCCCAGGCCCAAGCAGCTAAATGATAATTAAGGAAGAATTATATAAATTACCTCTGAAGTATGAGACAATTACAAAAACCATCCCTCATGTTAAAAAAATTGCAGAAACCATTCTTATATACAAAAACTAAAATGATTAAGACAACTATGCAGAGACTAAAATAAGCACACAATTTCTTTGTACTCTTTAAGTTTTGTTTTTTTGTCTTGTCTTTATAAACTTCCAAGCTTGCTTAGCCAGGCGACTTTAGAAAAATTTACTTAAAACTATTAAATAGCTTTTTTTAATAGAAGCGGTAATCAAACTTCACTTATCCGAAGATAAAAAATGTAGAAAAAAGTTATAGAGTTGCACTAAGGATTTCTAATAATTTGTCAAATATTTCATTTTCAACGTATTCTTACTTATCAAAATTCTACAAACATCGCAGTTTTGCCTTTTTGTCTCTTTCCAACTTTTGCTAATAGTTAGCACTTCATTAAAGGCAGACATTAGATGCCACCATAATTCTCGGGGAAGCTTCGTCTAGTTTCTTTACAAATTATATTTTTAATAAATATTGATCTTTATACTCTAAAATACCACAAACTTGAAAAGCTTAGTTCCAAGTGGACAATGAATCTAATACCACACACACTCATGCAAAGACAGTTCATTAATAAACTAATCAACTCTATACACTTTCTTGAACCAATATTTCTCATACTTTTGGATTATTGTTCAATGGATGATACCATTTACATTGTAAAAGGTATCCAAATGCTCAAATCACCTTATGTTTAAATTAACCAATATCTTTTTATATATTCTTAATCTTAAACTTGAACTCGGTTGTTATACTTTTTTCTATCGCATTTCACGTAGGCCCGCACAAATCACGAATGAACTCCAAGTCGTAATTAATTAATAAGGCCTAAACACAAAGTAATTAAGTCTCAACATCACATGAGAGAATAATACCTCAAAAGTTTTGTTTGCTTAGATTCGGTAATAAACATTGCGCACAAAAATCTTAGTTTGAAGTCGACGACACTACAAGGAGTTGGAATTATAAAATGCTAAAATCTTTGGAAATTTATTTTATTTCCCTTTATCTAAAACAATTAATGTAGCCAATGGGATAAAATAAGATCCACTATAACAAATGGAATACAGACAAAACATATAGAGAGGATAAAGACGAAAGTTGTAGAAGCATATATAGTTAAGAGGGAACATGTATGGGGCGACACATCACTATTGTGGTCTCCCATCAAATTAAAGATCATTTATGCACTACTATCAATCTGGCAACTGCACACATTCATTCATTCAGAAGCACACATGAAACTACAACTGATATTCCATTTTTATTCCGGCACAATAATAACAAAAAAACAAGATTTTTTTTTTTGAATTTCTCATGTGTAACAAAAGAGAAAGGAAATTAGAAGGTTATCATAAATATAATCCTTGAGATTATTTACCTCAAGAAATAAAATCTAAATCGATAAACTGAAAGCCGATCAATCAATTATATTCGTTGGCATTGTAGTCAATGTGATGACATGAATTTTATGAACACAAGATTATAATTCACCATATTGATTAATGTGGTCGTCAATGTGGGGAAAGTTAGTGAATAACAGAGAAAGGATGGCTGCAAATTGACACAGAACTGGACCCTCTTATACACGACATATATCTAAAATCAACATCAAATGGCCACTCCTCAAGAACTAATATAGTTGATCTTCTTTACCTTTTTTTTTTCGGAGAAAGTTATTCAACTCTTTAATATTATTAACTTAAACTATTACTTTTTAGTAAAAATACAAGGATTTTGTCAAGGGCTTTCCGCATCAAACCCTCTCCACTATATGATACTTTGACAATTTACAGTCATCATGGTAATTAATTAGGAAGAGTGGCACATAAAAGACAGTGAGGATAAGTATTTGCTCGAGAAAGAATTATTTGTTATACTTTTTCCTTTTAAAAATACATTTTTGTCCTTGCAACTACTGAAATAAGAAAAATAGATGAAGTTATAAATTATAAAAAGAAATAATGAAATTCTTAAAATTTAACGATGAGTTACAAACTGAAAAACTAACTTACATCTAAAAGTATATAATATATATTAGAAACGCAACACTATTTTGTTGACAAATATAGAACAATCGATATTCTTTTTCAAAATAGAAAAGGTTAATTTTTAGTATATTTTTTTTTCGTACGGGCCAGTTGGCGTATTTTACATGGCAAATGATATTTGGTATATGGCAAAATAAGTGGAGGAATTTTTTGATGAGTCCTTCATATTTCACTGACCCTTGAGTCATCACAATGGAAATTATTAAGATTGTGTTAGGACAGGTTTGCATTAATTAACTCCAGACTTTTCTGTTTTACCTTTTTACGGGAAATATAAACAACCTTTCTTTTTATTGGTCTGCTAAACTACAGAGAGTCAGAGACTTACATTTTCTTTTTATGTTTACCTGACATATAAAGAAGCAAATAATTTGATCAAATGATTATTGACGCCGAGATTTGTGGCACTCTTCAGTCTTAATTCCAACCACTCTTAATTCTTGAGCAAATACCAACCACTCTTAATTCTTAAATTTCATGTTTTTTTGGGTGCTCAATCTTCTTCTGGCATTAACTCATTATAGTTTAATACATGATACAAGTATATATACGGTCTTGCCGATTTTCATACTTTGTGCCTCAATATGTCCTTTTTTCTTAATTAATATAGAGATGCCATGAAGCCACTATTTTTCACATTATAATTAATTAGTTTGAAAAATAGTGTGTGTGAGTGAGTGAGTGCGTGCTTGTGTTGGAGTCTTGGAGCCAAAACTCGATCAGGCATGGCCAAATAAAACATTCACTATAAAATTCAAGGGTCATTCGCGACAGCTCATGCGGTCGCGAATGACCCTCGGCGGTCGCAAAAACCCGTCTTTTTCTGCGACCGTCGGGCGGCGGTCGCGGAACACCTTTACCGTGACCGCAAAGCGGTTACGTTGCGAACCTCGCAACCGCAGACTCGCGATCGCCGGGCAATGGCGATGAAATCGCGATCGCCCGACGATTGCGGATGACTTTGAGGGCTTCTGCAGCCGCCCGACGGTTGCGGCGTAGGCTGCGCCCGCTGGGCGGTTGCGAATGTTATCAACGACCGCCCAGTGATTGCGGATAATATTCATGCCTTTGCGACCGCATAATATTCATACTATTTGCAACCGTCTGACGGTCGCGAATAACCTTCATCAAATTAAAAAATATATATTCTGGTAATTTACCAGAATATAATATATTTTTTTTGATAGAAATTGAATAGAATTGTAAAATAATACAAATATGACGAAACTAGGTTAAATAAAAAGGAAGAGATGACAAATGAAATGAAATGAAAGGAAAAAAGAGAAGAGAAAGTGTTGGGTGTTTTTTTGGATTTAAGAAAAGAAAAGAAGAGAAGGGACAGGGTTGGGCTATTTTTTTTCTTTCTTTGGGAGTTGTGGAAGTGTTGTAGATTTGAAAAAAAAAAAAAGAGAAAGTGTTGGGTTTATTTTTTTTGGATTTGGAAAAAGAAAAGTGAAGAGAAAGTGTTGGGTTTTTTTGAAGTTGTGAAAGTGTTGTAAATTTGGAAAAATAAAGAATAGAAAGTGTTGGGTTTTTTTGGAGAGTATAATTTGAGTGTATTGAAAATTAGTGGGAAGAATGGTGAGTACATAGAATATTGGGTAAAAAAATTGAATTTTTGGAAAATTCAAATTCCCTCCCGAATCCCACCAATTCCAGGGCCTTTCGCGACCCCCTCGCGGTCGTGAAATATTTGAAATTTTAAAACATCTAAAACTTTCGCGACTGCCCGGCGATCGCGAAGCAGAGTCATTTGTGACGGCCGGGCAGTTGCGAATAATATTCATCGCTTTAATTAATGCATTTTGGATGGTTATTTAATGCGCGTTTTTTGTTAAATTGATAAAGTTGTTAAAAGGAGGCAAATTATAAGGTTTTATTGCACTATCACATATAATAATTAAAACAACTAGGTATATATGATGATTAGTTGTAGAACATAAAATAGGTTCATCGTTCATAACTCGCCCAATCACATCTAATCTACTATTTCGATATGTCAATTACTAATGTTGTAATCATTTATTACTTCAGTTCACATGTAATAATGAGATTTGTTGTTAAAAATCATAAACACATCAAGATCGTTCCATAAAATCACAATTTTAAACATGAAAATTATTCACAACGTCCGACGGTTGCTAATAACCCTCATTCGCGACCGCCGAGCGGTCGCAAAAGCTCTTCGCAAGAAGAACGAGACTTTAGAGAGTTCAAAGTGGGACGATGAGCTGTTGTTACTTCGGAAGAAAGGGAAGCCCCTTGGGCCACTGAACAAGAAGAGGCGGCTGACGTCCGAAGAGTTGGAGCAAATTAAACTGTACACGCTTCTTAATTGTGAAGAGTTGGACGGATGGGTCGAGTAAGTCAACATTCTTTATTTTACGTGCAAACACTTTCTTTATTAATGATATATTGTACATTTTGATTAGTTCTAACGTTTTTGTTTGTAACTCGCAGGTTGTTCGTAGAGGAGGAGTGCGGTGGACTCAGTCCCATGGAGGTGCAAACGAAGAGGAACACAAAGTACGTGACGTGGTTCAAGTAGACCTACTCCAGTGGCAAGTACATGACAGACGATCGTGTAAAACCATTACTCGCAAGTCCAATCAACTCAGTGTTGAAGTATGAAGGGTACATTATGAATGGGTTCCGGTTCCACACATATATGCATTTGGGCCTAAGAAGATTGATTGTAGCAGGGTTTGTGTTAAGGGAGACATGGGAGGAACCGATGCCACCAACTTCTACGGGACTTTGAAAGACATCATAAAAGTGGAATATTGTGGAGGTAGAATACCGCTATACATTGTGTTTTTCAAGTGTAGGTGGTATGAAATTGGCTGTCTAGGGATGAATGTGCACGAGACGTACAAAGTGGTTGATATTAACCCACAACGGTCACTCGCAAACCAACGAGCCATTTATTTTTGCAAATCAAGCCCTTCAGTCGTACTACGCTCCGTATCCAGAACTTACGAATGGTCGACCGGGTCGAAAGGGATAAATGGTTGTATCTACTATTCTGGCTAGGCACATGACCGACATGTCGTCACTGAGTGATTCGAGCGAAACAAAAATAGGGATGCCAAAGCAAGTGTTTCAAGAGAACGAATTTGTAGAGATTAATCTGTTTGTAGACTTGAGCTCGTTTGATATGGATATCCAATTGAGGGCAGGTGAGTTTGAGGTCGTCGAAGAGCTCCAAGATGGAGGGGAAATGAAGTTGAAGACAAAGACGAAGACACTGAAGACATGGAGCTAGATTCTGATGATAGTGATACTAATTAGTTTATTGGATTTGTTAGTGTTGTGAAAGACAGTTGGAATTAATTTTTCTAAAAGTAACATTTTATATATGATAAATACATCGTCAACACGAATCATAGTCCGACATGAAAATTACACTAAAAGTCTACAATAGATAAACTAATAAAAATACACAATTCATAAGCGATTACAATAGGCCGAAATGAAAATTACATTAAGAGTCCAACATATCGTATTTAAAATTTAAATTACACAATTTAGATACAATTACAGTAATAAAAGTACGCAATTTAAAATTGCAATTAGAGTCCAACAACCAAATTTAACAGTACAAATACAATTAAAAATACTACTCGTCTTCATCTGTCTCCTCACCCTCAGTAGGGGCATCCGAACTATCCTCGTCCTGCATGCGGTAACGTCCCCAACTGTAACTGCAACCCCACCACCACCATCATCCTCACCACCGAGCTCTACAACATCCTCCGCCATTGAAGCGGGTATACCCTCCTCATCGGAGCTGTCATCGTAGTCCGCGATATACGCAGGTGCTCTGGAAGAACTGTGAGCAAATGGATCTCGCCTCGGACATGGTGGCCTAGGAATCGTATGTCGTGCTCCCATCCTACGTGCCGTCCCCATGAACGCTGCAGCTGGAATCTCTAGAAGTGGAAGTCCTAGGTCCTGAGTAATAGTCTCTCTCCAGCTCTGCATAAATCCAAGCATGATGTCTCCGATCTGCGGTCGACCGAGTCTCTTGGTTCTGCGTCTGCAAGTCCTGGATGGTAGCCCGCGAATAATCTAACTAACTCATGTACTGAATGTCGCACGCATCCGGATCTGCGCCACTCGGTAAGCCCTTCGCCTTTCCCTTCTTCACTGGCCTAGTGGCCCAGGTCCACAGATCGGGATCGAACTCGGGCAACTTGGTTGGTGGCGAATATCTCCTCCTCAAAGCCTCATATACTTCTTCTGCATTAATGTTTGAAGGAATTAATATTTATATTAGAATAATGAATTTAATTGAAGTTGAGGAAAAAATAAAAGAGTATGTGGTTAAAATGACTTACGTAAATAACTTTCACCGCATCATCTACCCACTCGCGCCTCGGTGGCTGTCCTGCAGTACCGCCTGTCACCTTCACCCTCTTCGTATGACCGAACTTGTACGCCTCATTGTGTCGAATATGATCCTTGCACCCAGGGCCCGCCCAAGCCTACACATTTAAAAAAATAGTACACTAAATTTAATTACACGTAGATTAAGATTACTTAATTACGCTCATATTGTTAATTTTAATAAATCATACCATCCGACGTTTGATCTCCTCTAGGTGGATGGATCCACCAAAGAAAATGGGAGGTGCCTTCTTCATGACCGCTGGCTCCACGCCATTTCTCCTGTTGATCTGCATCCTCCGCGACACCCCTTGATGCGCTTTGGTGGCCCAATGCTTAATCGTCGCCGCCTCCAACGCATTGTTCATCCAGGTCTTCAGACGCCCAACATACTTCGGATCATCCTTCCTCTCAAAGTATTGTTTATTTGTGTTGTGAATCAAATACTTATAACAGTTCTTCGCCTTCTTTTGGTATGCCCGATGTACATCGTATTTATCTAACTCTCGGACCCCATATATAGTCTGCAAAATAATAAAGTTTTAGATTAATCATATTATGTCTTTTGATTTATTAATACACTAAATTAAATAATACATTATATTTGTAAAATAATTCCTCACTGTAAATTTGACCCACATATCATCTCGTACCTTCTCGAGCATCGTTAAGTAGGTGGGCCAGAATGTCTGCATAAACTATCTAATCAACTTTGTGATCGTCGTCACAACCTCACCACTGGGGGGAGGGGCGTAAACAGGCCACGATCTGACAATCTAATCAGCTGCCTCTGAGACTGGTCACTGGGTGCCGCTGCACCTCTGGAGGGGCCCCTACCTGGGCACTGCTGTGTGCATGTGAATACTCCCGATGCTGGAGTCTCGGTCGGCCTCTCACTCGGGCTAGCTCCAGTGGAACCTGTAGACGGTGGCCTCTGCGCTCCAGTGGAGTCTCCTAATGATGGTGCTCTAGCCCTAGATCAAGACGATGTAGGGGTCGTCTGAGGCGGCTCTGCTGCATCGGGCGGATCAATGTCCTCAAAAGAAAGGCGACGCTGTAATGTAGGCGTCAACGATGTAGATGCCTCGGGGCGCACGACACCGCGACCCCTATGTTGGATAACTACTCGAGGTCCAAGACTACCTCGACCCCCACCTGTAAAGGGTCATCCTCAGTTGGATGTGGTCGACTACTATCAGTCAAACGTGGTAGACCACTGCCAGTCGGACATCGCCAATTGTCTAACATGACGAATAAGTACTACGAAACTACGAAAATATACCTAAGTTAGATGATTGAGAGAGATTCCCTAAAATTCAGTCGTTACTAAGTTATAAAGATTCCCTAAAATTCAATCGTTACTAAGTTAGAAAGATTCCCTAAATGCATTATTTCTAAGTTATAGAAATTCCCTAAAGGCATTGTCTCTTCTAATTTTATAAAAATTCCTAATTTTGTTCTAAGTTATGTAAATATTAAATATAAAACATATAATAACCAAACAAATAATTTTAAACAAAATAAACTAACAATTTAACATTTAAAATAACGCATGGCAACTTTAAACTTACAACTTAACATTTAAAATAACACATGCCAATTTTAAACTAACAATTTAACATTAAATAAGCAAAACTAATAATAATACATTAAATAAACTAAACGAACAATTTAATATGGATTTAAACTAATAATTTAACATTAAATAAGATAAACTAACCATTTAACATATAAAATATTATTAAAACATTCAATATAAGACAAAAATCGGGAAAAAGCGGACTAACTTTCAATTATCTGAAGTTATGACTGCCGGGCGGTTGCAAAGGGGAGGAGGCGATCGCAGGGGGATGGGGGGGGGGGGGGTGAGAGTGAGAGTCGAGTGTGTGAAGAATGAGAAGAGAGGGGGGTGGGGTATTTATTGGAAAATACCCCCCTTCCACGATCACAGATGCGCATGGCCGCGGCGGAAGCAGTGCTTCAAATTAGGGCGACACGCCCTAATTTGGACGCCTCCACGATCGCTAAGCGGTCGCTGATTATGTTTCACGACTGCTTAACAGTCGCGGATTGGCCCACGACTGGCCGACGGTCGCGAGGTGGCGGTGGCCGATGCCACTGCTTTCTTGTAGTGATTACTCTCCCACATGGAAAAATGCATAAGACTCCCATTGTATTCAGAAACTTGCGCAAAACTCCATTTTGGTTTTAAAACTGCATAAAACTCCCTTGTAGTTTCAAAAATCCTGCACAAATTTCCCTCCGTTAAGTTCAAGTAACTCCGTTAACTTTTTTTTTTTAATCAAAATGGCTAAATTGTCCTTACTTTATTTTTTTAAAAACATATAGTGTATAGTTATAAATATATTTATGATAGTAAATTTAATTTGTAAGAAAACGTTTAAACATAAGGTTTTTTATTATATGAAATCGTTAAAAAATTATATATTATTTTCTAAGAAATAATTTAAAATTGGAGATTTCGTGCAGGGTTTTAAAACCATAAGAGGGCTCTATGCAAGTTTTGAACCCACAAAGGGGTTTGGTGCTAAACATTATAAAGGGTATAATAAACTTTTAATAAGTAAAAAGTACACAAAAATCAAGCCTAGTCACGCATAGAGCGAGTGCACACCACTCTCTAATGGAGTTGGATGGGAAGGGGATTTTGTGCAGGGTTTTTAAAACCACATGAGAGTCTTGTGCAGAATTAGGTTTAAAACCACAAGGGAGTTTGATGTAGGTTTTCGAAACAACATGGAGGTTTTATGCATTTCTCCCCTCTCCCACTCTAAATGCAATCATTGCCCCCCTATGAATTTGGTTTGTGGTACACAACACATGAGTTTTACTTTGAACATCGTTAATATATCACATGATTTTTCTTGTGTTTATGCTAACACTACTGCGACCGTTAGATGTTGTCCTTTTTGTGAATTGTAAAATCTTGAGGATGGTATTGATTTGGCATGGCTGGTTTCTTGGAGACATTAATGCGATTAAAGGGAGTATGAGAAAATGGGTCGTGCTTCGGCTAACACCTTGTCGTGATTTTAGGAAATTCTCTGATTATTGTGATCTTATGGACGTCCCACTGTAGGGTGCCTCTTATACATGGAGTAAGGGTACTAGGAGTGACAGACGTATTGAGTGTTGGCTAGATAGAGTTATGATTAACCCTTTGTTTTTGAATCGATGGGCGACCGTTAACTGTGTTGCTTTACCGAAGAATGGATCTGATCATTGTCCTCTTGTGGTTTCCTGTAGTGCTACAGTTTCTTAGGGTTTTCACATTTCCGTTTCCAAGGTATGTGGTTGACCTATCCAGATTTAAGACGACTTGTGAGAGATACATGGCCGAATTTGGTAGAGATGCATCCCATGCATGCGCTGCATTTGAAATTAAAAGTTATACGTACTACACTTCAGGAATGGAATAAAAATGTTTCCGGGTTGCTTAGTAATAATATTATGGCAGCAGAGGCGGCACTTGGGGAAATTTAATGGGAAATCTAGAATAATGGCATGAACGACCAGCGCTTAGGGATCGAGATGAGGGCTCACGCATATTTAGAACTTGCCTTGAAGCAGCAAGAAATTTTTCTTAAGAAGAAAAGTCGTAATACTTGACTTGCAGCTGGTGTGCACAACTCATCTTTTTCTCATCGCTCGGCTGCGATAAAAAATTCTAAAAACTGGTATTCACTACTTGATGATCAATGAAGAGCTGTCGTTGGATGATGAGGTGATTGCACAAAGAATATTATGAAGGGATTTTTCGTGAATCAAATGAGATCACCATGAATTTAAAATTAATTCAAGAGACCATTCTGCGCTTGGTGATTCATTCTAACAACGACGATATCACTCCACTTCCATCGAATGAGGAAATTCATGAAACTGTCTTGAACAGGGATGCCGGTAGTGTCCCTGGGCCGGATGGATTTACTGGCAAATTTTTTCTGCCATTCTGGGATGTAGTGGGTGAAGATACGTGTAGGTGTGTGAAATACTTTTTCCAACTTGGCATGGCCACAACGGGTCTTAACTCCAGTTATATGATTCTCATCCCAAATATCAAAAATGTTGTGCATATTAAGAATTATAGGCCAATTATGCTTAGTAATTTCCGCTTCAAGATAATTACTAAAATCTTGGCTATCCGATTAGCTCTTGTCGCCTCTCGGATAACCTCAGATAATCAGTTTGGTTTTGTTAAGGGTCGTGATATCTCTCATTGTATAGCTGCGGCTTCTGAGGGCATAAAGACCCTCGACAAGAAGGTTTTTTGGAGGTAATATGACGCTCAAAATTGATATCAAAAAAGCATTTGCCACCATGGATTGGTAGTTCATTGATGAAGTTCTTCGAGCTTTCGGTTTCTCGCCACAATTTTGGGGTTGGTTTCAAGCTATTTTCTCCTCTTCGAGGTTATCTATATTGCATAATGGGACGGCTATTAGGTATTTTGGTTGTACTCGTGGAGTTCGACAAGGAGACCCTCTATCCTCCCTTATCTCAAACGTACATTTATTTAAAGGTAGCCCACGAAAAAGATGGCTACAACCTATCGCGGATAAAATTCTCAGCAAATTTTCCAACTAGAAGGGTGTGAGTCTTTCTATGCCAAGGCGGATTACACTGGTGAACTCAGTTATCCAAGGTTCATTGATTCACTCTTTTGCTGTGTACAAGTGGTCTTTGAGTATTATTAGGTGTATGGAACGGGCTATACGCAACTTTGTGTGGATGTGCTCTATTGATACAAAAAAGTTGGTGACCATCAAGTGAAGTAAATGTTGTCTACCTATTGCCGATGGTGGGCTTGGTCTCAAGGACCTGACGACTCTCAACGTTGCATTTCTTTCCAAGCTATATTGACATTTTATTGAAGCCAACTTATTCCCGTTGGGTTTGATGAAGGATCAAATTTTTGGAGGAATACGTTTCCTCAAGCGTACATATGTTTCTTCCTCGATTTAGTGCTCGCTTAGGCACTATGAGGGATTTGTCTCTGATAAATTTGTTGGCTAATTAGCAGGTCCTCGTCCTTGAACTTTTGGAGCGACAATTGGATAGTTCCTTGCCCTGCTGATTGTCTTGAACTAATGCAGTATGATAGATTTCCATTACTTGATTCTGTTACACAGATTTATCACCACGGTGAATAGATTTTTCCAGATGCCATAACGAATGATTTAAAGGATGAAATCCGTCATCATTTGGTCCAGATATTTGTGCATGGGCGTTAACTTTCGACGGGGAATTCAAAGTGAGAAGTGCTTATAAAAAACTTCGAGTGGTTGATCCATTAAATATGAGATGGTATAAATTCTTATGGAAAGAATATCTTCCCCCTCCCGTTCAATGGTTTTTTGGCGTGCGACGTTGGATTGTCTTCCTACCGAGGAGGCGTTTATGCGTAGGAGATTTCACTACGCCTCTATTTGTCGTTGCTGTCACTCCTCAATTGAGTCTATAGATCATTTGTTGGTTCAGTGTAATTTCTCAAGGACGGCTTGGCAGGCTATTTCAAGTATGTTTCGTTATCAGCTCCACTTTGACCAATTGATCACGCAATTCATTATGGAGAGCGAAATCTACTTTTAGCTCCCAAATTACGACTTTTTGGACGACAACGATTGCGACCCGTATTTGGTTGATTTGTTTTTTTTGATGGATTCTGATTTGGAAGACACAAAACACATGCATATTTGAGGGCTGCACCTCAGACATTAATGTTTTTTTGCGGCCCTTGTGGAAAGCTATCAAGAAGACCAAGTTCTTTCGATTTGGTTGTGCTAACTCGGCTGAGGATCTTCGCATTCTTAAAATTTTTGACGTGATATTGTTGCCAAAAAATCACCAAAAATTATTTCTGTTGTTTGGCACCCCCCCCAATTCAGCAATGGATTAAACGTAATACTGATGGTAACACAATGGGCACTCTGGGACTCGGGGGAGCTGGGGGTACTTTTCGCAATTCTCGTGGTTTCTCTTTATGAGCGTTTTCCAATCACTTGGATGACACGTTTGCGTTCGAGGCGGAAATATGGGCGGTTATATTTGCGATGGATAGAGCTAAGGAACGACATTTGAATTATATTTGGCTGGAAAACGACTCTACATTCGTGGTTAATCTTATTAAAACCAATTCAGATAAAGTTCCTTGGCGTATTAAGAGACACTGGATAGGGACTCTGCAGTTCATGAAGTCAATAAATTTTGAAGTTTCCCATATTTTTCGGGAAGGGAACAAAGCAGCTGACGCCTTAGCAAGTTATGGACAACAATATACCGATTGCACGTGGTGGCAATCACACTCATAATTTATAAATAGTTTTTTTTTCATGATTTATGTAATCGGGAATCGTTTTGTTTCCGTTAACTCTTTCTTAAATATTTGTTAGTACCTTTTTATTGTTAATAAATCCAAGTTCCGAGGACTTCTCCTCGGACTCCATTTCACTCAAAAAAGAATTGTACATTGGTCCATATATTTATAATAAATACTAACGGTATACACCTTGGTGTTTTTCTTGCGGAGCTTGTTTACTTCATGGGTTTGAGATCGATATACGACGAATTCAAGCTAGTAAGAACTATGTACTCTTATAGTTAATTAGCTAGGTAAATAATTTTGTATAAATTTAAAACCTAACAATTCTAAGGTACGGTTTTATGTACCAAAAAAGGAAAAACAGTACGGTACACACGTTCCTCAACTTTAAAGTTTTGTCGGGAACTAGCTAGCTTCAGCTAGTAATAATTTGTGTTGATAATTTTTATTTTATTTTTCCCTCATGTAACAAGGTTGTAATAAATAATGGAAAAAAAAACAAAATTTGTCATGGGCATGAATTTAAGAGTTGATTGAGTTATGATCCATGATAGTGGAGCCAGTACAGGTATGCATGCGCATTGCATTCTTGCAATTGAAGTTTGGCATCTTCCCCAAATTGGAGACCACATAAGAAAACGAGAGGAAGATTCAATATGGAAAGAGGTTCATGGAACCTGAGACCAAATCCAAATCCAAATCCAGACATAATTTTATTATTATGTTCTAGCTTAAAGGTAGCATATTTATTATAAGACTTAGATTCACCACAGTTTTTTAATATATGTCCTGTCAATTTTATAGTCACTTTTTAAGAAAGACATGCAAATGAAATAAATGAATCAACCATAATTGTATTGATGAAAAGACCTATCCTTGTTGAATTAAAAAAAAAAGGAACGTCGGCCGTCGTTGCAAAAATGAATTGGTCTAGTTAAGCTTACAGTTGAGCTTGGAAAGTTAAATTTGGATCAACTACATCAATTATCTATTTTAGTGGGTAGTACGGACTCTCCACCAACTAAGTAGTTTAGATTGGTGATGGTGATATTTTAGGATTGATCTAATACCGAATATTGGGCCGACCCAACAGCGTCAACCTGCTTTATAGTACATCGAACATGCCCTATTCGATTCTTGATGTGCATTGAATGACTCGTGTTCGATGCGGATGCATTGAATCAATCCGACTCGATGTTCATTCTACATCTGTCAATGGGACCCGCGGGACGGTGGCTATATATACCCCGTCCCCTTGTAGTCCGTTTGATAGAAAAATGAAACAACAAGACGATGGCACGGATAGAGAGAGGAAACCATCCCCCAGAAAAGACAAGCAAAAGATGATCGAACACCCGCACTCGTTTGACTATCCCCAAATTGGGAATGGCAATATCAGAAAGGCCATGATAAACGTCATATCAGGAGGTCCGGGGCGGACGGGGGGGGGGGGGGGGGGGGTGAGATTCCACCAACGCCTGAAATAGAATTTCGAGGCTCGTTTCGTCATATAAGTTTTTTAGCATGGCAAATATACTGAGGATCGAGGAAATGCCGCACGAAGAGTTTACCTTCTCTACCGCGAATCTGCAAAAGCTGAAACCCAAGGCCATTCAAACGACCAACTTGGATTCCCCGTTGGTGATAACAGTGGATATAGCCAATTTCGGCGTCACCAAGAAGTTGGTAGATGCAGGCAGCTCGGTCAACATTTGTTCAGCTCTACTTTGGACAAGATGGGGCTGAACAGCGAAGCTCTGGAACCAGTAAGAACTTCGCTTAGCGGTTTTGGAGGTTCGGAAATTGTACCCCACAGAATGCTTGTGCTACCAACTTCCTTGGGAGCCGCGCCACAAAGAAGAACACTCTTGGCAAACTATCTAATTATCGACATGAGCTTCGCATATAACGACATCTTAGGAAGGCCAGCTCTAAATGCATTCCGGGCACTGCCCTCGACTTACCATCAAATGGTGAAATTTCCTACTACTGCAGGTACAGGCGAAGTGATCGGAGATCACATTGAAGGATGGAAGTGCTACGTGAATTCATTTCGTTCACAACCACAACAGGGGCAAGAGGCGGTAGAGGCGTTGGCCCACATGCAGATGGAGCAAATCATCTAAGTGGCTCTGATTTAATATTTTGCAAGTTGCTAGTGTCCCGAATATTTTTTAACAACATTATTCGTCCTCTCAGCCATGACAAGCTTAAGGGGCAAAATATGTAATAACTTAAAACAGGTACACTGAAGACTTGAGCCTGAGGGCCAATATGGAAGCACAACAAGCCAAGCTATTAATTAAGCTCTGCTCTACTCTCAGTATTTAAATTCGTCTCCGAGAGAGATACTTTTGAAAAAATATCTCAGGTCACATAAATTGCTCAATTAAATCTCCGCGTGATACTACGTCATAAAACATTATTTAAAAAGGGACGAAAACTCTGTCTAACACGGCACGAGATACCGCACTCCCTCAAAAATGAAAAAGGGACATATATTGTGTCTAAAACAACACAAGACACCGCACTCCCTAAAGGGAAGGAGACTCTGTCTAACACGGCACGAGATACTGCACTCCCTCAAAAATTAAAAAGGAACAGATACTCTGTCTAAAACGATACGAGATACCTCAACGATTAAAAATGGAAGGAGACTCTATCTAACACGGCACGAGATACCGAACTCCCTCAAAAATCAAAAAGGGACGGAGACTCACGGCACGAGATACCGCACTCCCTCAAAATATTTAGACTCTGTCTAAAACGACAAGAGATACCGCACTCCCTCAATAATTAAAACGGGACGGAAATTCTGTCTAAAAACAACACGAAACACCGTGACCCCCTGAATAATAATGAGACATATAGAAATGACGCTCTTTTAAATGATCCCTATTCAATCAAGTCGAACGATAGGCTCACACCATACAGCGAAGCGAAACTATCATGATTGTGAAAGGATGCGCACGTTGTCAAAATAAAGCAAAAAACGATGACAACAATTGAAAGAAAAGGCAGCAATATGCGCCCTAGATCAAGCAAATATTATAAAAAGTCAAAATGAAGGACAAGCATATGATAATTACGAATAGTTCCAAAATATAAAAGGCGACATAGCGCCACAAAAGCAAATTAAATTTTTTTCATAACAAAGAAAAACAAATACGGAAGCCCTCAGGAATCAGCTTCATTTTCATCCTCGTCCTTCGAGGAAGGATACGCTGCAGGCATGGGGGCGGTGGCGAGATCCGCGAAGGACAAGGCTTTCATCCTCGGGCAGCACGATGAACACATCAGGAGACTCAGGCTGAGAACTCGTTGTGGGCGGCAGATTTTCTAGATTAGGCCCCAAAGTAAGATCCAACCATTCCAGCTTGAAACCACCACGGACGTACTTCATCTTATATAATTGGTGGACATTCAGGACCTGAGCCTTGCGAGCCTCGCGAGCACACCGACGAGCACTAACCTCTTGGAAGGTGCTACTCCGAAGGAACTCCTCGGCAATATCCACCCTCTGCTGAGCGGAAACCTATATGAACGCAAAGGAAATTAACAAAAAAGAATATAAAAAGAATAAAAAATGCAAAGAGGCAAAATTCTTTACCTAGTTAAGGCCGCACAAATATCCAGCACCATCGGCATGGTAAACTTTCTCCTTCTTCACCGCCACCTCCACCTCGAGCTCAGTGACTCGTTTGGTCAGCTTCTCTTTGCTGGCCAAGAGATTGGATACTTGTAGTTGGAGTTGATCAACGACCTCCTGCGCCTGCTTCGCTGCCTCCCTATCAGCATTGGCCCTCGCGGCATACTCCTTGACCTTTTGCAAGACCTTCTCTTTTACATCAAAAGCAACCTTTAAGGCTTCAGTATCTCCACTATGGAGCTCGCCTCTACTCTGAGGCTGTCCACTTGTGGCCGTTTCATGAGCTTAGAACAACGCCGCAAACATGGCATCCACTATTTTGCCACCCTAAACGATAATAAGCAATCAAATCAACATTCACACAACAAGCCCAAAAAACAATTCAGTCAGGGAGAAGCTTTTCTTACCGCCGTCAACAAATGAAGAGCGTTGCGCTCTACCATTCTCCTCTATTCGACAGAGATCGGATGAGGCACAACAAGGTTGGGGAGATGAGTCTTCAGAGTGTCGATAGATGCAGACTCGGAGATTTCATATCCCCCCACATGGGCATGTGGACCCTAGCTAGATCCAACCCCAACATTTGGCCACGTTGAGTGAGCAAGGCTACTCTCAGCACTCGGACCACCTGTATGAACAGCAGGTGGGATAGCCCCTTCAATTTGAGAGCGCGTCTGGTGGAATCTTCTCCTCTTGGTCTGGGTAGAACCTTCGGTATTATCACCCAGACCAACCGCCATACTTTGAGAAGCCTCAGCATGGCTAACTTGCGCAGCACCTGCCGCAGTATTGCAATTTGCTCCCATAATATCCTGGAAAGGATCGACATGGGAATTAGCAGCGGCAGCGGCTGAAGGCCCAACAATGGTTTTCTTGCTCTTATTCTTCCTTTTTCTTGGAAGAGAAATCTCCGAAGCGGTGGTGGTTTGAGAGCTTGCATCCTCAGCAGCAATGGCTCAGTTCATGCGGGCGTGGCAATCCATAATAAATTGGTCTGCGAGAATATCACATCATTAGGATATTCATATTATTAACACAAATCAAAATATCAAAAAAGATGCTAATTTATACCAAGAGTAAATCTCCCGTTATACAGAACCGGGGACAAACTAGCTAAAGATAAGACTCGACTCTCTACTAGGCTTTTAACATCAAACTGTTGGTGTCGCACTAGATTTCGGGTAAAATTGCAATTCCATGACGTAGCAGCAATGCCATGGGGTATCGCCAACCTTGATCCGGTATACCACTCGCGGCGATATTGCCTGAATTCACTCTCGTAGCTTTCTTCGTTGTAGAAATATCGCCTTTTCCAATCTTTCCCGTACCCAGTAGCTTCGCCATTCAGAAATTTATAGTGCCTTTGCGCTTTGATGTGATAAAATCCTTCCTCTCGCCTAGCGATGTCAAACAGAACATAGAACTCGTTGGGACTTTGAGGTTCGCGTAGCGCCTTCAGCAAAATAATAAAACCTATCATGTTGCCATAACAATTTGGCGTAAGTTGTCCTGGCACGAGGTCAATAGTCCTCAGGATCATTCTAAGCTCAATGGGTATTGGGAACTGAAGCCCATTCAACAGCTGGCCTACAAATACAGTCATATGACCGGGCGACGGGGTATGCATGCGATCATTTGGCCCGAAAAGAACGATTTTATACCTATTTGGTATATAAAATTTCTCACGCAGTGCCTTACGGCTATGTTGGAGGCGCGAGACGTACATATGATACGCCATCCATGCAACCTCGACGTTATCATCAAACTCCATGTTGATGTATTCTACATCTTCGTCGGCCTCAATGGGGGTACGGTTATCCGAAGATGATGAGGTTTGTGAATTATTGCTTTCATCCTGAGGCGCCGCGTGATCAGCGTTAGCACCGAGATTGTTACCCGCCGGTGAACCAGTAGCTTCAATATAAATTAGCTAAACTTCATTTACTACGGCTATATTCGAGCGTGCGGGAGCACTTGATGGGCCCACTACAGAGTTTCTCGAACCATAGCTTGAGCCGCTACTCGACTCACTCGCAGAAGTTGACTCAAAATTCACCATCGTGGACGAGAATGAACTGAAATAAATTAAAAATAAAAAAAGCTGGCTGCGGGCGAATACGTCACTTTCGGCTCTCATAACACTCTTGCAACGTACCTAAAGTGACTACTTATTAAAAAGATATAAACATCTCACAGATAAGAGCATATTAATTACCTTGATTGAGTATGCGAAAGCAGTAATGTTTGTTCAATCGATTGGCCTGATAAACGAAAACAAGGTAAAAAAAAATGTTAAAAATCACAAGAATAATATCAGTATAGCAAGCTAAAACAACAACAATATTCTAAGGCACTGCATTGAACGCTTTTCGTTCGATACCAAGAGCATCGAACCGAAGGTGTTCGATGCAGACCGCATCGAACACGTCCTGTTCG
Organism: Linaria vulgaris; assembly: GCA_948329865.1. Lineage (NCBI taxonomy): Eukaryota > Viridiplantae > Streptophyta > Magnoliopsida > Lamiales > Plantaginaceae > Linaria > Linaria vulgaris. The sequence goes on from OX415252.1 coordinate 79,050,697, forward strand.
ATGTGGCTTACCCGAGAGAGTAAGTTTACAAAGAGAAGAAATGAGCTTCTCGCAACACTCTCCCCTTTATATAGGCAGCAGAAAGCCCATCAGGCCCACATCGAGTGAAGCATCGAACGCATCTCGTTCAATCTATTGTAACTAGAGCATCAAACGCATCTGGCTCGATCTATTATCACAAATAGCAAATCGAGCATCGAACGAAAACCATTCGATGCGCTTGCTCATCGAATACACCTTGTTTGATGCGCACCATCATTTTTCAATAAAAATTGCAAACTATATAGATTGGAATCCGTTCAGAAGTAACGTATGATTAAGAATATCTCAAACTAGTACAAAAACCTTATCAAGGTGGGACGCAGCTGACCACTTCCAAGTCATGGGCTTATTTTTTATAAGTTTGGAAGCCGCTCTCTACTCGACACCGTCTCCCAAACTGGGGGGACTATGTGATGGAGATATTTTAGGATTGGTCCAATACCGCATATTGGGCCGACCCAGAAGCGTAAGCTTGCTTTATAGTACATCGAACATGCCCTATTCTATGCTTGATGTGCATCAAATGACTCGTGTTCGATGCGGATGCATCGAACCAATCCGATTCGATGTGCATTCTATAGCTGTCAATGGACCCGTGAGATGGTGGTTATATATACCCCGTCCCCTTGTAGTATGTGCACGCATTGAATATACTTTCTGAGATACTCAATATCGAATGATTGAGCATTCGACACTCACCTAGATCGAACATACTGTATTCGATACTCGTTTGGATCGAACCTTGAGCATTCGACATGATATTGAACAAATGGTACTGAATTCGATACGGAACACAACATCGAATCTGTTAGATTCGACACATCCTAGTTCGACAGAGGACCTCTACTGCACATCCAACATCGAACAACGGTAATTCGACACGTCAGTATCGAACGTCCTAGATTCGACACATCATATTAACCTAGTAATTCACTTGTTTAACCTAGTAAGCTTGTATTAGGTGTTCCGGACTAAGCTAGTGCGAATATTAATTGATTAGCATTATTTTGGCTATTTGTGCTCCAATTGTATTATTTTATTGTGTTTTGTTACATTGACGAAATAAAACCAAAATAATTAGCCAAAAAATATTTCTTGCTATTCGTACTCTTATCTTATTAATTATTAATCTGACTTTCAAACGTTTGTCGTTCGTTAATCCTTTTCTATTCTTTCCTAAGAAGTTCAGATTTTAAGGTTGAAATTGGAAGGAGTACTAATAATCTCACTACTAATGAGATGTTTGGGATGAAGAATGCATTAGTTTTCTTTTACGCTTTATTAAAACGAATTCTTTTATTGGGCACGATTTAAATGTTCAATTTAAAGTGGGACTAATATACTGATATTATGCATGACTAACACACAGAGATAAACCTCAAAATTGCCATCTGATACATTTGAGAATTAAAATCCTTCGGTTTTTCTGTGTGATGATGCATAATCTGCACTACTCTCAGAGAGGGGCAAAAAAATGGGTACCCTACAAAAATTATTTACCATCTTGCGGAGCGACACGTCTAAGCCACGACTACTCTTACCCAAACAGGGGCCAACGGTTCGGGCTTTGGAGAAGGTACCCTCGGGTCACGACTAGTAAACACCCCCCAAAGGGTACCCGGTCTGAACACTTGGAGAAGATACCCCTGAATCCCGACCATCACCTCTTAAAGGCATACAGTGAGACCCTAAAGGTTTAGACACACCTCCCCAACGACCTGACACCTACCCGAACTCGGGAACCCACGAAGAACAAACATGCCCCCCCAGTCCAAAAGAATAATACTCCCCGGAGCACTTAGTACCCGTCTAACTCCCGACAGACCATCACCAACACTTAGCAAAAGGTAGCGACGACATGACTGTTGCTACTTGATGTTGGCGACGTGCTAGTTGTCGTGACTTAACCGTAGTGACGGACATTCCGTCGAGATGTCCGTCGCTACATTGTTCGGTGACGGCGGAGGCATCGCCACCTCTCTCTGCGACCTGGACGCCGTCTCTACTAAGTTTACCAACGGGGTCGCAATCACTAATAGGTGGCGACCGCTTCCCGGTTGTGAATTTTCAGTAGCTAATGCTCGGAAATCTTGTAGTGGCCCACGCGAGGATTTGCAAGTTTAGTATATCTAATACTACGTTTTATAATTTACACCACCTAAAAAGTATTTTATGTATTTTTACCCCAATATTTTTCATGATAAATCAAAACTTCTACCATTGATCAATCCAAGATTAATAAATTCTTGTGATTTTTTTTATTATTTATATTTTAGTTGCAGACTAAAAAAAATATAAGATTCTAAAATGAATTAAGAGAACAAAAACTTAATCCATACCGTTCTAACAACACTTTACTTGCTTCATTGTTGTATCCTAGGGTTAAAAAAAGTAATGATCCCGCCCCTGCACAAAAATTAACAAAAATGTGCAAATTCCACGACATCCACCATTCCTCAATTCTAATAGCATATGACATCATCTTTTTGTTCATTAAATTGACCTCTAGGGGATTTTGTAAATTTATATATGAAAATGTAGGATTGAGATTGATACTTCTTTTCTCAGCGTTAAATGTTAACCGCATGTTGCCTTAACACTGAGATCTTCTCACAATGTTAAATTGATGTTGCTTTAACAATGCGAACATAAAATCTTCTTGACAAAGAATATGCAGCACAAAATAAAAACACAAGAAGATATTTTTCAGAAGATTATAAGGGTTTATAATCTTCCTAGCCTTAGGCGAAATAATCACTATGAATAATGATTTTAACAAAACATTTCTCACAACTCTCAAGCTCGCACTCTCAAGTTGATCGAACTCAATCGAGCAAACAAATATCAACTCCTTAACTCTAGAATCTAGACTTAATTTGTTAATCTTAAACCTCGACAAAGCAAGACAAAATCTAAACAACAATCGATCTAATCACTCATATTAATTTAGCTCTATTGTCTATGTCTTTGTCTTGATGTACTCCATCCCTTTATATTGTAGCCTTGAGATTTGATCTTCAAGGTATGTAGTACACGACTTTGGTAATTCTTCAAGGTTCCTTGTTGAACTCTACTTCCTCTTGAGCTCAGACTCCTTGAATAATTGTTCTAATAAGGAAAGCACCATTCGTCAATTCAGAGCAAATCCTAGAAAGTTTCCTAGTTACATTTGAACTTCAACTCTTTTCTTCTTTGAACACGCGTTCGGTTGACTTCATTCAAAGATGATATCTTTGAATTAGGAAACTTGTGACGCTCTCCCTTACGTTTAAGATTCGTTCTTGGACATAATTAACAACACCTAAAACCGTGGAATTTGATTAATAAGGAGGTGTTTGGTTTCGTATATAGTTTAATACGAAAGTTTGTAAAAAGTCGTCATAATTTCTGTAATAGGTAATATAAGCGTGTTAGTCTCATCTTTGGTTCGTGTGTTATTTTTTTGTATTATTGTTCAGAAATTTTATAAAACGAGTTTGGTTTGCTGGAATAATTCATGTATTGGTGTGAATAAACCGAAATGCCCTCAAAACAAGTGATTTTATGGCCAATTAGGGGTATTTTCATCTTTTCACAAAATGGCTAATCTCCGTATAAGTTAATCTCATGGGTGTGGCTGTTACTATTATCCGTGGATTAAAAAAAAATTGTATCGTGCTTTACCGGGCTATATAAGTTTTGGTAAAAATCCCAAAAAAATTATTATTTAGACCAAAATGCAGATATGCTCTTTTTCGATTTGGATTAAGGGCCTTACACACTGAACCAAACACCCCTAAGTAAATAAAGGCAAAACATAAATATTTGTAGTTTAAACCTAGAATGTTAGAAAGCTTTTGGTTTGAATGTTATCCAACATTGAGACTTCAATGTTTATCTAACATTGACCATACTACTTGCACTTTCATAACAGTATGTGCTTAATTATATTGCTCTATTCAAATATTACGGGGGAAAGTAAAGCAACTCAAATAATAGAGGTTGTGATGCTTTACTTTAAACTTAAATTTTATTTTCACCCTCATCCCTCTAACAACCAATGAATTGGAGTTTTTATCGCTACCGAATTCTAATATCACTATGTTAGGCAGTTTCCGTGAACTCCACGAAAACAACTAGTTAGTCAAGTCCCACAGATTCTCTAATAAAAAAATAATATTCAATAATAATAAAGAAGATAAAACGAGAAAATGACTCCATTTTTGACAATTCATGAGTAAGCCGTGGTTATTAGTTCCTCCTTTCTTGGGTTTCTCTTTATTCACGTCAAATAAAGGAGAAAGGAATTGCTAGCAGTTGAGTTTCACCTTACTAGGTCCTCTTAGGTCACGTTCACCACAGAGTTTCTTAGGTTGGATTGTCACATACAACAGAGTTTGGTGCTTTATGTCAAATTATAAAAGCACTTTTCAAAAATAAAAAGAAAGAAGATAATGATACTCTTAATAAACTTAAAAAATATTACGGTAGTGCAAGAAACCATTCACATTATTTTATTTTGCCTCTCATGCTGATGATAATGCAAACAAAGTACAAAGACGGGTCTTCACAAACTTAAATAAATGATCATAATAAAAGATATTTTTTGCTAAAGTATCTTATCCAAATTATAGCTCAAAACGTTATTTAATTTTAATTATAACTAATATTATATATAGAAAAAATGTGTGATCTTTTCATTGGTCTATTATAATCTTTATGATGTTTGCAAACTCTTAAAAAAATGCTATAATCAGCTTTTTATTTGAATAAGTGATTTTGGGGTGTTTGCAAATCTATACACAATTTTTTTTAAGCTAAAAAGTCACACAGTGAGTATTTTAAAATAAAATAATTGAATAATTTCAAATTTAAGATTATATTGCAAACACTCTCAACTTTTAAATTTAAGTGCTTTTACAACTTAACTAAAATAATTAAAATTATGAACTTCTAATTTTTCACTAGAGTTTGCAAACACCACTAATATTTAATTAGAACTAATCATTTTTTGAAATACGTGCATTTGCATTCTTTAACTCTAGCTCATGTCAATTTGAAAAAATTGTAAATACTCCATATCATCGATAACTTTTATACACAGACCTTTCCGCTTCGTGCACTATGATACAAATTTTACAAATATTGCATGCTTTGGCAGTTAATTTCCTATTGTGATCATGAATCAAAAATTCTTAAGCTTTAGAAATTAAAGTTAGGCAATATCACAGTTACTAGATTTGCTCAGAACATACAATTGCGTATCCAAGTATAAATATTCCTTTAAATCGAAAAAAGACGCTCCCTAGCTAACTAGAAGCTAGTTCATTTTAACGTGGAGTGTCATCAACTAAAATTACAAATCGTTGCATGTAAGCATTTTAGCACACATCGCACATTATATTACAAAATCTTTTAAACTATGAAAATCTCATTTTGTCGACTTCTTATTGTCAATAAATGACTAATAATTGCTATTCACTCACATGCAGAGTTACATGGAATAGTTAAAGGACATACTCAATGTTGAGAAAGCTGCATTAGGATATTACACACTTAACTCTTGAATAATGTGCCCTCGTCACATGTGCAACGATACAATCATTTCTCATGCTTTAATCTTTTTCCACTTTCTATTCAAGCTTCAACCTTCTTTGGAATGTAAATACACTAAATTACTATTCGAAATTAATAAACAATTCTTGGTACAAATATAAATGATAGGGACACTTGTCCAAGAGAATACTTGAGAATAAATGGGAAATATGTGTATTGCTATGATTTGGTAGAATTTGTGTAAATGATGAATTTGTCCTATTTAAATGATTTGGCTAGGTATATATAGGAGAAATACGTGAGTGATGTCCTCTTGTTTGTTACCATGTGTCCTCTTTTTATTGGATAGTATGAGTTTGTATAATTTATTGTTGATTCTTCATGATAATCTCACAACATCTCTTTAATTCGGGTCAACGGGATACAAATGTAGCTGCTGTTGTAATGATACTTCAATATTGTGAAAAATCATGTGATCCACCCTTCAATTGACATTAAGGCGCCATATTTGTCATCTCATGCATTTTGTTAGCCTTTGTACGAAGTTGGCGTTGACCGACCATGACATTAGAGTGACTCTCTGTTGAACGATACGAGGCAATATACTCTCTTCATACAAGATAGGTTACTCTAGCATCGTCTAGTACCGACGGTTACTTCTTTCATACAAAGTTGTTTTGCTTCGTATACTTATTCCTTTTGTTTGTCTTCATTATGACAAGGAGATTTTTCTTTTCAAATGTGTAAAGTATTTTTTACGCTTATAACCATATATGTGTTGTCATAATGCCTGTCCAAATTGACAAGAAAATATCGCATTCACAAGGTTAACAAGGACATATCCTTCCCCATAAAAAAGAGGACATATATTTAACTTTTAGCAACAAAGTTTCTTAAAAGGAGGGGAGGGGGGCCTGGGGGGATTATAAGAAATGCTCTAAAAATGAGCAAAGCCTATCAAGATAATACAAAAGGACATATATATGTTAATTATTAGAACCTTATGTGTCTCTAAAATTATTATATTTATCTACACACAAACTCAATTTAGAAAAACTTCAACATCTGATAATGTGTAAGATGAAATGATCATCGGTCGGATGAGTTGCTGACCTAATACTATCTTATCAGGTAGACTCATTTAGAATTTATAAAACACTTTGAAATTTATCTAAGAGACCTTAACAAGAGGAAATAAAGTGGCTATTAATATACATAAATCAATTTTTATTACCAAGAAGGCATGATTTTAAGATTACAGTGGCAAACCACTACTTGGTCGTTTGTGTTCATGCGATTTGTCCTGGTCCCTTTTTTATCCCGTGTTGCTTTATGTCCTGAAACCAATATTGTTGCTTTTTCCTAGTTACTGTGAGGGTGAGTTTCACAACGGTGGAACTAATATGTAAAGAATTAGCTGAAGATCACGTAAATATTCATTTGATCTTTGGTAGCATTCCAAGATCCTAGATTGCGGAAAAAAATAATGTTGTCATGTTGTCTGCGTCAGTGTGGGTGCATTCGTTTGTAACAGTAACTATATGTTTAAGTTGTTCTGAATTTAATCATATGGTTCCCTTCGTGGCAATTTACAAAGTAGAGAGGAATGTCGTTGAATTTAGAAGTCCACCAAGTGATTATACATATGTATACATGTATATATTAAGGATATCAGAATCACGTTGTGGTAGCCACTACAAGAAAACAGGGAATAACGTTGTGGTAGAGTCTTATTGCTAAAAATATTTATGGAGATTAGTAGAACGTTTAAATGCATAACGTTTTGCGAAAAAAATTATAACTAAAATAGATAAAAAGACGAGACCGCACCTCGCACTTTCAATCATGTGACGTAATCAATTACGTTCAGTTCTAGCTAGAAGCCTAGACTAAAAGTTTAGAGGGCGTCAAAATAACGGTATGACGTAATTAGTTCTACAAAAGTCGTAGTGATCTTTTGGAAGCATTTTTTTTTCTTTTAACGCAAGCGAATTTTATGTATACGCGGCAAAACATAATAATGTACCAAGGGGGAGAAGAATCTGGTTGGTGCGATGAAAAACAAACCGGTGATGTCATGAAAAACCAAATGTTCAAGTCTGGGGGCCAACATGGTCATGTCGCATAAAACGATTGTTGCACCGGTCAGTCTACCGAGGCCCGGTCGAAATCCAATCAAGCCTGCACATCTGCGATACTGTCGACCTTATGGTTAGTACACGCGAGGTCCAACTGGGCAAAACTGCTCCATAGCCTCCAAATATCGTACATGAGTGGTTGGATTTCTACCGAGGTCGGTAGTTCCCACGTCTGAGAAATGCTGCCAAACACGAATTTAGAGTCGATCTCGATGATCAGTTTAGAGACGGACAATTGTGAAGCATAAAGCACTTCCTGGTGCTAGCTCGAAGTTCCGCAATGGAGTTAGTGGTTGTTCCAACGGCCGCAGAAAATGCACCAACTACTGTACATGTTGAATCATGCAACACGCCACCAATTCCCAATGGCCCGGGGTTTCCCGAGGATGAGCCATCGCAGTTAAGTTTTATGAACCCGTCTGGAGGCAGGTCCCATTTAAAGTGCAAGGCATGTGCCTCAGATACCCAAGCACATGGGGATGGGGGTAGATGTTGGAGGGTGTTAGTGATGTAGTGGATAATACCGGGTGGCGATATTGGCGACTGACGGAATACCTGTTCATTTCTTGCGCGCCAAAGGACCCAACAGAGGATGAGCGCGACAGAGGGGGTAGTGATGCAGAAAAGGTCGTGGATGATGTTGACCCCATGTGGTGGAGGTGAGAACTCCAGAAAGGTTGAGTGGACGTCAGTGAACAGAGGGCAGACACTGAATTGGTGGTGACATATTTCGAATGCAGAATGGCAAATAGGGTAGTGATCGGGGATTGGCACACACAGAAGGCATAGTGTCCCAGAGCCAACCAAAGTATTTAATGCAAGGGAGTAGCGGGTCTTCTATAATGCATTCCAAGGGATTGCCGGGTAGAGGGTTCATAGTGCCTTGCTTGAGCTATTCATAGGCTAGCTTGATTATAAAGCTGCCTCCGAGATTCTAGGTCCAACATGCCAAATCAGGCCCTAGCTCGCACAAAAGGTGCATCTCACGGATGCGCTCAGTGATATAACGAGGAAGCATGGGGAAACAATTGGCAGATACCACATGCGCGACGTGTGGATGATTTAGCGTACTGGGAGGGAAGTGAGGTAGGAAGAGTGGACACGTAATCAGAAAATGGTGAATGGTCCTAGCCAAAGATAGTGCCATAAGTTAATACTAGTGTCATCCCTCACCACCCAACAAATGCTGCCAAGAAGTGTTGGTAGCATTTTGGAGATGGATTTCATGGCGCGACTGGCCTAGGGGGGGTGATAAATAGAAGACAACAATGGAAGTATTTATCGCACATGACGCGAGCCTTCAAACTCTCTGGGTTTTGGAGAAGTCACCACCCAAGTTTGAGAATAAATGCGCTGTTAAGTTGCGAAAGTGGGCGTAACCCAAGTCCTCCAACGGGAGGAGGGGGTGGGGTGCAGATGGAGTGCTTAGCGAATGGGGTATTTTCTGTGATTATGGGCGTCCGCATTCCAGAGGAAGGATTTAGATTGGTTAGTGAAGGTGGACGTGACAATGCGAGGTATCTGTAGCATACTCGTGTAATATGGCATAGATTGCACAATAGATTGTATGAGGGTGTGCTGTTTAATGTAGAAAATGTATCTCGTGTACCAGGTGCCGATGCGATTGGTGAAGCGTGAGATGAGAAGGGCAAAGTAGTTGTGGCAGAGGCGTCCTTGCCATATTGGGATGCCTTGATATTTGTGAAGAAATGACATGGCCTTTATGCAAAGAAGTCGAAGGATAGTGCCCCGACACGACGAGGATATGTTAGGGGAGAAAAGGACATGTGACTTTTCTTAACTGACTTTGGGTCTTGTTAGGGCGTGGAACGAGTCCAAAAATTGAAGTAGGAGGCAAAATGATGGGTTATGGTCGTGGTAGAAGATGAAGAAGTCGTTTGTGAAGTTAAAGATCGAAATGGATGGGGCATGTCGACTAGCCCAGACACCGCAGAACTGACCAAAGTCACTGGCACTGACAAAAACGATGATGAGTAGTTCCATACATGGGATAAAGGTGTATAGTGACAGCGGATCACCTTGACGGATACCCCTGGTGGGATGCCACCTCGCTAACTATGATCCATTGACAGCAACATTGAACTCCATCGTCGTGATGCATTCCATGATCCACCCAACAATGGCTGGGGAAAGCCCAGTTGTTCTAGGGCGAATGTGACGAAGTCCCAATTAAGGTGGTCGTATGCTCTTGCCAAGTAAATCTTGATGGTGATGAGGCCTTTATTGCCAGTGCACCGACTGTTGATGGTGTGGAACAACTCTTGGGAGATTAGGACGTCCGATATGCAAAGTCGGGGAACAAAAGCATTTTGGTATGAGCAGACGATTGAGTCCATGACGGGACATAGTCGGGCCACCCGGATATTTGACAAGATTTTGTAACTGACATTGCAAAGACTGGTGGGCCAGAAGTGGGATGGTTGTGTTGGGTGTTCCTTATTGTCTATGAGCACAATGGTCATCTGATTGATCCCCAGGGGCATGTGGCTAGTTGCAAAGAAGTCGTGGGCTAGAGTAGAGACGTGGGGCTGCACTAATTCCCACTAGTGTTGAAAAAGTGCCCATTGAGGCCATCCGGGCCCATTGCTTTAGCGGCGCCAATATTGAAGGCTACAACGCGGATATCAGCGTCGCCGATCTGACGCTCCAACTGTGGTGTTAAGCTTGTGTCCAATGCAAGGTGGGGAGAGATTGTGAAGGTCACGACTGGGTTGGCAGAGGCGTCGCATGAGAGCTGGAAGAATCAATAGAATTTGTCAAAGATGTTTGTGGTGTGATGGACCCAGGTGTTGGTTGCGGTGTGGAGACCTTGAATAAGGTTTTGGCGGCGTCAGTGCGTGGAAAATGCATTGTAAAATTTGGTGTTATTGTCCCATCCTTGACCCAAAGCTTTCGTGAATACTGGACCCAATATCATTCTTTCTGGTAGACCAGTCGAATTATGGTGGATCAGAGGTATTGTTCCATCAGGACATTTGAGGCACGAGATTAGAGACCAATTGAGGCAAGATACGATACAGTTCATGATTAAGAACTGACAGTTAGCATCGATATTTCCATAATCTGCCTTTTTCCACTTACATGCCGCTGTTACAAAGCTATTGCAGTTGACTGTGAACAAGCGGCAGGTGTTTGCCTTTTTCCACTTACATGCCGCTGTTACAAAGCTATTGCAGTTGACTGTGAACAAGCGGCAGGTGCTTGTTGAGCTTCCCAGACCTGCGACACGAGACTAAGAAGCCCAGGGTGCAAGTCCCATGACATCTGGTAACGAATAGGTCTTGATGATGGGGGATGAGTTGAAAGTAGTTCCAGTAGGATGCAGAGTTATCCGATTTATGGGATGCAAGGTGGCGAATGTGGGCCGAGGGGAATGCGTTAATCCAACTAAGGTTGGCAAAGTACTGATCCTACTGATGCGTACTTTCCCGTGTTATTATTAGAATAATACACACATTCGCAAGTATACGAGTTAAGTAACATAAAATAGAAAGTAAGAGTACGTCCCAAGTATCGAATCCCACAAGGACTTTATTGAATCAATCTCACTGCTTCTGTTTTATTCTCAAGTTGTCATTTAATAAGAATTTGATATTGTAGGTTGAATTATCTAAACTAAACTAAACTAAGCTAAACTAGACTAAACTATACTAGACTAATTGACTGAATTGAATTGGATGATTGGTTGATTAATACTAATGCTAAATCTAATTACTACTTAAATCTACTCAAATGATGGATGTATGTTTAGAGTGTCAGGTTTTATTAGATCTCCTCTATGTTCATTCTTATGCTTTCAATTAACAGTTTTTATCTACGTGTTAATGGCTTCTTTCGATGCCACAACCGGACATGGGATGACGTTAGTGTGCCCACACTCAAGAGGTTCAACTATCCACGAAACGTGTTATGTGGCGGCGCAAGCTACCTCCCATAACATCTAATCAGTGATTTATTGTCCAGATACATAAAATCATGGAGTTCAAGATAGATGAATAAACACATAAAAGAAAAGGTCTTAATCAAAGCATAAGAAATCACATAGGTTCGCCAATCCAACTACGCCATAACTATAAATATAATAAATTATCTATTCATAATTGCAAGTTCAATATCAAAAATAGAAAGAACATCGTAAAGAAATAGTAAAAGAAAGATAAACTCCCAATCGTTGTCGCCTTGCTACTTTCTACTCGATCTCTGACTTGAATTCTTGCTCACGGTCTCAAATCTCCTGCTTGTTGTTGTGTGCTTGTGTTTGTTATTGTGTGCTACTGAATACAGTTGTGAATAATGAAGAGTGGGTGCTGAATTTCGTATCCCTAATGTCCGTATATAGGAAAAGTTGCATCTCGTAATACAGTCGTGCTACTCTCTGTTTTTTAGTGAGGTGCAACTTTGGCAGGTCGCGCATGCTCCATTCTGCTCTGCTGCGACTTCACGGTTTTGTCTACAACTTATTCTCTGGAAGTCGGAATTAAACCCTAGAAGCAGCCTGCATATTGATATACATTTGTTATTTTAGCTATTTAAATTTAAGATAATAATATTATTCGTATAGAAACTCAATTTAATAAGACATAGCATCTTACGTCGAATCTCCGTGTAGCTCCGGGACCCACTAGCATGAGTAGCTTGTGCAGGACGCTCGCCTGTTCTTCTGTCCTGACTCTGATTTCTTCGCATGGGCTTCCGACTCCCAATGCGTCACGAACATCTTCTCTAACTTGTCGCTCATCCAACTGTTCTTCGGACGCGTCGCCCACTTCGGATCATCCTTCATGTCGTAATAGTTCTTCTTCACATTGTACATGATTTCCTTGTAACACTTCTTAGCCTTCATCTCGTATGCGGAATGTGTCCGAAGCATGTTAGCCGGATCAATGTAGTATATGTTCTGCAGTTAAATAAGGTTTTTAAATAAGGTTTCGTTAAATAAAAATCTTACTATGTATATATATTTAGTAAACTTTCAAAATCTCACTTTAAACTTAGACCACATCTGTCCCTGGATTTCTGGATCGACCTCGGTGTATGAAGGAATACACATCTTCATAAACTCCCTAATGATCGAGGTAATCGCTGCCGATATCTTGCTCCCATCAACAAATACGCCGTGTGGATCTAGCTCGACCCTACGATGGGCTCTACGGTCAACCGGAACCTGCAGACCTCTCGATATGCCTCGGTCCGGTCTCTGCTGCATTGCCGAAGATGGTCCTGCACCGACATCGTCTGCAGGGGAAGAAGTACTATGACCCGCCGGTGTAGACTCAGTAGAGCGTGGCATAGGTGCCTTATGCCTCGATGATGACGGTGGCCTCAATGATGACGATGTCCTAGATGATGACGATGGTGTCGATGCTACGTGATCATCATCTAGTCGAAATGGTACTGCTAGATCTGGTGGAGTACCGCCGCTCGGTCTGATAGTATGCCTATGTGGATGTGAAGAAGCACGGGACTCGCTAATATCGGTATCATGTGCATCGACAGGATCGGGTGGTGCACCGCCAGAATGAATGATCCGTAGATGAGGACCTATCCTCGGTGGACCAGTAGGTGGAGTACTCGATGGAGTGCTCGGTGGACCACTACGCTCTCTCTTCGAGGGCTGGCCACGATCGCTATCACGGGACGACATGATGAAAGTGCTACGGACTAAGTAAAAGCATCTAAGTTAGTAGTTTTCCTAAAGGCATAAAAATCTAACATTTCCCAAATCGTAACAATTCCTAAAGGCATCTCCTAATTAAATCCTAACAATTTCTACAATATCTAACAATTAATATTAAAACATTAAATATAACATAAATAATTAATATTAAACATTAAATATAACATAAATACCTCCATAATTAACATCCTAATAAATAAATTAACACATAAAAAAATCATATATAGTTTTCCCAAAGTCATAAATAATTACAAAACAATAACATTTCCTAAAGCCTGACAATTCCTAAAGGCATAAATAATTACTAAAATCATAAAATTATAACATTTTCTAAAGCCTAACAATTCCTAAAGGCATAAAAATCTAACATTTTCCCAAAGCCTAACAATTCCTAAAGGCATAAATAATTACTAAAATCTTAAAACTATAACATTTCCTAAACCCTAACAATTCCTAAAGACATAAAAATCTAACATTTTCCCAAAGCCTAACAATTTCTAAAGGCATTTCCTAATTAAATCCTAACAATTTCTACAATATCTAACAATTAATATTAAAACATTAAATATAACATAAATAATTAATATTAAAACATTAAGTAAAATATAAAAAACAAGAAAAAGCGAAAAAACTTACCAAATCGGAAATGGCGACGGAAATTCGGTCGCGAAAAAAGGGAAGGAGAAAGGGTGAGTGTGAAAATGAAGAGGAAGGAATACCTCCCTCTTTCCCGACCGAATTTCGGTCGGAAATGACATCATACCCGACCGAAATTCGGTCGGGAAGTCTCGGCCCAGCTGCGCGGCCCAGTTGGGCCGAGACTAGGGCTACACCCTGGGCGGGAAATTTCCCGCCCAGAGGTTCCCGACCGCAATTCGGTCGAGAATAATATTCCCGACCGAATTGCAGCCGGGAATAACTTTTCCCGACCGGTTTTCGGTCGAGAATTATTTTTTGAAAATGTCCGACCGAAATTCGGTTGGGAAAAGTCGTCCCGACCGAATAGCGGTCGGGAATGCTCCTGACCGAAATCCGGTCGGGATTTTCTGGTCGGGAATGAACCCGAAATCTTGTAGTGATTCCGAAAAGTAGCTGATTTATGTTGCATCAACTATTGCAATAAACCCAAATACCAATTGCGTGTGTGGGTTCAATTTTGCTAGTTTCGATTTTCTCAATATAATGATCTTCGGAGAAGGTTTTCCTCATAGATCATATAAGCATTTAAATTATCATGACCACATGCAGTACCATCAAAAGAAATTCTCTCGATCAATTTGTATCCAAACTATACGTCCTATTCTCTTTCGTTAGTTTATTCCTTTCAGACGCTAACACTTAACAACAAGCATATTCCTAAATATAAATCTGTATGTATCCACTCTCACAGAATTTCATATTGTGAAGGTGCATGGAAATAGTGCCAGAATGTTTCTGCTTTAATAGAATTTTAAGTTCGCGTTATAGTAGGAATATAAATTGCCAAGTTCGAATGAAATTCAATTACGTACCAGCGTATTCAGAGAAGCACGTAACTAAATAAAGTAAAATAAGAAACTTCGGTATATTTCGGTTTTTTCATATCGAAATCAGTCGTGTACCATTTAAATACTTTGTCCAATTAAATGATGGTGATGGTTAAACGAGTGACGAGTGACGACGCAATTCTAATTGTAGTACCATCAGTCATAAAATATAGGGTTGTCAAACTATGTTTATTTTTATTTATTTTTTATATTTGGTCAAACTAAGAATTTAATAATCTCACGTTTCTGAAATATTATACTCAAACAGCTGCTAAGCTGCCTTTTGTACGCCTAGTGTGGTATGAATAATAATGGTAATAATAAAATTCCAGTCGGACTTTTCTTTTTAGGAAGGCAAGAAAGCAACGTGTGATGCTTTTAATATTCTCATATATACTTTACAAATTTAGAGAATTAAATAGCATGCACATTTCGTCCAAAAATGATTTTGGTCGTTTCAAGAAAAGGTGCCCAAAACCAGATTGTAATTCAATTGATTCATGACTAATTTGTAAGGGTGCCGATACAAATAAATATTATATATTGACAGTACACTTGTAAGTTGTAACTAATAACCCCAATAAGAGTGTAAACTAAGAAACATATTATTTTATTAATCATCATCCAGTAGGTTGGCTCTTACAATTGCAAGTTACAACTATCGCCTGCCGGCGGGGAATTTTTTGTTTTGTTCCCATAACTGGGTTCTAGCGCGATTTGGTCCCATAACTTGGCAGACCACGATTTTGGTCTCTCAACTTGGCACCTTGACTCGATTTTGGTTCCATGATCAACTCTCCGCCCAATTCCGCCGGAAAACGCATACGTGGCACCCGTTAACCGCAAACTTTACCTATTTTGACTAACTTTCTTGGCCTACCTATACACATGGCTGCCATATGGGATTTTTTTTTTTAAAAAAACATCTTTAAATGATTAAAATTTGTTTTTTTATACATTAATTTTCTTTAAAAAAATCAAAAATAAAAAACAAAAATATAAATTATTTAGTGTATTTTAATCCCATAAACACAAAAACATAGGAAAAAATTTTAAAAATTATTTAGTAATTCAAATTAAAAAATTAAAAGGGTATCCTTCTTCTAACCCCCCCCCCCTCTCCTCAATCCCGCCGTCCTCCACTGCTCCACAGTGGTGTTGCTGATTTAAATCAGCAACACCACACACGACCTCCACTGCTCCACTTACACTCATCAATACCGCCTTCCTCCGTGTGTGGTGGTGTGTGGTGGTGCGGCGATGGTGTAGGTCGTGTGTAGTCGCGTGTGGTGGTGCGGCGATGGTAGAGGTCGTGTGTGGTCGTGTGGCGATGGTGGAAGTGGTAGCGTCATACTGGTGGTGGTGTCGCAGTGAGGGTGGTGTGTGCGTGGGTGGGGGGTTGTAAGGTAGGGGTGGGTGTGATTAGGGTAAAAGATTAAAATTTTAAAAATTATCAGATAATTAATTATTCTGAAATTAATTCTCTAATAATGTATTAATTAGTTAATTTGTCTTTTATTTTTGATTTTTTTAAAAGAAAATGAATGTGTATGAAAAAACAACTTTTAATCATTTAAAAATGTTTTTATTTTTTTTCTCACATGGGTGCCATGTGTATAGGTGGACCCAGAAAATTGGTTAAGATAGGTAAAGTTTGCGGTCAACGGGTGCCACGTATGCGTTTACCGGCAGAATTGGACAGATGGTTGACCATGGGACCAAAATCGAGTCAAGGTGCCAAGTTGAGGGACCAAAATCGAGGTCTGTCAAATTATAGAACCAAAATCACGCTAGAGCCAACTTATAAGACCAAAACATAAAATTTAAGAAAAACTTTCAAAACAATATGTTAAGCCGACTTAATATGTTAAGAGCAATTTATTATAAGTCACTTTCAGATAAGCTTAACTAATTTTAATTCGGTCATGGAACAACTTGAAAGCTTAGAAAATGAGAGGAAAGTAAGAGAATTTATTACTAAACCTTTGCGAGTCGTTCCAATAGAAATTTTAAAAAAACTAAAACCTTTGCGTTTTTTAGCAGTGCTTATAATAATTACTTTTTTTAATAAAAGAAATTGGGAAACAGTTTAAATATGTCAAATAGTTGTTTCGGTTATTTACTTTTGGAAAAAATTAGTAAAACATAACAATTAACTAAATCTTTAATTCTTTTTCAGAAATCGTGCCTTAATTTAAAAGTTAATTAAAAAAAAATGAAGCACAGCAGGGGTTTTCAAGTGGAAGAATCAATGAAGGAATTATGCAACTTGAGTTATCCATTTAGAATTACTAATATTAAATTATTAATATATATTTTTGTCATGATTTACCGTTTGTCTCGGTCCGCTGATCTTTACTGTTGATTTCTGAGAATTTTGGTAATTATATTGATTGATAAGGTAACCAAAGAGGCAAAAGTAATCTTCGAAAGAATATTTTTTGATTTTTTTTTTTGAACAGCAAAAAATAATTTTATTTCACTACGAGGGTACAAGTAGTACAACCCCAAGGTCTCATTACAATTCTACAAACATGCCATTGGGTTAAGACACCAATCCGTAAACGAAAAACAAAAGCGTGGTCTATCAACCTTTAACCAATTTCAATTGAAAAATGTATCTTTCAACGGTCCCGACGATATTCACCGAACTACTTTTATACACGGCCTCAATTCCTAATATTCCAGATCGACCAAACAGACATGACCCATAAACAGTTCAGTTCCATATTCTCGTTTGGCATCCGATTAGTTATTTGGAGGAATTGAGACTTCGGTTTGTTTGTAATAGTCGTAGCCACTCCGGTCCACTTGAGGTATTTCATCCAGATAGCGTAAGCGGCTGGACATTCACAAAATAGGTGGACAATAGATTCTTCGTTCGTTCGACACAAGACCCACTTGTGTTCTTCAGTCGAAATAGCTATTCCCTTTCTCAAAAGGTTATCTTTCGTGGCAACTCTGTTAAGCAGAATTCTCCAACCTAACGTCATCATTTTGAACGGTGCTTTAACTTTCTAGAACTCCCTAAAAAAACTGATATTCTCCATCTGTTGTTGGCTTGCATTCTGGATACACTCCAAGACCCCGTAGGCTGATTTAACTGTATATATTCCTGAACTATCTTGTGTCTAGATCCATTAATCTGGTTGGTGGGTTATTGGAGTGAACCCTTGAAAAAAATGCTCCAAATCTTTAACCAACTCTACTTCCTACACGGACAATGCCATTCGCCATATCCACTTCCACACCCACTCTCCATGCTGCCACTCACCCATTTGATCGATGTTAGAATCTTTATTAGTTGATAACAGAAAAAGACTCTGATAATGGTTCTTGAGCGACTCAGCACCTCTCCAAATATCATGCCAAAATCTAGTGTTGGCACCATTTCCCGCTTGCTTTTTAATACTCTCGCTGAACCAATTTGATGAAGAACTAATTCCATCCAATGTCGACATATCTTTCCACCACAATGATGTTGCAGACCGGGTGCTACTTGGATTATTAGCCTCAATCAAATCCCCATATTTCAAACCAAGAATCACCCCCCATAAAGCGCTCTCCTCCGTTAGCCATCTCCATTTCCATTTTGATAAGAGCGCAACATTAAACCTCGATAAATCTTTGATGCCCAGACCTCCAAGTTCCTTCCTTTGGCACAAATTATCCTATTTCACCCAAGGAATCCTTTTCAATTCGCTCACTCCCCCCTACAGAAAACTTTGCAGAATTTTAATAATCGCGGTAATAGTTTTCTTTGGAGCTTTATAGAATGAGAGATAATATCACAGGATACCCGTGAGCGCTAAGTTGGTAAGAACCTCGCTCCCTCCAAAAAAAATTGAAGTGTTGCTCCATTTTTGCAGCTGATCTTCAACATCTCCATGATTGAATTCCAGTCTCTACATCTCCGAGGATTCATTCCAAACTTTATTCCCAGATACTTCCATGGTAATTTGTCAATCTTGCAATTTAACTTTGCTGCAAATCCTACTAAAGTAATATTACCACAGTTAAATCCTATGAGATAAATCCTATGAGAGAACTTTTATGACAATTAACTTTAAGGCCAGATATTAATTCCATCATCCTAACAATACTTTTCAAGGTAAGCACATTCAGTTTGCCACTTTCACAAAAAATAAGAGTGCCGTCAGCATATTGAATGTGTGACACCATTACTCTATCTCTTCCAATGACATTCCATTTTAATAAGCTAATCTCACTTGCTTTTTGGAACAGCCCGTGAAGCCCTTCAGCAACAATCAAGAACATGAAGGGTGATAGCGGATCACCTTGTCGCAGACCTCTACTTGGTCTAAATTCCTTGGTAGGACTGCCGTTAACAAGAAGCGAGTTCAACGTTGTCTTCAAGCATTCTCTTATCCACTCAATCCATTTAACGAAAAATTCCATATGACCCATCATCTGAAATAAGAAAGCCTAATTAACTGAGTCCACTTTAAACGCCAAGCACGAGATCTTCTTCTTTTTCACCTCATCAATAACCTCAATTGCAATCAAAATACGATCCAGAATTTGTCTCCCTCACACAAAAACCGATTGTTCGATGGAAATGATAGAACCAATCACTTTCTCGAGTCTAATCGCAAGGAGCTTGGCTAGTAACTTGTTCATACACCTTATTAGTGAGATTGGTCTAAAATCATTGATTGTATGAGGGTTTCTCTTTTTAGGAAAAAGCACAATAAAAGAGGAATTTGACCCTCGCGGGAGCTTACCATGGCTATGGAACTTGGTCGAAAACCTACTAACATCGTCTTTCAACACTTCTCAGTTCTTGATGAAATTGATGTTAAAACCATCGGGTCCTAGACTTTTGGAACCATCACAGCTCCAAATAACTTCCTTGATTTCACGTTCGGTGAAGGGTGCTGCTAACAACTCTTGTTGCTCTACGTATAACTTCTTGAAACCTATATCAATGATATTCGGTCCAGTATCCCACTGAGGTTCATTAAAAATGTCGGCAAAATGGTTCAGCACCTCTTCCTTAATCTCAACCACCTCTACCACCCACCTATTATTCACTTTTAGTTCCGTAGTTTCATTCTTGCATCTTCTTTTATTAATACACTTATGAAACAAACATGTATTTGTGTCTCCTTCCTTCACCCATCTTGCCATGGCCTTTTGAAATAAAGTTCTATCATTAAAATGAAGGTCCTGCCATAACTTTATATGCAGATTTTTCTTCTCAAAATCATCTAGATGCGAAAAAGTTCCCTATTCAATTTTCGCATCTAGATTCTCGATCTCCTTTTTGGTTTCTGAGATACGCCTATCAATTTGACCAAAGACATTGTTACTCCAAATTTTCAAATCATTCTTGAGTCATTTAGCTTTTTCTTAAGACAAAATGCCCCCAATCCTTGAATGTCGTATGAACTCCATTTATCCGTGATGAAGTCTAACAACTTCTTATTTTCAAACCAAGCATCAAAAACCCAAAATGGCTTCGGCCCCCAATCGTTGCTTGAAGTCTAAAGCAAAATTGGACAATGATCCGATAAAGATATGAACCTCATGCTACAAGACTTAACGCGGCCGCCACTAAAATTTTCTCACCAGATCTATTCCGAACTTCAGAAAGATAGCATAAACGAATGAGAAAACACGAGGAGCCGGTGATGATTTTCAAACCACAACCACAAACCGGCCAGGAATGAGGAAACCCTAGCATCTTCGATGGATCTCATGCTGACGCTATAAGCACAGGAAGAAGATCAGTGATGTAAAAATCAATGGATTCACAACAAACTTAGATGATTCGCATGTCTGAATCTTGAACACTACTAAAGAAATGTCGTTCAAGACAATCAACATATCCCAAGAATTCTGCGATTGCATGGAGAATCAATGGAAGAACACTATAATTGTCCGCATTTTAGGGAGACCATGGTACTATTCAGCCCTTCAAACCAAACTCGATATCATGTGGAAATTTCATACCGAGTTTGAGATGATGGACCTCGGCTCCAGTTGTTACTACATCAAAGGATTATCAGATGAAAAAAGGGAAATGATCCTCAACGAAGGGTTGCGGCAACTAGCTGAGAGTTTCTTATTCATCAGAAAGTGGACACCAGACTTTAGATCGGATATTGACAAAGTAGAGAGTACCATTACTTGGGCACGCATTCTTAACTTGTTGATAGAATATTTCAACAGAACAATAATAAATGCAATTATCAAGAGTATCGGTGATCCCATCAAAATATATAGCAATACACACAATGCTTTAAGGGGGAGGTATGCACGAGTTGGTATTCATGTTCGAAAGGACAAACTACTCGAACTAGGAATTTGCTTGTGTACGAGAACTTCACCTTGATTTATCATGCATGCGGACGGGTAGGACATGGTTTTGAAGCATGCAACAATAACAAGAAACACCAGCTGAAGGATACTAAAGATGCAGAGTCCCATGAGGAGAACATAGGGGAAAAAGGCAAGTTAGATAATGTGTGGCTTGTGGAGAAGGTTAAAAACAAGGACTATAGTGACTGGATTATAATTGATTGAAATAATAAACAATCACCCCAAGTGAACTTTGAGCAGCAAATCACCAATAGTGCGATCAAAGCTTCTGGAGAAGAAAGTTCTTGTGGCGTTCAATCACTAAAACATCCAAGTGAACTTTCACAACAGAATGATCATTGTGAACTGGCTGGAACCGCCAACACCAGAAACAATATACCAACGATTCAATGGGTTCTCAATGATATTACGAACTACGGAGGAAGAGTGACTCATCTGAGTCCTAGAGATCCCCCCAACAGTTTAAGAGGTGGAAACTAGGACATATGTGATACCAGGGAAACATGAATTGAGCATATGGTGGCAAAGAACTACGACGAGTGCATGGGAATTTCAAGGACAACAAAAGCTAACGTTGGAAAATCTTCGGCAACTGATTGAGACATGGATGGGAACTCCATTTGACAACCCGATCTTACCGACCCAATTAAATAATCCATCGATGAAGATAATTTCATGGAATTGCCAAGGTGTGGGGGATGGTGAATTCCGATGGAATTTAGAGAATTGATACGAATTCGTAGTCCGTCTGTAGTTTTTGTTATGGAAATGAGAGTGTCTGAAGAACATGCATACGAGATTGCTCCCCATTGGAGCTTTCTAATTATGTCATTGCGTCTACTATTGACATGGGATGAGGCATCTGTTTTTATGGAAAGAGGAAGACACTATTTTAGAAATATTAAAAGTCAAAGAACAAGGCATCCATGTTAAAATCGGGACAAACGTGCAAGACAAATGGCGTCTGGGTGGTATTTACCGCAGCTACGAAGAGAGTTAAAAATACAGATATCTTAGAGTATGGCGCGATTATGAGCCGTCAAGAATACCACGTGGCTCGCAATTAGAGACTTCAATGATTGAGATAGAACAAGGCGATAGAACGACATCACTTGGACGCTTGAGAACACTTGAGATTCTTCAAAAAGGCCATGGAAAAGTGAGAGTAAGTCGACTTGGTTTTCCACATGCAAGGTTTCACATGGACTAATAAATAGAAAATCGGAGGAAATATAATGGAAAGAATTGATAGATCGCTCGCTAATCAAAAGTGGATTGATCGTTTCCCCAACAATGTTGTAATTCACCTACGATGCACGCCCTCCGATCATCATCCAATCCTTACCGTGTGCAAGAGAGTCGAGAGTGCGGGAGATAAACGACCTTTCTGGTTTGAGGCCGCTTGGTTACATCATCCAGATTGTGATATTTTGTTGAGAGGCATATGGAAGAATCACCCGTAAGTGGTTGAGGCGAATGTGCAAGTTCCAATCATCATGCGACCATGGAATAAAAATGTATTTGGCAACACTTTTTATAGGAAAAAAAAGGCGATGGCCCATTTAGAAGGAATACATAAGGCGCAACGAAATATATATATAATAACTATCATGTGAATCTTAAGATTAAACCGATTAAAGAATTTAATGAGATTCTTATTCAAGAAGAAGTACTATGGTTTCAGAAATCGCAATCACAATGAATTAAAGATAGAGAACATAACAGTAAGTTCCTACATAAATCCACATTGGTGCACCGTCGAAGGAAAAAAATCATTACTCTTAAAGTGGATAGAATCTGAACGAAGTGGAAGAAGTCTTGGGCAACCATGCAAAAGATTATTTTTGTAGACTTCAGCGGCTGCGAATGTGCATGGGAGAGGTAACGCACACAAACTTCATTTCGATATACCAGATGTCTCTTAGCATGAAGAAGTCGACAAGTTTAAACAAAGAAACCGATGAAAATGAACTAAAACAAATTGTGTGGGAAACTCATCACTTTAAGGTGTCGGGACCCGATGGACTCCAAGGAATTTTCTACCAACAAGGTCGGGATTAGGTTCGTGAATCTTTATTGGCATTTATGCAGCAGTCATCCCGGGAAAAGCGCTTTAGACCCCAGTTGTGTAAGGCGCATGTAACTTATCTCACAGTTTCGTCCAATATCATTATGTAATGTCTTGTATAAATTCATTACAAATTGAATCACCATGAGACTCTGAGATATTATGTTGAGGCTAATATCACCTACCCAATCAAGTTTTATTCGAGGTCATAGCACACAAGACAATATCTTTGTCTTACAAGAAATTCTTCATTTTGTGCGATCTAAGAAGAAAAAAGGACGCGGTGCATGATCATGAAATTGGATTTAGAAAAAGCGTATAATAAAGTGAGTGGCGTTTTTTTTTTGGAGGAAAGGTTTGATTATGTTTTGTATACGAAATGCCTCGACGAAAATCCTATGGAACGGGGAACCAACCACGGGTTTCAAACATACATGTGGATTAAGGCAAGGAGACCCACTTTCCCCTTGCCTTTTTGTTTTGTGTATTAAGCATTTATCATATCTGATCAATGGAAAAGTGGAGGAAAATTACCCCTTGTCGAGGAGGACCGACGTTGTCTCATATTTTCTCCGTTGATGATTTTGTTCTTATGGAAAAGGCAACATTGAAAACTGCCAAGGTAATAAAAAAGTGTTCTCGATACATTTTTCCATGCATTGGGGTTGAGCTTAAACCCCCAAAAATCAAAGGTCTTATTCACTAATCGTGGCGTGGCAAGTTTAAAGAGGAGGATCAGTGGAGTGCCCGGGTTTGGCCAAATGAATGACTTGGATAAATACTTGGGCGTTAGTTGATACACGGTCTTATGACGCGTGCAACTTTCTCGGATATTTTTGATAAGGTCATGAAAAACTCTTGAGCTGGAAGAATAAAATCTTAATACTCATGGGTCGGGCGACACTTATACAGTCAGTGTCAATGGCAATGTTGATATATCCTATGCAGTCGACGTGGTTACCCAAAAATACATGCGACCAACTTGATAGGTTAATCGTGACTTTCTATGGTCGACTGATGTGATGATAAAAAAAATCAATCTAGTTGGGTGAAAATGGGTGACTCGCTAGAACGAGGATGGAGGGCTAGGAATATGGGTGGCGAGTATGAGTAATGAGTCCCTATTGGCAAAATTGGCATGGAAGATCTTGCGTAAAGAGAGGACCTTGTGGATGGAGCTGATCTAAGCTAAATATCTTAAGGGACAAAGTGCTTACATTATACGGCGAATCATCTAGGGAGTTTGGCGTGGAAAGGAATTGTGCGGTGTGTAAGCCTTATGCAACTTTTCTTAAGGTGGGAGATTGGAGATGGAAAATCGGTGTCATTTTGGTACGACATCTGGTTAGGGGCTAGAAGATTTTGTGATTAATTTGGAAGAAGCCAATTATACCTTGTGGGATATGCTAGAATGATAGTAGTTGGCGTCTTCGTGAATTATTGACACATATTCACGAGAATCTAAAAAGAGAAATTGTGCAGTTTCAAGTCACCTTCCAAGACCGAGAAGATGTCATATTTTGGAGTGAAACGGCGAGTGGCGTATTCACATGTCAATTGACTTGTAAGGCTTTTTGTAAAAGGCACAACGAATGAATCACATTGAACCGCCAGTATAAATGGGTGTGGAGAATGTCTTATAACAACAACATTTAGCATTTTCTATGGCGATTGCTCAAGATAAATTGGCAACAAACAAACTCCGAAAAGAAAGGAAGTTCACGCCACTTGCGGACTGCCTGCAAGGTGACTCATTGAACGAAACAATCATGCATATACTTTGACACTGCCAGGTAGACAAAGGAGTTTGGATGACGTTATTTTCGGGATAAGACCTGGTATGGTTTGATATCCTTTCAGATTACACATGGTTTAAAGAAATTCTTTGATGCAAAGACAAGAGATGAAAGGACTTACCGAATGCGGACTGGCATTGGACATTTACAGCAGCTATTTGGGAAGTTTGAAAGGGTGAAATACTTTCATATTTAGAGGAAATGAGGAAAACATTCACGACCAACTATTCTGAATCAAACAATTGAGCATAATGATGCAAGAAACTAAGAGGAGGCACAATGGCGTGACATGTTGGAAAAAGTGGAGGAAGCCAATGAAGGGATGGGCTAAGCTAAACATTGACGCAAGTGTTATGGACTCGACAAATTCAAGCGCAGCTAGGGGATACTCGGATCCGACATAAGGGAATGGATATGGAGATTTTGCAAACGTTTATCGACTCCGACCATTGATGAAGCAGAACTCGAGACACTAAAAAAGGGACTTGTACTTGTTTGGGAGAGAGAAGTTTCAAAAGTTGAGGTTGAGACAGATTCTCTTAGCATTTACAATATGGTTATGGGACAAGAAAGCGGTACCGGGACAAATGCGAAGCCGATCCACGAGTGCAATGACCTAATTCATAAGCCTTAGGATATAAAAGTTCGATGAATTCCTTGTTCGACAAATAAGGTGGCGGACCACTTAGCAAAGATGAGTTCAGATGATAGGGATAGAGAGATATTTTTGGATATTCCCCCTCCCCTGATTGTAAAAGTTAATTACTTTGGACGTAGCCTAGGGCGTGCTTTTCTTTGACTACAAACATATATATATATATATATATATATATATATATATATTGATTGATCGAAAAGATGTTATACACTTAAACTTAGTATGGTTTAAGAAAAAACAAACCACCTTACTTTTCAAAAGGGACTTGTTATTAATTAATTACATTATTAGTTTTTTTTTTCTTTTTAGAGGAAAAAATCGTTGGGATTTACATGCATTGTGTTAATTATATTACTGTCATTAATTAATGAGATGTAATATTGTCAATACAAATAAGTTTCTAAATTTAACATTAAAACTAATTCATGATATCATTATCTTCTATCCTTCTCATATATTTATGTATAATAAATATGTACATGTCTTCATGAAATGTGACGAATTCATGATCGAAATCCATGAATCGTTGACAAGAAATCAAATCGAAGACCAAGAGCAGTAAAGAAAATTAAAGAGAAAAATTAACTTAGTTAAAAGATTCAAAACTGAATTCTGTTATAAATTGTGCAATGAAAGTGAGTGTGATGGAGCGTGTGTGCTGCCATTTATGCCTTTTATACGGGTTAAGACGTGAGTTATTAGGAGAACGAAATACAATTAAGCTTAGTTAATTTATTAATTAATTTATAACAGTCATAATTTACGAAAAGAGGTAAGTGTTAGTTGGTAATTAACTGAAATTTGAAATGTTACTATAGATTGAAATAATCAAGAATATGGTTCCCCACCCCCCACCCCCCCCCCCTCTTAAAGAAGGGCATGCATGTTGATAATACCCATCTTGAAGCTACTCTGCCCACATGATGGGTGTTAAGAATTGTGAGATATCTTCAATAAACCATGGTGCACCTTCTCTTTTACCAAATGGCAATCTATTTGAATGTGTTTTGTCTTTTCATAGTGAATCGAATTGTTAGCTACGCAATAAACCCATTTATTATCAGTGAGAGTATAATAAATGGGTTTTGATTTGTTTGACATGAAGGTCATTGAGTAACTGTTGTAGTAAGGTAATCTCACAAGTTGTGGCAGCTACTATCTTGTACTCTTCCTAATTGAAGACCTCCTTATAGTGGGCTGCTTATTTTCTTTCCAAGAGATGATTGAATCACCTAAGTACACTGCATATCCTGTTATACTCCTCCTAGTTTCAGGGTTAAAAGCCCAATTACTATCACAAAATGCTTTTAGGTTGAGGGGTAAAAGACAGACACCATTTTCCATATGGGTATGTTCACCAGAAATAGATCCTATCAAGATAATCACAATAAGAGTGGTTATCAATCTCAAAACACTAGCTATAACACTCAAAATTCAGGGTATAACACTCAACCTTCTGGACCTCTGGTAAACCTCCTCAAAACAAGGAGAAGAAAAGAGTTAAAATGTACACATTGTGGCTATAATGACCATATTGTGGATAAATGCTATCAATTGCATGGATATCCTCCTCGCTGGGAAGGACCATGGGGTAAGAGGACTAATCCTGTTCATGCTGCAAACATGACTTGGTTCTAAGAGTGCACATGCAAACATGACTTCTGGCCTTCCAAATAGCTCAGAATCAAAAGGTGCACCTGTCCCTCAATCTGATCTAGTCCCTCACAATGATGCTACAACAATAACTGGTAACTTAAGTTTCTCTACAGTTCATTCTGCATATAACACTTGTTTTGTTATGTATAATGTTTTGAATGTCTCATAGATCTCAGATATATGTATTACTGATCACATGATTAGTGATCTTAGTTTATTTTCTAATACGTTTGTCTCTGCTAACATTGTTATATATATATATATGTGTGTGTGTGTGTGTGTGTGTGTGTGTGTGTGCCTAACAATAGTGTCACTAAGGCTACTCATTATGGCATTGTTGAGTTGTGTCTTGGTTTGACTCTCACAAGTGTTCTATATGTTCTAGCTTTCAAGCATAATGTGTTGTTTATATCTAAACTTACTAACTCCATGTTTATGTGTTGTTTCTGGCAAATGAATGTTTGTTGCAGGATAGAGTCATGAACAATATGACTGGTTCTGTTAGATTGATCAACAACTTATATGTTCTCACCAATCCTGCTAATATCAAGTCACACAACAACTCTGCTCATTGTAATTTTAATACTTCCCCGACAAATCTTCTATCTTGAATTCTAGATTCGGGCATATATCTTCTAATAAGATCAAAAACATTTCAGACATTTTTCTTTCTGGATGTAATAAATTGAACCCATGTGATGTTTGTCGTTTTGCAAAACAGAAAAGGTTGCCATTTTCAGTAAGCACCATTAAACTTCTTGTATTTTTCAATTGATTTATTGTGATGTCTACGGGCCCTTTGGTGTTACTTCATGATGGTTTCAAAGTCTTTCTTAACTGTGGTGGATGATTACAGTGGATGCACCTGAGTTTTCTTACTTAAACATAAGTATAATGTTTCCATGCATCACCAGGTCTGATAATGGCACTGAATTTATGTTGAGATATTTTTATAGATCTCATGGTATTGAGCATCAAACTAGTTGTGTGGAAATACCACAGAAAAATGGTGTTATTTAATAGAAACACCAACACCTTTTGCAGGTGGCAAGAGCCTTAAGATTCCAGTCTAATGCACCATTAACATTCTGGAGTAATTGTGTTTCTACTGCAGCTTTTTTTAATCAACATGTGGCCTTCTAAAGTCTTGGATAATAAGTGTCCCTATGGCATACTTGCTGGAAAAGCTCTATATTATCATCTCCTCATGTCATTTGGTTTCTTAGCCTTTTCTTCAACCTTAAATGCACATAGGAAAAAGTTTGATAAGAGGGCTACAAAATGCATCTTTCTGGGATATCCCAAAGGAACCAAAGGCTATCTACTCCTGGGTATTAATACCAGAAAGTTGATTACTTCCAGAAATGTAGTCTTCTATGAAGAAATATATCATTTTAAGATATCTATTTTTTCTGTTCATAACTCCACCTCTATACCTTATAGTTTTATTAGTCCTACCAACTCTTCTCTTGCAGTAGTATCTAGGGAACCTCCCATTGCAGATCTTCATGATGATAACAGTCCTATTGATTCAAAAACTAATGATGATCACAAACTTGAAGATCTAGCGATAAAGCATTCTCCTACAAAATCTTTGAATGATCATAAAAATGCCATACCACCAATATCAGTTACTTATGCAAATCATAATTTTTTAACAGCAATAAAAGCTAACTATTCTTCAAATACCACTAGACAGACTGTTGCACTAGGTAATGATACATGTATTGTCAACCCTCCTATTAGAAAGTCTAGTAGGAAGAATGCTCCCCACTCTTATCTTGATGTATATAACTACAAACTACCCCAGTCTATACATAAAACAAACTGCACCACAACTGTAAATGGTACCTATATCAAACTATATTTCCACTGACTAGTTGCATCCATCTCATTGAGCCTTCACTGCTTCCATCTCCCAAATAACTAAGCTTAATACCTTTACTTAAGCCTATAAACATCTTGAATGGAGACAGACAATGCAGAAAGAAATTGATGCTCCTAAAAAGACAAAACATGGTAGCTTAGATCTCTCCATCCTAAAGAGAATCTCATTGGTTGTAAATGGATTTACAAAGTCAAATACAAATTTGATGGATCATGGGAAATGTACAAAGCTAGGATAGTGGCCAAAGGGTACACCCAGGAGGAAGGTCTAGATTATTTTGATATCTTCTCTCATGTAGCCAAGCTCACAACTGTTAGAAATCTCTTAGCCTTAGCTGCTTTACAGAATTGGTACCTTCACCAATGAGGTGTTAATAATGCTTTTCTTTCTCCATGTAGATTAAATGAGTTATATATGAAACCACCTCTTGGTTACATGCCTCCAAATGACAACATAGTCTATTTATTAACGAAATGTTTGTATGGTATGAAATAGGCTTCAAGGAAATGGTTTCAAAATCTAACAACCTATCTTATAAACAATGGTTTATTGTGTCTGATTCCTCACTATTTGTTAAAAGCACTAATGACAAGTTCATAGCCCTTTGTGTCTATGTAGATGAAGTGATCTTAACAGGTAACAACATGCAAGAGATTGAGTCCATTAAACTACACTTGGATCAGAAGTTATAGGAATTGAAGTTTCAAGGAGCAAAGCTGGCAATACTCTCTGCCAGAGGAAATATGTCTTAGATATACTCACCGACAAAGGATCCCTAGAATGCAAATCAAGCTCAGTTCCAATGGATCCTTCCTTAAGACTGAAATCAAAAGATACAAAACCACTTTCTGATCCTATAATCTACTTTATCTCACCATCACAAGGCCTGACCTAACTCAATTCATGTCAGCTCTTATATCATCTCATCTAGAAGATGCACATAAGGTCCTCAGATTCATGAAAGCTTCTAAGGAATCATTGGCAAAATACAATTTCATTTGGTTCTCTTCTTGTAATAAGATGAAGTATACCTTGGATAGGCTGGGTGAGGGATCACTTAACAAAATTTGGCTACACATAGTAGCATAAGCGTCATTTAGACCAACAAAGAAAGTTAACACACAATCATACTATTGCAATGTGGTCATTCTTTAGTTAACATCACAAGTACAGTGACCACAAGAGCAAAGCTATAATAGGCCCTTAACTGCAAAACTCATCCCATAATACTCTAAAAGAAATATAGTATGCAGTTATTAAGGAATTATTCCGAGAAATAGTAGACATAGACTTTTGCAAGTGAAAAACACGTGATCCATCAATCCTATCATACCTAATTTTGAGTTCATTCCACATATCTGAAGCAACATCATAGAAAACTAAACTTTCCTTTTATGTCATGAGTGATCGAGTTACCAATCCAAGACAGAACAAGGCTATTTACACGGATCCAACACTGGCGCTCAATTGCATCACTCTCAGGCGTATTTGGAAGATATTCATCAATGAATCGTGTTTTGTTCTTCACTATCAACGCCATGAGAATGTTGTTGCACCAGAAGACATAATTTGTGCCGTTGAAGTGTTCGCTAACGATCGCAGCACTAGTTGACTCGTTAGATCCCAAGAAATACACCGATGATGAATCTTCACTCGAATATTTGGTAGGTACAGTATTAGAACTCGTACTAGGAGTTGTCATAATCGGAATGTAGAGTAGAATGTAAAAAAAATCGATCAAGAGAGGCGATAATGTATGATCGCGATTTTAGATCTCAAATCGCAGGAGAAATCAGATTAGAGAACAACAAATTGCACATAAGCGGAAATTTATTTAGGGATAAAAACATCAAGCCCCCCAACCTATGGGAACTTTTGCGCGTTGCCCCTTAAACTAATTTTATCACCACTTTGGTCCTTAACCTATATGGTGTCTGTTTCATTTACCCCAGTCGTGCATTTTCGGCTATTTTTGGCCCTTTTGGCCGAAATATTCCCCTTTACCCGACTCATACGTGTTGTACTAGATGCATAATAGTAGTTGGTGAAAAACAAAACAAAAAAACACCTCCAAGTGATGAATATTCCGGCCACAAAAAGACTGGGAAGGCACCAAGGGATTTGCCTATTTTCGGCCATTTTTGGCCATATTTGGCCCGAATATTCCTCTCTTCCCGACTAATATGTGTTGTACTAGATGTATAATGGTAGTTGGTGACAAAAACAAAAAGCAAAAAAGTACCTCAAAGGGAAGAATATTCCGGCCACAAAAGACCGAAAATGCACAACTGTGACAAATAGAACATACAACATATAGGTTAAGGACCAAAATGGTAATAAAATTAGTTTAAGGTGCAACGCGCAAAAGTGCCCATAGGTTGGGGGCTTGATATTTTTATCCCAATTAATCAAAAGATTCAAAACAGAATTATGTTACAAAATGTGCAATACAAAGTGAGTGTGGTGGAGCGTGTGTGTTGCATTTTATACTAGTTAAGGCGTGAGTGATTAGGAGAACGAAAACCAGATTAAACTTAGTTAATCTGTTAATTAACTTACAGCGGTCATAATTTACTAAAAGATGTGAATGGTTAGTTGGTAATTGACTGAAATTTGAAATGTTACAACAAATGAAAATAATCCAAAATATGATGGTTTAAAAAAATGTTCCACAAATATTTATCCTAAGAAAAAGTGTACCTCTATATGTTCATTGTACGAGAAATTCTAATTTTTGGCGCCTGGCCTCATAACCTCGTTATAATTTGATGTCTTAAGTTGGAATTTATTAATTTTATTATACTTAATGTTGGCCTTTCATCTATTTTGCTGCATTGGCTGGATTTTGTTCACTTTTCGTCGGAAGCACTGTAGCTAGCTTAAGTTAAATTCTTTAAATAAATAAATAAAAAAACACGAATTATGTACTGCGCCTTATTTAATAAAGGGAATAAAGTAAAGTAAAAATTAAAGTACCATATTCCCTATAGCTAATTAAAAAAAAACAATTTTCCGCTAAAGCTTATTTAATACGCCGAAAAAAATAACCATTCCAACTCTCGCACCTTTTTGCAAAAAAAATCTTGTTTATTTACCAAAACAAATCATGGATTTGAAAAAACATCAATGCACGTCTTATTTTAAGTATTAATAAGAAAAGTTGTCTATATTACAAATTTACAACTCATTCCTAAAAAGAGACTACAAAGTAATTCACAATTTACTTCCATTTCGAAAAATACATTTAACGTAATAAAAGAACGCTTCTTTCCATCCATTTCTATAGAATTTAAAGATAAATATTTTTTTGATAAATTAATTAATTGTGGAACTTAAACATAGAATTTGTCTTGGTTGTCGAGAAGTTTGGATCGCGTGAGAATTTGCCAAATAAATATGATTGTTGCAATCGGCTATTTAAAGCAGTAAATGTTGTTGTATATATGCTCATGAAAGTGCAAGTATTTTGTCAATGTTAGATCAACAGTGTAACTGCAATGTTAGGATAACATTGAACACAGAAAAAATGCACATTCAGGATTTATTGCTATAATTATGTTTTGCCTTTTATTCACTTACTAACTTAGTTCCACGAGTTGTAGTTGGTATTTGTATGTGAAACTTCAAAAAATGATATATTTCCTTAAAGAGAATTTGCCATTCAAAGAGAAGTTTCCAAATAAGAACTTTCCATAGTTAAAGAAGGAAAAATGTGTGCGCTGCAAGGAAATATCAAGGCGTGTGAATTGCAAGAAAGAAAGAAGATTACATGCAGTAGGATTCTTCCCATAGAAGACTACAAGATGGAGATTCTTTCCTTAGAAGACTTCAAGTTAAAGAAGAAAACTTTTCCATACAAGACTTCAAGTCAAAAAAGGAAACCTTTCCATTGAAGACTTCAAGTTGGACAAAGAAACCTTTCCCTATTGAAGGAGACTTGCCATGAACGAAATTAGAGTCATACAAGGAGATCTAATAGCAATCAAAAACGTGCACAACATGTCTTGGCCATCAAGGAAGAATACACTATAAATAGGCATGTTGGGCATCAAGAAAAAGATACGAAGAGAAGAGCGAAAATATCCCGTGAGGAAATCTTTATAGTCGAGTGTCTTTGTCTTGTTTTACCAAGTTTGTGTTTAGCAAATTAAGTCTAAGTTTTAGAGTTAAGAAGCTTTACTTGTAAGGAGTTACATCCTTAGTTGCTTGGTTGAGTTCGGTCAATTCGAGAGTGAGGAGCTTGAGAGTTGTGAGAAACATATTTTGATAAACCCTTGTGGTATTTCGCCTATGGCTCGGAAGATCATATTAATATATTATCTTCTTAAAATTACATCTACTTGTGTTCTTCATTTATCCGTTGCGTTATACTCTCTGTCAAGTAGATTTGTGCTAACGATTAACTGTCGTTAACCGGATGTTAAGATAACATCGAGAGTCCAACATCAGCTTAACATTGGAAGAGTTGATCAGTGTTTGACTAACATCAAGGTTAACATTGTGCGACAAGTATCATGTCCCGATCCAATAATTTCAATTGGTATCAGAGCCAAGCACCGACTTCACTGGTGTTTGGCTTTGATATTAAAGGATGGACAACCGAAGTCCGAACAACAACAAATTGCTTGTCTTGAATGGATCCAACTATTCTTATTGGAAGGTCAGAATTTGTGTACTCATTAAATCATTAGGTTGGCGAGCTTGGAAGACGGTGATCGAAGGGTATGCAGTTCCTATGTGTGCTCCAAATGAAGACCATGACGTTGTTCCTAAGCCAAAATCAGAGTGGACTCAAACCGAGTTAAGTAACGCTTTCTTCAATGAAAAAACCCTAAATACCATATTTAGTTTGGTTGATTGTCACATGTTTAAGTTAATTAAAAAAAATTCAACTGCAAAGCATTCTTGGGATATCTTACAAATCATTGTGAAAGTGATGTATGCACTAAAAAGACTAAGTTATGCATGTTTTTTAGCAAATTTGATAATTTAACAATGGGAAGAGATGGAAGTATTACTGTTTATTTTGAGAAACTCATGGATCTTGCCAATGAAATTCAAGACTTATGTGAGTCCCTGTCTATTAAGAAATTGGCGTACAAAGTTGTGAGAACTCTTTCTAAGAAATTTGAAGTGATTGCTATGCAAGAAGCTAGTATGAACACTTTAGACTTTTATACTCTACTTTGCACTCTGAAAGAATTTGAGATGAAAATTGAAAAAGTAGATGATGAAGAAGAAATTCAAGCTTATAATGAAACTGTGTTTGAAAAGTTTAATAAGCTTAGTCTAATTGATAAAAACATTCTTGCAGATTTAAAGAAAGATTTCTCTGAAAAGATGGCCAAATATTCTTGTAAACTTACTCCTCATAATGATACATATCTCAAGCAGATTCAATGCTATGAATGTAAAGGTTGGGGCCATTTTTCTTATGAATATGGTAACAACCTTAGAACAAAAGGGAATTCTAACTGGGTTTGTGTAGATGATAATGATGAGACATGTTTTGAAGAATATGATGATGGACAGGTGCCAACGATTGAAGAAACTCACACAATAGTGTGTGCAAAGGTGGAAAAACGCGCTGGTGTCAAGGCTTGGTGTTCTGCCAACATCCAGACAGCTCGATGTTATGTTAACATCCAGAAGACAACACCAGTCTATGAGATTTTTGTTGACAATTGGGATGAAACCATTTGTTTAGACAACTCTGAATGTTTGATTTCTGATTATGATGAGTTTGATGATGATTCTTACTTTGAATATTTGTACGATTCTATAGGTTTGGAAGATGATAGTGTCCTTGAAGAGAGATTGATTCAAGAAGAGTTTCTTGATGAACTTAAGATCATCTACCAAGACCTGTTCAAGGAGAACAAGTTGAGTAGATTTGAGAAGGCTATGGAAGATAATGAAAGCTTGAAGGCTACAATCACTCAACTTGAGGTTAGTTTGGATGGAAAAGATGCTAAAATAGAAAAGGTTACGTTTAAGCTAGAAATTTCCAAACATACCATTGCCAAGAGGAAATCAGGTACTTATAAACTTGATGAAGTTTTATGTTTAGGCAATGATGGTAATTCTGGTTTACGATATCAAAGTCAAGTTACTCACTCTACTACTTCTGTTGAATCCACTATTCTTGGTTTTGTAAAAGAAAATGTGCTTTCTAGAGAATCTAAGAAAATGGCTTATATTTGTCAATATTGTTTTCAATTTGGACACTTTAAACCATATTGTTATAAATGCAGAAAATCTCTTAAAAAGAAAATAGTTGAACGGAATAGTGATTCATGCAATGTTGATGCTGGTGTTAAGCCAACACTGGAATTTGAACATTCCAATGTTGATACTAGTTATTCCAGTGTTACCTTAACATTCAGTTCCAACATTGCTGAACAGAATAATGGGATGAGAAACACTAGACTATGGGTGCCTGAAACTTATATTGTGTGCAATATTATCTTCCATACTATGCATACTAACCTTGCAGGTAAGTGGTACTCTGATAGTGGATGTTTGAGGCATATGACTGGATACAAATCTGATTTGATACGGTTATACATGATGTTAAGACAACACTGGATAACCAATGTTACTTTAACATTGATAACTGGTTGTATTGCCTTAACATTTGTCAAGACAAATTACTGGAAAGAAAGAAAATATGATTTGAAGAAGTGTGCACCACTGGCCACTAGAACTTTCACCTATGAAGATGGAAGTCAAGGAAGAATCATTGGCAAAGAAGTGTTGAATGTTGATGGATCCCCACCCTTGAAGGATGAGATGTTGTTGGTTGGATTTTGTGAAAATCATATAAGCATCAGTCGGTTGTGTGATGATGACTTATTGGTAAGGTATGATAAAGATTCTTGTGATGTATCTGATCGTGCAAATATGTGTGCTTTGACAGATAAGAGGTTTGAAGACAACTACTTGGCGAGGGATCAAGTGACGTACTTTCTAACAAAGGTGGACTATTCAATTGCCAAGAGCAAAAGACTTGGACGCATGCACAACAAGAATCTAGGCAAAGTGCTAAAACTTGAAACCGTGAGAGGCATTCTCAATCTCACGAGTTCTGGTAAGATGGTCTGTTATGATTGCTCGAAAGGTAAGGTGACCAAAGCTTCTCATAATCCAATCCAAGTGGATGAACAGGTTACTAGTACCTCTAATTGTTTTCATCTACTTGATATGGATCTCTTAGGTCTTATTGCAGTAAATAGAGTTGGGGGTAAACAATATGATTGTGTGATTATGAGTGATTTTTCTGGATATACTTTGATTAAATCTTTCAAAGAAAAATCAGAAGCTCTTATTACCTTTAGAACATTGCATGCTAGTATTGATAACTTACATGATGCTTCTTTTGGTAATATTTGGTCAAATCATGATAGAGAATGTGAAAATAGGTCATTCTCTGACTTATATGTGTTTAATGAAAATATTCATAAATTCTCTATTCCTATGACTCCTTATGAGATGATGAAAAAGAAGAAACATGGTCTTGCTCATTTTCATGAATTTGGATATGTTTGGTATACTTTAAATGATAAAGATTTTTTGAACAAATATGATCCAAAAAGTGAAGAATGTATCTTTGATGGCTATTCTTTGAACAATACTGTTATTAGGATGTTTGATCCAAGATTAAATATTGTTCAAGAATCTGTATATGTGGTTTTTAATGGTTTGCCAAGTATTGCAGGTGAGTTAGAGGTTGTTGTGCCAAGTCTACTGGATTCTGATGTTACTCCAACATTGACTCTAGACAATGTTAGTCCAACATCACATGCAGATCCAGAACCTGAACATGAACATGAACCAGAAGCTGATGTTATGCTAACATCAACCAATCCTTATGTTGACACAACAGTAGAGCAGTCAAAATTCTACAATGAAAAGGTTCAAGTTCAAGGGGTTTGGAGGGATACAACTGATAGGATTCAGAGATATCATCCTACATCTCAGGTTACGGTTCAAATCATTAATGACATCAAAACACACAACAAGGAAAGAGTAAATTATAGAGATATGCTAATGTTGAGTGTTTGCATGTCTAGCACATGTTCTGATTATAGTTTAGCTCAATGATTTGCTGATGAAATGGTCTTTGTTTATACTAACAAGTTTACTCTAGACAAGTTTGTTGAGGCTTTACATCAGTGATGAGCGTGATTGGTGAACTGGATTTCTTCTTGGGTTTGAAAGTGAAGCAAAAGGAGGATGGGATGAGCATGATTGGTTTGGAGGAGTCAAAGTCGAGCACGAATCAAATGTCTTCTACTTGGGTGATTGGAAAAGGAGACACAAGCTTGCTATGTCTATCCATCACTTGCCCATATATTATGAACTCGGTTTGTGTCTGTGTTGGTGTCAGGTATTACGCTGAACCTAAAGTTTTTTACTTAATTGTTGTGAAGCGAACACTAAAATATATAGCTGGTACTGTAGACTTAGGCATTTGGTATACACATGATGCAAATACAAACCTTGTCGGTTTTGATTCTGACTGGGCTGGAGATTTAGCTGATAGAAAATCTACATGCGGGGGTTGTTTTTCTTTGGGAAATAATATTTCTTCATGTTATAGCAAGAAACATAATCGCGTGTCATTGTCAACTGTTGAATTTGCAGCTTGCAGCTGTATTACCCGTTTTATATGGCTTAAACACATGTTGCATGA
The DNA here is from genome assembly GCA_948329865.1 of Linaria vulgaris. Lineage (NCBI taxonomy): Eukaryota > Viridiplantae > Streptophyta > Magnoliopsida > Lamiales > Plantaginaceae > Linaria > Linaria vulgaris. The sequence goes on from OX415252.1 coordinate 79,088,742, forward strand.
CTATGGGATAAAAAGTGACACATTGTTGTTGTTTAGTTAAAACCTTTGTGCCATTGACATATCAAGAAATCAGGTGCATCATTCTAGATTAAATCATACATCTTTTATGCATCATTTCTTGAGAAATCTGGTAGATGAAAAGGTAATAAATATTGATCACTTAGAGACCAACAACCAGTTAGCTGATATGTTTAAGATGTCATTAGATAGCGGGAGGTTCTTCAATTTAAAGAAGTCTCTTGGCTTGAATGGGCTGTGACTCAGTGTTGCATTCTGGTGTTGCCATAACACCACTGGTTAACACCGTAGTATGTTTGTGGTGTATAAGATTGCATTAGATGTTTCTGTTTGATTTCTGTGTTTGTTCTTTTTTGTCTTCATGAATGTTTGTTATTATTGGTTTGTATGGTTGACCAAGATTGTTAGCTAATTTTACTGGTGGACATGTTCATCTCAATAGTTTTATAAAGTAAAAACTATGTTGTTGGTTTGAGAATGTTTACCTAACATATGGGAGAAGCTGGGATACACAGAGTTCACTACTTTGGTGTTATTCAGTTGTGACTTATCCATGTTAGGTTGGACAGAACATGAAGAGAAGCCGGGGTTCATGATGTTGATAGCTTCAGTGATATTCAGTTGTACTTATTTGAATGTTTATATTATGATTAGCCAAGGAAATGCATGATGGTAATCCTTTCTACTGGGATGTTTGGAGTTTCGACTGCTTCACATTCAGTAGCACTGATCACTTGGTGTTTCTCTTGTAAACAGGTTGGTCAACAAGTATGCATAATGAGTTAGGGTGATGAAGTATCTGATAAGTGTATTGTCTTCATTCAATTCCTTTGTACTTGCCTAATCTGTAGCTAATAATAGTGTTACTGGGGTGTGTGAAGTCTTGTGTTGCCCTCATTAAGTGATGATATTATCATTTTTTAACATTCTTCAGTATTGGTTCAAAAAGAGTTTATGATAATTGATAAAGATTTGAGTTGATATGATTTGTTCCCAGTCTATGTAGCTGATACTCCATGGTTACCATCTTCCAATGTTAACTCAACATTCTGCATTCTGCATTTCATTTAGGCATGCATTCATTCTTTCTTTCTTGACGTGTTTGTGTTGGTTTGAGCTTAAGGGGGAGAAATAGTTATGTTCTCATGTGAAGACATATATTTTGGGTGATTCAGCTGCGGTGACACACTAAGTTGTCTTTAGTTATGACTTGGAAGTAGATTAACTTCTTTAATTTACTTCATACCCAAAATGTTGGATTTTCTGTTAACTAACTCTCCTTTCTATGTACAGGTCTGATATATCTTTGGTACTAATTTGCTAATATGTCTTAAGTTTCAGATATATGTTTTCAGGTCTAGCTCATGCTTTTAATTGAAAATATCTTGAGGGTAAGCTCAATATCTCCGCATTCACAAGAACCAATGTTGATTCAGAACAGGTGTCAATGTTGTGCCAACATCAGTCTGTAAGCATGTTGTCTCAACATCTAGGTTTAACATTATGACTCATAAGTTTTTTTAGTGAACTGCTCTGGTCATGTGTGAAGTAACTCGGTGTCACTTGTTGTCTCAACAGGCGGTAATTATGCATGATTTATTTTAAGAAACCGCCCATTACTTCTTTCACTTGTGATTTTGAATCTCTAATCTCTTTGTGCCCAATTCTCTAAAATACTATGAATTTTCACTTGCAATTGTTTTTGAAATCCTTGGCATGCATCTCTGATCCTGATTGTGGCCCTTGGTATGGTGAATTAAGGATATAACCCCACCCCTACTCTTTGAGTTCTTTCTCGTAGGTACAACACTCGTTTCGGACATTGTTGCTTAGACAAAACAACTTAAAACTGAGGAATAATGTGTTGTTTTTGTTGGTACTTCAGACACAGTTGAGGAGATAGTGCTTGAGGAACATTTTGCAGAGAAAGCTGATTTGATTGAGGGGGAGAATACGTTAGTTGCTGGAGAGACTAATGTGGGTGATAATGGTGGTTTTGTTGCTGGTTTTTGTAAACTCTTGTGCATGTACATTCTGGTTTCAATGTTAAGACAACATTGATAAACGTCAATGTTAGAACAACATTCTGGATTCAATGTTAAGTTAACATTGATACAGTCTGATGTTATGACAACATTGATAGATGTCAATGTTATGCCAACATTGAGTTTGATAGCTTGCATTAAGGGGGGCAGTGTTATACTGCTGGTACTTATAAAGAAAAAGAGATGTTGATGCTGCTGGTTGATTACAAGGTGATAAGGAGAATGAGAAAGAGAAGGAGGACAGAGAGGTAGAGAAAGTAGATGGAGTGATGAAGAAGAAAAATATGATTCTGAGGAAAAGGATTAAGAAACTAAGAATGGTGATGATGAAACCATTGAGATGAAGAGGATAAGGAAGAAGGTTCTGAGAAGTCTGATGATGTTGAGTCTGAGCTAGTTGTTACTACAACATCGCTGGAGAACAATGTTGACTCTAACATCAGAGGTAACACTTGAGGTAATATCTACAATTGAGGCTAACTTTAATTTCATGTTGGGAGATAAGACTGTGGCTATGGAGGATTTTAAGAAATAATGAATGATAAAGTTCTTAGAGAGAGAAATGGAAATAGTTGCTAAAGAAATAGCCATAGAATTTTATCTTATGAAGTGATTCGTCAAGATTTTTCTTTCCTCACAAAAAAGGGGAGAAGTAAGCCATTTGATCTTCATGTTTATTCTACTGGTTCTACAATTCTTATATAGCTAATGTCTTCTTAGTTATGCTTATAATTATGATGTTTAACTCGTTGTGTATTCTTATTAGTATCTTAAAGCTACTTGGTTAATAGTGTCATATTAAGGGGGAGTAGCTTAAGATATTAATGATGTTGTGTTGCTGGAGCACTGTGCATAATATGAATAGTGGATATGTTTGGTTTTGTGAAGAAAGGCAAAAATGGAGATATTAAAAGTGCAAGTATTTTGTCAATGTTAGATCAACAGTGTAACTGCAATGTTAGGATAACATTGAACACAGAAAAACTGCACATTCGGGATTTATTGCTATAATTGTGTTTTGCCTTTATTCACTTACTAACTTAGTTCCACGAGTTGTAGTTGGTATTTGTATGTACTTCAGGTCAAGAGACTTCAAGAAATGGTCTATTTCCTTAAAGAAAAGTTGTCATTCAAAGAGAAGTTTCCAAAGAAGAACTTTCCATAATTAAAGAAGGAAAGATGTGTGCGCTACAAGGAAAGATCAAGGCGTGTGAATTGCAAGGACGAAAAAAGATTACATGCAGTAGGATTCTTTCCATAGAAGACTACAAGATGGAGATTCTTTCCTTAGAAGACTTCAAGTTAAAGAAGGAAACTTTTCCATTCAAGACTTCTAGTCAAAGAAGGAAACTTTCCATTGAAGACTTCAAGTTAGACAAGGAAACATTTCCCTATTGAAGGAGACTTGCCATGAATGAAATTAGAGTCATACAAGGAGATCTAATAGCAATAAAAAACGTGCACAACATGTCTTGGCCATCAAGGAAGACTACACTATAAATAGGCATGTTGGGCATCAAGAAAAAGATACGAAGACAAGAGCGAAAATATCATGTGAGGAAATCTTTATAGTCGAGTGTCTTTGTCTTGTTTTACCAAGTTTGTGTTTAGCAAATTAAGTCTAAGTTTTAGAGTTAAGAAGCTTTACTTGTAAGGAGTTACATCCTTAGTTGCTTGGTTGAGTTCGATCAATTCGAGAGTGGGAAGCTTGAGAGTTGTGAGAAACATATTTTGATAAACCCTTGTGATATTTCGCCTACGGCTCGGAAGACCATATTAATATATTATCTTCTTAAAATTACATCTACTTGTGTTCTTCATTTATCCGTTGCGTTATACTATCTGTCAAGTAGATTTGTGCTAACGATTAACTGTCGTTAACCGGATGTTAAGATAACATCGAGAGTTCAACATTAGCTTAATATTGGAAAAGCTGATCATTGTTAGACTAACATCAAGGTTAACATTGTGCGACAAGTATCAAGTCTCGATCCAACAATTTCAACAAAGACAAAGATGTAAAGTAGAACTATGTAAATATAATCTTTTCACACATCACAAATTTATCAATAACTCAAAATTGCACCAATTTTTTTTGGAGGTTTTAAGTAATGAGGACAAAATGAAGTAGATGAGAAAGTAAGTCACCAAAAATTAGGACCCACCCACCAAAATGTAGAAGAGATTGTGGAATAAAAATCAAGTCAATTAAAAAGACTCATTGCTACATCTTAATTTACAGTAGTCACGATCTAAAGTTTGGTAATTGTAGGGGTCCATAGAGATGTGATTCACATACATGTTCCACGAGTCTCCTCCTCACTTAGATTTAGATAAGCCCATATAAAATATATTAAAATATGTGTTATTTATCGACTATAATAATGTCCTTGTTTTTTCTTTTGTAAAATAACATGTTTTGCATTATTATAGCATTTTTGTACGTCAAATCATTATTAGAGCATAAAATAACTTGCCTTGTCTTGTGCTAAGGTAGAGCAGATTGTTTTCACATCCTAGATTCGCTTCTATTTTTGACTAGGTCAAGGATGTTCTGGAAAATTAAGACAATATATTTTAAAGAAAACAAATACTTTATTAATTAGTATGTGGCGTACATACTGTCATGCACCAACGAAGGTAATCTTGCCTACGGGCCAGATTTTTTTTTACCTCTTTCAATTAATTACAACTTGTTATAGACGAGCTGACTTTATTCAATGTTTTCTTTATTATATACTACGCATTTGATTAAATAAGTACACCAGATAGTCTGGCTGGGACATTGAATTACCAAAATGATATAATGATATAGTAATTTAAATCCGTACGTTGCAAATACATATAATTAAATAAATCAGGTGTATATATAAATATAAATATATATAATACGTTATTGATTAAGATATTGGTTATGATTGCATTACATCATCCAAAATTATAATATTTAATGCTTCAAATGTTTATACATAATTTTTTATGCATGAATCAAGTCAGAAATTTTAATACACGAATCAATTGTAACTTTTAGCTTTCATATATATATATATATATGTGTGTGTGTGTGTGTGTGTGTGTGTGTGTGTGTGTGTGTGTGTGTGTGTGTGTGTATAGTTGATTAGCTTGTTAATACGTGACGTTATAGATTACAAGACTTCAGAATCAATTGATTTTTATATTTTTTTTTCTAAAAGTGTGTGAGTAACTTATGTCCAAATCAAATGTTTACCGTGAGTTAGTAATAACGTGTAGAATTTTTACTCTCATAATCACGCACTCAACTTAATCGGCGTGAAAGGCACAGACATACCACCCTACCTCTCTCCCCCCGCCCCACCTCTATAAATTGACCTCCATGAACTACATTCTGTACACACAAAAGCCAGCTACGTACTACTCTTAAAACACACACACAAACATTGAAATAATTAGAAATGGCAGCTGCTAGTTTTCCAGTGGTTAGCATGGAGAAGCTCAATGGTGTTGAAAGAGCTGTCACAATGGAGATCATCAAAGATGCATGTGAAAACTGGGGCTTCTTTGAGGTACTAGCTACTATTATTAATTGGTAATTATTAGTTGTTTTTTTAACATATACATATATATTAATTATATTGATCTAATGTTTAATTTATTTACTTTTTGTTTTGAATTTAGCTGGTGAACCATACTATTGCACCTGAGTTTATGGACACAGTTGAGAGATTGACAAAAGAGCATTACAGGAAATGTATGGAACAAAGATTTAAGGAAATGGTTGAGAGCAAAGGACTAGATGCTGTTCAGTCTGAAATTGAGGATATCGACTGGGAAAGCACTTTCTTCTTGAAACATCTACCTATCTCTAACATCTCTGAAATCCCTGATCTTGATGATGAATACAGGTTTATTATTTATTATATGTTCTTGTCACACATCTCTCGATTCTTTTTTCGAGTTTTGTCGGTTTAATTAGTCCTATTTCACGCTCCTTAGGAACGAACAAGGACTTCTGTATATAGTACATATTCTGCCCCGCTTCCTCTATTAGAGGGAAACACGAGATCTAAATTCTAATAACTTTTTACCTATTTAGGATATATATAGAATTACTATACTATTCATAAAATCATTATTGATGCCTAAAGTTATGAGTTGTAACGCCTCTCTAATTTGTTTGGGACCACACAAACAACAGGACAAAAACATCATTGAGAGAAATCTGGGTTTTTTTTTTATTTTTTTCATGTTATATTTGTTTGTTTTGTTACTTAAAAGAGTTTTGTGGATTATTACAATAGGAAGGTTATGAAGGAGTTTGCTGGCCAACTTGAGAAACTAGCTGAGCAACTACTTGATTTGCTGTGTGAGAATCTTGGCCTTGAAAAGGGATATCTCAAGAATGCATTCTATGGCTCTAAAGGTCCAACCTTTGGAACTAAAGTGAGCAACTACCCACCATGCCCCAAACCTGATCTGATCAAAGGCCTCCGGGCCCACACCGATGCCGGTGGCATCATCCTTCTCTTCCAGGATGACAAGGTCAGCGGCCTCCAGCTCCTCAAGGACGGTGAGTGGGTCGACGTCCCACCCATGCGCCACTCCATCGTCATCAACATTGGTGACCAACTTGAGGTAAATAACACATGAGCACAAACATAAATTCGTTTACACCATTTTGTGTGATACTTTGTGTGTCGTATAAACAAACACCGTCTTTGGTTTTAAGATTGCGAAAGATATGTAATCAGAATTCAGAACCACATGGTGCACATAGCAGTCCATGAAGTGGTATAGAAGATCTGTTCCACTTTATAGCACACTAAAATAAATGTTGAAACACTAAAAATAGATGATTATTTGCAATGTTGTTAAAACTCCCCGGGTTTGTTTTTGTTGCTATTCACACTTTTAGAGAGCTTACCCATAATGTGCTTTTGCTATTGCAAGTGGTGCTTTTCGAATTATTTAGATAATTTTCTATAGTTACACCAAATCTAAGGGTCTGTTTCTAACTATCTTTATATTTCACTTATGTGATTCCAATTAATTCAAGTTATAGCGTGACTATAATTAACTTAAGTTTCCTTTGAATATTTCTTGAAGGTAATCACTAATGGGAAGTACAAGAGTGTGCTTCATCGAGTAATTGCGCAGCCGGATGGCAACAGAATGTCTCTTGCATCGTTCTACAATCCGGGAAGCGATGCCGTGATCTTTCCCGCCCCAGCTTTGGTCGAGAAAGAAGAGAGCAAAGATTTGTACCCGAAATTCGTTTTCGAGGACTACATGAAGCTCTATGCTGGTGTCAAGTTCCAGGCCAAGGAGCCAAGATTTGAAGCTTTTAAGAACATCCAAACCCCTGCTAAATTGGGACCGATTGCAACTGCTTAAGTGTTAATTTAGAATATATATATTCAGCTTGTTGTTATGTGAGTTTAATTATGGTCTAATGTAATAGTTAAGCTACTAAGCACTGCTGGAAAAAGTTTGTTCCCTTCGTTTTATATATTTGAGTGGTTTAGAAAATGTGTTTGTACTGTGCTGGATTGAAGAGGATTCCTGTGTGATGATTGATCTTACCTTCTGATTTACTAAATTAATCAAAAGAATTCTCTTATTCTAGTTTTGAAATCTTAACTGGACAAGAATTCCCAGCCAAAGGAACTTACAATTAACTCAAAAAAGTATTCTTTTTCTTTTAAGGATATGACATTCCAAAGGTGCATACTGTGCTTATTTTACTAAGTATTAAATGGAGTCTGACCCAGAAGAACAAATACAATAATGTACACAAAAATCCAAGCTAAAGAAACTTCTCGCGGACATTTGGATCAACCAACGAAAATCAATATATAGTCTGATTGGTTCACACTGCGATTGGAGTACCAACCAAATAATAAATTCACTTCAGTCACAAATTCACTTTGACCTCTTCTTATAATAAGTTGATTCTAAATGCGGGTCCCCGCTGGCATTTACCAAAATACACCAATTCCACTATTTATAGCAGTTTGATTAACCCTTGAATGCCCACTTTCGTATATGATTCAGTGAGTAAAAAACCTTTCATAATCTACTCATTCAAATAAAATAAAGAACCTAACCTAACCAAACCAAGTGAGAAAAAAAAATCCTTACCTGATTATCCTAGGGATAAGTCAAAAAATCCTTGCCTGATTATCCTAGGGATAAGTCCTGAAAAAATAGATTTTGATGTCCTAATGTTATCCTATCCAGACATGTTAAAGTCAAAAAACAAAAAAAAAACTACTAAAGTAGTAAAATAAAGGGCAGTTCAAGATTCACTATCACATCACATGCACGCTCATTGACGAAATTTTCTACCTGAAAGAAATCTTTACAGTCTGTACAAATGGTCCAAACTTTGAGTGGGATTTGCTGTATCATTCCTTATCTCATGGTATCACATAAAGAAATCCCAACTACTGAAAAATGGATTCCATTTGAAGATACAAAAGAATTTTCACTGCCCAAATTCTCCAAGATTTTTGCCACAAATTGATCACTACAGCTCATTCAGCAATTACTGACTGTTCGATCTGACCAGACTGGGAAGCAAAAACAAATACAAAGGTTCATGTAAAGATACCATATCATGTATGTGGACAGGATTAGGATATGAACCATTAGCTATATCGGCACTCGAACCGCACCTACATTCCTACAGTAGCCAATAGCTCAACACATATAAGAACCCGTGAGAATTACCGCAGCCACAATACAAGTGGCTGCGTGAAGTGTAATCAGTTTATGTGCATTGAGACAAAGAAGCTGTGAGTGCAAGACAAAGATAAAAGAAAAGGCTACCAAGCCAAAACGTTCTAAACACGATGATGCGTCATTAATTTATGACTCTTTGAGAGTAATTCATAATAATCAGGCAATTGATTACAATAAAACTAGTATTGACATTCAGAAACTTCGATGAATCATTGCAAAGTTAGGGTCGGCCTGAAACCATCATTATGGGGGAGATGACGTTCCAACTATGGAGCTTTGTACTAGAACAAGTTGGTCCCTTCTTCCAGGGTAAGCCAGGAAATGTATCTTATATCCGCACCAAGCAAAAAGAAGCAAGAACAAATAAACCATCAAAAAAAAAATGCAAACACCCTTCCACAACACCATGTAAATTAGAGTTACCCCAAGATAATCAGACTGAATACTTCTATTTGCCTCCTTCTTCAACAACTTCAGCATTCAGAGCCTCGACCTTTTTCTCGTTCCCATAAACCACTTCATTATAACAATGACTTTTTCAAAACTGTAGAAATATCTGCTTCAGAAGACAGATACCGGCTAGTTTAAATCGCTCTACTGCCATATCCAGATTCTTCTTCCAACAACCAGGCAAGCCCAGTTTGCATTCAACCTGAGATCGCTCAAAATGCATGTTACCCTGGAAGAGGTGAATCTGGGATCTCATAACTGTACCTTGCTCTACTGCTTCCTCCGGTGAAACTTCCCCTTGAACCGATGTACCAGACGCATCTCCTTCCCAACCACTACCCTGTTTCTTCATTCTTTTTAGAGTTCATCCTTCTTGCTTGCATTAGGATCTTTCAACTCATTAGCTCTCTGCTCCTCTAGCTTCTCCTACATCTCAGTTGCCGCTTTCATTTTCTCTTCTGCAGTGTCGAAAAGACTGATTGTGTCAGTTGGATCCTATTTCGAGAGATCCTCTTTCTTAGCTAGAAGAAAAGACCAATGCAGTTTTGCCATTTCAAACTGTTATTGTCTCAGGGCCAGTAATCGTTCATAAAAATCTGGCTTGATAACTAGAGCCTCCTCACACTTGTATTTAGCAAGGGAGTACTTTTCTCTTACCCAATGTTACCCAATCATAAGCAGTTTGAAGTTGTGCAGCCATCATTTCTTGTGCCGCTGATTCATCTATTGGGATTTATTTCCTCGCCGCACACATATGGACATTTCCCCAGTTGAAAGAAGGCCTGAGCAGCCACTTCCTGAAATTTCAAGGCAGTCTTATCAACAAGATTTTGAGCCTCTTCTCCTGCCACAGTTTCCTCAAGTGCTTCACAGCACAGCTCCATCCCAAGCTCATGCAGATCACTATGAGCATCTGTACCGATTCCAACATGAGTACGGAAGAGTTGTGCAAACTCAAATAACCACCAATCATCCATCTCTTCCAGCAACAGCAACGGTGGTTCATGCTCGGGACTCAGGTTCAACAACTGCAACATGCAACATGCCAACTATTGGTCCGTCTCTTATCATCAGTATCAGCATCTCCCGGAACAAGATTGGTGTTGTCGGCATGGGACTCTGCCATTCTAAATTCAGCCTTGCTGCATGTTATCGTCACTAAACCACACCATCGCGGATCGCGCTATCCTTATATTTAACCAACACACACAGCTTTTGACACAGGGAAGCGCCGTCCGTTTAATAAACAACCAACCACGCAAAACTTTGAAACTGCAATTCACAGACATTTGATTTGGGCAAAAACGTATGTCATGTTCATAAACAACCTTCAATGGGTCTCATCTCATATCATTGTGAACCGTAACAACTACTTCAGCAATTGCCCATGAAATTTGAAGATTATCAGAGCAACAACAACAACACCAGCATTCATGCAGCAATGGAACAGGAAGGGAAAGAGCATGTGAAGTTTGGAAATGAAAAGATACTTGCACAACAAGGAAAAATGAGCTGATTGCTTAGGTGTCTTTGTTGGTAGTTAGGAAGAATATTTTTTGTATCTTTTCTCTTTCCTATGTGTAAAGTTACTTCTTACAAGCTATAAATAAGTAGATGTGCCTTCATTGTAATTATCCACTTTACAACTTTTATGCAATGATGAAAATCTTTTTTGTTCCATCTCCAACACACAAGAACATGAGTTCTTTTTGTTTGTTTTGCCTTTTTCTGATATGGTATCAGAGCAGTGTCTCTTGGTCCGTACCATCTCTTTCGCGTGAAACTTCACATTCACCATGACCAATCCTTCTTCACCTGCATCAAGCAACACCACCTCACCAGCTTCACACCACACAGGATCTCAGCATAATGCTACTGGGTCTCAATGGCCAGGACTGCCTAGGATCAGTAATTATGTTGATGATCCAACTCATCCTCTTTATCTGCATCATGGAGAAAATTCAGGGCAGCATCTTGTTAATCAAAAACTCACAAGCCAAAACTATTACAGATGGAGCAGAACCATGCATCTTGCTCTCTTTGCCAAAAACAAACTCGGTTTTGTTGATGGATCCATTCCTGAACCACCACCAACAGATCCAACTTATGGACAGTGGGTGCGTTGTAACTCAATGGTGATCTCATGTATTACCAACGCTTTGTCATCTGAAATATCTGATTACCCACTGTTCTCTGATTCAGCACTGAGATTGTGGAATGAACTGCGCAAACAATTCTCTAGAAGCAGTACCATTAGAGTCTATGTTCTTGAACAACAACTTACCAAAATTAAACAAGATGGCAGTCCACTGAGCATCTATTTTGCTAGATTAAAAGTGATATGGGATGAACTCAGTTCATATAATGTACCTCTCACTTGATCTTGTGGGGTGTTGCAAGGTTTACATGCTAAAAATGAAAGGAAAAGGATTATGGTGTTCTTGATGGGACTGGATGATAAAGTTAATCAAGTTAGAAACTAGATCTTGTTAAAAGAGCCCTTACCACCTCTTGATGATATTTTTGGTCTGGTGCTTCAAGAGGAAGCTAATTTTGATTTGTCTGTTGGTACTGGTTCTGCAGTATGCAGACTTCACAGGGATCTCAAGAGAGTGCTATGGTGTAGTTCCTCAAGAGAGTGCTATGGTGAACTACAGTCAAAAGCCACCATTCAAACCATGGAATAAGCAATCCAACAGTAACAACAACAAGCAAGGCCACCATGCAGCAAATGTGGCAAAACTAACCATACTGTTGACACATGCTTTGAGGTTTATGGATATCCTCCTGGACATAAACTTGCAAGGTTCAAACCAGCACAACAACCCTACAAAGGATCTACATCTGTTGTCAATCAAGCCACTCATGGTATTGTTGCTCAAGGACCACAGTTGCCTATCACACAAGAGTAGTTACAGCAGATTTGTTCTCTTTTCCAAAGCTCCACTTCCACTCTCAATCAGGTTAAATCAATCGACAAAACACTCACTCAGGTATTCACCAAGTTCTTAAATGTGCTCTTTCTAATTCCAGTTCAGTCAACTCTTGGATCTTGGATTCAGGGGCAACTGATCATATTATTTGCACTCCCAGCCATTTCACTTCTCATCAGCCTCTATCTAATACTATAGTGAAACTTCCTGATGGTAAACACACTTATGCCACCTCTATTGGAACTGTGATTTTGAACAATAAACTTACCCTCACAAATGTATTGTGTGTGCCATCTTTCCATTTCAATTTACTGTTTGTCAGTAAATTAGTCACTGAACTTCAATGTGTTCTTATAATGTGGGGTAACTTGTGTTTGATACAGGACATTCTCAGCTGGGAGATGATTGGGATAGCTGAGCTGAATGCAGGCATGTACCACTTGTCCTTGAAGAAGCAATTTCCTGATTTTAGTAGAATAGTTCAAAGTAGCAAACATTATGTTTCTGTTTCTTGTTTTGAATCTATGCTTTGGCATGTAAGAATGGGACATCCCTCTGTATCCTGATTATCCTTATTGAAATCATATAATGAAGCATTTCCTTCAAAGTTTGATTCTATTACTTGTGATGTGTGTCATTTATCTAAACAGCACAAATTACCTTTCTCTCATAATCCTCACATCTCTCAAAATATTTTTGATCTTATACATATGGACATTTGGGGGCCCTTTAGTGTTCCATCAATGAATGGCAGCAAGTAGTTTCTCACCATAGTAGATGACCACAGTAGGTTCACATGGACCTACCTCATGAAGAATAAAAGTGACACCAGAAACCTTATACAACAATTCTTTGAAATTGTCAAGACACAATTTAATCTCAATATCAAAAGTATAAGGACTGATCAGGGACTTGAGTTCAACATGAATGAGTATTTTGCTTCAAAAGGAGTAATACATCAGCAAAGTTGCACCTATACTCCACAACAAAATTCTATTGTGGAAAGAAAACATCAACACCTACTCAATGTTGCCAGGTCTTTGAGATTCCAGGATTCTCTTCCTCTTCTATTTTGGGGAGAATGCCTTCTCACTGCAGCCTATCTCATAAACAGAACCCCTACTCCCTTGTTGCAGAATAAAACTCCTTTTGAGCTACTCTTCTCTAAACGGCCAAAATACTCCCATCTCAAGGCCTTTGGATGCCAGTGTTTTGCTTCCACTCTACCTCATCCACAACATAAATTCTCTCCGAGAGCTAGTGAATGTATCTTCATTGGTTATCCCCCTCACATTAAGGGATACAAAATGTATGATATGGCTTCCAAAAGAGTGTTCATTTCAAGGGATGTAACCTTCAATGAATCTTACTTCCCCTTTAAATCATCACATGTCATTCCTCTCTCCTCTGATTCTCCATTCCCCTAGCATCACCTAATGCTTTTGACAATGATCATGTTCCTATAAGACACATTCCCTCAGAAGTGTCTACTCCCTCTTTAGAAACACACACTTCTTCCTCACCTCTACCTAGCTCACCTACCATTAACTCTCCAGTCACCTCTACTCAGTCCTCACTTCTCATTGATTCTCCTATTGGTATTAGACATTCCTCTAGAACCAGGAGACCACCAGCCTATTTAAAGAACTTCTAGTGCAAGCTTGCAGCCATCTCAGCTGCTTCAATCTCTCCTGTTGAGTTGACCTCTCCACAAGGTACTTCTCCTTATTTTAACATTAACTTATCTTTCAGTAGATTCTCTCCTTCCCATTTACACTATGCCCTATATGTTGCTTCTCATAATGAGCCTAGTTCCTTTCATGAAGCAAACCTGAACCCTTTGTGGATGGAGGCAATGTCTGTTGTATTAACTGCTCTTTAGGACAATGGCACTTGGTCCCTCACAACTTTGCCTCCTGGTAAGACAGCTATAGGTTGTAGGTGGGTCTACAAAGTGAAATTCACTTCAAATGGAGAAGTTGAGCGCTATAAAGCTAGGCTAGTGGCAAAAGGATACAGTCAACTTGAGGGATATGACTATTTTGAAACCTTTTCTCTAGTAGCAAAAATCACCACTGTTAGATGTCTCTTGGCTTTTGCAGCTGCTCATGACTGGCTCCTCTTTCAACTTGATGTAAATAATGCTTTCCTCTATGGTGATTTAGAGGAGGAAGTGTATATGTCACCACCTCCTGGTCTTGCTACTGAGGGGGAGCAAGTTTGTAAGCTTCATAAATCATTACATGGATTGAAACATGCCTCTAGACAGTGGAATTACAAACTGACTTCTGTTATTGTCAATGAAGGTTACAAACAATCCTCTGCAGATCACTCTCTTTTCATCAAACATTCTAGCCCTACTTCTATCACTGTCATCCTCATCTATGTAGATGACATTATCATTGGAGGAAATGATCCTGCAGAGCTTGAAAAACTAAAGGCATATTTGAAGAAAAACTTCAAACTCAAGGATCTTGGACCACTCAAGTACTTCCTTGGAATAGAAGTAGCCAGAAACAAATCTGGAATATCTCTGAATCAGAGAGAGTACACTCTTGACATCATAAATGATTGTGGATTGTTAGGAGGAAGATCTGTTGGTTTCCCTATTGATCAGAACTTGAAACTAAGCCATGAAGGAGAAGATGTCTTGGAGGACCCCACTGAATACAGAAGGTTGATAGGAAGACTTCTATATCTTGTTTTTACTAGACCAGACATTGCTTATAGTGTTCAAACTCTAAGTCAGTTCATAGCTAATCCTCTCAAGTCACACATGCATGCTGCACTCAGAGTTGTGAGGTATCTTAGATCAGCACCAGGACAGTGACTCTTGTTTCCAAGGAAAAATGTTGTACATATGATGATGTTGATTGGGCATCATGTGTAGATACAAGGAGGCCTGTCACAGGGTTCTGCATTTTTCTTGGGGATGCACTGATTTCTTGGAAGTCCAAGAAACAACATACTGTTTCTAGATCTTCTGCTGAAGCATAATATAGAGCAATGGCTTCAGCAGTTTGTGAAATAGTTTGGATTAAAAATCTCTTAAATGATCTAGGATGCAAGCATGAACTGCCAGCTCTATTGTTCTGTGATAACAAAGCTGCTATCCATATATCATTTAATCATGTGTTTCATGAGAGAACAAAACACATTGACATATATTGCCATCTGGTCAGGGAAATGATGCAGCAAGGCTTGTTCAAGTTAATTCATGTTAAGACTAGAAATCAGTTAGCAGATATATTTACAAAGGGTCTTGGAGTGAAGCAGTTTAGACAGCTTCTTGGCAAGATTAGAGTGTATGATATGCACTCTAATCTTGAAGGTGAGTATCAGAGCAACAACAACAACACTAGCATTCATGCAGCAATGGAACAGGAAGAGAAAGAGCATGTGAAGTTTGGAAATGAAAAGATACTTGCACAACAAGGAAAAATGAGTTGATTGTTTAGCTGTCTTTGTTGGTAGTTAGGAAGAATATTCCTTGTATATTTTCTCTTTCCTATGTGTAAAGTTACTTCTTGCAAGCTATAGATAAGTAGATATGCCTTCATTGTAATCATCCACTTTACAACTTTTATGCAATGATGAAAATCTTTTTTGTTCCCTCTCCAACACACAAGAACATGAGTTCTTTTTGTCTGTTTTGCCTCTTTTCTGATAAGGAAGTCAAGGTCAACGGCAACGGCAATGGCAACAGCAGGGGAATGCTTATTATCTCTTCTTCTTTTTCTTGGCACCAAATTTCCCCCATAAAATTCCACTCAAGGATTGAAACTTTATTCAATTACAGAAATAATAAATAAAATTAATAGCAGGTTGGAAGCTTTTTGATAATCAGGGTAAAACAAACAGAGAACGAAATAATAAGAACAAAAAATATAAACACTTACAGAGGTGCCAATCACTGATGAATCGAAGCTAAGACAAATGGGTCGTGATTAATTCTTTTTAATTTATTGAGAGAAGAAATGAAGGAGGAAGGTTTATTTAGCAAAAGCAGTGAAATCTCAGAAAGTAAATTTTTCAAAATTGAATATCCCTCCCTCATGAGCCCTCCTCGTACACTACTAACTCCAAGTCCATGGTTGTCGTTCGATTGAGCTGTGGCTATCACCACCGTCCACCGTTGCCGTTCGTATGCTTATTCCCATCATCTAATCACTGCAATCATGGTTTTGACCTGTTTAATATTGTAATCATTTTGACAATTTTATAAACTTTGAAAATATTTCACAAATGCCATGAACATTTTTAAATGCCAAGAGAGAAAAGAATAAAGTTAAAAATCAAATGAAGACTCCAATTCGTGTTTTCATACACATTTCAACGACTTATGTGTAATAATTAAGTTATTAGTTTTTAATTGTACATATAGCATATATTTACTAGGGCTAACTTATAAAGAAACATTATAATAACGAAGTAAGAAAATGATACATTATATGTATATATTATGTGGACTCCAATGATTAATATTATTCTATGTTGCGCGGGTTCCAATGATTAATGTGTGCGGGTCCCCATTGATTACTACTTCATTTTATGTTAAGTTGGACCCAATTGATTACTATGTGGCTCACTAGTTATTTATTACTGCAAAATAAAACAAAATCTAGTAATTAGTGGAACTTACAAGGGTAAAAAAATAAATAGTTGAAAATAGAAGGCCATAATTGGAGAACATAAATTGGACGATTTGTTCTTATAATTCATTTTATATTAAGTGGCCCATAATTGATCAATACCTTCGAACCCACAAGTTATCTATCGCTACAAAATATAATAATTAGTTGAATCTACAAGAAGAAAAAAGTAAATAGTTGAAAGGAGAAGGGCGTAATTGGAAAACGTCAATTTGACGGGGAAAACGATCAATTCTTACAAATTATTTTATATTAAGTAGACCCAGTTGATTAATACGTGCAAGACCACAAGTAATCTATTACTGCAAAACAAAACAAAATATATTAATTAGTGGAACTTACAAGGGTAAAAAATTAAATAGTTGAAAATAGAAGGCCATAATTGGAGAACATAAAGTGGACGATTTGTTCCTATGATTCATCTTATATTAAGTGGCCCACAATTGATCAATACCTTTGGACCCACAAGTGATCTATCACTACAAAATACAATAATTAGTTGAATCTACAAGAAGAAAAAAGTAAATAGTTGAAAGGAGAAGGGCATAATTGGAAAACATCAATTTGACGGGGAAAACGATCAATTCTTATAATTTATTTTATATTAAGTAGACCCAGTTGATTAATACGTGCAAGACCACAAGTAATCTATTACTGCAAAACAAAACAAAATATAGTAATTAGTGGAACTTACAGGGGTAAAAAAAAGTAAATAGTTGAAAATAGAAGGCCATAATTGAAGAACATAAATTGGACGATTTGTTCTTATAATTCATCTTATATTAAGTGGCCCACAATTGATCAATACCTTCGGACCTACAAGTTATCTATCACTACAAAACAAAACAAAATACAATAATTAGTTGAATCTACAAGAAGAAAAAAGTAAATAGTTGAAAGGAGAAGGGCATAATTGGAAAACATCAATTTGACGGGGAAAACGATCAATTCTTATAATATATTTTATATTAAGTAGACCCAGTTGATTAATACGTGCAAGACCACAAGTAATCTATTACTGCAAAACAAAATAGAATACAATAATTAGTTGAACTTACAAGGACATAAAAATAAATATTTAAAAATAGATGGAAACATAAGAGGAAAAAAATGGACTGCGAAACCGATCCATTCTTATCAGTATAGATAGATAGATATATGAGGATTTTTTTTTTAAAAGTGAGAACAGCTTCTGCAGACACAAATGTGGGCAAAAACATAGTTGCATGCTTGCATGTAACCATGCTTACATAAAACGAGCAAAGAACAACCCTTAAATCATGTAAATTATTTTGATTTACAAGTTTCCTAAAGTATTAATAATTTGAATCTTTGTTCAGCTAGTTATAAACCGCTTTCCATTTTTAGTAAGTATTAGTTATCAACTGTAATTATATGACACTTATTATATCACACTATAAATAGGACTATAGCGTGTTGATCAATTCACTTCGCTGAGTTCATCTCTCACAACTATGAGAGAATAGTTGTAATTGCCAATTCGCAATTTCGGAATTTAATTGCATTTCAATAATAATTTTGTTCTATTTTTCAATTACGATTCAATGTTGATGACTAGGATTTGATCATGCATTTCAATATGGTATCATTCACCATTGATCTAGTAAAGTTTGTTGCATAGATTCTTCTCGGATAGCGATTGATCGATCGATCATATTATTTGTTGTTATTTTTCGATTCAAATTTCAAGGTTCTTGTGAATCTTTATGTTCGTATGCCTAGATCATGATAATTTTAAATTGTGTTGATTCATCACAATATTGTTTTTCGAAGTTGATTTGATCATAATCTATGTTTTCCTCTTTTTTCGTAACGTTAATTTTGTGGTTGATTGTTATAATGACTGATCCTACATCATCATCTACTACTACACTCCTATTTCATCCAAGAATCTATGTGAGGATTCTTCGGCTCCGTACTTATTATGATCACATGAAAATGTCATTAACAATCAAGAACAAATTGACATTCATTGATGAAACTTTGTCTCAACCTGACTCTAGTGGTCATGTACTCTTTTCTCGTTGGATTAATGACATGAATCTTGTCACGAATGACTTGATTCAGCAATATATATGCCCAAGATCGATATAAGAAAATGATAGATGGATGAAAACCGCAACCCTTATTTCACGAAAAGACAAGAACCTTGGTATAAAACCTCAACCCCAGCCCTCAACGAAAATAAGAGTATTGGTATGTGAAGACGCCACAAATGGTAATGGAATTCCGTTTGATAAGTCGACAATGAACGCCACAGAAAATTCCAAAAATTTCTAAAAGTTCTTCATAGAAACAAGAGAATTAATCTCACAATTATTTAGCAGTAACACTTGTTCTTTTCCATTGAATAAATCCATATATATAGGTTTATATTATATGAATCCTAATAGGAGAGAAGACAGGGTCCTTCTTGAAAAAGAAAACTTAAATAAACTAGGAAACTAATTAAATAAAGAAATTAAGACTCCGAATGAAAAAACAAAACTAATTAAAGGAAACTTATTAAATATGAAAATTTATTAAATAAGGACACTTATTAAATAAAGAAATCAAATAAATAAGGAAACTAAGTAATCCAAATATAGGTAGAAGTTCTATGCTTGGTTTTCAAGTAACTTCAACACTCCTAGGATGACTAGGGGTCTTGTACTTCTAGAACTTCTTCATGCATCTTCTTGGACTTGATGGATCATACTCAATGGAAAACCACAAAATTGCCTTTAGCCCAATCCTTTTGGTTCAGCCCGTTAAGTATTTCTTTAAAGTTCCTCCGTTGGGCTCTCCTAATTAGACGTTGAAATAGATCTTTTGGAGCCTTGCCGTGATTCTCATCATTCCCCTCCTCCTGAAAGTGGTTTGTCCTCAAATCGTCACCAGCTCCTCTTGAAAAACCGAGATTGTAGCGGTTTTGTTGCACATCTTTGAGTTCTCATATGGAAATATACCTTACCTCCAGGGTCAGAATTAAACATGTGACAACTACCTTTCTGGCTTGTATTACTTCTTCATAAATCCCTTGCTTAGTATAAAGTACTGCTTTCTCATGATTTCGCTTGACAAAGTTAACTTTCATCGTGCCATCTAACTTCCGCCACAAAATCTTTCATATTTGCTTAAGAACAGAACATCTCTTGGTGAAGTTGTGCGCGATATTCCATATTCCTATGAATAAGATATAACAAAACAAGACTAGTATTATTGCATTCAATGGTATTTGAGAAGGTTTCTTTATACGATAGTCCAAGAAACGACTGTTGTGATTCTTTAGCTTCAATGACTTGTTCCCGAAAACACTCTTGCGATTTCTCTGATTTTATCTCAATGACCAAGTCATTATTTTCCTTTTCTCTTTCTTTTTGCCCCACAAATCTCTAGATTTCACTAATCTACTTTTGTTCGTGCTCTTTTTCCTTCCTCAACTTCTTTTTGCACCATCCCTTGATCCTCATCTATTTGTTGTTTTGTCAATGTTTTGCTCGCTCTTGTTTGCAAGCTCGATGTGTAGCTCGTAACAATTGGTAATGCCTCATGCTTCAAGTTTTCTTCTTCAAAATTATATCGATTAGAACCTTGATCGTGTACCTTCACACCTCTGTATCTAGACCTCTCACTGCTACACATGTTTGACTTTTGGTCATTATTTTGATGGTTCACATACTCTTGGCTCTCCAACGCGTTATAATTCTTCACTTTATGGCTCATTTATTGTATGAGATAGACTTACTTCCTTTATTGCAAATTAACATTAGCTACTTATTATTCTGTGATGGATGGAGTAATACGATGGCTCAAAAGTTTTTGGGAGTTACAAAAGGTGGTCTCTTGTCTTGTATAAATAGGATTTGTGTTTTCCATTAGAACTACCCATTAAGTTAAAATTAAGACTAAAAGTCCCTCACCCATAAAGTATCATTATATAAATATATTCGTACAAATATATTTCTTTCTTTTTTCACAGGTTATAAATTCTAAAGGATTCAAGCACAAATGGCCAGTGGTATACGATCCTTCTGCTGCATAATATTGTTGTTTTTTTATAAAATATACTTATTTTATCAATATGTGGTATCAGAGCCACCTCTGAGCCGTTGTGTTTGAAGTTTATATTGATGCATGTGACTAATTTATCGTTTTCATATTTATTATGATTACAGGAATCATCTGTATGAGGTACTTTGATTTTCTTTTATTAAAGTTGTTATTTATATACGGATCTATATGGAAGAACTTCATGGTGGTAATGGTTAAAATAATTACATGCACCTGTGGCGATGATGATTACTATTTTCTAATAATATTTTAATCATTTAACAAGTATATGTTACTACACATGGGAGTTTATTTTTTCATCATTGACTAAAATGTTTCGTAATATGCTTTACGTTATAAAGATTATACATATGTGATTTTAAAATTATTGTTAGTAATGCCACAACATTCACATTATTTTTCAATCACGTATGGTTAACATCAGAACTTGTATTTGCTTGTAATTAGATCATTTTATTAAGGAACCATCTCCACAGAGAAATACTTGATTTTAATGATTTAGTTAGTGTAGGAAAATGAATTTTAGGCATTGACAGTGAGGTTTTCTTCTACCTACAGGTGTGGCCGATTTTACTTATTAATGTTGAAAATTCATTTGTCCTATATATAAAGAGTAAATAAATGCATGCATTTTTTGCAGCCTTTGCCCACATGTAGTAAGGAATTTACTTAGATACATAGCACTAATATTATCCTTGGATTTTTGCAGTTTTCTCTCAATCTTCAGCTGATTGTGGTGCTTTTATTCCAATGCTTGATGGTACTAACTTTTCTGACTTGAAATAATGTGTTGGATTTGCTTTGGGGTATATGGACCTTGACTATGCGCTTCGTGAGGAGCAGCCATCCATCCCCATGGATATAGATACACAAGATATCATCGATAAGTACCATTGGAGGGAGCGATCTAATCGCCTAAGTCTAATGCTCCTAAAGTCTCGCGTTAACAAGAGCATTAGGGGTGCTATCGGTGAATGTAACAATGTTAAGGAATTTATGTAGGCAATTGAAGAACAATTTGTTCATCCAGATAAAGCCTTGGCTAGTATCCTTATGAAGCAACTTACTAGCAAAACTTTTGACAATTCTAAAGGTGTGCGTGCTCATAATACTGAAATAGGAGACTTGGCCTCTCAACTTAAGGCATTAATGATAGAGATATATGAGCCCTTCTTGGTGAATTTCATCCTAGACTCACTTCCATCTGAGTATGGTCCTTTCAGAATCTATTATAATACACATAAAGAAATTTGGACAATTACGGATCTATTGACCATGTGTGTGCAAGAAGAAGAAAGGATGAAGCATGATCAACTTGAAAGTTCAAACATGGTTGTTCATGAAAAGAATAAAACTGAAAAGAAAGAAAATGAACCTCATAACAAAGGAAGGCAAAAAGGTTCATGCAAATCAAATGGCAAAAATATGATCTGCTACTTTTGCAAGGAAGAGGGTTATGAGAAGAAAGAAAGCTATAAGTATAAAAGATGGCTAAAAAAGAAAGGTAACTCTACTTTTGTTGTGTGTCATGAATCTTTTTTTTTTAGATGCTCCAAAGAATTAATGGTGGATTGACTCAGGCTCTTCAATCCATGTTGTACATACTTCGCAGACATTTCTCCACAAAAGGAAGCCAACAACAAGTGAACTTTGGGTTTTCTTAGGAAGTAAAAGTTGTTCACAAGTCATGGCAATTGGGATTTTTAGAATAGGTCTGAAATCGGGACATGTCTTAGATTTAGAAAATGTCTTTTACATTCCAAGTTTTAGTACAAATTTAATTTCCACTTCAAGAATGTTTGTAAAAGGCTATAATTTCATCTTTCAAGTGTTATAACTATAATGAAAAATAATATTCTTGTTGGTTCTGGAACTTTGGTTGAAAATTTATTTCAATTAGATGTGCATCCCGATTTTGAGCAACATTAAATGTCTCTGGATACAGTTGGTATTAAAAGAAAACTTTTGAATGAAAGCTTTTCTCTTTTATGGCATAAGAAATTAGGACATGTCTCTTTAGAGATAATAAAGAGGTTGGTAAAAGAGGGAATCCTACGGGAGCTTGATTTTTCTGACCTTAAAGATTGCATGGAATGCATAAAGTAAAAGCAAATCACCAAAGTAATAAAGGTCTAAAAGGAGCTCAAGTGTCCTTGAGATTACACACACATATATTTGTGGAACTTTTGCTACTCATTGCCTAAATGGTCAAAGATATTTAACTCATTTATTGATGATCATTCTAGATATATGTATATTCATCTTTTGAGTGAAAAGGCAAAATGGCTAGACGCTTTCAAGTCCTATAAAGTAGAAATTGAGAATCAACTTAAAGAGAAAATCAAGATCGCAAGATCTTATAAAGGAGGGGAGTATTACGGAAGGTACACAGAACATGGATAAATGAAAGGCCCATTTGCAAAATTCCTTCAAGAAGAAGCCATTGTTCTACAATATGCCATGCCTGGCACACCACAACAAAATGGTGATGCAGAAAGAAGGAATCGTACATTAATGGATATGGTTAGAAATATGATTATTAAATCTAACATGCCTATGTATCTGTGGAGTAAATCTCTTAAAATCGCAATGTATTTATTAAATATGGTTCAATCCAAGTTTGTCTCTAAGACACCTTTTGAATTATGGAAATGGTGGTTGTCCTGTCGAGGTTAGGGTTTATAATCCTAACATAAAGAAATTAGACCCAATGACAACTAGTGGTTTTTTCTTTGGATATCCAAGTCACTCGAAAGGGTACAAGTTCTATTTCCTATCTCATAGTCCAAGACTTGTCGAATCTATAAATGCCAGATCTCTTGAGGATGTTGAACCTAGTGAGAGTGTTGATTCTCACATGGTTCATTTTAAGGAAGAGCCTGTTCAGTCCTAGGAGGTTCAACTAAAGTAATTTGAGTCAAACAAGCCATTACAAAATGAAGAATAGATGACTCCAAGGAAATCATCAAGAATTAAGAAACTAGAAATTTCAAATGATTATAATGTATACCTGGTAGAGTCTGATTTTGATATTGGACTTCAGGCAGATCCAGTTACGTTTTCACAAGTAATGAATAGTGATAATTCCAAACTTTGGTTTGACGCCATGAAATATGAGATAAATTATATATATAAAAATAAAGTTTGGGATCTCGTTGACTTACCAGAAGGGGTTGAGGTCATTAACCAAACGTGGGTCTTTAAAACCAAAAAGGTGCATGTGGTAATGTTGAACGATATAAAGCCAGACTTTTAGCAAAGAGATTTACTCAAAAAGAAGGCGTCGATTATCACGAAACTTTGTCTCTTGTATCAAATAAGGATTCATTCAAAATTATTATGGCTTATGTAGCTCACTTTGATTTAGAGCTTCACCAAATGGATGCTAAAATAATATTTCTCAACGGAGATCTGTCTGAAGAGGTATATATGAAACAACTTGAGGGTTCTAGTGATTGCAGTCAAAAAGTTTGCAAGTTGAAAAGATCTATAAATGGACTAAGATAAGCTTCACGACAATGGTATTTAAAGTTTCACGAGATTATCACACCATACGATTTCGTTGAAAATCTTGTTGATCAATGTATATACCTCAAGGTTAGTGGGAGTAAATATATCTTTCTAGTCCTTTATGCAAATGATGTTCTTCTTGCTAGCAGTGATTATGGTTTGCTACTTGAGAGAAAACATTTTCTATCAAAGAACTTTGAAATAAAGGATATGGGTGAAGCTTCTTATGTCATTGGCATAGAAATTCAAAGAGATCGACAACAAAGAATATTAAGGTTGTCTCAAATGACCTATATTAAAAAGGTTTTAGAGAGAATTGGTATGAAATATTGTAAACCTTCAGTAGCTCCCATAGTCAAAGGTGAAAAGTTGCATAAATGTCAATCACCGCAAAATGCTTTGGAGCAAGAACAGATGAAAAGTATCCCTTATGCATTTGTTGTGGGCAACTTAATGTATGCCCAAATTTGCACCCGTCCAGATATAAGTTTCGTTGTTGGGTTATTGGGTCGATTTCAATGTAACCCTGGTTTACAACACTCGGTAGCTGCAAAGAAGATTATGCGATATTTACAAAGAACCAAGGATTATATGTTGACCTACAAGCATACAAATAACTTGCAAGTGGTAGGCTATTCAGACTCAAATTTAGCTGGATGTGTAGATAGTAGGAAGTCTACTTAAGGATATGTTTTTCTTCTTGGAGGAGAAGCCTTATCTTGGAAGAGTACTAAACAAACAGTGGCTGCTACTTCTACTATGGAGGCATGCATGCTATGAAGCTACGACACAATTTGGTTAAAGAATATTCTATGTGGTCTTAAAGTAGTCGATTTCATTGAAAGACCAATACAGATTCTTTGTGATAACACCATTGCAATGTTTTTTTTTCAAAACATAACAAGAGAGGGAGCAGAAGCAAGTATATCAACATCAAGTATTTAAGTGTGAGAGATAGTATAAAGAATGTAGTAGTGTCTATTGAGCACACTAGTACAAATTTGATGATAATAGATCACATGACCAAAGGTTTACCTGTAAAACAGTTAAACAGTTTCAAGGTCATGTTGATAAAATGGACCTAATCAAAGTATAATATCTCTCATGTTATTTTGAAAGAGCACTTAATAATGAAATTATTGTTTAAAGCTTGAAATTTTGCGCATAAAGTAATGAATTAATTGCATCCATGAGGGTGATTAAGGTGGACCCGAATGATTCTTAGTCATTCGTCAAGTTAACAAGTCCAAGTAAGGTGTATTATGCATTGTAACACGTGGAAGGAAAAGCTAACCTAAAGAGCATTACCACCATGGTTCATATGTAGTGTATCTTATTTGAATTTAAAAGGTTAATATTCACATTTAAAAGGGATCATATGGCCACTTCAGTTTTGTCTATCTTGATTAAGTCAATAGTATGAGAACCAAGCGGGAGAATGTTAGACCTTTGGTCAGTATTTTGATGGTTCACATACTCTTGATGTGATAACCATTGGGCTCTCAAAGGCGTTATAATTCTTCACTTTATGGCTCATTTATTTTATGAGATAGATTTACTTCCTTGTTTTGAATTAAAGTTAGCTACTTATTATTCTGTGATGGATGGAATATTACGATAGCTCAAAAGTTTTTGAGAGTTACAAAATGGGGTCCCTAGTCTTGTATAAATCGGGCTTGTGTTTTCTATTAGAACTACTCATTAAGTTAAAATCAAGACTAGAAATCCCTCACCCATAAAGTAGTATTATATAAATATATTGATACATATATATTTCTTTCTTTTTTCACAGGTTATAAATTCTAAAGGATTCAAGCACAAAAGGCCGGTGGTATACGATCCTTCCGATGTATAATATTGTTGTTTTTATATAATACACACACTAGAAATTCTTCGGGGCTGCACCACATTTGAATTTGCTATTCGATCTAACAGATCTTGAATGTTCTTGAGCTCTTTCTTTATTATAATACCAATATCCTTTTTCAACCATTCAATAAAGAGCTCATGATCAATACTATTTCCTTGTATTCCCCCCCCCCCCCCCCCCCCTCAAATTTTTTTCGTTTTTTGTCTACCACATTGATGCGTATTATATATGTGTTCTTATTTTATCTCAATACACACTCTATCACAAGTATACAAGCTCAAGTAATATAACATAGAAAGTAAAAAGTTTATTCCCCAAGTATCGAGTCCCACGGACTATGATTAAATTGCACATGTAATTGTTTCACTGATTTCTTAACCAACTTTTCACGATTGAAATACTTTGGGGTCGCTTGGTAAGGCCTTATATGACCTATAAGGGGGTTTTAACCGGATTGAACAATACAATTTTCAAGTTTGGTTGGAAGTTGCTAATCCAGGGTAATATGGATGACCCGGTATTCAAGCTGCAAAATAGCATGGACTCCAGCCTTCGTTTTGGGAAAACGGATTAAACAGTATATTTTTACTTTACGCGAAAAGACATATCAGCCCCTAAAACTACATGTAATCTTCCAACACTAACCTCAAAAGTCACAAACTCAACTGCAGATGAGGAGCTACTCTACTCTCTGCAAATATAATTCAATCAAATATGGCTATGTTCCTTCATCACCATCATGAAATAATAAACAAACCATGTTAAAAAAAATTCCATTATCCAAACGAGAAAAATTAGATCATCATTCATCACCATTGTTCAAACCGCCATCTCTCGGAGTACAATTCTCAAATCCATTACAAGAATTAGAAAAAAAAAAGAAGAAATAAATCTATATAAAGTACAATTAGATCACACCCATTTGTTCAACCTCTTCAAATCCCAACAGAAGTACCTCAAACTTCAAATCGAAACGAGAATTGTAAGAATATATATGTGAAGAACACCCCATCAACAAAGCATGCAAAATTTGGATTAAAAATGACATATTAGCTACATAAATCCATTACCTTTTCTTAAAAAAAAAATTAGTAGAGAAGAATTGAGAGAAACAAAAATTCCTCTCTCTCTCTCTGTGAATATTGTAAATACAAAAGCATGCAAACCCATCCTTCACTTATATATATATGAATGTTTGTGGGTGTATTTATTTGGTAAGATTTTAAAGAAGAAGACGGAAGGGTTTAATAAAAGGAATGGAGAAGTTGACTGCAAAAGTTAGAAGAGAGATGATGAGGATGAGAGCATTTGGGAATTATCTTTTGGCATATAAATAATTTGGTGGAATTTAATATGTGTGTATGTTTTTAATTTGAGAAGCCACACGGTTGAATATATTTTTATATAATTTTACCTTTCTTTGTTTTATTCTTTTTAAAATCGCCACTTACTCAGTTTTGATACCAATTTAATGGAATTACCAACTAAGGAATTACACCTTACGCCAACTATTTAAGCAACATTATCCATAAATGTCTATATACCTTAATTTAAGTTAACCCAAATAAATTGTTTTATTCCATCTGGTATATTTTTTGCTAAATGTGTAACATAATTTGAGAGAATAAAAAGGGTGTAGTGGGGATTTTACTCCTAACATGAGTTAAAATGGGTGAATAAAATTGCTACCAAAGAAAATAATGTGTTGGGGCCCACATAATAAGAGGAGTACAATATGAACAACCAAAGTTGATAAATCTACCATAATATGGGACTTAGTAGGCACTAATATGAAGAGGCATATTAGTGCCTCTTGCAACCAAACGAACTCTTTATTTTAATTAAATAAAATGTTGAATAAACCAAATTAATTAATCTAACTACTTGACTGAATTTAATTGATTTGATTGGTTTGGATTGTAAATAATAATAATTAAATAGTTTAGAGGTTCATGTTCATTGGATATCCACTATGCTCTTACAAATGCGTTCACTTCTTTAATTGGCGTTTATGTTTATGGCTTATTTTGATGCCACAAGTGGACATGGTTCGACTTATTTTTTCCACACAATCATGGTTTCACTTATCCACAAAACATGTTTTATGGCTATGCTAGTTACCTCCCATAACTTCAGATCAGTATTATGTTGATCAAGCATAATAAAGTATTGAGCACAAGATAAATAAATAAACATAAATCAAACAATCAAGAGAAATCAACTAATAAGTCTTCACATAGTTTCAAATCCAATTAATTCCTAACTCTAAGCATAAAGTACTACCCACTCATAGTTTATAATTAAGTTGCATAAATATGTACCTAAATATTATACTTTTCTCTAGACTAATATGCAAGAGAAGGAACTGGCAACTACCAACGTGTTAAAAGATTTCTTCTCTAAAACTAACGTGCATGTACAAGTCATGGGCAAAGAAAAAAAGAACGGAAGAGTGCGTATGATTGATGGTGGCTTTTTTCCTTCCTTAGTTTAAATTGATCAATCAAAACTCAATCATTCAAAGTCTGCAGAAGCAGAATAATAAATTGAGAAATGAATCGATCAATTAAAGTCTAGAGATGTTTGTCTATGTGCCAGAACTTAGAAACCCAGAGAGCGGTCCCACACAGATTTAAACTTATTTAACTTAAAATTTTATTGTATTCATTTATTAATTTGTTCGATCAATATTTTTTCTCTTTCGTGCGCTCCGCGACGACGTTCTTTCTTCAATTCTATATGTGCCAAGTCGAGAGGATTGTATATTAGGTAGTATATTGGAATATACCCTTAGGCACCACAGGTAAAAAATCAACGGTTTCTTATAAATGTGCATAATGTTGGATGTACTATAATCTCTTAGGTTAATGGTATGTGATTCTTAATTTTTCTATTTAGATTGAGAATGAAGTATACTTGAAAAGTATTCTAAGACCAAGTAAAACAATTTTTGTTGGACTATATATGGCACGTATCCAACTAAATAAGTTGGGGGACAAGAACTTGGACATGATCATTGGGAAATTTACATAGAGGTGGTTTTAATGCTTAATGAATGGTTGGTTAGGTTGACTGGACAAAACAAGATGAAAAGAGATGTTATTGGGGAATTCAGCATTTCTGAAACATTATATGGTGAGTGTTTCAATTTTTTCGAATATCAATATTATTGTAGTAAATGAATGATAGGGATATGAAGGAATATAATAATACTACATTTCTAGCATATTTTTTGTTGCTTGCAGATGTTGAAAGAAGTTGATGCCAATGTGCGTGGATGATTCACATGCTAAAGAATGATAGTTAATTCGAAGACTTGGGTTCGAAAGATGTTGATGCCAATGTGCGTGGATGATTCACATGCTAAAAAATGATAGTTAATTCGAAGACTTGGGTTCAAAAACGTTATAAGTGTTGGACTTGATGATAGGAATGAACTTTATAAATTATTTTCAAAATGTTGGTTGTAGTTTTATTTAATAAGGAACCCACAATTGGTTAACTCAATTGAATTTGTGGCATGATTCTGTATTATTTTGTATGAGATTTTAAATCTTAGTAAGGTTTAATCATCTTATCTGTTAATATAGTTGTGTATGTTTAAATTTTGCATATTTATTATAATATATATATATATATATATATATATATTATTGTGATTTTTAGCAATCAAATGTTTGGTTGCCCTGCCTTGTTTGTTGGTGTGTAGTGGCATTACAAAGTGCCATGATTGGTTAAAGACGTGATATTTTGGAGCAACTTTAATTGATAACCGATAGTAATTCTATGACACTATTAATTTATATTTGTCATTGTAAGATATCATTAAATCAAATTTGTGTGATATTTTATCTAGTCAAGACATGTATTAGTTACAATGTCATTGTAAGATATCATTAAATCAAATTTGTGTGATATTTTATCAAGTCAAGACATGTATTAGTTACAATATTATCTTAAAGTATTAGTAAAACTAGATTAAGTGGCATTCATGTGTGACACTGTTCATTCATGTTATGTCATTATAAAATATAAAGTGTCAATTAGTTAACTATGAGTGGCGTTTTATGAACCCAAGTTCTATATCTATGTTGGCGAATTCAGATGTCATTATATTTAACTACAATATCAACTTAAAGCATTAGTCAAATTAGATTAGGTGGCATTTTAACATGTTACCTAATGTATATTTGTGACATTTTATAATATCATTGTATCATTTTAGTAATACTTTCTTCTGCGAGCAGAAAAGAACGACGAAATAGTATAGGGTAATGGCAGTCAACGAAAACAATGTCCAAGTGGATTTTGTGAACGTAATGTTAGTTGCAAACCCAAAACATGCATTCACCAATTCCACGGGTTCTACAAGATATACCAATGTGGACGAACCATTAATCTATCTCTTGATGATCCTACCATTGACATGGGAAGTAGATGTCATGACGTACTTGATTCCACAAGTAGACGACATGAACTCATGGTGGCAGAGGATTACCCTGAGCGCATGAGAGGAACGACGCCGACATATGCTAGTTTATGAAAGCATGCGTCAACGGACTGTGATATGGTCAGGGATTTTTCTTGACAACAATGTGTTACCAATCCAACTCAATAATCCAAGTATGAAGATCATCTCTTGGAATTTTCAAGGAGCAGCTGGCGAAGAATTGCGTAGAAACTTAAGGATTTGGTTCATGTTCACAGTCTATATGTTGTTTTTATTATGGAAACTCGAGTTACTGAGGAACACACTTATGAGATTGCGCCTCACCTTGGGTTTACGAATTATGTTTTTGCACCCACGGTCGGAATGGAGTATGGAATTTAGATGCTATGGATCGAGGATGAAACCAATGTTGAAAATATAGGGGTGGAGGATCAAGGGATCCATGCAAAGATGAATGCGAATGTTAACCAAACGTGGCAGCTCTCTAGGATCTACGCACAACCGAGATGTGAGGTTAAGGTGAGATTTTTTAATAGCATGGTGAATATCTCTTAATTCAAAAATGTTATGTGGCTTGTCGCAAGAGATCTTAATGAAGTGAGTTACACCTATGTTATATGGCTTGTCGCATGGTCGAACAACATCGCTAAGCCGGTTGCGTTTCTTTCAAAGGGCAATGTAGAAGTGCAACTTAGTTGGTTTGTGATTCCACTTATCTTCTTTCTCGTACAAATAAGAGGGATTTAGGGGCGAACATTAAAGAAAGGATTCACCGTGCCTTAGCAAACCAAAAGTGGATTGATCTTTATTTCGAAAAGCGTTATTTTACACCTCCCGTGAACACACTCAGATCACCACTCTTCTTACTAATTGCAATGACTTTCATGCACAAAAGGTAAGAGGCCGCTCAAATTGAGGCCATTTGGTTCAAGCACCCGAATTGCGGGTGGATAATAAAGTATATTTGGGATAAAAATTTGGATATTGTGAATGCAGTCGTTCAGGTGCTGCTGGTTTTGGAGCCATGGAATAAACAAACCTTTGAGAATATTTTTCGAAAGAAGAAGAATATACAAAAATCACTTGAGATTTGAAATAGCGAGTTCCTAGCTAAATTGGAGCTTGATCTGATTACGGAGTACAATAATGTTTTGAAGCAAGATGAGCTTTTTTGGTTTCAAAATTCGAAGCTACAATGGTTTAGGGATGGCAAACGAAACACAATTTTTTTTCATCAATCCGCTATGTCGTGTTGCCAGAGAAATAAGATTATTTTTTGCTGAAAACCGAAGAGTTGTGGATTAAAGAAGAAGAAGTGTTGAAGCAGCATGCGCGTAATTATTTCTTGAGTCTCTTCACAGAACCTAATGGTGCGAATGATAGTGATCGTGAGCTGACTTTACCAATTTCCAGATGCCAATGAATGCTAATGGGTGAGCAGGTTCAATTGTTATCTCGCATATTGGTTTGGATGAACTTAAGAAGGTCGTATGAGCCACACATCCATACAAAGCACCGAGACCAGATGGACTACAAGTAGTGGTGTATCAGAAAGGTGGACGTGGATGTAAGAATCGCTACTCAATTTTGCATGGAATGCATTTCAGGATATGGGGTTTAAACCAAAACTTTGTGAGGCTCACCTTTGTCTTATTCCTAAGATACATAACCCAAAATTAATCTCATAATTTAGGCCAATCTCGATGTATAACGTTTTATATAAGTTCATTAGAATGAGTATTACTATGAGATTGCGCAACATGATGCCAAGTTTAATTGCTCCAACTCAATCGAGTTTTTATTAGAGAGAGAAGCACACAAGATAATATTTTTGTGCCACAAGAATTACTTTACTCAATAAGGCCCGAAAAGAAGAATAAGGTGGGATGTATGATTATGATGTTAGACTTGGAGAAAGCCTATGACAAGGTCAGTTGGCGATTTTTGGAAGATACGCTTAAAGTGTTTAATTTCCCGAGTGATCTTGTTGATCTCATTATATTTTGTGTTCGAAATGCAGCGACAAAGATTTTGTGGAATGGTACTCGTTTTGAATCTTAAACAAAATGCACATGCACATTATGACAAGGTGGTCCACTTTTGCCTAACCTCTTTGTACTTTGTGTGGAAAAGTTGTCGTACTTAATCCAGGAGAAGTCGACAAGAACAAATGGAAAACTATAATTCCATGTAGGGGTAGACCGCCCTTATCACATTTTTTTTTGCGTATGATTTGGTCTTAATGGGAAAATATACCCTTGCCACAACAAGAACGACTCAAGGAATCCTTGATACGTTTTGTAATGCTTCAGGTTTGAGGTTAAGCTCACAAAAATCCAAGGTTTTCTGTACGAAAAGAGATGGATCGAGCCTAAAACACAGTATTAGTGGGATCTTGGGATTTGGACAAAAATCTCGAAAAATACTTAAGAGTGAAATCCGTGCACGGGAGCATTACGAGAGAAATCTTCTCTAAAACCTTTGACCATGTCATGAAAAAGCTATTGGATTGAAAGAGGATATTTGTATCCTTAGTTAGACGTGTGGCGTTAATCCAGTCAATGTCGTCGGTGGTTCCAATATACATCACGCAATTTACATGGTTGCCAAGAAATACGTTCCATCTGTTCGACAAATTAAACCACGATTTTCTTTGGTTTGTAAATTTGACAATGAAGAAAAATTCATCTTGTTAGATAGAAATAAGTCACACGTTCAAAGAACCGGGGAGGTTAGGTAACCACGTCATGCGCGCAAGCAATGAGGTGTTGCTCGCTTACATTGCTTGGAAAATTCTGGAAAAGGAAGACACGAGTTGGATGGGCTCAGTCCGCTCTATATACCTTTATAATGCAACCTTGCTAGATTACATGGTGAAAGGGACTGATAATGCGACGTGGAAGGATGTTATGTTGTGCATCGGGCTTATGCAATCATTTTTATGATGGAAAATAGGAAACGAGAAGTTGATATCATTTTTGTACGACATATGGCTTGGCGATAAGCGACTTAGTGAGGAGGATATTGTAATTCACCTAGATGATGCAAAGCTACAGTTGTGTGATAGGTTAGATGACGAGAGAGGATGGAAGTGCTTTAATTTAATCATACATATTCTGGATCATATTCGGAATGAGATTGAAAATTCTCCAATATCATTTGCGGATCATGAGGATGTGATGGTTTGGGTTGAAATGACGAATTGCATGTTCACGTGTCAATCCGCTTACAAGGCATTCCATAAATAGTAGGTTGTGAATAACACGCCGTACCACAAATATAAATGGGTTTGGAAAGACTAAGTATAGCAACAAAATCCAATACTTCTTATTGCTTTTGATGCAAGAGAGACTGGAGACAAACCATCTTTGAAAAGTGAGCAAGTTCATGAACTCGGTGGATTGCTCCTGGTGTGATTTTCATGACGAAACAACCATACATATTTTACATCATTGTACTGGTGCACGTAAGGTAGGAAGTCTTTACTTTCGGTTGATGATTTGAGGAAATTCGATGACTTATGAGACGTGGGTAATAAGAAATATTTGTAGCACGAATTATACAATTGGTCTACCTAATACTCAACGACATTGGATTTTTGTCGTCGCGCTTTGGTATTTATGGAAACGTCACAATGCGTTCGTTTTTAAAGGCGATGAGGGAAATCTTAATCGATGTTTATTCAAGATCAAACAATTCGATCGTAAGATGCAAGATGCGACAAAAAAAGAACCTCGAAAGAGTATAAATACAAAGTGTCAAAATATGAGGAAAGATAGGATGAAACGCAATGTGGATGAGAGTGTCATGTGGGAAGAATCAAGGATCAACATGTGTATTCTTTGCTCTTATAATGGCGAATGGGTATGGGGATTTCATAAAAGGCTAACACCTTCGGTGACGGAGCTTAAAGTTGTTAGAATTGGACTAGAACTTGCATTGGAGAAGAGAATCCCAAGACTTGAGGTGGAACTTGACTCGACTGGGGCATTGTATATGATCACGAATGAGACGTCGACAAATTCCCCTTATGTTGAGTTAGTCTGTGCATGCAAATAGTTGATTCAAAAGTCGTGGAATATCAAGGTAAGATGGATACCGCGTGAAGAAAATAAAATGGCATATCAAATGACAAAGTTGTAGCGTATGATCGGGGATAGAGAGTTATTCTTGGATACCCCTTCCCCAAATATTGTTAAACTTCTTAGTTTTGATATAGTCTAGTACTAGTTTGTATTGTCTTTTTACCCCAAAAAAGAACACTTTCTTCTGCGTCATTAGTGAATTAAAAAGTGACATTACTACTTTAGCTACATCGCTATAAGTGACACTTCTAAAAAACGCCAATAAACATAAAAATGACACTATTGTAACTTAATACTAATATTTTTGAATGTCATC
Source organism: Linaria vulgaris (assembly GCA_948329865.1). NCBI lineage: Eukaryota > Viridiplantae > Streptophyta > Magnoliopsida > Lamiales > Plantaginaceae > Linaria > Linaria vulgaris. The sequence continues at coordinate 79,123,868 of OX415252.1, forward strand.
ATATGCAAATTTTATTGTAGTGCACCCTTCAATCGTTAGAAGCGTTGCAAGCCTTTAGAGGATTGTAATCCACGATAGGTGGCCATGGGAGTGCTAAGAATCTTAGCACCATCTATTTTGTATGACAACAGAAGCTTCCATATATACTTTATTTGAGACAAGAGGTAACCTTTGGCACGAGGAATGACTTCACCAAGAAAGACACTGAATAAGTTGTGACTTTTAAGTGCAAAACACAATGCAAGCATACTAATCACTTTAGATAGAGATAAATGACTTATCATTGACACTAATAAACGGATGATCCACATAGACGAGGATGTAAGTGCGAGATTTACCGCGATGACATATAAATAAGGGGGAGTCTGAACGAGACTCTGAAACACAATGAGATGAGATGCTATTTGTGAACAAATAAATATATGATATGTGAAGCACATTATAGGATTCAAGAATTTCGACACAAGATATATGATCTTCATAAGTGAAATTACACTTACAATAAGATGAAATCATAATTGGATTTAAAGGTTTCGGACGCTGAACTAGATTAAATACAATGTAATTTGTTATGATGTGGCTCTAGCCTCTAGGAACACTATTACACCAAAAGAACACCATCAACAAATCGTAATTACTAATTACTAATTACTAATTACTAATTACTAATTACTAAACAATGTGTTTAGATAATTTATCATTCATATATCTTATAGCGAATGTATTATATTTTCCTCTTTGGTTCCATAGGAGTACAGCACACGTGGGTTAAACCTAAACTTCTACAACTTGAAGGGTAAAACTGTAAATATAGCAGCTCTAGGGTTTCCCCCGAAATCAACAACCCGCTCTCTCTATATATATTATCTCAAATTGCTGTTCACCTACAATATTAGGTATTTCAGCTCCTTTACTCCGCCGCCTGCACTTCAAAATTAAGTTTATAGAAGAAATGTTATAGAACAACCCGCGCCATGGGCTTTTTTTTTTTTTTTTTTTAATTATGAATTTTGATTGATCTTATTTTTGTGAATTTTCCTCTGCTCTAATACGCAAATGGGACGACATATATTTGATTTCGTCTGATTAGCTGAGTGCAAGAGGTATAGCGATGGTGGCGAGATATCGTTTCAGTCGTCCTTTATCTGGTTGACGGTCTGATTGTTGCTCCTCCACATTTTAGCTATTTTTTTTTACTTTATTCGGATAGCATAACTTCTAAGTATTTTATCTATTTTTTTTCTACTTAATTCCTTAATTTTAGCATCTCAAAAGAGGTTGATGAAAGGCGGTTGTGTCTGATCCCCTAAGTGTAATAATAAACATTGATTGTTTGACTGGGTTATTAGTGTTCATGTAAAATGCTGGAATGAATCCCTGTTCTGATTTGAAGAAATTAAGGAATACAATTGGTATCAAGCAAGATTGTATCAGACTTCTTTTTTGCAATAAATTGGGAGGACATTTCCTTGCTACTTGAGAACAATAATAATAAGAAATTTTCAGCTATTTTGAGAAACCTTTTTGACTAAACTAAGAATATCCCGAACAACTAGAAGTCGGCTAAACAAAACCAATAAAGCATCACTAAAGTAATAGTAATGCTCTGTTTGAAATTGAAATTGTGCTGTGTTCAAGTTCAAATGGAGCATTACTTTTACTTGTTTCAATCTAAAGTAGAATCTGATTTAGAGAATCTGATTTACATCTTACCACAACATAAAATATAGTTTCATCAATGCATTGTCCTTATAAAATATAGTTTTCTTCAATGCATTGTCTTTACACTTGCGTTGGAGAATTTTTACCAGTACTTCCTTAGCACTGGTATTGTTTGCGCTAGGAATTTATACACCAAAACTATTTTTGAGTTATTGTAATAACATGTCGGCGTATTATTTGCCCAGACTTTTTTACCAGCAATTACAATAGGTGCTTAGAAAAAAAGGTAATGGGGATGGACAATTTTTTTGTAGTGTATTGATAATTTTTTTCGAAAGTCATTTGGATCCTATTGATTTTATACTATGTAACAATTTATTTTGAGTTTACAATTTAGCTAAATCTGAATTAAATTCGAGTACAATATTAAGTTTTTAATAACAAAGTATCAATTAATTTCAAAATTTAATCATTATAGATAGAAGACAAGTCATAATAAGTTACTAGTAGATTACGATTCGATACTAAACATGTTGGTCCTTTCCCCGTGTTTGATTTTTTGAGATTGAAGAATCAAAACACTTAATAAGAAAATGTGTTAAGACTAAATATTTATATAATCTATTAAGGCAGTTAGTACTTCACTAGCGTTGATCAGAAGTTAAGAACTTTAATGTTATCTTGAATTAATTCAATATAATAAATTTTATCCAAAAACAAAATTTTATTCAATATAATGAAAGATTGAATTATTTATGACCTTTGAAGTTGAGAATTGGCTTGAAAGATTGAAAATGAAATCAAATATTCGATTTGATCTTTTACTCACCAAATGCCAGGTCTTTACAATCTAATGATTTGATGTCAAGTTCTATGTACGCTTAAATTAATTGATTACTCATCTATTAAAAAAACGTGATTACTTTTTAAAGAAAATCTAATTAAATCCAATATCCGTTCAATTTGTAAATCCTTCTCTTTTGGGTAACTATTTGTAAATTCTTCATGAGCTGATTAAGGAAGATTTAGAATAAGTAATAGTTAAGGGTGAAAGAGTTGATGCAAGAGTTTACTAGTTTTTTTTTTCTTCTCTAACAACACGTCCTGTTAACCCACGTTGAATATCACGGTGCTTTAATCAAGCAATTTAGTGTTGACAATCAGTTTCTGTTAAACTTAGTATCAAAGAACCTGTTTGGCAAAAGGACAAGGACCGCTGAAGTTGTCTGAAAGTCGATTTTTCACATAAAAACACATTTACAATAAATATGGTGCTGGATCAGTTTGAATGGGTTTACGATCCACCAATATACAAGCAGATGGTAGTGTTGTTAGAATGCATCATTGGAATCTAATGATTTTTCATTTATATGGCAATGAGCTGCCACAAATATATCCATCCATCGAGTAATAATATCATATAATTTCGTTTTAAAAATAAATTATCTTCCCTCCTACCAAGAGGGAACAAGTCGGGGAAGAAAATGTGGATATCTTGCAATCCTCTTCACGGCCTTTGACCATTACCATATGTAACGGAATAGGGAAACTGCTTTACACTGGAAGCATCGAACATCTCTACAAATCTTTGGTCGGAAACTCTAGCCTTATCAGCTGCAAACCTTATATACTCATCAAATATTGATGCAAGACACCAATTCTGCAATTTCCTAAGGCATCCAACAAGACAACCAGTCCGGTGCTTTATGAAACCAAAAAAAGAAATGTTAGGTTGAGAAAATCATACTCATCCTAAATAGGGCGAGAGAGTAGGAGTATAATATACCTTTCCCCGCTTGCAATGAATCAGGAGGGGACGGTTTCTTTCATCTGCACAGCGAATATTCATGTGTGAAATTTGGAAACATCTGAAGGAAAATTAGGGGAATATATATCTAACAGAGGATTCAGAAGTATAAATACCTAGTAAAATTTCTAATGCACTGCGAATTACTTCCTCTGGAATGTTTATAGATGGCTCCTGCGTTATATTTACATCATTGAATCAGATACTGATCATAGAAAAAAAGATGAAACGGTAATTGTATATACTAAGAACCCTTAGCGCCCAACTTTTTTTCATTTAATAGTAGACTACAACATCAGCAATTCATACTCCTATCCACTTTTCAAAACCTATATATTTTGTCCGCCTCCCTGATACATATCCGAGTTCTATTCATATTCACCCTTTAACATTACTTATATTTGGTTATCTTTCGACCCAGGATGGCACGGTTCAGTTGGATGGCCAAGAGATACCGAGAAGTGCGCATTTTCGGTATTTAGGCTCCATACTGCAGATGGATGGAGAGTTAGATGGAGACGTCAACCACCGCATCCAAGCTGGATGGACAAAGTGGAAGAGTGCGACAGGGATTCTGTGCGATCGTAACTTTCCTTTAAAGCTTAAAGGAAAGTTCTATCGTACGGCTATTAGACCTGCTTTGCTTTATGGCTCCGAGTGCTGGGCTATTAAGCAAAGTCATGCACAGAAAATGAACGTTACAGAGATGCGCATGCTTCGGTGGATGTGCGGTAACACTAGGAGAGATAGAGTGCGCAATGAAGATATTCGGCATAAAGTGGGTGTGGCGGCCATTGACGAGAAAATGCGAGAAAATCGTTTAAGATGGTTTGGTCATGTTAAACGCAGACCCATAGATGCACCGGTACGACGAGTTGGAGATCTCGACTTAGGACAGACGGCTAGAGCTCGTGGGAGACCGAAAAAGACGTGGATGGAGGTCATACGGAACGACATGAAGCTAAAAGATCTAAATGAAGACATGCTCGTCAACCGAAACCTATGGAGGCAGAAGATTCATGTTCACGACTCGACGTGATTCATTCATGGTTCATATAGCCTACCCCAATTTAATTGGGATTACAGGCTTGGTTGTTGTTGTTTCGACCCAGGACATTGGCATTACGAGACATATTCATTTGTTCATGAAATTGCTGCAAAATTCAGGGAAAAAGAAAGAAAAGAAATCACTCTTGACCACCAAATAGGATTAAAACACAATCTCAAGAAATGAAGTCCGCTTAATAAAAACTATGTAAGGTATCCGTTTTCTGTAAAAGGTCTCTAAAGAATCTCGACAATGACACACAGACGACGAAGATATAGGTTAACCAATTGTCTATAAGTTCAGAGCAATGATTTCAGTCTCTTGGACATGGACAGCTTTATCAACAAACTAGGTGCCACAAAAGATAGCTTTTGGCACTTATCTATCATTGGCTTGTTGTTCTTGCTGGTTTCACATGTAAATAAATTATAATCGAATTGACATCGAGCTATACCCAATTCATGATTGATATAAACATACAAAAATGTATCATAATCACAAGGTAAGTATATCCGTAAATGATGGGTGAATTTCCCCAATGTAACACAGATAGAACAAGAATTATATATCTTAGAACAAGCACCCTCCCCAAAAGTAGTACCTTGGATCCTTCAATACCGAATTGGAATAACCGAATGCCGTTGGCATTAAGGAAGTGCATATTCGTCTCTGGATACGGCTCGGGACACAAATATCTGCAATAAAAAATACCACGAAACATCAGATACAATACAAAAACAAAAACAAAAACAAGGATTCTCGAAAGCTACATGATTGATCGGAGGCCTAGGGTTTTCAAAAAGGGGAAATTAGGCGTGTCGGGGAATCCGGAACGGTATATTCCATAATCGACCATAGAGAAATTGAGCGGTGGCTCAAAGAGCTGTTCGTCGCCTCCGTTAGCGGTAGGCGGCGCCGGCGGCGGGGACACATAACCGTTGGATGAGTGACACATTGGACGGTGGCGATTATGGATCATAGCTGTGGCGCCACAACGCGCATGATAAAGGAGGCGGAGAACAGCGAGAGAGAGAGAGAGAGAGAGAGAGATGAATGATATTTTCTATTGAACAAAATAAATATTATTTATTTATCTCTAATTTAAGAAATCGGTTGATCCGTTGGAATCTTGGAAGATCCGAATCGCCAAAAACATAAAAAGAAAAGAAAAGAAAAGTGAAGGTTGAGAGATGCGAACATAATAATATCAATATTTTGCAAAAAGCTCTATACATACACGCTGTTGGATTTTTTGCATTTGGTCGTTTGTGTGTCGGTGTGTGTGTACGTATGGATATACGCGTATCTTTTATAATATATATTTTCTTATTGGGATTTGTTATATTATTTGTGAAAATACTTTTCATTTTTAATTATTTATGCTAGACGATGGGAAAAAGTATAATAGAATACTTATTTACGTCCTATATAACAGCTTAGTTTCGGGTCAATGTGTGAGACTTTCATATGATGCATTGTGTGGGTATAAATTATTGAGAAGAATAAGTTCTATAGGATATTGTTCTTATCTAGCCAACCAATATATTATTATTTTACTCCGCTAGTACCCAAGTTCAAACTAAACGTGATTTAAGCAAATCAGAGGATTGCTTTTTTATATATATATATATATATTTTAACAATAGCAACTTTATTTATAGGCTACGCATCAAATATAGGATGAGGGTGCGAGGTCGTGTTTGGTGAGAGAATCTCGTATATGTACAAGAAGTATCACACAAAGTCAACGATTCCAAATCGAGCGGGCAACCTAGCCAGGTTGCACAAAAGGGCGGCTGCATCGGCAGTTCATACAAGCTCGATTGGCTCTCTCTTTTGCTAGCACATCCGCAAGCCTGTTCACCTCACGATATATACAAGAGGCCCGACCTCCCGGTGAGATAATTGAACGTGACTTCTGAATCGGTTTTAATTATAAGTGCAAGAATAGAAATACGTAAGGAGAGCAGTACTTCCCAAAGAATAGCCCAGAATTCAGCTACGTTATTGGTGCTCCATATTGTCTATTCAAAAAAAGCACAAACTATCTTACCTGCAAAATCACGGATAACGCTACCAATACCCGAGGGGCTGGGGTTGGTTAGTGTGGAGCCGTCCGTGTTTAGTTTGAAGACTCCACGTGGAGGCGGGTTCAAGCGGATTGATAACCTGTAGCATTTGGGAGGTTTAGGGGGAGGTCCATGGGACTTTATGCCAATGTTAGATTAATACGGTGTGATATGCGCCCCGTAGAGTTTGGGTACCCCCGAAATAGGAACTCATTACGTGCACGTCAAATTGCCCAACACCCTATCAAGATGTCAACCGTGCTTGAAAGGCGGTTGAGAGATAAGATTTTCCCCTTCACGGGGGTGGGGTGGGGGTGGGGTGAGGGGCGGGGGACATGGGAAAGGTTCGTAGAATGTCAGTGAGATGGGGGCAATCTGTAAACATATGTGCCGTTGTTTCGACCGTAGTGTGGCAAAGTGGGCAAGTGGAGAAAATGGGAACATGGTTTCTTACCTAGCACTCCCTGGTTGGAAGAGCATTGTGCCCCATAGCTAGCCAAAAAACTTAATGCGGGGTAAGACACAGAACTTCCAGAGGGCTTGCCAGGGGAGGTTGGGCAAGGGGATCCCTTTTTCCATATGGGTTACCCAGTCGTAGGCTTGTTTGATGGTGAAGTTCCCTCCAGGGTGCCATGCCCAGCATGCGACGTCCAGTCCGCTAATCGTGCTGATGGGGATACCCCTAATTCATTGCACAATGTGGGTGGGTACGATTTGGCCAACAGAATCCAGATTCCATTCCTTGGCGGGGGGGGGGGGGGGGTGTTGGATAAGTTCCCGACCATCCATCTTATGATGCCTGGACCTTCGAAAAGAGGCGCGCAATAAATTTCCACACGCAACTAGAGTTAGCAAGAACTGGGGCTGTAAGGGAGCTCTAGTTAGGGAAGTATTTTGCTTCGAGTTCTTGGGACTAAAGCGTATCCGATGATTGGAGTAGCCGCCAACCAAGTTTGAGCATATATGCGTTGTTAAGTTGCTCCAGGTGGCGGAAGTCGAGCCCTCCCACGAGGGTAGAGGTGCAGAATGTCGGCCAGGGGACCAAACCATTACGTCGTTCGCGACCATCCGCATTCCAAATGAGGATTTGGACAATTTCATGAAGGTCATGAGCATGGCGCAGGGTAGGTGCAACATGCTCATTTGATAGTCGGAATGGTCTGCAACCTCGTTTGTATGAACAAGCGACGACCAACATATGAGAGGTTCCTTGAGTGCCAGACCCCTATGCGTTGGTTAAAACGTTCCAAGATTGGATCCAAAAATAGGGGCAAAAATGCCCTTGCAAGATTGGAACACTTAGGTATTTATCCGGACTGGCCATAACCTCCATATGGAGTAGGTGGAGAATAGCTCGACGACTTCGACTAGGAATGTTAGGGGAGAAAAGGACTCGAGATTTCTCGTAGCTGAGGCCTGGTTCGGCCATGGCGTGGAAGGATTCCATGAACTCTAGGAGGAGTGTCAGTGTCCCTGGGTAGTCCTCGGAAAAGATAACGGTCATCCGTGAAGCTGAGGATGGGGATAGCGCGGGCGGCACAGAAACGACCCTCCTCTGTGGCTCGCACGAATGCAGCAATGAGGAGTTCCATGCATAGGATAAAGAGATACGAGGATAGCGAGTCCCCCTGCCAAAGACCCCTTCGTGGCTGCCATTCGGGCGACTTTGCGCTATTGGAGCATACATTATACTCTACCGAGCGGACACATTCCATAAGCCAGCCAATAAAACCGGGTGGAAATTATAAATAGATGATATATGTTTATATTATTTTGCAGTTATTTTAGTTTGCAGTGTAAGTACGTCTATCTCTTTGAGGAGGTCACGCGCGGTGATAGCCGTGTCAATTTAAATTAACAAAATTAGCATAGAAAAATGTAAAAGGAAAATATCAATAACCACCGTTTAATTCATATGCTCTTGTATTTTTTATTCTTTTTGTTGTTTTAATGTTTTATAACAAAATTCTTACATATAATAGGGCATATTGAACAGGACCAGACGTGTTTTCAATAAATGTTTGATATTGTATTCGTAATTTTATTTTGTTTTTATTCATAGAATACACCCCACATATATACAACGAAGATCAAGAGAGTATTGGTATTTGATACGTCTCACACTAATTTTTTGAGGTACATATATAAACATAGCTCTACCCCTTAATCGTTCTCATTCAAATAAAGATACACCTTATTGATTTCATTTTTCCATTGAGTGATCTGGCATACTTAGCTTGAATTATGTACTTTTGATCCTAAAAACTACACAATTCTAAATTTTTGGTGTGCACTAATTGTACTCAAAAGCTTTTTACATTCTATATTTTGATATTTGTACCCTTTCTAACTTTTTGTGTATTCAATAATACAACGTAAAGAGAAAAATCATCTCGTATGTTAAGCTTGGATTGAAATATCGATTTTGGATTACGTTCTGGCGTATCAAATTTTCGAAACGTTTCAAAGTATTTCGAAAACGTCTCGAGTTATTTAAAATATGTTTTGTAAGCGATAATAAAATAAATGACATATCATATAGATTTTACTAAAACCTTCAAGGAAAATACCATTATTTTTTGTATTAGTTAACAGTCAATACCTATTATACCTATGAAATGATTACCAATCCTTTGGTAGAATTATATAACTGATAAAAGTATCTTAAAATTCAATGGAACTCGCATTAGTAAGCAAACCCACATATAGTTAGCTTGTTAAAAAAGTCATTTTCTCAAATAAAATTTTATAAATTTGTTGAGTTATCACTTAATATTTTCTTGGTTAGAAATAAGCCCGTAATAAAAGATATTTGATCTTATTACCATATAAATCAAATAACACTGAGAAACCAATATTCGTAATATAATACAAAGAGCAAAACAAAAGATATGTGCTGATTAATGTATATGGAAGCACATGCCTATAGAAAAACTAAAGTGTTTTTGCAACCAAAGAAATTTAACATCACCGCTAATACTATTATTTGTCAGACTCAACACAATTGCATAAAATTACAGTAAACATTAAGCAGGAAAAGTTAAAACATCCTAAAATGTAAATAGCATTAAACACATAGAAGTGCCGGCAGTGATTTCATTCAGTCATCACCAACAAAGAACGACACAGATTTTAAATTAATACTTCGGTTTCGAGATTTCCCTTGGGATTCGTTTCGGTTAGCCATCAAACCGTAACAACGGACTAGAATTTTGAACCATGATGGTGGGGTGATTTAGGTGGTACAACAACGAATTGAGCCGGACTCTCCCATTAACGGTCCAAATGGGAAAATATTAAACAAAGACAGTTCGACACTTTCGGACGATCAAATGCTCTCGATTCGATTGTTATTGCCTTTTACGAAATATGACACACATTCCGAGGTCTATAAATATCTCAGATTCTGAGACTAACGCAGATGATGAATCATGGTTCGCCGTCCTTGCAAGTATCGAACCGTGCGTTCGATAGTTATTTCCGTTCGACAATTATCTTGTTCGATCGATCCCGAGTCAGTTCGATCGTTCAACACTCAACATCTAGTTCAAGAGTTTTCAGTACTGAACCCATGATCAAATCCGTTCTCGTACAATAGTTCGGCAGTTCCTATTCGATAGTTAGGGTTATTCTAGTCATTTCAAGCCTATTCAAAAGAGACAAATGAACCACATTCGACTTGATTCCTTCTATGAGATACGTAGGCAGTTTGGTATGTTCCCAAGTTCAGTCCAAAATCATTATGTATCCAACTCCTCTTGTCGCGATGCTTGGAGTTCAGGTGTGTAAAGGACAAAGTTGATTCTAAACCAACTATGAATCAATCTGATGTGGAGTGTCTTATTAGCCTGCCAAGTCAGCAGACGAAAACACCCCAAATCAGTGGCGCCGTCTAAGGAAAAATGCTAAATGTAATCGTAAACAAGCTCGCAATCTCAAAGTCAATCCTAGCTATATCGAGCATCGGTGGAACAACGACGGAGTTAACGACATGGAACCCGTTCTAAGCAAAAAGAGTGGCACAAATATAATAACCAAATCTACATTACAACCAAGGAAAACTATGTTATCGGAAATACATTTTGAAAAAAAGCATAAATTGAGTTCATCAACAACAGTGGCATCGAAGATCGATACATCGCGGGACTTTGACTTTGCATGGAGCTCGTCTCTTCGTGAAGACAGATTAGGGGTTCTCCAACCCCAATCCTCTATGTTAGTCGTTTTGATATTTTTAAATGTCAATAGATTTCTAAATAAACGCATGCCTTGTCCTTTTGCAACAACAGATGAGAAGAACTTCCCCTGCGGAGACAAACAACTACACTCGGATAGTGTCATAATTTCTCCTACCCTTAAGTGGTATCAAAGAATCTTACCCTTAAGTGGTATCAAAGAATCTAACCCTCAAGTGGTATCAAAGAATCTTACCCTTAGGTGGTATCAAAGAATCTAACCCTCAAGTGGTATCAAAGAATCTTATCCTTAGGTGATATCAAAGAATCTTACCGTTAAGTGGTACCAAAGAATCTTACCGTCAAGTGGTATCAAAAAACCTTACCCTTAAGTGGTATCCAAGAATCGAACCCTCAAGTGGTATAAAAGAATCTTACACTTAGGTGGTATCAACAAATTTTACCGTTAAGGAGTATCAATGAGTCTTACCTTTAAGTGGTACTAAATAAACTTACCTCAAGTAGTATTGACAGGGAAAATTAGGATGGTCCAACAAAAAAGATTTGGTTGGCCCACTCGGACAAGGCCCAGCACCACTCGAGAAACGTAGGCAACTAGGCGTTATGCTAGCTCAGCCTTATCCTTATTTATATCAATATCCTTGTTTATGAGATTTGTTGTTGCTTGCAAAGGCGGATGATAACTCTTCACGCACAACAACACAGTTTTTATAGCCCATAGTCTCAAAGCGATCAAATGAAGATGCAAGTATTGCCCGAGAACGAGATGGACGTTTGACCCGACACGGTCAAATGCAAACCTAATATCTCCGAGAAGAACAAAGATGGACATTTAACCCGACGTGGTCAAATGCAAACCTAATATCTCCGAAAAGCACATAGATGGAAATTTGAATCGACGTGGTCAAATGAAAACCTAATATCACCGAGAAAAACAGAGATGGACATTTGATCCGACGTGGTCAATTGCAAACCTAATATCTTCAAGAAGAACATAAAAGGACATTTGACTCCACACGGGCAAATGCAAACTTAATATCTCCAAGAAGAACAGAGATGGACATTTGACCCAACTCGGTCAAATGCAAACCTAATATCTCATTAACAACGGAGCTGGACATTTGAGCCGACACATGCAAATACAAACCTAATATCTCTAAGAAGAACATATACGAACATTTGACCCAACCCGGTCAAATACAAACCTAATATCTCACAATCAAGGGAGATGGACATTTGACCCGATACAGACAAATGCAAATTTGATATCGCCAAAATGAACAAAAATGGACATTTGATCCGATACATGCAATGCAAACCTGAAATCTCAAGAGATGGACATCAGCTCGATGTGGTTGGATGCAAAATCTCAAGAGATGGACATCGACCCGATGTGGTCAAATGCAAACCTAAAACCTCAAAAGAAGGACACCGACCCTGTGTGGTCAGATGCAAACCTAAAATCTTAGAGATAAACATCGACATAACACCGCCAAATGCAAACTTAAATGTCAAAATATGAACATCTACTTGTAAAAGCAAGATGCAAACAAAATATCCACAGTTGGAAAGATGGACATCTACCCAACATAGTATAATGCATACATACCCAAAGTGGTACGAGAAACATCTATCTATCATGTTACGAAACTAACGTGTCCAAAGAGGCATCACAAACATCTACATAACATCGTACGATGAAAACTCAACCAAATGAATACGAATCTAGACTACTGTGGAAGGTATCATTACCTTAAGAGGTACGAATATCGATTCTCCAAATTGGCTATCAAATGCTGAAGAGCAATAACAACCAAAAGTACACAATGCCATAAACTCTTGTAATTGTGGATAAAGACTGACTCCCTAATGTCAAATGATGGTCATTGGCTTGACACGGTCACATGAAATCATAAGATCTCAAGAGATGGTCTTCGACTTGACATTATCAAATGAAAACGAGAATCTCAATAGATGATCATTGCCTTAACATGGTCCAAAACACGCATGAGAACTCAATAAAAGAAAATCAGCCTTATATGGCGCTATACACCCCACAATATTTTAACCGATGATCTTTTGTGCATTGTGTGCAACCTCGAGAAACTTGAGAACCTTCTCAATAGCTTCAGATTCTTCACCTATTTGCCATTTTCATCGTCGCTATAGAAGACCTCTTACATGATGACCTCTTGTTCAGTTGTGGTGCTTACGCGGTATCCAAGTCATCCACCTCTTAAGGTGCAATATAACACACAACGCGGTAATCATGCCATGTGACTTATTCATCCTAGAATCCAAAACGTCTACCTCTCAAGGCACATGAAGAATAGTCCTCAATATTACGCCTGCCAAACCTACCTATGAAGGTACCAGATACGTACTCAGCCACACAAATGTTGTAACCGAGACAGAACAATCAAAAATATCAAAAACCATTACTCGATTTCATAATCCTCAAAGTGTTCACAATAAAGGATAATTATTCATGAACCACCAGGCGATGCAACGCCAAGTCCTTCCTCAAATAGCTCTGCCCTTCTGGATCTTACCTCTATTGTGGTAAGCCTTGCTATCGGCAATTACATCATCAAGAAGATCGTAATCGATAACGATAACACGATAAAGGTCATTTCCAAAGGTGCATTATATGAATAGAATAGTAACCTAACTACTCGACTTTGGTGACTCAAGAGTCACCACATGCACAATAATCTTGCCTACCCCATTCGACACATCGCCATGGAAAAGGACTCACAAGTTAGAGTACCTTGTGCTTGACAACTTATGGTACACACACCATCTGCCTACAACAGCATCATCGGTATCCTAGGCCAGAATGATTTTCAAAGCATTAATACCTACTTACCATTGAAATGAAATTTCCCACCAAAGAGCGGTGCGGGTAAAGTCCATGGTAACTACAATAAGGCATGCACTGCTATCTAGTCTCGTTGCAAGAAGATTCAGTTAAAAAGATAACATGATTAAAACCCTCACGACAAAGAGAAAATGTTAGCCGCTTCTGGGCCAAGTTACAACAACTATACAGAACATCTCCTCGAGACGAAAATCTCACCAGAATTGGAAGACAAAAGACTCCGTAAAATCAAGCAACAATTACCCGACTTGACTAAGGGCAAAACATCTCGGCAAATCGAACGAGGTATGCTTGTGTTCTTATAACTCAAATCTAACGATACACATCGACACTAGTATGCCAAGTATTATGGAGCAAACCTTATCCAATGTCTCCACGACAACACGGGCGTCTTAGCTTGCATTGGTCAAGACCATTAGATAGGAGCTCAAATCGAATTTCATCAAAGACTAATGACTATTTACGATACAAGCACAATCGCATATCGTTACAAACAGAGGCGCATTTCGATACAGGATAATTTCCTTTAATATAAAGAATGTTGGTACTACCTTTCAAAGATTGGAGGTCAATATGTTTCACAAAACATCGAAAAACCATGTAGCTCTACATCGACGACATACTTCAAAAGCATCAATGCTAAAGATCTTGCTAATCATTTAACTATCACATTCTCAATGATGGGACAATATGACATAAAGCCAAACCCATAGAAGTGCACGTTCAAAATCAATGGAGGTAAATTTCTCGGTTACATGGTGATTTAAAGGGATTAAAGCAACTCTCGACCAAAGAAAAACAATAACAACAAAGGTATACGTGATGTACAATGCCTTGTCATACACATGAGAACATTATGGAGAATCATCTCCACTATGTCACAAGGATGCTTACATTTCTTCAAGGTCCTAAAGAAGTTAAAACTTGAGTTGACCGAGGAATGCGAACAAGCTTCTTTAAAGCTAAATCAAATATCTACCCTCCCCTTCACTACTGGCTAAACCAGTTGAGGAAGAGACTTTACACCTTTACCTGGTGACACCTGAGAATGTATTAAGCACATTTATAGTGCAATTGGAAGGTAAAATTCCTCAAACTATTAACTATGTATCAAAGTTGTTTAAGGTTGCTGGAAAATGCTATCTTGAAATTGAGGATCTCGCGTTAGTTGTTGTCATGGAACGCGGATTACGCCAATTTTCAATCACACCCCATAGTGGTGCTCACGGACAAACATCTCAGGAAATTCATGCTAAAGCACAAGACTAGTAAAACGAGCCATAAAACTTGGCTAGTATGGTATTAAATACCCATGAAAACAACAACAGAAGACTAAGTCCTCACATACTTTGTAGCCGAAACCTTGGGGAGAGCGTAAGCTTTAGAGGCACTAAATGCCACAAAGCCCCGTAGACTATACATGTGGATGGATCAGCCATCAATACCAGAGGAGGCCCAACCATTCACCAACGATTCCGGTGAAAGAGAGTTTCAAGACTCTATAATTCTAAACTTCATTGTAACCAAGAACAAGGCAGAATACGGTTATTCTCGCTGGAACTTCAATGGAAAGCTCATAAGGAGTACAACGCCATGCAATCTTCATAGACCCACAACTTGAATCAAATCTTCTCAACTACTCTTAAGAAACCAAACTTACATGATGGTTTTGTACTTGAACAAACTCGAGGAAGTTGTGAAATTATTTATAGTCTTTACTTTATGTCGGATCCACTGAAGTGGGAATGTAAGCAGGTGCACTTTCATAATTAGCAGCCTCAACCACGATCTTAATAAAAAGGAGTCATCCTACTGACTGTAGAAGAATCCGATATAGGTAAGACAATATATTTGTTGTTGTTCCCAAAAACGAAAGATAATGCTTCAGGTACAAGGGCACGACTGACATAACCCACATATCCAAAGTGGTCGAATGAAGAGGCAAAGTTTCGTCCAAGAAGAGAGATGGGCATTTGACCCGAAGTGGTCAAATGTAAACATGAAATCTCACAAGAAAAGAAATGGGCATTTGACCCGACGCAGTTAGATGCAGACCCAAAATCTCACAAAACAAGGAGATGTACATTTAAACCGACGCGGATAAATTCAACTTCATTTCTAACAATCGTTAGAGAGGGACATTGAACTCAATGTGGTCGAATGTAAACCTAAAACTCTTAAACAAGTAAAGGACAATTGACTCGATTAGGTCAAATGCAAACCCAGACTCCTGCAACTAAAGGAGTCGCCAATTGTGCTTCGTAATCAAAGCAAGAGAGGAGCCACAAGATAAATATCGAACGAATACTTTGAAACCACGACTACAATTTAAAACCACACATCTAACCGATGGGAACAATTCAAGACAAATGACCTGGCAACCATGGCCCTATATATAGTCCCCAACACCGCCTCAAAAATGGTACTTGCATTCAATGCGAGGAACTCGATACTTAAGTGTCGAACGCTTCCGGTTCGATACAACCAACAACAATCGAATCATTGAGATTCGATACTGCCCATATCAATCAAATTCCTCATGATTCGATTCTCCTCAAAACAATTGAAGCCCTCATGATTCGATTCTACCCAAAATAGTCGAACCAAATACCGCTCGATTTTATTTTAAAAAAAAATTCAAATTACAGTGTAAGACTATAAGTACTAGGTTGCCTGAATTTGTTATCAAACGGAGGATTCAAAATCGGGGGGCATATTTTGAAGTCAAAAAATATTTATTTAACACCCGATCCTTCAGATTACGGCTCCCAAATAGGGAGCATATTTTGAAGCCGAGTGTTATTGTTTGGCACCCCTCCTTTGGGATGATGGCTCCCAAATTGGGGGCACATGTTTGAAGCCGAATATCAGGGTTTTTTTCAAAAATGGTCCTTTATTGTGGCCTCATTACAAAA
Source organism: Linaria vulgaris (assembly GCA_948329865.1). Lineage (NCBI taxonomy): Eukaryota > Viridiplantae > Streptophyta > Magnoliopsida > Lamiales > Plantaginaceae > Linaria > Linaria vulgaris. The sequence goes on from OX415252.1 coordinate 79,140,446, forward strand.
ATAGTCATTTATCGCGCCACTGTCTAGATTTAGTCATTTATCGTGGTTTTTCGTCCAATTTTGGTCCTCCGGCCAAATTTTCTGGCAAATTTTGGGGATTTTGACCAATTTGGGTGATTTTGACCAGAAATTTGGGGATTTTGACTAATTTGGGCGATTTTGACTAATTTGAGCAAAAAAAATAGAAAACAATATATAAATTTATAATATAAAATATATATTGTTTTTATAATTGAAATCCAAAAAAAAAATAAAAAAAATTGTAATTTAAAATATATAGTTTTTATTATTGAAATCACAAAAAAAAAATTAAAAAACACAAAAAAATTGTAATTTAAAATATATAGTTTTATAATTGAAATCCAAAAAAAAAAACGTAAAAAACAAAAACAAATTTGTAATTTAAAATATATAGTTTTTATTATTAAAATCCCAAAACAAAATAAAAAACACAAAAAAATTGTGATTTAAAATATATAGTTCTTACAATTGAAATCCCAAAAAACATTAAAAAAAATTGTTTTTAAATATATTGTTCTTACAATTGAAATCCCAAAAAAAAAATTAAAAACAAATTTGTTTTAAAATATATAGTTCTCGTGATTTAAAATATATTGCTTTTATTATTGAAATCCCAAAAGCAAATAAACAAACACAAAAAAATTGTAATTTAAAATATATTGTTTTTATTATTGAAATCCCAGAAAAAAATAAAAAAACACACAAAAATTGTAATTTAAAATATATAGTTTTTATAATTGAAATTAAAAAAAACGTAAAAATTAAAAACAAATTGATGTTTGAAAATATATTGTTTTTATTATTGAAATCCCAGAAAAAATAAATAAAAAAACACAAAAAAATTGTAATTTAAAATATATAGTATTTATAATTGAAATCCATGAAAAATGTAAAAAATAAAAACAAATTTGTAATTTTAAATATATAGTTTTTATTAATGAAATCCCAAAACAAAAATTATTTTTTTTTGGATTTCAATAATAAAAGTAATTTATTTCAAATTACAATTTTTTCGTGTTTTTAATTTTTTTTGGGATTTCAATAATAAAAACAATATATTTTAAATTACAATTTTTTTGTGTTTGCTTATTTGTTTTTGGGATTTCAATAATAAAAGCAATATATTTTAAATCACGAGAACTATATATTTTAAAACAATATTTTTTTATTTTTTTTTGGGATTTCAATTGTAAGAACAATATATTTAAAAACAATTTTTTAATGTTTTTTTGGGATTTCAATTGTAAGAACTATATATTTTAAATCACAATTTTTTTGTGTTTTTTTTATTTTGTTTTGGGATTTTAATAATAAAAACTATATATTTTAAATTACAAATTTGTTTTTGTTGTTTACGTTTTTTTTTGGATTTCAATTATAAAAACTATATATTTTAAATTACAAATTTTTTATGTTTTTTAATTTTTTTTTGTGATTTCAATAATAAAAACTATATATTTTAAAGTACAATTTTTTTTATTTTTTTTGGATTTCAATTATAAAAACAATATATATTTTAAATTAGAAATTTATATATATTGTTTTTATTTTTTTGCTCAAATTAGTCAAAATCGCCCAAATTAGTCAAAATCCCCAAATTTTTGGTCAAAATCGCCCAAATTGGTCAAAATCCCCAAAATTCGCCGGAAAATTTGGCCGGAGGACCAAAATTGGACGAAAAACCACGATAAAGGACTAAATCTAGACAGTGGCGCGATAAAGGACTATTTTTGTAATGAGGCCACAATAAAGGACCATTTTTGAAAAAAACCCCGAATATCATTAGTTCGCACCCGTTCCTTTGGATTATGGCTCCTAAACGGAAGGGGCATATTTTCAAGCAAAGTCTATTCTTCAAAACATTATCACAAATGAGGGGGGATGTTTTGAAGAAAAGAAATTTCTTAGCAAGAGCACCAACATAACATTCTTAAACTTGGCACCCGCTCTTGAATCAAGACCGGCTCCCAAATTGGGGGAACTATATGGTGGGGTAAATTTAGGTGGCCCATCAACAAACTGGACCGGCTTGCCCTATTAACGGCCCAAACAAAAAAGTGTCGAACCAAGACAGTTCGACACTTCTGGACAATTGAACACTCCCGATTCGATTGTTATTTCCTTTTATGAACCAGAGCCCGCATCCCGAGGTCTATAAATACCTCGGATCCTGAGACTCACGCATATGATGAATCACGATGCACCAACCTCACAAGTATCGAACCGTGTGTTCGATAGTTATTTCCATTCGACTATTATCTTGTTCGACTGATCACGAGTCAGTTTGATCATTCAACATTCAACATCCCGTTCGAGAGTTCTCAGTATCTAACCCATGATACTTCGATAGTCTTGGGATTCGATAGTTATTCCAAAAATCGAACCTGCTCATGTTCGACAGTTATTCCAGCATCGAATTCGTTCTCGTTCGATAGTACAACAGTCACATATTCGATAGTTAGGGATATTCTAGTCATTTTAGGTCAATTCAAAAGAGGCAAATGTACTACGTTCAACTTGATTCCCTTATGAGATACGTAAGCAGCTTGGCACATTCTCAAGTTTAGTCTGAAATCATTAAATATGCAGCCCTCTTGTCGCGATGTTTGGAGTGCAAGTATGTAAAGGACAAAGCTTATTGTGACACAACTATGAATCAATCTGATGGAGTGTCTTATCAGCTTGTCAAGTCATCAAACGAGAAAACTCCAAATCACACGATGTTAGTTAAAATAGGCGCATTACCATATGTGAAAATCTATGAATAAACCTTAATATGCAATCTCAAAAATTATACAACACCCTCTCCCAACACTTACTTGTAAAATAAGAGGCAATTTAACTATTTACTTTTCATAAAGAGGTGATATGTCAATTTCAAATAATGTAATGTGTGTTATGAATTAACTAAAACTATTTGGGGATAATAACAATATATGGAAATATTGCAAAGAAAGAAGTGCAAATATTATGGAAGATTGCTTTTGAATTGAACACTTTCTTTCATACGGATTGGCCCTTTATATAGGAAGAATTCCCATCAACAAAACTTAAAATAACATTATATCCTATAGTATTATTTAGGCTATTAATGAAAGGATGAAAACTTCAATAAGACCACATTAGAGATGGAAAGTGGGCCGGGTCGGGCCGACTCGGCCCAGGCCCGCCTTGGCCCGGATAAAATGTGGTCCGGTTCGGGCTGGCCAGTTAATAATATGGGTTTAGGCCCGGACCGGCCCGTTTATAATATGGGCTGGGCCGGTCTTTTTTTTTTTTTTTTTTTTTACAAAGAAATAAGGAAATAAAAGGAACTTAAAACAAGTACTTTTATTCAAAAAAACATGAAAGGTTAATTTAAAAAAGAAATACATAAAAGGTAAACTTTATAAAAACTTGAATTCTAAAAAAACATAAAAATCAAACTTTAAAAAATATTAACGTTGCAATTTGAACGTTGCAAATTGCAACGTTAATATTGGCATGCATCATGCATGCACTATTAAGTGGACGTTGCAATTTGCAACGTCCACAATTAATTAGGGCCTATTTAATTAGGCCTTAAGTTCAGGCCTAATTAAATAGGCCCAATTAGTAAAAATATTTAGTATGGCCCAGACAAAAATCTAGACAAAAAAAAAATAATTTAAAATCCAGGCCCAGGACCGACCCAGTTTTGCCCAGGTCCACATTTGAGGCCCGGTTAGGCCCGGTTAAAAATATGGTCTGGGCCCGGGTTATGAAATGTGGGTTTCCGGACCGAGCCGATCCGGGCTACACCCGAATTGAGCCGGGCCGGGCCAGTTTCCATCTAGACCACATACACCACATGCATATGTTTCATAACAATGTGTTAATTATTTGTTTATTTTTGTAAAAAAAAAAACGTTAATACAACAAGGGCCACGGTTATAGGGAGTGTTGCACATCAAATCTGTGGATACTTTTCATAAAAGAACTATTCTCATTCAACCTTTTCCACAATTTGTGTTCTTCTGTGACTCCTTCAAGGTCTACGCATTGAATTTCTCTTAAGAAAAGGTCCATGCATTGCGCTTGACATTTGAACACAATTAGACTAGGTGTAATCTATCTATTGCAGTGCATGGGGCGAACTGAATTGTTTCAATTATTTGACAAAATCATGTGAAGTTCACACTCATCGCACAAAAATGACCGCATGCAACTGTTGCAATGTGATTGTCTCATTGTTTGATTTGATCATTGATGTGCTTGTGTAACTAAAAAGTTGGAAAGGTCATCAAGTTCTACGTGAGAATGAGATGGACATAATGCTTTATCCACTGACTCTCCCCTTATAACTTTATTAAAAAATCGTAATTCAATCCCCCTTTTTTGTTTATATAAATCAAGAACGAATTATCAAAAAATGCCCGCTAACTTTTGGTTTTAATTCTAAATGCCCGGATTTTCTAAACCTGCTGAAAATGCCCGCTAAGTTTTAAACTTTCTAACAAAAATGCCCGATTTTAAAAATTCGGACATTTTATCCGACGTGGCATCCGAGTCAAAGAGACGCAATGCTGAATCAAAAAGTCGCGTTTTAAAATTCGGGCATTTTTGGTAGAATTTTAAAAGATATATGGCATTTTTAGCATTATTTCTCACACAAAATAGGTTTTTTTGTGCTTATTTTTCATTTCGGGCATTTTTAGTAGAAATTCTAAAAGATACAGGGCATTTTTAGCATATTAAAAAACAACGGGCATTTAGGATTAAAACCAAAAATTAGCGGGCATTTTTGATAATTCGTCCATAAATCAACCCTGGCGACAAACTTTATTCAAACATTTTCACGCAATGTTCCCAATGACTTTGCAATTTGTGATATGCATCTACAAATCAAATTCCATCCTCTTATTAGGATAGTGAAGGTATACTTTGCAAAAGGAGATCCACTATAAAGCTGGTCACCTTGTCAGTGATTACAGACGTAACCTCCTCCAAAATAAGTTCCATATATAGTTTTTAAAGTCTAACAAATTAAAAGTCTAACAAAAGAACGACTGCTTAATTCAACCCCTCTATGTTTTTTATTTTTTTTATTTTTTATATTTCCAGTCAAGTTCAAGGAGCAAGAACGAGAACCTTTATCTTGCCTTGACTGTTCGCTGTTACAATTGTGGAGCCATCACTTTTCCAACACAAAGCACTAATGAAGTATGACCCTGCGCCTTCACCGGCTTCTTCCATATCAGAACTGAATTTATGCCATGCTGCCGGTTTAGATATTGCCTAAAAATGTACCGTGAATTCATTACAATGGACACTTAATGGCTGAATACATGAATCACATAAACACAGAGATCTGTACCTTGTGATACACGAACACTTCATTTGTTTCGCTGCCACAGGCTATATACTCACTATTTACTGTTAGACCCACAAAATTCTTCTCATTCGTATGGCCTCTAAATGCCCGAAGCTGAGGAATATCACACGAGTTATAGCGTAACAAGAATCAACATTCTGATGTATGGTTAATCAAATGAGTTGATTATGGTTACCGGCTAAAGTACTAAAGAAGGATATAATCCATGTTTGCGGAAAATATAGTTCTTCTATATTATTATTACATTACTTATAGAAGAACGAGTTACCAGGAAACCATGAACTGAACACAAAAATAGAATGGTCTATTGAAATTAAAACTTACAGGAACCTTTTCCTTAACATCCCAGAGGCGTAACGTACTGTCTGTAGATGCAGAAGCAAGCTCATTTCCAGACAAAAATTTCACATATGATACAGCCTTCCTATGGCCACTAAAAATGTGCAATGGCTGGTTGTTTTTTCTCAAGTCGTAGTAATGAACATGATGATCAGCAGAACCGATCTATGACAAAAATGAGTATACAACGTCATTTATGGTAATTTTACGAGCGCAAGTACAAGAAATATGAGATGAAGCAATGAGCACACCGCTACATGCATGCTAGATCCAGGGTTATACTTGACAGAACATATATTGGCCTTCATGTCAATGTTGAGGACGCTTGCCTCCTGTTTTGTACACCATATTTTGACCTATCGAGCAGTTAGATTAGAACACATGATGATCATTTTGAATATCAATTAGTAAAACCTGAAAATGTTACACTTCAAAGGAAAAACGGAGAGTATTTTAGTCTTACATATTCCAACATATTAGATTTTTTTGGATTATACATGCAAACTGAGAGACAAGAATCTACATTCTAAAAGGACCACTACATCTTATTTGTAGTGCTATACCAATTCCCTGACTTCGGTTTATGATGGAAGCAAAACCAAAACTATCATGTTCTACCGCTATAATCAGCATTGTCTAAGTGCACGCTCTTTAAATAGTAAGTGGCAAAAAGAGGGCAGACTATAACTTGCATATATGCATATTCATGAAAATCAAAATGCAGCATCTGTTTATGGTAATAGAGATACCACAGTTCAAAGAGCAGTTAGCAATCAGGACAACAAGAAGCTTTACCATCACATGTTTGAACATTGTCAATTTTGGGGAGCAAAGATATATATAATTATATTGATGAGTTGGTCAGCAGTTAGTTGTGACGGCCAGTTCAGACCATATTATTTATACTTCAACAACGAAGCATACTTTGCTTGACAAACTACATTATGCTTTTTTTAAAGAAATAACTAATTACATATTCCTCGGGTTCTCATTTATGAACTGCACTCTCCAGTGCCAATTTGCAACATATTGGATTATATATCCTCTCAATTCATATGCCTTTCTCTCTTTACCAAACATGTGAAAAAAGATACCTTCCGGAAAGAGGCAAATGAGATTACGATAAGGTTCAAGCAAAAGTTCGATGGAACCATATTGTTGTAACCTTATAACAGATGGTTTTTCCTCTCCAGTCAATCATTTAAATTTATATTAAATAGGTGAAGGTAGATTCTGGCAGACATCAACATTAAAAAAATGATACTTATACAGAAATATCACCTACAAGCACTGCAGGCAGGAAATATAAGCAGTGTGCGTGTATTGTATATGGGATTACATGGAAGATGCCAACTCCAGGAAGAAGGAAACTTTACTGCAACAAAGTAATAAATTAACGTTTCTGTACCTTACAATCATCACTCCCAGATACAAGCATTGAAGGTTCCGTACGTGAAAAATCAACACTCCAGGCACGCTTTTCATGCTCCTCGTACTCCATCACACTCTAGGAAGCATTTCACACAATACTTTATTTGATCATTCAAATAGGCGTCATTCATCGATCTGCAAGATTAGGTGGGAAAAGCAGACCCATTAACTAACAGATGTACTACCTGTCGTGTGGTTACATCCCAAACAGTTACTATGCCTTCATAGTCGCTGCTGGCTAGGTGATTTTTTGTGTACTTGTTCCAGCTTAAACAGCTGAGCTTGGAGCGTGTGGCTATCTCTGCGACAGGGTATTGCACATCAGCTCGTTCATTTACCACCTGGGGAGCAAATATCATGCTCTAATACTCAAAGTGATATAAAACGATCTACATTATCGGAGAAGCAATACAAAAGCATAAACATAGCAATGATTTGCAAGACCAAATTATTAAATGTTTAAATCTATAAACATGACTAAAGCCCAGAAATGTTACATATCGCATCCAGTCACGTCAAAGAATACATTGCATTATCCGGAGCACACAATTGAAGCAATTGTCAAACTTACTGATGAAAACTCAAAAATCTTAATACGCCGTGATACTCCACCTGTAGCAAATAATTCATCATCTCTGTCAAACTCTATACTGCAGAAAGAAGGGGCTTAGTCAGACCACATACAAGTAATGTTTCATATAACATCCACGCTGAGATCTAAAAGCGTAAAAATGGATAAAGTTGACAGATATTCTTATCACCCCCCAAAAAACTAGATCATTAAGATATCAAGAATTACAGAATCTAAAAAGAATAACCTATAGCATATCAAATTGTCAAATTTTAATGGACAAGGTTTCCACTATATAGTAAAGAATATATAAGATATTAGCAAATGAAACAGAGACAACTATATGATGGTTAATTAGAACCCGAGATTACATCTGCTACAGTTACTGCCTATCGAATGGCCAATTATAGGAGCGCTGAGAAATATTCCGAGCCACATATCAGGAAAAAGGATTCCTTAGATGCTAACCGCAACCATTCTACACTCCTAACAGCAAAAACATGTTGTAGAAATTCTCATGCATTACTGCCCAGGTACACGCATAATAGAGTGCTTGGAATCATTTTCTAATTTGGCTTACGGCAAGTAAATTGCATGGGGAGATTTTACAAATTTCTGGCCCTCACTATTACTTGCTCCTAGCTGAAACAGTGCATGATAGCAACAAAATCAAGTCCCTGCAATTTGCTTCAGGTTCCTTACCTTGATACGATATTAGCTACGTGAAACAGATCTCCATGTCCGAGTTCAGCAACAAGCCGCAACCGACTGATTGACCAACAAGCTCTATCAATACAAGAGAGTGTAGTAGCTTCAGCTCGATAAAGATTTGTCATAGTATACTACCTGTATCTAGTGAAGGTTGACAGAACAGATTGAAAATCCTCAAGCCCTTCAGTGAAACCTTCTCTATATCCACCATGTGGATCTTGATTTTGCTGTTTCGAGAATAATGTTGCCCAATGCCGTTGTTTTTGCATGTAACACTCTTGGAGGTCATTGAACTGTTGCAACAAAAATCATATTATCAAGCAACTTGACAAACAAATTTAAATTTCACTAGCAATAGGACAGACCAATTCGGCAGTATCCATGATGACCTTTAAATTAAGCACAGTATAAGAAGATGTTTCAGAACAGTAAACCGCGGAAGTTGGCCAACTGTATTGCAAAACCAAAAGAGAATGTAGAACCTCCATTTAGAAGTAGAACTAAAACTAGTCCAGGAAACTGGTAACTATTCATAACATACGTTTTCAGCATTGACCACATTCATGTAATTCTGTTTCTTGATACAACCACCTACAATATGTACATAGCTCGCTCTCTATTCCACTCCAAATGCTCGGGATAGATATAATAATAAATCCATATCTCAACTCTGACAAATTAGTAGAAAAAGATTGCTGACCTGTGCATGAACCCGTCTCTTTCTTGACAATGCCAGTCCTGATTGAGTAAGATTTTGGCTGTCCGAGCCACCGTGAGTATCCTTAATTAGGGTATGATGACTGGCAGAAGGTTTTGCATCAGCTCCTTGTACATGTAAACCATGAGAATGAATGTGGTACTTGTCTAGGGAAAAAGCAGTTCTAGAGGCCGTGGCAGCAATATGTTCATCAATAAGCGATTGCCGCACTGATCTCGACGACGGATCATCATCAAGCAGTTTCAGTTTTGCAGACATAGCCCTGCTTCGACATAATTCAGTTCGACGTCTCTCCACAGCATGAATATCTCCTTGTATGTACTGAAGGTCAGATTGTATCTGCAAGATAAATTCAACATGAAAAACTAAGATGATACCATATGTATTCCAAATCCAGTACATCAAATGTCAATAATCACACCGTCAAAGAAAAAGCTATTAACTGGTTTCAGAGAGCATGAACCTACATTGTAGCAGGCATACAAGGATGTAAAAGAAGAAGAACAGTTTTTTTTAGCGGCAGAGGAAATATGCGTTATCTAGCACAGAACATGAATAGGACTAAATCAGGAAACAGAAGAGTCAAGTCCAAGAACCTCATCGAGCTCATCAAGTTTTTTCTTTTTCAAGCAATATAGGAAGTCGTGCAAAGTTTGTAGATTTGTCTCAGCCTCTTCCTGCTCCATCTTACTTTTCTTCTCTCCAAGAAGAGACAGGAGGGTCTCGATCTCCTTTACTGACACTCCATATCCCTGTCTAAATATGTTAGAACCGCACTCGTAAGAAGCAAACGTGTATGATTAGGATTAAAACCAAAGCCTGCATATGGGCAATAGAGATGATAAAGATCTGGGAAACAAGGGCCTCAATCTTGAAAGAACAAGACAGATGCCTATAATATAGCTCCTAAGGGCTGCAGAAGTTGTTTACACTTTCTGACCGTAGTTAAACATGAACATAACCACCTGAATTTCACAATGTCATTTCTAGATCAGGCAGCACTTCTCTGAGTAGAGTCTTTTAAATATTCTAGAGAAGAGGAAGAGGGGAGGTTACTTGCCCCTGGGATTAACAAAAGGACCAAGGACTACCACATGCTCTTTATATGTGATGGTATTTGCTGCATGCAGTTTACTAGAGAATGGTGGTACTGGTTAATTTCTGACAAGTTAAAATCATATTATTAAAAAGGATGTGTAAGGTTTCAATAATTTCACAAGCTTACGTGTATATCAATGTTCTCATTAGAAACTTTCCAGATTGATGTGGCGGACCTGTTCTAATGCCTGATAAAGTTGTTCCCATGGAGTGGCGGTGTTAGCCGTCTGACGAGCAGCAGTCTTCACCAATAACTACAAATTAAGACAAAAACATCATTAAACTCGATCGTGCATGTTGACAAATATATTTTTCACTCAGCTTTTTTAACAGGTCGAATATATTTCGCTATAGTTCTTTAGTACTTGAAGAGTAATCAACAACTCCTATATACATTCTCATTATCCACATTAATTCCAAGGCCTGGATGATAAGCTAACAAATAAACAAACAAACAAACAAACAAACATGTTGGAGTAAAACCTTGTTGAGAAGGAAATTTGGGTAGAGATTGCGGGGAGTGAGGTAATTTGAGCAACAAGGACAATCGCTCTTGTTCTGAAGATGCGTCACAATACACATTGATATGGTATAATGTGTCATGTCAAAGAAAAGCCACGATGGCACGAAACTGACCAATGAATGTTGAGAAGGCTTAAAGGTAAAGTTACCTTAGCCGTATTTGGATCACCATTATATCTATATAGCTAATTAGACATTGAGTAATATGTCATTGGAAAGCCACATGAGTCTAGGTCGCAACGCAACAAGCGGAATGCGATTTGGAGGTCCAGAGAGAAAGTTATGGTCAAATTAGTAAAGCTGCGCAGAGCACATCGAATTTGCAGAATTCGATGTGTCCTGAGCGCATCGAATTTGTACAATTCGATGCGGTCCTAAAATGACCTTTAAGCCCCTCTAATCATGCCTATATATACCCCCTCACTCCTCACAAGTAGAGGGGACCCCACGGGGATGAGACGCATCGAATCCAAGTCGATTCGACACGCGCATCGAACCAAGTAGGTTCGATGCGCAATCTATCATGCCTCGAATTCACCTTGTTCGACATGGACGCATCGAATCATGACAATTCGATGCGTCCCAAAATCGAAGCCTTACATGCCCAGAAAGCCACGAGAGTCAGGGTTCCGAATCAAGAAGCGGAATGAGGTTTCGATCATCCGTTAGGGAGATATGATCGAAACCGTGAAGTCGCGCACAGCGCATCGAATTCACCCGATTCGACATTGAGGCATCGAATTCGATGCGCACGCATCGAACCAAGCCAATTCGATGCACATTCCCAGAAAGCCACGTGAGTCAGGGTTCTGGATCAAGAAGCGGAATGAGGTTTCGACCATCCGTTAGGGAGATATGATCGAAACCGTGAAGTCGCGCACAGCGTATCGAATTCACCCGGTTCGACATGGAGGCATCGAATTCGATGCGCACGCATCGAACCAAGCCAATTCGATGCACATGCCCAGAAAGCTACATGAGTCGGGGTCCGTAATCAAGAAGCGGATCGAGGTTTCGATCATCCGTCAAGGAGATATGATCGAAACCGTGAAGTCACGTCAATGCTGAAACAAGTGAACCAGGCAGCCCAACCAAGGGTTGACCTAATAGAAGCAGCTCAAAAGAGACATATGAACTACGTTCGGCTTGATTCCCTTAATGGGATACGTAGGCAGCTTGGCAAGTTCCCAAGTTCAGTCCGATATCACAAGTGTCTAACGCCCGCAAGTCAACGATCAAAGAGTACCAAATCTCTCACGTTCGACTGTTCCCTCAACTTGGCCATTTAGGGATTATTTCCTGTAACCTTATATTTCTCTATGTGTAATAGGTGTTCCGGACCAAGCTAGTCCATTCACTGTAATAGGATAGCATTATTTTGGTTAAGTCAGGCCCCACTGTATCGATTTCTCGGTGTATTGTAACCTAGACGAAATAAGACCAAAATATTGGCGCCGTCTGTGGGAACACCATTTCGCTTACGCTCAAGAGTCTGTTTAGGTAAAATGGCAAGAAAGGGAATGGACCAATGGGAAAAGAACCGTGAAGAGTCCAAGTAGCTATATCGAGATTGGAATACAACTACGAAGTTGACAATATGGAATTCGGTCCCAAGCAAGCAAGGAGTGGTGCTAAGAGCAATAAACAAATCCACAATTCCACCAAGAAAACTAACATTATCGGAGAATGATTAGGGATTCTTCAATTCCAATCCTACACGGACAGAGGACTACACCCCGAATAGTCTCACGATTTGTCTTACCTTAAGGTGGTATCGAAGGTCGGATTGCATTGATTATCAGACCAAGCAGGAACCAGCAAGGCCATCATCACGTGGATACTACATACAAATGAAATCCAACAACAAGACATTGAAGAATTGCCTCGAGAAGAGGATGAAAGATAGAGGAAAAACCTGGCCAGAGGAACTTCAAGGAATATTATGGGCATATAGGACAACTACAAGAACATCGACTGTTCATTTACGTCAGATGGATCTGGACATAATAGGCATAGCAAGAGAAGATGCGTACCAACGCACTGTAGCATTTAAAAGCAGCAATGGCTAAAAGTAACGACAACAGAATCCAATTCTGAAATTTTGAGGTAGGAGATTTGGTCCTGAGAGGCATTGCGGCAAAACAGCATATCGGGAAGCTCGAACCGAATTGGAAGGGGGCTTCCAAAATCTTACAAGCAAGTTCGCGGGAATGTAATTACTTGGATACTATGCAGGGTGTTCAACAAAAGCGTTCGTGGAATGTGCAACATCTTAAACGCTACTGTGCATAGGAGTAAAAAAAAAAAAAAAAAAAAAAAACTCGGCGGCTAAATAATTGTATGAGCTGCTAAGGTTTGAGTCCCATGCAAAGATTGGGAAGCGTAGACCCCTCGGTAAGAAACTGAGCCCAACTTTTTCCAAATTATTAAATGTATCTATCTACGTGAACGACGCAGGTGGAGTCTTATAGAAATGATGCTAAAAATCCCAAATGAGGAACCAAAGTTCAGCAACAAGACAAACACAAGAACATGACGTTGGGGTAAGAAGGCCCAAAGTGGTCCACCCACGCGTGTAAGAAGGAAGAACATGACGTTGGGGTAAGAAGGCCCAAAGTGGTCCACCCACGCGTGCCAGAAGGAAGAACATGGCAGGGGGATAAGAAGGCCCAAAGTGGTCCACCCCCGCATGCAAGAACGGCGATATAAAGGCCCAAATGATCCGATCTCTCAGGTAAAACATGAATGCCCTAACGAAAATAATAACAGCCCAAAGTGCTCATATTTTTCATGGCAAGCACAATCATAATATTAGATATGCACCATGACATCAAAAACCACTATTGAACATCAAATAAATACATATCAATGACAAGCAAATGAATGAGATAACATACTTGGGAATGCATTAGGAAGAAACATTATGCGAGTAAAACGTAAATCAAAGATTATGATATCAAACAGTAACATCAGTCTTATACAAAAACCACTGCGAAAAAAGTTACAAATATTCTATACAAAACAAAAAGGCCTAATATCGTCAAAATAATGTAACCTAAATACTGCTAATCACTCGAACACTGGGGGGACTCCTGACGAATGATCACACCCACCGAACGAGCGAAATTGGCACAATTTCATGGAATTTGATCCTATGCGGTACGTCAAACGTATCCAGATTGGCACCAAGAATGTCCACACAAAGTTGCACGGTGCAAACCTACCCGAAATGGTACGAAGCAAACTTGTCCAGAGCAATACCAAAAGCATCAGCCCGACAAGATAAACGTAAACCTAAAATTTCAAAAATGAAATAATGGCCCGAAGTGGTCAGATGAATAAATGGAATATATCGAAAATAGACATCAGTCCATCATGGTCTGAAACATATTAGACATCGCAAAGGATAGACATTCGCTAGTAGAAGCATGATGCAAACAACATATCCATATACCTTAAAGGCTGAATATGGCAATAGACTTCACGCGGTAAATCAGTTACATCTATCCAGCATGATACGATGCAAATCCACCCAAAACAACACGATAAACATCTAATTATAACAATACAATGAGAACGTGTCCAAAGCAGCACCATGTCAGCTACCCAGCTTAATACGATGAAAATCTGCCCAAATTAGTGCATATTTAGACTACTATAAAAGGAGTATCATCTTAAGAGGTGCAGATATCCATTCGTTGAATTAGCCGTCAACGTCGAAGAGCAATAACATATGACAGCACAAAGTTCCGTAAACAGAACACTAGAAATCATTGAGCAAGAATGCAACAAAATACACGAATAAATGCGACACAATGTCCAGATAGACAAAGATCTCTACCAAGCGTAAACTACAAGATCAATGTAGGAAGATTGAGAAACTTAGCACTAGATCTCTTTAGATCCATCACTTATATATCATTTCCATCATAGTCGAAGGTCTCCATTGAGACGATCTCTCGCTCGATCGAGGTGCTTAACAACATAATCTATGTGTTATCTAAGTTGTCTATCTCTCAAAGACAACAACGATTAATTCAAAAGATAACTGCAAAACTGTATTGGGCAAATAAACATCGCGCCTTCGCACGATCCAGCAACGCTAATGCATCAACTAGGACGCACCAATCAAAAATATCAAAAAAACCTATACCCGAGTGAGACCATAATCCTCAAAACGCAAATCATACAAGGTTAAGCAACGATGGCAGCACTGTCTCAAAAATGCAGCAAAAGCAGAACCATGCATTGCGAAATTATTTGCATAAAAATAACACCATCCATGATCTAAAGGAGACCCGCGATGAGAAAGAAACGGGATCGACACTCTGTCTCAAATGACAAGTGCTAACCATTAAATCCCTAAAAACAAAGCAACGAGATAAGAAAGTCTGTCTCAAGAGACAGCTATCTATGAAAAATCTAATGAAATTGATTGCACTGACATATCAAATGTCTGATGCGGCAAAAATAAATGAAACACGCACGATACCCCACGATGCAGTACGGCATACGAGTTGCCAAAATAAAGTAAATTGCAAAAATAGCATTTGAAGGAAAAGGCAAACGAAACTGCAATTGATCAAGCCAACAAAGTATCGCAAGATTGAACGAGAAAAATACGGCAGGAATTCAAATAATCAAATAATTCAAAATAAAAGGGTGGCGCAACGTCAAACCGAATCAGAAGCGTTGATCATAAAAGTAGGAAATTAAAATCAAGGTCGTTAACTTTCGGCGTATTCTTCATCCTCTGAAGAAGGATAAATGGCAGGCATCGGAGGAGGCGGAGACTTTCCTCAGTAGACGACGCTCTCGCTTTCAAGCCGACTCATAAATTCGTTCGCAATAGTGGGTTAATTCTCCTCGGTTATTGTGATCTTTCTCAATGTATTGTGCCTCGCCTAAAATGGCGAGTGCTAACAACACATTCCGCTAAAATAAGCGCCACAAGCAGCAGCAAGTGCACCCAAAGAAATCCTGCATGATGGAAAACCTCAAAACAATGATGTGAATATTGAGCTAACTTAGCAAAAGATGCCATAGCAACTCTGCAACATGACGTGGCACAGAGTTGGCAAGTAACATAGAAATAATACAAATTGCCGCTGAAATAAATGGGCAAGCAAGTGATGCATTTCGATAAGGCAATTCTAATAACCGCAAGAATAAAGCAACAAAGATCCATTGAAAAACAATGTTCAAAGCAATAGGGCGACACAGAGCCAAAACAGACACAATAAATTGTTCATAAAAGCAGACGCGTCAGTCAGTCGGTCGAATCCGAACACATTCGATCGATAGTGATCATCCAAATTTCAATTTTTTAACAACCTTCAAAATCAAATTAGGTTGAGACTGCGCAACGACGATCGAATTCCATCCATTCGAAGCATGCCATAGGTCATACCAATCAAATTCCTAGATATGGTGAAGTAACACTACCGATTTGTTTTCGCTTCAAACATGAAATGACTATCAAATAGTCTCAGTATGAATGATCTGGAGATTCATCAGATTCGATCTACCATTGATATAACAGCTCAGATTCGGCCTATCATGTAAAGCCACCGCCCTCAATGGAAGCAATGCACTCCATAAAGTCTCACGACTATGGGTAAAAATCTAAACCAAACATAACTGCAAAATCAGTGCACAGCACCGAAGCAAATGACTCCAAAGTCAGAGTTCATTATGCTTATCACTTTTTTATCAACAACACTGTCGAAACAGCGATAACATCAAAATTGGAGGTAAAAACCCCGTATGATCATACAACTAGATAGCATACCCAAGGTCGAGCTTTATTGCAACCAGCAACGAGGCAGAATACAAAGTTATTCTCGCCGGAACCTCAATGGCAAGCTCGTTACGAGTTAAATGCCTGGCGGTCTTTATAGACTAGCGACAGGTGAAATCATTTCACAGTCTTAACTATTACCGAATCCCCAAATGCGGAGATGTAACTAGGTGCGTTGTCATAATGCGCAACAAAACCACGATATTCATAGAATTGAGAGTCGTCCTATTGGCGACAAAAGAATATGTCATAAGAATGACAAGATGCATTAGAACAATGAAAAGAATCGATCAGATTATGCCTATACGCATAAAGAAAGCGGAACCACGAGTTATTTGCGTGAAACTAACGTCATGCAGGACCTAAAAAGGGGATTCACAATAACTAAAAAGGGACGGATACTCTGTCTAAAACGACACGAGATACCGCAACTCCCTAAATAACTAAAAAGGCACGGAGACTCTGTCTAAAAGGACGCATGATACCGCAACTTCCTAAGCACCTAACAGCAACAATAACTTTCCGTGATTATGGAAGAATGCTCGAGTTGTCAAAATAAAGTAAAAAGCAACGATAGCAATTGAAAGAAAAGGCAACGATTACGAGCCTTCGATCAAACAAACAAATGAATAGTCATAAATGACAACTATGCGACTAATAAAAAGGCAACGCAGCGCCACAAAAATAGCAAATTAGAAATTGTTCATTACAATCAGCACCTGAGCCTTACGAGCCTAGCGCGCACACCTCTGAGCGCTAATCTCCACAGAGCATTAGTCGCACACATCAGACCGCCTCCCAATCAAGGGCATGATTTTCAGCATTATCAAAATAACTAGCATAAAGCGGTAAGTCAAGAATACATCTTATAAGTTTGGCACCCGCTCTCTGATCGACACCGTCTCCCAAACTGGGGGGATTATATGATGTGGGCTTATTCGGTCACTGTTGCATAATGACATTAATCACCCCAAAACTGAGGCGAAACGGCTCTAGCACTTCATCATAGTTTGAAGTATGCTTATGTACCAAAATCACACTCCAAACTGGGGGACTAGTGATATGGTATAATGTGTCATGTCAAAGAAAAGCCACGATGGCACGAAACTGACCAATGAATGTTGAGAAGGCTTAAAGGTAAAGTTACCTTAGCCGTATTTGGATCACCATTATATCTATATAGCTAATTAGACATTGAGTAATATGTCATTGGAAAGCCACATGAGTCTAGGTCGCAACGCAACAAGCGGAATGCGATTTGGAGGTCCAGAGAGAAAGTTATGGTCAAATTAGTAAAGCTGCGCAGAGCACATCGAATTTGCAGAATTCGATGTGTCCTGAGCGCATCGAATTTGTACAATTCGATGCGGTCCTAAAATGACCTTTAAGCCCCTCTAATCATGCCTATATATACCCCCTCACTCCTCACAAGTAGAGGGGACCCCACGGGGATGAGACGCATCGAATCCAAGTCGATTCGACACGCGCATCGAACCAAGTAGGTTCGATGCGCAATCTATCATGCCTCGAATTCACCTTGTTCGACATGGACGCATCGAATCATGACAATTCGATGCGTCCCAAAATCGAAGCCTTACATGCCCAGAAAGCCACGAGAGTCATGGTTCCGAATCAAGAAGCGGAATGAGGTTTCGATCATCCGTTAGGGAGATATGATCGAAACCGTGAAGTCGCGCACAGCGCATCGAATTCACCCGATTCGACATTGAGGCATCGAATTCGATGCGCACGCATCGAACCAAGCCAATTCGATGCACATTCCCAGAAAGCCACGTGAGTCAGGGTTCTGGATCAAGAAGCGGAATGAGGTTTCGACCATCCGTTAGGGAGATATGATCGAAACCGTGAAGTCGCGCACAGCGTATCGAATTCACCCGGTTCGACATGGAGGCATCGAATTCGATGCGCACGCATCGAACCAAGCCAATTCGATGCACATGCCCAGAAAGCTACATGAGTCGGGGTCCGTAATCAAGAAGCGGATCGAGGTTTCGATCATCCGTCAAGGAGATATGATCGAAACCGTGAAGTCACGTCAATGCTGAAACAAGTGAACCAGGCAGCCCAACCAAGGGTTGACCTAATAGAAGCAGCTCAAAAGAGACATATGAACTACGTTCGGCTTGATTCCCTTAATGGGATACGTAGGCAGCTTGGCAAGTTCCCAAGTTCAGTCCGATATCACAAGTGTCTAACGCCCGCAAGTCAACGATCAAAGAGTACCAAATCTCTCACGTTCGACTGTTCCCTCAACTTGGCCATTTAGGGATTATTTCCTGTAACCTTATATTTCTCTATGTGTAATAGGTGTTCCGGACCAAGCTAGTCCATTCACTGTAATAGGATAGCATTATTTTGGTTAAGTCAGGCCCCACTGTATCGATTTCTCGGTGTATTGTAACCTAGACGAAATAAGACCAAAATACACATGTAACAAAAGCTGTGTCCACAAGCCGTGAGAAAAGCGTCATTTATGAGGTGCATGCAAATAGGGCACAGAATATCCTTATTATCCACCATTATCATCGCCCCTGCAGCCTCCTCATCCTTATTCATCCCTAACAGTATCTGAGTTCCGATTCACATTCACTTCTCCATTTTGCGATGAATTTTAGCTAGATTCGATAGTGGAAAATGAGAGCTACACCATGTGTGAAGTGTGTGAATGAGGAGTAAGAATACTGATGAGATATTTTTTTGAAGAAAGGAGAGGAGGAGAAAACGGTTTTTGTAGGGGTAGGAAAAGACCACGTTATAAGGCGTAGGCGGGTCTTTTTTTTTTGTTTTCTTTTGATATATTCTGTATGCCTATATATTCTTGGAATAAAGATAAATACTATAATGGGGTCATGACTCATCAGTTTTATTTGGCACGTTCGACCTCTTGCTACTAAACTAAGGCTTTCCACACTCCGTGCTAACGTGGTGCAGCCACTATCAATACATGGTGAGGATGGGGTTATGCGAGTTAGTTATTTTTTATATTCTAGGAAAAGTTAAATATGTATTTAATAATTTAGACCATTAGTTGCACCGCATAAGCTATGCAATGAATGCATAAAATATTTCTTCCTCTACACTTGGATTTTTTACTTTATTACAATGACCTAAAAATGCCACTTACGAATAAATTTCGTATCTTTCTTGGCAGATTCTAAGCTTCTTTAGAATTTTGAAAGACTTATGTATCTTTTTTGGAAGATTCTAAGCTTCTTTAGAATTTTGAAGGAAATAACTGGAGAAAGATGAGAAAATTATCGATATTCAAACTATGTAAATAAAAATTCCAAGTTTCGTGTCACGTATAAGTCGCAATGAGCAAGAACAATATGGTTAAGTAGGTAGGGTACCTACCTTCTAAGGCATGGGCTGCGTTGCATGAAGGAAGCTGGGAACGTTTCCAAATTTTCACTTTTTGGCGACATATACTTATTTGTGAATGTTAAATTTGCTTTTCCTCCTGGTGCATTTTCTCAAATTATCCTTCTTGTTTGTACTTGTACTTTGTAGTGTAGTAGGTAAATACAAAAACCGAGGGACCTATGAATTAAGTAAAAGCCCATGCTAAAGTTTCCCTTCTGTTCGCCTTTTTCAACTACTAATAAAATGCTTTAGCAATATGAATGGTGGAGAAAATAAGTCATCCTAGACTTGAATCGAGTCTACGTGGACCGTGGTTATCACATTCTACTAGCACTCGCACAATGAAGCATTTTTCATTTTTATAATTTCATGGTGCTAGCCGCTAAGACAGGAAACTATACATCGAAACGTGGAGGAAGAGGTATTAGCTTGCGGGGCCACGTTTTTAATTTATTTATATAGTTATTTTTGTTATATTTTCTACCATGTAATAAAACATTATATAAATATGTTCGACTTATGTTGGGCTGATTATATAATATGCAGACGGCGGCAGACCCAACACATCAGTATGACGCAGTGAAATCTTTAACTTGGGAAATATATAACCTGTGGGGTGCTAATCAGAAAATTTATGAATGAAAAACATTAAAAACAACGGGATTAACAAAAGAGTGTGCTCAATTCAAAACAGTTGCAACGAGAATGCACTCACCTGGTTGACTGTGACATGATTTGCGTTACATGCATATATATATAACAGTTAACTGCAATGATTATGTGATGCTTGTTTGCCACGACTTCTTCTGACAAATATGTTCGAAATCTCAATTTTAAGAACATAAACTTAATTTACAGCTGCTCTTCTGAGTTAAAGTTTGACATAAGCGTACAATAATATTTCTTTGAAAGGAGAAAATAAGGAGAAAAAATTGAACTAATTCTTTTCCTATACACATTATATTGTTATATTTTCTGGTAGAGTAAAAGGTATATTCAACTGAAGAATATTTCAGATTTTCATGACTATTTTGCATCACTTTCTATTTGGTACAGGTTCAGCAACAGATTTCTTAATGCAATCCACAATGCCTGCACAATCTGTCTGTGACACATCACAGCCTGAGTCCTCTTCCACTGCATCATCCACATACGTGTGAGGTGAGCGAAGGCTTCCATGAGTCTGACAGGACTTCATCGTCTTACAATGTTCTGCTTCATCATCCCTAATGTTTAGGAAGACATCATACAAATTCTCTGAAATACAAAAACTATGTTATAAGAAACAGATAATCACAGAAGCTCTGCTTAATAGGTGGTTTTTACCTAAACCGCAATTATTATTGTACCAACATAATTCAATGTATGACAAACTGTGGCCACGAGGCCTATCATAGGTTTATTCTAGTAATTATTTTCCTAGGTAGTTCAGTAAGTAACTCAAGTATTGAAGCCTTATTTCTCTTCCTGATTATACGGTTTGCAAGGTGCCAAATTTGTAACTAGTTCCCAGATTACGACAAACTTGGAACAATAATAATAAAAAAAAAATGTATCTACTATTATCCTCACCAATTGTTGGACGCCGTGAATTGGGAGGTCTTGCAGATTGGAATTCATCTGATAAGAAGAAACACTTCAGAATTGTTAAAAATTGCTAACAGAAAGCAGTTGTAATGAGTAAGAAGTTTAGATTAGACGCACCAAACAAGTATAAATCGCCTTCAGTGTAATATTTTACTGCAACCGTAGGTGCAGGCAATTTCTTCAACTCATCTATGGTAAAGAGATCATGATAAAAACCACATTATTAGAACAATAAAAAGAACACTATTATCTATGTTGTGCGATAAAAGAAAAACTCTCAAAACGTATGTGCCCCCTCCTCTTTTAGCATCTCGTATGGTGTTATACAGTGATGACAAATGAGGCTGACAATAAATCTCCACAAAAAGAAAAAAAGATTCCACTTCTTTCTTTTTTTTTTGCAAAATTCAATATGGTGTTGGTGTGTGTAGTAAATTAGATATGAATGGTCTACGTGCTTACCTCCTTGGGCCTTGATAAATTTATCATAAGTTTCAAAGGCATGATTCTCAACGCATTCGGAGAAGTGATCTGCAGAATACAACAGCAATATTAAATATCTTGGAAGTGTATAATCACTAGAGATATTTCCTAAAAAAAGAGAGGACAAACAAAAAAATTAACTAGACACAAACTACAAAATTTTGCACTTGACGAATTAGGAGAAGGCAGGCTACTTATATGAACTATTAACATAGTCTATAAAAGCAACAAAGAAGTCTCCACTCATACTTACATGCCATTCTTGGACTCAAAATATACATAAAAGCAGTCATAAAATAGTAAAAGACTGCAATGTGTTGAGCAAGAAATCGATCGAACCACCAAGCATTTCCACCCAATTCCTGCACATAAGAAAGAAAGTATTAGAAGCAAAAAGGGAAAAAAGAGAAGAGATAGGATAACAAACTAATCAGCAAAATATCAGAGAGACTAAGAATACTCTGTATATATTGAAATGCAGTGATTCACTTTTAACTGTGCTGGAAGAACATGCAAGCCATAATTAGTTCATACAATACACCCGAGATTTTCTCTCGTGTCCTCTAGAGGATTATCGGAGCAGTCCTATTGCCTAAACCCCACAAAATTTAAAAGCAGATTTCTCTTGGGAGGATGGGGATGGGGAGCAAAACACACAAAAAATAAAAACAAAAGTGTATGCCTAAGGTATAAAAGCCAGTGCTTAAACAACATAATTTCTTTTCATCTGAACTCTAAACATTTGAACCCATTTGACTTTTTAAATATTATCCAGATAACTTGATGTCTGGAGACACTATAAATTATGGAACCTATCTTTTGTGAATGAAGTTGCTAAATCTGAAAAACAAACAAGAAATGATTAATTAATGGTAAACAGGTAATAAGATCCTGAAGGAAAGAGTAATACTTCCATAATAAGCAAATGATGCATCTCGTTCCAGCTCTCAGCAAAATGAACTTTCAAATAGTCAGATCTGCGCCACCATCCGAAACTCTCGTACATGTGCAAGACGGACATGAAAGCTGTCATGGAACAAAACCGAGAGAGAGAGAGTCCATTAATAAACTAGCGAAGCTTTCTGTGTCAAAGAAGGTTATATACTCGTTGAATATACTGAGGATGGAACGCCCAGTGCTTCTCTCTTGCAAGGAAATAGGCTATTTGTGTAGCTAGCTACTATAATTTGTGGAAGGTGTTTGATCTGTATTCCAAACTTGGCAACTGGGTAATTTAAGGACTCTGTGACAAAAAGGCCTAAACGATAACAGAATAATTAGGAAACGAAAAGACATGAATCTTGGATTTGAAGTATGATTTATAACATCTTTCAAGTACCACAGATTTTTAGAAGAAGAATGTTTGCAATCAGAAGTAAACCTACAATACTAAATACCCCTTTAGTCTTGTGACATAAAACTTGAGTATATTACCAAAATAAGGAACTCTGGCAATAGTTTCCAGAACAAAGAACCTTGCGTAATCACGGTCACGGTACAACGTGTCAAGTATCTTTATTACTGAGTCCTGCAAGGGCCAACCAAAAACTTAGGGCTATAACCTAAGAAAATACCTCCATGATTATAGCATAATACACAAAGGTCTAAACTGACCAACACATTGAAACAAGTTCTACAAAGCAAATACCATCAGAACTTATCGATCTTACGCTCAAATTTAGCTCATAATAAACCTTGGGGTCCATGAGCAAGTTGATATTACTAATGTCATTACTCATAACCTCAACGCTCCCTTACTGCCTCGATGGACCACAACAAATACACAATTAAGCTACCTTTTAATGCTATGTGATACTCTTTCATCAAGACAAATCGATAAAGGTAAACACCAGTTTCCCATCTCCAAATTCAAACACCACATTCACATTCACATCCACAAGCACCATGTATATAGTATTCCACGCAAAACCCCATATCGGGGAACTTATACATACCGTGAGCAAAATATTTATCGACTGCTCAACTTTTATAACCCACTTCTCCAAGCCACTGGAGGGTGCATCATCATCATCAGGTGAGGTTCCTTCCCCTTCATTTTCTGGAAAACCTCTGGGATCAAAAGACTCCTCAACAACCACTTTCTCTTCATTCTCCTTAAGTATTGTCGATTGAACCCGCAACGACCTATTCCTATTCCAATGACAAATAAAACAACAACTACTCAGCATCAAATTTCATAAACCCCATCAACAGAAAAAAGGGCGAAAGTTGTACCTGAAAATCCGCGAGCGACACGTGTAATTTGAAGAATCGAGATTTAGGGCAAGTGGGTTTAAGGAGTTGAGAAAAAGTGAGGAAAATCCCCCCAAGTTCTTGGCTTTTACAAGATATGGTGATGGTATTGAAATCCCTCTAACCATGGAAGAGCTAATAGGAATCGCCATTTTTGGTCTGTATGTATGTAAATCTATGCCTAATTTGCGTTCATTTATTTAAGCTACAAAATGAAAGGAAAACAAACAAACTCAAATTAAATGAATTTGAAGTTGGGTGAGTATTCCGTTTTTTCTTTGTGAACAAACAGCAAACAGGTCGTCAAGTTCCTTCGATGACGGAATTGTGCAATACGAAATATCCCATGTTTTCTTTGTTCTTATTAAACTCGTTCGTTGTTTTATTCGACCGCCGTGGGCGGATGCGTATATTCTTCTAATTTGGTACTAATTAAGGCAAATGTAATGGATGGGCTTTTTCTGGATAATGTTGGGCACTTCTCTAACTATGGGCTTTAAGTTTATCTTGATAGGGGTAATTCTTGTATCGGGCTAGCCCATCTAGTTATTTGGACAAGCCCATTAAGAAGTCGACCCATCGCTCTTATATTGGTGTTGGCACCCGATATAGTTTCCGATATCGAGTATCACATTCGATATGGTACAACGCACGCGAAAATCACCTAGACAGTCTTTGCATCCCGAAGCCTATACATATCCGGGTTCCGCTAATCAATGTAAGATTCATTAATTACCCCACACGGTTCATTCGTATATCTAATATCCATATTCGATATCGAGCTCTCACCCGATATCACATTCGATATGTCACCCAATATATTTACTCGACATATATCCCCGATATCTATCCCCGACATACCTTACCCGATATGTACATATCCTTGATATCAGTCACATCCCCAACATAGAAGAAATT
The DNA here is from genome assembly GCA_948329865.1 of Linaria vulgaris. Taxonomy (NCBI): domain Eukaryota; kingdom Viridiplantae; phylum Streptophyta; class Magnoliopsida; order Lamiales; family Plantaginaceae; genus Linaria; species Linaria vulgaris. The sequence goes on from OX415252.1 coordinate 79,165,635, forward strand.
CGATATCTGTCCAAATTCAATATACCTTCATCCTCGACATCTTGTCAAGCATCTAAGTGTTACTCTGAGGTGTTCCGGATCTAAGTCTACCTAGAACCAGCTTTAGTGATAGAAGACCTGATTTGTAATGTATTTGTTATCATATTGTTGTAATCCAGCACTTCGCTTATAATACACGATCTATTGTCAAATTAAAAGCATTAGTTATTAGCATAATTTCAATTTTAAGAACATAAGCGATGATCACCTGAAGAAGAGGAAAAATAAATATTGGACATGTCCATGATTTGGTGAAAGTCAAAAAAATGAAAACATAAAGTACTTGGGGGACATGGTTATATACAATATTTAAGCGGACGTTGTCAATTTCACAACTAGGACTGGAGTATACAAAATATTAATATTTATTAATCACCGACAAGATCGAGGGACGTAAATATTTACAATGTCCCTCTTGAATATCAAAGATATGGTTGATGGAAACAAAGTTTCTTATAATGATTACCACATGATACGAATTTGATATGTGCATGGCATTGAGTAGTTTTTGAGGAATATTTTCCTCAACAAAAATGACGATTTATTTTAATGTTCTTTATCTTTTCGTATAGTATTAGATTGTTGTCAATGCGAGAACTTCTATTGTGCATGAAAAGAAGAAAATTTGTGATTTTGTTTAACGTGGAGATGTAATAGGAAACGGTTGAGCCAAAGCATCTCACATGTAGTTGTTGTGAAAGTTCAATAAATGAAATACTTTTAACTCTATGTTATTTATGGCTCATGCGAGCAGCTGAGGTACCTTCATTCGGTTATACTTTACGTAAATTTTCTTTAAAAAAATCTTTAAAAGTTATTATACATTTTAAAGTTAATAAATCTACACAACATTACGTATATGAACCCTGGAATTTTCTATTGGCCCAAAGAATTGGATGTTTCATCAATATAATGATGACATCTGCAAGTCTCGTACGTATATTTACTTGCCATTAGTATAAAATTAAAACATAGGCATTACAATACACCATATTTTTACGAGAAGACTCTATAATTATACCAAATTCGTATGGGTTACACTATACGTAAACTAATACAAAATACAATCAGTGCATGGACTATGCTAATCTAGGCTCATTTGCTAACTCGATCCTCGATTAGCTTTGTTCGGAATACATGTTGACTTGGATGCTAGAAGACGAACTAGGATGTCAAGTATTCTAGTATGTCAAATATTTTGGGATGTCGAGTGAACATGTGGTATCAAGTTCAGGACACGTCGAGTACGGTATGTTAAATGTACTATGTCAATTATGAATACTTGACATATATGTGTGAACAATATTTGCAATTAATGATATGCCTTGATTTTCCGTATGTGGATATTTATAGGCCTCATGATGCAGGGATCATTCTCGCATTTCTCGGGTATGTCGAGGGTAAGGGGCATGTCGAGTTAGATACTCGATGTATCTAAGTATAACGAGTATAAATACTCGACATGCTCAGTGGGCTGGTCTAATACAGTTGGGCTTATATAATTACCTATATCATGTAGCCCCCAATTTGGAAGTCGTTACCGTAGGAATTAGTTTTCAAATATTTGTGTCTATCTGCACCCCCTCCCCCCCGATGTACATGCCATTCACTGGAAGGACCGAGCTAAAAAATATGCAAGTTAGGAGTGAAGGGCTGACATGTCAAATTTGGGAACTCGACATGTTTTGGTTTGTTGCACGCATGTTAAACTTCATACATTCGACATGTTTTGATATTGACATGCATGTCGAGTTTTCAAACTTGACATGCATGTCCAGTTTTCAAACTTGACATGCAAGTCGAGTTTTCAAACTCGACATGAAACTCGACGTGCTCGCATTCACTGTTGGCATGTACGCCTATAAATAGAGGGTGCTGAGAACGTTGGTGTAGCGAACAAATAAATAAAGTTAACAAATCAATTGTTACACTTAAATTCTATTCTCGCAAGTGCACAGATCAAGAATAATAAATTGGTAAGTACAGTTACGAACCAAGTATCATATCCTAATGGAGTAGTGGATGAATGGATAAATAACTTAAATGGGAAACACTAAAAATTGCCACGTGTGCTGTCTCTTATGTTTGTAGAATGAACGTGGATACTTTTAATGCATAAAACTTTGAATGCAACTTTTATGAAGACAACCTTGGATGCACAGACTAAATAAAATAAAATACAATGAAAATAATGAGAATGATGAAAGAAATCAATTTGAATGCAAAGAATGAATTAAAATTAAATGCAGAAAAGTGAATAAACAAAATTTAAGAAGATTGATTGGATGAGTTCTTAAGTTGTAAATAATAGAATAAAAGATAATTTAGAGGTTTGGTTTCACAACTGATTTAACCATAGTAGTTCATAGACAAACTACATATATTTACTTGAGATGCTTGATGATAGTTTGAGTCTTTTATGTCTAATGGATCTGTGATCTACAGTTGTATCTATCCTAACTATAGAATCTATGAGTCTCTAATAACCTACTGCGCTAGCGGAGTCAGCCCAATTGTCAGTTGTTTTGGTAGAGATATCAAATCTGTAATCCAATTGACTCATCCGAATTGTGTTAGCATAAACCTACATAATCAAGATTGATTTAGTGTGACCTAGGGGTTGTGCATCAGTTGAGTTAGCGTACCAAAGTCACAAATATATAACTAACTCAATATCTACACTCTGTCGGTCCCAGGGTAACGCATTCGTTATGCCAACAAGAGCGAGATTAGTTACACAACATAAATAACTACTCAATCTAGACATAGAAGTTCATCAAAACACATCAAAGCAAATAAATAAATATATTCATGCATCAGAGTTACTCCCCTATTTTAAACAATGAGTAGGTTTGATCATTGTAGTCATGAGTTCATCACAATCAACAAAGAATAGAATAATATAAATAAAGTAATGAGATAGTGGAAAGCTTCTCAAATTAGGAGGAACGTTGAATCTGTCAATATCTTCTTGACTCCTACGTGTTATCTTCTTTGTTACAGACTTTTGACTCTCAAACAATGACAAAACTAAACTAGAACAAAAGTTCAATGGTGTTTCTCTCTGAAAACAGTATACACTTTATGAGCTGTAAACAATGTAATCGTGTGTGTCTTCTGTGCTGGCAGTCCTCCTCTATATATTGAAAATTCTTGATGCCCTAATTTCACACACATCCACAACTTAATCAACAGGAAAAGACGTTTATATCCTTAAATCGCGCAACTTGTCATGTCGTGCTGCTTTTTCACCTCATCGCGCCACTCTGTGTTTCTTCTCTATTATGTTATGCTTCCTTCTGCTGCTCCCGTTAACTTTGGCTTCACTGGCGCTGTCGTGCAGCTCCCCCCCCCCCGTTTCACGTTGCTCCATCCTCGGGTTGGGCTTTTTCACTTGTGACGATTAGGGTTTACCTCCTTTGCGTAGCGTCGTAGCCCTTGAAATAGTGCCATGATGCCTTTTAGCTTCGTTTCATCGCGACTCAATAAAATCCTAAGAAAACACGAATCAATAATAAAACCAATGAATATGCACTCTAAATTATACAAATGCATATGTAAATGAGTACTAAACTCACGCTAAATAAACGCTCATCAAAGGGCACGTTAGCTCATTCCTCTCATTGAGGCCTTGGGAGAAATGTTGCTGAATTTTTGAAATAACATATCGAGTTTTTTGAGGTATGTCGAGCATGGAAATTCGACATATTGCAAAATTTTAATATGTTATATAAACTCGACATGTTACACTTAGCAAAATTTTTGACTTTGAATTTTGTTTGCAAGAAGTCTGTGTTGTTCGTGAATAGTCAAACGAGGTAGGACTCATTTACATTTTTGTTTTCCTTGTTTTTATTTTTCTTATTTTTAGGTAATTATTTTAGAGTAGTTGCCCCCGTTTTGTTTTCAATGTTAAAAAAAAGGCCGCGACATGGGGATAGTAGTTCTTTTTCAATTTATGGTTCAAAAGGCCGCCAGGGCGAGTCGGGGGACGAGAGTATTGCACCATCTCGTGGGAATACATCTATCAGGGCTTTAGTGGTACGATCCATGAGGACTATGATCATGATACTTGGGAGATTGTGCAACGATTCAGTCTAAGTAGCTACGAGGATGTAGATGGTCATGTTCCCCTTTTTAGGGGAGAAAGATTTGAGGAAGGTGAGGGCACTGATGCTAAAGCCAAACGATTCCGGTCTGTCTAGGATTATCATGAGATTAAAGTCGACGTGGCGCATACACCTGAGTATTACAAGAAGAATTAGCACCTTTAAAGATATGAGGTCATATTTTCGGAGAAGCATGAATGGACGCATGCGCCGCCTCTTGGGTGGATGGCGGTCAATGCAAAGCACTTTATGAACGATGTTCGCTTTCCCATCCTATTGGAAGTAGCACTGGTATTGGACAATTTGAGTGTTGCTAGCCCAACTATTGCTAAACTATATGGGATGTATCATAACTTTTATTCTTCTAATGAAGGCTTTTGGAGCCCCATGCAACCTTGTAGCGTTCTGGCAACTATTTATTGTGGTAACGAATAAGAAGGGGGTAAATGGTTTGTTTTTGTGCGAGTGCAATAATCCCACAATTTCTTGACTAGAGCACAAAGTAGGTATGAACTACAAGGGAAGAAAGAAGTCTTTTATATAAAAGAGAAGACCGTCGAGAAATTTGATTCAATTCCTCGAGGCTGGTCAGAAAAATAAAGGATATGAGTTCCTCGATGCATAGGGCTACCTGGTTGGAGAAGGATTTATAGATAGGTTAGAGAAAGACACTTTTGACCTGTCATTAATGATGCATGACGAAGTAATTAAGGTGGGGGTTTGTCTTCCAAGCCCTATATTGGAACGCACACTCGTATAAAGTCGTTATAAGTGTCTATATGGTGTAGATTGCATGTCATTGATCATGTACTGACTGTTCTTTTGGTTACATTTAAGTTTACTAGTGATAGGGCGACATAGTCAAATGAGGAAGATGGTTGCAACCGATGTTAAGCAAAAACGTGCAGTGACAGCTGCCGGTGGGGGAGAAGACGTGATTCTGGAGAAGAATTGGGGAAGGAAAGGTATCTGGACACAATCGAGGTGTCCTTTGAATCTTAACCCAAGGGTAGTGAAACTTAAAAAGAGTACGGGGGTGCCGATGAGGGTGATTGGCCGGGGACCAACCAAGGGGCGGCGAGCTATTCCGATCATGTAACTAACACCGTCCCCATAGTGGATCTTGAGCGTGATAAGTTCTAGAGAAGGATAACTATGCAAAAAAGACCTGGCCAGAAGAGGTTATCACAGATTATTGGTCAACCAATCGCAGCACCGGAGGCCCTAGCGTTAACGTAAGGGGTTTTGAGTTCTTGAAAGAAGAGGCTAGGAGGATGCGAGCCTTCTTTCATGTCTTGGCTCAATGCCTCTTCATAACCAGAAAATTTGGGAATAGATTGGTTGGGCATTCATATACTCTAGTCGGTGAGTGAATACCTTGTAATGATTATAATGTAACAACGTACATATATACTGATGTTACCACTTTTCTAGCTTGGTAAGATGATGAGTCTGGGTATGGAGGTGGTGGCAGATATGAAGGCCTATAAGATTTAGTCCACTGGCAGACTAATGGAGCAGATCGCAGATCTTTCATCCCATGATCCGTTGGTGCCAAAGGCTACCATCAAGGAAAATGAGAGGGCCATACAGAAGGTAAGAGAGGCGAACAAAACAATTATGGTTGCTCGTGCCAAGGAGACCGCTGCAAAGTCAAATTTGGAGAAGATAAAGCATGTTGTAGAAAAAGGCCATCAAAGAGAGGGACACCGCCACTAAACGAATCAAAGTGCTGGAAGCGCAAGTCGCAAAGATCCAGGTAGACGTGGATGGTTGAAGCTGTTGGGCGAATGAAGGCGCTTACTAAGGTAATATAAAAGTATTTTTTCAATTTAGATAGATAGAACTTATCTAATATCTTTTTAATCCTAGGAGCCCTCTAAGGAGCATCTGCTGAAGATCGCAAGGCGATTCATGCTTAGTAGCACATTTCAGGCGATTAGTATGCATCGTGGGCATGAATACTCCAAAAAGGCTCAAAGTCTAATTGTGGCACAAATCACCACAATGGGGGGATTGACGCCTCAATTTGATGCTGACCGATTGGATTTGTCCCTTGGCCTGGATAAGAAACCCGTTGAGGATTCAGATAAGGATGACAATTTGTCAGCTGATATGTTTACCCCTCTCTTTGTAGATAAAGGTCTAGCGCTGATTGGCATGCATGCCGAACCTCTGCTTGCCCCATAGCCCAAGGTCGGTCTTGATGCTCTCATGCAAGAGGTACACCAGTATGATACTCAACCTGTATGTGATGAGCAACCTTAATTGCAATGAACGTCGCCTACAAGACATTGCTCCCTTTCTCCGCTTATAACCCCTCATTTTATGAACGATAATTTATTAGTTTGGGTGTTGCGTCGCCCTTTTTTATGAAACATGAACATTAGTACTCCTAGAGAGGTACATCGTTCTTGTGAAATGCTGTATCATTTTTGTTGTTTCTGTCTTGTTATTTCATTTAAGGTGCGCATGATTATGCATCATTAATTAAATTAATTGGGGTAGAGGGTTTGGGTACTCAAGAATTCCTCACGGGAATGGTCCCTATCATGTCATTTATTGTGGTAGTTAAGATTCTTTTTTAAAATACAATTTATTGTACCTTGTGAGGTAGGCAATATTGGATGCTCTTTGAGGTGTAGTCCACCGTACCTTGAAAGCTAGGCAATTTTGGGTACCCTTTAGGTATAGACCATCGTACCGTCATGGTTAAGGGATTTTGGATACCTGTATAGACCGATATACCATTATGGATAGGAACTATTGCATACCTTTGAGGTATAGTCTCCCGTACCATAATATGTAGGGTTTTTGGATACCTTTTTGAGTTATAGACCGTCGTACAGTGATAAGTAAAGGTTTTTGAATACCTTTTTGAGGTATAGTCCGCCATATCGTGATCAACAAGGGTTTTTGATACCATTTTTAGGTATGGTTCCTTGTACCGTGCTAGATAGGGCTTTTGAATACCTTTTTGAGGTAATGGTCCTTCATAGTTCAAATGTGTGGTGTCATAAGATGATGTTACTTTGGCGTAAGACGCAACAAAGGGAATATTGTAGAGATTCAAAATCAATGACTTAAAGCTAGAAGGTAAACATAAAATGGCTAGGCCCGGAAGTATTCCGAATTGCCTACGTATCCCTCGGTAGGATATGGGGATCAAGCTGCTGTAGTTCCCTACCTTAATTACAATACAACCCATGTCGGAGCAATTTAGGTAAATGAAAATTGTTCATGCATAAAGAACATTGTTCGTGTGTAATTTAAAACAATAAATAACGTAATGAGCTTGAGTTACTCCACCATGGCTTGATTCCATGGAGCCAAAGCAACCAATGTCCCCCCATCCTCCCTCATTTGGGTCTTCAAGGACACCACATAACAGAGCCAAGACTCTCTGTGATTACCACTAATCTCCCATGTTCTCTCCATGGTGGGAAACTTCATCCTTTGATGATTGGTTGAGACTACAACTCAAATCTCATTTAGTGTCGGTCGTCCTATGATTATGTTGAATGTGAAAGCCTCATCCACCACCAGATATTTGATGTTGAGAGTCATTCTCTTTGGATGTGTGTCGAATGATGTTGGGAGGGTGACTCAGCCCTGTGTAGCACTTCCGCCCTGCCGAAGCTATGTAGCCGATTGCTTACCAGTTTGAGAGTACACAGTGTTTGGTCAATGTTATCACAACATTGAAGCTCCAATGTTAGCTTAACATTGAGCTAGTGAAACGTTAGGATTGATGGGGGAGAACTCTTATGCTGTGTAAATCTCAGAGAATATCAGCTAACAATCAAATATTATATCTTAGTTCCCCTTCGTCGCAAGTGCGCGGATCAAGTAATAGTAAAATGATAAGTATATCTACGAACCAAGTATCGTATACCAAAGGATTGGTGGATTAATTATTGAATCACTTAAATGCAAGACACTAACGATTGTCACAATATTTTCTCTTGTGTTTGCAGGATGTGGTGAATGTTTTTTATACAAAGAATGCAAAGAACAACTATTCTAGGATGTAGTGGAGATTTATATATGTTGCAAGAATAGTAAAATAGGATCTTAGTTTAAATGCATGAAATAATTGAACAATTTACTAAAGAAAGCAAATAGTAGAACAATTTTTTTTTTTCTCAAACGAAAACCTTTCTTAATCACATAAAATGGAAAGAGTCCTTACAAAGTTAAAGGAACTTGCAAAAAAGAAATAGCTAACAACAAAACTTAAACCAACAAATCTAAAAGGAAAAAAAGCAAAAACTACTTAGGGACCCTAAAATTGGGAACTCCTCTAGCGTCAAGTAAAGCCAATCCACGAACACGTCTACTACAAGTGAGTTCTTCCAACACGCCCGCAGTCTTTAAAACGTACGCCTCATTTTCAAGAAGATCTGCAATCGAATTACCTTCTCTAAAATGTGCTTGAGGGAAACTGTTATCTTAGAAATAAGGTCTCGAATATTATAAACCAAGTGAGCAATCTTCCAATTTATGGCTTAATAGATTGAATCATATGAATGACAACTTGGGCGTCCACCTCAACCTCCAATTCTCGAAACTTCTCTCCCAACAAAGTATTAGGTCTCTTTCCAACCCTTAAACCTCGGCTTCCATACTGGTTACAACACCAAAGTAACTTCTAAAAGCTAAAATAATATTGCCAAACTTATCTCGAACAATCCCACCACCCACGGCCTTACCGGGATTTCTCTAGAGCAACCATTCGTGTTAAGCTTCAATATGCCTTTTTTCGGTTTATGCCAAATTAACAAAAATGGCATATTGAAGCTTAACACGTATCACCTTTTTCCCACATCCCAACACCCATATCACAATATTCGAATGGACGAAGCTAGAAGAGTATGAACATACCTCATAATTTTGAATATAATATTCCAGGCAACCATCTTCAAATCCCTATGCTTTGAATCATTCCGGGCTGTCCAAAGAAACCAACAAATAAGAATTGGGAGAGTACCTCGAATATGCCCTTTAGGTATAGACCATCGTACCGTCATGGTTAAGGGATTTTGGATATCTGTATAGACCGATATACCATTATGGATAGGAACTATTGCATACCTTTGAGGTATAGTCTCCCGTACCATAATATGTAGGGTTTTTGGATACCTTTTTGAGTTATAGACCGTCGTACAGTGATAGGTAAAGGTTTTTGAATACCTTTTTGAGGTATAGTCCGCCATATCGTGATCAACAAGGGTTTTTGATACCATTTTTAGGTATGGTTCCTTGTACCGTGCTAGATAGGGCTTTTGAATACCTTTTTGAGGTAATGGTCCTTCATAGTTAAAATGTGTGGTGTCATAAGATGATGTTACTTTGGCGTAAGACGCAACAAAGGGAATATTGTAGAGATTCAAAATCAATGACTTAAAGCTGGAAGGTAAACATGAAATGGCTAGGCCCGGAAGTATTCCGAATTGCCTACGTATCCCTCGGTAGGATATGGGGATCAAGCTGCTGTAGTTCCCTACCTTAATTACAATACAACCCATGTCGGAGAAATTTAGGTAAATGAAAATTGTTCATGCATAAAGAACATTGTTCGTGCGTAATTTAAAACAATAAATAACGTAATGAGCTTGAGTTACTCCACCATGGCTTGATTCCATGGAGCCAAAGCAACCAATGTCCCCCCATCCTCCCTCATTTGGGCCTTCAAGGACACCACATAACAGAGCCAAGACTCTCTGTGATTACCACTAATCTCCCATGTTCTCTCCATGGTGGGAAACTTCATCCTTTGATGATTGGTTGAGACTACAACTCAAATCTCATTTAGTGTCGGTCGTCCTATGATTATGTTGAATGTGAAAGCCTCATCCACCACCAGATATTTGATGTTGAGAGTCATTCTCTTTGGATGTGTCGAATGATGTTGGGAGGGTGACTCAGCCCTGTGTAGCACTTCCGCCCTGCCGAAGCTATGTAGCCGATTGCTTACCAGTTTGAGAGTACACAGTGTTTGGTCAATGTTATCACAACATTGAAGCTCCAATGTTAGCTTAACATTGAGCTAGTGAAACGTTAGGATTGATGGGGGAGAACTCTTATGCTGTGTAAATCTCAGAGAATATCAGCTAACAATCAAATATTATATCTTAGTTCCCCTTCGTCGCAAGTGCGCGGATCAAGTAATAGTAAAATGATAAGTATATTTACGAACCAAGTATCGTATACCAAAGGAGTGGTGGATTAATTATTGAATCACTTAAATGCAAGACACTAACGATTGTCACAATATTTTCTCTTGTGTTTGCAGGATGTGGTGATTGTTTTTTATACAAAGAATGCAAAGAACAACTATTCTAGGATGTAGTGGAGATTTATATATGTTGCAAGAATAGTAAAATAGGATCTTAGTTTAAATGCATGAAATAATTGAACAATTTACTAAAGAAAGCAAATAGTAGAACAATTTTTTTTTCTCAAACGAAAACCTTTCTTAATCACATAAAATGGAAAGAGTCCTTACAAAGTTAAAGGAACTTGCAAAAAAGAAATAGCTAACAACAAAACTTAAACCAACAAATCTAAAAGGAAAAAAAGCAAAAACTACTTAGGGACCCTAAAATTGGGAACTCCTCTAGCGTCAAGTAAAGCCAATCCACGAACACGTCTACTACAAGTGAGTTCTTCCAACACGCCCGCAGTCTTTAAAACGTACGCCTCATTTTCAAGAAGATCTGCAATCGAATTACCTTCTCTAAAATGTGCTTGAGGGAAACTGTTATCTTAGAAATAAGGTCTCGAATATTATAAACCAAGTGAGCAATCTTCCAATTTATGGCTTAATAGATTGAATCATATGAATGACAACTTGGGCGTCCACCTCAACCTCCAATTCTCGAAACTTCTCTCCCAACAAAGTATTAGGTCTCTTTCCAACCCTTAAACCTCGGCTTCCATACTGGTTACAACACCAAAGTAACTTCTAAAAGCTAAAATAATATTGCCAAACTTATCTCGAACAATCCCACCACCCACGGCCTTACCGGGATTTCCTCTAGAGCAACCATTCGTGTTAAGCTTCAATATGCCTTTTTTCGGTTTATGCCAAATTAACAAAAATGGCATATTGAAGCTTAACACGTATCACCTTTTTCCCACATCCCAACACCCATATCACAATATTCGAATGGACGAAGCTAGAAGAGTATGAACATACCTCATAATTTTGAATATAATATTCCAGGCAACCATCTTCAAATCCCTATGCTTTGAATCATTCCGGGCTGTCCAAAGAAACCAACAAATAAGAATTGGGAGAGTACCTCGAATATGCCCCAGAAGTTCACTATGTAATAATGATCCATACAATGTTTTAGAAATGAATTATAGTTACCAATGATCCATACAATGATCCATACCCTGTCTCTTGAGCTTTCTTGCACGATCGTCCTCGTGCTCACCATGAATTATGTTTTGTGGTTTCTTTAGTAGCGAGACTGGTAGCGTCGTAGCTCTACTCGCCTTTGTTACTAAAAAGTGTTAAAATCCTCCAAATAAGCATCGTTTTGCTCTGACTCGATTCAAACTGCAAAAACAATAAAATGACACTAAAAAAGTAACATTGCCATAAGATTGTACAAAAGTCTAAAAAATCAGGTACTTAATTCACTATGATTCTCCTCTTATCACTATTCAACATCATCCAATTCATAGAAACACGTGTGCTAAACATACCAAGTAGCATAAGCAACGCATAATATCAAAAAAAAAAAACAATTCATCAATAGAATTAATCAAACATAGGTTCAAGGTGCATTCATATGATATTAACTACATCCTCTCTCAGAAACTGAGAGGATTAACTACTCATAGTCACGTAAATATCATGACAATTCATCATAGGTTTATGCAAGAAAGAAAAGAAAAGATTCAACTATTGATCTCAATGAGACTTTGACGTGTCTTCCCCTTTTGGCTCTTTGCTATTTTCCTCTACTTTGATTGCTGACTCCTCTTGTTCACCTCTCTCCCTCAGTAATGATTGTAGTGCCTCGAACGATAGAATTTATGTTCTTCAACTCTAGAATGCTTTTGTAACTGTTTGTAAGTGGTATAGGCTGGCTCTTGTAAGTTGTGTAAATATCTCTTTTGACCCGCAACCGTCCTCTTCGAGAGTCACGATGCCCTAATTTCTTAAACAACCGTAACCTAATTTGTGTAAAAGGACTTTTCTACCACGCTATACCTGATATGCGCTATCTACCTAAATCGCCTGACCGTCCTGCCTATCGTCGCGCCAGCTCCTATCTCTTTAGCGTCATGTTGAAGTGCTGCTCCTACTCCCGCTGCATTCTGTTTTCCTCGTGATAGAGGCGCGATTGTTAGGTTTGTAGCGCTACTGACTCTTATCACTAAATAATGCTGATATCCTCCAAATAAGCATCATTTTGCTCTGAATCGACTGAAACTACAAAAACAATGAAACAATACTAAAATATGTCAAATTGCACAAAAATTATGCAAAAGTATGAGAAATTAGGTACTCAAATTGCGATAATAATTCACTCATCATCTACTATTCTAATCAAACGAGGGTTTGTCACTCAGAGGAATGTGGGGTGGATTCAGAACAAGTTTAAGATGGCCATCATTGCCAACTACTTCAACATAACAAGAATCCTGTACTTGCCTTGGAACCCTTCAAATGGTGCTAGACCTAGCAAGAAAAAGAAGAAGAAGGTCTAAAAGTTTGCTAGATCTCCAGTGCCTTTGTCAAATGAGGATGGTTGCAAGGTGATCACCACTTCCTTCATAGAGGAACAACTAATTTGGCTTAGTAAAGCCTACTTTGAGACTCAGAGGGGGATTGCAGACAAGAAAGTGCATCTGCAAGAGCTGGATGTCATAAACAAGAACCTGGAGGATCTACCTTGTTCACAAAAAAAGGGAGATTCGACCATATTTTTCTTAAAAAATGGCTCCGATTTTTGTTTGTCTCTTAATTACATGCTTTTCTGAACAATTTCTATTATTCATGAACTGTTTATTTCTTTTCTTTGTTTTTGTTTTTATTTGATCAGGGAGTGTGCTCCTTGTTATATCCTTGGGTACGTAATACCTAAGTACTTCTAACTGCTTGTAATATTTTGCTTATGAATACCTTTTGGAACCACTGGTTTCTGTTGACTGTTTATGCAGGTGTTCTATTTTCAATGTTAAGACAACATTGATGAAAGTCATTATTATGCCAACATTAAGTTTGGTTGTTTGCATTATAAAAGGGAGAAGTGAAGTAGCCTACTTAGTATTAAGTTTGCTTTGGAATATACCTGATTAGTGCACATGTTTAGTAGTTTTGTGAAGAAAGGCAAAAAGGGGAGATTGCGAGTGTAAAGTGTTTGGTCAATGTTATCACAACATTGAAGCTCCAATGTTAGCTTAACATTGAGCTAGAGAAATGTTAGAATAACAATGAACATTGTAACACTTAAACAATCTTGGTTTTAATTATGATATATTTCGTTTTGCCTTTATTCACCTATTAATCTAGTTTCACGATTTTAGTTGTCTTTGAATATTCCAAGATTTAACTTAAGAAATTTAAAACGTGAAGTATCCTTATTCACTTATTTCCATAAATAGCCGAATGCGCTTTAAAAAAGGAAACAAGTTGAAGTCTGAATGCAACAAGAAAACTTTCCAAGGTTGATCTTCACATTAAAGAATGTGTCTTTCCTAATTAGAACCCGGTCTAATTAAGGGAACATTATTCAAGAAGGAGTCCGAGACCAAATGAAGTAGAGTTCAACAAGGAAGATTGAAGAGATACCAAACCGTGTACGACGTACCTTAAAAATCAAGTTTCAAGACTACTATACATAGGTATGAAGTACATCAGGACAAACAACAAGACAAGAGAGCTAAAGAATCCATAGATATTAAATATACTGTTGTTGAGTTTTTATCTTGCTTTTCTGAGGTTTGAGATTAACGAGTTAAGTCTAAGTTTAGATTTAAGGAGTTGATTTTTGTTTGCTCAGTTGAAGTTCAAACAACTTGAGAGTGAGGAGCTTGAGAGTTGAGAGAACGACTTTGTTAAAATAACTTTTTCTAATAGTGATTATTTCGCCTAAGGCTCGGAAGATTATATTTATATATTCTTCTTAGAATTTACTTCTTGTGTTTTTTTTTTATTTCTGCTGCAATTTATTATGTGATTAATGTTAAGGAAACATCGGTAATTCAATGTTGCCTTAACATCGTGCAATAATGTATCAATCCCAATCCAACAATTTTATGGTTGAATGATATTATGGCCCAAAGCTATCTTCTCCAATGTGTCGAATAATATAACATTTGTAGAGCTTCCATTATCGATCAATACCTTCGTGACACCATAATTAGCGATATCGATTGAACTACGATGGGATAGTTAAGCCTACCTGCCTGATTGGCTTGAGTAGTGAGTTACATTAGATCCTTCTTGGTGAAAGTTATTTCATCTTCCGACATTTCCTCAATTTCTACCAAACTCGTGGAACCCACAAACATGTTAACATCTATCTCACATGTGATCCTTATCCTACATTTGGTAGAGTCTTCCCTCATTGGGCCTCCTGCGATCACGCTCACCACTCCTCTATTCAGGGCGTTAACCACTCTATGGTTGTCGTGATTGCGTGCTTCAATGGATTTCTGCTTGTTCCTTCGTGTTGAGGGGGATCGCGAGTGATGCCTGCCACTTTGCGCATTGAGCTTCTTTAAATTTCTGACATATGCAACCAATTTTCCTTCTCGGATTAACCTCTCAATTCCATCTTCAAATCCTTGCACTCTTCGGTGTCATGTACATTCTGGCGATGGTACTTGCCATACTTCTTTGATTATCTTGTAGCAGGAGAATCTTTCATCCATCTTGGTTCATTCAAACAACCTTTCTTTTGCATGACCTTGAAGATGGTCATGATATCCTTGATCAAAGACGTATAATGCCTTGACAACTTGTTACCAGAGTGGTGATTTCATTTTTTATTCCATCCACAATCATCTCTGCCTCTACCTCTATTTTGCGGTGGATTTTCCGTGCTCTTAGTCGCCATCATCTCATCGTGATGCATGGTCTTGTGTAGGGGTGAGTTGGGCCGGATTCCCGCGGGGATCGGGAATCCAGCCCCCGGGAATCGGCGGAGTTCGGGAGCTCGCCGCGGCTCCTGATCCGCACCGCGGAGTGCGGAACTCCCGCGATCGCGGGAGTTCCGCGGAGTTCGGGATCCCGTCGGGGTCCCGAAATTTCACATCGTCTTTCTTCACTCTCCCAGCGTAGCCCTTCGCCGCCGAGCAGCGATGTTCCTCTTTCGGCAGCATTATTCGTTATTTTTTTTTATGAACTGTTGCAGCGGCGGCGAACCGCTGCCCGTTCCGCCGTGGTCGGGCGATGAATGTGTTTGTGTTGTGGCGCGGCTGTGTGTGTGTGTATCAGAATATATAATGTGCACTGTGTTATATATTGCAAGAACTGCATTCATGAAGAAAGAAGTGAAGTATTAGAATATATAATACGCACTGTGATATATATTGTAAGAACTCAAAGAAATGAAGAAATAGACCGTAACATTCAATTAATCAGCCAACTAATGTGTTGCATAACATTGATAGTCACCTATTTATATATTAATGAAAGGTACACAATAACATGGAATAAATATAAAAAATTCTAGGTAATATTCCTTTTGTCTAAAGTAAGTGTTTTATTTATGTTTATCAGCTTTATGCAGTAAATAAGCTCCCATGCGTTCCCATGCTTTTGTTCAGTCAGTGCAGAATATTGCTTCCCATGCGTTTGTCCAGTCTGTGCAGAATATTCCCACGTGTTAGTCCAGTTGTGCAGAGTGCTACTTCTGATAGTGTGTGTGTGTTTGTAGTATATTAAAAAAAAAAATATTCAGATGTGTGTGTGTGTGTTGCTGTGTGTTTGTAGTATAAAGACGGCTGTGTGTGTGTGTTTGGGAAAATCGGGACCCGCGGGTCGGATCGGGATCCAACCGTGGCTCCCGATCCGACCCGCGGGAGTTGCTGCGGGAAATTTCTCCCGCAGCAACGGGTCGGATTGGCCATCGGATTTTCCCCGCCTCGGGGAAAATCCGATCGGGTCGGGTCGGGTCGCGGGAACCCGACCCGGGCCTCCCACCCCTACGTTTGTGCTTGGTTGCTGTAAAGAGAATGCTGGCGACGAACTCCTCCTTTGGCTCATCTACCTTTAGGAGCTTCTCATTGAGCCTCTTCATGAACTCTCTCAGACTTCTTTCTGATCTTGCGTAATGGAGTAAAGATGGTTGTGGTTGGTCGTGGTCCTCTTCTGACTATAGAGCTAGTTCTCAAGCTTCTTCCTAAGTTGTTTATAGCTGACTATCGACTGAAGTAGGATCCTTGCAAACCAATCAATGGCTGCTACTGTCAACGTGGTGGCAAAGATTCAAGCCTATACGTTTTTAGTGAACCCGTAGAGCGAGAGTACTCAATCTACGTAGAATAAGTGTTCATAGAGGTCACTCTTTCCATGTTAAGCCTTCAACTGTGGGATCTTCCCTCCCTTGTCTCATACTTATGCCTCAATCTCCTGACAAAAAAAGGAGTGAGCCTCTTGTGTTCTGCAGCTTGGACTAAAAATTTCTGGACTTTCTCGCTTTCCTGGTTCAAACGCTCTATCCCCCTTCCTATCTATCTCAGATCGGCATGTGGGTCTGCCACCCTCTCCATCATTTCCTCTGAAGCTCTAGTGCGGCCCTGCCCCTGTGTGAATCAACCTCATTATTCTGATTATGCCCCAATGATCCCTTCCCGCGAGCGTCTAGCTCGTGACTCGGACGAGGTGGAATAATATTTGCCCATTGAACCTACAAGGTAGAAATAGCATACGCTAAGTGTAGTTTGCACCATGGTCGTGACCTATGTTACCATATCTGGTGGCAGGACAGTTGATCTGGTCTGCCCAGCTGGTGACCCATGTGTCCCAGAGGTTTGATGTTGTTAAGTACCCTAATTTGTCGCTAATGAATGTTGATGCACTTCTACCGGAGGCTGCTGCTAGACTTTGATTGCAGGTTGTTGATGTGGCTGATCCTAATAGTCAGTTGATGGAATCGTCTCACCTATGTTGGTTGGTTGGTCTCTTGTCGTGGAGTTTCCCATCGCTGAAGAAAATGAAATGAGAAAGCGAACTAGGACAAAAAAACTGGGATTCGGTAAGTGTTCCGTGCATTCTAGATAGCAGCCGAAAATGAAGCCCTCAAATAAGACGACTTCATGATGAAACTGGATGAATTTACTACTAGGCCGCTTTCCTACTACTGAAATGGGATCAACCGCAACCGCCGGCATACTTCACACTTGAATCAGAACATGTGTAATCTTGATTTCGATTTATGTGTCTTCGTTAAATTGACACAGGACGAAATTGAGTCGAAGTGACCAAGAATGAGTAACAAATGTAATTCTAGCGTCTTCGTCTGGGCTTGTGATGTTCGCACAAACAACGCTAGTAATTCGGTACACATTCGTTTGGTTACACACAAGCTAATACAAAATAGAATCAATACACAAACTATGCTAATCTAGGCTCTAACTTGATCCTTGATTAGCTTTTGTCCGAAACACCTGTAGACTTGGATGCTAGAAGAAGAACTGAGATGTCGAGTATTATGGGGATGTCAAGTATTCTAAGATAGTATTCTGGGATGTCGAGTGAACATGTGATGTCAAGTGTCCTAAGATGTCGAGTTTAGGACACATCGAGTATGGTATGTGAATGTACTATGTCGAGCGCTATGTCGAGTTCGAATGCTTGGCGTGTATATATGTGTGAACAATGTTTGCAATTAATGATTTGCCTTAATTTGCGAGATAGAGATATTTTGGATGCGGTGATCATTCTCGCGTTTTTCGAGTATATTGTATGTAAAGGCCATATCGAGTATATATACTCGACATATCTGTTAGTATATTGTAAGTATATTGTAAATAAATACTCGACATGTTCAAAAAATAATGTTTGTCTGTTAGTAAGTCGGTATGTGTAATTACCCATAATCAGTGGGTAACTCTCCACTTCACCTGATAGAACGCGTGGCAGCTGTCCAAGGCTATTCTCGTGGACGAGGCAACCTCTACCTTTACAACAAGTGGGATCTCGCGCTTTAATTTAAGTCCTCAGTTTAACTCGGCATGCATCTTCCTTTTTTTGTTTTTAATAGGGAGATTAGATGCACAGCACCCCCAAAATAGTTAGATTTAAATAACTAAGATTTGTTTAATTATCGCGTAGCTACCTTTAACTAAATAAACTAATTGAATTATGTGATGTACAGTTGACGTGTTAAATTTTTCATCCTGCAAATGTAAACCTACGAAACGGCGAAAGGGCAACTACCCCGTCGTGCAATCTGTGAAGAGATTGTCTTTACTTTCTCTTTCCATTTGCGACAGATGGCTCAACCACACACCACTCTCGATATACTTTAATCTTTTATTTATCGTGTAGTGATCAGTTTAATTTGATAAGCAAATTCACTATTCAGTCCATTATTTGAATT
Organism: Linaria vulgaris; assembly: GCA_948329865.1. Taxonomy (NCBI): domain Eukaryota; kingdom Viridiplantae; phylum Streptophyta; class Magnoliopsida; order Lamiales; family Plantaginaceae; genus Linaria; species Linaria vulgaris. Next base: position 79,184,356 of record OX415252.1, read on the forward strand.
CATAGTACATTAAAATTATAAGGTATATGTACCGCGCAAACAACATGAGAAATCATTATCAAACACGACAATTTGTTATCCAAAACTCGTTCTGTCAGCCACGTTATTTACCTTCATTTTCTATTATTTGACACTTCTCTGACAGCTTGATCAAATGTAGGAGATTAATTTAGAACTAAATAGCAAAAGATACCCCTGTATTATTTCTATTTAGCAACTAACCACTTGCAGTTCTTATAACAAATATCCCTTATGAAATTTAGAATTAGATACACTCAATACAACACTTATTGTATGCACTTAAACTAATACCAAATTTAACTTTATTGTACTTATCTAACTCATAAAGTACTACTATTGTTTGAATAGAATTGTATATATGGTTACTATGTTTTGATTTATCTAACTTAAAACATAAACGACAATTTTTGCCAATTAGAAACGTAACAACAATATATGCTAATCCTTATATTTCAAACGACAATTTTTGCCAATAAAAAATAACATGGGTAATGTTAGCAATTAAGTCCAATTAATTTCACGCAGGGTATGTAATAGGAAAAATGCATAAAACCCCTTATATTATTGAAAACTTGCAGTAAATACATTTTTTTTTGTGCGTAGAGCTCTGCTGTGTTTTCAAAAATTTAAACGAAGCCCCCTCGTGTATTTAGAAAACCTGCACGAAAGTCCCTCTTGTTATTTATGTTGAATAAAATCTCACGTGTTCTCAAAAATCATGCACCAAACCCGTTAATTTAATGTGATTTGTCGATTTTACCCTCTTAATGAGATTGATGTGGGGCATGATTTAAAGAAAAAAAAACCGAGAGGGTTTGTTGCAAGGCCTCAATAACACGAGAGAGTTTGGTACATGATTTATGAAAATACAAGGGCTAGCGTGCAGTATAAATAACACGTGGGAGTCAGATGAATAATTTCTTAAAACACGGTGGAGGTTCTATGCTAAAAGTAAAACAAAAGGGTGTTAGTTGAAAGTTTTTAATAACACGAGGATTAGGCATTTTCCTCTCAATTTGGGTGTGTATGCGAACGTTACTCTCATTCACAATCAAAGAAATATTGACTCTATACTTCTATTAAATTCATAAAGAAGTTGAGCTTGATAAAGCAAGCTTTCATCCTTACATAAAGAAGACAGAACCTATTTTTATGCTGCCCCATATATATATATATAATAATAATAAAAAGAATTGATATTGGATCCCTCACTCTGACAAAATAATCCGATCAAACCCAATAATGGAAGCACAAGTAACAGAGATTTTCATAACCAATAAAAACACAATCCACGAACCCAATTTCGCGTTACAGAGCTACAGCTCAGGTCTCAAATGGGTTTTTCTCGATTACTCCAGTTTGTGGAGAGCTGGGCTTTCATGGTCGATCTTTTTTCTGTTAAATATTGGTGTACCACTTGTATCCCACTTCGTTTTTTCTTGTTGGGATTGTGATCTGAGTCATCAGAGGCCCTTTGATGCGATTGTGCAGCTCTCTCTTTCGGTGTTTGCCGGAATCTCCTTCTTTAGCTTGTCGTCTTTCGCGCGTAAATACGGGCTCAGAAGGTTTCTGTTTCTTGATAAGTTGTGTGATGAGAGTGACAAAGTTCGTGAAGGGTATAAGTTGCAGCTTCATGTATGTTCCTAATTTCAATTTACTTGTTTTGTTATATTGCAAGATCTTGAAAATGACTGTTTATTTTGGGTTTTTGCTCATTGTTTTGTTTAGGAATGTGTTTGCCGGATAGGCATTCATGTTCGACTCGACTCGATGTGATTCACTTTTGGTTCATATAACCTACCCACATGATTTGGGATTGGTTGTTGTTGGATCCATGTTTTAGTAAAAAATTATTATCTTGATTCTGGTGAAGACTTCTACATGTTAAAAAGTATGCTGGAGTTTGATTGTTAAGTTTAAGACAAAAAGGTGTTTACTTTCTGAGCATAATTTCAGATATGATTCAGAATTTACTCCAAAATGATTCAATATAGCCTTTAACATTATCCTACATCCCTACCTGACTTTGAATTAAGTTTGAGACTAGAGGCTTGATTTTACTATATCGATGATTTGCCTATGATTCGTTTTTATTTTTCCCATGTTTCTCAACATTGATACTAGAGTTTTTGGTTGTTTTTATATATGAAATCTGCAAGTTTGCGTTAAACATTGCCAATTTATTCTTGCAGAGATCGATGAAGCTCCTGTCGGCTTTTGTTTTCCCCTGTTTCTTCGCCGATAGTGTGTACAAGATATGGTGGTTCACTTCGGGAGGAAACCAAATTCCCTATATGTACAACTCGTACTTGAGCAAAGCCGTCGTGTGCTTATTATTGATGTCTTCATGGATATACCGTACCTCCATCTGTTTTCTCGTGTGTGTTCTCTTTAAACTCACGTGCTCCCTCCAAATACTTAGGCTTGAGGATTTCGCTAAGGTCTTTGAGAAAGAATCTGATGTTGCTTCCATCATGATAGAGCATCTCAGGATCAGAAGAAACCTTCGCATCATAAGCCATCGCTTTAGACTCTTCATTTTATCCACGTTAATCCTAGTTACAATGAGTCAGTTTCTATCGTTGTTGGTTGTTATGGAGCCAAGCTCTGTGGTCAATCTTTTCACAGCAGGAGAAATTGCGGTATTTCTGCATACTAACTCTCTATTTCATAGTTTGAGCGCTTTAAATGAAACTAAGTCTGTGATTTTAAATCCATCAAAGGACTTTCAAAAGCTTATGCAAGTATTATAACTTATTGTGTAGCATCTGGATTACCACTTGATAATCTTAGAGCCTGTTGTGAAACACATGAAATCAGCTTATTGTTATGGGTCATTAAGTTGTGTTTGGAAACTCTTAGTAAAAGCAAAAGTCAGTTTTTTTTGCTAGATTTGAACAGTTTTAGAGTGTTTACTAGTCAAAGCGTTTTTGTAAGAAAATTTAAACTAAGCTGAAAATCCGCACAATCTTAAAGTTACCAACTTACCTATTTTTGGCTTCTGGTAGCATACTTACCCTGTTTTTGGCTTGTGGTAGCATTTCTTTAGTAAATTAATACCAATTAAATGGTTCTCCAAATACCTTTAACTTATGATTAAGCAGCTTGTAATTTATTTACGTATTTCTAATGTTGAGAAAGAGTTAATTTCTCCCTATATAGCAGCTATTCTTGTTGTATCTCTTATTCTATTATCTTAATTACAGGCAATCAGAAACACACATTTGTTACTAAATTTGCAAAATCTGATGGGTTAATATCTTGGTGCAGCTATGCTCCGTAACTTTGGTAACGGGGCTTTTTATATGCTTGCGAAGTGCTGCAAAGATAACACATAAGGCGCATGCTATATCATCACTTGCAGCTAAATGGCATGCTTGTTCCACTGTGGATTCTTATGACGTGGATGGTGAAACTCCTACGGCTCAGATCGTTTCTGCTCAGGCAGGGCATCCAGTCCATTCCGGTTGGGATACCGACAACGAAGAAGTAGATGGAGATGATGTGTTAGATAATACCAACATGATGCCAATCTATGAAAATACTATATCCTACCAGAAGAGACAGGCGCTCGGTGAGTTTCGTCAAAGTACTATATATTTTTTCCATAAGTAATGTAATATATAACTAATGAGAATGCTCTTTTAATACTCTGCCGCAGTGACTTATTTCGAGCACAACAAAGGTGGAATAACAGTGTATGGCTTTATGCTGGACAGAACATGGCTCCGGGCACTTATCGCGGTTCATATCTCACTTACTCTATGGATATTAAACAAGACAATCGGGATTTCATGATTTGTATGTCGTGCACTTAGTGCTTATAGGTACAGTTTGAACATAATGTTCAGTTTGAGGTTTACGACTGCAGCCAAGTTTTTGTTGCCTAGGTTGTTTGATACTTGTCATTACACATAACCGCCTGGAAAATAGCGTGCACTTGGTATGTAATCCTGTGTGTTTGTATATCACATGAAATGTCTTAAAAAACTGCCAGTTTTGTAAGTCTATTGTTATATGATAGAAAGGAGTACTGGATGCCTGCTGCTGTGCTGCATCATTTAAATTTTGGTGATTTTGTTTTTACTTCAAATGTAGATGATTATTCTAAAAAAAACTCACAAACCATCATCATATTTTATTAAAGCCAATGAAACAAACTTCAACCTGTATAGTCTAGGCATTTTCAAATTACAACAATTATTGGAAATGCATGAAAATATCTATTCAACCTGTATAGTCTAGGCATCATCTTCTTTCTCTACTGCATAACTGAGCTCATGCTCAGAGTTAGAGCCACCAGAAGATTTTCATGGCCATGATGATTTTTACTGAACTGTGTCTTTTTGTTTTTTGAGAGTTTGGAATAGATGGTGTTGTTTCATAGTGGCAGTGCTGGTTATGGATTTGATTTGTAATTAAGTGAGTATAATGTGCATACGTGGCATAGATAAGAATGAGAGGTTTTCTGTAGTTGTGAAGGGAAAACATAATTAAAGATGATTATGTAAGATTGTGATATTCACCGTGTCATTCTCATTCATCAATAGGTGTATAAATACAATTACAATTGTGCAAGATAAGGTAAGAGATAACTATACAAAATCTCTATAATACGATAACTATGGAAATAATATAAACTAGGATATCTAAAGTTACAATGATATCTAATACACCCCCGCAGTCGAAACGGGAGGAGGACGAACGTTGAGACTGGAACGAAAATCTTCAAAGGGTACACGTGGAAGGCCCTTCGTGAATATGTCGGCAACTTGGTACCGTGATGGAACGTGAAGAACTCGATGAGGCCACGAGCAACCTTCTCACGAACAAAGTGGATATCCATTTCAATATGTTTGGTTCGTTGATGTTGAACCGGATTTCCTGACAAGTAAACAGCACTGACGTTGTCGCAATAGACCAATGTTGCTTTAGTGATAGGACAGTGGAGCTCAAGAAGCAAATTTCGAAGCCAACATGCTTCGGATACCACATTAGCAACCCCACGATATTCGGCCTCAGCACTGGAACGAGAGAGAGTGGGCTGACGTTTGGCGGACCATGAGATGAGATTATCACCAAAATAAACACAATAACCCGAGGTGGAACGACGAGTATCCGGACATCCGCCCCAATCAGCATCGGAGTACACAATGAGGCTGGAAACCGTGGAACGTGATAGAGATAAACCGTAATCCAATGTCCCTTGAAGATACCAAATGATGCGTTTTAGTGCTTGCACGTGAGAACCCCGAGGGTCATGCATCGATAAGCAAACTTACTGAACCACATAAGAGATATCCGGACGGGTGAAGGCGAGGTACTGAAGTGCACCCGCGAGACTCCGGAAGAGAGTGGGATTGGAGAATGGAGGACTGTCAGTCTCCTCCCTATCTTGGAGGTGTCTACGGGAGTTGCACACGGTTTGCAAGATCCCATGCCCGCACGCTCAATAATACTCTCGGCGTACTTTCTTTGAGATAAGAAGAGACCATTAGATACCCGTGAGACATCAATGCCTAAAAAATAGTTGAGTAACCCCAAATCTTTCATAGCAAATTCGGAACTAAGAAGAGACATAATAGACCGACGTAGTGAGGAAAAAGAGGCGGTCAAAATAATGTCATCCACATATAATAATAAATATGTTGTGTCACCCCCACGACGATAAATAAACAAAGAGTGATCCGACTTGCTATGAATAAAACCAATAGTAGCCACATAATCGGCGAACCGCTGATACCAAGCTCGAGGGGCTTGTTTAAGGCCATAAAGAGACTTTTTGAGTAAGCACAAGTGATTAGGGAAACAAGAGTCACAAAAACCCATAGGTTGATGCATATAAACGGTTTTATGAAGCTTACCATGTAAAAAGGCATTCTTAACATCTAGAAGTATAGAGCATTCAAAAACAAAAGCAATTTTCAGCATACAAATCATAGCATAAACATTTTCTTTCTGAGCTCTGCAAATACTTTTAGTGTTCGACTGAGGGAGTAGTATAGCGCTTCACTTGCTATCTCGTTTGACGGACGTTGTACCTTGAGAGGTCATTGCCATCTGAGAGCGTGAAGCATAGCCGACAAATTGATCTTAAGGGGAGAGAGTTCAACTTCCAACTCGTCCAATCCATCTACGAAAATTCATACATTTGTTGAGATGTCCATTTATATTTCTTGTTGTATCTTCTGTTTAATTCAATATATGTTATTGTTTAATTTTATGTTATCTAATTCTGTAAATATAGTCATGTTTATGTTTATGTTTACGCCAGTGTTTTAAAAAGCGAAAGCGTAGGTGAGGCGTTTTATGTTCCAAAGAGCGAGGCGTAAGCCTTGAGGCACAAAGCGTAAGCTTTATGGATTTTGATATTAAGTATTATAAGAAAAGAAGTGTTGTTAAAAATATGAATATATAATATGAATCTTATATAAATATGTTCTAAGTATAATATAAATGCACTTTGGTCACACTATTATGCATATTCTAAATAAAACTACTATGAAAATAGGTGTTGTGGCTTTTTTCTTTTAACTTATGTTTAAAAAAAAATCACATATTTTTTTGTCAATAAACAGAGTTTTAACTTTTACCTTCAACATTATAATTATATTCAAAATTTTGCCATTGATTTAGTGAGAAATTCTTTCTTTTTCAATATATAATTAGGCGTTAGTTTATTTCTCAAGGCGTAAAGCGCAAAAATCGCACCAAAAGTGTACGCCTTGGCAATAAGGCGTAAGCTTTATAACACTTAAGCTTTTGCATGAGCCTTGAGGCGTTTTCGAGTGAGCTTTGCTTCAAAGCGTGCTTTAAAGCGAGCCTCAAATAAGTTTTTTAAAACATTGGTTTACGCGCACACGAGTCTAATATGAGGCAGTTTAGACAAAACTTGAAAAGTTTGAGGTCAAAAGTAGGGACATTGATTACACAAGAATGTATTTTTCTCCATAAGCATAAAAAAGGAGAGGCCATAACGATTATTATTAACACGTGTTCTCAAAAGCGGTTTAGATCGGCCGTTTCAGCATTTTGGGCCACCAATCGGACGTATACCGAGCAGCACAGTCCACTTCGCAATAAGAGGGTAGGAAACCGACGAAAAGCAACCTAGAACCGGCCGCGCTAAGCAGCCTTTTCTTACTCTCCATTTCTTTTGTTGTGTTCTGTCGTATTCTACAAACTTTCAAAACGTTTCTTTGATTAATACTTCTCAACTGAGTCAGCTTCTTTGTAAAAAAATCATCATCCGTCTTTTTCTCTAGTGTTAGAGCGTTCTTTCTTTCTAGCCTTTTCTGAAAAAAAAAGAGAAAAAAAAACAAACAAATAAAATATGTTTGATACCCTATAATAATGAAGAAAAGTGAGAAGTAATTAAGACTATATTTTAAAAATGGTGAAGATAACCATGGACTTGTATCCTAATTGATAAATCTTAATTAGAACCATAATTAATTATGCATTCTAATCTAAGAAACTATTTCAAAACTTTAATGTTTAGAAAATGAGAATCTTTTTTCACTTTTAGTGAAAACTAGTGTCAACAGTACTAAGTAGTGAAATATTATGTATATATATAGTTATATTTTATGCTTAGCTAATACTTTATAACATAATTATTGCAATTAATATTATACGCGATACTTTTTTACTAGTTTGTTTGGTAGCTAGGAGTATTATTCTTTGTGCAAAACGCTTCTCCATGACTGACCGGCGGATGCGGCCTTCTCCGTGATCGGCAGGCGGTTGTGAGTTAGACCGCCAGGCGGTCACGTAGAAGATCGCGATCGCTTGGCGGTAGCGGCGCAACCTTGCACTACAAGATTTCAGCAGTTTTCCCGACCGAAAACTCCCGACCGGATTTCGGTCGGGAACAATCCCGACCGCATTGCGGTAGGGACAACTTTTCCCGACCGCTATGCGGTCGAGAACTTTTGAAAAACCATTCCCGACCGCATTGAGGTCGGTAAAAAGTATCCCGACCGCTATGCGGTCGGGAATGCTCTGGGCGGGAAATTTCCCGCCCAGAGTGTCGCCCTAATCTCGGCCCAGCTGGGCCGCGCAGCTGGGCCGAGACTTCCCGACCGCATTGCGGTCAGGAATATGGTTATTCCCGACCGAATTGCGGTCGGAAAAGAGGAAGTATTTCTATAAATACTTCCCTCCCCCTCTTCATTCTCACTCTCAAAAATTTCACTCCCCCTTACTTTTTCCGACTGCCGATCAGCCTTTCGCGACCGCAATTCCGTCGGCACTTCAAATTCGGTAATTTTTTTTGCTTTTTCTTGTTTTTTAGGTTATATTTAATGTTTTAATATTTATTTTTTATGTTTAATTGTTAGATATTGTAGAAATTGTTAGGATTTAATTAGGAAATGTCTTTAGGAATTGTTAGACTTTGGAAAAATATTAGATTTTTATGCCTTTAGGAATCGTTAGGCTTTAGGAAATAGTATAGTTTTAATTAGGAAATGACTTTAGGAATTGTTAGGCTTTGGAAAATGTTAGACTTTTATGCCTTTAGGAATTGTTAGATTTTAGGAAATGTTATAGTTTTATGATTTTAGTAATTTTTTATGCCTTTAGGGAATGTTATAGTTTTATGATTTTAGTAATTATTTATACCTTTAGGAATTGTTAGGCTTTAGGAAATGTTATAGTTTAGTAATTATTTATGATTTTAGAAAAACTATATATGATTTTTATATGTGTTAATTTATTTATTTGGACGTTAATTATTGAGTTATTTATGTTATATTTAATGTTTTAATATTAATTATTAATGTTATATTTAATATTTTAATATTAATTATTAGATATTGTAGAAATTGTTAGGATTTAATTTGTAAATTCCTTTAGAAATTGTTGGGCTTTGGGAAATATTTATACCTTTAGGAATAACTTAGTATTGATTAAACTTAGGTCAACTCTACAATTAGAAAAATTCTAACTTAGATGCTTTTACTTAGTTCGTAGCACTCCTCTTCGACGACATGTCGTCCCGTGATAGCGATCGTGGCCAACCCTCGAAGAGAGGGCGTAGTGGTCCATCGAGCACTCCATCGAGTGCTCCACCTACGACTGGTCCACCAAGGATAGGTCATCGTCTACGGATCATTCATTCTGGCGGTGCACCACCCGCTCCTGTCGATGCACCTGATACCGATCTTGGCGAGTCCCCTACTTATTCACATCCACATAGGCGTATCGAATCGAGCGGCGGTACTCCACCAGATCTAGTAGTACCATTTCGACTAGATGATGATCACGTAGCATCGACACCATCGTCATCATCTAGGCCATCGTCTTCATCGAGGCCACCGTCATCATCGAGGCCTACGGCACCTAGGCCACGTTCTACAGAGTCTACACCGGCGGGTCCTAGTACTTCTTCTCCTGCAGACGTTGCTGGTGCAGGACCATCTTCAGTGACGCAGCAGAGATCGGGCCGAGGTGTATCGAGAGGGCCGCAGGTTCCGGCTGACCGTAGAGCCCGTCGTAGAATCCAGCTGGATGAGCACGACGTATTTATGGATGGGAGAAAGATATCGACGACGATTACCTCGATCATTAGGGAGTTTATGAAGACGTGTGTTCCTTCATACACCGAGGTCGATCCGACAGTCCAGGGACATATGTGGGCTAAGTTTAAGGTGAGATTTAGAAAGTTTACTAAATATATATATATAAATAGTAAGATTTTTATTTAACGAAATCTTAATTAAAAACCTTATTTAATTGTAGAGCATATACTACATTCATTCGGATGACATGCTTCGTGCACATTCCGCATACGATGCGAAGGCTAAGAGGTGTTACAAGGAAATCGTGTACTATGCAAAGAAGAACTATTACGACAGGCTCGATGATCCGAAGTGGGCGTCGCGTCCGAAGAACAGTTGGATGAGCGACAAGTTAGAGAGGATGTTCGTGACGCATTCGGAGTCAGAGGACCATGCGAAGAAATCAGAGTCAGGCCAGAAGAACAGGCGATCGGGAGAGGCACCAGACCCCGATCGTCCTGCACGAGCTACTCATGCTAAGGGGTCCCAGAGCTATACGGAGATTCGACGTAGGATGGTATGTCTTGTTAAATTGAGTTTCTATACGAATAATATTATTGTCTTAAATTTAAATATCTAAAATAACAAATGTATATCAATATGCAGGCTGCTCCATACAGTCGAAAAATAACAAATGTATATCATACGGAAGGTGTATGGCTAAATGCTCCATAGAGTCGAAAAATGAAGAAGGAAATATCATTTCCATCTTGCACATGGTAACAATAAACGATTCCTCCAATCGCTCCATATCTTCGGCCGACACCTCTGAGGCGCAAATCGCCTTAAAAAAGGCTAATCTCTACTAAGGTCCCCCAAATCTCGGGTTCCAAGAATTCGCGAAATGCATTGGGGATCAATCTCTGAATGAAGACGTGACAATCATGACTCTTCATTCCATACAATTTTCCTTGTTGTTTTTGCACACATCGTCCCAAGTCCGAGGCATATCCATCAGGAAACTTCAGTTCGGTCAGCCAATCAAGCACCATGGTCCTTTGATCCCTCGTAAGACAATATTTTGCCTTTGGCTTTATGTACCCACTTCCTCTGCCACTGGGTTTCAAGAACAATTCTTTAAGGTTGGTCAACAACTTAAGATCGTGCCTCGACTTAATGTTGTCCTTCGACTTAGCATCGTCTAACACCGTGTTGATGATGTTCTCAAAAAATTTCTTCTCACAATGCATCACATCTAGATTGTGGCGAATCAAGTTCGTGGACCAATATGGTAGTTCCCAAAAGATGCTTCGACGACACCAGTTATGAGCTGTGTTAAAGCCCGGAAGCTTTGTGGAGTTTGTCCCAAATCTAACCGATCGTAGCCTATCCACAATTGCCCTCATCTGCGCTCCTGTCTTCCTTGGAATGGGCGCTTCAAGTACCTCCCTACCCTTGTAGAAATCCTTCTTGTTGTACCTCCATTTATGACCCTCTGGTAGAAACCGACGATGACAATCGAAACACGAGGCTTTTCCTCTATGCTTTAGTGTAAAAGAATCTGTCTCACCCATGCAATAAGGGCACGCCAGCCTACCGTGCGTGCTCCACTGGGACAACATTCTGTAAGCAGGAAAATCGCTAATAGTCCACATTAGGGTCGCTCGCATTTGGAAGTTTTCCTTTCGTGAGCTGTCATATGTCCACAAACCATTACTCCACAAATCATTCAACTTATCAATCAACGGTCTCAGCAAAAGATCCAAGTTCTTTCCAGGACTCTTTGGACCGGGTATAATAAGGCTCAGAAAAATGAACTCCGGTCGCATGCATAAATCCAGCGAAAGGTTATAAGGGGTAACAAACACGGGCCAACAAGAGTAGTTCTTCCCAGATGTCCCAAACGGTGTGAACCCATCAGTACATAGGCCGAGTCGGACATTTCTAGGCTCTGCTGCGAAGTCCGGATACGTACGATCAAAATCTCTCCATGCCTCACCTGCAGCTGGGTGAATCATTCTATCTGTTGACTCTCGACACTTCAAATGCCAAGTCATATGTCTCGAAGTGCCTACAGTATAAAACAACCTCTGTAATCGAGGGTCTAGGGGGAAGTACCACAATGTCTTCCTTGCGATCCTGGACTTTCTACCAGCCTCGTACCTATCGGTCTTGCATATCGGACACGATGTGAGATCCTTGTTGGCATTATCGCCGTAGTACAAGAAACAAAAATTCCAACATACGTCGATCTTTTCGTACCCTAAACCCAAACCCGCGAACATCTTATTCATGTCTGGAACCGTATTCGGTAGCATTTCCTCAATCTCTGGGTCCATAATATCTTTAGACAAACTTAAGTACTTTTCGCAAGCGACATTAACTACTTTGTGCATCGTCTTGGTAGTTAAGAACTCGACAAACCACTGGAGCACAGTCTTCGACTTCTTACTGTTCATTTTTATGTCTCCCATCTGCATCAATGTGTAGAACTCCTTTGCCTCGGGACTTGGATCTTCGTTGCGCACCTCTCCCTCAACAAATCGACCCCCATATGCATCCACAACCAATTCTCTAAACGAAGTATTGGCATGAACCGGACTATCAACGTGAATACTAGCAGACGGTGATTCATGTACATATGATGTAGATGCCTCGCTCGCCTTCTCTCCATGCAACACCCATATCCAATATTGAAACACAAACCCCCACTTATGAAGATGATCCCGTACTACGTTTCGATCCAAAAACTTTAAATTGATGCATCTCTGGCACGGGAACCTAATACGATTTCTTAGATCTACGTAATCTGTCTGTTGTGATGCATATTGTATGAATTCACGAACCCCAACCACGTAATGTTGATTAAAATAACCACTGTTACTATCTATCCTATCGTACATCCAAGATCTATCGGGACGATAATCCATTTCTAATCTAAGAAAATTAAAAACAAATTGTTACAATTAATTTCACCAATCAATATATTTATCATTTATATAAAAATTTTAAAATTCGAGTACGACGAGGCCAAGGCAATTAATACTTACTTGTTGTAGCGTAGAAAATACTTAGATCAAGTATTCTTTGCAAACACACGCCCCTCGTTGCATTTACCGCAATATCTAAAACAAAGAAACATTAAAAAAAAGTTAATAAAAACGATCTTCATTGACAAAAACTAACAAAAACAGTTATAACAAGAAGAAATCGTATATACCTTAACAAGGGATGAATGTTGGAATGATTTCTCAAGTGGAATAGGGAGGGGTATTTATAAGGGGGCTGACGTACAGTTATTCCCGACCGTGTTTCGGTCGGGAATAACAACGGTCAGGATTATTCCCGACCGACCTGCGGTCGGGAATAACAATGGTAACAAATATTACCGACTGCAGTGCGGTCGGGAATAATACTGACCGTTGTTATTCCCGACCGAAATGCGGTCGGGAATAATAATAACCATTGTTATTTCCGACCGCCGTCCGGTCGGGAATATTAGGGTTTAGGGTTTAGCCTTATTGGCGACCGATTTACGGTAGGGAATAATATTCATATTCTTAATTTCACAATTTCGCTCTCAATTTCAGGCAAATCGTTCATTTAATGATCAAGTAAATCAATATTAGTTATATATTACTAAAAATCTCAAAACAAAAATTAAATTTAGTTGCACGTTGATGAATCGTTTGAACCGTCGATTCATATTGTCACTTATAAATAGATTAGTATATGTAGTTGCTAATAATGTAACTACTTACGATTATGTTAAACACATGTTAATATATATATCACAATTAGCCTCTCTATACTAACGTTCATAACAAATGTTAATCGCCAATTGTGAACTCCTATATACTACGTATGATTATTATATGTAAAACTCCAAACTAACTTAACTTATACTCCGATAAACTATACTAATTTAATAATTAAAAGTACATTAAACTAACTAACTAATAGTGCAATTCATGAATTTAATGAGATTCTATAGTTATACTTAACAAACACATTAAGATTTTCCTAAAGATCGAAAAAGGTAAAATTTACTATTTTTCCCGACCGATATGCGGTAGGGAAAAATATTCAATCCCATTCCCGACCGCTATTCGGTCGGCATTGACAATTATTCCCGACCGCAGGCCGGTCGGGAATAATATTTAAACATATTCCCGACCGCACTGCGGTCGGGAATAATATTCAAAGTTATTCCTGACCGGCCTGCGGTCGGGAATAATGTTTAATGCTATTCCCGACCGCAGTGCGGTCGGTATTTCCCGCGTTTCTGGGCCGCATAGCATTGCCGACAGAATTCCGGTCGGCAATTTTAGAAAATTTGGCGGTTTTTTGAAATTTTTGAAATATTCAACATTCCCAACCGATAATCGGTCGGAAATAATCGAAAAAGTTGGTGGGACTTGGTGGGAAATTCAAATTTGACGAAAATTCAAAAATTTTCAACTTTTTCTATAAGTACATTTCATTATTCTCCTCATTTTTTCATCTCCACACACTTTTTTTCCTCTTCAAAAAATTTTTCAAACACTTTTTTCATATTCAAACACTTTTTCAATTTTTTTTTTCTTTCAACTTAAAAATTAAAATTTTTTCACTTCTTTATTCAACTTTTCAATAATCAAAAACTTATTTAATTTTTTTGTGTTTTAGACTGAGCAATGAATCAAAAATTTAATTGCTCATCTAAAACACAAAAAAACTAAATAATGTTTTTAAAATATTGCAAAATATTAAAAAATTAATATTCCGGTAATGTGATGTATATATAACTTATAAATAAGTGAAAATGCAAACAATACTCTAATTGATGTAATATTTGCCACTAGAGCATATGTATCAAAATGGTCTATACCTTCCTTTAATTTGAAGCCTTTGCTACTAGTCTTGCTTTAAAGGTTTATATAGTGCCATCAGTTTTAACTTTTTCTTAAACACCCATTTACACTCAATTATCGTTAAACCAGATGATAAATTTGCCAAAATCCATGTATTATTAGGCAATATGGAGTCCAACTCATCATTGACTACTTGCCAAAAAGAAACATCACTTGAAATAGTAGCTTCCTTATATTTTTTATGATCATTATCAATATGGATGACGATAGATGTAACCTTAAAGATTTCATTTGTAGTTGGTTGAACAAAGATAACACTAGAGTCCGATGAAACAAAATCAGATCTCGAATGTTTTTCATTTCGATCCCATTTGCTCCTTTTTGGTTCACTTGTTTCATTTATTTAAGCCCCTTTTTTTACCAAGTTCTTTATCAATACCACTAATTGATGTTTCATTATTTTCAACAGGTTTAGGCTTCAATGAATCATGCAAGAACTTATTTTAAAAAATTTTACATTTATAAATTCTACAATAATATTGGATTCTAAATTCAAATCTATAAGCCTTAGAATTTTTTGCATAGCTAACGAACATACTTTTAATTCCTCTCAGATTTTTCTTGGTTTTGTAAGGATCATTAACTTTCGATAAACCTATACCACCCACCACATCAAAAAATTTTATTTCCGACGGCACGACCACATTGAAAAAGACTCGTTTTACCGTGTTGTGAAATTGAGAATAATATAAATAGAGTTTATTAAATAAAATATAATTTTATTGCTTAATAAATAGAATATAAATATAGAATTATTAGATAAAGCAATTACACAATTTTACTGCTCAATTAATAAAATATAAAAAATAGAGTTATTAAAGAATTTATAATATAAACTAATTTTTAAAATATAAACAAAGAAATTCGTGTTATAATAAAAATATTAATATATATGAAATTGAGAATAATATAAATATAAAAAAACAAAAGCTCCTGAAAAATAGAGACAAATCTTAATTTTGTAAGTAATATTTAGAATAATATTCGAAGAGAGAAATAGTAGAAGAAATGTAGCGAGCTAAGTATTTGTGTATGAATGAATGATTTTGGGTGTTGAATTTAGGGGTATTAATAGATGTTGGGAGAGGTTTGTGCAATGTCAACGATACGGGTGGAAAACACCAACTGGAAGTGTCATTTTCGACGGCATGGTGCAGTCAGAAATGACATTAACGTTTTTTTTTTAAAAAAATATTAGAATTGTTTTTTTTTAAAATATCATTTGCACAACATGGTACCATTGGATATGTATTATATTTATTATTATTTTTTATATTTTTCAAAAAGAGTAGCCATTTCTGACGGCTAAGCCCGTCGGATGCGGTCAGAAATGGCTCATTTTCTTCTAGTGACCCCCCACTTTAAAAATTTAAGTTAGCTTTCTATCATTATTTCAAAGTTCATAACGTGAAGCACAAGATCTCTTAAAAGGAATTCGATTCTAAATAAGGCATGTTGTTAAAAAAGCTTCACACCATAAAATAAAAGGCAACTTTGCATTCATAAGCAGTGCATTAACCATATCAACTAAGGATACATTTTTATTTTTGTGAGCCGATCCATGGACTTTTTTTTTTTATGATTCTACGAGTTTCATCACAAGAAATGTTAAAGGATTACGGAAAATATTCCCCTCCTCTATCACTACGAAGCACTTTGATCTTTTGTCCTTCTGATTTTCGACTTTTAAAATCCTTAAATTTATCAAAGGCTTCATCCTTGTTTTTTTTTGTTATCAAAATGTAGATTGAATATTCTTCAATAAGCGTGATGCAGTAGTGTTTTACACCTTGTTAATTGACCATTTAATTTGCAAATATTAGATTGCACAAGTTCCAGTAATTCAGAAATTTGTTCTGCTTTAGAAATGGTTTCTTAGTCATTCTGACTTCTACATAAATTTTACATTTATCAACTTGTGCATCTTTAAAAGTAAGGGATAAATGCATCAAACTCCCTGAACTATGCACGTTTTTGCGAAATCGTCCTTAAACAAAATAAATAAGCGGTTTGCCCCTTAAACTATATCATTCTGTTCGATTTGGTCCCTGATCGGGTTTTCGGCTATTTTTGGCCATTCTTGGCCGAAAATGTATTTTAGTAGTTGATGATAAAAAGTAGGCAAAAAAACACCTCGAACGGGACAAATTCCGGCTAAAATACACTAAAGAGGAAATCACATTTTAGCCGGAATATCTCCCGTTCGAGGTGTTTTTTCGCCTACTTTTTATCATCAACTACTAAAATACATCTAGTACAACACATATGTGTCAGGTAAGGGGGAAGTTTTTGGCCAAGAATGGCCAAAAATAGCCGAAAACCCGATCAGGGACCAAATCGAACAGAATGATATAGTTTAAGGGGCAAACCGCTTATTTATTTTGTTTAAGGACGATTTCCCAAAAACGTGCATAGCTCAGGGGGTTTGATGCATAATATAAATGCCCTAGTCTAGCGTGCCATAAAATAGAAGAAAAATCAACAACATAAAGAACATTACTAGGTTTATTAATAAACATCTTGAACATGCCATCACAAGATTATTCTTTTCATCTGAACACTTTGTTCTTAGTTACAATCAGTTTCTCATATTCTAGTGCAACCTTAAATCCTTTGTTACATAAGAAGATTTGTAAAAGCTAAATTATTCCTCAAATTTGGAACATGCATCACATTCATAAGGGTGAATTTCTATCCAGGTGTGAAATTTAATTCCAAATTCTCGATCCCCATAGCTTTTGCAGTAGTAAGTGTAACGACGAATTCTTGCTATCTCTGTGAATAAAAGACAAGAAAAGATTACAAATAATTTTTGAGTAAATTTGAAGTACAATTGCGGTTCAATCTCTATCTAATCCTCTGATTCAATTCTACAAGAACAATATTAAAATATGTGATGGAAATCTTCAATTTGATCTTCACTGAGATTATTTGAACTTAGAGAAACGTTAATTCGAGGGTCCTTGAATGGTGATTTGATTTGGAATTTGTTTTGAAGGTTGATGAAGATTGGTATGATCTTCGTCTTCAGTTCTTTGGATTTCTTGGGTTTTGATCTTCCTAAAGGGGCTTGAATCTTCAAGAAACGGTTTTCCGAGGGTCTTGTGACTTGATCTCGAATCAAACGGACTTTTGACTTGAAGATTGTTGAAGAACGATATGAACTTGATTTGAATTTGCTGAACTTCTTGGAGTTTGATCTTCCTCAGCAGAAGTGCAATCTTCAAAAACGGATATTTGATGAACTTGAGACTTGATATCAGATTGAAAGGAGTTCTTTACGAAGAACACCTTGAAGATTGATGGACTTGGTGGAGAGGATTTGTTGAACTTCCTTGCTCTGAATTCTTGAAGCTTCAAATTGTTGTGTTTGTTCTTCAAGAGCTCATCTATTTATAGTTGTAGAACCGAGCCTCCTTGCTTGTGATTGGTCGGTTTTATTTTTTTAATATAAGCATGGATTTAATTTAGCTTATGGTGGACTTCTTCTCCGGACCCTCGCATTGCGGGGATGCTTTCGTGCACTGGGCTGCCCTTTATCAAGAAATCATTAGAATACATCGTATTTCCACATGGCTTTATTTGATCGGCCAACAATTTTCCATCTTTATATTATAAATCAATTAATTAACCTATTAAGAAATGGAATTTAATTTAGTAAAATTCCAAATTAAAAATAGAAATAATTAATTTAATTTATAATATTCAATTTGACACTTGTCAATATTTAATTGGAGTAGTCAAAATTAATTTGTCTTCAAATGCCCCCTTGCGACTTGTCACGAATAGCATTGTAAAAATGCGTCTTGAAGTAAATATGTCGCAACATATTTATTTATGGGCCATCAATAAAATTTGATGAAATATATGTACTTCATTTGAAAAAGATCAACATTTGGGGACTTCCATGTCAATTTTCTTTAAGGACCAAAGTGTAATTTGTGTATTAAACTATTTTTTTTCTTATGCAATGCATGTGACACTTGATTTTTTTGTTTGCTTTTGTCCACTCCTAGCACATACATTCACATGTAGCTAGTATGCCATACTTTTTTTATTATATTTTTTCCCTTCTTCTTCGTTCTTTCCTATATAGGAACCGTGTAGTATTTCTTATACAACAACAAAAGAGAAAGAAAAAAATCCTTTCTCTTTCCTCTAGCTCCTCCCATGGCCGCCCCTTTCACCGGAGTTTCTATGCGACGGTGATCGAGTTTCAACTCGGAGAATTCATCATCATACTCGTGAGATCAAGATGAGCGTATTTTGTGGTGGTTTGGAGGTACTTTTTTGTGGTCACGCCATCTCCATTCTCGGCTCATTACGTTTGTTTGCAAGTGCTCATCGTCTCCTCCATCTTGAAGCCGGTGTTATCGGATCCGCCTCATCCGTGGCTACATTTTAGTGGTTTCGATTGCATTTTCCGACCGCATCCGCGCCTCTAGCAAGATTCCGATGACACACCGCCGCACCTCCGCCGTCCGCCTCTCTATCCGGTCAACGACGTGGTGGCGACGGCAATATTGGTGCTAGGTTTAGTCGTGGGGGTCAAGAACATTCCATTTCCGCACCCTTGATGAATTTTCGACGCTACACCGCTGCGTTTTTCCGACCGCCTTGATTTTTACGACGTCTTTCCGACGCTACACCGCCGCGTTTTTCCGAGCACTATACACGCGACAACTATTCACCCGAGTACTATTCACGCGGCCACTATTCACATATTCCACTACCTTGGACTTTTGGACTTAGCGGAGGTGTAAGAGCACTACCTTGAGTCTTGTGACTTAGTGGAGGTGTAAGAGCACTTAGGGGACAAGTGTGCTCTTCTGTTTTGTCCTTGTCTCCTAGGGGACAAGAGTGCTCTTGCTTTGTCTTTGTGTCCCCCATTATGGTTGTGGCCCCTACCTCACACTTGTCATTCAATTTAGACAGCTCAGCTTGCAAGACAAATGTGGACCCACGTGCCACATCAGCCGCGTTGACTAAGTCAACGTTGACCCT
The DNA here is from genome assembly GCA_948329865.1 of Linaria vulgaris. Classification (NCBI taxonomy): domain Eukaryota; kingdom Viridiplantae; phylum Streptophyta; class Magnoliopsida; order Lamiales; family Plantaginaceae; genus Linaria; species Linaria vulgaris. The sequence continues at coordinate 79,203,797 of OX415252.1, forward strand.
CGAAAAGTCAACTTCGAAGGCAAATGTTGACCAAATCCCAAAGATGAACTCGGAGCTCGTTTTGTTTGAAAAGCTTAAGCTTGGATCCGGTCATTTCCTGCCTCTCTCGAATAACTTTTGTAGAGTCGCGAAGCCTCCTATACTTGATAAGCAACCTAATGCGGCACCGGATAATCCTAGACCATATCAAGTTCGTGCTCCAATTAGACGCGCTTCTTATGCACAAGCGGTCGTACGTGTTCTTCTTCATTTTTTTTAACTCTTTTGTTTGCTTCTTTATGTTGACAGTTCACACAATGGTGAAATTCGGCCATGCCTATAATTCGAAGGGAATTGAGACTCTAACCATTACCGGAGATGAAAACCAATCGACCCAACGGGACACAATCTTGGAAGTCGGTACCCCTCTTGCCGGAATTTTCACAAGCCGATGCCCCACTTTGATTAACACCATTAAATCTAAAGACTGGACCGAAGAGTTTCCCAAATCCTCCAATCGATCTCTGCCGTCATTTGTGCTCCGGTCTTCTCTGCACCGAGTATCAGACGATGATCTTTCTTTCGCTACCTTGGGGCAACGTATTGCCAAAGGTGATGCCATATGGGACGATGCCTTTCTTCACTTTCTCGGATATTGGGAGTGGACAGAAGATGTCCTTGTTCGGTGCAATCCTACACTTACTTCCACCAACACGTACGAGCCAGTCTATGCATCCCTATTCATATATAATTGTAACTTGGAGATCGTGAAGTCTTGTGCGAAGCATGGTCACCGTCTACAAACACCCTTGTCACTTCACTTGGAGAGCTCTTAGTTTCCCTATGGGACTTGGAACACCTTGCCAGTCTGCCTATGCATCCTTATTCACATATAATTGCAATTTGGAGATCGTGAAGGTTTTATGCGCGTGTCGTACTTGACAAAATCCGGATCTCTTGCAGAGAGAGGAAGAGCACAATCAAACCTCAATGAACACAACATCATTTGTGAGATTGAAAGATGAGACATTCCTTGGATGGCTCGGCACCATAAACCTTGAAGGAGACATTCATTTCAGGACTCGACGTCAAAGAAACCTTGAAGGAGACATTCATTTCAGGACTCGACGTCAAAGAAACCTTGAAGAAGACATTCATTTCAGGACTCGACATCAAAGAAACCTTGAAGAAGACATTCATTTCAGGACTCGACATCAAAGAAACCTTGAAGGAGACATTCATTTCAGGACTCATCATCAAAGAAACCTTGAAGGAGACATTCATTTCAGGACTCGACGTCAAAGAAACCTTGAAGAAGACATTCATTTCAGGACTCGACATCAAAGAAACCTTGAATGAGACATTCATTTCAGGACTCGTCATCAAAGAAACCTTGAAGAAGACATTCATTTCAGGACTTGGCTTCAAATGTTTCCGAGCGGAAGAGACTTGTTTTCAAGACTTGGCATCAAAGACATTCAGCAGGAGTGGACTTGTCTTCAAGGCTTGGCGTCAAAGACATTCGGCATGAGTCGACTTGTTTTCAAGACTTGGCATCAAAGACATTCAACAAGACCAGACATTGTTGACCTTACATCAAAGGCCGCTTGAATGAGGAGACATCATTTTCATGACTTGGCCTCAAAGACACCTTGAAGGAGCACATTGTTTTCACGACTCGACATCAAAAGGCATCTGAAAGGAAGATATTTGCTTTCAAGACTTGGTTGCGCGCGCAGCTTTGTTGGCCCGTCATATCTTAAGGATCTTCATGTAACATCTTTCAGGCAACATAACTTGGCAAAAGAATATGACCGAACTCAGAATTATATAACTCCGCAGAATCAAGAATATTTCCATTTGAATCACAACCACCAGCCAATATTGCGATTTCCCCGAGGCTCGCATAACCAAACAAACATTTAGGCGCATTCATACTCATTTTAGTAGTCCAAGTGTTTGTCAACAAACTGTAACGATAGATAGCGTAAGACACGAGTTCTCTACCGAAAAGAAGAAGTTCAGTTTCAACAGCCAAAGATTCCTTATTTCTAAAGACAAAGCATTGATTAGGATCCAAACTCGGTAAAGTCATCCAACGACGGCGCTTGGGGTCAAATGCTTCCCATTCGAGCAGCTGGCAGGAAACATAAATCCAATGCTCAACTACTCCATTCTGTCTCCTCAACATGTATAACTCGCCGCTTCATGATGTTTGTTATCGGATTGGTCCGGTTGAATGAGTCAAAATCCCACCAAGCAATAAGGCCATATCTACATGATCATCAGTCAGTTTTGATACTTTCGTAACAAGCACGTCCTTCACCTCAATAAAAAGGATCAAGTCATAACGTAGTTCAAAATACATGAATTTGGATTTAGGGGTGGCATTCACGAATTATGCTCATGCGGGCTTGAAGTAACGTGCAATTTACACTCGTGCATCATGGAGCAATTGACTTGAAGAAATTTCGTGCTTGTGTCGAGAAGGCGTGAACATTTAAAGGATTTCCAGGCTTTCGACGTGTCCCGAAGACTTGCACATTTGCTTTGAAGACTTGAAGGGTTTGTGGACCTTTTGGCTCGTGTCTAGGAGACTTGTGAATTTGCTTTGAAGACTTGAATGATTTGTAGACCTTTTGGCTCGTGTCTAGGAGACTTGTGCATTTGCTTTGAAGACTTGAATGATTTGTAGACCTTTTGGCTCGTGTCTAGGAGACTTTTATTTACCTCATTTTGAGTTATTCATTTGTATTTGGCATCATGTTTCTTTCCCATGAATATTGTAACATAACGCAACAAAACCAGCTTAAGCAAATTTCATGACTGAACTTAGAAAACTTCTAAGCTGCCTACGTACCTCAATAAAAGGATCAAGTCATAACGTAGTTCAAAGAAATCAAGATTGATTTAAGGGGGTTGCCGTACACAGTTTATACTCATGCGGGCCAGGAGTATTCATTCTTTAACCACTTTGAACAAAGTAGGGTATTTTAAAATTTAACCACATAAAACACCTTTAGTGGGGTAAATTATCATTTTAACCACATAATTTACCATTGGTGGTTGCCATCCACAGTTTATACTCATGCGGGCCAGGAGTAACATGCAGGTTAGGCTCGTGCATCGTGGAGCATGCTTCAGTCATCAAGGGTAGTATTGTTTCAAGAATTTTCCATTGATAGGACCAATTCTTAATCCATCTTCGACAACCAACTTATATGCGCCATTCGTGTATACCTCTGTGATGACATAAGGACCATCCCACTTTGAAGTGAACTTGTTTCCGGTTCGATGAGTGATATGAAAGGAGCGTTGGCGGACCTTTTTATTAAAAGACATGGAGATACGAGCTTGATAGCACTCAAGTTCCTGTTGCGCTTCTAGTCTTTTCTCATCAAGAGCATCTAGTTCTTGCAAGCGCAAACGAGCATTCTCTTCTTCGGTGAGTCTTTCTTGCAGAGCTATCCTTAAAGACGGGATTTGTTGCTCAAGAGGGAGAACTGCTTCTACTCCATATACCAATGCATACGGGGTCGCTTGAGTTGGCGTTCTGTGTGTAGTTCTATATGCCCATAGAGCTTCTCCAATTCTTTCATGCCAATCTTTCTTTGACTTCGCCACCACTTTCTTTAGCAAGTTGCAGAGAGTTTTGTTGAATGCTTCGGCGAGGCCATTAGAAACAGCATAATACATGGAAGAGTTTCTTTGCTTGAATCCAAGCTTTTCACACAACTTGTCTATCAAACTATTGCAAAACGAATTTCCATTATCAGTGACGATGCATCGTGGAACTCCGTATCGGTAAATGATATTGGTACGAATGAAGTTGATAACAGTCTCTTTTTGACTTCTTTGAGAGGCACAACTTCGGCCCATTTTGAGAAGTAGTCTGTTGCAGCCAAGATGTACAAGTGCCCGCCAGAAGACTTTGTCATAGGACCGACAACGTCCAAACCCCACGAATCAAAAGGCCAAGAAGCTACAATCGGATGTAAAGGTTCAGGCGGCTGATGGATGAAGTTTGCGTAGAATTGACAAGCTTGACATCTTCGTGCATACTTCATGCAATCTAAAACCATGGTAGGCCAGTAGTAGCCCATTCTTTTGATGCGGAAATGTAACTTTGGACCAGACTGATGAGCTCCACAAATTCTGGAATGTGCTTCTTCCATAGCTTGCATAGCTTCTTCTTTTCCTAGGCAGCGCAAGAAAACCCCATCAAACGAGCGCCTATAGAGTGTGTCTTTATAGAATATGAAGCGAGCTGCATGACGCCTAATGTCGATCTTTTGTCGTACGTCATCGGGCAATTTCCCGTGCTTTAAGTAGTCCACGAATGATTGTCGCCAATCTTCAACTTCAATTTCGTATACCTCCACAGCATGACTTTCATTGTTATTACCTTGCTCACCGTTATCTTCTAGAACGGGCGGGAGTACCCATTTGTGGCACACGGGTACGGACGTCATCTCTTCTGATGTGACCAGCATAGAAGCAAGTTTAGCTAAAGCATCAGCTTGCCCGTTATCTTTCCTCGGCACATGCTCTACTGTAACGTCACCAAGATTTTTGATCAATCGTCTTGCATACTCAACATATGGTAAGAGCTCTGGCTTCTTAACCTCAAATTCGCCATACAATTGATTGACGACCAACTTGGAATCGCCATACACTTTTAGATGAGGTTGTCTCAGCTCAATTACCATTTCTAACCCAAGTATCAAAGCTTGATATTCCGCAACATTGTTTGAGCAATTTTGAGTTAATGTGAAGGAATGCGGCAAGACCTCTCCATTAGGCGTGAGAAAGATAACGCCGGCGCCGGCTCCATTTCTATGTGCGGCACCATCAAAGTACATTTCCCATGGAGGAGTAACTTCAACCACGAGCGCATGTTCATCGGGCAAGTCGTCCATTAACTCCCACTCGGCAGGAATAGGGTGGTCAGCTAGAAAATCCGCCAATACTTGTCCTTTCACAGCCTTTTGAGGGATATATGCAATCTCAAACTGTTGCAGCTGGAGGTACCATCTTGCAAGTCGATCAGACAACACCGGCCTTGTCATGACATACTTCAAAGGATTTGCTCTGGATACAAGACGGATAGTATGAGCTTGAAAGTAATGCTTCAATTTCTGAATTGAGAACACAAGGGCTAGGCAAAGTTTTTCAATAGGAGTGTACTTCAACTCATTCGGCGTCATTGTTCGGCTCAGGTAATAAAGTGCATTTTCCTTCCCTTTGTCATTTTCTTGGGCGAGTAATGCCCCCACTGATCTTTCTTGGGCAGCAATATATAGGATCAAGGGACGTCCCGACACATGAGCGGCTAAAACGGGAGGTTTCATCAGATACGACTTGATTCGTTCAAAAGCATTGCGACAAGATTCATCCCACCTAAATGGAACGTCTTTCTTCATCAAATGACTGAAAGGTTGGCAACGACCGGCTAAATTCGAGATGAACCTTCTGAGATATGCCAATTTTCCTTGTAAACTTTTGAGTTCATGAATATTTCGTGGCTCCGGCATCTTAACTATTGCATCAATCTTGGCTTGCTCGATTTCAATGCCTCGCCGACGAACAATGAAACCAATGAACTTTCCCGATGTTACGCCAAATGCACACTTCATAGGATTCATCCTTAATTGATACTTTTGCAATCGAACAAAGACTTTTCGTAAGTCATCTATGTGATCTTTCCTTTCTCTCGACTTTACGACAAGATCATCCACATAACACTCAACATTCTTGTGCAACATGTCGTCGAAGATATTTTGCATTGCCCTTTGATAGGTAGCACCGGCGTTCTTCAATCCAAACGGCATCACCTTGTAGCAATATATACCCTTCGGAGTACGGAAAGCAGTCAATTCTTCATCCCTTGGAGCCATACGAATTTGGTTGTATCCGGAAGATCCGTCCATGAAAGACAAGGCTTCGTGTCCCATGGTAGCATCAATCATTAGTTTAGCGATCGATAGAGGAAAGTCATCCTTAGGGCATGCTTCGTTCAAGTCTCTAAAGTCAACGCAAACCCTGATTTGTCCATTCTTCTTTCTTACCGGCACGATGCTAGAAATCCAAGTCGGGTATTTACTTCTCTGATGAACCCGGCTTCAATGAGCTTGTTAAATTCGGCTTCAAGTAATGGGACTAAGTCATGTTGAAACCTTCTTTGGGCTTGCTTGATGGGATGAACATCTTTCTTTACCGATAAGTTGTGTACTGCCATATTTGGGTCCAAGCCTGACATCTCTTTGTATGACCAAGCAAACACATCCTTGAACTCGTGCAACAACTCAATGTAACTTCGTTCTTCATCAGCTCCGAGCAATGCACTTATGTAATTCGGTATTGGGTCATCGATGTTGCCCAAGTTTACCTCTTTTAACTCATCAACAGTGGTCTTGACACCCTCCTCCCACTCAACATGCGCATCTTCGGCGTCTTCTTCAACATCTTCTTCACGAGAAGTGATATGGCATGACGACCCTACACTCTCTTCATCTCCGTCTTTGGTCTTTGTGAGTACCACGGTTTGTAACTTGACTTTGAGAGTTTCACCACAGGACACTATCAAGTCTTCGCGGCGAGTCATTCGAGATGGGATCAGACTTTGAACTTTCTTAGAGTTTGATGACTTGAGATTTCTCTTAGCGTGTGTCGATATATGTGGAGCACTCAACCTCTTCGAATCAAATCTTTTATTTGGACGCAGCCTATCGAAGACTGTTTTATTAGGACCAAGCTTATCAAAGACTGTTTTATTCGGACCAAGTCTATCGAAGACCGACAAGTGCGGTATCTTCTCTTTAAAGCCTGTTGTTGAACCCTCTACTTTGCCTATGTAGTTGGCATTAACTCTTTTTATAGCAATACGAACTGGGTTTGGTGGCTTGTAGCCAAGGCCTACCCGAATGTTTGGAATGGTATGCGCCTTTTCCTTTAGGATAACTTGTGTGGCATTGAGTCTGTATGGCTTCTCTGTAGCAGCATCAAGAGCGAGGCCCTCCAATCGTGGTTCTTCATTAGGGTCATATCCAGCTTTAACTAGAAATTTGAAAGCTTTCGGGTCGAAGCATTGCTCAATCTTCCCTGTGGGCAATGTTCCATGCTCTGTTTTTGGTCCTTTGGATGGACGAACAAATCCTTCAAGTGGAGGAGACGGCCCTTTATTTTCAAGCGTTGTAAGAGGGAATGTTAGTTCTTTCAAAGGCTTTGACTCAATGGGAGATCCATAAATTTTACTCTTCTCTGTGTCATTTGTGCTATCAGAGCCTTTTACACCATGCTGCTGGAGTTGCTCAGTTTCATTGAGTCTCACAGTGTTCTTTCCTTCAATATAGTATTTTGCATCTGCAAAGTGTGATTCAGCATCAGAAAAAGGCTTTACATCACCATGTACCTTTCTTTCGACTCCATCTTGATAATATCCGAAGCACTGGTGTAATGTTGAAGGAACAACGCCATTTTCATGTATCCAAGGTCGACCCAATAACATGTTGTAGGATGTGTTGGATTCGATGACATAGAATAGCGTACTGGACGGCATATCTTCAATAAGAAGATCTAATCTTATGATGCCGATGGCTCTTTGCCCCCCTTGGTTGAAACCTTGGATCATCAGACGACTACTTGATAGTTCATCCACCGAGATCCCTAATGTATTCAAAGTGCGTAGAGGTAAGATATTGACCGCAGAGCCCCCGTCAATTAACATTCGATTGACTCTTTTCTCGCGAATATAGCCAGCGATAAACAATGGTCGGTTGTGGAGCTTGGAACCTAGTAGAAGGTCTTCATCAGTGAAGCATATAGTGGACATGTATTGGTTTGTGACACGAGCAGTCTTTGAAGTAGAGTCTTCAATTTTCTCTCCTCCGTGAGTTGCATTGCATGAAACGATGATGTGGGAGTCATCTAGGCTATCAACTGGGCTTGGGAGTGCGACAAGGTTTGATGACACGACATCCTCTTCTAGCGTGATCTTTCCGTCACGATCCAACCGCATCACCTTATCTTTGAATATGAAGCAATCGTGGATTGGGTGTCCTACGAGATGGTGGTATTTGCAATACTTAGGATCATCGGTGCGACCAGCCTCTTCTGGTCTCTTCCTTTCAGGTAGCTCAATTAAGCTAGCTTTGAGCAAATCATCAAATATGGCTGAAACGTCAGAATCGAGGAATGGATATTGCTTTGACCGCATCTCCTTGAGTGTCGTCTTCCTTTGCTCATTAGCTTGTGAATTATTGGCCTTTTCAGATACCAAAACACCTTTTAGTTGGTCGTTGCTATCATTTGTCTTGGTCTGGATTCTCAACGGAGCAACATTCACCGCTATAGACTCTTTGGTAGGTGCTTTGTTGAAAGATTTGCCTCCTTTCCTTGCATCTTGCTTGTCATTGAATCTTCGCACATCTTGCATAGGTGGTCCATTAACTCCACTTGCCACCATACTCAGTTCCATGTCATGAGCACGAGTTGCTAACTCCTCAAACGTCCTTGGCTGTATTCCTTGAAGAATGTAACAGAGCCCCCATTGCATGCCTTGGATGCACATCTCTATAGCCGAGGTCTCGGATAATCGATCTTTGCAATTGAGACTCAAGTTTCTCCAACGGTTTATGTAATCAATCACCGACTCTTCATCCCATTGGCGAGCATTTGTTAGTTCAATCATGCTGACGATCCTTCTCGTACTGTAGAAGCGATTGAGGAATTCTTGCTCCAACTCATCCCAACTATCAATCGAGTTTGCTTACAAGTCAGTGTACCAATCAAATGCATTTCCCTACAGCGAGCGAACAAATTGCTTGACAAGATGGTCACTGTAAGTTTCGGCATTGTTGCAAGTCTCAACAAAATGAGCTACATGTTGCTTTGGGTTGCCTTTGCCATCAAACTACTGGAAATTTGGTGGTTGGTAGCCATTCGGCATCTTGAGGTTATCTATCCTTTGAGTGTACGGTTTGGAATATGAGAATGATGATTTGAAGCTTTCGTCTAGTTTGTCCTTGATAGTTCCCATGATGAACTCCTTTAATTGATCAGCAGGGATCATGTCATTTGAAGAGACTTGGAACTCCTTGGCAATAGACTTTTCCTTCTCATTGGACAATTGTTTCATGGATGTTTCACCCTTTTCAAAGCCTCCAAACTTTAGGTCCTTTACATGACTTTCTTCCACCTTGACTTCCCTACTCAGCAATTTTTCTATCTTGGAGTCTTGGTCTTGCACATGTTTGTTCAGCATCTCTATGGCTTTGGTCAACATCCCAATTTGTTCCTCCAAAGTTGTAGCACTTGTTGTCAATGCGTGCACTGTATCCAACGGAGGTGAAGAACCCGATGTGGAGTGAGGAGTTGGTGGGGAGGAGTCGCCGCTCTCAACATCCTCATCATTGTTGACGTTGTCGGAGACAAATGAGTCCTTTTGAACAATGTCGTGGACGACTTCACTTGGCATCTTCGTGGATGGATCAGCCAATAGATCAGACAACCTTCTTGTCTTGCCTGATGACATATAGTTGACTTGTTGTTCTTGATGAAAGGAGACGAGAGGTAGAGTTGTCCCACTGGGCGTGCAAAATTTGTAACGACAAATTCTTGCTATCTCTGTGAATAAAAGACAAGAAAAGATTACAAATAATTTTTGAGTAAATTTGAAGTACAATTGCGGTTCAATCTCTATCTAATCATCTGATTCAATTCTACAAGAACAATATTGAAATATGTGATGGAAATCTTCAATTTGATCTTCATTGAGATTATTTGAACTTGGAGAAACGTTAATTCGAGGGTCCTTGGACTTGATCTCGGATTAAATGGTGATTTGATTTGGAATTTGTTTTGAAGGTTGATGAAGATTGGTATGATCTTCGTCTTCAGTTCTTTGGATTTGTTGGGTTTTGATCTTCCTAAAGGGACTTGAATCTTCAAGAAACGGTTTTCCGAGGGTCTTGTGACTTGATCTCGAATCAAACGGACTTTTGACTTGAAGATTGTTGAAGAACGATATGAACTTGATTTGAATTTGTTGAACTTCTTGGAGTTTGATCTTCCTAAGCAGAAGTGCAATCTTCAAAAACGGTTATTTGATGAACTTGAGACTTGATATCGGATTGAAAGGAGTTCTTTACGAAGAACACCTTGAAGATTGATGGACTTGGTGGAGAGGATTTGTTGAACTTCCTTGCTCTGAATTCTTGAAGCTTCAAATTGTTGTGTTTGTTCTTCAAGAGCTCATCTATTTATAGTTGTAGAACCGAGCCTCCTTGCTTGTGATTGGTCGGTTTTATTTTTTTAATATAAGCATGGATTTAATTTAGCTTGTGGTGGACTTCTTCTCCGGACCCTCGCATTGCGGGGATTCTTTCGTGCACTGGGCTGCCCTTTATCAAGAAATCCTTAGAATACATCGTATTTCCACATGGCTTTATTTGATCGGCCAACAATTCTCCATCTTTATATTATAAACCAATTAATTAACCTATTAATAAATGGAATTTAATTTAGTAAAATTCCAAATTAAAAATAGAAATAATTAATTTAAGTTATAATAATCAATTTGACACTTGTCAATATTTAATTGGAGTAGACAAAATTAATTTGTCTACAGTAAGATTTCCAATCATAATTACTTCAGACTTCTTCAACTCATAGTAGTTTTTAAATATACTCTTGTTGTTGCACATATGAACAGTGGCACTAGAATCAAGCCACTAATCAGGAGATACAATAACAGATGCCATATGTACAACTCTCTTATCATAGCAACAAACTCTCATCTATCAGCCTCAACCACAAATGCTTTGCTGTTGTGGTTACCCGAACCAGTATTTCATTGAGATTCACTTGATTGTTCTTGAATCTGCATTCTTTTATGTAATGCCCTTTGTTACCATAGTGGTAACAATAACCCCTTTTCTTCACATTTGATTTTTTAAAATTCTTTTTCTATGGTGCAAGGTTGTTTTGAACAACCCAAACCGTGCAAGAGGAAGTCCCAATATTTGGAATAGTTTGAAACATGGTTCACTTGAGAACCCATCAAAGATTCATCTCTTGTATGATTCTCACTTTCAATTTGCAAATGGAGGTGAATTTTTTAATAGTATAACTTCCAGAAGAATGAAGTATTTACTTTCTGAAATCATGCGAAGTGGGTCATAGTTTCGACAATATTGCTCCCACTTGAATGGCATCAGACACACTAATCTGTAATTCACTCATGTGTGAAACTATAATCTCCAAGTGACGAACCTGATCCATAACTGTCATGTTATCAGTAAATTAAAGGACGAATTATTTTTTTCTGAACTTTAACTTTTTCTTAAAAAAAAAAACTCTTAATTGCACTTTTTGCTTCGAGCCGACTAAAAATGCCCCGTAATTTTTGTTTTATTTTTACTAAAAATGTCCAAAATTGTATTACTCCGGCTAAATCGATTACTAGGCGGTCAAGTCAATAAAACACTCATCCTAGTCAACAAAGCGTCCCGCCGCGTCGTTATCCCCCCCCACCCCCATCGCCCCCCCAAAAAAACTTTTTTAACACAACACTCTTATAATTGTAGAAGAAGAAAATTCAAAAACAATCCCTATAATTTTAAAATTACAATTTTCGCCCATAATATAAAATTTTAAAAAATAGATACAAAAGTAAATTAATTAATTTTCTTAATTATATTGATATATATATTATATCTTAAATACCAAAGTACTAATATTTATATTTATAATCAATTCTTTCAATAAGTATTTTGTATCTTTAAACACCTCTAATTTTCTTATTGTAAATTTCAAAATTAACTTATTCTAATTTTTAAATAAAATCATATTGTTTCAATATTTAAAACATATAAAATACTCTAATAATTTCACAAAAAAAATAATAATTATAAAAACAACAACAAAAGAAAAAAAAACTTTTAGTTTTCTACAACAAAGAAAATAATAAAATTGTTCATCTTCTTCTCGTACACCTCCCCACCCCCACCTATCCCGCCACCATCACCACCAAAATAACCACTATCACTATCACCATCCACACCACAAACTATCTTGAGTTGAAACGTGATGCCACCAAAAAAATCAACATTCATCACGTCGTTGCCGCTGGAGGTGGATTTTGGACAAAGAAATGGCGACCAGATCAGATCATACTCATGCCGAAATCTTTGGATCTTACTTTTGCCCAAAAATTAAGACCAAAATCGGACTCTTCTCCAGCGACCAGATCTTTAGATCTTATTCTCCGCAATATTTAAACATATTCGATTCGATGGTGGTGGTGGGGTAGGGGTGGCAAGGCAGATTCGTTGGTGGTGGGGTAGGGTGGGGGAGGGGGAGAGGGTGGGATGGGGGCGTGGTGGGGGGTGGGTGATGAAGATGATATATTTTTTTATTATTTTTTTATTTTTTACAAATTGTTAAAGTATTTATTAATTTCAAGATATTAAAAAAATTGTATAGATATATATGTTTTGGGCTGCAAAGTGCAATTTATTATGAGGTGCAAGTATAATTTTTAAAATTACAAGTGTTGTGTTAAAAGTATTTTTTGGCTGAAAAAAGACGACTTGGCGGGGCGATTTGGTCACTAGGCCAATGTTTTATTGAATGGACTGCCACATAAGCAATTTAGTCTGAATAAGACGATTTGGACATTTTTGTTAGAAAAATTCAAAGATACTGGGCTGTTTTTAGTCGGCTCGAACCAAAAAGGGTATTCAATATTGTTTTTAAAAAAATGTTAAGGGGCAAATAACATAATTCGTTGTAAATTTAAATTTCAATACACTATACAACATGTTGGTGAGGAAATTCAGAATGTAGCCTCTGCATAGCATCTTATCATTCTCACATTGCCTGCAACCGATTTCTTTTTGTCTTCAACAGTATCACCATAGGTCAATTCTGCAATTGCTTTAAGTTGCGGATCCTTCAAGTAGTACAAATTCAGAAAGCAAAAGCCATGACATGCGGTCCAACCATTTGGTGTAGTTTTCATCTGGTGGACTTAATTTCTCAGTAGATGTCCTATATGTTGGCATAATTATTATTTTTTTGTCACTTTCCACCACGAATTTCGGCAGAGAAAAAGAAAAATTATTCCAACATATATGACGTCCATTGCTAAATGTTAACATAGAGGATCCTCTTTAAAAAGTGGTTAAAATAAAGAATGTCAAATGCAAAATTCTCGGATAAACTAGTCTCAAGAATTCAAGTTTGAGATAAATGCGGAAAATTGGATGATTAAATTGGTCCATCAACAATCTCTATCTGTAGACCATAAGACAACTTTTCCAGCACACGCAACTTCTCAATAATGGCTGGAAAAAATTTCAAATGAATGCAACCCTACAAAAAAGTTGCAACTTTTCGTTTAAATTACAAAGATATTTTTAGATTTAAATAATATAATTAATTAATTCAAAATTTAAAATATTAATTTGAATTAGTTAACAAAGCCTCAAGTGACCAATCTTGACTTTTAAATAAGGAATATGTTCAAAAACCAAAGCCCAAAGCCCAAATCAAAAGCCACATCCATGAATTAAATAATCCTGCGAGCAACTACAATTAAAAACTTGTATATATTGTTGTCTTTATCTAATGCGGGATACTACACTTCGTTAATTTACACATAAAATATTCAACAATATTCTTCATTTCAAATGCCTAATTATGTTCCTTGTTTGTTACCTTGGTCGTACTTTGCATCACGTAAGATGTTCTTACTGCAATCAGGATCCTCTAGACCACAAGATGTTGGTTTACCCATGGCAAAAAGAAAGTGATGGCGGTATTGTTCATATGGTAATAACCAGACCAAAACTGTAGCACGTCAAGGGTAATTATCTCAAACTACCATAGCAGTGAACATTAATGATCACAAAGTTACTCTAGATATTGTGGAGATATTCAATGATAGATCACACAACACCATATTGGGGTAATTGCATCTTTTAGTTGTATGACGTGGTTCAATCCAGATATGAAAGAAATTTAAGCCATAGATTAGTTGGGAATTGATCTGCGAGAACAAAGACGAGGGCAGTATTGGTGTATGAAACTGAAATGGTTCAATATAACTTTATTGTGAAGAGCCAATGGAGATTGTGGTGTGACATAGATGATTTGTGGAAGGATATTATTAAGACGAAATCTGTTGGGAGCACACAGAATTATTTTTCCCAGGACATTCCATTATCCACTTAACTGGGCTCTCTTTGGGGGATGGATCTTGCCTCGATTTTCTTGGATGGTAATCACAGTGATTGGTATATGAGAGAGGTGGCAAGAATTGTCAAAACTGAGAAGAAGACTTGCTTATGAGAAGACAATTGGATTGGCACCCTCTATTGCGCGAGTATTTTAATATATTGTATTATATTTTCTTAGATAAAAGAAAATCTATTGATTCTCTTGGCATGCGGCATAATAGAGTGTCGATCTGGAACTTTAAATGGAGAAGAAGATTCCTCGAATGGGAGTGACTTCTCCAACTTGTGAATTTTAAGGTTTCCAAAAAAAACTTCTGGAATTGGAACCCCTATCATTCAGGTTGCTATTGAGTAAAGTTAGCCTATGCTCATCTTTTTCAATTGTCTGGTCATTCCAAAGTGAGATTTTTCGGGATTTTCGATTCTCTCCGCTCCACATTTTTTCGCTTGGCATTTGTAATTGAATCGAGCAGTAAAAAATGATAAATTGGTTAGGAGAGAAAGTTTAGGGGACTAAACAATGATGCTATTTGTTTTCTGTGTTGCTGCTCAGAGAAATCCATTTTACATGTTTTTCTTTTTCAAATATGGAGTATCGTAAAAGATCAGGAAGCAAGTTTAGAGGTGGCTCAGTCTCAATGTTGCATGATCATCAGATCCTCTTTGTCACTTTTTTGGCTCATACGAGACTTGCGGGACTAAGTCTAGAAGACCTCTTTGGAAACACATTTGGTGTTTTGTCGTATGGATGTTTTGGATGACGGGGAAGCGCTCAATATGGGCATGACCTTTGCGTTGATTCTAGTGAAAACTTGGTGTAGTGTAAATGGAAGCACTAAATACTTTTCTTTTTTTCTTTTTATTGGTGCATTAATCTCCGTCTTTTTTTGGTTTGTATAGGATATTTACGAGAGTGGTTGGGTAGGGGCATTTCATTGTCTTCGTACAACTCAAGCTGTTATGAACCATCTTATCTTTTTAGATATATAATAATAATAATAATAATAATAATAATAATAATAATAATAATAATAATAATAATAATAATAATAACATCCCTGTTGATTTATGAATGACATATTAGGTTACTTAGTTTCTCCTACTTGTTGACTATCTTATGTCAAAATGACTGTCCTATAGTTAATAACTAAATTAAGGTACACTAATGATGCATCAATCCTCATTAGAAATTATGGATATAATTTTGTTTTAATTATGCTAGTTTTGCTTATTTTTAAGTTTGGATATGTATTTATCCATGCTTTACACGTAATTCTATTTAAGAGGCAAATAAATATTTCGTAGTAAGGGATACAATCGTGAAGAGTAGTCGGGGTATTGTTGTGATTTCTTTACCTTGTACTTGTATAAATTGAGATGCAATCACCAGGGAAATAGCACATTGGTTTTGTTTTTAATTATTTTTTATTAGTTGCCATCTCTTGTTGTGTAAACCCTAAGTCCACTTTAGCTTTAGGTTACACCACCATCAGTTTTCAGTCATTGCTACCATAGCCTACAGTCGATCAGCCTCATTGACTTCAACATCATGGGCTAAAATAGTTAATCATCAATATTGTTCGACTCAACACCCTACTAAATCTATCAATTTCTTTCAACTCTACAAACGTTATTTATCAATATTAATCTAAATTATAACGGAGGTATTCATCCTTTTTCAATTTCTTGCTAGCTCTAAACCTCACTGTTAACATTATTATAATTTTAAAGGTATTTTAGGGATGGGAATGACTGCTTTTGTCTGATTTTGAAGAGATTTTTGCTACTATGTTTTATTCCTGCAAAAAATATATCTTATTTTCTTGCCTTTCTTCCCCTTTTATAGAGGGATTTTTCGTATGATACAAGTGAGATGTTTACATGTGTCGTATTTGTGTGAGTTTTATCTTCCTTCTCATAGAGACAACCAGCTGTCGTGGCTTCTAGACGCTTCGAATGGGTGACATATGTTTCAAAGGAGCTGGCGTGGCTTCTTAATCAGTTTCTTATCCGTCTATCGGGATAAGGATGGCACGTGTGTTCCGAGAGCTACTTTATAAGTAGGGAGGTGTATTGCTCCGAGGGCTCCTTGAAAAGAGGGAGGTACATTGCTCTGAGGGCTCCTTGAAAGGAGGGTGGGGAAGTACGTTGTTTTGAGAAACGTATATCCGTATGACACGATAGGTGCGAGAGTATCGTATACCTGGGGGATGTTTTGGGAAGCTATTTAAAGTTCCCGACATCTCTTGCGGTATTTGTACTCTGTGAGATATCTGTCGTGGGGATATGTGCACCATTCATTTAGTATCGGGGAGTTTATTTTGTTCATATCATCGAGGTCTCCCAAGGTGCTATATTTTTTAAGGGTTAACATTAGTCCCCCCCCCCCCCCCCCAATTCCGATGGCTCTCTCTTTTAAGAGAGGTAGGAGGAATTTAGGTCATGATCCCTCGGGAGTGGTATAACAATATAATTCTGATAGCCCTGTTAGTATTATTTTATATATATTTATTATTACGGTGCATTAATTATTTAATGTCGGGACATTAATTATAATTAATGCTGTGGCATTAATTACTAGGTACGATTAAATTCCACGTTCTGAAGTGGCACAAGTGCCAAAATATTCGAACCGTTACACCTTCCATAAATGAAGAGGCGTGACTGTCCGTTACAGCCCACTCCCAGTAGACACGATCTTCAATCGTGGGGTGTGAAGAGGAGTTAGTGGGTAATTAATACCTTCTTGAGCCTAGGGTTATAAATATCCTCTTTCCCTATTTTCATTCTCCCACTTGCCATTTTCCCTCTCTCTCTCTTCTCACTTTAGCAAAAAGTCTACCTCCGCTTATCTTCTTCCCTGCAAAAAATTTCTCTGTTTTTTCAAGAATTCATCAATTCGACTTCAATGGCGTCACAATCTACTGCGAATTTGGTATTTGTCGCCTCTGGTACTGGTGTGACAACTTTTTCTGTGCTACGAATCTCCCTGTGGTGACGGGGGTCGTTTCCCTAACTTCTCGAAAGAGAAGCGCGTCGGCGGCGATGGGAACTGGTGGTGGTGAAAGCGCCAAGAAGGTGAAGAAGTCCAAGAAACACTCCGATAAGGGTGGCGCTCCTCGAACCACCCAAAAGGTTTAGGCGACAGCTAGCACCGCCTCTTAGGAGGAGATCCAGAATTTGTACCTTGAATATGGTGCTTCTGGCCGGAATGTGACGGTGGTGATTCCATCGGCGGATCAGAGGGGTAATTCTCCTCTGACAAAGCATTTGATCGTGTACTACTCTCAGATAAAGGCGGGATTGCATTCATTTTTCCCGCCCTTTTACTGTGAGATTTTCAAGTTCTGTGACGTATGCTCAAGTCAACTCACTCCCAACTCATTCACGGCGTTAGCACTATTCGTTTTCTGGTGCTTGTTGAGGGGAATCGAGCACACAAGGGAAAGATTTTTTGCCATTTTTGAGTTGAAGGTGTCTCCGGAGGGCGGCGAGGGGGGGGGGGGGTCATTTCTACTGCTTCAGCCATCGAAATAAGGACAACCGTATCTTCGAGGGCAACGTCAGTTACCATAGCACATGGAAGAACAATTTTTCTATATCTATCCTACCGAGGGGGAGTGGGACATGTCGTACACCTGGAGGGAGCCCCAGTTCCCGGAGAGGGTGATGGATGATACTCTGGTATTTTCGCTAGTGTTTGCTGCGAAGCCTTTGGTGGAATCAAAGAATTTTGCTGCTCTCTATCGGACCGCAGGCTTGCGGTATATCGCTCCGATAGATAAAATTGAAACTCCTTTGGCTATCCCCGAGGAATACTTCAATACTTTCGGTAAGCTTGAATATATATTTTTTGCCCTCGTAGAGTTTGGAACTTTCTTTGTTAGATTGTCTGAATTTAGTTGTCTTGCAGTGGAGGTCTTAAGGCCATTTATGGTGGAGGGTGCCAGTGGCTCTGGTGGTTCTGAGGAGGCAGGGGCTCAAAAAGGGGGATTGATGTCGGGGGAGGGTGAAGTCCCTGTGGCAGTAGAGGCGAACATTGAGCGGGTACGAACTCATTCCACAGTTTCGACGACTTTGTCTCGGTCGTCAAGCGGGACATCCGACACTTCGGTGGAGGGTGGTGTGGATGTAACCTCCATGGAGGTAGTCATCGTGGGTGCCTTTTCGTTATGTAGAATGAGTAAGATGTAGGGATATAGGGGATGCCCTTGCCCCCACTCACTGTCACTCTTCCTATCCCCACGGGTCCTTCCGAAGGGGTTACCATAGGATTGGCTACCGTTTCTTTAGGTGTCATCGACATATCTTCTTCCGATAAATCGGGGGCGTCTATGGATTCGGTGGATGTACTACTGACGACTCCTCCCTCCGCTACTCAGGCTAAGGGTATGTATCTTTTCGAGATTTAAAATGTATCAAGAGAGGTTTTACCCTTACTTATTTATGAAAATTGTTTTTGACAGATAAAGGGAAGGCCTCCGTGATTGAGGACGAGGGAATATCAATACTGGAAAATTCTCTTGATTTGGGTAAGTTCTTGAGTTTTTATTGTTTCCCTTCTTATTTACGAATAAATTACTTATTTGGGGGGTGTTTGATATGCAGAGGGTGATTTCTTTAATTTCGAAGGGGGTCTTTTCCCTCAGATCCTCATGTTCCTCCGATTTCCGAAGAGGCGATGCTTTTGCTGGACGAGCTGATAGCCACGACCCCCTTATTTGCAGATCACCCTCTCCGAGTTCATTTGCCGCCATTCAATCTGACAATCCCGTGGTCACTCAGGTGCCCCTATCGAAGAGGGTGTCGTTAAGGGGTCCCTCGTCCTCTAGTATTCCAACTTCAGGGTAAGCGCCTAGCACGAAGGAGGCTTAATCGGCTCTTGATACTGTAACCTGCTTCCTGGCTTCCACAAACTCACTTCCCTCGGATGGGTGGCAATTCGTCCAGGACAACACTAATTACATGGCTATGCTGGTAAGACTTATCTCCTATTGTTCATTCATTTAGGGTCCAATGCTTGGGTCTTTATTTTTCGGGTTTTGTTTTTAGGCACCTAAAATGCTTCCTCTTTTGTTACTTGAGGTTGAGAAGTTGCAAAAGGCTGCGGCCATGGCCGAAGAGTAGTCTCGGATGACGGAGGCAGAAAATAAGAGTCTTCGGGAGAGGATGGAGAAGTATGAAGCGGCATGGTCTAAGGTCACGAAGCAGCTTCAAAAACTAAGGGCTGAAAACAAGCAACTCCAATCTTCTGTATCGGAGACGAAGGCTTTGGGGTTGGTGTTGAAGGAGAGGGTTGCATCCCTCGAGGAAGAGAAGACTGCATGGGGGCTAAGGCAGAAAGAGTTAGAGAAGAACCCGTCTCAAGCTATCTTTCGGGTGGACACACTTACTGAGGAGCTGTCGAAGACCCCGGTCTCGGGGGGCAATTCCTCACGAGGAGATGCAATAGAAGCTGGCTGCTACTGTTAAACAGGCTCAGGAGGAGGCCATCGTCCAAGTCAAGGAAATGTACGTCCGCAAGAATCATGGATACTTGGTGGGACATGTGTTGTGGGGGGGTTTCTCCAATGCTTTGGGCAGGTGCGCAGGAAGATTGCTCCCAACGCAGTTCCCATGACTGTTGTTGTCCCGATGCCCGTAGCTCGTCCATCTCCCAACACGGGGCTACATTATGGAACTTCTGGTGTTCCTCCTTCTACAAGTGCTCCGATCCCTCCTTCTGGCAATGTTCCAATTCCAACTTCTACGAGTGCTCCGACCCCTCCGTCTTAGAGGCCCTTTTTTTTTCTGTTTCTAGCATAGTTGTGTTTTTTATTTTAATGAAATTTTTCCTTGTACTCTTTGTAATTATCTAATTAAAATGAAGTACACGTTCCCTTTTCAATGAATTTATCTCCCATGTTTGTCTTTATTAGGTTTTGTCTTTATTATATTTTGTCTTTATTATGTTTTGTTAAGATTGACTTGATATAAAGAAGGCAGTTGTGCTCTGTCAAGCTTGCGAATGTGAGTTCCTCTCTTATTGTCACTAAGGACTTAGAATATTTTTGATTTTATCTTGAAGCTTTTAATGATAGTAGCTGCGTGCTCCCCTTTCCTCTTTGCATGTGGTAGGTGGGAGTCGGTCTCCGGTTGACTTTCGGGGATAGTGACACGTGGAGCTTCGTGCTTCTTCTTTATTGGCTGCAAAAACCGCACAATCCAGGTGGTCCTGCCTTTGGGGGTGGGTCCCGTGCGCTTACTATATATTGTTTTCCCCTGAACCATCATTTTCATTAGGTCCCTGCAGATTTCTCATTCCTAAAGAACACTTGTCATTTTCACTGAAAAGGTAGTTTTTGTCTTTAAGTGCCTTGTTTTTGGAGTATATTTCCTAGGAAAAGTTTAGTAATTTTTGATAAACCTGTCATGACACTTCCCCGCTTATCCCATTCTAAAGGGGGCCTCATTCCTCTTCGTAAGTCCCCTTCCGTGCATACGGTGCGACGTATTTCAAGTGAAACTTCTATGCCCGGTCCTCGTCGGGGGGAGGGTTGTTCACCTTCCACCCCGAGGGGTTCGACCGTTCCACCCTCGGTGCAACTTGGGGCGGATATGTTGTTGTTGCATAATATAAGGGATGTATTTATGAGTAGGGAGGTGTACCTTTCGATAGACTATCTTTCGGTATTTCATACGATCACTGTGAATCCCCGAATGTTAATAGGGGAAAGTCAAATTAGATCGGCGGAAAGCACGGAATCTGCAGATTCGGTGGTAGCATTGTTTGTTGAGTATAACTTGGACTTGGGTGGATATGATGTTTTGTTGCCTAGGGCAGACCAACGGGCGTACAATCCTCCTACCGGATATATGACGGTGTACTCGGATCAGATACGTAGCGGTTTTCGTTTGTTCTTTCAACCATTTTTACGGGCACTCTTTCGCTTTTGGCAGATCTGCCCAAGCCAACTTACACATAATTCCTATCATTATCTGGTGGGTTATGTTCTTTGTTGTGGGCTTTTAGATTTACCTCCAACTCTTTATCGGGTGGGGGGTGTCTTTCTCTTGCGTCCTTACCCTGGAGATTTACCCTTTTTTAGCTTGGTGTACCGTGGTCAACGTCGCTCTTTTACGACTATCACTAGAGGGTTACTGCCCGGGATGATTGGAAGAGCCGTTTCTTTTATCTGAAGCCTCGTGGGATGACAGCTTGCGCCTGAGGGGTGCCCGTTCGTTGGGGTTTAGGGTATATGGTTCTTTCTTTGGAGGTGGTCATTAGTGAATTGAAAATTTTGCGAGAGTCTTTGCTATTAACTGGTAGTTATGACATATGTGGCATGCTGGAGCTGCCCGACGCCCTTTCTCTTGCCGGTTCGCAAGAGGGGTCGGTGGCACAAGAGCTTTCTCCTCGTCCTCTGCATACCAATTTCTTTTTCCTTAACGTTCTTCTTTGTGTGCTTCCTTTTTTAAAATATTTTTTGTTGGGGGGGGGGGGGTCTATTCTAATATGCTTTGATTCTTTTTATAGGGTCCGAGATGGACTTTTTTTTTCGTGGGGAAGTCTGGAAGGGCTATCGAGAGTAGCGCCTCTGAGTATGTATCTAGTGGTGTGGTAGGGGAAGGGTTCTTGCACCCGACCAGGGAGACAACCTCTTTAGGGGGAGACTCGGGTCGCTTCCCCTTGCGAATAGTGGGGGATTCTTCATCCCGAGGATTCCCCAGAGTGGGGGAGTCTGGAGTCGTTTCAAGACTGTTGCTCTCCTTGAGGTTGGGTTCTCGGACTATAGGGGAGAGTGTTAATCAAGGGGGTTACTCTCCTGGTTTTCGCAGGGATTCCGTTAATGCAATAGAGGAGGGTGTGACATCTTCTCCCGATACGCCACCTCCCACTGCAGAGGTGGAATAGGGAGAAGGTTCACGAGTGGCCGAACGGTTTTCTGAGATTAACACCGATGTACTGTTTTGCTGAACTTTTTTGAGCGGGTTGTTGAATAACTTGGACTGCACTCATTTGAATGCTCTTCCGTTATTGTCTCTACAAGTTGTAAAGACCTTTGCGAGGTAATATCTCCCTTATTATTGGATATAAATTTTGATCCGGTGATTACTTAAATTCTCTATTGATGGATATTTTAGCTTTTCATAGTGATCAACGTCGTGGGTTCCCAGAGGGACCAAATTGCTTCCGAGGCAGGGTTGATCTATCGCCACCGAGATGATCTTGAAAGGGAACTTTTGCCGACTAGGCAAAATGTAGAACAGCTCCGAGCAGATAGGGAAGTGGTGCAGAAAAATCATCGTGGGGTGGTGAAAGATTTGATAGAAAAGTCTTGGGATATGAAGAGATGTCTGTCACTAGAGGGGGCACGGGTGGTGTGTTTAGAAGCGAGGGTGGAGGATCTACGAGGGCATCTACGTGTCTTAGAGGAGCGACTGTCCTTGGTCTCGAAAGAGAAGGATGCAGCTACCCGAAAGCTGCTAGAAGTGATGTGAAAGCAGGAGGTGGCTCTGATGTTGGCACAAACCCAGGCACTTAGGGATATATCCAATGCTCTTGCCCCTGGGGATGTGCTTCGAGAGCAATTCCGAGACATGGTGCGCATCGGATATAAGTTATGTGAGTAAGCCGTGCGGTTACTACCGGGATTCCCTATCTCTCTAGTGATTCTGCGCCTTAACATAGTGCATGAATCTCCTGCTACTTCCCTGGTAATGGTTTCGGAAGCTGTGCTGATGTCAGAGGACTTGGCTGTTCCTTCCGTGGATATAGAGGAACCGATGGATCTTTCGGTGTCGTCGGTTAATTAGAGATGGAAAGCGACCTCACGAGAACCTTTAAATGTCGCGGTGTGTTCTGGGATGTTACTGGTAATGTAAAAAATTGTTATATAGGCCTCATGGTGATAGGCATGTTTAGCTTTCTTGGTTATGTTTTTTTTTATTTGTTTGTAACGAAAGGCCCAATAAGATAGGTTTGCCGATAGTCCTTAGGGGAATGTTCTTCTTGTAACGACAAAGCTATCCTTGTTTAAATAATAAAACGAGAGCCATCTATTGTAAACATTTATTTATTCACTTAAATCTTTATTTATATACAAAGGGAGGCTGCTTTCGCACTAGGCAAGCGTGATATTAGGCGTAGTACTTTATCAAGTTGTACGCGTTCCACGAGTTATGGAGTACTTCCCCTTCTTGATTTTGCAGGAGGTATGTGACACCTCCGACGATTTTAGCTATTTTAAAAGGCCCTTCCCATTTAGGCTAAAGCTTCCCTATGTTTTTGGAGGCTTCTGCTCTTTTTAGTACGAGATCTCCGACTTGAAAGAGTCAGGATTGGACTCACGCGTTAAAGTGTCGTGCCATGTGCGCCTTGTACTGTTCCATTAAATGGTGGCACGAGTTATTTTTTCTTTAAGAAGATCCAGAGCTAAGGCTAGATTAGAGCTGTTGCTTACTTCCTCATACTCTCGGACTCGTCAGCTCTCCACCACTACCTCCAGGGGTATAACCGCTTCACTTCCATGGGTTAGGCTGTAGGGGGATTCTCCCGTGTTGGTCTTTTGGGTAGTCCGATATGCCCATAGAATCCCGGGTATCTCCTTTACCCATCAGGCCTTGTGCCAATCCAATCTTGCTTTTAGGTTTTTCAGCAGGGTTTGGTTGGTTCTTTCTACTTGGACGTTGGCTTGGGGATATCTCACGGAGGTAAAACGGTGTTTTATCTCCCAAAGGCTGCACCATTTTTCTAAATCTTGGCTCGTGAATTGGAGCCCATTATTGCTAACCAAGTGTCGGGGTATGCCAAAGCGACATATAATGTATCTCCATATAAAGTTAATAACCACCCCCGAGGTAATCTTGGCTAGGGGTTCCGCCTCCACCCATTTGGCGAAGTAGTCTACAACTACTAACAAAAATTTCTTTTGGCCCGCGGTGGGGATTAATGGCCCGACGATGTCAATCCCCCATTTGGCTAAGGGGCATGGAGGTGGTCCGTACACCCATGGTATTGCGGGCTGACGCACCTGGCGAGCGAAGGTTTGACACGGCCTGCAGCATTTGGCATGTTCCCGACAGTCCTTTTCCATCGTGGGCTAGTAGTAGCCTTGGCAGAGTATACGTCCCGTCATACTTTCTCTTCCTGTGTGGCTATCACAGGTCCCTTCATGTTCCCCGGTAACTTTCTCAACTTCTACATGTCCTAGGCATCTGGCATGGGGGTGGGAGTAAGATTGTCGGAACAAAATCCCTTCGTGGACGAAGTATCTGAAAGTTTTACGTGCCATCAACTGTCGTTCCATTTTATTAGTGTGAGGCGCATACTCATCGGGATGCTTGAGGTAAGCTAGGATGGGCTCCTTCCATTCGTCACTCGTGAGCTATTGTGCCGTATTTACCTCCCCCGTTTCAAATTTTTCTGAGGTTGTTGCTTGGAGGAGTGTAATACTACGGGTATGGATGGTAGCGGTCTGGAAGGCTATTTTAGATAAAGCATCCACTTTTTGGTTATCAAAGTGGCTAATTTGTACGATCTCGCAGCTCTCAAAACACGTGCTTATGTATTGTACGGCATGTACATACTCCCGTATTCTTTCCTCTCAGACCCTGTAGGCGCCTTTCGTTTGTTGCATGATAAGTAGGGAGTCGCTATGTATCAGTACTCTTCTAATCCCTTCATCTTTGGCCAGTCTTAGTCCTATTAATAGGGCTTCGTATTCGGCTTCATTGTTGGATAGGGGATAGTCAAGTCTAACGGTGAAGTATAGAGTTTCGTCCTCTACCTCCTTGTTAGATAGGACAATTCCTGTTCCACCGTGAGTAGCCGTGGCGGATCCATCCACGAATACGTGCCACACATGGGGGTTTTGAGTAATCTCCATACCTGCCATTTCTACCACAAAATCCGCCAAAACATGGGCTTTAATGGCGGGACAAGGAGCGTAGGTGATGTCATACTTGGTAAGTTCGATTGCCCATTTGATGAGTCGGTCCGAGGTTTCGAGCTTGTTGAGGATGGTTCGCAAGGGATACTTAGTTAACACCGTTACGGGATGGCAAAGGAAGTAGGGACGTAACTTTCGTGCGGTAGTGACGAGGGCTAACGCTAATTTCTCAGTTTGGGTGTATCGTCCTTCTGCCCCTTGTAGTGTTTTACTGCCGTAGTATATCGGGTGATGTTCCCGATTATGCTCCTTGACTAGTACATCGCTTACGGCTTCTTCTCCTATTGCTAGGTATACAAAGAGATCTTTCCTGAGGGTAGGCTTCATTAACAATGGAGGGCGAGTTAGGTAGTCTTTTAACTCCCCCAGAGCTCTATCGCATCGTTCAGTCCACTTGAAGTGCTTAATGTTTCTTAAGATTTTCAAGAAAGGTAGCCCTTTGTCAGCTGATTTGAAGATGAATCTACTTAGAGACGCCATTCTTCCCGTGAGCTTTTGGACATCTTTGATTGTATTAGGAGTAGGCATATCTAGGAGGGTCTGGGCTTTTTCTAGATTCATTTCTATTCCTTTTTCTGTAACCATGAATCCTAAGAATTTACCCCCTTTTATTCTGAAAGAACGCTTTCTAGGGTTGATTTTGATTCCAAATTGGTCCATAATCGCCAGTGCCTTACGAAGATCCTCCGGATGATCTTCAGCCCAAGGAAATTCGTCTCGGGGGTAAGCCGCTTCTGGCCTATCTCTCCGAGTTGCTCCTTCCACAAGGCGTTCAAAAACGGATCGAGGGATATTTATGAAATCCCTCTTTTCGTAGTTGGTGATGAGTGTGTTTCAGAGTGTTCTCTTGGTGTGGACTCTGCGGAGTTTCGTTGGCTCCATGAAGGTCTAAAGTTAGGGGAAGTATTCATGATAACTTATTTCTTTTTTCGCAAAAAGATTTCTTCAAACTCTCTCAAAGGCAAAGTTCTAAGACGGTTCCCACAGACGGTGCCATTTTGTTAACAATATTATAATTTTAAAGGTATTTTAGGGGTGGGAATGACCGCTGTTGTCTGAGTTTGAAGAGATTTTTGCTACGATGTTTTATTCCTGGAAAAAGTATATCTTATTTTCTTGGCTTTCTTTCCCTTTTATAGAGGGAGGTTTCGTATGATACAAGTGAGATGTTTACATGTGTCGTATTTGTGTGAGTTGTATCTTCCTTCTGATAGAGACAACTAGCTGTCGTGGCTTTTAGACGCGTCGGATGGGGGACAGATGTTTCAAAGGAGATGACGTGGCTTCTTAATGAGATTCTTATTCATCTATCGGGATAAGGCTGTCACGTGTGTTCCGAGAGCTCCTTTATAAGTAGGGAGGTGTATTGCTCCGAGGGCTCCTTGAAAAGAGGGAGGTACATTGCTTCGAGGGCTCCTTAAAAGGAGGATGGGGAAGCACGTTGTTTCGAGAAACGTATATCCGTATGACACGATAGGTGCGAGAGTATCGTATATTTGGGGTATGTTTCGGAAGCTATTTAAAGTTTCCGACATCTCGTGCGATATTTGTACTCTGTGAAGCTGTCGTGGGGATATGTGCACCATTCATTTAGTATCGGAGAGTTTATTTTTTTCATATCATCGAGGTCTCGCAGGATGCTATATTTTTTATGGGTTAACACTCACCTAAAGTTGTTGATAGATCTCAAACTTATCTATAGAATCTCTCACCTTATTGGGGCAAGGAAAAAATCAAAAGTGAGGTAGTTGGGTAAGCTTCTGGCATCATTGGATGGAGGATCTATTTGGTAAGTGGTGATAAAATACAACTTATTGAGTACTAAGCAATTGCTCAGTAATGTTGATGCTGATGTTACAACAAGATTTGCCCGATGATAAGGGTGCGGTTGATATAAAGAAGATTGTTGGAATGGATGGAATTAGAAAAACAATATTTTGTACAATGAGTTTGATAAATCTCATCTCATATAATGATTTTCCTTTTACAACCACATTGAATGTCTTACTTTCGTTGTAGTTGAGAACTCATCTTTCTTCATAACATAAAGAGATAAACTTCTCTAAAGGAAATTTATGTAGTTCGGCGAAATGTATTCACTGTGAGAAAACATATTGTATCTTTGGTCAAATAAAAAAAGTACATACGTTTTTTTGTAACTTTAAAAAAGAAACAACGATTCCCTTTAACATCTTAAAAAAATTTATATCATCGGTTTTCTCCTTCTCCACGATTTTAACATGCGTTCAAAATTCCTCTGACCAAATTGGTATTTCTGAGATCTGAATTCCTTGAATCATTTTTTTTAATGTATCCGTGCAATCAATATGTGATTGCTGATTTTTGAATTATGACAGGGTATTAGATCTCCAAGGACTGCTAAAGTCTTTGACCAGTGCCGAACTTAAGAAACGAGAGGCTGACTCTAAAAAAATTAAAGAAAGTTGTCGAAGAAGAACGAAAGAGCTTGGCTGAGAGTGCGACTTGTTACGCTCTTTGCATGACGAAGAAGCAACCCGGTAATAGTGACTAGCATAGTGAAGTGGTGTTGAGAAATAATTTGCAATTAAGGAAAAAGAAAATATCCTCAACAAACAAGGCCCACAATGAAATATATGAAGGAAACTTCTAAGGTGGATCAGCCAGGTATCACCTCATGATTGAAGAGAGTTCTAGACTAAAATAAAAAAAATGCCATGCTATCCAAATGTCAGAAAGGTTGGGAGAATTTTCAACTACCATATTAAAATATTATTGATGATTGAATGATATTTCATTATAATAATACGTTGGAAAAATGATTGAGTATGTAAAAGGCGGTTTAATGATCCTATATATATGTGGTTAATGTGGAGATTGTAAAGTAGGAGAGAAAATAGGCAAGAAGCCGTGGATGGCTTCATCATGTACCAAAATAATCATATATTGCATATTGCAATAATTACAACATCTGTACTCAAGTTATAACATATTAATATCTAGCCCAAATACTTTCATAATATCCCCAAACACCCAACATGTGGTATCAGAGCCACCCCTGGCTCGATATCTTTCCAAAAAAAATAAAATTGAATCGAAACCCTTCCAACGAGCTCATCGTCGCATATTCGCAACAAAAAGAATGAATGTTTGTTGTACATTAATTATGAAGCGTCCAAACGTGAAGACGCTAGTTCAATCCCACAAACTATGGAATATTGTCGACCAAGGCGACAAGCACAAGGCGGAGGAAGAAGCATCGTTGATGACATAAAAAAAAGGAGCATAAGGAGAACAAGACCAGAGATGCAAAAGCCTTGTCCTTTATGCACCAGGGGTAAGTCGATCAATGCTTCCGCTTTACATGTGCGAAAAGATGTAAGATAGTTTACAAAAATAATTTGGTGGCTATGAGAAATAAAATTGCAAGATGATTCTTAAAAGGATCAAAAGAAGCACACAAAGAGCCACACTTGGAAAAAGCAGTCCAAGTTAAAGTTACTGCAAGTGAAAAAAAAATGAATGACTCCAGCAGAACAACCAAAGCGCCTCAAAATGGAGTGAAGCAAAAAAATAGAAATATTGCAGCTACCAATGTAGCACGTGAAGCTATAAAGCTCACAAGAAAAGTAGAGGACCTACAACAAAGCAAGAAGTCTTACTACCAGAATGAAGTCCCGTTCAAGATCAACAAGAGTCTGAACGCGGAGAACGTCACGAAGGCAGTCACCGCAAAGAGTCAGCGTTCCAGAATGAAGACCCCATTGCAAATTAAGAGGGGGTGTTGAGAAATAATTTGCAATTAAGGAAAAAGAAATATCCTCAACAAACAAGGCCTACAAAGAAATATATGAAGAAAACATCTAAGGTGGATCAACCAGGTATCACCTCCATGATTGAAGAGAGTTCTAGACAAAAATAAAAAAATGCCATGCTATCCAAATGTCAGAAAGCTTGGGAGAATTTTCAACTACCATATTAAAATATTATTGAAGATTGAATAATATTTCATTATAATAATACTTAAGACAAATGATTGAGTATATATAAGGCGGTTTAATGATCCTATATATATGTGGTTAATGTGGAGGTTGTAAAGTAGGAGAGAAAATAGGCAAGAAGCCGTGGATGGCTTCATCATGTACGAAAATAATCATATATTGTATATTGCAATAATTGCAACATCTCTCCTCAAGTTATAACATATTAATATTTAGCCCCAAATACTTTCATAATATATCCTCAAACACCCAACAAGTGGTTCATCCACTTAAAAAAGGAGAGGGTAGGAGTCTTAATAATTTGAAGAAATTTGTTGAAGAAGAATAGATGAGCTTGGCTGAGAGTACTTAAATTAAAGCCACATGTATCTTAAGGAGGAAAATGCATGAGTTGCTTCCCCGCCGAAGCACATGTAAGTGAAAAAATAGTTCTTTTGCATGCTTTATGTGTTCATTAATAAACACTTTCATTGAGTCTCCTCTAAACTTGAATAACATGATATAAGCGATTGGGAAATCATTCTTGACTACTTATATGCGCATGCTACTAATTTTGAATTATGTGTTTATACAGTATGATGAAGGACAGTTCGTCAACACCTCGAAGCAGTCTTTAGTGTTTGGAATCTGAATATTTTGTGATATTTGGATTACGAAAAAATCAGTGGAAAGGGAAGGAGCAAGAGAGGTCTGGTGAGTTGAAAATTTTGATTTTTGATCAAGGGCGGTATACTTAAGTTGAAGATAATATATACCTACACAAATAAGTTGCCATTTATTTTAGGAACGACTGTTAAATTTGTAGTATATCTTTTTGCTTTTGACGAAAAATGTCCAATATATTTTTGGGTCGTAGTAATTAATTTGCTCTGTAAGTCCTGCACATCGATCCTGAAAGTATTCTTTTGCCCTTAGGCTTTTTTGCACACGTGGCAGCTAAATCGTCCCCATGTAAGATATGTATAGCCAATTTTTTAATTTTTTTATATTATCTACTTCATAATTTTAAGAAAGTATAATTCAAAAATTCAGCCCTATGTTATCTATATATTAGCTAAACACTACAAGATTTGGGGGTCTTTAGGGACCGCCCGGGCAGTCCCTAAAGACCTCCGGGCGGTCCCTAAAGACCTTTGGCGACCGCTTGGCGGTCGCGGGGACCATTTTTCGTGACCGCAAATTTAGGGACCGCCGGGCGGTCCCTAATGACTTATGTGGACCGTCGAGCGGTCCCCAATAATATTCAGACTTTTAGAGACCGCCCAGCGGTCCCCAATAATATTCAGACATTTAGGGACCGCCCAGCGGTCCCCAATAATATTCAGACTTTTAGGGACCGCTGGGCGTTCACCAGGGCTATGAATATAG
The DNA here is from genome assembly GCA_948329865.1 of Linaria vulgaris. NCBI lineage: Eukaryota > Viridiplantae > Streptophyta > Magnoliopsida > Lamiales > Plantaginaceae > Linaria > Linaria vulgaris. The sequence continues at coordinate 79,234,295 of OX415252.1, forward strand.
CGGTCCCTAAAAGTCTGCGGCAGAATAAAAAAAAACCCAATAATATTCCGGAAATTTACCGGAATATTATTGAGTTTTTTGTATAAATTGCGTGTAAATATGTGCAAGAAACATTTACAAGAACAAAAACAAACAAAATAATGATAAAAAAGTAAAATGAAATGAAAGTTAACAAAATAAAATAAAGAAAATAATGAAATAAAAGTAAAAACAAATGATAGTTATTAAAATAAACCAAAAACAATGAAAAAGAAATGAAGCAAAATAAATGAAGAACATATTGTTGGTGTTTTCTTGACATTTGTTAAAAGAAAAGAGAAGAAAGGATGTGTTTTGGGATTTGAAGAAAAAAGAAAGGTTGAGAAGAAAGGAAGAAATGTTGTGTTTTGGATGATTTTTATTTTTGGGATTTAGGAAGAGAAAAATCAGAAGAGAAATTTTAGAGTTAGGTGTTTTTGAAGAGTGTTGAAAAATTGGAAAGAAGAGTGGTGGTATATATAGAATTAAGGTGAAAATTTTGAATTTTCGGAAATTTCAAATTTCCCGCCCAATCCCGCCTATTTTTTAAACATTTAGGGACCGCCGGGCGGTCCCTAACTATACTTGGTGACCGTCGGGCGGTCCCTAATGACCTGTGGTGACCGCCCGGCGGTCACTAAATATGCTTTTTAGGGACCGCCCGGCCGTCACTAATAATATTCATACTCTTTTTTTTTTCGATTTTATGAAACGATTTCCATGTGTTTTTGATATTTAACAACAAAATTCATTATAACATGTCAATTGAAGTGACAAACGATCATAAAACCACTAATTTAGTTATTTAATTGTAGATTGAATGAGATTGAGAAAGTTTTTAACGTTAAAACTATTCTATGTTATACGTACAATTAATCATCGTATGTTGTTTCAATTTGTATGAAACTTTGTAATTTTGTTCTTTTAACTATTATTAGGATATTTATCAACTACACAAACAACGCGGCACCTTAATTGTTCCATAAAATCAACAAAAGAAGTATGAATATTATTAGGGACCGTCGGGCGGTCCCCAAAGCCACCTTTAGGGACCGCCGGGCGGTCCCTAAAGATAATTGGTGACCGCCCAGCGGTCCCCAAAGGTGGTATTAGGGACCGCCAGACGGTCCCTAATAATATTAATACTCTTGTTTTTCGATTTTATGAAACGATTTCAATGTGTTTTTGATATTTAACAACAAAATTCATTATAACATGTCAATTGAAGTAACAAACGATCATAAAACCACTAATTTAGTTATTTAATTGTAGATTGAATGAGATTGAGAAAGTTTTAACGTTAAAACTATTCTATGTTATACGTACAATTAATCATCGTATGTTGTTTCAATTTGTATGAAACTTTGTAATTTTGTTCTTTTAACTATTATTAGGATATTTATCAACTAAACAAACAACGCGGCACCTTAATTGTTCCATAAAATCAAAAAAAAAAGTATGAATATTATTAGGGACCGCCGGGCGGTCCCTAAAGACAATTGGTAACCGCCCAGCGGTCCCCAAAAGTGGTTTTAGGGACCGCCAGACGGTCCCTAATAATATTCATACTCTTTTTTTTCGATTTTATGAAACGATTTCCATGTGTTTTTGATGTTTAGCAACAAAATTCATTATAACATGTCAATTGAAGTAACAAACGATCTTAAAACCACTAATTTAGTTATTTAATTGTAGATTGAATGAGATTGAGAAAAATTTTAACGTTGAACATATTCTACGTTATACGTACACTTAATCATCGTATGTTGTTTCAATTTGTATGAAACTTTCTAATTTTGTTCTTTGAACTATAATTATGATATTTATCAACTAAACAAACAACGCGGCACCTTAATTCTTTCATAAAAAAAAAGTATAAATATTATTAGGGACCGTCCGGCGGTCCCTAAAGCCAATTTTAGGGACCGCCGGGCGGTCCCTAAAATCCGTTTTGGGTTGGGGACCGCCCAGTGGTCCCCCTTTTGGGCTGGTGACCGCCCAGCGGTCCCCATTCTGGGCTGGTGACCGCCCAGTGGTCCCCGTTTGGGATGGGGACCGCCAAGCGGTCCCTCTTTTGGGCTGGTGACCGCTCAACGGTCCCCGTTTAGGATGGCGACCGCCCAGCGGTCCCCGTTGCTCTGGGCGGTCACCAAAAAGCTGGGGACCGCCCGGCGCTCAGCAGGCGGGGGTCGCGAAAACCCCCCAAATCTTGTAGTGAAAAACCTCAGGTATCACAGAACAATCCCTAACGTTATTGAAATTCAGGACACTGCACCCAAAATATATCATTAATTACTGAATTTTATAAAGTATAACGTCGTTCATATTGGTAAAATTAACAAGGAAGTGGCCTTAAAAACTGCAAGGGTCATTGTGTAATTATTGTTTGAATGTTTCTGTAATTAGACCAATTATATAGGTTACAAATGTAATTAACCTTTTATATTACACGTAGTGACATGAGTGTAAATGAAAGCGAGAAATAACGTTCAAAAAAAAAATGATGTAACAATCTAACTAGTAGCACATTCATTATATTAGAGGAGTACTACAGATTACAAGGAAATATCTTAATAGATATATACTAGAGATTATATTTAGTACACCCTAGAAAATTGACTTCCCATCGACGACATAAATTTTGGAACAGAAAAGCTAAAACCGTGCACGAGAAAGCGGTTTGGTGAGTAAATCTGCAAGTTCGTCAACAATGTTAACATACGAGACAATTATAAAATCTTTGTTGATAAGATCACAAACAAAGTGAATAACAATAGAAATATGCTTCATGCGGGAACACAACATCGGATGAAGATACAGACGTGTAGCTCCCAGACAGTCACATAAGACCCAAGTTGCTTAACAACACTCCTATCAAGGTCCATGGGAGCTGCCATTTGTTGCGCAAGTCTATTGACGACAAAGGCTATATCGGAGCGGGTAAGAACAAGGTACTGATGTGCACCAATGACAGTTCGGTACTCCTCGGCATTGGCAAGGGAGGCAGACGTAAGGGCTGGGGAGGTGGACGCCATGAGTGTGGCAAGTGTCTTGGCACCACCCAATTATGAAATGACCAATCCAAGAGGATACTAGAACTATGTAACCAAATTAAATGTTAGACTTTATAAAATTAGTCACTCAAACTGAGTTTAGTATAGGCCCTTAGGTAGGTGATAGTACAAAATCATCCCCAAGGATTGAAAAAATTAGAAAGACACTCCCTAATACCGAGAGGTGTTAAATTAGAGAAAAAGCTATATTTCACATAAACCAATGTTGATGATTTCAAAAAGTTAGAAGGAGAGTCTTAGACCAAATAGTATTATTTTTATTTCTTATTAATAATATTAATAAAATAAAATTAGAAAAGCAAAGAAGCGGAAAGGGAACCACTTACAAATCGTTCGACTTCAATATTTTTACAAGTCCAAGTAAGAGTTTACTACTGCTTCAGAAGACTCACAACAATGTAAGTAGAAAGTATTTTCTCATTTTATCCAAAATATATCATCGACATCATTAACTTCTCCCCACTTTTTCTTTCCAAATAGTAAGTGGATTTTTACTCCGATCATAAAGATGAAATACTTGTTCTTTTTTACTGCTCAAATCCAAGCCCATACTAGATAGATCGCTTCATCTGTGTTAAACAAACCTGCTTAATATTTTTAAAAATTACCGTGTTTGGAGTTGTCCAAATGCATCATACGACCTTAAACCAAATATCTTTCCATATTTTCAAACTTTTAAACTAGCCAAAAAGTAGGAATGAAACTTAAAATGCAACAATTGTTCAATATGCATTACAATATATATATAGAATCCTCACAGACACGTGTACCCAAACCCAGAAAATAAACGCACAATTATAGAGCAAGTGTTTCATTTAGGGGTTCTTTTCGATCTGCAAACCTTAAATGTGGTTTTTATATAAGATTACATGGAGAGTTTGAGTAGTCATCAAGCATCCAGCATGTAAATGAGAAAATAGTCTATGCTACATGGTGGTTTAGTGCAATATGCTCAAAATTTCTGACATGTGTATGAATTCCATGTATGTAAGCAGAGCCCACAAATTATAAACACGGGGGGCAAATTGCACTCCAGTACCTTATAGCATAGATAAAATCATAAAATAATAAATAGGTGTAATAGTGATCCACATATCGAATCTAACTAAGCAAACAACGTATTGTACTTTATTCAAAAGACAACAAATTAGGAAGACATCCAATTAAATGAAAAAGAATCCTATTTTCATTTTTGTGTTAGAAAAATAATTAAATTATATGATTATTGAAATAAGAATAACTAAACAAGCATGTTGTTGTAGATAAATCCAAGCGATCCATATCAAATTAATCATTTTGTACGCATTTGGCTCTGCTTCAGACGACGGATCAAATAGAACCCATGAATCATTTTGTCTTTAGTGATATTTCTTAAAGTGCACTATAATAATATAGTTACCGCCATTTCGGACATAAGTGGTTCATGCATTAATAACTAACGGATTTACGCCGTTTTGGCCATGTTCGCGCATCTTTTACTCGTTGCCACTTCTTGCAAAATTTTGATTTACTCGACTTTTATATTTACATATTTTGAGTCGAACATAGAAAAATGAAAGTAAAAGAAGGAGAGTCCAAGTCTAAGACGATAACAATATAGGGATATGAAGTAATATTAAATCAAGGAAAAAGGATTTTTCCAAAGTTCAAGGGTCTTTGTATGCTTAAACTAAATTTAAGGGATGTAGTTGTAATTATTCTTAAATGAAGTTGAAAGGAGACTAAAATTTGATTTAGGTTATCAATTTCATTTCGCCTTGATATATTCGCCCGCCACCCTACTTAAATAAGATCTGCCTGTAATAAACAAACATTTCTGTCCGAGGTTTCACTGAAGAATTGATTTCACTTCCATTTCTCCGGAGGGTCAGGTATGATTTTATGAAATGTTACAAGCCGTTTAAATTATATATTTGATAGATTCGTATCAGTTCATCTACTTCTACTTCTTCTTCTCTCTTTATTTTTTTCCGAAGATTTGTTTTTTTTTTTTTTTTGAAGGAATAAAGAAACAGCGGCTGAAGTTGAGTTCACTCCACTTCCTTACAATTAGTACAATTACTGAATTCAAGATTTTCCGGAGTCAGGAGGATATGGTATGATTTTAATGAAATGTTACATGCCGTTTAAATTTGACGGATTCCTTCTCTTTTTCCTTCATTTTTTTTCCTTACTCATTTTAGTTTTTGTTGTTCAATCAATGGGTTTTCTTAAAATTTCTATGCGTAGAAATCATTTCTCTCAGGAAAAGAAAAATGGACAGCCATGGCCTTCCGATTTTTAATATATTAAAGTTCATTTTAAAATCTGAATTGTAAAATTATAAATTTTCCCTTTTAATTATTCACTTCAATTAATGTCCTTTTTATTCTTAATTATCTTGGAAAAATTCAATTGATTTCTTCTTTTTTTCCTTAATCATTAGAGAAAAATAGTGTCAAATTGCGGTTTATTAGGGTTTAGGCTTTAGTCGTCACTGTAAAGGAAAATGAATGAGGTTGTAAGGGATTACTTTCTGCTGTGGTCCCAAGTCCCAACACTAAGCATCCACTGCATGTATTTAATCAAGTATTATATAAAAAGGATAATTTTATGAGATGCACCTTACCGGCCGAGGTCTACAGCTTCAAACTTCTATCATTCACAAATTATAATTTTAACATTATATTTATATCTCTTTAAAAGAAAATCCAATGTCTTTATCAAAATAACGTCATATTTTACACAGTGAGTTACGTTTCCACATATAACATATTACGAAGAGTATTATTTATTAATTATAATATTACATTCAAATTTTCACATCATCGTCTTTCCTAACATTTTATTTGACAGGATTTCATTTTATTTAATTCAAAGAAACAAGAGTTACTCAAAGCTCTAGCGAACCGACCTATGGATGCTGATTATAGATATATTCTGCTAAAGGCTTTGACCAGTGATAAGCATAGTGAAGTGGTTCAACCACTTAAGAACGGAGAGGGCAAGAGTCAACAAAATTTGAAGAAAATTGTTGAAGAAGAACAAGAGAGCTTGGCTGAGATTGCGGCTTACACTCTTTGCATGGTGAAGAAGCAGCTCAGTAATAACTCGCAAGTTGGATCAGACATCAGTCGCAAAGTGCAGAATTTCAAGGCAACTGAAAGCTCGGGGGTGCTTAAGAGAAAAGAGAAGGACGATGTTTCTTCCGACATGGAAATTCTAGACAGTGCTAAATCTCTCATAGGAAACTTTGGGCCTTCAAAATATAATGAGTTACCAAGATTTTGAACCTTTTTGTGGTGTATATATAGTGCCACAAATTTAAGTCTCCTTTTTTGATCTAATGATGCCAATTGTTATTTTTGTTACGATGTGTTTAAAGTGGGGTGACTCGAACAAATCTGGTCGTTCAAATGTGCATTCTGAATTCGGAAAAAATGTCTTGAATGCTATGAAGAAACCATTTGACGAAGAGGAGTATCTCCAACATCATAAAGCCGTTCAAGTGTATCTTGATTCTTATCCAGGTCAGTTTTGAGGTCTAGCTATAGATTAATGATATTTGATCACAAGCTTATAAATTTCAATATCACTGATAAGGCATATCTTCTGTGTCTGCAGATCTCAAAGCCAAACTGGCAAAGTACCAATATGACAAGACAAAAAACTTGATGATCTTGCGTGGATTTTTCTTCTGGCTCCAGGTCAGTTGTACTTTAATTGACATTTGGATCAATCCCTCTCTAGTTTCACGTAAAGATCGCATTCAAAAATGCCAATTAAGCTCTACGTACTGTATGCGGATTAAAGAATATATAGCGGCGTTATCTGGGAACACTGTATGAAATTCCACGGGAATTCTGGAATTTCTTGTAGTGTTCCCTGAGTCTAAATTGCATGCAAGGAAACATAAAATCAATTTCATTGTTCCCACATTGGTCCTTGTTCTCCAGTTTTCGTAGAGTGCTATATTTTTTCTCCATGAAAATACGACTAATGTATTTTCTAACCGTGCTCAACATATTTGCTATAGTCTATGTCACAATTTTGACATGATAAGGCTACAAAACATTCTCCACTAATCTTGAATGTATGTGCTTGATCAGAATATGACACAAACGGGAGTGTTTCAACCATGGACTGATCGCGAATGCCTTAATGTGGAGCTGGAATCCGGCTAGAACTTTCGGAGTTTGAGTACTTGAAAATTATGTCGAATAACCGAAAATGAAATCCTATGTTCTGTTTTTTCTTGAGTATAAATTAGTAGTTTTTTCTCAATTTGAACTTTTTATATCGGTAGATGATTAACCTTTGATTTTCCCTGCTGCGATTCAGATCATTTAGTCTCTGAATTTCTGTGGGTTCTTTGAATCAGTTTTATTAGTACTTTTATATTGTTGAATGGCTATATAATATACTTAATCAACTTCGCTATCTATAGGTCTTGTTTGTATTGATGATCTCATTCTTAAATGACAGAAAAAGAAATTCTCCCAGAAAAATACATATTATATAGTATAGGACGAATTATCAAAAATGCCCGCTAACTTTTGTGTTTAATCTTAAATGCCCGATTTTTCAAAACATGCTGAAAATGCCCTGTATCTTTTAAAATTTCTACTAAAAATGCCTGAAATGAAATTTACATACAAAATCTTTTATTTTTTCTGAAAATAATGCTAAAAATGCCATGTATCTTTTAAAATTCTACTAAAAATGCACGAATTTTAAAACGCGACTTTTTGATTCAGCAGCGCGACTCTTTGATTCGGATGCCACGTCAGATAAAAAGTCCGAATTTTTAAAATCGGGCATTTTTGTTAGAAAATTTAAAACTTAACGGGCTTTTTCAGCAGGTTTGTAAAAACCGGGCACTTAGGATTAAACACAAAAGTTAGCGGGCATTTTTTACTATTCGTCCTATAGTATATATGAATTTGAGATGAAATTTTAAGATATATTTGGCATATTACTCTATGAAGTGGAACTATTTTCAGGACACTTGATGTAGATGATAAAAGACTTACAAGTTGGGAGAAAATGCATGAAACCGCATATGTTATAAAAAGCTGCACCAAACTATCTCGTGTTATTCCTTTAGCCAGCGTAAAACTTCCATGTAGTTTCGAAAACCTTTCACCAAACCCTCTTGTGTTATTTACGTTGCATGAAACGCACTTGTATTTTTAAGAACTTTGTGCCAAATCCACTCGTGTTTTAAAAACCATTCACCAAACTTTCTCATGTTTTCAAAAATAATGCACCAAACTCCTTGTTTTTAAGAGTGTAAACTTGACAATTCACATTTAGTTAGGAGGTTTAGTGCATAATGTTTTAAAACACGATAGGATTTTGTGCAACATATACTAGCCCTACGTGCACGAGTCCTTCTCTTCTGAAATATCCAAATATATGTCTTATTATATTCAATAATCCATACTTTTAATAAGTATTTGTCAAATTAATAATGATTCAACTAATGAATAAGTGTTATAAAAGTATATAAAAGACTAGGCTAAGATTATTAGAGGTATGTTTCTCAACAAATCCAAGACCATTTGTTTCTTGGTTATTTGTGCTCAGAACCTCGTCAAGTTGAGAAGTACTTGAGTTCCATTTAACAATGATCTGGTGTTGAGAAGTACTTGAGTTTCATTTATTCATCATAACTTTCAAAGAAAATCTCATGTTCTGGTGTTGGATCCTATATGTTAGAGTAACATTGGGACATGTAGCAGTTCTAGGAATCTTCTTATGTCCAGTCAAAACTAAGTGATAGCACAACAATGTGAATCCCCTATGAGTTATCTTCAGCACTTGATCTAGAGCTAAAATTAGCTTCGTTGAAATTATCCACACAAATCCAATGAGAGTTACCTCTTGATCGAAGGGTGTTTGCACATTCTTTTTTAAGATTACCAAACCCTTTGCATTCATAACATTGAACATGGTTCAACTTTTCAACATCTTGATGAGATGCTTTATGAATTTAAGGGGTAACTTCTTATAACCAGAGGATGTATTACTAGGTCGTTTTTCTTAAGATTTATCTTTATAGTTCAGTTGGCAGCATTATGTATGCAATGGTGTGTACGAGGCTGTAAATTGCACTGGAAGTTGTTAGCATATACATGAGCAATCTGGGATAACAACACTAAAACGCAGTGAAGTGGATTTTAAGGTACTTGAGGGGTACTACAGACATGGTGTTGTGTTTTGGAGGATTGGGAATCTATGTGGCTATGTTTATGGTGATTTGGCATGTGATCATGACGGGAGAAAAAAATACCACATGGTATGTGTTTACTTTAGGTGGTACTGCAATTTCTTAGGGTTCAAAGTTGCAGAAAATTGTCGCGTTATTTACTAGTGAAGGTGAGTACGTAGCAATTACCAATGATAACAAGTAGATGGTATGGTTGCAAGGTTTCCTAAGTAAATTGGGTAGGGGAATAGAATTCTCTACAGTGATAGTCAAAGTGCTATTTTCTTAGCGAAGAATTTGGCCTTTCACTCGAAGACAAAGCATATTGAGTTGAAGTTTGACTACACAAGGTATCTCTCACAGAGGAAGATTTTTCGGTTTGTGAAGATTCGTGGTACTGAGAGCCTGCTGATATGTTGACTAAGATTGTGACCTTAGAGAGGTTGAAGCTTTGCGTTGCTTCAACATGCCATGGAATTTGAAGAAATTCGAGGATCGACGATCCTAGAGTTGATGGATTTCTATGATGATGGTATTGATGAATATGACGGAGGTGTTGGTTCGTGAGAGCAGTCCGGATGGTTCAGTCTTCAAATGGGATATTGTTAGGATTGTGGAGACTGGACAATGAAGACGGTGTACTGAAATTGAAGACTGGAGTTCAAACAATAGTGAGAAAGGAGAGCAAATCTGACGTGCAACCATGGAGTGGCGCTTCGGGGGTGATCACACATGTGGAGTGCTATCGAAGTCTGATCACAGCTGGGCGATACGTACAGAGTTCTAACAAAAAATGGCTTTGCAAGAGCCTTGCTGCGGTAGTGAGATATATATAGAGATAAAATAAGAGAAGAAAACACTTGTGTGATTGAGAGACAATGTGAGAGATTGTTCTTAATATGTAATGCGCAATTGTATCTTATCTGTAATCGTCAATCGCTCATCATCACCATGGTGAAAACATTGGCTTGGATTGCCGCCAGAGGTATACTTGTTTGAACTGGATAAACAAATTGTGTCTTGCGTGCTGACTGTTATTTATTGCTTTCTATTAATGCGTTTCTCTGTTCTTGTTGTGGTTTTGTATTTTTTTCAGCTGCGCAACATTGAATAGATGTATTAATCTGGGCCTTGAAGTGGTATGTTAAATTTTATGGAAACCAAATAAACCTTTTTTGGATGAATATACATACATATGCTATTCATTAAGTAGTGCTTTTTGTTTGTTTCGTCCGATATGTTTTGTTTACGAAGTATATTCTACTAAGTTTTGAATTGCATGTGCATTTGGGTCGATCACAGCAGTGGAAAAATCATTCCAACAATCCGGCCGTCAATGCCTTCCCGTGCAACCAAGATATGATTAAGTTGGAATTCTTTATTATATCTGAATCAAGAAGATTTTGTGGAAAGACCAGAAATGAGAGATGGTCGACGAGTTGAAAACTCTTATTTTCCTTTGTATGGATATTCGTTGTCATTTTGAGAAGTAGTTCACCTATAATAGCTTTCACCATCGCTAACTTTCACTACCACAAAACCGAGCAATAGCATGAAAAGTCTTGCATCCGAATTTTTATTTTCGGATGCAAGATATTTAGAATAGAATAAATTCGATGCAATTATATTGCGTCGAAAAATTCGGATGCAGCAACGCAGGCTGCATCTGAAAAATCCGATGCAAAGCTTGCATTGGATAAATCGGATGCAGCCTAAATAGGCTGCATCGGAAATATCCGATGCAAGCTTTGCATCAGATGATTCAGATGCAGCCACGTAGGCTGCATCCAAAAAATCGGATGCAAATGTTTCTGCATCGGATTTATCCGATGCAGAGATATTTTATATCTCTTCATTGGATAAATCCGATGCAGTTATATCTCTGCATAGGATAAATCCGATGCAGCAATAAAAAAAAATAGTTTTGTGCTAATTTTTTAATTTTGAGATTTTAGGGCGCTTAATTTGTAGTTTGAAATTGTTATTATAATTTTGATTATTGTTGTTATTTGTTAATGTGAATATGATTATTGTGTTGTTATGTGAATTGTTAAAATAGTTTTGTGCTAATTTTTTAATTTTGAGATTTTAGGGCTTAATTTGTAGTTTAACAAAAGGTTAGGGGTATAAATTATAGTTAAAAAAACTTGAGGGTAGATAAAGTAGTTTTTAGAAAGTTATAGTCTCAATTTGAAGTTTAAAATTTTTGTGGTGTTGATTGTATTTCATGGAGTATATTTTAGGAATAAGGTAATTAATTAGAAGATTTGGGCTTGTTTGCAAATATGTAGAGTATTTGGTTATTGAACTTTAGAGGTTACTTTGTAATTTAGAAAATATTTGTTGAAACAAAATTAGGAATAACATTATTAATTCAAAGTTTTGGGATTTTTTTGGGAATATGGAAGTTTAATTAGGAATACCGATCAACACTGCCACCACCGAGTCGCCGCATGGCTCGGCGCATGCCTTAGGTTCCGACATGCCGACATCATCTGCTGCTTCAGACAGGCCGACATCATCTCGAGGGCCCGCCAATGTAGGACCTCACATTCCCCCGTTGACGATGAGCCGAGATATCTTCGGGGGCAGGGCAGAGGGGCACCTGTACCAGGTGACCGCGATCAGAGGTAGTGGATCACATTTTGTCCATATACTGGAGGGTTGAGGAACCAATCGGCCATTAGTGCGTCAATTTCTGCTACTTTGAAGAAGTTGTGTCAGGGCCCGTGGCAGCGCATGGAAAGAATTTGAAGTAAGTTTTTTTAATGAAATTATTATTCGATATTAAAAATAGTTAATTAAAATACTTATTTTTTCATTTATTGTTGTTTATTTTTCATATGTTTTTGTTTTTAATTATTTATATTATTTTTAATTCCCAGAGACAATATCAGTGGGATGAAGCCGACGAGTATAGAGTTAGGAATGTTTGGAAAATGATTGGCAACAAGCGTTATAGCTAATGCTTGAACTCACTGAAGAGAATAATGTTGGCGATAAGGGACAAACGCGAAGATCGTAGTAGACATGATATATGGATTCCGAAAAAGATGAGCATGAATTCTTATAAACGAAGTAGACGCGAAGATCCTTATTTTTATTTTTCGTAATTTTCATTTTAAGTTGTTATTAAATCAAAAAATAAAACAAAATGAATTACACCTTTCGGGTTGAAAATGTAAATATTCAAAAGTTGGAAAACAACTCAAATTTAACTTTTTCTTCCACCAACATCTTCTAAACCATAAGTAGGAATGTTCTTTCAAATCTCGTCAAAATTGGAGTAACGAAAGTACACAAAGAAACCTATTGGGGTAAAAATGTAATTACTCAAAAGTCGCAAAACAACTCGAAATCCACTTTTTCTTTCAGTAACATTTTCTAAACAGCAAGTAGGAGTGTTCTTTTAAATCTCGTAAAAAACGGGGTAACGAACGACACAAACAAACATTTCAGGTTGAAAATGTAATTACTCAAAAGTTGGGAAACAACTCAAATTTAACTTTTTTTTCCACCAACATCTTCTAAACCATAAGTAGGTGTGGTCTTTCAAATCTCATCAAAATTGGAGTAACGAAAGTACACAAAGAAACCTTTCGGGGTGAAAATGTAATTACTCAAAAGTTGCAAAACAACTCGAAATCCACTTTTTCTTACACCAACATTTTCTAAACAGCAAGTAGAAGTGTTGTTCCAAATCTCGTCAAAAATGGAGTAAAGAAAGACGCACAATAAACAATATAACACTATATGATCTTCAACTCTAAAACCTAAACCCTAAACCCTAAACCCTAAACCCTATATAAGGTATACTCTATTAAACCAAAATTGTATTTTCACATGTATAGAGTGTCAATCAAGTCCACTCGTCGATTTTTTTTTACCATACGCTATGTTATTAAAAATAACAGTGTTCTTCAAAATTTTGTCAAAAACGGGGTAAGGAAAGACATTTAAAAAATATTTGGGGTAGAATATCTAATTATGCAAAAGATGAAAAACAACATCAAACCTTCGATTTTTTTTAACCATTATTTTAATAACATTTGTGAGGCATATCTACACTCAAAATTTGTCAAAAATGTGAAATGAACGATGTTTAAAATACTTTTGGGGTCAAAAATGTAAATATAAATTTAATAAGTATAGGAATAGTAATAATTTACGCATAGAAAATTTTCTATGCAAATTGTAACTGTTTCCACTTGCAGTAGATGTTGCATTGGAATTTTCTCATGCAGTACATGTTGCATGGGAATTTTCCCATGCAGTACATGTTGCATGAGAATTTTTCAATGCAAAAGAAATCCTGCATGGCAATATTGCAATGCAGTTGCTATTGCATCCGAATTTTCCGATGCGAAATCTACATCCTTCCCCTATAAATACCCCCCACCCCATTCACTTATTATTCATCCATTTCGATCTCTTCTTCCTCTCTGCTCCTCTTCTCTCTAAATTTACAATAAATATATATATATATATATATGTGAAAAATATAAATATATATATACAGGAAAAATATAAATATAAATATATATACGAAAAATATAAATATAAATATATTTATGAAAAATATAAATATAAATATAAGTCTTCATCAAATTTTTTAATATAACTATATGAAAAATTTAAATAACTATGTATAGAAAATAATTATACTTGAAATTTAATATTTATCTTGAAAAATAATCAATATGTATTATAAAAGTATTTTATAATTTAGTATAAAATATGTGTTTCTTTAATAAAAATAATACTTTAAAATTTAGAAGAATGTACTTTTAAAAATTAATTATATTAATAAAAACAAAAGTATTTAAAAAGTGGCGGAGAAAATCTCGCCACTTTTTTTTAAAAATTTATTGCATTTTTTGCATCGAAAATTTCCGATGCAATAGCAATTGCATCGGAAATTTTCGATGCAAAGAATTAACCAATTGTTGCATCGGAAATTTTGGATGCAAAGAATTAAGAATTGTTTGCATCGGAAATTTCCGATGCAATGAATTAAGAATTCTTTGCATCCGAAATTTCGGATGCAAATAATTATTTACCGAACCTCCCTAACGCTGCCACGTTGCGCGTTCACTCTTGGCTATGCATGGGAAATTTCCGATGCAGGACTTTTCTGCATTGGATGTTTTCGATGCAGCTTATTTTGCAAGGAAAAATTTCCATGCAACTTTGCATCCGAAAATTTCAATGCAGAAGCCTATTGCATCGGAATTTTTCGATGCAATTCTCTTGCATGGACACCAATAGCATGGAAATTTTGCATCTGATTTTTTCCATGCAATTGATCAATTGCATGTACCCAATTGCATGGAATTTTTTCCATGCAATTGATGGGTTTTGTTGTAGTGAATTTGCCGCCAATGCCTTCTAAATCGTACCATGCCATGTATAGACAATGACTACCTATTTTTCAAAAGGTGATGGAGCACTGTATTAAAACTTGAATCTATTAGAATGGGGACCAATTAGATGAATATGAAGTAACCCGTACTACAGTTAATGATATTTTTTTCCAAAATATAGCAACAGTTAGAAATAAATTAATGTAATTATTTACATTTCTATAATATATATTTTTCCAGTTAAGAAGTTGCAATAACTCTCGTAAACGAGTATATCATGATTTTTGTTAGATTTCATTTGAAAGGTTTTGATAAATGTGAACAGATTTGAATACTTGGTTGAAAACAAAGTCTTTTAGCTCGCTCCATCGCCAATAATTTTTACTTTTGCAATTTAAAACTAAGGCAAATATAAAAATAATCTATTAATTTTGTATTTAAAAAAGAGAAAATAATTATAATATTTACGAGGACGAATTATCAAAAATGTCCGCTAACTTTTACTTTGAATCCTAAATCCCCGTTGTTTCAAAACATGCTAAAAATGCCCTATATCTTTTAAAATCTCTACTAAAAATGCCCAAAATGAAAAATAAGCACAAAAAAACTTATTTTGTCTGAAAAATAATGCTAAAAATGGCATGTATCTTTTAAAATTCTACCAAAAATGCCCGAATTTTAAAATGCGACTTTTTCATTCAGCAGTGAGTCTCTTTGATTCGGATGCCATGCCGGATAAAATGTCCGGATTTTTAAAATGGGGCATTTTTTTGTTAGAAAATTTAAAACTTAACGGGCATTTTCAGCAGGTTTAGAAAAAAGGGCATTTAGGACTAAAAGCAAAAGTTAGCGTGCATTTTTGAGAATTCGTCCTATTTATGAGACCGATACAATTATGAAATGACCAATCCAAGAGGATACTAGAATTATGTAACCAAATTAACTGTTAGACTTTATAAAATTAGTCACTCGAAACTGAGTTTAGTATTAGGTAGGTGATAGTACAGAATCATCCCCAAGGATTGAAAAAATTAGAAAGACACTCCCTACTAATACCGAGAGGTGTTAAATTAGAGTAAAAGCTATATTTCACATAAACCAATGTTGATGATTTCAAAAACTAAGAAGGAGAGTCTTAGACCAAATAGTACTATTTTTATTTCTTATTAATAATATTAATAAAATAAAATTAGAAAAGCAAAGAAGCGGAAAGGGAACCACTTACAAATCGTTAGACTTCAACATTTTTACAAGTCCAAGTAAGAGTTTACTACTACTTCAGAAGACTCACAACAATGTAAGCAGAAAGTATTTTCTCATTTTATCCAAAATATATCATCGACATCATTAACTTCTCCCCACTTTTTCTTGCCAAATGGTAAGTGGATTTTTACTCCGATCATAAAGATGAAATACTTGTTCTTTTTTACTGCTCAAATCCAAGCCCATACTAGTTAGATCGCTTCATCTGTGTTAAACAAACCTGCTTAATCATTTTTAAAAATTACCGTGTTTGGAGTTGTCCAAATGCATCATACGACCTTAAACCAAATATCTTTCCATATTTTCAAACTTTTAAACTAGGCAAAAAGTTGGAATGAAACTTAAAATGCAACAATTGTTCAATATGCATTACAATATATATAGAATACCAACAGACACGTGTACCCAAACCCATAAAATAAACGCACACTTATAGAGCAAGTGTTTCATTTAGAGGTTCTTTTCGATCTCCAAACCTTAAATGTGGTTTTTATATAAGATTACATGGAGAGTCTGAGTAGTCATCAAGCATCCAACATGTAAATGAGGAAATAGTCTATGCTACATGGTGGTTTAGTGCAATATGCTCCAAATTTCTGACATGTGTATGAATTCCATGTATGTAAGCAGAGCCCACGAATTATAAACACGGGGGAGCAAATTGCACTCCAGTACCTTATAGCATAGATAAAATCATAAAATAATAAATAGGTGTAATAGTGATCCACATATCGAATCTAACTAAGCAAACAACGTATTGTACTTTATTCAAAAGACAACAAATTAGGAAGACATCCAATTAAATGAAAAAGAATCCTATTTTCATTTTTGTGTTAGAAAAATAATTAAATTATATGATTATTGAAATAAGAATAACTAAACAAGCATGTTGTTGTAGATAAATCCAAGCGATCCATATCAAATTAATCATTTTGTACGCATTTGGCTCTACTTCAGACGACGGATCAAATAGAACCCATGAATCATTTTGTCTTTAGTGATATTTCTTAAAGTGCACCATAATATAGTTACCGCCATTTCGGACATAAGTGGTTCATGCATTAATAACTAACGCATTTATGCCGTTTTGGCCATGTTCGCGCATCTTTTACTCGTTGCCACTTCTTGCAAAATTTTGATTTACTCGACTTTTATATTTACATATTTTGAGTCGAACATAGAAAAATGAAAGTAAAAGAAGGAGAGTCCAAGTCTAAGACGATAACAATATAATAAGGGATATGAAGTAATATTAAATCAAGGAAAAAGGATTTTTCCAAAGTTCAAGGGTCTTTGTATGCTTAAACTAAATTTAAGGTATGTAGTTGCAATTATTCTTAAAAGAAGTTGAAAGGAGACTAAAATTTTATTTAGGTTATCAATTTCATTTCGCCTTGATATATTCGCCCGCCACCCTACTTAAATAAGATCTGCCTGTAATAAACAAACATTTCTGTCCGAGGTTTAACTGAAGAATTGATTTCACTTCCATTTCTCCGGAGGGTCAGGTATGATTTTATGAAATGTTACAAGCCGTTTAAATTATATATTTGATAGATTCGTATCAGTTCATCTACTTCTACTTCTTCTTCTCTCTTTATTTTTTTCCGAAGATTTGATTATTCTCTTTTTTTTTTTAAGGAATAAAGAAACACCGGCTGAAGTTGAGTTCACTCCACTTCCTTACAATTAGTACAATTACTGAATTCAAGATTTTCCGGAGTCAGGAGGATATGGTATGATTTTAATGAAATGTTACATGCCGTTTAAATTTGGCGGATTCCTTCTCTTTTTCCTTCATTTTTTTTTCCTTACTCATTTTAGTTTTTGTTGTTCAATCAATGGGTTTTCCTAAAATTTCCATGCGTAGAAATCATTTCTCTCAGGAAAAGAAAAATGGACAGCCATGGACTTCCGATTTTTAATATATTAAAGTTCATTTTAAAATCTGAATTGTAAAATTATAAATTTTCCCTTTTAATTATTCACTTCAATTAATGTCCTTTCTTATTCTTTATTATCTTGGAAAAATTCAATTGATTTCTTCTTTTTTTCCTTAATCATTAGAGAAAAATAGTGTCAAATTGCGGTTTATTAGGGTTTAGGCTTTAGTCGTCACTGTAAAGGAAAATGAATGAGGTTGTAAGGGATTACTTTCTGCTGTGGTCCCAAGTCCCAACACTAAGCATCCACTGCATGTATTTAATCAAGTATTATATAAAAGGATAATTTTATGAGATGCACCTTACCGGCCGAGGTTTACATCTTCAAACTTCTATCATTCACAAATTATAATTTTAACATTATATTTATATCTCTTTAAATGAAAAACCAATGTCTTTATCAAAATAACGTCATATTTTACACAGTCACTACCAAAAAATCGGGTCATTCCCGACCGCAAAGCCGGTCGGGAATGACCCATGTGCGGTCGGGAATGACCCTTTCCCGACCGCTATTCGGTCGGGAAGAAGCGGTCGGCGTTGCTTCGGTCGGAAAAAGTTTTCCGACAGCCTTTCGGTCGTCCCGGGGTTTTTCCGACCGCCCAATCCCGACCAAAAATCAGTCGGGAGTTTCCCGATCGCAATTCGGTCGGGAATAGTTTAAATATTATTCCCGACTGAAATTCGGTCGCGAATAGTTTAAATATTATTCCCGACCGAATTTCGGTCGCGAATAATATAAAATTATTTCCGACCGAATTTCGGTCGCGAATAATATTTATATTATTCCCGACCGAAATTCGGTCGGGAATAATATTTAAACTATTCCCGACCGAATTTCGGTCGGGAATAATATTTAAACTATTCCCGACCGAATTGCGGTCGCGAATAAAACTCGCCAGAATAAAAAAAAATCATATTCCGGTAATAATTACCGAAATATTATTATTTTTAATATTTTGAAATATTTTCGATTTATTACCCAATCTAAAACATTCTTTAGCTTTTTTGTGTTGTAGCTTATTTAAAATAGAATAAAATGCTTGTTTCAAGTTGAAGAAAGAAGAGAAAAAATTTGTTTTGTGGAAAAAATTGTTTGAAGATGAAAGAATAAATTGTGTGTTGTAGAAAAAAATTCTTGGAATAATGAGAAAGTTGAAGAAATAATTTAAAGTAGATGAAAAAATGAGGAGAATGATGAAGTGTATTTATAGGGAAAAGTTAAAAATTTTGAATTTTCGTAAAATTTGAATTCTCCGCCTAGTCCCGCCAATTTTTTCGAGTATTCCCGACCGAATTTCGATCGGGTAAAGTTTAAAATTTGAAAATTTAGCCAACCCGTCAAATTTTCAACATTTACCGACCGAATTTTGGTCGACAAATTATTTATGCCCAGAAACGGCCAAATTCCCAACCGAATTTCGGTCGGGAATAACTATGAATATTATTCTCGACCGAATTTCGGTCGGGAATACTTATGAATATTATTCCCGACCGAATTTCGGTCGGGAATACTTATGAATATTATTCTCGACCGAATCTCGGTCGGGAAAAATAGTAAATTTTTTTTTTTCGATTTTTTGAAAAATCTTGATGTGTTTGTTAAGTATAACTATATATATTCTCAATAAATACATGAATTGCACTAACAACTAGTTAGGTTAATGTTCTTTTAATTATGAAATTAGTATAATTAACATATAAGTTAAGTTAGTTTGGAGTTTCACATATACATTAATCATACATAGTATAGAGTATTCCCAATTGGCGATTAACATTTGTTACAAACATTAGTATAAATAGGCTAATTGTGTATATATTAACATATGTTTAACATAATCATAAGTAGTTACGTTATTAGCAGCTACATATACCAATCTATTTATAAGTGACAATATGAATCGACGCTTCAAACGATTCATCAACGTGCAACTTTTCTTTTTTGATTTTTTCCGTAATATATAACTAATATTGATGTACTTGATCATTAAATCACCGATTTATCTAAAATGGAGAACGAAATTGTGAAATTAAAAATATGAATATTATTCCCTACCGAAAATCGGTCGCCAATACCCCTAATTCCCTACCGACTTTCGGTCGCGAATAAGTATTCCTGACCGAAATTCGGTCAGGAATACTTATGAATATTATTCCCGACCGAATTTCGGTCGGAAAAAATAGTAAATTTTATTTTTTCGATTTTTTGAAAAATCTTGATGTGTTTGTTAAGTATAACTGTATATTCTCAATAAATACATGAATTGCACTAACAAATAGTTAGGTTAATGTTCTTTTAATTATGAAATTAGTATAGATTAACATATAAGTTAACACTACAAGATTTCGGGGCTTTTCCCGACCGCAATCTCCCGACCGCCATTTGGTCGTGAGCATTCCCGACCGCGCAATAGTCGATACAAACATTCCCGACTGCAGCGTGGTTACGAAACGTTCCAGGACTATTCTCGACCGCGCTGTAGTCAGGAAAACATCTCCCGACTGCAGGGCGGTCGGGAGTGTATTGGGCCGGATATTATCAGCCCGAATTTTTGGCCCGGCTGGGCCGCGCAGCTGGGCCTTAGGGTCCCGACCGCACGGCAGTCGGGAGGAAGACAGACGATTTAGTCGTGTTCCTCCCCCTTTCTCTCCATTTTCTTTTCTCTCACCAAAAAAACCCTAACCGACGCCGCACCGCTGATGCGCCGCCCCTCTCTCGACCGCAGTTCGGTCGACGCCTTCCTCTCTCCCTAATCTCGACCGCGTTCCAGTCGTCCTTTCCCTCTCTCCTCCTCCAGCGCCGCCTCTCCACCTCCACTCTCTCTCTCTCCGCCACCACCGCGCTCCGCCTCTCCACCTCCAATCTCTCTCTCTCTCCGCCACCACCGCGCACCGCCCCTCTATCTCTCTCCGCGTCTCCACCGCCCCTCTCCACCACCGCGCACCGCCCCTCTCCTCCGCCTCTCCACCGCCCCTCTCCACCACCGCGCACCGCCCCTCTCCACCGCCCCTCTCATCTGCAACCACCCCTGCCTGTCCACCGCCTGTCCACCGCCGCGCCGCCACCTTTCCCGCCTCTCCACCACCGCGTCACTTTCTCGATCCGGTAAAATTTAATTAATTAGTTATGTTTAAAAGTTAATTAATTATGTTTAAAATTTAATTACTTATGTTTAGAATTTAATTAATTATGTTTAAAATGTTTTTATATATACTTATGTTTAAAATTTAATTATTAATTAGATACCCGCGCCTTCTCCCGATCGAACGCCACTTTTCTACACCGAAATTTATTTGGCGACCCCGATCCGGTAAGTTTTCGACTAATCTTGTATTTTTTTATTTGTTTAATGTTAATTTGTTTATTGTTTAATGTTTAATTTATAATGTTTAATTTTTAATGTTTAATGTTTTATTTGTTTAATTTTTAATGTTTAATTGTTAGATATCGTTAAATTTTTTAGGATTTTAGTAGAAATTGTTTTAAGAATATTGTTAGACTTAATATTAGTGGATTTAATTAATATTAGGAAAATAATAGTGCTTTTAGGAAATATTAGGAAAATATTAGTGCTTTTAGGAAATATTAGAAAAATATTAGTGCTTTTAGGAAATATTAGGAAAATATTAGTGCTTTTAGGAAATATTAGGAAAATATTAGTGCTTTTATGAAAACTGTTTAATGCCTTTAGGAAAAAACTATATAACTTAGTGTTTGATTACAATTAGCGTTTTCTTTTATTTAGATGTCTTCCTGTGGTAGTAGTGATCGTGACGAGCCCTTCCGTCGTAGTAGTACTTTTGGTACTGTATCTGGTCCTTCACCGCGTCTTCCTTCCGTTGCTCGGTCGACTGCTCCTCCCGTTGCTCCGTCGACTGCTCCTCCTACTGACGTCGGGACTACTGCCCCACCACCGAGGATACCTATTCGTCTCGCCTTACGTGATCAGGCTGCACCATCTGATACGGACGATTCCCGTGATTCCCTCGTCGCCGAGACTCCACCAGGTTTACTTGATGATCACGTAGCTGCGACGCCCTCGACATCTGGTGGATCGAGGCCTACGGCACCTGTGGGGCCCACTACTTCTTCCCGACCAGACGGGGCCCAGGCAGGATCATCTTCGACACAGCGCCGACCCGGACGAGGCCCAGCGAGAGCTCCAGAGGTTCCACAGGATCGCACCAGGCGTCCGACGATCCGTTTGACGCCTCTGGGCGAATTTGAGGATAGCAACGCGGTGGCCAAATCCATTACCACGAGTATTCGAGAGCATATGAGGGTCGTTTGTCACCGATTTGACAAGGTTCCTGCAGCCACAAAAGGGAAGTGGTGGGCTAGTTTTCGGGTAAGACTTTAAAAGTTTACAATATATATATATATACATATTCATCAATTTTATATATCGAAAAACTAATAATAAACTTTAATTAAATGCAGGATAAGTATATTATTGATCCCACTATATTCAATGAAGTTCATAAAGTGTTCCTAAAAAAGGCCCAAAAGTGTTACAAGGAAGTTAACCACGCTGCGAAGCATTACTATTATGAGAGGCTCAATGATCCGAGGTGGGCGAACTGTCCGAAGAATGAATGGATGAGCGACGCGTTAGAGAAGATGTACATAGAGCATTGGGAGTCGGAGAAGCATCAGAAGAGGGCCGTCACTGGAAAGAAGAACAGGCGAGGAGGAGAGGAGCCAGTCCCAGGAAAGAAAGCAAAAGGGACGCATGCTACTGGAAAAACGGGCTACACGAAGATTTCTCAAAAGATGGTATGTCTTATTAAAACTTATTATACGAATATAATACTTATTGTCTTAAATTTAAATTCTTACATTATATCAATATGCAGGCTGCTGCTAGAGGTCCCGGTGCCCCTAAGCCTCGACACGATGAGATATATCGTTATCAGCACACACATGAGGTCGAGGTGCCAGAGGGAGCTCCACGTCGCCGAGAGTGGATTCATTCCGACTACCAGGCTATATATGTAAGTATTTTACTTGTAAAGCATTCTAATAACATACGTGATGAAATTAATGATGTACTAACTCATTTTTGTCTTATTGAACAGGATGACTACATAGCCCGTATGACAAGGAGGTACGAGGCGGACCGTTCACAGTGGGTCCATTTGGACAATGAGTTGTGGCAGCTTGCGAGTGGAGGGTTGAAGAAGGGGCTAGCTGCTGGTTTTCCACAGGATGTATCTCACAATGTGTTTGGGTTCGACACGCAGAACCCCAATGCCGAGCAGGATGAGTACATTCGCGTATTGCAGACAGATAGCCAGCAGCAGAGGGAGACTATGGCGAAGAAAAGTGACGAGCTTGTTGGTCACATCGGATACTTGTCCGATCACATCACACAGACTACAGGTTGTGCCCCTTCTCGACCCACACCTAGCTTTACGGGTTCCGATGCAGCGAACCCTACTCAGGATCCATTTGCCCACGGAGTGGAGAATGTTCCATTGTACGACCCTTCTCTAGACGATGGAGCTGAGCTTGGGCTTGATGGTGATGTTGGACCCGCTACCATGGATACCTTCGGTTTTTACGATTGTGACTATGTTTGACTTGTATTATGTTTTGACTTGTATTATGTTTTGACTTCTATTATGTTTTGGCTTGTATTATGTTTTGTATTTCTACTATCTTGGGGATGTTTGTGATGTATGTCTTGTATTATATTTGATTGTGACGATGATGGTTATATTTTGACTTGTATTAATTTTGTTAAATTTTTAATATTCATCTCGAAACACAAACACATTAAGTAAGACAATATTTCAATAAAAAAATTAGACAATATTTCAATAAAAAAAGTAGACAATATTTCAATGAAAAAAGTAGACAATATTTCAATAAAAAAGAACACATTTGGAAAAAAAGTAGACAATATTTCAATAAAAAAAGTAGACAATATTTCAATAAAAAAGAACACATTTCAATAAAAAAAAAATTCGGAAAATTAATCTTCCTCAGAATCATAGTCACTCATCATCTCTCCCTCTTCCTTTTCCTCGTTGTCCTCCTCCTCCTCGTCTTCGTCAACCTCCACAATCGGTTCATCGGGCTCTTCTACTGCATATTCATCAATCATCTCAAACTCGTCATTGGCCAACTGGATATTCATATCAAATGAGGTAAGGTCCACGAATAAGTTAACCACTTCTGATACATTTTCTTGTAGAACTTGGTTCGGCATCCCTGATTCGACATCGTTTGCTCCCGCAACTGATGACATATCGATTATGTGTCTGGCAGGAATAGTTGTTACGGCCAACCATCCTTCTTGTCCTGGACGCCCCGTCGTCAAGTTTGGATATGGCACATAGTACGCCTGTTGTGCTTGGTTAGCAAATACAAACGGTTCGTCTCTCCAACTTGTACGCTTGGGGTCGATGTCAACCAACTTGTACGTTGCATGTTCCACTGTACCTGCATTAATATCATACCAAACACACTTGAACATGACAATGTATAGGGGTCTCTCGTGGCTACAATATACAACCTGTAAAACTTCTTTTAACGTTCCATAGCAGTTTGTAGCATCAGAACCACCCATGGCGCCCTTCACACAAACACCACTGCAATCACTATGTTTGGGCCCCAATATCGAGTCGACGTGAAATCTGAACCCATTCACAATGTATCCCTCGGAGGTTATTGCCTTAGTATTCGGACCATCAAGTAGAGGATTTATTCGTACGTCAGTCTCGTATTTACCACTGCCATATGTCCGTTTGAACCATGCTACGTACTCACGGTTCCTCTTTGCTTGTTTCTCCCTTTGACTAAGACCACTGCACTCTTCCATTTCAAACAATCTACACATAAACATTTACATTAGTCAGTTATTCTAAAAGTAATTCAGTATATCGTTATTAAGAATAATTAGAGAGCACTTACTCGACCCAATCGTCAAGCTCTGGACAATTTAGAAGCACATAGAGCTCTATTTGCTTCATTTCCTTGGTAGTCAAGGGCCTATCGTCAATTTTTCCTAGCGTACCGCCTCTCTTCCGAAATATTGAAAGCTCATTATCCCACTCCGTGCTCTCTAGTGTCTCGTTCCTGTTGAGTTTCTTAAATGTAGTCTTAGCCGAGACATCCAGATATTGAGCACACAAATTTGACAACTCCGAAAGTAGGTACTGGTTGGCTATACATCCTTCCACCCTCGCCTTGTTAAGTACAAAACCCTTCATGACGAACATTTGCCTATATCAATTAAATCAAAGAAAGATTAGAGAAAACAACAAATATTTTTAAATATAATAATTTTAAAAATATGAAATTGTACCTCTCGAACGGATACATCCATCTATAATGGACTGGACCCCCAACTCTAGCCTCGTACGCGAGGTGTATGGCTAAATGCTCCATGGAGTCAAAAAATGAAGGAGGGAATATCATTTCCATCTTGCACATAGTAACAATAAACGAGTCCTCCAAAATCTTCATATCCTGAGCCGACACCTCTGAGGCGCAAATCGCCTTGAAGAAAAGGTTAACCTCAACTAAAGTACCCCAAATCTCGGTGTCCAAGAAGTCTCGAAAAGCAATCGGGATCAATCTCTGCATGAAGACGTGACAATCATGACTCTTCATTCCAATCAGTTTTCCTTGTTGTTTTTGCACACATCTTCCCAGATCAGAGGCATATCCATCAGGAAATTTGAGTTTGGTCAACCAATCAAGTACCATGTTCTTTTGTTCCCTCGTGAGACAGTATTTTGCCACTGGCTTTGCATACTCACCACCTCTTCTTCCACCGGGTTGCAAAAACAATGCTTTACGTGTTGTGTAAAGCCTAAGATCGTGCCTCGACTTAATGTTGTCCTTCGACTTAGCACTGTCCAACACCGTGTTGATGATGTTCTCAAAAAAGTTCTTCTCACAATGCATGACATCTAGATTGTGGCGAATCAAGTTCGAGGACCAATATGGTAGTTCCCAAAATATGCTTCGTCGACACCAATTATGAGTTGTGTTAAAACCCGGGAGCTTAGGGGGATTTAACCCAAACCTAACCGATCGTAGCCTATCCACAATTGCCTTCTTCTCCTCCCCTGTTTTCCTTCGAATAGGCGGCTCATGCACCTCCTTCTTCTTGGTGAAATCCTTCTTGTTGTACCTAAACTTATGACCAGGTGGTAGAAATCGACGATGACAATCAAACCACGAAGGTTTTCCACCGTTATCAAGTGTGAAAGAATCTATATCACCCATGCAATAAGGACATGCTAGTTTCCCGTGAGTGCTCCACTGTGACAACATTCCATAAGCCGGAAAATCGCTAATAGTCCACATAAGGGTCGCTCTCATCTGGAAGTTTTCCTTTCGTGAGCTGTCATATGTCCATAAACCATCACTCCACAATTGTTTCAACTCATCAATCAACGGCCTCAACAACAGATCCAAGTTCTTTCCAGGACTCTTCGGGCCAGGTATAATAAGGCTCAAAAAAAGGAACTCTGGTCGCATGCATAAATCCGGCGGGAGGTTATAAGGGGTCACAAACACGGGCCAACAAGAATATTGTCTCCCAGATTGCCCAAACGGTGAGAACCCATCTGTACAGAGCCCAAGTCGGACATTTCTGGGCTCCGCGGCAAAGTCCGGATAAGTGCGATCAAAATGTCGCCACGCCTCGCCTGCAGCGGGGTGTATCATTCTATCAGGTGACGCGCGACACTTCAAATGCCAAGTCATATGTCGGGAAGTACCGATGGTATAAAACAATCTCTGTAACCGAGGGCCTAGGGGGAAATACCACAACTTTTTCCTTCCAACCCTCGACTTCCTACCGGCCTCGTACCTATCTGTCTTGCATATCGGACACGATGTGAGATCCGGGTTGGCATTTTCACCGTAGTACAAGAAACACAGATTCCAACATACGTCGATCTTTTCGTACCCTAAACCCAAACCCGCGAGCATCTTATTCATGCCTGGAATCGTGCTCGGTAGCATTTCCTCAATCTCTGGGTCCATGCAATCCTTGGACAACGCTAAGTACTTTTCGCTCTCGACATTTGAGGATTTATGACCCGTCTTAACTGTCAACCACTCGGCAAACCACTGGAGCACAGTCTTAGGCTTCTTCTGGTGCATTTTATGGTCGCCCAACTTCATCAATTTGTAGAACTCCTTTGCATCGCGACTCGGATCTTCGTTGTGCACCTCTCCCTCAACAAATCGACCCCCATATGCATCCACAACCATATCCCTAAACAAAGTATCGGCATGAACAGGACTATCAACGTGAAAATTAGGGGTCGGTGATTCTGGTACATACGATGTGGATGCCTCGTTCGCCTCCTCTCCATGCAAGTCCCATATCCAATATTGATTCACAAACCCCGACTTATGAAGATGATCTTGTACTACGTTTCGTTCCCAATATTTTAAATTTGTGCATTTCTTGCACGGGCACCTAATACGTTTTCCATCTACGTAATCTGTTTGTGCTAATGCAAACTTTATGAATTCACGAACCCCAATCACGTAATGTTCATTCAAATAACCGGTATTACTATTTATCCTATCGTACATCCAAGATCTATCGGGACGATAATCCATTTATAATCTACGGAAATTAAAAAGAATTTGTTACACTTCTAAGAATTTAGCTTGATCTTATAAAATTAAATAGCGTAGGAAAAAAATGCTTACTTGTTGTAGCGTAGAAAAATACTTAGATCAAGTATTTGTTGCACACACATACGCCCCTCGTTGCATTTAATTACCGCAATATCTAAAACAAATCAATAAAAACATTAGTTTCTAAATAAACATGAGCTTAATGGTTATAAAATAGGAAAATTGGGATATAACAAGGGAAAATCGTGCATACCTTAAAAAATGATGAATGTTGGAATGATTTCTAAAGGGAATAGGAGAGGGTATTTATAGGAGATTCGCAGAGTATTCCCGACCGCACGGTGGTCGGAAAAACCAACGGTAATAAAGAGTCCCGACCGCAAGGCGTTCGGGAAACTTTGTTACCGTTACTAGCCGTTACATCTCCCGACCGCCGGGCGGTCGGGAAACTTTGTTACCGTTACTAGCCGTTACATCTCCCGACCGCCCTGCGGTCGGGAAACTTTGTAGCCGCGGTCGGGAAAATAACTTACCGACCAAATTGCGGTCGGGAATGTTAGGGTATAGGGTATAGGGTTTAGGGTTTAGGGTTTACCGCTATTCAGTAACGATTAGTATTCATATTTTCTCAATTATTATTTGATTAGTATTCATCTAGTGTTTTAAACATTGGTGAAATTTTATAAGTGCAATAAAAATATTATATTTTGTTATCCAAAGAATCATGAATCGATTGATCTTGTCATATATATTTACGTAACACTAATAATTCAGTAACGTAACTAATCATCATCTCATAATTTAGTTATATATATATGTGTATACCTCTAATTAACAAATGTGTTCAATAACACAAGTGGCTTATCTTTACTTATCACTAACGATTACAACAATTGTTGATTCCTATATATAGGTAGATAGATATATAGATAGATAGATATATATAGATAGATAGATATACACACGACTAATTAATATATATAGATATATATACATAGATATACACGTAAAACTCAAAGTTACCCCGACATAATATTATTTAACAAATAATTATTAATTTTTTAACTCAAATAAACATTAAACTAGTATTATTATAGCTCAATAATAATTTTTAAAAAATAAAAAATTTATCATTCCCGACCGGCGTTCGGTCGGGAGTAATATTCATATGATTCTCGACCACCCTGCGGTCGGGAATAATATTCATCGGTGTGTTTCTGGGCAAAATAATTGTCCCGACCGCAGGCCGGTCGGAACCGTTAAAAGTTTTGGCGGGGCCGCCAAAAATTTAAATTTTTCAACAAAACAAAATCCAATCTCATCCGTTCATTAACCAAAACAATCCAACGACTCAAACCATGATCCGCGCCACTCACATCCCACCAATCAAAACCAATCCCACAAACCTTATAAATAAACCATACCCCATTGCCATCACTCCACACAATTTTTTCACCAAACACTTTTTCATTTATTTGTTGAAACACCTATCTTTCTTTTTCTCCAAACACTTTTTCTTTTATTTCTTCAAACACTTTTCTTTCTTTTTCTTCAAACACTTTTTTCTTTCTTTTCCTTCAAACACCTTTCTTTCTTTTTCTTCAAACACTTTTCTTTCCTTTCTTTCTTTTTCTTCATAGACTTTTATTTCATTTATTAAAACACTTTTATTTCATTTTCTTCAAACACTTTTATTTCATTTCTTCAAACACTTTTATTTCATTTTTCTTTCAAACACTTTTATTTCATTTTTCTTTCAAACACTTTTATTTCATTTTTCTTTCAAACAATTTTATTCTATTTTTCTTTGAAACAATATATATAATAAAGAAACATTAAATTATATTGAGCATATAGATTGGGCTACATATAAAATATAATATTCCGGTAATTTTTACCGGAATATTATTTTTTTTAATTCTATGAATATTACTCCCGACCGCACACCGGTCGGGAGCGTATGAATATTACTCCCGACCGCACACCGGTCGAGAAAGTATGAATATTACTTCCGACCACAAAGTGGTCGGGAATCTTTGAATATTATTTTTGACCAATCGGCGGTCGAGATTTCTTGTAGTTCCCGACCACGTGTTGGCCGGGAAATGCAAATTATTTAAAATATATACGGGATGGTTTCTCGACCAAATTGCAGTCGGGAATATTACTCCCGACCGCCATGTGGTCGGACGCTGGCCCGTAGCCCGGTTTTGCAACCGGGCTACAACCCGACCAGATTCTGGTCGGGAATAATCTCCCGACCGCGTGGCGGACGGGTATTATCCCGACCAACCTGCGGTCGGGAATGGTATGACCAGGCTCCGGTCGATATTTTGTGGTCGGGAAAAGTATTGCCGACCGATTGCGGTCGGGAATGTATTTCCGACCAGACTTTATCCGACCGCAGCTTCGCGACCGCCCTGCGGTCGGGAATGGGCTTTTCCCGACCGCAGGAGGGCTTTTCCCGACCCGAGCTGCGGTCGGGAAAAGCCCCGTTTTCTTGTAGTGTAAGTTAGTTTGGAGTTTCACATATATATTAATCATACACTACAACAAAACGCAGCAATTGCATGGAAAAAATTCCATGCAATTGGTCTGATTTTCCATGCAATTGATCAATTGCATGGAAAAAATCTAATGCTAAAATCCCATGCTTTTGGTGTCCCGGCAAGAGAATTGCATCGGAAAATTCCGATGCAATAGGTGGCTGCATAGAAATTTTTCTATGCAGAGATGCATAGAAATTTTCGGATGCAAAGCTGTCCTGCAGCGAAAAAATCCCATGCAACAAAAGCCTGCATCGGAAATTTTCGCTGCATAACCCGAGAGCGGAGGTGCAACGTGGCGGTATGAGGGAGGTTCGGTAAAACGGTTTGCATCCGAAATTTCGGATGCAAAGATTTATTAAATCTTTGCATCGGAAATTTCGGATGCAAAGTGTAAAGGTTCGGTTTTGCATCCGAAATTTCGGATACAAAGTATAAAGGTTCGGTTTTGCATCCGAAATCTCGGATGCAAAGATTTATTTAAATCTTTGCATCCGAAATTTCGGATGCAAAGTATACGAAATTTTTTTAAAAAAAAAATGGCGGAAATTTATCCGCCACTTTTTAAATATTTTGTTTTAATTAATATAAAAAATTATTTTAAGTACATTCTTTTAAACTTTAAAGTAATATCTATACATAGTTACTTTAAAATTTTCGTATACTTAATATTTTAAAAACAAAAAATTTAAAACTTGTATTAATAATAAAAATTTGTTATGAAAACTTGTATTAATATTTATATTTTTTATTTTTCGTATATATACTTATATTTTTTGTATTTATATTTATATTTATTTTTGTAGTATGTCTATTTATATTTATTATTATTGTATATATATATATTTATTATAAATTTAGAGAAAGAAGAAGTAGAGAGAGAAAGAAGAGAAAAGGGGATGAATGAGAAGTAGAGAGAGAAAGAATAGAGAATTGGATGAATGAGAAGTGAATGATAAGTGGAGTATTTATAGGGGAAGGTTACAAATTAGCATCCGAAAATTCGGATGCAAGGATACTATTTGCATGGGAATTTTCCCATGCAAAGGATACTGCATCGGAAAATTCCTATGCGACAGATAATGCATGGGAATATTCCCATGCAGCATCTATTGCATAGGAAATTTCCCATGCCAATACATATTTGCATGGGAAAATTCCCATGCAAAGGATACTGCATGGGAATATTTCTATGCAGCATCTATTGCATAGGAAATTTCCCATGCAAATACATATTGCTTGGCTGCGTGGATTATTACTATTTATAAAAAGACCCATACTTATTAAATTTATATTTATATTTTCGACCCCAAAAGTATTTTAAACATTGTTCGTTCCGTATTTTTGACAAATTTTAAATGTACATATTCCTCATAAGTTTTATTAAAATAGTGGTTAAAAAAAAATGGAGACCTCGGCCTACCCACATCCTGATACTGCACATCTCCTCGAACCTGAGACCGCGGTCTACCCACCTCCAGATACTGCACCTCCCCTCGCTCATGAGTCCTTGGCCTACTCATCTCATGGTACATCGCATCCCCTCGACCCTGGTGTGGTCGCTGATATGTCGTACGATGGGGCGGGTGCTGGTGAGACGACTCATGGTGTGTCCGCTGATATGTCGTATGCTCAGGCTCCCGCTCTCGACGAAGGATATGTGACGTGTCTGGGTAGTACATACCGCCCTCAGGGTATGGGTGGTAGTCATCACGATGCGGCGAGAAGGATCTCGAGCGATGTGTATACTGTGTACTAGCCTGAGGAGGTGGATGCGTACGCCGTGGGGTCAGAGAAGTGTGAGTCTGCGAACGCTGGGTAGGACTCCCTCGCCAAGCGGGCTGCGGCGGATGGTGGCGCTGTGTAGGCGAACTACTATGCATAACTACAGGAGAGCGAGTGACCGGTCTATCATTACCAGGAAAGGGATCGTCTAGGCCCTCGGGTGGCGGTGGTCTATCCGGGTACGGCAAATCTAGGGGCTCCTGTCCGTTTTGCCTCGACATGTTTCTCAGACTATCCGTGAGTAGCTTGTTGTGCTCCCACTGTCGTAACGACCACTCGTACTGTTGCCTCAGCCCCGACTGATACGCCGCATAGGCTCGACGCTCCTCATCCCTCATCGCTGCATAATGTGCGATGTGCGCTGCCTCTCTATCCGCATAAGCACGAGCACTACTAGAGGCATCACCTCTGAAATGCGAATGGGTTTGTACCCCCATAACCGGACCAACTGCTGTGGTAGAAAATGTTTTAATCTGATTTTTCCTCATTGGTTGAGCCTTGAACCAGGTGTCGAAGTCCCATGGAGGCCATTTGCTCCTGTCTGGCCCATGTTTCCTCTGGAGCTCTTGCAGATATTTAAGCTGCAAAAAAAAATGACAAATTCCAAAAATTCAATAAGTAAACTGTGGAATTTATAACTCTTAAATTATATTCATAGTAATAATAGATTATTTACCCAAGCCTGGTGAGCTTCATCTGATACCCACTCTTCCGTTATAACTCCTTCGCTATCTTTTGTTTCTTTCACTCGGCCAAGCTTGTATATCTTCGCTATCTGCAATTCTTTAATCGTAACACCCTCATCTTCAGCCTGATTCACAAAACAATTAAAAAATCAATACTAAAATTTTTAATACCACACCCTAATATGTATTTTAAGAACCAATTACCAAAAAAAAATATACCACTTTTTCGGCCATTTCTTGGCCCGAATGCCTCCCACCAAACCAGTTCCTCAATGGCGCCTTCTTCCTGTTGATCTTGGCTTTTTCGCTCCTATTCTTGTGTGCAGGCCCATCCCAATAATCATAGAAATCTTGCTCATGATTTTCTGGAATCCATATATCATGTCTATTACGATCTTCGCCGTTGTCCCTTATCGCCAACATTATTCTCTTCAGTGAGTTCAAGCATTCGCTATAACGGTTGTTGCCAATTGTCTTCCAAACATTCCTAACTTTATACTCGTCGGCTTCATCCCACTGATATTGGCTCTGCGAATTTAAAATAATATAAATAATTAAAAACAAAAACATATGAAAAATAAACAACAATAAATGAAAAAAATATGTATTTTAATTAACTATTTTTAATATCTAATAAAAATTTCATTAAAAAAACTTACTTCAAATTCATTCCATGCGCTTTTCCTATAAGGTTCAGGAAAATCCTTGAATCGAAACCACGGGCCCTGACACAACTTCTTCAAAGTAGCAGAAATCGACGCACTAATGGCCGATTGGTCCCTCAACGCTCCAGTATATGGACAAAATGTGATCCACTGCCTATGATCGCGGTCACTTGGTATAAGTGCCCCTCTGCCCTGCCCTCGAAGATTTCTCGGCTCATCGTCATCGGGGGAATGTGATGGTCCTACATCGGCGGGCCCTCGTTCCGATGTCGGCCTGTCTGAAGCAATAGACGATGTTGGCATGTTGGAACCTAAGGCATGCGGCGACTCGGTGGTGGCAGTGCTGATCGGTGGAAGAGGCTCTATCTCGAAGCCAGCAATAAACCCATACGGGTCATAGTGCGTAGGGTGAACCGGCATATCATCATCATCATCATCAAGTGGGTTAAACGGGTGGACCGGGGGTCTACGTGGCTGCTGACTAGTAGATGCAGGTTCCTTCCCCGGACGCCTCCCCCTACGGGCTCCTCCACCCCTAGATGATCCCCGACCTCTATCTGCCATCTAAATTATCCGACAAAAATATCAATATAATCCTCCTTAAAATTTAGTAAATTGCATATTTGCAAACAAGCCCAAACCTTCTTATTCCTAAAATACACTCTATTAAATACATTCAACACAAAAAAACCCCCAAAAACTTCGAATTAATAATCTAATTCCTAATTTTGTTTCAACAAATATTTTCTAAATTACAAAGTAACCTCTAAAGTTCAATAACCAAATACTCTACATATTTGCAAACAAGCCCAAACCTTCTAATTAATTACCTTATTCCTAAAATATACTCTATTAAATACATTCAACACCACAAAAATTTTAAACTTCAACTCATTCCCCAAAAAACCCCAAAAACTTCGAATTAATAATCTAATTCCTAATTTTGTTTCAACAAATATTTTCTAAATTACAAAGTAACCTCTAAAGTTCAATAACCAAATACTCTACATATTTGCAAACAAGCCCAAACCTTCTAATTAATTACCACACAAATTTGAAACTTCAAATTGAGACTATAACTTTCTAAAAACTACATTATCTACCCTCAAGTTTTGTTAACTACAAGTTATACCCCTAACCTTTTGTTAAACTACAAATTAAGCTCTAAATTCGCAATTTATTAAACAATTAAGCCCTAAAATTGCAATTATGCCCTAAAATCCCAATTACGCACAAAAATTGAAATTAAACCCTAAAATGGCAATTAATTAAACAATTAAGCCCTAATTATATTAAAATCGCAATTAAGTACAAAACTATTTTAACATTACACATAACAACACAATAATCATATTCACATTAACAAATAACAACAAAAATCAAAATTATAATAACAATTTTAAAATTGCACAAATATAAATAATTGATGAAAAATAGTATAAGTTGCGTCAAATTGATCCTTGAGAAGAATAGAATTGCTTACCGGTAATTTTGGGTAATTTCCGGCGACGGTGGCGGTCAACGGTGGTCCACGGTGGTGCGGCGCTGTGTGTGTATGTGTGTGTGGGGGGTGTTGCGCGACGGGCAGTGTGTTTTAATATTTTTGCATCGGTTTTATCCGATGCAAAAATAGTTTAATACTTTCTTTTATTTTTTTTAATGCTGCATCGGATTTTATCCGATGCAGAGATATTTTATATGTTTGCATCAGATAAAATCCGATGCAGGGTCCCTTGCATCCGAAAATTCGGATGCAGGGTCAGTTGCATCCGAAATTTCGGATGCAGCCTACGTGGCTGCATCCGAATCATCGGATGCAAAGGCTGCATCCGAATTTTCGGATGCAGCCTTTCCGAGCCTAACTTTGCATCCGATATTTTCGGATGCAGCCTTTCCGAGCCTAACTTTGCATCCGATTTTTTCGGATGCAAAGCCTGCTGTTGCATCCGAATATTGCGATGCAATATAATTGCATCGCAATTTTCCAATTCAAACTATCTTGCATCCGAAAATAAAAATTCGGATGCAAGATTTTCTATGCTGTTGCTATGATTTGTTGTAGTGATACGTAGTATAGAGTATTCCCAATTGCAATTAACATTTGTTACAAACGTTAGTATAAAGAGGCCAATTGTGATATATATTAACATAATCATAAGTAGTTACGTTATTAGCAGCTACATATACCAATCTATTTATAAGTGACAATATGAATCGACGCTTCAAACGATTCATCAACGTGCAACTATTTTTTTTTTTCAGTAATCTATAACTTATATTGATGTACTTGATCATTAAATCAACGATTTATCTAAAATGGAGAGCGAAATTGTGAAATTAAAAATATGAATATTATTCCCTACCGAAAATCGGTCGCCAATACCGCTAATTTCCTAACGACTTTCGGTCGCAAATAAGTATTTCCGACCGACTTTCGGTCGCGAATAAGTATTCCCGACCGAATTTCGGTCGGGAATACTTATGAATATTATTCCCGACCGAATTTCGGTCGGGAAAAATAGTAAAACTTTTTTTTTTCGATTTTTTGAAAAATCTTGAAGTGTTTGTTAAGTATAACTATGTATTCTCAATAAATACATGAATTGCACTAACAAATAATTAGGTTAATGTTCTTTTAATTATGAAATTAGTATAAATTAACATATAAGTTAAGTTAGTTTGGAGTTTCACATATATATTAATCATGCGTAGTATAAAGTATTCACAATTGCGATTAACATTTGTTACAAACGTTAGTATAAAGAGGCTAATTGTGATATATATTACCATATGTTTAACATAATCATAAGTAGTTACGTTATTAACAGCTACATATACCAATCTATTTATCAGTGACAATAT
The DNA here is from genome assembly GCA_948329865.1 of Linaria vulgaris. Taxonomy (NCBI): domain Eukaryota; kingdom Viridiplantae; phylum Streptophyta; class Magnoliopsida; order Lamiales; family Plantaginaceae; genus Linaria; species Linaria vulgaris. The sequence continues at coordinate 79,270,306 of OX415252.1, forward strand.
GAATCGACGCTTCAAACGATTCATCAACGTGCAACTATTTTTTTTTTTCAGTAATACATAACTAATATTGATGTACTTGATCATTAAATCAACGATTTATCTTTAATGGAGAGCGGAATTGTGAAATTAAAAATGTGAATATTATTCCCTACCGAAAATCGGTCGCCAATACCCCTAATTCCCTACCGAATTTCGGTCGCGAATAAGTATGCCCACTATCCCGACCGAATTCTGGTCGGAAAAAGTATTCCCGACCGAACCGCGGTCGGGAATGCTTTTTTAAAAGTTCCCGACCGAAATCCGGTCGGGAATACTTTTCCCGACCGAAAAGCGGTCGGGAATGCTCCCGACCGATTTCCGGTTGGGATTTTTCCGTCGGGAAAACACCTGAATTCTTGTAGTGAGTGAGTAACGTTTCCACATATAACATATTACGAAGAGTATTATTTATTAATTATAATATTACATTCAAATTTTCACATCATCGTCTCTCCTAACATTTTATTTATCTGACAGGATTTCATTTTATTTAATTTAAAGAAACAAGAGTTACTCAAAGCTCTAGCGAACCGACCTATGGATGCTGATTATAGATATATTCTGCTAAAGGCTTTGACCAGTGATAAGCATAGTGAAGTGGTTCAACCACTTAATAACGGAGAGGGCAAGAGTCAACAAAATTTGAAGAAAATTGTTGAAGAAGAACAAGAGAGCTTGGCTGAAAGTGCGGTTTCCACTCTTTGCATGATGAAGAAGCAGCTCAGTAATAACTCGCAAGTTGGATCAGACATCAGTCCCAAAGTGCAGAATTTCAAGGCAACTGAAAGCTCGGGGGTGCTTAAGAGAAAAGAGAAGGACGATGTTTCTTCCGACATGGAAATTCTAGACAGTGCTAAAGCTCTCATAGGAAACTTTGGGCCTTCAAAATATAATGTCAGTTACCAAGATTTTGAACCTTTTTGTGGTGTATATATAGTGTCACAAATTTAAGTCTCCTTTTTTTGATCTAATGATGCCAATTGTTATTTTTGTTACGATGTGTTTAAAGTGGGGTGACTCGAACAAATCTGGTCGTTCAAATGTGCATTCTGAATTTGGAAAAAATGTCTTGAATGCTATGAAGAAACCATTTGACGAAGAGGAGTATCTCCAACATCAGAAAGCAGTTCAAGTGTATCTTGATTCTTATCCAGGTCAGTTTTGAGGTCTATCTATAGATTAATGATATTTGATCACAAGCTTATAAATTTCAATATCACTGATAAGGCATATCTTCTGTGTCTGCAGATCTCAAAGCCAAACTGGCAAAGTACCAATATGACAAGACAAAAAGCTTGATGATCTTGCGTGGATTTTTCTTCTGGCTCCAGGTCAGTTGTACTTTAATTGACATTTGGATCAATCCCTCTCTAGTTTCACGTAAAGATCGTATTCAAAAATGCCAATTAAGCTCTACGTACTGTATGCGGATTAAAGAATATATAGCGGCGTTATCTGGGAACACTGTATGAAATTCCACGGGAATTCTGGAATTTCTTGTAGTGTTCCCTGAGTCTAAATTGCATGCAAGGAAACATAAAATCAATTACATTGTTCCCACATTGGTCCTTGTTCTCCAGTTTTCGTAGAGTGCTTTTTTTTTTTTTGATCAGCAAAAGTAAAAATAAACTGCAGGAGGACAAGGGGTCCTCCAACCCCAAGAACAATACAAGAAATGTCCTCAACAATGTTACATCATTATTACATTAGTAGGGAACTGAAATAAATCAGAAAAGGAAAAACCAAAAGCATGATCATGTGCTTTCCTCCATTTCCATACTTGAACAAAAATAAACTCCATAATTCTTCCTCGGACCGCCGCCTCGTTGTGAAACACCTTTTTATTTCTTGCCCACCAAATATACCAAATCACAAAACACCAAAGTCCTTTCCAGAAAATAAGGTTCTTCTTGTTAACCTTCAAAGCAGAGTGTTGAGAGAAATGATCATAGGGATTGTTCGGGAGAACAGTAAGAATACCACATTTCCGATAAAAATCCATCCAAATAAGGTAAGCCTCCGTACACTCGAAGAAAAGATGTTGAGAGGTCTCCGTAAAAGAATTACAGAAGACACAATCAAGAGAGTTGCTTGTTGGTATGATGCCTCTTCGATGCAAATTGGTAGTGGTGGGAATTCGATCAAGTAACACGCGCCAGGAAAAAATAGCCATCTTCAGAGGAGCTGATTGCTTCCAGAAATAAGTAAAGAAAGATTGTGAACCGCTGCTTTGTCTATTTGCTAAGTATTTGTAGGCCGTCGCCACAGAATATTGAGAATTTTTATCGATACTCCACCTCCAGTGATCCTCGGTGTTTGGAATAAGCTGAATATTAGAAATAGTATGCAGTAGATTTTTTAACAATTCGCTTTCCCACTCAAAGAGCTGCCTTCTCCACGTAAAAGACCAGCTCCATTGACCATCATTCCACGAACCAAGATCATTCACATATGCATCCCTATTTGTACAGATCTGGAAAAGTCTAAAAAAAATCACATTTAAGTGGATTAATACCAACCCATTTGTCCTGCCAGAACTTGGTGTTGCATCTGTTGCCCACTCGACGCACCACATTATCAACAAACCATCCATTTGAAGAACCTAAATTACACACAATAAACACAATTTTCCACCAACTCGATTTAACTTTGAGACGAGTGTTTTCGCAATGAAGTAACGAATTGACATCAAACTGACCAAATTTAGCAAAGAAGATTTTTCTCCAAACACCTTCCTCATTACAAATCAGCTTCCGCAACCATTTTCCCATCAAAGCCTTATTCAAGAGGTCTATATTTTTAACATTAAGGCCACCATTCTCTTTTCTATCACAAACAGTGCTCCATTTGACCCATGCCGTCTTAACATTTTTAGAATTACCACCCCAAAAAAACGGTCTCTGAATTTTAGTAATGTCATTGATAACCTTCTTTGGTGCTTTATAAATGGACAAATAATAAATAGGAATACCAGCATAGACTGATTGCAGAAGAACAGTCCGGCCACCAAAGGATAATGGATTATTTTTCCATGACATCCATCGATTCTTCAGCGTATTTATAACTGGCAGTCATGTAGTGAAACTTCGATGGTTCGCACCTACCAGCACCCCTAGATATTTGAACGGAAAGGATCCAACTTGGCAATTCAGTTGTGATGCAAATTGATTGAGGATCTGATCGTCCACGTTCATCCCATACAGATGACTCTTTGCATAATTAATCTTCAACCCTGACATAACCTCAAAAATCATAAGCATACTTTTGATAGCAAACAGGTTAGTATTAGAAGGCTCACAAAAAAGAACAGTATCGTCGGCAAATTGGAGATGTGTGATCTCCAAGTTAGAGTTACCCATACGGATGCCTTTGTACATACCAGATTCTGTAGTTTTGTTGATGATTCTGGCAAGGCCCTCAGCAACAATGAGGAAGAGAAAGGGGGCCAACGGGTCGCCTTGTCTAAGTCCTCTATGAAATGCAAACTCCTCTGTAGGACTTCCGTTGACCAAAATTGAGGCCGTTGCTGTACGATTACATTCTTTTATCCATTCTCGCCATTTGACACCGAACCCCATTCTCTCCAGCATATGATCCAGAAAGCTCCAATTTACTCTGTCATAAGCCTTTTCAAAGTCGGCTTTGAACAGAATACCAGGTTTCCTTCTTCTTTTCAACTCTGCAATTATTTCATTAATTGCCACAATGCTGTCTGTAATATGTCGACCACCAATAAATTCACTTTGCTCCATGGAGATGATATAATTCATTACTTTGCTTATACGATTTGCCAGAAGCTTAGCGAGAACTTTGTACATTCACCCAATAAGAGATATAGGCCGATAGTCGTTAATGCCCACAGGATTAGATTTCTTTGGAATGAGAACTATGTGAGAAGCATTCATTCCTCTGACCAACTTATTGTTGGCATGAAAATCAGCCAAGAAGCGGAGGAAATCAACCTTAACATCACTCCAAAAAGTCTTCAAGAACTTCAAATTTATGCCATCCGGACCAGGGCTCTTGCTGCCGTCACATCTCCATATTGCATCTGTAACTTCATCCTCAGTAAAAGGCATAGTTAACGCTTCGGCCTCTTCAATTGGAACTTGTTTAAACTCAACGTTTTCAAAGATCGGGCGCTGCCAGTCCTCCTCGGAAAACAACACTTGGAAATGATCCTTAATTTCTCTTTTCACCTCACTAGGATTCCCAATCCACCTTTGTCCAATTCTGATCCCATGAATGTTGTTTGAGTTTCTTCTAGTTTTGATGCTTCTATGAAAAAATGCTGAATTTGCATCGCCATCCTTAAGCCACTTCATACGGGCCTTTTGAGCTAGAAGACTTTCCTTCTCCTTGAGGGCTTTCCATAATCCCCCCACACAATCTAGTCTCTGCCGAGCTTCGTCTTCATTAAGGCCACATGTCTCTTGCTTCAAATCAAGATTATGGAGTGTACCCTTTGCCTTCTCAATGTTGTTGTCCAACTGCCCATAAACCTCCCTGTTCCACTGTTTGAGACCTTGATTAAGGTACTTCACCTTTTCTTTGAGAACATAAGCGCCCCATCCGTTAACGTTGTAGCTCTTCCACTTTCTTTGAACGAATGGGATATATGCAGTATTCTCAAACCAACAGTCAAGCACTTTAAACACCTTTGGTCCCCAATCAACTGTCGGTGAGTGGAGAAGAAGCGGGCAATGATCAGACACTGTGCGTCTCAAACCTCGCTGAATCGAGTTAGGCCAAGCATCCATCCATTCATCATTAAGTAAAATACGATCAATTCTACTCATGGAAGAGCCATCAGGTCGCAGCCATGTAAATCTTCTCCCAATCAACGGAAGATCCACCAAGTCCATTTCAACAATAAAATTGTTGAAATCAATAGTATCCCTTTGAGAATATGAGGAATCTCTACCTTTTCTTTCATCAGACGATATGACAGCGTTAAAGTCTCCAATAACACACCATGCCCCAACCCTTTGCGAATTTTTCATAATAACCAGACTGTCCCAAAGATTCTTTTTCTCGCGAGTATCACAAGGAGCATAAACATTTACGATATGGCCCAATCTATTGTTGTCTTTCTAGATCCCGGAAACTCGAACGAACCCCTCTCCCACTTCTGCGTCAATAGAATGCAAGCATCCCTTTCTCCACAGTGTAATAATTCCGCCAGACCTTCCATTTGAGGCTTTAAAATGCCACTCGCAGTCGTCTCCCCCCAGATTGCACAACACACTTTCTGACCCATGACTTCCTTTTTAGTCTCTTAAATACACAGAACATCAACCTCATGAGAACGTATCAGGTCCCTAATATCCTTAACCTTGACTCCACTTCCCAGGCCCCTTATATTCAAGGATAACACAATCATTGCAGGAAATTATTGCATCCAATTCCTTCTTCCCTCTTCTGGTTCTGTCCATTATTCATGCAATTCCTAACACCAATTTCAGTCAACTTCTCAATAACAACAGTATCATTGCCTCCTCCTTTGATTCCTATATTTTTTGCAAATTCCCACACTTTTCTTGCTTCGTCTTGACATTCTTGCCTAATAAGAACAAGGTTCCTATTTGCAATGTCATCATCGGAAATAATTTGGCATAGATTCGGCATACCTGCACCATCCGAGTGACTTGAGGTGTTCTTCCCCTTTGACGCCGATTTTCGAGCAACTCTTTCTTCATCTGTCTTCTTCCAATTTTTATTTATGGAGCTGCGTTGACGACAATTTTGACCTTCCGAGGATTGTTCAATTTCATTCTGAGACTCCATTCCGCTGCAAACATCTTTCAACCTTCTAAGTTTTATCCTCTTAGTTACAGCTTTTCCATCTTTCTTTTTTGTTTTGCAAACTTCTGTGTTGGTGTCATTAGTAGCTATATTTTTTCTCCATGAAAATACGACTAATGTATTTTCTAACCGTGCTCAACATATTTGCTATAGTCTATGTCACAATTTTGACATGATAAGGCTACAAAACATTCTCCACTAATCTTGAATGTATGTGCTTGATCAGAATGACACAAACGGGAGTGTTTCAACCATGGACTGATCGCGAATGCCTTAATGTGGAGCTGAAATCTGGCTAGAATTTTCGGAGTTTGAGTACTTGAAAATTATGTCGAATAACCGAAAATGAAATCCTATGTTCTGTTTTTTCTTGAGTATAAATTAGTAGCTTTTCTCAATTTGAACTTTTTATATCGGTAGATGATTAACCTTTGATTTTCCCTGCTGCGATTCAGATCATTTAGTCTCTGAATTTCTGTGGGTTGTTTGAATCAGACGAATTATCAAAAATGCCTGATTTTTCAAAACATGCTGAAAATGCCATGTATCTTTTAAAATTTCTACTAAAAATGCCCGAAATGAAATTTACATACAAAATCTTTTATTTTTTCTGAAAATAATGCTAAAAATGCCCTGTATCTTTTAAAATTCTACCAAAAATGCACGAATTTTAAAACGCGACTTTTTGATTCAGCAACGCGACTCTTTGATTCGGATGCCACGTCAGATAAAAAGTCCGAATTTTTAAAATCGGGCATTTTTGTTAGAAAATTTAAAACTTAACGGGCATTTTCAGCAGGTTTGTAAAAACCGGGCACTTAGGATTAAACACAAAAGTTAGCGGGCATTTTGGACTATTCTTCCTATAGTATATATATGAATTTACACTGGTGTCGGTGAATTTTTGAAGTTGCGGTTCTTGATTGACAAATCATCTTTCAACCTACTAAACATGAAAACAAACATAAAAATACCACAAAACTATCAAGAATAATCAATTAAACAAGTGTAAAAACATGATAATGATGAGTATTTCCCAAACTCATCAGTCAACTTTCATGCCGGTCGCATATATATAGTTGGGAAAACCATCGACTTACAAACCGTGTGTTGGTGTATGCTTCGATTTCATTGTCATTTTTGTATCATTATTGAGCAACATGTGATAGTTTGAAGACTTGTTCTTGGGAATTATTTATTGTTACTCCGTTTGAGTTGTTCCTTGTTGTCGGTTGCTTGCTTCACATGTATCAATAATTCTGTACCTACGGATCTTGGGATTTAATTGTGTTACTGCAATCTTTTCCTTTTTTGTTCATGTGTGGCTTTTGGAAGTTGTTTGTATTGTCCAATAGTGTGTCGATTCCTGAACCACCGTTAGACTTACAACATATGTTTTCTGTGGTGGCATCTTAATCTATGGGGGTAATGATGTTTAGAAAATTATGTAACTTAAACTTTTATCATACAATCACGCACGTGGCGTAATCTAAACTGACATAGATGATTTCTTGCATAAGGTTTCGGATGAGATTTTGGTGCACCTTTAGCATGAATCAATATTATTGGCAATTTGTGTAACTTTTCATACTTTCTCATATTGCTTTTGGGTATTTTCAGTTCACTAATTGCTATGTGCATAACTTGCAGGTTGCATCACCACTAAGGAGCTTGGTACTATGATGCGATCCCTTGGGCAGAATCCACCTGTAGCCGAGCTTCAAGATATGATCAAGGAGGTGGATGCCGATGGTAACGGAACCATCGACTTCTCGAGTTTTTGAACCTCATGGCCATCCTGATTCTGAGGAGGAACTTAAAGAAGCTTTCCGCGTTTTTGACAAGGATCAGTATGGCTTTATCTCTGCTGTTGAATTGCGTCACATGATGACCAACCTTGGTGAGAAGCTGACTGACGAGGAAATGTACGAAATTATTAGGGAAGCTGATGTCCATGGTGATGGACAGATCAATTATGACGAATTTTCAAAAATATCATGTGTTATATTATATATATGTAACAAAAAGTTACAATTTGTGCGTAATAAAACGTCTTAGATCTAAGCAATAGTTAGTAATAATTTTTGTTTCTCCTCCAAAATATGGACAACAGTACTCAAATCGTTATGTAATGGAAAGTGAAAATCTTAAAAGAAATATTTAATCATATCTCTTAAACGTAACCTTAACATTTGATAGAGGTAACATAATATGACAAAGATCTCATTATTGTCAAATATTTAATCAAATTGGTACCTTTATAAGAGAATTGAATCACGTATCCATTTAATTATAAAAAAAAAAGAATCACGTATCCATTTGCATGACATATTCCTATTTCAGACTAAATTATTGTTTATTTGGCATATTACAAGCATAAATGTATTTGAATTATTGTTTATTTGGCAGATTATAAGCACAAATGTATTGTGTACAAATGATAACCTTTTGATAGATTTACTAAACTAATTAGTCAATATAATTAACGCACAGGTTTATAATAAATGTACGTGAAAGAATAAATAAGAGAAAAAGTGTATAACAACTACTTCATAAAACATTTCAACCCATAATATGAGAGCAAAATTTTCCCCAATTTTGGGAGGATTGTGAAGTGTTATGGAGTTCGTAAAAATAACACTACAAGAAAAAGGGGTCATTAGGGACTGTCTGGGCGGTCCCTAATGATCCCCCTGCGGTCGCTATTGGCAAATAGCGACTGTCTAGCGGTCGCTATACCACGGTCGCTATTGACAGTGGTCGCTTGCCAATAGCGACCGTTAAGCAGTCCCTATTGAGGTCATTAGGGACCGCACAATAGCGACTGTTAAGCGGTCCCTAATGACCTCAATAAGGACCGCAATATAGCGACCGATAGACAGTCGCCATACTTTCGAATAATAGGAATCGTTTGAGCGGTCCCTAATGTAGAATTTAGGGACCGTCAGACGGTCCCTAATTTCTACGATAGGGACCGACCAGACGGTCTGACGGTCCATAAATTCTACAATAGAGACCGACCAGACGGTCCCTAATTTTTACAATAGGGACCGCTCAGACGGACCCTAATGTCTACAATAGGGACCGACCAGACGGTCCCTAATTTTGCAATAGAGACCGCTCAGACGGTCCCTAATTTCTACAATAGGGACCGTCTGAACGGTCCCTATCTTATTTCAGAAAGTAGCAACCGTTTGACAATCGCTATATTTTGAAAAAAATTAGAATTTCCATGAATATTAGTAGGGACCGTCTGACCGTCCCTAATATCAAATATAGGGACCGTTTGACGGTCCCTAATATCAAAAACAGGGACCGTTTAACGGTCCCTACTAATATTCATAGTCTGAACATTAGTAGGGACCGTTAAGCGGTCCCTAATGACCCCCAGAAAAAATAATAATAATACAATTATATTCCGGATTTGTAATTTTACAAAAAAAAAAAACAATAAAATGATGAATAAAAAGTTAATATAATGACAATTGACATGAAAGAATAAAAGAATGTGAAGAGATGAACAAAATGAGTAATAATATAAAATGAATGAAATAAAAAACATGAATGAAATCAAAAACATGAATGAAATCAAAAACATGAAATCAAAAGTGAAGAATAGTAAATGAAGATCCAAAATAAAGAAAGTGTAAGAAAAAAAGATTGTTTTGGTGAAAAAAAGAAAATGAAGATCCAAAATAAAGAAAGTGAAAGAAAAGAAAATGAAGAAAAGATTGTGTTGGTGAAAAGAAGAAACGTTTTTGTGTTGGTGAAACGAAGAAAAAAAAGATAATATTTTTGTGTTGGTGAAAAGAAGAAAATAAGATAGTGTTTTTTGGAGATAGTGAAATGGGTGTAAGAGTGGTGAGATTATATAGATATGATGGGATTCAATTGGTTTTTGTCCGTTGGATGATTTTAGATGATCGACGATTTGAGATGGCGATCCGTGTTAAAGACATGATGGGGTACTTATGACCGTAGATTAGGATTTCATCGACGATTGAGAATTGATTTGGTGAAATTCAAATTTCCCCTTCACTTCAACCAAAAAATCTTGCCAAAAATTCAAAATTTTCGATTTTAATTACCGTTAAACGGTCCCTAATGTCAAATTAAGAACCACTTAACGGTCCCTATTGTCAAATTAGGGACCGTTAAGCAGTCCCTAATTTGACATTAGGGATAGTTTTAACGGTCCCTACTAAAATTCCTATTTAAAAATCGATTTTGTTTTACTGATGTTGTTGTGTTTGTGATTGTAAGCAACAAAACTCATTGTAATATATATGTAAATTGAAGTAATAAATGATTGCAAAACGAACTTTATAGTAGATTAGCTGTGAAATAATAGATTAATTGAGATCGATCGAGTTATTAACGTTCAAGATATATTTCACAAATGTACAACTAATTAATTATCAGTAGTTAGTTTTAATTGTTATCCGTGTTTATGATTTACTTCACAAACGGTAGCATAGATACGATTATCAGGCATAATCATTAGTGTAGACACTTAAAATTTGTGTCTAATTAAATCTCAACCCGTGGAGAATAATATATTAATTTTTAATTTATTTTTCTATTTTATTTTGGATTTATAATAAATTTATTTCCAAGGTAAAGTAGTTAAATTTATTAATTTTAATATATATGATGGATAAATTGAATAATGTCTTATTTATTAATTGGAGTTAAATTATCCAATTAAATTAAATAATGGCAAGTCTTGTAAAGCAAGAAAAGGAAAATAAATATATTATTTAATCCTAATATTTTAAAGGGTTAAATAAATATATTTATCAAATATCAAGACAAGGAAAGTCTTCTTCTCCAAGATTGAATATTCAAGAGATATCTAAAAGATTCATTTAGATCAAGTCTTCCAAATCAAGAAATTGTAGACGCGATCACAACCGTTCATCTCATCAGGAGATTCTGATTGAGATTCACTCCACAACTATAAATAGAGGTGGTCTTGAAGAAGAAAAGAGGGATATACACACAAATATTCACAAGTTGAAGAGGGAAAAGCTCCAAGTTTTTCGCTCCACCAAGTTCATCAAACTTCAAGGCGTTCTTCGCGGGATTCAAGGCGTTCTTCGCAAAAACCTCCATTTGATCCGACGTCAAGCTCCAAGTCCATCAAATAACCGTTTTTGAAGATCGCACTTCTGCCGAGGAAGATCGAGCTTCAATAAATTCAACAAATTCAAGTCAAGTTCATACCGTTCTCCGACAATCTTCAAGCAAGAAAGTCCGTTTGATTCGAGAACAAGCTGCAAGGCCCTCGACAAACTGTTATTGAAGATCAAGTCTCTTTCAAAGAAGATCAAAGTCCACATATCCGAAGAACTGAAGACGAAGATCATATCGTTCTTCAACAATCTTCAAACCAAATTCAAAGTCAAAAGTCCGTTCGATCCGAGATCAAGCTGCCAAGCCCTCACATCAACGTTTGTCAAGCATCCAAGTATTTTGAAGATCAAGATTCTTCAAAGAAGATTGACGTTCAACAATTTCAACAAGTCAAGACGAAGATCAAATTGTTCGTCGCGGAGATCAAGTCAAATTGTTAATTCAAGATCAAGCTCAAAAGCCCTTGGATTAACGTTCAACTTAAACCACGTGGAAGCGATCAAAGTCAATTCCACCGTCAAGTCAACCAAGTTTCATAATTAGAAAAGAATCAGAGGATTACTAGAGATTGTAACCCCATATTCATTTGAATAAATAAAAATTATTTGTACTTAATTTTTCTTGTCTTTTATTTTAAAGACTTAGAATTTTTAACGCTACAAATTTTGGCACGCCCAGTGGGACCATCTCTACCTCTCATCTCTTTTCTAGCAAGTCTACAAGTTTGAAGTCACAAGAAGTCAACGTTGCTCAACAATGGACAAGTCAATGGGGGCAACAAGCGGAGGCTCTTCTCGACCGATGATGGAAGCTACACTCGCATCGGGGGCAAGACACGAAGCTAATGAAAAGAATCAAGCACCTTCAATGGAGGAGCGAGTTGCTGCGTTGGCGAGAGCTATTGAGAGCTTCACAACACAAGTGCATAGACGTGAAGAGCGCTTGAATTGTCTTCTCCAAAAGCTAGAGATCCAAGAAGGAAATCACAACATTGAAGAAGTCATTGACAAAGTCAAAGTTAAAGGATGCATCAAACCTTCAAGCGACGTAATCGAAGTTGCAACTCATCCCAACGAACAAGAAGATGTAAAAAGTGACGGTCAAGGCATGACATATGTAAAGACTATTCATGGAGTTGAAGCTCAAGAATTCGATGGAGTGCAAGTCACTTCTCTTTTCCAAAAGTCAAATTTCTCAAGGAAGGAAGAGCAAGGCATCATGGCGCACACAAAGCCTTCTGAAGAAATCATTCACGATGCGGAAGTTGGAGAATACTTTAAGTCCTCAAGCCAGCAAATTCAAGTTTCTTCACAAGGCCTTGTCTCTGCCAATCAATTGAAGAAGTTCATCAAGGAAGTTGCAAAGGAACATGTAGCCCAACACAAGACTTTCAAACCTTACATGAAGCCTTATACTCAAAGGATAGAGAAATTGCAAATGCCTCAAAGTTATCAACCTCCAAAGTTTCAAAGATTCGATGGAAAAGGAGACCCACGACAACATGTTGCTCACTTTGTCGAAACATGCAGTAGCGCCGGAACTGATGGAGATCTTCTAGTCAAGCAATTTGTTCGATCCTTAGAAGACGTCGCTTTTGATTGGTATATTAATCTTGAGCCAAACTCCATTGACAACTGGAAAGATCTACAAAGTGCATTCTTCAATCGCTTTTATAGCACTCGACGCACTGTTTTTGAAGATCAATCCTCCTCAAAAGAAGATTGGTGTTCATCATATTCAAATTTTCTCAACGAAGATCATCAAGTTCATCACAAGGTTTAACTTTTGATTCGGGATCAAGTCCAAGTACCCTCGAATTAACGTTTTTCCAAGTCTAAATCATTTTGGTGAAGATCAAACCGAAGATTTCCACCATAAATCTTTAAACATTCAAGATCGTCGTTCTTGTCGAATTGAATCAGAGGATCGAATAGAGATTGAACCACAAATTGTATTTTATATTTAATTATATTTAATTTGTAATCTTTTTCTTGTCTTTTCATCGCAAGAGATCAAGAATTCGTTATTACAAATTTGGCACGCCCAGTGGGACCCTCTCTACCTCTCATCTCTCTTCATCAAGAACAAGGAATCAACCATATGGCTCCGATCAAGATGAGAACTATGTCCGATTTATTGGCTGATCCATCCACCAAGATTCCAAATAAAGATGTCCAAGACATTGTTCAAGGCGACTTCTCTATCTTCAACGAAGTCAATGATAACGAAGGTGTTGATAATGATAACTCTTCCCCATCAACTCCTCGCTCCACTTCGGGTCTTTGTTCTCCACCAGACACGGTGTTTGCATTGACAACAAGTAGTACAACTTTGGAAGAACAACTTGGAATGCTGACTAAGGCCATAGAAATGTTGAACAAACATGTGCAAGAACAAGATTCCAAGATAGAAAAGCTATTGAGTAAGGAAGACAAGGCCGAAGAGAGTCGTGGGAAAGAAGTGAAGTTTGGAGGATTTGAAGAGGGCGAGACATCCATAAGGCAACTATCAAGTGAGAAGGAGAAGTCTAATGCCAAAGAGTTTCAAGTCTCCTCAAATGGCATGATTCCCGCTGATCAACTGAAAGAGTTCATCATGGGAACTATCAAGAACAAGTTCGACGGAGGCTTTAAATCATCCTTCTCCTACTCCAAGCCATATACCCAAAGGATAGATAGCTTGAAGATGCCAAACGGATATCAACCACCAAAGTTTCAACAATTTGATGGCATAGGCAACCCAAAGCAACATGTGGCTCATTTTGTCGAGACTTGCAACAATGCTGGAACCTATGGTGACCGTCTTGTCAAGCAATTTGTTCGTTCATTAAAGGGAAACGCGTTTGATTGGTACACCGACTTGGAGGCAAACTCAATCGATAGTTGGGACGAGATGGAGCAATAATTCCTTAACCGCTTCTATAGTACACGAAGGACCGTTAGCATGATTGAACTCACAAATGCTCGCCAATGGGATGAAGAGCCTGTGATTGATTATATAAATCGTTGGAGAAACTTGAGTCTCAATTGTAAAGATCGGCTGTCCGAGACTTCGGCTATAGAGATGTGCATCCAAGGAATGCAATGGGGGCTCCGTTACATCCTCCAAGGAATACAACCAAGGACGTTTGAAGAGTTAGCAACTCGTGCTCATGACATGGAGTTGAGTATAGCCGCGAGTGGAGTCAATGGACCGCCCATGCAAGATTCGCGAAGTTTTAAAGACAAGCAAGACGCGAAGAAAGGAGGCAAACCTTTTAGCAAAGCGCATGCCAAAGAATCTATGGCGGTGAATGTTACTCCATTCAGAATTCAAGCCAAGGCAAATGACAAGAATGACCAGCGAAAGAGTGTTGGGGCCAATACTTCACAAGTTAATGAGCAAAGGAAGGCGACACTCAAGGAGATGCGATCGAAACAATATCCATTCCTTGACTCTGATGTTTCTGGAATATTTGACGATTTGCTCAAGGCCAATTTGATTGAATTACCTGAAATGAAGAGGCCAGAAGAAGCTAGCCGTTCTGATGACCCTAAGTATTGCAAGTATCATCGTCTTGTTGGACACCCAATCCATGATTGCTTTATATTCAAAGATAGAGTAATGCGATTGGCTCGTGAAGGGAAAATATCTCTAGAAGAGGATGTGGTCTCAGCAAATTTTGTCGCACTCTCAAGCCAGATAGATGGTTTACAAGACATCCATGTCATGGCTTCATGCAATGCGACACACGAAGGGGAGGAAGTTGCGGACTCCACTCCGAAGGCTTTTCATGTTACGAACCAATGCATGTCGACTATCTGCTTCACAGATGAAGATCTTGTACTAGGTTCCAAGCTCCATAATCGACCGTTGTTTGTCACCGGATATATTCGCAAGCAAAGAGTCAATAGAATGTTGATCGATGGAGGTTCCGCAGTCAATATCTTACCTCTACGCACTTTGAATGAACTAGGGATCTTGGTGAATGAACTTTCAAGTTGTCGCTTAATGATCCAAGGTTTCAACCAAGGGGGGCAAAGAGCCATCGGGATGATAAGATTAGAACTACTTATCGAAGATATGTCGTCTAGTACACTATTCCATGTCATCGAATCTAACACATCTTACAACATGTTATTGGGTCGACCTTGGATACACGAGAATGGTGTTGTTCCTTCAACATTACACCAATGCTTTGGATATTATCAAAACGGGGTCGAAAGAAAGGTACATGGTGATGCAAAGCCTTTTGCTGATGCTGAATCACATTTTGCAGATGCAAAATACTATATCGAAGGAAAGAGCGCCCTGAGCCTCGAAGGAGTCGAGCAATTGGGGAAACAAAGTGCAAGTGGATTCCCTTCTGATGATTCTAGTGACATGGAGAAAAGTAAATTTTACACGCCGCTTGTTGAGGGCAGACCATTGAAGGAACTTACATTTCCTCTTATAACACTTGAAAGAAAAGGGCCCTCCCCTCTGCTTGAAGAACCGCAACCGAAGAATCTTGCTCTTGATGTTGTCACAGAGAAGTCCATTGGACTCGGTGTCGAGAAAGTTACGCCAAAGGAAAAGGAGCATGTTACTCCGAAAAGTCGGATAGCCCTTGGCTATAAGTCACCAAAGCCGATTCGCATCACCATAAAGAGGGCTAGCGCTAACTACACAGGTGAAGTAGAGGGTTCAACAACAAGCTATGAAGAGAGGGGGCCACGCGTGTCGGTCTTCAATAGGCTTGGTTTGAACAAAACAGTTTTTGATAGGCTCGGCCCAACTAGAAAGTTTGATTGGAGAAGATTGGGTGTTTCACATATGTCGACCCACACTAAAAAGGCCCACAAATCATTGAACTCTAAGAAAGTTCAAAGTCTGATTCCATCTCGTATGACCCGTCATGAAGACTTGATAGTGTCATGTGATGAAGTACTCAAAGTCAAGTGGCAGACCACGATACTCACGAGAACTAAGGAGAAAGATGAAGAGAGCGTGGGATCATCATGGCATATCACTTCTCATGAAGAGGACGTTGAAGAAGATGCCGAAGATGCACCTGTTGAGTTAGAGGAAGGTGTCAAGGCCACTGTTGATGAGTTAAAAGAGATAAACTTGGGAAGTGTCAATGACCCAAGACCAATTTACATAAGCGCATCCTTGGGACCCGATGAGGAGCAAAACTACATTGAGTTACTGCACGAGTTCAAAGATGTATTCGCTTGGTCCTATAAGGAAATGCCAGGTTTGGACCCAAAAGTGGCGGTGCATAACTTGTCAGTGAAAAAAGATGCTCGTCCTATCAAACAAGCTCAACGAAGGTTTCGACCTGATTTGGTACCGTTGCTCGAAGCTGAAGTTAATAAACTCATTGAAGTTGGATTCATCAGAGAAGTCAAATATCCAACTTGGATCTCTAGCATTGTACCGGTAAGAAAGAAGAATGGTCAAATCAGAGTTTGTGTTGACTTTAGAGACCTCAATGGAGCATGCCCTAAGGATGACTTCCCTCTGCCAATTGCTGAACTCATGATTGATGCTACTATGGGACACGAGGCTTTATCTTTCATGGACGGATCTTCCGGATACAATCAAATTCGCATGGCCCCTAGGGACGAAGAATTGACAGCTTTCCGTACCCCAAAAGGTATATATTGCTACAAGGTGATGCCCTTTGGGTTGAAGAATGCGGGTGCAACCTATCAAAGGGCGATGCAAAATATCTTCGACGACATGTTGCACAAGAATGTTGAATGTTATGTGGATGATCTTGTGGTAAAGTCAAGAGACCGAAAAGATCACATCAATCACTTGCAGAAAGTCTTTGAGCGACTACGAAAATATCAATTAAGGATGAACCCACTAAAGTGTGCGTTCGGTGTAACATCGGGAAAGTTCCTTGGCTTCATTGTTCGTCGGCGAGGCATTGAGATCGAGCAAGCCAAGATTGACGTGATAGTTAAGATGCCAGAGCCACGAAATATTCATGAGCTCAAAAGTTTACAAGGAAAATTGGCGTATCTCCGAAGGTTCATCTCAAATTTGGCTGGCCGTTGTCAACCATTCAATCATTTGATGAAGAAAGACATTCCGTTCAGATGGGATGAATCTTGCCACAACGCTTTTGAACGAATCAAGTCGTATCTGATGAAACCTCCCATTTTGGCTGCTCCTGTGCCGGGACGTCCCTTAGTTCTATATATTGCCGCACAAGAAAGATCTGTGGGGGCATTGCTTGCCCAAGAAAATGACGAAGGGAAAGAAAATGCACTTTACTACTTGAGTCGAACGATGACGCCAAATGAGTTGAAGTACACTCCAATTGAAAAGCTATGCTTGGCTCTCGTGTTCTCGATTCAAAAATTAAAGCATTACTTTCAAGCTCATACCGTTCGCCTTGTATCCAGAGCAAACCCTTTAAAGTATGTCATGTCTAGACCTGTGTTGTCTGATCGACTTGCAAGGTGGTATCTTCAACTACAACAATTTGAGATTTCATATATCCCTCAAAAGGCTGTAAAAGGACAAGTATTGGCGGATTTCCTAGCTGATCACCCCATCCCTGCCGAGTGGGATTTAGTTGATGACTTGCCTGATGAAGACGCGCTCGTGGTTGAAGTTGCTCCTCCATGGGAAATGTACTTTGATAGTGCCGCACATAGAAATGGAGCTGGCGCTGGCGTCATCTTTCTCACACCTAATGGAGAGGTGTTGCCATATTCCTTCACACTAACCCAAAATTGCTCAAACAACGTTGCGGAATATCAAGCCTTGATACTTGGGCTAGAAATGGCAATGGAGCTAAAGCAGTCTCACTTAAGGGTGTATGGCGACTCAAAGTTGGTTGTCAATCAGTTATATGGCGAATATGAGGTTAAGAAGCCAGAGTTACTCCCATATGTGAAGTATGCAAGAAAATTGATCAAAAGTCTCGGCGATGTCTCAGTGGAGCATGTGCCAAGGAATGATAATGGGCAGGCTGATGCATTAGCAAAGCTTGCTTCTATGTTGGTTACCTCGAAGGAGAAGACTTGCGTACCAGTATGCCAAAGATGGATACTTCCTTCTGTTCTAGACAACAACGATGAGCAAGGTGATGATGAGGAAAGCCACGCGGTGGAGGTCTACGAAATTGAATTGGAAGATTGGCGACAATCGTTCGTAGATTACTTGAAGTATGGAAAATTGCCTGATAATGTACGTCAAAGGATTGATGTTAGACGTCGTGCAGCTCGCTTCATATTCTATAAAGGAACGCTCTACAGACGCTCCTTTGAGGGAGTTTTCTTGCGTTGTCTAGGCAAAGAAGAAGCTATGCAAGCTATGGAAGAAGGACATTCCGGAATTTGTGGAGCTCACCAGTCCGGTCCGAAGTTACATTTCCGCATCAAGAGGATGGGCTACTATTGGCCTACCATGGTGATTGATTGTATGAAATACGCACAAAGGTGTCAAGCTTGTCAGTTCCATGCAAACTTTATCCATCAACCGCCGCAACCTTTACATCCAATCGTGGCTTCTTGGCCTTTTGATTCGTGGGGTTTGGACGCTGTCGGTCCCATGACAAAATCTTCTGGCGGACACTTATATATTTTGGCTGCAACCGATTACTTCTCAAAATGGGCTGAAGCTGTGCCTCTCAAAGAAGTTAAGAAGGAAAATGTTGTTAACTTTATCCGCACCAATATCATTTACCGCTATGGAGTCCCTCGATGCATCATCACTGATAATGGAAAACCCTTTTGCAATGGCTTGGTGGACAAGCTATGTGAGAAGTTCGGATTTAAGCAAAGAAACTCTTCCATGTACTATGCCGCTTCCAATGGCCTCGCCGAAGCATTTAACAAAACTCTTTGCAACTTGTTAAAGAAAGTGGTGGCAAAGTCGAAGAAAGATTGGCACGAGAGGATTGGAGAAGCTTTATGGGCCTATAGAACTACTCATAGAACACCAACACAAGCAACCCCGTATGCATTGGTTTATGGAGTAGAAGCAGTCCTCCCTCTTGAGCAACAAATCCCATCTCTAAGGATAGCCCTACAAGAAGGACTCACCGAAGAAGAGAATGCTCGTTTGCGCTTGCAAGAGTTGGATGCCCTTGATGAAAGAAGACTAAAAGCACAACAAAAACTTGAGTGCTATCAAGCTCGTATCTCCAAGTCTTTCAATAAGAAAGTTCGTCGACGCTCTTTTCAAGTCGGTGATTTAGTACTTGCAGTGCGAAGGCCCATCATTATCACTCATCGAACTGGAAGCAAGTTCAATTCAAAGTGGGATGGCCCTTATGTAATCATGGAGGCATACACAAATGGCGCTTCTAAGTTGGTCGCCGAAGACGGATTAAGAATTGGTCCCATCAACGGAAAATTCTTAAAACAATACTATCCGTGAGTGATGGAACGTACTCCTGGCCCGCACGAGTATAAACTGTGAATGGCAACCACCAATGGTAAATTATGTGGTTAAAATGATAACTTACCCCACTAATGGTATTTTATGTGGTTAAATTTTAAATACCCCACTTTGTTCAAAGTGGTTAAAGAATGAATACTCCTGGCCCGCATGAGTATAAACTGTGCACGGCACCCCCCTTAAATCAATTCTGATTTGTTTTGAACTACGTTATGACTTGATCCTTTTTATTAAGGTACGTAGGCAGCTTAGAAGTTTTCTAAGTTCAGCCATGAAATCTGCTTAAGTGGGTTTTATTGCGTTATGCTACATTGCTCATGAAAAAGAAGGATAACGCCAAATATTCACAAGTTGAAGAGGGAAAAGCTCCAAGTTTTTCGCTCCACCAAGTTCATCAATCTTCAAGGCGTTCTTCGCGAAAACCTCCATTTGATCCGGCGTCAAGCTCCAAGTCCATCAAATAACCGTTTTTGAAGATCGCACTTCTGCCGAGGAAGATCGAGCTTCAATAAATTCAACAAATTCAAGTCAAGTTCATACCGTTCTCCGACAATCTTCAAGCAAGAAAGTCCGTTTGATTCGAGAACAAGCTGCAAGGCCCTCGACAAACTGTTATTGAAGATCAAGTCTCTTTCAAAGAAGATCAAAGTCCACATATCCGAAGAACTGAAGACGAAGATCATATCGTTCTTCAACAATCTTCAAACCAAATTCAAAGTCAAAAGTCCGTTCGATCCGAGATCAAGCTGCCAAGCCCTCGCATCAACGTTTGTCAAGCATCCAAGTATTTTGAAGATCAAGATTCTTCAAAGAAGATTGACGTTCAACAATTTCAACAAGTCAAGACGAAGATCAAATTGTTCGTCGCGGAGATCAAGTCAAATTGTTAATTCAAGATCAAGCTCAAAAGCCCTTGGATTAACGTTCAACTTAAACCACGTGGAAGCGATCAAAGTCAATTCCACCGTCAAGTCAACCAAGTTTCATAATTAGAAAAGAATCAGAGGATTACTAGAGATTGTAACCCCATATTCATTTGAATAAATAAAAATTATTTGTACTTAATTTTTCTTGTCTTTTATTTTAAAGACTTAGAATTTTTAACGCTACAAATTTTGGCACGCCCGGTGGGACCATCTCTACCTCTCATCTCTTTTCTAGCAAGTCTACAAGTTTGAAGTCACAAGAAGTCAACGTTGCTCAACAATGGACAAGTCAATGGGGGCAACAAGCGGAGGCTCTTCTCGACCGATGATGGAAGCTACACTCGCATTGGGGGCAAGACACGAAGCTAATGAAAAGAATCAAGCACCTTCAATGGAGGAGCGAGTTGCTGCGTTGGCGAGAGCTATTGAGAGCTTCACAACACAAGTGCATAGACGTGAAGAGCGGTTGAATTGTCTTCTCCAAAAGCTAGAGATCCAAGAAGGAAATCACAACATTGAAGAAGTTATTGACAAAGTCAAAGTTCAAGGATGCATCAAACCTTCAAGCGACGTAATCGAAGTTGCAACTCATCCCAACGAACAAGAAGATGTAAAAAGTGACGGTCAAGGCATGACATATGTAAAGACTATTCATGGAGTTGAAGCTCAAGAATTCGATGGAGTGCAAGTCACTTCTCTTTTCCAAAAGTCAAATTTCTCAAGGAAGGAAGAGCAAGGCATCATGGCGCACACAAAGCCTTCTGAAGAAATCATTCACGATGCGGAAGTTGGAGAATACTT
Organism: Linaria vulgaris; assembly: GCA_948329865.1. NCBI lineage: Eukaryota > Viridiplantae > Streptophyta > Magnoliopsida > Lamiales > Plantaginaceae > Linaria > Linaria vulgaris. Next base: position 79,291,398 of record OX415252.1, read on the forward strand.
TAAGTCCTCAAGCCAGCAAATTCAAGTTTCCTCACAAGGCCTTGTCTCTGCCAATCAATTGAAGAAGTTCATCAAGGAAGTTGCAAAGGAACATGTAGCCTTATACTCAAAGGATAGAGAAATTGCAAATGCCTCAAAGTTATCAACCTCCAAAGTTTCAAAGATTCGATGGAAAAGGAGACCCACGACAACATGTTGCTCACTTTGTCGAAACATGCAGTAGCGCCGGAACTGATGGAGATCTTCTAGTCAAGCAATTTGTTCGATCCTTAGAAGACGTCGCTTTTGATTGGTATATTAATCTTGAGCCAAACTCCATTGACAACTGGAAAGATCTACAAAGTGCATTCTTCAATCGCTTTTATAGCACTCGACGCACTGTGAGCATGATAGAGCTTGCGAATTCACGTCAACAAGAAGATGAGCCAGTGATTGAGTACGTCAATAGATGGAGAAATCTATCCTTAAGCTACAAAAAGAAATTGTCTGAAAATTCAGCCATAGAGATTTGCATCCAAGGGATGGATTGGGGTCTCGCATAATACTTCAAGGAATCAAACCAAGAACCTTTGAAGAGTTGGCGATGCGTGCGCATGACATTGAAATAAGCGTGAACTCTACTAAAGAAGAAAGCTCGACTCACGTCCTTAATACTGAAGGTGATGATACAGATGACACCGATGATGAAGAGGGCGCAACATAAAATTTCATTACAGCCAATATGCTCCTTGAAACGAGCTTAAACTATCTAAAATCTTCAAATTAAGTGTCAAATCATGTACTCCTTGATAAGAGTATAAACTATCAACATTCTCCTTAACACGAGTATAAACTGTTTACATATGTGAACTTAAAGTAAATATTCAAGTCTTCAAATTAATATCCAAGTCTTCAAGTCTCCTAGACACGAGCCAAAAAGTCTGCAAATCCTTCAAATCCAAGTCTTCAAGCAAATCCTTCAAGTCTTCAAGTCTCCTAGACACGAGCCAAAAGGTCTACAAATCCTTCAAGTCTTCAAACCAAATGCGCAAGTCTTCTAAACACGTTGAAGGTCTGCAAATCCTTCAAGTCTTCAAGTCCTCCTCGGCACGAGCAAAAAGGTCTGCATGTTCTTCAAGTGTCCAAGTCTTCAAGTCTTCAAGTCAATTGCTCCATGACGCACGAGTCTAAACTGCACGTTACTCCTGGTTTGCATGAGTATAAATTGCACCATCTCTAAATCAAATTTGATATGCTTTGAACTACGTTGTGACTTGATTCCTTTGTTGGATACGTAGGCAGCTTAGAAATTCTGAGTTCAGTCATATCCTTTTACCAAGTTATCTTGAGGTGAAGATGTTATATTAAACTCCTTGAGGTATGATGAGCTGATAAGACGAGTTAAGATTCCGTCAAGTAGGAGATAAAGAACGTCAATGCTTTGAATGTTTACCGTGAAGTCAGGCTGCAAGCTTTTGAGCGCTTCTTGAGTTGATACTACAAAGTTCAATTCCAATCTTCAATCCCTTCGCTCCAAGAGGATAGCTGCAATCTTGCTCCAAGCTCACTTGATCGTTGACTAGACGCCTTTGTGTTGTTAAATCAAAGTCGATACCTCCAAACTACCATTCCAATCATGAAAAGGATATGCCTTGCATGTTTAACTAGAGAAGTCCTTTAAGAAGATGGAACGTAGTTTGACAAGTATGTCGTTTGACCACTCCCATATCGGCGAGGTTCTTTGAAAATTCAGGGTGGAGTGCAACAAGTACGCCATTCCGCTTTGTCCAACGAAGAGAATTTGTGAAGTTCTCAAAGAGGTTAGTCATCTTGAACGTTTCTTTGACGAATGAAGCTGACATCTTTAATGGGAAGAACGCATGAGTATGACCAATGAGATGGGTGCGCATGTGTTTGAAGCCAAGTCTCCTCATTGAAGTCGTCTTTGATGCCAAGTCATGAAAACAATGTCTTCTCCTTCCAGATGTCCTTGATGTAGGGTTGTCGAAACAAGCCCACTCATGCTGAATGTCTTTGACGCCAAGCCTTGAAAACAAGTCCACTCCTGCTGAACGTCTTTGACGCCAAGTCTCGAGAACGAGTCTGCTCTTGCTGATTGTCTTTGACGCCAAGTCTCGAAAGCAAGTCTCTTCTTTTCGGATGCCTTTTGAAGCCAAGTTTTGAGGATAATGTCTCCTTCGAGGTTTCTTTGATGCCGAGTCGTGAAAAGAATGTCTCCTCATTCAAGCTCACCAATGATGTTGTGTCCATTAAGGTTTGAGTGTGCTCCTCCTCTCCTTGCAAGAGATCTGGAATTTGTCAAGTATTGTTGCACGCATAAAAGCTTTCATGATCTCCAAGTTGCAATTTATGTGAATATGAACGCAAGGGTTGACATGTATCTTTGTGAAAGTCGTTCGCTCTAATATCCAGGAAAGAAGCGAACCTCGCCCAGAATGTGAAGAGAGGCGTTTGTCCACACGACGTCGCCTTGCATGATGCGTCGTCCCAAAGTTAAAAGAAGGCGTGTGGTTAGTTGATGGTTGGTGATGCGCGACACGGAGCACCAACAGTCGAGAGGATCTACTCGAAGATCGGGGATATTCTTCAGTCCACTCCTTCAATTGCTCCTTCAATTGACCGTTGCTCGTCAAGGTTGGCCACGGGCTTGCATAATGTCCATCAATCGGAGTGCCCACCTTCAAGAATGTGTCTCGCCTAGTTGATCGGTTGTCGTCGTCAATGATGACCAAGTTCTCCGCGCCGGATGAGGAAGAGCCATTCTTGAATGAAACCATTGTAGCGATTCTGAAAGGGTTAGAAAGACAAGTTAGCAGTTGACGGAGGAGGATGGAGCAAATAACCAAAAAAAAAAAAAACAAAAAAAAACTGCTGCGTCTCTGAACAAAAAGAAAAAAAAAAGGGTTGATTTGGCTACCGTAAGAAGAAGGGTAACTGTCTCGATCGTCGGCTCTTGTTCCTCGATCACCTTCTCCGAATGGCTGCACAATAAAAGAATTGAAATAATTAAATTCTTGTGATTATATATTATCACATATATATATATATATATATATATATACATACACATATATATATATATATGTATGTATGTATGTATGTATGTATAAGCATATCAGAAAAGAAGAAGCAGGAAGCCACTGTCTCCGTAGTCCGTTGGTGACGACTTCGGCAAAGTACGTGAAAAAAATCTACGTCGAGGCACTCACCAAATTTGAGAAAATTGCAGAACTTTGAAGCTAACGTGAACTTGGAAAAAGAGATTGTAAAAAAAATAAGACTTGCGGAAGCGTAACGAAGCTGCGAGATGTCCGTGCTTGTGAATGAAATTATACGGTGCTCAGCTCTCCTTTTGTAGGGAAGAATGAATGTTGAATTTGGAAAATTACGGCAAAGGAAACTTACAAAGAAAGGGACGATGATACAGAGTAAGGAAAGAGTTTTCGATGGGAAATTTTGCTACGTGAAGACACGGGGAAGGTTTTTGTTTCCATCATCAGACACCCCCTCGTGAAAATCTAATAAGGCATCATGACCAACAAGAATTTCCTTCCGAAAAAAAAAATTGCCCTTGCGCAGCAACAAAAAGAGCAAGTATATATGCACGGATTTTGCGAGAAGGAAAGAAAATAATCCTCTGTTTTGTTCGGGACAAGTTTGATACAATATTTTCTGAAATCTCCAAATTTCTGTTGGCTTTCGAAATAGAAAAGGAACATGATGTGTGCATTTCCAAAGTCGCGGCCTGGGAGAAAGGAAATTTTCTAAATCCTGCAAATAGATCCGTTAGTTTCAAATGTGGAAGATGAAAGGAATTATCCCATGTTCTTGGCTCACATGGACCATAAGTTGTGGGCCCCACAAAAAAAATAAAAAAATCGGTTTGACATGGATATATATTATATATTGGCCATGACTTGTGCATATGTGTGTTATATATATATGTAGTATTATGTAAGTACGTGTATACATATATATATATATGGTATATATATGTACATATATATGTAGTACTATTTATGTGCGTATATATATATATATATATATATATATGTATATATCCTGAAATGCAATGCAACCTCTCTTTTACATATGGGTTTCGATTGCGCCGGAGATCGAAGCAAAATTGTGCCTCGTCCGCGACATGTTTTTACTATATGACTCCGCGAACAAGTCACAAGGGGGCAATTTGTAGACACTTAAAATTTGTGTCTAATTAAATCTCAACCCGTGGAGAATAATATATTGATTTTTAATTTATTTTTCTATTTTATTTTGGATTTATAATAAATTTATTTCCAAGGTAAAGTAGTTAAATTTATTAATTTTAATATATATGATGGATAAATTGAATAATGTCTTATTTATTAATTGGAGTTAAATTATCCAATTAAATTAAATAATGGCAAGTCTTGTAAAGCAAGAAAAGGAAAATAAATATATTATTTAATCCTAATATTTTAAATGGTTAAATAAATATATTTATCAAATATCAAGACAAGGAAAGTCTTCTTCTCCAAGATTGAATATTCAAGAGATATCTAAAAGATTCATTTAGATCAAGTCTTCCAAATCAAGAAATTGTAGACGCGATCACAACCGTTCATCTCATCAGGAGATTCTGATTGAGATTCACTCCACAACTATAAATAGAGGTGGTCTTGAAGAAGAAAAGAGGGATATACACACAAATATTCACAAGTTGAAGAGGGAAAAGCTCCAAGTTTTTCGCTCCACCAAGTTCATCAATCTTCAAGGCGTTCTTCGCGGGATTCAAGGCGTTCTTCGCAAAAACCTCCATTTGATCCGACGTCAAGCTCCAAGTCCATCAAATAACCGTTTTTGAAGATCGCACTTCTGCCGAGGAAGATCGAGCTTCAATAAATTCAACAAATTCAAGTCAAGTTCATACCGTTCTCCGACAATCTTCAAGCAAGAAAGTCCGTTTGATTCGAGAACAAGCTGCAAGGCCCTCGACAAACTGTTATTGAAGATCAAGTCTCTTTCAAAGAAGATCAAAGTCCACATATCCGAAGAACTGAAGACGAAGATCATATCGTTCTTCAACAATCTTCAAACCAAATTCAAAGTCAAAAGTCCGTTCGATCCGAGATCAAGCTGCCAAGCCCTCGCATCAACGTTTGTCAAGCATCCAAGTATTTTGAAGATCAAGATTCTTCAAAGAAGATTGACGTTCAACAATTTCAACAAGTCAAGACGAAGATCAAATTGTTCGTCGCGGAGATCAAGTCAAATTGTTAATTCAAGATCAAGCTCAAAAGCCCTTGGATTAACGTTCAACTTAAACCACGTGGAAGCGATCAAAGTCAATTCCACCGTCAAGTCAACCAAGTTTCATAATTAGAAAAGAATCAGAGGATTACTAGAGATTGTAACCCCATATTCATTTGAATAAATAAAAATTATTTGTACTTAATTTTTCTTGTCTTTTATTTTAAAGACTTAGAATTTTTAACGCTACAATTAGATCAAGTATTCATTAATTATACGTATATATGTAGATCGAATTAATTTGTCATTATGTCATTCGTCGTACAAAACAATAGGAGAATCTTCAAAGCGGCCCGTTCTCCTTGTATAATGTTTGGATATACAATGTGTCGTTGTACTTATTATTATTTTAACTATTCCAATGGTTATTATGAACTAAACATACAACGCGGCACCTCAAACCATCGAAAAATTCATAATTTTGATGTATGAATATTAGTAGGGTCTGTCAAGCGGTCCCTAAATTAACAATAAGGACTGCCAAGCGGTCCCTAATTTGACAATAGGGACCGTTTGGCAGTCCCTATTGTAAAATTAAGGACCGTTTGTCAGTCCCTACTAATATTCATACTTTAAAATCGATTTTTTTATTGATGTTCGTGTGTTTGTGATTCTAAGCAACCAGACTCATTGTAATATGTAAATTGAAGTAATAAATGATTGTGAAACCAACCTTATAGAGATTAGTTGTGAAATAATAGATTAATTGATATCGATCGAGTTATTAACGTTCAGGATATATATATTTCACAAATGTACAGCTAATTATCATTAGTTAGTTTTAATTGTTATCCGTGTTTATGATTTACTTCACAAACATTAGCATAGATAAGCTTATGAGGTATAATCATTAGATCAGGTATTCATTAATTATACGTATATATGTATATCAAATTAAACCCTAAACCCTAAACCGAGTAGGTGAATCTTCAAAGCGGCCCGTTCTCCTTGTATAATGTTTGGATATACAATTTGTCGTTGTACTTATTGTTATTTTAACTATTAAAATGGTTATTACGAACGAAACATACCACGCAGCACCTCGAACCATCGAAAAATTCATAATTTTGATGTACGAATATTAGTAGGGACTGCCATGCGGTCCCTAATTTCCACATTAGGGACTGCGAAGCAGACCCTATTTTCACATTAGGACCGCTTAACGGTCCCTATTAAACTTATAGGGACCGCTTACCGGTCCCTATTAAACACATATGGACCGTTATGATGTCCCTATTGACAACGGATAGTATCATTAGGGACCTCTTGAGCGGTCCCTAATGATAAAGGCTACTATCGTTAGGGACCGCCTGGGCAGTCCCTATTGTTAGTATCCGTTGTCAATAGGGACCGCCCAGGCGGTCCCTATTGACTAACAGTGCCCTATAAATATGACTCTTCTCTACTCTCATTTTCATTCCAACCTTCCATACTTCATAAGGTATGCACGTTTTTTCTCCTTACTATCCCAAATTTTAATTTCAATATATTTTGTTATTTTATTAGATTCTAACTTATAACTATTTATTTGTTGATAGGTAATATTACACATACAAAGGGTAATCGTGGTGTACGAAACTTTCTTGCGGCGCGCTTTTCACGCTTCAAGAAGTACGTTCATCTCTATTTAACTCTTTAAATTTCTTGTGGTGGATGATTCAACTCTATTCATATAATTAAATAATGGATTACATAATGGATAAACCTTGGATGCGGTAACTCACTCGACCTCTGACTCTGTCCAGCTCCGATGTCGTGTACAGGTGATGGAGTCTGAAGTCTGGTAGACTCGGCAGATGGGGGCACGCGAGTCCCTACTGAAGCTGAAGTAGGTGGTCGTGGCACCTCGGACCTTGTGGACTCTGATGATCGAGGTAGTGGCACCTCGGCGGTCTCAAACTCTGCTAATAACTGCCGCTGCAACACTGGTGTCCTCGACGTAGAGACGTCACCTGACCCTAGTGCCGAAACGGATGGCTCGGCTGGAGGGCCATCCGATGCACGAGTCGCCGATTGGACAATCCGTACAGGTCCAAACCTACCTTGATCTCCCCCCCCCGACTACTACTATCACCACGGCCAACACCGCTACCACCTACTGCGCCGCTAGCACTGGCACCAACCCCACCACGGCCAACACCACCACGACCTACACTGCCACTATCAATGGCACCAACCCCGCCACTACCAGTGGCACCAACCCCACCACGGCCAACACCACCATGGCCAACACTACTCGTGACTCGTCCACCGCTACGAGTACCCGACACCCCAGTACGACCTCCATCTCCACGACCTCGACCTCGACCTCCAGTACCGCTAGTGGTGTTACGTGATGTCATGCCGAAAATATGTATATACTGTAAAAATGAAAATATAACATTTAGAAAATCAAATCAACATTTGAATCTAATTTAACAATTTAACAATCTAACATATAACTATTTCAAATTTAACAATTCAATTTTTACAATCTATTTAAAGAATCTAAGTATAAACTTAATCTCATTTTTACAATCTAATTAAAGAATCTAAGTATAAACTTAATCTCATTTTCACAATCTATTTAAAGAATCTAAGTATAAACTAATCTAATTTAACAATTTAACAAGTCTAATGATTCAATTTTTACAATCTATTTAAAGAATCTAAGTATAAACTTAATCTAATTTTTACAATCTAATTAAAGAATCTAAGTAAAAACTAATCTAATGTAATCTAATATACAATCTAGTTTTCACGAATCTATTTCTATTTTTTTCCTTTAACCATTCATTAATCAATTTCACAAATCTATTTCTTTTTTTTTTCTCCTTAATCTCATTTCTAATCTATTTCTAATCTATTTCTATTTTTTTACCTTAATCTCATTTCTAATCTATTTCTAATCTATTACTATTTTTTTTCCTTAATCTAATCTCTAATCTATTGCTAATCTATTTCTAATCTATTTCTATTTTTTTTCCTTAATCTAATTTCTAATCTATTTCTAATTTCACAATTTCACAATAATCTATTTCTAATTTCACAATTTAACAATAATCTATTTCTAATCTATTTCACAATAATATATTTCTAATATATTTCTAATTTCACAATAATCTATTTCTATTTCTATTTCAAATCTAACAACAAATCTAACAATCATACAACAAATCTAACAATACCAATTTTCGGATTTAGATTAGGCAATTTTCGGATTTAAATTAAAATATTAGTAAAACACAAAAAAAGGAAAAACTAATAGGAGCTTTTCATTACGGCGGTGAGAGGCGGAAATGGGCAAAGGAGGCGGTGCAAGGAGGTGTTTCGAACAGCGGAGTCGGAGCAAGGAAGATTTGAGGCGGAGCTTAAAAATACCGGCAATTTTTGGAGGGGAAAATGATGTTATGAGTTAGAGACCGTTTTTTGGTCGCAACTTGAGCTCGACAGTCGCTAATGACTGAAATCGGCTCAAATCAGGTATGGGTCGCTGATTTGGGGAAGAAGATGAGGAAATAAAAAAAAGATTTTTTTTTATTTATTTATACACCTAAATCAACGACTGCTTAACGGTCGCTGATTTGTTTAGGGCCGAATTAGGGTAAATTCGGCCCTAAAATTGGCCCACATTTTGGCCCAACTCGGGCCAAAATGTGTGGCCCAGTAATTTGTAAAATGAGTAGCGACTGCTAAGCAGTCGCTGATTGTCCATAAGGACAATAACGACTGCTTGGCAATCGCTAATGGGCGGTCCCTAATGACCGCCCATTCTTGTAGTGTAAGGGCAAGGTAGGGAACTCACAGTAAAATGTCTTAATAGTTAATATGGATCTCTAACTTGCTAACCAAAGAAAAGTCTACAAACGAGCCCACCACTAAACAAGGGGGACATTTTGTTCAACCAAAGATGATTTTTAACATTCCTAATAAGGATTCTAATAGATGGCTGGACGAATAGGGGCTAATGTGACCTGTCCAACCAAACGAGACCTATAAATCTAACTTTAATTTCTAGAACTTATTATTATTATTATTATTATTATTATTATTATTATTATTATTTATTTCTCTTTGGTGAATAGTTTGTAGGAAACTCCGCCAGTGAGCTTTCACTCCCTGTCTCAGGCCAGGATAAAGGAGAAGGGTTGTGGTAGGCTTATAACAGCCAACGTAAAACTCTGTCACATCATATGATATGAACCATACTATGAATTTTGTTGGGGCATTCCCTACTCAACATGCACTACATCGGACCTCGGATGTAGTGATAAATGGGCAAGGGTTTCTAGGTCGTCGCCCGGAAGCGACGCACCACATTGACGCCCGGGGGTGTAAAATGAACAAGTGTTCCCTCACCTTCCAGGACGGGTGTGGGTAAAGAAGTTAGTCCAAAAACGACCAGTTCGCCTTGCATCGTGAAATGTGGGGTCACTCACAAGAAGATTGGTCGAGTTAGCTGAGGCAATGTCCAAGAGGAGGATCAACATCTTGTGCGTGCAATAGACCAAATGGGTTGGTGAGAAGGCCAAAGTAGTAGACCCTTGGAGTTGTAAGCTTAGTATACCGGGATAGAGAAGAACAAAAATGATGTTGGGATCATCGTAGACAAGGTTTGGCTCGAGGACGCGGTGGAGGTCAGAAGGAATGGCGACATGATCTTACTGGTCAAGTTGGTCATAGGCGAGGATATCTTGAATGTCATTAGTGTCTATGCACCACATATAGGACTAGACGAAGCTCTAAAACGTAAGTTTTGGGAAGATTTGGACGAGATGGTACAAAGGATCCCTAGTAGCAAGAAACTCTTCATTGAGGTGACTTTAATGGTCATGTAGGATCTAGTCGTGATGGGTTCGAGGACATCCACGACGTGTATAGATTTGGGGATTGCAATGAGTCGGGAAACGCTATCTTAGACTTCGCCCTCTCCTATGATTTGCTTGTAGCAAATACTTGGTTTAAGAAGATAGAATATCATTTGGTCACTTATAGGAGTGGGTCAAATAAGAGCCAGATAGATTTCTTCTTAGCTATGAGGGCGGATAGAAGTCGTTGCTTAGATTGCAAGGTCATCCCCGGAGAAAGGGTGGTTACAACATAGGCTTTTGGTGTTGGATATTAGACTGCGACAATAATTGAAGAGGAGTAGGCACCGGGTGTAACCTAGAATTAAGTTGTGGCGGCTTAAGGAGTCTACCCAAAAGGCCTTCGTGGAGTGAGTAGTTCAAGAGGTAGATTGGAAGACTAGCGACGATGCAGATGCAACTTGGACCAAAATGGCTTGTTGTATCAAGAAGGTATCTAAAGACCTCTTAGGTGAATCCCGAAATAGTAGCCTGACAGATAAAGACACGTCATGGTGGAATGAATAAGTGAAGGCGGCAATCAAGGCTAAACGGGATTGCCAATGGGATTTGAAGAAGAACTATGATGGAACAAACTTTGAAAAGTTTAAGCTAGCCAGGAAAGAAACAAAGAGAGCTGTTTGACTAGCGCGAGAGGCTGTGTACAAGGAAATTTATGAGAAGAGGGATATCATGGAGGCCAAGAAGGATATATACAAAATTGATCGCATTAGAGAGAGGAAAAGTAGAGACCTAGGTGCAGTGAAATGCATCAAAGATGAAGGCAGTCTGTCTTGGTGCGTGAGTATCAGGTCAAATCATAGTGGATGGAGTACTTCCAGGGTCTGTTCAATGGAGGCACCACCCAAGCAGTGGGTGATATCTCGCAGTCCCTTCTGCGCCGTATTAGAAGGTCGGAAGTCAAAGATGCTTTAAAGAGGATGAAGACTCGAAAAGTTGTTGGCCCAGATGGTATTCCCATCGAGGTTTGGAGAAGCATGGGAGAGATAGGGTGACCTGGTTAACGGACCTCTTTAACAAAATATGGCGAACAAATAAAATACCAGAAGAGTGGAGGAAGAGTACGGTAATACCTCTATATAAGAATAAGGGCGATGTCCAAAACTGTTCTAAAGATCGCGGGATAAAGCTTATGTCTCATACCATGAAGCTATGTGAGAGGGTGATCGAACACCGATTGAGACAAATTATTCCCATATATGAGAACCAATTTGGATTTATGCCCGGAAGGTCGACCGTATAGGCCATCCATTTGATTCGTCAGCTCATTGAATGCTTTCGAGAAAAGAGTAAAGATTTGCATATGGTCTTTATCAACTTAGAAAATGCATATAACAAAGTACCTCGAGAAGTATTATGGTGGACCTTGGTGAAGAAGGGGGTACCCATTAAATATATCAACATCATAAAAGATATGTATGAGAATGTGATGCAAGAGTCCGAACTTGTGGCGGTTTAACAGACGCCTTCCCAGTTACAATTGGCTTACAACAGGGGTCAGCTTTGAGCCCATTTTTGTTTGCCATTATAATTGGTGAAATCACTAGAACCATTCAAGACCGAGTCCCATGGTGTATATTGTGTGCAGACGATATTGTCCTCATCGATGAGACAAGAATGAGAGTTAACGCAAAATTAGAACGATGGAGACAAACATTAGAAGCACGAGGATTTCGACTAAGTCGAACAAAAATAGAGTACCTTGAATGCAAATTTAGCAAACAACGAAGAAACAACGATGGAACGGTTTAGTTGGATGGCCAAGAGATGCCGAGAAGTACGCATTTTTGGTATTTAGGCTCCATACTACAGATGGATGGAGAGTTAGACGGAGATGTCAACCACCGCATCTAAGCTGGATGCACAAACTGGAAGAGTGCAATAGGGATCCTATGCGATTATAACTTTCCTTTAAAGCTTAAAGGAAAGTTTTGTCGTATGGATATTAGACTTGCTGTGCTTTATGACTCCGAGTGTTGGGCTATTAAGCAAAGTCATGCACATAAAATGAACGTTACAGAGATGTGCATGCTTAATATGGACGTGCGGTAACACCAGGAGAGATAAGGTACGCAATGAAGATATTCGGCAAAAATTGGGTGTGGCGGCCATCGACGAGAAAATGCGGAAAACCGTTTAAGAAGGTTTGGGCATGTTAAACGCATAACCATAGATGCACCGATACGACGAGTTGAAGATCTCGACTTAGGACAGACGGTTAGAGCTCGTGGGAGACCGAAAAAGACGTGGATGGAGGTAATACAGAACGACATGAAGCTAAAAGATCTAAATAAAGACATGCTTGTCAACCAAAACATATGGAGGCAGAAGATTCATATTTACGACTCGACGTCACTACAAAAAAACCATCTATAGTGACAATTTATTGTGGCGAAAAGTAAATTCATCACAACAACCTCGTCTATGGCGACGAAAATAGTCACAACACCAAAAATACTTTTGGACACTATATTAATTTATAATGTGATTAAATATATTTTTGGCACAACAATTTGAATATAGTGAAGAAATTTTGAAGGTTAGTCACAGCAAATCTACGCAAAAAAATCTTTATTTGGCGCCAACTGTATCGTGGCAAAAACAGTGACGAAATTAATTGCCACACATATTTTTGATGTTGTGACTATTTTTTTAGTCATAGTAGTGTACATTAGTAAATTTGGAAATATATTTTGTATTTGTTAGTTCTATGAAAGTATTAGTTAACATAATCTACGAACTCGGATATGGAGATTCGTATCCAACAGTGTATAGATACCACAAAATCTTTTTTTTAAAGACTATTAGATAGGTTATGTCTAAATACATTGATATTTTGTACCAATAATTATATATATGTGTATATCGAAATCTAATTATTTAATACTCATATTTATTCTTTTCATTCTAACAAGTTACAAAATTGTTTCAAATAATCATATTACACATAATTAAACAAAATACAAGAAAATATTTGATTGATAGTATATTAATAACAATTATGGTTTATTTATGATAATGAAAGAAAAAAGAAAAAAAAGGAATCCTTATCAAACATAGAGAAGAAAGCTGGCGTACCACACTTAATAAAAAAGAGGAATTCCCACACCAAAAGAAACAAAGAAGAAAGCGTATTCATTCAGTAGAAGAAAAAACAAAGGAAGAGAGCGTGTTTGGTAAAATAGATAGTGGAGGGATCTTTTCTAGAACATCCCTTATTCCCTCCAATATTTTCACAAATCCTTCTTTCTCTAGCTTCCTAACGTTTTTCATATGGTCTCCCCAAAAGAAATATTCACGTGAGTCCTAGCTTTCTCGAATTTCGTGCGTTTGTGAGCATCAAAGGTAATAATCATTCTTTTCTTTTGGGTTGTAAGTTGCAATTTTTTGCACGTATGAAATTGGGTATATACTTGGGAGAATTCTTGCCCACCAGCTGTTTGTAGTATTGTGCAGTGACATTTTAAGGCTTTTTTCTTTTTAAGCTAAGCTGAAGTGGGAGATATGTCATGTAAATGTAGTTTGAAAGGGTGTGATATATGCTCTTTCCTAACTGAAAAATGTGGTCAATGGTGATTTATTGTAGAAAAGTGGCAATATTCGTCGTGTGTTGTTTGTTGCGTATTAAATCATTGGCTTGAGTAGTCTACAGGAAAACAATGAGGTACTTTATGTGAGTTCCTTAGATCAATTTCATCTATCTTCATCACACAAGAATTGCATCTCTATATTTGGTTACTGAATTAGCAAACTTGATTAATCATCCTTTGGATTTCTGTCAAGTTGTTTGAGATGGTAAAAGATCTCCCGTAAAGATTCTCATTAACTTTGAGTGGTAGTTGCAGCACTTTATTCAGTCTTCTTTTCATTTTTTTGCAATTTTCTTTGTTTAATGAATCCCATCTTCGCATTGTGGTTGTATTACATTCTATGAGCACAACAATGGAGAAGAAAAAATGCTATGATTGACAAAGATTACTGGATTTGCGATCTAATACACAAGTTAAACTCATTTGAACAATTATCTATCTTACTTATTTTGGTCATAAAAGTGATATAACACTCTTGTTATTCATTTTTGTAGATGTCGGCAAAACCGCAGTTTAAGAACATTAGCAATTCACAAAAACGGGGGAGCTCAAGTGCCCCAAGTAGAAGTGCATCAAATGGAAGTACACCATTATTTCCAATACCAACCATAGTGACAAGAAATGAAGCAAATAGAAACAAATAGTCTAATGGCAATACAGCTGCAAATGGCAACAACAGGTTATTAAATGTCAGTAGAACATTGAATGGCAACAGACCATCAAATAGGACTCCAGACATCTCTACTACGCATTTCGCCAATGAAACAAGAGACAATTCTAAGAATGAAAACGGATCAAATCCTGCATCTCCATTGGCAGATTTTCTAGCGCCAAATGACAATTTTGAGCATGGAAGCCCTTCTAGTCCTGGCCAATGTTGACACCCGAGTCTAAAGCATCTGGTAGTATTTCATCTTCTACTTTATGAATATATTAATGTTCCAGTGTTTGCCCATATTCTTAAATAAATATGGGGGCTTATTAAATTTAAGATGATTTGGCTATGTTACGAAAATAGACTTATGTTTACTTACACGAATTATCTCAACCATTTTGTTGTATTCTTTTAGGAACTAATGCTCTGAAACACTTCCGTGGTGCAACTAGAGGGCTAAATTTGGACAAGATAATCCAAAGGGTAGTTTCTGTTTCTTCTATACATTTGCTTATGCATTTGTATTAGTTCGGTTTGACTGATGCTACTCATAATATTAATTTTCAGTACGAGAAGATTAAAATAAAATTCAACCCCGGGGAGACAAAAGCTTCTGAGGCAATTGGTATTGCAATTAGAACAAGTGTAGAGGTTGAAGGAGTGGGTTTATGGCGTGATGTTCCAGATGGAAACAAGGATGTTTGTCAAAGAAGATTATTGGTAATTCATACTTATAGTAAAAAATATTATTTTATCAAGTTCATATAAGTTGTTATGACTTCTATTTTTTGTCTTCTAGTAATGGTTTGATATTCAGAACTGGGATACAGAACGTTTTCAAGGAATTGTATATCGTGCACTCCAGAATAACTAGAAAAATTGGAGACATGCATTGGCTGAACTTTATTGAAATGCTACAGAAAATGATGTTGACCCAAGGGCTTCATGTCTAAGAGAAGAATTGCAAACGGATAATAGCTTTCGGTGTGTGATTGGGTTGAGTGTGAATATTTCCAAGTTGTTCAAAAAATTTACTTTATTTTTTATCATTAAAATTTAAACTTTCTATATGTATATATATGTGCTCACTCACTGATGCTTTTTACATTATGCAGGATAGATCATTGACCAATGTGCAAAATAGAAGTTGTTTGAAAATCAATCACACTTCAGGAAGGACCTATTTACTTGATCGGCACAGGAAGATGAAAGTATGCCAACAAAGAAACTATGGATGAGCCAAGCAAAATTCAATAATGGAAGGATAATCATGTTGATGAAAATTGAGACTTTTGGTCGCCTGAAGCAAGAAATGCATATGTAAGATGCGTATAGCGTATTTTATGTAATACTTGAATCTATAAATGTTGAACAAAGTAATTACTGAGTAAAATTTTATATCAGGAAAAAATCCTAGAATACCAACAAGCACCAGCACCAGAAGGTGGAACGCCAATGACTGAAGATCAAATTTTGGTAAAGGTACTCGGGTATTGATCTAGATATCAGGTATGTGAAGTGGGGTTGTGGTATCCCGCAAAGGGGCATATGCTTCAAGCTCCATGCACAATGATTTAGAAGTGAATGAGAAATTATTAGAGACTCAAAATGAGCTCCAAAATGGAAAGGAAAAGATCGAGCTACTCACAATAGAAGCTGAAGAGCAAAGAGAGAAAAACAAAAGCTCGGATGAAAAGATAGAGTCTTTGCAAAAAGATTTGACAGATTTGTGAAAATTGATGTTGGAAATGCGCTAGAATGGATTGGTTTTTATTGGTAAGAATACTTTTATGTTGCATTTCAGTGGAAGTCTGTTTAATCTTTGGTTTTCAATATTATACACCTTAATTATTGGGTCTATAATATTGTATATATGTTTGAGCTTGTGAGGATTAACTTCTATAATGTTTTGAAGTTGAGATTTCTGTTTGTCTTTCACTTTCAATTTGTTCTTTACTTAAGACTTTTTTGTCTGTTACAAAGAAGATTTTGATCTAGATTTGCTTACAATCATTTGTTGTTTATGAAGGTACATCAGGTATTAAAAGAATTGAAGAAACTGCTGAGAAGAAACCTTTAAGTTGGATTACGGAGTACAACGTCATTTGTCTTGTTCGACATTTGATGTGCTTTTGTATATGTACTTCTCGTGGCGATTCAACGACCTTTTGAACTTTGTCTTGTTTGTCTTTTTGAAATTGTTTGTCTCGTGGTGATATGTAGGCAGAGTTGCCAGTATATTTTTGTGGTAGGGGTTGATTATTTTGTATGCATCAGGACAACTCCATGGGCTGGTAATTTGGCGTGTGAAAGAACCCCACATGTTGGTTTAGTCTTTTATTTTGAATGTTAACAACCATTTGGTTTTATGAATCTATTTCTTAGGCAGTTCAATGGTAATGTCTTGTTCTACTTTTGGTCCCTTGCTTGTGTATATGTTGTTTTGTTGCTTTTGTTGGAGACAAATTATTCGTTTGGAGAATTTGGAGGATGACGAAGAAGAGGAAAATGATAGCGGTGACGGATAAGAACATATATACTGCAAGGTATGCTTTAAATTTATTCATCGACTATATGTGTAATATCTAATATATACATATATATGTGTGTGTGTATGTGTGTGTGTGTGTGAGTGTGTCAGTGTAACTTTTTATGTAGTTTTTTTCATAATCAGATTTCTTATTATACAACTACAAGAGCAAAGGAGAAAAAAAGATGCTCGACAAGATAGAGTTCTTGGTAAAAGAGCTGGGGATATGAAAGAGTATATACGTGATGGGATGCTTTAGCTTGCGTCAGTACTTACATTGTAAGTACACTTTTCTGTTTAGTCTTGAATATAATATGATGTTTGGTCTGTGGTATGGTATATGGCAATTTTTGAATCAGTAAGTTTCCGTGTACAACATACATATTTGAACTGGTCTGATTCTCCTTTAAGGCTCCACACTTGAGAGTTTTCTGTATTTTATAGACTACAACAGGTATATTTATTTTTGGAGGATAAAAAGTGAGATGATTTCACTAAATATATCTAGTGATGCATATTTGAAGTTGTTCAAATATTTTTTTTTTCTATATTTCGCATCTTATAGGTGTAGTTTTGAGTTGTTTGGTCTGTTGCAAAAGGAAGATATCATTTTATATATGTTCATGTTGATCGAATGGTTTCTTACATATTTGTTTGACTTACTAATGTCACTTTGTTTTGTTTATGAAGGTACATCTCGTGTTGAATGAGTTGAAGAAACATGGAACGATGGTTGTCTGATAGGTGTTGAATCTTCATAGTTTTCCTAGTAGTACATAGCATTTGAAATGTAACTTTGATTTAGTTATGCGTATTTTGGCATGATACTTAGTATCATGTACATATAGTGTTTGATACTTCTATTGTTCATTTGATTGGAGATAATTTTCTGTTAGTGTGGTTGTTTCAGTGATTTTTTAATTATTCTTGTTAATTGGTTTAATATTAGATTTGTGTATTAACAGTACATATTAGAGCTTACAACAATTATTTAAAAAATAATAATCAAGCTCCTGTGACGAATATGTAAAACACTGTAATGACAATGAATTTGTCATTTTAGGCTGTGAAAAGTATAAGTCTCTTGTGGCGAAATTATTATCATGAGAGAATTACTATAGTTGATTACCTTGTGATGAGAGAATTACTATAGTTGCTTACCTTGTAACGAAGGTGTCGTCACCACAGCCACAAGGCTATTTGTGACACAACATTTGTCACGAAAATCCTATGCAAATGTCAAATTGTTGTGACGAAATGGGCTTGTGGTGACAAAAATTATTTGTTATTATTAGGGGTGCACACATGCGGGTAGTAGCGGGTTACCACCAAAAAATACACCATACCCACATATGGCGGGTTACCAAAATCTTCAACCGAGCTGGTCATTTTAATTTTGAAACCATGCGGGTGGCGGGTTAGGCGGGTTGTGCAGGTTAGCGGGCGGGTGGTGGGTTATAAAACAATTCTGGAAAAAAAATTAAATCTAAATAGTATCAAATTTACATGCATTAATCAAACTAACTATACAAGAAATAATAAGTTTAAAATAAAAAATATGTCACTGCTCATCAACAAAAAGAAGAGAATATAATAAACATTTGTTTAAAAAAACATGTCTAACAACAACAGTACATAATATAACATAGTAGCTCAATGGCTGGACATACTTTCTCGCAGCAGCTTTTAGCAGTTCAATAGCTTGAGCGTACTCGAGAACATGACCTTCTACCTCATTTTCAATAAACGGAGACAAATGTGGAGGGGGAACACTGTTGAAATCCAGAGATCTAATCATTTAAACATTAAAAACAGAATTAACTAACTAACAAGTCAAATAAGAAATATCAAAACTGGGCGAAAAGCCAGTGCACGGATCCACAACAGGCAATTCAACTCACATAAGATGGAAGAAAAAAAAGAGAGAACCAATATTTGTTTGCATAAGACCTTTCTTTGATCAGTGACAGTAAAATTTACAACCTTTATGCAAACAAATTCCTAAGATGCAGCAAATCTAAAGCACATTACGTCTTTTCATTCAAACAGAATTCAACGCTGCCCATCTGCATCAAGTTATTTTGCAACAACGTGTAGTGCCCAACATATCTCATGCCAAAGAGAAATTCCTATATACTTGGTTGAGATCACATTTTTTAGAAAAACGGAAAATGTTTGGAAGATATAGAAATGCAATCGAATAAGGTAACAAGTGAAAATCCAAATCCAAATCCAAATTAACAGCAACAATTGACACCAAATAACAGCAACAAGTGAGAATCCAAATCCAAATTGACAGACCACTAAAAGTACTTACAATTTCGTGGTGGTGGTGGAGCAGTGGAGTCGTGGTGGTGGTGCGACTTTCGTGGTGGCGCGCGGCTGTCGTGGTGGTGGATGAGCAGTGGAGTCGTCGTGGAGGTGTGGCGCTCGTGGTGACGCTTGGCTGTCGTCGTCGTGGTGGAGCAGCGGAGTCGTCGTAGAGCTATGACTTTCGTGGTGGCGCGCGGCTATCATCGTCGTGGTGGTGATGCAGCTTTCGTGGTGGAGCGCGGCTGTCGTGGTGGTGGAGCAGTGAGAGAAAGACTATTACCTTGAGAAAATTGGTGAAAGAAAGAGGTTGCAGGGCGGCTAGTGAGTGGTGAGCAAAATAGGTGAGGGAAATAAATACCTAAAAATTAGGGTAGGGTCTTTTATTTTAGGACTGTATATTTAAGGGGCGGGCAGGCGGGTGGGCTCGATAACCCGCCACCCGCCCGCGAGAAGGCGGGTTACCATAATTTTGTACTATCAGTACTGAAATAAAAGACTGAACCGCAGGTTTGCAGGTGGCAGCGGGCGGGTGGCGGGCGGGTCGGGCGGGTGACAGTTTTTTGAACACCCCTAGTTATTATGGCAAAATTACCGTAACAAGAGTGAAGGCTGTAGTGACTAATGGTCATTTCGTCACAAGCTGTTGTAACGAAGGGAAATATCGTCATTAGAACCCTATTGTGACGGGCCTAAAGCGACAACTCCAAAGGTGCAGATTTTCGTCATAACTAGCATTATGTGACGATTTTGTAGCCTATTATGACGATTATTTTGGCCATATCAAACTTTTTTGTTGTAGTGCGTGATTCATTCATTGTTGGTTGTTGTTGTTGTTGTTGAATAGTTTGTAGGTATCATAAAAACTAGGGATAATTACGGATACCTCCCCTGAGGTTTGGTGTAATTACAAACACCTCCCATGAGGTTTGGATAATTACAATCACCTTCCCTCCAACCAAAAAGTAGAAATATTAATACCAGTTATGTCCTCAGCCAACAAATCCCCATTTTAAATAAATTTATGATCCTAGAAAAAAAAATAACTTTAAATATTCTACCTTGTGAATGTATATTTACATTGTTTCTTCGAGTTTGCACTGATCAAACCAAGGGCATATTAATGAAATTATGTAGGTTTATACCACATTTGGTTGGCAAATAAAAGGTGGGGGCTTCTAAATAAGTTGCCTTTTTGAAGCATTTTTTTCATGTAACTAATCTCACATTCCCCCTATGATAATTTAAACCCACACCAACCCCCAATTCATGAATATTGTGTCCATTTGTATGTGCAACCAAACATTAGTTTAAGTTAAATTAAGGTTGTAAATTGGGAGAATATTTTGCAACCAAAACGTAAGATTATTTGTTTATTTTACTTTAATCATGATACTATATTATGAGGGTTTTGTGCTCATGGGACATCTAAATGTGCCGTACATCGTGCACGTTTGATCCACTTTTAAGAACAATGTTATTAACCAAATAAGAAAATAGTTGAGCAATCTAAGACAATTACAATAATTAATTAACATTTTTCCATAGTGAAAACATGACCACAAAAGCCAAAGTTACAAATTATAGCCTTTATCTAGCCGGGAATTAACATAATTAGAAATATTCATAGAAGAGTGAAATATTTATGCCTTCGCCGGAGGAGTTGGAAGGACAGGTGGAATTGGCAGGCCCGGTGGTAAGGGAAAACCCGGAATAGGAGGCAATACAAAGCCCGGTGGAAAGGGAAAGCCCGGAATAGGAGGTAATACAAAGCCCGGTGGAAGGGGAAATTTTGGAATCGGAAAGCCTAGAATAGGAAACTTAGGAATCGGAGGAAAGCCCGGAATTGGAGGAAGTGCAAAGCCCGGTGGTAAGGGAATATTGGGAATTGGAAAGCCCGGAATCGGAGGAAAGCCCGGAATACCGGGAATAGTTGTATCTTTTTTCTCTACTGCATTTGCTGAGGCTAGGCTTAGTATTATAGCTACCAAACACAAGATTTTCATTGCCAGTTTTTGGTTTTGCTGGACTGTTGTTTTTTGTGTGTTTTGAGATTGGAATAGGTGAAGGTGCTTTATAGCGCAGTGGTGGTAATGGATTTGGTTAGTAATTAAGTGAGTGTAATCTGCGTTTGATTTGCATAGATAAAGATATGAGATTCTTTTTGAGTTGTGCTTAATTAATGGGAAAATTAATTGGAGGTGATCAGTCTCTCTGATTGGAGTAAATGGGGTAATATTGGAAGAGTTTTCCTTAATTTGGAGTGATCCTTTGGTCGAATTTGGCTCGTGAAATTCCTTTTGATATAACCCATTATAGCTGGTAATTAAATATACGTGATTGATTCAATATTAGTGATTACATCATTAAAAACGTTGGACGGCTAATTTTCATGCCGTTAATAATGGGATTGCAACTTTCGGCTGATTTCATGTTAATCGTGAGAAAGTGACAATAGTAAGAAACGCAAGATTGGTTGTTAACAATGAACACATTTATTATGCATTGATGAAATTAAGGATTCCACTGATTTTACCTTTTCGTTATTTTATTGGTACTAAGCTGGTATTATGTTGTATCACGCACGGATTAAAGTCTTCACCGGTTTTTATTAAGGCCTAGTTTGTTTCTCCGGAAAATAGGGGAAAAGAAAAATCTTGAAGGAAAATCTTTTTTTCCTACTGTTTGGTAATTTAAGATTTTTCTGGAAAAAAATTGAAATCTTGGAAAAGAGAGGAAAATAAGGGAAAATCTTGGAAAGGAGAGAAAAATCGGTGTGTGAAATCTTATCTCCCATTTTAAAAGTTTATCTCACTTCCTACAAAAAAGGTGGGGAAATTTCATCAAAACTTTCCCAATCTCTTCTAAAAATTTAAAAAGTTTTGTTTTCCCACCAATTTAAATAAAATATCCGTTTGTTAGTCTCTATATAAACTAAATTGTATCTTGTTAATTATACATATCAATCTTCTTTATCTACACAAGGTGAGTAAATATCTCAGTTTTATTTTTATTTCCGTTGCACAAGTTTTTCTTTTTTAATTATATTATATATAACATATATTTAACGATAATTATCATAGTACGTGTGAAATAAAGTTATGCAGGTTATTGATATTTTACATAAAGTAGTTTCAAGGAGAACTTCAAAAAAAGAATATTAGCGAAATTAATATAACTCTTTTTTTTAATGCATATTTCAAAGTATAAAGTATAATTATGAATTTTAAACGGTTAGATTATAAGAAATACAAAAAAGCTTAAGAATTTTCCCTGAAAAATCATAAGAAATACAAAAAAGCTTAAGAATTTTTCCTGAAAAATCATTATGAGCCAAACACAGGAAAAGAAAGGAAAATATTTTATTTTTCCTAAGGAATTTCTTGGAAAACCTTGTTTTCCCTCATTTTCCTTATTTTTTTTCCTTTTCCCCCATTTTCCGGGGAAACAAACTAGGCCTAAAGGTGTAAACACTAGTAGAAAACCTAATTGCATCCTGTTTTTTATTTTATTTTTTGAAACAAACTAAATGTATTGCATACTCATTTCATTGAGTTTGTGGTGTTGGCAAACCGTTTTAAAAAGCGTTTATTGATTTTTGGTCTGACATTAGCACTTTTTTATTGTGCAAATGCTTTTATAAGAGTAGCCTGTGGGTGTTTCTCTCCTTAAAAGCCCTAAAATTGTGTTTGTAATTGGTGCTTTGCCTTATGCTTGTTTAAAAATATGTCAAAAGGCACAAGGTTGGGAAGCTAGGGATGAGGTGCTTTTAGAAGTATGCCCCATTTTAAAGTCTTAAATCATGTGAAAGAAAATCCCAAAATTTATTCTCTTTCTTTAGTTTTAATGAGACCTTTTCAACTCCATGGACAAATTTAATTATGAATTGTCATCTAAGTATGATTTTGTTAAATAATATCAAAAAAACTCATGAAGAAGTAGTATACATAGATTATCTATGTTCATTAATCTAAAATCTCACCGTAATGAGAAGATTCATGCATATCAAACAAATAAGAAAAAATAAATATATGAATTAATAAAGAGATAACTTCACTATCAAAATACGTTGAGATTCATATTTTTTAAAATATTTTAACCAAACTATGATTTTATAACTTACAAGAGTCCAAACATTAATATTTTAATAAATAATTATGACAATGATAAAGAACCATAGGGGGTGTTTGCGAGAGCTTCTAAAAGTAGTCTATGGGCTTTAAGTCACTGAAAATCTAAAAGTAGTTTATGGGCTTTAAGTCACTGAAAATTATATTATTTATTTAGGGGGTGTTTGCAAGAGCTTATGAAATCTACTTTTATTTGGTGAGATGAGGATAGATGAGGGCTCTCATCTCACTTAAAACCTGTTTGGTTTGAATGATTATGCAAATGGGCTTTTTGATTTAATAGCTGAGGCCCGCTCTTTATCTCACTTTCTCAACTTAAATAATATCTAGCCCCCCCCGTGTTATTATTTTATCTCACTTTTTAGTCATCCAGCTCACCCGACGAAATGACTTATTTACCCCTGTTTCTTCAATTTTAATCTTTTTATGCAGCAATTTAATTAAAAAAATATAATGTAATTAAAAATGTAATTAAAAAAATGTAATTAAAAAAATGTAATTAAAAAACGTAATTAAAAAAATGTAATTAAAAAATGTAATTAAAAAATGTAATTAAAAAATGTAATTAAAAAAATGTAATTAAAAAAATGTAATTAAAAAATGTAATTAAAAAATGTAATTAAAAAAAGGTAATTAAAAATGTAATTAAAAATGTAATTAAAAAAATATAATTAAAAAATGTCATTAAAAAAATGTAATTAAAAAATGTAATTAAAAAATGTAATTAAAAAATGTAATTAAAAAAATGTAATTTAAAAAATGTAATTAAAAAACGTAATTAAAAAAATGTAATTAAAAAATGTAATTAAAAAATATAATTAAAAAAATGTAATTATAAAATGTAATTAAAAAAATGTAATTAAAAAATATAATTAAAAAAATGTAATTAAAAAAATGTAAATAAAAAATGTAATTAAAAAATGTAATTAAAAAATGTAATTAAAAAATATAATTAAAAAAATGTAATTAAAAAATGTAATTAAAAAATGTAATTAAAAAATGTAATTAAAAAATGTAATTAAAATATGTAATTAAAAAAATATAATTAAAAAATGTAATTAAAATATGTAATTAAAATATTTATGGTGTATATTTTATTAATAAAATGGGGGCAATAAGATAATTACCTGCAATACCTGCAATAAAATGGGGACATAACATGAACCAAACACGTTTTATAAATCAAGATAAAATAGTAACTTTATTCAACTATCCAACCAAACACGGTTACTGTTACGCATATGAAATAAAAGACTATTTTAACTGAGTAATAGTTAATCTACATATATAACTGTCTCTGCAACCAAACAGCCCCTTAAAGCCGAGTTTGACTTAAAACAGTGAGTGTTTGCAAATGTGTTTGTAAAAGTTACTTAAAGCTGTTAACATAGTTTTGTGGTGTTTGCAATAGCTAGTGAAAAACAGCTTTTGAATATTGATTAAAATGCAAGAAGGTTTATTTTCCCATATTTAAAGTATACATAATATTAATGTTTCACTCACACATACACAATGATGGTTATATTTAAAAATAAAACAATTTAAATTTTAATATAATTGAATTAATACGTTTATTACATTACATTGCACAATTTATTTGGTGTAAGCATTTATTTGCTAATATAAATATGTTGTTGTTAAGTAAACAAAAGTTAAGAATTTTTTTTCTATTCTTTTTCATTATTACTTATTATTTAATTATTTTTATTAGTAATTTCTTACTCTTAAAATATAACAATTTAAAATTATAGAGAATATCACGTAAATGAGGAAAGAGAGAAATCATGAGATTGTTTTCTAATTAATTAAAGCTTAAATAGGTTATTAGAGAAATTTAAGAAATATATAAGTAGAAGCAGTTTATAGAAGCACCTAATGACATGATTTTGGGTCTCTGCTTATTTTTTACTTTTTTTAAGAGATGGAGAAGCAAAAGCATGAATTGCAAACACTAAATAAATAATTTTCAATTGACTTACAGTCAATAAGGTACTTTTAAAAGCTCATGTAAACACCCCTTTAGTGTTTGTAATAGGTGCTTTTGCTTCTCCTTCTCTAAAAAAAACAGAAGCCCAAAAACATGTCATGAGGTGTTTCCATAAACTGCTTCTACTTGTATATCCCTTCAATTTCTCTAAACATCATATTTTAGCCTCAATTAATTAGAAAGAAATGTCATGGTTTTTCTCTTTCCTCATTTACATGATGTCTTCAATAATCTTTAAGTGTGGTGTTATTAACAGTAATAAATTAATACAAAAAACTATTAAAAAAATTAATAGAAAAAAATTCTTCTCTTTTATTACTTAACAACAACATGTACGAGATATCTATATTAACATATTTCAGATAAAGTTATAATTTTTAAAAATAAATGCTTACACAAAATAAATTGTTCAATGGAATGTAATAAGCGTATCCATTAATTCAATTATCTTATTTTTAAATATAACCATCATTGTGTAATTGTTAGTAAAACATTAATAGTATGTATTAAATATGGATAATTAAATCGCGACCACCTGGCGAATGCAAAAGACCCTGAGGTTATCTGCAATCGCTTGGCCGTCGCGAATGGCCTCAAGTTCTTTCGCAATCGCCTGACGGTTGTGAAAAGCCCCAAGTTCTTTTGCAACACCCTGGTGGTTGCGAAATTTTTCATGACTGCTTGGAGGTTGCGAAGGTATGCGCGACCACCGGGCAGTTGGGAAGGTTTTCACAACCGTCGGGCATTCGCGAATAACCTTCATCAAATTTAAAATAGTTTATGTGAAAAAAAGAATATATATATACCTATGCATATATATATATATATATGAGCAAACAAAGAATAGAGTTGTAAAAGAATGAAAATGTAAAGAAAACAACTTAAATAAAAAGTAAAGAGATGGCAAATGAAATGAAATAAAATGAAACAAGATGAAAACACTAAGAAAGGAAAAGAAAGGAAGAGAAAGTTTAGTGTGTTTAAATTTTTTGGATTTGGGAAAAGAAAAGAGAAGAGAAAGTATTGGGTTGGTTTTTCGGAGTTGTGAAAGTGTTGTGGATTTAGAAAAAGAAAAGAAGATAAAGTGTTGGTTTACTTTTCTTGAGAGTATAATTCAAGTGTACTGAAAATTAGAGGGAACAATGGTGGGTATATATAGAATTTTAGGTGCAAATTTTAATTTTTTTTAAAATTCAAATTTCTCGTCGAATTTCGCCAATTCCACGGCCTTTTGCGAGCGCTCGTCCTTTCGCGACCACCAAGCGGTTGCAAAATGTTTTTAATTTAAAATTTTAGGACCTTTGCGAATGGGTGTCGCGACCGCCGGGCTATTGCGAATAATATTCATGTTTAAATTGGTGAATTTTCAGAACGATCTTGATGTGTTTGTGGTGTTTTACACAAATATCATTATTACATGTGAACTTAAGTAATAAATTATTACAACACTAGTAATTGAGTTATCAAAATAGTTGATTAGATGTGATTGGGCTTGTTATGAACGATGAACCTATTTTATGTTCTACAACTAATCATCATATATCCCTTATAGTTTGTTTTAATTGTTATAATGGATTGTGCTTCATGTTACAAATAAAAATATAGATATCATGTTCAATCAGTAGTTCATCTAAAGCATTATGTATATTTATGTATTAAGGCATTACGTTCGTTGTCGTTAAAAATAGTTAGAAGATTCATTATGGACCGTCCCCTGTAAATGATGCTTGATTTTGCAATGGAATTTTTTTATTTGGCTCATTTCAACTATTATTGGATTCATTATCAATTGAACAAACAATGCGACACAACTAATCAACCGAAATGCATTAATTTAAAATATGAATATTATTCGCAACCGTCGGGCAGTTGCAAATAACTCGCAATAGCAACCGCTAGACGGATACGGATGTGGTATGATCGCGATCACCGGGCCGTCGCGAGGAAACGACAAACATCATGTTCGAAAGATGTGAATTTATGGAACGATTTTAACGTGTTTATGACTTTTAACAACAAAACTCATTATTACATGTGAATTGTAGTAATAAATGATTACAACACTAGTAATTGAGTTAGCAAAGTAGTAAATTATATGTGATTGAGCGAGTTATTAACGATGGACCTATTTTATATTTTACAGCTAATAGTCATATATACCTAGTTGTTTTTATTGTTATATGCGATTGTGCAATAAAACCTTATAATTTGCCTTGTTTGAACTATTTTATCAGTTTAACAAACAACGAGCCTTTATTACCATGTGAAATTCACAAATTGAAGTCATGAATATTATTCACAACCCTCTTTCGTGACCGTCGAGCGGTTGCAAAGCTGAAGTTGCAAACATCTGGCCGTCGCTACTAGCCATCTTTTGGAATGCCTTACGTGCATCGTACCAATCTGTCACTCGGATCCTATATATTTTCTAAAAGTAAGTAAGTTTTTACGATTATTCATATTATGTCTTTTGATTTATTATACACTAGACTAAGCAATATTTTTATTTAATAATTACTCACTGTAAGTTTGATCGCATATCATGTTGCACTTCCTCGGACATCGCCAAGTAAAAGGGCCAAAATGTCCGCATAAACTGTCTAATCAACTCTGTGATCGTCTTTTCAACCTCACCACACTGTGTGTGTGTGTGAGGGGGGGGGGGGGGACGTAAATAGTCACCGATGTGACAATCTAATGATCTGTCTCTGAGACTGATCATTGGGTATCGAAGCACCTTTAGAGTGTCCCTTAACTTGCTGTGTGGCTGTGTATACTCCCGATACTAGAGTCTCGGACGGCATCCTTGGAAATGGTGGTCTCTGTGCAATTGTGGACTTTGTTGATGGTGCTCTAATCCTAGATTCAAACGATGTAAGGGCCGTCTAACGGGGCTCTGCTGCAGCGGGCGGATCAGAGTCCTCAAAAGATATGTGGCGCTGTAATTTAGGAGTCAGCGATGTAGATCCCTCTTGCGGCCCACGAGCCTGGGTCGACAGAAGTGGCTTGGCTGGAACACTAGGCTAGGAAGCGGCGACAGACTCGAGATCGTCGGGGCTCATGGCACTGCGACCCCTATGGCGGATACATACCATAGGTCTAAGTCTACCTCAAACACCACCTGTAGGGGGCACTACCATTACCTGGCGAACGTGGCTGATCGTCTCACATGACGAATAAATACTGCAAAACTAAGAAAACGTACCTAAGTTAGATGATTGAGAGGTATTCCATAAAATTCAATAGTTACTAAGTTATAAAGATTCTCTAAATTAAATGCATCGTCTTGTAGAGATTCCTGAAAATAGCATTAATTCTAAGTTTTAGAATCTCCCAAAGCTATCATATTTTCTAATTTTAAAAGATTGCTAAAGATCATTTGTTGTAAGTTATGTAAATATTAAACATACAACATATAAAAACTAAAAATCTAACATTTAAACTAACACATGTCAACTTTAAACTAACAATTTAACATTTAAACTAATAATAATTCATTAAATAAACTAAACTAACGATTTAACATGTATTTAAACTAACAAAGGCACATTTAAACTAACAATAATATATTTAATAAGCCAAATTAACAATTTAACATATAAAAATATAATCAAAACATTAAATAAAAGTCATAAATCGAGAAAAAGGCGAAAAAAAACTTACAATTATTCAAAGTCGCGACTACCGGACTGTTGTGAAGGAGAGGGGCGATCACGCGGTGGGAGAGGGAGAGTGAAAGAGCGAGGAAGAATGAGAGGAGATGGGGTATCTTCCGCGCCCGCTGAGTAGTCGCGGAAGTTGCGCCCGCAATTAGGGTTACGTAATTTTGGCGCCTTTGCGACCGCTGGGCAATCGCAGATTACATGGAGACTGCCCACTGGTTGTCTGGCCGTCCGGCCTGGCGACCGCTTTATTTGCAAATGGTGATCCACGAATGGTCAATTTCTTCATTAAGAGAAAAGAAAGAAAATAATTTTGATAGTGAAAAATTGAACATAAATATATTAGGGGCAAAATTTTTTTTTTGCCCTTTATTTTATGCCAACTTCAAGTTATGCCCTTTAACTTTTTCGGGCTTAGAAAATGCCCGTTAACTCCTTACTTTTTTATAAAAAATGCCCGTCGGGCTCTTGGATTGGGCTGGGTTGCTTTTGGCTGACGTGACGTCTGACTGGGACACCACTCGGATGCCACGTCATTATTTTTTTTGCATATGTATATATATACAAAACTTTTTATATTTTTCATAATTTACAAAATTATTTAAGTTATAAAAAACAAAAAAAAACAAAGTAATTTTAAAAAAAATAACTATTCATCATCTCTACCCGCACCTCCACCCCCTATTCCCGTAACCACCCCCCGCCCCCTCCCGCCGCCACCCCCACCCTCAGCCCTCTCCCCGCCGCTCCCCACCCCACCCCAATTTCGCACCCCCACCCCGAATTTCGCACTCTCCCCTCTCCCCCAATTTTGTGGTGGTGATTGAGTTTAGGAGAGGGCTGAGGGTGGGGATGGCGGCGAGGAGAGGACTGGGGGGTGGTTACGCGAAGGGGGTGGGGTGGGGGGCGAAATGGAGGGTGTGGTGGTGGTGGGTGGCGGCGGGGAGAGGGCTGAGGGTGGGGTGGGTGGTAGGGATGATGAATAATATTTTTTTTAAAGTTATTTAGATTTTGTGAAAAATATAAAAAGGAATTGTTTAAGATAAAAGAAAAATTGCATATATAACTTTTTTTTAATGTAATTTTATTATGGTTTTTATAACTATTATAAATCTGTAGATATAAAAAAGTTCTATATATATATATGAAGATGCAAAATTTCTTTTTATATAATTTTTATCACCATTATAAATTTGTAGATATAAAAAAATTTCTGTATATATATACATATATACAGTGTTCTGAAACCCGGCCCGGTGACTGACCCGGTGAGGCTACTGGGTAGTGGGTCAACAGGTCAGACCGGTCGGACCACTGGGTGGACCGGTTTATTGACTTTAGTCAACATTCAAATAAAATTAATATAAAAATTAATTGTATAAAAAATTATAAGACTTTTAAGTCACTAATGTTTTGTTAAATTATAAGAAATATAAGAATATGATTATCACAAAACTAGGACTTGAACACTTGACCTCCAACAAAAAAAGCTCTTGAAAAGTAGGGGAAACCATTGAGCTATCTAACAATTTACTAAATAATTCAACAAACATTATATTTAATACAAGTTAAAAGATTGTTTTGGATTTTTTAATGTTGGCCAACCGTATCACAAAATTCAATACAAGAACAACAATATGTGACACTAAAATCAGAAAAATAAACTTAGCATCGAACGAAATACTATGCACGAAATTCTCGAAGGCATGCTCGTTTAGCTTTAAAGTCAAATTAAGTATGGAAAACAACGTTTTTTTGAAAATTTGTTGGCCCAAACCACTGTAGGTTGTTTGCGATGGATAGATCTCGTCAAGATACCCCAAATAAAACAAAATGCATCCAAAACGGACGCTCCTACGCAAAGTTATGGACTTTTAAAGTTTTACATTTTTTTTCTTCCTTTTTTTAAGATTTTTGAGGCAAGTTTGTAATTGTCAAAAAAATAGGAATGATTCGCAATTGACCAAAAAAAAAAAAAAAAGAGGGCCGCCCGGTTCACGAACGGAACCAGGTGACCGGTTCGCCCGAAGTAGCCAACAGCCAAGGCCAAGGCGCCAGCAGCTATATAGCAAGAACTGGCCCGGCCAAGGCGCCGGTTCTCGGTCGAACCGGTCGAACCGACCGGTCTGGGCCGGTTTTCAAAACACTGCATATATATGAAAATGCTATAATTATTCTTTTTTTTTTGTTTTCTTATAATTTTTATCATCATTATAAATTGTAGATTATAAAAAAGTTGTGTATATATATACATATATATCAAGATACCATAATTATTTTTTATTTTTATTGTCATTTTATAATTTTTATCACCATTATAAATTGTAGATTATAAAACAATTATGAGAATTATGTTAATTCTTAATATTTACTAGTAAATATAAATTTACTAAACACTTTAAGATAAGATTTTCTATTAAACTTTAATTTATACAAACTTTTATTGTTTAGTTAAATTTTTCTTTTTAATTCAAAATTATATCTAAT
This sequence comes from Linaria vulgaris, assembly GCA_948329865.1. Lineage (NCBI taxonomy): Eukaryota > Viridiplantae > Streptophyta > Magnoliopsida > Lamiales > Plantaginaceae > Linaria > Linaria vulgaris. Next base: position 79,322,888 of record OX415252.1, read on the forward strand.
TTTATTATATATTGAATTAACATATACATATCTGAGCCAATTTTTCTTTTTCTTTTTTCATGTTTTTAATGATTTTTTTTTATTTTACGATTTTTTATGGTTTAAAATTCAGCCCAGTCATTATAAAAAAAATTAGTTAATTGACGTGGCATCCTAGTGGCAGCCCACTCAGATGCCACGTGGGCAAAATTCAGCCCAGCCCAATCCAAGAGCCCGTCGGGCATTTTTTATAAAAAAAAAAAAACGGGCATTTTCTAATCCCGAAAAATTAAAGGAGATAATTTGAAGTTGACATAAAATAAAGGGCAAAAAAAATATTTTGCCCATATATTAGTTGATATGATGCCGAGATTTAGTTAAGTAAACAGATAACCTTAGATTTTAAAAATATAAGTGCTTTATTTGAAGGTTATATGTACGTTAAAGGGAGAGCGTCTTGGCTACTTTTAACTGCAAAGCAGTTAACACCCACAACTTTAAAAATTCCTTTCAAATAAGGCCTAGTACTTTCTATTTCCCGACAATTAAGATCCTAATTAAATCATTTGTCTTATACTATTATTAAAATTGCTTTTTGCACCCAAAAACATATAAGAAAAGTAAATTCATTTTTTTTGTTTTCTTATATGTATATATATATATATATATATATCTTAAAAGTACACTACTATTATTTATATTTATATCTTAAATTTTTTAATATTATATTATTTAAAAACCTAATAAAAAAGAAAAAAATAGAATTTCATTAATTAAACTAGATTTTTGTTTAATTAATAAATATAAATAAAAAAATTCATCTTCTACAAATGATATATATTTTCAGAATAAGCTTTTGCAACAAACCTAATTTATATTCATAATTTAAAATTTCTTCTCACTTCAGAAATATTAAAAAAATTAAAAAATAATGAACTCTAACTCATATAATTATAGAGTAAAGTTTTCTTGTTCACATATTTAATACAAAATATCATAAATAAGAGCCATTGGACATTTTTACATAGGGTACCTATAGTTACGATGCACTTTTAAAGCCCAAAATTCTTTTGGGCATTTTCATAAAAATGGCAGACTTACATGCCATTTTTAATAATTTGTCTATATTATATATGAGCTAATGAAAACACCAAACTCCCAAAATTAACACAGAATCTTAAAATATTTTAACTTAGTAAAATTGTGTGTAATTGCTTGAAATTACTAAAAACCACATATAAAATATGGAAATCGCGTAATATTCTCTTGAGAATCCTAAACTATAATACGACTAGCTTACATGATACACGGATTTAATAAATTAAAACATGTACTATAAAACACTACAAGAATAATCCGCATAGGAGACGAAAATATGGGCACCAAAATCCGTTCCTACCTAATTGGAACGACATTTCCGTTCCCATTGCCTGTTATCCATATTATATATTAAAGCACTATATGCACATATTAAAGGGGACTAGTATTTGGTTCCCATTGAGTGTTGTGCCCGTTAGTGACACCTCATCGCAATGGGAACCAAAATGTGGTTCCCATTGATTAAAAAAAAACAAAAAAATAATAACTTTTGGAACAACTTTGTGGTGGTGGTTTATTTTATACTGTTTGGATAAATAATGATTGTTAATTGGTAGTATTATGATTTAATCTCTTTTAGTTGGACTCATATTTAATAAATACCTTATGTTTTTTTATCTTGTAAAGGGTAATTACTACAATTGAAACTTTTGAATATTTTATTTCACAAATCAATCACTTATTAAAAATACGTAATGTTTAACAAAATACGATAAATAAATAAACGGGAAGAATATATAATTATAGAAAACTTAAACAAATATCCGAATAAAGTTTTTTTCTTTTTCCAATCCTTTAAAAACACTAATTAAGGGTGTCATTCTAAATCTCGTCCAAAACGAAGTAACGAAATACGATAAACAAATAAATGGGGGGTTTATGTAATTATAGAATAGTTAAAGAAATATCCGAATTAAGTTTTTTCTTTTACCAATCCTTTGGAAACACTAGTTAAGCGTGTCATTCCAAATCTCGTCCGAAACGAAGTAACGAAATACGATAAACAAATAAACGGGTGGTTTATGTAATTATACAAAAGTTAAAGAAATATCCAAATTAAGTTTTTTCTTTTACCAATCCTTTAAAAACACTAATTGAGCGTGTCATTCCAAATCTCATCCGAAAAGAAGTAACGAAATACGATAAACAAATAAACGGGTGGTTTATGTAATAATAGAAAAGTTAAAGGAATATCCAAATTAAGTTTTTTCTCTTACCAATCCTTTAAAAACACTGATTAAGCGTGTCATTCCAAATCTCGTCCAAAACGAAGTAACGAAATACGATAAACAAATAAACGGGTGGTTTATGTAATTATAGAAAAGTTAACGAAATATCCAAATTAAGTTTTTTCTTTTACCAATCCTTTAAAAACACTGATTAAACGTGTCATTCCAAATCTCGTCCAAAACAAAGTAACGAAATACGATAAACAAATAAACGGGTGGTTTATGTAATTATAGAAAAGTTAAAGAAATATCCAAATTAAGTTTTTTCTTTTACCAATCCTTTAAAAACACTAATTAAGCGTGTCATTCCAAATCTCGTCCAAAACGAAGTAACGAAATACGTTAAACAAAGAAACGAGAGGAATATGTAATTATAGAAAAGTTAAAGAAATGTCTAAATTAAGTTTTTTCTCTTACCGATCATTAGGAAATACTAATTACGCGTGTCATTCCAAGTCTCGTCCAAAACGGAGCAACGAAATACGTTAAACAAAGAAACGGGAGGAATATGTAATTATAGAACAGTTAAAGAAATATCCGAATAAAGTTTTTTCTTTTTCCAATCCTTTAAAAACACTAATTAAGGGTGTCATTCCAAATCTCGTCCAAAACGAAGTAACGAAATACGATAAACAAATAAACGGGTGGTTTATGTAATAATAGAAAAGTTAAAGGAATATCCAAATTAAGTTTTTTCTCTTACCAATCCTTTAAAAACACTGATTAAGCGTGTCATTCCAAATCTCGTCCGAAACGAAGTAACGAAATACGATAAACAAATAAACGGGTGGTTTATGTAATTATACAAAAGTTAAAGAAATATCCAAATTAAGTTTTTTCTATTACCAATCCTTTAAAAATACTAATTGAGCGTGTCATTCCAAATCTCATCCGAAAAGAAGTAACGAAATACGATAAACAAATAAACGGGTGGTTTATGTAATAATAGAAAAGTTAAAGGAATATCCAAATTAAGTTTTTTCTCTTACCAATCCTTTAAAAACACTGATTAAGCGTGTCATTTCAAATCTCGTCCAAAACGAAGTAACGAAATACGATAAACAAATAAACGGGTGGTTTATGTAATTATAGAAAAGTTAAAGAAATATCCAAATTAAGTTTTTTCTTTTACCAATCATTTGGAAACACTAGTTAAGCGTGTCATTCCAAATCTCGTCCAAAACGAAGTAACGAAATACGATAAACAAATAAACGGGTGGTTTATGTAATTATAGAAAAGTTAAAGAAATATCCGAATTAAGTTTTTTTCTCTTACCAATTCTTTAAAAATACTAATTAAGGGTGTCATTCTAAATCTCGTCCAAAACGAAGTAACGAAATACGATAAACAAATAAACGGGTGGTTTATGTAATTATAGAAAAGTTAAAGAAATATCCAAATTAAGTTTTTTCTCTTACCAATCCTTAAAAAACACTAATTAAGCGTGCCATTCCAAATCTCGTACAAAACGAAGTAACGAAATACAATAAACAAATAAACGTGTGGTTTATGTAATTATAGAAAAGTTGAAGAAATATCCAAATTAAGTTTTTTCTTTTACCAATCCTTTAAAAACACTAATTAAGGGTGTCATTCTAAATCTCGTACAAAACGAAGTAAAGAAATACAATAAACAAATTAACGGGTGGTTTATGTAATTATAAAAAAGTTAAAAAAATATCCGAATTAAGTTTTTTCTCTTACCAGTCCTTTAAAAACACTAATTAAGGGTGTCATTTTAAATCTCGTCCAAAACGAAGTAACGAAATACGATAAACAAATAAACGGGTGGTTTATGTAATTATAGAAAAGTTAAAGAAATATCCAAATTAAGTTTTTTCTTTTACCAATCCTTTAAAAACACTGATTAAGCGTGTCATTCCAAATCTCGTCCAAAACGAAGTAACGAAATACGTTAAACAAAGAAACGGGAGGAATATGTAATTATAAAAAAGTTAAAGAAATATCTAAATTAAGTTTTTTCTCTTACCGATCATTAGGAAATACTAATTACGCGTGTCATTTCAAGTCTCGTCTAAAACGGAGCAACGAAATACGTTAAACAAAGAAACGGGAGGAATATGTAATTATAGAACAGTTGAAGAAATATCCGAATAAAGTTTTTTCTTTTTCCAATCCTTTAAAAACACTAATTAAGGGTGTCATTCTAAATCTCGTCCAAAACGAAGTAACGAAATACGATAAACAAATAAATGAGGGTTTATGTAATTATAGAATAGTTAAAGAAATATCCGAATTAAGTTTTTTCTTTTACCAATCTTTGGGAAACACTAGTTAAGCGTGTCATTCCAAATCTCGTCCGAAACGAAGTAACGAAATACGATAAACAAATAAACGGGTGGTTTATGTAATTATAGAAAAGTTAAAGAAATATCCAAATTAAGTTTTTTCTTTTACCAATCCTTTAAAAACACTAATTGAGCATGTCAATCCAAATCTCATCCGAAAAGAAGTAACGAAATACGATAAACAAATAAACGGGTGGTTTATGTAATAATAGAAAAGTTAAAGAAATATCCAAATTAAGTTTTTTCTCTTACCAATCCTTTAAAAACACTGATTAAGCGTGTCATTCCAAATCTCTTCCAAAACGAAGTAACGAAATACGATAAACAAATAAACGGGTGGTTTATGTAATTATAGAAAAGTTAAAGAAATATCCAAATTAAGTTTTTTCTTTTACCAATCCTTTAAAAACACTAATTAAGCGTGTCATTCCAAATCTCGTCCAAAACTAAGTAACAAAATATGTTAAACAAAGAAATGGGAGGAATATGTAATTATAGAAAAGTTAAAGAAATGTCTAAATTAAGTTTTTTCTCTTACCGATCATTAGGAAATACTAATTACGCGTGTCATTCCAAGTCTCGTCCAAAACGGAGCAACGAAATACGTTAAACAAAGAAACGGGAGGAATATGTAATTATAAAAAAGTTAAAGAAATATCTAAATTAAGTTTTTTCTCTTACCGATCATTAGGAAATACTAATTACGCGTGTCATTCCAAGTCTCGTCTAAAACGGAGCAACGGAATACGATAAACAAAGAAACGGGAGGAATATGTAATTATAGAACAGTTGAAGAAATATCCGAATAAAGTTTTTTCTTTTTCCAATTATTTAAAAACACTAATTAAGGGTGTCATTCTAAATCTCGTCCAAAACGAAGTAACGAAATACGATAAACAAATAAACGGGTGGTTTATGTAATTATAGAAAAGTTAAAGAAATATCCAAATTAAGTTTTTTCTTTTACCAATCCTTTAAAAACACTAATTAAGGGTGTCATTCTAAATCTCGTCCAAAACGAAGTAGCGAAATACGATAAACAAATAAACAGGTGGTTTATATAATTATAGAAAAGTTAAAGAAATATCCAAATTAAATTTTTTCTTTTACCAATCCTTTAAAAACACTAATTGAGCGTGTCATTCCAAATCTCGTCCAAAACGAAGTAACTAAATACGTTAAACAAAGAAACGGGAGGAATATGTAATTATAAAAAAGTTAAAGAAATATCTAAATTAAGTTTTTTCTCTTACCGATCATTAGGAAATACTAATTACGCGTGCCATTCCAAGTCTCGTCTAAAACGGAGCAGCGGAATACGTTAAACAAAGAAACGGGAGGAATATGTAATTATAGAACAGTTGAAGAAATATCCGAATAAAGTTTTTTCTTTTTCCAATCCTTTAAAAACACTAATTAAGGGTGTCATTCTAAATCTCGTCCAAAACGAAGTAACGAAATACGATAAACAAATAAATGAGGGTTTATGTAATTATAGAATAGTTAAAGAAATATCCGAATTAAGTTTTTTCTTTTACCAATCCTTTGGAAACACTAGTTAAGCGTGTCATTCCAAATCTCGTCCGAAACGAAGTAACGAAATACGATAAACAAATAAACGGGTGGTTTATGTAATTATAGAAAAGTTAAAGATATATCCAAATTAAGTTTTTTCTTTTACCAATCCTTTAAAAACACTAATTGAGCATGTCATTCCAAATCTCATCCGAAAAGAAGTAACGAAATACGATAAACAAATAAACGGGTGGTTTATGTAATAATAGAAAAGTTAAAGGAATATCCAAATTAAGTTTTTTCTCTTACCAATCCTTTAAAAACACTGATTAAGCGTGTCATTCCAAATCTCGTCCAAAACGAAGTAACGAAATACGATAAACAAATAAACGGGTGGTTTATGTAATTATAGAAAAGTTAACGAAATATCCAAATTAAGTTTTTTCTTTTACCAATCCTTTAAAAACACTGATTAAACGTGTCATTCCAAATCTCGTCCAAAACAAAGTAACGAAATACGATAAACAAATAAACGGGTGGTTTATGTAATTATAGAAAAGTTAAAGAAATATCCAAATTAAGTTTTTTCTTTTACCAATCCTTTAAAAACACTAATTAAGCGTGTCATTCCAAATCTCGTCCAAAACGAAGAAACGAAATACGTTAAACAAAGAAACGAGAGGAATATGTAATTATAGAAAAGTTAAAGAAATGTCTAAATTAAGTTTTTTCTCTTACCGATCATTAGGAAATACTAATTACGCGTGTCATTCCAAGTCTCGTCCAAAACGGAGCAACGAAATACGTTAAACAAAGAAACGGGAGGAATATGTAATTATAGAACAGTTAAAGAAATATCCGAATAAAGTTTTTTCTTTTTCCAATCCTTTAAAAACACTAATTAAGGGTGTCATTCCAAATCTCGTCCAAAACGAAGTAACGAAATACGATAAACAAATAAACGGGTGGTTTATGTAATAATAGAAAAGTTAAAGGAATATCCAAATTAAGTTTTTTCTCTTACCAATCCTTTAAAAACACTGATTAAGCGTGTCATTCCAAATCTCGTCCGAAACGAAGTAACGAAATACGATAAACAAATAAACGGGTGGTTTATGTAATTATACAAAAGTTAAAGAAATATCCAAATTAAGTTTTTTCTATTACCAATCCTTTAAAAATACTAATTGAGCGTGTCATTCCAAATCTCATCCGAAAAGAAGTAACGAAATACGATAAACAAATAAACGGGTGGTTTATGTAATAATAGAAAAGTTAAAGGAATATCCAAATTAAGTTTTTTCTCTTACCAATCCTTTAAAAACACTGATTAAGCGTGTCATTTCAAATCTCGTCCAAAACGAAGTAACGAAATACGATAAACAAATAAACGGGTGGTTTATGTAATTATAGAAAAGTTAAAGAAATATCCAAATTAAGTTTTTTCTTTTACCAATCATTTGGAAACACTAGTTAAACGTGTCATTCCAAATCTCGTCCAAAACGAAGTAACGAAATACGATAAACAAATAAACGGGTGGTTTATGTAATTATAGAAAAGTTAAAGAAATATCCGAATTAAGTTTTTTCTCTTACCAATTCTTTAAAAATACTAATTAAGGGTGTCATTCTAAATCTCGTCCAAAACGAAGTAACGAAATACGATAAACAAATAAACGGGTGGTTTATGTAATTATAGAAAAGTTAAAGAAATATCCAAATTAAGTTTTTTCTCTTACCAATCCTTAAAAAACACTAATTAAGCGTGCCATTCCAAATCTCGTACAAAACGAAGTAACGAAATACAATAAACAAATAAACGTGTGGTTTATGTAATTATAGAAAAGTTGAAGAAATATCCAAATTAAGTTTTTTCTTTTACCAATCCTTTAAAAACACTAATTAAGGGTGTCATTCTAAATCTCGTACAAAACGAAGTAAAGAAATACAATAAACAAATTAACGGGTGGTTTATGTAATTATAAAAAAGTTAAAAAAATATCCGAATTAAGTTTTTTCTCTTACCAATCCTTTAAAAACACTAATTAAGGGTGTCATTTTAAATCTCGTCCAAAACGAAGTAACAAAATACGATAAACAAATAAACGGGTGGTTTATGTAATTATAGAAAAGTTAAAGAAATATCCAAATTAAGTTTTTTCTTTTACCAATCCTTTAAAAACACTAATTAAGGGTGTCATTCTAAATCTCGTCCAAAACGAAGTAGCGAAATACGATAAACAAATAAACAGGTGGTTTATATAATTATAGAAAAGTTAAAGAAATATCCAAATTAAATTTTTTCTTTTACCAATCCTTTAAAAACACTAATTGAGCGTGTCATTCCAAATCTCGTCCAAAACGAAGTAACTAAATACGTTAAACAAAGAAACGGGAGGAATATGTAATTATAAAAAAGTTAAAGAAATATCTAAATTAAGTTTTTTCTCTTACCGATCATTAGGAAATACTAATTACGCGTGCCATTCCAAGTCTCGTCTAAAACGGAGCAGCGGAATACGTTAAACAAAGAAACGGGAGGAATATGTAATTATAGAACAGTTGAAGAAATATCCGAATAAAGTTTTTTCTTTTTCCAATCCTTTAAAAACACTAATTAAGGGTGTCATTCTAAATCTCGTCCAAAACGAAGTAACGAAATACGATAAACAAATAAATGAGGGTTTATGTAATTATAGAATAGTTAAAGAAATATCCGAATTAAGTTTTTTCTTTTACCAATCCTTTGGAAACACTAGTTAAGCCTGTCATTCCAAATATCGTCCGAAACGAAGTAACGAAATACGATAAACAAATAAACGGGTGGTTTATGTAATTATAGAAAAGTTAAAGAAATATCCAAATTAAGTTTTTTCTTTTACCAATCCTTTAAAAACACTAATTGAGCATGTCAATCCAAATCTCATCCGAAAAGAAGTAACGAAATACGATAAACAAATACACGGGTGGTTTATGTAATAATAGAAAAGTTAAAGAAATATCCAAATTAAGTTTTTTCTCTTACCAATCCTTTAAAAACACTGATTAAGCGTGTCATTCCAAATCTCGTCCAAAACGAAGTAACGAAATACGTTAAACAAAGAAACGGGAGGAATATGTAATTATAAAAAAGTTAAAGAAATATCTAAATTAAGTTTTTTCTCTTACCGATCATTAGGAAATACTAATTACGCGTGTCATTTCAAGTCTCGTCTAAAACGGAGCAACGAAATACGTTAAACAAAGAAACGGGAGGAATATGTAATTATAGAACAGTTGAAGAAATATCCGAATAAAGTTTTTTCTTTTTCCAATCCTTTAAAAACACTAATTAAGGGTGTCATTCTAAATCTCGTCCAAAACGAAGTAACGAAATACGATAAACAAATAAATGAGGGTTTATGTAATTATAGAATAGTTAAAGAAATATCCGAATTAAGTTTTTTCTTTTACCAATCCTTGGGAAACACTAGTTAAGCGTGTCATTCCAAATCTCGTCCGAAACGAAGTAACGAAATACGATAAACAAATAAACGGGTGGTTTATGTAATTATAGAAAAGTTAAAGAAATATCCAAATTAAGTTTTTTCTTTTACCAATCCTTTAAAAACACTAATTGAGCATGTCAATCCAAATCTCATCCGAAAAGAAGTAACGAAATACGATAAACAAATAAACGGGTGGTTTATGTAATAATAGAACAGTTAAAGAAATATCCAAATTAAGTTTTTTCTCTTACCAATCCTTTAAAAACACTGATTAAGCGTGTCATTCCAAATCTCGTCCAAAACGAAGTAACGAAATACGATAAACAAATAAACGGGTGGTTTATGTAATTATAGAAAAGTTAAAGAAATATCCAAATTAAGTTTTTTCTTTTACCAATCCTTTAAAAACACTAATTAAGCGTGTCATTCCAAATCTCGTCCAAAACTAAGTAACAAAATATGTTAAACAAAGAAATGGGAGGAATATGTAATTATAGAAAAGTTAAAGAAATGTCTAAATTAAGTTTTTTCTCTTACCGATCATTAGGAAATACTAATTACGCGTGTCATTCCAAGTCTCGTCCAAAACGGAGCAACGAAATACGTTAAACAAAGAAACGGGAGGAATATGTAATTATAAAAAAGTTAAAGAAATATCTAAATTAAGTTTTTTCTCTTACCGATCATTAGGAAATACTAATTACGCGTGTCATTCCAAGTCTCGTCTAAAACGGAGCAACGGAATACGTTAAACAAAGAAACGGGAGGAATATGTAATTATAGAACAGTTGAAGAAATATCCGAATAAAGTTTTTTCTTTTTCCAATTATTTAAAAACACTAATTAAGGGTGTCATTCTAAATCTCGTCCAAAACGAAGTAACGAAATACGATAAACAAATAAACGGGTGGTTTATGTAATTATAGAAAAGTTAAAGAAATATCCAAATTAAGTTTTTTCTTTTACCAATCCTTTAAAAACACTAATTAAGGGTGTCATTCTAAATCTCGTCCAAAACGAAGTAGCGAAATACGATAAACAAATAAACAGGTGGTTTATATAATTATAGAAAAGTTAAAGAAATATCCAAATTAAATTTTTTCTTTTACCAATCCTTTAAAAACACTAATTGAGCGTGTCATTCCAAATCTCGTCCAAAACGAAGTAACTAAATACGTTAAACAAAGAAACGGGAGGAATATGTAATTATAAAAAAGTTAAAGAAATATCTAAATTAAGTTTTTTCTCTTACCGATCATTAGGAAATACTAATTACGCGTGCCATTCCAAGTCTCGTCTAAAACGGAGCAGCGGAATACGTTAAACAAAGAAACGGGAGGAATATGTAATTATAGAACAGTTGAAGAAATATCCGAATAAAGTTTTTTCTTTTTCCAATCCTTTAAAAACACTAATTAAGGGTGTCATTCTAAATCTCGTCCAAAACGAAGTAACGAAATACGATAAACAAATAAATGAGGGTTTATGTAATTATAGAATAGTTAAAGAAATATCCGAATTAAGTTTTTTCTTTTACCAATCCTTTGGAAACACTAGTTAAGCGTGTCATTCCAAATCTCGTCCGAAACGAAGTAACGAAATACGATAAACAAATAAACGGGTGGTTTATGTAATTATAGAAAAGTTAAAGATATATCCAAATTAAGTTTTTTCTTTTACCAATCCTTTAAAAACACTAATTGAGCATGTCAATCCAAATCTCATCCGAAAAGAAGTAACGAAATACGATAAACAAATACACGGGTGGTTTATGTAATAATAGAAAAGTTAAAGAAATATCCAAATTAAGTTTTTTCTCTTACCAATCCTTTAAAAACACTGATTAAGCGTGTGATTCCAAATCTCGTCCAAAACGAAGTAACGAAATACGTTAAACAAAGAAACGGGAGGAATATGTAATTATAAAAAAGTTAAAGAAATATCTAAATTAAGTTTTTTCTCTTACCGATCATTAGGAAATACTAATTACGCGTGTCATTTCAAGTCTCGTCTAAAACGGAGCAACGGAATACGTTAAACAAAGAAACGGGAGGAATATGTAATTATAGAACAGTTGAAGAAATATCCGAATAAAGTTTTTTCTTTTTCCAATCCTTTAAAAACACTAATTAAGGGTGTCATTCTAAACCTCGTCCAAAACGAAGTAACGAAATACGATAAACAAATAAATGAGGGTTTATGTAATTATAGAATAGTTAAAGAAATATCCGAATTAAGTTTTTTCTTTTACCAATCCTTGGGAAACACTAGTTAAGCGTGTCATTCCAAATCTCGTCCGAAACGAAGTAACGAAATACGATAAACAAATAAACGGGTGGTTTATGTAATTATAGAAAAGTTAAAGAAATATCCAAATTAAGTTTTTTCTTTTACCAATCCTTTAAAAACACTAATTGAGCATGTCAATCCAAATCTCATCCGAAAAGAAGTAACGAAATACGATAAACAAATAAACGGGTGGTTTATGTAATAATAGAAAAGTTAAAGAAATATCCAAATTAAGCTTTTTCTCTTACCAATCCTTTAAAAACACTGATTAAGCGTGTCATTCCAAATCTCGTCCAAAACGAAGTAACGAAATACGATAAACAAATAAACGGGTGGTTTATGTAATTATAGAAAAGTTAAAGAAATATCCAAATTAAGTTTTTTCTTTTACCAATCCTTTAAAAACACTAATTAAGCGTGTCATTCCAAATCTCGTCCAAAACTAAGTAACGAAATATGTTAAACAAAGAAACGGGAGGAATATGTAATTATAGAAAAGTTAAAGAAATGTCTAAATTAAGTTTTTTCTCTTACCGATCATTAGGAAATACTAATTACGCGTGTCATTCCAAGTCTCGTCCAAAACGGAGCAACGAAATACGTTAAACAAAGAAACGGGAGGAATATGTAATTATAAAAAAGTTAAAGAAATATCTAAATTAAATTTTTTCTCTTACCGATCATTAGGAAATACTAATTACGCGTGTCATTCCAAGTCTCGTCTAAAACGGAGCAACGGAATACGTTAAACAAAGAAACGGGAGGAATATGTAATTATAGAACAGTTGAAGAAATATCCGAATAAAGTTTTTTCTTTTTCCAATCCTTTAAAAACACTAATTAAGGGTGTCATTCTAAATCTCGTCCAAAACGAAGTAACGAAATACGATAAACAAATAAATGAGGGTTTATGTAATTATAGAATAGTTAAAGAAATATCCGAATTAAGTTTTTTCTTTTACCAATCCTTTGGAAACACTAGTTAAGCGTGTCATTCCAAATCTCGTCCGAAACGAAGTAACGAAATACGATAAACAAATAAACGGGTGGTTTATGTAATTATAGAAAAGTTAAAGAAATATCCAAATTAAGTTTTTTCTTTTACCAATCCTTTAAAAACACTAATTGAGCATGTCAATCCAAATCTCATCCGAAAAGAAGTAACGAAATACGATAAACAAATAAACGGGTGGTTTATGTAATAATAGAAAAATTAAAGAAATATCCAAATTAAGTTTTTTCTCTTACCAATCCTTTAAAAACACTGATTAAGCGTGTCATTCCAAATCTCGTCCAAAACGAAGTAACGAAATACGATAAACAAATAAACGGGTGGTTTATGTAATTATAGAAAAGTTAAAGAAATATCCAAATTAAGTTTTTTCTTTTACCAATCATTTAAAAACACTAATTAAGCGTGTCATTCCAAATCTCGTCCAAAACTAAGTAACGAAATATGTTAAACAAAGAAACGGGAGGAATATGTAATTATAGAAAAGTTAAAGAAATGTCTAAATTAAGTTTTTTCTCTTACCGATCATTAGGAAATACTAATTACGCGTGTCATTCCAAGTCTCGTCCAAAACGGAGCAACGAAATACGTTAAACAAAGAAACATGAGGAATATGTAATTATAGAACAGTTAAAGAAATATCCGAATAAAGTTTTTTCTTTTTCTAATCCTTTAAAAACACTAATTAAGGGTGTCATTCCAAATCTCGTCCAAAACGAAGTAACGAAATACGATAAACAAATAAATGGGGGGTTTATGAATTATAGAATAGTTAAAGAAATATCCGAATTAAGTTTTTTCTTTTACCAATCCTTTGGAAACACTAGTTAAGCGTGTCATTCCAAATCTCGTCCGAAACGAAGTAACGAAATACGATAAACAAATAAATGGGTGGTTTATGTAATTATACAAAAGTTAAAGAAATATCCAAATTAAGTTTTTTCTATTACCAATCCTTTAAAAACACTAATTGAGCGTGTCATTCCAAATCTCATCCGAAAAGAAGTAACGAAATACGATAAACAAATAAACGGGTGGTTTATGTAATTATAGAAAAGTTAAAGAAATATCCAAATTAAGTTTTTTCTTTTACCAATCATTTGGAAACACTAGTTAAGCGTGTCATTCCAAATCTCGTCCAAAACGAAGTAACGAAATACGATAAACAAATAAACGGGTGGTTTATGTAATTATAGAAAAGTTAAAGAAATATCCGAATTACGTTTTTTCTCTTACCAATTCTTTAAAAATACTAATTAAGGGTGTCATTCTAAATCTCGTCCAAAACGAAGTAACGAAATACGATAAACAAATAAACGGGTGGTTTATGTAATTATAGAAAAGTTAAAGAAATATCCAAATTAAGTTTTTTCTCTTACCAATCCTTAAAAAACACTAATTAAGCGTGCCATTCCAAATCTCGTAAAAAACGGAGCAACGAAATACGTTAAACAAAGAAACGGGAGGAATATGTAATTATAGAACAGTTAAAGAAATATCCGAATAAAGTTTTTTCTTTTTCCAATACTTTAAAAACACTAATTAAGGGTGTCATTTCAAATCTCGTCCAAAACGAAGTAACGAAATACGATAAACAAATAAATGGGGGGTTTATGAATTATAGAATAGTTAAAGAAATATCCGAATTAAGTTTTTTCTTTTACCAATCCTTTGGAAACACTAGTTAAGCGTGTCATTCCAAATCTCGTCCGAAACGAAGTAACGAAATACGATAAACAAATAAACGGGTGGTTTATGTAATTATAGAAAAGTTAAAGAAATATCAAAATTAAGTTTTTTCTATTACCAATCCTTTAAAAACACTAATTGAGCGTGTCATTCCAAATCTCATCCGAAAAGAAGTAACGAAATACGATAAACAAATAAACGGGTGGTTTATGTAATAATAGAAAAGTTAAAGGAATATCCAAATTAAGTTTTTTCTCTTACCAATCCTTTAAAAACACTGATTAAGCGTGTCATTCCAAATCTCGTCCAAAACGAAGTAACGAAATACGATAAACAAATAAACGGGTGGTTTATGTAATTATAGAAAAGTTAAAGAAATATCCAAATTAAGTTTTTTCTTTTACCAATCATTTGGAAACACTAGTTATGCGTGTCATTCCAAATCTCGTCCAAAACGAAGTAACGAAATACGATAAACAAATAAACGGGTGGTTTATGTAATTATAGAAAAGTTAAAGAAATATCCGAATTAAGTTTTTTCTCTTACCAATTCTTTAAAAATACTAATTAAGGGTGTCATTCTAAATCTCGTCCAAAACGAAGTAACGAAATACGATAAACAAATAAACGGGTGGTTTATGTAATTATAGAAAAGTTAAAGAAATATCCAAATTAAGTTTTTTCTCTTACCAATCCTTAAAAAACACTAATTAAGCGTGCCATTCCAAATCTCGTACAAAACGAAGTAACGAAATACAATAAACAAATAAACGTGTGGTTTATGTAATTATAGAAAAGTTGAAGAAATATCCAAATTAAGTTTTTTCTTTTACCAATCCTTTAAAAACACTAATTAAGGGTGTCATTCTAAATCTCGTACAAAACGAAGTAAAGAAATACAATAAACAAATTAACGGGTGGTTTATGTAATTATAAAAAAGTTAAAAAAATATCCGAATTAAGTTTTTTCTCTTACCAATCCTTTAAAAACACTAATTAAGGGTG
This sequence comes from Linaria vulgaris, assembly GCA_948329865.1. Taxonomy (NCBI): domain Eukaryota; kingdom Viridiplantae; phylum Streptophyta; class Magnoliopsida; order Lamiales; family Plantaginaceae; genus Linaria; species Linaria vulgaris. The sequence goes on from OX415252.1 coordinate 79,338,502, forward strand.
TCATTCTAAATCTCGTCCAAAACGAAGTAACGAAATACGATAAACAAATAAACGGGTGGTTTATGTAATTATAGAAAAGTTAAAGAAATATCCAAATTAAGTTTTTTCTTTTACCAATCCTTTAAAAACACTAATTAAGGGTGTCATTCTAAATCTCGTCCAAAACGAAGTAGCGAAATACGATAAACAAATAAACAGGTGGTTTATATAATTATAGAAAAGTTAAATAAATATCCAAATTAAATTTTTTCTTTTACCAATCCTTTAAAAACACTAATTGAGCGTGTCATTCCAAATCTCGTCCAAAACGAAGTAACGAAATACGTTAAACAAAGAAACGGGAAGAATATGTAATTATAAAAAAGTTAAAGAAATATCTAAATTAAGTTTTTTCTCTTACCGATCATTAGGAAATACTAATTACGCGTGTCATTCCAAGTCTCGTCTAAAACGGAGCAACGAAATACGTTAAACAAAGAAACGGGAGGAATATGTAATTATAGAACAGTTGAAGAAATATCCGAATAAAGTTTTTTCTTTTTCCAATCCTTTAAAAACACTAATTAAGGGTGTCATTCTAAATCTCGTCCAAAACGAAGTAACGAAATACGATAAACAAATAAATGAGGGTTTATGTAATTATAGAATAGTAAAAGAAATATCCGAATTAAGTTTTTTCTTTTACCAATCCATTGGAAACAGTAGTTAAGCGTGTCATTCCAAATCTCGTCCGAAACGAAGTAACGAAATACGATAAACAAATAAACGGGTGGTTTATGTAATTATGGAAAAGTTAAAGAAATATCCAAATTAAGTTTTTTCTTTTACCAATCCTTTAAAAACACTAATTGAGCGTGTCAATCCAAATCTCATCCGAAAAGAAGTAACGAAATACGATAAACAAATAAACGGGTGGTTTATGTAATAATAGAAAAGTTAAAGAAATATCCAAATTAAGTTTTTTCTCTTACCAATCCTTTAAAAACACTGATTAAGCGTGTCATTCCAAATCTCGTCCAAAACGAAGTAACGAAATACGATAAACAAATAAACGGGTGGTTTATGTAATTACAGAAAAGTTAAAGAAATATCCAAATTAAGTTTTTTCTTTTACCAATCCTTTAAAAACACTAATTAAGCGTGTCATTCCAAATCTCGTCCAAAACTAAGTAACGAAATATGTTAAACAAAGAAACGGGAGGAATATGTAATTATAGAAAAGTTAAAGAAATGTCTAAATTAAGTTTTTTCTCTTACCGATCATTAGGAAATACTAATTACGCGTGTCATTCCAAGTCTCGTCCAAAACGGAGCAACGAAATACGTTAAACAAAGAAACGGGAGGAATATGTAATTATAGAAAAGTTAAAGAAATATCCGAATAAAGTTTTTTCTTTTTCCAATCCTTTAAAAACACTAATTAAGGGTGTCATTCCAAATCTCGTCCAAAACGAAGTAACGAAATACGATAAACAAATAAATGGGGGGTTTATGAATTATAGAATAGTTAAAGAAATATCCGAATTAAGTTTTTTCTTTTACCAATCCTTTGGAAACACTAGTTAAGCGTGTCATTCCAAATCTCGTCCGAAACGAAGTAACGAAATACGATAAACAAATAAACGGGTGGTTTATGTAATTATACAAAAGTTAAAGAAATATCCAAATTAAGTTTTTTCTATTACCAATCCTTTAAAAACACTAATTGAGCGTGTCATTCCAAATCTCATCCGAAAAGAAGTAACGAAATACGATAAACAAATAAACGGGTGGTTTATGTAATAATAGAAAAGTTAAAGGAATATCCAAATTAAGTTTTTTCTCTTACCAATCCTTTAAAAACACTGATTAAGCGTGTCATTCCAAATCTCGTCCAAAACGAAGTAACGAAATACGATAAACAAATAAACGGGTGGTTTATGTAATTATAGAAAAGTTAAAGAAATATCCAAATTAAGTTTTTTCTTTTACCAATCATTTGGAAACACTAGTTAAGCGTGTCATTCCAAATCTCGTCCAAAACGAAGTAACGAAATACGATAAACAAATAAACAGGTGGTTTATGTAATTATAGAAAAGTTAAAGAAATATCCGAATTAAGTTTTTTCTCTTACCAATTCTTTAAAAATACTAATTAAGGGTGTCATTCTAAATCTCGTCCAAAACGAAGTAACGAAATACGATAAACAAATAAACGGGTGGTTTATGTAATTATAGAAAAGTTAAAGAAATATCCAAATTAAGTTTTTTCTCTTACCAATCCTTAAAAAACACTAATTAAGCGTGCCATTCCAAATCTCGTACAAAACGAAGTAACGAAATACAATAAACAAATAAACGTGTGGTTTATGTAATTATAGAAAAGTTGAAGAAATATCCAAATTAAGTTTTTTCTTTTACCAATCCTTTAAAAACACTAATTAAGGGTGTCATTCTAAATCTCGTACAAAACGAAGTAAAGAAATACAATAAACAAATTAACGGGTGGTTTATGTAATTATAAAAAAGTTAAAAAAATATCCGAATTAAGTTTTTTCTCTTACCAATCCTTTAAAAACACTAATTAAGGGTGTCATTCTAAATCTCGTCCAAAACGAAGTAACGAAATACGATAAACAAATAAACGGGTGGTTTATGTAATTATAGAAAAGTTAAAGAAATATCCAAATTAAGTTTTTTCTTTTACCAATCCTTTAAAAACACTAATTAAGGGTGTCATTCTAAATCTCGTCCAAAACGAAGTAGCGAAATACGATAAACAAATAAACAGGTGGTTTATATAATTATAGAAAAGTTAAAGAAATATCCAAATTAAATTTTTTCTTTTACCAATATTTTAAAAACACTAATTGAGCGTGTCATTCCAAATCTCGTCCAAAACGAAGTAACGAAATACGTTAAACAAAGAAACGGGAGGAATATGTAATTATAAAAAAGTTAAAGAAATATCTAAATTAAGTTTTTTCTCTTACCGATCATTAGGAAATACTAATTACGCGTGTCATTCCAAGTCTCGTCTAAAACGGAGCAACGGAATACGTTAAACAAAGAAACGGGAGGAATATGTAATTATAGAACAGTTGAAGAAATATCCGAATAAAGTTTTTTCTTTTTCCAATCCTTTAAAAACACTAATTAAGGGTGTCATTCTAAATCTCGTCCAAAACGAAGTAACGAAATACGATAAACAAATAAATGAGGGTTTATGTAATTATAGAATAGTAAAAGAAATATCCGAATTAAGTTTTTTCTTTTACCAATCCATTGGAAACACTAGTTAAGCGTGTCATTCCAAATCTCGTCCGAAACGAAGTAACGAAATACGATAAACAAATAAACGGGTGGTTTATGTAATTATGGAAAAGTTAAAGAAATATCCAAATTAAGTTTTTTCTTTTACCAATCCTTCAAAAACACTAATTGAGCGTGTCAATCCAAATCTTATCCGAAAAGAAGTAACGAAATACGATAAACAAATAAACGGGTGGTTTATGTAATAATAGAAAAGTTAAAGAAATATCCAAATTAAGTTTTTTCTCTTACCAATCCTTTAAAAACACTGATTAAGCGTGTCATTCCAAATCTCGTCCAAAACGAAGTAACGAAATACGATAAACAAATAAACGGGTGGTTTATGTAATTACAGAAAAGTTAAAGAAATATCCAAATTAAGTTTTTTCTTTTACCAATCCTTTAAAAACACTAATTAAGCGTGTCATTCCAAATCTCGTCCAAAACTAAGTAACGAAATATGTTAAACAAAGAAACGGGAGGAATATGTAATTATAGAAAAGTTAAAGAAATGTCTAAATTAAGTTTTTTCTCTTACCGATCATTAGGAAATACTAATTACGCGTGTCATTCCAAGTCTCGTCCAAAACGGAGCAACGAAATACGTTAAACAAAGAAACGGGAGGAATATGTAATTATAGAACAGTTAAAGAAATATCCGAATAAAGTTTTTTCTTTTTCCAATCCTTTAAAAACACTAATTAAGGGTGTCATTCCAAATCTCGTCCAAAACGAAGTAACGAAATACGATAAACAAATAAATGGGGGGTTTATGAATTATAGAATAGTTAAAGAAATATCCGAATTAAGTTTTTTCTTTTACCAATCCTTTGGAAACACTAGTTAAGCGTGTCATTCCAAATCTCGTCCGAAACGAAGTAACGAAATACGATAAACAAATAAACGGGTGGTTTATGTAATTATACAAAAGTTAAAGAAATATCCAAATTAAGTTTTTTCTATTACCAATCCTTTAAAAACACTAATTGAGCGTGTCATTCCAAATCTCATCCGAAAAGAAGTAACGAAATACGATAAACAAATAAACGGGTGATTTATGTAATAATAGAAAAGTTAAAGGAATATCCAAATTAAGTTTTTTCTCTTACCAATCCTTTAAAAACACTGATTAAGCGTGTCATTCCAAATCTCGTCCAAAACGAAGTAACGAAATACGATAAACAAATAAACGGGTGGTTTATGTAATTATAGAAAAGTTAAAGAAATATCCAAATTAAGTTTTTTCTTTTACCAATCATTTGGAAACACTAGTTATGCGTGTCATTCCAAATCTCGTCCAAAACGAAGTAACGAAATACGATAAACAAATAAACGGGTGGTTTATGTAATTATAGAAAAGTTAAAGAAATATCCGAATTAAGTTTTTTCTCTTACCAATTCTTTAAAAATACTAATTAAGGGTGTCATTCTAAATCTCGTCCAAAACGAAGTAACGAAATACGATAAACAAATAAACGGGTGGTTTATGTAATTATAGAAAAGTTAAAGAAATATCCAAATTAAGTTTTTTCTCTTACCAATCCTTAAAAAACACTAATTAAGCGTGCCATTCCAAATCTCGTACAAAACGAAGTAACGAAATACAATAAACAAATAAACGTGTGGTTTATGTAATTATAGAAAAGTTGAAGAAATATCCAAATTAAGTTTTTTCTTTTACCAATCCTTTAAAAACACTAATTAAGGGTGTCATTCTAAATCTCGTACAAAACGAAGTAAAGAAATACAATAAACAAATTAACGGGTGGTTTATGTAATTATAAAAAAGTTAAAAAAATATCTGAATTAAGTTTTTTCTCTTACCAATCCTTTAAAAACACTAATTAAGGGTGTCATTCTAAATCTCGTCCAAAACGAAGTAACGAAATACGATAAACAAATAAACGGGTGGTTTATGTAATTATAGAAAAGTTAAAGAAATATCCAAATTAAGTTTTTTCTTTTACCAATCCTTTAAAAACACTAATTAAGGGTGTCATTCTAAATCTCGTCCAAAACGAAGTAGCGAAATACGATAAACAAATAAACAGGTGGTTTATATAATTATAGAAAAGTTAAAGAAATATCCAAATTAAATTTTTTCTTTTACCAATCCTTTAAAAACACTAATTGAGCGTGTCATTCCAAATCTCGTCCAAAACGAAGTAACGAAATACGTTAAACAAAGAAACGGGAGGAATATGTAATTATAAAAAAGTTAAAGAAATATCTAAATTAAGTTTTTTCTCTTACCGATCATTAGGAAATACTAATTACGCGTGTCATTCCAAGTCTCGTCTAAAACGGAGCAACGGAATACGTTAAACAAAGAAACGGGAGGAATATGTAATTATAGAACAGTTGAAGAAATATCCGAATAAAGTTTTTTCTTTTTCCAATCCTTTAAAAACACTAATTAAGGGTGTCATTCTAAATCTCGTCCAAAACGAAGTAACGAAATACGATAAACAAATAAATGAGGGTTTATGTAATTATAGAATAGTAAAAGAAATATCCGAATTAAGTTTTTTCTTTTACCAATCCATTGGAAACAGTAGTTAAGCGTGTCATTCCAAATCTCGTCCGAAACGAAGTAACGAAATACGATAAACAAATAAACGGGTGGTTTTGTAATTATGGAAAAGTTAAAGAAATATCCAAATTCAGTTTTTTCTTTTACCAATCCTTTAAAAACACTAATTGAGCGTGTCAATCCAAATCTCATCCGAAAAGAAGTAACGAAATACGATAAACAAATAAACGGGTGGTTTATGTAATAATAGAAAAGTTAAAGAAATATCCAAATTAAGTTTTTTCTCTTACCAATCCTTTAAAAACACTGATTAAGCGTGTCATTCCAAATCTCGTCCAAAACGAAGTAACGAAATACGATAAACAAATAAACGGGTGGTTTATGTAATTACAGAAAAGTTAAAGAAATATCCAAATTAAGTTTTTTCTTTTACCAATCCTTTAAAAACACTAATTAAGCGTGTCATTCCAAATCTCGTCCAAAACTAAGTAACGAAATATGTTAAACAAAGAAACGGGAGGAATATGTAATTATAGAAAAGTTAAAGAAATGTCTAAATTAAGTTTTTTCTCTTACCGATCATTAGGAAATACTAATTACGCGTGTCATTCCAAGTCTCGTCCAAAACGGAGCAACGAAATACGTTAAACAAAGAAACGAGAGGAATATGTAATTATAGAACAGTTAAAGAAATATCCGAATAAAGTTTTTTCTTTTTCCAATCCTTTAAAAACACTAATTAAGGGTGTCATTCCAAATCTCGTCCAAAACGAAGTAACGAAATACGATAAACAAATAAATGGGGGGTTTATGAATTATAGAATAGTTAAAGAAATATCCGAATTAAATTTTTTCTTTTACCAATCCTTTGGAAACACTAGTTAAGCGTGTCATTCCAAATCTCGTCCGAAACGAAGTAACGAAATACGATAAACAAATAAACGGGTGGTTTATGTAATTATACAAAAGTTAAAGAAATATCCAAATTAAGTTTTTTCTATTACCAATCCTTTAAAAACACTAATTGAGCGTGTCATTCCAAATCTCATCCGAAAAGAAGTAACGAAATACGATAAACAAATAAACGGGTGGTTTATGTAATAATAGAAAAGTTAAAGGAATATCCAAATTAAGTTTTTTCTCTTACCAATCCTTTAAAAACACTGATTAAGCGTGTCATTCCAAATCTCGTCCAAAACGAAGTAACGAAATACGATAAACAAATAAACGGGTGGTTTATGTAATTATAGAAAAGTTAAAGAAATATCCAAATTAAGTTTTTTCTTTTACCAATCATTTGGAAACACTAGTTAAGCGTGTCATTCCAAATCTCGTCCAAAACGAAGTAACGAAATACGATAAACAAATAAACGGGTGGTTTATGTAATTATAGAAAAGTTAAAGAAATATCCGAATTACGTTTTTTCTCTTACCAATTCTTTAAAAACACTAATTAAGGGTGTCATTCTAAATCTCGTCCAAAACGAAGTAACGAAATACGATAAACAAATAAACGGGTGGTTTATGTAATTATAAAAAAGTTAAAGAAATATCCAAATTAAGTTTTTTCTCTTACCAATCCTTAAAAAACACTAATTAAGCGTGCCATTCCAAATCTCGTACAAAACGAAGTAACGAAATACAATAAACAAATAAACAGGTGGTTTATGTAATTATAGAAAAGTTGAAGAAATATCCAAATTGAGTTTTTTCTTTTACCAATCCTTTAAAAACACTAATTAAGGGTGTCATTCTAAATCTCGTACAAAACGAAGTAAAGAAATACAATAAACAAATTAACGGGTGGTTTATGTAATTATAGAGAAGTTAAAAAAATATCCGAATTAAGTTTTTTCTCTTACCAATCCTTTAAAAACACTAATTAAGGGTGTCATTCTAAATCTCGTCCAAAACGAAGTAACGAAATACGATAAACAAATAAATGGGTGGTTTATGTAATTATAGAAAAGTTAAAGAAATATCCAAATTAAGTTTTTTCTTTTACCAATCCTTTAAAAACACTAATTAAGGGTGTCATTCTAAATCTCGTCCAAAACGAAGTAGCGAAATACGATAAAGAAATAAACAGGTGGTTTATATAATTATAGAAAAGTTAAAGAAATATCCAAATTAAATTTTTTCTTTTACCAATCTTTTAAAAACACTAATTGAGCGTGTCATTCCAAATCTCTTCCAAAACGAGGTAACGAAATACGTTAAACAAAGAAACGGGAGGAATATGTAATTATAAAAAAGTTAAAGAAATATCTAAATTAAGTTTTTTCTCTTACCGATCATTAGGAAATACTAATTACGCGTGTCATTCCAAGTCTCGTCTAAAACGGAGCAACAGAATACGTTAAACAAAGAAACGGGAGAAATAAGTAATTATAGAACAGTTGAAGAAATATCCGAATAAAGTTTTTTCTTTTTCCAATTCTTTAAAAACACTAATTAAGGGTGTCATTCTAAATCTCGTCCAAAACGAAGTAACGAAATACGATAAACAAATGAATGAGGGTTTATGTAATTATAGAATAGTTAAAGAAATATCCGAATTAAGTTTTTTCTTTTACCAATCCTTTGGAAACACTAGTTAAGCGTGTCATTCCAAATCTCGTCCGAAACGAAGTAACGAAATACGATAAACAAATAAACGGGTGGTTTATGTAATTATAGAAAAGTTAAAGAAATATCCAAATTAAGTTTTTTCTTTTACCAATCCTTTAAAAACACTAATTGAGCGTGTCAATCCAAATCTCATCCGAAAAGAAGTAACGAAATACGATAAACAAATAAACGGGTGGTTTATGTAATAATAGAAAAGTTAAAGAAATATCCAAATTAAGTTTTTTCTCTTACCAATCCTTTAAAAACACTGATTAAGCGTGTCATTCCAAATCTCGTCCAAAACGAAGTAACGAAATACGTTAAACAAAGAAACGAGAGGAATATGTAATTATAGAAAAGTTAAAGAAATGTCTAAATTAAGTTTTTTCTCTTACCGATCATTAGGAAATACTAATTACGCGTGTCATTCCAAGTCTCGTCCAAAACGGAGCAACGAAATACGTTAAACAAAGAAACGGGAGGAATATGTAATTATAGAACAGTTAAAGAAATATCCGAATAAAGTTTTTTCTTTTTCCAATCCTTTAAAAACACTAATTAAGGGTGTCATTTCAAATCTCGTCCAAAACGAAGTAACGAAATACGATAAACAAATAAATGGGGGGTTTATGAATTATAGAATAGTTAAAGAAATATCCGAATTAAGTTTTTTCTTTTACCAATCCTTTGGAAACACTAGTTAAGCGTGTCATTCCAAATCTCGTCCGAAACGAAGTAACGAAATACGATAAACAAATAAACGGGTGGTTTATGTAATTATACAAAAGTTAAAGAAATATCCAAATTAAGTTTTTTCTATTACCAATCCTTTAAAAACACTAATTGAGCGTGTCATTCCAAATCTCATCCGAAAAGAAGTAACGAAATACGATAAACAAATAAACGGGTGGTTTATGTAATAATAGAAAAGTTAAAGGAATATCCAAATTAAGTTTTTTCTCTTACCAATCCTTTAAAAACACTGATTAAGCGTGTCATTCCAAATCTCGTCCCAAACGAAGTAACGAAATACGATAAACAAATAAACGGGTGGTTTATGTAATTATAGAAAAGTTAAAGAAATATCCAAATTAAGTTTTTTCTTTTACCAATCATTTGGAAACACTAGTTAAGCGTGTCATTCCAAATCTCGTCCAAAACGAAGTAACGAAATACGATAAACAAATAAACGGGTGGTTTATGTAATTATAGAAAAGTTAAAGAAATATCCGAATTAAGTTTTTTCTCTTACCAATTCTTTAAAAATACTAATTAAGGGTGTCATTCTAAATCTCGTCCAAAACGAAGTAACGAAATACGATAAACAAATAAACGGGTGGTTTATGTAATTATAGAAAAGTTAAAGAAATATCCAAATTAAGTTTTTTCTCTTACCAATCCTTAAAAAACACTAATTAAGCGTGCCATTCCAAATCTCGTACATAACGAAATACAATAAACAAATAAACGTGTGGTTTATGTAATTATAGAAAAGTTGAAGAAATATCCAAATTAAGTTTTTTCTTTTACCAATCCTTTAAAAACACTAATTAAGGGTGTCATTCTAAATCTCGTACAAAACGAAGTAAAGAAATACAATAAACAAATTAACGGGTGGTTTATGTAATTATAAAAAAGTTAAAAAAATATCCGAATTAAGTTTTTTCTCTTACCAATCCTTTAAAAACACTAATTAAGGGTGTCATTCTAAATCTCGTCCAAAACGAAGTAACGAAATACGATAAACAAATAAATGGGTGGTTTATGTAATTATAGAAAAGTTAAAGAAATATCCAAATTAAGTTTTTTTCTTTTACCAATCCTTTAAAAACACTAATTAAGGGTGTCATTCTAAATCTCGTCCAAAACGAAGTAGCGAAATACGATAAACAAATAAACAGGTGGTTTATATAATTATAGAAAAGTTAAAGAAATATCCAAATTAAATTTTTTCTTTTACCAATCCTTTAAAAACACTAATTGAGCGTGTCATTCCAAATCTCGTCCAAAACGAAGTAACGAAATACGTTAAACAAAGAAACGGGAGGAATATGTAATTATAAAAAAGTTAAAGAAATATCTAAATTAAGTTTTTTCTCTTAACGATCATTAGGAAATACTAATTACGCGTGTCATTCCAAGTCTCGTCTAAAACGGAGCAACGGAATACGTTAAACAAAGAAACGGGAGGAATATGTAATTATAGAACAGTTGAAGAAATATCCGAATAAAGTTTTTTCTTTTTCCAATCCTTTAAAAACACTAATTAAGGGTGTCATTCTAAATCTCGTCCAAAACGAAGTAACGAAATACGATAAACAAATAAATGAGGGTCTATGTAATTATAGAATAGTTAAAGAAATATCCGAATTAAGTTTTTTCTTTTACCAATCCTTTGGAAACACTAGTTAAGCGTGTCATTCCAAATCTCGTCCGAAACGAAGTAACGAAATACGATAAACAAATAAACGGGTGGTTTATGTAATTATAGAAAAGTTAAAGAAATATCCAAATTAAGTTTTTTCTTTTACCAATCCTTTAAAAACACTAATTGAGCGTGTCAATCCAAATCTCATCCGAAAAGAAGTAACGAAATACGATAAACAAATAAACGGGTGGTTTATGTAATAATAGAAAAGTTAAAGAAATATCCAAATTAAGTTTTTTCTCTTACCAATCCTTTAAAAACACTGATTAAGCGTGTCATTCCAAATCTCGTCCAAAACGAAGTAACGAAATACGTTAAACAAAGAAACGAGAGGAATATGTAATTATAGAAAAGTTAAAGAAATGTCTAAATTAAGTTTTTTCTCTTACCGATCATTAGGAAATACTAATTACGCGTGTCATTCCAAGTCTCGTCCAAAACGGAGCAACGAAATACGTTAAACAAAGAAACGGGAGGAATATGTAATTATAGAACAGTTAAAGAAATATCCGAATAAAGTTTTTTCTTTTTCCAATCCTTTAAAAACACTAATTAAGGGTGTCATTTCAAATCTCGTCCAAAACGAAGTAACGAAATACGATAAACAAATAAATGGGGGGTTTATGAATTATAGAATAGTTAAAGAAATATCCGAATTAAGTTTTTTCTTTTACCAATCCTTTGGAAACACTAGTTAAGCGTGTCATTCCAAATCTCGTCCGAAACGAAGTAACGAAATACGATAAACAAATAAACGGGTGGTTTATGTAATTATACAAAAGTTAAAGAAATATCCAAATTAAGTTTTTTCTATTACCAATCCTTTAAAAACACTAATTGAGCGTGTCATTCCAAATCTCATCCGAAAAGAAGTAACGAAATACGATAAACAAATAAACGGGTGGTTTATGTAATTATAGAAAAGTTAAAGAAATATCCAAATTAAGTTTTTTCTTTTACCAATCATTTGGAAACACTAGTTAAGCGTGTCATTCTAAATCTCGTCCAAAACGAAGTAACGAAATACGATAAACAAATAAACGGGTGGTTTATGTAATTATAGAAAAGTTAAAGAAATATCCGAATTAAGTTTTTTCTCTTACCAATTCTTTAAAAATACTAATTAAGGGTGTCATTCTAAATCTCGTCCAAAACGAAGTAACGAAATACGATAAACAAATAAACGGGTGGTTTATGTAATTATAGAAAAGTTAAAGAAATATCCAAATTAAGTTTTTTCTCTTACCAATCCTTAAAAAACACTAATTAAGCGTGCCATTCCAAATCTCGTACAAAACGAAATAACGAAATACAATAAACAAATAAACGTGTGGTTTATGTAATTATAGAAAAGTTGAAGAAATATCCAAATTAAGTTTTTTCTTTTACCAATCCTTTAAAAACACTAATTAAGGGTGTCATTCTAAATCTCGTACAAAACGAAGTAAAGAAATACAATAAACAAATTAACGGGTGGTTTATGTAATTATAAAAAAGTTAAAAAAATATCCGAATTAAGTTTTTTCTCTTACCAATCCTTTAAAAACACTAATTAAGGGTGTCATTCTAAATCTCGTCCAAAACGAAGTAACGAAATACGATAAACAAATAAATGGGTGGTTTATGTAATTATAGAAAAGTTAAAGAAATATCCAAATTAAGTTTTTTTCTTTTACCAATCCTTTAAAAACACTAATTAAGGGTGTCATTCTAAATCTCGTCCAAAACGAAGTAGCGAAATACGATAAACAAATAAACAGGTGGTTTATATAATTATAGAAAAGTTAAAGAAATATCCAAATTAAATTTTTTCTTTTACCAATCATTTAAAAACACTAATTGAGCGTGTCATTCCAAATCTCGTCCAAAACGAAGTAACGAAATACGTTAACCAAAGAAACGGGAGGAATATGTAATTATAAAAAAGTTAAAGAAATATCTAAATTAAGTTTTTTCTCTTACCGATCATTAGGAAATACTAATTACGCGTGTCATTCCAAGTCTCGTCTAAAACGGAGCAACGGAATACGTTAAACAAAGAAACGGGAGGAATATGTAATTATAGAACAGTTGAAGAAATATCCGAATAAAGTTTTTTCTTTTTCCAATCCTTTAAAAACACTAATTAAGGGTGTCATTCTAAATCTCGTCCAAAACGAAGTAACGAAATACGATAAACAAATAAATGAGGGTTTATGTAATTATAGAATAGTAAAAGAAATATCCGAATTAAGTTTTTTCTTTTACCAATCCATTGGAAACACTAGTTAAGCGTGTCATTCCAAATCTCGTCCGAAACGAAGTAACGAAATACGATAAACAAATAAACGGGTGGTTTATGTAATTATAGAAAAGTTAAAGAAATATCCAAATTAAGTTTTTTCTTTTACCAATCCTTTAAAAACACTAATTGAGCGTGTCAATCCAAATCTCATCCGAAAAGAAGTAACGAAATACGATAAACAAATAAACGGGTGGTTTATGTAATAATAGAAAAGTTAAAGAAATATCCAAATTAAGTTTTTTCTCTTACCAATCCTTTAAAAACACTGATTAAGCGTGTCATTCCAAATCTCGTCCAAAACGAAGTAACGAAATACGATAAACAAATAAACGGGTGGTTTATGTAATTATAGAAAAGTTAAAGAAATATCCAAATTAAGTTTTTTCTTTTACCAATCCTTTAAAAACACTAATTAAGCGTGTCATTCCAAATCTCGTCCAAAACTAAGTAACGAAATATGTTAAACAAAGAAACGGGAGGAATATGTAATTATAGAAAAGTTAAAGAAATGTCTAAATTAAGTTTTTTCGCTTACCGATCATTAGGAAATACTAATTACGCGTGTCATTCCAAGTCTCGTCCAAAACGGAGCAACGAAATACGTTAAACAAAGAAACGGGAGGAATATGTAATTATAGAACAGTTAAAGAAATATCCGAATAAAGTTTTTTCTTTTTCCAATCCTTTAAAAACACTAATTAAGGGTGTCATTCTAAATCTCGTCCAAAAAATACGATAAACAAATAAATGGGTGGTTTATATAATTATAGAAAAGTTAAAGAAATATCCAAATTAAGTTTTTTCTTTCACCAATCCTTTAAAAACACTAATTAAGGGTGTCATTCTAAATCTCGTCCAAAACGAAGTAACGAAATACGATAAACAAATAAATGGGTGGTTTATATAATTATAGAAAAGTTAAAGAAATATCCAAATTAAGTTTTTTCTTTTACCAATCCTTTAAAAACACTAATTGAACGTGTCATTCCAAATCTCATCCAAAACGAAGTAACGAAATACGATAAACAAATAAACGGGTGGTTTATGTAATTATAGAAAAGTTAAAGAAATATCAAAATTAAGTTTTTTCTCTTACCAATCCTTTAAAAACACCAATTAAGCGTGTCATTCCAAATCTCGTACAAAACGAAGTAACGAAATACAATAAACAAATAAACGGGTGGTTTATGTAATTATAGAAAAGTTAAAGAAATATCCGAATTAAGTGTTTTCTCTTACCAATCCTTTAAAAACACCAATTAAGTGTGTCATTCCAAATCTCGTACAAAACGAAGTAACGAAATACAATAAACAAATAAACGGGTGGTTTATGTAATTATAGAAAAGTTAAAGAAATATCCGAATTAAGTTTTTTCTCTTACCAATCCTTTAAAAACACTAATTAAGGGTGTCATTCTAAATCTCATCCAAAACGAAGTAACGAAATACGATAAACAAATAAACGGGTGGTTTATGTAATTATACAAAAGTTAAAGAAATATCCAAATTAAGTTTTTTCTTTTACCAATCCTTTAAAAACACTAATTGAGCATGTCATTCCAAATCTCATCCGAAAAGAAGTAACGAAATACGATAAACAAATAAACGGGTGGTTTATGTAATTATAGAAAAGTTAAAGAAATATCCAAATTAAGTTTTTTCTTTTACCAATCCTTTAAAAACACTAATTAAGCGTGTCATTCCAAATCTCGTCCAAAATGAAGTAACGAAATACGATAAACAAATAAACGAGTGGTTTATGTAATTATAGAAAAGTTAAATAAATATCCAAATTAAGTTTTTTCTTTTTCCAATCCTTTAAAAACACTAATTAAGCGTGTCATTCCAAATCTCGTCCAAAATGAAGTAACGAAATACCATAAACAAATAAACGGGTGGTTTATGTAATTATAGAAAAGTTAAAGAAATATCCAAATTAAGTTTTTTCTTTTTTGAATCATTTAAAACACCAATTAAGCGTGTCATTCCAAATCTCGTCCAAAACGAAGTAACAAAATACGATAAACAAACATTATAATATAAAATAGTATACCTCTCTTCAACCCTAAACCCTAAACCCTAAACCCTATAAACCCTAAACCCTATCCTTAAAACCTATACAACATAGTTCTAACTTGTATTTTCATACATAAAGGTTGTAAAACACCTTTAATCACTAAATTTTTTTTAACCATACACTAACATTTGTAAAATAGGAGTGTTCCTCCAAATTTCGTACAAAATGGAATGTCGGAAGATGTTTAAAACACAATTTGGGGAAGAAAGCGCAATTATATAAAAGATGCAAAACAACTTCAAATTCAGTTTTTTCTTGAACAACTATTTTCATAACACTAATGAGGCATATAAATTCAAATTTTATCGACAAATGGAGAAGCGAAACACGTTAAAAATATATTTGTGGTCAAAAATGTAATTTTATTTGTATAAGTCTGGGTTCTAATGGAAACCAATTAATGGGAACCACATATCTGGTTCCCATTGGCACCAATAATTGAGTAAGGCGTGTAAAGCCATCTGACAAGCAATAGGAACCAAAATAGTAAGTAATGGGAACCGATATTTCGTTCCCATTGTGCATACTTTTCTATATATACCAACCCTTCTCTCCCACACATTTTAAACCTATAATTAACTCCATTGCAGCAGCCGCCCAGCAGAGAAGCTCTGCTTTCAATTTTTTTTTTTTTTTGCTTCTTATTTGTTTCTCGTTAAGAAAATGATGAAGAAGAAGAAATCCGAAGAAGAAGAGAAGAAGAATAAGAAGAAGAAACAAAACACAATTTTTTTTTACCTTATTTGTTACTCGTTAAGAAGAAATCCGATGAAAAAATCCGAAGAAGAAGAAGAAGAAGAAGAAGAAGAAGAACAAGAAGAAGAAATCCGAAGAAGAAGAAGAAGAAGAAGAAGAAGAAGAAGAAGAAGAAGAAGAAGAAGAAGAAGAAGAAACAAAATAATTAATTTTAATTATGTTGTTTAAATCCATTTATTTTGTTATTTTTTATTAAAATTTGTGTTGTATAGTTGTATCCTAAATTTTCTTAACTACAAATTTGTGTTGTATAGTGGTATTGTTTAATTTATAATATTACACATTTTACCTATTACAATATAAGTGATATTCAAAAAATACAATAATTTAAATATTATACAACAATGTTATAACATAAAACGAAATTAAGCATATTACCATGAAAATGATAATTTCAGATTATACATCAACAACAATAATCAAAAATGAAATCTTTGAAATTTTTCAAAATCAAAATGGCGCCAATATGAAAAATTCGAAAATTGTACTGTTTGGAAAACAATTCAAATTTCTCCCCCTATTGTTTTTAACAAAATTCTAAATTTTCGCCCATTTTTTTTTAATTTTGAATTAAGCAATAGGAACGAAGATTCCGTTCCCGTAATTTGGACAAGTTAGTTCCCGTTGGCAGAATAATGTGTATCTCATGTCAGCATTGGGGGTCCCAGTCCTAAAGCAATAGGAACCAAACGGAAACCAAACACGTTCGTTCTTATTAGCAATGGGAACCATTTAATTCGTTTCCAAGGCAATCGCCACGGGGGTAACGGAGACAGAGCCTTTGGTGCCCATAAGTGGTTCCCATATGGTCTACGGGAACCAAAAAAGGGGCAATTGGAACCTAATTAATGGTTTCAATTGTGCAGTTTTCTTGTAGTGAAAAACCAAACAGAAATTGAAACATAAAGCTGATCACCCGTTAAAACTTTTTTTTTTTTGGCTTCAAATGGAGACATAATTTAATTTTGGCTCTATTCATTAAATTAGTTGTGAAACAAGTTTTTCAAGAAATGAAATGCAGGCTAAAGTTTAGTTTAAAAAATAATATAAGTAGGTTTTAAGAAAATCTTTAAGTATTAATTACTAATGTATAGCTATATATTAAGTATACCATTTGTAAAAAAATAATAGTATAAGACTTAAAATATATTATTAGGATATATTGTAGGAAAATAGAAAGTATTGGGTCTTATTTGGTAAAAAATAAATTTGTTAAAAATCTCGAAGTAATAATTAATAATGTATAGCTATTAGGAATTTTTGTAGAAAATAGTTGTATATGACAAATGATTTAATTAGGATCTTAATTGTAGGAAAATAGAAAGTACTAGGCTTTATTTGAAAGGAATTTTTAAAGTTGTGGGTGTTAATTGTTGTGCAGTTAAAAGTAGCCAAGGCGCTCCCCTTTAACATACATATAAACTTCAAATAAAGCACGCATATATTTTAATGCTAGGTTTATCTATTTACTTAATTAAATCTCGGCAACATATCAACTAATATATTTATGTCCAATTTTTCTCTATCAAAAACTATTTCTTTCCTTTTCTCTTAACGAAGAAATTGACCAATGACCATTCATGGATTACTTGACAAAAATTAGTAATTAAAGGTACAAGTAAGACCACTACAAGACTGAGGCGCCACTTCTGCGACTGCTCAGCGGTCACGGAAGAGGTGGGGTATTTCCTATAAATACCCCATTCTCCTCTCATTCTTCCTCACTCTTTCACTCTCCTCCCCCCTCCCTTACCCCCACACCGCATGATCGCCCCTATCCTTCGCACAAGTTTGGTAGTCGCGACTTTGGATAATTATAAGTTTTTTTCGCTTTTTCTCGATTTATGTCTTATAATTTAATGTTTTGATAATATTTGTATATGTTAAATTGTTAGTTTAGCTTTTTTAATATTAAGTTGTTAGCTTAGCTTAATTAATAAATTATTATTAGTTTAAATAAGCAATTGTTAGTTTAAATGCATGCTAAATCGTTAGTTTAGTTTATTTAATGTATTGTTATTAGTTTACATATTGAATTGTTAGTTTAAAGTTAAAATCTGTTAATTTAAATGTTAAATTGTTAGTTTAATTAGTATATTTTGTTTAGTTTTTATATGTAGTATATTTAATATTTACATAACTTATAACAAATGATCTTTATGAATCTTTTAAAATTAGAAAATATGATGCCTTTAGGGAATTTCTATAACTTAAATAATGCTATGTTTAGGAATCTCTACAAGATGATGCATTTAATTTAAGGAATCTTCATAACTTAGTAACGATTGGATTTGATTGAATCTCTCTCAATTATCTAACTTAGATATTTTTCCTTAGTTTTGTAGTATTTATTCGTTATGTTAGACGATCAGCCACGTTCGAATGGTAGTAGTCGGCCACGTTCGACTGGTAGTGGCCCCCTAAGGGTGGTGGTCGAGGGTAGACTTAGACATGTGCTATGTATCTGCCACGGGGCTCGCGACGCCATGCATCCCAATGCTCTCGAGCCCGTCGCTACTTCCCAGCCTAGCGTTCCAGGAAAGCCACTTGTCCAGCCCTAGGCTCGTGGGCCGCGAGAGGGATCTACATCGTTGACTCTTAAATTACAGCGCTGCCTTTCTTTTGAGGGCTCAAATCCGCCCGCTACAGCAGAGCCACGCCAGACGGCCCGTACATCGTCTGGATCTAAGGCTAGATCACCATCAACATAGTCCGTTGTAGCGCAGATACCACCGTCTACTGAGTCCATCGGAGCTGGCCTGAGCGACAGGCTGACCAAGGCTCACATATCGGGAGTATGCACAAGCATGCAACATGACACATATAAGGGACCCTCTAAAGGTGCTTCAGTACCCAATGATCAGTCTCAAAGGCAGATCATTAGATTGTCCTATCGGTGCCTGCTTAGATTTTATACAAAAGTTGGCTAGTAGCGAGAGCCAGGCGGTTGCGACTTTAGCTTTGCAACCGCTTGGCGGTCGCGAAAGAGGATAAATTGTGACCGTCTGGCGGTTGCGAATAATATTCACGACTTTAATTTGTGAATTATGGATGATCATTAAAAACCCGTTGTTTGTTAAATTGAATAACTAATTAAAAGAAGGGAAATTATAAGGTTTTATTGCACAAGAACATATAACAATAAAAAAAAATACGTATATATGATTATTAGTTGTAAAACATAGAATTGGTCCATCGTTGATAACTCGCTCAATCACATATAATTTACTATTTTGATAACTCAATTATTAGTGTTGTAATCATTTATTACTTTAATTCACATGTAATAATGAGTTTTGTTGTTAAAAATCATAAACACATCAAGATTGTTCCATAACTTCACATATTTTAAACATGAATACTATTCGCAATCGTGTGGCGGTCATGATAGATAGCATTTGCGACCACCTGGCCTTGTCGTTGCCTCGCAATGGCCCAGCGGTCATGAGCATCCCACATCCGCATCCGCTTGGCAGTCGCGAACATCCCACATCCGCATCCGTCTGGCGGTCGCGATAATCTTTCGCGACCGTCTAACGGTTGCCACTGTGGGTTATTAGCAACCACCCGACAGTTGCAAATAGTATTCATGTTTTAAATTAATGCATTTCAGTTGATGAGTTGTTTTGCGTTGTTTGTTCAATTGATAATGACTCCAATAATAGTTAAAATAAGCCAAATAAAAAGTTTTCATCGCAAAATAAAGCATCATTTATAGGGACGGACTGTAAGAAATCTTCTAACTATTTTTAACGACGACGAAGATAATGCCTAAATACATAAATATAGATAATTCTTTAGATGATCTACTAATTGAACATCATAATGATATATATACTTAAATTTGTAACGTGAAGCACAATCACGTATAACGATTAAAACAACTAGGTATATATACGGTGATTAGTTGTAGAACATAAAATAGGTCAATCGTTCATAACTCGTCCAATCACATCTAATCTACAATTTTGATAACTCCAATTACTAGTGTTGTAACCATTTATTACTTCAATTCACATGTAATAATGACATTTGTAGTCAAAAACAACAAACACATCAAGATCGTTTCGAAAAATCACCAATTTAAACATGAATATTATTTGCAAACGCCGGACGTTCACCACCATACTTCGCAACAACCTGACTGTCGCGAAAGGTCCTGAATTTTTAAATACAAACATTTTGCAAGCGGTCGTAAAAGGCCCTGAAATTGGCGGGATTCGGGGAGAAATTGGAATTTTCCTAAAATCTAAAATTTTCACCTAAAATTCTATATATACCCACCATACTTCCCTCTAATTCTCAAAGCACTAAAATTATACTCTCCAAAAAAAAAACCCATCCCTCTCTCTTTTTTTTTTCTTTTTCCAAATCCGCAACACTTAGCTTTCACTAATAGACCTTGCTAGATTATTCTAAATGTTTATCTTGTAAAGATATTGTAATCTCTTGTACTTATCCTTCCTTTATTATAGCGTTCTAGTTTCTAAACTTAAGATTGTAAATTTGTATTTATACCTTCCTTGTTAATGAGAATATCATCACTTCCAAATTACCTTATTCTCTTATATGGTATCAAGAGTCAATATTCTCTAACGAGATTCTTGATCCGATGGTCGGCCCTACTCCGTCTAGCCCCGCCGACGATAATTCGTCCTCCGGTGAGTCCCTCCTCACCTCTCGGCTGCTTGGAGTAGCCAACGCGACGAGTTCCGACCCGCTCGTTCCCATCAGTGCAAATCAGCACCTTCCGCTGCACCTTGACAGCACAAATTATGCCGCTTGGCGTTCACAAGTTCGCCATCTCTTCCACGGTTTTGGTCTCTTCGGATACCTCGATGGCACAACCCCGTGTCCCCCTTGTGGCACCATGCCGGAATCCCATGCCCGTCACCTTCATTGGACACGGCAAGATTCACTTATCCTCATCGCCCTTTTTGGCTCCGTCACTAGCACCATTACGACCCTCATCTCTAATGACGAAACCTTGGCGGCTGCGTGGCTTACGCTTCAGCGTATATATGCAAACCATTCTCGCTCGCGTGTGATGCAACTTAAAGATGATCTTAACACCATCAAACTTGGCACCCGATCTGTTGCTGATTTTCTTCATGCCGTGAAAGCAAAGGCGGATTAACTTGCCGTCATTGATCATCCTCTTCATGACGATGATATAACTCTTTATGTACTGAATGGTCTCGGCCCAGCCTATCGCAACGTGGCTGGTCCGATCCGTGCTAGGGAAAGTCCGATCCGTTTCAACGAGCTTCATGATCTATTACTCGCTCAAGAGGCGTTTTTACGCCGCACTGAAATTGACGCCACTTCTCTTGTTGCCACGGCTAACTATGGCTCCTCTCAGCCCCGATCCAATCATCATCGTGGTCGGGGACATAATTCAGGTCGGGGTCGATCATCCAACAACCGCGGTCAGGCCCCTCACGGTCACCATCACGGGTTCGGGTCCGGAAATGGAAATCAGCACCGCCCGCCAGTGAACCGTGCCGCTGGATCGTCCTCTCGGCCCGCCGTGATCTGTCAATTGTGTGGCCTTCCGGGACATGCCGCACGCACCTGCCGTTTATACAGTCCACCTCATGCCAACCTTGCTACCACTCCGACCGGTCAACCATCGAACTCGGATAATAATTGGCTCGTTGACTCTGGCGCATCCCAAAACCTCACCTCAGACTTTCAAAATCTATCCATTCACTCCGAGTATGACGGTCCCGATGAGGTTGCTATCACCGATGGTACAGGTTTGTAAATATCACATGTTGGCTCCTCCGTTATTAATTGCTCCGATCGTCGTTTTGTTCTGGATAATGTTTTATGTGTCCCTACGTCACGACGGAACCTTTTATATGTGCATCAATTCACTAAATCCAACAACGTGACTATTGAATTTTTCTCGTCTCAGTTTGTTGTTAAGGATCGCAGTACGGGGGATAGGTTGCTTATCGGACCTTGCTTGAGTGGTGTGTATCAATTACGGCTACCTAAGGTCCTTCGGCCTCATGTGCAAGCGTTTGTTGGCGAACGAATAACCAAGGATTGTTGGCATGATCGTTTGGGTCACCCCTCTTCCCGAATTAACTCATTTATTTTACGGCAATTTAATTTACCTTGTGAGGACTCTTCTGTTTTGAATTATAATAACTGTGAACATTGTTTTTTGAATAAGAGCAAACAATTACTGTTTACTCGTTCCTCACTTGTGTCTGAGCATGCCTTACATTTCATTTATGGTGATATTTGGGGCCCCGCGCCGACTACTTCTCTCAATGGTTTTTGATATTATCTTCTGTTAGTGGATCATTATTCGAAATATTGTTGGTTGTTTCCAATGACTAATAAGTCCGAGGTTGCAAAGATTTTTGGTCATTTTCGTGGTTTTGTTGAAAAACAGTTTGGACAGGTGATCAAAAATTTTTATACGGACAACGGTGGTGAATTTGTTGCCTTGCGCCCGTATCTTCTTGCTAATGGTATAAGCTGGCTCACCACGGCCCCATACACGGCTCAACAAAATGGTACTACTAAACGCCGTCACTTAAGTGTTGTTCCTATTGGTCGCATGTTGCTCTCACGTGCTCGCCTTCCCTCAGTATTTTGGGAATTTTCTTTTGCAACGGCCGTTTATTTACTTAATCGTCTTCCAACGCCGGTTCTTAAAGGCGCGTAACCCTTTTCCATCTTGCAGGGGCGTTCGCAAAACTATCTCCGTCTGCGTGTCTTTGGTTGCCTCTGTTTTCCTCACCTACGGCCTTATATTCGTGGCAAGCTTGATCCACCATCTCGTCGTTGACTTTTCTCGGTTATTCCACGACTCAGTCAGTGTATAAATGTTTTGACATTGAAACTGGTCGGATTTATATCTCTCGCCATGTCCGTTTTATTGAGGATAATTTTCCGGGGTTCGATCCACCTGCTCCTATCACGTGAACACAGCAAGGTTTTTCCACGCCACTTCTCGTTCTTCCCCAACTTCCAGCCGAACAAGTTGCACCAGCACTACCCCCTTCTGATAAAAATGTTGGAGTGGTGTTGGGGCAACATTGCAATCACACCCCTGTAGCACGAGTTTCTGCGCCTTCTGATAAAAATGTTGGAGTGATGTTGGGGCAACATTCCATCCAGAACCCTGTTCTTCCCACTTCGGCCTCACCCGTGTTGGACCCTGACACCGTTGCTCCTGACTCGACACCTGCTCCTGACCCGCCTTCCACAAATCGGGCTCATCCCATGATCACTCGTTCGCGTAATAACATTTTTAAGCTGAAGCAAGTGCATCTCGCCACCAAGCATCCTTTGGCAGGCCCTCTTGAACCCACATGTGTCACTCAAGCCTTGAAAGATCCCATTTGGCGTCACGCTATGGATGAGGAACTCACGGCCCTTGCCAAACACGAAACTTGGTCACTTGTTGACGCGCCGCCTAATATTGTTGGCTCAAAGTGGGTGTTTCGTATTAAACGGCTTCCTAACGGGAAAATTGATAAATACAAGGCGCGCCTTGTGGCTAAACCCGTCCTTGATTTTAAGGATACGTTTAGTCCCGTTGTTAAACCCGTCACTATTCGGGTTATTCTCACACTTGATGTCTCTCGTCAGTGGCCGCTTCGTCAACTTGACATAAGCAATGCTTTTCTTCATGGGGATCTCAGTGAGGATTTATTTATGAGTCAACCACCGGGTTTTGTGGATCCTCTTTATCCATGTCGTGTTTGTCATCTCCACAAGTCCCTCTACGGCCTTAAGCAAGCACCTTGGGCGTGGTACTTGGCACTTAGTTCGGCCCTTGTCTCGTTTGGCTTCATCCAATCCAAGTCCGACATCTTTTCATCTATTCTCGCACCAAGATTCTTTGCTTTATGCTTGTGTATATTTACGACATCATTATCACGGGGAACGATCCGTCTTACTTCTCCTCTATTATTTCTCGACTCAGTGAGCGTTTTTTCGTTAAAGACTTGGGTGCGCTAACATACTTTCTCGGCATTGAAGTTCTTCATTGTCGTGAAGGCCTATTTATATCCCAACACAAATACATCGCTGATGTGTTGGCTCGGCACAAAATGAATGGGGCAAAACCCCTCGCTACTCCGATGACATCCAATCCCGCCGCTTCGGGCTCGGCCTCCGCTGTTGATCCGACACCTTACCGCCAAATTATTGGTGCTCTTCCTTATTTGGCCTTTACTCGCCCGGATATTGCTTTTGCCGTTAATCGCCTTGCCCAACGAATGGCGTCTCCCACTGAATCGGATTGGGCTGCCCTTAAGCGCACCTTGCGCTATCTTAAGGGTACTCTTTCGCATGGTCTTCTACTCCGTCGCTCGGACTCTCTTAAGTTATCTGCCTATTCGGATGCGGATTAGGCGGGCGACACCCTCCACGGCACATCCACATCAGCCTATGTCGTGTTCCTTGGCTCGAATCCAATGTCATGGACGTCGCGCAAGCAACGCGCGGTCTCCCGTTCGTCGACCGAGACTGAGTATCGGGCACTTGCGAATGCTGCGGCGGAAATTAGATGGATCCAACACTTGTTCGGTGAGCTCGGGTTCTCCCTTCCACCCACGCCTCTCATTCGCTGTGATAATATGGGTGCCATTTGACTTTCTCTTCATCCGGTTCAGCACTCGCGCATGAAGCACATCTCGGTTGATCTCCATTTTGTTCGTGACCTTGTTAACAAAGGATTCCTCAAAGTCTCCTATGTCAACACTCTCGACCAATTAGCTGATGTTCTTACCAAGCCTCTAGCTAGATCTCGGTTTCAACTTATGCGTTCCAAACTCTCCGTTGCTAATGGAACGTCGATTTTGCAGGGGCGTAATAGACCTAGCTAGATTATTCTAAATATTTATCTTGTAAAGATATTGTAATCTCTTGTACTTATCCTTCCTTTATTATAGCGATCTAGTTTCTAAACTTAAGATTGTAAAGTTGTATTTATACCTTCCTTGTTAATGAGAATATCATCACTTCCAAATTACCTTATTCTCTTATATTCACAACTTCAAAATAAAACCCAACACTTTCTCTTATCTTTTCTTTTGCCAAATTTAAAATATTAAAACACAACACTAAACTTTCTCTTTGTTTCTTTTATTTTCATTAATGTTTTCATTTTATTTCATTGCATTTTCCATCTCTTTACTTTTTGTTTAAGTTATTTTCTTTAAATCACTACAAAAACCCGGGGTCTTCGGCTATCGCAAAATATGTTCGTGACCACTAGGCGGTCGCGGATTCTTTCGTGATCGCCTGGCGGTCACGAGATATTGATGGTGACCGCCCGACGGTCACGAATGACCCCTCTTCCGTGACTGTCGAGCGGTCACTAATAACATTCATATAAACATTTTTTATTTTATGGAACGGTCTTGATGCGATTATGATTTATTACAACAAATCTCATTACTACAAGTGAATTGAAGTAATAAATTAATAAAATATTAGTAATTAACTTATCCAAATAGTAGACTAAATGCGATTAGGCAAGTTATGAACGAATCACCTATTTTATTTTCTACAACTAATCATCATATAAACCTAGTTCTTTTAATTGTTATACACGATTGTGCGATAGAACCTTATAATTTCCCTCGTTTTAATTACTTTGTCAAATTTACAAACAACACGGCTTAAATAACTTAAATAAAGAACCTAAAAGCAAAAAATAAAACTAATGAGGCTTATTCGTGATCGCTGGGAGGTCACGAATGAGGATCTTTCGTGACCACTTAGCGGTCGCGAAAAATGTTCGTGACCGCTAGGCGGCCGCGGATTCTTTCATGACCGCCAGACGGTCACATAATATTGTTTGTGACTGCCCGGCGGTCAAGAAAGACCCCTATTTTGTGACCGCCAAGAGGTTACTAATAACAGTCCTATAAACGTGTTTGATTTTATGGAACGATCTTGATGTGTTTATCATTTTTAACGACAAGTCCCATTACTACATGTGAATTGAAGTAATAAATTAGTAAAACATTAGTAATTAACTTATCAAAATAGTAGATTAGTTGTGATTAGGCGAGTTATAAACGAATAACCTATTTTACGTTCTACAACTAATCATCATATATACCAAGTTGTTTTAATTGTTATATGCGATTGTGCGATAAAACGTTATAATTTACTTTATAGTAATTATTTTATCAATTTAACAAACAACGCACCTTAAATAAATAAACAAAAATAAAAAAGATGTCGAATGAGGGTTATTCGTGACCGCCGCGGTCGCGAAAGACACCTCGCGACTACCTGGTGCTCGCGGATATTTTCGAGACCGCCTCACGGTCACGAGATTTCTGTAATTTTCAAATTTAGAAAATCTAGCGATAGCGAAAACACTAGAATTTGGCGGGACTCAAGGTCAAATTCAAATTTTCTAAAAATTCAAAATTTGTTATTCAAAATTCTATATGTACCTACCATTCTACTCACCAATTTTCAATACACCGAAATTATACTCTCCAAAAAAACCACCACTTTCTCCTCTCTCTTTTTTTTTTCAAATCTACAACACTTTTTCTTCTTTTCAAAAACACAAAACCCCAACAATTTCCCTTTTCGTTTCTTCTATTCCCAAAAACAAAATCTCCAACACTTTTATTTGCTTTTCTTTTCTTATACCCAAAAAAAACCCCAACACTTTTCTTCTCTTGTTTTCTTTTTTATATAAAAAAATAGACCAAACATACTTTCTATTTGCAAAAAAAAAGAAAAAAAGAAATTGATAAATTACTTGAATATATATTTTTAAAATTGTTTAGGGGTTTTCGTGATCGCCTGACGGTCACGAATGGTAGAAATATTATTTGTGACTGCCCGCCGATCTCGGATGACTCACAACCGGGGTCTGTCGCGACTGGTCATCGGCGATGGCCGGGCGGTCACGGATGACCCATTTTTTTGTAGTGAAATTTCATTCTTTTACAACTCTATTAATTTGTTGTAATAGTATTTATTATTAATTAATTGAGACTAAAATATGACGTTTAGAGAAATTTAAGGGATATACAAATAGAAACAGTTTATGAAAGCACATCATGACATGTTTTTGGGCTTCCTTTCTTTTTTTTTTCCTTTTTTTTAGATCAGGAGAAGCAAAAGAATCCGTTGCAAATATTAAATAAATGAACAAAGATAATGAAAAAAGATAATCTGTATACTACTTCTTCATGAGTTTTTATGATATTATTTAACAAAATAATACTTAGATGATAATTCATAATTAAATTTTTCCATGGAGTTCGGAAAGTCTCATTGATCTAACGAAACAGAATGAATTTTAAGATTTTCTTTCACATGATTTAAGACTTTAAAATGGCGCATACTTCTAAAAGCACCTCACCCATAGCTTGCGAAACTTGTGCTTTTTGATTTATTTTAAAACAAGCATAAGAAAAAATACCAATTAAACAGGCATAAGCAAAAGTACACAATTTTAGTGCTTTTGAGGGAGAAAATTCCATAAACTACTCTTATAAAAGCATTTGCAGAAGCCCTCAAATTAAAGAAGTAGATATTCCATATCATACCGTCATAAAATGTCAAATTACAGTACCAGTTTGAGAAAAGCACTAAGGTGGTGTAAAGACAAATACTTGAATTCTAAAAATAGAAGAC
The DNA here is from genome assembly GCA_948329865.1 of Linaria vulgaris. Taxonomy (NCBI): domain Eukaryota; kingdom Viridiplantae; phylum Streptophyta; class Magnoliopsida; order Lamiales; family Plantaginaceae; genus Linaria; species Linaria vulgaris. The sequence goes on from OX415252.1 coordinate 79,366,124, forward strand.
AAGAAAAGATTACAAAATAAATTTGAGTAAATTTGAAGTACAACTGTGGTGCAATCTGTCTATTTGATCCTCTGATTCTTTTCTCAAGTTGAGTGGATTTGATTTTGACCTCTTCCACGAGTATTTGAGTTGAGCGTTAATCTAAGGGCTTTAAGCTTGAACTTGAATTGCCGATCTACTTGACTTGATATTTGCAAAGAACAATTTGATCTTCGTCTTGAACTTGTTAAATGACAATCTTATTTGGAGGAATCTTGATCTTCAAAGTACTTGGATATTTGACAAACGTTGATTCGGGGGCTTTACGGCTTGATCTCGGATCGAACAGAAACTTGATTTGGAAATTGATTTGAAGGTAGATGAAGATTGATATGATCTACATCTTCAGTTCTTTGGATTTTTTGCGTTTTGATCTTCTTGAATGGACTTCAATATTCAATAAAGGTTTTTCGAGGGTCTTAGGACTTGATGTCGGATTAAACAAATTTTTGACTTGAAGACAAATGAAGAACGGTATGAACTTGGTTTTGGATTTGTTAAACTTCTTGGAGCTTGATCTTCCTTGGCTGAAGTGCAATATTCAAAAACGGTTTTTGCATGGAATTGATACTTGATGGCGGATTGAAAGGAGTTTTTTACGAAGAACACCTTGAAGATTGTGGAAGAATGCCTTGAATACCGCGAAGAACGCTTGAAGATGGATGAATTTGGTGAGTGAAAAACTTAGAGCTTTTCCCTCTTCAACTTGTGAATATTTTGTGTGTTTTGGAGACTTGAACACTTGAAGAATTTGTAGACCTTTTGCCCCGTGTCTAGGAGGACTCGATGACTTGAACGATTTGAAGGCTTCTGACGTGTCTCGAAGACTTGCACATTTGCTTTGAAGACTTGAAGGATTTGCAGGCTTTCGACGTGTCTCAAAGACTTGCACATATGCTTTGAAGACTTAAAGGATTTGTAGGCCTTTTGACTCGTGTCTAAGAGGCTCGCACATTTGCTTTGAAGACTTGGAGGATTTATAGACCTTATGGCTCGTGTCTAGGAGGACTTGATGATTTGAAGTATTTGTAGGCTTCCAACGTGTCTAGAAGACTTGGACATTTGCTTTGAAGACTTGAAGATTTGCAGGCCTATTGACTCGTGTCTAGGAGGCCTGCACATTTGCTTTGAAGCATTGGAGGATTTGTAGACTTTTTGGCTCGTGTCTAGGAGACTTGATAATTTGCTTTGAAGTCTTGAAGGTTTTGTAGACCTTTTGGCTCATGTCTCTGAGATTTGAATACTTGAAGAATTTGCTTGAGTTTGAGTGTGCAAACAGTTTATACTCGTGTTAAGGAAAATGTTGATAGTTTATACTCTTATCAAGGAGTGTATATTTTGGCACATAATTTGAGGATTTGAGATAGTTTAGGCTCGTATCAAGGAGCATATATTTTGGCACTTAATTTGAGGATTTGAGATAGTTTAAGCTCGTATCAAGGAGCATATATTTGGCACTTAAGTTGAATATATGAGATAGTTTAAGCTCGTATGAAGGAGCATATTGGTTGGAACAAAACTTGGCGGCGCGCCCTCTTCATTGTCATCGTCGTCATCTATATCATCACTTTCAATATCAAGGCCATGAGTTGTTTTTCTTCTTTAATGGAGTTTACAATTGTCTCTATGTCATGCGTTCGCGTCGCCAACTCTTAAAAGTTTTTTGGTTTGATTCCTTAAAGTATGTAAGAGAGACTCCAATTCATCCCTTGAATGCAAATCTCCATGGCCGAAGTTTGAGACAATTTCTCTTCGCAACTTAAGGATAGATTTCTCCATCTATTGATGTACTCAATCACTAGTTCGTCTTCTTTTTTATGAGAATTTGCATGTTCAATCATGCTTACAGTACGCCGAGTGCTATAAAAGCGAATGAAGAATTCAGTTTTTAGATCGTGCCAATTGTCAATAGAGTTTGGCTCAAGATCGGTGTACCAATGAAATGCAAAGTCTTCTAAGGTTTGAACAAACTGCTTCACTAAAAGATCTCCATCAGTTTCTACACTATTGCATGTCTCAATGAAGTGAGCAACATGTTGTCTTGGGTCTTCAGTCCCATCGAAGGTTTGAAACTTTGGAGGTAGATAGTTTTTCAGCATTTGAAACTGTTCAATTCTTGAGTCTAATGCTTCGTATAAGATTTGGATGTCTTGTGTTGAGCTTTATAATCATTTGCAGTTTCTTCAATGAGCTTCTTCAATTGATCGGCAGAGACAAGGCTTTGCGTGTAAACTTGGATTTGTTTGCTTGAAGACTTAGAATTTTCTCCAACTTCAGCATCTTGAATGTTTTTCTCGACAAACTTTATGTGCATCATGACGCATTGCTCTTCCTTCCTTGAGCAATTTGGCTTGTGTAAAAGAGAAGTGGCTTGGATTCTTTCACATAGGACTTCATCAAACTCTTGAGCTTCAACTCGTTGTGTAGCATTTTCACGTGCCATACTTTGATCGCCGCTTTTCACGAGCTCTTGCTTTTGGAGATGAGGTGAGACTTCAACTTCGTTGATTGTAGTCTTGATGCATCCTTGAACTCAATTTGTTGGTGACTTTTTGGGAATACTCAACTCCTTCTTTGCTCTCTAGCTTTTGGAGAAGGCGCTTCAAGTGGTCTTCACGTTTTTTAGCTTGAGTTGTGAGATTCGCAATGGCTCTTGCAAGTGCCGCAACTTACTTTTCCAATGAGGATGCTTGATCATTTTATTTTGCTTCGTGTCTTGCTCCCGATGCAAGTGTATCTTCCATCATCGTTTGTGAAGAACCCCCGCTTGTTGCCCCCATTGACTGGTCCATTGTTGAGCAACACTGGCTTCTTGTGACTTGAGATTTGAAAGGAGTTTTTTACGAAGAACACCTTGAAGATTGTTGAAGAAGGCCTTGAATGCCGCGAACAACGCTTGAAGATGGACGAATTTGGTGGAGCAAAAAAATTATAGCTTTTCCCTCTTCAACTTGTGAATATTTTGTGTGTGGTTTTTTTCTTCTTCAAAACCACCTCTATTTATAGTTGTGGAGTGAATATCAATTAGAATCTCCTGAAGAGATGAACGGTTGTGACCGCGTCTACAATTCCTTGATATGGAAGACTTTATCTAAGAGAATCTTCTTTCCATCTCTTGAAGATTGAGACTTGGTGGGGAATTCTTTCCTTGTGTTGAGATTTGGTGGAGAATTCTTTCCATCTCTTGAAGATTGAGACTTGTAGGAGAAGACTTTTCATGTCTTGAGATTTGATGAGCAATTATTTCCTTGTCGTAAGATTTAATGAATATATTTATTTTATTCCCTCAGAATATTAGGATTAAATAAAATATATTTTGTATTTCTTGCATCTTACGAGTTACCATCATTTAATTTAATTAGACACAAAATTAATGTGTCTATAAATTGCCCCCTTGAGACTTGTTCACAATTTGTGTTGAAAAGTACCAATGAGCAGATAAGTCTCGACATCTTCTTCTTCTTCTTGTTCTCGTGCTTCAATTCAACCACCATAAATCCACTTCATGAGTTTAGAATATTTGTGAGCTTCACCATTGGATCCATTAAATTGAATGTTGCATGAGCATTTGTTTTTGGATATGACTGGGCCAGGAAAGAACTTCTAGCTGCCTATGTATCCAATGAAGGATTCAAGTCATGACGTAGTTCAAAAGAAATCAAGATTGATTTAAAGGGGGTGTCGTACATAATTTCTACTCATGTAGGCCAGGAGTAACGTGCAGTTTAAGCTCGTGCGTCATGGAGCAATTGACTTGGACATTTCTAGACAACTTTATCTCATATAAAAGAGGCTTTCTCTTGAAGGATTTGTAGACCTTTTGGCTCGTGTCCAGGGGACTTGGAAATTTGCTTTGAAGCCTTGCAGGATTTGTAGACCTTTTGGCTCGTGTCTAGGAGACTTGAACAATTTCTTTGAGGACTTGAAGGATTTGTATACCTTTTGGCTCGTGTTTAGGAGACTTGAACATTTGCTTTGAGGACTTGAAGGATTTATAGACCTTTTGGCTCGTGTCTAGGAGGCTTGTGCATTTTTTTTGAAGACTTCAAGGATTTTCTTTGAGTTTGGATATGCAAACAGTTTACACTCGTGTTAAGGAGGATGTTGATAGTTTATACTCTTATCAAGGAATATATATTTTGGCACTTAATTTGAAGAATTGAGATAGTTTAGGCTCGTATCAAGGAGCATGCTTGATTATTAATTTGAAAATTTCAGATAGTTAAAGCTCGTATCAAGGAGCACATTGGTTGGAACAAAACTTGATGAGACGCCCTCTTTATTGTCAACGTCATCATATGTATCATCACTTCCAATATCAAGGCCATGAATTGAGATTTCTTCTTTAATAGAGTTTACACTGTTCTCTATGTCATGCGCTTGCGTCACCAATTCTTCAAAGTTTCTTGGTTTGATTCCTTGAAGTATGTAAGAGAGACTCCAATTCATCCCTTGAATGCAAATCTCTTTGGCTGAAGTTTTAGATAGTTTTTCTTTGCAGCTTAAGGATACATTTCTCCACCTATTGATGTAATCAATCACTGGTTCGTCTTCTTCTTGATGAGAATTTTCAAGTTCAATCATGCTCACAGTACGCCGAGTACAATAAAAGTGATTGAAGAATGCGCTTTGTAGATTTTTCCAACTATCAATAGAGTTTGGTTCAAGATCAACGTACTAGTCAAAGGCAAAGTCTTCTAAGGATCGAACGAACTGTTGACTAGAAGATCTCCATCAGTGCAGGCACTATTGCATGTTTCAATGAAGCGAGCAACATGTTGTCTTGGGTCTCCAGTCCCATCGAATGTTTTAGAATTTGGAGGTTGAAATATTTTTGGCATTTGCAATTGCTCAATTCTTTGAGTGTAAGGCTTCGTGTAAGATTTGGAAGTCTTGTGTTGAGCTTTAAGATCATTTGCAACTTTTTCAATGAGCTTCTTCAATTTATCGATAGAGACAAGGCTTTACGGGGAGACTTGGATTTTTTTTCTTGAAGACTTAGAATTTTCTCCAACTTCAGCATCTTGAATGTTTTTCTGGACAAACTTTGTATGCATCATGGCGCATTGCTCTTCATTCCTTGAGAAATTTGGCCTGTGGAAAAGAGAAGTTGCTTGGATTCTTTCACTTAGGACTTCATCAAACTCTTGAGCTTCATCTCCTTGAGTAACATTTTCATGTGCCATTCTTTGATCGCCGCTTTTCACAAGCTCTTGCTTTTGGAGATGAGGTGAGACTTCAACTTCGTTGATTGTAGTCTTGATGCATCCTTGAACTCCAATGTTGTTGGTGACTTTTTGGGAATTCTCAATTCCTTCTTTGCTCTCTAGCTTTTGGAGAAGGCGATTCAAGTGGTCTTCACGTTTTTAAGCTTGAGTTGTGAGATTCGCAATGGCTCTTGCAAGTGCCGCAACCTGCTTTTCCAATGAGGATGCTTGATCATTTTCTTTTGCATCGTGGCTTGCTCCCGATGCAAGTGTATCTTCCATTATCATATGTGAAGAGCCCCTCCCTGTTGCCCCCATTGACTTGTCCATTGTTGAGCAACATTGACTTCTTGTGATTTGAGATTTGAGACTTGCTGGAAAAGAGATGAGATGTAGAGATGGTCCCACTGGGCGTGCCAAATTTGTAATTACAAATTCTTGGTCTCTTAAATGTAAAAGCTTTAAGAAACCTGATTTCACAATAGATCGTATTATATATATACGCGGGTCGGTACAAGTAAGTGATCTAACAGTACAACGAACCTATCTCAAATCAGGCCTACACTATGTATCTCACGTAGACTTGGTCCGGAACACCTCGAACTAACACCTTGATGCTTGGACGGCAGGGGTATATCGGTAACCAGGTCAGATGTATATCGGTGATCGTCTTCGACGTGATATTGAGGACGCCCCTCGATGTGATATCGGTAGTGTGGTGGTATGACATATCAGTAGAGAACAAGGTTATCTCGATATCTAGTACGATATCGAGAGTGAGATCGGGGATTTATTTCGATGTGATGCGTTGTAGCTGACGGATAATAATTGCTTGTTTTGGGATCCGACCGTCGCGTATTTATAGGCCTCGGGATCCGGGGACCACAGTACCATATCGGTGATTATCACCGATATGATGTCGAAAGTAATCCCCGATATGATTAAATATGGGCCTGGTTTGGGCCAGGCCCAATATGCGAGAAATGCCCATATCATGTAGTCCCCCAATTTGGGGATTCTTATCTTAGAGACAAGAATTCGCAAATTTAATTTTGAATTTATGGGTTAGCATCGTGAGATTATCGATCAGAAGAGTCTGGCGTTAATCCACATTAAAGGAGCTCCTAGTTATCCCGATTGAGAATTTAGGGATTGTAATTTTTCCTTTTGGCCTGATTGCCTCTGTGTATAACTTGATGGTTTAGCTGTTAATTCAATCAATCCTTTTTGCGTGTCCTGATTTATATTCGTTCATACGTATTGAATGTGTGTTTGCTTGTCTTATCATTACGCCCCGTTGCTGTGTCGCCTATTTGGTTGTACCGGATTATATTGGCTAATCCTCGTCATCGGAAGGAGGTGCTTCTGTTTCTATATTTTAGAGTCCTACCCCGTTATCACAGTGGATATTCTTCTTTTGGGTAGTGGCCCATCCCGTTATCACAGAGAACCCGCTACCAATGTTTAGGATCGACCCGGTTATCACATGGGATATTCTTCTTGTGGGTAGGGGCCCATTCCGTTATCAAAGGGAAACCCGCTGCTGTTCAAATAATTAGGATCGACCCCGTTATCACATTAGATATTCTTCTTGTGGGTAGAGGCCCATCCCGTTATCACAGGGAAACCCGCTATCGTTCAAATGTTTATGATCGACCCCGTTATCACAGGGGATATTCTTCTTGTTGGTAAGGGCCCATCCCGTTATCACAGGGAACCCCGTTACCGTTCAAATGTTTAGGATCGACCCCGTTATCACATGGGATATTCTTATTGTGGGTAGGGGCCCATCCCGTTATCACAGGGAACCCCGCTACCTTTCAAATGTTTAGGATCGACCCCATTATCACAGGGGATATTCTTCTTGTGGGTAGGGGCCCATCCCGTTATCACAGGGAACCCCGCTACCTTTCAAATGTTTAGGATCGACCCCGTTATCACAGGGGATCCCATTACCGCTCGTGGGTAGGAGCCTTTTATTTGTAGATGACCCGTTACCGCTCATGGGTAGGGGCTCGCCTGTTATCACAGGGGAACCCGTTACCGCTCATGGGTAGGAGCCTTTTCTTTGTAGATGACCAGTTACCGCTCATAGGTAGGAGCCCGCCCGTTATCACAGGGGAACCCGTTACCGCTCATGGGTAGGAGCCTTTTCTTTTGTCTTTTTGTCTATGTCCCTTGGTGACTTTGTCGTCATGGAGTCTGTGGGTTGTTAGGCCCTGTATCACAGACGAGAAAGGTTTTTCGATGTAAAAACTTATGTGAAACACGAAATGATGCGCACGTGTTATCCGCGGAATGTTCCCTCAATCTGGGAATTGTAGTTTTATGAAAGAAATGGTGGTTCCATTGTGTTCTAACGTGCCTATTGTACCTGTTTGCACCTGTTGCACCTGTTTAGATGGATAATATTGAATAATTTGGGGCGATGCCCCCTGAATCCCTTCTTTTCAAAAAGCGAGGGTTTAATATTCCCTATGTCTTTTTTGGACATCGTAATGTGTGATCCTTCGGGTTATGTACCTGTAAGAGGGCGATGCGTTAAACATATATCTATGGGTATATTCCCCAATTCTTCGTGCAATTCTCTGCACTTTCGTAATATCCGATTAGGACATATCCCTGCATTAAATATGAGATTACATAAAGCAAAAATAAAAAGGTAGCGGCGGATAACGGTTGAAGGCTAGGTAAATCTAACCCGCCTATGTATCCCGTTGAGTGGGAAATCATACCGGCGTAGTTCCCCTGTTTTAGGTTTACAAACTAACCCACGATGGGGCAATGTTTCAATTGTTCAATCATGATTTTAATAACTAAGGGAACTTAAACGATTGTACTGGTTGTTTCTCCTAGTAATTACTCCGTAACTTGTCGATCCTGAATCGACCCGGTTGCTTCTTCCTCCGCTTCTCTAATTCTTGGCAACGTAAGAGAAGTGATGTAGCAGAACCAAGCCTCTTCCTGATTAGCGACCACTTCTCCGACCCCTCCTCCTGCTGGGAATTTCACCTTCTGATGGAATGTGGATAGCAGTGCTCTTATCGCGTTCAGGGCCGGCCTGCCGATTATGACATTGTATGTGAATGGTTGGTCCACGATGGTATATTAAACATTGATAGTTCGCCTGTGCGGTTCTTGTCCAAATGATGTGGGAAGGTTCACTTGTCCTAGGGGAATTGTTTCTACTCCACCGAATCCCATCATTGGCGTACGGACCTGTTCAATTACATGGCAGCCAAGTGCCATCTTCTCCAGAGCATGTGCAAATATGACATTGGTGGAACTACCATTCTCTATAAGTACCTTGTGTACAACGTAGTTAGCGATATCAAGCTTAACAACCAAGGGGCAGTCGAGCTTGCCTGCCTGGATGGCTTCGAGGTTGAGATCCAAGAGGTCCCTGCTGGAAAACGTAATAACCTCGTCTGGAAGCTCCTCAATTAGCTTTGTGAATCCAACGAAATGGTCCTCGTTCAGTCTGCGGGTTATCTTCTTCCTCTGGTTGGTGGAATCTGCTCCCGCAGTCCCGCCGCTTATCACATTAATCACCCCCTCGAAGGTGCATCATTTATTGTATTGCGTCTTTGTCCACTCTCAACTGCCTTAAAGCCCTCCCTTCTCGGGGACTAGGACCGCTCTCTCGATTCAGAATACTGCCCGCCCGCCTTAACGAACTCTATTAACCTCCCATCCTTGATCAACCTCTCGATCTCATCCTTCAAGTCATAGCAGTCCTTCGTGTCATGGCCTTTGTGGCGGTGGTACTCACAGTAGCGTCTAGATTTTTTTGGTGAGATCTGTCTCCTTGATTTTCCGAGGTGCATTTAACCAATTCTTGCTTTGTGCGATGGCCAAAAATAAGGCGAATATCTTGTGTGGGGAGTATACCTCTTCGGCGACCGGTCTATACCTCCCCTGCTCCTGTTCCATGCCTATATACCCCTTTCCCTGTCGGATTCCTGGGGTCTAAGCTTAGCTGCCATCATTGCATCTTCATAAATCACGGTATGTGCCAACTCGTTTATCCGATTTATGGTAGGCTCTGTGAGCTTGATCAGTTCGTTGGCAAATCTGTTGTGTGTCGTTGCCCTGAATAAGGTCTGTAACACTTGTCCTACATATGGGTTGTCCACCTTCAGCAGCTCCTCATTGAATATGCTCATGAATTCCCCGAGAGTTTCCCTCTCTCTTTGTTTTAACGCTTCCAGATGGTACATGCGTGTCTTCATTCGTTTCTGACTGGAAAAGTGGTTCTCCAATCTCTCCTCCATCTGCTCGAAGCTAGAGATAGATCACGCTTCGATCTTGTTAAACCAGTCTAATGCCGCTCCTATTAGTGTTTGCCATTATTTTTGCCTTAATGCCTTCGGAAAAGTCTTATAAGTCTAGAAGACTCTCCACGGCGTGGGTGTGATCCTTTGGGTCACTCTTCCCATCATATGGTTTTATAGTCGGAATCTTGTCTCCTCTGCACAACACTTCTTTCTCGATTTCACCACATAAGGGAGTCAACGACCGTCGGTATCCAACTGTTGTCGTTCTACGGTTCACGTTCCTTCTCCCGACTTCCATGTCCTTAGTCATTTTAGTTGTCCCCCTTATCATGTTACGTCTGTCCTCCTCAAACGTCCTGACTCTCTGGCCGTTCTCGGTATCATCACTTACTTCTACCCGCTCTTCACTTCTGGCCCTTGTCGAACGCTTTCTTCCAGTGTTGTCCCTTCGACCCCCTTCCAGGATCTCCTCTTCGTCCCGCTCTTGCCTTGTTCTTCGTTCCACTATGCACGACAACAAATTCTTCAGTGTAGCGTCAAGCGCCGCTTCTACAAAAGCGTTGATCTGCGCTAGCATCTCCGGGGTTATGACGGTAGGGGGAACGACGCTCTGTCCTGCAGCCCTTGTCTCCTATGAGCTAGGGAAGATCCGCGTTTGGCACCTCAGTCATTGGGACATCCACCGCCGGGTTTTCAGTGGTCGGGCCCTCAGTAGCAAGTTCTGCCGTATTCGGTGCGGCAGTGGTTGGCCCTGTATCCGTGGCCCTCGATGGCCTCCCGGGCCCGCTCCTACGTCGCGGTACATTTTGTGCTGGAGGAAGCTCCATCTCGGCTTGGGTCATTGTTTGTTCTTGGCCAGTCGGTTGTTGAGGGAGTGATGTGTCCTTAATCCTCGTGTTTCTAGTCCTGACTCTGTTAAATTCAGATCGGGTCCTTCTTCATAGCATCTTAAAGTCCTCGTCAGGGAATTGGTGTTCCCACATACGGCGCCACTGATTTGACAATAGATCGTATTATATATATATGCGGGTCGGTTACAAGTAAGTGATCTAACAGTACAACGAATCTATCTCAAATCAGGCCTACACTATGTATCTTGCGTAGACTTGGTCTGGAACATCTCATACTAACGCCTTGATGCTTGAACGATAGGGGTATATCGGTAACCAAGTCAGATGTATATCGGTGATCGTCTTCGACGTGATATCGAGGACGCCCCTCGATGTGATATCGGTAGTGTGGTGGTATGACGTATCAGTAGAGCACAAGGTTATCTCGATATCGAGTACGATATCGAGAGTGAGATCGGAGATTTATTTCAATGTGGTGCGTTGTAGCTGAGGGATAATAATTGCTTGTTTTGGGATTCTAGCGTCGCGTATTTATACGCCTCAGGATCCAGGGACCACTGTACCATATCGATATGATGTCGAAAGTGATCCCCCATAAGGTTAAATATGGGCCTGGTTTGGGCCAGGCCCAATATGCGGGAAATGCCTATATCAAAATCAACGTTGTTAGAGGTGTTGGATGTAAGAGGTGACATTTGAAGGATGTAAAGGTAGAGAATATCCCCCCAAGATGTTACTCATTTTCTCTTATAAAGTATATTAATTATAGTTTAAGGCTCTTAAATGCAAGAAAACACTAATAAATTATAGAACATTCCCACAAAAGTGGCTTCACGAAAGTTTTATATCGTATAACAACCGATACGCCACATAGTGAATGTATACCTCCAAAAACAAGATGTGCGTAAAAATAAACAGTGAATAAATTTCAAGAGTAACTAGAGAAACAAATAGTTGGTGAAAAAAGTAACAATACCTATATCAAACGTCTTTATTATGGCCTATTTATTGTGTCTCCACTAATGAAAGGGCGGGCTGGCACAATAGACATTACGGAACAAAAATTTTGTTTGGAGAACTAGAAGCGACGATAACCAAAAACGTACGATTTACGACATACAAATTAAAACCATTCTCCCCTCTTTGTTTAAATAATTTTGGTTACTGTTTCCCAAGACACATGGCTCATTTATATGTGTCTCCTAGTTCTAACGTTACTTTTTTGAAGTAATATATATTTTTCAAATTCTAAAATTTTATTTCTTCACAAATTTAATTATTCTCTTTCATATCCCTTTTTGTAAAATAAATAAAATATTATGGACAAAACAAGTGAGGTATATGTGAATTGTATTGTTAAGTTAATTATATAATATAATCTAAAATTATATTGATGTATTTTAAATAGATATTTTATTTGGTTATCAGTAAAATTTGGTATAATTTTTGGAAATAACGATTAGTCGTTTAAGATTGATTAATCCCGTGCAGAGCATGGACCATCACCTAGTATATATATATATATATATATATATATTAAAGGCAATGTTCGGAAAAATTAACCGGTACGTGGTTTTTCCTCAGGGGTGGCAATATGGATCTGGTTATGTGGATCATCTATATCTGATCCATATAAGGTTGAGATGTATCCAACTCAACCCGGTTCAGTTGAGATCTATTTCACCCAAAAGCAGATGGAAAATCAACTTAAATTACAACCCAAACTAGATCTCTATGATTTTTGAAAAACTCAATTTACGTAATAAAAAAAATACACTACACAAAAAGCACACACTATGCTCAAAATTCATGAAAAAACACGCATTACACCTAAAACGCACATTATGGCCTATATTTACCAAAAAAGATACACGATACATGTAAAATGAACAAAAAATAGTTTGTACTGTGTATATTTTTAAAACTCGTTTTCGACTAGTGATGCTACATTTTCAAATAAAAAAGATAATTGAAGGATTACATAAGACTAAAATATACAGTACAAAAGACCGTAGTATCACGTGATTGAAGGATTATCGTTTTGTACTGTATATTTTTGTACTTTATATTTTTAAAAGACTAAAATATACAGTAAAAAACGATAATCAAGGCATTATCGCTTTGTACTGTATATTTTAAAAATCACGTGATCTTTGCCAAATTCTAAGGATTGGAGGGTGAAAAAGTCATTTTTTGGGGATTTTTTTTGTGTCAACGGAGTCCATTTTCGACAAGTGATACCACTTTATCAAGCGGAAACGACCATTTGAGCAAAACACAAGACTAAAGTCTTACGACGACGTAATTTTTGCCAAATTTCAATGTTTGGAGAAAATGTCGTTTTTCTATTTTCAACGGGACTCTCTTTTTTAAGATTATGGATATTTGTTTTTTCATTTTTTGTGAATTTTGGGAGTTAAAATTATAATGTATTTTATAAAATTTTAAGAATGACTATTTGAATAATTTTAAAAGTTTAGGTTGAGTTGAAAGTGGATTGAGAATTTCAACCTAAGAAGTTTTTCTTAGATTGAGAAAAAGTTGAGGTTAATTGAGATTGAGTTGAAGTTGATATAGGATCTATAAATGTGGATCCAATATAATCTCGATCCTATCTCAACTCAATTCTCAACCAGATTCAACTAGTTGAACCATATTGTCCCTATTTCGCACTTCCATGCACCTAAAATACTAAAGTTAGGTAAAAAGACAACCCCTTCCAAACTTATGTAGGTCAAATGTTATCCGTAATTTAATGGCACCTAAAATATTAAAGTTAGGCGAAACGACAACCCCTACCAAACTTATGTAGGTCAAATGTTATCCGTAATTTAATGGCAAGAAGAATTCCATCAGCTACTCACTTAGTCACGTACTATTATAAATAGGCAGAGAATCTAAAAATGCCCGTTATATTTATCTCACTTGAGTTTTTGCCCTTTATCTTTTTTTTCCGGTTAAAATGACTGCTATATTTTCTTAATATGCCAGATCCACTAATTAGGGCATTTTTGATGGCACGTCGCCAAAACCCGCCTACGTGGCTGCCATGTCATAATTTTTTTTTTTAGAATTAATTTAAAAAAAAAAGTCATCACCTTCCCGCACCTCCCCCCCAATCCCGCAGCACCCCCCTCCCCAAGCCCACCACCACCTCCACTGCACCGCCGCCGCACCACAACATCGCCGCCACCTTCAACACCGTAAATCTTCAAGTCCCCAGAAACTAGAGCATTGTCGCTACCTTCAACCTTCAATTAAGGAATCGCCGCCACCTTCAACCTTCAATTAAGCATCACTGCAGATCTGTAGCTTATGGAGAAACTTTTCTCTTTTAATTAAGGGAAGTCACGATTTGAAGCTGGAAGCCGGTAAGACTTGGACCCTCAAGCTTTGGTGGTGATGAGAGATTCGGTTGCTCCAGTTTCTGGCGACGGTGGCGTGGTAGACGGCGGTGGAGAGACCAAGTTGCTCCTGTTGTTGGTGATGAGAGACGCCTGAACTAGGCAGTGGTGAAGGGGGTTCCGGCGACGGTGGCGCGGTAGACCGTGGTGGAAAGATCGGAGAATGTTGAAGGTTGAAGGTGGCGGCGATGCTCCAGTTTCCGGCGACTTGATGATTTACGGTGTTGAAGGTGGCGGCGATGTTGTGGTGCGGCGGCGGTGCAATGGAGGTGGTGGTGGGCTTGGGGAGGGGGGGGGGGGTGCCGCGGGATTGGGGGGGGGGGGTGGGGGAAAGTGATGACTAATTTTTTCTTTTTTATTTTAATTAATTTTTTAAAAAATAATTTCTGACATGGCAGCCACGTAGGCAGGTTTTGGCGACGTGGCATAAAAAATGCCCTAATTAGTCGATCGGGCAGATTAAGAAAAGATAGCGAGCATTTTAACTGGAAAAAAAAGATAAAGGGCAAAAACTCAAGTGAGGCGAAGATAACAGGCATTTTTAGATTTTCAGCCTTATAAATAAGAGCACTATATCTCTTATTCTCCTCACTCAAAAACATATTTTCCTAATATTAATATACATAGTGATCAAAATATCTATATAATTCTAAGATGAAAAGAGTGAACAACAACTTTAGGTGGTTAGATGTGGTGGTGCTTCTACTTATGATAGCTGGCCAGCAATGGACGGCAGGGGAGATTCAATGCGGTGAAGTGTTAATGCGTGTTTGGTCCTGCGAAACGTTCTTGTTCGGTCCGGACACAATGCCGAACTTTCGGTGTTGCCTCGGTTTAGACTCATTGGGAGAGTTAGCAGCAGCGTCGGAGGAGGATAAGAAAGCCATATGTCGGTGTTTTAAGCCAATGCCGAACTTTCGGTGTTGCCTCGGTTTGAACTTTAATATTCTTGACTGTATGCAGGGCTTGAACGCCGGTCGATTGTGAGCGGTCCGCGTGTGATGATATAACTCCTGATGTTAAATTAATATATTTTTCTTTATTTATGGAAGAAAAAGAAGTTAATGCATGTAATTGAGACTGCCTCGTTAGTTTAAGCCTTTTACGAGTTATAATAATGATAATGAAACTACAACATTTTTACATGTTTTTCTAATGGACAAGTCTTATTTCATCTTTGAGGAAATTAGTTGCCGATTATAGATATAAGAATAAACGAGCTTTTGTATTATTTGAAGTGATAATTTTATCAAAGGCCATTAGCAATATATATCTATACTATTATATAAAAGAAGCCACGTGAGGCCACGTTGAGACCAAATCTTTTGATTTTGTTATTTATCCTTATACACACTATTTAATTGTGTCATTAGTTTGGAGATAATTATAATTTAATTTACTTTTTATTGTCATTTAAATCTTTTTCTTAAAGGAAAACAATATTACGTAATTTTCCTTATGTAAAAAGAAAGTTTAGATATATAGATACTGTAACGGCCCGATAATTTCGAAATACACATAACAATATCAGAGCAACCATTATATGTCTAACTGATAAATATCCGAATTAAATATACCGAAAGTACTAATCTAATTAAAAGAAATAAAAACTCAACTAACTCAATACCCAACTAAACTTTGAACGCTCCCCAATGCCAAAGGCTCCCAAGTCTTGACATGATAGTAACCTAGATCGTCTTAATCTGGAAGGAAGAAAAGGAAAAAAAAAACAAAATTTTACGTGAGATAAAAATCCCAGTGAGTGTTCATGTGTGTGTGCAAGTGTAGCGTTTTCTTTTCATAACATTCTTTCGAAAACAGTTTAATAAAAGAACTTTAACGCATACAAATGCTATGCAATAGAATCGTGAATCAAAAGCTTTCATGATTTAACAGGAAATCCTTTTCATATAAACAGAACCATATTCTGATGATCGGTGTCCATGTTTTTGTCGATGCCAGTCAACCTTATCACCTCATAACAGTCCTTATCTCCTCGTCCAAGGAGCGACCTTGGAATCAGTAACGTATGCCATGGAACATACGGAAACAGCGTACCCAACAAAGACACAACAACCTCCTGCTATGCCTGAGAGGGAATGGGCCAATGGGGACAACGGCCTATACCGGCAAGCCCGCTGCCGCCCGGCGGTACCCGTGCACTCCCACGCCAAGTTCCGATCGGGACCAAGTAACCCAACGGGACACCATTCATCATAACAATTTCAATCATTTACGGCAATTAACCAATGTGCGGTTAACTTGCTTTGATAAATCTGAACAGTTCAAGTACCCACTTTACATAAACTTTCTTTCAAGATATAAACATTTCCAGAAATAACTTTCTTTGAAGAAGTGGCAGTTCAATATGCAGAGGTTCATGAATACATATATATATATGTATAGATATACATGCACACAGTATACCGGCGTTTTGGCCCGAAGGAAAAGGCCCAATTATTATCGTCGGGCCCAATCCCGACGGTAATGGCTTATACCGTCGGCTTTGGGCCGACGATACACATGGGCTGGCTTTACCGTCGGCCCAAATCCGACGGTAAAGCCCATTCCCGTCGGGTTTGGGCCGACGGGAATGGCCCATTTAATTAAAAAAAATAAAAAAAATATGTGCTGGCTTTACCGTCGGCCCAAATCCGACGGTAAAGCCCATTCCCGTCGGGTTTGGGCCGACGGGAATGGCCCATTTAATTAAAAAAAAATAAAAAAAATATGGACTGGCTTTACCGTCGGCCCAAATCCGACGGTAAAGCCCTCCCGTCGGGTTTGGGCCGACGGGAATGGCCCATTTAATAAAAAAAAAAAAAAAAAAAAGAAAAACTGATGTCAACCTTTTCTTTTTAAAAAAACATTAATAATAATAAAATTAAAAAAGGATGTCGACTAGAATTTTTTAATAAAAAAAATACAAAAAGGATGTCGCCAGGTTTTTTTTAATTACGATTTTGCGTGTTTAATATCCGAGTTTGTTTTTTTAATTTAAAATAACATTGATTTAAAATAAAGTTTTGTATTTAAAATAAATTCTTGATAATATATATATTTTTATAGTTATTATTAGTTAGATAATGAATAAAACATAAGTAGAAATAAATTAATAAAACAAATAATAAACTCTAATTATAAGTTAGTGAATATGGATAAATTAAATCAATGTTATTTTAGATTAAAAAGACAAACTCAGATATTAAACACGTAAAATCGTAATTCAAACACTCATACTCGAAAATTAAACACACATACTAGAAATTTAAATACTCATACTCGAAAATTAAACACACATACTAGAAATTTAAACACTCATACTTGAAAATTAAACACACATACTAGAAATTTAAACACTCATACTCGAAAATTAAACACACATACTCAAAATTTAAACACTCATACTCGAAAATTACACATTAATGCGACCCCGGCTATCATATCCAAGATGGACGACCGTATTCTCTATTCACGTCACTGTTCCAAGCTTGATTAGTGTAGTCTTCAGTCTGTAACTCCAAATTGTTTAGATCAATTATGGGTTCGACTTGATAACCCCTTGCAAAACTCGGAGAAGTGTCGCTAACTCTAGCACGTTGTGGGTCATTTGGACGAGCCCCACTATAACTAGCATGTCCAGGAGCACTTTGAGCATAACATTGATCGTGCCACGAACTTGGTGGTTGATATTCATCTGACCATAACGGGAAAGTTTTCGGCTGCGGGTTGGGTTGACGCTGTTTCTGGCCCCATGAACCAGCAGGTGGAATGACTTGTTCCCACGATGAAGGTGCACCTTGATCATGTTGTTGGTTCCACGACATAGGTGTACCCTGATTGTAAGAATCATAGCCTTGGCTCGACTGGTTGTAAGAATGAAAGCCTTGATTCCCCGGAGCGGTTTGGCCCTGTTGTGTTTGGTTTTGATTCCAAAACTGGCTGGGATTGTTGTTGGGGTAATTATTGGGAAGGTTGTTATATTGAGGATACCTGTTAAAATTACGTTGTGATTCCTCTCTTTCCCGCCTCCTCTGCTCCTCATCATGAAGGATTTTTTGCTCTAGTGCCGTTATGCGATCCTCCTGTTGAGTATGTTTTTCCTCGTACTGTGAATGAACCTTTTGCACGGCTTGCCTAGTCCTTCTCTCCTCGCCAGGGTTAGGCTTCTTTGCCGTCGTCCTCCCTGAATCTGACATCTTGTTGTGCTTAGGCTTGCCACGTTGCCTCCCGTGTTGACCGCCGAGATCTGCCTTTGCCGAGAGCGCTTGGTCACACTCAAAGGGAAAGCGTTCTTCGACCTCATATTTAGCATAGAGTAATTGCGTGTAACGAGCCTACAGTTCAGAAATTTTACCCCAAAATGGTTCAGAAATTTTTGTTTCTAATCGTTGGATAAACGAGAGTAATAGATAGCTGGTTCTTCCACATGATGCCTTATTATGAAGCCGATTGTACGAGTAATCTCTTCCGCATTAGTATGATATCTTTTGTCGTAGGATAAAGATGGATTGAAAACACAGTCTTCGGTAACGCCAATTAGGGGCCTCTTAGCCTCGTCATCAGTCGCAGCTCGGCCCTTTCCCCGTCCCTAACAGCAACCGGCGTAGTAGAACCACTTGCTGAACCACCAGAAACCGGGAAGCCTTCCAACGTCGAACCTCCCCCGTCGTTGTCATCTGGAACTTCGTCCATCAGGGCGAGCGAAAATGTCGGAGCTGTAGGAGTCATTGACGGCGGCGGGACCGAGACTTGGTCACGAACTCGGCCTGGAGGCGGGGCCCGATTTCGAGTTGAAGTGGGCCCATGTGGTAGTTCCGTCGGCAAAGGGGGCCGATTACGGGTAGGCCCCTGTTGCTGAGCAGCGGGGACAACCCCAGTCTCCCTTGTTGGTTGCATAGTATCCTCTATCGGCTGCATAACCTCGTTATGATCTGAGGTTGCTACATCCTGATGAGATTTATGGCCCAAAATATTTGTGAGGGCCTTAATGTTTTTGAACAAGTTTGTATTCGAAATATATTTTGGAAGTTTTTTGGATTTGGGTTTGACGAGTTTTCCTTTACCTTTGTCGGCATCGTTACGATTATTTTCGTTATTCATAACGGAAATAAAAGAATTTTGCCGACGGAAAAAAAAAATATCAAATATAAGAGAGAGGAAAGGATTGTTATCGAGAGTGAGAGTCGAAAAGTTGGATATTGAAAATGAGAAGAGAAACTCGATATTTATAGGCCTTAGGGAAGGGGGGGGGGGTGGTGCCACGTCGGCGATCCGTGTGATAATTCACACGGATCGCTGACGTGGCACCCCCACCCCCTTTTTTTTGGTTTTTTTAATATAACCCTACTCCTCCTAAATATCTATAAATACCCCTTATTCTACCCACTTAATTCATTCATTCTTCCATTCTCCAAAAACTATCTACTTTCTCTCCCAAAAATTCTAAATAACTAACAAAAATTTATCCATATATATTCACTAACTTATAATTAGAGTTTATTATTTGTTTTATTATTTTATTTCTACTTATGTTTTATTCATTATCTAACTAATAATAACTATAAAAAACTTATATTATCAAGATTTTATTTTAAATACGAAATTTTATTTATTATAATTAATAATTTTAAAAAATTGCTCGAAAATGTGAATGTTATTATTTAAATCGATTTCTTTTAAATTAAATCGCCAAATAAACATAAAAAATTTATTTAAAATCGTTTCTTTACAAAAAATCGCCAAAAAATTATAAAATAATTATTTAAAATTGATATCTTTTAAATAAATCGGAAACAAATCATAAATCAATTATTAAAACGATTTCTTTAAAGTCAATTGTTTTAAATCGTTTTTTAAATCATTTTTTTAAATTGTTTTTTTTTTATTTTTTTAATATTTTTAAACCCTTTTCTGTCGGCTTTAAGCCGACAGAAAAGCCCTATCATTTTAAATCGTTTTTAAATCGTTTTAAATCGTTTTTTTAAATCATTTTTTTAACTTTTTTAATATTTTTTTTAATATTTTAAAACCCTTTTTCGTCGGCTTTAAGCCGACGGAAAAGCCCTATACCGTCGGCTTAAAGTCGACGGAAAAGGGAACCTATACCGTCGGCTTTAAGCCGACGGAAAAAAACCCCTTTTCCTTTGGCTTAAAGCCGACGGTATAGGAAAAAGGCTTTTCCGTCGGCAATAACCCGACGGAAAAGCTCTATTCCGTCGGTAAAAGTCCGACGGAAAAGCTCTTTACTTACGAGCTTTTTTCCGTCGGCTTTTACCGACGGCTTTTGCCGACAGAAATGGTTATTTCCGTCGGAAAAAGAGCCTTTACCGACGGTTTTTGAGCCGTCGGTAAAAGCGATTTCTCTTGTAGTGACGTATGTATTTGTAAGGAACATATCTATTTCCTTTTAGTTAAAGTACACCTAAATATCCCCTGTTGCACTCTATTAATTTTACAATTAGGAGGAGTACAATATTCGCTTAATAGAACACATGGAGAATTATATTCACCATGCTTAAATATAACCGCAAGACGCTGAAGTTTGAATGAAATGACACCACAAATAATTACCCAAGGTCCCCAAGTTAATTTTTACAAACCATAAGGTATTTCCGCTACACGTACGAACAAGGAACAAATAAAAAGGAATTACAACAAAAACTTTAAGAATTACCTGATGATGGTTCACCTTTTAAAAATGAAAGATGATATAGAATCTGTCTTCCTTATCTTTTAATCAACTTCTAGATCGGTCCGCCTTTTAAATTGTAAAGACTTATGATAAATATAAAGACTTTACGATTATGGGTGTTTTACATTTCAGTGTCTATTCAGGTGTGTATATATATATGTAGGTATATGTACGTGAGGTTGGATTTGTATAAAAGAGATCAGTGTACTTTGTAAGAAGAAATAGGTGCAGGGCTTCTGATTTCAATAGCCAAGTGCCCATCAATTATATTGCTACGTGGAAGAAATGGGGAAAATGATATAATCTGAAAATTGATTTATCTTTCATTTTGCAATTACATTCCTAGATTTTCAGGTGATTTCATTTAAGCACCATAACTCTTTAAGTAAAGGAAGTTATACCCCTTTCTTAACTTTACAACAAAAGAAAGTCTTGTACTTACTCAATATTGTTGATTTATTCCAAACTCTGTATAAATATTTCAACATAAGTCATGTATCCATGAAAAATATTATTCGTTTCATAAAATATAAATATAAAAGTATGTCATATTAAATGACGGGACGTCACACGACTCACCATAAAAAAAGAATTTGCATTTTACAATTCAACCCATATATTACTTGCAATTCTCAAATAGGTGATAAAATTCTTACTATTTGTAATATATGTAATTACAAACTTTAATCAACTAAAATTTAATTTATTTTTTCTAGAAAATAATTTTTAAATGTTAAAATATCTCGTAAATTAACTGGGGCGTCACAGATACTATATCCATGGTTTAGTTATATTTTTAACAACACAAATTAATTATATTACATCTAAATAAAAGTAATCACGCGGGGACTGTGTGCCAACATTTCTAGTATATATATATATATATATTATATAAACATGAATGGCGAGATAAAAGTTTTATTATAAATAAGATGGATAAAAACATCAAACTCCCAATCTATTGCCTCTTTTGCGACTTACCCCCTGAACTTTATTTATAACAGTTTGCCCCATAAACTTTGTATCGTCTATTCAATTTGCCCCACCTGTCGCAAAAGAGGCAATAGGGGAACTTTACATGCGCGGTAAAGATGAAGTACCCAACCAAAGCCAACTTAGAATTACATAGAAAAGAAAAGGTGTTGTTACGATAAGCCCCATGTAAAGAAAGCGGGCCAAAGAAATTTGGCTTACCTCTATATCGTCCAAGAACACGGGAACAGGAGAATCGGGGATATAATCACGTGTGTTATTCGGAACGCCGATCCCGAGCTTGAGATAAAGAAAGCAACATCAACTTGATGAATTAATTTCAAGATATAAGGCTTTCCTATTATTATTAAGGGAATAGAGTAAATTACAATGGGGGGTCGTGTATGAGGGGATGTAGATCTCCTATCGTAGTTAGTATTTTAAAATATTTTCTAATTACAGAAAGTGTTGTGACTTATTTGCTATAGTGAGCTTGGTGAGTGTCTATTTGTTCCCTTCCTCTTGATGTTGGGTGTGGTGCTATTTATAGTTTTGATTTTGAGGTCTTCTGTCCAATGGTCGCCAGTCTTTCTTCATAACTCTAGAAAAGGGGGTGGCCAATGTTGTACAAAGTCTTCTGCGCCAATGAAAGTGGGCCAGTGATGATTTCCCAATGGTGTGAGTTTAACGAAATTTCTCCGATTCGGTAGTAATTGTATCTGCTCAATTATCTTGAGGGACTTTCCGAGCCAATAGGAATAGGCTGGTTTTACTCCAACGGCCGTTCTGGGTTTAGGAGGGCCAATAAGATATGCCGCATGCTGCCCCATTCGTAGTTTTGGACCAATGAGGTAGGGCCGTCCTTCTTAATAGTGGGTAGTTGGGAGATGTATTTAATGTTAGTAGTTGGTATCTTCTTCAAGTTGGGTCGTCTCCGAGTTGTGTTATCTCTGAGCCGTGTTCTATGAGTTGCGTTATATCTGATTTGTGCTATATCCGAGTTGTTGGTGATAGATTCTCCCTCATACAACCTTCTTTATATCCATTATTTCCCTTGTTATTTTGTATTGTTTTCCTTTCTCAACGTGATTTGGCTATGTTTTGAATGCTGACGGCCGGGAGTCTCTTATTGGGAGAATTGTGGAATTCGGGGTAGCGGAGTTAGCTCATTGGTGGGTCGTTTTGATCATGGGGGGGGGGGGTTGTCTACATTCTTAAGGGTACCCAGTAGAATGGGTAACCTTGGGCAGATTAATAAGGTGTACGTGGGTCTTCATCCCTAGGTTGTTTTTGTTGGGTACCCATTTGCCTATACCCGTGAGAGGGTAGGATATGCATCATCGGAATAAATAATATAGAAATCTTATAAGGCCATCAAGCGTCTTCATTCGATCAAAGGAAACTACGACGTAAAGAGTGTACTACACGGCTTCGTAAGTTAGAATATTTTTAACCAATTTTTGTGCCTTCTTCTTAGGCTCATTGGTAGAAACAACCACGTTATCCTCAGCTGCTCACTTTGAAGGTGCGGATGGATTTTTGTATATCAAAAGTGGAGGATATTCGCTTTCATCATCGCCAAAAGCATTGGAATGTGTGATGTCATAAGTGGTTTGGAGAGACTACTCGAATTTCTCTATATACGTGGTTTGGAGAGACTACTCGAATTTTCTTGGAACATTCAGAATCCAAAAGCATCTTAGCGTCCTCAAATGTGTCGTATAAATAAGACCATCCATTGAATTGAATTCAATTTGTCTTCTGCATTATGAATCGAAACATTCAACCCTACTATCAAGCACATCCTTAAAAACACCATTCGTTGCGACACTAAAAGCTCTTTTGGTTTCAACCAAAACACCCTTTCCTTTGTGAATAACTTGTGTAACATTAAGAGCAGATTCTTATACAACATTTACCCCGGAAACATGTTCACTATGAGACTGATTCGGCATACTATAAATTTTAACCAATGTAGCGCATCCTTGGTCAATCGCCTTCGAAACATGAGGAGAGTCTTGTTCCGCTTTTATCACCTTAACATGCTCAATAAGGGACTGGTCACTCATAAGAATACTTAAAGGGTTTTCATCCCCCTTTTTAATGGTTTCATCCGTTGGATTTGGACTTACCATATTCAATCCATTAATTTTTCTTTCTCAATTGGCACTAATTTTTGCCGACTATTGTTGCGTTTCAAATCTACTTGTTTATCAGAGCGATAGCCCACATTTTATGTCCACATGTTTCTCAATACTTTTCAATGCACCACATTCATCAAAAAGGTGTCCCGAACGTTCATATTTACGACATAAATGAGGATCATTTTTATAGACAAGATTCTTCTTAACATAAGTTATCTTATCGCCATTTCGAGCTGCCTATTCAATCTTCTCTTTCTCCGGCTCAAGTAGATTTATTTCACTGCAAATATGAGGGTGTCATGCCGCGATAAAGTGATATCACCTTCGTCGATTCCAAGTGTCTTCCCAATATAGCAACCTAAACGTGAGCTCCTCTTTTGTTACAGTAACGCATATTAAGGTCAGGAAGACCAACCAAAATCGGTGCGATTGGCGGCTCTAGCTCCGTATTGAAATTTAGCGTCCATTGAAAGAATGCAGCCTTAACTCCTTGAAAGTCTAACTACTCTTTCAAACAAAGTCGCGTATAATCATCCTCTTTGTCGAGTTATATCATGACACGTCGTGGGCCAATCAGACTAATCGTGTAATTACCCTTAAGAGCAAATCTTGAAATCATACGGTGCATGAAAGCATACAACGGTCAACAATTGAAAATTGAATATTAAGAACAAGGTTCAATGTTCATCACTTCCCTTTACTTCATCTTCCTCAAAAATGATCATAGACTTGCCATTGAGCATATGAAACTTTTTAGGTTCGAGAGATTGATCATTGACAAGCGAACGATGAGTTTTTAATTCCGATTTAGATTACTCACTTGTGCAAATGAACCTTGCTTCAAAGGTTGTCGAAGTTGTAAAGGTAACAGATTCTTGTTAATAAGTAGCTATAGAATGATATATCGAGGGGACCTTACACTTATCACAAGTCGGCAGACACGTCACCGTTTTTTCACAGGTGGTAGACACAGGGCATAAAAATTAAGAAATTGCGAAAACGCGGGGCATTTTCAATAATTCGGAACTTAATGGGCATATTCATCAAATGAGTAAACTTATAGGGTAAAAATATTAATTTGTCCATTTAGTGATGAGTCACAAAATAACTCTTTCTTGAGAAATAATTTTTTTTTTACTACAATTGGGAAATTTAATTCTTAATTTTTTAGGGAAATTTCAGAAGTCACTTCTAATGATGAGCCTTATCAGTTTAATTTCTCACTTTAGTTTGCTAAGAATTTTAATTTCAGTCGTTTAACGCGTTGGAGCCACTCTTTTTTTTTATATGTTTTTCATTCCAAATCTTTCTAAGAGGTTACTCATGCATCCCTTAATTTTTGAAATAATTACATTTACCATCTTGAGATTTCTTATGCTTCAAAAACTTATTTTGTGTTTTAAGTAGATAAGTTGCATTATTTCCTAGAAAAAGGTTGAAATAAATACTTACTATTATGCCGGGAATTCCAATTATATATTTACTGATACAAGGCAAGGGATATGGATAAGATCTCAAATTAAGCATCATCAATTAAACATTCAGTGAGTCAAAAAACCAAATATAGGAAATAAAATATACAAATAAATGACAACTTCAAAATCCAATTAAACAATGTCGTATTGTCTCCCATTTCATGCACTATAAATAAGAGCAAAAAGCCTCATATCATCATCACTCAGAACCTCACAAATTAAGTATCTTTTTTTTCTTGTCAAATTTCATACAGAAAGACATATATCTAAGATGGCTGCAGCAAGAACCTTTTTGGCCACTGTGGCAGTGTTGTGCATAGTTGCGAGCGAGCATTATTACGCCGTGGCGGATATTCAGTGCAGCAACGCGGTGTCACGATTGCTACCGTGCGAGTCGTTCTTGTTGTTTGGAGCACCAACTCCGACCATCGGATGTTGCAGCTCCGTACAAGCACTTGCTCAAATAGCGGCTTCCTCACGTGTAGATAAAAAGGCTATGTGTGAGTGTTTCAAGTCCGTCGCGAAATCTCTCCCTGTTGACTTCACCAAAGCTGCTCAGCTCCCCACTCTCTGCCATGTTAATCTTGATGTGACTATCAGCCCTGATGTTGACTGTGACAAGTATGTACCAATATATACACTTCTAATTAAAAATCTTGATAAAGAAACTAAATATTTTACTAATAAGAGATGGTTTTATGAAAATTTTGCTGATCTATATATGCGGGTTTGAATTTGTTGTGTTTGCAGGATCTAGAGACCTATAACCAAGCTTTGGGGCGTGAAGATAACCCCTTACAAAGCAATAATTGGTGCAAGTATTTCGGACTATATACACATGTCGTTATATATATTCTCGCCTTTCTTTTACACTTTGTTGCATTAATGAAATTGTACCTTTTATTTATAAGAGAATGAGATTGTACTTAGTGTTAGAGACGATGTAACTTGTCCTACTATATATATATATAGTTAGAACTATCTTCATTTTATGGAAACATTTTTTGGCTTTGGTCCGTCCTCCGATCCTTTACGTGCTACGGCGCTAACAGAAGAACTTTGATTTTTGAGTACGCGGGATCATGTCATTGTTTCAAAAATGTAAGATTTGTTAGTTATTATGTTGTTTTAGTAACTGGGGCTTTTCTGTAATTCTTTTGTAATTGTTTTGGTCACTAGGGCTTTTCTGCAATAATTCTATAATTGCTTTTGGTCACTAGGGCTTTTTGCAATTGTTCTATAATTGCTTTTGGTCACTAGGGCTTTTCTGTAAATATTGTAGTTGTTGTTAGTTAGTTTTTCTCTTTCCGTTATTTCCCGTAGCTCAAGCTCTGTATTTAATACTTTCTCTCATTTTGTAATACGGTTATGAGTTCATAATAAAATTTCTCCATTATTTTAGTTTCTCTCTCTAGAGAGTTTAACATGGTATTAAAGCCTACCCCAGCCAATGTTGGGCTTGCCCATCTATTTCTCCCACGTGTAGTTTCGTTCGGTATTGTCCCGATCTACACGTGAGCGGGGCGTGTTGAATGTTGGGGACTACCATGGGCTTCTGTTTAATAATTTTCCTCTCTCCCTCTAATAAGGCCTTTAAGGGGAAAATATGAGGGGCTCTAATTGCTATATGGTATCAAAGCCATTTTCGATTCAATTTACCTACATTTGTGATCGGATTTGAGCTCCGATAATCGGATTTTGCTCCGATCATCGTTTTACTGCGGATCTAGTGATTCGCCTTACTTACAACTGTTCGCGATTGCGAATTTTGAGCTCGGTTAAGTTCGATCATGTCTGGTGATACTTCGGCCACCGAGTCGCCTTCATCTGCAATGCCGCACTCTAATTTCGCTGCTTCACCGCCGCGATCTCTCACTCTCACATGAGTTCATCTTTCAGGTATTCAGAACTATCTTCCTTGGGCTAGTAGATCTCTGCGTATTGCACTAGGTGCGAAAAGGAAACTAGGTTTCATTAATGGCACTATACCGAAACCTGATCCTACTAATCCTGAATTGGAAGAATGGGAGCGTGTGGACTGTAGGATTACTTCGTGGTTGTTGCGATCTATTTCTGATGAACTTTTTAATGCTTTTCTTTTTGCGAAATGTGCTCATCATCTCTGGTCTTAGCTTGAGCAGCATTTTGGCCAGAGTAATGGTCCTTTGTTATATCAACTTCAGAGAGAAGTTTCTTCTGTTTCTTAGGGCACACTTACTGTGTCAGTTTATTACACTAAGTTGAAAAGGATGTGGGATGAACTTAGCTGCCTTATGCTTGTTATTATATGTCATTGTGCTGCTGCTCTTAATTGCACTTCTCAACTTGCTGAGCAGGCTCTTAAAGCTAATTCTGTTACTAGACTCATGCAATTTCTTATGGGCCTAAATGATTGCTATGAGGGAATTAGAAGTCAGATACTTGGTCACGGACTTCCTATGGTTGAAAAGGCCTATTCAATGGTCTTGAGGGTTGAAAAACAACAAGAGCTTCAGACTCACTACTTTGCAATACAGGATAATTCTGCTATGTATGCCAAGCAACCTGGCAGATTCTCATACTCTCCTAATGATTCATATCCTCCTAAGGATCCTAGGAAGAAGAATTCTGATAGATTTTGTGACTTCTGTAAGGTTAGAGGTCATTTGAAAGACACGTGCATCAAACTTGTTGGTGTACGAGATTGGTATAAAGAATTAAGGGACAAGAAGCCTACCTCTTCTCAAAAATTTGTTGTTAATTCTTTGGATTCTGCTACAAATCACTCTCAGTTTGAAGCCTCCTCTGCCTCTTCTATGCCTTCTAATCAGTTTCAGAATGACTTCATGAACATGATGAGAGTTATGAACATGTCAACTATGCTCATTTTGGGGACCTTGCTCGTATTCAACTAAGCCTCCTTGCTATTAATAACATCTCTCCTGATGTGTGGATTATTGATACTGGTACATCTAACCATATGGTTACCACTGCCAAGTGCATGCTTAACCCCACTGTCCTTCCTTGTCATACTCCTGTTTACCTACCTCATGGTACTTATAGAAAAGTTACTCTTATAGGAGATGTCAAGCACACTAATCATATTTGCTTACAAAGTGCTCTTCATCTCCCTGACTTTAAGTTTAACTTACTGTCTGTGCCTAAACTGTCACAACAGTCCAAAATCAAATTCACATTTTTACCTACTCACTGTGTTTTGCAGGACCTTCAGAGTGAGAGATTTCTTGCCAAAGGACACTTGGTAGGTAACATTTACATTCTAGATCCTAAGAATTGTTCTATTGACAGTTGTAATAAGAGTTTTTGCACTTTTATTTCTAATAGTCATCCTCATTCCTTTGTTAAACCTACTGCTCATGCTAATAATACAGTTGATGTGGATGCATTGTTGTGGCATAAAAGATTTGGCCATGCATCCTTTCAGGCTTTACAGCATTCGCACTTGGCTCATGGAAAATTTTCCTCTTCTATTAACCACACTATATGTGACATTTGTCATATTGCCAAACATACCAGATCTCCATTTCCTTCGAGTACTTCATTCTCTTCAAGAATTTTTGATCTTGTGCATGCTGATGTTTGGGGGCCTTACAAACTTCCTACTGTTACTAATGTTAATTCTTTCTTGACATTAGTTGATGATTTCAGTAAGTCTACTTGGACTTTTATGCTTACAAGCAAGTCTGAAGTTCCTACATTGTTAGAGAACTTTGTGGCTTACGTTGATACTCAGTTTCAGTATAAAATAAAAATCATTAGAAATGACAATGGGTCAGAGTTTATGAATTCAAAATGTCATACCTTGTTTGGCACTCACGGGACCATTCACCAACATTCTACTCCCTATACTCCTCAGCAAAATGGGGTTGCTGAGAGAAAACACATGCACTTATTACAGGTAGCTATAGCCTTACTCTACCAAGCCAACATGCCATTAACTTTCTAGGGTCATGCCATACATATGGCAACATATCTTATCAACAGAACTCCCACCCAGTCCTTGAACTGGGCTACTCCATATAAGTTGTTGAACTCTGTTAAACCTGACTTTACTTCTTTAAAGGTATTTGGTTTCATATGTTTATTTAGCATCATACCTCCCAGTCACAAGTTTGCTCCAAGGGCTATTAAAGGTTGCTTTCTGAGATTTGCACTAGGCCAAAGGCTTTCAAGGTTTATAGTTTTGAACACAAGAGAACCATGGTTAACAGGGATGTTACTTTCTATGAATCCTATTTTCTCTTTCACTCATAAGATTTGGATGCCTCTTCCACATGTGGGCTCTGATTTGTCTAAGTATAATGAAACTCCATTCTCTGAATCCTCCAATCTACCTCCTCTCAATCTTAATCCTGACAATCCCACTGAAACCTCTCCTCCACCCCAAAATAGTCTTTCTCCCTAACAAAATTTACCACTTGCCTCTCCTGATCCTATGCCTGTTGTCAGGCGCAGTACCAGAACATCTAAGAAACCCTCACATCTCCAAGCCTACTTACACACATGCACTACTGACCATTTATCCATTACTATACCTCCTCCTCTTAAATCTGCATATACTCCACGAACATTTCCTTATCAACTTCCCTCTCATTTCTCACCCTCATATATCTCATTCCTTGCCAATAACTCTTCTACAACTGAACCTAAGAACTACAAAGATGCTTGTCATGATCCTAACTGGATCAAGGCTATGGATTCTGAGCTTACTGCTCTTGAGAGCAATAACACCTGGACCATTATTGATTTACCCCCTCGTAAACATCCAATAGGATCAAAATGGGTATTTAAGCTCAAACTTAATCCTGATGGGAGTGTTGAACGCCACAAGGCAAGATTGGTGGCTCAAGGTTTCAACTAGGTGTTTGGACTTGACTACACTAAATCCTTCTCTCTTGTGGTTAAATTGGTCACTGTCAGAATATTGCTTGCTATCACAACCCAATATAACTGGCGTGTACATCAACTTGACATTAATAATGTATTTTTGCATGGATTTATAGATGAGGAAATTTATCTCAAACCACCTGAAGGTTATACAAAGACTCTTCCAGGGCAATGTTGCAAGCTTAACAAGTCATTATATGGTTTAAAGCAGGCTTCCCGCTAGTTGAATCTGGAATTTACAAAGTGCCTTCTAGCTTATGGCTTCAAACAGTCATCTTTTGATCACTGCCTCTTTGTCATTGGCATTGGAGCTGAATTTTTGGCTTTATTAGTGTATGTGATGATGTACTCATCACTGGACCTTCCTTTGCCAAGATTACTTCTGTCAAAAAACACCTTGACTTGGCTTTCACTATTAAAGATCTAGGGCAAGCTAAGTATTTTCTTGGATTGGAAATTGTAAGGTGCTCAGATGGAATGTATATCAATCAGCGCAAATATGTGCTAGATATCCTTGCTGATGTTGGGATTTCAGAAGCCAAATCAGTTGATATACCTTGCTCAAAAGGTTCACATCTCTCCACTCAAGGGGTTCCCTTTCCTAAACCAGATCAATACAGGGGATTAGTTGGGCGCCTGCTATACTTGAATCTCACTCGTCGAGATATTTTTTTCATGGTTAATGAGTTGAGTTAGTTTATGAAAACTCAATGTCACCATCATTGGGATTCAATTGTGTCTGTCCTTCACTACTTAAAAGGATGTCATTCTCTTGGACTCTTCTATCCTACATCTTCTGCAGCGCGTTCTCTTCATGCATACAGTGATGCCGACTTGGCTTCTTGCAAGGACACGCGCCGTTCCGTTACAGGTTTGTGTGTTTTCTTAGGTGGCTCTCTCATTAGCTGGAAAACAAAGAAGCAAGCTACGGTTTCCCGCTCCTCAACAGAGGCAGAATACCGTAATATGGCCTCTACCACTTGTGAAGTGAAGTGGATTAGTTACATCTTACAGGAACTACAACTGGGCGTTCATCTACCTATTCCTCTCTACTGCGACAATAAATCTGCAGTGCACAACACTAGGAATCCAATCTTTCATGCACGCACAAAACACCTCGACATTGACTGCCACATTGTGCGCGAGTGTTTAAAGGCTCGATTCTTTTCACCTCAACATTTTCCTGCTTCTCACCAACTTGCAGATTTTTTTACTAAGCCTCTCGCTTCCCCTGTGTTTCATCCTTGGCTATCCAAGTTGGGTGTTGGAGATGCTCACCAACCTCCAACTTGAGGGGAGGATGTTAGTTATTATGTTGTTTTAGTAACTGGGGCTTTTCTGTAATTGTTCTGTAATTGTTTTGGTCACTAGGGCTTTTCTACAATTGTTCTATAATTGCTTTTGGTCACTAGGGCTTTTCTACAATTGTTCTATAATTGCTTTTGGTAACTAGGGCTTTTCTGTAAATATTGTAGTTGTTGTTAATTAGTTTTTCTCTTTCCGTTATTTCCCGTAGCTCAAGATGTGTATTTAATACTTTTCCTCATTTTGTAATTCGGTTATGAGTTCATAATAAAATTTCTCCATTATTTTACTTTCTCTCTCTAGAGAGTTTAACAAGATTATAATTTTATGTGTGTCTTCTCATTAATCAAATGAATGTATAAATACAATTACAATGAGCAAGATAAGGTAAGCTATACATAATCTCTAAGATATGATAACTATGGAAACAAGATAAAACTAAACTAGGATACAATAATATACAAGAATATGTAATACACCCCCGTAGTCGAAACGGGAGGAGGACGGACGTTGAGACTGGAACGAAAATCTTTAAAAAGTACACGTGGAAGGCCTTTCGTGAAGATATCGGCGACTTGGTACTGAGACGGGACGTGAAGAACCCGAATGAGACCAAGGGCAACCTTCTCACGAACAAAGCGGATGTCCATCTCAATGTGTTTGGTTTGTTGATGTTGAACCGGATTACCCTACAAGTAAACAGCATTGACGTTGTCACAATAGACCAGGGTTGCTTTAGTGATAGGAAAGTGAAGCTCAAGAAGCAAATTCTGAAGCCAACATGCTTCAGATACCACATTAGCAACCCCGCGATACTCAGCCTCGACACTAGAACGAGAGAGAGTGGGTTGACGTTTAGCGAACCATGAGATGAGATTGTCCCCAAAATAAACACAATAACCCAAGGTAGAACACCGAGTATCTAGGCAGCTGCCCCAATCAGCATCGGAGTAAGCAATGAGGTCGGAAACTGTGGAACGTGAGAGAGATAAACCATGATCCAATGTCCCCTGAAAATAACGAATGATGCGTTTCAGAGCTTGCATGTGAGAATCCCGAGGGTCGTGCATAGACAAGCAAATTTACTGAACTGCATATGATATATCCGGACGGGTGAATGTGAGGTACTGAAGGGCACCCGCGAGACTCCGAGAAAGTGTGGGGTCGGAAAATGGAGGACTGGCCGTCGCCCCCTAACTTGGAAGAAGTGTCGACGAGAATTGCACCCGGTTTGCATGAACCCATACCTGCACGCTCAATAATACTCTCGGAGTATTTGCTTTGAGATAAGAAGAGACCACTAGAAACCCGAGAGACAGCAATGCCCAAAAAATAACTCAGTAGCCCTAAGTCTTTCATAGCAAATTCGAAACCAAGAAGGGAAATAATAGACCGTCGTAGAGTGGGAGAAGAGGCGGTCAAAATAATGTTATCCACATATAACAATAAATACGTTGTGTCACCCCCGCAATGATATATAAATAAAGAGTGATCTGACGTGCTATGAATAAAACCAATAGTAGCTACATAATGGGCGAACCGCTGATACCATGCTCGAGGGGCTTGTTTAAGTCCATAAAGAGACTTCTTGAGTAAGCACACATGATTAAGAAAGCGAGAGTCACGAAAACCCATAGGTTGATGCATATAAACGGTTTCATGAAGCTTACCGTGTAAAAAGGCATTCTTGACATCGAGTTGATGTATGTCCCATGAATTAGATAGAGCAATACTCAAGACAGACCTAATGGTTGCGGGTTTGACCATTGGGCTGAAAGTCTCTTCACAATCCACTCCAACCTGTTGAGACATGCCATCACCAACAAGACGGGCTTTATGCCGCTCAAAGGAACCGTCAGAGTAAAATTTATGTCTAAAAATCCACACGGAACGAATGATATTAACATTAGATGGACGAGGAACGAGCTCCCACGTATTATTATTAATTAGAGTATTGTATTCATCAAGCATGGCAAGTTTCCAATTGTAACCGAAGGAGAGGAGAGAGGGACGAGGAAGTGTGTAAATCGAAGATTTGTTTAGGCTTAAAGATCCCATCACGGCTGCGAGTCACCATTTCAGGAGAGGGGCTGTGAGTAGGAGGCGACGAAGAAGGAGGAGAAGGTGGTGGGGAAGGAGGATTGTGGGCACCGTCGGGTGATGGTGGAGGAGGAGAAGGCGGGTTGGCTATATCGCCGTTTGGTGGCGCGTGAGGCGCGTGATGGACTTGTTGAATGAGGAGGGGAGAGACGTCAGAGTCGAGGAAAGTATATGAGGATGGTTGTGGTTTAGCGAAGTTGTGAAAAGGAAAAGTATTTTCATCAAAAAGTGACGACATGTAATGATGTTATTTGATTTTAAGTCGAGACATTTGTAGCCACGTTGGTGTGATGGATAGCCCAAGAAGACGCATGGGGTGGAACGGGCTTGTATTTATAGTAGAGGACACCCAAAAATACGTAGATGAGTGTAAGAGGGAATTTTGTTATAGAGTTGTTGTAGAGGGGAGGAGAAGTTAAGTATTTTAGTGGGGATAATATTTAATAAATATGTGGCCATTTGTAGGGCGTGAGGCCAAAAAATGGGAGGGAGGGAGGCGTGAGAGAGTAGAATACGGATTATATTATTTATGGTGCGAAATTTTCTTTCAGACTTTCCATTTTGAGAAGATGTATAAGGGCAAGAAAAGCGAAAAGTCATCTCATTTTTAGCACAAAATTGATGAAAAAGAGCATTATTATATTCATTTCCATTATCACGTTGAAAGCTTTTAATTTCGCGTTCAAATTGAGTTTTTATAAGGGTGCGAAAAGCTAAAAATGTAGAAAAAACTTGTGACTAATTAGCAATGGGAAATTTCCATAAATAATTAGAAAAGTCGTCCAATAACAAGACATAATAACGATGACCGGAAGGACCCAAAATGGGTGAAGTCCAAAGGTCACTGTGAACAATATCAAACGGAAGTAAAGTACGAGAAGTAGATGACCAAAAAGGTAACCTAATACGCTTTCCTAATGGACATGATGGACAAAAAGATGATGGCGCCGAGGAGCATGTGCGGGGCCGAGATGGCCGAGACGAGCGTGCCAATGGTCGGCAGAGAAGGCGGCAAAAGAGGAGGGGCGAGAAGACGTAGGCGACGGTGAGAGTAGATAGAGGTCGCCGGAACTATTGCATCTCATAAGGTGTTTGCGCATCCGGAGATCCTTCACATCAAAACCCCAAGGATCAAACTCAATAGACACAGAATTATCAGTAGTAAATCGACGAACAGAGATAAGGTTTTTGACAAGTTTAGGTGCATGTAGAACATTAGATAAAGACAAGGGAGAAAAAGGTGGGGGAATGGACGCGTTACCCATACCAACAACAGGAATAGAATTTCCATCACCTACAGTAATACCATTAGAGTTGCTCACATTAAAATAAGACGTAAAAGTACCATTATTCTCCGTCATACGTAAAAGTACCATCATTCTCGAATCCATGTACCATTGCTCATCGGGTGGATTTAGAGACACGGTGCTGAAGGCGGAGTCAAGAGTGGTCAGAACATAGCCAGCGGTGGAGGCGGCGACATGGTAGGCATGATTGGGCCGTGGGACGAGAAGCCCTTTCTTGATGGGACGAGGGTGGAGGAGTGGGCCGCGGGTTCCACTGGGACGTGGGATACGGTAATGGTGGGGTGGCCCACTGCTGCGGCAGACCATAGACGGCCCACGAGCCCAAGGGGGCGGACCGTGCCCTAGA
The DNA here is from genome assembly GCA_948329865.1 of Linaria vulgaris. NCBI lineage: Eukaryota > Viridiplantae > Streptophyta > Magnoliopsida > Lamiales > Plantaginaceae > Linaria > Linaria vulgaris. The sequence goes on from OX415252.1 coordinate 79,401,132, forward strand.
CCACGGTCGCCATGCCCGCGATGGGCTGAACCGTATCCGTGGCCCGCGTAGCCGCCCCCGCACCCACGAGGAGGGGCTGACCGCTGCGGTTGAGGGGCGGTGGTTGGGCTGTCCGGAGCGGGCGATGGAGTATGTGAAACGAGGGCAGAGTCACCTTGTTTGGCGGCCCATTTGTTGATGCTGGTTTCCTCCAATCCAAGCATCGACCAAGCCTTGGAGAAAAAGGGTAGGGGGTCACTTTATTGGATGAGAGTGGCGACGCCACTGAAGTTCTCGCTCAATCCCGCGACAAGTTGCAGAACTAAACGTTGGTTGGACATAGGAGCACCAACGTTAGCAAGTTGGTCTGCGATCATCTTGTGTTTCTCACAGTAGGCCCCAACATTAGGGAACTCATCGAGGGATGTGTGTAAAAAGTGATGTTCGAGGTGCACCACTCGTGAGTTTTTATTATCCTTAAAGATATTGGCCAAACGATTCCATGCTCCCATGGTTGTGGAATCGGGTTCAATGATCGTATAGAAAAGATCATTGGATATAGTGCCATAGATCCACTGGAGGACGATGGCATCTAGGAGATCCCATATTTCGGCGTCACAGTCTGCAAAAGGGGGAGAAATGCCACTTTTAGGAGGAAGAATTTGATAGAGTACTTTATAGGCCCGAGCATGAATTTTGAAGAGTTCCGACCAAGAACTGTATTGGCCGTTTTCAATATCCAAAGAGATGAAGATTAAATTTTTAATATTAGTGACCATGAGGGTCGGAAAGACCTTTGTGGTGGTCATTTGTGGCGGTTGGGCGGCGGTGGAGGCGGAAGATATATATTCTGGATATAGATATATTTTAATACATAAAGATATATATTTTTTTATATATTTCTATATATATTCTGGATATAAATATATTTTTGTTTTAAATATATTCTATGTGGCAGCCACATAGTACAAAAAATATAGTTTTATTTTAAATATATTGTTGTGGCGTGTGTATTTCCTTCCAAGTCGGCAGACACGTCACCATATTTTCGCATGTGGCAAACACAGGGCATAAAAATTAAGAAATTACCAAAACGCGGGGCATTTTCAATGATTTGAAACTTAATGGGCATATTCTTCAAATTCATAAACTTACAGGGCACAAATATTAATTTTTCCTCACTAAATCAACTCCATATTTTATAATTGTGATAAGTGTAAGGTCCCCTGGATAAATCATTCTATGGCTACTTATTAACATGAATCTGTTACCTTTACAACTTCGACAACCTTTGAAGCACGGTTCATTTGCTAAAGTCAGTAATCTGAATCATAATTAAAAACTCAATCGTTCGCTTGTCAATGATTCAGTCTCTCGAACCTAAAAAGTTTCATATGCTCAATTGGAAGTCTATGATCATTTTTGAGGAAGATGAAGTAAAGGGACGTGATGAACATTGAACCTTGCTCTTATTATTTGATTTCCAATTGTTGACCGTCGTATGCTTTCATGCACCGGATTTCAAGATTTGCTCTTAAGGGTAATTACACGATTAGTCTGATTGGCCCACGACGTCTCATGATATAACTTGACAAAGAGGAAGATTATACACGGCTTTGGTTGAAAAAGCAGTTAGACTTTCAAGGAGTTAAGGATGCATTCTTTAAATGGGCGTTAAATTTCAATACGGAGCTAGTGCCGCCAATTGCACCGATTTTGGTTGGTCTTCCTTACCTTAATATACGTTACTGTAACAAAAGAGGTGCTCATGTCAATAGGTTGCTATCTTGGGAAGACACTTGGAATCAACAAAGGTGATATCACTTTATCGCGGCCTGACACCCTCATATTTGCAGTGAAGTAAATCTACTTGAGCCGAAGAAAGAGAAGACTGAATAGGCCGCTCGAAATGGCGATAAGATAACTTATGTTAAGAAAAATCTTGTCTATAAAAATGATCCTCATTTATGTCGTAAATATCAACGTTTGTGACACCTTTTTGATGAATGTGGTGCATTGAAACATATTGAGAAATAGGTGGACATAAAATGTGGGCTATCGCCCTCATAACAAGTAGATTTGAAAGGCAATAATAGTCGGCAAAAATTAGTGCCAATTGAGAAAGAAAAATTAGCGGATCGAATATGGTAAGTCCAAATCCAACGGGTGAAACCATTAATAAAGGGAATGATAACCCTTTTAGTGTTCTTATGACTGACGAGTCACTTATTGAGCATGTTGAGGTGATAAAAGTGGAACAAGACTCTTCTCATGTTTCGAAGGCGATTGACCCAGGATGCGCTACTTTGTTTAAAATTGATAGTATGCCGAATCAGTCTCATAGTGAACATGTTTCCGGGGTAAATGTTGTACAAGAACCTGCCCTTAATGTTGCACAAGTTATTCACAAAGGAAAGGGTGTTTTGGTTGAAACCAAAAGAGCTTTTAGTGTCTCAAAAAATGGTGTTTTTAAGGATGTGCTTGATAGTGGAGCTGAATGTTCCAATTCATAATGCAGAAGACAAATCGAATTCGATTCCATGGATGATCTTATTTATACGACACATTTGATTACGCTAAGATGCTTTTGGATTTCGAATGTTCCAAGAAAACTCGAGTAGTCTCTCCAAACCACGTATACAGAGAAATTGAGCAAGCTTATGACATCACATATTCCAATGCTTTTGGCGATGATGAAAGCGAATATCCTCCACTTTTGATATACAAACATCCGTCCCCACCTTCAAAGTGAGCAGCTAAGGATAACGTGAAAGTTTCTACCAATGCGCCTAAGAAGAAGGCACAAAAATCGGTTAAAAATATTCTCGTAACATACGAAGCTGTGTAGTACATTCTTTACGTCGTGGTTTCCTTTGATTGAATGAAGACGCTTGATGCTTATAAGATTTGTTATATTATTCATTCCGATGATCCATGTCTTACCCTCTCACGGGTATAGGCAAAACGGGTACCCAAATGAAATGACCCAGGGACGAAGACCCATGTAAACCTTATTAATCCGCCCAAGGTTACCCATACTATTGGGTACCCTTAAGAATGTAGAGAATCCCCCCCGCCCCCAGATCAAAACGACCCACCAATGAGCTAACTCCGCTACGTGGATTCCACAATTCTCCCAACAAGAGACTCCCAACCGTCAGCATTCAAAACTTAGCCAAATCACTTTGAGAAAGGAAAATAATACAAAGTAACAAGGGAAAGAGTGGATACAAAGAAGGTCGTATGAGGGAGAATCTATCACCAACAACTCGGATATAGTGCAAATCAGATATAACGCAACTCAAAGAACACGGCTCAGAGATAACACAACTCGGAGACGACCCAACTTGAAGAAGATACCAACTAATAACATTAAATACATCTTCCAACTACGCGCTATTAAGAAGGACGACCCTACCTCATTGGTCCAAGACTACGACAGGGGCAGCGGTCGGTACATCTCATTGGCCCTCCTAAACCCAGAACGACCGTTGGAGTAAAACCAGTCTATTCCTATTGGCTCAGAAAATCCTTCACGATAATTGGAGCAGATACAATTACTATCGAATCGGAGAAACTTCGTCAAACTCACACCATTGGGAAATCCTCAATGGCCCACTTTCATTGGCGCAGAAGACTTCGTACAACATTGGCCACCCCTGTTTCTAGAGTTATGAATGAAGACTGGCGACCATTGGATAGAAGTCCTCAAAATCAAAACTATAAATAGCACAACACCCAACACTAAGAGGAATGGGAAAAATCGACACTCACCAAGCTCACTATAGCGAATAAGTCACAACACTTTCTGTAATTAGAAAATACTTTAAAATACTAACTACGATAGGAGATCTACATCCCCTCATACACGACCCCCCATTGTAATTCACTCTATTTCCTTAATAAACATTACATTGCTTTCTTTATCTCAAGCTCGGGATCGGCGTTTCGAAAAACACACGTGATTATATCCCCGGTTCCCCCTATTCCCGGGTTCTTGGACGATATAGCACCACTACATTGAATGTATCTTGTAATTGTATAGAGGTAAGCCGAATTTCATTGGCTCGCTTCTTTTACATGGGGCTTATCGTAACAACACCTTGCTTTCCTATGTAATTCTAAGTTAGCTTTGGTTTGGTACTCCATCTTTACCGCGCATGTAAAGTACCCCTATTGCCTCTTCAGCGACATGTGGGGCAAATTGATAGACGATACAAAGTTTAGGGGGTAAAGTGCTATAAATAAAGTTCAAGGAGTAAGTCGCAAAAGAGGCAATAGATTGGGAGTTTGATGTTTTTATCCATCTTATTTATAATAAAACTTTTATCTCGGCACTCATGTTTATAATATATATATATATATATATATATATATATATATATATATACTAGAAACGTTGGCACGGAGTCCCCGCGTGATTACTTTTATTTAAGTGTAATATAATTAATTTGTGTTGTTAAAAATATAACTAAATTATGGATATAGTATCTATATATCTAAACTTTCTTTTTATGTAAGAAAAATTACGTAATAATTGTTTCCTTTAAGGAAAAAATTTAAATGATAATAAAAAGTAAAATAAATTATAATTATCTCCAAACTAATGACACAATTAAATAGTGTGTATAAGGACAAATAACATAATCAAAAGATTTGATCTCAACGTGGCGTCATGTGGCTTCTTTTATATAATAGTATAGATATATATTGCTAATGACCTTTGATAAAATTATCACTTCAAATAATACAAAAGCCCGTTTATTCTTATATCTATAATCGGCAACTAATTTCCCCAAAGATGAAATAAGACTTGTCCATTAGAAAAACATGTAAAAACTAACGAGACAGTCTCAATTACATTCATTAACTTCTTTTTCTTCCATAAATAAAGAAAATTATATTAATTTAACATCAGGAGTTATATCATCACACGCGGACCGCTCACAATCGACCGGCGTTCAAACCCTGCATACAGTCAAGAATATTAAAGTTCAATATAGGAATCAAAAAATGAAAAAAAATGTTTATTAAAATTGAGGATATTTTGGCACAGCATCCCGTGTTATTCGAAATAAATAGGTAAACTATTTCATATGAAAAATAAGCCACAAATTATCTAATTAATTATATTCTTAACAGGGTTGTGCAACTTTAGGTACGTGTTATATTTTTAATAGAGTTAAGTTTGTCTATTTCACATACGTAATATACGATTGTAAAGCGATATAGATTGATTAGCACTTATTATTTGTTTGGAACTACTTACTTGTCGCAGTCGACATCGGGTTTGGTAGGCATGTGGAGATCAACATGGCAGATTTCAGGAAGCCGTCCCGAGTAGGCATAATAAATCGGAAAATACCTTTTCGTCTCCTTAAAACACCGACATATGGCTTTCTTATCCTCCTCCGACGCTGCTGCTAACTCTCCCACTGAGTCTAGACCGAGGCAACACCGATTGTTCGGCATTGCGTCCGGACCGAACAAGAACGTTCTGCAGGACCAAACACGCATTAACACTTCACCGCACTGAATCTCCCCTGCCGTCCAGTGCTGGCCAACTATCATAAGTAGAAGCACCACCACATCTAACCACCTAAAGTTGTTGTTCACTCTTTTCATCTTAGAATTATATAGATATTTTGATCACTATGTATATTAATATTAGGAAAATATGTTTTTTGAGTGAGAAGAATAAGAGATATAGCGCTCTTATTTATAATAGTACGTAACTAAGTGAGTAGCTGATGGAATTCTTCTTGCCATTAAATTACGGATAACATTTGACCTACAGAAGTTTGGTAGGGGTTGTCTTTTCGCCTAACTTTAATATTTTAGGTGCCATTAAATTACGGCTAACATTTGACCTACATAAGTTTGGAAGGGGTTGCTTTTCACCTAAACTTTAATATTTTAGGTGCATGGAAGTGCATAATAGGTGTGACAATATGGTTCAACTAATTGAATATGGTTGAGATCTAATAAATTGAGTTGAGATAGGATTGAGTTTATATTGGATCCACATTTATGGATCCTATATTAACTTCAACTCAATCTCAATTAACCTCAACTTTTTCTCAATCTAAGAACAACTTCTTAGGTTGAAATTCTCAATCCACTTTCAACTCAACCTAGACTTTTAAAATTGTTCAATTAGTCATTCCTAAAATTTTATAAAATACATTATAATTTATAACCCCTAAAATTCACAAAAAAAAAAAAAAAAAAAAAAAGAAATCCATAATCTTAAAAAAGAGAGTCCCTTTGAAAATAGAAAAACGACATTTTTTCCAAACATTAGAATATGGTAAAAATCACGTCGCCGTAAGACTTTAGTCTTATGTTATGCTCAAATGGTCGTTTGCGCTTGAAAAAGTGGTATCACTTGTCGAAATCGGAATTCGTTGGAAAAAAAATTCCCAAACAAAAATGACATTTTCACCCTCCAATCCTTGGAATTTGGCAAAGATCACGTGATTTTTAAAATATACAGTACAAAATGATAATGCTTCGATTATTGTTTTTGTACTGTATATTTTAGTCTTTTAAAAATATAAAGTACAAAAATCACGTGATTTTTGTATTGTATATTAAAAATATACAGTACAAAACGATAATGCTTCAATCACGTGATACTACGGTCTTTTGTACTGTATATTTTAGTCTTATGTAATCCTTCGATTATCGTTTTTATTTGAAAACGTAGTATCACTTGTCGACACCGAGTTTTAAAAATATACAATACAAAAGATTTTCAGTGAATTTTACATGTATCGTGTATATTTTTTGGTAAATTTAGGCCGTAATTCGCGTTTTAGGTGTAATGCGTGTTTTTTCCTGAATTTTGGGCATACTGTGTGTTTTTTGTGTAGTGTATTTTTTTTTACGTAAATTAAGTTTTTAAAAAATCATATAGATCTAGTTTGGGTTGTAATTTAAGTTGATTTTCCATCTCCTTCTGGTTGAAATAGATCTCAACTGAACCTGATTGAGTTGGGATACATCTCAACCTTATATGGATCAGATATAGATGATCCACATAACCAAATCCATATTGCCACCCCTGAGGAAAAACCACGTACCGGTCAATTTTTTCGAACATTGCCTTTAATATATATATATATACTAGGTGATGGCCCTTTCTCTGCACGGGCTTATTCAATCTTAAACGACTAATATATAATCGTTATTTCCAAAAATTATACCAATTTTACTGATAACCAAATAAAATATCTATTTAAAATACATCAATATAATTTTAGATAATATTATATAATTAACTTAATCAATATAATTCACATATACCTCACTTGTTTTGTCTTGAGTATTTTATTTATTTTACAAAAAGGGATATGAAAGAAAATAATTAAATTTGTGAAGAATTTAAATTTTAGAATTTGAAAAATATATATTACTTCAAAAAGTAACGTTAGAACTGGGAGACACATATAAATGAGCCATGTGTCTTGGGAAACAATAAACAAAATTATTTAAACAAAGAGGGGAGAATGGTTTTAATTTGTATGTCGTAAATTGTACGTTTGTGGTTATCGTCGCTTCTAGTTCTTCAAACAAAACTTTTGTTCCGTAATGTCTATTGTGCCAGTCGGCCCTTTCATTAGTGGAGATAGAATAAATAGGCCATAATAAAGACTTTTGATGTAGGTATTGTTTCTTTTTTCACGAATTATTTGTTTCTCTAGTTACTCTTGAAATTTATTCACTGTTTTTTTTACGCACATCTTGTTTTTGGAGGTATATATTCACTATGTGGCGTATGGGTTGTTGTACGATATAAAACATTCGTAAAGGCACTTTTGTGGGAATTTTCTTTAATTTATTTATTTTTTCTTGCATTTAAGAGCCTTAAACTGTAATTAATATACTTTATAAGAGAAAATGAGTAACATCTTGGGGCATATTCTCCACCTTTACATCCTTGAAATGTCACCTCTTACATCCAACACCTCTAACAACGTTGATTTCTCAAAGCTCTTAAATTTAAGTGGGGTTTCGTCAAACTTATTAGTTTTGTATGATATCTTTATGCGATTAACATTCAGTTTTAGAAGCATTCGGCGATATCAATTACTTCGTGGGCTTTCTCTATAATTCATTGGTCCTAAAATGTAACCAGCGACAAACTTTTTAGGATGAATTACGATGATTAACTATTGTAATTCCTCTTGAAATATATTAATTTGTTTTGCAATAATTAAATAACAAACTTCATAAACGAATACGGGCAAATACACAAGGTGTTTTTTATTAATAAGAAAACATACGAGTTCTTTTGCCACTTATAGATTAAAGATAACGTGGGGTAACTTTTGCTATTAACTCAATAAATAAGGGTCAAAAAATAAATTTATATGGGTTATTTCGCCACTTAAAAATAATATAGGATAGTCTTTGCTATTAACCCAATAAATAAGGGTCTAGGCATCAAACCAGGCAAGTGGGGATGTGGGCCATGTGAAATGACCAAAAAGAACTTGGATAAATTTGGGACAAGAGAAAAAAGGAAGGCCCAAACGTGAGGTAAATTCTGCCAAAAGAAGGGACAAAATTGTGAAGGGAAATTGGAGCATGAAAAACTTGGGTTTTGTTATATAGTAGTTGATGTATGTACTTTAAGTGAAAGATTTAGTAGAGAAAATGGTATCTACCACTATTTCAACTATGTTGGGACTCACGCCGAGCACCATCAACGAGACTCAATTTTTTTTTATAAAAGAAAATAAATTTAACAGTATGGCATAAAAGAGAATATAAAATATTCTCTGTATCCGAGTACCATCATCTAGTAAAATGAACACGATTTATAAGTATCCCTCTTTATATTGTATTATATATGGAAAGAATCCTACTGCATGTAACCTTCTTTCCTTCTTGCATTTCACACACCTTGTTCTTCCATTGTAGCACACACAACTTTCCTTCTTTAATTATGGAAAGTTCTTCTTTAAAAACTTTTCTTTGAATGGTAACTTTTCTTGAATAAAACAGATCTATCTTTGGAGTCGCTTGACATGGAGCACATAAAAATACCAACTACAACTCGTGAAACTAAGTTAGTAAGTCAATAAAGACAAAACACAATTATATTAATAAATCCTAAATGTGCAATGTCATAGTGTTATCCTTAATGTTGCGATAACATTTCACAAGTTCAAAGTTATCATAACTTTGCACTCTGTATCTCCCCATTTTAGTCTTTCTTCGCATAATCAAACTTGTTCACAATTCATTTCATGCACAGTGCTCCAACAACACAACATCATCACCTCTTTAAGATACTCCCTCTAATATGACACTGTTAATCAAATAGCTTCAAGATACTAATAAGAAAATACAACGAGTTAAACATCACAGTTATAAGCAAAACTAAGAAACCATAAGATACATTAGACTGCAGAAATAATAGAATAAACATGAAGATAAAATGACTTGCGTCTCCCCGTTTTGTGAGGAAAGAAAAACCTCGATGAATCACTTCATAGGATAAAGCTCCTATAGCTCTTCTTTAGCAACTATTTCTAGTTTTCTTCTTAGAAACTCTAACATCTACTGTTTCTTAGAATCCTTCATAACCAAAGTCTTGTCTCCCCAAAAGGGAATCAAAGTTAGCCTTAAATGAAGATATTACCTCATATGTTACCTATGATGTTGCGTCAACACTGTTCTCAGATGATGTTATCATAACTTCCAGCTCAGCATCATTAAACTTCTCAGAACCTTCTTTCTTATCCTCTTAATCTCATCGACTTCATCACCACTGTTAGCTTCCTCATCATTTTTCTCAAAATCATCTTACTCCTCTTCAGCACTTTCTTCCTTATTCTCATCCTCTTCGTCTATCTTTCTTATTCTCCTAATTATCTTGAAAGTTTCTAGAAGCCTCATCATCTCCCTTTTCTTGATCAACACCAATAGCCATACCACCAATATCATCCACTCCAGTCTCTCTAGCAACTGAATCGTTCTCCCCCCTCAATGAAATCATTCTTCTCAACAAAAATGTTTTTCACCCACTGTCTCCTCAACCATGTTTGAAGCACCAAAACCAACAACACCATATTCCTCATTATGAACTTGTTTTGACTCAGCAACAATGTTTGGAATGGGTGTTATACATGGGACAAAGAACTACAAAAGCAGGGGTGGGGTTATTTCCTTGTTGCTCCATATCAAGGGCCACACTATCAAGAATGGAGATAAATTCCATGGATTTCAAAGAAATGCAAGTAAAATCTTTTAAGTTAGAGAGAATTTGGAGCAAACTGAGTTAAGAAATTCAAAATAACAAGTGAAAATAAGTAATGGACGATTTTTTTGAAATAAATCATGCATAATCCCCGCCTGTTGAGTTAATAAATGACTCCATGTTTACTTCACACGTGACCAGAGCAGTTCACAAAAACCTTATAAGTCACAGTGTTAAACGTGGATGTTTAGGCAACAAGCTTACATACTCGTGTTGGCACAACACTGACACATGTTTTGAATCATCAGTGGTTCCTGTGAATGTAGAGGTATTCGTCTTACCCTAAAGATCTCTTCACGTAAAAGAATGAGCCGGATCTGAAAACACATATCAAACTTATTAGCAAGTTAGTACCGCAGATATATGAGACATGTACATGGAAATGAGAGTTAGTTAATAGAAAATCCAACATTTTGGATATAAAGTAAGAATTAAAGAAGTTAATCTACTCCAAGTCATAACAAGAGACAACTCAGTGTGTCACCGCAGCGGAATAACCCAAAATATATGCCTTCACATGAAAACTTAAAAATCTCTCCCCATTAAGCCGAAACTGACAAAAAAAAAATGAATGTATGCATGCCTAAATGAATGTAGAGTGTGTTATGACAACATGGAATGATGGTAAACGCTTATGACATACAGGAAAAACTAGAATTTCTTTCATCAAATTAATAACTCCCTGACAGCTCCTCTGAATGTTTTACTAAAGGATAATGATTTCCTTGAATGTAGGCATCTTGTACACTTTACATCTCAGTGTCATTATTATCAAGGCAATATATCAAAAAAGTACATAGATTTGAAAGATGGCAATACATCAAGGCCATAAATCGGGCATGTACGTAGGTTTGGATGATGGCAATACATGATCTCAACATCCCAAAACCCAATGCATACTTGTTTGCTGATCTACATACAAGTTTTTAGCAACAAGCAATCAATGTTAATAAATGCAGGCAATTGCAATTCCAAACACCTCAGTAGAAAAGGTCACTTTCATATGCCCCTTGGCCAAACACATCAACACATAAAGCAGTCAACATCATGAACTCTAACTTCTCTACATGAATTGTGACCCTATACATAGATAAGACACAAGTGAGTACCATCAAGGCAGCGAACCCTGTGTACCCAGGTTCTCCAAGGGTAGGCAAATAACCTCAGATGTTATAAGAGTTTTATTTAGCCTTTAAAACAAAGAAGGAACTTCCAAACCAACAAATATGTCCATGTTTAGAGTTCAATCACACAAACCAATCATGTCAAAACACAAATGAAGTTACAAAAAAAGAACAAAAAAAAAAACCAAACAAAAAAATATAATGCAATCCAATGAACCACAACTAGGCTACGTTGTTTGCCAATGGTGTTACATAACATTCATGTCGAGAGTATTCCTCAAATGGAAGAACCTCTAGCTATCTAAGGGCTTCTTAAATATGTCAGCTAACTGATTGTTGGTCTACGTGTGTTCAATGTCAATAACCTTGTCATCTATTAATTTTCTCAAGAAATGATGCCTTAAATCCATATGCTTTGTTCTATAATGCTACGTACACTAGATTTCTTGATATGGTAATGGCACTAAAGTTATCACAAAATATTAACAATGTATCACTCTTTTATCCCTTATTCATGCAACATGTGTTTAAACCTTATAAGCTGGGTAACACAACTGTAAGCAACAAATCCAACAGTTGATAATGACACACAGTTGTGTTTCTTGCTATAACACGAAAAAAGATTATTTCCCTAATAAAAATAACCCCATATGTAGATTTTCTATCCCCTGAATCTCCATCACAATGAGAATCAATAGAACCAACAAGGTTTGTATTTGTATCATGTGTACACCGAATGCCTAAGTCTACAGTACCAGATATATATTTGAGTATTCGCTTCACACCAATTAAGTGAAAAGCTTTACGTTCAGTATGATACCTGACACAAACCCAAACACAAATCAAGTACATGAGCGAGTGGCAGTTGATAAGCAAGCTTAAAATCATGGATCTGTACAATGTTGTTTATTGTGCCACCAGTCATCAAGATAGAAGATATTGGAGTCCTTCTTGTTTTAGACTCCTCCAATCCAAATATGCCCACCAAGTTTCTAGCATATTTCTATTGGATTAGGAACATCTCATCATCCTTTTTCTTCACCTCCAAACCCAAGAAGAAATTCAACTCACGAATCCTGCTCATCTCTGTAGAAAATAGGACAAGTTAAGAACCTAATATTACGTTTCTTAAATGAAAAATTAAGTATTTGCTTTCAACAAATAAAAAAAAACGGGGCATTACAATCTTCAATAATAGTATCCAATGTAACTTTTGAGACTCAAATTTTGCAACTTCTCTTAAATCTTATTGTTGGCTATACATACGACATTCAACACTCATTAGAAATGCACTACTTCACCTCGTGCGACCACATTTGTATAATTGATATATGACTGAGTAAAGTAGAGCAAGACTTAAATAGAGGTATTGGAAGCATAATATTTCCATTAAGTTTTAATTATCACGGCTTTAGATTACTATCATTAGAATGGGCATGCCCACGCGGATTAACTATGTTTAGCCTTATTGGTCTTATACTACAAGCCTGGGCGGTCAATAGGGACCGCCCAGTAGTGACCTAAATTAGGTCACTCGTCTTCAGCGGTCCATGAAGGTAACATCGACCTAATTTAGGTCGCTGACAGTCCTGAAGGTAACAGCGACCTAAATTAGGTCGCTGATAATCAGAAGGGACTTTCATCGACCTAAATTAGGTCGCTTAAAATGAAGGAGACCTTCAGCAACCTAATTTAGGTCGCTGAAAGTCCCTTCTGATCATCAGTGACCTAAATTAGGTCGCTGATTTCCTGCTATAAATAAAATAAAATAAAAACTTTTTTTATATACCAATAGGGACCGCACTTAGGTCACTAACTTTTTATATACCAATAGGACCTAACTGTGGTCCCTAATAACATTAATAGGGACCGCAGTTATGTCCCTATTGACGAAAAAGCAATAGGGACCAGAGTTAAGTCCCTATTGTTTTTTGAGTCAATAGGGACCTAATGGCGGTCCCTATTGTAAGAAATGAAGGAGACCTTCAGTGACTTAATTTAGGCCGCTGAAAGTCCCTTCTGATCATCCGCGACCTAAATTAGGTTGCTGATTTCCTACTATAAATAAAATAAAATAAAACTTTTTTTTTATATACCAATAGGGACCGCACTTAGGTCACTAACTTTTTATAGGCCACTAACAGTCAATAGGGACCGCACTTAGGTCCTTATTGGCAACGGTAAGTATCAATAGGGACCGCACTTAGGTCCCTAATGACTCAACAGGAACCAAATTGCGGTCCCTACTAATATTCACACTTTTAAAAATGTTACTTTATGATTATTTGATGTACATCGTTGTTTGTTTAATTCATAATTACCATTGTAATAGTTTTGAAGCGTGAAAAACGTACTTTGAAGCAAGAAAAAACGTGCCGCAAGAATGTTGCGTACACCACGATTACTCTCGGTGTGTGTAATATTACCTATCATTCAATTTTTATTTTGCTCGCACACTATTAGGGACCGCAGTTAGGTCCCTAATAATAGTCATAGAACTCTATGAATATTATTAGGGACCTAACTGCGGTCCCTAATAATAGTAATAGGGACCGAACTTAGGTCCCTAATAAGGCAACAGGGACCGCACTGCGGTCCCTATTTAAAATTAGTGACCTAACTACGGTCCCTAATTTTTAATAGTGACCGCAGTTAGGTCACTAATTTTAAATAGGGACCGCATTGCGGTCCCTGTTGCCTTATTAAGGACCAAAGTGCAGTCCCTACTAATATTCATCCTTGAAATTTGATTTTTTTTTATTGATGATGGTGTGTTTGTGATTCCTAGCAACCAAACTCATTGCAACATGTGAATTGAAGTAATAAATGATTACAAAACCAACCTCATAGTAGTTTAGTTGTGAAATAATAGATTGAATGAGATTGATCGAGTTATTAACGTTCAACATATATTTTATGTTCTACAACTAATCATCACTAGTTAGTTGTAATTATTTAATTTATTGTTTAATTTATTATTTCATATCTATGCTAACATTAGTGAAGTAAAACATAAAAACGAATAACAACTACAACTAACTAGTGATGATGAGTTGTAGAACATAAAATATATGTTGAACGTTAATAACTCGATCAATCTCATTCAATCTATTATTTCACAACTAAACTACTATGAGGCTCGTTTTGCAATCATTTATTGCTTTAATTCACATGTTGCAATGAGTTTGGTTTCTAGGAATCACAAACACACCAACATCAATAAAAAAAATCAATTTCAAGGATAAATATTAGTAGGGACCGAACTTAGGTCCCTAATAAGGCAACAGGGACCGCGCTGCGGTCCCTATTTAAAATTAGTGACCTACGTGCGGTCACTATTAATAATTAGGCACCGCAGTTAGGTCACTAATAATTAATAGTGACCGCACTTACGTCACTAATTTTAAATAGGGACCGTAGTGCGGTCCCTGTTGCCTTTATTAGGGACCTAGGTGCGGTCCCTACTAATATTCATCCTTGAAATTTGAATTTTTTTATTGATGTTGGTGTGTTTGTGATTCCTAGCAACCAAACTCATTGCAACATGTGAATTGAAATAATAAATGATTGCAAAACCAACCTCATATAGTAGTTTAGTTGTGAAATAATAGATTGAATGAGATTGATCGAGTTATTAACGTTCAACATATATTTCATGTTCTACAACTAATCATCAATAGTTAGTTATAGTTGTAATTGTTTAATTTATTGTTTAATATATATGCTAACATTAGTGAGGAAAATAATAAAAACGAATAACAACTACAGTTAGGTCGCTATTACTATTATTAGGGACCGCAGTTAGGTCGCTACTAATATTCATAGAACTCTATGAATATTAGTAGCGACCTAACTGCGGTCCTTATTACTATTATTAGGGACCGCAATTAGGTCCCTAATAATATTCATAGAACTCTATGAATATTATTAGGGACCTAACTGCGGTCCCTATTACTATTATTAGGGACCGAACTTAGGTCCCTACTAGCATTCATAGAGTATCTACGAATACTAGTAGGGACCTAATTGCGGTCCCTATTACTATTATTAGGGACCGCAGTTAGGTCCCTATTGACAAAAAGCAATAGGGACCTAATTGCGGTCCCTATTGTGTAAAAAAGAATAGGGACCCAAAAACACAATAGGGACCGCCATTAGGTCACTATTGGTTTTAAAGTATCAGGGACCGGCTTCGGTCGCTATTGCCCTTATCAGAGACCTGATTGCGGTCCCTGATGGCAAGCGACCGAGGTCAATAGGGACCGCACAATAGCGACCTACTTGCGGTCGCTATTGACCTTTAGGGACCGCTGAAGGGGTCAATAGAGATCTAATTTTGGTCCATATTGACCCATTTTTCTTGTAGTGTTATATTATATGCGGTTAGGGGTATGTTCGAATTCAAGAAATGAGGCGCATGTTGAGAGCCCTATTGCTCCAGACATAGCTCACTGGTACACTTGGAAATACAAACGATCACTGGTCTAAAGCTGCAGAGCTGTTTCCGCATAAGTAGAAACTCTTGGATATGAAGCGGCGCGCATTTTTGTGTATCACCCTACAACATTTAGTCCCATGTATCTCGGTAGAACATACGTAAGAAAGAGGGAACCATTACACGATTTGGGGGTCAATAGTGACCGCCCAGGTGTGACTCAAGTTGAGTCACTTGTCTTCAGCGACTTGTGAAGGCAACAACGGCTCAACTTGAGTCGCAGAAATTAGCGACTCAACTTGAGTCGCTATTGGTAATAGCCGTTGTCAATAGTGACCGCTTTTCGGTCACTACTGACATTAGTGACCGCCCAGTTGTGACTCAAGTTGAGTCACTTGTCTTCAGCGACTTGTGAAGGCAACAGCGACTCAACTTGAGTCGCAGAAATCAACGACTCAACTTGAGTCGCTATTGGTAATAGCCGTTGTCAATAGTGACCGCTTTTCGGTCACTACTGACATTGGCCGTTCTTAATAGTGACCGCTTTTCGGTCACTACTAATATTCATAGATATATATCTATGAATATTAGTAGGGACCGAATTGCGGTCCTTGTTTTTAATATTAGTGACCGCAATTCGGTCCCTACTAATATTCATAAATATTAGTAGGGACCTAATTTCGGTCACTAATTTTTTAAAATGAACAGGGACCAGAAAGCGGTCACTAATCTTTCGGTCACTATAATGCAGTCACTGTTGGGTCAATAGTGACCGTTAAGCGGTCCCTAATGACACAACAGTGACTGCATTGCGGTCCCTATTGACTCAACAGGGACCGAATTGCAGTCCCTACTAATGTTCATACTTTAAAATCGATATTTTAAGATGGTTCGAGGTGCCGCGTTGTTTTTTTAGTTCATAATAACCATTGTAAGAGTTAAAACAACAATAATTTCAACGACGCATTGTAAATCCAAACATTATGTAAAGAGAACGGACCACTTTTACGATTCTCTTATTATTTTGTACGATAAATGTCATAATGACAAACTAATTGTATATACATATAAGTATAATGATTACTTGATGTGATGATTTATACCTCATAATCATATATATGCTAACATTTGTGAAGTAAAGCATAAAAACAAATAACAACTACAACTAACTAGTGATGATTAGTTGTAGAACATGAAATATATCTCCACCGTTAATAACTCGTTCAATCTCAATCAATCTATTAATCCACAACTAAACTACTATGAGGTTGGTTTTGCAATCATTTATTACTTTAATTCACATGTTACAATGAGTTTGGTTACTAAGAATCACAAACACACCAAAATCAATAAAAAAAAAATCAATTTTAAAGTATGGGAGACAATAGGGACTGCAATGCAGTCACTGTTGACTCAACATGGACTGCATTGCGGTCCCTATTGACTCAACAGGGACCGAATTGCCGTCCCTACTAATATTCATACTTTAAAATGGATGAATATTATTAGGGACCGCACTTAGGTCCCTGATATAGCAACAGGGACCGCACTGCAGTCACTACAAAATATTAGTGACCTAATAGCGGTCCCTAATATATATTAGTGACCTAAATGCGGTCATTGAAATCCAAAAACTTGAAATTTGGCGAAAATTTTAGGCGGGATTGAGAGGGAAATTTAAATTTGACGAAAATTTAAAAATTTCACCCTTCTCTCTATATATACTCACCACTCTTACACATGTAATTTCATTATCTCCAAAAATCACCAACATAACAACACTCTCTTCTTTTCTCCAAAAATCACCAACACACCAACACAACAACATAAATCATAAAAACACTTTCTTTTCTTTCACTCCTTTGGATCTACACTTTATTTTCTTTCACTTTTTTTTATTTATTTTGGATCTACACTTTATTATCTTTCTTTCTCTATTTTGAATCTACACTTTATTTTCTTTCTTTCTTTCACTTTTTTTTTTATTTTGGATCTACACTTTATTTTCTTTCTTTCTTTCACTTTTTTTTTTTGTTTTGGATCTACACTTTATTTTCTTACTTTTCTTTCACTTGTTGTTTTAATCATTAATGTTTTTATTTTCATTAATCTTTTTGCTTTCATTCATCTTTTTTAATCATTCATTTTTTTGTTTTCATTCATATTATATTTTCTATTATTAGACATTTGCTTTTCATCTTTTTACATTCATGTCATTATATTAACTTTTTCTTCATTATTTTATGGTTTCGATCTTGTTAAAATCATAATTTTACAAAGAAAACAATAATATTCCGGATTAAATACGGAATATTAGTGTTTTTTTTTCGTACATGTCAATAGTGACCGCAATTCGGTCCCTACTAATATTCATAGATATATGAATATTAGTAGGGACCGAATTGCGGTCCCTGTTTTTAATATTAGTGACCGCAATTCGGTCCCTACTAATATTTATTAGTAGGGACCTAATTGCGGTCACTAATTTTTTAAAATGAACAGGGACCGTAAAGCGGTCACTAATATTCCGGTCACTATTATTAGGAGGGACCGAATTGCGGTCACTAATATTTTAAAATGAACATGGACCGGAAAGCGGTCACTAATCTTCCGGTGACTATTGACCCTCATCAGCGACCTAATTGCGGTCACTGATGGCAAGTGACCGATCATCTGCGACTCAAATGCGGTCTCTATTGACCATCAGGGACCGCAGAGGGGGTCAATAGTGACTGCATTTCGGTCACTATTGACCCCCAAATCTTGTAGTGAACTTTAATTTTCTTCTTCTGAAGAACCACTACAACAAACACTACAAGAGAAAAGACCTTTTCCGACGGCACGAAAACCATCAGAAAAAGCCTCTTTCCCGTCGGAAAAGCTTTTTTCCGACGGCATTACCCGTCGGAAAAGACCGACGGAAAAAAGTCTCGTCGAAAAGCAGCTTTTCCGTCGGCCAAGTGCCGTCGGAAAATCTCTTTTTCGACGGCCAAGTGCCGTCGGAATTATCGAGGGTCTTTTCCGACGGTATGATCCCGTCCGAAAAGGAATCTTTTCACGGCATCATACCGTCGGAAAAGTCGACAAAAAGTATTTTTAAAATATTTATTTTTAATTATATCGTATTTTAAAAACAAAACGTATTTCTTTTTGTTAGTATTCAATTATTTAATTTTTTTTATTAAAATACCATTTACGACGACAATGCCGTCAGAAATAATATTTAAATATTATTTACGACGGCAATATGCGGTCGAGAATATTATTCATAAAAATAAAAAAAAACACTTTTTTGTTTTTTACGAAAAAAACTATTTTTTTGTTAAATTTTCTCTCAATTTTGTCCGAATATTTGGAAAAAGCAATAAAAATAATTTTTGTTGCATATATAGTTAATAAAATAAAAACAAATGAATTATTTATTACGAAAAAACAAAAATATAAATTATTTTGTAATAAATATAGATAAATAAAAATGAGTTATTATGAATGTAGTAATATATATGTGAAATTAAGAAAAATAATAACGCAAGAAAACAAAATATATATGATAAAATAAAAAATATAAAGAAAACATAAGTAAGAAAAATTTGGGAGAAGAAATGTAGTTAGGGAGATATAATTGAGTGTTTGTGTATGAATGAATGAATTTTAGGTGTTAAATTTGAGGGTATTTATAGATTTCGGAGAGAGAATGGTGCTACCTCACCGATCTGGGTGGAAAATCACCCAAAAAATTGTCTTTTACGACGGCATGGTGCCGTCGGAAAAGACAATTTCCGGGCGTTTATGTCACCCGGATTGGCTATAAATAATCGATATTGGTTTATAATTTCAAGTCACAATCTTTTCGTTTCAAAAATTAAGGTTCGTATTCATATTTAATTATTATTTTACGTAATACTTTTATACATTTTATACTATATATATATGTTAATAATCTAATTAACTTAAGTTATTTTTTTTGCAAATTGAAGAATAGCAACTAGGCGGGTGTTAGAGATTCTTTCGAGCGTTGTTTGCGGAGTTATTTTCTACAAGAGGTACGTACGCGTTTACATATATACTTACAATCTCTTTTAATTGTAGACTCGAAATGTAAATTTGTCGTATTGATAATGGTAAAAACTATTAACTTTATAGATAATAATGTATCAAAATTGAAGATAGAAATTGGATGTACGATCGTTTGGCCGAGAAGGGTCGAGTGAAAGAAAGATTTGCCGAAGGTGTATTCAATTTTTTGCAGTTTGCGTTAGCTCATGAACGTTATCTTGACGATAGTCGAAATCTAAAATGTCCATGCAGAAAGTGCACCAATAGAAAATATTTGAAACTTGACGAAGTAGCTGCTCACCTGCATCGCTGGGGTTTTGTAGAGGGGTATATCGTGTATGGGTGTTTTATGGGGAAAATTATAACGAGCATAATAGCCTCTTAGGGGCGTCGTCGTCAAGTCACGCCGTTAGAAACGATCCGATAGTTGTTCAAGATGACAATTCTGTTGGAGCTTTAGTTGATGATTACCGATGCCAATTTCAAAATGTCGATTGCGATGAAGAGCCTAACACCGAAGCAAAACGATTTTTGGAATTAGTGAAATGGTTTGAGATTAAGTTGCGCAGCCCGGAACACATGTCTGTTTTGGAGTGGGTGTCTCAGTTTTTTACTACCAAGCTAGAGCATAACTCTAGCAAAGCTGAGTGTGCAAAGTTTTACAAATTATCAAGCGAGTGTTTGGGGCCAGAAGATAGCCATTGTTTTCCCGCAGATCTGAATGCTATCGAGAAGTTGATGAAGGGTTTGGGGTTAGCATACGAAATAATCGATGTTTGTGATAACAGTTGTTTCTTGTTCTACGGGGAATTTGCATCTACCGATTACATAGTGTGTCTTGAATGTGGGGAAGATAGGTATGAAGCTGTAGGAAGAAAGAAGCTTGTGGCTAAGAAAAAATTATGGTACTTCCCGTTGGCCCCGCAGCTTAAACGACTCTTTATGACTCCAACAACTGTTGAGCACATGTCGTGGCACTTAAAGTGTAGGTCTTCGAACGATGTTATGATTCACCTATCATCAGGGGAAGCGTGGCAACATTTCAACAGGACACACTCTGAATTTGTTGCCGAGCTACGAAACTTTCGTCTAGGTCTTTGCACGGACGGTTTCACACTGTTTGGAAACTTCGGATCCCAATAGTCATGTTGGCCCGTGTTCGTGACTCCTTATAACCTTCCTACAGATCTTTGAATGTGAGAGGAGATTATTTTCTTGAGCTTGATCATATCGGGCCCGCGTAGCCCAGGACAAAACATTAACGTTTTGCTTCACCTCCTAATCGACGAGTTGAAGATTTTGTGGCACGATGGTGTTCGTGCTTACGATAGATTCAGGAGTCGGAATTTCCAGTTGAGGGATGCATTAATGTAGACTATTAGTGATTTTCCAGCGTACGAGATGTTTTCACAATGGAGCACACATGGAAAGTTATCGTGCCCTTATTGCATGGAGAACACAAAGTCCTTCCCGTTACACCACGGTAACAAACCTACGTGGTGGGGGTGTCATCGCCATTTCTTACCAGAGGGCCCTGAATTCCGCGATGACGTGACGGGATTCAATGGAAATGTAGAATATGATGGACCTGCACAATGGAGGACCGGTGCTCAAATGGCATCAACTGCTGAACAACTGCCACCAAGGTCAACGAATCCAGACTCACAAAAAATAGTAGGATATGGGGTAGAGCACAATTTGTCGTACAAGAGCATCTTTTGGGAATTACCCTATTGGAGTATGAACCTGATCCGTCACAATCTGGACGTGATGCACTGCGAGAAGAACTTCTTCGGCAACATCAAGAACACAGTGATAGATGAACCGGGTAAGACAAAAGACAACTTAAAAGCTAGGAGAGATTTAGCAGAGTTGACCACTCGGGAAGAGCTTTTTGTCATCGATCTCGCTGATGGTAGAACCGTAAAGCCAAAGGCCAAGTATTGTCTTGATAAAGCTCAAGAGAAACTAGTGTGTAAGTGATTGGTTGGTTTGCGATTTTGGATGGGTATGCTTCAAATATTCAACGTTGTGTGCAAAGACAGCAGTTGAGGTTGATTGAGATGAAGAGTCACGATTGTCACGTTTTTATGCAAAGGTTAATACCTATTGCATTTCGTGATTTGCTGCCTGATCCGATATGGAGGGCCCTCGTAGAGATTAGTATCTTCTTTCGAGCATTGTGCACCACAGAGATGAAAGCCTCGGACATGGTATTATTGGAGGAATATATCGTGATAATAATTTGCAAATTAGAGAAGATATTTCCCCATGCGTTTTTTGATTCTATGGAACATTTTGCGATACATCTTCCCTACGAAGCCAAAGTTGGTGGACCGGTTCAATATCGTTGGATGTACCCGTTTGAGAGGTAAACAATTTTATATTTCCAAAATTATTTGTCATATACAACGGCATCTTACTTCCGATGAGCTGATTCTAGTTGAGCTTTACACGCTAATGAATTGTCCAGAAGTCGACGACTGGTTCACGTATGTATATAACAATTAATATTTTTACATATCTCGATTATCTATTTAATACGTTGATGAGATTTATGTTACGCCCATACGATAGGTTGTTTGAGGACTTGTTTTGCGGCGGTCTTACTCAACAACAAATTCAAGTTGAACAACCAAGGGGCAGTCGAGCTCGCCTGCCTGGATGGCTTCGGGGCTGAGATCCAAGAGGTCCCTGCCGAAAAACGTAATAACCTCGTCTGAAAGCTCCTCAATTAGCGTCGTGAATCCGACGAATCTATCCTCGTTCAATCCACGAGTTATCTTCTTCCTCTAGTTGGTGGAATCTGCTCCCGCAGTCCCACCGCTTATCACATTAATCACCCCCTCGAAGGTGCATTATTTATTGTATCGCGTCCTTGTCCACTCTCAATTGCCTTAAGGCCCTCCCTTCTTGGGGATTGGGACCGCTCTCTCGATTCAGCATACTGCCCGCTCGCCTTAACGAACTCTATTAACCTTCCGTTCTTAATCAATCTCTTGATCTCATCTTTCAGGTCATAGCAATCCTTCGTGTCATGGCCTTTCTGGCGGTGGTACTCACAATAGTGCCTAGATTTCTTGGTGAAATCCATCTCCTTGATTTTTTGAGGCGCATTTAACCAATTCCTGCTTTGTGCGACGGCCAAGATAGTGCGGATGTCCTGGTTGAGGGGGGTATATCTCTTCGGCGACCTGTCTCTTCCTCCCCTGCTCCTGTTCCATGCCTCTCTACCCCTTTCCCTGCTGGATTCCTGGGGTCTACGCTTAGCTGCCACCATTGCGTCTTCGTAAATCACAGTATGTGCCAACTCGTTTATCCGATTAATGGTAGGTTCTGTGAGCTTGATCAACTCTTTGGCAAATCCATTGTGTGTCGTTGCCCTGAATAGGGTCTGTAACACTTGTCCTCCGTAGGGGTTGTCCACCTTCAGTAGCTCCTCATTAAATCTATTCATGAATTCACCGAGAGTTTCCCTCTCTCTCTGTTTCAATGCTTCCAGATGGTACATGCTTGTCTTCATTCGCTTCTAACTAGAAAAGTGGATCTCCAACCTCTCCTTCATCTGCTCGAAGCTAGAAATAGATCCCGCTTTGATTCTATTAAACCAGTCTAACGTCGCTCCTATCAGTGTTGTTGCCATTATTTTTGCCTTAATGCCCACGGAAAAGTCTTGTAAGTTCAAGAGACTCTCCACGGCGTGGATGTGATCCCTTGGTTCACTCTTCCCATCGTATGGTTTTATGGTCGAAATCTTGTCTCCTCTGCACAATACTTCCTTCTCGATTTTACAACAAAAGGGATTCAACGGCCGTCGGTATCCAACTGTTGTCGCTCTACGGTTTTCGTTCCTTCTCCCGGCTTCCATGTCCTTTGTCATTTAACTGATTCCCTTATCATGTTACGTTTGTCCTCCTCGAACGTCCTGGCTCTCCGGTCATTCTCTGTATCATCACTTACTTTTACCCTCTCTTCACTTCTGGCTCTTGTCCAACACCCTCTCCCGTGTTGTCCCTTCGACCCCCTTCCGGGATCTCCTCCTCGTCCCGCTTATGCCTTGTCCTTCGTTCCACTATGCGTGGCAGCAAAGTGTCCATTGTAGCGCCAAGCGCTGCTTTCACAGAAGCGTTGATCTGCGCTAACATCTCCGGGGTTATGGCGGTAGGGGGAACGACACTCTGTCCTGCAACCCTCACCTCCTCTGAGCTGGGAGGATCCGTGTTTGGCACCTCGGTCAATGGGACACCCACCGCCGAGCTTTCAGTGGTCGGGCCCTTGGTAGTAGGTTCCACCGTATTTAGCGCGGGAAAGGTTGGGCCTGCATTCGGCTCGGGTCATTGTCTGTTCTTGGTCAATCTGCTGTTGAGGGATTGGTGTGTCCTCAATCCTCGTGCTTCTAGTCACAACTCCGTTAAACTCGGATCGGGTCGTCCTTCCTTGCATCTTAGCGTCCTCGTTCATGAACTGGTGTTCCCACAGACGGCGCCACTGATTTGATAATAGATCATATTATATATATATATATATATATATGTGTGTGTGTGTCGGTTACAAGTGAGTGACCTAATAATACAATGAATCTATCTCAAATCAGGCCTACACTATGTATCTCGCATAGACTTGGTCTGGAACACCTCGAACTAACGCCCTGATGCTTGGACGGCAATGGTATATCGGTAATTAGATCAAATGTATATCGGTGATTGTCTTCGACATAATATCGAGGACGCCACTCGATGTGATATCGGTAGTGTGGTGGTATGATGTATCAGTGGAGCACAAGGTTATCCTGATATCGAGTACGATATCGAGAGTGAGATCGGGAATTTATTTCGATGTGATGCGTGGTAGTTGAGGGATAATAATTTCTTGCTTTGGGATCTGGGTACCGCGTATTTATAGGCCTCGGGATCCGGGGACCACAGTACCATATCGATGGTAATTACCGATATGATATCGAGAGTGATCCCCGATATGGTTAAATATGGGCCTAGTTTGGGCCAGGCCCAATAAGCGGGAAATGCCCATATCACAATTGTATTTTTCAAATGTGTGTGGTACGATATTACTCGTCGTGGTACGGCAATATACCCGGTGTACGTCATGGTTGATATGAATCCTACGCGTTCTCTCACTACCAATGAACCATTCATATTTGCTAATCAGGCTCTCCAAGTGTATTACACTCCATATCCAGCACAACATGTGTCGCGGAGGAAAGGATGGTGGGCAGTTTGCCCTATTCGTGCAAGAAACATAGTCGAAATGTCGTCAATGCAAGAGGAAGAAGAAAGCGAAGAACTCTTTCAAGATGATGAGTCAACCGAACTTAACTTGTGCGCAGATTTGAACAACTTTAACATTGAAGGACAATTGGCAGATGACGTGTACGATTTGGCTGAAGATGACATGGTCGATAACAATTGATACCAATGTACTCGAGTTCAATGTTGTATTTGTTGCAAATTTTTAATTTTTTAAACACATATTAAGTATTCATGTCTTAATATTGATTAAGTCTAGTAAGAGATAAATCGCATCTGTTACGGTAACAAAATTACGATTAAAATTATGATAAATTGTAATCGATATTTATATCGTCGAATTACAGAACATTACTAATGCGTAAATTTATTACAAACAACATAACTGGTAATTAAAAAAACCTCTTACAAAATCGTAATTGAAACATACAACACTTAAGGATCAAACATACAACACATAAGGATCAAACCATCCACATGTCGTGTAGTCAGTATCAGGGAGAGGCAGACTCACTAAATCCGCTAAAGTAGAGTCGTCTTGGGGAACATGAGGCACTACAGTATACAATGGAGACCTTCTGGAGGAACTTGGACGATCCCCACTAACGCTAGCACGTCGAGCATCATTCGGACGTGAGAATTGGGTATCATTATTAGACCGCAACAAGTAGTCCAAATCACCTTGAACACTGTTGGTGGGCATTGTGGCTTGCTGCCATAAATTGTTCGTGTTGGAGTTATGTTGGTTCCACGTACGTGGCTGACTCATGGCGTTATTGTGCCACGAATTGGGTTTCCATGACGTGTTAGTACCCTGGTTTCCTTGCTGCCACGACGTGTTTGTACCGTGGTTTCCTTGTTGCCACGACGTGTTTGTACACTGGTTTCCTTGCTCCCACGATGTGTTTGTACCCTTATTTCCATGCTGCCAAGATGAGCTTGTTCCCTGGTTGCCTTGCTGCCACGACGAAGCTTGACCATGTTGTGTCTGGTTTTGTTGCCAATAATCATACGATTGCCTTTGTGTTCCATGAAACTGATTTGGAGGAAAGGGGCTTGAATTATAGTTGTTTGGGTGGTTGTTCCATTGATAACGACGCTCCCACTCTTCTCGATCACGAACTCGCTCACGCGCCCTCTCCTCTCGCTCACGAATTCACTTCTGATGGCACATCGTGAATTTCTTTTTCCAACCCGCAACGGTTTCATGCAACTGAGCAGTAGCCACCTTGACGGCCTCAATAGGGTTCGGATTTACGCCTTGCGACTTACCATAATCTGCGAGGGTACTGTGCCTATTTTTGCCTCAAATCCTCCCATGTCTGCCATTATTATCTGCAATGGCCCCGATATCTATGTCAAAATGAAGCGGCCATTCCTCTTGGGGACCATAATTATCATCGAGCGCTTCAAAATAACGTTCCTACAATGTTCAAAGTAAATAAATGAAAAAGATATAGGCACAAAACAATCATATACATGTTTAAGATAACTTACATAATACCCTTCTGACTGTGGGGGAGGGGGGGTCCCAATAGATTATTCGTCCATCCGGATCCGCTACTGTGTGGTCCAACACGTATTGTTGGTCGAAGCGCAGCACATGCAGAGTACCATACTATAACAACATTTTTTAAACAATATTAATGGTAAAGAGTAACTTAATATCACAAAATATATTTTGCAAATAAAAAAATCGTAATGTATCGTACCGTTTCATAGCTCCTCTCGTGTGTACTCACAGATCCACCATAGTATGTAGATAAGGAGCCCTTACCATCGACGCTCTTTGTCTTATTAGATTCTCGATTCTGCTTTGCTTTTTCTGCGAGTTAAATCGTCCTTTCCATCTCCCAATGATCACAGTACGTCGACTCGAAGCCTCAAGGTAGCCAAGTCTTTTGGTACCATTCGGGTCTTTATCTTGGTTCTTGTACAGATTTTTGCACTCGTATATGGATTTCTTCCATGTGGATTGTACCACCCGATGGAATTCCTTTGTGATTTTAGGCGTTTCCTCATCATCCCATTTGTATATACTCTTCAAAATATAATAACATATATGTATAAGGACAAAATTATAATATACATAAATAATGCAAAATGTGTTAAAATAAGTTAGAAGAAGATACCCTGAAGTAGGTTATAAATTTTTGTTTTTGTGCCGCGGATAATTGAAAGTAATGTATCGCCGGTTTGGTCACCAAGGACTTTATCATAAAGCCAATTGATCGTTTTATTTTTCCCGTAAGCTCGTCACATAAATTTGGATCAAAGTCAAAATTGTCGTCCACCCCAATTTTGCGCCTCTCTCGGTTGGTGTCTGAAGCAGCTCGACCCTTCCCCCGTCCCCTAGGTGGCCTAAGGCTAGTAGAAGAAGATTCAGAAGCAATAGATGCTGGCGAGGGTTGCAATCACGACAAAGCTCTTTCGTTGTTGGCTCGTGGAACTTCGTCCGTCAAGCCATGCGGAAAGATTGAACATAGAGGAGTAATTTCAGACGGCAAGACTGGATCTGGGTCCCTTAGGCAGGGAGCAGGGGCTCAGTTTTGAGTGGTTGTGGGGCGTTGTGGTTGTGCATCCGCCGGAGTTGGGGCTTGGGTCCGAGTTGTAGTTGGGCGTTGCTGGGAAGCAACCGGAGTATGATGAGTTTGTGGCGGAGGTTCTTCAACGTGTTGGGTAACTTCGTCGGGACTAGTTGTTTCAAAGTTGCCACCACGCCGATATTTAAAAACACTAGCAAATTTGAGCATCCCCAGAGTTTTCGGTAACCCTACATCGGAAATATATTTTTGGACTTTTTTCTATTTCGCTTTCCCTTTATAGATAAACTTGTTGCGATTATTTTTATCAGCCATTTATAAAAATGACGATTTTTCGAAAAAAAAAAAATATTTGAAGAGTGATTTTGATGATGAAGTGTGATTGTGATGAATAAATTTTTTTTTGCCATGCCTCTATTTATAGAGAATTTTTTTAAATATATATATTATTTTTTAACTTGACCGGCGCCTTTTGAAAAAGGAGCCGGTCCCACGTCTTTTCCGTCGGCTCTTGGCCTACAAAAAAGAGGGGGACCCTCTTTTAATTTATTTAATTTTTTTTTTGTTTTTTTTCTGACGGGTTAAGCTGTCGAAAAAGGTCTTTACCCATTTCCGATGGCCGATTCGGTCGGAGGCCGTCGGAAATGGCGGTTTTTCTTGTAGTGAAAAACCATTTTTACGTACGGCCATTGGCTACGAATGTCGTAGGCAATGGCTGTTGTGCCATTGGCTACGGAAAATCCGTAGCCTTTGCAATTTTTTAGAATTTGAAAAAAAATTGAAAGTCATTGGCGATGGATAAAACCCGATGTCCTTGACTATTGGCGACAGACACACCCGTTGCCCTTGGCCAAGAGCAACGGTCGTCCGTAGCTAATAATAATTAAGTTTCAAAAAAAAGGGCGATGGAATTATCTGTAGGCAATAGTCATTGGCTACGGAACAATCTGTAGCCAATAGTCATTCCTTACGAAAAAATCAGTAGTCAATATTCTGTATGCAGTAATCATTGGCTATGGTACAATCCGTAGCCAATAGAAATTGCCTACGAAATAATACGTAGCCAACAGCCATTGCCTAAGGAAAAATTCGTAGCCAATGGTTATTTTTATTTTCATTTTTATTTTTCGGATGATTATTATAGATTAGAGAATTTACAACTTTTGATTAATTAAATTTGTCTCTCGTAAATTTTGTTTACTGTCTTTCGCAATTTTGTTTTTTATGAAATTTGAAGAAACATACTTTTTAATAGTTAAGGGTATGGTGAAAGAAGAAGTAGAATGTGATTTGGTTTACAACTTTTGATTAATATATTTTCTCTCCCCTAAAGAATTTTTATCGTCTTTCGTAATTCAGTTTTTTTTTACAAAATTGTTATAAACATACCTACTAAATGTTTAAAAGTGCTTGGTCAAAGAACAAATGGAATCGAATTAGTTTTACAACTTTTGATTAATTTAACTTTCCTCCCCTCAGGTTTGTTTATTGTCTTTTGTGATTTCATTTTTGATGAAATTCAAATATGCATACCTATAAATTGTCTAGAAGTGTTTGGTGAAAGTGAAAAAATGAAATCGGATTCGTTTTACAACTTTTGATTATTTTTTTACGTTTCTCCTCTAAAGTTTGTTTATTATATTTTGTGATTCTACTTTTGATGAAATTCAAAGAAACATACCTATAAATTGTTTTGTGTTTGGTGAAAGAACAAATGAAATCGGACTTTTTTATGACTTTTGACTAATTTGATTTTTCTTCACTAAAGTTTGTTTGTCGTCTTCTGTGATTTCTGTTAACGGGTTTGAAATTATTCCCTATTTAACGAGTTATTATTTTTGGGTTGGAACGCCTACCCGTGATTCAAAAAACGATGATTTTATGGAAAACAACAGTACGAGAATATCCTTTCCTTTATTCACTGAATTCCACTCCTTAATTTGGTTAATATGTTGGTGTATGCGACTTGAGTCCTTCTCTTTATTTGATCACCTCCCTTTATATAGAGTTTATTAGGGACATGTGCCGTTATGCATGTGTCTAGTAAATACAGGTGTCGTGACACGCTTAAAAGTGAACAAGATAAGATAAAGTCTTATCTGTTTGGTACATCTGCTGACGGGGCGCTGACTAGGGTGGATTATATCCTTTCCGATAGCTTCCATGGGCTCCGATAGGTTGATTCTTCTGACTTATTCTCTCCGCTGGGTTATACCTCTCGGAAACGTTGGATAGGTGGGAGGGAATGCTCGTCCGATGTTGTGGTAGTTCCGATAGCAGTTTATCTTTGGGATGCCTTCTTCTGACATGTACTCCGATAGGTGTTTATATCTTGGTCTCGGGTTCCGTGGGTTAGGTAGGGTTTCCGTGGGGTCTGATTTGATTTCCGAGGGATTAGCTGGGCCTTCGGGAAGTGATATTTTTGTGAATCAGGCCCTCGTAGAAGGCCTTCTTGGACTCCAGTATTTAGATATAGCTTTATTCTAGCATTTATTCTTCGGAATGATGTTCCGAGGGTAATTGATGTTTGAGGAGTGTTCAGCAAGGAAGTTTTCTCGTAAGATTCTGGGACCTGGGTCCGTTGTGGTCCCTTTTGGCACATTGATGGGCATCGAGGTCGCGCGGGTCCATCAGGTTTTCTCTTTTTCTGATGCCACGTCGATATCTATTTTTATTCATCGTTCACTTTCCAAGGGACGCTTAAATACCTCCTCGGATGTCATTTCTTACCGCTCCAGGTTAGTGACCGAGGGACATGAGCGACATCCGAGGGGCCTCCTTATTAAGAGCGGGTACATCTCATCGGAAGTACTCGTGACAATAGTGTTGTCCATGTATTATTGCCTATATTTAGGAATAATATCTCATTTTAGTTTCGTGTTTATTTTTTTACGGTTAACACTAGCCCCCCCAAATTTCGATCGCCTTCGTAGAGGCGAGGGAAATTTTATTCATCGTCCTCAGTGAGGTGAGGGGTTAGTCCGAGTCTTGATCTTCCACATGCTCTTTTTTTTTTTAAATGGGCCAAAGAGATTTTACCTGATTGTCCTTAACGGCGAGCTGTTGGTAACTGTCCAATGGGCCGTGTGCGTGGCGTCTGTACACGGTAGTTACGTGGAGCTCTAACTAGGCTCCACGTTTTTGAACCCATGTGACCGTTGTTCTTTTCTGACTCTAAGTAGGAGGACTATTCATTTTTTTTTCTTAGTTGGCAATTCTCCTTCGCAGTAAAAAGTTTCCTCGTCTTTTTTGTCTAGATGTCCTCTTCCACCAATACTGATCTTTTTGCCACCTCGACCGCTTCTAGAGTCACTGCTCCAATTGATCCTCAGGTGGGGGCGGGGGGGTGTTCCGATGGGAGTTCTTACCCGTAAAAGGAAGGGCGAAGTTTCCACAATCGTTGACGACTGCGCTTCGTCTTCTAAAAAAGCTAGGGTTCTTAAATCGAAGAAGGCCGCTGCTGCTCGCGAATTCATGAAGATTGAGAAGGTTCCAAGCATTGCTACTCATGAGCATGTGCTGGATTTGTTCAACTCCACTGGAGCCTTCCAGAAGAACATGGTGTTTCAAATTCCTGCGAAGGATCAGAGGGCATGCTATCCACTTTTAGGGATGTTGACTGTTTATTTTGCCCAGCCGCGGTATGGGTGGCGTTCGTTTATGTCGTCCTTCTTCTGTGAGGTGTTTAAGGCTTGTAACATCTGTCCGAGCCAACTAGTTCCGAACGGATTCGCCGCCCTCTGCATCTACGTTTTCTGGTGCCAGGTAAATGCGTCGGAGTGCGGGGTGGATCATTTCTTTTCTATTTTGGATATAGTGGTCTCACCCGGGGGATATCCCTTCTATCACGTTCGCCATCGGGATAATAGCAAGCATTCCACGAAAAGGATTTTAGACGCTTCAATAAGTTCGCATAGCGCCTGGAAGAACAGGTACTTCTTTGTGAAAACAGCAGAAGGTGTCTGGGATATGCCTGTAACGACAAATTCTTGCTATCTCTGTAATTAAAAGACAAGAAAAAGATTACAAATAATTTTTGAGTAAATTTAAAGTACAATTGTGGTGCAATCTCTATTTAATCCTCTGATTCAATTCTACAAGAACAATATTGAAATCTGTGGTGGAAATCTTCAATTTGATCTTCACTGAGATGATTTGAACTTGGAGAAACGTTAATTCGAGGGTCCTTGGACTTGATCTCGGATTAAATGGTGATTTGATTTGAGGGTTGATGAAGGATGATATGATCTTCGTCCTCAATTCTTAGGATTTGTGAGTTTTGATCTTTCTAGTATGGATTTTGATCTTCAAAAATGGTTTTCTGAGGGTCTTGTGACTTGATCTCGGATCAAACGGATGTTTGGTTTGAATGTTGTTGAAGAACGGTATGAATTTGATTTGGGTTTTTTTTGAATTGTTGAATATTTGATTTTCTTGACAGAGACACGATCTTCAAAAACGGTTTTTGGATGAACTTGAAGCTTGATAGCGGATTGAAAGGAGTTCTTAACGAAGAACACCTTGAAGATTGTTGAGGTTGTTGGAGAGGATTTGTTGAACTTCCTTGCTCTCAATTCTTGAAGTTTTAATTGTGTCTTTGTTCTTCAAGAGCTCATCTATTTATAGTTGTAGAACCGATCCTCCTTGCTTGTGATTGGTCGGTTTTATTTTTTCAGTATAAGCATGGATTTAATTTAGCTTGTGGTGGACTTCTTCCCCGGACCCTCGCATTGCGTGGATGCTTTCGTGCACTGGGCTGCCCTTTATCAAGAAATCCTTAGAACACATCGTATTTCCACATGGCTTTATTTGATCGGCCAACAATTCTCCATCTTTATATTGTAAATCAATTAATTAACCTATTAATAAATGGAATTTAATTTAGTAAAATTCCAAATTAAAAATAGAAATAATTAATTTATTTTATAATAATCAATTTGATACTTGTCAATATTTATTGGAGTAGACAAAATTAATTTGTCTACAAATGCCCCCTTGCGACTTGTCACGAATAGCATTGTAAAAATGCATCTTGAAGTGAATATGTCGCAACATATTTATTTATGGACCATCAATAAGAGTTGATGAAATATATGTACTTCATTTGAAAAGATCAACATTTGGGGACTTATATGTGAATTTCTTGAAGGACCAAAGTGTAATTTGTGTACCAAACACAAATTAAGGCTACACACCACGTAGCATTCTTCTTTTTTTCCTTTTTGCTTTTTTTTCCTTTTGTTTTTTTTGTGCCGGGGCCCACCACTTATGGTGTATATAGATCAGCCACATTGGATAATTCCTTCTTCTTCCACATTTGAATTTAACGTCTCTATTTGCAGGAATTAGAAATTTTCCCTTTTCTCTCAAGGCAGCGACTTTTGAAGCATGCACACATCCTGTTCCTTTTCTTGGTTACTTGAAAGGCAACAAAACCAAGAAAGAAATTTTTGCCTTTATTTTTTAACTTGCATCGCACGAACAGAGGATTTCACGGCAGTAACCCTTTTGGATCGGATTGGGAATTTTTCATTTTGCTTCGTATCATTGTTCCCTTTTTGAACAAACAGAAACTCCCTTCTCTGCGCACAACAATTTTTATCGGAAGGAAACTTCTTTTATTTTCGGACGTTATGAAAACCACCAATATAATAACATCGCAGGGAATAAAGGAAAAAAAAGCATGGCTGTATGTATTTTTTAATAAGAAGCAGCATGATATATTCCTCTTCATTAGTTTATATATAGACATGTACGTATGTTGTTATATTCCTCTTTGTTAGCTGTTATATTCCTCTTTGTTAGTTTATATATAGACATGTACATGTTGCAATGTAATACAGAGAACAATCAGCTCCATTTGAATACAATGCTTATTATCTTTAGCCTCAAGAATATGAGTCTTGCTTCTTTCTCCAATGTTTCAGTCCTACACCATAGTTCTTTCCTTAGTCTTGAGCTTCCAAATTCAGCATGTGTCCTCACCCATATAAGGAGGGTTGGGGCGTGTATATTCTTCACTTACAAGAAAAATAAACACGTTTTGCACTGTTCCATTTTTTTTTCTCTTTTTTTTTTTGCTTGCTTATTTTTTGGCGCGAATACTGCTCAGGCAATCCGTCTATTTTTTTTTCTTTCAATTTATGCCAGCTTTATTTTGAAGATAAGAAACTCAACATTACTTCTCTTTTTTTTTTTTGATTGCCTCGACATCGAATTTGAAGAAGACATAAGATCTCTTTTGACAATTTACTTTCTTTTATTTGGTCTTCATGCAGAAAGTCAAATTTAGCCGGCTTTGTTGCAGTAACTTGGAGAGGGCTCCTTTTCATTCTTTTGCATATTGTTCTTCCTTTCTAACATATCTATCGTAACTGACTCTGCATTTTTTTTTAGCTAGCACGATAGTCACGTTCAAAATAGGCATCTCGGCGCCGAAAATTTGATCGTTATTGACCACGAGAATCGATCAAACAAGCGAGACACAATATTGGGCACCTCGGTCGAAGGAGATGCAGTGGGAAGAGGACATTCTCATTTAATGCAAGAACAAACGATTTCCACGAAGATATATGACAATCCATGCGTTCTTATTCATACAAATTGCAACTTGGTGTTCATGAAAGCTTATGCGCGTAGCAACACTTGGCGAAATTCGGATCTCTTGCAAGGAGAGGAAGAGCACATTCAAACCGTAATTGACACAACCTCATTGGTGAGCTTGAAGGAGGGGACAATCTTTTCACAACTCGGCATCAAAGAAGCCATGGAGGAGACATTGACTTCAAGACTTGACTTCAAAGGCATCCAAAAGGAAAAGACATTGCATTCATAACTTGAAGCCAAAGACGTTCACTGGGAATGGACTTGTTTTCACGACCCTACATCAAAGACACTTTGGCAAGAGTGACATAGTTGATCCTACATCAAAGGCCGCGTGAACGAGGAGACATCATTTTCATGACTTGGCCTCAAAGACACCTTGAAGGAGCACATTGTTTTCACGACTTGACATCAAAAGGCATCCGAAAGGAAGCTATTTGCTTTCAAGACTTGGATGCGCGTGCAACTTTGTTGGCCCGTCATATCTCAAGGATCTTCATGTAACATCTTCCACGCAACATAACTTGGCAAAAGAATATGACCGAACTCAGAATTATATAACTTCCTAGAATCAAGAATATTTCCATTTGAATCACAACCACCAGCCAAGATTGCGATTTCCCCGAGGCTCGCATAAACAAACAAACATTTAGGCGCATTCATACTCATTATAGTAGTCCACGTGTTTGTCAACAAACTGTAATGATAGATAGCGTAAGACACGAGTTATCTACCGAAAAGAAGAAGTTCAGTTCCAACCGCTAAAGATTCCTTATCTCCAAAGACAAAGCATTGATTAGGATTCAAACTCGGTAAAGTCATCCAACGACGGCGCTTGGGGTCAAATGCTTCCCATTCGAGCAGCTGGCAGGAAACATAAATCCAATGCTCAACTACTCCATTATGTCTCCTCAGCCTGTATAACTCGCCGCTTCATGATGTTTGTTATCGGATTGGTCCGGTTGAATAGAAGGACGAGTCAAAATCCCACCTAGCAATAAGGCCGTATCTACATGATCATCAGTCAGTTTTGACACTTTCTTAACAAGCACGTCCTTCACCTCAATAAAAAGGATCAAGTCATAACATAGTTCAAAATACAAGAATTTGTATTTAGGGGTGGCATTCACGACTTATGCTCATGCGGGCTTGAAGTAACGTGCAGTTTAGACTCGTGCATCATGGAGCAATTGAATTGAAGAAATCTCGTGCTTATGTCGAGGAGACGTGAACACTTGAAGGATTTCCAGGCTTTCGACGTGTCTCGAAGACTTGCACATTTGCTTTGAAGACTTAAAGGATTTGTAGACCTTTTGGCTCGTGTCTAGGAGACTTGTGCATTTGCTTTGAAGACTTGAATGATTTGTAGACCTTTTGGCTCGTGTCTAGGAGACTTTTATTTACCTCATTTTGAGTTATTCATTTGCATTTGGCATCATGTTTCTTTCCCATGAATATTGTAACATAACGCAACAAAACCAACTTAAGCAAATTTCATGACTGAACTTAGAAAAATTCTGAGCTGCCTACGTACCTCAATAAAAAGGATCAAGTCATAACGTAGTTCAAAGATATCAAGATTGACTTAAGGGGGGTGCTGTACAAAGTTTATACTCGTGCGTGCCAGGAGTATTCATTTTTAAACCACTTTGAACAAAGTGGGGAATTTAAAATTTAACCATATAAAACACCTTTAGTGGGGTAAGTTATCATTTTAACCACATAATTTACCATTGGTGGTTGCCATCCACAGTTTATACTCATGCGGGCCAGGAGTAACATGCAGTTTAAGCTCGTGCGTCATGGAGCATACATCAGTCATCAAGGGTAGTATTGTTTCAAGAATTTTCCATTGATAGGACCAATTCTTAATCCATCTTCGGCAACCAACTTATATGCGCCATTCGTGTATACTTCTGTGATGACATAAGGACCATCCCACTTTGAAGTGAACTTGTTTCTGGTTCGATGAGTGATAATGATGGGTCTTCTCACTGCAAGAACCAAATCACCAACTTGAAAGGAGGGTCGACGGACCTTTTCGTTAAAAGACTTGGAGATACGAGCTTGATAGCACTCGAGTTCCTGTTGCGCTTCTAGATTTTTCTCATCAAGGGCATCTAGTTCATGCAAGCGCAAACGAGCATTCTCTTCTTCGGTGAGTCCTTCTTGCAAAGCTATCCTTAAAGACGGGATTTGTTGCTCATGAGGGAGAACTGCTTCTACTCCATAGACCAATGCATACGGGGTTGCTTGAGTTGGCGTTCTGTGTGTAGTTCTACATGCCCATAGAGCTTCTCCTATTCTTTCATGCCAATCTTTCCTTGACTTCGCCACCACTTTCTTTAGCAAGTTGCAGAGAGTTTTGTTGAACGCTTCGGCGAGGCCATTAGAAGGATCATAATACATGGAAGAGTTTCTTTGCTTGAATCCAAACTTTTCACACAACTTGTCTATCAAACTATTGCAAAACGGCTTTCCATTATCAGTGACGATGCATCGAGGAACTCCGTAGCGGTAAATGATATTGGTACGAATGAAGTTGACAACAATCTCCTTTTTGACTTCTTTGAGAGGCACAACTTCGGCCCATTTTGAGAAGTAGTTGGTTGCAGCCAAAATGTACAAGTGCCCGCCAGAAGACTTTGTCATAGGACCGACAACGTCCAAACCCCACGAATCAAAAGGCCAAGAAGCTACAATCGGATGTAAAGGTTCAGGCGGCTGATGGATGACGTTTACGTAGAATTGACAAGCTTGACATCTTCGTGCGTACTTCATGCAATCTAAAACCATGGTAGGCTAGTAGTAGCCCATTATTTTGATGCGAAAATGTAACTTTGGACCAGACTGATGAGCTATACAAATTCCGGAATGTGCTTCTTCCATAGCTTGCATAGCTTCTTCTTTTCCTAAGCACCGCAAGAAAACCCCATCAAACGAGCGCCTATAGAGTGTGTCTTTATAGAAGATGAAGCGAGTTGCACGATGCCTAGTGTCGATCTTTTGTCGTACGTCATCGGGCAATTTTCCGTGCTTTAAGTAGTCCACGAATGATTGTCACCAATCTTCAACTTCAATTTCGTATACCTCCACAGCATAACTTTCATTATTATTACCTTCCTCACTGTTATCTTCTAGAATAGGCGGGAGTACCCATTTGTGGCACACGGGTACGGACGTCTTCTCTTCTAATGTAACCAACATAGAAGCAAGTTTAGCTAAAGCATCAACTTGCCCGTTATTTTTCCTCGGCACATGCTCTACTGTAACATCACCAAGATTTTTGATCAATCTTCTTGCATACTCAACATATGGTAGGAGCTCTGGCTTCTTAACCTCAAATTCGCCATACAATTGATTGACGACCAACTTGGAATCGCCATACACTTTTAGATGAGGTTGCCTCAGCTCAATTGCCATTTCTAACCCAAGTATCAAAGCTTGACATTCTGCAACATTGTTTGAGCAATTTTGAGTTAATGTGAAGGAATACGGCAAGACATCTCCATTAGGCGTGAGAAAGATAACGCCGGCGCCAGCCCCATTTCTATGTGCGGCACCATCAAAGTACATTTCCCATGGAGGAGTAACTTCAACCACGAGCGCATTTTCATCGGGCAAGTCGTCCATTAACTCCCACTCGGCAAGAATAGGGTGGTCAGCTAGAAAATCCGCCAATACTTGTCCTTTCACATCCTTTTGAGGGATATATGCAATCTCAAACTGTTGCAGCTGGAGGTACCATCTTGCAAGTCGATCAAACAACACTGGCCTCGTCATGACATACTTCAAAGGGTTTGCTCTGGATACAAGACGAATAGTATGAGCTTGAAAGTAATGCTTCAATTTCTGAATTGAGAACACAAGGGCTAGGCAAAGCTTTTCAATAGGAGTGTACTTCAACCCATTCGGCGTCATTGTTCGACTCAGGTAATAAAGTGCATTTTCCTTCCCTTTGTCATTTTCTTGGGCGAGTAATGCCCCCATTGATCTTTCTTGGGCAGCAATATATAGGATTAAAGGACGTCCCGGCACAGGAGCAGCTAAAACGGGAGGTTTCATTAGATACGACTTGATTCGCTCAAAAGCATTGCGACAAGATTCATCCCACCTAAATGGAATGACTTTCTTCATCAAATGACTGAAAGGTTGGCAACGACCGGCTAAATTCGAGATGAACCTTCTGAGATATGCCAATTTTCCTTGTAAACTTCTGAGTTCATGAATATTTCGTGGCTCCGGCATCTTAACTATTGCATCAATCTTGGCTTGCTCGATTTCAATGCCTCGCCGACGAACAATGAAACCAAGGAACTTTCCCGATGTTACGCCAAATGCACACTTCATAGGATTCATCCTTAATTGATACTTTCGCAATCGCGCAAAGACTTTTCGTAAGTCATCTATGTGATCTTTCCTTTCTCTCGACGTTACGACAAGATCATCCACATAACACTCAACATTCTTGTGCAACATGTCGTCGAAGATATTTTGCATTGCCCTTTGATAGGTAGCACCAGCATTCTTTAATCCAAACGACATCACCTTGTAGCAATATATACCCTTCGGAGTACGGAAAGCAGTCAATTCTTCATCCCTGGGAGCCATACGAATTTGGTTGTATCCGGAAGATCCGTCCATGAAAGACAAGGCTTCGTGTCGCATAATAGCATCAATCATCAGTTCAGCGATCGGTAGAGGAAAGTCATCCTTAGGGCATGCTTCGTTCAAGTCTCTAAAGTCGACACAAACCCTGATTTGTCCATTCTTCTTTCTTACCGGCACGATGCTAGAAATCCAAGTTGGGTATTTGAATTCTCTGATGAACTCAGCTTTAATGAGCTTGTTAACTTCGGCTTCGAGCAATGGGACTAAGTAAGGTCAAAACCTTCTTTGGGCTTGCTTGACGGGATGAACATCTTTCTTTACCGATAAGTTATGTACCGCCACATTTGGGTCCAAGCCTGGCATTTCTTTGTATGACCAAGCAAACACATCCTTGAACTCGTGCAACAACTCAATGTAACTCCGTTCTTCATCAGCTCCAAGCAATGCACTTATGTAAATCAGTCTTGGGTTATCGATGTTGCCCAAGTTTACCTCTTTTAACTCATCAACAGTGGCCTTGACACCCTCCTCCCACTCAATAGACGCATCTTCGGCGTCTTCTTCAACATCTTCTTCACGAGAAGTGATATGGCATGACGACCCTACATTCTCTTCATCTTCGTCTTTGGTCTTTGTGAGTACTACGGTTTGTAACTTGACTTTGAGCATTTCACCACAAGACACTATCAAGCTTTCGCGGCGAGTCATTCGAGATGGGATCAGACTTTGAACTTTCTTAGAGTTTGATGACTTGAGGTTTCTCTTAGCGTGTGTTGACATATGTGGAACACTCAACCTTTTCCAATCAAACCTTTTATTTGGAGCAAGCCTATCAAAGACTGTTTTATTTGAACCAAGTCTATCAAAGACCGACAAGTGCGGTATCTTCTCTTCACAGCCTGTTGTTGAACCCTCTACTTCGCCTATGTAGTTGGCGTTAACTCTTTTTATAGCAATACGAAATGGGTTTGGTGGCTTGTAGCCAAGGCCTATCCGAATGTTTGGAATGGTATGCCCTTTTTCCTTTAGCATAACTTGTGTGGCATGAGTCCGTATGGCTTCTTTGCAGTAGCATCAAGAGCGAGGCCCTCCAATCGGGTTTCTTCATTAGGGTCATATCCAGCTTTAACTAGCAATTTATAAGCTTTCAGGTCGAAGCATTGCTCAATCTTCTCTGTGGAAAATGTTCCATGCTCTATTTTTGGTTCTTTGGATGGACGAACAAATTCTTCAAGTGGAGGAGATGGCCCTTTATTTTCAAGTGTTGTAAGAGGGAATGTTAGTTCTTTCAAAGGCTTTGACTCAAGGGGAGATCCATAAATTTTACTCTTCTCTGTGTCACTTGTGTTATCGGAGCCTTTTACACCATGCTGCTGGAGTTGCTCAGTTTCATTGAGTCTCACAGTGCTCTTTCCTTCAATATAGTATTTTGCATCTGCAAAGTGTGATTCAACATCAGAAAAGGGCTTTACATCACCATGTACCTTTCTTTCGATTCCATCTTGATAATATCCAAAGCACTGGTGTAATGTTGAAGGAACAACGCCATTTTCATGTATCCAAGGTCGACCCAATAACATGTTGTAGGATGTATTGGATTTGATGACATAGAATAGCGTACTAGACGGTATATCTTCAATAAGAAGATCTAATCTTATGATACCAATGGCTCTTTGCCCCCCTTGGTTGAAACCTTGGATCATCAGACGACTACTTGATAGTTCATCCACCGAGATCCCTAATGTATTCAAAGTGCGTAGAGGTAAGATATTGACCGCAGAGCCCCCGTCAATTAACATTCGATTGACTCTTTTCTCGCGAATATAGCCTGCGACAAACAATGGTCGGTTGTGGAGCTTTGAACCTAGTAAAAGGTCTTCATCAGTGAAGCATATAGTGGACATATATTGGTTTGTGACATGAGCAGTCTAGAGTCTTCAATTTTCTCTCCTTCGTGAGTCGCATTGCATGAAACGATGATGTGTGAGTCATCTAGGTTATCAACTGGGCTTAAGAGTACGACAAGGTTTGATGACACGACATCCTCTTCTAGTGTGATCTTCCCATCACGAGCCAACCGCATCACCTTATCCTTGAATATGAAGCAATCATGGATTGGGTGTCCTACGAGACGGTGATATTTGTAATTCTTAGGATCATCTGTGTGACCAGCCTCTTCTGATCTCTTCATTTCATGTAGCTCAATTAAGTTAGCTTTGAGCAAATCATCAAATATGGCTGAAACGTCAGAATCGAGGAACATATATTGCTTTGACCGCATCTCCTTGAGTGTCGTCTTCCTCTGCTCATTAGCTTGTGAATTATTGACCTTTTCAGATACCAAAACACTTTTTCGTTGGTCGTTGCTATCATTTTTCTTTGCCTGGATTCTCAACGGAGCAACATTCACTGCTATAGACTCTTTGGTAGGTGCTTTGTTGAAAGATTTGCCTCCTTTCCTTGCATCTTGCTTGTCATTGAATCTTCGCGGATCTTGCATAGGCGGTCCATTAACTCCACTTGCCACCATACTCAGTTCCATGTCATGAGCACGAGTTGCTAACTCCTCAAACGTCCTTGGTTGTATTCCTTGAAGAATGTAACGGAGCCCCCATTGCATGCCTTGGATGCACATCTCTATAGCCGAGGTCTCGGACAACCGATATTTGCAATTGAGACTCAAGTTTCTCCAACGGTTTATGTAATCAATCACCAGCTCTTCATCCCATTGGTGAGCATTTGTTAGTTCAATCATGCTGACGGTCCTTCTTGTACTGTAGAAGCGATTGAGGAACTCTTGCTCCAACTCATCCCAACTATCAATCGAGTTTGCTTCCAAGTCAGTGTACCAATCAAATGCATTTCCCTTCAGCGAGCGAACAAATTGCTTGACAAGATGGTCACTGTAAGTTCTGGCATTGTTGCAAGTCTCAACAAAATGAGCTACATGTTGCTTTGGGTTGCATTTGCCATCAAATTGCTGGAAATTTGGTGGTTGGTAGCCATTCGGCATCTTGAGGTTATCTATCCTTTGAGTATACGGTTTGGAATATGAGAATGATGATTTGAAGCTTCCATCTAGTTTGTCCTTGATAGTTCCCATGATGAACTCCTTTAATTGATCAACATGGATCATGCCATTTGAAGAGACTTGGAACTCCTTGGCAATAGACTTTTCCTTCTCATTGGATAATTGTTTCATGGATCTTTCACCCTTTTCAAAGCCTCCACACTTCAGGTCCTTTACATGACTTTCTTCCACCTTGACTTCCCTACTCAGCAATTTTTCTATCTTGGGGTCTTGGTCTTGCACATGTTTGTTCAGCATCTCTATGGCTTTGGTCAACATCCCAATTTGTTCCTCCAAAGTCGTAGCACTTGTTGTCAATGCGTGCACTATATCCAACGGAGGTGAAGAACCCAATGCAGAGTGAGGAGTTGGTGGGGAGGACTCGCCGCTCTCAACATCCTCATCATTGTTGACGTTGTCGGAGACAAAGGAGTTCTTTTGATCAATGTCGTGGACAACTTCATTTGGCATCTTCGTGGATGGATCAGCCAATAGATCAGACAACCTTCTTGTCTTGCCTGATGCCATATGGTTGACTGGTTGTTCTTGATGAAAAGAGATGAGAGGTAGAGTTGTCCCACTGGGCGTGCCAAATTTGTAACGACAAATTCTTGCTATCTCTGTAATTAAAAGACAAGAAAAAGATTACAAATAATTTTTGAGTAAATTTAAAGTACAATTGTGGTTCAATCTCTATTTAATCCTCTGATTCAATTCTACAAGAACAATATTGAAATCTGTGGTGGAAATCTTCAATTTGATCTTCACTGAGATGATTTGAACTTGGAGAAACGTTAATTCGAGGGTCCTTGGACTTGATCTCGGATTAAATGGTGATTTGATTTTAGGGTTGATGAAGGATGATATGATCTTCGTCCTCAATTCTTAGGATTTGTGAGTTTTGATCTTTCTAGTATGGATTTTGATCTTCAAAAATGGTTTTCTGAGGGTCTTGTGACTTGATCTCGGATCAAACGGATTTTTGGTTTGAATGTTGTTGAAGAACGGTATGAATTTGATTTGGGTTTTTTTTGAATTGTTGAAGATTTAATTTTCTTGACAGAGACACGATCTTCAAAAACGGTTTTTGGATGAACTTGAGGCTTGATAGCAGATTGAAAGGAGTTCTTAACGAAGAACACCTTGAAGATTGTTGAGGTTGTTGGATAGGATTTGTTGAACTTCCTTGCTCTCAATTCTTGAAGTTTTAATTGTGTCTTTGTTCTTCAAGAGCTCATCTATTTATAGTTGTAGAACCGATCCTCCTTGCTTGTGATTGGTCGGTTTTATTTTTTTAGTATAAGCATGGATTTAATTTAGTTTGTGGTGGACTTCTTCCCCGGACCCTCGCATTGCGTGGATGCTTTCGTGCACTGGGCTGCCCTTTATCAAGAAATCCTTAGAACACATCGTATTTCCACATGGCTTTATTTGATCGGCCAACAATTCTCCATCTTTATATTATAAATCAATTAATTAACCTATTAATAAATGGAATTTAATTTAGTAAAATTCCAAATTAAAAAGAGAAATAATTAATTTAATTTATAATAATCAATTTGACACTTGTCAATATTTATTGGAGTAGACAAAATTAATTTGTCTACAATGCCCTTTGACTGGAGAGAAGGTGCTTCTCCCGTGCGCACTTTGGATCAGGAGGTAGTTATATCTCCGGTGATTTCCTAGCAACTTCTGATGGAGTCGGAGGATTTTCCGAGGTTGTTCGAGACATCCGGGCTTCATAATGTAGTTTTCACCGATGACCGAGTCGAGAAGCCACTGTCCCTATCTCCTGAAGCCCTAAATCTTTTCAGTAAGTACCTTGTTTTCGTTCTCGTCCCTTCTTTTACCATAGGAATAAGCTTATAACTGTTTGGTGGTCCTCGGATGGTATATGGGCTATTTTGGCGAAGTATTTTTTATAGTCGGGCCATGTGGAGTCTGTTCCGAGTGGGGCTTCAGACGTTCCAGATGAGGGTGATCATGATGAAGAGGAGGTTAATGCTCATGTGGGCGAGCCTACTGGTCCGGAGGTAGGAGGAACTCATGAGGATTACACACCTTTGTTTATAGATGCCGCAGCGGCAATCCAGATTGCGGTTCCACTACGCCAGGTGGGTCCTTTAAGTCTAGCTTTGGTACCAGTTTTCGGGTCCGAGAATGGAAGTTCTCCGAGGGTTTCAGAGGAAGCCATTTCCACGAGACCTGAGGTAGTGGCCATATCTTCTAGGGAGCCGTCTCCTGACTCTCCTCGTGGAGTTGCGCCCTCATATCCGGCAGCTCTGGAGTTCTCAGAGAGGGTAGTATCCGAGCTCGTCCCTCTTGGTAAGTTACGGTCGTTTTTACTAAGATTTTTCTGAAATTTCTAGGAGGGGTTGGGCTTTTATACTGATGTTCTCTATTTCGGTGCAGCCATTGTAGATAAGG
Source organism: Linaria vulgaris (assembly GCA_948329865.1). NCBI lineage: Eukaryota > Viridiplantae > Streptophyta > Magnoliopsida > Lamiales > Plantaginaceae > Linaria > Linaria vulgaris. The sequence goes on from OX415252.1 coordinate 79,445,517, forward strand.
GCAAGGTACCAATGATTGGAGAGTCTGTCTCCTTTGGTAAGACACTTGTGCCTAGTTTTTTCCTCTTTCTGTAATATTTTTTCTAGTTTCATTCTCTCTTCTTATACATGTATGCTATCTTTTGTAGAGGAAGAGTTTTTGGCACAGTTTAAGGTTCTTGACCCGGAAGCTTCACTGGGGGACTCCGAGGACACACAGGGGGAATTCGATCCCTCTTCCGAAGATAGAGAAGTTAAAGTGGAGCTGTTGAGCTCATTGGTGGGAGAGGTACGCACGTCCAAAAATACTGGAGGTTCTCGGGCTCTGTTTACTGATTCGGATGTGGTGACGCCAATTCCGGGGACTAGCCCTTCGAGGGATTCCGTTCCGGTGACCCTATCTCCGAGGGGGCATACTTTTCAAACACCCATGTCTCCTCGGAGACCAGAGGGGCGACCTTCGTCTTGGACAGTGGGGGATGTTTATCAGGAGATCCTTCAGTTCTTTGCTTCCTCCAATTCTGTACCTGTCGAGGTTTTCCAATTCTTATATACCAGCCTCAACTGGATGGGGCTTATGGTAAGTTCCGAGTCTCCCCTTTTTCTTTTTGTATTTTGCTTCCTTGTTTTATGTGCTATTTTTCTCACTTCTTTCTCTTGCTTTCCTTCTTGTAGATAGGAAAGACTCGGGAGGCAGTCACCGCTGTCGAGCAGCGCGGGTTGAAGGGTATGGAGGAGGTGAAAGCGCTCCGAGAGCAACTGCTACCTCTCGAGGGCTTGCCCGGTAGGCTGGAGAAGGCAGAATCTACCTGTAAGCAGATGGAAGCATCTGAGGAGGCTACCAAGGCTAGGGTAGCCCTTGTGGAAAATGAGAAGAAAGAGTATGAAGGGCCTCTCGGTGCTCGGATCGCTGCCCTTGAGAAGGAGGTAGCCCAAAGCTTGGCTAGGGAGAGGGATCTTCAAGAGATATTGGGCCAGGCTACCGCTAGGGCGGAGTCAGTAGAAAAGAAGATGGCGACATTCCTCTCTCCCGAGGCGATGCAAGCCAAAGTGGATGCTGCAGTTTTATTGGCTCAACTGGAGACTTCCAGACAGCATTCTGAAATTTCTGAGGGGGCATCTCAGGAGCTTTCGTCGGGTCATATGATGTGGGGTTATCTGGAGTGCGCTAGGGTGGCGAAGCCTTTACTGCGGCCGGACGTGGACTTCTCGAAGACCTTTGACCTTCAGAAGCTAAAGAAGCCATCTTCCGAAGACTGCCGAGTACTGATGGGGAGGTTTGGTGGTATGCTGTCTCCTCGGGTTCTTCCTGCGCCTTCCCCGATGCGCTCGGCGAGTAGTCCGAGTCCAAGGTTTAGAGGTTCTGGAGAGTTGTTTTCTCCTATCTCTCGTTGGGTTCCGATGGGTACTTTGGCCGAGGCGACTTCTCCTTTGCTTTCCGCCCGGCCCCCCTCAACCACGGGGGTATAGTTTAGGGCTTTTATTTATTTGTAACTTTCCTTTGTAAATGTACTCTTTTCCGAGGACTTCTCGGCTTTTAAATAAACAACTGTCTTTTTCTTCCTCTTGTTTTTCGCCTTATCCAATTTTATCGTTCATAAATATTAGATTTATTCTCTAATTAGTTATAACTGGGGGTGATAAGGATAACTATTTAACCTTGCTGACTAAGCTTTCTCCTAAGTAGGAGGTGTCAGTTTGCATGTTAATATTAAGTGTGTACTTTCCTTAAGTAGGAGAACCTTTTTGGCACGTGTCTTCTACTTTAATTAGGTAGATTTATTTAATCATAGGTTGATAAATATATATAGAACTAAAAGTTAATCATATATGTCCTTACTTACCAAGAGAAGTCTACTAATTCTCCCGTAAGGTTGTCTCTTTAATCTTGCTTTCAATTTCCCTTTATCTTAAACTAAATAATAGTGAATAAAGAGGAAACACTTACTTGAGGAAATGATGCCCCCACATTACAGGCGGGGAGGATCCGTTTCATCCCATCGGTACGGTCTGCTCACATTAATTCTCTTAGGATGAATCACATCCGATAGGTATTCATGGGCCGAGGACCCTACACCACGGTGGCTCAATCTTCAGTCCTTGAATTGCTTCCTTTAAATCCTTCGAGGTAAATGGGGCGGGGTCGTGTCGGGATGGCCACGAGCAACGAGAACGAGGGGTCTCTTACGACCCTCTTTGTCGAGTATAACATGGATTATAACAAGTACGATGTACTTGTACCGTCCTACGATCAAAGGGCTTATGATCCCCCATCGGGTTATCTAGCAGTGTATTGCGATCAGGTACGTTATTGGCAATTGTGTCCCAGTCAGCTGACACCAAACTTCTATCGTCATTTGGTGGGGTATATTCTTTGTTGTGAGCTCTTGAATCTTCCTATAACTCCTCATCGGGTGGGGGCTATTTTCTCCTTGCGCCCCTGTCCGGGTGGTCCTCCTTTCTTTAGCCTGGTCTATCGAGAAAACATTAGAGCCTTCACTCGTGTATCCAACCCTTGCTCTCGTAGAGGGGCTTGGAGGCGGAGGTTATTTTTTGTTGGTCCGAAGGGCTAATCGGCTAGTTTATGGGGAGTACCTCTCCGTTGGGGCTTAGGGTATGTTACCCCCACTCCCGAGACTGTGGCACGGGAGGTAGTGATGTTGTCTCGCTCCGGATTGTTCTCTGGATCTTATGATGTAAGCGGGTTGCTAGTATTCCCCGAATCCCTGATTTTGGCTCGGCTTCAAGAAGGGGTGGAGGCTTTTAGTCTCCATGTTCAGTCGTTGTGCCGTAATTTTTATTTTCGTAAGTTCTTTCTCGGATCTTTACTACCCCTGATGCTTTTGTCCTCTTCGGCCCCATAATATGTTCTCCATTGTGACAGGTTCGGAGATGGCCGCTTTTGCGATTGAACCTTTTGACAAAGCTTTTTTGATACAAACATCAAGTGATGATTACCTTTTATCGGAAAAAGGGGATTCAGCCCAGCAAAGTTTTGAAGAAGCAACGAGTCCTTCCTTGGAGAAGGAAAATCCAAGAAGCCTGTCTATCGCAGCCCCCCCAATAAATACTCGAGCTTCCGCTGTTGGGGAGGATTCAATCTCTGCTCTTCTCCAGAGGGAGTGTCTGATTCCTCAGCGGGTCCGACGTCCTTCTCCTGGGTTAGATGTTGGTGCTATTAATGAGGTAGAGGAGGATCTCCCCTATTCGCCTCTCAAAGGAAATCTTTTCCTCGCAGGGATTCCTTCCCTCGGAGAGCATAGTTCTGCCCCTAGTTCTCCGTCGGTCACATACTTTTGCCGGAACTTTTTGAGTGGCCTCTTGAATGCACCGGATTGTGAGCTGATGAAAAGTCTCCCTCTACCCAGCCTTCAGGATCTAACCTGCAAGGATTTGTGCGAGGTATAACAACTTTTATTTGTTGTATCTAATACTGACCTTGTTTATCGTTCGGGCGGTAATAGTTTGTTCTCACGCATCTTTACATGGTTCTGAATGCCATTGGATCCTGAAGAGATTCCTCTTCTGGTCCTGATTTGGTCTATCGTCGTTGGGATGAGCTATAGAAGTGCTTGTATAAGGCTTATGAGGAGATAGCTCATTTGACCGCTGAAAGGAAGACCACTCGGGATGTCCCCGGAGAAATATTGCAATCAGAGAGGAACAAATCCTGGGAGTTGGAGCGCCAGCTAGTGCTTGAAAAGGCCCGGGTCTTGGGTTTAGAGAGGAGTATGGAATCTTTAAGAGACCAGATTCGATTCTCCGATGAGCGATTGTTGTATGTCACGAGGGAGAGAGATGTGGCGAATCAACGGCTACTGGAGACTACTCGTACCCACGAGGTGGCTCTAGTAATGGCCCAGGTTCAAGCAGTGTTGGGGATAGTGGGTCCATCTAGCCTTCGGGAGTCCCTTCGGGGGGAGATGCGTTATCTGGTCCGTATCGGTTATCGTTTGTGTCGAGAGGCTGTTCAGGCTTTGCCCGGGTTTCCATCGGGTTTGACCGTTCCAGAGCTGGATATCCATAGGGTTTTTGCGGAAGTCTCCTCTTCAGTGTTCGAGGATCCGGTAGTTCTTCTAGGTGATTAAGTTTCCCCCTCCGAAGGGCACCATCGTCGTCTTGTCTGAGAAGCGAAGCGTCCAATCGAGGATGTTTAGTGTAGGCAGGAATAGTCGTTGGCCTTTTTGTATCAGATACGATCCAATATCCCTCTGGGGTGAGGGTTCGCTATTAGTGTTAAATGCTTTGTTTTAGCTGTTTGTATTAGATGGCTCCTCGGGGTCAGATTGTTGTGATGATTTTCTTATAGAGTCATCGTTTTGTTTTGCAATCTCTTTCCTTTTGGTTTTTTTATCGGAGCTTTTAATATACAGAAACAACTTTTTTATTTATGTACAATTGTTGCATTATACTAAGCATAGTACTTCCTATGATTAACTGAGTTCCAGGTGTTGCGGAGTACTGCGCCCTCGGAGTTGGCGAGAAGGTAGGTTGCGGGTCCCACAATCCCCGATATCTTATAGGGTCCTTCCCATCGGGGATCAAGCTTGCCTACGTTCTTGGAAGCCCCGATCCGTTTCATCACCAAATCTCCAACCTGAAAGATCCGAGGTTTTACCTTAGCGTTGTAGTAGCGTGACATCCGGGCTTTGTATTCTTCTATCCGAACGGCTACTCGGTTCCTCTTTTCTTCAAGTAGATCAAGGGCCAAGGCTAAGTTGGAGCTGTTGGTTACTTCCTCAAACTCTCGGACCCGCCAGCTTTCTATGGAGACTTCCGAGGGCAGGACTGCTTCACAACCATAGGCTAGGCTGAAGGGAGTTTCGCATGTAGTGGTACTCTGTGTGGTTCGATAGGCCAATAGTATGACGGGTATTTCTTCAACCCACTTGGCCTTATGACAATCGAGTCGAGCCTTCATGTTCTTTAGGAGAGTTCGGTTGGTCCTTTCTACCTGTCCATTCGCTTGGGGGTATCCCACCGAGGTAAAGCGATGTTTGATTTCCTAGTGGTCACACCACTTGTCTAACTCTTGGTTAGTGAACTGTAGGCCATTATCAGTTACCAGGTTCCGAGGGATGCCGAAGCGGCACATAATATTTCTCCATAAGAAGTTGATGACAGCGCCTGCGGTAATTCGAGCTAAGGGTTCTGCTTCTACCCACTTAGTAAAGTAGTCCACCGCCACGAGTAGGAATTTCCTCTGACCGGCATCAGGAATGAGTGGGCCCACTATGTCTATGCCCTATTTGGAGAATGGCCAAGGGGTCAAATGAGGTTCACACGGGGCTGCGGGTTGGTGAACCCGAGGGGCGTAAGCGTGGCACGGCTTACATTTTTCGGCATAGGCTTTGCTATATTTTGCCATCATGGGCCAGTAATAACCTTGCCAAATCAAGCGTTCGACCATGCTTTCGCCCCTCGTGAGTTTTCGCTAGGACTAATTGAGCCTCGTCTTCGTTGAGGCATCGGTCATGGGGCAGAGATACGTTCTTCGAAATAGTATCCCGTCCTTAAGGAAATATCGGATGGTTTTCTTAGACATGGCACGTAGTATGGCTTTGTCCTCGGAGTATTTTTCCGGGTTTTGTAAGTAAGTTTTGATTGGGATCACCCAACTGGATGGGGGATCTATTGTGGCATTTACCTTCTTTCCTACGGTCTTCTCAGACTCATTGATCTGGAGTAGAGTGATCCTTCGGGTGTGGACCGCAGCCATTTGACTAGCCATTTTTGATAAGGCATCTGCCTCTTGGTTTTCCCCCGGTGGGATTTGGGTGACTTTGCACTCATCAAACCATCCTTGTCTTTGATGAACCAGTCGAAGATAATCCTGCATCCTTTCATCCTTCACTTCATACGAGCCATTGACTTGCTGAACAATTAGTTGAGAGTCACTATGGACAAGCACTCTTCTAATTCCACCTTCCCGAGCGAGTTTCATTCCAATCAGAAGGGATTCGTACTCAGCTTCGTTGTTGGAAAGGGGGTAGTCAATCCTGACCGCGAAGTGGAGTCTCTCTTCTTCTACATCCTGATTTACAAGTACTGTTCCCCCCCCCCCCCCCCCCCATGTGCGCTTACAGAAGATCCATCTACATAGGCATGCCATAGCGGATCCTTCTCCTCGAACCCGATGCCTGTTAATTCCATTACAAAGTATGCCAAGACTTGCGCTTTAATGGAAGGTCTCGGGGCGTAGGAGATATCGTACTCAGTGAGTTCTACCGCCCACTTTATCAGTCGCCCCGATGACTCGGGTTTATTAAGGATTTCCCTCAGAGGGTGTTTTGTTAACACAGTGATCGGGTGGGAGAGGAAATAAGGACGTAACTTACGTGATGTGGTAATTAAAGTTAGGACAAGTTTCTCGGTCAGGGTATATCTGGTCTCTGTTCCGATGAGGGTTTTGCTGACGTAGTACATCGGATGATGCTCTCTGTCTTGTTCTTTGACCAATACAACACTAATGGCTTCTTCCCCCACCGATAGGTAAAGGAAGAGTTCTTCTTTAGGTAAAGGTTTTACCAACAAGGGAGGCTTCAGCATATACTTCTTCAATTCTTCGAGGACCTTTTCGCATTGGGGAGTCCACTGGAATTCCTTAACATTTCGGAGTGTTTTGAAGAAGGGGAGTCCATTTTCTGCGGATTTGGAAACGAATCAGCTTAGGGAGGCCATTCTACCTGTTAACTTTTGAACATCTTTGACCGTCTTTGGGGTGGGTAGCGCCACGATAGCCTCCGCCTTCTCGGAATTTACTTCTATTCCTTTTTTGGTGACCATAAGTCCTAGAAATTTCCCTCCTCGGATTCCAAATGAGCATTTTCTAGGATAAACCTTCATTCCGAAGTTATTCATGATGATTAATGCCTTCCATAGGTCCTCGGGGTGTTCTTCAGCAGTGTTACTTTTGACCACAGTGTCATCCACGTAAACTTCTACCGACTTTCCGATAAGTCCTGCGAACATGAGACTTACCAGTCTTTGGTAAGTGGCACCAACGTTTTTAAGTCCGAATGACATTACTAGGTAGCAGAATGTGCCCGCGTCGGTAATGAAGCTAGTTTTGTATTGGTCCGCTACTGCCACCGGGATTTGATTGTACCCAAGATCCCCGTCTAAGGTCGATAACAGTGCACACCCAGCAGTGGAGTCGACCAGTTGATCTATGATGGGCAAGAGATGACAATCTGTCGGGCAAGCCCCGTTGAGGTCGGTAAAGTCAACACACATCCGCCATCTTCGTCCGTGCTTGGGTACCAGTACAACATTAGCTAACCATTCGGGGTAAATGACCTCTCGGATTTGCTTTAGGTTGAGAAGGCGCTGGATTTCCGAGCAAATGATTTTATTGCGCTCAGGCCCCATTTTTCTCTTTTTTTGTTGGATAGGTTTAACACCAGGCTTCACATTAAGAAAGTGTTGACATACCTTGTCACTGATTCGCCCAGGCGGTCCTCCTTCCCATGTGAAGAGGTGATGAAACTGTTGGAGAATAGAGGTTAGTTGGGCTTCCACTGCGGGTTCCATGTTGGTGCCCATCTTAATCACTTTCTCAGGGTGTCCTTCCACTATTTTCACTATTTTCAATTCTTCCACGGGTTGAACCCGAACCTCCTTTGCTTTGCGCTTCTTGTTGCTTTCGAGGGGGAACTCGTCCTCCTCCGAGGGAATAGCATTCATGCGGCATTCCCTGGCCTTAGATCGGCTTCCTCGGACCTCTCCAATACCTGAAGGGGTAGGAAAATTTACCTTAGGATGTAGGGTAGAAAGGATCGCTTCGAAGGCTCGGATGGAAGGCCTTCTGCATATAGCGTTGTATGTTCGGGACGAGGCCTCTACTACCCAAAATTTAGTGGGCTCCGTTCTTCGAAGAGCTCCCTCCCCCCATGACATTGGCATGATCACTGTTCCGAGAGTGCGGCAGGCTTCTCCCAAGAAACCTACTAAGGGAACGTCCGCTACCTCTAGCTGTTCTTTTTTCAATCCCATGGCCAGATAAGTGGGTAGGAACAAGACATCCACTGAGCTGCCCGTATCAATGAGGATTCGCTGAATCGCAAATCCGTGGATAACGGCCATAACTACTAGGGGGTCTTCGTAAGGGTAAATTATACCTTTCAGATCTTCGGACCCGAAAGTAATGATGGGTAGCCGTGTTCCTTGAACGGAGCACACAGGGGGTCCTTGTTCTGTTCGACTGGCTTCCTTTTGATTGTTCGTCCCGATGGGGCGTTATCTTCATACAATTCCGGTGTAGGGGGTAAGTTCCGATGCCCTGTAGTTCTTTCTCGTGAATTCTGCTGACGCCCCCCTGCCCACTCTTGAGGTCGCCTATGTTCCGAGGTTCTTTCCCGAGACCGACGATGTTCTGTAGTTCTCCCTCGGGACGGGCCACTAGGAGTTGCTTCCTTTTGTTCCCTTCGCGACCTTTCCCATACATTCGTTCTGGGTTCTTCAGGATTATTTTCTTTAAGGTAATTCTTCAAATATCCCACTTCTAGAAGGCGGAGTACTTCTCTACGAAGGGTGGTACATTCCTCGGTGATGTGTCCATAGGTTTTATGGTATTTACAGTACTTACCCGTGTCCTTGTCTCGATTAGGGAATTTGGCTGGTAGAGGCCAGTGCAACTCATCGTTGCCTCTCATTACGTTGAGTACCTCCGGGGGAGTAATAGTCATTGGAGGTAGTGGCACAAGTCGAAGAAATTTTTTGACTGTACCGCCTTCGTCTCTACGCGGGTTAGGTTTTCCTTCTTTACTTTTTTCCTGAGCTTTTGTTTCCCTCTCGGCGCGTTCTAGATGTTCATTGTCCTCCCGTTCCATATGCTTCTTCGTACCTTCCACTTCCTCCATTAAAATGTAGACCTCGGCCTTCTGCATGAGCTCGTTCATGTCCGTGACACGATTTCCCATGAGATATCAGAAAATATCCACCGTTCGAAGCCCCTGAGTTAGTATGTCCGCCAATATGGTTGGGCTGACGTTAGGGACATCCAGAGCCTCCTCCGTGAAGCGTTTTATATACCCTCGTAGGGGTTCATCTTTCTGCTGTTTGACCGTGAAAAGATGGGTAGCGGACTTGGGATATCGTCGGTTGCAGGCAAATTGCCGCACAAATAAGTGAGCTAGTCGGTCAAAACTCGTAACGGAGTTAGGAGAAAGGTGAGTGAACCAAGCCTGTGCCCACCCACCGATGGTAACCGGGAACACGCGGCATAAGTTATGAGAAATTCGCATTGAACGCCGTCAATTCTTGGAAGAATTTTGGGTATTTTCTTTCTGATGCACCACAAATCATTTGTCATGCGACAAACACGATTTTCAGCCAATTGAAAATGACACCACCACTCCCCTCTCAAGAGTTCGTTGCCCCGATCCCTAACCTTCCCAACAACCACCGAAATTCTCAACCAAGCAGAACTACAACTCGCCTTGTCCAACAACAACAACCAATTGCTGCCAATTCAGAAGCCATGAACAATGGATTCAAACTTAAAATCCAAGGATCCGTTGCCTGCCGAACTTTCTGTCCAATGTTGGGGGCTCGTCAGCAATCCGTGTTGTCTTGCATTATGAGTTCAGGTGAAGATAGCTATTATGAGTTCATACCAGACATCATTCGAGTCTGTGAAATTTTACAAACAAATTGTTGTGCCTAGTCCCATCTCTTGAGTGTAGAGGAAGAGTTATTAGATTGGAGTAAAAGAAAAAGAAAAAAAAAACAACAACAATTGCTACTGAATGATGGCCTTGAGGACAAGGCCTAAGTTCAACGGGTGAGAAATGTTATGGACCTAGTTATCTTAGTTAAATTATATATAGCAGTTAATGTTTAATTATATTATTATTATTATTAGAACCGTGTGTTATTTTAGTTAGTGGGCAAGTAATTAAAGTTAGTGGTTAATTAAGGATAATGGTTAGTGATATTAGTGGGTATTAGAAGTTATCTTAATTGCTATTTATATGTAAAGCTTTGTACACATTATTTTTAAGAAGAAATGAAATTAAATTAGTTTAGTTAAATTCTGTATTTCTCATCTCCATTCTTAAGAGTTCGTTCTCACTTAAAGTAGAACACAACCCGTTAGGATCTTAGATTCTAACATATCATCTTCTCACCTGTCCCGCAACTTTTGGACAGATTTGTTCTATGAAAAGAGCATAAATACTAATATATTAAATTCTAAAACACATAATGCACATATGTGTATATATATGTATTTATATAATATATGTAAATGAATTTAAATTTAACATGACATCACTTGCATACTTTGCCTCCACCTCGAAATTTACCGAGTCGCTTGTCAATCCATCTAGTTAGTATTCGGAGGTATGCCAATTTCTTTGACCATAACAAACGAAATTTATTAATCTAATATACGATCGAATGTTGCATTTAATAAACTGTTTCAAGTAGGCCCACTCGTCAGCCGGAAGACTTCCACCATACCAAGTGACTATCTTTTTTTTTCTTTCTTTTTCATGTTAGTCCTCGATTGGTTGGATCTTTTCACGGGTTTCTCATTATGCCAAGATTCTATATATTTCGAACACCTCGACTTAGGGATTAAAATATGGTGGTATTTCTTCAACTCCGGGTAATACCAAGGCATATTTCCTTGATCTTGTCGAGAATGCCTTTGTAATGATCATGACAAGCCATTTGGTACAATTGGTCGATGATCTCGTCATGTTCTCACTTAAAGTAGAACACAACCCGTTAGGATCTTAGATTCTAACATATCATCTTCTCACCTGTCCCGCAACTTTTGGACAGATTTGTTCTATGAAAAGAGCATAAATACTAATATATTAAATTCTAAAACACATAATGCACATATGTGTATATATATGTATTTATATAATATATGTAAATGAATTTAAATTTAACATGACATCACTTGCATACTTTGCCTCCACCTCGAAATTTACCGAGTCGCTTGTCAATCCATCTAGTTAGTATTCGGAGGTATGCCAATTTCTTTGACCATAACAAACGAAATTTATTAATCTAATATACGATCGAATGTTGCATTTAATAAACTGTTTCAAGTAGGCCCACTCGTCAGCCGGAAGACTTCCACCATACCAAGTGACTATCTTTTTTTTTCTTTCTTTTTCATGTTAGTCCTCGATTGGTTGGATCTTTTCACGGGTTTCTCATTATGCCAAGATTCTATATATTTCGAACACCTCGACTTAGGGATTAAAATATGGTGGTATTTCTTCAACTCCGGGTAATACCAAGGCATATTTCCTTGATCTTGTCGAGAATGCCTTTGTAATGATCATGACAAGCCATTTGGTACAATTGGTCGATGATCTCGTCATGTTCTCACTTAAAGTAGAACACAACCCGTTAGGATCTTAGATTCTAACATATCATCTTCTCACCTGTCCCGCAACTTTTGGACAGATTTGTTCTATGAAAAGAGCATAAATACTAATATATTAAATTCTAAAACACATAATGCACATATGTGTATATATATGTATTTATATAATATATGTAAATGAATTTAAATTTAACATGACATCACTTGCATACTTTGCCTCCACCTCGAAATTTACCGAGTCGCTTGTCAATCCATCTAGTTAGTATTCGGAGGTATGCCAATTTCTTTGACCATAACAAACGAAATTTATTAATCTAATATACGATCGAATGTTGCATTTAATAAACTGTTTCAAGTAGGCCCACTCGTCAGCCGGAAGACTTCCACCATACCAAGTGACTATCTTTTTTTTTCTTTCTTTTTCATGTTAGTCCTCGATTGGTTGGATCTTTTCACGGGTTTCTCATTATGCCAAGATTCTATATATTTCGAACACCTCGACTTAGGGATTAAAATATGGTGGTATTTCTTCAACTCCGGGTAATACCAAGGCATATTTCCTTGATCTTGTCGAGAATGCCTTTGTAATGATCATGACAAGCCATTTGGTACAATTGGTCGATGATCTCGTCATGTTCTCACTTAAAGTAGAACACAACCCGTTAGGATCTTAGATTCTAACATATCATCTTCTCACCTGTCCCGCAACTTTTGGACAGATTTGTTCTATGAAAAGAGCATAAATACTAATATATTAAATTCTAAAACACATAATGCACATATGTGTATATATATGTATTTATATAATATATGTAAATGAATTTAAATTTAACATGACATCACTTGCATACTTTGCCTCCACCTCGAAATTTACCGAGTCGCTTGTCAATCCATCTAGTTAGTATTCGGAGGTATGCCAATTTCTTTGACCATAACAAACGAAATTTATTAATCTAATATACGATCGAATGTTGCATTTAATAAACTGTTTCAAGTAGGCCCACTCGTCAGCCGGAAGACTTCCACCATACCAAGTGACTATCTTTTTTTTTCTTTCTTTTTCATGTTAGTCCTCGATTGGTTGGATCTTTTCACGGGTTTCTCATTATGCCAAGATTCTATATATTTCGAACACCTCGACTTAGGGATTAAAATATGGTGGTATTTCTTCAACTCCGGGTAATACCAAGGCATATTTCCTTGATCTTGTCGAGAATGCCTTTGTAATGATCATGACAAGCCATTTGGTACAATTGGTCGATGATCTCGTCATGCGCTGGACCCCGTTGAACAGTTTTCTACCACTAATTATAAACCTAAGTTTAAACTTTTATAACTAAATAATATGATTAATAAAGGTAAGATATATATTAAAATAATTAATGTGATATGTATAACTCCATACAAGAAAATTTGAGCCTTCTTCAATTCCCCATAAGTTGTGTATGGCTTCTTCAAAGCCCTCTTCAGAATCGCACTAATTATTGCCATTGTCTGTCTACCATTTTCTAACGTGTCTGAATACGAATCAACGTCTGGTTATGGACATTGGAAAGCGCCAAAAGACCTTGAGAGACACCTCGTTCGAGTGGCCCTCATCATTATTAGTCTCTGAGACGTACCTAACATGATCGTCTGTGTTTGTGGATGATGTTTCTGAATCATAAGTATATGCACATGTTGAAGGTCCATCAGAACTTGTGGGTCCTACCATCTCCGACAAAGAAGCTTAAAGGGGCGTTTGGTGTAATACAAAATAGAATATAAGCTTACAAAGAATTGTCACGCCTAAGTCCCAGAGTGTCGCAAGTGCACGAATCAAATAATTATAAAATGGTAAGTATAGTTACAAACCAAGTATCGAATCCCAAGGGAGTAGTTGATTGTTGAATGAATCACTTAAATGCAAAATACTAACTTACTGTCAATTTTGTCTCTTGTGTTTGTAGGGTCAATGCTATTTATTCTAAGACAGCTATGAATGCGTTTAATTTGAGAATGCTTAATAACTAGGATGCAAGAATGAATTCTATATAATATTCAAGAAAATAGTAAATTATGGTTTTGGATGTTTAAATGCAAAATAACAATAAGTCTAAGAATGTAATTAAATCTATTAAACTAAGAAAGCTTTGAATTAAACTAAATTAACTAAACAAGAACAAAACTGAATTGATTGATTGGTTGTAAGCAATATAAAGAAAGATTATTTAGAGGTCGAGTTTCACTAAGATCTCTTTCTATATTTAGTTCTAGTCCTCGGTAGATGCTTGATGGTACACACCTAATGGATTCGCGGCATATGGCAAGAGTTATCTCAACGACACTCCTATGAGTCTCCAATAACCTATTGTGTTAACGGAATCAGTCCAGTTGTCAGTTGTTTTAGTAGAGAGTTCCAATCTACAACCCAATTAACTTATCCGTCTCGCTTTAAAAAAAACAACATAATTAAGATATAATGTGATCTAGATATTGCACTCCAGTTGCTTTCGCAAGTTCAGAGTAACAAAGGAATTATATATATATATATATATATATATATGATACTCCTTACCGTTCTCCACTCCAGGTGGCCCCACACGGGTGCTTTCATTTTATCCCAGCGAGAGTAAGGTTAGTCAGAAGCCATACCATTATTCTATCTAAACATGCAAGAACAGCAAGTACACACCTCATAAATTAACTAAAATATATTCATTAATCCGAGTTACTCTCCTACTCCAAACAATGAGTAAGTTAGCTGTTCAACAATCATCAAATAAGTAAACAACATAAATAAGATAAAAAAAGTAAAGAAAAGCTTCTCCGATCCGGTGGAACTTCGTTGCTTGATTATTATTCTTCTCTCTTTGATGATCTATTACTTTGCGGTGCTCTCTTTCTCCGGCGACTTTTAGGGTTTCTGTGCTCGAAAGTTTTTGTATGCTACTGTAAGTAGTTTTCGTCACCTCCCTTGTTGTTCAACGAACCCTCTTTATTTATAGTTTTCCTTCACGTTTTGGGATTATTTTAGGGTTTCTGTCGTTGCGACCCAACTATCAGTAGATGCACGATTAGGAATGCGCGATCTGACATCACGCAGCAGTTGCGCGATCTGCTTTTCCAACGTTGTTCTCATCGCGCTGGTTTTTGCCTCTTCTGCGCGATCCTCTGATGTTCTCTCTTCAATCTCCTTTACTCAAATCTTTTTTCATTGAATTTCCAAATTAGTGCTTTGACCCTTTGTATTCCAAAAGCATCCATTTTGGTTCTTTTTAGGTTAGTTTCATCATGACTCCATAAAATCCTAAGAAAAAAATTAAGAATACGAAAATAAGTAAATGTGCTACCATAAGTAATCAAAAGTATAAGCGAATTGCTACTTAAATCACACTTAACAACCGCTTATCAAATACAACCATACCTAAACCTTTGTTTGTACGTGAGCAAACTCACTTTTGACTCTATCCGAATTAGAATGTGGTTGTCAACATGCATAAGCGTGAGTTGTCAAAATGCACTCTATGGTCAAAACAGGAGATGGGATAGATTAAACAAATACAAGCACACCAATTTTAATATGGTCATCTTCACATCCGTTTCATTTGCTCTAATAGCATGTGATATTGTTGTTCGTGTATTAGAGTTATTTTCATTTAACAAGTTTATAAAAGCATATCTCTTAACATATAATCATTCCACTTTCCCTTTTCACTCTTTTATTACCCTTGACTCAAGTAGATTTCTTATCTTGAGGATCAGAAGACTTTATAAGCTTGTAATGTTAGGTTCGGGTATGCGCTATAAATGGAAAAAGTGATATATGCGTACTATAGATGTACGTAGTAAACCACTCATGTATTTCTCTTTCATCCCTTGTTGGTGCCTTCTTCATTTAGTCGTACGTTTTGGGCTTTCTTTTTGGCATATTTTCATATCCCTTTTCTTTTGCACATGTATTCAAACCAACCTATACTTCATGACTTTTCTGGAGACACCCCCAAACTTAAAGTTTTTGCATGGGTTATTTATGTTCTCTATTATATTTATCCTCCTTTGTTATTTAGATTTTTCATTATCACTCATGCTTTTGTTTTGAGCTCCTACCTTATCCCTCCAATGATCCACTATATCTATCTCTACAAATGGGTAGGATATTGATTTTTCATTTTCGGCTTAGCATGGGTAATTAGGCTTCACAAACAAAAGGCTCATAACAACAGGCTTCAGTGGGATACAATGGATACTCTTATTTTTCAAGAAGGTTTATGGCTTGAAAGGCTCAAACGAAGTCTATGGAAATGATGGTCTATTTCATTTTCTCAACACAATTTCATCTACAATCATCTCAAATAACAGCCAAGTAATTCGTTCAAGTTTCACAATTACATGCTTCATTACTATATTCTCATAAATAAGCAACACTAGTTTCACTTTCATACATAAACAGCAGATTGAAAAATTTCTATGTAACTAAAATACGCTTTTAACCATATTACACAAGATGTACCAAAAGTATTCATATTTTTCCACATCTCAAATTTGTACTATATTATGCATATACTATCATAGATCCACACTTATTCATGCTTTTCATGCTTCAAATTCTCATTTTAATGACTTAAAAAAAACTATAATCAAAAACTTAAAAACTAGATAAATACATAGCAATTAAGTAAACAAACAAAGCGTAGCTTCTCCCTTCACGCTTAAATCCTGCGATGTCCTCATTGCGTAAAAAATAGAAAGAATTAAAGTAAAGATCAGAGGACTCCCCTGATCAAGCTCAAAGCACACTCGTTGAATTTTCAGTGGAGTGACTTTCTTCGTTCATTATGCATTCCTCGGTCTCTCATAACTCTCTCCAGTCGAGATCGTTGATGTTGTGGAACTAGTACTTGATTTTCTCCAATTGATTCACTAAATCGGCATTAGTCTTTTCTAATAGTTCTTTAACCTCTAGTCATTGCTCATATGCCGTCTTCTGTCTCTTCGGTGGGGGTGATAGAATTTTTTCAATTTCTTCTATTGTTGATAATTCATTAGTGTTGAAAGTTGTTCTTATCACTTGTCTCACAATGTGATTTATGGATATGTATTTTGGTGGTTATGTCAGTATCAAGCTCCGGACATCCTTCTTTGATACAAATAACAGTTCATTACTCCAAAATACATGAAACATGGAGGACCCTTGATGATGTGTTCCTCCAAAGCTTTGATTATGATTTCTCCGATATTTAGTGTATCACCTCTTTTAATACACATCATGCTCTTAGCTTATTCCCATGAAACTTTTCCTTCATAATATGGCGATAAGATTCTCGAACTCACGAACAAATAAAGCTTCTTACAGATAGGTTGCAAGTCTCCATACTCTGCCTCCGACATGCCGTCTTTCACTGTAATGAAATGTGAGACCTTGTTGTAGAAGTGACCATGAAACACGTTCAGTTGTAAACTAATGTTGTAAACATGTATCCCAAACTAACATCCGAGATGCCTTCAAATTGTAATATTTGTTCACGTCCCTCGCGGTGATTTGAACTGAACCTCTAAGGCTAACATTACAATCGCCTTCTTCATAATGAGCATGGTATTCGCGAACAATGGTGTCGCTCACCATACTTGGTCGTCTCATCATTCATTCTAATCCCGCTTCCTCCAATATATTCCTAAACCTTCTTTCTTTTTGTTCATCAACAAAGTGGCTCCTTCGTAATGCCTTGTACAAGTCGAAGCAATCTTTGCTTAGGAATCGTTTGCGATGAAATTTTGGTTGGATCAATGGTGTAGTACCTTCCTGATGCCATGTTCTTCTACAAAGAACAAAAGAAAAATAAAAATTATTTCAAGAATTTTATATAGATAAGAGAAAGAGAGAATAGATAGTCTTATGAATCCTGAAATATAATAAAATTGCAAGAGTAATTAGAGTTATTAATAAGAACCTTTTAATTAGAAATTTAGAAAAATTTCGTTAAGTTGAATAGCTCTCCAATAATAAATAAGATAACAATGGAAACAACTCATGCATTCATGGAATTTAATCATAAGGAAAATATAAGTATAGTAAGAAAGGTAAAGTTAGAGATTGCTCATCCAAATTCTGAAGATCATGATTTTTGCATGTCTCGTGATGCCTTTCAAACTGAGAAACGTGCACTGCAAGAAAAATTTGAGATGTGATATGGTAATTGTGCGTCTGCTGTGTGATGTAAATTTGAAAGCGGTATTGGACGCGGTAGTTTCTGGAATTATTGCGCTACCTAATTAGATCGCGCGTATGAGACGCGATGTTAGCAGTGGTCGCACGTCCTGATCGCTCGTGCTACTGGAACACCTACTCTGCGTGCTCTGATTTGTGTTGTTCTCACTTTGTCCACTATCATCCTGCTTGTACCCTATTCGTCCCTCAACTTATATATTCTTTCATTTTCTTATGTTCTCTTCTCCCATCTCCATTTTTAGATCATAAAAATATTGGGATAAATTGATATATATGACTCGAAAATAAATTTGACCAAAAATTAAACTAAATGCTAGACACGAATTAAAAACTTACTATTGTGGGTTGCTCCCACACATCGCTTAGTTTATTTTTGGTTAGCTCGACGATCTTGGTGAAGAATCGGGAGTACTTTGGTCCACTCTCGGCACCGCGGTCTTTCTCCTCCTATGCTATTTGCTTCACTTTCACTTCTTCCAAAAGGCTCTCCTCTAACGCTGTTGCTTTCCTCGGTGCTATAACAGTTCACTTAGAGGTCCCTAGGTAGTTTTGAAAAAGCTTTTTCAAATGATTCCAACAACTTGTAAGATTCATCTGCATTGTTTTCCAAAAATCCTTCTCCTTGGACATTGTAGTCCAGTATGAGCATATTCTTCATTCTCATTCCATAGTAGAAAGATTGCACCATTGTATCTGTATGAATTCCGAACAGTGGTTCGACCATCCTGATCATTTCTTTGAACTTGTCCCACGCTTGCATAATTGTCTCACCTTTATCTTGTTAGTAGTTAAGAATTGCACTATTCGCTACCATTTCCTCTAAGTTTAGCGAAAATTTCGCTTTAATTTCTTTGTCAAAACCTTAGTGAACCAATCAAGTGCTACTTATGACAAGGACATAGGGAATACTATTAGATTTCTTGGTGAATTATTGTAAATCAGACCATCATAAAGACTCTCAAATTCGTGTGACATGCTACACATGATCTTCATCGTAGATGCCATTGAACACATACTTCCCAACCTGCTTGCTGAACAGTATGCACATCTTCTTATTAATTTCTTCGTCTTTAACTGGTGTTGTTGGGCGCAATTCTCGTGCAACTCTGGGAAAAAGTAGTGCTCTTAAGGTACTTTTGAGTATTTTTTCCTTATTGTTGAAAGGTGCAAGTGAAATTACACTGAGTGGCTCCATGTGTGCTCCTCAACTGGAAACAACAAAGTTATCAGTATCTCAACAAACAAGCTCAATGATTCATAAAAAACAAAAATATTTCCGACAACGGCGACAAAAACTTGATGGTGCGTTTGGTGTGATATAAAATAGAATATAAGATATATATATATATATAAATATATATATATATGTGTGTATGTGTGTGTGTGTGTTAGTCCTTAGCGTTCTACACTCCGGTTTTATCCCAACGAGAGTAAGGTTAGTCAGACATACGCATGTGCCTTTGGATCAGATCGGATCGAATCAAGGCTGGTAGTCGATTTCGATCCTGGAGAAATGAGGATCAAAATCAAATCAATTTAAAGCGATCTGATTCGATCCAAAACGATTCGATTTCGATCCCATTCGATTTGATTTTGATCCTATTTTCTTTTTTTCTTATTTTTATTTTAATATCAATGAAACAAACATATACTATTGATTATTTTGTATCTAAAATTAAAGAAAGCTTAAATAAACATGAATACAATGACAATTTCAAACAAATTAACAATCATTAGTGGATTTTTCCTTATAAAATACTAATCCAATGTTCAAATTGTAATCCCAAAAGGAAGACAAGTCATAGTCTGTGCTTGTAATTAGTATGTTACAATTCAGGATTGTACATATATAATAGATACAAAAGTATTATAACTCTAAGTAGTTAAACTTCAAGACATATATTAAGTTAATTAGTAGCATTTTATTAGTATTATATATTTATTTATTTTTAAAAAGTTAGATGAGTATTTGATTTTATTTTTAACCTCTGAAATCGAGGATCAAATCAAAGGGCGTTCGATCCTAAGGAAAAATCAAAAGTCGGAGAAAATATTTGATTCAATTTTCGGATCGGATCATTCGATCGATTTTTCACCGGATTCGATCGATTCAACTTTTTTTGCACAGCCCTAGTCAGACAACATACTATTATTCTATCTAAACATGCAAGAACTACAAGTACACACCTCGTAAAATAACTAAAATATATTCATTAATCGGAGTTACTCCCCTACTCCAAACAATGTGTAGGTTAGTTCCTCATAGTAATGAGTTAACGATCATCAAAAAAGTAAACAACATAAACAAGATAAAAATAGTAAAGAAAAGCTTCTCAGATCCGTTGGGACTTCGTTGTTTGACTATTCTTCTTCTCTCCTTGACGATCTCTTCTTCTTCAAAACCGCTTTCTAACACAAAATAATTCTACTAAACTAAGACTTTGTGGTGCTCTCTCACTCCAGCGGCTTTTAGGGTTTCTCTGTTGTAAAGTTGTCATATGTTACTGTAACTGGTTTTTTTCATCTCCCTTGCTGCTGAACAACCCCTCTTTATTATAGTTTTTCTTAACGTTCTGAGCTTATTCTTGGGTTTTCTGTCGTTCTGGCCCAACTTTTGATAGATGCACGATTAGGGATGCGCGATCTGACATCGCGCAGTAGTTGCGCGATCTGCTTTTCCAGCGCTCATCTCATCGTGATAGTTTCCGCCTCTTTTGTTCAATCTTGTAATGTCCGCTCTTCAATCGCCCTATGCTGATGTCTTTCTTCATTGAATCTCTAAATTAGTCCTTTGACCCTTTTTATTCCTAAAGAGTCCATTTTGGTAATTTTTAGCTTAGTTTTATCATGACTCCATTAAGTTCTAAAAAAATACAAAACAATACTAAAATAAGTAAATATGCTATCATAAGTAATCAAATTTATAAGCAAATCGATACTTAAATCATGCTTAATAGACTTTTATCAAAGTTGATGCAAAATGACCAGGAATGACTAGTTCCATACTTGATGTAGGATCGTGTAGTGGCCTGCTTATGCATATGATGTCGATCCTCGCGGTGATGCACTAACGCATCGCAGTAGTCCAAGCAAAATAGAGTTCCGCCAATCCCATAGGTTCTTCAAGATAGCAGGTGTGGGGTTAGAGGGTTCGGGATCCTGCGTTACATGATGCATCAGTTTCGCAGATCAAAACATCACCGCCTGGAGTAGGCTCCACCGACATACAAGTCACATGAGGCATATAATCCATAATGATGCCTCTATATGAAACTACTCTAAAGCGAGATTAACAACCCTATAGACACTCGTCCAGTCACTGTTGTCGGCTCCTACCCTTAGCCTATTCTTGCACCTGCATATTTTAACAAAGTTGATTACGACGCTTCTACTGTGGGAATTGGTGTGGTGCTTAACCAAAAAGGTAATCCTATTGCTTTTTTTTTTTTGAGAAAAGTTTAATGGGAGTAGGCAAATTATTCAACCTATGATAAAGAGTTCTATGAAGTTGTTAGAGCTTTAAGCCATTGGAATCATTATCTCATTGCCAAAGAATTTGTTCTATTTTCTGATCATAAGGCTTTCAGTCTTATACTTTTCATATCAAGCACAAATTAAGCAAGCAAAGTCAAGTGGTAGATGCATTAAGTCGAAGACATTCTCTACTCTCCGTGTTGCAAGTAGAAATTTATAGGTTTGGTATTCTTAAGGGGCAATATTAACATGATTTTGATATTTGAAAGACATGCGAGGATTGCTCAAATGGTTCTTTTAGTCATTATTGTTACAAGATGGATTTCCTTGCAAAGATAATCAACTTTGCATTCCTCAAGGTTGTTTAAGATTGGCGATTGTCAAAGAAGCTAATGGTGGTGGACTTACTGAAAATTTTGGAAGAGCCAATACGTTGGCGCATGTCAAATAAAATTTCTATTGGTCAAGGATGGACAAAGATGTTCCAAGTCGTGTTGACTGATGAATTTGTCACATAGCAAAGACTCAAGTTTAAAATAGCGTCTTATACACTCCATTTCTAGTCCAATGGCCCAGTCACGTGTAAACCAATATGTTTTTTTTGGTGCCATTACGTGAGTAGGTCGCGAGCCCACATACATCATGGGTAGGAAAAAATGCTAATATAACATGAGTTGTAATTGATAGTACACGAGTGTAATGCCATACTTGGACTACGACATTCTATTTAATAGTGAGATTATATGCTCATTTATTTTTTTTATCTTGGTTTAAATGGGCCTTATAAGACTTTATAGGGCTCGTTTGGTTGGCCCTAAAAGGTCTTATAAGGCCCGTTTAAACGGGATTGAACAGTATTAACCCATGCTTTGATTACAAGGGCTACAAACGGGGTCATCCATATTGAATATAGATAACCCGGTCCTCATTAGCATTTTTGGTCGGCAGTGATGAGCCATTTAAGGGAATATGACTTCCACAGTGTTTTTTACTCTACAAGCAAAATTACCTATTTGTCCTCACAATTAACGGTTCTCTTCTTCAACCATTTGCAGCCAAATCGATCAGCAAACCCTTCATCCAAATTGCAGCTACAGTCGACCAATAGTTGAAAATTAACACTGGGTTTTCCTCTAGGACTATCTTTTTAATTTTCTTTAATCCAAAGTAAAAGACGATAGAGCAGTTGCGCGATGAACCGATCTCGGAATTCAAAGAAGCTTTCAGCCCTTTCAAAGCGCAGCCCTTTCCGATCTCTAAACTCCATTTTTCTATTCCTTCTGCAAAAGGCAAAAATAAAAAATATTTAAAATAAAAAAGAGCGCAATATTTTACATAAGTATCAACAATGGCGTTTACGGTGGCCTCTTTTTGCATTTTCAACCTTACGTTATTCAGAATGTTATTCAACCTTATGCACGATTCCATTTTATTCAGTCGTTGTTGACATAATCTGATTGTGGATTCGTTTAGCTGAGAGTTAATTAAAAGGAAACTGTAAAGATGAATGCAAACTATAAGAGGAAAATGACAGATTCCGCAATTTGCTCCTAAATAGATAGTTGTTTTTTTTTTTCGTATATTGTTACTCTAAATGGTTTGTTCATTTCCATGTGTAAAGAGTTTTTGGACCTCTTATTTGGGTTCTCTTATGAGGTGAACTTTGTATGTTAGTAATTTTCTAAAAAAAAAACTACAATGTCGTTTCGCCCCCCACCCCCCCAAAATTAAATTTCTGGGTCCACACCTACTTAGAAGTTTCCAGATATCATACATACATAATTGGTGTCTGAAACATTGGATAATTTAAAATTATATAAAGCAGTTATTAAGAAGAGCTAGTTTTTGCATTACTATGTTACAATACAAGGATTTCGGGCATTACCGATAGGGTTAATAGCGCCAGGTGCCTTGTCGCTAGGAAGATGGGTCGTTAGCGATTATTCGTCGTTGCTAAGATCATTAACGACAGGCACCCACCCGGTCGATTGACCCATCAAAATCATTAAATGCTACAATATTAATATTAAAATAAAATGGGCCCTAGTAGGCCCAGTAATGTCCGCCTACCAGAGCACCGTAGACCACCCAATGGTCGGTACTGAGGCATGAATCCCATATAAATAGGGGTCGTGCCCCACTCTCGCATTCACACTAATGTGTACGTATAGTAAAAAGTACTATATAGATCACGTTTTAGAACTTTTTAGTTATGATATGGCAAAGAAGGGTTAGAAAAAATAGTTAGGTGCCCATAAGAGTTGGTAATTTTTTTGATTTTAGAATATAGTTAGGTCCCTAGTTTGGATATATTTTGATTTATTTAGCTTATATGTTTTTAAAGTTGTTATTCAATTAGTTTTAGTTACATAAAGTTCTTATTTGTATTTAATTATTAGTTATAAATTTCACTTTACATAGAAAAATAGGGCTATAGATTTGTTATTGTAAGCACCTGTAGAAATTTGACGAAATATTAAAATTGCTCTATAACTTTTTTTCAAAAGTTAAAATGCCCATTTTTTTCGGGCCTTGCAAAAATGCCCCTGAGTTTTGAAATTTCTTGTAAAAATGTCCGATTGCCTTATTTGGACCAAAATTGCCAACGTGGCGGTACAGTCAATGCCACCTCAATAAAGTGATCCGCCACGTCATATTTTCAGCCAATATATATAAATAATAATAATAAACACATATATATATATATATAAATAATAAAGATATATATATATATATATATATAAATAATAAAGATATATATATATAAATAATAAAGATATATATATAAATAATAATAAACATATATATATAAATAATAAAGATATATATAAATAATAATAAACATATATATATAAATAATAAAGATATATATATAAATAATAATAAACATATATATAAATAATAAAGATATATATATATATATAATAATAATAAACATATATATAAATAATAAAGATATATATATATATATAAATAAAAATAAACATATATATAAATAACAAATATATATATATAAATAATAATAAACATATATATATATATATAAATAATAAACATATATATAAACATAATAAACATATATATATAAAACAAATAACAATCAAATACAAAAAAAACCCCTACCCCCCCACTCCCCCCCCCCCCCCCAACATCCATGATTGCAGCGGTGGTGGCGTCGATTTGACGCCACCACCACTGCAAATCGTGGTCGCCACCACTGCGATTTGGCAGTGGTGGTGGCGGGGCGGGGAGGGGTGGTGGGTACCGGTGATTTGGGTGGTTTTGCTCGGCGGCGGGGCGGGCGGCGGGGGGGGGGGGGGGGGGGGTGGGGGGTACCCGGTGGGATGAATTGTTTTTAATCTTTTTTATTTATTTATTTTATATAATGTTAAAATATTTATTATTTTATAAATAGTTATATATTTTTATATATATGTTAATTTTGTTATTTACAAATGATTATATATATATATATATATATGTTTATTAAGTGCAATTTATTTTGGGGTGCAAATCCAATATTTAAAGTTATAAGGGTTTGTGTGAAAAACGTATTTTGGCTGAAAAATATGACATGGCATTGACAACTTGTTGACTGTACCGCCACGTAGGCAATTTTGGCCCAAATAAGGCAATCGGACATTTTTACAAGATATTTCAAAACTTACGGGGCATTTTTGCAAGTCCCGAAAAAAAGAGGCATTTTAACTTCTGAAAAAAAGTTACAGGGCAGTTTTAATATTTCGTCCTAAATAACTCAAACTACACACGTACTATAATTTGGACTTGTAAGAAAGTAGTAGAACTTAAATAGCACATATTTGAATAATAGATGTCAAACGATGCTCTACGGTCATGTTCTTCATCTAGTAGTGATGCCTGGAAGAGGAGTCGTCGACCAAATCAGTTCCAATCTCAGCCGATTGCAGAAGATGTCCATGGGGATCCATCACACGTCGAAAACTTTTATTTATTCACTATGAGTGTATATTCGTTAGGGATCCCTTTGCCTCGTGGGTTGCTGGTGGATCTACTTCGTCTACTCTTACTATGATGTAGAATCCCATTAGAGACGACAAACACCCATTGCATTGTCTAGAGCTGGGCTAGTAGACCGAAAGCATAAGCAGTTGGATCGCCTTGGACCCACTAAGCAGAGACGGGTGCTAGTTGGATCATCTGGTGTTGGACCTAGTAATCCAATGTGACCCCTTAGCGGTGCCTATTGAAGATTTGCCCTTGCTAATTTGCAAGATCACCACATTATATACTGGGATCTTAAGAGACATTTAATGACCCAATGGAGGATAGTAGCCATTATTAGCGCAACCCTCAAGAGGATTTTGACTGTAGCATATCCAACTTATGAAGACCTTCCTTAGCCGATGATTGAGTAGTTGTGGCTTCGGTTTAAGGTGACAAGTTATTTTTCCTAGTTTTTATTTGTGTTTATTTTTTGTATTTTGCTTATCATATTCAACTAACTTTAGAATACTATTTACAGAGTATATACCAATGAGATCAAGCCATACACGGTGCGGTACATGATATATTTGAGTACTTTGCTAAATTGCGAAAAACAATGATACGGGACGAGATTAGTCGGGCAAAGAGAGACTGTTTTGCGAGGAAGGATGCTCTGATGTTGGTTGAATATTCGATTAAGGGAAGATTTTTGTGAAACATAGGCAAAAGAAGGAGACAAAGAAAAAGTCTACGACTTGTACAGAGAACCGAAGAGCAAAGAAGAGTATTGAGGAGGTCCCCAAGGCACCTGGTACTTATTCTACATTACTTGTCGTACAGAGCATGCTCATAACATGGTATGGATTTATTAAACTTTGTTATTGTACTTGTTATTAAACATTATTATTGTAATTGCTGTGATTTTTTGTTATTAGACTTTCACTTTGACAAATACACAGTCGAGGATAAAATTCCACCGCGACGCTATCAGATGTATTTTTGTTATTCTACTTTCATTTTTGTATTCTTAATAATTTGGTACAAGGTCGTAGCTTACGAACGAGTACAAGGAATTACAGAAATAACATATAACCTAATACAAACTATGCCAACTACCGTTAATGTTAGCCTCTAAGTTGACTTTGTCTAGAACACAAAAGACGACACTCGGATTTCTTCAAGCATATGTCGAATCTTCTCAGGATGTCGAATGTTGGATGATGTTGAAAGCGCACTGATATGTCGAAGATACACGATATCGGGCATAACGCATATATCGGGTGTTATGGGGATGTTGAATTGAGGAGATATAGGAGATGGACTCCACAACGGCGGTTGATGTATGTCGGGTAAAGTATTATAATGAAATATGTATAGATATCGAAAGAATATGTTTGATATCCTGCATGAACAGTGTATATTAATTAATGAGTGTGTCTTGAATTGCGAACCAGACCTATATATAGATATCAAGAGAGGGGTCCATTCTCGAGATTTGCAGCAAATGCGACCATTTTGATAAGAGGCAGGATATCGGGCAAAAGCCGCTTGGGCCACTAAATCAGCTCGGCTGGCCCATTTGGCAATTATCCATATCATATAGTCCCCCAGTTTAGAAGATATCTTTGTAAATGATAGCTTTTAAACTATGTAAATTATGGCATCTGTACATCACGTCCCCTAGTTTATATGTGGGGACCACAACGGTTTGTCAATGTGATATTTTGAATTCTGGGTCCCGTACTATGAAATTGACAGGCGTAGAAAATTTCATTAAAACTACTTATGTCGTTCACGCCTTGACCTGAGGCACCCATGCGAACATTTCAATAAAGTGACCTTGTTTTGTCAGTTAATATATAAAAAGATTGTATGACAATTGTTTTTTAAATTGTAATCAAATTTCGACATCGATATCGAATACATGCGATCGAATAATGGAAATATGTTGAATGTATGATATCGACATCAAACATGGGCATCAATATCGAATCAAGTTATATAGATATCGACTATGGAATCAAATATCGAATATACATTATTTGGAGATGGCAGGCGAACCATTAACATTTTATGCGTAGCCAATCGCTTATTAGCTATATATAGGAGAGAGGAGGAGAGAGAAAACGTTTGTCTTCGTTCGATAACGTACTAATTTCTGTAAAGGTATAGCAAATTTTCTACAGATGTCGAATATTTCCTTTCGACATCAGGATTTCAATTTGAAAAATGGATAACGAGATGCCTAAAATTCAATACGGGTTACTTGATATCCCTTTTCGACATAAGACAGTATCCATGCTTTATTTTTACTTAGTCAAATTTTTATCAAATTTAAAGATTTGAAGCTATTTGCTTACCAGGCTACCTTTCTCTTTTTAGGTTTTCTCAGCAATTAGTTTAATTACCGCACATGTAATCAAATGTGGTTTTCTCGATTTGATTCAGAATTTGCAGGCTTTTGTAGGTCTTTTTATGATTTTGACGAGGAGTCTGTAGAAGAAAATGAATACGGCTTGTTGGGACAAGCAAAGAAATGGTTTATACACGCTAGAGAGATATGGTATTCAGTGCGTTGCATAAACCTGAACACTACTACGACAATTATGATCTAGGGTTTATGAAATAAGATTCCATGTTAAAGATGACCGGATGCACACCCCTCTAATGATTCATATTGCCGTGAATGGCAAGCATTTTGTCAATGGCTTGAGGTTTTCTATTCATCCACTCATCAACACCTTGCTGAGTGGAATAAGTTTTTGCCTTGTTCAGTTGTTGCAAAGTTCTTTTGGGGCTTTGGTAGAATTCATCTTGGTGATGGAGTCTCTTAACGCCCAGTGTGGCGTTAATGAATTCTGAAAGTTGTATAGCGTGGTAACGAATAAGAAGGTTGGGAGGGGGTTTCATTTTGTGAGAGCAAATGCTGGTCACAAATGTTTGATTGTCGCCCAATCTAGTTATGGGGTCTGGGCGAAGAAACAATTCTTTTATGTTAAAGAAATGAACCTGGGCGAGTTTGATTGTTTGCCCAAAGTTTGGTCGAGGACTAAAAGATACGGTATCCCAGCGGGCGCTGGAGCTCATGCATGAGGGGGGGGGGTTGAAGAATTTAGTTAAGTATTATTTTGACCATACGCTCTTGGTGAAGGATGATGTCGTGAGAGGTGGTGGCTTATCGCCCAAGAATAATAACGGTCCCCATAACTTGGGTATATATTTAAAGATGTGTTTCTTCTTAACTTGTGTAAGCACATATATGTGCTTCTGTCATATGTCTTTGTGTAACTTGCTTGTTACATCTTTTCGGCAGTCACGCTCGTTATGGGTCGCCAAGCTAAAATGCAACAATATGCGGCCGTAAGGTGACCAGCTACTGTTGCGGCTGGTAGTGGGGCTAATAGGGCAGATCCCAATGTGCTCAAAACTCGCGGGCAGACTTGTTAGTGATCTCAGACGAAGGAGATTGGTGACTCTCAGGGCGATAGGGCATCCAGCCCACCATACCACAGTGGGGATTTCATAAATGTTCCTGTAGGTGATGTATGAGCCAGCTCCAGCAATCGTCAAGCCACGCGCGCTCATCCCAAGACAGTCTCAGGCTTGGCTTGGGAAAAAGACTGATCCCTAGGATTTTTTACGCTTGTCGAACGGCTGGCCTTGCCACTCTAGGTCCCAGCATCAATGTTGGATCCTATGAGTTTACTGAGAGTATGGTCAATTAGCAATATGGGCCGGACTGTCCCTATTGTGGCTTAGTTTTGCATGTTAAAGGTCACAAGATCAAGCAACCGCTGTTCGACGTGGCATTCATGTCTTCCAAGCCGTAAGTGGCAGAACTAGTGTCTTACTTAATTTTAACCTTCGTTTAAACTATGTAAGATTTTATGTTTTTCCTTGATCGAATATGCAATATGTTGATTTTACTCAGGTTGGCAAATTTGTGTCCACGAGTTTGACCGTGGGGAACAATGCTGATGTCGATAAGGTAGAGGATGTGGCGCGAATCGCGTGAACTTAGATATGATGGCTAACTTTGACCCAACTGCAACTGATAGGGCGATTGCAAAGAAAAGCCATGCTCTGAGTCAACTTCCCACTGCCAACCAAGTCCTTGCTTCTTCTCAGGTTGAGTACAAGAAACTAAAGCCTGAGCTTGAACAAGCTAAGAAGGATGTCTGTGCTGAGACGAAAGGTAAAGAAGCTATAGAGCTTTAGCTAAAAGAGATGAAGGCAGATAATTTTCACCTTTAATAAAAGCTTGCAGAGGCCATCAGAGCCCTCCAATTCGAGGTAGAATCATGTTAGGAGCCTTCAATTTTTATATCTTTTTAATAACGGGTAACTTTGGTTCTTAGAATCTTTTTGTTTTATCGCATAGGACCCATCGCCTAAAATCAAGGAGCGTATTGTGACGCAGTTCATGCTGAACAATACATATACGAAGATCAATGTGAGACGTAGCATCATGGGTAGCCGATGTTACAATGGATGCTGGTTTATGGTCAGGCACCAAGAAGGTCGACAGGCCAGCAGAGGGTCAAATGTTTGGCAGAGCATTGACTGCAAGAAAAGATTGGCCGTCAACTTCGGCTTTGGTGCCGGTTGAAGATATGGTTGTGTCTTAGGTAGGGAATCAAGTATATGGATGGTTGGCACTGGATGACGTGTTGGCCGAACGAAACCGTAGGGGTCAGCCTGGGCACTAGCATGAACGCTAGGTGCTGGGTGCCAGCACAGACGCTGGGTGACAGCCTAGGAGCCAGCCTGGGCACCAGGCTGCCTACACAGGAGCCTCATCATCATGCATTTGGCACATGTACTTTCCCTTATCAAAATAAAATTATATTTGAGGAAGAGGTCCATGGTGATGCTAGCAACATCTCGACCAAGTGTCAAGAGAAATGAATGAGTCGTTTGGATGCCATGTGCGGCGCTGATTGGAATCCTCTTGATGACTCCAACTCTGATGAGGACTCTAAGCCCAATGCCTTTGCCGAGATCTTGCAGAAATGAGTCTTAGCGATGATTGGCATAAAGGGCATGCCTCCGTACCTAGACTAATAATCGTCATGGCGCTGCATCGCCGTTTTATCCTTTTTATAATCATTTTGAATAATTGTGTTTTCTTGAATATTTTTCTATCTTGATTTTGGGATTATGTTTGTAGTTTTAACATATGTTGTGGTTATTCTGACTATCTTTTGCATTAGATAGTTTATTTCAATGTTATATGATTATGCGCTCTATTATTGCAATAAATAGGCGTGTTTCTTTTTAATTCGGAAGACGGGGGGAGTATGCGTTCCTGTTTATGCTATTGTTTGTCATATGTCGTATGGTAGGAAATGAGTTTATCATTTTTTACTGTACCCTGCCTCATAGTAGATAAGTCGACCCATTAGGGTATTTTCTGTCGTACCCCATAGGATAGGAGACAAGTCAAACCGTTAATGTATTTTCTGTCGTATCCCGTATGATAGGAGGTAAATCTACCCCGTATAATAGGAGATAAGTCACCCGTTAAGGTATTTTTTGTCGTATCCCATTAAATAGGAGATAATTCTACTAGTTACGGTATTTTCTTCCATATCCCATTAGGTAAGAGATAAGACTACCGGTTAAGGTATTTTCTACCGTATCCCGTAGAATAGGAGATAAATCTAGTCGTTAGGGTATTTTCTGTTGTATCCATTAAGATAGAAGATAATTCCATCTGTTAAGGTATTTCCTTCTGTATCCCGTTGGATAGGAGGTAAGTCTATACGTTAAGGTATTTTCCGTCGTATCTCGTAGGATAGGAGACAACTCTACCCATTAAGATTTGTTTTGTTGTATCTCGTAGGATATGAAATAAGTCTACCCGTTAAGGTATCTTAAGCCGTATTACGTAGGATAGGAGATAAGTCTACCCATTAGGCCATTTTTTGTCGTATCCTATATGATATGAGGTAAGTCAACCCGTTAAGGTATTTTATACCGTATCCCGTAGGATATGAGATAAGTCTACCTGTTAAGGTACTTTCTGTCGTATCCTATAGGATATGAGCTAAGTCTAAGGTATTTTTTGTCGTATCCCGTAGGATAGGAGATAAGTCTACATGTTCAGGTATTTTCTGCCGTATCCCATAGCATATGAGATAAGTCTACACGTTAAGCTATTTTTGGTCGTATCTTGTAGGATAGGAGATAAGTCCACCCGCTATGGTATTTTATACTGTATCCCCTTGGATATAAGGTAATTCTACTAGTTAAAGTATTTTATGCCGTATCCCGTAGGATAGGAGGAGATAAGTTTGTTCTTGCAGACATATTTGACAATATAGAAGATATGTATGACTTTGGCAATGTAAAGATTAATGATAGATATTGACTGAAACCGGGTATATTCCGGTCCGCCTACGTATCCCGTGATATGGGAATCAAGCTGGTGTAGTTCCCTTTCTTTTAATTACATGCCATCTCATATAGGGCTATTTAGGGGAATTCAAATTGTTTGAACATAACTGAAACTGTAAAAAATTTAGAAAAAAAATTGTGACTCTGAGACGACTACTCCGCCATTTGTTCAACTCTAGGTGCAAGGACCCTTGGTTCTCATCCTTCCTTGATCATGGGAAGCTTCACTTACGCGATGTAACATAGTCATGCCTCTTTGTGGTTACCTATAATCTCACCGACTCCTCTGGGATCGTGAATTTCATTTTATGTGGGTATGTTGATACCACGGCATGTATCGCATTTAAAGTTGGCCGCCTTATGATCACATTGTAGGCAAATGGTTGGTCAATGATCATGTATTCAACAATTGAGAGTCCTTATGAACGGTTTCTCACCGAACGACGTTGGTAATGTAACTTGTCCTAATGGGACAATGTGCACTGTTTGATATGGTGCTTGATTTTTGGTCATCATCTTATCGTGGAAAATAGTCTAATATGCAAATGCATTGATCTGATCTACCGTCGTAGGGTTCTCCTTAAGGAGATCAGAAGCAAATCCTTTATGTTTCGTTGTGTTAAAGAGAATGAGAGCCACCTGATCCCCTTTAGGATCATCGTCTTTCAGTAACTCCTCATTGAGTCTGTTCATAAAGTGCTCAAGACTTTTCTTCTCATACAATTTGATGGAATTTAGGTGGTTCAGATTTGTACGCATCCTCTTCTCACTCAAGAATTTACTCTCAAACCTTTTTTTCAATTGCTCATAGCTTGTTATCAAGCCCACATGTGTCCCCGTGAACTAATCTAGTGTCGTGATAGACAAGGTTGTAGAAAATATGCGTGGATCGGGTTGATACGTTGTTGTTGTTAACTTAACACTGGAGAGTTAACAGCAGATCTGAACGTTGTTAACTCAGCGATTTTACTTTAACAACAGACCAGAAGAATAGTGCAGCGGAATAAACAAACACCAGTTTTAAGAAGTGAATATAGAATTATATTAACTTCCGAGCCTTAGACAAAATAACCCGTAAAGGTTTTAACAAATGTCGTTCTCTCAATTCTCAAGCTCCTCACTCTTAAATTGATTGAACTAAGCAAAGCACATAAGAATTGCTTCGACTATCTCTAACAGCTCCTCACTCTTAGATCTGTTCTAACAATTCACAAACTTTGCTAAAGCAAGACAACACTCAACAACTGTAAATTAATCTCTCGGATTGATTGGCTCTTGTCTCGTGTTTGTCTTGATGTACTTCACACCTATATATAGGTTCTTGATCTTCGACTTCAAGGTGTGTTGTACACGGTTGGTAATTCTCCTTGTTTCCTTCTTGAACTCTTCTTCTTTGTTCCCGCAGTCCTTCTTGAATAATAGTTCCGTCGTTAGTGAACTAACTAAGGAAAGACTCCTTCTTCAAATCAGGACTTGATCTTGGAAAGCATTCTTAGTTCCACTCGAACTCAACTTCCCTTGTAGAGTGGTTTGCGTAATTAAGAAAACTTTCCTTCTTGGAAACTTGAGCGTCCAACCTATGACAAGTTTGTTTCCTGAATAATACTCAAAGACAATTACAATTGTGGAACCCAGTTAGTTAAATGAATAAGGCAAAACAATAATAAAGAATATAATCAAGATTGTAAATCGGATTCTGCTCCAACAATGTTACTCTAACATTGACTTCTCAATGTTAAACTAACATTGACAGAATACCTGCACTTTCAATCATCTTATCGTGGAAAACAGTCTAATATGCAAATGCATTGATCTGATCTACTGTCGTAGGGTTCTCCTTAAGGAGATCAGAAGCAAATCCTTTATGTTTTGTTGTGTTAAAAAGAATGAGAGCCACCTGATCCTCTTTAGGATCATCGTCTTTCAGTAATTCCTCATTGAGTCTGTTCATAAAGTCCTCAAGACTTTTCTTCTCATACAATTTGATGGAATTTAGGTGGTTCAGATTTGTACGCTCTTCTCACTCAAGAATTTACACTGAAACCTTTTTTTTCAATTGCTCATAGCTTGTTATCAAGCCCACATGTATCCCCGTGAACTAATCTAGTGTCGTGATAGACAAGGTTGTAGAAAATATGCGTGCCTTCACATTATCAAAAAATCTATGTAGAGCTAGTATTCCATCTACATAAAAGAGGTGTTCACGTGGGTCACTTTTTCCATCATAAGTCATGAGTTGCGGGATCTTCTCCCCATGTCGGATACTTCAACCTCAGTATCATGACAAAAAAAGGGTAAGCCTACAGTGACCCGAGGCTTGAAAGAGTCTGCGAAACACTTCCTCTCTTTCCTGGTTCAGTTGTTCCATTCTTCTCGCTATCTTCCTCATCTCTGCTATAGGGTTGGGGACTCTCTCCTGAGAAACAAAGAAAACTGGGCGATCCCTCCTAGATTCAGCTTAGTACTAGACTCTTGGGGACGCGGTGGGAAAGTCTCAACATTAGGCACCTCTTGATAGGGCGGGGCGGCGGCGAGGACCGCATTCACGGTTTCTTGAACAGTAGCATTGATTAGCATGATCCATTTCGGTGGTTGAACAACGGGTGCATGCGGTGCGGAAGTCAGAGCTGGAGCCAGAGGGGGTGGTGGAACTTATGTTCGTTGCTTAATAGTCAGGTCCCGCAGCAGTCCCCCAATTGGAGTGTTTACATCTGTCAATTATCTCTAATGCTAGCCTCTAAGTTCACTTTGTCCGGAACATCAAAGACGGGACTCGAAATGCTTTTGTGAGATGTCGAACCTACTCATTATGTCGAATATTAGATGGTGTCCAAATCGCACTGATATATCGTAGATACACAATATCGGGGATAATGCGGATATCAGGTGTTGTGTGGATGCTGAATTTAGGAGATATTGGAGATGGACTCCATTGGAGGTTGATTTATGCCTGGTAAAGTAATATAACGAAATGTGTATAGATATCGAAGGAATGTGTTCGATATGTTGGGTGAACAGTGTATATTAATAAATGAATGTGTCTTGAATTGCGGACTACGCGCCTATATAGATATCGGGAGGGGGTCCATTCCCGAGCTTTGCAGCAAACCACGCACCATATCGAATATACATACTAGATATGAGGCACGATATCGGGTGTAAATCCTGATATGCCGTAATCTTAGACCAGCAAATCAATTGGGTTGGCCAGTTCGATATTTATCCATATCACTCAAACTATTCGACATTCAAATTTTGTCGAGGAGAACTCCCAAAATTATTTTGGTAAGATGGCATCCTACCTTGGAAATTTGAATTGAATGCGATACATATGGTAGCGCATGTAGAATGACAACGGCCAGGGGAGCGGGAATTAAGAAATTTGAGAGGCATGCCACAAATGACGTTTGCTTAAATCTTGGAATCGTTTTTTGCATTTAAGGCGAAATTATGGGTAGTAATATTTTCTATCACGAAGGCTAATGAACGTATCTTGAGATTACGTTGGCTAGAGAGTTACTCCACATAATTAGCAAACTTGATGTCACAGGGTCCGACAAAGTTTCGCCAAAAATAGGAGAAGTGGTTTGATTGCTTAAGCTTTATTAAATCTAGGAGGAAATATTATTTCTGCCCATTATCTTTTTTTCCAAAACTTAAATGCCCGTTTTTTCAATACATGCTAAAAATGCCCTGTATTTTTCAAATTTCTACTAAAAATGTCCGAAGTGAAATTTTCGGACAAGAAAGCTTACATGGCTGCCTAGTCAAAGAATCGTGTTGCCTAATCAAAAAGTCGCGCCCGACACCTAGGATTTTACTTCGGGCATTTTTAGTAGAAATTTTAAAAGATACATGGCATTTTTAGCATGTTTTGAAAAAATGGGCATTTAAGTTTTGGAAAAAAGATAATGGGCAGAAATAATAATTCCTCCTTTTCAAAACAAATAGTAGGTGTCGGGCGCGACTTTTTGATTAGGCAATGCGATTCTTTGACTAGGCAGCCACGTAGGCTTTTTTATCCGAAAATTTCACTTCGGCTATTTTTAGTAGAAAATTTAAAAGATACAGGGCATTTTTTGCATGTTTTGAAAAAACGGCCATTTAAGTTTTGAAAAAAAGATAATGGGCAGAAATAATAATTCGTCATTAAATCTATTTGGTTCCGTGTTCCACATATATTTAGAAATGGAAGCAAAGTAGTGGACGAATTTGCAAATTATGGTGTCGAAGACCAAGAAGAACACTGCTGGAATTCGGGGCAGACAATTTATTTCTACTTCTATAAATAATATAATACATGTAACAGAGAATATTTTAGATTCTCATGATGCGTTACAGTTATTTTAATTTTTATTTTTGTAATAAGATTTGAGTCTCGTAGATAGTGCTCGGCGTGAGTGCCAACATAATTGGGGGATATTAGATGCTAGGGACGAAAGTTATGTTATCGTCCCATTCAGATGGTGACACGTGTACAAACAGACAAATCGTTTGTACACATGTCACCATCTGAACGGGACGAGAGCTGTGCTCTTGTCCATAGCATCTAATTTAGCATTCTCTACTCAATCTTTCACTTAAAATGAATAAATAATATGTTAGTTGTATGAATTAAAGGCAATGTCCGGAAAAACTGACCGGTACATGGTGTTTCCTCACTTACATGCACCTAAAATATTAAATTTGGGTGAATAGACAACTCCTACTAAACTTCTGTAGGTCAAATGTTATCCGTAATTTAATGGCAAGAAGAATTCCATCAGCTACTCACTTAGTCACGCACTATAAATAAGAGCACTATATCTCCTACTGTCCTCTCTCAAAACACATTTTCCTAAAAATTAATATACATAGTGATCAAATATCTATATAATTCTAAGATGAAAAGAGTGAACAACAACTTTAGGTGGTTAGATGTGGTGGTGCTTCTAGTTATGGTTGTTGGCCAGCACTTGACGGTAGGGGTGACTCAGTGCGGTGAAGTGGTAATGCGTGTGCGACCCTGCCAAATGTTCTTGTTCGGTATGGAAACAACGCCGAACTTTGGGTGTTGCAGCGGTGTAGACTCATTGGGAAAGATATCAGCAGCGTCAAAGGAGGATAAGAAAGCCATATGTCGGTGTTTTAAGGAGACTGCACAGTATTTTAAGATTAATTTGGCCAACGCGGCACAGCTTCCTCATATCTGCCATGTTGATCTCGACTTGGCTATCAAAATCGATGTCGACTGCGACAAGTAAGTAGTTCAATACAAATAATATGTAGGGGTAATTACATTAAACCCCCCATGGTATGGTCCATTTCTGAGTCAACCCCCTTAACTTTGTTTTGACTCAGTCAACCCCCATCGTTTGCCAAAATCATCACTTTGCCCCAAGTCAATTTTTTGCACTTTTTTTAGGGGTATTTTCGTCAAATGTTAAAAATTTTGATATTTGTTTTAAAAAATGTAAAATTTATTAATCGACAAATATAAATTTTCGCCAAAAAAAAAAATTTTCAACCAAATTTATTTCCGAAATTTTTTTTCAGCAAATATTTATTTTTTGAACAAATTTTTTTTTTCGGCAAATATTTTTTTTGACAAATTTTTTCGAAAAAATAATTATGTCGGAAAAAAATTTGTTGAAAAATAAAATTATCGAAAAAAATAATTTGTCGAAAAAAAAATGTTGTCGAAAAAAAAAATTTGTTCGAAAAAAAAAATATTTGCCGAAAATAAAAATTTGTTCGAAAAAAAAATATTTGCCAGAAAAAAAAAATTTCTGAAATAAATTTGGTTGAAAAAAAACTTTTTTTTGCGAAAATTAATATTTGTCGATTAATAAATTTTACATTTTTTTAAAACAAATATTGAAATTTTTAACATTTGACGAAAATACCCCTGAAAAAAGTGCAAAAAAATTGACTTGGGGCAAAGTGATGATTTTGGCAAACGATGGGGGGTTGACTGAGTCAAAACAAAGTTAAGGGGGTTGACTCACAAATGGACCATACGATGGGGGGTTTAATGTAATTACCCCTAATATGTAAGTACTAATCGATGTCGTTTTACATTTGTATATTATGCGAAATAGACAAATTTAACTCTATTAAAAAAATAACCCTTAACTAAAGACTAAAGTTGCACAACCCTGTTAAGAATATCATGAATTAGATAACTTTTGTAGCTTATTTTTCATATGAAATAATTTCCCTATTTATTTAGAATAATGGAACACAGGAACAGGATGCTGTGCCGAAATATCCATATTTTAATAAACCTTTGTTGCATAATTGGATTCATATATTGGACTTTAAGGGTCTGTTTGGATGCCCTTTGGCCCACCCGTTTCCAGGTTTCACCCTCCCATTTATATTTGGATCAACTTTCAATTTTTAGACATTGAAAAATCTTTTTGGCCCATTGTTTCAAAGTGACTCCAATTATTGTGCAATTATTTGGCTGAGGACTAGTTCCTTTTTCTTTTTCTCCTTTTTTCATTTTTTTCTCTATCTTACCTATTATTCAAAAATCAATCGTCTTCTTAAATTATTATATTAATATTTGCATGCCTTATTCAAATTATGAAATTACATAGCGAACTATAGAAGATATAAATTTTGTGAGATTTTTTTGCTTTATTATATCTTAGCAACTACTTTCTAAATTCCATAATTAGATATGTAATTAATTTTAACGTCATTTTAACAACACATTTGAGTTTATCTAAATTAAGTCTTTGAAGTTAAAACATCAAAATTGGAGGCATTATTAATAAAAATAAAAGTAAGTTCATAAACAGAATTGCACTATTATTGTAAAAATATTGGATTAAACTCCTTTTATTAATGCATGCAGTAATTTCTTACCAAAAAACAAAAACTGAATTGCACTATTATGGCTATGTAATTATATAGATGTTACTAATCCCACCTAAAATCTCCTTAAATCTAGCAATCTATTTTAACTTACATGATAATTGATATGATGTAAAACTTAGAAAGAAATCATAGCAAATCGCTTAAAGTTTATTCTTTTCATATAAAAACTACATACCAATGAAAAATCTGGCTTGCATATGCAACGAATCGATAAGAGTAACTTTTTTTCCTAAATTAATCCCTGAATTTATGCTGAACACGAATCATGAGAGATTCTTTTATGCTAACTATCGAGATCTTTACTAATTTTGAGTGCATGTATTTTATTAACAAAAATACTACTTATGTATGTATAACAGTTATTATTAATTGGTTTATTTCACCGTAGAATATATAATATTATGAAGAAACAAAAATATTCCATTATATATAAGTACATATAACATATTCATTACAATTATTAAAAATATTCATACTTACTTTTTATGTATATTCATTAATTAGTTATAAACATGATTCTGGGCATAACAATAATGCTATATAAATTGCAAGTCTACAATTAATTACTCTTCATTTCTTTTATCAAAATAAAAATAAAAATATGCATCACAATCTTAAAATATTATTAATCAAATAAATAATAATTATATATAATTAGATTAGAACTTTTTTTTATAGCTAATTAGATTAGAATATTATTTCTACACATATCTATCACATTAATTTAATATTTATACACCTACTTTTCTTCCTAACATCCAAACATTAAAACTAAATCCAAACTGAATTTCAATTTTCTGACACGTTTTTCAAAAACTTTTTTAAACTCTTTTTCAAACATCCAAACCAAAACAAGTGAAACCAAAAGATGAAAATACATCCAAACGGGGCCTAATATTCTTGACTGTGTTATGCAGGGTTTGAACGCCGGTCGATTGTGAGCGGTCCGTGAGTGAGGATATAACTCCATGATGTTCAATTAATATAATTTTCTTTATGTGTGGAAGAAAAAGAAGTTAATACATGTAGTTGAGACTGTGTCGTTAGTTTAAGCCTTCTTACGAGTTATAATAAGGACGAATTATAAAAAATGTTCGCTAACTTTTGTGTTTAATCTTAAATGTTCGATTTTAAAAACATGCTGAAAATGCCCTATATCTTTTAAAATTTCTACTAAAAATGTCCGAAATAAAATTTATATACAAAATCTTTTATTTTTTCTGAAAAATAATGCTAAAAATGCCCTGTATTTTTAAAATTCTACCAAAAATGCCCGAATTTTAAAACGCGACTTTTTGATTCAGCAGCGCGACTCTTTGATTCGGATGCTACGTCGTATAAAAAGTTCAAATTTTTAAAATCGAACATTTTTGTTAGAAAATTTAAAATTTAACGGGCAGTTTCAGCAGGTGTGGAAAAACAGAGCATTTAAGATTAAATACAAAAGTTAGCGGGCATTTTTGACTATTCGTCCTTATAATAATGATGGTGAAACTACAATAATTTTACTTGTTTTTCAAATGGACCAGTCTTACTTCATCTTTGCGGAAATTAGTTGCCAATTTTATATATAAGAATAAACGAGGTTTTGTATTCATTGAAGTGATAATTTTATCAATGACCAGTAGCAATATATATCTATACTATTATATAAAGTAAGTCATGTGATACTTGTTGAGACCAATTTATTGATTTTGTTATTTGTCCTTAGATACACTATTAAATTGTGTCATTAGTTTGGAGATAATTATAATTTATTTTACTTCTTATTATTATTTAAACTTTTCCTCAAAGGAAACAATTATTACGCAATTTTTCTTACATAAAAAGAAAGTTAAGATATATAGATACTATATCCATGTTTTAGTTATATTCTTAACAATACAAATTAATTATATTAGATTTAAATAAAAGTAATCATGCGGGGACTACGTGCCAACGTTTCTTGTATATATATATATATATATATATATATATATATATATATATATATAGGAACAAAAGCATCAAGCCCCCTCAGCTATGCACGTTTTTGGAACTTGCACCATAAACAAATTTAATAAGCGTTTTGCCCTCTAAACTATGCACGTCTGTTCGATTTGCCCCTTCCGTGGATTTTCGGTCATTTTTTTGCGGGAATATTCCCAGTTCGAGGTTTGTTTTACCGACATTTTGTCATCAACTACCAAAATACATCTAGTACAACACATATGAGTCGGGTAGGGTGGAATATTCTGGCCAAAAATGGTCAAAAATACACTAAAGTCGCAAATCGCATTTCAGGCCATTTTTACTGGAGTACCGCGTCCGAGGTGTTTTTCCCCCAATTTTTTGTCATCAACTAGCATAATACAACTAGTACAACACATATGAGTCGGGTACGGGGGAATATTCCGACAAAAAATGGTCGGAAATCAACTGAAGGGGCAAATCGAATATACGTGCATAGTTTAGGGGGAAAAATACTAATTTGTTTCGGGTGCAGGTAGCAAAAACGTGCATACTTCAGGGGGCATGATGTTTTTATCCTATATATATATATATATATATATATAAGCTCTATTATAGGATAAAAACATCAAACCCCCAATCTATTGTCTCTTTTGTGACTTACCCACTGAACTTTGTTTATAGCACTTTGCCCTTAAATTTTGTATCGTCTATTCGATTTTCCCCACCAGTCGCAAAAGAAGCAATATGATACTATACATGCGCGGTCAGGATGGAGTACCCAATAAGCTAACTACATAGAAAAGCAAGGGTTGTACCGATTAGCCAAGCGGGCCAACGAAATATAGCTTACCTCTATACAAATACAAGATACATTAATGTGGTGATGCAATATCCCCCGAGGACCCGAGAACAGGGAAATCGGGGATATAATCACGGGTGTTATTAGGAACGCAGATCCCGAGTTTGAGAGAAAGAAATCAGTGTAATTTTTATTAAGAGAATAGAATGAATTACAATGGGGGGGTCGTGTATAAGGGGATGTAGATCTCCTATCGTATTGAGTTTTTTAGAGTATTTTGTAAGTACATAAAGTGTTGTGACTTATTTGCTATAATGAGCTTGGTGAGTGTCTATTTTTCCTCTTCCTCTTGGTGTTGAGTGTGGTGCTATTTATAGTGTTGTGTTTGGGGACTTCTATCCAATTATCGCCGGTCTTCTTTCATAACTTTGGAAACCGGGGTTACCAATGTTGTACATGGTCATATGTGCCTAAGAAAGTTGGTGGGTGAGAGTTTCCCAATGGTGTGAGTTTGACGAAGTTTCTCTAATCGGGTAGTAATTGTATCTGCTCCAATTATCTTGAGGGGTTTTCTCAGCAAATAGTGATAGGCTAGTTTCACTCCATTGGTCTTTCTAGGTTTAGGACGGCCAATGAGATTTGTCGCCCGCTGCCCCGTTCGTAGTCTTTGACCAATAAGGCATGGTCGTCCTCCTTAATAGCAGGTAGTCGGGAGCTAATGCTTGTAGTTGGTATCTTCTTCAAGTTGGGTCGTCTCCAAGTTGTGTTATCTCCGAGCCGTGTTATCTTCGAGATGCGTTATATTTGAGTTGCCCTAAGTAACCGCTTCTTGCTCACCCGGTGAAAGGCCTAGCCGAGTTGCTAGTAATAGATTCTCTCTCGTACGACCTTCTTTGTATCCACTATTTTCCCTTGTTATTTATACTGCTTTCCTTTCTCAAAGTGATTTGGCTAAATTTTCAATATTGACGACCGGAGTAACGGAGTTAGCTCATTGATACATCGTTTTGACTAGGGGGGGGGGATTCTCTAGTTTTTTAAGGGTACCCAGTAGTATGGATGAATTTTATCCAGATTGTATATCCTTAGTGGGGTGTTTGCTAGTCGTGACCCGTAGTATCATTTTTGCATTCCTTGATCGTTTTTGTTGAGTACCCATTTTGTGTATACCCCTGAGAGGGTAGTAATATGCATCATCAAAATGAATAATATAATAAATCTTATAAGGCCATCAAGCATATTCATTCGATCAAAGGAAAACACTGGGTAAATAGTGTATGTCGGCTTAGTAATTTACGAGAATTTCGTACAACCGGTTTCTGTGCCTTCTTCCTAGGCGCATTTGTAGAAACTAACACGTTATCTTTAGTCGCTGACTTTGAAGGTGGGGACGAATTCTTGTATTTCGCAAGTGGAGGATATTTGCTTTCATCATCGCCAAAAGTGGTGGAATATGCGATGTCATGAGCTTGCTCAATTTCTCTGTATACGCGGTTTGGAAAAACTAATTGAGTTTTCTTGGAACATTTGAAATCCAAAAGCATATTAGCATCATCAAATGTGTCGTTCAAAATAAGATCGTCCATGGAATCAAATTCAATTTGCCTTTTGCATTATGAATTAGAACATTCAGCCCTACTATCAAGCACATCCTTAAAAACACCGTCCTATTCAATCTCCTCTTTCTTCGACTCCGGTAAATTTACCTCAATGCAAATACGAGGGTAGTCAGGCCGCGATAAGGTGATATCACCTTTGTTGATTCGAAGTGTCTTTCCAAGATAGCAACCTATTGACATGAGCGCCTCTCTTTTTTCAATAACGCAATTGGATCGTCGGCTACTTCACTCGGGATGAAATCAGCTAAAGACTTTTTCATCTCTAATCTCATCATATTAAGGTAAGGAAGACCAACCAAAATCGGTGCAACTGGCGGCTCTAGCTCCGTATTGAAATTTAGCGTCCATTTAAAGAATGTAGCCTTAACTGCTTGAAAGTCCAAATACTTTTTCAACCAAAGTCGCGTATAATCTTCCTCTTTGTCAAGTTTTATCATG
Source organism: Linaria vulgaris (assembly GCA_948329865.1). Classification (NCBI taxonomy): domain Eukaryota; kingdom Viridiplantae; phylum Streptophyta; class Magnoliopsida; order Lamiales; family Plantaginaceae; genus Linaria; species Linaria vulgaris. The sequence goes on from OX415252.1 coordinate 79,488,568, forward strand.
ACATGTCGAGGGCCAATCAAACTAATCATGTAATTCCCCTTAAGAGCAAATCTTGCAATCATGCGGTGAATGAAAGTATACGATGGTTTAACAATTGGAAATCGAATAATAAGGACAAGGTTCAAACATTCATCAAGTCCCTTTACTTCATCTTCCTCAAAACTGATCATAGACTTGCCATTGAGCATATAAAACTTTTTAGGCTCGATAGATTGATCATCAACAAGCGAATGATTGAGTTGGTAATTTCGATTCAGATTACTGACTCGTGCAAATGAACCTTGCTTCAAAGATTGTCAAAGTTGAAAAGGTCGCGGATTCATGTTAATAAGTATTTATAGATTGATTTATCCAAGGGACCTTACACTTACCACAATTACAAAATATGGGGTTGTTTTAGTGATGAGTCACAAAAAACTCTTTTTTGAGAAATAAATGTTTTTCTTAAACTAATTGCGAAATTTAACTCTTAAATTTTGAGGGAAAATTCAAAAGTCACTTCTAATGATGAGCCTTATCAGTTTAATTTCTACTTTAGTCTGCTAAGAATTTTAATTTCAGTCGTTTTACGCGTTGGAGCCACTCCATTTGGGTTTCTAATTTTCATTCCAAATCTTTCCAAGAGGTTACTCATGCATCCCTTAATTTTTGAAATAATTACATTTACCATCTTGATATTTCTTATACTTGAAAAACTTCGTTTGTGTTTTAAGTAGAGAAGTTGCATTATTTCCTAGAAAATGTTGAAATAAAATACTTACTATTATGCCGAGAAATCCAATTATATTTTTACTGATACAATGTGAGGTATAATTAATATTCTATATATATTGAGATTTATGACTTGACGATACGGAGAAGATCTCAAATTAAGCATCATCAATATATTAAACATTCAGTGAGTCAAAAAACCAAATATAGGAAATAAAATCTACATGAGATAAATGACAACTTCAAAATCCAATTAAAAAATGTCCAATTGTCTCTCATTTCTTGCACTATAAATAAGAGGAAAAAGCTTCATATCCTCATCACTCAGAACCTCACAATTAAATATCTTTTTTTCTTGTCAAATTTCATACAGAAAGACATATATCTAAGATGACGCCTGCAGCAAGAACCTTTTTGGCCATTGTGGCAGTGTTGTGCATAGTTGCGAGCGAGCATTATGCCGTGGCGGATATTCAGTGCAGCGATGCGGTGTCGCGATTGCTACCATGCGAGTCGTTCTTGTTGTTTGGAGCACCAACTCCGACCATCGGATGTTGCAGCTCCGTACAAGCACTTGCTCAAATAGCGGCTGCCTCACGTGTAGATAAAAAAGCTATGTGTGAGTGTTTCAAGTCCGTCGCTAAATCTCTCCCTGTTGACTTCACCAAAGCTGCGCAGCTCCCCACTCTCTGCCAAGTTACTCTTGATGTGACTATCAGCCCTGATGTCGACTGTGACAAGTATGTACCCATATATACACTTATAATCAAAACTCTAGATAAAGAAACTAAATATTTTACTAATAAGAGTTGATTTTATGAAAATTTTGCTGATCTATATATGCGGGTTTGAATTTGTTCTGTTTGCAGGATCTAGAGACCTATAACCACGTTTTATTGGGCGTGAAGATAACCTCTTACAAAGCAATAATTGGTGCAAGTATTTCGGACTATATATACTCATGTGTTATAATCTCGCGTTTCTTTTACACCTTGTTGCATTAATGAAATTGTATCTTTTATTTATTAGAGAATGAGATTGTACTTAGAGAAGATGCAACTTGTCCTACTATATATATAATTATATCTATCTTCATTTTATGGAAACTTGTTGTGGCTTTGGCCCGTCCTCCCAACTTTACATAAGTATGAAATGATCTGTACAATCTGAGCTAAGATATATACACTCAGCATAACAGAAAAGAGGCGGGAATGATTAATAACAAAAAAGCTAACTAACTCAGCTAACGGACTCCAGCTAATTACAGATATGTCCCTCAACTTATGACATAGAGTTATAGAGTTTGTTTTCTTTCATGCTTTATTTCAATACCCTGCAACTGTTCCGATGATGTAATTTGTTGAGTTTTATAGCATTTGTCTTCCGTTATTGAATTTTGTTGATGAAAAAGGAAAAAGATCCCAGCCAAAAAATTATTTAACCATTAATAGAAAACTCTGAATTCATATTCAAAATGTGTGCGCGGTGCTTTGAATTTCAATCAGATATATATATAATAGTAAAAGTGTAGAACCAATCCCTACATTGATAATGCTTGCGCTATTGTCAAAGTAGTAATTGTTGTTGCCAAAGCAATTAATTTGTCCTCTCTAATTTGCTTTTGTCAATTAAATACTATAAATACAATAAAAGTGAAGTATCTCAATAATTATCTTTGAATTAAGAAAACTCAAACAATTATATCTTAAGGGCCCTACCTATTTCTTTTCTCACTTTAAAAAGATAATTTTCTTAAAATGAATAAAATATGAAAAAATACAACTGTCTCTCGTGAATTGTATGTTACATACTTTTGAAACACTGCTTTGAATTAAAAAAAAATCGTTTCTTATTATATTTTAGTATATGTCATTACGAATCATACGAGAAGATATATATATATATATATATATATATATATGTGTGTGTGTTAACAGTGTTGTAATTTTAAAGATATTTCAGGGGTGGGAATGATCGCTTTTACCTGAGTTTGAAGAGATTTGTTGCTACTATGTTTTCATTCCTAGAAATTAAAATATATCTTGTTTTCTTGGCTTTCTTCCCCTTTTATAGAGGGTAGTTTCGTATGATACAAGTGGAATGTTTACAGGTGTCGTATTCGTGTGAATTTTATCTTCCATCTGATAGAGTCAACCATCTGTCATGGTTTCTAGGCGCTTCGGATGAGGGACAGATGTTTCGAAGGAGCTCACGTGGCTTCTTAATGGGATTCTTATCTGTCTATCGAGATAAGGATGGCACGTGTGTTCCGAGAGCTCCTTTATAAGAAGGGAGGTACATTGCTCCGATGGTTCCTTGAGAGAAGGATGGGAGGCATGTTGCTCCGAGGGACGTATATCCGAGTGACACGATAGGTGCGAGAGTCTCGTATACCTGGGGGATGTTTTTGGAAGCTATTTAAAGTTCCCGACATCTCACGCGGTATTTGTACTGTGTGAGATATCTGTCGTGGGGACAGGTGCACCCTTCATCTGGTATTGGAGAGGTCATCTGTTTATACCATCGAGGTCTTCCGGGGTGCTATATATTTTTTTAAGGGTTAACATTAGTCCCCCTCCCCCCCCCCCAATTCCGATAGCTCTCTCGTTTAGGAGGGGCAAGAGGAATTCAGGTCATGATCCATCGGGGGTGGTACAACTACGTAATTCCGACAGCCCTGTTTATTCATTATATATATATATATATATATATATATTATTTCGGGGCATTAATTACTAATGTCGTGACATTATTTACTAATTATGATTAAATTCCACGTTCTGAAGTGGCACAAGTGCCAAAATATTCGGACCGTTACACCTCCCATAAATGAAGAGGCGTAACTGTCCGTTACACCCCACTCCCAATAGACACGATCTTCAATTGTGGGATGTGAAGAGGATTTAGTGGGTAATTAATGCCTACTTGGGCCTAGGGTTACAAATATCCGCTTTCCACAATTTCATTTTCACACTTGCAATTTTTCAATCTCTCTCTCTTCTTTAGCAGAAGTTTACCTCCGTTTATCTTCTTCCCTGCAAAAAGTTTCTCTCCTCTTTCAAGAATTCACAAATTTGACTCCCATGGCATCACAATCTACTACGAATTTGGTATCTGCCGCTTCTGGTACTGGCGCGACTGCTTTTTCTTCTGCTACTGAGCTTCCCACGGTGACGGGGGCCATTTCCATAACTTCTCAAAAGAGAAGCGCGGCGGAGGAGATAGAAACCGGTGGTGGCGGAAGCGCCAAGAAGGCAAAGAAGTCCAAGAAACACTCCGACAAGGGTGGCACTTCCCAAACCACCCAAAAGGTTGAGGCGACAGCTAGCACCGCCTCTGAGGAGGAGATCAAAAATTTGTGCCTTGAGTATGGTGCGTCTGGCCAGAATGTGACGGTGGTGATTCTGTCGGCGGATCAGAGGGGTAATTCTCCTCCGGCAAAGCACCGGACTGTGTATTACTGTATTACTCTCGGGTGATGGCGGGGTTGCGTTCATTTTTCCCGCCCTATTACAGTGAGATTTTCAGGTTCTGTGACGTATGCCCAAGTCAACTCACTCCCAACTCCTTCATGGCGTTAGCACTATTCGTCTTCTGGTGCCTGTTGAGGGGAATCGAGTGCACAAGAGAAAGGTTTTTCGCCATTTTTGAGTTTAAGGTTTCTCCGGGGGGGATGGGGGGGTTCCTTTCTACTGCTTTAGCCATCAGAACAAGGACAACCATATCTCCGAGGGCAACGTCAGCTCCCATAGTACATGGAAAAATAATTTTTTCTACATTTGTCCTATCGAGGGAGAGTGGGATATGCCGTATACCTAGAGGGAGCCCCAGTTCCCGCAAAGGGTGATGGATGATACTGTGGAATTTTCACCAGTGTTTGCTGCAAAGCCTTTGGTGGAATCGGACAGGTTCGCTGCTCTTTATCGGACCGCAGGCTTGCGGTATATCGCTCCGATAGATAGAATTGAAAATCCTTTGGCTGTCCTTGAGGAATATTTCAACGTTTTTGGTAACATTTTTTTCCATCGTAGGGTTTAGAAATTTCTTTGTTTGATTGTCTGACTTTACTTGATTTGCAGTGGAGGTCTTAAGGCCATTTATGGTGGAGGGTGCCATTGGTTCTGTGGTCCTGAGGAAGTAGGGACTCCGAAAGGGGATTTGATGTCGGGGGAGGGTGAAGTTCCTGTGGCCGCACAGGCAAACATTGAGCGTACACGGACTCGTTCCACGGTTTTGACGGCTTTGTCCCGGTCGTCAAGCGAGACATCCGACACTCTGGAGGAGGGTGGTTTGGATGTAACTTCTGCGGAGGCAGTCATCGTGGGTGCCTTTTCGCTAGGGGGGAATGAAGACGATGACCGGATAGGGGGGATTCCATTGCCCCCACTCGCTGTTACTCTTCCTATCCCCACGGGTCCTTCTGAAGGGGTTACGATATGATTGCCTACCGATCCTTTAGGTGTTGTCGACGTATCTTCTGACGAGAAATCGGGGGCGTCGATGGATTCGGTGGATGTACTACTGGCGACTCCTCCTTCGGCTACTCAAGCTAAGGGTATGTATCTTTTTGAGATTTAAAATGTATCAAGAGATGTTTTACCATTATTTACTTATGAAAATTGTCTTTGATAGATAAACTGAAAACCCCCGTGATTAAGGATGAGGGAATATCACTACTGGAAAATGCTCTCGATTTGGGTAAATTCCTGAGCTTTACTGTTTCCCTTTCTCTTTACTAGTTTTATGAGATAAATTACTTATTTGGGGGAGTGTTTAATACGCAGGGGGTGATTTTTTTAATTTCGAAGGGGGGTCTTTTCCCTCAGATCCTAATGTTCCGCCAGTTTCCGAGGAGGTGATGTTTTTGTTGGACGGGCTGATAGCCGCGGACCCCTCATTTGCAGATCACCGCACTCCGAGTTCTTTGGCCACCATTCAATCGGACGGTCCCGTGGTCACTCAGGTGCCCCTATCGGATGAGGTATCGCTAAGGGGACCTTCGTCTTCCAGTATCCCTGCTTTGGGGCAGGTGCCTAGCACAGAGGAGGCTCATACGGCTGTTAATATTGTATCCCGATTCCTGGCTTCCACAAACTCATTTACATCGGATGGGTGGCAATTCGTCTTGGCCAGCACTAATTACATGGGTATGCTGGTAAGACTTATCTCGTCCTATCCATCATTTAGGGTCCAATGCTTGGGTCTTTATTTTTCTGGTTTTGTTTTTACGCGCCTAAAATGCTTCCTCTTCTGTTACTTGAGGTTGAGAAATTGCAAAAGGTTGCGGCTGTAGCTGAAGAGTAGTCTCGGAAGACGGAGGCAGAAAATAAGAGTCTCCGGGAGAGGATGGAGAAGTATGAAGCGGCGTGGTCTAAGGTCACGAAGCAGCTTCAGGATCTAAGGGCTGAAAACAAGAAACTCCAATCTTCCATATCGGAGAAGGAGGCCTCAGGGTTGGTGTTGAAGGAAAGGGTTGCATCCCTCGAGGAAGAGAAGGTTGCGTGGGTGCTAAGACATAAATAGTTGAAGCAGAACCTGTCTCAAGCTCTCTTCCGGGTGGACACACTTACTGAGGAGCTAGCGAAGACCCCGGTCTCGGGGGGTATTTCCCCCGAGGAAGTGCAACAGAAGCTGGCTGCTGCTGTCAAACAGGCTCATGAGTAGGCCATCAGCCAAGTCAAGGAACTGTACATCCACAAGAATCATGGATACTTGGTGGGACACGTGTTGTGGGGGTTTCTCCAATGCTTCGGACATGTGCACCGGAAAATTGGTCCCAACGCTGATCCACGTCAGATAAAGATTCTGGAGATGCAGAGGCCTACGCAGGATCAAGCCTATTCTCTCTTTGTGAAGAACATCTCTCATTTTCCTACTTCTTCTACTGCCCCGACCCGAGTTCCTATGACTGATGTTGTCCCGATGCCCGTAGTTCGTCCACCTCCCAACACGGGGCTACTGGCTGGTCCTTCTGGTTTTCCTCCTCCTACAAGTGCTCCAACCCCTCGCTCTGCAAATGTTCCAACTACTGTTTCTACGAGTGCTCCGACCCCTCCGTCTTAGAGGCCCTTTGTTTTTAGCATAGCTGTATTTTGTTTTTGATTTTAATGAAATTTTTCCTTGTACTCTTTGTAATTATATGACTGAAATGAAGTGCACGTTCCTTTTTCAATGAATTTGTCTCCCGCGTTTTTTTTATTATGTTTTCTCTTTATTCTATTTGCCAAGATTGACTTGATATAAATATGGTAGTTGTGCCTTGTCAAGCTTGGGGATCTGAGTTCCTCTCTTAATGTCACTTAGGACTTATAATGTTTTTGATTTTATCTTGAAGCTTTTAATGATAGTAGCTGCGTGCCCCCATTTCCTCCTTGCATGGGGTAGGTGGGAGTCGGTCTCCGGTTGACTTCCGAGGATAGTGACACGTGGAGCTTCGTCCTTCTTCTCTATTGGTTGTAAGAACCGCAGAATCTGGGTGGTCCTGCCTTCGGGAGTGGGTCCCGTGCGCTTGCTATATATTGTTTTCCCTTGGACCATCATTTCATCAGGTTCTTGGAGATTTTTCATTCCTAAAGAACGCTTGTCATTTTCACTTTAAAAAGGTGGTTTTTGTCTTTAAGTGCCATGTTTTTTGGAGTAAATTTCCTAGGAAAAGTTTAGCAATTTTCGATAAACCTACCATGACACTTCCCCGCTCATCTCGTTCTCAAGGGGGCCTCACTCCCCTTCGTAGGTCCCCCTCCGTGCATACGGTGCGACGTATTCCGAGTGAAACTTATATGCCTGGTCCTCATCGGGGGGAGGGTTGTTCACCTTCCACTCCGAGGGGTTCTACCATTTCTCCCTCGGTGCAACTTCAAGCGGATATGTTGCTATCGCACAATATAAGGGATGTATTTATGAGCAGGGAGGCGTACCCTCTGATAGACCGACTTTTGGTATTTCATACGATCACGGTGAATTCTCGAATGTTGATAGGGGGAAGTCGAATCGGATCTGCGGAAAGTACGAAATCAGCAGATTCAGTGGCAGCGTTGTTTGTTGAGTATAACTTGGACTTGGGTGGATATGACGTTGTGTTACCTAGGGTAGACCAACGAGCATAAGATCCTCCTGCTGGGTATATCACAGTGTACTCGGATGAGATACATTGTGGTTTGCGTTTGTTCTTTCACCCATTTTTACGGGCGCTCTTTCGCTATTGGCATATCTGCCCAAGCCAACTTACGCCTAATTCCTATCGTTATCTGGAGGATTACGTTCTTTGCTGTGGGATTTTAGACTTGCCTTTAACTCCTAATCAAGTGGGGAGTGTTTTCCTCCTGCGATCTTGTCCCAGAGATCTACCCTTCTTTAGCTTGGTGTACCGCAATCAGCGTCGTTCTTTTATTACCATCACTAGACGGGTTACCCCCCGGGATGATTGGAATACCCGTTTCTTTTACCTGAAGTCTCGTGGGATGACGGCTTGCGCATGGGGGGTGCTTGTTTGTTGGGGGTTAGGGTGCGTGGTTCCCTCTTCGGAGGTGATCTCCCACGAATCGGAAATCTTGCGACAGTCTTTGCTATATTTTGGAAGTTATAACATATGTGGTTTGCTGGAGCTGTCCGACACTCTTTCTCTCACCGGTTTACAAGAGGGGTCAGCGGCACGAGAGCTTCATTCAATTTCTTTGCCCTTTGGATAGCAATTTCTTTTTCCGTAATGTTTTTCCCTTTGTGCTTCATTCAAAATATTCTTTGCTGGGGTGGGATTCTATTTTAATATACTTTGATTCTTCTTATAGGGTCTGAAATGGGCTTTTTTGCCATGGGGAGATCTGAGACGGCTTTCGGGAGTAGTGACTCCAAGGATGTGTCCCACTGTAGAGAGGAGAGGGATTCTTGTACTCGATAGGGGAGCTAGCCTCGTTAGGAGGGAACTCGGGTCGCTTCCCATTGAGATTGGTAGAGGATTCCTCCTCCAGAGGTTTTCCGGGAGTGGGGGAATCAGGGGTTGTTTCGAGCCCATTGCTATCCTTTAGGTTAGGCTCCTGGACCATCGGAGAAAGTGGTAATCAATGGGGTAATTCCCCTGATTTTAGTAGGGTGTGCCCTCTTCTCCAGATACGCCACCTCCCACCGCAGAGATGGAGCAGGGGGGGAGGTTTGTGAGTGGCCGAGCGGTTTCCCGGGATTAACCCTGATGTGTTTTTTTGTCGAACTTTCTTGAGCGGGCTATTGAATGATTTGGATTGCACCCAATTGAATGTTCTTCCACTGTCATCTCTTCAAGACTTGGCTTGCAAGCACCTTTGCGAGGTAAAAATTTCCTTCTTATTTTCGGGTATAAATTTTGATCTGGTATTGCCTTAAATTCTCTTTTGATGGGGTATTTTCAGCTTTTCATGGTGATCAACGCCGTGGGTTTTTTGAGGGATCAAATTGCTTTCGATGCAAAGTTGATCTACCGCCATCGGGATGACCTCGTGAGGGAGCTTTTGTTGTCTAGGCAAAAGGTAGAACAGCTCATGGGGATAGGGAGGCGATCCAGGAAAATCATTGTGGGGTGGTGAAGGATTTGACCGAGAAGTCTTGGGATATGGAGAGGCGTATGTCGCTGGAGCGGGCGTTGGTGGTGTGTTTAGAAGAGAGGATAGAGGATCTACGAGGACAACTGCATGTCTTGGAGGAGCGACTATCCTTGACCTTTAAAGAGAAGGATGCTGCTGCTCGGAAATTACTAGAAGTGATGCGAATGCAGGAGGTAGCTCTGATGTTAGCACGAACCCATGCACTTATGGATATATCTAACGCTCTTGCCCCTCGGGATATTCTTCGGGAGAAATTTTGGGACATGTTGCGCATCGTATACAAGCTATGCGAGGAAGCTGTGCGATCGTTATCAGGGTTCCCTGCCACTCTAGTGATCCCGCGTCTAAACATAGTGCCTGAATCTCCTGTTACTTCACTGGAAAAGATTTCAGAAGAAGTGCCGATGTCAGATGACCTACATGTTCCTTCTGTGGACATAGAGGAACCGATGGATCTTTCGGAAGAACAACGTCGTAGGTTAATTAGAGAGGGAAAGGGACCTCGCGAGGATACTTAAATATCGCGGTGTGCCCTAGCTTGTACTTGATAATGTATAAAGTGTTGTATTGGTTTTTCGACGATAGGCATATTTAGTTTTCTTTGTTGTGTGTTTTGCCTTTGTTTTTTTGTTTGTAACAGATGGCCCAATAAGGTAGATTTGCCGGAAGTCCTTAGAGAACTGTTCTTTTTGTAACGGCAAGGGTATCCCCTTGTTTGAATAATAAAATGAGAGCCATCTATTGTAAACACTATTTTGTTCATGCATATCTTATTTAAATACAAAGGGCGACTGGTTTCGTACCAGACAAGCGTGCTATGAAGCTTAGTACTTTGTTAAGTTGTACGCATTCCAGGTGTTATAGAGTATTTTCCCTTCATGATTTTCCAGAAGGTATGTAGCACCTCCGATGATTTTAGCTATTTTAAAAGGCACATCCCATTTAGGCTGGAGTTTACCTATGTTTTTGGAGGCTTATGCTCTCTTTAGTACGAGATCTCCAACTTGAAAGAATCGGGATCAGACTCGAGCGTTATAGTGGCGTGTCATACGCGCCTTGTACTGCTCTATGCGAATGGTAGGGCCGGCACTTTTTTCTTCAAGAAGATTCAAAGCTAAGGCTAGATTGGAACTGTTGCTCACTTCCTCATATTCTCGTACTCGCCAGCTTTCCACCCCTATCTTCGGGGGTATAACCGCTTCACTTCCATAGGTTAGGCTGTACGGGGTCTCTCCCGTGGCGGTCCTTTGGGTAGTCCAATACACCCATAAAATCTCGGGAATCTCATTGACCCAATGGGCCTTGTGCCAACCTAGTCTTGCTTTTAGGTTTTCCAGTAGGGTTTGGTTGGTTCTTTCTACTAGGCTGTTGGCTTGGGGATATCCCACGGAGGTTAAATAGTGTTTTATTTCCTAGTGGTTGCACCAGTTTTCTAAATCTTGGCTCGTGAATTGGAGCCCATTATCGCTAACCAAGTGTCGGGTGATGACAAAACGACATATAATGTATCTCCGTATAAAGTTGATAATCGCCCCCGAGGTAATCTTGGCTAGGGGTTCCGCCTCCACCCATTTGGTGAAGTAGTCTACAGCTACTAACAAAAACTTCTTTTGGCCCGCTGTGGGGATTACTGGTCCGACGATGTCATTCCCCCATTTGGCGAAAGGGCATGGGAGTAGTCCGTATACCCATGGTATTGCGGGCTGGCGCACCTGGCGAGCGAAGGTTGGACACTGTCCGTAGCGTTTGGCATGCTCCTGGAAATCTTTCTCCATCGTGGGCCAGTAGTAGCCTTGGCTCCAGTATACGTCCCGTCATATTTTCTCCTCCCGTATGGCTACCGCAGGTTCCTTCATGCGTTTCCGAGATAACTTGTTCGACCTCCATGTGGCCTAGGCATCTGACATGGGGGTGGGAGTAAGATCGTCGGAACAAAACCCCTTCGTGGAGGAAGTATCTGGCATTTTTACGTGCCATCAGCTGTCGTTCTGTTTTATTAGTGTTAGTCGCATACTCCTCTGGGTGCTTCAGGTAAGCTAGGATAGGCTCCATCCACTCGTCACTCGTGAGCTGTTGTGTCGCATTTACCTCCCCGGTTTCAGATTTTTCTGAGGTAGTTGCTTGGAGAAGTGTAATACGACGGGTGTGGATCGTGGCGGTCTCAGAGGCTATTTTATATAAGGCATCCACTTCTTGGTTATCGGAGCGAGGAATTTGTACAATCTCGCATCTCTCAAACCACGCACTTCTGTGTTGTACAACTGGCACATATTCACGCATTCTCTTCTCTCGGGCCTCGTAGGCCCCCTTCGCTTGTTGCACGATAAGTTGGGAGTTGCTATGTATCACTACTCTTCTAACTCCTCCATCTTGGGCCAGTCTTAGTCCTACTAATAAGGCCTCGTATTCGGCTTCGTTGTTGGATAAGGGGTAGTCAAGTCTTACTGTGAAGTATAGAGTTTCGTCCTCTACCTTAGTGTTGGATAGGACGATTCCTGCTCCACCGTGAGTAGCCGTGGCAGATCCATCCACGAATACATGCCACAAGGGAGGTTTTTGAGTAATGTCCATACCTCCATTTCTATAACGAAATCCGCCAAAATCTGGGCTTTAATGGCGGGACGGGGGGCATAGGTGATGTCATACTCGGTAAGTTCGATGGCCCATTTTATGAGTCGGCCCGAGGTTTCGGGCTTGTTGAGGATGGTTCGCAAGGGATACTTGGTTAACACCGTTACGGGATGGTAAAGGTAGTAGGGGCGTAGCTTTTGTGCGGTAGTGACGAGGGCTAACACTAATATCTCGGTTTGGGTGTATCGCCCTTCTGCCCCTTGTAGTGTTTTACTGACATTGTATATCGTGTGATGTACCCGATTATGCTCCTTGACTAGCACCGCGCTTACGGCTTCTTCTCCTATTGCTAGGTACACAAACAATGTTCTTGAGGTGTGGGCTTCATTAGGAATGGGGGACGAGTTAAATAGACTTTTAACTCTTTGAGAGCCACTTCACATCGTTCAGTCCACTTGAAGTCCTTAATATTTCTTAAGATTTTGAAGAAGGGTAGCCCTTTGTCGGCTGATATGGAGATGAATCTACTTAGGGACGCCATTCTTCCCGTGAGATTTTGGACATCTTTGATTGTCTTAGGAGTAGGAATATCTAGGAGGGTCTGGGATTTTTCTGGATTTATTTCTATTCCCTTTTTCGTGACCATGAAACCTAAGAACTTACCCCCTTTTATTCCGAAAGAACACTTCCAAGGGTTGATTTTCATTCAGAATTGTTCCATAATTGCCAGTGCCTTACGGAGATCCTCCAGATGATCTTCAACCCGGGGGATTTTGACAATCATATCATCTACGTACACTTCCATTGACTTCCCAATTAGGCCAGCGAACATTAGGTTCATGAGGCGCTGGTAGGTAAGGTGACGTTTTTTAATCCAAATGGCATCACCAGGTAACAAAAGGTGCCCGCCTCAGTGAAGAAGCTGGTTTTGTCTTGGTCTGTGGCGGCCATGGGTATCTGGTTGTATCCCTGATCCCCGTCCATTGTGGAGAGTAAGGCGCATCCAGCCGTAGAGTCTACCAGTTGATCTGTACTGGGTAGGGGATAATAATGCTTTTGGCATGCATCGTTCAGGTTGATGAAATCAACACACATGCGCCACCTTCCCCCCATCTTAGGTACAAGGACCACGTTGGCCAACCACTCGGGGTAACGTACTTCCCGAATCTGATGCAAGTTGAGCAGTCGTTGGATCTCGGACTGGATTATTTTATTTCTACCCGGTATTCCTTTTCTTCTGTTGTACGGTCTTGGCTCCGGTTTTGACATTAAGGAAGCGTTGACACACTTGATTACTTATCCTTCCTAGGGGCCCGCCTTCCCAGGCGAATAGGTGGTTGAACTCTTTAAGCATAAGGGTTACTCCTCTTCTACTTCCGGATTCATGCCCATCCCTATCTTGACAGTCTTAGTGGGAGTTCCTTCCACTATTTCAATCATCTTCAGCTCTTCTACGGGCTGCACTTTAAATTCTTCCTTTATTCTCTATTTTTTAGTTGGCAGGGGGATCCCTTTTTCGTTTTCGGATGGGATAGCGTTCATGCGGCATTCCCGGGCTTTGACTCGGCTTCCACAAACTTCCCCGATGCCTGAGGGGGTTGGGAATTTGACCTTCAGGTGTAAGGTAGGGGGGATGGCCTCAAAAGTTCGTATTGAAGGTCGTCCGCATATCATGTTGTACTTCCTAGAGGATGCCTCTACTACCCAAAACTTGGTCGCTTCAGTGCACCTCGTGGCGCCCTCACCCCAGGACATGGGTAGGGTGATGGTCCCTAGGGTACGACATGCATCCCCGGAGAATCCGACGAGGGGAACTTCGGCCGCTTCCAGGTGGTCTTTCCTTAATCCCAGATGTTATCTCTACAAAAATTCGAAACCAAAATAATACTATCCCCACGACAGATATCTCACATAGTACAAATACCGCGCGAGATGTCGGGAACTTTAAATAGTTTTCCGAAACATCCCTCAGGTATACGATACTCTAGCACCTGTCGTGTCATACGGGTATACAGAGCAGCATACTTTCACCTCCTTCCATGGAGCCCTCGGAGCAATATGCCTACTTCCTTTAATGAAGCCCTCAGATCAATATACCTGCCTCATTTCAAAGAGCTCTCATTTCTCTCACATTATATCGGAAGCCCTCGGAGCACACGTGCCATCCTTATCCCGATAGATGGATAAGATTCTCATCAAGAAAGCCACGCCAACTCCCTCAAAATATCTACCCCTCATCCGAAGTATCTAGAAGCCACGACAGTTGTTTGTCTTTATCAGAAGAAAGATGATACATGTACAAAGTCGACACCTGTAAAACTCTTACTTGTATCCAACGAAACCTCCTTCTATAAGAGGGGAGGAAAACTAAGAAAATAAGATACGGTTTTCCAGAAATAAAATACAATAGCAGAAATCTCTTCAAACTCAAGCAAAAGCGATTAATCCCACTCCAAATATCTTTGAAATTATAACTACCGTTAACAAAATGGCGCCGTCTGTGGGAATCGCCTTATAACTTTTTCTTTGAGAACGTTTGAAGAAGATCTCTTTACAAAAAAGAAATGAGTTATCATGCGTAAATCCCCTAGTTCTTGGCCTTCAGGGAACCAGCGAAACTCCGAAGAATCTATACCGAGAGAACGTTTGGAAACATACTCGTCACCAACAACAGAAAGAGGGAATTTCGTAAATATCCCTCAATCAGTGTTTGAACGCCTGGTGGAAAGAGCCACTCGGAGAAACAGACCGGAAGGGTCTTACCCCCGAGGCGAATTTCCTACGCAAGACCATAGGGAACGATTCTACTCGAATGAATATGAGTCTCGCCCAAGATCCAGATTCCAGTCGACCCCACCCCGAAGGGATACCTACCCCTCCGCCAGAGTAAGAAGAACTCCCCTCGAGGATGCTGGGGGTAGAATACTCTGTGGCATAGATGTAGCTAATGTTCCTTATCCCCGAAACCACCATGAACCCCTCGTTTACTCCCCCGATGATCATTCTCTATGGAACATGGTCACCAACCTGAAAATGGAAATGAAGAATCCACAAAGGAATCTAGCCCCGGGTGAGGAAGTCGTATATCATGGGTCCCCGTTCATTCCTGAAATAGACCGCGCTCTAGTTCCGCCCGGGATGCGCCCCAACAACCTACCCCTATACATGGGAGAAAAGGACGGGAGAGATCCCCAAGATCACATCCATCTGTATATTGCTACCATGGACCTAGCCTCTGCGCCATATTTCGTCATGTGTCGAGTATTTCGTACCACCCTGGCAGGTAGAGCACAAGCTTGGTTTTCCCAGTTGATGCCTAGCACGATTTCCTGTTTTGACCAATTGGCATGCTTGTTCGTACGCCAGTTCGCTTGCAATCGGAGATACCCAAAATCCGCTAGCCACCTGTTCACAATTAAACAAGGTAAAGATGAGCCTCTTAGAGAATATATGAAACGTTTCTCAGATGAAGCCTTAGATGTGCCAAATACTCATCCGTCCATCATAGCAGATATCTTGACTCAAGGACTTAGAGCGGGTGACTTTTCCGATACCTTATGGGCAACCAAGTTAAAGATATGAATGAGCTTATGCATAAAGCAGAGACCTACATTAGCATGGACGAAGCAGAAAATTCCAAAATCCGGGCAGAGCGCAAACACAGATAAATCTAAAGAAGGAAAAGCACCCCCGAAGAGAAAGGAAGAAGGGGGGCCAGTAAAACGACATCTCCAGCCTGCACCTTTACCCCCCTTAACTATCACTCCAGCGGAAGTACTCAATGTTATGAGAGGAAGCGTTGATCTCCAATGGCCCCGCCCCGTTAGGAGACCCCATGATAAAAAAGAGTCTGACATGTTTTGTAAATACCACAAAGCATGGGGGCATGATACCAACGCTTGCACCACTCTGAAAACGGAAATACGCTGACTTCTCGGCGCCGGGTATTTGGGAAATTATTTACAAGAAATCCCCAAACCCAATGTGTGCAAGATACTTCGATCCGAAGGAATTACGGAGGAAAGAGGGTCCGATACGCGAAAGCGGGAGGACACCCCTCGATAAAGGTTACCATCCCCTCCTGAATCCTATGAGGATAATCCTCCCTCGGGATGAACAATTAATATGATAGAGGGAAGAAAGAAGAAATATTTAAAGGAGGCAAGACGGGTAGAACAAGGACCCCCCGTATGCTCCGTACAGGGATCCCTGCTGCCCAATATCGCCTTTGGACCGGAGACTTGAAAGGAATTGTGTACCCTCACTGAGGATCCTCTGGTCATAGAAGCGGCGATATTTGGCATTGAAGCCCAGCGTATCCTAATTGATACGGGCAGTTATGTGGATGTTCTCTTCTTCCCGACCTATTTAGTTTTGGGATTAAGGAAAGACCGCATGAAAGCGGCTGAAGTGCCCCTTGTCGGATTCTCAGATGACGCGCGTCGCACCCTAGGAACTATCATTTTACCTATGTCTTGGGGAGAGGGCGCCACGAGACGCACCGAGTCGACCAAATTTTGGGTAGTGGAAGCTTCCTCTAGAACGTATAATGCAATATGCGGACGACCTTCAATACGAACTTTTGAGGCCATCCCCTCTACCCTAAACCTGAAGGTCAAATTCCCCACCCCCTCAGGCATCGGGGAAGTTCGGGGTAGTCAAGTCAAAGCCCGAGAATGCCGCATGAATGCTATTCCCTCTGAAGAGGAAGAAGGGCTCCCCCTACTGGCCAAAAAACCAAAAATAGGGGAAGAATTAAAAGTACAGCCCGTGGAAGAGCTAAAGATGATTGAAATAGTGGAAGGAACCCTCACTAAGACTGTTAAGATAGGGATGCACATGAATCCAATAGTGGAAGAGGGGGTGACCCTTATACTTAAGGAGTTCAACCATCTCTTCGCATGGCAAGGTGGGCCTCTGGGAAGGACAAGTAATAAAGTATGTCAACACTTCCTCAATGTCAAAACTGGAGCCAAACCCATACAACAAAAGAAAAGGAATATGGGACCGGACAAGAATAAAATTATACAGTCCGAAATTCAGCGCCTGCTCAACTTACATCAAATTCGAGAAGTGCATTACCCCGAGTGGTTAGCTAACGTGGTGCTCGTACCCAAGACATGAGGGAGATGGCGTATGTGTGTTGATTTTACCAACTTAAACGAAGCTTGCCCTAAGGACTGTTATCCCCTACCAAGCATAGATCAACTGGTAGACTCTACAGCTGGATGTGCACTATTATCCACGATGGACGGGGATCAGGGATACAATCAGATACCCATGGCCGCCATAGACCAAGACAAGACTAGCTTCATTACTGAGGCAGACACCTTTTGCTATCTGGTGATGCCTTTTGGATTAAAGAACGCTGGTGCTACCTATCAGAGGCTCGTAAACTTAATGTTCGCTGACCTAATTGGGAAGTCAATGGAGGTATATGTGGAGGATATGATTGTCAAGAGCCCTCGGGCAGAAGATCACCCAGAGGATCTCCGTTAGGCATTGGCCATTATGGATCAATTCAGAATATAAATCAACCCTCAGAAATGTTCTTTTGGAATAAAAGGGTTAAATTCTTAGGATTTATGGTTACGGAAAAGGGAATAGAAATGAATTCCGAAAAAGCCCAAGCTATCCTAGATATGCCTATTCCTAGAACAATCAAAGATGTCCAAAAGCTCATAGGAAGAATGGCATCTCTAAGCCGATTCATCTCCAAATCAGCTGACAAAGGACTACCTAGAGGGAGCTCTAGAGGAGTTAAAAGCTTACCTAACCCGCCCTCCCTTATTAATGAAACCCACCCCCCAAGAAGATTTGTTTGTATATTTAGCCATCGAAGAAGAAGCCGTAAGTGTGGTGCTAGTCAAATAACATAATAGGGAACATCACCCGATATATTATGTTAGTAAACCATTGCAAGGGGCCGAAGGACGATACACTCAAACTGAGAAGTTAGTGCTGGCTCTCATCACTACAGCACGAAAATTACGCCCATATTTCATTTGCCACCCCGTAACAGTATTGACAAAATATCCCTTGTGAACCATCCTTAACAATCCTGAAACCTCGGGTCGGCTCATCAAATGGGCCATCGAACTCACAGAGTACGACATCACATATGCCCCCCGTTCTGCCATTAAAGCCCAGGTTTGGCAGACTTTGTGGTAGAAATGGCAAGTATGGAGATTACCCGAAACCCCCCTATGTGGCACCTATTTGTAGATGGATCCACCACGACAACTCATGGTGGGGCAGGAATAGTCCTATATAACACGGAAATAGAAGGCGAAACCCTATACTTCGCTGTTAGCCTGGATTACCCCCTATCTAACAATGAAGCTGAGTATGAGGCCATATTGATAGGATTAAGATTAGCCTGAGATGGAGAGATTAGAAGAATAATAATGCATAGTGATTCACAGCTCATCGTGCAACAAACAAAGGGTGCATAAGAGGCCCGAGATGCCTAGATCATGCAGAAGTCGAGCAAGTTATCCGGGAAACACATGAGGGAACCTGCGGTACTCACACAGGAGGAGAAAGTATGACGAGACGTATACTTCGCCAAGGCTACTACTGGCCCACAATGGAAAAAGATTGCCAAGAACATGCCAAACGCTGCAAATCATGCCAAACCTTCGCTCGCCAGATACGCCAACCTGCGATACCATGGGTGTCCGGACCCCCTCTCTATCCCTTCGCCAAATGGGGAATTGACATTGTCGGGCCACTAATCCCCACGGCAGGCCAAAAGAGGTTTTTGCTAGTAGTTGTAGACTATTTCACCTAGTGGGTGGAAGCGGAACCCCTAGCCAAGATTACCGCGGGGGTGGTTATTAACTTCATATGGAGATACATTATATGCCATTCCAGTATCCCCCGACACTTGGTTAGTGATAATGGTCTTCAATTTACAAGCCAAGAGCTGGAAAAATGGTGCAGCCATTAGGAGATAAAGCATCGTTTTACCTCCGTAGGATATCCCCAAGCTAACGGCCTAGTCGAAAGAACCAACCAAACTCTGCTAAAAAGTCTAAAAGCTAGATTGGGTTGGCACAAGGCTAGATGGGTAGAAGAGATCCCAGGAATTCTATGGGCCTATCGGACTACCCAAAGAACCGCCACGGGAGAAACCCCTTATAGCCTAACCTATGGAAGTGAAGCGGTTATACCTCCAGAGATATTGATAGAAAGTTGGCGAGTCCGAGAATATGAAGAAGTAAACAACATCTCCAATCTAGCCCTAGCCCTGGATCTTCTGGAAGAAAGGAGGACCCGCGCCGCTGTTCGCATGGAACAATATAAAGAGCGCATGTCCCGACACTACAACGCCTGAGTCCGACCCCGACTCTTCCAAGTCGGAGATCTCATACTAAAAAGAGCATAAGCTTCCAAAAACATAGGGAAACTTCAGCCTAAATGGGAGGGGCCTTTTAAAATAGCTAAAATTATTGAAGGCGCCACATACCTCCTAGAAAATCATGAAGGGAAAAGATTCCATAATTCCTGGAACGCGTATAACTTGATAAAGTACTACGCTTGATGTCACGATAGCATGGTGCGAGACCAGCTTCCCCGTGTATATAAATAAAGATGCATATAAATAAAGTAATGTTTACAATAAGTGGCTTTCGCTTTATTATATAAACAAGGATAGGTTTTCCATTACAAGAAGAATAGTCCTCTAAGGACTGTCGGTAAACCTACCTCAAGGGGCCATTTATTACAAGCAAACAAAAAAAAAAGTCACATACGCCTATCAACAATAGAGCTATATAATAATTTATACATTATTAAGAACATCCCAAAATCACCATGCAGCACTTAAGAATCCTCACGTGGCCGCTTTCCTTCTCTAATCAACCGACGACGTTGTTCCTCTAAAGATCCATAGGTTCTGCTAGATCCACAGAAGGAACAGGTATATCTTCTGACATTGGCACTGCCTCAGAAACCATTGTCGTTGAAGTAACAGGGGATTCAGGCACTATATTCAAGCGCGGGATCACTAGAGTGGCCGGAAACCCCGACAAAGACCTCACAGCTTCCTCGCATAGCTTATACCCGATACGCACCATGTCCCAAAACTGCTCCCGGAGTACATCCCTAGGGGCAAGAGCATTGGATAGGTCCATAAGTGCTTGGGTTCGAGCCAACATTAACGCCACCTCCTGTTTTCACATCATTTCCAGCAGTTTCCGAGTAGCCGCATCTTTCTCTTCCAAGACCAAGGACAATCGCTCTTCTAAGATACGCAGTTGCCATCGAAGGTCCTCCACCCTCTCCTCTAAACACACCACCCGTGCTCGCTCCAAAGACAAGCGCCTTTCCATATCCCAGGACTTCTCTGTCAAATCTTTTACCACCCCACGATGGCTTTCCTGCATCATCTCCCTATCGCCTCGGAGCTGTTCCACTTTTTGCCTGGTAAGCAGAAGTTCTCTTTCAAGGTCATCCCGATGACGGTAGACCAACTCCGCCTCAGAAGCACTTTGGTCCCTCCGAGAGCCCACAACATTAATCACCTTGAAAAGCTAAAATATTTCATCAGAGGAAAACCTAAGTAGCCATCGGAGTAAAAGCTATACTCGGAAGTAGAAAAGAGAGATATTATTACCTCACAAAGATTCTTGCTAGCCAAATCCTGTAGAGAAGACAGTAAGCGAGCGTTTAGCTGAGAACATCGGGGTTAAGCCCGGGAAACTGTTCTGCTGCTCGCGAACCCTCCCCCTGGTCCACACCTGCAACAGGAGGCGGTGTATCGGAAGAAGAGGGAACACCTTCCTCTATTGCATTAACAGAACTTCTATTAAAACCAGGAGCATGACCCCCCTGATTACTACTCTCTCCGATAGCCCTAGAACCCAACCTCAGGGAAAGCGACGGACTTGAAATAACTCCCACTCCCGGGAATCTTCGAGAGGAATCTCCATCTAGTTGTAATGGAAAATGGCCCGAGTCCCCCTCTAAAAGGGATAGCTCGTCGGAACCACTACTCTCGAAAGCTCTTCTGAATCCCCCTACGGCAAAAATATCCATTTCGGATCCTGTAAAAAGAATCAACACATATTAGATTATAACTATCCCCCACTACAACATATCGCTAAAAAAAAAAGAGGGGGAGAAGAAGAACGTTACGGAAGAAGAAATTAGTATGGAGAGGACAAAGAGAAAGCTCTCGTGCCGCTGATCCCTCTTGTAAACCCGCCATGGAAAGAGCATTGGACAACTCCAACAGGCCACATATATCATAACTACCATTGAAAAGTGAAGACTCTCCCAAAAACTCTGATTCACGGGTAATCACTTCTACAGAAGGAACCACATAGCCTAACCCCCAACGAACGGGTACTCCCCAGGCACAAGCTACCATCCCACGAGGCTTTAGATAAAAGAAACGACTCTTCCAATCATCTCGGGGGGTAACCCGTCTAGTGATAGTCGTAAAAGAACAGCGTTGATCACGGTATACCAAACTAAAAAATGGTAAATCTCCAGGACAAGGACGCAATAGAAAGACACTCCCCACCCGATAAGGAGTTAAAGGTAAATCCAAAAGCCCACAACAAAGAACATACCCTACCAGATAACGATAGGAGTTATGAGTAAGTTGGCTAGGACAAATTTACCAATAACGAAAAAACATTCGCAAGAACGGATGAAAGAACAAACGCAATCCACATCGTATTTGATCAGAATATACCGTCATATACCCAACGGGAGGATCATACGCCCGTTGTTCTGCCCCAGGTAGCACTAAGTCATACCCGCCTAAGTCCAAGTTGTACTCCACGAACAATGCTGCCACCGAGTCTGCGGATTCTGTGCTTTCTACCGATCCAATACGACCCCCCTATCAACATTCGAGGATTCACTGTGATCGTGTGAAAAGCCGATAGCAGATCTATCGGGAGATAAGCCTCCCTACTCATAAACACATCCCTGATGCTATGCGACAGCAACATGTCTGCTCGAAGTTGCACCGAGGGCGGGACTGGTGAACCTCTCGGAGTGGAAGGGGAGCACCCCCCCCCCCCCACGACGAGGACCAGGCATAGAAGTCTCACTCGGTACTCGTCGCACCATATGTACAGAAGGGGACTTACGAGAAGAGGTAAGACTACTTGGAGAACGTGTAGAACGGAAAGGTGTCATGGCGAGCTTATCTAAGTTTGCTAAACTTTTTTCAAAAAACCAAACACTT
Source organism: Linaria vulgaris (assembly GCA_948329865.1). Lineage (NCBI taxonomy): Eukaryota > Viridiplantae > Streptophyta > Magnoliopsida > Lamiales > Plantaginaceae > Linaria > Linaria vulgaris. The sequence continues at coordinate 79,510,630 of OX415252.1, forward strand.
AAAGACAAAAATGGCCTTTTTCAATCAACAAGTGAACTTTAGGAATGATTTGCCTCGTGAAAATGACAATTCATGAGAAAGTAATTTATAGCAAGTATAGGGGGCCCACCACCAACAGCAGGACCACCCAGATTCTGCGGTTCTCACAGCCAATAAAGAAGAAACACGAAGCTCCACGTGTCGCCATCTTAGAAAGTCAACTAGAACATACTCCCACCTACCCCATGCAAGTAAGAGAAAGAAGCACGCAGTTGCTATCATTAAAAACTTCCAGATAAGAATAAAAGGTTTTTTAAAAGAACAACTCTGGTTCCCAGATGTGACAAAGCACAACTACTCTATTTATAACAAGTCAATCTTAACATAAAAAGGACAAAACATGAAAAAGACTAAAATAAAAACACATGTAAGAGACAAATCCCTTAAAAGCGTGCACTTTATTTAAATTAAATTACAAAGACAAGTCTCATTAAAATAAAAAACAAAATACAATTATGCTAGGAGGGAGGGGGTCTCTAAGACAGGGGAGGTAGAGCCCTCATGGAAGTAGGGGTTGGTACATTTGCAGAAGGAAGAGTAGGAGCACTTGTAGAAGATGGAGCGCCAGAAGGACCAGCCTGTGCCCCCTTACTAGGAGGAGGGCGAGCTATAGGCAGCGGGACCACGACAGTCAAAGGAACCCGAGTTGGGGCAGAAGAAGAAGGGGGAAACTGAGAGCTATTCTTCAGAAAGAGAGAATAAGGTTGTTCCAACGTGGGCCTCTGCATCTCCAAGATATTTATCTGGCGCAGATGAACATTGGGAGCTATCTTTCTGCGCACCTGTCCGAAGCATTGAAGAAACCCCCACATTACATGTCCAACTAAGTACCCATGATTCCTGCGGACATATTGCTCCTTAATAAAGCTATCTTTGGGCCTAGTTATATTAATAAAACTTCAACAATTTTTGAGCCTAATCATCTCACTTTAATTGGGCTTGAACTCATTAACCCCTTTACTAAATTTTTCAAGGCATTTTGTACATGTTGACTATATTTTTTATATATTTAATTAATTATTGACTAAAGTCAACAAACCGGTCTAACCAGTGGTTCGACCGGTCCGACCTGTTGACCCACTTTCCGGTAGCCTCACCGGGTCAGTCACCGGGCCGAGTTTCAGAACACTGATTGAGCATACGTTGTAATTTATTTTTTATTCAAATTTTGATCTTTTGTAATAAAACCATAGGTAATAATAATAAATTGTGGGGGTAGTGCTTTTCTTGACACCTATACTTATATTAATTTTTAAACTAAACTTATGCCTGGATTTCATTTTTTGAACAACTTAATTTAATGCACAGAGCCAAAATTAACTTATGTCTCATTTTAAAGCCAAAAAAAAGAAGAAAAAACTTGTTAAAGGGTGATCAGCTTTATGCTTCAATTTATGTTTGGTTTTTCATTGTACATGTTTTGATTTATTAAATCCGCGTAGCATGTAAGCTAGTCATATTATAGTTTAGGATTCTAAGATCAGGTGATTTCCATATTTTAAATGGGGTTTTTTAGTAATTTCAAGCAATTACATATAATTTTAGTTTTTTTTATCGATATTACACATAATTTTAGTAAGTCAAAATATTTTACGATTGTGTGGTAATTTTGGGAGTTTCGTGGTTTCATCAGCTCATATATAATAATAACTTTAAGGAATTTTATGCATGGTTAACATTAACAAATTTACACTACAAGACTGGGCGGTCAATAGGGACCGCCCAATTAGCGACTCAAGTTGAGTCGCTAGCCATCAGCGACTGCTGAAAACAACAGCGACTCACTTTGAGTCGCGGAAAGTTTCGAGGCAAACAGCGACTCAATATGAGTCGCTATTGTCCTCAGGGACTGTTAGCGACTCAAATTGAGTCGTTGAACACAATACAACGACTCAATCTGAGTCGTTGTTGTCCTTAGGGACGTTCAGCGACTCACATTGAGTCGCTAACCGTCCATATATTACGTGGGCCACACAATTCGGCCCAAAATTGGGCCAAATTGTGGGCCTCCTCCGCCCTAATTAGCGTGGAAGCAATTAGCGACTCAAATTGAGTCGCTGATTTCTTCCTATAAATTAAAAAAAAACAATTTTGACAAATCGCGAAGTCCGTCAACTATACCTCCTTCACCCGATTTCGACCCGACCCGTTTCAAATTCCGCCATTAGCGGCCTCTTGTGAGTAGTTGCGACCCAAATTGTGTCCCCAACCCAACCAAACCCAAACCCACGTTGTTTTCTCCCGATTTCCGCCTCAAATCCGCCGTGCTCCGCTTCCATCGCCGTCGTGCTCCGCCTCCATCACCGCCCCTTTGAATTTTACGTCCATTTCCGCCGCCGGTGCTAAGGTATAGCTTGGTTGCTATTTGTTTTTTGTCATTTTTGTGTTAAATCCGAAAATTGTGTTATTATGTTAAGAAATTGATAAATTGTTAATTTTGTGTTAATATTCTTGTGTTAATCTTGTGTTAATTTTGTGTTTGATTGTTAATTTGTAAATTTTTTGAAGAATTATTAGTTATTATTGTTTGAAGAATTATTTGAAGAATTATTTGAAGAATTATTAGTTAATTTTTATTTGAAGAATGTTAGATTGTTAGAATAGATTAGTGTATGATTTAGAAAAAAATATATTTGTGAAATTAGATTATTGAATGATGAAATAAAAATTTAGTGAATGATGAAATTAGATTTAATGAATGATGAAATATAAATTTAGTGAATGATGAAATTAGATTTAGTTAAATTTAGTGAATGATGAAATTAGATTTAGTTAAATTTAGTTAATTATGAAATTAGATTTAATGAATGATGAAATAAAAATTTAGTGAATGATAAAATTAGATTTAGTTAAATTTAGAGAATGATGAAATTAGAAATTAGATTAGTTTATAATTAGATTGTGAAAATTGGATTATTAAATTTTAATTAGTAAAACTTGTTAATTAGTGTTAATTTGTAAGATTATATTAATTAGTGTAGATTAAATTTTAAGATTATAATTTGTAAAATTTTTAATTAGTGTAGATTTGTAAACGTTGAATTGATATTTAATTTTTCTTTACAGTACATATATATATTCGGCATGTCGTCACGTAAGACCCCTAGCGGTACTGGAGATCGAGGTCTTGGAGGTCGAGGTCGTGGTGGGGTATCGGGTTCAGGTAGTGGTAGCGTTGCTCGTGGCGGTGTTGGAGGTAGTGGAGGTCGAGGTCGTGGCAGTGGTAGCGGGAGTGGTGGTGGCAGTGGTAGCGTTGGGCGTGGTGGTGGTAGTGGTAGCGGGGGTCGAGGTACGTAGTTGCCGACCTATACGGGTTGTCCGATCGGGATGTGGTGCAGGGCCGAGCCATCCAGTCGAGCCGTCCGTCCCGCTACTTGGGTCAGGCGACGGATCTACATCGACGAAACCTGCACCACATCGGCAATTATTTCTAGACGATGAGGCGGCCGTCTCCGGAGCAGGTGTTAGACCCCGATCATCAGAGTCCACCGCATCCCAGGTGGCACGACCACATACTTCGGATTCAGTTGGGACTCACGTGCCCCCATCAGTCGAGTCTAGCAGACTTCAGACTCCACCGCCTACAACCGATATCGGAGCTGGACCGAGCCAGAGGTCGACTGGTACTCTAGGACTGACCGATACTCGACCGGGTAGGGGACCCAAGTAGGGCTTACGACGGTTGCGGCTGGGGAAAAGAAGCAGCTTATTGAGTTGAAGAGGGGTTGTTTTTCTAAACCCCCTGGTCGCGAGATTGCCAAGACGATCACTTCACTCATTCGACAGTTTTGGCCCTCCTACTTGAAGGTTCCTGAGAAAGTACGAGTAGAGATGTACTCGAGATTTACGGTGAGTTTTAAATGAATTATTAATATTTATTAATTTACTCGAGGTTGAAAATATTGTTTAATTTAGTTTATTAATTTAGTGTATTAATTTATTATTTATAATTTATCCTTTTTGTATAATACCTATGGAATCCGGTGGTCAGAGAGGGAGCAGGTACATAGGGCATACCAGTTGAAGGCGAGAGGGATTTATAAGCGTATTCTTAACAAGGCGAAGGAGCAGTACATGAAGAAAAAGGACAATGAGGAATTTAAAGATAAGCCTAAGACGTCGTGGATGAGCCAGAGTTTGGAGGATCATGCGGCAAAACACTGGGACACTGAGGCGTTTAAAAAGAAGTCCGTGAAGGGAAAGATGGCTCGACGATGCGGTAAGTTGGACGGCGATGCGCCCGCCACCTTTTACGGTGGTTCCATTGACTTCGAGGAGAGCCGGCGGCGACTGGTATGTTTTGTTAAAATTATATATTTTATTTGTAGTTAAATTTTAAGATTATTGTTTTTTGATTATTTTAAAACAATGTAATTTTAACATTTAAAAAAAAGAATTATAACCAACTATTACTTACAATTTGAAGGAGAGCAATCAGCCCAACCGCACCCACCCTATCAGGCACGACGAGATTTATAAGGCAGGACATACGAAGAGGGTGGCGGGGACTGGTAGAGGTATATCCGTACCCATGAGGCGGGAGTGGAAGTCTGAGACTACCAGACTTATTTACGTAAGTGTTTTAAATTATCTTTGTTTTAATTTAATTTTTTAATGATCTTTTAACTAATTTCTCTTTTTTAATGATATTTGAATATTCAGCAGAAGACTTATAAGAGGGAACTGAGGACGAAAAATCTGGATGCAGTGGAAGATAAGGACTTGCCTGAATGGGACGCCGATTCGTGGAAGAAGGCGATATGGAGTATCAAGAAGGAGAAGGCACGGGGTTTACCGAGCTATGCTGATCCTCAGGACTTCGACATGGAGGTCGGGAGGGAGCCAGACTACAGGCGGGAGTTGCTTAGGTAGGTCCAGGAGGAGAACAACGAGTTGAGGTCGACAAAGGACCCGAGAGTCGACTCCATGTTGTCCTGGCTCCAATCTTTTAGAGAGGACATGCAGAGGGAAATAGGCCGACCAGTGCGAGAGCTTCCGTCAGACTTGTTCATGGGGAACGTTATTAGGAGCGGAGGCGCATTTCGGGTTCCGAGGCCGATACGTGAGAGACCAGATCCTTTTGCTCCAGGTACTTCCAACCCCACCCAGTATGTCGATGATCTTGATATTGATACTGATGAGTCGGAGGGTGGTGATGATCTTGGTCTGATGGATGTTGAGGCAGAGGACCTCGGTGAGGGTGAGAGGGTGTTGGCGTTGATGAGGGTGGGGTTGGTGTTGATGATGATCCACTGGCGACCCTGGATGAAATGTATGATTTGGCGGAGAGTTCTGGTGATGAGGGGGTCGTGTATCCGCCTAGTGATCATGAGGGGGTCAGTGACCTTGTTGCGGGTAGTTATTTGTAAATATGGATTATGAAATTTTGGAACATATGGATCATTTATGGTGTAGTTGTTTTGTGTGTATGGTTTGTGGTTGGTAGGTTGATGGTTTGGTATGGAATATGGATTATTATGTTAAAATGTATGGTGTACCAACATTCAAAAAAACTCATAGTCATAGTCATATTGAAAAATCACATAGTCATAGTCTCAAAAGAAAAAACTCATAGTCATAGTCATACTGAAAAAAAGAAAGAAAAGAAAGAAAGCACTAGTCTTCTTCTGAATATTCAAACTCATAGTCATATTCATTTGCATCACTATCTACGCCTTCTGCTTGTCCATCATCGTCCTCGTTACCACCTAGTGCATCAACGACCTCGAACTCACTTCCACCCAACAGAATATCCATGTTGAACAAACTCAAGTCTACAAACATATTAAGACCTGCTGATTCGTTCTCTTGAAACACTGTCTCCGGAATATCTGGGTCATCAGGGGTAGAATCATGAACTGTGAGTGACGACATGTCGATAATGTGTCTAGCTGGAATATGTGATACTGACAACCATCCTTTTCTCCCTGGCCTTCCATTTGGTAGAGACGGATATGGGGCATAATACGCCTGCATTGCTTGATTAGCACAAATAAATGGTTCATTGGTCTGCAGTTTTTTAGTAGGGTTAATTTCCACCAATTTGAATGTCTCGTGGACATTTGTGTCGCTCGGTCCAGTATCATACCACAAACACTTGAAGAAGACAATGGACAGTTGTTTTCCAGTTCTACCTCCCCAATATTCCACTTCCAATATCTCCTTTAAAGTCCCGTAGAAATTGGTTGAAGCGGTGTCTCCCATGTCGCCCTTCACGTAATCCCCACTGCAGTCACTCTTTTTGGGCCCCAATTTCGTATCAATGTGGAACCTAAATCCATTCACAATGTATCCATCGTACATGATTGCATCGTTCAGTGGACCGTTGAGCAACGGCAGTACCCTATCGTCTATCATGTAATTTCCACTGCGGTACTCTTGCTTGTACCAGGCCACATACTCCTCGTTCCTTTTCGTTTGCACCTCCATGGCATTCAATCTACCGCACTCCTCTTCTATGAACAAACTGCGTGTTACAAAAAAATAGTTAGTACTAACACATAAAAAAGAAGATGACATTAGATGAAGAAAATTGAAGTAGACTCACTCTTCCCATCCCTCCAATTCTTCACAGCTAAGAAGTGTGTGCAATTCAATCTATTCTATTTCTTCCCCCGTTAACTTCTTCATCTTCGCCGATGGGCCAAGCGGTCGTCCCTTCTTTCGGAATAATAAGAGCTCCCCATCCCAATCCGTGCTTTCCAAAGTCTCGTTCCTGTTAAGTCATAGGTGTGTAGCACCAGGGGTTACATCGAGATACTGGGAAATCAAATTTGATATCTCCGAAAGTAAATAGGCATTGGCCATGCATCCCTCGGGCCTCGCTTTGTTCCCCACTGACTGCTTTAAATCAAACATTTGCCTGATAAACACAACAAAATGAACCATCTTACATTACAAATAAAATAAATTAAAGACAATTATCAATACATACACCAAAAGTGATTTACCTCTCGAATGGATACATCCATCTGTAGTGAACTGGACCGCAAACTCTAGCCTCATACGGTAAGTGAATGGCCAAATGCTCCATAGAATCGAAAAAAGAAGGAGGGAATATTCTCTCTAGCTTGCACATGGTGACAATAAGGGATTTTTCTAGTCCCTCCATAGCCTCTACCGATACCTCTGATGCGCAAATTGCCTTGAACAACAAACTAATCTCCACAAGTGTTTCCCATGTCTTTCTTAAGGAAATCACGAAAAGCAATTGGAATCAATCTCTGCATGAAGACGTGGCAATCGTGACTCTTCATTCCGGACAACCTCTGTTCTTGCACATGTACACACCGTCCCAGATTAGAAGCGTATCCATCTAGAGATTTTAGTGTGCCCAACCATTCTAACAAATTTCTTCTTTGATCATTTGAGAGAGAGTACAACGCCTTTGGGTTCTTCGTCCCCCCCCCCCCCCCTCGGGACGTTGAATCTAAAAATAGCTCACTATGGTTGGTCCAAAGTCTCAAATCTTTCAGTGACTTGATGGTGTCCTTTGTCTTAGGGTCATCCAAAATCGTGTTGACGATGTTATCGAAAAAGTTTTTCTCTCAATGCATGACATCTGGATAGTGACGAACCAAGTTTGTGGACCAATAAGGCAGTTCCCAAAATATACTCTTCTGCACCCAATTATGATTTTGGCCAAAACTTGGGACTTGTCTGCATTGGGTACCGAACCCCACATTCCCAAGGCCATTAACAATTTCCAACATTTCATCACCAGTCTTTCTACGAATCGCGTCTTCCTCCCGAATTTCTCCTTTTTTAAAATTATAGTCATCGTATCTTAATTCATGACCTTCAGGCAAGAACCGGCGATGGCAATCGAACCAACTTGGCTTACCCCCATTCACCAACGGAAAGGATTGAGTGTCACCCATACAATAAGGACACGAAAGCCTTCTGTGCGTACTCCATCCCGACAACATCCCGTAAGCGGGAAAATCGCTAATCGTCCACATGAGAGATGCACGTAATATAAAGTGTTGCTTCCTCGAGACGTCGTACGTCTTGACGCCATTGCTCCATAAAAGCTTGAGATCATCAATAAGTGGCCTAAGAAAAAGATCCAAGTTCTTTGTTGGACTATACGACCCGGAAATGAGTAGACTCAAAAAGATGAACTCTTTCTTCATGCAAAGATCCAGTGGAAGGTTATAAGGGGTGACAAACACCGGCCAAGAAGAGTACGTCTTACCAGACATTCCATAAGGTGTGAATCCATTTGTGGACAAACCAAGTCTTACGTTCCGTGGCTCTGCTGCAAAATCTGGGTGTGTCCGGTCGAAGTGGCGCCATGCCTCCCATGAAGATGGGTGAATCATTTGGTCATTAACCCCATTACACCTCGTATGCCATGTCATATGCTTTGCATTTCCTATTGTATAATACAACCTCTGAAGTCGAGGAGCAATATGAAAATACCATAATTTCTTCTTCCCAACCTTAGATTTTAGTCCATCCACGTATTTACCTGTAAGGCATATCGGGCACTTATCGTAGTCCTTCGTGTCCTCTCCATTGAACAAGAAACATTGTTTTGGACAAACATCATACGTAACATACCCTAACTCTGACTGCAGTATTTTACGGATCTCTTTCGTGTCCTTAGGTAATAACATCCGCACCTCAGGCAAGAAACCTCTCTTCGCCAAATTAAAATCCTTATCAGAATAAATAGTACTAGCCTTGTGCTGTGTCTTGTACTCCAACCACTCCGACACCCACTGAAGGATACATATATCTTCACCCGAGTCGAAATCCGGATACATGGGTATATTTCCTATGTGTATCAACTTGTAGAACGCATGTGGTTCCGAGTTGGGCTCCTCGTTAGTTGACTCGTCCTCAAATGATCGACCTCCACGTGCATCCACGACCATGTCTACAAATGGCACATCAACATATACTGGGTTGTCGGGAATATCGGTGTGTGACGAGCCGGGGGAATCGGGCACATATGACGGTATATTATCTATTAACATTTCCCCATGAAAAATCCACTATAAATATCTATTTGTAAATCCCGACTTATGAAGATGATCCCGTACAACCTTTTTATCGAAAAACCTTATATTATTGCATTTCATGGAAGGACACCTAATTTCGCCTCGTAGATCTACGAATCTAGGACCTTGTTGCGTAGCATATTCAATGAAAGCCCGAACCCCAAACACAAATCTATCGCTCAAACAACCATCACTATCATACATAACATACATCCAAGATTTATCTACTATATAATCCATTATTTATCTAATAAGTTGTAAAATATAAAACAAATAATTACAAATAATATAACAAGAATTTTAAAGAGCTAAATAGAATGATCAACGTACTTCTTGAAGCGTGAAAAAACGCGACGCAAGAATGTTTTGTACACTACGATTACTCTCGGTGTGTGTAATATTACCTATCACCAAATAAATAAATTTAAGTTAGAATAATTAAATAACAAATTACATTGAAAATAAACATTTGGGATAGTGTAAGGCAAAAAAATGTGCATACCTTAAGGATTAGTAATGGATGTAATGAATTTTAGAGGAGAATGGAGTGGCCTTTTTATAGGCCACTAACAGTCAATAGGGACCGCACTTAGGTCCCTATTGGCAACGGTACGTATCAAAAGAGACCTCAGTTAGGTCCCTATTGATACTAACCGTTGTTAGTAGCGACCTACAAGCGGTTGCTATTAACAATAGTCGTTGTCAATAGGGACCTAAATGCGGTCCCTATTTAATAGTTGTTGTTAGTAGCGACCAAAACGCGGTCGCTATCGACAATAGCCGTTGTCAATAGCGACCGCAAATAGGTCCCTGATTTGTCAATAGTGACAGCAAATCAGGTCCCTATTGACACAACGGGGACCTATTTGCGGTCCCTACTAATATTCATACTTTAAAATCATTATTTTATGATGATTTGAGGTACATCGTTGTTTGTTTAGTTCATAATTACTTCTGTAATAGTTAAAATAACAACAATTCACATGTTGCAATGAGTTTGGTTGTTTGGAATCACAAACACACCAACATCAATAAAAAAATCAAATTTCAAGGATAAAGATTAGTAGGGACCGCACATAGGTCCCTAATAAGGCAACAAGGACCGCACTGCGGTCCCTATTTAATCTTAGTGACCTAAGTGCGGTCCCTAGTTATTAATAGTGATCGCAGTTAGGTCACTAATTTTTAATAGGGACCGCAGTGCGGTCCCTGTTTCCTTATTATGGACCTAAGTGCGGTCCCTACTAATATTCATCCTTGAAATTTGATTTTTTTGATTTGATGTTGGTGTGTTTGTGATTCCTAGCAACCAAACTAATTGCAACATGTGAATTGAAGTAATAAATGATTGCAAAACCAACCTCATATAGTAGTTTAGTTGTAAAATAATAGATTTAATGAAATTGATCGAGTTATGAACGTTCAACATATATTTCATGTTCTACAACTAATCATCAATAGTTAGTTATAGTTGTAATTGTTTAATTTATTGTTTAACAACTACAAATAACATGATTAGTTGATTAGTTAATAACTACAAATAACTATGAATAACAACTATAATTCGCTATTGATGATTTGTTGTAGAACATGAAATATATGTTGAACGTTAATAACTTGATCAATTTCATTCAATCTATTATTCACAACTAAACTATTATGAGGTTGGTTTTGCAATCATTTATTACTTCAATTCACATGTTGCAATGAGTTTGGTTGCTAGGAATCACAAACACACCAACAGCAATCCAAAAAAATCAAATTTCAAGGATGAATATTAGTAGGGACCGCACTTAGGTCCCTAATAAGGAAACAAGGACCGCAGTGCGGTCACTATTAACAATTAGTGACCTAACTGCGGTCACTATTAATAATTAGGGACCGCACTTAGGTCACTAATATACAAAAAATTGAATTTTTGGCAAAAATTTTAGGCGGGATTGAGGGGGAAATTTGAATTTCACGAAAATGTGAAAATTTCACCCTCTCCTCTATATATACTCACCACTCTTACACATCAAATTTCATTAATCTCCAAAAAAACACCCAACACAAAAACACTATCATCTTATTCAACACAAAATCACTTATCTTTTCTCCAAAAATCACCCAACACAAAAACTTTTCTTCTTTTTTACCAACACAAATCCAAAACAAAAATCACCCAACACAAAAAATAAATCACCAACACTATGTTTCTTTTCTATTATTTTGGATCTACACTTTCTTTTGTTACTTTTCTATTATTTTGGATCTACACTTTCTTTTCTTACTTTTCTATTATTTTGAATCTACACATTCTTTTCTTATTGTTCTATTTTTTTGGATCTAAATTTTTTTTTATTTCACTTGTTTTTTTTATTCATTCATCTTTTTGTTTTCATTCATATTTTATATTCTACTATTAGTCATATTTCATTCATTTTTTTACATTTTAATACTTTCATGTCATTATATTAAATTTTTCTTTATTATTTTATTGTTTTGATCTTGTTATAATCATATTTCTACAAAAAAAACAATAATATTTCGGAATATTTCCAAACAATTACTGTTTTTTTTATTTTTCTCGCAGATTATTAGGGACCGCATTTAGGTCCCTAATAATATTCATAGAGTTCAATGAATATTATTATGGACCTAACTGCGGTCCCTAATAATCGTAATAGGGACCGCAGTTAGGTCCCTACTAATATTCATAGAATAATCTATGAATATTAGTAGGGACCTAACTGCGGTCCATATTATGAATATTAGGGACCGCAATTAGGTCGCTACAAATATTCATAGAAACTCTATGAATATTAGTAGCGACTTACTTACGGTCCCTAATAATAGTAATAAGGACCGCAGTTAGGTCCCTACTAGCATTCATAGAGTATCTATGAATGGTTGTAGGGACCTAACTGTGGTCCCTCATATTTGTTATAGCGACCGCAGTTAGGTCCCTATTGACGAAAAGCAATAGGGACCGGCGTTAGGTCGCTATTGTTTTTAAAGTATCAGGGACCGGAAAGTGGTCCCTGATACTCCGGTCGCTATTGCCCTCATCAGGGACCTAATTGCGGTCCCTGATGGCAAGCGACCGAGGACAATAGGGACCGCACAATAGCGACCTAGGTGCGGTCGCTATTGACCTTTAGGGACCGCACAAGGGGTTAATAGAGACCTAATTTTGGTCCCTATTGACCTCTTTTTCTTGTAGTGTTAGTACGCTTTCTAGTTAATTGCTCGATTAATTGTAACGTTTTGGATTTTGCAAAGTTGGCATGAAAATCAATTTTAGGCAATTTAAGTAGTTTTAGATAATTACAGTAATTATCCGTATTTTAATAATTTCGCATTAACTAAAGTGATTGTTTAAGTCATTTTAAATATATGAGCAAATATATTCTTTTTTGGGTAATTCATATTAGGAAAAAAGGCACATAACCCCCAAACTATTGCCCTCCGAGCACTGTACCCCCTAACCTTTATTTTCGAGCACTAGCCCCCACAATCTTATTTTTTGAAAGTTAGTTAGGCCCCCTGTAATCACAAATTTCTTGAATTCTGAAAATAAAACAAGAAAAAGATTACAAAGTAATTATTTGATTAAATTTAAAGTATAATTTGGGATACAATCTCTATCTAATCATCTGATTCTATTCTACAAGAACAATATTAAAATTTGTAGTGAAAATCTTCAATTTGATCTTCGCTGAAGTGATTTGAACTTGGAGGAACGTCAATTCGAGGGTCCTTGGACTTGATCTCGAATTAAACGGTGATTTGATTTGAGGATTTGATGGACACCAATTTGACTCGGAGATTTGATGAAAACCAATTTGATTTGGGGATTTGATGAACACCAATTTGACTTAGGGATTTGATGAACACCGATTTGACTTAGGATTTGATGAACACCAATTTGGCTTAGGATTTGATGAACATCAATTTGACTTGGGGATTTGATAAAGACCGATTTGACTTAGGATTTGATGAACACCAATTTGACTTAGGATTTGACAAACGCCGATTCGAGGGCTTTACGGCTTGATCTCGGATCAAAAGATGTTGTTGATTTGGAATTTGATTTGAAGGTTTATGAAGATTGGCATGATCTTCATCTTCAGTTCTTTGGATTTTTGGGTTTTGATCTTCCTAGCATGGATTTTGATCTTCAAAAACAGTTTTTCGAGGGTCTTGTGACTTGATCTCGGATCAAAATGAATTTTTGGTTTGAATGTGGTTGAAGAACCGTATGAACTTGATTTGGATTTCTTGAATTTGTTGAAGATTTGATCTTCTTGGCAGAGACACCATCTTCAAAAAATGTTTTTGGATGAACTTGAGGCTTGGTGGCGGATTGAAAGATGTTCTTAACGAAGAACATCTTGAAGATGGTTGAAGGATACCTTTGAAGATTGTTGAGCTCGTTGGAGAGGATTTGGACTTCCTTGCTCTGAATTCTTCAAGCTTCCATTGATATTTTTTGTTCTTCAAGAGCACCGCTATTTATAGTTGTAGAGTGAATCTCAATCAGAATCTCCTGATGAGATGAACGGCCGTGATCGCGTCTACGATTTCTTGATTTGGAAGACTTGATCTAAATGAATCTTCTAGATATCTCTTGAATATTCAATCTTGGAGGAGAAAACTTTCCTTGTCTTGATATTTGATAAATATATTTATTTAACCCTTTAAAATATTAGGATTAAATAATATATATTTATTTTCCTTTTCTTGCTCTACAAGACTTGCCATTATTTAATTTAATTGGATAATTTAACTCTAATTAATAAATAAGACATTATTCAATTTATCCATCATATATATTAAAATTAATAAATTTAACTACTTTACTTTGAAAATAAATTTATTATAAATCCAAAATAAAATAGAAAAATAAATTAAAAATTAATATATTATTCTCCACGTGTTGAGATTTAATTAGACACAAATTTTAAGTGTCTACAAATTGCCCCCTTTTGACTTGTTCGCGGAGTTGCGGTAAAAACATTTCGCGAATTAGTCACAAATTTTTTTTTGAACTCTGGGGTTATCGAAACTCACATGTATAAGTGGATGCAGGGTCCATCTCGAGAATTCCATGTTGCACTTCAGGTGACATATATATATATATATATATATATATATATATATATATGAGTGTACTTATATAACACTTATACACATACATATATAGTATATATTATATGCAATATTGTTAGCCAAATAATTCTAAGCCCAACACACAAATGGACAAGAAATAATTCTAAGCCCAACACACAAATGGACAAGAGTTAGGGGTGTTTGGGCCGGGTCGGGAACTTGGACTCCCGCCCGACCCGTCGGGTTTTACCCGAATCGGGAAAAACCAGATTGATTTCCTCCCGGTCAAACCGAGAATTTGCTCCCGGTTTGACTCCCGCCGGGAGGTAACGGGATCCGAATCGGATCCCGTTACCACCCGCGGGATCCCGGGAGTAAAATTTCTTTTTTTTTCTTTCTTACAGCGGTGGGGATAATGTTGTTGATGTGCAAAAACTGTAGGGAGAGATATAGAAGGTTGATTTTCAGGGAAGGAGCAATGTTGGGGCTCCTACAGCTGAGTGTCGATGGCACGTGGAGGGCTAGAGAGAAGGCCAAAGCTCTACTTTTGCTTCTCAGTGAATGCGCGAGTGGTGGATCTTCGAGGTTTAAACATTCTAAAAGAATGTGATGTTGGAAGAGGTGATGAGTCAGATTGATAGAGAAGAAAGGTATGGGGCTTCTATTCAGTTGGTGGAGATAGCCAAACTCAGGCGCATGACTGTTAGGATATAAGAAGTTTTGTTTGGTGACCTGATGTGGAGTATGGGAAAATAATAATAAAAATATGATGCGGAGTATAGGAAAATAATAATAAAAACTGATGTGGAGTATGGATTAGTAATTGCTTGTCGTGTTAGTGGGAATTGTTATTTTTTATTAATGGATTATTATGTGGAGTACTTTTCTTGTGCATATACTGTTAATGGGACACAATGTTAATGGGAATTGTGTGGAGTACTCTTTTTTATGTGGAGTACTCTTTTTATTTTTTTTCCTTTCTTATGCTCACGCACACACACACTCTCACTGTCACACACACACACTCACACTGTCACACACACACACACACACACTCTCACACTGTCACACACACACACTCACACTGTCACACACACACACACTCTCACACTGTCACACACACACACACACTGTCACACACACCCACACAGTCTAACACGCCTCCGCCGCCCACCACTGCATCTCCATCGCCCACCTTGCCGCCGCACCTCCACCGCCGCCAAAAAAAAGGGGCTGGAAATTCCAGCCCCAAAGGCGTAACCTGCCCACCGGGATCACGGGATCCCTCTCGTCCCAGCGGGAATCCTGTTATGCCGGGAACAGTGTTCCCGGCGGAAGGAACGGGAGCTGTGCAACAGCTCCCGCCCCGGCAGAACCCGATGGGCCGGGGTCCCGATTCGGCGGGTCCCCGACCCATAACACCCCTAACAAGAGTCATGCGGCCAATGTATCTTGCCTCCTTTTTTTTATTTTATAATTACTGTTGGGGCCCGCCACTTATGGCTCATGTGGACCAGCCACACTGAATTATTCCACCTTCCCTTCTTTTTGAAATTAACGGATCTCCTTCTTCCTCTTTTTTTATCTACTTTTTTTGTTGCAACAGAGCTTTTCTTCCTTTTGTTTTCCTGCGCGCAGCCACTTTGTTTTTTTTTTTTTCAAAAGGAAATTCTTGGTGCCCACGGTTCTCGATTTCCTTCTTCTAGATTATAGCATGGAACTATTTCCTGGTAGGAAAAACTTGTGGCATACTGTTCTTTCCTTCTGCTTTTTTTTTTTCCTTTTAGTAATTAGGTGCAGCGCTCTACTTCCTTCCAAAACAGAGCATTAAGATCTCCTTTCTTTCTTCTCAGTTTGAACTTTGAAATTAACGGAAATATTTGCAGAATGAAATTTCTTCTGTTGCAAGGAATTTCTTGTGCCTCAATTATTATTTGGATGGAAACTACTACGCCTCCAAATACTTCCTTGGATAGAAAATATCCTTTACTTCCTTGAGCGGCAAATACTTCTCTGGATAGAAAATCTTGTCGCACATACTCTTGTTTCCTTCTCAAGATTCTGCACAGAAGGCAATTTGTGATATCAGCCTATGGTTCTTGCTTATAAAATGAGAGTCGAGGCTTGAGTTAATTCATCCACGAAAAGAAGTTTCTGCAGCTTCGCTTCTTAATTTCCCTTCAGCTTTTTTTAGTATGTTTGCCCGCGGCTTTGCAGCATATACATCAAGTTCGTGAAAAGTTTTTGACATCATTTAGATATCTACCGGTGCCGTAGTACGTCCGAAGCGATTACAAATCAGACCGCCCCCTTTTCTTTTTCTTTTTCTTTCTTTCTTTTCTTCTACTTTGGCTTGCTTCCTGTTTATGTAAACTGATTAACTCTTTCTTTTCTATCGTTTTTTTTTTCAGATTTAGCGCAATGGTTACGGCCAGAGAATTTGATCATCATCGACGAGGCGAACCGATCAACCAAGCGGAACACAATCTTGAACACCGATCAATAAACGAATGACACGGAGAGTACTCGCGATCCTCTAGTCAATCTTCATCATTTTTCATTCTTTGTTCTTCTCACCACCGAATATCAAACGATGATCATCCCTTCAAAACTTTGGGGGAGACGTATTGCCAAAGGAGATGCTACGAAAAGAAGACTTTCTCAGTTAGTGCAAGAGCAAATGACTTTCACAAAGATGTATGGTCAATCCGTGCGTCCTAACTCACATAATTTGGAACTTGGAGATCATGAAAGCTTTATGCGCGTAGCGATACTTGAAGAAGTTAAGATCTCTTGCCCGGAGAGGAAGAGCACACTCAAACCGTAATTAACACAATCTCATTGGTGAGCTTGAAGGAGGAGACATTCGTTTCACAACTCGGCATTAAAAGGACCATTAAGGATACATTGATTTCAAGACATGACTTCAAAGGCATCCGAAAGGAAGAGACATTGCATTCATGACTTGGCACCAAAGACGTTCAGTAGGAATGGACTTGTTTTCACGATCCTACATCAAAGACACTTTGGCGAGA
The DNA here is from genome assembly GCA_948329865.1 of Linaria vulgaris. Taxonomy (NCBI): domain Eukaryota; kingdom Viridiplantae; phylum Streptophyta; class Magnoliopsida; order Lamiales; family Plantaginaceae; genus Linaria; species Linaria vulgaris. Next base: position 79,527,806 of record OX415252.1, read on the forward strand.
GCGGCGTTGTTGACCTCATCAAAGACACATTGACAAGAGCGGACATCCTTTTCACTCGCTATATCAAAGACAACTTGAGGGAGGAAACATTCTTTCCACGACTTGGCCTCAGAGACACCTTGAAGGAGAAAACATTGTTTTCATGACCCTACATCAAAGACACTTTGAAGGAGGAAACCTTCTTTCCGCAACATGGCTTCAAAGACACCTTGAAAGAGGGAATTCATTCATGACTTGGTTGCGCACTCGGATTTGTTGTTGCATCGTATCTCAAGGAGCTTTATGTAACATCTTCAATGAAACATAACTTGGCAAAAGATTATGACTGCGCCTAGAATTGCTTCCATGCTGCCTACGTATCCAATAAAGGAATCAAGTCAAGACGTAGTTCAAAATACATGAATTTGGATTTAGGGGTGGCATTCATAATTTATACTCATGCGGGCTTGGAGTAACGTGTAGTTTAGACTCGTGCATCATGGAGCAATTGAGTTGAAGAAATTTCGTGCTTGTGTCGAGGAGACATGAACACTTGAAGGATTTACAGGCTTTCGACGTGTCTCGAAGACCTGCACATTTGCTTTGAAGACTTGAATGATTTGTAGGCCTTTTGGCTCGTGTCTAGGAGACTTGTGCATCTGCTTTGAAGACTTGACTGATTTGTAGACCTTTTGGCTCGTGTCTAGGAGACTTTTATTTACCTCATTTTGAGTTATTCATTTGCATTTGGCATTATGTTTCTTTCCCATGAATACTGTAACATAACGAAACAAAAACAACTTAAGAAAATTTCATGACTGAACTTAGAAAATTTCAATAAGAGGATCAAGTCATAATGTAGTTAAAAGAAATCAAAATTAATTTAAGGGGGGTGTCGTACACAGTTTATACTCATGCGGGCCAAGAGTATTCATTCTTTAACCACTTTGAACAAAGTGGGGTATTTAAAATTTAACCACATAAAACACCTTTAGTGGGGTAAGTTATTATTTTAACCACATAATTTACCATTGGTGGTTGCCATCCACAGTTTATACTCATGCGGGCCAAGAGTAACATGCAGTATAAGCTCGTGCGTCATGGAGCATGCTTCAGTCATCAAGGGTAGTATTGTTTCAAGAATTTTCCATTGATAGGGCCAATTCTCAATCCGTCTTCGCCAACCAACTTATATGCGCCATTTGTATATACCTCTGTGATGACATAAGGACCATCCCACTTTGAAGTGAACTTGCTTCCGGTTCGATAAGTGATAATGATGGGGCTTCTCACTGCGAGAACCAAATCACCAACTTGAAAGGAGCGTCGGCGGACCTTTTTGTTAAAAGACTTGGAGATTCGAGCTTGATAGCACTCAAGTTTTTATTGCGCTTCTAGTCTTCTCTCATCAAGGGCATCTAGCTCTTGCTAGCGCAAACGAGCATTCTCTTCTTCGGTGAGTCCTTCTTGCAGAGCTATCCTTAGAGACGGGATTTGTTGCTCAAGAGGGAGAACTGCCTCTACTCCATAGACCAACGCATACGGGGTTGCTTGAGTTGGCGTTCTGTGTGTGGTTATATATGCCCATAGAGCTTCTCCAATTCTTTCATGCCAATCTTTCTTTGACTTCACCACCACTTTCTTTAGCAAGTTGCAGAGAGTTTTGTTAAATGCTTCGGCAAGGCCATTAGAAGCAGCATAATACATGTAAGAGTTTTTTTGCTTGAATCCAAACTTCTCAGACAACTTGTCTACCAAACTATTGCAAAACGGCTTTCCATTATCAGTGACGATGCATTGGGAAACTCCGTAGCAGTAAATGATATTGGTACGAATGAAGTTGACAACAATCTCCTTTTTGACTTCTTTGAGAGGCACAGCTTCGGCCCATTTTGAGAAGTAGTCGGTTGCAGTCAAGATGTACAAGTGTCCGCCAGAGGACTTTGTCATGGGACCGACAGTGTCCAAACCCCACGAATCAAAAGGCCAAGAAGCTACGATTGGATGCAAAGGTTCAGGCGGCTGATGGATGAAGTTTGCGTAGAATTGGCAAGCTTGCCATCTTTGTGCGTACTTCATGCAATCTAAAACCATGGTAGGCCAGTAGTAGCCCATTCTTTTGATGCGAAAATGTAACTTTGGACCAGACTGATGAGCTCCACAAATTCCGGAATGTGCCTCTTCCATAGCTTGCATAACTTCTTCTTTTCCTAGGCAGCGCAAGAAAACCCCATCAAATGAGCGCCTATAGAGTGTGTATTTATAGAAGATGAAGCGGGCTGCACGACGCCTAATGTCAATCTTTTGACGTACGTCATCGGGCAATTTTCCGTGCTTCAAGTAGTCCACGAATGATTGTCGCCAATCTTCCACTTCAATTTCGTATACCTCCACAACATGACTTTCATTATTATCACCTTGCTCGTTGTATTCTTCTGGAATAGGCGGGAGTACCCATTTGTGGCACACGGGTATGGACGTCTTCTCTTCCGATGTAACCAACATAGAAGCAAGTTTAGCTAACGCATCGGCTTGCCCATTATCTTTCCTTGGCACATGCTCTACTGTAATGTCACCAAGAGTTTTGATCAATCTTCTTGCATACTCAACATATGGTAGGAGCTCTGGCTTCTTAACCTCGAATTTGCCATACAATTGATCGACAACCAACTTGGAATCGCCATACACTTTTAGGTGAGGTTGCATCAGCTCGATTGCCATTTCTAACCCGAGTATCAAATCTTGATTTTCCGCAACATAGTTTGAGCAATTTTCAGTTAATGTGAAGGAGTACGAAAAGACCTCTCCATTAGGCGTGAGAAAGATAACACCGGCGCCGGCTCCATTTCTATGTGCGGCACCATCAAAGCACATTTCCCATGGAGGAGTAACTTCAATCACGAGCACATCTTCATCGGGTAAGTCTTCCATTAACTCCCACTCGGCAGGAACAGGGTGGTCAGCTAGAAAATCCGCCAATACTTGTCCTTTCACAGCCCTTTGAGGGAAATATGCAATCTCAAACTGTTGCAGCTGAAGGCACCATCTTGCAAGTCGGTCAGACAACACCGGCCTCGTCATGACATACTTCAAAGGGTTTGCTCTGGATACAAGACGAATAGTATGAGCTTGAAAGTAATGCTTCAATTTTTGAATTGAGAACACAAGGGCTAGGCAAAGCTTCTCAATAGGAGCGTACTTCAACTCATTTGTCGTCATTGTTCGGCTTAGGTAATAAAGTACATTTTCCTTCCCTTTGTCCTTTTCGTGGGCGAGCAATGCCCCCACTGATCTTTCTTGGACAGCAATATATAGGATCAAGGGACGTCCCGGCACGGGAGCGGCTAAAACGGGAGGTTTCATCAGATATGCCTTGATTCGTTCGAAAGCATTGTGACAAGATTCATCCCACCTAAATGGAACATCTTTCTTCATCACGTGACTGAAAGGTTGGCAACGACCGGCTAAATTTGAGATGAACCTTCGGAGATACGCCGATTTTCCTTGTAGACTTTTGAGTTCATGAATATTTCGTGGCTCCGGCATCTTAACTATTGCATCAATTTTGGCTTGCTCGATTTCAATGCCCCGTTGACGAACAATGAAACCAACGAACTTCCCAGATGTTACGCCAAATGCACACTTCATGGGGTTCATCCTTAATTGATACTTCCGCAGTCTCTCAAAGACTTTTCGTAAGTCACTTATGTGATCTTTCCTTTCCCTCGACTTTACGACAAGATCACCCACATAACACTCAACATTCTTGTGCAACATGCCGTCGAAGATGTTTTGCATTGCCCTTTTATAGGTAGCACCTGCGTTCTTTAATCCAAACGGCATCACCTTGTAGCAATATATACCCTTCGGAGTACGGAAAGCAGTCAATTCTTAATCACTGGGAGCCATGCGAATTTGGTTGTACCCAGAAGATCCGTCCATGAAAGACAAGGCTTCGTGTCCCATGGTAGCATCAATCATTAGTTCTGCGATCGGTAGAGGAAAGTCATCCTTAGGGCATGCTTCGTTCAAGTCTCTAAAGTCGACGCAAACCCTGATTTTCCCATTATTCTTTCTTACTGGCACAATGCTAGAAATCCAAGTTGGGTATTTGACTTCTCTAATGAATCCGGCTTCAATGAGCTTGTTAACTTCTGCTTCGAGCAATGGGACTAAGTCAGGTCGAAACCTTCTTTGGGCTTGCTTGACGGGACGAACATCTTTCTTTACCGATAAGTTGTGTACCGCCACCTTTGGGTCCAAGCCTAGCATTTCTTTGTAAGACCACGCAAACATATCCTTGAACTCGTGCAACAACTCAACGTAACTTTGTTCTTCATCAGCTCCGAGCAATGCACTTATGTAAATTGGTCTTAGGTCATCGACGCTGCCCAAGTTTACCTCTTTTAACTCATCAACAGTGGCCTTGACACCCTCCTCCCACTCAACAGGCGCATCTTCGGCGTCTTCTTCAACATCTTCTTCATGAGAAGTGATATGGTATGATGACCCTACACTTTTTTCATATTCGTGTTTGGTCTTCGTGAGCACCACGGTTTGTAACTTGACTTTGAGCGCTTCACCACAAGACACTGTCAAGTCTTCGCAGCGAGTCATTCGAGATGGGATCAGACTTTGAACTTTCTTAGAGTTTCATGACTTGAGGTTTCTCTTAGCGCGTGTCGACTTTTATTTGGACCAAGCCTATCAAAGACTGTTTTATTCAGCCCAAGCCTATCATAGATCGTTCTATTCGGACCAAGTCTATCAAAGACTGTTTTATTCGGACCAAGTCTATCAAAGACCGTTTTGTTCGGACCAAGTCTATCAAAGACCGACATGTGTGGCATCTTCCCTTCACGGCCCATGGCGGAGCACTCTACTTCACCTACGTAGTTGGCGTTAGCTCTTTTTATAGCAATATGAACATGGTTTGGTGGCTTGTAGCCAAGACCTATCCGAATGTTTGGAACGGTATGCCCTTCTTCCTTTAACATGACTTGTGTGGTATTGATTCCGTATGGCTTCTCTGCAGCAGCATCAAGAGTGAGGCCCTCCAATCGTGGTCCTTCATTAGGTTCATATCCAGCTTTGACGAGCAACTTGAAAGCTTTTGGGTCAAAGCATTCCTCAATCTTCTTTGTGGGCAATGTTTCATGCTCTGTTTCGTGTCCTTTGGATGGACGAATAAATCCTTCAAGTGGAGGAGATGGCCATTTCCTTTCAAGTGTTGTAAGAGGAAATGTAAGTTCCTTCAAAGATTTTGTCCCAATGGGAGATCCAGTAATCTTACTCTTCTCACTGTCACTTGTGTTATCGGAGCCGTTTACACCATGCTGCTGGAGTTGCTCGGTTCCATTGAGTCTCACGGTGTTCTTTCCTTCAATGTAGTATTTTGCATCCGCAAAGTGTGATTCAGCATCAGAAAAAGGCTTTACATCACCATGTACCTTTCTTTCGACTTCATCTTGGTAATATCCAAAGCACTGATGTAATGTTGAAGGAACAACGCCATTTTCATGTATCCAAGGTCTACCTAATAACACGTTGTAGAATGTGTTGGATTCGATGACATAGAATAGCGTACTAGATGACATATCTTCAATAAGAATATCTAATCTTATGATGCCGATAGCTCTTTGCCCCCCTTGGTTGAAACCTTGGATCATCAGACGACTACTTGATAGCTCATCCACCGAGATCCCTAACTTATTTGAAGTGCGTAGAGGCAAGATATGGACTGTAGAGCCTCCGTCGATCAACATTCGATTGACTCTTTGCTTGCGAATATAGCCGGCGACAAACAGTGGTCGGTTGTGGAGCTTGGAACCTAGTAGAAGGTCTTCATCAGTGAAGCATATAGTGGACATACATTGGTTCGTGACATAAGCACTCTTTGAAGTAGAGTCTGCAATTTTTTCTTCTTCGTGAGTCACATTGCATGAAATGACGATGTGAGATTCGTCTAGGCTATCAACTTGTCTTGAGAGTGCAACAAGGTTTGATGACGCGACATCCTCTTCTAGAGTGATCTTCCCATCACGAGCCAACCGCATCACCTTATCTTTGAATATGAAGCAATCATGGATTGGGTGTCCTACGAGACGGTGATACTTGCAGTACTTAGGATTGTCAGAGCGACTAGCCTCTTCTGGTCTCTTCATTTCAGGCAGTTCAATCAGGTTAGCTTTGAGCAAATCGTCGAATATGGCTGAAACGTCAGAATCAAGGAACGGATATTTCTTTGACTGCATCTCCGTGAGTGTCATCTTCCTTCGCTCATTAGCTTGTGAATTACTGGCCTTTTCAGATATCGCAACGCTTTTTCGTTGGTCACTTTTATCATTTGCCTTGGCTTGGATTCTTAATGGAGCAACATTCACCGCCATAGACTCCTTGGTAGGTGCTTTGTTGAAAGATTTGCCTCATTTCCTTGCATCTTGTTTGTCTTTGAATCTTCTCGGATCTTTCATAGGTGGGTCATTGACTCCACTAGCCACCATACTAAATTCCATGTCATGAGCACGAGTTGCTAACTCTTCAAACGTCCTTGGTTTTATTCCTTGAAGAATGTAATGAAGCCCCCATTGCATGCCTTGGATGCACATTTCTATAGCCGAAGTCTCGGACAATCGATCCTTGCAATTGAGACTCAAGTTTCTCCAACGGTTTATGTAATCAATCACTGGCTCTTCATCCCATTGGCGAGCATTTGTGAGTTCGATCATGCTGACGGTCCTTCTTGTGCTGTAGAAGCGATTGTTGCTCCAACTCGTCCCAACTATCAATCGAGTTTGCTTCCAAGTCAGTGTACCAATCAAATGCATTTCCCTTCAATGAGCGGACAAATTGCTTGATAAGATGATCACTGTAAGTTCCGGCATTATTGCAAGTCTCAACAAAATGAGCTACATGTTGCTTTGGGTTGCCTTTGCCATCAAACTGCTGGAAATTGGGTGGTTGGTAACCATTTGGCATCTTCAAGCTATATATCCTTTGAGTGTACAGTTTGGAATAAGAAAATGATGATTTGAAGCCTTCGTCTAGCTTGTCCTTGATAGTCCTCATGATGAACTCCTTTAATTGATCAGTCGGGATCATGCCATTTGAAGAGACTTGGAACTCCTTGGCAACAGACTTTTCCTTCTCATTGGATAGTTGCTTCATGGATGTTTCACCCCCTTCAAAGCCTCCAAACTTTAGTTCCTTTACATGACTTTCTTCCACCTTGTCTTCCATACTTAGCAATTTTTCTATCTTGGAGTCTTGGTCTTGCACATGTTTGTTCAGCATCTCTATGGCTTTGGTCAACATCCCAATTTGTTCCTCCAAAGTTGTAGTGCTTGTTGTCAATGCATGCACTGTATCCGGCGGAGATGAAAAACCCGATGCAGAGTGAGGAGTTGGTGGGGAGGAGTCATCGCTCTCAACATCCTCGTCATTGTTGACGTTGTTGGAGACAGATGAGTCCTTTTGAACAGCGCCGTGGACGACTTCACTTGTCATCTTCGTGGATGGATCAGCCAATAAGTCAGACATCCTTCTTGTCTTGACTGGTGCCATATGGTTGATTTGTGGTTCTTGATGAAAGGAGATGAGAGGTAGAGAGGTCCCACTGGGCGTGCCAAATTTGTAATCACAAATTTATTGAATTCTGAAAATAAAACAAGAAAAAGATTACAAAGTAATTATTTGATTAAATTTAAAGTATAATTTGGGATACAATCTCTATCTAATCCTCTGATTCTATTCTACAAGAACAGTTTTAAAATTTGTAGTGAAAATCTTCAATTTGATCTTCGCTAAAGTGATTTGAACTTGGAGGAACGTCAATTCGAGGGTCCTTGGACTTGATCTCGAATTAAACGGTGATTTGATTTGAGGATTTGATAGACACCAATTTGACTGGGGGTTTTGATGAAAACCAATTTGACTTGGGGATTTGATGAACACCGATTTGACTTAGGGATTTGATGAACACCGATTTGACTTAGGATTTGATGAACACCAATTTGGCTTAGGATTTGATGAACAGCAATTTGACTTGGGGATTTGATAAAGACTTATTTGACTTAGGATTTGATGAACACCAATTTGACTTAGGATTTGACAAACGCCGATTCGAGGGCTTTACGGCTTGATCTCGGATCGAAAGATGTTGCTGATTTGGAATTTGATTTGAAGGTTGATGAAGATTGGCATGATCTTTGTCTTCAGCTCTTTGGATTTTTGCGTTTTGATCTTCCTAGCATGGATTTTGATATTCAAAAACAGTTTTCCGAGGGTCTTGTGACTTGATCTCGGATCAAAATGGATTTTTGGTTTAAATGCGGTTCAAGAACCGTATGAACTTGATTTGGATTTCTTGAATTTGTTGAAGATTTGATCTTCTTGGCAGAGACACCATCTTCAAAAAACGGTTTTTGGATGAACTTGAGGATTGGTGGGGATTGAAAGATGTTCTTAACGAAGAACATCTTTAAGATGGTTGAAGGATACCTTTGAAGATTGCTGAGCTCGTTGGAGAGGATTTGGATTTCCTTGCTCTGAATTCTTCAAGCTTCCATTGATATTTTTTGTTCTTCAAGAGCACCACTATTTATAGTTGTAGAGTGAATCTCAATCAGAATCTCCTGATGAGATGAACGGCCGTGATCGCGTATACGATTTCTTGATTTGGAAAACTTGATCTAAATGAATCTTCTAGATATCTCTTGAATATTCAACCTTGGAGGAGAAGACTTTTCTTGTCTTGATATTTGATAAATATATTTATTTAACCCTTTAAAATATTAGGATTAAATAATATATATTTATTTTTCTTTTCTTGCTCTACAAGACTTGCCATTATTTAATTTAATTGGATAATTTAACTCCAATTAATAAATAAGACATTATTCAATTTATCCATCATATATATTAAAATTAATAAATTTAACTACTATACTTTGGAAATAAATTTATTATAAATCCAAAATAAAATAGAAAAATAAATTAAAAATTAATATATTATTCTCCACGTGTTGAGATTTAATTAGACACAAAGTTTAAGTGTCTACACCCCCGTCACCCCCCACAATTTCATTAAATTAAACAACATCCAAGGCGCATCTTTCTATATCGAACAACATACAAAAATCACAAACCTCCAAATCAGGTTAGGAGAGGAGCTCAAGTGAAATCAATCAAACCACCGAATAAACTTTCGCCTGTCACTGCTCCGCTCCGACTAATAATAAATAATAAAACTCAAAAAGAAAGACCAATAGATAGATACAACTCTCTCTCTCACTGTGTGTATATATATATATACACAGTTTTCGGTGTGCCGTCTGTCTAACGGAGAATTCATTCGATAGGAGGCGAAGCGCCACGTACTCTCTATCTCTCTCTCTCTCCTCTCTCTTCTGTCAATGAAACTCTAAACCCTAAACCCTTTCATTAAATTAAACAACATCCAAGGCGCATCTTTCAATTCCGAACAACATACAAAAATCACAAACCTCCAAATCACGTCAGGAGAGGAGCTCAAGTGAAATCAATCAAACTACCGAATAAACTTCTGCCTGTCACTGCTCCGCTCCGACTAATAATAAATAATAAAACTCAAAAAGAAAGACCAATAGATAGATACAACTCTTTCTCACTGTGTGTGTATATATATATATATACATAGTTTTCGGTGTGCCGTCTGTCTAATGGAGAATTCGTTCGATAGGAGGCGAAGCGCCACGTACTCTTTATCTCTCTCAATGTCAATGAATTTTTGCAGTGGCTCCAAATTATATACCACTGAGAAAAATGATACGTGCTTTACTAATTTATATTAGATTCTTTTTTATGTGTATATATATATATATTAGATTTATAAATATTTTGTTATTTGTGACTTTAAAAGTACCTGAGGGTGGTGAAGATCTAAAGTGCAAACCGATTTATAATTTATTCGATTCGTCTCAGATTCATATTATAATTAAATCATGATAATAATTTAATGAGATTTAGGTGTAATTTGGCTGAGTTCGTTGGATTAAGTTAACTAATTGTGATCTACTTTTGCTTTTTATATTTTTGTTGCAAAATACGTATATGTATAGATCAATGAGGTTAAGTTACCACATTGAAAAAGGATTACGATGGTATCAATGAATCACATAAGTCATGAACATGAATCTTCTGCCTCTATAGGTTTCGGTTGACGAGCATGTCTTCATTTAGATCTTTTAGCTTCATGTTGTTCCGTATGACCTCCATCCACATCTTTTTCGGTCTCCCACGAGCTCTAGCCGTCTCTCCCAAGTCGAGATCTTCAACTCGTCGTACAGGTAAATCCATGGGTTTGCGTTTAATATGTCCAAACCATCTTAAACGGTTTTCTCGCATTTTCTTGTCGATGGCCGCCACACCCAATTTATGCCGAATATCTTCATTGCGCACATAATCTCTCCTGGTGTTACCGCACATCCACCGAAGCATGCGCATCTCTGTAACGTTCATTTTCTGTGCATGACTTTTCTTAATAGCCCAGCACTCGGAGCCATAAAGCAAAGCAGGTCTAATAGATGTACGATATAACTTTCCCTTAAGCTTTAAAGGAAAGTTACGATCTCACAGGATCCCTGTTGCACTTTTCCACTTTGTCCATCCATCTTGGATGCGGTGGTTGACATCTCCGTCTAACTCTCCATCCATCTATAGTATGGAGCCTAAATACCGAAAATGCTCACTTCTCGGTATCTCTTGGCCATCCAACTAAATCCTGCCATCGTTGTTTCTTCGTCGTTTGCTAAACTTGCATTCGAGGTAGTCTATTTTTGTTCGACTTAGTCAAAATCCTCGTGCTTCCATCGTTCTAATTTAGCGTTAACTCTCATTCTTGTCTCATCGATGAGGACAATATCGCCTGCAAACAACATGCACCATGGGACTCGGTCTTGGATGGTTCTAGTGATTTAATCAATTACAATGGAAAACAAAAGTGGGCTCAAAGTTGACCTCTGATGTAAGTCAATTGTAATTGGAATGGCGTCTGTTAAACCGCCACAAGTTCGGACACTTGTTACCACATTCTCATACATATCTTTTATGATGTTGATATATTTAATGGGTACCCCCTTCTTCACCAAGGTCCACCATAATACCTCACGAGGTACTTTGTCATATGCCTGTTCTAAGTCGATAAAGACTATATGCAAATCTTTACTCTTTTCTCGAAAGCGTTCATTGAGCTGACGAATCAAATGGATGACCTCTATGGTCGACCTTCCGGGCATAAATCCAAATTGGTTCTCAGATATGGGAATAATTTGTCTCAATCGGTGTTCGATCATCCTCTCCCATAGCTTCATGGTATGAGACATAAGCTTTATCCCACAATAGTTAAAACTGTTTTGGACATCGCCCTTATTCTTATATAGAGGTATTAGCATACTCTTCCTCCACTCTTCTGGTATTTTATTTGTTCGCCATATTTTGTTAAAGAGGTCCGTCAAACAGGTCACCCTTATCTCTCCCATGCTTCTCCATGCCTCGATAGGGATACCATCTGTTTTGGACATAAGCTTTATCCCACAATAGTTAAAACTGTTTTGGACATCGCCCTTATTCTTATATAGAGGTATTAGCATACTCTTCCTCCACTCTTCTGGTATTTTATTTGTTCGCCATATTTTGTTAAAGAGGTCCGTCAAACAGGTCACCCTTATCTCTCCCATGCTTCTCCATGCCTCGATAGGGATACCATCTGGGCCAATAGCTTTTCGAGTCTTCTTCCTCTTCAAAGAATCTTTGAATTCTGACCTTCTAATACGACGCATAAAATTGCGGTTCAGATCCTGAAGGGACTGCGATATGTCACCCACTACGTGGGTGGGGCCTCCATTGAACAGACCCTCAAAGTACTCCCTCCATCGTGCTTTGACATGATCCTCACGCACCAAGACAGACTGACCTTAATCTTTGATACATTTCACTGCACCTAGGTCTTTAGTCTTCCTCTTTCTGATGCAAGAAATTTTGTATATATCATTCTCGGCCTCCTTGCTATCCCTCTTCTCATAAATTTCCTTGTACACAGCCTCTTGCTAGTCGAACAGTTTTCTTTGCTTCTTTCTTGGCTAGCTTATACTTTTCAAAGCTTGCTCCATCATAGTTCTTCTTCAAATTCATGTAGCAATCCCGTTTGGCCTTGATTGTCGCCTTCACTTCTTCATTCCACCATGACGTGTCTTTACGTGTCAGGCTACTACCTGGGGATTCACCTAAGAGGTCATTAGCTACTTTCTACGGGGATGACCTTGTAATCTAAGCAACGACTTCTATCCGCCCTCCTCGCTAAGAAGAAATCTATCTGGCTCTTTTTTGACCCACTCCTATAAGTGACCAAATGAGATTCTCTCTTCTTATACCAAGTATTTGCTACAAGCAAATCATAGGAGAGGGCGAAGTCTAAGATAGCGTTGCCCGGCTCATTGCGATCCCCAAAGCTATACATGCCGTGGATGTCCTCGAACCCATCACCGCTAGATCCTACATGACCATTAAAGTCACCTCCAATGAAGAGTTTCTCGCTACTAAGGATCCTTTGTACCATCTCGTCCAGATCTTCCCAAAACTTATGTTTCACAACTTCGTCTAGTCTTATATGTGGTGCATAGGCACTAATGACATTCAATATATCCTCGCTTAGGACCAACGTGACCAGTAAGATCCTGTCGCCCTTCATTCTAACCTCCACCACGTCCTCGATCTAAAGCTTATCTATGATGATCCCAACACCATTTCGGTTCTTCTCTGTCCCGGTATACCAAAGCTTACAACCCCAAGGGTCTACTACTTTGGCCTTCTCACCAACCTACTTGGTCTCCTGCACGCATTAGATGTTGATCCTCCTCCTTGACAGTACCTCAGCTAACTCGACAATTCTTCCTGTGAGTGACCCCACATTTCACGATTCAAGGCGAACTCGTCGTTCCTGGACTAGCTTCTTTACCCTCACCCGTCCTAGAAGATGAGGGAACCCTTGCTCATTTGACACCACACCCGGGTGTCGATGTGGCGCGCCGCTTCTAGGCGGCGACCTAGCAACCCTTGCCTATTTATCACTACACCCGGGGTCCGATGTAGCGCGTAACTGAATAGGTAACGCCACAACGAAATTCATAGTATGGTTTATATCATAGGATGAGATAGGGTTTTTACGTTGGCTGTCACAAGCCTATCACAACCCTCCTCCTTTATCCTAACTTGGGACAGGCAGTGAAAGCTTACTGGCGGAGTTTTTTGTTATTTATAAATTTAAGTGTTGCTAAATACATAATGTGTATTAGAAAAGCGTTGCAATATCATCATCTTGTTGTAGTGTTAACTTGTGAGTGCCTTCTGTAGGTGCCGACTTTTGAATCAGTTCTTCAATTATTTACTTCGATTTCTTGTTGCAGATTGTGTGAAGTTTATGGTCAGACAGCGAGAAATATAACAAGAGTTAGTGATAACAGTTTCTTGGAAGAATGAAAGGAGATTAGTTGATAGCGGTATCAACACATCAAATGGCAACAGGAGGAACACATCAAATGGCAACAGGAGGTGCCCACGAGGACAACCATTATGCAACTTCTTAATGGCGTGTCTTGTGGTAGCATTTGTCGTTCCCTTGTTTTTCCGTGTAAATATGTTTTCATTTTTATCTACACCATACGTTTACAAGAAAATTGAGTTGGCCAATAATCGTTTGTTCTGCATGTTGTTACAAGTCGATATTGACGTTTGGCATGTATCTAATATGTGGTGTGATCTTGATGCATGTAGTAACAACGATTAGAAAAGTGATATCGTGCACATCTTTGCCCTACAATCGTCACACCTGGAGTTATTGTAACGGGGAGACAGAGAATAGCCTGCCCTTGAAGAAGAAGTTTTGAGATGTTTCGGAGCAAGTTTTACTTTTCTGTCAACACTTGACTTTTTCATCTTGGCAGAAAATTGTGCGTGGTTAGCTTAATGTTGCATGTTTACTAAGTTCCTTTTGTCAAGATTCAAGTTCACCCTAGTGAGGAGCATCCAACTAAGAAACATCTTTTCTATAGATGTTGACCAACTTCTACTTTTGACTTTTCTGTCAACGCTTGATTCTTTTCATCTTGGAAGAATTTTTTTTAAAGTCAAGATTCAACTTTGTTTCTTTCGTCTTTGAGTGAAAACTTAAACAAGAGTCTTTGCATGATTTCCTCTTTTCTTTTTGCTAGAATCTTAAAAGATTCCCACAATAGTCGGTCATATAAATACTGCAATTGCTACTTGTAAGCAGATTGGAGTGTGCAAGCAATTGTGAGTTGTCTGTTACAACGAGCCTTGGCCAGACGACATCGTTTGCACGTGACAACTCAATTTTATTTGCTTTTCTTTTATTTTTAATATCTTATATTTATATTTAATTTTAATTGTTGTTGGAGCACACAATATAAATGGGTCACGCATTGTAAGTTTCAAAACTACTATTTCTAAATTCTCTCTCCCTCTTCAAGCTGAATCTCTCCCCCTCCTCAGCTTTTCTCTTTCTCTTATCAAATCAAATCCAAAAAATACCAAAAATAGAAACAAGATGTCATTTGATCGTTGACCTCCGGCGCCGTTCGTAACATTGTCAGAGGTTTTTGGACATAAAATGTATCCATGGTTGCCGAAGAAGATCTTCAAGCATTATCCAGACCTGATGCAGTTGGCTTACTCACAGCTATTGTGAGCACGTTCAAGGATTGCCTGACTCAAGCGAATTCTAGAGGTCTCAACTGGAGGACGAGGAAGATTTGGGGTACTTGATCCTGTCAACGGTACCCTGGATTTCGTACTTGGAGATCAGTATGCAATTGCTCTTACTTTGGTAGAAGACAATTAGCCCGTCCTTGGAGTTCTTGGATGCCCAAATTTTCCAATGAACCAGAACGGGCAAGTTACCCAACGGCTACATTAGAATTCTATCCGGATTTGCCCCCGTCAGAATCTTGGCATAAAGGCTGATGAGGTTAATTCTATGTTTGAATGTTCTGATAGCTAAAAGGTAAGGATTAATGATACTGATGAGGCAGGATAAAAGTAATATTCAATGCTAATTGCATTTATTTGGTAATAATGTCTTTAATTTAGTTTGTAATTCATTCTATCTTAATTGACATCTCGGTTTTGGCTGTAAATTCAAAATTCTCTAAGTTGATATATATTTTAAAATGTATTATTATTACCGAGGCAAAGTCTCCAACAGATTCTCGGCGCATTGAGTTGGAACTTTTTGATCTCTAATTTATACTAATATTTGTTTGATTAAAGTATAGATGAGATCGATCACCAAACAGTTTGTACTCTTTAACTTAGAAAGTATAGCTGAGAACGATCTCCAATTGCTTGAATTAAATGCTTTTCCATGTTATATACAAATTATACAAGAGCAATCGGCTCCTTTGCGATACCAAGAATCCCTCCCCGGTAATAGGGTACTTCCCTTCTTAATCTTATATACCCCTTTTCCCCCCACCCCGCTCCATATGAATTTTTGCAAATCCAATATTTGATACCTTTTGTGGGTTCGGTTCCATAACCAACAAGAGCCATGGCATGGTTGAGCTCTGCGTTTTTTTCGCAGCCTTGACCCAAGATTCCATGTCTATAACCTTGGAAAAGATGGCAATCTGCATTTACAGATACGAATACCGGGTATTTTGTCACAGCTTCCAAGAGGGCTGTCTCGTTGTATGGTGAGACTTCCACCCAACCTTTAATGGTGGCCAACGGTGTCATTTTCATTGCGTCGGTATTACAGTTGCCCTTTTGAGCTCGATAGGGATAGTTTTTCGCAGCTGTCACTCCATAACAGCTTACATGTTCAAAAACCTGGTCACCATCCTGGCAACTATAATCTGAGCCGCTGCAGTCTAGGAGTTGTTGCTCGGAAAAGTGTTCCAACTCTTCATTATGAATTGCATAGTAAGCTTCCACGACGGCGATCGTCGCGAAACACCAGCATGAACCTATTACTGAAGCTAATTAGTTTATGAATAAACCTTTTGAGTTGAAAGTTTCAAATACTCTTAGGCGTGTAACATTAGCAATCATTCAGTAACTCAGTTGATTCGGTAATTTTTAAATCCGGATAATTTTTCGAATCAAAAATCAGTGTAGTAGAATAGTTTTTATACACCCCTAATAAATACTCTTACCGCAGGCACCTTGGTGTCTTACGGGCGTCATAGTTTTTATCAGGCATCTCTTGAGCGTTTCCATAGAGAAATATAGCTATTATATCATGATGTTAGCTAATTATTGCGTCATCACCCCTCGGGTTCTCCAGTCGACAGCAGGCATCTCTTGAGCGTTTCCATAGAGAAATATAGCTATTATATCATGATATAATAATTAGCAATAATTAGCCAACATCATGATATAATAGCTATATTTCTCTATGGAAACGCTCAAGAGATGCCTGATAAAAACTATGACGCCCGTAAGACACCAAGGTGCCTGCGGTAAGAGTATTTATTAGGGGTGTATAAAAACTATTCTACTACACTGATTTTTGATTCGAAAAATTATCCGGATTTAAAAATTACCGAATCAACTGAGTTACTGAATGATTGCTAATGTTACACGCCTAAGAGTATTTGAAACTTTCAACTCAAAAGGTTTATTCATAAACTAATTAGCTTCAGTAATAGGTTCATGCTGGTGTTTCGCGACGATCGCCGTCGTGGAAGCTTACTATGCAATTCATAATGAAGAGTTGGAACACTTTTCCGAGCAACAACTCCTAGACTGCAGCGGCTCAGATTATAGTTGCCAGGATGGTGACCAGGTTTTTGAACATGTAAGCTGTTATGGAGTGACAGCTGCGAAAAACTATCCCTATCGAGCTCAAAAGGGCAACTGTAATACCGACGCAATGAAAATGACACCGTTGGCCACCATTAAAGGTTGGGTGGAAGTCTCACCATACAACGAGACAGCCCTCTTGGAAGCTGTGACAAAATACCCGGTATTCGTATCTGTAAATGCAGATTGCCATCTTTTCCAAGGTTATAGACATGGAATCTTGGGTCAAGGCTGCGAAAAAAACGCAGAGCTCAACCATGCCATGGCTCTTGTTGGTTATGGAACCGAACCCACAAAAGGTATCAAATATTGGATTTGCAAAAATTCATATGGAGCGGGGTGGGGGGAAAAGGGGTATATAAGATTAAGAAGGGAAGTACCCTATTACCGGGGAGGGATTCTTGGTATCGCAAAGGAGCCGATTGCTCTTGTATAATTTGTATATAACATGGAAAAGCATTTAATTCAAGCAATTGGAGATCGTTCTCAGCTATACTTTCTAAGTTAAAGAGTACAAACTGTTTGGTGATCGATCTCATCTATACTTTAATCAAACAAATATTAGTATAAATTAGAGATCAAAAAGTTCCAACTCAATGCGCCGAGAATCTGTTGGAGACTTTGCCTCGGTAATAATAATACATTTTAAAATATATATCAACTTAGAGAATTTTGAATTTACAGCCAAAACCGAGATGTCAATTAAGATAGAATGAATTACAAACTAAATTAAAGACATTATTACCAAATAAATGCAATTAGCATTGAATATTACTTTTATCCTGCCTCATCAGTATCATTAATCCTTACCTTTTAGCTATCAGAACATTCAAACATAGAATTAACCTCATCAGCCTTTATGCCAAGATTCTGACGGGGGCAAATCCGGATAGAATTCTAATGTAGCCGTTGGGTAACTTGCCCGTTCTGGTTCATTGGAAAATTTGGGCATCCAAGAACTCCAAGGACGGGCTAATTGTCTTCTACCAAAGTAAGAGCAATTGCATACTGATCTCCAAGTACGAAATCCAGGGTACCGTTGACAGGATCAAGTACCCCAAATCTTCCTCGTCCTCCAGTTGAGACCTCTAGAATTCGCTTGAGTCAGGCAATCCTTGAACGTGCTCACAACAGCTGTGAGTAAGCCAACTGCATCAGGTCTGGATAATGCTTGAAGATCTTCTTCGGCAACCATGGATACATTTTATGTCCAAAAACCTCTGACAATGTTACGAACGGCGCCGGAGGTCGACGATCAAATGACATCTTGTTTCTATTTTTGGTATTTTTTGGATTTGATTTGATAAGAGAAAGAGAAAAGCTGAGGAGGGGGAGAGATTCAGCTTGAAGAGGGAGAGAGAATTTAGAAATAGTAGTTTTGAAACTTACAATGCGTGACCCATTTATATTGTGTGCTCCAACAACAATTAAAATTAAATATAAATATAAGATATTAAAAATAAAAGAAAAGCAAATAAAATTGAGTTGTCACGTGCAAACGATGTCGTCTGGCCAAGGCTCGTTGTAACAGACAACTCACAGTTGCTTGCACACTCCAATCTGCTTACAAGTAGCAATTGCAGTATTTATATGACCCGACTATTGTGGGAATCTTTTAAGATTCTAGCAAAAAGAAAAGAGGAAATCATGCAAAGACTCTTGTTTAAGTTTTCACTCAAAGACGAAAGAAACAAAGTTGAATCTTGACTTTAAAAAAAATTCTTCCAAGATGAAAAGAATCAAGCGTTGACAGAAAAGTCAAAAGTAGAAGTTGGTCAACATCTATAGAAAAGATGTTTCTTAGTTGGATGCTCCTCACTAGGGTGAACTTGAATCTTGACAAAAGGAACTTAGTAAACATGCAACATTAAGCTAACCACGCACAATTTTCTGCCAAGATGAAAAAGTCAAGTGTTGACAGAAAAGTAAAACTTGCTCCGAAACATCTCAAAACTTCTTCTTCAAGGGCAGGCTATTCTCTGTCTCCCCGTTACAATAACTCCAGGTGTGACGATTGTAGGGCAAAGATGTGCACGATATCACTTTTCTAATCGTTGTTACTACATGCATCAAGATCACACCACATATTAGATACATGCCAAACGTCAATATCGACTTGTAACAACATGCAGAACAAACGATTATCGGCCAACTCAATTTTCTTGTAAACGTATGGTGTAGATAAAAATGAAAACATATTTACACGGAAAAACAAGGGAACGACAAATGCTACCACAAGACACGCCATTAAGAAGTTGCATAATGGTTGTCCTCGTGGGCACCTCCTGTTGCCATTTGATGTGTTCCTCCTGTTGCCATTTGATGTGTTGATACCGCTATCAACTAATCTCCTTTCATTCTTCCAAGAAACCGTTATCACTAACTCTTGTTATATTTCTCGCTGTCTGACCATAAACTTCACACAATCTGCAACAAGAAATCGAAGTAAATAATTGAAGAACTGATTCAAAAGTCGGCACCTACAGAAGGCACTCACAAGTTAACACTACAACAAGATGATGATATTGCAACGCTTTTCTAATACACATTATGTATTTAGCAACACTTAAATTTATAAATAACAAAAAACTCCGCCAGTAAGCTTTCACTGCCTGTCCCAAGTTAGGATAAAGGAGGAGGGTTGTGATAGGCTTGTGACAGCCAACGTAAAAACCCTATCTCATCCTATGATATAAACCATACTATGAATTACGTTGGGGCGTTCCCCACTCAGCGACGCGCTACATCGGACCCCGGGTGTAGTGATAAATGGGCAAGGGATGCTAGGTCGCCGCTCAGAAGCGGCGCGCCGCATCGACGCCCGGGTGTGGTGTCAAATGAGCAAGGGTTCCCTCACCTTCCAGGACGGGTGAGGGTAAAGAAGTTAGTCTAGGAACGACGAGTTCGCCTTGAATCGTGAAATGTGGGGTCACTCACATGAAGATTGGCCGAGTTAGTTGAGGTAATGTCAAGGAGGAGGATCAACATCTGATGTGTGCAGGAGACCAAGTAGGTTGGTGAGAAGGCCAAAGTAGTAGACCCTTGGGGTTGTAAGCTTTGGTATACCGGGACAGAGAAGAACCGAAATGGTGTTGGGATCATCATAGATAAGCTTTAGATCGAGGACGTGGTGGAGGTTAGAATGAAGGGCGACAGGATCTTACTGGTCACGTTGGTCCTAGGCGAGGATATATTGAATGTCATTAGTGCCTATGCACCATATATAAGACTAGACGAAGTTGTGAAACATAAGTTTTGGGAAGATCTGGACGAGATGGTACAAAGGATCCTTAGTAGCGAGAAACTCTTCATTGGAGGTGACTTTAATGGTCATGTAGGATCTAGCGGTGATGGGTTCGAGGACATCCACGGCATGTATAGCTTTGGGGATCGCAATGAGCCGGGCAACGCTATCTTAGACTTCGCCCTCTCCTATGATTTGCTTGTAGCAAATACTTGGTATAAGAAGAGAGAATCTCATTTGGTCACTTATAGGAGTGGGTCATAAAAGAGCCAGATAGATTTCTTCTTAGCGAGGAGGGTGGATAGAAGTCGTTGCTTAGATTACAAGGTCATCCCCGTAGAAAGTAGCTAAAGACCTCTTAGGTGAATCCCCAGGTAGTAGCCTGACACGTAAAGATACGTCATGGTGGAATGAAGAAGTGAAGGCGGCAATCAAGGCCAAACGGGATTGCTACATGAATTTGAAGAAGAACTATGAATTTTGTTTTTGCTCGGTAAATTGAATTTCAAAAAAGTGAGTACAAGGGGTACTCAACCCTCACAAAATCACCCGACAAAAATAATGGAACCATTACAAACAAAGGTTTGGATAAATACTTCACTCGTAATAAGACGCCTGAAAATTCTTGCTATGCGACCTCAACCAAATCCACGATTTTATTTTGACCAGCTCCAAAATATCATTTGTATTAGCCTCTTCTCCCTTGAATATAAGATTATTTCTGATCCTCCAAATATTTCCAACAACCAAGAACTATACTATCATCCAATCTTTTTCCCTCTTTCCTTCTTGGAATAGGCCTGCAAACTGTTCGAAATGTTGCTTAGGAGAATTTCACAACGCTGATACAAATCCCAGCCATTTAACACACCTCATCCAAATCTCTTGTGAGAAACTACACTCAAAAAATACATGTTTAAGAGATTCTGGATCTTTTTTACAAAGAGCACACATGACATCATCCGACGTATTTAGAATGCCCTTTCTCTGCAAATTATCTCTTGTAGCAATTTTATTCATAAACATTTTCCACACAAGAACTTTGAGCTTTAAAGGCGCTACAACTCCCCACATCTTCGATAGCAACATGTCGTTACTAAAACCACTCCCTCTCCGAAGTTTTCGGTAAGCTGAACTGGTAGAGAAAATACCATTAGGTTCTGGTTCTCATGTCCATCTATCTCTTAACTCGTCACTAAATTGGACATAAAGCAATTCGTGTTCCAACTCCACAAGTAATATCTTCTCCCGATCAAATTACTCCCTTCTCCACCTCCACTCCCATTTCCAGCCACCATTAATCCTTGTTCCCATGCTTTCTATATAAGCCTCTTTATCCATAGATAGCAAAAACAGTCTTCAAAAGCGGAATTCAAAAGAGTTCTCGCCAAGCCAAACATCCCTCCAAAATCTAGTATTTCTGCCATCTCCTACTTTTCTTCTAATAGCTTCATCGAACCACTTACCTTGATTATCTTTAACAAATGTGTCGTGCAAATCCCTCCACCAAATAGACCACAAATTTCTTCCACCAAATCCTCTTCGGTAAGTTGGGTTAGGGAAACTAACTCCATACCGTGCTTGTAACACCCGCTTCCAAAGCTCATCGTCTGAAGTCAAAGATCTCCATTTCCATTTGCTTAACAAAGCGGTGTTAAACACTCCAGGATCTTTGATATTAAGGCCTCCATCTTCTTTACTTCTACATATCACATCCCAACTGACCCACGCTATTTCTCTACCATCAACCTTTCCGCCCCAGAAAACATTCCTTTGCATTTTAATAAGCTCTTTCAACACCACCTTAGGGACTTTATAAATACTGAAATAGTGCACCAGAATACTTGTAAGAACAGACTTGATCAAAACAGTTTTACCTCCAACTGATAAAATATTTCCATCCAACCCCAGAAGTTTTTTCTTGAAAATATTAAGGATCGGCTGCCATGCTTGAGCTCTCCTTGGATTAATACCAACAAAAACTCCTAGGTGTTTAAAAGGAATCTCTCTAGTTTTGCATAGCAGTGAATTTGCGCACTGATCAACTTTGCTTCCTTCAATATTAAGACCAATTAAAGAACTTTTGTTGTAGTTGATTCTCAAACCTGAAACAATTTCAAAATTTCTCAACAAACATTTAATTGCCCAGACATTAGAATCATTAGCTTCACAAAATAAGAAAGTGTCATCGGCAAATTGGATATGAGTAATCACACAAGACGAATGCCCGATTCTAATTCCTTTGAAAAGTTCCTCATCCGCTGCCCTCTTGATCATTTTGCTAAGACAATCCACCACAAAAAGAAAGAGAAACGGAGACAATGAATCTCCTTGTCTTAACCCTCTACTCAAATTAAACTCCCCCGAAGGACTCCCGTTGACAAGCACTGATGCCTTGGCTGACCGAATGCACTCGTTGATCCATTTTCTCCACTTAGCATCAAAACCCATATTCCCCATAATTGAATCAAGAAATTCCCAGCTAACAAAATCATATGCCTTGTGGAAATCGACTTTGAAAAATCAGAGAAGCTTTCTTTCTCCTAAGAACCTCATCAATCACCTCATTTGTAATCACAATACTATCTGCACTCTGCCGTCCTCCCACAAACGCTGATTGTTCCTCCGAAATGATTGAATTCATCACTTTTTTAAGTCTATTAGCCAACAATTTAGCTAGTATCTTATAAATAGATCCCACGAGAGAAATTGGTCTGTATTCGTTCAAACCTTGAGGACTATCAGTCTTAGGAATTAAGACAATGAAGGATGAATTTAGACCCCTCGTAAGTTTTCCATTCGCATGAAATTCATCAAAATATCTGCCGATGTCCGCTTTTATCAACTCCCAAAATTGCCTGATGAAACTGAAATTTAATCCATCATGTCCCGGACTTTTCTGCTCCTCGCACGACCACACAGCTACCTTTATTTCCTCAAGGTTGAAGCTTTCAGTAAGCAACTGATTATCGCAAGATGAGACCTGATTGAATATCACATTATCCAAACAAGGTCGATTCCATCTTTGCTCTGAGTACAAATTCTCGAAGAACCCTTTAATTTCCCGTTGTACGTCTGCCACTTGATCCACCCATCTGTCCTCCACTCTAATACCCTGAATGCTATTAAATCTTCTTCTTTTATTAACACAAAGATGGAAAAATCGAGAGTTCATATCCCCTTCTTTACACCACCGGATCCTTGCTTTTTGAAAAGCGATACTTTCCTTATGCTTCAAACCTTGCCACAGCCTACCCACCGCTTCGTTTCTCTTCGAGACCTCGTCGTTGTTTAGCGTGATGCTCTCGATTTTGATATCTAATACCCTAATCTACTTTCTTGCTTCCTCAATATTTTCATCAACGTTTCCAAAAGATTCTTTGTTCCATATCCGAAGATGATCCTTCACTTTCTTGATTTTCTCCTTCAACACAAATCCTGCCCATCCAACAATCTCGTTCTCTTCCCATACGTTCCTAACTATCTCTTTGTATTCTTTATGCTTATTCCAACAATTCAACACTCTAAACGGCTTAGGACCCCAGTCCGTTTCCATGTTTTTGATCAAGATAGGGCAGTGATCGGATAAAGCTCTGTTCAGCCCCCATTGAGAAGTATTCGGCCACTTCTGTAACCATTCCTCTGACACCAGAATTCTGTCAATCATGCTCATGGCTGAACCATTTTGTCTATACCAAGTGAATTTCCTTCCAATGAGCGGAAGATCGAAAAGCTCCATATCATCAATAAATTCATTGAATTCTATCATTTCTCGAGTTTGCCGAGAAGAATTACTCCCTCTACGCTCCTGCGGTTTGGTGATAGAATTAAAATCTCCTCCAACACACACATCCCGGTCCTGAAATTTATTTTTAATAGCAAGAAATTCTTCCACATATCCCTCTTTTCCCTAACGTCGCAAGAAGAAGAACTATGATGGAGCAAGCTTTGAAAAGTATAAGCTAGCCAAGAAAGAAGCAAAGAAAACTGTTCGACTAGCAAGAGGCTGTGTACAAGGAAATTTATGAGAAGAGGGATAGCAAAGAGGCCGAGAATGATATATACAAAATTGCTCGCATCAGAGAGAGGATGACTAAAGACCTAGGTGCAGTGAAATGTATCAAAGATGAAGGTCAGTTTGTCTTGGTGTGTGAGGATCAGGTCAAAGCACGATGGAGGGAGTACTTTGAGGGTATGTTCAATGGAGGCCCCACCCACGCAGTGGGTGTCATATCGCAGTCCCTTCAGGATCTGAACAACAATTTTATGCGTCGTATTAGAAGGTCGGAATTCAAAGATTCTTTGAAGAGGAAGAAGACTCGAAAAGCTGTTGGCCCAAATGGTATCCCTATCGAGGCATGGAGAAGCATGGGAGAGATAAGGGTGACCTGGTTGACGGACCTCTTTAATAAAATATGGCGAACAAATAAAATACGAGAAGAGTGGAGGAAGAGTATGCTAATACCTCTATATAAGAATAAAGGCGATGTCCAAAACAGTTCTAACTATCGTGGGATAAAGCTTATGTCTCATACCATGAAGTTATGGGAGAGGGTGATCGAACACCGATTGAGACAAATTATTCCCATATCTGAGAACCAATTTGGATTTATGCCCGGAAGGTCGACCATAGAGGTCATCCATTTGATTCGTCAGCTCATTGAATGCTTTCGAGAAAAGAGTAAAGATTTGCATATAGTCATTATCGACTTAGAACAGGCATATGACAAAGTACCTCGAGAGGTATTATGGTGGACCTTGGTGAAGAAGGGGGTACCCATTAAATATATCAACATCATAAAAGATATGTATGAGAATGTGGTAACAAGTGTCCGAACTTGTGGCGGTTTAACAGACGCCATCCCAATTACAATTGGCTTACATCAGGGGTCAACTTTAAGCCCATTTTTGTTTGCCATTGTAATTGATGAAATCACCAGAACCATCCAAGACTGAGTCCCATGGTGTATGTTGTTTGCAGACGATATTGTCCTCATCGATGAGACAAGAATGAGAGTTAACGCTAAATTAGAACGATGGAAGCACGAGGATTTTGAGTAAGTTTAACAAAAATAGACTACCTCGAATGCAAGTTTAGCAAACAATGAAGAAACAACGATGGCAGAGTTTAGTTGGATGGCCAAGAGATACCTAGAAGTATGCATTTTCGGTATTTAGGCTCCATACTATAGATGGATGGAGAGTTAGACGGAGATGTCAACCACCGCATCCAAGCTGGATGGACAACGTGGAAGAGTGCAACATGGATCCTGTGAGATCGTAACTTTCCTTTAAAGCTTAAAGAAAAGTTCTATCGTACGTCTATTAGACCTGCTTTGCTTTATGGCTCCGAGTGTTGGGCTATTAAGCAAAGTCATGCACAGAAAATGAACGTTACAGAGATGCGCATGCTTCGGTGGATGTGCGGTAACACCAGGAGAGATTAGGTGCGCAATGAAGATATTTGGCATAAATTGGGTGTGGCGGCCATCGACGAGAAAATGCGAGAAAACCGTTTAAGATGGTTTGGACATATTAAACGCAGACCCATAGATGCACATGTACGACGAGTTGAAGATCTCGACTTAGGACAGACGGCTAGAGCTCGTGGGAGACCGAAAAAGACGTGGATGGAGGTCATACGGAACGACATTAAGCTAAAAAATCTAAATGAGGACATGCTCGTCAACCGAAACCTATAGAGGCAGAAGATTGATGTTCATGACTCATGTGATTCATTGATACCATCGTAATCCTTTTTCAATGTGGTAACTTAACCTCATTGATCTATACATATACGAATTTTGCAACAAAAATATAAAAAGAAAAGTAGATCACAATTAGTAAACTTAATCCAACGAACTCAGCCAAATTACACCTAAATCTCATTAAATTCTTATCATGATTTAATTATAATATGACTCTGAGACGAATCGAATAAATTATAAATCGGTTTGCACTTTAGATCTTCACCTCCCTCAGGTACTACGAAAGTCACAAATAACAAAATATTTATAATCTAATATATATATATATACACATAAAAAAGAATCTAATATAAATTAGTAAAGCACGTATCATTTTTCTCAGTGGTATATAATTTGGAGCCACTGCAAAAATTCATTGACATTGAGAGAGATAAAGAGTACGTGGCGCTTCGCCTCCTATCGAACGAATTCTCCATTAGACAGACGGCACACCGAAAACTATATATATATATATATATATACACACAGTGAGAGAGAGTTGTATCTATCTATTGGTCTTTCTTTTTGAGTTTTATTATTTATTATTAGTCGGAGCGGAGCAGTGACAGACAGAAGTTTATTCGGTGGTTTGATTGATTTCACTTGAGCTCCTCTCCTGACGTGATTTGGAGGTTTGTGATTTTTGTATGTTGTTCGGAATTGAAAGATGCGCCTTGGATGTTGTTTAATTTAATGAAAGTGTGGGGGGTGACGGGGGCTGATTAACTTTCAAAAAATAAGATTGTGGGGGCTAGTGCTCGAAAATAAATGTTAGGGGGTACAGTGCTCGGAGGCCAATAGTTTGGGGGGTTATGTGCCTTTTTCCCTAATATGAATTACCCAAAAAGAATATATTTGCTGAGATATTTAAAATGACTTAAACAATCACTTTAGTTAATGCAAAATTATTAAAATACTGATAATTACTGTAATTATCTAAAATTACTTAAATTGCCTAAAATTGCTTTTCATGCCAACTTTGCAAAATCCAAAACGTTACAATTAATCGAGCAATTAACTAGGAAGCGTACTAAATTTGTTAATGTTAACCATGCATAAAATTCCTTAAAGTTATTATTATATATGAGCTGATGAAACCACGAACTCCCAAAATTACCACACAATCGTAAAATATTTTAACTTACTAAAATTATGTGTAATCTATACTATTATATAAAGAAAGGCAAACTGTGACACCAAACTTTTGATTTCCGGTT
Organism: Linaria vulgaris; assembly: GCA_948329865.1. NCBI lineage: Eukaryota > Viridiplantae > Streptophyta > Magnoliopsida > Lamiales > Plantaginaceae > Linaria > Linaria vulgaris. The sequence goes on from OX415252.1 coordinate 79,554,850, forward strand.
TTAGCCTTATAATTTTATTGTTAGCACAATAGTTTAATTATTGAGTTCCTAATTTAGCCTTATAATTTAAGTAGAATCAATAACTATAGTAATTATTGTAATTGAATATTTAGTTTCCAAAAATTTAAAACTTTCTATATAAAGTCTATATCCTTATTTATTTAATCTTTACTTATTCAAATTATTCTTTTACCATATAAATTAAAATAAATTCTTAATCACGCGGGGACCGCGTGCCAGTGTTTCTAGTATCGATAAAAAAAACTAAAATTATATGTAATTGCTTGAAATTACTAAAAAAACCCCATTTAAAATATGGAAATCACCTGATCTTAGAATCCTAAACTATAATATGACTTAGCTTACATGCTACGCGGATTTAATAAATCAAAACATGTACAATGAAAAACCAAACAAAGTTGAAGCATAAAGCTGATCACCCTTTAACAGGTTTTTTCTTCTTTTTTTTGGCTTTAAAATGAGACATAAGTTAATTTTGGCTCTATGCATTAAATTAAGTTGTTCAAAAAATGAAATCCAGGCATAAGTTTAGTTTAAAAATTAATATAAGTATAGGTGTCAAGAAAAGCTTGAAGTAATAATTACTAATTTATAGCTATTAATTAAGTGTATAATTTGTAAAAAAATAATAGTATAAGACTTAAATGATTTAATTAGGATATATTGTAGGAATATATATGAAGTATTGGGTATTATTTGAAAAAAAAATTGTTAAAACGATCTTGAATTAATATTTAATAATGTAGCTATTACGTATATTTGTAAATAATTAATAGTATAAGATAAATGATTTAATTAGGATCTTAATTGTAGGAAAACAGAAAGTGCTGGGTCTTATTTGAAAGGAATTTTTAAAGTTGTGGGTGTTAACTGCTGTGCACCCAAGACGCTCCCCCCTTTAACGGACATATAAACTTCAAATAAAGCACTCATATTTTTTAAATCTTGGGTTATCTGTTTCTTAATTAAATCTCGGTATCATATAGACTAATATATTTATTTTCAATTTTTCAGTATTAAAACTATTTCTTTTCTTTTCTCTTAATGAATAAATTGACCATTCCTGGATCACTTGACACAAATTACTAATATGAGGTATAAGCAAGACCACTACAAGACTAGCCCCCTCGCAATCGTCCGGCGGTTGCTAGGCTTTGGCGACTGCCCAGCGGCCGCAAAAAGGGGGGGGGGGGGGGGGGGGGGGTATTTCCTATAAATACGCCACTCTCCTCTCAATCTTCGTTGCTCTTTCACTCTTCCTCCCCCACCGCAACCCCCAAACACCGCGCGATCGCCCCTCTCCTTTGCAACAGTCCGGTAGTCGCGACTATGGATAATTGTATGTTTTTTTGCTTTTTCTCGATTTATGTCTTATATTTAATGTTTTGATAATATTTTTAGGACGAATTATTATTTCTGCCCATTATCTTTTTTTTTTCAATACATGCTAAAAATACCCCGTATCTTTAAAAACTTCTACTAAAAACGCCCAAAGTAAAATTTTTTGACAAAAAAGCCTACGTGGCTGCCTAGTCAAAGAATCGCGTTGCCTAATCAAAAAGTCGCTCCAAAAACGTTTATCCTTATAACCAAGGCATATAAAGCCAAAAATGCCCAATATCAGTTTAAATAATAATTGTCAAACAAACCTTTCTAATTTTAAATATTGTATTTGCACCCCAAAATAAATTGCACTTTGCACCCAATATATATATAAATAATAAAAATATATATAACTATATTGTAAAAATAGTAAATATATATAAATAATAATAATAAACATATATATAAATAATAATAAGAATAATAAACATATATATATAATTAAAAAAGGGTCATATGTATATATATATAAACATATATGTAACTATTTTGTAAAAATAATAAATATATATATATATATATATATTAATAATAATAATAGTAATAAAAGAAATGTATACATATGATAATAATAATAAAGATATAAACATATATCACTACAACAAAAAAGGGTCATTCGCGACCCCCGGGCCGGTCGCGAATGACCCATTTCCGGTCGCGGATGGTCATCCGCGACCGCCAGCGGTCGCGGATGCCCAGTGGCGGATGCCTTCGGTCGTGGAGGTCATCCGTGACCGCTCGGCGGATGACTACCGTGACCGCTCGGCGGATGACTGCCGTGACCGTCGAGCGGTCACGGTAGTCATCCGCGACCGCCTAGCGGTCACGGAAGTCATCCGTGACCGCCTGGCGGTCGCGGATGACCCCGTGGTCATCCGCGACGGCTCGGCGATCGCGGCCAACACCGCGACCGCCTGGCGGTCACGGATGACCCCGGGGTCATCCGCGACGGCTCGGCGGTCGAGGCAACCACCGCGACCGCCTGGCGGTCACGGATGACCGTGGGGTCATCCGCGACGGCTATGCGGTCAAGGCAACCACCGCGACCGCCTGGCGGTCACGGATGACCCTGGGGTCATCCGCGACGGCTCCGCGATCGCGGCAACCACCGCGACCGCCTGGCGGTCACGGATGACCCCGGTGTCATTCGCGACGGCTCGGCGGTCACGGATGACCCTGGGGTCATCCGCGACGGCTCGGCGGTCACGGATAAGATTTAAACCCTCTGTGACCGCCGGGCGGTCACGGATAATATTCAAGTCATCCGTGACCGCCCGACGGTCACGGATGACATTATACGAAATAAAAAAAATATTTCGGTAAAATACCGGAATAAATATTTGTTTTTTGCGAATATAATGTATGGTTTGACGGTTTTTTTTATAAACATCATTTAAGAGAATGATTTGTGTTATAAGTAAGGAAAAAAAGAAAATAAAAGAGTTGGTGTTTTGTTTTTTGGAGATATAAAGAAAGAGGAGAAGAAAAATTGTTGGTGTTTATGTTTTGAATTGGGAAATGAGAAAAGGAGGAGAAAGTGTTGGGTTTTAGAGAAGATAAGGTGTGTGTAATGAAAAATTAATGGGTGGAATGGTGGGTATATATAGAATTTTGGTGAAAATTTTAAATTTTCAAAAAATTTGAATTTCCCCCCAATTCCAAGGTTATTCATGACCGTCGGGCGGTCGCGAAAGACCTTGGAATTGAGGGGAAATTCAAATTTTTTGAAAATTCAAAATTTTCACGATGAATGTTATTCGTGACCGTCGGGCGGTCACGAATTATCCTCTTTCGCGACCGCCCAGCGGTCACGAAAGACCCCTATTCGAAAATCAAATTTTCGTTTATGAATATTATTCGTGACCGCTGGGCGGTCACGAATGACCCTCACTCGTGACCGCCCAGCGGTCACGAATAATATTCATAAAAGAAAATTTGATTTTCGAATAAGGGTTTCGTTTGTTTAATTAAGGTGCCATGTTTGTTAAATTGATAAAATACTTATTACTAAGTAAATTAAAACAACGTTTATAACATAATTACACATTACATCTAAAACAACTTAATGTATATGATTATTTGTTGTAGAACATAAAATAGGTTATTCGTTCAGAACTCGCCTAATCACATCTAATTCGCTATTTTATTATGTTAATTACTAATGTTGTACTAATTTATTACTTCAATTCACATTTAGTAATGAGACTTATTGTTAAAAATCATAAACACATCAAGATGAATCCATAAAATCAAATTTTCTTTTATGAATATTATTCGTGACCGCTGGGCGGTCACGAATGAGGGTCTTTCGAAAGATTTGATTTTCGTTTGTTTAATTAAGGTGCGATGTTTGTTAAATTGATAAAATACTTACTACTAAGTAAATTAAAAGAGAGTTTATCACAAAATTACACATTACATCTAAAACAACTTACTGTATATGATTATTAGTTGTAGAACATAAAATAGGTTATTCGTTCATAACTCGCCTAATCACATCTAATTCGCTATTTTAATATGTTAATTACTAATGTTGTACTAATTTATTACTTCAATTCACATGTAGTAATGAGACTTATTGTTAAAAATCATAAACACATCAAGATGAATCCATAAAATCAAATTTTGTTTTATGAATATTATTCGTGACCGCTGGGCGGTCACGAATGAGGGTCTTTCGTGACCGCCCAGCGGTCACTAATGCCAACTGCTAGTTTCATTCGTGACCGCCCGGCGGTCACGAATGCCAACGGCTAGTTGGCTTTCGCGACCGCCCGGCGGTCACGCATGACAACGGCATGTTGGCATTCGCGACCGCTAGGCGGTCACGAACTGCCAGATTTTCATTTATAAATATCCTTTCACTTACTTTCCTAATTCACAACAATCTTCACCATTTCTCTTAAGGTATTCTCGTTTTTTTACGCTTCAAGAAGTAAGTTGATCAATTTATCACTCTACAACTTTATCGTGCATGATAATTGTTACATTTTAAATTGTTAATTATTAATTGTTTGTAGTATTAATTGTAGTTAATTATTTCCTTTAAAATTTACATCTTAGATAAATAATGGACTATTAAGTAGATAGGAATTGGGGTTCGCACATTCATAGAATTTGCTTCGCGACAAGATGGCTATTTAGATATAGGGGGCGTATTAGGTGCCCGTGCAAAAAATGTAACAATTCAAAGTTTTTTGATCGATACCAAGTCCGTGATCATCTTCATAAGTTGTGTTGTAAAAGACATTACAATAATGAAAATTTAACAGTCCAACATTACAATAATGAAAATTTAACAATCCAACATTACAATAATGAAAATTTAACAATCCAACATTACAATAATGAAAATTTAACAGTACAACATTACAATAATGAAAATTTAATAGTCCAACATTAGAATAATGAAAATTTAATAGTCCAACATTACAATAATGAAAATACAACTAATCATCCGAACTATCATCCAACCCACATCCATTCCCGTCTTCATCCTCACCATCATCCTCCCCATCATTCTCACCACTCCCAACACCATCCTCAACACCCAGTTCCACAAAATCGTCAGTCTGCAACGACGCCATAATATCATCGACATCGTCGTCACCATCGTCATCAGAGTACTCCTCGATATACGCAGGCCTATCGGAAGAACTGGGAGCAAATGGATCTGGCCTACGACGAGGCATACGAACCGGTGGAATCACAGCTCCGGTCCTACGTGCATGCCCCATGAATATAGAATCTGATATCGGTGGAAGGTCCACGTCCACCTTCTCATTAAGCAAGCATCTCCATAGCTCCATAGTGGCTTTCATATCAGTCATCCTTTGATCACTGCGATAGATAGTGTGGTCATTCAGTGTTTGTAAGTCGTCGATGCAGGCCTGTGAATAATCTTCTTGTTTCCTGTATTTAATCTTGAACGCCTCCGGGCGTGCATCCCTCGGCAAGCCTTTCGCCTTCCCCTTCTTCACAGGACCAAATGCCTCGGTCCAACAGTCGGGATCGAACACCGGGAGCTTAGCTGGGCGGGGATATCTTGTCCTCAATAGTTCCATGTACTTTTTCTGCATTAACATTTGAAAGAATCAGTACTTATATTGGAATAAATAATTTAAAGCTAGTTGAGGAAGATAAAAAGAAGTATGCGGTTGAAATAACTTACATATTGCGCTTTCGTCGCAGCATCTACCCAAGTCCGCCGAGCTGGAACTCCTGTGTCACCGCCCATCCCCTTCACCCGCTGCGTGTGACCACGTCTGTAGGCCTCATCATATCGAATAGGGTCTTTTCGTGTTGGGTCCTCCTCAGCCTACACATTTCAAGAAAGAGTACGTTAAAATTGGCTTACGCATATATTAAGATTACTTAATTACACCCATATTGTTAATTTTCATAATTCATACCAGCAGACGTCTGAGCTCCTCTAGGTCGCGGGATCCACCAAAAAAAGTGGGAGGTGCCTTCACCCCCTCTATTGTCTCCTTGCCTCCTCTCCTGTTTTTCTTAGACTTATGCGACACCTCTTGATGATCCTCAGTGGCCCAATGCTTAATCGCCGCCGCCTCTAACCCGTCGTGCATCCAAGTTTTGTCTTTTCCGGCCCATTTTGGATCCACAACCCTCTCAAAGTATTGTTTCTTCGTGTTGTAAATCAAATTCTTATAACACAACTTCGCCTTCGTTTCGTAGGCCCGTTGTACTGCGTGTTTTTCTCTCTCACGAATACCATATATTTTCTGCCAATTAATAAAATTCGATTTATGAATATATTAAATTAAATAATATGATATAGTTGTGAAATAATTCCTCACCGTAAATTTAATAAACATTTTGCCTCGCACAGTTTTGGGCATCGTCAAGTAGGTAGGCCAGAACTCCTTCATGAACTGTCTGATCAACTATGTGATCGTAGTCGCAACCTCGTAGCTAGAGGGGTTCATAAACAAGCCAAGAGGACACAATTTAATGATCTGCCTTTGAGTCTCGTCATTGGGTTGTTGTGCACCTTTGGAGGTGCCTCTAGTTGGGTGTTGTTGCGTGACATTGAATACTCCCGATGCTGGAGTATCACTCGGCCTCTCGCTTGGGCCAGCTCCGGTGGAACCAGCGGAAGATGATGCTCTAGCCCTAGATCCAGATACAGTCGGTGCGGCATCAGGCACGGCAGTGACATCAAAAGAAAGTCGGCGCTGTAGTAAAGGCGTCAACGATGTAGACGCGTTGGGGATTGCGGCATCGTGACTACGACTGCCATGTGTAATAACTATACGAGGTCCAAGACTACCTCGCCCACTAGCAGTAGGGGGAACATCGGGAACATCAGGAACATCCGCATCATCAGGAACATCAGAAACATTTGAACATTGTTGACCACTACCACCCCGACGACGACGACTGCCTGCCATATCAAATATATGCTAGAAAACTACGAGAAATTATCTAAGTTAGATGATTCTAAGAGATTCTCTAAAATTCAGTCGTTACTAAGTTATAAAGATTCCTTAAAGATCATTTTTACTAAGTTAAAAAGAACCCCTAAAGATTATTTGTTCTAATATATAAAGATTTTGTAAAGGCATCATTTCTAAGTTATAAAGTTCGCTAAAGGCGTTATTTCTTCAAAAAAAACATTAACTAATAATTTGACATGCATTTAAACTAATAGTTTAACATTAAATTACCGAGACGAATAATAATACATTAAATTACCTAAACTAACAATTTAATATTAATTAAAGATTCTCTAAAGGCATAATTTCTAAGTTATAAAGTTCCCTAAAGATCATTTGTACTAAGTTATAAAGAACCCCTAAAGATTATTTGTTCTAATATATAAAGATTTTGTAAAGGCGTCATTTCTAAGTTATAAAGTTCCCTAAAGGCGTTATTTCTTCAAAAAAAAACATTAACCAATAATTTGACATGCATTTAAACTAATAGTTTAACATTAAATTACCGCGACGAATAATAATACATTAAATTACCTAAACTAACAATTTAATATTAAATAAAGATTTTCTAAAGGCATAATTTCTAAGTTATAAAGTTCCCTAAAGATCATTTGTACTAAGTTATAAAGAACCCCTAAAGATTATTTGTTCTAATATATAAAGATTTTGTAAAGGCATTATTTCTAAGTTATAAAGTTCCCTAAAGATCATTTGTACTAAGTTATAAAGAACCCCTAAAGATTATTTGTTCTAAAATATAAACATTCTCTAAATGCATCATTTCTAAGTTATAAAGTTCCCTAAAGATTATTTGTACTAACTTATAAAGAACACCTAAAGACACTATTCCTAAATTATAAAGATTTCCTAAAGGCATTATTTCTAAGTTTGACATTAATAAAAATAAACTTATAATTAAACAATTAAAACTATTACTAAAACATTAAATATAAAACATAATTAAAAACTAGAAAAATAAATATTTAAGAGAGAGAGAGGAGAGGACTTACAAAGGTAAGGAATGAGAGAAGAGGAGGGGGTTTATATAGAAAACCCCCCTCCCATCCGCGACCGCCGGATGTCACTCATCCGCGACCGCTGGGCGGTCGCGGACGCCATGGCGGGAAAAATCCCGCCCACTAGCGTCCGCGACCGCTGGGCGGCCAGCGGTCACAGTGTTGTTTACCGCGACCGCCGGGCGGTCACGGATGCTCGCGACCGCCCGGCGGTCACGAGCCGGCGGTCACGAATGACCCCAGATTCTTGTAGTGTATATAACTATTTTGTATAAATAATAAATATACAGTCGCGCTCGATACCTAGGATTATTTTGTCTGAAAAACGTTTATCGTTATAACCAAGGCATATAAAGCCCCCGGTATCTTTTATAAAATCTTGCATAAATGTAACAAGAAGTGATTTTTATAAAATATTTTATAAAAGTTTTGCCTAATATATATATATATATATATATATATATATATATATATATATTAGGCCAAACTTTTATAAAATATTTTAATAAAATCACCTCTTGATACATTTTTGCAAGATTTTATAAAAGATATCGGGCACTTTTGGCTTTATATGCCTTGGTTATAAGGATAAACGTTTTTCAAACAAAATAATCCTAGGAGTCGAGCGCGACTTTTTGATTAGGCAACGCGATTTTTTGACTAGGCAGCCAAGTAGGCTTTTTTGTCCGAAATTTTACTTTGGGCATTTTTAGTAGAAATTTTAAAAGATACAGGGCATTTTTAGCATGTTTTAACAAAACGGGCATTTAAGTTTTGGAAAAAAAGATAATGGGCAGAAATAATAATTCGTCCATATTTTTATATGTTAAACTGTTAGTTTAGCTTTTTTAATGTTAAATTATTAATTTAGCTTATTTAATATATTATTATTAGTTTAAATATGCAATTGTTATTTTAAATTCATGTTAAATCGTTCGTTTCAATTTTTTTAATATATTATTATTAGTTTAAATGTTAAATTGTAATTGTTACTTTAAAGTTGACATGTATTAGTTTAAATGTTAAATTTTTAGTTTAATTAGTATATTTTGTTTAGTTTTTATATGTTGTATGTTTAACATTTACATAACTTATAACAAATGATCTTTAGGAATCTTTTAAATTTAGAAAATACGATTCCTTTAGGAAATTTCTATAACTTAGAAATAATGCTATTTTTAGGAATCTCTACAAGACGATGCATTGAATTTTATGGAATCTCTCTCAATCATCTAACTTAGATATTCTTTTCCTTAGTTTTATAATACTTATTCGTCATGTCCTACGAAATCCGTGCTTGACTGGTAGTGGTTGGCCACGTTCGACCGGTTGTGGCACCCCTACGGGTGGTGGTCGAGTTAGAATTAGACATGTGGTATGTATATGCCACGGGGGTCGCAACGCCATGTGCTCCGACGCTCTCGAGTCCGTTGCCGCTTCCCAGCCAAGCGTTCCCAGCGGCCACTTGTCCAGGCCCATGCTCGAGGGTTGCGAAAGGGATCTACCCCGCAGACTCCTAAATTACAGTTTTGCCTTTCTTTTCAGGATTCTCATCTGCGTGCAGCAACAAAGCCACGTTAGATGGCCCGTACATCGTCTGGATCTAGGGCTAGAGCGCAATCAACAGAGTCCACCATAGTGCAAAAACCACCGTCTATAGAATCCACCAGAACTGGACCGCGCGGGAGGCCGACCGAGACTCTAGTATCAGGAGTATGCAAAGGCACGCAGCAGCGCACAGGTAAGGGGCCCTCTAAATGTGCTTCGGTACCCAATGATGATCTTGAGAGACAGATTAATATATTTTCGCATCGGTGGCTGTTTACGTCCCCCTCTAATGGTGATGTTGCAGAGACGGTCACAGAGTTAATTAGACAGTTTATGCGGATGTATTGGCCTTCCTACTTGGCGATGCCCGACGAGGTGTGATAGGATATGTGGATCAGATTTACGGTGAGCAATTATTAAATAAATATATTACATAGTTTAGTGTCTTAAAAATTAAAAGATATAATATGAATAATCGTAAAAACTTACTTATTTTTTAGAAAATATATGGGATTTGAGAGACAGACTGGTACGATGAACATAAGGCATTCCAAAAGAAGGCTAAGAATTGTTATAAGTATTTGATACAAAAGTTGGCTAGTAGTGACGGGGCAATTGCCACTTTAGCTTTTAACCCGCCCGATGGTCACGATAGAGGGTCAATTTTGACCGCCGGGTGGTCGCAAATAATATTCATGACTTTAATTTGTGAATTTTGGATGGTTATTAAAAGCTCATTGTTTGTTAAATGGATAAAATAGTTAAAACAAGGTAAATTATAAGTTTTATTGCACAATCACGTATAAAAATAAAAACAACTAGGTATATATGATTAATAGCTGTAAAACATAAAATAGTTCCATCGTTGATAACTCGCTCAATCACATATAATTACAATTTTGATAGATCAATTACTAGCGTTGTAATCACTTATTACTTCAACTCACATGTAATAATGAGTTTTATTGTTAAACATCATAAACACATCAAGATTATTCCTTAATTCCACCAAATTCCACCAAAACTTCAACAAATTAATCAAGTTACATTGTTTAGACTAAGAAATCAACGAAACTAAAGTGTCTTAGACTAATCTTAAACTAAAAGTAGTACATTATAGATCTTCTCGACAAGTAACACATTTAGAAGTAGTACATTATAGATCTTCACAATCTTCCTTTTAATCTTGATACTTGCATGGCTATGGGAATCAAGGGTTCTTTCCGTCATCCCCGCGCTAGATACATCTTCATACTCATTTATCGGCTAACACCAACTATCGAAGCCATGATGATCACATGAATAATAAAGGTTTTGATAATTGGACTTCTTACTATTTTGATACTCGTCTTTCTCATGCAATCTCTTTAAGTTTTTTCTTCATATTTAAGTTCACTTGCAATTGTTGTTGTACGACTTCAAACTCCAAACAATTGAGACATCTACAAGAAATTTAATGCTTTGGTCCCATAACTGGGCTCTTTTTTAATTTTGGTACAATACTTGGCCCCCCTTAATTTTGGTCACATAACTTGTCTCCTTAACGAAATTTTGTTATGGTGGGGAGAAATAACGGTGGTGGGTGGTCCACGTGGACGGGTTGGTAAATTAAGCCAATTCAAAAACGGTTTATTGGGGGATGGGGTTGGTAAAGGGGGATGTGGCATTGAAAATGGAGATATTGGAGGTGGCGCTGGGGTTGTGGTTGGTGGAGTTGAAGGTGGTTGATGGTGGTGTCGAGCTTGGTGTTTTTTTTAATTATTATACATGTGGCATCCACGTGTGTGTTAAGTGTACTTGTGGGTCCTAATTTTGGGTCAAATTGATGACTACGTAGTCAACGGCTGCCACATAAGACTTTCGCGGCGGAGTAGGGCGGAGCTTGGGTAATGGGACCAAAATTCAGTTGAAGTGCCAAGTTGTTGGACGAAAATTAAGGGGTGCCAAGTTATTGTACCAAAATTAAAAAGAGCCAAGTTATAAGACCAAAGCATTAAATTTATTGACATCTACAAAAAAATACTATTTTATCAATGAGCAAAAATACATAGAAAGTTTAGCAACACGAGGTAGTTTGCATCAAATACATCGAACAAGGGTAATATATGCTTCCTTTACAATCTCAATAAAAGTAGTAACGTTAGATCCACACAAGTAAGTGAAACGCTAACCCAAAATCCAAAATCTTATTATCAAATATCTAAGTAAAAGCATGGTTAATCAGATAAGCATTTCAAAAACTTTGATCAGCTACAATTAAAATAATAAAGTATCCACATCTTCTCCATATACTACTAACAATTAATCCTAAACCTCAAACCCCGAAAGAAAAATCGTTACGCTGAAAATATTATTCGTCTACAACAAACACACAAAAAATCATAGAACCTTGAGTTATCAACTTATCATCACTAAGCTTATCAAAAACATACTCAAATCAACCAAAACAGAGATTCACGCACGATAAAACATAATCGAGATAATTTCAAAGAGGGGCTTACAGATCCCTCAACAATGAGCTACGTCTCCATGCAAATCTTGAAGGATATCAAGAAAAACATCTAAAAGCAGGTGCGGCGCCACAATGGGGCTTCAGGTGGGCTGAAGCCCGGTACAAAAGTTTAAAAAAAATCCACTAGGTATAATTATTATTAGCCCAACAAAAATATATTTAACTTGGCCCAAAAAATGAATTTCTGATTTAACTTTCTGGGCCTAACATATTAGTTAAAAAGAAGCCCATTCGGTCAAAAGATCTTTTATACACACACAAACTAAAAAAAAAAAAAAAAGGAGAAGAAACTCCATTGTAGTATGTAGAAGTGGTCTGCTGCGCGGAAAAATAGCTTAGCCTCCAAATCAACTCTTGGAATTGGAGATAAGTCTACCCGTTAAGGTATCTTATGCCGTATTACGTAGGAGATAAGTCTACCCATTGAGCTATTTTTTGTCGTATTTTCTAGTATATGAGGTAAGTCAACCCGTTAAGGTATTTTCTATCGTATCCTGTAGTATATGAGATAAGTCTATTTGTTAAGGTATTTTTTGTCGTATCCCGTATGATATGAGGTAAGTCTATCCGTTAAGGGTTTTTTTTTGTCGTATCCAGTAGGATAGGAGATAAGTCTACACGTTCAGGTATTTTCTGCCGTATCTCATAGCATAGGAGATAAGTCTACACGTTAAGCTATTTTTGGTCGTATCCTGTAGGATATGAGGTAAGTCCACCTGAAAAAGCTGGTAAGACAAGAAAAAGAAAAACAATTAAAATCATGGTCGAGATTCGACGACGGTGCTCGTCAGGTTTTGTCCATCTGGTCCCACTTCAGTAGATCTACGACTGCAATTAGTAAAATCTCATATTTGGATGGTGAAGATGAAGGGCTCTTGCACGCTTGTTGCTCGCCGCCGCTTCTACCGCCACTCTTGCCTCCTCTTTTGGCGATCGTGACGTAACCTCAAACCCCTCTACCACCAACCGGGGTAAATTTGTCAATTCGAGGGTTGAGGTTCATTGAGACCCGTGTCACTACCCACAAGTGATCTGTTCATTTTTTGTTTGTTAGCATGGTACGAGGAAGAACATTGTGTCTTGGAGATTGTGTCCGTTAGGATAGAATATAAGTCTACCCGTTAAGGTATTTCCTTCTGTATCCCGTAGGATAGGATGTAAGTCTATCCGTTAAGGTATTTTCTGTCGTATCCAGTAGGATAGGAGACAACTCTACCCATTAAGATATTTTTTGTTGTATCTCGTAGGATAGGAGATAAGTGTACCCTTTAAGGTATCTTCTGCCGTATTACGTAGGATAGGAGATAAGTCTACCCATTGAGCTATTTTTTATCGTATTTTATAGGATATTAGGTAAGTCAACCCGTTAAGGTATTTTCTACCGTATCCCGTAGGATATGAGATAAGTCTACTCGTTAAGGTATTTTTTGTTGTATCCCGTAGGATATAAGGTAAATCTATCCGTTAAGGTTTTTTTGGTCGTATCGGTAGGATACGAGATAAGTCTACACATTCAGGTATTTTCTACCGTATCCCATAGCATAGAAGATAAGTCTATACATTAAGATTTTTTTGGTCGTATCCTATAGGATAGAAGGTAAGTCCACCTGAAAAGCCGGTAAGACAAGAAAAAGAAAAACAATTAAAAACATTGTCGAGATTCGACGATGGTGCTCGTCAGGTTTCGTCAATCCGGTCCCACTCCAGAAGATCTACGGCTGCAATTAGTAAAATCGCACATTTGAACGGTGAAGATGAAGTGCTCTTGCACGCTAGTTGCTCGCTGCCACTTCTACCGCCGCTCTCTGCTCCTCTTCCGGCAATCGTGACGTCACCTCCAACCCCTGTACTACCAGTCAAGGTAAATTTTGTCAGTTGAGGGTTGAGGTTCATTGAGACCATTGTCACTCCCCACAGGTGATCTTATCATTTTCTTAATAGTTAGCATTGTACGAGGAAGAACATTGTGTCTTTGAGATTGTGTCCTGAGCTGGCGAGAGTTTATTTTATTATGATTTTATTTTTCTTGAATTGATTGTTCGAGACATTGTGAAGATCATTAGGAGGTAAGTCCACTCGTTAAGGTATTTTATACCGTATCCCCTAGGTTATAAGGTAAGTGTACTCGTTTAAGAATTTTTTATCGTATCCCGTAGGATAGGAGGACATACATTTGTTCTTGCAGACATATTTGACAATATAGAAGATATGTATGACATTGTCAAGGTAAAGATTAATGATAAATAACGACTGAAACAGGGTATATTCATGTCCGCCTACGTATCTTGTGATATGGGTATCAAGCCGGTGTAGTTCCCCTTCTTTTAATTACATGCCATCTCATATAGGGTAATTTAGGGGAATTCAAATTGTTTGAACGTAACTGAAACTATAGAATTTTAGAAAGAAAAAAAATTGTGACTTTGAGACGACTACCCCGCCATTTAGTCAACTCTCGGTGCAAGGACCCTTGGTTCTCCTCCTTCCTTGATTCTAGGAAGCTTCAGTGACGCGATGTAGCATAGTCATGCCTCTTTTTGGTTACCTATAATCTCACCGACTCCTCCGGGGATCGTGAAATTTATCTTCTATTGGTATGTTGATACCACGACATGTATCACATTAATAGTTGGTCGCCTTATGATCACATTGTAGGCAACTAGATGGTTAATGATCATGTATTCAACATCGAGAGTCCTCATGCACGGTTTCTCACCAAACGATGTTGGTAATGTGACTTGTCCTAATGGGACGATGTGTCTCTGTCGTGGTCATTCCAACCTATTCAATCCGTCATTTCCGTTGGGGCGTCTATGTGTTTGATATGGTGCTTGATTTGTGGCCATCATCTTATCGTGGAAAACAGTCTAATATGCAAATGCATTGATCTGATCTACCGTCGTAGGGTTCTCCATAAGAAGATCAAAAGCAAATCCTTTATGTTTCGTTGCATTAAAAAGAATGAGAGCCACATGATCTGCTTTAGGCTCATCCACTTTCAGTAATTCCTCACTGAGTCTTTTCATAAAGTCATCAAGAATTTTCTTCTCATCCTACTTCACGGAATTTAGGTGGTTCAGATTGGTATGCATCCTCTTCTGGCTCAAGAATTTACTCTCAAAGCTCTTTTTCAATTGCTCATAGCTTGTTATCAAGCCCACAAGTATCCCCATGAACCAATCTAGTGTCGTGCTGGAAACGGTTGTAGCAAATATGCGTGCCTGCACATTATCAAAAACTCTATGTAGAGTTAGTATTCCATCTACATAAAAGAGGTGTTCACGTGGGATACTTTTTCCATCATAAGTCTTGAGTTGCGGGATCTTCTCCCCCATGTCGGATACTTCGGCCTCAATCTCATGACAAAAAAGGGTAAGCCTACAGTGACCCGAGGCTTGAAAGAGTATGCGAAACACTTCCTCTCTTTCCTGGTTCAGTTGTTCCATTCTTCATGCTATCTTCCTCATCTCTACTCTAGGGTTGGGGACTCTCTCCCCTGTAACTAAGAAAACTAGGAGATCCCTCCCAGATTTAGCCTAGTCTTAGACTCTTGGGGACACGGTGGGGAAGTTCAACATTAGGCACATGTTGACAAGGTGGGGCGGCGGCGAGGACCGCAGTCACGGTTGCTTGAACAGTAGCATTGATGTGCACGATCACTTTTGGTGGTTGAACAAAGGGTACCTGTGGTTCAGAAGTCGACGCTGGAGCCCGAGAGGGTGGTGGAACTTGTGTTCGTTGCTTAATGGTCAGGTCCCGCAATAGTCCCCCTATTGGAGTGTTTACAACGATGAAATATTCCATTGTTGCCCTCTGATATTGCAATATAGAACTCCATTGCATCTTAGTTTCCTTGCTTGGAAATGTGGTTTTCCCACAGACGGTGCTAATAATTCGGTACAAGGTCGTAGCTTTCAAATGAGTACAAGAGATTACAGAAAGAATCTTTAATCTAATACAAACTATGTTAATTATCGCTAATGCTAGCCTCTAAGTTCACTTTGCCCCGGAACACCAAAGACAACGCACGAAATGCTTTTGTGAGATGTCGAATCTACTCAAGATGTCGAATATTAGATGGTGTCCAAAGTTCATATATCGAAGATACACGATATCGGGGATAATGCGGATATCAGGTGTTGTGTGGATGTCGAATTTAGGAGATATTGGAGATGTACTCCATCGGAGGTTGATGTATGTTGGGTAAAGTAATATATCGAATGTGTATAGATATAGAAGGAATATATTCGATACGATGGGTGAACAATGTATATTAATTAATGAATGTGTCTTGAATTGCGGACCACACGCCTATATAGATATTAGGAGGGGGTCCATTCTCGAGATTTGCACGCACCATATCGAATATACATATTGGATATGAGGCACGATATCAGGTGTAAATCCTGATATGCCGTGAGCTTAGGCCAGTAAATCAATTGGGTTGGCCAATTCCATATTTATCCATATCACTCAAACTATTCGACATTCAAATTATGTCGAGGAGATCTCCCAAAATTATTTTGGTAAGATGGCATCCTCCGTTGGAAAGTGAATTCAATGCAATACATATGGTAGCGTATATGGAACGACAACGACCAGGGGAGCGGGAATTAAGGAATTTGATAGGCATGCCACACGGAAAAAAACATTTGCTTAAATCTTGGAATTGTTCGTTCCATTTAAGGCGAAATTATGGGTACTAATATTTGCTATCCTTAAGGCTAATGAACGTAACTTGAGAGTACTTTGGCTGGAGAGTTGCTCCACATACTTAGCGAACTTGATGTCACTGGGTTCGACAAAGTTTCGCCAAAAATAGGAGAAGTGGTTAGATTGCTTAAGCTTTATTAAATCTATTTGGGTCCTGGTTCCACATATATTTAGAAAGGGAAGCAAAGTTGTGGATGCGTTTGATGCGGGTGGAATTCGGGGCACACAATTTATTTCTACTTCTATAAATAATATAATAATAATATATGTAACACAGAATATTTTAGATTCACTTGATGCGTTACAGTTCTTTCAATTTTTATTTTTGTAATAAGATTTGAGTCTCGTGGATAGTGCTCGGCGTGAGTGCCAACATAGTTGGATACTAGTCGATAGCATTTTCTCTACTCAATCATTCACTTAAAATAAATAAATAATATTTTAGTTGTACGAATTAAAGGCAATGTCCGGAAAAACTGACCGGTACGTGGTGTTTCCTCACTTACATGCACCTAAAATATTAAATTTGGGTGAATAGACAACTCTTACTAAACTTCTGTAGGTCAAATGTTATCCGTAATTTAATGGCAAGAAGAATTCCATCAGCTACTCACTTAGTCACGCACTATAAATAAGAGCAGTATATCTCCTACTGTCCTCTCTCAAAACACATTTTCCTAAAAATTAATATACATAGTGATCAAAATATCTATATAATTCTAAGATGAAAAGAGTGAACAACAACTTTAGGTGGTTAGATGTGGTGGTGCTTCTAGTTATGGTAGTTGGCCAGCACTTGACGGTAGGGGTGATTCAGTGCGGTGAAGTGGTAATGCGTGTGCGACCCTGCCAAATGTTCTTGTTCGCTATGGAAACAACGCTGAACCTTGGGTGTTGCAGCGGTGTAGACTCATTGGCAAAGATATCAGCGGCGTCAAAGGAGGATAAGAAAGCCATATGTCGGTGTTTTAAGGAGACTGCACAGTATTTTAAGATTAATTTGGCCAACGCGGCACAGCTTCCTCAAATGTGCCATGTTGATCTCGACTTGGCTATCAAAATCGATGTCGACTGCGACAAGTAAGTAGTTCCATACAAATAATATGTAAGTGCTAATCGATGTCGTTTTACGTTTGTATATTATGCAAAATAGACAAATTTAACTCTATTAAAAAAATAACCCTTAACTAAAGACTAAAGTTGCACAACCCTGTTAAGAATATCATGAATTATATATTTTTTGTAGCTTATTTTTCATATGAAATAATTTCCCTATTTATTTAGAATAATGGAACACAGGAACAGGATGCTGTGCCGAAATATCCTAATTTTAATAAACCTTTGTTGCATAATTTGATTCATATATTGAACTTTAATATTCTTGACTCTGTTATGCAGGGTTTGAACGCCGGTCGATTGTGAGCGGTCCGCGAGTGATGATATAACTCCTGATGTTAAATTTATATAATTTTCTTTATGTATGGAAGAAATAGAAGTTAATGCATGTAGTTGAGACTGTCTCCTTAGTTTAAGCGTTCTTACGAGTTATAATAATGATAATGAAACTACAACAATTTTACTTGTTTTTCAAATGGCCCAGTCTTACTTCATCTTTGCGGAGATTAGTTGCCAATTTTAGGTATAAGAATAAACGAGGTTTTGTATTATTTGAAGTGATAATTTTATCAATGACCAGTAGGAATATATATCTATACTATTATATAAAGTAAGTCATGTGAGACTATGTTGAGACCAATTTATTGATTTGTTATTTGTCCTTAGATACACTATTAAATTGTGTCATTAGTTTGGAGATAATTATAATTTATTTTACTTCTTATTATTATTTAAATTTTTTCTCAACGGAAACAATTATTACGCAATTTTTCTTACATAAAAAAGAAAGTTAAGATATATAGATACTATATCCATATTTTAGTTATATTCTTAACAAGACAAATTAATTATATTAGATTTAAATAAAAGTAATCACGCGGGGACTACGTGCCAACGTTTCTAGTATATATATACACATATATATAGGGATAAAAGCATCAAGCCCCCTGAGCTATGAACGTTTTTGGGACTTGCGCCCTAAACAAATTTAATAAGCGTTTTGCCTCCTAAACTATGCACGTCTGTTCGATTTACTCCTTCCGTGGATTTTCGGCCATTTTTTGCCGGAATATTCCCCGTTCGAGGTTTTTTTCGCCGACTTTTTGTCATCAACTACCAAAATACATCTAGTACAACACATATGAGTCGGGTAGGGGGGAATATTCTGGCCAAAAATGATCGGAAGTACACTAAAGTTGCAAATTCCATTTGAGGCCATTTTTGGTGGAGTACCGCGTTCGAGGTGTTTTTTCCCCAATTTTTTGTCATCAACTAGCATAATACAACTAGTACAACACATATGAGTCAGATACGGGGCAATATTCCGGCAAAAAATGGTCGGAAATCAACTGAAGGGGCAAATCGAACTTACATGCATAGTTTAGGGGGCAAAACGCTAATTTGTTTCGGGTGCAAGTCGCAAAAACGTGCATAGTTCAGGGGGCTTGATGCTTTTATCCCATATATATATATATAAGCTCTATTATAAATAAGAGGGATAAAAACACCAAACCCTCAATCTATTGCCACTTTTGTGACTTACCCACTAAACTTTATTTATAGCACGTTGCCCCTTAAATTTTGTATCGTCTATTCGATTTTCTCCACCAGTCGCAAAAGAAGCAATAGGATACTATACATGCGCGGTCAGGATGGAGTACCCAACCAAAGCTAACTACATAGAAAAGCAAGGGGTTGTAGCGATTAGCCAAGTGGGCCAAAGAAATATGGCTTACCTCTATACAATTACAAGATACATTAATGGGGTGATGCAATATCGCCCGAGGACCCGAAAATAGGGAAATCAATGATATAATCACGGGTGTTATTCGGAATGCAGATCCCGAACTTGAGAGAAAGAAAGCAGTCTAATTTTTATTAAGGGAATATAATGAATTACAATGGGGGGTCGTGTATAAGGGGACGTAGATCTCCTATCGTAGTGAGCTTTTTAGAGTATTTTGTAAGTACATAAAGTGTTGTGACTTATTTGCTATAGTGAGCTTGGTGAGTGTCTATTTTTCCTCTTCCTCTTGGTGTTGAGTGTGGTGTTATTTATAGTGTTGTGTTTGGGGACTTCTGTCCAATTATCGTCGGTCTTCCTTCATAACTCTGGAAACGGGGGTTACCAATGATGTACAAGGTCTTATGTGCCTAAGAAAGTGGGTGGGTGAGAGTTTCCCAATGGTGTGAGTTTGACGAAGTTTCTCTAATCAGGTAGTAATTCTATCTGCTCCAATTATCTTGAGGGGTTTTCTCAGTAAATTGAAATAGGCTGGTTTCACTCCATTGGTCTTTCTGGGTTTAGGAGGGCCAATGAGATTTATCGCCCACTGCCCCATTCGTAGTCTTGGACCAATGAGGCAGGGTCGTCCTTCTTAATGGCAGGTAGTCGGGAGCTAATGTTTGTAGTTGGTATCTTCTTCAAGTTGAGTCGTCTCCAAGTTGTGTTATCTCCGAGCTGTGTTATCTTCAAGATGTGTTATATTTGAGTTGCACTATATCCGAGTTGCTAGTGATAGATTCTCTCTCGTACGACCTTCTTTGTATCCACTATTTCCCTCGTTATTTCTACTGCTTTCCTTTCTAAAAGTGATTTGGCTAAAGTTTGAATACTGACGACCGGAGTAGCGGAGTTAGCACATTGGTGGGTCGTTTTGACTAGGGGGGGATTCTCTAGATTCTTAAGGGTACCCAGTAGTATGGATGAATTTTATCCAGATTGTATATCCTTAGTGGGGTGTTTGTTAGTCGTAACCCGAAGTGTATGTCAGCTTTGTAATTTATGAGAAGTTCGTACAACCGGTGTTTGTGCCTTCTTCCTAGGCGCATTTGTAGAAACTACCACGTTATCTTTAGTCGCTGGCTTTGAAGGTGGGGACGGATTCTTGTATTTCACAAGTGGGAGATATTTGCTTTCATCATCGCCAAAAGTGGTGGAATATGCGATGTCATGAGCTTTCTCAATTTCTCTGTATACACGGTTTGGAGAGACTAATTGAGTTTTCTTGGAACATTCGAAATCCAAAAGCATCTTAGCATCATCAAATGTGTCGTTTAAAATAAGATCGTCCATGGAATCGAATTCAATTTGCCTTTTGCATTATGAATCAGAACATTCGGCCCTACTATCAAGCACATCCTTAAAAACACCATCCTATTCAATCTCCTCTTTCTTCGACTCCAGTAAATTTACCTCACTACAAATACGAGGGTAGTCAGGCCGCGATAAAGTGATATCACCTTTGTTGATTCGAAGTGTCTTTCCAAGATAGCAACCTATTGACATGAACGCCTCTTTTTTTTCAATAACGCATATTAATATAAGGAAGACCAACCAAAATCGGTGCAACTGGCGGCTCTAGCTCCGTATTAGCGTCCATTTAAAGAATGTAGCCTTAACTCCTTGAAAGTCCAAATACTTTTTCAACCAAAGTCGCGTATAATCTTCATCTTTGTCAAGTTTTATCCTGACATGTCGAGGGCCAATCAGACTTATCATGTAATTCCCCTTAAGAGCAAATCTTGCAATCACGCGGTGAATGAAAGTACACGACGGTTTAACAATTGGAAATCGAATAATAAGAACAAGGTTCAAACGTTCATCAAGTTCCTTTACTTCATCTTCCTCAAAAATGATCATAGACTTGCCATTGAGCAAATAAAACTTTTTAGGCTCGATAGATTGATCATCGACAAACGAATGATTGAGTTGGTAATTTCAATTTAGATTACTGACTCGTGCAAATGAACCTTGCTTCAAAGATTGTCAAAGTTGAAAAGGTCGCGGATTCATGTTAATAAGTATTTATAGATTGATTTATCCAAGGGACCTTACACTTACCACAATTACAAAATATAGGCTTGTTTTAGTGATGAGTCACAAAAAACTCTTTTTTGAGAAATAAATGTTTTTTTAAACTACAATTGCGAAATTTAACTCTTAAATTTTGAGGGAAAATTAAAAAGTCGTCACTTCTAATGATGAGCCTTATCAATTTAATTTCTACTTTAGTCTGCTAAGAATTTTAATTTCAGTCGTTTTACGCGTTGGAGCCACTCCATTTAGGTTTCTAATTTTCTTTCCAAATCTTTCCAAGTGGTTACTCATGCATCCCTTAATTTTTGAAATAATTACATTTACCATCTTGATATTTCTTATACTTGAAAAACTTCTTTCGTGTTTGAAGTAGATAAGTTGCATTATTTCCTAGAAAATGTTGAAATAAAATACTTACTATTATGCCGATAAATCCAATTATATTTTTACTGATACAAGGTGAGGTATAATTAATATTCTATATATATTGAGATTTATTACTTGACGATACGGATAAGATCTCAAATTAAGCATCATCAATATATTAAACATTCAGTGAGTCAAAAAACCAAATATAGGAAATAAAATCTACATGAGATAAATGACAACTTCAAAATCCAATTAAAAAATGTCCCATTGTCTCTCATTTCTTGCACTATAAATAAGAGGAAAAAGCTTCATATCCTCATCACTCAGAACCTCACAATTAAATATCCTTTTTTCTTGTCAAATTTCATACAGAAAGACATATATCTAAGATGGCGCCTGCAGCAAGAACCTTTTTGACCATTGTGGCAGTGTTGTGCATAGTTGCGAGCGAGCATTATGCCGTGGCGGATATTCAGTGCAGCGATGCGGTGTCGCGATTGCTACCATGCGAGTCGTTCTTGTTGTTTGGAGCACCAACTCTGACCATCGGATGTTGCAGCTCCGTACAAGCATTTGCTCAAATAGCGGCTGCCTCACGTATAGATAAAAAAAGCTATGTGTGAGTGTTTCAAGTCCATCGCTAAATCTCTCCCTGTTGACTTCACCAAAGCTGCACAGCTCCCCACTCTCTGCCATGTTATTCTTGATGTGACTATCAGTCCTGATGTCGACTGTGACAAGTATGTACCCATATATGTTAGTGGTATATCTAAATATACATGGATCGTTCTCATGCTAGACTATCAAGATTATAGAGGAGATCATAACGGCGTACCTGATTCCATGATTGACGAACTTGCAAGCGGAATTGCGGGCCGATTTGATCTTCCACAGTCTAATCTATCTCTCTTTATGAGTCTCTCTCTATTGATGGGAATGGAGGAGAAGAGTAGTTGTTAGATTAGCCTTGGGGACCAAGACCCTATGACCTTATATAGTATTCTAACTAGAGCCCCATAAACCCTAGTTAGAGTACGACATGGAATTACACATTACAAAGCCCACACATATTAAGATACTAATTGGGCTCTTTAATTAGATCACTTAATTAGCCCAATATAATTAATTAGCCTTTTATATAAGTGTCTTAATTTGTAAGCCCATACATTAGATTATTAAATAAATCTAACAATCTCCCACTTGGGGCTACAAATCAAATCCAAATGACAATTACATCCTGATAACCTTAGGTGTACACAAACTTTGCTAATTGTCGAAGTATCTTCCTTAAACAATCTCGTCCATCTCATATACCAACATGGAACCAAAGCGGCCTTTGTTACATTAATCGTAACTCGACCCTCAATGATCACGCATACCAAATATACTCAAATGACATAGATCATGTATGGATGTGTAACATGGAAATTACATGCAATGTGATCATGAACATGCCTATTTCCAATTGGTCCTAAATTCCTTAGTGAGATCAATCTTTATTCTTTCAAAGTTTACGTCAACCCACAATTGAAAGCTAGCAAAACATTCATAGCAATAAAAATAAAACCATCAACTTTATTCTGCAGAAAACAAAAATGCATAAAGCAATCCAATAGTGTCAACAAAAATAACCAAATACAAACTCCCACTAAAACTGCATATCATCAAACAAAACAACACCCATATGAGCAGTATGCTCATGAAAGACCTTGAGTGTCAAACCTTTAGTGAGTGGATCCACTAACATTGAGTTTGTCCCTATATGCTGAATGGACACTATTTTACTCTGAACTCTCTAACAACTAGAAACTTGATGTCTATGTGTTTAGACTTTGATGAGCTTCTATTGTTGTTAGAATATAGAACTGCTGACAGATTGTCACAATAAATCTTGAGTGGTCTTTCAATTCCTTCCACAACTCGCAGCCCAGTGACAAAATTCCGCAGCCATATCCCATGATTGGTTGCCTCATAACAAGTTATGAATTCAGCTGCCATAGTAGAAGGGGCTATAAGTGTCTGCTTAGCACTTCTCCAAGATATAGCTCCCCCAGACAGCATGTAAACATAACCAGAAGTGGATCTCTTTGTGTCTTGGCAACCCGCAAGATCAGAATCAGAATACCCAATGATCTCCAAATTTTCTGATTTCCGATACATGAGCATGTAATCTTTTGTTCTTTGTAAGTACCTCATAACCCGTTTGGCTGCTTTCCAATGATCCATGCCGGGGTCACTTAAGTATCTGCCCAACATACCCACTATGTACGCCAGATCTGGACGCGTACATACTTGAGCATACATAAGACTTCCAACAGCCGAAGCATAAGGAATCTTTTGCATCTCTTTTCTCTCAATTTCATTGCAGGTGCATTGCTTGAGACTAAACTTGTCTCCTTTAGCAACAAGAGTATCTCATTGTGCACATCCTTCCATGCCAAACCTCGCAAGCACCTTATCGATATAGCTCTTTTGTGATAACCCAAGGACACCCCGAGATCGATCTCGGTGTATCTCAATTCCTAATACAAAAGAGGCGTCACCAAGATCTTTCATCTCAAAATGCTTAGTTAGAAATCTCTTGGTTTCGTGCAATAAGCCTATATCGCTACTTGCGAGTAGTATGTCATCCACATAGAGCACTAGGAATATAAATTTACTCCCACTAAACTTGTGATATACACAATCATCAACTGCATTGGCCTCGAAACCATATGAGACAATGATTTGATGAAACTTGTGATACCATTGACGAGAAGCTTGCTTGAGACCATAGATGGATCTTTTGAGTTTGCAAACCATAGATTTTGAATCACCTAACACAAAATTTTCTGGTTGTGCCATATATATAGTTTCTTCAATGTCGCCATTGAGGAAAGCTGTCTTAACATCCATCTGGTGTAGCTCTAGATCAAAATGAGCTACAAGTGCCATTATAGTCCTAAAAGAATCTTTCGATGATACTGGAGAGAAATTTTCTTTGAAGTCAATGCCTTCCTTTTGAGTGAAACCCTTAGCGACTAGACGCGCCTTATATCTTTCAATGTTGCCCTTAGAATCCCTTTTGCTTTTAAATATCCATTTGCAACCAATGGGTTTCTTACCTTCAGGCAATTTGACAAGATCCCAAACGTCGTTGTCCTTCATTGATTTCATCTCATCATTCATGGTATCGATCCACTTTTGACTGTTAGCACTTTGTTTGACTTGTTGGAAGTTGATTGGATCATCTTCACATGTCCCTATGTCAAACTCATGCTCTTCAAGAAATACAATATAATCACTTGAGATTGCACTTCTTTTCTCTCTAGTGGATCGCCTAATTGGCACTTCCTCTTGAGGTTGTTGTGTTTGCTCTTCTGGAGCAACTTCTAGATTTTGAGTAGGGAGCTCTATATTTTGATCCTCATTGTTGTCTTGAATAGTGTCTTGAACAATATCAATAGGCTGATCATTGTCCATAACAATTTCTGGCAAAGGAATAAATTCCTCTTCAAAAACAACATTCCTTACTTTATCTCCCCCCTCAAATACAACATCCTCAAGAAATCTCGCGTTTCCCGTCTCAAAAAAGGACTTGGTTGAGGGATCATAAAACTGAAAACCCCTCGACCTTTGTGAATACCCAACAAAATAGCAACTAATTGTTCTTGAGTCCAGTTTTTTCTCATGTGGCTTATAAGGCCTTGCCTCAGCTGGACAACCCCAAATGTGTAAGTGCTTTAAAATAGGCTTTTTGCCTGACCATAGTTCATAAGGGGTTTTAGTTACTGCTTTGCTAGGTACTCTATTTAGAATATATACTGCAGTCTTGAGTGCTTCTCCCCAGAGAGATTCTGGTAAGGACGAATGACTAATCATACTTCTTACCATGTCCTTAAGTGTTCGATTTCGTCTTTCAGCAACACCATTCATGCGAGGTTGCCCTGGCATTGTGTATTGTGGGACGATTCCACACTCCTCCAAGAATTTGGCAAAGGGTCCTGGACGTTGTTCACCAGATCCATCATATCTACCATAGTATTCACCACCACGATCAGATTTGACAGCTTTAATCTTCTTTCCGAGTTGATTTTCAACTTCGGCTTTGAAGGCCTTAAAAACGTCCAAAGACTGTGACTTTTCATGAATCAAGTATAAGTACCCATAACGAGAATAGTCGTCTATAAAAGTGATAAAATAATGTTGACCATTCCAGGAAGCCGTAGGGAATGGACCACATATATCCGTATGTATCAATTGTAAGACGTCAGAACTCCTGTTTGCACTTAACTTTCTTATGTTTGTCTGTTTCCCTTTAATACATTCAACACATACACTAAGGTCTGTGTAATCAAGGGACTCAAGTATTCCATCGAGATGTGTCCTAAACGTTTGTGCCATAAACTAGCGGAATTCTCTTTTAATAATTTTCGTTTTGTACCTCTTGATGTCAATTGCAAGGTTTCATTAGTTGAAGTTATTGTTTTCATCATATATAGTTTATCAATCAAGGAGCCAGTCGCAACCAAAACATAATTAAGAGAAAGACTAAAAACTCTGTTTTTAAATGAACATTCTATCCAGATTTGTCCAAAACAGAAACTGAAACTAAATTCCGTCTAAAGGACGGTACCCACAAAAGTCTCTCTTAACTCAATAAATTGACCAGTCTCAAACGATAATCTAAAAGTGCCAACGGCTTCAACTGGAACTGCTTTGCCATTGCCCACATAGATGAATCTTTCAGCATCACTTGGCGGTCGGCTCCAAATGCAACCCTGCATAGAAACACTTAAGTGAGTAGTAGCACCAGAATCCACCCACCAAGTATCACTAGGTACAAAAGTCAAATTAACTTCAGAACAAACAAAGGTGAAAAGTCTACCTTTCTTTACACGCCATGCGGCGTACTTGGAACACTCATTCTTCACATGCCCAGGCTTCTAGCAAAAGAAACAGGCAGAAACAGGCAGAATCCTTATCCTGAGCCTTTTGTTTCTTGGGTTGTGATGGTCCCGCTGCAGTATCCTTATTTTCAGTCCTCTTTTGCTTAGTGCCCTTAGAGGTAGTTGCAATATAAGCACTTTCAGTCTTTTCACGCTTCAGCCTGTCCTCTTCTTGCACACAATGTGAAATGAGCTCATTAAGAGTCCATTTGTCCTTATGCGTATTATAGCTAACTATAAACTGCCCGTAGTGTGCAGGAAGGGAAATAAGTACCAAATGCACAAGCAAGTTATCAGACAAATCAAGCTTTAGTGCCTTAAGTTTTGAAGCGATGTTAGACATCTCCATAATGTACTCCCTGATATTTCCTTTCCCCTTATACCTCATTTGGACAAGTTCAGCTAAAAGCTTGCTTGTCTCAGCCTTCTCGTTTTTTGCAAAACGCTTTTAATTTCGGAAAGGAAATCCTTTACAGTTACCTCATCGGACATACCGCCCCTGAATGCTTCTGGAACGCTGCGCTTTAACATCATTAGACTTAAGCGGTTAGAACGTTCCCACTTCTCAAAGTTCGTTTTATCCTCAGTCGAACTTGTCTCCGTAAGAGAAGCGGGTTTTTCTTTCCTTAATGCATAGTCTAAATCCATGCAGCCGAGAACTAACAGAATGTTCTCTTTCCAGCGCTTAAAGTTTGTGCCATTAAGCACATGGATTGGGTTAATGTTGGCAGTGATATTGGCAACATAATTATTAACTAACAAAGAATAAACAAATTACATAAGCTCACTAATAGAAATTTATGTCACAAACATGTAAAATTAAAGCGATAAACATGTAAAACATAAATTTCAATCAACTGAAGTGTGGTGGGCCCATTTGAACAAGATACCTAGCACAACATCGAAGTTTAATCTTTGGATAGAAACATCAACTTGTAAGTGGTACTCTCCACGCAGAAATCAAACATTGATAATAAATCCGGTCAAACAACAACCTTCCTTTAGGCCGGCATGTTGTCCACATGGAAACTTTACAATTATCACACGTTATTTCCGCATGTGCATCCCTTGTTTGGCCAATCAATAATCTTCCTTTAGGCCGATTAGAAACCGCATAAACAAGAGACACACACATCCAATTATCTTAAAATAAATAAACTCACGCATAGAGGTTACTTCGGCAGCGTTTCACATAAATTTATTATTTCAAAATAAAGGACATAGGGTTTAAAATAAAGGTGTCCAATTTAAACTTTATTTAAAATATCAACACCAAAAAGTATAATAATATTTGATATTTTACCGTATCATGACTAAAAATCATCTTGTACCGAATCACATAAATCATGAAACCAGATTTTAAAAAATACTTCGAAACTAAAAAGGTAATCATAATCCTCAAAAGTGAGTTGTTCCCAAGGAAAATTCTGATTTCATTCACTGATTCGTACGTAATGGCACATATATGATCATAGCTAGATAAACCAAAAACACATACATCACCATATTAAATATTAACTGGGCAAACTACATATATGTGAAGCATGCATGGTTATCAATTGTATATAGTCACTTAGCACATAAACATAAGAAACGTGTGCTGGAGGTTATTTCCTCAATTCAATGTGATTAATTACCATATATAATAATCAAACAAAGGAAAGAATCTTCATTAATCACGTTCCTTTCACCATCAGACCATATGCAACAACTAATCCAACTTATTTCCATAATTAACAAATTCAATTCCAGTAGGTAAAAGATCACCGCTGATTCCATGAA
The DNA here is from genome assembly GCA_948329865.1 of Linaria vulgaris. Lineage (NCBI taxonomy): Eukaryota > Viridiplantae > Streptophyta > Magnoliopsida > Lamiales > Plantaginaceae > Linaria > Linaria vulgaris. Next base: position 79,583,517 of record OX415252.1, read on the forward strand.
TTGAACACCACAATCATATACGATCAACATGATTAACAATCATATAACCGTGATTAACAAAACAATATACGATCAATTAATCCCGCAACAATCATATAATCGTGATTATCCCAAAAAAACACATAATTTGAACTACGTCTCTAAAATTACATAGAGAACAAAACAAATTTATTACGTGCATAAAATTGATAATCACGTTAAATACGATCAATCTCAATAATCTAACACGAAATAATAGTTATGATACCACTTGTTAGTGGTATATCTAAATATACATGGATCGTTCTCATGCTAGACTATCAAGATTATAGAGGAGATCATAACGGCGTACCTGATTCCATGATTGACGAACTTGCAAGCGGAATTGCGGGCCGATTTGATCTTCCACAGTCTAATCTATCTCTCTTTATGAGTCTCTCTCTATTGATGGGAATGGAGGAGAAGAGTAGTTGTTAGATTAGCCTTGGGGACCAAGACCCTATGACCTTATATAGTATTCTAACTAGAGCCCCATAAACCCTAGTCAGAGTACGACAGGGAATTACAATTACAAAGCCCACACATATTAAGATACTAATTGGGCTCTTTAATTAGATCACTTAATTAGCCCAATATAATTAATTAGCGTTTTATATAATTGTCTTAATTTGTAAGCCCATACATTAGATTATTAAATAAATCTAACAATATATACACTTATAATTAAAACTCTTGATAAAGAAACTAAATATTTTACTAATAAGAGTTGATTTTATGAAAATTTTGCTGATCTATATATTATGGTTTGAATTTGTTGTGTTTGCAGGATCTAGGGACCTATAACCAAGTTTTATTGGGGCCTGAAGATAACCTCTTACAAGGCAATAATTGGTGCAAGTATTTCGGACTATATATACTCATGTCATTATAATCTCGCCTTTCTTTTACACCTTGTTGCATTAATGAAATTGTACCTTTTATATATAAGAGAATGAGTTTGTACTTAGAGTTAGAGAAGATGTAACTTGTCCTACTATAAATATAATAAGATCCTTGTTTCATGGAAACTTGTTTTGGCTTTGGCCCGTCCTCCGATAATCTACGCGCTACGGCGCTAATAAAAGAACTTTGATTTTTGAGTGGGCGGGATCATGTCATTGTTTGAAAACATATCTATCAACAAGGTACCACTATATTCACGATTATAATTCTGTCCGCATTGGCCAATAATCTTAAGTAATACTAATATATTAGATAGTGCTTTTCAAAGTACGTATCTACAAATGCCAGCCAAAAAGGTGTTTCATAATGAGGCTGTTGAATGGTAAATGCCAGCCAAAAGTATGAAATGAACTGTACAATCTGAGCTAAGATATATACACTCAGCATAACAGAAAAGAGGCGGGAATGATTAATAACAAAAAAGCTAACTAACTCAGCTAACAGACTCTAGCTAATTACAGATATGTCCCTCAACTTATGACATATATATGCTAACAGAGGCGGTGGTTCGAGGAAGAATTATAGAGTTTGTTTTCGTACAAGCATGGAAATAGAGGAAAGCACAAGACCCTACTTTTTTTTTTTCTTTTTATGATTTATTTCAATACCCTGCTACTGTTCTGATGACGTAATTTGTTGAGTTTTATAGCCTTTGTCTTCCGTTATTGAATTTGTTTGATGAAAAAAAAAAAGATCCCAGCCAAAAAATTATATAACCATTAATAGAATACTCTGAATTCATATTCAAAATGTGTGCGGTGCTTTGAATTTCGATCATATATATAGTAAAAGTGTAGAACCAATCCCTAAATTGATAGTGATAGCGATATTGTCAAAGCAATAATTGTTGCTGCCAAAGTAATTAATTTGTCTTCTCTAATTTGTCCTTGTCAATTAAATACTATAAAAGTGAAGTATCAAGTTATTATTCATTCCAAATAATTAACTTTGAATTATGAAAACTCAATCAATTATATCCTAACGACCCTACCTATTTCTTTTCTCACTCCAAAAAGATAATTTTCTTAAAATAGATAAAAGGGCAAAATAATTTCGCTCTTTATTTTGTGCTAACTTCAAGTTTTGCCCTTTGATTTTACGGGCTTAGTAAATGGCCGTTAACTCATTTGTTTTTTTTATAAAAAAAGGCCGACGGGCTCCGAAACTGGGCTGTGCTAATTTTTGTTTACATGACGTCTGACTGGGACGCCAATCAGACGCCACATAATATATATATATATATATATATATATATATATATTTGTTTTTACATATATATATGCATATATATATACACACACAACTTTTTTATAATCTACAATTGATAATGGTGATAAAAATTTAAAATACATAACAAATAAAAGAATAATTCTAGCATCTTCATATATATTTGTGTATATATATATATATACACACAACTTTTTTATATCTACAAACTTATAATGGGGATAAAAATTATAAAAAAAAACAAAAAAAAAGAATATTTTAGCATCTTCATATAAAGAGGAAAAAAAATAAAGAGGAAACCATATGATGCACAAAGTGATTTTGTTGCCAAAATTTCATTATGGTCCCTAAAGAAACTGCCATGGAGGCCCATCAAAACTTTGATTATTAGAGTAAAGGCACACAATCTTCTATCAATCTCATTGATGCCACAAAAAAAAGGATATGTTGCGACTTATTCACATCAATATGCATTTTTATAATGTTATTCGTGACAAGTCGCAATGGGACATTTGTATACAAACAAAAATTTTCTCCTCCAATTGAATATTAACAAGTGTCAAGATAATTATACGAAATTAAATTAATTATTTCTATTTTAAATTTGGGATTTTACTAAATTAAATTCCAATAGAAAATAGATTTATTAATTGATTTTCTAATTCATATTTTGTTGACCAGTCAAACAAACCATGTGGAAAAGATGGAGTATTTCAACCAATGATGTTAATTCATGTGGAAATATGATGATTTTCTTGATAAGCAAGCTAAATTGAATCCATGCTTATCTTGAAAATAAAACCGATCAATCACAAGCAAAGAGCTCTAGGGTTTTGCAACTATAAATAGATGCCCTCTCATAAAGAAAAAGAACATACGAAATATTCACAAGTTGAAGAGGGAAAAACTCTAAGTTTTTCGCTCCACTAAATTCATCCATCTTCAAGCGTTATTCGCGGCATTCTTCAACAATCTTCAAGGTGTTCTTCGTAAAGAACTCCTTTCAATCTGCCGTTAAATCTCAATTCCATCCAAAAATCATTTTTGAAGATAGCACTTCTACCGAGGAAGATCAAACTCTAAGAAGTTCAACAAATCCAAAACCAAGTTCATACCGTTCTTCATTCGTCTACAAGTCAAAATCTGTTTAATCCGAGATCAAGTCCTAAGACCTTCAAAAACTGTTTTTGAAGATTGAAGTCCATTCAAGAAGATCAAAACCCAAAAAAATCAAAGAAGTGAAGACGAAGATCATACCAATCTTCATCAACCTTCAAATCAAATTCTAAATCAAGTCTCCGTTCGATCCGAGATCAAGCCGTAAAGCCCTCGAATCAACGTTTGTCAAATATCCAAGTACTTTGAAGATCAAGATTCCTCAAAAGAAGATTGATATTCAAAAAATTCAAGAAGTCAGGACGAAGATCAATTGATCGTCGCCAAGACAGATTCAAATCAATTGCTAATTCAAGATCAAACTCAAAGCCCTTAGATTAACGTTCAACCCAAATCCACGTGGAAGAGATCAAAATCAAATCCACTTAACTTGAGAAAAGAATAAGAGGATCAAATAGACAGATTGCACCACAATTGTACTTTAAATTTATTCAAAATTATTTTTTAATCTTTTCTTGTCTTTTATTTTTAGAATTCAAAAATTTGTCGTTACAACTGCTTTCCTTTCTCAAAGTGATTTGGCTAAATTTTGAATGCTGACGGCCGGAGTAGCGGAGTTAGCTCATTGGTGGGTCGTTTTGACTAGGGGAGGGGGGGATTCTGTAGATTCTTAAGGGTACCCAGTAGTATGGGTGACTTCTTACGAAATGAAAATGGCGTATATTGAAGAATGATGAATCTGTTTGGGGGAGAATATTGTTGGCCAAGTATGGAAAAATAACCTATCCTCATGATTTTAATGTGGGAAGAAGGCAAACTAATAAAGCTTCAATTTAGTGGAGAGACTTATTGGCACTCGACGGAGACATTGACAACACAAGCTGGTTTTCAAATAATATTCTTAGAGAGGTGGGTGCAGGAGATGAAACATTATTTTGGGAAGATATTTGGATTGGTGACGAACCTCTTTTCTTGAGATTTAGCAGACTGTTCAGTATCTTTTTGGATAAAACAACACCATCGCTGATAAAGGAGAATGGACATATTCGGGATGACGCTGGAATTGGTTTTGGAGACGTACGCTCTTTGCTTGGGAGAAGCATTCTCTAGAAGATTTGCAGGCAGGTATCAAAAAAATTGCACCGAAAAGGGACAAACAGGATGCGTGGAGATGGATGGGCGAAAGTAGAGGTGAGTTTACGTTTAATTCCGCGTATAAACTTCTAAACTCAGCCTCCACAAATCCTCACATACCGCATTTTTCTCAATTGTGGGATGTTAATACTCCTCTCAAAATGCAAACTTTAGCTTGGAAAATTTTCCACAACAGACTCCCGACGAAGTTCAACCTCTCACGGAGAGGAGTCACATTCTATGATGGAAATGTTAGTTACGTGCTTTGTGGAAATGAGGAGGAAGATATACCGCACCTATTTTGTCGATGTCCAGTAGCCCACTGAATTTGGATGAAAGTTTATCGTTGGTTGAGATTTATATCAGTAATTGGTGGTAACCCAATTGATCATTTTTTACAATTTAGCGGTCTTTTCAAATGTTTTAGAAAAGCAAGGCCGGATTGGCGTTGCATTTGGTTTTTCACAGTTTGGGAAATTTGGTTGTTGCGTAACAGAGTTTCGATAGAAGGAAAATACAAGGAGTTGGAAGATCTAATAGATATCATTAAGGTCCAATCGTTGTGCTCGATAAGAGCAAACGTTAACAATTTTTCGTACTCGTTTTTTGAATGGCAGGGCTCTCCTCTTTCTTGTATAGTTTGAATGCACAATGTACTTTTTTGGAGTATATCTGATGCTCCTTTGAAAAAAAATCATTGCTTACCAAAAAAAAAAACCAACATTTTTCTAAACAATAGAAAGGAGCGTTCTTTCAAATTTCGTCAAAAACGGAGTAACGAAAGACGCAAACAAACCTTTCATGGTGAAAATATAATTATTCAAAGTGCAAAACAACTCAAAATTCACTTTTTTACTTTGCCAATATTTTCTAATAAGTAGGAGTGTTCTTTCAAATCTCGCCAAAAACGGAGTAACGAAAGACGCAAACAAACCTTTCGGGGTGAAAATATAATTATTCAAAAGTTGTAAAACAACTCAAAATTCACATTTTCTTTCACCAATATTTTTAAACAATAAGTAGGAGTATTTTTTCAAATCTCGTCAAAAAAGGGGAACGAAAGACGCATAGAAACCTTTCATGGTGAAAATGTAATTATTCAAAAGTTGCAAAACAACACAAAATTCACTTTTTTATTTCGCCAATATTTTCTAATAAGTAGGAGTGTTCCTTCAAATCTCGTAAAAAATGGAGGTATCGAAAGACACAAACAAACATTTTGGGGTGAAAATGTAATTATTGAAAAGTTGCAAAGCAACTCAAAATTTACTTTTTCTTTCACCATTAGTTTCTAAACCATAATTTAGGAATGTTCTTTCATATCTCGTCAATAACGGAGTAACGAAAGACGCAAATACACATTTTGGGTGAAAATAAAATTATTCAAAAGTTACAAAACAACTCAAAATTCACTTTTTCTTTCATCGGAATTTTCTAAACAACAAGTAGAAATATTCTTTCAAATCTCGTCAAATACGGAGTAACGAAAGACGCAAACAAACCTTTTGGGGTAAAAATAGAATTATTCAAAAGTTGCAAAACAACTCGAACTTCACTTTTTTTTTCACTGACATTTTCTAAACAATAAGTAGGAGTGTTCTTTCAAACATCGTCAAAAATGGAATAATGAAAGACGCAAACACACTTTTTGGGGTGAAAATATAATTATTCAAAAGTTGCAAAACAACTCAAATTTCACTTTTTCTTTCACCAACATTTTCTAAACAATAAGTAGTGTTCTTTCAAATCTCGTAAAAAATAGAATAACGAAACACGCACAATAAACAATGTAACCATATAACAGTATATGATCTTCAACTCTAAACCCTAAACCATAAACCCTATACACATATACTCTACTAAACCAAAATTGTATTTTCACATGTAGAAAAAGTCAATCAATTCCAATCCTCGATTTTTTTCACTATACGCTACGTTATTAAAAATAACAACGTTCTTCAAAATTTTGTCAAAAACGGAGTAAGGAAAGACGTTTAAAAAATAGTTGGGGTAGAAAATCTAATTATGTAAAAGATGAAAAACAAGATCAAAACTATATTTTTTAACCACTATTTTAATAACACTTATGAGGCATATATACATTCAAAATTTGTCAAAAACGCGGAACGAAAGACGTTTAAAATACTTTTGGGGTCAAAAATATAAATACAAACTTAATAAGTATAGGTTTTTAATAAATAGTAATAAATTTATGAAGGGAAATATTTACGTGTAAATAAAATCGCATAGAAATATTTGTATGCAATTTGTAACTATTTCCACTTGCATAGAAAAATTACCATGCAATTTGTACTATATACATGCTCCATTGGAATATTGTAATGCAGTACATGTTGCATGAGAAAATTTCGATGCAAAAACTGTTTTTTTCAATTGCATCGGAATTTTTCCATGCATAGCAAAGCCTGCATGGAAAATTTGCAATGTAAAACTGCTTACCTTCTACTATAAATACCCCCGAACCCCATTCACTTCTCATTCATCACTTCTTCTCTACCTCCTCTCTACTCCTCTTCTCTCTAAAATAATGTTAAAGGATTTAGAATTTTTTTTAATTTTTTTTTACTATAACTATACGAAAATATATAAATACGTATGTATAGGAAATCGTATAAGAACATTTTACAAATACGTATATCGTTAGAATACAATATGTATATCTTGAAAAATTGATCAATACGTATTTCAAAAATACGTATAAATTAGTATAAAATACATATTTCTTTCATAAAAATAATACTTTAAAAATTAAAAAAATATACTTTTAATGAATTATTTATATTAATAAAAGGGAAATTTTTTAAAAAGTGGCAGAATAATCCCGCCACTTTTTTAAAAATAATTTCGAATTATGTTGATGTAGTCACAAATTTCTTGAATTCTAAAAATAAAAACAAGAAAAAGATTAAAAAATAAATTTTGATTAAATTTAAAGTATAATTTGGTATACAATCTCTATCTAATCCTCTGATTCAATTTTACAAGAACAATATTAAGACGGATTTTTGGTTTGAATGTTGTTGCAGATCGGTATGAATTTAATTTGGATTTCTTGAACTTGTTGAAGATTTGATCTTCTTGGAAGAGACACGATCTTTAAAAAACGATTTTTGGATGAACTTGAGGCTTGATAGCGGATTGAAAGATGTTCTTAACGAAGAACATCTTAAAGATGTCCTTTTGAATTTAACGGAACTCTTTCCCTTTTTTTTCCTTTTTCTCTTCTGTTGCGCGTTCCTTTTCTTTTTCCTTCTTTTTTTTCTTTTCTATTTTGAATTCAAAGGAAATATTTGCAGGAGGGATTTCTTTTCTTCAAAAAGGAAATTCCTCGTGCTTCCATTATTTGCGGGAATTCTGTGCGGAAATGAAAGTTTTCAAACTCACCATCCACTTTTGACTATAAAAGAAGGCTTGGGGCATAAGTTCTTCTTCATCCACAAAAGAGAACTTTCTCAACAAATTTCTTTAAGTAACAGAGATTTTCTTCTTCTTTTATTGGACAGACCTTGCTGCAATTTCAGCGAATTTGGCGTGAATTGATCCAGCTGGGTGAAGGTTTCGCAACATACTTCCTCGACGGTGCGATGGACAAAAAAAACAGAAGCTTTCTTCTTCTTCTTCCTTTTCTCTGATATATATATATATAATATATATATATATATATATATATATATATAATCACAAGGATTTAATTATTTCACTTTTTTTTGTTGTGCAGCAATTCAGAGAAGGCTACCGACTTACGGGCACAAGAGCCGACGAACGAGACATCATTTTCTTCTTCGTACGATAGGCGAATAAAAAAAATTCATTTTTTTTTTCGCAGCAGCAACAGTTTTTTTTCTTTCTTGGCTCGCAGTAGTAGGCTAGCAGCAGTTTTTTTTTTTTTTTGGTTTACAAAAACATACCACATGCTTCTCATATTGTTATTCCTCACCCGATATTTTTTTTGGATTTCCATTTATTTTTGTTTTTTTTTTGCTCTCTCTAACTCTTTTGTTTCCTTCTTTGTGTTGACAGTTCACGCACAATGGTGAAATTCGGCCATGCCTATAATTCGAATGGAGTTGAGACTTTAACCATCACCGGCGATGAAAATCAACGAGACACAATATTGGATGTCGGTACCCCTCTTGCCGAAATTTTCACAAGCCGATGGCCCACTTTGATTAACACCACTAAACCTAAAGACTAGATGGAAGAGTTCCCAAGTCCTCCAATTGATCTCTCGTTCGTGCTCCGGTCTTCTCACTACCGAGTATCAAACGATGATCTTCCCTTCGATACCTTGGGGCGACGCATTACCAAAGGAGATGCCATGTGGGACGATGCCTTTCTTCACTTTCCCGGCGAAATCCATTATTTTCCCGGATATTGGGAGTGGACAGAAGATGTCCTTGTTCAGTGCAAGCCTACACTTACTTCCACCAACACGTACGAGCCGGTCTACGCGTCCTTATTCAAATATGAGTGTAATTTGGAAATCCTAAAAGCCTTGTGCGAAGCATGGTCACCGTCTACAAACACCCTTGTCACTTCACTTGGAGAGCTCTCAATTTTCTTATGGGACTTGGAACATCTTGTCGGTCTACCTATCTTTGGATCCCTATATGACGAAGTCATACCGAGCGAGAGAACTTTTCGGCAAAGAAAAAGACAAATATCACATGCCGTGGTCATGCAGAGCTTTGTTCCATGCGTTTTTATTCGCACAAATTGCAACTTGGTTTTCATGAAAGCTTACGTGCGTAACAATACTTGATGAAGATTGTATCTCTTGCAAGGAGAGGAAGAGCACACTCAAACCGTAATTGACACAACCTCATTGGTGAGCTTGAAGAAGGGGACATTCTTTTCACAACTCGACATCAAGGAAGCCATGGAGGAGACATTGACTTCAAGACTTGACTTCAAATGCATCCGAAAGGAAGAGACATTGCATTCATAACTTTGCGCCAAAGAAGTTCAGTGGGAATGGACTTGTTTTCACGACCCTACATCAAACACAGTTTGGAAAGAGTGACATTGTTGGTCCTATATCAAGCACACCTTGACAAGAGCGAATATTGTTTTCATTGCCCTGTATCAAAGAAAACCTGAAGGAGAAAACATTCATTCCGCGACGGGGCTATAAAGACAACTCGAAGGAGGAAACCTTCTTTCTGCTACTTGGCTTCAAAGACAACTTGAAGGAGGAAACCTTCTTTCCGCGACGTGGCTTTAACTCGAAGGAGGAAACCTTCTTTCCGCGACTTGGCTTCAAAGACACCTTGAAGGAGGGAATGCATTCATGACTTGGTTGTGCACTCAACTTTGTTGTTGCATCGTATCTGAATTAGCTTTACATAACATCTTCAATGAAACATAACTTGGCAAAAGATTATGACTGAACTTAGAATTTCTAAGCTGCCTACGTACCTCAATAAAAATGATCAAGTCATAACGTAGTTCAAAGAAATCAAGATTAATTTAAAGGGAGTGTCGTACGCAGTTTATACTCATGCGGGCCAGGAGTATTCATTCTTTAACCACTTCGAATAAAGTGGGGTATTTAAAATTTAACTACATAGAACACCTTTAGTGGGGTAACTTATCATTTTAACCACGTAATTTACCATTGGTGGTTGCCATCCACAGTTTATACTCATGCAGGCCAGGAGTAATATGCAATTTAAGCTCGTGCGTCATGGAGCATGCTTCAGTCATCAAGGGTAGTATTGTTTCAAGAATTTTCCATTGATATGACCAATTCTTAATCCATCTTGGGCAACCAACTTATATGCGCCATTCGTGTATACCTATGTGATGACATAAGGACCATCCCACTTTGAAGTGAACTTGCTTCCAGTTCGATGAGTGATAATGATGGGCCTTCTCACTACGAGAACCAAATCACGAAGTTGAAAGGAGTGTCGGCGGACCTTTTTGTTAAAAGACTTGGAGATACGAGCTTGATAGCACTCAAGTTTTTGTTGCGCTTCTAGCCTTCTCTCATCAAGGGCGTCTAACTCTTGCAAGCGCAAACGAGCATCCTCTTCTTCGGTGAGTCCTTCTTACAGAGCTATCCGTAAAGACGGGATTTGTTGCTCAAGAGGGAGAACGACTTCTACTCCACAGACCAACGCATACGGGGTTGCTTGAGTTGGCGTTCTGTGTGTAGTTCTATATGCCCATAAAGCTTCTTCAACTCTTTAATGTCAATCTTTCTTTGATTTCGCCACCACTTTCTTTAGCAAGTTGCAGAGAGTTTTGTTGAACGCTTCGGCGAGGCCATTAGAAGCAGCATAATACATGGAAGAGTTTCTTTGCTTGAATCCAAACTTCTCACACAACTTGTCTACCAAATTATTGCAAAACATCTTTCCATTATCCGTGACAATGCATCGGGGAACTCCATAGCGGTAAATGATATTGGTACGAATGAAGTTGACAACAGTCTCCTTTTTGACTTCTTTGAGAGGCACAACTTCGGCCCATTTTGAGAAGTAGTCGGTTGCAGCCAAGATGTACAAGTGTCCACCGGAAGACTTTGTCATAGGACCGACATCGTCCAAGCCCCCCGAATCAAAAGGCCAAGAAGCTACAATTGGATGCAGAGGTTCAGGCGGCTGATGGATGAAGTTTGAGTAGAATTGGCAAGCTTGACATCTTTGTGCGTACTTCATGCAATCTAAAACCATGGTAGGCCAGTAGTAGCCCATTCGTTTGATGCAAAAATGCAACTTTGGACCAGACTGATGAGCTTCACAAATCCCAGAATGTGCTTCTTCCATAGCTTGCATAGCTTCTTCTTTTCCTAGGCAGCGCAAGAAAACTCCATCGAACGAGCGCCTATAGAGCGTGTCTTTATAGAAGATGAAGCGAGTTGCACGACACCTAATGTTGATCTTTTGACGTACGTCATCGGGAAATTTTCCATGCTTCAAGTAGTCCACGAATGATTGTCGCCAATTTTCCACTTCAATTTCGTATACCTCCACAGCATGACTTTCATTATTATTACCTTGTTCACCATTGTTCTCTAGAATAGGAGGGAGTACCCATTTGTGGCATATGGGTATGGACGTCTTCTCATCACGAGCCAACCGCATCACCTTATCTTTGAATATGAAGCAATCATGGATTGGGTGTCCTACGAGACGGTGATACTTGCAATACTTAGGATCATCAGAGCGACCAGCCTCTTCTGGTCTCTTCATTTCAGGCAGTTCAATCAGGTTAGCTTTGAGCAAATCGTCAAATATGGCTGAAACGTCGGAATCAAGGAACGGATATCGCTTTGACAGCATCTTCTCGAGTGTCGTCCTCCTTTGCTCATTAGCTTGTGAATTACTGGCCTTTTCAGATACCGCAACGCTTTTTCGTTGGTCGCTCTTATCATTTTCCTTGGCTTGGATTCTTAACGGAGCAACATTCACCGCCATAGACTCTTTGGTAGGTACTTTGTTGAAAGGTTTGCCTCCTTTTCTTGCGTCTTGTTTGTCTTTGAATCTTCTCGGATCTTGCATAGGTGGTCCATTGACTCCACTTGCCACCATACTCAATTCCATGTCATGAGCACGAGTTGCTAACTCTTCAAACGTCCTTGGTTGTGTTCCTTGAAGAATGTAACGAAGCCCCCATTGCATGCGTTGGATGCACATCTCTATAGCCGAGGTCTCGGACAACCGATCCTTGCAATTGAGACTCAAGTTTTCCAACGGTTTATGTAATCAATCACTGGCTCTTCATCCCACTGGCGAGCCTTTGTGAGTTCGATCATGCTGACGGTCCTTCTTGTGCTGTAGAAGCAATTGAAGAATTCTTGCTCCAACTCGTCCCAACTATCAATCGAGTTTGCTTCCAAGTCAGTGTACCAATCAAATGCATTTCCCTTCAATGAGCGGACAAATTGCTTGACAAGATGATCACTGTAAGTTCCGGCATTGTTGCAAGTCTCAACAAAATGAGCTACATGTTGCTTTGGGTTGCCTTTGTCATCAAACTGTTGGAAATTGGGTGGTTGGTAGCCATTTGGCATCTTCAAGCTATCTATCCTTTGAGTGTACGGTTTGGAATAGGAAAATGATGATTTGAAGCCTCCGTCTAGTTTGTCCTTGATAGTTCCTTCAATTGATCAGCCGAGATCATGCCATTTGAAGAGACTTGGAACTCCTTGGCAATAGACTTTTCCTTCTCATTGCATAGTTGCTTCATGGATGTTTTACCCTCTTCAAAGCCTCCGAACTTTAGTTCCTTTACATGACTTTCTTCCACCTTGTCTTCCATACTCAAAAAATTTTCTATCTTGGAGTCTTGGTCTTGCACATGTTTATTCAGCATCTCTATGGCTTTGGCCAACATCCTAATTTGTTCCTCCAAAGTTGTAGCACTTGTTGTCAACGCATGCACTGTATTCGGCAGAGATGGAAAACCCGAGGCGGAGTGAGGAGTTGGTAGGAAGGAGTTGTCGCTCTCAACATCCCCGTTATTGTTGGCGTCGTTGGAGACAAATGAGTCCTTTTGAACAATGTCGTGGACGGCTTCACTTGGCATCTTCGTGGATGGATCAGTCAATAAGTCGGACACCCTTCTTGTCTTGACTGGTGCCATATGCTTGACTTGTTGTTCTTGATGAAAGGAGATGAGAGGTAGAGATGACCCACTGGGCGTGCCAAATTTGTAGTCACAAATTTCTTGAATTCTGAAATAAAAACAAGAAAAAGATTACAAAATAAATTTTGATTAAATTTAAAGTATAATTTGGGATACAATCTCTATCTAATCCTCTGATTTAATTCTACAAGAACAATATTAAAATTGGTAGTGAAAATCTTCAATTTGATCTTCGCTGAAATGATTTGAACTTGGAAAAACGTTAATTCGAGGGTTTTGGACTTGATTTCGATCTCAGATTAAACGGTGATTTGCTTTGAGGATTTGACTTGAGGATTTGATGAACACTGAATTTACTTGAGGATTTGATGGACACCGATTTGACTTGGGGATTTGATAAACACCAATTTGACTTGGGGACTTGATGGAGGATGATATGATCTTTGTCCTCAGTTCTTTGGATTTTTTGGGTTTTGATCTTACTAGTATGGAGTTTGATCTTCAAAAATAGTTTTTCGAGGGTCTTGTGACTTGATCTCGGATCAAAATGGATTTTTGGTTTGAATGTTGTTGAAGAACGGTATGAATTTGATTTGGATTGCTTGAACTTGTTGAAGATTTGATCTACTTGGCAGAGACACGATCTTCAAAAAACAGTTTTTGGATCAACTTGAGGCTTGATGGCGGATTGAAAGATGTTCTTAACGAAGAACATCTTGAAGATTGTTGGAGGATACCTTTGAAGATTGCTGAGCTTGTTGGTGAGGATTTGAACTTCCTTGCTCTGAATTCTTCAAGCTTCAATTGTTATTTGTTCTTCAAGAGCACCGCTATTTATAGTTGTAGAGTGAATCCCAATTATAATCTCCTGATGAGATGAGCGGTTGTGATCGCGTCTACGATTTCTTGATTTGGAAGACTTGATCTAAATGAATCTTCTTGATATCTCTTGAATATTGAATCTTGGAAGAGAAGACTTTCCTTGTCTTGATATTTGATAAATATATTTATTTAACACTTTAAAATATTAGAATTAAATAATATATATTTATTTTCCTTTTCTTACTCTACAAGACTTGTCATTATTTAATTTGATTGGATAATTTAACTCCAATTAATAAATAAGACATTATTCAATTTATCCATCATATATATTAAAACCAATAAATTTAACTACTTTACTTTGGAAATAAATTTATTATAAATCCAAAATAAAATAGAAAAATAAATTAAAAATTAATATATTATTCTCCACGTGTCGAGATTTAATTAGACACAAATTTTAAGTGTCTACACTTGCATAGAAATATTTCCATGCAACATATGTATTACATCAGAAATTTGCAATGCAAATTTCTGCATTGCAAATTTTGGATGCAATCCCTGAAAAGCAATTGCATCGGATTTTTCCCATGCAATTGCTTGCATGGGAATTTTCCTATGCAGTAACCGCACCAACCAAATGTCGTCACGCGACATGTTTTGGTAAAAGCTGACTTTTGGTTCTGCATCGCAAATTTTCGTTGCACGCGCTTTTCTTGCATCAGATTTTTTCGATACAGCGAGTTTAGCATGGGAAATTTTTCATGCAACATTGCATCCGAAAATTCGGATGCAAAGCCCAATTGCATCGAAATTTTTCGATGCAATTCTCTTGCATGGACACGAGAGGCATGGAAACTTTGCATCGAAATTTTTCCATGCAATTGATCAATTGCATGCAAAACACAACCTATTGCATGGAATTTTTTCCATGCAATTGATACGTTTTGTTGAAGCGGCGGAACAACTATGGTAAAACCATGGATCAAAAATTCGGTCGGTTTCGTATACGAAACAGCTGAATTTTTTTCGTTTTTTCCTTTGTCCGAAACAAAACAGTGATGCAGTTAGAGACTATATATAGACTATATTTATAACAAACTATTTGTTTGTCAGAATTAAAATAAATATTGCATGGTTATCTAATATATTGATATACCTGTTTATGCATGCGCATTTTAATGCTCACACACCCAGTTTTGTTTATATATATATATATATATATATATAATATACACATTACATGTATATATAGTTTGGCTAGTGACTTTCGTACAGATTAAATAATTGTGGTTATTAGCTATTCTTAACAAACCAGAAAATCGGAGACTATATATTTCAGTAAATTATTTTCACGCATTGTTTTTTTCTAGTCATGTACGAAATATTTCGAAACATTTCGAAATGTTTCTAAAATTTCTTGGCATGTTTCTAATATTTGATCCACCGAAACATAAATCGAAACCAAAATTTTGATCCATGGGTAAAACGTTGTAATTTAACTGCACAATAAGATTCCGACATGTTACAATACCATTGCCAAAATAAAAGTCCAACATTACTGGTATGAGGTATCTAACACTAGGCAAAGTTAAGATTGAGATTTTATAGGATTTTACTAAGTTGTTAAGAAATTTCTTTCTCAATAATATCATTTGCCAAAATTAGGAAGGGAGTATATAGATTAGAGAATAAAAAATTTAAGAACCTAATATTACATTTCTTAACTGAAAAAATATATTTGTTTTCATCAGATAAAAAAATTATGCATTACCATCTTGAAAACTAGTATCCAAATATTATTTTATTCAACTAACAATTATGATAATTAATACATCTTAATCTCGAGATTGCAACGAGGGTTTTGAGATTCTGATTCTTCAGCATCTCTTAACTCAAGCTGTTGGCTATAAATATAACATTCAACACTCATTAGAAATGCACACTACTACTTCCCACCATACAACCGCATTTGTATATAGTTGACATAAGACGGAGAAAAGTTGAGCAAGGGGCTCATACATCAACATAAACAAAGGTATCGGAAGCATAAGTATCCCATCAAGTTTTAATTGTCCTATACTTTACATTACTATCATTAGACTGAGCCCACCTGGATCATTATTACGGTGTTTAGTCTTATCCTTCTTATGTTATATGAGGTTACAAGGGGTATGTTCGAATTCAAGAATCAGTCAGCAACAAGGCGCATGTTGAGGGCTCTATTGCTCAGACACACCTTATTTCAGAGATGACATACTTGTCATTACTTCGAGCATAATGTCGAAACTAGAGTAAACCGCTTGAATCAAAATGAAACAAGGCCAATCCGATTTCTGCTGCCCATATTATCGGCATTTCAAGGCTCAGGGAAACCTATTGGTAGAGCTACTGATCTATACTTAACATGAAAGGAGTATCGAGATGTTGGTGACCACCCGTACCGTTAGCTGAGTGGTTGGCCCGAGCTACTACGGGTGGAAAAACTGAGTACCTAACTGAAACGACATAGTAGACACATGCCGTGGAGGTGGTGGGGTGGACGACATTGGTGGCCAATATCGACATTGTACGACGAAGGATGGAAAACTGAGGCAAATTAGGAAACAAGATCCCTTGCATAACTTGTTGGTCATTGATGGCCATGTGGCCATGTTGGTCAATTTAAAAAATGGGTTGGCATTCAACTACCACTACAACATTTGGGGAGCATCTGCAACCTCCCCCCGCAACCGCCCGGGCGGTGGCCATTAACTACGACCGCAGCGCGACCGCCAGGCGGTCGCCACCGAGAAGTAGCGACCGCACGGGCGGTCGCGAGGCTTTTATAAGACCTCGCAACCGCCTAGCGGTCGCCCTCTTATATGCCAAGCGGTTGCAGATAACATTCATACTTGATTTTTAACTATTACGGATGATACGTTATGGTACGTTGTTTTATCAATTGATAATTACCCTAATGATAGTTAAAACAAGCCAAATTATAAGGTTTCATGGGAAAATTAAGCTTAGGGACAACATCAAGAACTAAGTGTGATGATTAGTTGTTGAACATAATATATAGGTATATCGTTGATAACTCGCCTAATCACATAATCCCTTATATGGCGACCGTCTAGCGGTCGCCCCGAAATGGCGACCGCCTAGCGGTCGCAAGCCACCCACGATGAGGGGTATCCGCGACCGACGCGGCGACCGCCCCGACGGTCGCGGATACCCTTCGGGCGACCACCCATGGGCCTTCTGCAACCGCCCGGGCGGTTGCAGATGGCCCAAAATTCTTGTAGTGTACCAACCATTTGCTAATAAATATATGAATTCTTTATTAGGAATTTTGTGAAAGTTTTCTTATAAATAGGCATGTAGTCTCACAAGGTATATCATCCCATTTTGTAGAGCATTGCTCATTCTCTCTAGATACACAATGTCGTACCTTGAGTACTTGTGTAGGGTAGTTTAGGGAGTGTCATGAGCAGGTGGCTCTATGGGAGTTGTTGGGATGAGTGAAAATTATGTAATTGTACAAATTTTCTACATAGTGGACTTTGCTCGGTTTCCCCTGATTTTCTCCAGTTTTGGAGTTTCGAGTTAAATCCTTGTGTTGTTATTATTGTCAATATTTTATTTATATTGTTTTGTATTTACCTCATGGGCAAATCTTGGAGGCGGTATTTGAGGCGGTTCAAATACCCAACAAGTGGTATCAGAGCCAGGGTTCTGCTGGAGGTAGAGTTATTGGCGGGTGGAGTTGTGGTATGAGTTGTGGCATGTGGCGTGTTAAGGTCGGGGGAATGTTGATTTGGTCACGGTTACACAAGGTGGAGTTCTCACTATACGTAGGGGGGTTACTAGCACGACGGATACAGTTGCTAGTGGAGTGGTTCGGACACTTGATCCACAAAAAATAAAATTGTCTGTGATAACGGGTCGAAGCGGCAATCGACTCTTAGTCAAACACTGGTGAAACTAAGATTGTCTACTAGAGTGACATGTTACAAGTGTGGGGTACGTTCTGATTGCATGAGACCATGCGGCTGCCATGAGACAAGTCGTTGGTGTTAGTGTGTGCCAGTTTGCACACGTGCATTGCTTTGGGCATTAATGCAAGGTATTTGTTATTCATGGTTATGGGCTGATGACTTCCGGAGAAGCCTGAAGGGGAAGTTGCAACTTTACTATCAGCAAGGTTATGTGCGACATAGGAAAATGAAATTCTCAAAATTGATTTATTCTTAGTGGTTATGCTTTATGATGGAGTAGGATACTTTCGAGATGAAATATTACTGCATTACAGTGGTAGCAAAACCTATGAAGATCTTCTAAGACGGACTTGGATGTGCGATCGTCCAGGGGCCTGAGTGAAGATGATTTTGAAGATCGGATTCGTCACAAATCAAATCTTCAAGGTGGAAATTATGGGTCATTTATGGCCATGTGGCCATGTTGGCCAATATGAAAGAATGGATTGGCATTCAATTGCCAACCATTTGCGAATACAGATACGAATTCTTTATTAGGAATTTTTGTGAAAGTTTGCCTATAAATAGGCATGTAGTCTCACAAGGTATATCATCACATGTTGTAGAGCATTGCTCATTCTCTATAGATATACAATGTGGTACCTTGAGTACTTGTGTGGGGTAGTTTAGGGAGTGTCGCCAGAATAATGTTGAATCGAAATATTTCGATTCAAGACAATTATTCATCGAAATAATGTGATGGATCTAATTTTGCATTGAAAATTTTTGATCCATCCTTGTTTAAATTTATTTTAAAAACAATATGGCGGGAATCCGCCACATTTGATTTAGACCTAGATGTTGTCTAAATAATTATTTAACTATCTAAATAAGTATTAATTATACAAAACAATATTTTAATAACTCACTTAAACTATACGTATTAGTAATTTTGTATAATACATATTTATTTTTTATTTTTTTAAGTATGTTAATTAGAAAATTATTATTATTAATCAAAATATTTTATAGTCTATAATATAATACCTTTCGTATTATTAAAAACAAAAAACCTTATGGAAATTACAAAACTAAAGTTAAACTTTTTTCTAAATGTAAATTTGTTGGAAGAGTTGAAGGGAAGAGGGAAACTGTGTGATGACAGGGGAAGATGAAGGAGAAGTTGTAAAATGAATGGTGTGGAGATGGTGTATTTATAGTAGGAGTCTTGGACCTATGGGTCCAAACATTTTTATGCATAGCCCTCCATGCAATGAAATTTTTCAATCCAAGCTGCCTTGGGTCCCAAAATTTCGATGCATAGTTTCTCTTGCATAGAAATTTTCCTATCCATGTCATCTTGCGTCCCATTATTTTGATCCACGTCATCTTGCAATGAAAAGTTGGACAATTGCATGGAAATATTTAGTTGTGTATTGTATTGCATTTCATCTTATATAATTATTTAAAAAATTGCCCCTAAACACTATATTTTGTAATTACATTTCCCACCCCAAATGCTTTTTAAACGTTTTTTGACATTTTTTACAAAATTTGAAAGAACACACATACTCATATTTGTGATAATTGTGAAATGAAAAAGGGAATTTGTGGGTATTTTGTAGTTGTTTTTTGCATCTTTTACATATTTTGCATAATTACACAAATCTTCCAAAACTTTCTAAAACATCTTGCGTTATTCTGTTTTTTTACAAAATTTGGACTAGCATACTTATTTCTAATAACATAAAACTATACTATTATATAAAGAAAGGCAAAATGTGACACCAAACTTCCCTTGCAATTTGCTCATAAAGCAAACTTGCTAATAATATGGTATGCTGTTGCAGTGGAGCACTTCTGGAAGTTGTCATATTCTTACTCTATGGACTTCACCAAGTCATTCCAACTTGCGAAAGGTAGAAAAACTAGTTTCTTCGACTGTAACTGCATAATCCCTACCGATGGATCATGCGGTTTATTGTCTAACAAGGGATCAGAAGAGGGTTGTGTGCAAATGGTTATGTAGATTGAGGTTTCCAGATGGGTATGCTTCTGATATGGACCGATGTGTGCAGATGCAGAACTTAAAAGCAACCAGTATGAAAAGTCATGACCGTCACGTTTTTATGCAAAGATTAATTCATATTGCTTTTAAAGACTTTTTATCGGATGAAGTATGGGGTCCGCTAGTGGAGGTTATCAACGTTTTTAGGGCCTTGTGCACCATTGACATACGTAGGTCTAACATGGAAAAGCTTGTGAGGTCGATAGTGGAAACAATGTGTATGGAGTTGATATTTCCACCCTTTTTCTTTAACTCCATGGAGCATCTAATTAGTCATCTACCGTGGGAAGTAAAAGTTGGGGGCCCCGTGCAATACCGTTGGATGTTTCCATTTGAGAGGTATGTTTTAAATCTTATATATATATATATATATATATGTGTTATAATAACATCTCGTTTGAGTATTTTTAATTGGTCTACTTTTCATTGTATAGATGTATGTTCGTTTTGAAGGGAACTATTGGTAACAAGGCAAGGATCGCGGGCTCTGTTGCTGAAGCGTATCTAACCATAAAAATGACAAACGTAAGTGATCACTATTTTGAGTATGATTTCGAGACACGTGGAAATCTCTTGAATCGAAATGAATCAATGATTGATCAATTAACTTCTACTCACATATTCGTGTTTTAAAAGACAGGCGACCCAGTGTATCAAGGTACAAAAGTGTCACTTAACAAAAGAAGAGTGCGCGGCCGTTGAACTGTACATTCTCTTACATTGCCCTAAAGTTGATTACTTGTTAAGATTAGTTAGACTTTTCATATGGTTTGCCCTCTCCAATTCATATCATCATGTTATCACACTCACTCAGTTTCGC
Source organism: Linaria vulgaris (assembly GCA_948329865.1). NCBI lineage: Eukaryota > Viridiplantae > Streptophyta > Magnoliopsida > Lamiales > Plantaginaceae > Linaria > Linaria vulgaris. The sequence goes on from OX415252.1 coordinate 79,604,260, forward strand.
CCAACTTGTGTTGTGTTAGCGTTTTTGATCATGACATATATTGGGGGCTTGATGGTGATGCAATCCACCAGAGACGCACTACACATTTGGTGAAATGGTTCAAGGATATGGTATACTTCAGATGATTCGGTGTTGATCCACGCCTAATTCCCTTGGCGACAGGTTCAGATGGCACAGTGGTTTCATGGACCAATGGCTACATTATTAATGGTCTACATTTTCACACCTAGGAGTACAGTAAGGAAAGAAAGAAGAAGAAGAACAACAGAGTACACGTTAAGTGGAGCGACGGAGAGGAAGAAGACAATTACTTCTACGGGACATTGACCGAAGTGCTTATCAGTCGTGATTTTCAAGTGCATATGGTACGACACCAGCTCTCGTGGGACGCGAGTTCACGTAAATTTTCGGTTGACTGAGTTGGATTCGAGTCGACATCTCCCATCAGGTAAAACGGGACCATTTATTCTTGCTAGCCAAGCACAACAAGTGCACTGCACTCCTTATCCTTGCCAAAAGAACAAAGAGAGAAAGGGATGGTGGGCTATGTTTCATACGCGTGCTAGACATATCGTTAACATGAGTTTTATGCAGATAATGACTACTACTCCAAGAATTCCAGAAGATGTACATCAAGAAGATACCGTCCCTATGACAGCCTTGGTCGTTGAGCGAACTTCTTTCAATTTGACACAGTTCACCATCGAGGTTGGATTTGTCCAGGTGGCAATTAAGGATGAGCCTATTGCAGTGAGTAGTGACGAAGACGAAGATGAGGATGAGAAAGAAGACAAGGATGGACCGAATGCGGGCGATGATGATAGTAGCGATCCAGATTACGAGTAGCTTTTATATAGTATTTTTGTTCTTTTAGTGATGTGTATTGTATTTCAATCTTGACTTCATGGTGGTGTTTAATTTGTCACGTTTAATTCTTTCTATTTTTCTGTTTGTTACTTGACATTCATATTAATTCAACTACTAAGTAATATAACATATTAATGTATGACATATTAAAACAAAGTACACATCAGTATAACTTAAGCAAATTACATCCGTCTAAAATAAACATATTACACATCAGTCCAAATTAAACAAATTACACATTAGTCTAAATTAAGCAAATGACATCAGGCCAAATTAAACATAGAGTATAAAAATAACTTAAAAGTAAGTACTATACTGCGAACCACCTGGAGCCTGCGGCCCTCTACCCATTTGATCCATAATACAAAGGCAATCATCAATAGTCAGTGACTTCTGAGTCGTGGCCTCCTGCTATTGCTGCTCGGATGCACCCTCTGTCCTTGTCGTCTGACTCTGAATACCGGTAGGTTGTGAAGTGGCAAGTGGATACGAGCCATGTGCAGCTGTGTGAACTGAGGTGGGGGTTGGGTCCACTGCTCTTGGGGTTGGGTCCATTGCTGTTCGGTCTGATATGGAGGATACATCGTCCCCTAGAATGCGGGCTGAGGTGGTGGATGTTGTTGTTGCGATTGTTGAGGCGATGGGACAAAAAAGGGAAATAGACCTCAGTCTGGTGAGGTCGGCGGACGCATGTTGTTATCCTGCGCGAAGCTCTTGAACGAGTTCATAATGTACTGTATCCACTCGAAGTTGAGCCTCTCTGCCTCTCGATTCTGTCTCAATGCCTCAATGTGACGCTGCTCTGCCTCGCGCGCGAGTATCTTCAACTTTTCATGTGCTCGCCTGATCTCAGCCAACATGGCCTGAAGCGCCTCCTCACGAGATGAGTTGGCACTACTCGAGGCACCTCCCCTATAGTACTTGTGGGACTTAGCCCTTAATGTTGGACCATCATGTGTAGCTGAGAACATCCTAACCCGATTTTCTTCAATTTACAAACTTCTAGCCATGTCTCGATGCCCCATTTCGGTCAGTTGGCAATGTACGGCCCACGATGAATCAGTAACTAGACTAAGAATCTTTTTTCGAAAAGAAACAATTCAAATGTTATGTAATAATACTATATAATTAAAACCATCAAGATTGGAAATTGATTACTAACATATTCTGCTTCTGTCTCGGGATTTACCCATATTTCTTTTTCCTTTTTATCCAACTTGTATCGACCAAGCCTAAATATAAACGGCTGCACCAAATCTTTCATCGAACACTTCCATTGTCTACACTGTGTCACAATACAATTAAACAATTAATCAAACAATCAAATAATGAATTTAAGACTAACAAATTAAAAGAACAAAAGATAAACTTATTATTAAACTAAAGGGATAATTATATCAAACCCCCCAAACTATGGTACCTTTTACCGTACGAGGTCAAAACTTTCATTTTAGCACTAGCACCCCTTAAACTTTAGTCGTTTGTGCGAGTTGGTTTAGTGCGTGTTCTGGTCACATTTTTACCGGAATATTCTTAGAATATTCCCTCACGTGCATGTCCCACGTGACCCGTAAGGGCTAAAATAGACCCGTCACTTAAAATAATTAAAAACTAATAAAAAAAACTAAAAAACTAGACCCGCAGACACCATTATTACTCTTCTCCATTGAGCTCCCACATTTCTCAAATTCATACCTCATCCGACACCGATGATTAGCAATTGCGAGAAAATAAGCTGATAGATTGCGAAAATACGCGTCGGCACAATATTTTGTCTAATCGAGGGTTTTTGACTTATCGGATCTGAGCGAAAGCCGGTTGGCAATTTTTCCCTGTATTCTCTCCAAGCGAGTTCACGCGGGTCATCTAATCCAACGGTCCTCGAGAGAAGAAGAGGTTCGAGCAGAATATCGTGACCGTTAAATCTCGTCATTGCTTCTTCTGTTTTTTTTTTATTTTTAAATTCCAATCGCTGAATTGAGCTCGGATTAAGAGTATGTCGAAAACGTTGTCGTATTCGATGAAAGATGTGAGCTACGACAATGCAAAGTTTCGCCAGCGATCGGTAGTACAATTTCGTATTGATGTCTTTTTCAGATCTCATTTGTTGAGCTGTTGAATGTTGTTTTTGCTCTGAATTTTGTGTTTGTTCAGATTCTATTTTTTGATTATATGTGTAGATTTACTGTTTCCGTGGCTCGATATCGATTTGTCGTGTTAGTTAGATGTTCAAGGTTTATGTTATGCTCCGTGTCTGTCGAAAATTACTCTGGCTCCGTATTTTAGTTTATTGATGAAATGTGGAGGTATCGGCTTTTCGTTTGTTGAGATGAAACGTGAACTTGTTATAGAGTGTTTTGTGGTCGTCTCGTGATGCTTATTTCTTCGTTCTATCTATTGCTTTCTTTTCTGCTGTGAAATTGTAGGACCATGGATTGACACAACACTTTTTAAGAGTTAAGCTGGAATTGCCTTAACTCTATTTTGATCTTCTTGATAGTAATAATGTGCAGCGGAAGTAAGAACACAAGAAGATATAATTTTAAGAAGTTTTCAATATTATTAAAAACTTCCGAGCCTTAGGCGAAATAACCATAAAGGTTTTATCAAAAACATTCCTCACAACAATTCACTCACGCTCTTTGTTGATCGGACTCAACGAAGCAGACAAGTAAGAACTACTTAACTTCTATGAACTAGACTTAAGCAGTTGATACAAAAACTTCGCAAAACAAAATGAAGACAATACAAAGAAGAATTAATCTCTTGGATTATTGGCACGATTGTCTTGTCTTCATTTTGATGAACTTCACATCTTTATAGATTTCTTGAGTCTTGAACGCCAAGATGTGTTGTTCACAGTTTTAGTAGCTCTTGTTGTTTCCTTGTTGAATATTGCCTTCTTTGTGAACTTCATATCTTTCCAGAGAATCGTGTTTCCATTGTTACTGATTTAACAAGGCAACACATCTTCTCCAATTCGCAGAATCTTGGAAAGAATCACAGTTGCAGAGAATCCAATATTGTTTCCTTCTTTTGAAACCGTGTGAGTTGACTATTCAACTTAGCTTGAATTATGGAAACTTCAAGTAAGGAATCTTCCAAAGCTCTTCCTTATGTTTAAGATACTTTCCTGAACATAAACATAAACAACCAAAACCGTGGAACTTGATTAATAAGTGAATAAAGGCAAAACTTAATTTTGGGAACTAAAGAACAGTTTTCGCAAAAGCTCTCGGCTTTCAATGTTATCCAATGTCAACCCAACATCGTCTAACATTGTACCGTCTAACATTGATTCCAGAAAACCTGCACTTTCAATCTCCCCCTTTTTGCTTTTCTTCACAAAACCAATACCTGTTCCAATCAAGTCTTATATCCAGAAAGTTATAATCAACAAGAAACAAATTAAACTACCAAACTGCTCCCCCTTAATACAAGATATCATAATCAAAGTTAAATTAACAAAGACATGAATAAAGGTCATCACTACAATCACATATGTACATATGTTCAGACCTCAACATTCATCAATGTTGCCTCAACATTGAAACCAGTAAGTTTTCTGCATAAAAGGTTAACAAGAAAAACAGTTCAAAAAGTTCCTTCACAAGGAATAGCATTTAAGAACAATTAGAGCAGTTCACCAGTAGTACTTAGAGTTACAGGCCAAAGCTATATATCAAGGACAAGCCCCTTGATCAAATAAAACGAAATAGAAATTAATGTACCAGCAGTTCAAAGATATTAGCAGTTCTTAAGAAACAAAAGCAGTTCTTAAGAAACAAAACAAAAACTAGAAGACTAAAATTAAAATTGGAACTACTCTCCCCCTTTTTGTGAAGAAGGGAGTTCCTCCAATTTTTTCACAATGTCCTCCAGTTCTTTGAGATGTTCCTTTCTCTCCTCGATCTCCCTCTGAGTGTCAGCAATCTGCCCCCTATACCAATTCAGCATATGATCCACAAAAGCAGAAGTGATAACCAAGCAATCCTCTTCTTTGGACATTGGCACTGAAGTTCCAGCAAACTCCTTAGCCCTTTTCTGCTCAGTTCTTGGTCTCACCACTCCTTGTGGATTCCATGGAAGGTCTCTCACCCTTGATCCAGACAAGTAGCTTGGGAGAATAGTTAATTCAGAATCATTCTTACTCCAGCCCACAGTGACACTTGTCTTCAATCCTTGACTGCCAAGGATTTTGCAGATGAGTGAGGGATAGGGTAGCATCCCATTCTTCCTTCCAGCAACTTCAGACATAGACTTCATAATCCTCTCCCCCATATTTACAGCTAGCCCATTCTTGATCTTGTACACCAAGATTGCTGATTCCTTGGTAAGTACAGTCACATTCTTGCTTGGGAGCCAGTTGAAACAAGCTATCTTGTGCAAGACAGCACTCAGGGAGGTGAGTTTTGTGGTTGGCAGAGCATCTCTCCAGATTTTGACCAACCCTCCAGTCAAGTCTTCCATCACATCATCATAATAGGGGTCCTCAGATTCATCAGTAGTAGGGAAGCCACAGATCTTGTTGATGGTGTAGGGGTCAATGTTGAAGACTCTCCCCCTCACCCAAGCCTTTCCAAATTTTGGTGATCTGTAGTCCCTAATCTATTTGGAGAGATTAAGGTAGAACTCCATGACAATCTCAGGAGCATAGTCACTCAGCTCCATCACTGACTGTTGCAGCCCTCTTGCCTCAAGCAAGTCCATCACTTTGTTCTCTTTGAAACTGGCCATCTCTATAGCTCTTTCAGTGTGAATCTCCCTTCTTTTGAAAGAATCCCACTTCTTCTCCAACTCTTGAGTGAGATAGTAGGGAGAAAAGTAGCTTCCCTCATCATCAGGATAGATCACATATAGCCCATCAGTGTACTCATATGTTCCTGATGTTGCCCCAACATCAGCAGCAACATCCTGCTCCTCCTCAGTTTCCTCTTCCTTATCCTCTTCTTCTTCCTCATCCTCAACATCCAACACCTCTACTTCCTCTTTCATCACTTGCTTTCCTTTTCTCTTTCTCTCAGCAGCAGCAGCAGTTTTCTTCTCTTCCTCAGCTTTCTTCTCATCCTCAGCAACCCTATTTCTAGCTGATCTCTCAGCCTGTCTTTTCCTGGCCTCAGCGCTAGCCTTAGCAGACTCAGACATATTTTTCAATTTCTCCCCATTGCCCTTTCTCTTTTTCTTTTGAGCCCTAATCCACTTCCTCACCATCTTGTCAACAGACACATCCGCAGACATCTCCACAGATTTTTCAACCGAGCCACTACCCTCCCCCACAACAGGTATATCAGCATCAAATTCAGGGATTGGTTTAGCAGTGTTTACCTCAGTTTCAGGCTCATTGGTGATAGGAGTGGTTGGTTCCACTGTTGGCTCAACATTGGAGGTTGATTCTCCGTGTTTGGTCTTCTTTCCTCGTCGCACATAGGGAATCGCCTTCCTCTTGGCAGCAACAAGGGCCTCAACTGTTTTTGCAGCAGCACTTCTAGTGTGTGAGCGAGTGCGTGTCGCAGTAGGTTCGCTTCCTAGGGCAACATCTGCAAGAGTTTGCATGGGGGACTTGCTAGCCATTGTTAGTAGAGAAGGTTTGAGAGAATTTGCAGAGACAAAACGAGAGAATTTGAGAGCAGAGAGTAATTTTGCAGTTAAGCACAAATAATAACCTTGCAAACACAAATAAGGAAAATAGGGTTTTGATTTTTGATTTAATCGTGAATTAAGGAAAGAGAATGAATGTTAGTGGGCAGTTACCAAATTTGAACCATGTAAAATTTTCCCACTATGTTTTCCCGCGCACAAGCTTTGATATTAAATTAACAGTTAACCAGAGCGGTTTTCAGAAAAAACTGAAAACTTATAAGTTCTTGTTTTCAATGTTGACCTGCGTTTGTGCATAATGTTGGGATAACATTTGATAACATTCAAAACCGAAGGTGGAGGTACAGGCTTCACCAAGGCAAATTCATGTGAGAGCTTGAGATACATCCAAAAATACATCTGAAACTTAACCAATATAGCCAGTGAGTACCTCATACATATTGTTTAGATCAACATCATGAGTAAGCAACATAGATAACAAGAAACACACAGAGATAAGCAATTATGAATTCAAGGAACAATTCACTTCCATAGCATAGAAAGTCACAGATCAGTGTGTCACCTGCAGTATGTCACCCAAATTGTATGCCTCAACACATGAATTATACTCCCCCTAAGCCTAAACCGACACAACTCACAAACAAGAAAGAAAACAATGCAGTTCTATATGAATGCAACAATGTAATGTCAAATAGGCAGATGGCAACCACAAATGAAAAACTCGTCAAACCAGCACAGTCACATCTCTTTAAAATCTTTATTATTTTCATAACTCATCTGAACAAAAGCTGAAGGTTGCTAAACACAAAGTTAATGTCACAACTGAATGAGGGCAGCCTGAACTCCACACACCCCAGTAACAACATTAACAGCAGCAAGTTAGGCAAGTACAAAGGCCTTGAATGTTGGCAATTCATTTATCATGCACCCCAACACCCCAATTCTTTATGCATACTTGTTTACCAACCTGCATTCAAGAGAATCACCAAGTGATCAGTGCTACTAAATGTAAGAAATCGAAACCTCAAACACCCTAGTAGAAAGGATCACCCTCATGTGTTCCTTGGCCAAACAAACAGAAACATGTAAATAAGCACAACTGAGTAACAGTGAAGTTGTCAACATCATGCACCCCAGCTTCTCCACATGCCCTGTACACCTTCCATATGAATAAGACACAACTGAATAGACATCAAAGTAGTGAACTTTGTGTACCCCAGCTTCTCCATATGTTAGGCAATCACAAACTCAGACAAACAGAAGAGTTTTATTAGCCTTTTCAAAACCAAAGATGTGAAACTGATAACTAGAGAGAGTTGTTAATCAAAGAGTTCAACCACACAAACCAAATATGACAAAACAATGATAAAATGAGACTCAAAAAGAAATGCAACTCAACAAAGGAATAACAACAGAATACCTACTACACCACAACCAATATACCAATGCTAGTCAGTGGTGTTATGACAACACTAGTTTTCTCAACATTTTCACATATCACACATGCCAAGAGATTTCCTCAAGCTGAAGAATCTCTCACTATCTAAAGGTTTTGTAAACATATCAGCTAGCTGATTTGTTGTCTCAATATGTTCAATGTTGATTACTTTGTCCTCTACCATATCTCTTAGGAAATGATGCCTTATGTCTATATGCTTAGTTCTAGAATGTTGGACAGGATTCCGAGAGATACTTATGGCACTTAGATTGTCACAGAACATGAGAAGTGTATCACTATCCAGCCCATAATCTGAAAGCATGTGTTTGAGCCACACAAGTTGGGTAACACAGCTGCCAGCTGCTACATATTCTGATTCAGCAGTTGATAATGAAACACAGTTCTGCTTCTTGCTATACCAGGAGACCAAATTATTCCCCAAATAAAAACAGGCCCCACTTGTGGATTTCCTGTCATCAACATCACCTGCCCAGTCAGAGTCACTGAAACCAACCAAGTTAGTGTTAGTGTCATAAGAGTACCAAATGCCTAAAGGTGAAGTTCCAGAGATATATCTAAGAATCCTCTTCACAGCAATCAAGTGAGACTGCTTTGGATCATCTTGGTACCTAGCACAAACACATACTGAAAACATGTTGTCAGGTCTAGAGGCAGAGAGATACAGCAAACTACCAATCATGGATCTGTACAATGTTGGGTCAACATTGCTACCAGTGCCATCTTTTGTTATCTTCACTGAAGAGGACATAGGAGTTTTGCAAGGCTTTGACTCTTGTAGCTCAAATCTCTTCACCAGATTCCTTGCATAGTTCTCCTGGTTCAGGAAGATACCATTCTCCAGCTGCTTGACTTGTAGTCCCAAAAGTAGTTAAGCTCACCAATCATGCTCATCTCAAATGTACCTGTCATAGACTCAACAAATTTGTCTAGAGTAGACTTGTTAGTAGAGCCAAAAACTATATCATACACATATATTTGAGCAATGCATATATTAGAGCTTTTTCTAAGGACAAACAATGTTCTATCTCCATCACCTCTATTGAAACCTAGGCCTAACAGAAAATCAGTTAGCCTCTCATACCAAGCTCTAGGGGCCTGTTTTAAGCCATACAAAGCCTTTTCAAGTTTGTACACATGGTCAGGATGTTTAGGGTCAGCAAAGACTTTAGGTTGTTCTACATAAACCTCTTTGTCAATTAAACCATTCAGAAAGGCACCTTTAACATCCATTTGGTAAAGTTTAATTCTAAGACAGCAAGCAATAGCAAGAAGTAATCTAATTGATTATATCCTAGCTACTGGAGCAAAAGTCTCATCAAAATCTATACCTTCTACCTGAGTATAACCTTGTGCAACCAACCTAGCTTTGTTCCTCATAATTACACCATTCTCATCAGTTTTATTTTTGAAAATCCATTTTGTACCTATTACATTCACATGTGATGGCCTAGGTACTAGATTCCAAACTCTGTTTTTGGTGAATTGTAAGAGTTCCTCCTGCATGGCATTAATCCTGTAACTATCCTTAAGAGCTTTAGTTACATTCTTAGGTTCAATGGAGGACACAAAATAAGAAGCATTTTCAATAGTACATGAAGAAGACATACAAACACACAACTTAGCCATATCCTTGTAATTTACCCTTTCTTTGTTGCGTGTTCTTACTCTTTCAGTAATTTGACCAATTACTTGAGAGGCTGGATGATCTCTTTGTATTCTAAGAGGGGGGTCTCTTCTGGATACAGGAACCACTTCATCTTTAGAATCTGACAGCACAGATGTTGGCCTAACATTGGGGGTTTCTGGTGTTAAGTCAACATTTGTTCCAGTTTCCAGTTCAGCATCTCCAGCGTCTGTGTTCAATATTGAGTCCAATATTGGAGTAACATCTGAACCAGTGACTTCTTCAGTACCTGCAGAAACAGTTAAATCATCAAATATGACATTCACTGATTCTTGAACAGTATGCAATCTTGGATTGTAGACCCTAAAAGCAGCACTATTAGGAGAATATCCAACAAATATACATTTTTCACTTTTGGGATCAAATTTGCTCAAATAGTCTCTATCTTTTAGCAAATAGCAGTTAATACCAAATTCATGAAAGTGTGCTACTGTTGGTTTTGAACCCATCAAGATTTCATAAGGTGTCATAGTAGTACCAGGTCTAAGATAAACTCTATTACTAATATGACATGCAGTATTCAAAGCTTCAGCCCAGAGTTTCTTAGATAGGTTTTTAGAATTCAACATAACTCTAGCCATCTCTTGAAGTGTTCTATTCTTCCTCTCAGCAATACCATTTTGCTGAGGTGTCTTAGGTGCAGAGAACTCATGAAAATGCCTTTAGATTCACAGAAATTAGCAAAGCTTACATTTTCAAACTCTTTTCCATGGTCAGACCTAATTCTTCCTACAGAAGTGCCATAAAGATTCTTAATACTAGCATGCAAAATTTTGAATGTGTTGAATGCCTCTGATTTTTCTTTCAAAAATTTAATCCATGTATATCTTGAAAAATCATCAACAATAACAAAAGCATACTTCTTACCATTCAGGCTACTAACCTCAATAGGACCCATGAGATCCATATGTAGCAATTCAAAGCACTTATTAGTTCTAGGGTTAGTACTTTGTACCTGTAGTGGTGGATGAACAACTTTTGTTTGTTTACCTTTCAGGCAATCTTCACAAACAATTTTACCTGGGCTAGTCAACTTAGGCAGTCCTCTTACAGCCTCTAACTTCTGTAGTTTCTCCAGATTCCTATAGTGCACATGTCCTAACTTCTTGTGCCACATGACAGATTCATCTACCTTGGCATGGTAGCATTCTGCTTCATCTTGAGCAAGATAGCAGTTATCCTTTGATCTTGTACAAAGTTGACTTATGCTAATTAAATTTGCTTTCAATCCTTCAACCAACAACACATCCTTGAGTGATGGAAATCCTTTAACATCCAGTACTCTTTTTCTAATGATGTTCCCTTTAGTGCCTCCTCCATAGGTAACTGTTCCAACAGTCAAAGGGATTACATTTTTCAGGTTGTCAATGTTTCCAGTCATGTGCCTTGAGCATCCACTGTCAAAATACCACTTACCTGCAAGGTTAGAGTAAACAGCAGAAAAGACAACATTGCAAACAATTTTAACCTTAGGAGTTTTTATCTTCTCAGTCCATGTTCTACTTTTATGTCCTTCAGATTTGTTACCTAATGTTGGGAGAACATTCAGATCAGAGGTTTTCCTAACATTGGTACAGCTATTAATTACTGTTTTCTTCTCAATCACAATTTTATATTTTTTACAATAAGGCTTAATGTGACCAGGTTGAAAACAATATTGACAGATAAAAGTAGGCCTTTACACAGTGTTGGAGGATATTTCACAACTCAAGTTATTGCTATCCTTGATAAAACCAGCTTTCAAGTAGGCAGAATTAACATCTCCAGAGGGAGGTTTCTCAACATAGCCCAAACCATTTTTACCTTGATTTCCCATACTCAGCACTTCATCAAGCAGAGATGTAGAAGAGTTCCATTTGTTAATGGTTTGTTCAGCTTTTTAAAATTTTACCTTTACCTCTTTCAGCTCAGCCTCAGTTTTGTCAAAGTCTTTCTCATAAAGTTTCAGCATCTCCTTCATGCATTCAATCTCTTCCTTCAAGCTTTTGTTGCTCTTGATGAGTTTGTGATTCTCAAGTAGCAGTTTGTGGTAGATAGACTTCAGGTCTTCAATGATTTCCTCCTAGGACATTTCACCTTCAAAGAAGTATTCTTCATCTAGATCCACTGTACCATGAAAACAATCAAAGTTAGCTTCATCAAAATAGGACGCAAGATAAGGTTCAGAATCATTATCAAATTCATCCCAATCTGCAAAGAAGGTCTCCTGTTCTGATGTTGGATCCTGAATGTTGGGGTAACATTGAGATCCGAAGCAGTTCAGGGAGTCTTCTGGTGTCCAGTCAATCTGAGTGAGTAGCGCATCAGTTTGAACCTCTTCTGATTGTTCTTAAGCTTCTCCAGAACTAAAGTCATCTTCATTGAAATCATCTACACAAACCCAATGAGAATTTCCTCTTTTTCTAAGAGTGTTAGCACATTCATTAGCCATATGACCATATCCTTTACATTCAAAACATTGAACATCTTTTAACTTATCAGCTTCTAAAGGAGTAGGTTTTGATGCCATGTACTTCATAAACTTAGGAGGTAATTTCTTGTAACCTGTGGAACTATTACTAAAGTTCTTCTCTTTACCTTTTCCTTTAAGATTCAACTTATTGAACTTCTTAGTAATTTTCCCATAGTTTGAAGAAGTTATTTCAAAATCATCATCACTTTCATTGTCAAGATTAGACCCTCTTAAAGCAACAGCCCTATGTTTGCTAGGTTGTGAGGCAAGCTCCATCTCAAATTTTCTAAGAGTATTCATCAAGACTTGAAACTGTAGATTAGCAAGGTTTCTAGATTCACTCATTGCAATTTTCTTGAGAGCAAATTTAGATGACAGTGTTCTCATAGCTTTATAAACCATTTCTTGATTAGTCATAGCAAAACCTAGATTTTCACATTGGTTAGCAATATCAAGAATTTTCTCAAAATAACTGTCAACACTTTCATCTTCTCCCATCTCAAGTTTTTCAAATTGCAGAAGCAGTTGTCTATATTTAGAATCTTTAACAGCAGAATCTCCTTCACTATGTAATTCAAGAATATCCCAAGCATGTTTGGCTTTTGTACAATTCTGGATTAACTTGAACATGTGATGATTAACCCAACTAAAGATAGCATTAAGAGCTTTTTCATTAGAGTTATAGAGACTTACCTCTGCTGCTGTCCAGTCTGCTTCTGGTTTTGGAACTAGATCACCTTCACCATCTCTTGGTAATGTTGGAAGAGGGTATCCATTGATCACGGATTGCCAGACTCGAATATCAATAGCTTTGATGTGAGACCTCATCCTGATCTTCCAATATGCATAATTGGAGCCATCCAAAACTGGAATCCTGTTGGTATTAGGATTGACATTGTCCATGGTGTTGTATCACCTCCAAACCACCAGTGTAGTCGGTGTTTGGCTCTGACGCCAATTGAAATTGTAGGACCGTGGATTGACACAACACTTTTTGAAAGTTAAGCTGGAATTGCCTTAACTCTATTTTGATCTTCTTGATAATAATAATGTGCAGCGGAAGTAAGAACACAAGAAGATATAATTTTAAGAAGTTTTCAATATTATTAAAAACTTCCGAGCCTTAGGCAAAATAACCATAAAGGTTTTATCAAAAACATTCCTCACAACAATTCACTCACGCTCTTTGTTGATCGGACTCAACGAAGCGTACAAGTAAGAACTACTTAACTTCTATGAACTAGACTTAAGCAGTTGATACAAAAACTTCGCAAAACAAAATGAAGACAATACAAAGAAGAATTAATCTCTTGGATTATTGGCACGATTGTCTTGTCTTCATCTTGATGAACTTCACATCTTTATAGATTTCTTGAGTCTTGAACGCCAAGATGTGTTGTTCACAGTTTTGGTAACTCTTGTTGTTTCCTTGTTGAATATGGCCTTCTTTGTGAACTTCATATCTTTCCAGAGAATTGTGTTTCCATTGTTACTGATTTAACAAGGCAACACACCTTCTCCAATTCTCAGAATCTTGGAAAGAATCACAGTTGCAGAGAATCCAATATTGTTTCCTTCTTTTGAAACCGTGTGAGTTGACTATTCAACTTAGCTTAAATTATGGAAACTTCAAGTAAGGAATCTTCCAAAGCTATTCCTTATGTTTAAGATACTTTCCTGGACATAAACATAAACAACCAAAACCGTGGAACTTGATTAATAAGTGAATAAAGGCAAAACTTAATTTTGGCAACTAAAGAACAGTTTTCGCAAAAGCTCTCGGCTTTCAATTTTATCCAATGTTAACCCAACATCGTCTAACATTGTACCGTCTAACATTGATTCCAGAAAACCTGCACTTTAATGCTGTATCGTTGGCGAATTGCAGTTAACTCCAGCCAACATTTTTTCTTTCCAGGTGATTGCTCAAAATCTTTTAACCAGTAGAGTAAAACGCGAGTGCATTAAATGTAGTACATAAAATCATCTTGTGCTATTAATGATTTGTGGTATAATGTATCTTATGCTGATGCATACAAGCCACCCTCCATCATCCGATGATGGTAAAGCTCAAATTCGCGGTACAGAGCAAGCAAAGAATTTCTTTACGGACTTTGCAATGGCACTCTAGTTAAGGTTAAGAATATATGGTGATTGTAGTGTTAGTTATTCTTCTATTAAGTAGATTTTAACTTTACCAGTTATGGACTTCTAACATACTATATTGCAGAATGCACAATGATGAAGCTCGTATGGTTATTCTAAGGAGAGATTTGTATGGTCATTGATATCTGCTGTTAGCATATTCTATTTTGGTTGTGGCGCTACAATTGTTGAGCACCGTGGGGAACACTTCAGGTGTTGTGGATCTTATAATTGACAAAGCAGCAAAGAAGTTGATTAACAAGAGACTAAACATGATTTTGAAGAAATGAAGTGGTTGTGACCACTATTTTGTGAGGGATAACCACCATGTTATGCCCCTTCTTATTTTGTTTTGAAGAATTGAGATCTACTTGTGTGACTTTGTTAAGGCCTTCAGATACAATGTATAGGTATTTTGTTAAGCCTATGGAACATATTATGGTCTGGTTATTCATTATGGTGATGATGGGGTTGTGAATGATCATTATGAATAATTTTTTGGTGTTTTGATGCTTACATTTTTGCTCCAGTTAATACCATTTGAATTCAGCAAAATGCGTCTCAAATGACCATATTATAGTTCAGTGGTGCAATTCTAAAAACTCATAAAAATTCAGGGGGCAGTCCAGAAACTAAAAAAATAGTTCAAGGGGTTGTCCTCAAAATCATACCATAGTTCAGGGGACAAATCGCACACTTCATAGTTCAGGGGGGAAGTCAAAAAAGAGTATAGTTTGGGGGATTTGAAAGTTTGGCAAATATTTTTTGGACAAAAATTCCCTTAAACTTTAATATGTGTTGTGCACGTGCCTTACTGTTCCGGCAAAAATATGGCTGAAACACGCACAAAAGTAAATCGCACAAACGACTAAAGGTTAGGGGGCACTGGAGCTAAAATGAAAGTTCTGACCTCGTCCGGTAAAAGGTACCATAGTTTGGGGGGTTTGATGGAATTATCCCTAAACTAAATCTCACCTCCTCCAAAGCCAACTGTTAGGCATTTTTTCTCCTACCATACCAAGTAATCGTCTTACACTTCTTCCTGTTAGCAGTCGTACTTCTTCCCCTCTTCTGATGCTTTGGACCATTCCAATAATCAAGAAATCCTGGTATCAACAATCTAGAATCCATATCTTGTCTTGTTTAATGACATGCAAAAACGTTTGATGCCTAACTTCTCTCAAATGGATCTAATGCGCATTTTATGGTCCGGATCCCACTAATATTGTTTCCGCACATTGAAAGGAAAAATCAAAGGTTATGTAACCAAAATTTATAAATGGATTCTTCTTAGTTAAAAATCTACTTTGATACTAAATTTAATTTAGGAGATTACCCCAAAAGTATGCCAATAATCACCGTATTCGTGTTCTGACCAATGCTTGAACCTAAACCACGACCCCTTCAACTTCTTCTTTAAAGTGGCTGAAATAGATGCAACGACACTAGGACCATCAATCAACGATCCCGTGTGGGGATTAAATCTAATCCATAATCAATCCTCGGGATTCTGTCGGATACGTTTCCCAAACTCTGACAACGCCATAATCTATTTGCATCTCCATGAGAATGGGATAATGCCAAAGAATCATCGGGGGGTCCTGCCTCGTCTGGTGCGGATGTTGATGTCGATCCAGCTGGAGTCGATGTTGCTCCTGCTCTAGTATATGCCACTCCAGATGACGATGGCGGCCAAGGGGAACCTAAACCATGAGACGAGCCATGGTGTGACTCGGCTGGAATAGTAGTGTCCTCCGGTATCTTTGGTACCACACCCATAAACCCCAAGCGTCCTCTACACTCTGAACCAACATATCATCATCAAGCATATCAAACATAACATCTGGGCTTAGTCTATCGTCAACTGGTGTCGTACCCTTTCCCCTATCTCTCCTAGAAGGTTGTTCATTGTCTCTACCCGCCATCTAATAAATTGCACTAAACGACATCACTTGACAGGAAAAGTATAATCTTGAGAATTGAATCCTATAATAAGATATCTAATTATATGTTCTACCTTATAGCTTTCTTAACTAACTAAATATTTCCATAGTGGCCCTAAAACTTCTAAATATTATTTCCTACTAGAAAATTCACTAAATTACAGTTCAACCCCACAAGTACTTAAAAGTAGACAATTTAATCCTTTTTTTTCAACCAATCCCTACACCATTTCTAAACTACAAAATAACTCCTAACAGCGCCTATTTTAAACACAGCAGTTATTAAACTAAAATACAACATAGAATAATATAGCTAAATCCATGTGATCGATAAACACCAATAACAATAATTAATATATCACAAAGTAAACAATATTATAATGAACAATAATAACAACAATTAATCAAAAATATTTTCTACCCTATCTATTAACTTCTTAACTAACTAAATAGTTGCTAACACATCTACATGTTTTTCTAATCATTTCGACCACACAAAATCAATAATGACCAACTAAACTAATAACTACATTTTCTTCCCCACATATTCTTCTAGCTACAAATTTACCCCTAAAAGCATAATATTTCTCGAAAACCCCAAATTAATTCTAAAATCCAACATAATGCAACAATAATCATATATTATGTAATCAATATAACTAACAACAATTACAATAACATATAATCCCAATACAAGAAAGCAAATTCGAAAAAAAAGTCAAAATCAGAGCTAGGAAATTACCGATGAAAAACGAATTAAAGGACATGAAAATGATCCTTGTAAAGAGAGGAGTTGATTACCGGAGGTTTGGTGAAGAAAAACGGCGGTCCATGGCGGCGGCGAGGCGGTCCACGTTCCATGGTGGCAGTGGAGAGGTGTGTGTTGTGTGTGTTTTGTGTGAAGGGGAAGAATCTGACGTGGATTCTTCCCCTTTAAGTTCTGCGTCAAATAATTTCAACGTAACGTGGCAGACGTGTCGAAATAATTCGACTCATGCTGTCTTACATGGACGAATTTCGACTAAGACTGTGCAATGGTTCCACGGTTTGGTTAAACCGTGGAAACCAAAGCAAACAAGACAATTTAGTTTGAACCATTGTACATATTTGTTACTGCGGTTCGATTTGGTTTCGAACCAAAACTGTTTTGGTTTTATTGCTAAGAGACCAAATTAAACTAAATTAAACCAAACAAACCAAACTATTGAAAAAAAACAAAACAAAAATGTTAATTTATAAAGAAAGAAGCCAAAAACGTCAATACACTTAAGCACAAACAAAAAATCCATAGAACCCACCCGTCGGTTTCCTACATCCCTAATCTCTAATTTTTCTAAATCCCCAATTTTCAACACCAAACCACCCGCACGAAATAATAAACTCCATATTTGACCCTCCAAACCTTGAAATTTGCCTAAAATCACGTGGACGTAAGGACTATAGTCTTTACGTTTTGCTCGAGAGGCTGTTTCTACTTTGAAAAGTGGTATCGTTTGTAAAAAACGCCCTCCGTTGACTTTCAAGTAAAATCTCAACTCATTTGGATCTTGAATATGTTGTTCTCAAACTTGAAATCATCATTTTTCGACACTTCATCACTTCTTTTTTCAAAAAAGTTTAGTTGTATGCTTAATTAATGATCGAATAGTCATTAAAAGTTGCATCTTTAAGCTTGGATCGCAAATGGATTTTGTGGATTTTAGCTAAAAATCTTAATTAATCTACTCTAATATAATTTTAGTTCAACTTTAATGAAAAAAGAGGGTAATATAATTTTTCTTTAAAAAAAGATGACTTTATTTTTTTCATAATTGAACAATTTCTCGCATTTGGTTTTATTTGGTTTTTTTGGGTTTAACCGAACCGAATCATGAAACCGTTTAAACAAAACCGTATTGTATGGTTCGGTTTGAGTTTTCTTATTTGGTTTGGTTTGGTTTATGGTTTTCTTATTTGGTTTGGTTTAGTTTGGTTCGGGACCAATGAACACCCTTAATTTTGATGCAGCCATGTAGGCTGCGTCAAAAGTTTTCCACGCATATCATTTATGGATCGAATGTGGGCTTTTTTGGGTCCGATTTTTCCAATACAACATATTTGGCTATCGAAAGTTGAATTTCGATGCAAAAAAATAGATCCAATTGATAGGCATTCTTGTAGTGTAGAAGGAGGTTTGATGCAATTTTTTCATTTAAATAGGTATATTACTCCATATAGATATTGTCACGCTATCTTCAAGAACACCGCCTTCAAATTGTTTAACGACATGCAAAAACGTTTGTTGCCTAACCTCTCTCAAATGGATCTAATGCGCATTTTATGGTCCGGATCCCACTAATTCTTGTTTCGATACTGTCACGCTATCTTCAAGAACACTGCCTTCAAATTGTTTAACGACATGCAAAAACGTTTGTTGCCTAACTTCTCTCAAATGGATCTAATGCGCATTTTATGGTCCGGATCCCAGCCACTAATATTGTTTCCGCACATTGAAAGGAAAAATCAAAGGTTAAGTAACCAAAATTTATAAATGAATTCTTCTTAGTTAATAAATGAAATCTACTTTGATACTAAATTTAATTTAGGAGATTACCCCAAAAGTATGCCAATAATCCTCGTATTTGTGTTCTGACCAATGCTGCAGAAGGAGGTTTGATGCAATTTTTTCATTTAAATAGGTATATTACTCCATATAGAAATACATGCTGCATAGATATTTCTTATTTATGATATGTGCTGCATTATTACGGGTTATTTATTTTTAATAGATTTAATCTGTCAATTCACATAATATACGAAGGTAAAGTGACATCGATTAGCTAGCTTGTATTGTTTGTATGTATCTACTTAATTGTCAGTTGTCACAGTCGACATCGGGTTTGATAGCCACGTCGAGATCAACACGGCAGATTTGAGGAAGCTTCTTTGCGTTAGCCAAATTAATAGGGAAATACAGCGCTGTCTCCTTCAAACACTGACATATGGCTTTCTTATCTTCCTTCGACTCCGCTGCTGTTTTGTGCAATGAGTCTACAGCTCTGCAACACCCAACGTTCGGCGTTGTTTCCATACCGAACAAGAACATTTGGCAGGGCAGCACACGCGTTACCGCTTCACCGCACTGAATCTCTCCTGCCGCCCATTGCTGGCCAACTACGATAAATAGAAGCACCGCCACCTCTAACCACCTAAAGTAGTTGTTGATCTGTCTTTCCATCATAGAATTAATCTCTATGTATATTTTTATGAAAATGTGATTTTGAGTGAGGAGAGTATGAGATATAATGCTCTTATTTACAGCAGGTCAATGAGTGATCAGTAGGTGGTGAGATTCCATTGAAATTGAGTAGGAATTGTCTTTTTACCTAAAAACTAAATATTTCAGTTGCATGGGAGGTGAGGAAAACACGTAGCGGTCAGTTTTTCCGGGCATTGCCTTTGATTCTTACAACTACATATTTTCGATTTTTAGCTATGGTTTAATTTGCCAAACTAATTGATTAAGCATTCTTCTAGCTAGCTACTACTGATTGAGCTAATACTGATCAGTACATAATATATCATGTAAAATAAAGCATTAAAAAAATCTTGAGTCAATTAAACGTATACCAAGAGCTAATGTCACAAACGTGGACCCATATATATGTAATTGCCCATCAAATACAAAGGTTACTGTAAAGTCATTACGATGATGAAGAACTGGACCAATATTGTTAATAGAGCCAAGTAATTGTGAGAAGTCCATACTAATACAACATGACTCAGTGGGACAAGTAATTAAAACCAACCGATCGAAATAGTTTTAATTTCAAAATAAAATAAATTGCGCGACTATTATTGAAAAGTATGAGTTACAATAGGCTATAAAATCGTTATGTTTCAGAAATAGTGATGTACATATATATAGATCAATTGTGTTTGCCTAATCCTCGCAAAACATAACAATTGGGCAGGCTCGCGCGCTAAGATTAAAGCCCATCGCATAATAAACGGCATAATCAAAAATCAATTTGGTTTTAATGGTAGTATCGAAAGATTATTTTCGATACTAATCCACGAATCCAGGGAACATGCCCGCACCCCGAGACAGTATATAAACCACAATTCTCGAGATTCACGTCACGTCATTTATTACTATATCACCTAACCTGCATTGTATCTAAAATTCTATTTCGATACAAATCAAAATCGAGAACCCGTACTTCCGATTCATTGCATTCGACACTAATGCACGTTCTATTCTACTGTGAATTCGATATCAGTCCTTTAACGACATACAACCCAAAATCGAGAAGTTAGATTTCGATACTCAATTCAGAATCGAGAAGAGTAGTTTCGATACAACAGGCTAGGATTCTTTCAAGATTAGTTTTGACTCAGTCTAGTTCATTGTACTTCGTGCTAGGACGTTTCGGACAAGTTAGCCATATTTTGTGTAATAGGCTAGCATATTTTGGTTTATTCCCAGCCCAATTTGTATTATGTTTGTAACCCGTGTAACCCAGATAAAATAACACATAAATATATATCTCGTTAAGTATACTACTTGGTGATTCGTAATATGCTTTAACTTTTTTATTCAAATAAAAAAAATCAAATATAAAGCGATATTGTTTTAAAAAGAAAAAGTAGCCTACACAATTTATTGCAAATTTATAGTAATAAAGTGACTAAGCGAACTAGCTTAGGTACTCTTGTTTGATGAGTTCTGATGAATTATATTAATGTCTCGAAAGTGTATAGAATTTTAGACAAAAGAAGTAACTTATTGTCCAGTAATTATGTTTTATCCAATTACGACACAAAACTACTAATATTTCAATATATTAACAAGAATGTATATTGAGGAAATTGTATTTTGAAATTTCATAAATTAGCGTACTCATTTACTAATTTGTAAGTATTCGATCGTGATGCAATATAATGAGGAATAATTAATTATACTTATATGTCCAACTATACAGAAATAACTATACATAAATTAATTCTTTTAAACTCTAAAATGTATAAGGCCTCTTGCAAATTGCCTATTTGAAAATTGGACGAATTATTAAAACTGCCCGCTAACTTTCAAAAAAAGTTAAAATGCCCGTTTTTTTCGGGCCTGTCAAAAATGTCCGGTATCTTTCATATAATCTTGCAAAAATGTCCGATGGCCTTATTCGGGCTAAATGTGCCTACGTGGCGGTACAGTGCCTGTCAAAAATTCCCGGTATCTTTCATATACAAATTGCACTTTGCACCCCAATATATATATAAATAATAATACTGAACATATATATAAAAATAACAATAAGAATAATAAATATATATATATATATAAATAATAATACTGAACATATATATAAAAATAACAATAAGAATAATAAACATGTATATAAATATAATTAAAAAAGGGTCATATATATATATATAAACATATATGTAACTATTTTGTAAAAATAGTAATAATATAAATATATTAATAATAATAATAGTAATAATAAAATGTATCTACATGTTAATAATAATAAAGATATAAACATATATATAACTATTTTGTATAAATAATAAATATATATATATAATAATAATAAAATAAAAAAATTAAAAATTAAAAAATCATCTTCTTCTTCACCACCCCCCCCCCCCCCCCCCCCCCCCCGCGATCCGGATCGCGACCACCCCCAATCCCCCCCCCCCCCCCACCCCCCCCCCACCCCACCCCACCCCGCGTTGCAGCGGTGGCGGCGTCGATTGCAGTGGTGACGGCGTCAATCGACGCCGCCACCGCTGCAACGGCGAGTTGCAGCGGGGTTTGGGGGGGGGGGGGTTGCGGTCTGGACGCGGGGGGAGGTGGGGGGGTCTAAAATTTTTTTTTTAAATTCCAGTAATAAAAAATAGTTTTTTTAAAATTTTAGTAATAAAAATTAATTTTTATGATTTTTGCCTTTTTTATATATTTATATATATAATGTTTTTTAATACATAAAGGTATTTTTTTATATATTATGGATATAAATATATTTATGTTTTACATTTATTAAGATTTAAATTTTTATAAACATTTTTATTTTTAAAAATAGTTATATATATATATATATTTGTTTGTTATTGTTTTTATATATATGTATTTTATTTTTATAAATGGTTATATATATATATGTTATATATATATATTAGGGTGCAAAGCGCAATTTATTTTGGGGTGCAAATACAATATTTAGAATTAGAATGGTTTTTTTGAAAATATTTAGCCCGAATAAGGCCATCGGGCATTTTTGCAAGATTTTATAAAAAATACCGGGCATTTTGGACAGGCCCGAAAAAAACGGGCATTTTAACTTTTTTGTGAAAGTTAGCGGGCATTTTTAATAATTCGTCCTTGAAAATTTATTTCACCACAAAACCCATTTACCTTTGCGAACTTATTCCATTTATCCCACAAGTGTATTTTTTGCCTTTTTTGGCCGAAATAATTTCGATTTTGGGTTATTCTGGTCAAAAATACATTAGTGTGGTAATTGGAACAAGTTAGCAAAGATGTAGGAGTTTAGTAATGAAAAATTTTCTCAAAGTGACAAGTCACAAAGCGCCCCATATTTGAGGAGTTTGATGTTTGCATCCCTATTATCTCTATAGATAGAGAAGCGAAAATACAGTGATTTGCTCGGACATACGTACTTTACCCTTTTCTCAATTGAAATTAAAGTGTCGTTGTATTTATTATTGTTTTGAGTTCTGTCTTGTGAATTGTGATGATTTGCGCAGCTCGTTGGGAAGGAAAATTTATGAAAGCTAAGTGCGAATTAAGGATAATGTAAATCACTCAATTATATATATATATATATATATATATATTGCCAACGGTAATACCTAAAATTGGTGCTTTGCTGCATAAATAGCCTTGAACAATATATAATTAAAACTATAGAATATATTATTTGTTCAGCTCCTTTAATATTTAAATATTCCGCATTGGCTTCAGCAATTAGTTAATTGTGTAACATGAACTTCTGTCCCTGGACGCTTCCATCGTCCACAAACGCAAGCCTGCAAAGAAATTCAAAAATAAATTTATTGACTTGAGGTTTTAATGATACGATAATTTTAAAATATAATAAGCGAATTTTACTTGTCACAGTCGATGTCGGGTCTAATGGGGATGCCAACGTCGATATGACACAAGCCCGGTAGCGCCTCAGCCCTATCGGACTTAATCCCGGCGGATGGAGCAGCATTCTTAAAACACTCGCACAAAAGTTTTCTGTCTGCGCTGCTACTCGCCATTTTATTCAGGTTGTCGACCGCGCTGCAGCACGGCACCGTCACGCTATCTGCGGTCCCCGTCAGATAACCCAAGCACGGGAGTAGCATCGTCACGCCTTCTATGCACGAGATCGCACTCACCGAAGCACTGGTAGCGGCCAGTACAAGAACTGCTATTACACAAACAACCTTCGCAGACATAATTATTTAATATTGTATTATATGTTATTATGATTGAGATGTGTTTGAAAAAATAATTTCCGGCTATATTTATAATGCATTCGTGTTAGAGTGGGATTAGAAAGGCGCCCACTGGACATGAATACCGAGGTTTTGAATTGGCTTTCCGTCTAGTGTTTGTTGGGAAAGTGGACAGTGTAGATAAAATTGGGAAATAATGGAAATTGTAACTGCGGATCAATGATAGAAACTTTACAGGCAGAGATAAAATGACAATAAATACGTAGTTTTCTAGGTTGCATTAATTTTAACTAGATGTCAAAGCGAATTAACTAACGTTACGTGATTCTTTTGTATCCAACTTAGTTGTAGCATTTTTTTTTTTGGCTTGTATAATTTGGTGAAGACAAAGGTATTAGAAGATGTATGAAAACATTTAATATGATACATGCTTAGATTTTTCGGATAATTAGGTATAAGTTTTCAAAGAAAAGAATAATATATATGTTTTGTAGTGTATGATCACATGCAAATTACAGCGAGATTATTTCTCAAAAAGTTTTTTTCTTTTATTTTTTGAAAATAAAAAGTAAACTAATGGGTTGAATGAAAGGCTTGGTCATTATTATATTGTGATTTGTGAGTTATCTTGATTGTTTTTTTCTTAAATATTTAAATGTAAAAAATAAAAATGGTACTAAAAGCCACTTTGTGGATATCCTTTGATATATGTGTGGAGCCATCCCGGCAGGTAAATTAAACCAGTGGCTTGAATCCTCCATGTATTTGAGGACAGCTATACCTTTCACGTTGTTTACTGATCAGTTATAATCCTTCCTCATGAGTTATAATCCTTCCTCATGAGTTATAATCCATACAAAAATTACTTTCTTGGAAATGTAAAATCACACCACCTAATTTTCTTTTTCTTTTTCTTTTGATTCTGTGCATCAAGACAAGAGTAGTGTATTCAAATTTTTTATTGCTGATGAAAATGCAATAACCATACACTGCAAAAACTAGCTCATTTTGGTAGCAAAAATACCGACTAATCATAAATCTTACTTCCACTACAAGAGATTGGACCTTTTCCGTCGGGCCGGTCAATTTGGGCCGACGGTAAAGGCCCAAATATTACCGTCGGGTTTGGGCCGACGGTAATGGCCCATTTTATTTTTTAAAAAAAAAATTTAAAATGATGTCGGCAGCTTTTTCCATTACCGTCGGCTTTGGGCCGACGGTAAAGCCCATGGGGCCCGGTCAACAGTACTGTTGACCGGGTGAAAAAATTAAAAAGAAAAAAAAAATTAAACTCTATAAATATCGAGCTTCTCTTCTCATTTTCAATATCCAACTCTTCGACTCTCACTCTCGATAACAATCCTTTCCTCTCTCTCATATTCGATAATTTTTTTTTCCGTCGGCAAAATTCGTTTATTTCCGTTATGAATAACGAAAATAAATGTAACGTTGCCGACAAAGGTAAAGGAAAACTCGTCAAATCCAAATCCAAAAAACTTCCAAAATATATTTCGAATACAAACTTGTTCAAAAACATTAAGGCCCTCACAAATATTTTGGGCCATAAATCTCATCAAGATGTAGCAACCTCAGATCCTAACGAGGTTATGCAGCCGATAGAGGATACTATGCAACCAACAAGGGAGACTGGGGTCGTCCCCGCTGCACAGCATCAGGGGCCTACCCGTAATCGGCCCACTTTGCCGACGGAACTACCACAGGGGCCCACTGCAACCCGAAACCGGGCCCCGCCTCCGGTCCGAGTTCGTGACCCAGTCTCGGTCCCGCCGCCGTCAATGACTCATGCAGCTCCGACATTTCCGCTCGCCCTGATGGACGAAGTTCCAGATGACAACGACGGGGGAGGTTCGACGTCGCAAGGCTCCCCGGTTTCTGGTGGCTCAGCAAGTGGTTCTACTACGCCGGTTGCTGTTAGGGGACAGGGAAAGGGCCGAGCTGCGACTGATGACGAGGCTAAGAGGCCCCTAATTTGCGTTACCGAAGACTATGTTTTCGATCCATCTTTATCCTACGGTAAAAGATATCATACTAATGCGGAAGAGATTACTCGTACAATCGGCTTCATAATAAGGCATCATGTGGAAGAACCAGCTATCTATTACTCCGGTTTATCCAACGATCAGAAACAAAAATTTCTGAACCATTTTGGGGTAAAATTTCTGAACCATTTAGCTTATGTTAATATTTGTGTATATTATTGTTTTTTCCCTTACACTTATATGATATTATAATTTGAAGATGGTATTCCAATACTCGGATGAAATAAAGCCAATGGTTCGTGAGGCATTCGACCGGGTGGCACAAGGCATCTATAGAAACTCCATCTATGATGTAAAAAAGACGTACAAGCAACGTGACAAGAAGCCAGCCTGGTAGAAGAAGTCTTGGCTACCTATAGGTAAAGAACAATTTTTCGTTAATCACTGGCAACAGGATAAGACGATAGAACTCGCGGAAAAGGCAAAAGAAAATCGAGAGGCCCTGAAAACAAATAGTGCAGACGGCAAGGGTTCGTTAGCCACACACCACGGTGGATCTGTCAGCACACAACAAAGGAGCCTAAAAGTGGTACGATATGTTACGATTTGCTTTCATTATGAATATACTTTATTATGTTACCTTTATCATTAATTAATATTGTTTTGAAACAAATGTTGTTATAGCTTGAAAGTGAGACCTCTTACCGCTTCGACCTACAGTGGGTGGTCGACCACACAGTGAAGACTCCCGATGAAAAAATAATCAGATGGAACGCACCGAGCGCACAAGCTTATCATGTAAGTTATTACAACGTTGTATATTATTTTTGGGAAATATGTATATTGTTTATTGATTTACTTTAAAAACTGTAGGCTCGTTACATGCAAGGACTCTATGATAAATATGAGGTCGAAGAACGCTTTCCCTTTGAGTGTGACCAAGAAGTCTCGGCAAAGGCATATCTCGGCGGTCAACATGGGAGGCAACGTGGCAAGCCTAAGCACAACAAGATGTCAGATTCAGGGAGGACGACGGCAAAGAATCCTAACCCTGGCGAGGAGAGAGAAGAACTAGGAAAGCCGTGCAAAATGTTCAGTCACAGTACCAGGAAAAACAGACTCAACAGGAGAATCGCATAGCGGCCCTGGAGCAAAAAATCCTTCATGATGAGGAGGAGAGGAGGCGGGAAAGAGAGGAATCACAACGTAAATTTAACAGGTATCCTCAATATAACAACCTTCCCAATAATTACCCCAACAACAATCCCAGCCAGTTTTGGAATCAAAACCAAACACAACAGGGCCAAACCGCTCCGGGGAATCGAGGTTTTCATTCTTACAACCAGTCGAGCCAAGGCTATGATTCTTACAATTAGGGTACACCTATGTCGTGGAACCAACAACACGATCAGGGTGCACCTTCATCGTGGAAACAAGTCATTCCACCTACTGGTTCGTGGGGCCAGAAACAGCGTCAACCCGAGTTGCAGCCGGAAACTTTCCCGTTATGGTAAGATGAATATCAACCACCAAGTTAGTGGCACGATCAATGTTATACTCAAAGTGCTCATGGACGTGCTAGTTATAGTGGGGCTCGTCCAAATGCTTCGTGGCAAAATAGTAGTTGGACCGAACGTCCAAATGACCCACGACGTGCTAGTGTTAGCGACGCTTCTCCGAGTTTTGCAAGGGGTTATCAAGTCGAACCCGTAATTGATCTAAACAATTTGGAGTTACCAACTGAAGACTACACTAATCAAGTTTGGAACAGTGACGTGAATAGAGAATACGGTGGTCCATCTTGGATATGATAGTCGGGGTCGCATGTGTGTGTAAATTTCTAGTATGTGTGTTTAATTTTCGAGTATGAGTGTTTGAATTTCGAGTTTGCGTGTTTAATATCCAAGTTTGTCTGTTTAATTTAAAATAACATTGATTTAAACTCGAAAACTAACATTAATTTAAAATTAAATAACATTGATTTAAACTCGAAAACTAACATTAATTTAAAATAACATTGATTTAAACATAAATAAAACTAATCGTCAACTTCCTCAACAAGCTCGTACTCATCATCTGCCAATTGTCCTTCAATGTCAAAATAGATCAAATCGGCGCCCAAATTAAGTCCCGGCGATACATCATCTTGAAATAAGTCTTCGGGCTGATTAAACTCGACGTCGATTTCAGGCTCATGTAGCCCGGATACGTCGATGACGTTTCTTGCACGAATAGGGAAAACTGCCCACCATCCTTTCCTTCGCGACACATGTTGCGCTGGATATGGCGTGTAGAAAACTTGTAGATCCTGGTTAGCAAAAATGAACGGTTCATCTGTCGCGAGAAGCCGCGTAGGATCGATATCAACCATTCCATACTTCGGGTGTACAGTTGTACCGCGGGTGCTAATATCGTACTAGTCACATTTAAAAAATACGATTGATTGGGCCCTATCTCCGCTACCGCACCATAAAACCTCAACGATTTCCTTGATCGTCCCGTAAAAGTTTGTTCCTTCAATCCCATCACCACTGCCCTTCACGTACACGCCACTACAGTTTCCGACCTTTCCTTGGTTAAACGAATCAGTACGAAATCTAAATACGTTCACTATGTAGCCCCCGTACGATGTTATAAGTGCACTAGCACCAGAGTCAAGGGGGTAGATACGATCATCGACCACGTACTCTCCTCATTTAACAGTTTCTTTAAACCACGACACGAACATTGTATTTTTCTTTCTTTGTGTCTGTCGTGGAGTAAGATCTCCATAATGTAGGTCCTCGAACAACCTGTAAACATTTGGAACCGTGTTTCAATCCATGAGTCAAAATGTTAAATATAATTAAGCCACATTTAAAAGAATATAGTTTGAAACTTATGTGACCCATCTGTCGACTTCCGAACAATTCATCAACGTGTAAAGCTCAATTTGGTTCAACTCCTCTGGAGAAATATACCGCTGGTTCTTATCTGGATTGAGTCCTCTGCCTCTTCTCTGGAAAATCGGCAGAGCACCAGAGAAATCACCACGTAATTCAGCTTCATTTCTGCTAAGCCTGTTGTACCTTGTTTCAACACTATTGCCGAAATAGCGCGAAGTAAAATATGTGACTTCTGCCATTAGATAAGCATTAGCAATTGTACCTTCAACACGAGATTTGTTCAAAACTGATTTCTTCAACCCGTTCATTTGCCTGCAAGGAAATCCATGTATATCACTTGAGAATCAATACAAATAATACCAATACGTATTGAAATATATAAGGAATGATATAAATAATGCCAATACCTCTCGAAATGGTACATCCAACGACACTGAACCGGTCCACCAACTTTGGCCTCGTAGGGAAGATGTATCGTCAAGTGCTCCACAGAATCGAAAAAGCCTGGTGGAAATATCTTCTCTAATTTGCATATTGTGACCACGATAGATTCCTCTAACAACGCCATGTCCGATCTCCTAATCTCTGTGGCGCACAATGCTCTGAAGAAGATACTTATCTCTACTAGGGTACCCCATATCGGATCAGGGATAAAATCACGGAAGGCAATAGGTATTAACCTTTGCATAAACACGTGACAATCGTGACTCTTCATCCCAATCAACTTCAATTTTTGTTGTTGCACACAACGCTGAATATTTGAAGCATAGCCATCTGGAAATCGCAAACATGACAACCACTGACATAGTAGTTTCTTTTGAGGTCGATCAAGGCAATACTTGGCTTTCGGCTTGTAGGTTTTATTATCATCGATATCGACAACGAAAAGCTCGACCCAAGTGGTCAACAATTCTAAGTCTCTCCTAGCTTTTAAGTTGTCTTTACTCTTAACTGGGTCGTCCATCACCGTGTTCTTTATGTTGTCGAAAAAGTTCTTCTCGCAATGCATCACACTCAGATTGTGACGTATCAGGTTCGTACTCCAATAGGGTAATTCCCAAAAGATACTTTTGTGGGTCCAATTGTGCTCTGTTCCTTTTCCTGCCATTATCGGTGCATCTGGCGATGTAGACCTTCCTGGTAGTTGTGCAACAATTGCTGCCATTTCTGTGCCTGTCCTACGCGGTGGAGGCCCATCAAATTCTGTATGTCCATTGAATCCTATCACGTCGTGCCGAAATTCATGTCCTACTGGTAAGAAACAACGATGACATCCCCACCACGTTGCTTTCCTACCATACTGCAAAGGGAACGCCTTCGTGTTCTCCATGCAATAAGGGCACGATAACTTTCCATGTGTGCTCCACTGAGACAACATCCCGTAGGCGGGGAAATCACTAATAGTCCACATCAATGCAGCCCTCAACTGAAAATTCTGCTCCCTGAATCTGTCGTAAGTACGAACGCCGTCATGCCACAAAACCTCAACTCGTCAATCAGAGGGCGTAGCAAAACGTTAATGTTTTGTCCTGGACTACTCGGCCATGATATGATAAGACTCAAGAAAATAAACTCCTCTCGCATACAAATATCTGGATGAAGGTTATAGGGAGTCATGAACACAGGCCAACAAGAATATTGTTTCCCGAAGTTTCCGAACGGAGTGAAACCGTCTGTGCATAGACCAAGGCGGATGTTCCGTGGCTCTGCTGCGAATTGCGGATGTTTCTTGTCGAAATCTTGCCACTCTTCGCCTGCTGCAGGGTGGATCATTACATCGTCCGACGACTTACAATTTAAGTGCCACGTCATGTGTTCAGCAGTTGATTTAGTCATGAAGAGTCGTTTAAGACGTGGGGCCAAAGGGAAGTACCATAACTTTTTCCTTGGCACTGGATTCTTTCTACCTATAGTTTCATACCTATACTCCCCACATTCAGGACAAACCAAGTAATCGGAAGATGCGAATTCTCCGTCGAACAAGAAACAATTATTAAAACACACGTCGATTATTTCGTATCCCAACCCCAAACACCTCATTATCTTCTCGGAAGCGTGCATATCCTCTGGCAGTAAGAGTTGATCCTCTGGGTACAAAAGATCGCTGTGCAAGTTGTACATCTCATTGCACTCGGATTGATTGTAGTTATTCTCAATCTTGGCTGTAAAAAACCCGGACACCCACTGCAAAACAGATTTCTTGCTTGGTCCCTTCAGCTTGAGTTCCGAAATTTGGAGCAAATTTAAGAAATCTTTTGCATCGGCGTTAGGCTCCTCACCGTTAACGTCGAATTGTGCCCGAAAAGTGTCGTCAACTAGATTTTCAAACAGAATCTCGTCCTGAACAACTTCAGGGTTGTTTCTAACTTTCTGCCTCGACGATGACGCCCCTTGGCTATTATGCGCGACAAAATTTTCCCCATGGAATATCCATAAACGGTACCCTTCTACAAAACCCCATCGATAAAGGTGAGCTGCCACTTTGCCAGGGTCCAAGTATTTCCTATTGCTGCATTTTCTACATGGACATCTAGGATTTCGATCATCGTCTAGATAACGCTCTTAATCTAACGCAAATGCCAAAAACTGGTATACACCATCCCCGAACGTTTCATTCACTCGACCCGTCTCACTCAAACGATCATACATCCAATCTCTATCTCCGTTTGGATTCATTATATATTGTCTATAGTTTTTTTTAAATTATAACGATTAGCACATCGACGTCTCTACATTTAGGGGTTACGAACAATATTTATAATCTTACGACTAGGAAAAAATAAGAGCTCGAAACTATACACGTACCTCTTGTAGCACGTAAAAAATTTCTGAAACTGCTCCTTCGATCTATGGCACCGGTCTCCAAGCTGACTCGTACATTTTTCCTAAGTCGTAAATAAAAAAAAAAGATAAATTAGATAAACATAATTAACGTACGCTTATAAAAAAAATATTACGTAAAAATTAAAATGAGTACGTTTACGAACCTTATTTTGAAACCGAATGAATTGTGAATTGAGAGACTAACTCGTTCGAACTATATATAGGCCTTAGGGAAGGGGGGGCGTGTTGCCACGTCAGCGATCCGTGTGATAATTCACACGGATCGCTGATGTGGCAACACGCCCCACCCCCTTTTTTTTGTTTTTTTGAATTTAACCCCTACTCTCCTAAATATCTATAAATACCCCTTATTCTACCCACTTAATTCATTCATTCTTCACATTCTCCAAAAACTATCTACTTTCTCTCCCAAAAATTCTTAATAACTAACATAAATTTATCCATATTAACTAACTTATATATAGAGTTTATTATTTGTTTTATTATTTCATTTTTACTTATGTTTTATTCATTATCTAACTAATAATAACTATAAAAAACTTATATTATCTAGAATTTATTTTAAATACGAAATTTTATTTATTATAATAAATATTTCAAAAAAAAAAAACGCTTGAAAATGTGCATGTTATTATTTAAATCGAATTCTTTTAAATTAAATTGACAAATAAACATAAAAATGATTATTTTAGATCGTTTTTTAAAAAAAAATCGCTAAAATATTATATAATAATGATTTTTAATCGTTTTGTTTTTTAAAAATCGCTAAAATATTATATAATAATGATTTTAAATCAATTTTTTTAAATAAATCAGCAAAAAACTATAAATTTATTAATTTAAATCAATTTCTAATCAATTAATTTTTTTTTAAACAAATATTTTTAAATGCTTTCCCGTCGGCTTAAAACCGACGGGAATGATTTTCCCGTCGGTTTTAAGCCGACGGGACTGAGGCTTTTGAGCCGTCGGTAAAGACTCATTCCCGTCGGCTTTTAGCTGACGGGATGACCAAGCCTACGGGAATGATAGGGTTTTCCCGTCGACTAAAAGCCGACGGTAAAAATGGTAATACCGTCGACTTTAAGCCGACGGAAAAGTTAATTCCCTTTCCCGTCGGCTAAAAGCCGACGGGAAAACCCATTTTTGTCGGTAGAAATTCGACGGAAAAGCTCTTTACTGACGAGCTTTTTTCCGTCGGGTTTTACCGACGGCTTTTGCCGACGGAAATGGGTATTTCCGTCGGCAAAAAGAGCCTTTACCGACGGTTTTTCAGCCGTCGATAAAGGCTTATTTCCTTGTAGTGTTCAGCAGGATGGAGGGATTGCGGGCAGAAATTAAAGGCAGTGTTATAATTAACCTTAAAATGTCATTCTGCAATAGACGACATTAATTATGTTAAAGATTTTGGTAAACGGCACGAAAGAAAATCGACTATGGTATTTTAAGTAGACAGTTTTACAATTTTAGTACTGATAACAATTATTTACTTATTCAGTATTTTTTTGATATTCATATAGGTTGGAACGCCTTGCCCGAATTCTAAAATTAATATGTAGTGAGTAGTGTTGAATCTCTTTTCCTTTATTTTTTTCTCCCTCTCTTTTCTTTTATAAGGGTCGCGTTGTATACAAGTAGCACCATGCGTGTATCTATTTTGACAAGTGTCTTATTCATCCAATTTATAAGCTGAGTAGTTTTGCTTATTTTCAACAACTGTCTTTGTGTGCTGACAAGCAGACGATATTGTCATCATCGATGAGACGAGAATGAGAGTTAACACTAAATTAGAAAGATGGAGACAAACTTTAGAAGCACGAGGATTTCGACTAAGTCGAACAAAAACAGAGTACCTCGAATGCAAGTTTAGCAAACAACGAAGAAACAACGATGGCACGGTTCAGTTGGATGGCCAAGAGGTACCGAGAAGTGCGCATTTTCGGTATTTAGGCTCCATACTGTAGATGGATTGAGAGTTAGACGGAGATGTCAGCCACCGCATCCAAGCTGGATGGACAAAGTGGAAGAGTGCGACAGGGATCCTGTGCGATCGTAACTTTCCTTTAAAGCTTAAAGGAAAGTTCTATCGTACGGCTATTAGACCTGCTTTGCTTTATGGCTCCGAGTGATGGGCTATTAAGCAAAGTCATGCACAGAAAATGAACGTTACAGAGATGCGCATGCTTCGGTGGATGTGCGGTAACACAAGGAGGGATAAAGTGCGCAATGGACCAATGGAAGCGTGTAGAGTTAAATTTGCGCCAATTCTTCAGACGTCAACTGCCTCTTCTTGTTCAATGGACCAATGGGTTTCCCTCTCTTACAAAATAACAACACCTCATCATCCCACTCCGAACTCTCTAAAGTCTCGTTCATGTTCAGACGGTTATACCCAATATGCATGGAGATATCGAGATATTGGGAACACAAATTGGATAGCTTTGAAAGTAGGTAGGAATTGGCTATGTATCCTTCAACCCTTGATTTATTCGGCACTGACCCCTTAAAATCAAACATACGCCTGATTTAAATAAATCGTCAGACTAGATACATCCATCTGGATTAAGCTCATGAAATAATGTATAGTGGAATTAACACCTAGAATCCTCAGACTAATTCGACGTGTAGTGGAATTAACACCTGAATAAATTATTAAAAATATATTATTGGATTTAGCTCAATAAACAATGTGTACCTTTCGAATGGATATATCCATCTGTAGTGAACAGACCACCAACTCTAGCCTCATACGGTATGTGTATCGCCAAATGCTCCATAGAATAAAAAAATGAAGGAGGAAATATCCTCGCAAATGGCCTGAAAGAAAAAACTAATCTCCACTAACGTGCCCCAAATGTCGGGCGGCAGAAAGTTGCGAAAAGCAATGGAAATCAATCTTTGCATGAAGACGTGACAATTATGAATCTCCATACCGAACAACCTCTCTTGATGTTTCTGTACACATCATCCCAAGTTTGAGGCGTATCAATCAGGAAACTTGAGATCGATCAACCAATCAAACAACTTAGTCTTATGGTCCAGCGTGAGACAGTAGGTTGCCTTTGGCTTTTTAAATGTGACTCCTCGGGCAGTGGGTACTAAAAATAGTTCATTATGGTTAGTCAAGAGATTCAAATCATGTCTAGACTTGATGTTGTCCTTTGTCTTAGAGTCATCCAACACTTTGACGATGTTATCAAAAAAATTCTTCTCATATTGCATAACATCTAGAATGTGATGAATCAAGTTTGTGGACGAATAAGGCAGTTCCTAGTATATGCTCTTTCTTAACCAAATATGATCCGTACAAAACACCGGTAGCTTTTAATTTGGCCCAAAACCAACATCCCAAGCTCCTCCTAATTTCCCTCATTTCGTCACCTGGTTTCCTAAGAATATGTGCTTCAGGTGCATTGCTACCAGTGTAGAAGAGTTTTTATCGTTCTGCCATCTATGGTGTTGGGGATGAAATCAATGATGGCAATCGAAAAGGCACGGTTTACCGCCATTATTCAACATAAAATATTTTGTGTCTCCCATACAATAAGGACACGGTAACTTCCCGTACTCCACTGAGACAATATTCCATACGCTGGAAAATTGATAATCGTCCACATCATGTCCGCTCGTAATTGAAAGTTTTCCTTTCTCAAGCTGGCATATGTCTCCACACCGATGTTCCATAACACATTAAGCTCGTCAAACAGCGGTCTCAGAATAACATCCAAGTTCTTTCCGGGAATATGTGGACCGAAAATGATAAGGCTCAAAAATATGAACTTTTGCCTCATGCAAAGATCAGGAGGGAGGTTATATGGGGTGACAAACACTGGCCAACAAGAGTAACTCTTGCCAAATGATCCATACTGTGTGAATCCATCCATACACAAACTGAGTCGTACATTCTTGGACTCTGCTACAAAATTCGGGTGTGTCCGGTCAAAGTGGCGCCATGCATCGCCTGAAGCTGGGTGAATCATTCGATATGCAGCCCCTCGACACTTCAAATGCCAAGTCATATGCTTTGCAGTGACTACAGTATAATACAACCTCTAAAGACGAGGACCTAGAGGAAAGTAGCACAATTTCTTCTTCGTGACCTTCGACTTCCTACCAGATTGGTATTTATCATCCCTGCATACCAGGCATTTTATGAAGTTCTCACTCACCGCCAACCCGTATAACAAGACTAATTTGGACAAACATCAATCTTCTGGTACCCTGACCCCAAGGTTTGCAGCATCTTATGCATCCATCTCGAGTCATTAGGTAACAACTTTGCAATCTATGGGTCCATACCATCTTTAGACAACTTTAAAAAATTATTAGAACTGGCATTACTCATTTTGTGGATAATCTTCTCCTCCAACCACTCTTCAACCCACTGTAGGATGTTTTAATACTTCTTAGATTGCATCTTCACCTGTATTAGATGCATCAAGTCGTAGAAAGCTCTCGTATAGGGATTTGAAGCCTCGTTACGCACCTCGTCCTCATCGAATCGTCCTCCATATGCATCCACGACAATTTGTCTAAACGAATCATCAGCACAAACAAGGTTGTCGGGAATATTGGCGTGTGATGGGTTGGAGGAATTGGGCAAAAACAATATAGTAGTCCTGGTTGACTTTTCCCTGTGCAAAACCCAATGAAAATATACAGGCGTAAATCCCCACTTATCAAGATGATCACGTACTACGTATTGATTAAAACACTTTGGATTGTTGCATTTCCTGCACGGGCACCTAATAAGTTTTCCTAGATCTAAGTAATCATTTTGTTACGAAGCGTATTCTATGAGCTTGCGAGCCCCAACCACAAAACTATCTTGCAAATAATCGAATCTATCGTACATCCAAGATCTATCAGCTTGGTAATCTATTATTTATCTAAGTTATAAAAAAAAGCAAATAATTACAATTAGTACTACGAACAAGTATCAATTTAAAACGTAACAAACAAACATAGTATCTATGTTATCATGCACGATAAAGTTGTAGAGTGATAACATGATCAACGTACTTCTTGAAGCGAAAGAACGATCCTCAAGAATGTTGTGTCCATTACGAGTACCTTCAATATGTTTACAATAATATCTATCAACAAATAAATAAATAAGTTAGCAACCAATAACAAATTATAGTATTGAAAATAGATATTTGAGCTAGTAAGGGGGGAAAATGTGTATTCCTTAAGAATTAGTGAAGATTGGAATAAATTATGAAAGTGTGGGAGGGGTATATAATTAGTGAAGATTGGAATGAATTATGAAAGTGTGGCACGGGTATATTTATAGGGATAAAACTGCCTACTCACGACCGCTGATCACAACAGCTAGTAGCATTCAACTTCATGCTTTACCAACAACGAACGTAATGCATAGATATATACATAATTCTTTGGATGATCTACTAATCCAACATCATAATGACATCTATAGTTAAATTTGTAACGTAAATCACAATCACATATCACAATTATAACTACTAGTTATGATGATTAGTTGTAAAATATAAAATAGGTCCATCGTTAATAACTCACTCAATCACATATAATCTACTATTTTGATAACTCATTTATTAGTTTTGTAATCATTTATTACTTCAATTCACATGTAATAATGAGTTTTGTTCTTAAAAATTACAAACACATCAAGATCGTTCCATAAAATCAAATATTTTGAACATAATATTATTCGTAACCGTCGGGCGATCACAAAAGCCAACAATTGCGACTGCATGGCGATCGCAAGGATTTGCCAATTGCAACCGCCCAACGGTTGCGATAACCCTTCGCGACCGCTCAGCAGTTGCCATTGTGGGTTATTCGCAATCGTCGGGCGATTGCGAATAAAAATCATGTTTTAAATTAATGTGTTTCAGATGATTTGTTGTGGCGCGTTGTTTGTTCAATTGATAATGACCTCAATAATCGTTAAAATGAGCCAAATTAAAAGTTTTAATTGCAAAATCAACCATCAATTATAGGGGACGATTTGTAATGAATCTTCTAACTATTTTTATCGACAATGATGTAATACCTAAATAATATATATATATATATATATATATATAGATATACACACACACACACACACATAATGCTTTAGATGATATACTAATTGAAAATCATAATGAAATTTATACTTACATTTGTAACGTAAAGCACAATCACATATAACAATAATAACTACTAGGTATATATTATGATTAGTTGTAGAACATAAAATAGGTTCATCGTTAATAACTCGCTCAATCACATCTAATCTACTATTTTTATAACTCAATTACTAGTGTTGTAATCATTTATTACTCCAATTCACATGTAATAATGATATTTGTTGTCAAATTCTACAAACACATCAAGATCGTTCCAAAATATTACAAATTTAAAACATGAATATTATTCGCAACCATCCGGGAGGTCGAGAAATATAGCATTCGTGACCGCCGAGCGGTCACCAGAATCTCGAAACTGCCTGAGCCTTGGACAATTGCGACCACCTGGCTTTTAAATGACGAGATTCTGGGGGAAATTTGAATTTTTAAAAAATTCAAACTTTTCACCCCAAATTCTATATATACCAACCATTCTTCCATCTAATTTTCAATACACTAAAATTATACTCTCCAAAAAAAATCCAACACTTTCTCTTCTTTTCTTTTCCCAAATCCAAAAAAATATAAGACAACACTAACTTTCTCTTCTCTTCTTTTCTTTTCTTATATCCAAAAAAAAAAAACCCCAACACTTTTACTTTCTTTTTCATTAATGTTTTCATCTCTTCACCTTTCATTTCTTTTCTTCTTCATTCATGTGTCATCTCTTTACTTTTTATTTATGTTATTTTCTTCATATTTTTATTTTTTTACAACCCTTTTCTTTGTTTCTCAACTACTTCTTTGTTTGCTCTTATTATATATATATATATATATATATATATATATATATATATATATGTGTGTGTGTGTGTGTGTGTGTGTGTGATTTCTACAAAAAAAAAATATTTTTTGTAAATTATAGGAATATTATTTCTTTTTATTCTGATGAAGGTTATTCGCGAGCGCCCGGCAGTCGCAAGTAATACTCATGTTATTTGCGCCCGCCGAGCAGCCGCAATCAAATGAATATTATTTGCGACCGCTCGACGGTCGTGAAAGTTTTTTTGACCATTCGCAACCGCCAGGCGGTCAAAAATAGCCCCTAGGCCATAAGCCACTGCCTGGCTGTTGCGAATGACCTAAAGGTTATTGGCAACCGCCATGAGATCTCGGATGATTCGCAACCACTTGTCGGTCGCCATTCCATTTTGCGGTCGCAAATTTGCGGCCGCAAGCAGTTGCAGAAAATGTCATCTAAGACGGCCAGGAGGTCATTCGCGATCCCCCGGGCAATCACGAATGACCCATTAGGTTTGTAGTGAATGTAAGAAACACGCCTTAGCTTAATTTAGGTGCATGCACGCATTCGCTGGAAAGAAACGTTCTTCGCGACAAACTCGTTTTCTTTTTGAGTATTTGTACTTTCTCTGCTTATGTATATACTATATAGAGTCCAATTGTTTTTTCCTAAACTTTCCTGAACTGAAAGAGGGAAAACTGATCAATTAAGAATCATGCAATTTTGTTTTTTTTTTAATTCACACCGGTGTCCGCTTATGCGACTAATCCAGTCGAGCATCGTCGGGCCCTTTTTTGAGGGTGGGCTCTTCCAACGGTGTTTTTTAAATTCACAAGGCTCGAACCCGAGACCTTGCTTAAGTGAACTCATGTCCCTTACACTTGAGCCAACAACCGTTTGTCATATGCAATTTTGCTTTTCAATTGGCCGAATGTGTAATTTATTAGATGGCCCATTGACTACTCGATCACAAGATGTTCCTCTTTGATATGGAGGTTTCTAACATCTGGGCCCATTTTGGGTCGCGGCCCATGATCAAGTATATCGGGGATCAATCCCGATATGACGTCGAAAATAGAATTCGATATAGGCCAGTCGCGCCTATAAATATCCCGCCCCGCACACCGAGAAAGGCAATTAATTCTGGCCTCGGTCACCCCGCATCACATCGAATAGAGATATTCGATATCATACCCGATATCGACATTAGACATAGTCCAGCTCACGTCGGTATTCTGTCCCCTATATCGAGGACCATCCTTGACGTCATATCGAGGACCATCACCGACATCATATCGAGGATCGTCACCGACGCCATATCGGGACCCATCCTCGACGTCATATCGAGGACCATCACCGACGCCATATCGAGGACCATCACCGATGTCATATCGAGGATCACCGATGACGTCATATCGAAGACCTATCCCCGATCTCGAGCAACAGGTTTCGGGCCAAGTCTACACGAGAAACATAGTGTAGGCCTGATTTGAGATAGACTCGTTGTATTGACAGACTATCCACTTGTAACCGAGACTCGCATATATATAAAACGATATGTTGTCAAATCAGTGGCACCGTCTGTGGGAACCAAGGTTCTCTAGATCGGGGGCTCATCAGACAAGATGGCAGGGAAGAGGCAGCGAAGTACTGAAGGGCAGGGACTGAACAAGACAGATCCCAATGTGATGAAGACTGGCAAGAGGTCGAGGCTTGATCATGAGGCGCAACGCGCCGAGATGGAAAGGACGATCATTCCTTATCAGAGTGAACCAAGTATGGAGCCGGCCGGAGATTTTATCACAATAGAGATCGACCCGGGACAACCGCCCGATAGGAGCTACAATACCGCCCGATATTCGGAAGGCATTGATTGAATGTTTAAGAAGAAATCTCGATATATTTGCCTGGAGTGATTCTGACCTGATCGGGATCGACCCGAAGATTATAGAGCATAAGCTGAATGTTGATCCACGGGCCAAACTGATACGACAGAAGAAAAGGAACTTTAGCAAGGAGAAGAGCGAGGCAGCAGAGAAAGAGGTTGTGGAAAAGCTTAAAGTAGGGCATATTTACGAATTGCGCTATTCGGAGTGGCTCAGCAATATCGTCCTAGTTCTGAAGAAAGAAGCAGAGTGGAGAATGTGTGTGGATTACAAAGACTTGAACAAGCATTGCCCGCGGGATCTTTTTCCGTTGCCAATGATCGACCTTCTAGTAGTTTCAACAGTCGGGTGCGCCCTATTTAGTTTTATGGATGCCAAGAGCGGGTTCCACCAGATTTTTATGGCAACGGAAGATCAACCTAAAACAGCCTTTGTTACGGACACGGGTGTATACTGTTATCGTGTAATGCCTTTCGGTCTGAGGAACGTCGAAGCGACGTTCCAGAGGTTGGTGGCGAAGATGTTTTACAGCCTGATAGGAAAGTCGATGGAGGTATACGTGGACGACATTTTGATCAAAAGTTTGAGGGCACAGGATCACGCAGAGCATCTGGAGGAATC
Source organism: Linaria vulgaris (assembly GCA_948329865.1). Classification (NCBI taxonomy): domain Eukaryota; kingdom Viridiplantae; phylum Streptophyta; class Magnoliopsida; order Lamiales; family Plantaginaceae; genus Linaria; species Linaria vulgaris. The sequence continues at coordinate 79,644,993 of OX415252.1, forward strand.
ATTTGCCATTATGAGAAACTATGGGATGAAGCTCAACCCCAAGAAATGCACCTTCGGAGTGGCAGCAGGAAAATTTCTGGGATACATGGTTAACGAGCGCGGAATTGAAGCCAACCCAGACAAGATAGAGGTCGTGTTGAATCTCGCCTCCCCACGCTCAGTACCGGATGTGCAGTGCCTTTTGGGACGTATAACAGCCTTGGGACGCTTTATCGCTACCTCAGTAGAGCGAAGTCTTCCTTTCTTCAAAATCTTGAAGAAGGCCAAGGACTTCCAGTGGACCGAAGAATGTGAAAGAGCGTTCCAACAGTTCAAGAAGTATTTGGTGGCACCACCACTCCTGGCGAAACCAGATCCAGGCGAGACGCTCTATCTATATCTGGGCAGTCTCCGCCAACGCCATTAGCACAGTATTAGTGAAAGAAGCAAACGGAAAGCAATCTCCAGTTCATTACGTCAGCTGTGTTCTTCACGGAGCAGAAAAGAATTATCTGCAAATTGAACTATTTGTCTTGGCCGTCGTCATGACGGCTCGTAAGTTGAAACCTTATTTCCATGCACACCCAGTAGTGGTCATGACAGACAAACCACTCCGCCAGATCATGACCAACCTTGATACCTCGGGGAGGTTGGTAAAATGGGCCATAGAATTGGGCATATTTGGAATCGAGTACCGTCCCCGTACGGCCATTAAGGCACAGGTGCTAGCCGATTTTATGGTGGAGGCACTAGGTAACAGCTTGGACCATTCGTGCCACCATATATTTCCTATAAGCCAGGACCCTGGTCCCAGTTCGAAACCCTCAGCGTGGCTACTTCATGTGGATGGCTCCTCCACAGCAAACGGCGGGGGAGCAGGAATTCACCTGGTGTCCCCAGATCGTAGGGAGTTTGATTTTGCTATCAGTCTGAACTTCCCTATAACGAACAACGAGGCGGAGTATGAGGTAGTCCTGGCAGGAATCAGAATGGCTAAGACCCTCTATTCGGATCATTTGGGAGTTTTCACGGATTCGCAGTTAGTGGCTAACTATTTCTCGGGATTCTTCGAAGCAAAGCAGGAAACTATGGTTTTATATCTGACAAAATTGAACGAATTGGCGGCCGAGTTCGCTACATTCAATCTGACACAAATACCTCGATCGTAAAATGCAAAGGCATACGCTTTATCGAAATTCGCTAGCTCCTCAGACATCTTTGTGGAAAAGCGCGTGACGTTGCTGACCACATCTAGGCCTGCGATCGGGGTGACAAAAGCCAACAAAAAATGGGCCGACGTGGAATTTATTTTTCCTATCGCAAGTACGCCGTGTTGGAAGGATGAGATATATGATTACCTCGCAAATGGAACCCTCCTAGCCGACCTTAACGCCCAAAGACGACTGAAGCACAAGGCATACAGGTTTACCATTTACTAGGGCGAACTCTATAAGAGATCTTTTGAAGGCCCGCTGCTGAGATGCGTATCACCGATGGACGCCCAGTACATACTGAAGGAGATACACGCGGGTAGTTGCGAAAATCATTCAGGAAGGAGAGCGTTAGCCCAGAAAATATTAAGACAGGGATATTTTTGGCCAACGGTACGACAAGACGCCACCCTGTACTGCCGCAATTGTGAGAGTTGTCAGTACCACGCCAAACTAGTACACATGCCAGCTGTACTAATGCAGCCCCTAGAGATCACTTGCCCATTTGATCAGTGGGGAATCGATATAGCCGGTCCCCTACCAATGGCTAGAGGTCAGAAGAAATTTCTCTTGGTAGCAGTAGAATACTTTACGAAATGGGTGGAGGCCGAAGCTTTAATGCACATCACGGAGAAAAATATGATAGACTTTATCTGGAAGAACATCATATGTCGCTTGGGACTACCCCGAGTTCTGGTATTGGACAATGGTACCCAGTTCAAAGGGAAGACAATGGTCGCATGGTGCAAAGGGTTAAAAATATCCCAGCATTTTGCTGCGGTGTCCCACCCACAGGCAAATGGACAAGTGGAGTCCACCAACAAGACTCTTAAACAATATTTGGAACGGCGACTACACGCCACCGGAAGGAGTTGGATCGACGAACTGCCAGGTATTCTATGGGCATATAGGACTACACCCAGAACATCCACAGGAGAGGCACCGTTTACTCTAGTATACGGGTCCGAGGCGGTAGTCCCAGTTGAGATTGGCATGCCAACATACAGAATTGCGGAGTATGACCCGCAACACGCTGCACGACTGCGAAAAATGGACTTAGAAATGATTGGTTCCACTAGAGAGCAAGCTTATCAACGGACGGTGGCCTTCAAAGTAGCAATGGTCAAGACTTTCGATAAACGAGTACACCTCCGAAGCTTTCAAGTGGGTGACCTGGTGTTGAAAAGTGTGAAAGCAAGTAAACACGTGGGGAAGCTACAAGCTAATTGGGAGGGACCCTACAGGGTCACCCACGCCAACGCGAAAGGCTATTATTATCTCGAGGACATGCACGGCGAGCCCCTTCCCAGGCCATGGAACGTGCAACACCTCAGGCGTTTTTATTCTTGAGAGATTCAGCATTTCAATCACTATTAACAATGTAAAGAACTACGCGACGCTTGATTCCCTGCACGGGATACGTAGGCAACCGGATATGGTTCAGCACCAATCTATCGTTAAAACTATCATGATACAAAGAAAAGGCTCCTACCCATAAGCGGTAACGGGTTCCCCTGTGATAACGGGCAGACTCCTACCCATGAGCGGTAACGGGTCATCCACAAAGAAAAGGCTTCTACCCATGAGCGGTAACGGGTTCCCCTGTGATAACGGGCGGGCTCCTACCCATGAGCGGTAACGGGTCATCCACAAAGAAAAGGCTCCTACCCATGAGCGGTAACGGGTTCCCCTGTGATAACGGGCGGGCTCCTACCCATGAGCGGTAACGGGTCATCTACAAAGAAAAGGCTCCTACCCATGAGCAGTAACGGGTTCCCCTGTGATAACGGGCGGGCTCCTACCCATGAGCGGTAACGGGTCACCTGCACAAGAAAAAATCCCATGTGATAACGGGGTCGATTCAAAAAAGTCCTTGTGATAACGGGGCTAACCCAAGAAAAAATCTCATGTGATAACGGGGTCGATTCAAAAAAATCCCTGTGATAACGGGGTCGATTCAAAAAATTCCCTGTGATAACGGGGCCAATCCAAGAAGAACTTCCTCTGACTCCCCATTCAACGGGATACGTAGGCGGGATAGGTTTACTTAGCCTTCGACCGTTATCTGTTATTACCTTTTTATTTGTTGCTTGGCACAATCTTATATTCGATGCAGGGATATGTCCTAAGCGGACATTGCAGAAGGGCAGAGAATTGCACAAACAATTGGGTAATATCCCCCTAGATATATATTTAACACATCGCCCTCTTACAGGTACAACAGGTACAAACGGGTACCACGGGCATGATAGAGCACTATGAAAACATTATTTCTAGTGTAAGACAGATATTCCCAGATTGAGGGAACATCCCTCAAATAACACATGCACGTCATTTCGTGCTTTCGTATTAGCTTTTATGTCGAAAAATTTTCTTGTCTATGATGTTTTGCAGGGCTCAATGACGTACATATTCAACGACGACAGAATCACCAAGAGACATAGTCAAAACGACAAAGGAAAGGCTCACCCACAGCAAAAATATCCCCTGTGATAACGGGGTCGATCATAAACATCTCAACGGTAGCGGGTTCCTGTGATAACAGGATGCGCCCCTACCCACGGTAAAAATATCTCATGTGATAACGGATGAACCCCTACTCGCAAGAAGAACATACCCTGTCTTAAGGGGAGGGCTCTCACTCATGAGCGGGAACAACTCACCTAACAAAGATAAGGCAATCCCATGCCCATAACACCAGACATTCATCAGGCTATCACAAGTACTATGCGACAAGGATAGAATATTCATGATCACAGAAAGAATTGCACAAGATATGATTTATGCAAATAAAACGCCTTTCATTAAACATCGCGAAAGCAGCTCCTAGTCAATAACATGGGGCACACTTCACATACAAAAAACTGCCCGAGGAAATAACTGCTACAATATCAAAAAAATGTCACCAGCCGACAACACAACTACATATCGTAAAGAAACTCGTTACTCGCGAGATCAGTGAATAACTCGGCCCGAAGATCGTCCCGATGAAAGGGCCCAAGCCCAGATACATTCATTTCAAATTCGGGAAATTTCCAGGGCTCGGCACAAATATCGTCAGCAAGTTCATCCATTCCCCGGGGAGACAAAACTTCTGGGTATTTATTCCATTTCGGACTACTACTTTTTGGATCAGATAATAACTGGGAATACCGCATCGCACGGGGGACCCTATAACGTTCCCTAACGTACGGTCTTGCGATAGCCCAGACGGGCACCCTTCCGCCATAAGGCTCGGTAGTCCCAATCATATCAGCCCCGACCGGGGTACACCCATATGAGGGGGGAGAGTCTTCGAAGTTAAAATCACTATCCTTTATAGAACCATCAGCACCTGCCTTGGTGTAAGGCGAAGATACAGTTACCCCGTGGCGAGCCAAAGTTTCAGTTAATTTCGCATTCTGAGTTTCCAAGTTTTCAAGGGACTCTCGATACGCATCGCGTTCACGCTCTAACCTAAGATTACTGGCACGCAGACGTTGGGTCTCGGCCTGGCTACTAGCCAATTCCTTCTTCATCTCTTCCTCGGCAACCAATGCTTTCCACGCTGCGTCACGAGCAATGCATTTCTGAGTTTCAGCAGCACGAGCCCGACTGTTAGCACGATCACGACTAATTTCACTACGCGCAATCATCGCGCGTAGTTCTTTCACCAAAGCATCGTGACGAGCCTGCACCTCCCCAAGCAACATGTAATCTCTGCACGGTTCATGGAACGTGTGCCCAAACTGCCAAAGAACCGAATAATCATTAGTAACGAATAAGAGGGTATGAACATTAGTAACAGCTACAAACAACAGGGCAAACTCCTTACTGTATATAGCAGCATCAGACATATACGTGGTGCTAATTCCACCCCCAAATCTCGGCACAATTCAGAAGGATCAATATTTCCATAAATAGTTTCCAAGCCTCGAATAGCATCCTCTTCACGGATATTATTATTCCCAATCCGCATAATTAACCGTTCCGAAAGAGGATCATGAATAAAAGAGTAATCTTCCCTCAATGGCGCCCTACTGACAGATGGCCCCTCAGTATCAGTGTTTCCAGGGGATGTCGCAGCACGCTTTGCGGCCGAAGTAGACGAGCTCGGAGCGGCCGACACAGCAGGGACCTCATCACAACTTTCTTCATCGGGATCAAGGTCTCCAATCCCGGCACCGGGCGACAACGCAAAATGTTGTGGGTCAGAATGGGAACTTTCCCCAAACCCCCTGCCAATGCCTCAAAGCGAGCCCGAGCCCGAGGATGCCAATAGTTAGCCGGTGCGCCTGCTGGCGGCAGAGTCACTTTGACCCGGGGAGGGTTGGCAGCCATACGTTGATGGGAAGCGTGATCCACGGTCATAGCATTAATTCTATCCTCTTCCAACCGAATACCTTCCGCTATGGCAGTGCGATCTCCAACAATAACGCTCCCACCATAAATATTTGACTGCATTACGACATACTTATCAGGGAACCGAGAGTTCCGTTCATGAAGACGAACTCGGGGTAACCTTAGATTGGCGGAGATTCCGGAGACTTGCACCGAACCGTCATCTAATGGCGCGTCCCTCGCAGAAGTTTCAGAATCAGAAGATTCATCGTTTGACACGACGAAAGCATTCCGCCTAGCAGGGCCAGCTGCACAATACTGCGGCGATACAACAAGTTTTTTCTTCTTCGGAGATTTCTTATCACGAACCATCCTCCGGCAAAACAACTAAGGAGACTTATTGCAAAAAAAAGGCGCAGAATATCAAAAGCAAGGTCGAGAAATATATCAAAATCTATATCGAAGGAGATATCGGGGAAATTTACCGATGTAAAATTCGATGTAGCCCCGACAGTGACAACACGAGGGAATAAAATAAGTGAGGGATGACAAGGCAGGTATCGACTTTTATAACAGACAAAAGTAGGGGCCCACGGCATTAAACGCACTACATCGGGGATTACATCGAAACTCATATTCGATTTGATTTTCGACGTGAATTCACCGTACCAACACTACAACTTATAGTTCAAACGAGGACCTCGTGCAATGCGGTAACTACACTAGGGAACCGCACAAACCAGTTCCAAGTGCACTCCCCACATTTTCGATTTTCGTCCTTCGAACTGGGGGGACGTGGGGTACAGGTAACCCGAAAATTCAAAACTAAATTTGCAAATTCTTATCTCCAGGATAATAATCCCCAAATTGGGGGACTACATGATAGGGAGGTTTCTAGCATCTGGGCCCATTTTGGGTCGCGGCCCATGATCAAGTATATCGGGGATCAATCCCGATCGAAAATAGAATTCGATATAGGCCAGCCGCGCCTATAAATATCCCGCCCCACACACCGAGAAAGGCAATTAATTCTGGCCTCGGTCACCCCGCATCACATCGAATAGAGATATTCGATATCATACCCGATATCGACATTAGACATAGTCTAGCTCACGTTGGTATTATGTCCCCTATATCGAGGACCATCCTCGACATCATATCGAGGACCATCACCGACATCATATCGAGGATCGTCACCGACGCCATATCGGGACCCATCCTCGACGTCATATCGAGGACCATCACCGACGTCATATCGAGGACCATCACCGATGTCATATCGAGGATCACCACCGACGTCATATCGAAGACCTATCCCCGATCTCGAGCAACAGGTTTCGAACCAAGTCTACACGAGAAACATAGTGTAGACCTGATTTGAGATAAACTCGTTGTATTGACAGACTATCCACTTGTAATCGAGACTCGCATATATATATAAAACGATCTGTTGTCAAATCACTCTTCCTCCATACCCGTTCATTATTTTTTGTTATATTGTTTGGTGAAAATTTCGTAGCGTTAGTTAATTAATTCCACTTTTTTTACCAAAAAAAAAATGTTAATTCCACTTTCGCAGAGAAAATTGCACGCATGGGAGTACCCCCAGCAACAAGGGATAACGTAAACTACAGAACTTTTATTGCTAAAATAACTTCATAATCATGTACATTGTAGAGTACGTCAAATCTTTTTACTTTAATACATATTTCCTTGCATCTTCGAGCATCACGCACCCTTTTGTATCTGAAAAAAATCGAAACGAAATACAAGTTAGATCTATAAAAAATTGCTGCAAATACTATACATCAAATAAATTTTCAGAAAAAAAAAGAGCAAAATCAAATAAAGATGTCCAAAAGTATTGGATCACAAAATTGGAAAGCAAATAAAATTAGAGAAAAGTATGTTACATGCTCGGGTTTAAGAGATTTATTGGCAGGACGTGGTGGTGCATTCAGGTGGCCCATACCAGGGCTATCACCAGGTGTTGTAGGAGAATAATGTACCACAATATTCATGCTCTTATAGCCCTTAGGTTTAGAACGCGCATCATTCAGTGTAATTCTGCATACATAAAGAAAAAATGTTTTTATTATTTCCTATTTATAATCCTATGCAAAACCAAAATTAATTGATTATTAGGCATCTAGAGTTAGATAAACTATTTTTACTTGTCACAATCCACATTTGGCTGGATGGAAACTGGAACGGCAACTTTGCAGAGTTGAGGAAGTAATCTCACTCTTTCGTGATTAGCGTTAACCAACATTACCGCAGCTTGTTTTAGGCATCGAGAAACGGTTTTATGGTCAGTTTGGGTAACTGTTGCTTTAGACAGTGTCCGAACACCCTGGCAACATGCAGCGGTAACGCCTCCGACTCCTATAAGAAACTGTTGGCATGGCATAAGATATGCCATTGCTTGCGTGCATGAAATGGCACTGGCCACCGCGGAATTGGAGGATAGTATGAGAGCTAAGACCACCAGGATTGAGAAGCAAGTATTTGGACTATGAGCCATTTTGTTCTTTTCAAATGTAAGCATTTGAGGGATATATATTGAACTGAAAGAATGTTGTGGTGGTGAATTTGCGATGAGTGATGAGCTTTATTTATACTGCAAGGAAATATATAATGGAACTTGGTTTGTTGAGTTCCAAATTCCAATGCACCTCTTTTTTTGGATTCTACTACCTAAATTCCTTAATATATGCTAACATGTTAGGAAGAAAACAAAGTGTAGGAATCAGTGTTGAACATACGTTTCTCGTGGTTTTGGGAGTGAATGTTGTGCGTGACATAACGCGAACTAAAATATTGCCATTCAGGATTATAAGATGCTTAATTAGTTAATTGGGACTAGGATAAATAATGTTAAATTCAGTAATTGTGATGCGTAATGGTAGGGGTGGGAACGGGTAAGGGAAATTCCCTTACCCGTACCTTCCCACGGGAAATGTTCCCGCGGGAAAATTTCCCGTCACACTCCTTCACGACGGGACTACGAGGGACGGGATTCCCTCCAGTCGAGGGACGGGTAAGGGAGTCATTCTCCGATTCCCCCGGGAGGAGGGAAATCCCACCATTTTTTAGAAGCTATAAATACTAGGTTTATTGGGAGTTTAGTTGCAAAATAAAAAATACATGTATGTGAAATATTAGGAAAATGAGGGACCAAATTAAAATTATCTAACCTACTTCATTCTATGTCTCTCACAATTCACAATCCAACCTGCTCTGCCGCCGTCCGCACAGCTCATAGCCTGCTCTCACACATCCAACGCACTCACGCTCTCTTTCAACTCTATCTTTCTATCTCTCACAATCCGACCCGACGCAGCTGCAACTTCCGGCGCCGGACTACCCCATCACGCCATACGCAGCCGCCACTCCATCCGACTCTTCCCCTCTATCAACTTAAAGTAATTTTTTCTTTTCTTTATAATTATTCATAGTTAAAATTGATAGATTGTTGAAGGCTGAAAGCTCAATGTGATTGTTAAATTAGTTAAGTAGTTTTGAATTTGATTGATTTTAAACTGCAGCTACCATTGCCTTTTCTATTCTATCTTTTTGAATTGTAATGATCATGCTTAACTCAATTTCCATAAGTATGAAATCTATACCATACATATGATTTGCATTAATTTCTTGGATTCGCTATTCTGTAGCGGTGACCGGTGGTTAAGTTATGCAGTTGAGCTTCGGAACTGTGTTAATCAGCAGCTGCTTGAATAATACCATTTGTTTGAGTTGGTTGATGTGTATTTTTGGTATATCCAATCGTTGTTGCTCACAATCTCTATATCTGGTTATCTGTGTACATATCAATATTGGGTGTTAATTTGTTTGGTCATTTTAACAGAAGACATTATACTTGGAAAAAGTATAAATAGTTAAATACATTGTTACAAAGTCATTAATTTGTTATTGCGGTATCGCCTATTCCTTTAATACTTTTGTGTAAATTGAGAATTGAATTTTTGTATAATAGGTGTTGGCGTGTTGCATATTAGAAATGAAGAGACCAACGAAGTGGAGGGATTAAGGGATCCCATGGCGAGGGATCCCTCGGCAAGGGATCCCTCGGCAAGGGATCCCTCGGCGAGGGATCCCTTCAACTGGAGGGACGGGAACGGGAGTGAGTTTTTGAATCCCTTGACGAGGGATCCCACGTCGTGGGAACCCATCCCTCCCCCACCCCTACGTAATGGTATGGTGTGAAAGAATATTAAACAAATATATACGTATGTTTAGTTAGATGCGATCAAGAGACCGTGTAATTGAAGTCAGGTTAATTATATATGAATCAAGTAAAATGGATTTGTAGACAACAAAGAATTTATGTTTCCGATCCTATCAGATCGTGATGGAATTGTTTTTTCATATGGCATACCAAGAGTATTAAAATAATATTTTTTAGCAACACAAAAATGTAAAGACCACATTTCTCTTACTTTATTGTGGTGTATGACTATTGAAGGGTGTTTTTATATTTTTTCATAAATAAAAAAATCAGTCGTAAGTTGTAACCAGCTCTCACATAAGAGAAATTCTGGGAATCGGTCATGACTCAGGAGATATATAAAACGTACATGCTACAAAAGAACAAGTTGAAAATCTTAGTCGCGTTAGCGGTGGAAAAATAATTTATTTCGGGATACTACATTGATTAAACATGTAAATTTTAACAGAATATTATGAAGAATCTATTGCTATATTAATAGCGAAGCCTTCCTCCTCACAAAAAAAGTAGTTGGGATACCAATTTTTGATTTTCCGAAAATCACTACAAGAAAACTAAATTGGAGCTAACTTTATGCAAGGAAGATAATAATTTTCAATCAAAAGGGCCTAGCATAGAAATATTTTGATCCAATTGGCCCAAAAGCAACACGAATTGCAATTTCTTGTCGCGAAATTTTTCGATCAAGTTGCCATGTTGGATCGAATCATTTCGTCGCAGCCCTCCCCTCCACACAAAAAAATGCGCACACACACTAATGGCCGCAACTCACCGTCGTTGACCACCATTTCGCCATCGTGGACCGCCATTTTCTTCAACCAAAAATAAAATGCTAATCAACTCTACTCATCTCAAGGATCATTTCGATATAATTTATTTTGAGTTTCGTTTGTTAATGTCATTTCAATTGTGATTATAATAGTTATTGTTGTTTATCGGTTATATGATAGAATTATTGTTGCATTAGGTTCAATTTAGAAATTATTTGAGGTATCTTTAGAAATATTATGCTTTGGGGGATTAATTTATTGTTTAGAATAATATTAGGGGAAGAAAATGTAGTTAGTTTAGTTCAACAAACCTTTGGATCTCATTGTCAAGAACAAAGTTTATTTGGGGTTGGAATGTAACTTATTTAGAGTATCTTGTAAGAATATGGTATTTAAGAAGCTTTGGATTATTTTGCAATTATTATGTAATATACCAAAAATTATAGGGTAGAGAATATAATTAGATGCTTAATTAGGATTCCATTATCAATATTGAACTTTATGTGAGGATTGAAATGATATTTAGAAAAAAATTAGGTGGAGTATGATATTTAGAATATTTTGGGTACATTTGACAATATTTAGTTTGTTAAGAAAATTATAAACAGTGTAGAAAATATAATTACATTTCTTATTAATTAGGATTCGTTTCTATCGTGATTACAGTTGTTGTTGTTGTTGTTTTTTGATTAATTACATGATTTTGATTATTGTTGTTTTAAGCATGTTGCTTTTAGGGGTTAATTTGTAGTTTAGATACGGAGTAGGATTGGTTGAAAAAAATAGGATTCAATTGTCAACTTTTGAGTTTTGTGGGGTTGAAAAGCAATTTAGTGAAATTTTTAGTAGGAATATGATATTTAGAATAAGTTTTTTTAAGTTAAGAAAATTATAGGGTATAACATATAATTATATAGATATCTTATTATGGGATTCAGTTGTGAAGATTAAACTTTTTTTGAAGTGTAATGTAATTTATTAAAATTTAAATGGTGGATAGAAAGGCACATTTTTCAAGGGTAAGGGTAAGGGAAAGTGTAAGGCACTAGCTAGGGGTAGACGTAATAGTACACCGAGGGATTTTACCTACGAGTTTCCCAATGACGATATGTTGGTTCAGGGTTTGGAGGACGCGTGGGCGTTTATGGGTGGTGTACAAGAGCTGCCGGTGGACATCACCATTCCAGTCGAGTCACCACATGGCTCATCTCTTGCTACATGTGCTGATATACGTCGGGGATCGCCACACCTTTCAAGTAGTTCTGCTAGGCCGGCATCGTTAATAGGAGTGGCATCAACAGTAGGAGCAGTTTCCACAGTTAGAGCAGACGAGGAAGGACCCTCCTAGCCTACCTTAGACAATGATCCTTTGGCATTATACAATTGTGACAGTGACAGAGCTATAATAGCGCGTGGACAGAGCTTGGCAGCACGGGTTCCACTGAACCCCGAGGATCGATTGTGGATCAGACTTGATCCCTACATAGGCTCATTAATCGACCACCTTGGAATTGTTGAATCCATTTCAACCACTTGGAAGCGGAAGTAGAAAAGTTGAAGGGCAAGTGGACTTCTTTAAGGAAATTTTGCCACTAGAACGTGACGATTTCTAGAAAACATTTAGGGTAATTTGTTAATTTTAATTCAAGATCAAAGTATTATACATTTAATTAATAGGAATTAATTTATACTTTTTATTTAACTTGTTTACTTTCATTTTAAATATTCAGGATCAATATGGGATCTCGACCATGAAATGCGTATTAGATCTATTTGGAAAAAGTTAGGCAACAGACGTTTTTGCTAGTCATTGAACAATTAGAAGACAGTGTTCGAGAAGATATCCGAAAGGCCCGAATTAAGACATCGGCACAAGATATGAATTCCAAAAGATTGGCACGCCACTTTCAAGGAATATTGGGCCACCAGATGAGGGTAACTTCTCCAAAGGTTAACATGTGTAATGGGGAGAAGATTACTTGGTATAATGGGAGGTGAATCGGCTAGCAGTTGGGTTAGGACGAGGTAAGATTTAATTTAATAGCTTAATTGTTAGTTCTTAATTTGTTCGTCTTAAATTTCTAATTATATTAATTTCTTAATTTTTTTAATCATGTTGTGACACAGGCACGTCGGAGAGGGTGTTCGGTGAAAGATTTGGCTTTGCCTCTTATATTTAAGCTAAGTCGATACAAATTGGATAAGAATGAAAATGAAATTTGGTAAATCCCGAGATAGGAGCGGAATATGTAAGTAATATAGTCATATAATAATTTTTTTATCTTCGATTTTGAGCTTATATATAATATTCTTAACTTTTCATTTCTTTTTCTTTGAGAGAAAAAAATCTTACTCGAGCTTCAGATTAAACGTGGGCCAAACCCTGTCAACTGGCCGAGGTAGGACATTGGGACATGGTTGGCGGTTTGTAAGATGAAGAAAAATCAGGCTAGAATGTTCTCATTTACACAAGATGGTCCGACGTTAGGTGTTCAAAGTCACAAGTACTATAGGGAGGTGCCTCAACTAGTGGCAACTCATCCCATAAGGCGGTGCATCAGGCCGATATTGCTGCTATCAGACAGATGCAAGAGGAGGCACTTAAACGCGTGCTTGTGAGGCAGAGATGCGTAACTACCAGCACCTACAGCTCGTTATGAGCACACTTAGGTCCTTTGCGCAAGATAACCACGTGCGGGCCCCGGTCATTCCAGATATACCTCTGTCAGAGTGGTCACAGCAGAAGTGGCACCAGTCATAGCCCGTTGGGCTAGAGTCGATGTATCCACCACCGCAACCCACTTGGTCAGGGATAACTAAACCACCACCCTAGCAGCAGTGGACTTAGCCCGAGCCCCAGTACACGCAGTAGCCGCCGTCTAGATCATTTTCATATACATCTACACAACATCATGATTATTTCTCGTCGCAGACATGACATGTATACAAACTGGATACTTCCAGTATTATCTGGCAGGCTCCACTGGTCGTGTCATACACCGCGGCACCACAAGTGCGGGGGCGCAGCCGACCGCTAGTCAGACACAAGGGTTGCAGAGACAGACGACGGGGATTGGGGGTATGCTTGGCCAGCAGCAGGAGTACGACTCATTTCTACTAGGGGGTATGACTATGGACGAGTTTTATGCCTTGGCCGATGAGCATTTGAGGAGCCCACCTGAGTCGAGATACCCACAGCCTTAGTTGTTTTTTGGTTATTGATTATGAACTGTGTAATTTGTTTAATTTGGAATGATGGAATGATGTTTAGACGTAATTGTGTTTGTAATGATGTTTGAAACTATGTGATGGTTTTATATTTTTAATAATGTTTGTAATATGTTGTACCTGCATGAGCATCCCATGCTTTTCAGGTTTACTAAATTTTAAACCAAAGAAATTAAAAAATTAAACATTATACAACGTAACAAATTAAACTCTACTTTGGCGTTCAAGTTTCAAAATACAATACATAACAATCAAAATGCGTAAATATAGTATAATAAACTACTCATAATCTGTGTCACAACTATCATCATCTTCGACCGCGTCATGCACATCCTCGTCTCCTATGTCATCTTCCTCACTACTCACTGCAACATGATCATTCTGAATTGCCACTTGAATAAATTCACCATGCACGGCTAACTGAGTCAAACTGAATATGATTATTAAAACATATTGGAGTGTGAGTGTAGTTATATAAAGTTTTGGATGGAAGATGCAAAAAAAGAAACTGAGATTTGAAGTCATGTGCATGGCACACGCATGATTCCTGGTAATAATATAGAATATTCCGTCACCGGAGGACCAAAAATAAGACTTGGTTACTTTAGAATACCAAAAAGGGTCTAAGGTACTATAGAGGACTAATTTTGAAACGTGGTTATTATAAAGGATTACAAAGTAAAAAATTCCCTTATTTTAAGCTAAAAACTCCTACAATCGTGAACGGGTATAGACTCTTATGGCTTATGGTGGAAATTTTCAAATACATTAATATTTATTTGTACAATTATATCCTTGTCTTTTAGTAAACAAAGAAAATCATCTATAAAAAAATGTAAAAGCTTATAATACTATTTATTATTGAATCAGTTTTTTAGTAAATAAATTTATTTTTTCCATGATTTAGAAGATTTTTTATTTAAATTTGAATAAAGTTACGTTGAATATCCCTTGAAGTTACGTTAGTTTGATCACATTATAATGTTTCAAGTTAAAATCCAACGATATACTAATCTAATAATATGGGCGTGAATATTTATGTAACTCTTGTAAGCATCTTTTTATAAAGGAGATTTTTGTTTATAACTTACCAAGTAGTTAATTTGTTAAACCGTAATAGTCTTCCGTTTGTAATAATTTTTATGGTATACAAATACATTATTTAATAATAAATAAGTCGGGGATATTATAGTCAATTTATAAGAAAAAACAGCATTGCCATAAAAAAACCACTTGTTAATTAGTTTTTCAAACCACCTTCAGCCTTAATTTAAAGTTGTATTTAAGTGATTTAATTATGAGCTCATATATTAGAGAAGAGTTTGCAAACACTAACTTAGAGTTTGTTATGTATCCTTTTTCTTTTCTTTTCTTTTTTCAAATTTTAAATTATAAAAAGTTCTAATCCATGATTTATGAATAAATTGAAATTTGATGTCTAAGATATTTTTTGTTACGTTCCTCATTGGAACTTGCGGCAAACGAGACCTAACAGAAATATATTGATAGTAGATTTATTTACAAATCATTTTTGACGAAAATGTGAAGGAATTTAGGAATATAATGCATTTCATTGACTTATATATATACATATACATATGTGTGTCTTTATAAATACTATGTTTTGCTTATTGCTCAGGATACGCTTAACTGGAGAGTACTTCCATTGGATCGGAAAGGGCTAGGGTAAGTCTTTCTATACGGCTGGCCACCTGGTTCTACACAAAGTTGCAGGAGTTATTCCGATAGGCTCGAAGCTAATTAAAGAGAATTATCCAGAAAACGAAGAACTTACTCTATTGAACCCTTTTCCACCTGCATTTGCAAGAGATACAGATTGATATTTCAAGTTTGAATGAAACAAAAAGACCCACACAAATTTGAAATTTCGCCTATCTATTTCTTGGTTTATAATTTTCGGAATACGTGTTATTTGCATGGTATATAAAGGTGTAGCAGATCTGAAGAATTGGATTTGAACCTATATCAAGCAACTTTCTTTTTCTTTAGTAGTTTTTTTATGAGGCATTATGTGCCAGAGGCAAAGTCAAAACAATAACAACATTAATATAATGGCAAAACAATAATAACATTAATAGTGTTGTCTCCTTCCAAAAGATAGCAAGGCCCTTGGCGTGTGGCGATCCCTGTTTAGGCCCAACATCACTCAGGAATCAGGATCTTTCATTAAGATCCTATAATACGAACAAAATAGTTAGTAACTTTTTGAAATAAAGTTCATACCATTTTTATAAATTTAATTAGAATAAAGAAATATGATTTATGTCATATATAAAAGAATAGCGTAAAAGAATACATGGAATGGCATTTCAATAGAACAAAATGTTGTAATGTAGACCATTCGTATAGAGCGTAAAACACGGCAATAATTGAATAGCTATTGTTGAGGGGGTGTGTTTTTGGTGTCTGCCATGTTGAGTGGTGTGTTTTTGGTCTCTGCTATGTTCAGTGGTGCTTTTGAATGGGTTGTGGTGATGTTAATGTTTGATGTGTGTCTGCTACATAACAAAGGATTCACATAACAAAGTGTCTGCTACTTTGTTTATGCTAATTAGTATAAGTGCAAGTGTTGAGTTATGTCCTCTAATTGTACTTATCATGTTTTATTATTTTTTTACTAGTGAGTTTTGTTTTTTGAAAAACCGAGGAGATTTATAACAAAGTAGAAGAATTCGGTTGAGTGGTGATGATAATGATAGTGAGTTAGTAGTGTGTGTGTCACTGTGTTGTTGATATTTTTTCAAATGGTTAATTGTTCTTTTAAGTTCATAATTCTTTGGCTTATAAGTAGACGTGGAGATGATATTATAAATGTTGATCCAGAAGAGCTGATTTAACAACAGAATTGATATCTTGGTGTAATTTGAGCTGCTAATTTATTGTTTTGACCGTTCAAAAAGCCGCAGCATATATTGTTCAGCTCCAGTTGCAGAATGTCGCACAGCAGGCGCAAATCGCCACACAGGCCAAGCACATTAAGGACATTGAGGAGCGACAGAAATATGATATGAGAGCGATTTATACAAAGTTGGATTTGTCGCTGCCTGAGCATTATCGTGAGTCAGGGTCTGTAGGTGGTGGTTCAGGAGGTGTAGATGGTTCAGGGGAAGTGGTGATTCAGGGGGCAGAGGGGACAGCGGTGGTCCAGGGGATAGAGGGGATGGTGGTGGATCAGGGGGCATTGGTGGGTCCCAAGATGGTTCACATACATATGATACGAACTGATTCGCCGACTGAAAATATCTCGCACGTTCACTGAGCTAGCTGAACCACATTCTTTACTAATGCTATACTCTTTTTTTGGTATACATATTGTAAATATGTAGTCTTAGCGGTGTTCTACTTGAACTGGAATAGTAAGCTATGCTCCTTTTTGTGTCATTCATATTGCAATTATGTACTCTTTAACTATGTGGTGTTCTAGTTGGTTTGTTTATGTAGTATTGGTATTAGTTGGTGTTGTGAGGTAGATGAAACGATTTTGTTGTTGGAATGGTACTTTAGTAACAATGTTTTATTGTAACATGGTATTGTGAGGTGGATGGAACAATTGTGTTCTTGGAATGGAGTTATTTTGAATGTTTATTGTTATATTGTCGTGGATTTTGTCGATTCAATTTCCAGTTGGTTTGGCACGTAATGCGGTCAAATTTCCTCATCCTATATCAATTAGTAGCCTTTTTTTTAATAATTTTTGGTTTAGCAGCTGTTTTAGCTAAGTTGGTAACATGTTTTTTTGGTTCTTTTAAACAGAACAGAAGCAACAGTTTATGTTGCTTCCGTAACAGTTATTCATAATTTATATAAAAAAAAATTAGAAGTCAGCTAGCGTTTATTCGCTAGCTGATTTGCTGAGCTGGAGTTAGCGAGCGAAAAAGCACAAACGTGGAATTTACCCTTTATTTTTAATTTTTTGGGGATTGAATGTTTATCTATTTGTTTAATGTTAATGTTAATTTTAATTATTCAAATATAATTATTACGTTTCTAAATAAAGATTTTTATTTGACTAATTTAATTAGAGTAATTATTCATACCAATTTTTATTAGTCAGTTTTAATTAGTCAACTTTAATAATGCAATTTCAATTCCTTAATTTAATTGGCCCATTTTCATTTGTTTTTTATAATTATAAAATCTTATTTAGAGAATGTTAATTGGTTAGGATGTATTTTTCTCTCTCTCTTTTCTTTGTATTTTTCTTTAATTAATCATGTTTAACAATGTAAATCCAGCTAGCACTTTTTTGAAAGCAATGACTGTTGATGTGGCACAAAGGATTTAGCTAGCGAAAATTTCATTGCAGAACAGTTTCCAACAACGTTTTCGCTTACAATTATTCACGATGGTGTCTTGCTACGGATAATAATGTTTGTAAGCGTTTATTCGGTTACAAGTCTTCTTTACGGAATTTTTGCTCGCTGATTGTCCAAGCTATATAGCAACATTCTTGTAGTGCCTAAAAAGACCCACACAAATTTGAAATTTCGCCTATCTATTTCTTGGTTTATAATTTTCGAAATACGTGTTATTTGCATGGTATATAAAGGTGTAGCAGAGCTGAAGAATTGGATTTGAACCTATATCAAGCACCTTTCTTTTTCTTTAGTAGTTTTTTTATGAGGCATTATGTGCCAGAGGCAAAGTCAAAACAATAACAACATTAATATAACGGCAAAACAATAATAACATTAATATTGTTGTCTCCTTCCAAAAGATAGCAAGTTGTAGGCCCTTGGCGTGTGGCGATCCCTGTTTAGGCCCAACATCACTCAGGAATCAGGATCTTTCATTAAGATCCTATAATACGAACAAAATAGTTAGTAACTTTTTGAAATAAAGTTCATACCATTTTTATAAATTTAATTAGAATAAAGAAATATGATTTATGTCATATATAAAAGAATAGCGTAATAGAATACATGGAATGGCATTTCAATAGAACAAAATGTTATAATGTAGACCATTCGTATAGAGCGTAAAACACGGCAATAATTGAAAGACGAAAAAAACGACTCACAGATTTTACGTGGAAAACCCCAAATTACTTTAGGGTGAAAAACCACGGACAAGGTAGAAGAACTTCACTATGAGTGTAAAATAGGAATTACAATACTCTGACTTTTACCGTAGTAAAGTCGCACAAAACTCTCTATTTTTACCTCAGACTAACAGCACTCTTAACCACTCTTTATATATTATTGTTTAATTATATAAGAGAAGGAAAGATATATTTTTGGGATGGATTAAAAATGCAGTGAGGTACCTGCTATTTATAGCCTAACAAAGGTGTTAAACTAATGCGGCGATTAAAGAAAAACTTGCATTAATCAACTGCCCCAACACAACAATAATGTTGCACCATCATTTTTTATAATGCACCGCCCCATCACTGCTGCACCAAGAAAGGAAATAGTGTTGCACTATTAATTAAAAATAATGCGCTCCAACAATCTCCCACTTGAAGATTTGATTAGGGACTAATCAGATCTTCACACCATTCTTTCTACCTCACCCTTCATGTTGCTCACGTTTTCACCAGACCACACGAGGACCGACACTGAACAAACTTGTCAGCATTAACACTCTTCGTCATGAAATCAGCTATGTTATCCTTAGTGTGAATCTTCTGCACATCCACATTACCCTCCTCGACTTTCTCACGAACAAAGTGATACTGGACCCGAATATGCTTTGTCTTGGAATGAAACGCTGGATTCCTTGCAAGATGCAACGCACTCTGACTATCACAGAATAGAGAAATACTCTCTAGTTTGTATCCGAGTTCCTCCAGAACCATTTTCAGCCAAATCGCCTCTTTACTGGCATGCGTGACTGCCACATATTCAGCCTCCGTTGTTGATCTCGCAACAACTGACTGTAACTTTGAAACCCAACTAACTGCACCTCCAGCAAGAGTAAACACATATCATGTCGTGGACTTGCTTTTGTCAAGATCACCTGCATAGTCAAAATCAATCAGCATATCCTTTCACCACCAATCGTGCACGATACCTCTCCACTTGGTCATCACTGTTACGTTTGATTTTGTACACCCATTTGTTGCCAATGGGTTTCCTCCCTTATGGTAGAGATACAAGTTCCCACGTCTTATTCTTATGGAGTGCTTCGATTTCCTCCTGCATTGCTGCCATCCACTGAGCTGCATCTGAACTACTCATTGCTTCCTGGAGAGTTGATGGCTCCCCATCCTCAGTTAAAAGACAGTACGCAACATTGTTCTCCATTAAAAAAATCTGTGTGCCAGCCTGGTGGTCTCTTGACACGTGTCGATCGATGTATCCCCGAGACTCCAGACTCTTGTGTCTCCTCAGATTCATGCTCTGGTTCAGCAAGACCCTCCTGCTCAGCATCCTTCTCGACTACCACTGTCGTAGTTTCTGGATCTTCACTTGCACTGCTATCATTTCCTTTCTTATCTTACGTGAAGATAACATCCCTGCTTACAACGATCTTGTGGGCAGTGAGGTCCCACAAACAATACCCATTCACTCCTTTAGCATACCCTAAGAACAAACACTTCCTGGATTTTGGGTCCAGCTTTGTTTTCTCTTGAGTATTGAACATAACATAAGCGGGACTCCCAAATACGTGGAGATTAGAATAATCAGCTGGTTTACCTGTCCACACCTCCATTGGTGTTTTCAGCCCAGTGCTGTTGACGGAGATCGGTTCACCACATAACAAGCGGTATTGATTGCTTCTGCCCAGAACGACTTTTCTAAGCTTGCAGCTTGCATCATGGCTCTTGTTTTATCCAACAAGGTCCTGTTCATCCGCTATGCCACCCCATTCTGCTGCGGAGTGTATGCCGTAGTAAACTACCTCTTAATCCCAGCATCTTTACAGAAGTCGTCAAACACCTTGCCAGTATATTCCCCTCCATTGTCAGATCTAAGGCACTTGATCTTTTTCCCAGATTCAAGTTCCACCAGCGCTTTGTACGTCTTGAACATTGAGAACACCTCGGCCTTACTCTTGATCATGTACACCCAACATCTCCTGGAATAATCATCTGTAAAAAACAGAAAATACTTTGCACCTCCCATAGATAGTACTGGTGCTTGCCACACGTCAGAGTGAATCAATTCTAGAATGACTTTACTTCTAGAATCTGAACTACGAAACTTTATACGATGTTGCTTGCCAACAACACAATGATCACAAAAAGCTAAAGATACATTTGTGAGGCCCGGAAGTAGTTTCTTCTCTACAAGAACCTTCATGCCTTGTTCCGACATATGCTCGAGTCGCTGATGCCAAATCATAAATGATTTCTCAATCGACTCAGATAAAACCATTGACGCTTCTCCCACTTGCAGAGCCCTCCCCTGTACCATGTATAAGTTTTTGGCAATCTTGTCCGCCTTCATCAGTACAAGCGAACCCCTTTTAACTTTCATGATCTTGTTTCGCGACCCAATCTCACAACCAAGATCATTCAGTTGTCCATAAGACAACAAATTCTTGCATAATCCCTCCACGTGTCGTACATCTCGAATGGTCCGAACAATCCCGTCATGCATCTCCAGCTTGATCGTACCGATGACAACAACTTTCAAAAGTCCATTTTTACAGCTATACACAGATCCTCCAGCGATCGGTGTATACTCATGAAACCACTCCCTCCGGGGAGTCATATGAAAACTGGCTCCTGAATCAATAAGCCATACATCATCGAAACCACGCATACCTTGAATAGCTGTTGCTGTTTCACAGCATAGTACATCACCATCATCTGAAGTGCTAGCAACGTTCCCCTGAGGATCAAACTCTTTTTGTTCGAATCCTTAAGATTCCAACAGCCCTTCTTCAAGTGACCTTTCTTGCCACGGTGCCAACAACTGCCCTTGGTCTTTGACTTGGATCTCCCCTGTTTCTTACTCCCACTTGCACCGCGCTCCGTCTTTCTCCCTCTTGTCACTGACAAGGCACCTGCTTGTTGCGAACCTGCCTCTCTGTCTTCTATGTTCTTGCGCCGACTCTCTTCTTCCAGAATAGCGGCTGCAATTTCATCGAAGACCAAATAATCCGTGAGGACATTATTTGTTAAGTTGGTGACAAGCTGGTCATACGAATCGGGCAAACTTTGCAGCAGAATTTCAGCACGTTCAACCACTTCTATTTTATGACTCAACGATGCTAATTGAGAAAATAGAGTATTTAAAACATTGAGGTGCTCAGTTACCAAGTTAGATTCCGCCTAGGGCTGTGCAAAAAGAATTGGATCGATCGAATCGGGTGAAAATCGATCGAATGATCCGATCCGAGGATCGGATCGAATATTTGATCCGACTTTTGATTTTTGCCTTAGGATCGATCCTCGATTTTGGAGGCTGAGAATCGAATCGGATCGAATACTCATCTTATTTTTTAAAAATAAATAAATATATAATAGTATATATATAATATTATATTTTTATCTATAATGATAAGCCTATTAAGATGCTACTAAGATATTTCTATATATTGTTGGTGATACTAACATTGATCAAAATTGGGAGTGCTGGAGAAAGTAGTAACCTTGAATGAAGTTGCTGATAAGCCAGTGCATAGTCTGAATGGAAAGTGTAAAGTGGTGAAAATTAATTTGTGAAAGTCTATCTTTTATAATTGATTTGTGTTTGTGTCAAAAAGTGTGATTGAGAACCATATGAAAGTGAATTTTGTAATTCAGTAACTTTGTTTGAATATTGTGGTTGGTCCCATTGATATTAAATTAAATAAGAAAAAAAGAAGAAAAAATGATCGAAATCGAATCGGATCAGATCGAAATCGAATGATTTTGGATCGAATCGGATCGTTTTAAATTGATTCGATTTCGATCCTCATTTCTCCAGGATCGAAATCGACTTCCAGCCTCAATTCGATCCGATCCGATCCAAACGCACACCCCTAATTCCGCCATCCTCAGTGTGTACAATTTCCGTTTAAGGAAAATTTTGTTGTGTAGGGACTTCGCCTCATACAGCTTGTTGAGATGGTCTCATATCTCCTTAGTTGTCCTCTTCTCCTCAACGCTTGACAACACTTCGTATCATCTGTGATTTCCACCGGCCTGTCGTCGATCGCTGCGAGACACCCATATTTTCGCAAGATGGCTTTGATTTTCAGCTTCCACAATGAGAAATTACTCCCGTTGAATTTTTTGATCTCAAATTTCGCCGTCATTGCTTCTATCACGTACCACCGTCACTGAAAAATAATTTCAGTACGACACTCACAGATATCACCGAGACCCCGGATATGAACCGAGGCTCTGATACCACTTGTTGTAAAGTGGACCCTTCGTATAGAGCGTATAACACGACAATAATTGAAAGACGAAAAAAACGACTCACAGATTTTATGTGGAAAACCCCAAATTACTTTAGGGTGAAAAACCACGGACATGGTAGAAGAACTTCACTATGAGTGTAAAATAGGAATTACAATACTCCGACTTTTACCGTAGTAAAGTCGTACAAAACTCTCTATTTTTACCTCAGACTAACAACACTCTTAACCACACTTTATATATTATTGTTTAATTATATAAGAGAAGGAAAGATATATTTTTGGGATGGATTAAAAATGCAGTGAGGTACCTGCTATTTATAACCTAACAAATGTGTTAAACTAATGCGGTGATTAAAGAAAAACTTGCACTAATCAACCGCCCCAACACAACAATAATGCTGCACCATCATTTTTTATAATGCACCGCCCCATCACTACTGCACCAAGAAAGGAAATAATGTTGCACTATTAATTAAAAATAATGTCGCTCCAACACAAAAACAAAAGGCAAGCTACTTTTGTGTCTTATGGATGCTCCCTCCTGTCCGCCTCAAAGTCCATCCCCTATTTTTACCCTATGAACAACTTGGTCTAAGAATCATAAAATTGGCAACAAATAATAATAAAGAACGAAAGATTTATTTTAGTTTTGTGCAATGAGCAAAACGTTCTTTCATTTACCTAAGAATTTTACGCCTATTAAGAATGATACTAAATGAATTTTTGCTAATCTATAGCTCAATAATCATTTTTTTATTTTGGGAAAAATAGTAACTTACATGTCGCAGTCTGGACGAGGCACAATGGGCAACGGTAGATCAATCTTGCATACGTTTGTCATTTGTTCGACATTCGCTGCATCAACCTTTAAAGACAATGCAGCTTGCTTCAGACACTTGCATAAAGTCTTTGGATCTCTTCCGACAGCCTTTTGTTTCAAAGCCTTGGCGCCTTCACAACATGCGATGCTGACATCGCGATCGCCGCCCATTAGATAAGATCGACATGGCAACAACTCTGTTAAGGCTTCTGTGCATGAGAACGCATTCAAACCAGAAATCTGCAAACTTAAAATTACAAACACATAGATAAAGAAAATTGAAAAATACTGCATCTTTTTCTTGCAATACATATTATTCGAGAGTCATGAAAAACTAATATCCTAATATGACCATTTTTTTATAATCGATTGCATCATGGATTTAAGGTGTTGTTGTAGTGTGTGATTTTTCTGAGAAAATTGTGTTATAATTTTTCCTTGCCCGTGTAATCTGATATACAAAAATTTGAAGGTTGCAAGACAAAAATCATGTAATTATATATGTTGCCATTTCGGGTTGTAAGAACAAGGTGTGATAAGGTGCAAAATGAAGTATTCAGAGAATCCTTGTTCAAATCCTACCAAAAGATTGTTGACTTTTACAAGTAATCTTTGAAATAAGAGTCCAATTACCTAATCTGCTGTCTTCCTATTTTTCTTTATCCTTTTTATCTAAACTTACATTATTTGTTTCAAAGCTGGAATGTGGTGAGCCCATTAGACAACTTCATCAGGAAGCGACAACCCAGCAATCATTTATTTTGACATCTATTATATTTAAACTCGTAACAACAATAATATCCGAACACACTACATGAATACTAAGGGAAAACAATTCGTTTGGTCCCATAAGTTGGCACCCTCACGCATTTGGTCCCGTAAGTTGGCACCCCACGCAATTGGTCCCGTAAGTTGGCACCCCACGCAATTTTAGTCCCGTAAGTTGGCACCCCACGCAATTGGTCCCGTAACTTGGCATCTCACGCAATTTTAGTCCCACCTCCGCCTGAGCTCAATTGCGTGGAGCCAACTTACGGGACTAAAATTGCGTGGGATGCCAACTTACGGGACTACAATTGCGTGGGGTGCCAACTTACGGGACCAATTGCGTGGGGTGCCAACTTACGGGACTAAAATTGCGTGGGGTGCCAACTTACGGGACCAATTGCGTGGGGTGCCAACTTACGGGACCAAATGCGTGAAAGTGCCAACTTATGGGACCAAACGAACTTTTTTCCCTGAATACTAAACTTCGTACTATAGAAATAAATTATTTTCAAGTAGCTATCTAATAGAGGATGTTCCATTTAAATTCCAAGTTTGAACACAATGCATTCTTTGTGCTTCAAGCAAAAACTTCGAAACCATCGAATTAGTATCTCCAAATCCTAGATTTTTATTGGAATCTCCGATAGTAAAATGACATTGTATAAGTTTGTGACGGACCCACGCGCAAACTCTAGTACTATTTCATTCTTTTGTAGTTCGTTAATATTATGTATGTTAAGAGCTAAGAATTAGAGAACATCCACATCCGATAACAATCGATTGATGGCGGTGAGTATTCAATCAAAATTCGACTTTTTCTAATCAACTTGTAAAATTAATTATGATATTGATAGTATGTTCCTACTGACAATTTCAAAATTTAAAATGATTGATTTATATTACAGATTTTTTGATTATTTCAAACAACTCTGCTGCAGTACCGATCACACGTTCCTAAGTTTGGCAACTGGGACGGCGACAACATACCATACACCACCTGCTTTGAGAATGCGCGCAAGGAAAAAGCTGGTGGCATTCGCATAAACCCAAACGACCCTGAGGAGAATCCAGAGGCCTTCAATTTTCGAGGTCATCCTGTTGATGGAAGCATCAGTAATAGGCCACACAATGGTCGTGAAACGTATCTTCCTCAGAAGAATTCAAGTACTCATAACAGGGTGGCTTCACAATCAAGTAGTGATAAGAGCAGGTCCGATAACTCGACACCAGTAGAGGTTAGGCCAAATCGCGAGCGTAAACGATCTGATCGAACCAAATATATGACCGGGAGCCAGGTACCGCCATCACCAGGACATAATACGCTAAGTTATACTGAGGACTTTGTAAGTATTTGTAATTCCTAAAATGAAATAATTGATACTAAGCATTAACGATCAATCGTGAATCTGATAACGGTGAAACTATGGTGGCAGTCTGGTAGATCAGCATCGGTACCCAAATTTGGCGAATGGGATGAAAAAGATCCAAGATCAGCAGAAGGATTTACTGTCATTTTCAATAAAGTGAAGGAGGAAAAGCATATAGCAGCATCCAAATTCCCAAATGTGCCTCTTCAGAATATCAAACAGAATCAGAGTAGCGAGAAAAAGACTAGATCAAAGGTATGCGTCCGTTTATGTTGGAGATTGTAAGTAAATTAATAAAAATAAATTCACTTTGTACACTTGAACTTTTAAATGAGACGACAACTTAACATAGTATCATATCCCACAACCATCCATTTATCAAAATAATTGTCACGTGTTAGGTGTAGCAAAGAAAATTTATAGACTTCACATGGAAGGGCGTTGTAACTAGCTTTTGGATAGATCGTGAAGTTTGACGAAAGAGTCTCAAATCATTGAGCTTTCTTTAGTTCTTCACACTCTTGACATATTTTCTCATTTCTGTATTGCAGAAATATTGGTGCTTGTGTTGAAGAGGATACTTTGAGCTCCGTGGATACAACAACAATTGTACTGTCTATATAATTACATTACAACATTATTAATCTTTTCTTCGGTAATAAATTAAATCATCTTACTCCACGGCATTATTTATCTCTGTTTTTGGATACCAAAACCAATTGGCAAAATTAAGTGTATTGTTTCACATAAGGGAAAATAATTGATGTTTATATTTGGTTCACAAACTATACGAATTCAAATCAAAATGAATCATGCCTGTGTGTTGCCATGGCTACTTTAAATTCGAAAATCATATACCCTGCAATTAGCAAATTTAAGTGATTTAACGAACTGCAAGCTGTATTCCATCAATGAAAAATCAATTAGGCCCCATGCTTGACTCTTGTTGAACCACATAGTCTTAGGAATGCCTTGTCCAAAGCACGTAAGGCGCCTCCAGATTTTAAATTCAAAATTTGACAAGTTAATTACAGATTTAAATTATGAAGAGAAAAATACGAATCTAGCTTATAAATATTTGTTAAATCTAACCTTTCAATGATGTTATACCTTATGTGTCAAAGGAAAAAAAATATTTAAGCAAAGAGACTGAGATGCAAGAGATAAATAAATAAAAAAATTATTCCGAACACGATTCGCTAAACTCGTTTTTTCATTAACGGTAAGGACTCCAATAAACCAAGGTAGAGAGGTTTTATATTTTGAAGTCATGTGGCAACTGGTTGTCTTGTTACAACATTTATTTTATGAATTCTCTATTTGGAGAATATTTTCATCGATTGACCAAGATTGAACGTGCAAGACTAGGGAAGAGACATATTTTGAGATAGGCCTTCTCCTAGTGTTAGCGCTATTTTAACTATAGACATGGCCTAAAGGCCTTTTGTTCTACTTTCTTGCTGGAAAAAAAAAAAAACAAAAGAAGGCCACAAAACAAATTAAGACAACAATTAATTATATATCCTGCATATTTTTGTTTTGTCAGATCAGATACTTTATTGTTGCTTGTGAATTCAAAACTACTTGAAATCCGTAATAAATACAACGTTGTCCTTCTATTTGGTTGGGCCATATATATATATGCAAATTTATTATTTGAAATTTTAAAACTTGGATAATATGTATGTTCCTTATTTCTAACTTAATATACAGATTGCACGTTTAAATTGACAATTCGTAATACTACCTCCTACCTAAACCAAATTTCTAATTTAATATACAGACTATAGGGAATACTACCTAGCTAGATCAAATTTCGTGCAATGAATCCTTTTAATTAAAAGTGAAAAAAAAATAACTCAGGTCCGGCACAATGCAGAAAAAGTAATAGATTATATAACCTTTCGAAAACCAGCGACTTTACAAAGAAATGTAGGGTACTTTAGACTTGAGAACTGGAGAGAAATGAACACCTAATATAAAAAGAAGCCAAATTCTTTCTTCTTCCCTCTCTCAGGGTTTTTCAAATCAAATTTGTTCTTATCTGTTCAAAAACACACACACACACACACACAAACACAATCGCCGGTCGTGCAAAAATGGGAACCATTTCAGCTCCGATTCGCTCGTGTTCTGAAAAGCAGCTACAGATATATAAAAATTGGTTCATCGCTGCCGATTCAGGTTTTTCTTTTCTCAAATTTATTGCAGATAATTTTTTATAATTTTTGCTGAATCTAATTTTCATTGATTTGCTTCAATAGACGGTGATGGTCGATTCACTGCAACCGACGCGACGACGTTTTTCTCTATGTCAAATTTATCCAAGTCGGAGCTCAAGCAGGTAAACCATTTGATTACATAGAGCTTTGTTTATCGAAATTTTGCGATGAATGTCTCTCGAAATGATATGATATTTGTGTAATCGAAGGTTTGGGCGATAGCTGATTCGAATCGACAAGGTTTTCTAGATTTCAAGGCCTTCGTTACTGCAATGCAGGTGTTTTGCTTTTCCTGTTAATCATGAATCTCGTGTTACTATTCACAAAATGTGCTTACCTATTAACATTTTCGTGGCCGATTTTGTCGGATTTAGTTGATCTCTGTAGCACAGCAAGGGGATGAACTCACCTCAGATCTCCTTAAAAATGAAGGTGAGCGGAAAACCTTTATTCTTTTTATCTCGTAATTATATGCATTAGCAACATTGTCTAGACGTCGAGCATCTACTTTTATACCGTACTGACTTTAGGAATGTGAAATTATGAATTGTGCTAAAAAATGAGGTGTTGTATACACATTTGTAGGAAAGAGTGATTTGTTGTCGGCACGTGTTTAAACACTATTTCTCGTATTGCAGGTCATCTTTATACATTGGATCCTCCATCAATGGAAGGATTGGATGAACTATTGGCAGTGAGTACACTATAAATATGATCCCCTTAACTTGTGCTTGCATAAGAGGGTTATTCATGTTTCAATGAATTTTCACATTTTCTTTCACAGAAAAGCACAGGTCCAAAATCGGATACCGATTCTGAAACAAACGGTAAGTGGTTAGTTTCAATCTTTGAATACAAATTTTTCTATTTGAGCTTTGTCTTGATGAAAAACAGAGCGCGATGCAGGTGACACTCAGTTGCAACCAGCACCCCCAAAGAGTTTGTTTAGCAAAGAGAAGGTATAATTTTTTCTAAGTCAACAGATTGATGACTCTGTAAGACATGATGTTGGTGTCTATATAAGTTATAGAGCTATTTGTGATGTTAATATACTTATTCATCCATAAGTGCTTACGATATTTTTTAAACAAAATATCACAAGTACTATTGTGTTAGTGTAGAAAAGATGATATGTGGTGTTTTAGTGAGTTAAGCATATCTGCTCTCTTATTTTAATTGTGATTTGGTTGCTAGAATATAGATCCAGTATGGTAGTAGTTATTTTATACATGTGTCAGATTTTGAACTAAAAAGGAATTGAACCTTCCGAAAAAACTGATGCCTGAAGCCAAAAAAAAAAAGTGATATAAAAAGACAATTATATATAAGATAACTACAAAATAGATAATCAGAATATCTTAGAAACAAATCTTAACAGTATAACGCAAATACAAAGAGTAACGTGGATAATAATCAAGAATAATTAGGAAAATACCTTATGACAATTTCTAAGTCATGAGTTTTATTTATTTATGAGTTTATATTTTGGTTAAGTTAGCATTTTAGTTTATGTTTATTCCTTAATTATTAGAGTTTTAGTCGGATGCATATTATTATTATTGATTGCTATTGCAATATATATCTTCTTGTTTTCTCTATTCTAATTCCTCCTCTTTCTCGAATATCTCTGAATTTTAATCTCTTTTCCAAAATTCTCCAATCTCCCTTCTAATAATTCTCCGATCACTATCAACAACTAATTAACCTAATTACATAACAAGGCAATATTATGAAAAGAAACTCCCTGACAAGTTTGTCCCAACTTTTGCAGAGAAATGCTCCTTTTACTCCTATGACTCATGTAACTTCGGTGATCGATGGCTTGAAGATACTTTACAATGAGAAGCTTAAGCCACTCGAAGCTACTTACCGGTTTAATGACTTTGAATCTCCTTTCTTGGTGAGTAAGTTTTATATTTTGATATTCTTGTTTATTGCATTAACATTTTTGTTTTGCTTAGAATTCTTTCATGTGTTGACATTTTGTGGGATCAGTAGTGATAGATCGGATGTCATTGTTCTCTTTGTTTGCAGAATAATAGTGATTTTGATGCCAAGCCCATGGTTATGCTTCTAGGTCAGTATTCAACGGGGAAAACCACGTTTATCAAGCACTTGCTCCAGCGCGGCTATCCAGGTTGAGTTCTTTACATTAGTTAAAAGACCTGTATTGTATGTTCTTGCTTATGTGTTTACCTTATCAGTTTGGTTTTTATTTCGCACAGGCGCTCATATTGGACCTGAGCCAACTACGGACCGGTTTATTGCAGTCATGGTACAAGAAGGAACATGATGAGCACATTCATATGTTTTTCAGTTATAGGAATAAGTAGAAACTGACAATTTATTGAAGAAACCACTTTTCTGAAATTAGAGTGAAGAAATTCATGCTTGAACTTAAATATTTGTGCTTTTTGCTGCATTTTCTTCCTACAAGCAATTGTTTCACCAGAACAGCTACACTGTAAAAATCCTATGCTTTTTTTTTGGGTAAATTATTGTTTTGATCATCCAAATAGGTTGGTGATTTGCAATAATACGTGATCTTTTAATTGTTCATAATCCTTCCAGTGAGGTTCTTGCAATCCGTTATTGCTTCATTACCTGTAACATTCTCTCATGCACCATTCTGCTAATGCTATATTGTCATGCTTTTAGTCTGGAAAGGATGAAAGGAGCGTTCCTGGAAATACCATTGCAGTTGATGCTGACTTGCCATTTAAGGGATTGAATACTTTTGGTGGATCGTTTTTATCGAAATTTCAGTGTTCCCAAATGCCACATCCTGTAAGTTACAAACCGACAACACACTAGAATATTACTTTTTCACTTTTCCAGTTTATGTTTTTGTTATCTAATTGCAACATTTATTTACAGCTACTTGATCATATAACACTTGTGGACACTCCTGGGGTTTTGTCTGGCGAAAAGCAAAGGACTCAGAGAAGCTATGATTTTACTGGTGTTATATCATGGTTTGCAGCAAAATGCGACCTAATTCTTCTTTTGTTTGATCCCCATAAACTCGACATCAGTGATGAGTTCAAGCGGGTCATTTCTTCATTGCGGGGTAATGATGACAAAGTACGTGTTGTCTTAAATAAAGCAGATCAAGTTGATACTCAACAGGTAAGATTAGTCATGGATATGTGGATTATTACTCATTTTTTGTTTCTCTTCATTTTCGAACGTCTTTTGATAGTATAGGCGAAAGGCTATTAATTCTCATATTTTTCTTCATACTTCACATTCCAGCTTATGAGAGTTTATGGTGCACTCATGTGGTCGCTCGGAAAAGTTCTGAACACTCCAGAGGTGGCGCGTGTTTATCTAGGGTATGTTCATCTATAAACTGAATTTATTTTTCATGTACAACTCAACTTAAATATCCTGTAGTTAAGGGAAAAAAAATCAGATGAGCTTCAGCTAATATCATCATCAGAACAGTCCCCAACTGCTGCTTTAGTGTTACATCATCCGTCTCATGCGAGCACGTGCATATTTACTTTGTCTCAGATAATTTGATGCAGTTTAACAAAGATTCATTGTCCATCTTGGCATTACACTATTTCTCTTGTTACACATTTTCCAATTGATGTTGCTTCTCTTGTAATGTAACTTACTCTTGCATTTCGAGTTTATTCAGGCACTGTTTTGCTTTTCTGTGTAATGTCTACTTCTGTTTATCCAAAATAAGTTGACTTGGTAGATTATAACTCGGTACCAATCATCTTTTCTTCTCATTGACAGATCATTTAATGACAAACCTGTGAATGAGGCAGCGGTAGGTCCCATGGGAAAGGAACTCTTTGAAAAAGAGCAAGATGATCTCTTACAAGACTTAATGGACATACCAAAGAAAGCTTGTGATCGCCGGGTATGCCAAACGTTTACATTGTCCAAGAATTGTATGTTATAATTAGTCTCACTGTGCATGTAATCTTCATCAAAACCTATTTCCAGATTAACGAATTTGTTAAACGGGCTAGAGCTGCCAAGATCCATGCTTACATAATCGGACATCTCAAAAAGGAAATGCCACTTTTAATTGGCAAGGCGAAAGTTCAAAAGAAACTAATCGATGATCTTGACATTATATTTGCAAAGGTGCCTCTTTCTTACTCGTCCTTAACTCATACTGATGATACTCGTTTCTTGAAGCATGTAGGTTCATACTTTCTCAAATTTAAATTCTTGAAACAGATGCAAAGAGATCTTCATCTACCAAAAGGAGACTTTCCAGAGGTGGATAAGTTCAGAGAGGTTTTGAGTACCTATAACATCAACGAGTTTGTAAAACTAAAGCCGAGAATGATTCAGGCTGTGGATGGCATGCTTGAGCACGATATTCCGGAGTTGCTGAAAAATGTTAGGAATCTGAATATCTGAAAAAGTGACGAAAGCTTGACCCATGTTTGGATCGCCTATGGTCCATAATCTTCAAAGTTTGGTGACTTGTAATATGATTTAGAAGCCGTTTGAGAATTTAGGATCAAAATTACTTTGGCCAAATTGTGAAACCTTGCACAATTGAACCGTGCAAACTTGAGGAAAAAAAAATGTATTTTCTCATGTCAGACTTTGTTTCTCCATCATTTTTGCTTTTCTTTATTCTTTTTACAATCTCATATTTTTTCTTTCTTTCAATAGGTTGCATAGCTTAGGCCACAACAACGTGAGCCTGTGACAGAATTTCTTATACGGACAGGCAAATTGATCAATATATATTGCAGTTAGATGTTCATAGTCAGAATACTTTCTAACCTCTTTCAAATTTAATAATTAATAAATAACTCCAAGTTGGAAAATTAAATCAACAAATAAAGGCCCAGATTTGTCGACGTAGTATACTCAAGTTTAAAGAAACGCTTTTTTCTCGATCAAACATTTGACAAATTTTGGTCTTATAAATAATTTACAACAAATCTTCGTATTATGATATTAATAGTTATGTAAAAATGTAAATAATTTGAAGGTTAAAGACTTAAAGTACAACCAACTTCTTAAAGTTGAAGTATTACTAAGAGTTTACCTTAAGTGGTTGAGGGAGCTAAATGTCACGAGTCACGCCTAACCTAGTCGAAGACTTGTGCGGAAGACGTAGTCGCATCGCACGCGGGTGCGCGCGAGGGACGACGCCCACGCTCATCTCAAAGTTTTGTAGGTTATCATGTAAATATAACAAAACCGAGGGACTAAGTTGAAATACTTGTAGAGTGGTCTAGAGTTTTCTAGAATTGTGTGGATAGTTGCACCGCCTTACTAGGTCAATTAGGTTTTCGCCATTCCTGGCAGCAGTAGAGTTAGAGAAACTGCTAATTACTTATGTGGCGTCCACCCCAGTTAAGTCGGTGCGGGTTAAGTCGGTGGAGTCCGGCCTATATATATGTAGCATCTGTACCATTTTTGGCAACGAGTGAAAATTTCCGAGCATACTGGAGCACTTATACTTAGCTTTCGATTCCGTCTACTTTTCTCGCACACTTACGCACACTTAGCGCACCATCAGCTTGGAGTTAGGCTGACTTATCGAGCAAGGGTGCTGACAAGGCCACACGTAGGTGAAAAAGGTTTAAATACGTGACACGTGGTATCAGAGCCACGGTCGGGGATAAGCAAAGACTCTGGGCTTCCGCACAAGTGATCGTTGCAACGTTTGTTGGGGGACTTGTTGCGAAGACAAGTATGTCGGATTCAAGCGCAACGGAGCAATGAGCAGCGCCAGCCCACGAGAGGTAAATGCATGCCAACACTTAACGTGGCCGCGCGCCCTCTCGCGATCCGTCATCGATCCAGGGTCAGAAAGTGGATGCATGTTGGAGCAACGTGTCGCATCGGCCAAAGGCGCATTGGGAAAAGCAAATTAATTGCTCGAGGACTTTGTGGACCGAGTCCGAGACGTAGAGGACGTTGATGTGAAGGACTTGGCCAACCGATTGGCTTCGTTGGAAGACCAGGTACTTTCTAGCCATAACTCGATTTCTTTCGAAGTTCAATCAGTTAAGACTTCTATGGACGAGATGCAAGAGGAGTTCAAGGCCATGAAGGAAGAGATAGTAGTGTACCGGTGAGTCGTTGCCCATGCAGACGAACATCGCGCACCGACAGCGCAGCGGGTCAACGTTCCTAGGCCGAAGCCATATAACGGAGCACAAAATGCACGAGAGTTGGAGAACTTTTTGTACAACATAGAGGTATACTTCTCGTCCGCTCACGTAGACGACACCGCTACTCGGTTGAGCACCGTTCCACTCTTTCCTACCGACGTTGCTATGCTTTGGTGGAAACGGCGTCATACCGATATCAAGAAGGGGTTGTGTCGTATTGACACACGGGATGATTTCAAAGCCGAGATCAAAAGGCAATTCTACCTGGAGAACGTTTAGTTTGAGGCTCGGGATAAGTTGCGGCGCCTACAACACCGCAGTGCGATTCGGGACTACGTGAGGAATTTCAGGAGATCACGCTCGAGATCCCGGACTTGACCGACAAGGATGCATTGTTTACATTCTTAGATGGACTTAAGTCGTGGGCTAAGCAAGAGTTACAACGGAAGAATGTGCAAGACCTTGTCGTCGTTGAGTCTATGATCGAGTTTAGGCCGACGTCTAAGGGCAACAAGCAAACGACAAAGGGATGCCATGATGAAGGTAAAGGAAAGGGTGGGGGACCATCGTCATCACGCTCACTGCCGAATTTAGGTACGCCCAAACCTTCTCAATCTAATAAACCAGGGACATCAAGGCAATCTTGCCGAGGGCCGGGCGAACGTCCCAAGTTGAAGGACTCCTATCTATGCGGTAGTGTCGATCACCGCATAGCAGAGTGCCTGCAACGTGGGTGCATGGCTGCAATGTGGCAGAAGCTTGAAGAGCAATCGCAGTCTGAGCAACTAGAGGGAGAGGAGACGCACATGGGGTCGATGCGTTTACTCAATGTCGTTAAGGCTCAGGTGGAGCTGAAGAAGGGCCCAAGTCGTGGGCTTCACTTTGTGACCGCAATTATCCAAGGAAGGGCGGTGAAAACCTTGGTAGATTGTGGGGCAGAGTACAACTTTATGAGGGACAGTTTAGCAAAGGAGCTCAAGCTTACCGTCAAGCCGATGATCGGGGCGATGAAATCAGTGAACGCACCGGCTAAGCCTAGCGCGGGAGTAGCCGAGGCCGTTCGGAGGAAGATATGGGAATGGACGGGCAATATCCCATTTACAGTCGTACAAATAGATGCCTATGATACGGTGTTGGGGCTCGAGTGGTTCTATCAAGTACGTGCTTGCATCTTGCCGTTCACTAATTTGTTATTTATCTTAGATAGCAAGAATACTTGTGCCATACCGACGAAGTGGGAGACAAAAAGGACGAAGATGTTATCGGCGATGCAATTCACGAGGGGATTGAAGACCGACGAGTCCTTGTAGTCTTCCCCATTTCAGAAGATGAGCCAACAGCGACGAGCACGGTGGACGTGCCGAAGGAGGTTCGGACGATCCTTGACGGGTTTAAGGACATTACGCCCAATGATTTGCCGAAGAGACTGTATCCACTAAAGGACGTGGACCATAAGATAGAGCTCGTTGCGGACACTACGCCGCCATCATGAACACCCTATCGGATGGCACCACCTGAGTTGGAGGAGCTTCGACGCCAACTCAAGGAGTTATTGGAGGTAGGTATGATCCAACCATCCAAGTCGCCGTATGGAGCACTGGTCTTATTTCAGAGGAAGCACGATGGGTCGTTGTGGATGTGCATGGACTATCGTACGCTCAATAAGCTTACCGTCCGCAATCGATACCCGATACCGCTCATCGTCGAGCTATTCGATCAACTTGGAAGAGCCAAGTTATTTTCTAAGATTGATCTTTGATCAGGCTATTGGCAGGTAAGGATAGCCGCGGGGGACGAGCCGAAGACTGCGATGGTCACCAGGTATGGTTCTTATGAATTTCTTATTATGCCGTTTGGACTAACCAATGAACTGGCTACGTTTTGTACTTTGATGAACAAAGTGTTGGGACCATTCTTGGACAAATTCACAGTTGTGTACCTGGACGATATCGTCGTCTACTCACCCAACTTGGAGGAATACGTTGAACATTTGAGGCAAGTGTTCCAAGCACTTTGGGAGGCCGAGTTGTACATCTAGCTCGAGAAGTGCTCATTTTCCCAAGAAAATGTGGCGTTCTTGAGATATAAGATTCGACACGGACGTATCATGATGGACGAGTTGCAAGTTCGTGTTATCATATAATGGAAACCTTCTGAAAATGTCCATCAATTACGGTCATTTTTGGGACTTATCAATTATTACCGGTGGTTTATCGCGGACTATTCAAAGATAGTCGCGCCCTTAACGGAGTTTCTTAAAAATAACAAGTCTTGGGATTGGGACGAGTCGTGCCGACAAGCTTTCGAGGAGTTGAAGGCACGAGTGGCAGAGGAGTCGGTACTTACCCTACCCGACCACTTGAAGTCGTTCGAGGTTCACACCGATGCGTCCGACTATGCTATCGGCAGAGTGTTAGTCCAAGACAGGCATCCGATCGCATACGAGAGCCACAAGCTTAACGAGACAGAGTGACGCTATACGGTGCATGAGAAGGAGATGATCGTCGTGGTCCATTGCGTGCGGACATGGAGACATTACTTACTTGGGAGTCAATTTACAATTCAAACGGACAATGTGGCTACGAGTTATTTCCAAACTCAAAAGAAGCTAACTCCCAAACAAGCGAAGTGGCAAGAATTTCTAGCGGAGTTCGACTATACGCTAGAATACAAGCTGGGGGCATTGAATCATGTTGCAAACGCCTTGAGCCGGAAGGTCGAGTTCGCTGCCATCAGCCAACCACTCAGTTCATTGAAGGAACGCATCAAGGAGGGGCTGGAGCGCGACGTTGCGGCCAATAACATTCTGGAATTCGCTCGTGAAGGCAAAACTTGAAGGTTCTGGATAAATGACGGGATTCTTTGCACGCGAGGCAATCGTATCTATGTGCCGAAGTGGGACAACTTGTGGCGCGAGATCATTCGAGAGAGTCATGATACTCAATTGGTGGGGTCAGGGATGAGACGCACGGAGGCGCTCATCGAACATACCTATTATTGGTTGCACATGGGGCAGGACATTGAACACTATGTGCGGACGTGTCTTGTGTGCTAACCAGACAAGATCGAACAATGGCAACCTAGAGGAATTTTGCAACCATTGTCGATACCGGAGCATCCATTCGAAAGTGTATCGATGGACTTCATCCCTTCGTTGCCTAAGTCCGAAGGTTGTGGCACCATCATCGTCGTGATGGATAGGTTCTCAAAGTATGGAACTTTTATACCGGCACCACCCGACGTGACCATTGATGGGACTACCAAGTTATTCATGCGATACGTAGTGAAGCTTTGGGGCATACCAAAGACGATCATAAGTGACCGAGACCCACGCTTCACGGGTAAGTTTTAGTCCGAGCTTTTTAAGTTATTAGGATCTAACTTGGCCTTTTCTACAAGATTTCACCCGCAAATGGATGGGAAAACTGAATGGGTGAACGCTTTATTAGAGTTATACTTTAGGCACTTTGTTAGTGTCAACCAACACCATTGGTGCCATCTACTCGATACAACCCAGTTCACATATAATTTGCAGGTGAATGAGTTGACGGGGCGTAGCCCGTTCGAGCTAGTAACCAGAAGGCAACCAACGACACCTCAATCAGTCATTTCCGGCTACGAAGGGAAGAGTCCAGTAGCCTACAAGTTCGCAAAGACTCTTCCAGAGGAGACCGACATGGCCCGAGCTGCGATGAGCAAGGCCACTAAAAAGATGAAGAAATATGCAGATCTTAAGCGGCGTGCCGTGGAGTTTAACGTTGGGGACAGGGTCATGGTGAAGTTGAACACGCATCAATTCAAGAGCTTACGTCAAGTCCACAAAGAATTGGTGTGACGGTGTGAAGGACCCTTCGAGATTGAGCAGCGCATCAGCACGATGGCATATCGACTGAAGTTGTTGCCCAATCTCAAAATCTATCCGGTCTTTCACGTGAGCCAGCTCAAGCCCTATCACGAGGACGGGGAAGAACCGGACCGAAGCATTTCCAAGCACGTACCGACGACTGTAGTTACTCAATTCGATAAGGAGATCGAAGAGATTCTAGCCAACCGCACTGTTAGGAAACGCGGAGTCAATCGAGGCATTCAAGGCAAGCAAGGCGCTGAGGATGTCGCCAACTTTGGTGGGAGAGGATGTCATGACTTGCGCCTTACCTAGTCCAAGAGTTGCGCGGAAGACGTAGTCGCATCGCACACGGGCGTGCGCGAGGGACGACACCCACGCTTATCTCAAAGTTTTGTAGGTTATCATGTAAATATAACAAAACCGAGGGACTAAGTTGTAAACATGGGTGAGCCTAGATACTTGTAGAGTGGTCTAGAATTTTCTAGAATTGTGTGGATAGTTGCACCGCCTTACTATGTCGGTTAGGTTTTCGCCATTCCTGAGAGCAGTAGAGTTGGAGAAACTGCTAATTACTTATGTGGGGTCCACCCCGATTATACCTAGCTTTCGATTATGTCTACTTTTTTCACACACTTAGTGCACAATCAGGCTAACTTATCGAGCAAGGGTGCTGATAAGGCCGCACGTGACAGTAACCTTCGGTGACAAAGGTTTAAGTATGTGACATAAAGCTCTTGATTTCAGGTGTAATACCTTAATTTGTGTTTTTTACTACATATATGTAATTAGCTTTGGTTTCTTTTATAATATATACTAATTAATTGATGTATATTATTGTATACCTCCTTATTTATTTCTTTAATATAATTTCACAATTGATATTAGTTTGACAATATCTCATATATATAAATGGTTTGATTACAAGAGTATTACAATAAGTATATTGTTAACTAGGCCTACTCTAGCTATATTAGTCTCGAATAGGCTTGGTCCGGAATACCTCGAACTGACGTCGGATGCAAGGTAAGGTCTCGGAGATATATCGGAGATGACGTCAAGGATTATATCGGGGACAACATCGAATCTTCTATGTCGAGAATGATCTTCTGGATATATCGAAGGTGGTGCAAGTGATATATATCGGGTATGACGTCGAAGCCTATATCGGCGGAGGCTCGATATAGATGTACAGTAATTGCAGATAGTTAAAGCTTAACTTGAATGCAAAAAGCGGATATTTATAGACCTCAGGATGCGGTGACCACTCACGTGATGAACACGTGAGTTGTACCATATCGGGGATGATATTCGATATATATATATCGAGGATGATACCCAACATAAGTAAAATCTGGACTAGCCCATTGCATGCCCAAATACTCATAACATGTAGTCCCCCAATTTGGGAACTGTTATCTAAAGATAATAATTTTCAAATTAAATCTGAGTTTTTGGATTACCAGTACATCTCTTCCCGCCAGTTCAAATGAAGAAAATCTGATACGGGAGTTGCATTTGATTGTGAAGAAATATTGGCGAACTCCCAATGCAATTTGCGCATTGTCAGAGGTTCTCATTTGAATTATTGTTCTTTAGTAAACTTCTTATTATATCGGAGTTCTTTCGACATATATGTCGAATGTAAATTTCGATATATATGTTGCATTTAATGCCTCTCCGTACGCTCTCCCTATAGATAGTAGTGCGCCTGGAGAGATAGAAGAGTTTGTTTGTCCTTTTGCGCATCGATATCTTCCTCATGTGAGTATGTCAGGATACCCGACGTATATTTCGGTATGAGTTTCGATATATCCTTCGATATGGCATTCGATATGTGCTTCTTTTTACCCTAGTTTATTTAACGCATTATTTTTGCAGATTATATAACCTTCAGCATACCTGCGTCCTTAACCTTCTAAAGATATGTTTAGAATGTGTGCTCTTATGCAGAAAATTAAGGAGGGTCGTGATCGAAAGGCTGCTGCTTCGGGAGGGAGGAGAGAGGATACTTTCTCTGATTCTGGTGTGAACATTGGTACTTTGGAGGGTGTGGCTGGAACCCCTTTGCTAACAAAAAAAATTGTTTATGTTACTGGAACATCCGTGCTTGGTGGTGTTTGCTCCATGTGGCCGAGATTATCCTTTTGGCCACCGAAACTAGCGGTGAGAGGATTCTTAATATTGTAGGAGATGTGGCTGGAGCTAATGCTTTGTTAAAAGTGGTCTCTATGGCCAAGGAAGCTGTCCGGCCCTCAGAGGTGTTGCCTTCTTTGGTAGTTCAGGCTAAGGTACGTCCCTCCTCCAATAGCAGAGTCGCACATACCTCTACCCCTATTGGTCATTCTACGTAGAATGATCAGACTTTTATGAATGTCGCGGCTGGCTCAATGCCTTTTTCCTCCGGCGATTAGGCGATCCTAGAGGTTTCATTGAGGATCCTTATTCCGATAGATGAGGATTCCCCTAATCCGACCAGTGTCGCGGATAAAGGCAAGGGTCCTGTTGTGGACGATACGGTAAAGAGCGAGCCTCCCGCTATAAGTGTTTTCGAGAAAGGGAAAGGTTCCGCTATAAATTTTGTGGATAAAGGCAAGGGTCCCAAATGTTTTATCGAAAAGGGCCCCTTCTCAAGTTTTTATCGAAATTCCTATCCTGAGACCGTCTGTCCCGATTGGCCCGCAGTCTACACATGATGGTCAAAAGAGGGCTGGAGATGAAGGTGCCCGCGTGTCGCGTTCGACTGTTGATCAAGGGAGATCGAGGCATGGACCTAGTGGTCAGGGCCAAAGTGTGGAATTTTCGGAGGCTGATGCGGTCCATGGCATGGCGCGGACCTTTTCTCTGCCAGCTAGGGTACCTGTTTTGACCGAAATTGAACGGGCGCAGAATGTGCATCGGAACATCCACGTTTTTCAGAGTGTAACTTGCCGAGATCGTATTATTTACTACGCTCAGGTTTTGTCGTAAGTTCCTTATATTCATGATGGTCATTTTGTAGCTTGGGAAATCGATGGCTACGTCGATGAAGACCTTTAGTGAGTCTGAAGGGAATAAGGACGTTATTATTGCGCAACTTTAGACGGACATTGAGAAGATGGCTGATTTTAATCCTATGGCCTTAGAGAAACTTGAGGCTGAGAAGAGGGAGGCTTTAAGCAGAGTCCGTCTAATGAAGAATGCATATGATGATGCTTGTGCGCAGCACGGGAAAATGGCAGCCCTTGCTGATCAGTATAAGGAGCATGCTCTCAAAGAGCAGGATGGCCTCCGCCGGGTCGAAAGTGAACTTGCGAAGGTAAAGGCGGAGAATAAGCGTTTGTTGTCTGAGCTTGCGAAGGCTCAAGTTATTCTGGAGAAAGTGGTAAGTACGCGTGTCTTTCATGTGCAATATCCTCTCATGTTAAGATTTCTAGCTAATGTGTTGTCTCTATAGGACGAGTTTCCCGAGGTCTTGCTACGGGGAGCCAAGAAATTCTTGGCAAGTGGGAGCTATCAACAGCTCCTTGCAGAGCATGTCATTGTAGAGCGGGAGGAAGCCTTTTGATCCCTGATAGGGCAAATAACCGCTAGGAAATGGTTCAAAGAAGGATTCAATTTCATGGAATTAATGCCATGTATGGCCCGGACGGTTTTCCCCTTACAGATGATGAGACTGTGAACGTTATTTCTGATCAGTCAGATCTATTTTTGGAGCTTGTGAAACAGAAGGGCCCTGCCTAGTCTGAGCATGTTGTTTTCATTTGTTGATGTTGCATCGCCTTGTTACTCATTCTGATCATGTCCTATTACTGAATAATGTTTCCTTAAACTTGTTAGCCTATTCCGTTGTGCCTTATGTCTTTGCATAATTTCTGTATTGCATTTCTGCTTTTCTATGAGATTTAATATATGCGATAGGAATAATAGGTTAATACTTTGATACCTTAAGATATCATCTTGTTGGATTCTCTCTTTCGATTGTCTGAGAGTTGTATCGTCTCTTCGTGGCTCTCACATCTCCTTTGGCTGCTCTCCGGCCTACATCGGTGTGTATGGGAGTTATGACTTGGGGCGGTGTGTTTATTATAACCTGGGTGCTCTCGTTCCTATCATCATGGATAAGGGAGTTATGACCCGGGAATTGTAGATGTCTGCCCCTTTCGGGTGCTCTCCTGCCTATCACGATGGATAAGGGAGTTATGATCCCGGAGGATTTGTAGATTCTCTCGCCGCTCGTCGGCGATCGATATCCCGTAGAATTTGTAGATTCTCTCGCCGCTCATCGGCGGTCGATATCCCATAGGATTTGGAGATTTTGCGCCACTTATCAGTGGGCAATATCCCGTAGAATTTGTAGAGTATTCTCCACTCATCGGTGATCAATATCCCGCAGGATTTGTAGAGTCTTCACCACTCATCGGTGGTCGATATCCCGCAGGATTTGTAGAGTCTTCGCTACTCATCGGTGGTCGATATCTCGTAGGATTTGTAGATTCTTTTGCGTTTCCTGTTTTCAAACAAGGTAACACATTTGTATATTGAAGAACATTTGGTAATATGGAATTGAAAAGATGAATTCCCATTTGTATGCGTTATCCATAGTGTGGGAGATATGCCCTTTCCTGCGTGTAAGCAAGGAATATCGGTGTACCTGTTCTAGATAGGTGAAATAAACAAGTTCGCAACAGTTATAACAATTAATATTGTATCACAATTTCTGGATAATTCCACGAGCAATATCAACAATTATGCGTGTTGTTCGTGCATCTTCATTTTGTCCTCCTGATGAGGGACATCATTATCATATCATGTAGGATATGTACCTGCAGAAGTTCAGAAATGCAGTATTGCAGGCATATATCAATTGAAATGATAGGAGTTAAAAATCGATAACGGTCGAGGGCTAGGTAAATCCCAATCCGCCTACGTATCCCGTCTACGGGAATCAGACCGGCGTAGTTCCCCTGTTTTAGTTACAGCCCAACCCAACGATGGGGCAATTTAGGGAATTGAAATTGATCAAAAAACATAACGCAATTGTTCTAGGAATAGTAAAAGACAGTAAATAACTGAAGATCGGGGCCCCCAATGGAAGCGAGGTGATTACTCCATATCTGGTACGTATTAATGCTCGGTTGCTTCCACTTCTTATCCCTCCCTAATCCTAGGAAGTCTCAGTGAGGCCACATAGCACATGCATCCCTGTTTCGGATCTCCTATGACTTCCCCAATTCTAGCATGTGTAGGAAATTTCATCTTTTGGTGGTAGGTTGATACCACGACTCTCATTTCATTGAGGGTGGGGCGCCCAATGATAGCATTGTAGGGGAAGAAAAGGCCAGCCACGGTGTACTTTACTACGATTGTCCTCCTACATGGCTCATCACCGAATGAGGTAAGCAATGTGATCTGGCCCATTGGAATTATCTCTCCTCCTCCGAAGCCTATTAGCGGGGTCGAGACCGCCTCCAGCATGTGCTGGGGTAAGACCATTTTCTCCAAGACATGGAAAAATATAATGTTGGAGGAGCTACCATTATCGATCAAGGCCTTGTGTATCTGATACTCAGCTACGTCAATTGTAACAACTAGTGGGCAATCGATTTTACCTACCTCCAATGCCTGCGGCGTGAGCTGCTCCAAATCTCTCTTGCTGAATGAGATTTCCTGGTCTAGGAATTCCTCCTGCATAACCGAGGTAGTGTAACCTATATATCTGTCGACATGTATCCGGCATGTTATCCTCTCACGTCCTTGAGTTGAATCGGCGCCTAACAATCCTCTGTTGATCACATTGATCATCCCTCTAACTGGGGCATTCACAATAGCCTTCCTACGCTCGGATGGAGCTTCAATTGCCTTCTGTTTATCTCTCCTGGGAGAACATGAGTGGTCCCTGGGAGGCGAACGGGATTAATCATCCCCCCGATGGTCATTCTTTGAGTTCCTCACGAACTCTACTAATTTTCCCTCCTCTCGGTCTCGTTCTTCAAATCAGTGCAATCCTCTGTTCCGCGTTCCATTTGGCGGTGATATTCATAGTACTTCCCATATAACTTTATTCCTTTGTTCTCCCTTAGCTTCCTATGCTCATTGAGCCACATGTTTTTTTTTTTTGGTGCAACTGCGAATACCTCCAAAATTCCACTGTTCAGTGGGGTGTATCTTCTCGGGGACCTGTCCCTGTATCATTCCTTTATAGAATGCCTACTGGGGTTTGGGCTTTTCTTCGTGGCCATCATGTTATCCTCGTAAATGATGTCGTACGTGAGCATGTTAATCTGAGCTATCGTTGGTGACTTAAGCTTTATAAGTTGTGATGCAAACCTCTTCTGCGACGTAGCATTGAATAAAATGAGGACGACCTGATCCCATGCGGCTCATCCACTTTGAGCAGTTCATCGTTAATCTCTTGATGAAATCCCACATGCTCTATTTGTCTCTTTGCTGCATAGCATTCAGATGATGCATGTTGGTCCTCATCCTTTTCTGACTGGAGAATTGGCTC
The DNA here is from genome assembly GCA_948329865.1 of Linaria vulgaris. Lineage (NCBI taxonomy): Eukaryota > Viridiplantae > Streptophyta > Magnoliopsida > Lamiales > Plantaginaceae > Linaria > Linaria vulgaris. The sequence goes on from OX415252.1 coordinate 79,689,689, forward strand.
TCGGACTTCTGTCTCATCTGATCATAATTTGTTATAGATCGAACCTCCAACCTGGTAAACCAATCCAAAGCTGCTCCGCTTAGGGTTGTAGCTAAAATCTTCGCTTTGATGTTGCGCGAAAACTTGTGTAAGTTCAAGACGTTGTCGACAGAGTGGAGATGGTCTGCTGGATCACTCTTCCCATCATACGGTTTGATTGTGGGGATCTTATCTTCCTTCTCTAGCACCTCCGACTCTATCTCATCTGAAAAGGGTGTCAAACTACGACTCTCTGCCAAATCCAGCCTTCGTCTCACTTCTGTTTTCTCACGATCCAACTGTTCCATCCTCCTAGGAATGTTCCTTCTGTCCATCCTCGGATCCTGTCCCTCAACCCTACGGGTTCTTGGGCGGCTCAAATCTCTTCTAGAATCTCTTGTGTCCTCACGTTCATCAGCTATTTGCTCTGATTCATCTCTTCTAGTCTTGGATTCCTGCGGTCGCGTTGGTGCATCGTCTACTCCCCTGTTGTTCAGGCGCGGTAGTACCTATTCCAAGGTCATATTCAGTGTGGTTTGGACAGTAGCTTTAATTTGCACTATGATCTATGGTGCCAAAACTGCAGGCGTTGTCGGTGCAGGGATCAGTCCCCTCGGCGCTTGGGGATGTTCGGGTTCATTATGGTCCACCACTGGTTCTGGGGCAGGAATAGATGGCGGGGGCGCACTTTCTGCCATTGAATTGTCAACCACTGGTCTATTGGACTGTGAGCGGGTCATCCTTCTTTGCATCTTGACGACCTCGTCCGAGAACTTGGTGTTCCCACAGACGGCGCCACTAGTTTGACAATACCTCGTATATATAAATGGGTCTATTACAAGAGTATTACAACGAGTATATTGTGAACTAGGCCTACTCTAGCTATACTAGTCTCGAATAGGCTTGGTCCGAAACACCACGAACTGACGTCGAATGCAAAGTAAGGTGTCGGGGATATATCGGAGATGACGTCGAGGATTATGCCGGGGACAACATCGAATCTTCTATGTCGACAATGATCTTTTGTATATATCGAAGGTGGTGCAGGTGATATATATCGGTGATATATATCGGGTATGATGTCGAAGCCTATATCGAGGGAGGCTCGATATAGATGTACAGTAACTGCGTATAGATATACATCAATTGCTCATAGTTAAAGCTTACATTAATTGCCGGGAAGCAGGCATTTATAGGCTTCGGGATGCGAGGACCACTCACATGATGAACACGTGAGTTGTACCATATCGGGAATGATACCCGACATAAGTAAAATCTGGGCCTAGCCCATTGCAGGCCCAATACGAGAAATACCCATATCTAATATATAACTCTACTTTTTTCGTTTCTTCTTCTTGGTCTAATAGTTGGTTATGTTACGTGTAAATATAATGTTATGTACGGGGTGTGAGCTGCAAATGGCTCATGCGGGCGCTGGCGCAGTCTCCTCTCATGGTGTGTGCTTCCCGCGCTGTTGGCGTGATCGCATGGGCATTGCGCGCCAAATTGGACGTGATAACTGCTACCCATAATATTATATAGACTGAGTTTTCTAAATTTACATTTCCAATTTTATTAACTATAAAACATATAACCAAATATTCATGTACTTGGTTATTTTGATGAATAATGTGCGTGGTTAAATGAACTATATGCATATAAACAGTCCGATGCACGAAAGTGTAGAAGAATAACAAGTTCTACAGCTTGTTGTATCGTTATATAGATAATAATTAGATTCATCAAAAAAAAAAAGATTCATCGTATGTTAGTATTTAACGTCTCGATTTTATGCTCGTATATCTTTTATTTCTTTTTATCACGTTTTATGGCAAAATAATTACTTAAAGGAGTACAGTAGATTTTTATTTAGGTATTATTCCTTAGAATTTACCATCTGCTCATTACTGAAAGTAGATTTAAATTGTGTCAAATGCTGCTGCAAACCTTTCTGTTTGTGACATCTCAGAGACCAAAGAATTAATCTTGAATAGACAATGGGAGATAAGTTTATTAACCTATTTTCCTTGGCACAAAAATATTTAGTAGCAATTATATTTCTGAAAAATTAAGTTCCCAATGGCCACAATTTGAATCTAATGTTTATTCTTTGCAGCTTTAGTTATATCTTACAATTGCGCTTCATTGCTAGACTTAGAAGAACATACATCAATAATCTTTCGCATAGAAACATAATAGCTCTCAGATAATATAATACAACAGACGGTTTTAATTACATTCCTTGGTTGATCAAAGAAAATGCAGAACCATATATGCAGATAGGCACAGTCAGCCGAAGAGCAACCTAGGTAGTTTCTGTACAATGACAGTAAAAAAATAATAAGCTTAGATGAATAAAATAGGATTACAATTGCTGCAGACTAGTGTAGGGGAAACTTGTTTGTTCCCCTTTTATACGCGTATAACTTCCAAGCACATTAAACTCTTGCAAACCTTGCTCTTGATCCAGGAACAGGATACACAATGATTGTGACAGGACTCTTTCCACCCTCACGTGTTCCATAATCTACTAGAAACTTGCAAAGCAAATATGAAAGTATACACACAAACTATACAGGAATGGCATCACCGTTTTGACTTTCATCACACGTCAAAATGAGGCCTTCGATATACGTGGGGAGAAGGCAACAAGGCCAGCGGCAACCTGTTGAAACTGGTTCTGTTGGTGGAACAATCATGAGCACGTTATCGTGGCGTCTTACCACTCCCATGACACTCACTGTGCTTCCTTCTTTTATATGACTGCAGCGAAGAAAAATGAGGGATATTGTAACGACTGCAAGGCTTAAGAAACGCCACTTATTTGGTAATATAGCTATTCTCATAATCAGAATCTACAAAAATCATAATCTTTAAACACAAGCTAGAAGTTTTAGATCTCAAGCGATGGGAAGGGATGAAATTTTATGACTCGTATCATAATCTAGTTGTGATTGTTTATGACCAGCTTAAAGCCGCCTAGGTATATCTTGTTTTATGCAGCCTACGCACTTCCTATGTCCTGAATATGTCAAATAACTATGCTATTCCAGCAGAGAAATTAAGCATTATGCAACATACTAGACTTGCTATAACATTTCATCTAAAAGGCCACAAAATGATTATTGAAGAGCAACTACAAAAACTTACCCTTCTTTAAGACGCATTATACGGTCATCGTTCGACAAACTTCGGTCTGAAAGCCAACGCAAAAAATTTGAAGAGACCTCTTTATTGTCTTTGGTTACATCAACAACCACAGTTGGTTTAACAAATGGTGCAACCTTAGCACCATAGCCTGCTTTAACCAGAGCTCTTAAACCAGACTGAAAGTCTGATATATAAAAGTCCGCCACATATCTCTGTTATCAAAACGTAAACAAAACCAGTAAATCACCATTGTGGAACAGATAGCCCTTAAACACATCCATGTTAGCCCATATTTTATTTTCCACTTCAGCTGCATAGGACTTAATGCTCAAAAGATTGTCATGTAAAAGGAGCACAATATAAATAACATCTACCGGGAGAACCTTTTCACCTCAACTTCAAAAGCTTTGTATTTAAGAAACATTATAACTAATTGTGTAAGCGAACACAGACAAAGGTCCCAAATTTAGCATCAGACGAAATTATTTCATCGGGTTGCCAGCAGATATATAACAAAATGGGAAAATATTGGTGAAGTACAAGTTTCAATTATTCAGCTGGTTGCAAGGATAGTAGTACGTAAACATTAGTAACGACTATGTGAAGCAATAGAGAGTGTCGATACTCTACACCCTCAAAACATATCTCCTGGGCAGATGAGATGCACCTCTTGCACCTGTTACCTACCTCCCGCAATCTTATGTGGGCTTCTAATCGACTTCAAAATCTCTAGCCCACAATTATCCAACTACTGTAGACTACCATTTTTATAGCAGATCTAGACTGATGGGCTGTAAAAGTAATTTAAATTGCGCGTCCAAGTGTCTCAACTTTTTTGTCAATCTATTTTGTTCTAATCGCAGTATAGTAGGAAATTCCTATGTGTGGTAAACAATTTTCAGCATTTGAGTTGTAATGTCTTTAACCCTCAAATGCATTCTTAGAAATTGAGACCCAACATTTTTTTCTGCTCTTGAAACAAAAAAATATGAGTAGGAGGATTTATGACGTGCAATGACGTCGTTTAGCCGGTTAATGGTGTAAGTGTATGATCGAGGTGGAATTATAAGAGACTAGTGCCTTTCTAATAAGGACACTTTCGTATCTTGCTCGTTGGTTGCACTACTTCACTCATGCAATGGTTGCATAAAATACTTTTTTCTCCAAATAGTGCTATTGTCTTCTAAAAAATTGTAACCGCTAAGCTCCTTTTCCGTACAATATACAAATTGTTTGGTAGTGATTTCTAAGAACACATTTACGAGTTAAGCAAAGTAAATTAATCTCGAAATTGAAAAATGTCTCACAAACAAAAAATACCCCTGCTATACTTAGTAGGGAATAGTATACTAACACAATTACAGAAGAGAAGAAAAAAAAAAAAAAAAAAGTTTGTTGCCTTGCACCCACCAAGCCCATGAGTTGACTTGACAAACAGGCTTATCAAGGTGATGTGTATTTCTAGTATAACTTATGTAACCTATACTAATCAATTTGCCTCAAAAGAACTATTTGTCCACCAATATGAACCTAGTCAAAATAACTCTAGCGAGTTTTTGTTAAACTACTCTTTATTAAACTATACTAACAGATTTGCCTCAAAAGAACTATTTGTCCACCAAAAAGACCTAGTCAAAATAACTCCAAGCCAAGTTTTTGTTACACTACTCTTTGTTATCATTTCTAAACAACTCCCAAGCACACTTCATATGACATTTTATAACTCTGGGAATGTCTTTATCTCAAAAATCATTCTAAATTACTCCAAACCAGAGCCAAATCTTTGGGCAGACCCTCGCGGTCATCAGCAGAAACATTCATGTTTAAACATTTATGCTTATGAATAACTGTACATTCAATGTGACTGTTGAGGCACATCAGCAGAGATTTAATTAATGATTAACTAACAAAAAAACCCACATCTCTAATAAAAATCAAATGCCGCAACAGTTGGTACAAACTAACCTCTGAATGCCGGCATCCCCAAGAAAAGAAACGGTGTTTAGCATTTGCCGGTTTTCCACCGCAACCCCTATACTCATATAGTTCTGAGGAAACATACACACATCTTGGCACCCTCTGAAAAGATGTTTCAAGAGGTATGCTCCCGCAAGTGACGACCTACAACAAAAGGCAACAATAACATAAATGCAACGTGACTGAGATGAAAAGTACTTCAAGCAACAAACCAAAGTCATTGAATTGGATATTCCATCGACATGTCACCAGCAATCCAGTAATATATGTGGACCACATTAAACTTAAACCAGATTACCGTTTCAAAAGCCAAAGAATTACTGGAGAAGCCACGAATAAAATGGAAGTTGAAAAAATGACTCAGGATGTTATTAACCTCTAGAATTTTCATGAATAATGCCTACGGGCATCACTTGCATTAATTTTTATTTTCATTCAATTGTTCCAGTAAATTGTCCCAACTTTATCTAAACAAATTCAAGATATGGGTTAAAGAAAATAAATCCAAAATGAAACGTGCAGATCTTTTAACAAGTCACTTTGAAAATCCTATACGGAAACTTCCAAGTAAAACTAATCGCCCAACAATGATAAAACATAAAAGTAAATCAGGACGAGATCAAGTTAAGCCTAAGTATAAATAAGGATCAACCTTACTTGAAGATGCACGACTGAATGCACAAGACAAGTATCCAAACTGGGTATCTAACATTTTTTACAACCTCCATCACCAGTCAACTTCTCTGATCCCAACGTTCGTTGGAGGGAAAATGTCGAATTACTAGCTCAATTAGTTGGTCCGTTAAGCAAATCACGGACCAATGCAGAAACTAATTACACCAAAACATTTGCTGTTGCCTCAGTATATAATTTTCAACCAATTATATATATATATATATATATATATATATCATATATATCAGGTTTCTCACTCAAAATCCAGGTCAAGCAAGACTTTACATACTATTGGAGCTTCATGATATGTTGCAATATATCATAAGATATGCTTTATAACAAAAGGATAGGTACAAGTTAACATCTTCCTCACATAAGCGTGAGTGCTTGTGTACAGAAACCACTAATTTAATTTCATAAATATGAAAGCCCCTAACCTGTTTATGAATAAGAAAACATGACACAAAACTATAACGTATAGTCAAAACTACTTTGATAACAGACTGTAAAATATAATATCATGTTATAATACAAACTTCATCCATGTTTATTTTATTGTGACTAGTCTAAAATTTAACATCTGCTAAACTAATGGATTTTAAATTCATATAATTAAATCCATTGAGGAAACAAAAATGGCCTAGACTTTTATTTTGTGAAGTAGCCCAGGTAACTAATAAAAAATCTCACTCATCCTCAATCCCAGATATTGAAGTCAGACTCAACAATTCTAGTTATGATGTCTAATTCTTACCACAAGGGCCTCTATCAAAAGGTAACAAAAAGCCCAAATCAGAGCCTTGTTCCTCGTATTCCTCCCGAAGGATCAATTCAGGTTCTGGGACTTCATAGGCTTTCATTTTCATATTTGCACCCGGTTTTTTTCATCTCTCAGTTTTTTACTCCACAATGTTTTTCTTCTTAGAACGCCTATCTATGAAAACTAAAGGTGTCTTAATTTTCGAAAATCCCACTCTCAATATGTGGAGGGGATCAAACACCTGATGCAATCTAAGCTACCATATGCAAAAAAGTCTTAAAACAGTAAAAATGATAAGCCCAAATGGCACATCAAACACAAAGAAAAATTAAACCTGTCACACAGCGAAGTATTTAAGTCATGTAAACGCCATGTTTGGGAAGCACAAAACGCACATTAGGCACTGCCTTACAGCAACTTGCCAATTTATTCAAGCTACTGCAAATTATCCTAAAATAAACATGGTCCAATTCTAATCAAATTCAAGTTCCCATCCTCTTAATTCTCAAGCACATCACCCGTCGAAAATGGTCCCCAATCCTACTAAAATAGCATCCAGACCAAATCTAATATTAAACTCAAATAACACAATTAAATAATAAACACCGCTAATAATATCTTAGATACTGTCAAACACTTGACATTATTCAAACAAAAATAGACATATACCAATTTAAATTAAAACAACAATAATTCAATCGAGAAATTATTACCCCGGTAACCTTCACAAACTGCCCATCAACAGCACCCCTAAGCTCCGCATCAGGATACCTCCTCAAAAACCGCAGCACGCCGTTCCTCTTATACGCGTAATTCCACACCGCCACCACGGCAACCGGCACCAACAGCACCCCGACCACCGCCAACACCAACGGCTTCTTCACCGACGCCATCAGAAACGCCCCGACCACCAGCCCCATCACCACCACCACCAAAAACACCCACATTGCCACCCTCGAAACCCTAAACCCCAACCTCACCTCCTCCGCCAAGCTCGTAACCGCCGAGCCGTAAACCGCTTTGCTAAACGAGCCAACCGCCGTCGGCGCCGCACCCGCCCCGTCGAGCTGACCGGACCGGCGGTTCGACCCGAGAGGACCGGACGTTATGAGACCGGTCGGCTGAATCGGCGTCATCGGACCGGAGAAAGAGCTGGAGGACGATTTTTTGCTCATAGGACCAGAGCTGGTGGACCTGGGGCCGGAATTGGGGCCGGATCTACCGGATCCGCTGTTGTGCGGCTGGCGCAAGGGGAGCTTGGGGAGATGATGCGGCGGTAGTTGTTGTTGTTGTTCTCCGCTGCCGATGCCGTACATTTTGCCGAGCTCGCCGGATTTTTTGACGTCGCCGCCGGTGTAGGGAGCGGCGGCGCGTGGGGTGGACATTGAGGGCTGGCGGTCCTTGAGGTGTTGTTCGGGTCGACCCGAAACGATTAAGCCGCTGCTGAGCTGGTGCGACCCGGTTCGACCGCTCATTTTGTTGTTACTGTTACTGTTACTGTAACTGTAATGGAGTTTGATTTGCAGAAGAGGGGGTTTGGCCGTTTGGGTGTGGCTACTTTGCTGCCTTTAGTGGGGGAGTGAAGTGTAGGTGGGACTTTGAGTGCGTTGGTGAAATGACGAAAATGGGTATGGGAGTGTAATTTAAATGACGGTTGTGTCCTTTGTATGTTGTACAGTTTGCACTGTCACTTTGCTGTCAATGCTGTTATGGTATCCTCCATCCAAGTTTGTTTAATTGCCCTCGTCACTCTCAAATATCTATATACTTACTTAATCTATCTATTATATTATGAGAATAAAAAAAAAAAAGATTCCTGATTTACTTTTTCTACCTATTTTGTCCCTGATGTTAAAGAAAAAATAAATTACAAAAAAAAAAAGCCGCAAGTTTTGAATGAGAAGAAATAGAAAAAAGTGGAAGGGCCTTGACTTTCAATTTGTTGGATTAATTTTGTTTCTTTTTGGTTGTGGGAATATCTATCTCTATAGTCTATAGAGTATAGAACTCTACTGCAATTAATCTGCAATTAACATATATAATAGAGTATAGAACTCTACAGTTTCAGGCGGGCCACATCTATGTATTAATTAGTAGCAGATAATATACGGTGCCACCATTTTGAAATTTGATGTAATTTCCAGAAAAGAAAAACAAATTTACTTGAGCTTTAAAGAATAATAAGATTTTTTTTCTTTTTAAACTAATGATCGTTAAAAACGACTAGTGGATTTGAAAAGAACAATATCATTACAGTATTTACAAAATTAAATAAATACTGAACTATTAAAAATAGAAATGATTTGAATTATTGTGTTAATGTTGTTATTTTTTATTTAAATTAAATATTGAATGTTTCATTGTAAATATAAAAAAAAATGAAAAGAAATCTTATGCATATTTACGTGGTCAGTTGATAGATAATAAAGTAAAACATGTAAAGGTTCTAAAAAGGATTTTATTTGTTAACTGAAATAGTTTCGAACACAAAGAAATTCTAGGTTATCAAAGCAATGTTTACTCAAAAATGTAATAGCATGTAAAATCTATTATAAAATCGAACAAATTATACCCGTGCAATGAAACTTAAAAAATATGTACGATCTGGTAAAATCGCGACATCGCCATAGAAACCAAAAGGAAGTTTCGGTACATTGAACTCTCGTACCACGTCTAATGATGTATAACCCGCTACACTCCGTACAAACCGACTTTAGTTGAGTAAGATTTGAATGATTTTTTACTCACTTATCTATTTTCTGTTTTTCTTTATCTTGGAAAAATGATAGTATATACCTCTAAGAAATTGGATCAAAATTGTGAAATATATATATATATATATATATATATACTTTGGTTTTATTTCGTCTAGGTTACAATACAATCGGGCCACAAATAAATCAAATTATGCTAGCCAATTACAAAGAAATGACCATCTTTGTCTGAAACACCTATTATACGATAAGAAGCTTAAAATGACTAAAGTAACCGTAGACCGTCGAACTGGGAATGGTCGAACAAAGGGTGATTCGATACAACAATAGCTATCGAATTCCAAGACAGTCGAACAGGCACAGATTCGACCCTGAAAACTCTCGAATGGAATTGACTGATTGATAACGATCGAACTAGATGGCAGATCGATCGAACCAAAGAACTCTCGAACAGCCGAACAACTTGGTTCCATTGTTGTAGAATTGGTGAACAGTGATTAATGATGTGGCGTGAATCTCGGGATTCAGGGTATTTATAAACCTCGTGATAGTGGACTCATTTCGTGAAAAGGCAATAACAATCGAACTACACCATTCAATCGTTCAGAAACTGTCAACCATATCGGTTCGACTCTGTCTGGGACATTAATGGGCAAGGCCGGCCCAGATTATTTCTGGGCCACCTAAAACACCCTACCATATAGTCCCCCCTAATTTGGGAGTTGGTCTTTATTCAAGAGGGGGTGCCAAATTTAGGATGTTTGCTGTTGTGCTTGAAATATAAAGCATTTTGCTTCAAATATATGCCCCCAATTTGGGAGACACAATCTGAAGGAAGTGGCTAAATAATAATATCGCGCTTCAAAATTATCCCCCATTTGGTAGCCGTCATCCGAAGGATCTGGTGCCAAATAATAATATCTGACTTCAAAATATGCCCTCTATTTGGGAGTCGTAACATCAAGGATCAGGTGCCAAATTATGATATCTTTGTCGGCAATGATTTCAACCACCCTGATATAAGTCGTATTCAAAATCAAACATTTTTAAGAGATTCGAATCAGTGTGGATTGAACTATTTTGAAGAGTATCAAACCGTAGGTTATTCGATCGTTATGGATAGTATCGAATCTTAGTGATTCAATTGTTATTGACAGTATCAAATTAGGATCGTTCGATTGTTAAGTATCAAATACGTTGCATTAAATGCAACTCATATTTCTAAGGCGGTGTTAGGTCCTAAATATAGGGCCCCAGACTGTCAGCTCATTTGTCGTTATGTGACAAAACTCTGCCCGTATAAAAATAACAGTCGAACTAGAGGAAGTGTGGAATAGAAGCTTCAATCGAACGCTAGAAGGGTCGAACAGGATATCGGTCGAACGCCAAAAGAGTTGAACAACATATCAGTCGAACACCAACAAGGCTGTCATTTGTGAGATTGTATTGCGTTCGATCGTGCGATGGCTCGAAGCAAAGAGAAGGGTCTAAGAAAGGTCGTGAAACCCCCTGGTGAACATTCATGCAACACGGGCTCCAAGTAATGTTGCTCCCATGGGAAGATCAAATGAAGGTGCTTCGACAAGTTAGAATGCGCCAACTGCCAAAATCGCGGAAGGACCATCCATGCCTACGAGCATGGCATGTGGTTTGCCGAAAAATTAGGGTGTGGGTCATACTATTACCGAGGCAGAAGATACATCCACCGAAGAACTTGTGGGGTGTCCTCTCATGTTCAAGTATCTTATGTGCGTGATTTCGAGCTCCACGAGAACTTTGAGTGGCGCTGAATTATTTTGAGCCCTACTGCTGAGGGAGCTAGAGTGAGAGTCGGCTTTGATATTGCTATTAGAGCGATGGATAAAGTAGATGTTGTTGATCAAAGGAATGCAAAAAATTTGGCGCAATATATTGCGGAGAGACAAGCGAGGGAGGCAGTGTCGGTCCGAGTCGGCCTATTCTGGTCAGACAGAGAAGGTACCAAGCTCTGGTACACCGCTGCAAAAAAGACGTATAATTGAGGCTCGTGCCGCGGATGAGGCTTCTGGGAAACCACCTTATCCATCCAAACGTCCACGACCTTCTGGCAATCGTTAGGGGTTAAAGGGTTTTTTAGTACATACTAAAGGTGGTTGCTTTACCACATCAACTTGGAAACAAATAACCATCAATAAGTAGAAGGTTGCATAAGAGTCATTGGTATTTTGTATATGAAGTACACGCATCTGAGGTTAATAAAATTCGTCATTTAGATACTTTTTAATTAATCTGTTTTACAATCTTAGATAGCAACCATCAAATCAATCAATTAATTATGCATTAGTTGGTTTAGCTCTAGTTCTTTAATAAATATTTCCAAGTTAATATCACTATCGCACTCTAGTTTAGATCTTTAGTTAAATCATTAAGTGTTCAACAATACAATTGCTAAATTACAAATATCTACTCATTCAGTTATACTTACTTACCATTTTATTATTACTTGAATCGTATATTTGCAATTTTGTGTGCATTAATCTAATTGAGAATACAAAAAAAACTTACGTACGCATCATGTTTTGGCACCATTACCGGAGAGTAACGGTATATTTGTTAGTAATTTCAACTATTATTAATCTGTGAGAAACAGTTACTGCTCTATTCATATTTCAGGTACTAGTAGTGCATGACAAGCAGAGATACCTTGACAACATTGTTATTTAATCCTAAGATGGAAAGAACTTGCAGCGCGACCCAAAAGAGAGATCCAACATGTTGAACGCTGAAGACGAAGCAACTCCACCAAGAGGAACACAACAGAAAGAGGAAACAATGGTCAACACTTGGGAGGAGGATATTTTATTCGACCTACAAGACAAGAAGTCTTACCAACACTTGAAGACACTAGATCATGTATTGTTACAATTGAAGATCTTGACCTAATCAAGTCATCCATATTCTCTATGATTGGCCAAAATCAATTCGGAGGAGGAATTACTAAAAAATCTAATGAACAGCTCAAAGACGTTATTGGGACGTGTAAAGTATTTCAACTCAGATCAGATTCAGCGATATTGAAGTTATTTCCATTTTCTTTGAATGGAAGAGCTAAGAGGTGGCTAAATGAACTGCCGAATGATAGCATCACAACATGGGAATTGATGGTACAACTATTCTTGCAACAATTGTGCCCACTGGCAAAGACATATGGATGCAGAATCAATGTCAGAAGCATGGGAGCAATTCAAGGGCATGGAAAAGAGGTGTCCACAACACAGCTTCACAAACGATGTACTACTCCAACAATTTTAATGTGGACTAAACATAGGCTGCAATAATACACTCGATGTTAGTTCTGGAGAGGGATTCATGCAAAGAACCGACAATGATGCATTCGTGTTATTGGAGACAAGTGCATCAAATTTATCCAAGTAGAGTACGATGGGAGTTCATGAGATAGACAATGTTACCCAATCATCTGCACAAGTGGATGCCATCAATACTAAATTGAAGCATATGAATGGGAACTCACCAATCATGGTATGCAACAATTGTGGTGGAAATCACCTTACCAATGAATGCAGGTAAACTGCCGAGCAACACAGAGAGAAATTTAAGGGAACAAGTGTATGTGGTCTCAATTGAGGAAGATGGTTTGAGCAAAGTTTCAGAGTCAGTGGTGAAGGAGCACTATCCACCAATCCCATATTCAAATTCATCACATGGAACAATTTGTTGTGGTTTTCAAAAATCTATCAGGATCAATGACACTTGAAGAGGCAGGGATACAAGTACCAGAATATGTCAAGTAATTGGGAGACACAAGAATAGTCAAGCGAAAGAGGATGAGATCGGGATTCACAAAGTCTTTACACTTCAAACAATTGAAGGACTGTCGAAAAAAACTTAAGGATCGATGGAGTTTTACTATACCTTGCCCTATTAATTATAATTTACTTGAACATTCTTTTTGTGATTCAGGTGCTAGTATTAATCTCATGCCATTTACTATTTATGAATGTTTGAAGTTACCTACTTTACGAACAACTGATTTAACAATTCAACTTGCTGATAGGAGTATTAATCATCCTGAGGGAGTTTGAAGATGTTATGGTTAAGATTAGTGGCTTTTACTTTTCCAACTAATTTTATGATAATTGACATGAGTGAAAAGTATAACTCTCCTTTAATTCTTTGAAAACTATTCTTAACAACTGCTAATGCCTTGATTGATGTAGGAGAAGGAACTATCACTTTGAAAGTTAACAATGAGCATGTTAGTTTTAAGGTTGAAAGAAGAGCTTACCCGAAGGAACCACCAATCAAAAAAATAGCTAGGGGAGAAAATTTTGCACATCCATTTAACCATGACGGAGCAATTGAGACACCTTAGAATTAGTAGTGTCGGGCTAGACGATGTAAAACCTCATTGTTGTTTAAGTGTCAACCCAAAGTTTATAGCTTTTGAGTCATTTTTTTTAGTATTTTTGTTGTTATTTAATTTTTCAATTTTGATTGTTTTACAGAGAATTTGTGAACGAGCACGTGAAAAAGTTGGAAATGTACGAAGGGCAAGGAGTCAGATTTTTGATGAAAATTTGACAGCAATAGTTTTTCAAAATAGGGAAAGGCTATGTGGCCTGATAGCGCGTATCGATCGCGCCTGACTCTGGAAAATATTGGCGATACAGATTTTCGCACTATGATCGCGGTATTCACTAGAAAAGACAGGAAAAAAATTGGGAGGGCAACTTGATCGCGCCTGGCAGGTTGATGAGGGCGCGATGCGCCGATAGCGCATGACCAAAAACATGTTTATGTAGACTGTTGGCTCGGGAATAAGTTTCCTTACTTATTTATTATCTTTTTCTTTAATATTCTGGGATTTTATACATTAGCATGTTACCTAATTGCCTTTACTTTGTGGGAGAATGTTTTCTTAGTTTTGAATTTATCTATATGGTGGAATCCTAGACCATCTATACCTACATGTATTACAATACTATTTATATGGGTAAATTTAGGGTTTAGGTCATTATTCAACTACCCAAGTTAAAATCCTAAGTTGTTCTTCTTCATTTTTTTTTCTCTTCTACATTTATTCTACTTGTCCAACAATACAATGACACAACAGAAAAACACCAACAAACGACTTAGAGATGTTTCAAGTTCAGGTAAGAAAGAACCGTCAACATCATCTCCAAGCGCCACACTATGTAAGAAAAAGACCTAGAAAGACGCACTAACAAATAAACAAAAACACATAAAGAAGTCATTCATCATTGAGAAAGATTTCAACATGTTTCACGACAAGATCAAGGACATGAGATGAGCGACGTTTGCTAAACAACCAGGAGAGGTTAACAAATCTATGGTGATTGAATTTTCAATGAACGCAACTACGCTAGCGACGGTACCAATTTCATTAAGAGGGGAAGAGGTACATATTTACGCCGATATTATCAACGAATTCAACAAGTTAGACCTAAAGAAGATTGTAGATAAGGCTGAGTTAGGGTCGGGTTTTTTGGGTTCGGTTGACATTTTTAATCACCCGATACCCGACTTATCCTTAGGATACCTGAAATATTTGGGTACCCGAATAAAAGTCGGGTTCCGGGTTCGTGTGATAAAGAAAAATTGTGCAATTATTTTACCACTATTCAATAGTCTTTTTATCACTATTTTTAGCTCATAGAAACAAAAAGACATTCTACTAAAGATAACACATTATTCAACATGAAAATAACAAATTCACACAAAAACAAATTTCTAAAAATAAAAATAAAAAGGAAATAACATTGTGCTCATTATGATTCATCACAAAAATAAACTAGCTTTTGAAACTGAAACTTGAAAGTGGTGAACTAGTTTTTTGCTAATAATTACTACTAAGTTATAACTTAGAGTTTTACTCTTTTTCTTTTTAGTCATAACGTTCTATTTTATTTACTTACGGAGAAGCACTTTTTTTTACTCAATTACTTTTAAAATCTGCATATTTTTTCAATGTAGATTTCGGGTTTCGGGTACCCGAAACCCTACCCGATTTAGTAATTTTGAGTTCGGGTACCCGAACCCGATTTATTGCAAAACTAAATCTTTGCTTAAATCGGGTAAAATCCGATTGGGCCGGTTCGGGTATCCGAAACCCAAACCCGTTTACTCACCCCTAATTGCGAAAAGGGAGCACCAGAAACGGGAAACAGCGATATCGCATGAAGAATTGAGGAACATGGTTAATCCAGACACCATTGTTCGCGAGTCGAATTTAGCTAATCATTTTATCCTTTATAATAAAATTGTGTCAGAATATAAGGCTTGGTATAATTTCATTATCTCTCGTATTGCGCCCACTAACCACATGACATATGCACACTGGGATAGAGTGAAATATTTGGCGTGTATCCACGATGGAATCCATATCAATGTGGGCAAGAGATTATGAATTCGATTAACACTTTTGCTACTGGTAGAACATTAGAAGCCATCCCACATGAAGGGCTGATCACAAGATTTTGTAGAACAACGAGAGTTCCGGTTAAGCAATCCGACAAGAAGGAATTTATTGAAGATATCATTACAAAGAAACAAATTTACGGGTATGGAAAAGCGAAAGCGATACCACAAAAGCTGATAATTCTAAAGGAGATTATGAAGAAAGTAATGGAGGAGCAAACAAAGCACTTAAAAGACTTCATCCGGATGGAGATCAAGCAAGTTCGTGACACTATTTTTGACTCTTAAAAGGAGGTGATGGACGTGTTGAATAAGATTGAAGGGGAAGTATTCGACTCAGCACCAGACATCAAGCATGAAGAATAGAATTTCTAGGGAAGTCCTCTGTTTTTAATTCTTTTTCTTTTTCTGTTTAGAGGGACGTTCAATGGGGACATTGAACAATTTAATTTTGGGGGGGGGGGGGGGTGAGTATAGCTTCACTATTTAATTTAAATTTATCCCCCATGTTTCTAGATTTTAGAGTATGTTTTTAGTTATTTTTAGAGCCTGTTTGTTATGATGAAATTTAAAGTAATAAAAGCATGCAAAAAGAAGGTATATAGGAGGACTTGGGAAGAAATGAATTATGTGTGGATGATAGGAGCACACTTTGTTTAATTTTGTTGAAAGCATGGTTATTTTATATACACCATTCACGATGAGCATGAGTAGAAAATATTGAGATAATTGTATGGAATTTATGAGAAAATGGGGTATTACATAGAAATTATGAATCACAAGTAATTTACTCTATTGTTGATTAAAGTAAATGTGACTTTAAATTATTGAGGAAATGAAACATGTCGTCTTTTCTATACTTGAGTTTTAACTTTTCAAGCCCAAAATCTTTTATGAGAAATATCCACTAAACCCCACTGAAGCCTTTTCTATGAGCCTTTGTTTATGAAGCCTACTTACCGACTCTGAGCCGAAAGAGAAATTTATATCCTACCCATTTGTAGAGATGGATGTAGTGGATTGAAAGAGAATAAGGTAGGAGTTCAAAACAAAAGTATGAGCTAAGAAGATATATTAACAGAAAAGGGGGATGAATATAATAGAGAGCACAAATAACAATTTATAAAAACTTTAAGTTTGGGGGTGCATCTCAAAAATCTATGAAGTATGGGTGGTTTGAATTATTGCGCAAATAAAAATATGCCAAAAATGAGTCTAAAATTTATGATCAAATGAAAAACACATAAACAAGGGAGGAAAATGAAACATTAATGAGTAGATTCACTATATACATCTCTAGAACTCATCATTAATTTTTTATTTATAGCCCATACCTAAGCCTATCATTACAAGCTAATAAAGTTTTAATGATCCTCAACATGAAAAATTTGCATGCCTGGAAAACCGTGAGAAAAGTAGAAAGCAAGAGAAAAGTAACTATATGTGAAATTTATTGATCTTATGAATTTTATATGAGAGTCTTGTATTCTATACTTGTGATAGATGAGCACACCACTTTGTACAATGAGGTATTTTATGATGACAACATGATTAACCTTGGTGTGCTATAACTTGAAATCCATGATTCTTATTGTTTCAATTTCCAAAAATAGGTGGCATCTTGAGACGAAATCCAAATTGGAGCATGTTGTTATTATAAGAATTTAAATTCTTTTGTTTAGAGTCTTGCTCGGGACGAGGAAAGATTTAAGTTTGGGGATATTTGATAAGAGAATTATTATAGCGATTTGAGTACCTGATTTTTTATACTTTTGTATAATCCATGTGGCGATTTTACTTGTTTTAGTATTGTTTCACTGTTTTGTAGTTTTAGTCGAGTCGGAGCAAAACAATGCTTAGTTGGAGGTTTTTAGCACTGTTTAGTATTACGAGGTAGTAGAGTCACGACACTATCAATCGCACTACTAAAGGAACCAGGAAACATAATGCAGAGCGAGCAAGAGCAGAATTGCAGGAGAAGCTAAAGAAATAGAAGCGAGCGGGATCAAAGGCGCGATTGGGACCAGATCGCGCATCCTAGGAGCGCGATCGAGGCGCGATCCAGACAAAATATGTGATGACGTTCAGAAACCCTAAAACGGAGCCTAGATGAGGAAAAACTATAAATATGAAGAGACGCTCAATAGTTATGATACCGTTTACGACAACTCACAATAGCTTACAAACGCTTACAAAAGCATTCTAGGATTAGAGGAGCATAAATTATACCGTTCGTAGCATTACAATCATAGTTGAGGGAAAATGTGAACAAGAGGAGTCAACAATCAGAGTAAAGGAAAGCAGCAAGGAGATCAGAAGTTTATTATTTTATTTTCCTTATTGAAATACTTTATGATGAATTGTTGTAATTTAAATACGACTATGAGTAGTCAATCCTCTCACTATTTGAGAGAGGATGTAGTTAATATCATATGGATGCACCTTGAACATATGTTTTGATTATATTTATTGATGACTTTGTTTTGTTGGATATGATTTATTGCTTATGCTACTTGGTATGCTTGATGCACGTGTTTCTATTACATCAGAGTAGTGACGTTGAGCAACCTAGTATTATATTGAATTAGGCATATGAGATTATTGGCGCAACACTAGCATAGTAGATCAGACAAATAAATCTTTAGACCATCGACATTAGCGTGTTCGTGGAATTTAGATCATTATTGGTAACTCTAATTCACTTCTAAAACGATGTATGGATCTTATGACATGGTGAACTTCTGGTGAGGGAAAAGTGCTTAACGACCTGACGTTATTAGGGATTAGAGGGTTCTTTAGTACATACGAAAGGTGGCTACTTACCACATCCACTTGGAAATGCAACAATCATCAACAAGTAGAAGCTTGCATATGTGTCATTGGTATTTTTTCTATGAAATACAGGCATCTCAGATTAATGAAACTCATCTCTTAGATACATTTTAATTAATTTGTGTTACAATTTTAGATATCAACCATCCAATCAATCAATTAAACTCTGTCTGAGTTAGTTTAGCTTTAGTTCTTTAATAAAATTTTCCAATTGCAATCTTTAGTCAATCAATAGTTAATATCATTATCGCACTATAGTTTAGATCTTTAGTTAATGACTATTTATGTGTCTTCATTCATAAACAAAAGCAAAGCAAAGTAGAAATCATTCAGTGTTCAACAATACAATTGTTAAATTACAAATATCTACTCTCAAGGGATTCGATACTTGGTCCGTTATACTTACTTACCATTTTATTATTACTTAACTCGTATAATTGTGATTTTATGTGCATTAATCTAATTGAGAATACAAAAGTAACTTACGCATGCATCAACAATAGTAATATTCTTGTTGATCTTGATCTTTATTTTATTCCATCATTGGTTTCAGAGGGGGACAATGACCTTCTTACCATGACCCCATCTACGCATGAAGTGGAGCGCGTTTTGGATTGCATGGAGGCCGAGAGTGTTATATTACTAATGTGGAAACCAAACCCGGAAGGTTTGTTTACTTCTACATCCGCATGGTAAATATTGGCATTGAGCATGAAAAAGTCGAGGGGACTTCCTGGTTTTGACATGCAGCGGGATTCGAGCTCATAATTCATTTTTTTTATGGAAGCTTATGAATGGGTGGATTCCTACAGACATTATACTTCAAAGTAAAGAGGTTGAATTGGCGTCTAAATGTCAATGTTGGGAGGAAGTGGAAAGTATTGAGCATATGTCTTGGAAGGGTAAGGTGGCTATGGAGGTTTGGGGTTATTTTTTGGACCTTTTGGGGTGGTACTATCCACAGATTTCTTTTGAGAAGGCACAAGCATCATAAAGCTGGGGCATGCACGTGCCATCATTCTAGTGCTTGTTGTTTGGTTTCTGTGGATGGGACAAAATGATTTTAAACATCGTGGTGTTCGCATGAATGCAACAACTATTATCCTTAAGGTTCTTCGATCTTTTGAGCTTATTGGAATTGCTAGTTTGAGCATCATTTGGGCTCATAATTGGGAGGTGGGACGTTTGTGGCATTATCACAAGTTAGGAAGCACGAGAAAAGATCTCAAATTAGTTATTTGGCATACTCCTAAGTTTAATAGTTTTAAACTAAACACTGATGGGTGTTCCCATTGTAACTCGAGTGACTCGGCCGTTGGGGGTGTTTTTTGGAATTATGAGAGAGTTATCGTTTTGGATTTCATCTTTATATTGGTGTTCTTACCAATATGGAAGCTGAATGTCGTGGGCTCGAATTTTGTTTGAATCGATGTGTGGAGCTTGGGATCGAGAACTTTCAAGTGGAAGTGGATGCTCAAGCCTTTATTCATTTGATCTTGTCATCTAAACCGGGTGGATGAAAGACTAATAGAGTTGTTAAGCATATTAGATCGTTGATAGATACGCTTGGAGTCCAGATCAAACATATTTTTAGAGAAGAAAATCCCATTGTTGATATGTTAGCAAATGAAGCGTGTGATTTGAAGAGTAAAAAGATTTTAAAGAATGAAGAATGCAGCAATAAAGTCTGTGGCATAGTTTTGCTTTAGGCTAGGAAAATCCCTTATTTTCAATTTCCTAAACAATTGTTATTTTGTTTTGTTTCTGTTCCATACTTGACCCTCTTCGGTGATAGGCGATTTCGTTTTCCTTATTTATCTAAGGTTGGCTGTTAAAAGAAAAAAATGGCTTATGCTTAGCACCAAGTACAATCTTCACCAAGTGACTCCATGGAAGGTAATTTTGGATCCCATTGAGCTTAGCTAAAGTAAGACACATGATCGGATTCTCCGATCCGAGCAGGTGCATAGATCCATAGCGGATAGAACCAGATCCAGTAATTTCACATGAAATTGAAGGATTTGCAGTAGAATGAGAGATATTTGACACTGTAGAAGCAAATTTCGAACGAACAATAACAAAGAGAATCAATTGCAACAAATCGAAAGCTTACAACACACAAAAATCTCAAAATCTCAATTAGAGGAGAGAGAAAATTGCATGAGGGAGGCAATTAGAGAGAGAATCTGGTGAAAGTCTGCCAGAAATTTTATGGATAATTTTGCGTACTAGAACAATGTAGTTTGAGGTAGTTTAATTTCCCCCATTTGCTAATAATTTATACAAGACCCACTTTTTAGGTCGAGTTGGTTTGTTCTTTTAACTAAAAGGGAAAGAATAACCATAAATTGATGCAGCATGCATAACATTATCCAGCAAAATGCAATAAGCAGAGAAAATATGCAACTTAATTACAAGACGGACTAACTTTTTACTAAAGGGCAGCATTGCATGTTTAATAATGATGTCGGTTCAATGATTTGAAATTTTAAATGAGTGGGCGCAACTTTAGGTGGACCCCTTTTTTAAGTGTTTAAGTTATTTCAACAACCTTGATTTATACTTGTACAAAGGCATCTAGGAAATCTTTTGCTTTCTTAAGTTAGATACATGCAGCGATCGCAATTTGTCCTATGCGTGCCACTCCAACATAGTATATATTATATCGTAATTAAAATAATTATTTAATTACTGTTCCATTCCATCATTGTTTAGCATAGGAATCTAGACGATGTATAATTTAAGATTAAGGTAATGATGATAGGAAAGGAAGAACTTTTGGCCCATCACTATATTAAAGAACAATTAATGGTCTAGACCATGCCGTATCTTATGGATGGCAGATTACTTACGATTATATTATAGAAAGTGTTGTGTTTTTTTTTATGACGCGGGAACTCTAGCCGCTACCCTTCGGGCGCGTACTAGGTAAACCCGCGGGTCGACGAAATAGCCTGCAAACCTCGTCTCCCTGATAAACCACACTAGACTAACCATGTGTGACAGACCATGATCTAGAGCATAGAAATCGCTTCGCTCCCACTGGGGTTCGAACACGAGACCTAAGAGAGGAAACCCCTCCTCTTTAACCACTAGACCAACCCCAAGGGGTTAGAAAGTGTTGTTTCGTTCACGAAGAAAATTGCAAAATATATATATATATATATATATAATAATAATAAACGAAGTTTGACCTAACCGGCGGACTTAAAGTTTTAAGAATGTCTAACTTTTTTCTTTATGGAAGTAACAATGGTTGAGTTAATTACATTATAACTCACTCTTTCTACTTGCTACCATGCGATCAATCTTGTGCATGGATAGGTGGCAATATAGATTGCTGTACTGATCCTTATCTCTGATACATTTATTAAATATTATAAAAAAAATCGAACTAAAAGGATACAAGTAAACAGCACAAATTATTCCTAGCTAAGTAAAGAAGTACCTGCTATTTATTTCTTTTCAAATGTGACAATGCCTTCATTTCGGGCCAGATTCCAGGAAAAATATGTACTCTACTGTATAACCCATTCAGTTTTTTTCTGAGTCTTTTTATTAATTCAAGTCTTAAGAGCATAATATTTGAAATTTTAGTAGAGCCTTTGTAGTAGTATATATGTTGATTGAAAGACACGTGCTCCATATGTATTAATTTTTTACCCGCAGGTGACACGAGTCTCGTAAATTCTGGTCAAATTGTAGCTATAGACGTTAGGCGTCAATGAAGTAGATACGACGTTGTTTTTGTTACATGAAATAACAACTTATACTCGAAAACCATCTTCTTTGTCATTTTTTTCATTTCTTATTATGTTAACTTGTTAAATACTCTGGATTTACACATGTGGAATGTGAACTGAGTGCCTTGTTAAATTAAGCCCAATAGGCCCCTTTTAATTCTGGTACTTAGTTAGGCCGAACCCGATACACTATGTGACAGAAAAATAGTCCAGTCTGCAATAGTGTTTTGTCTAAAATCTAAATATGGGTCTGGAGCCCAAACATGAATTGAAGAACCAATATTCACTCAGAATATAAATAGTTTTGAATCCTCTGTATTATTCTCAATTAGTTTTTAATATTTTAAATATTTTACAAAATGTAGCAGGCACGAATTGTTGTCAGCACAGACGCTTGATTTCTGCTTGGTATCCTTTGCTTGTGTATTTCAGGGAAGTTAAAGGTAAATGATCTTACTATATTATTTCTTCAAAATTATTATTTATTATCCTTTTCTTCGCTTCTATTTATAATATTACAGTTTTTACGATATTATAGCACAAGGTTTAGCCTTTTGCTTTATATGGCAAGCTTTGCCTCTTATTTATTGTGAAACCGATTGTATAAACAATATTGTTCCATCTTTACCTTAACTATGTAAATGGCTTAGTCACCCCTCGAGTTACAAATATCACTCATTATTTATAAAGTTAGACACGATCATTACTTATGTGCCGTAAAGATATGTCACACTCACATACAAATAAATTTCCGTTGTTATAAGAATTTTCATTGGTCCAAAAACAAGATAATATTATTTTGCTTAGAGCACGTTTGCTTGCCCCAATGCAATGTAGCAGCATAAAGTAAAGGCCCATAGTACTCTTAGGGCTCGTTTGGTACATGATAATAGGTCTTATTAGGCCCATATAATATGGGTTGAACAGTATTAATCCCTCATTTGGTAGACAAGACTAGAAACCGGGCCATTCTTATTGAAACAAGGTGACCCGGGCTTAGAGGCATGTTAGTAACTGGGCTCCGAGGCCGTTTTTAATAAAATGACTTCTACAGTATATTTTAATATCGTCCTGCAATTACATATATACCCCCAAAAGTTAGTATAACATCCCTATTTTCTCATTTGTTCCCACTTTTTCGTTGAAAGCAAAAACACGATCTGCCTCTTCTCCGAACAGTAAGCCCTAGCTCGTTGAGAAGCCACAATTTCCGTTCGATTGGTCTGAACCCATGCATTTTTTGCCCCGATTTTTGAGTTTTCTCTTCGCGTCGGTCGTGCGTGGCCCATATTTTGTGTAATTCTAAGCTTGTATGCCGAAATTTATCTACCATTTTGTTTTTATGAAACCTACATTAACAACGAATTATAAAGCATTTCTGGAAAAATTATATAACAGATGCCCCCCAATTTCAAAAAAATTAGTCAAAAGTACTTTTGGAACATCTCTAAATCCCAAGTTGCTTCTGCCAAATCTAATTATTCATATATTGCTTTCTTTATTTGGTATTTTTCCAGAAATGGTTGAATTGATTTGTGGATTCTGTTATTGAATTGATCCCTAATTTTGTTTATTTTGGGGTTCATGTGACGTACTTTTTTTTAACTACCGAGGGTACACGAACAACTAACTGACGATTAGGAAATAGTTTCGACACAGACAAGAGTATTCAGGTAAATCATTCGTGGAATATTTTCTGTTAAATTGGGGTGAAGACTGTTGTTTAACCTGCATACTTATGTTTTTTTCAATAGTATGCTTTAGGTTGTTGTTACATGGTTATGCTATCACCATTGTTTTGATCGTTGTTATATTAAAGGGATGTGTTTTGTTAGAGTTATGCAGGTGTTTTCAATATATTTTGTCATGACTTTGAGCATATAATCTTCATGTGCTAAAATGTGTATTCCTCATAAGTGATTAGTATTACTTTTCCTGATTGTTGTTTAGTTATAAATTATTAAATATATGTTGTGAATTCCTTACATAAAGTGGTTGTGCAGAAAAAAAAACTTTTGTATTATTTTCCATCAATATGTTTATTAACTGTTAGTTAGAATATTTTCTGCCTGTTGCTTAATAAAGACTGTTTATGACTTCCAATTACATACATACAACATTGTAGGATGGAGTGGAGGTTACATGCTATGATTATCGCAGGAACCGAGTTACTTCTTTTACGTCTAAGGCTTTTATTGATTTTGCAAACTTATCTAATTGCAAGGAGCCGTATTTGTGCAACTAAAAAACGAAAACAAGGTTATTCGTATAACATGATTGATAGACTACCTAAACAAGTCGAGCACATGAGAGACCTTGTCAACATTAATGACACTGATTGTGTTGACATCCTAAGGATGGATAGAAATAGTTTCCATAGGCTTTGCTATTTGTTGGAACATGGAGGTGGTTTAACAAGCTCGAAATATGTTAATGTTCAAGAGATGACTGCGGTTTTCTTGCAAACACTAGCCCACCACGATAAAATCCGGGTTGTACGCTTTAACTTCAAGCGCGCGGGTCAAACGGTCAGCCACTATTTTCATAAAACTATGGTTGCTCTATTTAAAATTTCGGGCCACTTATGGGTTACGCCAACTCCCATTACAAATGAATGTACCGATGATAGATGGAAAGTTTTTCCGGTAAGTCTTTGTATCTATTCCAACTATTTATAGAACCTGCTTATTATTTATAAAATATAACATTTTAGGATTCCGTCCTCACTTAATATTACATCTTTTTTTAGGGTTGTCTTGGTGCACTAGATGGTACCCAAATAGCTGTCTGTGCGCCATTAATTGACAAAGAACGGTATCGAACACGAAAGGGATTTGTTTGTACGAATGTGTTGGGCGTGTGTGACGTAAATAAGAACTTTGTTTATGTATTGGTGGGTTGGGAAGGTCCTGTTGTTGACAGTATGGTTTTACGGGAGGCATTAGTGAGGCCGGGTGGTCTTAAGGTTCCCACTGGTATGTTTTGGGTTTCCTAACATAGAAGTCACCAAACAAATTTAAAAATTATTAACACACTAAACTAACAATATATGTTTATGAATACAAGCAATTATTACCTTTGTGATTTGGGGTGCATGAATGGTGATGGCTTTTTGGCGCCTTATAAGGCTAGGCGGTATCATTTAAATGAGTGGAGTACTGGCCGTGATCGACCTGTAGATCGAGAAGAGTTTTTTAACATGAAGCATAGTCGCGCTCGAAATGTCATAGTATGCGCATTTGGCTTGCTGAAGATTAGATGGCCCATATTAGACCACCCAACGCACTTTTCTATTGACAACAAAAGCAGAATAGTTTTGGCTTGTGCGTTACTTCACAATTTTATTCGATTGCATATGGAAGTCGATCCCCTTGAAGCTAGTGGGATTCAATTACCTTCTGAGCCTCCCGACAACACCGTGTACATCGACTCTGTAGCCCCAACACATGCGTGGAATAATAAGCGAAATAACATGGCAGGGGAGATGTTTAACAATTGGCGTTTACGTCGAAATCGCAACTAGTGTTATATTAGTGATCTCTTTAACATTTCTGTATTTAGCGAATGTAATAGACTTCTATATTTCCCCAACAATTTTAATTATGTTGTGTGGTAAAACAATTTCATTTATTTTCCATCCTGATGATAGTCAAGACCATGTGGTTTGATTCCATAGCATTAAAATTTGGTCATTATTTCTTCTGTTTTATGTATCCAATAATTCATTACATCTGGTGCAGGCTCCTCAAACAAAGCATTATCATTCAATGTCATATAAAGTGAACAAATTATGATTTGATTGGTACTTTGTATTGACTGTATGTTCATTTCCTACTGTAACTAGGATTGAATTGGACTTTATATATATATATATATATATATATATATATATATATATATATATAACCATAAATTTATATAAATATATATATATGAACTAATATCTGTTAGCATTCTACATATATATACTTAATGCTAACAAATAACAGTAGTTATTTTACCATTGTTGAATATATACTAATTCCTACAAGTTTATCTCTTTTCAGTTTTGGCAATGGACAATACCACCAACAACAAACCTGCTAAAGGGAAAAACCCCAAGGGAAATGGTACTAGGAAATTTTGGACCCGGACGGAGGAAGAAGCTTTGATTGAATCGGTGAAAGAGCTCATAATGGAGGGATGGCAATCAGGCAATGGTTGGAAACCCGGTTTTAATGGGCAAGTGGCTATAAGAATCCAAAATAAGGTTCCTGGCAGTGATGTGTTAGGGGATCCACATGTTATCTCTAAAATGGCATCTTGGCGCAAAGACTACGGTGCTTTATCTCGTTTGTTTGGTCGTACCGGCAACAACTTCGTTGGTTTAGACCCTTTGAAACACACTATCACTATTGTGGGATCTGAAGTTTGGGAGGCTGGAATAGTGGTAATTATCTGAATTTACACTAATATTTAGCAACTGGTTATGTTCTTTTACTTGTGAACAAACTGAAATTACTCATATTTGCACTTACCTTACAATATTTTCCAACTGATTATAGGTCAATCCAGAGCTGCTAAAAATTCAAAACAAAGCTTATCCACATTACAATGACTGAGATATTATATTTGGCTTCTCAAAGGGGACCGGAGATCATGTCGTGGATGGATCGGCTGCTAGAGAGAGGGCAAATAACATGTCGCCCATGCCAAATGCACCACCGCATGTAGATCAGTCAACTGGAGTAGAGGACATAACATCCCAAGCTGGAGAGTCTTCATCCGCACCGCATAACTCAGGAGGCCCTGGTCCGTGGAAACCCTTAGGGATTAAGAAACGCAAGAACCGCACCCCTGGTTTGGAAGACGAGGTCATGTTAAAGATTATCGACTCACTTGAAAGAACATATGTTGCTATCAATGATCTGTCGAGTGCAATACGGTCCCTAAAAGACGTTGACCCCCAAGTAACTCTTATTTATGCCGCTATTCAAGACTTGTCTGAATTTACTATGACCACTATGGTGAGGGCCGCAAAAATAATTGTTCAATCTCCGACACATGTTGCTTTGTTCTTCAGCATGGACCAGGAAAACCGGAAGGAGTTTGTGGAGTATACTCGCCGAGTGATTGTATCGTTAACTATATGTTATGTAGCCACTTTCAAGTACTTTTTGATCCACAGTCATTTTCTGTTATGAGACCTGCTGAATAATATATGCGCATGTACTTTTTGGATTGTGGACAGTGGATGGTTAAAGGCTATATAATTTATGGTTCATTTTGGTTTTTATTAGGATTTCATTCCCTGGTAATTTTGTGATAAATGTTGTCTGCTCTCTTGGGACCAAGATGTTCACTGCAAACATTTACTGGAATGTATTTTAAGGTTATGCAAAACTTCTATCTGTTTGTTGCATGGCATTTGTTTTATATCAATATATTTTTTTATATTGTGTACAAATTTATGTTTACTTTAACAGTTGTATATACGGAAAAATGTTTTGTTTGTATTAGTGTGGTGCATTTTATTTTCCATTAGCAATTTAATTTATTACATTGTTTACATACAATTGTTTCCAATCACAAATATATATTCTTACAAAAAAAAAAGATATGTGCCATTTCGCCACAAATATATACTTAACTGATCTATTTTGAGTAGTATTTTTTTAAAACTCAGTTAAACTAGCCTAGGCCCTATTAGGCCCAACCAAAGTAGAGATTAACGGATTTTTTAGGCCATCAAAGGTTGCACAACCATTTCTTGCAACGGCACTCTCAACAATAGATTTTCCCCAACCTAAACTCTATTATCCAAAAAATGGATCCAGAACTCGAATCATGCGGAACTGAAGATGAAGAATATGCAGAGGATGTAATGGCGCGTTTAGCAGCCATACCCGTCTTTGAAAAAATCGGATTTCAGATTGAGGATTTGGAACGTACAAACACCACGACGGAAAAGGTTGGATCGGTGTTCTTACGATTTTTCATCTGTTTTATCGATTAAATTTCAGCATATTGTGTTGCAAGTTAGTAAGTCTTGGACATGTAGTGGAAATTTAATCTCCTACATACGTTTGCCCCCCATCTATTATGTTCCTCTGCTAAATCGGATTACTTGGCTTACGTTTTAGGAGACGGTGAATATATATATATATATATATATATATATATATATATATATATATATATATATATACATGACTTATTATAATTTCTATGCGAGGCTTGTACAATAGTTTAGTATTCGCCTTGAGGTAGTAATTAGATGAAGATTTAATGACAACTTTTTGTGTGATTAGCGCGCTACAAGGCTGGATATTGCGAAGAAGGTCCTTGGTAGAGACTTGTGGAGTTTGGAGTTAGATGTGGAATTGATGTTAACAATGTTGCGTGTTGTCCCGGAGCCCGACGGTAATACTAAAGAAGACAACATCATCAATGTGATATCATATGCAATTGAGCAATCCTCAAAACTTCAACCCTTCACTGATGTCACCATTGTGCGTGATAGAGTTGCACTTCTACGCAACACGCTGATAGCATACCGCCACTGGGAAACCATAGATGGAGTGGTCAAGAAAGATGATCGCTACTATGAAACAACCGTGGACTACCATAACCATAAGGTACTTGTAATAGCTTATCCTTAACTTTTCCCTACTAAAGTTTATAGCAATCCTAACTGAAGTATTGTTATTTAATCCGACAACCTTGTTAGGAGACGTACTTGGAAAGGCACTTCCGTTTGAACCAACGTTTGCCGATGATAGAGATTTATGAAGAGTTATTTGAGGTGTGGGCATTTGACCCTTATCCCAATGGTCAGCCTGGTTCTCCCGGAAACCCCGTAAACATTGACGGATAAGGCGGTGTGTTTGTGATTCATAAACTATTTGTACTGTATGTGGTGTATGCATGTGGAATGGTGGTAACCATCGGGTTTTGTTGTTGTAGTTTAACAGTGGTTTAGTTTTTTTTTTTTTTTTTGGTAAGTAACGAGATCACAAAAGGTCCTTAGACCATGTCGGCCTTATACAAGCTAAGGATCGGGGTAGGTGGCGTTTCCCAAAAGAAATCTCTACTCCTATCTCTAATCTCCATCTTGCCAAGCATATCCGCCACACGGTTCGCGGATCTCGGAATCCATTTCAACTTGCACGCCCACGGCAGTCTCAACAGTCTACGACACTCACTAATTAAATCCGAATTCAGTCCATGCACTTCTAGTGCTTCTTCTAATACTTTGTATGCCATAAGGGAGTCTGTTTCGATCAATACTCGAGGATATCGCCGTTCCCACGCCAAAGCTAGCCCTTTGGAAATCGCACTTAGCTCGGTTTCATCAACTGTTGGAGTCGAAAGATCAGACCTGAAACCCCACAGCCATTTACCCTTCTCATCCCTCAACACACCTGATACTCGACCTTTATTCCCGATGGCGTCGACGCCCCCGTCGGTGTTGAGTTTAACCCAACCGGCTTCGGGCTTCTCCCATTTTTGTTCCCTCGTCGTCATCTTTTTTTTGCGTCTTCCCATCCAAAGATCGTGACTAAGGATCTTGATTTGCGCTATGCATGCGTTCGTATTTGACGCCTTTCCTTTAAAGACCTTCGCATTACGGTTCTTCCATATAGTCCAAAGGCTAGCGGCAAACAAATAGATCCATTCTCCGCCAATTCCTGCGTTGCTCATGATTTTTTTGTTATCAAAAGCCTGTTGCAGCCATCCCTCATCCGGAATTTTATCGAACTCCCCAATGCTTTCTTTAGATATAACTCTCTCCCAGATTCCTCGCGCCATCTTGCATCTCCTAAGCATGTGCGTCACTGTTTCCTCATGATCTTTGCATATCGGACACCATGTGGCTGTCGGGATTCCCCGTAAGGCATTCGTGGCTAACTTGTCTTGGCCGGCCAACCATAAGAAATGTTGTATCTTGTTGCTTATGTCGATTCTCCAGACCCAACCAGCATTCTTAGTTACCTGCTGCTCATCTGTGTAATATTCTCGATAAGTCTTGT
Organism: Linaria vulgaris; assembly: GCA_948329865.1. Lineage (NCBI taxonomy): Eukaryota > Viridiplantae > Streptophyta > Magnoliopsida > Lamiales > Plantaginaceae > Linaria > Linaria vulgaris. Next base: position 79,720,008 of record OX415252.1, read on the forward strand.
ATGCCGATTGGCATGTGAATTCGCCGTTCGAATTTTCTGTCCATAGCAATTTATCCTCACTGTCAGTGAGCACCACCTTCAATAACTGTAGCTCATCCTTCACTGCTGCTGGGATCTCTGAGTTCATCCTCTCAAGAGAAAGATCTCCAAATTCGTCCACCACGTCGCAGAGTTTTAGTTTAGCCTCGGCCGCAGCAATGTTGCATCCCATGTCACACAATCTCTTATCCCCGATCCAGTTATCGAACCAAAAAGATATGTTGTTTCCTCTTCCAATTTTCCAGCGGAGGAACGGCATCATAAGGTTCACGCATCGGAGTATTCCTTTCCATACCGCGCTGTCCGTATTCTTCGCAATGCAATCAAGGAAACGACCATTCTTCACATATTTTGCCATGATCAGTTCTTTCCAAACTCCTTCCTCGCTGCGCATAATTCTCCAAGCAAGTTTCGATAGCAAAGCTTCGTTGCTGGTTCTCGTCACTCGGATTCCTAAGCCCCCATCCTTCTTTGATTTTGTGACTTTATTCCAACCCACGAGATGCATTTTTTTCTTCGTAATATCCGAGGACCATAAGAAATCCCTGTTCATGCGATCTAATTGTGAGCACAAATATTCCGGCAACCAAGTCGCTTGCATATGATATACGGGTACCGATGACGAAACCGATTGAATAAGTGTGTCCCTTCCCGCGAGTGTTAAGTTCTTACTTTTCCAACCCGAGAATCTTTTCATTACACGGTCTATTATCATGGCAAAATCTGTTCGTGTTCTTCTACCGTGAATAAGAGCAACACCCAAATATTTCCCCAAGTTCAGCGTTTGTCCAAATCCAAGTCTTTCACAAATATATCTTTTCAGTCCCGACCCTCCGCTCTTCGAGAAAAACACCTTTGATTTTTGTAGGCTGATTTTAAGTCCCGATGCCCCACAAAATCGATCGAGAACCCGCTGGATCGCGCATGCTGTTCCTTTGGTTGCTCGTCCCATTAAGACTAGATCGTCGGCGAAGAAGAGGTGAGTTAACTTCGGTCCTCCTCGACAAGGGACGAGGGGCTGCCATTTTTTCCTATCCACTTCTTCTTGGATGAGATATCCCAGCATTTCAATACATAAAACGAAAAGATACGGTGAGAGTGGGTCACCTTGTCTAAGGCCACATGCATGTTTGAAAGCCTTAAGGGGAGAGCCGTTCCAAAGGATTCGTGTCGCCGCATTCTTGACACAAAACATTATGAGCTCCGTGAGTTCGGTCGGAAATCCAAAGGCATTTAGAGTCTCCTCGAGAAATTCCCAGCTTACCTTATCGTACGCCTTTTCCAAATCCAACTTCATAACCATACACCCGATTTTGTTTTTTTTCTTACTACGTAGAGAGTGGAGGACTTCCTATAGTAGAAATATGTTATCCTGGGTGCTTCGCCCTTTAATGAAGCTCGACTGCGTCGGGGCTATTATTTCTGGCATTATGTTCCTCAGTCTCGACGTGATTCCCTTCGTGATGACCTTGTAGAGAACATTACATAGGGATATTGGTCGAAATTGTGTGATTTGTTCCGGGGACTGAATCTTCGGAATTAAGCATAAAAAAGCTTCGCATATTTTAGGGTCGAAGCTTCTTTTCCTGTAGACATCTTCCACAAAGCTGAAAAGCGATTCATTGATCCAATCCCAACCTTTTTGGTAAAAACCAGCATGCAGCCCATCCGGTCCGGGGGCTTTGAACGGATTCATCGAGAATGTAATGTCTCTTAATTCTTTAGAATCCAGTTGACGCGCCAAGGCAGTTCGGTCCTCGCTCGTCAAAGTAGCTTGGTATCTTGAAATAGGCAGCCCTCTACATGCATTTCCTTCCCTGTTCGAGTCTCGCCCCGAGAAAAGAGTTGAATAAAAATCGTACGCATGGGATTGCAAGACCTGCTCTTCTTCCGTCCAGACCCCATCAATTATCAAGCTCTTGATATTGTTTCGACGACGTCTAATAATCGTAGAGCGGTGAAAAAAGCTCGTGTTGCGGTCCCCATCTTTAATCCACTTAACACGGGACTTTTGGAACCAAAAGGTTTCCTCTTGTCGTAGAACGTCGTTGAATTCCGCTATTAATTCTTTTTCAAGAGCCGCAAGGAACTTACTTGGTTTCTGCCCCAAAGATTTTTGGATACCGTTCAGCCGCGTCGATAGAACCTTCTTCTTATGAAATATGTTCCCAAAGCGCTGTTTGTTCCACGGTTTGAGCACTTTCGGTACTTCCTCTATGGAGGTAATAATATCCGGTGAGCGCTCCCAAATGTCTTGTAGCAAAGGTACGCACTCGGGGTGGTGGAACCACGCCGCCTCAAACCGAAAAGGGCGTTCTGTCCTCGGTCTTTTCTCGCCCTCGCATGACATCATTATCGGATGATGGTCCGAATGTACCCTTGGCAGGTGGATAACGTCGTTGTTTGGGAATTTATCGGACCAAGCTTGGTTAGCTATCGCCCGATCGAGTCGCTCCATAATTATAGAGCCGTCCTCACGCTTATTAACCCACGTGAAGGCTGGTCCCCTAAATCCCATGTCCAGCAGTCCACATCGTCCCATGAAACCCCGGAAAAATTCTAAACGACTCGCTGCGACCGTGTTGCCTCCCGATTTTTCGTGAGCGAATCCGACTTCGTTAAAATCCCCCATCGCCAACCATGGTAGGTTAGAGCCTCGAGCTATTTCCTCCATTCTGTTAAAGATGCGCACCTTATCCTTGCGTCGTGGTTGCGCATAAATACCGGATAGCCTCCATTGATCTTGAAGGTTCGGATTTATCAACGCATGAATTGCTTGGTCATCAATATCCAAAATTTCCACATTCACCTCCACCTCATTCCATAACATCCACACACCACCAACCATACCAACAGTAGGTGCAAGCACAAAATTAGTAAACCCCAGCCTTGAAGCAATTTCATTAGCTCGATCTTGATTCACTCGTGTTTCAAGAACGAACACAACCGACGGTTGATGTGTGCGCACCAGTTCTCGGAAATTATTCCTAAAGTCCACGTGACCTGCACCTTGGCAGTTCCATGATATGACCCTCATAGACATTTGGTGTATGTTGTACGGACCGATGGGGCAGTCAACGCCGGATCCCCTCCATGTCGCATGTATCTGTCTCATCAACTCCATTGCTAGAGAGACATGGCGGCTTAGTTCCCGTTCGCTGAGCTTCGTTATCTGCCACCATGCGACAGTATTGTCCTCCCGCTGAGTTCGATACGTCGAGGTCTCCACTTCCCATATACATGACGGTATCATCAGGACATTGATCATTCGCTCCTCTAGTGCTGTTCGTGATGTCATGGAAGAGCCTTGGAACCATTGTTGTCTTGTCTCGATGATCATCACTTCCCATTCCCCGAGGAGCATGTCGTCCCATATTTCCGCTGCCATAATTTTCCCCTTGTGAATTTTCGTCCAGATCTGGGTTCACGCTATGGTTGTCAACCTCAATTGCCGTTAGCTCTTTGTCTTGGTATATTGCTAGGACGTCAAAGTTATTCGGTGTTCTTTTTAATATTTTCTTTCCTTCTTTAACTGATTGCTTTGCTTTAGGTATCTTCCTTACTACCTTTTCCTTTGCCTTTGTGTTTGCACTTCCCTTCTCAATAGGATTGAGGGTATTCGGTAGAATTCGCTTCCCATGCAACTCAGTTTTATTGCGCATGTTTCCGTCAGCACCACGTGCCAATCCCTGTCCCATAACATTGGTTTCTCTCCTTAGGATTTTTGGAGCTTCTCCAGTAGTTATATTTCTTGGGACCTGCTCCACATTCGCGTCAACAATTTTCTTTTTGCCGCGGGTCACTTTCATCCATTCTCCGAACTCTTTTTTTTGGGTCTTCTCGACTAACCACAGTGCTCTCTCGTTGCATTCTCATGGGATGGTCTCCACCTTGGGTGGAGAAGTTATGGCAGCGGTCTCGGCTTTCTTTTCCCCCGAATCGCAGTTTTTCTCAACGTGTCCGACCTTGCCGCAACTGTAACATAACGAGGGTAAGTTTTCGTAAACCACTTGGTATATCTTATCCCTAACCCCGATTGCTAACTTCAGTGGTTCCTTCGTGCTCACTTGGACGCAAAATCTTGCGAACTTCCACCTAGTTGCGTGGAGTGTGTTTGCGTCAATTTTAATCGGGTCGCCTATGCATTCCGCTAGGACGTGGATAATTCCTTCCGAAAGGAGTTCCATTGGGAGGTTGATGATTCGCACCCATGTTATTGCGCTCTCAATCTTATCCGAAGCCGCGTTGAAATCGGGGAACCATTTCCGTATAGAGAGGAAACTTCCCGCCAGATTCCACGGACCCTCTGTTAGAATCATCTCACGTTTGGTCGCACTCAATCCCTTCATGCAATAGCAGCCGTAACCGAGGTCCATTAATTCAAATTCATTGTGGAGTGACCACATCGTATCGAGCTTCGATTGTAGTGCTTCAAAGTACCACGGACGACCGAGTACCCGAATGATGAGATTGTTCTGCCATTCGTTTTTGATTCGTTCTTCCAATTCATCCGTGAAGGTCACCCTCGTGATTGGCGATGATTCTGTTGGTTCATGGACTGTCGAATGTCGTCGGATTTCGGCAGTTCGTTCCTCATCGAACCGCATGTCTTTTGGCTTGTTTTTTGCCCTAGTGATCGAAGCATATGAAGGTGCCGCCCCATTAGGGTTCGGAGTGCCGTTCAATGGATCTCCCATGATGAATTCAGTCGATGTTTCTTCCCCCTGTAGTCTGGATCTTTTTTGTTGTCGGGCCTTGAACGTGAATTCATCGGGGGGTACGAACTCCGTTGCCGCCGGTTGGATTTCGTTCATGATCGCTTCGCTCGGGAGCATATTTTAATAGTTATTTATCATAACTTAAATTATCGCTTCGTTCATGATCGCTTCTCTGATGGTTTCGTGTTAATTTTATCTACAGTGGTTTAGTTTTCGTTTGCATGTATGTCGAGTAGTTTTGTGTAAGCCTAATTTTGTACGATGGGCTTTATGTTATGCTAAGTTCGTATAATTTCCGCTTGTCCATTTAGACTTCGACAACACATTTTATAAGTGTGAGTTATAGATGGTTAATTGTCGTTTTACAAGTGGAAAATACCAATGAATTTGTAATCATATGTTTTATTTCAATACTAAATAATTAGATAATCCAAGGATTCAACACATGAGTAGCAGTTTGAAAATTCTCATTAAGAGTAGGGATAATTAAATCCATTATTACACACAAGTACAAACACAGCTAATAAAAACATAACATAACCTTAAACTATTTATGATTCCACACGGAAAATGGAATCATACATCAACATATTAGTAAGCTTCAATGCACCAGCAAAAAACAAAGTAACATATATTAGGCATCGGAAATAGTAGTTTTATGAAACACGTCAGGCATAGATAACTAGTTGCGCATAATCCGAACCGCATTGAACACTTTTTTGTACTCGCGAGCTCTTATACGGTCAATGAATGGTTCATCACTCGGGGGAAATTTGCGATGGATATCAAAATAACCATCACTTCTATTCGGGATAATCAACCGTGGATCATGTTCCCATATCTCAGGCCAATCAAATAAAAATGATAGCTTGTTCCACAATAGTTCGCCGGTGTAGAAATAGCGACCGAGCTCGGGTTTGCCCTATGGAATGTTTGTTAACTCAGATTAAAATTAGAATGCTCAAAAGAAAACATATTAAACGTGGCCCTAAATTCCTACGTAAATGTGTATTCGTACTTGAAATACTAACAGAAATGCATAGAGGAGTCTTACATGTTTTATGGCCATCATGACCATGCTTGGGATGGAAACGACGTTGGTCTCGGCGTCCCACTCGACCATGGGGAATTCGAGTAGTTCCTTGAATAGTTCATAGTGATCATTGAGATGTTGGTAGTGGACGCGGAAAAACTCGGTCGAATAAGGACACCTAAATGAGTAAGTCATTGCAATGGTGACGACTTCCAACACCTTGTTGATGGTATAATTATCAACAAGTTCCATATAACTGCGAGCTTCACCCAACTCGTCCACAAATTGCCGAAGCTGTTTTCGTCCCCAAATGACCGCACCATTAGGAGTGTGCAAGGTGACTTCGTTGTCTAATTCATATTCCATGTATACTGGTATTTGGAGGTAATTGTTTAAAAACAGAAGAGTTACTTTGAGCTTTGATAATAAAAAGTTGCTGTTAATGGTGAGTTATTAGGTGATAAATCAGTGGGTTTAAATAAGGTGTAACATTGCATGTAATAGTAGAAAACCATCATCACCACACGGTAGAAATTAAATTTCTTACCAACCTTTTTAGTTGTACACAAATTGGTAATGTGACTAGTCATTCTACTTATGGTCATTGTTCAGACCTGAAAAATTTAAAGAATGACTGTAATTTGGCGAATAGGTCATATCAAAATAAAGCCACTAATATATTGGTTTGCAACACTGACCATCAACTTAATGACATACAAATTGAGTTGTGTGGGAAAACCAAACTATGGCGGTAGGAAAAATGATTTTCCCAGCAAGTAACATGTACGCCGAAACCGATATACACTTTTTCAATTCATTTCAAAGTTAGGAAAATTTCTATTATTTGTTTACTGATCAAAAGTAATATAAGGACATAGAGCATAGTTATTAAAAACAATTGTACATGACTCATAATATTTTTACAGAATATGATTGACGTAAAGACATACAATATAACATACCGGGTTCAACTTTTAAAACACAATAATGGGACATAGCGCATAGTTAGAATGAAGAACACCCCGCAACGGAATATCAAGCATCACCATCGTTATATGTTTTCCGACGGACGGTATATATTGTTATAAATTCCACAATATATAGTTGCCCTTTCTAGATCACCCTCGTTTGGAAACTCGGTGTTCGGGATCATACCAACATCAAATGTCTCTAACCTTGAAGTAGGGTGAAGGACTCGGCCATCATGTACAAACTCTTGCGGGACTTTAAACAAAAAATCGAACTCAGTCCAGTAAATCTCCCCTTGATTAAAGTGTCTCGCAGATGCCGGGTTAAACTGTTGTAGGTTAGAGTGGCCATAATACGTTACGCTGATTTTGTATGTATTAAATGTAATAATATAAACGATATAGCATATGGTATACAAGCGATCCTTTTAATTAATGAATATAATAATTGAATATGCAATGCATGTTTACACTATAGTACTCACATGTTTAATAGTAGCCTCAATTTGCGCAGGCATCGTGACAATGTTCGTCACTAAATCATGTCGAACAAACGGAAACCCCTTCATCCATCTAAACAACTCATATCTACCTTTGAATGACGCAAATTTCTCTTGAAGTGCATTGATATCGAACGTGTGATTGAAAGTTTCACTCATTATAATACGGACCGTATTAAGAACTGGGATTACCACCTCTTCTTAGTGAAGAGGGACAAATTTTCTGCAAAAAAGTAATTCTTGCAGAAAGTTTTGTTCACGACCAGCACCTGCAAAGGCATGGCCCCATCCATTTTCCATAACCAAGCTCCTATAAAGTTATTTTAATTCGTAGTAATGTATACTTTTCTTTGTTATTGATGTAGTACTACAAAAAGGAGTACTTATAGGAAAACCATGAGTTGCAGTTGCCCACTTGCACAACTAAATTATTGGTTACATAATTATTGAGAGCACTGCATTATTTTGTCTTCGAATAATCCAAAGCAGGTAGGCCATGGGATTGTAATAATTCATGTATGTGCTATTATGAAAGTTGCATATTATTTTGTTATACTCCAATAAGATCGGGTGCGCTGAATATTTTACACAAAAGGTGCTCATCAACGAAACTACTTCATTTTAAAAACAGCAGATGCGCCTAATACGAATACAAGATAACATTGATAAGTGTCAAACGAAATATTAGCTAGAAACGAAAACAGATAAATATTGATATCACAGCCGCACATCACTTGCATATTCCTTTTATATCTCCGATGAACCCGCATACCAGTTGCATGAAGCCTCCGAGCTAGGTTCCTCATTCATCGAATAGTAAGAAGTAGACGGCTCTTGCCTTGTTGGATACGGGACGTTGTTAGCGTTGTTGCGACGAACATTATAATTTCCTGTACATGTCAAAAAGTAATGTTTATTACATGTCAAAACGAAACCGTGGATAACCTTGTTAAATTACTAAAATACTAATTATAAATTTGCTGAAAATAGCTAAAAATCACCTATGGAAGGATCAGTGTCCGAAGAGATCATGATGGTATCGGGATTCAAAAAAGGAAGTATCGGTTCTGGTTCACCAAATATTTTCTTTAGGTACTCCCAACATGGCTCCCCCTAATTTCGATAGGCGAGTACAATTTCCTTGCTCTAGAAAACAAACAAATGTTAATCATCTAAATTTTATTTGGGTACCACCATAAATAATTAGAAAATATTGCATATTAAAGGAACCTTAAATTTACCATGCATAGTGTGTCCCAAACTTCTTTGTCAGCATGGAGAACATTGTTATCTTCGCCGTAAGTAAATTCGTGCATTGCGAGTAACACTTTGAAAGTTAAATACCTTTCTTCAAGTTTTTCAAAACGTATCAAGCAAAATGGTTTTGTAAATCGAGTGCAACAACGTGAATTGACTTCATCTCGAGCAGCAAATATACTTAACCGTGAATTCCTAGTCAATGGGCGACCAACTAATTCAGCCTCAAAAGCAATTTTTTCTATGAAACATAAATCAATATGTTCCTTCCAATAAAAAGTATAAAACAATGCCTCTTGAAAGCAATCAACAGCGATTGACATGCCCACAATATTTGAATATTTTTGTTTAGATATTCTAATAAAAGTGATTGTGCATTTCTAAATAAGGGAAAGGAAAGCCCTATTTATACACGGTAATTACATAATGTACTATTCTTTACAATGATTATTGGTGGAGATTATGTTGCATACATGTAAAGTTGGTATTGTGTGCATGTGTTCCCATTCTGCCAACTTTGTGTCTACATATTACAGATACTTTTAATAATTTCCCCTTTGAATTCAAACTACTATTTATGACATCTTTGATTCGCATTTTATATGATTTGGTCCGAATAATGTTAGAAAATTTTCTATTCATAACTTTTGATCTTTTGACATGGCCACATGTGTAGAGCAATATCGGCCCTTCATCCCACCTACTAAAATATGGAAGACAAAAATGTGATGACAACTCACGTATGACATGTAGTGCATCTACTCCATATTGATTGATACGAAATCCCATTATTATAGCAAACAAATCAGCTGATCACATCACCACTTAAAAAGACTATTGTTTTACTGAGCTACATCAGAAAGCAACTCTCATCCATTAGGAAGTCCACAAAGTGAATTAACATTCAGCCACAGATTTGTATCTTACACGAAGACACAGCCAAAAATATTGCAACCGGCTTCCATTAAAGGGAAAAAAAATGTCTCATCGATCCAATAATTGCAGAAATGAGAACCCTGGGAGCTTCATGCACTACGGCGAAGTCATCAGGCGACGCAACTGTTTTTGTGGTGATGAAATGGTGTTCAAGACTCATTGGGGAGAGGACGATCCCGGCCGGAGATACTTCAAATGCCGACTCAACGGGGTAGGTTTTCATGTTTTTATCTCCCACTCAAAATTTATTTACATTACAGATCTGCACTAATTTAATTATGTTGTGTTTATGATGTTATAGGAAGCCAGTTGTGGTGAAAGAAAGTGGCACGACCCTCCTATGTGTTTAAGGGCAAGAAGGATTATTCTAGGCCTGCTACGAAAACTCAACAAGTACGAACACGAATCGCCATCATCTGCATCGCAAGGGAGTTGCGAACAAGAGTCAATAATGAATTACAGAGAGCTTGTCAACAACCATAAAAAAGTTCAAAGTGATTTGAAATATCTTTGAAGAAATCAGAGATGAAAGTTAGAGTAATGAGGGTGTTAGTAGCCATATTAATATTACTTTGTATTGGTATTACCATCGCAAACAAACGATGCAAGTAAAACAGCTTTAATGAATAAAAAGTGCATGCAGTTGTAATGTCAAAAGAAAAACATCCTTCTGTGTATTACAACTTACACTTGGAATGTTGATTATAGTGTTTTATTAATGATGAGGACAAAAGGGACTTTTATTAACTAAAATGACTTAGTAAGGGATGGACATGTACAACCAAAGGTGGTGTTGTATCACTAACACTTCCCTAATATGACATCCATTTTACACTACCAAACATGATATTCATGTTACTAATGTGGATCTTAATAGGATCCATACTCTAAATGACTTAATCCCAACCGAATAACCAAACGAGCCCTTAGGATACATAATTTATCTAATGTTTGGTTTCTCGTAATTGAGTCCCAATAAGACCGATATTAATTTTTAGTACAACGTTTGGTTGTTTAGGCTAATTCAATTTATTCGTATTTTCCCGATTTTGTCCTTGCAGCTATAAACTAACTCCCAGCATCATGTCCATCACTCCTTGGTTGCTTGTGCATGATTTAATAAGGAACTATTTATCAAATAAAAAACAAAAAAAAATTAATGAGGCAGAGAAAGCGCCTAATTCAAATATCAAGGCCTTAATAATGTGCCAAAGTAGCAAAGCTGTACAGAACCTGTGCATATTTGGACATGAAAATTCTTATTAAGCAATTTCATTGCTAGTTATACCAGTGGCAAAACTCAATAGTTAGATGGTTATTGCTCTAATATATTTGTTTATAACTTGGAAATATAAGTAATTTGACCAATTTCTCTATTTGTATGTTGCTGTATTTTATTGAATATGGATTTTTCATCATCTTTCAAAACTTTTTGGCACTATTTATTTATTATACCCATAAAACACGAAACTAGTTTATTGCAACTGCTAATTTTTTTTATTAATTAAACATATGACAATGTCTACATTTTTGCCATAGTATATAAGTTGCAACGAGTCAAGGAAATGCTGGACAAAAACTAAACCAAGATGTCTGTAATCTTTGGTTTTCTGCATGCATTTTCTCACATTGCTCAACTTACTTTTGTGCTTAAACAAATTAGTAAACATTACTCTTATCATAGACTAAATTTATCACGATCATACTTGAAGCTTAAGTAATAAGCATACCATACTAATCCAAGAATAAGTAAATAATGCAAACATGATGCATATAATTAAGTATAAGGCTCTTCAGCAAAACACTTCACACTTTCTGACTTAAAACGCATACATATGTATGTACAGATGTGGTAGAACAATAAATTAACAAAGTTTAAAAGAGAGAAAGGGTAAGCTTCAAGCTTATTCATTGTCACCTCAGTAGCTTACAAGTTACAACAAATAATCATATGTATTTGTTTCTACAGCTCAAAGATTAGATCAAAAGCAAGCATGGCATAGCAACAATACAGATCATGGTTACGGTGGCGAGGATTGAACCGTGATCGAATGCCTTCCTCAAACTTCCAGCTCTTGAGAAATGCAGGAAGGCTAGATAAGATGCTATCAACAACGAAAATATAATGCCTTCCTTTGTTCCTCCGTCATGAAAGTAAAAAATTCAGATAGCACAACAGATAAGTTTGATGAGTTGAGACTAAGATAACTCAATATTATATTACAGGGTACATAAGATGTGATCAGTTTACGAGTTTACTAACCTTTATCGCGTAGCTTCATAGGGAGACACAATCGCCAGCATCAACGTCATAAACGGCAGCTCCAGTTGCCCTGAGAATCATAAAGCAATATATATGATAACTAGAATCCTAATCATTTTCTCCTTCGGCCCCATTCAGACTTGTTCAAACACAAACATAACTTGCCGATTACAAAACACAAATGAAAATAAATGTATAAGGCGAGGGTCTCACAAAAGACAACACGCCTGGCAAGAGTGTTGTTTTAGAAGCCAATTTATATGCAGATTGATCTTATAAGTCTTCGGAATAATCGCAAAACAAGATTAAGTTTCTATGAAATCCATTTAATTAAACGGTGTTATTGACGCGTTATATATATATATGCTATAATGACATGAATAAAGAGTAGACAAAATCAATACAGAATTAGTGTAACATGATCAAGTTCCCAATTTGAACAGGTTAGACATTTGTGACCCTTGCCCTCTTATGAATTACCTCTAACATAAAAATGTCAGAATTTGTACAACTTAATTGCAGGATAAATGCAATTGATGTTAATTGCCAAATGCCACAATACCAATTAGGAACAGCATAATCGAGCACTGGTTTAGTAGCAGGCATGAACACGTTCATGTACTCGAGAAATACATAGACATCATCAATTTAGCAAGCATACCTTGCTCTGCAATTGAAACGTCTTCACAGTGAGTTGTGCACTTGTGCCATTGATCAAAATCAAAACCCTAAATTGTGCCATAAGGAGATGGGTTCGTTACATCAATAATTTTTTGCCATTGATTGAATGAAAAACACCATCGTCCAACATCAAAACCCTAAATTGTGAACGCAGGAATGGAAGCTGAAAAATGCAAGGACATGGAAAATTATTTCCCCCAAAAAAGGAATTAGGCGGGAGAAGGTGGGGCCGGGCAAGGGTAGTAGCGAAATTTTGCCTAAGAATAAACCCCCAACTTGGAATCGCAGGGGGAGGGGTGGCGATTCCAAATCGTAAGAAAAGGCCTCCCTGGCCCACTTATCACTGGCGGCGGGATATGTAGTGTGCGGATCCAAACGTTAGATTATGCCCGATTTAATAATTAATCTTGCCTTGTAGGGGCAAGCAAACGTGCTCTTAAATTACAAAGTTTACACTATAATGCACATTGATCACTATCTTCTAAGATCATTCTTACAAGATCATTGAGGTGTTTTTGCTCTTATTACCACGATTCAATTGATTAAACTTTTTACTTGAGTAGTTTTCCCATTAGAATTTTGAATGGTTGTTAGTTGTTTCAGAGAATAGCTAGCTTGCGCCAATGACGTTCAACTAATATTTTTAATTTTATTTATGTTTATTACAATGTAACATGGTTTGTATTATTCTATGAATATTAAAATTATGATTCTAATGTGTTTATTATTTCATATAATCGTTATCACCATGTCAAATATTTTAAACGTAGATTTTTCTGCCATTAGAGATATCTGAAGAAGCAATGACATTTACTCATCACCAACTTGTTCAACAGTTAAAAGAAAATATGTAGTGAATCGGGTCAAATCGTAACGCAAAATTTACCGAATTCAAATCACAATTGAATCGCACAAATCGCAAAGGGTTAACGAACAAAGTTGAATAACAATGCAACAAGAAAAGTAAACAATCACGAAGAACAACACACAACTTACTTGGTTCGGCGTTCTCTCATCAATGTGATGAAGAACCCTAATCCAAGAGAGAAATCGAGATCCATATTTATTGAGGAGATATATAGTATAATGGGTAACAAAAAACCGTTGTAAAATCGACTGCGTAACAGAGTATATATATACAGCAGTCTGTTATAACAGCTTATGAGGCACATGACCCATTAGCTTAACTGCCTACCCTAATCTGACTCTCGCCGCCCAGTTGCAACAGTTGCTTAGTTGCAACAGTTATACAAGCTTTCACTGCGATACATGCTTTCACAGTTGCGACTACGTCCAAGCTGGTAGGATTATGAAAATACCACAGAGCCTAAGTCACTAACTCCCACAGTTCTCCACCTTTTTTTTCTGTAACTCTACCTTAACCCCAAAACGAGCAACTCAACTCCTCCAACTAGTCCCAAAGACTACCAACTCTTCAGTTGTAAAAAATCCAGACAATGATCAAACTTTCTGGGCAAAACCACGTTGATCAAATCTGCCGAATTTTCCACTATTGCAATTACCAGTGCAATAATCTCTGCTTTAGTAGTTGATGTTGCAACTACTCTCTGCAACCTAGCTTTCCAGCTAACATCAGTTCTAAATGTTTTACATAAAAACCCAGTAACTGATTCCATGATGCCCAAACATCCAAATTTGAATTCTTGAGACAATGGAGTTGCAACTCCCAGTTCTCCAGACATTCCAAACCTTTCCAGTATCTTCTCAAGATACTCTACCTGAGACAAGTACAATAGCCCTTCAGCTTTATCTCTTCCTCTGATCAGCAAGTAGTTGGATTCAGCCTGATTCACAGGCTCAGTTGCAACTGGTTCTTCTTCAAGTAACTAATTGCCAGGATGATCTGGTTCCCTAACAGCCATAAGCTCCACCTGAAGCTCGTAACCACTATCTTCCTCATTTCCTAAATTAACACAATTGTTAATCTCAACAGCTTGCCCAAGTAAATCACCATTGCATTTAACAACCATAGTGCCCTCATTTACCCTGCAATACTCACTGAAGTTAGTTGAACAAGACTCCAAACTATTGTCTGTTATCAATCTTTTCAGTTGCAATCCAATCTTCTCTATCATGGTCCTCCAACTCTTGAATGTTCCAACAGTCTCGTACTTGGTCATCAACACAAATAGCCACATCTTTCTGGAATAACCATCCACAAGTGACAAGAAGTGCCTTGCAACAGAGTATGAAGCATTTCTTGAGGGTCTCAACAGATCAACATGAACTTAATCATAATGTTCACAACAACTAATCTCCTCTACCTTTTCAGCTCCCAACAGACAATGCTTCCCTAACTCTAACAAACCTCTTTCACTCACATGTGCTAATCTCTTGTGCTCCAACTCAGACTTAGAAATAACCCTCTAGACAGGTGTTGTTGCAACTATACCCATGACAGACTTTCCTTCTAGTATGTAAAGGTCATCACCACATGTGATCCTTTGAGAACCTTTACTATACTATTATCTCCCAAGAACTTGTTACATGTCTTCTCTAATAAACCAAGAGATATCAAGTTTCTCTTGAGATTAGGGACATGTCTCACCAATCTCAATTGCATCTGAGATCCATTGTGAAAGGTGAACCTCACAGATCCTATACCTTGAACCTTACAAGGTCTGTTGTCTCCCAAGAACACATATCCACCATCAATATCACTATATTCTTCAAATATAGACTGATGTGGAGTCATGTGAAAAGAACAACCCGAATCTAACACCCACACATTCTCTGAATCTCTTACAGAAATCACTAGAGCATTAGCAGACTCATATCCCTCCTGCACAGTTGCAACATTGACAGACTCCTCTGTTCTGTCACGACCACCAACCTACCTTTTAGGACAAAACCTCCTGGTGTGGCCCTCCAAGTTGAAATTGTAACAAACGAACGATTTCTTCCCATTCCTACTATGTTTTCTGGACTTCTTCTCCTTCCTACTTTCCTGATTCTGTCCACTTACTATTAGAATATCACCTAATTGTTCTTTCACTGCATTCCATCTCCCATTCAATCCCTATGAATATAGAACAGATTGCATCTCATCAAGTGTTAAAAAATTCCTTCCATATATAATAGTTTCCTTAAAGTTAGCATGAGATCTAGGTAATGAACTTAACAACAACAACGCCTGATCTTCATCATCAATTGCAACATCAATGTTCTCAAGACCCATAATCAACTTGTTAAACATATCCATTTGTTCCTCTATCGATTTTTCATCATGCATACGAAAAGAATACAGAGCTTTCTTTAAATACAAATGATTTTCCAATGATTTGGTCATATACAAGCTTTTCAGCTTCAACCAAACACCAGCAACAGTTGTCTCCTTCAAGACATGTCGCAACACCTTGTCGCCCAAACAAAGAATCACAACACTATGAGCTTTCTCCATCATAACCTTCTTCGATTTTTCATCGAGATCCTTATCAATGTTCGTCTCATCCAGTGCATCAACCAATCCTTATTGAACTAACATTGCTCGCATCTTCAACCGCCACAAACCGAAATCGTTTTGCCCTGTAAACTTCTCTACATTAAATCTTGTCGTCGCCATGATCAAATCCACGTTCACCGCACCAATTTGTAGTGATTCGGGCCAAATCGTAACACAAAATTTACCGAATTCAAATCACAATTGAATCGCACAAATTGCAAAGAGTTAACGAGAAAATTTGAATAACAATGCAACAAGAAAAGTAAACAATCACAAAGAGCAACACGCAATTTACTTGATTCGGCGTTCTCTCATCAATGTGATGAAGAACCCTAATCCAGGGAGAAATCGAGATCCAATTTTTATTATGGAGATATAGAGTACAATGGGTAACAAAAAACCGTTGTAAAATTGGCTGCGTAACAGAGTATATATATATACAGCAGTATGTTATAACAGCTTATGAGGCCTACGACCCATTAGCTTAACTGTCTGCCCTTAGGGGTGTTTGGGCCGGGTCGGGAATAAGGATTCCCACCCGACCCGCCGGGTTTTTCTCGGATCGGGAAAAACCTGATTTGTTCCCGACCCGGCCAGACCAGGAATTTACTCCCGATCTAGATCCCGCCGGGAGGTAACGGGATCCGAATCGGATCCCGTTACCTCCCGCGGGATCCCGGGAGTAAAACCTCCATTAATTTTTTTTCTTACACTCTTAACTGTTCCTTAACCAAAGCAAAGAAATGAATAAGCCACACAGGATTCTAACTTCCAATACAGAAACACCACCGCCATAGCCGGAGCCACCCTATCACCGGCGGAGTGGGAAACCTTAATCGACGATCAAACTCCCTCAACTGCAAAGATTTCCCCTTCCACCTCAAACTCCACCTCTTAGTAATCTTCGAACACCTCTCATTCGATTCCGACCCCACCGACGATCAATTGCACCACTTCATCGATTTCCTTCGCGCCGCCATACAGTCCCCCACCGACCCATACTCGTACAAGGACCAGTTACTCATCTCCGTCGTACTCTATCTCTCTCCCCCTCTCTCTTTCTCAACAAAACTATTGGAAAAGTATCATAAGGAAGCGCACTGAATTTCAGAATCAATCCCATCAATCTATGATATTATAGATATATATTTTATATGTTGTTGTACATAGCTAAAAGAGACAGGAAGAAGTGCACTAACAGAAATAATATTAAAGGTGCATGTGAGACAAGTAAAAAGGAAATCTTGTTCCGTGTTGAGGCAGACACATGATAGACAGGTCACATTGATGAATGCATTAAATAATTAATGAGATTAAAGCTGATTATTTTTGGATTCATCCTCTTGTCTTATTCTTAAAGTTTTAACACTCAGTTGGGAGGTGCGTTGAGCTACACAATAATTAAAAAATTTCCCATAAAAAGGACACTCACTCTCTCTGCACTTGCAAACTGCCGGCCGGGACCCGGGTTTCCTCCCACCCGGCCGGGAATCCCGGCGGGAGAGAACGGGAACTGCTATGCAGTTCCCGTCCCGGCTGATTCCCGTGGGCCAGGGTCCCCTCCCGGCGGGACCCCGGTCCATAACACCCCTATCTACCCTAATCTGACTCTCGCCGCCCAGTTGCAACAGCTATACAAACTTTCACTGCGATACAGGCTTTCACAGTTGCGACTACGTTCAAGCTGGTAGAATTATGAAAATACCACTGAGCCTAAGTCACTAACTCCCACAAAATATATGAGAGGTATGATCACCAGAAGATTGTTATTATTCTTGAAGCTCGTTTGGATCACGTATTTGATTAAATAATTCTAAAACTTTGGGGAAATATTGTTTCGCAATATTCAAAATCACTCTACTAAAGATATTATGTGAAGAGAACACTACTAATGTTGATATCTGAGCAATATTATGAAAAAGAGTCTTTAATAACGGGTCACTAATGAATTTTAATCACGTTTGACTCTTATTCTCTGAACAATACAATAATTCTAGTCATAATTATTATCGTGGTCGTGAATATGGAAGTGGATATTGATGTAGTCGTGCACGGGGAATAATTCGTCATAACAACTTCAAAGGTGTAAACACCATGTGTCTTATCTCACCTTATGAACGGTCTAAATACTCAAAAACATCAAGGTGTGTCACGTCCATGTTTGTATCTTGTACGTAATTTGTCCTAATATTTTCGCCTCTTACTTTTGATGTTTGGTAGAACCAACAAGATGTTTCACTAACGTGCAACTTCATGACACGTGGTCTTTCATACCACATCGATGACAAGTACATTTATAACCTTTTCTGTTGATCCATCATCTTCATGTTTAAGTGTCTCATTGTTTGCTTGTTGATGATGGTTATATTTACATTTTTAAATGAAATGACGACTTCTTCATCCCTTTTGCCTTTGTCAAAGCCTATTGTCGGGATTATTGTGTCATGTTGTATTCATTTTAGAGAATAGGGTAAAACCAGTCGGGCGGTGATTCATGATTTTTTTAATAGTAACTCATTATTTTGTTAGGTACCAGAAGACATTAAATATGTTGAGATTATTTCTTAAAGGTTTTTTTTTTCTTATTGCGATATTTATGTTCAAAGAAAACATTTGTGAGATAGTTGTATCAATTGCAAAGGTAGAAATATCTTTCATAAAGAATCAATAGTGATAAAATGGAGTATATAAATAATAAATGGGTATAAAGAATCAATAATGAGACCACAAAACCCGTCTCAGGGGTCGGATATGGCATATGGTCTTTTCAAGAATAATTAGGTGCTCTTGAAATGTAATTTTTTGTTTTAGCATATTGTTTTAAGTTCCATTCTATGTCATACATATTTCAATATGTTGTAATATGTAGGGAAAAAATCATCTTTGGTACCCTAACTTGGCAGCTTGTCAAGAATGGTACCCTAACTAGGTAGTGATCGCAAATGGTACATCAGGTTTGGATTTTCAATCAAATTTGGTACCCTCGCGGCTGATCTTCTAAATCGCCGTCCCGGATTGTTACGTGGCTTCCGTTGACCAATTTTTTGGGGATTTTGACTCTTTTTAAGCCACATGGACACGCTGACATGGAAAAACAAAATTAAAAAAAAAAGTCCTCCAACTCCCGCCAATTTCATCAAAATTAGGATTTCTTACTTCACTCTCCCCCAAATTTCTCTCTCTCTCAGAACACTCAGAACACATACAACACACATTACATCAAAAGTTCTCCAGCTCTTACTCCGCCATTTCCGCCACACAACACACATAACACAGTCTCCAGCTCTTACTCCGCCATTTCCGCCACCATGGGTGCTCGGCGACAAAAGCTCAAAGCTCCTCATCCGTCGAAAGCCAATGATCTGCCGCCAATCTATGGTACGCCATCTCTTTTCAACATGCAAGCCTGTAATACGCTGCTCACTGTAGGTGTACCCCGGTATAGGAGCAAAATTCCCTAATTTGATAATTTCCCCTAAATTGCAAACCCTAATTTTAAGATTTCAACCAGTAATTGCAAAATTGGGACCAATACGCTTCGTAATTGCAAATCATAAACCCTAATTTTTAGATTCAGTCCCTCAATTACATAATTGATTCTGATTCGGCCCGTAATTGCAAATCCGAAACCCTAATTTTTGAAAAATTTGACCAATATGATTCGCAACTGGAAATAAGTGACCCTAATTTTACAATTCGGCCATTATTTGCAACCAATTGCCCATGTGGTTGAATGCCAGAAAACCTAATTTTTTGTAAACTCTTTTAATTTTGAATTTTAAACCCTAACTTATATTTTTGTTAATTTCATTATGCAGATTCCAGTCAATTATATATTACTACTGAGTTATATTATGGTGGGAAGTTTGGTTATAACCCAATTGAATATGTTGGGGGAAGTAAGTGTGTAGTTGATTTTGTTGGTCCTGATGACTTGGGTATTGATAGGATGCTTGTCATATGTGATGAGCTTGGGTTCATAGGGTGTACGGGATTGTATGTTAGGAAGGTTGAAGGATTTGTACTAATGACTAAGGACAGTGATCTGCAATCTCTGTTTTTGGGTAAGCAAAATGATAGAGTGATGGAGCTGTATGTGAATTGTGAAGGAAAAGTAGACAAGCATCATCAAGCTTTGTTTGAAGGTGCTGAGTTCTTGCAGAAAGAGATTGAGGTGGATAATGAGATTGAAGACATTGATGATGATGAACAGAATAAAGAAGATCATCTGGAACACTTCAGTGATGGGTCATATGGTATGGATAGTGATACTGAACAATGGCCTAGTATAAATCGTAGGGTTGTTGACAGATTGTTTGAAGTGCATGGTTGTGGTGAAGCTACTGGAGAAGATCATGATGGCGGTTGTGATGCACATGTACCACCAAGTGAAGTTAATGCTAAGAAGAGAAGAGGTCAAAAGAAGGGTAAGGGAAAGGGAAAAAAGAATGGGAAAATGAGTGTAGAGGCCAAAAGAAAAGGCAAAGTTCCAATGACAGAAGAAGAAGTTGATGAAAGTGATGAAGGTAATGAAGATGTATTAGCTGATACTGAGTCAGACACATGTTCTGACAACATAAATTAAAGTGATGATAATCTGAACACTGACAGAGACTCTGAAGATGAGAAAGATTTAAGTGGTTATGGTGTTGTGTTTAATGAGAAAACTGTTATGAATCCCACACTGAAGTTGGGGATGAAGTTCACATCAAAGAAACTACTGAAGGATGCAGTGAAGTCACTTGCTATAATAGAAAAGATGAGTGTGGTTTGTAGCAGAAATGATAAAAGAAGGTTGTGGGTAAAGTGTGAATATTATCCAAAGAGGTGTGCATGGAGACTGAATATAGAAAAGGTAAAAAATGAAGTTGGCACATTCCAGATCTGTTATTTCAAGGAAGTCCACAAATGTCCAGCTGCTGGTGTAAGTAGGAATTTGACATCAAAATGGGTGGGGAAAAAGTATGTTGCCACATTCCAGGGTGATCCTAAAAGAAGTGTAAAAGGTTTTCATCAAGATGTGAGAAGGGATTTAAGTGCAGAGTGGTCAATGTCGCAGGCTTACAGGGTAAAGAGATATTCTCTACTTTTACTACATGGTTCATCAACTGAACAATATGCTGCTCTTTGGGATTATAAAGGAGAGATTGAGAGGAGTAACCCTGGTAGTACAATCATATTAGGACTGGGGGTTGGAGATAATGAAAATAGGTTTGAAAGAATATATGTGTGTTTACTTGGACTGAAACAAGGGTTTTTAAAAGGATGTAGAAGGGTGATTGGAGTGGATGGTGCTCACTTAAAGGGTCCACACAAAGGGGTGTTGTTAACTGCTGTAGGAGTGGATGCTAACAACAACATATACCCATTTGCTTGGGCTGTAGTTCAGAAGGAAGATGGTGATAATTGGATCTGGTTTCTACACATTCTTAAGCTGGATTTGGGGATCAACAGGAACAGTGCATGGACCTTTATGTCTGATAAGCAAAAAGGCATACTTCAGGCTTTTCAATTGGTATTCCCTGGAGCTGATCACAGATTTTGTGTGAGGCATTTACATGGAAACTTCAAAAGAGTTGGATTTACAGGAGATGCATTAAAAGATGCATTGTGGAAGGCAATTGCGGCACAGGGTTTGGATCCACTAGACTTCATCAATCCTATGTACAGTGTAAAAGCCTACTTGGATACATGTCCTTCCAATGAATGGCAGAAGTGAATGGAAGAAAACAGGCTTTGCATCCCCTTTGCCTCCACATGACCAGCCCACAAATACAGGAAGACCAGAGACATCTAGAAGACTTGAACCTGATGAGCAACCTGTAAAGAAGAAGAGGAAAGGCATAGGCAAGCCAAGTGTTCCTCTTCAGACTAACCCTAATAGGCTCAAGAGACAACATAATTCAATCACTTGCAGATACTGTGGTGATAAGGGACATAATATAAGGACATGTTTGATGAGACATGATGATGAAATCCTGGAAGCTATGGCTGAAGCTGAAGCTGCAGCTCAGAAAAATGGTGGTGCGGCTCAGAGAAATGGTGGTGAAGAAGGTGTTGGTTCTAATGCTAATGAGTCTGATGAGGTAAATGAAGGTCAAGTTTCTAATGATAATGAGGTGAATGAGACTAATGAGGTAAATGAAGGTCAAGTTTCTAATGATAATGAGGGGAATGAGACTAATGAGGGAAATGAAATAGTACAAACTGAAGATACTGTGAATGGTACTGATCAAAATGAAGATCTTGGTGATAATTACACAACATCAGTACATAACATTGATGAAAATGTTCGAATAGCTTGTGTAGAGTTGGATGATTTCAATGTGGATTGGGGGGATGATATAATCAGTGAATTGGAGAGGGTAGAGGCTTCAACACAACATACAAATGTTGTATTATCTGGTCCTGTGGCACATGTGAATCAAACCCAAAAGGACACAGTTCAGTCATCCACAATACTTGATCAAGATAATTCGATTCTAGTTTGCAATTACAGGGGTAAACTGCTTGTGAGGAGAAATGAAGTTCAGTTGGGGCAAGGGTAAGAAATTGAAAAATTTCAACAAATAAGTAATCACTATCTGTTGATATTTTATTAACATTTTCATCTTCATTGCAGGTTGAACCTACTCCAGTAGATTCTGGACCCTCTTTGGAACAGCAACTGCAAAATCTTGTTGGTGTAAGAGAAGCTGTGATGCACCGATACCGATACCACGATGGCTATGCAGTATCCGATACATATCGATACCGATTCAGATATTGATACCAGTTATGATGTATCCGATACGCCACGTGGCGTATCCTTTAATTTTGAAATTAAAAAAATATCGATACGTATTTGATACGTTTTTTTAGGCGTATTGAAACTATTATGGGTCTTTTTTATAAAATTTTAATATTTGATGGGTTAAATATTTTTTTAATATAAATTCCACCAAATATAAAATAAAATAAAATAAATGAAAATCCTTTTATCAAGGGTACGATTCAGGTCTCATTATTTTTACAATTTTACTTTTGTTTTTCTATTCATAATCACTACCACCATGCGCCATCTTCAAGCTTGTTATGTTGTTATTAAACTTATTAGTCATAAATAATTCACGTTTATATGTCTTTTTTCATATTTGATGCATGATTTTTTTTAATGTTAAACATTTTTTTGTGTATTTCTAATTTTTCTTGTTTAAGTTTTAAATCTTATTGCTTGTTAAAAATAAAAAAGACATATAATAAATATTTATAATTATTTATATATAGATGTATCCTTGCCGTACCGGTATCGGCTGTTTTTAAAAAATGTCGTATCGGCGTATCTGTACCGTACGGTATCTGTACCGCCATACCCGAACCCGTGCAACATAGAAGAGAAGCTATGCCACCAGATCCAAGTAAAGCTAAAAAGAGAAAAGAGTCAAAGCTTTGGGCTTGCAGAAAGAGAAAAGGACTAAGGTTGTGCAAATGGGTGGTCAGAAGATAGTTTTTAGTGTTGGGACATCCAAAAGCTCTTAAGAGAAGAAGTAGGTGGTTAGACTCTTTTTTTTAGCAGTGTATGGTGACAAACACTAGTTATGGCACCTGCTGTGAAATGCCTTTTTTTGAGATTATGGCAACTGCTGTGAAATGCCTTTTTTTTTAGTAGTGTATGGTGACAAACACTAGTTATGGCAACTGCTGTGAAATGCCTTTTTTAGCAGTGTATGGTGACAAACACTAGTTTTAGAATGGTGTATGTTTAGACTCTTTATGCCTTCTGTGAAACAAGTAGAGTAATGACATATATTGTTCATGTTCTGGTAAACAAGATTAAATACATCAACATAAACTAAATGCTCAAAATCATCATAACTGCCCTTCCATTTATGATTTAGTTGTTTGAAGAAGTTAAGACAATATTGTTCAATCTGAAATAAGGACACCAAAACCAAAAAATAGTTCATACATGCCAAAATAAAAAACCAATGTCATTCACTCCAAAATGATCAATTCCCTTTGAACTTGATCACCATTCTCATCTTCATCTTCAATAATCAAAGGATCCTCAATATGCACTCCAACTTCTTCAGTGAGCAGAGCCAGGTTGTAGTAATCAAACACATCATAGTACAATGAGGCAAATTGAAGTCCATAAGTGCGGAAGTATCTATCAAATTCAGTCTCCTACAAGATGCAAAATTAATGTTAGCAAGTTGATTCGTAGTAGTGATACATATAATATAACAGAGACAATAGAGATATACATACCATCTTCTTGTCATAATTTTCATCAACTTCAACCCTGTACTCAGCCCCAATGCAGTGGACACCAAGGCGCTTTCTAAATTTCTGAAATAGTCTAAACTTGTTTCTATGAAACTTGATCATTTTTCTAATTTTCTGTATAGGAACTGGATCATCAGGGCCATTACCAACCTCCATATCCCTCTTAACAAACCTTAATCCTCTAAGCAACACTCTTAACTCACTTATCATGTGCCTAACACCATAAGCACTCAGACTGCGCAACATTCTTTCCTCAGATATTTCATCAGTGTCACTGTGCATAAACACTAGCTTCAAGCGGCTTGTGCTGGTCACAATCATTCTTAATCATAAAAAAATTCATTACATCATGTAATAACTCAAACATATTCAAATAAAAAACAAAGAAACACTTTTTATTACAATAACAAAGGTCTCCAGTACCATTAGTAGGGAAAATATCCTTACATATTCAAATAAAAAACAGCACACCATGATTGGAAATTTAAAATATCCTTACAATGTCAAATAAAACAACATCACAGTAGAATTGGAAATAGTAAGACAATCTTCCTACTTTCTTGCATAAAGGATAAACAACAACATACATAACATAATAAAAATTAGGATAACAAGCATCCAAGTTATAACACGGCAGATTATTGCAGCCTTGGTAGTGTTGATTTTCTTCAATGCATCATATATATCATTTCCTTTTTCAACCTCTTCGGTTGTGGTAGATAGTTGACTGATTGCCTGAGACTTGGTTTGTTCAGAAGTTCCTAACACTTCATCATATGCATTGGTTCTTTTTTTTTTTTTCCAGTGAAGGAGAGGGGTTTGTGTTCTTCATAAATGGATGTAGTCTAGCATTACATTCTTCATGGAGCTTATCAGCCCATATGAAGAAATGTGGATGACGTTCTTCGCGGGACATATATAGTAGTGAGAGCCTGGTCGAGTTGAAGTCAAGCCAGCAATACCATATATCATGTAGCCTCTACCACAATCGCAAGGAATTTGATAAGGGTGCACCATCTATGAACAAATGTTCAATTCAAAAGAGATCTAAGAACAAGATTGATAGAGTTCAACCTAAGCAAATCTCACTTATTAAGTCCAAAGGGTTGCAAATCAGTCCCAACAACAAGTGTTATTCTCAAAATCGACATGCAAAGAATACCCAATTAAAATTAAACAAAAAAACAGTGAAAAAACCCAAAGAAAATGCACAAAACCTAGGTTTGCCAAACACCCACACATATATCACTCGCACTTCAGTATAAGGCTTCGTAATTGAACATTAAACCTAAAATTGAACAAGATTTGCCTACTGGAGAAAAATTAGGGTACCAAAAGTGAAAGAAAACTAAACCCAAGAACTAAACACGAAAATCAAACAAAAATAGAGGACAAAATAAGT
Organism: Linaria vulgaris; assembly: GCA_948329865.1. Taxonomy (NCBI): domain Eukaryota; kingdom Viridiplantae; phylum Streptophyta; class Magnoliopsida; order Lamiales; family Plantaginaceae; genus Linaria; species Linaria vulgaris. The sequence continues at coordinate 79,745,536 of OX415252.1, forward strand.
TGTTGAGACAAAAAAACAATACCTTGCGTCGGAGAAGAGGATTCGCAGCGGCTGTAGTTGAATCGGAGTGGAGAAGATGAAAAGTTTAGTGTTGTGAGTTGTGACCGTTGGTGGACTGGTGGTGTTGGCTCTTTTATTTGGAGGGAGGCAGTTGAGAGGACTTTTTTTTTCTTTTAATTTTGTTTTTCCATGTCAGCGTATTCAGGTGGCTTAAAAAGAGTCAAAATCTCCAAAAAATTGGTCAACGAAAGCCACATAACAATCTGGGGCGGCGATTTAGAAGCTCCGCCGCGAGGGTACTAAATTTGATTGAAAATCCATAAAATAGAGGTATCATTTGCGATCACTGCCTAGTTAGGGTACCATTCTTGACAAGCTGCCAAGTTAGGGTACCAAAGATGATTTTTTCCCTAATATGTACTTTAATTTCATTGTACGCAATCTCTTTTAAGTTTAATAAACTTTTATTATCTAAATTTTTACTTAGCTTTATCTATAAGTAGAAACATGTATATAATTTAGAAATATCTTTAAACAGTGACTTAAAATCATGACTGAAAACATAACTAACTCACTATTTAAGGGTAGAAAATATTTCTCTCCCTTAATAATGAAAGAAGGAAATGTATGAATACTGTATTTGGTAGTACAAAATTACTTGATGGCTCCAGGAAGAGTAATTGCACCCATGAATCAAAGTTTTCACTTCTTTTTCACCAGGTTTCATTTCATTTGCTGTGAATTGCAAAAACCAGCAAGCTAAAGAATGAAGAAAATAATGAATATCTTTGGGAGGATATTCCGAGAAATCTTCTTACGTTGAAGAGTACTTGTTCTTAGTCTCTCTAATTAATTAAAGAATTTTTTTTCCAGCCAACAAATGTTTAGACGTGGTTAGCACAACTGAAAATAGCTGAACTGCGCTCCAAAATAACTGCTTTTGGACCATTCGCATTTAGAATTAGATCCTCCTTTTTTTCCCTTATGTGCTGTCTATGCTTCCTTTTTGGTATTACATTTTCAGATTTTAATTTACTTATTTTCTCTTCTTATGCAGGTCTATATAGTTTATTTTATATATTAGTTAGGATCACTACATATTCGCAATGTTGAATCGATATTTAATTACTGAAATATCTTGGAAAGAATATTCGTTAAACTATTATTTTATCAAATCCCTAAAACTCTCTCAAACATTCTAAATATGGAACACGTTTTACGATTCGAAAAACATATCTATTCTAATGCGGAAGAATATTTGTTCTGGAATAAACATTGCGTCACTTCATTTATTTCAGTGAGTAATTTCCGAATGCCCTCCGGGTTTCTTCAAAGACACTCTTTTAGCTATTACAAGTTAATATTCCACATGAATATTTGGGATTATTGTATTTACAATTCTCGAGATATAGTCTAATATTGAAAGTATTCAACAGATTTTAAAATAATGTTAAGCATCACACGCATTTCTGGAATTTGAGCCGGCAAGACATATCCATATATTTTATTTTATTTTTATTGAAAACTTCATAAATATATGTGTTCTATGATTTAGTTTCAAGCACATGCCAACAAGACAGTAAATTTATACAGTACTAACGTGAAATAACACGACATTACGACACGAGCAAAAAAAGAAAAAAGAATATAAAGGCACAAACTTAAGGAGAAGGTCGAGAATTTTAACCTATAAGACGCAAACTCGATAATTGACCATTAATTTGATCTACTTAGTTAAAGGGTTCAATTCTGCCTATGCGGGTTCGATCTAAGTTATAGGGTTCAATTCTGCCTATGCGGGTTCGATCTAAGAGCCGAGGCCCACCAAAATTAGTAAAACGAACTCCTATAGTTAAGAAATAAATATATGTATAATTACATCACAAAATTTTATTATGAAGTACCGATTTTGATCATGAGTAGAAATAATTTGAGTTGAGCCTTAGGCATTTCGAGCTATCTTAAACCGAATTTGAGCTATATGTACAAGGCAAGCCAAAGGCTTCGATTTTAGAGCTACTTTTCAGAGTTTGACCTAACTGCACGTTTTGAGCTATTCAACTTATTTGGACTTATTTGACGTATTTTCGACTTATAAGCTCGAAATCGTAAATCGACAGATTTTGATTTATGCATCGAAAGTCAATGATGAGCCATCCATGGCCTAAGCCCACGTTTGTTTTTCAATCAGTTTTTCAAACTCAAAGTTAACAAAGGAAGAACCAATTAAGAGCACGTTTGGTTACAAAATCCCTATTCATGTCATTTAATTTTGCTTGCTACTATAATTCATATTAGGCCTGATTTACATAGCTTTGGTTGGCAACATAGGCCACCGAAATTCACTGTAGTAACAATTCCTTATTTGGTTTGGTTTGCCTTTTTCGTACCCATTTTAACACATTTCATGGTGAAATATCCGTTTTAACCCTGAAATAGTTTTGGTCCATCTTTCATCTCTTTCAATGGACACCGGAAAAGAAGATAGGTCGGAAGATACGCCAAAAAAGGTTAAAACACGAAGGAACAAAAGGAGACCGAAATCAAACAACGTGAAATTTCAAGGGGAACCCAAAAGTCACAACCAATAAGGACGCAAAAGGGAGGAAGAGGCTCTGCTTTGAGAAAACCGAAACAACCTCTGGCAAGAAAAATATAAAACTCGACGGAATCCAACAAAATCACCACCAAAAGGTTCGTAATCGTGAGGGGATCACGAAAACTAATCTCAAAAGAGACGCGAAGAGGTGGACGATCCTCGACTTTGAGATAAACTCAAGAACGCCGGCGAGAAAGAGAAAAAAACCCGGCGAATTCGTAGCACCGGAGAGTTTGATTTCCACCACCACTCGACGGCGCATAAACATTTCCCATTCTCCGATTAACCAGCGACGGAGTCAACAACTTCATCACAACAAAAATCCCCAATTTGGGCTTGCTCTAATTTGGGCTTGTTATTTTGATGCTTCAATACCGGGTCCCCTGTTTTAAAGATGGATAACCCGGGTATTAAAGTAGCCAATCAAACCTGAGAATTATACTGTTGAAGTCGGATAAAAACGTCTTATAAGTCCTATAACTACCAACCAAACGACCCCTAAAATTTGAATTAACTCAACATGGAGTACTTGTTTAGCAGATGAAGTGACTCCCTTGGCTTGCGTGGAACACTTCATAGTTGTTTTAACTTTATGAGAGGATTTTGTGAGTAATTATCCCCAAAGGCTTGATGCTATAAGCTAACAAATAACTATTTTCACATGAAGATTTCTGCAATAGAAAGTTTCGTGTAAAAGAGAACAAGCTCATGAGCTAGTCAAGTCAAGTCACAGTGTGCGTATACTTTATTTATGAAATCAAATTAGCCACGGCTTGAGAACTTGCTACTATACAGAAGAATGTGTCACTTGTATGCATTTGTATATGTTCAATGTAAGAGTTTCTCATGTATATTGTAATGTTACTTGTTAAAGCATAAAGTGCAAATAATAAAAAAAAAAACTTTTTAAGATGTGGCTGCCTGCCACAAACTGAAATTTGCCACAAGAATTCACGGGTCACCCCTGAATTCTCAGCTTTGAATTCATCTTCCTATCTTTTTAAAACCAAAGGCCAACTCACAGACTTCTTCTTTATGCACAATATCTGTATTTTTCGTTACACTTTTTCACCTCTTTATACCAAAATTTCTTATATCAAATAAAAATATTGTCCCTTACTTCAATCTCTCTTCTCTTTTCTTCTTCAATTCCATACTGTTTCCTGAAACTAAAAAAAACAAGATTAAAAAATATTCCTCTGTTCATCAAAGTATTCAAGAAACAGTTTTTTCAGTTAATACATGAAACCCCATAACAAACTTTCGTTATTTTTGAATCACACCCATGTTTCTGAATCAGTTCATGCATTTCTTGAAATCAAATCACACATTCAGAAGGAGAACAACAACCCCTTCTGATTGTGTGTTTTGACACTTAATTTCCATCAAAATCCCACAAAAAGTTAAATAAATATCCAATCTTTTTTTTATTTCCAATAATGGCAGCATCTTGTTTCAACCCATTTAAAAGATCAAAGAGCAAATCTTTAGCATCATCATCATCAATGCCTTCATCTTCAACATCAAGAAACCGGTTCAATTTCGACAATCAGAACATGGAAAAGAGGAGATTCGACAGCTCGGAATCGTGGTCGATGATATTAGATTCGGAGAATATCGAGAACTGGGAAACGTCGAATAAGGACAAAGAGGAGTGGACAGCTGATTTGTCTCAACTGTTTATTGGCAATAAGTTTGCCTCTGGTGCGTACAGCAGGATTTACAGAGGAATTTACAAACAGAGAGCCGTTGCGGTGAAAATGGTGAGGATTCCGACACATAAGGAGGAGACAAGATCTTTGCTTGAACAGCAGTTTAAGTCCGAGGTTGCCTTGCTTTCCCGCCTCTATCATCCCAATATAGTTCAGGTTAAGTTTTTTTGCTTTTCTCTTAGTTTTGGATTATGATGCAATGACGTTTAGAAAAATCACTTGTGTACGTATCGTGTTATCGGAATTCGGATACACCAAGTTATACGAATTTATTTCAGTAATTTGTGTAGGCCCTGTTCGAGTTGTACCATGACATATCTGCATGTCCAAATCGGTGCATCATAGGCTTTTGAATGTATTAGATGATTAATAAAACTAAAAAGGTGTGATTTACTTTTAATTAAGTGACATTCTTCAATTTTATTTTTATTAGTAAATACATTGTGTAAAATCTAAAAACTAGCAAATATCATCTTGATGTGATGTTTTGGTTGAGTTCTGTATGAGTAACTAAAGCTTTTAGAAATTACCCGGAAAAAAAAACAGCTTTTAAGGTTTAAATGTTACTTTAAATGTGTGTTTACCCTACTACATATACAGTTTCTTTTTACGAAAGAAATTGGACTTTTATTAATAAAATAAAAGAAAAAAACAATGTGTAAAATAATCAACATCTTATATAGTTCCTTTACAGATCTGAAAATAAAAAGTATAGCTTTTCCCCTAGTAAAAAGTGTATATGAACTTTCATTACATTAACCATTTTGCTATTTGTTTCAAATACATGTAACTGAGAGTATATGACCCTTATGATGCATTGACTAGATTTTGCAGAGGTATTTACTAACAAAACCAGTACAATGGATTATTTCCAGTTGGAATTAACAAATGAATGTGCTTTTGGCAACTTCTAACATATATCATGCAAATATTCAAATATGTAACAAGTTCAAAACACAAATTTGGGACAGTTCATGATATATAATTTTCTTACAGTTGCCTCTTGTTTCTCTGCAGTTCATTGCTGCCTGCAAGAAGCCTCCTGTATACTGCATAATCACAGAATACATGTCACAAGGGAATCTGCGAATGTACCTAAACAAGAAAGAACCATACTCTCTTTCAGTAGAGACCATATTGAGATTAGCCCTTGATATATCGCGAGGAATGGAGTATCTTCATTCGCAAGGGGTGATACACAGAGACCTTAAATCAAACAACTTGCTCTTAAACGATGAAATGCGTGTTAAGGTTGCGGATTTTGGGACGTCTTGTCTTGAAACGCAGTGCAGACAAGCGAAAGGAAACATGGGCACTTATCGTTGGATGGCGCCAGAGATGACCAAAGAGAAACCTTATACTAGGAAGGTCGATGTTTATAGTTTTGGCATTGTGTTGTGGGAACTTACGACAGCTTTGCTACCTTTTCAAGGGATGACACCTGTGCAAGCTGCGTTTGCCGTGGCTGAAAAGGTTAAGTTTATGAATTCTGTTTGAAAATTACGCGTTTGGATTGATTATAACTTTAAATGCTCGTTTTTAACATGGGAATCTCACAATCTGAACTCTTTTGCATTTGCAGAATGAGCGACCGCCTTTACCAGCGAGTTGTCAGCCAGCACTCGCGCACCTGATAAAGCGGTGTTGGTCCGCAAATCCCTCAAAGCGTCCAGACTTCAGTCAGATTGTATCTGCACTAGAAAAGTACGACGAGTGCATAAAGGAGGGACTTCCTCTAACTCTGCACTCGGGACTTGTTAACCAAAATGCCATACTCGAACGCTTGAAAGGCTGCGTACCCCTGCGTTCGTCAATAACTGTACAGACCTAACTCCAATCAGTATTTGGTTTACTAAAAAGTGATAGATCTGTGGTTTTAAATTTGTATATATACTAAGTGTTGTAGTAGTTATCTGATCATGATCATCAGCTCATTCTAAAGTACTGTTCTTGTATAAGAATGAATTAAGAGCTTGTAACTTGAGATAAAATTGATTACATACTCTGCGCAGAATATCTTACAAGCGTGACATTTGATGTTATATTTTGCATATCATACAATTAAAAGTGGAATTCTTTTAAGCAGAATATGGATAAGCTTTATTCTTTCAAGCTGTGTATTAGGCTGCAATTATCTGACTCTTTATAAGTTATTCTTCAACTTCAAATTAAAATTTATTTAGAAGAAAAACAATTGGGTTATTCAGACAGTACACCGAATCTTGAAGATTATCTGTCAGGCTGTCACAACTATATTAAGCCAGATTTAAATATAATCTGGCTATTCATCACCGGTCTAGCTCTTATCTTAGGTATTAATATTATGTTGTGCAGCTCATAAATGTCTACGAAAACAAATGACGCCTAGTAAAATTAAATTAAAGTTGCCTCTTGTCTTATTTATATTGTTGATCGAACGAGAATATTCCCCTAAGTTTTATTTCTGTAACTGGCTTTCGTAAAAGTGACTTCAACATTCACTAGTCAAAATAATGTTCTGATCGTAGACGAGGTGATTGGTCAAATCAAATACGAAAACAACGGAACTGAAATCGTGTTGGCCATGTTGTCGCATTCACCTTATTCATGCCGATGTGGCGTTTTTGTATAAGAATTGTTTTTAATTTTGCCTACTAAATATACAACTTATTTTTCTTACTTCATGTCCGGAATTTACTATGAACTTCCAACATATTGTCATGACAAGCAATCACACTCAACTCATAGAAAAGTCGTGCTTCAGAAACATAAAATGCGAGGACTGAATGCGACGTCGTTTTGGAGGGGCATTCTTTAGTTTACGTAATTGTTGTCTATTTTTTATTTCAATTATACCCTATGAGCTAGCCTCTGTTATAAAGGGTGGATGCATTGTACTTTATTTCTCATTCATGAAAATATAAACACTTAGCAATTCTCTCTCTTAATTCTCTCAAGCTCTCTCTTCTCTTATAGAGCTTATTTCTCTAATTTCTGTTCTATTCTCGTGTATTTGACGACACTAATGGTGTGTCACGTTGAACGATCGGCGCCGTTCATAACAATGGCATCAGAGCCAATCGGTCCTCGGCCAGTGGTTCGTACCGTTGGTGGTTCCTTTCATCTCACGAAAGAGAACCGGCTTCTTTTTCAGGCAATGTACGACAAGCTCGACAAGATGCTGCAAACTTTTGAGAGGCGCGAAAAACCTTTCAAGCCTGCAAAATCTCATGCTCAGATTGCGGCGGAATTGAGACAACATCGTCGTAAAGCTCGAGAAGTTGCAGCTAATGAACTAAACGATGATGCTCTGAACGTGTATCGTTTGTTCGACGAAATGTCGTACAACCAAACTGGAAATTATAATGAAGAGCTGGAAGGTGACTTTCACATCTACCGACTGTTCGATGAAATGCCGCTGAACCAGATCGAAGATTGTGATTCAGATGGGGATTCACTAAACGTGTATCACCTGTTTGATGAAAAATCAGATGTAGATGAGGACGAGCTTAACACTTATAACATGTTTGAAGAAATGCCTCTGAAGGAAATTGAAGTTTGTGGTAAGGTTGATGATGTGATCAAAGAGGAATTAGAAGAAGATTCGTTTTGCATCTACAACCTGTTTGATGAAATGCCTGAGGGTGAAATCAAAAGATGTGATACGATTTATGACATTTCTCAACTGTTTGACGAAATGCCTCAGAGAGAAATCAGGAAATATGATGAGTTTTATGAAGTCTACCAGTTGTTCGATGAAATATCGGATCAAGATGGTGATGTGCTTAATGTGTATAATTTGTTCGATGAAATACCGGATTTAGATGGGGGTTCACTAAACGTGTATCACATGTTTGATGAAATGTCAGATTGTGAATCACTAAATGCTTCACATGAAAAATTGGGTGAATCCAACTGCTTGTTTGGTGAAGTGCGACTTGGGAAAATGCATTTAAGAATGTTACTTCCACCCCAGAAGCCACCAGACAATCCCATTGGAAGGAGCACTAATGTTGTAGGAGTTGAGAATGCATCTGTTAACGTTGTATTCGCTGAATATGACAAGGATACGGTAGTAAATGGAACAGATTGTGATGGTTCACATATAACATCCATCATGAGTCATAAGGAGTTAAATATCTGGTTGTATATTCCACTATTACAGTGGAGGTATGATGGTGATCTAGCATTGGTTTGTTTTGGAATTCACATGGATATACCACAAAGAGAAGGCTTGATGTTCAAGCCTCAACTGGACCGTGTAAGGAGCAGTATACAAGCCTCTGATTTCAGACTTCTGAAGCTGGAGCAAGTCCCTTATATGAAGAGTGAAATTCCAACTCATAAGGAGAAGATTTCAACTATGGTTCCTATTTTGTTGTCGGGTTTAAATTTTGTTTCAACTATGGTTCCTGTTGTGATTTCGGGTTTTGATTCGGAAGGTGGTGTGGTGGGGGAAAATTGTGAAGTATATGCAAGGCAGAAGATGGAGGAATTCAGCAGTCATAACCTGGGGATAACAGAAACTAGAGCTAATACATTCCTTAAACTATTGCTGGAACATACAAGTAATGCCAATCACCCAAAATGTGTGAACAACAAATGGAGAGTGCTGATGTTTGAAAGCAGCTTTCCTTGTGGAATGCAGAGACTGCAGAATTATATCTCTTCGGTCCTCGTAACTAACCGTGAAGAAATAATTTCTTATTATAAGGACCACAAGTTGTTACTTGTGGACAAGAAGGCAACAAATGTAGGAGACCTTAGTACTACATTTGCATGTGTTATTATAGGTGGATATCATGTTCTGGTGTTGACAAGATATATTGAGCAAGAAGCCATGAACAAGCTTCCTCTTACAGTTGTAGGTAGTACAGTTGAGTTGGGTCATTTGCTATGTATATCTTTTGGCTTGGGAGAACTTAGAGCAGCACAAGAACTCACAAAAGCAGTGCAGAAGCCAACGATTTCTCTTTTATATACTGACTGGAGGAGGGTAGTGAGGTTATGTACCATGTCAAGGGTGACGAGAACGACTACAATTACCCCCTTGATTCTTATACTCTTGAAGATTTTGAGGAAGCATAATCTTAAGAAATCAAACAATAACCTCATGCTAGGAACGAACTTAGCTATGCAATCTTTGCAAATGCTATTTAGGTTGGTGCCTCATGTTACTCCAGTAATAAAACAAATAAAGAGGATTTATCACAGTCTATACCATCTGGAAAAAATCATTGCAAATACTTTCTCTTTGTTGATTGGAAGAATTCTTGATATTGCCAACCTCGCAGAACAAATTGGTAACCTCTTGAGTGTATCTCTTGGAATGAAAACTGCCATTGTGAACAAATATCGTTATGCTCTTTACTTCCTTATTCTTATGATATTGATGGTGGGGAATAGAAAATTGAAGTCTTTGGACACACATGGTCTGGTGGTACCACCAAAGTTCAGTAAATCAAAGTATGTGCTTGTTGCGTGCACAACGAATGAGGGAATCGACGTCCCATGTGAACTTTGTTGGATGATCGATGACAAGAATATTCATGTTTTAAGCGTTATGCACATGACAAATTCAAGGATTTCTTTAGATTCTGTTGCTGATACCATTCAAGTTACACTATACCCTTGTCTTGACAGGCTTTGTGCGAGTTGTCTCTACATCGAGGAACAGCTCATAGTGAGAATCGGCATACATGATGAAGTTGGTTTAAAAGCTCTTTGTGGTTGTGAAGGCTTAATGAACAGAGGAAAAATGATACTGAATGAAAATGGGTGCGAGGAAACCATTATAATGATTGCATCAGACCTTAAAATATATAGTTGGCCTAAAATCATTGTCAAAATTATTTGCTTTTGCTGCTCCGGAAATGGTCTTTTGAAGAATTAACACTAGAGGCTTGAGGTCAAGCCTCAAAGAAAGGCGGGAGTAATGTCATGACAAGCAATCACACTCAACTCATAGAAAAGTCGTGCTTCAGAAACATAAAATGCGAGGACTGAATGCGACGTCGTTTTGGAGGGGCATTCTTTAGTTTACGTAATTGTTGTCTATTTTTTATTTCAATTATACCCTATGAGCTAGCCTCTGTTATAAAGGGTGGATGCATTGTACTTTATTTCTCATTCATGAAAATATAAACACTTAGCAATTCTCTCTCTTAATTCTCTCAAGCTCTCTCTTCTCTTATAGAGCTTATTTCTCTAATTTCTGTTCTATTCTCGTGTATTTGACGACACTAATGGTGTGTCACGTTGAACGATCGGCGCCGTTCATAACACATATATATATATATATATAAAAAAATATATTGAACATCCTTTAGCATCTCTAACGCAATATTAATATAGTATGCGCCACAAAATTAATGTATGAGTCGAATTTAACTTTCGTAAATGTTACAAGATAATATGTGTTTTTTTTTCTCTTTTTTTCGCTCTATCTGTGTAGGGCTCCCTCAATGGCCTAAGGGTTTATCCATTCTTCCTAGGGTTCCGTCCTTCCATCAAATCGTGCATTTTCATCTCCTTGCTTCTTCATAGGATCCCGCCCTTCCATCAAATCGTCCCTTTTCAACTCCTTGCCTTTTCATCTCCATATCTCCTATCTCTCTCACTTTCGTTCTCCCCTTTCGACTCACCTCTGTCCCTTCTCATCGCCCAGTTTGTCTTCAATGGAAAAAATCATAAAACAAACAAACTCTCTTCACTGCTCTGAACCCCAACCCCTAGACCCACACATCAAAAAATATCCCTACTACACCCTTGTTGGAAAAATTATTTCTGACAAAGAAAACAACCTGAATGCAACCATCAAAACTCTCATAAAAGCATGGAAACCAAAATCGAAAGTCGATACCAACATTCTAGGAAAGAATACTATTGCCTTCATATTTGAATCCCCAGAAAATGCTGCAAATGTCATGGAAAGTGGGGGTGGGCGTTGTAGGGTACCCGATCCGATCGGGTACCCGATTCGGGTATTTTCGGGGTCGGGTATTCGGAAATTCCTTCCCGAATCCGACCCCGATTCAGTCGGGTACCCGATTTCGGGTACCCCGATCGGGTGCATGCGGGTATATAGGGTACCTGCATGCTGTTTTGTTCAGTTTTAGAAACTGAAAAGTTCCTCTGTTTCAGTTTATATCTGCCAATTAATTAATTATCCAATGTTATCAGTTTTGTAAACTAAATACAGATTCACAAAAACTGTCTGCCAAGTGCCAATTTCCCCAAAAAAAACAATGCATCAACATCACAATAGTTTTCCCAAAACAAACTATTCTAGTATTCTCTAACATGGCATCACATTTCAAAAATCAGAATATTCAATAACCTAATACATTTCTCAATTCACAATATTCCATCACAATTCAAACAACAAACATCATCGTTAAGCATCAACAAAATAGTCAAAGTACGAAGATAAACACAACGAAAAAAGAAATATCCAACATGGCGTCACGCCATCAAGCATTACAGTCCCAAAATAACAAAAGACGTCAAATGCATAACAAAATAACAAGATTACGAATGAGTCTAGATCAACTCATTCTTCAACTTGAACACGCTTCGACATCCTTTGCTCTCAATCTTTCACAAAGGCATCAAACCATAATAAACCATAATAAATAAGTTAGTGAACTAAATAATTGAAGTTTATCGAGTTATGAATAATTTTCCCATAAGTAATTACTACCTTTGATTCCTTTAAAAGCTATCAACCGCTGGTGGGGACATTGGAGTTGAACAAGTAGTAGTGGTCGATGCATCCGAATCCGGGCTTGTCCATTCTACAATACAAACATACAATGATACAAATTATAATGATATTATCAATTTTTATATCTAATGAAAGAGCAAATAAACTGATATTTTATATTAAAACATATTAAAATTCAATACCTTCTTCAAGGTATCCGATCTCGTCGATGTCCTCCTCCACGGTAGTAATCGTGCCCGCCCTACGAATCCAATCTTGAGTGCATATCAACGCTTCAACAGTTTTAGGCAATAAAGAGCTCCTAAATGCATCAAGGACTCTACCACTTGTGCTAAAAGCAGATTTGGAGGCAACCGTAGACACCGGAACCGCCAAAACATCACGTGTTATACGAGCTAGAATCGGAAACCTCACAGCATTGACCTTCCACCACATCAAGATGTCGAATGAGTCCTCATCTTCACCTTCCGGCTCAACAGCTTCTGCCAAATAACGTTCTAACTCTGTCTTCACAGAATCATTACCCTCGGCATTCTTCAAATCCTTGAACTTTTGCTTAAGAGTAGTTCTTTTTCTTTTTCCTGATGGAGGAAACGGGGGCTTGCTCGATGAAGTTGTGGTTACCGAGGATGTGGTGTCATCACCACCATATCTTGCTTTGTAATCCTCAAACAATTCAATCATACCATCCTCAATTTCTAACTTCATTGCAATGCTAGTCGCCACATCATACATATTATCAAAAGAGTAGTCAAGAAACCCCATTTTGTGACGAGGATCAAGAATCACTGCATAGTAAAGGATATGGTTCATATCCTCCAAAGGCCCCCAATATTTGTCGAATTTTTGTTTCATCTTCAATGCCATTCTTCCCATCAGTGCATTGTTTTCAATATCATCTATTGCCTCTTGAAGATCAATTAAGATAGCACTCATTTCATGGAAGATTGCATGAGAAGTAACATGCAATGTCTTCGACACCACCTTTGTTGCATCATAAAATCGACCCAAAAAATTCACCAAACACTCGCAAGTAGCCCAATGCTCCTCCAACGGAACACCGGTGAAAGGAGCTTGCTCCAAGTCCTTTTTGTAATTGTCATTGTTCTCAAAAAAGGCTATAACAGCATTCTTCAATAATAATGCAGTTTCCAACATAAGAAAGGTGGAGTTCCACATCGTCGCCACATCCAAGCACAAAAGCTTCTTGGTATTAATGTTCTCAATTGCCACACATTCTGAAAACACATGCATTCTTCCCGGAGAACTTCTAATATACTTTACTGCACCACGAATACGAGAAATAACATCATCCTCTTCTTTCTCCTTCAAACCATCCTGCACAATTAGATTAAATATATGTGCAGTACACCGCATATGAACATACTTATTACCTAATATGCTCGTCTTCCACACATCCATCCTTTTCTTCACATATTCTAGTGCCACCCTATTAGCCGATGCATTATCCACAGTCACCGTGAAAACTTTCTCAACCCCCCACTTTCTAATGCACTTCTCAATGCTTTTACCAATATCATCCCCTTTGTGGCTCAATATAGGGATAAAGCTCAAAATTCTTTTTTGTAACTTCCACCCGTTATCAATAAAATGAACAGTCAAGCACATATAGTTGATTCTTTGTACGGAAGTCCACGTATCTGTGGTGAATGACATATGCTGAGAAGTATTTTTCATAAAGGCCTTCATCTTACGACTTTCCTCACCATACAAACGATGTACATCCTTCCCTAATGTCTTTCTAGAGGGAATGCGAAACATGGGACATACTGTGGCCATCAAATTCCTAAACCCATCATGCTCGACATGTTTAAATGGACATTCATCTACAATAAACATGATAGCTAACGCCTTTCTAGCTAATTTTTCATCAAATTTCCACAAAGGTGTAAAATGAACAACTTGATTGTTACCAGAAGAGTCGAAGATAGGCCTTTGCAAGTTGAGTCGAGCTTGATTGGCTTCTATATTATGAGGGGCCTTTTTGCACGTCCTATGGTGATTCTTAAGCCCGTTCGTCCCGTGCCTTTTGGAGTCAGCCTTAATAGCTCTTTTACAATAGTGGCATCTACCCTTGTGAACATTATCTTTCTTGCACAAAAAACACTTGAAGTGGTTCCAAATTTCAGACCTTTTGTTTCCATTCTCATCCACCTCATCAATCTCAACCTCCACCTCATCAACATCGGGAGGAGCGTTATCAACGTTGTTCACATCAGACTCTGTAGGCTGATTTTCACTTGAACTTGAAGGAGCTACTTGTGATGAAGAACAAGGAGTTGGAGATCCTTCCATTTTCTGAAAGAAAAAAGAACATACAAACACTAATTAATTTTTGTCATAGGAATAGCAATAAACAAAACATTCTAATAGCAATAAACAATTATTTATCAATAAGCAATAAACAAAACATTCTAATAGCAATAAGCAATAAACAAGTCAACTGTCAAATGAACTTGCAATTCGAAATCGAAAGGATTAGTTATTTAATTCATTTGTAATCAATCATGTATTTGAATGCAATAAACAATCATGAAAGCAACATGATATCAGTTCCTTTATAAGGTGGTATAAACTATAAAGGCCAAATTTATTTCATTGTTGGATAAGTTAAGAATTTGAATGAACTTAGTTTGCTAGTTAGCCGTAGTTTGCAAAAGCTGCTCACTGTCAATACACAAATTGACAAAAATAACGAATAAGCAGTAAAACAGGGGATACTTGTGGTTGCGAATGAAGATCTCGGTTGTGAGTACTTGTGCGGTGAGACCGTGTGAGAGAGAGAGGCTGAAAAAGAAAAAAAACGTTAGTCGATGGCGAAGAGAGGCTGCGAGCCTGCGACGGTGAGAGAGAGCGCGAGAAAAACTGAGAGACAGAGAGAGGGAGAGAGAGACCGTGGAGCGATGGTCGTCGGTGGAGCGGTGGTCGCCGGTCGGAGCTCTGGTGAGGAGAGACTGAAAAAGAAAAAAAAGAGTGAGTCGACGACGATTTATTGTCTGCGACGTGAGAGAGAGAGAGGGAAAGAGAAAGAGAGAGTCATACTTACCGTGGAGCGATGGTCGTCGGTGGAGCGGTGGCGGTCGGAGCGCTGGTGAGGAGAAGTGGTGAGGCGGCGGCGCACTGTGTGGGTGAGAAATAGAGGGTTTTGTGTGTCATTTTTTGGTGTTAAGTGTGTGAAAGACAGTGTATAATTTGTATATGTGTTTAGTGTATTATTAGTTTATTACATAATTTACATACATTTACACAGACAATGTAATAACATTTTAAAAAAATATATATAACATATATAAGGGTACCCGATCGGGTACGGGTATTTAGGATTTACTACCCGACACCGTACCCGAATCCGATCGGGTACCCAAAAATACTGTCAATCGGGTATCCTAACCCGCTTTTCCCGAATCACTCGGGTAATACCCGATCGGGTCTGGGGCGGGAATAGGGTACCCGGAAATTTGCCCACCCCTAGAAAACACTCCATGGTGTTTTCACAAACAACTGGTCTGTATCAAGATCTAGATCAAAAAGATGGTGTTCAAAGATCTAGGATTCGACACATGCACTTACTGGATCCATGTCATGATCTACCGGTCAAATATGCCACTCCAAAAGGCGCAAAGCTCATTGGAAACCAAGTAGGGCTTTTTTAAACGCCGATCTTGATAATGAAAAAAAGATGGAAAAGCTCAATAAGAATACGAGTTCTAATTGATGTCGAAGCCCCTCTCAGAGATTCCATCACCTTCATAGGGGAAAAAAACACTACTATCACGGCCAAAATCCGATATGAAAGGCTATCGAATTTTTGCTATTACTGTGGAATCATTGGGCATAAATCTTTAACCTGCATTCCAAACAAAAAATACATGCCCAGCGAGCTACCATTCGGGGCATGGATCACGAAAGATGGAGACTTCCTTCCTAACCCTAAAAAAATGACGAAAATAGATTCCAGTACGAGCTCAGGAAAGAAAAGCAAATTCCCAACTTTACCCTCAATTCTGTTAACACCAACTTTGGAGTGAGAGCAAATCAGAAAAGAGAGGAAAAATATTCAACGGATATTCCTCCACCTTCTGAAAATCCTGCAGATTCAAATCTTCTCTTGGCCAATGCTATGGTGACAAGTGTCCTTGACCACCAATTCTAAATAAGTAATTTGTCTATTTCCCCCTCTTTGTCCCCCATTCACCAACCACGACCTGTCTACATCATCGGTCCTATTCCTGAGTTCAAAATGGTGGGAAACTCTGGAAATTTTCCATCAAACCCCCTGAAAAGGCCCCAAACTCAAGAAGACAGGTCAACGGGATCCATATATCTCAAAAAGCCCAAATACTTTTTAAACTTCAAAGAAATCCCAAAAAACTCCTTAGCCCAACCTCCAAGCCCAATACAAATCACTGAAATACACAGCCCAACTCCACCTATTGAACCCAAATACAAAAAAAGAAATCAAACACTAATCCAGCAGCCCGTCCCCGCATTTCTGAAATAAGGAAAATGGCAAGAAAGAAAATACATGCTTCTTCGACTACCACCACTACTGAAATGAGGCAAACTAAGAAAATCAACTCATCCAGCTCTGCTGAAAATTCCAAAGGCCCAAGTGGGCTAAAGGAATAATCATCATGATTATTTTAGCTTGGAATTGCCGCAGACTTGCCAAGTTCGAGGCAAAGAGAGAACTTATGGCAATTGTAAATTATAATTCTCCTGATATTTTATTTCTTTGTGAAATTAAAACTCCCAAAATCTCTTCCATTACCTCTTTCCTCAATCGCCGCAATCTCTCATCTAATCTTTTTGTCCCTTCAGTTGGAATAGCTAGGGGAATTCTTCTCGCTTAGAACCCCAGCATCAATCTTACCATCTAGTCCCATAATTCTTGGCTCTTTCATGTCATTATAATGGAAGAAATCCCCTGGAATCTCACAACTCTATATGCTCCTTGTTATCTTGCTGAAAAAGAAAAATTATGGGCTGATTTATCGTTTCTTGCTCAATCCCAGGCCAGCCCTTGGGCCTTAATAGGGGATTTTAATGTCATCACTTCCCAAGCAAACAAGTAAGGGGGAAACCCCTTTGCCCAATCATCCCGACAAGAACTCTCTATCTTTATGAATGACTTTGACATGGAAGATGTCACCTTCAGGGGTAATCAGTATACTTGGCCAAACTTGCGCCCAGATAATGAAAATATCAAGCAAAGAATCGACAGGGCTATTGCAAAAGCTGGATGTAATTCACTTTTCGAAAATGCAGTTGTCACTCATCTCCCCGCTATCCACTTCGTTCACACTCCGATAATCCTCCACACTTCCCCACCATGCGCAAGAGGCCCTAAGCTTTTCTGGTTCGAGGCTGCTTGGATCACTAATCCAGAATGTCGACCAATTGTTACTGAATCTTGGTCCCCAACCCTTACCCTCAACCCTCCTAATACAGTGCATAAAAAATCCAAAGATACCAGAAAACCCTAAAAACTTGGAATAACAATCGAAACCTCACCACCTTCTTAGTCATCTCTCAAACTAGAAACCAAATTGAAATCATCCAAGCATCCCCTTCTACTGTTAACTCTTTGGCCATGGAGAAAGACCTATAATCTCACCTAAATTCCCTTCTTCTTAAGGAGGAAATAAAGTGGAGACAGAGAGCGAAACAAGAATGGCTCAAATCAGGTGACGCAAACACAAGGTACTTTCATTTGTGTACTGTGTTCCGTCATAGAGCTAATCGAATTACATCCATTCATGATAATAGTTTAAATGTTACTGTCAAAGATTGGTATTTGATAGGGAAAGCATTTGATAATCACTTCCAAAACTTGTTCACTACATGCAACCCAACATTCCCTGAAGAATTTGAAAACCTGATCTCCCCTATCATTATCATTGAGGATAATTTGAACCTTATGACACTCCCTACAAATGAAGAATAAAAAAAATTGCCTTTGATTTTGATTCCTATAAAAGTCCTGGTATTGATGGTTTCTCTCCAATTTTCTTCAAAACCTTTTAGGATGTCATTGAATCAGATATTGTTGGGGCAGTGATGCATTTTTTTTCAAACTGGGAATTTCCTCAAGGCTTTTAACCATACTCTTATACCTCTTATCCCAAAAACTCAAAATGAATGTACTGTAAACCAATTCAAACCTATTAGCCTCCGCACCACCTTTTACAAAATTGTATCTAAGATATTGGCTAATAGGATCAAAATGGTTCTCTCCAAGTTAATATCTCCTAATCAAACAACATTTGTTCCTGGTAGAAACATATCAGATAATATCATTATGTCCCAAGAAATACTTCATTATATCAATCACAAGAAAGAAAAGAATGGTCTTATGGCAATTAAAGTGGACCTGGTAAAGGCCTTTGATAGAGGGGAGTGGGGAGTTATCAAGCATATCCTTTGAAACTTTGGATTCAACATAGGATTCGTCTCACTAATCCTCAACTGCATCACAACTACCTCCTTCTCCACAATTATAAATGGCTCCCATATGGCTACTTCAACCCTTCCAGAGGGGTTAGACAGGGTCTCCCCAGCTCTATCCATCATTATAGTGGAACTCATGTCAAGAATCCTTCATAAAGCAGAAGCTGAAAAGTAAATATCAAGCATAAAGGTTAGCAGAAACTCTCAGGAATCACTCATCTACTATATGTTGATGATGTAGTGATCTTTGGAAAAGCAAAAATTGAAAATGCAGAGAAAATCATGAAATTCTTAGACAAATTCGGGGAGTGGACTGGACAGAGGATAAGTCATAAGAAATCTATGATACATTTCAGTAAAAACACCATCCTCTCAATGAAAAATACAATTCAGAATTGTCTTGGAATGCGCATGTGCAATCACCAAGTGAAGCATTTAGGAATCTTCTTTTGCAAGAGTGACAAAAAAGTTGCAAAGTTTAGTGACATTCTCTCAACTTTTGACACTACTCACATGATGGAAAGCCAACAATTTATCTCAAGCATGGCGTACAGTGATCATAAAGTCAGTAGCACTCAGTCTACCATTATACATGTTGGCAAATACTACTCTCCCCCAAATTGTATGCACCATTATGGACAGGATAATTAGAAGATTTTGGTAGAATGGAGATAGCAACAACAGATATATAGCCCTTATGAGTTGGGACAAAATATGCCAACCAAAATAAAGAGGAGGATTGGGGTTCAAAAAAATGAGTGATTTCAATAAAGCCATATTCTCTAAAAATGCCTAGAAGATACTGAAAGATGCGGACAGCTTATGGGTGCAGTTTTTTAAAGCAGAATATCTAAGAGAAAATAGCTTCTTTGAAGTAGCCCCGAAAGCCACTGACTCATGGACATGGAGAAATATACTATTATGCCACATCACTTTTAAAAAGGTGCATGTTATAAGGTCAACAACACTTCAACACTTAGAATCTGGTCTGATCCATGGATCCCCACTCACCCTAGTTTCAAGCCAGACAATTTGCCAAATCCAAATGTCAACTATGTTAGAGATCTGTTTACAGTCTCAGGCGCCTGGAACCTTGACCTCCTAAACACCATCTTCCCTGCTGATATTGTTAGGTAGATCCAAAAGATCAAAATCTCTCAATCTAGAGACCCCCGTTGCGTGATCTGGATACCAGAGCATCTCGGTGTATTCACCTCAAAGAGTGCCTATATGGTAGATCAATCGCATCGCTTCCAGAACCTTTCTCCCCCTCTAAACTCCATTCTCAAACGCATATGGAAGGCTCAGATCCATGAAACTGATGAAAGGCATAAACTGTTTGCTTGGAAATTGGCAATATCTGTCTCCCCATTCGCGTCAGACTTAAGGATTTCTTTGAAATCCAAAATACTGAATATCTCCTCTGTCACCAAGCTGAAGAAACAATTCATCATATCTTTCTTGAGTGTCAATTTACTCAAAAAGTATTATTTGCTTCAAAATGGTGCGTGCGCATTAATAGATTTGAGAACTTGGATATGATCACTTGGTTGGGAATGTTATTTGATACTAATATTGGGGTTGTTCAACCTGATTATCACTTGGAATTCCTTAATTTCTGCTGCTATACTTATTTACCAATCTGGAATTCCAAGAATGAAATACTGCACACTAGAAGAGCTAAAGATGAAGTATATTTGGCTCGGCTGGCAGACATAAACTCAGAGGAATGGTCTAGAGCACAAATCCATAAGCAGATCACAAGCACAGCTGCCCCTACCTCATATATTTGGTCACCTCCTTCGAAGAACAAGCTCAAAGTATCTACAGACGCAGCTTTCGCTCAAGGAAATGCCACCATTGCCTACATTATCAGGAACCTGCGGAGGTATAATTGCGGCATCTGCAGAAAACTTCCCTTCCACAAACCCACAACAGCTACAGAAGTTGCTGCAATCCTTGCGGCTTCAAAATTCCTTCAAACTCACTCAGCACACAAGGTTATCTTTGAGTCGGACTCCTCAGATGCTGTAACTTTCATTGCAGAAACTAAATCCCCAACTCATTGGTCGAGTGCTGAAGACACTAAAGAAATCAGAAGCATTTGGTCCTCATTCCCAAAGTGGAAAATCCGTAAAACCCCAAGACTCGGCAACAAAGATGCACACAATTTGGCAAAATGAGCAAAGGACAACAACTGGAGTGGCCATTTTAATCAAAGTTCTTTTCCTTTTGTTAATTTTGATTTCCCCCCTCCTGTTGGGGCTGACTACTGTGAGGATTGTAACAAACTATGCTCTTCATTTTCATTTTAATTCAAAGCAGTAATTTCAACCAAAAAATAAATGTTACAAGATAATATTTTTATGTTTCTTAAAAAATCTGCAGTGTTCTGTGCTAAAAAACATGGTAAATCTAATTAGTTCCATATCGTTTACCTAGAAGGTAATTTATTACTGAAAATATCGCAAGCAAAGTTCCAAATCGTTTACCTAAACCGAAAGTGTTTAAGACGATAAAGGTCAATTGTTTCACCACTTATCAGAAATAAGTCAAACTCTGCTACCAATATTCTGAAAAAACAGAACCAGTCAATTATGCGAGCTGTGTTATTTGCGGATCCCTCAAGTCATTATCTGATTGGAAGGCCAACAAATGTTAGCTGAAGTTTCCAGGTTTTATCTTATTTTGAATCTGAATTTGGAAGAACCAACTATTTGACTTATTCCTACCAATATTTCACCCGTCAAGCAAATTCAAAGCTTTTGTTGAATTCTTCAATATTCGTTACATGATAATTATTGACCTGTGTGAGCATTGGACTCAACCAAGTCTTACAAAAAAAAAAAAAAAAAAATTTACGGAATTTCACTGGCAACTTAGACGAAATTCATATGTTCTAGCCAGTTAGATTTACGAGCATGATTGACCGATATAGCAACTTTTGTTAAATTTACATTTTGCAATGAAAAGAAACTATCAGTTTCATACCCTGAAGTTTAAAATTAGCAACATGACAACACCAATGAATTTTAATAAGAAACATTTTCTTTCCTTTAATTTTAAAACTTCCTCTACAAAAATAAAAATCAAATATTAAATTGCTCGTAATATAATAAGATTTTGACCAATCAAAAAAATATAATAAGATTGACTTCAAGCGTGACAAATACGTAATCCACCAGTTGAAGATTATTACATATAATATTCACTTGCAGGATAACGAAATTTAACAGGTAAAAAATGTCGCACCTTTCCTTAACAATTAGTTTAGGAAAATGACAATTAATTGATATTGTAACTACGGATAGACTCATAGAAATTTTACTTGATTAAAATATTGAGCAGATGATACAGCTTATAATATATTATTCCTTTTTAATCTCAAATGTAACTTTTCAAGATATTAAGTAAGTTGAATATTCGCCACCACTTCCACCCATTTAACAATTAAAAGTATAAGTTAAGTGTAAATTTGAATGTCACGATAATATTCATCAAAAAAAAAAAAAAGAATGTCACGATATAGTCACAAATCACAAACAAAAGAAAAATGTCTGTATCTTAAAAAATGTGTAGAATATAGGTGTGTATATATACATATATTCAGTTTTCATGTTCTCGAAGTAAAGGGGAAACAGAAAAAAGAGAAAGACACATAAGAAAAAAGAAGCCGAAAAAAGAAGTTTACAGTCTTTTAAAACTTATGGAAAGAATAGATGCCTTTTACTTTTAGGGTATTGCGGAAAGAAATAATGGCCCCAATGCCAAAGCCATTATCATCACTACTACACTACACTACACCCTACTTAATGTCACCATTTCCCCATCAGATTCATTACACCCTCAAAATTCTAATATTATTAAACAAGACATTTCCGATAATGTAATAATATTTGAAAACTTTTCAGGTATTTTTTTTGAAGAATATCTTTTACACCAACTCGAGGTTTAAATTTACAAAACTTATCTCATTGGTCAAAATATTTTTTTTGAAATTTTCTGTTGCGTTTGTAGTCTGTAATTACACCAATTCTGAAGGGGTGTATCTGTAATTAGTACAATTTGTTATGGTACAATCTTTACATTGCAAGCAGAAAACTGCAGACCTGCCAAACCTCTGCAGTCTGCACCTCCTCACACACAGGTCCACTCAGCTCTGAACCTCTTTTTTCAGAGTCAGCATCCTAAAGCCCTGAATTTTGCCATGAACAACTTTCGAGAAACAGGAGGATAATTTCGAAATCCCAATGGCCAATGCACCACTGAAATTCTTTTTTTTCTTTATTCTTTTAACTCTAATTAGACAATACTGTACTTTCTCCCTTCACATTCCCAGTAACTCAACAATGGCTACAGTTCTCTTAACCAAAGGTGAAAATTTCATCACTTGTAGACTGATTGGACAAAAGGGAGTCAGAAGCAGTGTTCGAAATGTACAAATCATGCAGAGAGGAAAACAAGAAAAAAAATTGATGGCTTTGTTTGTTTATAAATGGCAAATGACAAAAGAGAGAAATGAAGAAAGAAAAAGGGGCCACTTGTTTCATGGTCTTACTCACCACCAGTTGATACAAAATATGGCCACAACTTATCAACAAGAAATCAAATAAAACCAGACAAAACAGAACAAGGGGAGCTCACAAACATAATTAAGAGCACTGATTTCATACATGTCCTATTATATCAATCATTCATCTCCAATTTTTCAAATATCTTAAGTCTTCCATCAAAACAAACACATTAACTTACCATAAAAATGACTTTAAGATTTATGAAATGAGAGCAACCCCAAATGATAATAGTTCCAAATTTTTAATTTTCAATAGTATACTTTGCTAAATATGCATTTGGTACATCTCTAATGTTTTTCAAACACACCAAACCAATCCAGATATTTGTTAGTGATCTTGGTTAAATTAGAAAGTTCAACAAAACCAAATGCATTTAATAAGCTCAGAAATACAAAACCAGAAACTGAAAATCTGGCAACTTAAACCAAGCATCATTCAATGCTGATGAAAACCAATAAAAGGAAAATAGTGAAGTGATTATATAGAAACTAGCAGTAATTTACACTGTAGATAAGTGTTACACATGCCACAACATATATAATTCATCATTGGCTAACAAAACTGAAAATTTGTATAACCCAAAAAAGAAAAAGAAAAAACTACAACAAACAAACAAACCTCCAATTTTTCATAATCACCCCCAAACACTCCAAATCCTCTCACCAATATAACCCACCAACTTCCTCACTGACCCCTTCTCAAATTCCTCCTCCTCCTCCTCCTCACCGTACACGTCATCATCCACGTCACCACCCTCCTCAAAATTAACCTCCGATTTCGGTTCAATAGTCAAAATCAGCTCAGAATTTCTTGACTCGTTCAGTTTGACGATTTTACCCCTCCTCCTCTCTTTCTTTTTCTCCTTTTTACCCTCCTTCAACAAACTGTCCTCAAATGCGTCGATAATCTCGTGTATGAGCTGGCGGTTGGGTGACACGTCCCACTTCACCCAGTAGCTCATGTAGCAGCGGAAGCAGTTGCAGTTGAAGCACGGCGAGTGGTCGGCGGCGGCGGCGGCGGTTTTGGTCTTGCGGTGGTGGTTGCCGGCGGACGAGGAATATTCCGACGAGGAGGAGCAGGAGATGAGATAAGCGAGCACCTCTCGTTCTTCGGTTGACAAGGCGACGGTCAAAGTCAGAATCGCCGCCGGGAGGAAGGAGAGGAGGTGGTGGTCGGAGGAGGAGACCGGTAGGGCGGGGTGGACCGTGCCTTTGCGGTATAGTTTCTTCATAGCTCAATATTATTATTGGGAGTTGGTAGAGTTAATTTTTTTTTTTCTTCTTTTTTATTTATATAAGGTGTTTTTAGAGAGAGAGAGAGAGATGAAATGGAATTACAGTTTCTAGGTTTACTGATGAAATAGAGGGAGGGCTTTGATAAAGTCTTGATGCTTTGAGGATGAGATAAATTGCAAAATTCACCCCTGTATTTATAGTTAATTGAAAAAAGACCGTGTGTTATTTTGATCACCAAATGTCTCTTTTAAATATTTTGCACACCTCCTACACCTACATATTTTGGTTGAAATAATACAACACTGATTGGATATACAAATTATGCTCTAATGAAAACTAAATTATTATCGTAATCTAAAAACTATGTTCCCGTCGTTGATGAATTAAACGATAATCGTGTCAAGTTTGGTATAAATTTCGTCTAGGTCACGCGAGACGACAAAAGTACAATATACGTCTGAAATACACCAATTTAAGCTAATAGCATTCGGGGTACGTTGGCTCGGAACTAATCCTATGCTACGAATGATAGCCTGAACGGATACATGTATGGGAAAACGTAATTCGTTTACTAACTGACAGACGAACAAAGTAAGGTGTCCGAGTAGAGCAAAATATGATCGGGATAAGGAATTTCAGCCTGGTTTTCCTCTTACTCGGTAGGTGCGATATTGACCTCGCTTCCTTCGAATTCAATGGCAGCACGCTGATCGGCAGGAGGTGAACATTTGCCGGTTCCTACCTCAACTACAAGATCAAAACTATCTTGCAACATCTCGTCATTAGCATCACCCACTCGTGAAGACAATGCATCAGACGCTCGAGTGATCCTCGAGTCGCCACTCTCAAGATCATTCATTGACCCACTCGAATCACTAACCATGTCAACCAAATTAGCCACATGTTGGTCTCACACTTCGGTTACAACTTATAAACCAAAAAAAAAAATAAAAAAAACTAACTACACTAGTTGACACTATAGCGAAACGACGAATAATTACAATAATATGATTCAACCACCTATAATAATAAAAGTGTAGAAAGAAAATGAGGAATCAATAGCTGTGACAAGCAAAAATAAATAGTCATAAAATTTTCTAAGGATGATACATCGAATCTCGCCGTATCTAGAAAATTCACTATCGAAAGGGCAATTCGACTCACCAACCTTTCAATGCAGCAAACTTTCGACACTCAAAGGAATTCGATCGAATAGCAAAATTGCCCACACTTCATCAACGAGTTATAAATGAGTTTTTAGTTTAATGGAAGCTTATTTATAGGCGACGATCCAATTTTTTGCATTAAATGCCCAATTACTAAAACGACCATCGAATTGTGAATTTGATACTCGCCTACGAACAATCGAGATTTCTTAATTCGATACTCAAGTATGAACAATCAAAAATTCTCAATTCGATATTTACAATATTGTTTGATACTTAAGTGCAAAGCACAAGCTACATTATTGATCCTATTTTACCTTTTTTATATTATGTCTTTCCATAGTCTTTGTTATATTTATGTTTTGATTAAACGTTACATATAGTGAATCTATTTTTATATGACAAAGATCTTATCAAACATTTTAGTGCGAGACGAAAATTACATTGACATAGCGTGCCATGCTTTCTAGTTTTTGATTGATAATTATAATATAGTAGCTTTTGTAAAAAATATTACATGAGGTATTTTTGCTTTTAAATCGCACAAAGGTGATTACACAATACACAAGCAGCGGTTTTTTGCATAATGATCCTTCTTTTTTATTTTTTGTTTTGAAAAGTGCACGATGAGCCTTTTGAGTTTGAGCATAAAAACTGGTGATGTCTGTATTTGGGCAATTTTCACATGCAACGCAGGCAATTGTGTTGGGCAATTGGTGTACAGTGTTATCGGGGAAAGGATGAAATTTGATTGGCTAAAGGAGAGTTGGCAGTATGATGATGACCCCACTTGGAGAATCTCTTGGTCATATCTACTTTTCAGAAATTATTATACACTGTCTGTTTCAGCGCAACATCTTCCCATGTTTCAAGGATTGTTTATGAAATTTGGCCCAAACAGAGGATACATAGTATGTTTTGGGCTCTATATATTCAGCCCACCAGCCTATCTCAATAGTTGACGTAATCTTTATTCTTTTGATGAATTTAAGAAGTTTTAGAGAAATTATTTTGTTTGATCATTGCTAACAACAATTGCCACTATACTGTAAAAATAGGGTTATTGAGATGGACATTTCTTAGATTCTTAGGAAATTTAAGCCTATATTAATTTTAGATCATCAATTGCACCACGCTATCAATGCGTTACATAAAATTATTTTTCGAATTATAGGCTGCTCCTCCTTCCCTTCAGGTGAAAGAGATTCTATCGTAAATTGAAAAAAACTCAGGTTCTTATCACGCAAGTAAAAGTGTTTTTACCTTTTGAATCCTTAAAAAATGTCAACAAAAGATAAAAGTAGCAATTATTATTATATTTTTATCTATTATTCTTGTTATGATTTACTAATGTAATAAAATATTCTCATAATTAAAGGTGTTGAAAGTTGCCTAAATGGAATTCTAAGTTATGCTGCTCTTCACCGTTTCCTTTATCTTTTTATATTTAAAAGTAAAGCAAATGATATACTCATATAAGTGAACAAAGGCGATGCTATGATCCAACTAGAAGTAAACATATTTTTAGCATGCACATCACCATCATGGTCTTAAGTCTTAACGAATAACCCTTTAAAAATCCTTTGCAACAAAATTACTTGCATAAGATTCGTATAATCTCTGAATTGATAAAATGTCACTCTCTAAGCATGTCCAAAAATGACCAAAATGCTGACACTTGACACAAGTTCATATATTGTTTTTTTATACGCAGATATTCTTTTAAAGTTTTTTGTTTCGTCAAAAAAATATCACACAACAACATAAAAACATCATATTATTTAATTAATACTCTATGATCAATCACTCGAAAAAACAAATAAATTCGTACACCTATCACTTCAAGTCTCATGTTACGTCATCAACATGCACTTGTGATTGCTTCAAATGGACAAGTTGGAATTAACATATAAATAGACTGTTGCCTCCGTCAAAATTTAGTTTCGTTCACTTTGGCTTGAATAATTAAAGTTCTTTTGGAAAACATGTAAAAGATTTAAAAAAATATTTGAATATTATTTTAGTGTTCGAGAGTTGAGAAAAATAATAATTACATAAACATCAATCAAGGTGAATAAGATATATAGAACTACTAATAATGCATTGTTTGTTGATTAATAATATTCGAATATTATTATTTAGAGATTTTAATGCATAATCTTTTTTGATGAATTAACATTAAAAAAAGATTTTCTATAGTTATAATTTATGAATATGTTAATATGTATGCTTATATGTAGTAGATAGTATATACATATATATGGTGTGCCATAATTTGGCAACGACACATGATAAGCTCACAAGTCGCCAACATAAGACATTACGAGTTTCTGTCACTGAAAAAGTTCTAAATAATTGAAAACTTGAATTCAGTGTAGTATAGTTGCATACTAACAAGGTTACACGGTTGCAAGGGACCAAGGTAGGAAGGTAACACGGTTGCATGTTAGCAATGTAGCAAGGTAGCACGGTTGCATGCTAGCAAGGTAGCGAAGTTGCACGCTTGAACTTGGACCAACCTCTAAGATGAGCCAAGACCATCTTAGACCCATGAGATATCTATAAATACCCCATCGACCCTCCCTGAAGGCAAATGGAGAAACACAATTCAGATTTTACTTTGAGCTTTCTCTTTCTAGACTTTAAAAACCCAAATTTCATTTGACGCGCTCTATTTCGACGACATCTCATGCGACATGGTCCATTGGCCCATCAAGCTCTTGTGTGATACACCATCCTATACGGATTACCATCATGTCTGACCAACTTTGTTCCGACACGACATCTCATCTGACATGGTCCATTGGCCCAACAAGCTTCAGGTCCAATACATCCCATCGTACACGGCATACCCGTTTAACATGGTCCATTAGCCTAAGGTACAACAAGGGTCACCACATAGAATAAATGAACTATGTTCGGCTTGATTCCTTGTACGAGACACATATGCATCTTGCCTGAGCCCCACTTCAGCCCAAAATTAACAAACTCCAAGTTTACGGATGGTGTTTCACGGTGCAGGATTTTTGAACTCAAAACGAATTCTGCTCCAGTAAGAAGATTGGGTTAGTCTGACGTGGAGTGTTTAGTCAGCAGACGAAATCCACCCACATCAGTGGCGCCAGTGGCGCCATTTGTGGGAAACCACTAAGTGCACTGTAGAAGAAACACTTGTGTTCACGATCATGATTAGAAGCACCAGAGCCACCGAAAGAAACACAACATCATCCAACAACTAGCAATTCGATGGCCTTTCGACTTAAGTCGGACATGTCGCCATGACCGTTCTTACTCAACAAATGGATGAAACGTCTATGGTTGCTTCTAAGCTAGGCCACAGAGTCGCGCCTCCTGTAGTTGATCAGACTGAACTGCATGTTAACCTCTTACCACCACAATATGTGGCTCAACTTATCAAGCTCTGCAATCCACCCTTGGAGTTGAAGAACCTTTTATCTCAATAGCACCAACTGTGCTACTTGTAGTTCCAACTAAAATAGGAGTTCACTCACAAAACTCCTGTTCTATAGCCAATCTAAAGCATATCCACTGCATCATCGATCTTCTAGACATGATAGAGCACACGCATCATATACCATGGATCATTGTTATATCTCAATGGAACTTGTGAATAAACTAGCAATTGATTTTACAAGAACAACAACTCAACCCCATGCTGGAAGTAAATTGTACTTCTAGTAAAAAGATATATCCAAGACTCTACTAGTCATGGATGACTTATACGGTGTTGTTAATTGACAAACCGGCTAAAAATCCAAGTTTTTCAAAGATCATTGCTCATTATTGCACTATCCCCAAGTTTTATTGTGCAGCAGCTGAAATGAAGTTTTCGTGTACTTATCACCCTCCACTCAAACTTTCGTCAATGCCAATTCATAAGTCTTGATGCTAACTTCCCAAGGAAACCAACCATGCTCCAATCCGACACGAGATACGGCCGTACGGGTCTTTTAAAGATCGGTGGTTATTTCTAGTCACCATCCCCAAGTTTCAATGACTGCACCAACGTGTAAAAATGTATTTTTTACATAGTTGAATACAAAAAGTTAGTGGACCGGGACTTGATACAATGTTACACGGTGTTGCGATAACACATTTATCTCAACATTGTATTGATCACAAAATTTGATAGCGGAAATCAACACAATGAGTAATTTTAAAAAGATTATAGAAATATAATCTCCAGTCTGAGGCTAAATAATTACTAAAAATAATGATCTTACAAAACGGGTTTCTCTCAATTCTAAACTCCTCACTATGAATTGATTTGAACCCAACCAAGCAACCAAAGATTAACTCATCAATTCTAAACAGAACTTTAGACTCGGTTTGTTAATCTAAGAACTCAGAAAAGCAAGACAAACAACTGAACACAAATGATCTAATCACTCGAATTTTTTTGCTCAATTGTCTTGTTCTTAGTCTTGATGTGGTTCATGCCTTATGCAGATAAATGAGTCTTGATCGCCAAGGCATGTCATACACATTAAAGATTATACTCAAGATTTCTTGATCCTCATCGTTTCCTTCTTTATAAGCTTCAGTCTTTATCAATAAAGGTTTCCTTAAGAATTACGAGTTCCTCTTAAGCAAGACTCCTTCTTTAATCAGACTTCATCCTTGGAAAGTATCTTCAAAGAATCTCCTTTCCGTGTAGCATTCTTCTAGGTTCAACTTTCTTTCTTTGACTCAAACTCGTGCGGCTTTTATAAGGAATGTGCAAATAATAGAAACAATTGATTCTCTCAATGAATTGTATTATCCTGGAACAAACAAAAATAACTACAATTGTGGATCAAGATTAATATGAGAATAAGGCAAAATAATAATATCAAAGATAAACAAGATTGTTCTGTGTTAACGTTCAATGTTATGATAACACTTCACTAGCTCATTATTATGATAACATCTCATAACATTTCACAGCTTTAGTGTTATGATAACATCTCGTAACATTTACACTTCCAATCTCCCTTTTTTTTTACCGTACTTCACAAAACACAATATGTTCACATATCAAGTTCCAATAACACTTAAACTATTTCGACTGCTCCCCCTTACTACAGACCTATTAAACCTGATGTTGGCATAACATTGATATATACCAATGTTGCCTTAACACTCATAACAAAACATCCACGTAGAAATATTAATAATTCAATACTAAGCAGTTCTAAATAGTCTTCAACAAGAAAAACAAATGTAATGCAATTAAGTACATGCCAAACAGATAGGCAAATTTTCTCCCTTTTGTGAGGAAGGCAGATTCTCCAGGTGTTCCACAAGATAGTTCAGCTTCTTGAGGTGCACTTCTTTCTCAATTGTCATTCTCTTGGTGTCTTTGATCCGATCTTTGAGCCATTTGAGCTGCAGATGAACAAAGTCGGAGAAAATGACCAAGCTTTTTGGTCATCCAAAGTAGGTGCTGAACTTGCAGAAAACTTTTGTGCCTTCAGCTTCTTCCCCTTGCCTCTAATAACCTTTGGATCGTCCTGAGCTGTCCAAGGCAGGTCTCTGATTCTAGGTTAGCTGAAGTAGCTAGGGACAATACTCATATCATCTTTGACTTTCTTCGATCCTATACTTCTCTTGGTCCTGTACCCTTGGTTGACCAAGTTTTTTGAGATCAGAGATGAAAATGATAGAATGCCTTTGTCTCTCTTCGCGTCAGCATAAATGGCAACAAGGATCCTCTTACCCATATTCACTGGAAGACCATTCTTTAATTTGTAGACCATGATAGCCGTGTCACTAGTCAGGACAATAGAGTTTGAAGTTGGCAACCAGTTAGTTGATGCAATCTTGCATAGAACAACACTCAGGGAGGTGAGTCTGATGGTTAGAATCCTCTCTATCCATTTCTACACCATTCCACCGGTAAGATCCTCTATCTCATCCTTCATCAAAGGGTCTTCATCATCCTCTACATTAGGCATCCCCCAAGCTTTGTTGATTTCAGAGTCATGATGTTGTAAATAAGCCCTTTCAAACTTAGGGGAGTTCTCAACCACATTGAAAGCTTCTTGTAGAACTCTCTGATGACATCAAGAACATAGCCCCCCTGCTTCTGCATAGATCCCATCACATCACTAACCTCAAGGAACTCATACACCATGTGCTTTTTGAAACTTGCAACCTTCAAAATCCTTTATTCATGAATCACCCTTGCCATGAATTTTTCCCACTTCTCATATGCCTCATTACTCATGTAGTAAGTGGAGTAAGGAACAACATGGAAGTCATTCTCAATCAGATCCTTATACTTTGGAACTACACTAGCATCTTCCTCATCTTCCTAATCATCATGGACCTCATTGTTCTCCTCCCCATAATGTGATTCATCCTCACCAGCATAGTCCCCATCCTCATCACAAGACTCGTTGTTCTCTTATACATCCTTCTCATTCTCTTCAGAATCCTCTTCTTCTCAAAACTCTCTCCAGTAAATGAATTTTTTTCACCAGACTCAACAACAGTATCAACACCAATTGTTCCTTCTCATGAGGCTCACCAGCAACATCACCACCATCTAACCATACCTTAGTGTACTCATCGACGCACTCATCCACTCATTTACTATCAGACTCAGAGCTCTCCCCCTCAATAATAACGTGAGGATTGTCAATAAGAGTGGGGCTAGGGTTAATTACCTAATTTTTTAATTCTAACATCGTGTTAGGAGATGTTACGACAATACTAGAGGACCTGCCCTTCTTTTCTTTCACGTTGCAACGATTGTAGGTTGTTATTTTGTGTTTTAGAACAACATCAACAAAAGTCGATGTCGTGCGACTTCGACATGTGTTGTACCTTTTCTTAGTGGGTTTAGGGTTTCCTCATTGTTGAGAGCAGCATCAGCTAGGTTTGCAATTGACGACTTGCGGCGCATGTTAGCACAGAGAAGAAAAAAACAAGAGAATTTTTTGAAAACTTGCAAAAGGGGAAAACAGAGAATCAAAGAGTTAGGGCACAAAAACTACTCCTGATTGTGTGATCGTGGGTGAGTGTAGAATGGGAAGGGGTTTATCTAACTAAAAAGCACTATCTCTGCCCAAAAAATATTTTTCGCGTTGAATCAAAGCACGTGTCAGTTTTAAATCAACACGTGATAAGAGCGGTTTTCAAAAGAAAACTTATAAGTCACAATGTTGTCTAGTGTTACCCTGACATTGAGAGCAACATTTAGGAAGAAATTATGTGGAGGGACATGGCTTCTCCATAGAACAGATCATGTAAGAGCAAGTGAATGACTTGAGGCATATATCTCCAACTTTTAACACAAGGCAAGTTAGTACTGATAGATATAACATTCAAATCACAAATATAGGAAGGTAAGATAGCTAACAGAAAGGCACACAAGATCAGTGTTATGAAATAAGGAAATAATCCACTTCACCAATATAAAAAAGTCAGAAAGAAATGTGTCACCCCTCAACAAATGAACTAGAGACTATACTCCCCCTAAGCTCAAACCGACACAACAGATTGGAGAAAATAACCTAACCAAAAAGTAAACAGAAAATAGAATGAACGATATTATGACAACATGGCATGATGGTGATAACAGAACATTGATATAGAAATCAGAAATCAGTTCACTTCCTCTAAGATCTGTAATTATCAACTTAGATTATTTCTGATCACATCTGAGATTCTATAAAAACTGAATGAATGCACTGTATGCAGGAAATACATGACCCCATACATCCCCGTTCAATCATTAAAAAAGGCAGAAAATCAGGCAAGTACATAGATCTTGATTGATGGCAATGTAGAACCCCAACACCCCAAAACCTAATGCATACTTGTTTGTTGATCTTCATAAAAGGTAAGCGCTAAGTCTTCACCAAGTGTAGGCAGCCGGAATCCCAAACACCCTAGTAGAAAAGATCACCATTGTATGCACCTTGGCCAAACACATCATGTAGATAAGCACAACTGAATATCGCTAAAGCTGTCAGCATCATGGACCCATGCTTCTCTACATGAGATGTAATCCTGAAATTGAATAAGGCACAACTGAATGCCATCAAAGTAGCGAGGTTTGTGTACCCCAGATTCTCCAAAAACATGTAAATAATCTCAAAAATCATAAAGTTTCTTAAACACTTCAAAACTTTTAAAGAGGTAAAATATCAATGCTCATTGTTCATCCACACAAGCCAAAATGCCATCACAAAGGTTCACGAGAAACAAGAAAGAAAAAGAAAATAAAGAGCAGTCTCGATTACACCGCACCCATACTCCAATGCTAGCCAATGGTGTTATGGCAACATTGGGGACTCAACATGTTCACATGATACACATACCGAGAGACTTCCTAAAACTGAAGAATCTCTCAATGTCCAATGATTTTGTAAACATATGAGCAAGTTGATTCTTTATTTCAATGTATTCTATGTTAATCACTTTATCCCTAACTAAGTCTCTTAAGATATCAATATGCTTTGTCATGGAATGTTGTACATGATTCTTAGAGATGCTTATAGGTCAACTAGATAATGTGATTGCCTTAGATCAGCTTGATATCTAGCACACACACACACACACACACACACACACACACACACATAGTACATAATATCAAGTCTAGTAGAAGAAAAATATAGCAAACTCTCAATCATGGACATGTACAGCGTTGAGTCAATACTGTCTCCTGGACCGTCTTTGGTGATCTTTATTGTGGAAGACATAAGACATTGAAGTCTTGCTTGGCTTTGACTCTTGCAATCCAAATATCTTCACTGGGTTTCTAGCATACTTTTCTTGGTTCAAGAACATTCCATTCTCCTATTGCTTCACTTGTAGTCCAAGGAAGAAAGACAGCTCTCCAATCATGCTCATTTCAAAAGTACATTTCATAGACTCAATAAATTTGTCTAAAATAGAATTGTAGTGGAGCCAAAGACAATATCATCAACATAATTTTGATCCACACAAACATAAAATCTCATACTTAAAATGAATAAGGTTATATCTCCATCTCCCCTAGTGAACCCTAGACCTAACAAGAATTCAGTTAGTCTATAATACCAAGCCATATGCGCTTGTTTCAAATCATACAGAGATTTCTCTAATTTTTACACATATTCGGGGTGATAATGATCAACAAATCCTTTTGGTTGGTCAACAAAAGCTTCTTTATCAATCAGTCAATTTAAAAATGCCCCCTTGACATCCATCTGGTAGAGTTTGATTTTGAGATAGCATGCAATAGCTAGTAATAATATAATGAACTCTATTCTAGCTACTGGAGCAAAGGTTTTATCAAAATCAACTCCCTCTACTTTAGTGTATCCTTGAGCAACTAACCTAGCTTTGTTTTTGACAATTACACCATTTTCATCAATTTTATTTTTGAAAATCTATTTAGTTCCTATGACATTCACATTATAAGGCCTAGGCACTAAATTCCAAGCCTTATTTTAATTGTGTTAGTTTATCTTACATAGCATTAATCTAGTTATTGTCCTTAATAGCTTCATCAACATTTTTTGGTTCAACAGATGAAAAAAATAGGAAACACTTTCATCAGTACATGCAGTTGACATACAAGCACACAACCTCACCATATCTCTGTAGTTCATATTTTCTTTATTGCGTGTTTTGAAGCCATCGGTTATCTGACCTATAACCTGAGTAGAAGGATGATTTCTCTAAATTCTGACTGGAGTGTCCCTTCTGAATTCTAGAGAATCTTTCGCTTCATTGTCTGAATCTATTTCTGCAGGTGTTGGAGTGTCATTAGATGTTGTGGCAACATGTTGTTCTGTAACATGACCAATATCAGTAGTCTTATCATGTTCAACAGCTGGTGTTGTAGAAACATCTTCAAGGTCTGGTGTTACCATAACACCAGAGTCCATAAACTCTTGATTCCCTGCACAATTAGGTAGATCATCGAATATCATATTTATTGATTCTTGGATAATACGCAATCTAGGATTAAATATTCTATATGCATTACTATTTGGAGAGTAACCAACAAAAATGCATTTTTCACTATTTAGTTCAAATTT
Source organism: Linaria vulgaris (assembly GCA_948329865.1). Classification (NCBI taxonomy): domain Eukaryota; kingdom Viridiplantae; phylum Streptophyta; class Magnoliopsida; order Lamiales; family Plantaginaceae; genus Linaria; species Linaria vulgaris. The sequence goes on from OX415252.1 coordinate 79,781,038, forward strand.
GCTTAAGTATTCTTTGTCATTAAGAACATAGCCGTAAAGTACCAAATTCATGGAAATGTGCAAATTTTGGTTCTTTTTACCCTTTAAGATCTCATATGGTGTCATGGTAGTGCCCGACCTACGGTAAACGCTGTTTGTGATATGACATGTTGTGTTTAAAGTTATGTCCCAAGTTTTCTAGACAGTTTTTTTAGCAATTAGCATTACCATAGCCATTTCTTGAAGCGTTCTATTCTTTATTTCAACAATACCATTCTGTCGAGGAGTTTTAGGTGCATAAAACTCATGGAAGAAACCATGCAAGTCACAGAAACCAGAGAACCTAACATTCTCAAACTCTCTATTGTGATCTGACCTAATTCTCTTAACATGGGCACCATTCAAATTTTTAAAGCTAGCATGCATAATCTTGGAGGTGTTGAAAGCTTCAGATTTTTCTTTAGAAACTTGATCCAACTATACATAGAGAAGTCATCAACAATCACAAATGCATACTTCTTGTCACCGTAGCTACTGATTTCAATAAGGCCCATGAGATCCATATATAACAGTTCAAAACACTTAAGAGTTCCAGAGTTCTAATTCAGTACCTTCAATGGTGTATGAGTAGCCTTAGTTTGTTTACTGTTCAAACAATCTCCACAGACAAGCTTACCAAGGCTCGAAAGCTTTGGTAGACCTCTAACCGGTTCAAGTTTTTGCAGCTTCTCCAAATTCCTATAGCGCACATGTCCAAGTTTTCTGTGCCAAATAACTGACTCATCCACCTTGACATGAAAACACTGAGCTTCATCAGTTACCAGATAGAGGTTACCACTTGACCTTGTACATGTCATAACACATATATTTGCACTATCATAAACATCACATGAATCCTTATTAAATTTAACTAACATATCATCATCACAAAGCTGACTTATGCTAATTAAATTTGCTTTTAACCCCATCAACCAACATAACATCCCTCATCACAAAGTTGACTTATGCTAATTAAATTTTCTTTTAACCCCATCAACCAACAGAACATCCCTCAATGATGGAAATCCTTCAGCATTCAAGACTCGTCTCCCTATAATTCTTCTCTTTGTGCCTCCTCCATACGTAACCGTACCAGTAGACAGAGAAACAAAGTTTATCAGATTTGATTTTGGAATGTGTTTTAAGCAACCAACTACCATTTTTGTGAAAGATTAGTGTGAACAGTAGAAAACACAATATTGCTAACAATCTTGATTTTTGGTTTGGTTAGTTTTTCAAGCCAAGTTCTACCTTTATAAGCAGTTTCAGTGTTACCTAGTGTTGGAATAACATTAGTGACTATGTTCTCATAACATTGGAGAGCTTTTCATCTATAACACTTGTCTCAGAGTTCTGTTAAAAGATTTTCTTGTACTTCCTACAATATGGTCTTATGTGACCAGGTTGAAAATAATATTGAGACATGTAGGTGATTTTCTTAGACTAATAAATTTTAGGGGGGAAAGCAGACGACCCCCTTAGCTTTTGGCCGTTTTGCACTTTGCCCTCCCCCCCCCCCAGCTTTGATTTTTAGCACTTTGTCCCCCCCCAACTTTGAATTCCATCAAACGTTACCCCACGACGTAGCATGGCCGTTAAAAAAAACGAATATTCCGTTAAAAAAGAATATTTCGTTAAAAATGCCGAAAGTTGGGGGGAAAAGTGTCAAAATTTAACGGAATATTTGTTTTTTTGACGGAATATTCCCGTCGGGGAGTAGCGTTTGACGGAATTCAAAGCTGGGGGGCAAAGTGCTAAAAATCAAAACTGGGGAGGCAAAGTGCAAAACGGCCAAAAGCTAAGGGGGTGATCTGCTTTTTTCCCTAAATTTTATTACCTTTTCCAAGACATGATTTAACAAAATCAGAGATAGAGTTAGAACCAACATACTTTTTAACAAAACCTAAACCATTTTTACCTTAGTTTCCCACACATAGTAGCTCATCAAGCTCATAGGTACATGTGTTCCATTTTGCAATGGTCTGTTCATCCACTTCTAATTTCACCATTACCTTTTCAAACTCTACTTGCCTTTTTACAAGGTTTAGTTGGCTTGAATGAAGTGGATCCTTTAGTTGTTCATTCTCTTCCTTAAGTATTCTTTCACTTTTGTTGATCTTAGCCTTTTCTCTCAATAGTGCCTCAAAGGTTGCTATGAGATCTTCAATGATTTCTTCTTGAGACATCACTCTTTCAAAGTAGTATCTTCATCCAAATCTACTGTTCTATGAAAATAATCAAAGTTAATCTCATCAGATTCATTAGAAATATCAGAATAATTCCAAGAATAGTTATCATTTCAATTTGCAAAGAAGGTCTCGTAGACAGGTTTTCCTGACTGAGTGTTATGACAACACTAATTTATGGTGTTGTCCTGACATTCAATAAGTCTTTTCTGTCCACTTTATCTGAGTTATCAGTGCAACAATATGTATTTCTTCATGTTGATCTTCTGTTCCAACACTTTGACTAGATTCATCCTCTTTATAATCGTCATCTGCACAAATCCATAATTTCCCTTCTTGCAAAGAGTGTTAGCACATTCATAAGCCATATGAACCAACCTTTACATTCATAGCACTAAACCTTTTCTAATTGTTCAACTTCTTGTGGTGTTGGTTTGGAAGCCACATACCTAACAGTCCTATGAAGGATTTTTCTTTTGTTAGTGGTTGGATTATCAGGTCAGTTATTGTTAGATGTATTCTTCATGGTTAATTTATTAAACTTCTTGGTGATCCTACAATAGTTAGCAGAAATTTCTTCCTCAAAGTCATACTCTTCATGATTAGATTCTTGAGCATGTAGTGATTTGGCTTTATTTTTGCCAGTATGGGTAGGCAGATTCATCGCAAATTCTCTAAGAGCATTGTTTAATACCTCAAAATCTAATTGTGCAAGATGTCTAGCTTCATTCAATGCAATAGCCTTCATTTAAAATTTACAAGAAAATGTTCTTAAATCTTTATAAACTATATCTCTATTTGACATAGAAAACCTAGTTGTTGACATTGACTAGGAATTTCCAAAAGTTTTTCAAAATAACTTTTGCACTCTCATTCTCACCCATGCGTAAGTTTTCAAAAGTAATTAACAGCTGCATGCGTTTAGACTCTTTCACACTAGAATCGCCTTCACAATGTCTTCTAAAATGTACCATGCTTGTTTAGCTGTAGAACAATTTTGAATTAACTTAAACATATGATGATCAGCCCATGCAAAAATAGTATTACGTTATTTCTCATTAATTTTAGCAAGACTCATCTCAACATAACTCCAAATTGACTATGGTTTGAGCACAACATCATTATCTCTATCTCGGGGTGACTGGTAAAGAGTATCCATCGATCACAACTTACCATGCTTGAATGTCTATGAACTTGATGTGCGTTCTAAGCTTGATATTCCAATATGCATAGTTGGATCCATCCAGCACATGAAGTCTGTTGTTGTTTGAATTCAAGTAGTCCATCTTGAAGTATCAAATCCCCACACCGGAGAAGTCGGTGCTTGGCTCTGATGCCAATTGAAAGTTAGTGGATTGGGACTTGACACAATGTTACGCAGTGTTAGAATATGGCAGTGGAAATGAAATCAACACATTGAGTAATTTTTAAAGAGATTATATTCTCCCGAGCCTGAGGCTAAATAATCACTAAAAATAATGATCTTACAAAACGATGTTCTCTCAATTCTAAGCTTCTCACTATGAATTGATGTGAACTCAGCCAAGAAAACAAAGATTAACTCCTCAATTCTAAACATAACTTGTTAGGCATTGGAATCTCCACATTGGTATGATATTGTCCACTTTGGGCCCAAGCCCTCATGGTTTTGTTTTTGGGGTCCAACTCCCCAAAAGGCCTCATACCAATTGAGATGTCTCCAATCCTATAAACCTAGTTCAACTCCCTCATCTTTCCGATGTGGGACTCTTGTTTGCCCCCACAATCCTCCCCTCAAACAAAGGACCACCGAATTGTCCCTACGTGCTCCTCACGTGACTGGGATTTCGTCTCCTTCTTCAGTTTTTCTCCCGGGATATTGTTTTTGGCCCAACAAACTTTTTCTTCCCTTGATTAAAGGATCTCCGAGCCTCCCCTTAACCCGACAACTCACCACATGTGATCGTCTCTTTAGGCCAGCGCTCGCCTCCTTTCTCGTTCACTCTGGGACACCCACACGAATCGGGAGTACTGGCTCTGATACCAGTTGTTAGGCATTGGAATCTCCACTTTGGTATGATATTGTCCACTTTGGGCCCAAGCCCTCATGGTTTTGTTTTTGGGGTCCAACTCCCCAAAAGGCCTCATACCAATTGAGATGTCTCCAATCCTATAAAACCAGTTCAACTCCCTCATCTTTCCGATGTGGGACTCTTGTTTGCCCCCGCATAACTTTAGACTCAATTTGTTATCTAAAAATTCAAAAAAGCAAGACAAACAACTAAACAAAAATGATCTATTCGCTCGGGTTCTTTTGCTCAATTAAATGGTTCCTAATCTTGATGTACTTCATGCCTTTAGTAGATAAGTGAGTCTTGATGGCCAAGGTATGTTGTACAAATTAGAGATTATCATCAAGATTTCTTGATCCTCATCGTTTCCTTCTTTATCGACTTCAGTCTTTATCAAGAAAGGTCTCCTTAGGCATCATGAGTTCCTCTAAAACAAGACCCATTCTTTAATCAGACTTCATCCTTGGAAAGTATCTTTAACGAATCTCTTTTTCATGTAGCATTCTTCTGGGTTGAACTTTCTTTCTTAGACTCAAACTCGTGCAACTTTTATAAGGAATGTGCTAATAATGGAAACAATTGATTCTCTCTATAAATCGTGTTATCTTAGAACAAACAAAAATAACTACAACTGTAGAACACTATTAATATGTGAATAAAACATAATAATAATATAAAAGATAACAAGATTGTTCAGTGTTAATGTTCAATTTTATGATAACACTTCATTAGCTCAATGTAATCATAACATCTCATAACATTTCACACCTTCAGTGTTATGATAACATCTCATAACATTTACACTTTCAAAAACCTCCACTTTGGATGTCGCTGCCACCATTTGAAAGATCCTAATGTCAGCTGTCCAATGCTACCGGCCAGGCTCTGATCCGCCACTGAATGCTTTGCCACGAGCAACTTGAAGATCGCTACTCATTGTTGCACTAACGCTAGGTTTTAGTGTGTAGCAGCTGAGATCTCAGCTAGAGCTTCCATCAACACCAACCACGCTCAAATCCAACAGCGAACGTTGTTGTAAAAGCGTTTTGAAGATGGTTGCTCATTGACACTCACCATGACTAAGCTTTCGTTGCAACAGTGGTTGAAATGAAATTTTCCTGTAGTTTTTGGGCTCAAATTGGAAAGCTTCCATCATCATCTGAAGATCTATACATAAGCTCTCCAGCACCCCCAACCAAGGTGCAATCTGGCACCGGATGCTCCACCACGGGAATCTTGAAAATCGCAGCTCATTGTTGTATCCTCACCAAATCTTTGCTGATGTAATGAGATTTTTGACAAAGTGATTGGTATCCAATAACATTGCCACCATATCCAACTGATATAACATTGTGTCAACGTTCCAATGGCGCCAACAATGCACCAACCCGATTCCAGGTGATTTTCGCGGACATTTTGAAGATCTTTGCTCAATGCCACTCGTAATCATGAAACTTTTCACGTTATAGAAGTTGAATCGTGATTTACACATAGTTTCGGGCGTTCAATCATATGTATTCCACCACAAGTTGATAGATAAATTTGTTAACTTTTCAATGCCACTAACCATGTTCCAATCTAAGCATGGACACGCATCCACGCTTCTCTATAATCTAGTTGCGCAAGAGTCGCCCGCATCAGTGCGCCACCTGAAGTTGAAGTTGACAATCGAATTACACAACTTTTAATTATTTTATTTATGCCATTTACGCAAGGAATGCATGTGTTATCTACAAAACAAACGGAGTAATTCTGATGGTCATGATGAACAACCATTTTTTCCCATGGAAAGTCATGGAGACATTCAATTTATTGCCTTAAAGAATTTGACCAATTATTACCCATTATTAACTTGATTAAAATCAAGATAACGAATAGCTCAAGGAATGGACTCAAATAAAAAATTGCACAAAGACTCAAGAAGTTTTATAAATTACAAGAATCCTCAATTATTTCAAGAATTGAATATTTGCCACTCATCAGACATGCTTTGAATGCTCAAGTTCTCTGACTCATTATTTCAAATAGATTAAAGGCTTCAAAGATGGTTATATACTACACTCTCAAGGCTAATTCCGCCTTTAAAGATGATCAACGATGATCGCTCAATAATGACACTCACATGATGCAAAACCCAGAAACGGAAGCTTCAGTCCTCATTACGAGGATTTGTTATGATCAACAATGATCCACAGAACAAATGACACTCAGAACATGCAAGACTTTATTTTTCTAAAGCTCAAGCATTGAAGACCAAGCTTTTCAAAAGCTCAAAAAGCTTAATTTTTCCAAAGCTCAAACACTGAAGATCAAGTTTTTCTAGAACTCATAAAGACTTAGCTTTCTCCAAGTTCACAAAGATTTAAACTTTTCCATGCTCATAAGTTCTTAGTTTTTGGAATCTCGATTGATGCATGAAGAATTATGGGAAAAGGGCTTCGATAAATTAGTGGACTAAAATTAATTTTTTAGCGTATGGCCTAGTCGAAGGCTCAAATTCATTCGTATAACTGCTCAAATTGAAAATGTTTCTGATAGAGTTCCATATATGGATGAAAAGTTATATGAGTCTTTTTTCTAATGCAGCAAACTAGAGGTCATGTAGACGTTTCTTGATGGGGTTATGGCTATTTTGCTAGAATTGTGCAGACTGCTTCAAAATCTGTCAAGTTAAAGTTACGATGCTCACGATTCTTTCGTAAAACTGCTCTGATTGATAATGTTTAAGAAGGCATGCAATATATGGATGGAAATTTATGTGTGTCATATTTTTAATGCAATAAACTAGAGGCCATTTGGACTTTCCTAGAGGGAGTTATGTGCTTTTTTTCTTGAGATCGCACACAACTTAAAATTTATCAAGTTAAAGTTATGATACTCAAGAATAGTTTCATGAAGATAGAAAGTGACCCCCAAGAAGGTACGCACCATTCAAGATTAAATGCGGTCGCAAAAAATGTACGCACCATTGAAGATTGAACTCACCTCGTAGAGGGCATGTGGAGTAAAAATTATATGCGACCCCAAGAGGATTTGTGAAGTTAAGAAGTGAGAAATGTCGCATATGCTCTTATTGTAGATGCATACCTCAACTCAATCAAAATGGGTATTGTGTGATTGCTACATGTCGATGGATCAACTACCTCCATGGATGAAACAACAACAAAATACAAACTACCATCTATTGATCAAACTACAAAAAGTGTTCAATTAAGCGACTTATGCCAAAAAATGCTTCATTAAGCAACTTACGTCAAAATAGCGCTTCATTAAGAGACTTATGAGCCAACAATGCTGCATTAAGCAACTTACTGAATGACGCTTCACAAAGCGACTAACTTCTGTTAAGGCACTGAAAGCCCCTCAACGCAATAAATGCCTCTTGTGGCACTGAAAACCTTTTACAACATCGACTCTTAAGTATCTACAATACTGACAGAAGTGAGGGATATTATTGTGCTATGTCATATAATTTATTTTGTCATCTAGATTTAGATAAGCGGTATTCTAGAGGATAATTTGACTTATCAAAGTGATGCACAATGACCAACTCTTAAAAGAAAAGGAGATTATGCTAAGAAAAATGACCTCGCAACAATTGAGAGATATCCCAAAACCTCGTCACTCTACACAATGTGATAGAGCAAAGTCGCACACACTGCATAAGGCACAACATGGATCATCCAACCCTTATACTGGAATGGCAAATGAAAATATTCCTGAGGTTGTAGAGATGCTAATGTCATGGCACTTTCGTCATTCTCAGTTGAACTGCAATATGGAACTAGGGGACTCCCCCATATGAGTGAAAAAGCTAACACAAACTGTTGCAGCTATGCAAGTGACAATGATAACACACTCGATAACCATGTTAAGGATCACACCAGCTATTTCAAAAATATCCAACCACCATACACGAAAATGATAAAATAACAACTTGACGCTGATAATGCTAAAATGTTCAAATCACAACTCCACCTAAAAAGAGACATGGTGAGGAGAAGAAACAAGGCCTGACACAAAATAAATTTTGAGAAGCTAGGTGAAGAGCCTATTGGCCGAATATCCCATAAAGTAGGTAAACAAAGTAATCCCTTCTAAAATAAACTAGGTAAAGAGTCTACTGGGTGAATATTCCATAAAGTAGGAAAATAACGTAAGTTTACCAAAATAAACTCGATGAAGAGCCTATTTGATGGATATCTCGTAAAGTAGTCAAACAACATAAGCCCTACAAAAATGAACTAGGTGAAGTTCGGTGAATATCTCATAAATCAGGCAAACAACGTAAGTTCTACCAAATGAACTAGGTGAAGAGCCTATTTGACAAATATCCCACAAAGTAGGCCACCATCGTTAGCCTTGTCGAAATAAACTAGGTGAAGAGCTTATTGGGAGAATATCCCATAAAGTAGAGAACCAACGTAAACCCTACCAAAATAAAATATATGAAGAGCCTATTCGAGTATCCCATAAAGTAGGCCACCAACAATCCTAAGCCTAAACCAGAACAGTGATCTGACATCTATTGCACCACCATTAAGTAAAGGGGTAATTAGTCCGACGTTTATCCTCCGTGGTAACAAAATCTAAACATTGATGCCCCGCCATGCTGCAAGTCCCAAAGTGATTAATATCCTATTAAGTGGTTAGAAGGCGGTGTCGCCAACAAGTAGGCTAAGTTGTTCCGATTCACTTGTTCCTCGCCACTCAAAAGTAATCCCACCTTTTAGCGGTCTTGTCAACATTCTCGCTAGATTGTATAACTGCTCAGAAGTCTGCTTCAACCTTCTGTAATTATGATTCATGTTGCTTCATCGTCGTATAGTTGTCAAACATGTTTTGCATCTGGATGTTATTATTCAATAAATCTACAACAAATTATGAACACTTATGAAGTTTGCAATGCGCTCGCCTACACTGAACCCATCACAAACTCTGGGACTTAATGGTGTCCCATAATTTGGCAATGACACATGGCAAGCTCATAAGTCGCCAACACAAGGCATTACGAGGTTACACGATTTCACACTAGCAAGGTACCAAGGCAACAAGGTTGCAAGCTAGCAGGATAACACGGTTGTATTTTAGCAATGTAGCAAGTAACACGGTTGAATGCTAGCAAGTTAGCAAGGTTGCACGCTTGAACTTGGACCAGGCCTCTAAGATGGGACCCATCACCTGAAGGTAAATTGAGAGATACCACTCAGATTTTTCTTTCACTCTCTAAGTCAGATCTTTCTCTCTCTAGACTTTAAGAGCTCAAATTATGTTTGATCCGCTTTAGTTCTACGACATCTCATGCGACATGGTCAGTTGTCCCATCAAGCTCTTGTACGATGCACCATCATGTACGGTTGGCATATTGCCTAACCCGCTCTGGTCCGACACGACATCTCATCTTACATGGTCCATTGGTCTAACAAGTTCCAAGTCCAATACATCTCGTCGTACATGGCATACTCGTGCAACGCGGCCCATTAGCCCCAAGTACAGCAATGGTCACTATAGATAAGCAATAAACTACTTTTGGCTTGATTTCCTATACGGGATACATAGGCAGCTTGTCTCAACCCATAAGTAGTTGATTCACTGGTTTTGGCCAGTACAACAATGGCCGCATCCAAACCTCCCCTTATAATCCGGTGAATCGACGACATATATTCCCATCTGTTAATGAAAGCCTCTTCACCGCGGGTCTACTACAACAACAATCAAAATCTGCAACATAAGTCGTTTCAGACATCTTATGCAATCTTAAATTTGGTTCTTCAATCGATTTGGGTAATTGAGAATAATTGAATCGAATTTGCACAGTTAGAAAATTAAGGTTCGTGAAGGAAATTGGGGAAGAATTGTTGAAGTGATTTTGAAGTGTTTGTGTGTATAAGTGTTGGTATGTTTGTGTTAAAGTGGGTGAATCCATTTTTCCCATTTCTTTTGCCCGTGTTATGCATGATTGTTGTGCCACAACGATGTTACCTCTCGCGTGTCTCCCTAGAAGAAAGCTACTTTGCTTGGCTCCTATTATACGAGCAAGGATTGGTTTTAGTATCCCGATATTAACTTTCATGATAGTCTTGTACGTCACATTGCATAAGCCAATATGCTAGAAGTGTTTCATATTTTTGGAATCCTCCTGCTTAATTTGGATAATACATAAAAGAGTTTTAGAGTTCTTTATGAAAGTAGCCCTCTGTTAATGATTATTGAACAAGCATGTGAAGATCGTTGCTCACGATTATTAAAAATTTGTTAAAAATACCTGTTGAAAACCATCGGCATCGAGACTTTTGTTAGACTTGGTGAGATCCAAAAGTTGGGTATTAGTAAGTGAAATTGTAGGACCGTGGATTGACACAACACTTTTTTAGAGTTAAGCTGGAATTGCCTTAACTCTATTTTGATATTCTTGATAAAAATAATATGCAGCGGAAGTAAGAACACAAGAAGATATAATTTTAAGAAGTTTTCAATATAATTAAAAACTTCCGAGCCTTAGGCGAAATAACCATAAAGGTTTTATCAAAAACGTTCCTCACAACAATTCACTCACGCTCTTTGTTGATCGGACTCAACGAAGCAGACAAGTAAGAACTACTTAACTTCTATGGACTAGACTTAAGCAGTTGATACAAAAACTTCGCAAAACAAAATGAAGACAATACAAAGAATAATTAATCCCTTGGATTATTGGCACGATTGTCTTATCTTCATCTTGATGAACTTCACATCTTTATAGATTTCTTGAGTCTTGAACGCCAAGATGTGTTGTTCACAGTTTTGGTAACTCTTGTTGTTTCCTTGTTGAATATTGCCTTCTTTGTGAACTTCAAATCTTTCCTGAGAACGTGTTTCCATTGTTACTGATTTAACAAGGCAACACAACTTCTTCAATTCGCAGAATCTTGGAAAGAATCACAGTTGCAGAGAATCCAATATTGTTTCCTTCTTTTGAAACCGTGTGAGTTGACTATTCAACTTAGCTTGAATTATGGAAACTTCAAGTAAGGAATCTTCCAAAGCTCTTCCTTATGTTTAAGATACTTTCCTGGACATAAACATAAACAACTAAAACCATGGAACTTGATTAATAGGTGAATAAAGGCAAAACTTAATTTTGGCAACTAAAGAACAGTTTTCACAAAAGCTCTCGGCTTTCAATGTTATCCAATGTTAACCCAACATCGTCTAACATTGCACCGTCTAACATTGATTCCAGAAAACCTGCACTTTCAATCTCCCCCTTTTTGCCTTTCTTCACAAAACCAATACCTGTTCCAATCAAGTCTTATATCCAGAAAGTTATAATCAACAAGAAACAAATTAAACTACCAAACTGCTCCCCATTAATACAAGATATCATAATCAAAGTTAATTTAACAAAGACATGAATAAAGGTCATCACTACAACCACATATGTACATATGTTCAGACCTCAACATTCATCAATGTTGCCTCAACATTGAAACCAGTAAGTTTCCTGCATAAAGGTTAACAATAAGAACAGTTCAAAAAGTTCCTTCACAAGGAATAGCAGTTAAGAACAATTAGAGCAGTTCATCAGTAGTACTTAGAGTTACAGGCCATAGCTAGATATCAAGGACAAGCCCCTTGATCAAATAAAACCAAAATAGAGATTAATGTACTAGCAGTTCAAAGATATTAGCAGTTCATAGGAAACAAAACAAAAACAAGAAGACAAAAATTAAAATTGGAACTACTCTCCCCCTTTTTGTGAAGAAGGGAGGTCCTCTAAATTTTTCACAATGTCCTCCAGTTCTTTGAGGTGTTCCTTCCTCTCTTCGATCTCCCTCTGAGTGTCAGCAATCTGCCCCCTATACCAATTCAGCATATGATCCACAAAAGCAGAAGTGATAACCAAGCACTCCTCTTCTTTGGACATTGGCACTGAAGTTCCAGCAAACTCCTTAGCCCTTTTCTGCTCAGTTCTTGGTCTCACCACTCCTTGTGGATTCCATGGAAGGTCTCTCACCCTTGATCCAGACAAGTAGCTTGGGAGAATAGTTAATTCTGAATCATTCTTCCTCCAGCCCACAGTGACACTTGTCTTAAATCCTTGACTGCCAAGGATTTTGCAGATGAGTGAGGGATAGGGTAGCATCCCATTCTTCCTTCCAGCAACTTCAGACATAGACTTCAAAATCCTCTCCCCCATATTTACAGCTAGCCCATTTTTGATTTTGTACACCAAGATTGCTGATTCCTTGGTAAGTACAGTCACATTCTTGCTTGGGAGCCAGTTGAAGCAAGCTATCTTGTGCAAGACAGCACTCAGGGAGGTGAGTTTTGTGGTTGGCAGAGCATCTCTCCAGATTTTGACCAACCCTCCAGTCAAGTCCTCAATTACATCATCATAATAGGGGTCCTCAGATTCATCAGTAGTAGGGAAGCCACAGACCTTGTTGATGGTGTAGGGGTCAATGTTGAAGACTCTCCCCCTCACCCAAGCCTTTCCAAACTTTGGAGATCTGTAGTCCCTAATCCACTTGGAGAGATTGAGGTAGAACTCCATGACAATCTCAGGAGCATAGTCACTCAGCTCCATCACTGATTGTTGCAGCTCTCTTGCTTCCAGCAAGTCCATCACTTTGTTCTCTTTGAAACTGGACATCTCTATAGCCCTTTTAGTGTGAATCTCCCTTCTTTTGAAGGAATCCCACTTCTTCTCCAACTCTTGAGAGAGATAGTAGGGAGAATAGCAGTCCTCTTCCTCCTCAGGGTAGACCACATATAGCCCATCAGTGTACTCCTCTGTTCCTGATGTTGCCCCAACATCAGCAGCAACATCCTGCTCCTCCTCAGTCTCCTCTTCCTTCTTCTCTTCTTCTTCCTCATCCTCAACATCCAACACCTCTACTTCCTCTTCCATCACTTGATTTCCCTTCCTCTTTCTCTCAGCAGCAGCAGCAGCCTTCTTCTCTTCCTCAGCTTTCTTCTTAGCTGATCTCTCAGACTGTCTTTTCCTGGCCTCAGCCCTAGCCTTAGCAGACTCAGACATATTTTTCAATTTCTCACCATTGCCCTTTCTCTTTTTCTTTTGAGCCCTAATCCACTTCCTCACCATCTTGTCAACAGACTCATCCGCAGACACCTCCACAGATTTTTCAACAAAACCACTGCCCTCCCCCTCAACAGGTATATCAGCATCAAATTCAGGAGTGGGTTCAGCAGCGTTTACCTCAGTTTCAGGCTCATTGGTGATGGGAGTGGTTGGTTCCACTGTTGGCTCAACATTGGAGGTCGATTCTCCCTGTTTGGTCTTCTTTCCTCGTCGCACATAGGGAATCGCCTTCCTCTTGTCAGCAACATGGGCCTCAACTGTTTTTGCAGCAGCACTTCTAGTGTGTGAGCGAGTGCGTGCAGCAGTGGGTTCGCTTCCTAGGGCAACATCTGCAAGAGTTTGCATGGGGGACTTGCTTGCCATTGTTAGTACAGAGATTTTGAGAGTAATCGCAGAGAAGATCAAGAGAATTTTGAGAGTAAATTTTGCAAAGTAGGCACAAATAAGGAACTTGCAAGTTTAATTAAGGAAAATAGGGTTTTGATTTCGATAATAACCGTGAATAAGAGAGGGAGAGAATGTTAATGGGCAGTTACCAAATTTGAAACAAATAAAACTTTCCCACTATGTTTTCCCGCGCACACGTGTTGATGTTAAATTAACAGTTAACCAGAGCGGTTTTCAGAAAAAAAAAAAAACTGAAAACTTATAAGTTCCTGTTTTCAATGTTGACCTCAGTCTGTGCACAATGTTGGGATAACATTCAATAACATTCAAAACCGAAGGTGGAGGTACAGGCTTCACCAAGGCAAATTCATGTGAGAGCTTGAGATACATCCAAAAAAAAACATCTGAAACTTAACCAATATAGCAAGTGAGTACCTCAGACATATTGTTCAGATTAAAATCATGAGTAAGTAACATAGATAACAAGAAACACACAGAGATAAGCAGTTATGAATTCAAGGAACAATTCACTTCCACAGCATAGAAAGTCACAGATCAGTGTGTCACCTGCAGTATGTCACCCAAATTGTATGTCTCAACACATGAATTATACTCCCCCTAAGCCTAAACCGACACAACTCACAAACAAAAAAGAAAACAATGCAGTTCTATATGAATGCAACAAAGTAATGTCAAATAGGTAGATGGTAAACACAAGTGAAAAACTCCTCAAACCAGCACAGTCACATCTCTTTAAAAACTTTATTATTTTCATAACTCATCTGAACAAAAACTGAAGGTTGCTAAACACAAAGTTAATGTCACAACTGAATGAGGGCAGCCTGAACTCCACACACCCCAGTAACAACATTAACAGCAGCAAGTTAGGCAAGTACAAAGGCCTTGAATGTTGGCAATTCATTTATCATGCACCCCAACACCCCAATTCCTTATGCATACTTGTTTACCAACCTGCATTCAAGAGAATCACCAAATGATCAGTGCTACTAAATGTAAGAAATCGAAACCTCAAACACCCTAGTAGAAAAGATCACTCTCATGTGTTCCTTGGCCAAACAAACAGAAACATGTAAATAAGCACAACTGAGTAACAGTGAAGCTGTCAACATCATGCACCCCAGCTTCTCCACATGTCATGTACACCTTCCATATGAATAAGACACAACTGAATAGACAACAAAGTAGTGAACTTTGTGTATCCCAGCTTCTCCATATGTTAGGTAATCACAACCTCAGACAAACAGAAGAGTTTTATTAACCTTTTCAAAACCAAAGATGTGAAACTGATAAACTAGAGAGAGTTGTTAATCAAAGAGTTCAACCACACAAACCAAATATGACAAAACAGTGAAAAAATGAGACTCACAAGGAATGCAACACAACAAAGGAATGACAACAGAATACCTACTACACCACAACCAATATACCAGTGCTAGTCAGTGGTGTTATGACAACACTGGTTTTCTCAACATTTTCACATATCACACATGCCAAGAGATTTCCTCAGGCTGAAGAATCTCTCACTATCTAAAGGTTTAGTAAACATATCAGCTAGCTGATTTGTTGTCTCAATATGTTCAATGTTGATTATTTTGTCCTCTACCATATCTCTTAGGAAATGATGCCTTATGTCTATACGTTTAGTTCTAGAATGTTGGACAGGATTCCTAGAGATACTTATGGCACTTAGATTGTCACAGAACATGAGAAGTGTATCACTATCTAGCCCATAATCTGAAAGCATGTGTTTGAGCCACACAAGTTGGGTAACACAGCTGCCAGCTGCTACATATTCTGATTCAGCAGTTGATAATGAAACACAGTTCTGCTTCTTGCTATACCAGGAGACCAAATTATTCCCCAAATAAAAACAGCCCCCACTTGTGGATTTCCTATCATCCACATCACCTGCCCAGTCAGAGTCACTGAAACCAACCAAGTTAGTGTTATTGTCATAAGAGTACCAGATGCCTAATGGTGAAGTTCCAGAGATATATCTAAGGATCCTCTTCACAGCAATCAAATGAGATTGCTTTGGATCAGCTTGGTACCTAGCACAAACACATACTGAAAACATGATGTCAGGTCTAGAGGCAGAGAGATATAGCAAACTACCAATCATGGATCTGTACAATGTTGGGTCAACATTGCTACCAGTGCCATCTTTTGTTATCTTCACTGAAGAGGACATAGGAGTTTTGCAAGGCTTTGATTCTTGTAGCTCAAATCTCTTCACCAGATTCCTTGCATACTTCTCCTGGTTCATGAAGATACCATTCTCCAGCTGCTTGACTTGCAGTCCCAGAAAGTAGTTAAGTTCACCAATCATGCTCATCTCAAATGTTCCTGTCATAGACTCAACAAATTTGTCTAAAGTAGACTTGTTAGTAGAGCCAAATACAATATCATCCACATATATTTGAGCAATGCATATATCAGAACTTTTTCTAAGGACAAACAGTGTTCTATCTCCATCTCATCTATTGAAACCTAGGCCTAACAGAAAATCAGTTAGCCTCTCATACCAAGCTCTAGGGGCCTGTTTTAAACCATACAAAGCCTTTTCAAGTTTGTACACATGGTCAGGATGTTTAGGGTCAGTAAAGCCTTTAGGTTGTTCTACATAAACCTCTTTGTCAATTAAACCAT
The DNA here is from genome assembly GCA_948329865.1 of Linaria vulgaris. Lineage (NCBI taxonomy): Eukaryota > Viridiplantae > Streptophyta > Magnoliopsida > Lamiales > Plantaginaceae > Linaria > Linaria vulgaris. The sequence continues at coordinate 79,797,435 of OX415252.1, forward strand.
TCAGAAAGGCACCTTTAACATCCATTTGGTAGAGTTTAATTCTAAGACAGCAAGCAATAGCAAGAAGTAATCTAATTGATTCTATCCTAGCTACTGGAGCAAAAGTCTCATCAAAATCTATACCTTCTACCTGAGTATAACCTTGTGCAACCAACCTAGCTTTGTTCCTCATAATTACACCATTCTCATCAGTTTTATTTTTGAAAATCCATTTTGTACCTATTACATTCACATGTGATGGCCTAGGTACTAGATTCCAAACTCTGTTTTTGGTGAATTGTAAGAGTTCCTCTAGCATGGCATTAATCCAGTAACTATCCTTAAGAGCTTCAGTTACATTCTTAGGTTCAATGGAGGACACAAAACAAGAAGCATTTTCAATAGTACATGAAGAAGACATACAAACACACAACTTAGCCATATCATTGTAATTTACCCTTTCTTTGTTGCGTGTTCTTACTCTTTCAGTAATTTGACCAATTACTTGAGAGGCTGGATGATCTCTTTGTATTCTAAGAGGGGGATCTCTTCTGGATACAGGAATCACTTCATCTTCAGAATCTGACAGCACATATGTTGGCCTAACATTGGGGGTTTCTGGTGTTAAGTCAACATTAGTTCCAGTTTCCAGTTCAGCATCTCCAGCGTCTGTGTTCAATGTTGAGTTCAATGTTGGAGTAACATCTGAACCAGTGACTTTTTCAATACCTGGGCTAGTCAACTTAGGCAGTCCTCTTACAGCCTCTAACTTATGTAGTTTCTCCAGATTCCTATAGTGCACATGTCCTAACTTCTTGTGCCACATGACAGATTCATCTACCTTGGCATGGTAGCATTCTGCTTCATCTTGAGCAAGATAGCAGTTATCCTTTGATCTTGTACCTGTCATGACACAGACATTGTCACTATTAAACACTTCACATGAACTTTTATCAAAAGTAACTAGCAGATTGTCATCACAAAGTTGACTTATGCTAATTAAATTTGCTTTCAATCCTTCAACCAACAACACATCCTTGAGTGGTGGAAATCCTTCAACATCCAGTACTCCTTTTCCAATGATTTTCCCTTTGGTGCCTCCTCCATAGGTAATTGTTCCAACAGACATTTTTCAGGTTGTCAATGTTTCCAGTCATGTGCCTTGAGCATCCACTGTCAAAATACCACTTACCTGCAAGGTTAGAGTAAACAGCAGAAAAGACAACATTGCAAACAATTTTAACCTTAGGAGTTTTTATCTTCTCAGTCCAGGTTCTACTTTTATGTCCTTCAGATTTGTTACCTAATGTTGGGATAACATTCATATCAGAGGTTTTCCTAACATTGGTACAACTATTAATTATTGTTTTCTTCTCAATCACAATTTTATATTTTTTACAATAAGGCTTAATGTGACCAGGTTGAAAACAATATTGACAGATAAAAGTAGGCCTTTTCACAGTGTGGGAAGAGATTTCACAACTCAAGTTATTGCTATCCTTGATGAAACCAGCATTCAAGTAGACATAATTAACATCTTCAGAGGAAGGTTTCTCAACATAGCCCAAACCATTTTTACCTTGATTCCCCATACTCAGCACTTCATCCAGTATAGATGTAGAGGAGTTCCATTTGTTAATGGTTTGTTCAGCTTTACCTAATTTTTACCTTTACCTCTTTCAGCTCAGCCTCAGTTTTGTCAAGGTCTTTCTCATACAGCTTCAGCATCTCCTTCATGCATTCAATCTCTTCCTTCAAGCTTTTGTTGCTCTTGATGAGTTTGTGATTCTCAAGCAGCAGTTTGTGGTAGATAGACTTCAGGTCTTCAATGATTTCCTCCTGGGACATTTCACCTTCAAAGAAGTATTCTTCATCTAGATCCACTGTACCATGAAAACAATCAAAGTTAGCTTCATCAAAGTAGGACACAAGATAAGGTTCAGAATCATTATCAAATTCATCCCAATCTGCAAAGAAGGTCTCCTGTTCTGATGTTGGATCCTGAATGTTGGGGTAACATTGAGATCCAAAGCAGTTCAGGGAGTCTTCTGGTGTCCAGTCAATCTGAGTGAGTAGCGCAGCAGTTTGAACCTCTTCTGATTGTTCTTCAGCTTCTCCAGAACTAAAGTCATCTTCATTGAAATCATCTACACAAACCCAATGAGAATTTCCTCTTTTTCTAAGAGTGTTAGCACATTCATTAGCCATATGACCATATCCTTTACATTCAAAACATTGAACATCTTTTAACTTATCAGCTTCTAAAGGAGTAGGTTTCGATGCCATGTACTTTACAAACTTAGGAGGTAATTTCTTATAACCTGTGGAACTATTACTAAGGTTCTTCTCTTTACCTTTTCCTTTAAGATTCAACTTATTGAACTTCTTAGTAATTTTCCCATAGTTTGAAGAAATTATTTCAAAATCATCATCACTTTCATTGTCAAGATTTGAACCTCTTAAAGCAACAGCCCTATGTTTGCTAGGTTGTGAGGCAAGCTCCATCTCAAATTCTCTAAGAGTATTCATCAAGACTTGAAACTGTAGATTAGCAAGGTTTCTAGATTCACTCATTGCAATTTTCTTGAGAGCAAATTTAGATGACAGTGTTCTCATAGCTTTGTAAACCATTTCTTGATTAGTCATAGCAAAACCTAGATTTTCACATTGGTTAGCAATATCAAGAATTTTCTCAAAATAACTGTCAACACTCTCATCTTCTCCCATCTCAAGTTTTTCAAATTGCAAAAGCAGTTGTCTGTATTTAGAATCTTTAACAGCAGAATCGCCTTCACAATGTAATTCAAGTATATCCCAAGCATGTTTGGCTTTTGTACAGTTCTGGATTAACTTGAACATGTGATGATTAACCCAACTAAAGATAGCATTAAGAGCTTTTTCATTAGAGTTATAGAGACTTACCTCTGCTGCTGTCCAGTCTGCTTCTGGTTTTGGAACTAGATCACCTTCACCATCTCTTGGTAATGTTGGAAGAGAGTATCCATTGATCACGGATTGCCAGGCTCGAATATCAATAGCTTTGATGTGAGACCTCATCCTGATCTTCCAATATGCATAATTTGAGCCATCCAAGACTGGGATCCTGTTGGTATTAGGATTGACACTGTCCATGGTGTTGTATCACCTCCAAACCACCAGTGTAGTCGGTGTTTGGCTCTGACGCCAATTGAAATTGTAGGACCGTGGATTGACACAACACTTTTTGAGAGTTAAGCTGGAATTGCCTTAACTCTATTTTGATCTTCTTGATAAAAATAATATGCAGCGGAAGTAAGAACACAAGAAGATATAATTTTAAGAAGTTTTCAATATAATTAAAAACTTCCGAGCCTTAGGCGAAATAACCATAAAGGTTTTATCAAAAACGTTCCTCACAACAATTCACTCACGCTCTTTGTTGATCGGACTCAACGAAGCAGACAAGTAAGAACTACTTCACTTCTATGGACTAGACTTAAGCAGTTGATACAAAAACTTCGCAAAACAAAATGAAGACAATACAAAGAATAATTAATCCCTTGGATTATTGGCACGATTGTCTTATCTTCATCTTGATGAACTTCACATCTTTATAGATTTCTTGAGTCTTGAACGCCAAGATGTGTTGTTCACAGTTTTGGTAACTCTTGTTGTTTCCTTGTTGAATATTGCCTTCTTTGTGAACTTCAAATCTTTCCTGAGAACGTGTTTCCATTGTTACTGATTTAACAAGGCAACACAACTTCTTCAATTCGCAGAATCTTGGAAAGAATCACAGTTGCAGAGAATCCAATATTGTTTCCTTCTTTTGAAACCGTGTGAGTTGACTATTCAACTTAGCTTGAATTATGGAAACTTCAAGTAAGGAATCTTCCAAAGCTCTTCCTTATGTTTAAGATACTTTCCTGGACATAAACATAAACAACTAAAACTGTGGAACTTGATTAATAGGTGAATAAAGGCAAAACTTAATTTTGGCAACTAAAGAACAGTTTTCACAAAAGCTCTCGGCTTTCAATGTTATCCAATGTTAACCCAACATCGTCTAACATTGCACCGTCTAACATTGATTCCAGAAAACCTGCACTTTCAGTAAGAGGCGGAAATCCACCAAAAGGTTAATCACGGTTGAGTTGTTGGCCATAAATGTTTTCTGGAAATATATGACAGTGAGATCTTTGATCTCAGTCGGGTCTTCGAGCCAATTTCTTCGTCGTTATTAAGTGCTCTAATAATAGCTCTTCCCTTTTTTTTTTAGTTGTCGTCAAGTGGAAGAACCTTGTATTTCAACCATTAACTGCAACGACGTTCTCTCGTGATTTTTGGAACCAAAGAATTTCATGGTACCCCTTCATGAGTTTTTATAGAGTTTTATAAGGTTTCCAGCTGTGCAAGAGTCAATCAAAGTTTGTATAACCTTCAGCCAAGCATGAATTCTTCTTCTTTTCTTTCCTTCTAAAAATGTTCCTAGAGGTCTTATTATTGCAGGGGCTATGAGCACTACCGCATTGTCCAAGAGATGCAGCAAAATTAGCGTCTGATCTCAGTGATTGTCACTTTCTTTGTTTTAAATTAGTAATATTAACTACGATGAATCAAATGACGTACAAGATACAGTTAATTAAGAAGAAAAACAATTTATAATTGATTGATAAATATGAATTGTCAGTACGCTAATGATTACAATTCAAAAAACTTGTAGCTAGCTACAAAATTAAAGGAAAGGAAAGGAAACACAATGAATGAATTAAGAAAGAGAAACCCCTAAAGAGAATTAATGAATGGAAGTTTTCTCATGATAACCATCATTCCTGTGACCGTCCGTCGTCCGTCCTTCTGGAAAACAAAAGATATTTTCTCCTAATCATGTCGAAAATATATAATAAATCAAAATTAAGCTCTAATAAGAGATAGCGGATTCTTCTTAATTGCTAAATGGACAGCCATTGTGGCACTGTTGGTGGTGATGTTTATAAAATCTTGGGTATAAACTCCCAATTTCAATTTGTTCGCGGGAACCTTTTCCAACGCCAAATAACAAGGACGAAGAGCACTGGAGGCTTCTTGGAGCAACATGCTGAATTTCGGGAGATTGCGTTTCGCGACTTTTCTAGGGAAAGCGGTTGCTGCTTGTTTAAGATCGGAGAGCGCCTTCTCGTAACTCAACTTGCATGTAACAAGAGTCGACATCACACTGTTGTCCTTTGCAGCACGTGCTTTGGCAATGAGGTTCTCAATTTCCTTGTTTAAGTCACTGGCAGCAGCAATGGCAACTCTGTTGTTTACTCGGAGTACTTTCGCGGGCGTAATTCTGCCGTGAATCTCGGTTTTAACTGCCTTGTAGCACAACTTGGGATACATAGTAAAGTTGCACACATGGTGCAATTTACGATTACGTAGGCTAGTAGTAGCAGCCGATGGTAATGACACCGAAAGACGTGCAACCGCAGTGCCCACCACGTACGACGACACCACAAGGAGAAGCATCATCTTCAGTGCCGCCGCCATCTTTAATTTATTGCTTAATTTGTCTTTGTTTTGTTTTCTTCTTCGAGGACAAACTAACAGGAATTAATTAGTTACTTTCGTTCGTTGTGATGAGAATTATTAGTTTTAATACACGTCTTTATATAGGGACAAGGAAAGTTGTTCACCACCGTACGTTCACAAATGTTCATATATGTACTCTTTCTTGGCTTCGATTGAATTCAGGAGGCTAATTCAAGATAGAAACTCCACTCATGTTTGTGGTGCTCCAATTTTTTTGTTGAATACCGTTACACATTCTTTACTATTTCAAATAATATATATAACACAATATAATAATTACCCCCCCCCCCCCCCCAAAGGAAAATCGACGCACCCCCATGACTTCCGCAAGTGCTAGTTAGTGCGTTTTGTGTATAAAGTATTTAAAAAAGGGGGGGGGGGGAAACAAAGAAATTAACAAAGAAACAAATCAACTAAGCATATTTATTAAAGAGTGAACATGCAGCGATTGACACGTTGAGAAAAGAAGCGAGACCAGAGTAAGAAGAGGTGTTACGATTGGTGGCGACTTTCGTAAATTTGATTAGACGAGTAGAGATGAAAGAGGTTAACTGGGCCTAGTAATAATAAAACTAGTATTAATTTTAAGGCATGTTTATACAACCTATGAATAAATTATTGAAATGTTTAAAACATAAGATTTACTAGCATTTTATGCATTTCTGCCTTAAAAATGAGATTAACTCAATTTAAACTATTCAGTACCAAATTATAGGAAAAGTCGAAAAGATATGTTTTCTCCACACCACATTAGGCCAATTTCAATTTTCACCTATATCTTCTTGCCATGAACTCCTCCTCTCTTCAACAATTAAAATTCATTCGATTACATCTTAAGCCCGAACTTAACGTTCAAACCCTATAGTTGCTACCTAGAATAAGTTAGGTGATGAAACTCCATATATAGTTTCTTTATCCACTTTTAGTTAGTCAGTATTACATTGAATTGTAACTAAATATGTAGCGTTACTAGCGTGCATGCAGGCATATACTTAAGTAACAACGCGCAAAATTTCTTACTTGGTTCAATCAATCGACTTAGTCCACATTCCACACCCTGTCAAATGATAGTACCAAAAAATTACAACTTGATAGGAATATACTCCTAGTGGCGTATCCATGAATCAAATATGGGGGGTTAATTTTTTTTATTTTTTTATAGAACGGTATGAAAGAAATAAGAGGACAAAGAACCGAAAAAATGGAAGAAGATTTTTTTGTTGTTTTGAATTGATGTTTTTGGGCAGTCTAAAAAAATATGCATAGAAAAGTTCTTGTTTTTTTTTCAACCTTTACTTCTCAAACGAAAAATCTACTAATATATATTTTACGATGCCGGTATCAATAGCCAACGAAATGCATATTATTGTTTTCTATCAAAAACAACACACACACACACACACACACACACACATATATATATATATATAGTTTATCAAAGTAAATATTATAGAAGATGCAATAATTTGTTTAGATCTATTTAAACTAGATAAAATAACAAAAGAACTCTCCATTGTATTTACGTTGTCGTATATGTAAAAACTAAGGTTTTGTTTACAAAGATGATAAAATGTATATGTAAACCTATGGAGAAAATAACAACCCTCGGAACTTAGAGCCATCGGGGAACGAATTAAACGATGGCCATCGAGAGGTAAGTAAAACCTTCCTTATCGGGAAGAAATGTAACGTTCATCGTTGGAAGATAATATTGCCTCTTCGCAAACTTTGTCTTCGATGACGTACAGATTACTACACTCCCAGAGCATCCGATGCTAAAGGCACTACCAGTCTTGGATGACTCTACGATGCCTAATAATCGCCGATGCTTTAGTTAGTGAACAATCTTATAAACAGGAGACTTTGAATATGTTCTTCCTGAAAGGTACCCCCTGTAACGGTATGTCAAAGAATATATTTTATAAGCCTTGGAAGAAAATATCCCGAAGGCATAATAATATCCGAATTACCCGATGGCATCATCAGGGATACATCCCGATGGCATCATTAAAAAGACAACCCGATAGCACGATACCATCAAAATTCCCCGATGGCACTATTACAAATGAACATTTCTGGGGCAATTAAACTGAAGTGTCATAAGAGTTCATCCAAATGCCAACAAGAGGAAGCACTTTTAGAAAAAGAACCAGGTGTCACCCTACCAGATACAACTGTTGGGCAAAGGCTAGGTGTCATTATGCATAGCATGAATCAGCTACAAATCAACCAGGTGTCATCTTCGCCTATGATACTTCAGCACCAGAGGAGATGAGTATTCACTTGGTTAGTTGCTGAGTTAGCATATGAAAGTCAAGGTGTCTGCCGTCTAGTGGAAAGAATGTAGTCCCAAGAGTACTATAAATACTCGGGTAGAAGGAAAGATGAAAGGCAGATCGAAAAAATGGGAGAAAAATAGAGAGTAAAAATTCATTCTGTAAATCCAGGAAATTAATAGAAAAATGTCTTTATTTATCCTTTTGATAAGACTCTTTTACTGGCTGTTTGGGCAAGGCGTTCCTAAAATTGAAAACTATACAAATCCCACTCCAGAGTTAACAAATGGCGCCGTCTGTGGGAACGCCATAAATTATTGCCTTTGAGTTACGCCGATAAAAGAATCTCATTACTTGCCATATTGGCAACCAATTCAACAAATGGAAGGGTCAGCTCATTCTGAAGATCGGACAGACAACCACGATGAAAGTATATACCAAGAATCAGCTGAAAGTTCCCCTAGAAACACTCCACCACCCAATGGCGATTACATCAATATCCCCAGGACAGTGTTTGAAGATCTGGTGGAAGCAGCTTTGAGAAGGGCTCAAGCTAACGAAAGACCCCCAGAACCACAACCTATACAACCATATGGAGAGAGGTATCGAGTGGAAGAGCAAGGCTCAAGAATGACATCGACCCCGCAGCGAGTACCACCACCACAGCCAGGGTATCGACTAGAACGATATCCCGGCGTGATACCTCCCCCTGGCAATATTTTCGAAGACAGAGTACCCCCTTACCGCCCCAACGTGTTTCCTCATTCAAGCAATGAACCCGCTCTTTGGGAAATGTTGAATCATCTCCGGCGCGAGATGCTCAGCATGAAAAGAGCCATCACACCGGAAGATGAGCCCGTCTATCATGGATCACCGTTTGTACCAGATGTAGCACAAGCTACAATTCCAGCCTATATAAGAGCAGTCAACCTACCCATGTATTCCGGAGAAAAAGATGGGAAAGACCCACAGGATCACATTAATCAATATATCGCAACGATGGATCTGCAATCAGCCCCGGATTTCGCGTTATGCCGAATCTTTCAAGCTACACTGACAGGAAGGGCACAATCCTGGTTCACCCAGATACCCCCTGGCACAGTTTCTAACTTCTCCCAGTTGGCTAGTTTGTTTGTAAGGCAGTTTGCCTGTAACCGACGCTATCCCAAATCAGCATGTCATCTGTTTACCATAAAACAGCAAAAGGACGAATCTTTAAGAGATTTCATGAAACGCTTTTCCGACGAAGTATTGGACGTCCCTAATATAGATCCAACCATGCTATCAGACATTCTTGCTCAAGGATTGCGATCGGGGAATTTCTTCCGATACCTGGTAGGAAATCGAGTAAAGGACATGAATGAGTTAATGCAGAAAGTAGAGACGTATATTCTGATGGAGGAAGCAGAAAAGTCCAAGTTGAAGGCAGAAACCGCCGATGCCCAGGCAGGACCAAAAGAAAAGGAGGAATCTAAGAATCATCCCCCCCGAAGAGATAATCCTGGAGTGGTGAAAAGACATCTTCAGCCCATACCGTTACCAACTCTAACCATCACCCAGTCAGAGGTATTAAACGTAATGAGGGGAAACAAGGATTTCTCTTGGCCTATGCCAGTAAGACAACCATACAAGAAGAAAGACTCGGGAAAGTTTTGCAAATACCACAAGTCGTATGGCCACACAACCGATGGTTGCAAGAATTTGAGAAATGAAATTCACAGGCTGCTAGACTTGGGTTATTTAAGAGACTACTTGAGCAGCAACAAAGAAGATCATTCGAAGGAGCGGAAGAAAGCCCGGAATGAAGATGGAGAGGCGGCTGTTGAAACCCCCTCGAGGAATGATGAACATGAGGAATTCAACCAGCAGTTACCGCCACCCCCAGGTATATACCGAGATAACCCTCCATCGGGAAGAACCATCAACATGATTGAGGGAGGAGATATATCCTCATCTCCAGCTGGTAGAAAGAAGAAATATCTCAAAGAAGCCAGGAAAGTGGGACAAGGACTATCGGTTTGTACAGTGCAGGGAATGAAGCTACCCGCCATATCTTTCGGACCTGAAGATCTTCAGGGAATTGTATATCCTCATGAAGATCCGTTAGTAATTAAGGCGACCATAATGGGTATTGATATACAACGGGTCCTCATAGATACGGGAAGCTCGGTGGATGTGTTATTTACCCCAACCTTCGGAGCCATGGGGCTAAAAAGAATACATCTCGATCCCACAGAGATACCCTTGATAGGCTTTTCCGGAGAAACTAGCCGAACATTGGGAACTGTCATACTTCCGATGTCTTGGGGTGAAGGGGCATTGAGGCGCACCGAGCATGTGAAGTTCTGGGTCGTTGAAGCATCTGCGCGAACTTATAATGCTATCTGTGGAAGGCCATCGATTCACGCCTTTGAGGCCATACCCTCTTCTCTTCACCTCAAGGTGAAGTTCCCCACGATGTCAGGCATAGGAGAAGTCCGAGGCAACCAGATCAAGGCTAGGGAGTGTCGTATGAATACCTTACCAACAAGCGTGGAAGAAGAACTTAACCATCCCGGGAAGAAGCAGAAAATGGAGGAAATACGAGTCCATCCGGTGGAAGAATTGAAACTAATAGAATTGGAAGATGGTGAGAAGAAAGTGAAAATAGGAACAGGAATGGGTTTAGGGATAGAAGAAGAAATTGTTTCCATTCTGAAAGAATACAAGCATCTATTTGCTTGGGAAGGAGGCCCACCTGGAAGAATCAGCCTGAGGGTGTGTCAACATCATCTCAACGTTAATCCCACATGTAAACCCATCCGACAGAAGAAAAGAAACATGGGTCCAGAAAAGAATGGAATCATCAAGTCAGAAATATTGCGACTCCTCGGATTGCAGCAAATAAGGGAGGTTATATACCCTGAATGGTTATCCAATATAGTATTGGTACCTAAGTCAGGGGGACGATGGCGAATGTGTGTGGATTTCACCAATTTGAACGATGCATGCCCGAAGGATTGTTATCCATTACCTAGCATTGACCAGTTGGTAGATTCGACAGCAGGATGCGCATTGTTGTCTACAATGGACGGTGATCAGGGATACAATCAGATTCCGATGGCCGAAGAAGATCAGGAGAAAACTAGCTTCATTACTGACGTGGGCACATTTTGCTACATGGTCATGCCGTTTGGACTCAAGAACGCTGGTGCCACCTACCAGAGGTTAGTGAATCTAATGTTTGTCGATGTCATTGGGGATACGATGGAAGTATATGTGGACGATATGATTGTAAAAAGCAAAAGAGCAGAAGATCATCCGAGGGATTTAAGACAAGCTCTAGCCATCATGGATAAGTTTGGAATGAAAATAAATCCCAATAAATGCTCTTTCGGAATTAGGGGAGGAAAGTTTCTAGGATATATGGTAACGGAAAAAGGAATAGAAGTCAATCCAGAAAAGGCTAAAGCTATCATAGAAATGAAATCCCCCAGAACAATCAAAGAGGTACAAAGGTTAACAGGAAAAATGGCGTCACTTAGCCGATTTATCTCACGATCAGCAGAAAAGGGTTTACCCTTCTTTAAAGTGTTAAGGAAGGTGAAGGAGTTCCAATGGACCTCGGAATGTGAAGAAGCCTTCAATAATCTGAAAGATTATCTGGTAAGTCCTCCTTTATTGGTCAAACCGGAACCTGGAGACAAATTATCTGTGTATTTGTCAGCAGGAGAGGAAGCTGTAAGCGCAGTTTTGGTAAAAGATAAGGATGGCAGCCAGCATCCTGTGTACTATGTAAGTAAAACCTTGCAAAATGCTGAGAAAAATTATGTGCAGACAGAAAAGCTGATACTAGCCCTCGTAACTGCAGCCAGAAAACTAAGGTCATACTTCTTGACTTATCATGTGACGATACTCACTAGATATCCGTTGCGAGTCATACTCAATCGCCCAGAAACATCAGGTCGAATGGTAAAATGGGCAATAGAGTTAAGTGAGTATAGCCTGCCGTACGCTCCACGACCAGCCATCAAAGCACAGGTTTTATCTGATTTCATGGTGGAAATGAAAGAAATGCAAAATGAGAAGCCACATGCATTATGGCATGTGTATGTAGACGGATCGTCCGTCGGAACATATGGTGGGGCAGGAGTAGTTCTGAAAAACTACGAGGAAGAAGAAAACCTATGCTTTGCCATCAGGATAAATTACCCCTTGTCTAACAATGAAGCCGAATACGAAGTCCTCCTAATCGGGATGAGGTTAGCCATGGAAGGGAACATCAGTCGAATGGTGATTCACAGTGATTCACAACTGATAGTACAGCAGGCAATAGGAAAGTTTGAAATAAAAGAAGAGCGATTGAAAGCATATGCTCAGACAGTTCGGAATAGGCAAAGGATGTTTGAAGAATTTCAATTGAGACAGATTCCTAGGTCGGAGAACCAAGAGGCGGATGCATTGTCAAAAATAGCAACTCAATTCGTGGTCGGAACACGACAAATCACTTTGCTACAAGCTATGGGGTCAGAGCAGCAAGAGCCTCAGGAAGATGTCCACGTCATCGTAGCACCCGTAACATCAGGGTGGATGTCAGAGATAGTTGCTTATTTAGAAGACCCTACACAATACTACGATGACGACATTGAGCGAAAGAGATTGGAAAGGAAAGCAGCCAGATACTTCTTGCATAAAGGGGTGTTGTTTCGACGCTGCTACTCTAATCCTCATACTCGATGCTTGGATGGACAAGAAGCGTTGGGAGTGATAAAAGAAATGCATGAAGGGACATGTGGAAATCACTCGCAAGGAGCGAGTATGGCCAATCGTATTATAAGGCAGGGGTATTATTGGCCTACGATGATTCAAGATTGCCAGGAATACGCGCGCCGATGTCCAGCATGCCAAGCCCACGCATCACAGATTCATCAACCAGCAGCACCATGGGAGCCAAATTTACTAGCGTGCCCCTTCGCCAAATGGGGAATAGATCTAGTAGGACCCTTGATGCCTAATCCAAGGCAAAAGAAATATTTGTTGGTAGCAGTAGATTACTTCACAAAGTGGGTAGAAGCAGAACCGATGGCCAGAATCACAGCAAGCGCGGTCATCAATTTCCTATGGCGAAATATATTATGCCGATTCGGAATTCCTCGATACCTCGTGAGCGATAATGGGTTACAGTTTGAAGACCAAAAGGTGGAAGATTGGTGTAAGCATTGGGAGATTAAGCACCGCTTCGCTTCCGTCGGATATCCCCAAGGTAACGGTCAAGTTGAGAGAACCAATCGAACCTTGTTAAAAAGCATTAAGGCTAGACTGGACCATCACAAAGAACGATGGATAGAAGAAATTCCAGGGGTTTTATGGGCATATCGCACGACTCCTAGCTCTGCCACTGGAGAGACACCATACAGCATGGCCTATGGTTGTGAAGCTGTGATTCCACCCGAGATCGTAACCGAAAGTTGGAGAATTCGAGAGTATGAAGAAGTCAGTAATAGCTCTAATCTAGCTCTAGCCTTGGACTTGTTAGAAGAAAAAAGGCATCGAGCTTCAGTACGCATGGAAGGATATAAAGCACGAATGGCTAGACATTACAACAAAAATGTTAAGGTTAGAACATTCCAAGTTGGAGATCTGGTTCTCAAACGAGTAGGGGCGTCCAAAAATGTCGCTAAACTACAACCCAAGTGGGAAGGACCGTACAAGGTGAGCAAAATCATCGGACCTGCTACTTACCAGTTAAGTACCCTTGAAGGTATGGCGCTTACTCGGACTTGGAATGCATTAAATCTTAGAAAATATTATGCTTAATGTTTAATAGTAGCAATATAAGCAAGGACATCACATCAGTGTACATGTAAATAAAGTTGTGGTGGAATAAAGATGGCATTTTATTTATATGGAATGTGTATATAATCTCAAAACTCAATCCATTCCGATACAGCCATCTAACCCGACTAACTGGCATACACACATACTAATATGGCTGAACTCGGATAAAATTCTGAGATGCCTACGTATCCCGATACAAGGGAATCAAGCCACTCGTAGTTCAATTTACATATGCAATTAAAAACTTAACATACGAAAAAATATATTAGTTCTGCATAGGACGTTTGCCCTCTCGAATTAGGCAACGACGCTGTTCTTCGGAAAGATCAGCAAGATCCATAATAGTTACTACCGGGACGGTAGACCTTTGGGAAGAAGCCGAAGGAGTTGTAGTTTGAGAAGAAGTAATGAATTCAAGGTCGGGAAGATCCAGGTGTGGAGGAAAATTTGGGAGTGTTCTTACAGCCTCCCGACAAATCTGAAAACCCATCACCACCATCTCCCGCATCTCTATACGTAGGGTGGCCCTCATTTGCTCCAAACTTAGAACCGCCATGGTAGCCTCGGCGCAGGTAATCAAGGCATCTACTGCACGAGATCTCTCTAGATCCGACAACTTTGTAGCCAATAAGTCCCTTTCGGCCAATAGAGAGGATATCAAAGCATCGGAAGTGCGGCTCTGGCTCAGCAAATTGTCTATACGAGCCTCTAATTCTCTGGCATGATCCCGCCCCAAGGTTATCAGTTGTCTCATATCCAAAATGGTATCTTGGGCATCCTTTAAAAGAGCTTCTAATATTGCTTGGTCGGAATCGTAGTGAGCATGCAGATTGTCAATTTGATTACGAGCATCGTCTAAATTCTTCTCCAGATCGGTGAGGTGTCGATACAAGAAACCAGCCTTATTGGAAGAATGTGCACTAAGGGCATCCGCAATCAAAAACACCTGCATAAAATAAGAGGAAGATTAAGGAAATATAAGATAAGCATCACAAAAGAGAAACAGGGGCATGACATACCTCACATAAGTTACGACATAATCGATCTTGAAGGATATCCATAGAAACAAAGCCAAGAGCTTCGCAACTAGCTTGACTCAGCAAACCACTCAAGAAGTTCCGATGGTAGGAGACATCTGAAGTTAATACAGGAAAAGTGTCACGAGAATCTCTTATAGCTATACCGCTCGTTCCCTCCCCAGAAGGTGGGACCATCCTAGGAGGAGAAGGCATCACGTCAGTAGAACTTACGGGTGGCACGGTTATATTATCACCGTCTATGACATTGACTGAAGGATCAAGAGGGGATCGGACAGCTAAGGTCAGGGGAGACGGATAGTTGGGGTCCAAGTTTAAGTCTGGGGGAGAAGGATCCCCAAAGAGAGAATCGATAGAAGGAACGGCAGAATCCCATAAAAAATTGGACTGAGAAAATGTCCAGAGGTCATTAGAACCCGGATGAGGGTCGGATGTATCGTGCTCGACGGATGAACCAGGGGTGTTCGGATACATTGGAAAAGAAGCCAGAGGGACCAACACTTCCTCAGGGTAGCGCCTGATGGCAAACCGCTCCATTTCATATCCTAAAGAGAAATAAGCAAAGGTTAATCATCAGAACAAAAAAGACGATGTCATTAAAGTAAAAAGTAAACTAACTTACGAAAAGCAGAGTTGGAATGCAAAGGCATCGGAGGAATATTCAGCTGTTCTGCACCATGTTGTAAACCAGCCATGATTAAAGTCGAGGAGTTAGCCAGAATAGAGCATATGTCATAACTACCTAAAAACAGACCAGTGGAAGCTAAATACTCCATTTCTCGTACAGCGGTTTCAGGACGAGGGATCGTATATCCCAAGCCCCATCGTAAAGGTATACCCCATGAATCTCCAGAAGAATTCTTTGGTTTAATAAAAAAATATCTTTTCTTCCAATCTACTACGAAGGCCAAACGACGAGGGACATGAAAACTTCTCTGCTGATCTCGGTAGACTAGGCTAAAATAAGGAAGACCATTGGGACACGGACGCAGAATGAAGGCCGAACACACCCGATACGGAGTTAAGGGTATGTTCAAAAGATTACAGCAAAGAACGAAGCCCACTAGATAGCGAAATGATTTAGGAGTAAGTTGGCTAGGACAAATCTGCCAATATTGAAATAAGGAAAGTATAAAAGGATGAAAGAGCATGCGCAAGCCACAACGAATTTGTTCGGAATACAAAGTCAGATAACCAAAAGGGGGTTCAAAGGCTCTATGGAAAGGACGAGGAACGATGATACTGTAGTCATCAGGATTCAGACCATATTCGCGTAATGTACTAAAAATGGACTCGGACGATTCTATGCTTTGGCAGGAACCTACCCTATTTCCTCCGATCATAGCATTAACGTTCAGGGCTGAAGTGTTAAAAATAGAAAGACTATCAAGAGGGAGATAGGGTTCTCTCTACAAAAATGTAAGACGTAGAGAGTCTGCCATACTCGAGCCAGAACGAGATATCGATATTCCATGCGCAACAGGAGAACCTCTAAAATTCAAAGACAACCCATCCATATCAGGTCTACCCCTTACATGCCCAGGGGAGGATTCACCCTGAGCATAAAGGGGAGAAGATTCATCGGGAGATGATGATAATCTACGAGTGAAAGAAGACATTAGGACAAAAACAAGGAAAATAGTAGAAAAGTTATATTCACTACAATAAAAGTGCACAAGAGAACCAAAGACAATAAAAAGACAAGAGCAAGATTCTGAGAATGCTGGTGATGGATGAAAGAATGAAGCATTTTATAGAAGTGCAAGAAGACAACAAAAGGGTACGTGTCAAAGTCAAGTTGACATCTGGAACTTTCAAAGTATGGGTAAATAAAGATAAAGACACGTGAGGAGAATGTTGTTATTATTGGCAGACATCAAGCATAAAAAGCAGTGCATAAAGTGGCAAGAAAAGACAAAATGGCAGAATAAAAAGAGAGAAGAGGAGACAGTGAAACTTGTTCAACAATTCATAAGGTGGTAACAAGGGTACAGTAAAGCTGATAACTGGTTCAAAATACTATTACAAGTTTGATAAAAATATAACAAGATAGAAAACTAATCTAAGAGTGTCGCTCTGATGGCTGGGGTGGAAAGCCAGAGGAAGAAGCAGGAGAGGGAGCCCGACCCAATATCTTCTGGTAGGCCTCGTGAGCTTCTTGCGAAGAAGGGGGCCGCATCATCAAAGACTGAAGTTTTAGACGCCTCCAATTCTCAGGATGCGAAAACAGTTGGTCTTCGCGGCATTGGTTAATACATCCCAGATACCCGAGTATGAAGTTGCCTAGTAGGTGACTCCTATGCCTCTGCTGGTACTTCTCTTCATAATGCTTTTGAACTTCATCCTTGGCAAGAAGAATTGCCCCGGATAATTTATCTTCCAGCATTTCTTGAGTTATGAAACCCGAAGGAGGAGGTGGTGGCTTCTTCAATTCTTCCTTAAGCTGACTGTACTGAGTTCGAAGGGTAGAAACTTCCTTCTTTAGAATGTGTTCTAGCTCTCCCCAGGAACTCTTCTCTTTCGATAGCACGGTGAGGTCGTCCTTCAGCTTGTCGCACTCAGAGGTGCGCTTGGATAAAAGGTTGGTGGTTGCATCAAGCTTAGTTTTCAGCAGTTCTTCCCTCGCTAGACTCTGAGCGAATGCCTCCCGAAGGCTCTTCAGCTCATCCTCAGCCTTCTTTAAAGCAACATTCTGCATAGATAGCTTTTCCATAGATGTTTGTCCGATAGCTTGGGCGGCATCTACTTCACGCCAGATAGCAGGGATGATTTTGGGAACCTAAAAAGATGCGAAAAGAAAATTCATGACTATGAAAACTAGTAATCATAACAAAAAAGGATAAGTAGGAAAAAAAGGGGTCTTACCATAGCAACCATCAACTCGGAGAAGAATCTGGCGGTATGTTCATCGTGAGGAGTGGCTGCTGAAGTCGTGTTCAGATAGTGGGTAATAACCTCAAGGGCCAAGCGTAAATCAGAGTTGTCTGGCCTCATGCTGGACTCGGCGTTGGCCCCAGTAGTATGAATGAAAAAAGGGGAGCCCGTCGGAGTAAAACGACTCGAGAAAGGCATCCCCTCGAAGTGAGATCCCGTAAAAGTACCAGCAGGAGCTTCCGAGGGTGCATTCCATACATGCTTCTTCACCAACGAAGGCAGCAGTTCATCCAAAAGCTCTAAGTTGACAGGGTGAGGGTGAGTAGAAGGAGGGAGATTGTGAGCTTCACTTTGGAAAACTTTATCTTCGGAGGGAAAAAGATCATCAACGGACAGATCCCGATGGGCCAGAGATGGATGCTTCTGAGCATCTGAGGGGGAATTACCTGCTCCGAAATAAATATAGTGAACATGTAAAATAAAGCGTAGAAAATAAAACTGACACGAAGGTTATAGTAAGAAGAATTAACCTGATCGAATGTCTTCATCCCCACTCTCGATCACAATAACCTTCTCTTGGTTAGCTGCAGAATAGTACAAGAGTTAAAATACACTACTCGGAATAACAAGCAATCTGCGAAGTATTTCAACACTTACTTAAAGGAGGAGAAACCACAGGGGGATCGGTCTTCTCTTGAGTGTCATTTGCGCAAAGAGACGAGTGGGGAAGAAGGATAGGTACTTCCACAGTTTGCTCCGGGTAGGTAGAAAGGGGAAGCGAAGAGTTTAAGGTTTCAGAATCATTGGGAGTCTCATGCACCTCCTGAGTAGAGGCAGTAGTAGGGACATCCTTCAAGAGGTTCTCACCCTCAGTACAAGGCAAGGCATGGGAATCCGTCGGAGATGGGTGTACCTCTTGAGCTACATGGGTATCGGGAACATCCTTTTGGAAATTCTCATCCTCGGAACCTGGCTCTGCAGATTTTTGAGATTTAGCCCCGTATGAGCCCTCAGATTCAGAACCTGCATCGGAAGACTGAGAATCACTATCGGAAGGCACCACGGTCTTCTTAGATCCTTTATTCTTAACGCGTGAAGTCGGAGGGCGTGGAACGTCGCTCATATCTTTCTCGTGTTCCTCCAAATAAGAAACTATGCAAAAGAAAAATCAAATGAGAAAAGTACATTGTGTCAGTAAGAAAAATATAGATAGCGATATAACTCACCAAACGTAGGACGCTCTTCAGCGGAGAGGCATAGAAGGTTCTTCCCTATGAGAGAAGCATCCAATGGAGCTGGAACAGTCAGCCCCGCGGTGTCATACAAGGGCAAGTAGTGGGCTGACTTTAGCAAAGCAGAAGCATCGAACGCTAAATTAAAGGCGAGAGAGGAGTCTACTTTGTAAGAAGGGGCCTCGGGACGACGCCAGGAATAAGGAAAGTCCCACTTGCCCTCGATAGGTTTAATAAAAAGGAACTTATCTTTCCAACTGCTATAGGATAAGGTGGTTCCAATAACTATTTTCTTCTCGGGATCCCGATGCGAGAAAAAGTAAGAGGGATGGCCGGAAGAAGAAACATTGACCGTGAAGATAGAAAAAAATCTCCTAAGTGTGCATTCCACTCCCCTCGATAAACACCAGAAGACAAAAGAGGCTAGGATAGTAAAACTATTGGGGGTCAACTGGCTAGGGCATACGTCACAGGCTTTGAATACTTCACAGTAGAAGGGGGGATAGAAAGATCGAAGGCCTGCTCGTACCTGAACCAGATAGAGGGTAACGTAACCCTCGGGGGGAGTATGTCCTCTATCGTCCTGAGTAGGAAACTCCCGACGAATGTTCAGAGATGACACCCCAAAGTCATGGAAGAGTTGGTCAACCTCCTCCTCGGTAACAGTGCTAGCCACTTGCTCTACCTCTTTATAGCGGCGATTGCTCTTCGTCTTCACAGGAGCAGCCGAAGCGACAGCAGTAACAGAGGATTTCTTTGGCTTTTTTGAAGCACGAACAGGTTCATCTCCCTTAACCTTAGAAGCTTTGACTTTCCTTTTGCGGCGGTAAGTTTCCAGGCCAGAGGGGTTGACCTCCGGTAACATAGCCACAGTAACAGTAGTGGCATCCACCTCCGACGCCGAAGGAGCGGTAGAAGGGGCAGCAAAATCCGTAAGAATTGTGGAAGGAGCACCAGCAACATCCACCAAAGTGGTGGCTAGAGAAGGAGGGGCAGAGGAAGCTTCACCGGTCATGATGCAGAAAAAAGAAAGAAAAAATTTAGGGTTTTTGCCGTTGAGGATGAAAAGCTTGAGAGAGAAGAGTAGTGAAGCGGTGAAGAAGAATGAGAAGAGAAAAGACGTTTTAAAGGGTTTATCTGAAAAAGGGGAGAAGTTAATGCACGCCTGTTTTAAAGAGCACGACTTCCAATAAACAACGGCCGTTACAAACCCTTGAAATTCTCCCATTAATGCGAAACTAATCTGTTCCCCCCGATCTCCGATGGCTATACTTCCGAAGACCAATTCACTATAAGTTCCTGTTGATTACCTATAATACACCAGGAACTGGGGGGACTGGTGTAAACCTATGGAGAAAATAACAACCCTCGGAACTTAGAGCCATCGGGGAACGAATTAAACGATGGCCATCGAGAGGTAAGTAAAACCTTCCTTATCGGGAAGAAATGTAACGTTCATCGTTGGAAGATAATATTGCCTCTTCGCAATCTTTGTCTTCGATGACGTACATATTACTACACTCCCAGAGCATCCGATGCTAAAGGCACTACCAGTCTTGGATGACTCTACGATGCCTAATAATCGCCGATGCTTTAGTTAGTGAACAATCTTATAAACAGGAGACTTTGAATATGTTCTTCCTGAAAGGTACCCCCTGTAACGGTATGTCAAAGAATATATTTTATAAGCCTTGGAAGAAAATATCCCGAAGGCATAATAATATCCGAATTACCTGATGGCATCATCAGGGATACATCCCGATGGCATCATTAAAAAGACAACCCGATAGCACGATACCATCAAAATTCCCCGATGGCACTATTACAAATGAACATTTCTGGGGCAATTAAACTGAAGTGTCATAAGAGTTCATCCAAATGCCAACAAGAGGAAGCACTTTTAGAAAAAGAACCAGGTGTCACCCTACCAGATACAACTGTTGGGCAAAGGCTAGGTGTCATTATGCATAGCATGAATCAGCTACAAATCAACCAGGTGTCATCTTCGCCTATGATACTTCAGCACCAGAGGAGATGAGTATTCACTTGGTTAGTTGCTGAGTTAGCATATGAAAGTCAAGGCGTCTGCCGTCTAGTGGAAAGAATGTAGTCCCAAGAGTACTATAAATACTCGGGTAGAAGGAAAGATGAAAGGCAGATCGAAAAAAGGGGAGAAAAATAGAGAGTAAAAATTCATTCTGTAAACCCATGAAATTAATAGAAAACTGTCTTTATTTATCCTTTTGATAAGACTCTTTTACTGGCTGTTTGGGCAAGGCGTTCCTAAAATTGAAAACTATACAAATCCCACTCCAGAGTTAACAGTATACATGTACTTAATTAGAGCAATATTAAATTTTCACATATCAACAAATTTAATGAACTTTTTTTTGCTTATAAATATAAAAAGTAATGTTAATTCTTACTAGATATATATAACAAATTAAGAGGTGAATTTTGGCAATTTATTATACTTACAGCTTTCATGGTTAAATTATTATAGACTCAAGGATAAATCCAAGTAATTATAGATAATGTCGTACATTATTTATAAATTCTGATTTGTTGTTATTTTTTTAGATTTGTTTAGTTGATAGGAACCTAATATATATATATATATATATATATATATATATATATAATATATATATATACACACACTAGGGAGCACGTGCGTGTTTTATTTTGAACCATAAATACTTTTTATGTAGAAAAATAATAAATATTTTTACATGTTTAAAAATGATATTTAAATTTTATTTTTTAAATAACTTGCGAGTATAATATTAGTATTTTCTTAAAACAAAATATAGTAATTTGTTAAACTTATAGGACAAAATCAAAACATTGACGTGGTGCAGCCAACCAATAAAGAACTTACAAATAGATAATAATAGAATCAAATATTGGCCTCTATGAATTTCTTATGCCTAGTGCTAGATTTGTATTATGTGGGTTTATTTCTTTTTCTTTTCCCTGCTTTCAAACTAAAGATTAACGTCTACGAATTTCGTGTGCGCATCTTTTAATTTCCTATTCTTAATTTCCTCT
Organism: Linaria vulgaris; assembly: GCA_948329865.1. NCBI lineage: Eukaryota > Viridiplantae > Streptophyta > Magnoliopsida > Lamiales > Plantaginaceae > Linaria > Linaria vulgaris. The sequence goes on from OX415252.1 coordinate 79,819,251, forward strand.
TTAATAGAAGAAATTCTCACTCATTCTTGACATTTTTTACTTCGTAGAAATCACGCACTATAACAAACCTAGTAATTTTACATATCATAAAATATTATAAAGTGTACGAAATCGCAAATCATGAGATTGCTAATTAAGAATAAATATTAGGCGAGGCCAATGTAAACCCACATGGACCGTTGTACTATTAATTACTAAAACCTAACTTGGATGAGTTTAATGATGTATCACTGCATAACCAAAAATATAATATATAAGAGGTATGTTCTAAAATTTACGGCGGACCCCCACGTATTGAGTGTTAATTAATTTTATACTAAGCGGGTCTCAATTGTTTACGCGCGAGCACACAAGTTATTTATTACGGGAAAACCCCAAAAAATATAGTTGCAAAACTTTTGGGGCAAAATTAAAATAATTCTAAATAAAAAGACCAATTAATAATTTACAGTAAGGCGTATAAATAAATAATAAAAACTTTTAGGTCAAATTTAGAAGAAGTAAAAAATTATAAGTACCATTCTGCAATTTCCAGCAGGCCAATAAATGTGAGACGTAAAACTTTTGAGGCGAGAGCGAAAGACTTAAAAAATAAAAGGACTTTTCTGCAATTTACGGAGGACCACAATGCTATTAACCGTTAAGAAATTTTATTATTGCGGGTTTCAACCAATTAATACGTGCGGACCCTCTAGATATTTATTACGGTAAAACAAAAACATAATACAGTAATTAGTTGAACTTACAGGGGTAAAATTGGAACACAAAAACCTCAGTTGACAGTAGTCTGCTTTAAAACATTCATTCTTACTATATAGTAAAGATACAGATATATGTAAAATATTTTTTTAAAAAAATAGGAGGGGGGGGGGGGGGGTGCAGTTATACTCCTCATGAACCTCTTGTATTCGCGGCGCCACACGATCATCTTCTTATCTTATCTTCCTATGCATCTGGCATAAACTTTTCGTTTACGAGGATGTGCAAGCACCCTACTCAACTTTACACCATCTTTTACCGACTCTTTTTGAACGGAACTACAAGTGGATGTAATATGCAAAATTCTAAACACCTCACTGTCACACCTTGAGGTTATAGTATAAGTTCTATTTATCTTTGTATCAAGGTTGTGTAACAATTAAAGTTATGTGTTACAAATATTGTAGATTGTGCACTTAATTTTTAAAATTAAAAGTTATGTGTTACAAATATCGTAGATTGTGCACTTAATTTTTAATGCAATTTCAAGTTGCACATATCTAGCGCAACAGGTTATGGAACTCTCCTCATCTTATGGATGCTTGTTGGGCCTCTTAAATCCTCTTTTCATTACATCTCATGTCTTTAATCGTTGATAAACTAAGGTCATGGATTTTAACCACAGATAAGAAGATCACGATTATTAATTACCAAGACTCTAGTTCCATCTTGCTATTTATAAGATATCCTAACTGATCACTTAACCCAATAATGCTCAATCTTTTGAGTTTATTGCTTATTTATCTCGTTTTTGAAGTGCTACACCATTTTTTTTGCTTACTGTAAAAACTCGTAATCTTAAAACTATTTTATGAAAAAGTAATTAGTTAATTGTTTTTGAGCATAACATATTTTCACCAAGCACTACAACACGAAGTTTAGTTGATGCACGCTCTTTTCTTTACATGAACCCTAGTTTGTTATGTCCAATTTTTGATTTTGGAGGAGAAGAGAGTGTGATTTTCTCTCTCCTTGTTTCTCATTTGCCTTTACGTTGGTTGCGTTGTTCTTCTAATGTTGGTCGTGCTGCTCTCGGACTATGTAGTGCTACTTGCGGTGCGTTCCTAGTGCTACGTCGGCTGGCAGCGGTTCGTCTAGAATAGGTCAATGAATTCTATAGAAATGTTTGTTTTGCCCTTTGGTTCATCCCTATTATGTCCCCTTTTGCTCCGACTCGGCTCTAAACTACAAAATAACTAAACAAGATAGAAACAAATAGATTGCTACAAGAAATAATCAAAAATATAAGTAAACAAGCATTCAAATAAAGTGTTTTACAAACTCATCAAATGCCAGTTTTTGATTTTGGAGGAAAAGAGCATCTCCCTGTTTCTTTTTGAATTTTCATCCTTTTCTTCTCCTTTTTAAAATAAATTGAAAAAAAGTTTTTTTTTTCATAGGATTAAAACTTGTTTTTTTTTTCCAAAATCTGGTAATGATTAAAAAGAAATTCGATCAAGGCACAAAAAATGTGTGAAAAAGTCAACTTAAGGCACCAAACCAAAAAAAAAACAAGTTTAGTATGCTTTATTTATGGTTTAACTTCTTTTACTTGCACATTTGCATCTAGTATTATTAAGACGATGTTCTAGAATTTGTCAAAAAATTAAGCAGTTAAATTGTGAATTCTTTTTTTCTTTTTTAAGACGAATTGTTATTTTAGTTATGATGAACTTATAATTGGTGCATTTGAGTTGGATCTCATAGGTTATGTACTCCTTGTTTCATTCACGATTATAAGCATTTTTTCCATTTAAAACTAAAATAAAAGTGAAGACTATGCGAATGTGAGTGCCGGTGCAGGAAAATTGCACTCTTAGTGCGACACTATAATGCGCTTCTAAAAAAAGAAAAATAACTTATATATAAAAATAAAAAATTATTACCTAAATTAGTATATTATAAACACATAAAATAAAAGTATGTATAGAATTCTCACAAAAAAAATAGATTATAATAAAAGAAAAGTACATAACTTCTAATGGTTATTAATTTTATATAATAATTTCTAAATTTTTATGGTAGAAAGACAAATGTATAACCGTATAAGCCTTAAATCACTTCCAATTTTTTGTAATTATTTAGCTTTTGACTTAGTTTTGTTCTCCTCTTGCTCCAACTCTTCTTCAATGTCACTCTATTGTTTGTTTTCTATCAATTTTCTATGATTATTCATTAATATTTAATATAAGAACTAAAAAATCTTAGTGCGAGAACTAAGAATTTGTAAAGCGTCTTAGTGTGAAGCATATGTACTGAAGTCGCCAGTGTGAGATCGATTCGTCTGCAACTTTGTAAACGTGAAGAAATGTGAAGTATTTGATATAATCAAATGCTATATGTGAAAAAATGTGAAGTATCCAACTAAAAGAAATGTAAAAAAAAAAAAAAGGAAAAGAAAGGAGTATCACATCAGAGGCCTACGCACAAGAAGATTCCTCAATAGCAATTAAATATTAATTAATAAAAGGGACAAAAGTCCGACTAATTTCCCAATTCAACCCTCTGTGTGAGAGAGAGAGAGAGAGAGATTCAACAATGGCGACCTCAAAATTGCAAGCACTATGGAATCACCCCGCTGGCCCTAAAACTAGTCGGTTTTTATTCCCCTAATCTATTTTGATGTATATTCCATTAGTTTTATTCATTTTGTACTCTTTTTGATTCATGATGAATATACATATATCTGATTTGTTGTTCTCTTAGATTTAGATCCTTTAATATTCGTATCGGGTGGTTCCTTCCTCAGATTAATAATAGGAAATTGGTGTCATGGAACAATTTGGGAATATGGAGGTCAAATTTAGTGAATAATTGGCTGTAATGTGTGAATTTGGATAACTTTGAATAGTGATTGATGTATAAATAACCTCCCTCCCTTCACATGTATTAGACGGATTGGGTTTGACCTGAGTGTTTTGTGTGGATGACGTACTGCTCCATTTTATATATATGCTATATATATGAGATTGTGACTGGTTTTTTTGGTTTATGAGAAGACACTTGCATCTTAATATATATATAAAAAAACCTGAAGAGCTACTAGCAGCATGTGTTATGCTTCTTATGCACGATATAACCCGATGTTATACTTATTCAACCAACTAAAGTACATGGAATGTTTTGAGCAGATTGAGTATGTTACTTTTCAGTTTCGTCGGGGGTTGTTTCATTGTTTCTCTTTTTCTTCATCACGGTAAGTTTTCTATTATCTGCGAAATGCCAGGATAGAGTTTATAGAATAGCCTCTACTAAATTAAACTCAAATTATGTTTCTCCTACTTGGAAATGCTGCAGCTGTGCAAGTTGATTTTGTTCCGTGTATGAATATTACTCTCTTTTGCAACTCTTGGTTAACCAAGTATCAAGGATGTTGGAAATTTTTATAGCTCTTTGTCTCTGTGAGGTATGAGTGCATACCTTATGCTTGACTTCATTCTTTTATGTTGTAGTTCATTTCTGGGCCCCAACCTTCAAGTGGGGCATTAGCATTGCCAATCTTGCCGACTCCGTTAAACCCCCTGAGAAAGTTTCATATCCACAACAGATAGGTAAGTGGTGCATATTCTTTACTATTACAAGTTGTTGACGTAGTTGAACTTCTTGTCGGCTGTCGAAGATGAGAAAATACAAACATCTCTAAGTGCTTCCGTAGTGGTTTGTGATCTACTATTTTCATATTCCAGTTCCTATCTCAAGTGTTCATGTGTTCGCCTGACGTGATTCACTTTTGGTACATATAGCCTACCCCAATGCATTGCCATTACAGGCTTGGTTGTTGTTGTGTATATTGCATTTCTCAAGGAAATGTTCCCTTTAGGATTTCAAGTGACTGACATTGTTACTCTTTCCCGTGTCATGTTTCTGCAGCTGTTACAGCTACAGGAGTTATCTGGTCGCGCTACAGTACCGTTATTACTCCTGTAAGTTCAGTTGTGCATGTAATTGTTCAAAGCTGGTTAATGAATGTTTTGCATGTGAAACAGTAAACAATTTTCTTTAACGTTCCAGTGCACTGAATGTATCTTAAAATTACATCTATATTGGTTACTCCTTGCACGTGAGTCTCATAATTGCTTTTCCTGTGGTGGTCACAGAATAGATTGCCAATTACTTGAAATTTCTAGAATACAAATGACCATCTTTCTGTTACCCTGTAGCCTAGTTAATCCGGGTTCGGACATACATATACAGAATGCTAATATTTGTGGAAACTTGCACTCTGTATCATCAAGTAGAGATCCTATATACCGTCTAAATTAGTCTGGGTGCTGGACTTAAAAAGTTCAGGTGAAGATCTAGTCCTCTTTCTGACTATCAAGCAGGCACAACCTGTCCTGGAATATTGACATTGAACCTCTTGTAAAATCTTTATCATGGACACTTGTTTGCGGAGGAATTAAACCACTATAGACATTTGGTCATTTACTAAGATATTCCCTCAAATTCTAGTCGCCCTACTGAATCCAATAAGTAGTTGACCCAGTGCCCCGCTAAGTCGGTATCCTGATTCAGTGCATTTGCGTTCCTTGCTGTTTTTAGCTATTTGATTATGCTTTAGTATCAGAGGTACTTTTAGCATCAGAGATATAGCACTATTAGTAGATACCGGTTGGCACTTAAGCTCCATTGTGGTACTTTAAAAAACATGTTAATCTCCTTCAGTTGAGACCCCAAGTTTCCTTTCGTACGTGGCTAAAATGATGGATTAGGGTTTGGATTGGTCAAGTGGTTTGAGATTTGGATATTTGGTTAATTTAGGGCAGATGCGCGAATCCCAGAGAATAATTGTTATCCAGATAAAAGAGTGCCTGAATACTCTGTTACTCCATATCTCGGGTAGCGGGTACTCTCCCTGCATAATTACTGAAGGAATTGCCTTCTCTTGAGAAAGAAACAGACGGCAATTTCTGTATCTTTTCAAGCACAGTATAGATGGCAATTAAACTAAAGGCAAAGTTACTTCTGCTCTCCGATGGAAATGGGAAAAGGAAGCCAACATTCTGTTTTATGAAGAAAAGAGAAGGATGGTTGAACGGAGCGGGAGGGTGATGTCAGTTATGGAATAAGAGTTCAAACAAGAGAGAGATTGTGAATATTTGTTAATTTAACGAACTTTAGGCCTCCGCTTTTTCAGAATACCTTCCCTAATTTCTCCAGCACCATCCTCACGGTTCTTCACTACACGTTCAGCTTTAATCTCAGCCAATCCAGACTTCATTTCTTTGTTCACTTTTCTTATTTAATCCAACTCTCTTTTCATCCAAAAACATATACCTATTTAGCATGATGATGATTGATGGGTGTTTTGGCAAGGAGGGACTGGCTGCTGCTGGGTTCTTGTGGCGGTCCTGTAGTTATGCCTTAATCTCAGTTTCTAATTTGATATTTTAGAGTTTCACTCTGTTTATTTAGCGGCTTAACTGATCTAGTCATTCTGTTTTTGTAGCACAGCTTAATCACTTCCGATCAGATACAACTAGTGCACCCAAATCCCGCCCCCACTAATTTTCCTAAGACCGAAAATTTGGAAGAACCCTAAACTGGTCAGATTAGGTGCCCATAACCCCAATCAATACCCCAAGTCTCTCTCTCTCTCTGGTTTAAAAACATGAACCACTTCTTGATGACTCTAAGCCAAGTCTCGAATTTAGTACTTGGAGAGAGAGTCACAAAGATATTATCAATATGATCTTCCTAAGCTGGAAAATAAACCATAATAATTGAACGGAAAGAAGAGGTTAAGCTTGTTTCTGCTTGAAGAGTTTATTCTCTTGGGGATATTTTTTTCTCATTTGTTTCTGCAGTCTCTGTATCTCCTTCATGTGTCTAAGTGTGTTCATCTCTTTCTTGTGCCATAAAAGGGGGACGAAGTGACTAGTTTGTTAAGGATTGGTAAAGGACATTTGTAAGTCTGGTGGTTCCAAAGTTACTAGATGATTATAATTTTTAAGCCGAGGCCTCAAGATTGTAAGAAATTTTGAGGGAGGCAGGGAAGAGAGTAAAATATGAAGGGAAAGGAACTATTTCTTGTAATTCTATATGCGCATTCATTAGCTTAACCTCGGTCTCTCCAGGCCTCATCGAGCTACTTTCTTCTGTTAGCAACTTGATTTTCAGGGGGAACCACATCTGACATATTTGCTCATAGTTATCAATTGTTTTGGGCTGCAGAAAAATTGGAATCTCTTCAGTGTAAACATTGTAATGGCCGGTACAGGCATTTACCAACTCAGCAGAAAGATTCGGTAGGGTAGTTTGTATTATGTAATTCTCTGTTTTCACATTATAGAGTTATTGCTGCATGTAGCATTATCCTTTTCTTGCTTGCAGGCACGATTACTTCAGTGAGGAGCAAGCGGTTGTGGCCAAAGAATGATGACGAAAATCACCACAACTTCCTTTCTCCTGTGCTGGTATACGCAAACTTGGCAGAATACCCGTGCCTGCCACTGGCTATGATTTTTTTTTCTTTTCTTTTCGTTATATTTTCCCTTGCATGTGTATCAGTGAGTTGCAACTGATCTTGGGGGAAAAGTATTTGAATCCCTTTTAGTTGTTTGAGCGTTTGACTTCAGACAAAAATGCTGATGCATCATGTTCTATTTGAGTTTCGTGCCCCCGAGTACTTTGTGCACGTGCTGCTCTGTGGATGCGTGCAATCAAATTATTGTATTGTTTATTTGATAAATGTTATTAAACGGAACGTCTCGAGGCACTTCAAAAATAATTTCCAAGTAAATGTATCAACCAAGTGGTATATGAATGATTTGAGTTTTGTTTTATTGCATTTTTGTTATCGAACTTCCTGCCAAATTAAGTGAAAGAATATATGATTGTGTGAACCTTTTTTTTTGATGAATATATGATTGTATGAACCTAATGTTATATATGATGTATGACAACTTTTTGAGTGAAGTTGAACTGGAAACACATTCACCTGATATATGCTCCTGTGATGGCCAAGTATAGTCTTACCACTTAAAGGACACCATATTAGAAATCCTTTTGTTGTGTTTGTTGGGTTTAGAAAATATTTTGATTATACAGAAGTAACCTAGAAAATATTCCAATAATTATGCATCTGGCTTATGTGTCGAATTATCTGTTCCAGTCCAATCTATTATTGGATTTAGTGTAGCAAGAAATCATAGCGATCAGCGATGTTAAGAAAATAAGCAAAAAAGTTACCTACACTCTGCATTGTACGGACACGGCGTATCGGACAAGATACGGATACGGGATACGGATTTTTTCAAAATCACATATTGGGATACGTCAAGGATACGTCGAATATTTAATATTAAAAAACTATATATGTATATATATTATTTAAGTAAATATGTTAAATAATGAATATTAAACACTTATAAAATTCAAAAAATAATCAACATATATAGCAATATACAAAGATTCACCATTCCACAAACCCAAATATTAATTAATAAATATGTTCAACACGAATATTACAAAATTTTATAATATAACAAATAAGATTAATATTGCAATAGCTTATATATTCTTAAATAACATCATCAACAAACAAAACCGGCTCAAAGTCGGGCTCATCAAGAGAAAGATTTGCAATTTCATGAGTATCAACATCATCCATTGATTCAAAAGCATCCCCGGCCACATCCCACATTCTTGACTCTCCTTGTGTGTATTGTACTGACTTTCTCGACAAAAGACGAAGATTGCTATGAACAAACACCAATCTTCGGCACGTTGAGGAGTTATTATGTTTCTCTTCGTTGAGTGAATAAATGCATATGTACTCCAATTTCTCTCAGAACAAGAAGAAGACGAAACTTGGCCAAGTATTTTAATAGCAACCGGCTGAAGGGGAGGTGCTGCCGAACCATGAATGATCCACCATTCTGTTGGATTCATTCCCCGTCTATCTCTTATGGAATCCTCATCAGGAAAACCTTCGGAGCATCCAAAAAATCTTGCAAGCTCTTTATTCACTTATGTCCGTGTCTCATTGTTGAGAAAAAGACGTTTCAAACACTTTTTTCTCATATCTGAAACTTCTGCATCTCAGTTTGGAGGTGCAAGATGTGGATGTTCAATCTCCCACTCCTTTGTCATACTCCTGTTAAACATAAAACAACATAATTATCATATAAAAATTTCAGTCAATATAAAATAATGTAGTAAATATACAATCTGAAATATCAATCAATATACAATATAAAATTCTTACCTTGGATTCAAGGAGTAAGCCAAACAATGCAAGGGATTATTGCTCTTAGTCCATTTGTCCTCTAATATTGTTTTCACAACATTCCAGAAGGTTGACTCTTCTTCATCACTTTTGTTTTCAGCTCTATAGATGCGTTTCTTCACTTGCATTATCATAGTATCCCACATCTCATACACTAAATGAAGACAAGGCTTGTCTGTATCACAAAGTCTAAGTATAGAATAGATAGGGTCTGTGAACTCCAAAATATAATCAATCTTCTCCCACCAGTCATCATCTAAAAGTATGTCTCTCACACGTCTTGCCTTAACTACATCATCATCACGATATAAAGACCACTTATCACTAATTACCAAATTTTGTAACCGCTGCTTTATGAGTTTAAATCTTTTTAACATAACAATAGTAGAAGCAAATCGAGTCTCTGCCACAACAACCAACTTAAGCCTAGAATACTCATTAAACATAGAAAGCCTCATTGAATGATTCACAATAAAATTCTTAATCATCACAACTACAACAACAATCTCTGTAATCCAATTGCACTCACCATATGTTATTCCATTAGCACTTGTGTTCTTCGCAACACAAATATTTTTCAATGCAAGATTAAGAGTATGCACAACACATGGAGTCCAAAATATGCCTGGATATGCCTGTTCAACTAGCAATCCAGCAGCTTTACAAACATGAGCATTGTCTGTAATAACTTGAACAACATTCCCAACCCCAACTTTTGTTATTGCATCTATGATCAGTCTAGCAATGAAAATTTTATCTTTAAACTCACCTTCACAACTGATAGCACGAATGAATACATGCCCACTCTCACTTATAGCCACAAAATTGATGAGAGGCCTTCTTTGAGGATTTGTCCAACCATCACAAACTATGCTCACGCCTTTCGTTCTCCATGTGCTTTTAGCGCTTTCAAGCATGTTTTCCAAATGAGATCTCTCTTTTTGAAGTAACTTTGTCCTTAGAGAATTATAACTTGGAGGAATATAACCCGCAATATCATTATTTGCAGTAAAAGAAAATGCCCCAAAAAAGTGAGGATTTCTTGCAAGATTAAAAGAAAGGCCTGATGAGTAAAACATTCTTGCAATCTCTCCATCTAACTGCTCCCTAACTTGAACATTAAAAGCCTTCTCTAAAGCACTCTTTGGGACGACTTTTCTTTTCTTTGTTGTATCATCAGACGACTGATTTAAGATATCCATTGATACCGACTCGGAAGATGAATAACTAGAGCTTGAACCTGATTGAGGCAACGAAATTGTTCTAGTTCGATTTGCTTTCCTATGCTTTGCTTCATCCTCAAGATTCAAAAACTGCTTTAGTCGACCAACTGATACTCTTTCACAAGCCGCTACCCCATTATGCAAATTAAGTAAATGTCCTCTGATCCTAGGATAAGATCCACTGAATTTGAAGTCACACAACTTACATTGCATCCTCTGATTTCCACCTGTTCCTGCACCAACCTTACCTAGATTGTGTATATGTTCCCACAAAGGATAATATTCAAGATTTGGAGCAGCATCATTAACTGTTATATCATCGACATCGACATCGACATCGTCAATGCCACCCACGCCACTACTACCAGTAGCCATAATAATCTTGAGAACTTTGGAAGGAATATAAATCACCAACCACAACCAAAGCCTCCAAAAGTGAAAAATAATTGTTATTAAAATTGGGTTAACAACTTAACATAATTAATTTATAAACATGATTACATGACCTTCAGATGCACGGAAGGAAACAGTGTATATAAAAATCTCATATCAATATCATATTCTTGTGCTACTAATTTCCAGTTTATCATAATTTCCAGCTTCAAACTTTCAGCATATACAAAGATTTCAGTAACCTAACATAAATGCCCACAATTCTTTACGTTTTTGATTTCAAAGATTTTCGCATAAACCCTTAATTTCAGTAGGCTACACTTAATTTACTTAAGCTGTGCTGAAGTTAATTACAAAACTTTATTACAATTGTACGTATTTGATTCTAAGAAATTGATATTCAAAATGCATCACATGCTTGTTTTTATTTATTTGTTTTACAGATAATATTAGTTTTTAGACTTGTAAAACTAAAAAAAAAAAGTCGATTTTTGCATTGTATACATTTTCAAATAAATTGCAGCTTTTTGCTAAGTTTTAAATTTCAAAAGTAACAAAAATAACACAGGGATCTCTATTGGCGAGGGGTGTACATATAACCGCCACCGGCCCGACCCGCCCACCACGACTCGCAAACCCGCAGTTTAGTTAATGTTGTAAAAGAAACAGATCACATACACGTGGTAACCCGCTGTCTAGCAGGCGGATCGCGGGTTACTCAGCCCACCCGCCCGACCCAACTGCCTCTTAATATGAAAAGAAAAAAAAAATACTTCTTTTTTCAGCCACCACACTCTCTCCTCTTTAAAAAAAAATAGCCTTACGCACTCGCCTCTTTCACTCTCTGCCGCCAGCCCGCCACGGCGCCACCAGCCCCGCCTCTCCGACCTCCGCCACGCTCTACATAACCGAACTCCTCCACCTCCACCACGAACGAGAGCTCGAGCCTCTAGTCTCCACCACGGCACCACGAACGCTCCACCACGCCACAACACCACTGCTGTTCCATACGACTCACCACCACCGCTCCACCACGCCACCACCTTCCCTGTCCAAAACAGTAAGTTCTTCAACTTTCCCCAAATTTTTATTTTTCTTTTTCGTTTTGGTCCGCCACCACCTTCAACTTTTGAATGCTTTTGGTTTCGATTGAGTCCGGTGAACGATTGAGTCCGATTTGAGTATGAGTTCGATTTATAAAGCAACCCACAACATATATACATTTTGTTAGAGGAGAAAATAAATAAATAAATAAATGGGTATTAGTGATTGTGAGTTTCATGTTCTTGCTGTGGATGATAGCCTTGTTGATAGAAAGGTCATTGAGCGCTTATTCAAGATTTCTTGCTGTAAAGGTACTGCCTTTTTTGAAATACATTCATGGGTTATTTTTTTTTTTGTGACTTTTGTGTTGTTATTGAGTTTTTTTTTTTTTGGTTGTTATTTACAGTGACTGTTGTTGATAGTGGATCAAGGGCTTTGCTGTATCTTGGATTGGATGGAGAAACTAGTTCTTTTGGATTTGATGATCTAAGAACTGTTGGGGTTTTGGAGTCTTTTGCATTAAGTAGTAGTCAGGATTTTGTTGATGAATAGGAGGGAGGATGCTGATTGATTTTGGTATTTGTTTGATTTTTAGGCGTTGAAGGTGAATCTGATAATGACTGTATGAATGTTGTTGGTAACTAAGGACTAATTCTTAGAAATATGCTTGTATTTGTTTTTATTGGTATGGATGTTATATTCTAGATTGTTAGCTCAAATCGAACCAGCCCTCTGTATTGTTAGCTAAGTGATGTTATATTCTCTTTTTGTAGTTTCTGTATTTATTGTATATATGTTTTTTGTTGAATAATAAGGTTTGTTGTGGAGCTTTGGGGCAGTATGAAGATAATGCCTTTCGATTTATTGTGTTTTGGTTCATTCCCCTATATATGCTTTATTTTGCTTTTTTCAGAAATCATTTTGTATCTTTTGATAAGTTGAAAGCTTTATTCTTGTTCTGATATTGATCTTTGTATCAGAGTTTCAAACAATCCAGTGGAAGCATTTGATTTCTGACGGGACGACTCAATAGTTATAGATTACACGAGGGCCTACGTATTCATCCTAATTTCCATCAGAAATATACCCGGTTGCTGACATTCCAATGGAAGCCCAAAACGTTATTTTTCGGGGCTCTTTTCTTCGTCCTATGCAAGCCAATAGAAACTATTTATACTCGACTTTGATTTCTCCTTCTTCACTCAAAGCCACTTCGTCAAATTGGGTTTCCCTGAAATCCTGTTGCCCAACTTCACACATTTTCCTCGATAAGAGAAGTGTAAGCTGTAGAAACAGTGTTGACAAAGTTGAGTATGCAAGTACTTCCGATGTACGAGAGGATAGAGCGGTGGAACGCAAAGTTGGGAGGAAAAGCTTGGCGGTTTTTGTTTCAGGAGGCGGTTCCAATTTCAGGTCCATTTATGAGGCCACTCTTGATGGGGTCGTTTACGGGGATATTTCTGTTCTTGTCACTAGTAAACAAGGTTTATTCTCATGTTACTTTCTGCAATTACTTTTCGTGTGCTCTAATTTCTAAGTCTTCAATAAAATGTTAAATAATATTATAGAGGTTGAAGACAGAGGGTTATTGATTGGCTTACAGTTTTAAACTTTATTATGAATTTGAAAATTTGTTGCTTATGTTTACTCTTCTAGAGATAGGGAGTTTCAGGACATGTCAAGCAGCCGGAAAAAAGCTCGAGCTTTCCAGGAGGACATTCATTTATTATTTTAATTTCTTTGTCAAATACCTATATAGTCTGACATTGATCTATTTTACGAATCCTAACACATGATTTTATGTCTTTTTATAAGTAGATGGCAGTGGGTACTCGAATACAATACCTCTTGTTGGTCTTGCTCTGCCTCGGATATCATATGAAATGACCTCCTTTTAAACCTCTTAGAGAGGATAGTCATTTATTGTTTACTATCTCCAATATGCCATTTTACACATTGCTATGTTTATTCATTATAATATCTGCTTTTTTATGTTGCTTTTGATACAGATAGTGGAGGAGCGGAGTATGCACGCGACAAGGGTATCCCCGTTATTGTTTTTCCCAAGAGTAAAGACCAAAATGGAGTTTTTTCTGCCCAGGACCTTGTAAATGCTCTGAGGTCAGACCTCAATTCTTGAAAGTATTGATCTTGTGTATTTTCCAGCAAAGATTTGTCTGTTTGTTAAACATTATCGGCTAAAGCCAATATGATCAATGCTTCTGAATTAAGTAGAATTCCATTACTATCTTGGAGTTGTCGTAAAACACATTGACGGAAAAAAAGAAGAGAATTGCTGGGAAATATGTTTTCCTTGGAATCTTCTAATTATGATAAATGGATGAGTAACACCAAGTTTCTTCTGAGTATCGAAGTTTAAGTTGGCATGTTTTTGTTACTTTTTTGTGCTTCCACATTTTATTTTATTTCTGTGATAACAGCCCATGATACTTAATGTGCATCATACTTCAGGTAAACAGAGGTCAACGTTTGGGTTGGCGCTTAATGCGAGTTTGAATCAGTTGAAAAGTTTCTAATTTGAAGCTTTTCTTCTCTTTTTTATTTTCTCTTACTACTTTAACACCTGAACTACCTTTTCATTCATCAGCCTTTAAATGGCTCATATTTATCTCATGACATTAAAAATCACTTCTTTTATCAAAATTTTGATGGCATTCAATTTCTGCCAATTTCTCTCCACTAGTTAAAGGTTTCCTACTACTTAATGCAGATCATACAAGGTTGACTTCATTCTTCTAGCTGGTTATCTCAAACTTATTCCTACTGAGTTGATCCAAGCTTATCCGAAATCAATATTGAATATTCATCCATCTCTTCTTCCAGCATTTGGTGGGAAAGGATATTATGGTATGAAGGTGCATAAAGCAGTCATTGCTTCTGGAGCAAGGTATTAAAATCTTTTCTCTTTATTATTGTGTGCACTTTGGTTGCTTACGTAGAACATTTTTTTTATGAATTTTATTTGGAAAACTAGATGCCTGTGTCTATGTTCTATATGCGTTCCTTATTTAATTTACACAGTCGTCCCGACACCCTATTTTATTGAATTGGGGTTGGGCGGTTCAGAAATATCTGTATGAAAAGAGGGAAAACCACACGAATAAACTTCGAGCCATTAGTCACCGTTACGGCAAATTGTACTTGTTTTTTAAGGATTAGGCTTGTTTTATGATGTGAATTAGCATTTGACCTTTTTAGGCCCCTGGTGATATCTTGATCTTTACTTCAGTTCCATTCTCACAGGACGCCAAATCGCCAACTAAATCCCTTGCATTACTTTGTTACAAGTCAATGTTATAATGAGTAAGCCTATCTTGAATTATCTAAAAAGTAATTTGGGGGAGGGCAGGGGATACGGAATGTTGGACCCTTTCTTTCTGTTCTATATTTTAGTCTTTCTCATAGAGAACCATTTCAGTTTCAGTGGCATGAAAATACGTATGCGGATGATTGTTGAATTAGGGCTTTTCTCGTGTTTAATCAGTTATTGTAGTTGCAACATTTGTGCAGACCTCTTTGGTTGTAACCTTAAGTTAACAAAATACCGTACACTTCTTGTTAAATCTCCTAAATATCTCTTCTCACAAAGACACCAATTTGATATCCCCCCCTATGCTTTAACCTTAATTTACAATTATGGTGCCATATTGATAGTTAAACCTCTGTAGCAGCTCATTCATATTTACGTGTCCTTGTTTATCTGGTGTTGCACATTATTTCCTTTTTTTTCTTCATGTAATTAATCTAATAATGTCTTGTTAACGTTTCTTTGATATTTATAAAGGTATTCTGGTCCTACAGTCCACTATGTTGACGAGGAGTATGACACGGGTCGTATCCTTGCTCAAAGGGCTGTCCCTGTGCTAGCTAGTGACGCAGCTGAGGATCTAGCCGCAAGAGTTCTTCATGAGGTCTTCCTCCCCCTCCCTTAATCTGATGTGGACATTTCGAAACAAACAGTTCAAATCTAGTATCAAATATAGTATTAAAGTATTTGAGAATTGAGAAAAAAGGACTGGCAAACGCACGTGGTACAAAGCAAAAATTATAAAAGCTGGTTTTGGTGGGTCAATTTTTTTACCTTTCTTTCATGTTTCAAGATCCGATGTTGACATGTGTAATTTCTACCAGGAACATAAGTTATATGTTGAAGTAGCAGCAGCTTTATGCGAGGAGCGGGTCGTTTGGCGAGAAGATGGCGTCCCTCTCATTCGCAGCAAAGAAAATCCCAATGCTTACACCTAGTTTACCCAGTCCTTCATCAATCATTATACAACATTCTCTTTAGTGGCTTACTCTATTCTTCATTACATCTTTAGCAGAATTCAAGTTTCTACAGTCAAACATTTTGGCGCTGCCTTCATCAAGTAACTGGTAATGTTCTCATCTAATTTGGTACGAGCCATTTTTTCTAGTCGTGGGGAGAAGGCTTTTGCAGGAACGAGTTGGGTTTTTATAGGCCTTTAAGTTTTTCAGTTTCTAATAGGAACTGGTAACTCAGATTTTCCTCCAAGGCCTCAATTATTTGTATTTGTTATGATTAGCTCTCTGATGAGTAATGACTAGTCCTTGAGATTTCTTAGATTTGTGGGTGGTTTTTGTTTACAATTGAATGCTACACTGGGAGAGTGCAACATTCCTGTGGCTTTTGTTCGACAATTTCTTATCCAATTGTCGATTGAACAGCAAACATGTATTGCGATTTGTACGATAGCATTTGCTTTTTATGAGTCATATTTGTAAAAGTATGGAACAAGTTACTGTAACTTATGGATATCTCCCTTGTTATTAACTAAATGCAGAGGCATACTAAATTTATTTTGTTCATAAACTCAGATTCTATTGTACCTCGATTGCAGGACTTGATTTGTGGTGTTTGAATTATTCTTTTTTATGGTCTACAGTGTTTTGGCTTAGAAGAATTAGGTTTAAAAGAACTGCGGGTTTTTTTTATTTTTGGTACCCTAATTTGGCACATTTCCAATATTGGTACCTTAAGTTGTCACCTCTCCAAAATGGTACCTTAAGTTGTCTCCAATCAAAACATTTAATCCCACTGTGTCTATATTTTTGCGTTTTTGCCCCAAAACTTTATACAACTACACTAACACCCTATTATTTTTTAAATAACACATATTTGATCCTCCAGCGATAATTTGGGGATATTTTCAATTTAAACTCAATTTAAATTATGTTTTATATTTTTATTGTAATTATATAAAAACTTATATATAACTATTTGGTAAAAATCATATATATAAAAATAATAAAGCTACATATATAGATAATAATAATAAACATATATATAACTACTTATAAATAATAAATATTTTAACAATATATAAAAAATGGAAAAAGATTAAATTAAAAAAAAGTCATCTTCATCCAGTACCCACCCCAACACGCCCCCCCCCCCCCGTCGCCGCCGTCACCACCCTCCGACCCCCCTACCCCGCCCCCACCAGAATCTCGGCGGCTTCACCACCGTAGCAGTGGTGGCCGCGTCGAATCGACGTAACGCCACCACTAGTGGTGGTGGCGTCGAATCGACGCGGCCACCACTGCAGTGGTGGTGAAGCCGCCGCGATTCTGTACGCGGCGGCGTGGGGCGGGGTAGGGGGTCGGGGATGGTGGGGGTGGGGGGGTGGGTGTTTTTTTTTCCTTTTCAATAATAAAAAATAATATATCTTAATTTTTAATATATAAAGATATAAAGATATACTTTTTTTTTTATTTTTTTAATATATAATGATATACTTTTTTTATATATTTATATATGTTAAGGATTTAAATTTGTTATTGTTTTTAATATATCATAAAGCAACATTCGAAACAATTAAAAAAGATATTTTATAAACTTTACATAAAAAAAGAAAGAAGATATCTTATAATTTGAATTTTTTATTTATTTTAATAAAAATATTATGTTTTTTTGGTATTTTTTTTTTTATAGGATGGTAAAATAAAATAAGATTCTTTGTATTTTTAATCAAATATGTGTTATTTAAAAAATATTATGGTGTTAGTGTAGTTGTATAAAGTTTTGGGGCAAAAACGCAAAAATATAAGCACAGTGGGATTAAATATTTTGATCGAAGACAACTTAAGGTACCATTTTGGAGAGGTGACAACTTAGGGTACCAATATTGGAAATGTGCCAAATTAGGGTACCAAAAGTAAAAAAACCCAAGAACTGCCAAGCCAAGTATGAATTTATGTCAGGTGCATTGAGTGGTGGCTAGTTCAACCTGACGACTAGGCTAGCGATTTAGAATTCAACTATTAAGGCAAATGTACTACTGAACACGTTTTTCTCATTGGCTAAGTTCCTTTCACCATGCGACCCGACGTATTTACATTTCTTGCTTGAGTAATAGAATTCATTCCAATGCCAAAAGATATTTCAATAGTCCATTACCAAAAAAAAACTGTGTCCACATAAGCAACATAAAAGAAGGTTAATAGCTGTAAAATGTGAGGAAAAAAACTTCAAAACAACCTACTTCGCAATGTTGTGCACAAACTTCCATCGTGTGGGAAGGAGACTAAATTTACGAATAGCAATCACCAACGATGGGATAGAGCCTCGGAAATTAAAGATGGCTTTGTTGAGCACTAGTCAGTTGGAGATGGCTTTGTTGAGTACTAGTCAGTTCGATTTAGCGATAATCTGATGAATGTACGCAATGACAAAGATATATTTTGACTAACCTACCCAACAGTTAACACACTTAGGTAACAACAAGTGGTACTAGTACTACCCTGTTGGGTAGATTAAAATTTCTCATAACAAATCTATATTGTATGATTATAATAATATATATATGTATATATTTATTATTTTTCTTGGATAATGCATACCTCTATATTGTCACGCATCAGATATAAACATTTTTAGGGTTTAGGTTTTAAGGTTAGGGGTGTTATGGGCCGGGGTCCCGCCGGGACGGGACCCCGGCCCATCGGGAATTGCCGGGGCGGGAGCTGTTCAACAGCTCCCGTTCCTCCCGCCGGGAACACTGTTCCCGGCGGACCGGGATTCCCGCCGGGACGGGAGGGATCCCGTGATCCCGGCGGCAGTTTGCAAAGGTGGGGTTTTTTTTTTTTTTTTTTTCGATTTTCTCTACTTTTCTCCATATCCACCACCTCCTCCACCATACCTTCCACCGCCACCGCCGCCTCGTCGTCCTCCAGATCCGCCACGTCCTCCTCCTCCACCTCCTCATCCTCCTCCTCGAGATCCGCCTCCACCGCCGCCTCGTCCTCCTCCAGATCCGCCACTCCTCCACCGCCACGTCCTCCTCCTCCACCTCCTCATCCTCCTCCTCGAGATCCGCCTCCACCACCGCCTCGTCCTCCTCCTCCAGATCCGCCACGCCCTTCTCCTCCACGGCCACGTCCTCCTCCTCCACGTCCTCCTCCTCCAGATCCGCCTCCACCGCCCCCTCGTCCTCCTCCTCCAGATCCGCCACGTCCTCCTCCTCCACCGCCACGTTCTCCTCATCCACCTCCTCGTCCTCCTCCTCCAGATCCGCCGCCACCCGCCCCCCTCGTCCTCCTCCTCCAGTCCGTGCTACCTCCCCGGGATCCCGCGGGAGGGAACGGGATCCAGTTTGGATCCCGTTCCCTCCCGGCGGGAGGAGGAACGGGATTAATTTCTCGGTCTCGCCGGGTTTTTCCCGAGCCGGGTTTTTCCCGGTTCGGGAAAAACCCGGCGGGTCGGGTCGGACTCCAAAGTCCCGACCCGGCCCAAACAGCCCTATTTAAGGTATAGTAAGCCCAGTTAGCGGCTGAGACCAAAGACGTTCGGCCCAGCCCATTTTCTTGTAATACCATTCATTATATATATTAGACCTCACCAGCCTTAGGGTTATCAATTCATTAGTGAGGAAGAACATTTTCATGTCGCCCACTTTCTTATTTTAATTTAATTTTGATTCTCTATTTTTTTTGAAGTAGAGAGGGCTACATGTACTCCAAGGGAAGGTTAAATAAATACCTTGAATCTTGATCTGCCAAAAGTGGCTGTAGCTATATTAATGCTAAGGAGTTTACTGGCCGGTTGTTGTAATTTGAGGGATTCTTTTTCTCAAATCCGTCGACATATCTGCTTACCGAACTTCTCATATTTCTTTTTATCTACCTTATTCCTTTTTGTTAATCAATTTACATATTATTTTATTGATTTTATGAGAAGGGATTCGTATCTCTTGCGTTGTTCTATTTTTCATTTACTTTTGTTAATTGATATTGCAAAATTAGTTATTTAATTGCTCTTTTTTTTACTACTATTTCGGAAAGTTTCATTAGAGTCAAAACTATTGTCTGTCATTTACCGGCGGACTTTTCAAGGCGTCGACCTGGAAGTTTAATCTGTAATTTGAGTATTTTAATACTTAGAAATAAAATAAAACCGTGAATTTAAATCTTAACACTGAGATATGTGCATCTTGTTTTGCCATGTACGACAATCATTCTTGCAACATTACAACTTTGTTCCTCTCATTGCAAAACAGGGCAAATGTTAAATGCCTCAAAACAGCTTTAAATAGTGTCAATTTCTTACAGCATTGACCTTAGCAGAATTTAATTATAAGATCTAGGTGTAACAAACTGAAAAGAAAGCATTATAAGTTATAACCATTTAAAATTTAAAGAAAAAGATGAAAAGACAAAAATGTGCAAATCTTTATAGTAGGAAAAAAGTACTTGCAAGAATAGAGGGAAGACTATAGTTAGAGGCTTAGAGCTGTAAAATTATTTCTTGGTAGGCAGTAAAAATAGAATCAAACTATTAATGGCTGATCTGTTATGTATATTTGACTAAAAGGTAATTTTTTTTGAGTTTTGAAATTTATTTCTAACAAATTTTAACGATAGAAACCTTGGAATTATGGGTAAAATAGGTTTCTGTCGTGGTTCCATATTTTCAAAGTTTCAATTTTAGAATCTTTTTGAAATTAACTTTAAAATTTTTATCTTTTTGTCAAATATATGTAATTGAAAACTATTATTTGCAAACCTAGTTTTTGAGTGTGTTAAGAATAAGATGATAACGGAAGGGAATTCTGCAGAGAGAGAGAGAGAGAGAAAATGCAGAGAGGAGATAGAAGAGAAAAATAGAAATTTCATGGTTAAAAATTACTTTGTACCTCTAATCTCAAATTACAGTCAATTATCACTTTGCACCCCTAATTATATTTTTAGCCTTTGACCCATTTTAAAAGGGGGCAAAATTATCATTTAACATATCAATTTTTGTATTATGTTTCTTTGTATTATGACAATGACCGATTTTGCTTTAAATAATTTGTATCTCATTTTAAAATATTTATGTTTCTTTTGTATCTCATTTTATCCCATTCTTCAAATTTATTTTCTAGTTTATTTACAGTTACCAGTTTGAAAAATCATGCTTTAAAATACAATCCAAATAGGGATGATGAGACCGGGTGGTGGGATTAGAACCATGTACGTGATCTTTTCTTGGAGGAGGATGCATCGTTGATTCTCTCTATCCCGTTAGGTTTGCTGGATTTACCGGATTCGCAGATTTGGCATTATACGAAGTCGGGATGCTTCACGGTGAAAAGTGTGTATCATTTAATTCTGGATCAAGGGCTGTGTTCGGGGATTAATGTTATCTCTAGTAGTGCGGATGTGGATTGGCGAAGGATTTGGAGTTTACAATGCTCAAATAAAATAAAACACTTTCTCTGGCGAGCGTGCTCAAATATCCTACCAACACGGAGTTTACTTGCACATCGACATATTGGAACAGATCGTAATTGTGTTCTTTGTGGTTGTGAACTGGAGGATGCATGTCATGTTGAGAGACAAACTTGGGCACTCGCGCACTTACCGAGGGATCTTGAGCTCAAAGGCGAGGAAGATTTATTATCATGGTTCTTCCGGATTTCAGGAAATTTCAGCAAGGAACTTGTGGTTCGAGCGGTCACATTGTGCTGGTCCTTATGGATGAACAGCAACAAATTCATTGCAGGGAAAAGAGCTCCTTACTACCTGATATTGCTACTTTCTGCGCACAATACCAGTCAATGTGGAACTCGATTGCTCCCCTTCCAGCGCCGGAACGGTCTGCCTATCAAGTTGTGTGGTCTCCGCCTTGCTCTCCATGGATTAAATGCAACGTTGATGCTGCAGTTTTCGAGGGGGAAGGGAGCTCGGGAATTGGGATCATTTTCCGAGATAGCACGAGTGATTGTATTGCGAGAATTCAAAGACGTTTCTCTGGAAATCTTGGAGCTCTCAACTCGGAGATTATGGCTGTTTTTCTCGCGGTCCAGTTCGCCGTTTCTAAAGGATGGAGTATGGTGGTGTTTGTGGGTGATAATCTTGAGGTCATCAACTCAATTGTTCACAAGAATGAGTTGGGGGCCGAGGGAGGAAATATTATCACGGTTATCCGGCGATTATGGCATGCGAACCCGACGTTTTTCTTTCGTTGGATTAGTAGAGAACCCAATGTTGACGCTCATAATCTTGCACGCACGACCAAGGGCGACTTTACATGGTTTAGAGTAGTCGAGATAGCTTCTGATTGACCGTGTTACTTTATATTTTGTTGGAGGAGTATTGTAGCGTTCTGTTGCATGTCCGTCTGCATGCATACTTTCTTGACTTTATGCCTTTGTTTAATGATCAGTTTATTTTCAAAAAAAAAATACAATCCAAATTCAATTTACCACATCAAAACGATGCTGACTTATCCCAACCCATTCAACCTCTTTATCAATATTTTGAGCATACTGCAGATCATCATGCTCAAAATCAGACTCTTCATAGTCAATATCAGCTACAAAATCACTATCTTCAAACTCTTCACAATCTTCACAATCACTAACAACATCACTGTTTTCATTTTCAAAGCTAATCATGTCTACATGATTAACTGCATCAGATATATGCTCTGTACGGAGCTCAGATTCATCCAGCTCCATTTCCCTACTCATTCTTCCTCTTCTCAAGTAGAGGTTACAAAAAGGTAAAGGAGCAAGTTAATTAAATAATAAAGTTTCAAGAAATTGCCTATTCTATTTTTTAGAAATTTATTTCAATCCCAGGGAAAACAACGGCACTTGAACAGTACTGTGCATCGACGGACATACTGTTCATCGGGAACAGTACTGTTCACCGACAAACAGTTCTGTTTACTGTGAATAGTACTGTTCTGTCATCGGGAACAACACTGTCGCTCATTTCATACACTTGAAGAGCAAAAATAACAACATGCATCAAAATTGAAAAACAACAATATGGCATAAGTCAAAATTGAAGTGATAAAGCTCTAATACTTACCATAGAGAGGGCTTGGGTGATTGATGGGTCGGATTTCCCACTTTGCTTCGATGTTAAACTCACACAATTCGAATTTGGGGGTAAAATCGAAGAAGGCTAACTCGATTCGTGGTGAAATCGCGACGTGGAGAAGATCGAAATGAAGCGCACGAGCCTAATTTCAGAACGAGAGATTAAATGGAATCGTTGCCATTGGGGTGAATTTGGGGGTGAAATTATTCTAAGAACATAAACCCTAACTTTTGTTTGGGGCTGCTAGGTTACATAATTTGAGATGGTAAAATTGATATGTTAAATGACGATTTTGTCTCTCTTAAAATGGGTCAATGGCTGAAAATATTATTGGGAGTGCAAAGTGATAATTGACTGTAATTTGAGAGTGCAAACTGTATTTAATTTTTTTGGGGGGTGCAAAGTGATAAAAAGGGCTAATTCGAGGGTGCAAAGTGATTTTTAACCAAATTTCATTAACCACTATAATAGGAATTTGACATAACAATAAACAAATACTTGAAATATAGAAAATCAAAATCGATCCGTTGACTTCAAACTCGCCCAATTCTGCAATTCAATCGACATGCGACATTTTCTCTTCCAACCCTAAAAATCCAATCTTTTCCCAAAATTATTGTTATTATTTCAATAACTCTTCTAAGATTAACACATCGTAAATTAGAAGTGATAGAAGAACGAAGATTTCGTTAAGTTACTCTTACTCATGTTTTATTTTATCTAATTGAAGTAATTTTTTTTTGAATTTACACACAAGAAACAGAATAATCACTAATTATTAATATGTTATTTTTACAAATGGACTTGATCGTCTACGCTTACTTTTCTTCAACATGTAAATATTTAAACCACATTCAAATTAAGTTTCATGGTTATGACACTTTATAATTTTCATACACCCAAGTTAGATGAGCTAAATCAAATTAACGAAACCAGGTTGCACTATTCCATTGGATGTTTATGGAGGTTTTGACTTAAGATAAGAGACGCAAATAGTGTTTTTCAAGAGTCATTGGAGAATTTAAGTACGTGTAACTTTTTACATTTTTTTTTAATTTCACGCAGAAAAAAGTTTTAAGACATTCTCTTTGTTAGAAAAAGTGTGACATTCTCCGGAGCGAGTCAAAATATTGACTTACATACTTGATAATTATTTTAGATTATGACTTTATGTATAATGAATTTTACTAGAGCAATATTAAGCTTTCGAAACAAACGAATTTTGAAAATTTGCGAGGAGATTTTTTGTAATCAACTTAACATTGTACGAAGTTTGGTTATCCTCACAAAGAGAGATTATTAAGTGCAGCCGTTGTATGTGCATCCACTACTAATACTCGGTGTAGATGAGGTGTTGAGTGGTTATTCCTACAATTTAGGGATCTTTCAATATCAACCATCGGTTGTACATACAACGGATGTATATAATAATTTCTCCCTCACAAGGGAATGACCTGAAAGATATTATTACTCGACGGGTTTCTCATTAATGAATGAAGAGTATATATTAGTACCAGGAGTCTTATCAATAAGGAAACTATCTAATCAATGCTTATATCTTGCCATATCTTTATACAAAAGATAATATTAAATTTGCTAAACCGCATAAGAGATGTCCGGGCGAGTGAAAGTGAGATATTGGAGAGCTCCGGCTACACGACGAAAATGAGTGGGATTGACATAAGGCTCCTTGGCCGAGGCCGTACCAATTTTTGGCTTCGTATCAACCGGTGTGAGACTCTCTATCACGTTAGATGCCGAAACTAGCCTCTACACCTCTTGGTCGAAATTATTCAAGATTTAAGCTCGTGCGTATCAGGTTCTCGATCACATATTTCCTACTTCCACCAACGTCATCCCTCACGATGATTATGGTATCGTTTTGACGCCATCGTCTCCCAATGGATCTATGGCTCCATCTCCACTGATCTGTTGCACACTATCATCGAACCCGAGTCTACTGCAATGGGCGCTTGGACTCGGCTCGCTAACATCTTTCAGGACAATAAGAACTCCCTCGCCGTTCACCTCGAGAACCAATTCTCTCGCACGGTTCTTGATGAATTCTCAAGTGTTGGTGCCTATTGTCAATAACTAAATATGTTGGTTGATCAATTAGCCAATGTCGGGGCCCCTGTTCCGAACCAACGCCTCATTCTTCAATTGGTGGCCGGCCTCAGCGACTCCTACAACGGTGTCGCGACTCTTATTCAGCAGAGCAATCCACTCTCGCTTTTCTGTAAAGCCCGCTCCATGCTTACTCTTGAAGAGACTAGTCTTGCAAAGCGTTCTGCCCACACTGCTGAAACTTCTCTCCTCACTGCACATCAGCAACCAGCACCGGACCCCGCCTCTAATCCGCCCTATCAACCCAACTCAGGGTATCGGAGACGTGGCCTCTTAGGGCTCATAGCCTTGGGTCGCACCACCGTCTCCCTATCCAACAACCCTATGGCAGCCACCACGACCCGTGCCACCTTCTCGCCAATCGGGCCTCCTCGGGTCGCGCCCACAACAATCTTACCATGCCTAACCGGCCGCCTATGCTCCCACTGATCTTGACGCTGCCTTGCACACACTCACCCCCACTTTACACGACGATAATTGGTATATGGATTTGGGGGCATCGTCTCACATGACATCCAATCAAGGTACTCTTTCGTTTTACTTTAATTCAAGCATTAATTATGGAATTACTGTTGGTAATGGTCATACGATTCCCATTCAAGGTTCGGGTTCCGCGGTCCTACCCTCTCCTTATCCCCCTCTCTCTTTTCATCACGATCTCCATGCACCCAGAACCATTATAAGCTAATCTCTGTTTGTAAGTTTACTAGGGATAATCTTGTTTATGTCGAATTAGACCCTTTTGGCTTTTCTGTAAAGGATTTTCGGACGGGCACTCCACTTATGAGATGCAATAGTCACAGCGATCTCTACCCCGTCCTCACCAATCCGTCCTCATCATCACCTTCCTCGCCATCCTCATTTGTCGCTCTTTTTTCCTCTAAGTGGCACGCACGCCTTGGATAATATCGCTATGAATAATACAGATATGTCTTGTTTGTTGATGATGAAACAGATTTCTTGTGGACCTTTCCTATAACTCGAAAATCACAAGTTTTCAACATTTTTTTTATCACTATGCAACTACATTAAAAATCAGTTTGAACGTGACATTAAAACACTCCAATGCGACAACGACACTGAATACAACAACAAAGAATTTCACCATCTCTTAAAATCTCGCGGCATGCAATTATGCAATTTTGTCTCTCATGTCCTCATACTTCTCCCCAAAATGGCAAAAGCGAAAGGAAGATTCGCACTATAAATAACATGATGCGCACTCTTCTTGCTCACGCATCGGTACCCCCAAAATTTTGGCCTCACGCCCTCCAAACAACCACATATCTTCTCAACATCCTCCCCAACTCACGTCTCGGGTCCAATTCCCCACTTCAACTCCTCTTCCAGAAAGACCCCTCCTACTCTCATCTTCGCGTGTTCGGGTGCTTATGTTTTCTTCTCTTTCCCTCAACTATTATCAATAAACTCCAAGCCCGATCCACTCCTTGCGTCTTCTTGGGCTACCCTACTAATCATCGTGGTTACAAGTGTTATAACCTAGCCACCAAAAAAATCATTACGAGCCGCCATGTTGTGTTCGATGAAAGCACTTTTACTTTTGCTCAACCCAGTCCAACTCGTTCCTCATCTTACAAATTCCTTGACACATCGATCTCTCCCATATTACAACACCAACTCCAACACTCGGCCTCACGTCGTTCAAACGTTGCCCAGCCACATTCTGTTCCCAATGTTGCCCCAACATTGGGGCAATATTGCAACCAGAACCTTTGGCACCAGTTTCTGCACCTTCTGCTCCTAATGTTGGGTCGATGTTGGGGCAACATTCCAACCAGAACCCTGCTCCTCACACCACGACTCTCTCTTATCCACCCTCACGACCCACTTCTCCTACCTCACCTACACCGCCATTACCTCCTCTCTCTCCTCAAATGGCCACACGTAGCAAACACGACATCTTTCATCCCAAACAACTCTTTAATCTCCATAACTCATCTTATCCCTCTCCTATTCCTTTTAACCCCTCGTTCACTCTATCCGAACCCCACTGGAAATCGGCCATGATGGATAAATTTGATGCTATTATTAAAAATAAGAAATATGGGAGTTAGTCCCCCGTCCTCCTAATGTCAATATTATTCGTTGTATGTGGATTATCCGTCATAAGTTTCACTCTGATACCATGAAAGATATTATTCCTCGATGGGTTTCTCATTAATGAATGAAAAGTATATATACTAGTACAAGGAGTCCTATCAATAAGGAAACTATCTAATCAAATGCATATATCTTGCCATATCTTTATACAAAAGATAATATTAACATATTTATACAAATCTATTCTAATATGACCAACTAAATTATCACTCAAATGGAGCGGTGGGGGATTTGTGGATGCACTTTCAGAAATGCAGAAGAGTGGGGAGTTGTACATCCCACCTCTGACGATGAAGGAAGCAGCTAAAGGGAAGAAACATCCTTTTCTATTTGGAGGTTTTGGAGAATGGAGTGGTGTCCAACCAAACAAGAAAACAGAACATCCAAAGAATCCATTCACTCAAGAGAATGATTCAGTTTTAAACTTTTCATCCTTTGAAACTGATTAGGAGTGGCTGGTTGTTTGTTTTGTAGGAAAGCTTAATTCTGTGAAAAATCTTAAGGTGTTGCGGGGCAGAATCGAGAAGTGGGAAGAAAAAATTAATTCATGTGCTTATCTTGGAGGAAATTTGATTTTCATTAGTAAAGGTGATACGTTGAAGCATATACTTATCAATAATCACTTGTGGGAGGACATCCTGATATCCTTAAGGCATTGGTCGACATAAACTAATTATTCTGAGGGAGTGGTCATTTTAAAATGTGGAGGAATACCACTACATGCATTAGCGGAGAAGTTTTTCAGAAACAATTCTTAGCGATTTTGGAGAGTTTATCAGAATGCACGATCAAACTACCTCTAGATCAAAACTTGACGATGAGAAGATTTTGATTTCGACTTGGATCAACTGTGTGAAAAAATTTAGAATCGATGGAAAATAAAATTCAATATTCAAATTGTGGAAGATTTTTTGGCTTATTTCTTTGATTTCTTTTAACAAAGAAGGTGGATCACCCGAAAAAGCATAACAAGACCTTCACGTGGAATTCATCGGGCTTGGCATTATCTGACAGCTTTTTCGGTGAGTTTAACAACTACTTTTCAGAGGAGGTTGAAGAGACGAATCTTGAGAATCTTAAGGCAAACTTAACAAGTCAACGACTTGTATGGGCACACCTTTGGAGAATTTGAAATAAACTCGGGAAGGAAAAGTCATGGGTAATCTAGATGTGGAAGAGAGTCATTGAGATGGTCAAAGTGAATTTATACCATTAGATCAACTAATAATCAGGTTTCAGATATCTCTCCTCAATTGGGAGTTATTGTGAATATTGAAAAGTTGGGCCTAAGACATGGTTGCCCAGAAACGACCCTTTGTGGGCCGGTGGAAAGAAACAAGGAAAATAATGGGAATATTCCTAAAATAAGTCATGTTGGCGGGTTGGCCCCTTCTCATTTGATCCAGAGGTATGTCGAGAGGGAAACACGACCATTTGCAAGTATTCGACCCTAAAAAATTGATATTCACAATAGGCCTCAAGAAGGTAAATAAGAAAAACTCTTAAAAAGAAAAAGAACAAAAAAATGGAACTCGTTCATGGCTAGAATGAGGAAATACGGGGAGCTTAGCAGTGGTC
The DNA here is from genome assembly GCA_948329865.1 of Linaria vulgaris. Lineage (NCBI taxonomy): Eukaryota > Viridiplantae > Streptophyta > Magnoliopsida > Lamiales > Plantaginaceae > Linaria > Linaria vulgaris. The sequence goes on from OX415252.1 coordinate 79,848,078, forward strand.
AAAAGAAGGGATCGAAAGATGATGCTAGCACGAGTAAACACGAAGATGGACTTAATGGTCACACTAATGCCCATAATTTTGTGTATCAAAGAGTTGGGTAAATCCATTACTTCTCAACTCTATAAGCTTGAAAATAATCCTAATTCTTGCAAGGTGCACGATAAGGAAAAACAGTGGGTTGAAGTAAAGAATTTATGGGATTTAGGAAAGAAATTGGGGATGGAAAGTAAGGAAAATGATTTATTTATGGTTGCAAAGTCTGTTAGGTTTGTGGAGTTTGAGCGCTGAAGACGAAGAGTTGAACGTGAGGACCGAAGGACCAGAACAACAAAGACGGAAGAAGAGAAGTCAAAGGGGTAAGCGATGAAAATAATATCTCTAAAAATAGTGGGTTGACAATAAGAATGTATCTCTTTCGATTATGCGCAACAAAGTTGGTAGAGATGGAGTTTGGAGATGAAAATAATATCTTTGGAAAAGTAGCAGAAAACAATCGCGATGGGAATCAAGACGTTATCCCATGAAGATTTTGTCCTTCAATGTCAGAGGTGTGGGGGGAGGGGCGAAAGGAAGGAGATTATAGATTTACTTTACAATTTGAATGTGGATCTCCAGATCTACTATGTTGACATGGTTTAGATCCTATTGGTTTTCCTGCTACAAGTCGAATCCTAGATGTAGAAATATAAGATGACATGCCTACTCTCAATCGAAAGAAATAAAATTATCGTGGATATAACGTATTCAACGATTAGCCAAATTTTCCTGATGTAGAGGCAATCAAGAAAACCGCATAAGTGAATATATAACCTATAGAAAATGGGCTTATCCAACAAATCTTGCTCGCTCAACGGAGAGGGCTACACGTTTGCCCCTCAATCGAATAAAATTAGCCAAATGTGTACGTTCATGAGTCCATGCTAAAATTTCAATTAATCCCTGCCAATACCCCCCCCCCCCCCCCCCCCAAGGAGATTAAGAACATAAATCTTGCAGCTCAAACAAGATGTCCAAATAAGATGAATAGTCAAAAATAACACATCGACTTTGTCATAACACGACGTCGTTTAATTAGAAGATAGCATAAGAAATTTATAACTTTTAGTGGGTATTTTAATTTTAGCAGTTCAACATAAGGTCATGATTAATGAATTAACTATATTACTCAAAGAACGACTAAAAATATAACTTAGAATATCTGTCTCAAGTCACCACACCATTCATAAATCTGTAAGAGAAGGAAAATAGTTTTATATTTTATTATCTAAGGCCGATATATCAACAATGATAATAATTTATAATAATCGAATGTTTGACATCTCAAATGAAGTGGTTCAAGAAGGGTTTAACACAGATAATCCAAAAATTATACATTATTGAGACCTATCCACATTATCTATTTGGATCAATAATAAAGAATTTCTATAAATTATTTCAAAAAGCAAGTCAACAATATTCAAGAATTCTCCTTTACTTTTGCAATCAAACTACGACTTGGTTCATGCCGGAAGAGGATCTCCTGTGCCTCCTGAGGCACATGAGAAGTTCCGGTTCATGAAATAACCTCGAAAGTATTCGTTCCAAAAAAATATCCATTAAAATAATAAACAAGAACTTAAACCCCAACTTATACAATCTAGTTCTCACTTAAAAGCCAATATTTAGCATTGATCTGATTATCAATTGTTATGTCCTTTGCCTTGATATTCCACACTCGAAATCTGGGTCCCAATGATTTATGTAGTACCACTCACTCTCTTTACTGTATTGTTGGAAAAGGATATTGGTATTTTCACCACTATCGTAGACATCGAGTCTACACAAGGTGATACCTAGAAGACCCTTTTCAAAAAAAATTGCTTGGCGAAGCTTTCCACAACTCCTTCCATCAACCAAAATCCGTTATAATAACCCAAAGTTGTACCATGCATTGTACCCAATTCATCGAACCGTTTCCTCTTGTTTCAATGCCAAAGCCAAATTGCCTACTCTAACACCACTCTTGGCCGCATATTTCTCTCTGCAATTAAACGGAAGTTCCCCCACCGGCACAAACCCTACCGACCTCTTCCAACCTTTTTCCCCATCGACAACTATTTCCGATACATTTTTAGATGAAACTTCATTAGTGGTTCTCTTGTAAGGGGCGAACCACTTGGCTTGTAAGTAGGCGAGGCGACGCCACGGAGAAATGTCGATGTTCATGGTCTTCATCGACTTTCTTATGGCTTTGCTCATTAGTTTCACTATTTGCTTTAGCTCATTGGGCTGTCCGATGAATAATGGTGGAAAAGCTTCAAGCAATGACGAGAATTGGCTCGTTGGACGTGCGATGGTGAACTCTCCGGCTAGAGAAACTTCAATTATGTAGCGAGTTTCATTTGTAGTATTGATGTCAATGTATTCATACACTCCCGCGTTGCAGCTACCACTTTTCTGCCACTTTGATTTGCAAAGACCTATAGAATGAAAGATAACATATTACTTCAGATTATGGCGTTAGTTAGTTAACAATTAAGACACTAAAGAGAAAAAGATCTCAATTTTATCCTAAAGAATCATGCATCGTATAGATTTTTAGCTTTACATGGCGGCTATGTTCACTTCAAAAACATATATATACATTTACTACATTAAAAATAAAATAATTCCAAGCTCAATAAGATCATGTATGTGTCATTTGGTTGTAATGAGCAGATAATTATATAGGTGACTATTTCTGACACACAGAAAGTAAAATAAATGATTCTTTGTGGCCAAAACCTCGGCAAAAACTCAGACCTCTAGAAGAATGATTATTCGAATTTTTAGAAGAACTCACCGGCCTCGAAGCCTTTGTCACGCAACCGAGCCATCAACCTCCGTTTAAACTCTGGTGATGATGATGCCTCATTTCCTCCCAGTTCAACCAACGCCTCCTCAACCTCAGCACGAATGCTCCTCCTCTTAACATCGTCGTTTCCAATATCGAAGCATTTCTTCAAGGAATCTTTTAATTCCAAGTCACGAGAGTTGCTCTCCGATTCATCATCATTACTACTCCCATTATTCCCTTGATCAGTATCTTGGTGATCAACCTCTTCAATTTTCCTCTGCTCTCTAATTTCTCTCTCAATAAACGAATTCACAAGATCGGATAAATCCGCGGAGTGCTCGCTGCCGCTACTATCGCATGACCTAACCCTAGTTAGGTCGTGAAAAGCGTCAGCAACCCTTTTGAATTTCACTGGAATATACACCATTGTATTATTGGCTTACAATCTGTTTTTTTCCTTTTACGTTAAAGCTCTTTGTCGATGATTTAAAATCGAGACGAGTGCTATATATATAGAATGAGATAAGGGCCTATTTGGAGTTTGATTATGACGCAATAATGTCGAGATCATGGTAAATTATGTGAACATTTTATGTACTTCGAAATAGAGGAAAAATGAAGTTAAGAAAATGGAGTAATTGGAGTGTATGGATGTAGACATTTTGTCGATGGGTGTATGCGGAAATAGTACAATGTGTCACGTCCACGTGGTCATATGGAGATTGTCTTTATTATTAATTAATGCATTCGCGTTAATTTGTTCCTCTATTGCTAAGTGTGCATATATAGCAAAGAACCTGGAGCAGGAAACAGGCCAGGTTCAATATGTGATCATGTGACCTGGCCAACAGCCAACTTATGATGGCTAGTGTAACAAAAGATGAGGGGGAAATTTTGTATTGTAAATCAAGTTTATAAAATTCCAAATTGAAGGCTGTGGTGTTGTACTTTAGCTACTTACTCAATAGATACATTATTCTAATACACTTTGTTGACTGTATGTGGCTTGAGATTTTTTTGTTAGATTTTGACTTATAACTTAATTTCAGGCGGTTCTGAAATTAAGAGTTCCAAGCCCAACCATGCTTTATGTTTTATTTTATATTATCTGTTACAATTATTTTTTCCAAAGTATTAACCTATATAAAAACTCTTCGTTGATTTAGAAAAACATAACGGAAAAAAATAATGGGTCAACATTTATATACGACATCCCAATTACATGGGCACATTCCTTTACGTTAATGGATTATTACGTTGAAGGATTCTAATATTTTATAAAACAAAATATGATTATTACATAAAGGATTAGAGATTTAGAACGCATGCATCAAGTTTGACCCAGCTTCTCTCTAAACAATTCATTCATGATATATATATATATATATATATATATATATATATATTATTTTCTGATTGGCACAAGCACGCAATTATCATAGCAACAACTATTATCACAATGAATAAGATATTCAATTACTTTTAACTAGCAATGTCATGTTTAAGGGGATGCACTACAACAATGCTTAAATATAACTGTTAGATATGGGAGGCAATTCCAGGTCTCCTACAGTAGGAGGCAATATAGGAGGCGATTTCGGGCCTTCTACGATTCGGGAGGCCCATATTCGCCTCCTATATCTCTTATGTTGACTCACTAGTCAAATGGTTGAAAAGCTTCCAATCAGAAGCGGCCACGTGGTGGAAGGCGAATTTTCGCCTCCCATTCATCCGGAAAACTTAACAAAAAAATAAAGGAAAATGGCAAATTGTATTCTGAAAATAAATATTTAAATTAAAACATGATGGGAGGCGAATAATTGGCTGCTGTTTTAAAAAAAATTTAAAAAAATAACAAAACAATATTAACCAACCAGGTGCCAAAAAACACCAACATAACTGTATCCAAAATACCAAACACAAAATAGCAAACACCAGCTGCCTGTTCTAACTTCTGATAGCAAACACAAAATACCAAAATTCATTTTAACAACAATAAGGCCATTTCCAAAGCCTACTCCAGAATTCATTCAACCAATATGCCAAAACAATTCTGCCAAAACCATAAGGCCAATTCCAAAACCAAAATAAGGCCAATTCCAAAAGCAACAACTTAAATACATGACAATACATAAAAGTGAAACATTGTTCAAAAGTTAATGAGTTCTAAAAGGAATACAAGTTCACTGGCGATTAACATGTGACATGTCCGGATAGTAGGGTTCTGGCATCGGAGCAGACCCGGTAGGTGATTGTCCGATACCGGATGATCCTGCCGTTGATGGTGCCGTTGATGGTCCAGTAGGCGATGCTCCAGTGGCTTCATGTTCAGCTGATGGCTGTGCGGCTTGAGGTTCAGCGAATAGAGCGGCAAACTGGGGAGGAATCACTAGACCTTGAAACACGAATATGGCCTTCACCGCTTGCTTCAAGGCCTGGTGATCATTCACTTGTTTGGCAATTTGTTCATCCTTTTGCGTATTCACTTCAATCAAGGATGCTATAGCTTCAGTTTACTTTTCAAGCAAGTCTTCGTACCTGCCGATATGCCCGTATTTAGACTTCGCCCTTGTCTCGAAGCCGACGAACTCTGGTTCTCCACACTTTGAAAGGTCTGAAAGAAATTCTTCTTGGCACCATTCACAGCATGCAACCAGGCAGCCTTATTCAACGGTTTCCACATGGTCATATTAGCGGTGTGATGTATTATAGACTCACGTATATACCTCAACTGTCCAACATCAAAAAAATAATTAATAACTGTTAGAGATCAAATGCTACACACTAAATCATCAAAATACTATACTAATTTCTCGTAAATACATAAATACAAGAAATCAGATCAATGCAACATAATAATTCAGCCAAATCATTCAAAGATACTGTTCTTTATTAATACTAATATAATATACTAATAAACATTCTATTTGAGATAGTTTTAATAATGACTTACATAAACATCGCGCGCCCATTCACTACCCCACTTCACTACATCGCCGACAACCTTGGAATGTGTTTTCAGCCAAACCTCTTGAATAGGGACATCTTCGGGGCGTATCCCTCTTGCTGCCGCCTGAAAATTAAGATTAAAAATCAATATACGTCTACAAAACTTACAAGATTACTATAATAAAACATACTAATTAATAAAGTCTAACTACACGTACCATTTCATGTCTATAGGCTGCTGCACTTTTACACCCCCCGATATAGGGAGCTCCTTCCCTCTTGGCTTGATTGTCCTTCGATTTTCTAGCTCTATCCTTTGATTTTTTCGTGTTCCAGTACCTTATGTAGGATTCCAGCCACCCCGCAGTTGCCCAGGTTTTGTGATTCTCCATATGGTTGTGGTCTTTCCTGAACGCCATCCAAAATTTCTTGCAATTTGCGATCATGCGTGAAAAATTGGCCTGTGCCGTCTTGTGATACGTCGCTTCAATGGTCAGAGAATGCTTCTTGTCCCACCGATAGCATCTCTACAAGGCACATAACAAATTTATTGTAATTAACACAAAAAAATAATAAATTAGCCAGATCACCGGAAAAGAAAATAACACACTAAAGTTCAATAGATTATCCTGATCATAGAAAAAATATAAATATAAGGTTCAATCATACTTGTGCTATAATAATTAAAATAGCTCATTTTTTGGCTAAATCAGATGATCACCTTGTTGTTTAATCACCTAATATTTAACTTTAACTACTCACAGACCGAACAACAAAATAGAACAAATATAACCAACAAATTATTAAACTACAGTCAATTTATTTATATTTAAACTACTGTCAACTTATTTATACTAAAGTTCTGTCAATATTAAACTGCCAACACATTTAAGGAGTTAGTAAAAGCTCTCTAGAAATACCTGAAATATTTCCCAGCCGTCTTTCCTTTCGTCCTTGCTAAAATCAGGGTATCCCGTGTGCGGGTTCCTCATCACCTCCTTTAAAATATTTGTGACAGTGGGTGATGCATCAATGAAGCTCCCATCAAATGCGAGCTTTAATTCTGGCTTCAACGACTCGACCGCTTGCTCAGGCCGCCATTTTCCAGACCCTCTGTAGCCTGTACATTTTGGGTACAATGTGCCCAAAATAGCCAACTCCTCATCCAACTCGTACTCTCGATCATCTTGAACAGCCTCCGTTTCACCTCCCTCAACATCATCCTCATCCTCATTCTCTATAACCCTTGTGCTTTCCCGCGATGCCTGAGTCGACAGCTGTGGCATGTAGTAAATCACCGGCTGAGCCAAAGTGGCTTCATACAACTCGTCAGCCGACATAAAGCCTTGCTGGTCTGGCTGAACAGGCTGAACGGGCACATATTCTGACCCACCACACTGGCCCGAGCCACCAACCCCCGTCGATGTATGTTGGGGTGAGGAATGTGTCGTCCCGTACTGAGGCATCGACCAACTGCCAGAATGTGTCCCATTGAATGTGTCCTCGCGTAGGCCGGTCATCTGTGCCAACTGTGCCTGCGTATACACTCCCTGTGGCTGGGAGGAGGTGTAGGTGGAGGCTCTGATCGAGGGTGGCGCCATCTGTGGCTGGGAGGAGGTGGGGGGGGGGGGGGGTGGAGGCTCTGATCGAGGGTGGCGCCATCTGTGGCTGGGAGGAGGTGGGGGTGGAGGCTCTGATCGAGGGTGGCGCCATCTGTGGATGGGAGGAGGTGGATGTGGAGGCTGTGATCGAAAGTGGCCCCATCAGTGGCTGCGTAAACCTAACTTGTGGTTGGGTGAAGGGTCCTGTGAACGGCAAAGGTTGACTGCTATGTAGAGAAGTCAGGTGAGCCATAAAAGATGGAGCCTGGGGGGCGTTGTCCATTGGCGGATACATCATCGCTGGTGCTGACTGTAGGCCACCGGTACACTGCCTTTTGGATCCATCATCTGCTGAACCGCTAACCCGTTCCTCCCGACTTAACATCGGAACAGGCCTGCGTCGATCAGATGAACCACCACCAGCCATCTACAATTCATTACACAAAACAAAATCAGACACTTTTAACACAAAAAACATAAACACGTAAAATAAAAAATTTCTAATATGTCCTAATACTATTGAACTTGGGATAGAGCTTTTCAAAATCAGTCCTACTTGATATATCTACCACACAAGTATATTATACATTCACATGTATCCAACAAACTTACAGCATTAACTGGTGGACGATCTAGTTTTAGACAGGGAATATCAATTAACACAATCTATTACAGTGAAATCAAAATGTCATAAAGCAACAAACATTATAGAAGAATCAAAACAGGAATTATATTCAAAATAGGACTTCGTAGTCAAACACAAACATGCTGAGTAAATGATGAGATTTAAGTACTAAGATCAGGAAATATCACTTTAGCAACAACTCATGAATGCTAAAGAATCTACAAGATATTCATGAGACTTAAGTACTAAGATCATGAAAGGAAACTTGTCCACCAAACAGTTATTGCATTATAATGAATCATGTGGTCACTCACATTTTTTAGACTGCAAAGATCTTATAAATCAACACACATGTGTTTCACAAAGCTTCTAACAAATAACAAGTATATATGACCAAACAAATCAACACACATATTGACCAAGCTATAGAAAGTAAGATAATCAATGCGATGAACCAAAATATACACAAAAACTGTTCTTATAAAATCATTGCTGTGAAACAAGTGTATATCACCCAAACTATCACTACAGAAAGTAAGCTACATAAATATGATGTGAAACAAGTATATATCACCAAACACTTTACACTGCCACTAAATTGTTCATATAAAATGCGATACTTGAACACGATTTTATAAAATCTTTGCAAACCAAATTAAGCCCTCAAACGCCTTTATAGCTTCGCCCTCAAATTCAGCCCTCAAACGCCTTTACACCTAATTTGAAGAATGGAGTGAATTAGGGTAAGTCTAAATTTAACGAAAATTGAACGAATTAAACGAAAATTGAACGAATTAAGCTTACCTTAAGTCGAAATTGAACTCAAAATACTACTGAAATCAAAAGCCCCAAATTTCGTGATGAGCCACGGCGATTACGACTGAATTCTGGAGAGAGTGAGAGGAAGAAACAAGATTTGAACCTAATTTTGCTGAAAACGCCATTTTTTGGTGCGTCAATTCGAATGAAATCGATTTTTTGGTGAACCGTGAGAGAGCTGTGAGAGAGAGAGAGAGGAAAAAACGATGATGATTTTTTGGTCAATTTCTATTTCTGGCCATATATATATTTTCATATTGGAGGCGATAAATCGCCTCCCACCGCTTAAAAAAAAAGAAAAATCATTTCTAGAATTATCTTTTGCTTTAATTTAAAAAAATAAAAACACTTGTGTGCATCCCTCTAATTTTCTCCCTCCAATTTCCCCCCCCCCCCAATTTTTACAGAGAAGAGATGTATTACACTAACCTTATTTCATGGTGGAGTATTACACTAATCTTATTTCATCAGATATTTAACCCCTGTTTTGAGTTGGGAATGTTGTTTAGAGACAAGAAACAAATCAATTTTGCAATCAAATCTCATGAAATTGCTACCAGACATAGTTTTTATTTTTTTTGAAAGGAATAATCAATAGATTAATAACATGCCATAAGCCTAACAGTTCTGCATGAATAGGACATGCATACACAAATGACAGAAAACAGAGAAGAAAAACAGAGTTACACCACAAATAGCGAAAAGCTTAGTCCGGTTCAATTTCTAAAGGCAAACACCAGGCAAATCTCATGCAATTGCTACACAGCTGCAATGAGACTCATCATGTGTGTAATATGAAGTCAACAAGTAAACAACAGGCAATTACCAAATGATGCTGCCCACAATCAACTAGTTTAATCATCACCAGGAGCATGAGAAAATAGACATAAATACAACTGTAACATGAAATCAACTAGTTTAATCATCACAAAACCTGGTGATAAACTACTACCATAGTAAACCAAAAGTACACCAGAGTAAACCATAGTAACTACTAGTTCAACCAGAAAATATAAAACAACAATCCAAACAAACTTCCATTAAACCGAATATGACTAATCCGAATCATATATAACTCCCATGTCAAAGCGGTCAAACTTTGTCACCACTTTGATCTTCTGGATATGGAGTTTCTTGATCTGGAAGCAGTAGCAGAATCGGTCATAATTCCTGAAACCTCTTTCAGCAAACCTCTGGTCTATCCGGATAGGCTGAAATAACAACAAATTAGATTTAAAACAAATCAGCAGTGAATCAGAGTAGTCTTTGAGGATTCATGTTCTAGACTTACTTGTTTACAGAACTGCGGGTATTTGATTGGGTGTAGCTTAACACTTCCATCCTTTATGTTGAACTGAACTCCTGGATGGGCCCAAAAGGTTTGGAAGAGTGTGAGGCGGGTCTTCATTATCATCAACCTCTCCTTAACCATTAATGGTGTGATCTCCTTCTTCTTGCGTCTGGATAGCTTCACCGCAAGATCCACATGCATCTCTTCTAGCTGACCCACATAAAACCTATTCCCTCATCCCATGTGATTTTTAAGCGCGCGTAAGATAAAGGTTTCATCATCCTCGGTAAAATCAGTAAACTTCATGAACAGATCAACCAACAAATCCTGTAACACACCCGCATGTCAAGAATAAGGTTTTGAAATGAAAAGTGTTTTGTAAGAAAGACAAAATGAGGGTATGAGGAACTGGAATACCTTTGTAGTATCGTAGAGTTCCTTCAAGTTGTTGTTGTTTGCTGCCATTACACCAACTTTTTGTGCTTTGAGAATTTGAGAGAAAAGGGAGAAATGAACAGAATTTTTAGGGTTCAGAGTTTTTATGAGAAGAAAATGAACAATCTCAACGCTCCACCTGACAACCAGTCGAATCGACTCTAATTAAATGCCTACTTTTTATTAATTTTTTTCAAAGTCTAACCATTGCCTCGGTTAAATGAAAGACTTTAGATATTCTTGGTGTCTGATATTAATTAGCATGTATCAGATTGTGCACTATCTTTTGTTGGAAATAATGAACTTGTCCGTGTGATTAATGTTCACAAATCTTAAGGAAATTTTCATCACAATCTCTAAGGAAATACTGAATATAACTATCAAAATAAAATATTCGATCACAATCATTACAAATATATAAACATATCAAGGTGTATATATTACCTTAAACAAACATTGGTGCTTTCATTAACAACTGAAAACAGTCTAACAGGGGAAACCAACATATTACAACCTTAAACACTAACAAAACTCTAACTATACTAAAATACCTTGAACAATCTCACACACTTAATTATAACACAATCAAAGTACCTTAATTCTCAACATTCACACAAATCAGTATATCAACACCAGAATCAAAATTAGTACAACAACAAACAATTTTCTATTCGTGTACCTCAAATTAGCAGAATTTTCTTCAAGTTCTTCGATCTTCTTAGTAAGACTTGTCTTCATATTCTCAAATTCAAAAGTCTTCTTTTGCATTTCGGTTTGGAATCCAGAATTACGAGACTCTTTCAATTTTGCTCCCAACGTTTCAATTCGCCTTCTCAACTGAGGTATCACTACCCTCGCGCGCTCGCATAAAGGATAATCGACCCAAAACCACATCACACAACCGAATTTACTACCTTTTGAACAACATGTGAAACGGCGGCCTGGATTAGCGTCGGTCAGCGCGGTCTTCGTCACCGCCCGTCTACCACACCAACAATCAATATCAGCTACGTAAGTGGTTTCAGACATTGTTGGGGTACGAATTCAGTTCAATTTGGAGTGTACGAATTTAGGGGAGAAATTAGGGTTCTAGATAATAAGAGGGAGTGGAATGATAGTTTAATTTGGAGTGTACGTATTAGTATGTACGTTATTTTTGAATTTCAATTTTTTGGCAGTGCAAACTTTGGCATATTTATATTTTTAACCCCAATTTTTTTCTCAACGTCATTGCTTACTCCATTTTTGCTGAAAATTCCTGAGACATACTTATTTAACATAATTAGGATTTTAGGATAAAATCATTGAATTTTGAGTTGTTTTAAAGGTTTAAGATAAAATTTCACGGGACTCACGGATATATCATAATTAGAACCTTAAACCAAAAAAAAAAAATCATAACCATAGACAATCAGGTTAAGACGGAATATTATCATTCATGAAAATATAGTGTCTCAAAGATTATTGTTGCATTGCATATCAAAACAAACTATTCATAATCAGGATCACTATCATCGTCATCTTGCTCTTCGGTGTCATCCTCATCAAGTTCTTCCTCGTCTTCTTCTTCATCTTCTTTTGCACCTTCGTTTCGATGACTCACCGGATCGTCGGCCACGCTTTCTAGTTCACTGTCTGCTAAATTATGAATGTGGTACGGGGTTAGGTCAACATCCAATCTGAAAAAAAGGAGGTGTGTCGTCTTGAAATATTTCTGGTCCTTCGGCCACATTACTGCGTAAGGAGGATGTGTCCACAATATGCCTTGCTTTCGTGGTTTGGGTAGACAACCACCCTCTCCTAGTCTGTTTCTGAGAGGGGTATGTGAAATAACATGCTTGTTGAGCCTGAGTCGCCAGGATGAACGGATCCGTCTCCCCTGTTGGTAGCCGACGAGTTGAGTTTATGTCAACTAGTGAATATTTCGTATGTTTCTGCATCCCAAGCGAAGACAAATCATACCAATCACACTTGAAAAGAATCACAGTTAGTGCACGGCCACTTCCCCAATACTGAACCCCTATTACCTCCTGGAGGATTCCAAAATAATGGGATTCCCCTGCATCGTCGGCCTTAACGTATACACCATTGTTATTTGTCTTCTTACGCTTGTTAAACTTTGTGGTGTGAAACCTAAGCCCATTTATCAAGTAACCATCAAATACTTTCACACTGTTGATTGGGCCGCTTACCAACGCAATGATGCGGGGATCTATAGGATAATTTTGAGACGCAATAATTCCCTTGATCTAGTCAACAAAGTACATGTTACAGTGTGTTTGTATTTGATGCTCCGGAAGGCCAACACACATTTGCTCGTCAAACAATCTATGAAAGTCACAATTTTAATAGGGCGGAAGGGGTAATAAAGTTTTTAAGCAAATATAATAATGTACTTACCTCAACCATGGATCCATTTCTGGGCAATTGAGAAGGATGTATAACTCATCAGCTCTATACTCGACCGTGTTAAGGTACCTATCCCTTAGTGCACGACCAATCGGTTCCCCTTTCACATGGAAGATTGAGAGTTCTTCATTGAAACCTTCATAAAGTGCAACCTCATTCATGTTGAGACGATTGGCTCTTGTCTCAATAGATTGCTCAAAATAGTGTTGTAAGAAGTTGGTGACTTCAAAAATGAGATACTCATCGGCAATGGATCCTTCTACACGAGCCTTATTCTTTACTGCTTTTTTTTTTTTAAATCTTGCATGCGTCTGCAATATACAAAAAACAAAAATAAATAAAAGACCAAATAAACAATTATCGAGAACATTTGTGTAATAAAGACCAAAAAAATACAGTTACCTCTCGAAGGGATACATCCACCTGTATTGGACATGTCCTCCAACCTTTGCTTCCCAAGGAAGGTGTATGGCCAGATGCTCCATACAATCGAAGAACGAGGGAGGGAATATTTGCTCGAGCTTGCACAGTGTAATCACAATCGATCTCTCTAATTCTTCCATTGCGTGTATGCTTAACTCTGTCGCACAAAGCGATCGAAAGAATACGCTCACCTCCGTGATTGCCTCCCAAATAGGGTCCTCTAATAAGTCCCGAAATGCAGTAGGTAGCAACCTTTGCATAAAAACATGACAGTCGTGACTTTTCATTCCTGCTAGTCGTAGTTGGGGTATTTGGGCGCAACGGTTAATGTTCGACGCATATATCCATCCGGAAACTTGATTGCACTTACCCATTCGCACACCTTTCGCTTTTCATCTTTACCTAAGCAGTACTTTGCCTTTTTCTTTGTCCACTGGCCGTTTACGTGAAGGTATCGGATATAACCCAGTTCTGAGTGTCAACTCCTTCAAATCCTTTCGCGAATTCAAGTTATCCTTCGTTTTATCTGGGTCGTCCATCATTGTATTTTTGATGTTGTCAAAGAAATTTTTTTCACAATGCATTACGTCAAGATTGTGACGGATAAGATTTGAATGCCAATATGGAAGTTCCCAAAATATGCTACGTCGAATCCAGTTGTAGTCTGTGCCAAAACCCTTCACAAATTCGCCACTGTCTCCGTACTCAATTTGAGGTAGATAGTTAACCTCATGTCTGATTTCTCGACCCGATTTTCGAACTATTGGTGCATCGTAATCTCCCTCACCCTTTCTGAAATTAGTAGTATTGGAACGAAAGGGATGTAAAGGAGACAAAAAACGGCGATGACACTCCCACCAACATGGTTTCTTTCCATGATCAAGACGGAAAGACTTTGTTTGCTTCATACAATACGGGCAAGATAGCTTACCGTGCGTACTCCACTGGGATAACATTCCGTAAGCTGGAAAATCACTAATCGTCCACATCAAATGCGCTCTCATTACAAAATTCTGCTTCCGGAATGAATCATAAGTTTGAGCTCCAATCATCCACAACGAACAAAGTTCATCGATTAGGGGTCTTAGCATCAAGTCAAGGTTCTTTCCAGGACTCCTTGGTCCAGGGATCAACAAAGACAAAAATATATATTCTTGCCTCATGCACAAGATACCAAACAAAAAAAAGTTATTACCAAAGATACCAAAGTTATATTTGCAACATTCTTCTTGGTGTTCGTATTCAATCTTCACCAACATTCACAAGATGAAGTTATTACCAAAGATACAAGGAAGAATACAAGGAGTATTAATGCAAGATGAAGATGGTGTTCATATTCATTTTTTTTTGCTAGCTAGTTTTATTCATGAACACAATAAATTTTTTTTTTTTTGAGATTTATTATGTAATGTATTGGAATGTAGTGATATATGTTGCAAGTTAATTATGTTTGTATTATTCTATTTACATGTCATAGTATTTACCAAATGTAACTAAAATATGTTGCAAGTTAATTATGTTTGTATTATTCTATTTACATGTCATAGTATTTACCAAATGTAACTAAATAATATAATGAAATTATATGAATCTCATCATTTTGTAATGTTAGTAATAATTTTTTGTATATATAAATGTTGATGAATTAAATCATGTTGTGCTTCAATTATAATTTTTAATTTCAAAAATAACCAAATTAGGAGCTATTATTTCAAATGAAAATTAGTGAAAAAATTTAGCGGCAATATTTTGCCGCTATTTTTTTTACACAATTCTGTAAATGGTAGGAGGCGAATAATCGCCTCCCACCATTCTCATATTTTAATAATAATTAGATAAAATATATTAGAAGCCGAAATTATATTTCAATGATAAATAAAATATAGGAGGCGAATAATCGCCTCCCACCGTTCGCATTATATTTAAATTATAAATTAAATATAAGAGGCGATAGATCGCTTCCCATCGCAATATAAAATATTAAATATACGTATGACCCCACTTAAACTGCAACGGACTAATCGCCTCCTATCTCTGAATATATGAGGCGATTTATCCGCTCCCACGCGCCTGCAGCTTTCTGAAGGCAAATAATCACCTCTTATATGGTAAAAGGCACCCATATAAGAGGCAACAGCTGGCTGGCAGGTAATCGCCTCCTATTATTTATATAAGAGGCGATTACGGGATTATAGGAGGCCATTCCTCGCCTCCTATATACAATAATTCTGGTAGTGATGCGACAGTAGTTAACTTTACATTTTACTATCATTTACCTTTTTTTTTTTGAAAACAAAAACTATTTGGAAACGGTTAAGGTCACGTATGTGGAAACATTTTACTATCATTTACCTTTTCTTTTTAACGGTTAAAGTCACGTAGGTATGTGGAAACTTGACGGCGCGAGCTCAGCGCGTAGTGACTAAGTTCAAACGTTGATTCTAAATTTCGTCCATGTACATTCGGATCCTATAAATATTATAGCTAATTAATGATCACCCCCAAATTATTGGACACAACTAATGATTGAGGGGCAAAATAAAAAAATGCAGGAAATCTCTAGATATGAATCTAGCCTCATTTAGGGTCTGGTGCATGTGAATGGCACACCGAACTATGTCAGATGCAAACCTCATCGGCTTATCAAATACTGCAGGAAGATCTATAACCCAAACTTTTTCACCTGTAATGGATTTGGACAAGTTCATGGCCACATACAATCCTTTTGTCCACATATATTTGCATTATTATGGGCTGCAAACTTAATATTCTCATTTGTTATCTCTTTTAAGAGACGAATGCCCTTTTAGCAATTACAATTGATGCATCATGCATTGCATCCCGTGTTTTGCAAGTCGTTTAATTTGAATAGAATAAAAAAATAGGATATTCCATCGGATTACGGGCACATTTATCAACTTTCAAGTGTCGTAAACTTGAATAAATATATTGGCTTGATCAAAATATGTTCAAGTTTGAAAATGCAACCATATCTTTAATAAAGTGGAGCTCATTTGTAAATTAGTTGAAGCAGGACGTATATAAAAAATATGCTAGTTTATGAACTCAGAGCAGTTCAATAATAAGAATTGATGATTAAAATTATATACATCTTAAATAATTAGAGCTTGCTATAAGAATATACTAGCAAAAAACACACGTGGGCACCGTGCAATTTTTTTTAGGGTAAAGAGTGTGGTTATATTAATATGTATTTGTTATCGTGATTTACGTGACAATATACAAAATTGTATCTAATAAATGCGACTATATATTATTGTATCTAAAATAGTGACAGTACCCATTGCGGTGGGTTGCAAATGAACGTATTAATAGCCTTTCACTACAATCTCTTCTAAAAAGAGTACCAGAATGTAATTACAACTAACTTAAATCATTGCAGAAACAGTTATACTAGCACTACAAGAAAACAGATCAATTGGATCTAAAAAATTTGATCCTAAAAGTCTCAATTTCGATCCAATTGACCAATTGGATTGAAATGTGTAGATGCTAATTTTTGATCCTAATAGTGTCGATGTAAGAAATTATGCATCGAAAAATTGCGACTCAAGAGTAATCGAATCGAAATTATGCGATACAAGATAAATTGGGTCGAAAAAATTCGATGTTGCTTGTGGGTCCGAATACACTACAAGAAATTAGCTGTTTTCCAGACTGAAAAATTCTGACCGAAATCCGGCCGGGAAGATTTCTGACCGTTTCCGACCAGACTTCGGTTGAAAGTGTCATCTCCGACCGAGATCCGGTCGAAAATTTGAAATTAAAATTTCTCGACTGGAACCCGGACGAGAAAAGTTTTCCCAACCGAATCTTGGTCGGGACCCTTTGGCGGGACAATTTCCCGGCAAAGGGTGTTGCCCTAAACTCGACCCAGTTGGGCCGTGCAACTGGGCCAGTATTAGCGACCGCAGTGCGGTCGATAATAGGGACATTTTCGACCGCACTGCGGTTAGAAATGAGTGGAGGTATTTCTCTAAATACCTCCCTCTTCCTCCTCATTTCTCACACACATCTTTCTCTCTCTCCCCTCCCATTTCCGACAGCCCTGCCCACTTTCTCTACCTGATTTCGGTCGGAAATCCGGATCTGCAAAGTCTTTTTTGTCTTTTCTCGTTTTTATGTTATATTTATGGGGGCATTGTTAAAAATGCCCCATAGGTTTGAAAATTATTGGCTTTTGTCCTATAAGAAAATAATTTATTTTTTTGCCCGGTAGATTAGGATTTTTCTGCTAAAAATGCCCAATGGGCTCAAGTTCGAGTTTTTTGCTTACGTGGCAGCCAACTATACACTTAGGTGGACAAAATTAATTAATATTATGTTATATTTAATTATCAATTAACCCAATATATATTTTCATTAACAAAACTACCCCTCAGGTTTTATATAATTAACATAATGCACCCAAAATTAGGTTTTACACCCATATACAACTTTTTTTAATATTTTAAACTTTACAAAATTAAACAATATTTTAATTAAATTGATTTATTTTCTAGTAAATCTAGAAAACAATCTTAATCTCTTCAAAATAACAAAAAATAAAAAGAAGAAATGGTCTTCACAGCCCCGTTTCAACCCATACCTAAAAAAACTAACCCACCACCACCTCTGTGGCTCCGCCACCACCACCACCACCCCCCCAAACATGAAACCCACCACCACCACTGACACCTCCTCTTAGCTCGGCCCCTTAGAAATTATTCGTCTCCATCCCTGATCTGGGCGTCCAAATTTTCGTCGCTGCTGTTCTTCTCCACCTCCTCATCAATTTCACGATCTTGGCCTACCATAACCATAGGCCTCAGCACGAAGAAATCGAGGTGGTTTTATTGTGTTCGAATCGGAGGATTCGAAATCGACGGTGACTAGTGAAAATCCCGAACAAGATAGTGATGTGGCTAAAGGAGCACGAAATGACGAGGTCTAAGTTTCAAAATCGGCGTGTTCTTTGGTGGTGCCGGCGGGCGTTGATGGTGATGATGTTGGTGTGGTTGGAGAGAGGGGAAGAAGATGAATAATTAAAACATAAAATAATTAAAATATTGTTTTCCTTTTTTGTTATTTTTTTTGTAATTAAAGACAAAATATTTTTTTTTTATGATTGAAAGATTTAAGTTTAGCTTAATTAAAATCATACTACGTAGGTTTCTATATGTAAACTAATGTATTATATAATTGGATTTTTTGAGGGTATTTTTGTTAATTAGTAAAAAATTGAGGTTTTCATAAATTGAAAAGGTTAAGTTTATGAATTTATCTTAAGATGTTAAATGTGATTTTCTTATAATTAAAAGAAATAATAACTATAAAATTATGGGGATATAAATATAATAACTCAAAAGATTTGGATAAAAATCAAAAGAAAAAAATAGATTTTTACACCTAAGCGTACAGTTGGCTGCCACGTAGGCAAAAAGCCAAACTTGAGCCCATTGGACATTTTTAACAGAAAGATCCTATAATCTATCGGGCAAAAAAATAATTTATTTTCTTACAGGGCAAAAGCCAATATTTTTCAAATTTATTGGGCTTTTTTAACAATTCCCCCTATATTTATTGTTTTAAAATTTATTTTATATGTTTAATTATTAGATATTGTAGAAATTGTTAGACTTTAATTAGGAAATGGCTTTAGGAATTGTTAGGCCTTAGGAAATGTTAGAGTTTAGTAATTATTTATGCCTTTAGGAAATGCCAAGTCATATGTTTTGAAGTGCCTACAATATAGAATAACCTCTGTAATCGAGAGCCTAGGGGGAAGTACCACAATTTCTTCCTTGCGACCCTAGACTTTCTACCAGCCTCGTACCTATCGGTCTTGCATATCGGACACGATGTGAGATCCTTGTTGGCATTCTCGCCGTAGTACAAGAAACAAAAATTCCAACATTCGTCTATCTTTTTGTACCCTAAACCCAAACTCGCGAGCATCTTATTCATGCCTGGAACCGTGTTAGGTAATATTTCTTCAATCTTTGGGTCAATTAGATCTTTAGACAACCTTAAGTACTTTTTGCAAGCGGCATTAGGTACTCTGTACATTGTCTTGATAGTCAAGAACTCGGCAAACCGCTCGAGCACAGTCATCGGCTTCTTACTGTGCATTTGTATGCCTCCCAAATGAATTAATTTGTAGAACTCATTCGCCTCGGGACTTGGATCTTCGTTGCACACCTCTCCCTCAAAAAATCGACCCCCATATGCATCCACCACCAATTTTCTAAACGAAGTATCAACATGAACCGGACTATCCACATGAATACTAGTAGACGATGATTCACGTACATACGATGTGGATGCCCCGCTCGCCTCCTCTTCATGAAACACCCATACCCAATATTGATACGTAAAGCCCGACTTATAAAGATGATCCCGTACTACGATTCGATAAAAAAACTTTAAATTGTTGCATTTCTGGCACGGGCACCTAATACGATTTCTTAGATCTACGTAATCTCTATATTGTGAGGCATATTGTATGAATGCACGAACCTCAACCACGTAATCTTGATTCAAATAACCAGTATTACTATCTATCCTATCGTACATGCAAGATCTATCGACAAGATAATCCATTTCTAATCTAAGAAATTAAAAAGAAATTATTACAATTAATTCCACCTATCAACATCTTTATCATATATATTAAATTTCTAAAACATGAGTACATAGAAGTCAAATCAATACTTACTTGTTGTAGCATAGAAAATACTTAGATCAAGTATTGTTTGCACACACACGCCCCTCGTTGCATTTACCGCAATATCTAATAATACACAAACAAACATATAAAAAGTTAAGAGTGATCGTTTTAATAAGAAATTATTGAGAAAACAAACACAAAATAGTTATAACAAGGGGAAATTGTGAATACCTTACAAATGAGGAAAAATAGAATGATTTGACCATTGGAATGGGGATGGTATTTATAGGGACATCCGGCCATATTTCTGACCAGAATCAGGTTGTAAATAACAAGGGATAATTGTATTTTCGACCAAAATTTGGTCGAGAATAACAACGGTTATTTCCATTCCCGACCGCACTCCGGTCGAAAATGCTGGTAGCCGTTGTTATTTTCGACCGGATTTCGGTCGAGAATTTAGGGTTTAGGGTACTTTTTATTTTATGCAGTGAGGGCATCGCATGATTTTATGTTTGGGGGTGGGGTGGTAGCTACGTTATTTGTCTTACTTATTTTGCTATATATTTATCCTTAGAGTTTAGTTTGAGTCTTCTTTTTTTTCCAAATAGGGTATTAGAATGGAATTTGAAGCATCAAAGCATAAATTAGTAGCAATCTATGATATTATATACATAATATTGTACGAATCTGAGATGAAGGAATATGTGAATTTGGTACATCTTGGGTAATATGGTTAAAAGCATATTTTAGTTTCATATACACCTTTTAATCTGCTGTTGTGTATAATTGGAAAGAGAATGTTGCTTATTTATGAGAATATAGTAATGCAACATGTGATTATGACTCTTGAAACAAATTGCTTGACTATTGTTTGAGATAAAAGGAGATGTAAATGTGTTGAGGAAATGAAATAGACCATATTTCAAAAATTTGAGTTTTAGCCTTTCAAGCCAAGAAGCCTTTATGAATATAAGATTGTCCACAAAACCCCACTGAAGCCTTTGTTTATGCAACCTACTTTCCTACCATGAGCCGGAAAAAATATATTTTATCTTACCTATTTCTAGAGATGGATGTAGTAGATCGAAGGAGAGATAAGGTAGGAGATCAAACAAAAGCATGAGCTAAAAAGAAAGAATCCAAATAGAAAATGAGGATGAATATAACAGAGAACACAAATAACTCGTGCAAAAACTTTAAGTTTGGGGGTGTTTCTCGAAAAGTCGTAAAGTATAAGATGGTTTGAATACTTGCAAAAATGAAAACGCAAATGAAAAGATGCCAAAAAGAGCCTTAAATAGCCAAAATAAGAAGGTACAAATAATGGAGGAAAGAGTATGAATGGTTTACTACATACATCTCTAGAACTCATATATGAGTTTTTCCATTATAGCCCACACCCAAGCCTACATTTCAAGCTTACAAAGTCCTAAATCATCCTCAACATATGAAATCTACTTGAGTCAATGGCAATAGAAGAGTGAATAGCGAAAAGGGAAGTGATTACATGTTAAGAGCTATGTTTTTATCAGTTTGCAACATGAAAATAACTTTTATGTATCAACAATAGTGTCACACACTATTAGAGCACATGAAACGGATGTGAAGATGGCTGTATTAAACTTGATGTGCTCGTGTTCATTTATTCTATCTCATCTCTTGTTCTGGTCGTAGGTTTCATTTTGAGAATTCTCGCTTATGCATGTTAGCATGCCAATAACTACATTCTAATTTAGATCGAGTCAGTTAAGTAAGTTTGCATGAGGACTAGCAAACGTTTAAGTTTCAAGGTATTTGATAAGAATATCATTAACATGATTTAAGTATCTATTTTACTTATGCTTTTGAATATTTATGATAGCATATTTACTTGTTTTAGAATTATTTTATATTTTCTTAAATATTTAAGGAGTCAAGATAAAGCGAGGCTAAACGAGACCAAAAATGGAATTTTGGACAACCATTGGTCAGAGACACTATTTTGGTATGTTCAAGTGCTACGAGAGCGCGATGTCACTACAAGAAGGGGAAATGCCAAATGTTGCGCGATTGAACAGAAGACACCAAGAGACCGCATGGAGGAAATCAGCAGTTAGGGCAGACCACGCTCACGGTTCTCAACACCATTTTTTCACCAATTTCAAAGAGAAGAAACACTGAGTGTTTACACCAGAGAGAAGACACCATCAAAAGTGTTTTTCTAGATAAGTCGAGTCATTGTTTGAGAGAAGATAATTAGTGGAGAAGAAGATAGCAAAGTGGAGTATAAAGTGGGTCAAGCAACAACGTTTTACCGAATTCGAGAATCTTTTCTTTACCTTTTTACTTTGTCTATGATATTTAATTATTTGTTGATTGTTGAACTCATCATTATGAGGATCTAACCTACTTGTTGTTAGAGTATGGAGTAACTATGATACTATGAATATATTTATTTACTTTACATGTTGTGTATTTGATGACCTTGAATGTCTAGATTGAATAGTTACTTATGGTGTGTGATTAACCTTACTCTCGCTGGTATAAAAAGGAAGCACACTGGATCAATCTTGACTATGTACATTTTGTTAGCATGATTTATATGAGTTAATTGGGTTGCAGATTTGATATCTCTTCTAAAGCAATTGACAACTGGGTT
The DNA here is from genome assembly GCA_948329865.1 of Linaria vulgaris. NCBI lineage: Eukaryota > Viridiplantae > Streptophyta > Magnoliopsida > Lamiales > Plantaginaceae > Linaria > Linaria vulgaris. The sequence continues at coordinate 79,870,756 of OX415252.1, forward strand.
GATTCCGTTAACACGGTAGGTTATTAAAGACTCATAGAGATGTGGTTGGGATAGCCCCTGCCACCTGTCACATGTTCATTAGACATGCAAATATCAAATAGCTATCAAGTGCTGTAAGTAAATATAGGTGGTTTGTCTATGAACTACTAAGTTAAGTCATTGTGAAACCCAACCTCTAAACAATCTTTACAACCATTGTTCACAACCTAAAAGCAATCAATCAATCATTCTAAATTATAGTTTAGTTTAGTTTAGCTTAGTTAATCTCTCATCTTCTCAACATTCTTAGTTTAATAACTTCCATTAAAGTAAGTAGCTTAATTGTCTTCTTGCATTAAAAACTAAAAAATCTAAAAAGATATTTGATCATTGTTGCATTCTTAGACTAATCTCATTGCATTTTAGATTAAGCATTCTTAGCATATAAAGAACATTCATAACATTCTTAGTTTAGAAATCATTCATAAGCATTCATCATATTTTGCAAACACAAGAGAAAAGATAGTGACAGTAATTAGTGTTTTTGCATTTAAGTGATAATGAAGGATTCCTCGAAAAGTTAAGGATGAAACTGATTTTCTCCCATTTGTCATAGACCGAGGCCGTTGGTACTCCGCATCTTCACGGAGAATTCAATTTCACCGGGTCCATGTCTGAGACAACGCGGCCAGCACCGAAACAGTGCTTTACCCCTAGATTTTCATACATACAACCATCACTCTATTGGGATACGATACTTGGTTCGTAACTATACTTACCATTTTTTTATTACTTGATTTATGGACTTGCGACATAGTGGGACTTAGATGTAAAAATTATGTGCTAAAATATATTCTACTCTATTTACACCTAAATCACCCCCAGCAGTGTCTTCGATTGCAAGCAAACGGTTGTACGAAGTTTTTATTTAGCTGTTCGGAGATGTGAATAGACTTTGCGGTCAACTGTGAAAACCAAGATTGGTCCCTTCCGTAGAGTCGCTGAGAATAAGCGACATAGTACAATGTTCGGGGCGGCTACTAGATCCATGGAGGAAAAGTAAGATTCTATGTGATCCATCAGATCTTTTTCGTCATTCTCCCCAAAGTAAGGTGCAAGGTTAGAGGTCCTCATCTCTCCCGGTATCCTCAACTCAACTATTCATTTTGAGAAGGGGATTTTTCTTATTAGAAGGTCTTCTTTTAAAGAGTGGAAGCCTTATAATTCTTTGAGCTGATGTTGTACTAATCCATCATTCGATGGATATGCTGTTGGGAATCTCCTTTGGTGTGAGATCTTCGAGGGTAAATGGGGTTATATTCTTTTCTCCCCCAATTCTTTGTGGCGTGAGTTCCTCCCATTCTCCTCAGGATTGCTTCGCATTCTTCCATTACCTCTAGGGGATTGCTCGTTTGTCTCGTCGTGTTCTACTCTTCTGGCAGGGCGAGGTGTTCTATTTGGACGGTCTCCTCCTGGTGGTTGTGGGTCTACTTGAGAATTTTTGTTCGTCCGATGTATGAAGCGTGGGCGACTCTGGGAATAAAAAGCCGATGAGGATCTTTCATCGGATGGATAACTTTGATTGCTTTGTTCGAGGACCCTCCGAGCCCCTTCTTCGGTCGTCTCTCTGATTTTTTCATTGAGATTAGCTCTTTTAATTTGCACGAAGGACTTTGTCGGTGGAGCTTCTTGTGGAGTTGTTACCGAGGGGGGCGAATACACCCTTCGAGTGGTGAATCTTGTTGTGTGAGTGAGATGTCATGGAGGTGTTGGACCTCTTATAACGTTGGTATTTTCTTAAAATTATGCGCAAGGGATTTTTCTATGGATTTTCCACAGACAGTGCCAAAATGATAACACAGAATTATCCAGATGTGGTAGTTTCCTAAGAATCGTTAATATATGTGGTGCATAACGCAATTTTTGTAATTATAGAGGAAACAAATCTTAAGCGATAGTATGTTTACGAGATGGTTTTGTAATACGAAGATCCTCTGAGTATAAAGAAATAAATAAGAAAAGAATACTCAAGGATATATTGCTTTGCGGAATGAGAGTACAAAATGTGTTGTGTGATTCTGAGTTTGTTACAATGGGGGAGTTTTCCTCCTATTTATAAGGTCTTGAGTGTAGTTAAGATTTTGGCAACATGGTCTACATTAATGCTATGGAATGGGCATTACTTAATGTTGCATCATGTGAAATGGGACTGTTGACAACGATTAATGTGAGTTGCCCGCGGTTTATGGGTAGTTGGGCTAATTATGGCTACAAGCCTTCAATACACACATAATTCCTCCAAGTGGGCTATTTAAGTCGTCTGACTGCATTTAAGGTGCCCATCATGTGGGCTTGATGGTTCCACGAGGTGATATCAGATTTTTGATTAAGGAGGCGATTGAAAACTCTTTATAGTAAGGGCCTTCTTTGAAGCGTCTTCTGTGGTCTTGTGGGATATTTTTATTTTTTCTTGTGTGGTGAATTGATGCATTATCACCAATAAATATGCACCAATGATTCATCAAAAGTGTAAGAAAACAAGTACTTAAATCACGTTAAATAAACGCTCATCATGAGTCACGGAGCTTCTCCACCTTGAAGAATATGCCACTTCCAATTTGATAAAATAAAATATTAAACCTCTGCATTTCCTTGATCTGAGAACACCTGAATCTTTGTCCAAACTGATTTGTTCCCACCTCAACCAAGAAATTTATTTGTATCAGTATTGTCTCCCCCTATGAACCTTCTTTGGATGCTCGTGATCTCTTTTATGATCTTTTTAGGTGCTTTGTAAATGAGAGAAAGTAGAACGGTGAGTTCGTGATAATAGAATTCAAAATTACAATTATGCCTCCAAGAGAGACGTGATATTGATTCCAGAAAGTTTGTTTTTAGGGAGTTAATAGCAGGTTTCCATGATTCAACACGTCTAGGATTTGCACCGATAGGGATTTCCAGGTAATTTAACGGAAAGCACTCGACCTTACAATTTTGAATTTTAGCATAATTGCTGACCAAATCTTGTTGCACATTAATCCTCACAATACTACTTTTCAGAAAGTTGATTTTTAGCTTGAGATCAATTCAGAATTCCACAGAATAGCTTTAATAGCCACGATGTTTCATGTTAAATTCTCCTAAAAGAGCAACGTATCATCAGCTAATTGCAAATGGGTGATTTCAAGTCATTTCACCAATGTTGATCCCTTTGAACAAGTTAACCTGGACAATATGGAGTACTAGGAATAGAATTATCTTTTAAGGCGGAGAAGTTGCTATTGAGAAACTTGTTGATCTAATTATACTAAACATGTGGTTATGGATCAAATGAAAAATGATATTTTTGTCTATTCTTTTGGGGAGGCTTTTGAATCCAGTAGGGTGTTTAGGAGAGATGATATCAAACTGATTAAGACTTCTTTTGTAATTTTTCTCTACACGTCTAGTGCACTTTCGTCTTAATATATCAAAGTTACAAAAACAAAAAGAAAAAGAGAGATATACTAAGTAATATGATTTCAAATTCTCATGGAGGTGGAGGGAGGCTCCTCTTATTGAATAACTAAATCAATAACTAATTAAATATAAAAAGTTGCAACAAAATGTCACCAACATGTGCTTTGGTAACATCTCCACTCTTGTCATAACTTTCACTTACAAAGAGCAATGTTTCAAGTTATAGGCCATAGGACAAGAATCATGAATATTACGTGATACAGGACAAGAAAAATGTCACTAGACACTCGATACCGTAAATGATTACGAGTTATCAGATCTTAATAACTTGATTGAGCCGCATCAAAATAAAAATAGCAATTACTCATGTAGAGAATGACCAAATTCTTTATTTCAAGACTTGATTTACAATGAATTGTGCACCGCCTATATTGACAACCTAATCTTGGTGAGCAAGTATAAGATACAAAGAAGAATACTAACAAAAGATATTATCCTGACTTATACAGATAGTGATTATGGAAATCATTCAAATGATTGATCTGATTGATTGACCATATGGGATTGCCTATTATATACCTCTTCCTTTGAGAAATATTCTAAATCACCCCAATTGATCACATTGTTCGATTCTAGGAATATACATTGACTTAGAATCAGACAAATTCTTATATCCATCACAAATAAAACGCATATTTCCATTGATTCATCCGTCAAGCGTTAGCTATATATATCTCTTTGCCTTAACCATTTAAACCCTTTCCCACCTTATATATTCATTTTACATGCTTATAAAATCGCTTAAATTAAATTATCAAATGGGCCAGAACTTGTGCTGCTTGAGGCCATCATCAAGTTCATCTAAACTGTGTCACCATTCCACCAATACAAAGACAAAAACATCGTTCGATGACCGAATGGAATTCGAAAGGGCTAGTACACTAGAGTATTGTTTACTGAATTCGCCTGGATGGAATTCACCTAGAAAGCGTGTTTATCCTTCTTCCCCTGATTCGAATTCGCCTGGATCGAATTCACCTAGAAAGCGTGTTTATCCTTCTTCCCCTGATTCGACTGACGTTTTTTACTCACCAATGACTACGTTTTCCTTGAGGAAGCTGGAAAAGATTGATGGAGAATCGTCTAAGTGTTCGAGCAATATCGTGAGGAAGAAGGTGAGATTTATGTTGCCTAAGCCTGAGAGGATAGAGGTTTCTACTCTCCTAAAGAATCCTTCAGTTGAACCAATTAATTAACAACCTGATCAATGTTTAGGAAATTCCTATGAATTTGCATACAATTTCGTACACATTAAACATTAACCTTTTTTTTGTGATTTTAGTGAAGGAGCTAAAACCATTCAAATCCTCTATATAAATTCGTTTGCAAAATAATATATCGCTTTATCCATTAGCGCTGGATTTATGTCTTGTGTAATTAAGATTTCATCAAGTGTTACGTTATGGTGTTGCAAATCCAACCAATTTTATGTGTATGAAATCCAACCAATTTTATGTGTATGAACCCTACCAACATGATATCAAAATTCATGGGGGAGCACTATATACTAACGGCACATTTGGATGCCCTTAATAGGGCATATTAATTAAATTATGTGAGTTTATACCATATTTGGTTAACAAATAAAGGTGGGGGGGCCCTATATAAGTTGAGTTTTTGGAGCATTTTCCTATATAACTAATCTTACCTCCCCGTGATAATTTAAGCCCACAACAACCCCCAATTGAATTACCACTTCTGCCCTTATTTTACCTTCCCCCCCTCCCCCCCCCCCCCCCCTTGACTTCTTTTTGTGGTATATAATTTAAGGGTAGTTTTAGTAATTCAAGTATGTTGTGTTAATTAGTATATGCAACCAAACATGAGTTTAAGGCAAATTATGGTAGTAAATTGAGAGTTTGTTTTGCATCCAAATGTAAGATTTTTTTTTATCTTACCTTAATCATGATATTAAATTATGGGACTTTTGTCCTCACGGGGAATCAAAATGTGCCGTAATAATACTTTGTAGCAAAGATGATTTCAATCGAATTGATGATGCATATCAATAAACGTACCTAAAATGTGCCCACGAGGAAACTAAAGTTACTAAGCAGTGTCAGGCGGATACCCTGAGTACCCCCTCTCCCCCCTCAAGAGAAAATACTCAGGACACCCGAGGGACTAGGAAAAACAGATCTCCGACCTCCGAGTGACCATTCGGGCGCAACTCGAGAGCCCCGAATAATTATCTAGCTTAGTCTAACCAATACTTGCCACGACCCATCAGTGATATACCCCCGAGCATGTGAGATCCCGATACTACGACGAACCTACCTCATCATTTAAACAGTTGGCACCATTGCCCAACACTTAGCCAAGTTTGGAGCTCATAAGGAGAAGAAAGACAGTGCAACATGACAAGGAAAGAGCGGATACAAGAAAGGTCATAGCTAGGGGAATCAGCCGTACTACCCGGGGAACACAACACTTACCCTTGATGAAGGACCCCTGAAGAGACATTACACAATTAACAGCATTAATAACAACTCTCAACTACCCATCATCAAGATAGACGACTTCACCTGATTGGTCAAAGATCCGATTGGACCCCCCAAACGACCAGTTACGTTTTACCTCTCACACCGCAAAACACTATTGGAGCAAAATGAGCCTATCCCATTAGTTCAGAATACCCCACAAGACGATTGGAGCAAGCGCTTTTAACACCTGAAAATGAAAGCTTCGTCAAACCTACACTATTGGGCACTCTCTACCGGCATCCCCTCGTTGGTGTAGAAGACACTCCTCGAGATTGGCCCTCTCCATTTCCAAAAGTAATTATTGAAGAGTAAACAACCATTGGGCAAGGGACCCTGTAAGACTCCTATAAATAGCACCCTATCTAACAGCCAAAAAAAGGCCGGACGGAAGAAAATAATAGAAGTTTACTCTCAACAATCATATAATCCTAGTATTTAGATAAAATTTGTAGCCCTCTACGTGCCTTAAAAAGAAATCTCACCCCCATACATGACCCCCTTCTTGTAAACCGTCTCTACTCCTTTAATAAAATGACACTGTTTTTTCTCTCTCAAGCTCGAGATCGACGTTTAAAAAAAATCACCTTATTGTATCTCCAATTTTTCCCCTCCCAGGGTCCTGGATGATATTACATCATCAAATAGCACCGTCTGTAGTAACATCGTAGAATCCCTGAGAAAAGATTGAGAGAGCCTGTAAAAATTCGCAAACCCATTAAAAAAGTGAGAGAAAAAAGGGAAACTTTCCCTCATTATGACAGAATGAAAAACTACGATCAGGAGGAGCAGACTCGATCCCCCGCTCACTCCTACCGTGTTGATGACGCACCAGATCAGGAGGAGGAACTTATGGATCCAGGGTATTTCACTTGCAAAAGTCCTTGGCCACAAAATCTCAGGGGTCATTACATCTTACTATAACATATTCAGATTACTGTGGGATCAGTTTGTAAGTCAGAGGCCAATAGTTGCTTGGATTTGTGGTATGTGCACTTGTGATGTCAACATGAACATGATTCAACTACAACGGTATAATTGTGCTATATACTTTTTGGTTGGCCTCCATGATTCATACAGTGCAATAAGAAGCCAAATCATGTTGAACACCTATCTGACATCTTTATCAAATATCTATTCCATGATTTTACAAGAAGAAAACCAAAGATCTCTGCAAGCTCTAGCTCCAATTTAGACCCCTTGCAATGTTCACCAAGGGTTAAGTTCAATCAAGATTATAATCAGAAGGTTACAATCCTTTTGTTCTCAGCTTAAGTTCAACAAGAATCAACCTTTTAAGGATAAGAAGAAATTGAATTGTACTCATTGTGGCTACAATTACCACACAATTGACATATACTTGCAACTGATTGGATATCCATCTGGATAGGAAGGTTTAACAAACAGAAGTGGTCCTGCAAATCCTCGCTCTGCAAACATGATTAACACCACTGAAGGTCTACATGTTACTGAAGAAACCCATGCACCAGTTGATCCAAATTAGGCACTATTCCAACAATTCCTAGCCTTCAAACTTCAACAAAATGGTGAGCCTTTCAGTTAATGTGTTTTATTTACAAAAGTTTCAACTTATCATGTTAAGCATACATGGGTTATAGATACATGAGCTACTATTTGACTAGTTAGTCCACTCCCATTAATATCCCTCTTCATTTGCCAAATTGCAGGACAACCTTTGCAACTTATAAAAGATATGTCCAATTATCTCTTGATTTGTGGTTGAATGATGTTGTATATGTACCTGAGTTGACATATAATCTCATTTTTGTGTCTAAACTAACTAAGCAATCCTTCATTGTTCTGCACTTCTTAACTTCTTCTTATGTTATGCAGGACACAAAAACAATGAAGATGATTGGTTATGTTAGAGAACACCAAGGACTTTACCTGTTTAACATTTCTGCAAATAAGGTTGATATTGCTTGTAATCATGTTACTATTACTGTTAATCCTGCTACTGTTTTGAGTTCCAAGTAACATTTTAATATGTAGCATCTCAGATTAGGCCACCCTTCTAGCAAAAAGACTACTTGTATTCCTCAACTTGACATTACTATTGGTTCTACTGTTTGTAATAACTTTGATACTTGTCATATGACTAAGCAAAAGAAACAGAAATTTTCAATGAGTAATTCTACTTCTCAGCATGTTTTGACTTAATTCATTGTGATGTTTGGGGTCCCTTTTCCACCCATTCAATTGATGGTTTCAGATTTTTTTAAATATAGTTGATGATTACTTAAGATGAACTATGATGTATTTCATGAATCATAAATCTGAAGTGCAATAGCTCTTAAATCACTTCTACAGCTTAATTGAAACTCAAGTTTCCACTAAAATTAAAGTCACCAGAAGTGATTATGGCACTGAATTCATTCTTAAATTCTTTTATGCTTCTCATGGTATTGAACACCAAACCAGTTGTGCGGAAACACCACAACAAAATAGTTTAGTTGAAAGAAAACATCAACATCTTCTTCAAGTGGCGAGATCTCTCAGGTTCCAATCCAATGCAATGTGCCTCTTGAATATGGGCCTCAATGTGTTGCTACATCTATTTTTTTTTTAATAAACATGTTGCCTTCTCCTATGATTGAAAACACTACACCTTTTCAAAGGCTCTTTAACAGACCTCCTGACTATTCCATTCTCAAGGCCATCAACACTTGTCAATCACAAACAAAAAATTGAAGCAAGAGCACAGAGGTGTGTTTTCTTGGGATACCCAAGAGGAAGTAAGGGTTACCTGCTGCTTAATTTGGATTCCATGAAACTTATAAAATCGGGAAATGTCATCTTTTACGTAGATATTTTCCCTTTTAAACAAGCCCATACTGACCATTCATCTCATGTTGCTTCCAAGTTATTGTAATAACAAATTCTTGATCTCTAAAATTAAAAAACAAGAAAAAAAATTACAAAATATATTTGAATAAATTCAAAGTACAATTTGTGGTGCAATCTCTCTATTTGATCTTCTGTTTCTTTTCTACAACAAATAATCTTGGAATTTGGTTGACTTAAAATGGGATTTGATTTTAATATCTTCCACGTGTATTTGAGTTGAACGTTAATCCAAGGGCTTTTGAGCTTGATCTTAAATTAGCGATCTCCTTGACTTGATATTTGCAACGAACAATTTGATATTCGTCTTAAGCTAGTTGAATGTCAATCTTTTTTAGAGGAATCTTGATCTTCAAAATACTTAGATATTTGACAAACGTTGATTCGAGGGATTTATGGCTTGATCTCGGATCGAACAGATTTTTTATTTGATGGTCGATGAAAAACGATATGATCTTCGTCTTCAGTTCTTCGAATATATGGACTTTGATCTTCTTTTGAAGGGAATTTAATCTTCAGAAATGGTTTTTCGAGGGTCTTGTGACTTGGTCTCGAATCAAACAAAGTTTTTAACTTGAAGATGGATGAAGAACGATATTATTTTGATTTGGTTTTTCGGATATGTTGAAGATTTGATCTTCTTGGTAGAGCCACAATCTTCAAAAATGGTTTTTAGATAAACTTGAGGCTTGATGGCAAAATGAGCTCTTTACGAGAATACCTTGAAGATTGTTGAAGAATACCTTTGAAGATGGATGAGCTTGTTGGAGAGGATTTGTTGAACTTCCTTACTCTGAATACTTGAATGCTTAATTGTGTGTGTTTTTTGGTAGAAAGGAAATACAAATAAAGGCCTTAGGCCATGTCTAAACTAAGCAAACTAGCTAGCATATGAGGCGGCCTATCCAAGACTTCTTGATTGTTGATTGTGATTTTTCTTCTTCAAGAGAACCTTTATTTATACTTGTAGAGTGTATCTCAATTAAAATCTCCTGATGAGATGAACGGTTGTGATCTCGTTTATAATTTCTTGATTTAGAAGACTTGATCTATATGAATTTTCTTTCCATCTCTTGAAGATTGAGACTTGGCTGTCTTGAGACTTAATGTTGAAGTATTTTCCTTTCTTGAAAAGTGATGAATATTGACAGAAAATAATATATATTTTATATTTCCTGCATCTTAAACTTTCCATCATTTAATTAATTAGATACAAAATTAATGTGTCTACAATTATTACCTTCTCTATGTACAAATCCATTCACTCTATTATAGGAAACTACCATTCCTAAATAAGCACCAACATTGTATGTTGTTGAAGATCCAGCACAACAGGAGGATGCCCACTCTTAAGTAAACACCCTTGACATTCAGAACAACATGGATTTCATCTCAGAATCCACCAGCCAATATGCCCAACAACTTGTACCAAGTGACTCTATCACTAAAACTCCTATTACTAATATTCATTATGCAGCATTGCCTGAACCAGTTATTGTCCTTTTTGCACCCACTGACTCTGCTCCACATGATGCAACCACTCAATCAAATGCACCTATCAGAAGGTCCACTAGACATGTCACACCTCCTGCATACTTACATACAGGCATATGAGTGTTAATTACCTACATCTTTGCATCATGCTAACTCATCTATCATGTATCCCATTGATTCATACATCACCACTTACGAATTAGCACTTTGCACAAAACTTTTGTTGTAGCTGTCACTAAATCTCAAAACCTAAAACATTCAATCAGGAAAACAAATTACCTGAATGGAAAAAAGCCGTGGAGAAAGAAATTGATGCCTTAGTACAAACTAAAACTTGGGTCCACATTGATATGCCATCTAACCGCCATTGAATTGTATGCAAATGGGTTTATAATGTGAAATATAAAGCAGATGACTTTATTGAACGTTATAAGGCAAGACTTGTAGTCAAAGCTACACACAAGAAGTGGGGCTTGATTACTTTGATACATTGAGTCATATTTAGTAGCACTTGCAGCTTCAAATAATTTACATTTGCGTTAGCTTGATGTCAATAATACCTTTCTTCACGGAGACTTGGATAAGGAGATATAAATGACACTTCCACCTTGCTATTGTGCACCTTTAAACAAGAGAGTCTGCCTCTTAAAAAAGAGCTTATATGGTTTAAAACAAGCCTCACGCCAGTGGCACACCAAACTCACAACTTAACTGATTAAATTTTGTTACATTCAAACCATTGTTGACAGCTCTCTCTTTGTTAAGAAGACTAACAACTCCTTTGCAACACTTTGTGTATATGTGGATGATGTACTTCTTATAGGGAATGATATCACTTAAATACAGAAACTAAAGACATACCTAGACCAACAATTCACTATTAAAGACTTGGGAAACTCAAGTACATATTGAAAGCAAGAAGAAACAAATGCATATATATGTGCCAAAGAAAACATGCTTTGGATATATTGAATGAAGCAGGCTATCTTGGTTGCAAACCAAGCACCACTCCAGTCCTGCAAGATTAGAAGCAACTGGTGCACCCCTCCTTCCAGATCCAATTATCCATAGAGACTTGTGGGAATGCTGTTATACCTAACAATAACAAGACCAGACTTGAAGTTTAGCATTCAAAGTCTTACTTAACCCATGTCTAAACCTACAACTACTAATATGCATGCAGCTTATAGACTTCTCAGATATATAAAATCCACACCAGGCAAATGAATCTTCAATCCAACATCCTTTGAAACTCACCTAAAGGGCAATTGTGATAGTTGTAGTCACAAATTCTTGAATAAGTAAAACAAGAAAAAGAATACAAAATAATTTTTGAATAAATTTAAAGATACAATCGAGGTTCAGTCTCTATTTATTCCTCTGATTCAATTCTACAAGAACAATAGTAAAATTGGTGGTGAAAATCTTCAATTTGATCTTCACTGAAATGATTTGAACTTGGGGAAACGTTAATTCGAGGGTCCTTGGACTTGATCTCGGATTAAACGGTGGTTTGATTTGAGGATTTGATGAACATGGATTTGACTTGAGGACTTGATGAAGGATGATATGATCTTCGTCCTTAGTTCTTTGAATATGGGGGCTTTGATCTTCCTAGTACGGATTTTGATCCTCAAAAACAGTTTTTCGAGAGTCTTGTGACTTGATCTCGGATCAAAATGGATTTTTTGGTTTGAATGTTGTTGAAGAACGGTATGAATTTGATTTGGACTTCTTGAATTTGTTGAAGATTTGATCTTCTTGGCAGAGGCACGATCTTCAAAAAACGGTTTTTGGATGAACTTGAGGCTTGATGGCGGATTGAAAGAAGTTCTTAACGAATAACATCTTGAAGATGGATGAAGGATACATTGAATGCCGCGAAGAACGCTTGAAGATGGATGAACTTGGTGGAGCAAAAAACTTAGAGCTTTTCTCTCTTCAACTTGTGAATATTTGTGTGTTTTCTTTATGAGAGGACCCCTATTTATTGTTGTAAAACCCTAGAGCTCATTGCTTGTGATTGGTCGGTTTTATTTCAAGATAAGCATGGATTTAATTTAATCTTGCTTATCAAGAAACACATCATATTTCCACACGGCTTAACATCATTGGTTGAAATGCTCCATCTTTTCCACGTGGATTTATTTGATTTGTTGAATCACCTCATCATTTTCCATGTGACTTTATTTGGTTGATTGCAATTCTCCATCTTTTCCATGTGGCTTTTTTAATTGGTCAATCAAATAGATATTAGAAAATCAATTAATTAACCTATTAATAATTGGAATTTAATTTAGTAAAATTCCAAATTAGAAATAGAAATAATCAATTTAATTTCTAAAAATTTAATTTGACACTTGTCAATATTTAATTGGAGTAGACAAAATTTATTTGTCTACAAATGCCCCCTTGCAACTTGTCACGAATATCATCGTAAAAATGCGTCTTGAAGTGAATATGTCGCAACATATTTATTTTCGGGCCATTAGTAAGATTTGATGAAATATATATACTTCATTTAGAAAAAATCAACATTTGGGGACTTCCATGTGAATTAATTGAGGGACCAACATGCAATTTGTGTACAAACCATTTCTTTTCCCCTTTTTCTTTTTCTTTTTTTGCATACCACACCGTCCACACGTGACATTTTTTCCTTTTTCTTTCTTTCTTTCTTGTTTTTTTTTAGACTTGGTCTATGTGGACCAAGTGCACCATATAACTTCTTCTAGTCTTCTTCTCCAAATCACGTAACCCAGCCATTAACAAATTCTGAACATGATACTTCACAAAAAAGGAGAGTAAAGTAAAGTAGATCTTAAGGTAGAAAGCGGTACAGCAATGGCCGGCGGCGTGGAGGAGGCGGAGAGCGACCCTGCTGTCGACGCCGCCGCTGACAAGCACGGCCACTTTCAGAGGCTTCTTCTCCGGTAAGCAGCACGACGAGTATTCAGGGTCAATAATCGTTCAAAGCCGTGGGAAGTTGATGTCAAAGGCGACGATTGCGAAGACTCGAGGGGCGCGGCGGATGAGAGAGAAGATAGGGGCCGAAAAATGTGAACGAGCGGCTGAGATTTAATCAAGAAGGACTTCTAATCCTGCTCCAACTGGCACTGCGAAACGTGAAGCTCTGCGATTTCTCATCCTTTGAATTTCTGATTTTGAATTTAACCAAGCTTAGGAGACATGAATCAGCTTGTTTAATTTAATTCCATGAGACTCCTAACTGATCTCCAATTTTAATAACCGTACAAATCAGATGGAATACGATTCTAATTTAAGAGTTTCATAGGATTAATAAAGAAGAAATCTGAACACTTCAAGAACTCTAATCCGAAACAGGAGATCAATTCGGATCCGACTGAAATTGCAATTGAACCAAACCCTATATAAAGAGCCAAACCCCACGATCTCTTCTTCACCACCAAAACACCAACTCATTCTCTACTGCTCTTTCTTCTTCCTCTTCTTCTAAATATTTTTTTCTGTCTGTTTCGTCCAGCGACAAAGACGAGCAAAAAGTTTGCGACTGAGTCGACGGCAAGGTGGAGAGAAACTTGAAGCGCCTGTTTCTTTCTTTTTTCTCTTTTACTGATCACTCTTTTTCTTCTTCTTTCTGCTTGCAGGTCGCAGCGGGTAGGATTTAAAAAAAAGCTCACACTACAATTGCAAAAAAAAAGACACAAGTTTTTGGTATTATTATTTCTCACCCCTTTTTTTTTTTTTTTTTTTTTTTTTTTTTGGATGCCCTTTTTTTTTTTTTTTTTTTCTAACTCTTTTGTTTGCCTTTTTGTGTTGACAGTCCACGCACAATGGTGAAATTTGGTCATGCCTATAATTCGAAGGGAGTTGAGACTCTAACCATCACCGGTGATGACAACCGACGGGACACAATATTAGAAGTCGGTACCCCTCTTGCCGGAATTTACACAAGTCGATGGCCCACTTTGATTAACACCATTAAACCCAAAGACTGGACCGAAGAGCTTCCCAAGTCCTCCAATCGATCTATGTCGTCGCTCGTGCTCCGGTCTCCTCACCACCGAATATCAAACGATGATCTTCCTTTCGACACCTTGGGGCAACGTATTGCCAAAGGAGATACCATATGGGGCGATGCATTTCTTCACTTTCCCGGCGAAATCCAATACTTCCCCGTATATTGGGAGTGGACAGGAGATGTCCTTGTTCGGTGCAAGCCTACGCTTACTTCCACCAATACGTACGAGCCAATCTATGCATCCCTGTTCACGTATGAGTGCAATTTGGAAATCATAAAAGCCTTATGCGAAGCGTGATCACCGTCTACAAACACCCTTGTCACTTCACTTGGAGAGCTCTCGATCTCCTTGTGGGACTTGAAACATCTTGCTGGTCTGCCCATATTTGGATCCATATATGATGAAGTCATACCAAGCGAGAGAGAACCTTTTGGCAAAGAGAAAGACAACTATCACTTGTCGCGGTCATGCAGAGCTTTGTTCCACGCGTTTCACTTAATCTGAGCACATGTTGGTGATGACGATCCTCGAGTGCCAATCAAAGAGTGGGTTAACTTTTGGTCGAAGAAAGAAGTCAAGTACAAATGTCTCCCATCACGCAAGGAGAGGAAAAGCGTGTGCCGACCTCAAGCGACGCACAACCCTTCTGGAAAGCTCGAACCATGCAGTCGGTGGTCATCGCAAGAAGAGATCATATTTTCACAACTCGGTATCAAAGGTTGTTGGAAGGAAGAGACATTTTTGGTCGCGCACTTAGCTTGTTGGTTGTGCATCTTTGTTCTCCCTATAAAGGATGTTGGCTTTATCCATCCAAGTACATTCAAGATGGCGAGTCTTATAGCCGACGGTCAAAGAGTATGCCTTGCCATTCCGGTACTAGCGTCTATTTACAAAAGGTTGAATGCAATATCAAGGTCTACTCGACCGTCTCGAGGGTGCCCTCATTTTCTGGTCCATTTCGTTTACGGGTGGTTGGCGCTATACTTCAAGACTCAGTTTTCTATCCACCCAGAGTCGTAGAAACCTAGAATGACGGTATTTTCTGGAGAAAATGGAGAAAGGTCTTTTGATCCAAAAGAAGCCCGCAAGAGGATTTACAAAGGAGACTACACCACTTGGGCATGCAACCTTCTTCCAAACGTCAATAACTTCGCACTTGTGGATTGCGGTACCCTTGGTGAAGCAGAGCATGACTATTTTATCAACCTTCGATCGTGGTATCTTACTCTGAGCCAAGGCGAGACTTATGATGTTGAGCCCTATAGTCCACATCGATTCGGCCGACAGTTTGGATATTATCAAGACGTCCCTGGCGTACTCAAAAATGACTACCACGAAGCTTCTTTGGATGAAGGACTTCGTTTTTGGAGGTTAAGTCTTGCACAAAGAACATATTCAAAGGCTTGGATTCCCAATGCTCCTCTTAACGCAAGAAGGCACTTTTCATATAGTTATAAGTCATGGATAACCAAAACCCATATGAGCTACCTTGAAGACAATATCGACTCTTTACTTTCGCCTCAAAAGCGCTTGATACTTGGTGGAGATGACAAGGTTGCACAAAGTCATGACAACCAAATTATTCCTCTTAGGAAGAACTCGTGAGACTCGCCACACATTGCGGTAGAGGAATCAGCGAAAAGAAAAAGCGTTGTGAAAGAGAGCGGCAGCAGCGAAAATGACGACCGCAACTAGAAGAGGGTTAAGAAAGACTCGAGTGTCTCGCATCATAGAGAAGTCAATTCTCCTTGCTGCCTTTCGAGCACCCCATCCGCGACATTTGACTTGGCCGTGCAGGTATTGGTCAACTTCGCTCTTTATTTCCATACATATATAAATATATATACATATATATGTATACATATGTATATGTTCCTAACTTTCGACATATCCCTTGTAGGCGGATAAAGAGAGGATTTCTGCTTTGAAGGGTGATGAGCAATATCCTCAGACAAGCGAAGGGTCTACTTCATGTGTTGGCACTAAACCTTCAAGAAATGACCAAGTGCATTTGAAACCAAAAGACTCAAAGAATGGTAAGGAGAACTCTCCACTTGTTGTCGTCTCTGTTTTCAAGGGTGAAAGTCTATTAGAACTTCATGACAAGAGGTATCTCAACTCCCTATGGGCCGATGTTAGCGAGAGGATTGTTTGTGCACCAATTAACCAAATCTCTTCTTTTAAAGATGAATTCCGCATTGTTTTTGAAAGAATGAAGTTGGTTGGGAAGGAAAAAGTTGCACCCTTAGAGGCCTTAGTGAACAACCTTTTTGATCAAGTTGCTGCTTATGATGTGCGAAACTCCGTAGTATTGGAAAGCTCATCACTTCTTCAACAAATTTCAGAAATAGGGGGCCAAATATCCGATGCCAAAGCTGACAAGGAAAAGGGATCCTCACAAATTAAGTCCACCGAAGATGAACTTCAAAGTGTTAAAGGAAGATTGAAAGACTTAAAGTCGCAGAAAGAAAGCTTGACGTCATCCTTAAAGAGCCAAAAAGAGTTTGTTCGAGGTTCCGAAGATAAGATCTCTAATTTGGAAGAGAAGATGTTCGTCCTTAGAAGCACTCCTTCAGTTACTGACGCAGAGATGGAAGAATTGGACGTTATGAGGATACACTTGGAGACTGCACAACTGGAGTTGGGGGATGTGAGGCCCTTTCTTTGAGGGAGATTTCCCTCGTTTTGTTTTTCTTCATCTTTGCTTTAGTGGTATACTTCATTCTGTTTTGCTTTAGATTTGTAGCATCATCAAAACTTAGAGATTAATAAAAGATTTACCTTTATTTATCTCATTTTGAGTTATTCATTGAATTTGGCATTATGTTTCTTTCCCATGAATACTGTAACATAACGCAACAAAAACAACTTAAGCAATTTTCATGACTGAACTTAGAAAACTTAGAAGCTGCCTACGTACCTTAATAAAAGGATCAAGTCATAACGTAGTTCAAAAGAAATCAAGATTGATTGAAGGGGTGTCGTACACAGTTTATACTCATGTGGGCCAGGAGTAACATGCAGTTTAAGCTCGTGCGTTATGGAGCATGCTTCAGTCATCAAGGGTAGTATTGTTTCAAGAATTTTCCATTGATAGGACCAACTCTTAATCCATCTTCGGCAACCAACTTATATGCGCCATTAGTGTAAACCTCTGTGATGACATAAGGACCATCCCACTTTGAAGTGAACTTGTTTCCGGTTCGATGAGCGATAATGATGGGCCTTCTCACTGCGAGAACCAAATCACCAACTTGAAAGGAGCGTCGGCGGACCTTTTTGTTAAAAGACCTGGAGATACGAGCTTGATAGCACTCAAGTTTTTGTTGCGCTTCTAGTCTTCTCTCATCAAGGGCATCCAGCTCTTGCAAGCGCAAACGAGCATTTTCTTCTTCGGTGAGTCCTTCTTGCAGAGCTATCCTTAAATACGGGATTTGTTGCCCAAGAGGGAGAACTGCCTCTACTCCATAGACCAACGCATACGAGGTTGCTTGAGTTGGCGTTCTGTGTGTAGTTCTATATGCCCATAGAGCTTCTCCAATTCTTTCATGCCAATCCTTCTTCGACTTCGCCACTACTTTCTTTAGCAAGTTGCAGAGAGTTTTGTTAAATGCTTCGGCGACGCCATTAGAAGCAGCATAATACATGGAAGAGTTTCTTTGCTTGAATCCAAACTTCTCACACAACTTGTCTACCAGACTATTGCAAAACGGCTTTCCATTATCAGTAATGATGCACCGGGGAACTCCGTAGCGGTAAATTATATTGGTACGAATGAAGTTGATAACAGTCTCCTTTTTGACTTCTTTGAGAGGCACAGCTTCGGCCCATTTTGAGAAGTAGTCAATTGCAGCCAAGATGTACAAGTGCCCGCCAGAAGACTTTGTCATAGGACCGACAGCGTCAAAACCCCACGAATCAAAAGGCCAAGAAGCTACAATCGGATGTAAAGGTTTAGGCGGTTGATGGATGAAGTTTGCGTAGAATTGACAAGCTCGACATCTTTGTGCGTACTTCATGCAATCTAAAACCATGGTAGGCCAGTAGTAGCCAATTCTTTTGATGCGAAAATGTAACTTTGGCCCAAACTGATGAGCTTCACAAATTTCGGAATGAGCCTCTTTCATAGCTTGCATAGCTTCTTCTTTTCCTAGGAAGTGCAAGAAAACCACCTCGAACGAGCGCCTATAGAGTGTGTCTTTATAGAAGATGAAGCGGGATGCACGACGCCTAATGTCGATCTTTTGACGTACGTCATCGGGTAATTTTTCGTACTTCAAGTAGTCCACGAATGATTGTCGCCAATCTTCTACTTCAATTTCGTATACCTCCACAACATGACTTTCATTATTATTACCTTGCTCACCGTCGTCTTCTAGAATAGGTGGGAGTACCCATTTTTGGCACACGGGTATGGACGTCTTCTCTTCTGATGTAACCAACATAGAAGCGAGTTTAGCTAATGCATCATCTTGCCCATTATCTTTCCTCGACACATGCTCTACCGTAACGTCACCAAGAGTTTTGATCAATCTTCTTGCATACTCAACATATGGTAGGAGCTCTGGCTTCTTAACCTCAAATTCACCATACAATTGATTGACGACCAACTTGGAATTGCCATACACTTTTAGGTGAGGTTGCCTCAGCTCAATTGCCATTTCTAACCCGAGTATCAACGCTTGATATTCCGCAACATTGTTTGAGCAATTTTGAGTTAATGTGAAGGAATACGGCAAGACCTCTCCATTAGGTGTGAGAAAGATAACGTCGGCGCCGGCTCCATTTCTATGTGTGGCACCATCAAAGTACATTTCCCATGGAGGAGTGACCTCAATCACGAGCGCATCTTCATCGGGTAAGTCGTCCATTAACTCCCACTCGGCAGGAATAGGGTGGTCAGCTAGAAAATTCGCCAATACTTGTCCTTTCACAACCTTTTGGGGGATATATGCAATCTCAAACTGTTGCAGCTGAAGGTACCATCTTGCGAGTCGGTCAGACAACACCGGCCTCGTCATGACATACTTCAAAGGGTTTGCTCTGGATACAAGACGAATGGTATGAGCTTGGAAGTAATGCTTCAATTTTTTAATCGAGAACACAAGGGCTAGGCAAAGCTTTTCGATAGGAGCGTACTTCAACTCATTTGGCGTCATTGTTCGGCTTAGGTAATAAAGTGCATTTTCCTTCCCTTTGTCATTTTCTTGGGCGAGCAATGCCCCCACCGATCTTTCTTGGGCAGCAATATATAGGATCAAGGGACGTCCCGACACAGGAGCGGCTAAGATGGGAGGTTTCATCAGATATGACTTGATTCGTTCAAAAGCATTGCGACAAGATTCATCCCACCTAAATGGAACGTCTTTCTTCATCAAGTGACTGAAAGGTTGGCAACGACCGACTAAATTTGAGATGAACCTTCGGAGATACGCCATTTTTCCTTGTAGACTTTTGAGTTCATGAATATTTCGTGGCTCCGACATCTTAACTATCGCATCAATCTTGGCTTGCTCGATTTCAATGCCTCGCTGACGAACAACGAAACCAAGGAACTTTCTGGATGTTACGCCAAATGCACACTTCATAGGGTTCATCCTTAATTGATACTTCTGCAGTCGCTCAAAGACTTTCTGTAAGTCACTTATGTGATCTTTCCTTTCCCTCGACTTTACGACAAGATCATCCACATAACACTCAACGTTCTTGTGCAACATGTCGTCGAAGATATTTTGCATTGCCCTTTGATAGGTAGCACCTGCGTTCTTCAATCCAAACGGCATCACCTTGTAACAATATGTACCCTTTGGAGTACGGAAAGCAGTCAGTTCTTCGTCTCGTGGAGCCATGCGAATTTGGTTATATCCGGATGATCAGTCCATGAAAGACAAGGCTTCGTGTTCCATGGTAGCATCAATCATTAGTTCAGCAATCGGTAGAGGAAAGTCATCATTGGGGCATGCTTCGTTCAAGTCTCTAAAGTCGACGCAAACCCTGATTTGTCCATTCTTCTTTCTTACCGGCACAATGCTAGAAATCCAAGTTGGGTATTTGACTTCTCTAATGAACTCGGCTTCAATGAGCTTGTTGACTTCGACTTCGAGCAATGGGACTAAGTCAGGTCTAAACCTTCTTTGGGCTTGCTTGACGGGACGAACATCTTTCTTTACCAGCAAGTTGTGTACCGCCACCTTCGGGTCCAAGCCTGGCATTTCTTTGTATGACCAAGCAAACACATCCTTGAACTCGTGCAACAACTCAACGTAACTTTGTTCTTCATCAGCTCCGAGCAATGCACTTATGTAAATTGGCCTCGGGACATTGACGCTGCCCAAGTTTATCTCTTTTAACTCATCAACAGTGGCCTTGACACCCTCCTCCAACTCAACAGGCGCATCTTCGGCGTCTTCTTCAACATCTTCTTCATGAGAAGTGATATGGCATGACGACCCTACACTCTCTTCATCTCCGTCTTTGGTCTTCGTGAGCACCACGGTTTGCAATTTGACTTTGAGCGTTTCACCACAAGACACTATCAAGCCATCACGGCGAGTCATCCGAGATTGGATCAGACTTTGAACTTTCTTAGACTTTGATAACTTGAGGTTTCTCTTAGCGTGTGTCGACATATGCGGAACGCTCAACCTTTTCCAGTCGAACCTTTTATTTGGACCAAGTCTATCAAAGACTGTTTTATTCGGACCAAGCCTATCAAAGACCGTTCTATTCGGACCAAGTCTATCAAAGACCGTTTTAAAGTGCATAGAGGCAAGATATTGACTGCAGAGCCTCCGTCAATCAACATTCGATTGACTCTTTGCTTGCAAATATAGTCGGCGACAAATAGTGGTCGGTTGTGGAGCTTGGAACCTAGTAGAAGGTCTTCATCAGTGAAGCATATAGTGGACATACATTGGTTCGTGACATGAGCAGTCTTTGAAGTAGAGTCTACAATTTCTTCTTCTTCGTGAATCGCATTGCGTGAAACGACGACGTGGGAGTCGTCTAGACTGTCAACTTGGCTTGAGAGTGCAACAAGGTTTGATGACGCGACATCCTCTTCTAGAGTGATCTTCCCATCACGAGCCAGCCGCATCACCTTATCTTTGAATATGAAGCAATCATGGATTGGGTGTCCTACGAGACAGTGATACTTGCAATACTTAGGATCATCAGAGCGATCGGCCTCTTCTGGTCTCTTCATTTCGAGTAGTTCAATCAGATTAGCTTTGAGCAAATCGTCAAATATGGCTGAAACGTTAGAATCAAGGAATGGATATCGCTTTGACCGCATCTCCTTGAGTGTCGTCCTCCTTTGCTCATTAGTTTGTGAATTACCGGCCTTTTCAGATGCCGCAATGCTTTTCCGTTGGTCACTGTTATCATTTGCCTTGGCTTGGATTCTCAACGGAGCAACATTCACCGCCATAGACTCTTTGGTAAGTGCTTTGTTGAAAGGTTTGCCTCTTTTCCTTGCATCTTATTTGTCTTTGAATCTTCTCGGATCTTGCATAGGTGGTCCATTGACTCTGCTTGCCACCATACTCAATTCCATGTCATGAGCACGAGTTGCTAACTCTTCAAACGTCCTTGGTTATATTCCTTGAAGAATGTAACGAAGCCCCCATTGTATGCCTTGGATGCACATCTCTATAGCCGAGGTCTCGGACAACCGATCCTTGCAATTGAGACCAAGTTTCTCCAACGGTTTATGTAATCAATCACTGGCTCGTCATCCCATTGGCGAGCATTTGTGAGTTCGATCATGCGGACGGTCCTTCTTGTGCTGTAGAAGTGATTGAGGAATTCTTGCTCCAACTCGTCCCAACTTCCAATCGAGTTTGCTTCCAAGTCAGTGTACCAATCAAATGCATTTCCCTTCAATGAGCGGACAAATTGCTTGACAAGATGATCACTGTAAGTTCCGGCATTTTTGCAAGTCTCAACAAAGTGAGCTACATGTTGCTTTGGGTTGCCTTTTCCATCAAACTGCTGGAAATTAGGTGGTTGGTAGCCATTTGGCATCTTCAAGCTATCTATCGTTTGAGTGTACGGTTTGGAATAGGAAAATGATGATTTGAAGCCTCCGTCTAGCTTGTCCTTGATAGTTCCCATGATAAACTCCTTCAATTGATCAGTAGGGATCATGCCATTTGAAGAGACTTGGAACTCCTTGGCAATAGACTTTTCCTTCTCATCGAATAGTTGCTTCAGGGATGTTTCACCCTCTTCAAAGCCTCCAAACTTTAGTTCCTTTACATGACTTTCTTCCACCTTGTCTTCCCTACTCAACAATTTTTCTATCTTGGAGTCTTGGTCTTGCACATGTTTGTTCAGCATCTCTATGGCTTTGGTCAACATCCCAATTTGTTCCTCCAAAGTTGTAGCACTTGTTGTCAACGCATGCACGGTATCCAACGGAAATGAAAAACCCGATGCGGAATGAGGATTTGGTGGGGAGGAGTTGTCGCTTTCAACATCCCCATCATTGTTGACGTTTTTGGAGACAAAGGAGTCCTTTTGAACAATGTCGTGGACGACTTCACTTGTCATCTTCGTGGATGGATCAGCCAATAAGTTGGACATCCTTCTTGTCTTGACTGGTGCCATATGGTTGACTTGTTGTTCTTGATGAAAGGAGATAAGAGGTAGAGGTGTCCCACTGGGCGTGCCAAATTTTTAGTCACAAATTCTTGAATTCTGAAAGTAAAACAAGAAAAAGATTACAAAATAATTTTTTGAATAAATTTAAAGATACAATCGAGGTTCAATCTCTATTTATTCCTCTGATTCAATTCTACAAGAACAATATTAAAATTGGTGGTGAAAATCTTCAATTTGGTCTTCACTGAAATGATTTGAACTTGGGGAAACGTTAATTCGAGGGTCCTTGGACTTGATCTCGGATTAAACGGTGGTTTAATTTGAGGATTTGACTTGAGGATTTGATGAACATGGATTTGACTTGAGGACTTGATGAAGGATGATATGATCTTTGTCCTTAGTTCTTTGAATATGGGGGCTTTGATCTTCCTAGTACGGATTTTGATCCTCAAAAATAGTTTTTCGAGGGTCTTGTGACTTGATCTCGGATCAAAATGGATTTTTTGGTTTGAATGTTGTTGAAGAACGGTATGAATTTGATTTGTACTTCTTGAATTTGTTGAAGATTTGATCTTCTTGGCAGAGACACGATCTTCAAAAAATGGTTTTTGGATGAACTTGAGGCTTGATGGCGGATTGAAAGAAGTTCTTAACGAAAAACATCTTGAAGATGGATTAAGGATACCTTGAATGCCGCGAAGAACGCTTGAAGATGGATGATCTTGGTGGAGCGAAAAACTTAGAGCTTTTCCCTCTTCAACTTGTGAATATTTATGTGTTTTCTTTATAAGATGACCCCTATTTATAGTTGTAAAACCCTAGAGCTCATTGCTTGTGATTGGTCGGTTTTATTTTAAGATAAGCATGGATTTAATTTTATCTTGCTTATCAAGAAACACATCATATTTCCACACGGCTTAACATCATTGGTTGAAATGCGCCATATTTTCCACGTGGCTTTATTTGATTTATTGAATCACCTCATCATTTTTCCATGTGGCTTAATTTGGTTGGTTGCAATTCTCCATCTTTTCCATGTGGCTTTATTTGATTGATCAATCAAATAGATATTAGAAAATCAATTAATTAACCTATTAATAATTGGAATTTAATTTAGTAAAATTCCAAATTAAAATATAAATAATCAATTTAATTTTTAAAATTTAATTTGACACTTGTCAATATTTAATTGGAGTAGACAAAATTTATTTGTCTACAATAGTGATTGGGCCTCTTGCCCTAACACCAAACGCGGTTTAATTGGATAATTGTCTCATGGATCTAAGAAATAAGCAGCAACAACAACATGTTATCAATAGAAGTTGAATATTGTGCAGTTGCAACAACAACATGTGAAGTAATCCGGTTGAGTCAGTTGCTCAAAGACTTGCGCATTCAACAAACAAGAATCCATTTAATCTTCAGTGGCAACAAAAGTGCTTATTGCATAGAAAACAATCTAGTACATCCTGATAAGTCCAAGAATATCCAGATCAATTGTCATTTTGTAAGGGAGAAAGTATACCTTGGTTTGATAGGAGTTGTTCACATCAACAATGATAATCAAATTGCCAACATTTTAACCAAGCCTCTCTCATTACAACCTTACACAACCATGAGTTCCAAGATGCACTTGACCAATATCCACGCCGCTCTTGAGGGAAGCGGTCTTAAATTATATTTTCCAACTGTTTCCATTTTAGGAAAGAATTCAAATTATAGTTAGGGCGGTTATGCAACAATCTTCCATGCTTAATAAGTTAAGTTAGGTTTGTTATTTTGTCATATTTCGAGCTCCCTCAAGTGCAATCATGTGTAAGTCCTATTGTTAGTGAGCTTAGTATATAAGGCACACAACACACACACACACACTATGCACAACTGTTTATTTTTACATCTCATTGTAAACCAAAGAGAAGAACATTCTCTCTCACTTTAATAATTCGGTTATGATGAATAAATCGATCTCATGTTATTTTGACAAGAATACATAATTTTGTTAGAATATGTTATGTATGATTACCAACTTTTGTTACCATAATGTAACAATTTTATTTAGATAATAATGCGGGGTGATTTCATTAGCTGGCTCAGCACTCCACTTCAAACTAACCCAAGCTTTGTGTTGGTGCTAGGCTAGCTTTGAGTTCGAGAAACCAACACCATAAAACATTGTACGTGAAGTTGGATTTTGTTGACTTTGGACTGAACTTAGGCCGGCCAAGCTGCCTATGGGTCCCGTATAGAGAATCAAACCGAACATAGTTAATTTTTTCCCGTGTCAACCATCGTTACGGGTCGGACGGATGGGCCATGCTTAACAGGTATAATGTATATTGGGCTATGATCATATTGGGCCAACAGTGTCGGATGAGATGTCGTTGTGGACCAGAGCAGGTCATACGGGATGCTAATCCATATTGGATTGTGCATCGCACAAGAGCTCCATTGTGTGCCCTTTTTTCCTTTAGGGGATGGGGTATTTATAGATATCTCATGGGCTAGTTGATGGGCTTGACCCATCATTGATGGACTTGTGTTGAACCTGATAAGGTGACAACTTGAGAAGGCGATAACTAGAGAAGGCGACAACCTGACAAGCCAACAAGGCGACAAGGGGACACTCTGAGAAGCCAACAACCTTCACTCTTTATCTCTTGAGATACTAAAGCAACACCAAGGAATTAGTGATTTTAAGAAACTTGTCATTAATTCATTTCAAGGTGTGGCACGTGGTTGAGTGAGAGAAGGCCAAGTGTAGATTCCAAAATATGCTACATCATAAGTCCCCAACTTCGTAGTGTATTATCAGACTGATAAGACAGTGTGACATAGATTAAGCATTCCTTAGTTTATTTTTGCTTGTCTTCTTATGTCGCTACAACTTATGTCGTTGGCCTACTTTATAAGATAGTTGCCCAATAGGATCTTCACCTAGTTTATTTTGGTAAGGCTTACGTTGTTGGCCTACTTTATGGGATATTCATCCAATAGGCCCTTCACCTAGTTTATTTCGATAGGACTTACATTGTTGGCCTACTTTATGGGATATTCGCCCAATACACTCTTCACCTAGTTTATTTTGGTAGGATTTACTTTGTTAGCCTACCCTATGGAATGTTCTCCTAATAGGCTCTTCACCTAGTTTATTTTGGTAGGGCTTATGTTGTTGGCCTACTTCATGGGATATTCGCCCAATAGGCTTTTCACTTACTTTATTCGGCGGGACTTAAGTTTTTGGCCTACTATTTAACCTAGTTTATTTGCTTAGGACTTACATTGTTGGCCTACTTTATGAGATATTCGCGCTCTAAGCTCTTCACCTAATGTACTTTCATCAGCTTGCGAGATTTTTGTGCCTTCACTTGTTTGGGTCTTGCCTTAACTTCTTTGTCGATGGTTTGTTCGGATATGTTAGTGATCATCAATGTAACTTTGTTTGCAGGAAAATGTTAGCATTGGTGCATTTCTGTCAATTGCTCGTTGTGTTTGTCAAACACTTATGGCTCCAATTAATGGGAATTCCACCGCAAAGGCTTGTCATATGTTGATGAGTGCCTGACATATGCACTTTTATACCTCATTATAAGGGTTTAAATGAAGAGTTACTTAAGTAATTAGCATATTTCAGTATGTTTTCATGTATTTCAGGTTTTTAGAGACGTTTGGTATAAACGTAGTATTTTCATGGAAAACCAAGGTAAAAGTGAATGAAGGCGCACAAGGTTATAAAGGAGGACCAAATCAAGAGTCCAATGGATGAAACGACAAGTAATTCTGGCAAGGAATGAAGGAGGAAGAGCCAAAGAACCAAAGGCTATGCAATAAGAAGAATCTGAATGAAGCCATTAATTCAAATATAAGGTGACAAAGTTACGGGAAGAACCAAAGCATGCCACATAGCACTGGAAAGAAACGGAAGTCAACATTCCAATGCAACAAGAGGATTTCAATTATGACATCCAGAGAATCATTATAGTAAAAAACGTGAAGTCGTGCATAGCAGAAAATACATGCGCGACTCGTGTCGAATGGGCAGAAAGTAGCACGATAGCACCCATACTTGCATGGCCCGCGTGCACCTAGAAGAGACCTGCACTACTTTCTGCATGAACCATACCACTACATGAGCTACCCGTGCATCACGGTTTGCGTGACATGTCAAAGACGCGAAACACAGCCTAGAAACACCAAGAAATTCTGATTTTGTCCCATATGCTACTTTACCTATAAATAGTACTAGGGTTGAGCGTGAAAATTCAGCAACACACACAAGAAAACACACCATAGAGACACCACACAATATCTTGTGAGATTGTTGAGAAGCGTATTTAAGTCACGGTTCAGCCGGGAAAAGTAGAACAACAGAGATTGAAGACTAGGTTTATCTTATTTTTACTCTTTTATTATGATGTTCTCTTTCATTTGTTTTGTTGAACATGTTATCTTATGGTAATCTTCTTTGTATTTGAAGAAGCGAGTAATGACTATTTATGCACAATGAACCTTTAATTATGAATTCATATCATTCATAAGCATTCACCACATCCTGCAAACACAAGAAGAAAAGATCGCCACAACCATTAGTATCTTGCATTTAAGTGATTCCACCACTCTCTTGAGATACGATACTTGGTTCGTAATTATACTTACCATTTTATTATTACTTAATTCGTGAACTTGCGACGAAAAGGAACTTATTTAATTGTTAACTTATATTCTTTATGAGTTACATCGAGGTATCTCATCCCCATCAATGAACATGAGTGTTTCTTCTACAGTGCGTTTAGTGATTGCTCACAGACTGCGCCACTAATGCGGGGTGATTACGCCAGCTGCCTAAGCACTCCACTTTAGACTAACTCAAGCTTTGTGTTAGTGCTAGGTTAGCTTTGTGTTCGCCAAACCTCCACCGTGAAACACCGTACCTGAACTTGGAGTTTGTTGATTTTAGACTAAACATAGGATGGGTCAAGCTGACTATGTATCGTATAGGGAATCAAGTCGAACATAGTTCATTGTTTCTCTATGGTGGCCATCGTTGCAAGTTTGACGCATTGAACGGGTATATTGTATATTGGGCTTGGGTCTTATTGGGCCAACGGTGTCAAATGAGATGTCATTACGAACCAGAGTGAGTCGGAAGGGATGTCAATTTGCACTGGATTGTGCATCACACAAGAGCTTCATGGGCCAATGGATCATGTCACATAAGATGTCGTCAGACCAAGCGGGTCGGGCAGAGATGGTGGGGTCGTCAAGATCTTGATGGGACAATGGACTATGTTGCATAAGGTGTCGTTAAACAGAGTTGGTCGGACGGGTAGTAAATCCGTGTTGGATGGTGCAGCCGATAAAGTGGTCGTGTTGGAAGGAAGTTCGATTCTTAAAGTCTAGATAGAGAAAGCTCTAACTCAGAGAAAGAAAATAGAATGTACATTGTATGTCCTTTGTCTTTAGGGGAAGGGGCATTTGTAGATATTTCATGGGCCAGTTGAGAGGCTCAGCCCATCATTGATGGACTTGTGTTGAACCCGAGAAGGTGACAACTTGAGAAGGCGACAACCTAACAAGACGACAATCTCACAAGGCAACAATCCAAAAATGCGACAAAGTGATAACCTGACAAGGAGACAACCCGAGTAACCTGGGATATGTTGGGTTGGGGAGCCTAATTGTAACCCTGTGACAAAACCATATAGTGAAATCGTGGCTTGGTATCGCCCCTAGAGGTAGTCATAGACGAATTGGGTAAATAAATCTTCATGCTCTTTATTTTTCGTTTTTGTATGATTTTATATTTATCGTGTTGTTGCATAATAAGTGGTATCTAAAGCATCAGGTTTAGTGGGAGCAGTTCGATTGAAGGGGGAAAATCATCAATTGGGAAGTTTGATGGGTCTAATTATGTTTTGGAGGATGTTTATCGAGGATTACTTGTACGATAAGGATCTGTAGAACACTTTGAAGGATAAGCTGGCAGACATGAAAGAAGACGAATGAAAGGTTCTGGATAGAAAGACAATGAGCGTGGTGCGGTTGTCTATGTCGTGAAACGTGACGTCTCACATAGCAAAGGAAACGACAACGAAGTGCGTGTTGAAGGTTTTGAAAGATATGTTCAACAAGCCATCATTAGCCAACAAAGTACATTTGATGTGTTGTTTATTTCATCTTTAGATGACAGAGAACATAGTAGTGTGCGATCATTTAAACGGATTCAGTTTAATTACACAACAACTGAGATTTGTGAATATCGAGTTTGATGACGAAGTTAAAATCCTAATTTTGTTGTCATCATTATCGGAGAGCTGGAATGGGATAATAACGGTTGTTAGTACCTCAGTGAGAAAGTTTGACGGGGTTAGAGATCTGATAGTTAGTGAAGAAATTCCCAGGAAGAATCATGTAACTCATCGTGAAATTGTTCAGGCTCGATTTTGAGTATGGAAAACAGAGGAAGGTCATGTAAAAAAACTCGAATTTGGATCAGGGTAGATTGAAGTCAAGAAATAGAAAGTCAAAAAAGGACAAGAGTTCATTGAATGTTGGAACTGCAAAAAAATGGGCCAAGACAAATCTAACTGTAGAAGACCGAAGAAAGAGGATAATTGAGTAAACGCAACCACTGAAGAGATTAGTGGTGCACTAATTTTGAGCGTATGAAGTCCACTAAAATCATGGGTTTTCGATTCTGGAGCATCATATCATGCTTGCCCGGACAACAATTGTTAATGTACAGACCGATATTGGTACCCTTCTGTTTTGATTCATACATTGTGTGTACACTGAATGTTGTGCCAACACCGATTGTATTCGGTGTTGTCCCAACACTCGTTGTAGAGTATTTAAGCAGCGGAATAAAGAACACTGTGAGATGAATTTTAAGCAGGTTATATGAATATAACATGCCGAGCCTTACGGCCAAATAATCACTAAATGTTAATTCAATGTTTTTACCAAATACAACTGAGTAGGAACCCAATCCTAACATTAACTAACCTACGAACTATAGTTTTGCTAGATAAAACTCAGTAAAACAAGACCAACAAAATACAAGAATTACTTTTACACTTTCAGAACTTAATTCTAGCCTTGTGTTGTTCTTGATGTCGAGCACGCCTCTTTATAGGATTTGATTGTCCTTGAGCAATGGCGTGATAGACACGAGTTTGTTGATTTCTCTCTTGTCACTTGGATAACTCTGAGATCTTCAGCATTCTAATTCGCTCCCCTCTAATCTATATATGAAGTACTGCAGTGTTGAGCCAACACAGTTGACGGCTGTGTTGCCCCAACATTTTTATCTGTCATTTCAACACCTGCAGTTAGTTCAACAGTGCAAATCCAAGCAAAACTAGAATAATAGTAATGTGCAGAAAATTGTTCAACTTACATACCAGGAACAAAATAAACAGAAAACATGCTCTCTGTGCCAAAAAAAACCTTGTTCAAAAGTAACTTAAAGTACAGAAACAAAAATTGGTGGCTAATCTCCCCCTTTTTGTGAGGAAAGCACCACCAACATGTGCTTCTTTATGGTGTCCAACTCTTTGATCTCCTACTCCCTATCAGCAATCTCCCTTCTTCTATCAGCTACCATCCTATCACACCATTCCACCTTCTCTTCAATGAAGGCAGTGTTGATGGCCACATAAGGGATAGAATCATCCTCAACAACTGAGGCAGTGGTGAAGTTGTGTGCCTTCTTCTTCCCCTGCTGAGCTCCACTACTTTCTGACCAGCCTTGTCCACAAAGGTCTCATTGTTCCCTTTCTTGAAACCTTGGTCAGTGAGAATCTTGTAGATCAAGTAAGGGAAGGGCAGGATTGCATCCTTCTTGTGCGCAGCCTCTGCAATGGTTTTGAAAATTCTCTCCCCCATGTTCACTGGGTGCCTCTTTAGTAGTTTGAAAATCAACACAGCCATCTCATGAGTGAGGACCGTGGAGTTGGTTGAGGGTATCCAGTTGTATGAGGTGGCTTTGCATAAGACACCAGTGAGGGATGTGAGCCTAGTCACCTTCTATTTATTCTTCCATTTCTTCTCTAGTCCCCATGTCAGTTCCTTCATCATGTTGTCATCATCAATCTCAACCTTTGTCTCTTGTCCTCCAGGCATCCCCCAAGCTTGTAGAACTTGTAGAACTTGTCCCTCACATATACTCTCCCATACTTGGGGGACCCCTTAGCATCCACAAACTTGGACAAATTACAGTAAAATTCCCTAACAACATGAAGGACATAGGGGACAATATCTATCAGAGAATAAACTAAACTCCTAGATTCAAGAAAATCAAACATCGTGTACTTTTTAAAGTCATCCTTCACAATGTTCCTTTCTGCCCAAATTTCCCTTGCATTCATAATATCATAATTACCACTCGCAGTTTTGGTCAAAAAGTACCTATTATGAGGTTCAGTAGGAAAATCCACCTCAAATGTTTCTGGTGGTTCAGGCTCAGACTCTTCGTTGGACTCCAATGTTGCGTCTGCATCACCCTCTGCTGGTGTTGGGACAACATGCTGATCAGTGGGTGTTGGTCCAACATTCCTGCCAGCCAATGTTGGCACAACATCAAGCTGAGTTTCGTCCCCATCATCCTCCTCCATTCCTTCATCATCCTCTTCCTCAGAACCCTCTTTCGCATCCTCACCTGTAGAGTCATCTTCTTCAAAAGATGAGGATTCCTCTTCTTCAGCAGCATTCTCATCTTCTTATGTTGCTTCATCCTCAGCAACTTCCTCTTTATCTTGTACCTGTTCTTCTTCCTTCTCCCCTCAATTTCAGAAGGAGGAGAAGGAGGTTGACCCTTATCTGGTTGTTCTGTCTCTAAAATCACCTGCTCGTCGATAAGGGGAGCCTCTTCAGAGACAGCGGGCGGTGTTGTCTCCTGTGTGGTGTCAACATCCTCAGGGGGTGATGTTGTAACCACATCCATGGGTTCATGTGTTGACCCAACATCCTCCAGAACTGATGTTGGTTCAGCATTGGTAGAGGCACCTTTCTTGGACTTGACGTTCCTCCTGGTATAAACATTGACCTTTCTTTTTTGTGGTTCACTGGTTACCACCGTATTGCGAGTGCGGGTGCTTCTCCGTAGTTGGACTCCCCTACCTCTGATGACATGGCAGCAGCGATGTTGGCAAGATCAGTGAGTGTGGATTTCTTTCCCATTGTAGCCTGCGTGAGTAAATGAGGTGTGAATAGAGAAATTAGGGTTTAGTCAATTTGGAGAAATTGAGCTCCGGTAAGAAGAATGAAAAAAAAGGAAAGTGTAAATTAATAAGGAGTAATGGGCAGGTAAATAATGAGATCGTGTGCCATTCCCGCCATGTTGAGTCAACCCGTGCTGATCATGAACGTGTTGGCGTGACACGTGACCAGAGCAGTTATTGCGTATAACTTATGAGTCACATTGTTAAGATGAGAATTGAGACATCATTCTCGGATCCGGTGTTGGCCCAACATTCAAACTCCAGCTTCTTTACATATAGTACTAAGTCAAATGTCTGTGTGGTCAGGGTCTTACCAAGGTTTTCTTCACATACTGGCATAAGCAGAATCTAAGCAAGATGACTGGAACCTCCTGAGTTAGAATATACCATACAAAACAGTAACTTGCCTTAGATCTGAAACAGGAGTGGGAGTTAGGTAACAGAAAAACACACAAGAGAATAGTAAGGGGATTAATATCACAGAGATAATTAAGCTCTTATAGTTTAATGAGAAACAGACTTGTGTGTTACTGGCAGCTAATAACCCAGAAGATATGCCTTTACATATGACATTCATGAATCTGAAGAAAATCAAGAGATACTCCATCTAAGATCATGACAACACAGTAGGATAAGCAAGCATAGACGAGGCAAAGTGAAGAAGAATGTTAGTCCGGCATTTATGTGCCCAGTGTTGTTCTAACACCACATATCAGCAGTCTCAGACAGAAACTCTTTACTTATTTAATTTTCAGACCTGATTAACAAAAATAACTTTCAAGCTTAGCATGATGAGGCAGGAAGGATCATGTCTTCACTGAATGTAGGCAGTAACAGGACCCCTAACACCCCAGTGTCAACAAAATCAATGCAGATGCACATGCAAGTACATAGGGTTGAATGTAGGCAGTCCTGGACCCCTACACCTCAGTTACCTAGCATATACTTGTTTACTGAGCATCTTTAAGAAGGTTTTAGCATAAGTGAGCAAATACACTGCATGAAAGGCAGTATAGGACCCCAGTTACCCCAGCATACAAGTTCACCATAATATGCCCCTTCTGCAAGCAAAACAACATAAATAAGTCACAATTGAATGCAACATAGTTGTCAACTCTGTGCACCCTAGCTTCTTTATATTGTTTTGTGTGTCTTTCACTTGAATAGGACAAAACTAAATACAACATAGCTGTCAGCTCTGTGTACCCCAGCTTTTCCAAGGAAAGACACTACCTCAAAACTAAGAAAGTTTTAACAAAGAAATCAACAAGCATTTGTAAAGAGTAAGCTATCTAATCATGATGACATGTAAGTGAGACTCCACATGGGTCAAGAATGTAGACAAACAAGCATGAGATAACAAGAAGATCACAAGAACTAACCAAACAAACAAGAGAACAATCTGGTTACATCACAATCAGTCACTGGTGTTGGCCTGTGATGTTAAGGCAACGCCTGTATGTTCAGTGCGTTCACAACACGCTCATGCCAAGAGCCTTCCTCAAACTTAAGAATCTCTCAGTGTCTAGCGGTTTAATGAACATGTTAGCTAGTTGGTTATTGGTTTCAATATGCTCAATTGTAATTGTTTTATCTTCAACCAAATCTCTTAAGAAGTGATGTCTAATATCAATGTGTTTGGTTCTAGAATGTTGCACATGATTTTTAGAAATACTAATAGCACTCAAGTTATCACAGAACATCAGCAGAGTATTACTAGTTAACCCATAATCACAAAGCATATGTTTCAACCATATCAGTTGGGTTACATAGCTGCCAGCTGCAATATACTCCGACTCAGCAGTAGATAAAGAGACACAATTTTCTTTCTTACTGTACTAGGAAACTAAATTATTTCCAAGATAAAAACACCCCCCCCCCCCCCTCCCCACTAGTGGATTTTCTATCATCTAAGTTCCCTGCCCAGTCACTATCACTATCATGAGAGTACCAGATTCCTAACTCAGCAGTTCCAGAGATGTATCTAAAGATTTTTTTTACTGCAGTTAAGTGAGACACCTTTGGTGCTGCCTGATATCTGGCACAGACACACACAGAGTACATTATGTCTGGTATGGTGGCTGATCAGTACAGGAGACTTCCAATCATTGATCTGTAAAGTGTTGAGTCAACATCTTCACCAGCTACATCCCTTTCAATCTTCATTGTAGTGGATATTGGTGTCTTGCATGGCTTGGATTCCAGCAACCCAAACCTCTTCACCAAATTTATGGTATACTTCTCTTGAGACAGGAACATCCATGTTTCATTTTGCTTCACTTGTAGTCCTGGAAAGAAGGTGAGCTCCCCTATCATACTCATTTCAAATGTACATGTTATAGTATTCACAAACTTGTCCAATGTGGACTGGTTAGAGGAGCCAAATACTATATCATCAACATAGATTTTGGCAATACATACTTCCTTATTATTTTTTATGATAAACAGTGTCCTATCACCCTCACCCCTAGTAAAACCAAAACATAGTAAGAATCCAGTCAACCTCTCAAACTAAGCTCTGTGAGCTTGTTTCAATCCATATAAGGCTTTTTCAAGTTTGTATACATAGTCAGGGTGATGGGGTGTCAGTGAATCCCTTAGGTTGTTCAATAAAGGCTTCTTTGTCTATATATCCATTCAAAAATGCACCATTAACATCCATTTGGTATAATTTGATTTTTAAGAAATACGCAATTGCAAGAAGTAGTCTAATAGATTCTACTCTGGCCACATGAGCAAATGTTTCATCAAAATCAATCCCTTCTACTTGTGTATACCCTTGGGCTACTAATCTGGCCTTGTTTCTCACTATCACTCCATTCTCATCACTTTTATTTTTAAATATCCACTTAGTTCCAATTACATTAGCATGAGAAGGCCTAGGAACTAGTTTCCACACTTTATTTTTAGAGAATTGTATGAGTTCTTCCTGCATAGCATTTATCCAGTGAGAGTCTTTAAGAGCCTCATTAACATTCTTAGGTTCTATAGATGAGACAAAGCAAGTAACAGAGTTGCACACATATGACATACAAACACTAAGTTTAGCCATATTCTTATAGTTTACTCTTTCTTTGTTTCTGGTTCTTACTCCTTCAGTAAGATTTCCTATAACCTGAGAAGTAGGATGATCTCTCAGTATTCTGGCAGGAGTGTCCCTTCTAACTCTTTCTCCAGCAAAATCTTCAGTGTCAGAATATGTGTGATCTGGTGTTAATCCAACATTAGCATATTCCGATGTTGGCTCAACATCATCATTCCATGTGTCTTTTGTGTCAATCTCAAGTGTTGAGTCCACATTGTCTCCTGCTGGACTTGGCACCACATCGTCAGTCTGTGGTAATCTTAGTTGACCTTCAGTGATACCTTGCAGGCAATCACCACAGACCAGTTTACCTAGACTTGAAAGTTAGGTATGCCTCTAACAGTTTCTAACTTGATGATCTTCTCCATATTCATGTAGTGGACATGACCTAACCTTCTGTGCCACACTACTGATTCATCAACCTTCACATGTAAGCATTGAGCATCCTCATCCACCAAGTAGCAGTTGTCCTTTGACCTTTTTCCTGACATAACACAATTGTTATAATCATCAAACACATCACAAGAATACTTGTCAAATTTCACAATTAAATCATCATCAAAAAGTTGACTAATGCTGATGAGATTAGCCTTTAGACCATCCACCAACAGAACCTCAGTAAGGTGAGGGAAACCATCCACATTGAGAACCCATTTCCCTATAATATTTCCTTTGCTTTCTCCACCATATGTAACAGTACCAGTGAACACATGTACAAGTTCCATAATATTTGCCTTATTACCTGTCATATGTCTAGAACAACCAATGTCAAAGTACCAGTCACTAGTAAGAGTATGAGTAGCTGAGAACACAACATTACAAACAATCTTTATTTTACGAGACTAGAGTCTATTCGTTTGAAAACTATTGTTTTGTTCCCTTGTGTTGCTTTGGAATGTTGAGCCAACATTAGAGTGACCTAGTGTTGTCCCAACACCTGATGCAACACTACCATTGTAGTTATATTTTTCACAAAACTTTTTGTACTTATGGCAGTATGGTTTTAAGAGACCAGGCTAGAAACAGTATTGACACAAGTAAGTTGCCTTCTTAGATTGTTTAGTGTGACCACTATTTCTGTTAGAACCAGCCTTTACAAAGCCATGAATGACATTCCCATATATGTCTGACCTTTCATGGTATCCTAAACCTGTAGTGCCGTCATTCCCAATATTGAGTGCTTTATCCAGCCTGCTTGTGCTAGAGTTCCATTTAGCAATGGTTCTCTCTGCCTCTTCAAGCTTTCTCTCCATCTTTTCAATTTGACACTCCTTTCTGGTGAGATTCTTCTCCAGTTCGGTTGTAGTTTCAATCAAGAAATTGTTCTCCCTGATGAGTAGTTTTTCTCTTTTTTATGATTTTCTTTACCTCATCAAGCAGTTCTCTATAGACATCTTTCAGCTCATCAACCGCCTTTTCTTCATCCATTTCCTCTTCAAGGAAGTATTCGTCATTTAAATCTACAGATCCACCAAAACAAACAAAGTTAGAGTTTTCCTCAGATTCATTTATTTCAGAAATAAGACATGAAGGGTTAGCAATATAGTCATCATCCTCCCAGTTGTCGAAGTATTCTTTCTGGTCCTCTGGTTCTGCCTGAGTGTTGTGCCAACATCCACTTGACCCGATGTTGTCCTGACACTCTGTCCAGTTGACTTGCGCAGACAGAGATGTTGTGTGAACCTCTTCAGACACGTGTTCTTCTGGTAGTTCCTCCAAACCTGTCTCGTCATAAATATCATGCATACCCAGTTAGAGCTACCTTTGGTTCTCAAGGTGTTAGCACACTCATATGACATATGTCCAAAGCCTATACATTCGAAACATTGAAGTTCTTTCGATTTCTTAGTGTCACTCTCAGTAGGCTTATTGAAGGAATACTTGACCATTTTACCAGGAAAGCTTCTTCTTAGATTAGGAGGCACTTACTACATAACATATATAAGGAAAAGGAAAACTTCTTCTTAGAACCTACATAACCTAGATAAGCAAAAGGAAAACTTATTCTTAGAACCTACAGAACCTATAGAACCTAGATTAGGAAAACTTATTCTTAGATTATTGAACTTCTTTACTACAGAACCTAGATAAGTACTTATTTCAGTTCCATCATCTACTTCTTCTTCAGTGGCTTTTAGGGCAAGACCTCAGTGTTTTGTAGTTGTTTTGAGTTCATTTTAAATTCTTGTAATACATTCAGAAGAGTGAAAGTTAAGTGATGACATGTGTATGGCTTCTTACATAGCAATCTTCTTGACCTCAAACCTAGCATACAGAGTTCTCATAGCTTAGTAAACAAGTTGTTTATTAGTTAGAGGATCACCTAGACTTTGACATTCATTTGATAAATCCATTAGTTTTGCAATGTATGAAGTAACAGACTCATCATCACCCATCCTAATGCTTTCAAGTTACTGTAGAGCAATCTTCTTGACCTCAAACCTAGGAGACAGAGTTCTCATAGCTTAGTAAACAAGTTGTTTATTAGTTAGAGGATCACCTAGACTTTGACATTCATTTGATAAATCCATTAGTTTTGCAAAGTATGAAGTAGCAGACTCATCATCACCCATCCTAATGCTTTCAAATTACTGTATAGCAATTTGAAGTCTAGCTTCTTTAACACTGGCATCTCCCTCACAATGAGTTTGTAGGAGCAACCAGGCTTTCTTGGCAGTTGTACACAATTGCACTAACCTGAACATATGAGGATCAATCCAGCTGAAGATGGCGTTCAGTGCTTTCTCATTGTTGATTGCTTCATTGACTTCTTCTTGAGTCTAGTCAGCTTCAGGTTTCAGGTGTACATCATTGTCATTGTCTCTGGCAGTCATTGGTGGAGTGTAGCCATCAATGATTGATTTCCATGCCCTGAGATCTAAGGATTTGATGTAATGTCTAAGCCTAATCTTCCAATAACCATAATTTGTCCCATCCAGCACTGGTAACCTATTGTTAGTATTGGGGTTCGCATTATCCATGATATGGTACCAAATCCAAACACCAATGATTTAGGTGCTTGGCTCTGATACCAATTGTTAATGTACGGACTGGGATTGGTACCCTTTTGTTTTGATTCACACACTGTGTATACACTAAATGTTGTGCCAACATCGATTGTATTCGGTGTTGTCCCAACACTCGTTGTAGAGTATTTAAGCAGTGGAATAAAGAACACAATGAGATGAAATTTAACGGCAGGTTATATGAATATAACCTGCCAAGCCTTACGGTCAAATAATCACTAAACATTAATTCAATGATTTTACCAAATACAATTGATTAGGAACCCAATCCTGACACTAACTAACCTACGAACTATAGTTTAGCTAGATAAAACTCAGTAAAACAAGACCAATAAAATACAAGAATTACTTCTACACTTTCAGAACTTAATTCTAGTCTTGTGTTGTTCTTGATGTCGAGCACGCCTCTTTATAGGATTTGATCGTACTTGAGCAATGGCATGATAGACACGAGTTTGTTGATTGATCTCTTGTCACTTGGATAACTCTGAGATATTCTTCAGCATTATCTTCATAAGATCTTCAACTGTTATCTTCAAGATCTTTTGTGAATCTTTGGCTTTTGTCCCTTCGTTTCTTAGCAATGTTTTGCACGTTCCTTGATACTCTGAAATATTCACAGATGACTACAACTGTGGAACTAGGTGAGTTTACGAATAAAGGCAAAACAATATATTTAATATAATTAAATCGGACCAAATAGCGTTGAGTTCAGTGTTGTGCCAACACCTCTTTCCACAGTGTTGGACCAACACTTCTTGTCAACATTTGCACTTTCAACAATATTATAGAGAATTATATTGCTGGAAATTTCGGAAAGGTTTATCTCGCTCAAGATTGTGGGGAAGGAAAATGTTCAGGTTAAATATACTAATGGAGGCGTTGGGATGTTGCATGGGGTGAGGCATATTCCTAACCTTAAGAGAAATCCGATCTCAGTAAGGCAGTTGGGGATGATGATGGTTATCATATTTCCTTTAATTCAAGTGCTTGGGAAATAACCAAAGGAGCCATGGTATTGGCTCAGGGTTTGAAGAGGGCACGTTGTATATGACAACATCAACCAGGAAAGCATTGGAGTAACTGCTGCACATGGTGATGTTGATTTATGGCATTGTCGATTTGGCCACATGAGTTAGAAGAGAATAAAACATCTGTGTTTGAAGGGTAAAGTGCCTTGTCTGAAAAACAGTTGATATGGGTTTTTGTGAGGACTGTGTATTTGGAAAAACGGTTTAGTTTCTTCAAGGGTGGTAGAACTCTTAAGGAACAAAAATTTGGAGCTGGTACATAGTGATCTATGGGGACCAGCGCATGTCACGTATTTCATGACTTTCATTAATGATGCCACAAAGAAGTTATGGGTATACTTCTTGAAATAGAAATCTGAAGTGTTTGAGGATTTTAAGAAGTGGAGAGCACGCGTTGAAACTAAAACTGGTCTGAGTAAGCGGTGTCTGAGATCTCACAATGGTGGAGAGTATGAGCTTTTGGAGTTTAAGGAGTATTGTGCAGAGAATATCATTCGTATGAAAAGGACAATTAGAGGAACACCGCGGCAGAATGGGGTTGCAAAACGTATGAAGAACCTTGAATGAAATGGCTAAATGCATGAGGTTGAAGTGTAGGTTGCCAAAGATATTTTGGCATATGCATTTAATACTGCAACTTTCTTGATCAATCGAGGCCATCAGTTCCCTTGTAAAACGGCATTCGAGGCAGCTTGGAGCAGAAAAGAGGTAAACCTATCTTACCTGGTAGTATTAGGTTGTGTTTCTTACGTTTATATTGATGCCACTACTAGGAGCAAGTTAGATCCAAAGTCTGTGAAATGTTCGTTCATTGCATATGGCGGCAATGATTATGAATATAGATTTTGGGATGACCAAAACAGAAGGGTAATTTGTAGTCGGGATGTCGTGTTTAATGAACAAGTTTTGTACAAAGACATGTGGGGTGCATCAAACACTGAGGGTGTTGATACTCGAGTTTAAGACCCGAAGACTATGGAATTTGATATCTTCAGCTCTGATGTGGCTTGAGAACGAGGCGACTAATGCGGTAGAACCACGTACTTCAGAGCCTACTTTGAGAAGATCAAGTAGGCAATATCGTGCTCGTTAGAGGTATTCCGGGTTTACATTATCTATTATTGACTGATAGTGGTAAGTTAGAGTTTATGCAGAGGCAATGAAGAGTGTTGGTTCAAGCAAGTGAGAGCTTGCAATAGATGATGAGATGGGTTCCTTGAAGTGGAAAAACACGTGGGAGCTTGTTGTTCCTTGAAGTCGAAAAACACGTGGGTGCTTGTTGAGATTTCAAAGGGAAAAAAGCATTGCATAACAAGTGAGTTTTTACAACATCAAAGAGGAAGCAGTGGTACCAAACGTTATAAGGAAATGTTGGGTGGGAAGGGTTTTCAACAGAAAGAAGGAGATGATTACACTAACATTTTTTCTCCCGTGGTGTAGTTGACAACCATTAGGATGGTTTTGAGCATAGTTGCAGCGCATATCTATTTTTAGAGCAAATGGATGTGAAGACAACTTTTCATCATTGTGATCTTGAAGAAGATAATTTACATGCAATAACCATATGGGTATGTGTCTGAGGGTAACGTTGAGCTAGTTTGCAAGTTGGAAAAGAGCTTGTATGGTCTGAATCAAGTTCCAAGATAATGGTACATAAAGTTTTATGGCTTCATGCATGAGATTCGCTTTGGTAGATGCAATGTTGATCATTGTTGGCGTGTTGTACTTTATGAGGTTTGATAGTAGCTTCATTATATTGTTGTTTTATGTTGATGACATACTGATAGCAGGTTCATGTGTTCAAGAAGTGAACAAGTTGAAGATGCAACTATCAGAACGTTTTGCCATGAAGGATCTTGGCGAGGCAAAGAAAATCTTGTGTATGCGGATTAACCGGGACAAGGTGGGGGATAAGTTGCATCTTTTGCAATCTGGTTACATTGATAAAGTGCTGAAGAGATTTAGTATGAAAGATACAAAACCGGTAAGCACTCATTTAGGTAGTCAGTTTAGTCTATCTAAAAATGACTCACCTAGTAGCGATTTGGAGCATGTAGAGATGAAGAAAACTCCATATGCTTCAGCAGTTGGGAGTCTGATGTATGCTATGGTGTGTGACCGAATATTGCGCATGCAGTGGGAGTTGTGAGCAGATACATGAGTAATCCGAAAAAGCAACACTGGAAGGCAGTGAAGTGGATCTTTAGATACTTTCCTGGTGCATGTGATAAGTCATTGTGTTTTGAGGAAAAACACACGAACTTGAGTGGTTATGTAGATGCTGATTTGGCGGGTGATCTTGATAGTATAAGAGTGCTAGTGGTTATGTTTTCACATTGGGTGGTACGGCTATTTTATGGGAATTTATGTTGCAAGAGATTGTGGCTTATCTACTACAGATGTGAAGTATGAAGCGGTGACGGAAGCTAGTAAAGAAATGGTATGGTTGCAGAATCTTTTGGGTGAATTGGGAAAAAAGCAGACAAATAGTATAGATACAATGAACTAGGTAAAGAAAAATATAGTGAAAAATCTTAGCTTGGTATCGCCCCCAGAGATACTAATAGATGAATTGGGTAATAAAATCTTTGTTTTTTTGTTTTTCGTTTGTATGATTTTCTGTTTATCATATTATTGCGCAAGACGACACTCTGAGAAGCCAACAACCTTCACTCCTTATCTCTTGAGATACTAAAGCAACGCTAAGGACTTAGTGCTTTTAAGAAACTTGTCATAGATATATTTTAAAGTGTGACATGTGGTCGAATGAGAGAATGACAAAGTGTAGATTCCAAAATATGGAACATCAGAAAATAATTTCGTGTACTTCTCTAATTAGACGTGGTCTCTAACTAACTACCACTAAATTGACATTCATTCGACATGCTTTCATATTCTTTCTTTGTTCTTGATTAAATGAATATTAACTGCATTTGCAATGGTGTACTAATATCCTTACAAAAAGGCCCACTGCTTATAAGTTGCGGTAGACGATAGTACAAGTAGCATTCTAACTAATTAAGGTGAAATGCACCAACCTTTCTCGAATGGAAATTTTGTTGAAAGATTTGAATTCTCCTTGATGAGGGACCTCCATCATTGCTATAAGGTAAGACAAAAGAGTGAGTATTCGGTCATTAACTCATTATCAAAAGTGCACTCAACTTCGGCATTTTTTATGCATCTAAATCAACCGTGGCATTTCTTATAAATTATACAAGAGGAACTTAAATTTGGGCTTTAAAAAAAAACTGCTTTAATGCAGGTAAAGGTGTCACAGTGTTTCCGCAACAAAGAAATTATAAAGCAAAAGATGGTACTTTTATTAAATTACGCCTCGTGTTACAAACTTTAATTATTCCATATAGTATGTAAACATTTCCAGTGTTTATATTTGTCGGTGATAATACAATTAAAATGGTTACCGAATACCAATTCAAGGACAGTACAAGATTACTATATGAATAACAAATATTACACGGTATTCGAAATGATTGAAATCCTGAAACGTGGATTGGCTTACTTTGAATATATACTGAACCGTGAAGGTGTTTAGCCCATATCTCAAGACGAAAGCCGGGTAAAACTGAAGAAGTTAAATACCAGAACCACGTCTGTGTTATGTGTTTAATTTGCAAAAAGAATCCTGTATTATTTTCATTAGCAGATGAAGGTGATTTGGTATCAATAACCAGTTAGAAATAATTGTGGATGTTACAATTGATTTTATATTGTTAAGTATTACCAAATGATCACATGTTCTTCGATGTGAATTAGAAGTGTAAGATAATATTTTTCGATGGAATTCTCATTAATCAAATACAAGTATATATACAATGAGGAGCCCTATAACTATGAAAACTCTCTAATCACCAGGCTAATATCTTAACATATCTTTACAAAAGATTTACAAAATATATACATATCTATGACACCCCCCGCAGTCGAAGCGGATGATGCAGGGACGTTGAGACTGGTCCAAAAATCTTTAAACAAGATACGAGGAAGACCCTTGGTATATATCAGCGAGTTGATAGAGGGAAGGGATGTGAAGGACCCATACTTGATTGCGAGCAACTCTCTCTCTAACAAAGTGAACGTCCATCTCGATATACTTCGAGCGTTGATGTTGAACCGGATTTTTCGAGAGATAAATGGCATTTACATTGTCACAATAAACAAGTGTGGCGGAAGGAATCGGACAATGAAGTTCAAATAATAGATTACGGATCCAACATGACTCAAAGACGACATTCGCAACACCCCGATACTCGGTTCCGGTATTTAAAAGTGATAAAGTAGGTTGTCGTTTAGAAGACCACGAGATCAAGTTATCACCAAGAAAGACACAATAACCCAAAGTAGAGCGGGTGGTATCGGGGCAGCCACCCCAATCAGCGTAGGTGTAAGAAACCAACCGAGTAAGGGACGATGGAAATATGTGAAGACCGAGATGGAAAGTG
Organism: Linaria vulgaris; assembly: GCA_948329865.1. Taxonomy (NCBI): domain Eukaryota; kingdom Viridiplantae; phylum Streptophyta; class Magnoliopsida; order Lamiales; family Plantaginaceae; genus Linaria; species Linaria vulgaris. The sequence goes on from OX415252.1 coordinate 79,914,524, forward strand.
CCTTGAATGTATGGCACAATCCACTTTACAGCTTGCATGTGTTCCATGCAGGGGTCATGCATATGAAGACAGATTTGTTGCGCCGTATAAGAGATGTCGGAGCGGGTGAATGTGAGGTATTGGAGTGCACCCCAAAAATGGGTCGGATCGGTATAAGGTGCATTAGCCGTGGCGGCACCTAGTTCTGGCTTTGTGTCAATTGGTGTAAGACATGGTTTGACGAAACCATCCTGGCCCGTTCAACAATTTCCTCGACGTGCTTCTGTTGGGAGAGGAAAATACAGTTGTTGTCACGGAGACAACAATACCAAGAAAATAACCCAATGTCCCCAAGTCTTTCATAGAGAATTCCAAGGTAAGATGCCGCATAATCGAGAGGCGCAAGGTGGAGGAAGACGCCGTGAGCAAGATATCGTCCACGTATAATAAAAGATAAGTAGTGTCATTTCCACAACAATAAATAAAGAGAGAATGATCTTAAGTACTATGAAAGAACCCGATGGAGGCAACATAATCAGCAAACCTTTGGTACCACATCCAAGGGGCTTGTTTAAGACTATAGAGAGATTTCTTGATGAGACAGACATAATCCGAATTCGAGGAATCTCGAAACCCCATAGGTTGGTGCATATACACAGTTTCACTCGCAGTGGCCTTACAATAAGGCATTTTTAACATCCAACTGATGAATAGGACAAGATTTTGACAAGACAATACTTACGACCGTTTGGATTGCTTTCGGCTTAACAACGGGACTGAAAGTCTCTACGCAATCAACGACAACCTGTTTGGGATCTGCCATCACCTACAAGATGGGCCTTATGTCTCTTTAAAGAACCGTTCGAATTATATTTGTAACGAAATATCCACATAGAACGAATAATGTTGACATTTGCTGGATGAGATATTGATGAGCGTTTATTTAACATGATTTAAGTATTATTTTCTTATGCTTTTGTACAATTCGTGGTGCATATTTACTAGTTCTAGTATTGGTTCATGTATTCTTAGAATTTTGTTGAGACAAAGCAAAATGATATTAAAAGAGCCTAGATTGGATATTTTTGGAAAGAGTCTAAAGATGGCGTCACAACACAACTTCAGATGCCATAGCACTGTGCAAATCAAGCCAAAACCCTGAATCGCACCAAGTAAAGAAGTCCAGAAGTTAGATAGAGCGCGACATAGAGGGAGCTGCGCGACAGCGCCATATGAGCGGTAGGTATTGCGAGACACAGAAGCATCATCACATCGCAAAGAACGGACATAGAGTTACGCTACAGCAGAGAAAGTTGCGCGACATGCCAATTCGCGTGTCTCCAGGGCAACACCAGCCTATTCTACAGTTTAAGTTATGGCTATTTATGAAACCAACGCAACAAGACTTTCCTATAAATAGGGGAGAACGACCATCACTTAGAACACAACGCTTACAACACTACTCACCAACCGTTTACAACTGTTTTTCATAGTTTCCATAGTTATTCAGAGAGAAAAGTTGTGAGAGAAACACCAGTGAAGTTATGTTCTAATTTTGCTTTCATACTCTAGAGTAATAGTTTCTGGAGAAGATGATAGCACATAGGAGTTGAAAAGATAGCCAAAGCGTCAACGTTCCACCGGATCTGAGAAGCCTTTCCCTATCTCTTCACTTTGTTTATGTTATTCAATTCTTTATTGATTGTTGAACTCATGACTATGGGGAGTTAACCTCCTCGTTGTGTAGAGTAGAGGAGTAACTATGATTTATGAATATGTTTATTTTCTTTAATTCATGTGTGCTTGAGATATTCATGGGTCTAGATTGATTAGTTTTTATGTTGTGTAACTAGTCTAAGACCGTCATAGTGTAGATGTTAAGTTAGTTATATATAAATATATATATATATATATATGTGTGTGTGTGTGTGTGTGTGTGTGTGATTTGTGACTTTGGTACGCTAACGCAACTGATGTGCAACCTCTAGATCACACTAAATCTATCTTCATTATGTACGTTTATGTTAACACGATTCAGATGAGTTAACTGGATTGCAGACTTGATATCACTACTAAAACAACTGACAATTGTGCTGATTAGAGACTCAGGGATTTTATAGTTAGGATATGTCCAGTTATAGGTCACGGATCCATTAGACACTTGGAACTCAAGCTAGCATCAAGCACCTCATGTGAACATAGGTAGTTTATTTGTGAACTATTATGCCTAAATCAGTGGTGAAACACAACCTCTAAACAATGTTTTAATCTATTATTTTACAACCTAAGCATTCAACCAACCAATCATCTTAAATTTTGTTTATTTACTTTCTTGCATAGTTATATTAGTTCTCCAGCATTCAACACAATTCTCACTAAAGACTTTCTTGCATTCAATTGTTTTCCTTGCATTCAAATTGTTTTCATTGCATTTAAATCATTCTCTACATTCTCATTATTTCATTACATTTTAGTTTAGTGATCTTCTGCATTCAAAATTGTTTTTGTAAAATCTACATTCATATCATTATGCATTCATTTACCATTCTTCCTGCAAACACAAAGATAGCAAACACAAAGATTCCTTTACCATTCTTCATGCAAACACAAAGATAGCAAATGTGACAACCATTAGTGCTTTGCATCTAAGTGATTTAAGCATACATCCACCACTCCCTTGTAATACAATACTTGGTTCGTAACTATACTTACCATTTTATTATTAGTTGATTCGTGCACTTGTGAGACGAGAAGCTTTATATGTAACAACTCAACTGTTAACTTGTTATTCTTTATGCACTACATCAAAGTTCCCATTAGGTAATAACTCACACGTTTTATTTTTAATAAGAGCATCAAGCTCGTCAGTCATTTCCAATTTCCAATTAGGGTCGGATCGAGCAACCGAGAGATTCTTTGGGAGAGGATATTGGGTGATCGAAGTGTGCAAGTTAAAAATCTGTTTGCGACAAAAAATCCCATGTTTGCTACTGGTGGCCATTTGAGGAGAAAGAGAAAGAGGTGGAGCGTGAGGTGGCTGCGAGGGAGGAGAAGACGATGAAGATGTGAGACGGAGTGGGGATATCACGTGTCGCGGTTGGGGTGGAGCCTTAGAGGGACAGTGAGTCAGCGCAATGAGTTGTGGGAGTAGGAGGGGAGAGATTGGAGAGTCGAGAAATTTATAAGATGGGGGTCGAACTGGGCTAGTAGATGTGAATGAAAAGGTGTGTCTGTCAAACATAACATGGCGTCACATAACTATTTGTTTGGTAGATAGATTGCAGCACTTGTATCCACGATGATTGGAAGGGTAGCCCAAGAACACAAAAGAAGCTGAACAAGATTGGAGTTTATTTATGGATGTAGAGGGGAAGAGAAGTAAGCATATAAGCACCGAAGATACGGGGATGGGAGTAAGATGGATCTTTTTGGAAGAGAAGTTGTAGTGGGTATTTATTTCCCAGTCTCGAGTTTGGGAGAATGTTAAGAAGGTATGTGACCGTTTGTAAAGCGGTGAGGCCATAACTCAGGCAGAACTGAGGCGTGAGCGAGGAAGGTGCACATCATTTTGTTTATAGTGCGAATTTTGCATCCAAATATCACTATGAATAATGTCAAAAGGCATAGTTGTATGAGATAAAGACGAAACAAATGGTTATCTAGTGTGTTTCCCGAGGGAACAAGATGAACAAAAGATAGAACTAGACTTTAACGAAGAATTAACTAAATTATTACAACTAGTAAAACGTAAAGGATAGGCACCCGGGTGGCCTAAGCGAGTGTGCCAAATAGAGGGGAAGAGGGCGACAAATGAAGACGGAGGCTTGTATGGAGATGGTGGAGGAGAGAGGAGTGGATAGATGTAGAAAAGTGGGAAAATGGATTTCTTTGTTGAAATAGAGTAGCAATCTCATTGTATGTGTCATTGAGACAAGCCACCAGTAGCCACATGTTGAAGAACAAGGCGCTGACTGGAAACATGGACCCCAAGTTGATTTTCCAACATCTTAAGTTTCTGACAATAGGTGTCGGCGTCGGGAAAATCATCAAGAATCGTGTAGGAGGATTGGTTCTCGAGATGAACGGAGCGAGAGTTGTATTGTCTTGAAACAAATTGGCAAGCCAATTCCACGCACCCATTGTTGTGGAATTTGGTTCGAGAATAGGGTGTAGAAGCTCATTGGAGATTGTGTCATAGATCCATTGGAGAACAATGGCATCGAGACAATCCCAGATTATGTCAGACAGAACAATGGCAGATGAGGAAGTGGTGGGAATAATGTGATCAAGGACTTGATATGCGCGAGCGTGGATTTTAAAGAGTTCCTACCAAGAGTTGTATTGGTTGGTCTCCATATCCAACATGATGGGGATAAAGTTTTTGATGTTGGTGACAATCAAAGCCGGGGAGAACTTTGGCGAGGCGTCTACGGTGGTGGACGACAGATCGGAGGTAGTAGAGGAGGAGGAGGAGGAGGAAGAAGGTCGGAACTAGGGTTAGTTATTTATAAAGAAAAAATATGGCTATCTACCATGTAAGATAATATTACTTGATAGAATTCTGAGTAACCAAATACAAGTATATATACAATGAAGAGTCCTACAATTATGGAAACTCTCTAATCACTAAGCTAATATCTTACCATGTTTTCACAAAAGATTTACATAATATACACATATCTATCAAAAAGTAAAAACTACATATATAATAGTGAATCAAGTAGTTCAACAAAATTTAATAATTTTATACCAAAAATCGCCCATAAGGTTGTTTATATAATTTCTCAAATATGAGAGGTAGATTGTTTTTACAGTTTTACCATGTGTACATATATTGCTATATTAAAAGCAAAGTTCTCCCACTCACAAAAAAGCAGTTGGGATACCAACTTTTGATTTTTTTAAAATACCCATTCTCCTCTCAATTCAAATAAAAGAATAAAATGACTATATTGTTACTTTACTCACTGTGATCAACTCCAATCCTAAAAAATAATTATTAATGTAATCTTACAAAATTTTATTTTTAAAAATTAAAATAACTTGCAAACGGTCACCGCGTGTATCAAAATTTATAGTTTCCCAATCAATAATCTTCTCTTATAATAGTTATTTTCATATTCTCATCACTATCTATATTATTTTTTAAAAGCATCTCAGATGAAAGTTCCATTTCCTAGACACGACAGCATATATTTTTGTTTTCTTCCGAAAATACAGGATACACTCAATACTTACAATATATTCAAGTTTTGCAGATATTTTTCTGGCGTCCTTTATATCAGCACCTAATTGAAACTGATGTTTCATTTTTCCTCACAATCTTTAACGCCGTTATCATTACATTCATCGAACACCATGCATAACAATTTTTACCAATCCCGTACCCTTTGCACCTTCATTTGTCTTGAAATATTAAATACAAATAATTTAATAACCAATAACTTGTACCTAATTCTTCTTCCCCTCTCTCTTCTTTTTATCCCTTTGACGAATTTCGGCTATGGCCTTATTAAGTTCCGTTAGTAGCAAAGGCTAGAGAGCTAGACACAATATTTTGGGGGTTAGGTGGGATGAAAATTTAGTCTGCGTCACGTGGCGCGTTACCTACCTAGTAAAATCTAAAACGTGAAAAGTAAATATCACGCACCAACCTCCTCCAATTTATTTATAGAACAGAACCCCCACGCCCTAACTTCACATTCAGCATTCCCATGCCTTTGGAGGGAAATTAAAATATTGTGAAAAATGACATTTTCTCTCTAGCTGCTCAAGTACTTTTTATCCGTTCAGATTCTCATTTACTAAAAATGGCTAAAATGGTTAGCGTGCTTGTGTCCGTGCTTGCGGTGGTTGTTGCTTTGACTTGGCCGGCGGTTTCGGCCCAGACCCACCACGTTGTCGGCGGCGAGGGTGGTTGGAGGCTCGGTTCGGACATGGACTCTTGGTTGTCGGGCCGTGAGTTCCGCGTCGGAGATAAAATCTGTAAGTGTTACCTAACTTCATCATTCAGCTTCGTATATTTCATGTTTTTGTTTTTCATATTTTTACTATGCAACAACAACAACCAAGTCCGTAATTCCAATTAAATTGGGGTAGGCTACATATTTTTACTATAATTTATTGAAATTACAAATAGATCCATTAGTTAAATGTATCGATGTTGAAATGAGCAGTGCAAGCGTTTGGTATGGTTTATCTATTAACAACAAATATTCTAAAACTTATTATTAAAATGTAAAAGCTCAAAAGAAAATTAAAGCTATGTAAAAATTCAAAACTTGCATCTCAAGTAGCTTACAGGAAGATATCAGTAGCATCGTATGGTTTGTTACTAACAAAAGCAAAAAAATATTTAACTACTAATTTTGTATATTTGAAGGGAATCTTAAATAGTTGATTAATCTTGAATCAAAATTCACCAATGACTTTAATTGTTTCAATTTATTTTCCTATTTTTACGGGACATTTCTGCCTGTGTGTGGTGCAGGGTTCAGCTTCCCTGCTACAGAGGAAGGTGTAATTGAGGTTCAAAGCGTGGACGAATTTGAATCGTGCGATGTAACAAACCCTATCAAAATGTACACGGACGCCGCAAGTCACGTGACCCTTGACAAGGAAGGGATTCGGTACTTCACGAGTGGAAATCCGGATAATTGCAAAAAGGGGCTTAAACTTCCCGTGAATGTTCAACAACCCCCTTGGTCACCTCAGCCTGATTCCCCACCACCACCTTCTATTGAACCGCCTCAACCATTTTACCCGCCCTACGTGCCTTCCTCTCCTCCACCGCCGCCGTCGTACTGGCCTACCTCTCCTCCACCGCCGCCGTCGTACTGGCCTTCTCCGCCACCTCCACCTCCTGTGTCTTCTCCTCCGCCACCTCCGCCTCCTGTGTCTTCTCCTCCTCCGCCACCGCCGCCCGTGACTTCTCCTCCACCACCAACTCCGCCGCCGCACGTGCCTTCACCACCACCGCCACCACCTTTCTTTATTCCCCCACCGCCGCCTTCACCCTCAGCTTCGGTTCGATTAAATGGGCTTTCTTTTGTGTTATTTGCCATGTTGGGCCTTGTAGGCTACATGGGCATTTAAATGGGCCTTTTTTTCTAAATCGTGTCGCGTGGTAGGGCTTGTCAACTTCTTGGTTTTTGTGATTTTTTTCACAATTTATTAGCTTGTCGTTGACCAACTCAGTTGCATTGCTTGTGCAAACTTATTTCTCGGCATAAGTTTATTCGTGACTGAGGTTGTGAATGGAAATTTGGAATAAAGATGCATATTTTGTTATTTTTCTCAGCCCAAAGTTATACTTGTATACAATCATATTGCACCATATTATTAGATATGCATGTAATCAACTTATGAATAATTTTTATAAGGGAAAAAGAAACTAAAAGAATCTAATTTATGTAGCAAAACTAAACACGTAACATACTAATATTCACAAAAGCATGCTAATAAGTGAGTACTATGAAACATTTTGCACCACTTAGAAAGTTTAACGCCTGGACTAATTTGTCCGTTAAGCAAAAAATACTATTGCGAATATGTAACTAATATATATTATGATTACAAAGCAATTTTACATGATGGAAATATTACAATCCTCCACACATTTATGAAGGCATATAAATTACCTAGTTGAATTTTTGGATGAGTCAACTTTACTCCTTAGTCCTTACTCCCCTCACCTCAAAAACACTAATACCATTCTCATTCCTAGATTCTCTCATCAATCTTGTTACACACCCTATAGTACGTGTGATATCAGTAAATTTTCCTATCATTTTTTTCACATACCTTTAGTACATCTTTAGTACGTGCAATGTTAGCTATAAAATTAAGTGTTGATCTTCCCTACAAGACCTCGTACAATCATTTCAAAATGCCTATGTCATAGATCTACAAATCACTAGCGACATCTTAATAGCTCATCAAATGCCATACCCACTCAACTCCAACTGTAGAGGCAAAATGGCCACATTGTCCCTAAGCTCGACACCAAGGGTCTATGTGAACTTTGGTTGGTCATCTTCGAAACTACTAGTACACTATGTGGCTCATTTTTTCTTAACGTTTATTGAATGTGTTCAACCCGTTCCACTACATCTAACAAGGACTATGCATCTCGTACCTAGGTACGACTCACAACATGTTGCTCCTTACCTCATCACATTTAACTCTCTGTCATTCGAATCCTACTTTCTGTTGGCAATACGTAGGAGGACTTCTTTCTTTAGCTTGGTCCACAAACGTAAAACCAGACTTCCCAACGCATACCGAGCCATCACCCGATGCTCTTCCAAAAAACTCAATTCTCATCTTTACCTTGGCATATCCTCTCCAACTCAATGTGACATCTATCTTCTTGATGATAAGTCTGAGTCACGATAAACAACCCAGTTACCAATGCTTCTTTCACCAACACCTAGTCATGAACCTTAATTCTCGTTTGTGCCACGAACCCCAAAATCGATAACACGTCTATTTAGGGAATGCTATTAGACCCATTCTTCAACTGTTTTTGCCATCCTTGTAGTCGCTCAACCCCTTTCACTCACGCATCCATCTTGTTTCTCTATATTGGTCACCTCGAGATCCTTTATGCTATAAAAATGTTACTCGGTCCTAGCTAGAACTATTTTGATTGCAATGCCAAATTACCAATTGTTTACCCTTTGCCTAATTTAAAATTCTTACATCCACCTTCTCAATCCTACACCCTAAATTGTCCAAACACATCACTTACATTTGCCATGCGCTCCCTCAACGTTTATTCTTTTGGAATGCTCGCACCACCTCTAGGGTTTGCCAACTTAATGTTGATGGATACACCCATAGTAATCTAGGATTGGCATGGATTGGGGAATACTCGAGATTTTCAAGAGATATAATAAACACACTCTCAATAATTTGACAAAAATTTGGGCTTTAAGGGATGGATTAACGTTAGCCCTTTAGTTTACCCACTTCATTGTTTTTCGGGTACAATGTGCAGACGTACAGTAGTTCACCTGATTTATCTACTTCATAAGATTTTATAATAGACAATGCAACTTTAAGTAGTTGGTGGCACATTCCACTACCATTTATGACAAGAAACCTCTTAATCAAGTTAGATGTGACGTTCATCTTTGACGAGATAGTAATGTCGTCATTGAACCATGTTTTATTTTTCTATCCAACTTGAGTACAACTTCTTTTTGCTTTGTGATATTTATACTAAATTTTTCTTATGTTAATTATATCTTTTTATACCAACTATACTATAACGAAAGTAGTTTGATCCAACTTTTTAATTGATATCCAAATTTGCCTCTCGGATTATGAAGAAGGGATGTTAAGAGTTAACATCCGTTTAACCGCAGTTAATCGTTAGCACAAATCTACTTGACGGAGAATATAACGCAGCGGATAAATAAAGAACACAAGTAGATATAATTTTAAGAAGATAATATATTAATATGATCTTCCGTGCTGTAGGCAAAATAACCCGTTAAGGTTTTAACAAAAGTCGTTCTCTCAATTTTCAATCTCCTCACTCTCAAATTAATCGAACTAAGCAAAGCACACAAGAATTGCTTCGACTATCTCTAAAAGCTCCTCACTCTTAGATCTATTCTAACAACTCACAAACTTTGCTAAAGCAAGACAAAGACACTCAACTATAAAGATTTCCTCATGGGAGATTTTCGCTCTTGTCTTCGTGTCTTTTTCTTGATGCCCAACATGCCTATTTATAGTGTAGTCTTCCTTGATAGCCAAGACATGTTGTGCACGCTTTTGATTGCTATTAGATCTCCTTGTATGACTTTAATTTCGTTCAAGGCAAGTCTCCTTCAATAGGGAAAATGCTTCCTTGTCCAACTTGAAGTCTTCAATGGAAATGTTTCCTTCTTTGACTAGAAGTCTTCAATGGAAAGGTTTCCTTCTTTAACTTGAAGTCTTCTAAGGAAAGTATCCTTCTCCATCTCGTAGTCTTCTATGGAAAGAATCATACTGCAAGTAATCTTCTTTCCTTCTTACAATTCACACGCCTTGATATTTCCATTGCAGCGCACACATCTTTCATTTTTTAATTATGAAAAGTTCTTCTTTGGAAACTTCTCTTTGAATGGCAACTTCTCTTTAAGGAAATAGATCATTCCTTGAAGTCTCTTGACATAGAGCACATAAAAATACCAATTACAACTCGTGGAACTAAGTTAGTAAGTGAATAAAGGCAAAACACAATTATACTAATAAATCCCGAATGTGCAATTTTTCTGTTTTCTGTGTTCAATGTTATCCTAACATTGTAAATACAATGTTGATCTAACATTGACAAAATACTTGCACTTTCACAAACTTTTAATTTTTAGTTTTAGCCTTATAAATTTAGTGTTGGTACAAAATTTTATTATTAAGTTCCTAATCTAGCGTTACAATTTAATTAAAATTATCAACTACAATAATTACGGTGATTTAGTGTTCCAAAATCTAAAACTTTCTATATAAATTATCTATCCTTATAATATATATCTTTACTCATTTTCTTCACTTTATAAATTAAAATAAATATAGGGTTTCTAGTTGACTTTTAAATGCTTTTATTCTGTTTTTCCTTGTGATGCATTTAATTGAGTCAGCCAACCCGTAAATGCATAGGTTTTTTTTTTTTTTGAACAATAGCTTTTAGGTTAGGCTAGTACGTCTACCTTTACCTATGATGCATGTGACTTGAGTTGCCCAAATTAAACTCCTTAGCTCCCAATGGGTGACTACACCCTCCATTCAAGCTCAATTGGTACTTTGTGCCAAAAATAGGTAAATAAAAGAAATCATTTTGCACTCTCAAAGGACCACAAGCTTCGAAAGATTATTGTGAAAAAAATAACATTTATTGTGCGGATCTAATTTGGTTTAGAAATTCATGTTATTGCTGCAAAATAAATCTAGTGACGGCCCAGTCAGAAACCAAAGGCCCTAAATTATGATTGGGCCGCCCGTCTCGCTGAAAATACACCCCCTAAATTATACACACATATGATTTTTCACTAATATAAAAATTTAATATTTTTCCCTGCCTTAGGGTTTCGAACGGCAACTTGCAGAAGCTTCAACCTCACTCACCGGCCTTCCCTACCTCTGCCGTCAGCCATGGTAAGCTCCAAGTCTTTTTTCTGTGCATTAATTCAACTCGATTGCATCTCTTATCATGTCAATGGTGCGTTTTGAATTTATATATATATATATATATATATATATATATATATATATACCTTAGTTTAAGTTAATGTGATGTTTAGTACTTTACTGTATGAGCTGCTGGAGGAAATTTACAATTGAGCATTTCTCCAATATCTTGCATCAGTTGAATCTCGAACTGATTTGCTCATTTTGTATTTTATTGGATTAAGTTCACACTTAAGCTTCTAATGTGATGAGCTCAAATTAGGCTGACCTGTAATTTGGAATTTTCGTGGGCAAAAGCAGAGAATAGAAAACAGTAGCTCTGTGTTTTTGTTTGCGGTGTGAAGGCGCGATGTTGTTTTGGCTGTATATTGTTGTTTGGTCAGTGGTGCCTTTTAATATGGTTTGCTCTTTGGAAATCTAGTTTATGTGTATGCAATGGTGGGTGTATTTGAGTTTTTCTCTTTCGTATATATGAGCTTTGTCGTTACGGATATGTGTTGGCTCCCTATTTTATTTGATTTGTTGATTTGTTCACTGTTACTAGTTTCTCCTCTAGTTAGGCCTTACACCCTGGACATTTAACTAATTTGATGCCTTATGATGTGTTGCTATAACATCTCTTGCTTGTTCTTGTTTTGTTACGTTATTGCCATATGTTTTGATCCTTTGTGCTAAGAACAGTTTTGAATAATAAGATTCTTTTTTTCATTTGTCTGGTTTTGATAGGTTAACGTTCCAAAAACAAAGAAGACTTTCTGCAAGTCGAAGGAGTGCAAAAAGCACACCTTGCATAAGGTGACACAGTACAAGAAGGGAAAGGACAGTTTAGCTGCACAAGGAAAGCGTCGTTATGACCGTAAGCAGTCGGGTTATGGTGGTCAGACCAAGCCTGTTTTCCACAAGAAGGTTAGAAGCCATTAATCTTACGCTTTATTATATTGATTCTTAAGTCAATCAGAAGAGAACCCATGTCACTGTTGCAGTTGAGCTTTAAGATACAGAAAAATGAGAATTAATAACAAATAAATTAAAGAATAAAATAGCGTTGAGGTGAATATGTTATGCACGTTGCCGATTAACTTGAGGTCATGTAGCTTTTTTAGCATTAGTATGTAATTTCCATGCTCAATGTTTTGATCAGGCAAAAACAACAAAGAAGATTGTACTAAGGCTGCAATGCCAGGGCTGCAAACATGTCTCCCAGCACGCCATCAAGGTTGTATATATGTTTGTGTTTTAACATGTTTGTTATATCCATTCTCCATACTTACAAATGCTCATTGTCTTTTCAGAGGTGCAAGCACTTTGAAATTGGTGGAGACAAGAAGGGGAAAGGAACTTCTCTCTTTTAAGTGCGCTTGGAATTTCGAACTTTATTGGTTTTTGTCGATTGAATATGTTCTCTGTTTTATTAAATGGAATAGTAGACATGAATTTCAGTGTGGTCATTATCTCTTTATATGCTTTAATTGATCATCATTGTTATCAGCTTGGCCTTCATAGCTTATCCAAGGTTGTTACTAAGGTTACATTTACTATTTCTTTTTCTTAGATTCCATGTAACCATCTGTTTTCATAGACTTAGTGGCCCTTTCTTTCTTCCAGATAATATGGTTACGAATGCTAGGAATCCATCCCAGATTTTGTGTTGTTTAATTTGTTTGTTGGTTAAAAAATATTCTCAAGCAGTACACCGTGATGGTTAAGTAGTACTAGTTGAAAACAATACTCGGATGTGAAGTTCTTATTTCAAAGGCAGGAATTAGACTGTCTGAATGATTTTATTTATCCGTCAGGTTTTTCAGCCAATGTAAAGAAAAAAAGTCATATTTAATTTCACAGTTGAAGTAAGGTCATAGGCCCCTGGGTAAAAATTTAAACCTATAAGAATGGAAAGAGAAGTGATTCCAGACTCTAGAACTATGGTACACCAAAAAATAGCATTCCGACAACTAAAATTTTAAATAGTAGTTCGTTCGTGAAAATGGAGTTGTTTTCACTTGATTGACTTTAAACAAATTTTCGAACACATAATCTGAACCGAGGAAGTCTATCGTCAAACAACTGTATTTTGTTAAATTTTGAGTTATATGTTTTGTAATCCGGCTAAGATTTTTACCTAATAAAGTAGCGTTACAACTAAGTAGCATTATGGAACTTTTTTGTACTGGTCAGTGGTCACTATGGGCGTGGGTAGTCTCTCGGATATATTTTTTTTCTTTTTTTTTTTTGAATCATATTTTTTTTTTCTTTAATAACCTTCTATCCTGATAAAGAAAATAAACAAAGATTCTTATATATAATGAACTCCTACTGCTACCAGTCATACACCACTAAACCTTTTTAAAAAAGAAAAAGAAACGTTTTATTGCAACTAGAATTCGACACTATTTATTGTACTTCCGATCTTGTTAAGAACTTGTAGGTAGGGATAAAAAATATTCGGTGCAACCAGATTGGTGATGTGGTGTTATCGACAATTTAAAGATTACACAGATTTAAATATTTTTATAATATAGAAAATAATTATTCTATCTCAATTTTATATCGATAGTAATCGCATCACGTCCACAATATAATATATTGAGAAGCTGTTTGGTTCTATAGATAAAGTGAGATGTCTCAACTTATCTCACTTAATCTCTCGTTTGGTTATATAGATTCATTTTGCGGGCAGAAGTGAGATATGCCCAATTTTTTTAGTTTTATCTCAAAATTTGAGATAAATAATCTCACCTCTACCCCTAAGATAAATAATCTTGATTTTGCCTCATTTTTACTTTTCATTGAAGTTCTCCATTAAACCTTTTATAAATTTGTAAATTACTTCACTTCTCTAATATATAATTAAATATAATATTTAATAAAACTTCAAATTAAAAATTTGAACAAAAGAATTATATATTATATTTTTTGATTCTCGTGAACAATAACTTTATAGATTATTAAAGATATATATAAAAAACTGTTTTGATAGGTTTTCAGATTTATTGTACTTATGACATATATATTAAATTTTTATTTGCAGCATGCAACAAAAATTTCAATTAATTTCTCTTACTTTTTTTTTCTTTAAATGTGATTAAATTATGATTAAAATAAGTCAAAATTAAATAAAACTATTTAATTTTTTTTCTAATAATTGTAAAAATTCTTATTAATTTGTAAAACCAAAATAGAAAAAGAAAAAGATTCTAAGTTCTTTTTCTTAACTTACTCGATCCTATCACCCCATCTTATACTTCATTTATTGGGATAACTTATTTTATATATTATTTTAGTAATATATAATAATGAGAAAATATAAAATATGCCATTGGGTTGAAAATAACAATATGTTTCTACTTTAAAAAAAAAAGTCTAAGAAAATGGTTAGTTGAACGTTAATGACTCAAATCAAACAAAATGTTGTTGGGATAACCATTTATCTTGACTCTTAATCTTATCAACCAAACAATTGACACATATTATATATCATATAAATTTTAACTTTTTATCTTATTTGTAATCTATACTGATAAAATTTATTGGCAGGTTGATTATAAATGCGGGAAATTTAACGTTTTGGTCCCATAACTTGGTTTTTTTGCGATTTTGGTACATTAACTTGGCACGCTATAATTTTAGTACCATAACTTGGCACTTCTTTTGAATTTTGGTCCCCTCACCCTTGCTCCGCCCAAATCCGCCGTTAAATATTGACGTGGCGCCCGTTGACTGTACAGTAAGCAATTTTGACCCGATTTTGGGCCCCTCTTTGCCACGTGACGCCCACGTGGAAGCCACGCAATTAAAAAATATATATAACAAAACAAACCTGCAGTTAATTAGAATTTTGATTTTTTTTTCTAAGATGCTAATGTTAATAGTACGGACTAATTAATAATTATATAATAAATAAAAGAAAGGAAAAGGAAGACATCATCTTCTTCGCTGGAACCACCTCCGCAGAACAAATTCACGACGGTAAAGTTGCAGGCCCTACTCCGACAGTGGCTTCGGAAATCGAGAGAACAGCCTTTTGTTTTCAGATTTAACTCCGGCAAAGACATGAGAGTGTGCAGCTTTCGCACCGACTCCTCTTTTTACAAGTCGTCGGCAATTTTTCGATCGCGAGTAGGTGTATTTGCAGGTTTTCCTTTTTAATCTACCGTTTTTCGCGATGCGCCCATAATTTACTCCAACGGCGCCGCTGTTTGTGTGTGTGTTGGTGCAGTGAGCAAGTGAGTGAAGGTGGGAGAGTACTGCTGCTTGGAATCTATAATAGAGCTGTGGAGATCGAGGGGGTGAGGGGAAATGGTCGTCGTCCTATTCTCCGGAATTTCAGTCCGGCGATCGAGAGGGGTGAGGAAGAGTCGGTGACGTAAGCGTTGCCGAAGAAATCCGCAGCAATGTCGTTGACCACGGCGGGGGACGAGACGACGCCGTCGAGAGGGGTGAGGAAGAGTTGGTGGAAGGAGGGATTGCCGGAGAAATCCGCAGCAACGTCGTTGACGATGGCGGGGGACGAGACGACGGCGTCGAGAAGGGTGAGGAAGAGTTGGCGGAAGAAAGAAAAATCATGTCTTGTAGTGACGAATTTTCTATACTGCCGGAATCTGTTGAAAGAATCATAGAAAGAATCTGTAAAGAGAGAAACTAGCCGCCACCCAAAAGCTACGCAAGAAGAATGCTTCTGGAAATAGGAGAAGAAGCTTCCAAAAAGCTGATTTCATATATTTTAGCTTCTGGAAACAATATACAGAGCTTTGGTGGATTTATTTCTTATTTGGTGAAAAAAGATTACCCAAATGTAGCTAGCATTGTGCTTAAAGATTTCCCATCAGATTCTTCTTCTCCATTTAAATCACAAAAGAGCTCTGATTCTCCATTCAATTCTCCTCACAAGCAAAGTATGGAGCTTTTTGTTTATGATTGGGGTTTTAAAATACTTGCATAGTTTGTTTTTGTTTGCTTATTTGTGAGGTGGGTTTCTGATTTGAGTTCTTTACAGAGGTCGTAGGCGACGAGGGCGTTGAATCGGGGGTATGGGCGGTGGACGACGGCGAGGAGGCGGCGACGCTAGGAGCGGGGATCTAGAGCTAAGCCGAGGAAGGAGGAGTTTGAGGGGAGGAGAGAGATTCTTTTTTTTTTTTTTAATATTTTTAAATATAGCTGTTATACTTTTTAATTTTTTTAATTACGTGGCTTCCACGTGGGCGTCGCGCGGCGAAGAGGGGCCCAAAATTGGGTCAAAATTGCTTACAGTAGGTCAACGAGCGCCACGTGAACATTTAACGGCAGATTTGGGCGGAGCAAGGGTGAGGGGACCAAAAATCAAACAAAGTACCAAGTTATGTTACTAAAATTATAGCGTGCCAAATTCATATACCAAAATCGCAAAAATGACAAGTTAGAGAACCAAAACATTAAATTTCCCTTATAGAACTAGCGGCGAATGTTTTTCTTTTTGGTTTTTTGGTTTAGACTTTAGACATATATATTAATATGATTGGAGCCCATCCAAAGGTCCCGCTGCTTTCATTTCGCCAATTTCAGCAGCTCCACGTTGAGTGCCGTGGTTCACTACACCACTCGATCTTTGCCGCCACCTAATCTTACGTTTAATCACCGATTATCACTACAAAACAAAAAGAAAATGACCCGATAAGTTGGGGGCCACCCGATTCCTCCTCCACAATTACCCCTCCTTACATTGATTATATTAACCCCCTCTCTCTCTACAGTTACCAGTTTACTACAGTTGTTTACTATTCCAACTCTTATATACTCCTCTCACTGTACCTAACTCACACTCGATACTTCAATTCAGCTTCTTCTTTTTTTCTCTTCACAGAAAGAATTATGGCGTTGAAATCGTTCGTTGACGTTCGCCCTGACTCACACTTCCCGATTCAGAATCTTCCGTACGGTGTCTTCAAGCCCGAACCTGGTCTGGATCCTCGACCCGGTGTTGCCATTGGTGACCACGTGTTGGACCTTTCCGTAATTGCCTCCGCAGGTCTTTTTGACGGTCCGATTTTGAAGGGCTCCGATTGCTTCAATCAGGTTTTTTTTTTCAGTTTTAACTCTTTTGCTTTCAACTTTCAAGTGTCAGAATCTATCAAGTTTTAATAATAGGCATGCGATTTTTCGTATTTGTAGTGTAATTATTTAGAGCTAGATTCTGTACTTGGTGATTGCGTCATCTAAGAGGTGAAATGAAGAGAGGTTAATGAGTCAGCACAATGCGGATGAATTGACAGAAGAAGAGATCATCATGACTTCGTTGATTAAAATGCGCGGAAATGAATCGAGTTCAAGGGCGGGCGAAACCTGTGTAAAAATCAACTAATAAGTCTAACTAATTCAACTTACTAATACAGGGAATAAGTGGTGTGGTTACCAACAGAATTAACGGAGTTTTGATTAAGTTTTTCCAAAATGAAAAATTCTAAGAGAGGGGCTGCGAAAATTAGTTGAGTGCATAATTTAGGAGGCTTTTCTGTAGAGTTCAATAGTTGCGAAAAGCTTTGTAAATTTAATCTGCGGTTAATATGTAAGTTGATGCATGAGGTGGCTTGAAGCATATGAGTTTCACATTCATTGACTATAAATAAGCTAAACTATTGAATCTTGCTGGCTAAATATGCTCGTTCTGCAGCCTAATCTGAATAAGTTGCTGGCATTGGGACGACCAGCGTGGAAGGAAGCTCGTGCTACCTTGCAAAAGCTATTGTCAGGTGGCCATTCACCATTTGCTCTCTTCATCAATATTTTAGATTACACACTTCACTATTTATGAAGTCGCGAGTTTCTTGTCACATGATGTCGGGAATGTGTATTTGGTATCTATGCAACACATATTTTGACAACTCGGTTCTTTCTTATTATGATTTGTAATAATGCAGCTGACGAACCGAAGTTACGCGATAATGCAAGTCTAAGGAAAACAGCACTTGTGCCTGTGGTAGGACATGCATTATAAAGTCAATAAGTAAGTACGTAACTGATTAAAAATTTATTGTGTTGGTGTTTAACTTATCTGGACGTGTCAGGACAACGTCGAAATGCTTCTTCCCATTGCTATAGGGGACTACACTGACTTCTTTGCATCAAAACATCATGCAAGGAATTGTGGACTAATGTTCCGAGGCCCAGAAAACGCAATTAACCCAAACTGGTATGTGTCTTAGGGAGATCGCTCTAGGCTAAACTGTTTTCTCTCTCTCTCTCTCTCTCTCTCTCTCTCTCATTCATTTTTCGTGACTGAATTTTTGCAGGTTTCACATTCCAATTGCTTACCATGGGCGTGCATCATCTATTGTCATCTCTGGCACTGACATCATTAGGCCAAGGTTAGAAAATAGAGAGTTCAATATTGCTAGTTGCCCATACTTGCTGTTGAAGTTGAGTTGCAATAAGATACTGTTTCGTGCCGATGGTAATTTCTTGTGTTTCTTCACTTTTACTTGGGAGCTTGTTAGAGGAAAGTGATTTCTTTAAAGAATGCATTTGAGTTTGAAAAGCTGAGTAAAAGTCAGTCTCCAGAAAATTAATACCATAATGGCCTTTAACCGCTTGTGAGCAATTTAATACTTGCCCAACGATATTAGGAAATTCAACACCATGTTATTTGGAGAATAACTGCTTGAGTTGATCATTTCGACTTTTTTCTTTGTTTTTTAAAATGACCTCGGCCATGGTGTTTTGTCCAGAGGGCAAGGTCATCCAGTTGGCAGTTCTCCCCCCTACTTTGGACCTTCTCGCAAGTTGGACTTTGAGCTGGAAATGGTAAGATTTCATATAAAGAAAGAAAAAATCATCATTCTCTTTGGGCCTGACTTTTATGTGGAGTACATCCATTTCCGTATCTTGCTCCTTCATGTTAGATATAATTGCAAATTAGCTACTGTATGTGGAGTAATCCAATGTTTTTTTACAAATTGTTAATAACAATTCTAGGCTGCTGTAGTTGGGCCCGGAAATGAATTGGGTAAGCCTGTGGATGTTAGCGAGGCTGCGGATCACATCTTTGGACTTGTTTTGATGAATGACTGGAGTGGTATGTAATCATTTGTAGTCATACAGTTAGCAGGTTTCTCAAAATGTTTTATTTCTTTCTGAATTTTGGTACCATAATGATGTAAACCTCCTTTTCTCTTTGACAGCCAGAGATATTCAGGCATGGGAATATGTACCTCTTGGGCCTTTCCTGGGCAAGAGTTTTGGTAAGAAATATCTGGTTTCTTGATCATGAATTATAATGAAAACGCCAAAAAGATCTCCAAATTGTGCAACATACCTTGTGATAATCTCGTTTCACTACAAGAAAATTTTCCTTGTTTCCCTGATGCTTCGTAAAACAGAAACTTGACTTTTGTTATCGATCCCACTGCAGGGACAACCATATCTCCTTGGATTGTGACCCTAGATGCTTTAGAGCCCTTTGCTTCTGATGCTCCAGAGCAGGTGCTTTATTAACTTACATTTTTTAACTTAAGAATGCTAGTTAACCTGATTCCTCCATTACCATAGTAGTTAATGTAGTGCAAATTGCAGATTCCACCTCCCTTGCCATATCTTACCGAAAAGCAATCGAAAAACTATGATATTGCCTTGCAGGTAATTTAGTTGCCTATGTACTCTCTGCTTGTCTTGTTATACTATGCTTTTTTTTCTTTTTTTTTATAAAAATGTCGTCTACCATCTTCGTCACTTCCGAACTTTTTCTCGACGAAGAAAAAGGAGAGAACACATTTCTTGTACATTAGGAATCCTGTGTATGTGTTTTCTACTGAAGAAGAACACGACTTTCATGCTAACAGGCGTCAATTATACCTGCTGGACAAAAAGACTCGTGCATTGTCACAAGAAGTAACTTTTCGCACTTGTACTGGACAATCACTCAGCAACTTGCTCACCATACCATCAATGGTTGCAACCTAAGGCCTGGTGATCTTTTGGGGACTGGAACAATTAGTGGTCCTGTAAGTGCTTTTCTTAGTGCCTAAACAAAGTTTGTTTCTTTTACTTCCATACGTTGGTAGAATTGGTGATCGTAGGTCTTAATAGTTTGGTGTGTGCCGCATTACACCTGAATTCATCATTTCCAGGAACCGGAATCTTATGGATGTTTGCTGGAGATAACCTGGAACGGGCAAAAGCCTTTGTCTCTAGGTACAACCAGCCGCACCTTTCTGGAAGATGGAGATGAAGTCATTTTTACAGGCTGTTGCAAGGTGGGATTTTCATGTCGCAATTATCACTTACACTAATTACTTGTTGGTTAGCATGGAACGATAAGAGAACTACGACTGATTGATTGCTATGATTGCTTTGCAGGGCAATGGTTACACCGTTGGTTTTGGGAAGTGTTCCGGCAAGATTCTTCCTTCACGTCCTTGAATCGGGTGTAAGGGAGGTCTCTGCATTGTTTCTTTAAATGGCACATGACTGGGATCTACCCAAATTGTTGTATCATTCTCTTTAGTAATATGACCCCAAATTTTATTTCGTTGCTGCGTGGTAATGGATGATGATGTTGTTTGTAGTCATTTTGATTAAACAAATCGCGTTGCCATTTTCTCCAGGAACAAAAACTTTAGCCCCTGTTTGGATGTAGTTTCATTGGTTTGGCCCATTTGAGTTTTGGTTGGAATTTTTGAAGATTCTTTTGAAATGCGTGCAAAGCTTTTTGGATTATGTTTGGATGTAATTTGAGTGTTGGAGTTATAGGGGGAAAATAGGTATGTAAAAGTGAAATCAATAGGTTGTGAATATAAAATTAATATTGGGAACTATTACACATTTGACTATTGTTAATTTTGTTTATGTAATTTAATTTTTTTATATTAATAGCATCAAAATTAAATTATGTACTATATAAAATATGGTTAGAATAGCTATGGGTATTTAAAATTAGACACTTTTTTCTGTTTGATTTACATTCACCTTTCAAGTTAATTTAATTATTATTATTATTATTATATGGATTTTTATCGAAATATATTTATTAGTAGCGAAGAATGTTTTAGTACAATTTGTCACATATATAGCTACAAGGTTGTTAACTATATAGTACTTACCATTTTATTGCAGGAAAGCTAAAAAGACATTGATTTAATTTAAGTTAACTTTCAAATATATATAGATCAAACTGTTAACCGAGTAAAAAAGCACCTGGTTAAAATACGCGATAATTCAATTACCGAAATTACTTGGTATATTATTATTCATAAACGCATTATAGCACGGTTTAATTACCGGTTTACTTCGTTAAAAAATTATTTGTATATCGTACTTGTAATGATAAAATAAAAAATAATAAAATAATAATAAAAATAATAATAATAATAATAATAAATGATGACTACTTGTAATCAATTATCTACTACAACTAAATAATGATATATATTAGAAATAATAGTACGACAAAGCCGAAATATTGGGACAAAAAACAAATATCACTACATTTATAAGGTTAAGTAAGATAGAATTGATGTATAATAATAAACATATCATACACATTTCATTCACGTGATGCACGATCCAAACATACTCAAAAAGCTACAACAATAATGTAAGTTGTTGTATGCAACCATCACACTCAAATACGAAAACACACTTGAAAAGTTTAACATACCAATAGATGGAAATCCACTGTAAGTTCTGGACAACATATATAATGCATTTATTGTAATTTATATTTACTGACGCCTCCGCGATCTGGCAGTGCTACTTTCCCCTTGGCCGGGAATAGCTTCAGTGCTTGGATCAGTTAGACAGTGCAACTCTACGGAGCGTGCTGGAGGGTTAAAATGTGAAACTCTTGAACCTTTATCATCGGTATCAGAATGACTAGCGAGATTAACCATATTTTGCGGTGTATTTCCTCGCAGTTGATCAGGTTGTTGTCCCCAGTTGCTGCCAATAGATGAATTAATATCACTTACTAGTGAATAAGAGGTACCACCATATGAATGAAAGTCTTCAGGTTGTGGACTTTCAAATATATATTTTAATTCGTTCCAACGAGGCTCTCCCAGGTCAAAATACCTCTGCGCCGTTGGGATGTCCTACATGGTTATAAGGCATAAAGATAAACAATTGATATTCTTGTAACAGTTAATAATCTAAGTTAAACATTATTTATGTAAATATCAGTTGTATAAGTACCTTAAGAATGTAACTCCGCGCTTGTTCAGAAACTTCCATACGATTGTTTTCTGAGTCGTGTTGGACTCCGTGATAACGTAACAACTTAGAGAATAATTTATACCTTTGAGATAGGTTTTCCATCTTTCTTCTTAAAAATTGTGGAGTTATACGGCGGTTAAAATGCATGGACATGTTGCGTGCAATTATTTCTATGCTTGTATCAATGATCGATTCATCAGTAAATGGTCTGAATGATCTATGGCTGACCAAACCATCGATCAACATATTTTCTTCAGCGTCTTCCCATTGCATACGTCCCCACAATTCCGGAAGAGTTATGTTTCGACGACTCATTTCTAATTAACCTTTTCAAAAGTTGAGAAAATATATCATATAGCTTTGAAATAATATTAAGCAACAAATGATTTAATTAAACACATAAACAATATATTCTTATTGCAAACATTTAATGCAATTGAAAACACGCTTATTACAAACTCAAGAATTCTTAAATATAAACCAACCAAGATTGGAGACAAGATAAGCCTAGAAACTTGCAACTATTACATGCTAGTTATGATTAACCCATATTGCATGGGTTAGCGTATCCCTAAATGTAGCCATGAAATTTATCTCTTGTTGTGTTGGAGCATGGGGTACTTCGTTGAAATCTTCGTTATAATCTTCATCATCTTCAACTGCAGGCTGACTGTTGGCCAAATTAAAGAAATAATCTTCATGGTCGTGTTGGCGAACCCAATTATGAAGTGCACAACATGCGACTACTATATCAACTTGTGTATCGATGTTGTAACGAGGCATTCGTCCTGTCAATATTGGGAACCTGGCTTTTAAAACTCCAAATACCCTCTCGATCACATTTCGCAACTTTGCATGTCGTTTGTTGAATAGTTCAATTGGGCCGGTAGGATTTTGTAGCCTCCACTCCGGGATATGGTAGCGATTGTTCTTATATGGGGCTAAATAACCTGGAAAGTTGGTGTAGCCCGAATCGACAAGAAAATATTTTCCTACAGTCACACATCATCACTTTAGATTTACGCTTAAATACAACGACAAAACAAACAATACGAAAAACGCACCCGCTTGAGGACTAGGAAAGGTTGGATCATTTCGCATTGCATACTCTAATACTTTGGCGTCATGCGCAGAACCTTCACATCCAGGATACACGTACGTGAACATCATATCAAAGTCACATATGCACATTACATTTTGCGTGATCTCCCCCTTTCGATTACTCCACGACAATTGTTCGCTCCTTGGTATACAAGCATTAATGTGGGTGCCATCGATAGCACCAACACAATCCTACATGACTTGAATCTTGGTTAATATACTTATGTTGCTCAAAGATTGATATAATCTGTAAGGAAAGGTAAAATTTAGACAATGTACCTTGAAATAAGGATAATACTCAGGGTTACTCAAAATGCAATCTGGGACTCGATTGAAGTCGGGTGGCGTGATGACTACTTTTGCAAATTGAACTAACGCTGTTAAGACTCTATGAAAGTGGCGAGATATGGTTTCATTTGAATGTTGAAATCGTTCTTGTGTATCACGAGAACGAAGACTTAATCCCACAATACGCATAAATATACCAACTGACTCCAATGTTGAAACTCTTGCAGTAGGGTCTTCCACGAGCAATCCTCGGTTAACCAACTCATCACATAGATCAATATAAGCGTCTCTATCCATTCTAAGGGCATCACGAAAGCGTTCAGGAGTTCCTACCATCAATTCTCCCATCCAGTCAGCACCTTGTAATCTACTAGTGTTGCGTGGCACGGGCGGGTAGAAGTATCTAGGATTTGCACGTACTAACAAATTAATAAGTATTCCCTCATCATCACTATTCTCATCAACATCTTGAGGTGGCCAGTTCTGGTTGTGTGCCATGATGTAAGAATGAGACACTATGACGCGAAGATGAATGGTCAAATTAGAATCAGAATTGAGTATAGACGCATCAGGAATTGAGGACGATTCAAGGCAAATATTTTGAAATCCTAGACCTGAATAAAAATAACCCACAAATATTTATTATATAGCATTTCACAAACAAAGCATACATAAGGAAGTACACAACAAAGTTGTTGTGAATAAAGCAATACATAGATATAGTATCTTTCATTACGACAATCAAACCCAAATTAAAACCTTATAATAGAACATAGAGTATATACTTAAAATACTAAATTCATATGATTTTATAGATTCACTAGGCATCTCATGGTAGATGACATCCGTCTTTCATGGTAGCCTTTCAATCCATTGTCTCTTTCTCTCTAGACTCATGTTGACAAACCACCAACGTTCCACATGGTCATCAGATAGAACCTTTTTAGCTTTGAAGTACATGTCATTCTCCAAATCCTCAATCAACTCGAGCGCGTTAAATGCCTCTTGTATTGATGTATGTGGAACATCGTCAAGCCTTCTGAGCTTTGCTTCATTTAAGTCAGCCCACATTTCCATGCCTCGATCCATACTACTCTTACTTCCACCACTACGTGACCTCTTCGAACTGCTTGTGCTCGATGATGCACGTGATGGCCCAAATGATGGAGGTGTTGTGTCAGAGGGACTAGCACCTGGAAATCGAGGCCAACCAGATTGGGATGGATACTCATTAGACAATGGAACAGAGTAAGATTCTTCTTGCTCCACAGGCTCTGTATAACCTTCCCCTTCCCTAACAGGTCGTGGGTTAGACGAAGACCGAGCATAACGTCCAGTTGCCGTACGGGAAGCCCACATTTCAGTACATTGTGGGTACCGCGGCACTCCTGTTTTCATCAGATCTCGATCATCTGGGTGGGCCTAAAAATGCGAAGTTGTAATGGTTATTAGAAAAATGATATTGTAACGGAACCTAGTATATATCATGGTATCCTATAATTAATATTACCCTAACGTGATCAGCCCAAGCCGAGTCTGGAGCACGTATAGTAGTTGTAGCTGGGTCCCATCCCCACCCGGTTTGTTTGTTGAGAAGATCCCAATACCGTTTCCATTGTCTCTTTAACCTTCCACATTTTCCCTTAAGCTCAGCCACTGTATATGGACGAGGATTTGGGATCGGGGCTTCGATTTTCATACGGTCGACTATATCTTTCCATACATCTGTATGGAAGTTCTGACCAATAAGTCGACCCCTTAAGAACTCATCATGCATTATGTCGATAAATGTTTCGACATTTTCAAGAGGCCAACTTGCTATGTCAGAGCGATTACGAGATTGACCCTCCCCGCGAGCAAACGACTCAGACCTTGAACCACCAATATTAGCCATCTATATATTTACATAAGATTTAGTCAGTCATCTCACTATTAAGCGCTAATCCTTTTTTAGTTACTCATCGCGAAATAGCTTTTTACGATCTAATTTTTTGAAATTAACATATCTGTAGGTTATACTTAAACTTTCAAATGTATTTCTTGCACTTGTTGGTAGTCAGTCAGTCGTACTTCTTGAACATGTCAATTTTGGAGATTATGAACTGTTTCTTGCACCTTTCATGTAGTATTATAGTTAATGGATTGTTGATTGATTGTTAATAATATACAGTAGATAATGTGCTATAATAACAAGTTATAACAAAATGTTAATTTTCATAGGACAACTCATTTAGATTTAATAGGCATCAACAATGTACTCCACAAATTATGTGAAATATAGTAGACATATTGTTCCCCAGTACTGTAAAACAATTAAATATACGGCACCTTAGAATTAATAGTTTGTAACCAGTATCACTATAATAGTTTGTAAATGACACGGTAATAGTTTGTAACCATTATCTATCTATAATAGTTTGTAACCAGTATCTATCTATAACAGGAAAACAAAAATGAAGTTAAAATTAGTTGTATATTGGAGAATAATATTATTATAACCAGATGTTTTGAAAATAATCTTTCCATGTTCTATATAGGAAATACGATTATCTTTCAGATAAACACAAAGATAAACACCAAAAAAATAAAACCGTCTTCTTAATTTACGGAGCCACTAGTTAATTATTTTTAAAAAAAAACCTACTAATTAACGGCTATAAACCTTATCAAATTTCAAACTGTGAGATAAGCATTTTCCTTTCCTAAATCTAATAAATTATCTTGAATTCTTAATTTTGGTTTCCAAATCAACGGTACTAGCTTTCCAAGTATTTCGGTTAAGATAATCTCGAGATGATCTTGAGGTAATCATTTTCCTTATTTATTCAATATAATCTTGAGATGTTTTAATAATAATTTCGATACGATTTTCTCAAAAATGTGGGTTATACGAATAGCAAAAATTTAACGACTTATTTGCTTTAACAATATCTATCTATAATTAGCAAATTTTAATAGTTGAATAAGGATATACAGTAAAAATAATATGTATGAAGGCTACATATTAAGAGTTAATATCTTAAATTCTTTAAGATAGAAAAATGTAATCAAATTATGCTCTCCCTATTAGCTCTCCTTCCATATAATTAACACATACTAATTATACAAGTGTATAGAGAGAAATTAGCTAGTTACCTGAAAATCGCAGCTACTTTAGGAGAATTGTACCTACGTAAATTGAAAAAAAAAACACCAACAAATTAAATAAAATAAAGTATTAAGTAAAAATATCTCTACCAAGTATTTTTATTTACAAATTACTATCTTAGCTTACATCTAAAAACAAATAACATATGGAAATTAAACCATAACATAATTTATTTAAAAAAAGAAAAGAAATACAAACCTTATGTTGTTCTGCCTGCAAATGAAGTAACGCATATATAATACATATTACAAGTAATGCACATTATTTATAAGCTAGAAGGATGACAAGTTAATTATGTAGGGGGCTAAAAATTAATAATTTATTAAGTGCATTATTTGAAGGCTAATCATGCCCGAAAAAAAACAAGGGAGATTGTAATAATTGAGGATAAAAATTAATAATTTATTAAGTGCATTATTTGAAGGCTAATCATGTCCGAAAAAAAACAAGGGAGATTGTAATAATTGAGGAGAAAAAATCACCTTGGACAGTAATATGGGTCCTTCCATATTGATATTAAAAAAACATGTGAAGTTGAGGCTCAATAGAAAGAAATCAAAATGAAAGGGAATGCCCGGTACATATACGGTAGAAGCTGTACAAGAAGAGGCTATGTGTCAAAGTCAAAAAAGGCTGCCGAGGGAGATCAGTTGAGCCAACCAAATTGTGAGCCAAATTTCCAAATGTGATCCAAATGATATTTGAGTGGTTGGAAGCTTGAAAAATTGAGCCAAACATGATCCAAACAGCGGCTAAGTATCTTACTAAAGCAAATAAGCAATGCATTTCGATGGGAATTTGAGCTTTGAAGTTAACTAGTTAAGGGATTCAAATCCAGGATAATAAGATCTGTTGGGTATTTGAACTGCTTCAAATACCGCCTCCAGGATTTACCCATGAGGTAATTATGAACCGCCTCAGGATTTGCCCATGAGGTAATTATGAAGCAACACGAATAAAATATTGACGATAGTAACAATACAAGGATTTAACGTGGAAACTCCAAAACCGGAGAAAAACCACAGGGACCCGAGTAAAATCCACTATGTAGAAAATTTGTACAACTACATAATTTTCACTCAACCCCAACGACCCCCAGAGCCTTTACATTAGTAACACTCCCTAACTACATTACACCTCATATATAAATACTACATTGTAATATTAGGGATATTACTGAACACTCTTGTGGGATGCCCTTCCTTCTACAATGATCTACAATGAGAATGCCTATTTATAGGCAATTCACATAGCCAAAACCGTGTGTTGGCACACGGTTTTGCCCAATCATATTTGGCCAACATCAAACCTTCTACCGATCTCATTAAAGCGGTGGGTCTGCCAACAAGATCTTGTAGAGTATTTTAACTAAGAGTAAGGGTTTATTATTTAAATATCACAAACGTTGGGTTCTTTTGAATTCCTTATCCTGACCTTTTCGCAATGGATAATAAATTGACCGAAATGCTTACATAAGCCGAGTCGATCTTTCCATTGTTTTAATTTTTATGTTTTCGTCATTATTTTCCACTAGAAACAAACAAATGCAGGAAGGGAAAATGAACCAAAATCGTATTTGTTTGTTAACTACAGATAGAACTACTGCAGTAACTACGGTACACATTAGTTGGGTAATTTGGTTATCTATTCTGAACTATTTTCTCCAACTATAATATTGTTAAATAGTAAATATTGACCACAAGCTAATATGAACCTGTTGCATAACCGAGAGTAATTTCCTAAGTTGACATGTTACAAAATCAACGAAGCTGCACGATTATAGCTTCTCTTTAACGCTAAACGCACCCATCTTTTTCTCGTACTCTGATACATTTCCACGTCAATTCAATTGCAGTTTTGCTTAAAAGCTTAAAGGCATGGGCTCCGCAGTAACAAAATTTCCAAAACTCACTAATAGCCGCGCCACTCGTAGAAAAACCATTTATTTAATTTAGTTAACATATTTTAAGTTCCTGACACTGTGGTTATGTGCAATATTTGGTATTATTATTGAATAACTATCATGTACGGTAGAAAGAACAAGAAATTATAGGTTAGAGACAATTACAAAAACTCCCTAAACTTTAGGGTATTTCGAAAGAGTGCCCTGGTACTTTGAATGAGAATTTGATCCTCAAAATTTCCCAAAAAGTTTCCCTGAATTAGCCGTTCAATTCCTCCTGGCAATTAGATTTCGCTTCAACGGGAGTCTTGGGTGGTGTTCGCAAACTTTTAAAATAGGCTAGAATATGCTTTTAATTATATTAAAACACTTTTATGGCCTTTGGTTGACGAACTGAAATGATCGTATCCTCCCATTGTCGCCGCATTCTGTCGCGAAGTTCTTGCTTAGTGCGGATTTGCTTGAAGGGAATAAGTTCGTCCGCGTCTTTAACTTCAATCAGCAACCGTTCTTCAGCGATTTTGGCATCATCAATCCAAACGTCATTGTGTTTGACTCGTTGCATAACCATGTTCGCATAAGAAGACTTTGGCAGATTAGGGCTTCCTATATTTGTTGCATGGGATATGATGGGGGTATTTTAGGAATGGCCCAATACTAATATTGGGCCGGCCCAAAGAGAAGGGCCTAATGAAATAGTACATCGAACAAGAGAAATTCGATATTGGACGAGCATCGAACGGACGCGATTTGATCTACGGAGTTGATAGAATCATCCTAATTCGACGCGGGACGGGAGTTATAAATACCCCGTCCTCTGACGTTCTCAATACGCATTCAAGACTATCTCCGACCTACTCAGCATCAAATCCAAAGCATTTGATTCAGCACTATATCGAAGCCTCTACATTCGATACTCAACCTAACATCAAAGCAGGCCAATTCGATATACATCAACCACGCACATACTTAGATCGAAGGCCCTAATTCGATGCACTCTAAGATTGAAGGACCCCGATTCGATACTGAACTATTCAAGCTCACTCAGTATCGAACACACCTGATTCGATAGTGCCTAGATCAAACTCGCATAATACGATACAATATCGACACTTTGTAATTTACTTATTTTGCCTAGTTAGCTTGTATTAGGTGTTTCAGACCAAGTTAGTTCAATTTCTAATTGATTAGCGTTATTTTGGCAATCGATAAGCCTTTTGTAACGTTTTACGGTGTTTTATTACTCGGACAAAATAAGACCAAAATATTGGCGCCTTCTGTGGGAACACCACATTTTCCCAGTTTACTAGGCATGACTTCTAGAGTTACCACCAGATCTCGGAGTACAGCTGTAGAGAGCCCGAATGAAGAGGTTGAGCGGGCAACCGCTAGCCAAACTGTCCCAGACGTTGTGGGACCATCAACAGTGCCCGCTGGGGTACCTACACCCGCGAGGCGAGAGATGCCAGGACCGCAAGAAGATGAGGTACCAAGAACGGATGTAGGTGCAACTAGGGCGACATCAACCACTGCTTCGATCCCAAATAATTTGAGATATAAAATTAGGGTAATGGTGAAATCAGCACTAGCTGAGTACCTAACCCCCGCTCCACCGATGCAAACACCGCCACCGGTGAGATGCACTGAGGCCGTAAGGGAACATGGTTCTACGGCCAGAGGACTAGAAGGAGCAGACAAGGAGAAGTCACATCGGGATGACGGAAGGGATAAACAAACTCGGTGGAGGTGCAAAATAAAGAAAAATCACATAAGAATGATCGAAGAGGCAAACCTAAGTCCGTGGAGGTGCAATCAAAAAGGCACCATGACGCAAAAAGAAGAGAAAGAGAGGAAAATTGAAAAGAAGAACCAAGGAGACAAGAGGACAATAATGAGAGGAGACGCGGGGAAAGCTGCGACTCTAGGAGGGAGCAAGATGAGGTAGTAAAAAAGCTAGAAAGGCTTGAAAGGGAGAGATCAGAGGTCGGAAGCTGAATGGAGCGTGTGGGGAGTTCTCTGCAGAGCTCCCCATTTTCTGAAGAAATAGAGGCGGAGATCCTAGGGCACGAGGAGAAGATCCCCGACTTGAAAACTTACGATGGGAAGTCTGATCCTCACGATCATCTTTTCCATTTGGACAGTAAGCTAACCTTGTACGGTTTCAAGGAGAACGTACATGCCAGGATATTTGCCACTACCTTGGTCGGGGTAGCAATGGACTGGTTTACTCGAATCGCTCCAGGGTTGATCAAAGCCTACAAGCAATTGAGGAATATGTTCGAGGACTAATTCTCAAGTCAGGCGAGGTTGGTTTTGGATCATTCTCATATATATTCAATGAAGCAGGAAACCAACGAAAGTCTAACGAATTTTATGAGGCGTTTCAACGTGGAGCTGCTAAGGATAGACAGCCCAAGTGGAGAAATGCTGATGAGTATACTCTTTCGAGCAACCACCAATACAGTCTTCGGCGATAATTTACTTAGGCGGAACCCCAGCAATATCAAAGAGATAAACAAGATAACGCAGGGGGTGGTCCACCGTGAAGAGATGATGGCAACCAAGTTGACCATTACCGTGCCACCAAAAGGGAAGGAGAGAGGAAGGGAGGACCAAAACCGCAATAACAACAACAACAATAACAATAATAGAAAGAGGAACAACAAATATCGGGACGCATCGCCAAAGCGATACATGTCCCTGAATGCTAATATCATGACAGTATTCGGGACGACGAAGAAGAAATGGTGGCTGAAAGAGCCCAGACAGATGAAGGACTCAAAGGCAACTAGGTATTCGACCCATTTCTGCAAATACCATAATCAGAATGGGACACGAAATCGAGGATTGCAAGGATCTCAAGGACGAGATCGAACGACTGTTGAAGGATGGCAAACTCGTGGAGTTTATCAGAAAGATGAAAGAGCAAGATAACATCGCCGACAGGGATAGATCACTATCACCCAGAAAGGACAAACAGAAGATGGTTGATTATCTGCATGTGTTAGAATATCCTCAGATTGGAAACGGCATAGTCAGAAGAGGAATGATAAACATGATATCTGGTGTCTCGGTGGGGTCGGATTCCACGAACGGTAGAAAGAAGATTTCAAGGCTCGTTGAATCAGACAAGTTTGTCGGCTTAGCCAACATATTAAGAATCGAGGAAATACCGCATGAAGATATCACATTCTCAACGGCAGAACTACGAAAGCTAAGCGCCCAAGCCATTCAAACAGCAAATCTGGATTCCCGTTGGTGATAACGGTGGACATAGCCAACTTTGGCGTCACAAAAATGTTGGTGGACCATGGCAACTCAGTTAATGTGCTATTAATCTCCACTTTGGCCAAAATGGGATTGAGTGGAGAGACATTAGAGCTAGTGAGAACTTCGCTTCATGGATTCGAAGACCCGAAAATAGTGCCTTGCGGAATGATTATGCTTCCTACCTTATTGGGAACCGCGCCACATAGGAGAACACTCCTTGAGAATTATGTTGTTGTCGACATGCATTTCTCATACAACAACATTCTAGGAAGGCCAGCGTTGAACGCGTTCCGAGCATTGCTGTCGACTTATCACCAAATGGTAAAATTCCCCACTCTCTCTGTAACATGTGAAGTAATTGCAGACCACAGAAGAAGCAAGAAGCAGTGGAAGTGCTGACTCCCATGGAAATGGAGCGCATTAATTGAAGTGACCTTATTTAAAATTTGCAAGTTTTTAGTTTCTCGAATATTTTGAACAACTTTTATTCGTCACATCTGCCTTGACGAGCATGAGGGAAAACATGTACTAACCTAAAACAGGGACACTGAAGACTTGAGCCCCGAGGGCTGCCTTGGAGAACATAGGAGAGAGTGCTGTGAAATCAAGCTACGCCCTATTCTCTTTATACAGATTCGTTTCCAAGAGAGAAGTTTTTGACTTTTCAATCTTATTATTGTCTTTATAAAATGTGAAATGTGAAATATCTCATTATGAATGCATAACATCAGCTTTATGCAGGACCTAAGATGGTTCATTCCAACAAAAAGGAAAGAACATTCTGTCCCAAGTGGCAATGCAGGACCCAAGACGGTTCGCTCTAATGAAAAAATGGACGGTCACTCTGTCCAAAGTGGCAAGTGATACCGCAAATCTCGAAATACGAAAAAAAGACGGTCACTCGATCCAAAGTGGCAAGTGATACCCCAAATCCCGAAATACAATAAAAGGGACGATCACTCTGCCCAATGTGGTAAGTGATACCCCAAATCCCGAAATACAAAAAAAGGGACGGACACTCTGTCCAAAGTGGCAAGTGATACCGTGAATCCCGAAATACAAAAAATGGTCAAACACTTTGTCCAAAGTGGCAAGTGATACCGTGAATCCCAAATATGAAAAATGGGATGGACACTCTGTCCGAAGTGGTAAGTGATACCGCAAATTCCAAAAAAAAAAAGGAGGACACTCTGTCCAAAGTGGAAAGAGATAACCGTGAATCCCAAAAAATAAAAAAATGGAATGACCGCTATATCAGTAGTAATAAAATACTAATCCTACATCCCAAAGAGAAACATACCACCCTCAACAAATATGAAAGGACCCTCTAGTTGTCAAAATAAAGTAAAACCCAACAATAGCGATTGAAAGAAAAGACAATGAACACGAGCCAACAAATAAGCGTACCATTGAAAAATCCACGAATAACGTGCGACGACGATGCAATTATTCGAATTGTTCAAAATATTAAAGGGCGACGCAGCACCGGAAAACAGAATAGAAATTGTTCATTATGAAACAAAAATAGCAGAAGCTCTTAGGCATCAGTGTCATCCTCATCTTCGGAGGAAGGATAAATAGGGGCATAGAAGGCGGTGGAGGGATTCCCCAAACAACGAGGTTGTCATTCTCGAGCAGCACAACGAACTCATCCGAAGAAGCTGGTTGATCATTCACAACGGGTGACAAAATCTCTCTATTTGGCCCAACGAAAGATCGAGCCAACTGGGGTCGAAGTGCTCACGAACATATTTGGTGCTGTAGAATTGTTGCACCGTGAGCACTTGTGCCTTCTGGGCTTCCCGGGCACCCCTCTAAGTAATTATCTCTCGAAAGGTATTGCTCCGGAGGAACTCCTCGGTAATTTCCACCCGTTATTGCGCGGAAGGAACCTGCACAATGGTAAACGAGATTAACAAGGAAGCATAAAAGAATACAGACTTATAGTCATGTAAAATTACTTTACCCCATTGAGGCCGCGAGCATGTCCGATCTCCTAGGTCCGCTCAGATCTTTCTTTCTCGGCCGCCAGTTCTTTCTCGAGTTCGGCAGCTCATTTCGCCAGCTCACCTTTGCTGGACGAAAGATTGTTGACTTGCGATTGAAGTTGATCGGCGACCTCCTTTGCAAGCTTCACTGCTTCTCTGTCATTGGCAGCTCGAGCAGCATAATCCTTCACCTTTTGCAGGGCTTTCTCTTTCTCATCCAAAGTGACCCTCAGAGCATCATGATCACTACTACAAACCTTACCCCTGGACTGTTGTTGTCCCTCGTCCTTTCTTCATGAGCTTGGACTAGCCCCGTAAACATGGCGTCCACTATTCCACCACCATAGAGGAAAAAATAACAAGGAATTACGAAAGTTATAAAACAATGAATAGCATGCAAATGTGTCCGCCAAATAAAAGATATTACTGCAATAATGATATCTCAACCATTTTTCTTTCCTTGGCAGAGACTGCGTGAGGAGCTGCGAGATTTGGAAGAATGGCTTTTAGGGCGTCAATCGACTCCTCCTCAGAAATCTCATATCCACCAACATGGACATGCGGACCGTGGCTTGGCCTCGCCCTAAAACTTGGCCCTTCTACAAAAGCAGAGCCGCTAGCAGCCCCCAGACCAGACGTCCGCAGAGCATGGGGGATAACACCCCCGATTTGAGAACAGGTTTGATGGACTCTTCTCCGTTTGGCCTGAGCAGCAGCCTCGGCATTATCACCTTGATTAGCGACAACACCATCAAAACCTCCCGCATGGCTAAGATCGACAGGAGGACGCGTTGCTGCCCAACATTGTCCCAACACATCCTCCAAAGGATTAGTAGAAGCCTCAACGTGGGCGGAGGCCGACGCCTCAACTACTGCCTTTTTACCCTTGTTCTTCCTCTTCCTTGTGGGTGGTATTGCGGGAGTAGCTGTAGTCTGAAAACCTTTGTTCTCAGCGGCAAGGGCTCGATTAATTCGGGCATGACGGTCCATGATGAATTCGACTGAAAATATAAAACACTATTAGTATCATCATAAAGGTAAACCAAAACAGGAAATCAACTAAGGACAAAAGAAGTTATACCAAGCGTAAATCTCCCATTATATCGAACTGGGGACAATCCTGCTAAGGATAATACATGATTTTCTACCAATTTTTTAACGTCAAATTGGTGTTCGTGAACTAAGTTTGGAACAAAAGTACAATCTAATGAAGGTGGATGTACACCTGGCGGTATCGCAACTCTCGCTTCATGGAACCAATCGCGGCGATACATTTCAAATTCACGCTCATAGCTCTCCTCAATGTAGAAGTAACGTTTCTTCCAATCTTTTCCATAGCTAATGACACCGCCACTCAAAAATTTGCGATTCCTCAATGCCTTAATGCGATAAAAACCTACTTCCCTCATACAAACCTCAAAAAGGGCCCAAAACTCGTTGGGACCTTCAGGTTCTCCTAAGGCTTTCATTAGGATGATAAAACCAATGATATGCCCAAATGAATTCGGCGTCAGTTGACTCAGTACAAGCCCGATGGACCGCATAATTAATTTAACCTCAACTGGTATAGAGAACCGCAACCCATTGGACAGTTGACCTACAAACATTGTGAGGTGACCAGGGGGCGGGGTATCCATGCGATCGTGCGGGCCATGAATGACTAACTTATACCTATTTGGTATGTTGTACCTATCACGAAGGCACACACGACTATGTTGCAACCGCGACACATAAGTGTTATACGTTGTCCCTGAGACCTCCACGTAATTGTCAATCTCCCTATTCATAAGTTCAATTTCTTCGCCCGCTTCACTGGAGGCACGATTATCCTAAGAAGAAAATGATTGTGAATCATCGTCCCCACCTTGCGAGGACGATTGATCATCGTTACCACCTGGATGATCATCCATAGGCGAGTCGACATAATCAATATCAATTAGCTCATTATCATCTCCTCGAGGTATATTCGAACCCGCCGGAGCACTTACAGGGCCCACTACAGAGTTAGCTGAACCGGAGCTTGAGCCGCTACTAGAGTCACTCCCCGAGGTCGATTTAGATCTCATCATCTTGATCGACACAAACTGAAATAAAATAAAATAAAATAAAAACGATTGACTACGCACGAATACATCACTCTTGGCACTTACGACATATACACGACATGTTTAAATAACCATTCACTAAGCAAAAATAACATGACTCACGAAGTAACCACATAATCATTTACCTTGGTTATAGCTGGAAAATCGACAACGATTGAGAAAAAAATTGCCTAAAAAAAGTGAGAGCAATGTTAAACAAAATTAGAGGCAAGACCTACATATTCAGCAAAAAACAGGAAAAAATTTCTTAGGCATTTGATCGAATGATCTTTGTTCAATACATTTAACATCGAAAAAGCAACATTCGATGCGGTTTGTATCAAACCATGCCCGTTCGATGCTGCTTACGTTTCAGCGTAAGTTATGCGGAAGGAGATATGAGCTTCCACCACCTTTCCCCTTTATAAGCCATTTGTAACGGTTTACGGTGTTTTGTTACCGGAACGAAATAAGATTGTAGTTTTAAGGAAAGAATAATTTGGGCTTAAATTATGAGATTGTAGTTTTAAGGAAAGAATTTACAAATACTGCTTGAGAGGGTTGTTTCACTTTCTCAAAGTTCAAGAGGTAATTTGCAGAAATTGCCATGTGATTATTATCCTCTTTATATATATATATATATATTGCTATATTAAAAGCAAAGCCCTCCCACTCACAAAAAGGTAGTTAGGATACCAATTTTTGTGTTTCCTAAAATACCCTCATTTCTCTCTCCTCAAATAAATTAATAGCATAGTTTATAATATCATTTTACTTACTTTGCTCAACTGCACATCTTAAAAAATAAAAATTCTCACGCATGTTTATTTATATTTCAAATTTAAAACTAATAATTTGCACGCGCGTGTCAAATTTCTAGTATATATATATCAATTAACTTTACGTGAATGTTACAACCGGAGCGTAAAACGCGCACATCGCGCAACGTCACACTCACTACTCACTCACAGACAGTAAGTCAGTTCTTCTTTCAACTTTCCCTTTTTAATTTTCCCCACATTCCATATTTTGTCGGCCAAAATGAAGACCTCTCGCCGCCCTCGATTCTTCTCTTCCGCCACCACCACCGGCGTTATCTACACTTATCAAAATGACCATTCTGCCCCCGTCTCCGACCACAAAACTACAGAAATACCAATCGGCCAAACTGAACAAACAATTCCCGTCAAAGTGAAACTCAATCCACGACCGGAATCCTCCGCTGCCGTTCAAATACAGGCCGCGTACCGATCGCACGTGGTTCGGAACCTCGTCCGTAAGATCTCCGCCGTCAATTCTGAAGCTAATTACTGGCAGCGAATCATCCAACGACAGGCATAAATAACTCCAACATTTTCTGTATACCCCATTACATTATTTCCTCTTTTGTTTGCATATTATTCATTCAGATTATATAAATTACAGATTAATTCAGTTACAGCATGTCCATTAACATTTTAATTTATTGAATTGTGGTCTCTGTATATATATATATATATATATTCTAACATAATTTTCTCGTAGAACAGGAAACAGTTGATGCTGTGCGTTCCAGCGAAAGGGAGAGGATTAAGATCAATGAGGCTTTGATGAGGCTATTGTTGACGCTCGATTCCGTGCCCGGTCTTGATCCTAACGTGAGGGACCTGAGGAGGCACGTAAGCCGTAAAATCGTGGGGTTGCAGGAAATACTTGATGCAGTTTCGGATACTAAAGTCGAGCATTGGGATGGATACTTGAGGGATTGGGATGACATTGTTGCGGGGATCGAAAGAGAGGTATGTAAAGACAGAGGTGGTGGTCATGATATGGAGAGGTTTTGTGCCGAGAATTTGGGGTTTCAGTGTCTGCAAAGGTTCCTTCGTGACCAGTGATCAGTGGTACTGATGTTGGTTAATATCTTTTCTTTTCTACACTAATAAGTAACTGCTGATGCTAATCTTATGCCTTCTTACCTGCATACTTGGTTTTTGTATCTTAAAGTGTTCTTGTTAACTCTTCACTCATTGTACATAGGAGTTGTAAGAAAGAAATATATGATGTAAGAAGCAATATATATTGAGATGTTCATACCTTGAGGTTATAAAATTTCTTGGAGATCTGATCTTTATACATTAAGAATGCGGAGTTTGATGCCTAAACTTTATTTTGTAAGTCTTTGGCTCCTCCTGTTACGATTATTATTCTTGACTTGCGTTATTATTATAAAAACGACTCACTTGGAATCAAATCTTCTGCACTGGAATGTGTGCTACGATTTAAATTTGCTCAACTCCACACACCTGATCTGGACCTTGAGCGCAGGAGACGGAGAATTCAATCTCACTCGTTAAATAGAATAATGGGACACCAGAGGAATTGATGAACCGTAGGAGGTAGCAAACTCTCCAGTACGGTTCTAAACGAAGGAATTAATCCATTTGCCAGGGGGATTCTGCCATTGCGTTGGCCTGGTTTGATCAAACCACTGAGTAGCGGAACCGGACAGACTATAGTGCTTACTTCAGGTAATCATATTTGAAGCACATGATCACTGAGGGATTCGAATGAAGAAGACGAAAAGTATGTACCCTTTTTATATCTCCTACTCTCTCCAACATAATATTCTAATTCTTCTAGTATGAATCTATGATTGCTTGAGCCTGGTAAAAAGTCTATCTAACCATCATTTTGCTTCAACGGATGAAGTCAAATTTTGTTTTCGATTGGAGAATCAAATACATGCTTTGCTCATGCTTATTGACTTATATATGTACTCTATGCAATCAACTGAAAATGATCATACTTGCAATATGAAACTTCCAAAGATTCGACAAAACAGAAAACCATAAATTAAGAACAGGGCAGTTTACATGCTGAGGATACAACTTTAGTCTTTAGCAACAAACTATTACTTAAATTAGGCAGAGGATGAACAGCTGCATTTGCACTGGGACAAACACTTTTTGCAATCAGCCAACCTTGGATATCCTCCATTGCAATCACATGTTTTCGTACAATTCGAACGTGATTTGCCACTCCACAAGCACTTTGCCATGCATTGCATGATCGGAACGCATCCCGGGCAACCGGATTTCATCCGGTTTGCTATACAGTTCCTGCATTGAGATCCATCAGATGGGCACCCCAATACACCCATCTCACAGATCAGCAGTACCATTATTATTAGAAGGCACAAACTCTTCATTCTTGACAACTGAATCTTCTCTCCCATTTAACTTCAAACCAAAGGTACTTGTCTGAATTTTGTACTAGTATTAAGTTTTGTCCTGAGATTACTATTTATAGTGAATATAATACAATACTGCATGCTGTTTTCTTTTCACCCCAGTATGGACAGGGTATTTATTGCATTTTCCTCTCTGGAAATTGGGTGTTTTCTTGAATTGCTCAACCATTTATGTTGCCTCGGTTATGCCTATTTGTGCATCCTATCTTCTCCCCGGTGAATTTATTATGACCATCGCACCATTGTTAGCTTCAGAAAAAATAAAGGAAAAAGGAAGGGCTTGGTTTAACGATTGATTGGTTTACTAGGTGGTGGAAAGTGAACTTATATTCTACTTTTTTATTGGAACTGAAAATAAACAGACATCCTCGTAATCACTCTGATTTATTTGTTTTTTCTATACCTTAGCTGGCAACATTTTGGACTGGTGGGTTTGCAGGGGGTTTTCTTTCTTTCTAGTTTCTTTTCCATTTTTATTTTTCTTGAATTTAATCGGTGTTTACCAAATTAGATATTGATTCCTCCAACGAGGATTATGACTAATTGATCTAATTCAGCATGGATAATATCAGCTCATAGTAATTTAACTATTGCCATCGAGATTTTCTGTCCCCTATTTGCATGAGATTCTGCCATTCTGGTATGGGTAAACTGAAGTTCCTAACTTCTAAGCTTCTGATAACAAAAAGAGAAATTTAATGAGAGAGTTAGAGATCAAAGGGAGGCTAGGCCCGGCCGAACTCAGACAATTCAACAAGACAAACAGTAAGAATCCTGAAAAGTTTGGCCCAAAAACTATAGTTAACTTAATCCAATAAGAAAGAGGCCTTTTTATCTATCCAAAGGTTGGGCCTAGTTGCATTTTTTTTTAGTCTACCGTTGGGACAGAATTCTGAGCTGGCTTCAAAATGTCGCACGGCAAGAGAAGAGTCATTCATGATTAATTGATCGTATTAGTAAATAATAAAGTAAATAATAAAGTAGACCAAGTATGAGCAGAATAAATGGTTCAGATTTAAACTACACATGACGTGGTAAAATAATCTATATTGACATATTTTTTTGTTCAATGAGTAATAAATATACCACCTTAGTTTGGTAGAGATTCGTGTATTACACACGAAATATAAGATCATAAAAATAATCGTGAACCTATTACAAACTAATGTTAACCCATAACTTATACAAGTGTTTTGACTAACTTTGTTCGAAACACCAATTGACGAGACCTAGGTATGTAATTTCATCATGTCGAGAAACTGAGACGTCGAACCTTGCAGATGTCGAATATGGTGGATATTGAATCTGGGAGATGTCGGACATATCGAATATTGGGCAGAAGGGATGTCGGGCTTAGGATATGTCGAATATCATCTCTATATCGGGTGTGTGAGTATATCGGCAGTGAGGTATGTCGGGGATAGAGGTATATTAGATATCAAGATACATCGGGCAAGTAAGTATATGGGATAG
Source organism: Linaria vulgaris (assembly GCA_948329865.1). Taxonomy (NCBI): domain Eukaryota; kingdom Viridiplantae; phylum Streptophyta; class Magnoliopsida; order Lamiales; family Plantaginaceae; genus Linaria; species Linaria vulgaris. The sequence continues at coordinate 79,955,343 of OX415252.1, forward strand.
CTAATATTCGATATCGATGTGTGAACAGTGCAGGATAATTAATGATCTTACCTTGAAATGCGGAACGGGTGGTATATATCCGCACCTGAGATTTTCAACGTATTGTACCATATCGAATATGTATATTCGATATACGAGGCATATCGAATGCTGAAATTCGATATCTGATGGGCTTGCGAGCTCTATGGGATTGATCCAATTGCTCGTTGGGCCGTCCATTGGGCAACGAGAAAGGCCCATATCATGTAGTCCTCTACTTTGGAAATTATCATTGTAGGTGAATGCCATAAACGATAGTGTTGGTACCTCGTGTCCCCTTAGTTTATATTCGGGGACTCAAAGAGAGATGTAAATTTTTACATTAGAAATTATTGCACGAGTTGTTCCCCAATATAATTGGAGCCGAGTCAGGGATTCGTTGAACTCATAGGTTTTCATTTTAAGTGTATAAGTTTTAGAGGAGTCTTTGTTATATTTGCTAGAACGATGTCTCAGCATAGAAGGTTTAACGCGGGTTCCAAAGATGCGTTTGCGGTTCATCGAGGTGAACTTGAGGAGTCTCATGGGAGCCGGCTTCATGATTTGGGTTATGTACCATTAGATGACTACGATACCAGAATGTGGGACCCATCACACGATTTGATAGGGGATGAGGAGGATGACTTCGATGATGCCTCTGAGGAGAATGAATTTGGTCTTGCCGAGGAGGGTGAGCCCAAACGTTACAAGGCACGGGAAAAGTACAAGGATATGTTGTCTAGTGTTCCTCATACGCTTAAGTATTATAATGACAATTATGACCCAAGGGAATATGAGATTAGATTTCCCAGAAAAGAGGAAATGATGCATACACCATCGGAGGGTTGGATTACCGTTAATGCAAAGCATTTTGTTAACAGAGTGAGGTTCCCACTTCATCCATTACTCCGGGTGCTGTTAGCATGGGTGCTTTCTTGGAACAACTATCACCAAACTCGTTAGGGGTATTGGTGGCGTTCATCCTGGTGATGAAAGCCTTCTATGCCCCTTGCGGTGTCAACGACTTTTGGAGGTTATTCCAGGTTATAATAAATAAGAAAGCTGGCGACGAGGAGTTTTACTTTTTGAGGGCCAATCAGGGTTATATAGGTTCTTGGGGGATACTTAGACCAGCTATGGGCACGTGGAAAGAAGGAGTATTTATATGTAAAAGAAAAAAGTCATGGGGAGTTTAGCTGTCTATCGCGGAAGTGGGCAAAGGCTAAGCGTATTCGGATCCCATATGGCATGGGTGCTCTGACTTGGGGGGAGGGTTTTGTTAGGACCCTAGTTGGACACGAGTTTGACTTGACCCTGATAACTCATGACATATTTGAGAGAACTAGTGGCCTATCACCCAAGCCATACAATGGTCCACATAGTCTGGGTATAACTCTTAGTAGAAGATCTTGCAATTGTACACTCACACATGCGTATATCTCCTTGTTTTTCTTTTTACATCATTTATGTTATTTGACTAATGATTGTGCCTTATAATCTGATGTGCTCTGCGCAAGAGGGCTTTCCCCGTTGGCTGTTCGACTCCTGGACCAACTAACCGTCCTGCCGCTGGCCCTAACATCAACGTAGGGGTTCACCAATTTGGTGAAAGAGATGCCATTTGCGGTATGAGGGAGCTCTTCCCTGCCTTGGCAGGGTAATCCATTGCGGGTGAACAAAAGCTAGCGCAGTTTTTGCGGCACAGAATTCACGTCTTTCAAGGTGTGAGTACTACCTTCTTATTTTTCGTCCGTTAATTAACACATTGGTATTCAAACTTGTTCTTTAAACCTTTCCTTAGGCTGATATATGTCATGTGGGGATGTGCGCAGGTTGGAATTTTTTTTCCCACTAGCGCGAAGGTCGTGAATAACATAGAGGCTGGCAAAGCTGACACGGTGGCCAAACTTCAGGAGCAGATCAAGTAGTTATACAACTTCGGCCCATCCACTGCACGGGTTGCCATGGAGGAGAAGGAACACTCCTTGGGTCAACTGAAGGAAGCTAAGAAACACGTACGCCCAACTCGCAAGGAGGTGAGGAAGCTTAAGGAGGAGTTGGCGCAAACCAATGTGGTCGCCAATCAGGAAAAGAAAGACAAGGAGTGTGCCGAGCTCAAGGTTCGGAATCTCAAAGGGGAGAAAAAGCACAAAGAGCAAGAGTTAGTCGACGCTCGATGAGTGCTGCGATTCGAGGTAAATGTCTATTATTCATCTCTAGTGGAGCACACACATATAAAAAGTAGGGTGTACCAGATTCGGTTGGAATCGAGTTTATTCCCCTGTATAACTCTTTTAATTGTTCACAAGGCTCGTTGCCTGAGATCAAGCTGCGAATTGCCACACAGTTCATGCTTAGCGGGACGTACAACGACATCAATGCTCTGTGTGGCCTACATGACCGGTATGAGGTACGGGATACCATCATTAGGTAGATCTGAATTCTAAACGGGTTCGTCGAGGGTTTTGACACCAATCAACTGGATATGACGTTGGGACTCGACCTACAGCCTCCGGCGGATTCTGATTCTGATGATGAGACGGAGCTAGATATTTTTGCTCATCTTCTTGATAAGGAGAGTCTTGTCAAGATCGGGATGACTGGTGCCCCTCTGATACCAGAATGTGAATTCATGTCTAGGGTGTTGCATCACGCTTTTATATTTATTTGTTGTACTTTGAATAATGGTACTCATGTGTGATTGATGGCTGTTTTGACATGACAATTATTGCATTTTTGTTTGATTAATTCTTTGCATTTTCTTCCTTATATTCGTATTATTTTTCGACAAGTTGTGGTAGTTCTGCTATTCAGAGCCTTTTTTGTTATGTCGATTTGTGAAATCTTTCCCGTTATTGTCTGTGAGTAAGGGGTTGTACTATCTTGGTGAGGGCAGCTATCGCCTTATCAATATGGTATGCTCTTTCACATTTTATGTGTTTTCTCATTTCTACTTTGAGAAGGGATTCCGGTCTACGAGTTAAGGTATTATTTCCCGCAGTTTTGGAGGATATGAGATAACCATCTACCATTTAAGGTATTCTCTGCCGTATCACGGTGAATAGGAGACAATCATCTACTATTTAAGGTGTTCTCTCCATATCACGGTGGATAAGATATATTCTTCTACCGTTTAAGGTATTCACTGCCATATCACGGTGGATAAGAGATAACCATCTACCATTTAAGGTATTCTCTACCATATCACGATGGATAAGAGATAAACATCTACCATTTAAGGTATTCTCTTCCATATGCGATGGATATGAGATATTCTTCTTTCGTTTGAGGTGTTCTATGCCATATCTGGTTGGATAGGGGATATGATTGTTGTTGTAATCAAATGGACTATATGAGACTCATAACATTATCAATATAAAGATTGAAGAAAGATAACGACTGAGACTCGGGTAGATTCTGATTCAGATTAGTGTGCCTCATTTTCTGGCTCGAGAATTGGCTCTCAAACCTTTTCATTAACTGTTCATAGCGGGTCAGCAAACCCAAGTGTATCCTCGTAAACTAGTCTAGTGTCGCTCCCGATAAGGTCATAGCGAATATGAGTGCATGCACATTATCAGAAAATCCATGGAGAATGAGTATTCCATCCACATAAAAGAGGTGTTCAAGGGGATCACTCCTCCCATCATAGGTCTTCAGCTATGGGATCTTCTCCCCCTATCCAGAGCTTCAACTTCAATCTCATCACAAAAATGTGTGAGACTTCGGTGACCCAAGGCTTGCATTAGTCTGCGGTGCACCTCTTCCCTTTCTTAGTTTAGTTGTTCCATCCTTCTTGTTATTTCCCTCATTTCTGCTCTAGGATTTGGGGCCCTCTCTCCTGAGACTATGGAAACCTGATGGTCCCTCCTGGATTCGGCCTCTTCCTTTCGATTTTGACCCATATATCTCTCAGCAGGACCCCTCGTTCTAGACTTTTGGGGGCGGGGCGACAAGGTTCTAGCATCAGGGGCCTGCTAACGCGAAAGAGCAGCGACAAGGGCTACGATCACAGTTTCTTGGACAATAGCATTGATTTGGGCAATCATTTATGGGGATAATGCCACTACCGAGGCCACGGGTGCGGAAGCCAGGGCTTGTAGGGGCTGCAGTTCGTTCGGTGGTTGCTCAACAGTAGGGTCAGGCAGTGGTCGGTCCACAAGAACGTTCCAAGTTGAATTCTCTACAGGTGATCCCTTAAATTGTGTTCGGATGTGTGCCATCCTAACGTCCTCACAGACGATACCAATAGTTTAGTACAAATTCGTGTATTACAGACGAAATGTAAAATTACAAGAATAATCGTGAACCTATTACAAATTAATGTTAATTCATAACTTAAACAAGCGTCTAGACTAACTTTGTTCGGAACACCAACTGACGAGACTTAGGTAAGCAATCCCATCATGTCGAGAGACCGAGACGTCGAACCTTGCAGATGGCGCATATGGTGGATCAGATAACGGGTAAATTGGATATCGGGCTTAGGACATGCCGAATATCATCTCCATATTGAGTGAGTGAGTATATCGGGCAATGTAGTATGTTAGAGATAAAGGTATACCGGATATCGAGATATATCGGACAAATAAGTTTATTGGGTAGCTAATATTCGATATCAATGTGTGAAAAGTGCAGGATAATAATGAGCGCTTACCTTGTAATGCGGAGCGGAGGGTATATAGATATCGGGACGCGGGAACCACATCCAAAATTTTCGAAACATACTGTACCATATCAAATATGTATATTCGATATACCAAGCATATCGAATGCCGAAATTCGATATCTGATGGGCTTGCGAGCTCTTTGGACTTAATCCAACTACTCATTGGGTCTATCCATTGGACAACCAGAAAAGTCCATACCACCCCTCTCATGTCTGTCTAATCACAATTTAAAAAACACTTACAATATACATGCACTCCTTCCATATATTAAAAAGATTAAAATTTAAGTGCAACAAAAAGTACCTAATTGTTATAAAATAACTAAAACTATTTGGCGATTATAATAATATATATAAAAATAGGAAAAGAGGTGCAAATATTATGTAAGATAGCCTTTTGAATTGGTGTTTTTCTCTTCATCTTGATGGCTCCTTATATGGGAAAAAAATTCCAACATCTTACACTATTTACAATAACTACTACTATTATAAAATAGTATTTGTACATAATTTTCAACAATGGCCACTTGCCATATTCCACTTGCCATATTTATAACACTCCCCATTGGCCATTTGAAGATTTTGTTATGTACATGATCCGTCTTCTGCACACGTCTTATGTTGCCTCGTTAAAAACCTTATAAGGAAAAACCCAGTGGGATAAAAACCTTAATAAGGGAAAAAAGATTGCAGCCGTGTGAACTCCCCCTCAAGTTGGCATCTCCAATTCTTCATAAGTCTCGTAGGTGACGCATCCCAATACTTTGAACATGTTTCTTAAAAGTTACAGTAGGGAGTGCCTTTGTAAAGAGATCTGCTATATTGTCACATGATTGAACATATTGGATATTAATTTCTTTGTTCTTCTCGAGTTCCTGAGTGTAGACAAAATATTTCGGGTGTATGTGTTTGGTTCGATCACTCTTGACATAGCCTTCTTTCATCTGTGTAATACATGCAGAATTGTCTTCGTATAGTGTTGAAGGACCTTCTTTAATTGGTAAGCCAGATGTACTTCTTATATGATGTGTCATTGACCGTAGCCATATTCCCTGCTGGCTTCATGGAGTGCAATAATCTTAGCATGATTCGATGATGATGCAACAAGTGTTTGTTTCTGAGAACGCCATGAAATAGCAGTGCCACCATACGTGAATACATATCCAGTTTGAGATCTGGATTTATGTGGTTCTGATAGGTAACCTGCATCTGCATAACCAATCAATTCCTGTTTTGCATTGTTAGGATAAAATAGACCGAGATCTGTAGTTCCTTGAAGATAACGAAATAAATGTTTAATTCATTTCCAGTGCCTTTTTGTAGGTGATGAGCTAAATCGAGCTAATAAATTAACAGTGAATGATATATCAGGTCTAGTACAATTAGCTAGATACATTAAAGCTCCAATGACACTTAAATACAGAACTTCAAAACTAAGAATTTATTCATAGTATAGTTAGATTGGTGCACTAGTATACAATTTTTTGTATGCTCAATCTGTAAACCAAGACAATATTTAGTTTTACCAAGATCTTTCATTTCAAATTCATTCTTTAAATAATTCATAGTTGAATGAATTTCTTTGTCAGTGCCAATGATATTTAAATCATCTACATAAACCGCAATAATTGCAAAACCAAATGATGTTCTCTTGATAAAAACACACGAACACAAATAATTATTTACATATCATTCTTTCAATAAATATTCACTCAAACGATTGTACCACATGCGACCTGATTGTTTTAACCCATATAACGATCTTTGCAATTTAATTGAGTACATTTATCTAGGTTTAGAGCAAGATGATTCATGCATTTTGAGTCCTTCAAGGACTTTCATATAAATACTATTATCAAGTGATCCATAAAGATAAGTTGTGACAACATCCATGCGATGTATATTTAAGTTTTCATAAATAGCTAAACTGATTAAGAATCGAAAAGTAATTGTATCAATTACTGGGGAATAAGTTTCTCCACAATCAATCCCATGTCTTTGAGAAAAACCTTATGCAACAAGTCGAGATTTGTATCTTATAATTTCATTTTTCTTATTTTTTTATTTCGAACGAAGACCCATTTGTGACCTACATGTCTCACGTCTTTAGGTGTGAGGACAATAGGTCCAAAAACCTTTCGTTTGTTAAGGGAATTCAATTCAACTTGCATAACATCTTTCCATCTAACCCAATCATCCCGATTTTGGCATTCATCCACAGATTGTGGCTTGGGATCATCATTTTCATTCATAAGATCATAAGCAATATTATATGAAAATATTTCAGTTATATTTTTTATTTCATTTCAATTCCAAATAACTCCTGAATTAACATAATTTACAGAGATTTCAGTATTAGATTTGGTTTAGTGATCTCTTTAGTTATCTCATTTGTCACATTTTCTGTTTCATCATTAATAGTTTCCTCGATAATGGAGTTAATAGTATTTTCTCCTTTTTTTTCGAGGATTCTTGTCTTTTGAACCAACATGACGACCACATTTTTTACGTGCATTCATTTTATTATTGTTGGATATGTCCTTCGAAATTTCAATCTGAGCAGGAACATTCACAGCTGGTATATGTGATTTATTTACCCGTTTTATATCAGTAAATGCATCAGGTAATTGATTTGCAATATCTTGAAAATATAAAATTTTCTTAACTTTCAAATCACATTGTTTTGTTAAAATAACATAGTGTGTTAAAGATGGATTATACCATGATATATCCTTTTCCAACTGCTTCTTTTCTCCCAGTAAGGTTGGGAAATTTGCCTAATTGAAATGACAATTAGCAAAACGTGCCGTAAAGACATCACATGTTAATGGTTCAAGATACCTGATTATAGATGGTGAGTCATATCCACCATATAATCCTAACCTTCTTTGAGGTCCTATTTTTGTTCGTTGTGGTGGTCCAATCGAAACATAAACTACCCAACCAAAAATCTTTATATGGGAAATATTAGGTTCATGACCAAAAGCAAGTTGTAATGGGGAGTATTCATGATACGAGCTTGGTCTAATGCGAATTGGTGATGCATCATGTAAAATTGCATGACCCCATACAAAAGTTGATAATTTAGCTTTCATTAACAATGGCCTAGCAATTAACTGAAGACATTTAATTAATGATTCAACTAAACTATTTTGAGTATGTACATGTTCAACACTATGTTCAACAGTAATTCCAGTTGACATACAATAATCATTGAAGCTTGAGATATAAATTCACCAGCATTGTCAAGTCTGACTTTCTTTATCGTATAGTCAGGAAATTGGGCTCTTATTTTAATTATTTGAGCCAAAAATCTTGCAAATGCCATATTACGAGTAGATAATAGACAGACATGTGACCATACACTTGAGGCATCAATTAATACCATAAAATATTGAAATGGTCCATGAAAATTTTCGGATCGTGGATTGACACAACAACTTTGAGAGTTAAGCTGACTTTGCCTTAACTCTATTGTGATCTTCTTGACCAAAGTAATATGCAGCGGAATTTAAACACAAGAATATATAAATTTTAAGAAGTTTTCAATATTATGAAAAACTTCCGAGCCTTAGGCCAAATAACCATACATGTTTTAACAAAGATGTTCCTCACAACAATTCACTCACGCTCTTTGTTGATCGGACTCAACGAAGAAGACAAGTAAGAACTACGTAACTTCTATGAACTAGATGTAAATAGTTGATACATAAACTTTGCAAAAGCAAGACGAAGACAATACAAAGAATGATTAATCTCTCAGATTGTTTAGCACGATTGTCTTGTCATCATCTTGATGAACTTCACATCTTTTATAGATTTCTTGAATCTTGCACGCCAGGATGTGTTGTTCACAGCTTTGGTAACTCTTGTTGTTTCTTTGTTGAATTTTGCCTTCTTTGTGAACTTCATATCTTTCTTGAATATGTGTTTCCTTTATTATCGATCTAACAAGGTAACACATCTTCTTCAAATCGGAGAATCCTGGAAAGATTCAAAGTTGCAGAGAATCCATTTTGTTTCCTTCTTTTGAAAGCGCGTTGAGTTGACTAATTCAACTCAGCTTGAATTATGGAAACTTCAAGTAAGGAATCATCCATAGCTCTTCCTCATGATTAAGATACCTTTCTGAACATAAACAAAAACAACAAAAACCGTGGAACTTGGTTAATAGGTGAATAAAGGCAAAACTTAAATTTGGCAACTAAAGAACAGTTTTCGTACAAGCTCTCGGGTTTCAATGTTATCCTCAATGTTGTCCCAACATCGTATAACATTGATTCCAGAGAACCTTGCACTTTCAATCTCCCCCTTTTTGCCTTTCTTCACAAAACCAACACATGTTCCAATCAAGTCATATATCCAGAAAGTTAGAATCAACAAGAAACACATTAGACTACTAAACTGCTCTCCCTTAATACAAGCTAACATATTCAAAGTTAAATTAGCAAAGATAGGCATTAAGGTCATCACTACATCACAAGATGTTCAGACCCCAACATTCACAATGTTGCCTCAACATTGAAACCAGTGAGTTTCCTGCATAAAGGGTTAACCAGACAAGCAGTTCAAAATGTGCTTTCACAAGAAATAGCAGTTAGAGCAGTTCAACATTAGTAGTACTTAGAGTTACATGCCATAGCTATATATCAAGGACATGCCCCTTGATCAAAATAAACCAAATAGCAACACAACCATATTAGCAGTTCATAAGAAGCAAAACATAAACTAGAAGACTAAAAACTTTAAAAAAACTTGGAACTATTCTCCCCATTTTTGTGAAGAAGAGAGTTTCTCCAAAATTTTCACCATGTCCTCCAGTTCTTTGAGGTGCTCCTTCCTTTCCTCAATCTCCCTCTGAGTATCAGCAATTTGCCCCTTATACCAGTTCAACAGATGATCCACAAAAGTAGAGGTTATGACCATGCAATCTTCCTCTTTGGACATAGGCACTGAAGTTCCAGCAAACTCCTGAGCCTTCTTCTTCTCAGCCCGTGGTCTCACCACTCCTTTTGGGTTCCAAGGAAAGTCTTTCACTCTTGATCCAAACAAGTAGCTTGGGAGAATTGTCAGTTCAGTATCATTCTTCCTCCAGCCCACAGTGACACTTGTCTTCAATCCTTGCTTGTTAAGGATTTTGCAGATGAGTGAGGAAAAAGGCAGCATGCCATTCTTCCTTCCAACAACTTCAGACATTGACTTTAAAATCCTCTCCCCCATATTCACAGCTAGCCCATTCTTATTTTGTACACCAAGAGTGCTGATTCCTTGGTCAGTACAGTGACATTCTTGCTTGGCAGCTAGTTGAAGCAAGCTATCTTGTGCAAGACATCACTAAGGGAGGTGAGTTTTGTGGTTGGCAGAGCATCTCTCCAGATTTTGACCAACCCTCCAGTCAAGTCTTCAATCACATCATCATAATAGGGGTCCTCAGATTCATCAGTAGTTGGGAATCCACAGATCTTGTTGATGGTGCAGAGTTCAATGTTGAAGACTCTCCCCCTCACCGAAGCTTTTCCATATTTTGGAGATCTGTAGTCCCTGATCCACTTGGAGAGATTCACGTAGAACTCCATGATAATCTCATGAGCATAGTCACTCAACTCCATCACTGATTGTTGCAACCCTCTTGCCTCAAGCAAGTCCATCACCTTTTGTTCCTTGAAGCTGGCCATCTCTACAGCTCCTTCAGTGTGAATCTCCCTTCTCTTGAAGGAATCTCACTTCTTCTCCAACTCTAGTGAAAGATAATAAGGAGAAAAATAGTCCTCCTCATCCTCAGGATAGATCACATACAACCCATTAGTATACTCTTATGTCCCAGATGTTGCCTTAACATCAGCTGCAACATCCTGCTCTTCCTCAGTCTTTTCCTCTTCCTTCTCCCTCTCTTCCTCTTCATCCTCAACATCCACCACCTCTACTTCCTCTTCCATCACTTGCTTACTCTTCCTCTTTCTCTCAGCAGCAGCAACAACACCTTTCCTCTATTCCTCAGCCTTTTTTCTCAGCTTCAGCAGCCCTCTTCCTAGCTAATCTTTTAGCTTGTCTTTTCCTAGCCTCAGTGCATTGCTTAGCAGTCTCAGACATAGTGCTCAACTTCTCCCTTGCACTTGCTCTTTTTCTTTTCAGCCCTAATCCACTTCCTCACCAATTTGTCCACAGACTTATCCACATATTTCTCCACAGATTTATCAGCAGATCCACTACCCTCCCCCTCAACAGTTATATCAACATCAATTTCAGGGTTGTGTTCAGCAATGCTTACCTCAATTTCAGGCTCATTGATGATGGGAGCGGTTGATTCAGCAGTTGGCTCAACATTGGAGGTCGATTCTCCTTGTTTGGACTTCTTCCCTCGTCGCACGTAGGGGACCACCTTCCTTTTAGCAGCAACATGAGCATCATCTGATTTTGCAGCAGCACCCTTAGTGTGTGAACGGGTGCGTGCGGCAGTGGGTTCACTTCCCAAGGCAACATCTGCAAGAGTTTGCATGGGAGACTTGCTTGCCATTGTTAGTAAAGAAGATTTGAGAGAATTTGCAGAGAAAATTGAGAGAAATTGAGAGTAGAGAGAGTAATTTTGCAGAGTAAGCACAAATAAGGAAATTGCAAGCACAATTAAGGGTATTAGGGTTTTAATTTCTAAAATAACCGTGAATAAGGAAAGAGAATGAATGTTAGTGGGCAGTTACAAAATTTGAATCAAATAAAACCTTCCCACTATGTTTTCCCGCACACATGCTTTGATGTCTAATTAATAGGTAACCAGAGCGGTTTTCAAAAATTCGAAAACTTATAAGTTCCTATTTTCAATGTTAGCCTGCTGTAGTGCACAATGTTGGGATAACATTCAATAACATTCAAACCGGAAGGTGGAGGTACAAGCTTCACCAAGGTAAATTTATGTGAGAGCTTGAGATACATCCAAACATACATCTGAAACTTAACCAATATAGAAACACACAGAGATAAACAGTTATGAATTCAAAAATTACTAATTAGTTTTGTTGAAAAGTTTTAATTTCTAAAAATATAATTCATTTGAAGACACATTTTCATTAAAAAAAAAGATTGATAGTATTTACTGTTAAACTTGTAAACAAAAAGAATTTACTTTAAGTTTTTGAAGTTTTTTAAGTAACAAAAAAATAAAAAACTGGAAAATATAAAATATATGATAAAATAAAAATTTAGGGTGTATAAAATAATTATACATATTGCATTACACCCCCTAATAGGTAAAATAACTAAATTGCCCCTTCAAATGATGTCAGCGTGATGTCATAAGGCTGAAAAGTGATGTCAATAGGCTGGAATCAAAGGTTAGATAGTAAACTGTTATCGGAATGAAACGTTGGATAGCAAAGTGTCAAAAATAAAACGTTGGATAGCAAAGTGCAAAAGCGGGCAAACGTTGGATAGGTTCCTGCATTTTTCACTAATGAAAGTGCAGGGCTTTCTGGAATCAATGTTAGACGATGCAATGTTAGACGATGTTGGGTTAACATTGAGGATAACATTGAAAGCCGAGAGCTTATGCGAAAACTGCTCTTTAGTTGCCAAAATTAAGTTTTGCCTTTATTCACATATTAATAAAGTTCCACGGTTTTAGTTGTTTATGTTTATGTCCAGGAAGGTATCTTTATCATAAGGAAGAGCTATGGAAGATTCATTACTTGAAGTTTCCATAATTCAAGCTAAGTTGAATAGTCAACTCACACGGTTTCAAAAGAAGGAAACAAGCTAGCTGTTCTCTGCGACACGATTCTTTCCAGGATTCTGCGAATTGAAGAAGATGTGTTACCTTGTTAAATTGGTAACAATGGAAACACATTCTCAGGAAAGATTTGAAGTTCACAAAGAAGGCAATCTTCAACAAGGAAACAACAAGAGTTACCAAAACTGTGAACAACGTATCTTGGCGCTCAAGACTCAAGAAATCTATAAAAGATGTGAAGTTCATCAAGATGAAGACAAGACAAACGTGCCAATAATCCGAGAGATTAATTATTCTTTGTATTGTCTTCGTCTTGTTTTGCGAAGTTCTTGTATCAACTACTTTAGTCTAGTTCATAGAAGTTAAGTAGTTCTTACTTGTATGCTTCGTTGAGTCCGATCAACAAAGAGCGTGAGTGAATTGTTGTGAGGAATGTTTTTGATAAAACCTTTATGGTTATTTGGCCTAAGGCTCGGAAGTTTTTAATAATATTGAAAACTTCTTAAAATTATATCTTCTTGTGTTCTTACTTCCGCTGCACATTATTATTATCAAGAAGATCAAAATAGAGTTAAGACAATTCCAGCTTAACTCTCAAAAAGTGTTGTGTCAATCCACAGTCCAACAATTTCAATTGGTATCTGAGCCAAACACCGACTACACTGGTGGTTTGGAGGTGATACAACACATGGACAGTGTCAATCCTAATACCAACAGGATTCCAGTTTTGGATGGGTCCAATTATGCATATTGGAAGATCAGGATGAGGTCTCACATCAAAGCTATTGATATTCGAGCCTGGCAATCCGTGATCAATGGATTCTCTCTTCTAACATTACCAAGAGATGGTGAATGTGATCTAGTTCCAAACCAGAAGCAGACTGGACATCAGCAGAGGTAAGTCTCTATAACTCTAATGAAAATGCTCTTAATGCTATCTTTAGTTGGGTTAATCATCACATGTTCAAGTTAATCCAGAATTGTACAAAAGCCAAACATGCTTGGGATGTACTTGAACTACATTGTGAAGGAGATTCTGCTGTAAAAGATTCTAAATATAGACAACTGCTTTTGCAATTTGAAAAACTTGAGATGGGTGAAGATGAAAGTGTTGACAGTTATTTTGAGAAAATTCTTGATATTGCTAACCAATGTGAAAACCTAGGTTTTGCTATGACTAATCAAGAAATGGTTTATAAAGCTATGAGAACAATGTCATCTAAATTTGCTCTCAAGAAAATTGCAATGAGTGAATCTAGAAACCTTGCTAATCTACAGTTTCAAGTCTTGATGAATACTCTTAGAGAATTTGAGATGGAGCTTGCCTCACAACCTAGAAAACATAGGGCTGTTGCTTTAAGAGGTTCAAATCTTGACAATGAAAGTGATGATGATTTTGAAATAATTTCTTCAAATTATGGAAAAATTACTAAGAAGTTCAATAAGCTGAATCTTAAAGGAAAAGGTAAAGAGAAAAACGTTAGTAATAGTTCCACAGGTTATAAGAAATTACCTCCTAAGTTTGTGAAGTACATGACATCAAAACCTACTCCTTTAGAAGCTGATAAGTTAAAAGTCGTTCAATGTTTTGAATGTAAATAATATGGTCATATGGCTAATGAATGTGCTAACACTCTTAGAAAAAGAGGAAATTCTCATTGGGTTTGTGTAGATGATTTCAATGAAGATGACTTTAGTTCTGGAGAAGCTGAAGAACAATCAGAAGAGGTTCAAACTGCTGCACTACTCACTCAGATTGACTAGACACCAGAAGACTCCCTGAACTGCTTCGGATCTCAATGTTACCCCAACATTCAGGATCCAACATCAGAACATGAGACCTTCTTTGCAGATTGGGATGAATATGATACTGATTCTGAACCTTATCTTGCGTCCTACTTTGATGAATCTAACTTTGATTGTTTTCATGGCACAATGGATCTAGATGAAGAATACTTCTTTGAAGGTGAAATGTCCCAGGATGAAATCATTGAAGACCTGAAGTCTATCTACCACAAACTGCTGCTTGAGAATCACAAACTCATCAAGAGCAACAAAAGCTTGAAGGAAGAGATTGGATGCATGAAGGAGATGCTGAAACTATATGAGAAAGACCTTGACAAAACTGAAGCTGAGCTGAAGGAGGTAAAGGTAAAATTAGATAAAGCTGAACATACCATTGACAAATGGAACTCTTCTACATCTCTGCTTGATGAAGTGCTGAGTATGGGAAATCAAGGTAAAAATGGTTTGGGCTATGTTGAGAAACCTCCCTCTGAAGATGTTAATTCTGCCTACTTGAAAGCTGGTTTTATCAAGGATAGCAATAACTTGAGTTGTGAAATCCCTTCCAGTACTGTGAAAAAGCCTACTTTTATCTGTCAATATTGTTTTCAACATGGTCACATTAAGCCTTATTGTAAAAAATATAAAATTGTGATTGAGAAGAAAACTGTAATTAATTGGAATACAAATGTTAGGACAACCTCTGATCTGAATGTTATCCCAAAATTAGGTAACAAATCTGAAGGACATAAAAGTAGAACCTGGACTGAGAAGATAAAAACTCCTAAGGTTAAAATTGTTTGCAATGTTGTCTTTTCTGCTGTTTACTCTAACCTTGCAGGTAAGTGGTATTTTGACAGTGGATGTTCAAGGCACATGACTGGAAACATTAACAATCTGAAAAATGTAATCCCTTTGACTGTTGGAACAGTTACCTATGGAGGAGGCACTAAAGGGAAAATCATTGGAAAAGGAGTACTGGATGTTGAAGGATTTCCACCACTCAAGGATGTGTTGTTGGTTGAAGGATTGAAAGCAAATTTAATTAGCATAAGTCAACTTTGTGATGACAATCTGCTAGTTACTTTTGATAAAAGTTCATGTGAAGTGTTTAATAGTGACAATGCCTGTGTCATGACAGGTACAAGATCAAAGGATAACTGCTATCTTGCTCAAGATGAAGCTGAATGCTACCATGCCAAGGTAAATGAATCTGTCACGTGGCACAAGAAGTTAGGACATGTGCACTATAGGAATCTGGAGAAACTACAGAAGTTAGAGGCTGTAAGAGGACTGCCTAAGTTGACTAGCCCTGGTAAAATTGTTTGTGAAGACAGCCTGAAAGGTAAACAAACAAAAGTTGTTCATCCACCACTACAGGTACAAAGTACTAACCCTAGAACTAATAAGTGCTTTGAATTGCTACATATGGATCTAATGGGTCCTATTGAGGTTAGTAGCCTGAATGGTAAGAAGTATGCTTTTGTTATTGTTGATGATTTCTCAAGATATACCTGGATTAAATTTTTGAAAGAAAAATCAGAGGCATTCAACTCATTCAAGATTTTACATGCTAGTATCAAAAATCTGTATGGCACTTCTGTAGGAAGAATTAGGTCGGACCATGGAAAAGAGTTTGAAAATGTAAGTTTTGCTAATTTCTGTGAATCTAAAGGCATTTTCCATGAGTTCTCTGCACCTAAGACACCTCAGCAAAATGGTATTGCTGAGAGGAAGAATAGAACACTTCAAGAGATGGCTAGAGTTATGTTGAATTCTAAAAACCTATCTAAGAAACTCTGGGCTGAAGCTTTGAATACTGCATGTCATATTAGTAATAGAGTTTACCTTAGACCTGGTACTACTATGGCACCCTATGAAATCTTGAAGGGTTCAAAACCAACAGTAGCACACTTTCATGAATTTGGTATTAACCATTGTTTTGAAATCCAGCCCGGACCGGCCGGTTCGACCGGGAACCGGTGCCTTGTCCGGGCCGGTTCGCATGCAAAAGCGGGTTGATAGCTGCAGTGGTTGACCCGGCGAAACCCGCCGGTTCGACCGGTGACCCGCTGACCCGGTTCCGGTTCCGAACCGGTTCAGCTATAAAAAAAAAAAAAACTCAGTTTTTTAATAAAAAAAAACCCTCCAACACTCTAACTACTTTCTTATTTGAGTTTATTGTTGACTTATTACAACTTTGAATTTGAAATTAGGTGTTGAAGGCTTTTAATTGTGGACTATTTTTGTATTTTTGTTTGTTACTTTATTGTTTTGGTACAATGAATTTGAAGTTGTTTAATATTTTGTTTGCTTATTTAGTGATTAGTTATGATAATATATTAACACGGTATATTAATTTAGAGATTTTGTAGTATAAGGAGTATTTTTGTTATAATTTTTGTTATACACTTGAATATTTTCTATATATTTTATTAAATGTTGACTTTAGTCAACAAACCGGTCCAACCAGTGGTTCGAACGGTCCGACCTGTTGACCCACTTTCCGGTAGCCTCACCGGGTCACTCACGGGGCCGGGTTTCAGAACACTGGTATTAACTGCTATTTGCTAAAAGATAGAGATTATTCCTGTATCCAGAAGAGATCCTCCTCTTAGGATACAAAGAGATCATCCAGCCCCTCAAGTAATTGGAAAAATTACTGAAAGAGTTAGAACACGCAACAAAGAAAGGGTCAATTACAAGGATATGGCTAAGTTGTGTGTTTGCATGTCTTCTTCATGTACTGTTGATAATGCATCTTGTTTTGTTTCCTCCATTGAACCTAAGAATGTTACTGAAGCTCTCAAGGATAGTTATTGGATTAATGCCATGCAAGAGGAACTCATACAATTCACCAAAAATAGAGTTTGGAATCTAGTGCCTAGGCCATCACATGTGAATGTAATAGGTACAAAATGGATATTCAAAAATAAAACTGATGAGAATGGTGTAATTATGAGGAACAAAGATAGGTTGGTTGCACAAGGTTATACTCAGGTAGAAGGTATAGGTTTTGATGAGACTTTTGCTCCTGTAGCTAGGATAGAATCAATTAGATTACTCCTTGCTATTGGTTGCTGTCTTAGCATTAAACTATACCAAATGGATGTTAAAGGTGCATTTCTGAATGGTTTAATTGACAAATAGGTTTATGTAGAACAACCTAAAGGCTTTGCTGATCCTAAACATCCTGACCATGTGTACAAACTTGAAAAGGCTTTGTATGGCTTAAAACAGGCTCCTAGAGCTTGGTATGAGGCTAAATGATTTTCTGTTAGGCCTAGGTTTCAATAGAGGAGATGGAGATAGAACTTTGTTTGTCCTTAGAAAAAGCTCTGATATATGCATTGCTCAAATTTATGTGGATGATATTGTATTTGGCTCTACTACCAAGTCTACCTTAGACAAGTTTGTTGAGTCTATGACAGGAACATTTGCGATGAGCATGATTGGTGAGCTCAACTACTTTATGGGACTACAAGTTAAACAGCTGGAGAATGGTATCTTCCTGAACCAGGAGAAGTATGCAAGGAATCTGGTGAAGAGATTTGAGCTACAAGAGTCTAAGCCTTGCAAAACTCCTATGTCCTCTTCAATGAAGATAACAGAAGATGGCACTGGTAGCAATGTTGACCCAACATTGTACAGATCCATGATTGGTAGTTTGCTATATCTCTCTGCCTCTACACCTGACATCATGTTTTCAGTATGTGTTTGTGCTAGGTACCAAGCTGAGCCAAGGCAATCTTACTTGATTGCTGTGAAGAGGATTCTTAGATATATCTCTGGAACTTCACCTTTAGGCATTTGGTATTCTTATGACACTAACACTAACTTGGTTGGTTTCAGTGACTCTGACTGGGCAGGTGATGTGGATGACAGGAAATCCACAAGTGGGGGCTGTTTTTATTTGGGGAATAATTTGGTCTCCTGGTATAGCAAGAAGCAGAATTGTGTTTCATTATCAACTGCTGAATCAGAATATGTAGCAGCTGGCAGCTGTGTTACCCAACTTGTGTGGCTTAAACACATGCTTTCAGATTATGGGCTAGATAGTGATACACTTCTCATGTTCTGTGACAATCTAAGTGCCATAAGTATCTCTAGGAATCCTGTCCAACATTCTAGAACTAAGCATATAGACATAAGACATCATTTCCTAAGAGATATGGTAGAGGACAAAGTGATCAACATTGAACATATTGAGACAACTAATCAGCTTGCTGATATGTTTACAAAACCTTTAGATAGTGAGAGATTCTTCAGTTTGAGGAAATCTCTTGGCATGTGCAATATGTGAAAATGTTGAGGAAACCAGTGTTGTCATAACACCACTGACTAGCACTGGTATATTGGTTGTGGTGTAGTAGGTATTCTGTTATTATTCCTTTGTTGAGTTTATTTCCTTGTGAGTCTCATTTCATCTGTGTTTTGTCATATTTGGTTTGTGTGGTTGAACTCTTTGATCAACAACTCTTTCTAGTTATCAGTTTCACATCTTTATTTTGAAAAAGTAATAAAACTCTTCTGTTGTCTGAGGTTGTGATTACCCAACATATGGAGAAGCTGGGGTACACAAAGTTCACTACTTTGATGTCTATTCAGTTGTGTCTTATTCATATGGAAGGTGTACAGGACATGTGGAGAAGCTGGGGTGCATGATGTTGAGAGCTTCAGTGTTACTCAGTTGTGCTTATTTACATATTCCTGTTTGTTTGGCCAAGGAACACATGAGGGTGATCCTTTCTACTAGGGTGTTTGAGGTTTCGATTTCTTACATTTAGTAGCACTGATCACTTGGTGATTCTCTTGAATGCAGGTTGGTAAACAAGTATGCATAAGGAATTGGGGTGTTGGGGTGCATGATAAATGAATTACCAACATTCAAGGCCTTTGTACTTGCCTAACTTGCTGCTGTTAATGTTGTTACTGAGGTGTGTGGAGTTCAGGTTGCCCTCATTCAGTACTGACATTAAACTTTGTGTTTAGCAACCTTCAGTTTTTGGTTCAGATGAGTTATGAAAATAATAAAGATTATAAAGAGATGTTATTGTGCTGGTTTGAGAAGTTCTTCATAAGTGTTTACCATCTGCCTTTTTGACATTACATTGTTGCATTCATATAGAACTGCATTGTTTTCTTTCTTGTTGTGAGTTGTGTAGGTCTAGGCTTAGGGGAGTATAATTCATGTATTGAGGCATACAATTTGGGTGACATACTGCAGGTGACACACTATTTTGTGACTTTCTATGCTGTGGAAGTGAATTGTTCCTTGAATTCATAACTGCTTATCTCTGTGTGTTTCTTGTTATCTGTGTTGCTTACTCGTGATTTTGATTTGAACAATATGTCTGAGGCACTCACTTGCTATATTGGTTAAGTTTCAGATGTATTCTTGGATGTATCTCAAGCTCTCACATGAATTTGCCTTGGTGGAGCCTGTACCTCCACCTTCGGTTTTGAGTGTTATTGAACGTTATCCCAATATTGTGCACAGTCGCAGGTCAACATTGAAAACAGGAACTTATAAGTTTTCAATTTTTTGAAAACCGCTCTGGTTAACTGTTTATTAAACATCAAAGCATGTGCGCGGGAAAACATAGTGGGAAAGTTTTACTTGGTTCAAATTTGGTAACTGCCCACTAACATTCATTCTCTTTCCTTAATTCACGACTAATTCAAAAATTAAAACCCTATTTCCCTTATTTGTGCTTGCAAGATTATTATTTGTGCTTAAACTGCAAAATTACTCTCTCTACTCTCAAATTCTCTCAATTTTCTCTGCAAATTCTCACAAATCTTCTTCACTAACAAAGGCAAGCAAGTCTCCCATGCAAACTCTTGCAGATGTTGCCCTAGGAAGTGAATCCACTGCTGTACGCACTCGTTCACACACTAGAGGTGCTGCTGCAAAGACAGTTGATGCTCTTGTTGCTGCTAAGAGGAAGGCGATTCCCTATGTGCGATGAGGAAAGAAGACCAAACTGGGAGAATCGACCTCCAATGTTGAGCCAACAGTGGAACCAACCACTCCCATCACCAATGAGCCTGAAACTGAGGTAAACACTGCTGAACTCATCCCTGAATTTGATGTTGATATACCTGTTGAGGGGGAGGGTAGTGGCTCTGTTGAAAAATCTGTGGAGAAATCCGTGGATGCGTCTGTAGACAAAATGGTGAGGAAGTGGATTAGGGCTCAAAAGAAAAAGAGAAAGGGCAATGGGGAGAAATTGAAAAATATGTCTGAGTCTGCTAAGGCAAGGGCTGAGGCCAGGAAAAGACAGGCTGAGAGATCAGCTAGGAAGAGGGTTGCTGAGGATGAGAAGAAGGTTGTTGTTGCTGCTGCTGAGAGAAAGAGGAAAGGAAAGCAAGTAGTGGATGAGGAAACTGAGGTAGTAGATGTTGAGGATGAAGAGGAAGAAGAGGAGAAGGACGAGGAGACTGAAGAAGAGCAGGATGTTGCTGCTGATGTTGGAGCAACATCAGGGCCAGATGAGTATATAGATGTGTTGTATGTGATCTTCCCTGAGATTGAGGAGGACTGCTATTCTCCATTCTATCTCTCTCAAGAGTTGGAGAAGAAGTGGGATACTTTCAAAAGAAAGGAGATTCACACTGAAAGAGCTATAGAGATGGCTAGTTTCAAAGAGAACAAGGTGATGGACTTGCTTGAGGCAAGAGGGTTGCAACAATCAGTGATGGAGCTAAGTGACTATGCTCCTGAAACTGTCATGGAGTTCTACCTAAATCTCTCTAAATGGATCAGGGACTACAGATCTCCAAAATTTGGAAAGGCTTGGGTGAGGGGGAGAGTCTTCAACATTGACCTCTACACCATCAACATGATCTGTGGATTCCCTACTGCTGATGAATCTGAGGACCCCTATTATGATGATGTGATTGAGGACTTGACTAGAGGGTTGGTCAAAATCTGGAGAGATGCTCTGCCAACCACAAAACTTACTTCTCTTAGTGCTGTCTTGCATAAGATAGCTTGCTTCAACTGGTTGCCAAGAAAAAATGTCACTGTTTTGACAAGGAATCAGCAATCTTAGTCTACAAAATCAAGAATGGGCTAGCTGTAAACATGGGGGAGAGGATTGTGAAGTCTATGTCTGAAGTTGCTGGAAGGAAGAATGGCATGCTGCCTTTTCCCTCACTCATCTGCAAAATCCTTGGCAGTCAAGGATTGAAGACAAGTGTCACTGTGGGTTGTAGGAAGAATGATACTGAACTGACAATTCTCCCAAGCTACTTGTCTGGATCAAGAGTGAGAGACCTTCCATGGAACCCAAAAGGAGTGGTAAGACCAAGGGCTGAAAAGAAGAAGGCTCAGGAGTTTGCTGGAACTTCAGTGCCTATGTCCAAGGAGGAAGATTGCATGGTCATTACTTCTGCTTTTGTGGATCATATGCTGAACTGGTATAGGGGGCAGATTGCTGATTGTCAGAGGGAGATTGAGGAAAGAAAGGAACACCTCAAAGAGTTGGAGGACATGGTAAAAAACTTGGAGAAACTCCCTTCTTCACAAAAAGGGGGAGAGTAGTTCCAATTTTAAATTTTTGTCTTCTAGTTTATGGTCTGTTTCTATGAAATGCTAATATCTTTGAACTGCTGGTACATTAATCTCTGTTTGGTTTTATTTGATCAAGGGGCTTGTCCTTGATATCTAGCTATGGCCTGTGACTCTAAGTACTACTGATGAACTGCTCTAACTGCTATTACTTATGAAAGTACATTTTGAACTGCTTGTCTAGTTAACCTTTTATGCAGAAAACTTACTGGTTTCAATGTTGAGGCAACATTGATGAATGTTGAGGTCTGAACATTTGTACATATGTGGTTGTAGCGATGACTTCAATATTTGTCTCTGCCAATTTAACTTTGAATTTGTTATCTTGTATTGAGGGGGAGCAGTTTAGTAGTTTAATTTGTTTCTTGTTGATTATAACTTTCTGGATATAAGACTTGATTGGAACAGGTGTTGGTTTTGTGAAGAAAGGCAAAAAGGGGGAGACTGAAAGTGCAGGGCTTTCTGGAATCAATGTTAGACGATGCAATGTTAGACGATGTTGGGTTAACATTGAGGATAACATTGAAAGCCGAGAGCTTGTGCGAAAACTGCTCTTTAGTTGCCAAAATTAAGTTTTGCCTTTATTCACATATTAATCAAGTTCCACGGTTTTAGTTGTTTATGTTTATGTTCAGGAAGGTATCTTTATCATAAGGAAGAGCTATGGAAGATTCCTTACTTGAAGTTTCCATAATTCAAGCTAAGTTGAATAGTCAACTCACACGGTTTCAAAAGAAGGAAACAAGCTAGTTGTTCTCTGCGACGAGATTCTTTCCAGGATTCTGCGAATTGAAGAAGATGTGTTACCTTGTTAAATCGGTAACAATGGAAACACATTCTCAGGAAAGATTTGAAGTTCACAAAGAAGTCAATCTTCAACAAGGAAACAACAAGAGTTACTAAAACTGTGAACAACACATCTTGGCGCTCAAGACTCAAGAAATCTATAAAAGATGTGAAGTTCATCAAGATGAAGACAAGACAATCGTGCCAATAATCCGAGAGATATAATTATTCTTTGTATTGTCTTCGTCTTGTTTTGCGAAGTTTTTGTATCAACTATTTTAGTCTAGTTCATAGAAGTTAAGTAGTTCTTACTTGTCTGCTTCGTTGAGTCCGATCAACAAAGAGCGTGAGTGAATTGTTGTGAGGAACGTTTTTTATAAAACCTTTGTGGTTATTTGGCCTAAGGCTCGAAATTTTTAATAATATTGAAAACTTCTTAAAATTATATCTTCTTGTGTTCTTACTTCCGCTGCACATTATTATTATTATCAAGAAGATCAAAATAGAGTTAAGGCAATTCCAGCTTAACTCTCAAAAAGTGTTGTGTCAATCCACGGTCCAACAATTTCACCTAAAATAAAACTAGTTTTACCAAATCCTACAATCAGACCAGTAGGACCTGATATCGTATTGATTTTTGCCTTTGTTGGTTTTGGATATGTAAAATATTTCTTACTTGTGAGAATTGTGTGAGTTGTACCGCTATCAGGGATGCAAAAATCACTGGTATGCTCCATACTAGCTTCATGTCAAACAAGTAGGGTTAAACATGATATAACAATAAACGAAGCATATATTTGAGAAAAGGGAAATAGTTTCATTAAGATACACAAGGAAACATAATTAATGAAAGCATAGTACATTGCAAGCAGAAATCGCAAATACATATCAATTCAAAAATCACACAATAAGGAATCACGTAATGCAATTAAATCAGGAATCACGCAAACATGAATCACATAGTTCATATCAAGCCATAGTAACATCATGATCATCCGTGAAATCAGATGCTACCAAATATGTGGGATTATTAGGCATTTGTGCAACAATGTTCACTTCCTTCTATTTGCCTTTACTCTCTTGGTACAATTTACAAAAATGTTCAGGTGTACGACACGTATTGGTCCAGTGTCCTTTCATTCCGCAGTTAAAACAGTAACCTTTAGATTTATTATGAGCATTTTTTCTTTTATTATGATGGTTATTGTTATGGACCGTATCGCTGGTCGAAGGGTTGTGATAACTACCTCGACCACGTCCACGACCACCTCTAGAAATATATTCTCCTCTATAACCACACCGACCTTGATATTGACCTCTGCCTCGACCACCATTATTGTAATTTCCTCGTCCACGAAAGTTTTAGAAATTTATGGGACGTGCTTCTGGCAATGTCTGTGCTCCAGTTGGGCGTAACTCAGAACTCTTAATCAATATATTATTACTATTCTCTGTCGTTAACAACACCCTCTCTAGTTCGTGATACTTAGTGTATCTGACTAGTCTGTGTTGCATTTGGATGAGTATATGGCTGACATGAAAAGTAGAAAGAGTTTTTTCAATCATTTTCTCATCAGTAATTTATGTCCCGCAAAATTTGCATATGTCGGATAATAAGAATGAGAGAGGAGTAATCATTTACTGATGTAAAATCTTGGAAACAAGAAGCATTTCGAAGTCAAAAGATTCTATGCAATGAATGAGTAATTTCTTAACTTGTGGATGCAGTATTAAACTCTAACTCGTTCAAAAAGAAAAAGCTATAAAGATGGGATGAAACTTACATAGACCTGGTTCATAGTGAGAACTATGGACCATGTGGTCTTAATTGGTCAAGGTCCCACCTTAAAGTCACCATCAACTTTAATAAATAAGAAATTGAATAAATAACTTTTCAGAATTAGAATTTGACCCCATAAGTAATCTAAATTTTCATTATCGGGACCCCAATCTGGGAATAGCCCATGACGACCATATCAGGCCCAGCATGCTTCCGTACAAAACTTATAAAACATAACAATTAAGGTACCTTGTTTGACCGTACCACCGTCGGGTATTCTGCCAGGTTTTACGAAGACTCCTCGCCTTCAACCACTCGATCGCAACCGATGGTTCTGCAACAGCTCCTTCAACGGTAATCAGCACAACCCTGGTTCGTTTCCTACTCCGAGTGTAAAGGCAACTTAAAATGAAATATTTAAAAGCTTAACTTTGACATACTCAAGCGAAAGAAAATCTATATTTATTTATGTGGAGATTTATTTATTACAACACACTCATATCTCCTTAGAGAGGAGTAACTGGTTTTAGCTACTCATAGTAGCTAACTCTTTCTCGTACATTCACTCAAACCGAAATTAAAACTATTCTACAGACACTTGTTTATTGACAGAATTGAAAGATGCACACACTATTACAAACTATGCTACTCTCTTGTTTATAAGAAAACTAAGGGAAATGTTCGATGCCTTTAGCTTTCTTCAGCTTGTGTATTTATAGGTGAAGATCCGGATTTGAAACGCGTATTTCAGCTACATCCTGATGTTCTTTTTCCACTGGCGTAGTGGCCTGGCCCTCCTATCATTTTAGTGGAATCTTTTCCACCGCAGCTTGTTGTCTTTTCCTTCCCACTATGATAGTGGTCTGACCCTCCACTTATCATCATGTCGTTGTAGTGGAGATGGTCCTGATTCGATCACATGGCTACTTTAGTCTTTGCCAGCTGTAGTAGCCCACTTGCCTGTCCCACGCGGCATCTTTCCTTTTCTTGCATGGCCCTCCTTGTCGTTTTCCCCTTTGTCTCGTTTCATCGGGAATCCAGTTCCAAATAGGGGTCCTTTCTGATCTTGACATTTCGGACAGATCCTTTCTTTCCATTGACCGACATGTGCCATGTTGCAGAATTTTCGGCTAGTTTCTGCCGTCGACGGAATTTCATTTTTCCACAATGTTTTTCGCTTGTTTTCAAACATTGTTTCTACAAACCTCGTGGTGGTGTTGGTCATGCTGTTGAACATGAACGTTCCTTTTTCCTTGTCTTGGAAAATCTTGAACGCGTACTTGACTTTGTCCATCTCTGTGAGACAGACCCAGAGTCCCCAAGCTCTCCTTGTTGAGACGTCATCTTCTGAGAGTGGGGCGACTAACATCTGTCCTTCTGGTGGAGGCTTGATGTAGTCCATAGCTTTCCAATTGGGTCTTTGGATTTTGATAAAATGTAAACATGGTAAAGACCCATTGCCTGCGATTTCTGGGGCTGCGGATATGAACTTCATTTCAAGAATATCGCCCCTTCCTAGTGTATGATTGTTTTGCCATGTTTCATACACATTTTTCTAGATCCATTCCGGTAATTTGGCAATTTCCGGGAAGCCTGGTGATTCGGTAAAGATTGAGGCTATACAGCCAAAATCAAACCATTCTCGTACATGCTCGGGTTTTGATTTGGGTAGTATCCAAATCCTTGGATATTTTCCCGACCAGTCTGCAATTGTCTTTCCAGGGACAAGTCCCATCCTTGTGTTCAATCTCTCCCACGTTCTCTGATATTCAATCAAAGGTGGGGTTTTCTCGTTTTTGTTTATCTTAGACGATCCCATCTGGGGTCTAAGATTAACCTCGTCCTCTTTTAATTTAGAGGTGTTTTTTGATTCCTTTGCTATTTCTATCTCTGGATCATCTTGCTTCTGGCTCGTTGATTCTTTAGGTATTTCTACCCTTGAATCGGCTTGCTTCTGGCTCGTAGATTCTTTAGGTATCTCTACCCCCGAATCAGCTTGTCCTTGGGTGTTTTCCTCGAACGGATCACATGTTGGTCTAGTTTTACTTGGATCATCAAACTCGTATGTATTGGCCTGTATTTCCACTTCCAGTTTTGAAAGTGAAGCATCTCGAAATAGTGGTGCCGCGAGGCTATCCCACAAACTCGTACTACCCAATAAAGTTGCCTTCATTGAGTTTTGAACCTTAGAAAGGTCCCTTTCCTGTACATGACCGGAAGCCTGAGCATTGATTGCCAGACCCTCGACCGCCTTGCGGAGCTCATCCAGGTTATCCCTGTGGTGTCTCCATCTCGTGAGGATGGTATCGGCCTCATGTACCTCCATCCCTAGTTAAGAAATCTGCAAGAACATTCTCATGAGATTTGATAACTTGAACATCAAAATTATAATATTGACATTCAGCTTGCCATCTTAATAACCTAGCTTTCTCGGGTTTGCTTTCTATCTTATTTTTCAAGAAAGCCTTGACACTAGTGTTATCAATCTTAAGTGTGAATTTTTTAGCAAGTAAGAATAAAGGCCATTTTTTGAAGGCCCTTCGAACTGCAAAGAATTCTTTCTCGTTGATGTGCCATCTTGCCGCCTCATCTTTTGAAAAGAGGCCGCTACAGTATCTGCATGGCACTTCTCCTTTTGGCTCGACTTTGGTAAGAACCGCCGCCCACCAATGGTCGCTTGCATCCGTATAAAGTACCAGTCATCATCATCATTTGGTATTGCAAGCTTGGGGAGGTTTTGACAGATAGCTTTAAGCTTCTGTACCGTTTCCTTGTGTTCATCCCTCCACCTAAACTCTGCATCCTTTTTAAGCAGTGGACTGAATATTTTCCTGTAACTTGCCAGATTGTTAATAAACATTCCAGCAAAATTAACTAACCCCATAAAACTTTGGAGTTGTTTAACTGTCTTGAGGTCGTCGGGAAAGTCACGTACCTTTTCCACCAAATGATTTTGGAGGATAATACCTGACTCGTCAATCTCGACTCCAAGGAATTCGATCTTCCTTGTAAGAATTACTGCCTTCTTCTGTGACAACACTAATCCTTCTTTGTGACAAACATCTGAGAAGATCTCCAAATGTTTGATGTGGTCTTGGACGTTCTTCGAGGCGATGAGAATATCATCTACGTAGACGAACATGAATTTGAAATAATCTTTGAAGAGATTATCCATTTTCCTCTGATATATCTGGGGTGCATTAGCCAATCCCATTGGCATGACATTCCAAATATAGTGGCCTTGCGGTGTGGAAAAAGCTGTAAACTTTTTACTTT
Organism: Linaria vulgaris; assembly: GCA_948329865.1. NCBI lineage: Eukaryota > Viridiplantae > Streptophyta > Magnoliopsida > Lamiales > Plantaginaceae > Linaria > Linaria vulgaris. Next base: position 79,982,953 of record OX415252.1, read on the forward strand.
CTTCTTCCATCTTGATTTGGCAGAAACCTGATTTGCAGTCGAACTTAGAGAAGACTTTCGCGTTTTGGACGCAGTTGATCAGGTGTTCTCGGTTCGGAATGTAATATCCGTCGAACTCCAAGATCTTGTTGATCCCTTGGTAATTGATCACCAATCTTGGCTTTCCTCTCTTGATCTCTCCATGGTTTCTAACTAAGAACCCTGGACTGCTGTAAGGAGAAACTCCTGGTGAGATGAGCTTCAGATCCAGATGTTCCTTAAGAATCATCTGCATATCCTTTCGATCCTCTTGGTTCATAAGGATGGGTCTATATCTGACCAGCTCGTTTTCCTTTCCCTTTTGAACTCTTAAGGTAGCCTTGAGTTCATTCTTGTTCCACCACGCCAGAGGGTCCTCTTCGTAGTTCCTTTGGATCTTAACTTTGACATCTTCAATTGAGATTTGTTCTTCGTTTGTGATGTCATTGTAAAGACTTGGTTCAAGGCTGACCTTCAGGATTTCGATAGTTTCATCTCTGATTCTTTCGATCTTCCGGCCACCTAGGCTTTTAACCCTGAGCTGCAGGATTGTCTTACCATATTTCCTCTGGTCCTTCATTTTTGGGTGTAGAAGTCGTCCTTCATCACCACGCTTGCTGCGAAATTGAATTGGGAGTTTGCGATAAAACGCCTGCGTCAACCTCTACACCAAGATCTTATGATCACAAGTTGTTGTGAGGATAAGACGCCTTGTTTCATTATCCTGCGTAAAACGTTTGAATGTTTGCAGGAAATTGTTGTCGAGTAAGATATCGACTCCGGTATCATGGAAATAAATTGGGGGCGTCTTCACTTTGTACCACGGGGTACCTCCTGCTCCACCAATTAGTATTTCTGCTTGTTTTATCCCTCGTCTGAAGATGATGATCTTCTTTGAGAAATCTCTTCCCGCAATTGCTGGTAAATCTTCCCCGAGTTCTCCTGGAAAGATTCCTGGTTTTGCTGTGCAAATCCCTGCTCCTGAGTCGATATACGCTGCAAAGTATTCGGCTCGATATTTCTCGTACAACATCCCCACCGAGATGTAGATTGAGAATGGATTGGTGGTCATTTGAGCCGGTATCTTTTCCCTTCCACCGTAAACTCCATTCCTTCCGGCACCTTTTCCCAAGGTTTGTGATCCTCGAGAAATTCGATTCCAAGAACAAGTTGTTCTGGGATCTTTCCCGCTCGACCATTGATAATGAAATCAAGTCCACCTAACTTTAGGTTTCCTTGATACCTTCCAACAAATGGTTGCTTGAGATAATACAATGCATCGCAGGGTAACGTATTATCTTTTTGGGTGGTGTCGAAGATGATTTCGACTTCTCCCCATCCTCATGGACATTGGAGTTCGCCCTTGGTTGTGAATTTCTTTGATTCAATCACAACTTCCATAATTGGTTTCTTTCCCCAGGTAAGGCTTTGCATCATGTTCTCCCGGAAAGAGACCGTTCTGGGCTCGAATCTCTGGCTCGTATCCTTGCCAAAAACTGGTTGGTCGCGGATGATTAAATCCATTTCGTGAATATGCGGCAGGCTGGAAATCTCTGGCCTGACTGCATGTGTGACCTTTTCAAAGATCTCCGGTATCTCAACAAACTCATTCCTTTGGAAGAGATCAGAATGGTGAGTATTTGAGAGCGCGTAGGAGATACTGTAAGTAATGGAGTAAGGACGGTTTCCTTCCTTCATTAACTCCTTGTTTTTGAAGTCTTGATGTAGAGTTAGGACTCTGCTGAAATCTTTATCGGCTAGGTTAAAGGCGATCTTTGGATAAATGAATGTCGCCACTTTTCCTGCAAATAGATTTCTTGAAATACCTCCGAGACAGGCATCTCGTAGGTTCTGGATCCTTCGATCAAAGACGGCAATATCAATTGGGGAATTGATTCCTTTTTTGAACGTCGCTTTGAGCAGAATTCTTATGGCTCCGATATGGATCCATGACATTTTCTGCGCGATTTCCGGTTTGATTCTCCTTAGTTCCTCTTTGATTTCGTTCATTGGAACTAGTTGCATTTCCATCACATTATTGGTCAGCTCCATTGGGATAGCAATTTCTCCCGCTGTTACTTTGTAGATGACGTGATGTTTCCTTTTTCTGAAGCTTAGCTGGGCTAAGGTTCTTTCCATTGTTCCGATGGTGAATCCATCGTAGACTCTCAACTTTGGATCTTCTCGCATAATTCTCATCAAGGCCTTTTGAGAAATGCTGGTTTGTGAGAAAAATCCTGTCCTGTCTTCTTGAACTTCCTGATGGAAGATCCCCTCGTCTTCAGTCTGATTCTGATTCTGACTCTGAAGACTCATCTGGTCCTTCGTCTTCTTCATATATACTTTCGTCTGAAGGAATATCTTCAAACCGGTATACCTGAACAAGGTCCTGAAAGTAGACAGCTTCTTCGAACTCCGGCGTAGCCTCGAACTGTCTAACACCTCTCTTCTGGTTTTCAGGGCAATCCGTTGAGATGTGTCCTTTGGCCCCACACGTCCAACAGTTACAATCTTTGAAGCTCTCATTAGCACGTGTTTGTGCTCTCCTGAAAGTTCGCCTAACTGGTGGTCTGCTGGTACTTCCTTGACTGGACAACGTCCTTCCGCGGCTGGGTCCTGGTCTCTGCCCTGATTTGTAACTTCGGGCCTTCTGTTTTGACCAGAATCTTATTGGTTTCCACGAAGATCTTCTGGTAAACTTGCTTCTTTGCTTATAGGGATGATCCATATGCTTCTTCTTCTGATGTCTCTCCGGTGCTCCTACGACTGTTGGAACGTCATCATCGTCGTAGCAAAGCCGGGCTGATTTATTGATTCGTTTCAGCCTCTTGAAATTCTTTTGAATTGCTGCCTTCTGGCACCATTCACTCAATTTGGCTTTGAGGAAAGACATCCTTTGAGCCACCATGTCTATCCCCAAAGGAGTATATTCACGTAGTAATATTTCTTGCCATGGGCTTGGAATCTTGGCGAAGAAAAGGGGAAGCGCCGTGTCTTCAGCAATCCGACTCTTCCATCTGTACTCGGTGAACAACTTGATGTATAGATCTACACTACATATGTCATGTAGCTCCAGGCTATACAATGCTTGTTCGTATCTCTTGACTTTCTCCTGGTCACCTCCTCCGGTCTGGGGATCAACAAAGTATCCTTCTCCGATGAAGTAGATTTTGAAAAGCCTCGCCATTCTATCGACGATGTCTTTGAGAGACTCGCCAGATAGGACCCCACTTCTAATTTCTGGAGTTCCATGTTCCCATCCGATCTTGACCGAACCTTCGAGACTCATCTGTAACATCATGATGAATCCTTCTTTGTCGAGTTCCAGCGTCGTCGCCGCAATCCTCATTGCTGCTGCCCATTCATCGATCAAGGCTTCGCGATTCTTGAAATCAAGCGTATCCAGTTTGAGCATAAGTCCGTACGGGTGGATTGGATCGAGTTGTGATTTCCTGTATGGTGTTCCATGAACATCTGGCCTTTTGGCTCTTGCTCTGGTTGGAATCCGATTGTACATGTTTCCCGCGACAAAATCATGCTGGTGCGGCATGGCTTCTTCTCGGATTGGCTCTTCCCGAATTGGTTCTGGATTAGGGATGGAAGATCTTGCGCCTTCGGTAATTGTTGATTGTCCTGGTGGAGGACTTTGACTTGGTACAATAGCACCAAACGTCTGCACGTTTTCCAGGTTGAGACCTAAAAATGATCCTGCAAGATCAGAAAGGTCTTGCAATGGCTCGAAATTGAAATCGTCAATCCTGAATCTGGCCATGATTTCACTTGGTGCTGGGTTCTCCCCTTATCCTGGCTTCCAGCTTCTCGTTTGTGGTCATTTTTCTCTTGACCTGGACTGCTTTGCCCTTTAGATGTAGCAAAGGCTCCTTCCCGAAAGATGGTGGCAACCATCCAACTTTCCTTCTTTCGGACGACCTTGGTATGGATTCCAAGCTTTTGACTCGTTGTTGGATCTCTTGTAAATTCCCCAAGATCTCCTTCTGTCGTCGAGACATGGTTTCAAGCTTGTCTCTGATTTCCTGTAGATGCTCGGGCACATGGTATTGGTGATTGCCATATGCTTGAACCGTTTTCTGGACTTCCCTGAGGTCCTGGGATAGCTTGGAGCTATCTGGCACGAGCTCGTGGAAATCTGGCAAAACTAGATTACTCATGAAGAACGGTTATTTCGTTCAGTGATTAATCTATTAATTCTTGCGATACTTGCCAAGAGACCATTAACTCTAATGAATTTGACTCTAATGGCATGGAGATCATCTGGTTTATAACTAGCTAGGTCATCTAACTTAGTTATCAAGATTTGAAGCTCTTGCTCAAGTGTAATACCAGGTATTCTATAGGCTTAGTATTGAACTCTGCTTGTTAGCCCTCTTTAAGCTAATTTCTACCAGTCTTATTTGTTCAAGTCTGGTTCTCTGGATAGGACATATTTGTCCTGTTTGTTCCATGCTACAGCGTAGAACATCATGGTTCCTCAATTCTCTTTTGTGGAAATTAAGGTATCTGGTTAGGGCAGCAATTCGCCCTTTAATACTCGTACATGCGTTTCCTTTCATAGGAGCCCATATGATGAGATCCCAAATGTCATCTATCACTGGATCACTCGTGTTTTTTGAAAAACTCCTCTCATAAGGTAATAAAGAGTTGTAATAAATAAATAAATAAATAACCACATAAAATAAATAAACTCTGCTCTGATACCATTTTGGATGGTCGAGATAATTAGAAAATTTAACGAAAACTTATTGGGGATCTTATTATAATTATTACCAAGTAAAATATCCGGTTCATTATCCTTTAAACCTTCAGGGACTAAAAGACAAATATCCTGACAAATTGGACCGCATGGTCCATACTATTCATATGGACCTGGTCCATATAAGTTTTTTCCATAAAGATGCACGCACATGCAAATGTCTCATGAGTAATTATTAATTTCTTATTGTCAGTTAAGCATCAACATCTGACGGCTCCACAAATGCATTTTAATAAAATAGAAGTCAACTAGCTAATAGAGACCTCCACTCTCTTAAATGCAGGAAGAGCAAAATTTCTCCACAGGCTTTCGTACTTGGGTTTGGGTGAGGTAAAAAAATGACTTAAAGAAGACTCATTACAGGTGTCACATTTTAATTGGATACATGATTATGGAGGTAAGAAAAAAAGTGTAAAGTTTTTGAGTCCACGTGTCACAATAGTAGAGGGGTTGCGAATAAGACTTCTTTCCAGCGTGTAATAGAGATCAATGCACCAAACCCGAAAGTATTCTAAACAAACAACATTGTTAAAGATTCAGTCGATCGGATCGAAATTCGAAAGTCTATTCAACCTCATTTCAGATCACAAAACCAAAAATGTGAAAGTCGTCCGTATCATAAAATAACGCAAGAGCCTAACCGCGTTCTATGACCTATCCTTATCCTTACAAAACCATTTCACCTGTCCCAACAAAAATGACTTTTTCTTTTTTTACTTCCACTAGATTCATAAACCATCTAGTTAGCTACATCTTTGATACATCATAAAAACAATTGATTTTAAATGAACAACAAAAAGAGACATAATCATAGCTACATATTCTAATACAATTACTGCAACCACGATCTTAATGCACTGATCGCACTGGTGGTGCGAACTTAGCAACCAAACCTCGTAGATTTCACATGTAAGGACACGACAAATCTCTCGGGCTAACTAGGCGGCGACTCTTCACAAACTCCACGAGCGCAAAAACCTCCGTACACGCCTTAAGCTCCGTATTCCCCCTCAAAAAAGGCGGAAAAAACAGCCAAAAACAGGTCAAAACCACATACCCCATAGTCAACGGCCCTGATATAATCCGCGGCAAACTAAATCTACCGTCCAGTATTTTCTTAACAACAATCTCCACTGATAAACTCACCCCGTGTAACAAAAAAAACGACGTCGCTTCACCACTAGGCCTCAATCTTCCAATATTGTAAAATACTAGTTCGTGCATTAGACCCGAAACCAAGAAAGTAGCCAAAACCGCTGGAATCGGGGCCCATTTTCTTGTCACAACACGGGCCGAAATAGACCTTATAGGTTGATAAACTGTGGGGTGTAAAATATTGGACACCATTAAATTCCATCTCCTACCCCAAAAATCTTGCAACGACGTCGTTAGATACGGTTCGTCGAATTGCGGCTCGAGTTCCACTTTTACCAGCGCTTTGGCTAGCGCAGCCGTTAGGACAAGTAACATTTCCAGCACAATGTAAATATGTAAACAATAACAAATCCATATAACTTTTTGGTGCACGAAATTTTTATAGTCGTAAACTCGTACAAGAATTGCGAAAATAATTATTTTGACAAGATAATTGAGTGGTGATTTTTTGGGATTTGTTTGTTGAGAATTTTGTTGAATTTTTATAGGGAAACATGCTAAGGGAATAAAACGTGACAAAGGGATCGGTGGATTTGATGATAATGGACCCTTGTTAAATGCAAAGAGTAATAATTTGAAGGTTGCAAGCCATGATATGAAGAAAGAAGAGGCGCCACCTAAATGTACTGAGGTGAGATTTAAGGGAAGAACTAAAAATAAGCATATGATTGGAAAAATGGCGAGGGGTCTGGCAATAGTAGTAGTACCTGATGATGAGGCGGGGAAGAATTTGGCCACGGTGTGACAGTAGCATAAAGAAGTTATGGCTGTTGTCCATACTAGAATGAAATTGTTGATTTCGCCTTCCATTTTTGACTCTTTTTTTCTCTGTGTTCTCTTGTTTTGTCCGAACAAATTAAATGGAACGTGTAGCTGTGTTGGCGTCATGTAATTTAATAATAATCGATGCCGTGGACTAATTGGTGGTGTGAGAGAAAAGAAAAGGGAATCACGATGCACTGATATACTATTATTACTAAATACATTAGTTTGTCTTGTGCACGTTTGAATTTTAAGCATTTTCAATATAAAGGGTTTGTTGCGTACTTGTGTTTAAGTGCATATTGACAACTTATCAACTGATTTGACAATAGATCGTAATATATATATATATATATATATATATATATATGAGTCAGTTACAAGCGAGTAATCTAATAGCACAACGAATCTATCTCAAATCGGGTTTACACTAGGTATCTCGCGTAGACTTGGTCCGGAACCTGTTGCTCAAGGTCGGGATTTCACCAAACTGTCTGCTGGTGCTACGTCGATGATGAGTATCGACCGTATGTCGGGGATAAGTCTCGATAAGATGTCGGGGATGAGTCTCGATATGATGTCGGGGATGAGTCTCGATATGATGTCGGGGAGGAGTCTCGATGGGTAACCTCGAGGTAATATCGATGGTCAAGTCGTCATAGGAGGCTGAGTGATGACGTGGACAAAACCATATCGAATGTCTATGTCGGGTATAATATCGAATATTGCTATTCGATGTGACGCGAGCAAATCTAGGTGAGGAATTCTCTCTTTTCTCGGTGTGCGGGGCGGGGTATTTATAGGCATGGCTGGTCTATATCGAATCCTATACTCGATGTCATATCAGAGATGATCCCCGATATGGTCGTTCATGGGCCGTGGCCCAAAATGGGCCCAAACGCTAGAAACCTCCATATCATGTAGTCCCCCAATTTGGGGATTATTATCTTAGGGATAAGAATTCGCAAATTTAGTTTTGAATTTTCGGGTTACCTGTACCCCACGTCCCCCAGTTCGAAGGACGGAGATCAAAAATGTGGGAAGTGCACTTGGAATCAGTTTTGTGCGCTCCCCCTGTGCAGTTAACGCATTGTATGAGGTCCTCGTTTGAACTCTAGGTTGTTTAAAACAAGCGATCTTGCAAATATGGATACGCACAATTAAAACGCGTGATACTTCCCCATTTTTTGTAGTGCTAAGTTTGGGTCGAGCCCTCTGTCACGCGTAGTGCCACTTCTTGTTTGTACGCTGAACTCATGTCGAAAGTCATATCGAATATGAGTTTCGATGTAATCATCGATATGGTGCATTTAATGTTGCGGGTCCCAAGTTTTGTTTGTTTATAAAAGTCGGTCCCTGCTGTGTCATCATTCACTATTTTATTGCCCCGTGTTGTCACTGTCGGACTATGTCGAATTCGATGTCGGTAAACTTCCCCGATATCGTATTCGATCTCGATTTCGATCTTTCGATATTTTGCGCGTTTTTGTAATAAATCGCCTTACCTGTTTTGTCCAAGGGTGGTTCGTGCTAAAAAATCTCTGAAGAAAACATTTGCTGTATCGCCGCAGTATTGTGAAGCTGGCCCTGCTAGGCGAAATGCCTTCGTCGTGTCAGATGACGAGTCTTCTGACTCTGAAATTCCTGCGAGGGATGCATCATTGGATGACGGTTTAATGCAAGTTTCTGGAATTTCTGAAAATCTAAGGTTACCCCGAGTCCGTCTTCATGAACGGAACTCTCGGTTCCCATATCAATATCTCGTAATGCAATCAAATATTTATGGTGGCAGCGTCATTGTTGGAGATCGCGCTTCCATAGCGAAAGGTTTTCGGTTAGAAGAGGATATGATTAACGCTATGACCGTGGATCATGCTTCCCATCAACGTATGGCTACTAACCCTCCACGGGTCAGAGTGACTCTGCCGACGGAAGGTGCACCAGCTAATTATTGGCACCCTCGGGCTCGGGCTCGCTTTGAAGCGTCGCAAAGAGTGGTTGGGGAAGGTTGTCATTCTGGTGCGCATCATCTCGCGGGGTCGTCCGGTGCTGGGATTGAGGAGCTCGATCCTGATGGGTTAGCAACCTCTTTTGGTGTTGGCAAAGAAAGTATTGATGAGGCTCCCTCTGTGTCGGCCGCTCCGAGTTCATCTACTTCGGCTCCAAGGCGTACTACGTCGCCCTTTGATAATAATGATACTGAGAAGTCATCCGAAAATAGAGCGCCATCGAAGGAAGATTATTCTTTTTTAAGGGATCCCCTTTTGGAACGGTTAATTATGCGGATTGGGAATAATAATATTCGTGAGGAGGATGCTATCCGCAACCTGGAAAATATTTATGGAAATTTTGATCCTTCTGAGTTGTGCCGAGACCTGGGGGTGGAATTAGCACCGCGCATATGTATGATGCTGTTGTATACAGTAAGGAGTTTGCCTTGTTGTTTCGTGGTCGTTATTAATGTTCATCTCTCCTATTCTTTACTAATGATTGTTCGTTTCCTTGGCAGTTTGGGCACCTGTTCCATGAACTGTGCAGAGATTACATGCTACTTGGGGAGGTGCAGACTCGTCATGATGCTTTGGTGAAGGAGCTGCGGGCGATGATTGCGCATAGCGAGGTTAGTCGTGATCGTGCTAACAATCGGGCTCGTGCTGCTGTGACTCAGAAATGCATTGCACGTGGAGAATCATGGAAAGCATTGGTCGCTGAAGAAGAGATGAAGAAGGAACTGGCTAGAAGCCAGGCTGAGGCCCGACGTTTGCGTGCTACGAATCTTAAGTTAGAGCGTGAACGCAACGCGTATCGAGAGTCCTTCGAAAACTTGGAAATTCAGAATGCGAAATTAGCCGAAGCTTTAGCTCGCAACGGGATAATTGTATCTTCCCCTCGTACTGAGGCAGGTGCTGGTGGCTCAATAAAGGATAGTGATTTTAATGTCGAGGTTAGTGTTCCAGCGCATAGCTCTCCCCCACCATATGGTGGTACCCCCATCGGTGTTGATATGAATGTGAATATCGAGCCTTATGCCGGACGGGTGCCTGTCTGGGCTATCGCAGGGTCGTACGTTAGGGAACGTTATAGGGTCTCCCGTGCGATGCGGTATTCCAGGTTGTCACCTGATCCAGAAAGTAGTAGTCCGAAATGGAATAAGTATCCAGAGGTTTTGTCTCCCCGGGGAATGGATGAACTTGCTGACGATATTTGTGTGGAGCCCTGGAAGTTTCCATAATTTGAAATTAATGTGTCCGGGCTTGGGCCCTTTCATCGGGACGATATTCGGGACGAGTTATTCACTGATCTTGAGAGGAATGAATTCCTTTATGATATGTAGGTTATGTCGTCGGCTAATGATATTTTTGATACCGTAGCAGTTATTTCCTCGGGAATATTTTTCTATGTAAAGTGTACCCCATGCCATTGGTTGAAAACTATTTTTACGATGTCTAAAGAAGGGTGATTATTTGCAGAAACCTTACCTTGTGCAATTCTTTCTGTGATCATGAATATTCTATCCCTGTCGTATAGTAATTGTGGTAGCCTGGTGATTGTCTGGCGTTACTGGCAAGGGATTGCCTTATCCTTGGTAGGTGACTTGTTGCCACTCATGGGTGGGAGTCTGTCTTTCCTTCGTAGGTGGCCCGTTACCGCTCATGGGTAGGAGCCCTCCCGTTATCACAGGGGGGCCCGTTACCGCTCATGGGTAGGAGCCTGTCTTTTCTTTGTAGGTGATCAGTTACCGCTCATGGGTAGGAGCCCTCCCGTTATCACAAGGGGACCCGTTACCGCTCATGGGTAGAAGCCTGCATTTTCTTTGTAGGTGACCCGTTACCGCTCATGGGTAGGAGCCCTCCAGTTATCACATGGGGACCCGTTACCGCTCATGGGTAGGAGCCTGCCTTTTCTTGTAGGTAACCCGTTACCGCTCATGGGTAGGAGCCCTCCCGTTATCACAGGGGGACCCGTTACCGCTCATGGGTAGGAGCATGCCTTTTCTTTGTAGGTGACCCGTTACCGCTCATGGGTAGGAGCCCTCCCGTTATCACAGGGGGACCCGTTACCGCTCATGGGTAGGAGCCTGCCTTTTCTTGTAGGTGATCCGTTACCGCTCATGGGTAGAAGCCCTCCCGTTATCACAGGGGGACCCGTTACCGCTCATGGGTAGGAGCCTGCCTTTTCTTTGTAGGTGACCCGTTACCGCTCATGGGTAGAAGCCCTCCCGTTATCACATGGGGACTCGTTACCGCTCATGAGTAGGAGCCTGCCTTTAATCTGGTTGCCTTCTATGCATCTTTTTTCCTGAGCTGCGTCTGGTGAACTTCGTGTGCCTGCATGTGACATGGTAGTTTTAATAATATATTGGTGCTGAACCGTATTCGGTTGCCTACGTATCCCGTGTAGGGAATCAAGCCTCGCGTAGTTCTTTACATTGTTAATAATAATTTAAATACTGATTAACAATAAAAACGCCTAAGGTGTTGCACGTTCCATGGCCTAGGTAGGGGCTCGCCATACATGTCCTCGAGATAATAATAACCTTTTGCGCTGGCGTGGGTAACCCTATAGGGTCCATCCCAATTGGCTTGTAGTTTTCCAACATGCTTACTTGCTTTCACACTCTTCAACACCAAGTCACCCACTTGAAAGCTTCGAAGGTGCACTCGTTTATCGAAACCCCTGGCCATTGCCGCTTTGAAGGCCACTGTCCATTGGTAAGCTTGCTCCCTTGTGGAACCAATCATCTCGAGGTCCATCTTCCGTAGTCGTGCAGTGTGTTGTGGGTCATATTCCGCTATTCTGTATGTTGGCATGCCTATCTCAACTGGGACTACTGCCTCGGACCCGTATACTAGAGTGAACGGTGCCTCTCCTGTAGATGTTCTGGGTGTAGTTCTATATGCCCATAGAATCCCTGGGAGTTCGTCAATCCAACTTCTTCAGGTGGCGTGCAGTCGCCGCTCCAGATATTGTTTAAGAGTCTTGTTGGTGGACTTCACTTGTCCATTTGCCTGTGGGTGAGATACCGCAGCAACATGCTGGGATATTTTCAATTCTTTGCACCAGTCAACCATTGTATTTCCTCTGAAATGGGTACCATTGTCTGAGACCAACACTCGGGGTAGTCCAAAGCGACATACAATATTTTTCCAGACAAAGTCTATCATATTTTTCTCCGTGGTGTGCATCAAAGCCTCAGCCTCCACCCATTTCGTAAAGTATTCTACCGCTACCAAAAGAAATTTCTTCTGACCTCTGGCCATTGGTAGGGGACCAACTATATCGATCCCCCACTGATCGAATGGGCAAGTGATCTCTAGGGGCTGCATCAATACAACTGGCATGTGTATAAGTTTGGCGTGGTATTGGCAATTCTCACAATTGCGGTAGTACAGGGTTGTGTCTTGTCGTAATGTTGGCCAAAAATATCCTTGTCTTAATATTTTCTGGGCTAAAGCTCTCCCTCCTGAATGATTTCCGCAACTACCTGCGTGTATCTCCCTCAGTATGTATTGGGCGTCAACTGGTGATATGCATCTCAGCAATGGGCCTTTAAAAGACCTCTTATAGAGTTCACCCTGGTAAATGGTAAACTTGTATGCCTTGTACTTCAGTCGTCTTTGTGCATTGAGATCGGCAGGGAGGGTTCCATCTGCAAGGTAATTATATATCTCATCCTTCCAACACGGTGTACGTGCTATAGGAAAGATAAACTCCACTTCAGCCCATTTTTTGCTGGCTTTTGTCACTCCAACTGCAGGCCTAGAGGCGGTCAGCAAAGTCACACGTTTTTCCACAAAAATGTCTGAGGAACTAGCAAATTTGGATAAATCATCGGCCTTGGCATTTTCTGATCGAGGTATTTGCGTCAGACTGAATGTAGTGAACTCGGCCGCCAATTCCTTCAACTTTGCCAAATATAAAACCATGGTTTCCTGCTTCGCTTCGAAAAATCCCGAGAAATGATTAGCCACTAACTGCGAATCCGTAAAGACTTTCAGATGATCCGCACAGAGGGTCTTAGCCATTCTGACTCCTGCCAGGACTGCCTCATACTCCGCCTCATTATTTGTTATAGGGAAATTTAGACTGATAGCAAAATCAAATTCCCTACGATCTGGGGACACCAGGTGAATGCCCGCTCCGCCGCCATTTGTTGTGGAGGAGCCATCCACATGAAGTAACCATGATGCGGGTCTCGAACTGGGACCAGGGTCCTGACTTATAGGAAATATATGGTGGCACGAATGGTCTAAACTGTTACCTAGTGCCTCCGCCATAAAGTCGGCTAGGACCTGTGCTTTAATAGCCGTGCGGGTACGATACTTGACCCCAAATTCGCCCAATTATATAGCCCATTTTACCAATCTCCCTGAGGTATCCGGATTAGCCATGATTTGGCGGAGTGGTCTGTCCGTCACGACCACTATTGGGTGAGCCTGGAAATAAGGCTTCAACTTACGAGCCGTCATGACAACGGCCAAGGCAAATAGTTCGATTTGCAGATAATTCTTCTCCGCTCCGTGGAGAACGTGGCTGACATAATGGATCGAAGATTGCTTTCCGTTTGCCTCTTTTACTAATACTGTGCTAATGTCGTTGGTGGAGGCCACGAGGTATAGATATAGTGTCTCCCCTGGATCTGGTTTCTCCAAGAGTGGTGGTGTCATCAAATACTTCTTGAACTGTTGAAACGCTCTTTCACATTCTTCGGTCCACTGGAAATCCTTGGCCTTCTTCAGGATTTTGAAGAAAGGGAGACTCCGTTCTGCCGAGGTCACAATAAAACGCCCCAAGGCTGTTATACACCCCACAAGGCATTGCACATCCCGCACCGAGCGTGGGGAAGCCATATTCATCACGGCCTCTATCTTGTCTGGGTTGGCTTCAATTCCGCGCTCGTTAACCATATATCCCAAAAATTTCCCCGCTGCCACTCCGAAGGTACACTTCTTGGGGTTGAGCTTCATCCCATAGTTTCTCATAATAGCAAACGACTTCTCCAAATGCTCCACGTGATCCTGCGCCTTCAAACTCTTGATCAACATATCGTCTACGTATACCTCCATTGATTTTCCTATTAGGTTATAAAACATCTTCGCCACCAATCTCTGGAACGTCGCACCGGCGTTCCTCAAACCAAAAGGCATTACACGATAACAGTACACACCAGTGTCCGTAACAAAGGTTGTTTTCGATTGATCCTCCGCTGCCATAAAAATCTGGTGGAAGCCGCTCTTGGCATCCATGAAACTGAATAGGGCGCACCCGGCTGTCGAATCCACTAGAAGGTCAATCCTTGTCAATGGGAAAGGATCCCGCGGGCAATGCTTGTTCAAGCCTTTATAATCCACACACATTCTCCACTCTGCTGCTTTCTTCAGAACTAGGACAATATTGCTGAGCCACTCCGAATAACGTAATTCATAAATATGCCCTGCTTTAAGCTTTTCTACAACCTTTTTCTCTGTTGGTTCGCTCTTCTCCTTGCTAAAATTCCTTTTCTTCTGTCGTATTGGTTTGGCCCGCAGATCAACATTCAGCTTATGCTCTATAATCTTTGGGTCGATTCCAATCAAGTCAGAATCGCTCCAGGCAAATATATCGACATTCCTTTTTAAGCATTCAATCAACGCCTTCCGAATATCAGGCGACATTGTAGCTCCTATCCTCAATGTGTGCTCCGGTTGTCTCGGGTCGATCTCTATCGTGATAAAATCTCCCACCGGCTCCATTCTTGGTTCATTCTGATAAGGAATAACCGCCCTTTCTATCTCGGCGCATTGCACCTTATGATCAAGCCTCGACCCCTTGCTACTCTTTGTCATATTGGTATCTGTCTTGTCCAGTTCTTTCCCCATGATACTTCGCTACCTCTTCCCTGACATCTCGTCTGATGAGCTCCCGATCTAGAGAACCTTGGTTCCCACAGACGGAGCCACTGATTTGACAATAGATCGTATAATATATATATATATATATATATATATATATATATATGTGAGTCGGTGACAAGCGAGTAATCTAATAACAAAACGAATCTATCTCAAATCAGGCCTACACTAGGTATCTCGCGTAGACTTGGTCCGAAACCTGTTGCTCGAGGTCGGGACTTCACCAAACTGCCTGCTGGTGCTACGTCGATGATGAGTATCGACCGTATGTCGGGGATAAGTCTCGATAAGATGTCGGGGATGAGTCTCGATATGATGTTGGGGATGAGTCTCGATATGATGTCGGGGATGAGTCTCGATGGGTAACCTCGAGGTAATATCGATGGTCAGGTCGTCATAGGAGTTTGAGTGATGACGTGGACAAAACCATATCGAATGTCTATGTCGGGTATAATATCGAATATTGCTATTCGATGTGACGCGAGCAAATCTAGGTGAGGAATTCTCTCTTTTCTCGGTGTGCGGGGCGGGGTATTTATAGGCGTGGCTGGTCTATATCGAATCCTATACTCGATGTCATATCGGAGATGATCCCCGATATGGTCGTTCATGGGCCGTGGCCCAGAATGGGCCCAAACGCTAGAAACCTCCATATTATCAACAATACTTATAAATTTGTAAAAAAAAAAGAAGCACAAGTACTTCAACCTTTTACAGAAGTCATGTATAAAAATTTGTAGCAGTTCACTGCACCTACTTAAACAAGAAAAATAAAATCTGTGGACAAACTAAGTTTATAATTTGAATTTACTAGATTAGTCTAGTTTAACTAGACATAAACTATATCAAGTAAGAAAATGTGAATTCTCGGTTACATTTTGTTTCGATTGTGTAAATATCTTGTAAGCTTTAGTGATTTATATCAATAATACATATTACCTACGTTCACGTTAGTTTCAGGGAAAAACAATAAGTTAGACCCCATCTATTGACGTATGAGGTTAAACTCGTCCTTTAAATTTTTTGAATGTTATACGTTATACCCAATTTTTTACTTTAAAAAACTGCTGAACCTAAACTATATTTTTCGGCAAAAAACGTCATGTAGCAGGAGGATGACAAGATGATGTATATTGCAAATATTTTTAAAATTCAAAAACACCCCCAAATGCCAAAATAACTTCTCATAATTCGAAAAAATCTCAAATATATCTAGTTTTTATTATATAAATACCACCAAACAACACAATAGCTTCTTCTAATTTGTAAACACATCAAAAATGTTACGTGACCCTTATCTTGGAATACCATACGAATTAAATCTATATGGTAAATTTCTTATCCATTTTTCTCGCTTGACACAAATTCAAAGCTATCCATGGCAGCATTGAGCTGCAAATTCCATCTCACAACCCACAAAATTGGTAAGTCCAAAAGTGCGAAAAGAATTCCGTACATTTCTTGCTCGGGCCAGCCCTCACAGATCAATACTAAGGTTAATTGACTTTTAATAAAATAAATTAACATACTTTCTTTTGCACTAAATTATGTATTTTTACAAGACTTTCTTTATTTGATAAAAAGTGATTATTAATGGGACTGTGAAAGAAATAGGTAGGGCAGCTGTACATGATTGTTGTGACAAAGGCCAGAGGAATGGAAGTGGCGGGTGCAATTGATTCTTATCTCGTCGGAGAAGACATAGGAAAGGTGCTTATGTCAAGATTTTCACCATTTCTCTTTTATTGCATATAACTATAATTAATTGTATTCGTAACTGATTTTCTTTAGGATTCATTGTGATTTTGTTAATCAGACTAAGGAGTTAAATGCAAATTAAGAGCAACCCCATTATTATGGCTAGCTAACGGGCAAAAAGAATCAATCTCGTGTCAATGATTTATTAACAAAAAGCTTCTCCATACATGTTCCGCTAAAATTGATGTTTATCGAGGAAAAGAATATCTAATTACCATTGGGTTGTTGTTTTGAGTTAAAAGTGAAATATCACTCATATATTGTGAGAAAGAGAGTAGACGTTAGCATACGTTATCCTCCCGCTGTAGGACGTTTTTTGGCCAAACATATAGTTTAGGTGTAACAATTTTTAAAAGTCAAAGGTTGGTATAACATTCAAAAAAATTAAAGGATGGGTATAACATTTGAAATGCACTAATAGATAGGGTCTAACATGCCCTTTTTTCTTAGTTTTATTCAGTATGTTCTATATTATTTAACCTTAGTCGAAAATTTCAAAAAGTTGTATATATTATGCTTGATTTTATATGCATGTTTTAAGTCGACAAGTTACGAGAATAAGTAAAAACAAATTTGGGTAAAAAACTTCATGTATGTATGAACCAAGAGTGGCAAAATTGGGGATTTTGGGTTAATCGTGAATTGGGGATCAGATTAGGGTTCGCGATCAATTTGGGGATCTAGTGTTTGTTTTATCAATTGAGTATTTTAAATTTTCAGTATTGTTGTCGCGTTTTCAGTTTAGCATTTTTAAGAGTAGCTGGGGAGCCTTTCTTGGTCTTGGGCCATTATATATCTCTTCGGCTCGTTTTGCTTATGGGCCTCGACGGATTGGATGGGCCTGAGTACTAGATTCTTTATTCCTAAATTTAATTAACAGAAGTCTTACCAAAAAAAAATTGAGTTAACAAAAGTACTAGTTACTTTGATCACTTGTTTAGCTAATTTTAGTCAAGAATTATTCCGCATGCAATATTATGTAGCAGAACCATGTGCTGAGAATTTATTATAATTAATTACAATTTCAAACTTTGAAGTCTCTATCTCTTCTCCTTAACTTTATTTGTAAGCTTTCTTATCTTCTTGTTACTTTTTACATTTGGATCTTGGGTCTTTGTTACATTGGTTCACAGTGTATTCGATCATGAATCGTACTCTGGCCATATAGCAGGAAGCACGCAGCTCGCCTTGAAGACCTTGAAACACAAACAAATGGTATGCAAGTCAGTATTGATTCACTAACATAAATAATGGGACAAGTGCTGCAGAAGCTAGACACAATATCAATTACAAAAAATCATGAAGCGGAGCACTTTACTGCTTAAACCCTTGAGATTCCTAACCAGAACCGTGGAGATGCTAGAATCATCAACAAAAATGATGGTTACAATGAAGGGTCCTCGCATGGAGTTCCCTAGTTTCACTGGGAACAACCGCATGAGTGGATCAGGAAATACAACAAGTAATTTCTCTTGAACAATAATGTATGATTTTGACAAGATTCTCAATTTTGGGGTTCAGTTGGAGGGAGTGGCTGAGCACTGGTACTTAGATAATGTGGAGAGGAAAGAGAGTATGGGGTGGCCAAAATTTATGAAGATGATTAATGACCAATTTACCCCTACCTTGGGTGAAAACCTAATAGGGAAGTTTAATAAGCTAAAATAGAGTAGTATTGTGGATGAGTATACTCAGAGATTTGATGAACTTAAAGCATACATGTACCAAAAGAATAGACATCTTGATAAAAAAATATTTTATGAAAAGTGATATTAGTGGGGAAGAAATCAGGATTATAGTAGAAATGTTAAACCTTCTACCATAAGCCAAATTGTGTTCCTAGCTAGGAAGCTATGTTGGAGACCACCAACAAGCATAACAAGATGTTGTTGAGGGGTCCCTTCAAAGGGAAGGGCACTATAGGGGCTGAACTCTTAGACCATGGGGTAATGAGAGGCGCCCCCCTATGAAAAGGTTAATCCCAAAAGAGATGGATAGTAGGAGGAGGGTTATGTTTCAACTGTGATGAGCCTTATGTAAGGGGTCACAAGTGTAAGAGATTATTCATGATTTTGGGAATAGAAAATGAAGAGAAAGTGGAAGAAGATAGTGAAGACGAGGGTGGAACATCAACCCCAATGTATGAATACCCTAACACTAAGATATCTATTCATTCCTTAGCAAGACATGAGACTCCTGAACAATAAGACTTAAGGGAAAAGTTAAAGGAATTGAGCTCATCATATTGGTTGATAGAGGGAGTACACACACTTTTCTAGACAGAAATGTTGTTAGGAGAACGAAGTGTCAAGTAGTGCAAACCAACCCTCTATTGGTTGCGGTGGCAGGGGGAGGATGGAGTGCAAGGCAATTTGTCCTAGTTTTAAGTGGGAGATGGGAGGAAGGATTTTTAACACTGGTGCTAGAATCATCAATATTGGTGGATGTCACATGGTGATATAGGTGGACTGGCTAAGGAGGTTAGGTCCAACTGGGATAGATAGTTGGTCTCCTTTAAAGAAAAAGGGAGGGATTTCAACTTGTTTGGAATTAAGGCCCCCATGAGCTTACAAGAGATCTCATGCCACAAAATGGAGAAACTAATCAAAAAGAATGGGTCTACCTTATTTGGATGCATATTTATGATAGAAGGGGAGCAAGTTGTGAAGTAACTAGACACTTCACCAGAATTCAAATCCTTGGTAACTGAATACCAAGAAGTTTTTGAGGAACCCAAGGAGTTACCACCCAGCAGGGAGGCAGACCATGCTATACCCTTAGTAGCAGGAGCACAAGCATTTAAACACCAACCCTACATGTACCCAACCTACAAAGAGAAGAAATTGAGAAGATAGTGCAGGAGATGTTGGATTCTGGGCTTATACAACCCAGTAGTAGCCCTTTTTCTTCACCTATATTATTGGTGAAAAGAAGGATGGAGTGTGGAGATTCTGTGTGGTTTATAGGAAACTAAATGCAATAACTGTAAAATACAGTTTTCCTATACCTCTTATTGAAGATTTACTAGCTAGGCTTAATAATGCTAGAATCTTTTCAAAGTTGACCTTAGAGCTGGTTATCACCAGATAAGGACGAAGGAAGAGGATGTGCCAAAGACTGCATTTGTAACAATGTTTGGGCATTATGAGTTCAAGGTAATGCCCTCTGGGCTTACCAATGCCCCTGCAACTTTTCAGTCATTGATGAACAAGGTTTTCAAGGAACTATTAAGGAAAGTGGTGCTTGTATTTTTTGATGATATTTTGGTGTATAGTAACACCATAGAGAAGCATAAGGAGCATTTGAGAGTGGTATTTGAGAAGCTGAAGGCACTAAGGGGTTTTCCGGGGTTGACATGATACTACAGGAAGTTTGTAAGGCATTATGGGATGATAGCCAAACCCCTAACTGAACTTACAAAGAAGGGCACGTTTTTGTGGAGTGGAGAAGTTGATAAAGCCTTCAAAACTTTTAAGGAGGCCATGGTGACATCACTCATGTTGCAACTCCCTGACTTTTAGAAGCAGTTTGTTTTAGAGACGTATGCCTCCTACCAAGAGCTGGGAGGAGTGTTGAGTCAAGACAAGCACCCTATAGCATATATCAGTAAGGCCTTAGGTCCAAAAAACCTAGGACTATTTGTATATGAGAAGGAGTTCATATCTATTATCTTAGCAATTGATAAGTAGAGACCATACTTGATACAAAAGGAGTTTGTAATCAAGACATATCAGAATAGCTTGAAGTACATGTTGGAGGAAAAGATATCTACCCTTTCACAACACAAGTACATGACCAAGTAACTGGGGTACTCTTACATAATTGAGTACAAGAAAGGAGTTGAGAACAAGGTGGCTGATGCCTTGTCCAGGAAATGAGAGGGAGAAGATTGCAAGGCCATAGTTGCTTGCAACCTGAATGGATGAAAGAACTAGAGAAGAGTTATAGAGGATATCAAGTGGTTGAGGAATCTATACAAGAGTGTCTCCTACAACCCTATAATGTTTTCTTTTTTCCATATCAGGGTAATCTGTTGAAGTTCAAGGGAAGGTTGTATGTGGAATCCTCTACTGGATTGAGAAAATAAATAATGGACTTAATGCATATGAGTAGTGTGGGAGGACATTCTAGAGTTAATGGTACCTACCATAGGATTCAACTGGTTTTCTTATGGTAGGAAATGAAGGAATAGGTCAAGTAGTTTGTGAAAGAATGCACTACTTGCCAGAAGGGCAAGCATGAGACAGTGTCATGTCTTGGACTACTACAACCACTTGAGGTACCTAGTTAGGACTGTCAACATATCTCCATGGACTTTATTGTCCAATTACCAAAAAAATGAAGGAAATGAAGTGGTCTGGGTGATAGTGGACAGGTTAACCAAGTATACACATTTTGTGCCTCTCTCTCACCCCTACGTAGCTTTTAGCTCAGCAAAGATTTTCCTAGACTCTATCTATAAGCTCCATGGGCAGCCAGAGAGCATTGTTACTAATAGGGATAGAGTGTTTGTTAGCTATTTTTGGAAAGAACTCATTCAAGGCCTAGGAGTGCAACACAGGCTAAGCACTGCCTATCACCTCCAGATAGATGGTCAAATGAGAGAATTAACCAATGTATAGAGGCATACCTAAGATGCATGACATGTACCAAGCCAAAGGCATGGTGCAAATGGATTTCCTTGGCAGAGTGGTGGTATAATGCCAATTACCACTCTGCCCTCCAAATGATCCTTTGACGCACTATATGGTTTTAAACGATCATAGTAGGGTATTGAAACATTCCAATAAATGAAGGTAATGGGAGTGGAGGAATGACTCTCATGCAGACAAAGAAAGGTTCAACAGATTCAACAATTATTGATCATAGCTTAACAACACATGAAGAGAATAGTAGATAAACACATATCAAATAGACAATTTCAAATTGGAAATGGGAAAAAAACACACTACCCCCTAAACTTCCTACCGATTATCAAGAGAGATGTGTGAATATTCCACATAATATTTGGTCCAATTTGACGGAAAGTGCTTTGAGGGGGTAACGTGGTGTTGGGTGCGGAAAAACAAACCTAAGGGGAAACGTGCAAACTGGTAGGAGGTTTAGGGGGTAAGGTGCTTTTCTCCCTTAATATTGTAAAGCAATGAATATTATATTTGAGTCTTCGTGCCGCGACAGAATCGCTTGGAAGCTTACCTTCTTTGAGGTATAAGTAGATTTCATCCTTCCATGAAGGTTCTGAATCTATTGGCATTGCCTGTTCGACTTTATTCAGAGTTTTGAGATAACGAGTCTGGCCTATGGCAGATTCCTCAACCGCTAGTAAGTCGATTTTTCACTCTATAAAGACCCAATCGAGGAGCATAATTTTGATAGCGTGTCGCCTTTAATGTTTTCATTCTTTGGTATCTGACACAAGGTGCATATTGTGAATGCTTTCAGAACTTCTTTGAGTTTGTTGAGATAGAGGATCATTGTGTTCTCTTTGGCCTCATAGGAGCCTTTGAAATGATTAGTCCTAAGTTGTGAGTCTATATGGACTACTGGGCGTTTTACTCCCAATGAGCTTGCCATTGAGGTCCCGGCGAGAATAGCTTCGTATTCTTCCTCGTTGTTAGTCACAATGAAGTTGAGACTTATTGCATACTCGAAGTATCTAGCGTCTAAAGATCTTAGGTAAATACCTACATCTCCGCCAGTATTAGTAGTTGAGCCATCGACATTGGATACCAGCTAGTTAATTTGAAGAAGAAAAAGATGGGTACAAGGAGGTCAAATATTGACATAAATATTAGGGAAAAATAGATAGTTAAAACCCATCTATTGGCACTTTTCCAATGTTATACCCAATCAATAGATTTTTGGAATGTTGCACCCCACCTTCGACGTTTAATATTTTTTGCACCTAAACTAAATTTATGTCAAAAAAACATCACAAATCGATGAGGTTGCATCATCAAGCATCATCCGTGAAGGGTAAAAAAAGACATTTTATCTTGGCACATGTTTAAGGATGGAATTGGAAAGTCAGGTGTCATTATTCCCACTTCAATTTGGGATCCGCACGAACCCTAATTCGCAATTGTGCTCATATACTCAAAACTCTCCACAAATCGACACCAATCTGTTTAAATTACTCACCTAAGGGGATGTTGCGACAATGGGCTGGAAAAATCCGAGACAAAAATGCGGACATTCCCAACGAATCATTGACACCGGATTATAGTGAGTGGGTTTTTCGGACAATCATTTTTTTTGTACGATATAGTTGTTTATTCATCTCTAGCGTACGTTTATGTCATAGATATGTGAAATGTGGCTAGGTTTGTGGGAATCCGTGCGTGGATTGTTTTATTTTAGTATTATTTGTCAATTTTTGTATTGTTTTTGCTTGGTTGGTGGTCCAAAGTGTTCCCCACTCATGAAAAAGGTGTGTACTTTAGCAATAATATATTGCATGCCCTAGGGTTTTGCATGCCCTATTATGATGCATCAGTCTGGGAAATTGATGAATCTTGGGAGTGTGTGCTACTTAGAAAGCCAAGTGAATTTTGTTGACTACTGCACTGGAGATGAGATGTCCAGACTTGAGTTGATCAGTATGGTTGTTGATATAGGCCTGAGTGATGATGTAATGGTGTTTTATAGCGATGATCCTGATGAGCTATCACTAAAATTGACATGCATTGGTGATGACAATGATGCATGTAAAATGGCAAGGTTGGCTACTCAACTGGTTGAAGTCTATCTATTCAAACTAGAGTTACCTACTGCTGCTATTGAGATAAATGATGATGCAAATGATGTTGCTAATGATGAATCTGTTGAAAAAATAGACCCACTCCCTCCTATTAGTGAGCCACTTGATTATGTTGGGAATGATGAAGGGTGTTCTGAGTTGGGAGGTGAAGTGGAGAATGATGGATTTGAAGCAGAAATAGATAAAGGCAATGGTGGAGTAACTTTTGGTGAAGGGATACGTGGTTTTTTTAGTTTAGAAACTGGTAAGGCTGATCAGGCTAGTGATGAGGGGAGAACAATGAGGGAGAGAAGAAGAACAAGAGCAAATAGTTATCTATTAAATGAGGGAGTTGGCCATAATTTTGGTGAGTGCCTAGATAACACATACTTAAGATAAATGATGTTGGTAATGCAGAGAAAAGAAATGTAGGACAAACATCAAATACTGGAGCTGCATTAGAAGATAGTGGTCATCAAAATGGTGGTGATACATCCGGTGGTAATAAAAGAAATTAGAGTGTACATGATGGACCTGTAAATGAGGAATCTAGAAATGGGGATGGAAATGAGGGTAAGCAGGGAAGTGTAAGTGATTTGACTGCTTTCATAAGGGAGAACCGTGGTCCATTTGTGGCATCAATAATTAATTTAGCGGACAGTGATGACAGTGAAGGAGAGGTGTCTCTCGGTTCAGATTCTCAGTATTCTGATGACTTTATTGATGTTCACAATGATGCAAAGGAAGATGATAATCTATTCACGTCAAATGTGGATCTTCAAGCTGAGTGGCTTGGAGCTAGAAGAACAAACGCCACAATTGCAAGTAATGAACCTATCACTGGTAACGCAAGAATTGCTGCAGATGTGACTACTACATCTAATGCAAGTACTATTGCAGATGTGACTACACTGCTACATCATCAAGAGGTAGAGGGGAAGATAAAGGGAAGAACTCAATAACACAGAAAGCTACCAGGGAGATATACAAAAACCATGATGTATTTAACCCCACGGTGGATATAAGCAAGTTATATTCAAGTTGAGTATGCGCTTCCAGCATCCATATCATCTAAGGGTTGCAATCAGAAAATTTGCCATTGATGAGGCCATGTCAATTAGGATGATCAAAAGCAATTCAAGAAAAAATAGTGCAAGATGTGCTGATGAAGATTGTCCATGGTATATTTATGCCTCAAAGATCAAAGAGGAGAACACAATGCAAATCAAGACACTTGAACAACTACATGAGTGTACTAGATGGAAAGCTATACAAATGCTACTTCAACCTGACTAGCAGCAACGTACTATGACAAGATCATATTTGATCCAAACTGGCATGTTGAGTCAATGCTGACTATTTTCACGAGGGACTGTAAGGTGGTGTTTACCAAGAGCCAAATGTACAATACCAAGTGAAACGTATTTGATAAGGGTCATGGAAATGATGCAGAACAATATTCTTACCTATGGAGGTATGCTGAGGACATAGTGAAAACAAACCCTAGAACAACGATGAAAATAAAATGCAAATTGTTTGGGGAGGAGTGCTAGTTTAAGAGAATGTACATTTGTTAGGGGACTCTGAAGAGAGGTTTTTGGGATGGATGCAGACCTATCATATGCTTAGATGACACTCATTTGAATTTTGAAGACCAAGAATGGTGGAATACTGCTCACAGCTATTGGATAGATGTAACTAACTGCACTTATCCTTTTGCCTCTCTGAGCTCTTCCATAACCCTATTATAATGCTACCACAATAGCATAGGCAAAAGTCCATCAATGCTACCACAGAAAGGCTTACCTCATGAGAGAAGTATGGCCACTACCCGAAATTACAACAGCAAATTGTGTGACGCCAGAAGCCACTAAAATGCCAGGGAGGCCAAATAAAGGAAACAT
Organism: Linaria vulgaris; assembly: GCA_948329865.1. NCBI lineage: Eukaryota > Viridiplantae > Streptophyta > Magnoliopsida > Lamiales > Plantaginaceae > Linaria > Linaria vulgaris. Next base: position 80,007,952 of record OX415252.1, read on the forward strand.
GAGAGTAAATCAAGATGAAATAAGGTAGAAGAGGATGGAGCATGCTTTATAAACTAGAAAGATAAGAAGGCATTGGATGTAGATGACATGTGGATATTGTGAAAAAGAAAGAGACAATAGGAGAACATGTGAGTTGAAGAAGGCAAACCCTTTGGCTGGACCTATCAAGAAAGAAACAAAGAAGAAAACTACTCCAGAATCTTAAAGTTAGAGTGTGCAGGTGTGTCTATTGTACCAATGTATACATATTATGTATTAAATAACAAGTACTTATAACATGCCCTACTTAATCTTGTTTGTATTTACCATAAACTGAATAGGTTGTTGGACCTCAAGCCTCATCAGTACAACATGCTCCTCCTGCAAGAGCAACAACAACATCTCATACTTCATCAGTTATATATGATTCAAACTAATGCTGGAACTCAGACATCAAGAATCAATTATGCAGCCAATACTGTTGTTGCACCTGCCTAAAAGAAAAGAATTGTCAAGAAATATTACAAGAGGCCTAAGGTAAACTTATATCACTTATGCAGCCAATTAAAGTACATATTACAGTTCTTGTTGATGTCTTAATATATTTGTATTTAACTTAGCAACCAAGTGTACCATCTAGTGAACCTTATATGGAAACATGTGATGTTGTTCCTACAAACACTGAGGCAACATGTGATGTTGCTCCTTCTTGTGCAACAATTATGTGGTCCTCAAATTAGACCAAAGGAAAAGAAAATGAAGCTACATGTAGCTAGTTATATATCATTTGAATAACTCAAAGATCTTCTACTTTTTCTATAGTAATGTCTATTATCTTATTGTAGGACCGCACCTCCAGATTTAGTTAATATCAAACTCGTCCCATATTTAAACAACACTGAAATAAACTCGATATAATTTAGTCTAAAGGAAATGTCTCACGGCCAGGATCATACCATACACAAAGAAAATCAATTTATTACATATCACAGCGGAAGTCTTGATAAAATACAAATAATAACGTCATAGTTGAATAAAAGTAACAATACTTAGCTATTTAAAATATTTATGATTATTGAAATGCATACTCAAAATCACACTTAGCAAAATAACTTCTTGATTTGAAAAATCGCTCACACCAGCCACACGTAAGTGCCTTTTATTCTGAGGAATGGACAGACAAAACAAAAGAGGAATAAGTCTTTAATGACTTAGTGAGATTTATAGGTTTAGGCAGTAAACTAAACAAGAATAATTAAAATCCGAAAATGAACTGAACGGGAAAGAATGGCAAGAAATAACTATTGGGCGTTAATAACATATGAACATGAAGTAATGAAAATGAACATGTGCACATAACAACTAGATTCAACCTTATATCAACGAATATACTACCTTATACCTCCCAACAAAATGAAAATACATGCACGAGTACACGTCTATCTAGCACGCGGGATATAATCAACTCCTGACTATACGCGGCGCCTAGATCGATGGGTATATGCAAAAATACTTAAACTGACAGCCCTTGCTGCCCAGCAGTAAATTAACACAATCTCGGGCCCAACTTCTCAAAGGCGTCCCAATGGGTGAAACATAATATCATATGAGCTAGTAAGCCAGATAATGTACGTTGCTCGTTTGCACAGTCCAAGAATCAATATATAGTTTATCATATTAGATCAGGTAATACAATTATGAATTGACAGGTCATAGATTTAGCATTTGAACATGAAGTAACAATAGATAAAAGAAAATGAATCGCCAAAGGGAATAAGTAAATGAAACATAAAGGCAATATAAAGGATAAAAGAAGTGGCTCGATTTTTCTGTCCAAGTTCCTCAGGTCCGGGTGCCAAACGGGGCTGTAATAATCAAAATTAAACCTCATCTTTTCCACACAATTGCCGCTAGTTGTCCTCGTTAACTTCGCCAATCCCTAAATAGGTTTATAAAGTGTTAATAGTTATACAATTAGCTAGTAAGTTTATGTTTTTCATAAATTGTTCTAACTAGTAATTAGGCTACCCTTTAATACTAACTAAGTTAAAATGTGAGAGAATCGTGTCCTAATATACATCAAAGATTCATACAAAGGATTAATATGAAAGTTAACTAAAGATCACTTAAAAACATGCATCATCATTAGTAAAAAAAAAAAACATACTCGGCTACTACTATCTTTGTCGTCTAAACTATGATCTAATGATTGATTTGCTTAAATAACCTTCAATATAGTAGATCTATCATGAATTCACATTTCAACTCTTGATATTAAGCATCATATAAAGAGATTGGTGAAATATTAGATAGTAGTATAAAACAAATAACAAAAATAGTGGCATGCATAGATTCTTATACTAAATTGACCTTTGTAAACAAATAAATATCATAGTTAAATATTTTTTTCAAGAATCAACATATATATAGGAATAAATTCATGGAGTAGGAGTGATAAAGAAAGAGTTTTACTATTTTGTAAAAATTCTTGTGTGATAGAAGCTGTTTTCAGACTTTCTGGACATAGGCTGATTGTTTCTTGCTTTCGGCCTTCAAAAAATTCTCTTTTGGGAATGGTGTTTGAATTTGAAAGATGCCTAACTTAAAGGGAAATCTGGATCTAAAATCTCAGAATTTTTGGACTTGATTTGGATGCGTTATGGTACTTTTAGTGCTCGGATTAGAAAGCAGTTTTCTGCACAAGGAAACGTTTTGGTCTTTTATGGGTAGAAGGACGAGGGGAAAAATTCTGAAATAATTTTTATGAAACTAGACTCAAAATGGTTGAATATAATGAAGAAAAATATGCATTCACGTGAGTAATATGACAACTAAAATCGTTTAAAGTCAGATATAGAGTGCTGACAGATGCTGATAGGTTCATGTGCAGTTATAGTAACAAGTTGACAATTTGTATAGTTATCTCCTTATCACTTTTTACTCTATACACCTTATAATATCAAATTCATATCATATATTGATCTTAAATAATTCACAACTTGTAATTGAGTAACTATTATGCAATTATAGTTATTATATAAAATATATATATATATATATATACATAATTAAGTAGATAACTATGTAATTAATATGTTTTAAGCTAATTTCAAAATAATCATAATTATTTAGGATCTATGAACCAAATTTAAGAACACATAAATTGTGTAAAGGCTATCATAAGCTAATCATAAACGTTTAGGACTAAATTTGCAAATTCTAAAACTAATTGGTGTCAAAATCCTAATTTGTGTAAGTTGAAGGACTAAAGTGCAAATTAAACTAAAATAAATTGAAAACGTTATTTTTATTATTTTTTTGGTGCGTGACACAGAGACCTCAAAAAATACAAATGATAACGCTGGCAAGACTATTGAGACAAGTAAGATGAGATTGTTTCCTAAGCCACCACGACCACCATCACATTTTATGCCATCTAGTAGTGCAACGACACAAAATATTACCCAACTTACACTTTGAGGAAGGAAAAAATTCAAAGCTCCTGCAACTAGGAATAAAGTAGGAGTTCCTTAAAGGCACGTGCAGAGACAATTTGTATGAACTGGTGAAGACAGATTAGTTTAGAGTATTTTCTAGGTGCTATTGGAAGATGTATTCTGTAATGAACTATGTACTTCTATTTTGATGCACTTAGTGATCATTGGTACTTATGTTTTGATGAACTAGTACTTCTATTTTTAGATGCTTTTGTTGGAACTGTTTGTACTTTGAAGTGACCATTGGTAATGATAGTGATCATATTTTGATGAGGGTTCCGTAAGTTTTTAAATTTTTTACCTACTAGTTCTGTCATATATGCAATAATTTTTTGCAGGCTGGTTCTGATGTAGTTGTGAATCTTATTTTGTACCATACTTTAGTCATATACTTTGAATCTGGTTTGTCAATATTTAGTGATATTTTTGTCAAATTTCAGCAGCTATATAGTCTAGAGGGCAGTCTATATCTTTGCTGCATTTTTTTTAATGGGCTGATCAGTGAAAACAAAACTCAACAAAACTAATTTAAACACCAACTCAATGCTTCAACTTCATTACACCAACTCTCATGATTCCATTACATTTAAACAAGGAAAATAAGAACATGAAACACTTAATCAATCATAAACTAAAATACACACAACCAATATCTAGATAACATCCCTTTAAACCTTCATCTCCTCCATCCATCTCCACCTTCTCCTTCACTCATCTTTTGGTAACCAGGAGCAAAAGTGTATGGTAAACAACTCCTGAAGATAGAGGGCATTAGGGCAAACATGCATACGAAAATACTTCTCGTGACCTGTCTCCTCTACAAAACAATATACAAATCAAATAAATTAGCCAATGTGCATTCAAAAACTCAAAAAATAGTGGAATACTTGACAGAGTATTGCTTCATAAGCCTCCAGTGTTATCACCCTCATATCGGGGCCACAACATACAACGCCAGGCAAAGTGAGAAAGGCGGTGAAATGGTAAAACATATCCCTCATATTGTGGATTTTGGCATAGATATCAGTCAACTCTCCACCCCAGCGCAACGCATCCAACAGGTTTTATTAACCCCCAATCCCCTTTCCAATGCTGTCAATTCACTGAGCCTGGTCAGGAATTGAGTCTCGTAATGACAATTAAATTGACCATGAAACAATAAGAGCACATCATTGTTATTTGGGATTTCCATTTTTTTTTTGCAAGAAGATTCGGGTAGCACATCATTGTTATTTGGGATTTCCATTTTTTTTTTTGCAGGAAGATTCGGGTAGGGAAGAAAGAAAGGATAAGTAATAAAAATGTGATGCAATGTGTGTGTTTAATCTGAATACTTATAACATTAAAGTGGTGACCTTTGGTATGAACATGTCTTTTCAATTTAAACCAGTCTAAATGCAAATGTCCCAATGCAAACAGTTACAAACTTAAGGACACAACCCCTTCTTCAAAAATTGATCCATTTAACAGAGCAACAAATACAATGTTTCGAAACCTGGTTCACCTTACAAGCATGATCCACTTTATTAAGAAAAAACAAACACAACATTAAACAAACTAACAAACACATCTTTACACAAATCAGGATCATCATAAACCATTAAATAACTAAAGAGTGTCCATATCATTGTAAGAAACACAACCAACAGGGCAAACCATAGCATTTTTTCCCTTTTCTTGGCCCTAACCAGTTCATCCTCAAGTCTTCCCACCTTACGAAGTAGCTCGGGGATATTTTGCCCCGATCTTGCACATATTGGTGGATCAATCCAAAACTAGTAGTTGCAACTTCCATTTCTCTGTCACACTAATTAATAAACACAAAAAAAAATCAACAAAAAAATGAAGAATAAGCTAAATTTCAGAAATAGGATAATTCCTGAAATACCCGAGGTTTGATGCATTGTGAGACCTGCGTTCTGGATTGAGGCCAGTCTATGAGTCTTTCGTCGACGCCCTCTGCCACAACGACACAATTGAGAGATTTTCATGCTTAATTGATCGAATTTTAAAAAACTATATTTGGTAAAATTAGCGATTTAAGGTTCTCAAATTGGGGGAGAATTGGGGGGTCTAAAATTAGTTATATCCGTTGGGAACAGTAGAGTACTGGTTATACCCCTGCAAAATTTAGAATTTGGACGGAAATTTAGTTTAGGTGCAACAAAATTTATACGTCGAAGGTGGGGTGCAAAATTCCTAAAATTTATAGGTTGGGTATAACATGGAGAAAACGCCAGTAGATGGGGTCTAACTCTGTTTTCCACTAAATATTATTTTCAACATTTCTAAACGCATTTTAACGAATATTTTTGTTCATTTTACTTTTATTCTTATTATTAATAAATATGTTTCAAAATAATAAATCATAAGATTTACGGGAATCGCGTCTTAGGACTCAAGGCTTAAGTCATGACGATTAATTCATGTCTTTTAAATGGTGAAACACCCTCCTCTCATACATCCTTCACCTATAACACATTGACTACACAAAACATGGGTAAATATTTATGTAATGCCATACGCAACATTGTAATAGATTATTGATCCTCCATATAATTCCGACAGATTATGAGTTAGACATGCCCAAGCGATAATCTCCTTGTTCCGTCGAGAGAGATAGCTCTGGTCAGCTTCCTGGAACATCGAGGCAAATTGGGTGGGGATTAGTTGACCTTGCATTTCCACGTGGTCTTCACCATTGTCTTTAGAAGGGTAATGTCCTTTGCTTGTTGGCAATTTGAGCATCCTTCACGACATTTGATTCAAGAAAAGTTGCAATCATCATGGTTTGTTTTTGAATTAATCTTTCGTGCTTGCTCATGTTCCCAAACTGAGGCCTCTTCCTTGTTTCAAAGCCAACAAAATCTGGGTCATCACACTTTTAAAACCCAAGAACAAAGGTCTTCTTTGCTCCCAATAACAGCACGCAACTGGGCGTCTTTGTTTAGCATTTTCACAGGGTCATATCGGTGGTGTGCTCTAGTATAGACTCTCATAATTATCTCAATTGCCCGATATTAATTAGAAATGTATATAATTAATTAATATTATAATATATATATATACTAATGAACATTGTTTTATTGATATTATTAAATGTCACTTATTTAAACATCGTGCGTCCATTAACTTTCCCACTTCACTACGTTGTCATCCCCCACCTTGGAGTTTGTTTGATCCACACCTCATGCATATGGATGTCCTCAGGGATAATCCCTTTCGCATCCGCCTGAAAATGAACACCGAAAAATTATTTGACGTCTTTCAAACCCAATTGATGGCTTTAAGTAAACATAGTAATTAATTTTAAAAATTGGAACACGTACCATTTCTTGTCTTTACATTGTTGCGCTTTTGCAATTGCCTATCCAGGTGACTCCTTGGAACTTGGTCTGGTTTTTCTTTGAAAATATTATTCTCGCCACTATTTTAGGTTATCGCCAATAAATAATGTAGTCCCGGAGCCACTCTAGAGTCACCCATGTTTTGTGATTATGTGCATAATGTTGGTTCTTCTTGTACTCAAACCAAGATTTCTTACAATCGCCAACCATATGCATGAAACTAATTTGGACCATTTGTGGTACACTGCTTAGATGTTTTTTTCATCATCCTGTCTCACCTTAATATTTTTTGCAAATCATGTAACAAATAATGAAATTAATATTGTAATATGTTAAGTTGCAAATTAAAAGATAAATAAACATTGACAATTAAATGAATGCCACTTACCGCAACATGTCCCACCCGTTATCTCTTTCGGTCTTACTAATATTGGGGTATCACATATGCGCCTTCCACATCACTTCCCTCAAAACATATGTCTTTGTGTTTGTTGCTTTCTTATGGAGGAAACTCCCATTGTGTCTCAACCTCAATTGAGGAGTCATTGCCTCAGAATCTCGCGGCTTGAGCCTCTTTTCCGAACCTCTATATCCCATCATCTCTATGGGTAAAGTATCTAACAATGTCAACTCCTCCTCCAACCCATACTCTTTATCCTTCTCAACCGCGGCTGTGTCACCCCTAACCCCATCCATATCAGCATCAACGCCCTCTAACCCCCTTGTGTTGGCTTGCGATGGTTGTGTGAAAGATGACATCATGTAGTAGGACCCCCATGAGCCAATAGCGGCATCATAGAGGATCTGAGCCGACATCGCACATCAGGCTGAACAAGGGCTACTAAACCGCTCGCACCACAAGCCAGGCTCAAGCCACCGAAATACTGCCCAGACCCCATTGATATCTGTTGTGGCACTAAGTACCCCCATCAACGCTGAACCCGTCGGGGGTGGAACTCATATGCGGCATATTGTACTGAAAATGCAGCATCCCGTATTGAGGCACCACCATACGGTACTAAAGTTGCGACATATCATCGTGCACGCTGGTCATCGGCATACCGCCCATCTGTGGCATATAGTAGTACCCATTCGGCTCCATCGGTCGCAATAATTACATTTGTGGCTGGGGGTACGCTTATGTCGTCGGTGTACGCATATAGTTAACAACACTAATCAGTTCCATAAAAGACCGACGATGGATGCCGATGTCCAATATTTGATACATCATCTTTGGTGATGACCCATCAAAACCATCTCCAGGCTGAGTAGACAGTAAATCACCATCCCAGGATCCACCAGAACCCCCTCTCGGCACACCATCGAAACCTCAAGTCTCCCACCGCGACCTTATCTAGCTAATGAACTAGCCAATTATAATGTAATATATAATATCAATATCAAATCTAATGCAATTATACTAATTCAATCACGTATTCATTTAACTAATGCAAAGTATACCAATTCTAAAAAATTATAATCTACAATCCATAACTTCTATTCAGCGTTTTTCTCCTCAAATAAATAACATAATTTAAACACAATCCAAATAATTTACATTCAATCTTCAATTCTCAAAATTCATCCAAATACCCATACAGTATAACAAATTCACAAAAAAATCATCCAGATACCCAAAATTCCACCAAATAACCTAAAATTATAACAAATTAAACATACCCATAGCAAATCAACACCAAAAATATCACTTATATTCATAATTACAACACTTATATAATATCTTAAATTTTAAATTTAAAAATTATAACAAATTCCCAAAACTCAACCAAATACCCTAAAATTACAACAAATTTAACATACGCATATCAAGTTAACATCAAATCTATCAGTTATATTAATAATTACAACAATAATCTAAGATTTACAATATTAATTTAAAAATTACAACAAAGTCCCAAAATGAGGGTTATCGCGCAACAAAGTACCTAGTGGCGAAGCGCCGTTGCCTATTGTTCATAAAACTCGCGGGCGGAAGGGTTATCGTGCAAGAGTGAGGATGACTGGAGCATTTAAAGGGCATACCGAAGGGGGGCGGTGGAGTCTCTGGGAGCTATATTCCCTCGCAGGGTGGAGTCGGGACTGGCTCAAGAAGAACACCAAATCTGAAGGTCCATGGCTTGACCCCTACCCACGCTAAGAGGAAGCGCGCCAAGCCTTCTGGGGCAACTGCGGACTCTGTTGGTGTCGGTACCTCAACTGGAGGGAGTGTGTTTTCCAAACGGTAAGTTTGTATTTGCCCCCATTTTCATTTCGGTTGTAACAAGTAGTTATTACTAACTTTTGCGCGGCACATGTCGGTAAATTACTCTCCAATATTCTGAGGGTGGCTCGTGATAGCAACCCTGATAAGGCTGAGTCCGTAGCACGGATGGCTGCTGACATAGAGGCGATGGGTAACTACGACCATTCTAAGGCGGCTAAGGTAGTAGCCGAGCGGGATGAAGCGATGGGCGTACTTGCCGACTATGAGGCGAATGTCCAAACTCTCCTACAACAGAATAAGGAGTTGAATGCTTCTTTAGATGAGGCCAGTGCCTCCATCTTGTCTGAGAGGGAGAAGCGAGAAGCCGCAGAGGTAGAGCTTCGTCGTGTTCAAGGAGAACTAGCCCGAGCCGAGAGGGCTATCCGGTACCAGGTAATGTTTATTGCCACTTTTCTTAAGGTGTTTCCCGATGGGGCAGTTTTGCTAATGATACCATGTATCGTCTCTCCAGGCACCCACACGGGAGCATAAGGTGAGCATTGCAAAGTGTTTTCTTCTGAGCGGGACCTTCAAATAAATATGTTTAAAGCGGGGTGTCCAAGAAAGAGAAGAGGTCAAAGATGCCATCATTGGTCGGACCCGACTGCATAATGGATTCAAAGAGGAATTCGATACTAGCTCGCTCGACCTGTTGCTAGGTCCAGATGGGAAAATTCTCGAAGATTCGGATCCTGATGAGGATGATGATGACTCTGGCCCAGACGATTACGCTGAAATTTTGCAACAGAAGAGCCTTGTCTTGATTCATACTAAGGGGGCCATTAAGTATCCTCTCTGAGGATTGTGTCTGTAGTACTCCTTTTGGAGTTTGTACGTGTACTTGCTTTCTTTTTGCTGTATTTTTGAATTATCGAATGCAGACTTACAATTTGTGGTAGTGCCTTTTACTTTGAAGAATTTTCTTTCTTAATTCTTTCGTGCATGTGGTAGTACCTTTTACTTGGTCTTTTTCCCTCCTTATCTTGATGAATATGGGATCTTTTCTTTTCTTTTATCCTCATTATCTCGGTGGATAGGGGATCTTTTCTTTTGTTTCATCCTCCTTATCTCGATGGATAGAGGATATTTTCTTTCATTTCATCCTCCTTATCTCGATGGATAGGGGATCTTTTCTTCTTTTCTTTCATCCTTCTTATCTCGATGGATAGGGGATATTGTACCCATTAAGGTATACTTATACAGTACCCTATAGGATATAAGGTATTCGACCATATTAGGTACTCTTCTTCGTACCCGTTAAGGTATCAGAGTCACTTTGTCTTGTCTCATTTTCATCTTGATAGATGGGGAATGTGATCCCTTCTTGTCTTATTGATAGGAGATGTCTTTGCTACCTGCCATTCATACAGATAACAATAGTATATGTGAGAATGTATTTCAATATATAGTCCCATACGAGAATTTCCAAGCGAGGGATACCCCTCTATTTGTCGTGCAAACCGGGTGCAAAATATTTGAATCCCTCTTTTTTAGGGACTCTAATGTTATATCTCGTAGGATACGTCGTTCCTGCAGTTAATCTGTCAGAATAACAATTCCTGGAATATAGTACTTGAAGGATAAGAAATAACAATAGATAACGATCGAGGGTCGGGTAAATCATAACCCGCCTACGTATCCCAAGGTATGGGAATCGGACCGGCGTAGTTCCCCCTGTTTTAGTTACAAACCAGCCAAACGATGAGGCAATTTAGGAAAAACATAAATTGTTCAAATTTAACAAAAGTTCAAATGCTCTCCAAGAGCAACGTTACTCTGCCATTTGTTGATTATCATCCCCGATTGATCCATGTTCTCCCTCTTCCCTTATCCTAGGAAGTGTAAGGGGAGTTATGTAGCAAAACCATCATTCTTCATGGTTGGCAATGACCTCACCAATGCCTATGGGTGTAGGGAACTTCATTTTTTGGTGGTATGTGGATACCACTGCACTGATCGTATTCAAGGCAGGCCTTCCTATAATGATGTTGTAGGCGAATGGGTGATCCATGATAGTGTACTGGCCGTTGATAGTTCTTCTGTATGGCTTTTCTCCAAAGGTTGTTGGCAAATTCACCTATCCCAATGGAATCCGTTCGGCTCCGCCAAAGCCGACCAAAGGGGTGCGGATTTGCTCGACTACATTGTAGCCCAAGGCCATCTTCTCCAGTGCATGCGCGAATATGATATTGGTGGAACTCTTGTTGTCTATGAAAACCTTGCGAACACCATAATTAGCAACATCAAGCTTAACAACAAGAGGGGAATCAAGCTTACCTGCTTGGATAGCCTCTGGAGACAAATCTTCCAGGCCTCTCCTTGAGAAAGTAATGATTTCATCGGGCAGTTTGTCCAAAAGCGATGTAAAACTGACATAACGGTCCTCTTGCAATGCTATAGTGATCCTTTTCCTACCATTGATGGAATCTGTCCATGTTGATCCGCCACCACCGCTAATCATGTTAATCACTCCTCTGGATGGAGCGTTGATTATTGCGGTTCCACATCCGCCCAGACCCTCAATGGCTTTCTGATTGTTCCTTCGGGGGAAACGGGATCTTTCTTTGTGATCTCTTGAATCCTTAGCATTTCAAACATATTCAACCAGCTTCCTTTCATGGATGAGGCGTTTGATTTTATCCCAATCTATGCACTCATCGGTATCGTGCCCCCTCTCGCGATGATATTCGCAGTATCTCTTTGAGCATTTTATTCCCTTGGTTTCCTTCAACTTCTTTGGCTGATTCAGCCATTTCTTTCTCTGAGCCACTCCAAATACAATGAGGATGTCTTAGTTCAACGAAGTGTACCTCTTCAGGGATTTGCCCCTGCCGTTCATGTCTCCATTCCAACCTTCGTTGCCTCTAGGTCGGTTTTAGGCCTCGTAGAGAGTCTGCTTGGTCGCCATCATATTATCTTGATAAATAGTATCATATGCCAATGCGTTGATCTGGTCAATCGTAGGAGATCTAAGCTTGATCAGCTCTGCCGTGAACCTTTTATGCGTCGTCAAATTAAATATAATGATAACTACTTGCTCGGCCATTGGCTCATCCACCTTGAGCAGCTCCTCGTTGAAACTTTTTATAAAGTCCTCTAGGCTCTTTTTGTCTTTCTGCTTCATTGCATTCAAGTGGTCCATATTAGTCAGCATTCTCTTTTGACTTGAGAACTGGCTCTCGAGCTTCTGCCTCATCTGCTCATAGCTAGTTATAGAAACAACCTTTATCCTTATAAACCAGTCAAGGGTTTCCCCCGTTAGGGTCGTAGCTTTATCCCCTTTCTCTAGTACTTATGATTTCCTCACTAAATGGGGTCAACCTCCTATGGCCCCCTGTTAATGCCAGCTTCCAACCGACCTCTACTTTCTCACTGTCCAACTGCTATATCCTTCTTAATATGTCCCTTCTATCCATCATGAGGTCGGGACCGTCCTCCACGGGAAATCACGACCGTGGACGCTCCCTACTAGATTCTACCACATCTTCATGCTCATTTTCCTTGTACCCAGCTCCGGGGCCTCTTGTTCTGGATTTATGTGGTTGTGGCAGCATGTTGTCGGCGCCCTGATTGATCAAGCATGGTAGAAAAGTAAATAGAGCGGCATTTAGAGATGCTTGAACGGTGGCGTTGATTTGTGCCATGATTTTCGGTGCCAGGACAGTAGGGTTTGCTGGCGCGGGCTCAGGTGCCACCAGAAGTTAAGGGTGCAAGGGCGCATTCTGTTCCATCCCGGGTTCTAGTATTTAGACAACTGGTGGTGGTGCACTCTCTGCTACTGAGTTGTCAATAATTGATCTTGTAGATCGCGAACGGGTCACCCTGCGATGCATCCTAGTGTCTTCGTTTGGGAATGTGGTGTTCCCACAGACGACGCCACTAATTTGCCAATAGATCGTATATTGATGAGGAGGTGGGATATTGCAAGTGTTATCCTACGATTCTATTACAAACTAGGTCCACTATAACTATGACTAGTTCTAGGTAGACTTGGTCTAGAACACCTCAGACTGTGGATGCACTGCCGGATGTCGAGGAATATGTTGAATGCGACGTAAAAGGTGATATGGGGTTGATATCGAAGCTCTTGTATGTCGAGGATCAATCCATATCGAGGATGACGTCGAGATGGATATCGGGTATGATGTCGAGAATGATCTCGAATGGTATGTCGATGATATATATCGAAGATATATATCGAATGTTATATTGGGTGCGATATCGGGGATACTCGATATCGGGTGTCCAGTGTATGAGGATAATTAAAATTTACCTTGATTAGCGGAGCCCGGTTAGTTATAGACCTTGGGATGCGGGGACCTCACACGTGACTTTCACGTAATATGTACCATATCAAATACTACATTCGATATGCATATCGAGGGGTCATCCCGGATATAGTCGAGAATGGGCCTGGTCCATAGCCCAATAAGAGAATTACCCATATCACATAAAATATATGTGTCTAGTTGTAGTTGAAAAACTAAACGGACAAGGTCAATTATTAAGAAAAAAAAATGTTTTGAGTTACTAATTGGGCAAACATCAAATAGAAACGGTGTAATCGTTCATTTAATGAACTCAAATTTGTTGGATTGCCCTACTATATTCTCCCTACCAAATTGTCATTTGTACATGTTTAACCTCTTTTGGGAGAAATTCTCATCAATCTAATATTCTTTTTCTATTCTAGTGATTTTATTTACAAATAATATGTAAAATTGTAAAAATACGTGATATGCTATTTATTCTTGAATTATGTCTAAAATGTAATCTAACTGTTTTAAATATTTAACCAACTATATATCCAGTGATCTTGCTGGTTTGAAAGAAAAAAAATGAATGCACAGATCACGTTATACCTTGCTAGTTTGGAAAACATATGAGTACACGGAAGGCAGATATTGACTCGAATATTTAATTTTATCCCAAAAACTATGTGTATGTAATGTTAGCATATTATATTGTTATATTTGTATATTATTGTCTTGAGGGTAGTTTAGTCTTTTTAGTTGTCTTGTATATATATGTTAATCTTGTAAACCCTAGATCTAATTCATTCATCATATTGTAAGATCCCATCTTGTCTTTGTAAAATGATGACTATATTCTTGAATGTTATCATGGCATCAGAGCCAAATCTCTGACCCAACCGGTAGGCAAACACGACACCACGCCGAAAATTTTTTGGGTTTTTCGTCTTCGTATTGCTACTGGTTTCTGGTAATCCGCTGCACTCTCTGAACTTGTTGGTGTGTTAATTTCGATTTCGATTTGGTGCAATTTTTGTTCGATTTCTACTGGAATTCCGTTTCTGGGTTAGTCTTGCTTTGTGTATTGCTGCAATTTTCGATTTCTGTTATCATGACGGGAGGGGATGATTCGTTGCAGTCGATTAGTGTTCGTTTTGATGGGAAGAACTATGGGTATTGGAGTTATGTTATGAAAAACTTTCTAAAAGGGAAGAAGATGTGGAATTATATTTCTGGTGTTTTGGTTGCTCCTAAGTCAGATGATGTTAATTTTGTTGAGTTATTGGATGTGTGGGATACCAATAATTCTAAAATTATTACTTGGATTAACAATTCAGTTGAGCATAAGATTGGTACTCAGTTAGCTAAGTTTGATACTGCGAAAGAAGTTTGGGACCATTTGGAGAGGTTGTATGTGAGGTCCAACTTTGCTGTTCAATATCAACTTGAAGGGGAAATTCGTGCTCTTACACAGGGCGATCGAAGTGTTCAAGAGTTTTATTCTGAGATGACAAACTTTTGGGATCAGTTGGCTATGACAGAATGCGCTGAACTGAGAGCATTCGGTCCGTATATTGAAAGGCGAGAACAACAACGTTTGGTTCAACTGTTGTACAATCTCCGCTCTGAGTATGAAGGCATCCGTGGGTCAATTCTGCACCGTACTCCTTTGCCTTCAGTTGATTCAGTTGTGCATGAATTGTTAGCTGAAGAAACCCGCCTCAAGACTCAAATTGAGAAGTCCACTCCTGTTGGTTCTGTTTTGGTTACTCAACCTAGTCATACCAGATCTAAACAAAAGAGTTATGATAAGGATGAGTGTCGCTATTGTCATGAAAAGGGTCATTGGAAGAATCAGTGTCCTTTATTGAACCAGAAAGGCAAACCACAACAGGAATATGGAAAGAGGCCAAGTGACAAACCTTCATATTCACAGAATCTTCGTTTTGGAGGACAGTCTAATACAGCTGCTGTCATGCCTACATTGGATCCAGCTTCTGTCGATTCATCTTTGTCAGACAACGCATCTTTGGTTAATCTTTTGCAGAACCTTCTTCAGGCAAACAAAAACCAGTCTCCACCATATGCTATGTCTGCTCCATCCACATCAGGTAGAAACTCGTCCTTATGGGTGTTGGATTCTGGAGCATCTCATCACATGTCTCCTGATCGCAACTCATTTGTATCTATGTCTCATGTGTTACCACCTACATCTGTTATGACTGCTGATAGCACTCCTATGCCAGTAGTAGGTGTTGGTACAATTCAAACAGAAAATCTCTCACTACCTGATGTTTATTGTATTCCTAAATTGGCTATGAATCTTATTTCTGTTGGTCAATTGTGTGATCGTGGTCTTGATGTTCACTTTTCCTCTACTTCTTGTCATGTGCAGGATCCGAAATCAAAGAGAATACTTGGGACTGGAAGTAGAGAGGGGGGACTTTATGTTTTGGATGGCATGAAGGTTGATGGTCAGTTTGCAGCTACGAGTATTGATCTATCTACCTTTCATTTGAATTCTTCTTCTTCGAAGTTTTACGTATGGCACTCTAGACTAGGTCATGTATCTGGATCTTGTCTGCGTTTTTTATGTAATAGTGGTGTTTTGGGAGACTTGCAGTCTCAGGATATTTCTGATTGTAGTGGATGTAAACTTGGGAAATTTTCTGCAAAACCCTTTAATCACAGTACATCCACTTCTTTTGCACCATTTGATTTGATTCATTCTGATGTTTGGGGACCTGCCCCTACTACTACAAAGGGGGGGTCACGATATTATGTCTCTTTCATTGATGACTATACTCGTTATTGTTGGGTTTACTTGATGAAAAATCGTTCTGAATTCATTGATGTTTATGCTCACTTTGCTGCATATGTGAAAACTCAACACTCTAAAGTCATAAAATGTTTTAGATCTGATTTGGGTGGGGAATATACGAGTAATGCACTCTCTGACACTCTTCTTAGGGATGGTACTGTGCACCAATCATCTTGTACAGACACACCTCAACAAAATGGTGTGGCTGAAAGAAAACATAGGCATATTGTTGAAACGGCACGTTCTATGCTTTTGTCTGCTAGTGTACCTAGTGAGTATTGGGGTGAAGCAGTTCTCACTGCTGTTTATATCATAAATAGAGTTCCAACTCCTAAGAACGCAGGTATCTCTCCATATGCTAAGTTATTTGGTCAAACTCCTGATTATTCTCATTTGCGGGTTTTTGGGTCCACATGTTTTGTTCTTCGTCCACATGTTGAGCGAACTAAGTTGTCTTCACGTGTTGCAATATGTGTCTTTTTGGGATATGGAAATGGTCAGAAGGGTTATCGGTGTTATGATCCAGTTGCTAGAAAATGTTATGTTTCTCCTCATGTTCACTTTATTGAGCATATTCCATATTTTTCCATTCCGAGAAGCTCCCATAATGTGACACGGTCTGATATTATTCACATTGACCCATTTACTCTTGATGTTTCTGATATTGGAACTAATGATCCAACTGGTGAGAATATTGGTATTGGTGATGTTGTTGGGGATGACAATATTGGTGTTGGTGATGGAGATGACTTGGGTGCTGCTGAAGAGTTACCCCCTCATGTCCCTTCTCTTACGATTTTGGATCCAGCTCAGGAGCGGTATCCCAGGCGTACTCGTAAGTCTACTCAACTGCCTGATTTCATTTATTCTTGTTATTCTCAGCCTTTTGTTTCCTTTTTGGCATCTGTTTGGCCTCTTTGTGAGCCTACCTCTTATTCTGAGGCAGCACAAGATATTGTTTGGCGAGAGGCTATGGCTGAGGAACTATCAGCTTTGAACAAAAATCACACTTGGGACTTGGTTCCTCTTCCAATAGGAAAAAAGTCAATTGGTTCTCGATGGGTCTATAAAATTAAAACCAAAGCTGATGGTTCTGTTGAGCGATATAAGGCTCGTCTAGTGGCAAAAGGATTTGCTCAACAATATGGCATGGATTATGAGGAGACCTTTGCTCATGTTGCTAAGATGACATCTGTCAGAGTTCTTATTGCAGTTGCATCAGTACGACAATGGTATATTTCACAGATGGATGTGAAAAATGCATTCTTGAATGGTGATTTACATGAGGAAGTGTATATGGCACCTCCTCCGGGTGTTCCTCATGACAAAGGGCAGGTGTGTAGACTTAAGAAAGCATTATATGGGCTTAAGCAAGCTCCAAGAGCTTGGTTTGAGAAGTTTTCTACAGCTGTTTGTTCTCTTGGCTTCTCATCTAGTCCTAATGATTCGGCCTTATTTGTTAAATGGAGTTCTGCTGGTCGCATAATGCTTTTACTGTATGTTGATGATATGATTATTACAGGTGACGATGTTGAGGGTATCAAGGTGTTGAAACACACCTTATCTCGATTGTTTGATATGAAGGATTTGGGTCCTCTTCGTTACTTTTTAGGTATTGAAGTCGCCTCATCTCCAAAGGGCTATCTTTTGTCTCAGTCAAAGTATACTTCAGATATTTTAGAGCGAGCTCGTCTTACAGACACTCGTGTTGCTGCTACTCCTATAGAGGTAAATGTTCGTTATACTCCTACTGGTGGCACACTTCTTCCGGATCCCACTTTGTACAGGTCTATTGTTGGTAGTTTGGTATACTTGACTATTACCCGACCGGATATTGCTTATGCGGTCCATGTTGTTAGCCAGTTTGTTGCTGCACCTACCTCTGATCATTGGGCTGCTGTTACTCGCATTCTTCGTTATCTTCGTGGTACTATTTATCAGAGTCTGTTGTTTCCTTCGAGTTCTTCCTTAGAACTTCGAGCATATACGGATGCAGACTGGGCTAGTGATCCATCCGATCGAAAATCTACCACTGGATACTGTATTTTTCTAGGTGATTCTCTCATCTCTTGGAAAAGCAAGAAACAAGATGTTGTTTCTCGTTCTTCTACCGAGGCAGAGTATCGTGCTATGGCTTCCACCACAACTGAACTTGTTTGGTTACGACGATTGTTAGGTGATATGGGGGTGTTGTTGTCATCCCCCACACCCATGTATTGTGATAACAAAAGTGTTGTTCAGATTGCTCATAACTCTGTTTTTCATGAGCGTACCAAACATATTGAGATCGATTGTCATGTGACTCGACATCATTTTCAGCATGGTGTTATCTCTCTACCGTTCATTTCTTCTTCGATGCAGTTGGCTGACTTCTTTACGAAGGCACATACGATTCAGCGACACAACTTCTTTGTTGGCAAACTCTCGTTACTTATTGCAGTACCTTCTCGAGTTTGAGGGGGGGTGTTAGCATATTATATTGTTATATTTGTATATTATTGTCTTGAGGGTAGTTTAGTCTTTTTAGTTGTCTTGTATATATATGTTAATCTTGTAAACCCTAGATCTAATTCATTCATCATATTGTAAGATCCCATCTTGTCTTTGTAAGATGATGACTATATTCTTGAATGTTATCATGTAATTTGGGGTTTCTTTATATACTTTTCCATATACAACATTTGGTATATTATTTGTACTCCATTTAATTCCCATAGATTCTTCGAATTTCATCAAGTTCATCTGATTATGGAAAAATCATTGTATCAATGGTTACAAAGTAACTCTATGTCTATATCCAACAGATGTTTGAATGTTTTCTACGAAGTACTAGCATAATTGATTATTAATGCTCTAATTAATTTTTACAGATCATTTTGACAAACTACTGACTACTCACAAGAATTTATCCATTGCACTCATCACAAATCTTAGTTTTTCAGCACTATAAAATGGTCAAACACTGAACCACACATCCTCACTCGCACACCCCAAATTAAAATTCCAAGACAATGATGTCATTGCAATCCAAATGGTTCCTTCTTTTTCTAGTATTTGTGAGCGTGAATCTCCCTTGGGTTGTTCCACAAAGTAAGTGGACAGTTTTATTACGAGATGATTCAAAGACAACAAATTTAACCGCTCATTGCAGAGTCAACGGCATTGATTTTGGAACAAAAACGATCGGTCCTGATGTTTATCTGAGTATTATTGCTCCTCTAAAACCTGGCAGAAATCTTGTATCATGTGACTTGACCTTGGGAAATTTATTTGGCACTTTTGTCCTTTTCAATACGGACAGAAATGACAAAAGCAGGTGTCTTATCGATAACACTTGTTTCTGGAGCGTTTCCGAACAAGGAATTTACTTGTCGGCTCAAGCTGCTGCTGCTCTACATTTCGATTGGCCAAAACATTAATTTAATTCAATTTAATATGTGGGGGGTAATCGTAATATTAAATCGAAGGGTCGAATTGTTCTGCTCTTTGATTATTGATGTACTAGCAAATGTAGCACGCGGTTCCCGCGAGCATAATTCTTTTTTCAATGTCATTCTATGTGGGTTAAAGAAAAAAATTTATCTAGATAACATGTCTCATTAATTCTGAGTAGAACAATGGAAGAAAAGCAGATTATGGGAAAAGTAAGTCATTAATTATAATTAGTAATATAATTAATTAGTCTAACTTAATTTGTAAGGCTATTTTGGGGATTTAATAAGAAATTTTCACAATTTAACTAAAACACAAAGGTTAAAGTTGGAAATCAAAAGATTGGTGTCACAATGGGTTTCTTTATATAATAGTATATAGATTACTCAATCTAGTGGATTAAACTAAAATGAAGAAATTACAATATTGTGTTTGGTAAATTATTGCTTTAAAATTTCAATATTTTTATACCTTATGTTAATTATCTCTTACAATATTGTGTTTGGTAAATTATTGCTTTAAAATTTCAACATTTTTATACCTTATGTTAATTATCCCAGGCATCGACAAATTTATATCAATGGGTAAAATAAATTGAGCCCTATTATTTAATTATTGAGTAATTATGTTCCGATTAGATTATGCGAAAAGGTGCGCCTTGAGATGTCACTACTATTTCCACAAGTTATGTAAATAAAAAAATTTATAGATTAATTCAGTCTAGTAAGAATATATGAAAGATCGGATGTATGGAGAGGATACAAAAGCTATATATTAGTCGTAGAGAGAAAATACTACATTGTTAAAAATCAATTATCTGCAATCATGTTGACGAGGGCGACTCTAATTATTGAAAGAAAAAACGTAAACATGGTTACTTTTACCGAGCACTAAAGCAAGAAACATGAATAAAAAAATGTTAAAAATTTGTAACGTGTTGGCTAAGATATTTTGACATCATATTTTTTTTAATAAATCCTGAATAATACATATATGAAAATAGAGCCTCAAAATAACTATATTTACATATCTAGCAAGACATAAAAATAGTGGCAATGTCATTAACATAGACAACCACCAGAAAGGACAAACTATTTGGACAAGGTGGATTACAGAATATAAATTTAAAAGAATGTGAATATGAGATGTACAAAGGAAAAAGGGGGATTCCCATGGTGGAAAACTGTGCTAAAAATGAGAAATCACATGAAGGAAAAAAAAAACCCAAATCTACAACCTAAAGCATAGAGGAAAATGGAGCAAAAACAGGTAGTATATGAATGCTACAATTTATTCCACAAAAAAAAGCATCAATAGGCTGGAGTGAACAGGTTTGGAACTCAATATCCACCCCTAGAGTAGCTTTCATTAATTGGCTTATTATGCATAAGAGAATTGCTACTAAAGATATACTACTTTAATTTAAAAATCATAGAGGAAGGAAAGTGTGCCTTGTGCAATAATGCTGATGAGACTGTTGAACACTTATTCTTCCAATGCCCCATGGTCAAGTAAGTGCTTGAGCCAATGATGCGGGTTGCTGAAATTTATATGTACAATATGCAGATGCAAGGGTGGAGTGAATGGTTCAGCAGCTCAAACAGGAAAAAAAGTGATGTGTTCCAGGTGAGAGCTGCAGTTTTTGGTAGAGTTTTAACTGGTATCTGGAAGTGGAGAAATGTCAAGGTGTTTGAGGAAAAACTGATTCTTGCCCAAACTATCTGTAAAGAGCTTGCAAGTGAGCTACAGATGAGAACAAAGCAAAAACTGGGTAAAAAGAACAATAGATTTACCAAGAGTGTACATGCAAATCTCAATAGAATATTGGTTGGTAGTTAGATGAGTATTGTTTCTATATGGTCATATATAACTACTTTCTGTGGAGTATTTTCTTTGTGATTAACAAGAACTGAGGACAAGAAAAAAAAGACAACATGAGGATAAAAGAACTGCAGGTAACATACATTCCTCCTCTACTCTATCCCCCTCTAAAAGAGAGTTGGATTAGTGTCAAAGCATCTATCGAAGGAAAAGCAACCTAAGACTACTGCATGGTGCCTGGCGAGTACGGTCATGAACATGTACCGGAGCCGGAAAGGAGTGGGCAACCATAAGAGTGTAGTGAAGGTAGAGGCTTAATACGAGTTATAGTCCTAAGCTAGCGCTTTGTATTTTTCTCGGCTTGATAGAGCATTAATCTTGAGCATTGTAGCTTCATCTTGGGGTATGCCGCTCGTATCCTTGTAATACTCTCTTTTAACAATCTATTTACCTTTCGTGCAAAAAAAAATTGTGGCAATGTCAAGTTTCGTTAAATGCTAGCATTTGTTTCTATATATACTAGCCACTGATGCACGCGACACTCGCGATAATGCACTTTGTGTACTAAAATACAATTGTTAATCTATATTCGATCTCAATATGTCATTCTAACAATATATGCATAGTAAATAATAGACAAATTTTTGAACATGATTCGTATGTTAATGAATCACAAAAAAACTTTTTAAATTGAAATAATGCAAATTTATTATATTCATTCATATATCTTGCTCTTTCTATTTTATTTTAGGTATTTCTATTTTATTTTAGGTATTATTGGGTAAATAAAACTATAAATTATAATTACAAATTACAAGTTTTATTTTTTTTCTATTGCATACGATGTGCAATGATTCTTTTATTTCTATAGTATTTATATATTAGATGTAAAGTCAGATTCAAATGACTTACCTATGAAGTTAAATTGGAAACTCAACTATTAGATGTTAAGTTTAATTTACATTATAAAGCTATGAAATTTAAAAGTTTTGTATACCAATATATCTAATATAATTTTTTTTATATACTTGTACACAAACAAGTGTGCGCACACACATACACACATATAATATATATATATATATATATATATATATATATATATATATATATATATATATCGAATCAAGGCCATTTGAATTAGAAATAATAATAATTAAAAAGTTAGATATATACACGGTAGGGGAAGAAAAAAGAGTTTCCTTCCATTTTCCCAATCCCCTTGCCCATATTTGTTGTTGTCTGCATTAGCATTTGTAAAATAAAGTATACTTATATAAAGATTGAAATTGTTTTAAAAGAAGCTAAATAAGTTAATAAAACATAGATATTGGAGAGGAAGAAGAAGATGATGAAAGAGAAATATAAGTTGCGTATTTGTAGGGAATGTAAACATACTTCATACATATTTGGTACTGACATGGTATACATATATTAGGTAGGAGCTATGACAATGTGTATACACCTAAAAATAAACTATGTTTTATCGGATATGTATCCGATACCGATACGATACTGGTACACTATTGATACGTATCTAATACCCACGTAATGTATTGATTAATTAAAAGAAAATAAAAATTCTCAATACGTATTCGATATATGTTTAGGACGTGTCGGATATAATTTGGGGTATTTTTGATAAATCTTTAAATTGATGGGTTATTTAAATAAATACCACCTAAATTGAAAAATAAAACAAAATCTTTTATTAGTAACTCACGATTGAATTCAAATCACCATGGTCATTGCCACCTTCGAGGAATTGCAGATTTGTCACTTGATAAACCATAACTTGAATCAGTTTTGTTTGTTACTGAAGTTAGGGAAGAATAAATGCAAGATCGTGATGTTCAGTTTAAATTTTAGAGTGAATTACTTTAAACTAATATATTCGTAATTCAGAACTGTAACTGCTTTTTTCAGAACTACGAGTCGAGAATGAGCTGTGGGGAAAAACACCGCCAGTAGGTGCGATTTTCACACAGTGAGCTGTAACTGCTTTTTTCTACTTTCCTTCGTCAAATTTCATGCCGGAGAGGGGAATCACCACCACGAGACAGAGACGAGAAGTGATGAGGAGCTGAAGGAGCTGAAGGAAGCTGAGGAAGGACAAATTTCAGCGAGTGAGGAGGAGATGCTCGAAGAAACACTCGAAGAGGAAATGCAATCAGAGCACAAAAAGGAAGAAAATGAGGAACAAGTAAAATCATCACCAGGCAAGAAGCAGGTAAGAGACATAGGTGAGAACCAACAGAGAAACACAAAGAGATTCAATGAATTATTTGCTGGAAATAGGAGATTTGAAAATGGCATGGCAGTACCTTACATTGAGCTAGCAAATAAGGAGATTCTAGAGTTTACTAATGAGGATATGGAGGAATCAATGAATTACTGGAAATTTGCCCTAATTCGAGCAGTAGTAGGGATTCGATTACCTTTTGAGGCAATAAAGAGGTACACTGCTAGCAGATGGACTGTACTGCCACACATACATGTGGCGCAACAAGGAGTATTTGTTTTCAGGTTTGAGTCAGAGGAGGCAATGATGGAGGTGTATGGAGGGGGTCCCTAGATGGTGAAGGGTACATATCCTCTTACATTACAAAAATGGAACCCAGGGATGAAGCTTGATCCTGGTAAGCTCCAAAACTATCCTGTATGGGTACAGCTGCCAGCACTAGATCTCCAGTTCTGGACCCCTAACATGATAGGAAGAATTGCAAGCATGATAGGGAGACCAGTATACATTGACAAGCTCACAGCAAGTAGGGAGAGGTTGGCATACGCCAGAGTGTTTGTTGAATTACAATCAGGACAAAAACTGGTGGAAACAGTGAAGCTGAGAGGCCCAGGAGGGGTGCAATATGAGCAAAGGGTGGTTTATGAAAAGAAACCACATCAATGCTTTAAGTGCCACCAGTTTGGGCACAATGCTAGGCTGTGTGGAACAAGACCAGTTTGGGTGGCCCAAGCAAAAGAAGGGAAGGCAGATGAGGAGGGGGCTAAGAAGGCTAAAGTGCAGGGGACTGAAGTAATAGAAGAATGAGGGAAAACAAAAGGAAATAACAAGGAAGATGAACACAAAGAGGAGAAGGAAATTGATATCACTAACAGTGGGAAACTGAGGGTGGTTCTACATATACCAGGAATAGAAGTTGGACAAGGGATGAGTGTTACACCACAAAGGGAAGGAATAGATAAGAGCAGAGAGACTAAAAACATAACAGGAATGGCATCACAATCACCAGGAGTGGAAAAGAGAAGAGGGTCCACAAATGATATAATAACAAAAGATGAGGATAAAAGGGGAGAGAGTGGAGGTGAATCATGGCATACAGTGGAGAACAAAAAGAAACCAAGTAGACAGAATAGCAAAGGGAAGAGAACTGTGGAAATAAAGGAAGGAAAACAGATAATAAAGGCCAGTGGGACACATGGATAAGGATATCACCATTGGAGTATGGAACTTAAGGGGGATGAATGACCCCTTAAGCAGGTAGCTTTGAATAAGTTTCTTAGTAGAAACAAATGTAATATTGGAGCAGTAGTAGAGACTAGGTTAAGAAATAAAAACTTTGAGAAAGTGAATAATAAGCTGAGACAGTATTGGGAGACAGATAGCAACATTCAACTGAGTAAGAATTGTAGAATTCTTTTGATGTGGAAATCTGAGGAGGTTTCTGTCATAATAAAGGAGAAAGGTGACCAGTATATGCACTGTAGTATCCAGACTAAGGATAAGAGCTGGAAGGGGCAGCTAACAGTGGTGTATGCACACAACCAGATGGAGAAGATGAAGCAACTATGGAAAAAGGTAGAGACCATAGCTCAAAGTATGAAGGACCCCTAGATGCTTGTAGGAGATTTTAATGTTGTATTAGCTGAAGAGAAATGGAATGAGAGTAAAGATCAGCAGACAGTCGGGACTGAACTTAAGGACATGTTAGAGGCTACTGGGCTTAAGGATCACCACTTCATGGGTCATGTATACACTTGGAATAACTCTCACACATACTGCAAACTGGATAGGGTTCTAGTGAAGCAAGAGTGGATGGATTATAATAGAGAGTCTTGGGTTCACTTTCAGCCACCAGGGATCTCAGACCACTCCCCAAAGGTGTTTGAAACTAAGGATAAGAAGAGGATCCCTTTTAGATTTAAAAACTTATGGGCTGAGGATGAGCAATTTAATGAGATTGTCAGGAAAGCCTGGGACACTGAAGTCAGGGGATGCAAAATGTGTCAGGTCACAGTGAAGCTGAAGGAGATGAAGGATAAATTCAAAGAGCTAAATAGAAACAGATTTCATAATCTAGAGAAGCAGGTACAAGAGATGAGGAAAGAATTAGAGTAATTGCAGGAGGAGGATCTCAGAAGGCCTAATGGGCTTCACAGAGACATTACCCAAAAGAAAGTGGAGTATACTCAGGCACAACACCTTCTCAACCAGCAGCTACAGCAGAAAGCCAAAACAGATTGGCTGGAGGAAGGAGATAGAGGGAGCAGATTATTCTACCAACATATTAAAGCTAGAAGAAAACAAAACTCCATTCATGCATTAATAGACAAGAATGGTAGAGTTCTGAATTCTAAGGCAGAAATAACTAACCATGTTATTCAATTTTATCAGGAGCTATTTGGCAAGGAACAACATGTCAGAGAGATTACGGCAGAAGTATGTGCAGCAGGACCACAAGTCACAGAGGAGATGAATATGAGCTTGCAAAGGGAGATTGGAAGAGAAGAAGTCAAAAGAGCCCTATTCAGTATGAATAACAACAAAAGTCCAGGGCCAGATGGTATGAATGCATATTTTTTTAAAAAGAGCTGGGACATCACAGGTAACCTTATCTATGAAGCCATCTTAGAGTTCCAGAGGACATGTAAGATTCTTAAACAGATCAATTCCACCTCTATTTGTTTGATTCCTAAAAAAGAGAATGCATCATACATAGGTGACTTCAGACCTATTGCCTGTTGTAACATGATTTACAAGATCATAACCAAGGTGCTAGCTAATAGGATTAGAAATATTCTGCCTGACATTATCAACCACTGTCAAAATGCTTTTGTTACTGGCAGGGACCTCTATCAGAATGTGTTCTTAGCTCAGGAAGTCATAAGAGGGTATAACAAGAAGGGCATTACTCCTAGATGCATGTTGAATATAGACCTAAGAAAATCCTATAACACCATTAACTGGAGTTTTTTAGAGAAAGTGTTGGGGGTTTGGGTATGGATAAGAAGTTTATTCACCTTATCATGACATGTGTTTCTACTCCGAGTTTTCTTTTAGTATTAATGGGAGCCTTGAAGGACATATGCCTGGTAAACAAGGGCTTAGACAAGGGGATCCTATGTCCCCTTATCTCTTTGTGATTTGTATGGACTACTTGTCTAGACTGATGTCTTTAAATATCTAGAATAGAGCTTTCAAATTCCACCCTAAGACCAAGAAATCTGATCTTACACATCTATGCTTTGCTGATGACCTCCTTTTGTTTTGTAGGGGGGACAAAGAATCACTAGAAATCATGAAGAAGACAATGGATGAATTTTCAGCAACTTCAGGGCTGCAGATAAATAAGGAAAAGAGTGTTATATTCCTGGCAGGAGTTAAGGAAGAGGACAAAGAAGAGATGAGGGAAATCTGGCAATTCCCAGAAGGAACATTCCCAGTGAGATACCTGGGAATTCCCCTAAGTCCTAGAAAACTAAAGATCCAGGAGTATGAGCCTTTCATAAGGAAGGTGAGTGCCAGGATACAGAGTTGGCTAGCTAAGCAACTAAGCTATGCAGGTAGACTGGAGTTAGTCAGAGCAGTGCTAATGTCTATTCAAAGGTTTTGGAGTTATGTCCTGCACATACCAGTTGGAGTTGCAAATAGAATAGAGACTCTCTGCGGGAGCTACCTGTGGGCAGGCAAGGAACAAGGAAGGAAAAGCTTGGTTTCATGGAAGAAAGTGTGCCAGGATCATAAGCATGGGGGGCTACAAATCAAAGAGATACTGAGTTGGAATAAGGCACTATTTAGTGCACGGGTGATGAGAATAGATAAGCACCAGAACAGGCCAACAATATGGACCAGATGGATAGAAGACTACAAACTGAAAGGAAGAACTATCTGGACAGTCAATAGAAGAACATGAGACTCACCCTGGTGGAGAGATTAATGAAGATCAGAGATGATATGAAAGAAAGGGAAAGTAACCTTGAAGAATGGAGAAAGAAGAAACAAAGGGAGGTGGTAGAGGAGAACTACAAGGCATATCATAAAGAAACTCCTCGGGTGGACTGGAGTGAGCAGGTATGGAATAATTTCTCAACTCCTAAAGTTAAATTCATAAACTGGCTGATTATGCATGGGAATATAGCAATTAAACTGAGGTTGGTTAAGTTCAAAATACTTAATGATAGTACATGTGCACTGTGTAATAAGGCTTCAGAAAATCTAGACCATTTGTTCTTCCACTATCCAAAGGTCAAGCTAATCCTTGAGCTAGTTATGAGGGCAGTGGGAGTTAGTGTTGTGCAGGAACAGCTACAAGAATGGATAGGAATTTTTGGTAGGTCACAGAAGAAGAACTCACTGGTGTATCAAATAAGAGCAGCTGCACTGGGGAGTGTGATGTACTGGAGCTGGAAATGGAGGAATACTAAGGTATTTAAGGACAAGGAGATACCAGAAAAGCAGATAATAATGAACCTGGTCCAGGAGCTGGCAATCAGAATCAGGTACAGGGTAGGTAAGAAAATTAATAGGTTTATAAAAAGCACCCTTGAAAGACTTGACATATTATGTACCAATAAGACTTAAGCATGGTCATTATATGAGATAATTGTGTGCTTTGAAGTGGATGTCTATGCTAACATGTACCTTATCAAGGACAAGGAGATTAAGCTAAGGTGCAACTCTTGGAGGTAAAATTCCTTTCACGGGCCAAACTGAAAGAGTGAGAACCAGTGCAAGAGCAGCTACCAAGAGAGGCAGCCATGTTCTACTGGATCACACCTAGGAGAGTACAGTCACATGCTTGATCCTGGAGCTGGAATGGAGTTGGTGTATCCATATGAGGAGGAAGAATGTAGAGATGGTTAGGCTTAGAACAGGTCATAGTCCTAGGCTAGAGCCTTGTTCTTTCCTTTGCCCGGTAGAGTACTGGTTATATTTGATTGCTATAAGTGTCCATGTTGTAACTTAACTTGGGGTATACCCCATGTTATCCTGTATGACACTCTTTCAGGTTTATAATACTTTACCTTTCGTGCAAAAAACAAAATATTCGTAATTCACTATGTTGTTATTATGACTTTTATGAATTAATGTTTTTGGTATTAATTTTTATTTACGAATTAGTTTACTATTAATGTGGCCTCTAAGTTTTTTAATATTAATATTAATATCTTTATCTTTATCTTTATTATAGAATAAGAATGGATGCAAACACTCAAGCAAGCTACAGACGATGATTTTTTGTGTTCTGATTTTGCCCCAGTAAGTTCAACTAATTATGGTATCATGTTTTGTTTTACAGTAATGAATATTTGGAGGGCATGCACGTATTAATCGGTTGAGACCCGCAAATAATAAAATTTCTTAATACTTTATAGCGTTGTGGTCCTCGTAAATTGTAGAATAATCTTTTCATTTTCTAAGTCTTTCGATCTCTCCTCAAAAGCTTTACGTCTCGCACGTATTTGTCCACTGCAAATTGCCAAATAGTTCTTTTACTTTTTATTTTTCCTAGATTCAGCCAAAAAGTTTTATGTTATTTATTTCTGGGCCCTACTGTTTGTTGTTAACATATTGATATTTTAGTTTTACAATTTTGACAACCTTAAAGAATTATTATAAAATTATCCAGCTTTTAGTTCAAGGTAATGAAATGAATTTTATCATTTGTTTTACTTATTTCGTTTAAACCTTGTAACTTAAATTAATGACTATACCAAATAAATGTTTGTTAATCAAATAATATAAAATATTTATGCATTTTCACCCATTGTGGATTTCTTAGGCTAAATCTATTCTTTTTAAATATACAAAATAATGTTAACAATGAAAAAATTATTAGAAAATTAAGTATTAAAATTTAGCGATGCGCGGGCTAGTTCCTAGTTAAATAGTTAATATATAAAGACGTATTCATGGTATATTAGTATCGCCTATTTTCTGGAAATCCGTATCACCGCCCGTACCGTATTATATTTGTATCGTCGCATCTGTACCCGTGAAAGGTAGGGTAAGAGATTACAATTATTAGCTAGTTTTGAAGAAGAAAATGATGGATACAAGGAGGTCAAATATTGACATAACCGCATAAATAATATTTTCAACATCTTTAAGCACGTCTTAACTAATATGTTTGTCCATACATCCTAGAGTGTTCTCAACATGATTTGTTACGTAAGAACCATCCCTAAAGTTCAGTTAAGGTTAAGCTATAAGAAACCACGGATCGACCTAGCGGCCATGATTTTCCAAAATTTTCTAAATCATATATAAAGAAAGAAAAACTACAAATTTGTGATTTCTAAGACTATTCTAGACAAAAATGGTCTTATAACTAACTCCCAACATTCTAGATGGGAGACCCCAAAGTGCAGTTTGCTCTCCTGAAATAACAATTTAGCTTAAAGTTAGAAATTTTATCTTTTCTTTTTTAGGCTTGAAGTTAGAAATCATTGGACCTAATTAAATAAACAAACAAAAAATAATTCTAATAAAAAGAGAGTCGCGTGTTGTGAGTGAGCGTGGTAAATAGATTCACACACATGGTTCTCACAGGTGAGTAGGAGCGGCAACATGTTGGGTAGGTAAGAAACTGCCTTTCAATAGCTCCATGTAAACTGCTTCACATAATAAGTTGTGAATGAAGAAAAGTAAAACATTAAATCACGCGCTATACAATTTACTTCTATTACCAATAATAAATTATATACTAAGAATTAACAAAGTCGCCACACGTTTGAATTACATAATGGCTTTCCATAATTTACTAGTACTGCAAATACCATCCTCGTCAATCATGATGCCAAACTACTAAAAAAAAAGAAGTTCAAATAACTCCATGACATGCCTCAGTAACCAGTACAACATGCCCTTCTCGTATTCATGAGTAACTAGTAATTTACACCGTTCAAAACAAGAAAACAGAATATCAAACAACAAAACTAGACAGTTCTGAACTAAAACATAATTGATCAGCAATCATACATTTCATAATACAAAATTTCTCGCTACAAATAAAGGTGTCACTGCTGCTGCTCATATATCTGCATGTATGTCTCAGAAAGGGCTACCATCTGGGGTAATGTTTCTGAAACATGAAGGTCCTGCATCTCATACCTGGGAGGCAAGGAATATTTAAATTATGAGAAATTAAGATTGTTTCATTTTATTAGAAACCGAAAACAAATAGAAATATTACCATAGCTCTTCCGACTTCCGCTGTACAAACACTCTGTACGCTCCTCCTTCGTCTGGCTTACCATCGTGGACAATGTTGGCGATTAAATCATACTTAGACCGCAATTTTTCGGTTTCATTTGGTGAAGGAAGAGGGATGTAATCCTTCAGTTCCAGATTCTTCACAGGAAAATTAACTAATGCACACAGAAAGATATTGTCAAGTGCCAAATAAGGTCAAACTGCTGACTGCCCAATACCAAAAAAATAAATGGAGAAAAAGAAGAGAGGCAAGTAAGAACGCCGGCAAACATACATACAAAAAAAGGGATTTTTCTCATTGAAAACAATAGCCTATGTTTAAATTGGTTTTTTCATGTTAAATGCTTGTGTTTTAACACCCTGAAACCATGTTTAGATTCTATCATTCCCCACAATAGGTTCCCAAAATAACATCCAACAACGGACATATTTCCTCATGTTATCCCAGAAAAGCCTACATTGATGGGACAGAACTGACTGCTTTATAGAAAAGCCTATAACATCAAACTGAATACAATGTCTCTTTATTATTAATTTCCAAAAACTCTCCACCAAATAAACATGAGTTCATCACACTTTCAACTGAATAATCTCATTTAGCTTTTCCCCAAAAAGAAAAACTCAAAGAATCTTCCCAAAACTAAAAATATATATGTTAAGAACAACGGAAGGAAATATTTGATTCAAAAACCCATACATTAGATATCTACGCTATAGCTACTAACTTAGAGACATGAATATTATATGCCAACAGGACTGATTAATTGAGCAAGCATCAAGACTGCTTGAATGTAACATGAATAGCCAGTATTGGCCCATAAATTTTTACCTATAGCAACCACATCTCATAAGCAGGCTTGTCACTCAAAACATTGAAACATAAAAGAATCATATTTAGGACTTGGAGAAACAAAGATCAGTAATCCACTCTAAAGACAACCAACCTATATATGGCTTTATTAGAATGCAAGCATCTCATAAATACTCACCCAGTGTAGGATTTTTCTCCACAAAGAAGTTGTTCTTCGTGAATCGGCGCATGTGTAGAATAAGATACTGAGGTAACTTCTTCACACGATATCTCATCCTTGCTATGCGAGGTCGCACAACTTCTGTCACAGAGTCCCCATCAAACTTCTTTAGTATGTTGAAAAGTGGGACCTAAAATATTCATTGGATGGACAAATTAATACAAGCTTTGAAGTGAATTGTCAAAGAAAAACTAAATTCTACAGGTAAGACCGCTTAAGAAAGAAGACTAAAGACATATCAACTAGATCACATAATTCTAACCACTAAAAAATTATACGCAAGTTTATATACCCATATTAAGCTATATAATAGAAAAGGCCAATTTTTTCACCAACTGGATATCCAGCAGAACCTAATATAGACCTTACATGAACCCAGTCACAGTAAACCTATTAAAGAACCTAATCTTCTTTGGTTATTAAAGAGAAATAGAACAAGACAGTTAACTAAAACAATAAAATGCATAAATGACTTTTGAATAACTTAAGCATTCTGTCGAACTTATGCATTTGTTCCAAAAGGCATCTTAGAGGAAGAAAAAGTAGAGAAGTGGGAAGCCAAACCCATCTTTAATTACAAGACATACCTTGCAAAAATATACAAACAAAAATAACTGAATTTAACAGAGACATAGATTTTTAGAATTTACCAAAAAGAGTGCACTCATGCATTTCGGAACCTTAAAAGCTAACCTGTGGAATAATGTTTTTCTCCATAATGTCCTTAAACAGAGGAGGAGGTGGCAAGTCCAACCCAAGCATCAAAAAAGGCATGCTGGTCGTCTCCATGACTATATTATTCAGATCGCTACCCCCATTGTCTCCATTCTCATTTCCATTTTTTTCAGAAATAGGTTTTCTGTGTAGCTCTTTCATAACCTCCAGTTCCCCCTACAAGAACATGGAGAGAATTATTGGTTGGCAGAAGGTTCATATATTCCCAGTGGAAGTAAGGAGACGAAAATAAAGACCCAGTTAGAAAAGAAACCTGAAAGCACTGATGAATGATGCTGCTACCCCTTTTTGAGCTTTTAAGATCTCCATGAAGCGTATTAAGAAGCCAAGACATAAATTCGACTGGATCTGACTGTTTACCTATTCTGAAACGCTTTTTACTAGCTTTCATCACCGCCTGCAGAAACTCATGCGGGCTTACCTGCAAATTTCTCAACGGCTTAAGTATATGGAAGCCCTGAACTACATGTATCTCTTACATAAGAATACAGACTCAAACCTGTCCTTTGAAATTCCTAGCATGCCATATTTTCCGTGTGAGCTCTCCAAATCTTTGAACAAGTTGTGATTTACAGTGCTGATAGTTCTCAGGGATTAGAAAAAAGTTCCTCAAAGGAGTAACACGCATCAGAGATTGAATGGTAACATTAACAAAGTCGGTGTCTTTGATGTTATTTAGACCAACCTACAGATCGTTAGAAGTGCAAGAACAAGATCAGATTTCAATAGAATAAATATCATTTCTTCTCTTCGTCGCATATCAGGTATATCAAGTATAGATAAAATAAAGTGATGAAAAAAGACATGGGTAACTACCATTCCAGGGAGATAGTCAGAACCATCAAGTGCCCTGGACCATTGACGATTCCGGTCCAGTTGATCAACTTGCTCTCTTGCAAACCTGACATTTTACACAAGAAAATCAAATGAAATGAATGCAAAACAGAATGTAGCAAGCCAAAAAGAGTATGCACATAGTACATAACAAAACTAACTTCCTTATCTTCAGATGTACAGTTATTAGAAAATACAAGTACATAGAGCAATATGTGTTCCATGACTCAGAACACCATTCTCCAAAATGCAAAAATAGTCACAAACTAATGAAACCTCCAAGAATTAGAACAACAAAAAAGGAAGAGTAATATACATGCCTTGGGTAAAGGACATGCCGAATGTCATCCAATGATGGGTCAACCACTTCATATCCATCAGGAAGACAATAAACCTTTTCTGTTCGAAGATTGATGTAGACATGGTGTCCAGCCTCAAGGCTGTGGGTATAGGCATGAGACTTCTGGCCCCTACCTTGATAATACTTGCCGCACACCAAACATGCATATACGTTCAGGTTCGACAGTGAAACCGAACAAAATTTTTCAAAATCAAAATCCAAAACCTGCCAAAAAAACAAAGTTGGGTTCAATATAGAGCAGCGACCCCTTAACAAAAAGCCAAATAGTTGATTCACAATTCAATTATGATAGAAACGAAGACATCCGTAAAAATTCACAAAGTGATAATCATGATTTAGCAGTGGCCTAAAGAACCCAGTTACGAACCAATAAATATATTTCTTGGGTTGAGAAATATCCATGTCCTAAATGTCATTCAAGAAGAACCTTGGTGTAGAACGAAGTTCTCGGCATCAATAAAAATGATTATATCAGAGTCTGTTAACCTGTATTCCAGAAACAACTACTACGTGATTGTATTTCCAACTCTAATCCAAATAAAATTAGTTCCAGACGAAACGCTCGGTGGTTTTCAAAAATGACTACAGCTTCTGGATCCTCCATATTAGCACATTTTAGATGTTCGTATACATTACCATACTTTAATTGATCTAAGAAAGCAAAGAGAAGCAGAAGCATAACAGGCTTATTAATAGAAACTGTTGCATACACTTTTAGTTTCAAAATTATGTTAAACCAAGATAACAATGGCGCAATAAGCAGCTCCCAGAACATACTCCGGACATTTTGAATCACGAACTTCCTCGTACTTTAAAACAGTTCCTTAAATACCACGCAAAAACTCTTTCTTCATCGAAACTTAAATCAAAACCCAAGAGAGGAGTAGATTCTCTAAACTTAAGGTAACGCCATATCGTAAACTCAGGGACAAGGAGTGACAGTACTTAACGACGTCTATTCCATCTCCTTGTACCGTAAACACCAAACCCTAACTTTGCTAATAAAATCACGTACATATTCACCAACAAAGAACCTTCAGAAAGAACTCAATCAAAACACACAAATACAAATCTGGATGGATTCCATACCTGTCGGTTAACAGTATCGAGATAAGGACAGTCTCGTCTGACTTCAATGGTCCGATTACGCCTCCCTTGTGTTAATCTACCACCTTCATCCTCCTCCTCATCGTCGTCATCTTCGTGAATACTGAGTCCGTTACTGTGAGCTCTTCCGCCGTTACCAGCATCTTCTTCTTCATCATCATCGTCATCGTCGTAAGAAGCTAACGGAAGGAGCGGATTTTCGAATGCAGGTAGTAAAGGCGCGGATTCATCGACTAATTTCTGCCGCTTTGCTTCTTCCATTACAGTATCTGCTGATTCTTCATCATCTCTCTTAGTTTTCATCTTTATACGCGCAATAAGATTCTTAGTCTAGGGCACTCCAATTCGATCCCAAATTTCCCAATTGGAATTTCAATTCAAGGTATATATATGAACACTTGGTGGTTACTTTACTTTACTTGTTGTGTTGTTGAGAGGCAAATATGGGCCTTTTGGGCTGGAGCCCATCTTATTATAACCAGCCCAATTTATAAACGTTATCAAGTGGAGGATATCTTCTTGTCACATGCTGCTAGTGCTAGAAATTTATAATCAATATTCAATAATCGTTATTCAATTTAAAGCCTCATTGTTCAGTCAAGAAGATGAATAAATTACAAGGGTCGAAGGAAAGTTTGGTGATTTAAGATATTACGTACAATAATTATATCAATAACATGTAGAACGATGGTGCAAAATAACTTTTGATCCTTAATTGTCCTATATACGCACAAGATATGCAACTTCGTTTTGCTTAGTACAATGGTGAGGAATTTACCAATTAGTGACCATAGCATAAGGAGGCTAGAGGGTAAAATTAGATGAACTTTGTTTGGTCCACCACTTGTTCTACATAATGAATTCTTCTACATAATGAATTACATCTTCAGTGATTTGCCATTGAAAAGCCACCGGTGTCTACTTTACAATACAACAAGAGGAATGCAATTTGGAGGTTTAAAGAGAAAGTTATGTTCAAAATTGTGGAGTTGCGCAGATATAGCGCAGTTGTGCATACGTCAAATTTTGGTGCATAGCTCGAATCG
The DNA here is from genome assembly GCA_948329865.1 of Linaria vulgaris. NCBI lineage: Eukaryota > Viridiplantae > Streptophyta > Magnoliopsida > Lamiales > Plantaginaceae > Linaria > Linaria vulgaris. The sequence goes on from OX415252.1 coordinate 80,043,933, forward strand.
AATCGAAGGTTCGATCTAAAAGCCCATATATTCGACTTAAACCCCTTAATTGATGCATATATTACAATAATGAATTACATCTTGAGTGATTTGTTATTGGAAAGCCACTGGTGTCTACTTTACAATACAACAAGAGGAATGCAATTTGAAGGTTTAAAGAGAAAGTTATGTTTAAAATGGTGGAGTTGCGCAGATATAGCGCAGTTGTGAATACGTCAAATTTTGGTGCATAGCTCGAATCGAAGGTTCAATCTAGGCCCATATATTCGACTTAAACCCCTCAGTTGATGCATATATTAACCCCCCCCCCCCCACTCCTCACAAGTGGTGGAGGCAATCCAATAGCTCTTATCTCGAATTTATATGATAAATCGAACTAAAAATTCAAGCTATCATGTCACATAATTCAACCTATGGTAATAATTTTAAGCATATGGATCGGAAGAGCTTGCGCGTTTAAAGAGACAAATAAACTACATTCACCTTGATTCCCTTTATGGGATATGTAGGCAACTTGTCAAGGTCCCAAATTTAGTTCGAAATTGTTAAATATCTAATCCTCCCCTCATCGTATTGCTTGGTGTGGAGATGTACGAAGGACAAACTTGATTGCAATACCACGCTACATCAGTGTGACGTGGAGTGTTGTATCAGCCTGTCTAACAAACAATAGCACTCCAAATCATGTAATATATGTATCATGGGAGCATGGTTTGACTTTTGTGTAACGAAGTCAACAACATGTGTTGCCTTCGTAAGAGAAAATCATTAATGATGACCATAATCCACATGAATGTGTTCTGATAATTTGTTTTTGATCCAATTTAATTGCACAACTGACTCTGCATTCCGAGTATAGTAAACAATTTGGTTCAATTGGGTCAAGAGTAAAAACGGACTGAATTATTTTTTAGTAATTGACATAATAACTAAATGAATTCGTGATATGTTTTACTTAATGAAGAACCTTATCCTATCTTTGTAGTACGATAAATCTTAATCACGAGTCTAACACATTTTAAATAGACTTGCTATATATTTGTTCTACTAGCAACTAGGTTTAACATAAACGTGACTAAGTTATAATTTCATATCACGTTATTTGATTCACTTCTTTAAGCGACAACTTGAGAAATTCTATAAGTTCCTGAATGAATAGTCGAGATTATAATAATATGGTGCTCATGAATCAAAATTTTCGTGCGTTTTCTCGAAAAGTATCGAAATGATTCCATTTTTGACTCTCTCAAAACGAAAATATATGTAGTTTTCATGTTAACTATAACCACAATTTTATGAATTCTTCGAAACATGCCGGAAAGTTTTCAAAATATTACGAAACGTTTTCACTTTTAAACTGACTAAAACCTACTCCGTAACTGAAACTTTGATCCATGATGGTGCTTTGTAGAGTTACACTATTAAAAGAAGTAAAAATTTACTCGAAGATTACTAAATGCACACCTCACGAGTAACAACTGCAAATTTCCACACCGTAAGTGTTTTTTTTTTCTTCAAAAACGGATGAGTCTCCAGAAAATAATAACTAAGTTAATTTACCATTTAGTGTTCCAGCCACAACTAAGTTAATTTACCATTTAGTGTTCCAGCCACGGTAGCATATTGTGACAAACCTCATGTCAACTATGATAAACTTGCCACTCCTATTCTATTAAGTATATCAGTCTTGTTCTATAACAACTAACGCCATGAATTTTATTGCACCCATATAAAAGCAAAAAATAACTGTCACTAAAAATGGCAAAACTGCGAGTAAATACGCCATTTAGTCACAGTCTGTAGATAGCATAACATATTAAACTCCGCCTCATTCCACACAATTATGGAAGAATTCTCAAAACTAAATAATTATATACCGTGACAATCTTGTTCTTTTCAACAACCAAATCTTAACGAGTGGGTTAGGTGAAAGACAATTGACAAACATAGATAATAAACAATAGAGAAACAGAGTAAGAGAAAATTGTTAAATTGTCAAAGGTCAAGCATAACTTTATTAAATGACAAACTAATCTGAAACATAGGCACTCTGCCATCTCAAAACCAACTTTAGGGCAACACTGTTTAATCCCTCAGTTGTGGTTCTATTATCTCCTGATATCACATAAATATATATTGGAACAATGGATAAAAGAACACTCTTAACTGACACGAGATTGCATACTTCTTCCGTTAATATTACTTGGACTGCCAGTCTTTCCTGATCTCAAATGTATAGTTCAGCTCCAAGTAGCACCTGTTATCATCATCAAGGAACTGCACCCACCGAACAGGAAAGAAGACAACAATGTAATGTTCGTAACAGTAAAATAATATGTAAAACGTGGTACTTTTGTTTACGATATAATTAGGTTATTGCAGGTATGATCAACTGTGATACATTTAGCAACAACCCATTAGTAAAATGTTACTGGATATTAGTAGACCGGGAGGCCATCTAATCATAGCATTGATTGAATACTAGGCACGTAAAAAGATCAACCGGTGGTAGACTAACCTGAGTTTTTGCTGAATACGATCCCCTTGCAAAAATGCCAGATGGGGTTGTCTCTTCTGGCATCTCATGGGTATAAGGCTCCGCTTCAGGACTGAAGGTTCCAATCATTTCTTTGGTGCTGTCCACTGAGAGCGAGGTCACAAGAAAAAGGGACCAAAATTTAGCTACTCATTTGCAAAATCGATCTCTCTATAGTCGGCAGAAAGGCAATTATTTTAAGTGTAATTGGAGGAATTCATTCACCTTTGATGCCGGTTTTCCAGACGGTGTTTTTGTACTTGAACCCCGACACGAGATTGTTGCTGACCTGGAAAGTGAACTTAAGGCTATATTTGCTACCCTCTTTCAATGTAAACCACGAGCCTTTTGAATTCGGGTTTCCGTCCTCTGGGATTGTTAGAAAAATATCTTCCCTGCCAGGGGACTTTATAGCGAGGCTTAAGATTTTCACTTCTGGATCAAGGGATTCTACAATACAGACGCAACCAGAAGATTAAGTCGATAATATCATAGAAAAACTCATACTTGCTACTTCAGAGACACCACATTGCAGATAAACCACAAAACTGATATAATATATTTTGCAAAAGAAAAGTGTTGAGTAGTGCAGATAGGGTGTAAATTAGCTCCTTTCAACCTCCGGAAATGAGTAAATTATATTTGGGATCCCCAGACGTATAAAACAAGCATGATTACAATTGCCTCAATCAATTCCAAATACGATATTTAAATACAGATATCATCCTAAAATCATTTCAAACAACTCATCAGGTTTATCGTTTACAAGACCCCAACGAAAATATTCAAGAACAAATTTTACAATATAAACAGATTTTCATTTATATTTTTCTGCGAAGAGGAAAATTTTCATTTTGCAATTCTTCTATCAGCGGGTTTCCATACGGAAATCATTAGCCGTTTCTATGCGAGGTCTAGACCAAAATTTGCGTAGTCCCTGAAATCATTATATTTTTTTAACTATGTCTATGATATCAAGCCAAAAAGCCAAATAATATTCCTGTAAACCTCTCACATTATGTATTCATTCATTCACCTTTCAATTCAAATTTGGTTATGCATCGTATTTGAAGATCTACGAGGATTTTAGTTTTACCCATCACAGTTGATCGAATACACATGATTGAGCAGACAAAAACGAGAGGAGCGCAAAAGAGAATACAAATATATAGTTTTCTGGAGAGAGAGAGAGAGAGAGAGAGAGAGAGAGAGAGAGAGAGAGAGAAAACAAGGGCAGTGCAGCAATAATTATAGCATAGCAAGAAAAGAAATGACCTGCAGCAGATTCCATATCCACACTTCCTAAAAGTTGTTCCTTCCATCTCCTCAGACTCTCATCATCCTACAACAACACCAAAAAAAGTAATTAAAACATACAAAATTTGCAACCACATTAATTATTACAACCTTAAAAAAGACGACAATGTCAGCCAAAAAGAAAAGACCTTGTCTTTTTCCGACAGCTCTTTGAGAGTGTATTGAGGACCCAACTGAATCTTGGATTCGGTTTCGTCGTCGTCCTCATCCTCCGTGGTGTACAGCGAGCTCTCGCTCATTTGGCGGCTGACTCTCCCACCAGTACTGTCGGGCTCAATTTCAGGGTCCAGATGATCCGACCCGCTTGGGGGTTGCTGCTGGTTCTCTTCTTTTCCATCTCCCTTTTTCCCATCAAATCCCATGCTTTTGGAACTTGAAACCCCAACAGCCAAAGACATCAACCAACCAATCAACACACTAATTAATTAATTAATTCCCCTTCTCTCTTTTGTTTTCAGAATTCCAAAAGCCACATTAAACAAACACACAGGAGATGAATTAGACAATTCAATTTGTTCAATGTATAACGAGAACTGAAAAAGAGCCCACAAATGAGAGAGAGAGAGAGAGAGAGAGAGAATTAACAATTGTATAAACAAAAACAAGAACTTTAAAATGAAGAATCCAATAAAGAGGATAACGGGAAAAAAAGAAAAGATACAAAAACAAAAAAAAAAACAAAAAACAAAAAAATATAACCCACACCCTTAAATTAAACTAGGAAAAGGACACCACCAAAGGTCCAAAAATTAAAATTAAAAAAATAAGGATGTGAGAGAGAGAGATTGTTTTTAGGAGAGTGTGTGAAGTACAAAAAGAAATGGTCTTTGTGGTGATCCGGAATTGTGAAGGGTGGTGAGATCGTGAAGGGCACTAATTTCGCACTTTCTTATGGGACAGCCTGGGATTGGCTGAATTATGAGAAATTGGTTTGACTCGCTTTTTGATTGGATAATAATTGGGTGAGGTGTAGCTGGACCAACAAGTAGTTGATGATAGCTCTTGGTCTGAGATCTAACCGTTGTACTTCAGATGGCCTATAATTATGACACATGTTGCTGTCTTTAAGGTTGGCCTATAATTATGTTTTTCTTGCAATGGAATAGGGAGGTCTATAATAATAATACTAATATAATAATAATAATGCAATGATATTTACTGGCATTTTTACTATTTCTGGTCATAAGGGAATTGCTGTCAGTACTGAATGTTTTACGGGAATTTAACTGGAACGAGTAACTCAAGTTGCTATTTAATTTATCAAAAAAAAAAAAAAAAAAGAGTAACTCAAGTTGCTACGTGAGAGCGGCGTTGCTTAATTCAAAATTTAAAAGCATATGTGTTGATTGTTGAAAATTAAACTACATCTTATCATTAAATAAATTGATATGATAAAAAAAAAAATGATTGAACATCAGCTGTTCAGCACGGGAAAAGGAAAGTATCGTCAAGAATAAGTGAATAAACACAGGATGAATAGGAACTAATTATCATGACAAACATATTGTGTGAATATTTCGTATTGCGGCTTCTCCACGATGTATGTACAACCGATGGTTAAGATTAAAATGAGATCCCTAAATTGTAGGAATAACCACCCAACACCTCATCATCATCGTCTATTAGTAGTGGATGTACATACAACGGATGCACCTAATAATATCTCTTTCTCCACAGTCCAATTTATGTCAATATTTTATCAATTAAAAAAATCCCTTGAATGGTGGGGATTCCAAATAACAAAATTCAGCACTATTATTATTATTATTATTATTATTATTATTATTATTATTATTATTATTATTATTATTATTATTATTCCGGTGTGCTTGATTTGAGGAGCATATTTTGGGGGTCGGAACGCCTCCCCTGAACTAACGGGAAATATAAAGGAAAACATAGCTACGTCCAGTAACGGTCGTAGCTTTTTTTATTTACGAGGGTTTACACGAAACTTTTCTCATGGACATTACAAAGGTCCTCCCCCTCTATTGGGCACATGCAATCTATTTATAGGCAGGAAGAAGCAGCTCGTCCCTATGGGCTCCCTCAAATGGGAGAGTGCCAAGTGGTTGTGAGCGTGGGCCTCTTTGCTTGCTTGGTGCATGCTTGTCTTTTGTGGCCATACGAGTCGTGGACAAGTGTAAAGATGTCAGGAGGTGTGTGTCGTTTATTCATATGTAGTTGATCCGTGCCATGCTAATTGGTCTTTATCTCAAAACTTGTATAAATTATTCAAAGCTTGCTTTGTTAGGTCGTCGTTGTAGTTTGGTCGGAGGCGCGAGTCGTGTACGCCTCGTTTGCTCAGCAGTCGTGCGTCTTTGTACGAGGAGGGGGAAGGGGGTGTTTACGTTTGACCGAGGGGGACAACAAAATTAAGCATATATCATCAGGAGTTCCCCAATTCCTCTCGTAGTCAAAGAGTACGAGGGGAATTTAGAATGTTGTAGTTTTTTAATTCCGCATGTTGGGAGGAATGTATTAAATTCGGCAGTTACATCTCTTCGAATCTTGGCATTCGATTCGTCCTTTTACGTGTCCTTTTCTGGACCTAGTGTCTTTGGGCAGGTATTTAGTGGCGGTGTTTGGACATCTATATTCAATCCGATTAGGGATTTTTTCCTTACCAAAACTTTCTACTATTCATTCATTCACCTATTTCTTTCTTTCACCGCGGTTTAAAAACGTATCTTCCTCTATTCCTGTTGAGGTTGCGTCTTCTTCTACGAAGGCTAGGATTGCTCGAGTGGGTTTGGCTGCTATTTCGGTTAATGCAGAAGGGTTTCTTAGGTGTTATAGGAGGGATATCTGGCGAGGGGGTGCGTGATGGTGAAGGGAAGTGTATGGGATCCTTCTCGCGGAGGACAAGAGTGGTAGAGGTGGCGGCGGAGTCAAATCACATCACGATGGGTGAGATACCCTCTATTGCTTCTTATAAATATGTGAGAACAAAGTTGAGGAGTTTGATGTGGATTCCTTGGTTGTCGAAGTTCGCATTCCTCATTCTAACGAGCAGGTTAACCAACCGTCGCTAGGTAATGTCACCATATATGTTGTGCAACTTAGGGCTGGGTTACGAGCACGGATATCCACCTTCTTCCTCGATTTTTTAGTGCTTGCGAGCTTTCTTCTAGTCAAGTGACGTCAAATGGGACATATGTTTGGCTTTCTTCTTGTTTGTTAGCTTGATGAGGAGGGCAATGTTCTCCGTCGAGCGGTTTTTAGCAGTGTACGAAGTAAGCCTTTCACCCTTGGGTCCCCCTTTCTACTACTTCACCCCTAGGAATGCCAATTTTCGCTTCTTGACAACACATCCTCATCTTTTGGGAATCGGAAGGATCAACACTTTTGTGTTTGCCCTACACAAGATGTGTGGTGGGTCTCATATACGTGGTAGGAGAAGCCTATAGTGCAAGACGCGAATCGTTTAGATGCTTTGGCGAATGAAATGAACGATGAGGGTTTCTTCGAGACCTTGTATAACGCGGCCAAGCTTCTGGAGTGAAAAACCCTCAACATTTTTTACAAGAAGAATGGTTTTTCAATGCCTGGTTACTTCCTCGAGTTGATCTTAACGTTATTAGTAAGGATTTAGAGATTTTTTTTGGTTTGTATAACACTCTCATTTTGTCCATATGTTTGTACAAAACTTTATCAGTCACCTATTCGACGTGTTGTTTTCAGGTGCTCGTATAAATGATGAGCTGCTAAAGCAAGATAGTTCTGAGAGGTCGGCGTATATTGAGAAGCATGAGGAGGCGCCCCCGCCAAGGGCTTCGGGGAAATGCTTGTAGGGGTTAAGAAAGCTACAAGGAGGGTTGAGGTTGGGGGTCCTGTGGCGACTGGGAAGAAGAAGAAGGATCGAGAGAGAGAGAGAGAGAGAGAGAGAGAGAGAGAGAGAGAGATCATCATCTTTTGGGAATCGGAAGGCTCAACACTTTTGTGTTTGCCCTACACAAGATGTGTGGTGGGTCCCATATACGTGGTAGGGGAAGCCTATAGTGCAAGATGTGAATCGTTTAGATGCTTTGGCGAATGAAATGAAAGATGGGGGTTTCTTCGAGACCTTGTATAACGCGGCCAAGCTTCTGGAGGGAAAAACCCTCAACTTTTTTTACAAGAAGAACGGTTTTTCGATGTCCAGTTACTTCCTCGAGTTGATCTTAACGTTATTAGTAAGGATTTAGAGAATTTTCTTTGGTTTGTATAACACTCTCATTTTGTCCATATGTTTGTACAAAACTTTATCAGTCACCTATTCGACGTGTTGTTTTCAGGTGCTCGTATAAATGATGAGCTGCTAAAGCAAGATAGTTCTGAGAGGTCGGTGTATATTGAGAAGCATGAGGAGGCGCCCCCGCCAAGGGCTTCGGGGAAATGCTTGTAGGGGTTAAGAAAGCTACAAGGAGGGTTGAGGTTGGGGGTCCTGTGGCGACTGGGAAGAAGAAGAAGGATCGAGAGAGAGAGACAGACATCCTCATCTTTTGGGAATCGGAAGGCTCAACACTTTTGTGTTTGCCCTACACAAGATGTGTGGTGGGTCCCATATACGTGGTAGGGGAAGCCTATAGTGCAAGACGTGAATCGTTTAGATACTTTGGCGAATGAAATGAAAGATGAGGGTTTCTTCGAGACCTTGTATAACGCGGCCAAGCTTCTGGAGGGAAAAACCCTCAACTTTTTTTTACAAGAAGAACGGTTTTTCGATGTCTAGTTACTTCCTCGAGTTGATCTTAACATTATTAGTAAGGATTTAGAGAATTTTCTTTGGTTTGTATAACACTCTCATTTTGTCCATATGTTTGTACAAAACTTTATCAGTCACCTATTCGACGTGTTGTTTTCAGGTGCTCGTATAAATGATGAGTTGCTAAAGCAAGATAGTGATGAGAGGTCGGCGTATATTGAGAAGCATGAGGAGGCGCCCCCGCCAAGGGCTTCGGGGAAATGCATGTAGGGGTTAAGAAAGCTACAAGGAGGGTTGAGGTTGGGGGTCCTGTGGCGACTGAGAAGAAGAAGAAGGATCGAAAGAAAAAGAGAGAGATAGAGATAGATAGATAGAGAGAGAGAGAGAGAGAGAGAGAGAGAGAGAGAGAGAGAGAGAGAGAGAGAGAGAGAGATAGAGAGAGAGAGAGGGGGGGGGGGGTAAATTCATGAAAGAGATGGATGGTGTAGTTGAAGGGAGTCCCTCGTTAGGGGGTGAGAAGGAGCAGCGGAGAAAGAAGAGAGGGACTCTTCTACATATTCAATTCTACATATTCAAGGGAGGGTAGTTCTGGAGGTGCCTCATCCGAACCTTTCATGTGATGTTATTCATGATGAAGACATGTCAGATGTTTTTGCCAATATAGTTGGGGGGTCATTAGTTGGGCAACTTGTGACCGTTGCCCATACTTTGGTCTCTTAGGTGGTTTGTTGTGGGGGATACCCTTGTGACACCAATGACGAAGCCAAATCGCTCTCTCTCGGAGACATGAGTGGTCATTAGTAGTGGAGAGTCAAGGGGGAGAGGGCAATAGAGGTGATCCTCCCTCATTAGTAGGGTTCAAAAAGGCGCATGAGGTGTTTCGTCTGGCATGTGTGATGCTACCCTTATTGTAGTAGCGACTTTTGGTGCACCTGGAGGTTTTATTCCTAAAAATAGGACTTCATAGACCCGTACCAATTTGGCCGATGGAAGGGAGCTTTCATTTCTGCCGATACAAGAGGTGGAGGAACTTAGGCGACGATCAGGATTGGATCTTGAGGAGGTATGCACTTTTTGATCTTTCCCTTCTTTTATGTTTTCATATTATTGATCGTTGAAGGTTTACGTGGGGATGGTGCGCGTAACCTTTACGTGTCTTTATGTTTTGGGGTGTTAGGTATCTTTGGTGTCGAAGGAGGTGTGGGATTTGTACGATCAAGAGGTGAGCTGAGTGAGGAGTCTTGATGCTCGAGTGTAGGTTTTGGAGGCGAATGACGCATTTTACTATTCAAATGGCGTGAATTTGGAATATTAGGACGAGCATATGCAATCTTATACCAGGGTGGAGGGTGGAGGAACAAAAGATAGAGGTTGTGCATGCCATTGAGGAGCGAGGCCAACGCTGCGCAGAGTTGCAATGGGAGGTGGAGAAGGTAGATGAGGAGAAGTAGTGAGCTCTAGCCGAGGGGAGGCAACTATAAAGGTCGAATAACGAGTTGACCCAGGCGGCCGCGGAGATGACAACGGAATTGGATAGGTTGCAAGAGGCACTTCAAAGGCTGGTTAGAAAGCCAATGTGATATCGGTACGTGTGTCCTTAGAGAGGAAGGAGATGCGACAAAACTTCGAGAGAAATGAGAAGGAGATACATCTCGAGCGAGATAATCACCTGGTAAAAATGGTAAAGGATGCTAACTTAGGTGTGCTGATAAATTATAAGGGTTCACCCTACCACTACGCCTATTTTTGCAAGCATTTCATGGGGCACGTAATGTATGGCTATTGGGACTGCAAGGAGAAGAGAAAGAAGCTTGGCCTTTATAAGGATGATGCTGGTTTATCTCTGTTTTGGCCCAAGGATCTGATAGATTACGGTGTCTCTTGACGCAATCCTACCGTTATTAAGGCCTCGCGGGGGCTCCTCTAGTCTGGCCCTACTCCTTCGAGCATGAGGCCTACCCGTTTGGCGTTATGTGGTTCTGATATCTAAAGAGGAGGAGGAAGATGCACCCGGAGTTTGGTGACGCGTGAAAGATGTCTTATGGAGGCTAGGGAAGGAAAGAAGTTGGTTGCCCTTGATTTAGTTATTCCTTTTTGTAGTTACTTGTTTTTTGACCTTTCGTTTTCTTTGTGTTCTTTTTTTGGTGAAGGATATTTTGTATGGAATGTTTATATGTTTAAATAATAATAATTATGGTATTAACTTTGTATTGTGCACATGTTTATTTTTACTGTGGTTGGGATGTGATCATAATGAAAGGTCCCTTTGTCTAGGTACGGTAGCCATGCGTGGCTCAATGCGTCATTCCCCCTACTTTAGAGGGTCCTTTCAAACTCTTCCTTGTTTATTTCCTCTATATTGATTATTGATAGATGAATTTCCATTGGGTATGTATAGATATTCGAAAAAAGTTAGCAGTTTTTGCCCAGGGCCCCCTTTAGGGGGTTTCTCATCGTAAGTTCCTGTCAGGGACGGTGTTTTCGTGGATGGCGATTTGCTCGTTACCCTCTAAGGGGTGTCAAGCTATTGATTTTATGTCCCATAAGGGCCGCGCCGAGGGATTATTTGGAAGTTAAGCCTCTTTCGGTCGATCTCCCATGTAACGACATGCAAAACTCTTTGGTGTGTATGGATATGTCTCGGAGAGTGTGTGTGCCTCTTTATATTATTTTATTTTATTTTTCTTGCACCATCTAAAGAAGTCACGAGTCTCCTTTATAGGTAGTTCTCGAATTCGCAGTGTCCCTTCATTCTGTTGCAAGGCCGTAAGGCCCTTTGGGACATGGTTGTCTTTTGGGCGTAAGGAGGTCCCCTCAAGCCGTCTCTAGGGTCGCGAGATACCTTCAATGTTTTGTGTTCAAGGGATCGCGGTTCTTCTTAAACTAGTTTCATGACTAAGTTGTCCCTTCAAGTCGGTGGTCTCTATTGGAGTATCGTGTCTTTAGAGTCGGTTTAGGAAGGCATAACCTCTCTATGTAATTGTTTCAAGAAGGTGAGTTGTGTGTGCGTGATCAGAAGTCCTAAGAACGAGATCGTTCTAGAACTCAAGATTTTTTTTCGAGAGTGTGGATCTTGGAATTTAAACTGCCCTTCGTACGAGGGGTCATCGACTTTCAAGGCCAATTTGTTATTATCCTATCAGGTCACAGGTCTACGTGCTTTCGATGCCATGTACAAGGTGGGTCGTTTGGTAGGGGCTACGATTCTTATTTTAAGTTATCTATTCAATTTGGCCATATTCATCAAATAATTATGATATAACTCACTCATTAAGAGCATTAATAGCTTATTGCGACCGTTTGTTTGCTTAGATACGTGGGTTCTCCTCATTGTTCCACGATCAGCTGACATCGGGCATAGTGGGGTGGTTGTCCATTTCTCTTGTTTTGAGAAGTGACGTATTTTTGATGAAAGCTTTTCCTACTTTCGCCTAGCCCCTATAAATAGCGCGTTTCACGCATTTCTTTTCCCATTTTGACTCTATCAGACTTCGGCCATATTTTCTCTTTTCCTTGTTGGGTGACATTTTTTAGAACTTAGAGTTTCCAACTTTTAGTGTTTTGTCACTCCTCTTTTGAGTTTTCATGTATCATCTAGATTCGGGTGTTTCATATCCATCTGTCTCGAGTTCAAGTTCTACCAAGATTTCTAGTCTTTTAATTGCTCCTCCTCCCTCGGTTGCTGGTGTTGATCGGGGCTGCGGCCGATCACCGACAGTGGGACGTGGGGAGGCCGCGTTACTGACTATTGGGGCAGCTTCTCGAACTTGCTGTCAAATAGCGGTTTGGAAAACGACGGTTACCAAAGTACGACATGATCTGATAGTTTTTTGTTGGCGCAAGAGGAAATTGCTAATGATAGTGAGGGTGTTTCTTCCGCCCCTATCTCAAATCGAGCAGTGGATAATGTAAGGACAATTTTTCTTTGAGGTGAGCCTTATTGCTTAACCCTTGCGGGTGGGGAGATGGTGCCCAGTTATTTTGAACTAGGGTCGGTAGTGGGTCCCGAAAGGATCAAATCTATGCCTAGCTTTGTTTTTGAAAAAGTTTGATGGAAATATTATAATTCATACACCATTCGAGTGTGAAAATAGATCAAGAGCTAATCCTTCAGAATACTTCATATTTATGATATATATACATGTTTCCTAAAGATATAGTCCTTTTTGTTTTTTGCATTTTAATATAATTTAGTTTTCTTTTTAGCTTATTAGTAAATTTAGTTTTACGCAAGTGACATTGCTTTTGATCGAAAGAAGCGGTGACGTGCAGAGAAGTCGTGGTTGACAAAATAAGGAGCGGTGTGGCAGAGTGATGAAGAAAGGGTGCAATTCACATACCAAGGTAGGTCAATAGAGGTACGTTTCTGTTCCTGCAACAAGAGTAGCATTTGTCTCATCTCATTTTCTTTTTCCTATCTGTTGGAAAGGGAGTTCAAGTCATCACATGGATTGAGTTGCGAAAAAATATATTTTACATCTCTTGAAAGTGTTATCACAATTAGATGAATCAAAAGGCTTTATCTGTTTTTGTTCTTCATCGGGAAGTTTTTTTTTTTTTTCTTACTGAGCATTCTTATGTTAAAAACAATTCTTCTTTCATATTATTGTGAATGTATTCCAATACCTTTACTACCGTTTCAAATTATTGTGAATGATTTCTAGCACCTAACCATCCTGCCACATCACATTATTTGCCAATTACACACTTTAAGAGTTGATTGAGGTACTTGCATCACCAGATGAGCAAACAAAATGCAATGCATTGTCATTTGTTGTTTAAGAGTTGGTATTCAGGATTTCTTAATAATTGTTGGAACTTTTTTGCGTTGAAGTTCTACACACCGTTGATGATTACAGTTTTCTAGAATGTTAGTTAGGTTGAACTTTGTTTTGAAAGGTTTAATTCACCCTACCACTTCCATTCTCCATGTTACGTGTGCACGGACAACGCTTCACATAATATTAGACTCTTTTATTAATTTCTTTGTAGCATGAACATCTCTTCAATCTTCATATACTTTTGCATATTTGTACCTTTAGTCGTATTTAACCAAAATTCTATTAAAAAAAAATATCAGGTTAACTTATTTTCGAATTTTCACGTATACTAGCGAAGGTGTGGCTTTAACGACGTTTTCTCTTTTTCCTTTAACAGATCTGATCCATTGTTTCTATCATAATCTTTGTTTCATCGATTAAGGTCTTCAATTTCTACCAGTGCATTTCTTCTCTTTGTGGAGTTACTAACTCTTCAGTTGTGGGCTGATTGTTTTGTAGTTTCTATTTTTTACGCTTTGTTTGACAGCGCTGTATATCTCAAATCTAAGGATTGCGGCCACCTTTAAATCTCAGGGGATTTAACAATCTATCTTGGATTGTTAAGCTAACTATGAAAACACTCATATAGGTATTTCAGGGTTGGCAAAAGCGATCCAGATCCACTGATCCTTTAGTATTTGATCCAGATTCATAGAATGCGATCCACTATAGATCCTCTCAGACCCGGATTGGATATGGATCTACTGGATCGAAGATGGATCTGGATCCGTGCGGATCCGCCTATTGATCCACTTGGATCCGCACTGATCTGCCACTACCTACTAAATTCCGTGGGGATTCGAATGCGGATCTATGAAGATCCATTGTTGGATATATACAGATCCACCAACATTTAAAAGAATTCATAAATATTAAAAAAAAATATCAGCCAATAGTAATAACTAATGAGAAAATATACATTTAATTGTATTTACATAAAAAATAACATATAAAGCAAATGGTTTACCCGGATCCACCTATGGATCCATGAGGATATGACCTTGGATCTGTACCGATTCGTTCATGGATCCAAGCGGATTTGGTCTTTGATCCGTGAGAATCCACCTTTGGACCCATGTGGATCCGATTTTTGGATCCTGAATTTAGAAGCTTTGAATTAGTGAATCCACATGGATTTGGTTCGAATCCAATCCAGATCCGATCAAATGAAAATCCATTATAAGTGGATATTATTTGGATAAAATCCTATTGAATTAAATTTTATTAGATTGGACCTGTATTGGATTGGATTGACCATTTGCCACCCCACCGTATTTTGATAATTATTTGTGTATCCCGCATTTTCACTATGTGAGATGAGAATGCAACTTGCATATAACCACGACATTTTTCATTGTGGTTGTTTTTAGATCTCGGCTTTATGCAATATTGAATTGGTGTCGTCCATAATGCTAATGAATCTTTTTAATGTTGTCTATTTTCTTTGTAAACATGCCTACTACAGCACTTGGTACTCATTATGATTTATGATATTCACGAGGATATTACAAAGAGCAAGTTCATTAATTTAGATTCCTGGTCTGCGCTAAAGATTTAATGTTATATGGTGATACTCTCAATGGTTCAATATTATTAATGAAACGTCTTCTTAGCTCACATCGCTCCAAGTTGTTTGATTGATAAAAAGGTCAAGCGTATCTAAAGTTTTTTCTGTAACAAAGTACTTAAACTTGCAAGAGTGTCTTCAATTTTGATAACTGAATACTGATAAATTGTTTGAATGAAAGGGTCGATTCATCTAAAATTTAAAATTAAAATAGAAAAAAAAATCCAAACCAAATCCTAATCTTACCTATCCCCTCATGGTTACAAAAAAATGAAAAAATGATTTTGTCAAGTTGGTACTTTTATTTTTATTGATCACCTTAAATATGCAAGATAATTCATTAAAATAAAATTATATTCTGCACTAAAGGAGGATTTACTAAGAGTCGGAGCAATGTTGGTTAGGAGAGCTTATGCGCTTTTGAAAGAGTTTAGTTTTGGAGATGTACTAATCCTAAAATTGTGTCTGAGATATGATTACTCGTACTTTCAGAGATTGCGGGTTGTTTGCTTAGTGGGATAGGAACGAGATTAGTTTTCAAGCTTAATCACAAAATTCGTTTGGTTTCTGAGATTAAAGTGAAATTAATATTGGATTTACTTCACTACCCATAACATCTCTAGAAAAGGGCATCCACCATTGCTAGAAACACCCTCGCCGGCCACATCTTCGATTTAATTCAGAAAACCTTCGAGATATGTATTCAATTTTATTTTCTTACTGTGGATAGTGGCTGCAATATCAATCTCCTACTCAATTGCAAGCATATTCAAAGATTTGATGCTTAATCAGTTTTGATTGAAAACTTCAAGTTATATACTTACTATGTTAATAAAAAAGAGGCGGAATAGAAATCCAGTATGTATCTAACTGGAAGCTCTTAATCACAATATTTGCTGGTTTTTTCATAAAAAGCCTAAGCTCTCCAATTATTTTAACATAATTTCCTTCATATTTTTATGTACCTTTGTCAAAGTCACCATGCTCTGAAATAGATTTTATTATGAAGCCTGACTTGTAATCCTCTTTTTTGTCTTGAGCTCTATGCTAAATTTTTGTTTTATTTTAAAGTTAAGTTGTAGTGATGATTGACGTTTATAAGTTAACTAAATATTGCATCGGTAAGCTGCTACATATTTGCTTACATTCAACTGCATCGTTGTTGAAAATTTGATTAATTGCAGCGGTAGTGCAACTGCAAATTATACGAAGAATACATATGTTCATACACTTTTCGTATCTCAGACTTTTCTCTAACAGATCCTTATAATTACGTTGTTGGTCGTATGCTTATGAACTGAAAAAAAAAAAATATATATTAGTATGTGATATATATGCATAGATAGATTTTTACAACACACACACACACATATATATACATATATTAAAAAGCACCTAATTTGCAGCTGCATCGCTGCTGCAAATTTGACTAATTATAGCAGCAATGTAGCTGCATATTAGAAGCAAATTGTTGCAGCAGATTTTCTCCTGGCGACGACAAAATCAATAAACAATGGTAGCAACAGATGTAAAAATTCCTCGACTCGAAAGTGCTTTTATTTAGCCATTAAACTGTGGCAACAACAAACATATAAAATCATCTAGAAAGGAACTAAGTCAGCCACAAAACCATGATAGTATCAAAAGTATAAATTAATCCATAAAAGAGCCACGTCAACCATAAAACAATAGCAGCGATAGAAAAATATTTGTAGAGTAGAAGTCATATTCAGAGCACAACTTCAATGCATTTAAAGCACATTTCCCTTTAGAAGCATTTGGAGGAATCTAGGCTTCAATAACTCTTTTAATTTAATTTCAAAAAGAGCTCTCCCTTTGCTATTCTCGGAACTGTCCAAGGACCTACGCTTCCTGGATTTGACATGCTTCTTTCCTTTACTATCAGATCCATGCACTACAAGAAAAAGAGGTCATTAGGGACCGCAAATTAGCGACCGCCAAGCGGTCGCTAGTCTTCAGCGACCGCATTGGTCAATAGCGACCGCTTAGCAGTCGCTATTGAGGTCATTAGGGACCGCAAAATAGCGAATGTTAAGCGGTCCCTAATGACCTCAATAGGGACCGTCTGAGCGGTTCCTAAGACGGTCCCTAATGACCTAAATAGGGACCGTCTGGGCGGTCCCTAATGTGGAATAATAGGGACCGCCCAGACGGTCCCTAATTTTTACAATAGGGACCGCCCAGCGGTCCCTAATTTCTACAATAGGGACCGCTTGGCAGTCCCTATTGTTAATTTAGGGACCGCTTGGCAGTCCCTACTAATATTTATACATCAAAATTATAAATTTTTCGATGGTTCGAGGTGACTCGTTGTTCGAGGTGCCGCATAACAATAAGTACAACGACACATTGTATATCCAAACATTATACAAGGAGAACGGGCCGCTTTGAAGATTTTCCTACTATTTTGTACGACGAATGACATAATGACAAATTAATTCGATCTACATATATACGTATAATTAATGAATACTTGATCTAATGATTATGCCTCATAATCGTATCTATGCTAACGTTTGTGAAGTAAATCATAAACACGGATAACAATAATTAATTAGTTGTACATTTGTGAGATATATCTTGAACGTTAATAACTCGATCAATCGCAATTAATCTATTACTTCACAACTAATCTACTATAAGGTTGGTTTTGCAATCATTTATTACTTCAATTTATATATTACAATGAGTTTGGTTGTTTACAATCACAAACACAACAACATCAATAAAAAAAAATCGATTTTTTAGTATGAATATTAGTAGGGATCGTTAAGCGGACCCTAATTTGACATTAGGGACCGCTTAACGGTTCCTAAAATCAAAAATTTTAAATTTTTGGCGAAATTTTTTGGCGGAAGTGAGGGGGAAATTTGAATTTTCACCAAATCAAATCTCAACCGTCGATGAAATCCTAATCTACGGTCATAAGTACCCATCATGTCTTTAACACGGATCGCCAAAAATCGATTTTTAAGTATGAATATTAGTAGAGACCGTTAAGCGGTCCCTAATTTGACATTAGGGACCGCTTGGCAGTCCCTATTGTAAAATTAGGGACCGCTTGGCAGTCCCTACTAATATTCATACATCAAAATTATGAATTTTTCGATGGTTCGAGGTGCCGCGTTGTATGTTTAGTTCATAATAACCATTGGAATAGTTAAAATAACAATAAGTACAACGACACATTGTATATCCAAACATTATAAAAGGAGAACATGCCGCTTTGAAGACTCTCCTACTATTTTGTACGACGAATGACATAATGACAAATTAATTCGATCTACATATATACGTATAATTAATGAATACTTGATCTAATGATTATGCCTCATAATCGTATCTATGCTAACGTTTGTGAAGTAAATCATAAACACGGATAACAATAATTAATTAGTTGTACATTTGTGAAATATATCTTGAACGTTAATAACTCGATCAATCGCAATTAATCTATTACTTCACAACTAATCTACTATAAGGTTGGTTTTGCAATCATTTATTACTTCAATTTATATATTACAATGAGTTTGGTTGCTTACAATCACAAACACAACAACATCAATCAAAAAAAATCGATTTTTTAGTATGAATATTAGTAGGGACCGTTAAGCGGTCCCTAATTTTACAATAGGGACCGTTAAGCGGTCCCTAAAATCGAAAATTTTAAATTTTTGGCGAAATTTTTTGGCGGAAGTGAGGGGGAAATTTGAATTTTCACCAAATCAAATCTCAACCGTCGATGAAATCATAATCTACGGTCATAAGTACCCATCATGTCTTTAACACGGATCACCATCTTAAACCGTCGATTATCTAAAATCATCCAACGGACAAAAACCAATTGAATATATATATATATATATATCTCACCACTCTTACACCCATTTCACTATCTCCAAAAAACACTATCTTCTTTTCACCAACACAAAAACACTTAATTTTTTTTTCTTATTTTCACCAACACAAAAACGTTTCTTCTTTTCACCAACACAAGATTTTCTTCATTTTCTTTTCTTTCACTTTCTTTATTTTGGATCTTCATTTTCTTTTTTTCACCAATACAATCTTTTTTTCTTATTATTTCTTTATTTTGGATCCACATTTAATATTCTTCACTTTTGATTTCATGTTTTTGATTTCATTCATGTTTTTGATTTCATTCATTTTATATTATTACTCATTTTATTCATCTTTTCACATTCTTTTATTCTTTCATCTCAATTGTCATTATATTAACTTTTTACTCAATATTTTATTGTTTTCAATTTGTTAAAATTACAATTTTACAAAAAAAAATAATTATATTCCGGATTAAATCCGGAATATAATTGTAGTTTTTTTTTATTTTTTCTGGAGGTCATTAAGGACCGCTTAACGGTCCCTACTAATATTCATAGAAATTCTACGAATATTAGTAGGGACCGCCCAGACGGTCCCTATTGTAAAAATTAGGGACCGTCCCTATTATTCCACATTAGGGACCGCCCAGACGGTCCCTATTGTTAAATTTAGGGACCGTCTGGGCGGTCCCTATTGTTCCACATTAGGGACCGCCCAGACGGTCCTTATTGAGGTCATTAGGGACCGCTTAACAGTCGCTAAATTGTGGTCCCTAATGACCTCAATATGGACCGCTTAACGGTCGCTATTGGCAAGCGACCATGGTCAATAGCGACCGCAAAATAGCGACCGCTAGACGGTCGCTACCCCCCTCAATAGCGACCGCAGGGGGGTTATTAGAGACCGCCCATGCAGTCCCTAATGACCACTTTTTCTTGTAGTGATGCTTAGACACGGGCTCCTCATTTCGTCATCCTCCACTCCATCCATCCCCGCATCATTGCTAGAGTTATCATCAAGATCCACAACATTTTCACCATTTGGGTTGTTTAGTTCGAGATTGTTCAAAAGATCTTGAATGGCGGCATTAACATCTTACGCACCTTCACCAGCGGCTCGATCTACCCCGAACACATCCACCCAGTCGTCATAGTAAGGGTATGGCTTATTGAGGTATTTTATGATCTCAGTATGAACCTATATGCAAGTTCTGAAAGAAAGGGTTAAAAGTTTATCATTTTTGGAAGAAAAAAAATGCATACCACATTGTATTTAAACTTGTGATAAATACATGCTTACCCTCTTGTACTCAACCCACACATTTTTTAAGCATGTTCCCTTTACCAAATGACGCATCCCCGCTAGTCTTGAAGAGGATAAACAATCGATTGTACACTTTTTTAACACAACGAGTTTTGATTTAATATGTGGATTGCCTTATAACGTAGTATCCGGAAAGTGCTCCCTTATCATGTTCAAAAATGTCATTACGTAACCGGACCTGAATCTGTTATCCGCTTTCCATCCTTTAGCTTTCATCTCTGTAAGACATGCTATAAGTACGCCCTCTTCTTCTTTGCTCCATATGTAACAACTTTGTGGGGTTTAGACGTCTGACTTTGTGGGGATTTACGATGAGAAGAAACCATAGAATTGGAGACGAATTAATACACACCGTATGACGTGAAATTGAACGATGAGAGACGACTGCAAAATCTCCTTCAAAATTCTAAACCTAGCTGAATGAAGTAGGTATTCAGTCTTCAAATAAACTTGCATGTGTAGTAGATCATGTGCAGATTTGTTGACGTTGTGATGAAATATTCAAAGTTATTTTGAGGATATAAAAGTAAATTAGTAGATTTGTTTAAATCTCATTAAGAAGAGATTACATTAACCTTAGGGTAGGGGGTGGGGTGGGGGTGGGTATGCGATTGGATAATCTTAATAATAACGGAATACATGCCAAATTCGCGGTAATCTAAAAACTGCCCGATAGTTTATCTCGCGAACCAAATCAGAGATTAGGCAAGATAAGTGAGATATCCCACCTAATCTCAGAGCCAAACACGTTCTCAGTCTTTAGATAAGGAAAAAGATCACTTTGTCATACCATAGCGTTTGGAGGTAAAGTGTTTTTTATCCTTTCAGATAATTCGAGTACAATCATGCATATATGTAAAGTCTTCTTCTACCATTTTGATATTTCACTTGTAAAACAAAAAGAAACATTAGAGAAATGTAATTCTTTTATAACATTTACGTAGATATTTTGCATCATATACTATTTGCTTCATACCACAAATTTGTGTATGTTTCTATAAAGTATGTATAAACTATTTGAGGGAGTTTGGTTCCGTGAATTAGCTAGGTGGAATAAGGTGTCTAATTTGATTTAGTAGTTGTTCGCGAGATTCCGTTGTTGTGCTTTGAGCAAAAAGTTGCTCGACCCACAACTATAGCACCTAATAACTAAAATAACAATAGCTACCTCCCTAACGATTATATAATCTCACTTTTGTCACTAAACTGCTTGATGCAAAATAACTCATTTGTCTTAGCTTAATAATTATACATTATAATTATATTTGTTGATGTACATTATATTATATACTATAGTTATAATTATATTATATACAGAGATACATTATAATACATACTTTAATTATATATATTGTAATGATACGTTATAATTATATACATTACAAATTATATGCATGTACATTGTAATTATATTCAGAAATAAATTATAATTATACACATTACAAAATTATAGGCACATATATTATAATTATATGCATTATGATTATATACATTTACATTAATTATACATTATAAATTTAAACATAATAATTATATGCATGTACATTATAATTAAGTCATTATATGTACATTATGATTATATACTACTATATATACATTATAATTATATACGGAGATGCATTATAATTATTTCTTATACTTTATAAATATATACTTAAATCACATATATTATAATTATACGTTATAATTATATATATTACAAATGGTGGGCATGCATCTTGTAATTATATACGAAGATACGTTATAATTATATATTATACTTTATAACTATATACTTATATATATATATAAATCTATACATTATGATTATATATATTACAAATAATGGGCATGCACATTGTAATTATATACGGAGATACATTATAATTATATACATAACGAATTATAGGCATGTATGTTATAATTCTATACATTAAAAATTATAGCCACATCCATTATAATTATACACATTACAAACAATAGGCATGTACATTATAATACATACATTATACTTTAAACTTATATACATTATACATTATACTAATATACAATAACTATACAATAACTGTCTACATTATAAAAATTTGGGGAAAATAAGGAGACATGCCATGTCCATTTTAGACATCAATATGAGAGACATTTTAATCAAATTGCTAAACTTAGTATTATTGAACCAAAACGAATATTATGTACAGATGTAAAATAGTAACAATCCTCTCGTTACTAACCCAAAATGAATATTAAAAGCAGTTATTAAATAATCAAACATATAAACTGAATTTTAGTAACAACTGAAATAAACAACCAAAATACCCGCTTAGATTACAGCTTTTGCCTTGAAGAGTAAATAAACAATTCTATTATTTTCGAAGAGACGAAGGCGGAATCAGTTCACAAGCAAGTAGTAGCCATGGCGTCGGACCAGGAAATAGGCCAATGCGTGGAAGCGGTGCTCCGTCACTCCGACCCTAACGCCGTCACTTCCCTAAACGCCGTCGTACAACAGCTCGAAGCTAACCTAGGTATAAGCCTTGCCCACAAAGCCGGGTTCATTAGAGACCACATCACCTTCCTCCTTCACACCCACCTCGTGCCGCCAAAAGACCCTTTTGCCCCCTCTCCCACACCCACATTTACCCACCCTTCTCCCTCAACCCCATTTCGCCTTCCAGCCACATCAGCAGCAGCCACCGCAACAGGCGAAAAATGTTGCCGAAAGACCCAAAAAATAAGTTTTTTTTTCTTTTTTCTTTTTGTTAATTAATGCCCCCTTTTATACTTGATTTCACGTCAATGTGTTTCTGCTCGAGAGTTATTCAGGATTAGGGTTTTTGTTTTTGTTTGTTCAATCGGGCCTTAATTATGTGGTAGATTCGGGTTCGTGGGAGCTCGAGAATGAGAATAAAGATTCGATTTTTACGGTTATTTTTTCAACTTTTATTTACTCCAACAAGTGCTGAATTTTGATGCACACAAATGTAGTTCCTTTTTGAGCATGCAAATATTAATTTGTGTCCTGTTACAATTTTTTTCTTTTTTAGTGCAACGGATAGTGTACACTGACAAGGTTGCTTTTTACAATTAGAAATTTAGCCATGTTTCTCATTAAATTAATTACCTACCTATGCTCAGTGTGCTTTATTTCAAGCTTTAAATTGTTTTCTCTATGTTTAAGGGGTATAAGTTATCAAGCAGCAAAGTTTCTATCCTTGTAAAAATGGGAGATACTATCATAATCTTTCAATGTTAATGTTAGTCATATATACATGTTGATTTCAGCGCTTCGGTTGGAACCAAAAGAAAAGGTGGTCCAGGAGGTCTTAACAAGGACAGAGGTTTCTGCCCACTAAATCTACCAGCACCTTTAATACTCCCAAGATTGCTATTTTTCTTGTCAAACTAAAGAATTGCTTCTTTCTGTTCCAGATCGTGAAACAGTTGTGGGCATACATTAAAAAACACAATCTTCAAGATCTAGGTAACAAGAAAAGGATTATATGTGATGATGCTTTGCGCCTGGTCCTTGAGACAGACTGCACTGACATGTTCAAGATGAATAAGTTGCTGGCTAAGCACATTCTGACGCTTGATCCAACGAGTATGTAAAATAAACATGAGTTCAATATCTTATGTACGAAGTTTTTGTTAGTAATTCCCCTTACAGAAAGCTAAAATGGTTGCAGAACAATCAGTTCCAGCTAAGAAATTGAAGGTTAAAGACGAGCCTGCAAAGCAACATACTGATTATAGCTCTTCCACTATGGTAATATCAGTTGCGCTTGCTAAATTTCTTGGAACAGGAGAAAGGGAGATGCTCCAGTCAAAGGCTTTGGGACTTGTCTGGGAGTACATAAAAATTAACCAGCTGGAGGTTTGTGCTTCATAATCCGTATGCTAGCTCTTTATCATGTGTAGAGAACTATCTGGCATGTCTTTCTACACTGCTATTAAATAGCAGCCTAATATTTATTGGGGTTAGCATCCTGGTTTTATTTGTGGACTAACCCTGTTAATGCTTGCCTGCAGATTCAAGCATTTTTTTTTTTTTTTTTTTTTTAATTTAACTGAAAGTGCTGGGTGATCTAATCGAAAAAATAAAAGATCATCAAAAATAAAAAAACCCAGTATTAATGGTTGGTTATGGTACATATTAAAAATCATATAATCTAAGGTAAAAGTTGCGTTGTAGATGTGCATTTTTGCATTCCTACTTTACTGGCGAAACTTGTGAATTGTTTCAAACTTGATGTGGTAGATGTCTGTGTACCGAACATCCCCTGGCTGCATTTAATTTTTTTTAACATGTGCCTATTTGTTGTTGGTAATATTTCGTGTTCTAAATCTGTATGGTAATGGCCTATAGAAAATAAAAATAGAACTGTATGGTAATGGAATTGACTCGTTTTCCTCTGCTTTCATTATGCAATGCTTGGAACCCATTACTTCTGCGTAATGTATTTTCTTTTGACGTCTTGCTTACTTTTGTACGATCCCGCGAGGCCTATGGTCATCAATTGTGATGCAAAGCTTTAGGAACTATGTGAGAGCATTTTGGCATTGGGAATCCAGGAGGTGCTTGCACGCAATCATTTACGTAAGGGATAGTAATAATTGGCTTGCATGTCAATCTTTTGTGAAAAGGTATAGTAATAATTTTGATTGGATGTGAATACACGTAGTTAAATTTGCATGTTTTTTGTTGGACTATTTATGTGGACCTTAATCGACAATCGATTTCCTTATGGTACTTGCCTCCCTCTTTGGCAATTCCTTATCATACCCAAATCTTTCAATTTCCAACTTTGATTCCATTCAGACACATGAGCTGCCCTTTTCCTATTGAAGGTTTTTATACTTTCAACCACACACAGTTATACTTAGGGCTTAGGGCTGAGAACGGGTAACCCACGGGAAATGTTCCCGCGGGAGAATTTCCCGTCACACTCCTTTACAACGGGACTATGAGGGACGAGATTCTCTCTAGTCGAGGGACGGGAACGGGAGTCATTCTCCGATTCCCACGGGAGGAGGGAATCCCACAATTTTTTATAAGATATAATTACTAGGTTTACTGGGGATTTAGTTGCAAAATAAAAAACACATGTTATGCGAGTGCGTATGAGAAATATTAGGAATTAGACAACTTTTTATTGCTAGTTATTTAAATTTTGATATTTATTTATTTGTAATGGTTAGACAACTTGTGTCTTGTGAGTTTTGAGTCGCGAAGGGTTTTCTTTTGAGATTTAGATAGCGGATTGCGATTTTTGAATGTGATTCGGGCTAGTTATTGGATTATGATTCGTGTTAACAGGTCGGTACTCGTTATTAATGTAAAAAAGAAGACATCTTTTAAAGATGAAAACACACGTTTTGTGCTAGATACAATCTGGAAATCGGAGGGATTCCCATGAGAATCCCTTCAATTTCCATTGTTAAAAAGTGACTAATTCGAGATTAAAAAATGGCGGGATTAAGGGATCCTTTGGTGAGGGATCCCTTCAACTGGAGGGATGGGAATTGGAGTGAGTTTTTGAATCCCACAACGTGGGATCCCTTGACGAGGGATCCCACGTCATGGGATCCCATCCCTTCCCCACCCTAGTTATACTGCATTGGACGACTAGGCTTCTTTTCGTTTATTTAAATCATGGAAGGTCACCCAAACAAATGTCTATTATACCTCTCAATAAATTACATCCACGGTGTTAACAGGATGATAATTCACCTGCTTAAATAAAACAATGAACCAATTACTGGAATTACCAAATATATTATGCGACCTAATTCTGCAATACAGGTATCACACCTCTCGGAGCGCATTTCCGACAAAAGCCAACATGAAGAATGCAAGGCTAAGGCAGAATCTCATAAATGAAGGCTCTCGGAACTCATGCTACTGACCAAGAAAAGTAAAGCTCTCGGAAACAGGGCCCCAACGGACAACATTCCCAGAACCTTGACAAAAAAACCTTCCTTGACTATACATTCCAAACACGAAAGCTCTCGGAACACTACTCTCAACGATCAGACTAAAAATCAGAACGTTACTCAATTAACCTCTCTGGACACTCGGAGAAAGAAAAACACCTACC
Organism: Linaria vulgaris; assembly: GCA_948329865.1. Classification (NCBI taxonomy): domain Eukaryota; kingdom Viridiplantae; phylum Streptophyta; class Magnoliopsida; order Lamiales; family Plantaginaceae; genus Linaria; species Linaria vulgaris. The sequence goes on from OX415252.1 coordinate 80,070,121, forward strand.
CACGATAGCTCAAAAACCTCTCGGAAACCAACTCACCCCCACCCTCTCGGAAAATACCTTGAAACACTTACTTCAGAATACGCATCTCTCGGAAAAAGCATTATCATTAAACGGGAATGCTCCAAACTTGGTCCTCGAAGCTACCATTAGAGACAGCAAAGAAAGTAATCTACCCCGTATCACAAAGAAGACCAAAGCCCTCGGAAAGGATACAGTCAGCACTCAAAGTGAACACGTTATCTTATTGGCTGAATAAACATTGTAACACGTGTAAACATAACCACATGCATAACGACACCTGTAAACACATGCACCATGACACCTGCCCCTATCAAAACCTATATAAAGGAAGATATCAAGGAAAGGAGGGAGGACGAGACTGAAAATGGTAAGAAAATCCACTCGGATAAAAGAATGAAGTATAGTCAATAAAAGGAAGGAAAAATCTTGTCATAGCATTTAGCCTTTGAACCACGGGCAAAGGCGTTCCAACCTTAATAAATAATTCAGTTAATAGGAAATAATTCTAAACTCGTTAACAAAATGGCGCCGTCTGTGGGAACTACACAAGATTTGTCTCCAGGGACGTCCAAATTCGAAGGAATTAGCGAGTGCTACAGTATTAACACAGTCACGCACCAAAGATAAGTATTCTTCTCTCACTATTATATGATAAATTAGATTATAATATCTCTGTCAAGAAATCACGACTCATGTAAATACGTGGAAAAGGAACAGAGCCCAGGTAAGTATTTCCGAGAGCGGTCATTCTAGGAAATTTCACCCTCTTATCAAAGGCTTTTCGAAAGTCTAAATAAGTAAAAGAGAAAGGTATGAACAAATCTACTCGGAATAATTCTTTGAAAGGACGTGAAAATATTTACCACTCTAAGCATCAACGACTACCTATGATTCTCTCCTCGAAGATAGAATTATGATTGAGCTGCCCAAAGTATAATAGGCTACGAAGGCGTGCCAGGGGATACTCCTATTTAGGAAAGTATATCCCCCCCAAAATTGCACTGCAAATAGACACGCTATGCTAAGAGTTACTTGGCCAGTAAGAGTGGGAAGTTTTCTCATTTCTGTAAACTCAATCTTAAAAAATTCTACAATAAGAGGAAAGAAACTAAGTAGTCATAATATGCAGAAGAGTTGTGTGATTATAAACACGGAAAAGAAAAAGTTTTGTTCCAAGTAAGAAATGTTTCATTCCAAAATAATACCATTACAAAAAAAAAAAAAAAAAAAACTAAGTACCATTACATAAAGAGTGTTCACAAATTAAAAACTACTGAGATTGGAGGGGTTGAACACTCGATGAATCAGGGATTGGTTCCGAAGTAGGGGGGATAGGAACACCCACTGAAGAAGGAACACCCGAGGAGGTAGCTTGAACTCCAACGTGGAGGAAGTCCGCCGAGGATCGCGGGAGGATAGCAGAAAAAGGCACTCGAGATGGAGAGGAGGAAGTGGGAGGACGTCGAGTACTACTCTTCTGATAGAGGTCGAAGGCCTCTTCCAAAGTTGGCCTTTTCATCTCCGCGATATTAACCACCCGCGGGTCCAAACGGGGGTTAACCTTCTGTCGTACCTGCCCGAAACACTGAAGGAATCCCCACATAGCAGATCCCGCCAAGTACCCCTGGTGTTTACGGAGGTACACATCCCCCACTTGGATAGCAGTCTCCTCTCGGGCCTGCTTAACCGCCGTGTCCACCCTTTGTTGCACCTCCTCAGGAAGAACGCCTCCCGTAGCCGTAGCCTGTGCCAGCTTCGCGTTAAGAATATCCACCTGGCCCAGTGCCTCCGAGAGGTGCTGCTCCAATTCTTTTTGCTTGGTCTCCCAAGCCGTCTTCTCGCCCTCGAGAGAAACTACCCTGTCCTTCAGCACTAGACCAGAAGCTTCCATCTCCTTTACGGAGGAGAGAAGCTGCTTGTTCTCCCCCCTCAGGTCTTGATTGTGCCGCGAGACCTTGGCAAAAGCCACCTCATACTTCCCTACCTTCTCTAGCAGGCTATTCTGTTCTACCTCCAGTTTCCGAGACCTCTCCTCAGCCGCACTCGCCAATTTTTGTAACTTCTCAACCTCGAGTAACAGAAGGGGAAGCATTTTAGGTGCCTAAGAAAGCAAAATAGAAGAATAAAGATCCCGACAAAGGATCTTAAAGTAAATTATTAATTAGATAAAGAACTTACCAGCATGGCCACGTTGTTGACACAAGCCCGGGTAAACTCCCACCCGTCTGCTGGCAAGGAATTGGCGGCAGTGAGGTATCGAGTCACCGTCTCGAGTGCCTCCTGAGCATCTTCGGTGCTAGGCTCTCGTCCTAGAACGGGAGCCTTGGAAGATGAGAGCCTCTCAGAAGATACCACCCCCGCCAATGGAATATGGGTGACTATGGGACTGTCGGATTGGACGGCCGTGAAAGGTCCCGGGGGAGGAGCACTCGCAAGCGGAGGACCCGCAGCCAAAATCTCGTCCAGCAAGCTCATGGTGTCGAATGCTGGAAGGAAAGCAGAGTCGGCAGGAAATGATCCCTCTTCCACACCAAAAAACTCTTCGCCTCCTACAGAATCAGAAAGTTAATATAAATAAAAATACCTTTCTGACTACCTAAAAGCAGTTATCTAAAGCACACTTCTATACTCCAAAATATTTCAAGAACACGTACCTTTCGGAGGGGTCGCCAACAGGGCGTAAGAATCCCCTGATAACTCCGACGACGAGGGTATGCGGATGACGCCAGGAGCTGGTAAGGCCGTCTCCTCTATCCCAACTTCATCTTCACCATCCCCTATGGTGAATCCCCCCTTTGGACCTGCACTGGCAGAGGTCACAGTTAACTCTACTTCCTCGGGGGTATCGGATGTCCCGCTAGACGACCGGGACGTAACCTCCACAGTCTTGGAAGGAGTTCCTCCTTGCTCCCCTTCTGCGACCTCAACAGTTCCACCCTCTCCTAGGGTAAACTTCTTCTTCTTGCCCACCACAGCCTCACTATCCACCATAAAGGGCTGTAGAACACTCACTATCAAAGAGATCATAAGTTAGATAAAGTGAAAAGAAAAACCAGTAAGATAGTAGATAGGAGGGTAAAAAACTCACCAAACGTATCAAACAACTTCTCGGGAACAGCCAAATGAGTGTCGATTTTGTCTATCGGAGTGATATACTTTAATCCTGCGGTCCGATAGAGGCGAATAAAGTCCTTTGACTCCACAAGAGGCTTCGCGGAGAACACCGGTGAAAACACCAGTGTGTCGTCCATCACTCTGTCGGGGAATGTAGGCACCCTCCAGGTCATAGGTATGTCCCACGACCCCACAGCTGGGTTGATGAAGAAGAATTTATTCTTCCACGAGCTATGGGAGGTAACCATACCCTCGGAGATCCTATCATCCTTGTCTCGATGAGTGAAACAGTAAAAAGGACCCCCCCGGGAGATTGCTTCAGCTCGAATACAGCAAAGAACCTATCCCTCGTACACTCGAGACCTCTCACCAGGCACCAGAACACGAACAGAGCTAGTGACGAAAACGAGTTTGGAGCGAGCTGACTCGGACAAAGATTGCAGTAATTAAAAATGTCACAGAAAAAAGGCGGGAAAAAAGTACGTAGCCCCGCCTTTACCTGCGGGTAATACACTGTCAGGTACCCTTCAGGAGGAGCATCACCCCGTTGATGAGCCTCCGGCACCGTTATCTCGATATTACGGCCGGAAACACCAAGCTCCTTAAACAAGTTCTTGATTTCTTTCTCGGTGGCGGTGCTACCCACTTTCTGGGTAACGCGTGGAGCGCCACCTTTCTCAGCCGTCTTCTTCATCCTTTTCGATTTCCCTGCACCACCACTACCGCTTGCACCCACCGCCGCGGAACTTCGCTTTCGCGAAGATTGAAACCCTAAACCCGCCGCCCCTCCAGTACCGGAAGCACCCGAAACCAAATTTGTGGTAGATTGCGACGCCATCAAAACAGAATTTTGGAAAGAAAAGATTAGCAGAAAATTGCAGAGAGGAAAAAAGTGCGCCTTGAGAGAATTTGCTTAGTATGCAAGTGAAAGTAATGGGTGAAAAAGAGGGTTTTTAAACCCTACGCCCACTACACGTCTTAAATGACCACTAAGCGTGCCACGCCTCACGATTGAAAATCGTGCGTGATAACACGTCTCCTCGGTTTATGAGAGAATAACGGTTAAAACTCTTCGATTTCTGCACCCAACTTAAAGCGTGGCATTAAAATCTCCACTAACTGCATTTAAGTTGCAGACAATTAAAATTATACCATAAATTATAATTAATGACCCCAAATAATGACCTACGAGGGTACATTTGGAAAATACGACGAAAAACACTCGGAGAGTATCACGATACTCCTCGCCTTTCTAAAGACAAAGCCAAGAACGAGGGAATTGTCAAACAAAACATACATGTCACTGACTAGTCAAATGACGAATGTTTACGACACCCCTGAAGAGTTCTACGAGGCCTTGTGAACTGTTCCCCGCATACAAGACAAAATCTACGATAATAGATTTCCCCTACCCCTCAAAAGTTTCTAGTACAGTAGCAATAACTAACTGCACTAGAAACTGGGGGGGTTTGTTAACAGGATGATAATTCACCTGCTTAAATAAAACAATGAACCAATTACTGGAATTACCAAATATATTATGCGACCTAATTCTGCAATACAGGTATCACACCTCTCGGAGCGCATTTCCGACAAAAGCCAACATGAAGAATGCAAGGCTAAGGCAGAATCTCATAAATGAAGGCTCTCGGAACTCATGCTACTGACCAAGAAAAGTAAAGCTCTCGGAAACAGGGCCCCAACGGACAACATTCCCAGAACCTTGACAAAAAAACCTTCCTTGACTATACATTCCAAACACGAAAGCTCTCGGAACACTACTCTCAACGATCAGACTAAAAATCAGAACGTTACTCAATTAACCTCTCTGGACACTCGGAGAAAGAAAAACACCTACCCACGATAGCTCAAAAACCTCTCGGAAACCAACTCACCCCCACCCTCTCGGAAAATACCTTGAAACACTTACTTCAGAATACGCATCTCTCGGAAAAAGCATTATCATTAAACGGGAATGCTCCAAACTTGGTCCTCGAAGCTACCATTAGAGACAGCAAAGAAAGTAATCTACCCCGTATCACAAAGAAGACCAAAGCCCTCGGAAAGGATACAGTCAGCACTCAAAGTGAACACGTTATCTTATTGGCTGAATAAACATTGTAACACGTGTAAACATAACCACATGCATAACGACACCTGTAAACACATGCACCATGACACCTGCCCCTATCAAAACCTATATAAAGGAAGATATCAAGGAAAGGAGGGAGGACGAGACTGAAAATGGTAAGAAAATCCACTCGGATAAAAGAATGAAGTATAGTCAATAAAAGGAAGGAAAAATCTTGTCATAGCATTTAGCCTTTGAACCACGGGCAAAGGCGTTCCAACCTTAATAAATAATTCAGTTAATAGGAAATAATTCTAAACTCGTTAACACACGGAAAGAAAAATAAAGCTTCTGGAGAATATAGAACTAGACTATTTTTAAGCGCTCCAAGAGCATCATCATTTCATTAGTCATCACACTCCACAAACACCAGCGTTGTATCATCTGGTTCGCTTCATAACTCTCAATAACCCATAGTCCTATACTAGGAAAGACAAATGAAGTTCTTATCTGACTTGTAGCTTATTCTCCTTTACTGTAAGCTTCGAATCTTCTATTACCAACCCGTAGTTTGGGTCCGACTCTAGTACGTCATGCTCTCTAACTTGTTTGACTCCATCCAGATAGCCCCACCGAGTGTGATCCTTTCGAACATTCACCTCTTGTATCCGTGTGCTGTATGCTGAACCGTTATATTTTTGTTTTTTGATTGTTTATTGCAGGCATAGGCTAGGAGCTAGGCCACTGTTCCTGACATCATGACAGACCCAAATAGCTGAAGTCAGTTCAGTTTTTTTGGTTTTTGTGAAGTAGTTAGATGATATGGTCTCACTTTAACAACCTTAGGCCAACTAACTATCTACACCGAGCCGTGAGTTAAATATTTTGTAATTACGACACGACCTTGGTTTCGGTCATGTTCCTTTCCTTAGATCCTTGTGACCCATTTCTTGCCATGTTTATGGGCAAAAAAACTAAGTAGAATCATCAATTGTCTCAACGTTTCGAATTAGAGTATGGATGTCATTTGCTTGCAACTTTCAGGTGACGAGCCGACATACGAGTTTAGTTTATGCGAACGAAAATAAACAAATGGAAAACCAAATTAAGGGACGGGTTTAAACTAAAGGCTATTGTCTGGTCGCTAAAGTTAATAATCTGCTTAACGTATTTGAAGTTATTGACCATCAATGTTTTTGCTAATAATCTAAAACTGATTTATGGATTTTTGAGTAATAATGTGATCACAACGTGGGAGCCGTGGGACTGATTTGTTCATTGGCTTTTGAGTATAATTCAAACAACTTTGGAGCTATGTTGCATTAATACCGGTTGTAAGCAATTAAATGAATATGTATTTCATTAGTTGATTTAGTAAAGAGAATACAAGAGTATATTTATACAACTACAAGTGTGAGAGATAAGGAAAGATTTTCGCTATCTAAGTAAGGAAAGTATAGACTAGAATCCCTTAATCGGGGGAAGAGGATTCCGGATTATCTTCTTTCCTAATATCGGTGGAAGAGGATTCTGGATTATCTTCTTTCCTAATACGCCCCCTCAAAATTGTCGTTCCATCGGCTAAGGCAATTTTGGAACGTAAGGAGACGAACCGCGTCCGATGGAGTGCCTTGGTGAGGATGTCGGCAAGTTGGTCATGGGTGCTGATGTGGGACACATGAAGTAGTCCTTTTGAGATGACATCGTGGACAAAATGAATGTCGATGGCGATGTGCTTCATCCGTGAGTGGAGGACCGGATGGAGAGAGAGATGCGTGGCACTAATGTTGTCGCAGTAGATGGTCGGAGGTGAGGGGGGTGAGACGTGAAGCTCGGACATCCGATTTTGAATCCAGCGAACCTCCGAGGTAGTAGTGGCGAGAGCCCGATATTCGGCTTCTGTCGAAGAGCGAGCAATGGCCCATTGCTTGCGTGAGCTCCAAGAGATCGGGTTGTTGCCGAGAAAAATAATGAAGGCCGTGGTGGAAGAACGGTCAAGAGGGTCACCGGCCCAGTCCGCATCAGAATAACCGCGGAGAGCGAGAGATGAGTCACGGCGTAAAAGAAGACCGTGAGTGATAGTGCCCTTAAGATACCTTAGTATCCGCTTAACCCCTGCCCAGTGCACCTCGGTGGGTTTAGATGCAAATTGAGCAAGGTGATTGACGGGAAAGGCTATATCCGGTCGTGTGAAAGCAAGGTACTGAAGTTCACCAATGGCTTGACGGTACAGGCTCGGATCACAGTCATGAGAGGAATCTCGGAAGGTCGAGGCAGCATTGGATGCCATAGGAGTGGAGACCGATTTGGCTCCTTCCATGTGATGACGGTGAAGGATGTCACTGATATACTTGTGCTGAGAGAGAAGAAGACCCTCCTTACAGGGTAGTGCCTCAACGCCCAGAAAATAAGAGAGAGAACCAAGGTCCTTGAGGGCAAAGGATGACTGAAGACGGCGAATGAGTGATGAGATAAGAGCGGGGTCCGTGCCAGTGAAGATAATGTCGTCGACATATACCAAGAGAAAGAGGACGGTGGAGCCGCGGCGGAAGATAAATAGGGAGACATTGGATTTTGACTGAAGAAAGCCAAGTTGCAGTAGTGTGTCACAGAGAGTCTGAAACCAGGCACGAGGGGCTTGTTTGAGCCCGTAGATGGACTTCCGAAGGCGACATACATGAGAAAGCCGAGAGTTGTCAATGAAACCGGGAGGTTGCTCCATGAAAACTTCTTCAGTGAGATCACCGTGAAGAAAGGCGTTGCTGACATCAAGCTGTCGAATGGGCCAGGAGTTCATGACAGCAACAGAGAGAATGAGGCGGATAGTGACGGGTTTAACCACCGGGCTGAATGTTTCAGTATAGTCAATGCCGGGCCGTTGGTGAAAGCCCTTAGCGACGAGGCGAGCCTTATATTTGTCAATTGAGCCATCTGGATTTCGTTTGATACGGAAGACCCATTTGCAACCAACAATGTTGGAGGCGTGATGAGAGGGAACCAGATCCCAAGTCCCGTGTTGAAGGAATGCATTAATTTCTAGGGACATGGCATCACGCCATTGGGGAACTTTGAGAGCAGCGGAGACAGTCATCGGTTCAAGAGAAAGGTCAAATGGATACTTGGTCGTGAGATTGACCACCTTTGGTTTGAAAATATTGTTCTTGGACCGAGTTGTCATATGATGGTGCGGGCCTGGGGGAAGTGGGTCCGGGGCAGCGGACGGCTCTGAAGGAGAAGAAGGTGCTGCGGGCGCTGAGAGCGGCGGAGGCGAGCGGGCGAAGGGTGGACTGGATTCCGGAGCACTTTGGGCCAGGCGGTCGGCCGGACAGCTAGAAGCGGGCAACATGGGCTGACCCGGAAGAGGATGGAGGATCGGTGGCGGGCCAGGTGAGGCGGTGGTGGGACGTGCAACATAGGATGGAAACTTGGACTCACATAAGCGGACATGGCGAGAGATAAATAATTTGTTGGTAGAGGGGTCCCAACACTTGTAGGCGCTTTGTGAGTTAGAGTACCCAAGAAATATGCACGGGCGAGACGGAAAAGTGAGTTTGCCTGATTCATAAGGGCGTAGCCAAGGATAATAGAGACAGCCGAAAACGCGCAACTTGAGATAATTGGGAGACGTCCCAAATAATTTATGAAACGGTGATGTGTTGGCGATTGCAGAGCAAGGCATGCGATTGATGAGATAGACCGCTGTTTGGAATGCAAAAGACCAAAAGATAGAGGGTAGTTTGGCATGATGCAATAGGGCCCGTCCCGTTTCAACTATATGACGATGACATCGCTCAGAAATCCCATTTTGTTGCGGCGTATGAGGAGCAGTTGTTAACCAGCTAATGCCTGATTTTGCAAAAATGATTTTAGTGCCAGAAATTCACCGCCATTGTCGCTATAAAAGTTCTTTATATTTTGAGAAAACTGTTTTTCCACCAAGGGCTTGAAGTGAATAAAAATCTCATACACCTGGGATTTGCTAACCAGTGGAAAAAAACCAACAATAACGAGTATAGAGATCCACAAATATAACATAATAACGAAAACCATCATGTGAGGTCACTGTGGGTCCCCAAACGTCCGCAAAAACAAAGTGCAAATGATGTAAAGCAGTAAATGAAGAGTCCACAAATGGTAAACGATGAGACTTGCTAATATGGCAAGACTCACAAAACAAGTCATGCGCAGAGGATTTAGTGTCCATAGGTAAATTAAAAGCTGAAATTAAAGACGAACTAGTCTTGGAGGCCGGATGACCAAGACGAGAGTGCCAAGTATGATATGTTGTACGAACCCCCAAGGTGGCTAAACGAGCAGCGGACTTCATATAGTAAGAAGGAGGCCGAATGTGATACACACCATCACTGCAGAGTCCATTCGCCAACAAATCCCCCGACGGTTGATCCTTAATGACAAAATAATCATGAAAGAATTCCATAGACACATTATTTTCTTTCGTAAATTGATGCACAGATAAAAGATTATGCTGAGATGATGGGACCCTCAAAACATTAGATAAAGTAAACGTGCGTGGATGAAATTTTAATTCAGAGGAACCAACATGTGTTATTTCCATACCATGTCCATCAGCTATGTGAACCTCGTCCGTGCCATCATACTCCGAGTGGTAGTTCAAGGCGTTGAGATCCGGAGTGATGCTGTGAGATGCTCCAGAATCAACAAGCCAACCGCCAGTGCCATAACGGTGTTGGGTCGGTGGTGGGGTGGTGCGTGCGGTATTGGCGGTGGGTGTGACGGATCCAAATTGATAACATCGAAGAGCGGTGTGACCATGACGACCACAGATCTGACATTGGACGTTAGAAGCATGAGTATTGGATTGACTTGACACATAATTAGGGGTACCTTGGTTGCGACCGCGAGGAGCGCAGCCACGAGAGTGATGGAAGCCACGACCACGGCCGCGGGCTGCGACGCGCGGTTGGGGTGGTAGGAGGTAGAGCCGTGCGGATTGGGGTGGTGGTTGGTTGTGTTGGCGGTGGCAACGAGGTGGTGCGTTTCCTGATCCAAGCGCTTGATGTATGCCTCATGAGAGACGAGGGCACTGTGAAGCTCAGCAAAGGTGAGAGGCTTCTCACGTAGGCGGATCGATGTGGCGATGTCCCTGTAAGCTGCGCCGAGTCCGTTTAGGACATATAGGGTGACATCGTCCGGGTGGATAGGCCGATCAAGCATGGCTATTTCATCAACTTTGGCCTTTATATCAGTGAGAAAGGCTGTGACGGAGCGAGAGCCGATGGTGGTGGAGTTGAGGGCGTCCTTAAGCGCCATCCCACGGGTACGGTCGGGTCGTGCAAAGTTGTGCATGAGACAAACCCATGCTTCGGATGAGGTGGTGGCATTGTGGATGAGTGGAAGAATGTCATCCGAGATTGATCCGACTAGTGCTCCAAGAAGGAGTGAGTCTTGTTGAAACCACAAGGTGTATCCCGCTATATTGGATGGGGGAGGGCATGGAAACGTGCCCTGGAGGTAGCCTAGTAGATTGGAGCCATTGAGTTGTGAGACCACTTGTAGCCTCCATGAAAGATAATTGGTGGTGGTGAGTTTCAGTGGAAAGTGGTGGGATTGAGTGACATGGATGAGTGTGGTGGGGGCTTGTGGTTGGATTGGGAGGTTTTGGTCACGGACGGGGCCGGACGAGGCGGTGGACTCGTGTGACATGGTGGCGGCCGAAGTGTGGGAGAAGAAGAAGAATTATTATTATTATTATTTTTATTTTGCAGAGTGGGGCGGCCGAAAATTATGAGGAGGAGAATAGTTGGAACGTTTTTGAGGAGGAGAATAGGTTGGATCGTTTGATCTTATGACCTTTTTGAGGCCCTTGATACCATGTAAGCAATTAAATGAATATGTATTTCATTAGTTGATTTAGTAAAGAGAATACAAGAGTATATTTATACAACTACAAGTGTGAGAGATAAGGAAAGATTTCCGCTATCTAAGTAAGGAAAGTATAGACTAGAATCCCTTAATCGGGGGAAGAGGATTCCAGATTATCTTCTTTCCTAATATCGGTGGAAGAGGATTCCGGATTATCTTCTTTCCTAATACCGGTTACATAGTATGCAGAGTAATAGTACAATGTAAAGCATCATTAATTAATTGAAAAGTGGACGTATTTGTTTACAAAAGCAAAACAAATTGGTAACATCCATTGATGATATGCGATTTCACAACAATGTACGATGATGTGGCACAATGCACAATGATGTGGCACAACAAGATAATATCTCCTACATCCTCAGAATCTGATAACGTCAATTCCATTAACAACCACTTATGAGTCTTTTTTTTGTTGGTTTTACTCCCCCAATCTCAAGTCTTAGATCGAACTAATCCGTTGACACAAATAGTTAGTTCATTATAGAATATTAAGTTATTTAGGTAGGGGCGAACTGCTAGTTTTCGTATACGAGATATTCACCCTAATCACTATGGTCGCATTTGTCCAATTGACACATATGAGGGAATGATTGTTGGACTTATTGGATTCTTAGCAATTCATTGTGAATTATATTGTAATTATCTTATTAGGCTGTATGTAGGTCGTCGGCCCATTAGATTTAAGCAAGCTGGGCTTTCAATGATTCATTCAATCCGTGGGATGGGACTTCTAAATCCTCTAAATAATAATTAAATCTAAAAGACCACATAATATATATGTACAGTAATAATAATTATATCATTAATACATAAATCTGATTAACGCTGTTGGAAAAAATTGATTAAACAGCAGCAGCGTTGAAGTAGAGAGAGAGAGAGAGAGAGAGAGAGAAATCAGAAGATTCTAACAATGGCGGAAGATTTGGTATTGGACACGGCGATTAGAGACTGGGTACTGATACCTCTGTCGGTAGTGATGGTGCTCATCGGAGTACTCCGTTACTTCGTATCTAAGCTCATGCGCTCCGATCAAGTTCCCGATCCAAAAGTCGTCAAAGAAGGGTAAAGCCTTAATTCAATCATGGAGTTATCCAATTTGAGTTTTATTCTTATTTTTTTTTTTTTTTGTGGTTCAATCTCAGTCAATTGGTAATTAGGGCAAGGAATCTTAGGGCGGCTGCTAATTTTATCCCCCCTAAGTCCTTCCGTGCTCGGAGATTCTATTACAGCAACGAGGTGAGATTGTGGTTCTCTTCTTTTTCGACTTACTTGTAGTTAGAATGGTGGATGGCTGGTGGTAACAAACAACATTAATTTTGACACTTGTTGTATTAATTGTCTTGTTAGATGAATCCGAGATAAGGCGATGGCATTGTTTTCTGCTTAAACCGAATCGCCAAATTTGATTTTTCGTAGGGTTTGAATGTCGCTTGTTTTAGGTTGAGTGTTGAGCTCCATTTTGTTGCTTGATTCTCTATTTATCTCTTCCCATCAATCATGAGATGTTAAAAGTAGGGGGTTCATGTGAGGCATGCACGGATCACTATGTTGCATACGACTACACGCATGACGCACCTAGATGAGCCTATCGTCATGATGCGATTGCTTGAGGAAGATAGTGAGTGAATAAATTGTTTTAACCAAACTTTCCGAGTGTTCAGTTTTGTCTTGCTGAGACAGTACGACTTTTGTAGTACTAATTCTTTTTCCCCTTGAAATTGTTACTTTCTTATACTGTTGAATCAAAGATACATTTTGAAACGATTGTCTAATTTGCACTTAGTTAACTGCAGAGACTTTTATCCTTCTTTTTGTAATGACACTAAAATTTTAAATTTAATCTTCTTCTCTACCTCAGAAATTCAGTTTCTTTCTCTATTTTCGAATACTCTACATATCTCAAACTAGTTGAAAGCTGGAAAAAGGGTTTCCTAACATAGAAATTTGAATAAACACTGAATCATAATATTGTTTTTTCCCTAGAGAAAAAAACCCTTAAGAAAGACGAGAAAAATAATTGGTTATTACAGGTATAGTCATTTTCGCGTGTTAAGATTTTTGATCTTGGGTATTTTTCTTTACAACGCCATTTAGATGATGCTAGCCAGGAAATAACCCTGGTGAGGTTGTTTTGCACCATGTAAATATTATGACAATTGTGCATGGAAAGGCGTCCCAAAGTATTGGGAGTATGGATTAAGTAAAATTACACGGATCTGTTGTGTTGGTGCTCGAAATATGTTTGTCAGATGCATAATTTTATATTCCTACGGCGTGAAGCATTGAACTTAGTCATATTATCCATATATGCTTAAGCGTGGAGCCCAAGTTTTTGGCTATAAAATTACACAGAACCAAAGATATGAAATTTCTTACAATGTAATTTCCAAATGAAAGATCTCAGCTTGACTTATTTGGGTACAAATTGATGTTGAATGTTCGGTTAATAAATATTTGGATCTCTATATAGCTCTGACTACAAGAGAAGTGGAAGTTTGTGCGAGATATACATATGTCACTGCAATCTTTTGGAATATCATGTTAGCCGTTACTTCCCTAGAAATGTGCTTTTGCATTTGGTTCTTCAATAATTCACTTACTATCTGAAAAAGGATGTAGGTCGTACGCTTGGATTCCCCTTTCGAGTCCTTCCAATTGAAACCAGCTAAAAACGAAATGTCTTAATAAGCAATTGCTTGAGAGAGCCTGAGTTAGCATTTTTTTTAATGGAGAATCCTACTATGATATTTCAGGAGAATGGGTTACTGCACGTTCCTAAGGGTCAAGGGACTAATCCACAGGCGCAGATGTTCTCTGATCCAAACATGGCTATGGACATGATGAAAAAAAATCTTTCAATGATCATACCACAGGTATAGATGCTACAACACCCTTCTATATTTTTCAATATTATTGGAAGGCCCAACATTGTTAATGTTTCATCTTTTAATTATTACAGACGCTTACCTTCGCATGGGTCAACTTTTTCTTCTCTGGATTTGTAGCAGGTCCGTCTTTTCCTTAACTTTCCTGAATCTTCAAGTACTGCTACTTGCAGATACTAAACTGTCATTGATCGTTCATGACTCTATAAGATGTTGGAACTATTAATGCTTTCTGTTAATTTTTTATGATGACCATATGTGCTAGCATGACTGACACGAGTAACCGTGCATGATGTTTTTAGCAAAGATTCCATTTCCACTTACACAAAGATTCAGAGGAATGTTACAAAATGGGATAGATTTGAGCACAGTCGATGTCAGCTATGTTAGCAGCCGTTCCTGGTACTCTTTGATTTCAACAATTTGGGAACTAATCTGTGTATCAATTACGAAATACACTTACAAACTAATAGGTATGCAAATGATGATTACACATTTTGTTTGGCAGGTATTTCCTCAATCTCTTTGGGTTAAGGGGTCTATTCAGCCTGATATTGGGTGAAGAGAATGGTCAGTATTCTCTATTATATTGGATCAGTATTATTTATTTATTCTATGAAAACATTGATTAGATGAAAAGTTAACGGCCTTTTTTTGACTACGATCAGCCACTGATGATACACAACGCATGATGCAAATGGGTGGATTTGGATTTGACCCATCAAAGGTATGCGGTTGACTAATTGTTTCTGTATAATTTCGTTTGGCAGCGATGTTATGCTTTACTGTGTACGTCCAAGTTTTCCTACAATCCAGCTTTCTTTCTTATTTATTTAGCAATAGTTACGTAAAGACTGGAAATACCTTCATGTTACTTCCTATGTGGGGGCTGATTAGTTAGAATAACCTAACTTTGAACCTCTTACTTCCATTATTTTATAAAAAAACTGCTATATGCTGCTGTTTTCCGATGCACTTTTTTACCTTAAGAAAGCCAACATATTGAGATATTCTTTTGTTAAATAACCCAACGCTTTTAACTCGAATCCCCTCTAAAACTCTCAGGAGAGTCACATATTTGCTTGCGAAGCACTTTGCTGTGCCCTTAACTATCTTGTAGTGTCTTACAAGATATTGCCTTTTGACAAGCTAAGTTTTAATAACATGGTTGGGCTGCCTGAATATCCTTTTGACACGGGCTAGGTTACCGTGAAGCCTTTGTTGAGTGGTAGTCTCAAATGAGAAATTCTAACAAACTGGAGACGCCTTATCAGCCTTTATTTCAGGACTAGAGCAGCTAATGATTTTAGATTATTTAATTTTTTGTGATTTTGTTAATGCATATTTTTAGTTTCACTTCTGCAAATCAACTTAGGACTGAATGTGTAGTCTTAGACTCTTGGTAAACCTAGACCTTTTGGTAAATATTTTTGTAGACTTTTGAATTTAGAAACTGACAGAGACCTTCAATCCTCCTTTATTGTTTCAGAGTTTGGGTGCAGAGAAAGATGGTCTAGACATAGTTCAACATGAATGGGCCTTACCAATATTCGAGAAGCGGGCAGAAACTACATTGAAGAAACTTTTATCTGACAAATGAAAATGAACGCTGACAGCATATAGTCATGCGTTTTTGCAGCTCCTCCGCTGTGCTGGGCTCATTGGTGCCTATGTTGCCACAAGTCTGCAAGTTTTCATGGATATAAAGTACCAGCCTAGAGGTCCACAAGATCTCCCAGCTACTTATACAATACTCGTAGATTATGTTTAATGAAAGAAATTGTACATGATGCTGGGTGTTCATTTTGGTACTTGACTCAAATTGTCTACCGTTTTCTCTTAAAGCATTCCGAACTTTTTTTTACCAGGTACTTCTTATATTTAAACCTGACAAGATTTTTCCTCGAGGATACAAAAAATTCAAAATTCTGTTGATTTCTACTGTGCCATTCAGATATCTTTAGGTGAATTACGGCATCACTTATAAAAATAACAAATTTGCCTCTACTGGATGATCTAAGTGAGTGGGATAATGTTCCTTTCGATGGTGTACCTTTAACTTTCTGACTAAGTTGAGAAGTTTATCAGATGTATTTCTGTTTCTGATACCTGGTGGGGGAGTTGGACACTTGGTCGAAGTTTGTTGTATCACTAGTAATTTGTCTTGATTTATGATCCAGTATGCGCCTCCTGAGTGTAAAAATTGATCACGTGTGTTGCGATACAATGTTTTAAAGTAGATATTAGCTTTGCGCGATGCATTGTTATTGTGTATTCAATGAAGAAGACTGAAGTCTTTTTGTAATTTCAGTATTGGTGAGTTTTTATAATTGGACGATTTTCAGCTGAAAGTCTGAAACATTGTCTTACTTAAAGAGTTGTAACCTAATCACCTCACATGTGTGTGGGATCCCCACACATGGGACCCACAAACATGGGTGGGGATTGGGTATAACACCTATAAGCCTAGCTAAGAATTCTCAGTTCATTACATGAGTTAGCTTAAGTATTTCTTAAAATTGGTAAAGTAGATTAATTTGAGTCTGTTGCTAACGTTGTGAGGAATTTTAGGTTGTTTCTGATGTTTATATTTGGAAATATTGGTAAACCTTTTATGACTGACGGCATTTCAAAGGTGGACCAAAGACATAAAAGCATGTCTCATGAAAACGTAACAGATTAACAGCCTTGTACTCCAGTTCTGAAACATAATTACTGAAGTGGTAGAGTACCTCACATATCATAATTGATGAGCAATACAGTGAAAGTGCATCGATTACTTGATAACAGCTCCAAGCATTTTATGAGGGTCCCTAAGAATTTATACTATAAACGAGCATTGAATCTTCCCATAACAACTAAATCTCTCCAGAAAACCACCAGGATACCTAATTTTAGAACTAGCATATTATTATATTGTATATAATTACAAGTTTCGTCTTGCGCCTTAAAATTAATGGATTGGCGTTTCGCGTAGAACGAAAACTATGTTCAGATTTCTGAAATGATCATTAATAATCTCATATATAAAATCCTTTTTTTAAAATATATTTTTGTATTTAATATCGTATTATGTGTAGGTCTTTATCAAGTCCTTTTCGCGGAACCAGGGGCAGACCCAGGTAAGGGCTTACATGGGCCCAAGCCCAGGTGAGTTTTTTACAATTTTGTACTTATGAGTTTTTATATTTATTATTTATACTGCTTGAAAAATAATTATTTCTTTCTAACCCACTAATATTTATACAAATAAATTCAAAATATGTATTAATTTAGCCCAAAATAAATAAAAATGCTCCCTTAATTGACATTACAGCACAAAAATCTGACATTTAACAATTAAATTATCTAATTTCGGCCTATATACGGAGTTTGTAGCGACACTCTCACATATTATTACTAAAATTAATTTATTTTCTTACATTAACTTGTAATTGTAAGAGAGTTAAGAGTAGATATTTATATATCTTAAAGACGTTGTTTATATTATGCTTACCTGAATAAATCAATATACTTACGTATGATTTATTTTACTTATGAGCTTGAAGAAAAAAAAATCAAAAAATCAATAGGAAAAAAATTCAATTGTGATAGCTCTTACACTCTTTGTCCATCGCCATACTCTAGCCCGGGTAAAAAAAAAATCCTTGTTTTGCCCCTGCGCGGAACATATATTTTATTCTCCTTTTTTTTTAATGTTCTTGTTGATAATGAAACACATTTGATTCTTGTCGTGCCATATGATTAAGGTTGTTATTTCTATTATAATCGTTTTAATTATATCTTAACTCGACCTAGCAAGTAGCTATTGATCTGTCTTTACGTTATATATATATATATATATATATATATATATATATATATGTATATATATATTTGGACAAGGGTGGGGTAGAGTGGGTGTTTCTTTCTTCATATTTCACTTCGTGGGGCTATTTCTGACGACCGTTTCCTTTAAATTTTTTCTCTCCTTTAAATAGACATACTTTCATGGTAAATATACAGTCACTTCTGTTTACACAGGCATGAATAATTGGTGGGTCAATGAGTGAAAAAAGCGAAAATACAGTGGTCGGATCCAAAATTAGTAAAAAAGAATAGCACTTTTCTTACAGTGAGGGCCACCATGTAGCTAGGATCAATAAATAAATTAACCAACGTTTTATTTTTTCCTGCAATAATTTTGAGACATATAGTTTTCCGTAAATTAATTGTTTTTGTTTCGATATTGTAAATTAGTTGTTTATGAGTAGTTGAGTACATAATGGTCGCTGTTATCATCTTTTACAGAGACAAAAGGTCCATGCCTCCTTTGAACAACAAATTAAATTGATCAATATTTTTTACTTGGTAGTTAGGTACGAGTTTTTGTTTGATCTATCTCCAAGAGTTAAAATCTAAGACTATAGTTGTAATTCTAGGAAAATATAATTTAAGAATTGTACATCTAACAACACTACTGTAGCTCGATCTCAAGTGGGAAGCTGTTTTGATATTCCATGTGATCGATGTTCTTAATAAAGTCTCGCGTGTACATAACATCCGTGCAATAGTGTCAAATAGTGTCATTGTAAAAGCGATTCCTTCATAATCATACTTCTATTTTGAGTATCCCTATTAGCATAATATTGGTATCTTTTAAATTAAGCTTTTTGAATTTTACTTGTAGTCAATAATCTGAATGCTTTCCACCAATTTAGCATGTCCGTCATGAAAATTAACTAAAAACTCGTTATTATAACGTTGTGTCTCATTCCCATCAATTTTTGTTTTGTTTTGTTTTTTTTTTGTTATTTTCCACATGGGACAATGACACCAAGAAATAAACTTGCACATTAACCTTAGCTGCAAAAGTGCAAGCACCCTAAAAAATTTCCCAAATATGCACGCATGTGTCCAGTTTTTTTCTTTTTAATTATGTACTAGTTACATTTGAAAGACGAAAGTGCTTAATCAATACAGCCAATCTAAGCGATATTCTCATTACACTGCAATCTTGACAGAACTCGATTAGTGAATCTTGACAGAGCATCTAACGATAAATTAACTCCATTTTGTACTCCAAATAGTAAAAAATGAATTGGTTTGGCTTCGCCCAGAAAAATTAATCTTTCTGATGAATCGAAAATCAGTTCTATGTGCATTTCTTTTAGCATATATTCTTCAAATCAACACCGATTCACTCTATGCTCTTTTGTTAAGTTTTTTTTTTTACTCCGCTTTTTTGCTAAGTTGCTCATTCAATGAGCATTCTCAATATCATGTTTTGAAAAGGACTCGAATGTCCACACTCTTTAGCACGAGATTTTAATTTGAGTATCGCATGCCTACTGCAAGACATCTTATTCAGATTTTTGATTGAGAGCTTCACGCTTCAAAGAGAACTGAACTATATAAGATAATAATATCATGCTTCCTTAACCTTTCTTTGAAGAAAAAATCACCAACATGGGTTGCCTCGTTGGTTGAAAATGAAGAATTTCTTTTATAGGAACTCTTAACAGTCTAAAGCTCGATTTCTTAAAAAAAACTATTTGATTCTATTTCACTTAGGTGCATGCTAGTTTGTATGCGAGTTAACCTAGGCATGGCAATGGGCAGGGTTTTACCCTACCCTTACCCAAACCCTGCCAAGATCATGTGTTTAATTTTGGATAAGGTCTTTTACCCTGCCCTGATCAAGACCCATTGAAGACCCTGTTTTCAGGGACCCAGACTCTACCTTACTCTACCTTGTTAATGGGTATAAGAGTCTTACTAGACCCGTTAACAAATTTCGTCCAGGTCAATTTTTTTTTCGACAACAACAAATCTCGTAACATTTACGAAAAAAGTATTTTAAGGAAAAACTACATTGTTTAAGGTGATTTTAGATGAACGTTTAAGAATAAGGGTCAAGACCGAGACCCTACTCTTGCTTTGAGTTGAGTTTCAAAAGTTACAGGGTAGGGCCTGTGTTTTGGTCTTATTTCGTCACGGTAATAGAACACAATAAATAATACAAAATAGATCAAACAATGCTATCCAATATTATTAACGGACTAGCTTGGTCCGGAACACTTAATACAAGCTTTCTAGATAGAATAACTAAATTACAATGTTAATAAAACGTATCGAATTTCAAGTATTCGATGCTGACGTGTCGAACGAGGGTCTGTTCGATGCGGAATAGTTATCACTGGGTGAAAATCAATCTGGAAGGTATCTAATTCGATACGTGTTGTAGATGTCGAATTCGATGCGTACCTATGTATAGAATAGAGATAAGGTATTTTGTGCGTGTCGAATTGGAGTTAATTCGAAACGACTCGTGTCGAATGGAGGTATGTTCGATGCTGACTGTACTGAGCTGGTTTAGTTCTCGAAAAATCCCCTTCAGAATACAAGGGGACGGGCTATTTATAGAACCCGTCCCGTGGAGCCCACATTCCAATATAGAAAGACGCATCGAATCATCATTGTTCGATGCACGCATCGAATCAGGTGTATTCAATGCGCTAATGGGCTGGCCCAATAAAGAAAGATTATACTGTTGATTTGATGCGCGCATCGAATTCTCTGTATTCGATGCGCTTATGGGCCGGCCCAATAACGTTATATTGGGCCAATCCTAAATCACACCCATCATATAGTCCCCCCAGTTTGGGAGACGATATCGATTTAGAGATTGTATTCCAAACTTTAAAATATATTTGTACTGATTTGGGATATTCCTATTCATATTAAAATCGGAACGGTTCATAGTACGTGCAATAGAAAGATAATTTTTAACGCATCGAATTGTGCACCATTCGATGAGTGAAATAGTACGCATCGAATTGTAGATGTTCGATGCGGTTATTCGATGTGGCACCGTAGATGGGCCTGATGGGCCTCGCGTCCCCTATATAAGGGGGGCGCTGCGACGAGGAGCTCATTCTTCTGCCAACAGATTTTTCTCTTCAGGTGAGGCGCATCGAATTTGCGTCATTCGATGCGAATCGCATCGAACGTTCAGGGATTCGATGCGATCGGCATCGAATTTTCTGAATTCGATGCGTTAAGATTTTTGTTTCTCCCCGTTTCAAGCGTTCCGTTGCGTATTTCTAATTTGTTGTTATTTTTTGTAGGATATAAACAACCAAGCAAGAACTTTTCTTACCGAAAATTTAATTAAGGTAAAAAAAATTTGATTTTTATTTTGCTGTGTTATCTACTTTTTAACATGTTCAATGTTACGTATATTTGAGTGACATACGAGAGTGTGGAGTGACGTATGCGTCCTTAGTTAGTCTCCATTTTTAATTTATTTTAGTTTATTATCATCAAAGATGGTGAGCGGTGGATCCACTCATGGGAGTGAGTCGAGCACTGGTTCTAGCTCTAGTTCCATTAATAAAGAGAACCCTCCGGTTGCACCCACGGCCTCGAATACAGGCGACGTAGATTTATTCGATTTAATAGATATAACAACAGTTGAGTTACCCGCGGGTGATGCCCCCGCGACAAACACTGAACCAACAATGGTCGAGGAAGACAGTGATGACTCGGATACGTCATCTTATAAAGATAACCGCGCTCCAAGCGAGGGTGAAGAAGACGTAGATTATATCAATAAGGAATTTGACGATCATGTCGAGGTCCCAGGAATGACATATGATCAATATATCTCTCGTCTTCAACATAGTCGTAAGGGACTTCGTAAGAAGTTTGATATACCTGATAAGTACAAAATCGTCCTCCCGGGCCCAAATGATCGGATGCATACCCCGCCACCTGGTCATATGACTGTGTTTGTTGGACAACTCTTAAACGGTTTGCGTTTCCCGATTCCTTACGAGCTAAGATGGATTTTACGAAAAATAAGCGTCGTACCTGCACAACTTACGCCAAATTCTTATGGGAATATTATTGGTTTTATCATAGTTATGAAGGCTTTGCGCCAACCACAAAGTTCCAATGAGTTTTACGCGTTATTCGAGAATGCGAGGCGCGAAGAAGGATTTTACCATATCAAAGCTCAAACGAATCGGAAGTTCTTGAACGGCGGGGCGACCGGATATGGAAAGGATTGGAAAAGAAGATACTTCTACATAAAGGAGAGCTACGACGGCGAGTTCGATCAATTTCGCCAGGAATAGTACACCGGGGCAAGGGTAATGATTCCCAGCGGAGTTAATATAACCCTATAGGATTGCGAATTTGTCCCCAATTTAGTTAGAGAACATCAATTTGATGTCAAAAAACTTGTTGAAAGTCGAGTTCTTTCACTAGTTGGATTGTCTCCGGTGAAATATGAAGGGAAAATGACCCTTGGTATAACTGTGCAACTCTTTAATTGTTTTGAGTTATGCTTATTATGGATTTTAATTATTTATTCTTCTTGCAGCCAAGTATTTCATGAGTCGTCACGCCAGAATGAACCGGGTAGTTACTGCTGATTTAGCTAGCTCCCAAACTGACACCGTGCCCGTAATTCCTCCCCCTAGAAAGAGAAAGAGCAAGGGCAAAAAGAAAGTTGCTGGTCCGTCTACTGCCACTGCCGCTGATCCACCAGTTGACCTTTTCGAGGAATTACTGGGGGATAAATCTGAGGGAGTTCCAGGCGATGCTGAAATGTCTGAAGATAGGGCTACTGGAACCGGCGAGGATGTCAGAAATCTCGTCCCACGTAAGAGACGAAGGATGCCTCAAAATCAGTTGCAAACCGAAGGGGTTGCTCCTTCAATTGGCCAGACAAGCAAGCCGAGTGCCTCCAATCCTCCTACCGGTGCAACTGGGCCAAATAACATGGTCGGACCTAGCCAAGGCCCTCAGGCTCGAGCCGCTGGGTATCAGCTCACGGAGGCCGAAGCCATCGAGCATTTAAGGGTATTGTTGCCTGGTCTGTCCGTCCCTCTTCCAATCTCTGCTGAAGAAAGGAAAAGGATGGAACAAAATACGCTGCATTTGCTGTTAGCGGTAACGATCTCCTTACCTGACTTATATTTCCTTTGAATTGATTTTACAAATTTTGTTCTCACCGCTCGTTATTGTCAGGCGGGAGGTTTCGTGGATGTTATGGTCTCATCCTTAATGGATTTTAAGGAAACTGCTAGTGGTGCTGATAACTCTGCTCTTCAAGCTGCTCTCGAAGCCAAGGAAAAAGCTTTGCAAGCAGCCAAGAAGGCGCGAGAGGAGGCTGAAAAACTCAAAGAAGATTTGAATCAGCAAATTAGTGAGCTGAGGTTAGAGGTTGGTGCAGCCCAAGAGGAAGCCCACAATGCTGACTTGAATGGTTACATTCGAGGCCTTAAAGAGGTAAAATATATTATTTTTATAACCTTGCACCCATTCTCTTATTATTATTTTTATTAATATCTTTTCCCTTTTTGAAGGTTTCTCCTCAGCAAACATTGGAAATTGCTGAAAAGTTTCTCCAAGGCAACACGTTTCAAGAAATACGCACTCGTCGAGATGATCACGTGGCTCGAAATGCTCAAGCTCTGACGGTGCATCAGTTCTATGCTACAACGTATGTTCGTGGCAATTTCAAACCAGAATGGTTAGACCTGTCCCTAGGGACAAATCTGGAAAAACGGCCACCTCGTCAAACTTCTGCACCTATAGAACCTGATGAGTTTGCCTCACTGCTGGAGAAAGAGGATCTCATTCTCGGAGGATTATCACCGCCGCGAGAAATGCCTGAACCATATCCCTCATCTGAGGATGAGGAAAAAGACTGAATGCTGCTAAGGATGTTTTCTATTTTCCTGTTTATGAACAATTTTTATTCTTAATTCAATTTGTGCATGGCGCTGCGTCGCTCTATCAGCTCAAACCTTTTGTGCCTAGTACAATCATATTTTTGACTGTTTGTCTTAAGTTGTTTAATTATCTATTATACTCATATACGTTGGCTTTTATTTCAATTTCTCACTTATATTCTTTACTTTATTTTGGCAACCTACTGGTTCATTGTTGTTCAATGAAAATTGTTTATCAATATTATTCGTAGTATCTATCTCCTACCTCGATGATCTTAGCCATTCTGGACCAAATTGTTTGTTTCAATTCGTTGTTCGTGACCTTCTGAGTGTCTTGCAGTATAGAGTGTCCCTCCCTTCTTTTTGTTTTAGGGGTTTACGGTACTTCATGCCACTTTGGGGCAGAGTTCCCATCCTTCTTGTCTTGAGCTTTTATCGGTATCTCGTGCCACTTTGGGGCAGAGTCTCCGTTCTTCTGATTCCTTTAGGGATTTTCGGTATCTCGTGTCACTTTGGGACAAAGTTTCCGCTCTTCTGATTCCTTTAGGGATTTTCGGTATCTCGTGTCACTTTGGGACAGAGTTTCCGTTCTTCTGATTTCTTTAGGGATTTTCGGTATCTCGTGTCACTTTGGGACAGAGTTTCCGTCCCTTTGTCACCTTTGGCTTCTTTCGGTATCTCGTGCCACTTTGGGGCAGAGTTTTCGTTCTTCTATTTTGCTTTAAAGAGATTCGTTGTCCTGCATTCATTCGTATTACGCAGATTATATAGAATTCATGTAATTTCATTAATTAAACATAGATTTCTTGAATAAACCCCAATCAGATTACGTGAATAGACCAGAGCTTGGGACATTGCTCATTCGCCTGACTTCCAGCGCTGTCCTCCATATTCATGTTTTGAGGTGCCTGTTTTAAGTTCATACATATTTGTCCCTCATGCATGTTATAGCAGAGGGAACGAATAAAACTTGTTCAAAATATTCAAAATGCTAAAAACATTGGTAAACTGAAACAGAATCTTTAATCGATATGCTCCATATGCCTCGGAGACAATACCCTTGTCGCTGTTTCTTTTTGTTGTGGCTCAGTCCTGAGTGAAGTTACGTAGCATTTCCATCCTTCAATGTGATCTGCTATGACCTCTCATGTGCCGCTAGAAGTTGGAAACTTCACCATTTGATGATAAGTTGACGGTAGCGCTCGGAAATCATTGAGTGCAGGTCTTCCTATGATACCGTTGTATGCAAAATGCATGTCAACAATCACGTAGTCTTCCATAAGCGTCTTTCTCTGTGGTGCTGTTCCCAATGATGTTGGTAGCTTAAGCATTCCGAGCGGTATTATTTCTGGACCTCCAAAACCATGAAGAGATGTCCTCACTGGTTCTAGCGTCTGATTATCCAAGCCCATCTTGATCAACGTAGAATTAAACAACACATTTACTGAACTCCCATGGTCAACTAACATCTTAGTGACTCCATAGTTAGCTATATCCACTGTGATCACCAAATGGCAATTCAAATTTGACATCTGTATAGCTTGTGGACTCAGCTTTCTCAAATCTGTTGTAGAAAAAATGATTTCTTCGTGCGGCATCTGCTCGATTCTCAGTATATTGGCCATGTCCACAAAATTATCTGATTCAACCATTCTTGTGATCTTCCTTCGGCCATTGGTAGAATCCGCACCCACCGGACCTCCTGATATCATATTTATCATCCATTTCCTGATGTTCCCATCTTCGATTTGAGGGTATTGGAAAAGTTGTGGTTCATCAATCACCCTATGCTTATCCTTCCTGGGAGATGGAGTTCTCTTCCGGTTGAAATGGTTCTCCTGTTCTTGTACCTTTTTAACAAACTCCACGAGTTTGCCATCCTTTATTAGCCGTTCAATTTCATCCTTCAAATTTATACAATCCTCTGTTTCATGGCCTTTCTGATTATGATATTTGCAGAATTGACTTGAAAACATCGTTGCTTTGGATTCCCTCATTGGTTTGGGATCCTTCAACCATCCTTTCCTCTTAGCTGCCCCAAAGACTGCCATGATGTTAGCATTCAACGACGTGTACCTTCTAGGTGAACTATCCCTTCTGTAATTTTTGTTCCTGTTGTTGCTATTATTGCGATTATGATCTTCTCTGCCTCTCTCTCTATCTTTCACAACCACACTAATCGGAGCTTTGGTCGCCATCATCTCCTCGAAATGAACCACCTCTTGCGTTATTTTGTTGATTTCTTCAACTGTGGTGGGTTTTCGTTTCAGTAAGTCCCCACCAAACATGGTGTTGGTAGTTGCTCGCAAGAGTATACTCGCAATCATCTCTCCCGTCGGGCTATCAATCCTTAATAGCTCTGTATTGAAACGTTTCATGAAGTCCTTTAGACTTTCATTAACTTCTTGTTTCATCGTGTATAGATGGGAGTGATCCAAAACCAGTCTAGACTGACTAGAAAATTGATCCTCGAACATTTTTCTCAACTGGGCGTAACTTTTGATCTGTCCAGGAGGAATTCGATTAAACCAATCAACAGCCACTCCTGATAGAGTCGTTGCAAATATCCTGGCTTGCATATTGTCCTTGAAACCGTAAAGGGACAATTATCTATCTAATTGGAACATGTGATCTCGGGGGTCAGATTTCCCATCGTATGTTTTTAGTTCCGGGATTTTATCCCCTTGCCCCAGAATCTCCGACTCTATCTCTCGGCAAAAGGACTGCGATTTACAGAATTGTCCTCCCTTGCTGTTTGAGTCTCGGCTGTTGCTTTCCCCTTTTTCAATCTTCCAACGTTTCTGCTCACTATGTTATGCTTGCCACGCAAATCATGACCTCCTGACTGTCTTCTGTCATCTCTATATTTTCTTCTTCGCGATTCCTCTCTTTGATTTTCTTCCTCATCCCGTTCCTTTCTGGAATCACGGCTCTCTGAATGTCTTCTGTCTTCTCTTCTTGTTCGCTCAGCAACACATTCAGCCTCTTTTTCCTTCTGTCTCTTCTCATGATGTCTTTTTGATTGTATCTCAACAGATACTAGCTTCTTTCCCCGTTCTTCGTGAATGGATCTTCATTTACTCTTTGTTACCTCCGAAATATGTCTACTTCTTCGGTCATCTTGCTGAAATTTTTCCTTTTCTTTTCCCTTTTGATTTCGGATAACTGAACCTTGTTCTCTCAAGCTCTCAGGATATTCAACAGGAGATGGTATCATAGAGGGAGGTGCTGGAGTGAGTACTTCAGTCACTACGGCTTTTATCATTGCCATTAATTCATTCTTCAATTTATATGGAATTGCGGCACTCGTCGTTGAAGCTCCAGTTACATCGGCTTCATTATTGGGTATCCCTCAGCTTGAGGTCCTTGGTTCTCTTTCTTGGTCGGAGTTGGTACTGCTGGGGGTACTGTAGACGGTCCAACGATATCTTGCATGATCCGTTCAGGTGTATCCGGTCGTTCTTCTCCCATATTTCCTTCTAGAGCTTTACTCTGGGATCTGATCATTCTAGTCATACTGCTTATCAAGCTAATATAATTTGTGTTCCCACAGACGGCGTCAATGTTTTGGTCTTATTTCGTCACGGTAATAGAACACAATAAATAATACAAAATGAGATCAAACAATGCTATCCAATATTATTAACGGACTAACTTGGTCCGGAACACTTAATACAAGCTTTCTAGGTAGAATAACTAAATTACAATGTTAATAAAACGTATCGAATTTCAAGTATTCGATGTTGACGTGTCGAACGAGGGTCTGTTCGATGCGGAATAGTTATCACTGGGTGAAAATCAATCTGGAAGGTATCGAATTCGATATGTGCTGTAGATGTCGAATTCGATGCGTACCTATGTATCGAATAGAGATAAGGTATTTTGTGCGTGTCGAATTGGAGTTAATTCGATACGACTCGTGTCGAGGTATGTTCGATGCTGACTGTACTGAGCTGGTTTAGTTCTCGAAAAATCCCCTTCAGAATACAAGGGGACGGGCTATTTATAGAACCCGTCCCGTGGAGCCCACATTCCAATATAGAAAAGCGTATCGAATCATCATTGTTCAATGCGCACATCGAATCAGGTGTATTCGATGCGCTAATGGGCTGGCCCAATAAAGAAAGATTATACTGTTGATTCGATGCGCGCATCGAATTCTCTGTATTCGATGCGCTTATGGGCCGACCCAATAACGTTATATTAGGCCAATCCTAAATCACACCCATCAGCCTGGGTGTTGATAGGGTCTAGACCCTGCTCATTTTTAGGATAAAACCCTACCGATTGCCATGCCTACCTAATACGCATGAGATGGATTAAAGAAAAAACATTATCAAGAAAATACTAAAAACCATATTCTCCTTTTATGCAAAATATGAGTATTTGGCGTCTAAGGCTTAGGGGCCAGCTCCGAATTTAAATTATAAAATACAAAATATTTCATGCATACCTTAAACTTTCAGAAGTGATGGAACCCATGCCGACCTGTTTGCACTAGGCAATAATTCCTGTCACTAATTATTCCAGTTAGGCACGTCAAAGCACGAATTATAATCTGAATTGAAAGATTAGGCGATCTAATTTCAAGATCCTACAAACTGGGGCCCGTTAGAATCACATCAGCGGTCAGCCATCAGTCGTATCAACTTAAAGATAAGGGTAAAAAATGCAATCAAACACTAAACGCCACAAGCCAATTGGCATCTTTCCCATGTGGCGTCCTCTTATTGGATCATCTCACGGTTTGCCAAAATAATGCACACAGCAGGGTGGGGCCGATCCCACCGTCCAAGCTCTCTATTAACTTTTGATCTTTACCCTTTACAGAGTATATACACTTATGGGTAGGCATGGTTACTACTTTCCTATTATTTGCTTAAGCTATTGCCTATTGGCTGTGATCTTGCCAAGTGAATTTCATTGTTATTTTAAAATATTGACGTGGCTAAGTTTATGAGAAAGATAAATAAACATATCGAAATTAGGACTCGTTGATGTTTTATTGTATATGGAAAATCTAAAAGTTGATGTGTGTAATTCTTTGGTTCATACGTTATGTTGAGAAAGTTATGTAAAAATTTGAAAGAACTCTCAAGTTTGATTTTATTTTTATCTTTAAAACTAACTTAATTTGGTTGTGAGAAATATATAGTGCTGACTTTTTAGTCGAGCTATGCGCTTATTATTCTAGGCCCGGATCAGAACACGTTGATATGATCCCTTTTGTCAAGTTCCACGCCCCCTTGCATTGTGACAACATATGGTCAAAAAAGAAAAGAAAGGGGGTGGAGATTCTCTCACTTTTAGAATCACAAGCTACAGTGGGAGGGTCGCTGATAATTACTTCATTGTGTTTGATATGTGAGGTTTTCAACCCCATGAATAATTTATTGTGTTCATCAGCGTCTGATTCTGAGTTGTGATCATCCACGACACATTAGCATGGTGTACTCTTTCTGTTCGAAACGAAGTTTGAAATCAAACCTCTCTTCATGTGGTTAAAAGGGGGCGACTCTGGTGAGATCCATTATAAATCTAACATTTGATTCATTCGTGGGATAGCAATCTCATTTACTTGGATGTATTGAAGAACCTAGAAAAAAGAGTTGAAGAAGTATAGAAAAATAACGGAACATGATGACTAAAAATAATACTTTAGATTAACTTTTGGTTTTAATAGATTTGTTTTTCTTTCTTGAAAAACAATATAAATTGTGTTTATTCTACGTTTAATGACTTAACAGAATTAAATATAAAATAATTATATTTTCATCATTTACGAATCTCTAGCCAGTAGCCACCCTCATGCTCTTCTAACATATAAATGGAACACTATTATTGTTGAATGTACTGTTTTTCTAATATTATTGAAGGATCATATAAATAATAATATTTGGTTCTAAAGTTAAGTAGGAACACATTAGGCAAGCCACAACTTGTTGGCAGTAGGTAGGAACTAGAGCAAAAGTTAATGTAATTAAACTATAAAATATAGAGATAGGTGTGAGTGAGGACGACAAGATGAGAGATGCAGTACTGGTGATGACTGTGATCCAGCGTGGCTTTCTGTGACACATTCACGAGTGTGTACTTTTCTTCAAACTCCAATCTTATGCTGGGACCTGCACCGATTTACAAATTTAGCAAAGCCAATATGACAATATTAATATCCCATTAGAAAGAAGGGAGAAAGTTTAGGAAATTATTAGTTTGATCAAGAAAGAACAATAATCAGGTTATTTATTAATGTAGAAGCAGCACATACAAATTTTATTTGGTGTTACTTTGAGTGTATATTCTCTCGTTGCACGTTAATATTTTCATGAATCATACGACTGAACTTGATCTCATAAGCCTTTGCAAATAATGTCGAATGTTTGATTAAATTGTTAAATGGTTAGATATTTGACTAATTAGTTAATTATGCTTTTACAATATAGTTAAATTTGTCGCGATACATTCCATATAACAACAGATTGTATCCTATATATACATACTAATTTTCACTTCAAATGCCAATTGAGTTTTCAGCAATAGATAAATTCTTCCAAATGAACATTTTAAAATGATGGTATATATATAGCCACATCAACATTTTGGCCAAGTGGACATTTGTTTTGTCAAATAATACCGCAGCGGCATGGAATTGATTCAAGTCGATTATTTTTGCATATCAAAGATATACTCTAGCTTGAGGTGTACTAAGTATTGATGATAAAACTCATTATGTTGCTATAAAATGGAATTTAAAACTCCATGTATACTCTAGAATTTCATTTTATTGTGAAAAAACAAAATTAAATACACACTCTTTAAATGCAAAATATATTCATAAAAGTTCTCTTTTTAACAGTACCGGCAGATCAAAGTTGGCCGGTGTGGGTCACACCACCGGCTCTTACCTTCCATTTCATATATTTTGATATTAGGCACTTCCACACGCATATCAATTGTTTGCTTCTCAAACGATTAAGTAGACATTACTCCGGTAAAACAATTTTTTCAAACGTGATTAAATTAATATCCAACTATCGTGAGATCTTATGACTTATGAGTATTCCTTAAAAGTTTGTTCATATATCTCTCAACTAGACAACAAGACTCAATTTCTTCTATATGGAAAATGAAAATTTGTATTTTGATATATGTAAAAGAGAAATTCATTTTGTAACATTTATATAAAATCCTAGGAAGTAATTATGTGGTATCAAATCAAAGTGTTGATTCCTAATTACCGAACTTCAACGCCTATATCATCGGGATTAGATTGTAATGATTTAATGTAAGGTAAATGGACGACATAATTCAATTTCCAACAAAATTTGTTAGCTTCGTAATCTACACGGCTTTGTGATGCTGGCAGATTTCTATACATTCATCATACCACTATTTTTTGGTGATGGCTTATCAATTTATCATACTCCTTTTATTTCTTCCTATTTTAATTAGTCGACTATTTCCCTTTAATAACGACAGATTTTTGCTATAATTTAGGTCGTTAGTTTGTATATCTAATTGATTGATGCTAACTACATTAATAATTTAATTAAAAAATAATTAATTGATGTGAAGTACTAACAAGTTGTTATATTATAATATTACCTATTGATGTGAACATTAGGCTTTTACTTTTTTACTTATGCAGGAAACAAATAGATCTAACTGTGATATTATTATTATTATTATTATTATTATTATTATTATTATTGATGTTAATTGTAGTTATTTTGTCAAACTGTATATTATACTTGACATTGCTTCATAATTAGTTCTTGTAAAGTCTATGTATTACAAAACACAATTTTAACTAAATATAAGTTTCTCAACTTTAAACACAAATAATAAGAAAAAATGACTATTTCAATAACTTTTTACACCAACAAAAAGATTACCAAATCAAAAAAACAAAAAAAAAACACCTGGCTATATAAATTTCATTGAACATGGGAAGCATGATGAGGGAGCTAGTACCTACATGCCCTAACCATTCAACAAAGAGATAGGAATAATCCTACTGTGAAATATGGCCTCCACCATATGTGCCTTTGCCCGTTCAAAAATCAAAAAGCTTCCTAGCTCATATACAAACATATGTTAACAACAATTAATTAATAATGCAGGGGACCTCCTTATCAAAGTTCCCATTTAAATTATTATTTCAGAAAGTAAAACTCCCATTTACAACTAGACATGCCTAATAGTGTACCGTCATCCGTGTGTATCACCATCAATTTGCAAGATTCTTTATTTTTTTTTCTACATTTCTCATTATTTTATTTATAGAGAGTGATGATTCACATCCCTATAAATACCCCCTCTAATTGATCATTTTTCATCACCACAACTTACTAAAAGCAAATACTACACTCTCTACTTTCTATAACAATTTCTTACCCTCGCTGTTTCACTTCTTTTCACTAATACAATGGCCACAGAGGTACCATTTCAGTTCTATATTGTTGCAATTCCTAGCCTATTAACTAGCGTATCTCTAAATTTTGGAATAAGTTCTGATTTACACAATGGGATCATCAGATCTCATTTCTTTAAATAAATTTTAAAATTTTCAAACGATGTGGCAATTTTATAGAAATTTTTGACTATGTTTGATATAATTAGATATTGGTAATCCCTAATGGGTTCCTAGTTCATACTTCCTAGTTTTAGACATATAAAATGGTTGATCGGATGACCAAATTATTTGTCAATTATGAATATATGTCGTGCCCCATGAATCTTATATATCATTCTTCATATGTTAAGATTCAAAACAAGTGTCGCGTCTGTAATGCTGTAACCTAAGTTTATATAAAGATATTGGCTGATGGTTAATGCGCGATCGATTCATATGCAAACTACTCGCTTCATATGCACGTGTAACTCTCCGTGATTTATATATTAAAATGTAAAACACGTATCGCGGTAGCAAATGCAGGTCGCTAAAAATGTATTCCTATTGATTTACTTTACATATTTATATGTAGGTTGCATCCATTCCCGCACCAGTGACCGAGACTCTTCCAACGGAGGAAGTGATCGCCACTACCGAAGAAGTGGCGGCCCCGGCAGCCCCCGAGGCGGTCACCGAGGAAGCAGCACCACAAGAAGTAGCCGAAGAAGCTGCACCGGCTGAAGAGCCAATCGTTGAAGCCGAGGCCAAAGAGCCTGCCGCTGAAGCCGAGCCAGCCGCCGTCGAAACCGTGGACAAGGAAGTTGTTGTTGATGAGCCTCCTAAGGTTGAAGTAACTGAAAAAGCTGCACCAGAGAAAGAGCCCGAGGCCGCCGCCGTTGAGGAGACTCCAGTTGAAGCCGCCGATGAGCCCGAGGCTCCAGCTGTCACTGCTGAAGAGCCTGTGGAGGAAGCCGTCACCCCTGCCGCCGCTGAGGAATGAGGAGTTGCATAACATGGATGCATGATAAAGTTGATATTATTATTATTATTACTATTCCCTTTGTTTTTGTTAGTTGGTGTTTACTGCTATTATGAGAGATTTGAGGTCTATAAATTAAAATAGCAGACATTGTGTGCACCTGTTGGGTCCAATTTTCCTCAATCCCATCATTCGGATGAGTGAATTCAGGTGAAATTTTTCCTTTTCACTTTTGTACGGATTTTTGGTCCCACAATATTTTAAGATGTCTGCTTATATATGTTGTCCTGGAATAATATATGTTAGCTTTGTTATTTATATTTATAATCTCAAATATTCTCATTTTACGAATATCATCTTAAAATACTTGTTGGCAGATAGGATTAAGTGATTAACGAGTAATTGTAATATGTTTAGAAGAGAAATATAATCACATACAGCTCGTGCACGAAAAAGCATCCTGACAATGCGAGAGTTCGAGAAAAGGTCCTATTGTAAGAGTGTATAAAGGGCAATCCTTCCGTGTCAAGTTTTAAAAGTATTCAATGGAGAATGTCATAATCTTTCTTGCTTTTTATGAAAAATTTAAAACTATCAGGACCAACAATTGATGTATGAAGAAGTCAATGATGTCAACACCTTATTCCTTCCAAAGTTCAGTGGCAAACAATGAAAAGACTAAAGAAGAAACTAAATCTATTCAAAGAAGAAAAAGAAAAACCAGAACTGACTGCAGATTTCTCACACAAAACCGAAACTGCGGCCTACATGCTCTTGAAATATATATGATGTTTAGACGATCATGCATGACAAAGAACAAGACGTACGTTGGCAAGCACAAATGGTTAAAACACGAGTGAGAGGATGGCAGACGATCACAGGACTCAGGCGTCTGTCTTATAGATGCAAAGAAGGGGAGCCAGACCACCGAAGCCATCGACAGGCAAAGTGCTTTGTTGATGTCCAGAAAAACAGAATAAGCATTTTCTGCTCAATGGACATAAGCCCAACGATCGGTAAAAATGAAACTAGTTAAATATCATACAAGGATACATAAGAATCAAATACAACTTAGAAGCTAGAGATAAGTTCGATGACACAAACAAATAATAGTGGCTAAATTACTTCTTATAGATCCGACACTCAGAGGAAACAGGTCGCCAAATACCTAATCTCAAACCTATGTTGGGCTAAAGAATTTCACATTTAATCGGTTCAATCAAGGAACATATCTAATCTCAAACACACAAGTTTATCCTAACTTTGACTGTGAAACATATCACAAAGTAGTGAGAAGCAAGATCACTGACAAAAAAGGCATTCTGAAACATATAAAACAAAACCAAATCTTCAACATACCTCCCAAAACTCGGTTTCTTTGAAGCCATCATACATAGTTTGTGCTTTCCAATCATCTACAGAGATTGCACTTTCACTGCCATTGAGCATCCAGTCAAGGTCGGCTAAGTCCAAAAAAGGGGCAGTTCGGTGCACGAAATCATCCCCGCAATGCGCTGGTCCGGGGAAGGGTCCCATGGTGATAAGGGGCAAGCCTTCCCTGTCAAATTTGACAAGAGACCACTCCCAGGACTTGAACCCGTGACCTCTCAGTCACGCAGTAACACCTTTACGCAGTAACACCTTTACAGGTGCGCCAAGGCTAAGTCCAAACAGCGGAAGAAAAATCAATGGGACTAGTGACGACCCATAATGTCGGAAAAAACTTGAGCAAAATGCCTATCTGTTCTTTAACGGCTGTGGCAAATCGATATTGAATAAGAGAATCAACAATCTGTTATTACTATTTACAACTATGCTTCTCCCACTAGGAACGAGATCAACAATCTTTCTCATTCCCAACTCCCTATCTCATGATAAAGGTCAGACCCAAGTCCTTTTGATTAGCAGCGTCAGGATCCATCTCCATGATCTTCTTGCAGCTTCTATACAAGTCGAGATCTGCATCCCGTATATCTTCTAATCTAATAGCTACACCCAGCTAATCGAAAGAAGAAAACACGATCAAACACAATACCAACTTGATTTTATGCATCAATGTCAACACAATCACCCTGCTACAGAATCTTAAGTATTAAAGGTGCAACGGCTCCACCCTAGATGCTGTGGAAAATAATGCACATATTACAGATTCTCGTTTACAAGTTCATCCATTAGAAAACCGTAAAAAGACATGAAATAGATAAAAAAACAACAAATCATTTTTCGAGAAACACAGACATGCAGTTGAAGTGCATTGTAAATGAAACTAGACGGTTACATCACACCAACAACAATTGATCAGAAAAAAGAAAAAAAAAGATAAACAATATATCGGTTTAAGTTAAACATCCATGAAGCTGCCTAAAGAACAGCTCAAGAGTGCTTATCATTTTCTTAATGCGATTCACTCAAAAACCCTGGATTCGGGAAAAAAGAGAGTTCTGAGGGTTAGACAAGCCAAAAAGAGAGTTTTGAGGGTTGACGATTTCCTGGCATACAAATTAAAACCACTCCCGTAGAACACCAGGGCTTATGGCCATCTCATTCTTGAACACCACCGATAAACCAGAACGTGTGGCTCTACATGCGTTAAGCACTTAAATGATTCTTCTAGCAAGTTCAAGCGACTTATTAACATCTCATACCGCCACTCACACTTATGCTTCACCTCAGGTAGCATCATCATGGCTAAATGCCTCCTCGCCTCACAACTGATTACTTCCTTGTACTAATGAATCCAATTACAGTCATCACCCATCTTTACTCACACAACTATAAAACACGAAAGCACACTCTTTCTGCGCTTCAAGGTTGCCCAAAACTCCTCCTTGCAATCACTACAAAATTTTGAAATATTACCAAGGCCTTTCAAAAGAGAAAGATCCTGGCAATCTTTCAAGCAAAAGACCCTGTAATTCTGTTTAATTATCGTCGAGTGAGAATGCGCCTCAATTCTCTCCAAACATTTCTCTAATTTACTAAACAATTTGAGAAAAACCTCGTGCACGTAAAATAATCTCCCTCCTGTAACTCCCTAGAGCACAAAGCTTCCCACACAAGAGAAATATACAATGGTCGGGAAATGCAAAGTGCCCCTTGATCGTTTTCCTTATACGCATAACAAAACCAGCGAAATCCTCCACTAGACTCGACGACGTCCCAAAAACCACGTCGACAACAACTCGTGAACAAATCCAAAGCACGCGATACATCAGCTACTAATTCTTTCAAAATATTAAACCTAATCAGAAGGCCAAAATCCCCCTTACGTTCCTCACACTCCATAGCTAGCACAACATCCCGACAAAAGCAATACAATCACTATCACTATCGCTATCAGAACTCAAACCTGTCGCTTTCAGCAGCGCACAATAGCGATCAATGATTACCGAGAAACAACTACGATGAAGTGTGTGCTTAGAGGCGTAAATAAGCTCTCTAATGGCTTCCACAGTAGCTTCTCTGTTGAGTGTGTGAGATGAATTGTAGAGATTTATCAGTACCTTCCGTGCGGAGGAACTGTTGAGAATCTCGAGAGTGGCAGAGGCCTTATTGGCGTCGTTTTTTGGCGCCAATTTGAAACCTCCGCGATTCTCGATTTCTTGGTGGTTGGAGGTTGCGGTTTGAGTGGGAGAGGATGAGTGAAATGCCATCGTCCACGAGTTTCGTGGCACCAGATTTAGGAAACACGGATCCGGGTCGGTCGATGGTGGTCATTGTGTTCATTGTGGTTTGCACCATTGGCTGCATAAGCCTTTCGTTGCAATGGAATTGTTGGAGTGATTGAAGGCGAGTAATATTCATTTGCGTTAATATACTAATCGATGCTAACTGTGTATAGAAAGAATTTTGGAAAATAGTGTAACAGGATCTCTCGAATCTAAAATAGATTACTGTTATGAAAAGATCACATTATGGACAATTGTAATATGATCTTTCAATTCCAAATTCAGTCTCATCTGTCCTTGAAATTTTCCTAGGGAGCATCTCTTCATTAGATATTGATACGAAACATCTCAAACCAGCCCTTTTATTGCTCACATTTATTCTTATGGATAATTCTGACTCATATCTGTAACCAACTTATTTTTGTAAAAGCTATTTTGAACAAGCTATTACACTGATCTTTTAAATATTGAATGTCGCTAACTTTGTTCATCTTTCATATACTCCACGTCTTCACCATTAAATTCTCGAGTTAATTCAGCCAACCATGCTCTCGGCCTCTCCAAGTCTACCTTGCGCTTCACAGTGAACACCATTTGCAACTTACATATGATAGAAGTTAAATACACTACAGTCTCAAACAGTTTCAAGGATACCTCCTGTTACACTCTCATGCCACACTCTTTCGAAAAATGTCGGTAACAAACACAACAGTTTACACTAGTTACCAAGAACAGAACGCGTAGAAGCAGTTCACCGAAACTTGGTTTTCTCCCCCATCGTGCCGCGAATGAGACACCAGAAACTCATCGATCCAGAGCAAGGAATACCAAGTACATGATTGTCCCTCTCTTCAACTTAATTCCAATTATCGGGAAAGTCTCTTTTCCCCTTAGCCCAGGTGGTTCCATTGATCTTGCCCACCAATAATAAAGTGAGTCAGCCCGATGGCTGTTACCTGTCCCAAAACTTAGCCCACCACCAGTTGCAAATACCCTAGGGACCAGCTCTTAAAAGGATTGCGAGCAC
This sequence comes from Linaria vulgaris, assembly GCA_948329865.1. Lineage (NCBI taxonomy): Eukaryota > Viridiplantae > Streptophyta > Magnoliopsida > Lamiales > Plantaginaceae > Linaria > Linaria vulgaris. The sequence continues at coordinate 80,107,913 of OX415252.1, forward strand.
AAGCACCATGTTTATTGTATGCATTTGACAGAAGAATTGAGTGAGCTTTTTCCAGTGGTTCTTCAGTATTACTTCACTATCCTGTTACAGGTCAAAATCACAAGCTAATTCTTGTCAAATACAAGTAAAAAGAGTTCGACAATGTAACAAAAAGAGTACAGTTTATTGTGAAGGCAACAGTCCTCCCCACCAGAATGTTTATCAAATCAAAAGCACTACAGGTCATATGATAGATGCAACTCATACACAAAATCAACTTTACATGCAGTCATTAAATTAGCCAAAGGGAGAAAAATATTAGGAGGATATTGCAGCCTGCACAATGTAAGGTGGATAAACTAATAAAAATTATATAATTGACTGAGTTATTCCAGGGCAAATTAAACGGACCCATCCGTAACACCTTCAATTGATAAGAGCATTAACAAGACAGAAAGGCAAATCTAAAATGCTGGAATCAGAAAGTATATAGCGAATTCATGACTTCTCAACCACTTCTGATACAACTTGTAGAACTACCTAAAACTATTATTTGATAAAGGGACAAAGGACGAAAACTCACATCCCAATAAAGAAAAGGATGACTACATCAAGAAGAAACCACACAACATGATCAAAGTCTGTCCATGAATAGAACATTCATGTAGTTCACACAATGGCTTGTTATGTTATGGCTATTTATCTAGAAAAAATAATAAGTTGGTCACACTGCCCAAATGCATTTGCTAGTCTATTGCATCCTTTTCATTAAGTGGGCAGACAATACAACAATCTCGACATCCTCATCATCAGGTTATTCAAATAAGATGCAAGGGGCGGGGTGGGTGGGTGAAGGCAGGCAGGACCCATGAAGTAGTACCATAGAGCAATTAAGTATGACCTAGGACATGAAGATGCAAATTCTCGCTATGTTCACATAGACTGCGCCTGATCGGACAGGTAAGAAACGGGTTATGTAAACAAGGCACAAAGGTTGCTCACTATGCCTGAATTAAACATCATTTAGAGATGTAAAACTTAGTGACTCACATAAAAGGGGTAGGTACACCGACTCAGGTCAACGATTGTTCCTCACAGTTAAGTGGTAGAGCCTCGTACAAAGTTTATTGGTATAAGATTATATTAAATAGGAAAACCAAATAGAAGAGCTTGCTGCATCTTATTTTACAAAATTTCTCTAGTTTGGAAGATGAAATGAAGGCAATGGCTTGTTTCCATGAAAATTCTACCAACTAGCTCAGGCAGCACCAAAAAGTTTTCCCTTGGTTCAAATTTAAGCAAAACATTCAATTTCAAATACAAGGCGGAAATCATTTTAAAAAAATTATAATCAGTTGATTATGATTGCTCATTTAGGCACTTATCACTCGACATAGGCATAAAATACAAAATCCAATCAAAACAAATTTCAAACTGTGTTCTTTGAGGGGTGTGAGGCGGTGTCTAACAAATTCATGGCAGATAAGTCACTGAAGCAACTTAATTCTGAAAACCAATTAGGGTCACTCCTCAAATTCATCAATTTTTTTTTTCTGAAATAAAAGAGTCTAATTAATATTTAAGATAAATCATGTGATGTACCATACTCGAATATTCATTTCATTAAGCAAAAGATTGTAAAATTTAGACGATGAATTGTCAATGGCGCTAATCTGAAGAATATTTCAATATACATGATGGCAGTTGTCCTTCCTTTCTATCAAAAATGGACTACTACAAACGGTTCTGTAACCTTTCTCCCTCAAAAACTTTCCAGCAATACATAAGGGTACGTGAAGAGGGTAAAGAATCATTCCCTTACAGTGACATGACTAAAATAGTGCTAATGAATCTGATGTTCCTCATTCACCACATGTCAATCACCATTACTTACTCGCCTACAAAGCAGTACTGGATATAAATTCACGCACTCAATCACTTCAACATGATCAAGCTAGACAGAGTCAGAAAAAGAAGAAAAGGTTAATATACCTATATTGCCTCATCTATGGCCCTCTTTATCTTTATTTATGCCTCCTTCTCTTGCTGATTCTTATCACAGTACCAATTTGAATCCTTCTGACAAGAAAGCATCCCTGAGGAAAAGAAGAACCATGAGTAAAGTCCAGATTAGATTAGCAAAGTTCAAATTACAGTAGAAGGAGAGGTGAATCATCGCCAAAATATGAAACTTTCCAGTGATATATCAATCACATTGAGTAAACCAAGCCACTCTGAGTGCTACATTTCAATTTTGAAAAGAACTACCTTAATGATGAGAAAATATGAATAAGCCACAGATCTAGAAATTATTGGAAGCAGAATAGTTCCTAGTTGACTCATAAAACATAGTACAAGTCAACACAGACTAATTCACACAAATATCACCTTTTATTCCTAATCTTGTTTTCCTTCTTTTTCACTTGGCCCAACTTTCTGACCTCTTTGGACCCATCAACAGCAACTAGGCTCTCAACACAAGGTTCAGCATAAAACACAAAAGGCATACCCTCCACAGTGACCTCTTCAACACTCTTCTTCTTCAAATCATACCAAACAAGCCTTTTATCATCACAGTTCAACAGAACCTTACCGCCATCCCTCGAATACACCAACGGCTTCACAAAATCACCAGGTTCGATCCACGGCGGACTAATCGACAACAACTTTATCCAAGATTCTCCCACACCGTATTCTCGCATTTCAAAAACATTCACACGAGACTTTCCACCGCAAACAATGGAGAGACAACTTCCAATGACATCCAAACTGACGTAAAAGCCCCTCGTCCTAGCCCACTCAGGCATGGCGACCTCGTAATGCTTCTCACTCTCAACACTAAACGCCATCAACTTCCCCACATAACTAGTCCCAAACTCCTCCACCAACGTATGCAACGCACCGTTAACGTGCACGCGCCAGTTTCCTTTCAGAAACGGCAGCGGATAAGGGAAAGCCTCGATCCTCCTCCACGTATTCGACTTGAGGCTATAGATCTCGGTTCGAGAACCCAACCAAACACGAGTTGCGGAGCTTCTAAACTCCACAACCTTAACAACCTTGTAATCGTCGTTTACGGAATCGTAAGCGAAACCGTACCTAGTTTTTGAAATAGATTCCGCCGCCGGAGCAGGTGAAACCTCACCGGAATTACCGCGCACAACCTTGTAATCAGCCGAGAACGGATTCCACAAGACGAGAGGCTCGCTCATGACGAGAACGAGACCGTTACAGGCGTTGGAGATTCCGTCAACGCTCTTGTAGTAGAAAGGAGGTTTAACAGCGTTGACCTTACCGATGGAATCGAGATCGATTGAGCAGAGTGTGAGTCCTCCGAGAATGAGGCTCCGGTTGGAATTCGTTAACAGAGAGTGACGCAAGTGCGATTTTACGAAGTCGTTGCTGTCTATAATGAAGCACCACGATTTAGCGACGCATCGGAATCGCTTCAGGGACTTTACCGGGAGGCGGCGGAGGATGTCTTCGATGAGCTCGAGGGGTACAATCGTCATCTTTTTGTTGCTTCAGTGATTTTTTCCTTTTTATAATTACTTAGGGTTTGTATGGTGTGAAGTGGTTAGTGATGGTAGGACTTAATTTATCATCTCGTAGTGATAAAGGAAGTTGTGGAGGAAGATGAGTCATAATAATAAAGCTCACAAGTGTGGCGTGTGGGGAACGATAGTGTGCGAGTGAGTGATGCTGAAGAAACCTTTTTTTTTTTTTTTTTCTGTTGAGTGTTATGTTTTTCTGTATAGGAAATGAAGTTTACATGGATAAATAACATTGGTGTAAACAGTCTTATCCTATCCCTAATATATACTTGTCTTGTATCAGTTTTTTTAATAACGCAGAATGGACGATTTTATTTGTCATAAACTTTAGTGGTTGAACCACTCAATTAATGAAGTCATACAAACTCAACGGAAAGACGTTACGTATTTTTTGTAGAGCTCGTTTGGTTGCATTTAATAGGGGGATAACAACTTTTTTATCTGGCCCAGTAGGCTTTCCTTCATCTTTGGTTTGCATGATGCAATATCAAGTTAAACAGGTCAATCCTTGTGACCCGATACTCAAGCCCAATTTCAATCAGGCTTCTCCCCCTCCGATTCATTAATACTGACCCATATTAGTTGTCAAATGTCGACTCTATCCTCCACTTTTAAGGTATCAGACGAAATTATCCTTCACAAATTTCAATCAGCTTTCTTCATATTATTCCAGACATTTTACAGGTAGATTTGCTCCTCTTTTATCCTCCCTAACTATCGGCACCTCCCCGCCGCTTGCACCTGCTACCCGTGCTGAAGAGTCCCTCTTTTGGGAATTTAGGGTTTTCTTCATTCATGGTGGTCGGCGTTTGAGATGGGATTGTGGTTTGTTATGTTTGGGTGAGTATGTTGGCGGCTTTCGATTGACTGGACATACAATATTTGTTTGTTTGGCCTAAACAAATGGCTATTGTTTATGATTTGTTAGCCGAAATGCCGCTACTTAGTTTGTGTGGCGGCGACGGCCGCCGTGTGACTCGGTGATGGTGGCTAAGAAAGTCGTCCGCTTAGAGAAGGAGAAGAGTTCACTTTTTTTTGTGTGATTTTTTTGTGATAATTTTTTACATTATAAAACAAACAAGTAACAATTGAATTATTGGTTAATCTTTGACTTTAAAAAAATTTCTAATTAAAATGTGAGAATCTGTATTATTTTAACTCACCCAGAAGAAAGACATTGAATAATGTTAAAGGACAAACTAGTCAAATTTCTTATTTAGAAAACTATCTCACCTAATCCCTCTTTAGAACCAAAGGTGAACAACTGTACACAATCTACCCCAATCTATTAAGCCCATTCAATCTCTATTAAACTAATAAGCCTTACCAAACGAGCCCTAAACCAAACTAATTATTCATACTTCATATTCATAATTATTCTCATTTCGTAACAAGATAACATGTATAATTTTGTAAAGATAATAATTTATCATGTGTTATTTAATGAATGATGTGTCCTATATTATTCTATCAATCGAGAGATTTGTTTTTTAAATGGTCTCAACTCTCATAATATGTAGTCTTTTCAATATTGGTCCTATAATGGTACATTTTATAATTTTAGTCCCACATTGTATTAATTGTTCAATTTTGGTCCCATTTTGACAATCCATCCAATAAACAACGCGTGTGACCCCACATGACCCACTAATCCTCTTAATTAGGTCCTTAATGATTAAAAAAATTAATTTATTTTTAGAGAAAAACCTGAAAGCCTAATGATTGAACAAATTCAAAATCAAATGACTTTTCTGCAAATACCCTTAATCTCTTTTACTTTCAAAATTCTTCTTCTCCGACGAACCGCCATGCTCGATGCTCCGCCGCAACACCGGCGAACCCACCACGCCGCCATCAGAAAAAGAAACACTCCGTCTCTGTTTTCACTGGTGCCTCGAAACGACAACAAATTAGCCAACGCGGTTCGTTGTTCTTACATGCGAGGGACGATCAATTCACAGTGAATCGAGCAAGATTAGTCGTGGCATTCACGACTTGTAATTCAAGCAATTCCAGACGTCGCTCCAACGTATCGAGCTTCTCGTTCAGTTTCACCAATTTTTTCTTCGATGTAGACTCAAATTGAATGAGGAAATTGAGGAGGTCATGAACAAAATAGGGAGATGAATTCGCGATTCTCCCAATCGGTTCGACGTTGACTGAATTCGTTATGCCACCAGCACGCGCCTTTGTTGCAGTGTGAAAGCGAATCCGACGAAGCTTTCGAGAGCGGCCGTAATGGGCTGAGGAGACGACCCATTATTTCTATTATTTCATATTTTATTTTAATTTTTAATTGTAAATAGTATCAGAATATCCTTTTTTATTATACCAAAATTTGTTCTCCAAAAGTTGTTATTAATATTTTAAGTTAATATAATTGAATTATTATATGGTTTTGTGAAGTATGTAATGTAATATATATATATATGTATATATATATATCTATATATATCGAGAAGTATTAAGTTTAAATAAGTCCTTTTATTTTGATTTTGTTCAATCATTTGGCTTTTAGGTTGTTTTTTTTCAAAAAATAAAATAAAAATTTTAATATTTACGACCTAATTAAGAGGATTAGTAGGTCATGTGGGGTTACGTGCTGTTTATTGGACATATTAGCAAAAATGGGACCAAAAATTGAACAATTAGTACATTGGGGAACTAAAATTGTAAAAAGTATCATTATGGGACCAATATTGAAAAGACTACATATTATGGGACCATTTAAGAAAAAATCCCATCAATATATATATATATATATATATAAATTAATTACAATATATACCATAAATACTATCTACATAGTCTAATACACCTCCTCAATCGGAACGAGAGGAGGACGAACGTTGAGACCGAAACGAAAGTCGTCAAAGAGAACTCGTTGTAGGCCCTTCGTAAATATATCGGTAAGTTGATAACGCGAGGGAACATGGAGAACACGAACTTGACCTCGAGCAACCTTTTCCCGAACAAAGTGAATATCAATCTCAATGTGTTTCGTACGTTGATGTTGAACCAGATTGCTGGATAGGTAAATGGCACTCACATTGTCACAGTAGACAAGGGTCGTTGAAGATACATGACAATGCAGTTCCAAGAGCAAATTACGGATCCAACATGACTCAGACACCACGTTTGCGACACCTATATACTCGGTGTTAACCGGGTAAAAAAATCACGTGGTTAAAATACGCGATAATTCAACTACCAAAATTACTTGGTATATTATTATTCATAAATAACATCGAACTATAACACGGTTTAATTACCGGTTTACTTCGTTAAAAAATTATTCGTATATCGTAAATCATGGCGCACGCCTATCGACTGGATTTATAGCTAAAGAATGCGAGAACGTCCCCTCACTGAACACTCCTAAATGCCATCGGACCAGCCAATCCGAAGGCCAAACTCGAAGTATAACGCCTTATTTAAAAACCCAAAAGCCATCGGAAGCACTTGCCACAAAGGTCCATACGAAGAACAATGCCATATTGAGGCACTACGGCCATCGGATCCCCTATCCCAAAGGATTAACCCGAAGAACAATGTTTTATCAAAGCCCGAAAACCATCGGAGTACTTGTTACGAAGACCTGAGTACGAGAACGTTACACTACTGAAGTCAATGAGCCATCGGAGGTCGCGCCACGAGAGAAAGAAAACAGATATACCACTCGGAGTACACTTCCCAAAGAAGACAACTAAGACTTAACTACTGCAGGAGCTACAACAATGACAGACGAGCATTTCGTCCCACTCATCCAACATTTCCGATAGATACAACCCATCGGAGAGAAGAAGACCGAGGAGCCAGTTCATCGGAGCCCATTGGAGCCACCGGAAGAGATATAATTCCTCATAGTCAGCGCCCCGTCATCAGATATACTAAACAGATAGAATCTATCCTCCTACACATGCATGCCGACACCTGTTTTAACACATGCATACCGACACTTGTATTAACCCATGAACAATGACACCTGCCCCTAAAAAACTCCTATAAAAGGGGACAAGAACAATAGAGGGAGGGGATCCTTTTCCGGAAAAAAAAGGAAGAGACAAAGAGTTCGGAGAGGGAAAAAAGATGGAGAGAAAAAGAGAGACACGCATACGCAACCTACGAACAAAAAACTCCTTCTTTCTCTCCTCCCCTCAGACTCCTCTCTCTCCCCCTCGGACTCTTCACGAGGACAACTCCTTCAACAAATAACAAATCAATTCATCTGATAAAATCGACAAGCAACAAATATCCAGCACCAAAGAACCGAGCGAAAACAAGAACTACGAGTGGCTTGATTCCCAATCGGGGGATACGTAGGCATCTCGGAAAATGTCTGAGTCCAGCCGCAAATCAATAAAAACCAACAATCTCCTCGGGTCGGGATTGGCATTTCGAACAATCTGTTACGCTCTTCATCAAAGATAGCAGGCAGGACGGTCACAACTACCAAGCAGGACGATCGTCACAACTAGCAAGCACGACGAAGATACCGTTAACACTCGGGGTTGGCACTCAAGTGAGACAACGTCGTTTGTCACTTGGCTGACCAAGAAATCAAATTATCACCCCAAAACACACAATATTCGGAGGTCGAACGTCGGGTGTCGGTACAACATCGGCGTTTGAATATGCCTTAAGTCCCGTCACTAAGGATGGAAAAAGATGAAGACCGAGATCAAGAGTTCCTTGGACGTAGTGGAGTATGCATTTCAATGTCAACATATGTTCATCTCGTGGACCATGCATGTGGAGGCATATTTGTTCAACAACATAGATAATATCCAGCCACGTGAAAGTGAGATACTGAAGTGCACCTACGAGACTACAGTGAGTGGGATCTGAATACGGGGCACTATTTGGCATAGCGCCAAGCTGGGATTTCTTGTCGACTGAGGTCTGACTTGGCTTACAAGAATCCATGCCCGCGTGGTGAATGATATCCTCGGCATATTTCCCTTGAGATAAGAAAAGACCATCACGGCTTCGTGAAGCAGTAATGCCCAAGAAAAAATTCAGAGACCCCAAATCTTTCATAGCAGTTTCTTGCCTAAGAAGAGAGATGATATGCTGACGAAGAGATGTGGAGGATGCTGTCAGAATGATGTCAACCACATAAAACAGTATATAAGCAATATCAGTACTACGTTAGAAAATAAACAAGGAGTGATCAAATTTACTATGAGAGAAGCCGATGGTTGCCAAAAAATCAGCAAAACGCTGATACCAAGCCCGAGGTGCCTATTTAAGGCCATAAAGAGAACGCTTCAACATACATTCAAAGTCAGAAACGAGAGGAATCACGAAAACCAAGGGGCTGGTGCTAGGGTTCTGTAGAAAAAATCAAATCATCAAATCGGTTGAAAATCAATCAAATGATCCGATCCAAAAGTTAAATCGAATATTAATCTGCTTTTGGTTTCTACCTGAGGATCGAACTCCCATTTGACTTGATCCTCGATTTTAGAGGTGAAAAATCAGATCGGATCAAATACTCATCTTATTTTGTAAAAATAAATTAATATATAATAGTATACTAAATTAAGTTATAAAATAATATATATATATATATATATATATATATATATAACGCTAATGAAATACTACTAAATAACTTAATATATTAACAAAAGTAGTATCACTTCACATGTACCTACTAATTACTAGTATCTAATATATATGTATAATCTTAATTGTAACCTACAATTTCTAAGTACTAACTATGGCTTGTCTTCTTTTTTGGGGTTTCTATTTTGAACATCGAGTTAATATTTTGTAATGAAAAACCCACTAATGCATGCGAGTTTGTTATAAATTGTCATTGCATTAATCTTTATTCAGTTTTCTTTAATTTTAGATGCAAAATAATAAAATTATATCATGTTTGTTCTTGGAAATTAAAATAAATAGGCAAAAAAGAAAAAAAATGAAATCAAATCAAACTAGATCAAAATCGAATAATTTTGGATCAAATCGACCATTTTAAATTGATCTGATTTTGATCTTTATTTTTCCAGAATCGAAATTGAATACTAGTGTCGATTCGATCCGATTTGATCCAAATGCACAACCCTAGCTGCTGTATGTGCACAACTTCATGCAGATTGCCGGGAAGGAATGCATTTTCACGTCCAACTGATGTATATTCCATGGTTTGGAGAGTGCAATGCTAAGGACCAAGCAAATGCTCGATGGCTTAACCACGGGGCTGAAAGTCTCATCACAATCTACACCAACCATGTTGAAACTTGCCATCACCTACAAGACGAGCCTTGTGTCGCTCAAAAGAACAGTCCGCATTAAATTTATAACAAAAAATCCACTTAGACCGAATAATGTTCACACGAGGAGGACGGGGGTACCAACTCCCATGTCTTATTTTTAATAAGAGCATCACTCATCACTCATGGCCATTTCCAATTAAGGTCAGATAACGCAGCCACGTGGTTTCGTGGAAGTGGGGAGATAGAAGCATGTGTGAGAAGAGAGAATTGGCGATTTGGTTTTAATATGTCGTGTTGGCTTCTGGTGGTCATGGGATGTGAGGGAAGAGGTGGAGGGGGCCGTGAAGTAGGAGGAGGGTGAGCAGAAGAGACATGTGATTTCAGGGAGGGGCACGATGAGTCCGATCGAACGCCGCACCACTCTATGGTCATATCGTGAGACTGAGACGCGATCAATCAGATCGTGCGACTGAAGTGCAATTAGTGTCAGATCGCACCACTCTCTGGTCATGTCGCGCGGCTTGTATCAGAAGTACGCGGCTTGTATCAGAAGTATAAGCCCCTCGCGCTTGTATCAGAAGTATCATCACGACGTGATATAGATGGTGGTGCAGCCTGCGAAATTGAGGAGGTCACAATGGGAGATGACGAGAGGGGATAAGGCACTTTCGAGAAAGGAGTAGTTGTGCAACTTCGGTTTTGGTAATGTAGAGAAGGGAAAAGAGTGTTCCTCAAACAGTACGTGACGACATATGATGATTTTGTTAGTAGATAAATCAAAACATTTGTACCCACGTTGATTAGGAGGATACCCGAGGAAAGTACATATGGTGGATCGAGGTTCGAATTTGTTTATTTGAGGCGTTTAATTGGGCGTGAGAAACGGAAGCACATGCCATGTTTGACACAAAATTGATGAAATAGAGAGTTATTATATTCTTTCCCATTATCACACTGAAACGTTTTTGTGTTGTGTTTTGACAAAAGCACGAAAAGACAAGAATATAGAGAATACTTCTTTTTTGTGTGAAACAGGGAACATCTATAAGAAACCCGAAACTATTATATCAATAGAGATATGTATCAATCAATTATCTATCATAAATACTATCTACATAGTCTAATAAATTTTAACAATGGTGCTGAGTCATAATATATTTAGTACAACTCCTCTTTGCAATCAATCACATCAAATCATAGTTCTAAGTCTTAACTAAACTTCAAATATTTAATCTCTAAATCATTGAAGGTCTCAAACTAATCTTAGCACAATCTGTAAACTTTATAATTTTTTGTTTTTGGGTATTTTAATTTTGTTCTTATTTTTTCAAGAAAGAAAAAATAAAACTAGGCCATGACGATTGGGTTGTTTGGTTCAAAAGTTAGTGATTTTGAACCGATTTCGATCGTTTTTTTTGTTGCTGATGATTTTGGAGGGTCAATTGGTCCGAGCAACGCACCAGTCATCAGTTAATCTGCTCGAGTTAATTTTTAAAACACTGCTTTATACTGTGTTGTGAATTGCTTTACCCATTAGTTTTACTTTATATTTTTTTTAAGGGGGACAATGTTTACAAGTTACAATTCTTTAGATTATTTTTAGGAAATATGAGAATAACTTTTAGACTTTATAAAAAATATCACTAAGAGACTCCTTTAAGCTTGAATATTTACCTGGATGAAAGCAGGTGAGAAAAGAATTCTACGAGTTCAAAAAAAACAAAAAAAGATAAGAATTCTACCATATCTTTATAACGTGTGGGGAATTGCTTTAGAATTAGTGTTATATTTTTTACGGGATGCAATAATTAAAAGTTACAACTTTTTAGATTATTCAGATTAATTAGGAGAATAATTCCGTCCTTCATAAAATATTCAAATAGCTTCCTTTCAGCTTGAATATTTTTACCTGCATAAACTAACGTTGGGGAAACAAAAGTAGGTGAGGTTTAGGTTAGAATCCTATCCTATTTTTATACCTTTTGGTATCGCTTTACCAATTAGTTCTGAATATTTTAAGAGATACAATACAGTGTTTTCAGACTCGGCCCGGTCACAGAACCGGTGAGGCTACCGGGTAGAGGGTCAACAGGTCGGATCGGTCGGACCACTGGGTGGACCGATTTGTTGACTTTAGTCAACACATTAATAAAATATATTAAAAATACTCAACTATATATGAAAATTCATAACAAAATACTCAATCCCTCAACTTCAAAATCTCTAAATAAATATATCATGTTAATATATCATGCTAATAAATTTTCCTCACTTTTTTTTTTCTCTTTTTGGAATTTATTTGCAGAAATAAATATATCATGTACTAAATAAATATATCATGTACTTTCATAATTTATTTGCAGAAATAAATAAAAAATAAAGGTATTTACTTTAGATCCTTAATCATAACATTAAAATTTTTAGACAACTAAATGTTAAATTGCAATAAAGGGTTCCATTTGCAATTTACATTACATCAATTGGTAAAACAAAAAGTGCGGGTAACAGGGTAAAGCTTAATAGGCCCATTCATCTAACATTTTATGAATTCAAAATGAAGGCCCATTTGACCACTAAAAAGAGATAATCTGAATAAATATAAAAAAATAATAAAACCCTAATGACTATTTAATCATCATTTTCACCGCCGCTGATACAGTATTCTTTCTTTCTTTTCTTTTTAAACTTTTTTCTTCTATCTCTGTCTATGCATCATCAAATATCTTGGTTGCTTTTTTCTTTTTGTGATTCTGCTGTTTTGATAATTCGCCAATAACATTCAGAACTGAAGGTGTTATAGTGTTTGTGATGAAAGCCTTCATCTTTGTAAATGACGGGAGGAAGAAAGAATTAAGAAACAAAAAACAATTCTTTGCATTTTCCTTTTCTGTTCGATTTTGTGAGGGCTATACGAAACTGTAATTTAAAAAAAATAAAAAAATAAACCACGTCGGTCCAACTAGTTGACCGGGTCGACGGTTTTCCGGGCGACCCGGCCGGATCCACCGGTTCGCCCGGAAGGGCTCAGCAGCCCGTTTATAGCAGTGTTCCGTTCCGCCGCTGCTGGCGGTTCCCGGTCCGACCGGTCGGACCGGCCGGTCCGGTCCGGGTTTAAGAACACTACAATATTACAAGTTACAATTTTTTATATTATTTAAGAAACTATGATAATAATTCTGAACTGTATAAGCATATTACAAATAGCCTCGGTTAGCTTGAAAGCATATTACAAATAGCCTCAGTTACCTTGAAATATTTGCACATATATGTTTTGAAGTGAAAAATGTTGTAGGCTGTAGTTTATGGTGGGGTACCACTGCACCCCTTGCTTGGATGATGACATGTGGCAAGGACCACTTGTAGCAGATTTGATTGGTTAATCCATTAATTTCAAAAATTTCAATTCTAGCTCAAAAGTTTGTTATTTTTTGAGTTTTAGATCATGTAACATAATTGGTATCAGAGCCTAGGTTTATTTAGTAAATGTGGAAATTTATTTATTATAATAACCTCTAACTACCTCATGAGGGGAGTAATTTACAATCATGAGTCCGAACGAAAGTTCGAGACACAGTCTCAACAAGAAGTTTTTCGAGCAATCGGTAAACATGGAACAATTTATAGTGATAGTCGAAACCTATCACACGAGATGAGTAATTTGGTTCTACCAAATTTCAACGAGCTTGAGACCGATGGCTCTAAGCTATCACAAGACCTTAGAGAAATCCAGAAAACGGTCCAATCGTATGGTAACCATCAATACCATATGCCAAAACATATTCAAGAAATCCAAGACAAACTGGAAACTATGACCCGGCGTCAAAATGAGATCCTTGAGACTCTTCAGGAAATCCAACGACGAAGGAGGAACTTGGAAACCCTTCCAAGACCCTTCGAAAGAGGAAGAAGATGAGGATGGCTACCACCATCCTTCGGGAATGAGCCTTTACTCCACCAAAAGGGTAAGGCGGTTGAAGTCAAAAGAGAAATGACGAGAAATGAGAAACTGGAAGCCTTGATACGAGGGAAAGCAAGTACCTCCTAACAAGTATGTCCAGATTCAAGCTTGACGAAATCAACTACGGAGATTTGCAAGATCTTTTTGATCTAGCAGAATCATTTTTGGGTTTAAAACTCGTTAACGTCCAGGCCTTAGAAGATTCGATTGTGCCAAGACAAAATCCTCCCTAGGAGCAGTCAACGGTAACCAAAATCTTTGGATCTCACAATCCAATCTGTGATGAATCAATGCCACACCAGAGGGATTTTGTGGTAGGATCTATGTTCACGGCGGTGCCTACCAGATCAAGAACAAGGAGGCCAGATATTCATGGGACACCATATAGAAGGTCCCAACTTGATCCAATTCATCCTTATGGGCTCATGCTCAACTTGGATATTTTGGATTTTAAAAACCGAGAAGCATTGATCGATGAATGGGCATCGACAATGAGAATTGCAGCAGCAACACTGGAACTCAACAAAGAAGGGTTCATAATGATGTTGCAAATGAGCCTCGAAAGATCAGTCAAAATCGGATGGGAACATGCCACTCCAGAAATTAGAGACGGTGTGCTATTCGGCGAAGCCCTCAAAGATATCGTTGACAGTATGGCTAGACTTTTCAAGATCTACTTCATCGAAGAAGAATATTTTGTGGATCCTCAAACTGGAGGAGATGACCAAGAAAGAGCCAGAAGATACGAGCATGCCTTGTATAGTTTAGAGTTACATGACATGTGTAATGTTGATCTATACATCAAGCTTTTCACAGAATATAAATGGAAGAGCCAAGTCGGTGAAGAAACGACGATCCCATTATTCGTCGCCAAGATACCAAGTCCATGGTGAGAGATGTTACTACGAGAATATACACCCGTAGGGATGGATACAGTTGCTCGAAGGATGTCATTTCTCAAAGTTAAACTAAGCGACTGGTGTCAGAAAGCAGCAATCCAGAAGAATTACAAGAGGCTGAAGGGAATTAATAAGTCAACCCGTCTTTGTTGCGACGATAAGGACATCCCAACAGTCATTGGAGCACCAGAAAGACACCGAAAGAAGAAGTATAGGGATCACCCCTATGAACAAAGAGGAAGCAGGTTCCCTAGAAGATCTTCATGGAGGCCAAGAAGATTCTGGTCAAAACTAAAGGCCCGAAGTTACAAATAGGGGCAAAGACCAGGTCCTAGCCGAGGAAGGACATCTTCCAGTCAGGGAAGTACAAGCAGACCACCAATAAGAAGGACTTTCAGAAGAGCACATACACGTGCCAATGAAAGTTTCAAGGATTGCAACTGTTGGACATGTGGTGCCAAATGACATATCTCGACGGAATGTCCGGAGAATCAGAGAAGAGGAGTTCGACAATTCGAAGCTACACCGGAGTTCGAAGAGGCTGTCTACTTCCAAGACCTTGTTCAAGTATACCAGTTCGAGGATATTCCCTCAGACGAAAGTATATATGAAGAAGAGAGCCAAGATGAGTCTTCAGAATCTGAATCTAAATCAAACTGAAGACGAGGAGATCTTCCGTCAGGAAGTACAAGAAGACCTGTCAGGATTCTTCTCCCAAACAAGCATATCTCATAAAGTATTGATGAGAATTATGCGAGAAGACCCAAAACTCCGAGTCTACGATGGATTCACCATCGGAAAAATGGAAAAACGCTTAGCCCAGCTAAGCTTCAGACAAAGAAAACATCACATCATCTACAAAGTTACGGCAGAAGAAATTGCGATCCCAATGGAACTAACAAATAATGTGATGGAAATGCAGTTGGTTCCTATGAATGAAATAAAAGAGGAACTAGGACAACTCAATCCAGAAGTTGCCCAGAAGATGTCATGGATCCATATCGGAGCCATCAGGATCCTGATCAAGGCGACATTCAAAAGAAGGAGTCAATTCCCCAATTGACATCGCCATCTTTGATAAGAGGATTCAGAACCTACGAGACGCCTGCCTTGGAGGAATATCACGAAATCTATTTGCTGGAAAGGTGACAACGTTTGTTTATCCGAAGATTGCCTACAATTTAGCCGATCAGGATTTCAACAGAGTCCTTAGTCCTTACTTTACATCAAGAATAAGGAGTTAATGAAGGAGGGAAATAGGACATACTCCATCACATGCATTATCTCCTATGCTCTCTCCAACACTCATCATTCGGACCTTTTCCGAAGAAAAGGGTTTGTGGAGATACCTGAAATCTTCTAGAAGGTAGCCCATGCAGTCAAACCAGAGATTTCTGATCTACCGCATATCCATGAGATGGATATGATAATCCGAGATCAACCAGTATTCGACAAGAATACTAGTCAAAGGTTCGAGCCCATAAGAATTTCTTTCTAGGAAAATAGAATGCATAGCCTAACATGGGGAAAGAAACCGATAGTGGAAGTTGTAATCGAACCAAAAAGGTTTACAACTAAAGGAGAACTCCAATATGTAGGAGGATGGTGCGAGGTTGAGGTAATTTTCGACATTACACAGAAGGAAAATACCCTTCCTTGTGATGCCTTATATTATCTAAAGTAGCCCCTTGTTGGAAGATATCAAGGAAACCTGAAATTAGGTGGAATGGATTTCATCATTAACGGGTGAGCGGGGAAGAATCTGGAACAATTAGTTCTTGGGATTGAATTTCTGGAGGATCACAAACCTTGGGAAAGATTACCGGAAGGAATGGAGTTTACGGTGGATGGAAAGAGATATAGATTCCGATGACCAATAGTCCATTCTCAATTTACATCTCAGTAGGGATATTGTATGAGAAGTTTCGAGCCGAATACTTTGCATCATACATCGACTCGGGAGCAGGAATCTGTACAGCCAAACAGGGGGTTTTCTCCAAAGAAATCGGAGAGGATTTACCGGCAATAGCAGGAAGATATTTCTCAAAGAAGATTATCATCTTCAAAAGAGGGATAAAACAAGTCAAAATTTTGATTGGCGGAGCAGGCGGTACCCCATGGTACAAGGTCAAAACGCCACCAATCTATTTCCACGACACCGGAGCCGATATCTTACTCGACAACAATTTCCTGTAAACGTTCAAACGTTTTACACAGGACAATGAAACAAGACATCTTATTCTCACAACAACTTGTGATAATAAGATCTTGGTGCAAAGATTGACGCATGCGTTCTATCGGAAACTGCCAATTCAATTTCGCAGCAAGCGTGGTGATGAAGGAAAACTTCGCCATCCAAAAATGAGCGATCAGAGGAGATATGGTAAGGCAATCCTTTAGCTTAGGATTGACAGCCTAGGTGGCCAGAAAGATGAGAGGATCAAAACTGAAACGATCGAGATCCTGAAGGCCAGCTTAGAACCAAGTCCTCACTTGGACATCACCAACAAAGAAAAGATGTCAATGGAAGATGTCAAAACCAAAATCCGAAGAAACTTCAATGAAGATCCTTTGGCATGGTGGAGCAAGAACGAACTCAAAGCATCCTTAAAAGTTAAAAAAGGGAAGGAAAATGAGTTTGTCAGATACAAGCCCATCTCTTGATGAAACAGAACGATCGAAAGGATATGCATAAGATTCTTAAGGAACATCTGGACCTTAAGTTGATCTCACCAGGAATCTCTCCATACAGCAGTCCTGGATTCTTAGTCAGAAACCATGGAGAAATCAAAAGAGGAAAACCAAGGTTGGTGATCAATTACCAATGGATCAACAAGATCTTGGAATTTGACGGGTATTATATCCCAAGAAGAGAACACTTGATCAACTGCGTCCAAAATGCAAAGGTCTTCTGTAAGTTTGTTTGCAAATCGGGATTCTATCAAATCAAGATGGAAGAAGAAAGCAAGAAGTATACATCTTTCTCTACGCCACAAGGACACTACATCTGGAATGTTATGCCAATGGGATTGGCTAATGCACCCCAGATATATCAGAGGAAAATAGATAATCTCTTCAAAGATTATCTCAGATTCATGTTCGTCTACGTCGATGACATTCTCATCGCCTCGAAGAATGTCAAGAACATATCAAACATTTGGAGATCTTCTCAGATGTTTGTCATAAGGAAGGATTGGTGCTATCAGAAAAGAAAGTAGTAATCCTAACAAGGAAAATTGAACCCCTTGGAATTGAGATCGATGAATCATATATCATCCTTCAAAGCCATCTGGTTGAAAAGGTACGCGATTTTCCTGATGATCTCAAAACTGTTAAACAGCCCCAAAGTTTTATGGGGTTGGTTAATTTTTCCGGTATGTTTATTAACAACCTGGCAAGTTACAAGAAAGTCTTTAGTCCATTACTTAAGAAAGACGCAGAGTTCAGATGGACGGTAGAACATAAGGGGACGGTTCAGCAGCTCAAAGCCATTTGCCAGAACCTTCCTAAACTGGCCATACCAAATGATGAGGATGATTTGGTACTCTATACAGATGCAAGTGATCATTGGTGGACAGTGGTTCTAACGAAAGTAGAACCAAAAGGAGAAGTACCTTGCAGATATTGCAACAGACTCTTTGCTGACAATGAAGCAGCAAGATGGCATATCAACGAGAATGAATTTTTTGCAGTTCGAAAGGCTTTTAAAAAAGGGCCATTATTCTTACTTGCTAAAAAATTTACTTTGAAAATTGATAATACGAGTGTTAAGGCTTTCTTGAAAAATAAAATCGAAAGTAAACCTGAGAAAGCTAGATTGTTAAGATGGCAAGCTGAATGTCAATATTATGATTTTGATGTTCTGGTTATAAAATATCATGAAAATATTCTTGCAGATTTTCTAACAAGGGATGGAGGCACCTGAAGCCGATACCATTATTACAAGATGGAGGCACCACCGGGAAAACCTGGAGGAACTCAGCAAGGCGATCGATGGTCTGGAAATTAATGCTAAGGCTTCCGGTCATGTACAGGAAAAAGGATCTTAATAAGGTCCAAAATGCGATGAAGACTACCTGGTTCGGTAGCACAAGTCTTTGGGAAAGTATCATGGATCCCATATTACGAGATGCTTCTACCTCTGAGGTAAAGGCTGAATTACGAGCGATTACGCTTGATGATGGAGATTCAAGCAACACAGGTCCAGTTGGTGATCCTTTCGAGGAATACACCACTAAACAAGATGATTCGAAGGTAGAAATACCTGAAAAATCAAAAGATGCATCTGAAACGAAAGAGGACGAGATTAATCTTAGGCCCAGAATGGGGACCTCTAAGATTGACAAAAACGAGCAGAGAAAGCCTTTGATTGAGTATCAAAGGACATGGGAAAAGCTTTATACAAGAATGAGACTTGTCCTAGGAAAATCCATGGCCCATTGGTCAGGGAAATATCCGAGGATTTGGATACTACCAGGTTCAAAGCTTGAGAGTGTACGAGAATGGTTCGACTTTGGCTGTATAGCTCCAGTCTTTACCACATCACTAGGATTTCTGGAAATCTCTAGATTACCAGAATGGATTCACAAGAAAGTATACGAGACTTGGAAGAACAATCCAACACTGAAAATATGAGATGTTCTGGAGTTAAAATTCATATCAGCAGCTCTGAAAATTACAGGGAAGGGTTTTCATCTGAGCTTTCATTTCATCAAGCTACAGAGTAGGCGATGGATTATATCAAGCCACCGCCAGAAGGACAATTTCTGGTATCCCCAATTTCTGAAGACGACATTTCTACCAGAAGAGCTTGGGGACTATGAGTCTGTCTCACTGAGATGGATAAGGTCAAGTACTCGTTCAAGATTTTTCAAAAATCAGAGAACAGGTTGTTTATGCTCAACAACATGACAAACACTACCACAAGATTTGCTGAAACGATATTCGAAAACAAACGACAAATATTGTGGAAGAACGAGATTCTGGTAACAACAGAAACTTGTCGAAAATTCTGCAACATGATGCATGCCGACCGATGGAAGGAACGGATCTGTCCAAAGTGTCCCGATAAAAAAGAACCTATTTTTGGAAAGGGATTCCCAGTAAAACGTGACAAATGGGAAAACGACAGAGAGGGCCCTTCAAGACAAGGAAAGGTTCTGCGTGGTGCTGGAAAGTGGACTAATGCAGCTGGCAAAGTAAAAGTGGCCATGGGATAAGAATCTGGACCACCTCTACTAAAAGGACGGGTGAATAATGGAGGGACAAGACCACAAGCTGTAGTGGAAAGAAAAGAATCCACTAAAACGACAGGATAATAGTGGAGGGCCAGACCACGATCGTAGTGGGAAGAAAAACATCAATATGTAGTTGAATCCGCATTGGAAGTCCGGAATCTCACCTATATATAGAACGAGCTGAAGGAAGCAATGGGCATCGATCATTACCCAGTGTTTTCTTACAAAAATAAAAGAAGCATAAAATAGTTTGTAATAGTTAAGTGTTTTATTTATGTTGTAAAATTTGAGTGTGTAGATTGTCTAAATTCTGTTCTGAGTGCATGCGCGATGGAAACAAAGCTACTATGAGAAGCTAAACGAGTAACTCTTCTCAAAAGGGGTTATGAGAGTTATGTAATAAATAAGTTTCCACTACTATAAATAAAATCTGGGCTTTCGCCTGAGTATGTGAATGTTGCATATTCTTTTGAACACTTTCATTTGAATTATACCTCTTACACCCGGAGTAGGAAACGAAACAGGGTTGTGCTGCTTATCGTTGAAGGAACCATTGCAGAACTATCGGTTGCGTTCGAGTGGTTGAAGACCAGTGGTCTTTGTAAAACCTGGTGGGATAACGGTCAAAACGAGGTACTTCTAATTGAAAAGTTCTTAATTCATTAATTCGGAAGCATGTTGTGCCTGATATGGTCGTAATGGACTAATTCCATTATTTATGGGGTCTAAAATGAAAATAATACAAACTAAAGGTTAAAATTTTAAATTACATTAGGAAGTTAATGCAAATAGGACACTTGACATGATCCTAAGGAAGGAGGACCAATGGTCCTACCCACCATAGACCTCACCATGTTGTAGATAGACGTCACCCCCCCTATAATAAAAAGTTAAATTTTTTCTGTGCCTCATATTATTGCTAGATTTTAACGGTGGGAATAGCGAAGTACACTACAAGAATGGGCGGTCAATAGGGACCGCCCATTCGCGACTCACATGCGGTCGCTGATCTTCAGCGACTGCTGAAGACAACAGCGACCGCATTGGAGTCGCTCAATGTCCACGAGGACATCAGCGACCGAAATGCGGTCGCTGATGTCCTCCTGTAAATTCAGCGACTCAGGGCGAGTCGCTGAAGGCCCTAATTAGTTGGGCCAAACATTTCGGCCCTAATTGGGCCGAAATGTGGATCAAAATTAGGGCCAAAATGCCCTAATTTTGGCGGACAAATCAGCGACCGCATCGCGGTCGCTGATTTATTCCTATAAATACGAAAAAAAAATTTTATTCACAAAAACTGCTCCATTCTTCTATACCCGACGTCCCCGCCCGTTTCGACCCGACCCTACGCCATTAGCGACCTTTTCTCGAGTTTTTGCGACCCAAATTGAGTCCCCAACCCCTCAAACCCATTTCCGCCCAATTTCCGCCGTCAATCCGTCAATTTCCGCCGCTAATCCATCCATTTTGGTCCATTTCCGTCGCCACCGCCACCGAGTCCGTCCATTTCCGCCGCCACCGCCACCGAGTCCGTCCATTTCTGCCGCCACCGAGTCCATTTTCGCCGCCGCAAAAGGTAATTCGATTTTTCCTTTTTTTGTTTCTTTTCTTAATTTTGTGTTTAATCCAAAAATAATTTATTAGATTTGTGTTAGATTTGTGTTAATTTTGTGTTAGATTGTTAATTTGTGTTAATTTTATGTTAGATTGTTAAATGTTAATTTTGTGAAGAATTATTAGTTAAATAGTGAAGAATTTAGGATTGTTAAATTAGATTATTGTATGATTAAGAAAAAAAAATAGGGACCGTGAAGATATTTAGATTGTTAAATGTTAATTTTGTGAAGAATTATTTGTTAAGATTGTTAGATAGTTAAATAGTGAAGAATTTAGGATTGTTAAATTAGATTATTGTATGATTAAGAAAAAAAAATAGGGGCCATGAAGATATTTAGATTGTTAAATGTTAATTTTGTGAAGAATTATTTGTTAAGATTGTTAGATAGTTAATTAGTGAAGAATTTAGGATTGTTAAATTAGATTATTGTATGATTAAGAAAAAAAATAGATTTGTGAAGATATTTAAATGTTGATTTGATATTTAAATGTGATATTTTTATTTTTACAGTATATACATATATTCGGTATGTCGTCACGTAAGACCACTAGCGGTACTGGAGGTCGAGGTCGAGGTCGTGGAGGTGGAGGTCGTAGTGGGGTATCGGGTACTGTTAGTGGTGGTAGTGTTGGTCGTGGAGGTGTTGGTGGTAGTGGTAGTGTTGGTCGTGGAGGTGTTGGTGGTAGTGGTAGTGGTAGTGTTGGTCGTGGAGGAGTTGGTGGTAGTGGTAGTGTTGGTCGTGGAGGAGTTGGTGGTAGTGGTAGTGTTGGTCGTGGAGGTGTTGGTGGTAGTGGTAGTGTTGGTCGTGGAGGAGTTGGTAGTGTTGGTAGTGGCGGTGTTATTGATAGAGGTCGTGGTAGTTGCCGACCTATACAGATTGTCAGATTGGGTCGTCGTGCAGAGCCTAGTGATCCAGCTGGGCCATCCGTCCCCCCACTAGGGTCAGGTGACGGATCTACATCGAGGACACCTGCGTTGCAGCGGCAGTTATTTGTAGAGGATGAGGCGGCCGCTCCCAGAGCAGGTGATAGACCCCGATCATCAGAGTCCACAGCAGCCCAGCTGCCACGAGCACATACTTCAGCTTCAGTTGGGACTCACGTGCCCCCATTAGCCGAGTCTGGCAGACTTCAGACTCCACCACCTGTAGACGACACCGGAGCTGGACCGAGCCAGAGGTTGATCGATACTCCAGGACCGAGCCAGACTCGACCCCCGAGGGGGCCAACTATAGGGGTTACGGCGCTTAAACAAGGGCAGAAGAAGGAAGTTATAGAATTGAAACGGGGTTGTTTTTCTAAACCCCCCGGTCGTGAGATCGCGAAGACGATCACCTCACTCATTCGACAGTTTATGAGTGACTTTTGGCCCTCCTACTTGAAGGTTCCTGAGGGAGTACGGAAGGAGATGTATGCGAGATTTACGGTGAGTTTTTAATTTATTGTTTAATATTTTTTAATTTAGTATATTAAATATAGTGTTTTTCAAATATTGTTTAATTTAGTTTATTAATTTAGTGTATTAATTTATTATTTTATATTTATCCTTTTTGTAGAATGTCTATGGGATCCGGCGGTCAGAGAGGGGAGAAGTACATACGGCATACCAGAAGAAGGCGAGGGAAATTTACAAGCGTCTGATGAACAAGACGAAGGGACAGTACTTCAAGAACAAAGACAAGGAGAAGTATCAGGGCAAGAAAAAGACGTGGATGAGCGAAACTTTGGAGACTAAGGCGTCAACACACTGGGACACCGAAGATCATAAGCAGAAGTCCGCGAAGGGAAAGAAAGCTAGGCGAGGCGGTGTGGAGGATGGCGAGGCGCCCGCTACCTTTTACGGTGGTTCCATTGACTATGAGGAGATTCGACGGCGACTCGTATGTTTTTCTAATTATAATTTGTAAGTTTTTTTTTTTACATGTCAATTATAAAAAGAATTTTAACCCACTATTACTTTAAATTTGAAGGAGAGGAATCAGCCCAACCGCACGCACCCTATCAGACATGACGAGATTTACAAGGCAGGTCATACGAGGAAGGTGTCGGGCACTGGCAAAGGTACAGGCAGACCGTTGAGGCGGGAGTGGAAGTCTGAGGTGACCAGACTTATTTACGTAAGTATTTTAAATTTTGTAGTCGTTTACCACTTATGAATTCTAATTTAATTTTAAAATTAAGTTTGAACTAATTTATCTTTTTAATTATCTTTGAAAATTCAACAGAAAACATACAAGAGGGAATTGAGGAAGAAAAACCCGGACGCCGTAGAAGACAAGGACTTGCCCGAATGGGACGCCGATTCGTGGAAGAAGGCCATAGGGAGGATCAAGAAGGGGAAGGTGCAGGGTATACCGAGCTATGCAGATCCACGCAACTTCGACATTGAGTACGGTAGGGAGCCAGACTACAGGCGAGAGTTGCTCAGGCAGGTCCAGGAGGAGAACAGAGAGTTGAGGACGACACAGGACCCGAGAGTCGACTCCATGTTGTCCTGGCTTCAGGGTTTTAGAGAGGACATGCAGCAGACTACAGGCCGACCAGTGCGGGAGCTTCCGACAGACTTGTTCATGGGGAACGCTATTAGGAGCGGAGGCGCATTTAGAGTTCCGAGGCCGATACGTCCGAGACCAGATCCTTTTGCTCCAGGTACTTCCACTGCCACCGAGTATGTCGATGATTTTGATACTGATGAGTCGGGGAGTGGTGATGATCTCGATATGATGGATGATGAGGCAGATGACCTTGGTGTAGATGATGAGGGTGATGTTGGTGAGGGTGGTGATGGTGTTGAGGATGCTCCACTGGCAACCCTGGATGAGATGTACGACTTGGCGGAGAGTTCTGGTGATGAGGGGGTCGTATATCCGTCTAGTGGTGATGAGGGGGGTCAGTGATCATGTGGCGAGTAGTTGTTTGTATTATTTCTTTTGAATTATGATATTCTGTTTTTTCGACTATTTCATTTTGAACTATGGATTTTTCGACTATTTCGTTTTTCGTTTTGGTAATGGTTGTGTTGGTTATGATTGTGTTCGTTTTTCGTTTTGGTTATGGTTGTGTTGGTTATGTTTGTGTTCGTTATTCGTGTTGGTAATGGTTTATGTTTTTTTTAATCAGACGAAGCACTATTAATTAAAGTGTTACAAATTTATTTGGTTTTAAATATCAATTTATAATTCTTTAGAAGGGTAATTTATATGCTAGGTGTCGTTCGTTTTTGCATATTGGACATCACCTAACAACATTAGCTATAAAAGCAAGAAAATAAAAAATTAAATGACGGTTGACTTTAAACATTTGAAGGTAAAAAAAGTCGTGATGATTATTGTCAAATCTTCTTATTCCATGGTGGAAAACTTTATGTTTATTAGTACTTAAAATTCAACCTTAATATATTTGTTCATGTTGAAACACACTTTTTGGTTATTTGTGATGAAACTTAGGTTGTGAATAGGGACCGCATCGCGGTCCCTATTGACATAAATATGGACAATAGGGACCGCACTGCGGTCCCTATTGATACTAACAATCTCAATAGGGACCGCATATCGGTCCCTATTGATACTAACAATCTCAATAGGGACCGCAATTCGGTCCCTGTTGAGTCAATAGCGACCGCAATTCGGTCCCTATTGACATTAGCGTAGTCAATAGGGACCGCATTGCGGTCCCTATTGTCAATATTTGTGACCTAATTGCGGTCCCTACTAATATTCATACTTTAAAATCGATATTTTAAGATGGTTCGAGGTGCCGCGTTGTTTGTTTAGTTCATAATAACCATTGTAATAGTTCAAATAACAATAATTACAACGACGCATTGTAAATCCAAGTATTATGTGAGGAGAACGGACCGCTTTGAAGATTCTCTTACTATTTTATACAACGAATGTCACAATGACAAACTAATTCTATATACATATGTAAGTATAATGATTACTTGATCTAATGATTATACCTCATAATCATATCTATTCCAACATTAGTGAAATAAATCATAAAAACGAATAACAACTACAACTAACTAGTGATGATTAGTTGTAGAACATGAAATAATCTTGAACGTTAATAACTCGCTCAATCTCAATCAATCTATTACTTCACAACTAATCTACTATAAGGTTGATTTTGCAATCATTCATTACTTCAATTCACATGTTACAATGAGTTTGGTTACTAAGAATCACAAACATACCAACATCAATAAAAAAATTCGAATGTAAAATATGAATATTAGTAGGGACCGCAATTCGGTCCCTGTTGAGTCAATAGCGACCGCAATTCGGTCCCTATTGACATTAGCGACTTAGCGTAGTCAATAGGGACCGCATTGCGGTCCCTATTGTCAATATTTGTGACCTAATTGCGGTCCCTACTAATATTCATACTTTAAAATCGATATTTTAAGATGGTTCGAGGTGCCGCGTTGTTTGTTTAGTTCATAATAACCATTGTAATAGTTCAAATAACAATAATTACAACGACGCATTGTAAATCCAAGTATTATGTGAGGAGAACGGACCGCTTTGAAGATTCTCTTACTATTTTGTACAACGAATGTCACAATGACAAACTAATTCTATATACATATGTAAGTATAATGATTACTTGATCTAATGATTATACCTCATAATCATATCTATTCCAACATTAGTGAAATAAATCATAACAACGAATAACAACTACAACTAACTAGTGATGATTAGTTGTAGAACATGAAATAATCTTGAACGTTAATTAATAACTCGCTCAATCTCAATCAATCTATTACTTCACAACTAATCTACTATAAGGTTGATTTTGCAATCATTTATTACTTCAATTCACATGTTACAATAAGTTTGGTTACTAAGAATCACAAACATACCAACATCAATAAAAAAATTCGAATGTAAAATATGAATATTAGTAGGGACCGCAATTCGGTCCCTGTTGTAGTCAATAGCGACCCAAATTCGGTCCCTATTGACATTAGCGTAGTCAATAGGGACCGCATTGCGGTCCCTATTGTCAATATCTGTGACCTAATTGCGGTCCCTACTAATATTCATACTTTAAAATCGATGAATATTATTAGGGACCGCACATAGGTCCCTAAAATAGCAACATGGACCGCATTGCAGTAACTAAAAAAATTTAGTGACCTAAATTGGGTCCCTAATTATTATTAGTGACCTAAATGCGGTCACTGAAATCCAAAATTTTGAAATTTAGGCAAAAATTTTAGGCGGGATTGAGGGGGAAATTTGAATTTGACGAAAATTTGAAAATTTCACCCTCCCTCTATATATACTCACCACTCTTACACATCTCATTTCATTATCTCCAAAAAACACCCAACACAAAAACACTATCTTATTTTCCAATACAAACACACTTTCTTCTTTTCTCCATAAATCACCCAACACAAAAAGTTTTCTTCTTTTTACCAACACAAATCTAAAAAACAAATCACCAACACAATCTTTCTTTTGTTTCTTTCTTTCACTTTCTTTATTTTACCACTTTCTTTTCTTACTTTTCTTTCACTTGTTGTTTTATTCATTCATTTTTTTTTCATTCATATTTTTTTTTCTATTATTAGTCATTTCATTCATCTTTTTACATTCATTAATACTTTCACGTCATTATATTAACATTTTCTTCATTATTTTACTGTTTTGATCTTGTTAAAATCATAATGTTACAAAAAAAAACAATAATATTGCGGATTTAATCCGGAATATTATTGTTTTTTTTTATTTTTTCTGGAGGGTCAATAGGGACCGCAATTCGGTCCCTACTAATATTCAAAGATATTCTATGAATATTAGTAGGGACGGAATTGCGGTCCCTGATTTTGGTATTAGGGACCGGAATTCGGTCCCTACTAATATTCATATATACCATATGAATATCAGTAGGGACCGAATTCCGGTCCCTGATTTTGTTATTAGGGACCGGAATTCGGTCCCTACTAATATTCATATATACTATATGAATCTCAGTAGGGACCGAATTCCGGTCCCTGATTTTGTTATTAGGGACCGGAATGCGGTCCCTAATATTTTAAAAAATAGGGACCGCCACTCGGTCCCTAATTTTTAAGATAATAGGGACCAGAATTCGGTCCCTATTGATATTAATTTATCAGGGACCGGATTGCGGTCGCTGATTTTCCGGTCCCTATTGACCCTCAATAGCGACCAAATTGCGGTCCCTATTGACAAGCGACCGTGGTCAATAGGGACCGGGCAATAGCGACCCAATGGCGGTCGCGGTTGAGCATCAGCGACCCCCAGGGGGGTCAATAGCGACCCAAATTCGGTCGCTATTGACCCCTAAATCTTGTAGTGGTAGTATAACTGTATAACTACAAACATGATACCAGGTCTTGACTCTTATGTTTTCAAGTATTAGGAAATATTTATATAAATGACACATGCTTCATGCGTCATTTGTGTGATTTTCTTATAAATCTAAGATCATATATATTGTCAAACTTAGGGGAATAAAAACTAGTGGTGAAAGTTATTACATGGTACTGGGTCTGTTATTCTTTTCTTTCATATGTTTTATTTCTAATAAATTAAACTACCAAAAGTTCTTTATTTTGATTTAAGAAATAAAAGTATTAGCTAGGTTTGAGTATAGTTGGAGAAAGGAACTTAATGCTGTGGCAACCGAAACACGAGAAACAAATCCCACCGTGATCTTGATTTGTGGCTGTAGCTAGCATTTTTTTGTAGAATTGTGGCTAATACGCTGTCCAGGAGTAAATATGATGTTCTTGTAGGTAAAAAAAATAAAAATATCTATGCAACATCGTGTTAAATGAAATGTGCACCTTTCCTTTCAATTTGAAACGAGCTGTTGTCGAAACTTGCATTAATTACTGTAAAATAACAGCAAATGACGGAGAGCTGAAATTTAAGAAGTGAAATGGTGAGCATTTCACATTTTCACTTAGTTCTAGTTTGTTTCCCCGAAAAATGGGGAAAAGGAAAAAAAATAAGGAAAATGAGAGAAAACAAGAATTTTCTAGAAATTTCTTAGGGAAAATAAAAAATTTCCTTTCTTTTCTTGTGTTTGGCTCATAATGACTTTTCAGGGAAAATTTTTAAGCTTTTTGTATTTCTTATAATCTAACCGTTTAAAATTCATAATTATACTTTATACTTTGAAATATGCATTAAAAACAAAAAAAAAGAAGTTATATTAATTTCGTTAATATTTTTATTTTTGAACTTCTCCTTGAAACTACTTTATGTAAAATATCAATAACTTGCATAACTTTATTTCATACATACTATGATAATTATCTTTAAATATATGTGTTATATATAATATAATTAAAAAAGAAAACTTGTAAGAAATAAAAATAAAACTGAGATATTTACTCACCTTGTGTATATGAAGAAGATTGATATGTATAATTAACAAGATACAATTTAGTTTATATAGAGACTAACAGACCAAAATTTTGTTTAAATTTTGCTTTTATCGTTGAACAAATGAAGACAGAGAAATATAAATTAACTAATAACAAATAAAGATCTAAACTAGAATGCTGGAGTAAGAGTAACTAATGATTAACTAAAGATTGCAATTGGAAAGATTAATTAAAAGACTAGAGCTAAACTAACTAAAACAAGATTTAATTGATTGATTGGGTTGCTATGTAAGATTGTAAAATAGATTAATTAAAAGGTATCTAAGAGATGGATCTCAATAATCTCGGAGGCACGTACTTCATACACAAAATATTAATGACTCTTATGCAAGACTCTATCTAGTGATGATTATTTTGTTTCCAAGTTGACGTAATAATTTAGTCATCTTTTGTATGTACTAAAGAACCCTCTAATCCCTAATGATGTCAGTCCGTTAAGCCCTTTCCCCACACTAGAAGTTCACCATGTCATAGGATCCATACAACGTTTTAGAAGTGAATTAGAGTTAACAACTATGATTTGGATTTCACGAACACGCTAATGTCGAAGGTCTAAAGATTTATCTGCCTGACCTACTACGGTGGTGTTGCGCTAACACCTCTTATGTATAATTTAACATAATACAAGGTTGTTCAATGTCACTACTATGCCATCATAGAGATGCGTGCATCAAACAAACCAAGTAGCATAAGCAACAAATAATATCCGACAAAACAACGTCATCAATAAACATAAGCAAAACATAGTTTCAAGGTGCATCCATATGAGATTAACTATGTCCTCCCTCAGATACTGAGAGAATTACTCATAGTCATATTCAAATCACAACAATTCATCATAATTATTCAATAAGGAAAAGAAAAGATTAAAGTCTTGATCTCTTTGCTTTTTTCCTCTACTCTGATTGTTAACTCCTCTTGTTCACCTTTCTCCCTCAACTATGATTGTAGTGCTATAAACTATAGAACTTCTGCTCCTCTAACCCTAGAATGCTCTTGTAAGTATTTGTGAAAGCGGTACCCTAACTGCTGAACGTAGCCTCCTATTTATAGTTTTTCCTGCTCTAGCCTCCGTTTTAGGGTTTTTGGATGTCGACCCACTTTTTGTTCGTATTGCGCACTAACCGCAAGCCCATCGCGATTGAGCCGTACAATCAGTTTGCATCACCCTCGAATTGCTCTTTCTCCCGTTTCTTCAGCTTTTCTCATGCGATTCGCCCTTGCTCGCCCTGCGCATTATGTTTTCCAGTTCCTTTAGTGGCATCGTCGTAGCTCTATTGCCCCTTAATACTAAAACATGCTGAAATCCTCCAAATAAGCATCATTTGCTCTGACTCGACTCAAACTACATAAATAATAAAACAATACTAAAACAAGTAAAATTGCCACAAAGATTGTACAAAAGCATAAGAAATCAGGTGCTCAAATCACTATAATAATCTCTTATTAAATACCCGTAAACTGAAACCTTTGCTCGTCCCAAGCAAGACTCTAAACAAAAGAATTCAAATTCTAATAATAACAACAGGCTTAAATCAGGATTTCGTCTTAAAATGCCACATATGTTTGGAAATTGAAATAACAAGAACCAATACTACTCATTTTTAGACTACTTCAAAAACTTATCAGAACCGACATTACTCATTTTGTGCATAGTCTTGTCCATAAACCACTCTCCAACCCATTATAGGACGGTTTTATCCTTCTTAGGATGCATCTTCACCTGTCCTAGATGCATCAAGTGGTAAAAAGCTCTCGCATCGGGATTTGGATCCTCGTTACGCACCTCGTCCTCGTCAAATCGGCCTCCATATGCATCCTAACCATTTGTCTAAACGAATCATCATCACAAACATGGCTGTCAAGAATATCAGCGTGGGATGTGCTGGGGGAATCGGGCAAATACAATATAGAAGTCCTGGTTGATTTTTCCCCATGCAAAACCTAATTAAAATATCCAGACGTAAATCTCGACTTATGAAGATGATCACATACTACGTATTGATTAAAAAACTTTGAATTGTTGTATTTCCTACACGGGTACCTAATACGTTTTCCTAGATCTAAGTAGTCACCTGGTTGCGAAGAAAACTCTATGAACGTGCAACCCCAACCACAAAACTATCTTGCAAATAACCATGCTATCGAATCTATCGTACATTTAAGATCTATCGACTTGATAATCCATTATTTATCTAAGTTGTAAAATATAAAGCAAATAATTACAATTAATACTACATACAATTATCAATTTAAAATGTAACAATTATCATGCACGCTAAAGTTGTACCGTGATGGAACGACCAACTTACTTCTTAAAGCGTAAAAAAACGATCCTCAAGAATGTTGTGTCCACTACTAGTAACCTCGATGTGTTTACGACAATATGTATCAACAAATAAATAGACAAGTTAGCATTCAATAACAAATATAGTATTGAAAATAGATATTTGAGCTAGTAAGGAAAAAAAACGTGGATACCTTAAGAATTGGTGAAAATTGGAGTGAATTAAGAAAGTGAGGGAGGGGTATATTTATAGAGAAAAAACTGCTAGCTTGCGACCGTCCGGTGGTCGCGATAGCCAACATCTAGTAGCATTCGCGACCGCCGGGCGGTCGCCAATGACACTAGCCGTTGGACATCATTACCGCCGGGCGGTCGCGAAAGCCCTAGCTATTGGCCTTCGGCGGTCGCGAATGCTACTAGTCATTGGCTAGTAATGTCCGTCAGGCGGTTGCTACTCTAGCTTTGCAACTGCCTGGCGATCATGAAAGAGGGTCATTTGTGACCATCGGGCGGTTGCGAATAATATTCAAGGCTTTAATTTGTGCAGTTCGGATGGTTATTTAAGACGCGTTATTTGTTAAATTGATAAAATAGTGAAAGCGAGGCAAATCATAAAGTTTTATTGCACAATCAAGCATCTTTTATAAAAGACGGTATGTAATGAATCTAATAACTACTTTAAACGCCAACAAACGTAATGCCTAGATACATATATATATACATAATGCTTTGGATGATCTACTAATTCATCACCATAATGACATCTATAGTTAAATTTGTAACATAAATCACAATCACATATGAGAATTATGACTACTAGGTATGATGATTAATTGTAAAATATAAAATAGATTCATCGTTGATAACTCGCTCAATCACATATATTCTACTATTTTGATAACTCAATTACTAGTATTGTAATCATTTACTACTTAATTCACATGTAATAATGAGTTTTATTGTTAAAAATCACAAACACATCAAGATCATTCCATAAAATTACATCTTTTTGAACATGAATATTATTCGCAATTGTCAGACGGTTGTCGTTTTCTCGTGACGGCCAAGCAGTCGCGAGTATTTCCCAATTGCGACCGCCTGGAGGTTGCGATAACTTTTCACGACCGCCCAACGGTTGCCATTTTGGGTTATTAGCAACCGTCCGACGGTTGCGAATAATATTTATGTTTTAAATTAAGTAGTAAATGATATAGATATAGAATATGTATTCGATAGATATTCATTGAATATTAGATATAGAATATGTATATCTCGTAATTAATGTAAATTGGTATATATCTTTAGTGATAGATAGTTACATTATTAGAGATGATCTCCTTTGTATATATTGTTGGTATCGCGTTGCAAACGTATAACAATAATAAATAAATAACGACAAGAAATAACTTGTATATTGATTTCTAAAATGGATACATATGAAAACTCATAAAGTTTACCGAAAAACAGTGAACGATCGGATTGAAGAACGGTTTTGGACGAGTTGAAAGCAAGCCTTCTCCCCTTAAGATCGAATTCCCCGGCTATCCTTCAAGCCCTCGTGAGGAAGAGATCTCCCAAGGTACAACGTCCACACACAAATAAACAGCAAGTGAAGGACTATACTGTTTTTCACTTACGAACACTAACGGTACTTGCAAAACTCTGAAATTGTATATGATATGCAAATGTGAAATGATATGTTTTTGCTTGAATTAGATAATTTCCCTTTGCGCAAAGACCCTTTAAATAGAAAATATTTCATGTAACAACCAAGCCATTAAGGGGTGATTTTAATTCAACAATAAAGCCAAATTCATTTCACATTATTATAGCATTTAGGTGTGGTTTGAATTCTCAATTCAAATCTGATTTTTATTAGATAAAATCTTATTTAGATAAATAAAATTTTACCAATTAGCTTCTCATTAAGCCAATATAATTCACACCATTAAACTCAAGTTGCTATAATATCAATTGGACTCAATTCCAATTTCTAAAATTATATTTAGCCTCATGCCAAATAATAATTTCTCCAACATATATATTGAACATTATTCATTGAATAACACCAGGAATTCATTATCAATGAAAGATAGTTGCACTTAGAAATATTGCGCTTTCGTCTTCATCTGTAACTGTCCTTCACAGAAATATTGGGCCTTGAACCTTCCTTAGTAAAATAAATAGTATTAAATCTCACTTGCTTCTCACTAAGCAATTTAATTTACACACTTATATTTGGACTCAATTCCAAATATTTCAACACATATATATATATATATATATATAATAAAATACAAGTCTCGCACTTGTTTTTATTTTCTTCAAATATATATAACATACAAGTCTCACACTTGTGTTATTCTCAACAAATATATATATATATATATATGAAATAACATACAAGTCTCGCACTTGTTTTATTTCCTACAAATATAAATATATATATTATACAAGTCTCACACTTGTATTTCCTACAAATATAAATATATATATTATACAAGTCTCACACTTGTATTTCCTACAAATATAAATATATATATTATACAAGTCTCACACTTGTATTTCTTACAAATATAAATATATATATATATATTATGCAAGTCTCACACTTGTATTTCTCACAAATATATATACATAAATATATATATATATATACACACAATATACAAGTATCGCACTTGTATTATTTTTCTATATCATAAAGACGTCACAAGTAATCGAAATATTTGCCTCACATGCAACTTCGATTACATTTATTCGTAAAAGTAGCCTCCTCACACGAGACTTTTTACTACTTGAACACTAGCATCAGTACTAGCCTCGCCCTTAGGTGACATTGTCATAACAGACATCTTAAAAGATTCTTAGACCAAATCCCTTTCCTCCAAAGGTTCTACCCTTAGACAGGATAACCTTGTCTGACTCAAAGACAAGTGTGAACCTTTTCTAGTTCGATATTGTCTCACATATTAGATTCGTGTGAATCTCTGAAACATGAAGCGCCTCGTTTAGGGTCAACTCTTTCCCCGAGGTCCTCTTTAGCACAACCTTTCCCCTGCCTTCAACTTTTGAGATTTCAGAGTTTCCCAAGAAACACTGCTTGTTCTCCACAAGTTGATAGGTCGTGAACATCCACTTGTTCGCGCAAATGTGGTCGAGTAGCCCCAATGTCTACCTACCATTCGTTCGGGTTGTTGTTTTAATTTTCAGCCGCCATAACTAATTAAATAATTCACACAATTATTTATATTAGTATCGTTGAAAATTCTCAACCGAACTATTTATACAGATATTCCCAGGCCAGTGGAGGGACAAAACCTCTTTAAAATCCACCTTTCTGCGACAAAATATTAGGTTCCCAGGCCAGTGGAGGGACAAGTCCGCTTACACTCCACCTTTCTGCGACAGAACCGTCTGTATAAATATTCTCACTTAGAATATCTTCGAATAATTCACAAGTCTCAATACTTAGATTTTTTTTTTTATTATAAATTTCTTTTCGAATAATTCACAAGTCTCAATACTTAGAATTATTCTCAATTTTAATTTCCTTCGAATAATTCACAAGTCTCAGTACTTAGAATTATTTAGAAATTATTTTAGGTTTCTCTAGTTGAGAATATGACATAGTGGTTCTCAAAACCGGTACTACGGTCTCAATACCGTTAGCCCTTTGATTTAACGTAACGACCTCAACGTCGCCCGTCATTGGAAAATTCTCCATGCTCGCGGCATTGTTTTAGAGCTCTCACCACCCATATCTCGAAATAATTCACAAGTCTCGCACTTAGAATTATTTAAAGTCTTCTTAGGGCACACTTGCAATTTTATATATTTTCACATATCTCAATTGCAATTATTTTCACTAATCACATAACCATGCTCAACATATATCACATATTTAAATTGTATCTACTCAAAATATGAATTTAAATATATTTATAGCATGGATATATTAAGCATATTACACAAATAATAAACTGCCGCACGTTATTTAATTATACAATAACGCATGCATTTAACACGAAATGACTTACAGACTAACGGTAAGGAACACAGAAACGTATACGGAGGTCGCGTGTTCGAATCCAGAATAACGCGTTTTGGAATAAAGCATTTTTGAAATAATTAACAGC
This sequence comes from Linaria vulgaris, assembly GCA_948329865.1. Lineage (NCBI taxonomy): Eukaryota > Viridiplantae > Streptophyta > Magnoliopsida > Lamiales > Plantaginaceae > Linaria > Linaria vulgaris. Next base: position 80,143,245 of record OX415252.1, read on the forward strand.
ATCTCAACAGTAATTATAATAAATGTAACGCATGCTTTAACAATAATGACCCTTAGTCTAACGGTAGGAGAACAAGAAACGGATGAGGGGTCGCGGGTTCAATTCCCGCAGAAAACGTTTTTGAATTTAAACATGCTCAGCGAATTAATGGCAAGTATTAAATACGTAACCGAACAAATTAATACACAAGAATCATAACGCTCTAACGGTTAAGACCACAGCTAGTAAACGGAGGGACAGGAGTTCGATTCCCAGCAGTTACATTTTTTCAAACTCACAATTAAAATCACAGAATAAGTAGCAATAAAACATATAACGTAACAATTAATTTACATGAATTAACATGGCTGAATGGTAACGCCTGAGCATCATATGTGGGAGGTACAGAGTTCGATCCGTGTGTGTGACAAGCAGTAGCGAAAATGATGTTTTTTTTTTAGTTTTGAAACCTGCTTGGAATTTTGAAAACCAGAGAGCAGAGCACTGCTGGGAACTAAATATGAACATAGAGCAAAACTGCTCTTAAAGCTTTAAGTTGCTGGAAATACTTTTGAAAACACGAATCTTTTGAAACCAACTATGAAGATAAATAAACAAATGAAAACTAAGCAATCATATAAGACTTTAAAAAAATTTGTAACACAAACACATGTCTGCAACCATTTAGAAACAAATTGCAAATAACTTTATCACAAGGAAAAAGGTCTTGGAAAATATAGTTACAGAAAATTTAAAGCTTCTAGAAAAATACTAAACCTGCAAGTGAAAAAGTTAGAAACAAACCAAATCACGAATTCCAAATACTTGAACACAACACCAATTTTTCAAGATTCCTGAACATATCCTGGAAACTCAGAAACGGATTAGATTCATACAACATATAATCATTTTTCATGGAAATCAAAACCACCTATACGTGCAACACATGATAAACATAAAAAGGATTCGATCTTAAGATTGTTGGTATCGCGTTGCAAACGTATAACAATAATAAATAAATAACGACAAGAAATAACTTGTATATTGATTTCTAAAATGGATACATATGAAAACTCATAAAGTTTACCGAAAAACAGTGAACGATCGGATTGAAGAACGGTTTTGGACGAGTTGAAAGCAAGCCTTCTCCCCTTAAGATCGAATTCCCCGGCTATCCTTCAAGCCCTCGTGAGGAAGAGATCTCCCAAGGTACAACGTCCACACACAAATAAACAGCAAGTGAAGGACTATACTGTTTTTCACTTACGAACACTAACGGTACTTGCAAAACTCTGAAATTGTATATGATATGCAAATGTGAAATGATATGTTTTTGCTTGAATTAGATAATTTCCCTTTGCGCAAAGGCCCTTTAAATAGAAAATATTTCATGTAACAACCAAGCCATTAAGGGGTGATTTTAATTCAGCAATAAAGCCAAATTCATTTCACATTATTATAGCATTTAGGTGTGGTTTGAATTCTCAATTCAAATCTGATTTTTATTAGATAAAATCTTATTTAGATAAATAAAATTTTACCAATTAGCTTCTCATTAAGCCAATATAATTCACACCATTAAACTCAAGTTGCTATAATATCAATTGGACTCAATTCCAATTTCTAAAATTATATTTAGCCTCATGCCAAATAATAATTTCTCCAACATATATATTGAACATTATTCATTGAATAACACCAGGAATTCATTATCAATGAAAGATAGTTGCACTTAGAAATATTGCGCTTTCGTCTTCATCTGTAACTGTCCTTCACAGTTATTTTATCTCAAATCCTATTTTATACTGTCATTTTAATTGCTAATTGACTTTTCTTGCATCCAATTGCAGGGTTACAAGGGAGCAAGAGCAGCTTGACATGAATGGGTATTGGCCCAGGGCTCTTGATTATCTGATTTTCTCTTTTGGTTAATATTTTTACTTTAGCTTTGTATTTTTGGCATGTTGACAAAGTGAAAGAGTGTATTTAGTATCTTTTGATCTGATCCTTATTGCACCTCTTTAAAGGTATTTTGTAGGTTGGTTTAATTAACATCAATTACACCGACTTTGTTAATGTTACCATTCAATCGTTCATGCACGTTAGGTGGAACCATAACGTCATGGATCAAACCAGTACGTGGAACCAAGATTACGGGGGGACGAACAATTCGTGGCAGCAAGCCTAGATGGGTCAAACCAATACTTGGAACCACGCCTAAGCGGGCATGGACAATTCGTGGCAGCAAGCCCAGATCAAATCAATACTTTGGAACCACGCCCAAGTGAGCACAGACAATTCGTGGCAGCAAGCTCATCTGGCCAACAATACTGCTCGAAGTGATTACATCCCTCTGTCTCCACCACGCAGAACTGAACAACTGAAGTCTAAGTACGATTTAATCGCCAATATTTCCATGATGGTAAGCCCAGTGAAGGATCTTACATAGCATTTGTGCAGCGGAAGTCTCAAGAGTTATGGTTCTATGTTTCCAACACTTCTCTATTTTTAATACATATAAGACTATCACAGTTTCTCATTATTTGCATATCCCTTGGTTCCCTAGGTATGAGTTGCACACTTTCTGAAGCGTACATTCAGCATTTCAGATATATATATGAGCAGCAGCAATGATGACTTTATTTAGGCTTATTTGAAGCAGAGATTTGCACACTGAATTGCTATAGCCATTCAGAAATTAGTAACAAAATATCATTGTCCAATAATTAATTTCACATCTAATTCCTTTTGTCAATCACATATTTTAACGGATAACTAACTGCTGTTATATTATATATTCTTTTCTTTATTTTAGGTCTTGTGAGCGAAGTCCTTCCAAGCTTATCAAAAAAGAAGTCCAACTCTGCAAAAAAGAAGTCCCGCTCAGATAATCCAGCTTATTAGAAAATTTAACTATCCAAATTAGTTTTAGTTAAGTAGCTAATGGATAGATTAGTTAGATTCAGTCAGAATATATTTTCGTGTAAATAACGTAAATTTTATAACACTCATTCTAACTTAATTTGTCATCTTCAAACTTTCTGTTTTTATGCTTTTGTTAAGGTTGGCAAGCTTCTAATTTTTTTTTTTTTACGGGTGATTTTGGTCGATTCTTCTGCATCATTGACTCTATTTAATTATCTACTTTAGTAATAATCTTGGTGCCCTGATTTGAAGTTTTCAATTTGTTGAATTGACGACAATATATGCTCGTACTGATGATTCACGGGATTATTGCTCAAGTTGATTTCTCAATCATCTTAGTTTGTTACTAAACACTTATTATATCCCTGTGGGATGTATATAGGAAATTTTGAGTTCTCCAAGTGCTTTTCTTGATGCTCGTGTATGTAGCATTCTTCAACCTGTGGTTGTCAAACAACAGTCAGGATGCGGTTCCCTTCTTTTTGTGGCTATAGTCTATGGTAGGGGTACCACTGCACACCCTTGCTTGGATGATGTCACATGCCATGGACCACTTTGAGTATTTACATGGTTAATCCATTAATTTCAAAGAATTTAATTCTAACCCTAAAAGTTTGTTCACTTATTTATTTTTTAGACCACGTATCGAAATTGGTACCAGGGCGTAGGTTTTATTTATTTAAAGTGGAAAATTATTTATTATAATAATATTTAATTACCTCGAGAGAGGAGTAAATTTAAAATATTAATCCAAACGAAAGTTCGAGATATATTCTGAACAAGAAGTTTTTCGAGAAATTGGAAAACATTAGACAAGAAAAGAATTATAATGATAGTAAATCCTATAAACAAGATGAGTAATTTGGGGTCACTAAATTTTCATGAAATCGAGATGGATGGCTATAAGTTATCCTTAGACCTTAGAGAGATCCAGAAGACGATTTAGACACATGATAATCATCAATACCATGTACCCGAGCATCTTCAAAACCTTCAGATCCAGATAGAAATCATGGTGAAACATCAGAAGGAAATTCTTGAGAACCTTTAAGATGTCCAACAACGTGTCAAGAATTTGGAGGCCCAGCTAAGTTCATCAGGAAAAAGGAGAGGAGGATGGTTACCACCATCTTTCGGAAGTGAACCCTTATTACATCAAAAGGGCAAGACGGTACAATTTCATCGAGAACTAACAAGCAACGAGAAGCTGGAAGCCTTAATAAGGATAATGAATGTCTAGAATCAATCTGGACGAGATCAATTACTGTGACCTGCAAGATCTCTCTAATCTCGCGGAATTATTTGCGGGCTTAAAACTCGTAAATTTTAAAATAATAGAAGGAACAATGGTCCCATCACATAATTCTCCATAGGGGTTTTCGACGATAACCGAGAGCCTTGGATCTAATAATCCAATCCAAGATGAACCCATGACACACCAGGGTGACTTTATTGTTGGATCTGTTCTTCTAGTATCAGGAACCAGATCACGTCCTCGAAGACCAGAAATCCACGGGACACCTTATGGAAGGTATAAGTTAGATCCAATACATCCTTATGGGCTTATGCTTAATTTGGATATATTAGATTTCAGAAACTGAGAAATGATAATCAATGAATGGGCGTCGGCCATGAGGACTGCAACGACAACATTAGAACTCAACAAAGAAGGGTTCATAATGATGCTACAAATGAGCCTCGAAGGATCGGTTAAATTGGTTGGGAACACGCAGCTCCAGAAGTACGAGAAGGCGTGTTAGCCGGAGAGTACCTCCAAGAAATCGTAGATAAAATGGCTAGGCTATTCAAATTCTACTTTATCGGAGAGGGGTACTTTGTTGACCCCCAAACAGAAGGAGGCGATCGAGATAGAGCCCAGAGATACGAGCAAGCGTTGTATAGTTTAGAGTTGCATGCTATATGTAACGTTGATCAATACATCAAATTCTTTACCGAGTACAAATGGAAAAGCCGAATTAGTAAAGACACGGCGATCCCTTTGTTCTTCGCAAAGATACCAAGTCCATGGAGGGAACTGTTGCTACGCAAATATACACCAAGAGCAATGGACACCATAGCTCGACGAATGTCGTTTCTCAAGGACAAGCTGAGCGAATGGTGCCAGAAGGCAGCAATCCAAAAGAATTACAAGAGACTGCGATGAATCAATAAATCAGTTCGCCTTTGTTGCAACAATAATGATATTCCTACAGTCATAGGAACTCATCAAAAGCATAAAAGGAGGAAACATAGAGATCATCCCTATGAATAAAGTGGAGGAAGCTTCCCCAAAAGGTCTTCTTGGAGACCGATGAGATTCTGGTCAAACAAAAGGCTCGTAGTTACAAATCGGACCAAAGATCAGGGCCTAATCAAGGACGAACAAATTCCAGCCATGGACGCACAAGTAGAACGCTAACAAGAAGAACTTTTAGGCGGGCACATACAAGGGCCAACAGAAGTTTTAAGGACTATAATTGTTGGACATGTGGGGCTAAGGGACACATCTCGACCGACAGCCCCGAGAATCAAAAGAGAGGCATTAGACAATTTGAGGCAACACCAGAAATTGAAGAAGCTATCTACTATCAAGATCTCGTACAAGTATACCGGTTTGAAGATATTCCTTTAGACGAAAGTATATACGAAGAAGACGAGTGTCAAGATGAGTCTTCGGAATCAGAATCAGAATCAAACTGAAGACGAGGAAATTTTTCGCACGAAGTGCAAGCAGATATGTATGGATTCTTTTCACAGACTAGCATATCTCACAAAGGATTGATGAGAATCATGCGAGAGGATCCGAAACTCCACGTCTATGACGATTTCACTATCGAAAAGATGGAAAAAGCTAACTAAGCCTCGTGCAAAGAAAGCATCACATCATCTACAAAGTTACGGCGGGAGAAATAGCAATCCCGATGGTACTAACAAGTAATGTGATGGAAATGCAATTGGTTCCTATGAATGAAATTAAGGAGGAACTAAGTCGGCTCACTAGAGAGGTTGCCCAGAAGATGTCATGGATCCATATTGAGGCCATTCGAATCTTGATCAAAGCAACATTCAAAGAAGGGATCAATTCGCCGATTGATATTGCTATCTTTGACAGAAGAATACAGAACCCACGTGATGCTTGTCTTGGAGGAATATCGGGAAATCTATTTGCTGAAAAAGTGGCAACATTCATTTATCCAAAGATTGCCTATAATCTAGCAGATCGAGATTTTAACAGAGTGCTTACCCTCTACCAAGATTTCAAAAACAAGGAGTTGATGAAAGAAGGGAATAGGCCTTACTCTATCACTTACAATATTTCATATGCCCTCTCCAATACTCATCATTCCGATCTTTTCCGAAGGAAAGAGTTTGTGGAGATACCAGAAATCTTCGAGAAAGTGGCTCATGTGGTCAAACCAAAGATTTCTGATCTACCACATATTCATGAGATGGATATGATCGTAAGAGATCAACCAGTGCTTAACAAAAACACTAGTATGAAATTCGAACCCAGGAGAGTCTCATTCCATGAAAATAGGATGCACAACCTAACATATGGAAAACAACTGATGGTTGAAGTTGTCTTCGAACCAAGCATGTTTACAACCAAAGGAGAACTCCAATGTACATGAGGGTGGTGCGAGGTAGAGGTAATCTTTGACGTCACCCAAAAGGATAATAGTCTACTGTGTGATGCCTTGTATTACCTAAATGGTAGATATCAAGGAAACCAAAAAATTAGTAGAATTAGCCTTACCATTGGAGGACGTGCAGAAAAGATCAAGAACAATTAATTATTAGGTTGGAATTTCTTGAGGAACACAAACCTTGGGAGAGGTTACCAGACTGAGTGGAATCCACGGTGGAAGGAAAAAGATACAGATTTCGATGACTACCAGTCCATTATTCATATACATCTCAATTGGGATGTTATATGAGAAATATTGAGCAGAGTATTTTTCCGCCTACATCGATTCAGGGCCCGACATATGCACAAATAAACCAGGAATCTTTCCAAAAGATATTGAGGAAGAATTACCAGCAGTCGCGGGAAGATATTTCTCTAAAAATATTATCCTCTTCAAACGAGGGATAAGACAAGCAAAAATCCTAACTGGCGGAGCAGGAGGTACCCCATGGTACAAGGTTAAGACGCCCCCAATTTAGTTTCACGATACATGAGCAAACATTCAGTTCAGAAACAATTTCCTACAAATGTTCAAGCGTTTCACACAGGAGAACGAGACACGAAAACTTATTTTCACAACCCTTTGTGATCATAAGATTCTGGTTCAACGATTGCGTCAGGCATTTTACAGGAAAATGCCCATTACATTTCGCATCAAGCGTGGTGGTGATGAAGGCAAACTTCGACACCCAAAAATAAAGGACCAAAGAAAATTTGGTAATGCAATCCTTCAACTAAGAGTTGAAAGCCTAGGAGGCTTAAACGAGGAAAGAATAAAAAATAGAACGATAGAGATTCTAAAAGCCAGCCTAGAAAAAGGTCCTCAGCCAGACATCACTGCTGAAGAGCAAATCTCGCTGGAAGATGTCAAAACCAAAATCCGAAAAAACTTCAACGAAGATTCTTTGGCATGGTGGAACAAAAACGAGCTTAAAGCATCCTTAAAAATCAAGAAAAGGAAAAGAGAATGAGTTTGTAAGATACATGTCTATCCTCATGAACCAGAGTGATAGAAAGTATATGCAGAAAATTCTTAAGGAACACTTGGACCTTAAGCTGGTCTCACCAGGAGTTTCTCCATACAGCAGTCCGAGATTTTTGGTACGAAACCATGGAGAAATCAAAATAGGAAAACCAAGCTTGGTCATCAATTATCAAGGGATCAACAAAATCTTGGAGTTCGATAGATATTATATCCCAAGTCGAGAACACCTTATCAACTGCGTTCAAAATGCAAAGGTCTTCTCAAAGTTTGATTGTAAATCGGGGTTTTATCAGATTAAGATGGAGGAAGAAAGTAAGAAATACACGGCCTTCTCCATGCCACAATGACATTATATTTGGAATGTGCTACCTATGGGTTTAGCAAATGCTCCAAAAATATACCAAAGAAAGGTGCATAATCTCTTCAAAGATTACTTCAATTTCATGTTCGTTTATGTTGATGATATTCTAGTAGCATCAAAAAACATTAAGGAACATATGCAACATCTGAGAATATTCTCAGACATATGCCACAAGGAAGGATTGGTGCTATCTGAAAAGAAAGAGGTAATTCTTACAAGAAAGATTGAATTCCTTGGAATTGAGATCGATGAATCAGGTATCATTCTTCAAACACACTTGGTTGAAAAGGTTCGAGATTTTTCTGATGATCTCAAGACAGTTAAACAACTTCAGAGCTTTATGGGGTTAGTTAATTTCGCTGGAATGTTTATCAACAATCTAGCAAGCTACAAGAAAGTTTTCAGTCCACTACATAAAAAAAGATGCAGAGTTTATATGGACAGAAGAACATAGGGGAGCAGTATAAAAACTAAAGACCATATGCCAAAACCTCCCCAAACTAGCGATACCCAACGATGAAGATGATCTGGTTCTATACACAGATGCTAGTGATCATTGGTGGGCTGTGATTTTAACAAAGGTTGAACCAAAATGAGAAGTTTCGTGCAGATACTGCAGTGGACTTTTTGCAGAAACCATGCGACAAGATGGCAGATCAACGAGAAGGAATTCTTTGCAGTTCTAAAGGATTTCAAAAAGTGGCCTTTATTTTTACTTGCAAGGAGATTCATTTTAAAAATTGATAATACGAGTGTTAAAGCTTTCTTAAAAAATAAAATAGAAAGTAAACCCGAGAAAGCTAGACTTTTAAGATGGCAAGTTGAATGTCAATATTATGATTTTGATGTTGTTGTGATTAAATCTCATGAAAATATTCTTACAGATATTTTGACGAGAGATGGAGGCACATGAAGCCGATACCATCCTAACGAGATGGAAACATCACATGGAAAGCTTACATGAACTGGACAAGATGGTCGAAGGCCTTATTCTTAATGCCAAGGCATCTGGTCACATATAGGAACTTGACCTTTCTAAGGCCAGAAGTGCCATGGGAGCCTCCATGCACAGTGTTACGAGTTTATGGGACAGCCTCATGGGTCCATTAATGCAAGATGCCTCTGAATCAAAGTTTAAAACTGAAGTTCGAGCGCAGGGTCCAAAACCAAAAAAAAAAGAAAGTTCGAGTACCTCGAACACGAGACCTAGTGTTGATCCTTTTAAGGAAGACATAGAGGAAAACATTGATTCAACGATGGAAACATCGGAGGCACTAGACGATTCAACCATGGTTGAAGATGAACAAGAGGAAATTAGCGTTAGACCTATGACGGGAAAATCTAAGGCTATCATCGAGGAAACTGAGAATTCATGGGAGAAACTCTACACAAGAATTGGGATTATTCCTCGCAAAACACTAGCAGACTGGTTAGGAAAATACCCTAGGATGTGGATGCTTCTAGGTTCTAAACCTGAAAGTGTATGGGAATAGTATGACTTTGGCTGTTTGGCCTCAGTCTTCACTACATCACCAAGATTCCCAAAAAGCCACCACCAGAAGAACAATACCTAGTCTCTTATTACTGAAGATGAAGTCACCACTAGAAGGGCTTGGGGCCTTTGGGTATGTATCACTGAGATGGACAAGGTTAAATATGCGTTCAAAATATCTCAGGGGAAAATGAACGGGTCTTTTATGATTAACACCATGACAAACAGGAGCACAACATTTGTCAAAGGAATCTTTGAAGCAAAAAGGCAAGCATTGTGGAAAATAAAATTCCGAGCACACCAGAAACAAGCCAGAAGTTCTGCAACATGGCTCATGTTGGCCATTGGAAGGATCGCATTTTATCCCAATGCCCAAACCAGAAGGAACCCCTGTTCAGAAAGGGATTCCCAGTGAAAAAAGATAAGTGGGATAGTGACAAGACGGGCCCCTCAAAACGTGGAAAGAATCCACCAAGTGAAAAGAGGACAAAATTCTAAAGCGGACCCGACAAGAGAAAAATGAGCCATGTGAAGAGGCCATGTGACACTGACGAGGACCACCCCCACTAGCGGGAATCAAGCCAAAGTGGAGGGATCATGACAGATAATGGGTTGATACGTAAGCAATGACGAACCAATCCATCAGGAAGAATTGAAATCCGAATTTGAAATTCAGATGGATTTCTATAAATAGGCAGGCTGAAGAAAGTAGAAGACATTGACCATTACCCTCTATTTTCTCACGAAATAAATTGTATTCAGTTCTCCATTCTGAAAGCAAGTATTGTATTAGTTATTTCAATTTTTGTTTTGAAGTTTATGTACCTAGGAAACAAAGCTACTATGAGTAGCTAAACAAGTAACTCCTCTCAAATGGGGTTATTTATTATGTAATAAATAAGTTTCCACTGATAAATAGAAAAAATTATGGCTTTGCCTAAACTTGTGTACACATTGTGTTAATCATACATCTCAAATTATACCTCTCACACTCCGGAGTAGGAAACGAACAAGGGTTGTACTGTCTGCAGCTTGAAGGAACCATTTTCAGGACCATCTGTAGCGATTGCGTGGTTGGAGGCAGTTGGTCTTTGTAAAAATTGGTTGGAATACCCGACGGCAGCTCGGTCAAAGCGAGGTACTATTCGAATTATGATTTACTATTTGTTCGAAAGCATGTTGGGCCTGATATGGTCGTAATGGACTAATTTTATAATTTATGGGGTCTGAAAAGTAAATAATACAAACTAAAAGGATAGACTTTTGAATTGCATATAAAAGTCATTTAAAATTGGACACTTGTCATAATCCTAAGGAATGAGGACTACTGGTCCTCCCCCACCATATACCTCACCCTTTTTTGTATTCGCTTGAAAGGTTTTCTTATTCCTATTTATAGTCAATAATTGCTGCTCGTTAGCCCCTTACCATGTGAACATCTTAGCTAACATCAATGTTAGCATCCACACCCCTATTTTATGGGCATAGGTGTGGGTCCCACATCACTTTTGGGGAGCTGTGGGACCCACACCCATGCCCACAAAATGGGGGTGTGGGTGCTAACATTGATGTTAGCTAAGAAATTTCCCCTTACCATCACTACCTGAAGTGTGTTTCTTGTTGCTTCAAGAAGAAAGTGAAAGCGATTGCGATCACCTTTCGCTCCTTGTTCTTATTATGCTAAAATATCTGATTTGAGTAATTTTAATGGACATAACTGATATTCATATATTGCAAAACTTAGGCGACATTGTTATTTTTGTTTTATGAAAAGGTGTCATAATACGAAACTCCAAATATTGGTGAAATAGTTACTAACTTTTAGCTAAAAAAGGGATGTACATTATGAAATAACTATTTACGCTTATATATACTAGTAAATAAGCCCGTGATCATGTACAAATTTTCATTAATATTTTAATTAGTATTATTCGATGGCTAATTAATAAGATTGAAACCCAAAAAGCTGTTTTCCATGTATTATTTTTATATAAAGCAATAATAAATCATAAATTAATCTACTATGGTTGACTACCGTATTTATGTAAATAATCATAAATTATTAAACCTCACCACGCACGATACCGCCTCTTCCCATGGTTTTGATTCTACCGCTGCACCCTCGCCCTGGCCGCCCCACCACCCGTTTTTTCGCTGAAATCCCACTCCGACGCCCAGCTTCCTCTGCCCCAGCGGTCGAATCAATTTTCTTCCAGCGCATTGCCACCAAGCTCCCACCACCACATCATACGCCCCCGACGACGCGCACAACCACCATTACATTCGTCCCCTCCGATTGCGCATATCATCACCACCATATCACACGCCTCCGACAAGGCCCACCACAACATTCTAGGCCACAAAGTCTACAATTGCGGTTACCCATTTTGTTGGTGTTTGAGCTTCAATATATTGGAAAGTAATTACATGAAATAACATGGGCAAAATAAGGGTATACCAAATTGCAGGACTAAAATCTTAGAAATTTATAGATATAGTACATATAGATAGACATAATATAACAGAACATAATAATTAGTTAAACCTACAAGGGCAAAATTGAAACAAAGAAAGATGGACAACGAAATGAGCTAAATAACAAAAACTTTTGGTGCAAAAATAAAAAAATGTAAAACTTGAAGGGCTGTGTTACAATTTACTATGGGGCCTAATAACAAATAACAGAAAACTTTAAGGGCGATAGTAAAAGAGGTAAAAACCTTAATGATTGTTCTACAATTTATCATGGAGCCCAAAAGTAAATAATATAAAACATTAGGGGTGAAAGTAAAAGTGTTCAAAGGCCCAAGGGTTGTTCTAAAATTTACAAGTCAAATAACAAAAACTTTTGGGAGACAAAAATAAGAAAATCTAAAATTTGAAGGGCTTTGTTACAATTTAACAAAGAGCCCAAAAGTAATTAACAAAAAAACTTTAAGGGCCAAAATAAAAGAGTTCAAAACCACAAGAACTATTTTACAATTTACCTTGCCAACACGATTCCCTCTTATATATAGTAGATATAGATATAGTATATATAGATAGACATAATATAACAAAACATAATAATTAGTTGAACTTACAAGAGCAAAATCGAAACAACGAAAGATGGACGACAAAATGAGCTAAATAACAAAAACTTTTGGTGCAAAAATAAAAAAATGTAAAACTTGAAGGATTGTGTTACAATTTATTATGTGGCCCAATGGCAAATAACAGAAAACTTTAAGGGCGAAAGTAAAAGAGGTAAAAACCATAATAATTATTCTGCAATTTACTATAGAGGCCAAAAGTAAACAATAAGAAACTTTAGGGGCAAAAGTGAAAGAGTTCAAAGGCGCAAGGGTTGTTCTGAAATTTACAAGTCAAATAACAAAAACCTTCGGGGGCAAAAATAAGAAAATCTAAAATTTGAAGGGTTGTGTTATAATTTACCAAGGGACCCAAAAGTAATTAATAAAAAAACTTTAAGGGCAAAAATGAAAGAGTTCAAAACCACAAGAATTATTTTACAATTTACCTTGACAACATTATTTCCTCTTATATATAGTACTAGTCAATAAGCCCGTGCGTACAAATTTTTATTAATGTTTTAATTAGTATTATTCGATGGCTAATTAATAAGATTAAAACTTAAAAAACTGTTTTCAATGTATTATTTTTATATAAAGTAATAATAAATCTTAAATTAATCTATTATGGTTGACCGTATTTACGTGAATAATCATAAATTATTAAATCCCACTCTGCCGCCCAGCTTCCTCTGTCTCAGTGGTCGAATCAATTTTCTTCCAGCACGTCGCAACCAAGCTCCCATCACCACATCATACGCCCCTGGCGACGCGCATAACCACTACTACATTCGGCCCCTCCGATAGCGTATATCATCACCACCACATCACATGCCTCTGACGAGGTCTATCAACACATTCCACGCCACAAAGTCTACAATTGCGGCCATCCATTTTCTTGGTATTTGAGTTTGAGTATATCGGAAAGTAATTACATGAAATAACATGGGCAAAATAGGGGCATACCAAATTACATGACTAAAATCGTAACAATTTATAGATATAGTGATTATAGATTGACATAATACAACAGAACATAGTAATTAGTTGAACTTACAAGCGCAAAATTGAAACAAAAAAAGATGGACGATGAAATGAGCTAAATAACAAAAACCTTTGATGCAAAAATCAAAAAAATTAAAACTTGAAGGACTGTGTTACAATTTATTATGGGGTCCAATAATAAATAACAAGAAACTTTAGGGGCGAAAGTAAAAGAGGTAAAAACCTTAATGATTGTTCTGCAATTTATCATAGAGCCCAAAGGGACAAAAATAATAGGAAACTTTAGGGGTTAAAGGAAAAGTGTTCAAAGGCGCAAGGGTTGTTCTGAAATTTACAAGTCAAATAATAAAAACTTTTAGGGATAAAAATAAGAAAATCTAATTTTGTTTACCTTGGACCCAAAAGTAAATAATAAAAAACTTTAGGGCCAAAAATAAAAGAATTCAAAACTATAAGAACTACTCTGTAATTAATCATGTGACAACACTATTTGTTAGTTCTTTTAGAAAATACCTCTTGTAAAATCTAAGCATAAAAAAAAGAAAATCAGTATACTTTAAATTGTTTGTGCTTATAATAAATGACTTTCATATGTACTTACCAATAATATTCTCAGTATATCTAATGAATTAGATTTCTTATAGTTTTTCTTATTTTTGGTGGAATTACTTAAGCACATAAAAAGTTATTAACTAATATAGTTTTGTTTAAAAAGATAAATATTTTTATATATAGGCAAAATACAAATAATTTAATTTAAACGCCATTAGCTTTTCACGCATAGCATAAATACTACAAAATAAATTGTTGCTATAAATTTTAAATGGTGATTAGTTATCTTTGAGATATTTCCAAAAAAATCAAATCACTAAAAGGATTTTGCAAGTCAAAGAACAAATAGGATTATTTGCCAAGTGACAATTCCTTTCTTTATCACATTTCTTATTCTATTTCATTAGTTTCTCTTATTCTCCACTTTCTTCTCTCTCTCTCTCATGTGTTTTCTCTTTCTTCTCCGATCTACATTTATCTTTTTTCTTTTTAAAAAATGAAACTCAATTTCTGTTTTCTATATTCTATTTCTTATCTCTCTCTCTCTCTCTCTTTCACACACACACACACAACACCACCTCAGAGGGCTTCCTCGGTTGCACCACCACCACCGTCGCCGCTGCCGCTGCCGGCGATTAATTAACGAATATTTCCTCCATTAAAGCACTTTCTCTTACACAACTCGCGCGCCGTATGTGTTTCCGTGAAAGTGGAGCGCATTTCCACCCGCCTTATTCTATGGCATTCTCAAAACCTTCTCCATCACCACCGCCGCCCCCACCACCCATCTTCCTGCCAAAACTACACTCCGACGCCTAGCTTTCTCCGCCTCTGCCACGAAACCCTCAACGTTTTTTTTTTTTTTTTTTTTTTTTTTTTGTTCCTTTTAGTGGTACGAAATTGAGATGTGAGATGTGAGAGGAGAGAGAAGAGAGAAGATTTATGAAGAAGAGACCGGAGAAAATTGCCAAAAGCCCGTAAGAAATGAGTAAACACCAATTATAAGATAAGACAAGTAAAGTAAAAAGAGCAAAAAAAGAAGGATAAATGAGGGGGGGAAATTGTGGATAGATATCCCGCTTATTATTGTAGTATAGAATATAGATGTAGATAGATAGGAGAGAAGGTTGCACGGATATGGATATGAGAATCCGTATTCATAGGATACGGATACGTGGATATGATTTTTTTAAAATTTACAAGATACGATACGTGTAGGATACTTCAAATATTTAATATTAATAAATAATAATTATATAAATATATAACTAAAAAAAAGTCAAATGATATATTATATCATATATAATCACTTGCAAAATTAATTTCAACACAATAAAAAAATATAAACATATATAAAAGATTCCTAATAGCCATAGGCAATTCATATAAGCTCAAAAACTCAAAATACTAATGGCTAAATGTTAAATACATTAAACATAGTCAACAACAAAAGTTAAAGAGTTTAAAACATAACAAATAACAATACTAGATTAGCATATTTTTAAAACATAACAAATAACAAAATTAGAGCTTGGGTATAGTTTAATGCTAAGTTTAAAGGTTTGCATATTCTCATGTCATTTGGTCCAACTCATTTCATGAGTGTCTTCTTTTCTCTTGAATAAAACCTTATTTTGCTAATCAAAAAAATAAAAATAAAAATTTGGCCCCTATACTTATCGGATACTCTCCAAGAGAGTATCCGATACGTATCGGATACTCGTATCCATACTTTTTAATTAATTTTAATTCAGGATACTCCATTTGGAGTATCGGATACGTATCCCGCGCGTATCCGACGCGTATCCGTGTCCGATACGTATCCGGAGCTTACCGAGCACTTTTTTTGAGTATCCGTGCATCCTAGATAGGAGATGACCGAGGTTAGTTTTGGACATTAAAATATAATTTTATACCGGCATCATATTGGTCAGTTAGATTTAATAACATCTGGGAATGTTCTTGACATACATGATAAAGAGTAGTTCAAGTCGTTCCCAAACATGAAGTATAATTTGTGTAAATTACTCATACACACAAGGGTAGTTCGTGGAGTTTACTTTATTTACTACTATAGCCTATTTCATATCTTCTTCTCGTTCAAAGAAAAATATTTGCGCAGAAAAACATCTTTGTTATATTTGGTTTGAATTTTCCGTTATTCATAAACTGACACGATATGATTTGGAATACTATCTAAACATGTTGTCGCGTTATTATATACCGCAAAGTACTCAAATTCAAACTTGAGTACGCAAAAAACGAATTGATTTGTAAAATAATTTTCACCGAGCACTTGTATTAATTTCATAGGGATGTTATGTTAAACAGAATACACACCAAAAAAAGAAGAAGAAAACGATATAAACTAACCGACCTACAAAATCAATCTTCATTCTTCACGTACAGGTTTCTCGGATGCTGACTAATGATATGTATTAGTCAATGCATGTTAAACATGTGATTTCATTTCAATTATGATTTATGAGAAATTTTCCCTATTTACGCCGCCTTGGTTACGCTAAATTAGGAGATTAAAAAGAAATTAACGAACAATTATAATAAAGATTTGTAACACTCTTCTCGTTGATTAAGAGAGAATGCAATCGAGAAAAAGAGGAACTAACATGTATTGCTTGAATATTGCTAAAAGTTGTGTGCATGAGCTTAAGTTGTTCTCTTGCAAAAGTGCATATACAGTAAAAGTTGTTACTGTTCATTTATTGACAAGAATGAGCTTGTGTTAAATTCTTGTTGATAGGTGGTAACTCCTTATGACATTCTTCAATTTGGAGTGTACGCGACATACATGTATTCTGATGCTGTAATGAGGGTTCACTAACGTTGTATTCAGCCTTCAATATTGACATTTAAGTCGTGGGCATCGCATCTTGTCATACCCTCTTAATATATTATTAGCATGAATTAAAATTTCAGTTTCGGTGTATGTTTCGGTCAACTAAAAATTAGAAACATTTCGTAATATTTCGTAAATTTTTCGGCATATTTCGAAGAATTCGTAAAATTGTGTAGCTAACATGACAACTATATATATTTTTCGTTTCGATTTCGGTACTTTTCGAGTAAACGCACGGATATTTTGATCCGTAATTATTATTATTGCAATAAGCTAGTGTTGATTGGCCCTCCCACGAGGTTGGGTGTTCCCCTCCTATGAGGCACACTACCCTAGCCTTGTTTGGTTTTGATGATTCCTCCTTGATATCAGAGGTTCTTCTACTTCGCATTATTCTTCTTATTTGTGGTACGTTTTGACGCGGTGATTCGTGATTTTGAGGTTAGAAGTATTTTATATGAGTTATTACACCTTATCTCAATTAAAATAGTTTCCTAAATGCTAAATTAAAATAATTTTCTAGAATGCTTGATTTTTTTTCCCTCGAAAATTGAGTCAATCGTACTTCAAAATCAGCTGGACAGGATTAGAACCTTTTTTCTGATTTAATGGTAAGTATTGATTTTTGTGATGAGGGCACGTTAGGATGCATTATTGGAATGGGGGCCTATGGTATGATTTCCTGGACCATATACACGTATTATAGTGGACAAGAATTAGAGGGCACCATGTTGCCACTTCAATCTAAAAAATCCAGTTACTCTCTTGTCACATTATAGCACCCATCAATTCATGTTGGTGATAAATAGGAAAGTAGTTAGAAATATACCTGTTTGTGAGTCAATTTTCCCTTTTTTTTTTTTTTTTTTTTTTTTTAACATCAAGTCATTTTTCGATATCTCATCATTTTTTTTTTGGGGGGGGGGAATTCCAGTTGGTGAAAAATACATTATATATATAAAATATAATATGATATGATCTACCTTTGACCTCTTCTATCGCCTCTAGTAGTAGTCAGAATTAAACTCCTCTCGTATAAAGTACCACTTAATCAATTAAAGACGAAGCTGACCCAGAACCCCTCGAAACTCTTATTCTATTCCTATCACACAATACACAAACGAAGCTGACCTAGAGCCCCTCGAAAGTCTTATCCTATCACAAAAGATCAACATAAGACATAGACGAAGATGGCCAAGAATCCAACGAAGTCGTTATCCCATCATCAATGTCCACATCAGCTCAAGTCACCCGTCAGACTTTCATTCAATCACACGTCCACCGCCATTCGAGAAGAACTAGTTACAAGTTGCCCGCAATTATCTATATAAGTCCCCCCTCCCCTCCTTCAAAGAAAGAATTCTCCTTTCCAAGAAAAAAAAATAATAAGAAAAATGAAAGGGTTAAAGCCTTTTGTTCTTTTGGCCATTATTTCTTCTCCTTACTCCTCGAATCGGGAAAATATTGTCTCACCCCTGTGTAATATTTTTTTACTACAAATGATGATAAAATCTCCTATCATCAAATGACGTCGTCTATGGAAAAGCCTCATCACCCCTAAGAAAATATTTGAAGGAATAAAGGAAGTTAATGACCCTGTGCAAAAAAAAAAAAAAAAAAAACAATGAGAAGGAGAGGTCATGTCTCTCTTTTAAACTAAGAAAAATTTCTCGGCAATCCCACGCGGGTCACCTCCTCTGTTACAACTCTTTGGAGTCCAAGTAAGTCGAACGAAGGCCCTCCACTCCACGCAGAAAGAAAGCCAGCCCAAGATGAGAAACCACAAAACAGCGTCGTCTCCTACAAAAGTCAATAAAGTTTCTTTTCAAAGAAAAATTTAAATCAAATCACGCTCTAGAAAAGAGGGGATCAATAGAAATAAACAACAAAAGAAGGTAGCCATGAGTTCACAACTCTCCATCACTAGGTGATCGCCTCGACGCTCGACGACTAGAGACCAAATAGTGGAAGCTACCAAAAATCACAAGAAAAAGAAAGATGCGCATGCCAAACCACTTTATACATAACACCAGTAGATGTTTCTTACAAAAAAGAAAACAACAACATTATCTTATCCCTATTTCTTCGAAAAACTATGCTACAAAGACCCACTCTTATACAAAGGTTCGTACCGATACTATACAAAGAAAGATGGGAAGAACCCTTTAATATTATCCGAACCAACCGAAGAATTACCCCAAGTCAGGAACTGGACGCTTCCCTTTCTGCATAACAGCTCGACGCACGCCTTTCGATACCTCTACTAGAGAAACCGCTAAAGGAGCAATATCTGACATCGAGGAGCCCCCCTCTTCCAATCCATGCAAGCCGATGCCCCCTGCGACCGACGAGGTTTGAGATACAAGAGGATCTTCCGGGGGAGGATCCACCACCAATTTAGGGATCACTAGACGTGAAGGGAATCCAAACATTGACTGAAGCACATACTGGCAGATACCGTAGCCCATCAACAGAAATTGTTGTGCCTCCTCCCTAAAAGAGTTATCCGAACATGCTGCGCCTGACACCCCTAACACCGCCTAAGATTGAGCCCTATCCAATTTCTCCCCAAACGACGACCCAAGTCCATCAGCAAATGCCTACACTTGTCTTGTTCTGCTCTCGCCTTACAAAGCAACTCACCTGACTGACCAAGGCAAAAAAGTAGACAGTCTAACCATTTTTTTGCATGTTTCGAATGCTCCTTTATAACCCTCAAGTTCCTTCCTAGCACCTCCTTACTTCCATCCAAATTCCATGTATTTATAGCTCATAGAGCTTTAATCTCTATGTATTTCTGCTATAATTTACCCCGAGCTTCCCCTAAACCCATCTCGAAATCCTGGCAACGCCTTCGTAATAACGGTACCTCAAAAAGAGCAGTTCAAAAGCGTTCACCCATAGTCTCTACCAAAAGTGATAGATGTTCATTCTTCAACACCAAAGATTAACAAGAGAGTCGGATGAGAAAGGCAAATCCTGAAAAACCACGCGCAAAGAAATACGATACAAAAGGAAAAAGGGCACGCACCTCGTAAGCATTCTTGCCAAAAATATCCTACAAGGCGGAGAAAGTCAACGAAATGAGAAATCCCCTATCTCGCTCATTGCGCAATCCGCACAAATACAACCAACAATACTCTAGGCTCCCCGACACCCCTGTGAAGAGAGAGAGCGTCCGCTAGGCCTAACAGAGAAAATTGGTCCAACTCCCCCATCCGAACGCCAGGAGGATGGAAAGTACGACTAGAACCTTCACCTAATTCACGAAATAGATAACCCTCCAAGTCAGGGAGACCCCTAACCAAACTTGGTAAGAATCTATGAAGTGCCTCGACCGACGGAATATGGGAAGAATAGATAAAGGTCATCGAATCAAACCCCCTCGACAACGGCTCAAGTGCCCCATCATCGGTTGAAGATGGCAGATAAAGTAAGGGAGCCCAATGAGAAAGCCTCTCGAGCGTGAACATCCATCTCAGCCCCTAGGATCAACCCACCGACGTTGATAAAAAGAAAAAATGCGCCCCAAAGAGTAGAATAAAAGGTATTAAAAAAGGGGCTCATATGAAGAGGACCTTCAGGGAACTCCAGTACTTCGGCGGCCTGCTGAAGCCCAGCAATGATCATAGCCACCGGGTAATTCAACATAGAAGAC
Organism: Linaria vulgaris; assembly: GCA_948329865.1. Lineage (NCBI taxonomy): Eukaryota > Viridiplantae > Streptophyta > Magnoliopsida > Lamiales > Plantaginaceae > Linaria > Linaria vulgaris. The sequence goes on from OX415252.1 coordinate 80,163,818, forward strand.
GTGTCGTAATGACCTGCGTATAAACCTCTCCATTCCAAATCTTGCCTCACTTGTCCATCTAAAGAAGGAAGTAACCGTGCCACACCCAAGCCCCACCGCGTATGAATTCCCCACTCCATAATCTCAAAATTATGGGGAGCTAAGTAGAAGAACTCCTCTTGCCAAGCGCCGCCTTCGTTTGCAAAACCCCCAACCTCCATGAAAAAAAGAGGACCCACCGGTTCGAAACAAAGAAAGAGAGGATCAAAAGATGCAGCTCGTAGGGGAAAAGCCGCTAAAAATTGATAAGGAGAACACTCGATATTCAACAATCCACAACATAGTACAAATCCCACTACGTATTGGAACGATGAAGAAAGTAACCGACTGTGGCAAACCTGCAGAATCTGCAATAAATTCTGCATGAAAGGATGAAAAAACCAACGAAGCCCGTTTGGAACCTGAGCATCATACACTGTCAAGAACCCGCGAGAGGATCATAAGCTCGCTAGTCAGCCGTGAGAATAACGATGTTAAAATTGGATATTTCCAAAGATACCCTCTAGCAATATGCGCACTTATTCCTCTCACACGATATTGGATACACTCCCGATCCTCCCCGCACCCACTATAGAACCCGACTCGAAATAACCCGATATTAGTTCAACTCCTAGAACAAGAGGGTTATAAGGTTAACCACGTAGAACTGCCACTCTCACTTCGTCCACATCATGAAGGGCCATGAAGGGCCACCGATGATGAAGAAATACCTTCACCTGAAGCTGCACTCCCATTCTTAGGTGGACCAGAGCCCGCGAGATTAGAACTATGACATCACAGTTTAGCCATAGCAATAATTCAAGCCGCCCGCTGACAACGAGTAGTTGAAGCCACACCAGAGTCCAGTATCGTAGCCTCCCCCGACCCGATACCACACGCATGCTTGAACATTGCCCAAACTTTACCGAAGAAGGAGAAGGCCCCGTAAGAAAACTAGAAGTGCCAGTCAAGCCAGAGTCTTCCCCCTGTGAATTACACACATCTAAGACTACAGTCTCTATAGTGACTTCGCACGAAAGAGAGAGAGAAATGAATGAGTTCTACTCGCTACGTCAAAAAGTGCTTAAAAGGAAAATAAGTGTGTAAGTATGCTCTGAAGGTAGAAAAAGGCAAAAATATTGAAAAAATAGAATTAATCATCGCAACTATTTATAGGCCACTCCCCCAAAGGTACCTCCCAACTCAGCATTAACACCTCATCACAAAAACTGCCACGACTTTTCGATAGGACATGGCCAAATCGTGGAAACATAATGGCGGTCTGCGTGGCGTGGTAGAAAAACTACCGTAGAAGAACATGAATGCACTTAAATGAGTGAAATTATAACATGTCTATCTTATGCATACCTGGTAGCCAAGTAGGCCGAATAACTCAAAGAGGGCATTGTCAATGATCATTCGAAACCTGCATAGCAGATCCGCGGACGTGTGTTTTTACCTCAAGGGTGTTGGGACTCGGGCTGGTGAAATCCACTCCAAATCATGCCCCTTCGCCCGTGTGTCGCCCAGGCTAACGAACCCCGACGCGGCATGCGCCAAGGTGAATACCCCCCGCCACGCGTCTCTCACAAAATATCTGACCGAATCCTCGAAAAGAAAGACCTTCCTAGGAAAAAAAGACCTTCCTTAATTTTTTTTTTTTTTACATTTATGTCTTCCTTGAAAGGAAATACCCCCTCGAAGAGGATTGCGCATTCCAGAGAAAACAGAACTCAGAAGCAAAGTCAAGAAAACCTGCCCCAAAGAACTTTATACTCTCACAAGTCGCACCCGTGACCTCGATTAAACTCACAAAACAATGGTGCTACCCGCTCTGGGATCTCCCTCATCCAAGGAAACTTAGAGGATAAAGAAAAGATGAGCTCCCCTGCCCTCTGGCATCCTTTCCACTACCGTAGGAATCGCTCTCTCTTATATGCATTATGATTCTTTACTTCATCATCATACACACATATGCATAGTTCTATAGGGGACTCATGACCCCGATAGAGCCCATCCACCACAAAGGACCACTTGGTCCTAGAACTAGTTCAAGGGAAACTGCAATCCCCGCGAACGCCACTTTACGAAGGGGTCTCGCGGTTCTAAAGACGGTTTGAGGGCACCTCCTTATGCCCAAAAAAAGCCCCCATGTACAAAAAATAAAGAAGGAGAGGTTATGGCCTCAGCCCCCGCACAACATTGGGTACTATGCATCCCATGAACTGCGTCTAAGGGAGACTAGTGATCCCCTAAAGGTCCCCAACCAAAACAAAGCCAGCATTTTCAGTTAAACCGCATATCTAATATAAACATATTTATAAAACAAATATGCAAGTCCAATAGAAACACTCTACACTTTAAAGGAACCTATCATCCGAAAGCAAAATGGAAACATTCGCCTTAAATCTCCAATCGTGCGTATTCAGAAAAAAACATTTCCCTCTTTCAAGGGACGATCGTTCAATCCCTTAATGTCCCCTCCTCATAACATACATTACCATCTATACTAATAGCCATTTTTTCTCTCTATCACAATCTAAGAACCTTTCTTCTAAAAAGATAGATTTGCGTATACGAACCCGGCTCGAGAAGCCTTGTCGAAAAACCTCTCGCCATGTATTTTTTAGAAGCATACCCATAATAAAAATAAATTGCTAAACAATTGTCCGAAAAACATGAAACATTATTTATTTTCACGAATATACCAAGTACTTTACTCGTCCTAAAAAAACGTAAAACAAAACATAAAACTACGTGGCTGGCCTCTTCTCCTTACTTGCCTACTGCACCAAATCCTCTCGGGTCACCAACTTTCCCGTCTCTTCGTCTCCTTCCATCTCTACTTCCACCGTATCAAAAAAGGAAGGAACAAATGAACGTATCCCCGCCGCTGGAGCCAGACTGTATGAACTACCCCGATGACCTAGCAAAGGCAAAACATCATCAGGAAAGGCCGGTATCTACAGTTCCCGTGGTCGAAGTAAGGACAAATCAACATTCTCCTTCTACGATCCAAGTTCTATCCCTTTCGCACGACAACCCTAGTACCCAAATAAAACATGCCCAACAAAATGACAACGAAAGGCCGAGTAATACTTTGCATACCCTTTATACTTTTTCCAATGTCCCAAGGGCATTCTTTTTCACCAACTCATATGTATACTTGTCGTGCATATGGGTCAGCTCGGCGTCCTGCTCGGCAAAGTTCGAATTCAATTGGTCCAAAGCCTCCCGTAGATGAATCACTTTCGCCACCGGCTTCTTCGCAGCCTTGTCCAGCTCACTGTTGGCCCGACGCAGCTGTTGGCCCTGCACCAAAGCCTCCTCCCGCCCCAATTTTGCAGCATCCAAAGTTAGCTGCAACTACCTCAACTCGTGTCTACGAGCCTCGGGTGCCTGGACTGCCTCTTATTGGCACTCATCTAATGCATCATACTCGGTCCCACACCTCCCTCGCCTCTCACACACCAACCCTTTCCTCTATCTCTCATATTCGGTCCCACACACCAACCCTTTCCTCTATCTCTTATATTCGGTCCTGAGCTCGGTCATACAAGCTCCACACTTCCCCATTTGAAGCAAACACCTACAAATGAAAGTACGGAAAAAGAATAAAATAAGGGATTCCTATCTCCTCGTAAGTCATCAAAGACAGAAGGATAAGACAACCAACGACCTGAACAAGCTTACCTCATCGAAAGCCTAACGCGAACAACGACGCAACCGCGTCGCTGCTAAAGGAAGGGGAGCAACCGCCCATCCTGACTCTACAACCTCTCCAACCTCGACTAGTGCCCCAGTAAACTCTCTCTATGCCGGAGGTCAACCCCTGAGTCATCGCTACTCAACGTTACAAGTTAAGACACTCGACCCAGTGTCATCTCAACTCCTTCAACTTGCTTCGCCATTCCCCCCGCCCCAGGTTGAGAAGGTGAATAAGAAACAACCAGAGAACCCTTGGCAATGCTAGCAAAGACATCGCCAAAATCCCCATCTGGAAGAGATCCCTCTGAAAAACCATACTAAGGGGCCTCCATGAATGCCTCCTCTAAGGAACGTTGAAGTGTCGCCTTATGAAGTGCGAATCGCTTCTCCACTTTGGCATTCAAGAATGACGCAACCACCTCTCTCATCAAATCAGCCCCCGAACTTGAAGGAACACTTTCCTCTGCCCTCCTCACGGACCCCTCACCTCCTGGTCCTCCCTAAACTAGGGAATTGTCCCGAAAGATACCCTCTTCCTCTTCTCACTCGGACCCGTGCCCCTAGACTCCGCAGGGACCCCAAATTTCCCTATTCACTTAGACTCTCCCCTCAAAGCCGCTCTGACCTCATCCTCGTCACCTTGTTTATACGCTGATCCCTCACCACTTCTTTGCTTCAACAACTCAACGTCAATACAAGCACCTGGACCCGAAAAACACTAGCCAACCATAGAACCTAAACCTGAGTACCCCATAAAAAGAAGCAAAAAAGTAATGAAAAAAAACTCTTGTAAAAACTTACAGATTATGTCGAAGTCCATTTGCAGAAGCCTCTAAAGACTAGCGCTCACCGAAAAAAGACCACTGCTCTTATAAAAGACGGCAAGCACCTTCAGATCCAAGAACTCTGAGGCGTCACAGATAGTACTGAAAAAACCCTTAAAGTGCATTTCCTTCGCCACTACATCCAGATGTATGAAATCTTGAGCCAAGGGTCTTTGCTGCCATATGTAGGGAATCACTCGCGCTGCTCCCAAGGGGCGAACGAAGAAATAACGGGTTTTCCAATTCCCAAACGACGACGAGGTATTGCATAAAAACCAAAACTGAGCCTTCTGAAGAGTAAAGTCGTAAAAGGGAGCACCCGAAGGTGAAAGTCTCACCCCGTACACCGCCAAGAAATGCTCTACCGAGCACACCGCCCCTTTTATCAAATACAAAAATACGTAGCAAGCAAAACAAGTATAACCGTAGGGTACTACCTGACTAGGAGATAACCCGCACGCCCTAAAGACATCGTCGAAGAAAAGAGGGATCAACACTCATAAGCCTGCCTTGAGCTGCGCCTTGTATACAGTCACGTGTTCCGAGGAAGGCCCATTGGTCCGTTCGGAAGGACGAGGAACCCTAATTTGCATTGTCGAAGCATCCACCGCGTACTCTCCAAACTTATCCCCCACGAATTTGTCCGAAACAGCCGAACGAATGTCACCCACTGGTATATGTTTGGATTCGCCCTTCACCCATCTCCGCTGCCGAGACGACGATTCACGCCGACCACTTTTCTTAGAAACCCATGCCCCCACCACTGAGGGCATCACTCCAACAGACATCGTATCCCCCAAAACTCTCTTCTCCCTCTCAGAAGAAATCGTCGGAACAGAAGTATCAGAAGGCATGCAGTCTCACAAAAGAAAGAGAAAAACAACAAAGTTGAAAAGAAAAAGCTATGAACGAAGAAGGACAAAGCTCAAGAAAGAAGATATTAGATTATCTTTTTGCGATATGAGAAAATCATGGCGGCACACTCTTTTACAGGCGGTGAAAAAATGTCATTTAATTCTCGCCCAGAGACGAGTCGCTCCGTGGAAAGGCACGTGTTTGATCGGACTCCAAGAGTCGCACCACGTCAAGAGACTCGAACTCGTCATGATTAAGCCCTAATCAATACGCCCAATCCAACCAAAGTAAAACAAAGAGTCGCATCGAATTAAAAATGCTCTTTTAAGTTTCCCAAAGAAGCGCTTTAAATTCCCCTGGTAGTAGTCAGAATTAAACTCCTCTCGTACAAAGTAGCACTTAACCAAGTAAAGACGAAGCTGACCTAGAGCCTCTATAAACTCTTATTCTATCACAAAAGATCAACACAAGACACAGACAAAGCTGACCCAGAGCCCCTCGAAACTCTTATTCTATCGCAAAAGATCAATATATAGACACATACGAAGCTGACCAAGAATCCATCAAAATTCTTATCCCATCATCAAAATCCACATCAGCTCAGGACACCCGTTAGACTTTTTCGATCACACGTCCACTGCCATTCAAAAAGAACTAGTTACGAGCTGCCCGCAATGATCTATAAAAGCCCCCTCCCCCCTCCCCCTTTCCTTCAAAGAGAGAATTCTCCTTTCCCAGCAAAAATAAAATAAAAAAATAAAAGGTTTTAAGCCTTTGTTCTTTCGGCCATTATTTCTTCTCCTTACTCCTCGGATGCGAGAAAGGTTGTCTCATCCCTGTGTAATTTTTATTTTACTACGAATGGTAATAAAATCACCCCCGCAATACCGTGCGTTCGCGTGTGTATTTCAGTATATATAATGAGTTCTACTGGTGGAGGTTCTACTCAAATGAAAATTAAAAAGAATATTACCCAAAATAAAATTCGATAAAATAAGAAAGAAAACTTTGTCCTTTTCAATAATTGATACTGAAATTGGTTATAGGTTATACTTATATTACTTGTACTTGGCGGTTTGCCGTTCACATCAAGAAAATGAAGTCCTATCTCAATTTCCAATCCTAATTACACCACACAACTCGAACAAAATAAGACGACTGAATCCTAAATAAGAGAAAGTTGTTTAATTTGCTTCCTTTTGTATAAGATGACTAGCATGTTGCAATTATAAATGTAGATCTTTTCTTCATAATTAAGAATATTATTGCAGCCTGAATCAGTACTACACACACCCAAAAAAAAAAAAAGTTTCAGTTGATAAGATTTGCATTATTTTTGTTTTGCGCGTTCCACTGGGACGTGACTTTTCTAGTCATGACATATTAACTATTATGTACGTCAATGACTTTAGTCGTATTTGAAATCTAATATCCAATGTTTATCTTGCATATGATATTAAGTATTACTTAATGACGGCTTAGCTACAGAAATTAAACTAAGTACTAAGAGGCGATCAAACACAACAGTTTTAATAATGTATTAGAAGTTAATTAGCGGAGAAATTCTCTACCCTTTTACAGATCCAGTCAAAGCATAAATAGATTCAATTTTAGGAAGATCAAAATGGATAAGAAACATACTTTTGCAAACTCTAGTGGAAAAGTAGAAGTTCACAATTTTTAGTTAAGCCAAAAGCACCCCCACACCAGCTTGAAGATTATGAGTTTTTTTAGCTTAAAAAAAGTTTTGTAACCGAAAAAGCTAGATTTGCAAACACCCCAAAATCACTTATTCAAATAAAAAGCTGATTATAGCTTTTTTTAAGAATTTGCAAACAACACATCAACAAAATCAAATTCTCCTACATTTTTTTTAATATATCAAATTAAATAGAAACAGGGAGATATCTGGGCAACAACCTTTGGGACACACCAAAGGTTCTCGACGTTCTCGTGGATCAGAATCATTTCACCTGAAAAAAAAATGGTCATGAACACATAAATCATCCTTAATTTGGTAGCCACAGGATTTTCTCTATAGGAATCCTAGCATTCAACTGGTCACACATTAATATTAGATACATAAAATCAGTAATAAATATGAAGATCCCACAACTCATATATGGTCGTCGATTTGGATTTTGTTCCCACCATACAATAATGATATATAATATATTTAGTGAAAAATAGTTAAATAAAATAGAGTTCATAAAATCGTTATCTTTTTTTATTTTGATTACTAAATTGGACCAATTATATCTAACGGCGTACCATTTGAAAATAAAATTGAAGATACCAAATGAAACTCTTCCTCCATTATTCAACTCTGATAACTTGGAAAATGCATAAACCACAGTGTATTTGAAAACCTGCACAAAACTCCCTGAGTGTTACATTTTTTCGCACAAATTTATTTTTTATTAATTATAAACAACTCCACGCCAGATTACCCATATCATTTTCTTATAATTCTCGAATTTCTGAATCTTGCATAAAATCTGGTTCCGTCACTAAAAGCTCAGATGAAACCGGGTTATCCTCATAATAGTATTAAAAACCTTCAATGTACGATAGTTCTTCTATTTAAGAGGATAAAATCGATAACTTATGTTTAATTAGGGACACAGTGCATTATTTTTGTGACACCAGCGAATCTCGTGAAAGAAAATAAATTAAGAAGTTTGGTGGAAGGCCTTTTAAGAAAACGTGGGGGTTTTTTGTAGGCGTTTTAAAACAGAAGAGTCCTTATGCAATTTCCCATTTGATAACTATATAAAGTATAAACCAAATAATCAGTTAAGCTCATCCATTACCTGCCGAACTTGAAACAAAAGAAATTTCAGATTCCTTAATTAGCCTTGTCTTTTACTTATTCTTCTAAAAACAATTTCGCTCTTCCAAATGAACGGCACAGATTTAGTTCATGCTGATGATCCAAGGGCTCCGCTTCTTCCTCTCCATCATGAACCAATTCACATGTCATCAGAGAGCTTCAACTTTTGCATACAAAACATTTTCACTTTGAAAAACTTATTTGTCCTACTCGGTCCGCTATTATGCGCCGTGGTGTGTTTGTCCGTCAACTTAGATGTTGGCAGCCGGAACATGTTGGCGGTACTCGTGTGGGTGTTCGCGTGGTGGCTGACCGAGGCGGTGCCAATGCCGATCACTTCCATGGCTCCGCTCTTCCTTTTCCCGCTTTTTGGGATATCGGCCGCTGATGACGTGGCAAAGTCGTACATGGATGATGTTATAGCACTTGTGTTAGGGAGCTTTATATTGGCGCTTGCCGTGGAGCATTACAACATTCACAGGAGATTGGCTCTCAATGTAAGTAGTTAATTAACTCATAAAAAGGTAGTTAATTAGTATTATTGCAAACTTTGGTTGATATCGTGTCACTTATTTATTGTGTTATTATTTTGATGCTTGAATATTCAAATCACTCGTTCACTATAGCTAGTAGCATAAAATTACGTTAAATATTTATGTTATATATGTTTTTCGTAAACTAATATTGAATTGCTTAACAAGATTATTAGTACACATTTACATGTAAAAATTAATTGGGCTCCTGAAAATTAGGACCACGTATAGGAGTTTGCGTTTGGAATTTGAAACCCGTGAAAGGTAGAAAGTTGTCAATTGATGAGCTAAAAATAGCAAGTTTTGGACGTTATACCAGCAGAATCTCCATATAATAATAAACAAAACTATGTGGATACATACGAATTATTTAATGTTGTAGCTGGATTTTACCGGGTAAGTTAGTTTGGTAGTTTTTTTGGATAGACTCATGGATTATTTCTTATAAACAAATCTTACGTGGTTGCATTAATACAAAAAAGCATTTCATACAAAAAAGAAACCTACACGTATTTATTGGGAATTTCGCAAAGTTGGTCCTTTAAAGAATCCACTTTTCAAAATTAGTCCTCTAAAGTGGCAAGGGCCGTTTTTAGTCCTCTAAAGCAACTTAGTTTCAGTTTTTTTCCTTCAATTTTGATTCAAATCTTTTGAGTTATTAAATGCATACCCAATAAATCTTATATTAAATTAAAGGAGAATTGAAAAATTAATGCCCATATTATAAAATAAATAAAATTTCATTTCTAGTTACTTATAAAATATTTATAAAGTTTAAAATTTTGATTATATAATATCAAGTAATATATTTTTTTTCATTCTCTTGACGGATTCCAAAATAGAAGAAAATGAGTATTTGAAACCAAAATTTAAATCACTTATATATCTTTATGTGATAAAAGAAATATTATATTTATAATAATATATCTTTATGTATTAAAAAAAAATTATATTTAATTCCAGAATATATATAAATATAATATACATATATATGTATTACAATATATTTATATCTATTATATCTATTACAATATGCAATATATACATAAAAAATGTTTAATTTAAAATATATTACTTTTTATTTTTGAAAAAAAAAACATCATCGTGAAGATGATCGGCGGCGGGGGGCGGGGGGTGGGGGGTAAGGGGCCGGAGGGGCGGGGTGGGTGGGTGAGGACGATGATGGGTTCATGCGAGGGGGGGGGGGTAGGACGATGGTTGTTTTTTTTTTTTAAAAAATCTAGATATAAATATATTGTAATACATAATGATTATATATATATATATATATTCTTGAGAAACGAAATTTAATTTGAAATCTTCCCATAGTTTATTGAACCTAAGAAGTATATAAAATATAGAGGTTTATTTTTAGGATGTTAAAATATGGTTATTATAAAATTGTGGGGTGTAAATATAATTATTCAAAAGATAAAAAATAAAACTAAAAAAAAAATAAAAAAAATGAAGGGTAGATTCGTAACTTCAACGAAAAAGGACCAATGAGACACAATAGAAGACCAATTTTGAAACTAATGTTGCTTTAGAGGACTTGCCACTTTAGAGGACTAATTTTGAAAAGTGGATTCTTTAAAGGACCAACTTTGCGAAATTCCCCGTATTTATTACATTGGGTTCATATTCTATCTTATAATATATCCAATATTAGTCATCATTTCTACTTAATTTCGATAAATTATGTCCCACGCGTCATTTCTATTTGTTGATCCAAGTCCAGTCCAAATCTCCTAGAGTAATATGGATGACAGCAACAGCTAACTATTTATTCTATAATATCATACATCATCCCAAAATTTTCTTGCTTAGGATGAATACGTGTCATCTCAAATTTAACTTGTTACATCTCAATTAGACACCTCTATAAAAATTTCAGAAAAAGTACCATTCTTGCAAAGCACTCTACTATGTAGATGACAGCAATAGTAAAACTCTTTATCCGATTCATTTCAATTCATGTAATTCCAAGAATATGAATCAACACATGTCATCTCAAACTAATTAATACATCCCACCTTATCAGAATCGAACACTTGGTGACCCAAAACCAATTATTTTTTGTTCTATTACATAACTTTTCAACACCTAATCAAATTAGTCCACAAATTATGGTTGTTAATTAATCTCTATCTTCAATTATATAATATTAGCAATCATTGCCTTTCAGATAACTCTACTATTCTGTGGTGATCCTCTGAACCCACCCCTACTCCTCCTCGGAATATGCGCCACAACAGCATTCGTCAGCATGTGGATGCACAACGTGGCTGCTGCCGTCATGATGATGCCAGTAGCAACCGGAATATTACAGAAATTACCCTCAGAGGGTCCCGCGCGGACCCCACTTGTCACCAATTTTTGCAAAGCGGTGATACTCGGGGTTATATACTCTGCGGCAATAGGAGGCATGAGCACCCTCACGGGGACAGGTGTCAACTTAATATTGGTAGGGATGTGGAAGAGTTATTTCCCTGAGGCCAACCCTATCAGCTTCAACACGTGGATATTCTTCGGGTTCCCGTTGGCGTTGTTGATTTTTGTCGCGTTGTGGGCCATACTTTGCTTGTTGTTCTGCAGAAGAGGGTCCACTCAAGCCCTATCGGCCTATTTGGACAAGGCCCATTTGAAGAGGGAACTTGATTTGTTAGGTAATTGTTAATAATTTGTTGTCACCCTCTCTTGTTTTTTCAATTATGTAGTCCAATTATTGATAACCGAATCTTATGGCATCGTGGATATTTTAATTTATTCTTTTTTTTGAACAATGTGACATTATTGTAGGTCCCATGGCTTTTGCAGAGAAGATGGTACTTGCAGTATTTTCGGTGGGTAAAGATTTATAGTCTATAGACAACTTAATTTAATTATGTTATGAAATTAAATAATACATGTACGTAATATTTTTTTTTAATACAGATGTTAATAGTGCTGTGGATGACGAGAAACATAACAGACGACATACCTGGTTGGGGATCTTTTTTCAAAGGTCGCGCTGGTGATGGAACTGTTAGTGTGAGTACCGAACATTTTTTTTTTCTATGTAACGTAATTTTAAGAAGTATTTATTAAAAAGGGGTCTCTGATACAACCTATCCCATGATATAGAAAATAAGCATCTTACTTTTATGTGAGCAAAAAGGTAGATTATCCCCTATAATATGCTAAATCGAGCATATATAATACGTACCTGCGGATGATAAACAGAAGCAAATTACTCCTATAATGTCCATATTACAAAATACTTATTATACATAGGTGTTAACGAGTGTGGTATGGGTGCAAAATTTTTAAGTTATCTAAGAGTAATGAGCCATATTTTACGCAACAAATATAGTGGTAATTTATTTGTATTATATGATAAGATAGTAATATACCATATGTAACATAATAGAATTGATTACTTGTCTATGATAATGTGCCTAATTCACATATCAAAATACCTTTAGCCCATTGTAAAGTTAAGTAACTATCCAATTAGCTAGTAAAGAATCATGGCACACTAATCCAACTAACTAACCATTTGTTTAATCTTCCGGTACAGGTAATGATGGCAACCCTATTGTTCATAATCCCAAACAAGAAACAAGAAGGTGAGAAGCTAATGGACTGGAACAAATGCAAGAAACTCCCATGGAACATCATACTCCTCCTCGGCGCCGGATTCGCCATTGCGGACGGTGTCCGGACGAGCGGTTTGGCAGACGTTCTGTCCGAAATGCTCAACTTCCTGGAAGCGGCGCCGTACTGGGCCATAGCCCCCGCAGTGTGCCTCGTCAGCGGCACGATCACGGAGTTCACGTCAAATAATGCCACCACGACACTTTTAGTTCCGCTACTGATTCAAATTGCCCAAACCATGCACGTTCATCCTTTGTTACTTATGATACCCGGTGCGATCGGGGCACAATTTGCGTTCCTGTTGCCGACTGGAACGCCGTCCAATATCGTCGGGTTCACGACCGGACATATTGAGATTCATGATATGTTGGTGACGGGTACTCCGTTGAAAATTGCCGGCATCCTTGTTTTGTCCGTTTTGATGCCTACTCTAGGTAATTATTTGAGTGTAACTTTGTTAATTAATGTCTTATTTTAAATGTCGAATGTGTTATTATCAAAAAAATAAAAAATTTGAATGTGTGTTTGATCATTTTTTTATAAATTTCTTGTTTTTGCAGGAGCTTATGTATTTGGAACAGATGAGCAAATGCTAAACTTTGGAAGGAGTTAAGTTTGCGACGTCAAGTGTGCGACGTCAAGTGATGACTGTATATGCCTAAGGTTTGGGTGCAGGTCAACTTCCACCCCGGCTCTGTTTTTGTTTTTATTTGTTTATATCATTGTATATGTGTATAAGTTTTTTGAGAGTTTAGCTATAGAAACATGAAATTCAATTTGCACAAGTATATGTAATTTTATTTTGTAGTTTTGTATATTTATTGTTTCTGGTCGTTAAATATTTTACTAGTGATAAAACGTTACTTACAAATCCAAATTCTGAACAGTTCGCTTCTCCTAGAAGAAATAAGAATCCTCAATGTTTTAGTTTTTACACAGAAACGTTCATATTGAAATACAAACTGTATAACCAATCAGCTTATAGCTAGTATTGAACCTAACTTATAAATTTGACCATGTTCTTGATCAAGTTTTTTTTTTGATAACAATGTTCTTGATCAAGTTGGGCCGCCTATGCTCACGCTGAAAAATTCTTACATGAACATTGTGGCTGTTGTTCAATTTGCCCATTTAATTGATAAAAAAGAATACTGAAAGATTTTCTTGAAATCTATAACCCAACTCTGTACTACAGTACTGTATGTAGAAAAAGCTCTCAAATTATTTTAATGTTGCATTTCTTGTTCCACAAGAAAAGAATTGTATCTCCATTTCCCCACTAAATTCTCAAATAAATGAAGAAAGATTATCAAGTAGCTAAATCAAAGACAAAAGCATGTTTAAATTACTTTTATTGCCTTCAACTAATTTATTATAGTGCATATATTACTATCAGACATAATTTTATGAAGTCGATTTCATTACTTAAATTATGATAGTTTACAATTTATAATAATTGTTCAAAAAAGAAAAAAAGGGCAAATGATATAAACAGAACACAAATACCTATATATTGAGCAATACATTATTGTTCTCATACCCTTTCAAGTAAATAAACATCAAATCTTTCGTTTGTTCTCAGTTATACCCTTTCAAGTAAATAAACATCAAATCTTTCATTTGTTCTCAGTTATACCCTTTCAAGTAAATAAACATCAAATCTTTCGTTTGATTAAAGATCAATTAATAGAATCTTTACAAATTTGAAACTGTAATATTCTTGTTAATTATATTTTCTGTCAGCAACATCTTTCTGTATATAAAGTACGTAGTAATCAATGCATTCCTTAATTACAAGTAGTTTTATTTGGTGAAACCTTACAAGTAGTTAACTAAATAAAAGTTGTAGATTATTTCCAGCTCATTCTGAGTTAATCTATTTTTATAGAATGCATACGAATATTTATTGGGGAAAATTAAAGAATAACATCCAAACTTTAGTTTCGCACTTATCTATCTCAACTTTATATTTTTGGGCACCCGACGATATATTTAAACCATAGATTAAAATTTCGGTTTCGACTTATGTTTCGATAAATAAAATATTAGAAACGTTTCGGAAACGTTTCGGAAAATTTCGAAAAGATTTCGTGAACTATACGAGAGAAAGAGAAAAAGAGATAAATAAATTTCATTAATGTGTTACATTTGTTAAAACTTAATAATTATCATAATTTTAGTCTTTTACGTCTCAAAGTAAAAACATGATATAATTCAAGAATATTTGATATTTGATTAAAACAATAATTGGACGGGACAGAATCAAGAGTTGACACATGAAATAACTATAGATAACCTCAAATCCTTTTTTTTTTCTTGAACTTGATAACCTCAAATCTTAAACCCATTAAGCCCCGTATTATACATTAAACAATTGGATATGATCTACAACTCAGACAATCATAAGACTCTCATTAAAAACAAATCGAAAGGCACGAGAGAATTTAGAAAAGCTGAAGTTTCGAAAGTTTATATCCGTTTCGTTTCGTTCAGGGCAAAAACCGAATTTTTTCGCTAGTTTCGTACGAAGCGTAGCGAATTTTTAATCTATGATTTAAACTTTGCTTCGACCAACACTTTGCTATCTAAAATTCTAAAATGCACTATCTGGCTAAAAAACGTCACTTTTTGGTATTTTGGAAAATCTAGGTTGATGTTTGGGTTCCTTACGAAAATGTCAGCATAATGTCAAAATGCCGAAAAGTGACGTTTTTAGTCAGGATAGTACGTTTTCAAAGTTTGATAGCAAAGTGTTGGCCAGAGTAAAGTTTAGATCATGGGGTACAAAAATTTAAGATTGGGATACGTAAGTGCAAAAACTGTCAAAATTTGGATGCTATTCTATAATTTTTCCTATTTATTCCGTAAACTTGAAATTAAATGTCACACGTGATGTATCATCTATTTACATCTCTTTAGGATATATATATATATATATATATATTATATTTGGTTGATAACGATGTATATTATATGAAAATAAAAATTCAAAATGTCTTTTCCATAATATATTGGTATGTAACAAAAGTTTTTATGCATAAATATGTAAATTAATTGCAGATAAACATTTGAATAATAATTATGACGAAAATATTTAGAATAGCAATAAAATTGCTGCAATTTATTATAATACACTTGCTCAAGTTATAAAAGAATATATATTATGATGTTGAATATATAGTGTTAACGGTGGTGTATTTACGACCTAATTAACTGAATTATTTATTGGGGTTGGAACGCCATTGTCCGTGGTTCAAAAACTAAATGCTATTTAACGGGAGAATAAACTTAACAAAAACCTTCATTCATTTTATTCACTATGATCCACTCTCCTTTCAGAGTTAATATGTGTATTTCCGAGTCTATGTATGTTTTGCCTGAATTTCCCGACCTCCCTTGCCTCTCCCTTCTTCCTCTGTTTATATAGAGTTTTCAGGGACATGTGTCATCATGCATGTTTTTACAGGTGCCGCTATGCATGTGGTGGTGTTCTACACGTGTTACAATGTTCATTTAACCAATAAGATAACAGGTTTATCTAAAGCGTCGACTGTATTATTTCTTCTTCCGATGGCTTTTTGGTCTTCTTCATGATCAGGGGTAAGCTGTCTTCTTTACTTCCGAGAGTTCATTACGTCAAATGGTGACTCGAGGGCTGAGTCTGAGTGTTCTCTTAGTGACAGTGCTTCTCCGAGAGGGGTGTATTCTGGGATGTTTGCTCCAGGGTATTCTCCGAGGGGGTGTTCGTTCATGGTTGATCTCCGAGAGGTTTTTAGCTATCGTGGGTAGGTGTTTTCTTTCTCCGAGTGCCCGGAGAGAGTTGTTCTGTAGTTTTTGAGTTATTGTGAAGTTCCGTCCTCTGGGTCGGTCGACCGGAGTAATGTTCCGAGAGTGTTTGAGTTGGGAGTGCATAGTAAGGAAGTGTTTTTGTCAAGGTTCTGGGACTTGAGAGTCCAATAGCTCCAGTGGGCTTTGATAGATTGGTTCTTTTAGCTCATTCCTTCTGAGAGTTCATCTCTTGGAGGGGTAAAATGAGTGGGGCGGAGTACGTGCCCAATGTTGAAATAGTTCCGATAGCGGTTAGTCTGTGAGACTTTAACTTGGCCTTGTATTCCTCCTGTTGACTTTGCTCTAGTATTTGATGTGTGGGAGATGTGCTCCGATGGATAATTGAGGCGTGATACCTGTATCGTGAATGCAGGTCGCATAATCATATAATAATATACCGGGCAATTCCTGCAATTTATTTATTTCAAGCAGGTGAATTATCACCCTGTTAACATATAGCTTCAAAAGATTTACATAAATTAAATGTACATAAGAAATGTGAGTGTAAAATATTAGCATAAACGATACACTAATGTATTAAACATATAAATATAATGCTTAATTATACATGAAAAATAATCTAATTCAATATTTTCTGCTAATAAGCTATATAGCTTATTCTGGGAAAAATATTAAAGAAGAAACACTTTACCATTATAAATATTTTATAAGATATATTATTCAATACTTATGATAAGGAATTAATTAATGATTTCGATTACCGTGTTCCTAATTAAATAAGATGGCAAACCGATTTTTTTTTTGATCAACAAAGGAAAACAAGAGCCCTTAGGCCATATCAAAATTTAATACATCAACTACGTGCGAGGGGGGAGTGTCCCAAAAGAAATCTCGCTTCTCGACAGTCGGTGAAGTTTTCGACAATCTATCCACGGCTCTATTTGTCGTCCGTGGTATCCATCTTAACTTGCAAGTCCAAGGCATCCTTAATAGATCATTGCATTCCTTTACGATTTGCCGAAGGTTCTCCGGTATTGTAGTCTCGCCCTTAATCATATTGTAAGCTGAGAGGGAGTCTGTTTCAATTTCCACACGGGGGATGCGTCTTTCCCAAGCTAGTTGCAATCCTATTTTTATTGTCTCAATTTTTGTTTCATCAACAGTTGGGGTCGGTATCCTCGAATAATATCCCCAGATCCACGCTCCCGTGTTAGACCGAAGAACCCCCGCGACTTCTCCTCTATTCATATCCGTGTTTAGACTTCCGTCGACATTGAGTTTCACCCAATCAATTGGTGGTTTTGACCATTTTGCGTCGGTTGCCGCAGTTCTCCTTTTCTTTTTGGCGGATTGCAGTTCAAAACTTAAAGTTTTAACTTTGAACACACGTGTACTCGTCGCTTCGGTTGTGTTTTTAAATACCTTTTCATTGCGTGCTTTCCACAGTATCCATACCGCAACAATGAAGATGTTGGACCAGTCGCAGTTTGGAATTAAGGAGCAGTGCCTCGACGTCTTGAACGCATTGGTCTTCAACCAATTTGCATCCGCAACTCTATTGAACTCTTATCGTTCCCTGCCCGTTAGTAATTTATCCCAGAGTTGTTGCGCATTCGGACAATGTCTAAGAATGTGGCTCACGGACTCTTCATTTGCATTACAGACTGGGCAGTGGGCGTCATCCGAGAGTTTCCTAATTTTCCCCAGCTTATTTGTTGCAATTCGATCTTGCGCTGCCAGCCACAGAAATTATTGAAGTTTGCTACAAATGTCGATTTTCCACACCCACTTCAGCTGCGTTGTTGAGTCCCTCAGATTATATCTTGCCTTGTATAATGTGCGATAAGCGGATTGACAAGTGAAGTTACCGCTTGAAGTCTCGTTCCACAGAATGGTGTCGCTTCTGTCTTGCAACGTGATCCCACAACTTTCCAATTCTGTCTTCAAAACACTTGGGACATTAGTGTGAAAAGCATCCCAATTCCAGCCCCCATGATCCGTCCACACGTCTCCTAGCCGTATATTTATATCCCCATGATTAATATCAATTCCATCCTCGCACAGTCGCCGCGACCCAATCCAGTTATCAAGGCAAAATGGAATGCTTTTTCCATCCCCAATTTTCTAGCAGAAGTACGGTTGCATCAAGCTCGCGCTTTTGACAATGCCTTTTCATAGAGGGTTGTCCGTCATCTTCACTTTGTACCCAAGAAGATTGGAATTCTTGAGATATTTTGCCTTAATAAGTGAGCTCCATACGGTTTCCTCGTCTTTAATAATTTTCCACGCCAACTTTTCGAGCAACGCTTCGTTGCTTCCGTGCGTAATTCTGATCCCGAGGCCCCCTTCTTCTTTTGGTTTTGTTACTCTTTACCAACCAACAAGATGGATTTTCCGTCTATTAACATCCGCAGACCAAAGGAAGCTGCGGTTGAGACGGTCAAGACTATCACATACGTGTTCCGGTAGCCACGAAGATTGCATCATATAAATTAGCATCATTGTCGACACGGACTGAATGAGAGTCGATCTCCCGACAAGAGAAAGGGTGTTGCTTTTCCACCCGCTATACCGTCCCATAACTCTATCAAAAAGAGCTTCACTCGCTTCCCGACTGACACGGCCGTGAGAGAGATTGATGTCAAGATATTTACCAAGATTAAATGTTTGACCAAATCCTAAAATATCACAAATCTCTCTTTTTACCGCAGACCCTTGGCTCTTTGAGAAGAAGACTTTTGATTTCGACGGGTTAAGTTTAAGCCCCGACGCCGCGCAGAAATTGTCAAGAATTTTCCTCACCGACCGAGCCGTACTACTCGTTGCTTTCCCCATAAGGATTAAGTCATCCACAAAAAAGAGGTGAGAGAGCTTTGGGCCATTACGACAAGGTGTCAATGGTTTCCATGTACCGTCATCGACTGCTTCATTCACGAGATATGATAGTCGTTCCACACAGAGGACAAAGAGATACGGCGAGAGGGGATCCCCCTGCCTAAGACCAATGAATGATTGAAGGCCTCAATCGGGGATCCGTTCCAAAGAATTCTCGTCGCTGCGTTTCGTACACAGAACATGATTAATTCGGTCATCTATTTCGGAAAACAAAATGCATTCAAAGTGTCTTCTAAAAATTCCCAACTCACTTTGTCATACGCTTTTTCGAGATCAAGCTTCATAATCATGTTCCCGTATTTTGCCTTCTTTTTATTTCTCATCGAGTGAAGCACCTCTTGTATTACAAATATATTATCTTGCGTGCTTCGATTCTTGATGAAACTTGATTGGGTCGGGGCGATAATACGGGGCATTATATCTCTCAGACGCATAGTGATGCACTTCGTAACGAACTTATAGAGAACATTTTACACAATGCAATTGGACGGGATTGAGCTATAGTTTCCGGATTTCTAACCTTTGGGATAAGACAAAGATACGCCTCACATATCTTTTTGTCTAAACATCTATTCTTGAACACCTCTTCCGCAAATTTTAGCAACGAGTCATGCGTCAAACTCCACGTCTTGTGATAGAACACTGCTTGAAGTCCATCCGGCCCCGACGCCTTATAAGGGTGAGATGCGAAGACAACCTCGCTCAATTCGGTCACATCAATCCCGCGCATTAAGTCTCCACGGTCCTCAAGGGATACAAACTGCTGAAAACGCAACACCCCCATGCCACGTATTTGATTTCTTCGGTGGCAAACCGATTTCACTAAAGTGAATGTAGATCTTTGTATTTTGATTACCCCAGATTTATTGAAGGACATATTATTGTTTCCGCCCCATAACTTCTTATTAGGACCCAAAATGCTCTGTTTGTTTTTGGCCGATATATTTGCCCCATAAATTTGTTTTTTCTACCAAAAAAATTCACAATTGGCCTTATTCAGACCTTTTTGCTGATGTTGCCGCCACATCGTTGCCACGTGAAAAATATTAAACTTTTTTTCTTTTCTTCTTCTTACACAACCATTGTATAATTATAAACTATAAAATTTGACAACTACCCTTATAATTTAAAAATTGTACTTTGCACCCCCAAAATATATTGAAAGAGGATGAAAAAAAGTAAATTTATTATTTTTCTTTAATTTTTATATTTATATCTTAAAACATTACATAAAATAATTAATTCATAAAAAACTAAAATTCTATTAATAATATATAATTATCGTTTTTAGATAAAAAAAAACGTATACTCATTGTCTTCCCCAAAATCACCACCACCATCATCATCGCCACTACCATCAACCCACCACTAAACTCACTATCACCACCACCACCATACCATCAAATCCAACATTATCACCACCAAAACTTGCCACCATTACCACCAATTCGTCACCACCACAAAACTCCCAAACCGGCCACCATTACCACCAAACGTTGTTATATATATATATATATATATATATATGTAAACACTAGACCTTTTTTATTCACGATGCCACCAAAGCATCACGAAGACCTACCCCAATATCGATGGCCTTAGATGTTCCACTCGATGCTGTAAAACGGTGCCCTACTAATTTCCCCCAAATCCCGATAGCGACTTACAGAATACATCTCCCGCGCAAGGTATCTGAAGTTTTAGATAACTTCACGAATATTTCATAGGGACACGATGTCCTAGCGGTCGCATTACTAAGACACGGTACGGATATGCTGCAACGCAGGGTATAAATTCCCCAAAATTCACGATAGAGTCTCCCACTCGCGAAGGGTAAAAATACTAGCTTCCCCCTCCGAAAGGGTGTCGGAGCACGATAGGTCACATGAGCAGCAGGACAATAACGTTTGTTAGCACCCAAAAAACAATTGTTGAAGATAGAGCAAGGCTACTCACCTCCTAACATTACATGTATATGACACTTGTCAAGAAACTTACATGCATGAAAGCCACTTGTATACAACCCAACTCTTATAAAAGGAGGGAAATGAAAAAATAAAGGGAGAGGACTTCTGGACCATTATATACCTCTTATTTTTCTCGAACTCAGGCAAGGTGTACTGATCCACTCATAAATCAAGAAAAAACAGGATAAATAAATAACTGTTAACAATATATATATAGTGATTTAAATAATAAAAGGTTTTTCGTTTGTGGGAACATATTTACATGATGAGTCATGCCACACCTAATAAAAACTTCTTTTGCTGATTTTGAATTTAACGTACAAAATTTCATATTTTGAACATAACTTGTTCTGCTCGAATTGTTGCAATTCCTCGCTCAAAATTAATTTTTCTAACCGGTTTCTTGGTGTCTCTTGGAAGGGCTGAGATTAAAGTTATAAATACTCTTGGTCTCTCTATACGGAAAAGGCCCACTTTTACAAATAATAAACATCTTCCTGCTTTGTTTTTTGGTGAAGAAAATAAAGAGCATTATGTCTCCTACTTCAAAATAAAACTTATGCCCATACATATATTTTACTCGTTACAAAGATTATTACTAAGAATATATTTTGTATAAGTGTTCTACATAAGAAGGCAATTGTGAGTTACTCGAGTTCGTGGAGATTCTTGTTCGAGTGCACAAAAAGGATTTTTGAAGGTTTGTTGTATCTTGAGAGTAGACGTCGAGAGGTTGTTGTACCACGACATTGGCGGAAATTCTATTCTAAAAGAAGCATGTCTTCGACGTGTGCCTCAAATCGAGTTCTATCTAACATCCCTCTTTTAGATTGATTTTTTAATAAGTGTGACTTTTGCAGTGTTTCGACCAACAATTTAGTGTAGAATTCTGTTCATATTAGTGCTTAACGTAATCTGCCATGCTTAAGTTGTTCAACTTTTAAAACTACCTATTTTTGAAAAGAATAACCATTGCTGAAAGTTTTCAAAGGGCATCACACGATGACCAATATTCCATAAAACGAAGAGTTTTATGGATTTAACTTTTGTATGTGGCAAAAATAAATGCGTTATTGGTTGACTACTTTAGGATTATTATCCGTGATTTCTAATCCTAAAACTTCAAATGAGAATATCACGAAAGATGGTGAAAATGATGAGTTTGTTGATAAAGATTATCTTTGTCATGGTCGTATTTTATCTGCCTTATCAAACACTTTGTATGACATTTATCTCTCCACTAATACTGCAAAAGAACTTTGGGATGCATTAGAAAGAGAATATGGTAAAGAGGATGAAGGGCTTGACAAATTTGTAGTTGGATGATATTTAAGTTTTAAAATGATAGAAGATAAAATTGTAGTCGGTCAAACCCAAAACCTATAGGCTATATATATGAAGAATTAGTGTAAAGAAACATAAAAGTTGATGAAAAGTTTCATATGCATGCTATCATTAAATTACCTTCTAAACATAATGTCTCTTTTAAAATAGAAGAAAGACAAAGAGAAAAAGAAAAGCTAGCACTCCAAGAATCTAATAATGCTAACCTTGTTGAAAACAACAATATGAATAACTATAAAAAAAAATCAAAAGAAGTCTAAGAATAATCTAAAACCTAAAAGTGACATCAATAAGAATAATAATAACTATAAGAAGGAATGTTATGTTTGCGATAAACCTGGGTACATAGCGAGGAATTGTTGTCATCGCAAAGACAAGAATAATTATGCATACGACCTACCAGTGCAACAAGCTATCATGGTGATAACCGATTCTAATGATGTAACCAATGAAGGGTCAGTAATTTCAAATTGTGAAATTAATTTAGCTTGTGAATCCACCGATTGGTGGATTGATACTGGTGCTAATATTCACGTCTGTGCTGACAAGTCATTGTTTTCAACGTACCAGGTTACAGTTGGAAAAATTGTAAATATGGGAGATGGTATAGTTGCACAAATTAAAGGAGAAGGTTGGATTGAATTACAACATAGTTCAAAGAAGACTTTGTCCCTACATAATGTGCAACATGTTCATGATATTAGAAAAAATTTAATTAGTGGATCCCTCCTTATTAGAGATGGTTATAGACTTCTTTTTAAGTCGAATGAAGTTGTAATAAGTAAAACTAGATGTCTTATAGGGAAAGGCTATGTATTCGATGGGTTGTTTAAATTGAACGTTCTAAAGGTTATTTCTAATTATAAAAGTATTTACTCTCTTTATAATATTGACTTATCTTCAAATATTTGGCATGATCAACTTGGACATGTTAACTTTTTTTCTATAAAGAGAATGATGAACCTTATTCCAAAATCTAAAGTAAAATTTCATGACAAACGTGAGATTTTTGTTCAATCTAAACAACCTAGAAAGCCTTTTCTAACAACTAATAATAGATCTTTTAAGGTTTTAGATTTAATCACATAGTGATGATGCATATTCCTACCCGTTCCCGGGTATAGGCAAAACGGGTACCCCACAAAAACGATCAAGGGCCGGAAAAATGGTATTGCAGGGTCACGACCAACCAACACCCCACATAGGGTATACGGTCTGGATAAAGGACTTGGGTACGCCTCACTCATCAGCCCAATAGTCACCCATATTACGGGGTACCCTTGAAAATCTAAGAGCCCCCCCCACATCGAGTCTACAATGACCCACCGACAAGCTAATTCTTCTACCCGAATCTCACGGGACTCGCAATAAGAGACCCCCGGTTGTTAGAGCTCATCACTTAGCTAAAATCACTTTGAGAAAAGAAAGAAGTACAAAATAACAAGGAAAAGAGTGAATACAAGAAAGGTCATATTGGGCAGGATCTCTCAATAACAACCTAGAAATAACGACTCAGAGACAACACGGTTGGGAAGACCTCTCAGCCACTTGGAAATAACACTCTCCTAGCCCCTCAAAAATAACACAACTTAAAAGATCTCATGGCCACTCAACAGTAACATGACTCGAAAGATCTCTCTCAACTACCCGGAGACAACGCAACCCGAATGGTTTCATCGCCCGTAGCTCGGAGATAGCACAACTTTGGCACGACTCGACTTAAGGAGAGTGCCAACCACCAACATTAAAAGAAACTCTCAACCACCCACTATTAAGAAGGACGACCTCGCCTTATTGGCTCAAGACTTTGATTGGGACAGTAGGCGGAAAATCTCACCGGCCCCCTTCCACCCATAACTTCTATTGGAGCGAAGCCATCCTGACCTCATTGGCTTCAAAAACCCCTCAAGACAATTGGAGCAACTATAATTATTATCTGGTCAGAGAGACCCGTCAAATTCACATCATTGGGAAACTCTCACTGGCCCTCCCTCATTGGCGCAGAAGATCCCATACAGTATTGGTCACTCCCGTTTTCAGGAGTTTTGAAGGAAGACCGAGGGTCATTGGACAGAAGACCCTAAAATCAGTAGTATAAATAGTACCGCACTCAACACCAAAAGGACCAAGTGAACATCCACCAAGATCACTATAAGCATCTTACCCTTTGTACTTGGAAAAAATACTTAAAGCACAATAGAATCCCCCTTCTCACGACGATGTTGCCCGGATTCAAGCTGTTCCAGCTCCAAATCTAGACACCCATTTGCCTCAAGTGCGAGGTCCATGAATGCAGCATAAGGTAGGGCCTGGAATGGCCGATGTCCAAGTGCCTTGGGATATCTACCGTGATATGTTTACCGGATATAGTGGAAATAGAACTTCTACTCCGGAGGAAAGTCATGGCCGTTGGTAGAGTCGCCCATAAGAACATAAAATTCCTCATCGACATCAAGCTACCCCGCCGTTTCGGGCTAGATCTAGCGACCCACACCATAGCAAAACCTATGGTGCACCTCCCCCTCAACGAAGGTGAGGACCGCCATCCTTGCACTGAGGAAGCTCAGTGGGCATCCCTCTGAAGATTTGGGCGCCAAGATACCCTCCTCAAAGGAGGGAAACAACAGGGAATAACCAATTCTTGGGAAGAAGGCTACTTTGCCGAACCTCGCCACCGACACTCACCAACCCCTGAAGGCTCCCTGAGGCACATGATGGAAGAAATGCAAACAGAGTTGCGAGAGCTCCAACGCAACCTCAACCCTAGGGAAGAGATGTCCTACATGGGATCACCGTTTACACCCCTGCATAGCCAACGCCCCTATCCCTCCCAGGATGAAGCCGTCGGGACTCCCAACCTATGCAAGGGAGTGGAATGATCGGGATTATCATAACCACATCAACCAGTATCTAGCATGCATGGATCTCGTGTTCCCCATCGACTATGCTCTCTGCCGCATATGAATAAAGGCAAAATTAAATATAGCAATAAAAATTAATTAGATAGTGCAGAGTGCTAAGTTCAATGTTGTGCCAACACTAGTTACCAGAATGTTGGACTAACATCTCACTGCAACACTTGCATTTTCAATCTCCCCCTTTTTGTATCTCTTCACAAAACTCCACTTGAACCCAATTTTGTTTAAGTACCTGCATTTCAGTATATAAACCTACTCTACTTATTCTAATTTTGTCCCCCTCAAGATAAGAATGTCGAACTGCAATGTTGGGCAGACAAAGTTAAGAATAGTGTTGGCCTAACATTCATATTTGACATTTCACACCCTGCAGTTAGATAAACAATACTAAAAAAGTAAACTAGAATAATTAGAAAAGTGCACAGTTATTATCGAGATACATTCCCAATTTTCAAAACATAACAGAGAACATACTCTCTGTACCAAAAAAACAATTGTTTAAACCATAAAAAGCATTAAGAAATAAAAATATGCTTGCTCTCCCCATTATTGTGAGGAAAGCACCACCAACATGTGCTTCTTGATTGAGTCCAGCATCTTAAGCTCCTCATCCCTGTTAGATATATCCCTCATCCTGTCCGAGATCATTTTATCACACCAGTCGACCTCTTCTTGAATGAATGTAGAGTTGATGGGCACTATAGGGACAGAGTCATCCTCAACTGTTGAGGTAGTGCTAAACGACAGTGCCTTCTTATTCTCCTTTCGTGTTCCACTTCCTCTAGGTGCATTAGGATCCTTCCATGGCAGATCATTGATCAATGTCCCTCCAAAGTAGTTCTTTGTGATGGCAAGTTCGGTTTCCTTCTCAACAAAGCCCTCATTCTCACCCTTA
Organism: Linaria vulgaris; assembly: GCA_948329865.1. NCBI lineage: Eukaryota > Viridiplantae > Streptophyta > Magnoliopsida > Lamiales > Plantaginaceae > Linaria > Linaria vulgaris. The sequence goes on from OX415252.1 coordinate 80,190,033, forward strand.
TTCAATCCTTGATCACTGAGTATCTTGTAATAAGGGATGGAAATGGAAGAATAGCCTCCTTCCTGTGTGCAGCGTCAGCAATTGACTTGAAGAATCTCTCCCTCATGTTCACTAGAAGTCCTCTCTTCAGTTTGTAAATCAACAGAACCATATCATGAGTTAGAGCTATGGTGTCTGATGAGGGCATCATGTTGTATAAGGCGATCTTGCATAGGTTGGCAGCAAGGGAAGTGAGCCCAATCACATTCTGTTTTTTCCTCCAAGTCTTCATTAGTCCGTCTGTCAGTTCTCCCATTATTTCAGTATCATCAATTTCCTCAATTGTTTCTTGTCTCCTTGACATCTTCCAGGCATTGTTAATAATCGAAGGACTAATTTTGTAAATTTCGTCCCTCACAAACACTCTCTCATACTTGAGGGAGCCTTGTGCATCAACAAATTTTGAAAGATTGCTATAAAACTCCCTAATCACCTCATGAACATTGGGGACAATATAAACCAGAGAATATAACAGACGTCTAGACTCTAGGAACTCAAACACCTTGTGCTTTTTAAAGTCATCAACAACAAATAAAATTTAGCCCAAATCTTCCTCCCACGCACAAGATCATAGTATTTACTTGCAGATTTAGTCAAGACATACCAATTCAACGACTTAGAAAGAAAATCAGCTTCAAATGTATCAGGTACCTCATCCTCTGATTCTTCTATAGAGTCCAGCGATGGGTCAACATTCTTGTCTGGCGATGTTGTCACAACATCTATCTAGTTTGGATCATTAGCTTCATTGTCACCATCACATTCCTAGTCACCCTTAGTCTACTCCTCCTCGTCATCACTTTCTTAATCGTCTGAAGCCTCCTCTACATCTTCATCATCAGAGTCCTTCCCCTCAGAGGATTCCTCATCCTTACCAACAACAACATCTTCTTGCCCTTGATTTTCTTCAACCTCTTCACTTTCTCCTCCTCTTCGGCCTCAGCAAGGGGGAAAGGTTGTTGTATCTCCTCAGGATCTTCGACGACTATGCTCGCCGATTCCTCGGTTTGAGGAATTTCTGCAGTGGTGTTGGCAGATTCCACTGTTGTGCCAACATCATCGGGATCCTGTGCTGGCACAACATCTTCCACAACAGGTGTTGAAGCAGCACTGATGGATGCACCCTTCTTCAATCTTACACTACTCTTGACGTAGACATGAGCCTTTCTCTTTGGAGGTTTAGGTGCACCCACGATAGTGCATGACCGCGTGCTTCTTCGAGATTGTACTCCCCCTGCATCAGATGCCATGGTAACAACAATGTTGGTAAGATCAACAATGGTAGATTTCATCACCATTATGTATTATGCGCAGGTAAATAAGGAAGATAGTAGATTTTAGGGTTTAATTAAATTTTTAGAATCTAAGCAATAGTTTAAGGTGGTGAAAAGAGGAAAGTGTAAGATAAATTAATTATGGTATTTATATTTCCTGTAATTGTGGTCTAATAGGAATCTGCGTTTTCAAAGAAACGTGTTAATTCTATAATTTTAATTACCTAATTAGAGTTATTTTTCTATTAAAGCTCTTCCGTGATGGACGGTCGAGATTAAGTCCTAATTAAACCCTAACTGGAATTTGGTCCTCTCTTCTCCTATATATATTATGTCTTTAGGCCATCATAAAACATACTTAAGAAATGTTAACAGGTTTGGAATAATACCCGATTAACTGATTTATTTAGAAGTTCGGAACGCCGTTATCTGTGGTTCAAAGAAAGTAAATGATTATTTGGCAAAAATTACGAAAATATCCTTCCTTTATTCACTGAACTTCTTACTCCGAGGAGCACAAACGTGATCTTATACTCTTTAAGTGAGTTTTTGTATCCGTCCTCCTCCTTGTTATCCTCCTTCTCCCTTATATGGGTATGGAAGGGAGTATGTGTCACCATGCATGTGCTACAAGTGTAATGTTGCATGTATTACAAGTGTCCTTCTATAAGATAAGGTATATCTTGTTGACAAGGCGCTGACTAGGCTGATCCTCATCTTGTCCGAGGGCTACGGGGAGTTCCGAGGGGTTACTTCTTCTGTTTTCTTCCCTTTGATAAAGGAAATCTTCTGTTTTCTTTTCTCCGAGGGGATGAATTTCATGAGGAGGTCCACTAGTTGAAGTGAAGTGGGTGTCCGAGGAGTTTTCTGTTCCAGGGACGGCTATTTCTTCATTGACTTCTTTGGTAAGATTTTCCGAGGGGCAGATTTGTCTCTCTAGGCTTGTAAGGCGGGCTCCGAGAGCATCAATATATATGTAAGGCTGTATTCTTGCCTATGGATCCTCGTAGTATGGATTCCGAGTGTTTCCTATCATCGTGAGAATAGTGGCTCCTTTATGAATTATTCTTCGAGGGCTTCTTGGTCTTTTGCTGAATGACCTTCTTGATTTGGGCCTTCGGAGTTTAGTGGTTGGTGCTTTGAGTAAGACGTTGTTTGGTGAATTTTGGCCTTCGGGATAGTGATTCCGAGGGCTTTTGGAGTGTTCAGCAAGGAAGTATTTTCGTATGGTGGTCCCTCTTGGCGCGGTGATGGATATCCGAGTCGCGTGGATCCATCGGGGTTTACTCTTTTTCCGATGCCACGTTGATATCTTATTTTTATTCATCTTTGACTTTCCAAGGGACGCTTGAGTGTTCACCCGGGTGTCACGTCGTATCCTAGTAGGATATGTGAGTTCCAAGGGATTCTATTATCTCTTCGGATGCCACGTCATACCATAGTAAGGTATGTGACATACGAGAGGGTTTGTGACGATAGTATCATCCTTGGGATTAATCCCTAATTTAAGGGTTAATCTTTTGTTTAACTCATATAACCCCTTATTTATTTTTTAGGGTTAACACTAGCCCCCCCAAATTTCGATCGTTCTCGCAGAGACGAGTGGAATTTTATTTCGTGGCCTTAATAGGGCAAAAGGGGCTTTTTCTTTATTTTTTGGTAATTTTTCCGAGGGCTTAGGATTTTCTCCATTCTTTTTTATGATTTACGGGGGTATTATATGTATATAAATATATACTTGAAATACCGTGAAATAAAATTACCGTTATGATCTTGGGAAGCAGCGGTCCAGATGAAGAGTCACTTTTATAACGGCTCTTTCTAGCCGTTGGATGTCTTAAATGACATTCATTCATCCGTGCGTTAATCTACAGTAACGGCTAGCACGTGGAAAGACACGTCGCTTCCTGAGTGGAGACGTGGGGCGTGGGAGACGAGGCACGTTTTTAATGGCGGTCTATTTATAAATATACCAGTCCGTACTTTTTTTCCCCTATTCTCTTCACAAAATCTTCAATCTTCAAGCTTCCAAATTTTTCTTAGTTCTCTAATTCTTCTCAAGCGGAAAAGAGCGACTTTTGTTCTTCTCATAGTTTTTTATTCACTTTTCTTTCCTTTCACCCAACTCGTAAAATCTTCTTTCCGCCCAAAAAATAGATGGCTTCCTCTGCCAACACGTCCTCTGCTGCTGCTGCTCCCGTTGATGCTCCTATCCCTGTTGCGACTACCGTTCCCCTCGTGGGACCTGCTGCCGCTACTCACAAGAAGAGGGCTGCTGTCGCCGAAGGGAGTGGCGCCGCCGCGAAAAAGGCTAGGGTTTCGAAATCAAAGAAACCCCCTCTCCGTGACTTCTCCAAAATTGAGAATGTTCAATCCGTGGTTACTTATGAACAGGTCATGGATTTGTTTGAGGCTACGGGAACTGCGATGGCGAATGTGACCGTTCACATTCCTTTGGAGAATCAGAGGGCGTGTTACCCTCCTAAGGGTATGCTCACGGTGTATTTTGCGCAAGTGAATTACGGGTGGCGTGCGTTTATGCCCTCCTTTTTCTGCGAAGTCTTTAAGACTTGTGGAATCTGCCCGAGTCAGCTGGTTCCCAACGGCTATGCCGCCCTCTGTATTTACGTGTTTTGGTGTATGGTCAAGGGGTACGAGTGCAATGTGGATCATTTCCTGTCTATCTTCGATGTGGGAGTGTCACCTGGGGGATATCCCTTCTATCACGTTCACCACCGAGATCATTCGGCTAACTCTACGAAGAGGATTTTGGGTGCGACGATAAGTTCGCACGGTGTTTGGAAGGACAAGTTCTTCTATGTGAAGCCCGTACGAGGGAAATGGGATATGCCCTTCAAGTGGGGAGAGGGTGTGACTCCGATTCACACCCTAGCTGAAGATATGGTGCTCTCTCCAGTGATTGCCCAGCACGCCCTAATGGAGTCAGAAGATTTCTTGTGGTTATTTGATAAGTCTGGACTTCACTTCGTGGTGGGTGCTAATGACAACGTGAAGAAACCGCTTTTCGTTACGAGCATGCTCATGCCAGCTTTCAGTAAGTTTTCCTTCTGTTGCTCGCATGCTCCTTTATTCCCTATCTATTTTCTTCAAGCAGTTTTTCGTATTCTTCCATTACTTGTACTAAGACATTTTGGGGTGGCGCAGAGGAGGTTATGGCGAGGTACTATTTAGTACCTGGTTCCGAAGAAGTGGCTCCAAGTGGTCATAGCAGAGCTTCCGGGAAAGGAGATCACGAGGGGGTGGAAGCGCAGTCCGAGGAGGTAGTGGTGGATACGGAGGCTGAGGGTGTACACGAGAGTGTTCCGCGTTCCTCCGAGGACATTGGGGGAGCGCCCCTGGAGGCTGTTCCCTTGAGACAGGTGGCTCCCTCGTCCGCTCTGACTTGGAGGTTTGCCTCCGAGTCCAACACTGGTAGTCCTCCGAGGGGCTCGCAGGGGGTGCAATCTCCGAGGGCTGAAGAAGAAGAGTCTTCGTCTCCGGATGTGGTTTTGGTCTCTTCTCGAGATCCCTCGCCCATTATTCCTGATCCTTCTCCTACTCATCCTATTAAGTTTCTCTCTTTTCTACTTCCCTTCAACTTTTGTTATCATTATCTGACTATGTATTTAGCGCTTGTAGATGTCGATAAGGGCAAGGCCCCTATGTTTCCGGGTGCAGATTTATTCGCTCAACTACTTCATCCGGACCCGGAGAAGCCGTCCGAGGGGATCGGCCAAGGTCCTACAGATCTACTGAAGGATTTTGAAGCGAAGAAGGAAGTGTGGGATACTCTGCTCCGGGGGGAGGGTCCCTCGACCACTGCAAAAGTTCCAGAAGCGGTCACAACGGAAGCAGCGGCCGCGACTCCTGCTACTGTTATCGCTTCTCCGATAGGAGATCTCCCGAAGAGGGTTCCCCTACGGAGGTCAGCTTCCGAGGGGGATTTTTCATCTCAAGTGCCCGAGAAGGAGCCTTCGACTGTAGGGGAGGCATACCACGAGATCCTCCATTTCTTCGGATCTTCTCTTGCGGCACCCGCGGAAGGATATCAATTTTTGCGGGCCAGCATGATCTGGATGGAAACAATCGTAAGTATTAGTCCTCAAGTCACTTTATTTTTAAAGAATTTTCCTGTATTCTTCCTTATGTTTCTCTTCCTGTCTTGCAGTCCAAGAAGACTCGGGAGGTCATCACTGCAGTAGAGCAGCGCCATTCGAGGGAGGTGGCCGAACTAGAATCTCTCCGAAGGCAGGTGACTTCTCTCCGGGCCCAACTCTATGAGGCCGAATCAATGAGGGATGTTTTCCGAACGAAGTTGGAGGCCAGCGACTTCGCTTGGAGAGAGGATCAGAGAGCCAATGAAGTGATGCGGCTCACTTTGCAGAGGATGCAATCGGCTTACGATAAGTTGGAGGCGTCCGAGGAGTCTGTCCGAGTCCAATTGACTCTTCTGGAGAAGGAGAAGAGGGAGTCCGAGGAGCTTCTTCGTGCTCAGGTGGAAGCTCTGGAGAAAGAGAAGTTGGGGTGGTTGGAGCGAGAGCAGGAGCTTCAATCTCGGATCAAGGAGTTGGTGGATTTGAAGATAGTCCAGGTAGTGCCTCAGGGGGAGGTGCAAGCTCGGATTGATGAGGCAGTTCGGTGCGCCGCGGCAGAGGCAGAACGCCAATATGCTTCTTTGTCCGCTCGGGAATCCCTTGGGCATATGCTATGGGGATGGCTAGAGTGTGCCACTGTTGCCCGTGGAGTGATGCCCTCGGGGGCGAATTTTGGCGGCCTTTTTGATGTCAAGAAACTTGCCAAGCCATCTCCCGAGCAGATTCAGAGTATTCTTGAGATGTATGATGCGGTGATGACGCCCATGGGTTCCCCTGCTCCTCTTCCAACTGCTTCCAAACTTGGTGCTACTGGCTCGAGTGGAGTTTTGCCTCCACCCCCGCCCCCTCCGAGTACGGGGATTTATGATAGGATTCCTTTTTTCTATTTTCTCTCTTTTTCCTTTTTATGCTTTTGTAAACTTTTCCGAGAGCTTCTCGGATTTATGAATGAACAATTTGTCCTATTCTTGTCTTTCTACTTTGTCTTATTTGTCCACTAGTATGAGATGTTAATAAACTATTAGCATGCTTACATATAGGACTTATTCTCTTTACTCTTCTTTTAAAAAAGGTAAGCTAAAGACAAAATCCTTTATTGGCTGAAGTATACAGCTTAGCAGGACGTGTCAAATTATATGCATGCTTAAGAGTTATTTATCCTAATTAAGGACACTCATTAGCACGTGTCATGTCCCTAGGAGTGGGTGGGACAGCTCCAGCTTCTCTCCATAGGATTAGCTTATCACATATAATATGCCAGCAATGGTATTTATACCCTTTATTAAAAGCTATTTTGCTTTAACAAATAAATCATTTTACTTCCTTCTCTTTTAAAAATCTACTTTCGCAAGACTTGGTTTTTGTTCTCGTAGTTGTACTCAATACTTTACCTTCGATTCTCGAATAAGAGTAAACGAAAAACTTACTATTAAGGATGATGCCACCACATCACAGGCATGGGGGGTCCACATCATCAAGTAGTTCTTCTCGGAATCGTGCCCGAGTTGGCCCTGGATCCCAGGTTTATAGCGCATCCTCGGAAAGTTCTTCCCCGGGGCAGCGGAATAGACTGGTTGAGAATCAAGTGATCATCGGAACTAGCCCATCTTCAAGGGTGGGGAGTAGGTTATTGTACACGGATTCTCGAAGGATGGACCATATAAGGGATGTGTTCTTGGGTAGAGAACCATATTCTCTTGCCGACGAGCGTTCTGTATTTAACTTAATACCTTTGAGCCCTTCAAGGTTGATAAGTCGTGGACGAGTTGGTTCCGCCGTTAGCACTGTGTACGGAGAGTCTCTAGTAACTCTTTTTACGGAATTCAATCTGAATTTCGATGATTTTGATGTGATTGTGCCCTCCCCGGACCAGAGAGCATATGATCCTCCTCCTGGATTCCTAACTGTCTATTGTGATCAAATGCACTGTGGATTACGGGTGTTTTTTCATCCTTTTCTTCGATCGCTTTTCCAGTATTGGCAAATCTGCCCGAGCCAGTTAACACCCAACTCGTATCGCCTTTTAGTGGGATACGTTTTATGCTGCGAGCTCCTTAACCTTCCCCTGTCCCCGTATCGGGTGGGGGCGATTTTTATCCTTCGGCCTTGTTCGGATGGAGTTCCCCTTTTCAGCCTGGCCTATCGGAACGTCGAGAAAGCCTTCACTGGTACATCCAGTCCTCGCACTCGTAGGGGGGACTGGAAGCGGAGGTTTTTCTTCGTCCGTTCGTAAGGTCATTCGGCCCGATCGTGGGGAGTGCCTATCCGATGGGGCTTGGGATACGTTTCGCCCACATCCGAGACGTCGGGGCGGGAGTGGGAGGAACTGAGTCATTCCGGGTTATTTTCTGGCTCGTACGATATTACCGGCCTGCTTGCGTGTCCTGAAGCTCTTATTCTGGCAGGTCTTCAAGAGGGAATAAGGAGAGAGAACTCGCCAATTCATCCTCTTCATGGCAATTTCTATTTTCGTAAGTCTGAAGATTTGTCGACTTCTCTCTTATCAATTTGTGTACCCTCGGGATCATCATATACTCTATATTTGTCTTATAGGTGCTGAGATGGCGGCTTTTTCCATAGATCCATTTAATGGTGTTTTTCTGGGGCGAGCTCTACATGGTATGCGACGGGCGTCAGAAGGCCTTTCCGATACCTTCGTGGCAGTTACGAGGGTTGACTCCTCCTCGGAGAGGCAGGAATCGGGGGGTTCGCCCGTGGCAGCCCCCCCAGTGAGCTTTGTAATCCCTCTCAGGGCAGAAAATCCGACTACAGCACTTTCTCCGATAGACTATCCAGTGCCTCCCTTGGTGTCACAATCCTTTCCTCGGATTTCCGATATCGTGAATGTTATGGAAGGAGGCCCCGAGCGCGTACCTGTGTCGCTGTCCGGGGAGAATCCTCCTCCCGTGGGCTCTTCTCCCGCGGGTGCGGACCCGGGGTTTTCTCCTCTCGGAGAGGTATCGGGGTTTTGCCGAAATTTTCTTAGCGGTCTACTAAATGTTACGGATTGTGAGCTAATGAGGACCCTTCCTTCCTCCCGTCTTCAGGATTTGGTTTGCAAAAACCTGTGTGAGGTAAATGCTCATTTTATTTTCAAATTTTGGTTATTTACCTTTTATTTCTCCGGTAGTGATTCCTTTGTCTCCATTCAGATTTATATGGTGCTAGATGCCATCGGATCTCAGGGGTGTTCCTCTTCAGATCCTGGCTTGGTTTACCGCCGTCGGGACGAGTTAGAACATGGTTTGTTGGAGGCTCAAATAGAGATTTCCCTCTTGCAGGAAGAGCATGAAGCTGCTAAAGCGATTCACGATATGGTCCTTCAGATTGAGAGGGATAAGTCTTGGGAAGTGGAGCGCCAGTTGATGCTAGAGAGGACCCGGGTAACGAGTTTCCAGGCGAGTTTGGAGGAGTTGAAGAGTCAACGTCGCCGCTCCGATGAGCAATTACTGCAAATGATTCAGGAACGAGATGCGGCAACTCGTCGGGTGTTGGAGATTACTTGCGCCCACGACGTTGCTCTGGTGGTAGCTCGAATTCGAGCTGTTTTGGATATCGCGGGTCCTTCAGCTCTTAGGGAGTCTTTACGAAAGGAGATGCATGATCTGGTCCGCATCGGGTATCGACTTGGTACGGATGCCGTTCAAATATTGCCAGAGTGCCCCAGGGACTTGGTCATTCCTGAGCTTAATCTTCATCCCATCTTTCCTGAAGATAGTCCCGTAACATCCGAGGGCGTGTTATTGGCAGATCCACTAACCTTATCCGAGGAGCAGCGTCGTCGCCTTATCCGAGAAGGGAAGCGTCCTTTACGAGAGGAGTAGTTTGTAGTAGGTAGTATTTAACTTGTAGTAGGTGGTCTTTTGGGGTCCGATGGCTGTTTATCTATAGTAGATGGCTCCTCGGGTTTAGGTTGCTTATAATGATTTCCTGTGTAAGGCTATCATTTTTGTTTTGCAAACCTATGTACCCTATCGGATTCGAATGTATCATAACCATCTATTTATGAACAAACAGTTTTATTTATGTAACAATGAAAATGTTACATTAAGCATAGTATTTTCTAAGGTTGAAGGAATTCCACGTATTGCGAAGAGTAGCACCTTCAGAGTTGGCAAGTAGATAAGTTGCGGGTCCGACAATTCCCGCTATTTTGTAAGGTCCTTCCCATCGGGGATCAAGTTTGCCTACGTTTTTGGAGGCTCCGACCCATTTTAGCACTAAATCACCCACTTGAAAAGTTCTAAGTTTTACCTTGGCGTTATAGTACCGTGCCATCCGAGTTTTGTATTCTTCAGCCCGAACGGCGGCTCGGATTCTTCTCTCTTCTAAGAGATCAAGGGCCAGAGCTAAGTTAGCACTATTGGCCACTTCTTCATATTCTTTGACCCGCCAACTCTCAATTGAGACTTCGGAGGGTACCACTGCTTCACAACCATAAGATAGGCTGAAAGGGGTTTCGCCTGTAGCGGTATTTTGTGTAGTCCGATAGGCCCATAATATGCCGGGTATTTCTTCCACCCATTTGGCTTTGTGCCAGTCGAGTCGGGCTTTCATATTTTTCAAGAGAGTGCGATTAGTTCTCTCGACTTGTCCGTTGGCTTGAGGGTATCCTACCGAAGCAAAACGGTGCTTAATTTCCCAATGATCACACCACTTCTCTAATCCTTGGTCCGTGAATTGCAGACCGTTGTCACTTACTAGGCTCCGAGGGACCCCAAAACGGCATAGAACGTTTCTCCACAAGAAGTTAATAACCGCCCCTGCATTTATTCGTGCTAAGGGCTCCGCCTCTACCCATTTGGTAAAGTAGTCTACTGCTATGAGTAAGAACTTCTTTTGACCAGCATCGGGAATAAGTGGACCTACTATGTCTATTCCCCATTTGGCGAAAGGGCATGCGGTTAGATGGGGTTCCCACGGAGTCGCTGGCTGATAAATCCGAGGGGCATAAGCTTGACACGACTTACACTTTTCCGCATGGTTTTTGCAATCCTTGACCATTGTGGGCCAATAATAACCCTGTCGGATTATCCGTCCGACCATGCTTCCGCCACTGGTATGACTGCCACACACCCCCTCGTGAGTTTCTGCCAGGACAAGTTGAGCCTCCTCTTCATTTAAACATCGGGCATGAGGGTAGGAGTATGTCCTTCGGAATAATATTCTGTCTTTGAGGAAATATCGGATGGTCTTTTTAGACAACATTCGTCGGACAGATTTGTCCTCGGAGTACCCTTCGGGATCTTGTAGGTATGCTTTAATGGGTGTTATCCAGCTTATCGGAGGATTTGTCATGGTGACACTTACCTTTTCAGGTTCAGTCCTTTCTGATTCGCTCATGTGTAGCAGAGTGATTTTCCGAGTACGAATGGTGGTCAATTGTGCAGCCATTTTGGACAAGGCATCGGCTTCCTGGTTATCCCCTCGGGGAATCTGCACTAACTGATACTCCTCGAACCATGCTTTGGCCCGATGGACTACTCGAAGATAACTCTGCATCCTTTCTTCTTTGGCTTCATATGCGCCCTGAACTTGCTGGACAATTAACTGAGAGTCGCTATGCAGGCGGACCTTTCGTATTCCGCCTTCCCGAGCGAGTCTCATTCCGACCAGAAGGGTTTCATATTCGGCGTCGTTATTGGATACGGGATAATCAATTCTAACCGCGAAGTGTAGCGCCTCTTCTTCGGCCTCCGTGTTAATCAGGATTATCCCGGCTCCGCCATGCGTATTTACGGAGGAACCGTCCACGTAGACATGCCAGAGAGGTTCTTTCCTTTCCACTTCGATTCCCGTAAGTTCCACTACAAAGTCTGCTAGCACCTGGGCCTTGATGGAAGGTCTCGGAGCATAGGAGATATCATACTCCGTTAGTTCGACGGCCCATTTTATCAATCTCCCCGAGGTCTCGGGTTTATTGAGGATTGCTCGTAGAGGGTGTTTGGTCAGGACAGTGATCGGGTGGGAGAGAAAATACGGGCGTAATCTACGCGCCATGGTAACCAAAGTGAGTACAAGTTTTTCTATTAGAGTATACCTGGTTTCCGCTCCGAGGAGAGTTTTGCTAACGTAGTAGACCGGATGATGTTCTCCCTCGTGCTCTTTGACCAATACCGCTCCGATAGCCTCCTCTCCTATGGATAGGTACACGAAAAGTTCTTCCTGGGGCGATGGTTTGACCAGCAAGGGTGGTCTTACCATATAGCTTTTTAATTCCTGGAGAGCTTCTTCACATTGTGAGGTCCACTGGAATTCTTTGATGTTCCGAAGGATTTTAAAGAACGGGAGTCCTTTCTCTGCTGATTTGGAGACAAATCGAATGAGGGAGGCCATTCGCCCAGTCAGTTTCTGCACGTCCTTTATGGATTTCGGGGTTGGTAACCCAATAATTGCTTCAGCTTTCTCGGGGTTAACTTCTATTCCCTTCTCAGTGACCATGAATCCCAAAAATTTGCCTCCTCGGATACCGAAGGAGCATTTCCGGGGGTTTACCTTCATCCCAAAGCGATCCATAATAGCCAGGGTTTTTCGCAAGTCTTCGGGATGATTTTTCGCGGAACGACTTTTGACGACAGTGTCGTCTACATATACTTCTACGGTTTTTCCGATGAGTCCCGCAAACATGAGGTTCACCAATCGTTGATATGTAGCTCCTGCGTTCTTAAGTCCGAAAGGCATGACTAGATAACAAAAGGTACCTGCATCCGTAATGAAGCTGGTTTTGTCCTGGTCCGGGAATGCCATCGGGATTTGATTGTATCCTTGGTCTCCGTCCAGAGTCGACAGGAGTGCACAGCCAGCGGTAGAGTCGACTAATTGATCTATGCTCGGTAAGGGATAGCAATCCTTTGGGCAAGCCTCATTGAGATCGGTGAAGTCAACGCACATCCTCCATCTTCCTCCCGACTTGGGGACCAAGACCACATTGGCCAGCCATTCGGGATACACGACCTCTCGGATTTGTCGTAAACTGAGAAGCCGTTGAATTTATGATCGGATAATCTTGTTGCGTTCGGGTCCCATTTTTCTCTTCTTTTGTTGAATGGGTTTGGCCCCTGGCTTCACATTAAGGAAGTGTTGGCATACCTTATTGCTGATCCGTCCGGGGGGGCCTCCTTCCCATGCGAAAAGGTGACAAAATTCCTTTAGAACGGATATCAGTTGGGCCTCCAACTCAGGTTCCATATTAGTGCCCATTTTGATCGCCCTAGCGGGATTTCCTTCCACAAGTTCTATCATCTTGAGTTCTTCAATAGGTTGGACTCGGGTTTCTTCGACTTTCCGTTTTTTGCCATTATCCGAGGGGTTTTCGTCCTCTTCGGAGGGTAGGGCATTCATTCGGCATTCTCTGGCTCTGGCTTGATTTCCTCGGACTTCTCCGATACCTGCCAAGGTAGGAAATTTTACCTTAAGGTGAAGGGTAGAGGGAATCGCTTCGAATGACCGAATAGAGGGTCTTCCGCATATAGCGTTGTATGTCCTTGACGAAGCCTCCACCACCCAAAATTTGGTGCGTTCCGTTCTTCGTAGGGCTCCCTCTCCCCACGACATTGGCAGGGTCACGGTTCCGAGGGTATTACAGGCTTCGCCAGAGAAGCCTACTAGAGGAACTTCAGCCACTTTCAGCTGCTCCTTCTTCAATCCCATAGCTAGATAGGTGGGAAAAAACAAGACGTCCACAGAGCTACCCGTATCTATGAGGATACGCTGGATCCCAAATCCGTAAATGGTAGCTTCAATTACCAACAGATCTTCGTGGGGGTAGACTATACCTTTCAAGTCTTCGGGTCCGAAAGTGATATTTGGTAATCTGGCCCCTTGGACGGAACATACCGGGAGCCCTTGTTCCGCTCGTCTGGCCTCTTTAAGATATTTTGTCTTCTTACCTCGGGGTATTCTGGAAATATCTCCCCCCTCTATCATGTTAATCGTCCGCGCCGAGGAGGGGTGGACCTCGTACGTGTCAGGAGGGGGAGGTAGGTTCCGATACCCTGTGGTCCTTTCCCGTGATCGCCGCGGAAACGCAGCGGTTCTTTCTCGGGGGGATCTTTGATGCTTTTTGGTCTTTTCTTGGGACTTCCGCCGATGTTCCGCGGTTCGTTCTCGTGACTGCCGGTGGGAAGTATCCTCTTCCCCACCAGGTTCTCCTCGGGGCCTTTTCTATACATGTGCTTTGGGCTCTTCGGGATTGTTTCTTTTTAAGTAGTTATGCAGATATCCTGCCTCTAGAAGGCGAAGTATTTCTCTTCGCAGGGTAGTACACTCCTCGGTAGTATGTCCATAGGTTTTATGGAATTTACAGTACTTACCCGTATCCTTATCTTTGTTGGGAAATTTGGTGGGCCGGGGCCAGCGCACTTCTTCGTTGCCCTGCATCACGTTGAGTACTTCCACGGGAGCTAGGGTCATCGGAGGAAGGGGTACGGGTTTAAGGAATTTCTTGACTGTCTCCCCATCGTCCTTCCGAGGGGGTGCTTTTCCGTCTTTGCCCTTCTCTTTGGTTTTAATTTCCTTTTCCGCCTGCTCGTGACGTTCATTGTCATCCTTCTCTAGCCCTCTCTTTGTATGGTCGGCTTCTTCCATAAGAATATGAGTTTCAGCCTGTTGCATAAGTTCATTCATGTCCGTGACATGATTCCCCATTAGGTATCGGAAGAATTCTCCCGCTCGGAGCCCTTGTGTCAGAATATCGGCTATAATGGTTGGGCTGACGTTCGGAACATCCAGCGCTTCATCCGTGAAGCATTTTATATATTCCCGAAGGGATTCATCCTTTCGTTGCTTAATAGTAAAAAGATGAGTGGCCGATTTGGGATACCTACGGTTACAGGCGAAGTGGCGTATAAACAGGTGAGCCAATCGATCAAAGTTGGCCACTGAATTGGGAGGGAGATGGGTAAACCAAGATTGGGCTCGTCCTCCGAGGGTAACAGGGAACACTCGGCACAGGACATAGTCCGGGGCAGATGATAAGTCCATTCCTGCCAAATATTGGTGTATATGATCTTGCGGATCTCTCCCATCGGCTTCTCCTGTATATAATGGTACATTAATAGGCCGCATTCCTGAAGGAATCGAAATGGAAGCTATTTCAGGAATGAAGGGAGATGTCTTAAACGTCGGATCTTCCTTGGGCCCTACGGTCCTCTTGAGATCTCCTACTTCCTTTCGTAGATCTTCAAGAATTCCCCATAAGGTTGGTTCTCCGTTGGGAGTGATAATAGGGGGAGGTCGATATACGGGGAGAGACCTCTCTTCCCTCTGGATTATCCTCGGAGTTTCCAGATGATCATAACGCCTGGGCGTCCACCGAGGAGTTTCCTGATACCACGAAATTGGAGTAGGGCATTGTGCCCTTCTTGCATAAACTTCGCCTTGTTCCGAGGGGTAACCTCCTTGGTGCGGAGATCCTGGGATAGTTTCCAGGGGAGACTCGAATTCTCGGTGATTAACTCGAGCGGTGGCTTCCACTAGTCTTTCATAAACAGATCGGGGAACATTGATGAAGTCCCTTTCGTTGGAACGGCGATTCGCTACAGTTTCCTCCGAATTGTCCGAACGGGGCAAGTGGATTTCCCTGTAGAACAAATTTTCCATGGTTGGTTTGCTTTCTTGAACACGCTCGAGGACAACTTCTATGGCGTTCCCACAGACGGCGCCATTTTGTTAACAGGTTTGGAATAATACCCGATTAACTGATTTATTTAGAAGTTCGGAACGCCGTTATCCGTGGTTCAAAGAAAGTAAATGATTATTTGGCGAAAATTACGAAAATATCCTTCCTTTATTCACTGAACTTCTTACTCCGAGGAGCACAAACGTGATCTTATACTCTTTAAGTGAGTTTTTGTATCCGTCCTCCTCCTTGTTATCCTCCTTCTCCCTTATATGGGTATGGAAGGGAGTATGTGTCACCATGCATGTGCTACAAGTGTAATGTTGCATGTATTACAAGTGTCCTTCTATAAGATAAGGTATATCTTGTTGACAAGGCGCTGACTAGGCTGATCCTCATCTTGTCCGAGGGCTACGGGGAGTTCCGAGGGGTTACTTCTTCTGTTTTCTTCCCTTTGATAAAGGAAATCTTCTGTTTTCTTTTCTCCGAGGGGCTGAATTTCATGAGGAGGTCCACTAGTTGAAGTGAAGTGGGTGTCCGAGGAGTTTTCTGTTCCGGGGACGGCTATTTCTTCATTGACTTCTTTGGTAAGATTTTTCGAGGGGCAGATTTGTCTCTCTAGGCTTGTAAGGCGGGCTCCGAGAGCATCAATATATATGTAAGGCTGTATTCTTGCCTATGGATCCTCGTAGTATGGATTCCGAGTGTTTCCTATCATCGTGAGAATAGTGGCTCCTTTATGAATTATTCTTCGAGGGCTTCTTGGTCTTTTGCTGAATGACCTTCTTGATTTGGGCCTTCGGAGTTTAGTGGTTGGTGCTTTGAGTAAGACGTTGTTTGGTGAATTTTGGCCTTCGGGATAGTGATTTCGAGGGCCTTTGGAGTGTTCAGCAAGGAAGTATTTTCGTATGGTGGTCCCTCTTGGCGCGGTGATGGATATCCGAGTCGCGTGGATCCATCGGGGTTTACTATTTTTCCGATGCCACGTTGATATCTTATTTTTATTCATCTTTGACTTTCCAAGGGACGCTTGAGTGTTCACCCGGGTGTCACGTCGTATCCTAGTAGGATATGTGAGTTCCGAGGGATTCTATTATCTCTTCGGATGCCACGTCATACCATAGTAAGGTATGTGACATACGAGAGGGTTTGTGACGATAGTATCATCCTTGGGATTAATCCCTAATTTAAGGGTTAATCTTTTGTTTAACTCATATAACCCCTTATTTATTTTTTAGGGTTAACAAGAAATACTCAAGAAACACATAATGAAGGTGTATAGGTAGAAAGAGAGAAATCCAAAAGCTCCAACTAAAGTTGTTCGTTGGCGGTTCGTGTTCAAGCATATCAAAGACTCTCCACGACACAATAAAAGAGGTATTCTTCTTTCATATCTATTTACGAATCTATTTGTGATGATCATTGTGTTCAACAATTTATGGGTCATGTAAATTAAGGATTACAAAAAGTGGAGATGAATCAGGAGTCGTGGGAGGGTAAACATTATGAAAGTGTGTAATTCCTGCTTGTTGGGTCAACACGTGTATTTATGTTGCCTTGACACGTGATCATATCCGTCAATGAAATTACTTATAAGTCATATTGTAGAAGCAAACATTGAGGTAACATCCGCAATTAGCATCGTTGGCACAACATCCTATCAGTACTGAGGCAAGTGTCTGTGTGGTATGGGTCTTATCAAGGTCTTCTTCACATAAATGCATAAGTAGAATCTGGGCAAGATACCTGGAACTCAAGATTTAGATGGAATCATTCATAGACTTTTAGCTCAGTGGAAACCAAATCCTTTTCCTTAGGATCCTCTCAAATAGAAATAGAACAATAGCTTAGCTTAGATCTGTGAATGAATGGGAAGTTAGATAACAAGAAACACACCAAGATAAGAAAAGAAGTTAACATCACGGGATAATTAAGCTTCTAATGAACAGTGAGAAACATCTAGTGTGTTACTGGCAGCTATCAACCCAAAAGATATCCCTTTGATATGAGAACATGACCTGATGATAAATAGATATACTCCCACTTAAGACCAAACCCTCTCAGACCATGATAAGAAAGAAAATCATTAAAAAATAATAAGAACAGAAGATGAATATTCAGCCAACATAGATGAGTAGTGTGTTGTCCCAACACATCTGATCAATAACAAAGATACTAACTCTTTACTTCATAATTTTAGAACTAGCATTTAAATAAAACTGTCAAACATTACACTTTGAAGAAAAAAAAAATATTATATATTCACTGAATGTAGACAATAACAAGACCCCCAACACACTAGTTTCAACATCATCAATGCAGATGCACATGCAAGTACAAATGGTTGGATGTAGGCAGTACATGACCCCAACACCCAGTTTCCTAATACATACTTGTTTACTGAGCAATCATAAAGAAGGTTTTAGCACCAAGTGAACAAATAAACTGAATGAAAGGTAATGCATGACTCCAGACACCCCAGTATAAGAATTCACTATCTTATGCCCTTTCTGTAGCAAAACAATACAAATAAGGCACAACTGAATACAACATAGTTGTGAACTTTGTGTACCCCAACTTCTTCACATTGTTTTGTGTATCTTAGACCTGAATAAGACACATCTGAATACATCATAACAATTAGCTATGTGTACCCATGCTTCTCCAAGTTAAGTTACGACCTCAAAGTAAAGAAAGTTGGTTTAATTGTTTTTTAAGAAACATTTATAAAGAGAAAAGTATCCATATCATACTGACAAACTAGTAGGACACACAAGAATCAAATATGCAGACTAGCAGACATGATTGCATAAAGATAATCACAAGACCAACCAACCAAAATAAGAGAACGATCTATTTACATCACAATCACTCACCAGTGTTAGTCTGTGATGTTAAGGTAACACCTGTTTGCACTATGTGCTCACAACACAGTCATACTGAGAGCCTTCCTCAAAATGAAGAATCTCTCATTGTCTAATGATTTAGTGAACCTATCAGCAAGTTGGTTGTTTGTCGCTATCTGTTCAATCATAATAGTTGAGTCCACATTGTCAGTAGATGATGTGGGCTCAACATTTCCTATCTGAGGCAGAACATGCTGATCAACACTGGCAACTGCAAGATCAGATTCATCATCAAACACAATATTCAATGACTTTTGTAGTGTGTTTAACCTAGGATTAAACACTCCATAGGCACTACTATTCATAGAGTATCCAACAAAAATGCATTTCTCACTTTTAGCATTAAATTTGCCTAAGTGTTGTCTATCTTTCAAGATGTAGCAAACACAACCAAATTCATGAAAATGACTCAGATTAGGTTTAATGTTCTTGATTATTTCATATGGAATCATAGTTGTATCTAGTCTTAGAGGAAAAAAAATCATTTATGGTCCCATATTGTGGCCTAGTTACGATTTTGGTCCCATAATGTGGCATTGTTCACATTTAGTCCCTTATTGTAGTTTTTTGCACTAGTTTGGTCCCACAGTCAGTTGTTTGCCCCCAAAGTTATTTTTATTAGCAAAACACACCCCCATATTTTTTTTAATTAGTAAAGAGCCCATGTGTGTTATATATTCTCCTAAAATTATATTTTCACCAAAAAAAAATCATATATTAAAAAATAATGTAAACTTATATTTTTTTTAATAAATTTTAATTATTATAAATTAAAATTTCTAAAAGAAAAAAATACCCAATCATAATAAAATAATTTTATAAAAAAATAAAAATAAACACTTCTTCCTCCCAACCTAGTCCCCCACCACAACCGCAACCACCCTGATTTGGCGATAGATCGTTTTATATATATATATGCGAGTGTCGATTACAAATGAGTAGTCTGGCAATACAACGAGCCTATCTCAAATCAGACCTACACTACGTGTCTCGTGTAGGCTTGGTCCGGAACACCTCGGACCCAACGCTTCGATGCTTTGATGTGAGCGGAATATCGGTAAATAGATCGAACGGACGTCGGTGATCGCCTTCGATGTGATGTCGAGGATGACCCCCGATGTGATGTCGAGGATGTCCGCCGATGTGATGTCGGAGATGACCCCCGATGTGACATCGGTGATGAGAGGGTATGACGTGTAACAGGTGCACGTGGATGTCCCGATATCGAATAAGATATCGAAAGGGATATCGGTGATATGTTTCGATCTGACGAGTGGTAGCTGAGGGATAATAATTGCTTATTTTGGGATCCGGACACCACGTATTTATAGACCTCAGGATCCGGGGACCACAGTACATATCAGTGATGATTACCGATATGACATCGAAAGTTATCCCCGATATGCTCCAAAATGGGCCTGGTTTGGGCATGGCCCAATATGCGGGAAATGCCCATATCATGTAGTCCCCCAATTTGGGGATTTTTATCTTACAGATAAGGATTCGCAAATTTAATTTAAAATTTATGGGTTACCTGTACCCTTCGTCCCGCCAGTTCAAATGACGGAGATCAAACTTGTGGGGAGTCTACTTGTGATGAACGCCGAGTTTGAGGTCCTCGTTTGAATTCTAGTTCCCTTGGTATTTGGGTTCCTTGAAAACTGTGATGGGGTTGCCGGGGCTGTTCTTATATTCTCGTGGCTCTTCGCGTAGTAGGGTAAGATGTCGGGTTTTAGCTTCGATCTTATGTCGAAATTCACATTCGATATGATGTCGAAAGTGTATTTCGATGTAGTTGAGGCCTCTGTCTATAAGTAGGGCTTGTAAGAGACTCTGAAGTTCATAGTTTT
Source organism: Linaria vulgaris (assembly GCA_948329865.1). Classification (NCBI taxonomy): domain Eukaryota; kingdom Viridiplantae; phylum Streptophyta; class Magnoliopsida; order Lamiales; family Plantaginaceae; genus Linaria; species Linaria vulgaris. The sequence goes on from OX415252.1 coordinate 80,209,815, forward strand.
CTGCGTTTTCTCTGTCGTTTAGCGTAATCACATCGATAAGTATATCGGTAATCATATTCGATATGATCCCCGACATGTGTTTCGACCTCGCCGTGATACTTGAATTATTTATTATTATTTTGTCATGCTGATAGTTTGATTATTCTGCAGGTAGATTACCATTTTTTTAGATACTGCGTTAGAATGGGGTTCAGACAATTGATGCTCAAGCTTCAAGCCGACCGTGAAGCTTAGAAAGCTGCTGAAGCGGCCACAGTCGCTGCGGTGCCTGAAATAGGGTCTGCGTCTAGCTTTGACCTGAATAATGCAGCCGTTGAGTTTTCGGTAGAGGTTTCGGGAGTCGAGCGACCTCCCCCTAGCACTGTAGTGCCTGAACGTGTTAATGAAGAACGTTCTAGCAATGTTCCTGCCACAGTTGGATCCTTTAGCCAAGACATCCTTGATGTGGTGGGAGGCCCGGATGGTGCGGCCAACCTCCTGGAGGTGTTGACCTTGAAACAATGGTGTGTGGCTCCTCAACCTGACGGGGATGTGGCGAGAGAGAGACCATTTGTAAGGTCTCCTTCCGGTGAGTCTGTCGCTCCACGTTCTGAATCGTTGGTCGATATTCATTTGACCAAGGACGTTGGAGGTTCGGAATCGAATACCCCTGTCAACTTGGGTAATTTTGCGGATGCGCCTTTTCTAGTGGGGTCGGGTTCTTCACGCTCGATCCTTATTAGTGACAATGGAAAGGCGACCGCTTCAGGCAGGACCGACAAGGGTAAGGGGCCACTGCAGGAGCCCTCGATATTGAGGGGCCGCATCCCTATTTTTCCTGGGATCCCGATTGCAAAACCTGCCGTTGACCTGAGTAGGATATCAGGTAGTAAAAGGTCTCGTGAGGGAGTTGTCCACAGTGGCCATTCATCTTCGAGTTTGGGCCCTCGGAGGGCGGGTGCCGTCAAACCCCCAAAGCGAGTAGAATTTCCTGAAGCAGATGCTGTACGGGGGCATAATGCGGGCGTTTCCTCCTCCTGGGAATGTGCGGGTGCTCACAGATTTTGAGCAGGCCCAGAATATACACCACATCGTTCACCTGTTCCAAAGTGTATGTATCTGAACACGACTTCTATCGTTTTCATTCGAATGTTTTAGCATCATGTTATGCACTGTATTGTGCAGACGGCTAAGCAAGCGGTCTCATGTCTGAAGACCGTTCACAAGTCCAAGGGCGACCCTGACGCTGTTACTGCCGAGCTCGAGGCTGACATCATGAAGATGGGGCATTCAACCCCATGGTGTTGGAGAGGTTGGAGGCTGAAAAAGAGGATGCACTGAAGACATGTCGTACGCTCCGGGAGGAGTACGATTTGTTGAAGGGCAACTTCAAAACATTAGTGACTGAGCTCGATCAAGGAAAGGCGCGTGAATCTGCGGTCAACAAAGAGCTGGAAACCCTAAAGGCTGAGGTGTCGGCGGTGAAGGCTGCTAACAAACATCTCTCGTTGGAGCTCTCCGCTGCCAAATCAGCTCCCTTGGACTTGGTATATATCTTGTGTACGATATCTGTTTCTGTTTTTTGTTCTCTTGTATTTAATAGAGTTCAATTGTAGGAACGTCGTCCTGATCTCCTCTGGGTCGGGGCAGAGAGGTTTATGGAAAGCTCGAGCTTCCGAAGTCTAATTTTGAAGGTTCGAGATGCAGCTTTTCATTCTTGCGTAGGGCAAATATTGAGAAGTGACGGTTTCAAGGACTCCCTCGAGTTGAGTGGGTTGAACCCAAGGCATGATCATGATGATCTGTCGATTGGTGGCCTAGATGAGGTGGAAGAGAGTTCGGCCGACCCTGACATGTTTTCCGAGGTCGTGGAGAAAAGACTGAAGGGTCATCGTGGGAGTAGCTGTTTACTGCCCTCATTGTAATTTGAATTTATCCCTTTCCGGACTATCTTTGATTCGTGGTTCTGTAACTGAATATTTATTTCTCTGTTGTCTTCGTAGTATGTAACTCTTCATGGCCTTGTTGTCTGATAACTTGTCGATTTCTTTTATTGTCGTGATGATAGAATACGCAGTATTATGGTATCTGAGACGCAGTCATTTCGTTCTCGTATTTGATGAGATTCGTTTAATCTGTCTGTTGTCAGTCAAGGAATGATTAGAATTTCCTTGGGGTTGGTAGAAACGTGTGTAATCTGCCACTGCTTCTGTGTAGGATCGACCCCATTATTACATGGGATATTCTTCTTGTGGTTAGGGGCCCATAGAGCCTGCCTCTTCACCAATAGGCTCTTCATCTAGCTTGATTTATGGGATTTTCACCAGATAGGCTCTTCACCTTACGTAATTTATGGTGTTTTCACCCAATAGGCTCTTCACCTAGCTTGATTTATGGGATTTTCACCCAATAGGCTCTTCACCTAACGTAATTTATGTGATTTCCACCCAATAGGCTCTTCGCCTAGCTTGATTTATGGGATTTTCGCCCAATAGGCTCTTCACCTAACGTAATTTATGGGATTTCCACCCAATAGACTCTTCACCTAGATTGATTTATGGGATTTTCACCCAATAGGCTCTTCACCTAACGTAATTTATGGGATTTCCACCCAATAGGCTCTTCACCTAGCTTGATTTATGGGATTTTCGCCCAATAGGCTCTTCACCTAACGTAATTTATGGGATTTCCACCCAATAGGCTCTCACCTAGCTTGATTTATGGGATTTTCACCCAATAGGCTCTTCACCTAACGTAATTTATGGGATTTCCACCCAATAGGCTCTTCACCTAGCTTGATTTATGGGATTTTCACCCAATAGGCTCTTCACCTAACGTAGGATCGACCCCGTTATCACAGGGGATTTTTACTTGGATCGGCCCCATTATCACAAAGACTTTTTTCTTTAATCGACCGCGTTATCACAGGGGATTTTTCTTGGACTGGCCCCGTTATCACAGGGAATTTTTTCTTGAATCGACCCCGTTATCACAGGGGATTTTTCTTGGACTAGCCCCGTTATCACTGGGAATTTTTTCTTGAATCGACCCCGTTATCACAGGGGATTTTTCTTGGACTGGCCCCGTTATCACAGAGAATTTTTTCTTGAATCGACCCCGTTATCACAGGGGATATATATTTTTTGTATCAACCCCGTTATCACAGGGGATTTTGTTTGTGGGTAGGGGCGCATCCCGTTATCACAGGGAACCCGCTACCTGTTGACTTGTTTTTGATCGACCCGGTTATCACATGGGATATTTTTTGTGTTGTAGGCGAGGCTTTTCGTTGTCTTTTTGACTATATCTCTTGGTGACTCTGTCGTCATTGAATATGTAGGTCATTGAGCCCTGTAAAACATCATAGACGAGAAAAAATTTCGATGTAAACGCTAATACGGAAGCACAAAATGATGTGCCAGTGTTATCTGCGGGATGTTCCTACAATATAGAAATATCAGTTCATACGAGAGACAGTGTTTTCATTGTGCTCTATCGCGCCTGTTGTCCCTGTTTGTACCTGTTGTACCTGTTTGAATAGAAAATATAGAATAATCTGGGGCGATGCCCCCTGAATCACCCTTTTAATATACTCTATATCATTTTCGGACATAGTAATGGGCGATCCTTTGAGCCATGTACCTGTAAGAGGGAGATGTGCTAAACATATATCTAGGGGAACATTCCCCAATTCTTTGTGCCATTCTCTGCACTTCTATAATGTTCGCTTAGGACATATCCCTGCATGAAATATAAGATTGCACCAAGCAACAGATAAAAAGGTAATAAAGGATAATGGTCGAGGGCTAGGTAACCCAGCCCGCCTACGTATCCCGTCGCATGGGGAATCAGACCGGCGTAGTTCCCCCTGTTTTAAGTTACATGTCGACCCACAAAGGGGCTAAATAAGAGATAACGGTCGAGGGCTAGGTAACCCTAACCCGCCTACGTATCCCGTTGAGTGGGGAATCAGACCGGCGTAGTTCCCCCTGTTTTAAGTTTACAGACCAACCCACGATGGGGCAATGTTTCAAATGTTCGAACACAATTTAAAAAGTGCGGAAATTTAAAGTATTGTTCTGTTTTCTCCTCATGGCGATCACTCCATGCGGGGAAGGTATTCTTGGTGTGGGACTTGTATTTCCTGCCTTCTTCTGATTCTTGGATGCCTCAGCAAGTCCACATAGCACATCCATCCTTGTACCTGGTCACCTATTATCTCACCAACTCCTTGAGGCGTCGGGAATTTAACCTTCCATCGAATCTTTGAAACTTTGGAGGTTGATAACTTTGAGGCATTTGCAATTTCTCTATCCTTTGAGTATAAGGCTTCATGTAAGGTTTGAAAGTCTTGTGTTGGGCTACATGTTCCTTTGCAACTTCCTTGATGAACTTCTTCAATTGATTGGCAGAGACAAGGCCTTGTGAGGAAACTTGAATTTGCTGGCTTGAGGACATAAAGTATTCTCCAACTTCCGCATCTTGAATGATTTCTTCAGAAGGCTTTGTGTGCGCCATGATGCCTTGCTCTTCCTTCCTTGAGAAATTTGACTTTTGGAAAAGAGAAGTGACTTGGACTCCATCGAATTCTTGAGCTTTAACTCCATGAATAGTCTTTACATATGTCATGCCTTGACCGTCACTTTTTACATCTTCTTGTTCGTTGGGATGAGTTGCAACTTCAATTACGTCGCTTGAAGGTTTGATGCATCCTTGAACTTTGACTTTGTCAATGAATTCTTCAATGTTGTGATTTTCTTCTTAGATCTCTAGCTTTGGAGAAGACAATTCAAGCGCTCTTCACGTCTATGCACTTGTATTGTGAAGCTCTCAATAGCTCTCGCCAGCGGCGCAGCAACTCGCTCCTCCATTGAAGATGCTTGACTCTTTTCCTTAGTTACGTGTCTTGCCCCCGATGCGAGTGTAGCTTTCATCATCGATTGAGAAGAGCCTCCTCTTGTTGCCCCCATTGACTTGTCCATTGTTGAGCAACGTTGACTTCTTGTGACTTCAAACTTGTAGACTTGCTAGAAAAGAGATGAGAGGTAGAGGTAGTCCCACTGGGCGTGCCAAAATTTGTAGCGTTAAAAATTCTAAATCTTTAAAATAAAGACAAGAAAATTTAAGTACAAATAATTTTTTTATTTATTCAAATGAATATGGGGTTACAATCTCTAGTAATCCTCTGATTCTTTTCTAATTTTCAAACTTGGTTGACTTGAAGGCGGAATTGACTTTGATCGCTTCCACGTGATTTAAGTTGAACGTTAATCCAAGGGCTTTGAGCTTGATCTTGAATTAACAATTTGACTTGATCTTCGCGACGAACAATTTGATCTTCGTCTTGATTTGTTGAACTTGTTGAACGTCAATCTTCTTTAGAAGAATCTTGATCTTCAAAATACTTGGATGCTTGACAAACGTTGATGCGAGGGCTTGGCAGCTTGATCTCGGATCGAACGGACTTTTGACTTTGAATTTGGTTTGAAGATTGTTGAAGAACGATATGATATTCGTCTTCAGTTCTTCGGATATGTGGACTTTGATCTTCTTTAAAAGGGACTTGATCTTCAATAACAGTTTGTCGAGGGCCTTGCAGCTTGTTCTCGAATCAAACGGACTTTCTTGCTTGAAGATTGTCGGAGAACGGTATGAACTTGACTTGAATTTGTTGAATTTGTTGAAGCCCGATCTTCCTCGGCAGAAGTGCGATCTTCAAAAACGGTTATCTGATGGACTTGGAGCTTGACACCGGATCAAATGGAGGTTTTCGCGAAGAACGCCCTTGAGGATTGATGAACTTGGTGGAGCGAAAAACTTGGAGCTTTTCCCTCTTCAACTTGTGAATATTTGTCTGTATGTTTTTTTCAAGACCACCTCTATTTATAGCTGTGGAGTGAATCTCAATCAGAATCTCCTGATGAGATGAACGGTTGTGATCGCGTCTATAATTCCTTGATATGGAAGACTTGATCTAAGATAATCTTCTTTCCATCTCTTGAAGATTGAGACTTGGTGGGGAATTATTTCCTTGTGTTGAGATTTGGTGGAGAATTCTTTCCATCTCTTGAAGATTGAGACTTGGAGGAGAAGACTTTCCATGTCTTGAGATTTGATGAGCAATTATTTCCTTGTCTTAAGATTTAATTAATATATTTATTTTAATCCCTCAAAATATTAAGACTGAATAAAATATATTTTGTATTTCTTGCATCTTAAGAGTTACCATCATTTAATTTAATTAGACACAAGATTAATGTGTCTACACTACCGCTATCCACCAACACCTTATGCACCTGATATCCGTCCACGTTGATCGTGATAACCAGTGGGCAATCTAATTTCCCTGCAGACAAGGCCAATGGGCTAAGCTGCTCCAAGTCTTTCCTAGTGAAAGAGATCCCCTGCTCCAAGTATGCTTCCGGCATGATTGCATTGGTGTACCCAACATAGGCTCCACCGTGGAGTCTTCTTGTTATGGTTTCTCGGCCGTGAGCCGTGTCAGCTCCCAAGCCTCCTCCGTTGATCACATTTATAACGCATGTGCTTGGGGCATTCACAATGGCCCTACCTCGTTCCTCGGGTGCCTCAATCATTTTATGCTTTCCTCTCCTGGGTGAGTAGTCCCTTCTAGGGGGTGAGGAAAGCTCTGCTCCTCTAGCACCCTCCCTGGCGCCCTTGACAAACTCGAACAGTTTCCTTTCTTTGATCAGTCTTTCGATTTCGTTCCTCAGGTGTGTGCAGTCTTCCGTCCTATGTCCAGGTTGACGGTGGTACGCGCAGTATTTGCCGGATGACTTCATCCCGGGAGTCTCATTCAACGGCCTGGGTTTCGTCAACCATCTGTTTCTCTTTGCCACATCCATCACCTCCAGAATACCTCTGTTTAACGGGGTGTACGTCCGTGGGGGCCTTTCCCTATTGCGCTCTCTATCTGCGTTCCCGCTGGAAAACGAACCCTGGCGTGTTGCCATCATTTCGTCCTCGTAGACCATTTGGTTGGCAAGCATGTTGATCTGTGCTATGGTGGGCTCCTTTAATTTGATTAGCTCCCCGACAAACCTACGATGGGTTATACCCTTAAACAACATCATCATGACCTACCCGCCATGCGGCTCATCCACCTTCAATAATTCGTCGTTGAACCTTTTCATATAGTCTCGGAGGTTCTCCCTTTCTTTTTGCTGTACAGCGCCGAGGTGTAGCAGGTTGGTCTTCATTCTCTTTTGGCTAGAGAATTGGTTCTCAAATCTCTCCCTCAGCTGCTCATAGTCCGTTATGGATTTGGCCTCCAGCCTAGCAAACCAATCTAGTGCAGCACCCGTTAAAGTGGTGGAGAGGATCTTTGCCTTTATGTTTCTAGAGTAGTTGTGCAGGTTCAGGATGCTATCAACCTAATGGAGATGATCCGTAGGATCGCCTCTTCCGTCGTATGGCTTTATGGTCGGAATCTTGTATCCCCTGTGTAGTACCTCTGCCTGTATCTCATCTGAGAACGAGGTCCTACTGCGACCCTTCCCCTTACTCTGAGTCAGCTTTCTCGACAATTCTGCCCTCTCGCGGTCTAGCTGTTCCATCCTCCTTGAGATCACCCGCAGTATCTCTGCATCCTCATTCTTTGAATACGCAACCTCGGCACGGTCGCGACCGCGTCCCATTTTCCGGACTACTTCTGCCCTCTCACGGCCCAGCTGTTCCATCTTCCTCGCTAGCTCCCGATCTAGGGTCCTGGGGTCCCGTCTCTCTGCCCTGTCGTAAGCAGCAGGTGATATCTCTCTGAAGGAGTCCCCCGTGTCTTCGTGATCGTCGCATCCTTGCCTTGCCCCTCTCTTGTCTTCTCCGGATTTAGTGGGCCTCGCCCGGATGTCCTTTGCCCTTTGCTCCACCAGACGTGGGAGCAAGGTCTCCAATGTGGAATTCAGCGCTGCTCTCACAGTGGCGTTGATCTGAGCTTGCATCTCTGGGGTTATGGCGGCGGGATGGACGGTGCTTTGTCCCGCGGGCATTGTCTCCTCCTGGCCGGGAAAATCTGCATTTGGCGCTTCGGTCATTGGAGTGTCAGCTACGTGGTTCTCGATGGGCGGGCCCTCAGTCTCGGGTTTTATCGAACTTGGTGCAACAAGGGTCGAACCTGCATTTGCGGCTTGCGGCGGCCTCCCGGGCCCGCGCCTTCGTTGCACTTGTGGTGGAGGGAGCTCCATCTCGGTTTGATCCACTGTCTGTTCTTGGTCAGTTGGGTGTTGAGGGGTTTGTGTGTCCTCCATCCTGGCGCTCCTAGTCACCACTCCGCTAAGTTCAGATCAGGTCCTCCTTCCTTGCATCTCTGCGTCTTTGTCCGGGAACTGGTGTTCCCACAGACGGCGCCACTGATTTGGCGATATATCGTTATATATATATATATATATATATATATATATATATATATATATATATATATATATATATATGCGAGTGTCGATTACAAATGAGTAGTCTGGCAATACAACGAGCCTATCTCAAATCAGACCCGCACTACGTGTCTCGTGTAGGCTTGGTCCGGAACACCTCGGACCCAACGCTTCGATGCTTGGATGTGAGCGGAATATCAGTAAATAGATCGAACGGACGTCAGTGATCGCCTTCATTGTGATGTCGAGGATGATCCCCGATGTGATGTCGAGGATGACCCCCGATGTGATGTCGAGGATGTCCCCCGATGTGATGTCGGAGATGACCCCCGATGTGACGTCGGTGATGAGAGGGTATGACGTGTCACAGGTGCACGTGGATGTCCCGATATCGAATAAGATATCGAAAAGGATATCGGTGATATGTTTCGATCTGACGAATGGTAGCTGAGGGATAATAATTGTTTGTTTTGGGATCCGGGCACCGCGTATTTATAGACCTCGGGATCCGGGGACCATAGTACATATCGGTGATGATTACCGATATGACATCGAAACTTATCCCCGATATGTTCCAAAATGAGCCTGGTTTGGGCCTGGCCCAATATGCGGGAAATGCCCATATCACACCCGATATTTTTTCTTCATTTCATTTTGTTTTCGGTCCAATTTATCATTTTTCACTAAAAATATTAAATTATTTATTTCATGTCAAAAATTCAAAAAGAGAAAAGTCCTATTTATAATAAATAATTCAATTTTTTGTTTTTTTTTTAAAACAAAAATCTTCTCCCTCCCCACCCAGCCCCCACCACGCATATTTTTCTTCTTGTTTGGTTCTTTTTTCTGTCTAATTTAAGAGTTTTTTTCACTTAAAAAAGAAAATTATTTATTTCATTTTAAAATTTCAAAAAGAAAAAGACCTAACTATAATAAAATATATTCAAAATTTTAAAAAACCTTCTCCCTTCTGCCCTCCGATCCACCACCTGCCTCCCCCTACCACCACCACTCAATTTTATTTTTCTTTCTCCCCCCCCCCTCCCAACCCATCCATAAAAAAATCCAAATTAAGGTTCACTGACACTGATTATTTCGTCAGTAATTAATCTTCGAAGTGGCCCGTGAAAAGGTGGTTTGTCACAGAGGATTGGGGAAGACTTCTCGACTTCTTAGTTATTTTCCTCATTTTTTTTCTTTTTCTTGTTAAGCACTAAATAAATTAAATAAATAAATTATTAGAAAATTGAGCTACTTAAAATAAGGGTGCATAAATATGAATTTTTGACATAAAATAAATTTTTATAATCTTAGTGAAAAATCATATATTTGACGTAAAAATGAAAAAGAAAGAAGATAAAATCGTGTGGCGGTGGTGGTGGTGTGTGTTGGGTGGGGAAGGAGAAGATTTTTTCTTTAATTTTTTTATTATTTTATTATAATTGAGTTCTTTTTTTCTTTTTGAAATTTTAAATATAAATATTTATAATAATTAAAAATTATAAAAAAATTAAATTTTACATTGTAACTTAGTATTTTTTTTAGCTTTATTACGTGAAAATATAATTTTAGGAGAATATATAACACATGCGAGCGTTTTATTAATTAGAAATAACACATGGGATTTTTTTTGCTAATAAAAATAACTTAGGGGGCAAATATTTGACCGTGGGACCATAATTGTACAAAAAGTCACAATAAGGGACTCAATGCGGACAATACCACATTATGGGACTAAAATCGAGACTGTGCCACAATAAGGGACCAAAAGTGGTTTTTCCCGGTCTTAGATAAGCTCTGTTAGAAATTTAACAAGCAGTACTAAGTGCTTCAACCCAAAGTCTTTTAGTTATTTTTCTGGAGTTTAACATTACCCTAGGCATTTTTTGCAAAGTTCAATTTTTCCTTTCAACAACTCCATTTTGTTGGGGAGTGATGGGAGAAGAATATTCATGAGAGATGTCTCTAGAATCACACGGATCATCAAATTTTTTATTTTTAAATTTCCTACCATGATTAGATCTGATCCTAATTACACATGCATTATAGAGCATTTTTATACTATCATCTAGTATCTTGAATGTCTCTACTACCTCAATAGGACCCTAAAAAAAACTTAACCAAAGTGTACCTAAAAAAATCATCCACAATGACATAGGCATATTTCTTACCACCAAGGCTGAAAACTTCAGTAGGACCCATTAGATCCATGTCCAAAAGTTCAAAGCATTTAGAAGTTATATAAATCTTACCTTCTACATGTATTGGAGCATGTGTTGCCTTGGTTTTCTTACCTTGCACACAGTCACCACATACTAGTTTACCTGGACTGATCAGTTTTGATATCCCTCTTACAACTTCTAATTTGATGATCTTTTCTAGATTCCTATAGTGAACATGACCAAGTCTCTTGCGCCATACAACTGATTCACCCACCTTGACATGAAGACATTGAGCATCTTCATCGACTAAGTAGCAATTTCCCTTTGATTTCTTTCCTATCATAACACAAGCATCATTATTGTCAAACACATCACAAGAGTACTTATCAAATTTAACAATTAGATTGTCATCACAGGGTTGGCTGATGCTGATGAAATATGCACGCAACTTTTCTACGAGAAGTACATCCTTTAGGTGTGGAAAGCCATCAACATTAAGAACCCCATTTCCTATTATCTTTCCTTTACTGCCTCCACCATATGTGATAGTACTAGTAATCAAAGGTGCAAAATCCATGCGATTAGTCTTTATACCAGTCATATGTCTAGAACAACCACTGTCAAAATACCAATCTCCAGTAAGAGTATGAGTAGCATAGAAAACAACATTACATATTGTTAACCCTAAAAATAAAATAAAGAAGATTACTCTTACTAGAAAAAAACAATATATGGACAATACTATTGTCACGAGTACTTCCGATGAGATGTACCTATAAAGAAAACCACTCGGAGGATTGCCCTACCTTTCGGTCACTGACCCGAAAAGGTTTACAAGAGCACACGAGGAGAAACATAAGCGTCCCTTGGAAAGTCAAACGGTGAATAAAAAACAGATATCAACACGGCATCGGAAAAAGAGCAAACCCCGATGGATCCGTACGACTCCGATATCCACCAATACGCCAAGAGGGACCACAATGGACCCCGAGTCCCATGACCTTACAAGAAAACTTCCTTGCTAAACACTCCTCGGAAAAGACGACCCTCGGACCATCACCCGAGGACCCATTTTCGGAGAAAAATCAGAAGTGAATAACAGAGTGCCCAGATAACATATTCCGAGAACTCCGATGAAAAAATCTCACTTCAAATAAAGCAAATACAACCCTCGGATATCACACCATGTCCTCGGAGATCACACTAGGTCCTCGGAGATCACATTTACATCTACAGAGATCACTCCTGATTGTTGAAGAAAATACCCGAATCAAGAAAGAGAAATAAAATCCCTCGGAAGAATAGCTCTATCAAAACAATCGACATCAAAGACCCTCGGAGCTATCAGAAGAGATGAAGATTAAATCTAGTCAGCGCTTAGTCGATAAAAGATAAACCTTATCCTTATTTTAAACACCTGTATCAAGGTAACGACAACACCTGTCCTTATCAAAGCACATGCACAATGACACCTGCCCCTACCAGAGTCTATATAAAGGGAGTTGATCAGTAGAAGAAAAACAACCTAAGATAACTCAGCTTACTTACTACAACTTGACATTCAGATACATAAAAAGAAAGAGGGGAGGAAAAGTTCAGTGAATAAAGGAAGGGAATATTCTTGCAGTTATTCTTATTATTTCCACCTATCATTGCCTCTGAATCACGGACAGGGCGTTCCGACCCAAATAAATATTTTCCGTTAAATAGGGAATAATTCCAAACCCGTTAACACATATGATCTTGATTTTAGGAGACCACAATCTGCTTTTTCTAAAAGTGTTTTTCTGTTCACTAGTGTTATTTCTGAATGTTGAGCCAACATCAGAGATATGTGATGTTGACCTAACATTAGGTGCAACATCTTGTTTTGATACTTGTATTTTTCACAAAACTTTATGTACTTAAAGTAGTACGGTTTTAAATGACCAGTTTATAGCCATAATGGCACTACAACCTAGGTACGAATGAGACACATGTGTGGGTGCGAGTTACGATGGTTGATTGATCACGAACAGTGATCAATGATCTTTTTGGTTATCATGCCGAGATAATAGAGCCATTTCATGTGGTATTATAGACGACGATGTTGGATATTTGGAAGTTTGTTTGTGGCAGAGAGTATCCTCCAATTTGGATGACCAATAATAGAAAGGAGTTGAACCACAAGGATCCAACAAGGGACAACAAGGCTAGGTACAAGTTCATGTGCCGCCGCCCGTGCCCGAGCTTGAACTATGACAAGAATCAGTAAGGGAAGGACGAAACTCTTATACGGTCGAGTACATGGATATACATGCGACCATGGTGAGGTTCTGAGAAGTAGCATGGACTATTGTGTTGGTGGAGGGCAGACCAAAGGCCTATATTCTCCTGGTTACCGGATTGTGCAAGATGGTCGAAGTTCGCCGTTTACCGCGGGAAATTTTGTTTTAAAAAACAGTTTTTTTTCGAAAATAAATTAAATAATTTTATTTTTTAAGAGAAATTAAATAAAATGTCATTTTCGAGGGCACCATGCCGTAAGAATTAACAATTGTCAACAACACCTTGCCGTCAGAAATGACACTTCTGGGCGGCGTTTTTCATCTGGATCGGTTACATGGCACAATCCCCTCCCAACATCTATAAATACCCCCAAATTTTATACATAAAAGTTATTCATTCATACACAAACCCTTATCTCTCTACATTTCCTTTACAACTTCTCTCTTCAAATATTTTTCTAAATATACTTACAATTTAAGATTTCTCTTTATTCTTCCTCATTTGTTTCTTTTATATTTATATTATTTTCAATTTCATATATATTAATATTTTAATATAAAAAAAATTTCTTTGTTTATATTTTAGAAGTTAGTTTATATTTTTCATCTATATTGATGTTTTTTCATTATAAGGTTTTTAATAATTGGGAGATTTTGAAAAAAAAATAAGAACTATTTATAGAGCTTTTTTAAAAAAACATCCGGCTGAAATTGGGAAATTTAAAAAAAAAATAATTTATATTAAAATTTTGGAGGACATTTTACTAAAATGTTTCTTAAATTTATAAATGTTGTTTCCGGCGACACGATACCTTCGAATATGAGTATTTGCGATGACACAATCCTGTCGAAAAAAGTCATTTTTGATGGCATCGTGTCGTCGAAAAATGTCATTTCTGACCGCATATTTCCGTCGAAAAAAATGTCTTTTTCGACTGAATGATGCCGTTGAAAATAACCATTTACACTACAAGACTGGGCGGTCAATAGGGACCGTGACCGCCCAGTAGCGACTCAAATGCGGTCGCTGATCTTCAGCGACTGCTGAAGGCAACAGCGACCGCATTTTGGTCGCAAATTGTCCACAAGGACAACAGCGACTCAAATTGAGTCGTTGTTGTCCTCATGGACTTTCAGCAACTCAAATTGAGTCGCTGAAAGTCCATGAGGACTTGGGCCACACATTTTGGCCCGAATTGGGCCAAAATGTGGGCCAAAATTAGGGCTCCAATTGCCCTAATTTTGGCGGAAAAAATCAGCGACCGCTGATTCTTCCCTATAAATAAAAATAAAACTTTTTTTTTATTCTTCATTTCAGCGAATTATCACCTTCTTCACCCGATTCTTCCAAATTTGACCCGACCCGTTAAATTCTTCACCATCTTCACTCGATTCTTCCAAATTCGACCCGACCCAACTGAAATCTTCATCATTAGCGATCGAAATTCGAGTTTAGCGACCCAATTTCAGTCCCCAACTCCAATTTCGGCGAATTCTCCGCGTGTCACCATCATCGTTTCGCACCGTCGTCACCTCTTCGCCGCGTCCTCACCGTCGTCGCCGCGTCAATTTCTGTCGGTTCCGCCGCCGCCGGTGAAAGGTCCGACTCTTTTTTGTTTTGTTTTTTTTTTGTTTTTTTACATAATTTTGAATTAGTGTTAATTATATTGTTAGATTTGTTAATATTGTTAGATTGTTAGATTATTGAAGCATTTTAGATTTTTCGGTTAGATTAGTGAATGACTAATCAAAAAAAATAAATGTGTGAAGGATTTTAGTGTTAATTTGTAATATTATATTAATTAGTGTAGATTATATTAATTAGTGTATCATTAGTAGGTTAGTATTAATTTGTAAGATTATTAGTTTGTTAGATTGTTAATTTAAAGATTGATTAGTAGTTTAAAGTGAAAAATAGATTGTTAAATTAGATTAGATTAGTTTATAATTAGATTGTAAAAATTAGATTGTTAAATTAGATTAGATTAGTTTATAATTAGATTGTGAAAATTAGATTAGATTAGTTTAGACTAGACTAGTTTATAATTAGATTATGAAAAATAGATTGTTAAATTAGATTAGATTAGTTTATAATTAGATTATGAAAATTAGATTGTTAAATTAAATTAGATTAGTTTATAATTAGATTGTGAAAATTAGATTATAAAATTTTAATAAGCTAGATTATTAGATTATATAGATGTTGAATGTTAGATTAAATGTAATATTTTAATTTAAATGTTGATTTGATATTTAAATGTGATATTTTGATTTTTACAGTATATACATATATTCAGCATGTCGTCACGTATGACCGAAACTTTGGAGGCTAAGGAGAAGTATCGGAGCAAGAAAAAGACGTCGTGGATGAGAGAAACTTTGGAGGCTAAGGCGGCAGCACACTAGGACACCGAAGATCATAAGAAGAAGTCTGCGAAGGGAAAAAAGGCTAGGCGAGGCGGTGTGGAGGACGGCGAGGCGCCCGCCACCTTTTACTGGTATGTTTTTTTAAAATTAAATATTTTATTTGTAGTTAAAATCTTAATTTTTAAGATTATTTTTTTTTTTTTAGAAAATGATTGATTTGTTTAATTTAAGAATTTTAACATTTCAATTATAAAAAGAAATTTAACCAACTATTACTTTAAATTTGAAGGAGAGGAATCAGCCCAACCGCACGCACCCTATCTAATTTACTTTAAGGCAGGTCATACGAGGAAGGTGTCGGGCACTGGCAGAGGTACAAGCAGACTGTTGAGGCGGGAGTGGAAGTCTGAGGCGACCAGACTGATTTACGTAAGTATTTTAAATTTTAAAATTCTAGTTTACCACTTATGAATTCTAATTTAATTTTAAAATTATGTTTGAACTAATTTATCTTTTTAATTATCTTTGAATATTCAACAGAAGACATACAAGAAGGAATTGAGGAAGAAACATCCGGACGCCGTAGAAGACAAGGACTTTCCCGAATGGGACGCCGATTCGTGGAAGAAGGCCATAGGGAGGATCAAGAAGGGGAAGGTGTAGGGTATACCGAGCTATGCAGATCCACGAGACTTCGACATGGAGTGCGGTAGGGAGCCAAACTACAAGCGGGAGTTGCTCAGGCAGGTCCAGGAGGAGAACAGAGAGTTGAGGACGACACAAGACCTGAGAGTCGACTCCATGTTGTCCTGACTCCAGGCTTTTAGAGAGGAAATGCAGACGAAGACAGGCCGGCCAGTGCGAGTGCTTCCGACAGACTTGTTCATGGGGAACGCTATTAGGAGCAGAGGCGGATTTAGGGTTCCGAGGTCGATACGTCAGAGACCAGATGAGTCGGGGAGTGGTGATGATCCCGATATGATGGTTGATGAGGCAGCGGACCTTGGTGTAGATGATGAGGGCACTGGGGTTGATGAGGGTGGCGATGGTGTTGATGATGATCCACTGGCGACCCTGGATGAGATGTGCGATTTGGAGGAGAGTTCTGGTGATGAGGGGGTCGTGTATCCGCCTAGTGGTGATGAGGGGGGGGTCAGTGATCATGTGGCGGGTTTGTATTATCTTTTCAATTATGATATTCTGGTTTTTCAACTATTTCGTTATGAACTATCGATTTTCCGACTATTTCGTTTTTCATTTTGGTTATGGTTGTGTTGGTTATGATTGTGCTTTGGTTATGGTTTTGTTGTTATGATTGTGTTCGTTTTTTGTTTTGGTTATGGTTGTGTTGTTATGATTGTGTTTGTTTTTTGTTTTGGTTATGGTTGTGTTGGTTATGATTGTGCTTTGGTTATGGTTGTGTTGTTATGATTGTGTTCGTTTTTCATTTTGGTTATGGTTGTGTTGGTTGTGTTGTCATGATTGTATTCGTTTTTCGTTTTGGTTATGGTTGTTTTGGTTATGGTTGTGCTTTGGTTATGGTTGTGTTGGTTATGGTTGTGTTGTTATGATTGTGTTCGTTTTTCGTTTTGGTTATGGTTGTTTTGGTTATGGTTGTGTTCGTTATGAACTATATTTGTGATAAAACTAAGGTTGTCAATAGGGACCGCAATGCGGTCCCTATTGTCCATATTTGTGACCTAATTGCGGTCCCTACTAATATTCATACTTTAAAATCGATATTTTAAGATGGTTCGAGGTGCCGCGTTGTTTGTTTAGTACATAATAACCATTGTAATAGTTCAAATAACAATAATTACAACGGCGCATTGCAAATCCAAATGTTATGTGAGGAGAACGGACCGCTTTAAAGATTCTCTTACTATTTTGTACGACGAATGTCATAATGGCAAACTAATTTTATATACATATGTATGTATAATGATTACTTGATCTAATGATTATACCTCATAATCATATCTATTCTAACATTAGTGAAGTAAAGCATAAAAACGAATAAAAACTACAGCTAACTAATAGTGATTAGTTGTAGAATATGAAATATATCTTGAACGGTAGTAACTCGCTCAATGTCAATCAATCTACTAATAGATAACTAAACTACTATGAGGTTGGTTTGGCAATCATTTATGACTTCATTTCACATGTTACAATGATTTTGGTTGCTAAGAATCACAAACACACCAACATCAATAAAAAAACGATTTTAATGAAAACTGGTAGGAACCGCAATTTGGTCGCTATTGAGTCAATAGGGACCGCATTGCGGTCCCTACTAATATTCATACTATTAAATGGATGAATGTTATTAGGGACCGCATTGCGGTCCCTAATAACATTCATACTTTAAAATCGATGAATATTATTAGGGACCGCACATAGGTCCCTAAAATAGCAATAGGGACCGCACTGCACTCACTACACAAATTTAGTGACCTAAATCCGGTCCCTAATTTTTATTAGTGACCTAAATGCGGTAACTGAATTCAAAATTTTGAAATTTTGGCAAAAATTTTAGGAAGGAAATTTGAATTTGCCAGAAATTTGAAAATTTCACCCTCCCCTCTATATATACTCACTACTCTTACACACCTCATTTTATTATCTTCAAAAAACACCCAACACAAAAACACTATCTTATTTTCCAACACAAACACACTATCTTCTTTTCTCCATAAATCACCCAACACAAAAACTTTTCTTCTTTTTACCAACACAAATCTAAAAAACAAATCACCAACACAATCTTTCTTTTGTTTCTTTCTTTCACTTTCTTTTCTTACTTTTCTTTCAATTGTTGTTTTATCATTCATTTTTTTTGTTTTCATTCATTTTTTATTTTCTATTATTAGTCATCCTTTTACATTCATTAATACTTTCATGTCATTATATTAACTTTTTTTTTCATTATTTTATTGTTTTCATCTTGTTAAAATCATAATTTTACAAAAAAAGCAATAATATTTTGGATTTAATCTGGAATATTATTGTTTTTATTTTTATTTTTTCTGGGGGGTCAATAGGGACCGCAATTAGGTCCCTACTAATATTCATAGAGTATCTATGAATATTAGTAGGGACCGAATTGCGGTCCCTTTTTTTGTTATTAGAGACCGCATTCTGGTCCCTATTATAAATATTAGGGACCGCATTTAGGTCCTTAATATTCAACCA
The DNA here is from genome assembly GCA_948329865.1 of Linaria vulgaris. Lineage (NCBI taxonomy): Eukaryota > Viridiplantae > Streptophyta > Magnoliopsida > Lamiales > Plantaginaceae > Linaria > Linaria vulgaris. The sequence continues at coordinate 80,228,172 of OX415252.1, forward strand.
ATAGGGACCGCACGACGGTCCCTATTTTTTTCAAGAAGTAGCGACTTAAAAGTAGTCGCTACTTCATGAAAAACAATAGGGACCTCCTCGCGGTCCCTAATTTTTAAGGCAATAGGGACCAGAATGCGGTCCCTATTGATATTAGGCAGAAATGTCAAAAATGCCCGTTATCTATTGCCCACTTAATTTTTGCCCATTATCTTTTTAAGCTGCCGAAAATGCCCGCTATCTTTGCCAAAAATGTCCGATTCACTGTTCATTGCCTAGTGTCCGCCAAATCATCCAATTGCGTCCTACGTGGCTACCATGTCATATTTTTTTCATTTTTATATTTTTATATAATTAACTATATCATAAAAATAAAAAAACATATATTAAAAAACAAAATATTATAATTTTGATATAAAAATATTTACTTTTAATAACTAATAAAATTTTTAAAAATAGAAAAATAAATAAAAAAAATGTAAATACACCCCCCCCCCCCCCCAATTTATATTTTTGTGTTATATATAATTCTAATTTTTTTTTAATAACTTATAAATTAAAAAAACATATATTTAAAAACTTATTAAATATAGAAAAATGAAAAAAAAAGAAAAAGAAAAAAGGAAACCCATCAGCCCGTCACTTCACTCCACCCCCCCCCCCCCCCCCCACCACCACCACCAGCCCGTCACCGGAACTCTCTCACCGGTACACCCGCCTGAGATCGAAGGAAACACCAGCCCGTCACTTCCCTCCACCCCCCGCCACCCCCTACTCCGCCCACCACCACCAACCCGTCACCGGAACTCTCTCGTCGGTAGCACCCGCCTGAGATCGGAGGAAACCACCAATTCCGACGAACCCAAGAAACCATCTTCGCCAGAAATGTCGCCGGCGCCAGAGAAGTTGGAGAGCAGCCGGGAGGAGGATTTACCCGATGCGGAGGACGAGGAGGACAACGGGTTTAGCACCTCCCACGAAATATTGACGACGATTTCTTCGAGGGGTTGGAGGATTTCGCCGGCGGGATTTTGGGGGGTGGGGGGGGGGGGGTGCGTGGAAGGAGATGACTGATTTTTCTTTCTTTTTTTTTTTTTTTATTTTCAAGTTTTTTTTTTAAGTTTTTTAATCTTTAAAAAATTAAGTATAAAGTTTTTATTATTAAAATAAATAAAGTTTTAGATTTTTTTGTTTTTTTTTAAGTTTTTTCTGTTTTTATAACTTTTTAATTTTTTTTCCTTTTTTTAAAGTTTTTTAATTGTTAATTTTAAGTTTTTTTAAAATTTTATTTTTCTTAAGATTCCAGGTGTAATAAAAATATTGCCACGTAGGACGCGATTGGATGATTTGGCTGACACTAGGCAATGAACAGTGAATCGGGCATTTTTGGCAAAGATAGCGGGCATTTTCGGCAGCTTAAAAAGATAACGGACAAAAAGTAAAGTTGACAAAAGATAACGGGCATTTTTGACATTTCTGCCTTGATATTAAGTCATCAGGGACCGGAAAGCGGTCGCTGATTTTTCGGTCCCTATTGACCCTCAATAGCGACCGCCTTGCAGTCCCTTTTGACAAGCGACCATTATCAATAGAGACGCGCAATAGCGACCCAAAGGCGGTCGAGAGGCGGTGCTGTCGGAAATAGAGATTTTTGTTGTAGTGTAAGTTGCGAGTTTAAATTATAGAAACATGCATAAGTTTAAATTTATGGTGATATATACATAATATGTGAATATGAGAAATAATGAATATACTGACTTAGCCAGAGTGCTGGTTGCTTAATTTTGGTCAACGAGCATGTTTTAGTCATTTGTGCATTCAGTTAACTTCAATTGTTATCTCACTACTTTGACAAGAAATTGTTTTACTTAAACAGTATTGCTAGTCTTTAATTTACTTCCCAATGTGACATACGTTTATTAGGTGTAATTTAATATTTTGGGTAATTTATTATATGCACCATAGTTAATCAATTGCTTAATCAGTATAATTTATTATTATGTAGTTTTCATTCGTTGAAAGACATAAAAACTCTTCTATTTCGAGAGTCAATACCATGACACCCCCCCCCCCCCCCCCCCCCACTCTTTTTCTTCTATTTCAAGCGTGTATAGTATGATCATTTTTTTTATTATTCTTTTGGCTAGTATAAAAAATTAATCATATCATGGAAATGAGTGTTTTTTTTTTTTTTTTTTTTTTTAAATTTCAGAGTAGGACTTGGATTCCTTTATTTGGACTCTCTTAACTATAAGATCAGAATCCGTTTCAACTTTCAACTCAAGAATTAATCTCGTGCAACTTTGACCAGCATCTTCCTACACTATATATGACAAAGATATTACACCGGATAATTAATTACCAAAATTGTCGTAGTTTGTAGTTAATAGTTAGTAGTTAATAGTTAGGAGTTACCACTACTTTTCACTATAAATATCAAACAGCACTGTTCTATTAAACCCATATCAAATATAACCCAACTATAATATATCACACACATATCATCACTTTTCAAAATTGTTTTTATTTATACTCCAAAATGGCCTTCAAGTCACACTCTTTCACCATGATTCTGATTTTCTTGGCACTATTCGGCATCTCCACCGCCATTGATGGTCGAAAATCGCTAGATATAGCCGCTTCCAAGGTGTTCGCAAATTTAGATTCTGATTATGCCCCAGTGGACCCCTCGGACCCTAAAGTTGTTAACATTGCTAAAATTGTTGTCCAAAATTATAACAGAGATAATAACGTAAATTTGAATTTCGTCGTTGTTCTTGAGGCTTTTATTTATGTGAAATTTGCACCAGGGACCAAGTACGGGCTTAGCATTCTAGTAAAGGATGGCGCTACTACGAAGACCCTAGACGCGACCGTGGTGGTGGGGGGCGGAAACTCTAAGACATTAGTTGTCGAACTTTTCCTGAAAAATTAGTGATTTTTATTGCATTGTTCCGTTACTTATGAAGATGGATTGCAATGTACTCTAAATTTCTACAAGAGATATTTGAATCTTTAACATTTCAAGTTGGATCTTGTGTGATTATGATCTAAAGGATTGTCTTCCTTTCTTCTCTCATTTAGTTTTTGAACTAGCAAGTAGGGTGCTCGAAATGATATTATTGTATCAATAATTTGGTACTTTTATAAAAAGCTTAATTCACCAATTTATAATTAGGATTGTTTGACAAATCAATTAACTCGATACAGCTCGGTAATTGTAAAACTTGGTTTTGTAACGTAACTTTGACTATTGAGTATTTTTGCCAAACCTTTTTTTAACATTATTCATCAAAGAAAAAGATTCAGAAAATCCATCATTATAGTGCTTCATAAACTAATAAGAATTGAGAAAAAACATGATAAGAATATACTTGAGAAAATCGATGACAAGCTTAAGAAATATATTATCAAAAACACAACAAGATATTATGAATTTAACTCAAAAATCTCATAACTTAATAACCATCAATGCATCTTAAATATATATCATATGACACATTAAGAAAAGAAAAGAAAAACATCAAATCAACGTAGTTCGAATATAAATTAGTTATCCATAAAAAATAATAGGGTGGATGTTGTATTCCCCAATATAATTCTGAATTTGATGTTAATGTGTGCGTAAAGTGTGAGTAACAGTACTCTAAATGACTCATTTCATTTCTTTAATATCAAAATTCATGATTTCATGAAATTAGATGTTTATTGATGATCGAAAGATTACGAAAGTTCATAAGAATCTATTATAGATTGAATAATTTTATACAAGTCATTGGAAGGAATGCTTTCTTATATACTAGAGCTCATATCTATAGTCATTGGAAGGTATTGCAGCGAGCATTAACTTGATTGTTTTCCCTTTATGTTAATGGACGGAGGTTTGTGAATCTGAGAAGCTGTTGGGAACGATTTAACCAATACTAAAGTTTTCCATTTTGCTTAATTTAAGACCCCTCACCCTCAAGATGTTTGTGGATATTATTCATGCCCAACGTAGACATCATTGTCTGAAATAGTTGAAGCGCCGAAGGTTTAGCGAGATTGTCATCAACTTGGTGCATGTTTAAAATATGTGAACTTTAAGGTGTCCATCTTGTACACTCTCTGTTACAAAATTGCAACCAATCTGGATGTGCTTCGTGCATTCTCGATTCACGATATTGTTTGCGATGCACGCTGTACTATTGCTGTCAGTGAAGAGAATTACAAGTCTAGTTTTAGATTGATGCAAATCCGTGAGGAGCTCAGATAACCAGATTATTTCATAGGCAGTGGAGGCAAGAGCTTGATATTCTGCTTTAGTAGGGAGCCTACTAACAATAGGTTACTTCTTAGCTTCTAGAAAATCAAGGAGTTACTAAGATAGATTGCAAAACCAATAATGCTTCTTTTTTATTTCAGGGCAAGAAAGCGCATTCACAATCACAAAAGGACTTGCGATGTATTTCTGAGTTTGCTGGATAAAAAACTCCTAGCCCAAGGCAGAATTTGTAGTACCCCAATCTTTGATTTTTCTCTTATAGTTGTCTTTATATTCCATGTTATATTAATTTAAGTATGATGACTATATGATAAAATATTATCCTAATAGTCGAAAATTAGGATATGCATACATAAGAACTTGGGCTTGTACAAAAAATAAAAAATAAAAAGGTGTTACAATTACCCCAAGCCCATGCCACAAAAAGCCCAAGACATATTGAAAGTATATTAGTATATATATACATATATATGTTTCATTTTAATCAAGTTAGGGTTTTAGTCCCTCCAGATCCTTCTTTTCCTTTCTTTTCATAGACCTCCAATCTAGGTCACCTAATCCTTCATGTTTAGAAAGTTGTAGACGCACCAATCTCGCACTGGCGACTTCAGTGCCCGTACTTCGCACTAATACGCTTTACAGATTCTTAGTTATCGCACTAAGATTTCTTAGTTCTTATGTTAAAATCTAATGAATAATCATATAAAATTGGTAGAAGACATACAAAAGAGTCACATTAAAGAAAAGTTGGAGCAAGAGGAGAACCAAACCAAGTCAAAAATTAAATAATTACAAAAAATTCGAAGTGATTTAAGGCTTATACATTTGTCTTCCACCATAATAATTTAGAAAATATTGTACAAAAATTAATAACAGTTAAAAGTTATGTATTTTTTTTTATTATAATCTATTTCTTTGTGTGAGATTATATACATACTTTTATCTTATATGTTTATAATATACTAATTTACGTAATAACTGTTCATTTTTATATATAAGTTATTTTTCTTCTTTTTCTAAAAGCGCATTATATTTGCGCACTAAGAATGTAATTTTTTAAAATAGCCGCACTAGTGCACCCGCACCCGCATCCGCCTCAGGTGACTTAGCCTCCAACAACATTGTGAGACATAGTACTTACGTGGTTTGTGGAAACAAATTTGATCATTAGGTGAATAATATACTTTATTGGAGGATAGCTTTCAAAATTGGAACTAGCGGATACATGGATTAAATGGAAACTTAAACCTTGTTCCTTAAATAATATTACTCCTTCACTGAATATGTATGTACATGCAACCGTATGTGCTGCTGCCAAGACTTGGCATTTAATTAGTAGAGTAACATATTTTATACCTTAATTATAATTTAGAAATGGAAATTGAATCATAGTTAGCATAACGGTGAAGGCTACCACCTGCGGTACAAATTAGTCATGGTATTAGAGATGCTATTATAATTAATATATTAACATGCAGACTGAACGAAATCTTGTAAATGATTGACATCAATGTAAGATTAAATAAGTGAGTAATAGAACTTAGTGTGTAGTGATAACTAGGATTCGAAACTAGACATAAATTTGAGTAGCGTCCATTGATAATATTTCTAACTTCTTAGATGATTACAACTAGGCGTCAATGCTCGTTCGCTCTTTAAAGTCGTGTTTGAGGTGAGTGTTCCTAGACTTTATTGTTTTTAAAGCTGGAAGGAATGCGTGTATGTATATCTATATTCATTATATGTATATTTAACCATGATTCCCTGCATATTGAACTGTCACTTCTTCAAAAAACATTGTTTCTGGAAGTGTTCATTTCTTGAAAGAAGGTTTTTATAAATTGGGTATTCGAACTGTTCAGTTTTGTAAAAGGAAGTGATCCGCACATTGGTTAAATGTTTTAAATGGTTAGAATTGATATGATGAAAGGTGTCCCGTTGGGTTGTATTTAGAATTGACTAGACTGGATCCAGTGTTTGGTGTGGGAGTGCAGGGGGTACCGCCGGGCGGCGGCGGGCTTGCCGGTAGGATATTTTGTCCCCATGTGCCTATTCCCTCTCAAATATAACAAGAGCAGGTTGTGTCTTTGTCGGGTCATAAGATTTCCATATGTACCATGGCATACGTTCTTGATTCGAAGGTCGCGCCTTGAATGGAAGATAAGAAGTACTGTTATGAGGTGATAAGGCTAGCTGCATTAGCAGAATAACGTGGACACCGATCATCAAACGTAAATCTATTTTTTAGTTAAAGAGTTTTTGTTAAACCACGAAACCCTTGATTTCATGATTCTATTGCATGACATTTGTATGCGTTAAAGTTTCTTTTATTAAACTGTTTTTAAAAGAAAGTTAATGAAAGAAAATGCAACATTCGCACACACACATGAACATTCAGTGAGATTTTTGTCTCATAAAATATTTTTTTTCCTTCCTTCCAGCTTTAGGTCCTAATCCATGTGAACCAGCTGAAGAGACAGTCGAGAGAGATTAATGAGTCTGCCACTAGGTGTATATATATATGTAGATTCGAGCCAACAATCCCCGTATTGTGCCGTTTGTTCCCCTAAACGTTGTTTCTAGTTGTATGATCCCTAGATTACTCTGTGTGTATTTTGCAAATCGTTGTGACGATGTAAACTTTTATTGTTATAAGAATGTCTTGCTATTGTGAGTAGTTTCGTGTTATTATGAGTAATATGAACCTTAGTTTATGTTGGGGCGTTACTGAATTTGTGATACATAAAAACTTTATCAGTTGCAACGAGATGAGTTGTTATTGGTTTAGCCATGAATTGAGTAAGACACTGGATACTGAACTTCACATCATGCCTGGTAACGGTTAATGTATAGAGGCTGCCAACTATTTTTTAGTAAAGTGGTTGATCTTCCATAGCTGGAGCATCAGTTTAAATCAGTTTTGTTGTAGAGTCCATTAGGGTGTTGCAAGGTTTGCAGTCCAAGTATCACGATCTAATCACGATGTCTAAAGAGTTCCTTCGACTCAAGTTAATGGATTGCGTGGCGAAGCATGTATTTTCTGAATATTTATGCAAATAAGTTTCTACGCCTACGTGTTCACAAGTGTAGGGTCAAGTAATATAAAATGTAAAGTATAGTTACTAACCAAGTATAGATCCCACGGAGGGTGTGTAAACTATAGTGTTTGCTTAATAGACAACAGTAAAGCAAATAATACGAAAATTTTGATTATAACTAATAAAATAAAAAAATAAGAAGGGTTGATTAGATTAATGAAGTGTAATTGAAGATTGGTTTCAAAGATATTTATTATGTGATTCATAGACAAACCATCAACTACCCCTTAGTTAGCTTCAACATGATAAGTTCATATGTGTTCAATTAAATTACTTAAAGTCTAGTTAGCTTCACCATGCTAAGTTCATATGTGTTCAACTAAATTACTTAAAGTCTAGTGCGAGGCTAGTGACGTTAAATCTTTCTTCGCCTCCTTCTAAAGATCTACTCTCAAGGCGATCAATCTAAAAGAAGTTAAGTTTGGTAACCCATTCTGTAATATCCTACATTTTTCTTACTTTCCTTTTTATTTTATGTTACTCTATTTTTTTTATTTGAGTCGTGACCGTATCTTAGTGTATATAAATAAAATGAAATTTTAGTCATTTAAGATTTGTATTGAACAAGTTAATAGTGGTGAGAATTAAGTATCTTGTTTGAGGAGACACATAAAATAGAACTAAATTGTAAAAAGTCTTGTGTAATTCTAAGTGGTAAGAGATATGCCTTTGTTATTATAGATGATTTTTCTAGATATACATGGGTTGAGTTTCTTAAAGAAAAATCTGATGCATTCAACATATTTAGGATATTGCATGCTAGCATCAAAAATCGGTATGGTTCCTCTGTTTGTAAGATTAGGTCTGATCATAGAAATAATTTGATAATGCTAGTTTTAGTGATTCTATGATAAGAACGGAATTTTCCATGAATTTTCAGCACCTAAGACACCTCAGTAAAATGGGATAGCTAAGAGGAAAAATGGGATAGCTGAAAGAAAAAATAGGACACTTCAAGAGATGGCCAGATTTATGCTTAATGCTAGAAACTTATCTAAAAGACTTTGGGATGAAGCTTTAAATACTGCATGTTATATAAGTAATAGGGCTTACCTTAGACCTAGGACAAATATGACACCATATGAAATCTTGAATCGTTTGAAACCAAATATTCCTCATTTTCATGAATTTGGATGTGATTGTTACTTGTTGAATGATAGAGACTATCTAAGTAAGTTTGATCCAAAAAGTGAAAAGTGCATATTTGTTGGTTATTGTTTGAATAGTTTTACTTTTAGGGTTTATAATCCAAGATTGAAGACTATTCAGGAATTAGTAAATATAGTATTTGATGTTTTCACATTTGATACAGGTACTGATGAAGTTATTGTCTATGATGTTGCCCCAACATTGGAAACAGAGATTGTCCCAACATCAGGAGCTGAAGTTGGAGACACTAAAATTGAGATTGGTTATAATGTTGAACTGACACCTACTGATGTTAGGCCAACATCCTCACAGTCTAATTCAGAGGATGACATTGTTGATGAACCTAGGAGAGCTCCCCTACTAGAATTCAAAAGGATCATCCAGCTTCACAAGTGATAGGTGAAATCACTGGACGCATGAAGACTCATAACAAAGACATGATAAACTATAAAAATATGGTAAGGTTGTGTGTTTGTATGGCTTCCACTTGCACTATGAATAATGCTTCCTGTTTTGTTTCTGCTATTGAACCTAATAATGTGAATGAAGCTCTTTAGGATAGTAAATGGGTAAATGTTATGCAAGATGAATTGTTGCAATTCACCAAAAATCATGTTTGGAGTCTAGTGCCTAGACCTTCTAATGTGAATGTTATAGGAACTAAATGGATTTTCAAGAACAAAACTAATGAAGATGGTGTAATTGCTAGAAACAAAGCTAGGCGTGTTGCACAAGGTTATACTCTGGTAGAAGGGATAGACTTTGATGAGACATTTGCTCCAGTAGCTAGGATATAATCTATTAGGTTACTTCTTGCTATTGTATGTTGTCTCAAGACTAAGCCCTACCAGATGGATGTGAAAGGTGCTTTCCTTAATGGTTTGATAGACAAAGAGGTATATGTTGAACAACCTAAAGGTTTTGCTGATCCTAAATATCCTAATTATGTGTATAAACTTGAGAAAGCTTTGTATGGTTTGAAACATGAACCAAGAGCTTGGTATGAAAGACTAAAATAATTTTATTAAGTCTTGGGTTCAATAGAGGAGATGGAGACAGAACCTTGTTTATTCTAAGAAAGAGTTCTGGTGTTTGTATTGCTCACATCTATGTGGATGATATTGTATTTGGTTCTACTAACAAGTCTACTCTAGACAAGTTTGTTGAGTCAATGACAGGGACATTTGAGATGAGCATGATTGGAGAGCTGAATTACGTTCTAGGATTGCAAGTGAAGCAACTAGAGAGTGGTATGTTCTTGAACCAGAAGAAGTATGCAAGAAACCTGGTAAAAAGATTTGAGCTCCATGAGTCAAAACCTTGCAAGACTCCCATGTCTTCTTTTGTGAAGATTACTAAGGATGACACTTGAGATAATGTTGATCCAACATTGTACATATCTATGATTGGTAGTGTTCTATATCTCTCTGCCTCTAGACCAGATATTGTGTTATCTGTTTGTGTTTGTGCTAGGTACCAAGCTGATCCAAAGTAATCTGACTTGATTGTTGTGAAGAGAATATTAAGATATATATATCTGGAACTTCATCTTGGTATTTGGTATCATTTTGATACAAATACAAATCTTGTTGGTTTCAGTGATTCTGATTGGGCAGGTGATGTAGATGATAGAAAATCCACAAGTGGTTGCTGTTTCTATTTGGGAAACAATCTTGTTCCATGGTATAGTAGAAAACAGAATTGTGTGTCATTAACTACAGCTGGATCTGAATATGTAGCTGCTGACAGTTGTGTTACCCACCTTGTATGGCTCAAATACACGTTGCTGGACTATGGGTTAGATAGTGATACTCTCCTCATGTTTTGTGACAATTTTAGTGCCATTAGTATCTCAATGAATCTTGTTCAGCATTCTAGGACTAAGCACATAGATATAAGACATCATTACTTGAGAGACATGGTTGAAGATAAAGTGATTAACATTGAGTATATTGAGACAAATAATCAGCTTCCTGATATGGTTACTAAACCTTTAGATAGTGAGAGATTCTTCAGTTTGAGGAAGTCTCTCGGTATGTGCAATATGTGAGAATGTTAGGACCAAGTGTTGATATAACACCACTTTCAGTGGTTAATGTTTGTGGTGAAGTATGTAACTTTTTGTTTTTTTGTGTTTATTTCTTTTGTTTTTTTAGTCACATTGATCCTTGTTTTGTCATATTTGATTGTGTGGTTGATAATTGTGATTTACCGATCTTTCTAGCTTGCAGATTCATATCTAAGTTTTGAGAAGTTTAAATCTCTAATGTTTGTCTGAGGTTGTTTTAGCCTAACATATGGAGAAGCTGGGGTACACAAAGTTCACTACTTTGATGTTTATGCTGTTGTGTCTTATTCATATGAAAAGGTTTTACATAACATGTGGAGAAGCTGGGACTCATGATGTTGACAATTTCAATGATATTCAGTTGTGCTTATTTACGTGTTTCTGTTTGTTTTAGCCAAGGGGTACATAAAAGTGGTCCTTTCTACTAGGGTGTTTGGGTTTTCGATTGCCTTCACTTAGTAGTATTGGTCACTTAGTGCTCTCTTGTATGCAGGTTGGTAAACAAGTATGCATAAGGAATTGGGGTATTAGGGTACATGATAAATGTGTTGCCAGTATTCAAAGCCTTTGTACTTGCCTAACTTGTTGCTAATAATGTTGTTAGTTTGGTGTGCGGAGTCTAGTGATGCCCTCATTCAGTAATGTCATTATTCTTTTTTAATAAACCTTCAGTTTTTGTTCTAAAGAGATAATGAAAATAGTGGAGATTTGATGTGATGTGAACAGTTGCTGGTTTGAAAAGTGATTCACTGTGTATACCATCTTTCAATGTTGTCATAACATGGTTGCATTCATGCTAGAACTGCATTGTTATTCCTTATTGATTAGTGTGTTTGACTAGTTTTGGGCTTAGGGGGAGTATATAGTCCATTTCATGTGTTGATGCATACTCTTTGGGTGACATATTGCAGGTGACGCACTATTTGTGACCTTTTATGCTGTTGAAGTGTATTAATTCTCTAATTCATAACTGCTTATCTCCGAGTGTTTTCTATTTGATATGTTTCTTGGTCATGATTTTGATCTAAATCTTATGTTTTTGGTACTCACTTGCTACTTTGGTGAAGTTTAAGATATAAATTTGGATATATCTCACGCTCTCACATGAAATTGCCTTGAAAAGGCCCAAAACATCCAACTGAAATTGAGAAATTTTAAAAAAAAAATAATTTATATTAAAATTTTGGAGGAAATTTTACTAAAATGTTTCTTAAATTTATAAATGTTGTTTCCGACGACACGATAGCTTCGAATATGAGTATTTGCGATGACACAATCCTGTCGAAAAAAGTCATTTTTGACGGCATCGTGTCGTCGAAAAAGGTCATTTCTGACCGCATCTTTCCGTCGAAAAAAATGTCTTTTTCGACTGAATGATGCCGTTGAAAATAACCATTTACACTACAAGACTGGGCGGTCAATAGGGACCGCCCAGTAGCGACTCAAATGCGGTCGCTGATCTTCAGCGACTGCTGAAGGCAACAACGACCGCATTTTGGTCGCAAATTGTCCACAAGGACAACAACGACTCAAATTGAATCGTTGTCCTCATGGACTTTCAGCAACTCAAATTGAGTCGCTGAAAGTCCATGAGGACTTGGGCCACACATTTTGGCCCGAATTGGGCCAGTGTGGGCCAAAATTAGGGCCCTAATTGCCCTAATTTTGGCGAAAAAAATCAGCGACCGCTATGCGGTCGCTGATTCTTCCCTATAAATAAAAAATACTTTTTTTTATTCTTCATTTCAGCGAATTATCACCTTCTTCACCCGATTCTTCCAAATTCGACCCAACCCGTTAAATTCTTCACCATCTTCACTTGATTCTTCCAAATTCGACCTGACCCAACTGAAATCTTCATCATTAGCGACCGAAATTCGAGTTTAGCGACCCAATTTCAGCCCCCAACTCCAATTCCGGCGAATTCTCCGCGTGTCACCATCGTCGCGTCGCACCGTCGTCACCTCTTCGCCGCGTCCTCACCGTCGTCGCCGCGTCAATTTCTATTGGTTCCGCCGCCGCCGGTGAAAGGTCCGGCTCTTTTTTTGTTTTGTTTTTGTTTTGTTTTTTTACATAATTTTGAATTAGTGTTAATTATATTGTTAGATTTGTTAATATTGTTAGATTGTTAGATTATTGAAGCATTTTAGATTTTTCGGTTAGATTAGTGAATGACTAATCAAAAAAAATAAATTTGTGAAGGATTTTAGTGTTAATTTGTAATATTATATTAATTAGTGTAGATTATATTAATTAGTGTATCATTAGTAGGTTAGTGTTAATTTGTAAGATTATTAGTTTGTTAGATTGTTAATTTAAAGATTGATTAGTTGTTTAAATGAAAAATAGATTGTTAAATTAGATTAGATTAGTTTATAATTATATTGTAAAAATTAGATTGTTAAATTAGATTAGATTAGTTTATAATTAGATTGTGAAAATTAGATTAGATTAGTTTAGACTAGACTAGTTTATAATTAGATTATGAAAAATAGATTGTTAAATTAGATTAGATTAGTTTATAATTAGATTATGAAAATTAGATTGTTAAATTAAATTAGATTAGTTTATAATTAGATTGTGAAAATTAGATTATAAAATTTTAATAAGTTAGATTATTAGATTATATAGATGTTGAATGTTAGATTAAATGTAATATTTTTATTTAAATGTTGATTTGATATTTAAATGTAATATTTTGATTTTTACAGTATATACATATGTTAACGGTGGTGTATTTACGACCTAATTAACTGAATTATTTATTGGGGTTGGAACGCCTTTGTCCGTGGTTCAAAAACTAAATGCTATTTAACGGGAGAATAAACTTAACAAAAACCTTCATTCCTTTTATTCACTATGATCCACTCTCCTTTCCGAGTTAATATGTGTATTTCCGAGTCTATGTATGTTTTGCCTGAATTTCCCGACCTCTCTTACCTCTCCCTTCTTCCTCTGTTTATATAGAGTTTTCAGGGACAGGTGTCATCATGCATGTTTTCACAGGTGTCGCTATGCATGTGGTGGTGTTCTACACGTGTTACAATGTTCATTTAACCAATAAGATAACGGGCTTATCTAAACCGTCGACTGTATTATTTCTTCTTCCGAGGGCTTATTGGTCTTCTTCATGATCAGGGGTAAGCTGTCTTCTTTACTTCCGAGAGTTCATTACGTCAAATGGTGACTCAAGGGCTGAGTCTGATTGTTCTCTTAGTGACAGTGCTTCTCCGAGAGGGGTGTATTCTGGGGTGTTTGCTCCAGGGTATTCTCCGAGGGGGTGTTCGTTCATGGTTGATCTCCGAGAGGTTTTTAGCTATCGTGGGTAGGTGTTTTCTTTCTCCGAGTGCCCGGAGAGAGTTGTTCTGTAGTTGTTGAGTTATTGTGAAGTTCCATCCTCTGGGTCGGTCGACAGAAGTAATGTTCCGAGAGTGTTTGAGTTGAGAGTGCATAGCAAGGAAGTGTTTTTGTCAAGGTTCTGGGACTTGAGAGTCCATTGGGGCCCTGCCCGGTGTCGTGATGGATATCTGAATCAGGTGGATCCATCCGGGTTTGCTTTTTATCCGATGCCACCCTGATATCTAGTTTTGAGTCATCGTGATTTTCCGAGGGACGCTAGGTGCCCTCGTCGGATGGCCATTCCTACCACTTTGGGTTAGTAACCGAGCAATATTGGTTGCACCCGATGGGCCTCTTCGTTGGGAGTGGGTACAACTCAGAGGAAGTACTGGTGACAATAGTATTGTCCAATTATTAATCCTTTTGACTTAGGACTAATACTCTCTTTAATCACATATTTTCTTTTATACGGTTAACACTAGCCCCCCCAAATTTCGATCGCTCTCGTAGAGACGAGGGAAATTTTATTTCGTGGCCTCTGTGAGGTAAGGGGACTGTGTTGGTGGGTTTTGTGAAGGGAGGAGAATTTCTCCTTTTTTGGGATTTCCAGGAATATTACGTGCAAATAAGCATAGGTTTATAATACCGTGAGAAAATTACCTTTTTGCCCCCACATGTTGACCTCAAGGACACGTCGCTTTACGGGTGGAGACGTGGGTTGCGGAGAATGGGGCACATTTTAATGATTGTTGTCTATAATTAGGCTCGTCCGTATCATCTTCCTCATTTTACCTTTCTTTCTTTCTTTACTGATTTGTCAACTTGCTCAAAAAAGAAAATGGCTTCTTCCGTTAATCCCTCCGTCATTGATGTTCCCGCCGCTTCGGTTTTCATTACTCCCCTTGTAGGGCCTGGTGCGGCTACCCGTAAGAGGAAATCTGCCGCTGTTGAAGGGAGCGGTGACGCTTCAGCTAGGAAAGCTAGGGTTTCAAAATCGAAGAAGTCCCTTATTCGGGATTTCTCCAAAATTGAAGGGATTCGGTCTGTTGTCACCTACGAGCACGTCATGGATTTGTTCCAGGCCACGGGGACCGCTATGAAGAATGTGACTGTTCACGTTCCAACTGAGGATCAAAGTGCTTGTTATCCTCCCGAGGGTATGCTCACGGTGTATTTTGCACAGGTGAACTACGGGTAGCGTTCGTTTATGCCATCCTTTTTTTGCGAAGTTTTAAAGACCTGTGGCATATGTCTGAGCCAATTGGTTCCCAACGGGTATACTGCGCTTTGTATCTATGTGATCTGGTGTCACGTCAAGGGGTACGAATGTGGGGTGGACCACTTTCTTTCGATTTTTGACATGGGGGTATCGCCCGGGGGGTACCCCTTTAATCATGTCCGTCATCGAGACAATTCTGGGAGTTCCACGAGAAGGATTATGGGTGCAACGATTACCTCACATAGTGTCTGGAAGGACAAGTTTTTCTTCGTGAAGCCTGTCCGAGGGAGATGGGATGTTCCCTTTAAGTGGGGGGAAGGCGCGACTCCAATTCACACTATCGATGAGAATACGGTGCTTTCCCCGGTGGTGGCTCAGCAAAGGTTAATGGAGTCGGAAGATTTTCCGAAGCTATTTGACTGGGCGGGGCTTCATCATGTAGTTTCCGCTGATGATAAGGAGAAGAAGCCGCTTTCTGTCTCGTCTTTGTATCTGCCAGTTTTTAGTAAGTTCTTTCTTATTCTCCTGCTTTTTCTCTAGTAATTATCTTTTCAATTTTGACGATCAACCATTAATCGCGATATTTCTCCGAGTGGTTATTTGTATTCTTCTACCACTCATCCTGAGTTGCTTTTGTGTGGTGCAGAGGAGGTTATGGCGAGATACTATCTTGTGCCAGGTTCTGAAGAGACAGTTCCAAGTGGGCTTAGTGAAGCTTCTGAGGGGGGAGACCACATGGATGGCGAAGTACGGTTTTCTACCACATTAAGGGTGGATCCGGAAGCTGAGGAAGTTTCTTGGGACACTTCGTGTCTCTTTGTGGATGTTGAGGGTGTATGTCTGGAGGTTGTTCCCTTTCGACGTGTGGATCCCCCACTTGCTCTGGCCTGGGGGTCAACTTCTGATTCAACTGCTGGTATTTCTCCGAGGAGCTCCGAGGGGGTTCTGTCTCCGAGGGTGGGAGAAACAAGGCCCATTCCTCCCGAGCCAGAGGTTGTGCATATCTCTTCTCGGGACCCTTCTCCATCTCCTCGTAAGTTTTCTTCTTTTTCCTACTACTTGCTTGGACCTCTAGTCTTTTTAGTATGATTACTTAAATATATCCATTGTTCTGATAGCGACACTTCATAAGGGGAAGGCCCCTATGTTCCCGGGCGCTGGTTTATTTGCCCAACTACTCCAATCAGATCCAGGAGAACTGGCAGGGGGTCCAAAGGCGTTTCTAGGGGGTCCTACTGACTCGCCGAGGGGCTTGGAGGTGAAGAAAGAAGTACTGGGCACCTTGCTCAAGGGAGAGGGTTCATCGGCCTCCGTGGAGGTTCCTGAAGTGGTGACGTTGGAGGCAGTAACTGTAACTCCCACTGCGACTGTCCTTCATCCGACTACTGATCTTCCGAAGGGGGTTATATTGCGAAGGTCTGCTTCCGAGGGAGACTTTTCTCAGCCGCCTAGGAAAGAGCCTCCCACTGTGGGGGAAGCTTATCATGAGATCCTTCATTTCTTTGGGTCCGCACTTTCCGAGCCTGCGGAGGGGTATCAGTTTCTGCGGGCTAGTACCGTTTGGATGGAGGCTATCGTAAGTATCTGTTGTCTTTTAATCTTCATTTGCCATGGCTATCTTACTCCCTTATTTATATTCTTCTCTTTGTTTTGCAGTCTAAGAAGACTCGGGAAGTTATTACTTCCGTGGAACAGCGTGGTTTAAGAGAGGTGGCGGAGATGGGGACTCTTCGGGAACAAGTGGCTGTTCTGCGAGCTCAGCTCCACGAGGCGGGGTCGTTGGTTGCAGTCCTTCGCACCAAGTTGGAGGCTAGCGACTTCAAATGGAAGGAGGATCAGGGGATAAAGGAGGTGATGCGTCTTGTCTTGCAAAAGGTGCAATCGGCCTATGATCAGATGGAGGCTTCCGAAATGGCTGTTCGAGCTCGATTTTCTCGCTTGATGAAGGAGAAGGCAGAATCCGAGCAAGCCTTCTGTGCTCGGATAGAGGCTCTAGAGGAGGAGAAATCCGCGGGCTTGGAGAGGGAAATGAAGCTCCAATCGCAACTACATGAGCTAGTGGAGCTGAGGTTAGTTGATGTAATGCCCCAGAAGGACGTCCAGCCCCGGATCGACGAGGCTGTTAAGTGTGCGACAGCGGAGGTGGAACGCCGGTTCATGTCCCTGTCCGCTCGGGATACTCTTGGGCACATGCTATGGGGATATTTGGAGTGTGCCACCTTGGCTCGAGAAGTGGTGCCCTCGGGAGTGAATTTCGGCCGCATATTTGATATCAAGAAACTTGCTAGGCCGTCCCCCGAGGAGGTTCATAACATACTGGAGCTGTTTGATAAGGTGGTGATGCCAAAGGCTCCTCCTATCCCCCATTCGATTATCTCCAATCCTGGCGCTAGTAGTTCAGGTCGTGTTTCGCTTCCGGGTCCTTCTGCGGGAATCCCCGAGGAAATTTTCCTCGCTCTACCTCCGCCTCCTCCGAGTACAGGAGTGTAATAATAGAATTTCTTTTGTTTTTATTTTATGCACTTTTAATGTCCCGTCTTGTAAGTTTTTCCGAGGGCTTCTAGCCTAATGGGCAAACTCTTTGTCTATTCTGAGCAAATATAATCACTTGTCTATTGTTTCCAGTATTTCTTTAAAATAATAAAAGGTTTGCTGACTAGTTAAAAATTAAGGGTGAGGAGTCGCTTGGCATGTAGCCCCTTTCCTTTAAGTAAGAAAATTTTTGGACACGTGTATTCCATTAACTAGTTTAGACAGCTCAGGCTTTTCACTCTCATTCTAAGGTGGTATAAGTAGTTGTTCAGTAATTCTTTCAGAATTACATAAAATTTTTACTGTTCAAGGCTTGTCATATTTTTTTGAAAAGCGGAGTTCCCTTTTGGAATTAAGTAAAGCAAACACATTGCTTACCTTGTTAAAATTATGCCCCCATTTTTTAAGCAGGATGATCCTTCTTCGTCCCGTTATTCTCCTCGGAATTCTGCTCGGACTACTTCCCTATCGTTAGGAGTATGACACGCGGCCTCGTAGAACTCGGTTCAGGGGAGCAGGCATAATGAACGCAGAGTTCGTGGGGGGAGAGGCACTTCCGTGAGGACCGTGTCTATGTCTCCGGAGGAATCTCTCTCTCGTATTAACCACATACGTCAGGTGTTCACGGGTCGCGACTCTTATCCCTTGGTAGACGAGTCGTCGGTGTTTACTAGGCTCGTGCTGGAGCCCGAGAGGATGATGGGACCAGGGCGTGTCGGCACTGCCGTTGGCAGTGAGCATGGTGCCTCCGTTACAGCGCTTTTTGTCCAATACAACCTGGATATTGATGAATATGACATAGTAATACCGCACCCTGATCAGAGGGCTTATGATCCTCCGTCGGGCTATCTCACCGTTTTCCAGAAACAGATGCGGTGCGGTTTACGGGTGTTTTTTCACCCTTTTCTCCAGACTTTATTTCACTATTAGCAAATATGCCCAAGTCAGCTAACTCCGAATTCTTATCGTTATCTGGTGGGATATATTTTATGTTCCGAGTTACTGAAGTTGCCACTGTCTCCTTCTCGGGTGGGGGCAATATTCAACCTTCGCCCCTGTTCGGGCGGTCTCCATTTCTTTAGTCTGCCCCATCGGGACAAAAGGAAGGCCTTTCTAGACGTATCCCACTTTCGTAATAATAGGACGGATTGGAAAGGGGGATTCTTTTTCGTCCGTCCGAGGGGCTTATCGGCTAGGTCGTGGGAAATACCACTTCAATGGGGGCTAGGTTATATTACCCCTGCCGAATCGGTTTTGCGGAGAGAATGGGACATCCTGTCCGATAGCGGGTTGTTTTCGGGGATGTACGATATCAGTAGTCTGTTAAAGTTCCCGGAGACATTGATCATGGCGGGCTTGCAACAGGGGGTGGAACTCTTCAATCTTCCACAACAGCCTCTCTATAGCAATTTCTTTTTCCGTTAGTTTCTTTTCTTTCGCAATCTTTTCGCGTGGTACTTTAAAGCCTCCATGGTCACGCTATTTTCTTGTTTTGACAGGAGCGGAGATGGGGGTTTTTGTCATTGAGCCTTTCAATGAAACTTTCCTAGGGAGAGCAATGAATAGTGGGTATAATACTACGGATGACAACTCGTCAGAGAGTTTCAGTTTAGGTGAGGTGGCTGGCCCCTCAAGGACAGGGGATTCGCCCGTGGCAGCCCCCCTTGTGAATTCTGTGGCTCCTGAATATGATCAGATAGTTGCGCTTGCGCAGACGGATATTCCAATGCCTCTGTTGATACCGTATTCTTCCTCTTGGGGGGATGCGAGGATTGTGCATGTTGTTGAGGACGGTTCCTTGTCCCCAATTGTGGGAGCCTCTACGACACCCGGAGATGGTTTCGACCACGTCTCGGGGCCGCCCTTCGAAGGAAATCCCCCTGCTATCGGGTCGGAGCCACTTGGAAGCGGTGTTCTGTCCCCCTCGGTTTTGGGGAAGATTAGCTTTTGTCGCAATTATCTGAGCGGTCTTTTGAATGCTAGTAATTGCGAGCATATGAAATCTTTACCCCTATCCGGTCTCCAGGATTTAATCTGCAAAGATTTGTGTGAGGTAAGGTATTCTTATTTTATGTGATACTAACCTTTATGAGTTTTCTGCAATTATGCATTTATTTGTCCACAGATCTATATGGTGTTGAACGCCATCGGGTCTCGGGGCGGGTCGTCCTCGAATACGGAGTTGGTGTACTGCCGTAGGGATGAGCTAGAGCAGGGTTTGCTGGATGCTCGAGAGGAGATTGATCAGCTGCGGAATGATCGGGAGAATTCCGATGAGGCTCATGCCATCCTCTTGCAATCAGAGCGGAACAAATCTTGGGATTTGGAGCGTCTTTTGGCGATGGAGAAGGCTCGCGTAACAAGCCTGGAAGACTGGTTGGGCGATTTTCGGAAGCAACTTCATTCTGTTGATGAACAATTGTTGCGGGTTATCGGTGAGAGAGATGCAGCAAACTTACGGGTGTTGGAGTTAACTCGAGCCCATGAAGTTGCATTAGTGTTGGCCAGGGTCCAAGAGGTTTTGGGTGTTGCGGGGCCTTCTGTCCTCCGTGAATCCCTTGCGCAGGAGATGCGTGATCTAGTCCGCATGGGATATGACTTGTGCCGGGATACAATGGAGGTTTTGCCGGGATTCCCTTCGGATATGGTGATTCCTGATCTGGATATTCGTCAGGTGTTCCCGGAGGCTCCTCCTTCACAGGGACCGATCGCATCTACCGGAGATCCGGATCATCTATCTACGGAGGATCGTCGGTGCTTGATAAAGGAAGGAAAGCGTCCGATAGAGGATGTTTAGTTTATGTGAGTGTGTGGTTGGTGTAAGGTCCCTTGTATAGGATACGGCCCGACCTACTTCTAGTGTGGGATCTCGCGTCTTACGCTTGATGGTCCCTCGAGTTAGGTTGCTATCATGACTCATAGACAGGGAGTCATTATTTTGTCGGGCAACCTTATCTCCCGTGTATTGTACAGGCACTTATTTATAAACAACTTTATTTATATACAAAGCTGTTTTATTACACTATGCATAATATTTCCTAAGGTTAAAGGCATTCCATGTATTGCTAAGGATAGCGTCCTCGGAATTGGTGAGGAGATATGTCGCAGGTCCGACGATCCCCGCTATCTTGTAAGGTCCCTCCCATCGCGGCTCGAGCTTGCCTACATTTTTGGAGGCTCCGACCCGTTTCATCACTAGGTCCCCAACTTGAAAAGTCCGGGGTTTCACCTTTGAGTTGTAGTACCCGGGACATCCGGCCCATGATTTCTTCATTTCGGGCCTCGGCCCGCATTCTTTTTTCTTCGAGGAGGTCGAGGGCGAGGGCCAAGTTAGAACTGTTAGCCACCTCCTCGTATTCCTTAACTCGCCAGCTCTCTACAGAGACTTCCGTAGGTACGACAGCTTCACAGCCATAAGCTAGGCTGAAAGGGGTTTCGCCCGTGGCTGCGCTTTGCGTAGTTCGGTAAGCCAATAGTATGCCTGGTATTTCCTCTACCCACCTAGCTTTGTGCCAGTCGAGTCGGGCCTTCATATTCTTCAAGAGAGTTCGGTTAGTCCTCTCTACTTGACCGTTGGCTTGGGGGTATCCCACTGAGGCGAAGCGGTGTTTAATTTCCCAATGGTCGCACCACTTTTCCAACCCCTGATCCGTAAACTATAGACCATTATCACTTACTAGGTTCCGAGGGACACCGAAACGGCACAAGATACTTCTCCATAGGAAATTGATAACCACGCTCGCGGTTATACGGGCCAGGGGTTCCGCTTCTACCCATTTGGTGAAGTAATCCGCTGCTACGAGGAGAAATTTCTTCTGTCCGGCATCGGGTATAAGAGGTCCCACTATGTCTATGCCCCATTTAGAGAATGGGTAGGGGGTTAAGTGTGGTTCCCATGGGGCAGCGGGCTGATGAACCCGAGGGGCGTAAGCTTGGCATGGTTTGTACCTTTTGGCATGGCTTTTGCAATCATTGGCCATCGTGGGCCAGTAGTAGCCTTGTCGAACCAGGCGCCCGACCATACTTTTGCCGCCCGTATGACTGCCGTATGTTCCCTCGTGGGTTTCCGCCATAGCTAGTTGAGCTTCCTCCTCACTTAGGCACCGAGCATGGGGGCAGGATTATGTTCTGCGGAATAATATTCCATCTTTAAGGAAATACCTGATAGTTTTTCTAGCCATAAGCCGTTTATTCGTGGAATACCCTTCTGGGTCCTGTAGGTAGATTTTGATTGGGGTCATCCAGTTGGATGGAGGATCTGTAGTGGAATTCACTTCGTGACTCTCGGCCTTCTCGGATTCGGTGACTTGAAGCAGGGTGATTTTCCGAGAGCGAATTACGGCCATCTGGGTGGCCATTTTGGACAAGGCGTCCGCCTCTTGATTCTCCTTCCGTGGGATTTGGACTATTTTGCACTCGTCAAACCACTCTTTTCGGTGGTGAACCGCCTGAAGGTATGTTTGCATTCTTTCTTCTTTAGCCTCATACGAGCCATTGACTTGCTGTACAATTAGTTGCGAGTCACTGTGGATGACTATCTTTCTGATATCACCTTCTCGGGCAAGCCTCATTCCTATGAGTAAAGACTCGTATTCCGCTTCGTTATTTGACAAGGGGTAGTCAACTCTGACCGCGAAGTGGAGTATCTCCTCTTCAACTTCTTGGTTTGCTAGAACTATCCCTGCCCCCCCCCCCCCCAATGGGTGCTCACGGAGGAGCCATCCACATAAATGTGCCACATGGGTGTCTTTTCTTCAGTTCCGATGCCCGTCATTTCCGTCACAAAATCTGCTAGGACTTGTGCTTTGACAGAAGGTCTCGCGGCATAAGATATGTCATATTCGGTGAGCTCCACGGCCCACTTTATCAACCTTCCCGAGGTCTCGGGCTTATTAAGAATCGCTCGCAACGGGTGTCTAGTTAACACAGTCACGGGATGGGACAGAAAGTATGGACGAAGTTTCCGAGCCGTGGTAATCAAAGCTAAGACAAGTTTTTCTGTTTGGGTGTACCTAGTTTCAGTCCCGAGAAGAGTTTTGCTCACATAGTATACTGGGTGGTGCTCCTTGTCTTGCTCCTTAACTAGCACCGCGCTTATGGCTTCCTCTCCGACTGATAAATACACAAAGAGCTCTTCATGTGATGCCGGTTTAACTAGTAAAGGAGGTTTCACCATGTAACTCTTTAACTGTTGGAGAGCTTTCTCGCATTGTGGGGTCCATTGGAACTCCTTGATATTGCGTAATACATTGAAAAATGGGAGTTCATTTTCTGCCAATTTGGAGACAAATCGGCTCAGGGAGGCCATTCGACCTGTAAGTTTTTGCACATCTTTGATGGTTTTTGGGGTAGGTAACCCTAGGATGGCTTCGGCCTTCTCGGGGTTGACTTTATTCCCCTCTCTGTAACCATGTAACCGAGGAACTTGCCCCATCTGATGCCGAAGGAACATTTCTTAGGGTTAACCTTCATCCCGAACCGGTCCATGATAGCCAGGGCTTTTTGTAGTCCTCGGGATGGTCATAAGCGGAACGGCTTTTCACAACCGTATCATCCACATAGACCTCCACCGTATTTCTGATAGATCCTGCAAACATTAAGCTTACCAATCGCTGATAGGTGGCCCCTGCATTCTTGAGTCCAAAAGGCATTACTAGGTAGCAGAAGGTGCCAGCATCAGTGATAAAGCTAGTCTTGTCTTGATCCATAACGGCCATCGGGATTTGATTGTATCCCTGGTTCCCATCCAGGGTAGACAAGAGTGCGCAGCCCGCTGTTGAGTCTACCAGTTGGTCAATGCTTGGGAGGGGATAGCAATCCTTAGGGCATGCGTCATTGAGATTTGTGAAATCCACGCACATTCGCCACTTACCCCCATTCTTCGGGACTAAGACCACGTTGGCCAGCCACTCGGGGTAAATGACTTCTCTGATCTGTCGTAGGCTAAGGAGTCGCTGAATTTCTGACCGAATGATTTTGTTGCGCTCCGGGCCCATCTTTCTCTTTTTTTGTTGGACTGGCTTGGCCCCGGGTTTCACATTAAGGAAATGTTGACATACCTGATTGCTGATTTGCTCAGGTGGGCCGTCTTCCCATGCGAAAATATGATGGAATTCTTTCAAGATGGGAATCAATTGGGTTTCCACTTCAGGCTCCATTTGGGTACCTACTTTGACAGCTTTCTCTGGACTTCCTTCTACAAGTTCCACCAATTTTAGCTCTTCCACAGGTTGTACTCGCACTTCCTCTGCTTTCCGTTTTTTGCTGTTTCCGAGGGTAGGTTCGTCCTCTTAAGGAGGAAGAGCATTCATGCGGCACTCCCGAGCTTTGGTCTGGCTCCCTCGGACCTCTCCGATACCTGACAATGTTGGGAATTTTACCTTGAGATGGAGTGTTGAAGGGATTGCCTCGAAGCCCTGAATGGAGGGCCGCCCGCAGATTGCATTGTACGTTCTCGATGAAGCCTCTACTACCCAAAATTTTGTGGGCTCCGTTCTTCGAAGAGCTCCCTCTCCCCAGGACATTGGGAACGTTACGGTTCCGAGGGTGTTGGAGGTTTCTCCCGAGAAACCTATTAACGGAACTTCGGCTACTTCTAATCGTTCTCTCCTTAATCCCATGGCTAGATAAGTGGGAAGAAATAGGACATCTACAGAACTACCGGTATCAACCACTATTCTTTGGACGTCAATCCCATATATCACGGCTTCTATTACTAAGGGGTCCTCGTGGGGATAAATTACTCCTTTTAAGTCTGCGGGTCCGAAGGAGATGCTAGGAAGCTTTGCACCTTGAATAGACCCCACGAATAATCCGTGTTCTGCCCTCCTAGCTTCTTTCAAATACTGCTTCTTTTTACCTTACGATGTCACGGAGAGATCTCCTCCTTCTATCATACTAATGGTACGTCCCGAAGGTGCGTTATTTTCGTACGTTTCTGGGGGAGGCGGTGGGGTCCGCTGCCTCGCAGTTTTCTCTCGAGACTTCCGATGGGGAGTCGTCCGGTCTCTTTCGTCCTCTTCCTTTCGGGGTCTCTTATAGGTATAACGAGGGGGATTTTCGGGGTTATTTATCTTGAGATAGTTCTTAAGGTATCCGGCCTCTAAGAGGCGGAGTACCTCCCTTTGCAGGGTGGTACACTCCTCGGTGGTATGCCCGTAGGTTTTGTGATATTTACAATACTTACCCGTATCCCTATTTCTGTCGGGGAACCGGGCTTCCCTTGGCCATCGCAACTCAGTGCTACCTCGCATCACATTGAGTACTTCAACGGGAGCAATGGTCATTGGGGGCAGGGAACCGGTTTGAGGAATTTCTTGACCGGACCACTCTCGTCTTTACGTTGAGGTGGTTTCCCTTCTCGGTTTCTCTCCTTAGCTTTTACTTCTCGTTCGGTGGATTCATGATGTTCATTGTCATTGTTCTCTAGGCGCCTCTTCGTGCCTTCAGCCTCTTCCACTAGGATATAAGTCTCCGCTTGCTGCATCAGTTCGTTCATATATGTGATATGATTTCCCGTAAGGTAGCGGAAGAATTCACCCGCCCGGAGTCCTTGTGTGAGTATATCTGCCAAAATGGTGGTACTAACGTTTGGAACATCCAGCGCTGCATCTGTAAAGCGCTTTATATATTCTCGTAAAGGTTCATTCTTCTTCTGTTTAACGGTGAAGAGGTGCGTGGCGGATTTAGGGTACCGCCGGTTGCAAGCAAAATGTCTCATGAATAGGTGGGCTAGTCGATCAAAGCTGTCTATAGAACCGGGTGCAAGATGGGTAAACCACGACTATGCCCATCCTCCAAGGGTTACGGGGAATACACGGTAGAGTACGTGGTCCGGGGCGGAATTGAGGTCCATCCCTACTAAATATTGGTGTATATGATCCTGCGGATCCTTTCCATCTGCATCCCCGGTATATAGAGCACCATTTACAGGTCGCATCCCCGCAGGGATAGAGGCTAAGGCTATCTCGGGGATAAAAGGGGATGTTTTAAAGGTAAGTTCTTCCTTAGGTCCCATTGTTTTTTTAATATCACCCACCTCTTTCCTAAGATCATCAAGAATTCCCCATATGGTATGATCCTCACCTGAAGAGGGGAATGGTGCGAGAAGGTCCGGAAGTACTCTTCTTCTCTCTTGTTGGCCCGTTCGGCGCGTTTCCCGATAGTCATAGTGTGCTTGGCCATTCTGTAGGGTTTCGTAGCGCCAGGGATCGGAGGCAGGGCTCCACCTAGATTGAACCCGTCCTTCCTCGGTCCAAGGATTTTGATGGCGAGAGGATCGAGGGGATAAATCGTGAGGACCCATGTATCCAGGCGAGGCCCTTCGGGCCCTAGTCTCTACAAGTCTTTCAAAGACGGAACGAGGAACGTTGATAAAGTCCCTTTCTTCGTATTGGCGATCGGATAGAGTTTCCTCCGAATGTTGAGGCTGGCAAAGACGATTCTCGCTGTGGAATAGGTTCTCCATGATAGGCATTGTTTTTGAACACTCTCGAAGACAAATCTTATGGCGTTCCCACAGACGGCGCCATTTTGTTAACGGTGGTGTATTTACGACCTAATTAACTGAATTATTTATTAGGGTTGGAACGCCTTTGTCCGTGGTTCAAAAACTAAATGCTATTTAACGGGAGAATAAACTTAACAAAAACCTTCATTCCTTTTATTCACTATGATCCGCTCTCCTTTCCGAATTAATATGTGTATTTCCGAGTCTATGTATGTTTTGCTTGAATTTCTCGACCTCTCTTACCTCTCTCTTCTTCCTCTGTTTATATAGAGTTTTCAGGGACAGGTGTCATCATGCATGTTTTTACAGGTGTCGCTATGCATGTGGTGGTGTTCTACACGTGTTACAATGTTCATTTAACCAATAAGATAACGGGTTTATCTGAAGCGTCGACTGTATTATTTCTTCTTCCGAGGGCTTTTTGGTCTTCTTCATGATCAGGGGTAAGCTGTCTTCTTTACTTCCGAGAGTTCATTACGTCAAATGGTGACTCGAGGGCTGAGTCTGAGTGTTCTCTTAGTGACAGTGCTTCTCCGAGAGGGGTGTATTCTGGGGTGTTTGCTCCAGGGTATTCTCCGAGGGGGTATTCGTTCATGGTTGATCTCCGAGAGGTTTTTAGCTATCGTGGGTAGGTGTTTTCTTTCTCCGAGTGCCCGGAGAGAGTTGTTCTGTAGTTGTTGAGTTATTGTGAAGTTCCGTCCTCTGGGTCGGTCGACAGGAATAATGTTCCGAGAGTGTTTGAGTTGGGAGTGCATAGCAAGGAAGTGTTTTCGTCAAGGTTCTGGGACTTGAGAGTCCATTGGGGCCCTGCTCTGTGTCGTGATGGATATCTGAATCAGGTGGATCCATCCGGGTTTGCTTTTTATCCGATGCCACCCTGATATCTAGTTTTGAGTCATCGTGATTTTCCGAGGGACGCTAGGTGCCCTCGTCGGATGGACATTCCTACCGCTTTGGGTTAGTAACCGAGCGGTATTGGTTGCACCCGATGGGCCTCCTCGTTGGGAGTGGGTACAACTCAGAGGAAGTACTGGTGACAATAGTATTGTCCAATTATTAATCCTTTTGACTTAGGACAAATACTCTCTTTAATCTCGTATTTTCTTTTATACGGTTAACAACATATATTCAGCATGTCGTCACGTATGACGACTAGCGATACTAGAGGTGGAGGTCGAGGTGGAGGTCGTAGTGGTGTATCGGGTACTGTTAGTGGTGGGCGAGTTAGTGGTAGTGGTAGTGTTGCCTGTGGAGGTGTTGGGGGTGGTAGTGTTGCCCGTGGAGGTATTGGTGGTGGTAGTGTTGCCCGTGGAGGTGTTGGTGGTAGTGTTGCCCGTGGAGGTGTTGCTGGTGTTAGTGGTAGTGGCGGTGTTAGTGATAGTGGCCGTGGTAGTTACCGACCTATACGGATTGTCCTATCGGGTCGTCGTGCATAGCCTAGCGATCCAGCCGAGCCATCCGTCCCGCCACTAGGGTCAGGTGACGGATCTACATCGAGGACACCAGCGGCAGTTATTTGTAGAGAATGAGGCCGCCGATTCAGCTTCAGTTGGGACTCACGTGCCCCCATCAGCCGAGTCTCGCAGACTTCAGACTCCACCACCTGTAGATGACACCGGAGCTGGACCGAGCCAATGGTTGATCGAGACTCCAGGACCGAACCAGACTCGACCCCTGAGGGGACCAACTATAGGGGTTACGACGCTTAAACCTGGGCAGAAGAAGCAGGTTATATAATTGAAGCGTGGTTGTTTTTCTAAACCCCCCGGTCGTGAGATCGCGAAGACGATCATTACACCCATTCGACAGTTTATGAGTGACTTTTGGCCCTCCTACTTGAAGGTTCTTGAGGATGTACGGAAGGAGATGTACGCGAGATTTACGGTGAGTTTTTAATTTATTATTTAATATTTTTTAATTTAGTGTATTAAATATAGTGTTTTTCAAATATTTTTTAATTTAGTTTATTAATTTAGTGTATTAATTTATTGTTTTATATTTATCCTTTTTGTAGAATATCTATGGGATCTAGCGGCCAGAGAGCGGAGATGTACATAGGGCATACCAGACGAAGGCAAGAGGACTTTACAAGCGTATGATGAACAAGATTAAGGAGCAGTACTTCAAGAACAAAAGGCAAGGAGAAGTATCGGGGCAAGAAAAAGACGTCGTGGATGAGCGAAACTTTGGAGGCTAAGGCGGCAGCACACTGGGACACTGAAGATCATAAGAAGAAGTCTGCGAAGAGAAAAAAGGCTAGGCGAGGCGGTGTGGAGGACGGCGAGGCGCACGCCACCTTTTACGGTGGTTCCATTGACTATGAGGAGATTTGGCGGCGACTGGTATGTTTTTTTAAAATTAAATATTTTATTTGTAGTTAAAATCTTAATTTTTAAGATTATTGTTTTTTTTTTTAGAAAATGATTGATTTGTTTAATTTAAGAATTTTAACATTTCAATTATAAAAAGAAATTTAACCAACTATTACTTTAAATTTGAAGGAGAGGAATCAGCCCAACCGCACGCACCATATCAGACATGACGAGATTTACAAGGCAGGTCATACGAGGAAGGTGTCGGGCACTGGCAGAGGTACATGCAGACTGTTGAGGCGGGAGTGGAAGTCTGAGGTGACCAGACTGATTTACGTAAGTATTTTAAATTTTAAAATTCTAGTTTACCACTTATGAATTCTAATTTAATTTTAAAATTATGTTTGAACTAATTTATCTTTTTAATTATCTTTGAAAATTCAACAGAAGACATACAAGAAGGAATTGAGGAACAAACATCCGGACGCCGTAGAAGACAAGGACTTTCCCGAATGGGACGCCGATTCGTGGAAGAAGGCCATAGGGAGGATCAGGAAGGGGAAGGTGCAGGGTATACCGAGCTATGCAGATCCACGAGACTTCGACATGGAGTGCGGTAGGGAGCCAGACTACAAGCGGGAGTTGCTCAGGCAGGTCCAGGAGGAGAACAGAGAGTTGAGGACGACACAGGACCTGAGAGTCGACTCCATGTTGTCCTGGCTCCAGGCTTTTAGAGAGGACATGCAGACGAAGACAGGTCGGCCAGTGCGAGTGCTTCCGACAGACTTGTTCATGGGGAACACTATTAGGAGCAGAGGCGGATTTAGGGTTCTGAGGCCGATACGTTAGAGACCAGATGAGTCAGGGAGTGGTGATGATCTCGATATGATGGTTGATGAAGCAGCGGACCTTGGTGTAGATGATGAGGGCACTGGGGTTGATGAGGGTGGTGATGGTGTTGATGATGATCCACTGGCGACCCTGGATGAGATGTGCGATTTGGAGGAGAGTTCTGGTGATGAGGGGGTCGTGTATCCGCCTAGTGGTGATGAGGGGAGGTCAGTGATCATGTGGCGTGTTTGTATTATTTCTTTTCAATTATGATATTCTGATTTTTCAACTATTTCGTTTTGAACTATCGATTTTCCGACTATTTCGTTTTTCATTTTGGTTATGGTTCTGTTGGTTATGATTGTGCTTTGGTTATGGTTTTGTTGTTATGATTGTGTTCGTTTTTTGTTTTGGTTATGGTTGTGTTGTTATGATTGTGTTCGTTTTTCGTTTTGGTTATGACTGTGTTGGTTATGATTGTGCTTTGGTTATGGTTGTGTTGTTATGATTGTGTTCGTTTTTCGTTTTGGTTATGGTTGTGTTGGTTGTGTTGGTTATGGTTGTGTTGTCATGATTGTATTCGTTTTTCGTTTTGGTTATGGTTGTTTTGGTTATGGTTGTGATTTGGTTATGGTTGTATTGGTTATGGTTGTGTTGTTATGATTGTGTTCGTTTTTCGTTTTGGTTATGGTTGTTTTGGTTATGGTTGTGTTCGTTATGAACTATATTTGTGATAAAACTAAGGTTGTCAATAGGGACCGCATTGCAGTCCCTAATGACATTAGCGTTGTCAATAGGGACCGCAATGCGGTCCCTATTGTCCATATTTGTGACCTAATTGCGGTCCCTACTAATATTCATACTTTAAAATCGATATTTTAAGATGGTTCGAGGTGCCGCGTTGTTTGTTTAGTACATAATAACCATTGTAATAGTTCAAATAACAATAATTACAACGGCGCATTGCAAATCCAAATATTATGTAAGGAGAACGGACCGCTTTGAAGATTCTCTTACTATTTTGTACGACGAATGTCATAATGGCAAACTAATTCTAAATACATATGTATGTATAATGATTGCTTGATCTAATGATTATACCTCATAATCATATCTATTCTAATATTAGTGAAGTAAAGCATAAAAACGAATAACAACTACAACTAACTAATAGTGATTAGTTGTAGAACATGAAATATATCTTGAACGGTAGTAACTCGCTCAATGTCAATCAATCTACTAATAGATAATTAAACTATTATGAGGTTGGTTTGGCAATCATTTATTACTTTATTTCACATGTTACAATGATTTTGGTTGCTAAGAATCACAAACACACCAACATCAATAAAAAAAAAACGATTTTAATGAAAACTGGTAGGAACCGCAATTTGGTCCCTATTGAGTCAATAGGGACCGCATTGCGGTCCCTACTAATATTCATACTATAAAATGGATGAATGTAATTAGAGACCGCATTGCGGTCCCGAATAACATGCATACCTTAAAATCGATGAATATTATTAGGGACCGCACATAGGTCCCTAAAATAGCAACAGGGACCGCACTGTAGTCACTACACAAATTTAGTGACCTAAATCCGGTCCCTAATTTTTATTAGTGACCTAAATGCGGTCACTGAATCCAAAAATTTGAAATTTTGGCAAAAATTTTAGGAGGAAAATTTGAATTTGTCAGAAATTTGAAAATTTCACCCTCCCCTCTATATATACTCACCACTCTTACACACCTCATTTTATTATCTTCAAAAAGCACCCAACACAAAAACACTATCTTATTTTCCAACACAAACACACTATCTTCTTTTCTCCATAAATCACCCAACACAAAAACTTTTCTTCTTTTTACCAACACAAATCTAAAAAACAAATCACCAACACAATCTTTCTTTTGTTTCTTTCTTTTACTTTCTTTTCTTACTTTTCTTTCAATTGTTGTTTTATCATTCATTTTTTTTTGTTTTCATTCATTTTTTATTTTCTATTATTAGTCATCCTTTTACATTCATTACTACTTTCATGTCATTATATTAACTTTTTTTTATTATTTTATTGTTTTGATCTTGTTAAAATCATAATTTTACAAAAAAAAGCAATAATATTTTGGATTTAATCTGGAATATTATTGTTTTTATTTTTATTTTTTCTGGGGGGTCAATAGGGACCGCAATTAGGTCCCTACTAATATTCATAGAGTATCTATGAATATTAGTAGGGACCGAATTGCGGTCCCTTTTTTTGTTATTAGAGACCGCATTCTGGTCCCTATTATAAATATTAGGGACCGCATTTAGGTCCTTAATATTCAACCAATAGGGACCGCACGACGGTCCCTATTTTTTTTCAAGAAGTAGCGACTTAAAAGTAGTCGCTACATCATGAAAAACAATAGAGACCTCCTCGCGGTCCCTAATTTTTAAGGCAATAGGGAGCAGAATGCGGTCCCTATTGATATTAGGCAGAAATATCAAAAATGCCCGTTATCTTTTTAAGCTGCCGAAAATGCCCGCTATTTTTGCCAAAAATGCCCGATTCACTGTGCATTGCCTAGTATCCGCCAAATCATCCAATTGCGTCCTACGTGGCTACCATGTCATATTTTTTTTATTTTTATATTTTTATATAATTAACTATATTATAAAAATAAAAAAACATATATTAAAAAACAAAATATTATAATTTTGATTTAAAAATATTTACTTTTAATAACTAATAATTTTTTTTAAAAATAGAAAAATAAAAAAAAAAAGTAAATACACCCCCCCCCCCCAATTTATATTTTTGTGTTATATATAATTCTAAATTTAATTTTTTTTAATAACTTATAAATTAAAAAAACATATATTTAAAAACTTATTAAATATAGAAAAATGAAAAAAAAAGAAAAAGAAAAAAGGAAACCCACCAGTCACTTCCCTCCACCCCACCACCACCACCAGCCCGTCAGCGGAACTCTCTCGCCGGTACACTCGCCTGAGATCGGAGGAAACACCAGCCCGTCACTTCTCTCCACCCCCCGCCACCCCCTACCCCGCCCACCACCACCAGCCCGTCACCGGAACTCTCTCGTCGGTAGCACCCGCCTGAAATCGGAGAAAACATCAGCCCGTCACCGGAACTCTCTCGCTGGTAGCACCCGCCTGAGATCGGAGGAAACCACCAATTCCGACGAACCCAAAAAACCATCTTCGCCGGAAATATCGTCGGCGCCAGAGAAGTTGGAGAGCAGCCGGGAGGAGGATTTACCCGATGCGGAGGACGAGGAGGACGACGGGTTTAGCACCTCCCACGAAATATCGGCGAGATTTTGGGGGGTGGGGGGTGGGGGTGGGATGCGTGGAAGGAGATGACTGATTTTTCTTTTTTTTTTTTTTAATTTTCAAGTTTTTCAATCTTTAAAAAATTAAGTATAAAGTTTTTATTATTTAAATATATAAAGTTTTACATTTTTCTGTTTTTTTAAAAGTTTTTTCTGTTTTTAATTTTTCTGTTTTTATAACTTTTTAATTTTTTTTGCTTTTTTTTAAAGTTTTTTAATTGTTAATTTTAAGTTTTTTTTAAATTTTATTTTTTTTAAGATTCCAGGTGTAATAAAAATATTGCCACGTAGGACGCGATTTTGCCACGTAGAACGCGATTGGATGATTTGGCGGACACTAGGCAATGAATAGTGAATCGGGCATTTTTGTCAAAAGATAGCAGGCATTTTCGGCAGCTTAAAAAGATAACGGACAAAAAGTAAAGTTGGTAAAAGATAACGGGCATTTTTGACATTTCTGCCTTGATATTAAGTCATCAGGGACCGAAAAGCGGTCGCTGATTTTCCGGTCCCTATTGACCCTCAATAGCGACCGCCTTGCGGTCCCTTTTGACAAGCGACCATGATCAATAGAGACGCGCAATAGCGACCCAAAGGCGGTCGCGAGGCCGTGCTGTCGGAAATAGAGATTTTTGTTGTAGTGTAAGTTGCGAGTTTAAATTATAGAAACATGCATAAGTTTAAATTTATGGTGATATATACATAATATGTGAATATGAGAAATAATGAATATACTGACTTAGCCAGAGTGCTGGTTGCTTAATTTTGGTCAACGAGCATGTTTTAGTCATTTGTGCATTCAGTTAACTTCAATTGTTATCTCACTACTTTGACAAGAAATTGTTTTACTTAAACAGTATTGCTAGTCTTTAATTTACTTCCCAATGTGACATACGTTTATTAGGTGTAATTTAATATTTTGGGGAATTTATTATATGCACCATAGTTAATCAATTGCTTAATCAGTATAATTTATTATTAAGTAGTTTTCATTCGTTGAAAGACATAAAAACTCTTCTATTTCGAGAGTCAATACCATGCGCTTCGGTTTTTCTATTCCACATCCCTGTTACACTATATGTGCCACCAATTAGAGATTGACACGTATCATTGTGGACTAGGTAGAAAATGCATCAAATCACTACCTCCTTCTTCTTCCATACGGATGAAAGAGAAAAGTAAGAAATAAAAAAATAAAAAAATAAAAACAGACCAGCTGCTTATCGTCTTTCCAGCTCCACCACGAATCACCATTGCACAATTTTTACAATTACAAGAAAGAAAAAAAAACAAGACAAGCTTTCCACAGTGACAATCCTAACGGCCGCCATCACCGCGACCTTCTCCGATGCCGCTTCTCCTCCCTCGCCGTGGTAAAAAAACGTGCTCGAGCTCCTCGATACCGGCGTCTCGGCCGCCAGTGTCGTCATAGGTATGATCGCGCGTGAAACCTTGACAGTTTGCTTCATCCGGGTGAGCTTTTCGATAAAGCACGGACTCCGGCGCCGGAGAGCTTAACGTCGTCGTCGACACTCGTCGTCGTTGGCTGACTAACCGTCGTCGGAACTCGCCAAAAAAGGTCGCATCGCTGTTTGCGTCTCCACCGGCGCCGCCCAAAATCTCAACTGACGGAGCGTCGTCGGAGGGATGGACGTCAGAAAACGTCGGCGGTAAGAACGTCGGAAAACGTCGGAAAATGGCGCCTCTCAAATGTGAATGACATTCTCAGTGATGGAAATTAAGAGAGAGAGAGATTGCAGAGGATCTGTTTTTATTTTTTTATTTCTTTATTTCTTACTTTTCTCTTTCATCCGTAGGGAAGAAGAAGGAGGTAGTAATTTGATGCATTTTCTACCTAGTCCACAATGACACGTGTCAATCTCTAATTGGTGGCACATATAGTGTAACAGGGATGTGGAATAGAAAAACCGAAGCGAATACCATGACCCGCCCCCCCCCCCCCCCCCCCCACTCTTTTTCTTCTATTTCAAGCGTGTATAGTATGATCATTTTTTTTTATTATTCTTTTGGCTAGTATAAAAAATTAATCATATCATGGAAATGAGTGTTTTTTTGTTTTTTTTTTTTTTAAATTTCAGAGTAGGACTTGGATTCCTTTATTTGGACTCTCTTAACTATAAGATCAGAATCCGTTTCAACTTTCAACTCAAGAATTAATCTCGTGCAACTTTGACCAGCATCTTCCTACACTATATATGACAAAGATATTACACCGGATAATTAATTACCAAAATTGTCGTAGTTTGTAGTTAATAGTTAGTAGTTAATAGTTAGGAGTTACCACTACTTTTCACTATAAATATCAAACAGCACTGTTCTATTAAACCCATATCAAATATAACCCAACTATAATATATCACACACATATCATCACTTTTCAAAATTGTTTTTATTTATACTCCAAAATGGCCTTCAAGTCACACTCTTTCACCATGATTCTGATTTTCTTGGCACTATTCGGCATCTCCACCGCCATTGATGGTCGAAAATCGCTAGATATAGCCGCTTCCAAGGTGTTCGCAAATTTAGATTCTGATTATGCCCCAGTGGACCCCTCGGACCCTAAAGTTATTAACATTGCTAAAATTGTTGTCCAAAATTATAACAGAGATAATAACGTAAATTTGAATTTCGTCGTTGTTCTTGAGGCTTTTATTTATGTGAAATTTGCACCAGGGACCAAGTACGGGCTTAGCATTCTAGTAAAGGATGGCGCTACTACGAAGACCGTAGACGCGACCGTGGTGGTGGGGGGCAGAAACTCTAAGACATTAGTTGTCGAACTTTTCCTGAAAAATTAGTGATTTTTATTGCATTGTTCCGTTACTTATGAAGATGGATTGCAATGTACTCTAAATTTCTACAAGAGATATTTGAATCTTTAACATTTCAAGTTGGATCTTGTGTGATTATGATCTAAAGGATTGTCTTCCTTTCTTCTCTCATTTAGTTTTTGAACTAGCAAGTAGGGTGCTCGAAATGATATTATTGTATCAATAATTTGGTACTTTTATAAAAAGCTTAATTCACCAATTTATAATTAGGATTGTTTGACAAATCAATTAACTCGATACAGCTCGGTAATTGTAAAACTTGGTTTTGTAACGTAACTTTGACTATTGAGTATTTTTGCCAAACCTTTTTTTAACATTATTCATCAAAGAAAAAGATTCAGAAAATCCATCATTATAGTGCTTCATAAACTAATAAGAATTGAGAAAAAACATGATAAGAATATACTTGAGAAAATCGATGACAAGCTTAAGAAATATATTATCAAAAACACAACAAGATATTATGAATTTAACTCAAAAATCTCATAACTTAATAACCATCAATGCATCTTAAATATATATCATATGACACATTAAGAAAAGAAAAGAAAAACATCAAATCAACGTAGTTCGAATATAAATTAGTTATCCATAAAAAATAATAGGGTGGATGTTGTATTCCCCAATATAATTCTGAATTTGATGTTAATGTGTGCGTAAAGTGTGAGTAACAGTACTCTAAATGACTCATTTCATTTCTTTAATATCAAAATTCATGATTTCATGAAATTAGATGTTTATTGATGATCGAAAGATTACGAAAGTTCATAAGAATCTATTATAGATTGAATAATTTTATACAAGTCATTGGAAGGAATGCTTTCTTATATACTAGAGCTCATATCTATAGTCATTGGAAGGTATTGCAGCGAGCATTAACTTGATTGTTTTCCCTTTATGTTAATGGACGGAGGTTTGTGAATCTGAGAAGCTGTTGGGAACGATTTAACCAATACTAAAGTTTTCCATTTTGCTTAATTTAAGACCCCTCACCCTCAAGATGTTTGTGGATATTATTCATGCCCAACTTAGACATCATTGTCTGAAATAGTTGAAGCGCCTAAGGTTTAGCGAGATTGTCATCAACTTGGTGCATGTTTAAAATATGTGAACTTTAAGGTGTCCATCTTGTACACTCTCTGTTACAAAATTGCAACCAATCTGGATGTGCTTCGTGCATTCTCGATTCACGATATTGTTTGCGATGCACGCTGTACTATTGCTGTCAGTGAAGAGAATTACAAGTCTAGTTTTAGATTGATGCAAATCCGTGAGGAGCTCAGATAACCAGATTATTTCATAGGCAGTGGAGGCAAGAGCTTGATATTCTGCTTTAGTAGGGAGCCTACTAACAATAGGTTACTTCTTAGCTTCTAGAAAATCAAGGAGTTACTAAGATAGATTGCAAAACCAATAATGCTTCTTTTTTATTTCAGGGCAAGAAAGCGCATTCACAATCACAAAAGGACTTGCGATGTATTTCTGAGTTTGCTGGATAAAAAACTCCTAGCCCAAGGCAGAATTTGTAGTACCCCAATCTTTGATTTTTCTCTTATAGTTGTCTTTATATTCCATGTTATATTAATTTAAGTATGATGACTATATGATAAAATATTATCCTAATAGTCGAAAATTAGGATATGCATACATAAGAACTTGGGCTTGTACAAAAAATAAAAAATAAAAAGGTGTTACAATTACCCCAAGCCCATGCCACAAAAAGCCCAAGACATATTGAAAGTATATTAGTATATATATACATATATATGTTTCATTTTAATCAAGTTAGGGTTTTAGTCCCTCCAGATCCTTCTTTTCCTTTCTTTTCGTAGACCTCCAATCTAGGTCACCTAATCCTTCATGTTTAGAAAGTTGTAGACGCACCAATCTCGCACTGGCGACTTCAGTGCCCGTACTTCGCACTAATACGCTTTACAGATTCTTAGTTCTCGCACTGAGATTTCTTAGTTCTTATGTTAAAATCTAATGAATAATCATATAAAATTGGTAGAAGACATACAAAAGAGTCACATTAAAGAAAAGTTGGAGCAAGAGGAGAACCAAACCAAGTCAAAAATTAAATAATTACAAAAAATTTGAAGTGATTTAAGGCTTATACATTTGTCTTCCACCATAATAATTTAGAAAATATTGTACAAAAATTAATAACAGTTAAAAGTTATGTATTTTTTTATTATAATCTATTTCTTTGTGTGAGATTATATACATACTTTTATCTTATATGTTTATAATATACTAATTTACGTAATAACTGTTCATTTTTATATATAAGTTATTTTTCTTCTTTTTCTAAAAACGTATTATATTTGCGCACTAAAAATGTAATTTTTTAAAATAGCCGCACTAGCGCACCCGCACCCGCATCCGCCTCAGGTGACTTAGCCTCCAACAACATTGTGAGACATAGTACTTACGTGGTTAGTGGAAACAAATTTGATCATTAGGTGAATAATATACTTTATTGGAGGATAGCTTTCAAAATTGGAACTAGCGGATACATGGATTAAATGGAAACTTAAACCTTGTTCCTTAAATAATATTACTCCTTCACTGAATATGTATGTACATGCAACCGTATGTGCTGCTGCCAAGACTTGACATTTAATTAGTAGAGTAACATATTTTATACCTTAATTATAATTTAGAAATGGAAATTGAATCATAGTTAGCATAACGGTGAAGGCTACCACCTGCGGTACAAATTAGTCATGGTATTAGAGATGCTATTATAATTAATATATTAACATGCAGACTGAACGAAATCTTGTAAATGATTGACATCAATGTAAGATTAAATAAGTGAGTAATAGAACTTAGTGTCTAGTGATAACTAGGATTCGAAACTAGACATAAATTTGAGTAGCGTCCATTGATAATATTTCTAACTTCTTAGATGATTACAACTAGGCGTCGACTCGCATTTGCTCGCTCGCTCTTTAAAGTCGTGTTTGAGGTGAGTGTTCCTAAACGTTATTATTTTTAAAGCTGGAAGGAATGCGTGTATGTATATCTATATTCATTATATGTATATTTAACCATGATTCCCTGCATATTGAACTGTCACTTCTTCAAAAAAAGTTGTTTCTGGAAGTGTCCATTTCTTGAAAGAAGGTTTCTGTAAATTGGGTATTCGAACTGTTCAGTTTTGTAAAAGGAAGTGATCCGCACATTGGTTAAATGTTTTAAATGGTTAGAATCGATATGATGAATGGTGTCCCGTTGGGTTGTATTTAGAATTGACTAGACTGGATCCAGTGTTTGGTGTGGGAGTGCAGGGGGTACCGTCGGGCGGCGGCGGGCTTGCCGGTAGGATATTTTGTCCCCATGTGCCTATTCCCTCTCAAACATAACAAGAGCAGGTTGTGTCTTTGTCGGGTCATAAGATTTCCATATGTACCATGGCATACGTTCTTGATTCGAAGGTCGCGCCTTGAATGGAAGATAAGAAGTATTGTTATGAGGTGATAAGGCTAGCTGCATTAGCAGAATAACGTGGACACCGATCATCAAACGTAAATCTATTTTTTAGTTAAAGAGTTTTTGTTAAACCACGAAACCCTTGATTTCATGATTCTATTGCATGACATTTGTATGCGTTAAAGTTTCTTTTATTAAACTATTTTTAAAAGAAAGTTAATGAAAGAAAATGCAACATTCGCACACACACATGAACATTCAGTGAGATTTTTGTCTCATAAAATATTTTTTTTCCTTCCTTCCAGCTTTAGGTCCTAATCCATGTGAACCAGCTGAAGAGACAGTCTAGGGAGATTAATGAGTCTGCCACTAGGTGTATATATATGTAGATTCGAGCCAACATTCACCTTTTGAGGGTTCTAGGAACTTTGTGTATTGTGCTGTTTGTTCCCCTAAACGTTGTTTCTAGTTGTATGATCCCTAGATTACTCTGTGTGTATTTTGCAAATCGTTGTGACGATGTAAACTTTTATTGTTATAAGAATGTCTTGCTATTGTGAGTAGTTTCGTGTTATTATGAGTAATATGAACCTTAGTTTATGTTGGGGCGTTACAGAATTTGTGATACATAAAAACTTTATCAGTTGCAACGAGATGAGTTGTTATTAGTTTAGCCATGAATTGAGTAAGACACTGGATACTGAACTTCACATCATGCCTGGTAACGGTTAATGTATAGAGGCTGCCAACTATTTTTTAGTAAAGTGGTTGATCTTCCATAGGTGGAGCATCAGTTTAAATCAGTTTTGTTGTAGAGTCCATTAGGGTGTTGCAAGGTTTGCAGTCCAAGTATCACGATCTAATCACGATGTCTAAAGAGTTCCTTCGACTCAAGTTAATGGATTGCATGGCGAAGCATGTATTTTCTGAATATTTATGCAAATAAGTTTCTACGCCTACGTGTTCACAAGTGTAGGGTCAAGTAATATAAAATGTAAAGTATAGTTACTAACCAAGTATAGATCCCACGGAGGGTGTGTAAACTATAGTGTTTTCTTAATAGACAACAGTAAAGCAAATAATACGAAATTTTTGATTATAACTAATAAAATAAAAAAATAAGAAGGGTTGATTAGATTAATGAAGTGTAATTGAAGATTGGTTTCAAAGATATTTATTATGTGATTCATAGACAACCCATCAACTACCCCTTAGTTAGCTTCAACATGCTAAGTTCATATGTGTTCAACTAAATTACTTAAAGTCTAGTTAGCTTCACCATGCTAAGTTCATATGTGTTCAACTAAATTACTTAAAGTCTAGTGCGAGGCTAGTGACGTTAAATCTTTCTTCGCCTCCTTCTAAAGATCTACTCTCAAGGCGATCAATCTAAAAGAAGTTAAGTTTGGTAACCCATTCTGTAATATCCTACATTTTTCTTACTTTCCTTTTTATTTTATGTTACTCTATTTTTTTTTATTTGAGTCGTGACCGTATCTTAGTGTATATAAATAAAATGAAATTTTAGTCATTTAAGATTTGTATTGAACAAGTTAATAGTGGTGAGAATTAAGTATCTTGTTTGAGGACACACATAAAATAGAACTAAATTGTAAAAGGTCTTGTGTAATTCTAAGTGGTAAGAGATATGCCTTTGTTATTATAGATGATTTTTCTAGATATACATGGGTTGAGTTTCTTAAAGAAAAATCTGATGCATTCAACATATTTAGGATATTGCATGCTAGCATCAAAAATCGGTATGGTTCCTCTGTTTGTAAGATTAGGTCTGATCATAGAAATAATTTGAAAATGCTAGTTTTAGTGATTCTATGATAAGAACGGAATTTTCCATGAATTTTCAGCACCTAAGACACCTCAGTAAAATGGGATAGCTAAGAGGAAAAATGGGATAGCTGAAAGAAAAAATAGGACACTTCAAGAGATGGTCAGAGTTATGCTTAATGCTAGAAATTTATCTAAAAGACTTTGGGATGAAGCTTTAAATATTGCATGTTATATAAGTAATAGGGCTTACCTTAGACCTGGTACAAATATGACACCATATGAAATCTTGAATCGTTTGAATCCAAATATTGCTCATTTTCATGAATTTGGATGTGATTGTTACTTGTTGAATGATAGAGACTATCTAAGTAAGTTTGATCCAAAAAGTGAAAAGTGCATATTTGTTGGTTATTGTTTGAATAGTTTTACTTTTAGGGTTTATAATCCAAGATTGAAGACTATTCAAGAATTAGTAAATATAGTATTTGATGTTTTTACATTTGATACAGGTACTGATGAAGTTATTGTCTATGATGTTGCCCCAACATTGGAAACAGAGATTGTCCCAACATCAGGAGCTGAAGTTGGAGACACTAAAATTGAGATTGGTTATAATGTTGAACTGACACCTACTGATGTTATGCCAACATCCTCACAGTCTAATTCAGAGGATGACATTGTTGATGAACCTAGGAGAGCTCCCCTACTAGAATTCAAAAGGATCATCCAGCTTCACAAGTGATAGGTGAAATCACTGGACGCATGAAGACTCATAACAAAGACATGATAAACTATAAAAATATGGTAAGGTTGTGTGTTTGTATGGCTTCCACTTGCACTATGAATAATGCTTCCTGTTTTGTTTCTGCTATTGAACCTAATAATGTGAATGAAGCTCTTTAGGATAGTAAATGGGTAAATGTTATGCAAGATGAATTGTTGCAATTCACCAAAAATCATGTTTGGAGTCTAGTGCCTAGACCTTCTAATGTGAATGTTATAGGAACTAAATGGATTTTCAAGAACAAAACTAATGAAGATGGTGTAATTGCTAGAAACAAAGCTAGGCGTGTTGCACAAGGTTATACTCAGGTAGAAGGGATAGACTTTGATGAGACATTTGCTCCAGTAGCTAGGATATAATCTATTAGGTTACTTCTTGCTATTGTATGTTGTCTCAAGACTAAGCCCTACCAGATGGATGTGAAAGGTGCTTTCCTTAATGGTTTGATAGACAAAGAGGTATATGTTGAACAACCTAAAGGTTTTGCTGATCCTAAATATCCTAATTATGTGTATAAACTTGAGAAAGCTTTGTATGGTTTGAAACATGCACCAAGAGCTTGGTATGAAAGACTAAAATAATTTTTAAGTCTTGGGTTCAATAGAGGAGATGGAGACAGAACCTTGTTTATTCTAAGAAAGAGTTCTGATGTTTGTATTGCTCAGATCTATGTGGATGATATTGTATTTGGTTCTACTAACAAGTCTACTCTAGACAAGTTTGTTGAGTCAATGACAGGGACATTTGAGATGAGCATGATTGGAGAGCTGAATTACATTCTAGGATTGCAAGTGAAGCAACTAGAGAGTGGTATGTTCTTGAACCAGGAGAAGTATGCAAGAAACCTGGTAAAAAGATTTGAGCTCCATGAGTCAAAACCTTGCAAGACTCCCATGTCTTCTTCTGTGAAGATTACTAAGGATGGCACTTGAGATAATGTTGATCCGACATTGTACATATCTATGATTGGTAGTGTTCTATAT
This sequence comes from Linaria vulgaris, assembly GCA_948329865.1. Taxonomy (NCBI): domain Eukaryota; kingdom Viridiplantae; phylum Streptophyta; class Magnoliopsida; order Lamiales; family Plantaginaceae; genus Linaria; species Linaria vulgaris. The sequence continues at coordinate 80,270,668 of OX415252.1, forward strand.
CTCTCTGCCTCTAGACCAGATATTGTGTTATCTGTTTGTGTTTGTGATAGGTACCAAGCTGATCCAAAGTAATCTGACTTGATTGTTGTGAAGAGAATATTAAGATATATATATATCTGGAACTTCATCTTGGCATTTGGTATCCTTTTGATACAAATACAAATCTTGTTGGTTTCAGTGATTCTGATTGGGCAGGTGATATAGATGATAGAAAATCCACAAGTGGTGGCTGTTTCTATTTGGGAAACAATCTTGTTCCATGGTATAGTAGAAAACAGAATTGTGTGTCATTAACTACAGATGGATCTGAATATGTAGCTACTGGCAGTTGTGTTACCCACCTTGTATGGCTCAAATACACGTTTCTGGACTATGGGTTAGATAGTGATACTCTCCTCATGTTTTGTGACAATTTTAGTGCCATTAGTATCTCAAGGAATCTTGTTCAGCATTCTAGGACTAAGCATATAGATATAAGACATCATTACTTGAGAGACATGGTTGAAGATAAAGTGATTAACATTGAGTATATTGAGACAAATAATCAGCTTCCTGATATGGTTACTAAACCTTTAGATAGTGAGAGATTCTTCAGTTTGAGGAAGACTCTCGGTATGTGCAATATGTGAGAATGTTAGGACCAAGTGTTGATATAACACCACTGTCTAGCAGTGGTTAATGTTTGTGGTGAAGTATGTAACTTTTTGTTTTTTTGTGTTTGTTTCTTTTGTTTTTTTTAGTCACATTGATCCTTGTTTTGTCATATTTGATTGTGTGGTTGATAACTGTGATATACCGATCTTTCTAGCTTGCAGATTCATATCTAAGTTTTGAGAAGTTTAAATCTCTAATGTTTGTCTGAGGTTGTTTTAGCCTAACATATGGAGAAGCTGGGGTACACAAAGTTCACTACTTTGATGTCTATTATGTTGTGTCTTATTCATATGAAAAGGTTTTACATAACATGTGGAGAAGTTGGGACTCATGATGTTGACAATTTCAATGATATTCAGTTGTGCTTATTTACATGTTTCTATTTGTTTTAGCCAAGGGGTACATAAAAGTGGTCATTTCTACTAGGGTGTTTGGATTTTCGATTGCCTTCACTTAGTAGTACTGGTCACTTAGTGCTCTCTTGTATGCAGGTTGGTAAACAAGTATGCATAAGGAATTAGGGTATTGGGGTACATAATAAATGTGTTGCCAGTATTCAAAGCCTTTGTACTTGCCTAACTTGTTGCTAATAATGTTGTTAGTGGGGTGTGCGGAGTCTAGTGATGCCCTCATTCAGTAATGTCATTATTCTTTTTTAATAAACCGTTAGTTTTTGTTCTAAAGAGATAATGAAAATAGTGGAGATTTGATGTGATGTGAACAGTTGCTGGTTTGAAAAGTGATTCACTGTGTATACCATCTTTCAATGTTGTCATAACATGGTTGCATTCATGCTAGAACTGCATTGTTATTCCTTATTGATTAGTGTGTTTGACTAGTTTTGGGCTTAGGGGGAGTATATAGTCCATTTCATGTGTTGATGCATACTCTTTGGGTGACATATTGCAGGTGACGCACTATATGTGACCTTTTATGCTGTTGAAGTGTATTAATTCTCTAATTCATAACTGCTTATCTCCGTGTGTTTTCTATTTGATATGTTTCTTGGTCATGATTTTGATCTAAATCTTATGTTTTTGGTACTCACTTGCTACTTTGGTGAAGTTTCAGATATAAGTTTGGATATATCTCACGCTCTCACATGAAATTGCCTTGAAAAAGCCCAAAACCTCCAAAATTTTGGCTTAAAAACTTTCTGGTTTGAATGTTACTCTACTCTCTGATCTGAATGTTATTCCAACATTGCTATAGTGTCTGCCCAACATTGAAAACAGTAACTCATACTTTTGTTTAAAGTTTTAAAAACTGAGTTCTTATTGTTTTATTTGAAACTGCTCTGGTTACTTGATATCTTTAATTAACATGTGGTGAATTTTTACGCGGGAATAGAGTAGTGGGTAAACTTAAATGATCACATTCCACAATCTCACTAACATTCATCCCTTCTTTCTCCACTCTGCACGACTTAAATGCACAATTTGCCCGAATTTGTTTTTCTCTTATGCAATTTGTTTTCACTCTATGAAAATTACTTATAATCTCTCAAATTTTCTTTCAATTCTCAAACTAACATGGCAAGCAAGACTCAATTAGACACTCTTGCAGATATGACCTTGAATGTTGAGCAAACAACAACATGCACTAGGGTTGCTGCGTGTGAAGATGAAGAACGGCATGTTGCTCAAGTTGTTGCAAAACAACCAACGATTCCCTATCAATGAAGAGCAAAGAGAGATAAAAATATGGAATCTGAGTCGAGTGTTGCCGAACATCAGAAGCCTATACTCTTCAAACCAAGTAATCTGATTTTGAGGTAAATGTGGCTAACCCTAAACATCAAGTGAATATTGTTAATGCTATGATTGAGGGGGAGGGATTTGATTCTGGTAGAAAGAGAAGATCAATTGGATCTATGCCAATGTCTAAGATAGCATTGCAAAGAGCTGACGCTAGAAGAGCTCAAAGAGAGAGATTTGAGAAGAAAAAGGTTGATGCTAAGGTTAAAGCTGAGGCTGAGAGAGTGAGGAAAGGGAAATAGGTTGTAGAAGAAAAAGTGGAGGCAGTTGATGTTGATGAAGAGTAAGAGAAAGAAGAGGAGAAGGAAAAGGAAGAGGAAACTGCTGATGAGGAGTTTGAAGCTAATAATGATGATGATGATGAAGAAGAAGAAGAAGAAGAAGAAGTGTATTGTGACACTCTTATGGTACCCTACCCTGGTCAAGTTGCTAGGTATAGATTCTATCTAACGAAAGAGATAGATGATAAGGCTTATGATTTTAGAAAGAGGGGTATTCATAAAGAGAGGGTTATGGACATGGACAGCTTTAAAAAAAACCAATTATTTGAGTTGCTGAAAGCAAGAGGGGTTCAGAATTCAGTGAAGCAGCATGGTGATTATGCTCCTGAGCTTGTACAAGAATTCTACCTGAATCTCTCAAAATATGTCAGGTGTGAGTTGGCTCCCAAATTTAATAAAGCATGGTTGAGAGGACAAGTGTTTGACATTAGCCCTCAAAAGATCAATGAGGCTTGGGGACTGCCACATGTTGAGGATTGTAAAGATCATAGGCCAGATGAGGTCATTGAGGATATCACAGGTGATCTTGTGAGAACCTGGGTTAAACAATTACCAACAACAAAGCTCACTGCCCTAAGTGCTGTTTTGCACAAATGTGCATCTTATAATTGGCTGCCCACTAAAAATTCTACTGTTTTGACTAATGAATCAACTTACTTGGTCTACAAACTAAAGAATGGGCTTGCTATGAATATTGGGGAGAGAGTCTTGAAGGCTATGGAAGAAGTTGCTGGAAGGAAGCAAGGGATTCTACCATTTCCTTCTTTGATCACAACCCTGCTGCTAAAACAGAAGATGAACAAGAGAGAGTTTGGAGGAATGTCTATGAACAAGGCTGAGTTCATTAGCACTAAATCCTACTTATCTAGCACACGAGTGAAGGACTTTCCTTGGAATCCTGAAGATGGAGTTGCACCTGAAGAGGAAAAGAAGGCACAACAATTTTTTGGAGCTTCAGTGCCTCAATCTGATGAGGAAGATACCAGGGTGACAACAAAATCCTTTGTGGATTAGCAACTAACTTGGTATAGAAGTGCTTATGCCACTCTTCAGAGGGAAATTGCTTTCAAGGGAAGGTCATTGCAAGAACTGTATATTTTGATTAAGAACATGGAGGAGCTTTCTTCACAAAAAGGGGGAGAGTGATCCAGTTTTTAATTTTTTGATTTTTGGTATTTTGTTTTTTTTTTGATATGTTTTGTCTAGTTTATTTAGCTGCTATTTCTTGTCTTTAATTTGGTCTGTAATAAGTATACTACGTAGCTTTAACTGCTCTTAATGATTTTGCTTATGAAAATAGTCTATATTTGCTAGTTTTCTGTTAAACTTGTGTGCTGGTACATTTTGGTCTTGAGACAACATTGATGACCCAAAGTCAGAACAACTACTTGCTGAGTTGCGGTGATGACTTTAATGAATATTTTTGTTATGCCAAGTTAATTCTTGATAGTTTTCATTAAGGGGGAACAGTTTAGTAGGTTTAAATTATTATGCTTAATTGAAATATGGGCATATTATCTGTTATGGTACATGTTGATTGGTTTTGTGAAGAAAGGAAAAAGGGGGAGATTGAAAGTGTAAGATGTTCTAGAATCAATATTGGATAGATGTTGTGCCAACATCCAGAGGACAACATTGAAACCCGAAACATTCTTAACCTGAAACGTTGTTCTAAAATTCGAGAACATGAATAAAGTTTCCTAAGTTGAAGTTTCCATAATTCAAGAGGAGAAGAATGGTCAAATGCACGCGCTTTCAAATATGGAATGTTTTGGAGATCAAGTGTAACTAGGAATCTTTCTAAGATCAACTCTGAATTGAAGAAGGAGAATTTCCTTATTAGAACTCACTCTAATAAAGGAAACTATTATTCAAGAAGGAGATCAAGTTCAAGAAGGAAAGAAGAGTTCAACTAGGAAACAACATAAGTTACCAAATCTGTGTACAACACACCTTGGAGATGAAGTTTGAAGAAACCTATATATAGGGTGTGAAGTACATCAAGATACACAAGAAACAATATAGCTAATTAATCTGTAGAGATTATATCTTAAGCATTGTTGTGTGTTTCTTGCTTTGCAAAGTTTGTGAGTTTTCGAGTTAAGTCTAGGATTAGATTTAAGGAGAAAATTCTTGCCTGCTTTGTTGAGTTCGATCTATAAAAGAGCGAGATTGATTTTGTGGTGAGGAACGTCTTTGTTAAAACATGCGTGGTTATTTTGCCGTAAGGCTAGATTGTTGATTATTTATAATAAACCATTGAAAATTATCTTCTTGTGTTCTTTAATTCTGCTGCACATTATACTCTATCAAGAAGATTGTTTAAGATCAAGTTAAGGCAACGCCAGCTTAACTTGAGCTTTGAAAGTTGTATCAATCCCAATCCAACAATTTCAGTTATATCTTTACTTATCATGTTTTTCCCCATCCTTTGAGATGAAATACACATGTAGAGCTATCTATCCTTCAATTTAAATATTTCTCTTTCGAAGCCAATTTTTTTTGTAAATATTTTACTATTGTGAGAACCTCTGATTCCCATATTATAGGTTATGGTCCTCAACTTCTTGTTCTCTCACTTTTACCCTTATCCGAACATTGTTAGAATCATATTTATGTTTCATTAAAGTCCATAATATAATCGTAAGCTTCTCTTTTGTTCATGATATTGCCTATCTCATGTTCCAAAATAAAAGTATCTTACAATGAGTTTACGATCCTTCCATTAGGACAAATCTGCCTTAATTCCAAAAGTAGCATGCCCTTGTGTTCCAGTGGTGTTCTTCCTAAGTGTGATTTCATCAACTTTTTTCGATTCTTTTGAAAAAAGAAGGGAGACAATTCAAATGCCAGCTTTGTCCTCGTCTCAAAATTACTCCTAAAAATTTATTGTTTACATCAAGTTGGAAGACTTGCATTATCCATATTCTACTCTACAATTAATCAGTAAGATATTTCAGATGTAATGCTTGGACATTTTATGAGCACATCGGTTTTGTAAACAAATATATATAGTGAATTTGGAAACCACGTTCTTTTAAGAAGGATATAATGTAATATCCACATGTTTCTTACTCTCCTTTTTATTTTTTGTGACTCTAATTTCTTTTTTATTTGAGTCGTGATCGTATCTCAGTGTATATAAATAAAATAAAGTTTTAGTCATTTGAGATTTGTAATTGAATAAGTTAACACTACAAGAAAAAGGGTTTTTGGCTAGGACCATTGGCTACGGAAAATCCATAGTCCTTGGGCATTTTTTAAATTTAAAAAAATAAAAAGTTAAAACTCATTGGCGACAAATATATCCCGTCGCTCTTGACCATTGGCGATGGGAAAATCCGTAGCCATTGGTCAAAGGAGACGGGCATCCGTCGCCCATAGTCTACTAATATTTAAAAAAAAACTATTGGCTACGGCTAGAAGCCGCAGCCAATAATATAGGCAACGGGCTACACATGTCGCCTGTAGTCATTGACTATGGGCGACAGGCGTAGCCCTTGGTTAAAGGCTACGGCTGCAATCCATTACCCTTGGGCATTGGCTACGGGTGGCGTCCGTAGCCTTTGTGCCAAAAAAAAATTGAAAAAAAGATGAATTTTCTTTTTTTATAAATACTCCATTTTCATTCAAAATTTATCAACTCATTCACAACATATATCTCAATCTCTCTTATATAAATTAGTGTTTGTTTCATAATGGGAGATCGCAATCAAGCCTCTCGCCCTTCAAAAAATGTTGGTGCAACTAATCGAATTAGCCTTCAAAATCTTCAAAGGCAAAGTGTTCAAAATCGAGGTCGTAATGCCACCACTAATAAGCGCCACAATGTGGCCGAGCTAGGTGTTAATACACTTCCAAATGAAGTTTCGGTGATGGATCGACAACCCTTGATGGTGAGACCTCTTATTCTCCCTTTGGCGAGGGCTCTCACCACTCCTCTCAATGCACCTACATCTCACGGTTTGGAGGATGTGGAACCCAAAGATGAAGAGGAAAATGAAGACGATGAAGAAGAAAATGAAGACGAAGATGAGGAGATGGTTCTGCCACCTTTGTCGATAGGGCGTATCACTGAAAACGACCTAGTCGCTATGGAAAAACGGTTTAAGGTAAACAAGTACTTATTTTAAATATTTTATCTTTTATTATATTAGAATGTAAATATAATTTATACTAATTAGACATTATTTTTTTCAAGGGAACGTATACATGGGATAGTAATGATAATGATGCGGTAGACTTTGCATTCAAGAAAACTGCACATGTACAATTTTCTGATAATGTTTCTCGGGTTAAAAGGTTGTACTATATCACTGAAATATTGCGTAGCCAATAGGCATTGGCTACAAAACTTTTCCGTAGCCAATAATTATTGGCTACGGAACTTTTTCGTAGCCAATAGCTATTGGCTATGAAACTTTCCGTAGCCAATAGTATAAGGGCATTTTGGTATTCCGTTATTGGCTGTGGAAGATCGTAGCCAATAGTCATTGGCTACGGCCATCCGTAGCCAATGACTATTGCCTACGAAGGCTTCCGCTACGGGCATTGGCTACGGATACCCGTAGCCGATGACCATTGGCTATGGAAAAAGGAGTTTTTTTAATCCTAATCAAAAACCCTTTTTTCTTGTAGTGTAATAGCGGTAAGAATTAAGTATCTTATTTGAGGATACACATAAAATAGGACTAAATTGTAAAAAGCCTTGTGTAATCCAAAATAAATAAATAAGAAAGAAAAAGGGGAAAGTATCCTATTATATGGTCATATAAAAAGCAAAACCCCCACTTTACACCTTACAATTCTCATCCACCATATGGGTAGCAACTTTAGGCATTTAATGCATGCATAAGTGGAAACAAAGATTTATTGGATCCTAGGGGGTTACTTACTGGGTTCCCCTCTATAATTATGCCACATGGCAAGTGGTTCTCGTGTTATTTTGCAAAACAAACCCCAAGTTTTGAAATATTATTTTATCACCATCATAGTTTATGGAAATAGTCCATTACGGCCATATCAGGCCCAACATGCTTCCGTCCATAGAAACAAATATAAAATTTAAATAGTACCTCGTTTTGACCGAATTACCGCCGGGTATCCCACCAGTTTTACAGTGCTTCACTAACCTCATGATAGTCGATGGTTCTGAAATGGTTCTTTCAACGATAAATAGCACAACCCTGGTTCGTTTCCTACTATGGGTGTAAGAAATACTAACTAAACTTGATGTATATGAAAAATAGAAGACGCGTGTTTAGGCAAAAGCCTGGATTTTATTTGATAAGTGGAGACTTATTTATTACATAATAAATAACCCCCTGTTGAGAGGAGTTACTTGTTTAACTACTCATAGTAGCTTTGTTTCCTAAATACATAAACTTCAAAACTAAAACAGATATAACTATTACAATACTTGTTTTCATAATGGAGAACTGAATACAATTTATTTCGTAAGAAAACAAAGGGTAATGTTCGATGCGTTCTGCTTTCTTCAGCCTGCCTATTTATAGAAGTCCTTCCGGATTTCAAATTTGAACTTCAATTCTTTCTGATGGATTGGTGCGTCACTGCTTATGTATCAACCCATTATCTATTATAGTCCCACCACTTTGGCTTGATTCCCGTTAGTGGAGGTTTTCCTCTTTTGAGTCACATGGCCTTCTTCACATGACTCATTTTCTTCTTGTCAGGTCCACTTTAAAATTGTATCCTCTTTTCATCTTGGTGGAATCTTTCTATGTTTTGAGGGGCCCGTCTTGTCACTATCCCACTTGTCCTTTTTCAGTGGGAATCATTTTTCCGAATAGGGGTTCCTTCTGGTTTTGGCATTGGGAGTAGATGCGATCCTTCCAATGACCAACATGAGCCATGTTGCAGAACTTTCGGCTTGTTTCTGGTGTGCTCGGAATTTCATTTTTCCACAATGCTTGCCATTTTGCTTCGAAGATTCCTTCGAGAAACGTTGTGCTCCTGCTCGTCATGGTGTTAACCATAAAAGACCCGTTCATCTTTCCCTGGAATATTTGAACGGATATTTAACTTTATCCATCTCAGTGAGACAGACCCAAAGTCCCCAAGCTCTCCTGGTGGTGACTTCATCTTCAGTAATAGGAGAGACTAGGTACTGTCCTTCTGGCGGTTGTTTTTCTAAATCTATTGCCTTTAGGTTAGGCCTTTGCAGCTTGATAAAATAACAGCTGTTGTGAAAACCTTTTCTTGTAATTTCAAGTCTTGCCGTCAAAAATTTAAATTCCAGGACATCTCCCCCATCGAGTGTATTATTATTCTTATAAGAATCATACACTCCCTTGACAAGCCATGCTGGTAGCTTTGATATTTTTAGGAATCTTGGTGATGTGGTGAAGACCGAGGCCAAACAGCCAAAGTCATACCATTCTCGTACACTTTCAGGTTTAGAACCCGGAAGCATCCACATCCTAAGATATTTTCCTGACCAGTCTGCCAATGTTTTGCCAGGGATAATACCAATCCCCGTGTAGAGCTTTTCCCACGTTCTTTGATACTCCTGCAAAGGAGAAGTCTCAGTTTCCTCGATGATAACCTTAGATTTCCCCGTCATAGGTCTAAGGCTAATCTCCTCTTCCTCATCTTCAACCATGGTTGCATCGTTTAATGCCTCTGATGTTTCCATCATTGGGTCAATGTTTGCCTCTATGTCTTCCTCGAAAGGATCAACACTAGGTCTCGTGTTCGAGGTACTCGAACTTCCTTTTTCGGGTTTTTGCCCCTACGCTCGAACTTCAGTTTTAAACTTTGATTCGGAGGCGTCTCGCATTAATGGACCCACGAGGCTATCAAATAAACTCGTATCATTGTGCATGGAAGCTCCCATGGCACTTCTAACCTTAGAATGGTCAAGTTCCAGTATGTGACCAGATGCCTTGGCATTAATAATAAGGCCTTACACCATCTTGTAGGTTTTCCTTGTGATGTTTCCATCTCGTTAGGATGGTATTGGCTTTATGTGCCTCCATCTCTCGTCAGAAAATCATCATGAATATTTTCATGAGTAATCACCATAACATCAAAATCATAGTATTGACATTCAGCTTGCCATCTCAAAAGTCTACTCTCTCGAGTTTACTTTCTATTTTATTTTTTAAGAAAGCTTTTAACACTCGTATTATCAGTTTTTAAAATGAATTTCTTTGCAAGTAAGAACAAGGACCATTTTTTCAAAGCCTTTCGAACAACAAAGAATTCCTTCTTGTTGATATGCCATCTTGTAGCATGATTATCCGCAAAAAGTCCACTGCAGTATCTACAGGGAACTTCTCCTTTTGGTTTGACTTTAGTCAAAACTGCTGCCCACCAATGATCACTGGCATCTGTATATAGAACCAGATCATCTTCGTCATTGGGTATTGCTAGTTTGGGGAGATTTTGACATACGTTCTTTAGCCGTTGTACCGTTCCCCTGTTTTCTTCTGTCCATCTAAACTCTGCATCTTTTTTTAGCAATGGACTGAAAACTTTCCTGTAGCTCGCTAGATTGTTAATAAACATTCCAGCGAAATTCACTAACCCTATAAATCTATGGAGTTGTTTAACCGTTTTGAGATCATCAGGGAACTCTCATACCATTTCAACCAAATGTGTTTGAAGAATGATACCAGATTCATCGATCTCAATTCCAAGAAATTCAATTTTTCTTGTTAGAATTACCGCTTTCTTTTTAGATAGCACCAACCCTTCCTTGTGGCATATGTCTGAGAAGATTCTCAGATGTTGTAGATGTTCCTTAATGTTTTTTGATGCTATAAGAATATCATCAACATAAAGAAACATGAAACCGAAATATTCTATGAAGAGATTATCCATCTTCCTCTGGTATATTTGTGGCGCATTTGCTAAACCCATAGCACATTCCAAATATAATGCCCTTGTGGGGTGGAAAATGCAATGTATTTCTTGCTTTTTTCCTCCATCTTAATCTGATAAAACCCCGATTTACAATCAAACTTTGAGAAGACCTTTGCATGATGAACGCAATTGATCAGGTGTTCTCGACTTGGGATATAATATCCATCGAACTCCAAGATTTTGTTATCCCTTGATAATGATGACCAATCTTGGTTTTCCTCTTTTGATTTCTCCATGATTTCGTACCAAGAATCCCAGACTGCTGTATGGAGAAACTTCTGGTGAGATCAGCTTAAGGTCCAAGTGTTCCTTAAGAATTTTCTGCATATCCTCTCTATCACTCTGGTTCATGAGGATAGGCTTGTAACTTACGAACTCACTTTCTTTTCCTTTCTTGGCTTCTAAGGATGCTTTGAGCTCGTTTATGTTCCACCATGCCAAAGGATCTTTGTTGAAGTTTCTTTGGATTTGGGTTTTGAGATCTTCCAGCGAGATTTGCTCTTCAGCGGTGATGTCTGGTTGAGGACCCTTTTCTAGGCTAGCTTTTAGGATCTTATTTGTTTTATTTTTGATCATTTCCTCGTTTAAGCTCCCCAGGCTTTCAACTCTTAGTTGAAGGATTGCATTACCATATTTTCTTTGGTCCTTCATCTTTGGGTGTCGAAGTTTGCCTTCATCACCACCACGCTTGCTGCGAAATGTAATGGGCATTTTCCTGTAGAATGTCTGACGCAGTCGTTGAACCAGAATTTTATGATCACAAGGGGTTGTGAAAATAAATCTTTGGGTCTTATTGTCATGTGTCAAGCGCTTGAACGTTTGGAGGAAATTGTTTCCCAGCAGAATGTCTGCTCCTGTATCTTGAAAATAAATTGGGGGCGTCTTAACTTTGTACCATGGGGTACCTCCTGCTCCGCCAATTAGGATTTCTGCTTGTCTTATCCCTCATTTGAAGAGGATAATCTTTTTAGAGAAATCTCTTCCTGCGACTGCTGGTAATTGCTCCTCAATATCTTTTGGAAAGATTCTTGATTTAGTTGTGCATATGCCGGCTCCTGAATCAATGTAGGCGGCAAAATACTCTGCTCGATATTTCTCATATAACATTCCAATTGAGATGTATATGGAGAATGGACTGGTAGTCATTGAAATTTGTATCTTTTTCCTTCCACCGTGAATTCCATTCCATCTAGTAACCTTTCCCAAGGTTTGTGTTCCTCAAGAAATTCCAACCCTAGAATTAATTGTTCTTGGGTTTTTCCTAAACGTCCCCCGATGGTAAAATCAATTCCACCTATTTTTAGGTTTTCTTGATTTCTACCCATCAATGGCTGCTTAAGGTAATACAAGGCATCACATGGGAGAGTATTATCCTTTTGGGTGATGTCAAAGATTACCTCAACCTCACACCATCCTCCTGGACATTGGAGTTCTCCTTTGGTTGTAAACTTGCTTGGTTCGAAGACGACTTCCACCATTGCTTTCTTTCCCAGTGTTAGCTTGTGCATCCTGCTTTCATGGAATGAGACTCTTCTTGGCTTGAACTTCATACTAGTGTTTTTGTTAACACTGGTTGATCTCTTATGATTATATCCATCTCGTGAATATGCGGAAATCGGAAATATCTGGTTTGACCGCATGAGCTACCTTTTCAGAGATTTCTGGTATCTCCACAAACTTTTTCCTTTGGAAAAGATCGGAATGATGAGTATTGGAGAGGGCATATGAAATATTGTACATGATAGAGTATGGCCTATTCCCTTCCTTCATCAACACTTTGTTTTTGAAATCTTGGTGGAGGGTAAGAACCCTGTTAAAATCTCAATCTGCTAAATTATAGCCAATATTTGGATAAATGAATGTTGCCACTTTCCTAGCAAATAGATTTCCCGATATTCCTCCAAGATAAGCGTCCCGTAGGTACCATATTCTCCTGTCAAAGATAGCGATATCAATTGGCGAATTGATCCCTTCTTTGAATGTTGCTTTGATCAAGATTCGTATGGCTCCAATATGGATCCATGACATCTTCTGAGCAACCTCTTTATTGAGCCGACTTAGTTCCTCCTTAATTTCATTCATATGAATCAATTGCATTTCCATCACATTACTTGTTAGTTCCATCAGGATTGTTATTTCTCCCGCCGTAACTTTGTAGATGATGTGATGCTTTCTTTGCCTGAGGCTTAGTTGTGCTAAGGCTCTTTCCATCTTTCCTATAGTGAAATTATCATAGACGTGGAGTTTTGGATCCTCTCGCATGATTCTCATCAATCCTTTGTGAGATATGCTAGTCTGTGAAAAGAATCCACACATATCTTCTTGCACTTCCTGGCGAAAGATTTCCTCGTCTTCAGTTTGATTCTGGTTCTGATTCTGAAGACTCATCTTGACACTCATCCTCTTCGTATATACTTTTGTCAGAAGGAATATCTTCCAACTGGTATACTTGTATGAGGTCTTGATAGTAGACAACTTCTTCAATTTCCGGTGTTGCCTCAAACTGTCTCACACCTCTTTTTTTATTCTCGGGGTAGTCGGTCGAGATGTGTCCCTTAGCCCCGCATGTCCAACAATTATAGTCCTTGAAACTTTCGTTGGCCCTTGTATGTGCTCGCCTGAAAGTTCTTCTTGTTGGCGTTCTACTTGTGCTTCCTTGGCTGGAATTTGTTCGTCCTCGATGGGTCCTGATCTTTGACCCGATTTGTAATTGTGAGCATTTTGTTTTGACCAGAATCTCCTAGGTCTCCATGAAGACCTTTTGGTAAAGCTTCCTCCTCTTCGCTCATAGGGATGATCTCTATATTTCCTCATTTTATGCTTTTGAGGAGTTCCTATGACTGTATGAATGCCATTATCATCACAACAAAGGTGAACTTATTTGTTGATTCCTTTCAGTCTCTTTTAATTCTTCTAGATTGTTGCCTTTTGGCACCATTCGCTCAGCTTGTCCTTGAGAAACATTCATCGAGCTATGGTATCCATTGCTCATGGTGTGTATTCTCGTAGCAGCATTTCTCTCCAGGGGCTTGGTATCTTTACGAAGAACAAAGAGATTGGTGTGTTTTCACTAATTCGACTTTTCCATTTGTATTCGGTAAAGCATTTGATATGTAGATCGACGTTACATATATCATGTAACTCTAAACTATACAGCCCATGTTCATATCTCTTGACTCTATCTCGATCGCCTCCTCCTATCTCGGGGTCCACGAAATATCCTTCTTCGATGAAGTAGATTTTGAATAGTCTGGCCATTCTATCTACAATCTCTTTGAGGTATTCTCCGGCTAGCACGCCTTCTCGTACTTCTGGAGCTACGTGTTCCCAACCAAGTTTAACCTATCCTTCGAGGCTCCTTTGTAGCATCATTTTGAACCCTTCTTTGTTGAGTTCTAAGGTTGCCGCTGCAATCCTCATGGCCGACGCCCATTCGTCGATTAACGTCTCTCGATTTTTGAAATCTAATATATCCAAATTAAGCATAAGCCCATAAGGATGTATTGGATCTAACTGAGACCTTCTATATGGTGTCCCATGGATTTCTGGTCTTCGAGGACGTGATCTGGTTCCTGTTACTACAAGAACAGATCCAGCAACAAAGTCACCCCGGTGTGTCATGGGTTCATCTTGCATTGGATTGTTAGATCCCAAACTCTCAGTGATTGTTGACATTCCCTGTAGAGGGTTCGGTGTTGGGACCATAGTTCCTTCTATTGTTTTAATATTTACGAGTTTTAAGCACGAAAATGATTCCGCAAGATTAGAGAGATCTTGCAGGTCGTCGTAATTGATCTCGTCCAGACTGATTCTAGACATTCATTCTCCTTATTAAAGCTTCCAGTTTTTCGTTGCTTGTTAGTTCTCGATGAACTTGTACCGCCTTGCCCTTTTGATATAATAAGGGTTAGCTTATGAAAGATGGTGGTAACCATCCTCCTCTCCCTTTTCCCGATGAGCTTGACTGGCCTCCAAATTCTTGACACGTCGTTGGACATCTTGAAGGTTTTCAAGAATTTCCTTATGATGTTTTGCCATGGTTTTCATCTGGATCTGGAGGTTTAGAAGGTGCTCGGGTACATGGTATTCATGATTACCATGTGTCTAAATCGTCTTTTGGATCTCTCTAAGGTTTAAGGATAACTTAAAGCCATCAGTCTCAATTTCATGAAAGTTTGGTGATCCCAAATTACTCATCTTGTTGATAGGATTTTACTATCATTATAATTCTTTTCTTGTTTTATGTTTTTCAGTTTCTCGGAAAACTTCATGTTGAGAATATATCTCGAACTTTCGTTCGTATTCATATTTTAAATTTACTCCTCTCTTAAGGTAATTAGATATTATTATAATAAATAAATTTCCACTTTAATAAATAAAACCTAGACTCTGATACCATTATGCTATATGGTCGTTAAAATAAATATTTCAAGAAGTGGGGTAATCATTTTGTAAAAAATATAAAATTTGAGGGATCATTATGTAAATAATTTTAAAGGAGTACCCACTGGGTACCCCCTAGGATACACAAATCTGAAAACAAGATATATGACATATGAAAGAAGTGGGTAGGGAGCCGTGATTGCCATATTATTAAGTAGAAACATTATTCTAGCTAATTCCATGAATATTATAATGTGTTGATGTGTGGGTATTGAAAACTAAATGATTAAAACTAAGTGCAAGCCTAATTTTGGCGTGCGTGTATTTATCTGTATGTATATATGTATGTAATCAGTAATCACATGTTATAGGAGGATTTGAAGAACTGATTAGTGAAATAATATATTGTGTACCTTGATTAAAGTCTAGAATAAAAATTCAAATATATTTAGTGTGACTTCGAAGTTATACACTACTGCAGCTAGAGCATGAATAATAGATAAAAGGTAGTAAATCACTACGGATTTTTTTTTTTGTGTCAGTAGTGTACAAAAAACGTTTTGACTTCGCGCTATATCAGTGTATTGCACCCCCATTGTGCATGAGGCACGCGAACCACGTGGGGGTTAATCTAATGCGAAGTTTGCATCATTGGGGGTTCGCACGAGTACGACCACATGGCACTCTCAGTTTGGTCATCCATTGCCTCAGACGAGTTCCTTTTTAATTAGTAATTTCCATTTACCAGTTCAGGATATTGCCTCTGCGAAGGCTTTGTTTTGTGATTCTTGCAATGTGAGCAAGTCTCATGGTTTCCCGTTTGAGAACTCATATCTTGTGGCAGACTTTCCTTTGCACTAATTATTTGCGAATGTTTGGGGACCTACCACTGTCTCTGTTGATGGATTTCGTTATTACTTGTTGATTGTTGATCTTTATAGTAGATATTGTTGGATCTTTCCTATGGTTGTTAAATCACAAGTATAATTTTTTATCAGTTTCGGTCTTTGGTTGACAAACAATTCGGGCGCACAATTACTAATTTTTTCAGTGACAATGGTGGAGAATTTTTGGCTTTAGGAGGTTACTTTGCAAAAAAAAGGCATTACTTGGCTTACCACTGCTTCCCATACTCCGGAACAAAATGGCATAGTTGAGCGTCGTCATTGGCACATTCTTGAAATGGGTCGTGCATTTCTTCATCAAGCCAAACTACCGCCATCATTTTGGTCATTTGCTCTTTAAACGAAGGTGTACCTTTTTAATTGCTTACCATCTTCCACCATTGCCAATGTTAGTCCTTTTGCATGACTCTTCGAGAAGGCTCCAAACTATCTCAAACTCCGCTAATTTGGTTGTCTTTCCAACCCATGGTTACGTCCATATGTCTCAGGCAATCTCTTTTATCCTTCACGGAAATGTATCTTTCCTTCACGGAAATGTATCTTTCATGTATACTCTCTATCTCAAAGTGCATACAAGTGTTGCGATCCCATTGCCCATCGTATGTTCATATCTCGGCATGTTTATTTTTGTGAGGATCAATTTGCCTATGCAAAGTTGATTTCTATCCCACCGGCTGAGTCGACCACACCCATCCTTGACGCACCGCCTCCTTCACTATCGGGTTATCTTTATCCCCTGTGTTATCTGCAAATCCAGTGTTCCTTATCTCCTCTAGACATTCTGCTTTTGATGTTGTGACATATATTGGGGTAACATTGCAACCAGTGACTTCGGCCACTGCCTCTTCTGAACACTCTACTTCTGATGTTGAGACAGATGTTGGGGCAACATTGCAACAAGTGTCTGAGGCCCCTACCTCTTCTGAACATTCTGCTTTCGATTTTGGGACCGATGTTGGGGCAAACTCGAATATAGGGACTTTGAGTCCACCCCGTAACGCACACCCTATGGTGACTTGGACCAAGAATAACATCTTCAAGCTGAAGTTGGTCATGCCGCCTCACTACATCACTTGCCACCTATTGTTGAGCCCACATCCGTTTCCTCCGCCATGGCTGACCCCAATTGGCGTGCCATCATGTCTCAAGAGACTAATGCTATTCTCCAACATGAAACGTGGGATCTTGTTCCGCATCCCTCTTATTCGAACTCATTGGATGCAAGTGGGTGTACCGGGTCAAACGCAATACGGATGGCTCCATTGACAAGTACAAAGCTCGCTTGGTTACTAAGGGCTTTCACCAACGACCCGGGATTGACTATGATTGGACGTTTAGTCCAATTGTTAAATCGGTAACCATTCGAGTCTCTCTTTCTTTTGTCGTTACCAATGGTGGCCCCTTCATCAATTGGATGTTAGCAGCCTTCCTTTATGGAACGCTATCTAAACTTGTGTTTATGCAACAACATCCGGGTTTCATTAACTCCACAGTCCCTAGTCATGTGTCTCCTTCGCAAGTCAATCTATGGTCTGAAGCAAGCGCCACGTGCTTGGTTTCAAGCCTTTCAAGCAATGCTCCTCTCTCTCGAATTCAAAAAATCATAGTCTGATTATTCCCTTTTCATTTTTCATAAGGACAAGGTACGGCTCTTTCTCTTGGTCTATGTGGACAACATCGTCTTTACTAGCAATGATACATCTCTTATATCTACAATAATTTTCAAACTTCAATCCACTTTTGTCGTCAAAGATTTGGGGTCTCTCTCATACTTCCTTGGTATTGAAGCTATTCTGTGTAAAGATGGTCTACTTTTGTCCCAACACAAATACATCAACGATGTCTTAGAGAGACATCGTATGACCGGTGCAAAACCTGTCTCTACTCCATGGCTACCACGGCTCCCGCTGCTAGCTCGGCCGACACAACATCGTGTGACATTCATACGTACTGTCAAGCTATTGGCGAGTTGCAATATCTCTCTTTCACTCGCCCGGGCATCGCCTTTTTGGTTAATCGGCTAACTCCATTCGTCTCGGCCCATACTGAAACCAATTTGACTGCGGTCAAAAGAGTCTTTCATTATCTTAAACGCTCACTCATGGGCTCCTCATTCGCCATCGCTCTACTCTTCCACTGCGTTCATTGTTTTCTTCGAGGACAACCCTATCTCGTGGAGTTCTCTCAAGCAACGGTCGGTTGCACGTTCTTCCATCGAAGCCGAGTATAGAGCCTTGGCAGCTACCACTTCCTAAGTCTTATGGCTAAAAAAATCTCTTATCCGAGCTTCGGGTTTCATTTCCAACCAAACCTCTCACATTTTGTGACAACATTGGCGCAACTCACTTGTCGCTCTATCCCGCTTTGCACTCCCGCATGAAGCACATTACCATAGTCATCCACTTTGTTCGAGATGTTATTAGCAAATCCCTTGTTTCCATCTCTCACATCAGCGCCCAAGACCAATTGGTTGACTTACTCACCAAAGCATTGCCTCGGGCTTGGTTTTCAAGACTCTGCTCCAAAATTGCCTTAGCCGACGGAATGACTACAACTTTGCGGGAAGTATTAGAGATAATAATAGCTAGTGAATCTTTCTTTATCTGTTTTAGATATGATATATTTTTAGTATCTTTCCTAAGCTTATCACTTACTTAACATCTTTGTATATAAAATGGTGTGATATTGTTGGATACTTTCAAGAGGGAAAATATATTGATGGAATTATTTCTGCACAAACCACGTACTTCGGTCAATAACAGCAAAGTGTCGCCTTTAATTTCTTATCTACTAAGTAAACGGAAAAGAGAAAGCTCATAACCCAAAAATCAAATTCAGGATACTGCAAATATACGTGATTACGCCGGAAAGCAAATAACATTAAATAAGAAGCTACGTCAACGTTTTTTGTTGCTATATATAAGTTGTAACCTTTGTATCGTTCAGGCAAAAAACAGTTACACATTCAAACTCTTCTTACTTTATAAATGACTACACCGTCGTTTTTCGCCCAACTTATAGTTCTCTCATTTTTGCTGTCTTACGATAATTATGTTCAAGTCTCGGCCACTAGAGGGAATTGGATCCCTATGGCTCCAGGGAACCCTAAGGTGGTTCTACTCGGGATATTTGCAGTGAGTGAACACAACAAAAAGGAACACGCTTCTCTCAAATTTGTACGTGTCATTAACGGAACCTACCAGAAATTGGGCCGGGATTTGCACGTGCGTCTGGTTATTATGACCAAACAGGCTAAACGTGAGCCACAAAGTTATGATGCGACGATAAATTGGCCATGGAGAAAATCTGGAAGCCTCACTTCTTTCAGAAGAAGTTAACAGTGAGACTTTGGGATGAAAAAAAATAAATAAAGAAGCATATCGTGTATTCCATTGAATCAAAAAGTAGTCGTCGAAAGTGTCTCGATTAACGGGCTTGTTTGCGGACCTTTAATTTATGAATTACAAAAATACTGATACAAATGACATTAGTGTTGGTCGAGTTGATCATAATTATTTACCTTGCTAGAATAACTATATTCTATGGTGTAATCAGTTATTACAATTACTGTAGAAACGACGTCATGCTAAAGTAATGCACATATACACTTACTCTCAAATTCCAATAAGAAGTTATATATATGAGAAATTACATCAATTCAAACCTTTTATATAGTTTTATGATTAAAAAATTAAATTTATCAAATAAGAAACATAAAGGTTTATTTTCCACATTTGATATTTTCATAAAAATAGTTTTTCATACAACATAGAGTTAATTTAAAAAATCTCAGTAATTCTCAAAACATAATGATAATAATACTGGAACCATAAAAATCTTGTTGAGCCTATTTTCTACCTTAACAAGAAAAAAAAACCGTCCCAAACGTTATATATTCTATATTCCTTTAAACTGAAATAAGTATTATTTTTGCATTGTATTCTTTTGCAGCTGCTAATATATTGCTTTAAGGAACTACTCTTAGTAGATTGGTATAATTTTGAACACTACACAATATTTTCAGAAATTTGTTATGAAGAATAAAGAATATTTTCAATGATGGGTAATATGTTTTATTATTCATTTTAGGTTATGTTTTAGATTCTACACTATATTAAAAGTTTGATTCTAAATAATACTTATGTTTCATCAATACAAGGGCATTAATATTTCATTGCATTTAGTTATCAGAACAATTTTTCCTAAGAATAATAAATGGAAAATGTCTGTTATGAAAGAAATTGACAATGATGGTGTCGTTGGGAAATGAGAAAGCAAAATAGCCATTAATTGAAAAGGAACGTGTCACGAGAATAAGACTCACCCCAATTTCTTTATACCCTATTTGTGTACCCTTTTATGTACGCTCAATGAAATTAAGACCCATGTCAATTTCTGGCCAAGTTGTACATTAAGTGGAATTAGTGGTCAAATCCATTTAAAATAATGCATAAAAAAATTAAGAGAGAGAAAGTACCTTTTACCCTTATCATACGAAAAGACACGCACTCTTCACCAAATTCATCTTTTCACAATTCTTTTTTCAAACCCTACTTTTGATGATTGTGACAACACATTGAGTTGGATTGTATTGCAAAGGTAAAATTAAATCACTACTCTTATTTCTCCTATTTTAAAAACGTACTTTATTTTTGTTTTTGATTTGTAATGTATATTTGGTGCTTTATTCAGATTATTCTTGTTTATTTTTTGAGAAATTTTCAATTTAGTATTTTCCTTAATGATGATTGTGACAAGACATGGGTGGTATTGCAAAGGTAAAAGTAATACCTCATTTCACCTATACTATAATACCTCATGTCTACTATGTTGTGCAAAGTAGACATGTTTTTTTTAAGTTTACAGAATTATATTCTCTTCCTTTTTAATGTATTATTCGTTTTAAAGTAATAACCTGCTTTCTTTTTTTGTCTAACTTTATTTTTCAGTTACAATACACCTCCTGTTAGTTTTTCTTTCTTTCTCTTTTTGTCTCACTTTATACTAATGCAATGTATCATTTTTTCACTTTTCAGATGAAAAATAATGTTGAACCCACGGGAAATACAACTTCATGTCGCAGGTTGGATTTTGAAAAAGAAACTTATTGCAGTGGTGCTTCCAAAGAAAATAATGCAAAAGAAGTTGAATATATTGATCTCAAAAGAAATAAAGACGACTTCAAAGATGATGGCTCCAAAATTTCTGAAATCAAAATTCCCGAAGTCGGTATGCAATTTGACACTGAAGAATCGGCTTGTCAGTTTTATAATGAATACGCACTTGCACTTGGTTTTAGCATTAGAAAAGCGTCGTCGCATAAAGATGGAAATAACAAGATTTTGGATAGAAGATTTTGTTGTTCGTGTCAAGGTCGTAGAGTACATGATAAAAGAGATGAGACTATCAAATGTCCTCGACCTGAAACGAGAACGCTTTGTCGAGCACATATGAGAATAAGTGCACGTCATCGTGGAAAATATGATGTTGTCGGATTTGTTCCTGAACATAATGGACATGATTTAGTTAGTCCAAGGAAATCTCATTTTTTGAGGTCTCATAGAAGTATCAACGCAGAACAAGCAACACAAATTGAGAATCTTGAAAAGTCGGGGATACGACCAAAAGCGGGAATGGAGTATATGGCTCTAGAAGTAGGTGGTCGTAGGAATGTCGGCTTTCTTGTTGAAGATATGAGGAACTATTTGAATTCAAAGAGAACAATGAACATGGGAGAAAAAGATGCAGGAGGCATACTTAATTATTTGCAGCTGAAGCAATCACAAGATCCAAATTTCTTCTATGCGCTTCAGGTTATCAAGATGATTGAAGAAATTGATACAATCTCGGTGAATAAAGCTAGTTCAAAATCGAAAGTCGAATCTTCTCATGGTCCCAAATATGTAGTTAAAAAAGCTTGTGTATCCAGGTTGGCAGAGAACCAATCTCCCACCTCTCCAATATTAGAGGAACAACAAGAGCAATTACCTATAGTTGGAGACGATAAAGGTGAAAGCTCCTTTGATGAAATAATGATACAAGGATTGAAAGTGAAGCACAATGCTAAAGTAAGATCTGGGAAAAGGATAAAGAGCGGCTTGGAGCAAGCTATAGGCAAGAAGAAGGGGAAGCGTATTAAAAGTTTGTCAAACAAGTCTTCTCCTAATGATTTCTTTGATACTAATGGACAAGTAAGTTGCATTTTTAACGAACTACTAGTATAAATGAGATTTGTGCCATCTCATGAGATCTATCAATTATGTTAATTATATTTTCTTAAATATTTCAACTAGTTGAGTAGTTTTATATTATGAAATCATGTGTAATTGATGTATATTGGCAGAAAATGAGTAGCCGCTCAAGTTCAATGGTTCAAAGTGTGTCATACCCATTGCAACAATCTTTATCACAACTTCCACAGGTTTGAACATGTTATAATATAGTTAAGTAATTTTACTACTTTTGCATGTGAGTATTTTTTTTTTGTTACTATCTTATGGCCTTTTGTCATTTTCTTATCTTTGAGCAGATTTATTAGAATTATCATGTTGGTATACTAAGTCATACTTCAGAATAAATTCAAGTATATTTTTTTCACACGTGATCATATTCTTTACTAACTAATATTTTTGTCATTTTCTCATCTTGGAAAAAAAACAGAACTACATAGTTGGTGTATCTAATCAGAATTGGGGCATACTGAATCATGGCCGCGGCCAATCTCTTACAGACATACGACCAGCTTTGGCACAGTTTGCCCAGGTTCTCATATTTTTAGTTTTACTTATTATGATAATATTATTTATTAGTTTTCATGTGTGAGTGTGTTGTTTTACTTACATTTTTTTCTTTTCTTGAAAAAAAAAGAACTATCAAGTTGGTGTAACTAGCAGAACTTTTCACCAAAATTTGGATGTACCTTACAATTTCGGAGGTCATACGCATTCTTATGTTCCTGCACCACAAACCATATATAGGGGTAAGTTTTCTTAAATGCAATTTGTTCTAGTTACCAATTGAAGCCAATTTAATTGTATATTATTATGTTATGTTTTCGAATATCCTATAGAGATGTATATATATATATATATATATATATATATATATATATATGTATGTGACAGTTGGGCACTTCAAATGTACATCAATCCACTTATCTTTACTATAATCCAATAAAAGAGCAAGATAAGAGTATTAACTTGACCATGTTACAACAGGTGACGTATACAATATTGAATTTGTACTCAAAATATCTATTTTTATGGTGAAATATTGTGCATCTGATTACTCATTGTTTACCTGCCAGGCCCAAATGCTCCACCAACAAGAGTTTCATAGATTCAGGATGAAAGATACAAGTCTTGAAACAAAGGAGCAGAATGCTAGCAACAAAGACGGTAGCTCCAAGTAGTGTAGAAGACAAAGGAGTGCATAGTTATATGTTTTGCTCTTTTTATCTTTATCTCATATGACTCTTCAAGGATAAAACTTAATTGTTGAGACTTGAGATTGAAAGCAATTTTAGTTTCTAGTATATTGTTTTTCTTCTTCTTTTTTGTGAAAGGAAAACTTTATTAAGAACTTGCAGATTCTTTATGCATTGAATGCACATTTTCGAAGGAAGGATACAGCATTAAGAATGCTTTTCCTTTTTCTAAGAGCATGCCTGTTTCTGGTGATTTCAAGTGGAAGCTTAAGTAGTTCTCAGAAGAGAATCAATTGAAATTTGTAGCTTTGGTCAAGGCAATCCATGCTCAGGCCACTTCATCTTCTTCCCTTATTGTCAGATGTAAATCATGAAATAGACTTATTTACTCTTATATTCTTTTCATTCTTTGGACAAAAAAAAGAAAATAATAACAACAACAGAAGAGCTTTTCATTCTTTGGACCAAAAAAAAAAAAGAAATACATGACACAAGTTAATAACAACAAAACAGAAGAGCTTTTCTTTCTTTGGACAAAAAAACAAAAATACATGACACAAGTAATAACAACAACAGAAGAGCTATCTAGGTACACATAAAGCTCCGATCACCTAATTCATGTTTTCATTGATGATCAGAAATTTCATGATGCTTAACACCCAAATATCAACAATAACGTTAACGAAATCAAATCCCCTCCAATCACGAAACCCGTTCTGTCATCTCAGCTTCTCCAAACCCAAAGCATGTTTTGTCGAGTTCACCAACAATTCTGTCATCGTTATCCAACAAGAACTACGTATCGAATTATGCTTGCTCTGACCTTTCACTGAATCATAAACATCGAATGAACTACGTACGAATTCTGCTTCCAATAAATACAGTATCACATCAACGTTCATTTAGCAGTGTATGAACCTCAACAAATTAACAGTGTATGAACCTCAAAATTATTATTTAGATCAGAGAAAATGAATCTCAACAAATTCGCGGAGGCCTGAAACCCAAAATTATTTGGATGTCGAAATCAACTCCTCCTCCCAAAATATTGTCGAAGACCGACGTCGTGAAACCCGCCGCCGACTGAGGAACGGAAAGATCTCGCGAAATCCAGATAGAGGGTTAAAGTCTCCTCATTTGAAAAATTGAAAACTTTTTTTTTTGAACTTGGTCGATTTGGAACTGAAAGAAAAAAAATTGTGGATTTCTATTTTCTGTTACCATTGATATTGTGTTAATGGAGAAGAATTGGAGATGAAGAAGAAAAGTTCTTTCACAGGAAAAAAAAAGTACTTTCTCTCTCTTAATTTTTTTTATGCATTATTTTTAATGGGTTTGACCACTAATTCCACTTAATGTACAACTTGGCCAGAAATTGACATGTGTCTTAATTTCATTGAGGGTACATAAAAGGGTACACAAATAGGGTATAGAGAAATTGGGGTGAGAATAAGAGTGGAAGAGAGATTGGAAAAGAAAAGGAGTAGGGGATTTGGGGCGAAATAAGAGAGAAGAGGGATTGGAAGAGAAAATGAGCAGATGATTTGATTTGGGGCAAAATGAGGCCAAAGAGTTATTATTAGAAAAAATGAAAAAGTTGGCTTAGCTAGCGCCTAACACATATGTGACATTTTTGCACTCTTCTTGTTTTAAAAGAAGCATTCAAAGACCGTATAAAAATAAACTCCGCCACCAACTTTTTATATTTGTTATTGGACAATTGAACAAAAAAATAAAGGGCGCTTTAACTCAAGTGTTTAAAATTTTCCTTCAGCCAAACGTCCTTCGCATGAAGGGTCCGTCTCTAAGAATTAGTGCAAAAAACACGTACTTTTTTCGGGCAAGGTCTTCAACGATCTCGGCAAGGCGTCATCTCCAGGTTCTCAGCGTCATCACCATCAACTCCCTGAAGGTCCTCGTTGAGATCTGATTGTTGGCAAATTCTAGGTTTCTTTGATTTTTGTTTTTTTCGCAGCCGCACTTTCTCTTTTTCGTTCTTTCTGCTCGCTTTTATTTTGCTTGTTTCGTTACGTCTTTTTTGATTTTTCTGTTCTTTTCTGGTGTGATTTGGACATCTTATACCGTGACTTTCATCCCTTGGCTGACTCGAGCTGCCCGAACTATTTTACGGCTTCTTCCGGCTTCGTCGTGGCAACAATGGACAACACCTGTAACATGTTGTGATCTGGTCTCTCTCTAACGGGCGGCGAAGACGAGGGTGGGGGGTTTCTTGTTATCCGATTTGGTCGTGGTTAGACGTCTGATTTCCGGGAAACCAGCAAATTTCACCTCTTTCTGTATGGTGATTAAATCACTGTTCAAGGCATAGAAGGGACTCGAGATCACAATAATCAATGATAACCGGTTCTTGTTTCAGTTCTTCCACAAGATCAACAAAAAATATGCCTTTCAACATTGCCCGTGGTCTTTCAACAAGAATGTGCTGGTGTTGGCTGAAGTTGACAAGGCTGAAAACCCCATTGAGACAAATTTGGATTTTTGTAGCTTCTTCGTCTGTATCTACAATATCCCGCTAATTCGTCAAACAAGGACCACATCACATGCAATGGGTAATCTTCTCGGTATTATGGAAGAAGTGGATCTCGCAGAATCTTCAGGCATTAGTATGCGCATTCGGGTTAAAATAAATGTCACAGAACCGCTTCTAAGGTTTATGCAAGTTCGGGGAAAAGAGGGGCAGGAGATGACTGTTTCTTTTAAATACGAACGACTGCCCAATTTTGTTTATCTATGCAGAATGCTCGGGCATATTATGGCAGATTGTGAGGCCAAGTATGACGCTAATACTGATGACGATCTCCAACTACCTTATGGGGACTGGCTAAGGGAGAAATCGATGAGCACGGGCTTGTTTTTTGGGCAGCGTTTTACAGATAGAGGATGGAGTGGTGACACGGGTCAGGGACGATTTGCAAATCGGGGCAGGGGTTTTTATGCTCACGGCCGAACATGTGGAAATGATCAATTGTGGCGAGCAAATATGGCTGACCCTGCACAGTCTTAGGAGCGTACGATTTTGGCTAGTTTTTTACGTGAACGACATGAGGCTGGGGAGAGGGATTTGAATCAAGGCGAGGGTACGTCAGGCTTAGAACGCGAAGCCGAGAATTACTGGAGGGATTGAAGATTCGAGTGGTGACACAAGTACGGAACATGTGGGTTACGCGGTTCAGGTTCATCATATTTGCCAACAACTTATGAGAGATGTCAGTCTTAGGAGCGTACGATTTTGGCTAGTTTTTTACGTGAACGACATGAGGCTGGGGAGAGGGATTTGAATCAAGGCGAGGGTACGTCAGGCTTAGAACGCGAAGCCGAGAATTACCGGAGGGATTGAAGATTCGAGTGGTGACACAAGTACGGAACATGTGGGTTACGCGGTTCAGGTTCATCATATTTGCCAACAACTTATGAGAGATGTCAGTCTTAGGAGCGTACGATTTTGGCTAGTTTTTTACGTGAACGACATGAGGCTGGGGAGAGGGATTTGAATCAAGGCGAGGGTACGTCAGGCTTAGAACGCAAAGCCGAGAATTACCGGAGGGATTGAAGATTCGAGTGGTGACACAAGTACGGAACATGTGGGTTACGCGGTTCAGGTTCATCATATTTGCCAACAACTTATGCGAGATGTCAGTGAGAATTATGTTGCACATGGGAAAACTGGGTTAAGGGGAGGAGTAGACGTTGCAACGATAGTGGAGACTCGGGTTCAGGTTACTAGTCAGCATAAGAGTATGGGAGTTCGAATTGTGAGACGTGACGCGATTACAAATATGGTGGTGCAAGAAATAAGGGTGGGTCAGAAACGTCTTTTTGAGGATGATAAAAGGGATGATCGGTCGATACAGAAGAAGGGACGGCTCGAGGAGTTGTCACACGATATTGAAAATCTTTTGGCAAAGACTGCTGAGCAGTCCCGCCCCCTCCAATATGTTTTCTATGCTGGAACTGTCAGGGCTTGGGGAACCCTTGGACAGTTTGGGAATTACGAGAGTTAGTTTCCATGTTTCACCCCCCTCTAATTTTCTTGCCGAAAACAAAGTGCAACACTAGGAAAGTAGAGGCGTTGAAGAGTAAGTTGAATTACTTTGGTGTTTGTGTTGAAGTCAAAGGATTGTCGGGTGGATTGGCATTACTTTGGGATAAAGAGTTGGACGTTCAGTTACTTAGCATGTCGGAGAATCACATTGATGCAGTTGTGGTGGGAAAGGGGTTGGAACTTGACTGGCAATTCATGGGCTTTTACGGGGAACCGTATGGGACAAAGAGAATGCGTACATGTAACTTACTACGTCATCTTCGGGGAGTTTCGGGACTACCATGGTTGTGCGCGGGTGATTACAACGAGATATCGAGTCAACAGGATAAAAAAGAGGGTCCCATGCATCCAAATTGGTTGATTCGTAATTTTTGGGATACACTCGTAGAGACGAGGTTGTGCAAGATTGAGTTTGAGGGTTCTCGATTCACGTGGTGCAGCTGCCGTCCTAACTCGGGTTTCCTCTCGCTCGGGTTCAACATGTTGTGACATTAAAATTAGATCACTATGCAGTTTTGATCCACACATTGGGACAGTCAAACCGAGGTAGGAGGGTGTCGCACTTTACGTTTGAGGCGGTTTGGCTCACGAAGTCCGAGTGCAGGGAAGCGGTCGCGAGGTGTTGGAACAGAATTGGCGAGGGGGAGTTGAAAGGGAAACTCGATGAATGTCGTATGTGGCTGATGCAGTGGCAAAAGGTTGATAGGATCTATTTAAAGCGGTCGATTGATGGGCTCAAAAAGAAACTTGTCGCAACTATAAGTCGCAATAATCGAGAGAAAATGGAAAAAGTTACAATAATCTGAAGTCGCAATTGTCAGGCCGTAGCGAGGGGGGTCATAGGTGTTGGGGTGGAGGAGGGGGAGGGGGGAGAGAGAGACATATATATATATATATATATATATATATATATATATATATATAGAGAGAGAGAGAGAGAGAGAGAGAAATGAGTGTGAGAAATAAGGAAGGGAGGGGGGTATTTATAGATAATACCCCATCCCCCCATCTGCAACCGCGCATCGGCGCGGGCATTAAGAGTCTTGCGGCCACCCAGCGGTCACAACAGGTGCCCTTTGGCGAGATCTTTTCCCGCCAAAGACTTGCGACTGTCCGACTGTGGCAAGGGGGCAGTGTTCAATGGCGTATCCAGAAATCATATATATATGAATAAAATGAGGCCCAAGGTTTACCCCGGGCTACAACCCTAATCCATATGCATTACATGAAATAGTTAGGCCATCAAAGAAAATTGACTCCCTAAATAGCAATTCTATTATAGCTCGCCCAACATAAATACGAAACCACGTTTCATGTACACATGTAATATTGGAGACACACTAATTTTGTGTATAGGTAAATTTAATGATAGGAAGTTTTAAGATGCAAGAAATAAAATTACATACATTTTTTAATCTTAGTATTTTAAAGGATTAAAATAAATATATATTCATCAAATCTCAAAAAAGAAATACTTCAACATTAAGTCTCAAGACAAGGAAAGAATTATCCATCAAGTCTCAATATTCAATAGATGGAAAGAATTTCAATTAAATCAAGTCTTTCAAATTAAGAAATCGTAGGACGCAATTATAACCGTTCATCTTGTCAGGAGATTCTAATTGAAATTCACTATACAACTATAAATAGAATTGCTCTTGAAGAGGAAAAAACACAATCAACAATCAAGAAGTCTTGGAGCAATGAAGTTCTGCCAATCCTCTCCATCAAATTCATCGTCTTCAAAGGTGTGTCAAAAAATAACTCAACATTCAAGCACTTAGAGCAAAGAATTTATTCAAATTCTCTCATTCAAGTCCACCAATCTTCAAGGTGTTCTTCACGAGATTCATCGCGTTCTTTGTGAAAAGCTCCATTTGATCCGGCGTCAAGCTTCAAGTTTGTCAAAACAAGCATTTTTAAAGATCGATCTTCTGCCAAGAAGATCAAACTTCAAGAAATTCAAGAAATCCAAGATCGTCTTCAAGCCATTCTTCAATAATCGTCAAGCCAGAGACTCGTTTGTTTCGAGATCAAGTCCTACAATCCTCGAAAAATTGTTGTTGGAGATTGAAGTTCCTTTAAAGAAGATCAAACTTCAACAAATTTGGTGAATTAAAGACGAAGATCAAATCATTCTTCATCAATTCTCAAATCAAATCGTTGTTTCATTTTAGATCAAGCTCAAGCCTTTGAATTAACGTTTAACCAAAGCCACGTGAAAAACCTTCAAGTCAACCATGTTTCAAAATTAGAAAAGAATTAGAGGAATAATAGAGATTATAACCTCATACATGTCTAAATTTATATAAAAAATATTTGTATTGATTTTTCTTGTTTTTTATTTTAAGGACTTGAAATTCTATCGCTACGAATTTGGCACGTCTCGTGAGAAAATCTCTAGCTCTTATATTTTTTTCCAATAACTCCTCAAATTTGAAGTCACGAGAAGTCTTTTGCTCAACAATGGGCAAGTCAATGGGGGCAACAAGTGAAGGTTTTTCTCAACTGGTGATGAAAGCTCCACTTGTATTTGGGGCAAGGCATGAAGCTAAAGATGATGATCAAGTAACTTCAATAGAAGAGAAAGTTGTAGCGTTGACAAGAGCTATTGAGAGTCTTACAAATCAAGCTGATAAACGTGAAGTACACTTGAATCGCCTTCTTTAAAACCTAAAGGTCGAATAAAGAGTTAAAGATGCTAAAGAAGTCGCCAACAACATTGGAGTTCAATGATGCATCAAGGCTGCAAGCAAAAAAAAAATGAAGTCTCCCCTCATCTCCAAAATGAAGAACTTTTTGGAAGTGACGATCAAAGCACAACATATAAAAAGGCTGCTCAAGGGGTTAGAGCTCAATAATTTGGTAAACTCCTAAGCAAAGGAAACCAAGCCACTTCTCATCTCCAAAATTCAACTCTCCCAAGAAAGGACGAGCAAAGAGTCATGCATGAACTAAAGTCTTTGAAAGAAACCACTCAAAAGGTCAAAGCAATAGGATGTATAAAAGTTTCACGCCAAGGAATTCAACTCTCATTCAATGGACACATCTCAGTCGATCAATTGAAGGATCTGGTTCAAGAAGTTGCAAAGGATTTTCAAGCTCATCCTAAAAGTTTCAAATCTTACACGAAGCCTTACACTCAAAGAATTGATAAATTGCAAATGCATGAGAGCTATCAACCTACGAAGTTTCGAAGATTTGACGGGAGTGGAGACCCAAGACAACATGTTGCTCACTTCATCGGAACATGCAATAGGGTTGGAACTAATAGAGATCTTCTAGTTGAGCAATTTGTTCGATCCTTAGAAGACTTTTCATTTGATTGGTATATTAATCTTAAGCCAAAGTCCATTGACAGCTCGAACGATCTACAAACTGAGTTTCTCAACCATTTTTATAGCACCCGACTTACTTTGAACATGATTGAGCTTGCGAATTCTTATCAACAAACAGACGAGCCAGTGATTGAATACATCAGTAGATGGAGAAATTTATCCTTAAGCTACAAAGAAAAATTATCTGAAACTTCAGCCATTGAGATTTGCATATTTCAACCTCAAAAATATTTAATCTTCACAAGTAAATCCTAATAAGAAATATATTTAATTCGAGTTTCTACACTATAATTTTCTTCAATAACTATTAAATCTCATTGCATTTTATACCCTATACTTTTCTTAACCCAAGAACTTCTAATTAATAATCATATTCCTACAATAAAGTTAATATAAATTACATTTCAACCCCACTTTAAACTTGACGGTTGAGTCAAATTTTTAATTCAACTTCACTTTAAGTTTTTCTAAATTACAATATAAACAAATAAAGAATAACTAAGATCATCTAATTATATTTTCTACCCTATAATTTTTCTAACTCACTATACACTTTCTACCCCGAAAGGTTTTCTAAACTACAAATTAACCCCTAGCGTTCAATATTTTAAAACCAAATACTAACTGATAAGATCATCTAATTATATTTTCTACACTATAGTTTTCTTAACCCACTAGAGTTTGCAAACAAGCCCAATTCTTTTAATTATCGTATATCCTATAACAAAGCTTCAATACATTATATTTCAACACCACAAAAGTTATAAATCTGATAGTTGAGTCCTTTTTTCCAACTATACTTTTCACCCCTAAACTTTTTCTAAATTCCAAATTAACCCCTAAAGTTCTTTCTTTTTAGAGATGTCACAAATTAATTCGAAAACCAACATAGAAAACAATAATTATCCAGATAGGCATAAACCAACAATAATCAACAAGAATAATCACAAAATCATCAATATATAATCGAAATGAATCTTTTGAAATTTCACAATCGTAAATAATGGACGAAATTAAAAAAAGAATTACATCATCATGTTTTTTGGGTTGAGTAGAGTAACTTATCAGTGATTTTTGGATGAAATTCGTCGTTCCACGACGAGTCCACAACGGTCAAATGGCAGAAATAAAGCTTTAGTTGTGTGTGTTGTGTGTGCTGCAGAGAAATTCACAGCATGCTTCAAATATAAAGGATACAACGCAATTTTGCGTTGCCGTGACCCACTACAACGGAAAATTAAGTTGCATCCATTAATTTAATAAGGCTGCAACGCATTTTCTCGGTGCAAGTCCCACTATAATCGATTGTAGCCTTATCTTATGCAACCAAATTTTTTGTTGCAAGCCTAGCAACGCAAAATTTCGTTGCATAAACAATCATGCAACGCATTATTGCGTTGTAGGCTCTTTATTCGGGCCCCACGTGGACAATTGCAACGAAATATTGCAACGTACCCTATTATGCAACGAAAATTGAATTGCGTTGCATAACATTCCTTGCAATTATGTTGTTTTGTAGTATATAACAAAAACTTACATAAAATACCAACTAAATATGGTTGAAAGAATCAAAATGGGAAAAATAGTTTGTGTTGCTTGTTCAACCCACGCTCACCCCACCTCCAACGCGAATTTGTCCCACCAAACTCTAGCTCCATGAGTCTTTATCTAACGGATGATAATAAAAATAAATATTCAAAATGAACGGTTGATCAAAGGACTTTGAGGACAACCTCGCACCATTCTTAATACGCTAGGGGGCAAATGTAAAATAAAAGGGAGGGGGTATAAACAAATAGCCCCATAATCCATAAATTGGGGGTTTATGTATTTTTTTTATTGCAAATAAATTTAGCTAGCACATGGTTAGAATGGCCGCAAATGATTGAATTCTCCTAATTACTGCCAACAACAAATTGAATTTTCCCATGCAACGGCCACCTACTATCCACTATATAACTACTACCCACTGACGGTTTTCTTCCATCTCACTAAAAAGGAAAGAACAGTAGTGTCAAACAAGAAAACATGACACTCAAATCTCGTTCAGTCCTCTTCATTCTCTTCTTAATTCTAATCTCTTCGATTTCGTCCAAAGCATCCGCCGTTGTCAACGGTGTCTGGTTACCTATCGAAAAACCAAACAACAACCCACAAGTGGTGGATATCGCCAAAGACGCCGTGGCAAAACACAATAATTTCACAAACTCGACGCTGGAGTTTGTCGCGGTGGTCAGCGCGGGAGCTTATAATCGATGTGATCGCTGTGATATTGAGTACAAGATCGTGATCTCCGCAAAGGACGCGGCAGTCACTGCCACCAGCGCCGTGCCAATTAACTATCTGGCGGATGTTGCGGACCAGCCGTTGTATAAATTTAGAGTACTTTTTTCTTTTGATAAGGTTCCAGTTTAATGTTGTAACTATAAAGTTAATACTGTAATTTTTGTACTAAAGGTTGATGAAAAGAAATTAGTTGCGATAATGATGGTAGCAAGTAGTTTAATACAAATGCCCAATATGATGTTGAACATATGTGCTAGAAAAGTATAATACAATTATTCAATCAGGCTATTTTTACCAAATTATATATTTTCATGATATTGGCAATTAATTGGAAATAAGCTTTTCTGAATATAATAATGTTATACTTCGAAAAATAAACACATTCTAAATAAAAATGCACCCATACCTAACAACAATGGGTCGCACCGTCGTCAAGTATCATCTCATCCAACTGACCTTCATCTTGTATATTTTTCAAAAGGGATGACGGTGCGTAAATGTCAAACCTTGATCAGAAAGCACTTTCCTCATTTGTCTGATGATTGATTATTACGTGATTCATTTTTACATTAAAAAGATTTCTTGCCTCGCAATTTTGGGGTGATGACAATTAGCTGTTGTTTGAGAATTTATAATGAATCAAACCTGCTATTAATTTCATTTAAGTATTTTATAATATTTGGTTAAAAAGCTAATTAATGTTATACCGGCACTATTTTTTGACGTTCAAAGTGCCCATAATCTAAAAATGACAAGTTGTCTGTCACCTTTTAACTAGAGGTGGATACTTTTCTTACAGTAAAAATGTAATTTTATAGTTTATTTTGGTAATTAAGCTTTTAGATGGTTTTCAAACGTCATCCAATTTTTTTTATTTCTTTTTTTGAGAAAATCATCAAAGAAGAAAGAGGCCAAAAGCCTAAATGTGCTGCATGAAAGCCATGCAACATCCAAAGACATGCATAAAACACAACCAATGCCAAAAAAACGAGAAAACGAATTAATCAAGAGCTAACTCAACTGGCAAACTCTATGTAAAATCCATGGTAGCCGAACGTGCAAGATTGTAAGCATTGCCATTCCCATCCCTACGAATCCATCTCAAAACGAACGAAAAATCCTCTCAACTAAATTACCACCCTCGACCCTAGCACATTCTTGTGTGAAATAGAATTAAAGACCTCCAAATTATCTCCCTCAAATACCATGTTCTTCCTGCCCCGCTCAACTACAAACTGAACTGCACTTAACGCATCATAATTTATAAATTAGGCGACACCAGATTGCCCGAAAACCTCTTTTGAATCCTCGCAAAACACGTACCCTCAAAGTCTCGGAAGATGATGCCAATCCCTGAATTGCCTTCCGCTTCAAACACGGCTAACTCCATCAAAATTACAATTAATCCACGACTTGCACAACGAACACCACCCAACTCGATCCCTAATATGTTCACCCAAGATTGGAGTGTTAGATGACATCCACAAGTTCTAATAGTTAGCCCAAAATTCTCCAATCTTGATTGGTTTTGAAATCTTCTCGCTTGCCAGAAAACAGTTACATTCGTCCATATCGCCCATCACATGGTCATTACCTTCGCCACAAGCTCAAACTCTTTCGACGTTGAAATACGAAATAAGCACTCCAATAACCCCTCCTTGTCTCTAAAAAAGACACTCGACATATGAAAGAGCGCATGTGTTTGTCTCGCCACATGACAAGAGAGAATTTCATGTCGCACGTCTTCATTCTAGCCACCACAAATACCGCAATCCGTCTCCAATCCAATATGAGATGAGCTAAAAGTCTCCGAGTTGGAAGAATGTTAGAACAAGCACGATACGAAAAGCTAGTTCCAAATTTTACGTCAATCCAACACCAAACTACTATAAGTCGTCACAATTCAGAAAACCAGCCCATGCTTCAGATTTAAATGATAAGCACTTCTTATAGTAAAACACTCAGACTTGGAATAATGCCATATTTGTTTATCATGTATATCCAAAAGATCCCAACATAATGGAAAGGATTAATGCAGCGTCAACTTTCCAAAATAAGTCACAAACTCGGAGTTGTTCCCACCACCCTCTGTCATCATCGATTAATTCCCTCACACGTAATTTTGAGAAGCTCTCAACTAATGGCATGATCGTCTTATGAAATAGCAATTACGACAGCCACGCGCATCACGCCAAATCACGACTGAGTTCCCATCAAATCCCCTATGCCAAGATATGAACCGACTCTCTAATGCTACGCCAACGAAAATAATGTCAGCTTCCACTCTTCGCCTCAAAGATAGAACAATTAGGAAAATACTTGGAATTGAGAATTTGTTCCCATAAAGCTATCCGATACTTCCAAACTCTCCACTCGTATTTGGCAAACAACGAAGATCTTAGTATCTGCACTACTCGTAATTGTGTCCAGTTGCACTTAGCAATAGTTGCAACTGTACACTTAAGTACAACAGACGATAGTCCTTTAACGTTTGAAGACAGTTTTTGCAGTTGCAATTGTGAAAAACGTTAAAGCATAAACAATAAAGAACACAGGAGGTTTTTAACGTGGTTCGGTCCAAATGGTCCTAGTCCACGGGGCTTTCACCCAAAGTTTGACTCAAACTGTTTCCTACTTAAGAATTACAATGAAGGATTTAAATCAACTCATATACTAGACTCCCTCTAACATATGCCGTTGCAACACCTAACCCTTAACTTGTTTTCAGAAACCCGATTGAATCGAAGACACACTAAGCTACTCCAGAGACACTCTGACCTAGTGTTCTTCACAAATGACTCGATACAAGACTGACTGCTTAATATCCTTTTCAAAGTGAAGTCTAATGATCTCGAGTCTTCTCTTTATATAGGCGCACCAGAATCTTCTATCGAATCTTCAGTTGCAATCCGCTGGCGATCTTCTTTCCAAAGCGATGAGTACGACGACTGTTCTTGTGGAGGCTGTCCTTCCTTATTAAGGAGATTCCAGGCGATCTCCACGGATTCTTTACGAACCTGCACGCTTATTAGTCCAAGTGCAATATAAAGAGATAAGGCATAACAATCATGATTTAGATGATATCATATCTTTTAAGATAACCCAATATCCTTTAAGATAATTACCAAATTAGGTTAACTATCCTAATAATTTAGCCAAAACAATATCAATATAGATAAGTCATGGGCCGCATGGTTTAGAGCACAACCGAAAGGAATTCGGCTCTAACAATCTCCCCCTTTGATTTGTTTTGTCAAAATTATTGACCATTCTGCACAATCGTTAGAAAGCATTCATAAGCAAGTAGTACGCGCAGAAAGTAGAGTAAAGCAAGGAGTACGAAATGTACTGGTTGCAACAGCAGTGCAACCTTCCGCCAAAACGTTAACATTAAGTAAAAATTGTCCAGATTTAGCGAAAAAGGGGAGTGCAAGCGCAACTCCCCCTAAACAAAATCTCCCCCTTTTTAAAATAACAAATCAAGGGGTACCATTACCATTCCCAGAAGATTCACCAGGCCCAGAGCGAAGACCAGCGTGTTGCAACAGGTTGTCAAGCTTGGATGCTTGAAGGGTCATCGAAGTGCGCAGCTCCTCATTGGACTGAACCAGCTCCGCCACCAGACCATTCAGCCTGGAGAGTTCCAGGTGCACCCCATCAAGACTGGCAGAGGCGTCGGGAATGGAGCCGGATTGCTTCTTTGTGGAGGGTCCAGTTGCAGCTGGGGAGGGCGGTGGCTTGTTAAGAATTTTAGTGCTAGCCCGCATGACTGGACACTCGAGAAGGTCTTCCTTTTCCAGCATGATGGAGGGATGTCTGGACGCAAAGTACCTGTAAATGAGTGCAGGGAACCCAAGTGAGAGATGGAAATTTGGGAAGGTACCCCGATAAATACGTTCGAACACAAGCGTCCCTAGATCAATTGCAACTCCCGTTCCAACACGAAATAGTACACTGGCCACCTCAGGTCGAATGTTGGAAGTTTGCGTGCAAGGTAGCCAGTGACTGACAAGGATTCGGAACAACAGGTTGTACCGACTTGTGAGTGAGCTGGTGGGAAACGGCTCGAGTGGCCACGCACGGATGGAGCCGCCGGTCAGTTCGTATGCAACTTTGTCCATGTTGCGCTCCAGTCGCAACTCAGAGAGCCCCGTTGTGTCCACGATTGGTGCCTCCATGGCCTGGGACAGAAGCTCAGCAGTAAAGGGGCAGACATTTCCCCGAAGATAGATGACATGGCGCTGTAGTGACCCTTCCGCATCGAGCTGGGTTGTGAGGTTAGCATAAAACTCTTGCGCCAGGGCTTTGTTGTAGTTGGTGGCGTTCTGAGTTGCAACTAACCACCCGCGTTTCTCAAGAAGTTCCAGTACTCCAGTCTCTTCATAAGACTTGAGGTCCAACGGTCGTTCCACAACCATAGGACGTTTGCGAATTTCCAGCATTCTGGCTTCGGCGTCAGCAGTGTAGAAGCGCTGAGAGTGAGCCCTAGCGGCTTTCAAGGAGGTGGAGGCAGGAGCAACATCGGGAAGGGCGAAGGTAGACTCGGGCACAACCGGTGCGGATTTTCTTTGAGGGGCAGAGGATTGGGTTTTCTTCTTAGTGGGAGCAGTGGACTTAGCCTTCTTTTTGGGAGGCTCAGGGTTCACCTCCTGAATATCTTCATCAGCGGAATCCTCCTCAGAGGCAGATTGTTCAGATAGTTTGTGCAAACGGCGGAGTCGGGGGGGCTGACGAACGGGTACCTTGGTACGCTTCCTGGTTGTAACCCCAGAAGAAGCGGTAGCAGTGGGGGTTGTCCGTGCTTCATCCGGCTCCAGTTGAGGAGTGGAGGAAGGACCGGCTGTGGGTTTGTCTGTGGTCGGAGCAGCAGCCTGTGGTGGTGGAGTGGGCTCCTCAGCAAACGGAGAGTCTGCTTCATCATCGTCAGTCGCACGTGGTGGTGACGGAGGAATCGATTGTAGGGGTTCCATATCGATGGGTTCCTCGGAGAAGGTAGCGGCTGGCTTTCTGGCAGATCCACCCATCTAAAAAAAACTGATGCTAAACAATGCAGAGAGAGAGAGTGAGATCTGTGGTGGGTGAGCAAGTAGGAGGCGAATTAAATAAATAAAGAAGGAATGCGAAAGCCCTAGAAATTTTGGAGGGAAAACAGAGGCCCATTAAGACGAAATCTGCCCTAGATACACTTTACACACGATAAGG
Organism: Linaria vulgaris; assembly: GCA_948329865.1. Lineage (NCBI taxonomy): Eukaryota > Viridiplantae > Streptophyta > Magnoliopsida > Lamiales > Plantaginaceae > Linaria > Linaria vulgaris. The sequence continues at coordinate 80,308,853 of OX415252.1, forward strand.
AATCATGAATAAGGGAAGGATAGGGATAAAATCAACACAAGATACGCGTATGAGACATGTCCAAACAGCTTGCAAAAATAAAACTTGAACTCACAATGTGACACCCAGTGAGGCCCAATCACAAGTAATTAGGGCTCCGACGTGTATGTAGAATTAAATACAGTAACACGAGAACCAAGGTAACCAGTGGAGAGAATCTAACCATTTACCGATCCAATTCAGTCTCGCCAAGGGAGTTTCACAAAACTCAGTTGCAACTAAAGTACAGGAGTGTGAACAACTGGTAGCTTTCACACTGACACATTTATGAGCAAGGTAGCTCTTTGCAATGAGAAGTCGCGTGGGATAAGAATTGCTAGCTTTCACACTTGCTGCTTCTAGGTCAGGTAGCTTTTTCCAGTTGCAACTTATGGGCGAAGCCCTTCGTTCCTTTTTTTTTTTTTTTTAAAAAAACAACAACCAAACATGAGGAGACTGTCTGAGATCAGTAATAGGCAGAAGGTCAGACAGTGGTCATCCTCAGTTGCAACCGGGTTCCTGTTGCAATTCACAAAAGGCAGAGCCCTAACGACTTGCGAAGGTGCTCAAAACGTGTCACATCCAAAGCTTTGGTAAAAATATCTGCAAGTTGAAGGTCAGTGCACACATGACGTAGCTCAATAGTTTTAGCCTCAACCAGTTCCCTAATATAATGATATCGAATATCGATGTGTTTAGTGCGAGAGTGCTGGACTGGATTTTTAGAGATGTTAATGGCACTTGTATTATCACAGTAGAGGAGTATTTCGTTTTGGGAAATACCGTAATCTTCTAGCATTTGTTTCATCCAAACCAGTTGGGTGCAACTGCTCCCAGCAGCGATGTATTCAGCTTCGGCTGTGGACAACGTGATTGAGTGTTGCTTCTTGCTGAACCAGGACACAAGATTTGCTCCTAGGTAGAAGCATCCTCCTGTAGTACTCTTTCGATCATCCGCACATCCTGCCCAATCTGCATCACTGTATCCTGCAAGAGATAGATTATCATTGAAGTTATAACTGAGCCCGAAATCTGTTGTACCAGAGATGTAGCGAATAATGCGCTTGACTGCTTTGAGATGAGACTCTTTCGGGTTGGCCTGATATCTTGCACATACTCCAACGCTGAAGCAAATGTCAGGTCTGCTAGCAGTGAGATACAATAGACTTCCTATCATGCTTCGGTAAAGACTGGGGTCCACCGAGTTGCAACTATCATCTTTGCTAAGACGATCTGTAGATCCCATGGGGGTTTTCATAGGTTTGGCATTTTCAAGGCCAAAACGCTTGACAAGATTCTTAGCGTACTTTGCCTGTGATATAAATATCCCATCATTGTGCTGTTTTACCTGCAAACCAAGAAAATAGGTGAGTTCACCAACCATGCTCATTTCAAACTCATTTTTCATAATAGAAATGAAGTGTTGCAACTCATCCAGAGATGTAGACCCAAACACGATATCATCTACATAAATTTGGGCAATAAGAATGTTTGTTCCAAAGTGTTTATAGAACAGGGTCCTGTCTACACTCCCTCTTGTGTATCCCTTTTCAAGAAGGTACACGGTGAGTCTTTCATACCACGCCCGTGGGGCTTGTTTCAAGCCATATAGTGCTCTCTTCAGTTTCAGCACATGGTCAGGAAAATGTGGATCTATGAATCCTTTAGGTTGTTCGACGAACACCTCTTCGTTCAAGTATCCATTCAGAAACGCACTCTTAACATCCATCTGGAAGAGTTTGAAGTGCAAACCACATGCAACTGCGAGAAGAAGACGAATGGACTCTAGTCTTGCAACTGGGGCAAATGTGTCGTCATAGTCGACTCCTTCGACTTGCGTGTATCCCTGTGCAACTAGTCTTGCTTTGTTGCGCACTATATTTCCCAATTCGCCGGTCTTGTTCTTGAATATCCATTTGGTGCCGATGATGTTCACTTTGTCTGGGCGAGGGACAAGTGTCCACACATCGTTTCGTTCAAATTGATTCAGTTCCTCTTGCATGGCTTCTATCCAAGCTTCTTCTAGCAGTGCTTCCTTTATGTTCTTGGGTTCAATCTTCGAGGTGTAACTCACAAAACGCACCATTTGGTCATATCTCCTTCGAGGGATGTCTCGCGTTCTTATCCCGTCACTTAAGTTCCCAATGACCGCTCCAGGTGGGTGGTTCCTCCTAATGTGTGGTGGTGCTTGTGGGTTTTCTGTTTGTACTGCAATGGTAGGGTCCATCTCTGTTGGAACTGTATCCGTCGGAGTATCCTCAGGTTGCTGGTTAACTGTATCAGTTGCAATTGGTGGTGAAGACTTATGCGGGCGGTGTGATTCTTCCTCATCATCAGCAGATGTTAGTTCGGTGATCCGAGCTTCCGATGATGTGGTTGCAAAGTCCCTGTAATCGTCAAACTCAACATTAGATGATTCAACTACAGTTTGAGTGCGCATATTGAATACGCGATAAGCATGACTATACCGTGAGTACCCAACAAAGATTCCTAGATCATATTTGGATTGAAACTTACCTCTAGGTTCCCTATCATTTAAAACGTAGCAGGCGCAACCAAAAACATGAAAGTGTTGAACATTTGGTCTTTTACCTTTCCAGAGTTCATAGGCAGTTTTGGTTGTACCTGGTCGTAGGTAAACTCGGTTGGTGACATAGCATGCAGTATTCACTGCTTCCGCCCAGAACTTGATGGCTAATTTTTTTGAGTTTAGCAAGACTCTTGCCATTTCAACTAGTGTCCTGTTCTTCCTTTCAACAACCCCATTTTGTTGTGGTGTGATGGGGGATGAGTATTCATGAAATATACCCTTGTCAGAACAGAATTCAACGAAGCTTGAGTTTTCAAACTCTCTACCATGATCACTTCTAATTCTTTTAACAGTTAGATCCTTCTCAGTTGCAACAGTATTGCACAGGTTTTTGAAGAAAACAAAGGATTCATTTTTATCTTTTAGGAATTCCACCCAGGTGTATCTCGAGAAATCATCAACGCATACAAAAATGTAACGCTTACCAGAGATGCTTTCCTTTTGGATGGGTCCCACAAGATCCATGTGTAGCAATTCCAGAATCCTTACCGATGGTATGTGTTGCAACTCACTATGGCTCGCTCTTGTCTGTTTTCCTTCAATGCATGAGCCACACCTTTCAATTGGCTTTGCTCCAAGTTTTGGTAATCCTCTCACACTCTGATTGTTGAAGAGTTGTGCCAAGGACTTGTAGTTGAGATGGCCAAGCCGTTGGTGCCATAATTCTGCAACAGATTCTTTGCTCGAGTTGCAAGTAAGTGACCTGAAAGTGGCTATACAGTTAGTCATAGTATAACAATTTTCAGTGCTTCTTAGTCCTTTCAGGACTATATTCTGGAATTGATCTACAACTTCACATTCATCTTTGGTAAAGTGAACAAAGAGATCATCGTCACACAACTGACTAATACTAATAAGATTTGCACATAGTCCATCAACATAGTGAACATCTTTTAGTTTGGGAAAGCCTTTAACACTTAGGGTTCCTTTCCCCATTATTTTTCTTCTGTTTCCATCCCTGAAAATAACATCCCCCTTTTGTTCATGCACAAAGTTGATTAGAATGTCCTTATTTCCAGTCATGTGCCTAGAGCACCCGCTATCAAAGTACCAAGAGTTAGAATAGGATCTTTCTTGAGAGATAGAGTTGCAAGCAGTAAGACAAATAAGAGGGTTAGAAGATTTCTTAGCCCAGACTTGTTTTGGTGGTACGACGGTTGCAACTGTGGGTGTGTCTAGTATGATCTTCTTCTTTCTTTGGTTTCTCCTTTTCTTCTTCTGTCCTCTGGGGACAATGCGGGAGGGTATGCCCTGAGGTGTCCATAGCTGATAGCAATAGGGACGAATGTGTCCTTGAACTCCGCAGTGGTGACAGGTAGGAATGAATCTACCTTTCGCATACCTGTAAACAGAATTCCGATCAGATACTATCGCTGGCATATTACAATTAGTACGTACCTGATTGTTGTTATTGAGATAGTCAAAGGGAATTTCAACTCCCTTGGGTGTCCTCTTCTTTTTGGAAACGGATATCTTGGTATTGCCAAGGAATTTTGGTGAGGTGGAATCAACATATCCTACTCCTGTTTTTCCAGTTACAACTTTCTGGGTGTCCAGAACTTTTTCCAAATTTTCTGTGCCTGGTGTGAGCAACTTCACATTCTTAGCCAGTGTGTCCAATTCTTTCTTGGTGAGATCGCATACTTCAACAAGGGCTTTGTGAGCTTTAAGCGCCGATTCCAGATCAGCGGACACGAGATCTCTCTCCAAGGTGAGGGCGAGAACCTTTCTTTCGAGTTCGAGGATTTTGTTGTTCATTCTCACAGGGCTGCCAAAGGTAGAAACAATCTTGAGTTGGGCCTCCAGTTCGGAGTTTCTTCTGCAGATTGCCTCCATATCCTCTGTAAATTCCAACTCGTTATTGTCAAGTGAGTTGCAATCAGAGTCAGAACTGCTGCGAATTGTAACTCCCATGTTGGCTCTAAGGGGAATGAATGATGAAAATGCAACGTCATCGGCTTCTTCTGTGTCATCTTCACTGTTATCAGATTCGTCCTCACTCCATGCGAGTAATGCACGGCTTTTGTTTTTTTCGAGCAGATTTGCACAGTCTGCCCTTATGTGTCCGAAGCCTTGACATTCCCTGCATTGAATACCCTTTCCAGACCTTTTGTTGTCAAGTCTATTAGTAGCGGAAGGCTTATTATTAGGTAAATCAGAGGGACTTACAACTGGGTTTGAAGAGTTACCTCTACTCCAACGTTTATTCATTCTGTTGAACTTCTTTGTGAGGAGTGCTAGGGATTGCTCTAATTCTGAGTTGGAACTGTTCTGTGGAAGGCTGGCCTGAAGTGCAACTCCTTTGGAGATGGTGTCTCCTTCTCTCTTGAGTTTCATTTCCCATGCGGTTAGTGATCCCATGAGATCAGCCAGAGGTAGTGTGTTAACATCTTTTGCTTCTTCAATGGCTGAGACTTTCATCGCAAACCTTCCAGGGAGAGATCCTAGAAGTTTAAGCACGATCCTGGATTCAGGGAAGTCCGCTCCAAGGATGGTGGCTTCACTCGCGAGATGCCTAAGTTTGGAATGGAACTGAGCGATGGTATCCGTTTCTTCCATGCGTACATAGTTGAACTGGTCATTGAGTAGTTGCAACTTGGATGCGCGCACTTTGTCATTTCCTTGATGTGCATTCTCGATAGCCTGCCAAGCATCTTTTGCAATTTCACAGTTAGATATACTCTTATATTGGTCATAGTCAACAGCAACTAAAATAATGTTTAAAGCTGTAGAGTTGTAGTTTGCTAAGAGTTCTTCAGCATCGGTCCATTCCAGCTCGGATTTCACTCGTCCTTGATCATCTGTCGGTGGGGTCCACCCTTTTAGAATGCTCTTCCAGGCCTTCTGATCCTGTTGTTTTATGAAGTTTCGCATGCGATTCTTCCAGTAGGAGTAGTTTGTGGCCGTTAGCATCGGTGGTTTAATGGTCGACAGACCTTCCCTCATTTCTTCCATAGGTAAATCAAATTAAATAGACAAAAGATCTTTTAGACCAGAATCTACACTATGTAAATATAGTGACCTGCTCTGATACCAATTGAAAGATCTTAGTATCTGCACTACTCGTAATTGTGTCCAGTTGCACTTAGCAATAGTTGCAACTGTACACTTAAGTACAACAGACGATAGTCCTTTAACGTTTGAAGACGGTTTTTGCAGTTGCAATTGTGAAAAACGTTAAAGCATAAACAATAAAGAACACAGGAGGTTTTTAACGTGGTTCGGTCCAAATGGTCCTAGTCCACGGGGCTTTCACCCAAAGTTTGACTCAAACTGTTTCCTACTTAAGAATTACAATGAAGGATTTAAATCAACTCATATACTAGACTCCCTCTAACATATGCAGTTGCAACACCTAACCCTTAACTTGTTTTCAGAAACCCGATTGAATCGAAGACACACTAAGCTACTCCAGAGACACTCTGACCTAGTGTTCTTCACAAATGACTCGATACAAGACTGACTGCTTAATATCCTTTTCAAAGTGAAGTCTAATGATCTCGAGTCTTCTCTTTATATAGGCGCACCAGAATCTTCTATCGAATCTTCAGTTGCAATCCGCTGGCGATCTTCTTTCCAAAGCGATGAGTACGACAGCTGTTCTTGTGGAGGCTATCCTTCCTTATTAAGGGGATTCCAGGCGATCTCCACGGATTCTTTACGAACCTGCACGCTTATTAGTCCAAGTGCAATATAAAGAGATAAGGCATAACAATCATGATTTAGATGATATCATATCTTTTAAGATAACCCAATATCCTTTAAGATAATTACCAAATTAGGTTAACTATCCTAATAATTTAGCCAAAACAATATCAATATAGATAAGGCATGGGCCGCATGGTTTAGAGCCCAACCGAAAGGAATTCGGCTCTAACAATAGCCATAGCTTCAATTTCTTTAACCAACATATCCGTAAGAGGAAAACAACTCATAACAAAAGAAAGCATGGCTTGAGCAGTAGATTTAATTAAAACCTCATTTTCAGCCCCTAAAAGAGTCAAGTCCCTCTACCTTAAAATCTATTCCAACGCCATGTACAAAAGATAGTTAAAACTTCTTTTTTCGATCGCCCCACAAAAAAATGTGTGCCAAAATTGCAACACCTCGAGAATGCAAAGTTACAATTAAAAACACACAGAAATAAGACAGCGAGAAGGTCACTTAATCCGTAAAATCTATGAACATGCCAAGACGAAGTCCGAGCGATTCGATCCTCAAAATGGCATAAGCCCGTGACGCACCGATGTGACCCGACAAAAATGCACGTCGACCTAAAACAACGTGCCACATTGGACCAAACTTACGTGGCATGTCGGGCTACCTGTGCCCCCAAAAAGTGGCACATTGATCACAAGCCCGACGTCAGATGTTTGACCTATGATTGACATGCCCCGATATAGGGCACACTGGATCAAAGGTCGACATGTCACGTTGAACGTCATCCGACATGGCACATCAAACGGTCACGTGTCCTCACGAGGGGGCACGTTGATTCTAAAATGGATATGCCACATTGGAACACCCAATGCGGTATGTCAAAACTCCACATCGATCAAACGTTGACCGGGTCTGTCAATGTTTGATCGGATTTATCAAAGGCCTACTTGGCCCACCTTGGGGTAGTCCCCACACTCCAATGTCTCACCCTTATCTATAATTACCCTCTCATTTCTCCATTTAAGGGGTTGGATCTTTGGGAGCTCAAGGGTGTAACTACTTTCTCTCTCTAGAAAAGCACGTGTAACATCCACATCAACTCATAAGTTGGCACATCTACTTATGCCACGTCAATTCGTGGCACCTCTTATAAAGCATGACTTATAGAGCACGCCTAACAAGAGCGCGTCTAACTGTTAGCTTTTGGATGTCTTTGACACTTTTTTAGGTTGGCATCTCCACGATGGCTTTAGCTTTCTCATGGTTTACTTCTATTCCTTTCTCGATTACCATAAACCTTAAGAACTTGCCTCATTTGATTCCAAAGGAACACTTACGGGGGTTAATCTTCATTCCAAGCTTATCCATGATTACTAGCGCCTTTTTTAGGTCCTCCGGATGATCCTCGGCACGACGACTTTTGACAATCATATCATCAACGTATACCTCCATTGACTTTCCAATCAATTTGTAAACATAAGATTTACCAGTCGCTGATAGGTAGCTCCCGGATTCTTTAGACCGAAGGGCATTACCATATAGCAGAAGGTGCATGCATCAGTAATGAAGTTGGTTTTATCTTGATCTATTTTAGCCATTGAGATTTGGTTATACCCTTGGTTTCCATCCATCGTAGATAGTAGCGCGCATCCTGCAGTGGAATCTACCAATTGGTCTATGATGGAAAACATGTAGCAATCCTTCGGGCATGCATCATTTAAATTAGTAAAATCGATGCACATTCACCATCTTCCTCCCGTCTTAGGAACAAGAACTACATTGACGAGCCATTCGGGGTATATAACTTCTCTAATTTTTTGCAGGCTAAGCAGTCGTTGTATTTCAAACCGTATGATTTTATTTCTTTCTGGTCCCATATTTTTCTTTTTTTTGTTGGACTGGCTTGGCCCCAGGCTTGACATTCAGGAAGTGTTGACAAGGTCACTAATCCTACCTGGTGGTCCTCCCTCCTAGGCAAAGAGATGCTGGAATTCCTTTAGGACGGAAACCATCTCGTGCGCCGTCTCAGGTTCCATTCTCGTGCCTATCTTGATCATTTTTCCTGGGTCCCCCTCCACGATTTCTATCATTTTCAACTCCTCGACGGGTTTCACCTTCAATACTTCTTCAGCTTTGCATTTTTTGTTAGACACAGTGGCATATTCTTCGTCTTCCGCTGGTATTGCATTCATGCGACACTCCCTTGCTTTGTCTTAGCTACCTCTAACCTCTCCGATCCCCGAATGTGTAGGGAATTTTACTTTGAGGTGGAGCGTAGATGGGATCCCCTCGAATGTTCGTATGGATGGTCATCCGCATATAGCATTGTAAGTCTGGTACGACGCTTCTATCAACCAAAATTTAATATGTTATGTTCGTCGTAGAGCTCCTTCTCCCCATGACATTGGCAAGACTATCGTTCCTAATGTGCGGCATGATTCCCCTGAGAATCCCCCGAGAGGAACTTTCGCTGATTCCAGGCATTCTTTCTTCAGTCCCATAGCCAAATATGTCGGTAGGAAAAGGACATCTACATAACTCCCTGTATCGATTAAGATACGTTGAATCTCGATCCCATATATGGTGGCCTCAATCACGAGTGGATCTTCGTGGGGATATGTTATTCCTTTCAAATCTTCAGTTCCAAATGTGATAACATGTAACTTCGCTCCTTGTATTAAACAGATTGGTTGTCTCTATTCTACTCGTCGAGCTTCTTTTAGATATTTCTTAGTTTTTCCCGGGGGTATCACTGAGATATCCCTCATTCGATCATGTTTATTGTTCTCCCCGAGGGAGGATTATTTTTTAACGATTATAGGGGCGGGAGCAATCCTCGGTGGGAGGTTTCTTCCCGATACTTAGTGTTAGGGCCATCTTCCCTTGCTAGCTCTTCTGGTCGGGTTCTTTTCCAGACGTTGGGTTTGGGAGCCTCTTGGTTGTTCTCCTTCAAGTAGTTTCTCAAGTGACCGATGTCTAACAGCCGACGTATTTCCTTTTTCAGAGTCGTGCAATTAATAGTAGTATGTCCATAGGCCTTATGGTATTTACAGAACTTTCCTGAGTCTTTTTTCTTATAGGGTTGCTTAACATGTATGGGTCTTTGCAAATCATTACTCCCCCCTCATGAAACTCAGCACCTCGGCGTGAGTGATAGTCAGGGATGGTAATGGTACGGCGATAAGTGCCTTTTATCGTATTTCTATCATCCCTTCGGTGGGGAGGGAGTTTTTCCTCCTTTGTTTTGTCTTTGGATCTTATTTCGAGCTCGTTGTCATCGTTCTCTGTTCGGATCTTGGAACTTTCAGCTTCTTCCATAATAATGTACGTCTCCGTCTTTTGCATGAGTTCGTTCCTATCCTTAATCTGGTTACCCATGAGGTATCGAAAAAATTCCCCGGGGGTGCAGGTGGCAGGTGGCAGCTGGTGACCCCGAGGCTAAGACGTTCTTGCCCTTTCGTTACCTAGTTGTTCTTCCTCATAATCGTCTCCATAATAAGCTCTTGTCTCCCTTTCGCGCATACAGGTATCGTGGTATTGGGGGGCTCGGTGGAGGTTTGGTCTTATGCGAGATTCACGTTTTTTCGAATTGTACCGTTCTCGGTAGGGTTGTTGGGAAGGGGGCTCATAAGAGAATTCGGTTTCTTGTTGAGTCCTTCTAACGGTGGCTTCCAATAGGTGTTCGAAAACAGATTGAGGAATGTTTATAAAATCCCTTCCTTTTGTTCGGGGTGGGGAGGGGGTTACAGACAGGCCTTCTTATCGATTGGGCTATCCATAATTATCTAAAATCATCGATGCCTCGCGCGAAAACTGTATTCTATAAGTCGTTATTGTAACTCAGGGAAAATTGATATAATTAACACCGTTTTACAAGCATCGAGTACAACATCTAAGACTATCGATAATATGGTAGGTTTTCGTGATGCTTTGGTAACATCGTGAATAAAAAGTATATCTTAACAACACTAATAATATATACACGCAACGACTTCTCGAAGTGTCGCTTTATCACAAATAACACAAGCACTCAAATAAATAAATAAATAACATTAGTAACTATCGAAAAAATCAATAATGACATTCAAATGACTAGATTAGCCTTACTAATTTATGCAATTGGGTGCCGACAATAACTTTAATTTTCCACTATCCACTCGCCGACTCGCCTATATAAGTTATAACCACCCCTCATTTCACAAATCTCACACAACAAAAATTAAGACAATGGCGCTCAAACCTGTTGCACTCATCTTCGCACTCCTCTCCATTCTGCTCGCTTCGATCTCGTACGAAGCGTCCGCGGCACTGGGCGGCCCAGCCGGCGGCTGGCGGCCGATTCCAAACCCTAACAGCGAACAAGTGGTGGAGATCGCGAAGTTCGCGGTGACGGAGCACAATTCTCAGGGTAAATCGGCCTTGCAGTTTGTTCAGGTGCTGAGCGGCGAGTCTCAGGTGGTTTCCGGTACGAATTACAAGCTGAATATATCCGCCACGGACGGCAGCGCTGCGGCGGCGAAGAAGTATCAGGTGGTGGTTTGGGATCAGCCGTGGAAGAAATTTAGGAAACTTACTTCGTTCGAAGAGATTAAAGGTTAATCGAGAGTTAGTAATGGTGGAGATATCTACTAATTTTGAAGTGTTTGTATAAGAAAAAAAACTAAATGAGTTTTAATTGATGTATTTGGAAATTCGTCTTATTTATTGATGATATACACCTATGTTTTAAATTTTAATGTTCGTTGATAAAATTAAAATTAAATGGAATTCATGCATTCCGTAGTGGTAGTGAATAGTGATTCATAATTTTGCTTTTTGTCAAAGCATTTCACGTGCAACTTGATTGTTCTGGAATCCTTTTTAGGCTATTAGGTATCACATTGTGTTTCCGTTTTTCTTTTCAGAGCAATTTGTGTTGACAGTGGCATGGCCACATGGGCCATTTAATGTGTTAATGGCCATGGCATGTGAATGCAATCAATTTCCAATTGGTTGGCTGTTGCATTATTTATGCACATTGAAACAAACACGGTTTGTGTTCCTTGTGAGAGTCTGTAATTGCAGCTTGTTGTGGCCATTTTATGCATCACAATCCAGAGCTTCTTTTTGTATTTTTTAATTATACAATGTAGTATGTTATATACTTGTGGGGTGTAGATTATGGAGCGGTGAAAGTGAATAAGCTATGTGGGGGGTCGTTCGGGTTGAGTGAAAATTATGTAGTTGTACAAATTTTCTACATAGTGGATTTTGCTCGGGTTTTCGTGGTTTTTCTCCGATTTTGGAGTTTCCACGTTAAATCCTTGTGTTGTTACTATCGTCAATATTTTATTCGTGTTGCTTCGTAATTATCTCATTGGCAAATCATGTGGGCGGTATTTGAGGCGGTTCAAATACCCAACAAGTGGTATCAGAGCTAGGGTTCTGCTGGAGGTGGAGTTATTGCTAGGGTGGAGTCGTGGTGTGATGTAGTCTGCTGGAGGTGGAGTTATTGCTAGGGTGGAGTCGTGGTGTGATGTAGTGTGAATATGTACTGGAAAAGACGGTTCTGTCAAAGGTAATTGGTTATTAAGCGGGACCGTTGTGACCCCACCAATTACCTGGAAACCTTGAAATCCTGTCAAGGAAGACGAGCTATTTATTTCCGGGGGTTTACTTTGTACTATTCTGATCTACTGGAAATTCACCAACTCACCGAGGCAATGTCGGAAGCAGGGGTACGAATATAGTGAATTTTGGCGTGACGTATGTTGACGAAAAAATCAATTGTGACTTGTGGCAAGTCGGAGAGACGTTGATTTGGTCGGGTTACACGAGGATTCAACTGGTGGAGGTTATCGCTATACGTAGCGGTGTTGCTAGCACGACGGTTACAGTTGCTAGTCCAACAGGTAAAATCTGTTGGGAGTGGTGCGGACACTAGGACCACTGAAGACAAAATTGTCCGGGACGACGAGTTGATGTGGCGAGCAACTCTTAGTCAAACACTGGTGAAACTAACATTGTCTACTTGCGTGGCGTATTATAAGTGGCGGTACGTTCTGATGGCATGAGTCTGCTATGAGACAGGGCGTTGGTGTTAGTAGGTCCCAGTTTTCACATAAGCATGACTTGGCGTAGATGCAAGGTGTGAGATTAATGTCGATGGCTGATGATTCCCATGAGAGCCAAGTTGGGAGTTGCACCATACTTATCAGCAGGGTTTATTTTCAACATTGGGTCGATTATGCTTTTATGGTGGAGCATGGTACTTCTGAAATGAGGTACGACTGCGTTGCAGTGATAGCGAGAGCTATGGAAATCTTCTTAGGCGGAGTGGGCGTGCGATCGTCCAAGGGCCGGAGTGAAGATGTTTTTTGAAGATCTGATTAAGTCACGAATCAAATCTTCAAGGTGGAGATTGTTGACGGTGGCATGGCCACATGGGCCATTTAATGTGTTAATGGCCATGGCATGTGAATGCAACCAATTACCAATTGGTTGGCTGTTGCATTATTTATGCACATTGAAAGAAACACGGTTTGTGTTCCTTGTGAGAGCCTATAAATAGCAGCTTGTTGTGGCCATTTTATGCATCACAATCCAGAGCTTCTTTCTCTATTCTCTAATTATACAATGTAGTATGTTATATACTTGTGGGGTGTAGATTAGGGAGCGGTGAAAGTGAATAAGCTCTGTGGGGGGTCGCTCGGGTTGAGTGAAAATTATGTAGTTGTACAAATTTTCTACATAGTGGATTTTGCTCGGGTCCCCGTGGTTTTTCTCCGGTTTTGGAGTTTCCACGTTAAATCTTTGTGTTATTACTATCGTCAATATTTTATTCGTGTTGTTTCGTAATTATCTCATGGGCAAATCCTGCGGGTGATATTTGAGGCGGTTCAAATACCCAAAGGTCATAGAAGTTATAAAAAAACTTATTTGTATTTATTATCCACCTAAAAAGCATGTAGAAAGTAAATTTTTGGTTCTGACCGTTTTTAACTTTTTAACTTTTAAGAGTATTTCAACTTTCAAGTTGGAATTGTTTGAGTAAAACAACTAAAAAGTGTTCAAAAATAAGTGGAAAGCACAACGCGTATATATATATATATATATATTAACTTTTGAGTTGTGCCGTTTTTAATTTAAGAATAATCATATTTGACTACCTACAAGGACTTATTTGGATTTGGGGCTGATCGGTTGAGTGGAGATTATAAGTTGGTTTTGCTTAGGTACTTTTGGAACGAAGAATTGAATATTCCTCATCATCCGTGTCTGGTTTTTGTGCATAGTTCGGGAGTGACTTTTGGAGGCACTTTGAGGATGTGGTTGGTAAATTCGAGAACACGTACTCGAATGGAGTTTACTCTTGGCTTATGAAGTTTAATGAAAGTGATGTCGTTATACTTGTATTCGACATGAGCAATGAGACTATGAGAGGTTTCCGGAGATGCAGAGGCCGAATGTTGTGAATTCTAGAGATGGGGAGCTTGATTTGTTGGGTGATTCGATAGCATTGTTATCATGTGACTTGGATAAGATGGATAAGTGCTTTTGATATGGGCTATATGCGGGCCCAATTGATAATGCGCTAAGCCCATATAGCCCAAAATTCAGAATGAATATCGAATATCCACAGCCAATGTCCCTTCAATATTAAATACCTACGTTCGATATGGTACATGTTATTCTAGAAATTTCGAGAGCGATCCCGCACCCCGGGATCTATAAATACCCATGCTCTGCATACCAAGGCATATTCATTAATGACCCTCTCAGCTACCATTGGATATCGAATATACATTCCCGATATCACTATCTTCGACGTTACCATATACGACGTTCACACATCTGAAGTCCTAGTCCTCACGGCCCAATCTCCTTGTGCCTGATATCCTTCAACATCACCTGATATTTAGCAGACCCGACATCCTTCAACATCACCCGATATTCGGTAAACCTAACATCCTACGATTTTGACATCTTCCCTTTTCCGAGATTCGACGTCTCCCCATATTCGACATCAGAGACTCTCGATATCCATGAAGACCCGAGGATTCGTCTTACGATTAGCTTAGAATCATTGTACGGTTCCGAGGTTTATCCTCATCTATGTAGTGTTTCGGACAAAGTTAGTCTAGAAGCTTGCTTAAGTCATAGATTAACATAGTACTATATTAGTTCAATATTACTCTGTAATCCTTCACATTGTTTGTAATCTACGAACTTGTACTAAATTATTGTCTCCGTCTGTGGGAAAAACAGGTCTCTTCATACGAAAGACACGGAAAGCTACCACCATGAAGAAGTCGCAGGACAGCGACACAACGAATCACAATAAGTTAAAGAAGACCATCAAACCCCCGTCAATCATGGAACTAGCTGAAGCAAGCAAGAGAGAGAAGGGGCTTCGGGATTTTCAAGAAGAACCCAAGATGGAACCTTTAGGCGAATTCATTCCCGGTCATCCTAGATCCTTGGAATCCTGACAGTGTGGTTCAGATAGGCTCAGCTATGTCGGTCAGCGTAAGAGATATGCTGATAGAATGTTTGAGAAGAAATACCGATATCTTCGCTTGGTCAGACTTGGACTTGAAAGAGATAGACCCAAGGATCATAGTGCACCGATTGAACGTGGATCCTACGACTAAGCCCGTGAAGAAGAATAAAACGGGCTTCAGCAAAGAGAAGAATGAAGCAGCAGAAAAAGAAGTGATCAAGAAGTTGAGGCTTGACACATTTATGCTGTACATTATTCTGAATGGCTCAGAAACATCGTGTTGGTCCTCAAGAAGGAGGCATCATGGAGAATGTGTGTTGGTTATACTGATTTAAAGGTAAATATCATAGTATTTATAAAATAAAGTTATGCAAATTATTGGTTTATGTACATTGTGTTGGTCCTCAAGAAGGAGGCATCATGTAAAATGTGTGTTGGTTATACTGATTTAAAGGTAAATATCATAGTATTTATAAAATAAAGTTATGCAAATTATTGGTTTATGTACATTGATAATTTACATAAAATAGTTTTAAGGAGAACTACAAAAATAAAAACATTAACTAATTTTATAGAATTTTTTGCTCTATTACTTTTAATACATATTTTAAAGCATTAAATATAATCATGACTTTTAAACATTTAGATTAACAATAAATACAAAATCATTTACTCATAATAAGATTTTTTCGTGAAAAATCATTATGAGTCTAATCATTTACTCATAATAAGATTTTCCCTCATTTTCAAATTTTTTTCTTTTTTCCCTATTTTCTCGGGAAACAAACAGAGCCTGAATGAAAAATAAGATTACACAAGTCATGGCAATACACCATCAAGTGAATTCCTAGAGATGCTAACTTAGTTGGTGATGCCTTATCAAAGTAGTATAAAATTCATCACGAAGTAGAACACTTTTTAAGTGCCCTCCATCTTCTAACATTATTAGTTTGTTAGCTAAGGATATTATGTAATTTTTTATGTTTCTTTAGTAAAAAAAAAACAAACAAACAAAATAATAATAATAATAACATTCAAGTGACTAAATTAGCCTTACTAATTTATGCAAGTGAGCACGGACAATAAATTCAATTTTCCGCGTTACACGGCCACCCCCACTATCCACTCACCCATATAACCACCACCGCACACTTCACAATCTCACACACCAACAACAAAAATAAGAAAAATGGCGCTCAAATCTGTTGCACTCATCTTCGCACTCCTCTCCATTCTGCTCGCTTCGATCTCGTACGAAGCGTCCGCCGCACTGGGCGGCAAAGTCGGGGACTGGCGGCCGATTCCAAACCCTAACAGCACACAAGTGGTGGAGATCGCGAAATTCGCGGTGAAGGAGCACAATTCTCAGGCTAAATCGGCGTTGGAGTTTGTTCAGGTGCTGAGCGGCGAGTCTCAGGTAGTTTCCGGTACGAATTACAAGCTAAATATCTCGGCCAAGGACGGCGGCGCTGCGGCGGCGAAGAAGTATCAGGCGGTGGTTTGGGATCAGCCGTGGACGAAGTTGAGGAAACTTACTTCGTTCGAAGAGATTAAAGGTTAATCGAGGAGATTTGTTAATTTTGAAGTGGTTAAGTGAAAATTAACTATGTAGTATGTACTATGTTTGTATAAGAAAAAAAAATAAATAAATGAGTTCTGATGTATTTGGAAATTCGTCTTATCGATGATTATTTTTATCATTTTATTTTATGATACAACTATGTTTTAATGTTCGTTGTAGTGATTCATAATTTTGCTTTTTGTCAAAGCATTTCACGTGCAACTTGTGAACTTGATGGTTCTGGAACCTTTTTAGGCTAATAGTTATCTGATTGTGTTTCCTT
The DNA here is from genome assembly GCA_948329865.1 of Linaria vulgaris. Taxonomy (NCBI): domain Eukaryota; kingdom Viridiplantae; phylum Streptophyta; class Magnoliopsida; order Lamiales; family Plantaginaceae; genus Linaria; species Linaria vulgaris. The sequence continues at coordinate 80,325,447 of OX415252.1, forward strand.
TTTTCTTTTCAAAGCAATTTGGTATGTAGGGAGTAGGGACTAATGTAGTCGACATTGAAACTAAGGGGAAAAGAAAAAGATGTACTATCAAACAAAATAGTGTGTGGAAAGTGAAACTAGAAAAGTTTGGCTAAATACCGAGAGGTCATAGAAGTTATAAGAAAACTTATTTGTATTTACTATCCACCTAAAAAGTCTGTAAGTAAATTTTAGGTTCAGGTCGTTTTTAACTTTTAAGAGTGTTTCAACTTCCTAAGTTGGAATTGTTTGAGAAAAACAACTTGTGCCGTTTTTAACTTAAGAATAACGTTTGTGTGATGACTTGTAATAAATTAACAATTGCTCAATTGATTCTTAAATTAAAGTATTAAACTAGAATTAGATTCTAATATTTTCTTTCTTTCTTCAGAATTGCAAACACCTTCTAAAAGCATGCATTAACTTTAGCGTGATATATATTCGGCTTAAATGTTGGAATGATCTGGTCTATTTTACGGTCTATTCTATGCCGTGCACAAGTCTTGTGCGCAGCCCACTCCTGATTGTGACACGTGGACGAAAAGACAAAACTTTGTCCACGTGTCACCATCATGATGGGTCTTGTGCGCAGCATAGAATAGTCGTCATTTTACCTAATTCTGAGTATTGATTTTGTTAAAGCTACGGATTTTCGGTACAGAAAAATCAACTATATTTGGTTCTAAAGATCATATTATTTTAGCAATATAGATATTAGGATATTTTTTTTCGGTAACAGATAATTAATGATATTGACATGCCATTGATGTCAATCATCAATGAATGGAGAAGATGGAGAAGGCGACAGATCCTGGCCAGCAATTTCGGGCCGGACCACTGCAAGTTAAAAATGGTTATTCAGAAATTTAAACATCCTCAAAACCTAACAGGCCCAATAATTTGTTAAAATATAACCGAAGCCTCCAGCAGCCCAGTCCATTCTTAACAGAATAGATGAGCTTCATTCAGTCAAGTTTACGCAAAGCATTATGTGCGGCTTTTTTTTCCTTTTGTTTTGATAAATGCAGTGATGTAGCATATTTTGGAATCTACACTTGGCATTCTCTCGTTTGATCACGTGTCGCACAAAGTTATCGCTTTGTCGCATTATCACATTCCGAGGTACATCACAAACTCATTAATGTTGGGCGTAACCCAGAGTGCAAACTTGTTAATGTTGGGCCAAGCCCACTATACAAATCCAATGAAGTTGGGTCAAGCCCAGCAGCACCTAAGCCTATCAAATGGAGTAGGCCAAGCCCATCAACACCCAAGCCCATCCAATGGCCTGTGAAGTATCTATAAATACCCCCTCCCATGAAAGAAAAAAGGAGACATTATTTACATTCTACTTTCTCTCTCTAAGTCAGAGCTTTCTCTCTCTAGAGATGATGCACAATCCAGCACGGATTAGCATCATATCCGACCAGCACGGTCCGACGACATCTCATATGACAATCCAGCACGGATTGGCAACTTATCCGACCAGCACGGTCCGACAACATCTCATCTATCATGGTCTACTCTCGCATCAGGCTCTTATGCGATGCACCATCCAACACGGATGGGCACCTTGAGAAACAATGAACTACGTTCGGCTTGATTCCCTATACGGGATACGTAGGCAGCTTGGCACAACCCAAGTTCAGTCCGAAATCAACAAACCCCTACTTTAGGTATGATGTTGCACGGTGCAGGTTTCTCGAACTCAAAGCTAACTCAGCACCAGCACGGAGCTTGAGTTAGTCTGACGTGGAGTGCCTAGTTAGCAGGACGAAAGCACCCCACATCAGTGGCGCCGTCTGTGGGAAACCACTAATTGCACTGTAGAAGAAACACACACGCTCATCACCCTGGCAAGGTCTTCAAGAGCAACTAAGAGTACCAACGTCATTACGACTAGTCAGCAGCAAGAGGGATCTTCGGTGCGAGCTTCTAAGAGAGTTGAAACAACTTGATGAAGCTTAGGTGATTGCAATGATGGTCGGCAATCAGACTCCACCCACGACAAATCAACAACCGCAGGCTGAACAACTACAAAACCGCAGCATGTGGCTCAACTCATTCAAGCTCTGCAATCCAGCGCGGAGGTGCAATGCATTTTGTCCCAGTCGCATCTATTGTGCTACTTGGAGTTCCAACCTGTGCTACTTGAAGTTCCAACCATGCTACTTGAAGTTCTAACCAGAATAGAGGGACAAACGGAAAATTTCTTTCCCGCGGTCAATCTAGAGCTTAGCACCCAACAAGTTGTGTGAGGCCTCCCCAGCTCAAGGCAATGAAGTTCATAAGACGCTTTTGATGGTGGTGGTAGGATAATATGGTTGTCATCATCACAAATCATATGTTTTCTCGTGAGCAAGGTCGTCCGTATTGATTCTCCTCGCAAGCCTCTTACTTGCCCCAACAATGGATGAGCAACTCAAAGAGATGCTAGAAGACATGCTAGCATCATCGCATGTTCGATGCATGAAGTCTTGATTGGGAGCAATGCCACCATGAGTCTCTTGACTCTCATTTGGCCCTCTTCTTTCATGCGAGCGACGATCATCGGCCCTTGGGCGTGTGTCATGGTGGAACCATGAATCCTTCTCCATTAAAGTGACGCTAGATGCCATGCTAGCATCATCGCGTGTTCGATTCATGAAGTCTTCATTGAGAGTCAAAGGGACGCGAGATGCCATGCTAGCATCATCGCGTGTTCGACAACTTGAATCTTGATTGAGAGCCACGCCACCGCGAGTCCCTTGACTCTCGTTTTCTCCTCTTCCTTCATGCGAGTGACGAGCTTCATGGTTGTTGCCATCTTCTTTCCCAGTCAAAGGGACGCGAGATGCCATGCTAGCATCATCGCGTGTTCGACAGCTTGAATCTTGATTGAGAGCCACGCCACCGCGAGTCCCTTGACTCTCGTTTTCTCCTCTTCCTTCATGTGAGCGACGAGCTTCATGGTTGCTGCCATCTTCTTTCCCAGTCAAAGGGACGCGAGATGCCATGCTAGCATCATCGCGTGTTCGACAACTTGAATCTTGATTGAGAGCTATTCCACCACGAGTCATTTGACTCTCACTTGGTCCTACGTTATGGTTGGCACGATCGTCCTTCTTTCGCATGGCTTGATTGAACCTCGAAAATTATGCCATTAACAATCTTCCTAGAAAGAGCAAAACAAGGGGAAATTCAACCTTTTGAAACCAAGAAATTCTCTCGTAGGTTGCTCCACCTTTGCTCATAATCAAAATCAACAATTCAGAAAAGGAGTTTCACAAGATCAAGATTATTTGAAAACATTTAAAGTTACAAAGTTGAATCAACAACAAAACAGCAACAAATCACCGCAGCATCGACAAGCCATCTCGCGCGAACTAATTTTTGCACACGAACTCCTCGCCAAGCTGCTCTGCACGCGCGAACTCACCAACGCAACCGATCGCTGATTCGCTTCACCTTCACTCGAAGCCTTAACTGTGCACAAACTGATCAACGCCGCCAACGATCTCACCTGGCATGAACGGTAGCTCCGCCTGAACCCCATGGACGAACAACAGCACGCCGGAACTCCTCACGTCGAGGAACGACAACATGCCTGAACTGCTAGCGCCAACGCCGCAGCAACCCCGCACCAACTAACTCCGACCAGCCGCATAACTGACCCCCACGACATCTTCACCGGCGAACAGCTTTGCAACGACTCCCTCGCGCGGACGAACAGCAGCCACGACCCGATCTCTCCGTGACGGAACATCCAGTTGCGCGAACTCCGTCACGACCAGCAGCACAAACTCCAAGAACACGCGAGCTCCTAACCTCCGAACGCTTGATCGTTGAACGAACGCCACGAACTCGCTGCATGCACGAGCTGCTCCTTGAAGTTACCAATTTCATCTACTGACTCGGCGCCAATGACTTCTTCTTGCCCGATCAGATCCTCACATGAATTCTTCCTCCAACGAACTCCTCAACTCGCTCGAACAAATCTGCACAAAGTCTCGCAAACTATTTTCAACGACTCCCTCCCGCGAACTCCCTGGTGCTAACGAACTCTCCGGCCACGAGCAGATGGATGAATAGGCAAAGACTTGTATTTATAGATGATTTTGGAAGTAGTCAAGTAGAGTCCGTGAAGAATTGTAAGAGTGGTGAAACTCTTGGACGAGATAGAAGAAAATATTTCAGATATGAATATTAAGCAAAATTTTAAGAAGAAAGGAAAAAAGTTATAGGGATTTCTGCTTCCCCTGTTTCGAATCGGTGAGAAAGAAGAGTTCAGTATGAACTTTGCTTCTGTTTCTCTGTTCCGCGAAGAGTTGGATCAAGATGGATGTTTTGGTTCAAATAAACTACTACCCAAAATATATTATATTAAGTAATACAATTTGCTATTATTATAAATGAAAAGGCGTGGGCCCTCTCTAGTTACAATTGATGAATTGAAAGTCACGGCCAGATGAAAGTATATTCAAGCAGCGGTCAATTGCAGAAAGAATCTTGCCTTGTAATATTGCATGATTGGTCCTTGGAGATGAAAGGAACTACATAATGGTTCTTAAAGAATACAAAAATCGGATAACAATCCTTGAGGAGATGGATAGTATTTAAGAGCCCTATACAAAATGTGCAAGGAGATTCCAACTTTGTATAATTGCAGAATGGTACTTAGAAGAAGAGAAAGTGATAAAATGGACATAGAACTACTGAAACTACTTTCCACTATCTTATCAGCAAGATGACACACTGCGAAGTGGAGGGATTTAATACGTACTATATTTTAATTCGACTTACTGCCCATATACAAAGCAACTGAGTTGACCTCAAGATTAAACTATCACGGGTAAAGTGATGAAGACTTAGTTTTTTCAAAGCTCGATGAAGACTTGGCTTCAATGTAGCTCAAGTGCTAACACTTAGTTTTTCTAAAGCTCACGGAGATTCTGATTTTGCATAGCTCAAAGAGTAACGACTTAACTTTCTAAAATTGAACAAGACTTAGCTTTCTCCAAGCTCATGAAGAGCCAATATCTCAACCTCAACCAATTGCGAATGAGCCTTTTTAAAAGCTACGTGCTCAAGAATAGCTTCATGAAGATTAAATGTGGCCACTAGAAGGTATGCACCATTAAAGATTAAATCTGACGCCGAGAAGGTACATGCCGCTCAAGATTAAATGCGATCGCAAAGAGGGGAAGAACCATTGAAGATTGGATGCGACTCCAAGAGAATGTGCACAATGAAGATTGAAATCACAGAGGGCGCATAGAGTAAAGATTAAATGCAACCCAAGAGGGTTTGGAAAGCAAACAAGTGGGGGATGTCACCTATGCTATTATTGTAGACGCGTGCCTCAACTCAAGCAAAGCTAGTACGACGTGATTGTTGCATGTCGACATATCAACTACCTCAATGAATGAAAAAGATCGATCAACTACATCAAACTATGAACACATATCTCTCATCAAACTGCAAAAAGAACTTCATCAAGAGTCTAACTACATCAAACTATAAATTAGTACCTTTTCATCAAACTACTAAAAGCGCTTCATGAAGTGACTTACGCATCAACAATGCCTCAGTAAGAAATCTGTGCCAAGAATAGAGTTTTATTAAGCGACTTTCACATCAACAATACTTCATTAAGCAACTTACAGTAAGGAAAATAGCTCGCACAAGGCTTTCCAGGCACTTTCATCATTGTCAACTGCGGTATGGAACTAAGGGACTCCGCATATGGCCGAAACAACTAACACAAATTATTATAGCTATGCAAGTTGCCTACGGTTACCAAGTAAAATATAAAGTAGGCCCAACGCAAGCCCTACCAAAAAAAACTAGGTGAAGAGCCTATTGGGCGAATATCCCATAAAGTAGGCTATCAACGTAAGCCCTACCAAAATAAACTAGGTGAAGAGCCTATTGGGAGAATATCCCATAAAGTAGGCTATCAACCTAAGCCCTACCAAAATAAACTAGGTGAAGAGCCTATTGGGCGAATATCCCATAAAGTAGGCTATCAACGTAAGCCCTACCAAAATAAACTAGGTGAAGAGCCTATTGGGCGAATATCCCATAAAGTAGGCTATCAACGTAAGCCCTACCAAAATAAACTAGGTGAAGAGCCTATTGGGTGAATATCCCATTAAGTAGGCTATCAACGTAAGCCCTACCAAAATAAACTAGGTGAAGAGCCTATTGGGCGAATATCCCATAAAGTAGGCTATCAACGTAAGCCCTACCAAAATAAACTAGGTGAAGAGCCTATTGGGCGAATATCCCATAAAGTATGCTATCAACGTAAGCCCTACCAAAATAAACTAGGTGAAGAGCCTATTGGGTGAATATCCCATAAAGTAGGCTATCAACGTAAGCCCTACCAAAATAAACTAGGTGAAGAGCCTATTGGGTGAATAGGCCCATTAAGTAGGCTATCAACGTAAGCCCTGCCAAAATAAACTTGGTGAAGAGCCTACTGAGTATGCCATCAATGTAAGCCATGCTTGCGAAAACCAATAATGACATTTGGAGACAAAGACAAGCAAGATCAAGAAGACAAGCAAAATATGAACCAAGAAATGCTTAATCTACTTCACAATGTCTTATCAGTCTGATAACACACTGCGAAGTGGGGGACTTCTGATGTAGCATATTTTGGAATCTACACTTGGCATTCTCTCGTTTGATCACGTGTCGCACAAAGTTATCGCTTTGTCGCATTATCACATTCCGAGGTACATCACAAACTCATTAATGTTGGGCGTAACCCAGAGTGCAAACTTGTTAATGTTGGGCCAAGCCCACTATACAAATCCAATGAAGTTGGGTCAAGCCCAGCAGCACCTAAGCCTATCAAATGGAGTAGGCCAAGCCCATCAACACCCAAGCCCATCCAATGGCCTGTGAAGTATCTATAAATACCCACTCCCATGAAAGAAAAAAGGAGACATTATTTACATTCTACTTTCTCTCTCTAAGTCAGAGCTTTCTCTCTCTAGAGATGATGCACAATCCAGCACGGATTAGCATCATATCCGACCAGCACGGTCCGACGACATCTCATATGACAATCCAGCACGGATTGGCAACTTATCCGACCAGCACGGTCCGACAACATCTCATCTATCATGGTCTACTCTCGCATCAGGCTCTTATGCGATGCACCATCCAGCACGGATGGGCACCTTGAGAAACAATGAACTACGTTCGGCTTGATTCCCTATACGGGATACGTAGGCAGCTTGGCACAACCCAAATTCAGTCCGAAATCAACAAACCCCTACTTTAGGTATGGTGTTTCACGGTGCAGGTTTCTCGAACTCAAAGCTAACTCAGCACCAGCACGGAGCTTGAGTTAGTCTGACGTGGAGTGTCTAGTTAGCAGGACGAAAGCACCCCACATCATGCAGTATGTGCTATTTTGTGTAACATGTTACTTTACTTGCATTTAAAATCATTCAATTGATACAACAATGGATGTTCATAGTTGTACGTAATAAAAAAGTACTAGTTGAAAATAATAATATTCATCCCCATACGGTGAAACATTAACTACTAAACTAAGGGGCTGTTTGGTTGCAGAGACAGTTATATATGTAGATTAACTATTACTCAGTTAAAATAGTCTTTTATTTCATATGCGTAACAGTAACCGTGTTTGGTTGGATAGTTGAATAAAGTTACTATTTTATCTTGATTTATAAAACGTGTTTGGTTCATGTTATGTCCCCATTTTATTGCAGGTATTGCAGGTAATTACCTTATTGCCCCCATTTTATTAATAAAATATACGCCATAAATATTTTAATTACATATTTTAATTACATATTTTAATTATATTTTTTTAATTACATATTTTAATTACATTTTTTTAATTACATTTTTTAATTACATTTTTTTAATTACATTTTTTTAATTATATTTTTTAATTACATTTTTTAATTACATTTTTTATTTACATTTTTTTAATTATATTTTTTTAATTATATTTTTTAATTACATTTTTTTAATTACATTTTATAATTACATTTTTGAATTATATTTTTTAATTACATTTTTTAATTACATTTTTTAATTACGTTTTTTAATTACATTTTTTAAATTACATTTTTTTAATTACATTTTTTAATTACATTTTTTAATGACATTTTTTAATTACATTTTTTTAATTACATTTTTTAATTACATTTTTTAATTACCTTTATTTAATTACGTTTTTTAATTACATTTTTTAATTACATTTTTTTAATTACATTTTTTAATTACATTTTTTAATTACATTTTTTAATTACATTTTTTAATTACATTTTTTTAATTACGTTTTTTAATTACGTTTTTTAATTACATTTTTTTAATTACATTTTTTTAATTACATTTTTTAATTACATTTTTTTAATTACATTTTTTAATTACATTATATTTTTTTAATTAAATTGCTGCATAAAAAGATTAAAATTGAAGAAACAGGGGTAAATAAGTCATTTCGTCGGGTAAGCTGGATGACTAAAAAGTGAGATAAAATAATAACAGGGGGGGCTAGATATTATTTAAGTTGAGAAAGTGAGATAAAGAGCGGGCCTCAGCTATTAAATCAAAAAGCCCATTTGCATAATCATTCAAACCAAACAGGTTTTAAGTGAGATGAGAGCCCTCATCTATCCTCATCTCACCAACCAAACACCCCCTAACTGTTAAAGATTAACCAGAAAATCATCAACTTTTGAAGAAGAAGAAAAATGCCAACAACTAGTGCGACTTTAGACATGTGAAGAAATTAAATTGGAAGACTTTTGTAGTGTGGGGCATGTGAATATATATATATATATATAAAGGTGGATACTTATCCTCCGGTCCCATATGCTTTTTTGTCTTGTCATTTTCGGAAGGGACATTCCACTAGTCATATGAAGTGTAAAATGTGGAAACTTTCATGCGGTCGTTACATATATAGTAAAAAATTTGTTAGGATTTTAAATCCTAAAGGGTTTATTTTTCTTGGAGAAAAAGGGGAAGAGATAGAATTTTTAACAAACAAGTTTATTTCTTCTTAATCTTCGGTACATCTGATAAGTCCTAATATATAATACCCAATTACAATATTTCAAATTCAAAAGAAAACTGCTACTAAACTACCCACTAACGTAAAATTAATTGTTCACTAAAATATAACTACTGAATCCTATCCACACACCATATTAATATATATAATATAATCTAATCTAATACAATACACATAATTAAAATAAACATAAGATAATAGTATATAAATATATTAAGGCCCATATCAAATTGTTTCTGCTTAAAAATTCAACGAGGAAGAAATGAAACTAAAATTATGTATTTTTTCAAAAAGTATTCTGGAGAAAAATGTACATTATTATGAGATTGAATACACAGTGATCTGGTCATATTATGTACATTTGATATATTGCATTCAAAGAAGGAGTTCTAGTGCTAGGGAACTTTCACAATAAAAATTAGAAAATACTAACTTTTGTGATAAATATTCCTTCAACACAATATTTATGCTACGTGGCTAAATTGAAACTATATTGAAGTCACTAGCAAAATTATAAAGTACTTGACAAAAGTGACTTTTAGTGTATGGTTTATGATTGCAGCGATGTCGCATCAACAATATTAGGCTTAGCTTAATGAAACAGCCGATTTTGACTTAACCATTTCTTCATGTGCTTGCTTATTACAATTGTATAACCATCATACCCCCAAAAATAAAAAGGTTTTTGGCAAACAGCACCCCTGTGTTCTGGGAAACAGGCAAGAAACCTCCCCGTGTTTTGAAAAAAAGGCAAAAACAACCCATGTGCTTTCAAAACTATAGCAAATTACCCTCTCCTCTGAGAAAGTGTTTTGCACATGCCAAGAAATGAGAGTGGGGATCCTTTTTGGACCAGAATCATTCCAAAGCCATTTAATACTTTTGTCTTTAACTTTAGAAAATTACATTTCTGACCCAACAAGTTTTCTTTTGTTCAATCCTTTTCGAATCTTGAAAAATGGTATCAGAGCATGGTTTATTTATTTTATGTGGCTATTTATTTATTTACGATAACTCTTAATTACCTCACGAGAGGAGTATTTACAAAACATGAGTAATCCAGTAATGGATAGTATATGGGATCTCCTATATCAGTTTTACTTTAGAAAACACAAGTGTGCAAGTATTAAAAAGCAAATCATTGCTTTAACAAGATATCGTGATTATCATAACACGATGATTAAAGACCACGATGTCCTGTGTTGTGACCGTGAACAACAAGAAAATACTTTCCCCATCAAGGTTGCTAGGCAAGAAATGGTCAGACAGCTTACGATTAGTCTAGAAAAAGCTAATAAGCAAAGTTCTATACTAAGCATGTAAAATGCCTGGTATTACACTTGAACAAGAGCTCCAACTCTTGATGACTAAGTTAGTTGACCTGGCTAGTCACAGACCAGACAATCTCCCTGCCATTAGAGCTAAGTTTATAGCTGTTAATGGTCTCATGGCTGATATCGCAAGGATTAATAGATTAATCACTGAACGAAATAACTGTTCTTCATGAGTAATCTAGTTTTGTCAGATTTCCACGAGCTCGTGCCAGATAACTCCAAGCTATCCCAGGACCTCAGAGAAGTCCAGAAAACAGTCCAAGCATATGGCAATCACCAATACCATGTGCCCGAGCATCTACAGGAAATCAGAGACAAGCTGAAGGCCATGTCTCGACGACAGAAGGAGATCTTGGAAAATTTACAGGATATCCAGCAAAGAGTCAAGAGCTTGGAATCTATGCCAAGGTCATCCGAAAGAAGGAGAGTTGGATGGTTGCCACCATCTTTCGGGAATGAGCCCTTATTACATCAAAAGGGCAAAGCAGTCGAGGTCAAAAGAGAGTTGACCGCGAGCAAAAAGCTGGAAGCACGGATACGTGGAGAACCCAGCACATATTGAGATCATGTCCAAATTCAGGATGGACGATTTCAACTTCGAGATCGGGCGAGACCTTTCTGATCTGGCAGCATCACTTTCAGGACTCAGCCTGGAAAACATCCAGACATATGAAAGTGCGATCGTGCCAAGTCAAAATCCTCCCCAAGGACAATCGACGGTGACAGAAGGGGTCGGATCTTCCATCCCGAATCTAGAACCGATCCGAGAAGAGCCAATCCGCGAAGAACCCATGCCACACCAGCATGACTTCGTGGCAGGATCTATGTACAATCGGATTCCAACCAGAGCAAGGGCACGAAGGCCAGATGTTCATGGAACACCATACGGGAGATCACAGCTCGATCCAATCCACCCGTATGGGCTTATGCTCAATCTAGACACTCTGGATTTCAAGAATCGCGAAGCCCTAATCGATGAATGGGCATCGACAATGAGAATTGCAGCGGCAACGCTCGAACTGGACAAAGAAGGATTCATCATGATGTTACAGATGAGTCTCGAAGGATCGGTCAAGATCGGATGGGAACATGGAACCCCGGAAATTAGAAGTGGGGTCATATCCGGTGATTCTCTCAAAGATATTGTTGATAGAATGGCGAGGCTTTTCAAGATCTACTTTATCGGAGAAAGATACTTTGTTGATCCCCAAACCGGAGGAGGTGACCAGGAGAAAGTCAGGAGATACGAACAAGCGTTGTATAGCGTGGAGCTACATGACATATGTAGTGTTGATCTATACATTAAGCTGTTCACCGAGTACAGGTGGAAGAGCCGAATTGGGGAAGATACGGCGATTCCCCTTTTCTTCGCCAAAATACCAAGCCTCTGGCGAGAAATGTTACTGAGAGAATATACACCTATTGGAGTCGACACGGTGGCCCAAAGGATGTCCTTTCTCAAGGTCAAACTAAGTGAATGGTGCCAGAAGGCAACAATTCAAAAGAATTTCAAGAGGCTGAAAAGGATCAATAAATCAGCTTTTCTTTGCTGCGACGACAATGACATCCCAACAGTCATTGGTGCACCAGAGAAACATCGAAAGAAGAAACATAGGGATCAACCCTATGAGCGGAGAAGCAAGTTCCCCAGGAGAACTTCGTGGAGACCAAGAAGATTCTGGTCAAAACAAAAGGCCCGAAGTTACAAATCAGGGCACTGACCAGGACCCAGCCGGGGAAGAACGTCTTCCAGCCAAGGGAGTGCTAACAGAACACCAGCAAGGCGAACTTTCAGGAGAGCGCACACACGTGCTAATGAAAGCTTCAAAGACTGCAATTGTTGGACGTGCGGGGCCAAGGGACACATCTCAACAGATTGCCCGGAAAACCAAAAAAGAGGAGTCAGACAGTTCGAGGCTACACCGGAGTTCGAGGAAGCTGTCTACTTTCAAGACCTTGTTCAGGTATACCAGTTTGAGGATATTCCCTCAGATGAAAGTATATATGAGGAAGACGAAGGACCAGATGAGTCTTCAGAGTCAGAATCAGAATCAGACTGAAGACGAGGAAATCTTCCATCAGGAAGTTCAAGAAGACATGACGAGATTCTTCTCACAAACCAGCATTTCTCATAAAGCCCTGATGAGAATTATGCGGGAAGATCCAAAATTACGAGTTTACGATGGATTCACCATCGGAAAAATGGAGAGAACCTTAGCTCAGCTAAGCTTCAGGCCAAGAAAACATCACATAATTTACAAGGTTACGTCGGGAGAAATTGCAATCCCAATGGAGCTGACCAATAATGTGATGAAAATGCAACTAGTTCCTATTAATGAAATCAAAGAGGAACTAAGGAGACTCAAGCCAAAAGTTGCTCAGAAAATGTCATGGATCCATATCGGAGCCATAAGAATTCTGATCAAAGCGACATTCAAAGAAGGAATCAATTCCCCAATTGACATTGCCATCTTTGATCGAAGAATCCAGAACCTACGAGATGCCTGTCTCGGAGGGATTTCAGGAAATCTATTCGCGGGAAAAGTGGCAACATTCATTTATCCAAAAGTTGCCTATAACCTTGCCGATAGAGATTTCAGCAGAGTCCTAACTCTACATTAGGACTTCAAAAACAAGGAGTTAATGAAGGAAGGAAACCGACCTTACTCCATTACATACAGTATCTCCTACGCACTCTCAAATACGCACTATTCTGATCTCTTCCAGAGAAATGAGTTTGTCGAGATACCAGAAATCTTTGAGAAGGTTGCCCATGCGGTTAGACCAGAGATCTCCAGTCTGCCTCATATCCATGAAATGGATATGATCATCCGAGATCAACCAGTCTTTGGCAAAGATACGAGTCAGAGGTTCGAGCCAAGAAGAGTTTCTTTCCAAGAAAACAGGATGCAAAGTCTCACCTGGGGAAAGAAACCGATCGTTGAGATTGTTGTCGAACCAAAGAAATTCACTACCAAAGGTGAACTTCAATGTCCAGGAGGATGGGGAGAAGTCGAAGTTATCTTCGACACCACCCAGAAGGATAATACATTACCATGCGAAGCATTGTATTATCTAAAACATCCATTCGTTGGGAGATATCAAGGAAATCTTAAGCTCGGCGAATTTGATTTTATCATCAATGGACGTGCAGGAAAGATCCCAGAACAACTTGTTCTTGGAATCGAATTTCTCGAGGATCACAAACCTTGGGAAAGATTGCCAGAAGGAATGGAGTTTACGGTGGACGGAAAGAGATACCGTCTCAAATGACCACCAGTCCATTCTTAATTTACATCTCAGTGGGGATGTTATACGGGGAATATTGAGCCGAATACTTCGCAGCGTATATCGACTCGGGGCAGGAATTTGCACAGCAAAACCGGGAGTCTTTCCAGGAGAAATCGGAGAAGATTTACCAGCGATTGCCGGAAGAGATTTCTCAAAGAAGATCATCATCTTCAAACGAGGAATAAAACAGGCAGAAATATTAATTGGCGGAGCAGGTGGTACCCCATGGTACAAAGTCAAGATGCCCCCAATTTATTTCCATGATACCGGAGCCGATATCTTACTCGGCAACAATTTCCTACAAATGTTCAAACGTTTTACGCAGGATAATGAAACAAGACGTCTTATTCTCACAACCACTTGTGATCATAAGATCTTGGTACAAAGATTGACGCAGGCGTTTTACCGCAGACTGCCGATTCAATTTCGCAGCAAGCGTGGTGATGAGGGAAGACTTCTACACCCAAAAATGCAAGATCAAAAAAGAAGGCGGTAATTCTTACAAGGAAGATCGAATTCCTTGGAGTCGAGATTGACGAATCAGGTATTATCCTCCAAAATCATTTGGTGGAAAAGGTACGTGATTTTCCCGATAACCTCAAGACAGTTAAGCAACTCCAAAGTTTTATGGGGTTAGTTAATTTTGCTGGAATGTTTATTAACAATCTGGCAAGTTACAGGAAAACATTTAGTCCATTACTGAAGAAGGACGCAGAGTTCAGATGGACGGATGAACACAAGGAAACGGTACAGAAGCTCAAGGCTATCTGTCAAGACCTCCCCAAACTTGCAATCCCTAATGATGAAGATGACCTTGTGCTTTATACGGATGCAAGCGATCATTGGTGGGCGGCGGTTCTAACCAAGATTGAACCAAAAGGAGAAGTGCCATGCAGATACTGTAGCGGTCTCTTCTCAAAAGATGAAGTTGCAAGATGGCACATCAACGAGAAATAATTCTTTGCAGTTCGAAAGGCTTTTAAAAAATGGCCCTTATTCTTACTTGCTAAGAAGTTCACACTTAAAATTAATAATACTAGTGTCAAGGCTTTCTTAAAAAATAAAATAGAAAGCAAACCCGAGAAAGCTAGGCTATTAAGATGGCAAGCTGAATGCCAATATTACAATTTTGATATTCTTGTTATAAAATCTCATGAAAACGTTCTTGCAGATTTTCTGACAAGGGATGGAGGCACGTGAAGCCAACACCATCCTTACGAGATGGAGACACCACAGGGATAACCTGGATGAGCTCCGCAAGGCGATCGACTATCTAGCTATTAATGCTCAGGCTTCCGGTCATGTGCAGGAAAGGGACCTTACCAAGGTTCAAAGCTCAATGAAGGCGACTTTATTGGGTAGTACAAGTTTGTGTGATAGCCTCACGGTACCCCTTTTCCGAGATGCTTCCACGTTAAAACTTGAAGTGGAAATACAAGTAAATACGTACGAGTTTGACGATCCGAGTAAAATCGGACTAATCAGTGATCCTTTCAAGGAAGACACTGATGAACAGGTTGATTCAAGGGTGGAAACACCTGGAGAATCAGAAAAACAAGTTGATTCAAGAGGGAAAACCCTGATTGGATCCCAGAATACTTCTCCTGAGAGAAAAGACAAGATTGATTCGAAAGGAAATACTCCAATTGAATCCCAGAATACTTCTTCCAAGAAAGAAGACAAGATTAGTCTTAGACCCCATGCGGGATCATCTAAGATTAAAAACGATCCAAGAATACCCTTGATGGAATATCAAAGGGCTTGGGAAAAACTCCACACAAGAACGGGATTAATCCCTGGAAAATCCGTGGCCGACTGGTCCAGAAAGTATCCGAGAATCTGGGCACTGCCAGGATCAAAACCGGATAGTATACGAGAGTGGTTTGACTTTGGCTGTCTGGCCTCAGTATTCACAACATCACCAAGTTTCCTGGAAATTTCAAAATTACCAGGATGGATCTACGGGAAGGTGTACGAGACATGGAAGATGAATCCTACACTAGAAATAGGAGATACCCTGGAGCTAAAATTTATTTCAGCAGCTCCAGAGATCGCAGGAAAGGGATTCCATCAGAGCTTTCACTTCATAAAAATACAAAGACCAAATACGAAAGCTATGGAATTCATCAAGCCACCACCCGAGGGACTTTGTCTGGTTTCCCCTATCACCGAAGACGAGATATCAACAAGAAGGGCATGGGGATTGTGGGTCTGTCTCACCGAGATGGACAAAGTCAAATATTTGTTTAAGATATTTCACAATACTGAGAACGGATCATTCATGCTCAACAACATGACTAGCAATACCACAGGATTTGCAGAAACGATATTCGAAAAGAAACGACAAATACTGTGGAAGAACGAGATGCCAGCAACGGCAGAAACGAGCCGGAAGTTCTGTAACATGATACATGCCGGTCGATGGAAGGAACGCATATGCTCCAAGTGTCCAGAGCAGAAAGAACCCCTCTTCGGAAAAGGATTCCCAATGAAACGAGACAAATGGGAAAACAACAAGGAGGGACCTTCACAAAAGGGAAAGATGCCGCGGGCAGGCAAAAGGACGACTTTTGCTGACAAAGGAAAAAGGAACCATGTGAACAGCCAGGTCCACCCACGTGAAAGATCGAGACGGGTGAACAACCAAGACAAAACCTCCACTATCAGACTTATAATGGAGGGACCACAAGACCAAGTGGATACAAAAGTAACCACATGATTAAAAGACCACCTTATCAGAAGAATAATGGAGGACCCCAAGAGAAAGTGGAACACGCAAGCCATGACGATTCCACTTCAAAAATATAGTGAAGTCCGCATTTGAAATCCGGAGACCTCACCTATATAAACGAGCTGAAGGAAACAGAGGGAATCAAGTTTTCTCCACTGCTTTCTTACATAAACAAAATAAGATTGTAATAAGTTTGAGAGTTTTAATTTTTGTGTTTAAATTCAGAGTGTTTAAATTTTAGTTTGATTGTAATAGTGTGAGTGTATGTACAAGAGAGACGTAGCTACTATGAGTAGCTAAACAAGTAACTCCTCTCTAAAGGGGTTATGAGTGTGTTGTAATAAATAAGTCTCCACATAAATAAATATTGATTTGCTTTCGCCTGAGTATGTCGATGTTAAAGCTTTGAAACATTCCATTTAAGTTACTTCTTACACCCGGAGTAGGAAACGAACCAGAGTTGTGCTGAGTACCGTTGAAGGAGCCGTTGCAGAACCATCGGTTGCGATCGAGTGGTTGAAGACGAGGAGTCTTTGTAAAACCTGGCGGAATACCCGACGGTAGTACGGTCAAAACGAGGTACCTTTAATGGTTACGTTTTATAAGTTCTGTACGGAAGCATGCTGGGCCTGATATGGTCGTAATGGACTATTTTCATAGTTTGGGTTTCGAAAAAGAATGACACTAAAACTTTGGGGGTCAATTTCTAATTTTGTAAAAGTTAAGTTCAGTAGAAAGGGGCAATGTGCTATGATTTAGGAAATACAAGGGGGTTTTCTGCCCCTTTTATTTTCACAAGGAGGTTTTTTGCTACTATCATAGAACACAAGGGGTTTTTTTGCTATCAGCTCAAAATAAAATGCTTAAGTACTTTCAACCGCAATGTTGGTCAAAAATTTAATGCCAAAAGATAATAATAATAATAAAATGTGCATATCGAATCTCTTACCATGTCAGAATCTTTTACCATGCCAGAAACTATAATATAACGATATGGCAATATGTTTCACATCATAAATTTTCCCTTTTACATGTTACACAAACATTGAGCTTGATTTACTCCTCAAATTTTATCTTATCAAGAGACATTGCCTTTTTCAATTTGAGCAATTATCTAATTTTCTTTTGTTTTCCACCTTAAATATAACTTGTGATCAAACACTAACTTTTTCATTCCAATTTTTGCATCACATCGAGGACAATCAATTAATGGTAGATCAAATTCGTTAAATATTATGCTATAATATTTGTGTATTAACTATTAAGCACATCTTTGCCGTCCGGAGTTAATAGTAAAAACGAGATACATATTGCGAGTATTTGATTTTATACATTGATCAAAATTTTCGTCAGTTTCCTCGAAAAGTATCAAAATATTTCGATTTTGTCTCCATCGAAACGAAAAATACATATAGTTTCCATATTAACCATAACCGCAATTTTTACGAAATTTTCGAAACATGCCAAAAAGTTCTCAGAATATTACGAAATATTTTTAATTTTAAATTGTACGACTCCTACTTTGATACCAAAACTTTAATCCATGATTTTATGACTTTCTTAGATTCATAATCTGATTATATATATATATATATATTCAGATAAATAATTAAATTTGTGACCAAGTATATAAAATCTGATAGAGTCCCTGTATTATTCAAGATAAATAATTAAATTTGTGACCAAGTATATAAAATCTGATAGAGTCCTTGTATTATTCAAGATAAATAATTAAATTTGTGACCAAGTATATAAAATCTGATAGTCCTTGTAATATGAATAATAATAAATTAGTAAAATAGAGTCCAATAACCAGAAACCAACATGGATCAGGTGACTCATCATCATCATCATCATCTCATGAACAACAACAACAACAACAAAGTGATAACCAAAAATCCGAAAAAAACCCTCACAAAAAATATTCCCCCAAATTACAATCCAACAATTTGAAATCCCTAATCTCCCAATCGCTATCAACAAATTTCTCTAGTTAAATCAGATAATTCAAAATAGGAGCCTGTTTGTCATCCGGCAACCGGCCGGCGCCGATCGGCCGGCCGACTCCGGCGTTGAGAGCCTCGGCTTCTCAGGCGTCGGTTCGCAGGCCTCCGTTATCGGAGGCGAACGATGGCGACAACGCGAAGATGAAGGTCCTGTTCAAATCGAAGCCTAAGACTCCAGCGGATATGGTGCGTCAGGCCCGCGAGCTGCTGATATTCGCGGATCTCGGTGGAGGCGACACAAAGGAGAGCAAGCGCGACGAGAAGGTAAGTTGTTGATTGATGATCATCTGGTGTTGCTTAATATGTAGATTGTGTTGCAATTTTTTTTGTGTAGATTAATAAAGCTTTTACGATCGATGATTGGGGAATTTGGTCGCTTATTTGTTTGATTGAATTGGAGTATGTGGCTTCTTAATTTTGCTGACAATGCAGATGATGGAGTTGGGCAAACTGATCAGGGACTTGAAACAAGTCCTTTACGGTGACAGCGAATCCGAGCCTGTCGCAGAAGCTTGTTTGCAGCTCACACAAGAAGTCTTCAGGGAGGACACTCTTCGTTTGTTAATTATATGTCTTCCCAAATTGAACTTGGAGGTAATTTTGGGGAATGCAAACAATTACTGGAGTTCAGCTTTAGATTAGTTAGCTTTACTTTTGAATTGATTATGCGCAACGTTTAACGTTCCATGTTGTTGCCGCGGAAGTTGGTTTCTTTACCTTTTTTGAGAAAATAAATAATGCAATTTCTGCAGGCCCGCAAAGATGCCACGCAAATTGTTGCCAATCTGCAAAGGCAACAGGTTCATTCGAAGTTGATTGCTTGCGATTACCTGGAAAAGAACCTAGATCTCATGGATATCTTGATATCAGGGTAAGGCGGCATTAGAAGATTTCATACTAGACTGTGGGTTGGTAAAACAAATAGCTATATGTTTCAGCTCATCTGGAGGGTAATGGAAAATCTGATACTAGTGAAACACTGTTTCTTCGTTAAAGATAAATCATTTAAAAAATAAGAGTCTGCGATCTATCCGTCAGGAGATTTATGAACCTTTAAATTGTAATAAGATATGAAATTCTGATTTTATATTTATTGCTAAAAGGATTTGTTATTTTCTGTTTGCCTTTCATGTCAGTTAGAGTGTGTTCTGTTCTACTCACCCTCTCTCTCTCTCTCTCTCTCTGTGTGTGTGTGTGTGTGTGGGTGGGTGGGTGTGTGTGTGTGTGTGTGAGTGTGGCATGTTTTTCCCATAGGATAGAGAGAAGTATAAATATTGGTAGTAGTCAAATAATGCAAATGTGCAAGTTGATCAATTTAGAAGTATTAAGCAGTGAATGAATAATCCTTGATCACTTTCATAGGGAATAAAAATATATTAGTTTCTCCCTCCTTTATTATCTGTCTTATATTTGTTTAAAGCCTGTGTAAAGAGGTTTGTATTTGCTCACGTTGTTAAATTATCTTTATCTTATTGTTTCTGGAAAAGAAGGCCTGAGTTTTAAATGTTCCTGGACTGTGTATCGGCATGTCTGGATATATCATTAGAGCATGTACCCCAGTGGATTTGACTTTAGTGATCGATTATGTGCATTATTAGTTGAAATTGTATGTACACAGTTTGACACCTAAAGAAAATGCTATTGGAACTTTATTCCCAGCTGAAAAGTCATTAGTTGTTCTCTAGGGCTTAAAGTGATGAATTAAATTGTCGCTACTGTCTTGCTCAATCATCAATGACATGTTGCATCTAAGATATTTCATTGCAGCGTATTGAAGTTAATTTTGCTTTAATTTTTCATCACCAGTTACGAGAATACTGATTTGGCATTGCACTACGGTACCATGCTACGGGAATGCATACGTCACCAAAGTGTTGCAAAGTGAGTGAATTATTTGTTTTATCCATGACGCTTAAGAATTTTATGTATCATATTGTTGGGATGAAAAAAGAACTGTCATGAATGTATTTCCATTATATAATGTTGATACCCATCAACGTAGTTAAGATAGTTATCTTTTGATATTGTTGAACTGAATTTAGAAAAATACAAATATCTGGTGCAGAATTCAAATGAAGAATATATAATTTTTCATGACTCTGGTTAAATTTAGAGAGTAATTAGCTGGATGAACTGGACCCGTTCCCTTGCATTTATAGATGGACTGAAACAGAGTCTTGGAACTTATATCTCAATGTCGCACAACTGTAGAGCATGTCTAGATGTTGTGTAATTTAGTTGCGCTCTGTACAGTGTACTTTTTCCTGTTACTGCACAAGTAGAATTTGGTGTAGGATCACTGGATCGTCAGCTGTCTTGTAGTTTTTATAATCTAATTATCTGTGTGTATGTAAGATTACTGGATGCCAAGATGGATACTAGTATAGTTTTTATAATCTAATTTGGTCTACAGGTATGTTCTGGAATCAGAGCATATGAAGAAGTTTTTTGACTATATACAACTTCCAAATTTCGACATTGCTTCTGATGCTGCTGCCACTTTCAAGGTGCCTCTCCTAAGTAGTGAATTTTTGATCCATTATCTTAATTTTCTAGTAAAGCTTTTGTATCGTGATATTTTGTTTGGTACATGATCCACTTATCAGAAGTAGTGCAAATTTTGTTATTAATTTATCAGTTAATCTGTATTATGTGTATGTGGCTTTGAATGCAAACCAGGGTTTTGAACTTTGTCTCCAAGGTTTTACTAATTCCCACTCGTCTGTAGACATGTTACCTGGAAAGGCATAATTCACTTTTTCTTATTTTGGTGGCTGAGGCAATGGGCTCTGAAATGGAGACCTTAAGTGATCTCTGTCGCACTGTTGCAGTATACTGTCTATCATGGTACTCAGATAGATTTGACGTGTCTGCATCTTGTTGCAGGAATTAATGACCAGGCATAAGTCAACAGTAGCAGAATTTCTTTCAAAGAACTATGACTGGGTTAGTATTTTTACTTTAATGGATTGTCGATATGCTTCTCATTACACATTTAGATAATATCTGAGAAAAAGCTGATATTATTTTTAGTATTCTTGCATACTACTGTGCAATTAGGCACTGTCTTTTGTGGAAATCTCCTGCTCCCTTTTCATTTTCATGATTTCAACAAATGATTCTACTGGTTCCTTAACAATATCATTATACTCATCAATATGTTAGTTACTTTCTTTTTTCACAAGCTTCCATTTCTAATCTTTTTATCGTGACAGTTCTTTGCAGAATATAACTCGAAGTTACTCGAATCTACCAATTATATCACTAGAAGGCAAGCTATCAAGGTATGCCTGTTATTCCTAGTTCTTCTTTATTATAGATTGAAAAATTCCCTTACACCAACCATCGCTTTACCAAAACTGCTCAAAATTAAGAAAAATGCAAAAGCAGAATTGTGAATTTATTTGGATCATGGTGCAGAATCTGCTAGTTAAGTTCTTCCCGGACTGTTGCTAGGCAGTTCTGATTTGGTATTTACTTTTTTCAGCTGTTGGGAGATATCTTACTGGAGCGTGCAAATTGTTCTGTGATGACTCGATATGTTAGCTCAAGGGACAACTTGAGGATCCTCATGAATCTTCTTAGAGTATGATTGCATTACCTTCTTCGTTCTTGTGCATTTAAATATTAAGGAATATGAAAATATGGGTGATACAAAATGAAAAAAATAATCATTAACATCCAACATATATCAGTTTTTAGCATTAAGTATTTAACAGGCACAATGACAGATTCGTGATGGATTTCACAAAAAGTTGACCAACTTCTGCTCACCTTTAAAAATAAGCATGGGAAAATGCATGCAGTTCAAACTGAACAAACCCATATAATTCTGAATGCATATATGGCTTCATTTTTAATGTGGTTGAGATGTTTCTTACAATGAATTGAAAACTTAGTTCTATGTTGCACTTTGGGTGATGTATAAATTAAGGTTGAGCCTGTTGAATGCAAATGATGGCGTTTGATAGGAAAGAGAAGCTATAAATACTGTTGAATGTTTTTGGTCCGAAAAATGGGGTGTGATATATGAACCAATATGTGAATCATGTCAAGTCGACTTCATGAATTTCTTTGCTCATTCATTTTAGATGAGCAAAGTGTCTTGAGCAAGTACTTTAAAAATCATTTGTTTCTGTATCATCAGTTTTCAGTTATTTTTTCGCTTGTCATTCTAGTATTTTACTTTTCACCATGTTGTCAAATACCTTAATCATTGGGGTTGTATGAGTAAATCTGTATCTTACACGTTCTCTTCTATGTAATGCCTTTTTTGGTGCTACCGTATATCTCTGCTACACATAACTTATGAGTGTTATGTTTGTTCGGAGTCAACAGAATCCTGAATAAAACTAATGATGCTAGTATAGAAAATATTCTGCAACTATGACTTTTCCTAAATACATGAAACTATGTTTAATCCTCCATTAATTTTTCTTTTATCTATTTCCTGCATCATGTCACATCACTTCTCGAAAGAAGAATACAATAGCACTTCTCTAATTGTTGCTAGGTTAGCTCATGTTTCACGTATTAAATATACTTCTGTTTTCCGCCAGGAATCAAGCAAGAGCATCCAGATCGAAGCGTTTCATGTTTTTAAGGTACATTTTCCTTGTTTGACAAAAGTTTGTGGTGAATAGGTTAATAATTCTGTTTCGCTCTAACATAAGTGTGTGCAGTTATTTGCAGCTAACCAGAACAAACCCCCGGATATTGTTAGTATCCTCGTGACAAATAGAAACAAGCTCCTACGACTCTTCTCCGACTTTAAAACTGAGAAGGGTAAGCCAGCAATCGAATATGCACGAATCATCATAACTGATTGTAATTGCGGCGAAAGTTTATCTCATGCCTTGTTTACTTTTTGATGCAGAGGATGAACAATTTGAGGCTGATAAAGCGCAAGTTGTGAAAGAAATCGCTGGACTTGAGCCCAAAGAACAGTGATGATTGATTTTAGCTATAATTGAATGGATTGCAGTGTTGTACTATATACGTCTTAATTCGTCCTTTGTTTATTTGTTAATTATTAGTTATGAGGCTAATATTGCAAAAGATTAACGCATTGGAAACTTCTGGTTTCAGTTTTCATCTCTTCATTGACCAATATTATTTCGATGCTGTCATTGAGCATCTGATTATATTTCTGAAAATGAAATTATAATAAAGTCGAAGAATCGGGCCCATATGTATATATGAGATTGGGAGGAGATGATTTAAATCTCGTATTGTGCGTGTCTCATATTACAATCTACGGTTTCCTGCTAAATACAATACCCCTGTGCTTGGTTCACTTGGTAAATTACCCTGTGAATAAAAAAAGTTTTTTTTTTTTTAAATTAAATAGAACACCTATACTATGTGCCATGAGGTGATGGTCTTTTTTTTTTTTTTTTTTTTTTTTTTTTTAAAGAATTAAAGAAATTAAGATTGTAATTATAAAACTTGAATGCATATGTCATGATTTTTTGTCATCAGTCTATTTTTTTTTAAATCATTAGAATAGATGATACTCGTTAGAACAGTACTACAAATTTTGCTGGATGGGGCATCTTACAGATTTTTCCGCATTAAATAGATTGTCAAATTAACATAATGAATCTGATAAGAGAACTCTTGTGCTACGCATTTTTATTGTTTTTTTGGGTAATTTAACCGGGTCTGCAAAATTGTCGAAAAGGAGGTATTTATCCCCTTATTATGCGCTTAATTATTGTGCTGATAAAGAACCGGCATATTGGCATATTCGAAGTCTTTGAACTGAGATTCCATTTCTTCAATAAATATCTGAAAACCTATTATATACCGCAAATGTTGAAAATAAATAATTTGATTATATCAAACCTATTTGCGTATATAATTAAATATAACACTCTTGCTTTACCACAAAAAAAAAAAAACAATAACACTCTTACCTCTTACTACCAATAAAGGAACGATAAATAATTTCCTTTTTTTTTCAAATTTAATCATCATGTGGAAAAATGTAAAAAAAAAAGAAATAAAGAAAAAAGAGAAAAATAAAGAAGTTGTATATTTTTCGTTCTCTAGTTGCTTCAATTGCTATATTTGCTTCTGGAAATATCTCTCTCTCTCTTTCTCTCTCTCTTTTTCTCTATCCAACCATATTTGTTAACAAAAAACAATCATCAAGGAGTAAAAATGGCGGAAAAAGGCGAGACCGGATTGCATTTGCACTCTTCTGTTTTATTATATTCTTCAATGACACACATTCGATTGGAATTTGAATGTTATTCTTTTTGTATCTTTATTTTAATCACAGGTTCATCAGTGGAGGAATTTTTGAGCGTGGCGGTCGATGCTGCCAAGAAAGCTGGAGAGGTGCCATTACTATTATCTCATTTTCCTTTTTCTTTTTTTCTTTCTTAAATTTCATTTCTAATTTTATTGTTGCAGATCATTCGGTTTGGTTTTCATAAGACCAAGAATGTGGAGCACAAAGGCTCGGTAACTAGTAACTACTTCTGTTTTTCGTTATTTGCTTACATATCTTTTATTCGTAGTATAAAAAGAAGATTTCTGGTTCTTCAAAAGCGGCCATAAGTCATTAGCAAGAATATTTGTTTGTAAACAATAAAGGAAGTGTAAGGGTTGTTACTGGAAAAGGAGCAAGAAATGTTTATTGTAAATAACTAATGTTACATGGACTAGGCACCTTCTAACATCAACTAAATGCATATGAATGGAGAGTAGGAAAGAAACAAAAGGCGCTCCAGAGCTTTACATTTTTGGTTTTCTTCATTCATTTCCTGTAATGTTATTACTTGATATTCGTTCGATAATGGGTCATTATGTAGGTGGATCTGGTCACTGAGACTGATAAGAACTGTGAAGACCTGATTTTCAATCTTCTCAAACAACAATTCCCCGACCATAAGGTTTGCTTGCTCTCTGAGTCGTGGCTTTCCTATTCTAGAGATTAATGAATGGGAATGCTGATTGGTATATTCAATTCGATTCCCCCATTGATCCTTCATTCATCTCTTAGTTCATAGGAGAAGAAACAACTGCTGCTTTTGGGACCACTGAATTGACTGATGAACCAACTTGGATTGTTGATCCTCTTGATGGAACGACTAACTTTGTGCACGGGTAACTATCTTATGTTCATTACATATGATGTGAGATAAGTTAAAGTACTCATGATGGGTTTGTAAATTGTAAAATGTGATAAACTGCAGGTTTCCATTTGTATGTGTATCCATTGGACTCACAATTGGACGAGTTCCAACTGTTGGTGTAGTCTACAACCCCATTATGGACGAGGTATAACTTTTCAGCTTTCCAGTAGCTTGTGTTATGAGGTTAAGTTAATTCCTGCAACCTTTTATTGTTATACTATAGACAACCCGGCCAATTGATATTGAGTTCCCCCTAAATATTGTATTATGTGGCTTATCATGTGACATAGAACTTTCTCTAAGTTTTTCTTATACCTGCTCTATTGTAGTTACAATATCGAACAAACAATGCTTAATGTCTTTATTTCATTAAATAGAGGAATAAAAATATAATCAATGAAACGAATCAGTCAGTTTCTGAGTTTTAAGTTCCTTTTCTCTATACCAGTGTAAGAAGACAAATTACTACCATTGTATATCACTGTTACTCATTCTTTGACTTGGTCCTATGGTGTTAAAACAACCAGATGATAGAAGTCTCAAAATACTACTTGCTGTATAATGAATCTTGCATATGCATCTCCCAATTTGTAATTTAAATGTCTAGTAATCGAGAATCATACAGTAACATTGGTTAAATGTGTGACTAGCAAATCAATTGACCACTAGGTCTGTCTTACCTATCAACTTTACTATCTGGTGGATATTATAAGCATATATAAGCATATAAATTGCTACGTGCAGCATAATTTTCTCATTTAGCAGATAATAAGCTTGACTTTTCATATGCAGCTTTATACTGCCATTCGTGGAAAAGGTGCTTTTCTCAATGAAAAACCGATCAAAGGTTAGTTATTTCCTCATTTCCATAGTTCATAGGATATTATTCTACTCTCTGTGATTACTTTGACTTTGTTTATTGTATGCAGTATCTTCTCAAAGTGAGCTTGTGAAGTCCCTTCTGGTCACAGAGGTACTCAACTAATCACATTACTGAACAGTTCTTTCATTAATATGCACATCTTAAGAGTGTACAAATTTGATTATATAGCGTATCCAAAACCATTAGATTGTGGAGGGTGGCGTCCTATTCAACTTTGTACAAAAATGAAAACTTGCTATACATATGCTACCTATATTATAAATCAAGCTTAATGACAGGTGGGTACCAAGCGTGACAAGTCTACGGTTGATGCCACTACAAATCGGATAAATAGCTTACTTTTCAAGGTAACTTTTTGTTCGTCATAACAAATTTTGCTTCCAGGATATCCTGTATCGAGTCTTATGGTGTAACATAGTCATGGATTTCCTATTGTTCAGGTTAGGTCCCTTCGAATGAGTGGGTCTTGTGCATTAAATCTTTGCGGTATTGCAAGTGGAAGGCTGGATCTATTCTATGAACTTGGTTTTGGAGGGCCGTGGTAAGATTAATTTTCAGAGTTCTTAATTGACGTTTGATTTCACAAAGTACTGAAAAAGATTGGTTATCTGTTCAGGGATGTAGCTGCTGGTGCTGTTATTGTTACTGAAGCTGGCGGAGCTGTATTTGATCCGTAAGTAACTACACCTTATTAAATTTTGGGCCTATAAAATAGGACCTTCACGACGTTATGAGAAAATTTAAGTTGATTATTACTGTGCCCTAACAAAATGGGTATATTTACAAGCCCAATCATCATTCATGTGTATTGCAAATTTTGCAATCGGCTTGAACTGGATTTTATGCTGCACAAATTTTATCTCATGTACATCGTATAAATTCATTGTGACAATTTGCATGTTAAGCTCATGATGCTCTTTCTACACAGATCTGGCAAGGATTTTGATATTACATCTCAGCGAGTAGCAGCCTCAAATCCTCTCCTGAAGGACGCATTTATCGAGGCATTGCAACAGGCGGAATAAATGATTCCGGATGAGAAATGCAGAAACCTCTAACCAGTTAGTTTCAAGTTACCTTCTGAAAGAACTGTTATGCTGCCACCGGTTGTAACATCAAAGAACTTACAAAATACATGTTGTATCTGATGTGTCCAATTCTTGCTGCAGCCTCCAATGTTGCCGTGTACTTGTGAACTACAGATAAATAGAGTCTTTTAGTACTGAGTTCCTCAATTTCGTTTTAGTGTTCGATCTATTAAGACTTTGTTGGAATATTTCATTTTTGTATTGAGGAATTAATACATTTGGGAGAATGGAATAAAGGTTACTCTTTGTGTCTCGCCTGCGTATGAATTTTAAGTGTTAAATTGATCTGGACACGAAATAAATTACAAAATGAAATCAACATTTGAAAAGTGAACCTGGGGTTTATCTACTTTTTGAAGCGTGTGAGGAGTCATCATGTTCTGCAGCATTCTTTAGAAGGAAGGCGTGTATACTGAAAGGCTGCAGCTTGCAAGAGTAACTAATGATAAACATTCTCTCTTGCCCGTATTTGCTTGTAGCTTTTGCTTAAAGACAATGGCTTATCTTATTACTTATTAGCCTTTTCTGAAATTAATCAGCTTGTAAGCAATTTTCTGGTGCCAGTATAGTGTGAGACTAAGGGTCATCTTTTATATTTTTCAACATAGTCTCTTTAATCTTTGTTTGATTTAATCTTTCTGGCAGTATATGATAAAGAGGAGTTGCATTTCAAATAAGGTAAGTCCCACAGCACATATGACAAGACAAGGAGATCTGAAGTATAAGAAACAAGGAGCAAAATATGATGCATTAAAGAAATACTAACATACGTATAATCATTGAACATAAATCTAAACAAGTAGTAGGGGTTAAAAAAAGGGGCATAAAAAACCCATCTCACTCTAAATATCCCCATTAAAACATCCTACAACACTAAACAGCACAAGTCGAATGGAAAAATGCACATAGGTTCTGCAACATGAACACAAAACAAACAAAAGGAAGGAAAGATGTGCAAATCCAACAACTAGATATATAATTATACTCTGTCCTGTGGCCTTGTTCCATATCCATGGTAGTATCCATTAGTTCCATTGGCCTCATTTGGCTTCTTCTGAGGGTTCACAGCCTTCTTCCTCTTCAAAACTACGCACCATGTGCAAACTTCCAGAGTCGCAGCGACTAAAGCCAGACCGATAAGGATTCCAACATAAGCTCGTTTCCACTTCTCCTCTGGATTCAATATTCCGAAACCCTTGAAAATGTTGACAATGCTAAGGGCTATGACAGAGTATCCAATGAAATGGTGGTAGATGTTCCAGTAAAGTCTGTGTTTATGATCCTTTTTTGGCCTTATGAGCAAAGCAGTGACCTGTGGATTAAGGAAAGCTTATTATGTTTTCACTTTCAGGCTTTCAGCGGCATGACTGTAGTAATTAGTAAAACCATGTATGAAAGAGTTTGATGATACCTGGAGGGTTGCGAGACAGAAGATGACGATGCCGATGACTCTGTGAGATGTATATTGAACTCCAGGAGACTGGCTTCCTAGTCGGAGACCAGTAGCCCAGCCTGCAACCCCGACAACATAGCCAGAGGTTTGGCACGCTGCATGAAGATAAAACCATGCAGGGTCTGCCGAAGGAAACACTTTAAGGTACCTTGCAAAGACAGCACCAACTGGCAATAAGACGCCCCAGCTTACCGCATTTAAGATTCCATGAATCTGTATGTAATTATATCAAGAATAGTTGGTCAAATTTCTGGAAGTGATAGCATATATCTATGAAAAACATTTGATTGAGGGGATAACTAACTCACATTTCTTTTCTTTGTCCTGGAGCCTACGCCTCCTGATGTTGTCCCCGTCTGTCCGGAAAGAAGATTTAGCGTCCCTGTAGATTGGACATTTGATCCTGTCGTTTGATGCATGGCAGGAGAATCCCCTGAAACCGGACCTTCTTGCCAAACTTGGTTCAGAGTGGAGCTAACATTATCAAGTTTCAGTGAAGCGAAAATGGTGATGACGTTTCCTGAATACGTCGTCGTTAAATCTGAAACGGGGAAACTCAAATCCCCCTGCTGTAACTGAGTCTGGTAACTAGTAACCGGTGCCGTATAGGCTTTCATTGTCCCGTCTGATTTCTGGAAAGCCACAAGAGCCTGTGCGCCAACCATGCCCTTACCGCTCGGATTAATAGCCCACGCGACCCATCTAGACGAGGCAATCCCAGCATGCCGGTAGGCGATTTTAACTGTTTTTGTAGATTGGTCATAGTTCCAGTGAAGAGATGAGTTCAAGAATGGAAGATCATTGCATGTACTGAATACTTGGTTACTAGCAAAGTTGTGGTTTTTGCAGGATTGGCCATTGGATGATACATACAGAGTAAACATAACACAAAAGATGAAAACATGTCTCATCATTTTTTTATGTATTTCTAGTTTTAAAATTGAGGTTGTGAAATGAACATAAATTGGATAAAAAAAGGTTTGATCTTGAATTTGGTCTGTGAGGAATGTTTTTTGTGATTTTAGCAAAGGTTGTAATGAGGGAAAAGAGAGAATAAATGTGGTCTTTTTGTAGGCTGATCAGGTATTGAAATGCTTGACTAGTGGGACATGAGTAGTTGCACTTTGGTAATGGAAGGTTCTGTTTAAAGAAAAAAGAAGTTCAAATTTTGTTTGAAATTATAACACTTGGCAAAAAGCCATTACTTTTGTATATATTTGCTTCAACAACTAGTTTTCTATTTTCCACACCAGCACGCGTCTAACTTCATCTGTAATTGCACTATCTTAATTGATTTTATTTTTCTTGTACTAACTTAGAATAGTTTGTTGTACTGTCATATTGTCTGAATGGAGATGAGCATGCATATCTTTGATTCGTGAACAATTCACCCTTTACACTTTCTGTTGGTGGATCAGTCAGTAATCATTTCTATTGCGTTCATTTTTGGTACATTTATCACTATTTTCTCGTGAAATACTTCGAAATATTAAGCCTATTTTTTTTCTTTTTGGGTAAACCTAATTAATCGTTCAAAATTCAAATTATGTTGGATAATGTTTTTCATGAACTATGTTGTGATACGAGTCGAGACCATTAACTACTATTTTAATGTTAGCATAATGTCTAGTTGATGTCTTATACGGAGGCTGATTCCATGTGACAAGAAACAGACAACAAATTTTACTAGGTCAATAAGCTATTGAACTATAAAGCCTAACCACTTCAGCTTTTTAGACAAAGTAACAACTCATGTAGTAAAAAGAGAAGAAATTATTGAGGATCATGCATATGATCTGTATATATCCATAACAGCTTTGATACATTGTGCATGCTAACAAACCTGTTTTTCCATTTTCTTTTTTTAAAAAGGAATAAGAAAAATAAAAAAGAAACCATGTGGACACTGGACAGGTAGCATATAATTGGCCGTAACTAGGATTAGGTGCATGATTTAGCTGGTGGAACCCTGTTGAGTCAAACCAAACCCAACATCAATTGCATGACTCACAGTTGATTCGAGCAATTTGACTCATTGCTAATAAAATGTTTGTCGTATTATTAAATTTATAATCTGTGTCGTCTCACCTAATTAATTAACCTTTGTTATATTCCCGAAATATTGGGATTAGGAGACATAATTGATAATTGGTACGTTATTCATATTCTAATCACTAATTGTGGACGAAACCACTATTTTTTAAGGACGAATTATTAAAAATGCCCGATAAGTTTGACCGTTAATCTTAAATGTCCGATTTTTCTCAACCTGCTGAAAATGTCCGTTAAGTTTTAAATTTTTTAACAAAAATGTCCGATTTAAAAAATTCGGACATTTTATCCGGCGTGGCATCCGAGTCAAAGAGGCGCCTGCTGAATCAAAAAGTCGCGTTCACTGTTCACTGTCTGAAAAACGTTTCTCCTTAACAATAATAGAGATATAAACATATATATATATAATAATAATAAACATTTTAACAAATAAAAAAAATTAAAAAATCATCATCTTCTTCATCACCGCCACCTCCCCCCCACACCGCTGCAACTCGTCGTTGCAGCGGTGGCGGCGTCGATTGACGTCGTCACCACTGCAACGGCGAGAACCCCCCCCCCCCCCCCCCCCCCACACCGCTGCAACTCGCCGTTGCAGCGGTGGCAGTGTCGATTGACGCCGTCACCACTGCAACGACGAGTTGCAACCCGATAAACAGTGACGACGATTTGGGCCGTGAACAGTGGCTCAAGTAACGTCGTGAACAGTGACCCGATGAACAGTGACCTTTTTTTTTCCACTTTTTAGAAAATGTTTTTCGGACCAAAAAACCCTAGGCGTCGGGCGCGTTTCTTTGATTCAGCAGCGCGCCTCTTTGATTCGGATGCCACGTCGGATAAAATGTCCGAATTTTTTAAATCGGGCATTTTTGTTAGAGTTTTTAGAATTTAACGGGCATTTTCAGCAGGTTTGGAAAAATCGGGCATTTAAGATTAAAGACAAAAGTTAACGGCCATTTTTGATAATTCGTCCGTTTTTTAATTAGTTATATATGGGGCAAACTCAACTTGTTGTATAATATAACATATATGATTTATACTGAATATGATTCATAGAGCTTTGTTTGATTGAATAAACAATAACTTTTTGTCTCCTAATTATGCTTATTTATTTAGTCGTTGATCGTAACAATTTACAGATACGTTGCACGGACACGGATATGGATACGAGAACACATATTGAACAAAATACGAATACAAAGATACAAACTTTTCCAAAATCACATATTGAGATACGTCAAGGACACGTTAAATATTTAATTTTAAAAATTATATATGTATATACATATATATTATTTAAGTAAATATGTAAAATAATAAATCTTAAACACTTATAAAATTTAAAAAATAATTAGAATATAGCCATATACAAAGATCCACATTCCACAAACTCAAATGTTAATTGATAAACATGTTCAACATAATATTACAAAGTTTCATAATATTAATAATGTTGTACATGTTGTTATGTAAATCATTTTTTAGATTTTTTCTGTTCCTTTTTATAATTATTTTTTCTTGAAATTATTTTTGTTAATTATTTTTTTACTCTAAAAATATAAAATTATGGAAAAGAAGATCGCATTTATAAGGAAAGAGAGAAATAGTCAAATTTATTTGAGGGCAAAATTGAATTTTTAGAGAATTTTAAGGGATTGATAAGTCTAAATAAGCTATTCACCAAGATTTGGGGAGAAGTTTCTTATGGAAGCACCTCATGACATGCTTATGTGCTTCTCTCTTTTGTTGACTTTCACTACAAGAAAACAGCTCAAAAAGAACTGAAAAATTCAACCCAAAATGTCCAAATTTCGATCATTTTGGTAAATTGGATCGAAATATTTGGATTATAATTTTCGATCCTAATAGTCTCGACGCAGAACAGTCTAGATCACAAAATTTTGATACAAGTGCAATTGCATCGAAATAATGCGACGCAAGACAACCTGCATCGAAACTATTCAACCCATATAGTGGTACCGAAAATTTCGGTCCAGAACCACAATGGATTGCATAATTTCGATTCATCTTTTCTGTTGGTCCGAATATTTCGATCCAGACTGCTTTCTGCACAAAAAGCAGACAGCGAACGCGTGGCGACTGGTGAGTGGTTGAAAATCTGGATCGAAATATTTCGATTCATAGTATTCCGGGTCACATATTTTCGATCCAACAATATTTAGGATCGAATTAATTTGATTCATATCATGTTTTGCATTGAAATATTTCGATCCAACATTATTTGATTTTTTTTTAAAAAAAGGGGCAGGAATCCCCCATATTTGAATTATTATTTATACATATTTATGTTTTAGTATAAGATTTATTTAGGTTTTAGTATATGATTTAAACTATACGTATTAATAATTTTGAATGATTATACATATTTAATTAAAATATTATTATTATAATCATGATAATTAGAAACGCTTGCAGAAAATATAAAATATAAAAAATAATTACATTTCGTTAATAACAGAATATGTATTTATTCTAATACAAAATATAATTTTACAAAAATTACAAAAATTACAAAAATTACAAAAATTACAAAACTAATAAAGAAATTCTCTAAAATGAAAATTTGATGGTGAAGAGAGAAGAAGATGAGTTGTGGAAATAATGGTGAGAAGGTGGGGGGTATTTATATGAGAACTCTTGTACCTAACTTACTTTATGGGTCTCAAAATTTCGATGCATAAGTAGTTGTGGGTCCGAAAAATTGGATGCAAAATTAGTTTAGATCAAAAAAATTCAATTCAAAACAAAGTGGGTACCAAATTTTCGATCCAAAGGTTTACTGGGTCCCAAATTTTCGATCCAAAGAAATTCTGGGACCCAAATTTTCGATGCAAAAGGTTTCTGGGTCCCAAATTTCCGATCCAAAGCTGTTGTGGGTCCGAATTTAGCCAATAACATTGAAATATTCCTATTGATCTAATTTGGGTCTAAGCACGGCTTGGGATAGAAGATTAAATAATCTTGAGGTTGAGACGGACTCGAAGGAAGTATACGAAATCATTGGAGATGAACTTATTACAAGTCATGGTCTTCAACAAAAGATATATGAGTGTCGAGTGCTCCTAAGGAAGCCTTGGAACGTTATGTTTAAATGGATACCACGCACGAAGAATTGTGTCGCGGACGCAATGACGAAGCACACCTTTACGACAAATGGAGACTTCTGCCTTCAGCTTAGTCCTCCGTTCAGTGTTGTTGATTTCTTAAAATTAGTTATAGCATAGTTAGGCTGTTTCTTCCATTGTATTACAAAAAAAAAAAAAAAATTTGTGAAGAAGTACTGTTAAGTTTTATAAATAAAATTGTCTCCTAATAACACAATAAAATACTATGTACATGAATTACATTATGTTGTGCTTTGTAGCTCTTTAAAATTGTGATAGTGAAAGATATTGTGATATTATTCGTAAATCATCTATAACATTATATAAAGAAAGATAAGATGTGACACCAAAGTATTTTGTGAAATGAGCCGACTAGAAAACTGGGAGCGTGCTAATGCATTTGGTTTACAAGCACCATATAAAGAAAGACAAACTCTGACACCAAATTTTTAGTTTCCGATTTTAGCTTTATAATTTTAGAGTTGACACAATATTTTATTATTAAGTTCTTAACTTAGCCTTATAATTTTAGTGTTGTCACAATATTTTATTGTTAAGTTCTTAATTTAGCCTTAGATTTAAGTATAATGGTGATTGGTGATTTATTTCCCAAAATTTGAAACTTTCTATATATTCTCTATCTAAATATATTTAATTTTTACTCATTTAATTTATTTTTTTCTATATAAATTAAAATAATATTTTAATCACGTAGATTAGATTTTATTGTTGTAAGACCAGTGAATTTCTTACAACTGTAATTTATATTTATTTTCAATATTTCCGGTAAGTCCGACATGTTTGTTTCAATATTTGAAGGGAAGACCACTAATAGTAAAGCCCATCAAAACATGCCTTAGAAACAATTTATTGTCATCTTATTAAAAGATAGTTCTTTATATATGATTATTATTGAGGATCAACAATACGTAATTAGTATTTCTTAGAGTATATTTCCGCAGTTATGAGTTATGACTTATGAGTCCGCACTGTGTGTCTATATGTGTAGTTCTTCAATCGAAAAATTTATATATACCTTATATATAAAAAGAAATATATATTCTATTTTCCGCAATTATATACGAAGAAACATATTTTTATTTTGATAAGAAAAGAAATGGAAATATAATTAATATTTCCATCTTATAAATAGGAAACAAATTACAAGACCTAGATCTCCAGCTAATTAAAAAGATTTGCTATATATTTTCTTGTTATCTATATAATTCTAACCAAATGTACGATATTTTATTATTTATTTCAATTTTCTTTTATCAGACTAATCTCATTTATGCGTGTATATTATACACAATCAAATTCTCACTTTGTAATGGCAGATCATAAATTAATGGAGATTAGGGTAGCAAGCAACAACAGAGCTTGGAGAGGCGAGGTAACCTCAATATACTCTTATTGATATGGCATTGTAAATGTTATATCACACACCGTATTTTGTTCATTCTTAAATGTTACCAAAAAAATAGTTATTTGTAGAAATTCACAGTTGCGGAGGAGGAGGTGTTAAGTCAATTCGATACGAACGTGAAATATGGTCCGTGTTCTGGGATGAGTCGACTGCAACGTTGGGAGCGTGCTAATGCCTTTGGCTTAAACCCTCCCAAAGAAGTTGCGGATTTGCTGAAAAGAGGCCAAGTTAAACCCTCATCATGAGTTTATATATATACTGGTCGAACTGAAATTTATGAATGAATATTTTCTGTCTCTAAGTTTAATCGTTGCTTTAGAAATTTTTTTGTAGCTGGCAGTCTGGCACATGAGTCATGTATGTTGCTTTGTATATGCCGCTACTTTGATGTTAGATAAACCATCTAGGGGTTGATAAGTTGATATTAACAATGATATTTGGAAATTGGAATCATGGATGCATGTTTGCTAATTAGTAATTACGAAGTGAGTTTTTTTTTTTTGATATAATAAGAATATCAGTTAAAAATTACATCATATCCTTAACTACTAAACCGTTAATATAGTTAGAAGGAGGACAATCCCATGAGATCTCAGCCGAGCGGGTCCGAATTTCTGCCTCAGGCTTGTTGGCAATCTCTAAGAACACTGCCTTCAAATTGTTCAACGACGAGCAAAAGCGTTTGTTGCCTATCTGTTCCCAAATGGATCTAATTCTATTTTCATGGTCCGGATCCCACTGATATTGTTTCTGCACGTTGAAAAAAAGGCAAAGGTTAGGTAAAAAAAGAAAAGAAATGAATACAAGTTATTTAAACGAAACCTACTTTGATACTAAATTTTATTTAAAAGATTACCTTAAAGGTTTTCCAACAATCCTCGTATTCGAGTTCCGGCCAATGCCTGAACCTAAACCACGGTCCCTTTAACTTTTGCTTCACAGTGGCTGAAATAGATGCAGCAATGCTAGGCCCATCAATCAATGATCCCGTGTCCGGATTTAAATCTAATCCACAATCGTTCATCCTCATTCTGTGGAACACGTGCCCCAAAACTTTGACCCTGCGATATTCTAGCTACATCTCGATCAGAATCATATGCCGCCAAAGGATCATCAACGAGCGGGGGGATGATGGCCCTGCCACATCTGGTGTCGATGTCGATGTCGATCCATGAGAGGTCGATGCTGCTCCCGCTCCAGTCGACGATGGCGCCGCATGGGAAGTACTCGATGGATGTGACGAGCCATGGGGTGACTCGACTGGAATAGGATAGTCCTCTGGTATATCCCCACCCATAAACGCCCAAACGTGCTCGTAACTATCAAGCGGTTCATCATCATCCGGCATATCAAACATAACACCGTCATCGTCATCGTTCGTGGTAGCTGGTGCCTTGCCCTTTCTCCTATTGCCCCTAGAAGAACCTCCATCGTTTCTACTTGCCATATAATAAATTTCAATACACGACATCACTTAAAAGGAAAAGTATAATCTTGAGCACATCTTTTCTGAACATAGCCAAATAATAACTAAAATACAACATAAAACAACATAATTAAAAGCGATACGTGATTTAGATATTGCACCGATTAAAAGCTTCATATGCTAAAAACAATTAAAAGCTTCATATTGCACCGATTTAGATATTGCACCGATTAAAAGCGTATTGGACATTGCTCGGAGAAAGACGGGCGTATATTGGTATATGAGTTTATGCCAAAAGGAAGCTTGGATAATCACTTGTTCAGAAGTAATTTTCACTCTTCTAATATATCTGTTGTCACTGGACTACTTGACTTATGATATCAAATTTTTGAATAAATATAGAGATTGTTCTAAATTTGTTGTAGTACTTAACTAACTGTAAAGGATAAAATGCAAAAGAAACCAACTATCAAGTTAAGGCCCTTTGGTTTCTAAACCTTAAACTTTATCAGTCTCTTTTGCTATCCAAACGCTACGCTAATCACCTTGATTTTTACAGGAGGGCATCAGTCACTACCTTGGGCTACAAGAATCAAAGTGGGTCTATGAACTCCCAGATAAAAGCAGCTAATTGCATAATTTGTAATCATACAATTTTGAAAAAAAAAGTCTAGAATTCAAAAAACAAAAAACCGAATTGAAGGAGCTCTTTTTGATTACTTGTTTTTGTTTGAAGACGCGGCGGTCCACGGTGGAATACGGTGCGGCGTGCGTTAGTTGCAATTGCGTAAATCACTAACTAAAAAAAACAAAATCGAAAAAAAATCGAAATTAGGGCTACGAAAATTTGGGGATGAAAAACGAATTGAAGGATATCAAAGTGTTCCTTGTGAGGAGAGGATTTGATTACCGGTTTTAGATAGAATAATCGGCGGTCCACGGTGGCGTGAGGGCGGTCCACGACGACACGGGAAGCTAGCAGTTATTTGTCTCGTCCGTTAATGGAGAAATGTAGAATGAAGAGGGATTTTCCCCTTTTAGTAATGGGTCGAAATAATTCGACGCCACATGGCTTATGGGTCGAATTATTTCGACCCAACAAATCCCGCGTGGCATATTTGCAATGCAGCCATGTAGGCTGCGTCGAAAATAAGTGATGCCACGCCAGCATCACTTATTTTCGACCCAGACTTATGGGCTGCGTCGAATTAATTCAATGCGGGCTTTTTTTGGATCGAATTTTTTCTTTGCAGGCCCATTATGGATCAAATTTGCCTTGGATGGGTCCAAAATATTTGATCCAGCTTATTTTGGATCGAATTTTAATTTTCTATGCATAAAAAGGGATCCAATTGCTATGTTTTCTTGCAGTGTTTTTTTAAGAGAAGGAGAAGAAAAAACATCAATTACAAACACTCATTAAATGATTTCCGGTGACTTAAAGTCAATAATGAGCTTTTAAAAGCTCTAGCAAACAACCCCTAAATTAGTAATAGCACGTTCGCTCAAATTCAGATGACACATGGGGGTCTTTATATACAATCATGCACGTATTTGTTAGGGTGAATTGTCAATATAACACACTCTATAAAATTTATTATCAAAATAACATTTTCAAAATTATTTGTCGAAATAACACTTTCTTGCCACATATGTACAAAACTAATTGTTAAAATAACACTATTTGTAAAATAAGTTGTCAAAATAGCATCATTGGACAAAATATGTTAAAATACTTTTTTATAAAAATAATATGCTACAGTTATACTGATAAAATAGCATGCATTACTTAAGTGAACAAAATAAAAAAGCAAATATATGTTGAAAACATGGCTAAAGATAATGCTATTTTGACAAATTATATTAGAAATAGTGTTATTTTGACAATTAATTTTGTGTACGTGTTACAAGAAAGTGTTATTTAACAAATATTTTTGAGAGTGTGTTATTTTAACAATCCTATATTCTATGTAGGATCTAGCCGTGATGGGTTCGAGGACATCCACGGCGGGTATAGCTTTGGGGATCGCAATGAGCCGGGAAACGCTATCTTAGACTTCGCCTTCTCCTATGATTTGCTTGTAGCAAATACTTGGTTTAAGAAGAGAGAGTCTCATTTGGTCACTTATAGGAGTGGGTCAAATAAGAGCCAAATAGATTTCTTCTTAGCTAGGAGGGCAGATAGAAGTCGTTGCATAGATTGCAAGGTCATCCCCGGGGAAAGTGTGGTTACGCAACATAGGCTTTTGGTGTTGGATATTAGACTGCGGCAAGGAGTGAAGAGGAGTAGGCGCCGGTTGGAACCTAGAATTAAGTGGTGGCGGCTTAAGGAGTCTACCCAAAAGGCCTTCGTAGAGCGAGTGGTTCAAGAGGTAGACTGGAAGACTGAGGACGATGCAGATGCAACTTGGACCAAAATGGCTTGTTGTATCAAGAAGGTAGCTAAAGACCTCTTAGGTGAATCCCGAGGTAGTAGCCTGATAGGTAAAGACACGTCATGGTGGAATGAAGAAGTAAAGGCGGCAATCAAGGCCAAACGGGATTGCTACTGGGATTTGAAGAAGAACCATGATGGAGCAAGCTTTGAAAAGTATAAGCTAGCCAGGAAAGAAGCAAAGAAAGCTGCTGGACTAGCGCGAGAGGCTGTGTACAAGGAAATTTATGAGAAGAGGGATAGCAAGGAGGTCGAGAAGGATATATACAAAATTGCTCGCATTAGAGAGAGGAAGACTAGAGACCTAGGTGCAGTGAAATGCATCAAAGATGAAGGTCAGTCTGTCTTAGTGCGTGAGGATCAGGTCAAAGCACGGTGGAGGGAGTACTTCGAGGGCCTGTTCAATGGAGGCCCCACCCAAGCAGTGGGTGACATCTCGCAGTCCCCTCAGGACCTGAACCGCGATTTTATGCGCCGTATTAGAAGGTCGGAAGTCAAAGATGCCTTGAAGAGGATGAAGACTCGAAAAGCCGTTGGCCTAGATGGTATCCCTATTGAGGCTTGGAGAAGCATGGGAGAGATAGGGGTGACCTGGTTGACGGACCTCTTTAACAAAATATGGCGAACAAATAAAATACCAGAAGAGTGGAGGAAGAGTACGCTAATACCTCTATATAAGAACAAGGGCGATGTCCAAAACTGTTCTAACTATCGTGGGATAAAGCTTATGTCTCATACCATGAAGCTATGGGAGAGGGTGATCGAACACCGATTGAGACAAATTGTTCCCATATCTGAGAACCAATTTGGATTTATGCCCGGAAGGTCGACCATAGAGGCCATCCATTTGATTCGTCAGCTCATTGAGCGCTTTCGAGAAAAGAGTAGAGATTTGCATATGGTCTTTATCGACTTAGAAAAGGCATATGACAAAGTACCTCGAGATGTATTATGGTGGACCTTGGTGAAGAAGGGGGTACCCATTAAATATATCAACATCATAAAAGATATGTATGAGAATGTGGTGACAAGTGTCCGAACTTGTGGCGGTTTAACAGACGCCTTTCCAATTACAATTGGCTTACATCAGGGGTCAGCTTTGAGCCCATTTTTGTTTGCCATTGTAATTGATGAAATCACCAGAGCTATCCAAGACCGAGTCCCATGGTGTATGTTGTTTGCAGACGATATTGTCCTCATCGATGAGACGAGAATGAGAGTTAACGCTAAATTAGAACGATGGAGACAAACATTAGAAGCACGAGGATTTCGACTAAGTCGAACAAAAACAGAGTACCTCGAATGCAAGTTTAGCAAACAACGAAGAAACAACGATGGCACGGTTCAGTTGGATGGCCAAGAGATACCGAGAAGTGCGCATTTTCGGTATTTAGGCTCCATACTGTAGATGGATGGAGAGTTAGATGGAGACGTCAACCACCGCATCCAAGCTGTATGGACAAAGTGGAAGAGTGCGACAGGGATTCTGTGCGATCGTAACTTTCCTTTAAAGCTTAAAGGAAAGTTCTATCGTACGGCTATTAGACCTGCTTTGCTTTATGGTTCCGAGTGCTGGGCTATTAAGCAAAGTCATGCACAGAAAATGAACGTTACAGAGATGCGCATGCTTTGGTGGATGTGCGGTAACACTAGGAGAGATAGAGTGCGCAATGAAGATATTCGGCATAAATTGGGTGTGGCGGCCATTGACGACAAAATGCGAGAAAATCGTTTAAGATGGTTTGGGCATGTTAAACGCAGACCCATAGATGCACCGGTACGACGAGTTGAAGATCTTGACTTAGGACAGACGACTAGAGCTCGTGGGAGACAGAAAAAGACGTGGATGGAGGTCATACGGAACGACATGAAGCTAAAAGATCTAAATGAAGACATGCTCGTCAACCGAAACCTATGGAGGCAGAAGATTCATGTTCACGACTCGACGTGATTCATTCATGGTTCATATAGCCTACCCCAATTTAATTGGGATTACAGGCTTGGTTGTTGTTGTTGTTGTTATTTTAACAATTCACTCTATTTGTACACGCACATGTAGCGAGATTGAGTGCAACCCAACATAGCCTATAAGTTCTTTTAATTGGTAAAAAATAAATGATTAGCAAAAGAATCTCCTATTATACTTAATTAGCTCGTATGGTTCTTGATTTTTCTCTTGTTTATCTATTATGTAAAGAATTAATGGTGTCCAAATTAAATTACTTGCATACCTTTTCCTCATTTGAGAAAAATATAAGTTTCATGTATACGAAAACATACAGATGTACAATGTCAATTAGTTTTATAATGCTATTATACAAATTTTAAACAAGTCTAAAAAATTTGTAAAATATTTTGTAGTGTTTATCAGAATAACTATATGTTTGATAAAAATAAAAAAAAGTAATGCACAAAAATCATAGATTAGTGATACATTATTGTAAAATGTATATAAGAGACGTCTTTGTGTTGAAATTGAAAGAACAACTAGCAAAAAACACCCATGTGTTGCGTAAAACAGGCAGAAACCCCCCTATAATAATAAAAGATGCAAAAAAGTCCCTTGTGTTATAATTATCATAGCTCACTGCCCCCCTTATTTATTTTATACCTACTTTAATTTGTTGAAAAGACTAATTTACCCTAAGTGAAAAAGGACTTCTTTTACTCACCGGTGTCATCATTCATTCAAATAGCTAACTGAAGGAATTAGGGATTATGGCTGTTCTCCTCCATTTATGAGCCAAATCGCTCTTCTCCGTTCTTCTCACTGGTTTGGGTCCTTTCACGTTGCAAAATATTTGCTCTTGGTTTGCATTAGTTAGAGATTTTGTGTGTATACCGATTTTTTCCTTGTCAATTCCATAATCATCCATTTGGTTTTCTTGTTTTTTTCTCGAAAATATTTTCAGAGGTCTCTATTTTTTTGTTGAAACAGAGAGAAATTGGCTGAGCTCTCTTTTTAGAAAAGAAAACAAAGGTAAAACTGCATCAACCAAGGCAAATACTTTTTTTCCTTGCAGAAACAGAGGCAAATTTGACTCTAATTTAAAGAATTAAGTAAGAGGAAACACAACTAAAATTTACTCTTACTTTCTACAAAATAATGGAAGCATCTTATCATCTCTATTCAGTTTTTCTTACAACTTTTAATTTTTTATTTAAGCTCATATTAATTCCTGTTACTGAATTGCTTTGCTAATTTTTTAACACATACAAATTCAGAACCTAAGAAAGAAAAATATTAAAAGGTAAACATATTGGGATGTAAAATAAACAAAATAAGCCTAAAATTAACGCAATAACAGGGTTGAACTTGGCCGGTTTGTATATTGTATAAACAAAAAGTCGTTTAGCGAAGTTACACAATTGATTGGAAGGAAATTAATTTTACTTTATTTTTCTTACAAAATGGCTTCAAGCTCATATGTTTGGGGCCAAAAAGAAGAATAACAATGGTTAAAGATTTTGATCGGTTAGTTTTTGGCCGGAATTCATTTGTAGGACAAAATTTGATAAAATGATTTGAAATTTGGGACCACCTTCGATTTTAGTAATATTATGGGGCTAAAAATGATGATAATGTAATTCATATGAACTAAAAGTAATTTTTTTTGCCTTTTAAATCATTTTTATTTTTTTATTTTCTCCTTTTACAGGGGTTATTCAGCTATTAAACATAAAACATGGGTACTCTTTGTATATTGATATAATGTGATGGATTGTTTTGTTTTTAGCTCTTGAAGAAGAAGGGTATAAAAGTCATTTTGTAAGTAAATATGCACACCCACTCTCACTTTCTCGCAAGTCTATCACACTCTCTTACATAAGGAGATAATTTGGCAATTTGCCACGCATTTGTATACATAAGGGGGTTTCTTGCTTCTTTTCATTTCACAGTGGTGTTTCTTGCCTCTTTCTAATAACACAAGGGGTCTTTCTGCCAAAAACTCAAATTGAAACTAAAAAGCTAAGACAAAACATAAGTCCTTATACATATTCATTTTCTTTAAAAGCCTCAAATATTGATTCAAAACAACAGTTTCTTCGAGTACCTTTTCGATTCTTTTTCCACTAAGCTTTTTCTACATTTCTTGTTTATTCATTCAAAAAAAATAAAATTAGCGCCCTGACATAAAATTCCTGAATACCATTGTAAAGACACTCTTCCTTTAGGCTGTGATTAGTTTGTCAATTTAGGTAAAGATTAACCTGAATATATATGTGTTAGAACTACCCTTACATAAATTACATGGTGTTAAGGGATCAAATATGCAGTTTTATACCGGGTCGTCAAGACATAACATGTGATGTGTGACCTTGTAATTATATCACACGCAACCGAACATGTAGCTTTTACCATTGAAACACTTAATAAGCCCTTATAAAGGCTAAGCAAACGTATCCTATGACTCGTCGTCATCGATACACATGATTAGTTGTGCACGTATACCATATAGTACAATAGTATTGTTTGATTACACTAAGCTCAATGATATTGTATTAACAACAAATATTTATAACTACTTGCATATTTTATGTTATAGAGAGAAATTTCTCACTGCTAGCAGTCTAGGGTAATAAGGTTTAGTTATTACCTGAAATAGTAAGTATTCCCTTCTTCTTCACAAAGCTGTTTGGCCCATTTTCTCTTTCCTGGTAATAACACAAGGTATTTCCCTAACCAAACCACCTTCTTTATCATTCTTCTTTTCATTCTAGTATTGTCTTGAGGAGAGAATATGGTGAGAAGAAATGATAGATTGTCCTTCTGATCAATCCACTTAGCAGAAAGGATAGATTGGCAATTTCTGATCGATCATAAGGAAACTTAATTTCTTTTTTCTAAAACATTAACATACACTATAGTAAAACAATAATCAGACTTGATTCAACTAAACATTAACAT
Organism: Linaria vulgaris; assembly: GCA_948329865.1. Classification (NCBI taxonomy): domain Eukaryota; kingdom Viridiplantae; phylum Streptophyta; class Magnoliopsida; order Lamiales; family Plantaginaceae; genus Linaria; species Linaria vulgaris. The sequence continues at coordinate 80,369,814 of OX415252.1, forward strand.
ACACTATAGTACAACAATAATCAAACTTGATTCAACTACCTTATGTTAAAAATGACTTTCGGACAAATCACACTAAACAAAGGCTACACTTGTTTAACAAAGGAAGTACATTTATGTAGTCCTTCCACCAATCCTTGCTTGCAAATTGTATAGTTTTCGTGTCTTCATTTAGCCTCCTCCTAGTCCTATCAAACAACTGGGAGAGGTGATGGTAAGTCTTCTTCCAAATTGTCATCTTGGGCTTGATTTAGGGGGTCGCCTTCAGGTCACAATTTGGAAGAATGGTCGTTATTCCATTTTCCTACTTCTCTAGGTAACCAACTCTGAACCCTTTTAATCCTTCAAGCCAGCTATGAGAGCTTCATCTTTCTCTCGTGTCCAAGCCTACCAACTTCCCTTTGTTTTCTTAACGTGCGGCGCTGACTGGACAAACGTTGAGTTGCAACTCGATGCAGTAGCCATACCTACGAGAAAATATGACATTATCATATACATATCTCGGTCAATTCAATTACATGCATGTGAACCTAAACCGAAATGTTGACTGGCCAAATTCCATGGAATATAAAACTACACGTATGAATTTAAAAGAAAGGCATTATATTCGCACTAACAGAAAACCACATTTAAACAATCATTCATCCTCTAGTACACCACCAAACTCCTCATTCAACATTTTTTTAAACACACAAAACTGCCAATTCTCGCTTCACACATGTCTCTTGCAACTAAAAAATGCACTCGACTCATAGAACTTATCAATCAAAAGGAAAACATAGCATAAACGTTTGCATATGTGGAACGATGACTGTCTACTAGCCAACCGTTCCACATCTTCATTGCAATCTCATCACAAAAATTGCCCCATAAAGGTGTATTCTGCATGCCCTCGACAAAATAAGTTGGTGGATCATCATCCTCGTCAGAGGAAATAGACTTGGATGAGTAGTCTTCCATCGAATAGACATGCATATGTTGTTTGATGAATTGTTAATATAGCGCCAACTATCACACATCTATCCTGGAGTTTCAAGAGGTACTAAGAGGGTCATTTTAAGATCTTCCACTAGTTCTTCAGCTTTGCAAACGCCCGTTTGATTATTCTACGTGCTCATGCGTGCCGCATGTTAAACAACTCTTTGTGGTCTTGAGGTAAAATGCAACCGTCTATACATTCTTTCAAGTGATACCTACGACCTCTATACGAGGCAAGGAACCCATCACAATTAGCACACCCGCATCTACAAGATAGTAGCTACCTAACAATGTCTAAAAAGTTAAAATGTAGACAAAACAATGTTCGAATAATGTATACTAAGCAACCCTAACGACCAATGAATTATCTTGATCAATAAGTAACACTATATTGTAAAATATTTTAACAGAAAAAATTCATGTTAGGTACCTTGATGATCCACCTAAACCAGGAACATAAACACATAAGCACACAAAAGTACAAGTTACAACCAGACTAATATCATATTTCCCCTTCAAATCTACATTTAACAACCACCAATGACTAATATCAAAAATTCAATCAACTATATAACACGTAATATCCCATTATCAATCACCCAAACAGTTTAAATTTTCTTTTGTACTTTCAACCGAATAAAGTGTGCCTAGTGGAAACCATGATTGGCATAAACCGAACTAAGACTAACAAAAAATCTAACAAAACACTCATAGGCACAATATAGAGGATGAGTCCAAACCAAATTTAAACAGATTCTCAAACTGTAATTTTGATCCAATTATTTTGTGAACATTAATTTTGATCTGATATACACACCCCCAACATACACACATCCTCGATATCCACTGGATCCCCGACATAGAAGATATTCGATATCCCCTGAATTTGATATGGCTACCCCTTTCGATATCCTACCAGGCATCCCAACGTTAATCTAAGGTGTTCGAGACTAAAGTCAACCTAGAGCTAACGTCAGTGGTAGTTTGGCATAGTTTACACTTAGTTCAAGGTTATTCGTGTAATTTATCGCATTCGTTTGTAAGCTATGACTTTGTGCTAAACTACTCTTATACATATTATGTCGGGCAAGTATGTATGTATGTATCCCCTTATTGGTATCGATGCGATAGAATAATTAATCCTAATAAACTCATTAACTTTAGACACCTTAATACCATGAGCATATTAATAAACTTGACCACGTTAATCCTGTGGACCTTCCGGCCCATGAACAAGAAAAAAAATCATCATTTTCGACCAGCTAAGCGCCAAATCCCCCACACAAATTCAATTCAATTCAATTGTTCATGTCTCCGCTTTCTCTCTCTTGATCTCTAATTAATTCATGTAATTTCACAATTTCCTCTTTTCATTATTTCCAATAACAATCAGCAATTTTGCTATATTCTTTAGAAACATTGGCTTTTCCAAAATAGAATGAAAAGGAAAAAAACTCCTCCATAACTCCTCGATTCGCAAATGGGTATATGTTAATGTTAATGTTCCTCTCCATTTTGTCTTTAAAAGGTGCAACCTTTAAATAATCTCTACTCATTCTTTCGGGAATTGGGGAAAAATCTGATTTTTGTTGGCAAATGGGTAATGTTTAAAGAAAAAAAAAAGAAGAAGATTGTTTGATCCAATTATTTTGTGAACAGTAATTGATTTGGCATGGTTGGTTTGTTCACTTTTCAGTTTTTTGAGGTTGATTTGTAATGGTGTTTCCTTTTATTAGCCTGTTGTTGTTACTAACTTGTCAAAATGGTCCTGCATTGCTCTATTAGATTATCCGGATACTCCTCAGATAGTTAGGATACGATTATCTTTTTTATTCTTATCTCTTTGTTTAGATTTACTGAATTACAGGGATTTACTTCTATCCTCACCTCTTGTAGAGTTTGTACGATCTGTATTTAAATGAGATCAATACACACAGATTGGTAATTAAGCCAATCTCTTTCAGCATTATATTTTCCTTATTTTACATGGTATCAGCTGGGAATTAAAAGTCAATATTTTTTTCCTTCCTGGTATACGCTTCCGCACAATGTCTGAAACTCTAGCAAATGCTTCTACCAACAACAACTTGAATGGATCTTTTAATCCACACTATCCATCACCTGTCTCTTTCAAACTTGAAGGACATAACTACTTGGGATGGCAATCTTTGTTTTTGCCATTTTTACGCAGCAACTCACTGATGGGGTTTGTGGATGGTTCAGAACCCGCACCCAACATACTTTTGCCCGACAACACTGTGAATCCAGCTTACAGTCTTTGGTGCCAAAAAGACCAAGCTCTTCTCGGTTGTATCCTTTCCTGTGTCTCCGAGTCTTTGGTTAACAGTTTGTATGGCAAGGAAACTTCGTTCAAAGCCTGGAACACGTTGCTCAATCGTTTCTCTAGTCAGTCACGTTCTAGGATTGCTCACCTCAAGCGCCAGTTACACACGATTTCACAAGGTAACCGTGCAATTTCTGAATATCTCCAGACCGCAAAAGTATTAGCGGACCAGTTAGCAGCAGCAGGTAAACCAATAGATGATCAAGATTTAATATCCTTCGTTCTTGGTGGTTTGAACCCTGAGTTTAATCCGTTCATTACCTCGTACAACTTTGCTTCGCGAGACAAAGATCTATGTCTTGAGGATTTCAATGCTGAGCTTTTGAGTTATGAAGCATTGATTGACTCTCAGCGTGCTTATTTCAATTCTAATACACCGCATTTTGCGTTGATTGCTAACATGCAGAAAAGTAATGTTCCACAGAAAAAAAGATCACAGGTGTCGACAAGTCGGCCTATGCCAAACAGTAGGAATATTGCTTCGTCTAGTTTTCAGCAGGCTACAAGGCAAACCCAGGGGAACATACCTGTTTGTCAAATATGTGACAAAATAGGTCATACGGCTCTTGACTGCTATCATCTCTTTGATTTTTCATATCAAGGTCGTCATCCTCCCGCTGAACTTGCATCCATGGTAGCAGAATCAAATGCTGCTTCTGAACACCAAGTTTGGTACGCTGACAGCGGGGCTAATGCTCATATAACATCATCCGCAGAGAATCTCACTCAACATCAGCCCTTCACTGGACATGACACTGTGACTGTAGGTAATGGTTCTGGTTTATTAATCAAAAGCACTGGTTCTACATCTTTGAGGATAGGACATACCACATTCAATCTCACCAATATTCTCCATTGTCCTCACTCATCTACCAATTTACTGTCTATAAACAAATTTGGTTTAGATAATAATTGTTATTTTGTACTAACCGGTTCTGACTTTACTGTGAAGGAGAATCAGACAGGACAAACGCTACTCCACGGGCAAGTTGAAAATGGGCTATATCTATTGCTGGAAATAAAGGTCTTCAAAATAAATTACAGTGTTTAACCGCGACCATAGGAGCTACCACCTCAGTGGACCACTGGCATTCACGGTTAGGACATCCGTCAAAGTATGTTTTGGTGCTTTTAGCTCATCAAAAGTCTTTGTCATTGTCAAATGCTGTTAATAAGTTGAGTTTTTGTTCATCTTGTCCGTTAGGAAAGGCTAAACAATTACCTTTTTTCAGATTCCACTCCCAGATCTATTGTTCATTTATCTTTAGTTCATTCAGATGTATGGGCTTCTCCAATACCGTCTGTGAGCGGGTGCCGTTATTATGTTATTTTTGTTGACGATTTTTCGAGATTTAGTTGGATTTATCCAGTTCACCACAAGTCTGATGTGTTTGCAACATTTCTCAAATTAGTCACTTGTTGAGAATTATTTTTTATGTTCCATAAAACAGTTACAAACAGACAATGGTGGAGAATTTCTATCTAAAGAATTTATGGAGTTTCTATCTAAAAATGGCATTTTTCATAGGCTAACATGTCCACATACATCTCAACAGAATGGAATCGCTGAGCGTAAACACCGTCATATACAAGAAATAGGATTAACCTTGCTTGCTCAATCAGGTCTCGAAAAAAAATATTGGGTCGATGCCTTCCAAACATCATTCTTTTTAATAAATAGGTTACCGGAAAAAGTCTTAGGAAAAAAGTCGTCGTATAGCATGTTACATAATAAAGAACCAAGTTATTTTGAGTTACGTATTTTTGGTTGCTCGTCTTACCCTCTCTTGAGACCATATCAGCCACATAAGTAGCCTTTAAAAGCAAAAAATGCGTGTTTATAGGATATTCTACCAATCAAAAGGGGTACCATTGTATCGACTTAGACACAGGTAGAGTGTAAATTTCTCGACACGTAATTTTTTATGAAGATCAATTTCCCGCTAAGGATATGGCTGCAAATTCAAACTCCCGAACGACTGCGTTGCCAAATGAACTCCAACTGGTAACTTCATTTCCAGTTTTTCCAAATACATTATTTTCTAATTCTTCTCCACTTCCAGCAGCTTCTGATAACGTGTGTTTTCCCTCTGAAAATTCAGAAAGTCATTCAACCAATGATTCTTTAAATCCATCTGCGACTTTTCCTGATGTGGACACACCAATTCCTTCTCCTATATCCAGTGAACAAATTGCCATTAGTCCACCTCCCATCAGCGATAATCATCCCACTCTTGAACCTGCTCATCATGATCAAATATTAATAAATCCACCAGTTCCTTCATCCATTACAACACGTTCTAAAACTTGTAATAGTAAACCAAAACAATTCCCTGATTAAAAAGTTTTTTCCTCTACAAGACATCCTTTGTGTATGTTCTCTAGTGTTTTTAATGAACAAGAACCTACTTGCTATACAAAAGCAGTGTCTAGTCCAGAGTGGTGTGCTGCTATGCGATTGGAATTCAATGCATCGATGGAAAATGGCACTTGGTCCTTATGTCCTCGACTTTACAATAAGCATGTGGTTAGAAATAAATGGGTTTATAAAATCAAGAGGAGGCCTGATGGTGTTATCGAACGACACAAAGCGAGACTAGTTGCTAAAGTGATAGAACCAGTCGAATGGTGGTTGGTTTGATGACCGGAGAAAATGTATCATGGATGTCACATATCATTGGCCGATTCAGCAATTAGATGTGTCCAATGCTTTCCTTCACGACATTCTTGACGAAGAGATGTATATGGAACAACCGAGAGGATTTATTGATGAAACGAAGCCCGATTATGTTTGCAGGCTTCATAAATCTTTGTATGGTCTTAAACAAGCTCCCCGAGCTTGGTTTAGGAGGCTCTCTCAATATCTTATTGAACTTGGCTTTTCAGAATCTACAGTTGATTATTCTTTGTTCATGTTGCCAACATCAAATTTTTGTCTTGATTTACGTTGATGACATTTTAGTAACAGGTTCAAGTCCTTCAGCTATCAAGAGCTTTATTCAGCAATTACAACTTGAGTTCCATGTGAAAGATCTCGGCCAGATCCATTATTTTCTAGGAATTCAAGCTTTGAGGGATGAGAAAGGCCTTCACTTGCGCCAATCGACGTATATCTACGATTTATTAGAGAAGACAAAAATGCTTGGTGCTAAGCCTCTTTCGTCACCCACAATATCAGGTTCCAAACTTTCTGCTGAAGAAGGAAACATTTTAAATGATGATGGAGAATACAGACGTATCATAGGTGCCCTACAATATTGCACCATTTCGCGTCCCGACATCAGTTATGCCGTTAACCAATTATGCCAGTTTATGCATAAACCAAGGGAACCTCACTGGTGTGCAATGAAACGTGTACTTAGATATCTTAAGGGCACGATCGACTATGGCTTGTCCTATTCTCCTCCTCTATATACTTAAATGCCTTTTGTGATTCCGATTGGGCTGGTTCCCCTGATGATCGAAAATCCACCAGTGGATACGGTGTGTTTCTTGGCCAGAATCTTATCTCATGGAGTGCTAAGAAACAAACAGTAGTTGCACGATCAAGCACTGAAGCAGAGTATCGATCTATGGCCTTGGCTACTGCTGAAGTTTATTGGATCAGAATGTTACTACAAGACCTATGTGTTCCCTTATCTTCACCTCCAACTCTTTGGTGTGATAACATGGGCGCCATTTCCTTAGCTTCAAATCCAGTGTTCCATGCTCGTACGAAACATGTCGAAGTAGATTATCATTTTATCAGAGAAAAAGTGGTGAATAAGGACATTTTGGTGCGCTATATATCTACACAAGATCAAGTAGCCGATGTCTTCACGAAGGGTCAAACTGCTATCCGTTTTAACTATCTGCGTTCCAAATTGATGGTGACTCTTCCTCCCATCAATTTGCGGGGGGGGGGGGGGGGGGGGGTGTTAGATTATCTGGATACTCCTCAGATAGTTAGGATACAATTATCTTTTTTATTCTTATCTCTTTGTTTAGATTTACTGAATTACAGTGATTTACTTCTATCCTCACCTCTTGTAGAGTTTGTACGGTTTGTATTTAAATGAGATCAATACACACAGATTGGTAATTAAGCCAATCTCTTTCAGCATTATATTTTCCTTATTTTACATGCTCTTTTTTTTTGATATTTTAGAAATCTTCTACTGTTGTGTAGCATTAGCACAAATGGAAAATGCTGCTTGATGAAATTCTTTCTAAGCTTGAAACAGGACACATACTGGTATACAGGATCAAGAGTTGACTTGTCTTCAGCATTATAAATCACGATTTTCAGCTGATCATCGAATGCCTTAAATGGACTCTAGTTATTTTTCTTCTGGCTACCTCTGCATGTTTGGTTTATGGTTCTTTAAAGATTGTGCGTTGGAGCGGATTGCATAATAGAGCATGCCTGAATTTAGTTTCCTTGTTTGCATTATCAGAGTTCCTGCAGTTTGTATCACTTGGTTTGTTACATTCTCCCACTCAAGCTATGTGATTATACGCTAATGAGCTTTCTGTTTTTTGGTCTCTTCGAGCTGTGGTCCAATCCAATTGTTGACAATAATAGCCGTCCTAATTAGCATAGAATTAGTTAGATATATTTGTAATATATTGTGTATCTTTAGAAGGTAAATATTTCTTTTCTTGTAGCCTAAGAAACTCTTGTATATATATTATTGAGGAGATTAATGAGAAGTCATTGAGGGAAAATATCTTTCATGGTATCAAGCCTATAGTTTTTTTCTTCTCTCTTCTCTCTTCTCCTCATGACAAACCCTAGTCAAGAGTCGCCGTCGTCCGACTCCTCTCAATCGAAGACGACATCGGCCCCCACCATATCTCCTAAATTCGTTCCTGCCTTAGTCGTTACTAACGTCCGGAACTTCATCCCCGTTATGTTAGATAACGAATCCGGCCAATATACCACATGGTCGGAACTTTTCAAAATCAACGCTCATGCGTATCAAGTCTTGGACCACATCCTTCCCAACACCAAATCCGCCTTCCCATCGGACGACTCCGACCCGGATCTATGGGATCGTCTCGATGCCATTGGGCTTCAATGGATATACGGAACTATCTCTAATGACCTCATGCATTCGATCATCAAGCCCAACTCATCCGCCATGGAGGCTTGGGATCGACTTGCGGAGCACTTCCAAGACAACAAGAGCACTCGGGCAGTGCATCTTGAGAATCAATTCTCCAACACAACTCTGGACGAGTTTCCCAACGTTGGTGCCTATTGCCAAAAGTTGAAGATGCTTGCTGATCAACTTGCCAATGTTGGTGCTCCAGTCTCTAACCAACGTTTGGTACTTCAACTCGTTGGTGGTCTCACTGAAACCTACGGTGGTTTTGCCACCCTCATCAAACAAAGCGATCCGCTTCCTCAATTCTCGAAGGTTCGCTCTATGTTGTCTCTTGAGGAGACCAGCCTTAACAAACGCACGGCTCGCCTTGCTGAATCCGCCCTCATCAGTGCTGCATCGACCCCTCCTTTAGCTGATCATGGACCGCCTGCACCGCAACCACAGCCGCCGTCCTACGCTCCTCGCCAGTTCAACTCTCGCGGTCGTGGTAATCTTGGTGGACGCGAATATGGTCGCGGTCCGCCTCCTTATCAATGGAATCCGTACTCGTAGCAGTGGTCCTATCCTCAACCTTGGGCCACACCTCCTTCACCTTACCCCACCACGACTTGGCAGCACCGTTCTCCACCACCATCCCGTCAACCCGGATTGCTTGGTCCTTGTCCTCAGCAGGCGTATAGCATTGATACTGGTCCGTCGAACCATACATATACTGATATTGAGTCCGCCATGCACACGCTCCAACTGACACCTCTGGATGAAAATTGGTACATGGATAGCGGTACTTCATCTCACATGACCTCTAACTCATGTACTCTCTCCTCTTATCTTAATTCGAGAATTAAAAATCATATCACTGTAGGCAATGGGTCATCTATTCCAATTCGCGGGTCGGGTCATGCAACTCTTTCCCCTCCCTATCCCCCTCTCTCTCTAAAACACGTTATACATGCTCCTCACATCATTAAAAATCTCGTTTCTGTGCGTAAATTCACTCGTGATAACTCTGTTTCTATAGAATTTGATCCCTTTGGGTTTTCTGTGAAGGATTTTATGACGGGCAATCATCTCATCCGGTGTAACAGTACGGGTGATCTCTATCCTCTCTTTCCACCGTCAACCGCCCTCTCTGCCCGTCCACCCGCCACCTTCGTCGCCCTCTCATCTTCCCTATGGCATGCACGTTTAGGACACCCCGACGCTCCTGTCTTCGACTCCCTTCGTCGATATAAGTTTATTTCTTGTCCTAGTAGTAGTCGTACTTCTTTATGTTCTTCTTGTACTTTGGGGAAACACATTAGACTACCGTTTTTGGACTCTACTACTGTTACTCAATTTCCGTTTGATATTATTCATAGCGATATTTGGACTTCTCCAGTGCCAAGTTCTTTGGGGCATAGATATTATGTTGTGTTTGTTGATGCTTATTCTGATTTCTTATGGACATATCCTATCTCTCACAAATCACAAGTTTTCTCGGTTTTTTTGTCATTTCACAAGCTTATTAAAACACAATTTGAACGCGACATTAAAAACTTTCAATGTGACAATGGTCGGGAGTATGATAATGCACCGTTTCACAATTTTTGCAAAACACATGGCATGCAATTCCATTTTTCTTGTCCACACACATCATCTCAAAACAAAAAACCAGAACGTCAACTACGCACCATTAATAATATTATTCGTACCCTACTCGCGCATTCCTCCGTACCGCCTTCTTTTTGGCACCATGCTCTATAAATGGCTACTTATCTACTAAATATTCTTCCTCACAAACGCCTCAAATTCCTCTCCCCTCTTCAAGTCCTATATCAAAAACGCCCCTTTCTCTCATCTACGGGTCTTTGGGTGCCTTTGCTTTCCACTTTTCCCGTCTACTACTATCAATAAGCTCCAACCACGCTCTACTCCTTGCGTGTTCTTGGGTTTTCCTTCCAACCATCGGGGCTACAAATGCTATGATATCTCATCTCAAAAATTTATTATATCTCGTCATGTCCTATTTGACGAAACTATCTTTCCTTTCTCCACCATACACAAACCATCTCCCCACTCTTACTCCTTTCTTGACCCCGACCGTCATCCTCACCTCACCAATGCAATCCTAGCCAACTCCTCTACTCCATCACGGCCTTCTTCAGCACATCACGTGCCTCTGCCCTCACGGCTCGACACACCACCGTCGCCTACTCCATCGCCTCCGCCATTACGGCATGCCCATCCCCCACCCGAGGTCACTATTCCTCGTCCTGATCCACCCGCCTCTCATCCCATGACCACTCGCAGCAAACATGGGATCGTCAAGCCCAAACAAATATTTAATCTCTCTTCTATCTCTTCCCCTTCCCCGCTTCCTCGCAATCCCGGTATTGCACTATCCGATCCTAATTGGAATATGGCCATGCATGATGAGTTTAATGCTCTTATTAAGAATAAGACGTGGGAGCTTGTACCTCGGCCCCGTAATGTGAATGTCATACACTCCATGTGGATTTTTCGGCATAAATTTAAATTTGACGGTTCTTTTGAGCGGTATAAAGCATGTCTTGTTGGTGATGGCAGGTCTCAGCAGGTTGGCGTGGATTGCACTGAAACTTTTAGCCCGGTTGTTAAACCTTCCACTATTCGCATAGTGCTCAGCATTGCTGTCTCTCGTTCTTGGTCCATTCATCAGTTGGACGTCAAGAACGCCTTCTTGCATGGGAACTTAGAGGAAACGGTTTATATACATCAGCCATTGGGTTTTCGTGACCCTACTCGCCCAGATTCGGTTTGTTTGTTGAAGAAATCACTTTATGGCCTTAAACAAGCGCCCCAGGCGTGGTACCAACGGTTTGCGGACTTTGTGGCTACCATCGGGTTTATTCACAGTCGGTCAGATCATTCACTGTTCATATTTCGACGAGGTACTGATATTGCTTATCTTTTGTTGTACATCGATGATATTATTCTCTGCGCCTCATCTATTGCTCTTCGTACCTCTATTATGGACCGCCTTAATGCTGAGTTTGCTATGAAAGACTTGGGACCGTTGATTTTTTTCTTGGGTATTGCTGTGACACGTCATCAGCGTGGCTTATTCTTGAGCCAACGCAAATATGTCGAGGATGTTATTGAGCGTGCAGGGATGTCCTCCTGCAAACCCTGCGCGACGCCTGTTGACACGAAACCGAAGGTTGGGGCTGCCGCGGACAGCCCCTTGTTCAGTGATGCTACCCTTTTTCGCAGTCTTGCTGGGGCTTTGCAATATCTCACGTTTACCCGTCCCGATATCTCTTATGCCGTTCAACAAATCTGCCTCTATATGCACGAACCTCGTGACATTCACATTCAAGCATTGAAGCGCATCATCTGTTATCTTCAAGTTCATCTCGGTTTACACTTGTCGCCCTCGTCTTTGTCTGGCCTTACCTCTTATACTGATGTTGATTGGGTTGGATGCCCCGACACACGCCGGTCTACATCAAGTTACTGCATTTTTCTGGGTGATAATCTCTTATCTTGGTCTGCGAAGCGCCAACCGACGTTATCTCGCTCTAGTGCTGAAGCTGAATACCGCGCCGTGGCTAACGTGGTCTCTGAATCTTGCTGGCTTCGCAATCTTCTTCTTGAGCTTCATTGTCCCGTCTCAAAGGCCACTCTTGTCTACTGTGACAATGTTAGCGCGATATATCTCTCCGGGAATCCTATCCAGCATCAACGCACGAAGCATATTGAGCTTGACATTCACTTTGTGCGTGAAAAGGTAGCTCGTGGGCATGTTCGGGTTCTTCACTTGCCGTCTCGGTCTCAACTTGCCGATATTTTCACTAAAGGGCTGCCACGGGTTTTGTTCGATGACTTCCGTTCCAGTCTCAACGTTCGCCCTCCTCCCGTTTTGACTGTGGGGGTGTAATAGTCGTCCTAATTAGCATAGAATTAGTTAGATATATTTGTAAGGGATAATTACATTAAACCCCCCATCGTATGGTCCATTTCTGAGTCAACCCCCTTAACTTTGTTTTGACTCAGTCAACCCCCCATCGTTTGCCAAAATTATCACTTTGCCCCAAGTTAACTTTTTTGCACTTTTTTCAGGCGTATTTTCGTCAAATTTTAAAATTTTTAATATTTGTTTTAAAAAATGTAAAATTTATTAATCGACAAATATTAATTTTCGCAAAAAAAAGTTTTTTTTCAAACAAATTTATTTATGAATTTTTTTTTTCGAACAAATTTTTTTTTCCGACAAAATTTTATTTTTCGGCAAATAATTTTTTTCAGAAATTTTTTTTCGATAATTTTTTTTTCAACAAATTTTTTTTCGAAAACAATTTGTCGAAAAAAAAATTTTTGTCGGAAAAAAAAATTTGTTCGAAAAAAAATTATTTGTCGAAAAAAAATAATTTCGGAAATAAATTTGGTTGAAAAAGATTTTTTTTGGCGAAAATTAATATTTGTCGATTAATAAGTTTTACATTTTTTAAAACAAATATTAAAATTTTTAACATTTGACGAAAATACCCCTGAAAAAAGTGAAAAAAGTTGACTTGGGGCAAAGTGATGATTTTGGCAAACGATGGGGGGTTGACTGAGTCAAAACAAAATTAAGGGGGTTGACTCAGAAATGGACCATACGATGGGGGGTTTAATGTAATTATCCCTATTTGTAATATATTGTGTATCTTTAGAAGGTAAATCTTTTCTTTCTTGTAGCATAAGAAACTCTTGTATATATATTATTGAGGAGATTAATGAGAAGTTTGAGGAAAAATATCTTTCAGACAAGATTGATTTTAAGTACCAGTGGTTTCATTTTGAGGTTCTCTGTTTGTCTCATTTAATTCACCAAGATATTTTCTCTTGAACGATCTGCACAAAATATCAAAGCATAAGAGACAATAAACTGTAAAACCTGGTCTTCTTAAAATTTCCATGTTCTGGTCACCATGGTTGTTATTCGTATGTACCACTTTCCATATAAGCTTTATATCTCGCGAATAGCTACTGATTATTTCTTTCATATGTTAAATTTTTATAAATAATTGTGCTAAATCTTCATATCCTTCAAGCTGGTGATCCCTATTTATCTTTTCCTTCAGTTTCATTCCAGTTATATGATCTCAAGCGACAAGGTTTCATCGAAAGACAGGAGGTATATTTCCCTTTATATGTTATGCGCTGTAGTAGATAAACATTAAGTTGGAAATGTGCTTTCTTTATATACTGTAAGGAAGTGTTAGGAGAAGATTGCTTGCTTTTGTATCAAAGGTTGGTAAGTGATTTTTAATGGTTCCAAACTTGTTACACCAACCTCAAGTTGCTGACTAGCATTAACGATATAAGAAGAATAGTGATTTGTTTGGTTTAGAAGTTATCTGCTATGCTGGTCTAGCTATTCTTTCGACGCTGGTAGTGATTTATGGAGGTGTTATACAGTAGGAATTTATGGGTAATCTTCCTTATCTCTTGCTCCACTGTGATACATGAAAACGTCACATGGCCTAGAAAATTTGTTTACTAATATCTATTATGTGCACACACACACGTGTATGAATATTTTGTGTATAATAGAGACCTTCACATTTATAATACCTCTAATGACCCTGGAATCTCTATGACTAGTAGTTTTTTGAGGTACAAATGTTGTTCTTATAATCAATCAATCATTTCAAAGCTATTTTTTTGAATTGTGTGCTTTCATTTGTTATCATAGGTAAATCAGATGGTAGTGGCAACACTAGCTGAATCTGGAATGAATCTGGCGGATGATGTCATGGAGAGTATTATTGACAAGGTGGAGTACAAGCTTATTCGTGCTTTTCACATTATTAGTGGCATAGTTTCTGGACTTTTGAACTCTTCCAGCTCTATTCATGTTTATGATTCTGACGGTTGGACCTAAAATGCAACATTTGCAGCATAATTAACATGTGTCAGTGATAAAATTTGTGTTGTGATGTTACAGCTAATCGCTCTATGTTGTCTTATAAAGGCTTTCACCATTTTTCTGTTAGGCTATATTAGCGCGATTTGATGGTGAAATACCAGAATTTCTGACATTAAGTATACAATCAGCACTTTCAAATCTGGTAAGCAAGATAGGAACACTAATGGGTCGATGAACCCCTGCAACTAGGTAAAGTTGCAGTTTCTGGGTGGCTGGAACTACTCAAATCAATACAATTTGAACGGACATCAATGATAAGAAACAGGTTTCTGCTCAAGTTACAGCCTAGACGGCCAAAGGTACTGGAGATTGAGTTGAACGAGTACTTGAGACAACGAAGGAGATGAAGGGATGGGAAAGAAAAAGGACGTCTGGTACTAAGTTCAAAGAAGTGAGAACATATGATGAGGTCTTGGTTACCTTGTATGTGTGCTTGATAAGAAAAACTAGGATCTCTAGAATTTGGTTTCAGAATAAGGAGCCAATGCTAATTGTAAACAATTTACATCGTTGATGTACTTTATTTAGCGAAAAGTCTGTAGGTTTAGTCCTGAGTGTTTGTTTTCTGCTCTCTGAAAATAATATTTGTTCACGTACCACCACTAGATTTCAGACATTTGAGGAAGCAGATACGAAACATGACGGGAAGATTGACAAAGAAGAGTGGAAGAACCTTGTGATGCGACATCCATCCCTGTTAAAGAATGACTCTTCAATACCTCAAGTAAGCTCACCATCCTTTGTTAATGAGATGTTCTAGTCGCCGTGAATGTCTCAGAAACGTATTCTTATTGTTTCTAAATCTAATTATTTGTGATGAGCAGAGACATTACCACCACATTCCCCAGCTTTATATTTCATTCGCAAGTTGATGATACCTAAGTCCAGATCGCCACTTGTCGTTAAGTCTTCATGTTGTGTGGCTTTCCAAATCCAGACAGCAGATCGGTTCTGTGTACAGTGTTCCACATAAGCGATGGCTCTTAGTCCAACTGAATGCAGAGATAAATGCTTACGCTCATTTAAAAGGCGGCCACTTGCTGGTGTTATGCTTCCTTCTTTAAAGTCAAGAAAACATTTGATTTCTCGTGATAGATTATGAGCTTGAACCTTATTGGTGGTATTTGATGTGTTATGCCTTTGGTTCAAATGGAAATGAGGGCCTGTGTTTTGTCATTTTTCAAGAAAATTGTATATTTTACCCATCAGGGGAATTGGTAGATGTTAATAGCTAATGAATACAATGAACCAACATCAATATTTCATATCTTACAGATGTACCACCGTGGTATATTCTTGTAGGGATTTTGTATCTGATTTGTTTCAAAGTATTATCGAAAATTTAAAACTCAACAAGCTGATAAAGACTGTTCTCCTCAACATAACGCGGAAACTGACTATATTCTGTTATAAGCGCACACACACACAATTGCTGATAGTCTGATTAATGATATGATATACTATAGTATATACTATTTCGTTAATGTCAACATCAAGTGAATATATTACTCATCACGTCAACATTATGCTTTTAGTGTCCAAACCAACTGTTGTAAGTTTAAAATATATGGTAGGTTTGCTTATACAGAATTCTTGACTGTGCTGGTAATTTCTAAGGAATTTCACATTTATATTGTGCAAGATGGGACTTGATCGACTCTAAATAATTACACTTATTATACATCTTTACTATGTAATAAGAATGAATGTAAACACAAGCCGGCTACAGGCGTACGTTTGCTTGTGTTTCGATTTTGTCCCTAAAAGATACTAGCCGTGAATCTCGTGATTATGGTTACAGTTTGTATTTTTAAGTTAATGTGTTTAGTATTTGTTTGGATGAGAAGTTGGAAAGGTAAATGCTTCATTGGTAGCTTTTAAATATGTGTTATGTACGGGTGTCTCTCGCTTTAGGGCTCAAAATTCCACCTTTCTTCCACGGCAGGTCGTCTCCGCTCGGTCTGAACTTTGCTCATTGCTCAGTCTTCACGTCATTGTCCCGCAATCTCGGAACCTTGGAGGCGGTGGCTGTGTCTCATCTCGATTCCTTGACGCCCACACTAGGGTTTTGGAAGGGATTTTCCTCTCGCGTTTCTGTTCCTTTATTTTTCCGTTTCTTCCCTCTTCTAATACTCTTTTCCTTTCCTCCTTCTTCTAGTCTACTCCCTGATCACCAGGTCCATGGTTTTTTTGGATACTATTTTTTTTGCTTTTGTGTTCTCTTTTTTTGGTGTGATAGGTTTGTCGCTAAAGTATGGATTTCACCTCTTGGCTGCCCTGACCGGAACTCACCGCAACGCATCCTCAACTGACTGGTACTGAGGATTAATAATGGACGAGGAATGTCGGAAACTCTGTAATGGCCTTACGTTGACTGATGAGGAGGGAATGAGAGACGGTTTCCTTACTCCGGATAGCACATGGCATCATGATAATATGGACTCGGACCTTGTTCTTGTTGGACGACTCTTATCTGGGAAAACAACAAATTTTAATGCTTTCTGCATAATGATTAAGACATTGTTCAAGGCACGAAAGGGTATCGAGATTATACGTATTAGTGAGGAGCGGTTCCTATTTCAATTTTTTCATAAACTCGACAAAGAGAGAGCATTGCAAGGCTGCCCGTGGTTGGGATGCCGTCGGTGGTGGGAAAGTCAAAAAGAGAGCTTTTGATTATATTAGAGAACGGGTGTGGAAGAGGGCGTAAGTCTATAAGGGAAAGACCTTATCGGGGGCGGGGAAGGAAGTACTTGTAAAGGCGGTTATGCAGTCTGATCGGATTTTTGTCAAACTTAGCCCACTAAGTTGACATCTTTTCATTTTACACACATTATTTTGGCACACTCCAAACTTAGCCCACTAATTTGACATCTTTTTATTTTATACCCACTATGTTGGCCGACTCTGAACTTAACCCACTATGTTGGCACTGTTGTCGATATTCACCCTCTATGTTGACATTGGCGTCGATATTCACCCTCTATGTTGGCACACTTGATGGGCGAATATCGACGGTGGTGCCAACATAGTGGGTTGAGTTTGATAAGTGTGTCAAGATAGTGAGCGTAAAATGAAATGGTGCCAACTTAGTGGGTTAAGTTCGGAGAGTGCCAACATAGTGGGTATAGAATGAAAAGATGCCAACTTAGCGGGCTAAGTTCGGAGTGTACCAACATAGTGGTTGTAAAATGAAAAGATGCCAACTTAATGGGTTATCATGAGTTGCTTCCGCCTGCCGAATACATTGATTAGAGAAATTGAAGCCATAATTTGTAATTATTGGTGGAGCAACGGGAATCAAAATAAAATTCATTGGGTTGCGTGGAAAAATTGTGTCGCCGTAAGAATGAAGAGGGCCTTGGTTTTCGGGATCTTCGTGCTTTTAATCTAGCCTTACTCACGAAGTAAGCGTGGTGAATCTATACGGAACCGTCTAGCTTGATCAGCGGCCTTTATAAAGCAAAATACTTCCCGAATTCTAATTTATTTGAAGCGCGGTTAGGTGCAACCCCCTCTTTCTCGTGGCGCGGAATTTGGGAGTCACTTGAGGTGTTGAGAAAAGAAACGCGATGGCAGGTGGGGAATGGCGCGTCTCTCACGGTATGGCACGATGCATGGATCCCTCGCCCAACTACGTTCCGACCTATTACCCCGTAAGTGTGGATGAACCGTTTCTCATGGTTAGTGACCTTATCGATTATAATACGGGGTGGTGGGATATTGGCTTTATGAGGAGTGTGCTTTGGGAGGTTGATGTTGAACAAATCCTTACTATCCCATTGGGGGATTTGAGCAATGAAGACCAACAAATTTGGCATTATGAAAGAAAAAGAAGTTTTACGGTGAGAAGCGCGTACCACCTAATTATGTCCCAAGGATTGCTCAAGAATGCGAGGGAGATGCCAACAATATCAGCCCCACATGACGTTTGGCAAAAACTATGGAAACTTGAGTGCGCAAATAAGAAAAAAAAATTGTGGCGTTGTTGCGTGGACATCCTTCCTACAAGATGGAACTTAGCTCGACGCCGAATTTGTGTGGACCGTGAATGCGTTATTTGCCGAGTTAGGATTGAGACGGCGCACCATTGTTTTTTTGAGTGCGATGTGGCTAGGCAAGTGTGGGCGCTAGCTTTCGTCCCTTAATCGATGTGGCTTCGACCAGCTGAAAGTTTCAGTGATTGGCTCCTCCGAATTGTGGAGGTCGCGTCGCCTCGGATGGCTAGCTTGATTTGCACGATTTGCTGGACATTATCGGGTAACGGGGCGTAAACCTGATGAGATGGCATTTTTTTGCGCAAAACTATGTGACGACTTGGCTGCATTTCAATGGTAAACAAAAAAATGGGATTGTTTTACCCGACGTTGAGGGCTGGACCGCTCCGATTGGCGACGCTATCAAGGTGAATTTTGACGGGGCTCAATTTCGTGAAGAAGAGGCAATCGGTGTTGAAATGGTGGCTCATGATTGTCACGGAGAGATGGTTGCGTGGAGACAACGACGGAGGGGGTCGTTAATGGATCCCGTTGGTTTCGAAGCACTTGCGGCGTTAAGTGCGGTTCGGTGGGCGGTGGAGCGCAGCTGGGAGAACGTCGTATTTCAGGGGGATTGTTTGGGAGTTATATTTGATATCTAGCATGGCGTCACGAGCGACTTACGTTACTTCATCGCCAATCCGGGTTTGTTTATTCGATGGGTATGTCGAGAGTCGAACGCGGTAGCACACGAGTTAGCACGACATGCCATGGAGGATGCAGACGGGTTTGAAGATCCATAGGAACATTTGATTTTTCCTTTGTGGTTTTTGTTTACTTTTTTGCGAGTTGTGTTTTTTGGTATTAGTATTGTTGTTTTTGACTGTTTGGGAGTACTTCCTGTTATTGGAAGAGCTTCTATTTTCCCGGAGGTAATATAAATTCCACTGTTTGAGTTAAAAAAAAATGCTTCATTAAAGGAGGGAGGCCAACATGCTTGAATGCAAATGGGCGGTACTAAATTGGGCCCACCTTATATATTTGCCAATAGTGAAAGCCCACACTGACCTATAACAAAACTATACACGCAGGGGTGGGAGGGCCAGGTCGGATTCTCGCGACTCGACCCGACCCGATCAGATTTTTCTGATCAAACTCCCGCCCCGCAGCTGCGAATTTTTCTCCTGCAGCTGCACCCGCGGGGCGGGATCGGGAATTGGGGTTGGAATTCGATCCGATCCGCAACTCGCGCGATTAGCAGAAAATTCTATTAGAATTAGGGATTGGTTGAAAAATTTGGTAGAACTCTTGTTCTTAAGCTGTTGAAAATGGTTTCAATGCGGAAGAATAAGTAAAAAAATTTGGGTAAACTCTCCTTTTGGTTAATATCAAATCTTTGAGAAAGCTGATGTTGTTAAATAGCCAAAGCTAATGCTTGTCTGTGTAACAATTCCTCTTCTTTTTTCTCTTTGACATTGAACCCCTTTTTCTTTTCGATTCGATCCCACCATTCTTGTTCACTTTTGGACCCAAACAAACCAATGTGTTCCCCATTTTTTGGATAAAAGATTGGATTTTTAACAAATACCAAATGCCAATTTTTCTTGTAATTTGTAATATTAAGTATAAGAAAGAGAGGGTATGAGGAAAAAAAGAAAAAGAAAAATTGTGTGGGAACAAAATAAGAGAAACAGCTCAACTGCAAACGGAAGCAACCAGTTTTAATGGAATTATTCAAATTTGCAATGCACCGCTCCGGAGAAATCGCCGCCGGACTACCACTACCACCATGTGCAGCCCACATGGCTAACGAGACCATCATCGGCGCCACTACGTGGCTCTCGCCGTCGATTCTCTAGACGCCCTCAACGCCACCACCGCTCCGGAGAAGATCGTCGCTGCTCCGCAGTCGGTGTTGAGGGATCCCGCCTCCCGCGGGACTCTCGCATATGCGGAAGTTTGTCAGTTGCGGTGCGGGTCGGGTAGCACCGTCGTGCTCCCGATCCCGACGAAATATGTGGGCCGAAATCCCGCCACCGCGGATTCCCGGCCTACACACACGTTCGAACAACTTAGGTTAATGATTATTGTGCAACATTTTCACATATAGTGATTCAATATTTTAAAAAATGGAACATCCCTAAGTCTTTTAGCAGTAAAAGATAGATAGATATTGGAGACAGATCATCACACAGAGAATATTAAAATTTAAGTATTATATTTGTTAACTAAAATTACCTTGAGTTTAGCCAAGGCAAGCGGGGTTTCAGTGAAGAATTTAACAGCGAGTGTCATAATTGTGGAAGTGGTCTCATAGCCAGCCACTAGTAATGCCAGCATAAAAGTCCACTAGGAAAAATGTGTGAAACTCGGCTTTTGATTCTCTCCTACATAATTGTGCTACATCTCCTCCTATACTATTTGGATGAATGTCATGTAAAAGAAAATTGAGATTCCTTAATTGCATGTTTAGTTTAAATTAAAAGAATTATAGTGGCAACTTACTCTTTCCAAACTCAAATAATATTTCATTTTCTTAATTGTTGCTGATTCTCTACAAATTGGAAGAGATTTAAGCTTTTAAAACTGTTTTATATAAAGAAGGATTTATTTTAATTACCGTAACACACACATCAGGGATTTGGGGCTTTGTGTTTGCTAAAAATAAGTTATATTCTTTTATTTTAAAGTTAATTAAAGTACACAACAAATAAGCATACATGTTCTTAATTATCCGAGAAAGAAAAAATGTATTTTGACAATCTCTCTCTCTCTCTCTCTCTCTCTCTCTATATATATATATATATATATATATATATATATATACACTCCATATAATATATTCTTTCTAATATTAATTTGAATTCTACCCATATTTTTTATACAATATTCTTTTGAGATGCCTTTTTGGGTAATATAGTTTGCTTAATTTATTTCAAAACAAAACACTGAATTAAGAAATTTTAAATTTTGTTCACATGGCATTATGTAGGAGAGGATCCAAAGCGGTGGCAACCAACTTTGGATCATCTCCTACATAATTGTGCTATATCTCCTCCTACACTATTTGGATGAATGTCACCTGGAATCATGTATCTAATTTTAGATTTTGGAAGTGAGCCTAACATGAAATCATCACTCACGCCACTCAAATTAATCCTCCCATTTCGTGCTAATTAAATTGCGCCTTTATTTCTTATATATTTCAGTTACTATAATTAACGTGCACCGGACCCATTTTTAATCCAGTACCTTAAAAATACATTTCTTAAACTTCCTATGATTTATGAGGATTTTTTTTAATTAAATTTCCTTTCTAGTATATATATAAAAACGGAACAACAATGAGCTGTTTCCTGTGACATCTTTTTCACAAGTACAAAAATAGGACGAATTATTAAAAATGCCCGCTAACTTTCGCAAAAAAGTTAAAATGCCCGTTATTTTCGGGCCTATCAAAAATGCCCGGTATGTTTCATAAAATCTTGCAAAAATGCCCGTTCACCCTATTCGGGCTAAATGTGCCTACGTGGCGCTACAGTGCCTGTCAAAAATGCCCGGTATCTTTCATATACCAATTGCACTTTGCACCCCAATATATATATAAATAATAAACATATATATAACTATTTTATAAAAATAATAAATATATATATATAAATAATAATACTGAACATATATATAAATATAACAATAAGAATAATAAACATATATATAAATATAATTAAAAAAGAGTCATATATATATATAAACATATATGTAACTATTTTGTAAAAATAGTAATAATATATATATATATATATATATATTAATAATAATAATAGTAATAATAAAATGTATATACATGTTAATAATAATAAAGATATAAACATATATATAACTATTTTGTATAAATAATAAATATATATATAATAATAATTAAAAATAAAAAATAAACCCCCCCCTCCTTCCCCGTCGCCCCCCCCCCCCCCACCCCCACCCCACCCCGCCGATTTGCAGCCACCACGGCTGCAAATCGCGGTCATCACCGCGATTTGCAGCAACACCGCTGCGAATCGCGGTGATTCACCGCGATTTGCAGCGGTAATGGCTGCAAATCGGCGGGGTGGGGTGGGGGTGGGGGGGGGGGGGGCGACGGGGAAGGGGGTCTTTTTTTTGTTTTTTCTTATTTTTTATTATTTTTTATTAATTTTTATTAATTTTCCCTTTTTTATATATTTATATATATAAAATGTTTTTTAATACATAAAGGTATTTTTTATATATATTATGGATATAAATATATTTATGTTTTACATTTATTAAGATTTAAATTTTTATATATTTTTTTATTTTTAAAAATAGTTATATATATATATTTGTTTGTTATTGTTTTTATATATATGTGTTTTATTTTTATAAATGGTTATATATATATATGTTATATATATATTAGGGTGCAAAGTGCAATTTATTTTGGGGTGCAAATACAATATTTAGAATTAGAAGGGTTTGTTTGAATACATTTAGCCCGAATAAGGCCATCGGGCATTTTTGCAAGATTATATGAAAGATACCGGGCATTTTTGACAGGCCCGAAAAAAACGGGCATTTTAATTTTTTTGTGAAAGTTAGCGGGCATTTTTAATAATTCGTCCACAAAAATATAACTGAAAAAGTCGCCTGATCAAGAAATTTAATATACTTGTTCATGCTACTCTTCTATCAGCTTACCATTCCTTAAGCTTAATAACATAACTGTTGTTTATTTATTTATTTATGTGGCTACATTTTTCTTGTTTATTTCGTGGCCTCAACTACCAAGATTCTTTCTTTTTCCATTTTCTCAGGAATCATACAATAGTTATGTAAAGATTTCAACTTGAATGTGCAATTAACTGATTAGGCAATTATTTTTGTGATTATGCAGTTTTTTTTTTTTTTTTTTTTTGAATCATGATTATGCAGTTTGTTTGTCCTATGTTTTGATGATCTTTGTCCGAAGATATATAAGTTAAAAGGGTGATGGGTGCAAACGTGTCTAGAGATGGGAATTTCCGCCTTGCTTCATTTCACCAAGGATCTCAATCTCCTTTTCCCAATCACTCTCATGCTGAAACAAGCTACAATTCTGAGAGAACGAATGAGCTACGCAGAAAATATAACAATATCGGTGATAACTACGACTCTCTCGACCAGGTAGTTAATTAGTTTCTTCTGTTCTCTTCAATTTGTTGAGTATTCGTATCGCAGAAAAACAATAAAAAGAAATTCTGTTTCTTGACTCCGGTCATTGACCTTTATCTGTAATGATTTTCAGGTGCAACGAGCGCTAGCTGAATCTGGTCTGGAGTCGTTTAATCTCATAGTTGGAATCGTCTAATTTTATTTACCTTTTTATCGTATAGAACCAATATCGTTTGCATCAATCATCGAAACTGCTATTACCATAGTCGATCAGAGTGGTGGGCAGTACTATGTCCTGGCTGATAATAGCCGATGAACAGGTATTTTATATATATGCCCGCCTGTATGTGTGTCTTCTCGATAATTTTTGGTTATGTGAACGCCGTTAAACACCCTTGTCTAAATTTCATTTGCTATGGAAGGTGACAAGGAGCGTTGACACGAGTCCTGGTCGGTTCAGTCCTCAAGAGCAAAGCACAATTTATGCAATTGTCAAAGCACGGTTATCTATATATGTACATGCACAACCTTTCTCCTCTGTTGATAAACAACTATATAGATTTGTTTATTGTATGCAGTGAATATCCACTGTCCATAATCGTGGTTGGAGTCGGAGACGGGTCGTGGGACATGATGCATAAGTTTGATGACAACATTCCAGCCAGAGCTTTTGACAATATCCAGGTTATAAGAACTATAATGAAATGTGATTAGCTTAATTCAGGTTTCATGCTTGATTTTTGGAGTTGACATTTACTGATATTGTAGTTGCTGGTGGAAATGTGCAGTTTGTTAATTTTACAGAGATAATGTCAAGAAATGTACCTATGTCACAAAAGGAAGCAAGTTTTGCATTGGCTTCTTTAATGGAAATCCCTATGCAATACAGGGGCTACACTTGAACTCCATCTCCTCTCCTGGGGTAATTTCTTTTTCACTCCTAATAGATTGGAAAACTATTAATAAATAGGATGAAAAGCCTAAACACCCTTCGACCTATAGGCATGTTTACAAGTTACCCCTAGCGATTTTTTCCTTACAGGCTTGTCAGCTTGTTTTTGCTGGAATTTGAACTGGAAACATGAGCTTTATCTCGATTTAACCTCAATTCATTTTTACTAAAAATTTTGCCTGTAGGAACACAGGGAGAGGAGATTTCAAGTAATCAAAAATCAAGGATTTCAGGTAAACAAAAATTGCAGTTCAAAATCTCACAAAATAACAAAAACAGCAACAAAAAAATAAAATAAAAAATACAGCATTTTAGAGACCTTAAATATCGAGGTACAATTGAAGGTCGAAGAAGCTGGATCGATCGAATCGTAAATGCACAAGGTACCATCAACCAAGCCAGCAGCCATGCGCTGGCCACTGAAATTCCACGCAGTGCATGTTGTACTTTTAGCCATGCGCTGTCAAAATCGCGTTATCCATTAAAGTACAATCTCGGAGCTTGAAGAGGGAGCTGGATTTTTTAGTTCTAAAACCCTAATAATTTCAGTTTGGGGTTTTGACTTTTGAGAGGGAAAAGAAAATTTTTGGCGAATTTAGTTATTTTTGTTGTTAACTAACTAATAAAGATTTTTTTACCTACTTTATTTCAAAAAATACATTAATCGCACAACCTGCAAATTAAATCACACTGCACATTTGTGTATAGTATATATATATATATATATATATATATATATATATATATATATATATATCATATATAATGTCAGTTATGTTTGCCGGATATACCCATCCGTCAAATGGCTTTTAAAGTAAAATAGCACCCAAAAAAACTTAGGTTTCCTTTTATTATTAATAGAAGATATATATCATGCATTTCATTATTATACTAACCGTTGTCATGGCACACATCACATATTCCTTTTTTTTTCCAAATTAATACTGCGTAAACCTTATATCATCGATCATCTTCTCCAACTTAACGAACACCACCGCCCCGATTCTTTATTATCATCACATATTCCTTTTCACATTGCGCATTTTGATCTTTCTTAAATAACCGGTTTAATTTCATTTTCCTATAATGTTGATCTTCCGTAAGATGATTAACCTACCGTCGTTGAGGGAATTCCACGGAAGGTTGATTCGAACAGGTGGCGTCGATCACCTAACGTACCCGACATACTACAAAAATAAGGGCCTGAGGAATCCGCTTATTCAGATTCTACAAGTCCATATTCGGATTCTAAAGCGTAATAGAATCTGCATTGCCGCATTCCATCAATTGCACTCTACAAGCTCGCTTTCTAAAGAAAGTAGAATGCGTTTTCGCATTCTAAGACTTTGGAATCCGGTATATCAGATTCCACTTATGGTCAAAGCATGGAATGCGAAAAAAGCGGACTCTATAGCGCGTGAAACTATGGAATGCGAAGATCCGCATTCCATAGTACTCGTATTTGTACATTTGTACAAATACGCGCGGTGATCCGTGGAATGCGAAATCGCATTCTATATCTTTCCGAAATTTTCAAATAACGTGGCGGTAATATCATTACCGCCATATTTAATTTCAATATTTCGGGAAAACGTGGAATGCAAATATTCGGATTCCCCTTCTTTCCCAAAAATTTAAATAAAATATGGCGGTAATATAATTACCGCCACGTTATTTAAAATTTTCAGGAACATAGGGAATCCGATTATTCGGGATCTGCCAATTAGAAGAAAATTAAAAAAATGTAATTGTAACGGAGGGAATTCGATTATTCGGATTCTGCAAATTTAATAATATAAAAAAAACATATATAATTGTGCCTCAGTTACGCGGCACAATTATATATTTTTATATAATTTCTAAATTACTAATTATAAATGATAATTTTAACGTTTTTAGATGATACATATTACTATTTGCTTTTTTTTATAACTTTATTATTAACTTTCAATGATTTATAATGAGTATCAAATAAACTTAATTAGTAGTAATAAACCATTAAGAAACTAAGAATTGAATATGAAAAATATACTAATTAGATGAATAACTAGAAGGAAATAAACAATACTTATTAGTTATTGAGGATTTATAGTTTTAATGTTTGGTGATTTGATGAATTTTTGGATAAAGATTCGTTGATAGTTTTGGAAGAAGATTTGAAGATGGTGATGAATATTTGAAGTGT
Source organism: Linaria vulgaris (assembly GCA_948329865.1). Lineage (NCBI taxonomy): Eukaryota > Viridiplantae > Streptophyta > Magnoliopsida > Lamiales > Plantaginaceae > Linaria > Linaria vulgaris. The sequence continues at coordinate 80,396,435 of OX415252.1, forward strand.
TTAGATGGGGATAAATATTTGATAAAGATGGATTTGAAGATTAGGATAAACATTTGAAGATGGTGTTGAAGTTTTGAAGATGGAATAAATCTTTGATGGAGATGGTAAGAAATAGATGAAGATGGTGTTGAAGATGTGAATACTCTTTGAAGATGGTGTTGAAAATGTGAATAATATTTGAAGATGCTGTTGAAGATTTGAAGATGGAGAAAAATCTTTGATAAAGATGGGGATAAGTATATATTTGAAGATTAAAGGAGATGAAGAAGAGAAGAAAAAATGGTTTTAGGGATGAAATATTTTGAGATTCAAGGAGATGAAGAAGAGAAGAAAAGATGGTTTGTAGTGATGAAATGAAATGCTAGAGCATTGGTATTTATAGAAATTGGATAGGAAAGTTAGGAAGTTTGGCGGAAATGGCTACTGGAATTATGGAATGCGAATTCGCATTCCATGAATTTTTTTTAATTAATTAAACGAAAATGGAATGCACGTATTCGGATTCCATGTTGAGGACATTCGACATTGTGTTGTGACATGTCACGTGGCTCGCCAAGTTTGGGTACTGCTGTTTATTGGAGATCATGCATTATGGCGCGAGGGGGAGGACTGTTTTTCGTGGCTGCGACGGATTTTTGTGGAGTACGGAGTCGATACAATGGCCAAGATTGTGACGACGTGTTGGGCATTATGGGGGAATCGTAATCGCATTGTAGCTGGGGACAACGCAATGCAACCACTGTCTATTGCGACCTTCGTTTGTGCAAACCTTGAATTTTGGCAAGTCTCGAGCGAGGGACGACGGGGATCCCCGGATCTGCTGGGTCCGTCGCAGGTGGTCATGACGGCCCCGTGGTTTCGAGTTAGGGTGGATGCTGCTATTAATTGTACGACAACAACAACGGGGCTGGGAATAATTGTGCATAATCACTTGGAGGAATTTGTAAGGAGTGAACAACGGTGTCTCACGGGGTGTATGGATTCCCGGAATGCTGACGCGCACGTGTTGTGGGCGGCGGTTCGTATGGCGGAGGAACAACAATGGGAGAGAGTCATCTTTGAGAGCGATTGTCTTGGCGTTATGAACGACGTTTGGTTTCCGGAGAATGTGAATGGGGATCATGCGAATTTTATTGGGAATATTGTGAGGACGTGGAGACGTGTTGGGCCACTTAGATGGTGTGTCTTTTGGATTCCAAGAGAAAGTAATGGGGACGCTCATACGTTAGCTCGAGAAGCGACATTGATTACTCCGGGGGATATTCATTTGCATGAGGAAGATAATCTACATTAGTTGGAATTGAGTTCCTAGTTGCTTTTAGTATGTCATATTCTTGTATGGATTGATGGTTCTTGTTTTTGCAATAATAATATGCTTATTTGGATGTCAAAAAAAAATCAAAATTAATTATATTCACTTTCATTTAATCTCTAATAATAATTAACTAATCATCTAGTCCCAAAATTTTCTACTTGAACCGATTCTACTTAAAATAAGATGTACCTATTTTGTATCGAATACTTTGTAATACTACATAAGCGTGTTTTGTCATGTTACATCAAAAACGAAGGTATTTAAATAGATGATCAATTAAACCATTGTGGAAGAAAAGAAAATTAAGTAAAAGTTGCAAAACATATTTGATTCCACTTTTTCTTTCACCGGATATTATGTTATACAAAATAAGTGTGTTTTGTCGAGTTTAAAATAAATCGGTGTTATGAAAGTGTGTAATTAAATATTTCGGGAGGAAAATATAATTAGATAAAAGATGTACAACAGCTCCAATTCCACTTTTTTCTTGCACCGAATATTATGTTACATTACCTATGTGTTATTCTTCGAGTTTTATAAAAAATAAAGTTACAACACACAATAAATTAAACTTTGGGGAGGAAACTATAATTAAGCAATAGAGACAAAACAACTCCGATATTAAATTTTCTTTCATCGATTATTACATTATACCAAATAAATGTGTTTCGTCGAGTTTCATATAAAACGAAGTTAAGAAACACGTAAATTAAACTTTGGGGAGGAAACTATAATTAATAAATAGAGACAAAACAACTCCGATATTAAATTTTCTTTCATCGAATATTACATTATACCAAATAAATGTGTTTCGGCGAGTTTCATATAAAACGAGGTTACGAAAGATGATAAATTAAACTTTGGGGAGAAAAATATAATTAAGAAAAAGATGCAAAACATTATCGATATCAATATTTCTTTGACCTTATATTACGCTATACCAAATAACTGTGTTCCAAAAAGTTTCGTTGAAAACAAAGTTATGAAACATGATAAATTATTAAATAAGTTGAGGAAAAAACTAAACCCCAAACCCTAAACCCTAAACCCTAAACCCTAAACCCTACAACCATTTTGTGAGTTGAAGCCAAAATATGTGAAATCAAGCAAAAGATCAAATTAGCCTTGTCGACTCAACTTAAAACTTCACCAGATACATTGTAATACTAAATAAGCGTGTTACGGCGTGTTTCAAAGAAAAAGGTAGTAACGAAAGTGTTGAATTATACTTTTGGGGAGGAAACTTAAATAAACAAAAGATGTAAAACATCTTCGATCTCACTTTTTCTTTCCTCATATATGATATGGCACTAAATATGTGTGTTTAGTTGAGTTTCATAAAAAACAAAGTTATGAAATACGCCTAATTAAACTTTAGAGAGGAAAATTAATTAAACAAAAGATGCAAAACGTCTCCAAAAGATGCAAAACATCTCCGATTCAACTTATTCGTTTCCCATATATTATATGACACTAAATATGTGTGTTTCATTGAGTTTCATAAAAAATGAAGTTATGAAATACGCTTAATTAAACTTTGGGGCGAGAATATAATTAAGCAAATTTATACATAAATAGAGGCAATATAATAAATACTTGGAATCCAAAAGCGCATTCTCTTAGTTTTTTATTGTTTTTTTATTATGGAATGCGAATTATCGGATTCCAATATGCAGTAAATTAGAATGCGAAAATTTGCATTCCAAAATTACAGATCGTGATTTAGCCCTCCATCCTCTTCCCCTTTCACCTGTTTCTCCACTTTTCCAACCAAAAAACCTAAACCACTTATTTGTTCCAATAACTAATAAACAAAATTTAGAAACTCTTTACATTGAATTTTCCCAACGCCTCTTTTTTCTCTGTCTCAGTAAAAGTCTTGTAGCTTTTTCTCCACCTCTGCATCACATGCTTTAAATTTACAGCAATTGTTGGAACTACCCCATCCTGCTCAAACTCCCCATCTTTGCTCAAAGTGATCTCAATCCTATGAGCGAGGTCATCAAAGGGTGATATACCCTTGCCTCCGCCTCTTCCTTTCTTACGCTCTGTCGGAAGATTATCCACCTCAGCCCACTGTGCTTCCTCACCCTCTAAATCCACCTCATCTTCCTCGTCAGCGCCATATGTCTCAGATGGTTCCATATTAGAATAGTACTCTACTGCCACTCAAGAATTCAGGTACTCATGTGTCAGTACTAATTGGTTTTCTGTAATCTCGTCACTACTCTGTCCACCTGACTCGCTCGTAGCCGGCGTCGTGGACTGCGAACGACGATCGGCGGGTGCTGCTGTTTCAACAACTCCAGTAACTCCAACAGCAACTCCAACAACTCCAGCAACTCCAGCATGTCCAGCAACTCCAGTAACTCCAGCAGCAACTCCAGCAGCAACTCCAGCATGTCCAGCAACTCCAGTAACTCCAGCAGCAACTCCAGCATGTCCAGCAACTGCAGCAGCAATTCCAGCAACTCCAGCAACTCCAGCAGCAATTCCAGCAACTCCAGCACGGGTAGGCGAGGAAGTATAGTGCGGGGTCGGGATCATGATAGGTGGGGACGTCGGAATCTGCGTACCACCCCACTGTGGCGCCTGATTACCAAAACTGAAGGGCGGTGTGGTGTCGTGTGAAATTCCTATCCCAGTCTGGATCATCTGAAGTATTGATGTATGTGATGAGTTAGGCACTGCTGGGAGGCCTGGATGTGACGCCACATGTGTCTTCGTACCACGACAACCACGACCGACAGGAGGTTTAGGCTGATTAGAGGGCTTTGTACGTGCCATATCTGCAATAATTATATAAAATTATGAGTAATGACCAATCTTACAATCGAAATTTACATTATTCTCCCTAAAATTACTATAACAAACAATGAAATAATAATATGTAAGAGTTGAATAATCGGCAAAGTCTAAAGAGAGTACAAAGTAAAATAGCCTAATCCTATGACGTAAACAATCAAGAGACTTCTAAGAGCCACAGGCTTCTCAATTACTTCGATATGTCTAATCAGCAACTAATTTAATAATGCTCAAGTCACTATTATATTATCATAAAACTCCTTATAAATAATTTGAATGCAATAAAATAAACAAGTTTTGCTGAACCGAAATGCGTAAAACATCTTCAAGTTAACTGGATTAGCTACATACATAGGAATGTTGCTCAGATAACCATGAAAACTAACTATTTTTCACACCTAAGACATAACACCTAGTTATTCGCAATGCATTATCGAGAACTGGTGTCACCACAATATTTGAATATACAAGATCGAGATACAATTATAAAAGCACAACACCAAAAATATTAGCCAATCTCAATCGAATTTACAAATCTGTGCTTACCAAACTCCTTGCACACGAACTCATGAATCCACATAAAACGAGCACGATGATGGAAAATATATACAGAATTATAAATGCCTAATCTCTCGACAAAGCTCGAGTTTTTCGATGAGACCGCAATTCGTAAACAAATTATAAAAAGAGTAATTTCCATAAAGGCCGCACTTTTTTGTTCTACTAACTAACAAATACATTATACCCAAGTCCATATTGCTGTATGACTAACCACTAGATTGCTTTCATATTTAACTAAACTACAACAACAAAAGCACAACTTTGTCAGTAGAAACGTAACAAAAAGTACAAGTTATGTTACGAAAACTGAAACTGCATATGAAAATGCTAAGAAAATTCACTGTTCAAAAGACACAATATCATCAAATAAGTGATATTTTAGACACAAGAACAAAGAAAGAAATCAACATACCTACAGCGGAATTGGGGGAATCGAGTACGAATTTGGGTGAATTAGGGTTCTTTGAGGAGAATTTTAGGGGAGATCGATTTTAGGGAAGAAAAAGTAAGGGTTTGTAAAAGAAAATAAGGGTTTTGTTCAGAGTAAAGTTTTTGCCGCGTGTATTTTGGTTATGTGTAAATTTTGCCGCGTGTATCTTTTGCCTCTAAAATTTTTTTGTTGTATTTTTTTTAAAACAACTGAATCCGAACAATCACCTCTTTTTATATTAAATATGTGGACTCCGATTTCAGATTCCACAATGGCCTTTTTTTTAAATATTAAACATGTGGAATCCGAAATGGGATTCCACAGTTACCATTTTTTAATATTAAACATGTGGAATCCCATTTCGGATTCCACAATCAGTTTTTTTTTCTTCTTAAAGTGTGGACCGCTTTATCCCATGCCTACCTTTTTAAAACAAATATTATTTTAAGAGTTTAGCATGCAAATTCGCATTCCAAGTTACCGAAAATGTGGAATCCGAATACTCAGATTCCATTTTCTTTAATTTAGAATCTGATTTATGTTCGGATTCTTAGTGGCGGATTCTCCTTCCCTCATTCCTTGTAGTGATTACTTCTTATAAGAAGTTCGATGATTTCGAGAGTGCTAATAAACTTTGGGATGACGTTCATGTCGAAGATAACGAGTCTTGGAAAGATTTAAAACTAGGCGTTTCACAGACAAGGGGATGTCACGACGAAACCGTAAGCTTGTTTTTAGAAGCTCGTCGGAAGGGGGCTTATTTAGCCGAGGACGTTTGGACGGGAGTTATCAAGGCCGGCAGTCAATGTAGTCGGGGTTACAAACTGTTGTTTGCGTTACACGCGTCGATGGAGAAGCTAGGTTTCATGAACAATGCCTCGGTTAGTGAAAGTTTATTAGCAAGTTACTCAAAGCAAAGTATGGATATCGCACAACCAGGGGCGGAGTCACCTTGAGGGCTAAGGTGAGCTTCAGCCCGGGGTAAATTTTTGACCCCAATGTAACAAGTATTTATAAAAAAAGAAAAAGAAAAAACCCCAAGATGATATCATGTGGCATGTACTTAGTACTTTTTCACTTGAGAAGCTAAGATATGCGACATACTAAGTGCCCTGATATCAGCATAATTCTAAAACTAATGGGATCTTAGAGCAAGAGAAAGAGATAAAAAGATTGTTCTAAGCTATGCAAGTGAGTTGAAAAAATTTCCTTGATGTTGGAAAAAATGAAAATCATGTGGTATATATACAAGGAGTTGGGCTCAATGAACGACCAAGATCAATCTAATCTAACGGTCTAAAGGCTAAATGCCAAAGAAATGTTCTACACTCTTCTTACAATAAAATGAGTTGGCCACACTCTAGAGAATTCTAACATTATTATACACAAGGAAGAATCTAGAGTTAGCCTATTTACATCATAGAGCCTAAGTGTTAGAAAAATTCTGGAGCGGTCTTAGAAATTCTCTTGTTGGATCGGTCAGCCAAAGTGCGGGACGCTTGTACATGCTTCACGCGCGTCGTTTGGTCTGTTACGTGACTGGCGCGCGCTGCTGGCTGGATGATGCAGGCTCCTACTCGCCAAATCAGACAGAAGTGTGGTCGCCCGTGAAATCCTCCCATACCGGAATAGGTGACATCATGACACGTGGAAACTCCGAAACGCTTGAACCTCCTCCCTAGACTGCCATAACCCATTCTCGGCCTCTCAGCCCTTGGCAGTCCATTCCATCGGATTAAGTATTCTCGCCAAGGCTTTGACAACTCGGGATTGACGGTCCGCTCGACCAATGATCTGACAAATTGTGGTCATTATAATAATAATTTATCATTATATTTCATAGGTCATGGGTTCGAAACTTGGTAGCAACAAAATATATATCTCCAAATGATCACGATCCATAAATGTAAAAAGAACAACCATCTTTAATTCCTTTACACTTGGAAATATACTCATCTTTATATCAAACCTTTAACATCAAATCTTGAGATATTTAGCGTGATGTACTAAATTACATTATTATATACAAGGAGTGTAATAAATCTTATTATTTAATTTTATTTTCTAGTAGATGATAGTCTTGTGCATTCAAACTAAACTAATTATTTTGTTGGCGCTTTAATGTAAGATTATTAAAGGTCTTTTGGATTTTTTTTTTTTTTTGTAGTTCTATAGATAAACAAATATTTTGATTAAATGAGAAATATGTATATCCATAATATCTTCTTATAAGTTTATTGATCAAATTTATTTTTGATAGAATTCTTAACTTCGATAACATCTTTATTTAAGGACGAAATATTAAAACTGCCCTATAACTTTTTTTCAAAACTAAAAATGCCCGTTTTTTTCGGGTCTTGTAAAAATGCCTCGTAAGTCTTGAAAAATCTTGAAAAAATGTCAGTTTGCCTTAATCAGGCTAAAAATGCCGACGTGGCGACACAGTCATCAAAACGTGTCGCCACATCGGAAACGCTTCTTTTAATCTACAGGTTGAATAACGAAAAATTGGCAACCGAATTGGCCCTTCCAACATCCATTAAACCTGCGACCCGGATTCGCGTCGGTTGTTGCAACCCTAACGACAGCGGGTCTTCCGCAATCGCACATTATACTCGAGCTAGTAGTTGAGGAAGACATTTTCGCACCGTCAATTTCGTATGGCAGGATTCAATTTTGGAATTTGGGGATTTATGGTTCTTGGCCAGCTTTATTCAAATTTTGGAATTATGACCGTTGCAAATTTTCGGTCCGTTATAAGACATGTAATAAACGTTATTCAACCTGTAGATTAAAAGAAGCGTTTCCGACGTGGCGACACGTTTTGATGATTGTGTCGCCACGTCGGCATTTTTAGCCCGATTAAGACAAACGGGCATTTTTTCAAGATTTTTCAAGACTTACGGGACATTTTTACAAGGCCCGAAAAAAACGGCCATTTTTAGTTTTGAAAAAAAGTTATAGGGCAGTTTTAATATTTCGTCCTTTATTTAACATGTAATTCTTTTTTTTTTTCATTTTGTACCAAATAGTAAATAGGTTTCATTATATTGTATTTACTTTTAATTAATATATATACATATATTATTTAAGTTACTGTAGCCCGGGGTCCAAAAAAATCTTGGCTCCGCCCATGCACACAACCATTCTTTTGTATGATGGAGAACAATAACGTGTCAGCTTGGTATTCGATTATCGCCTATTGGTCTAATATTAATCACAAACAAACCCTTTCAATGTTTCAAGAAATGGAGATGTCGGGGGTTCTTCCCGACGCATGCATCTTCACTGCTTTATTAACCTCATGCAGCCATGTCGGTTCGACAGTGAATGCAGCTGCTATCCTTGAGAAAATGATTAACAAGTACGGAATTATGCCGAACATAAAGCACCTCGGTTGCGTTGTTGATATGTTCGGGCGACTGGACATGCTTGAAGAGGCGTTCCGTCTTATCAGGGATACGACGATTCTGAGGAACGACATTGTCTATAAAACGTTGATTAGTGCTTGTATACAATATAGGACGAAATATTAAAAATGCCCGCTAACTTTACCAAAAAAGTTAAAATGCCCGTTTTTTTCGGGCCTGTCCAAAATGCCCGGTATCTTTTATAAAATCTTGTAAAAATGCCCGATGGCCTTATTCGGGCTAAATGTGCCTACGTGGCGGTACAGTGGCTGCCTACGTGGCTAAAGGTGTCTACGTGGCGGTACAGATGTAAAAATAATTAATATATATAAATAATAATAATAAACATATATATAAAAATAATAATAAACATATATATATATATAAAAATAATAATAAGAATAAGAAACATATTGTTAACAGGTTTGGAATTACGACCTAATTAACTGAATTATTTATTTGGGTTGGAACGCCTTTGCCCGTGGTTCAAAAACTAAGCGCTATTTAAAGAGAGAGAAAAATGACAAGAACTTTCCTTCATTTTATTCACTATGATCCACTATTTTTCTGAGTCGATATGCGTATTTCCGAGTCTATATATGTATTTTTCCCTAATTGTCCGACCTCTCCATTTTTTCCCTTCTTCCTCTGTTTATATAGAGTTTTTAGGGACATGTGTCGCTATGCATGGGTTTACAGATGTCGTTATGCATGTAGTGGTGCTTTACACGCGTTACAATATTCATTTAACCAATAAGATAACGTCTATCTTGCTGACTGTATCATTTTATCTTCTTCCGAGAGCTTTTGCCTCCTTTATGACAAGGGGTAGACTGCCTTCTTTGCCTCCGAGGGCTTATTGCTTCTAATGATGGCTTGAGGGCCAAGTTTGGGTGTTCTCTTAGTGACAGTGCTTCTCCGATAGGTACGTACTCTGGAGTGAGTGGTTCATGATATTCTCTGAGGGGGTGTTTATTCATGAGCTGATCTCCGAGGGGTTTTTAGCTTTCGGGGGTATGTGTTTTCTTTCTCCGAGTGCCCGGAAAGTGTTGTTCTGTTGTTTTTACGTTATTGTGAAGTTCCGTCCTTTGAGTTGGTCGACTGGGGTAGTGTTCCGAGAGCATTTGTATTGGGAGTGCATAGCAAGGAAGTGTTTTTGTCAAGGTTTTGGGACTCGGGAGTCCGTTGGGGCCCTACCCGGTGTCGTGATTGATATCTGAATCAGGTGGATCCATCCGGGTTCACTTTTTATCCGGTGCACCGTGATATCTAGTTTTGACTCATCGTGACTTTCCGGGGGACACTAGGTGCCCTCCTCGGATGGCCACTCCTACCGCTTTGGGTTAATAACCGAGCGGTATTGGTCACACCCGATGGGCCTCCTCGTTGGGAGTGGGTACAACTTATTGGAAGTACTCGTGACAATAGTATTGTCCATTAATCCTTTTGATTTAGGACTAACATTCTCTTGAATCTCGTATTTATTTTATACGATTAACACTAGCCCCCCCAAATTTCGATCGCTCTCGTAGAGACGAGGGAAATTTTATTTCGTGGCCTCTGTGAGGCAAGGGGATTTTTCTAACTTTCTCTTTTTTTTTGACGATTTTTGCGAGTGGAAGAGAGTTTCTTATTTTTTAGGACTTTCGGGGGTATTATGTGTATATAAGCATATATTTATAATACCACAAGAAAATTACCTTTTTGTCTCTGAGAAGCGACGGTCCAGATAATTGTAGCGATTCGTTTTGACCGTTGAATGTCTTAAATGGCCCTTTACTCATCCGTCCGTTGATCTCAAGTAACGGCTAGCACGTGGAAGGACACGTCGCTTCACGAGTGGAGACGTGGGTCGTGGAAAATGGGGCACGTCTTGATGACTGTTGCCTATAATTAGGCTCCTCCGTACCATCTTCCTCACTTCACCCTTCTTTTCGATCTTTAAACTCTCTCAACTCTTTCACTTTTCTTAAGCAAGAAAACGACTTTTGTATATCTCAAACTTTTTCTTCTCGCTTTCTTTCTTTACTGACTTGCCCACTCTTTTTCTCGCCCAAAAAAGAAAATGGCTTCTTCTGTCAACACTTCCGCCGCTGACGTTCTCGCTGCCTCGGTTGTCACTGCTCCTCTCGTGGGGCCTGCTGCTGCTACCCGTAAGAGGAAATCTGCCGCCGCTGAAGGGAGCGGTGCCGCCTCGGCTAAGAAAGCTAGGGTTTCAAAATCGAAGAAGCCACATGTTCGTGATTTCTCCAAAATTGAAGGGGTTCGGTCCGTTGTTACTTACGAGCAGGTCATGGATCTGTTCCAGGTCACGGGGACCGCTATGAAGAATGTGACTGTTCACATTCCCACCGAGGATCAGAGTGCCTGTTATTCTCCCGCGGGTATGCTCACGGTGTATTTTGCACAAGTGAATTACGGGTGGCGCTCGTTTATGCCACCCTTCTTTTGTGAAGTTTTCAAGACTTGCGGCATTTGTCCGAGCCAATTGGTGCCCAACGGATATGCTGCGCTTTGTATCTATGTTCTGGTGCCACGTCAAGGGGTGCGAGTGCGGAGTGGACCATTTCCTTTCGATTTTTGACGTGGGGGTGTCGCCCGGGGGGTACCCCTTTTACCATGTCCGCCACCGGGATAACTCGGGGAATTCCACGAAGAGAATTTTGGGTGCGACGATTACCTCGCACAGTGTTTGGAAGGACAAGTTCTTCTACGTGAAGCCTGTCCGCGGGAGGTGGGACGTGCCCTTCAAGTGGGGGGAGGGTGTGACTCCAACTCGCACTCTGGATGAAGATATGGTGCTCTCTCCGGTGGTTGCTCAGCAAATGTTAATGGAGTCGGAAGATTTTCCGCAGCTATTTGATTGGGTCGGGCTTCGCTATGTGGTGTTCACTGATGATAAGGTGAAGAAGCCGCTCTCTGTCTCGTCTCTGTACTTGCCAGCTTTCAGTAAGTTTTTCCTTTCTTATTCTCATGCTTTTTCTTTCGTACTTATCTTTCAACATTAATGATCAATCATTATTTGCGATATTCCTCCGAGTAGTTTTTTGTATTCTTCTGATGCCCGCACTGACTTGCCTTTGTGTGGTGCAGAGGAGATTATGGCGAGATACTATCTAGTGCCGGGTTCTGAAGAGGTAGCTCCGAGTGGGCATAGTGAAGCTTCCGAGGGGGGAGACCAAGTGGACGGAGAAGTACTGTCTCCTGCGAAGGCTGGGGTGGATCCGGAAGCTGAGGAAGTTCACGGGGACACCCCGCGTTTCTTCGTGGATGCTGAGGGGTATGTCTGGAGGCTGTTCCACTGCGACGAGTGTATCCTACGTTCGCTTTGGCCTGGAGGTCAACTTCTGAGTCAACTACTGGCAGTTATCCGATGAGCTCTAAGGGGGCTCTGTCTCCGAGGGCGGAAGAAACTAGTCATGTACTTCCCGAGCCGGAGGTTGTGAATATCTCTTCTCGGGACCCTTCTCCATCTCCCCCTCGTAAGTTTTCTTCTTTTTTCTACTCCTCTTGTTTTATACCTGTGCCGACACACTTGAGTCTTTTCAGCATGATTACTTAAATATATCCCTTGTTTAGGTAGCGGCGGTCAATAAGGGAAAGGCCCCTATGTTCCCGGGTGCTGATCTATTCGCCCAACTACTCCAATCGGACCCGGGGGAGCCGTCAAAGGGTGTCGAGGCGTTCTCCAAGGGTTCTACTGACTCGTCGAGGGACTTGGAGGTGAAGAAAGAGGTGTTGGGCACCCTGCTCAGGGGAGAAGGTTCATCGGCCGCCATGGAGGTTCCCGAAGTGGTGATGACGGAGGCAGTAACTGTAACTTTCACTACGACCGTACCTCCTCCGACTGCTGATCTTCCGAAGGGGGCTACACTGCGGAGGTCTGCTTCCGAGGGAGATTTTTCCCAAGCACCCGAGAAGGAACCTCCTACCGTGGGGGAAGCTTATCAAGAGATCCTTCACTTATTTGGATCCGCTCTTTCCGCGCCTGCGGAGGGATACCAGTTTCTGCGGGCTAGCACCGTTTGGATGGAGGCTATCGTAAGTATCTACTACCTTTTAATCTTCTTTTGCCGTTGTTTCCTTACATCCTTATTTATATTCTTCTTTCGGCCATGTAGTCTAAGAAAACTCGGGAGGTTATTACTTCCGTGGAACAACGTCATTTAAGGAAGGTGGCGGAGGTGGGTACCCTTCGGGGGCATGTGGCTTCTCTGCAAGCCCAACTCCACGAGGACGAGTCGCTGACTGCAGTCCTTCGTACCAAGTTGGAGGCTAGCGACTTCAAATGGAAAGAGGATTAGGAGGCAAATGAGGTGATGCGCCTTGTCTTGCAGAAGGTGCAATCGGGCTATGATCAGATGGAGGCATCAGAGAGGGCTGTTCGGGTGCAGTTTTCTCGTTTGGAGAAGGAGAAGGCAGAGTCCGAGGAAGTCATCCGTGCTCGGATAGAGGCTCTGGAGAAGGAGAAGTCCGAGGGCTTGAAGAGGGAGAGGGGGCTCCAATCGCGGCTACATGAGCTAGTGGAGCTGAGATTAGTTGATGTAATGTCGCTGAAGGATGTGCAAGCACGGATTGATGAGGCTGTTAGGTGTGCGGCAGCAGAGGCGGAGCACCAATTCACTTCCCTGTCCGCTCGGGATACCCTTGGGCATATGCTATGGGGATATCTGGAGTGCGCCACCTTGGCCCGAGAGGTGGTGCCTTCGGGGGTGGATTTCGTTCGCATATTTGATGTCAAGAAACTTGCTAGGCCATCCCCCGAGGAGGTTCAGAAAATTCTGGAGATGTTCGATAATGTGGTGACGCCAAGAGCTTCTCATATCCCCCCTCCGACCACATCCGCTCCTGGCGCTAGTAGTTCTGGGCGGGTTCCGCCCCCAAGTCCATCTGCCGGAGTTCCCGAGGAGTCTTTTACCACTCCACCCCCACCCCCTCCGAGTACGGGAGCGTAGAATAGGATTTCTTTATGTTTTTATTATGTACTTTTTATTTTATGCATTTTTAATATTTTGTCTTGTAAGTTGTTTCCGAGGACTTCTCGGATTTTTCCTTAATGAACAAACTCTTTTTTTTTTAGCATTTGTCTATCCTGAACAAGTATAATCACCTGATCACAATTATTATTTTTAGTATTTTAAAATAATAGGAAAGGCTTGCCGACTAGGTTAAAAATTAAGGGTGAGGTGTCACTTGGCATGTCGCCCCTTTTCTTAAGTAAGAAAATTATTGGACACGTGTATCCCATTAACTAGTTTAGACAGCTCAAGCTTTTCACTCTCTGAAAAGGTATAAGTAGTTGTCTAGTAATTCTTTCAAAATTACATAAAGTTTTTACTATTTAAGACTTGTCACATTTTCTCTGAAAAGCGGAGTTTCCTTTTGAAATTAAGCAAAGCAGGTAAGTTACTTATCTTGTCAAGATGATGCCCCGGTTTTTTAAGCAGGATGATTCTTCCTCGTCCCGCCACTCTCCTCGGAATTCAGCTCGGAATCCTTCCTTATCGTTAGGAGTGTGTCGCACGGCCTCGGAGAACTCGGTTTAGGGGAGTAGGCATAATGAGCGCAGGGTCCGTGGGGGGAGAGGTAATTCTGCGAGGACCGTGTCTATGTCCCCGGAGGATGCTCTCTCCCGTATTAACCATATACGCCAGGTGTTCACGAGTCGTGATCCTTATCCGTTGGTGGACGAGTCGTATACCATGCTCGTGTTGGAGCCTGAGCGGATGATGGAGCCAAGGCGTGTTGGTACTGCCATTGGAAGTGAGCACGGGGCCTCCGTTATGGCGCTATTTGCTCAATACAACCTGGATATTGATGAATATGAAATAGTAATACCGCACCCCGAGCAGAGGGCTTATGATCCTCCATCGGGCTATCTCACCGTATTCCGGGAGCAAATGCGGTGCGGGTTGCAGGTGTTTTTCCACCCTTTTCTCCAGATTTTGTTTCACTATTGGCAAGTATGCCCAAGTCAGTTGACTCCGAATTCTTACCGTTATCTGGTGGGGTATATTTTGTGTTCCGAGTTACTAAAGTTGCCACTGTCTCCTCATCGGGTGGGGGCTATATTCAACCTTCGCCCCTGCTCGGGTGGTCTCCCTTTCTTCAGCCTGGCCCATCGGGACAAGAGGAAGGCCTTTCTAGACGTGTCCAATTTCCGTAATAATAGAACGGATTGGAAAAGGGAGTTCTTTTTTGTCCGTCCGAGGGGCTTATCAGCTAGGTCATGGGGAGTACCGCTTCAATGGGGGCTGGGTTATATTACCTCTGCCGAATCGATTTTGAGGAGAGAGTGGGACATCCTATCCGATAACGGGTTGTTTTCGAGGGTGTACGATATCAATAGTCTGTTGGAGTTCCCAGAGACATTGATCATGGCCGGCTTGCAACAAGGGGCAGAACTCTTCAATCTTCCACAACAGCCTCTTTATAGCAATTTCTTTTTTCGTTAGTTTCTTTTCTTTTACAACCTTTTCGTGTGGTACTTTTATTTCTTGTTTGAAATGAAACTTCTTTTCTGTGTTAATAGTCACATAACTTTTCAGCGTATTATGAATACTTGGTCCCTTTCCTTTAATTGTAGAATTTTAAGATTGAGTTTAAAAAAATGAGATAGCATCTCACTCTTACTAGCCAAAAACATTACTTAGCATAGCGTGTCCATTTGCAGTGCAAGTTTGGGGAGATGCATTTTCCTAAATAGGAATATCCCCTGACACGCTCTCGTGGCTTTTTATAGTATACTTTGGACAGCTCAACTTAATTCGGTTATTTAAGGAAAGGGTCCTAACTATACATAGGTGCTTAGAGTTTAGTGAATATTTTCACATCCTTTAAAAGAATCATTCCAGTAACATTTTTTATATTCTCGTCACTTTTAATTATGTAGACTTTCGGAAAGCCTTCGATGAGAGGGTACGAATGAAGTTTCCCAGAGTAACTGCTCTCAGAGATATTCTCCGAGGCCGCTGGACTAAGTCTTCCCCTCTTCCCAAAAGTTTTGTACCGACTCCGCGTAGGTATTTATATAGTAAATTAGAGAGTCTTATGATTTTTCACGAAGATATCCAAAACTGGAATCGAACTACAAATAGCGAAGGAAGGAAACTTATCTTTGGTGCGTATCGTTCCATTGCTGTAGCACCTGCTTTCCCTTTTGGTTGTGGCAATGATCCCACGAACTTGCTTAAGGGTTCAATGACAGCGAGAATAAATTCTCCCTGATTGGCATCGCTCTTGAACACCCTCGAAGGCAAGTTCTATGGCGTTCCCACAGACGGCGCCATTTTATTAACATGTTTGGAATTACGACCTAATTAACTGAATTATTTATTTGGGTTGGAACGCCTTTGCCCGTGGTTCAAAAACTAAGCGCTATTTAAAGAGAGAGAAAAATGACAAGAACTTTCCTTCATTTTATTCACTATGATCCACTATTTTTCCGAGTCGATATGCGTATTTCCGAGTCTATATGTGTATTTTTCCCTAATTGTCCGACCTCTCCCTTTTTCCCTTCTTCCTCTGTTTATATAGAGTTTTTAGGGACATGTGTCGCTATGCATGGGTTTACAGGTGTCGTTATGCATGTAGTGGTGCTTTACACGCGTTACAATGTTCATTTAACCAATAAGATAACGTCTATCTTGTTGACTGTATCATTTTATCTTCTTCCGAGGGCTTTTGCCTCCTTTATGATAAGGGGTAGACTGCATTCTTTGCCTCCGAGGGCTTATTGCTTCTAATGATGGCTTGAGGGCCAAGTTTGGGTGTTCTCTTAGTGACAGTGCTTCTCCGATAGGTACATACTCTGGAGTGAGTGGTTCAGGATATTCTCCGAGGGGGTGTTTATTCATGAGTTGATCTCCGAGGGGTTTTTAGCTTTCGTGGGTAGGTGTTTTCTTTCTCCGAGTGCCCGGAAAGTGTTGTTCTGTTGTTCTTACGTTATTGTGAAGTTCCATCCTTTGGGTTGGTCGACTGGGGTAGTGTTCCGAGAGCATTTGTATTGGGAGTGCATAGCAAGGAAGTGTTTTTGTCAAGGTTCTGGGACTCGGGAGTCCGTTGGGGCCCTGCTCGGTGTCGTGATGGATATCTGTATCAGGTGGATCCATCCGGGTTCGCTTTTTATCCGATGCCACCCTGATATCTAGTTTTGACTCATCGTGACTTTCAGGGGGACGTTAGGTGCCCTCGTCGGATGGCCACTCCTACCGCTTTGGGTTAATAACCGAGCGGTATTGGTCACACCCGATGGGCCTCCTCGTTGGGAGTGGATACAACTTATCGGAAGTACTCGTGACAATAGTATTGTCCATTAATCCTTTTGATTTAGGACTAACATTCTCTTTAATCTCGTATTTATTTTATACGGTTAACACATATATATAAATATAATTAAAAAAGGGTCATATATATATAAACATATATGTAACTATTTTGTAAACATAATATATATACAAATATATTATTAATAATAATAGTAATAAACAAATGTATATATATGTTAATAATAATAAAGATATAAACATATATATATAACTATTTTGTATAAATAATAAATATATATAATAATAATAATAAACATTTTAACAAAATAAAAAAATAAAAAAATCATCATCTTCATCACCGACCCCCGCACCCCTCTCCCCTCCCACACACCGCTGCAACTCGCCGTTGCAGCGGTGGCGGCGTCGATTGACGCCATCACCACTGCAACGGCGAGTTGCAGTAGTGGCAGCGTCGATCGACGCCGACGCCACCACCGCTGCAATGGCGAGTTGTAGCGGTGTTTGGGAGGAGGGGGTGTTGCGGGGTGGGGGGCTGGGTGGTCCAATTTTTTTTTTAATTTCAATAATAAAAAATAAATTTTTTAAAATTTTAGTAATAAAAAATATTTTTTATGATTTTTCCCTTTTTATATATTTATATATATATAATGTTTTTCAATACATAAAGATATTTTTTATATATATTTATATAAATTATGGATATAAATATATTTATGTTTTAAATTTATTAAGATTTAATTTTTTATATATTTTTTATTTTTAAAAATAGTTATATATATATATATGTTTATATATATATATATATATATATATATGTTTGTTATTGTTTTTATATATATATGTTTTATTTTTATAAATGGTTATGTATACATATGTTATATATATATATATATTAGGGTGCAAAGCGCAATTTATTTTGGGGTGCAAATACAATATTTAGAATTAAAAGGGTTTGTTTGAAAATTATTATTTAAACTGAAAATATGACGTGGCAGTCACTACAAACGAATTCAATAGTTGTTCTAGTGGTACAAACGAATATCACTTTTGATTTATTGTGTTGTTTCATCTTCCCTTATGTCTTCCCCTCGCTACATCAATATATAATTTAGTAAAGCCCTAATTAAGAAAAGTTACTTATGAAAGCTATTTCTTCATAACTTTTACTTAAAGTTTCTTAAAGCGGAGTTTGACTTAAAGCAGTGAGTGTTTGCAAATATGTTTTTTAAAGTTACTTAAAGCAGTTAAAATAGTTTTGTGGTGTTTACAATAGCTAGTGAAAAGAAAAAGAAATGTGCGTGCGATTTCACCGCTAGTGTGTGCGATTACACACTCACTGCATGCGATTTACACACACAAACTAGGGTTTTTCTACCTTCGCCATTTTCATGTCGGAGAGGAGAGTTCAAGCGGCACAACAAATGTAGAAAACACTAAGGGAGCAATCAGATAAGGAAGAAGGAGAAACTTCGGGAAAGGATGAAGGGGAAAATGAGAGCAGTAAATTCATAGCAGTAGAATCAGAGGAGGAAGCAGCGAAATCTCGATCCCGACCCAGAATTTCGGCGTTCAAAGACATCGGAGTGAGTCAACCACGAAATGCAAAAAGGTACAATGAGCTATTTGCGGGCAATCGGAGGTTTGAGAACGAAGTTGCGGTGCAGTTTCACCCGCCGGTGAACAGAGACGTACTAGATTTCACTGAGGAGGAAGTGAACGAATCGGTGGGCTTCTGGAAACACGCCCTAATTGGGACAGTGGTGGGCATGAAGCTACCTTTCGAAGCGATGAAACGGTACACAAATAGTAGATGGAGCGTGCACCCACACATCCATGTGGCACAACAAGGAACATTCGTGTTCAGGTTTGACACAGAGGAAGCCATGATGGAAGTATATGGGGGTGGACTGTGGATGGTAAAAGGGTCATTTCCTCTGATATTACAAAAATGGTACCCTGGAATGAAGCTTGAACCAGGTAAACTCCAAAACTACCCAGCGTGGGTTCAGCTACCTGCTCTAGATCTTCAATTCTGGACACCTAAAATGATAGGAAAAATCACCAGTATGGTAGGCAAGCCTATATATATTGATAAACTAACTGCAACTAAGGAGAGACTGGCATTTGCAAGAGTTTTTGTGGAGCTGCAAAATTGGCATAAATTAGTAGAGAAAGTGAGTTTGAGAGGCCCAGAAGGGGTTACCTATGATCAAAGGATAGTTTAGAAAAGAAGCCACTCCAATGTTTTAAGTGCAACAAGTTTGGCCATCATGCTAGAGGATGTTTGGGAATGAAAACAGTTTGGGTGGCACAGAGAAAGGAAGAAGAACTAGGAGAAGGGAAGGTTGGGAGTGAAGACAGTAGAAAGATAGTCAATGAAGTTGAGAAGGAACTAGAGAGCAGAAAAGAACAAGGAGATGAGCAGGAAAGCAAGAATACAGTTGAGAAGCAAACAACAAAGAATAATAAAGAGGAGACTCGAGTGGCTGGCAGGGAAGGGAATAGTCAAATCACAATGGAAATAGGGAGTGTAGAGGTGGTAATCCAGATACCAGGGAGGGCAGAAGGGAAGGAAACAGAAACCAGAGTAAGTATAAGAAGAGGGGAGCAATAAAAAAACAGTACCCCAACAGTAAGTACTACTACATCAGAAGATCTTCAAGAGGATTGGGAAAGAGTAGAAAATAGGAAGAAATCTACAAGAAACTTGAGCAAGATGAAAGAGAAACCAGGGTATAGAGGAAAAACAAGAAGGGTGTCTAACCCTAATGGATAAGGATCTGAAGATAGGGGTATGGAACTTAAGGGGATTGAATGACCCCCTTAAGCAGAAGGCAATGCATAGTTTCCTTAATAGCAATAAGTGCTCAATAGGAGCCATAGTTGAGACTAGACTGAAAAACAATAACTTTGATAGGATAAGGAATAAGCTGTTGCAGCATTGGGAGGTAGATAGCAACATAAACTATAGCAAGAACTGCGGGATCTTACTTGTTTGGAAAGGAGGGGAGGTTAATCTTCAGATAGAAGAGAGAGGAGATCAGTTCATTCATACCAATGTCCAAACCAAGGACCATAAATGGAAGGTGAATCTGACAATTATATATGCTCACAACCAAGTGGAAGGAAGGAAAACACTATGGAAAAAAAATTGAGGACATAGCTAAGAAAGTGACAGGACCATGGATGTTAGCAGGGGACTTTAATGTGGTTCTAAAGTCGGAGGAAAAGTGGAGTGAGGGACTCAAATGCCAGAATGTGGGAACTGAGCTAGCTGAGATGATGAAAGCAAATGAGCTCTATGATCACAAATTTGTTGGGCCAATATACACATGGTCCAACTCACACACATTTTGTAAGTTGGACAGAGTCCTGGTGAACAAAAAATGGCTTGAAAGCAACAGGGAGTCTGTGGTTCAGTTCATCCCACCTGGGATATCAGACCACTCAGCCAGTATTACAAGAATCATGGCATTGGATAGCAAAACTAGAATACCTTTCAGATTTAAGAACATTTGGGCTGAAGATGAGAAATTTATGGAGTTGGTTAAAGAGGCTTGGGATGGACAAGTCAAGGGTTGTAAGATGTTTCAGCTGACCACAAAGATGAAGAAGCTCAAAGGTAAACTGAAGGAGCTGAATATAAGGAAATATCCGAACTTGGAGAGAACAGTACAAGATAAACTTAATGACCTTCAGAGAATGCAGAGCCATAATCTCACTAACCCAGGCAGTCAAAATCACCTCATAGCTCACAAGAAGGAAGAATACAATAAGGCACAGATATTGCTTCTCCAACAACTTCAACAAAAGGCAAAGGAAGAGTGGGTTGAGGAAGGAGATAGCTGCATCAAAATATTCTTTCAACAGATAAAAACAAGAAGAAAATTCAATAGCATACATACTCTTGTTACTAATGATGGGATTACTATTCAGAACAAGAAAGATATAACTAATCATGTGCTTTCCTTTTACCATGAACTATTTGGCAGGGAGAAGCAGATGAAACCAGTTATCCCAGGGATCTTTTCACAAGGAAGAAAAATCACAGAAGAAATGAATGCAGAGCTGAGGACCCCAATAAGTAAGGAAGAAGTTAAGACAACTTTGTTTAGCATGAGTGATACAAAAAGCCCAGGGCCGGATGGGATGAATGCATGTTTTTTTAAGAAGAGCTGGTAAATCACATGTACACTTGTGTATGAAGCAATTAGAGAGTTCCAGACTTCAGGTAAAATCTTAAAGCAAATTAATGCTACCAGTGTTTGCTTAATTCCTAAGGTTGATAACGCCTCATATATTGTGGACTTTAGACCTATTGCATGTTGTAGCACTGTGTATAAGATAATAACTAAGGTCTTAGCAAATAGGATTAACAACTTGTTACCTGATTTGATTAATCCATGCCAGAATGCATTTGTTACTGGGAGGGACTTGTTCCAAAACATCTTCTTAGCTCAAAAGCTTATAAGGGGGTACAATAGGAAGCATATCTCCCCCAGGTGTATGCTGAACATTGATTTAAGAAAAGCCTATGATACAATAAATTGGAGCTTTTTGAATGAGGTGCTTATAGGGTTGGGTTTTGGTGAAGAGTTTACTAGTTTGGTTATGACTTGTGTCACTACTGCCAGTTTTTCCTTCTGCATTAATGGTAGTCTAGAAGGTTACATGCCAGGGAAGCAGGGACTGAGGCAGGGAGACCCCATATCTCCCTACCTTTTTGTGCTATGTATGGAGTACCTGACCAGGTTGGTTAATATGAGAGTGGAGGAGAGTAAAAGCTTTAAGTTCCATCCTAAAACTGCTAAGTTAAATTTGACACACCTTTGCTTTGCTGATGATCTTCTTCTCTTTTGCAGAGGAGACAAAGGATCTATGCAAACTCTTAGAGATACACTTTTGGAATTCTCTGAAACTTCTGGATTGCAAATAAACAATACTAAAAGTTCTGCTTTCTTGGCAGAAACTCAGGGGGAGGAAAATGAGGCACTTATGAAAATTTGGGATTTTCCTGAGGGAACCTTCCCAGTAAGGTATTTAGGAATCACGTTTAGCCCTAAAAATCTGAGAATAGCAGAATATGATCCATTCATAAGGAGGGTTAGTGCAAGAATACAGAGTTGGATGTCAAAAAACATAAGCTACACAGGAAGGGTGCAGCTGGTAAGTGCAGTCTTATACTCTATACAAAGATTCTGGTGTTATGTTTTCCATATCCATGTAGGTGTGGCAAAGCAGATAGAGGGCTTATGCAGGAGTTACTTATGGACTCTGGGAAAGAAAGTGGAAAAAGAAACCTGATAGCATGGGGCAGAGTATGTCAAGAAAAAGAACATGGAGGGCTGGGATTTAAAGAAATTTTAAGTTGGAACAAAGCCTTATTCAGTGCTCAGATAGTGAATATTGACAGGCAACAAGGGAGAGCCACTGTATGGGCCTGATGGGTAAAACAATACAAATTGAAAGGAAATAGCATCTGGAATATAGAAAAGAAATCAGGGGATTCACCATGGTGAAAAA
Source organism: Linaria vulgaris (assembly GCA_948329865.1). NCBI lineage: Eukaryota > Viridiplantae > Streptophyta > Magnoliopsida > Lamiales > Plantaginaceae > Linaria > Linaria vulgaris. The sequence goes on from OX415252.1 coordinate 80,418,767, forward strand.
CCCTTCTCAAGATTAGAGATGAGATGAAAGAAAAAATGCCAAACATTGGGCCAGAAAAGTGGAGAATACTGAAGCAAGGGCAAGTGGTACAAGAATGCTACCAGGTATACCACAAAGTATCACCCCCAGTTCAATGGAGTGCTCAGGTATGGAACAAATATTCTATCGCAAAAAGTGCTTTCATCCACTGGCTTGTCATGCATAAAAGAATTGCAACTAAAGACAAACTCTTAAAGTTTAAAATAATTGATGAAAATTCATGTTGCCTGTGTAATGACTCTGTGGAATCTATTGACCATTTATTCTTTAAATGTCAGAAGGTGCAAGTAATCTTGGATACAATAATGAATGAAGTGGGAGTTTGTTGTTATAACTTGAATATGCAGGTATGGAGTGATATGTTTAGGAGATCCATTAAGAAGAAGAGTGAAGTGATTCAGATAAGGGCTGCTGCAATAGGGAGTGTAGTGGTGGGAATATGGAAATGGAGAAATGCAGTAATATTTGAGGGAAAACATATCCCAGAAAAAAACGTGTGCATGGAAGTAGCTGAGGACCTGCAAATCAGGATATGGTACAAAATGGGTAAGAAGAGTAATCGGTTTACTCGTAGTACACTAGAAAGATTACAAAGAATTTGAAATGTGTGCAGAATATGAGAACTTTAAAACTAACCATATTTGTTGATGTGAGTTGTTTAATGTACAACAGGAGAACATGAAAAAGGAAAAGAAGATCCAGCATGAAGAGAGGCATGAACCAGAGCAGGTATATTACTCCCCAACACTGATCTTTCACTGAAAAAGGCTGATTGGTGTATAAGCTACTATCTCCAAAAGCTACCAGAGACTGCTGCTTAGTGCCTGAAGAGTACGATCACGAGCCGAGCTCGGAGTCGGAATGAAGGGGGGAACTAATAGCGAGTAGGAATGGGATGAGGAATGTACATGAGTTGTAGCCATAGGCTAGTGCTTGTATGTTCCTTGCTTGATAGAGCACCGAGTTGTTTTAGCTTGTTCTTGGGTATGCCCCTCGTATTTGTAAAACCTTTTCAGTGCAATCTATTTACTTTTCGTGCAAAAAAAAAAAGCTAGTGAAAAGAAGCTTTTGCATATTGATCAACATGCACTAAGATTTATTTACCTATATTTAAAGTATACATAATATTAATGTTTCACTCACACATGCACATTTATGGTTATATACAAAACTAAAATAATTTAATTGAATTAATACGTTTATTATACTAAATTTCACAATTTATTTGATGTAATCATTTATTTTTAGAAAGTAACTTTATCTGAAAGTTGTTAATATAAATATGTTTTTGTTAAGTAAAAGGAGAGTTTAAGAATTTCTTTGTATTATTTTTCATTATAATTTTTTCTTCAATTATTTTTTACTATTAATTAAAACACCACAATTTAAAATTATGGAGAATATCGCGTAAATGAGGAAAGAGAGAAATCATGAGATTTCTTTCTATTTAATTAAGGATTAAATAGGATATCATGAGAAATTTAAAGAATATATAAGTAGAAACAGTTTATGGAAGCACCTCATGACATGCTTCTGAACTTCTACTTATTTTTGACCTTTTTTAAGAAAAGGAGAGGCAAAGGCATGAATTGAAAACACTAAATAAATGATTTTCGGTAACTTAAAGCCCATAAGCTCTTTTTAAAAGCTCTTGCAAACACCCCATATATCTCATCGAAAGGAATTATTTCATGTAACAATCTAAAATTAGATAAATAAATGATATCATTAGCTATCTATTATCTACCTTGTTTCATGATTAACTAATCCATTACATCATAACAACAATAAAGTTTGCAATTTTAATAAATGGGATAAATTATATGGACCATAAGTGAATCATAACTGATTACTAGACTAAATTACTTAGCGATTTATATGATAATCTTATGAGAATGTCCTAAATAAAACCATATTGATATTTATTCCAAAGCCTAAGTCAATATCACGTCATAAACTTTTGTGCTCGCAATCGGAATAAACTAAAGAACCGGTATACATTTCAATTTCATTCATTTGTATTTGAAGTTGTCACAGTGCTTCAATTATCGAGTATGATTGTCAAGAGTAAGGTTCTTGAATTTGATAGCACATCGTTTTATCGAATCATTCACTAATTCAAAAACAATATCTGCCCTAAATTACATAAGGTTGATAGAAATTCGAGTGTGGATGGGTGTGCGAGTTCACCAAATTTCAGAAAACATGAACTTCGAAACGTCTTAATGCATTTATTTAAAGTAATCAAATATTAAATTTCGATATATCTAACCTCATATAATTTGAGTATTGTAGATATATACTCATGGTTATTGTTTAAATTATTATGATAGAAACTAAAAAGATAAACGTATAAGTCTCAAATCACTTTCAGATTTGCTGTAATTATTTTGTTTTCGATCTAATTTTATTTTCTACCTAATTTTGTTCACTTATTGCTTCAATTTTTCTTCAATATATCACTATTTTGTTTCGTCTTTTACAATTTTTTTTACAATTATTCTTTACATTTGAACGTATAAACATGAAAATCTCAGTAGGAGAACTAGAAATTTGTAATTCGTCTTACGACGAAGCACACTAAACTCACCCGAACACAATCAGGACACCGACAACTTTGACCGGTGTCGAGAATTACGTGGTTTAGGTTTGACACACGTTAGCTATATAGTAAATAGGCAGAAATATAACAAAATGTCCGTTATCTTTTGCTAACTTTAGTTTTTGCCCTTTATCTTTTTAAGCCGTCGTTTATGCCCGTTATCTTTTACAAAAATGTCCGATTCACTGTTTGATGCCTAGTGGCAGCCATGTCATCAAATGTTGGCATATGTGACCAAAATGTGGCTGCCATGTCATAAAATGTATAATTATTAATTATCTTTATTATATAAATTATAAAAACTCATTTATAATTCTATTTTAAAATTTAAAATTTTTAATAACTAATTTTTTTAAGAAAACAGAAAAATAAAAAAGTTAAATCTTTATAATTAGCTTTATTATTTAAATTTTAAAAACTTACTCTATAATATATTTTTTTAATATAACAGACTTTATTCATTTAAATTATAAAAACTTCATTTTTAATAACTAATTTCAATTACTTAATTTTTTAACAATTAAAAAACATTTTAAAAAAAAAGACAAATGAAAAGAAAAAAAAATAGGTCGTCTTCTCCACTGCACCGTCGCCGCACTGCCGCCCCCACAGCCGTCGGCTCTTAATGTACAGTAAGTAGCAGCAGACTGTATCGTAATCCCTTTCTCTCTCTCCAAATCCATAGAATCCATTTTCGGTCCAACACCGTCATCTTCGCTCCAACACCGTCTTTACCTCGAACCTCATGAATTTCGTGGATTCGACCAGTGTAATACAAAACGCGCTCGGTCAACGTTGTTTTGCCCAAATCGATGTGGGCTGAAATCCCGATGTTGCGGAGCTTCTATAGGGAGTCATTCACCAGGCATCTTTCTCCTCTCTTAGTCGTGCGGCGGTGGTGGTGGAACCGGCCGGAGAGTAGGGAGGTCTGGCGGAGGGTAGATCTTAGGTCACCAAAAAAAATTCCATCACCTCCAGGTGCAGCGGCGGTGCCGGTACAGGTGCAGGTGGTGGGCTGGGTTGGAGGGGCGGGGGGGAGAGGTGACGATGATATTTATTTATTTTTTCAAAATTTGTTTATTTGAATAAATTGGGTTTAAAATTAATAAGAATCCAGGCGTATTAAATTAATTACACGTGGAGGTGCGATTTTGCCACGATGGACGCGATTTGTCGATTTGGCGGAGGAACAGTGAATTCGTGGTGAAGAGCAAAATAGAGAATTCACCAGTAATCGTGTTTGCTCATGGAGCTGGTGCTCCTTCCTCTTCTGATTGGATGATTAGGTCTGTTGGTTATTTTTTTTTTATATTATTCGAAAAAGGAAATGCTAAATTTGGTGAGTTAAGTGTGAATTTTACCAGCTGTAATTTTGAGTAAGGTTGTTATGTAATGCAGATGGAAGGGAATGTTGGCGGAAGCGCTTAACGCGGTCGAAGTGGTAACTTTCGACTACCCTTGTAAGTATATATATACCGGTCGGGTCGGGTGCTTGTTTGTTTAACTCAATGATATATTGCTCGGGTATTTAAAAATAGTGTTGGATTGGATGTGGGGAATCTGAAGGTATTATAAACCAAGCCTTGTTTTCCATGATCGGCGTAAAATTAGTATTAGGTTGAGCCTCCTAATATAAGTAGTAGCCACGGTATTGTAATTTGTAACTGTAACGTACGACTCATCAAAATATAGTGGAAAATCCTGGCTTGAGGGGTGTCCTTAGAGGTAGTCATAGACGAACTGTATAAACAAAATCCTGTGTCGTTTGTTTGTTTTTAATGTTTTATCAATTTTTTGTTTTTAATCGTATTGCTGCCGCGCAACAATAAAAGAATTTGAAGAACAACAAAAATTTCTTTATCGTGTGAATCCATTGATAATTTGAAAATTGGATTGGGTATTGGATAGAAATTTTAATTACTAGTTGCGGATGTGGGCAGATATTTCTGGAGGCAAGAGAAGGCCGCCTCCCAAGGCTGAGAAATTGGTTGAGTTTCACTGTAATGTCGTGAGAAAGACTGTGGGTGTGGCCAAGTACCCACACCATCCTCTTTTATTGGCTGGAAAGTCAATGGGATCGAGGTAGTGATAGCTATGTTTCTTCGGTGTGAGAAAATTTCATGAGTTCGTGCTTTTTAAACACGTGAGCTTTGTTTACTTGTCCAGGGTCAGCTGCATGGTTGCTGGGGAAGTAGATATCGGTGTTTCGGCTATAGTTTGTCTGGGATACCCTTTAAAGGTCTGCCACTTTATGTTACTCTTTACAATGAGTTTTTGGCTTTTAATCTTTCTCTGCTCTCAAATTGTATGGTAGCGGTTTGGTTGCTTCTAGCATCAAGGAACGCTTAGTTTCTAACGGGTTCACAACAACAGTTCGTGGGGTAACATGGTGAAGGATCTTAGGATATGATTGTATATCTTACACGCTGCTGTAGCATATACGAAACAGGCTTCGTCTTAAGCTTGTCAAATACCAGTCTTGACTGTCATAATGAAACCTTGTGTTTTTATGTCGTGAAAATCATAGGGCACGAAGGGTAAACTGCGAGACGAAGCTCTACTGCAACTTACGGTTCCTGTCATGTTTGTTCAGGTAAATAAAAAACATTTGCCTTATTTTATGTTTACAGACGATTCTCGTACTTATCTATATATGGTATGACATAGCAATGGAAATGACACACTATAAACAGTTGGATCTTATGATACACATTGAAATTCTTTTTCTAGGGCAGCAGAGATGGGCTCTGTCCACTGAGCCAATTGGAAGCTGTAAGAAAGAAAATGACTTCGACCAATGCATTGCATGTGATTGAAGGTGGTGATCACTCCCTCAAAGTTGCAAAAAAGCACCTGCAATCCACCGGTTCGGATCAACAAGACATCGAAGAACAAGCTGTTCATGCTATCTCAATGTTTGTCTCAAGTTGTCTGGAGAAGAAGTCAGATCTTGTAGCTTAAACAGTCAAGACTCAAGAGTATGTTCATGAGAATACAAGTAGTCGGTTCTTAGATCTCTTTTGGCCTTTTTGTAATGATGTTTGTAAAAGTGAATGAAATTTGTTTTCTGAACTCTAAGGATGTAAGTTACGTCTTTTTACGCGTGCGTTTCCTATAAATAGTAAGAGATTGTAATCGCACATTTTAGATGCATTTTGGTGAGTGCGTGGTCTATTAGAAGATTGTAATCTTTGATATATAAATCTTGAAAATAGATGAAGACATTCACACGACAGATCAAAAGAGTTCGTGTATCAACAATCAATTGAGATGGCCAGTGGAACACCCTACTTGCTTTCAATTATGAGTAACAAAGTGCATACGTAAACGATTGAGGCCAAGCCCTCCCTAACGAATAGCTTAAGAATTAGATGATTGCAGAGGATCGAATACAAGTAACTATGAGATTACATAAAGTATCGCACAAACTGGCTCTCTAATGTAACTCCTAATCTATGATCGCAACGTTAACTAAATACAAATGACCATTTATAATGCAAATCGGTTTAAGCTATCCAGAAAATGTCAAAACATGGAGAAATTATTCTTGATTTACTCAAGGATTCACAACACCGACTATCTTGGTAATCAATTGCAGCATCAGAGACACCAAAAAATGAACAAGTCGTTACGATAGTGTAAGGACGATTGCAATCTCCAATACTGGTTTAACCATATCACCTATAGAGACGACTTCTCGTTCTCTTCGACATCAGAGACAGAACTCGAAGATTTCCCATTTTTATTATCAGCTTTCCTAATAGCCTCCCTGAGGCCTAACACAATGAACAGGTTAGTGAGTGTGAGCAGCGACCCAGCCCCACCGTGCAACCAATCAACGTTCGACAAGGATGTTCCATAGTGCACCTTTGCTGTTGCAGTGTCAAGATTCAGAAACTTTTAATATAAGCTGAATTTCACATAAGAACTGAACAGAGCCTTGTTTTAGAAATTACCATAAATCCCTGCTGGAACTGCAACCATGGCGGCAATATTGCAAAACACAAGATGAGTAGGAAACGAAGAGTTCATGTTGAGTAAGAAACACAAGATAGCCAATATGAACCAAAAGTAAATCATGTTGAGTCAAACACATAAACTCTCCATCTCCATTCGTTCCCTTTGAGTAGGAAACGAAGAGTTCATGCATTCATCTCGACGTTAACACCAAATTGACTTTGATACTTTGAACCAACAAAAAGGCACGATCTCATTAAGTAAAAGAGTATAAGCCATGAATGAAACAAACAACACATCATCCCAAAAACTCACCCACTCTGTGGCATTAAAATATTCACAAATCTAATTCCAACTAATCCATCAACTCAAATAAAATAAAACCCATAATTCCAATTCATGTGGTACCCAATATGAACCAGAACCTGAATCACGTCGAGTCAAACACATGAACATCACGTCGAGTCAAACACAGGAACTCCCCGTCTCCGTCTCCATTCATTCCGGTGGAGTAGGAAACGGTAAACTCATGTACTCGACTCCACGTTAACATGGCATTGACTTGATTCTTTAAACCAATACAAATTACAAAGGCACAATCTCATTAAACACAACATCAAGATAAACTTAAACACAGCATCAAGATTCACAAATCCACCACCAAATCAAATAAATAAGAAAATCCCATAACTCAGAATCTTAAAAGAACTTACTAGTGGCTCCCACAAAAGCTAGCAAGAAGTAGAATCCAAAAGAGTGAGCTTCGGTGCAGTATTCGACTTGGTGATAAAATACAAAAAACCCAAATAAGGAAATAAAGAGAAAGCAAATAGCTGTGAAGCTATGCTCTGTGTATCAACATTGGGAGCCCATGGATCCACAAGCAACAAAATCCCATTACAGATTGTGCTCTTTTTTCTCATAAAAATCATTCCTTTTCCATTTTCAGCTTCCCCGCAGTAATTTAGCTTGAAATTTGGGTTGAAAATGAGACTGGTTTTGTGGGTAAGCTGTAATGGAATGTGGTGAAGCTTGCCATTTTTGTTGGAAGAGATAAAAAAAAAGATTTATTTGTATAGTAGAGAATTATAGTTATTGTTATGAAATAACTTAAACTATTGGGGATTAGAACAATATATCAAAATAACTTAGGAAATAATGTGCAAATATGTGTAAGATTGCTTTTGAAGAATGGTAAGTATTTTTACAGGGAAATTTTACTGTTTGGTCCCTTAAATTGGCTCTAGCTCGATTTTGGTCCCATAAGTTGGCAGGCCTTTATTTTGATCCTTTAAGTTGGCACTCGTCCGCGATTTTAGTCCCACCACCATAGCTCCGCCAAGAATCGCCGGGAAATGCTTACGTGGCGTTCGTTGACCGCTGCTGGACCAATTTTGACTTCAATTTGGGCCCACATTTCCACCTGGATTCGCACGTGGCTTCCACCTAATTTAAAAAAAAAAAACCGAAAATATAATTAAAAAACAAAACCAACATTTAGTTTATAAAGAGGAAACGATTCGCCATTCTCAACTCTTCAGTTCGAAATTAGACAGTCAAAAGAGGAGACACGCCGAGTCCATCCGACGATTGAAGCTTCCGACCAATCTCCAACGTAAGTTCCACTTTTTCGATTTCTTTTAGTTTGTGTTTTCGTTGCCACTTTGTATGTTTTTTGATGTATTTTTGTTTGCCTATGATTTAAGATACTAGGGTTTCGTATTAGTGCATCAATACGAACAAATCGTTGACGAAAATTAGGGTTTTTGTGTTTGATTTGGTGTTGGGATGTTGGGGTTTTCCTTGAGGCAGAGGATTTATGGTTTCATTGTAAAATTTTGGTTTAAATGTAGATGGCTCACCCACGCCAAATCACCTGCTCTTGTGGTCGTGGAAATATGCTCTATTTTCAGGCTAGTAACACTGCTTCGCGCCCTGGTTGTTTTTACTACATTTGCCCATTGCGTGTTCGTCACCACAATTATTTCTTGTGGGCTGATGACATGCATGAGGGCTCAAATTGGAGGAGAAGAATGAATCGTGGTGATGACTGTTCTGGGAAATATCAAAGTGAACCCCAATCCAGTAGGGTTTCAACATCTGCCACAGTTGGGGAAAGCTTTTCTGGAATTCAGAAATCAAGCCCAATTCTTGAATATGTGTTGAATATGAATGCATATAAGACTGTTGTGATTTGTTGTATAATAGGATAGTCACTTTTCCTGATGGTATTTGTGATTTTAATTGCTTTGCTACTTGTTTTCTATGCAAAGATGTAATAATTTCATGGTAAGTTTGCTGAGATTGTTACTGGATCAATGTAGGTGTGATTCTGTTTAAGTTATCTAAGACAATTTATTATTGCAATGGTATTGTGTTTTTATTGTTTTTATTGTTGTTTTTAGTTTTTTAATCATGAATGATGCTATGCAACTTGATGATGTGCAACTTGATGATATCCAACTTGACAACTTGGAACTGCCATGGAAAGACAATCTGCTTGGGGAGAGGGGTGAGGAATTCTTGGTTGATTTCCTGTGCAAGTATGGCAAGAATCACAGAATCCAGAAAGAGCAGGCACTACTCAGAGGTTTGAAGCTTGCAATCCCTTCCCTGGAGAACATCACAAGCCATTTCTTCTCACTTGGTCACATGAAGAGCCTTGTTGAGAAGATGAGGTTGAAACATGATATGTATAAACACTTCATAGCCCTTCCTGATGATCAAGAAGGACTTTCTCAACCACTTCAACCAATGCTTGATCAGGCCCCTGATGTTGTGCAATACTTCAGGATCAAAGGCATGGCTCATGCTCCTCTATACTCCAAGCTTTTTGAGGAGATTAAGGTCTTCAGGCTTCCTTCTGAGGTTGGCAGTACTGTTGAGGAGCATGTTGAGCTTTCTGACACTGAGCATGAGCCTATGGTAGTTGAACCTGCTGTGAACCTGGATGTTGTTGAAGATGGACATGTGGGTGAGGGAAATGTTCCTGATGTTGCTGGTTTGAGTGGTTTGAATGATGTTGACTAAACAATTTCCAGTTCTTTATGTCTGTTTTTATGGTTGTTTTGGTATGTTTTTTGGGTTGTTTTGAATGATGTTTAATGAGCAATTGTCCTGATGTTTATGAACAAGTATTGGTTTGAATGATGTTTAATGAGCAATTGTCCTGATGTTTATGAACAAGTATTGTTTTGAATGCTGTTTAATGAACTGGTGTTATTCAAAACCAACATAATTCATCAACTGGTGTTATTCAAAACCAACATAATTCATCAACTGGTGTTATTCAAAACCAACATAATTCATCAACAATAGTTACTCAACAACCATCATAGTTCTATTGTAACTGAAACACAACATCAAACCAGGTCTATTGTAACTCACACACAACATCAAACAAATTGGAACATAATCTAATTCTTCTTTGGAGGGATACTTTTCCCCTTTCCAACTTGGAACATTACAGTCCCCCTTCTGGTTTTCAATTTCTGGACTGTATTACATTGTAATTTTCCCAGTCCTTGAAGTTGCTCTGTTATTGAAGGTCCAATGTGCCTCACTTCAGGTGGACTGGCAACTGGTGGCCATGGTGGTTGAATTGATACTTCAATGGTTTCACTTGAGCAAATTGTTGCCTTTTCACAAGAACCCTAACATACAACAATTATTAAGATAAGAATCATTGACCCTGATCAACAACCATGGTATATCATAAAACATTTATGAAGATTACCTGAGAGGATTCAGTGCCCTTACTCCTCTTTCTTGTTGTGTTTGATGGAAAAGCAACCGGTTCACTCATCCTCTCTTCTTGGGTCAGCTCAACAACTGGCTGAGAATCATTAACTTGTATCTCATCTTGGATATTGGCTACTGCAGTAACATCTTCCACAACATCTTCAACTTCTACATCCATAGAAGTCCCAAAAAGAATATTATCTAGATCATCAGCATATTGATCATCTACAACATCATCCATTGTAGCCTGAACATTACTCTGCTGCACATTTCTATCCTGCACATTACTCTGCTGCAAATTACTTTCCTGAACATTACTCTGCTGCAAATTACTTTCCTGCACATTACTCTGCTGCACATTACTTTCCTGCACATTATTCTGCTGCACATTACTCTGCTGAGTACTCCTTGATGCCTGAGCCTCCTCATTTGCCATCATTACTTCACTTTCCTTTCTGGCAGCACATCCCTTTTTGTTGTGCCCTAGGACCTTGCAGTGCCCACACCTAACAGTCCTCTGGTCTTTAGTCAGTCTAGAAGTATCTGATGTTGACACGACCACAGGTTTCCCTCTACATCTTCTCTTCCTTTTCAATGGTTTTTCACCTGGTTATCCTCTTCTGACTCCTTCAGGTCTGCCAACTGCTCTACCATCATTAGGTGGATTTATGGGTAGATAGTTCATTTTCTTCCTCATCCACTTCATCAGTTCTTTCAACAGCCTGTTCATTTTCTTCCTCAACTGCTTGATCTTCACCTTCAAACAGTGCTTGTTGTTCTGTATTTATCCTTCCTTCACAGTCTACAAATAGCACCATTGTTCTACTCATCTGACAAGAAAGGAAGTGTGTTGTGATCTCATGATCTTTCTGGAGGAGAACATAAGTTGATTCTTGCTTCATATATATGGTCTTCACAAGCAAGAAGCCAAGGGCAGAACATAGAGTGTGAATGCCATTAACACTAATATGTGTTGGTCCCAGATAGTCAACTACCACATTTGCATTGTCATATCCAGTAAGTGTGCCCTCACCGTTTACAATTCCCCCATACTGGAATTGTGTAGTAACATGCAAAGAGCCACAATCTGTATCAATCACATCATGAGATCAGAAAGCTATAAACTTAATAAATAAGGTTCAGTAATTGGTAATTTATGAAATTAGGGTTCATCAATTGGGAATATGTTCAGTAATTGGTAATTTATGAAATTATGGTTCATCAATTGGGAATATGTTCAGTAATTGGTAATTTATGAAATTAGGGTTCATCAATTGGGAATATCTGAAAATTAGGGTTCATCATTTGGGGGTTTCAGAAAATAGGGTTTTTTTTTGGCATGCAATCATGGAATAAGGCTACAAACACATATGTTAACATGTTTTAAACAACGAATTGCAGCATACACTTACCATAAGTTGGGATTGGATCTTCGATTTTGTCGGACTTGCGTACTTTCAATTTCTTCACTCTACGAGTGCGCACCATATTTAGTGGTCTGGTTCACGATGGCGGCGGCGACGACGGAATTTGACGTCAGAGTGGAGAGCGAAGAGAGAATTGGAGTGGCGGGAAGTGAGAATAAGAGTGGCGCGAGAGTTAGAGAGCTATATTCTGTTGGTTTTGTTTTTTAATTATATTTTCGGTTTTTTTTTTAAATTAGGTGGAAGCCACGTGCGAATCCAGGTGGAAATGTGGGCCCAAATTGAAGTCAAAATTGGTCCAGCAGCGGTCAACGAACGCCACGTAAGCATTTCCCGGCGATTCTTGGCGGAGCTATGGTGGTGGGACTAAAATCGCGGACGAGTGCCAACTTAAGAGATCAAAATAAAGGCCTGCCAACTTATGGGACCAAAATCGAGCTAGAGCCAACTTAAGGGACCAAACAGTAAAATTTCCCTATTTTTACATCCGGATGCATCTTATATATATGAAAGGATTCATCAATACATATTATTATAATATTGTCTAGGTATTTAATGAGTGTGGGAAATTAATAAGGCCACATGAGGACACATGCTTGTGTCTTATAATACTCCCCCTTGGCCGTTTGAATTTTGAAACGTATATGATCTGTCTTCTACACAAGTCTCATGTTGCCTCATTAAAAACCTTATAAGGAAAAACCCAGTGGGATAAAAACCTTATTAAGGGAAAAAGAGTGCAGCCGTGTGAACTCCCCCTCAAGTTGGCATCTCCAATTCTTCATAAGTCTCGTAGGTGACGCATCCCGATACTTTGAACATGTTTCTTAAAAGTTACAGTAGGGAGCGCCTTTGTAAAGAGATCTGTCATATTGTCACATGATTGAACATAATGGATATTTCTTTGTTCTTCTCCAGTTCCTGAGTGTAGGCAAAATACTTCGGGTGTATGTGTTTGGTTCGATCACTCTTGACATAGCCTTCTTTCATATGTGTAATGCATGCAGAATTGTCTTCGAATAGTGTTGTAGGACCTTCTTTAATTGGTAAGCCAGATGTACTTCTTATATGATGTGTCATTGATTGTAGCCATACACATTCCATGCTGGCTTCATGGAGTGCAATAATCTCAGCATGATTCGATGATGTTGCAACAAGTGTTTGTTTCTGAGAACACCATGAAATAGCAGTGCCACCATACGTGAAAACATATCCAATTTGAGATCTGGATTTATGTGGATCTGATAGGTAACCTGCATCTGCATAACCATGCAATTCTTGTTCTGCATTGTTAGGATAAAATAGACCAAGATCAACAGTTCCTTGAAGATAACGGAATAAATGCTTAATTCCTTTCCAGTGCCTTTTTGTGGGTGATGAGCTAAACCTGGCTAATAAATTCACAGTGAATGATATATCAGGTCTAGTACAATTTGCTAGATACATTAAAGCTCCAATGGCACTTAAATACGGAACTTCAGAACTAAGAATTTCTTCATTTTCTTCACTTGGACGAAATGGATCTTTGTCTTTAGCTAATGGTCTAGCAATGATAGGATGATTTAAAGGAGTTTCTTTATCCATGTTAAAACGTTTTAAAATCCTTTTGGTATAATTAGATTGATGCACTAATATACCATTTTTAGTATGATCAATTTGTAAACCAAGACAATATTTAGTTTTACCAAGATCTTTCATTTCAAATTCATTCTTTAAATAATACATCGTTGAATGAATTTCTTTGTTTGTGCCAATGATATTTAAATCATCTACATAAACCGCAATAATTGCAAAACCAGATGATGTTCTTTTGATAAAAACACATGGACACAAATAATTATTTATATATCCTCCTTTCAATAAATATTCACTCAAACGATTGTACCACATGCGACCTGGTTGTTTTAAACCATATAACGGTCTTTGCAATTTAATTGAGTACATTTCTCTAGGTTTAGAGCAAGATGATTCAGGCATTTTAAGTCCTTCAGGGACTTTCATATAAATATCATTATCAAGTGATCCATAAAGATAAGTTGTGACAACATCCATGAGATGCATATTTAAGTTTTCATAAACAGCTAAACTGATTAAGAATCGAAAAGTAATTGTATCCATTACTGGAGAATAAGTTTCTCCATAATCAATTCCAGGTCTTTGAGAAAAACCGTGTGCAACAAGTCGAGCTTTGTATCTTACAATTTCATTTTTCTCATTTCTTTTTCGAACGAATACCCATTTGTGCCCTACAGGTTTCACGTCTTTAGGTGTGAGAACAATAGGTCCAAAAACCTTTCGTTTGTTAAGAGAGTTCAATTCAACTTGCATAGCTTCTTTCCATTTAACCCAATCGTCCCGATTTTGGCATTCATCCACATATTGTGGTTCGGGATCATCATTTCCATTCATAAGATCATAAACAATATTATATGAAAATATTTCACTTATATTTTTCATCTCATTTCGATTCCAACTAACTCCTGAATTAACATAATTTACAGAGATCTCAGTATTGAGATTTGGTTCGGTGATCTCTTGAGTTATCTCATTTGTCACATTTTCTGTTTCATCATTAATAGTTTCCTCGATACTGGAGTTAATAATATTTTCTCCTTTTCGTTTTCGAGGATTCTTATCTTTTGAACCAACAGGACGACCACGTTTCTTACGTGCATTTATTTTATTATTGTTGGATATGTCCTTCGAAATTTCATTCCGAGCAGGAACATTCGCAGCTGGTATATGTGATTAGGTTACCCGTTTTATATCAGTAAATGCATCGGGTAATTGATTTGTAATATCTTGAAAATGTAAAATTTTCTTAACTTCCAAATCACATTGTTTTGTTAAAATATCATAGTGTGATAAAGATGGATTATACCATGATATATCATTTTCCAACTGCTTTTGTTCTCCCCCTAAGGTTGGGAAATTTGCCTCATTGAAATGGCAATCGGCAAAACGTGCCGTAAAGACATCACCTGTTAATGGTTCAAGATACCTGATTATAGATGGTGAGTCATATCCAACATATATCCCTAACCTTCTTTGAGGTCCCGTTTTTGTTCGTTGTGGTGGTGCAATCGGAACATAAACTACACAACCAAAAATCTTTATATGGGAAATATTAGGTTCATGACCAAAAGCAAGTTGTAATGGGGAGTATTCATGATACGAGCTTGGTCTAATGCGAATTAGTGATGCAGCATGTAAAATTGCATGACCCCATACAGAAGTTGGTAATTTAGCTTTCATTAACAATGGCCTAGCAATTAATTGAAGGCATTTAATTAATGATTCAGCTAAACCATTTTGAGTATGTACATGTGCAACACTATGTTCAACAGTAATTCCAGTTGACATACAGTAATCATTGAAAGCTTGAGATGTAAATTCACCAGTCTGACTTTCTTGATCGTATAGTCAGGAAATTGAGCTCTTATTTTAATTATTTGAGCCAAAAATCTCGCAAATGCCATATTACGAGTAGATAATAGACAGACATGTGACCATCGACTTGAGACATCAATTAATACCATAAAATATTGAAATGGTCCACATGATGGATGAATAGGTCCACAAATATCACCTTGAATTCTTTCAAGAAATGTTGGTAATTCTGTCTTAATTTTAAGTGGTGAATGCTTTATAATTAGCTTTCCAAGAGAACATGCTTCACATGGACTAGTATTGTTCAAATTGAGTTTGGATCCTTTTAATGAATGTCCATGTGTAGTTTCAATTATCTTTCGCATCATTGTTGAACCTGGATGACCTAGGCGATCATGCCATAAAGTTAATAATTCAGCATTTTCATTGACTACCAAATTTGACTCGATAGCATTAATATATGTATAATGCAATCCTGATGAGAGTTTTGGTAGTTTTTCAAATATATGTTGCTTTCCTGATATATACTTAATAATAAAAAGATATTTAGTTTTGTTTTCAGTTTTTGAGTTAGTATCATATCCATGACGATATATATCATTAAAACTCAACAAGTTTCTTCTGGATTTTGGGGCAAATAAGGCATCGTTGATGATAAATAACGTTCCATTTGGTAAAACAAAACTAGCTTTACCAAATCCTACAATCAGGTCAGTAGGACCTGATATTGTATTGATTTTTGCCTTTGTTGGTTTTAGATATGTAAACTATTTCTTACTTGTGAGAATTGTGTGAGTTGTACCGCTATCAGGGATGCAAAAATCACCATTATGCTCCATACTGGCTTCATGTCAAACAAATAGGGTTAAACATGATATAACAATAAATGAAGCATATATTTCAAAAAGAGAAATAGTTTCATTAAGATACATAAGGAAACACAATTAATGAAAACATGGTACATTACAAGCAGGAATTGCAAATACATATCAATTCGAAAATCACACAACAAGGAATCACACAATGCAAATCAAATCAGGAATCACGCAGATATGAATCACATAGTTCATATCAAGCTATAGTAACATCATGATCATCGGCGAAATCAGATGCTGCCAAATATGTGGGATTATTAGGCATTTGTTCAACAAGGTTCACTTGCTTTTCTTTGCCTTTACTCTCTTGGTAAAATTTACAAAAATGTTCAGGTGTACGACACGTATTAGCCCAGTGTTCTTTCATTCCGCAGCTAAAACAGTAACCTTCAGATTTATTATGAGCATTTTTTCTTTTATTATGATGGTTATTGTTATGGACCGTATCACTAGTCGAAGGGTTGTGATAACTACCTTGACCACGTCCACGACCACGACCACCTCTATTGCCACGACCACCTCTATGGCCACGACCACCTCTAGAAACATATCATCCTCTGTAACCACCCCGACCTTGATATTGGCCTCTGCCTCGACCTCCATTATTGTAATTTCCTCGTCCACGGAAGTTTGAAAAATTTATGGCATGTGCTTCTGGCGATGCCTGTGCTCCAGTTGGGGGTAACTCAGAATTCTTAATCAATATATTATTACTATTCCCTGTCGTTAACAACACTCTCTCTAGTTCGTGATACTTAGTGTATCCCACTAGTATGTGTTGCATTTGGATGAGTATATGACTGACATGAAAAGTAGAAAGAGTTTTTTCAATCATTTCCTCATCGGTAATTTCTGTTCCGCAAAAATTTAGTGTCTGTCGGATATTATGAATGGCAGAGGAGTAATCATTTACTGATGTAAAATCTTGGAACCTTAATGTGTTCCACTGATGTATGGCTTTTGGAAGCATTGTTTCCCTTTGGTGGCCATATCTTTCATTCAGATTAATCCATAGCTCGGAAGGATCTGTAATATCGAGATATTCCGTTTGCAGAAAATTATCTAAATGTCTACGCAGGAATATAATTGTCTCGCATCGTTGCTGGTCAGTACATTCATTTTCCTCAACAATTGTTTCCCCGAGGAATTTCGCAGTAAGATGCGTTTTCACATTTGATTCCCATTGCATATAATTTTTTCCATCGACAGTGAGTTCGGTGAAATCTACTTTCGAGAGATTAGACATATTGCAGCTAAATGAACATTAAAACAAACATAATTAGGGTCAAGACATTTTATTTTAATACGCAACCACATAAGCACAATTATTACAATAATACAATGTAATTATCTCATCTCTAGACAAATCTTGAACTCAAACATTATTATGATAAAAGGGAGAAATATCATAGGGACAAACATAGGAGTGTCCTCATCTACAAGCATAAACATAAAAATTGAAAGGTAAATGAGGATCAATATCGCTGTTGTTGTAGAGATCATTTTGCAAGATGAGAGAAATAAGGTGAAGATTTGTGTGGAGTTTGAGTTATGAAATCTGCATATTTATAGAAGAAAGATATTTATAAGTAGCCGTTTTATAACCGTTAGAAAACAATCATTTTTCTTTATTTTGGCATGTTTTATGAACGGTAATGTCTTTAATAATTTAGCAACAAAACTTAATTGTAATAACATATAAAATAATTTCCGCCGCATTAACGATATTTTAACAGCCATATGGAATAATATTACGATAGGTAAACACACATATATTTTCCGCCACATTACTATGTAAAAACTTTCATGGGCTTGTGGAATAGTGTAAACAACTAACATAATTGAAATAATCTAATTGCGTAAATAATTTCCGCCACATTACTATGTAAAAACTTTCATGGGCTTGTGGAATAATGTAAATAACTAACATAATTGAAATAATCTAATTGCGTAAATAATTTCTGCCATATTACTATGTTAAAAACTTTCATGGGCTTGTGGAATAAATTAAGCAATATAGTAGAAGGTAAAAGTAAAACCTTCCATAATAATTAAGTGTTAGTAGTCGTTTTTAGCTTGGGGTTAACTCAAGTATCAACGAGTGTTAAGATTATCATTAGCGTTAGAGTTAGATAACAATAAAATTATAAACACATTTTCATCTAATCTTAAAATTATAGATTGGCGGTAGTCCGCACTTGTCTATAATAATGTAGATAGATGAACACGTAAATATAAAACTTTAACAACAAAATTATAAACACATATTCATCTAATCATAAAATTATAGATAGGTGGTAGTCCGCCTTGTCTATAATAATGTAGATAGATGAACAAGTAAATATAAAACTTTCATATCATTTGACGTTGAACGTAATCTTTGACGAAGGAACTTGATTTTTCCGGATCGAGCACTCTCGTGCTGATAACGTGTTATGAAATAACTTAAACTATTGGGGATTAGAACAATATATCAAAATAACTTAGGAAATAATGTGCAAATATGTGTAAGATTGCTTTTGAAGAATGGTAAGTATTTTTACATCCGGATGCATCTTATATATAGAAAAGGATTCATCAATACATGTTATTATAATATTATCTAGGTATTTAATGAGTGTGGAAAATTAATAAGGGCACATGAAGACACATGCTTGTGTCTTATAATAGTTATATCCATTGTTGCCCATTTTTGTGAGGTAGAATAATTTTGGATGGGGGCCCATTGGAGTCACAAGAAATAAGTTGGCTCCCTCTTTATGGAAATCCTTCCATAAAAATGGAAACTTTCTATAAGCATTTTGATGTGGTTGGCTTAAATGGAAGTTTCGATATGACCTAGATGAACGCTAGACCACGAGTGAAATAGTTCGGTGTCTAGTTTTGATTTACCCTTTGTCTGTATATTGTGTCGGAATACTCGATTTTGAATTCGTATATATGATTAATTTCTTTTGACTTTAAAAAAGATTTGAAATTTTTAACACTCTCCTCTATTTAATTTATTTTTGGTCATTTATTGTGAGTGAGTGAAAGTTTTGATTTTGACATATTTAGAAGCAAAATAATATTTTATCGCCAAAAAATGTCATGTTGCCTTGAATGAGGTATTTCTTGAAATTGGTCTAGTCTCGGTCATGTGATCGTGAATATGATCAGTTTTGGTTTTTTATCGAGCGACAACTACAACTTTTGATATTTTTAAGACAATTTATTTTCCATTGAAAAATGGCACATGACTTGAATATGATGTCCTTAATTTAAGTATTCTCCTCGTACATTTATGCAAAACTATACGCGTATGTAATTTTCTCGTCAAGAAGTCGTGCTTGAAAAACTGAATATCTTGTCTATAAAGTGAACAAAATAGAGGATTAAAATTAGTCTTTTGCAATTTGTACAATAGAAGAATTCATTTCCTTTTACATGCATTGATTGATCACTTCATAGTAACATTCAGGCAAGGAAAGTGTGGCTGTATGTTAGAGCAATTCAAGCAAGAAAAAAACTGCACACGAGTCTGAAATTTTACCTACTCTTTTACAAAGTGTCATATCATTTCTAACGATCATTCCACAATCAACAACATCAGTGCTCTAAAAAAAAAAAGAACCATGACACATATTGCAACAAATTTTCCTTTATCCCCTCTGCTCTTGTTTAACTCACATTGTAAGCCATGTTGTGCTTTTTCAGCTAGCTTTTCAAAATCATCGACTATATCCAGAATTGGCAAAGTACGCGCTAGTTCAAGAAACGAATCAAAAATGAGTTCTTTAGATTTGGAACAAAAGCTCGAGCCTCTTTGGGACGATGGATACGGTAGTAGAACCGCGAAAAGTGTGATCGAACACTCTGATGGCGGACCTCCGCGTTGGTTCTGCCCGACTGAGTCTGGCCCTCCCCTGAAAAACTCGCCCCTTCTTCTCTTTTTACCGGGAACTTATTACATTTATCGTCATCAAATAGAAAAAGAATAGGGACTAATACTATTATTCACTAGTTTTTGTGTTATATATAGGAATGGATGGACTTGGCATGGGTATGATTTTGCATCACAAGGCATTGGGGAAGGTATTTGAAGTGCGGTGTATGCATATTCCCGTTTATGAGCGAACACCATACGAAGGGCTGATGAAGTTTGTCGAGAATGCAATGAGAGACGAACATGCGTTGTATCCAAACAAGCCGATATATTTGGTGAGAGACTCTTTTGGAGGATGCATTGCACTCTCTGTTGCTGCTAACAATCCCATAATTGATTTAGTGCTAATATTGGTTAATCCAGGTTATTAAGGTCCCAAATCTCTTGTTATAATGTTAACAAAGGAACTTGAACTATATATCCTCATGCTTTATTTTGCAGCAACATCATTTGATAAGTCAAAGTTCCAACATTTGTCCCTTTCTTGGAGAGTTTACCAGAAGAGTTTTACACTCTTTCTCCCTACGTTCTTGGATTACGTTAGGTGATCCAATCAAAATGGCGAATGTGATCAACTATACGCAAAATTTGTTAGCTTCTCCAGTGAATCGAGAAGCTTTTCTTTGAACTCAACACTGTGGTGACCAGAGTTTCTAGCTTGGTGAACATCTTCCCTAAGAAAACTTTGATGTGGAAGTTGAGATTTGCTTAGAACCACGGCCGATCATTCCAACTCACGTCTTCGTGCGGTTAAAGCGGCAGTACTTCTTCTTGCAAGTGGAAAAGACTCGATTCTTTCGAGTGAAGCCGAGTCTGAGAGACTATCGAGTATACGAGAATTGCAAGTCTCGTCTCTTTGAAGAAAACGGTCACACCCTTTTGATGGAAGACGGCGTAAATCTCTTGACCATCATCAAAGGAACCACCACGTATCGTCATTCAAAGATAAGAAACCTCGTAACAGATTTCATACCACCGAGCATATCAGAATTCCACCACGTTTCGATCAAAGGTTGGGATTATGCCACCTCGCTATTAGTCCCGTTACATTTTCCACTTTGGCAGATGGAGAGATAGTGAGGGGTTTGAAATTAGTTCCTGATAAGGGTCCAATACTCTTAGTAGGTTATCACATGCTTTTCGGGGTCGGGATCGGGTTTCTAATGCAAGAGTTCTTGAAGGAGAAGAACATCATGGTTCGTGGAATGGCGCATCCGCAGATATTTTCCAAGAAAGTCGAGGGTGATTTACAAGAGATGACGACCTTCGATGTTTTCAAAGTATTTGGTGCGGTGCCTGCCACAGCAAAAATACTATTCAAAATGCTATCGACAGACTCGCACGTTCATCTATATCCAGGGGGTCATAAGGGAGACGTTACACCGAAAGGGAGAAGCATACAAGCTGTATTGGCCCGAGGAGACTGAGTTTGTACGAACCGCATCACGTTTTGGAGCTACAATCGTACCTTTTGGAGTCGTTGGTGAAGATGATATGGTGGAGTTGTTTCTGGATTCCAATGATTTGGTCAGTGTCCCTTTTATGAAAGACATGATGAGGGTTAATAGCGATGAAAACGCTAGTGAGGAAATGGAGATCAGTCAAGGGAGAAGTATATAATCAGGATATCTACGTTCCTGGTTTTTACCCTAAACTGCCTGGCAGAGTTTATTTTCTGTTCGGTAAACCGTTGGAAACGAAAGGGAGGGGAGATTTGGTGGGAAATAAGGATCTTGCTAAGGAGTTTTACGTGGAGATAAAATCTGAGGTCGAAAGGAGCATGGCTTATTTGGTGAAGAAACGCGAGGAGGATCCATATCGTTATTTGTTCGACAGGATGTCATATCGTGCAGTTTCAGCTCCCATTGATCAAGTTCCAAGTTTTGATCCATGAACTTATGAAGCCAGTTAAATTTTTATTTACCTGAGGTTGCTGGTAGTTAATTTTTTGTTTTTTTTTTTTTTGCTGTCAATCAGAAATGATACACTATCTTTTTAAGTTTCAGGTCTTTGTCTTCAAAAATATAGGTACTTGGTTCCATGCCTAGCCATAAGACATATTTCCAGGAAGAATACATTAAAACCTCCATAATTTTCAGTAATCAAATATTACCCTCCAAAGAATTTTTTATCAAGTTATGCGCTGTCAAATTTGTAAGTTTCTGTCAACTACGTTAACTAGTCAAAATGAGGTACGAGTGAACAATTGCTCATTTTTCGAGCAAAAATGTTAATAATAAAACTAGAAACTCATTGGATGAGTTAGTTGCATAATGTTTTTTTTCACTAAGGAACAGGCTGCGAGTAGAAAAATGTGAGGGCCGACGCAAACTGGACAACAGACTAACAGAAAACTCTTGCTTGGAAAGTTAAGTGGCTGGAGCGAGAACAGCTTGCTCGTGCCATACTCCATTTATGTTAGATTGCCATAGCCTGACTACATTGTCGTTTTCCGTCGTACCCAGTGTCATTCCACTCATGTCCCATTCCATCTGCCATAGCTAAGATGCAAAGAGAGAATCTTAGACATAGACATACAACTTTGAAAAATGAAGAAAATGATGATAAGCCTTACTAACATACAAGTAAAGAAATGACGAAGTCAATTACCTCGCTATCGTGACCCGAAAGAGTTGCAACTTTACGCACTGAGAGCCTCCCATCAAGATCAGGGTTCAATCCAAGGTGCCAGATTGATATTCCCTTCTGAGTCGCAACAGCTACTAATTCATAAGGCCTGAAGAGAAAATTGATGCAATAACCCTTTCAAGATTCTAAACAATAGACAGATTCCTCATTAAAACGATTTACTGAATATTTCATTTGTTTCTTGAAATCATATTAGTAGAATGTCATGAGAAGGGGCAAAGGAAGCCATCATTACGAGCTCCATATGATCAGTTATACGTGAATTAAGGTTTATCAAAAGAATAGAGATATTACGAGACCAATGAGCTATAAAAGAAATAGTTGCCACCTTCCTATGTTTCGTGCCCATGCAACTGCATAAACAGGATCGCCCTTATCCTCTGGCAAAGAAAGCTCTGCAACTGGAAGCCATCTTTGATGATCCACATCAAATTCCCAAACCTGTTGAGATCTATAATATCGTTACGTCGCTGATGCGCTTCTTAAGTTGAGATTAACAGTTCAAACAAACAAGTTCTAAGTTGTAAGCTAATATTTGCTAGTGCATTGACTATTGTGAGATAAATAGACTTCCAAATTCTAAAGCCTGAATACTTACAGCCAAATATTTGGCTTTAACATGAAAATGATCCCAGGAAAATCAAGTAGGAAACAAAGCCCGTGCCTTAGCAGAACTTAGTGGAGGCATGTCTGAGTTAAATCCCAAAACAAAATTTGACTGCTGGGCTTCGCTTTTTTGTGGGTTCCAAGAGATGGATGAGGAGATGCGGGAAGCATTCCCAAACTTGGACACCAAATCAATCACATTTTGAAACTCAGCCTACAAAACAAATAGCGTTGAAACTTACTTTGGTCCTTGATAATACAATGTGTTGGCTTTGAACAGGAAAATCTAAATCGATATACCACAGCTGATGGTAAAACATACAGACAACCAAGAAGCTAATTTAATACCAGCTAACATGATTCCCAATTAATGTCAATAAAATCCCACAAACTTATGACCAATTCCACCAGCTTCAGATAAATATATAAAAGTAGAATATAGTAACACTTTCCAACCAATTGAAAACAACCACCAAACAAATCAGGGAATGTCAAAGAAAAGGGAAAAGAAGTACATCCAAAATAAAATCAATGATGAGGCATGGAACAAAGGAAAGACACCTGAAGTTGCCATTTCTCCCCAGCTCAAGTGTATCTAGCAGCTCATAGATCTTTACATGTCCATCTGAGTATGCAGCAACCTGAGAAACCAATGCACAAAAAAGTATAGTACTCAGCAAACATAGAGCATTTCCTTATAATGCACCATTATTTAGAGAGTTTGTGTTGAGGGTAAGTTTCATTAGCTAAAAGTTAAGCATCATAGCTTTTTCAATTTGACCATGTAACATATATGAGGCATTTAAGCAGCCGAAGTATCATCTAGCTTCGCTAAAAATATACACATACTAACTAGTTACTAGAAATTACTATTTACAAAGGTTAGAGTTAGATCCATAAAGTCTAGTTTTCTGCTTAGAGAAGCTAAAAACATTACTGTGTCTCAAATTTATTTTTCTCCAATATTTTTTATAAAGATTGTTATGCTTGAGCCTAGTAACAATCCCGGTTACCTACCCAGTTTTAAGTTTCCATTCCCCAAACAGAGGAAAGGAGTTAACATAATAAATAAGACAACTCCTAGATCAGTATGTGCGTAAAACCTCAACCTAAACATTCGTTGATTATGTACTGCAAGCATATATATTATAAGGTTCAATTTTGGAAGATTGTATCGGGTAACATCTCAACTTCTGAATGCTCCCCTTCTTTGCTTCCGATCATTTACGCTACTCATTTTAGATTCTCTCTTTTTTTCTTTTTTGATACAAAAAGTTATTACAGACAACAAAACAAGACCAAGATCTCGCCAATTTCAGGCATGTACCAGTGTCTCCAAATTGAACATCTAAAACCTGACTCGTGTAGTGTTTCTCTCAAAGGTTTTGCACCAGTAATTGTATGTCATTAATTATGGATAATACAAATTAATTCACCAATTGTAGATTATTGCAAATAAGCTTGTGCTAATTTTTATTTTTATTTTTATATATTGATATCAGTTCTTTTAGGGAAATAGAACCAAATAAACAATAAAATCACGCCAACTTCGAAAGTAGTTGCAGACTGAATGACCGTTGATTGTTGTATTTATAAATATTCATAATTAAGAATAATTAAGACGAGAATATATGGCATTCAATAAGAGAGATTGTTCCTTTTTTATTGTGGTTCTAAATAAAATGAAGTAGGAATCATAAAAAAAGAATCGATTGAGGAAGGGTAAGTTTGTAAACAATGCAATTATTGTTCTCAATATATCATCTCCCTTTAGATAATTCATCTGTTTCTTACATTAAAATTAAATCTCAAGAAAGATAACTTATTGGACCTAAATTATATCTCTTAAATAAATATTCACCAAACAGAATGTCACCGGGCAATTTATACTGCGTTATGAATTTGACATAAGTATATATTTTGCAATTGTTATTATTATTATTATTATTACTATTATTATTATATATAAACGATAACTACAACAATAACTTTTTATTCGTATGTGTGCTGGGGATAGGCGTAGGGGATCGGGATAGAGCAATCACCTTCAAAATCTGAAAAAGTAAAAAAAAAAAACTCTTTGTATAATGATGTTCGACTTAATTGTCAACAATGCACCTTGTCTTAGCCAAGAATGATGAATGTTATTTGTCTAACCAAACCATTATATTCTATTAGAATTTAACGAAAGCAAAACTAAAATTTTAAATTTAATCACACCACTTAAAATTTAAGGAGATCACGAACCGGTCAATGGATGGAGTAAAGCAAAAGTTCGAAACTGAATGTGACACTACTTAAAAAAAGGCCAGAACATTACAGCTATTTCACATACTTTTTTCCTTGGTACAATACGCAATAAAAATAAAAAGAAAAAAAAACTTTCTGCCAGCATGGAGCCCTTCATGTAGTACAATTTAGATTCTATCTTGACGCAGTAGATCCGATTTTATATGAATGGAGTTGGATATGAATCAAATTGGATTTTATGGATCCTAAAAAGATTTAATTTGGATACGCAACGAGTTCAAACTTCAAAGTGAATCTAATCATCCATATATAACGATCCAGGTCAATCGAACTAACAAAATCGAAACAACTTATCTCTATAATAATCTCGCTGGTAATATTGTTTAGAATCAAATTTAAAATTGGTGCTCATCCTAAACTGACATTATTATTACCAAGCTACTGAGGCTCTTAAAGCTGATAAGGAGGTTTTATGGACTTTTGAGAACCTGTTCTTCTATAAAGTCGTTTTCAAATGTTTTGTACAAAGACGTTACGTTATTTTATTGTTTATTTTTCATAAGAAGTACAAAGACATTTGATTTCGATATCGAATATTTTGTATGAAAACTAAGACAAAATCTATAATAATTTGAAAACTTGATTTAATTAGTTAGTTTTTGCAAAAGGATAATAAATTCTATTTGATCAAGGAAAAGATAAATTTAAAATAACAAGTTTAAAAAGTACTCGGGTGGAAAGGGCAAATATTAGGTTTACATCATTTTACAAATAATCCAAAGAAAGCTGCAATATTACCGGTCCTTAATTATTTTTCGACTTGATTTAGTTCCATGGCTTGATCAGCCATGAAGCATATTCGCGATTTTGAAAAAATCACACCTGTTGTTTGGTTCCTTTTTTTTTTCTTTGATGAAATATGTTGTTTGGTTACTAATACATCCCAGTGTACCAACTAATCTCATTAATGCTTATAATCTTTTAATTGAACTTTTCAAGGAACATCATGGTTCGAGAGTAGAGAAAATAAGAGTTATGTCTCACATTTTCTCTCAAGATAATCCCTAAAAGTAGGGGCCACTTTGATTAGCAAAGTCTTCCATTTATCTAAATACGTGCGGTTACTAACCAACTTTAATTAACCTCAAAATCAACTTTTGAGTTTGAGTTACTAAAGTCAATGACTGCACTGGGAAGAAGCTAATGTGTCAAAGAACATAGTAGTACTAACCTTATATATTAAATATAAATTTCTGGAATCTCGGATATACCACTATGCCACTACCAAACTAATATCCAAAGTTCATACTGCGGTAGAGTTTTTGAAGGTAACGCGCATTGAAACCATGATTAGTATTTGGAAATATATAACATGCACGATTAAGTGCCGAATTCATATTTAACAGTGACGATTTATTAATAAACCTAGCTACACCATTGCACGACCATTAAAGTGTAATATTATAGTACAACGGGATGATCCCCTTATTGTATTGAAATATCAGTCAGAACTCAGAAACATATAGTAATAAAACCAAACTTCCGTGCCCAACATGCATTAAAGTGAAATTAGGCAGGTCAAAGTTACAGGAGCTGCAAGGACGTTTAACTAAACACTGTATATGTACGTACGTAATGTGTAAGAAATATAAATTTTATAGGTAAAACATAAATCTCTTGCAGGTTAGGTAACCCTTGTCGAAACAAAATAAGGAGAACTCCGAGGTTATAATAATCAAAAAATAAAATTATTATAATGCCTTTTATCTTAAATGATTTTAAAAACCTCTCAGCTAAAAATATATTTTGAAACTAATTAGCATGCATGTTTATCTATCTGTATTCTCTTCTTTCTTTCTTATTAGATACGAATCTGTACGTTATCTCTTTTTTACTTTAGCATTGTAAATTGTAATAGATATGTATGTATATGCTCACTAGTCATATTGAATTTATTTTACTTTTAGCCTCACAAGATTGGTGGGGAAAAAAAATTGGTCTCAAAAGTATTATTTTTTTGATGAAAATGGTCATAGTCTCGTCGCGGTACTCCTAAAAAAGGTTTAGTGAAATTGTTAAAAGCAAGATAATTTAGATGAACAATCTATTCCAATTAAGTATATAAATTATATATGCCTTGGGCGAAAATAGGATAAAAACGCCCAAAAGCGCTGTTTTTCGGCGTCAAATTTGCGGGGCGCACGCCCTAAATCATGGGGCGCGCGCCCCAAGCGCAAAAGCTGCATGGGCGTACGCTTCAAACGCACGCCTTATTAATTAAAAAAAAAAACTGCATTCATTTAGTGTTCTTTCAGCCCACAACTCATAGACACATAGTAAAAGAACCTAAAGTGAGCCCATGTGTAAATTAATGTGAACAAAAAGCCAAATTGAAGATTTTGAAAAGTTGAAAAGTCATTAGTTAGAATAGAAAACCGTGATCAGCTATTTCCAATCAATTTTTTTCCCTATTATTTAAATGATCAAATTTTAGTATTCAAAACATTTTGTTTTAAAACATGTTCAGTCTTTTTCTTTTAATAATCTGTTTCTTTATAGTTTTCAGTTTTTATTTAAGTTCTTCTTGATTGTAGCAGCTATATATATTTGTTTGTTCAAATCAATCAAAAAATTAAAATATTAGATGTCTAGATTATATTTGATGTAAAGGTAATTGATTTGGTTGACAAGGTTTCAACTCAAATGAATTTTGAACATATTAAACTCATAAAAGTTTATCTTTTGTTTATATTGCATATTTTTGTGTTATTAACATACTTATTTATAATATTATATCTAAAATCAATTAAAATATTAATATTTATTGAGCTTACGCTTCACGCTTCGAGGCTTACGCTTCGCCTCTACGTATGAAAAACGTCTCGCTTACGCCTAACGTCTTTAACAAGACTGATATATATATATATATATATATATATATATATATTCTTTCAATCCTACTCCATATCTTGACGGGGATCTCGATTTTTATGTCAAAATGGTAAGCCATCGTGTTTATCACCCTTAGTTTTGTCATTTTATGCTATGCATTTCATGAATTTAAGGTAAAGATATATGCTTACTGTTTAAAACATCTATCATTGCGTCAATTGATCAAGTCCATAAATTCTCTTTTGCTGATCATAAAAAAGACTTAATCACGTTATAAAGATATTATGCAGAGATGTGGTGAATCTACTTAGAGATGTGGTGAATCTAATGTGATACAAAAATAGATATGTATCGACTGATTAAAACTTAAAAGGACCTTCTGCATAAAACAGGTTAATTTTTGCTGTACTTCTGCGTCATTGTCATGTGACTGCATGTCTACGTGTGAATATTATGGAACAAAATTATTTGGGCTCTTTTACATAAGTACAAATTATGGACGTAGTAAACAAAATATTTTCTGTCCGCAAATAATAATAATTAATTACGTGCGCAACTCACCGTGTCACGCTTGAAAAGAACAAAGGCGGTATAATACAGTACGAAATGCCATTTATTTAATCACTGGCCATACGCAATTGTTATTTAGGTGAGAAACAGTTTCTTTTCTTAAATTGTACGCCAACAATTGTACCAAAAGTACATAGAATGTTGAATTAATAAATCACATCATATTTTGTTCGGTGCACTTTCTTAGGCCTATTATATTTCTCTAAAGATTATGAGCATCTGAGTACAATAATTTCACGGATTTCATTTGTATTTTACTCCAAAGCAAATATTTGGCACGAGATCAGATAAGATTGACTCGATGTCCGACGAACATGAGTTTCATTCAACCATTGATTTTGAGCCATGCAATGTATAGACATCATCTTGCTCGCAAACTTTAACGTACAAGTGAAAATTAGAAAAAATCTTAATTAATCATTTAACGGTAAAATTATGAATGTGTCGTTAATAGGCTATTGATTTGTGCACTAAAATTTGTAGTCATCATTATATAAATATCTTAAGTATTGTGCTTTTATAATAATTGTCATAATCGCCGCTACTACCTGATCTGTATATTGAGTACATACAAATATGAAAGTGTAAATGTTATGAGATGTTATCGTAACACTGAAGTTGTGAAATGTTATATGAGATATTATCATAACATTGAACTAATAAGGTATTATCAAAACATCGAACATTAACACTAAACAATCTTGTTTATCTACTATATCTTATTATTTTGTCTTATTTACATATTAATTTAGTTCTCTGGTTGTAGTTGTCTATGATTGTTCCACAATAATACGATTCATTAAGTGAATCATTAGTTACCATATTTTGCACCCTCCTTAAATAGAGCCGCATGAGTTAGAGTTGAAGAAGGAAATATCAACTAAGAAAAATGATGCATGGAAAGGGAATTTTATGAAGATATTTTCCAAGGATGAAGTCTCATTAAAGAAGGAGTCTTTCTTAAGAAGAACTTGTGATGATCAAGAAGCTTTCCTTGATAAGACTGAAGCCGAAAAAGAAGGAAACGGTTAAGACCAAGAAATCTTGAAGACCATCTACAATGTGTTCAACATGCCTTGCAGATCAAGTCTCATTCAGCTATATAAAGCGTAAAGTACATCAAGACTAACAACAAGACAATTGAGCAAAATATTCCATGTGATTAGATCAATAGTGTTGAGATGTTTGTCTTGTTTTTTCGAGTTTTTACATTAACGAATTAAGTCTAAAGTCTTGTCTAGAACTAAGGACTTAATCTTTGTCTGCTTGGTTGGGTTCGAATCAATTCATAGTGACGAGCTTAGAATTGAAATAACATCATTTTGTAAAGTCATTATTTTACATAGTGATTATTTAGCCTAAGGCTCAGAAGATTATATTTATATAATCTTCTTAAAATCACTTCTTGTGTTGATTTGATTTCCATTGTCATATTATGTGATCAATACGGTATTGAGATAACACTGTTATCACTACACCGGGTAACATAGCATCAAGTCGTGATCCACAAAGTTTCAATTGGCGTCAAAGTTAAGCATTGATTTCACTGGTGTTTAGATTTGATACTTCAAGATGGACAACATGAACTCGAACAACAACAAACTCCCTATTTTGGATGGATCCAACTATGCATACTAGATCAAAGCGTACATCAAGCCCATTGACATACGAGTGTGGCAAGCTATGATCGGTGGATACTCTTTACCAGTTATGCCGCATGTTGGAGACCATGATGTTGGACTCAAACCTGAGGCAACCTGGACTGCGACTGAGATGGGGCTTGCTAACTTTGATGAGAAAGCACTTAATACTATTCTTGCTTGGGTTGATCATCACATGTTTAAGTTAATTCAATACTACTCTACAATAAAATCGACCTGCTATATTATGGTGATTCTAGTGTGAAAGAGTCTAAACACATGCAACTGACAATTACTTTTGAAAACTTACGCATAGGTGAATGAGAGTGTTGAGAGTTACTTTGAAAATTTTCTCGAGATTGCTAATTAGCGTCAACCACTAAGGTTTCCTATGTCAAATAGTGAATTGGTCTATAAAGCTTTTAGAACCATTTCATCTAAATTTGAAATGAAGCTATGAATCTTGCTCAATTAGACTTCCAAGTTATACAATGCTCTGAAAATTTGAGATGAATTTGCCTACCCAAGCTGGCAAAAATAAAGCTATTGCACTACAGGCTCTAGAATCTGATCATGATGAGTATGATTATGAAGAAGAAATTTCTGCTAACTATAGTAGGATTACCAAGAATTTTAATAGATTAACTATGAATAACACATCCAATAATAACTTACCTGGTAACTCATCCATTGACAAAAGAAAAAAAATTCGTCCCAGACCCGCTAAGTATGTGGCTTCCAAACCCACACCACAAGAAGATGAACATTTTAAAAGGTTCAATGCTTTTAATGTAAAGGTTGAAAAAAGGGAAGTTCCCATTGAGTTTGTGTAGATTATGACTATGAAGAGGATGAATAAGATCAAATTGATGGAACAGAAGATCGAAATGAAGAAATTGATAATGCTGCGCTGATCACTTAGATAAAGTGGACATGAAACAACTCACTGGAATGTCAGGCCAACACCAGACTTCAGTGTTGTCATAACACTTAGTCAGAAAATCTTGTCCAGGAGACATTCTTTGCAAATTGAAATTAATATAGATCTACTTCTTCTAACCATTGGACTCTTGATTTTTGCCTCCAAAAGGTCTACTCGCACCGCAATGTATCATTGTATTCCACAAGAAGTTCCTTCTCTAGCCTGACCAGGAAATCATTCGGCCTTATTGACAATGCACGTTGAATTCCCCCAACATGTGTGCTAGATTTCTCTTACGTCGAAACATATTACCAAATCTATTTTTGTTCCAAGGAATCAACGCCTCGTGGACGTAGTTGACTGCCTGGATAAGCTCTTTCTTTTCGACCTAAATAGATTTCACCAACTCCTCACATTCCGGATGTTGCATCCATATAGCTTCAAATCGAAACGGCTTTGTACGGATCTTAGTCTCCCACCTGCTTGTGTTAGTGAGAACTGGGTGGTGGTCGTCATGCGTACGTGGGAGGTGAAAAACCTCATTACCTGAAAAAAGATTAACCCAGAGATAGTTCACTAAGGCCATATCAATGCATTCCTCGATAATTTTCGTACCCTCTCTTTTGTTAGTCCACGAAAATTTCGGACAATTAGATCCTAAATCCTGAAGGCGCCTTGAGTTGATGTATTTTTGAAATTCACGGCATCGAGCAAACACGTTTTTGCTCTACCTCGTTTCTCGTGAGAAAAACAAATCTCGTTGAAGTCTCCTTGCACTAGCCATGACACATTCACCCGCCTTGCCATCAACTCCAGCTTCTCGAAAGCCCAAATTTTATCAATCTTATGCGGTTTGATATACATCGCTGATAGCAACCTTTTATATTTGCCCTCGGTGGGTGCAATGTAAAAGTCTGAGAATCCAAGTCGTGGAGCAATCTCATAAGCTCTCTCCTAGGAGATCATGGGGGATCTCGCTACTACATATTTTTAAAGAATAATTGATTTGTTATTTTGGTAATGTTAAAGTTTGATTAGCTCTTTCTTCACATCACATGAGCTATTATTATTTATATATTTACATGTCTATCCCAAAAGGCAAAACTTACACAAAGTAAATCAAATATATTATTAGTACGTGGTTTAGATTCAGCTTTGGGTTTCAGAAGAACATCGACTTCATTTCAATAATTAGTATGCTATATTTATGATAAATGTTGACATGAATTAATACAAGAGTGTACCGTGAAGTTAAAAAAATAGGTCATCTAAATTGTACTCTACTTAATTTTAGTTCGTTGATGCGGTAGTCAACAATTTTTAGTCTCTTAAGCCTAAACGTCCCATCTAAATTCTTTGATGACAAACTTTGCAAATTTCATTTGTTTACTACGATATGATATCCAACTTGTATCCAATTTGTTTACAAACTCGTTGTATAAAATTTCTGAACAATAATACGAAATAATAACACACGAACCAAAGATGAGATTAACGCACTTATATTACCTATTACGGAAATTATGACGACTTTTTACAAAAATTCGTATGAAACTATATACGAAACCAAACACCCCCTTAGTCAATTTGCGCAAAAAAAAAGTAAAAAAAAAAAGTGATTTGAGGACACCTACATGTACACTTTTCTACATAGTACATACAACATTTAAAAGCAGACAATTCTGTGTATTGAGTAAGACAGTTGACTAGACATTCCACGTCATAGTGAGTCAATTCTATTAGAGTTTAATCTTTTTTTTTATGAATATATTAGAGCTTAATCATCTTATGTTCATGAGGCTTTAATCTCATCCTCTTCTTTTTTTTCCCTTTTTTGAACAAAAGCTTTATTCTCAATTCAAAAGAACATTTCACACAAGATGATATAATAAGTTGAATTCATTTCACAATATTGCATTGGACCAAGATAGTCGAATATGTCCATGTATCTCTAGACAAATGTTGAGTTAGCCTCGAGGGGTCGAATTGATCTGCCACTTTGCATGACTCACCAAGTGGTGCCGTAGATTTAACATTTTATACAATATATCGACATTTGGTCCTAACATTTTATACAATACATCGACACTTGGTCCTATATATTGTATACTATGTGAGGCCTACGTGTATATTACTAAAACATATGCACATTAGCCCCCCTCACATATTTTGTTTGTTGTTTCTAACCTTCAATCTTCAAACTTTTCAAAAATCTTATGTAGTGTTTCGAATCATCTTTACCCCTAATCTTTCATGATACAAAAGTTCACATAATTATAACAAAAAAATCGAAAAGTGTAGGCATATAATAATTATATAAATTAACAAAAAAGCTGCTAGAATAGAGTGCAAGTCGCGTGCCACGCGTCCCCACACACATTTCACACAGAATACTGGACCCCGTACCCGTGTGAGTCCAAATCAAAATCCAGCTGTGGCCTTCCATTTTATAACAACAAAACCACATGGCCCCACTCCCACCCGCTCAAATAACCAAATCCACTCATTATAATATTAATATTATTATTTGATTTTACTATTTTCAGAAAACAAAAAGAAAAAAAGATATTTTTCACGAGATAATCCTCTGGTCGATCTTTCCACTATATATATTATATCATCATTTCTCTTTCTACTACCTACTTTCTCTCTCTACATATCCGCCATGAAAATCATTTGAACGAAGCTTCAATATTCCTCTCATTAATACAGCAAAATCAGGGTGAGACTTCGTTATTTTCCTTCATTCGTCATGGTTTCAATCGAAGATTCTCGCTCACACAGTCACACTCACTCGCACTCGAACCCTAACATTATTACTTCACGTTACCCCCAAACGCGGCCTTACTATTACTACACTCCGCCGCCGTCCTCCGCCAAGGTCAGCCGCCCATCCATGGGCCGCTCCATGCGCACAATCCGGTCAAACATCTTTCGACACGACGACCACGATGAATCCGGTCCGATAACGGAGGAGAAATCGCCGTACGTATCGGAAAATCTAACTGATTCCGTTATGGACCTTCGACTCGGCGAACTCGCCAATAAATCGTCGAGTGATGCGAAAAGCCCTAACTCGTCTGACATTGGCGATATTTTGGACATTTCTCGCGCCTTCAGTGATTTCTCGGCTTGTTCTAGTGACATTTCAGGTGAGCTTCAGTTACTCGCTAATTTGCCTGATCCGAGTTTAATTGAAAACCCTAGCTCCAAGCCTGAGCCCGAGCCGGAGCCTTGCTCTGGTTTTCTGCAACGAGACTCATTTTCGACGGAGATAATCGAGAGTATCTCGCCGGAGGATCTTCAGCCTACGGTGAAGCTCTGCGTGGACGGACTGCAATCCTCGTCGATCGCGGTGAAGAGATCGGCTGCGGCGAAATTGCGGTTGTTGGCGAAGAATCGTGCGGATAATCGCGCGTTGATAGGAGAATCCGGTGCTGTGCCGGCTCTAATTCCGCTTCTTCGTTGCTCTGATCCGTTGACGCAGGAGCACGCGGTTACGGCGTTGCTGAACCTCTCCCTCCATGAGGGGAATAAGAACTTGATTGCCAATGCCAGTGCGGTGAAATCGCTCATATACGTGTTGAAGACGGGTAGCGAGACGTCTAAGCAGAACGCCGCATGCGCGTTGTTGAGCTTGGCCATGGTGGACGACAATAGAATGTCGATTGGGGCGTGTGGTGCGATACCTCCATTGGTTGCGTTACTGATTAACGGTTCGAATAGAGGGAAAAAGGATGCGCTGACGACGCTTTATAAGTTGTGCTCGGTGAGGTTGAATAAGGAGAGAACGGTTAGTGCGGGGGCAGTTAGGCCGTTGGTGGGGCTTGTGGCGGAGCAAGGGACTGGTATGGCGGAGAAGGCTATGGTGGTGTTGAATAGTTTGGCAGGGATCGATATTGGACGCGAGGCGATTGTGGAAGAAGGTGGGATAGCGGCGTTGGTGGAGGCGATTGAGGATGGGAGTGGCAAAGGGAAGGAGTTTGCAGTTTTGACATTGCTGCATTTGTGCGGCGAGAGCGTTAGGAACAGGGGATTGCTCGTAAGGGAAGGCGGTATTCCGCCTCTCGTTGCTCTGTCGCAGAACGGGACGGCTAAAGCTAAGCATAAGGTTTGTTTTAGCTACCACTATTTTATGATTGCAGTTATGATAAACATTGTTTCATTTGAGTTTCAGATTTTGCTTTTAATGTTTAGTTTCATTGCTAGTTCGCTGCTCTTAGTTTGTTTGAAAGAGATGCGGTTTGAATTTGTTGCTCCATTACATTTGATTACTCTTTATTCTATCTTTTTATGCTCTACTTGTGTTCAGTATCATAGCCTTTTGCTGTAGTACAAAAGGATTTGATTCATGGTGCAGTTTGAAATAGGATGGATAGTTGTTTGAAGTAGGGATTAAGTATCTAGAATTAAGATGATTATACTCTTGAATTTGTGTGAAAAAAGGTGAACATATACGGGTTTATAATTGCCTACTCTTGTATTCCAATTAGTAGTGGTGTAAATTTGATTGGTGGTTGAGCATTGCTGTCACCCTTTATTTTGTTTGTGCATAATTGGGTTTATCGACATTCCTTGTGTTTTAAATCGTCATAATCAACTTTTATGCTGCAGTGTTGCTTTCATGACTATGATGGTCTACTGTTTTCTTTTTTTGTTTAGTTACTTGGCGCTTTGTGAATTAGAAGTGCCAAGTTTCTTTACGTAATCTTTTGATTTAATATTTATTTTCTTTCTAATTTGGATATCATTTCTTGACTTTTTTCAGGCTGAAACACTACTTGGGTACTTGAGAGAACCAAGGCAGGAAGCTTCTTCCTCAAGTCCATAAGAGGGGGAGGTACTTTAGAGGATTCATTATAATATGTTGTTGCTTTTGTTAATGGTTTGCTGTTAGATGTACATAGAAAGAGTGTTGATGGATTTGTATAGTGTGGTTGAGTAGTTCGAGAGTAAGAATCTATACCCCAAAAAATAAAAATAAAATTTGTGGTCAAAATTTAGAAACTACTAGCTATTGAGAAAAAGCTGATATTTTGGTTGTAATTTGGTTGACTCTTTTTATTTGGAGTATTTTATATCCACTTTTGCTGCCGTTTGTTTTCGTAGAGAAGAAAAGTTGTTTCTTAGCTTTTGTTTTGTTTGTTTAGGATTTGTGTCATCATCCTATTTTTCTTCAATATTCATTGGATGGTTTTGCTCAATGTGTGATGTAATCTATATAAAAGTTGATTATGCTTGTTTAATATTATTATATAACCCTCTCTCTATCTAAACTTTTGGTGCCTTTGTCATCATTAGGCTGACTTTATCTTTCTTGCTTTTTATGTTTTTCTTTAACATTAACCCATTCCATTGTTGCAACTCTGAAGTTCCCAATAACACCTATGGTCCTGAATTTGAACAGAGAAAGCCACCAGTTTCCTCTAGGACCATATCACACAGGTTTTGCTGTTGGCGTGAAAAATATATATTAACTCCTTAGCTGGCCAACTTGCAGTATTTGGCAACAATGATAGTTTT
Organism: Linaria vulgaris; assembly: GCA_948329865.1. Classification (NCBI taxonomy): domain Eukaryota; kingdom Viridiplantae; phylum Streptophyta; class Magnoliopsida; order Lamiales; family Plantaginaceae; genus Linaria; species Linaria vulgaris. Next base: position 80,455,772 of record OX415252.1, read on the forward strand.
CACCTGAGTGAATTAAAGCCTGCCAGCAGTGATATGTCTGATCCTCTGACCTGCAATGAAGTTTGTTGAACAACCTTAATTAATTAAGTAAAAACTGTCTTAATACTGATTAGTTTATCATACAATGTCTTTATGAATCTATATTTTTAATTGACTTTGGATTTAGGAATCACCTGGAGTAACATTAAACCTTAAGCATTGTAGGGACCTTTGACCCCATGAGTCTTTGGTGTAAAGTTGATCAACCTATAATGTGATGGACCTACCAACATGCATGATTACGTAGTTTGGTAAATATGAAACCTACCTTTATCATATATTATATATTGCCTTTTGTTTTATTATGATTGTATTAGCTGGCAGATATGAGGTATGGCTTGTCCTTGTGCTTGGACATAAGTGTCGGTGTATTTAAAGTTTAAACAACTGTTTATTGCCTAATGTTTTTATATTGGAAATTGTCATTTTTGACGGGATAAAATAGGGGAGTTTAAAAAAATATATTAAATGTTTTTTAAATGGCAGTACAGTACTTGACAAAAGTTCTTCAGTCACTGGCTAGAGAATTCGAGTATGGAAACAAAAAGAAGGTATTTTGCGCTTCTTGCGTGGTCGACCAGTTTATCTTTAGTTGTGCCTCATCAAACGACTGTTTTACTTATGTCTTACTACTAATTTTATCAAAGTTCCAAACTAATCCGGATCTCTCTTACATTGGATTAACATATCTCATCTGTATTTCCTCTCATCTGGTACAGACTTTTGTAATGCATTACTTCTGCCAGATGAGAAGAAAAACATAAAATGATTGGACAACGCTTTAGTGGTATTTTTTTCTTACAATAATAATCTTTTGAGCATATTTTAAGTTGTTCGTTAAAGAGAATATCACAATTAATCGGGGCTGCAGGTATACTCATTTTCTTAAGAGTGATTGTAGTATGAATTGATGCACAAATAAGATACAACAGAACATGGTGATACGGTTGTAAAAATTTATGGGATACAACTCGGCATGAACACGTCCAAAACTTGAATATTTATGCTAATATACGTGTGACATCAACATTAAACAAAATCCGTGTGAATTACATTTTAAGTTTATTCACAAGTAAATATCAAATATGTACAAATTGACTGAATTCGAACTATAAAAAACGACAAAATGTTGTTGTCCATGCTTTTTAGAAGTTTTTATTTTAAAACCCTAGATTTATTTATATTTACTGAAATTCATAGTAATTAAAGTTGAATAAAAATCAAGCAATTCACCTAGTTTGATAAATTAAATTTATGTATAAAAAATAGCATCAAAGTAAAGAAATAAAAGGAATTCAAATTTTATTATCACTTGCAATTGAGGAAGAAACAGTTAATTCCATGGCAGGCCAAAGCAAGTGCTATCCTGGGCTATAGCCCGTGATAAACTGAAACTGCTCTTATATATGGGTAAAAAGCATTTTGTACCCCTAAAATTGTCAATTTTGACACTTTGTACCCATAAAATAAAATGACATCACTTTGCACCCTTAAAATGAATTTGTTGACACTTTACACCCCCAAAATGTGTTTATGCTTTTTTTAAGGGCAAAACAGGTATTTTAATTATTTATATTAAGATGTCAAAAAAATAAAGTATTTTATAAATATATAAAAAACAATTCTGAAAGTCAACATTTTAGCCAAAAAAAAAAAATTCAAAAAAATGTAAAACAATCACCACCACCCCGTAGCTGCGAGCGCTCCGCCACTACCGCAGAACAGTGACGCCGCCCGTCACCATGTCGCGCCCCTTCACAGCTGCTACTCTGCCGCGACCACCACCACCCCATTGCTGCGGCACCACGGCGAACAACCTCTATCACTTCCCCTCTCCATCACCATTACCGTCTCCCTCCAACGCCATCGTCCTCAACGCCAGGTCGAGAACAGAATCGCCGCCACGTCGTTCTGACTCACCTCCACCTCCATTGCCACGTCATCACCCCAGTCGATTCAAATTTGTTCGTTATCATCGATTCGAACTCCGTTGAATCGATGAGTCACGTGCTTCGGCAACTTGGTTACATTTTCGGAGGTGACAAAGGCGATTTTAGGCTTCGAGATCTTGAATTGGCGGGAGAATTTGGATTTGGTGCTTAGCGGATTGGTGGAGCAGACGGTTACGCCGATTCAGGAGAGTTTGGTGAAGCGGAGGAGAGAGAGAGAGAGATAGGGCTCTGACGTGGCGGTGTCGAAGGGTGGTTCCGGTTGGTGTCGGCGTCGATTAAAGCACGGAGTCTACGCGGCGGCGGTGAGAGGGGTGGTTTCCGTCCGGTGCAGCAGTAGTGGTAGTTTAATTTATTTTATTTTTTTCCAAAATATTTTGCCTTTCAGATTATTTATTTTTTAATAAAATAGTGCAATACCTATTTTGCCCCTAAAAAACACACATACACACTAAGGGGGTGCAAAGTGTCAACAAATTCATTTTAGGGGTGCAAAGTGGTGCCATTTCATTTTAGGGGTGCAAAGTGTCAAAATGGATCATTTTAGAGGTGCAAAATGCTTTTTACCCTTTTATATATGTATGTATCCTAGCCCATAAGAGTTTATTCTTTACCCTAGCCCATATAATTCATAAAGTAATTGGGCCAACAAAGGGAATAAAATCAAAATAGCAATTTTGTTACAGCTAGCCCAACAGTATATGTAAAAACTCATTTAACATAAACCTTGTAACTTAAATTCGAAAGGCAATATGTTTATTAGTATATGAATAATATATATCTATCTATATCTATATTCATATATATATATATACTATTATTTATTTATTTTTTACTATATATAAGAATGAGTTTTTTCCATCGTACACACACACACACCGCACATCTCTCTCCTTTTGGTCCTTCATAAATTACACAAAAATCTCACAAAATTATACAAATTCTTTAAGACACCCAAAGACATTAAAATTTGTATAGTTGCTTTCCTCATTTATGATGTTAAACTTATTGCTTAAAGTTTCCTAAATAATTTTGTAATTATTTTTTGAATAGTTTAAAAAAAATATTATTAGTAGTTATATCATATATGATGAATAGTTAAACAAAAAAATTTAGTTATAGAGAGTGGAAATAGTCAATACAATACTTAATCATAGGCTTCTTTTTTACAAGTAACAAAATTAATATTGTTAAGGGTGTCTCCATAAATGGGATATCTGAAAATTATCAATAAGTGAAAATCAACATAGAGTAATTATTATTATTTTAATATTTGAGGCTCAATATTGTTGCATAGCAAACGCACAAGGTAGACTAGGACATGTGTAAAAATGTGCATTATCTCATCTTTCGTTGTTTCAATTTTACCCACGGAGGTTAAACTAATTATTATATTTTATTTTATTTTGCAGTAATAAATAATTTGTGGGTCCGCACCTATTAATCAATTGTGGTCTACCTGACATTAAACAAATTTGTACTAAGTAACTTGGAGACTCGCGCGCATTGATCATAGGGCCCAAATACTAATTGAATTTGCTATGCACAATTGAATTCAACATTATCTTGTGTGGTAGTATGTGACAACTTGCAGAACAATTATTTAGTTTGCTATAATCTATCTAATAGAACAATTTATATTTGTCATAAATATTAACATTGTCACATGGCATGTAGATGACCATGAATTTGTTATTTTTAATTTAAAGTTATTGTTGTAAGGAAACTAGATACATACAAGTTCTTCCACACTTCTTATTGTTACAATAAATTATTTTTACTTGTTCAAGATTGTTATTGTCGTAATTTATATACAGTCATTTTTTGAAAACAGAGCGCAACCTAATAAATTGGGCGTAGTGACAATATTAGGAATGATAAAATCTCACAAATTTTGTTATTGGTTTGTGTATTTTGTGCAGTGAAATCTCGATGCTAAAACAAACTAGAGATTATCAAAAGCTACATCTACCTATTATATTATTTTAGCATTTTACACATCGACAGCTCAAGCGTTTATTAATATATTATATAAATAAGAACACAATGGATGTGGTTCGATATCTTCTTTTAAAATGTTAAAGTGTATATTACATATATAAGAGTATAATGAATGCTCTCAAGACAAAATGGACACGATAACATTTAATTATTTAGGCTGCTAATATTTGAGTGTAACCGAAATTATAGTGATCGACTGATCACAATGCCTTAATTTTTTTTGCTTCCATATATCCAGTAAGCGAAGGTATGCCACTTGAAATTAATGTAACTGATTGGGTTTCTATGTTTTTGGGTCTACTACACCCAGCGAAGCTGCGAAGTCTACTTCGTTTGATAGTTACAAGTTGTTGATTGTACATATTTTTGTATTGCGGGAAGACGACCAATTCTTGTTTTGGTTTTGGTTTTAGACTATTTCAAATAGCACGAGAATATTTCAAAAATATTGGTCAGATGATAATATAATTTACAAAAATTTTTATAGTGAAACATGTTCATGGTACGAATATAGTGAAAAATGTTCAACCATTGTAAAATGTTCATGAATTGTTTAGTATTAAAGCTTTTGTTTTCTTAATATTTAAGGGGTTTTTTACCTTCTAAAGCATTTTGTTTGTATAAATTTTGTAGCTTTGATTCTAACACTACAACTTTTTCCACGAAAAGAAATAGACCGTTTCTTCTTATCGACAACTTATAAAAACATATCGGTATATACATGTATGTATATACGTATAATTACAAATTTATAATATATAGACTTATTAAATTAGTACTATGTGTCTAGGAAATTCGTTCTACATATTAATTTGGTGTGCAAATTTATTCCTTAAGGGCATGTTTGCTTGCCCCAAAGAGCCAAGATAAAATTAATAATTTTGGCTAATCTCACGTTTGGATGATCCTCCGGAAAATGGCGAGCACCCGTGATAAGTGGGGTATTTGGCATTATTTGCAAGATAAGAAATCTCACCAAAACCCCTAGGATTATTTATCTCACATTTTATTTGCTTCTTCAAATGACATTTTTGCCCCCAAATTCATCTCCCGCCTAAACTCAATGTTTAAATTAGGGGTAAATGTGTAATTCAATTTCATGTAAGCCAAGATATCTTCCAAGCCAAACATGATATAAGCAATGGTATGAAAGTTATAGGTTAATTAGTGTTACAATCCAAATGTGATATTAAATTAAATAGCTAACAAGCAATACCTAGATTAATTATTTCTATTATTAAAATTTGGGGCAATCAAACGTGCCCCAAATATTTAGCATTTAGCTATAAAGGACTGTTGGTGCCATCATGGTGTACTAATTAAACTCTTCGTATCAAGAACATTGTCATTTTGTTTTTTACAAACTAGAACAATCTCTTTTGGCACTTAATACAACTATGCACATACATCACAAGTCACTATATATCTACTACGATCAGTATAAAATGGCTATTAAACCTATTCTAACAAAGTATTGAATAGTTATTTACAAACACTTTATTACATTATTCATAAAAAAAACAAATACGACAGTACTTGTGTTGGTATGCGTCGCAAACGTATAACAATAATAAATACATAACGACGAGAAATAACGTGTATATTGATTTCTAAAAAAGATACATATGAAAATTAATAAAGTTTACCGAAGAAACAGTGAACGATCGGACTGAAGAATGGTTTTGGACGAGTTGAAAGCAAGCATTCTCTCCTTAAGATCGAATTCTCCGACTATCCTTCAAGCCCTCGTGAGGAAGAGATCTCCCAAGGTACAACGTCCACACACAAATAAACAGCAAGTGAAGGGTTATACTGTTTTTCACTTACGAACACAACAATACTTTGGAAAACTCTGAATTGTATATGTATGCCAATGTGAAATGATATGTTTTTGCTTGATGCTTGATGCTTTTCTCCTTTGAGCAAAGACTCTTTAAATAGAAAATATTTCATGTAACAACCAAGCCATTAAGGGGTGATTTTAATTCAGCCATAAAGTCAAATTCATTTCACATTATTATAGCATTTATGTGTGGTTTGAATTCTCAATTCAAATCTGATTTTTATTAGATAAAAATCTTCTTTATATAAATAAAATCTCACCAATTAGCTTCTCATTAAGTCAATACAATTCACAGCATTAAACCCAAGTTGCTATAATATCAATTGAACTCAATTCCAATTTCTAAACATTATATTTAGCCTTATGCCAAATAATAATTTCTCCAACAATCCCCCACATGAATGTCATTGGCTGAAATGCACGTGAGCCTAACAATGCTAAATGTAATTTCAGAGTTCTGCCGGAACTTGTTGCATCAGGATAGGTGGTTTTAGGCCTTGAACCTTCTTTAGTGAAATACCATCGGATATACTTGCCAACTAGTGGATGTGATGCCTTGAACCGTTCGGCGTTTTGTGTATACCAAGACAATGGTACTCACACAACTCATTCCAATACCGTATTGGTTCTCGTTGTTGTCCGTTTCGGCCCTGGACTGCCTTGGAAAATTTCATCGAATGCTTTAGAGATTTAGCCCTTTTTTATCATCTCATAGAAGCGGCCCCTTCACATTCGACATAGGTGATCTCTCATTAAGGGTATCCTGCAATACCCCGCTTGTGTTCACAAGACATAAGGATCATTAGAACCTCAAGTTCTCCTTATCCTGTACAGGTCCATCACTCTTTCATCATAGGAATGGGTTGGAAACTCGATTTCCCGAGTGCTTTGTTCGACTCGTCCCCCACAATTCGGTTGTGCCTTTGAACCTGCAAATTGGGGTTTACAATTCAGGTATGGTTGCCATCATAGGGTGATGTCTTTAGGTGGGCTCAATTCCCGTTTCTCTCGATGAATTTGCTACTTAGTCTCTCGCTAGACATTTCGTCAATCGCCTCCAATATTTTCTTTAACCTCTTAAAGTATTCGGAGAATATTATGATTATTATTCAACTTAAAAGTTTGGAATAATCTTAACCAACACTTTCTTCTTTTAGCCCCCACATTTCTTTCTTTTCCTCAAGAAAAAAAATGTCTCTAGCCTTAAAGAAATTACTTATTTTAGAATTTATTTTGTTTGCGTACTCCGCGTCTTACATCAAATAAATCTGAATATTTAATCTATTTAGTAAAATAAATAGTATTAAATCTCACTTGCTTCTCACTAAGCAATTTAATTTACACACTTATATTTGGACTCAATTCCAAATATTTCAAACACATGTATATATATATATATATATATAATAAAATACAAGTCTTCGCACTTGTTTTTATTTTCTACAAATATATTTAACATACAAGTCTCACTCTAACAAGTCTTACACTTGTGTTATTTCCAATAAATATATGAAATAACATACAAGTCTCGCACTTGTTTTATTTCCTACAAAAATATATATATATATATATATATATATATATATATATATATATACGCACACACAATATACAAGTCTCGCACTTGTATTATTTTTCCATGTTATAAAGACATCACAAGTAATCGAAATAAGTTAAATGTAATATTTGCCTCACATGCAACTTCGATTACATTTATTCGTAAAAGTAATCTCCTCACACGAGACTTTTTACTACATCAAACTTGAACACTAGCCTCATCCTTAGGTGACTTAGTCATAACAGACATCTTAAAAGATTCTTAGACCCATATCCCTTTCCTACAAAGGTTCCACCCTTAGATAGGATAACCTTGTCTCACTCAAAGACAAGTGTGAACCCTTTCTAGTTCAACACTGTACCACATATTAGATTCGTGTGAATCTCTGGAACATGAAGCACCTCTTTCAGGGTCAACTCTTTCCCCGAGGTTCTCTTTAGCACAACCGTTCCCCTGCCTTCAACTTCTGAGATTGTAGAGTTTCCTAAGGAACACTGCTTGTTCTCCACAAGTTGATAGGTCGTGAACATCCACTTGTTCGTGCAGATGTGGTCGAGTAGCCCCAATGTCTACGTATCATTCGTTCGAGTTGTTGTTTGAATTTTCAGCCGCCATAACTAATTAAATAATCCACATAATTATTTCTATTAGTATCGCTGAGAATTCTCAACCAAACTATTTATACAGATATTCCCAGGCCAGTGGAGGGACAAAACCTCTTTAAATTCCACATTTCTGTGACAGAATATTAGGTTCCCAGGCCAGTGGAGGGACAAGTCCGCTTACACTCCACCTTTCTGCGACAGAACCGTCTGTATAAATATTCTCACTTAGAATAACTTCGAATAATTTACAAGTCTCAATACTTAGAATTATTTCCCATTTTGAATTTCTTTTCGAATAATTCACAAGTCTCAATACTTAGAATTATTCTCATTATGAATTTTCTTCAAATAATTCACAAGTCTCAATACTTAGAATTATTCTCATTATGAATTTTCTTCAAATAATTCACAAGTCTCAATACTTAGAATTAGTTTAATTTCCTTCGAATAATTCACAAGTCTCAATACTTAGAATTATTTTGAAATTCTTTTTGTTTCTCAAGTTGAGAATATGACATAGTGGTTCTCAAAACCGGTATTACGGTCTCAATACCGTTAGCTCTTTGATTCAGCATAATGACCTCAACATCGCCCGTCATTGGTAAATTCTCGATGCTCGCGATAATGTTGTTAGTGCTCTCACTAGCCATATCTCTTAATAATTCACAAAAGTCTCACACTTTAAAATTATTTCCCAATGCACTTTTAACATGTTGAAAGCATTTAAATTCGGATTTTATACATCACATAAACGTTCTGGAAATGTGAACAGTGAACATGTATAGTAGCATTACGGAATAATTAACAGAGGCTCAGCAGTAATTATAATAAACTGTAACGCATGCTTTTACTAATAATAACCCTTAGTGTGACGGTAAGAGCACAGAAAACGCATGCGCAGGTCGCGGGTTCGAATCCAGCTAACGGAAAACATTTTTGAATTTAAAAACTTGCTCAGCGAATTAAATTAACAGCGAATTTGTAGCATGTATTGAATACGTAACCGAACCTCTTAACAAACAAGATCCATAACGCTCAAATGGTAACGATAACAGCTGGCAAACAGAGGGACTTGGGTTCGATTCTCAGCAGTTACACTTTTTCAAAATCACAATTAAATTCACAGAATAAAACGCAATAAATATATAAACGAAACAGTTAATTCACATGAATTAATATAGCACAATGGTAACGGACGTTCATGTATATGGTAGAGGTGTAGAGTTCGAATTCGAGAACTAGCAAACAAAAATTTTGTTTTTGAAAAACCTGCTCGTTAAAGTTTTGAAAACAACCACACCAAATGCAAACAAGAAACACCCTAATATTATTTTTGAAACCATAAGAGATGAACCTGCACTTTTTTTAAACATATAACAACATAATACTAAACCTGCAAGATAAACCGTTAGAAACAGAACAATTCACGAATTCCAAATACTTGAACACAACACCAATTTCTCAAAGTTTCTGAACAAATCCTGAAAACTCAGAAAGGGATTAGTAACAACAGATTCATATGAATTATAATCATTAGTAGACAAACATAATCAAAAACCTTAATATACAAAACTAAAGCCAAATCAGATTTGCAGATTTACAGATTTACAAGATATATCAATATATTCCAGAATTCAAATCACAACAACAGGTATATGATGAACCAATTCATAACATAAATATACTTTAACATGCAATTACAAGTAATCAACATAATCGAAACATATGAACAGATCCAGGAAACTTAAATAATGTAAATTCATATTTAGAGTATCAAAACACCTATACGTGCAACACATGATAAACATGAAAAAAAACCGATCTTAAGATTGTTGATATGTGTCGCAAACGTATAACAATAATAAATACCATAGTTATCAGACTCGGACCGGACTGGCCGGGAACCGGTGGCCTCACCAGTCCGGGCCTGACCAAAAAACGGGTTTTAGAGTGCTTCGGTCGAATCGGCGACTCGGACCGGGCGAACCGGTCGCCCGGTTCGGTCCAGTGAACCGGTCACACCCCTTTTTTCTTTCATTTACACTTTTGCTGTAATTCTGCCGATTCTAAAAAAAGGAAAAAAAAATAGAAAAATGAATGGTCTGAAAATAAAGAAAGAGAAGAAAGAAAAAAATAAAAAAAATGAAGAAATAAATTGAAGAGAAAGGAGTCAAGGACGGCTGCAATTGAAGAAAGAAGAAAGAAAGAGAAGAAAGAGAAAAAGAGAAGAAAGAAGAAAGAAAGGGGACGGCTGCACTTTATTTTTAAATGATAAATTAGGTTAGAAACTTAATATTTATCAAAAGAAAGTTGGGCCCTGAAACTGGCCCAAATAACTATCAAATCCATTATCAATTAAATAAGCTATTATTTATTTAAGAAAAATGTACTATATAATAATTAAACTTCATATATAATATATATATATAACTTTTTTTCGTAAAAAGTAAAAAAAATAGCCTTTCATATTAAAATTTTCGATAAACATACATATTATGTTCAATAGTATCATGACTATAAATATAAAATATTTGTTTTGTTTGCAACTTTGCATGTAACATGTAGTTTTGAAGTTGAGCAACTGGTCGTTGACTAAAGTCAAAAAACCGGTCCAATTAGTGGTCAGACCGGTTCGACCTGCTGACCCGCTACCCAGTAGCTTCACCGGTTTTGTGACCGGGCCGGGTCTGAAAACACTGATAAATACATAACGACGAGAAATAACGTGTATATTGATTTCTAAAAAAGATACATATGAAAATTAATAAAGTTTACCGAAGAAACAGTGAACGATCGGATTGAAGAATGGTTTTGGACGAGTTGAAAGCAAGCTTTCTCTCCTTAAGATCGAATTCCCCGGCTATCCTTCAAGCCCTCGTGAGGAAGGGATCTCCCAAGGTACAACGTCCACACACAAATAAACCGCAAGTGAATGGCTATACTGTTTTTCACTTACGAACACAACAATACTTTGCAAAACTCTGAATTGTATATGTATGCAAATGGGAAATGATATGTTTTTGCTTGATGCTTTTCTCCTTTGCGCAAATGCCCTTTAAATAGAAAATATTTCATGTAACAACCAAGCCATTAAGGGGTGATTTTAATTCAGCCATAAAGCCAAATTCATTTCACATTAGTATAGCATTTAGGTGTGGTTTGAATTCTCAATTCAAATCTGATTTTTATTAGATAAAAATCTTATTTATATAAATAAAATCTCACCAATTAGCTTCTCATTAAGCAATACAATTCACACCATTAAACCCAAGTTGCTATAATATCAATTGGACTCAATTCCAATTTCTAAAAATTATATTTAGCCTTATGCCAAATAATAATTTCTCCAACAACTTGGATATATAAAGTTACAAACATAGAGTTAAGTCCAACTTATGTTTCTTGTTGCTGCTACTAGAACCTGTATCCGCACCTTCCTTAGTACTCTGTAAAAAGGGCAAACCAGACTTACAGACCCAAATTTCCAGTTGGTCAATTAGTTCTTCGATAATTAAAGTGATAAACAAGATTGGACGATTGACCGGTTTGATAAACTCTTATTCAACACAAAAAATCCAAAAAACTAATCAGTCCACCATAGAAGCCTTTGATATTAAGCAATGCGATTGGCTTATCATGAAGATTTAAATGAGCCCAAGATATTATATATAGTATTTGCTCGAGCGTTGCTAAACCTCCTAGAAGTGCGATGAAGGCATCGACGTTATGCAACATAACCGCTATGCTTTCGTGCATGCTAGGTACCTTTAGCTCATAACCAAATATTGGACCTTTTGGATCATAATCAACTAAAGGTTTCGATGTAATATCAACCACTTTGTCGTTGTTTGAAGATACACTACTTGCAATGCATCCCATTAACCCCAAATTTCCTCCTCCATATACAAGTTTGATATTCTCTGTAGCTAATAGATAACCGAGATCACTTGCCATTCATGTACACTTTTCATCTTTTCCTGAACCAGGACCTCCGAAGACACAAACCGTTTGTAATTTTTGACCTTTGGCTTCTATTTCGATATTTTGTAGCAAATATCATTGAATGTAATTATTTTGCTCTCCCGAGAATATTTATAAAACATAATGCATTCCCATTATTTATTCATTCATTAAGTCCAAAGTCTTCAAACCAAGTCCATGTTTCATTAAATGATTTTTGTTTCTATTTGCGATAATCAATGCTTCATTGAATCTTTCAAGTTCCAACACTATTTCTCTGAAATAGTCAAGTTCCAAGATCGTCTTCCCAATATATCTGATTACTGCTAGCTGTTCTCACAAATTTTTACTGTAATAATATTGTGCGCGCACACACACACACATTTATATATGTATATATATATATATATATAAGTAAAAGTGGTAAATGTCTAGATCAACTATAACAGATTTTTAAATAAAATATGTTGGCCCAATATATTTATTTTATAATTTTATTCAAATATTTCTTGAGTTACTAACTATGTGTGGCCACTAAAAAATACTTGGTATAAAATTTGTTACCATGGAAGAAAGCCCATGACAATAGCTATCAATATTATGCAGAATGCGTATACTAATACATAAAAGATCCCAAATTCGACAATTACCTGATTTCGATACTCCACTATATATTTCGAGACTTAGTTCGAGATTTATTTCGAGGCTTGGTTCGAGACTTGTTGCGAGATTCCTTTCGAGGCTAATAGTGATTTAGACTCACTTTAATTGTACTTCCGTGCTTAAAGGGTATTCCAGACAAATTGGTCTTTATTTTATTAGATTAGTATAGTTTGGTGTAATTTATGTTCTCTTTGTATTTCATATCTATTTTCTGTAGTTTAAACGAAATTATACTAAATTAGCTTGTAAACACTATAGCGAGACAATTTCATGATACTAATAACAAGAAAATTCACGCTCGAGTAACATGGATCACACAACTCATCGGAAACAAACACATGCAATGCAAGTATGCAACATAAGAATTGGGACACAACCCTACTATGCGTGTCTAATAAGGTAAAGGCTAACGGGTACCAGTTACCATCCTTACGAAAATACTATGTTCCCTTGTTCATTGACTTGTAACAAGATTTTTACTTCATAAAGAAAGTGAAGATATACCATATCTATCTACCTATCCGTTTCTAAGATAGTTGATTTTGTCTTAGTCCTTTTTTCACGTTGCTCAACTTTCTTGAAGATGTCTGTAATAATTATCAAATGAGAAATTTTCGGAATTGGACCACATTCATCCTTATTTGAGCTGGGCACCCCATTATAATTTTGATACTGAATCTTAAGAATCTGTACTGCCGATAGACATTAGGTAATTGATGGTGATATATAATAAAATTGTAAACTTGGACCACTTTTTGTTTACTTCATTGGGCTGAGCATCTCATAAATGATACGAATGGTTGCACCAAGTTTGCTTTATATATGTTTTCACTATAAGGATTCGGCTCTGAAGAGTCATCGCGTAGCTAATTAGCTTCGGCTAGGTGAAAGTTAGGCTGTTGTTGGACACGTAAAGATTAGTTAAGAAAGTAATATCAAATATGGACGTAAGTTTACCTGTCCAATATCTATAATGTAATTAAGGCAACGGACTATTAATACAATTGAAGAAAACTTTGCTACTTTAAAAACTCTTGTGGAAATTAATATCTCATTTATAAACAAGTCAAAATGGAAGGTGCAATACTCGGGCGTTAATTGCTGCTATTTATTTATTTCTTGATGAATTAATTGCTGCTAAATTAGATTTATGTCATATGGAAAGAATATTTTACACTTTAAATTTATTATTCATACGTTATTGCTATTAGACTATTAGTTCCGGGTTTATATTATTTTGGTTTTCCAATACTTTAGCTGTCGGTTTGTCGCCAATTAATTTACAATGTTCCTTTTAATTTAGTTTTCATTTGTTTAAGTTTAGAAATGCATGATAATAAAATTATATCTCATTTTATATGTTTATTAATAATTAAAAGTCCTGATTTGTAGAGTTTACTGCTTTATTAACTTATTTGTGATCATCTAAATTAATAAGGCTCTTTAATTTTAACTATGGAGAGCATTATCCATATCCTCATTTTTCAAATTGACTTGGTGATAATTCGCTTGGGTTACACGATAATAGATAAATATACAATTGGGCCAAATCACACCAAAATATGTTAATGTAACTGAACTAGATTAACTTTATCCAAAACACTAACCTAACAAAAGGTGCGAAAGAAGTGTTTGCCTGCAACTGTCTGATAATGTGTTGAAAATTATCTGTGTAAAAAATGATGCGTCTCGAAATTAGTTGTGTCTCGAAATGTTGGATGAGTCGAGAATTCTGCTTCGTCGAAATACTGGATGTATAGAAATACTTCTCGAAAACTTTCCCGAAAGAACGCTCTTGATACAAGAGTTGAGGGATAAAGGGATGGTGAAATGACGTTACGTAATTATTGGGATTTGAGTATTTATAGTTCTCGAGATGTGTGACCACTCTCCGTATTTTCTATGATGTGTCAAGCTAAGGGTGTCTTGATAGATGCTTTTGAGATATTTATTACTTTGTCTCCAAACGTAGTTTTGAGATATTTCTCGTTGGACTTTTTCTGGGCCAGGCCAGACCTAAATTCATTTCGTTTATGCCAACCAAATAAGAAGATACCAAATAAGGCCCCGGTTTGAGAGCCGTTCTTGTGGTGACCGAGTGTTAAACCGAGTTTTTGGCTTCAATAATTACGCAAAATTGTGTATGCCCCCTATTTGGGAGCCGCTCTTGTAAAGATCGGGGGTCATATTTAATTTATGGCTTCAATATTTATGCGAAATTGCGTATGTCCCTCTTTTGGTAGTTGTTCTTGTAAAAGTCAGGTGCCACATTGAAGATTTGGCTTTAATAATTACGCAAAATTGTGTATGCCCATCATTGGGAAGCCGTTTTGGTAAAGATTGGGTGCCAAAAGATTTTTTTGGCTTCAACATATAGGCGAAATTGCGTATGCCCCTCATTTAGGGCCGTTCCTGTAAACACCTGGTGTCAAATTAAATTTGTGGCTTCAATATTTACGTAAAATTGCGTATTTCCCCATTTTGAAGTCGTTCTTGTAATGATCGGGTGCCAAACTGGATTTTTGGGTTCAATGTTTACGCAGAATTGCGTATGCCCACATTTGGGAGCCGTTCTTGTAAAGATCGGGTGCCAAATTGAATTTATGCCTTCAATATTAACACAAAATTGCATATGCCCCCATTTTGGGGTAAAGACCGGGTGCCAAATTGATGTTTGGCTTCAGTACTTACACGAAATTGCGTATGCCCCCCATTTGAGAGTCGTTCTTGTTCAGATCGAGTGACAAATTGAATTCATGGCGCCATAATTTACGCAAAATTGCGTACGCCCCCTATTTGAGAGTTTTTTTATCGAAATTTTTATTCTCTCAGAATATTGTATTTCGAGACAATATGTATGAATTTAGAGACATTAATGCTTAACATTGAATTTGAGGTTTCCATGTTATGTCATAAATAGGCCAACTCCCCAAGGAGCAAACTCTATTTGTTTTGCTATTCTCTCGAAACTTTGTGTATCGAAAGTTAGTTGAATCGAAAGATCATTTCGAGATTATTTATGATCTACAGACACTGTATATATGTAACTTTGAATTTATAGAGTTGAAAGAGTCATATATGCACTAAGTAACTACATTTTGTATATATAACATGTCAATATCTGTAATAGACTGACCCGGATGTTGGGCCTTATGGTCTCAGTAGAGTCGCTAGCCTTGCTCCATGACTTATGGAGTCTAGGGAGACGGATTATCACCTTGTTCATTTCATGTATATATAGAGAGAGTGGCGAACAAATTTGCAGACATGCTGACGCGCACGAGATCCGATTGGGCCCATGTGGACTGCCAACTGCAGCCACATTTTCTACGCCATGGACGAGTTGCCCGCCTAATCTGGCGCATTTTGGCGTATCAAATATGCATTGTACATTTACGCGGTTATTCCGCCAACCCCCACCCCACACCCCTATGTACATTACATGGCATCAGCCGTAGTTTCTTAATAACATGATATGTTGTTAAAAAAAACAGTAAATGGATAGAATATGCATGCTCTTGTTACAGTATCAATGAATAAAGTGTTTCAATAACAAACTTTTTAAAGCACTAGTATCAGCCAATTTTCTTAATATGGAGTTTATATTTTCAAGAATATGTGAGTGTCTTAATATATCTAGACACATCCGGTTAATCTTAAGATGGAGTTTAAATTTTCGTGAATATGAGGGTGTGTTGAGCTTCCCAAAACCTACAAATAGGTTATACTTTAATTTGCTCATTTTCTTCAATCATATTAAAATCATTCGAGCAAACATAATTGCATTATATACTTATTGCATCCAATGACATTCAGTTAAAACTTAAAAGAGTTCTGCATCACCAACTATGTAAATAGGGTATTTTTATGCTTTTAATTGCCTTCCTTCGTGGATATTATACCTAACACCTAATAGGTTGTTTATCAAATTGAGCAATAGATCCGATTTATTTCTCGTCCATGATTTAAATTTCTAATAAAATTAACATGATTAAATTTACTTTTTGTTATTTTTATGATAACACGGAATTAACCAGAAGGGGTCACTCCTTTAATTATCGCAATAAAATGTGGTTCAGAACGTATTTCCCGTGATTAATAGAGAAGTCTCTTAAGATTAAAGTATTTTACGAGGGGCTTTATAAATACAAGAATTCTCTTTTGAGTGAGAGATGAAACAAAGATAAATGACTTAGAATATATTTGGTGATGCAATATCGTGAGGGGTCCGTAGGGTCGGGAATTTTGGGGATATTATCACTGAGTTTTGTTCGGAACGCCTATCTCGAGTTTGAGAAAAAAAATGAGGCAATATTATTTTATTAAGGATTTTTAGTGAATTACAAGGGGGGTCGTACAAAGAGATAGCTACTAATTGTAGAGAGTTCTTTTTTGTTATTTTGTTAAGTACAATTGTAGTTGTCTTCTATGATGAAATGAGGGGCTATTTATAGTGTTTGCCCTTGGGTCTTTGACCAATGGGGACCGACCTTTCCGTCTTAATTCTGAGTGGGAGCAATGGCCAATGATGTGGAGGTCTTCTGCGCCAATCAGGGCTGGTCTTTCCGTCTTAAATTCGAGTGGTGCTGATGGCTAATGATGCGAGGGCCTTCTGCGCCAATGAAGGTCGTTTGGCAGGAGACGGCCAATGGCGTGAGTTGACTGAGCTTTCCCTGAGCGAGCAATGATGGTGCCTGCTTTAATCGTCTTCGAGAGTGACTCTAAACCAATGAGGGAGGGTTGGTCTGCTCCAATTATTGATCTGAACTGGTAGAATTTGTCGCTTTCTGCTCCAATGGTTGTCTTAGACAAATGAGGTATGGTCTTCTATCATAATGGGGGTGGTTGGGAGATGCTCTCAACAAAGATGGTTGGCACGTCCTTCGAGGCATGTTGCATCGTCTTGGGTTATGCCTAGAGGGTCGGGCTACTCTTCAGATTGCATGTTCTGAGAAGGACTCGTAGAGTCGTACTTCGTCTGAGTAGTTGCGTGATCGTTCAAGTTATGTCTTTTGCTATCTCGAGACCAAAGTTGAGTGGTCTTTTTTCCTTCGACCCTTCCTTGTATTCACTCATTTCCTTAGTGTTTTGTGTGGTCCCCCTTCCTCAAATATATTTTGGCTAAGTGTTGGATGTCACCACCCGGAGGTCCCTTATCGCGGGTCACGTGAGATCCGGGTGGAGTTAACCAATCAGGCAATCGACGCATCGGCCTGGGGGGGGGGGTCACTTTGATTTTCCTTATAGGTGCCCTCAATCGTAGATGACTCTGGGTCATCAGGCGAGGTGTACCTGGGTTCTTTGATCCGAGTCGTAATCCTTTTTTGAGGGCGTTGGCTGATCGTGGAATGGGGGTACCTTATCGGGCGCTAGACCGTGTACCCTTAATGGATGTTTAGCTGGTCATGACCCGGGGTACTTTCTCCGGCTATTTAGACCATGTGCCCTAATTGGAAAGTCGACCGGCCGTGACCCGGGTGTGCATTTTCCTTAGCCCTTGGTCGACTTTGTGGAATACCAATTTCGCCTCTTTTCGAGGGCGCCACTGATTATGCATCATCAATATTGCTTTAGAATTGGGAGTACAAATGTAGTGTTCAAATTTGAGATGGTTTACAATTTCATTCCTTGGCATATATAGAGATTGAGTGTAGTTATGAGTTATGACAGTGGCACATGGTTCCCTTTAATGATGTGGGATGGGCGCTCTTCAATGTTGCCTTGTGCGAGATGGATATGTTGACACTTATTTCATGTGCATTACCTACGTTTTAAAAGTAGTTGGACCAATTATGGATGCTATGCTATTACTATACGTGTGGTTCTTCCAAGTGTGCTATTAGGGCCCATGTTCGTAGTAATGTTCCCGCTATATGAGGTATACATTTTCAAGGTGATGTCCTGCTACCACGGAGACCTATATTGTGGAGAACTCTTATACGGGCCTTCTGTCAAGGCGCTCTTGGTCATGAATCCTTCAAGAAGGAAGGGGGTCTTTCAGTCATTTTAGTACCAGGTTTATTTATGCATTATCACTTTATTTTATGTGTTTATAAATTGGTTTTTTTTGTTTATGTTAATATATGTTTCTTATTGTTATACCTTGTTTTGATATAAGTTCTATGTAATTTGTTTAAATTGATAAAACTTACCCAACAAACTAAATTAATATGACTAAAAGTTATAATGAAAGCTTATTACAGGCCGACTACTTCTATGGCTTGTCTTGGAGCTACATAAACAAGATTGTTTTAATTCGAGTGTTAAGTAGGCTTGAAAAAAAATATATTACTTTTTAATAACTTTTTTTTGGGGGAATATCCACATTATTAAATTCAAGCTATTTTTTTAACAAACTAAACATCTTTATTTAACGAGAAATAACAATGTTTGTACATTGAATAGTACAACAAAAAGTGCATGCAACTAAAAATGAAATACCAAATAATAACATAGGTTGCAACCAATGGTACATAATAAGTCTATAATTGGTTCATAGTAGGGATGGAAACGGGACGGGATCCCGTGTACACGGGAATGGGAAATTCATTCCCGTTCTCGTCCCGTTGTGGACGGGATCCCGTCATTGGCAGACGATATCCTGTCTACGCGGGAATCCTGTCATTGGCGGGATTCCCGTGGGATTCCCGCCAAATTTCAGAACACAAATTGGGGAAAAGGTGGGGAAAAATGGTTCCCCACTTTTTTCCTTTCGACAATTAGCATTTTCAAATACTTTGTATTAGAAAAATATATTTTATTCGAAATTAACGAGTAACAACTTCTTAACACGAATCACAATTCAATACGAATCACATTCACAAGGAATCACAATCGCTATTCGCTATTACAAATCACAAAAAAAAAAATCACAACTCAAAAATCAAAAACTGTCTAACGATTATACTCCTTTATTTATCTACTTATCCTCTCCTCCTTTTAATTTATTTTAGCAACTAACCCTGAAACCCCCTCTAAATTGTATAGGCACTAGATATCGGCGGGATTCCCGAATCTAGAAATGATTCTCGTTCCCATCCTGGGACTGGCAGGAATCCCGTCATGTCGGCCATGACGGGACGGGAGCGGGAAGGAAAATTTCCAGGAAGGAGGATTTCCCTCGGGACGAGACGAGAACGGGAAATTTCCCGTCCCGTTCCCACCTCTAGTTCACAGTACAAAAAAGATTCGCAAACGATATTGAGAAGGAGTCATGTGAGATGAGATGGGATGGGGGGCTCCTCTGTATTACTATGGTTCAACATAGAGAGAAAGAGAGAGTCTATTGCAATGAAGAGGTGAGTGATCCGGAGGTGGTGGTCCAGCGACAATTCATCTCCTACTTGTTTGTTGGTTGAGTTACCTACTAAGGTCCAAAAAGCTATCATGACCTTTCAAACAGGGGCGAAACCACCTAGAAGGCTTGGGTGGGCTCCAACCCAGTAGAAAAAAAATAAATTGGTCCAGTAGGTATATATATATATATATATTTATATATATATATATCATGGGCCAAAAAAAGTGATACAATAAACTAAAATTTGGGCCTACATATAAATCTTCAGCCACAAAAAAAGAAAAACAGCCCAATCCGATTGACAAGTAGACAAGTAGTCAAGTAACATAAAAAAAGAAAAGAAAAGACAAAGAACATACTTTCTAACTCCACTTCCAGTGCGTGCGTGTGAAAAATAATCAGAATTGGTGAATGGTGACTTGGTGAGTTCTTTCTTACAAAGATTTAGTTTTCTTTTTAATTAGATGGTGCTTTTTGTATTTTAGTTTGTGTAGTGTAGCAATTGTTAATTTATTTTTAATAGTAATATACTAAATATTGGGGATTTTAGGGTTATCATTTTTGTCAATCTCTTGATTAAAAATCATTATAGGAGTTTGAAAGTAGGATTAGTGAAAGTTTTGTATCCACATTATTTATTGTTAGTCTAAATCTTTGATGAATGTTGTGCAAATAAACTAATATATATTTTTGTTGGTGGATTGGTGACTTGTTGTAGTTCTTGGTAGCCTACTAAAAGAATAGAATTTGAACTTAAAGTTAAAAACTAAAGGTCATATAAGTTTATAGTTAATTCTTAAAGTAAGCTTCAAAAGCAACTATTTTATCAAGAAAATTATATTTTCTAGTTGTTGTTTACACTTTAAAAAGTTTAATATTTGTGACTTTGTTTGTTGACATATGTTCTAATCTATTGTCTTTTTTCTATGTCCTTATAATAGATTATAAATCACAATGGAGAGTAGAAGAATCAAGAAGGGGAAAAGTAAGACATTAGATTCGTTCTTCAAACCAAAGGAAGCTACATCATCAAGTTCAAAGCAACCTCCTCCCTCTAGTAGTGATCAAAACATTTCTAAACGCCAACAAGTTGAAGGTAATGTTAACTCTCTTGAGAGAGATCCAGGATTACGTATCCCGATATGCGAGTACCTCATTAATGAAAGAGATGAAATTAGACGTGCTTACATCGATTTGAAACCATATCAACCAACTATGTCAGATTATCGAAGAATACAATTTGGAGATCAATATCGCCGCTTCCAACTTAGTTGGTTTGACAAATTTCCGTGGTTAGAGTACTCTATTACAAAAGATGTCGCATATTGTTTTCCGTGCTTTCTGTTTGAAAACAAGAATCCTCGTTATCCTGCATTTACTACCGAAGGATTTCGAAGTCGGAAGCGAGTAAATTGTAAGAAGAAATGTCCTTTTTTGGTGCATGTTGGAGGTTCTAATTCACCACATAACAATAATGTGAAGGTTGTTGAAGATTTGGAGAATGTAACTCGCCACATCGATAAAGTAATGAGTACCCAGACCTTGGATCATGTTCAGAAGAATAGGTTGCGGCTTACAACATCAATTGAAGTTTCACGATGGCTTAGTTTGCAAGGATGTGCCTTCAGAGGGCACGATGAATCAAAGGATTCGAAAAACAAAGGTAATTTCCTTGAGATGTTAGAACTATTTAGAAGGACAAATGATGGTCTCAAATGTGTTATTTTAGATGATGCTCCACAAAATACAAAGTATACTTCACATATGATTCAAAAAGAACTTTTGCATATACTTGCTAACAAAGTTAGAAGGAAGATTCGTCAAGAGATTGGGGATGCAAAATTTTGTATTTGGTTGATGAAGCTAAGGATGTATCTAACAGAGAACAAATTGCCACAGTACTAAGATTTGTTGATAGAGAAGGTTTTGTACGAGAGAGATTCTTTGATATTGTGCATGTCAGTGATACGGCGGCTGCAACGTTGAAGAAAGAAATATCGGATGCCCTCGCTCGATATAATTTACACATCTGCAACATGCGAGGTCAAGGATATGATGGTGCTAGTAACATGTGTGGTGCATGGAATGAATTGCAAGCACTTTTTTTTGAGAGATTGTCCTTATGCATATTATGTCCATTGTTTCGCTCATTGACTACAGTTAGCATTGGTCGGAGCTGCTGAAAAAGAGGTATCAGTTTGGTCATTTTTCTCACAGTTGAATATTGCTGTTAATATTTTTTCTGCATCTCCTAAACGTCAAGCTGCGTTACATGAAGCTCAAGTTGTTGAAATTAAACATATGATAGCTACCGTCAAACGTGTTAGGGGTAGAGGTGCAAATCAAATTGGTACATTACAATGGGCTGGAAAGACTCGTTGGAGTTTCCACTTTGAGTCCATTTGTAGTGTAGTAGATTTATTCAGCCATTTAATGACGGTTCTTGGGAACATCATGACTAGGGATTCTCCTAATGATATAAAAGGTGGAGCCCGTGGTGCTTTGATTGGAATGAGAAGCTTTGATTTTGTATTCATCTTGCGTTTGATGCAGAAAATTATGGGGGTTACTGATTTGCTCTGTCGAGCCTTACAAGAGAAATCTCTAGATATTTTGTCTGCAATGAATTTAGTGTCAACTACTAAATATTTACTTCAAGAATTAAGAGAAAAGGGTTATGATTACCTTTATGAGGAAGTGGTTGTAGTTTGTTCAAAGTATGACATTACAGTACCCGACATGGCTTCTTAGTATAAGTGTTCCACGGGTTGGTCTTGCCAGCAAAAAGATCTCATTACAATTGATCATCACTACCGCTTTGATATATTTAATGCCGTTATATATTTTCAAGTGGAAGAGATCAACAATAGATTTAATGATGAGTCCGTTAAACTTTTAAAGCTAAGTGTTTCTTTGGAACCTCGAGATGGTTTTAAATCATTTGATATTGATAGCATTTGTACTTTGGCTGAGGAATTTTATCCTACTGATTTTTGTGAACAAGAGATGCATCATTTGAGAAGCTAGTTGAATTATTATAGGCGAGATGTTCTTTCGGATGAGAGGTTCCAGAAGATTTCAACAATTGCTGAATTGTGTCAAAGATTATTCAAGACCAACAAGTCATCAATTTTCCATTTGATTGACAGGTTGCTTCGACTTGTTTTGACTCTCCCTGTCACTACCGTAACTACAGAACGAGCATTTTCTGCTATGAAGATTGTAAAGTCGGTGTTACGTAATAAGATGGAAGAAGAATTTTTGGCAGATAATATGGTGCTCTACATTGAAAGAGAGTTTTCTGCAAGTTTGGATGTCGATTTAGTAATTGATGAATTTTATAGTTTGAAAGACCGTAAAGCTAAACTTAAATAGTATAAGGATATGTATTTTTTTTATCAATGTATTTTTTTTATCATGTACGAGACAATAGATACTTCTCATTCTAATTTGCAGGTTTAATATTTTTATTTTGGTTTTTCTTTAAAGTTACTTAAGTTAATAGCAGCCAGGGTGAAATAAAATCCTGGTTCCGCCCCTGCTTTCAAACACAAATTCAAATGATGCTTTCCATGCATGTCTAGCCTAATTCACTATATGACAAAATATCATCATTTCTAATCCACAATAATACATAAGAGCCGAAAAAAAGGCGAGGGATCTAGAGGTGGTGCACGCCCAGAACACAACTTGGTTGTTGGTTTAATTACGCACTTACGAAATCCCGTTCCTAGTGATACCGCCCGCCAGTGCCTATCTAACATAATTTACATACAGTAAGACGAGGCGCACACACATTTTTACTACATGATGAGAACGCAAAATGGCCCTTTTAGGTAGTTTCTTTTTTCTTTTCAGGACAATTTTTCCCAAAAGTAAGTTAGAGAGAGAGAGAGAGAGAGAGAGTTAAACGTTTTGTCATTATATCACAAAAAATGAAAACAAAAATGGTCTTCTATAAATGGAACCTGTCATTTGGGTAGGGGTGTTTGGGCCGGGTCGGGACTTTGGAGTCCGACCCGACCCGGGAAAAACCCGGCTCGTTCCCTTCCCGGCCAGACCGGGAAATTGATCCCGGTCTGGATCCCGCCGGGAGGGAACGGGATCCAGTTTGGATCCCGTTCCCTCCCGCGGGATCCCGGGGTCCAGTAGGTTTTTTTTTTTTTTTTAATTAATCCTGCTGCTCTTAATTTTTTTTTTCTGTTCTATATCAACACAAAACACACACAAGCACACACACAGAACACAATCATCATTTGTTTTGCCTTGTCAGATAGCCAATTCATACTACTTACTGTCTTTGTTCCATGAAAAAGCTTAATGGTGGTAGCTAGATTCTTATCTCCTTGTCAGTGCTGCAAACCATGATCACATTTCCGCCTCTGTTCTTTTCCTTTTCCACTGTTTCATGTGTTGGAATGTCTTCTAATTTAGTAGAGTGTAAAATTGTACATGTCGAATGAAAGTGCTGCTATTTAGGAATCTCTGGAACCTATCACTTATATGTAGTTGGATTTCTGAATCACGATTGTGATTGATTCTCTGGCCATTGCATTTTAAATCCTTTGTGCTCAGATGGTACAGTTTGGAGTAGAAGATTTGAGTTGTAATTCTGTGGTGCATTAGTTTTAAGTAGGTGCTGAAATGCTGCAAAAGTTTGCATCTTATGTCACTTGAAAACTTGTTTTTCCTTTCTTTTTTTCAGCTAAATTTTGTTTCATCTCATTCCTTTTTGGTTGTATAAGAAAACCGAGTATGGTTTTGCTCGTATATGTCTACGTGGGGGTATAAGCATATTGGGTTGTGAATAATATTGACTGGATTAGTTCGAGACAGTATGAATCGTTTGAAGAAGTTTGATGTCAATTTTTCGCGGATACTGCCCGCCGGGATCACGGGAGCCCTCCCGTCCCGACGGGACTCCCGCGCCACCGGGAACAGTGTTCCCGGCGGGAGGGACGGGAACTGCTCAGCAGCTCCCGTCCCGGCAGTTCCCGGTGGGCCGGGGTCCCGTCCCGGCGGGACCCCGGCCCATAACACCCCTACATTTGGGCAACTCCAACCCATGAGATGAGTATTGGGCTCATAACCTCACTCAATAGCCCCACCCAACACCACACTTATTAGGCCCATCTTTCATCCATTTGTGATTTATTCCTTCCTTACTACTGTTTCTCTGTGTGTGTGTGTGTCTGTCACACACAACTCAACTGTAATAAACAAACCTGACTCTCTCTCTCTCTCATTTGATTCTTCGCTCGTCAAATCTCAAAAAAACTGACCCTACTTAAAACCCACAAACCGTTCTGATTTCTATTTTCATTTGAAGAAGAATAAAAAAATCAGCTTTGATCTACTGCACCTGGAAAAGTTTGATCCCAGGAAGAAAAACGGGTACGAGGTTGTTGTTACATTCGTTATTCCAAAATTTGGGTACAATTTCATTTTTTAGTTCACCTGCTATTTATGGTTACTCGTTAATGGCCCATTTTTCTGTTAAAGTTGAACAGTGGGTTTTAAAATTCTGTTAAGATTTTCATAGAGCTATAATTGCTTGTTTGCTGCCAGTACAGTACAATGTGTGTATATCAATGCTTTTTTGTACGACTTTGTGGGGTCCTGTTTTTGTTGTCGCGTTTTTTGTATAGTAGCTAAGGGCTTTTTCTTTTTCTCTTTTCTTGTTTTTGGTTAAAGTGGTTTTCTTTTTGCAATTGACTTTTGATGTGACTTTCATCGGATCGAAAGTCAACTTGATTTTTTGGGAGATTTGATACTCAAAATTAAACATTGTTGTTGTTGTTGTTGTTGTTCTTGTTGTTGCTCTGATCTTTACTTTCCTAGAACTGCTAAAATACTTAGCAATGTCGAATGTTAAAGTACATATAATATATAACCTTGCACTTGGAGAAAGAATGTTCTTCATAACTTTGAACGTGGATCGTCTTATATTGCGATGGTGTTCGTGTTGTTTAAGGTGGAGAACTGTAATGCCGGTTCTTTTATATGTAAGTAATAATGAACATGGTTTCTTGTCTAGCCAAAAATAGCTTCTCTTTTCTTTCAATGTAAAAATATTCTGGTTTGCTTAATATCCGTGGCCCAGATATTTTATCCGATTTATTTAACCGTAAATCTTGTTCTAAATGCCTTTTGGCCTAAACATATATATATATATATATATATATATATATATATATATATTTGCTAACTAACTCGACTATAACTGTAAGTTTTGGGGTCCGGAAGGTGGGGCTCGGGATGAATATAATTACTTCACAATTTAACCTGACAGGTACTATGATCCATTTCTTCTCGAACAAAGTAATGCTTAATTTGTGGCACCAAACCATGCTTCGTGTAACTAGCTTGAATTTATTACACAAGTTACAGAATTTATCTTCATCTGTAGATTGATTTTAAGACAATAAGTACAAACCTTTGCAACTTTGCGCGGAGATTGAACTAGCCTCCTCTCTGTCAGATTATCATATAATCTTGTAGAAGTCTTGCGTAATTTCGGCAATATTTGTACGTTTTCTTTGCGACTAGCAAACTGCTAATGCTGCACCCTGCTATGTCTTTCGTGGATATTTTAATTATCTCATGATGAATTAGCATATAGAAAACAAAATGACTATTGTAAGAAAAACTAGCGAAGTGCTCGTTATGTGAGTTATTTCTTGCAGAAATAATTTCTAATCTAGAATTAAACCGAGCGTACCCTGTTAAGGCATATCTGCACTTTGGTTAAAAACATTGCGACGGGCGTACGCCACATTGAGCATCTTTGGACAGCTTTAAATTTTTCTATTTTGCAAGTCCCATACATGAACTTATTATTAAACGAGGAAAGATGTTCTGCTGATCTACATAAAATAGTTTGTTCTGATGCTGGCTTGACAATGCAGGTGTCTTTAGCGTTCACCTCTGTTGAAGGATCGCCAGACTGGAATATGGAATAGCAGCAGTAGCTGGTAAAAAAAGCTGCTGCCTTAGGGCGAAGGACAAAACCAATTGACTCATTTTCATCTTTTATATGCCTAACTATAGTCTCAGATTGCTTCGTTTCTACTGTTCTTATAGCTGACCTGCCTTAGAAGCTTCTTCTGAAGAGCATTATCCTCACATATCCATTTTTTCCTTCACGTCGGACTATATATAGGTGTATCTTCAAGTGTGTTTAGCATCTTCAAAAATCCCGATCTTGTCACTCTATATGCCTTAGCAAAGTATGACTTGGTAGCTGTTTGACATTAAAAAGGATAAACATGGCCTTTCATTCGGAGGAAGAAAAAACTGAGGATTATCTTTTCAAGATTGTCTTGATTGGGGATTCAGCTGTTGGTAAATCAAACTTGCTTGCTAGATTTGCCAGAGATGAGTTTTACTTGAATTCAAAGTCGACTATTGGAGTAGAATTTCAGACCCAAAAGATGGTAATAAACGGGAAACAAGTGAAGGCACAGATTTGGGACACTGCTGGCCAGGAGCGATTTAGGGCAGTTACATCTGCTTATTATCGAGGCGCAGTTGGAGCACTTGTGGTCTATGACATAAGTAGACGCCAGACCTTTGAAAGCGTCAGCAGATGGCTTAATGAACTTCAAAGTAAGCATATCTTTATGGTACTTTATTCACAAATGTTATTATGCTTAACTAAATACCTCAACTAGCATTAGAACGGCTTCATAGTAAAAGATAAGATTTTTCTCGCTTGAAATCCGAAATTCCTGCTAGTATTTGCTGCTGTTACTAGCAAGTTTCCACTTACTGAAAAAAATTAGTTCCAGCGCATAGTAATTTGCGTAGAGTGCTCCCTATGGCGCCTCGGTGATTTGATCTCTATGAAAGTGAAAATAGTAAGGATAATTACAAAAAGCATCTCAAATTGTATGAATAACTACATGAACACCCTTGAAAGTTGAGAATTTTAGGTGTACACGTCCTTTGTGGATTGTAATCTTATACCCTTGAAGTTTGGAAAAACTTACAAACAAACCCCCTCTTACATGTTTTTGAACTTCCTTGTAATTTTTTAAGTGGAGAGATCTTTGTGATTCCACCAAGCTAGGGGCGTATCTCTAAAATATGAAGGAATCTGTTATATTGGATCAATTTTCCAGCAAACCATAGTTGATGTCAACCGGTATGAGCTTTAAAGATAGGATTGTTGATGTAATCGTGCATTGCAGTAAGAAAATCGATTTCTCAAAAATTGTGGCGCTTCTGTAGTTCTTGAATTGATAAGAATGTTTTAACTTTTGGTCAGCTCACTCCGACATGAATGTAGTGACGATACTGGTGGGCAACAAGTCGGACCTGAAAGATGCTCGGGAGGTCACAACTGCCGAAGGCAAATCACTAGCCGAGACTCAAGGCCTATCCTTCATTGAAACGTCGGCCCTGGACTCCTCCAATGTTAAGGCTGCCTTCCAGACAGTCGTGACAGAGATTTATAACATCTTAAGTAGGAAAGTTATGCAATCTCAAGA
This sequence comes from Linaria vulgaris, assembly GCA_948329865.1. Taxonomy (NCBI): domain Eukaryota; kingdom Viridiplantae; phylum Streptophyta; class Magnoliopsida; order Lamiales; family Plantaginaceae; genus Linaria; species Linaria vulgaris. Next base: position 80,484,179 of record OX415252.1, read on the forward strand.
ACTGAAGCCAAAAGATTCAGGTTGGCTGACGAATGGAAAATCGATAGTTTTACAAGCTGATGAGAACCAGGAGGCAGTTGGACAGGGTAACAGAGGCAAGTGCTGTTCCTCGTGACGGCTCATTACACATTTCTGCTGAGTCGCGTTTTGAGGTGCCGTTTTGGATGTACTGTTATTTTCTCACATTGTTGAGGTACCACATGTTGGTGTTGTATTATTGTGAACGGTTTGATGTTAATTTGGTAGCCCAGCTTTCTCAGAGTATTTGGGACATTGGAAATTATGATACTTTTACTTAAATTGTTTTAAACTTTTCGGTTTTCTTCACAACAATCCTTTAAACAACATTTTATCTTTTGTATCGAATTGGACATAAATCATAATGCATGTAGATACCGGCATAGACTATAGAAAGAAACAATGAGACTATTAAAAGAGCTCGATATGACTACTACTTTGCTGTTCTTTTATGTTTGCATAAATCTGAGAAAGCTTAACCTTATAACGTATTGATACAACATATCCAAAACTATGACCAGGCCTGAAGCAGTAGTGATACAACGTATCTGAGAACATATCCAAATAATCCAACACCTTATAACGTATTGATATGTTGGATATTGATACAACATATCCAAAACCTTATAACGTATTGATACAACATACCTGAGAAAGCTTAACCTTTGCTGTAAATTTTTTGTAACTAACTTTCGAATTACAAATTACTTGGTTTGAGATTGGTGGGGTGCGCCAGGCCTGAGCAGTAGTGCAACGCTTAGGCGACGCGTGAGGGCCCCAATAGCAAGCTACTGTGATGGACTCTCCCCCTTAAAAAATTAATTTAATATCGTGTGGGCCATTGGCCCACATATCAGATATTAAACTGATAAGAACAGATACTACACTTGATCTTAGCCAAAAGGCCGAGAAAGGTATGAACTTCAACGTTAACAGAACGGCCCAATTTATACTCTCTTCTCTCAGACATTATTTTGTCATTAGTGATGTGGGATACTCAAAACAGATATTAGTGCCACTGCCATTAGGGGTGTTTGGGCCGGGTCGGGATTTTGGAGTCCGACCCGACCCGCCGGGTTTTACCCGACCCGGGAAAAACCCGGCTCGTTCCCTTCCCGGCCAGACCGGGAAATTGATCCCGGTCTGGATCCCGCCGGGAGGGAACGGGATCCAAACTGGATCCCGTTCCCTCCCGCGGGATCCCGGGGTCCAGTAGGTTTTTTTTTTTTTTTTAATTAATCCTGCTGCTCTTAATTTTTTTTTTCTGTTCTATATCAACACAAAACACACACAAGCACACACACAGAACACAATCATCATTTGTTTTGCCTTGTCAGATAGCCAATTCATACTACTTACTGTCTTTGTTCCATGAAAAAGCTTAATGGTGGTAGCTAGATTCTTATCTCCTTGTCAGTGCTGCAAACCATGATCACATTTCCGCCTCTGTTCTTTTCCTTTTCCACTGTTTCATGTGTTGGAATGTCTTCTAATTTAGTAGAGTGTAAAATTGTACATGTCGAATGAAAGTGCTGCTATTTAGGAATCTCTGGAACCTATCACTTATATGTAGTTGGATTTCTGAATCACGATTGTGATTGATTCTCTGGCCATTGCATTTTAAATCCTTTGTGCTCAGATGGTACAGTTTGGAGTAGAAGATTTGAGTTGTAATTCTGTGGTGCATTAGTTTTAAGTAGGTGCTGAAATGCTGCAAAAGTTTGCATCTTATGTCACTTGAAAACTTGTTTTTCCTTTCTTTTTTTCAGCTAAATTTTGTTTCATCTCATTCCTTTTTGGTTGTATAAGAAAACCGAGTATGGTTTTGCTCGTATATGTCTACGTGGGGGTATAAGCATATTGGGTTGTGAATAAGATTGACTGGATTAGTTCGAGACAGTATGAATCGTTTGAAGAAGTTTGATGTCAATTTTTCGCGGATACTGCCCGCCGGGATCACGGGAGCCCTCCCGTCCCGACGGGACTCCCGCGCCACCGGGAGCAGTGTTCCCGGCGGGAGGGACGGGAACTGCTCAGCAGCTCCCGTCCCGGCAGTTCCCGGTGGGCCGGGGTCCCGTCCCGGCGGGACCCCGGCCCATAACACCCCTAACTGCCATCCCACTTGGTGTTTTTCTTGTAAGTGGTGATTAAATAAAGAAACGAGATGAATATATTACAAATTTACAATCCTACTAATGTGTGTATATTACTATTTTTACATCATATAATTATGACGATAAGTATCAGTAACTAGACGAGCTGGTCCTTTTTTTTATATCTCTACATTGCTCTTTAAGTGTTTTGGTTTATCAGCAGATTAGTCATCTTTCCCAATCATATGTAGCAGAAAAGAGCCTTAATTCCTATCATTTTATATAACAATTTGGCATGTTATTTATATTTATTCATGGACTTCTATATTAATAATTTTACAAATTTTAGCTCTAATTATATATGTTGCTATATTTCCTTTTGTAGATTTTTAATATAATAAATATAAGTATGTAGACTCTGTCGGACGTATATTTGCATGATAAATTGTTATTATTGTAAATTAAAACTTATTTGAAATTTAGGATTCTTGAATTTGACCAACAAATGATATTTAGTTGTTTTGCAACTAAAATCGTAATCCTCAGTCTGTCCTCGCTAATTGTACTCGGTTTCGAAATCCGCTTAGTGTTAACATGTTGGATGTTATTCCATATTTAACGGATTTATTTTGGGGTTGGAACGCCCTGCCCGTGATTCAAAAAGCGATGATTTTATAAAGGAGAACAAAGATACGAGAATATTCCTTCCTTTATTCACTGAACTTCACTCCTCAATTTTGTTTGTATATGATTGTGTGTTTTTCTTCAATTGATCACCTCCCTTTATATAGAGTTTGTTAGGGACATGTGTCGTTATGCATGCGTCTTAGTAAGGTACAGATGTCGCAATATGTGTAAAAAGTTAAGATAAGGTATATCTTTAATCTACTAGATGCTGACTAGGCTGATCTTTGCCTCTTCCGATAGCTCTGGGGATCTCCGAGGGCTGTTCCTCGGGGTGCTATTTTTCGAGGGGGCCTACATTTAGTAGTGACTTGATGGACCAGTTAGGACATTCTTCTGGTGGTGTTGTTGCTTCGGTAAGGCTTCATTCTGGTGTAGGGGTTTCTGTATATGTTCTTCGAGGGGTGTTTCCGTCCTTGACTATGGCTCTGAGGGCTTGACTTGGTCTCCGAGGGCTTTTTTGTATTGGCCTCCGAGGGCTTTTTTGTATTGGCCTCCGAGGGCTTTTTTGTATTGGTCTCCGATGGCTTTTTGTATTGGTCTCCGAGGGCTTGACTTGGTCTCCGTGAAGTGGTACTTTCTTGTCCAAGTCCTCGTAGTGTGCTTTCCAGTGGCACTTGTACTTAGATCTGGCTTTGTTCTGAGATTTGGTCTTCTGAGTGATGTTCCGAGGGCAGTTTATGTTGAGGAGTGTTCAGCAAGGAAACGTTCTCGTGAGATTATGAGACTCGGGGTCCGTTGTGGTCCCTCTTGGTGCATTGACAGATATTGGAGTCGCGCGGATCCATCGGGGTTTACTTTTTTTTCCGATGCTGCGTTGATATCTCTTTTTTATTCGTCGTTGACTTTTCAAGGGACGCTTAGGTGTCTCCTCGGATGTTCCTTCGTACCAATTTGGGTCAGTGACCGAGGGGTGTGGTAACATCCGATGGGCCTCCTCATTGGGAGTGGGTACATCTCATCGGAAGTACTCGTGACAATAGTATTATCCATATATTAATTTCTATATTTAGGACTAATATTCCTTTTAATCTCATATTTATTTTTTACGGTTAACACTAGGCCCCCCAAATTTCGATCGCCTTCGTAGAAGCGAGGGAAATTTTATTTCGTGCCCTCAGTGAGGTGAGGGGTTTTTTTAATTTTTTCTTCGATGTATTTATTTTCGGTATTTTTCCGAGGGGGTGCGTATATATTTATAACTATTTAAAAACGGATCATATGGAATTTACCTGATTACCCTTGGGGGTATTGTTCTCAAGCACGCGGAGGTTTCATAGCATTTTTTGCAGGCAGCCGATGACGAGTTTCAAAGTTCAAAACATTTGAGCATTGGTAACGGTCAGATTTTCAACCGTGTGGCGCGTGAGCGAGGGAGATACGTGGAGCTTTAAACATGCTCCACGTTTTAAAAGCATCTGACCGTTGTCCGTTTTCTGCTATAAATAGGAGCACTATTCACCCTTCTTCTCACTTTCATCTTTCACTCTTTCGGTAAATTCTCTCAGATAAAAAATCTCTCCACCTCTTGCATATTTTTCCTTTATATTCACGCGCATCTCTTCTCTTTTCCTTCTCGTAAAAATAATTCATCTTTCTTTTCGTTTTTGCACAAATGGCTTCTTCCACCACCACCGATCCCATCGCGGTTTCCACCACTTCTGGAGCTACCGCTATTGTTGACTCTCAGGCAGGTATGGGGGGTGCTCCAATGGGGGTAATTACCCGCAAATGAAAGGGTGAAACCTCTGCTGTTATCAAGGGCGGCGCTGCCTCTACCAAGTAAGCTAGGGTTCCAAAATTGAAGAAGGCTTTTGCTCGTGATTTCGCCAAAATTGAGCAGATTCAAAGCATCGCTACTCGTGAGCAGGTATTGGAACTGTTCACATCAACGTGGGCTTTCCAGAAGAACATGGTGTTCCAGATTCTGACGAAGGATGAGAGGGCATGCTACCCACCCCAGGGAATGGTAATTGTTTACTTTGCTCAAGTAAAATATGGATGGCATTCGTTTATGCTGCCTTTCTTCTGCGAAGTATTTAAGGCGTGTAACATTAGCCCGAGTCAGATGGTTTCGAACGGATTTGCGGCTCTCTGCATTTATGTTTTTTGGTGTCAAGTGAACGGGTTGGAGTGTGGGGTGGATCACTTCTTTTCCATATTTGATGTGGTGATTTCACCTGGGGGGTTTCCCTTCTACCACGTTCGTCACCGGGATAATACCAAAAATCCCACGAAGAGGATATTGGATGGGTCGATTAGTTCTCACAATGTCTGGAAGAATAAACATTTTTTGTGCAACCCGCTCAAGGTAAATGGGACATGCCTTTGGACTGGAGAGGGGGTGCGGCTCCCGTGCGCACTATGGATCAGGAGATAGTTTTGTCCCCAGTGATTTCTCAGCAGCTTTTGATGGAATCAGACGACTTTTTAATGTTGTTCGAGACGTCCGGGCTTCATCATGTGGTGTTCACCGATGATGCTATCGAGAAGCCACTCTCTATATCTTCCGAGGCCCTAGATCTTTTCAGTAAGCATTTCGTTTCTGCTCTTGTCCTTTTTTTTGACATAGGAATAGGTTATAATTATACTTGTTGGCTTTTGGGTGGTGCAGATGATGTCTTAGCGAATTACTTTTCGCAGTCGGGCCCTATGGAGCCTGTTCTGAGCTGTATTTCCAATGCTCCGGAGGAGGGTGACCATGATGAGGAGGAGGTTAATGCTCCCGAGGGTGTGCACATTGGTTCGGAGACCAGAGGATTACGAGGATCATGCACCCTTGTACATAGATGTTGCGGGGGTGATTCAAAATGCGGTTCCATTACGCCAGATAGGTCCTTACTCAGCTTTAGCTCTGGTGCCGGTCCCTGGATCCGATACGGGAAGTTCTCCGAGGGATTTAGAAGAAGAGATCTCTCCGAGGACTGGTGGGGAAGATTCTGCTCGGGAAACCGCCGAGGTAGTGGTCATATCTTCCAGGGATCCATCTCCCGCTTCTCCTCGTGGAGTTGAGGCTCCTTTGCACATGTCTCCGATAGTTCCTAAGTTCTCGGATAGGGCAATGTCTAAGCCTACTCCCCTCGGTGAGTTTTAGCTGGTCCTTAATAAGATTTTCTAAAATGTTTAAAGGAGTTAGTTCATATACTAAGGTTCTCTCTTTCGGTGCAGATATCGTGGATAAGGGAAAGGCTCCGATGGCAAAAGGGTCTTCTCTTTTAGGTAAGCCTTCTTTGCTTACTTCTTTCTTTTCCGCCTAATTATCATTCCATGACTTTTCTAGTTTCATTCTCTCTTCTTACTTACACATATTGTCTTTGCAGAGGAGGATTTTTAGGCGCAGTTTCTCAATCCCGTTCCAGAGGCTTCGTTGGGTGACTCCGAGGACATTCACGAGGAGTTTTATCCGTAGTTCGATGACAGGGATGCGAAGGTGGAGATACTGAGATCGTTGGTTGGGGAGGCGGGCCTGTCTACAGCTGCTGGAGGTCCTCGGGCGGTATTTACCGACTCGGATGTGGTGACGCCAACTCTGGGGACCATTCCTCCGAGGGGTCACGTCCCCGTCACGCTTTCTCCGAGGGGCCTCACCTTTCAGACTCCGTTGGCTCCTCGTAATCTGGAAGATCTGCCCTTGATGCAGGTTCTGGAGGAAGCTTTCCAGGAGATTCTTTGGTTCTTTACTTCTTCGAATGCAACCCATGCCGATGGGTTTCATTTTATGCATACGAGCCTTAACTGGATGGCTCTTATGGTAAGCTTGACCAATTCTCTTCTTTATTTCTGTTCATCATTCTTTTAGGTAATTGGTTTTAGACTCTTACGCATTTTCTTTCCTTTTTGTAGGTCGGAAAAATTCAGGACGCAGCGGGTGCAGTAGAGCAGGGGTATCACAAGGAGCTGGAAGAAGTAAAATTTCCCCGAACGCAAGTGGCGTCCCTTCTTTCCAAGGACAAAGAGAGCAAGACGAAGAAGGATATACTCCACACGAAGATTTCGGATCTCGGATTTCTATGGCAAGAGGCCCAGAAGGAGAAAGAGAGTTTGCGACTCAAGTTGGAGTGGGCGGAGGCTGCTTACGAGCGGGTGGAAGCGTCCGAAAAGGCTGCCAAAGAGCGGATTACCCTTCTGGAGAAAGAGAAGAAAGAGTCCGAGGAGACTCTTAGGACTCAAATTGTTGTTTTTTAGGGGGAGAAAGCCGAGGGTCTGGCAAGGGAACGGGAGCTTCAGGGGTTATTGGGCCAGCTCACCGATCGGGCTGAGTCGGCCGAGGAGAAGTTGGCGAGGTCCCTGTCTCACGAGGAGGTGCAAGCTAAGATTGACGCGGCGGTCCAGTTCGCTCAACAAGAGACATTTAGACCGGAAACTTTCGCTAGGTCGCCACACGAGCTTTTAACATGCCATATGTTATGGGGTTATTTGGAGTGTGCTAGACTCGCGAAGTCACTATTGCGGTCGGACGTGGACTTCTCCAAGTCCTTTGACCTTCGTAAGCTGAAGAGGCCCTCTTTCGAGGATTGTCGCGTCCTTGTGGGGAGATTTAGTGGCTTGTTGTCTCTCCGGGATTCTCCTGCACCTTCTCCGATGCATTCAACAAGTAGCCCAAGTCCGAGGTCCAGTGGCTCAGGAGGGGTACTATCACCGATCTCTCGTATGGTTCCGATGAATACTTCTGCTGAGGCGACGACCCCTTCGTACTCCGCCTCGCATCCGTCAACCACGGGGGCATAATCTAGGGCTTTTATTTTCTTTATTGTAACTTTTTGTTTTCGCACTCTATCTTTTTCTTTGCAAATGTACTTGGTTTTCCGAGTGCTTCTCGGCTTCTAAGTGAATAAACAGTTATCTTATTTCGCTCAATTTTGACTTGTTCTTCTTTTGCCTCGTTTAATTTTATCATTTACGAATACTCTAATTATTTCTCCAATATAAATTGAATTGAGAGAGATGAGGATAAAACTTTAATATTGCTGACCAAGTTTGCCCCTAAGTAGGACGTGTCAGCCTGCATGGCCATATTAAGTATGTGTCCTCCTTAAGAAGGAGCATTTTATTGACACGTGTCCCTTACTTTAGATAATGGAGGGTCAAGTCTAATTCTTTAATCAAAGGGTAATGAGTATATAGGTGTTAAGTATTTCAGCAGATGTGTTTATATTTATCCTGAAAAGAAGCTCACTAATTCCCTCGCAAATTTATATTTTTACCTTCACTTTAGCTTGTTCTTGTCTTTCGATTCTTCTTCCTTTTCAATTTTCAAATAATCGTGAAAAAGAAGAAAATACTTACTTCAGGAGATGATGCCCCCGCATTATAGGCGAGGAGGATCCGCCTCATCTCATAGTTCTACCCGGAACTCGGTTCGGACTCCTTCGTTGTCGCTAGGGGTACGCCATGCTTCTTCGGATAACTTTTCTTCCCGGAGAGACAGTTTACAAGATGACATAACTGCCATTTTAGGTAGTTCTTCGAGGGGAGCAACTTCACGGTCTTCTCATACAAATTCTCTTAGGATGAATCACATTCGAGAGGTATTCATGGGAAGAGGATCTTACACCCTTGCGGATCAATCTTCGGTCCTTGATATGCTTCCCTTGAGTCCCTCAAAGTTAATGGGCTGAGGCCGTGTCGGGACTGCCGCAAGCAACGAACACAAGGGGTCCATTATGACCCTCTTTGCCGAGTATAATTTGGATTATACTAAGTACGATGTAATCGTACCGTTCTGTGATCAGAAGGCTTACGATCCCCCCTCAGGCTATTTAACAGTATACTGCGACCAGGTACGCTATGGGCTACGGGCGTTTTTCCACCATTTTCTTCAAACCCTTTTTTGCTATTGCCAGCTATGTCCCAACCAGCTAACGCCGAACTCCTATTGTCACTTGGTGGGGTATATTCTTTGTTGTGAGCTCTTGAATCTCCCTATGACTCCTCATCGGGTGGGGGCTATTTTTTCCTTGCGCCCATGTTCGGGTGGTCCTCCTTTCTTTAGCCTGGTCTATCGGGAAAACATTAAAGCCTTCACTCATGTATCCAACCCTTGCTCTTGCAGAGGGGATTGGAGGCGGAGGTTCTTTTTTGTTCGTCCGAAGAGCCAATCAGCTAATTTGTGGGGAGTACCTCTCTGATGGGGTTTAGGGTATGTTACCCCCAACTCCCAGAATGTGGTGCGTGAGGGGGTGGCTGTCCCATTCCGGGTTATTCTCGGGGACTTATGACGTGAGTGGTTTATTGGAGTTTCCTGAATCTATGATCTTGGCGCGACTTCAAGAAGGGGTAGAGACGTTCAATCTCCCCGTTCAGTCGCTTTGTCATAATTTCTTTTTTTTCGTAAGTTCTTCTTCGGGTCTTTGTCATCCTTAGTGTTCTTTTCCGCTTCGAGCTCATAATATGTTCTTCTTTGTGACAGGTTCGGAGATGGCCGCATTTGCGATTGAACCTTTTGACAAGGCTTTTTTGACGCAAATATCATATGATGATTATATTTTGCCAGAAGAGAGTGATTCTGATCTTCAGAGTTTTGTAGAGGTGATCAGTCCTTCCTCAGAAAAGGAGGAATCAGAGGGCTTTGCCTATCGCAGCCCCCAGTGAACATTCGAGCTCCTTCTGTTGTGGGAGATCCGATCTCCACCCTTCTCCGAATGGATTTTACGATCCCTCAGCGGGTATTGCGTCCTTCTCATTCGGTAGAGGTGGGCGTTATTAATATGGTAGAGGAGGACTTCCCTCCTTCTGTTCCGGGCGGATCTCAACCCTTAGGGGAGGGACTGGGTCGCGTTGCTCGACTGCCTCTCAAGGGAAACCCTCTTCTCGCGGAGGTACCACCCTTCGGAGAGGGTGGTTCCGCTCCTACGTCTTTTTCAGTTATGGACTTTTGTCGAAATTTTTTGAGTGGACTTTTGAATGCGACGGATTGTGAGCTAATGAAGATCCTCCCTCTATCAAGCCTTCAGGATTTAGCCTGCAAGGACTTGTGCGAGGTATAGTAGTTTTTATTCGTTCTATTTAATACTAACCTTTTTACCATCTCTGTGGTAATGATCTGCCTTCATACAGATTTACATAGTTCTGAATGCCATTGGATCCCGAGGAGATTCTTCTTCTGATCTCGATTTGTTCTATCACCATCGGGATGAGCTGGAGAGGGGTTTGTTCGAGGCTAGCGAAGAGATAGCTCAGCTGACTGCTGAAAGGGAGACCGCTAGAGATGTTCCCGGAGAAATATGGCAATCTGAAAGGAATAAATCTTGGGAGATGGAGCGCCAGTTGGTGCTCGAAAAGGCCCGGGTCCTGGGTTTAGAAAAGAGGATGGATGGTTTGAAGGACCAGATACGGTTTTCCGACGAGCGGTTGGTGTGTGTCACGAGGGAGAGAGATGTGGCTAATCAACGGCTGCTGGAGACTACTCGTACCCACGAGGTGGCACTAGTGATGGATCAGGTCCATGTAGTAATGGAAGTGGTAGGTGCATCTAGCCTTCGTGAGTCCCTTCAGGGTGAGATGCGCCATTTGGTCCGTATAGGTTATCGTTTGTGCCGAGATGCGGTTCATGCTTTGCCAGGGTTTCCTTTGGGCTTGGTCATTTATGATCTTGACATCCGTAGGGTCTTTACAGAGGATTCTTCTTCGGCGCTTGAGGATTCGGTGATTCCGATAGATGATCCAATTTTTTTATTCGATGAGCAACATCGTCATTTTGTCAGGAAGGGAAGCGTCTAATCGAGAATGCTTAGTTTAAGCGGGGACAATGTTGATCTCTTTGTATCGGATGTGATCCAATATCCCTTTGGGGTGAGGATTTGTTGTTGGTGCTAAATGTTTTGTATTAGTTGTTTGTATTAGATGGCTCCTCGGAGTCAGGTTGTTGTGATGACATTTTCGTAGAGTCATCGTTTTGTTTTGCAACCTTTTTCTCCCCTTTTTTCCTTTGATTTTTGTATCGGAGCCTTCTATATATAGAAACAACTTTTTATTTATGTACAACTGTTGCATTACATAAAGCATAGTACTTTATAAGATTGATTGAGTTCCAGGTGTTGTGGAGCATTGCGCCTTCGGAATTGGCAAGAAGATAGGTTGCGGGTCCTATAATTCCTGCTATCTTATAGGGTCCTTCCCATCGAGGATCGAACTTGCCTACGTTATTGGAAGCTTCAACCCCTTTCATCAATAAATCTGTAACTTGAAAAGTTCTAGGTTTTACCTTAGCATTGTAGTATCGTGACATCCGGGTTTTGTATTCTTCCATCCGGATGGCTACTCGGGGTCCTCTTTTCTTCGAGTAGATCAAGGGCCAAAGCTAAGTTGGAGCTGTTGGTTACTTCCTTGTATTCTCAGACTCGCCAGCTCTCTATGGAGACCTCCGAGGGTAGGACTGCTTCGCACCCGTAGGCTAGGCTGAAAGGAGTTTCGCCTGTAGAGGTGCCTTGCATGGTCCAATAGGCCCACAGTATGCCATGTATTTCTTCAACCCCCTTGGCCTTATGCCAATCGAGTCGGGCCTTCATGTTCTTCAGGAGGGTTCGGTTGGTTCTTTCTACTTGTCTGTTTGTTTGGGGATATCCCACCGAGGCAAAGCGGTGTTTGATTTCCCAGTGGTCACACCACTTTTCTAATTCTTGGTTCGTGAATTGTAGGCCATTATCACTTACCAGGTTCTGAGGGATGCCAAAGTGGCACATAATATTCCTCCATAGGAAGTTGATGACGGTGCTCGCGGTGATTTGGGCTAGGGGTTCCGCCTCTACCCATTTAGTGAAGTAGTTAACTACCACGAGTAGGAATTTATTTTGTCCGACATCGGGGATAAGTAGTCCCACTATATCAATGCCCCATTTTGAGAACGGGCAAGGGGTTAGATGGGGTTCCCACGGGACTGCGGGCTGATGGACCCGAGGGGCGTAAGCTTGGCACGGTTTACACCTTTCGGCATGGTTTTTGCTATCTTTATCCATCGTGGGCGAGTAATAGCCTTGCCGAATCAGGCGTCCGACCATGCTTTCACCGCTGGTATGGCTTCCGCATGTCCCCTCGTGGGTTTTCGCTAGAGCTATTTGAGTTTCTTCTTCATTTAGGCATCGGGCGTGGGGGCAAGAATATGTCCTTCGGAATAGTATTCCATCTTTGAGAAAATATCGAATGGTTTTCCTAGATATTATTCGTTGTACGGCCTTATCCGTGGAGTATCCCTCCGAATTTTGCAAGTAGGCTTTGATTGGGATCACCCAACTGGATGAGGGATCCATAGTGGCATTCACATCTTTACCTTCGGTTTTCTCGGACTCGTTGATCTGGAGTAGAGTGATCCTTCGGGTATGGATGGCAGCCATTTGACTGGCCATTTTAAATAAGGCGTCTGCTTCATAGTTTTCTCCTCGTGGAATTTGGGGGACCTTGTACTCATCGAACCATCCTTGTCTTTGATGGACTACCCGGAGGTAATCCTGCATCCTTTCTTCTTTGGCCTCGTACGAGCCATTGACTTGCTGAACAATCAGCTGAGAGTCGCTATGGAGGAGTATCCTTCTTATTCCACCTTCTTTTGCGAGCCTCATCCCGATGAGAAGGGCTTCGTACTCGTCTTCGTTGTTGGAAATAGGGAAAATCATGCTCATCTCAAATGTTCCTGTCATAGACTCAACAAATTTGTCTAAAGTAGACTTGTTAGTAGAGCCAAATACTATATCATCCACATATATTTGAGCAATGCATATATCAGAGCTTTTTCTAAGGACAAACAATGTTCTATCTCCATCTCCTCTATTGAAACCTAGGCCTAATAGAAAATCAGTTAGCATCTCATACCAAGCTCTAGGGGCATGTTTTAAGCCATACAAAGCCTTTTCAAGTTTGTACACATGGTCAGGACGGTTAGGGCCAGCAAAGCCTTTAGGTTGTTCTACATAAACCTCTTTGTTAATTAAACCATTCAGAAAGGCACCTTTAACATCTATTTGGTAAAGTTTAATCCTAAGACAGCAAGCAATAGCAAGGAGTAATCTAATTGATTCTATCCTAGCTACTGGAGCAAAAGTCTCATCAAAATCTATACCATCTACCTGAGTATAACCTTGTGCAACCAACCTAGCTTTGTTACTCATAATTACACCATTCTCATCAGTTTTATTTTTGAAAATCCATTTTGTACCTATTACATTCACATGTGATGGCCTAGGTACTAGATTCCAAACTCCATTTTTGGTGAATTGTAAGAGTTCCTCTTGCATGGCATTAATCCAGTAACTATCCTTAAGAGCTTCAGTTACATTCTTAGGTTCAATGGAGGACACAAAACAAGATGCATTTTCAACAGTACATGAAGAAGACATACAAACACACAACTTAGCCATATCCTTGTAATTTACCCTTTCTTTATTGTGTGTTCTAACTCTTTCAGTAATTTGACCAATTACTTGAGAGGTTGGATGATCTCTTTGTATTCTAAGAGGGGGATCTCTTCTGGATACAGGAACCACTTCATCTTCAGAATCTGACAGCACAGATGTTGGCCTAACATTGGGGGTTTCTGGTGTTAAGTCAACATTTGTTCCAGTTTTCAGTTCAGCATCTCCAGCGTCTGTGTTCAATGTTGAGTCCAATGTTGGAGTAACATCTGAACCAGTGACTTCTTCAGTACCTGTAGAAACAATTAAATCATCAAATATGACATTCACTGATTCTTGAACAGTATGCAATCTTGGATTGTAAACCCTGAAAGCAGCACTATTAGGAGAATATCCAACAAATATACACTTTTCACTTTTGGGATCAAATTTGCTCAAATAGTCTCTATCTTTTAGCAAATAGCAATTAATACCAAATTCATGAAAGTGTGCTACTGTTGGTTTTGAACCCTTCAAGATTTCATAAGGTGTCATAGTAGTACCAGGTCTAAGATAAACTCCATTACTAATATGACATGCAGTATTCAAAGCTTCAGTCCAGAGTTTCTTAGATAGGTTTTTAGAATTCAACATAACTCTAGCCATCTCTTGAAGTGTTCTATTCTTCCTCTCAGCAATCCCATTTTGCTGAGGTGTCTTAGGTGCTGAAAACTCATGGAAAATGCCTTTAGATTCACAGAAATTAGCAAAGTTTACATTTTCAAACTCCTTTCCATGGTCAGACCTAATTCTTCCTACAGAAGTGCCATAAATATTCTTAATACTAGCATGCAAAATTTTGAATGTGTTGAATGCCTCTGATTTTTCTTTCAAAAATTTAATCCATGTATATCTTGAAAAATCATCAACAATAACAAAAGCATACTTCTTACCATTCAGGCTACTAACCTCAATAGGACCCATGAGATCCATATGTAGCAATTCAAAGCACTTATTAGTTCTAGGGTTAGTACTCCGTACCTGAAGTGGTGGATGAACAGCTTTTGTTTGTTTACCTTTCAGGCAGTCTTCACAAACAATTTTACCTGGACTAGTCAACTTAGGCAGTCCTCTTACAACGTCTAACTTCTGTAGTTTCTCCAGATTCCTATAGTGCACATGTCCTAACTTCTTGTGCCACATGACAGATTCATCTACCTTGGCATGGTAGCATTCTGCTTCATCTTGAGCAAGATAGCAGTTATCCTTTGATCTTGTACCTGTCATGACACGGACATTGTCACTATTAAACACATCACATGAACTTTTATCAAAAGTAACTAGCAAGTTATCATCACAAAGTTGACTTATGCTAATTAAATTTGCTTTCAATACTTCAACCAACAACACATCCTTGAGTGGTGGAAATCCTTCAACATCCAATACTCATTTTCCAATGATTTTCCCTTTAGTGCCTCCTCCATAGGTAACTGTTCCAACAATCAAAGGGATTACATTTTTCAGGTTGTCAATGTTTCCAGTCATGTGCCTTGAACATCCACTGTCAAAATACCACTTACCTGCAAGGTTAGAGTAAACAACAGAGAAGACAACATTGCAAACAATTTTAGCCTTAAGAGTTTTTATCTTCTTAGTCCAGGTTCTACTTTTATGTCCTTCAGATTTGTTACCTAATGTTGGGATAACATTCAGATCAGAGGTTTTCCTAACATTGGTACAGCTATTAATCACTGTTTTCTTCTCAATCACAATTTTATATTTTTTACAATAAGGCTTAATGTGACCAGGTTGAAAACAATATTGACAGATAAAAGTAGGCATTTTCACAGTGTTGGAAGAGATTTCACAACTCAAGTTATTGCTTTCCTTGATAAAACCATCTTTCAAATAGGCAGAATTAACATCTTCAGAAGAAGGTTTCTCAACATAGCCCAAACTATTTTTACCTTGATTTCCCATACTCAGCACTTCATCAAGCAGAGATGTAGAAGAGTTCCATTTGTTAATGGTATGTTCAGCTTTATCTAATTTTACCTTTACCTCTTTCAGCTCAACCTCAGTTTTGTCAAGGTCTTTCTCATACAGTTTCAGCATCTCCTTCATGCATCCAATCTCTTCCTTCAAGCTTTTGTTGCTCTTGATGAGTTTGTGATTCTCAACCACCAGTTTGTGGTAGATAGACTTCAGGTCTTCAATGATTTTCTCCTGGGACATTTCACCTTCAAAGAAGTATTCTTCATCTAGATCCACTGTGCCATGAAAACAATCAAAGTTAGATTCATCAAAGTAGGACGCAAGATAAGGTTCAGAATCAGTATCATATTCATCCCAATCTGCAAAGAAGGTCTCCTGTTCTGATGTTGGATCCTGAATGTTGGGGTAACATTGAGATCCGAAGCAGTTCAGGGAGTCTTCTGGTGTCCAGTCAATCTGAGTGAGTAGCGCAGCAGTTTGAACCTCTTCTGATTGTTCTTCAGCTTCTCCAGAACTAAAGTCATCTTTATTAAGATCATCTACACAAACCCAATGAGAATTTCCTCTTTTTCTAAGAGTGTTAGCACATTCATTAGCCATATGACCATATCCTTTACATTCAAAACATTGAACATCTTTTAATTTATCAGCTTCTAAAGGAGTAGGTTTTGATGCCATGTACTTCACAAACTTATGAGGTAATTTCTTATAACCTGGGGAACTATTACTAAGGTTCTTTTCTTTACCTTTTCCTTTAAGATTCAACTTATTGAACTTCTTAGTAATTTTTCCATAATTTGAAGGAATTATTTCAAAATCATCATCACTTTCATTGTCAAGACTAGGTCCTCTTAAAGCAACAACCCTATGTTTGCTAGGTTGTGAGGCAAGCTCCATCTCAAATTCTCTAAGAGTATTCATCAAAACTTGAAACTGTAGATTAGCAAGGTTTCTAGATTCACTAATTGCAATTTTCTTGAGAGCAAATTTAGATGACAGTGTTCTCATAGCTTTATACACTATTTCTTGATTAGTCATAGCAAAACCTAGATTTTCACATTGGTTAGCAATATCAAGAATTTTTTCAAAATAACTGTCAACACTTTCATCTTCTCCCATCTCAAGTTTTTCAAATTGCAAAAGCAGTTGTCTATATTTAGAATCTTTAACAGCAGAATCTCCTTCACAATGTAATTCAAGTATATCCCAAGCATGTTTGGCTTTTGTACAATTCTGGATTAACTTGAACATGTGATGATTAACCCAACTAAAGATAGCATTAAGAGCTTTCTCATTAGAGTTATAGAGACTTACCTCTGCTGCTGTCCAATCTGCTTATGGTTTTGGTACTAGATCACCTTCACCATCTCTTGGTAATGTTGGAAGAAAGTATCCATTGATCACGGATTACCAGGCTCGAATATCAATAGCTTTGATGTGAGACCTCATCCTGATCTTCCAATATGCATAATTGAAGCCATCCAAAACTGGAATCCTGTTGGTATTCGGATTGACACTGTCCATGGTGTTGTATCACCTCCAAACCACCAGTGTAGTCGGTGTTTGGCTCTGATACCAATTGAAATTGTAGGACCGTGGATTGACACAACACTTTTTGAGAGTTAAGCTGGAATTGCCTTAACTCTATTTTGATCTTCTTGATAATAATAATGTGCAGCGGAAGTAAGAACACAAGAAGATATAATTTTAAGAAGTTTTCAATATTATTAAAAACTTTCGAGCCTTAGGCGAAATAACCATAAAGGTTTTATCAAAAACGTTCCTCACAACAATTCACTCACGCTCTTTGTTGATCGGACTCAACGAAGCAGACAAGTAAGAACTACTTAATTTCTATGGACTAGACTTAAGCAGTTGATACAAAAACTTCGCAAAACAAAATGAAGACAATACAAAGAATAATTAATCTCTTGGATTATTGGCACGATTGTCTTGTCTTCATCTTGATGAACTTCACATCTTTATAGATTTCTTGAGTCTTGAACGCCAAGATGTGTTGTTCACAGTTTTTGTAACTCTTGTTGTTTCCTTGTTGAAAATTGCCTTCTTTGTGAACTTCATATCTTTCCAGAATATGTGTTTCCTTCATTACTGATTTAGCAAGGTAACACATCTTCTTCAATTCGGAGAATCCTGGAAAGAATCGCGTCGCAAAGAACAACTCACTTGTTTCCTTCTTTTGAAACCGTGTGAGTTGACTATTCAACTTTGCTTGAATTATGGAAACTTCAAGTAAGGAATCTTCCAAAGCTCTTCCTTATGTTTAATATACTTTCCTGGACATAAACATAAACAACCAAAACCGTGGAACTTGATTAATAACTAAATAAAGGCAAAACTTAATTTTGGCAACTAAAGAACAGTTTTCGCACAAGCTCTCGGCTTTCAATGTTATCCTCAATGTTAACTCAACATCGTCTAACATTTCACTGTCTAACATTGATTCTCGAAAAACTTCACTTTCAAGGTTCAAGGACATGTCCTACCTATCCTATGCAGGCATAGACCTTAGAACTCTACCACCACATGATGTATGCACGATCGTTCAATTTCATTCATGTGGGGGATTGTTGGAAAAATTGGTTCAAGGAATCAGGTTTTTGTACAATCGACTTTAGGTCGAGTTTGGTACATGAGTGAATGAGAAATTGATGCTCAACGTTGACTAATTAAAGTCAAAAATATTGTATACAATATTAAATATTTCTATTTTGCGTAAATAGAATTATGTAATTTTCTGCTATATTTTATATACGAAAAATAATAAGCATCAAAGAGATAATTAATTATCTTAGGAAATCTTTCCATAAGATTTACCTATCAGTTTTTTTATAACTGAAACGTGTCTACGTTCATCCCAGATCTTTGCAAGATCTGTAATTATCTTAATTACCTGATTCATAATTATCTTAACCACGTTTCTTGGTGGCGAAGTCTTCCAACTTTCTCCCCAACATAGTCTATAAAAGGGGCCGCTTCCCATAGAGTTTTTATCATCGAAAACAAAAGCATACATACATAAAAGATTTTTCTGCGCAGCCAAAATATTTTTCTCATTGTGTGGTGGTAGAGGAAAGTTACAGTTCGAGTTCGCGGGGGCAGTCCTTGCTTGTGCACGCAATTCTGCTCGTAGTCGTGTATCCTGAATATTCGCTCACGTTTTCTCAAGCACGTAGAGAGGGCGAATTTGTTTTAAGGAAACTGAAAGGTCCTCGACTTCTCGTTTCTTCGTTCATCCAATTCCGATTGAGGTTTATTTGGTAACGGTAATTTCGTATCATTGTAATTTCTGTTGTTTAATTTTCGTCAATCAATTTCGATATCTATGTTCGTTTATCTCAACTATGGTGCTATATCTCTAACAAAAACAATTGCCATCAATATTGAAAAGGACATAAAACAATTGCGAAAAAACATAGCATAAAGGTAAATATCAATAAAAATGATGGGTCACACGACCACGGACCAACTATTTAACATCCACTTATTTATTTATTTTATATATTATTATGTTGTTAAAAAAAAAAAAGAAGAAGTCCTAGTCACCAATTTTCATGGGCTCTTCTTGAAGAATTCTTACATGAGAGGATAGTATATAATATATAACATTAGCCACTATATATGAACCCTCAAGTTCAACCATATATTTACCCATTTTTGGATGTGAAATCAATCCTCCAACTGGCCACACCACACTCTTTTAATCTCTCTCTCTCTCTCTCTCTCTCTCTCTATATATATATATATATATATATATAATTCACAAAAGAAATACTATAAATATATATAAAATCTTTTGGCAATTGTGTAACAACAAAAGACTGAATTTTGGTAAACCAAAAGGAAAGAAAAGGAGAAGAAAAGAAGAGGGCAGCCTCTCTTTTCTACTTAAAACTCTGCCTGCCTCATCCCAGATCTTGAATTGGGCCCATTTTGTTTTTTGGTGAATATTAACTCATATCTAATCAAATATGGATCATTTTTTTGATTGCTTGGAGTGAAAGTTTGAATCTTTGTTGTGTTTTTTTAGGTGGGATTTGGACTGTTGATGCTGTTGATTTCGATCTGTTAGAGATCGGTTGGATTGAAACATTGGACATTTTTTTTTTGTTTTTGATTTAGCCTAAGTAGCAGAATCTCACCAGGTTTCTGTTGTGTTTTGTTTTATTGAGGTATGTGAATCTTTGTTCTAACTACATTATCTTGTTTTGTAGTGATGCTTTTGTTGTTGTTTTGATGAGTTCATTCGTTATCGGGCTAGCTATGCACGTACTGAAATTTAAGTTGCATTATGAAGTGTATCTGCTGATCTGTATTGATTCTCACTTGCTTGTGTTTTATTGAATTATGGATTTGGAGAATGTGGATTATTTGGATTTTGATTTACGGTGGAAAGAAAGCTGCGTGATTGTTTGTGTTGTGTTGACTGTGATTTGACTGAATGATTGACAATCAGGTGCAGGGGAGAATGGAAATGGATCCCGGGAAGTTGTTCATTGGCGGAATTTCCTGGGACACCAGTGAGGAACGTCTGAGAGAGTATTTCCAAGCTTTTGGTGAAGTTGTGGAAGCTGTGATTATGAAAGATCGTACCACTGGCCGTGCCCGTGGTTTTGGTTTCGTCGTTTTCGCTAATGCTGCTGTTGCTGAGAAAGTTGTCAGGGAAAGGCATGTCATAGATGGCAGAACTGTAAGTTGTGCATTCTTTTTGAGCTTTAACCGATGCATACTGCTACTTGATTTTGCAGTTGAATGTATACACACCTGTTTCATAAGTTTATATTGTATAAAACCTAACTGTTGGTTGATAAAATATCGTGTTTCTTTGCCGATCACGTTTTAAATAGTTTTTGGGTCTCCTATGCACAGAGCAGACAGATTCTTGTTTTGTTATCAGTTGTTTAGTGTGTGTGGCATTTATTCGGATCAATTACTGGTGTACTTGCAACATGGAGATTCTATCCTATGTGCACTCTGAAGACATAAATTATTAGAAGAAGCCAGCCTTTCTTCAAAACAGATCCACTCTCACGTTCTAAAGTAATTTTTCTTTCAATTTTCTTTTGTTATAAAAAATAGTGAAATTCTTGCTGGATCTTGGCAATTCTGATGATTGTTGTGGATACGTCTAATAAGCGTCATGTAATATTCTTGAGACCGCCACAATGTTGCAATAAGCCTAGGAACAGATATGCTTTACTGGACCAGGAAACAAATTACCTATACTAGGCTGTGCCAGCGTGTTGTTTTACGTATTCTGGTGATAAAAGTACAATGTCGTGATGTATACAGATTAGAACCATATATATATGCTGATGCAGTTATGCTAGCATTTTGGAGAAGCTGACCATAGCAGAGTGAATCTTCATTTGATGCGTTTAGATCAGTCTATTTTTGGTTCCAAAAATCTCTGATCATATGTCGGTATTACAGGTTTCATCTCTTTGGGGTCTCATAGTTTGAAGTCTCTCTGGTTTTATCATAAAAATGTATGTCACTTTGAACCTGTGTTAAAAAGTCTGACTAAATTTATTTACAACTTGATTTTTGTGCTCTTTGAAGTTGTCAATTGCTTATTTTTAATTTATTTATGTTTGCAGTAGAGGATATTAATCTCTCATTTCTCGACACCTGCAAATACATAATTTGTTATACTTTATCTTGCTCATTTTATTTAAGAACTTGGGAATAGGCAAATCACTTATCACCTTCAATTCTTCAGGTGGAGGCAAAGAAGGCCGTGCCTAGAGATGATCATCAAAACTTTAACAAAAGCAGTGGTAGCATCCAAGGTTCTCCTGGTCCTATCCGTACAAAAAAGATTTTCGTAGGAGGTTTAGCGTCTACCGTCACAGAAAATGACTTCAAGACTTATTTCGATCAATTTGGAACAATAACAGATGTTGTCGTGATGTATGATCACAACACACAAAGGCCTAGAGGTTTTGGGTTTATTACCTACGATACTGAGGAAGCAGTGGATAGAGTTTTGCTTAGAACCTTTCATGAACTCAATGGGAAAATGGTTGAGGTAAAGAGAGCAGTTCCAAAAGATTTATCTCCAGGACCTTCCAGAAGTCACTCGTATAACTATGGTCTTAATAGGGTGAGCAGTTTACTTAATGTTTACTCTCCCGGATACAACTCGAGCTCCCCTGGTGGCTATGGCATGAGAATGGATGGTAGATTTAGTCCTGTTAGTGTAGGTCGAAGTGGATATCCTCCTTATAGTCCCTCAAATTATAACATGGGGCTGAATTTGGATTCTGGGTTTGGTTCAAGTTATGGGGCGACCGGAGATTCTGGATTAGGATACGGGCGTGGAATGAGCTCGTTTTATAGTGGAAACTTAAACCGATATGGTAGTCCAATTGGGTATGAAGTGGATAATAGTGGAAATGGTCCTTTTTTGAACAATCCAACCCGAAGCGCATGGGGCAATGGTAATCTCAATTATGGTTCGAATTCTGCAACTTCAAATGCTTTTGCTGGCTCTGGAACTAGTAATTTGGGGTTAGTCGGGGGTTTTGGTGGTATAGGAGAGATTTGGGGTTCATCTCCTGTTATAGCTCAAAACAGGGGCAATGGTTCTTTAGGCAGTGCAAATGTTGGCTATGGCAGTGGGGATTTCGGTGGCAGAGCAGGTTATGATAGAAACATTGGAATTACTGATGGGAGAGTGATATCACATTCTGCTGGAAATAACGTTCGTGACGGGCCTTTTGGGAACTTATATGGGGGTGAGTCGTTTTATGAGAATAATGCTTGGCGTTCCTCCTCTCATGAGCTTGAGGGTTCTGCCACTTTTGGTTTTGGACGTGGTGCTGCTGCAAATATCAGTGTTATTAAAACTGGATCTGACCGGTCGGTCGAACCGGTTTAACCGGTAACCGGTAGCTTGGCCGGTCCGGTTGAATTCCAGAACCGATTACTTTAAGAACCGGTCAAATTTGGTAAGAACCGGGAATCGGTGACCCGGTTTGTATATTACTTTAAAAAAATTTAAATTTTTCATTGTAGTGGAGTTGAACCTTAGACCCCTAGGTACATATTAGATGCTTTAACCAGTTGATCTATAATAGAATTGATAGTCTTCACACTTATTAATATATATATAATAAATAGTTAGAATATACTTTTTTCATATTAAACAAATATATTATGCTATTATTTTTATAAATTTAGTAGTATTATATTATAAAGCATCTCTGTTATGTTCTTTTCTTCGATATAGTAGATGTTCTTAGACTAGTATTATTTTTTTCCGAACACTTTAATAATTAGAATTCATGAAATATTATGCATATTTGTTTAAACTTAAACTGTAGTTTAATCTTTTAATTATTATATGTTAATCAAATACTCTAATTTAATTTTTTATTTTTAAATAACAAATTAACTAAATGAATTAAATTATGAGTTTTATAATTAGAAACATATCAATTAAGAGTGAAGAAACAAATTTATAACTTCTCGTTTCCTAAAATTGATACTAACAAAATTGTGTAGCAAGATATATTTTATATATATTTATGACTTTATAATATATTGTACCATACCGGCCGGACCAGTGGTTCGACCGGTTCGAACCAGTAAAATCAGTAACCAGTGAGATTATCGGGTCAATGTCCGGTCCGGTTCTGAAAACACTTGCAGATATAGCACTTGATATTTCAGTTGGTTTTGTTGGGGATTATAGTGTTAATGCTAGGTCAAACAGAGGTAAGTAGTCTATATTTCTTTATCTACGCTACAGAACTATGGCGATTATAAGAGTTCTTTGATCAAGAAAACGATTATTGTTTAGTATCTTAAGCACATGTATGAATATTATGATAAGTATGTATCTGACTTTTTTTCTGTGTTATTATCTAACAGGAATCGCAGCATAGGACATACTTCTGGATACTTAACGATATGTAGGCGTTATATACCAAGTGGAACCAAAAATGGAGGACCATATTGTACTCGATTTCCTCGCTGGATAGCTTTCTGCTTAGAAGTACTCATCGAACTAATTGATGTATCTGTTCTAAAAGACGTGCCAAGCATTTTGTGCAAGGTTTGAACTTGAGCTTTTCGATATAGGTTTTGTTTCAAGTGAATTGTTTGGGTTATGAAATTCGGCTGTGGGATATACTCGACAGAACGTTCCGTTAAGTGCATCTTTAGTTGATGTGGTGAGACATAAGAGGCAGGCTCTATTCTTTTGTGTAGGCATTTCGTTTGCTGTAAGTTAGAAGAAAAATCCCGTTCTTCGGGCTTGTTGATCAGTTCTTGGTGGACTGAACGATACACTTTGTTTTCGAGGCTAAGCCGTGACAGATTAATTTACTAAATGGAGTCGTTGCTTAATTTCCTTATTGTAGCTTTATGCCTTTATATTTCATGTCTTATATCCGTATCCTTCCTTATATATAGGACGCGGGTCGACAATTGTGATTTGATGGAAGAAAGTATTAGTATACAAGGAAAGAACATATATTAAGCGGAGTTCGATACTGAGTGATTTGATTAATATATATATATATATATATATATATTGAGTGAATTAAGAATTTTTTTGTTTATTTTCTTTTCTTTTCTTTTCTTTTCATAATTAGAGAATTTAGAGTTTCATTTAAACAGAGCGTGCGGAACAAATTGACTTTTATAATAAAAGAGAGCAAATTAACTTATCACTAAATAAAAACAGTTCTTATAATCAAATAACTTTTAATTAGAAAAATAATATTTCCAAGAAAATATACGTAAGTTCAACTAAACTTACAAAAGAATAAAAAAAACCTACATGAATAAATATGATAAATAAACGACACACCAATATATCGATAAATTATATATATATATATATATATATATATATATATATATATATATCCAAATGGTTTTCTTTTATTAAATTATCAAGTTTACATATATTTGCACGGTTTTGGAGGAAACCAAATTATCAAGTTAGTATCATGATTTCTTAGTAAGTTAATGTACATTAAAAATATCATAAGTAATAAATTATTTCAGTTTAATCGATATGCAATAAGAAGATCGCAAATTATTTGATGAGTAGTAAAGAAACAACAATTGATGGAAATATGTTCAATTTGAGGGAGAAAGTATCATCATCACGTATACATTTGGCTTTCAATTCTTCAATAGATGGCGCCAAGGTTTATCAACTTAAATTCATTTAGTTATACATCCAAATCACAGTCAAACACTTGATCTCCTGCCATCATCAGCCATTGTATTCTTTTCCATTCTGTAGTGAATCTCATCTTCCATAATAAGACTAAGCACTTGTCTTCCACCTGCAGTTCGCTTCAGGTCGTTGCGATAGCGCTCAAGAGGCTTGACAAGTAACTCGTAGAGACTGGTAAAGCCACATATCCGAGTCATTTTCAACGCTTTTTGAATGACATAGTTTCCAAATTGATCTAGAGCAAGGAAAATAGTAGCTCCTTTACATTGTAGTATATCTTCAACCACATAATACGCCCCAAGGCTGCAAGAGTCCAAGCATTTCTCTACCACATGGCTGCCTTCTTTCTTCTGTGCTAACAACACAAACTGACCTCTCAGGCGACTGAATATCTCAGCATTAATCATTTCGTTTTTAAGATCGAGTACGTGCTGAACGACGTAGTTCCTGGAGAGAAACAAAGAAGGTAAGTTTTATTTCTACGATGAAAAACGTTGTTTTACGAGGAATAACGGATGGAAAAGATGTTTAGTACCCAAATGGATCGTGCGAGAGGAAATCCGAGGCATGTGCAATTTCATGGAGAAGTCTAGTTCTTTGGTTGTCAGTAATTATATCGATAGCGCATTCGTTCAGAAATCTGCATCCCACTGCATCCACAGCCAAGCGTGTCGAAAAAAGTACTGCTTGTTCGTATAGTACCTGATGAGATCAAACACATCGCTTAGTATTTGATATACACATTACATTAACAAAATGCAACTGGGAGAACTACAGAACTAGAATTGTGAGATATTAGAATTACGATTACCTCGTTTGGTCTTTTGCCTAAGAGGTATAGGCACTGTTGAATCACAATCCTGGCTGTAGGATGTGTTGTTAAGTCATAGAATCTGCTTGCCAGAATACTCGTAATCGCAAAGGCATAGTCTGTGTTCTTTAACTTTCTGATGAGTCTCGCAATACAACTCGATCTGATGTCAAAACAACAACAAACAATTAGCCGTCATTTACATAAACTGAAAGTAGTTTTTTTTTTTTGGTAGGAAATCATAAGTAAGGATATTGGTCGTACCCTCGTTTACAGAATGCTGCACGTATGAACAGATCTCCATTTGACAAGATCTCATCAACAATCGGACTCAGCTGATACTCATCACAGAGATCAAGTACGTTGAGGAAGAGAGAATGTAGTTGCTTGTCAACCATTATCCGCAAGACAGAACCGCGAAGAACAGAGAGCAAACGCAGTCTCTGATCATGGTCGGCCCCTAAAAAGAGGTTCATAGCTTGTGCCATGTTACTTAAGTTTTGTTGAGCTTGGGCCCTCAAAGAAGCGTTACGCATCTCATCCTGACGTTTCAGTTCATAAATGGTACTCCTCATTGTCGAATTGTATCCATCATCGGCATTTTGATGATTCGAAACGCTATAACCACTTGGGACAGAGTACCAGGATGATGAACTACCATATGAATTCGTACAATCTTTATGGAAAGAGTTAGTTCTTGATTTTCTCCTTAAAGATTCTGCATTATGGAAATTAAAGAGTTATTATATACAATGAAGTTGGTTTAACTTAAAAATTTAAAATACCAAAAACCATAAACCTCTCTCCTAAAAGACTAATCAAGAAAGACTTAAAGTTGTAGTCAAAATTAAATCCTGTTATTTTCAAAACACACACACACGCACACATGAAAGAAGACGATATAGAGAAACTGAGAAAGAAGTTACCTCTATTATAAAGGGAATCATCAAAAGCCCAAATATTTTTACTATAATCAGAAGTGGAGTTTCTTTGCAGGGGCATTGCTGGAGTTTGTTGTTCATCGAAAACCGGGTGATGATCACGGGAGAAACCATCATCAAAGGTGGCATCTTTTTTCACGTTATTCGCAATTTGGGAAACTCGATTAGAGTTGATAGAATTTGATTCTTCAATATGGTCCTTATTAGCAACTCCATCATCGCATTGATTAGATATTGATAAGGAAACGTTAATGTTGTTGTTACGACGACCCTGAGAATTATTCTCAGTAATAGGGACTTGTCGTCCTTCAATTTGTAAACTTCCAAGGCGAACAAGAAAATCTTGATTACAAGGGCTTTTTCCCTTGTCGGGTTTCTCTGATGTCGAAGAAGACTCCATGCACGTACAATCAAAATATGCTCAAGAGATAAAATCACAAGGGTTCTTTTTTTGATTAACTTGTGGAAGAAAGACGAGAGAAAAAGCAAACAAAGATTATGGAAACTTGAAGTACTGCAAGTACCGTTAAGTATAACGTATGTATGTTATATATAGTATTATTGAAGAATCTGCAGGTTGTACTAATCCCGGTAGGACGCGGATTTGCCGTTACAGTTCGATGGAAATAAGGATGAAAGAAAGGCACGAGGTATATAAGGGAAGAGATTAGTAGGTGGAATACTAAGTCGAGTGGAACTAGAGTTCTATAACAGATCATGGTGCGGATTTTAGTTCCGAAACAAATTATTCAATTAATATTTGTATGTTAATTAAAATAATATAAAATAAGATGCCTAAAACTTACTGAAAGTAAATTACTACTATCTTACTATTCATTCTATTTTCAAATTGTTGTTTGTTTGTTTAAATTAATGGTATAACATTGAACAAATTGATTAACAATTGAATGGACAAACTAAATCTATGTTCCAAGAATCAATTTCTACTTACAACCAAATGTGTTAAACTCCCCAATCTATGGTCATTTTTTACAAACTGCTTTTGAACGTATCAAAGTCATATAAAAAATCCAGCCTATTCAGCATATTGATTTTGTTTTTTGTTTTTACTATCCGAAGCATTAATCAATTGTTCAATTAGAATACATGTATTCAATTATATCCATCGAATCATGAGAAAAACTTTACAAGATCGCATAAGTTGAATAGTTTACTACATTTATCTAAAAAAGGGGCAAATTCCATCCACTTCCGTTTATGGATAGTGGACTAATAACTCTTTAATTTCCATAATGCAGAATCTTTAAGTAGCAAATCAAGAACTAATTCTTTCCATAAAGATTGTACGAATTCATATGGTAGTTCATCATCCTGGTACTCTGTCCCAAGTGGTTATAGCGTTTCGAATCATCAAAATGCCGATGATGGATACAATTCAACAATGAGGAGTACCATTTACGAACTGAAACGTCAGAATGAGATGCGCAACTCTTCTTTGAGGGCTTTGGCTCAACAAAACATAAGTTGCATGGCACAAGCTATGAAACTCTTTGAAGGGGCCGACCATGATCAAAGACTACGTTTGCTCTCTGTTCTTCGCGGTTCTGTCTTGCGGATAATGGTTGACAAGCAACTGCATTCTCTCTTCCTCAATGTACTTGATCTCTGTGACAAGTATCAGTTGAGTCCAATTGTTGATGAGATCTTGTCAAATGAAGATTTGTTTATACGTGCAGCATTCTGCAAAAGAGGGTAAGACATACATCCTTAATTATGATATGCTATTAAAAAAACTACAAAAAGGCAATGATCTTTCAATTTATATATATGATGATGGCTGATTGTTTGTTCTTGTTATGACATCAGTTCGAGTTGTATTGCGAGACTCATCAGAAACTTAAAGAACACAAACTATGCCTTCGCGATTACAAGTATTCTGGCAAGCAGATTCTTTGAATTAGCAACACATCATACAGCCAGAATTGTGATTCAACAGTGCCTATACCTCTTAGGAAAAAGACCAAACAAGGTAATTGTATTTCCAATCTCTCACGATTCTACTTCAGTCGAACTTTTCCCAGTTGCTTTTTTAGTTAGTGTAATGTGTATATCAAATACTAAGTGGTATGTTTGATTTCATCAGGTACTATTTGAGCAAGCAATACTTTTTTCTACACGCTTGGCCGTAAATGCAGTGGGATGCAGATTTCTGAACGAATGCATCATCGATATAATTACTGACAACCAAAGAACTAGGCTTCTCAATGAAATTGCACATGCCTCGGATTTTCTCTCGCACGATGCATTTGGGTACTAAAAAACAAACTTTTTTATACTATACTTCTAGTAAAACAACTATTTCATCCTAAAAACAGTACTGATAAACTCTTTGTTTATGATGTTTTTTTCTCTCCCGAAACTATGTCGTTCAGCATGTACTTGATCTAAAAAATGAAACGGTCAATGCTAACATATTCAGCCGCCTGGTAGGTCAGTTTGTGTCGCTAGCACAGAAAAAAGAAGGCAGTCATGTGGTAGAGAAATGCTTGGAGTCTTGCAGCCTTGTGACGTTTTATGTAGTCGAAGATATACTACAACATAAAGGAGCTCCGATTCTCCTTGCACAAGATCGATTTGGAAACTATGTCATTCAAAAAGCGTTGAAAATGACCCGGATACGTGGCTTTACCAGTCTCTACGGATCTCTTGTCAAAGCACTAGAGCGCTATCGCAACGAACTAGTGAACACTGCAGGAGAGAGACAAGTGCTTAGTCTTATTATGGAAGATGAAACTTACGACAGAAAGGCAAAGTAAATTCATTGTGGTATATAAAACAGATTGGATGTTCATGGCAGGATATCAAGTATCTGAATGTGGTTTTGATAGTAAATCAGAAGTCATTGATTGATTTGCAAATCATTTTGAGTGAGTTGTAATTATTGTTGGATAATCATATTGGTAGTTGATTTCTTTTATCGATATACTTTCGAATCAAATAATTCAATTTATGTTATATAGATTTTATCTGAAAAATAATAAGTAACCAAACGGATATCTATAAATTTTTCAAACAGTATTTAATCATCAACAATTATAATACTTAATTATTTTGGATGGATCCAAGTAAACAGAACTTGCAAATCTAACTCCAAAATTTAATACTTGGTGAATAGGGTAAATTACATTAAACCTCCTAACGTATATTGTGTTTTTCACTTTCCACTCTAAAGTTTCAAAAGTAACAATGTACCATTTAAAGTATGTTGAATATCCACCTCGGACTAAACTCACAAACAAAAATACACAAATGTGTCCAAAATGAACGGCTGACCAAACATCAACGGGATATTTAGTATACATTAGACGACACATTGCTACTTTTGAAGTTTTACACAGCAAAGTAAAAAATATAGTATACAATAGAGGGGTTTGACGCGATTTATCCTTTATATATAAGAACGCTTGTTAGTCTAATAAAATACAAAAATAATACCTCTCACAATAGGAGAGATATTTCATGACCCAAGAAAGCATTTCAAAATAAACATGAAACTAAGATTCACTTCAAAGTTAATTGTGTTGTTTTTCACAAAAGACACCACGTTTACATGTGAAATCAACCACTCGAGCAAGTTGAAGGGGATTTACATCCCACCGCTAAAGTGATTAATCAAGCCACCTTTGAGTTTGTGAGTTTATTTCACTATGTATATCAATGATTTTATGATGTGTACCTCTTGACGTGGATAAACCTCCAAAATTTATCTCATTGACCAAAGCGAGGCTTGTGAGATTTCACTATGTATTTCAAGGATTTTATGATTCGTGCCTCATGATGTGGATAAACGTCCAAAATTTATCTCATCGACCAAGGGGGACTTGGCTTTAATATATAGGTGTAATTTCTATAGCTCGTCATTAAAAAAAACTTTAAAATAAGGAATTCAAGTAAATATAAACTGAAAAAGAATGTTATAAAATCATTTCATGTGAGTTCCTATGTAAACTATATTTGACAAACTTTTCTATCAG
Organism: Linaria vulgaris; assembly: GCA_948329865.1. Lineage (NCBI taxonomy): Eukaryota > Viridiplantae > Streptophyta > Magnoliopsida > Lamiales > Plantaginaceae > Linaria > Linaria vulgaris. Next base: position 80,514,258 of record OX415252.1, read on the forward strand.
TCTGTTTGAATTAGACCTGTTATGCCAAATAATATGCGACCTATAAGCTCGTGACGCGTGGCAAGTCGATGATGGGCCATAAATTTTTTATTTTTGAAATTGGATTATTAAGTCAAATTTGGGCCCTAAATCAACACTTGGGGCCAAATTGACCTATAAGCCCAATTAGAGTTAATGGGCTGTTAGAGTTGAGATGCTGTGTTAGAGTTGAAAGCCCTTGTTCGAGTTGAGGGACCTTGTTCGAGTTGAGATGTTGTGTTAGAGTTACAAGCCCTTGTTCGAGTTGAGGAGCCTTGTTCGAGTTGAAAGGACTTGTTAGAGTTGAAGGCCAAATTCGAGTTGAAGCCAACCAATCAGGCCTAAAAGGCCGGGGCCCATTAGCGTGGCCCACGCCTATAATTAAGTGTGGCTTATGCCTATAAATACCCGGCTAATTTTCATTGTTAAGGGGGGGGGGGTTTTCGGAGAAGCTTTAACCTAATTCGAGTTGAGATCCGAGTTGAGCTACATCGAATTCGGGTTGAGGAATTCGAGTTGAGATCCGAGTTGAGCTACATCGAATTCGGGTTGAGGAATTCGAGTTGAGATCCGAGTTGAGCTACATCGGATTCGGGTTGAGGAATTCGAGTTGAGATCCGAATTGAGCTACATCAAATTCGAGTTGAGGAGTTGAAGCTGAATTCGAGTTATTTTGCCCAGAATTCGAGTTGAGGGCTGAATTCGAGTTATTTGGCCTGTTTTGAGTAGTTTAGTCCGTTTTCAGCATATTTTCGTATATTTCACCACTACGAGGCCTATAATTGGCATTATAGACCCATTACTACTAAGGCCCATTACTGACTTAGGCATCGGAGTGCCTTCGCGGGGTCAGCCCCCGCCTAGTTCACGTGCCGTGTTTCAAGTGCAGGTTTCCCGAACTCAAAGCTAGCTTGGACCAATCAGGAGCTCGAGCTAGTCTGACGTGGAGTGATTAGTCAGCAGACGAAATTACCCCGCATCAGTGGCGCCGTCTGTGGGAAACCACTTAAGTGTACTGAGTTACAAACACACGTGACCACTCAAACATGGTTGTAGGCACCAGAGCTCACACTGCAGCTACTAGCCAGCCGCAAGGCCCTTCGACTCGTGTCGATAGGGACGGTAACAGGGATGAAACTTTTGTGACTGATACAGCATGAGCTCGTAGAACTGCTGCACCAGTGGAGAACCAACAGACCGATCTGGCGGTGATACCTCCTCTACCACCACAGCATGTGGAGCAAATAGTACAAACGTTGCAACAGTTGGGTGTCATACCAACCGTTGCTCCTCAGACCCAGCCAGGACTTCAAAGGAGGACCGAATTTCAAGCGCAGAACTCACGTTCGCGTGATCACCGATCGACTGGGGTAGCCCATCGGGACAGAGGTAGGGAGGAAGATGCGATCTCACGTTCACATAGAGAGACCCGTCAAGCCTCCTCTAATGTTCGCTCATTAAGGCATGCGGGCGGTCCGAGGCCTGAGGATGACATGAGAACCACTGACCCACGCATGAGGCGTGTGGAGTTGGATGATGAAGTGAACTCATATGATAGAGTTCATAGAGGAAGAGATACCGAGAGAGTAGACAAGCGTGATAGACATTATAGAAGTTTGGAAATGAGGGAGCGCCGCGAGGCTCCTCGTGAGTATAGTCCACCAAGATACGAGGATGGCAGAAGGAGAACGGGTGGTTATAATCAAAATAACACCAGGGTGTCTGAACCCTCACCTTTTTGTGAGGAACTACGAAGTGTGGTCCTGGGTAGAGGACATGATATCCCAAAAATGCCCAACTATGATGGGACAACAGATCCATCATCGCACTTGCATGTTTTGGATGGAATACTGAGCCTGGGAGGATTTGATGCTAGAATCCAGGCACGACTTTTCTCGATCTCTCTAGTGGGAGTGGCACATGAGTGGTTTGCACGTATACCTGCAGGAAGCATCTACAGTTACGAACAATTGCGTGACATGTTTAGATCAAAGTTCTCTACACTCTCGGTAGATCCGCTTGAGGCAGATTACCTATGCCGCCTCAAACAAGGCGAGAGAGAATCTCTGCGGGAATATATGAAGAAGTTTAATGTGGAGATGTTGAAAGTCAAAACGCCAACCCCAAGGGAAATTCGAGGAATCCTTTTCAAGACCTTAAGGAACAGGGCTTTGGCCAATGATTTAGTGCGAAACCCGCCCCCAACTATTGAGCTCATCATGGAGAGATTGCGTTGTGAGATGTAGGTGGAAGAACTGAATCAGTATAACAGAGGAGATTACAGAGATCCGGGAAAGCAGAAGATGAATGACAATAGACGTAATGATCGGCCTTGGAGAAGTGGTCCTGATCAAGACAGAAATGATAAGAGAAGGGGAAGATCACCTGTAAAGTATACTCCATTGAATGCAAGCATCACGGAGGTATTCGTTGTGGCAAGACAACAAGGGTTGACCAGAAAACCAAACAAAATTAAAGAAACTGAGGGAACTCGCAACTCCAAAGAATATTGTCGTTACCACGAGCAGTATGGTCATGACACTTCACAGTGTCGCACTCTCTTTGCAGAGATAGAACGTCTGATCAGAGAAGGGCATTTGGCCCAATATGTAAGGGATCACAAGAGGGAAAGTCCTTCGAGCAAAAAGCTTAGAACTGATGACTCCAGACAAAGGGATGAACCTAGAAGAAATGAAGCTGATGAACAGCCACTGAGAATAGAAAGTGCGCCTCTTAGAGGGGTGATCAACATGATATCTGGAGGGCCAGTTGGGGCAGATTCCAACAAAGGAAGGGAGAGAATCATGAGGAAGGTAAATCAAGGAGTATTCACCAGGAATACATCCCTTGTTGGAATGGTGGAGGATTTGCCAGACTCGATAACATTTGATGAGAAGGATCGAGAGCGATTAGATCCTCAGATGACTGATCCCACGAGCTTGACTGTCCGTTAGTAGTGACAATTGAAGTAGCAAATTACGCAATGAAAAGAGTGTTAATTGACAATGGAAGTTCGGCGAACATTATCTTGTATGATACTCTTATGAAGATGGAGTTAGGGCAGCTCTACATGGAAAAGGTAACTGCACTGTTGCAAGGATTCGGGGGAGCCACAGTAATACCAATAGGAATAGTAACGCTCCAAACCTCATTTGGGCACAATCCCACTAGGCGAACTCGCAATCTTAAGTACGTCGTGGTCGACACCCCTTTCACATACAATATGATAATCGAGTTGAGCTACATCGAATTGAGATCTGAGTTGAGCTACATCGAATTCGGGTTGAGGAATTCGAGTTGAGATCCAAGTTGAGCTACATCGAATTCGGGTTGAGGAATTCGAGTTGAGATCCGAGTTGAGCTACATCAGATTCGGGTTGAGGAATTCGAGTTGAGATCCGAATTGAGCTACATCAAATTCGAGTTGAGGAGTTGAAGCTGAATTCGAGTTATTTTGCCCAGAATTCGAGTTGAGGGCTGAATTCGAGTTATTTTGCCTGTTTTGAGCAGTTTAGTCCGTTTTCAGCATATTTTCGTATATTTCACCACTACGAGGCCTATAATTGGCATTATAGACCCATTACTACTAAGGCCCATTACTGAGTTAGGCATCAGAGTGCCTTCGCGGGGTCAGCCCCCGCCTAGTTCATGTGCCGTGTTTCCAGTGCAGGTTTTCCGAACTCAAAGCTAGCTTGGACCAATCAGGAGCTCGAGCTAGTCGAGCTAGTCTGACGTGGAGTGATTAGTCAGCAGACGAAATTACCCCGCATCAAGACCCCATGTGTTGTTCCACTGTGTGAATTAAATTACCGCTTAAAACTTTAGTTTAACTTTGCGCCTAAAGTTTTTGTTCAATTTTGCGCCTTTTACTAATTTAAAAACTTAATTTATCGAGGATCTATTTGTATACAATACTACTAATTGTTATCTACATTTCTTGCTCTTGTCGTTTACATTATAATACAATAGAGATTATCATCGACATTTGAGCATATACATCTTTTAAGTGGGATAATTTTATTTTATTTAAATTAACTTTTCTGCATTCAAATACTTATTTTTGAACTAACAAAAAGTCTTGATGTTAGTTTAATAATAATAATTTAATCAACTCCTTTCATCAACAAAATTAAAGATGCCCCCAACTAATAAAATAAAAAATTAAAGATGTCCCCACTAGGAGCATATATGCAAGTACGTATATCACTATCTTAGTGGGTCATTTTATTTGTATTTAGTTCTAAGAATTATACTTAATATTTCCTCAGATATCTGCTTAATATTGTAAGTACGTACGAGTAGTATTTTTTGAATTACTACTTCTTATTATTTCATTACAAAAAAAGTTGTTTATTTTAAACAAAAGTAATAATGATTAATTTGTTTCCCAACTCAATTTGTAATCCTCAATATCCTCTGTTTTATTAGAAGATTATTTACTTTCCTTTAATACGAGGATGCTAAATATTTCCATATATAAAATTACAACTTATATTATACCAATCCGCATCCTACCAGGACTAGTACTACGCCGCCTGATTCTTCACTACTATATATATACACGTTATTACAACGGTACTTGTAATTCAAGTTTCAATTGAATAATTTGCTTTTACTCTTTCATCTTCCATTAAAGTGAAAAGATCTTTCTAAATTTTCCTTCGTAATTTATTGTTGCATGCATGGAGTTCTACATTGGGAGTATCCGGTTGGGAAAAGATGACACTTTTCTTGATAAATCTCATGTTAACATTGACAATGCTCTATTATCAGGTTCCAATTACTCTAATACTAATGAAGCTGCAAAAATTCAAGAACTGAAAGAGGCAACTTCTGACTCTAATGGAGTTTCCGAAATTACGACAAATACGGAAAAAGAGTCTGATTTCTACGGTGATGATACGTATGAATGGCTTTTCGATGACGATGATCAAGAAACTCCGCTGAAGAGAAACACTAGTTCTGATCTTGATCAAGATTCCCTTTTTACTATAGGTAAATTGGTTCTCTATTTCTACTTCTGTGTGTTTTGAAAATAAAGAAAGGAAGGGTTAAATTTGACCCTTTTCTTGATTTTAGACTTTTAAGGGAATAACGGGTACTTTATTATGTTTTAAAGTATTTTGATTTTTGGATTTTATGTATATGGACTAATAATAATTCTTTGATTTCCATGATGCGACGACAGAGAATCTTGCTGCAGCAGAATCTTCCAGCGGAAAATCAAGAACGAACTCTTCCCACGAACATTCGTCGTCCACGTTGGATCTTGCGGATTCATACGACAGTCGTTCGTCCTGGTACTCTGCCCCGAGTTACAACGTTCCAAATTATCCAAATGTTGGACTTGATTTTGGTGATGGATACGGTACAATGAGTTCTATTTACGAACTGGAACGTCAGAATGAGTTGTGCAAGGCTGCTTTGATGGCCCAAGCTAGAGAAAACTCGAATTATATGGCACGAGTTATTAAGCTGTTTGAAGTGTCTGACTATAACGAGAGAACAAGTTTGCTTTCTGCTCTTCAGGGCTACGTTTTGTGGATAATGGTTGACGAGCAGCTGCATCCTGTCTTCCTCAAGGTAGTTCATCTCTGCAACGAGGATCAGTTGACTCCAATTGTCGAAGAGATCTTGTCACGAGAAGATTTGTTTATCGATGCAGCATTCTGTAAAATAGGGTAAGACCAATAATATCCTTCTAAGATTTTCAAAAAGATTTAGATCAAGATTAATAATTACTACCTACATAAATACTCCGATGCGTATGATGACTGATTGTTTGTTATTGTTTTGACAGATCAAACGCTATTGTGAAACTCGTAAAAAAGTTAAAGAACACTGACTATGCCTTTGCGATTACGAGTATTCTGGCAAGCAGATTCTATGAATTAACGACACATCCTACAGCCAGGATTGTGATTCAACATTGCTTATACCACTTAGGAAACAGAGCCAACGAGGTAAATTTCTGTCTCCTTCCAGTTGCATTGGTAATGTAATGCATATACACGGATAGATACTAGTAACGCGCATCACAAAGTTCTTTCCTGCGTATATGTTATCAACTAGTGTTTGATCAATCTCAGGTACTGTATGAACAAGCAATACTTCTTTTCAAAGACCTGGCCATAAATGCAGTGGGGTGTAGATTTCTAAATGAACACATTATCGACACAATTGCTGGAGAGCAAAGAAGTAGGCTTCTCCTCGATATTGCACGTGCAGCAGATTTCCTATCACACGATCCATTTGGGTACTAATTGAACCATAATCCTATCTTTGTCGTGTACAACTTCTTTTTATCGTAACAGCAACTCACGTGCTTAACTATGGGCTTTTTTTTTTTCTTCAGGAACTTTGTTGTTCAGCATGTACTTGAGCTAAAAAGCAAAGAGATTAACGATGAGATATTCAGTCGCCTTGAAGGTCAGTTTGTACTGCTAGCACATAAGAAAGGAGGCAGCCATGTCGTTGAGAAATGCATAGAGTCTAGCAGCCGTGGGACGTTTGCTGTGGTCAAAGATATACTGAAACATAAAGGAGCAGCTATTCTCCTTGCTCGAGATATATTTGGAAACTACGTGATTCAAAAAGCACTGAAAATGACTAAGGTACTTAATTGACAGAAGTATTTTTATTACAACAAAGCTTTCGGGTGCATAGTTTAAGTAACTGTCTTCCACATGATAAGTAAGTTTCTTTCTCTGTTTCAGACATACGGCTTTACTAGTCTCAACAGGTCCCTCGTCGAGGCTCTTGAGCATTTTCACAAGGAACTTAAGCGAAGTGCCGGTGGAAAACAAGTGATTAGTCTTATCGAAGATGACATTCACTACAGAAGGCAGAGTAAATACAGTGGAACAAAAGGCGATGGATGTTGATGGCACGAGATGAAGTCTCTGCTGATGCTTGTCACGTAACTGTAGGAAGAACCATAGACCTGAGTAACTGATGCAAATCGAGCATAGCTGATCACAGTTTGTAGTTTTCTGAGAATTTGAGTAGTAATGTTTTAGTGTTTTCATCATGAGTTTCGATTGTAATCTGACTGTTTGGAATGATGATTTGTGGCTATGCTAATGGCAATTGTTATATTGGTGGAATGATCTAAGTTTCTATCCAAATGCCATGTACAAATCAGTGAATAACTTTCCTGATTGCTCTAATTCAGTAATCAAAAGGCATAAATCCGAACTATCCTAACTACGCCAATAGCAGCAAACAAAAGAGTGTTGGTTGAAATTAACAACTTTATTCTAAACTATTTCTTGAAAGCAAATATTGCATGTTTGATTCTTATAAACACAATGATCTCTCTGTAAGATTTGAGAAGGAACAAACAATACCAAACCATTTTTGTCAGAATCCTTTTTGAAATACTCCTACAACTTTATGATGAACATGATGTGTACTAATCTAGTATTAAATAAGACAATTTGTTTCCCCATTTTATGATAAATATGCATAATATTTAATACATAACAATCTTTTATCCGTTATATAAATGGAATAGTGAGATTTTGGTTTTTGTGTAGTCGTCATTTTCTGTTTCAGTCCTTGTATATTATTTAAAAACAATGAAAGCAAATTGACTATAAGTTCTAAATGCTAGTAAACCACAAAGAGAGTCAATTATTTTACTTTCATTATTTTTCGATCGAGTTCTAAACATATAGTCCAGATTTTTTTCCTCTTTCACATAACAAATAGTTTTTCTTTTGCTTTGGCAAAAAACTGTTTTTAGTTAGTAAATTTTCTATACATTGAGATTTGCATACAAGTTACAAATGGATCACTTTTTTGACAAAATAGTGAACTTCAAAATTGCGGTGAGTGGATACAAATTAAGGTTCCATCCAATTAGCTGTGAACTAGAAAAAGCAAACTGACAGTGTTTGTTGCTTGCTTTTACGAATGTGAAAAACGTAAAAGCTTGAACTTCGCGTGTGGGGCATCGAATGATGATGCTACATTTTATTTCTCTTGAATATTTTAATTGTCACGGCTTTTTTACATCTTCATATAATATTCTGACATTATTGAAAAATAATTTTGATTGCGTAATGTAGTTTTACATTATGACTAAACCTTATTTTTTCATTGATGACTTCGTTCTCCAACTTAAAAATTTCACATTCGAAAAGGACTAATTAATATCGCCCACAATTCACTTTATAAACCTTACGGTTTAGAGAATTTTAAAAATCTTTAATATGTTATTAGAATCGCTTTTCAAGATCTATGATGAGTTTACTTACTATGCACATTTTTCGCCCGACCAAAAGGTGGCCTATTGAAATATGACTCAAATAGTTTGATCTTTATCACTAATCATGCTACATCAACTATTGCTCTTTTTAGCAAGACCTCTATAAAACAGAAGAATTGACTTTCATATCCCAATATGAATTGTCTACCTATGCCCAGTCGTCAATATAAGTAAGAATTTTTTTATTTTTCTCTTTCTTTCAAATTTTAGTTTTGTAGTCTCGATAAGTTGCAATTTGCAACCATGTGGCCTTGTGACCTTATCACGGCCACATTTGGCATCCGTAGGAGCATTGTGATTTTAACAACCCCTATTTTTGAATTGGTCCATTTCATCATTATGTGAAAATCAAGCTTTAGCCCTTAGGTACTAAGTATTTTTCAATTTGCAGTTTATTGCAAATTTGGGTCCATAAATCGTTTCTTGCCAAGTCTAGGCGCGTTGACTTTGAAAATTATTTGGCTTTTGAAAGTGGAAAACATGCATAGCACATTAGCACCTTAATTGCATCTCATGTTCCACAATATATTTTCTTTTCTTTATGTATATTTTCTTTTTATGAAAAGTTCTTTATGTGTATCTATGATGCACAGATACACCTAAACTACTAATGATGGTGTATCAAATACATATTCGATACTGATACGCGATCGATACACTACCGATACGAATTTGATACGCCACGTGGCATATCGGTTAATTAAAAAAAATAAAAAATTCTCGATACATATCCGATACATATTTGGGACGTATGAAAAATATTTTGAGTCTCTTTTATAAATTTTTAAATTGGTGGCAACTTCAATAAATACCATCTATAATTAAAAATTAAAATAAAATCTTTTAATCTAATTAGTAAGTAATTAGCTCATGATCATAATTCTAATTTTCTCACTTCTAATCAATTTTTCTTCTTTCTCAAGCTACCTCCACTAAGACACCAAATCTATGGTTGTTGCCTACTTTTACTCGTTCAACACTACCTTCATAATTCACTATTTTGTTATTATCACTTTTTATAAAATAATATTTTTTGTATCAATTTTTACTGAGGAATTAGTTTACTTACTATAAATGTGCCATTTAATTTTTGTAATGTTAATATTAATATAGATATATATAGACATATCCTTGCCGTATCCGTATTGCTATTTTTTTGAAAATTCGTATCGTCGTACACGTACCGTACCCGTATCGCCGTATCTTGTACCTGTGCAACATAGATGTGTATGGTGTTCAATGGATCAGTTATACCAATGACATGAAACAGCTGCACCCTTGTTCACTCAAGGATATATATATATATATATATATATATATATATATATATATATAAATTAAGGGCAATAGTTGTGAGCTAAGTATTCATTTCGTCAAATTCATTCGCAATTCAGTGGTCAATCATGACGAGCGTTTTCTGAATAGTAAATCTTAGTCGCTAGTAAAAAAACCTTATTTAGTAATTGTGGGAGCTGAAGTGTTGTTGCAACTGGCTTAGAGTTGCAATTGGCTCAGAGTTGCAACTAGATTAAGTGTTTCAGTATTGCACGCAGTGGCAGTTTGAAATTCCATTACAAAGCGCGTGAGGTGATTTCGGAGCACGTGAGTTTGTTACGTGACAGGCTGGACGCGTGAGCGTTGCAACACGTGATGTGCACATGCAAAACAGATTGAGCATAATCCAAACTCTATATATAGCTGTAACCTAGCTCATTTCAATTCAGCAGCTGGGAAATTCATTCATTCGTAATTGTACACAACTTCATAATAAAAATCTCCTCTCATTGGTCCTTGGATTAGGGTTCTAGATCACATTGATATGAGAACGCCGAACCAAGTAAATCATTGTGTGACTGTTCTTCTCCTCCTCGATTCTCTGTTTGTTTTAGATTCTGATTTACCTGTTGAATATTGTTACCAATTGCAACTTGTGCGAACCAGTTGCGTGATTAACTGGTGTGATTTGTGTATCGATTCACTACAAATTGGTGTGGTGAACGTGGATCGATTGCAATGGCGAGTGCAAGGTTTGATGTGAAGAAATTCACTGGTCAAAATGACTTCGGATTATGGCGATTGAAAATGATTGCTCCCCTTATACAACATGACATGTTCGATGCGCTTAACGAGCACAACATTGACAAGGATTTGGATGACAAATCGAAGAAGATGATGCTCGATAAAGCGCACAGTTGGATCATCCTTAGTTTAGGTGATAAAATGTTGAGGCAAGAGTCGAAGGAGATGATTAAGATGGAAAGATTGTACATGACAAAATCGCTGGTAAATCGCTTATACTTGAAGCAAGCTTTGTATTCGTTTAAGATGCAAGATGACAAATCGATTGAAGAGCAATTGGATTTATTCAATAAACTGATTCTAGATCTGGAAAATATTGATGTGAATATTGAAGATGATGATCAGGCATTGTTGTTGTTAAGTGCATTACCGAAATCTCATAATCACTTTAAGGAAACACTGATCTATGGAAGAGAATCTCTAACTCTTGATGAAGTTCAATCTACCTTGAATTCAAAAGAGTTGAATGAGAGAAACTCCTCATAGAACTCTGTTGTTGGTGAGGGATTAACAGTGCGTGGTAGGAATCATAAGAAGGAAGGGAAGAAAGAGAAGAAGAAGTCTAAACAAAAAGGAAAGAATGGAAAGAAGAGTTTCAAGTGTTATCATTGTGAAAAGGAGGGCACATTAGGAGATTATGTCTAGAAACATAGAATAGTAGTGGTGATAACACTGTTGAATCAACTAATGTTGCAGTTGCAACTGAAGGTTATGAATCATCAGATGCTCTGATGGTTTCTTCATTAGATCCTCATGATGAATGGGTTCTTGACCCAGGGTGCTCATTCCATATGACACCACATAAGGCTCTATTTGAGAAATATGAAGAAACAAGTGGAGGTTATGTATTTCTGGGTGATAACAAGCCTTGTAAGGTTGTTGGCATTGGTTCTGTGAGGTTTAAGCTCCATGATGGAGTGGAGAGACTCTTGAATGAGGTTAGGTTTGTACCTGGCCTGAAGAGAAATCTAATTTCTCTTGGTGATTTGGAAAATAAGAATCATGAGTTTGCTGGTAAGAATGGAGTTTTGAAAGTGTCTAAGGGGTCTCTGGTAGTCATGAAGGGAATGAGGAGGAATAGTATGTACATCTTGCTTGGTTGTGCAGTGTGAGGGCCAGTTGCTAATGTAGCTCAGAGAATTGGCAGTTGCAACGGTAGACCAGAAACCTCTCACTACAACAGAATTGTGGCACATGAGATTGGCTCATGTGAGTGAAATAGGCTTATTAGAACTAAGCAAACAAGGTTTGTTAGGACCTGAGAAGCTTGATAAGCTCGAGTTTTGTGAACATTGTGCTCTTGGAAAAGATCATAAGGTGAAGTTTAGTGTTGAGCAGCATAGAACTAAGGGCACCTTGGATTATATACATTCTGATCTCAGGGGACCTTCAAGGACCCCATCACATTCTGGAGCAAGGTATTTCTTATCCCTTGTAGATGATCACTCAAGGAAGTTGTGGATATTTGTTTTAAAAACAAAGGATCAAACTTTTGAGACATTCAAGAACTAGAAAACTCTCATCGAAAATAAGACTGGTAGAAATATAAAGAGGTTGAGGACTGACAATGGTTTGAAATTTTGTTTTGAGGAGTTTAATGAATTTTGCAAGAAGAATGGGATTGCTAGACACAAGACAGTTGCAGGCACTCCTTAGCAAAATGGTTTGGCAGAAAGGTTCAATAAAACTGTTCTGGAGAGAGTGAGGTGTATGCTTCATAGTGCTAACCTTCCAAATGTTTTCTGGGCTGAGGCAGTTGCAACAACTGGATACCTCATAAATAGTTGTCCATCTAGGGCCCTGGATATGAAGATATCTGTAGAAACCTTGGTCAGGACATAAACCTAATATGCAAACACTAAAGGTGTTTGGTTGTATTGCTTATGCTCACATAAATCAGGATAAGTTGGAACCAAGAGCATTGAAATGCATGTTCATTGGTTATTCTGAGGGAGTGAAAGGATACAGGTTGTGGTGCCTAGAACCTAGTCATAAGAAGTGCATCATCGTAGAGATGTAATCTTTAATGAGCAGGTTATGTCATATCCCATGAAGTTGCAATTACCTTCCGAGTCAACAAAAAGAACTGAAGGAGGTGAGACTCATCAGGTTGAGGTAGAGCCCTTGACAAGTCATGCTGGAAACTGGTTACTAGAGGATGAACCAGTTACAACAGTGAATGAGCAAACTGATCAAGTGGTTGATTAGGATGAAGAAGATCCATCTTACATGCTGACTAGAGACAGAACTAGGAGGCAAACTAAAGCTCCAGAGAGGTATGGTTATGCTGATTTGTTGGCCTATTCTTTAGTTACAGCTATTGATGTTCTTGATAAAGAACCAAAAGACCATAAGTTTGATGTGGTAGCAAGGACAGACACAAGTGGTTGAATGCAATGGAGGAAGAGATGAAATCACTGGAAGTTAACCACACATGGAACTTAGTTGAGAAACCTAGAGGTTCTAAAGTAGTTGGATGTAAGTGGATATTCAAGAGGAAACAGGGCATACCTGAAGTTGAGCAATGAAGGTATAAAGCAAGGTTAATGGCCATAGGTTTTACACAGAGAGAGGGGATAGATTATAATGAGGTGTTTTCACCTGTTGTCAAGCACATATCTATAAGAATCATGTTATCTCTTGTAGCTGAAAACAATCTGGAATTAGAACAAATAGATGTGAAGGCTGCATTCCTATATGGTAACTTGGATGAAATTATCTAGATGCAACAACCATAGGGTTTTGAAGTTAAAGGAAATGAGGATAATGTCTGTAAGTTGAACAAGTCACTGTTTGGACTCAAGTAATCTCCTAGACAATGGAATTTGAGATTTCATGAGTTCATGATGAGAATTGGTTTCAATAGAAGTGAGTTTGATCACTGTGTATACTTGAAGTTCAGTAATAATGAAGTATATACATATCTACTTCTGTATGTTGATGACATTCTGATAATTAGTAACAGGAGGAGTGAGGTTACTAAGGTGAAATCTAATCTCAAGGAGGAATTTGAGATGAAAGATTTGGGATCTGCTAAGAAGATACTTGGTATGGAGATCTGGAGGGATAGGACAAAGGGTATTCTTAGTCTATCTCAGGAAGATTGTCTCAGGAAACTTCTTGAGAAATTTGGCATGTCTGAGGCAAATTCTGTGAACATACCACTGTCGCAACAGTTTGAACTGTGTGCTAATCAGTCTCCAAAGACCGAGGATGAGAAGGATTACATGTCTAACATACCTTATGCTAATGTAGTTGGATCTCTCATGTATGCTATGGTGTGTACAAGGCCTGACTTAACCTATTCATTTAGTATGGTTAACAGATTTATGGCAAATCTAGGAAAGAATCATTGGCAAGCTCTTAAATGGATTTTGAAGTATGTGAAGGGAACTTTGGGAAAGGTTATGGTTTATGGTGTTGCAAGAGGGGATCCGAGAAATGTTCAAGGAATTGAAGGTTTTGTTGATTGTGATTATGTTGGATGTCTTGACACCAGAAAGTCACTAACTGGTTATGTGTTCACTTGTTTTGGGATTGCTATTAGCTGGAAAGAAAGCTTACAAAAGGCTGTAGCTTTATCTACCACATAGGCAAAGTATATTGATATGGGAGAAGCCATTAAGGAGGCTTTGTGGTTGGATGGCTTTGCTAAGAAGCTGAAGGTCCAAGATGAAACCATAACCGTGCATTGTGATAATCAGAGTGCAATTCATATGTCTAAGAATCAGATGTACCAATAAACATGTTGATATTAAACTTCATTTCATCAGGGAAGTTATATCAAATGGTTATGTGATGGCAAGGAAAGTTGCAACTAAGGAGAATCCAGCAGACATGATAACTAAGGTGTTACCAAGCAATAAGTTCACATATTACTTGGACCTTGTTCAGTTGAAGTGTCATTAGCCTCCGGTTGAGGCTAGGTGAGCAGTTGAGAGTTGGAGTTGTTTGTTGTGATGGAGTGCAATCACAGAAACAAGGTGGAGAATTGTGGGAGCTGAAGTGCTGTTGCAACTGGCTCATAGTTGCAACTAGATTGGGTGTTTCAGTATTGCACGCAGTGGTAATCTGGTAATTTCAAGTAGCAGTTTGAACTTCAGTTACAAAGCGCATGAGGTGGTTTCGGAGCATGTGAGTTTGTTACATGATAGGCTGGACGCGTGCACAAAACAGATTGAGCAGAATCCAAACTCTATATATAGTTGTAACATTGCTCATTTCAATTCAGCAGTTGGGAAAGTCATTCCTTTGTAATTGTACAAAACTTCATAATAAAAATCTCCTCTCCTTGATCCTTGGATTAGGGTTCTAGATCACATTGATCTGAGAACGCCGAACCAAGTAAATCGTTGTGTGATTGTTCTTCTCCTCCCCGATTCTCTATTTGTTTTCGATTCTGATTTGCCTGTTGAATACTGTTACCAATTGCAACTTGTGCGAACCAGTTGTGCGATTAACTGGTGTGATTTGTGTATCGATTCACTACAGTAAGATTTATATTAGTCATGTAGTCTATTACTAATTTGAATTTATAATCAAAATTATAGTATGTATTTGTGACACTATAAAATCAATTATTTGAGTTTACCCATGGCGTAATGTCCAAGCATTTATTTTCTTCTCTTTCTTATTATACCTAAGATGCTTACTCAACTACTTCCTATGCTAGTGTTTGTCTTCAATTAGGTGCCCAAATTCTTCTTGTTTACGGAAAGATTATTAACCATTAGCGTTAAACTAATTTCCTCTTATATTAATTATTGAAACATTTCCTCTTGTGTCCAATGAAATAATTCAGAGCTCGATCCCTTGTATCTTTTCTGTTTTATTATATAGTCATTTTGTGGCCTAGATCTTAAAAATTAAAATTGTGACAATAAAATCTCGGTATATTGTTTGAAAAACAAATCCTTTTATCCAACATGACGTAGTGCATGTGCACTCAGCCACTCAGCATTGTGCAATATTTGATGAATCTATCTGTTTCAGCTCTTTATATGAGTGGGCAAACATGCGATTCCCTCTGTACTTCACGCAACTCTCACTTTAATTAGTTAATTAATTATATGATATATGATGTATAGATAAAAATGCGAATTACGCTGGTTACAGTTATTTTACACTGTTAAAACTTAAGTATAGATTAAATTGATGATGGTCATGGTGCCTCATCCACATGCCGATTTAATAGGCCAAAACCAATACACAATTTGTTTTTCCCTCTTCCGTGAATTTCCATTTTTATATATGACCAAAAATGGTAGGTATAATAATAATTGAGGAATGCTATAAATTTATATAGGTATAAATAAATAAATATTACTACATGTCTGACAATTTTATTCAGTTAGAAGTTGCATGAACCAACATGTGAGGACAGGGTGCCACCGTCCATCTTAGCTACATTTCATGCCTTGCCTCCGCATGAAGCAAACATTTCTACATTTCCCTTATTAACAATTTCTTCAATCCTTTCAACCACTTCAATACTTTGTACTGATTAAATAAAATTCGAAACTCAAAATCAATAAAACAGTGATTGCACATCATAAAAAAATGCTTGTGTTACGTGAAATATTTACATGATTTCCAATAAAATATGAATAAGCACATTACTTCTTCCATACATTACTTTTTCGTGTATTTTAATTGCTGGTAAAGACTCCTCATATACAAATCAGGCAATTTGCTTATTTTTATTGTCACTAAGAATAACACGCGTTATTTAATCTGATGCAAAGTGATAATTTGCCCTTTCTTTTACCACAAAGGGTAATACGCAACACATAAATGTAATTTGCATGTTTATTTTACAAGATGGTAATGCATATATAGTCAAATAACGTTGGAGGAAAATGGCGATCGACTTTATAAAAATATCTAAAGCTTCTCATTCATTGAGCTAAGATCACGCAAACGCATTCCAATTCAATAAAAATCAAAGTGTAGTAAATAATAAATGTGAAGATTTTTGGTAACGTTGATGTATGTCCATATGGGCCTGTTTACCTATGATTACTAAGTTAATAGTCCTAAAAATCATAGATACAATAAATCAAATAAAAAGTCGGAATTCGATTGGCTTCAAATTGAACACGCGCATTCACTTTGAAATTGATAGGAGATCACATATGTTATTTAAATGTAAAAAATCTACCCCGCTAGAAAGCATATCAATGCCTAACAATTTACACTAGACTTTTCCAATAGCAATATTAATTCATCATGAAAGATAGATAGTACACTTTAAAAATCGCTTTTCCCCCTACTTTTATTTAATTTTACTTAGAATTACTTAGATAAGGAAACTATCCCAATCTGAAGTTAAGACTATGTCGAAGCATAAATTTAATAATTTAAATATAAGCAATATATATATATAGGGAAAACAATTGCCATCAATATTGAAAAGGACATAAAACAATTGCGAAAAAACATAGCATAAAGGTAAATTATCAATAAAAATGATGGGTCACACGACCACGGACCAACTATTTAACATCCACTTATTTATTTATTTTATATATTATTATGTTGTAAAAAAAAAAAAAAGAAGTCCTAGTCACCAATTTTCATGGGCTCTTCTTGAAGAATTCTTACATGAGAGGATAGTATATAATATATAACATTAGCCACTATATATGAACCCTCAACCCTATATTTTACCCATTTTTGGATGTGAAAATCAATCCTCCAACTGGCCACACCACACTCTTTTAATCTCTCTCTCTCTCTCTCTCTATATATATATATATATATATATATAATTCACAAAAGAAATACTATAAATATATATAAAATCTTTTGGCAATTGTGTACAACAAAAGACTGAATTTTGGTAAACCAAAAGGAAAGAAAAGGAGAAGAAAAGAAGAGGGCAGCCTCTCTTTTCTACTTAAAACTCTGCCTGCCTCATCTCAGATCTTGAATTGGGTCCATTTTGTTTTTTGGTGAATATTAACTCATATCTAATCAAATATGGATCCTTTTTTTGATTGCTTGGAGTGAAAGTTTGAATCTTTGTTGTGTTTTTTTAGGTGGGATTTGGACTGTTGATGCTGTTGATTTCGATCTGTTAGAGATCGGTTGGATTGAAACATTGGACATTTTTTGTTTTTGTTTTTGATTTAGCCTAAGTAGCAGAATCTCACCAGGTTTCTGTTGTGTTTTGTTTTATTGAGGTATGTGAATCTTTGTTCTAACTACATTATCTTGTTTTGTAGTGATGCTTTTGTTGTTGTTTTGATGAGTTCATTCGTTATCGGGCTAGCTATGCACGTACTGAAATTTAAGTTGCATTATGAAGTGTATCTGCTGATCTGTATTGATTCTCACTTGCTTGTGTTTTATTGAATTATGGATTTGGAGAATGTGGATTATTTGGATTTTGATTTACGGTGGAAAGAAAGCTGCGTGATTGTTTGTGTTGTGTTGACTGTGATTTGACTGAATGATTGACAATCAGGTGCAGGGGAGAATGGAAATGGATCCCGGGAAGTTGTTCATTGGCGGAATTTCCTGGGACACCAGTGAGGAACGTCTGAGAGAGTATTTCCAAGCTTTTGGTGAAGTTGTGGAAGCTGTGATTATGAAAGATCGTACCACTGGCCGTGCCCGTGGTTTTGGTTTCGTCGTTTTCGCTAATGCTGCTGTTGCTGAGAAAGTTGTCAGGGAAAGGCATGTCATAGATGGCAGAACTGTAAGTTGTGCATCCTTTTTGAGCTTTAACCGATGCATACTGCTACGTGATTTTGCAGTTGAATGTATACACTGTTTCATAAGTTTAGATTGTATAAAACCTAACTGTTGGTTGATAAAATAGTGTGGTTCCTTGCACGATCAACGTTTTAACTAGTTTTTGGGTCTCATATGTACTGAGCAGACGAATTTTTGTTTTGTTATCAGTTGTTTAGTGTGTGTGGCATTTATTCGGATCAATTACTGGTGTACTTGCAACATGGAGATTCTATCCTATGTGCACTCTGAAAACATAAATTATTACAAGAAGCCAACCTTTCTTCAAAACAGATCCGCTCTCACGTTCTAAAGTAATTTTTCTTTCAATTTTCTTTTGTTACAAAAAATAGTGAAATGCTTGCTGGATCTTGGCAATTCTGATGATTGTTGTGAATACGTCTAATAAGCGTCATGTAATATTCTTGAGACCGCCACAATGTTGCAATAAGCCTAGGAACAGATATGCTTTACTGGACCAGGAAACAAATTAACTATACTAGGCTGTGCCAGCGTGTTGTTTTACGTATTCTGGTGATAAAAGTACAATGTCGTGATGTATACAGATTAGAACCATATATATATATATATATATGCTGGTGCAGTTATGCTAGCATTTTGGAGAAGCTGACCATAGCAGAGTGAATCTTCATTTGATGCGTTTAGATCAGTCTATTTTTGGTTCCAACAATCTCTGATCATATGTCGGTATTACAGGTTTCATCTCTTTGGGGTCTCATAGTTTGAAGTCTCTCTGGTTTGATCATAAAAATATATGTCACTTTGAACCTGTGTTAAAAAGTCTGACTAATTTTATTTACAACTTGATTTTTGTGCTCTTTGAAGTTGTCAATTGCTTATTTTTAATTTATTTATGTTTGTAGCAGAGGATATTAATCTCTCATTTCTTGACACCTGTAAATACATAATTTGTTTTACTTTATCTTGCTCATTTTATTTAAGAACTTGGGAATAGGCAAATCACTTATCACCTTCGATTCTTCAGGTGGAGGCAAAGAAGGCCGTGCCTAGAGATGATCATCAAAACTTTAACAAAAGCAGTGGTAGCATCCAAGGTTCTCCTGGTCCTACCCGTACAAAAAAGATTTTCGTTGGAGGTTTAGCGTCTACCGTCACAGAAAATGACTTCAAAACTTACTTTGATCAATTTGGAACAATAACTGATGTTGTCGTGATGTATGATCACAACACACAAAGGCCTAGAGGTTTTGGGTTTATTACCTACGATACTGAGGAAGCAGTGGATAGAGTTCTGCTCAGAACCTTTCATGAACTCAATGGGAAAATGGTTGAGGTAAAGCGAGCAGTTCCAAAAGAGTTATCTCCAGGACCTTCCAGAAGTCACTCGTATAACTATGGTCTTAACAGGATGAGCAGTTTACTTAATGCCTACTCTCCCGGATACAACTCGAGCTCCCCTGGTGGCTATGGCATGAGAATGGATGGTAGATTTAGTCCTGTTAGTGTAGGTCGAAGTGGATATCCTCCGTATAGCCCCTCAAATTATAACATGGGGCTGAATTTGGATTCTGGGTTTGGTTCAAGTTATGGGGCGACCGGAGATTCTGGATTAGGGTATGGGCGTGGAATGAGCTCGTTTTATAGTGGGAACTTAAACCGACATGGTAGTCCAATTGGGTATGTAGTGGATAATAGTGGAAATGGTCCTTTTTGGAACAATCCAACCCGAAGCGCATGGGGCAATGGTAATCTTAACTATGGTTCGAACTCTGCAACTTCAAATGCTTTTGCTGGCTCTGGAACTAGTAATTTGGGGTTAGTCGGGGGTTTTGGCGGTATAGGGGAGATTTGGGGTTCATCTCCTGTTACAGCTCAAAACAGGGGCAATGGTTCTTTAGGCAGTGCAAATATTGGCTATGGCAGTGGGGATTTCGGTGGCAGAGCAGGTTATGATAGAAACATTGGAATTACCGATGGGAGAGTGATATCACATTCTGTTGGAGATAATGTTCGTGACGGGCCTTTTGGTAACTTATATGGGGGTGAGTCGTTTTATGAGAATAATGCTTGGCGTTCCTCCTCTCCTGAGCTTGAGGGTTCTGCCTCTTTTGGTTTTGGACGTGGTGCTGCTGCAGATATTGCACCTGATATTTCAGTTGGTTTTGTTGGGGATTATAGTGTTAATGCTAGGTCAAACAGAGGTAAGTAGTCTATATTTCTTTATCTACTCTACAAAACTATGGCAATTATAAGAGTTCTTTGATCAAGGAAACGATTATTGTTTAATATCTTAAGCACTTGTATGAATATTATGATAAGTATGTATCTGACTTATTTACTGTGTTATTATCTAACAGGAATCGCAGCATAGGACATACTTCTGGATACTTAATGATATGTAGGCATTATATACCAAGTGGAACCAAAAATGGAGGACCATATTGTATTCGTTTTCCTCGCTGGATAGCTTTCTGCTTAGAAGTACTCATCGAACTAATTGATGTATCTGTTCTAAAAGACGTGCCAAGCATTTTGTGCAAGGTTTGAACTTGAGCTTTTCGATATAGGTTTTGTTTCAAGTAAATTGTTTGGGTTATGAAATTCGGCTGTGGGATATACTCGACAGAACGTTCCGTTAAGTGCATCTTTTGTTGATGTGGTGAGACATAAGAGGCACTATTCTTTTGTGTAGGCATTTCGTTTGCTGTAAGTTAGAAGAAAAATCCCGTTCTTCGGGCTTGTTGATCAGTTCTTGGTGGACTGAACGATACACTTTGTTTTCGAGGCTAAGCCGTGACAGATTAATTTACTAAATGCAGTCGTTGCTTAATTTCATATTGTAGCTGTATGCCTTTATATTTCATGTCTTATATCTGCTTCATTACACTTGAGACTAAATAAGCTGTTGAATAATGATATACTATACTTGAGTAGGGCCAAGGGTCCTTGAAGCTGTTAGAAAATTGGTTTGAATGAGCTCTTGTAACATAATTGAGGATGACAAAAGAAGGAATATAGTTGGGTGGTCCATGGTGCAAATGGGTCGGATAATAGGACAAGATTTGGTTTCCGTTTTTAAGTGATTCTTAATTTTGGAGCTTTTTGCAATCACCAAAGGACAAGGAATGGAATGGAAGGAGAATGATGTAAATATATAATCCTCCATTTAAGGAAAGTAAGTGTAAAATCAATGTTCTTTTTTTTTTTGGTTGCCACATAGGAAGAAAAGGTTCCCTACTTTTCTTTTTGCTGAAGTTAGAAAAGGTCAGGGGGTAAAGTTTCTTTACGTTTCCCTATTTTTCTCATTCGCATCTACAATAAGTCCTTGAAAATATGCAGAAGATATAATTTTATTTTATTGTAAGAAAATTATAAGTAGAAATAGCAATTATGTATTTTGTATGACATGTCATAGTATAATCTTTAACAAAGAGTCATATGTGCCCTGACTAATATCAAGAAAATGGTTAAATTAAAACCCCTTTGAATTTGTAGTCAAATTTAAACCTCTCCCCCCCCCCCCCCCTCTTTGTTCCATTATCCATCCTCTCCATTTCTTTCTTCAAAGCAGGCATACAAGAAGTTATAGAGAATCAAGTCACGTACATATATCAAAGAGGGTTCCTTTTTTACATAGTGAATTAATTCTGGCGATGGAGGTATATTCTTGCAGCAAACAGCAGTAAGTACCATTCCCTCGTTGCTCTGCTCGTTACATCTTTTACAACGACTCGAGATGATTTTTAATTGAAAGGAAAAGCAGACTGAGATTATTGAAACTTGAACTACAAATACCCTATCTATCTATATATAGATAGGTAGATAGATTTATACTAATCAGGTTGTTTCGTATTAATCCGGTATATTTAGGACGCGGGTCGACAGTAGTTGTAAGTTTGTAATTTACTAATTTGATTGAAACAGAGAAGAAAGAGTGGTATTAGACTATGATAAAGAGTGGTTTAGTATACAAGGAAAGAACATATATTATGCGGGGGAGTTCGATACTGAGTGAATTAAGAGTTTTTTTGTTTCTTTTCTTTTCTTTTCTTGTCTTTTCATAATTAGTGAATTTAGACTTTAGAGTTTCATTCAAACACAGCGTGCGGAACAAATTGACTTTTATAATAAAAGAAGGCAAATTAACTTATCACTAAATAAAAACAGTTTTTATAATCAAATAACTTTTAATTACAACAATAATATTTTCCAATAGACATATTCGTAAATGCAACTAAAATTACAGAAGAATTAAAAAAACATCCATGAATAAATATGATAATTAAACGACACAACAATATTATATCGATAAATTGTATATATATATATCCAAATGGTTTTCTTTTATTAAATTTTCATGTTTACATATATTTGCACGGTTTGGGAAGAAACCAAAATTATTAAGTTAGTATCAATTTGTTAGTAAGTTAATGTACATTAAAAATATCATAAGTAATAAATTATTTCAGTTTAATCGATATGCAATAAGAAGATCGCAAATTATTTGATGAGTAGTAAAGAAACAACAATTGATGGAAATATGCTCAATTTGAGGGAGAAAGTATCATCATCACGTACACATTTGGCACGGCGCCAAGGTTTATCAACTTAAATTCATTTAGTTATACATCCAAATCACAGTCAAACACTTGATCTCCTGCCATCATCAGCCATTGTATTCTTTTCCATTCTGTAGTGAATCTCATCTTCCATAATAAGACTAAGCACTTGTCTTCCACCTGCAGTTCGCTTCAGGTCGTTGCGATAGCGCTCAAGAGGCTTGACAAGTAACTCGTAGAGACTGGTAAAGCCACACATCCGAGTCATTTTCAATGCTTTTTGAATGACATAGTTTCCAAATTGATCTAGAGCAAGGAAAATAGTAGCTCCTTTATATTGTAGTATATCTTCGACCACATACAACACCCCAAGGCTGCAAGATTCCAAGCATTTCTCTACCACATGGCTGCCTTCTTTCTTCTGTGCTAACAACACAAACTGACCTCTCAGGCGACTGAATATCTCAGCATTAATCATTTCGTTTTTAAGATCGAGTACGTGCTGAACGACGTAGTTCCTGGAGAGAAACAAAGAAGGTAAGTTTTATTTCTACGATGAAAAACGTTGTTTTACGAGGAATACAGGATGGAAAAGATGTTTAGTACCCAAATGGATCGTGCGAGAGGAAATCCGAGGCATGTGCAATTTCATGGAGAAGTCTAGTTCTTTGGTTGTCAGTAATTATATCGATAGCACATTCGTTCAGAAATCTGCATCCCACTGCATCCACAGCCAAACGTGTCGAAAAAAGTACTGCTTGTTCGTATAGTACCTGATGAGATCAAACACATCGCTTAGTATTTGATATAAACACTACATTAACAAAATGCAACTGGGAGAACTTCTACAGAACTAGAATTGTGAGATATTGGAATTACAATTACCTCGTTTGGTCTTTTGCCTAAGAGGTATAGGCACTGTTGAATCACAAT
This sequence comes from Linaria vulgaris, assembly GCA_948329865.1. Taxonomy (NCBI): domain Eukaryota; kingdom Viridiplantae; phylum Streptophyta; class Magnoliopsida; order Lamiales; family Plantaginaceae; genus Linaria; species Linaria vulgaris. The sequence goes on from OX415252.1 coordinate 80,537,838, forward strand.
CCTGGCTGTAGGATGTGTTGTTAAGTCATAGAATCTGCTTGCCAGAATACTCGTAATCGCAAAGGCATAGTCTGTGTTCTTTAACTTTCTGATGAGTCTCGCAATACAACTCGATCTGATGTCAAAACAACAACAAACAATTAGCCGTCATTTACATAAACTGAAAGTAGGTTTTTTTTTTTTTTTTGTAGGAAATCATAAGTAAGGATATTGGTCGTACCCTCGTTTACAGAATGCTGCACGTATGAACAGATCTCCATTTGACAAGATCTCATCAACAATCGGACTCAGCTGATACTCATCACAGAGATCAAGTACGTTGAGGAAGGGAGAATGTAGTTGCTTGTCAACCATTATCCGCAAGACAGAACCGCGAAGAACAGAGAGCAAATGCAGTCTCTGATCATGGTCGGCCCCTAAAAAGAGGTTCATAGCTTGTGCCATGTTACTTGAGTTTTGTTGAGCTTGGGCCCTCAAAGAAGCGTTACGCATCTCATCCTGACGTTTCAATTCATAAATGGTACTCCTCATTGTCGAGTTGTATCCATCATCGGCATTTTGATGATTCGAAACGCTATAACCACTTGGGACAGAGTACCAGGATGATGAACTACCATATGAATTCGTACAATCTTTATGGAAAGAGTTAGTTCTTGATTTTCTCCTTAAAGATTCTGCATTATGGAAATTAAAGAGTTATTATATACAATGAAGTTGGTTTAACTTAAAATTTAAAATACCAAAAACCAGAAACCTCTCCCCTAAAAGACTAATCAAGAAAGACTTAAAGTTGTAGTCAAATTTAAATCCTGTTATTTTCAAAACACACACACACACGCACACATGAAAGAAGACGATATAGAGAAACTGAGAAAGAAGTTACCTCTATTATAAAGGGAATCATCAAAAGCCCAAATATTTTTACTATAATCAGAAGTGGAGTTTCTTTGCAGGGGCATTGCTGGAGTTTGTTGTTCATCGAAAACCGGTTGATGATCACGGGAGAAACCATCATCAAAGGTGGCATCTTTTTTCACGTTATTCGCAATTTGGGAAACTCGATTAGAGTTGATAGAATTTGATTCTTCAATATGGTCCTTATTAGCAACTCCATCATCGCATTGATTAGATATTGATAAGGAAACGTTAATGTTGTTGTTACGACGACCCTGAGAATTATTCTCAGTAATAGGGACTTGTCGTCCTTCAATTTGTAAACTTCCAAGGCGAACAAGAAAATCTTGATTACAAGGGCTTTTTCCCTTGTCGGGTTTCTCTGACGTCGAAGAAGACTCCATGCACGTACAATCAAAATATGCTCAAGAGATAAAATCACAAGGGTTCTTTTTTTGATTAACTTGTGGAAGAAAGACGAGAGAAAAAGCAAACAAATTAAAGATTATGGAAACTTGAAGTACTGCAAGTACCGTTAAGTATAATGTATGTATGTTATATATAGTATTATTGAAGAATCTGCAGGTTGTACTAATCCCGGTAGGACGCGGATTTGCAGTTATTGTTCGATGGAAATAAGGATGAAAGAAAGGTACGAGGTATATAAGGCAAGAGAGTAATAGGTGGATTACTAAGTCGAGTGGAACTAGAGCTCTATAACAGATCATGGTGCGGATTTTAGTTCCGAAACAAATTATTCAATTAATATTTGTATGTTAATTAAAATAATATAAAATAAGATGCCTAAAACTTACTGAAAGCGATTACTACTATCTATTCTATTTTCAAATTGTTGTTTGTTTGTTTGTTTGCTTGCTTAAATTGATGGTATATATTATTGAACAAATTGATTAACAATTCAATGTACAAACTAAATCTATGTTCCAAAAATCAATTTTTAATTACAACTAAATGTGTTAAACTCCCCAATCTATGGTCATTTTTTACAATCTGCTTTTGAACGTATCAAAGTCATATAAAAAAACTAGTCTATTGAGAATATTGATTTTGCAATTTTTTACTATCTGAAGCATTAATCAATTGTTCAATTAGAATACATTTATTCAATTATATCCATCGAATCACGAGAAAAACTTTACAAGATCGTATAAGTTGAATATATCCGAAAAAAGGGGGCAAATTCCATCCACCTCCACTTTCCTTGAGGTATTGTCTCTCTATCCACCTCCTCTCTAGTTTTAAATTTCTTATCCATCTCCCTGAGCGGCTTTGACTATTAGTCACCCATTAATTCTAAGCATATCTAATCAATTTATTTACTATATGCTATTAATTAGGCAAATAATACACAAAAAATCTTATTAGTACAACCATCTATATATGATTATATTCCATCCTTCCCTCAACCCCATGAGCACATGTACACCTACCAATTACCTTTTCTAGTAAGGTTCTTGCGCTTCACGCTCCTTTTTATTAGTGCCAATAGCTAAAACCCTCGGTAATAGAGAACTTACCATTTTTTTTATAAGTCCAAAGTAGAAGAGAATTAACTTAAAAAAACTAGACTTCACCTGATGTCGTATCTTAACAAAATCATTGAATGGGTTGGCCATTTTAAAGAATCTTGTAGCTATTTTACATAAAGGGGTCAAATACCAGTGATCAGTTATCTTTGAAAGCTCATAAAGTGAGAACAAACTGACTCCTTGAGGGCTACTTAAGTCACTTTAGTATAAACTATGATGACCGGAACTGTTGAATGTTGTTCAGTGCCTGCTACAACATGACAACTGGAAAAACATGCGTCTAACATCACCCCTTTGGGTTGGCCACGGGACAACGACCTCTAACCCCCCACACCATGTGCTAAGCGGGAGCTTGCTCGTGCACCCACCTGTACAACTGAATCACTACTTAGTCAATTAGACAAGCCAAAATGAGACCAAGGCAAAGTCTACTTGCATTTTGGTCGGTTACTTCATGGATACTATTAATAACAATACATTACTCAACCTGAAGCTAATTATCATGGCCAACAGAAGGATGAATTACTTCACACTTCGATTCTTTTACATAACTTGACTTAATACAGATATAGCTGGGCTCAGTAAAACCCAAGCATTTTGTTGTTGAAATCTAAAATGTGAAAGAAACATAAAATACAAATGCAACCACACCGACCTCCTTTATTCCCATAATGTAATGGAAAATCAGTGGAAAAACACATACAAGTTATAATCAGTATTAAGCAGTCAGGGCTATAATCATAGATTAAACAAAGACAATAAGGTCATTCTAAAACGTGTTTAAAATCATCCTAGGATGAAATTTACAAGATCTTATCATGTCAGAATCAAGCATTGCCTGAAGAGCTTGAACATCTATAGATCAACTTACAAGAACCACTCGGCCACATTTACAAGTAGAACAAGAAACCTATACCTTATACCACACATCCTTCCCGTGTTATATTTTTGTCTTGATGACTATCTCCATGCAGAACATGTTGCCAAGATTCTGTTCTTCCAACCGAGATACAGCGCCCCATTAGCCTCGGCCATTCCGTAATTTGGACTGAATTCTTTCAGCATGTCCCTTATAGCGTTCCCGACTGATGGGCTCAATTGCAATTGAGAAAATCCAGCCATCGTAAGTCTCATTCTCCACTTGCCAAAAAGCTCGTGTCTTTCCACTCGGTCGATCCCCTCACATGCTATTATGTTGACAACGTCCTTTGCCACACAGTGCTCCTCCGCGCTGGTCCTCTGTTTGTCGTCCCTTGGACGTGCCGCATCAATGGACTCAAACATTGCCGTGTAATAATCGAGAGTTTCACAAAAGCGTTGAAAGAAAGTTCCAGTGTTCGTGTTGGATTCTTGCTCGACAAGGGTCACGATTTTGGGTGATAGACTTTTTACTAGTCTTAGGAGGCGGTCTCTATGATTCATAGTGCTTACACTTTCATCTGGCATGTGGTGCAATATGTAAGGAAAATTCACAGCCAAGGCTTCTCCACATTGAATTCGAAGATTCTCAAGCTGGACCTCACACCCTGACATAGCTGCGCCGTGAAATTCAAATGGTACTCCGCATGACTCGGCTACTTTTGCTAACCTTTGACCGACTAAATCAAGCCCTCCACCTCGAGCATGGGCGGATTCTGAATCATCGACACCTGTGATGCGAATATACGGGGGCCCACCAGGCCGACGTGAAAGAGCTTGAATTAAGGACACCCATTGGCTACCTTGTGCAATTTGGAAGTCAATAACATGGATTCTGTTTTCGTTTTCCATGGCTTCCCCAATGACGACATTAGCAGACATATAAGCGAACTTGTAGTATGGACAGATTTGATAAAGGATGTGCATGTAAGACATTAATTCAGAGCCTTTTATTGGTTCTTTACATTTCAACTTTTTGTAGATTATGCTTCCAGAGGAAAAGAATCTCGCCCTGATCCCTTCTAACATGTATGCACCTAATCTTTGTAAAGGCTCACCGGATACCGATACCTTCTTTTCTAGTATGTCCATCAGTACTTCTGCGGCAGATACTGCAACCCTTCTTTCTGGTAACGAGAGTGTGTCAGCTTCTGATACTATCTCGGCACAGGCAATGAGCAATTGTTTAAGGTCCATGCGCGGGGCCATTTCTAAGATTATGTCGTACCTCGCGGAGGAAGAAGGCTGCACGACTACGCCATTGAAGGAGCCACTATCATCAATTTCAGATTCAGGTCCAAGAAGTTCGTTTTTCAATACCCACAATGCATGCATCAGCTTTTCTTCGTCATCAAACCCAGAAGATCCACCACTAAAGGGTGAACCAGATGTGTTATCAGATGAATGATGGATATCTGACGCACCAGAATGAGAGTACTGCGGAGAAAAGGGACTCCTGTTGGAGGAGATGCTTACAGCTGGCGAGTTGTAGATAGTATAAGCAGTTGCTGGCGTTGATTCTAGAGTGAAAAACTGCTCATTACTAGCTTGAAATGAAACTTCAGTTCCTTGGCTTCTGCTACCAGTTGAGTCATTGTTTAAGACTTGAATGTTTTGAAAGCCATATGGCACATTCTGCTGCGTAGGTTGATTGTAAAAACTGAGGATACTGGCAGGCGATTGAGATTTTTTGGACGCTTGCATCTTAAGAAAGCTGCTTTCACTTTAAATAAGCTCGTGATTGGGATAAAGTTAATGCTATCTGTCAGGGTTTACCAACGCTTTCGTTATACAAATATTCAACAGAAACAAATCTGGTAATCTGTTTTGCCCATAGGGTGCCACGTTGTCTCAATAGGTAGCAACAGTATGAAACGCCAACAATCTGTTAAAAATAAGATGAATGTCAATGTACTCTGGATAAAATTATTTGGCCATCCTCTTGAAATAACATAGTGCAAGAGGTAAAACTTTCAGGAACAATTGAACATAGCCTCCAAAAAAATAATAAAAGATAGTCTCAGGCTTCAAATAGCAAAGCAAGGATAACCGTCAAGCCGCCAACAAAAGCCATACATGTAATCAAACATTTGAGAACATTAATTTGGCAAATCAGAATGCACTAACAGTCAGCTCATCATTTTTTTTTTAAAAAAACCCAGAAAACTAAGCTAACAGAGCTACAATACCAAATAATTTCATATATGGCTTTAATCAACCATAAGGAAACGAGCACAATACGAGAATATGAAGTCGATGAAACTTAACGTCCCCTGAGCTAATGAACCGACATGAAAATGTCTAGAAACTTCGGTACAATAACGCTAAAATTTCATATTACATATCAACTGCATAATCAACATCATCAAACAAGGAAAAAAAGAAAGTGAGGCCTTGAACAAAGAAATAAGCACCACTGCTATGTCCAAGCCAAATCTAACAGTGGTTAATTTTTTGCCACGTGTACGCCATTACTTATTTTGGTTAAGAGAAGAGGATTGCATCTTCCACTAAATACAGAAACATATTTAGTTACTCTAATCAAAGTATCAAAGCCATGGCCTTTTTGAAGGGGTTCATTTAACTCTTCCCACCATCACAAAAAAGGCAATAATCAATGATTTTATTCCTATTCCTCCATTATTCATATTGCACTATGGTAATCTTTTCAAATCAAAAAAAAAAGAAAAAGAAAAAACATTTACCTCAATTTACATTGTAAGGAACTTTAACTACTGCTGAAATCATAAAATTTATAACAAAGAATAAAATAAAAATAAAAAGGAATCAAAGAATAGTAAAAAGCCACCGGAATATAATAATAAATAAAAAAGAATCAGATATCAAATCTGTAAGTAGACCGAATACCACGACTCTTCAACATAAAGTCAAAATTAAAAACTTGGCTTGCACTCCGTACAAAGCAAAGAAAATAAAATTAGCAGAAATATCAGAATAATTCTCACAACTGAAATCAATCAACAACAATAAAGCATAAATTAAAGCTGCCCCGAAATTAAATTAAAGATTAAAAACGCATAAATTTGAATTTTTTTTACCGGAATCACAAAAAAAAAAGAAAAAAAACAAATCCTAAATAAGAAGGAATCACAGTAAACTACAACCACCAACATCAATTTCTTACCTTTTGTAGAAGAAAAAAACTCAGCTTTAGTAATTTCTAAATCTTCACTGGGACAAACACAGGGGAAGAGAGAGAAAGAGGAGAGAGAGAGAGAGTGGGAGGAGGGATTTTATGAGCTCGACCTGTTGTAAATGTAATGATGGGTTGATATGTATTAAAGTTTTTATTTTGTTGTATGTTATATTTATATAGTTGAGTGAGATTTTTAGTGTGACAATAAATGCCCTTCATTAAATGGCGTTACTACATAAATGCCACCGCGGAAGCGTGTAGACACTTCACTACACTCGTCACTCGTTAGTCGTTACCAAATTTATCTTTCAAAATTGGCATTTTCTGCTCTTCTAGAGGGTAGGGTGACATATTAATAATTTAATTATTTGGCGAATTGCGACTTGCTCCAGACGAAATCTCGATTAAGATGAATTAATCTTTTTGTACAAGGAATTTCAATTTCATATTTTTTGTTTTTACTTCTGAAGAATGTGAAAAATAAAACGTAATTTAGAAGGCGTCGTGGTGTCTCATAATATGTTAATGATACGTGTCCTGTTACAAAGAAGCTACGGTGATATGAATTAGCAAATGAGTGTCTCAAAGCATTAGAAAATTAGAAAATAGAACTAGAATTAATTGTGTTTGGTTCACTACTAGTTTTACTTAACAAGTTAGACATTGAGTGATATTCATTAGAAAACCACACATTTCTTATTTATAACGCAACAAGTGAATTGCAATAGGAGGTCTAAAGTGTGAGTTAAGTTCAAAATGGTGGAGCTGCGTAAATATGACACATATTTGGCACATATTTCAAACTTTGGTGCATATGTCTGAGTTATATGATTGACATAAGCCTCCGAGTTCGAGATACGGCCCTCCATTCATGCATATATATACCCCATCACTCACCACATGAAGGGAGGAGATTTAGAGCCCTCATACTTTGGATATGATATGTTGGAACATGATATTCAACATATCAGTTCGATATACGGGCATATAATGAATAAAATCAATATATGGCAATAGGTCATATTTATGTTCTATATTATGAAGAGGATCGAGGTGTTGACCTTGCTACAAGGAGTTAAGATCAATCGTCGAAGTCGCGTTGTAAAAGCAAGTGAAGCATATAGCCTGATGAGAGCTCGACCCTCAAAAGAGAGGGTTGAACTACTTTTGACTTGATTAACTCAATCGGATACGTAAGGAGCTTGGCATTGTCTCAAGTAATTCAGTTCGAAATCATTGAAGACCTAACCTTCCTCTAGCTGTGTTGCTTGGAGTATAAGTGTGTAAGAAATGTGATTGATTCTAACATCGCTGTAAAGCAGCCTAACGTAGAAACGTAGAGTATCCTAATAGTTTGCCAAATCAGTAGACGATATCTGCAAATCACATCGGTCGAAGAAATACTGTAACTGAATACTTGAATCAACATTGATCTTAATCGAGTAAATCTCTAATTTATATAATAACTAAACTAAATAAAGTAATGCCTAATAGATATGAATTGAACTAAATCCAATGATTATTTGATTACACAAAAACTGAATTACTTTTTCTATAGGCCAAATAGATTTTATTGAAACAGAGTAGAGACATGTTTTATATAGTCCCATTACAAAAGTTTACAAGAAAGAGAAATAGGTAGACCATTAGAAAAAAAATAGCAAAAATTATAATCCAACTTCCATCCATTCTTTAAAATGGATACGATCGAGCCGATTCATGCAACTCTCATTAGTTCTCAATCACATAAAGTTCCTTCCAATTAATGGAAGGTCCACAAGATCCATATTAGTAATAAATTTATGGAATACCTCCATATTATTCGAAAGAACTTGACTACCCAAAGCTCTCTTTTCTTTTGTGGGGGTGCCTGCGCCGAATTAAAGTCGCCCACAGTACATCACCTTACTCTACCAAAATGTTGCCTAAAACCAAGGAGATTAAAAAAGTTAATCTGGATAGGATCAATTTCTTCTAATCACGTAAAATTTGAGCTAAATCACAGATTTGATATATGTTTTGATTTTAATCAATAAATTACTCGTACTTATGTAGTAATTGAACTAAAACAACAAATAGAATTAAAATTGTGTGGATCAGGACTTGATACTTAACACTCGTTAACACGTGTGTTGCGGTAACGCCAACGCATTGTTATCCTAACACCTACTTGACTTGTATGAAAAAACGGAGCGAATATGAAAAAACACAAGTAGATGTAATTTTTAAGCAACTTATATCGTTGAGCTTTAGGCAAAATAACCATTATTTGAAATAATATTTCACAAAAAGTATCCTAACAATTCTAACCTCCTCACTACGAATTGCTCGAACAAAGAAACCATGCAAACAAAGGATCACCCTTTACAAGTAAAGCTCCTTAACTCGAAAAACTTAGACTTAATTCGCCAAATAAAAAGCTTGAAAAAACAAGACAAAGACATTCGACTATAATAATTTACATTATGGGCATTTTCGCTCTTGTCTTTGTGTCCTTTTCTGGATGCCCAACACGTCTATTTATAATATAGTCTTCATTGATGTCCAAGACAAGTTGTTCACACTTTTTGGAATGCTTTAGATCTCATAGATCATCTCTGATTTCGTTCTTGTGCAATTTTTCTTCAATCAAGAAATGTTTGCTTATTTAACTTGAAATCTTCTAAGGAATGGTTTTCTTATTTAACTTGAAGTCTTCAAAGAGAGGTATCTTTCTCCACCTTGTAGTCTTCTATGGAAAGAATCCTATTGCATGTAATCTTCTTTCCTTCTTGCAATTCACACGCCTTGTTCTTTTCATTGCAGCGCAAGTGGCTTCCTTTTTTTTTTTTTTAATATGGAAAGTTTTTCTTTAGAAACTTTTCTTTGAATGGTAACTATTCTTGAAGGAAATAGACCCATCCTTGAAGTCTCTAGACCTGGAGCACATTAAAATACTAACTACAACTCGTGGAACAAAGTTAGTAAGTGAAGGCAAAACACAATTATGGTAATAAATCCCAAATATGCAGCGTTACTGTGTTATCCTCAGTGTTGCGATAACACTTTACAAGTTCAGTGTTGTCATAACACTGGGTCTAACACCTGCACTTTTAATTTCCTCATTTTTGCCTTTCTTCACAAAACAAACATGTTCACAATTCATTTCATGCACAGTGCTCCAACAAAACAACATCATCAATATTGTTAACAGGTTTGGAATTATTCCCTATTTAACGGAAGATATTTATTTGGGTCGAAACGTCCTGTCCGTGATTCAAAGGCAACGCGAGATGGACATAATGAGATTAATTGCAAGAATATTCCCTTCCTTTATTCACTGAACATTTCCTCCTCTTTTTATCTTACGTACTTGAGTGATAAATTGTAACAAATAGGCTTAGTTGCTTCAGCTTCTTCCCCCCCTTCCTCTTTTCTACTGATCACCTCCCTTTATATAGACTTTGGTGGGGGTAGGTGTCATTGTGCATGTGTTTTGATAAGGACAGGTGTTGTTGTTACCTTGATACAGGTGTACAAATTAGGATAATGTTTATCGTTTATCTACTAAGTGCTGACTGGATTAGCTTTTGTGTCTTCGGATATCTCCGAGGGTTTCTGATGTAGACTGTTTCTGATAGAGTTATTCTTCCGAGGGCTTTTGTTTCTCCTTCTTGATTCGGGTATTGATGTAGACTGTTTCTGATAGAGCTATTCTTCCGAGGGCTTTTGTTTCTCCTTCTTGATTCAGGTATTTTCTTCAACAGTCAGAAGTGATCTCTGAGGGTGGAAATGTGATCTCCGAGGACTTGGTGTGACTTCCGAGGACTGTGATTTTGTGTCCGAGGGCTGTTTTTGCTTTACTGAAAGTGAGATTTCTTCACCAGAGTGCTCGGAATGTATTCGCTAGGTGTTCCTGTATTGACTTCTTCCAAAATTGTGTTCTCGGATAAGTCCGAGTGTTGTCTTTTCCGAGGAGTGTTCAGCAAGGAAGTTTTCTTGTAAGTTCATAGGACTCGGGGTCCCTCTTGGTCCCTCTTGGCGCATTTGGTGGATATCGGAGTCATACGGGTCCATCGGGGTTTGCTCTTTTTCCGATGCCGTGTTGATATCTGTTTTTCATTCACCGTTTGACTTTCCAAGGGACGCTTGCGTTTCTCCTCGGATGCTTTTATAAACCTTTTCGGGTCAGTGACCGAGAGGTAGGGCAATCCTCCGAGGGGTTTTCTTTATAGGTACATCTCATCGGACGTGCTCGTGACAATAGTATTGTCCACATATTATTTTTCCCGAGTAGGAGTGATCTCCTCTATTTTATTTTTTAGGGTTAACACTAGCCCCCCCAAATTTCGATTGTCCTCGTAGAGATAAACGGAATTTTAAATCATCGTCCTCAGTGAGGTGAGGGGTTATTTTTTGCTTAGTGTCCCTATATTTATTTTTTTTCCTTTTTTGATATTTATTCAATACGCATATATATTTTAAAATTTATAAGGATTTTACCTGAATACCCTTAGGGTATCGTTATTAAGCACGCGGAGATCTCGAGGCGCAGGTGGCGGACTGTTGTTGACCAGCTTGGAGATTTGAACTATCTGACCGTTGGCAACGGTCAGAATGGGGACGGCGTGGCACAATCAAGTGGCAGTTACGTGGAGCTTTAAATAAGTTCCACGTTTTCAAAATTCTTGACCGTTGTCACCTTCGGTTATAAATAGGACACTGTTGCTTCTTTTTTCTTCATTCACTCAATCCGTCTTTGTGGTAATTTCCTCTCAGAGCAAAAAAAAGAAATCTCTTTCCTTAATCTTTATTCTTCATCTTTTGCAATTCAAATTCCCAGCAGACTTACCCGTTCCTCTTCTCTCTTTCAAAAACATTTCTCTTTTATTGTATCCATGGCTTCTTCCGCCAACACTGACTCTATTGCCGCCGCTATCTCCTCGGAAGTCACTGCTCCGATTAATTCTTCTACGAGTGTGAGAGGTATTCCAGTGGGAGTTATTACTCGCAAACGGAAGGGAGAAATTGTTGCTGCTGCTGAGGGCGGCGCCACTTCCTCGAAAAAAGCTAGGGTTCCCAAATCAAAGGAACCACCTCTTCGGACCTTTGCTAAGGTGGAAAAGATGAGGAATATTGCTACTCGTAAGCAGGTAGCAGATCTGTTGACCTCAACCGGAGTCCTTCAGAAGAATATGGTCTTCCGAATCCCGACGAAGGATGAGAGGGCATGCTATCCTCCTCCGGGTATGTTGACAGTATTTTTCGCTCAAGTGAAGTATGGGTGGCGCTCGTTTATGTCCCCTTTTTTCTGCGAGCTCTTTAAAACTTGTAATATCAGCCCAAGTCAGATGGTACCAAATGGATTTGCTGCTATCTGTATTTATGTATTTTGGTGCCACGTGAATGGGCTAGAGTGTTCGGTGGATCACTTTCTTTCAATCTTTGACGTGGCGGTATCACCCGGGGGGTATCCTTTCTATAACGTTCGTCATCGGGATAACTCGGGGGATTCCACGAAGAGGATCTTGGGGGCTGCTATTACCTCACATAGCGTCTGGAAGAACAGGTATTTCTTCGTGGGCCCTATCAACGGCGAGTGGGATGTGCCCTTTGATTGGCGAGAGGGTACTACTCCCGTGCATGCTCTGGATCAGGAGGCGGTGCTATCTCCTATAATTTCTCAGCACAAATTGATGGAATCAGAGGACTTCACTATGTTATATGAGACCTCTGGGCTTCACCATGTAGTTTTCACTGATGCCGCCGTGGAGAGGCCCTTGTCCCTGTCTCCCGTTGCGAGGAGTCTCTTTCGTAAGTCTCTTTATTCGCTCTTTTATCCTTTTATTCTCTTTCCGAGCACAGTGGTAAATTGTGCTTATACACGTTATTGATGGGATGATGCAGGGGATGTCATGGCGAACTACTATCTGCAGTCGAGTCCGAGGGAGCCTACTCCTAGTGGTGTCTCGGAGATTCCAGAGGAGGGAGATCACGAGGAGGAAGAGGTTAATGCTCCCGAGAGTATGCATATGGATTCAGAGAAGGGTGGATTCCACGAAGACCATTCTCTTCTATGCATGGATGCGATGGGGATCGTTAGGAGCGCTGTTCCCCTGCGTCAAGTAGCACCTTGGGATTTGGCTTTAGTGCCCGTTTCCAAATCGGAGTTAGGGAATTTACCTGCTTCCGAATCTAATATAGGAATTTCTCCGAGAGGTTCCGAGGGGGGTATCTTTCCGAGTGGTGCGGAGGATGAATCTGCTCGGATGGATACTGAAGTAATAGACCTGTCTTCCGAGGATCACTCTCCTAAGCTTCCGACAGTTCCTGAATCCGCTCCTCGGGGTAAGTTTCCCGAGTTTTTAATGAGATGTGCGTATCTTTATCTGCAATATTTGCTGATGTGTTGACACCTTTTCTTTTGATGTAGGGGCTATGGATAAAGGGAAAGCTCCGATGGTAGAAGAGTCTTCATTATATGGTGAGTATCCGTCATTTGCCTTTTTTCCATAATTTTTTCTAGTTTCATCCTTTCAATCACTGACAGTTCGTATCTATTGCAGAGGAGGATTTTCTGGCCCAATTTAACATTCCCGAGCAAGAAGGTTTACGAGGGGACTCCGAAGACACCCAAGGGGAGTTTGATCCTTCTTCAGAGGACCGAGATTTGAAGGAAGGAATTCTGCAATCACTATTAGGAAAGACCAGCCCCTCCACAACAGTAGGTGGTTCACGGGCCATATTTACAAATTCAGAAGTGACGACTCCGGTAAAGGATACGACTCCTCCGAGGGGACATGTCCCGGTGACTTTGTCTCCGAGGGGTCATACATTTCAGGAGCCTATTCCTCCCATCGGATACGGGGGGGAATTTTCATCTCGTTCAGTGGGGGAGGCTTATCAAGATATCCTCCGATTTTTCGCCTCCTCCAGTTCAGCACCCGCCGAGGGGTATCAATTTTTATACACCAGTCTTAACTGGTTGGGGCTTATGGTAAGCTTCTCTGCCTTAGTCTTCTGAAATTACACAATACATCTCTGTTAAATCTTTTATTGTTGACTCTTCTGTAGATTGGAAAGACTCGAGAGGCAGTTACTGCCGTTGAAGAGCACGGTAGGAAAGACAAAGAAGAGTTAGAAGTACTCCGAGCGCAACTGGCGCCTCTCGTGGCTCGGGATAAGGAGAGTCAGACTAGGGAGGATATTCTTCATACCAAGATTTCTGATTACGACTTTGCTCTTAAAGAGTCAGAGAAGGCAAGGGCGAATTTGCAGGGTAATTTAAGTGCTGCCGAGTCCGCTTATATGAAGAGGGAGAAGGAATGGAAAGATTCCGAGGGGGTCTTTACTGCTCGTATTGCGGCTCTCGAGAAGGCGGTGGCGGACGGGAATGAGAGAGAGAGAGAGTTCTCCAGGAGACACTGGGCCAAGTTACTGATAGGGCAGAATCAGCCGAGGGGAAGTTAGCAAGTTTTCTATCTCCCGAGGACGTGCATGCTAAGGTGGATGCAGCTGTTCAATTTGCCCAGCGAGAGATCTCACGGCAGCAATCAGGAGCATCCGAGGAGCCTTCTCATGAGCTCTTGATGGGCCATCTTCTGTGGGGTTATTTGGAGTGTGCGAAGGTGGCGAAATCTTTGATAAGGTCGGATGTTAACTTCTCCAAGTCTTTCGATCTTCGGAAATTAAAGAAGCCAACTCCCGATGACTGCCATTATTTTGTGGGGAGGTTTGGGGGTTTGCTATCCTCTCGGGATTCTCCGACACCATCTCCAATGCGCTCCGCCACGAGCCCGAGTCCAAGGGCTAGCGGTTCTGGGGGAGTATTTTCTCCAATCTCTCGTCTTGCTCCATTGGGTACTTCCGCAGAAGAGACAACTTCTTCTCTCCCTCCTTCCACGGGAGCTTAGTCTAGTTTTTTGTAATTTTTGCTTTTAATTTTCAAATAAACATTCCTTGGTACTTATTACCCCTTCCGAGGGCTCTTTGGTTTAAATCAATAAATATTTTGTGCAATCTTCCTATTTTATTTCCACTGTTTAATTAAAATGGATAATGATAATCCTTATATGGATGCTGACTAAGTAAAATTTCTAAGTAGGAGGTGTTACTTTGCATGGTTAAATAGGATACGTGTCCTCCTTAATCAAAAAGTTTTCCAACACGTGTCCCTTAGTTAACGTACTAAGAGTTTAAACTTCTACTTTTAACTCTAATTTAAAGAGTATATATGCACGTAGGATCTTTATCAATTATGCACTTATCTCCTAATTTTTATTAGTCTTTGATTTTCTTTCGAGTTTACTCATAATTGCAAGTACGAAGATAGTACTTACCAGATAAGATGTTGCCTCCTTATTATAGAAGAAGTGGTTCGACTTCATCTTGTGGTTCTTCTCGGGATACCGCTCGGAGTCCTTCTGAATCATCCAGAGTTTCTCCGAGGGGCAATTTATCCGAAAACCAGGCGACACTTGGCGCTAGTTCCTCTCTTGGGGTAATTCGTAGACTCCCATCTATAAATTCACGTAGGATCAATCATATCAGAGAAATATTCATGGGTAGGGAGCCATACTCTTTGGCGGATGAGTCTTCGGAGTTTGATCTGATTCCTCTTAACCTGTCTCGATTAATAGGTAGAGGACGTGTAGGATCCACCACAAGTATTGAGAGTGAGAACTCGGTAAGATCTCTTTTCAGCGGCTATAACCTTGATTTTGAGAATTATGACATACTAGTACCTTCTGCGGGCCAGAGGGCTTACGCACCCCCCTCGGGTTACATGACCGTTTATACCGAACAAATGCGTTGTGGTTTACGGACCTTTTTTCATCCCTTTTTCCAGATACTTTTTCGGTATTGGCAGGTGTGTCCGAGTCAGTTAACACCAAGTTCCTATAGTCATTTGGTGGGATATGTCCTTCGTAGTGAGCTTTTAAACCTTCCAATGTCCCCTTATCGGGTGGGGACAATATTTACCCTTCAACCTTGCTCAGAGGGGACTCCCTTTTTTAGCTTGACCTATCGGGACAAGGAAAATATCTTCACTCGTGTATCCAGTTCCCACTCTAGTAGAGGGGATTGGAGGCGGAGATTTTTCTTTATCCGTCCGAGAGGCCAGTCAGCCAGATCGTGGGGTGTACCCATCCGATGGGGTCTGGGATATATCGCACCCAACACCGAAACACGAGGACAAGTGAGGGAGATATTGCTTCACTCGGGACTTTTCTCTGGTTCTTATGATATATCTGGGCTGTTGGATTTCCCCGAGGCCTTAATTTTGGCAGGTTTACAAGAGGGGGTGGAAGGATGCATCCCTGTTTCTCATCCTCTTCACAGTAATTTTCACTTTCGTAAGTTCTGCTAATCATTTTCTAGTTTATAAACTATATTGGTGTCCTCGGATCATTTTCCCACTGACATCTTTTGTAGGAGCGGAGATGGGAGCTTTTTCTCTCGGGTCTTCTAATGACGTTTTCCTGGGGAGGGCATTGCATGGTATTCCCGGGGTGACGAAGGTTGGCGATTCTCCTCCCCTCATAAGTGAGGCAATGGTTGAGATTTCCTCGGAGGAGGAGGAACCCGTTGCAGCCCCCCCAGTCAGTTATATAACTCCTTCTGGATCGTCGGATCTGATAGCAACTCTTTCTCAAACGGATTGTCACATGAGTCCCATAGTATCACAGCCCATTCCTCACAATTCTACCGTAGTAAATGTATTAGAGGAGTATCTTCACTCTTCTAGTGCAGAGGATATGCAGCCCCAGCAAGATATCCCTGGTCGTATTCCTGCACCACCGCCCGAGGAGCACCCTTCCCTCGGGAGAACTCTTCCCCCCGAGGGTAATCAAGATGTTTCTCCTCTCGAATCAGCAGTGGGATTTTGCCGAAACTTTCTTAGTGGGTTATTGAACGTAACAGATTGTGAAATGATAAAAACCCTTTCGGTACCCGTTCTCCAAGATTTAGCCTGCAAAGACCTGTGTGAGGTATCTATTCATTTTATTTAATACTAACCTGTCTTCTGATCTGATGCCATTCGTTTTTTGAGCAGATTTATATGGTGTTGGACGCCCTCGGGTCTTACGGGAGCTCTTCCTCAGATCCGGGTTTAGTATACCGTCGTCGGGACGAGTTAGAGCGAGGTCTCTGGGAGGCTCAAGGGGAGGTAGCTCGTTTGAAAGAAGTTCACGAGTCAGCTCAGGAGACTCATACCCGTGCGTTGCAATCCGAGAAGGATAAGGCGTGGGAATTGGAACGCCAATTAGTGCTTGAAAAAGCACGTGTCTTGAGCTTAGACCGGAGAATTGAGGAGTTACGTGGCCAAATGCGGTCCTCGGAGGAGCAGTTAACACAGGCTACGCTGGAAAGAGACGCCTTGAGTCAGCAACTGCTAGGGATAACTCGTTCTCATGCGATAGAGGTGGTCATGGCCCAAGTCCAAGCTGTGTTGGAGGTGGTGGGTCCATCCAGTCTTCGTGAATCCCTTCGGGGAGAGATGCGTGACTTAGTGTATATAGGCTATAAGTTGTGCCAAGATGCCGTTCAAGCTTTGCCAGAGTTCCCCTCGGGCTTGCTCCTTCCTGAACTCAACATTCGTCAGGTCTCCGAGGAGTTTTCTCCTTCACTTATTAGAGATTTTGCAGTCGGAACTGTGTTCTTGGATGATCCAGTCTCTCTTTCCGAGGAGCAGCGCCGAAGACTTATTCGAGAGGGGAAACGTCCCATGGGAGGGACTTAGCTTGTAAATGAGTTTAGTTCATAATACAGAGGGTTCTTAGTGTTATCGGATTGTCCTGATGTCTCGTATATAGAGCCATCATTTTGTTGGACAATTCTATTTTCTTTTGTACTATATCCCCTCGTATATGAACACTCTTTTTATTCATATATAACTATTACATTAAGCATAATATTTTCTAAGGTTACTTGCGTTCCACGTGTTGCGAAGTATTGCCCCCTCGGAGTTAGCAAGCCGATAAGTCGCCGGTCCCACGATTTCCACTATCTTGTAGGGTCCTTCCCATCGTGGATCTAGTTTACCCACATTCTTGGAGGCCCCTACTCGTTTCATCACTAAATCTCCAACTTGAAAGGTTCGGAGTCTTACCTTGGTATTATAATATCGTGACATCCGAGCCTTGTACTCTTCCATTCGGAGGGCTACTCGGGTCCTTTTTTCCTCGAGGAGGTCAAGGGCAAGGGCTAGATTTGAGCCATTGGCTACTTCTTCATATTCTTTGACTCGCCAGCTTTCTAGGGAGACCTCCGAGGGCAACACAGCCTCACATCCGTAGGATAGACTAAAAGGGGTTTCGCCCGTAGCAACACTCTGCGTGGTTCGATAGGCCCACAATATCCCGGGTATCTCCTCAACCCACTTAGCTTTATGCCAATCAAGCCGGGCCTTCATGTTCTTCAGAAGGGTTCTGTTGGTTCTTTCTACTTGGCCATTTGCTTGAGGGTATCCCACGGAGGCAAAGCGATGTTTTATCTCCCAATGATCACACCACTTTTGCAATCCTTGATCAGTAAACTGCAAACCGTTATCACTTACCAGGCTCCGAGGGACACCAAAGCGACAAATAATATTTCTCCAGAGAAAATTGATAACGGCCCCCGCGGTTACCCTAGCTAGGGGTTCCGCTTCCACCCATTTGGTGAAGTAGTCAACGGCTACTAGCAGAAATTTCTTTTGACCGGCATCAGGGACGAGGGGTCCAAGTATGTCAATACCCCACTTAGAGAATGGGCAGGGGTTCAAAGAGGGTTCCCAAGGGGCTGCGGGTAGATGGGTCCGAGGGGCGTAAGCCTGGCATGGTTTGCATCTTTCGGCATAGCTTTTGCTATCTTTGGCCATCGTGGGCCAATAGTAGCCCTGTCGGATCAAGCGTCCCACCATGCTTTCGCCACTAGTATGGCTCCCACATACCCCCTCGTGAGTTTCTGCTAAGGCTAGCTGGGCCTCTTCCTCATTAAGGCATCGAGCGTGGGGACATGAATATGTCCTTCGGAAGAGTATCCCGTCTTTGAGGAAGTATCGGAGGGTTTTTCTGAACATCATTCGCTGAATATTCTTGTCCGAGGAGTATCCCTCGGGATTCTGCAAATAGGCTTTGATAGGAGTCACCCAGCTAGATGAAGGATCTGAAACTGTGTTCACTTCTCGGCCTTCACCCTTTTCAGATTCATTGACATGTAGTAGAGTAATCTTCCGAGTATGTATTGCAGCTGTTTGTGTAGCCATCTTGGACAAAGCGTCCGCCTCTTGATTTTCTTTTCGAGGAATTTGAACTATATCATATTCTTCAAACCATTCGGACCTCTGGCGAACAACTCGGAGGTACTCTTGCATTCTTTCTTCTTTGGCCTCATATGACCCCTTAACTTGCTGAACAATCAGTTGGGAATCACTATGAAGGAGTACTCTTTTCATTCCCCCTTCTCTAGCTAACCTCATACCAATAAGGAGAGCTTCATACTCGGCCTCATTGTTAGAGAGGGGATAATCTATTCTAACTACAAAATGGAGTCTTTCCTCCTCTCCTTCTTGATTTACCAAAACTATTCCGGCCCCCCCGTGGGTACTCACCGAGGATCCATCTACATATACGTGCCATCGTGGCTCCTTTTCCTCGGATCCAACGCCCGTGAGTTCTGTTACAAAGTCCGCCAAAACTTGCGCTTTGATTGACGGTCTCGGAGCGTAGGAAATATCGTACTCAGTAAGCTCTACAGCCCATTTTATCATTCTCCCTGATGATTCCGGCTTATTAAGAATTGCTCTCAGGGGATGCTTAGTAAGCACGGTAATTGGGTGGGATAAAAAGTAGGGGCGTAGCTTACGAGCCGTAGTAACCAATGCTAGAACGAGTTTCTCAGTTAGGGTATATCGGGTTTCGGCTCCGATGAGGGTTTTGCTGACGTAATATACCGGGTGATGTTCTCCGTCTTGTTCTTTAACTAAGACAGCACTAATAGCTTCTTCTCCGACCGATAAATACAGGAACAACTCTTCTTGGGGTATAGGTTTTACCAGCAAAGGTGGTTTCAACATGTACCTTTTCAATTCTTCGAGAGCTTCCTCGCATTGGGGGGTCCACTGAAATTCCTTGATATTCCGAAGTATCTTGAAGAAGGGAAGCCCTTTTTCTGCGGACTTGGAGACAAACCGACTCAACGAGGCCATTCTTCCAGTCAGCTTTTGGACATCTTTTACCGTCCTCGGGGTAGGTAACCCCATGATAGCTTCTGCTTTTTCGGGATTTACTTCAATTCCCTTCTCCGTAACCATGAATCCCAAAAATTTTCCTCCTCGGATACCAAAAGAACACTTCCGAGGGTTGACCTTCATGCCAAAGTTGTTCATAATGACCAACGCTTTTCGTAGGTCCTCGGGATGTTCTTCAGCAGTGTTACTTTTAACTACAGTATCATCTACATAAACCTCTACTGATTTCCCAATAAGTCCTGAAAACATAAGGCTTACTAACCGTTGATAGGTAGCTCCAGCATTCTTTAATCCAAAGGGCATGACTAGATAACAAAAGGTGCCTGCATCCGTGATAAAGCTGGTCTTATCTTGATCACTAGCCGCCATCGGGATTTGGTTGTACCCTTGATCTCCATCTAAAGTTGATAGTAGCGCACATCCTGCGGTAGAATCAACTAGCTGATCTATGCTCGGTAAAGGATAGCAATCCTTGGGGCATGCTTCATTGAGGTTAGTAAAGTCAACACACATTCGCCATCTTCCTCCGTGCTTGGGAACTAGCACGACATTAGCCAACCACTCGGGGTAAATAACTTCTCGTATTTGCTTTAATTGGAGAAGGCGTTGTATTTCCGAGCGGATGATCTTGTTGCGCTCGGGGCCCATTTTCCTCTTTTTCTGCTGGACAGGTTTAGCTCCAGGCTTCACATTAAGGAAATGTTGACATACCTTATTGCTGATTCGTCCGGGCGGCCCCCCTTCCCATGCAAAGAGGTGATGAAATTGTTTGAGAAGAGAAATCAATTGGCCTTCTATGATTGGAGTCATATGGGTGCCCATTTTGATTACTTTCTCGGGGCTTCCTTCTACTAATTCCACCATTTTTAATTCTTCCACAGGTTGGACTCGTGTTTCCTCGGTTCTACACTTTTTGTTATTTCCGAGTGAAGGTCCGTCCTCTTCTGAGGGAATAGCATTCATGCAGCATTCTCTAGCTTTTGACTGACTTCCTCGGACTTCTCCGATTCCCGAGGAGGTGGGGAATTTCACTTTAAGATGCAAAGTAGAAGGAATAGCCTCAAAGGCCCGAATAGACGGTCTTCCGCAGATGACATTATACGTTCGCGAAGAGGCCTCCACTACCCAAAACTTAATAGATTCCGTTCTTCGAAGGGCTCCTTTCCCCCATGACATTGGGAGAGTAATAGTTCCGAGGGTTTGGCATGCTTCCCCGGAGAATCCTACTAAGGGGACCTCCGCGGTTTCCAACGTTTCTTGTTTCAATCTCATAGCGAGATAGGTCGGTAGGAAGAGTACATCCACAGAGCTGCCCGTATCTATGAGAATACGTTGGATTTCATACCCGTAGATGACGGCAGATATAACCAAGGGATCTTCGTGAGGGTATATTACGTCAGTAAGGTCCTCGGGTCCGAAAGTGATATTAGGCAGCTGTGACCCTTGAATGGAACAGACAGACATTCCTTGTTCTGCTCGTCGGGCTTCTTTCAAATATTTCTTCTTTTTACCCTGAGGCGCCATGGAGATTTCACCCCCTTCTATCATATTGATGGTTCTCCCTGTTGGGGGGTTGTCTTTGTAAGAGTTAGGTGGAGGAGGCAAACTCTGATACCCTGTCGTTTTCTCTCGCGAATTTCGCCGGCGGTCTTTACTTCTCTCTCGGGGTCGGAGACGTCTAGTGGTCCCCTCTCGTGACTTCCGGCTAGGCGTCCTTTCTTCCCTTTCTTGCTCTTCCTCTTCCCTTCGTGATCTCTTCCAAACATTTGCCTTGGGCTCTTCAGGGTTATTTTCCTTAAGGTAGTTCTTCAAGTACCCTATCTCCAATAGGCGAAGCACCTCTAAACGAAGGGTAGTACATTCTTCCGTAGTGTGCCCGTAAGTTTTATGGTACTTACAATACTTCCCAGTATCCTTGTCTCGGTTAGGAAATTTAGTCGGTCTGGGCCAGTGCAACTCGTTGCTACCCCTCATTATGTTGAGCACTTCTGGTGGAGTAACAGTCATCGGAGGTAAGTGCACGGGTCGGAGGAATTTCTTAACCACTCCCCCTTCATCTTTGCGTTGAGGAGGTTTTCCTTCCTTACTTTTTTCTTTGACCTTTGCTTCTTTCTCAGCACGCTCTAAGTGTTCACTATCCTCCTGCTCCATCTGCTTCTTTGTTCCCTCGGCTTCTTCCATCAAAATATGTACTTCCGCCTTTTGCATTAACTCATTCATATCCGTGATACGATTTCCCATAAGGTATCTAAAGAAATCCCCCGCTCGGAGTCCCTGAGTTAATATGTCCGCCATAATGGTCGGGCTAACATTTGGAACATCGAGTGCTTCATCCGTGAAGCGCTTTATATATTCTCGCAAGGGTTCATCCTTCTTCTGTTTAATAGTAAAAAGATGCGTAGCAGATTTAGGGTACCTTCGGTTGCAGGCGAATTGTCGTACAAACAAATGAGCTAGTCGGTCAAAGCTCGTGATGGAACAAGGTGGAAGATGAGTAAACCAGGCTTGAGCCCGCCCTCCAAGGGTAACAGGGAATACGCGGCATAACACCTGATCAGGAGCGGAAGAGAGGTCCATTCCTGCCAAGTATTGATGGACGTGATCTTGTGGGTCCCTTCCATCAGCTTCTCCGGTATATAGCGAGATATTAACAGGTCGCATCCCCGAGGGGATAGAAGCTGAAGCAATTTCGGGGATGAAAGGAGAGGTTTTGAATGTAGGATCTTCCTCGGGAGCCATGGCTTTCTTGAGATCACCTAACTCTTTTCGTAAATTATCCATCATTCCCCATAGGGAATGTTCAACTCCTCCTCGATACTCTGAGGGGCGAGAAATTTCTTCCTGACCCCTCACGGGAGTCCTTTCATGACATACATGTCTTCGAGGACTTTGTCGGGGTGTCTGTCGCCAAGGATTCCAATTTGGGTTCCACGTCCTCGGAGGTACATCTTCTTCCGAGGGGAAATCTTCGTTCTCGGATAGAACAAGGGACGTGCGTCCGGGGGGATCATCCCTCCAGGGTGTTCTTTCAGCATATATAAGTCTTTCATAAACAGATCGGGGAATACTAATAAAATCTCTTGTACCTGGTTCATAATTGGACAAAGTTTCTTCTGAGTCGTTGTTCGGGACAGGAAGGTTGTCATTTTCGAAAAGACCATCCATCCTAGTTGACGTGTGCCTGAATTCTCTCGAAGACAGATGTTGTGACGTTCCCACAGACGGCGCCACTTTGTTAACAGGTTTGGAATTATTCCCTATTTAACGGAAGATATTTATTTGGGTCGAAACGTCCTGTCCGTGATTCAAAGGCAACGCGAGATGGACATAATGAGATTAATTGCAAGAATATTCCCTTCCTTTATTCACTGAACATTTCCTCCTCTTTTTATCTTACGTACTTGAGTGATAAATTGTAACAAATAGGCTTAGTTGCTTCAGCTTCTTCCCCCCCCTTCCTCTTTTCTACTGATCACCTCCCTTTATATAGACTTTGGTGGGGGTAGGTGTCATTGTGCATGTGTTTTGATAAGGACATGTGTTGTTGTTACCTTGATACAGGTGTACAAATTAGGATAATGTTTATCGTTTATCTACTAAGTGCTGACTGGATTAGCTTTTGTGTCTTCGGATATCTCCGAGGGTTTCTGATGTAGACTGTTTCTGATAGAGTTATTCTTCCGAGGGCTTTTGTTTCTCCTTCTTGATTCGGGTATTGATGTAGACTGTTTCTGATAGAGCTATTCTTCCGAGGGCTTTTGTTTCTCCTTCTTGATTCGGGTATTTTCTTCAACAGTCAGAAGTGATCTCTGAGGGTGGAAATGTGATCTCCGAGGACTTGGTGTGACTTCCGAGGACTGTGATTTTGTGTCCGAGGGCTGTTTTTGCTTTACTGAAAGTGAGATTTCTTCACCAGAGTGCTCGGAATGTATTCGCTAGGTGTTCCTGTATTGACTTCTTCCAAAATTGTGTTCTCGGATAAGTCCGAGTGTTGTCTTTTCCGAGGAGTGTTCAGAAAGGAAGTTTTCTTGTAAGTTCATAGGACTCGGGGTCCCTCTTGGTCCCTCTTGGCGCATTTGGTGGATATCGGAGTCATACGGGTCCATCGGGGTTTGCTCTTTTTCCGATGCCGTGTTGATATCTGTTTTTCATTCACCGTTTGACTTTCCAAGGGACGCTTGCGTTTCTCCTCGGATGCTTTTATAAACCTTTTCGGGTCAGTGACCGAGAGGTAGGGCAATCCTCCGAGGGGTTTTCTTTATAGGTACATCTCATCGGACGTGCTCGTGACAATAGTATTGTCCACATATTATTTTTCCCGAGTAGGAGTGATCTCCTCTATTTTATTTTTTAGGGTTAACAAATATCTTAAGCTACTCCCACTTTATATGACACTATTAATCAAATAGCCTTAAGATGCTAATTAGAAAATAGGACGAGTTAAACATCACAATTGTAAACATAACTAATAAAACATGAGATACTTCAGACTTGCAGAAACAGTAGGAAAAAACCATGGAGATAAAATGGCTTACTTCTCCCCCTTTTTGCAATGAAAGCAAAACCTCGACGAATCACTTCATCGAATCAAGTTCCTATAGCTCTTCTTTAGGAGCTATTTTTATGTTTCTCTCTAGGAACTCAATCATTTTCTATTTCTTAAAATTCTCTATAACCATAGTCGTCTCTCCCATAATGGAAACCAAGGTTAGCCTTAACTACATATATTACCTCACCTGTTGCCTCTGATGTTAAGTCAACACCGTTCTCAGAAGATGTTGTCGTAACACCTTACTCAGACTCAGAATCATCAAACTCCTGAGAACCTTCTTTCACATATTTCAAATCTCCATGGTTTCATCATCACCATTCTCAGTTTCCTCATCATTTTTCTCAGAACCATTGTTCTCCTTTTCACGACTTTATTCTTCGTT
Source organism: Linaria vulgaris (assembly GCA_948329865.1). Classification (NCBI taxonomy): domain Eukaryota; kingdom Viridiplantae; phylum Streptophyta; class Magnoliopsida; order Lamiales; family Plantaginaceae; genus Linaria; species Linaria vulgaris. Next base: position 80,562,504 of record OX415252.1, read on the forward strand.
CTCGGCTTCTTTGTCCTCATTCTCCATCTCATTCTCCTCATCATCTTGCAAATGGCCAGCAACATCAACAACCTCTTTTTCTTCATTAACACCAACGGCATAACAACCATTATCACCCACTTCAATCTCTCCAACAAGTAAAGTTTTCTCCTTCTTAATCAAATCATTATTCCCGACAACAAAGGTTCATCAACAACCGTCTCCTCAACCGTGTTTGGAGTACCAACAACACCATGTTCCTCAATTTGAACATATTTTATCTCAACAACAGTGTTTGGAACGGGTGTAGTACATGCGGAAAAGAAATATCGGAGCATGAGTGGGGTTATCTCCTTGATTTTCCATATCCAGAGCCAAACAAAATAGACCAGAGACAAATGCTATTGAGTTTATAAAAGTTGCAAGCAAAAACTCTAATTGTTAGAGAGAATTGAGCTCAAAGAGAGTAAGAAACTCAAAATCACAAGTGCAAAGAAGTAATGGAGGATTTTTAGTATAGATCAAGCATAATTCCTGCATGTTGAGTCAATACGTGACACCGTGTTTAATTCACACGTGACCAGAGCAGTTCACAAAAAACTTATAAGTCACAATGTTAAACCTAAATGTTGAGACATCATGCTCACAGACTGATGTTGGCACAACACTGAAGCATATTTTGAATCAACACTAGTTCTTGTGAATGTGGAGGTACTGGGCTTACCCTTAAGATATTTCAAAGTAAAATCATGAGCTAAATCTGAAGATTAACATTTTATCGTAAAGTCTTTGATACGATGGATTGGAAATTTTGTAATGGATGTTTTTTAGGCATACATATTTTTGCAGAGATCCCAAGATTGGATAATGGAAATATTCACAACCTCACAACTGCCCATCATTCATAATGAAGAGTCGAAAGGGTATTTTGGTTATAAGCGGGTTAGACAATGTGACCCACTTTCACCAATTCTCTTTGTGATAGCGGAGGATATTTGAGTAAATTAATAACAAGACTCGTGGACGATAATAAGTTACAGCCAATGAGGTACACACCCAAAGTGAATTTCACGTCACACCTTTTCTACGCATATGGCATCTTATTGTTTGCCGTGACAACAAAAAGAAATGTCTAGGGCATTATAATTATTTTTGAAATCTATGTAGGTTTATCCGGGCATCACATCAATTGGGAAAATTCAGGAGCTTGCTTTTGTAATTACATAACCAATCACCGACGATTGAGCATTGTCAACTCGCTGAAATTAAGGAAAACCCATTTTCCCTTCTATATATTTTGGAGTGCCATTGTTTAAAGGAAACCCAAAGAGAAGATGGTTACAACCTATAGCGGATAAAATATTAAGCAAATTCTCTAACTGAAGGGGTGGGCTTTATGGATGGCGGGTAGAATCACCCTTGTGAATTCGATAATTCAAAGCTCATTCATTCACTCATTCGTTGTATATACGTGGCCAAAGGGTCTTCTATTGCGCATAGAAAGAGCAATCCGTAATTTTATTGGACGGGTTCCATTGAAAGTCACAAGCTTGTTACGGTGCCATGGAATACTTGCAGTATTTCGATCAATGCGGGAGGTGTTGGGCTAAAAAAATGGTTAGTCTCAACAAAGCCCTGTTATCAAAACTCTGCTAGAAATTTATTTCAACAAATGTTAACCCTCTATGCTTGTTGAAAAATCTAAGTTTAGAAGATAATGGATCTCTAAAGAAAGCTTATATCACTTCCACTATTTGGTGCTTTCTTCGGTACAGCTAGGATTTTGACTCGGATTCAACCAGGTGGTGAGTTTGCAATGGCTTAAATTGCAAATCCTTGACAGATAACTGGATTTACCCATGTGTTGCAGACCGATTTAATATTAGTAGTATGGACATGGTTGATCCTAGTCAAACAAGAATACAACACTTCTGAATCGGTTTCCATAATGAGTGTAGTAATGAAATATGTAATGAGTACCATTCTTTAGCAAATATCATGGAGTTTAGCTACATTGTTGGTGCTACATCCCGTCGCTTCGGAAGAAGCACCAACTACCATACCTGCAAAATCACGTATCACGCCACCGACACCTGTAAGGGCCGGGATTGGCCAACGCTGATCCATCTGTGTTGAGATTGAAAATTTCTTTTGGGAGTGGAATCTACCGCATTGATAACTTGTAAGATTTGGGGGTGCGATGAAGAGGGCCTGATGGGTTTTCTAGCAAGGTTCTTGTAATTTGTGTGAGATTAACACCGTAGAGATGGGATGTCCTCGAAAGAGGAATTCATTTCAAGCTCTCCAGATGTCCCAACACCCTATAATGGTGACAGCTGGGTTTGAAAGGCGAAGGAGGTGTGGAATAATTTGGTTTCCATTCTGGGGGGGGGGGGGGGGAGTTAAAGAGGGGGAAGTTATGGTGTATATCTGCAAAGAGGGGACAAGCCACAAATAGATGTTATGCCATTTCCGTGTCTTAGTGACAAAGAGAGCAAGTGGGACTGATGGGGACATATCAACGAGAAAACTAATCGCGGGTGGAAAGGCTGTCATGTCCCCATAGCCAGCCAGATAATTTAATGCGGGGTAGAACACGTGCTTGTTAGAGAGCTGACCAAGGTAGACTGGGCATTGGCGTCCCGTGAGCTTTGCGAGCCAACCATTTGTAAGACGAATTGATCGTGAATTCTTCTCCATGATTCCATGCCCAACATGTCGAGTCACGCACGTCATCAATTGGAAGGGGAATGCACCAAATACGGGCCACAATGTTGTTTGGCAGTAAGTGACCAATTCTCGACAGATAACATGTGCTAGGTGTACGAATGACATCTCAGAATATGAGGAATGAGAGCAGGTGGGATAGAGGGGACTTATTTCACAATGGTGAATGAGCTCAGCAATCGGGAGTACCAAAAGTTAATGGATTTCCCATTGCCCACAATCCACCATGATTTATCATAACTCAGTCATGGGCCTGCCATGGCATGAAAGGATTCAAAAAGCTCGGTTAGCAGTCTAAGAGTGCCCATGTGGTCTTTGTAGAAGATAAAAAAAATCTTCTAGGAAGCTAAAAATGGGAATAGAGGGGCCCCATTAACTCGTGCGGGCGGTCTGAAAGGATCCATCCTTCGTAGCTCGGACAAAGGCTGCAATAAGAAGTTCCATGCAAAGTATGAATAGGCAGAGCAAGAGTGGGACCCCTTGATAGAGGCATTTTTTTGGGCGTCGCCCTGTTGATCGTGCCCCGTTGATGCCAATATTGAATTCCATCGATTGTATGCACTCTATGAGCCAAGTAATAAGGATAGGGGATAATGGAATTGAGTGAGAACAAATTCAATGAAGGACCAATTAACATGGCCGTAGGCCTTAGCCAGGTCAATTTTGATTGCTAGGAGTCCATGGCTCCCAATGGCGTCGATTTTTAATGGTGTGTATTAGCTCCTATGTAATGAGGATGTTGTCCGTGATAGAGCAGTGGGGGACAAAGGCATTCAGATAGGGGGAGATGATTTAATTAATTTCTGGCTGAAGACGAGTAACTGTGATTTTGGAGATGATTTTATAGATGACACTGCAAAGGCTGATAAGGCAGAAGTGGTGCGGTAATTCTAGTTTTTCTCTTTTTGGAATGAGAAAAGTGGTGTCTTGGTTAACATTGAGAGGCATATGGGTAGAGGTAAAAAAATCCATCACCAATGAGGTGACGTGGGGTTGGAGGTGGGTCTAATAGTGCCTGTAGAAGTGGCCATTGAGGCCGTCCAGCCAAGGGGCCTTAGTCAGACCTATATAAAAGGTTGCTTCTCGGATTTCCTCCACATTTGTCTGTCGGAGAAGAGAGTAAGTAAAAGAGGGGTTAAGCAGAAGGAGGGGTTCAGTGAGGAGATGAGGTGGGCAAGGGGTGGGGGAGATGGTAATTTGAAGAATCGACATAATTCTTGAAGGAATTTTTTTGTATCGTGGACCCAGTGGCGTGTTGGCACGACGCCGGTGCGACGCATATGCATAACAAAATTTTGTGTCTTTGTCGCCATCATCTATCCACCGCTCGTGTGAGCATTGGACCCAATAAAATTCATTTTGCGGAAGGCAGCGGGTAATCGTTGCGCACAGGTTGCGCTCGGCACTAAAGTTTTGCAGGGTGGGGTTGGTAATAAGTTGGTGTAGGATGTCTGTTAGTTGGGATTGGAGGGATTTGAGTTGGGAATCAATATTCCTATATTCTGTTCGCTTCCAATGGTTGTCGTTCGCCGCAAAGCAATGACAATTGGAGGAGAATGGGTGTGCCGCGCCCTCCGGTGACTCTCAAATGCGCTCTACCATCGATGGGAAGGTGGTGTGTAGGTCCCAAGCCATCTCATACTGGAATGGCTTGGGATGGTGGGGGTTCAGGTGAAAAGAGATTCAGTAGGATGGGGAAGTGATCAGAGATGCGGGAAGCCAAGTGGCGAACTCGGGCTGAGGAAAAATAGTTAACCCAAACAAGATTAGCAAAAAAAAAATGGTCGAGTCTCTCACAAATGAAGAGTCGGCTCATGCGGCGATTCGTCCAGGTGAATGGGTGTCTTGAGAAGTCGGTGTCTGAGAGATCACACGTTTCAATATAAGAGCGGAACCGATACATAGAGGCCCATGTTTTGGCCCGTCCTCAGTGTTTTTCATTATAATACAAAATAGAATTAAAATCCCCAACAAGCAACCAAGGCAATGTAATAGTGGATGCAAAAGCCTTAAGAGATTCACATACATGGTCTTGTTGAGCTGGCTGGGGAGGATTGTATATTGCACTCAACCTCAAGTTTTTGTGATTCTGGAAGGTAGCGTCCATGTAAATAGAGCATGCGCCTGTGATGAGTGTCTGGAGTATGACCTGGTTTATGTAGTACAACACCCATATGCTACCTGAATGTCCAAGGGGTTGGATATGGAATGACCTTCAAACGAGAGTTGGTCAAGAATGCGCCGAACTCGGTCCTCATCTCTACACCGAGTCTCAACTAGTATCAGTACCGTTGGGTTGAGCTTATGTGTGAGAGAGCAGGTTGTAGGGATGAACTCCGCACATTTTTCCCCCTAACATTCCAGGATATAATCCCCATCGGGAGATGGAGAGGGGTAAGGGCCGGTCCTTGGCCACTGGCCTGAAGGTGGTGTGGTGGCCCTTGAGGGCCATTTTTGGGAAGCAAAAGGCATGGTAGAACGTAGATTGGACGAGGTGGTCATCAACGTGAAGCTGAATTATGTCACGCATCCTTCTACCTGCATAGATAATACCTGAGCTACAATAAAGACTACCCCCGGGAGATGGTTCTGTATGAGATACACTCGGATAGTTGCATCCTCCTGACGGAGAGTGATAGATATGTGGTTCTCCAGAAGGAAGGTTGCATATGCTCGAATAGTCATGATCTCTATTCCGACCAAAAGTCTGGTCCTCGTCATAATATTGTGGTGTGGACCTATGATGTGAAGTCCTAGGGGGCAAGCTGTGGGTCGAGTAGAGAATAAGCACGTCGCAGACTCCCTCATGAACACATTAACCTAGTTTGGGAGGGTCTCGTCCAGATACGGTGATTGTGTAGTCAGGTGTGCTGGTGCAATCGTTACTCAGAGCAGCTCAAAACGACGCCGATGTCGTCTTTCCCCTATTGGTGATGTTTCTGCATGGTTCGGCGGTGGTGTTGCTGGTGGTTCCTACATGTGATGTTGGCGAAGAATATAGGTACGAGCCGGGTTTGTGGAGATGACCTCATGTCGTCCGACTGACAGTTGCTCTTGTAGCTCGTCGGAGCTCCATATCTCCTATATTGTGTTGTGGGCACAAACACCTCATTGTTCGAGCTAGACGAGCTTCTTAAGTTCGTAGACCTCATCAGATAATGGAGGTGGCGATGGCTCGATATTGGGTAGGAGGCAGTGTTGTCAGTGGTGTCGTGGTGGGGTGGTGGTGCTGGTCGGGACAGTGGGTGTTAGTAGTGTTATGGTGGTTGAAGTGGGTGAGGGGAGTAGGGCAGCAACAGTAGTGGTGGTTGATGGCGATGGTACGGCAATTAGAGGTGGTAGGGTGTGGCGGGGTGGGTGGGTGGTGGTAGAGTCGGGGTAGTGTTGCGGTTGGTCGTATGAGGGGTTATGGTGGCGGCTTAGTGGTTTTTAATGGTGGGGATGGGCATTGGGAGGGTTTGTTTTAATTGGGAGGAAAAAAATGTGTTAGGAGGGGTATATATATAGGGAAGAGTGGGGGGTAGGATTAGGGTAGGCAGGGGGTGGGGGAGCTGTGGCCCCCAAAGGGCCACATGTCACCCCCGGAGGAGCCTTGATAGCGGATAAGGCTGCCACACGTCTTCTCAATTGCCACGCGTCGTCTTGGGACAACACGTGGAAACCTTAGCTCCCACGTGGCTGGTAGACTTATCCGCCACGTAAGCCGTACAAGTGTCACCCGTAAGTAACACTTGTAATTTTTTGGATGTTTCGGACCTCTTCACCTGGTCGTTGCCACGTGTCTTGGTCTGATTGTTAGTTTAGGCGATGTGCTTTGGTCTCTCGCGATCAATTGCATGGGGTTGTTCTGACCATACTTTTTTGGCCTAACAGGCCCCAAATGGGGTCTAAGAGGTGTTTGTGTGCTCTCTGTGTCAAGGCCAGTTTTTTGGGCTTAGGGAAGGGTGTTTGCGGAACTTTTCAGAACCTAGGTTTGGGTTTTAGGTGCCGAAGTCAGGGCAGGATGAGTTGTCTTTGCTGGCTTGGGGCTAGGGGAGGGTTGTTTTTGGTTTGGGTGTTAGTATGGTCTGTAGTATCAAGATGGGGTGTCAGTCCATTGCGCGGCGTTGAACATGTCGTTTAGTGTCTACATGCCAGTCCCTATCACGTGGATTTCCTTTTCCTGGGGTTTTTGTCTGATCCTCTAGGGCGAGAGGCATTTGACATGTTGCTCGTGTATGGCCTATTCGCCAACAGCTCAATCAGAAATCCACTTTGATTTCATACGTAATGTCCTCTAAGTGGCTGCTAATGTGGATTTTAGCAGGTAGTGGCCTTGAGGTGCCTAGTTCGAGGCAGAATTGTGTATACCAAGCCCGCAGTTCGGAAAAGTGCGTCAAAATCACAAAATTCTATTGGCAGTTCCGGGAGTTGGATCCAAGTGCATACTTTGCAAGGCGTGGATGACGAAGTAAAGAAGTTGGGGTTCCATTGGCAAACTGCGAGGTAGTGGTTGAATTAAAACCATTGGCCCCCTGCCAGAGCTATGGTATATTCGTCCGGGCTACTCAATCGAACCAAGTACGCACCCTGGCCAATCTTTGTGATACTTATTGGTTGTGTGAGTTTCCAAAGGCGTTGTAGCATGTTGCCATGTCAGGGATGGTCCGCAGTATACCCACTGTTTGGACAATAATGACTTTTTCCATGGTTCACTTAGGAGACGCATCTCTAAAGGGTAAATCTCACCCCGGGCTCCTGGTCCATCATTCCAGCATTGTTTGGACTCGTTGCCGGTATTTCCTCCATCTCTTCTCGCGCCTGAAGCCAAGTAGGAAAGAAGAGGTGATTAATGGAGCTGAGGAGGCCCGATCGATAGCTCGACAGTGGTAAAGGCGGTGTGTTTGGTGTCAGGTTTGTGGGTCCGGGGGCAGGAGAAGATGGGTGTAAGGGATCAACGGACGGGTTGTATTTATTTGTGCGTGGCAAGGCGTTTGGTGGTGGTGGTGGGAGTAGTGGCTCGGAAGGGCGGGGGATTGGAGGAGGGTGGAAGGGGATTGGGAGCATTTTTCTCTAGTTTCAAATTGTTTACCTAAACCGAAAGTGTGACTTTTTATATGTATAATATTATCTTACCAAGCACATGATATTTACACTTGCAATTACACAAACAAAGCAGCACACAAAAATCGTTTTGGCGAGTAGTCACGCATAACCCAACATTATATATTTGCACATGACACGCTATATCAACATCAACAAATATGGCACTCACAGAACCACACACTTAGCGTTACATACACCACACAAAATACCACGTCGGACGCATTTTAAGATAGCCTCTGCATTAATTATAAAAAAAAAAAAATTTTACGAGAGAATATTGTCAGAAATTTACTAGAAATACAATATCTTACAAAACTATACGGTAATTATCCTTTAATATCTTATTATAAAGATCAGAATAATTAAAATGATTACATCATGCACGTTATCAAGCAACAAAGTAATTAGGCACGCCATTGATTACACCTGTCTAATAAGGTCATTGACAAAATATATATTGTTTGGAGGGTAAAGTTGACACTAAATATCTCCTCAATAATTTATATAAATATATGCGTCACATGACATAAGAGCTGACAATAAATATATGGTTTGGAGTACCCCCAATCTCTTTGCATTTCTTTTACGAAAAATAAAATAAAATAGAAAAGAACGTCTTCACTAATTTGATTCTTATATTTTCAGCAACTGCATTAAATAAGACGACATCAGAAGGGCGATATATATAATAAAGTCAAAACTTAGAGTGGTATGTACTTTGAGGCCACGTTCACGAATTCTGGCGCAACGTTACAAATCGGTATCAGTTGACACTTGACAGTTATCACTCATCACAGTTACGTTCGAGGAAGCGCAGCATGTTTTTGATGAATTTCTGGGAAGCAACATGGGTTGCCTCATATCTTATATGAATATTGTTTTAAATTATAATTTTCACAAAATATCGCGTGGCACTTCAACATTAAATTGTTAGGGCAAAAGTGACATATCTTTGTGTTTTTCTCCTGATTTGTGTTACTTTTCCAATTTTCGTCTAACTGTACGAAGAAATTTCTACCAAGGATGGAAATAACCACATTTTTTACGCTACCAACGTGTCAACATCACTAGCTACACATATCATTTCCTTTTTTTGTTACATTTTCTTTCTCTTTATTTATACATATGTTTTATTATTATTAACGAATGATATATATATATACATATATATATGGTGATATGCGAAATTTAAACTCCTCAAATTAGAACGTAGGAGCTCCTCGGAAGAAACCCCTGAAGTCTATCCTCCCTTATAAATTAACACCAGACAAATACGATGCTGACAAGGAAACCTCTCTAAATCAATCCTCCCATAAAGATCAATATCAGCAGATACGATGCTGACCCAAAATCTATCCACCCATAGACATCAACGCCAGACAGAAACGATGCTGACCCAGGATCCCTCGAACTTCTTATTTTATCTTCAAAAGTTGCCCCTGCTCAGGACACCCGTTAGACCCCCATACGTCCACTCACTAAAGCACCACCACTCCGAAGAGTCTCAGAAGGAGCGGCCCGAAGGAACTCTTCCATAGCCTCTACCAAAAATGATAGCTACTCAAACACCCAAGTTACAGACCAATAAAAGAACCACGTGAGAAAGAAGAAACCTAAAACAAAGAAGGTCACCCATAACGAAAGACAATACGAGAGGAAAAATAGGCCATACCTCGCAAGCATTCTTAATGAAGACGTCCTGGAAGACCGAAAAGGTGAAGGGAAGGAGAAATTCCTTGTCCCGCTTGTTATGCAGACCACACAGATACGATCGACAATGCTCCAGGGTCCCGTGTACCCCCGTAAAACGAGAGAGACCGTCAGACATACTTAGCAATGAAGGCTAGCCTAACTCTCCCCTCCGGACGCCTGGCGAGAAAAAAGTACGGCTAGAACCTTCACTTGATTCCCTAGACATATAATCCTCTAGACCGAAGAAATCCTTACCCAAACCCGAGGAGAATCAAGGAAGCATCTCCATCGGCGGCGTCGAAGAAGTAAAGATAAAGTTCATCGAGTCAAACCCCCTTGATAACAGCCCAAGTGCCCTTTCATCGTCAGAATATCGTGGATGCAACAAGGGAGCCAAGACGAAACCATCTTGAGCATGAATCTCCATCTTTGCCCCTAGGATCAATCTGCTCGTATCAGTAAAAAAACGATTCCCCGAAATGGAAAAAAGATTGCAGAGCACGGGGAAAAACAATTAGTAAAGAAAAAAGGGCACTTACTGAATAAGGGACTCACGTGAAGAGGACCCTCAGGAAACTCCAGTACCTCAGCAGCTTATTGGAGCCTAGCCATGATCATAACCACCAGACAATTTAGTATAGAAAGTGTATCGTAGCGACTCGTGTATAAACCCTTTCGTACCAAATCTTACCGCATTTCTCCATCTAGAGATGAGAGTAACCGTGTCACCCCTAATCCCCATCGCTTGTGAATTTCCCATTCCGTAATTGCAAAATTACGAGGAGCCAAGTAAAAGAATTCCTCTTGCCAAACGCCGCCTTCGTCTACTAAACCCCCAACCTCAAAAAAAAAAGGAGGACCCACTGGTTTGAAACAAAGAAATGGAGGATTCAAAGAGGCAGCTCGTAAAGGAAAGGCCGCCGTGAATTGGAAAATGAGAAGACTCAATATCTAGCAGCCTACAACATAACACAAATCCTACCAAATATTGGAAGGAGGAAGGAAGTAATTGGCCAGGGCAAACCTGCAGAAGTTGCAATAAATCCCGCACGAAAGGATGAAAGAACCAATGTAGACCGTTCCAAACATGTCCCGCATATACTGTCAAAAACCCCACCGGAGGATCATAAGCCTGCTGGTCAGCCATGGGAATTATAAAGTCAAACTTAGACGCGTCTAAGGATACCCCTTCCAATAACCTACGCGGCTATTCTTCTGACACGGTACTAGACATACTTCTGATTCTCCCCGCACCTACTATAGAACCTAGCTCGAAACAACCCGGCATCAATTCCATCCCCGGAACAAGAGGGTTATAAGGTTTGCTCCGTAAAAAAGCCGACCTTTTTTCCTCCACGATAAAAGGGGACGCGGATGATGATGATGAAGTGTTCTCACCTAAACCAGCATTCCCACTTTTTAGCAACACAAATCCAGTGGGATAGCGCAACGGCGACGTAGCCTCGCCATAGCCGCCAATTGGGTCGCCCGTTAGCAGCGAGTCCTCGAAGCCATACATGAGTCCAATATGGCTATCTCCCCCGAATCAAGGTCGGATGCCTATTTGTACTTTGCCCAAGCCTAGTCGGAGAAGGGGAAGGCATCGTAAGTAAACCGGAGGTTCCCGTTGAATCAGATTCTCCCCCTGATGGTTAAGCACGTTAGAAACCAACTATGATTTAGATTCTACGAACACGCTAATATCGAAGGTCTAAAGATTCATCTGCCTGATCTACTATGCTAGTGGTGCGTTAACAATCTCCTATGCACAATTCAACATAATTTGAGGTTGTTTAATGTCACTACTTTGCTTCAAAGAAACGCGTGCATCAAAACAAGCCACGTAACATAAGCAACAAATAATATCCAACAAAACTAAGTCATCAATAAATATAATCAAAACATAGGTTCAAGGTGCATCCATATGAGATTAACTACATCCTCCCTCAGATACTGAGATGATTAACTACTCATAGTCATATTCAAATCACAACAATTCATCGTAGATTATCAAATAAGAAAAGAAAACATTAAACTCCTGATTTCCCCGTTGCTTTCCTCCACTCTGATTGTTGACTCATCTTGTTCACGTTTCTCCTTCAACTATGATTGTAGTGCTACGAACATTAGAATTTTTTTCTCTTCTCTAACCCTAGAATGCTCTCTAACTCTTTTGAAGTAGTGTTTTTTTTTCCCTCTAAAAACCGTTACCCAAGCTGCTAAACGTAGCCTCTTTTTTATAGTTTTTCTTAGCTATGGCATTTGTTTTAGGGTTTCTGAAGTTGACCCACTTTTTATCTTGATCGCACGCTTGGCGCGTGATGCGCCACTAATCGCGTGTCATTCTGTCTCTTCAGCTTCCTTGCGCGATCATGCTCTTGCTCGCCCTGCATTATGTTTTCTGGTCCCTTTTGTAGCGTGATTGGTAGTGTCGTAGCTCTACTCCCCTTTGTTACCAAAAAGTGTAGAAATCCTTCAAATAAGCATCGCTTTGCTCCGACTCAACTCAAACTACAAAAACAACAAAACAATACTAAAACAAGTGAAATTGCCACGGGGATTGTACAAAAGCCTAAGAAATTGCCACAATACCAACTGTCACATAAGGCTTTAAAGGGGAGGGTTATCGCTAAAACTAGCGTAAATACTAGCACTTACCGAGACAGTTGGTATAAAAGTTGTTGGACGATGATGATTGAGAGGATCTAGATTTGCGAGATGTGAGAGAAATTCGTTGTTGCCTGGCCAAAAACATTCTAGCAAACATGCATGGGTTTCTTTGGCAAAAGGAATTTGGGAATAATTAGAGAAGTTGTACAAGGAGAAAGAGTTGTTGTATCGCATGTACCTGAACGAGCAGTTTCACACACTAGGAATGTTGGAAAATACGAGTATTTCAAACAATATGAGTGTTCTGAACGAAATCATTGATGAGCTTGAATATATTGGAGTTGCAATTGATGAGCAGCACCATGCCTTGAGACTCATCTGCTTTTTCCATGTTCATGCGAGCAGCTGAAACCAAAATTAATTCATGGGAAAGAGAAAATTAATCTCTCTGAAGTTACTGACAAGCTTCTATATGAAGAGTGGAGACATGGTGGAGGTAGCAGTTTACATGAAAACATGCAATGGTGGATCATGATGTCAAGAAGACGAACTTTGGAAAGAAAGTGAGTTGGCGGTTCAGACATCTTGGCCACGTGAAATGAAATTGTCTGAAACATGGAGCATGTTCACCAAATGGCTCTGAGGTAGGAAAGGGAAACACTTGAGGCGATATCAACATTGCTTATTGCAGTGACTCTAGTGAAGTTCTGTAAACGGCATGCTTGTCCTAATGGCATGAGATCCTAAAGTTGCCATGAGATAGAACCTTAATGTTAGTGGGTTTAGTTTCCACACAGGCATTTCTTTTGGCGTTAATGCAAGGTGTGTGGAATATCATGTCAACAAGCTGGTGACGTCTATAGGAGCCAAAAGGGAAAGTTGCACCATACTATCAACAAGATTATGTTCAACATGGGCCGAAAAAAAGAAAATGCTTAGAACTCATTTATTCCGAGTGCTTATGCATTATGATAGAGAATGGTACTTCTAAGAAGTAATACTGCGTTGCAGTGATATCAAAAGCTATGAAGGTTTTATGAGGTGAAGTGGGTCTGCGATTGCCCAAGGTTGGAATTAAGATAATTTGAAGATGTGACTAGTCACTAAAAACCAAATCTTCAAGGTGGAGATTACTGGCTGAACTGCCTCAATTAATGGGGTAGTGTACTGAAATTGGTTGGCCAATTTAATTGGCCAACAATTTTGTCAACCCGTCTATGGTTTTATGGGCTAAGGTTGCCTATAGATAGGTAATGGAATTGTAGGAGAAATCACACATTCAGAGTTTATTAGCATATTTCCTTACTTTCTTCTTGTAATATTTTATATATTTGTGTGAGGTGTATTCAAGGAGTTTTGCGAGCAAATAGGTTCTGTGGGATCATTGGGCTGAGCGAAAAATTGTGTAGTTGTAATAATTTTCTACATAGTGTATTTTCAGTTGGGATCCTCAGATTTTTCTCCAGTTTTGAAGTTTTCACGTTAAAGTTGTTACGATTGTCATATTTAATTTATTTATTTTTACTTCGTAGGCAAATCATGGTGGCGCGTATTTGTCGGCTCAAATACCTAACATTTACGATTTTTTTAATGATTCTTGTTAAATGTTGTCGATCTTATTTGTAACTTCAAGCATAAACAACAAAGAGTTCACTTCTTTAAGTTTTGCGTGCACTCTCTGGGGGAGGAAGGGGAAATAACTTTTAATGAAATTGCATTATTTTTGGACGAAAATGAATATATATATATATATATATATATATATATATATATTTTTGTTGTGTAAAAGAAAGCATATCATTGTTTTTCCCTAATTTATCCTTAGTAGAATAAACTGGTACTTTCATCTATATTTATGTCTTCTTAACGTAATTTACATTTCTTTTGGGTAATTTCAACATAAATTACAACGAAAGACACTTTTAGTTCTTCTAGTCTAGTAATATAAGACCATAAGTTGAATAAGTTTTTCGATTAACTATTTTTGGGGACACTGCCAAGCCCCGATTTTTGTTTTACTTTAGATGAATCGAGGCCAGGGTTGAATCTTGGTTCACGGAAGCTTGGCCCACATTGTTTTTAAGCTTTATATGCAACTTTGGACCATCCTTAACTAAATTAAGGGGGAAGTTTCTTATTTACTGACTCTTTTACATCCGTTACTTTAACTAATAAAACTGTCTTGAAATTGTCGGATCGTGGATTGACACAACAACTTTAAGAGTCAAGCTAGAGTTGCCTTAACTCTTATTATGATCTTCTTGATTAGAGTAACATGCAGCAAAAATAAAGAACGCAAGAAGATATAATTTTCAGAAGTTTTTAATATTATTAAAAACTTCCTAGCCTTAGACAAAATAACCAATAAAGGTTTTAACAAAATATTCCTCACATCAATTCACTCACGCTCTTTGTTGATCGGACTCAACGAAGCAGACAAGCACGAACTACTTAACTTCTAACTAGACTTAAAGTAGTTGATACAAAAACTTTGCAAAAGCAAGTCGAAGACAATACAAAGAATTAATCTCTCGGATTATTTAGCACTATTGTTTTGTAATCATCTTGATGAACTTCACACCTATATATAGGTTTCTTGAAACTTGCTCTCCAAGGTGTGTTGTTCACAATTTTGGTAACTCTTGTTGTTTCCTTGTTGAATTTGGACTTCCTTGTGAACTCGGTCTCTTTCTTGAATAAGTGTTCCCTTTATTACAGATCTAATAAGGTAACACACCTTCTTCAATTTGGAGTAATCCTAGAAAGAATCCAAGTTGCAGTGGAACTCCAATTTGGTTCCTTCTTTGCAAACCGTGTTGAGTTGACTATTCAACTTAACTTGAATTATGGAAACTTCAAGTAAGGAATCTTCGATAGCTCTTCCTTATGATTAAGATACATTCCTGGACATAAACATAAACAACTAAAACCGTGGAACTTGATTAATAAGTGAATAAAGGCAAAACTTAAATTTAGCAGTTAAAGAATAGTTTTCGCACATGCTCTCTAGTTTCAATGTTATCCTCAATATTGTCCCAACATCGCATAACATGGATTCCAGAATACCCTGTACTTTCATGTCTGATCCATATTTAGCTGCTAATCAGTTTTTACATATTACACGACCTCAATCTAATATATCTTATAATGAACGTTCGACTCCTATACAATTTATCTGTAGGACAAATAACTATATGCCAGAATCTTGACAAGCATAATACTACTCAAATCAATTTTGTTCGAAGGAAAAATATTTTATTTTGTCTATTAGTTTAAAACTATATCATATCTCTATGTCAACATCTTGCACTCTACACAAGACTAGCAACAAATAAATGCTTCTCCACGTGTGTTACGAGTGCTGGCTAGTCTATGAGCGCATATCAGCATATCTTATGTCTTAGCCTGGACTGGCTCAGATTCGCCCCGCTTCAATCATCTCTTTCCTAGAGTTTGGGGAAGAGATGACGTGGACGGACTCTATAGACAAGAAGCGTTGAGCCCGTGGACGGTAGGCTCTATAGGATCTACAACAATAGATGCACGAAGTACAGTCAGTGGCGCATCCAGGATTTGAGTATTGGGGAAGCTATTTTTTTTAAATAATAATAGGCAAGAATTTTGAATCGGTTTTTTTGGACTACAAAAGATGATGAGTGCTCACATGGGATTTGTGTTTTGTTACTTTTAGCTTCTCGCAAAGAATTCTTTAATAGTAAATTCATCATGACTATCTATAACCAAATTGTTTTTCGAAACATTTATGTACTACAAAAAAAAGCAATGTTATAACTTTTTTACATTCGTTTGAAGTTGAATACAAGCATTATACATCAAGTCTATACTATACTCACGTTTTCAAAAAATAATAAAAATATATGCATATCACTAATTTTAAACAAAAATATTTTTGTGCATTAAATAAAATTATTAAAATCAAGTTTTCTGATCTCATTACATGTAAATTAATCAAATAATAGGGGTGTTTTTTGCTGATCTTAAATATAAATAAGAGTTTTGTGCTAACTAAAATAACATATGAAGCTATTTGTGAATAAAAATATTATACTGGGGTCAGTTTTACAATTTTCAATTTCAAGTTCAAGTCAGCGGTTCTTTCTACTTCCCTATGTTAATTGGTTTTTATTTATACTTCATACAAGAACGAAAGTTTTTTTTAACCCACTATATGTATATATAGGTGAAAATGAATTTTAAAGGAGGGGGGGGGGGGCTACTGCCCCCAAGCCCCTTAATAGATCCGCCACTGAGTACATTAGAGTTCCTCGATACGCTCATTCGGGAAGTCCTTCCGAGGACAACTCCCACACAACTCAATGTGATATATCAATAGTAAAGGTTAAGAGAACTTTCCCAATTGAATTGATTGGACCACATTCATCTCTTTTGACTAGCCTAGCGATCCTCCCCCATCATGAATCCCCTCCTAGTGGAAGTGAGTGTAGGTCCTGGGTAGGCGATGCACCATCCTTGCTGCTACGTAAGTTTTCCTTGACTTGACATATTCATCCAAAATTCCTGTTACAAGTAAGTGGAGAAGAAATATATAAAGAGATCCTTATCTCATTCCGTTGCAGTGGATCCAAATGTGATCAAAAGGGGATAATATTAGGAGTTCAAGCCTTGTTCTCAATTCTATACATGGAATTCAAGAATGGTTCCACCAGTTAGTTCATCAATCCTCCTTCAAGCCAAGCTAAAAGATGTCTGGCTGAGAAGGTCTCTTTGGGGTGAAATGTGGCAAAAGATACAACCATACACACAACCCATTCAAAGAGCGTTTATCTCGTCTGTCAAAGAAAGAACCGTTGTCTAGCAAAAGGAGTACATATATAGTTCCGCTATGCTACAAAAGAAAATGATATTCATATGGACAAAAGCAGGAAGTTATTTTATCTTGCACTATGACACAAAGTTGGTTTGCTAGAGTTGCCTCGATTAATATTTTATCCTCTTAATTTGTTTTTGAATCTTATATGTTTTTTTAGTCCGTAATAAAATAGAAAAAAACATGGATTTTAATCACGATGGACTAAACTTAGTAGAAGTTTTGATTATTATGAAAAATAAAGGGTTAAGAAATAATAACATTATTATTACATATACTAAATTTGCAAATAGCCAACCAAACTTGAGCTCTGGAGAACCCCTATACCCGGGTATGCCCTTATAAACCAACTCTGTTTAAGCAAACTTTTTTATTAGTATCTTAGCGTGGTTTTTTTTTTATAGGTAAAATATTTCATAAAACTCAAGATAAAAAGTACAACAAAGAGCCAAGTTAATAATTGACTACATGAATAACAGACTACAACAAGCGCATAAACTAATCTACCACTACTAATAGAAACATAAGGGAAGTAAAAGGAGGGACAACAACTCCGCAGCTCGACCTGAATGGGAACCAACATACCAACAACCATGAAACCAACAACAATGATAGGGAAGATAGATGGTTCACTTTGTATAGCACATGAGCGAACCAAAAGCTTTTCTGACGCATAGAACAACCACTCTAACTTCAATCGGGGTTTCCAACAATCGAAAATATAATCAGCCATGAAAACTCCATTCAATTGTGAAAAGATGAGTATGAATTTTCATCTAGCCCTTCCAATGTCGATTTTCTACAAATAAGAAGCACCCCCAAATATTTTCAACCAAAAGTTCCATACTATAACCACAAGCAACCTTATGAAACATAAACATAAATTACCAATTAAAATAGGCTCTATAAGCGTTATTGATAACTTAAAAACACTTTTAGCGCTCCTAACTTAGAAGGGTCGTTCCATCTACTCAAAATATATATGTCTTGCATTGTCGAACTTGTGGTCAGAACATGTTCCAATATATTCCTTTAATCCATAGTATCAAGTAAAAAACGAGAAATTAAATGATTCAACATATAAAAAATGTTCTTAAATCAGGTTCACTCTTATATTTTGACATTGTTTTTTTTTCCCGCATAAAGTTAACTAGAACGTCCAAATGGAGAATTTTACAAAAGAGAAGGGGCATACCCCTATGTGAGGCTCAAGACACAAGTGTCTACAACTCTAATACTGATCTAGCAAATGATTAAAATAAGCTATAGACTAAGTCTATGACTAGAAGTAATACCCACAAGATTACAAACACTCCCACCATTCCCACTAGAGTGTCCTATCAACTATCATCAGGTTGGTCCAACCACTCCTCCATGGCTCTAGTCCAGGACTGTGACCATTTCCTCTAGCTTGCCAGTCTAATCTTGCTTGCCACTTTTGATGGTTACCTCCGAAGTTATCCTTTTGGATGGTTTGGGAAGGAGAAGATGGAATATGTTATCTAAGGCCTGTGTTGTACTGTCCTGCTTTTGTGAGGGCCCATTACCTGCATATCAAAGAAAATACTCCCAAACAAGCAGATCATGTGTTCATCCTCATGAAACATGTTGTAAATTATCACAAATGGCTTTTATCATTCTATTTGCTTTCTTACCCCCCTTTACCTAAAAGCCTTGTCATTGCTGTGTGTGTAGTATCTTTGCTCACTTGGGTGTCTGTCACATGTTTACCTTTGAAATTGTTTGCATTTCTTGTCTTCCATATAGCTGATATGGTCTCTCTTAGAGCTGTTGCTCTGATCTTGTAGATGATGGATCACTTGTTTTGAGACTGTGCAAAATTTCTGATCCACCTAGCCATATCCTTAGAGCATGCTCTTATACCTATTTTGGTTAGTACTTTGCACAACACGGACTATGACCAATTATATTGAAAAAAGAGGTGATCATAGGTCTCATTTTTATCCCCACAGAATACACAGAGCTGGTCATCCAAGTTCGTGAACTTACATACCCTATCCTTAGTGGCTAATCTTTTCTGTACAGCTAGCCAACATATGAAATTTGCCTTTGGGGCTAAAATAAAGGTTCCATACATGTCTCCACCACTCCACCTCTGGTCTAGGTGGAACTAGGCCATCATATAGTTTCTGCATCCCTTCTGTAGGCCTTCTTCCAAGAGTCCTAGTTGATATACACTCTTTCACTTTCTCTCTTAGGATGAGTAGATTTCTCCACCATGGAGAATTACTCTTCTTCACTTCTATCTCCCAAATGGACTTGTCCTTTAAATTGTAGGCTCTAATCCATTGTTTCCAGATGGTGTTGCATCCTTCATTGTCACTAATCATGATGATTTGCATTGCTAGCACAGTTTTGTTCCAGCCCAACACCTTCTTGATCTGTAATCCTCCCCTCTTGTACCCTTGGCAGATTGATTTCCATGCTATTACACTATTTTTCCCTTCCTTCTTGCTAGACCAAAGATAATTTCTACATATTCTCTCAATTCTCTTTATGACCCCATAGGTATTGCAAAAATGTGACTCCAAAAGTTTTGTATGCTTAGCAGTACTGTCTTCACTAGTTGCAGCCTTCCTGCATAACTAAGGTTCTTTGCTTGCCAGCTTTGAATCCTCCCCACCATCGTCTGTATCAGTGCTTCATATTCTTCTATTCTCAAATTCCTTGGGCTTAAAGGGATACCTAAGTATCTGATGGGGAACTTTCCTTTTGTGAATCCCCATATCTCTTTTGCTTCCTCCTGTTCCTCCATGCTCATTCCAGCCATAAAGATATTTCTCTTTGCCTTACTTATCCTGAGCCCAGACATAGCAGAGAATTCATGGATGGTGTCCCTTAGGATTTTTAATGACTATGCATCCCCTATGCAAAATAAGAGCAAATCATCAGCAAATGTCATATGGCAAAGTCTGATTCTGCTATAATAGGGGTGATGATTATAATTCCTATTATTCTCCGTTCTATCTTTTAAAAGTCTGGCCAAACAGTCCATACATAACACAAAGAGGTAGGGGCATAGTGGATCCCCTTGCCGCAAGCCTTGTTTGCCTTCAAAATTTCCCTCTAGGGTGCCATTGATACAAAAAGGGAATCTGGGACTAGTAACACATGTCATAATTAAATGAATAAAGTAAGAGTCAAAACCATAAGCCTTAAGAACATTACCTAGAAAACTCTAATTGACAATGTCATAAGCTTTCTGAATGTCTATCTTAAACATGCATCTAGGGGCTATATTCTTTCTATTATACCCTCTGACAAGCTCCTCGGCTAAGAAAATATTCTGATAAATGTCCCTACCTTTAACACATGCAGATTGGCTATTCATAATAAGGCCATGCATCATGCATTTAAGTCTATTAGCTATGATCTTAGTAATGAGCTTATAAAGCACATTGCAACATGCTATAGGTCTATATTCAGTAATCTTAGTGGGCTTAGCTTTGGGAATAAGACAAACAAAAGTTGAGTTAAATTATTTCAACAACTTCCATGTTTTGAAGAATTCCCCAATAGCCTCATTAATCAGATCTCCCGTGACCCTCCAACTGGTTTTGAAGAAAATTAAGCTCATCCCATCTGGACCCGGGCTCTTGAACATAGTCTTCTTAATCTCTTAATTAGTTACCTGTCTCTTTAGGGAGTTACTCATCTCCTCAGACACAATAGGCCCTTGTCATATCACCTTTATGTCCATGTCCTCCACTTTGTGCTCCTTCCCCAATAGATCAGTGTAGAAGTCAATGAAATGATGTATTATCTCATGTCTCCCATTTATCAGGTTGCCCTCACCACCCCGAAGAGCCAGAATACTGTTTGCCTTCCTTCTCGTTTTAACACTATTGAAAAATAGTCTGGTGCAACTATCCCCTTCCTTGATCCAGTCCAGTTTGGCTGCTTGTTGAACCTGAATAATAAGGTCCATTTTGTTGATCCAGTATGGGAATGTACTACGTGTCTCTGGTCCAAATGGTTTGGAATCTAAAAAGAATCCTCCTCTTTGCATTGTATAGATGAAGCCCCATGTATTCCAAGGCGTGATCAGAAACCTCAGGAGGTAAGAAGGCCACACTAGAGTCTCAATTCTTCATCATCCACTCTTAGTTCACCAATATTCTGTCTAGCTTGCACTAGGTATGGCCATTTGACTAAGTATATATTGGCCCACAGTATTGATGGTCTTGAATTCTGATTCTCTTCATGGCTTCTCTGAGCTCATCTTCTACTGGTTGGGTGTCTCTCACCTCACTCTATTTGTCCTCTTGATTAATCACTACATTTCAGTCCCCAGCCAACATCCAAGGATCTGTAATAGTTCTGCTAATCCTCTCCAGGTCCTTCCATAGAGCTTTCCTATCCTCCACACTGTTGTATGAATATATGAAGGTGCACTTGAAATCTCTCTTGTTGTGTTTAGTTCTGACCCTGCAATGAATAAATTGATCAGTTCTCTCTTCAACCTTCAGATTTATCTTGTTCATCTTCCAAACAATAAGGATCCTACAGTTTTTGCTAAGCCCCATATTGCTCTCAATGCTCCAGTTATTCCCGAAATTCTTCTTTATTATGTCATAGGCTTTAGTTCTAAGTGTAGTTTCTAACACAGCTCCAAAACAACAATTATTCCTATCCATAGCTTGTTTCCAAGCTTTTTGCTTGAGAGGATCATTCAGTCCTCTCAAGTTCCAATAACAGAAATTGGTGCTATCTATTTGGGCTTTTTGCCATCTGGATCCTCCATTCTGGGTGGTTCTCCCAGTCTTCTCTCCTTTATAATTTTCTATTCTCTTCGACTTCTTTGTTTCCACTTTTTGCCAATCTGCCTGCTGGATGTCTTGCCCCTTTCCCTGAATCATGTTCTTGCTATTTTCCTTGTTAATTTGTTCTTTGTGTTTTCCTTCTGTCACTACCTTTGTCTGGCCTTTCCTCCCTCCAGTGTTGTTTCTCTCTGTTGACTCTCCTTCTATCTGTATGACCACTACCAAATCTTTTATCTCCCTAGTTTGGTTATGCATCTCCTCTGGTTTTCCTCTAGCTTTTGTGTTTGCTATCTCTGTGAATTGTATTTCTCCCTGATTTTGTTCTTTCTCCTGTTCCGTTGCATCTGCATATGTGGATGTGGCTGTCTTCTTGATCTATTCCTTATTAGCTTCACATTCTCTAGCCCCATGACCAAACTTTAAGCACTTGAAGCATTGAAAAGGCTTGGCTTCATACACTACTCTTTGGTTGTATATCTCACCTTTAGGTCCCTTTAACTATAAACTATCTATCATCTTTTCCATGCTTGGAGTTCCACCACGACCCTTGCAAAACCCAATCTATCCTTATTCGTTGTCATTTTATCTATGTAGCATGGTTTCCCTATTGGACTAGCAATCTTCCCCAACATTTTAGGAGACCAAAACTGAAGATCCAATCTTGGCAATTTCATCCAAGTTGGGTAATCCTTTAGAGATTTTTGATCCAACGTCATCCCATGCTCTCTTTTTTACAGAAACCAAACATGAGTGTCTTTGACCATCCACGGTCCACCTCCAAACACTTCCAACATTTGTTCTTCACTCTCAAATTTGTATACAAAAATTCCCTTTGATGCGGTATGAATCCTAGGCTTATGTGGCTATCTGGCCTCTGTATATCTAACCATAGCCTCACATGGCACTTTTAATCCTAAAACAGTACCAATCGAAGTATGCCCCCAATATTCACGACTTTCAATCACGTCGTCCTCTGTGAATTCCAAAACTAACATGTCCGTGGGCTTCGTGTACTCCACACGACACCCATTTTTCGGCCGTCGATTCCTCGCAAATAATTCATTCCACCGTTTGGTTTTCCTCACCGAAATATTGCCGATATCCTTTTCCCCGTGATGAATTAGGTAGCTATCATGGTGTAGCCTCCCAAAATTTTCATCCCTTGTTTTCTGCCCGAAATCCCCCTCTTCTTCTTCGTTCGAATCACACTCTGTCGGAACCTTAATCTCGTCCGACTCCATTTTCATCTGAATTCGAGCTCCCTCTTTTTGTTTAGGTGGAATCGCAGCAATCGCATCTTCTTCCCCATCCTTTTCTTCCCCCGATTTGGCGTCCGTCGGAACCCTAACAATGTCCGATTTATTTTTCGTCGGAACCCTAGCTTCTTCTTCTTGCTCTGTTGTAATCGCAACTCACGCATCTTCTTCCCCTTCCTTTGCTTCCTCTTGCTCTTGCTCGATCGATTGCTTCGTTCTCTTCTTCGTCATAACTGGCGGCGGAATTTCGCCTAAATCGCCCAAAACGCACCGATTTCACACAATCTAGTGTGTTTTTTGCTCTGCGCGTGGGGCGCGTGTTTGTCCTCTATTCGTATCATATTTTTACATTGTTGTTATTGCGGAAGAATTGTTCTTACAATTGTACCTAGCATTTTTTTTTACCTTGAATTTCTTAGTTGATTACCTGACATGCCAGCGGAGCTAGCCCTACAAATCTAGCAATCAGGAAATCGTTTGAATTAAAAGCCTGGAACAGAATAGAACATTCCTATGAACTTTCTGCACAGTGTCAAGTGCCGCATATAATATTGTACCCCACTTTTTCATATAAAGTTATGAGGTCGGTTCTTTTCTTAATTTACTTACTAATGTAATATTTTCCACTCTCTCCCACTCCTTTAATTACTTTTATAGTTTTATGATCTGAAGATCACACTCGGTGGAATATATGTCCTTGATATTCCGGATATCTATAAAATATGAGAAAAAAACTGCTAAACCAGGGTCATTTTATAATAAGTCACTTAATACTTAATAGTACAATGAATTGATACAATTAGTAATCTTGAATATGTCGTTGCCTAATAAGAATTGACTTCAATACTCAAATTTACACATTTCACAAACACACGATCTTTTTAATATACCGAAATTTACAAGTAAATCAGTAGCTCAAACTCTAGATTATTCATATTGAAAAGTAGCAATTAATTTATGTTTTAATACCGCGTCACCTTGCGAAACTCATGTTCTTTCCGTCATGCCATGGATAAGCAAATCGACACTCTTTTTGACCAAACTTTTTAATCTTATCACTGCAGTTACTTTTTATTTTTAAATCATCCCAACTTACGCGAAAGGCAGACTTTATCTTTTTGTGGGTTCCATTTGGAAAATATAAGTATTTCGTCTCAAGTTGCGTCATTATCTAGTTTAAATATCTTTATGGTATGCGTGAGTTTGTTGAATCAAGAAAAATCCTTATGCTTGCTAAAATAAAGACTACGATTAAAAGCAAGAAAAGGCGAAAAGCATAAAACATAGTCTAGAGTCATTATCAATAAATTTATTATTAATCTGATTTATCCATCAATATAACCCACTTATACATCTGAAAAAAGGGGAAACTTGGGAGACATGAAATTTATTTGATAAAGACCGTACAACAATCATGTGACTCATCATGTTATTATTTTCTGAATTATGGGACAAAATTTTGTCCATAGTTTTTTCTTGTTTGGGCAAATACATTTTTCGGCCGGTTAACTTATTTCAGATTTCACCTTTTTCCATTATATTTTCGGGCCACAAAAACGTCCAATAACTTTCAAATTTTTGTTTAAAAATGCTCACCCTGCTTTCAATTGGGCTTGGTCCAAACTCAGCCGACGTGGCACGTGACTGGGATATATTGTAACGTCACGTGGTACCACCTAAATAATATTTTTATTTTATTTTTAAGTTTTTATTTATTTATTTAATTATCCCCAAATCAGCAAATCTCATCTCTCTCTTCCACTCTCAAACCCGTAAACCAACCGAAATAATAATATATGTTTCCTAACATCTTAAATACCCCAACCCCTACCGCAACGGCCGCCGCTTCCCCAAGCCCTTCTTCACGGCAATCACCGCCACCCCAATTTTATTCCGTCATACCACACAACTCTCTCGCCACCATTATTGACGTGACTAAAGTATACATTGCAGTTGCGTCGCGGCGGCAGAAGGGAGAGACAAAGACCGTGGCGGTGCAGTGGTCGAAGGTGAGGCATGGTGTGTCCAATTTGTATAAGAAGAAAACGGTATTTGGAATCGCAATCCATAGGTGGTGAGGAACTAAGGAAGAAGCAACTTATTTTTGTTTAAAGTTTAATTAGAAAATTATTAAACTTACTTTGATAATTTTAAATTTAAGTTGCAGTGTATTTTGAGAGGAAGGTGAATCGACTGGAATTCAGCGCGATTTGTTGACTGTTATGTTTTGGGACGAAGGTGTCGTGGTAATTAACCCCCTCGTCCAGTCATCAGTTAAATAAATTAAAAAAATTAACACGTGGCAGTGAAAGTGGATCCCAGTCACGCGCCACATCAGTGGATTTTGCACCGAGTCCAAATGAAAGTCCGTTGGACATTTTTAAATAAAAATTTGAAAGTTACTAAATTAGAAGGAAAAGTGAAGTTTGAAATAAGTTAGCTGCAGAAAAATGCATTTGCCATTTTTTACGGACAAAAGATCCTAATTCACATATTGTCCAGAGTTTCATTTCAATTTTGTAAACTATCATACAGTTGTGGCCTACATAAAGTAATTGCCCGAGTGTCTAGGTTGTCATAGATTGTTCTTATATCCATAAAAGAGAGGCGAATTTTGACGCCAACGGTCCAAAAGATTCAAACAATGGGGATATTGGGCCGTCAGCAGGGCCAAATATTGGGGTAAATCATAAATGAGTCAGAAGAAAAGTTATTGTATGTATCAAATGTTAATAAGCCCATCATAGAAGAATCAGTAGGCCCAATTAATGAATCTTGCAATGAATCCCACTTACCCGTTATCATTGCCCAAGATGGCAGAATTGAGTTTGCTGAAACAAACAATACTATATAAGAGGAAAAAAGAAATGAGTACAATGCAAAAAAACTACCCTGTGTTATTTTTAATTGGCAAAAAAATTCCTGTGTTATTTTTATTAGCAAAACCCCCCTGTGTTATCCATAAATTAGCAAAAACCCCCCTACTACACTGAATTAATTCGCACATACTGAGATTGATCTCAAAATATGATTTTTATTGTATGTCTTTGATACATATGGAACTAATAATGTTCAAATTAAATTGTATGCATATTTTTGTTTATTAATTTTGAAGAAAACCTTAGTTTTTAGATCTGTAAAAATATAATTACGGTACCGACTAATTTTATTATGTTTTTATACAATTTTTAAAAAATCTAAAAAATTTATAACACGATGCATAATATTTATTGTAACAAGTATATGTTTATTATAAAATTGTAATACTTATAAATCCTTAATTATTGGTACTGTCATTGTAAAATATGTCCTGAAGGGGTTTTTTGCTAATTTATGGATAACACAGGGGGTTTTTGCTAATAAAAATAACACAGGGGTTTTTTTAGAAATAACACAGGGTAGTTTTTTGCATTTTACTCAAAAAGAAATACTATATAATAAGCCCAGGAATTCAAATCTTATGAGGAAGAAGCTTTTTCCAGAAAAGAAGGTGAACGCGGATGCGTTCAAACTCAGGGAAAGACGCAGCTCGAAGGTAATTCATCCTCTACCTGCAATTTGTTAAGTGATGAGGAAATTAAACATATAAATCAGGTGATTGTGCAGAAAAATCGATGTGATGAAGCTTATGACACCTCGAAGTTTGGAAAGAATCTTGGAATATCTTTTAAGGAGACAAGGACCATGTAAGAAGCTCAATAATATGGAAAAGAGGGATAAATTAGCTTTCTTGCGGAGAGAACGCAGCGGGGGAGCAGTGGGTGATAAATGATCATTATGTCTTTTAATTGTAGAGGCTGTGGGAGTAAGGAGAAGAGGAGGGAAATCAGATCTTATTCGAAAATGGTGGGGATTTAAGAAACAAAATCTGAAAATCTGGCGCAAAAAGATGTTTTTTCTCTATGGGAAAATCATGATTGCAACTGGATTATTAATAACGCAGTCGGCACCGGGGCGGCCTGGTTTTAATTTGGAAAAGGGTGTTTTTTCTGTCGACACCTTTTTGTGCGAGGATGGTTTTATTTTTGCTGCAGGAGTCTGGAAGTCCTCAAACATTCGTTGTTTTATCATTAATATCTACTCACCTTGTGCTCAGGTTAATAAGAGAATCCTTTGGAGTTCTCTGATCGATCTTAAGCGTCTTCACGGGAATGGAAAGTGGTGCATTTTTAGTGATTTTAATTCTATTCGACTCCTTGAGGAGAGGCGTGGGATTTGCAGCAACTCTAGCCTAACACAGGATATGATCGACTTCGATGAGTTTATTTCAGATATGAGATTAGTTGACCTTCCCCTTGGGGCCCGTAATTTTACGTGGGTCAAATCTGATGGTTCATGTATGAGTCGGATTGATAGATTTCTTCTATCTGACGAGTGGATTGAAGAGTGGGAGCCTCTCTCTCAAATTGGTCTTGATTACAATATCTCTAATCATTGTCCCATCATCCTCAAGAAGGATTGTCTCGATTGGGGGCCTAAACCTTTTAGGTCCATGGATAGTTGGTTAGTTCACAAAGATTTTAAGCAGTTTGTCATTAATCAGTGGGAAGACCTATGTCACATAAGTCGTAAACGTGAGCGCGTGCGTGTGCGTATGCGGGTGCGCCAGTTCGCCTATTTTCAAAAATTCACTTCTTAATGCGCCTCTAATGCGTCTATTAAAAAAATATTAAAATATTAATAATATTAAGTAAATTTTTTAATATTAGGTAACAAAATGATTATTTCCGCCAAAACAATACTAATCAAAAACAAGATAAGTATTTTCATTCATCAAAATGTCAGTTTGTTCATCACTGCATCTAAATTACTTGCTATTACATTCAGAAAATGAGTGACGTGGTGACATGCTATATTTCACTCACTTGCAAGCATCAACAAAATATATTATATCTTAAAAACTACACTACTAGTATTTATTATTTTGCTTACTTTTTTATATTTATATCTTAAAAACTAAACTACTATTTATATTTATATCTTAAATTTTTGATATTATACTATTTAAAAACGTGATAAAAGAAAGAAAATTCAAAAAAATAAGAATTCCATTAATTAAACTAGATTTTTATTTAATTAATAATTCCGAAAAAACTTCATCTTGATCAAACGATATTAATTTTCAGAAATTAAATTTTTGCAACAAATCTAATTAATACTTTTTAAGCTTGATGTTTTAATTCGAAATAGCTTTAAACTAATTATGTCTGTTGAACATATTCTGCTTTCTGAAAGTATATGTTAAATTTTTGTAGTAGAATATTCTATTATGAACGAATTATTAAAAATGCCCATTTGGTTTGCTGTTTTGATGAAAATGCCCTAAAAATTCTACGTGGCGGCGATGTGGCTGCCACGTGGACCAAATAGCCCGAATAAGAGAGATTAGGTATTTTTGACAAGGTATACATATAGTTACGGGATATTTTTGAAGCCCAAAATTCTTTTGGGTAGTTTTAGAAAAATAGCAAACTTAATGGGTAGATTTAAAAATTCCTCCAAATCTTAACTATATATGATTTTTGTTCATGTGAATTTCAAAATAAAAAAAAAGGAGAAAAAAAGAAAAAAAAAAGGAAAATTTGTGCACAAATTACGCATTTACACTTAATTCGCGATTTATTAATGTTTAATTCGAGCATTATCAATGTATAAATCGCGAATTAGAATGTCTTAGTTCGCGAATTAGTATTTTTAGTTCGCGAATTAGTATATCTTAATGCGCGAATTAGTAAATACTAATTCGCACTTGAGCGCCGCACGCGCACTCAATTCGTGAGTTCGCGAATCGTGCGCTAGTGCGTGAGGGGGGTGCACGAATTATGTTACCTAGGGGAAGACATGAACATTGAGGGCCGAGGAGATTATGTCCTGAAAGAGAAGCTTAAAACTCTTAAGAAAGCGATTGTTGTTTGGAATAAAGAAGTTTTTCGCAACATTAACGTGAAGATTCATGAAGCAAATGAGGCCATCGCATTGCTAGATCGTAAAGAAAAAATGGTCCCTCTTTCCATCCAGGAGACTGAGCAAAGAAAAAAGTGGACCGGAGATATGTGGCAAGCACGTCGGCAAAAAGAAATATTTATGTATCAACGTGCGAGAACGCGATGGATTAGGGAGGGGGACGCGAATACACGTTTTTTCCACCATTGCATAAATAGAAGAAAAGCCACAAACAACATCACATGTATGTTCCTCAATGAAGTCTGGACAAAGGATGTTGTTAGTATTCACCGAGGAGTTACAGATTACTTCGAAAGGATTTTTTCGGAAGATATTTGGAGTCGACCTACGATGGGAAATTTCCATTTTAGAAAGATTAGTGATGAAGATAACTCCTTTCTTATGCAACCTTTCTCCGAAGAAGAGGTCAAAAAGGTTATTTGGAGTTGTGACAGAAATAGAAGCCCTGGGCCCGACGGTTTTAACTTGAAATTTTTTAAGAGGCTCTAGACTTTGGTGAAGGGAGACTTGCTTAATTTTGTAACGGGATTTCCAGCAACATGGCTCTTTTTCTCGAGGTGTTAATGCATCGTTTATTGCTCTCATTCCAAAGAAACACAATCCTCAACACCTCAACAATTATCGTCCTATTTCTCTCATTGGCAGTATTTATAAAATCATTGCAAAATTATTAGCCTCAAGGCTTGGGGGAGTGATTGGAAGTGTTATTGAAATTGAGCAATCAACTTTTCTTAAAGGTCGACATATTGTTGATTGTATTGTTTCGGCTAATGAGACGATTGACGCACTCAAGAGAAAGGGAGATGAAGTTTTGATCCTCAAAGTTGATTTTGAAAAAGCTTTTGATTGAGTTAACTGGAACTATCTCGATGACATGATGGACCGACTGGGATTTTGTGGGTCTTGGAGAAAATGGATGCAATCTTGCCTTCAGTCAGTGTCAGTGTCTGTTCTAGTCAATGGGTGTCCTACTAATCAATTTCGCGTCGCTAAAGGGTTAAGGCAAGGGGATCCGTTATCTCCCATGCTTTTCCTCATTGCTGCTGAAGGTCTTGGGGAGCTGATCCTAGAAGCAAAGCGGCTTCATCTTTTTGAAGGGGTGAGAATTGGATGCAACAGTCTCGAAATATCTCACATTCAATATGCCGATGACGCTCTTCTCTTTTGTGAAAGTAAGCAAGATAATGTTGTGGCCATCAAATCTATTCTTCGGCTCTTTGAGATGATCTCTGGGCTAAAGGTCAACTTCTCTAAGAGTAACTTAGTTGGGATTAATATCAGTGAGCAGATCCTTAACGGCTTTGCGGAGATTCTCAATTGCAAAACCGATCATATCCCTTTTGTTTATTTGGGCTTGCCAGTGGATGACAACTCAAGACGCCTTGCAATGTGTAAGCCTTTGGAAGCCGTTGGTTGATTTATTTCATAAGAAACTTTCTCCATTGGCTAATCTCCATACTTCTTTTGCAGGGAAAGTAACGATTATCAAATATGTCCTTGATGGGCTTCCATTATATTATTTTTCTGGCTACCGTGCTCCAAAGAATATTACTAAGACCATTGAAAGAAAGCAAAAGCGCTTTCTATGGGGTGGATCTGATGAAATAAGGAAGATTAGTTGGGTCAAGTGGAAAGACATCTGTCTTAATAAAGAAGCCGAAGGCCTGGGAATTCGTGACATGGAGAGATTCAGTGTCGCCTTTCTCTCGAAGTGGAAATGGCGATTTTTAAAGAAAGAATCTAGGCCTTCTGGAGCTAAATTCTTGAAGCCAAATAAGGTAGTTATCACAACCCGAGAGAACTCAATGATACAAGTGGTAAAAGATCTGATTTCTCTTTTTGGTGGAGAGACATCATGAAATTGGACACATGTGCTTTTAATAATGAGTGGTTCAACAAAGAGATTTTCAAAGATGTTGGCAACGGGGAGTGCACCTTGTTCTGGAAGGAAAAATGGGTTGGCGGCGATCCTTTATTCCTTAAATTTAGTCAGTTGTTTAGCATTGCAATTGATAAAGACACCACTATTGCAGAGAAAGGAGAGTTTTCAAACAGTGGATGGACTTGGAAATGGCGATGGCGCCGACATCTTTTTGAATGGAAAACTGAAATGTTAGCGGCTCTTGTGGACCTCCTTAAGGACTTCAAGCCTATTGTCAATAATTTGGATACTTGGAAGTGGAATGACGAGGGTAATGGAATTTTCTCGGTCAGATCCACATATAGAATTCTCCAGCTAAAAGCTTGCTATTTTCAGATTTTTGAAGACCTTTGAAAGGTGAATGCTCCTCCGAAGATGAAGACTTTTCTTTGGCGCTTGATCCTCAACAAGATCCCCACAAAAATTAACCTTACTATGACAGGGGCGGCTTTAAGAAACCTTTTGTGTGCTTTTTGTGGAGAATGCGAAGAAACGACGGAACATCTTTTTTTCGTTGTCCTTTTTCATACAATATTTGGATGAGGATTAGTAATTGGTTGGGGTTGAAGCTTGTTCTTCGAGGTGAATCTATCCCTCACTTGATGTATTTTATGGATATCTTGCTCAAACAAAGATGAAGGCCGGATCTGCGTTGCCTTTGGTTCTTTGTTGTTTGGGTTGTTTGGCTGCGTAGAAATTACTCAGTTTTAAAAGGAAGCAACCACGGGGATACGCTACCTTTGAAGGAATTCAAACTCGTTCTTGGTCGTGGCTTAAGTCGACAACGGACAATTTCTCTTATTCTCTTTTTGAGTGGTGTTCTCACCCCTCCATTGTAATAGCTGAACATCTTTTGGAGTAATTCTTATTACTCCCTTTAATAATATTTCGCTGATCCAAAAAAAAAGAGGCGAATTATTCATGCTTAATTTCTTCTTGTATGCGTGTATCCTAATCATTCTCGTTAGTAATAAACAGTGAAGACATAATGAACATAAAGGAGAGAGTAGAAAAAACTATATGCATTTATCTATAGCGCGCAACTTGCAGATTAAACCCATCTGGTCATTTACTTATCCTTTAAAGAATAATGTTGCATGCACAACGGTAAAAACATGATATAAGTAAGGTTAGAAGCTCTTGTTTCAAATTCTAACACTTACTCATAAGAAAAACTAAAAAAATCTAACACTTGACCATGATTTTTTTTTCATCGTCCATTTTCGTTGTTTGGATTTTGTGCCTGTAAATTCAACTAATCATGATATTATGTTTTGCTGTGCAGCCAGTAATAACTACGTTGTGGCCCCGTGTGTAAAATAGTTATGAGACCCACTGTAAATTGCTAAACAATCCTTATAGTTTTCAATATTTTCAATTATGCCCCTACAATTTCCTATTATGGACCAATGGTAAATTGTAAATTGTCCTTCGAATTTCTAATTTTCTTATTTTTGCCCCAATTTTTTTTTGTTATTTAACCTATTCCATTGTCCATCTTTCTTTGTTCCAATCTTGCACTTGTAAGTTCAACTAATGACTATGTTATGTTCTGTTTTACAATAATAAATAGCTCTGTAGCCCACACATATTAATACTTATGGGATGAAAAACCTTTCATCGTCCACCTTTCATTTTTTCGATTTGCCCGTGTAAATTCAACTAATTTGTTTATTTTGTTTTGTTTTGCAGTAATAAATAACGTGCGGGCCTGCACTTATTAATCAATTGAGACCCGCCTTACTAATTAAAACGAATAGTAATCAGTAGCTTGAAGACCCGCTTACATTAACTACTATATTTTGTTTTGTGAAAATTCCACACTCTACAAAAAATAATTTTAGAAACCTTTATGTCATTCCAGAATAAATTTATAAATATACGAGTAGATACGTAAACAAATATGATCATTAGTAATTGATAAAATTAGAATTCTAAATTTTGAACTTGTGTTATTATTTAAAATTCAACAATCTCGTGTGAATCACGGGCTATGTTACCTAGTTTCTATATAAATTAAGACATTGCAGTCTAACCTTCCTTTTTTTTTTTATCTTTTCTTTGTAAAATTCGAGTAATATATATAATTTAATCTTATGTAAATAAATCTTACTATCACGACCCGCACCTCACCCAGCCGAAGAGCTGCGTGAAGGACATATCTGTATCGCACTCATATGCACGCGAGGGACGACGTCTACGCTCATCTATAAGTTTTGTGGATTATCATGTAAATATTGTAACTTTGAGGGACCAAATAGTAAATAAGATGAGTCTAGATCGACGTAGAAGTTTCTAGAAAAGTCTGAGGAGCTTTCCGCAGTGAATTCCATCTATGAATCCAAAGTGGGCTTTTGGGTCAAAGCATAGACCAAATGTGCCTAATAGCGTAGGGAGACTCATCGGATAGCGAATCCCATACTCACCTAAACTAGGGTGGTAGCGTAATCGAAGAAGTTGAGCTTGGGCCCAAGCTCACCTTTTTCTAAAATATCAACGCAACTAAAACTTTGTGATAAATTACCCCATTTCCTTATCGCGATCGGGATTCACAAGAATGGTTGGGACAACAAACATCCATCTCATTCGTACTTTGAATACCCGTATAACCATAAAAAACTTTTGAAGTTTCTAATTCCTTGAAATTAAAGGGCGTTGGGGACAACAAAATTTTTGGAGTGACCTTTTATCTAGTATCAACAACTTGATACTAAAAAAAGAAGAAAAAGAGTATGAGTATATTGTGGACTATCACCACTCCATAAATATGTCAGTAGGGTTATGTTAATCATATCAAGAGTAGTATTAGCATTTCAACTATCTGCTTATGTGGTCTCCACCACCCGATTTAGTCGGTGGCCGTTAAGTCGGTGGGATCCCTATAAATATGTACCCTCTGTGACATTTTTGAGCAATAAGAAAGTTTTCGAGCATACTTTGAGCGCTCTATACTTAGCCAACATTCCGTCTACTTTCTTACTCTTTCGCATGATCGACTTGATTAAGGCTGACTTGTCGGCCTAGGCGAGCTGACAAGGCCACACGTTACGCTAACCTTCTGTGAAAAAGGGTTAAGTATGTGACATTACGCTAGGATTCCCTAGCTAGGGCATGTCATCAGAAATCTGATGTATAATAAATTTTCGTGTTGATGTATAGATTAATTATTTTTTTGGCTTAAAGCTATGGTAATCTCAAGTTAGCTACTTGGTATTCGCGTCCTGAACTCAAGTGCGTATTTCTTAAAACCTACTATCTTTGATAACTGAGAGTAAATACTTTTCAAGACTATAAGTAGTGTGTATATATATACATTATAACATATATATTAGATATATACACACATTATTTAGAACATGGATTGAAGTGTATTGATGGAACTCGTTTCCCAAATATATACTGTTAAGTTTGATCGTACAAATTTACAATTGAATTCGACAACAACAATGCAATCACAATCGGATGAACAACAATTTTAATCAACAAATGCAACGTGACTCGAAATCACAAGAACAACAAAATTACTTAGTTTAATCAAACCACAATGTGTGATTTGTTTTATACAAGGGAGGACGAATGAGAGCTTTTATTGATTTATGAGTAACACAAATAAGCGAGGAGAGGAATCTATTCTCGAACAAGGGAGAAAACAAGCTCACTAATCAGCTTTAGAGTTTTTTTTGACTTTCTAGTCCTTTATAGTAACCACTTTTAAAAATTAGTTCTTTATAGTACCCCAAGCCATTTTTAGTTCTCTAAAATAACCACAATTTCATTTTTGGTCATTCGGTACGAAAATATTCCACCCCCCGAGAATTATGCATGTTACATGCATGTGACTTTGAATCTTAGTTTATTTTTGCATTTTCCATCCCAATGCTTTATTTAACTACACTCACCCCAAACGTTTCATAATTAAGCACATTTGACTCCAAATTTAAATTATTTTTTCATTGTTTCCAAACAACTACATAATTACACTTACACCCATATTTTTCTTCAATAAGCATAAATATTTTCTAAAATTTAAGAATATATATATATATATATATATTGTCTTAAAATGATATCTATTTAATTTTCTTAAAATTAAGAATATATACAATTTTCTTTTTTTGAAAAAAAGAATATATACAAATTAAGGATATAACTAATCTGATATTATATTACGTCAATTGTAAAAATCTATTTTATATAATTTTAATGTAATGAACTTAATTTTTAATAATAACCTAAAGGAAAAAAAATTATTCATATTCATATATCCCTGCCCCCAACCAAACCCATCACCGCCTAATCCTCTATTACCAACAATTAACTCAGCTTTTTTAATGAGCTTGATGAAGCTGGAGACATTTGAGAGCACAAGTATTCAGAATCTTGTCGTTAGATCAAAGCAATCAAAGACATAAATTGGCGGCCATCGAAAGAGAGAGGGTGGTGGTGAGGGAGGTGGCGGTTGGCGGATTTGGTGGGGGTTGGTTGTAGGGGTAGGGAAGGGGCGAGGGGGGGGGGGTTTCGCTGATGACGAACTGCATGTTTGTGCTCATGATTTAAATTTTTTCTTTGGGTTAATTAGCGGTGATGATGATGATACTACAATGATGGTGATGATGATGATTGTCTTTTCTTCTTTTATAATATTACTAGCAAAAAAACGTACGCGGGGACCGCATGCAATTCTTCCTTAGTGTAAAGAGTATTTTAGTTTTAATTGTGTATTTTTCGTCGTAATTTATGACAGGTGTCATTTGAGCGGGTTGCGGGAATTAATCAGTAACATTGTATATATATATATATATATATTTTTTTTTTTGCAAAAGAGAAACTAAAATAAAATTCTTAGAGCTACAACACTGCAACATTTTTTGGTGTAATGAAAATTTAATTCAAAACGTCTTTTACATATTTTATTATGCACCTAATAAGAATAGATATATCTTAATTATTCCTAAGTATATATGTTATTAGAAATTTGAGATGGGTTGCTTAGAGTTGAAATAATATAGCAGGTTTTAGTGTATATGTGCGCGTATTTTCTGGGGAACACGTTATTGAAATCGAATCTGGAAATCAGATATGGAAATATTTTACAATGTTAATTAATCTATTTATACAATTAATGCTTGATAAAAATTAAACTAATCCTTCAACTGACCTACGAACTGCTTCACCACTGCATCAAAATTGAGTAGACCCCCAGTCCTGCAAGAAAACGCATTCTTTCATGCATAATAAGATCATAATGAAACAACAAATAACATTAAAATTAAATTAAACACATACAATAATAAAGAAAACTTACATATAAAATTCCAGCTTGGAGTCTATATTAGTTTACAAATCACCAATCAATACTCCAACGTTTCAATTCAACCTTTATAATAATATTATTTTGTAGGATGAGTAGCCATGCATGAAAAAAAAATATCCCACCCGCCATGTATTCAAACTATTGTGATAGTAATTCAGAAAATAGAACTTTATATTTGCAGTAATTTACAGTATGAAATTGACCCATTTTCAAGAGAAAGCAAAGCAAATCAAGCACCACCAAAGTTTAAGCCCTGCAAAATAAACACAAAAAACTAAAGTAATGTTCTTTCATCTAAAACTATAAATCACCACAAAAGGTTATTTTGATTGTAGGGTACAAAGTCGTTTTTCATAGGTAAATGATGGTGTATACATTATTAATATTTACTTGATATAAATAGAAAATATTTGCACGTACCATGCAATCATAAAGAAAAAGATAGATATGGATAAGAATAAGATTTAATATTGCGAACAGTTAGTAATTAACGGAATGGAATGAAAGCAGCCATGATAAGATTAAAGAAATCTCTAAGATCAAATTAAAATAATGTGAACCGTTAAACAAACTCATGATAAGATGAAAGTATAAAAAACTATTTTATTTAGGTAATGGAAAACAGTAATCAACGGAAAATCATGCAATCTATAAAAAATGATTCTCAAATCAAAACAATAATATAATATAAACAATACCATACCTTTCAAAGTTGAGAGTTGAGACGTAACTTCATCTGCATTAACAAAAAAATAATAAGTAAAACACATCAAATGAATTGTATATCATTAATAATTTGGAACATAACTGCATTTTACCAAGACACGAAGAACAGTAAAAAAACGTAAATTGAAATGATCGATGAAATGACTCTGCGGATGTTTTCCTTTTAAAATTGTGGAGTAATTTGTGGGTGGTTAAATTTTAAATTTCAAATTGTATCCCATTGAGAATGAGGGAAGTGGGGAAGTGAATTTTAAAAACTGAGTGGAAAACAACCGTATGCAACCCTTCTTTTCTTTATTAAGTTACCAAGTAGTAGTAAGGGTAAAATTGGAAAACACTTTATTGGACTCCAACTACTCTAGGTGATTGCTTTTCTTATATTATTAATAGATTTTATTTTATTTTGTTAATTACGATAGTGATGAATAGCGATGATGGAAAACATTTTTATGTTTTATTTTTTATTTGTTTAATTAATGAAAACTTAAGATTATTATTTTAAATTTGAAAATTATAAAAACCATACAAAACATACAAATAGTCAATATTTATACATTTTAGAATTCACATATATATATATATATATGTATATGTACACATATATTATTTTAAGTTTTTATTTTTTAATGTAACTGTAGTAATAATTTGAGTTAACAAAGACTTAATATAATAGAATGTAACCTAAATTTTTTAAACCAACAAGTTTGAGGGAGAAACTGCAAATATCTCAATTACGTTTTTAGAATCAAAAAATTTTAAAATGGTAAACATGTAATTATTTCAAAGACTAGGAGTATAAGTGTGACTACGTAAAATATTTTGAAGGGAAAATTGAAAAATCCCTAAATTTGATTTAAGTCCTGCCAAATTAATCAAGAATTTTTACTTGAGGACCAAAAATAAAATTGTGGTTACTTTAGAGGACCAAAAACGTCATGAGGCACTATAAATGATTATTTTTGATATTTGGTTAATATAAAGGAGTAAAAAGTCAAAATCCCTCAGCTTGATATAATAGATAATCAAAAAGAAAGTGAAACTCACTACAGTGTGCTAAATTGAGCGAGTGTATAAAACAACTATCCTACACGATTTAAGTAACTAACTGCCAATAGGAAGAGTTGAAACCACCCTTGAAAGGAATGAACCTATAACCTCACAAATCTCCAATTTGGTTCACTGACTAAACCAACAAACCAGCCTCTACACTGACTCCACTAGCTCAAACACTAAGCTATATTCCTATCAACCTTATCATGTCTGAAGGGTTATGATTAGTAGAAACCTTGTAGATCTTCGCTAAACCTCTTGCAACCATATCCCTCACAAATGGAGTTTGATGTCAACATGCTTTGTTCTCTCATGATATATCTGATTATGGGACAAGTGAATGTCACTCTGATTGTCACATAATACAATGGAAACTTCTTTCGGAATCCTCAACTCTTTGGCCATGCCTTGCAACCATAGAGCTTCCTTCCCAGCTTCTGCTAGAGCAATGTACTCAGCTTCAATTGTTGACAAAAAAACAACCTTCTGTAAGCTTGCCTTCCAGCTGACTATTGTATGTGAATGACTTTCTGGTGCCAAGGAATCTCGCATAGTCCTAGTCCACAAAGCCTTCAAAAAATGTGGCTACTCAATCATATTTCGTTGCTCCACCATAAACCAGAACCTTATTCAAAGTTTCCTTGACATATCGCAAGAACCATTTCAAAGCCTACCAGTGAGCCTTTCCAGGATTTGACATGAACCTGCTGATAATACTTACTGAATAAGACAAATCATGCCTTGTACAGACAATGTCATACATCAGTGAGCCTACTACATTTGCATATGGAATTTATTCCATATAGTTCTTCTCTTCATCAGTCTTAGGAGGTTGTTTAGAACTTAGCTTGAATTGCTCTGACAGAGGAGTTGGCACTGACTTTAGATCTTGCATACAAAATTTCTCAAGGACTTTCTTGAAGTATCCTTCATGTGAGAGATAAAACGATCTCTTGCTTCTACTTCTCTGAATTTCCATACCCAAAATCCTTGAAGTTGGCCCAAGATCCTTCATTTCAAACTCACTTTTCAACTTATTCTTTAATTGTGATACCTGCTGTTTGTTGTTGCTGATTAAGAGTATATCATTTACCTAAAGAAGCAGAATAACACACTCTCCATTTTCTAAGTAATTAAGGTAACGGTTGTCAAATTTACCTTTTTATATATCCGAGTTTCGTCATGAAATTATCCAACCTCTTACTTCACTACATTGGAGACTACTTCAGACCATATAGAGATTTATGTAACTTACATACATAATTCTTCTTCCCTCAGACCTCATACCCTCAAGTTGTTTATAAGTATGAACCCATCCAACTCTACAAATATGAAAGTTGTTTTAACATCCATTTGCCCAAGTTCCAAATCATTTGAGCCACCAAAGCTAGTAGTGTTATGCTGGGCTTAAGGTTTACCACTTGTGAGAACACATCATTGTAATTAATGCCCTCTCTCTGAGTGAACCCCCTAGCCACCAATCTAGATTTGAACCTACTCTCTTCAACACTTTGGATACACTATTTGTTCTTAAAGATCCATTTACAACTGAAAAGTCTGGAATTAGCAGGCTTCACTATCAATTCCCAGGTCTTGTGGACTTTCAAAGAGTTAATCTTTTCATTCATTGCTTGAATCCATCTATGCTTGTCTTTACTAGATAAATCTTCATTGTAGTGCTTTGGTTCCTCTTCAAAGACCTCACTAGCAGCTACAAATGAATAAGCCATCAGATCAACATAACCATATGTGTTTGATGGTCTGGTTTCTCTCATTTCTCTCTCTCTCTCTCTTGTTAGAATATTGTTTTCATGAAATTCCTTGTGCTCATCAGTGTGAGTACCTTCTTCATCAGTATCATCCTTATTCTGGTCTCCTTCATTTAAAAACCAACATGGTCATCAGGCTCCACCTCAATTTGAAGTATGTTATGATCAGTGGGTGTTCTACTTTCTTCAACACTAGTTTCTGATACTTTTGTGTTATAATCCATTTTAGTTTTGTTTCATAAAATATCTCTTCGTATAATTCATCTCCTGCGACCATATCCTATAAATATGCACTTCAAATCTCTAGGCTCTAACTTATCCTGCTTGATGTGTGCATAAGGCACACATCGAAACACATTCAAATTTGTTAGACTAGAAGGATGTTCAGTCCATACTTCTTCAAAAGTCTTAAATTTGAATGCAACAGAAGGACTCATATTTTATTTATCAGATAGAAAGTTGTTGAAATTGCTTAAGCCCAAAATACTTTTGGTAAGTTAGCAATCCCGAGCATACACCTGACCCATTCTAGGTGGTTCCTATTGAACCTCTCTACTAGAAAATTTTGTTGTGGAGTTTCGATCACTGTTCTATGCCTTGAAATACCATGACTCTTGCATAATTCATTAAATTTATCGGAGCGAAACTTTAATTCATTATCAGTTCTCAGCCTTTTAAACTTTATTTCTTTCTGATTTTCATCTAAGATCTTCAAGGCTTTGAAAGATTCAAAGGTTTCATCCTTTGTTTCCAAGATATGTATCCATATTCTCCTTGAGAAGTCATCTACAATGCATAGAAAGTATCTAGCTCCAACACGGGATTGAGTCCTCGAGAGACCCTAGAGATATACATGAATATAATCCAAATTTTCGTTTGTAGTGTATCGTTAAATACCTAAATTTACTCTACAAGTTTTACCAAACACGCACTCTTCACGAAAACTAAGTTTCTTCAACTTTTCATCACGAAATATCCGCAGCTTACTTAGCTCCACAAGACATTTCTCACTAACATGTGCAAGTCTTCTGTGCCGCATAGTCTTACTTAAATCAGGTGCTGATGCAACTGCTGCAGTCCCAAGCACTACCTTCCCTTTCAGATCGTATAACTTATTCTTTCTGAATACTCTCATTACAACCAGAGAGCCTCTGAATACTTCTAACACTCCTTCAGTACTGAAGAAGTGTTGTTTGGCAACATAACTGATCCAACATCATTCTCCTCAGAATTCGCAAGCCATTCTCTGTGAGGTGTCACATGAAGTGAATACCTTGAACCTATAACCCATTCCATTTATGGGTCAATGTCAGACACCACTAGAACACTAGTTGATCTTTTACCATCATATGCAAGATAGCATTAATAAAATCCTTTGTTTTATCACTAGCTAATTCTTTTGCCTACCAGGACACAATCGTCTCGTATGTCCTTCATTGTGACAATGATAACACCTTATGCTACTATTTCAATTTCTAGATTCTTTATTCTTTTCGGAATTAGAATTCTTTATGTTTTTATCATTCTTGTGTCCTTTCTTATTTAACTTTCTCTTAACTACTGTACCTTTAGCTTTAACTTCATTCAGTGTCAACGAATCTCTACCATCTCTACCACTTGATCCTCATCATCTAAAGAAACATCAATATTTTCCACATCTAAAATAAACTTATTAAATACATTATACACCCATTTTTTCTTCAACATATATACCTTCTTGCATTTTGAAAGAACACAAAGATTGTTTTAGATAGAGGCAATTTACCAGAGATTTGATCATGTACTAGCTCTCAAGCTTCATTCAAATTGCAGCTGCAAATCTCTCATTCGATACTTGTCTGGGCACTTTATTTTTTATACACATGACGATCGCATTGTGTGTCTTTTCCAAAATTGATTTCTTCAACTTGTCATCCATATCCTTGTCCATATTCCGTTCATCAAGTGCATCAATCAGACTTAACTGTACCAAAAGAGCTATCATTTTCAATTGCTTGTTTAGTCCAATAAACTTTCAACATTAAACTACACCGTCAATACCTCCACGTTAACTGTACCACTTGTTCTATACTGTACAATTTCTCAATAGAATCCGATAACAACAATGCATTCACAATCGGATGAACAAAATATTTAATCATCAAACGCAGTGTGAGTCAAAATCACAAGAATAAAAAAATTATTTGGTTCAAACAAACCATAATGTGTGATTTGATCCAAACAAGGGAGGAAGAGTGAGAGGTTTTACTGATTTATGAGTGATCAAATGAGAGAGGAGAGAATTATGTTCTCAAATGAGTGAAAAACAAGCTCATTGATGAGCTTTATATAATGATTGATCAAACCAAAATTGAAACCGTCAACGAGGTGCTAAATTGAGCCGAGTGTATTATATAATATTTTGTACGACTTAACTAACTAACTGCCTACAAGAAAGGTCGAAACTACCCCTGAAACGCAATGAATCAATAACCTCACATAGATATACCATTATTGTGAACATGGATTGAAGTGTATTGTTGGAACTTCTTTCCTGAATATCGAGGCTTGCACGAAGACTCGTTAGAACTACTGAGAACCGAGTTGGGATAAGGGTCGTCATCACTGTTGAGCATTATAGGGGAATCCATATCGTATCAATGTTGGGGAAAGGGGATCGTCACTTTCATCAATGTGTTTCTCTAAGCGTGGAGCGATATGGATAAAGGTGGGCCGCTTCATAAGTGAGACGATTGAGGAGTGCTATGCCGCTATGGGTTATGTTATACCATAATTTGGTGTGATTCCCTTAGTGGGCCTATCAAAACACTATTGTCCTACAAATGTACCGGCCCAAAAGGCCCATTCACGAGCCAGATCGGCCCAAATAAACTGTCCCAACAAAGGGGCCCAAAAACCCATTATGCCAGCCCGATATACCATATAAGGGCTTGGCCCATAAAAATAGGCCCATCTAAGCTCCTACAGTCAAAGAGGTTAAACATCTATAAATACCAGACCCCTCCTCATTTGCAAGACACTTTTTTCTTCTCTTCTCATAGTTACTACAGAGGTTGATCTATAGAGGTGGACCTACAGAGGTTGATCTACAGAGGTGGACCTACAGAGGTTGATCTACAGAGGTGGACCTACAGAGGTTGATCTACAGAGGTGGACCTACATAGGTTGATCTACAGAGGTGGACCTACAGAGGTTGATCTACGGAGGTGGACCTACAGAGGTTGATCTACAGAGGTGGACCTACAGAGGTTGATCTACAGAGGTGGACCTACAGAGGTTGATCTACAGAGGTGGACCTACAGAGGTTGATCTACAGAGGTGGACCTACAGAGGTTGATCTACGGAGGTGGACCTACAGAGGTTGATCTACGGAGGTGGACCTACAAAGGTTGATCTACAGAGGTGGACATACAGAGGTTGATCTACAGAGGTGGACCTACAGAGGTTGATCTACAGAGGTGGACCTACAGAGGTTGATCTACAGAGGTGGACCTACAGAGGTTGATCTACAGAGGTGGACCTACAGAGGTTGATCTACAGAGGTGGACCTACAGAGGTTGATCTACAGAGGTGGACCTACAGAGGTTGATCTACAGAGGTGGACCTACAGAGGTTGATCTACGGAGGTGGACCTACAGAGGTTGATCTACGAAGGTGGACTTACAGAGGTTGATCTACAGAGGTGGACCTACAGAGGTTGATCTACAGAGGTGTGGACCTACAGAGATTGATCTACTGAGATGGACCTATAGTGAATGCGACCTATAGGGATTGATCTACGGTGGTGACCTATAGTGAATGCGACCTATAGAGATTGATCTACGGAGGTGGACCTACAGAGATTGATCTACAGAGGTGGACCTATAGAAATTGATCTACAGAGATTGACCTATCAAGATTGATGAAGGTCCGACCTTCACCTTCGACCACGATCGGCCACCATGGAGAAATAATGAACTACGTTCGGCTTGATTCCCTACATGGGATACGTAGGCAGCTTGGCTTAACCCCAAGTTCAGTCTAAAATCTACAAACTCCTCAATCCACACCAGTGACTTCTAGTTGACGTAGACGCCATCAACGAGCATCAACTGACTCAGCATTAGAGCACTTACTCTTGGTCAGCCTCGACCTAGTTCACGTGCCGTGTTTTTCAGTGGAGGTTTCCCGAACTCAAAGCTAGCTTAGGACCAATAAGGAGCTCGGGCTAGTCTGACGTGGAGTGACTAGTCAGCAGACGAAATCACACCGCATCAGTGGCGCCGTCTGTGGGAAACCACTAAGTGCACTGTAGAAGAAACACCCGTGTTCATCACTATGGTAAGGTCTACAAGAGCAACCAAAAGAGGCCAACGCCACCACAAATACTCAACAATGTCGAAGGTTCTATCTAGAGACTGAACCTATTGACCCCCAATACAACGATAACAGAACAACAAATTCAAGAGGAATAATGTCACTTGTTGCGCAATCAATCTACCGAGGAAGAAAGAAGTTCAAGCTCATAACACACGAACTTACAACAATCAACACTATTTG
Organism: Linaria vulgaris; assembly: GCA_948329865.1. NCBI lineage: Eukaryota > Viridiplantae > Streptophyta > Magnoliopsida > Lamiales > Plantaginaceae > Linaria > Linaria vulgaris. Next base: position 80,606,769 of record OX415252.1, read on the forward strand.
AATCACCAAATGAACCACCTTCACTAGAAGAGGACTCGCTATTGTTCGACTCGCTACCACCACTTTCAGACTCTGACTCAGCACTAGAGCCCTCTTGTCCAGACCTCTCATCATCAGTTGAATCATCACTTGAAGAAGACATATTCATAAATGTGAAGTCTACAGCAGATTGCTTATTCAATAACTTGGATTCCATTTTGCTATTATTCCTGAGAAAAGACGCCATGATGATCAAGAACTAAACAAATGCATGTTCTGTAATTCCCATTGCCAAAGACTAGAAGGAAGTAAACAATCAATTTAAGTATTTCATAAGGAATAACTTTTTTCTTGTGAACTTACTGGAACGTGCGAACTGATTTTTAGCAAACTCCTCACTCGAAACAAACAGCGGCGCAAGCAAACTCCCGCAACACGCAATTTTCATCGCCAAACAGATTTGCAGCGTACGAACTCCTCAATGCGACTCGAATGAACGCCAACGAACAGCAGCTTCGCCCGGAACTCCTTACACGAACATCAGCCTTAGTGATCTCTTCGGGGAACAGCTGTACGACCACTCCTCGCGCCAACGTTGCAGCAAGCCCAATCTCCTTTGCGCCAACGAACAGCAGCCCGCGCGACGTCCTTGTGCCGCCTACGAACAACAACACGCCTGAATCCCTCGTGCCGATGAACAACAGCTACACGATTTCCTTGTTTCGACGAACATCAGCAACACGGTTTCCTTGTGTCGGCGAACAGTAGCCGCGTAACCTACTTGCGTCGATGAACAGCAGCAACGCGATCTTCTCTGTCACAAATTCACCATGCAGGAGCATATCTGCAACTGAACTCCCAACGTGCGAACTCCGAGCTCGACTGCGACGACCCCGCTACAAACTGGGGGACTTAATGGTGCGCCATGATATGGATAATGACATGTCAACCCTATCATGTCAACTACGTTAGTCCTAGAGCTAACGTCCCTCCTAATGCACATCAACTGTTAGGGCCAACATGGAGGCCCAACCCATCAAAGGAAAGCACATTGCACTCCTACAACTAAGGATATAATCAAGTTATAAATACCCCAATTAATCACTATCAAAGGGTCAACCCATGGCACCTGCTTAGGGCTAACCTAGGGCACCCCTTAGTCATAACACACAATCTGACAACAATAAAGAGGCGTTCCACTACGACGTCACTTTACACAACGTGGTAGAGCGTAGTCACATACACTACACAAGGCACAACATGGACCACCTGACCTTTACAAAGGAATGGCGGACGGAAATCTTCCACAAACTGTAGAGATGATAACATCCTGACACTTTCATCATTGTCAACTCAACTGCAATATGAAACTGAGGGACTCTCTATATGATTGAAACAACTAGCACAATTTGTTATAGCTATGCAAATGATGATGATAACACATGCAACAAACTTTGTCAAGCATCACAACAACTATTTCAAATATCCATTCACCACACTCAACAATGTTAAAAGAACACTTATATTCCAACATTTCAGTCGCTGCTGACCTACAAAGGGGCATGGTGGAAAGGAGAAACAAGGCATGGCTGACAAAATTTTTAGGCTACAAGTTCCATAGATTGGAGTCATGCGCACTCGAAAAACACAACAAGCAATGAGCAAAAATGCACAAATGCTAAAACTCTCATGCAAACAAAGCTACACTGATGATCGCTAGATTATCAGAACAAAGCATCGGCAATGAAATTAAGGCAATACCCATACAAGTGAAGACACAAAAACCACACAAGGTGATGAAAATAAACTAGGTGAAGAGCCTATTGGGTGAATATCCCATAAAGTAGGCCATTATCGTAAGCCCTACCGAAATAAACTAGGTGAAGAGCCTATTGGGCGAATATCCCATAAAGTAGGCCATTATCGTAAGCCCTACCGAACTAAACTAGGTGAAGAGCCTATTGGGCGAATATCCCATAAAGTAGGCCATTATCGTAAGCCCTACCAAAATAAACTAGGTGAAGAGCCTATTGGGCGAATATCCCATAAAGTAGGCCATTATCGTAAGCCCTACCGAAATAAACTAGGTGAAGAGCCTATTGGGCGAATATCCCATAAAGTAGGCCATTATCGTAAGCCCTACCGAACTAAACTAGGTGAAGAGCCTATTGGGCGAATATACCATAAAGTAGGCCATTATCGTAAGCCCTACCGAACTAAACTAGGTGAAGAGCCTATTGGGTGAAAATCTCATAAAGTAGGCGAGCTGCAAAAGCCCTACCAAATTAAACTAGGTGAAGAGCCTATTGGGTGAAAATCTCATAAAGTAGGCGAGCTGCAAAAGCCCTACCAAATTAAACTAGGTGAAGAGTCTATTGGGGGAATATCCCATTAAGTAGGCAAGCAACGTAAGCCCTACCGAATTAAACAAATGGAAGAACCAAATCAAGAAAAGAAGAAAGCAAGATGAAGAAAAGAAGAAATCAAGATCAAGAAAGGAAGAAACCAAGATCAAGAAATGAAGAAAGCAAGATCAAGAAAAGAAGAAAGCAAGATCAATAAAGGAAGAATAAAATCAAATAGAAGAAGAAAGCAAGGTCAATAAAAGAAGGAAACAAGATCAAGAAAAGAAGAAACCAAGATCAAGAAAGGAAGAAAGAAAGAAAAGAAGATCAAGAAAAGAAGAAACCAAATTGAAGTATTAAAACGCGAAGAACAAAACTATACTTGTCCCAAAAAGATAAGAAATAAGTATCAAATGTACAAGAAGTTGAAGAGCAAAATAAAGGCACAAGTGCCAAAAAGTAAGGCCAATAAGGCCACCTTCCACTCTCAAGAAGCCTGACCACCATTGGCAATATCATCTTTCGCCACATAAGTAACACCTTCCAAGACTTCTATTGCATCAATGACAAGGCAGAGCTCTTCTATAAGACCACCGCCAACCAAAACTTTGGAATAACTACGACGGTGTTCCTCGACTTCTTTCTACATGCGTGCATGATCCTCAGCAGTGAAGCCAACCTAATTTTCTTTGAGGCACAAGCCGGAACCAGTAAGAGATTCAAACTGACCGATTGACTAGTTACCTCTAGATCTCTCATCGGAGCATGGCAGCTATCAAAACAAGACCATAAGGATGAGATTTTAAAACAAAAGAAGTTGGAGCAGTAGTCAATACTGTCTCAGAGGTGGCGAATGTCTCAGAAATAGTCAAGGAAGGAACCATCGCATCTTCTGTCTCTACGACAGCAGCGGTAGAAAGGGCGGTACTCGTCATAATCCCAGAGTTAGCAATAGGAAAAACAACATTGTCGGATGCCACAAGATCATCCGGAGGAAGGGTACAACAACAGCAGCAACGTCAGTCACAAGTTGTTTCTTCGAAGTCGCGATGATCACCTTCGACTTACAACCTTCCTCTACATAGGCCTTATTTGCCGCTCGGTATTTGTTGATGGTTCTATCCCGCCTGTCGAGCCTATCTAAAATAGACTTGTGATCAATTTGAAGCTTTGCAAGCTTGGCTCAAGCGACCTCAAGGTCTTCTTTGGCTATAGCTGCCTAATCAGCAGCCTCCTAGAGTATCTAACTTTGCTCCTCCGGGCTTCGGCCGCAGCTTGAGCCTTTTTGCATATTTTCTTCTGCTCTTTAGCACCAGCTTGTGATTCTTTGCACAGTTTCGTTTGTGGCACCCTCTGCTACTCTTGGCCTCTTAATAAGAGCATAACGCCTTTTGCTACTCAAGCACCCTTTATACAAGACGTTTTTCCTCTTCGACAAAGAGAACTTGTTCGGTTTCAGCACCAATGGTAAAGTTTTCACCAATAGTGGTCTCAACCTATATTAGGACAATTCGGACTTGCAAATTATGGCATCTCGACTGTATAAGTTTGCAAGGCGTCCATAAGCTACGACCACCTTACAAACTGGGGGACTTATGTTATACCATAATTTGGTGTGATTCCCATAGTGGGCCTATCAAAACACTATTGTCTCACAAATGTACTGGCCCAAAAGGCCCATTCACGAGCCAGATCGGCCCAAATAAACTGTCCCAACAAAGGGGCCCAAAAGCCCATTATGCCAGCCCGATATACCATATAAGGGCTTGGCCCATAAAAATAGGCCCATCTAAGCTCCTACAGTCAATGAGGTTAAACATCTATAAATACCAGACCCCTCCTCATTTGCAAGACACTTTTTTCTTCTCTTCTCATAGTTACTACAGAGGTTGATCTATAGAGGTGGACCTACAGAGGTTGATCTACAGAGGTGGACCTACAGAGGTTGATCTACAGAGGTGGACCTACATAGGTTGATCTACAGAGGTGGACCTACATAGGTTGATCTACAGAGGTAGACCTACAGAGGTTGATCTACGGAGGTGGACCTACAGAGGTTGATCTATGGAGGTGGACCTACAGAGGTTGATCTACAGAGGTGGACCTACAGAGGTTGATCTACAGAGGTGGACCTACAGAGGTTGATCTACAGAGGTGGACCTACAGAGGTTGATCTACAGAGGTGGACCTACAGAGGTTGATCTACAGAGGTGGACCTACAGAGGTTGATCTACGGAGGTGGACCTACAGAGGTTGATCTACGGAGGTGGACCTACAGAGGTTGATCTACAGAGGTGGACTTACAGAGGTTGATCTACAGAGGTGGACCTACAGAGGTTGATCTACAGAGGTTGATCTAGAGAGGTGGACCTACAGAGGTTGATCTACGGAGGTGGACCTACAGAGGTTGATCTACAGAGGTGGACCTACAGAGGTTGATCTACGGAGGTGGACCTACAGAGGTTGATCTACAGAGGTGGACCTACAGAGGTTGATCTACAGAGGTGGACCTACAGAGGTTGATCTACAGAGGTGGACCTATAGAGATTGATCTACGGAGGTGGACCTACAGAGATTGATCTACTGAGGTGGACCTATAGTGAATGCGACCTATAGAGATTGATCTACGGTGGTGGACCTATAATGAATGCGACCTATAGAGATTGATCTACGGAGGTGGACCTACAGAGATTGATCTACATAGGTGGACCTATAGAAATTGATCTACAGAGATTGACCTATCAAGATTGATGAAGGTCCGACCTTCACCTTCGACCACGATCGGCCACCATAGAGAAATAATGAACTACGTTCGGCTTGATTCCCTACATGGGATACGTAGGCAGCTTGGCTTAACCCCAAGTTCAGTCTAAAATCTACAAACTCCTCAATCCACACCAGTGACTTCTAGTTGACGTAGACGCCATCAACTGACTCAGCATTAGAGCACTTACTCTTGGTCAGCCTCGACCTAGTTCACGTGCCGTGTTTTTCAGTGCAGTTTTCCCGAACTCAAAGCTAGCTCAGGACCAATAAGGAGCTCGGACTAGTCTGACGTGGAGTGACTAGTTAGCAGACGAAATCACACCGCATCAGGTTATTTTCTTGGATTAAAAGATAATTTTTGATGGAACGAGCGTCGTTTGAGGATTGGTGGTGTTATGAATTCAATTGTTAGTTTATTTCCATTTTCTTGGTCGTTTTATTAACTTTTATCGAGCATATGGTCATTTTTTGATTTTGTGAAACATTTCTATTAACAACTCTGTAAGATGTGGAGCCTGTTTTTGCTATAAGTGGGTAATGTTTTTATTTCAAAAGAACTAAAGAAATATATAGTAAGGGGAAAAGTTGTACTTTACCCCATCAGTTTTGGTTCTTAAACCCTATAAACCTTCCCCCCCCCCCCTCTCTACCCCATCAGAATTATAATATTTTGTCAAGATTTTCATATGCGTTTAGGAAACAAAAACTAATTGGAAGACAAAGTGCAAATTAAAATATGAAGTTATCCATTTCAGCCTAATTTTTATATGTATTTCCTTTCCATGGAAAGATAATGGAGATGTTGTTTGAGAAATGGTTAGTTACAACTTATCGTTAGTTGTTAGTTGAAAGAATAATATCTACATTTCCTCGTTGCATTCTATTGGGTAGTACGAATAGTAAGTTAGTGAGAAATGTTCGGAAGACATCATTTTCACAAGGTCCAAAAGCCTAGCTAAACTTTTTACAAATTCTCATATGAGCCTTTGATTTTTAATTAAATTTCTTTTCATACTGTGAGTGAAGCTTGGAACATAAAGAAAGTTATGCGAAGTCAGATTATCAAATAATGCTATACTACCAACATTAGTGGCTATGGTGGTGCTATTACTTGATAAAGGAATGGTGATTGAGACAGATTTAGGAGTAGATATTAACCATTGTAGAGTGCATACCATGTTATCGGTACCGCTAGTATCAAGAATCCATGAATGAGCATAAGACGTTGAAGCTTGAGAAAAATTAAGCAGAATGGATACCATATATACTAGTGATTGTAGTGGCTATAAAATGAGGTTTGGTGGCCTGATTTTGGTCACCATTGGTGTAATTAGAGTTATGCTATTCGTGGGCGCTTGTTTGAAAGCTAAAAACTACTCAATAATGTCCTTTGATGAAGCTGGAGCTGGGTAATTAGCAAGAAAAGTAGCTGCCACTTTAGATGAAGAGGCATTGTTAGTTGAGTGATTGTTATGGTTTCTCTTGCTAGTAGGACCTTCCCATCTAAGAGGGTAGCCATAGAGTTGAAAACATTTGTCGACTGTGTGTCTAGTGTAGCCACAATGGGTGCATCTAAACTTTTTCTTGTCTGGCTTTGAGAGCTTGAATGACTTATTCTTAGTAGGCTGTGTAGACTGATACACTGGTGAAGACCTGGTTTGTGGGTTTTGAAAGTTGTTCTTATTGTTTCTGGTAAACATAGTAAGAGAGTCTGCTGGATTGGTGGCAGAGGTATATAGTGCTCTTTGACTTTTATCATGGAGTAGCATAGAATACACCATTGACAGTGATGGAATAGGACTGGCTTCTGACTCTGAGTGCTGAGAATGAGGCATTCAAACAAAGTAGGAAAGCAATAACAACGTCATACTGCTGCAGGTCTAGCATTCTCGTGTTCACATTGCATGTGTACAACCCACAAGATCAAGATATGATTGGCTTTGGCTCAATAACTCATCCCATAGGGATCTGAATGTGTCATAATACTCAGTGATAGATGAAGTGCCCTGTGAGGTCAATGACAAGGACTTTTGCTGGTGGTTACTCTAGAATTATCATACCTATCGTACTTGCTATTCATTTCTTGCCACAATTCTAATAGATTCTCATAAAACAGAAACCTCCTCGACAATGCTTTTGTCATGGAGTTAGTTAACTAACAAAGGACGAAAGTGTTAAATCTCAACCACCAAGTGTACAAAACATCAGATTTAATGAGTTGGGGGCACATAACCATCCATGCACTTCATTTTGTTTTTAGTCTTTAAAGCCGTGACAATTCTTTTACTCCAAGCAATGTAGTTTGTGCCATTGAAATGGTCGGTAACAATCAAATTACTAGAGTTATCATGAGTGCCTAAAAAGTAAACAAAACTTGAATCTTCACTTGGATTTTGACTGGTATAGCGGTTGAAGTTGTGGCAAGGGTAGTCATAATGGTAATGCAGAGTGATGCAATCAAAGATGACATAGAGAGATCGCACACCAACAAACACTCAAAATCCACAAAATCAAAGACAAAACCACTGCAATAATGTGCCAGATCAAAGAATCAACAATATCACAATCAAATTATGATTGGAATATAATATTGTAATGCGGAAGCAAAATCAGGATTCTACGAACCCATGCGAAAGATACCATCTCGAATTATTCAAATCAAATAACAAAATCAAATATCAACAACAATGCGCAGCAACACAAATTGAACACTAGCTTTAGTGAGAAGAATTAAACCAAATTTCAATGATAATGGTCTAAATATTGAAAGATTGTTGTTTACAAAGTGTTCCTCATCTGGTCGCCATTGGAGCATGTTGAAGGAATTGAAAAATGTAAAGTGAAAAATACAAAGGCAACTTAACAGCTAGGTTTCCACTAATGGCAATCAATTTCCAAGTCATTTTTTAGTTTTTGCTACTTAATCTTTCAAAAATTGTACTTTACCCTATCAGTTTTGGTTCTTAAACCCTAGAGCCCCCCATCCCCCTCACGCTCTCAAGCCCATCAGAATTATAATATTCTGTCTAGATTCTCATATGAATTTAAGAAAAAAATTTAATTGGGAGATAAAGTGCAATGTACGTATAAAATTATCCATTTGTGTTAGAATATATATGTAAGTATATGATGATATTCTCTCATGTAAGGATATGGCAAGAATTAGCCTTTGATTAGAATGTTTTCTTATAGGACTTATAGTTTCCTTAGTGATATGACTCTTTGTATAGTATATATACTCTTGATTAATTAATGAGAAATCCATAGAGTAATATTATCTTACATGGTACATAGCCATATTTTACTGTTTCTCCCCTCTTTATAAAGTCTAACCCTACTGACTACGGCTCACTCTCCGCCACCATTCAAAGCGGCGACATCAACGTCAAGTCCCCCCCTCGACGGACGTTCCCCTTAAATTTCATTCGGCCCTAGACATCTATAACGTGAAGAACTTCATACCTATCACGTTAGATGTCGAGACTAGCCTCTACACCTCTTGGTCGGAATTATTCAAAATACACGCTCGTGCGTATTAGGTTCTCGATCACATCATTCCCCTTGCTTCCGCTGACGTCAACCCCACCGATGACCACTGGGATCATATTGAAGCTATTGTTCTCCAATGGATCTATGGAACCATCTCCATCGATCTCCTACACACCATCATCGAGCCCGAGTCTACATCAATGGGCGCATGGACTCAACTCGCTACCATGTTTCAGGGCAATAAGAACTCTCGCGCCGTTCACTTTGAGAACCAATTTTCTCGCACGGTTCTTGATGATTCTCAAGTGTTGGCGTCTATTGTCAGAAACTCAAAATGCTGGCTGATCAACTAGCCAAACGGGCATTTTTCCCCTGATTGTCTAAATAGACGAATTGTCTCACTTGTTGAGGAAGATGAACCACTTGAAGAAGAAGAAGACGAATCTCTTGAAGAAATTGAAGAAGAAGAGATCACTTATGCCAATCAAAGAGAAAGTTTTGTGGCTAAAAAATGCTTGATCATTTTCCAAGAGGGAGAAGATTGGCTTCGACACAACATTTTCCACACTAGGTGTACATCAAAGGTAAAAGTTTGCAATGTCATTATAGATGGAGGGAGTTGCGAAAACATGGTGGCCGCAAAAATAGTAGACAAGTTGGGACTCAAAACGGAGGTACATCCACATCCTTATAAACTTTCATGGCTTAATAAAAGAAATAAAATAAAAGTGGATAAAAGGTGTCTCGTGCATTTTTCCATTGGCACAAATTACCAAGATGATGTTTGGTGTGATGTTGTGCCCATGGATGCTTGCCATTTGCTTCTTGGTCAGCCTTGGCAATATGATCGAAAAGTGATCCATGATGGGAAAAAGAACACATATTCCTTTGAAAAGGATGGTGCAAAGATTATATTGGGGCCGTTGAAATTGGAGGGTGTCCTAAACCCTCTAAAGATGAAGAAAACCTGTTGGTGTCAAAATTTCAATTTGATGAAGCCGTGGAAGAATCTAATGAAGTTTTTGCTCTAATGATCATGGAGGAAAATGATGAAACGAAGGAGATTCCATCAATAATGTTGCCGATTCTTTAAGAGTTTCAAGATCTGATTCCGAATGAGATTCCATCCAGTCTCCCACCTATGAGAGATATCCATCATTTTATTGACCATTCCGGGTGCTTCAATTCCCAATAAGGCGGCTTATAGGATAAATCCTAAAGATCATGAGGAGTTGCAACGGCAAGTGCAATAACTTATGGATAAGGAATTGGTAAGAGAAAGCATGAGCCCTTGTGCTGTCCCAACACTTCGAGTTCCAAAGAAAGATGGCTCTTGGAACATGTGCATCGATAGTAGAGCGGTTAACAAAATAACTATTAAGTATCGCTTTCCTATCCCTCGTCTTGATGATCTCTTGGATCAGCTCCATGGTGCATCAATATTTTCAAATATTGATCTCCGGAGTGGATATCATCAAATCTGAATGAGAATCGGTGATGAATGCAAAATCGCATTCAAGATAAGAGATGGCCTTTATGAATGGATGGTGATGCCATTTGGCCTTTCGAACGCTTCAAGTACATTCATGAGATTGATGAACCAAGTCTTCAAACCTTACACTGGTAAGTTTGTGGTTGTCTATTTTGATGATATCATGATTTTAGTAAAAATGATAGACAACACTTGGAGCATCTTTATGAAGCATTCAAGACATTGAGAGAACAATAATTTTATGCAAAAAGTCTTGTCTTTTTAGGCTTTATTATATCCGGTGAAGGCATAAATGTTGATCCTAGCAAAGAGGAGGCAATTGAAAATTGGCCAATTTCGACAAACATCCGTGACAAACAAAGTTTTCACAGCCTTGCATCATTTTATCGTCGATTTATCAAAGGATTCAGCACATGCATCCTATCATTGAATGCTTGAAAGGAGGGATGTTTCAATGGTCAAACGAGGCACAAATTATCTTTGATCTTGTGAAAAGAATGATGACACAAGCTCCTATTCTTGCACTCCCAGATTTTGACAAAGTATTTAAAGTTGATTGTGATACTTCAAATATGGGAATTGGTGCAGTGCTTAGCTAAGAAGGTAAGACAATTGCTTTTTTTAGTGAAAAGCTGAATGGGAGTAGGCAAAATTACTCAACCTATGATAAAGAGTTCTATGCAATTGTTTGAGCTTTAAGCTATTGGAATCATTATCTTATTTACAAAGAATTTGTTCTATTTTCTGATCATGAGGCCCTCAAGTACATCAATGGCCCAAATAAACTTAATAGGCGCCATGCAAAGTGGGTTGCATTTCTTTAATCTTTTACTTTTCATCTCAAGCACAAATCAGGCAAGGAAAATCAAGTGGCGAATGGTTAAGTCGGAGACATTCTCTACTCTCCATGTTGCAAGTAGACGTTTTGGGCTTTGATATTCTTAAGGAGCAATATAAATATGATGCTGATTTTGGAAAGATATGGGAGGACTGTTCAAATGGTCCTTCTAATCATTTCTTGTTGCAAGGCGGTTTTGTTTTCAAAGATAATCAACTTTGCATTCCCCAAGGTTCTTTAAGATTGGCGATTGTTAAAGAAGCTCTTGGTGGTGGACTTATTGGACACTTTGGAAGAGACAAGACGTTGGCGCTTGTCAAAGAAAATTTATATTCACCAAGGATGGACAAGGACGTCACAAGATGTGTGGATCGATGTTGAATTTGTCACATAGCAAAAACTCAAGGTCAAAACACGGGTTTATACACTCCATTACCTATCCCTATGGCCCCGTGGGAAGATGTGAGCTTGGATTTTGTTGTCGGATTGCCAAGAACTCAAAGGAACAAAGACTCCATTATGGTGGTGGTTGATCGATTTTAAAAAATGGCTCATTTTGTTCCTTGTAACAAGATAATGGATGCTACAATCATTGCTGATCTTTACTTTCGAGAAATTGTTAAGCTACATAGTATTCCAAAGACTATGACATCGGATCGAGATTCCAAATTTATGAGTCATTTTTGGCGCACTATTTGGCGAAAGATGGGAGTGACTTTCTAGTATAGTACGTCTCACCATCACCAAACCGATGGACAAACCGAAGTTGTTAATAGATGTTTGGGAAATCTTTTGATGAGTCTTGTGCATAGTAATATTCTGCAATGGGATCTCACACTTGCACAAGCTGAGTTTGCCTACAATCGCTCCCGCAGTCAACCAATGTGAACTCATCCCTTTGAAGTTGTATACTGTAGCACTCCAAATGGTGCTTTGGATTTGGTCGCCATCCAGATTTCTCATTCTTATAGCGGAGATGCGGATGAAAGATCTAGACTCATCAAGAAAATGCATCAAGAAGTACATGAGAGGATTGTCAAACAAAATGAGAGATACAAGAGAAATGTCGATGAATACCGCAAGCCCGCAACCTTTAAGGAAGGAGATTTAGTTTGGATTCATCTACGTAAAGAAAGATTTCCAAGAGGAAGGAACGGAAAGCTAAAGCCACGAGCTGATGGCCCATTCAATGTTCTTCAACGAGTTGGGAAAAATGCCTAAACAATCGAACTTCCCGGAGACTATAATGTTTGTGCAACTTTTAATGTGACTGATCTTTCCCCATATCATGGTGATAATGATGTAGTTGACGAAGAAAGCCCAAAGATGAGTTTAAATGCAGCTGAAGCGAATGATTCAAGTAAGAATCAAGTCCAATTATCAACACTACAATGAACTAATAAATGGTTACAAAATAAGTAATTGAGGTATGAAATAGTAGATTAATTGTGATCGAGCAAGTTATTAGTGTTGAATATGTTTTATGTTCTATCTGTTGATCGTAACGGGTGTAAAAACAGAAAAAACAAACAGATTTAAAGTCGAGGCAAGAGTTGGACTCTTTCTCTTTAAAACGATATTGGCCACGCTCGATGCTTACAGTTTGATCGGTAATCGCTTTCCAAGATGCAACGACTATCTTCTTAATATGGCAACACTTTGAATTTTAAGAAACGGTGAACTAAAAAAATTGTTTTGAGCTCTCGGAACAAAACAGACAAAAAGAAAGAATGTTTGTGATTGAATGATTTTGGAAGAGGATGGGCCTTCCTTTTATAGATGTCGAAAGTCGGCTTAGGGAGTGACTGGACGGACACATCCTTTCCACGTCACAGCTTTCCCGCCAGAATCTGCACCACTTCGGCTCACGGTACACCTATTCGGATGAAAGGTGGCATTATTTTTGCTGACTGGGTGCGTAAGTGACTGTTCGCTGAATGGATTTTCTAGCCAAATTTTCAGCCATTGGACACACTGAATCGGCAAGATTCTTACACCTAATCACAATTTCATTCATTAATTAATTTTTTGCTTTATTAATTTTCTGACAATTAATTAATTACTTAATTAAACTTTGTCTAAAAATATAAGTAATTGATAGGGAAGCCCAAGCTCAATCCCAAGCCCCGGCCAAGGCGCACAACCCCTGACCCCGGCCCAGGGACATTCCAATCTGGACGGACGGACGACGGCGGCGCGCGCGCTCAGTTGTGGGCTTAAATTGAAGCATATCACATCTAAGTCTTCTCCCCTTCAAAGACTTTGTGGTACCCCTTGGGGCCCAAACCCCTATCACAAACAAACAACTAATAAGGTGTGAAAGTTAGCTCTTTTTCCCATATGGGATGGTGTCTCTGCACGTTCCCACTTATTTCCTTTTCTTCCATCAATATATTTTATCTCAACTAGCTCACTTTATCAATTAATTTCTCATTCATCCCAAATTGGTTTTGAACAATTAAATATACTAGGTTCATCTACACAAACTATAGATTTTATTGAGCTAACGAAATTCTAATTTTATAAATAGGAATTAATCGAAAAAAATTGTATAATATTTGTGCAACACCAATTTTCCAACACTATCTACAACTCCTCATGTTCCACACATTGTTGATTTGTTATTATGATTTCCTTCACAAATTAAAGTATAAATATCATTAATCAGTTTAATTAGTAGATCATCTTACACATTACGTGTATATCTATATGTATCTAGGCATGATATATATATATATATATATATATATATATATATATATATATATATATATATGATCGTTGTCGTTCAAAATCGTGAGAATCTTCATAATGGCTTGTCCTACATGTACTGCTCGGATTTGTTATTAGACATTGAAATTATGGTTATTTTTTACTATTATTAGGATAGTAATCAACTACACTAACAACGTGGTACCTCAAATCATCGAAAACATGTCACTTTCAAATATGAATATTATTCGTGACCACGCGTCGGTCACAAATAACTACAATTGCAACCGCCACGTGGCCTCAAAAATCAACGAATTGTCTCAATTCCAACTGCCCCGCGGTTGCTGAAACTGAGACATAAATTGTGACCACTACGCGGTCCCAATTGAGTTGGGATCGCAACTGAGACCGCGATGCGGTGCCAATTGAGCTTGGATCGCAATTGAGACCGCTATGCGGTTCCAATTGACTTGGGACCGCATTGTGGTTGCTAGGCGGTCCCAAGCGGCTTCAAAAACTGCCCCAATACTGTAGTGCTTTTATTTCCTCGTCACTTGTCCAATTTACCGGTATCAAATAACAAAGACCGGATGAGTCAACTCACCTTCCATTTTCTCTTTGCTTCTCGAAGAATCAGCCTTCGACGCTAACCCAATGCTAATGATTTTCCAACTTTCCTTCTCCCTCTGAATGTCTCTTTCTTTGCTTCTTTTTTGGATGTATTCCGAAATAACCGGATAAATCAAATAAAAAGAATGCATGGTCATTGCACTGAAATCGTAACTGAAAATTTATAACTGATTGATTGAGATGGATTCTTCTTCCAACTCTCTCTCTCTCTCTCTCTCTCTCTCTCTCTCTCTCTCTCTCTCTCTCTCTCTCTCTCTCTCGTGTTATGAGTCCAAAAGGTAAGTAATAGGATTGAATACTATCCTATATATAATGCTTGGGTGGAGGTGATATAGCTCACTAATCTTCACGAGATGCAATTAACTTACAATACAATTAAAGTCCAAATCTTTCTAATAAATGAAAGTGAAAGTTTAACTAATTAAACTGAATTATGAAATTTTACCTAATTCAAACGTATTATCAAATATGATTTAATAATATATTGAACTTATGTAAAATAAGTGCTCAATTAACTTTTGAGTATCGTGGAGAGAGGCAAAAAAACCCTAGAATCCCTGTCGACGGCTATTCCCTCGGGAAACTGCAATGGAATCGGAGAGCCTATCTCCTACTCCCCCTCCGGATAACAAGGCAATTCCAACGGTGACAACCATGAATGAAGTTAACGGCGATCGATCACGGCACCCTTAAGCGACCACGACGATCGTACGAATTTCATGCGGTGAGAGCTAATGTACCAAACAGGCAATCGATCAAGCCGGACGTGGTCATTCCAAAAATGTCATACGCCAATAAGGTGAGACACCATGGCGTTAGAATTGACGAAGATAAATTAGCAAAAGTGCAAGGAATCGCTAGGGTTCTTCCCCCTCCAGTTCAAAGCCATACAAAACACTCGAATTATCTAATGAACTCAAGGAATCATTGTCCAACATCTGGAAAAATTCGATCTACATCAAAGTGCGTAGACGAACTTGGTACTATCCGAGCCTAGTTAACAAGTTTAGTACGATGTAGAACCTCTCGGGCGATTGTGAACTGGTGAACCTTGGATCGGGAAGCTACTGCCTTAAGGGAACTACTCAAGAGCAAAGAGAAAGAATCCTCACAGAGGGGCCGTGGTAAATTGCCGGCAGCTTCCTCGTAATTCGAAAGTGGACTCCCGAATTCATAGAAAAAGAGGATAAAATCGAGCACGTTATCATCTGGGTGCGCGTCCTCAACATCCCAATCGAAATGATGCATGAAGCGGTTATCATTCCATTAGCACATGGGATAGGAGACCTTATCAAAGTAGACGACAATATGTATACGACGACAAAACGTAAAGATGCAAGATTTTGCGTACAGATAGCAACCGATCAGCCGCTTGACCGCGCAATGTATATTGGAGAAAAGCTGTTCCAAATCCAATATGAAAATATTGATACATTGTGCCACTCATGCGGAAGAGTGGGACACCGGATGAACGCATGCTCCGAGAAGAATTTAGAAATTACAAAAAAAGGCAATGAGGCACATATGGACGTGAACGAAGAGGTTAGTATAATTCAGGAACCAACTAAGTCATGGTTACTTGAAAAACCTAAAACAAATGAATTTGGCAAATGGATGCAGGTAGTGAAGCGTAACTCTATTTATGGTGGGAGTAAGAATTCGGGGAAGGAGAGCAATAAATCTGATGGATCAGAGAATAATAAGGTAATTCTTAAAAGAAATCCAAGTGGGAGTTGAAATCCTAATAAAGAGCTGGCGGAGGTAAAAGAAAACAAGTTTGACGTGGGAAAGGAAACCGAGTCATCGCGAAACACCAACTCTAGTGCGGAGGGGAAGTTACCTATTAGAGCGAACAACCATATTTAGTCGACGAACAAAAGAACAAAAAAGGCTTGCAAAAGGAAGTTAACTCGAGCTATAACAACAACAACCCGTTCGCAATATTAGCACTAAACAATAGCGAGAGTACTACGATTTTAGCTGAAAATCTTGTGGAAAGTGAAGTGGAAATCAGCGAGGGAGAACATGGCACAAGAAGAAAATCTTCAAATAAATTGGGTGAATGGACGGATGGCGGCAGCCTTCCAACCGGGACTTTGGGGTATCCACACTCGAATAGAATACTTCAGCGCCCCCTCCAAGACATCACTAATAGTACCTCTGAACATTGTCGTAATGGAGATACTCCCGACGATTTGGGAGTTCGAGATCAGAAAGTGGAACACCTAAAAAACTATTAGCAGGATTTCAAATTGAATAATTGGGAGAAACAGCGATATGAATACGTAGCCCAGACTCTGATGAGGGAGTTGATTGCATCATGGTTGGGGATGGTGATTACTGACCCCATTCAACCGTACCACCTCATTAGTTTTTCGATGAATGTCTTGTCATGGAATTGCCAGGAGGCGGGAGACGAGAATTGTACAAATAATTTTAGAGAACTCGTTAGAACTCACAAACCTGACGTTGTGTATCTGTTAGAAATGCGCGTGAGTGAAGAACACGCCAATGTAAATAAATTACCATTGCTCATCCAGGGGGATTTTAATGAGATAAGAGAAGCCTTTGAAAAAGTTGGGGGCAACACGGATGTTGCAAGCAGATGCTTCGCTTTCCAAGAACCGATCAACTCTTGGGGGATGCAAGACCACGACATTAACGGTCCAGAGTTCACGTGGACTAATAAATGATCGGGAGAGGAGGTCATTAGAAAACGCATTGATCGGGCCTTGGCTAACGAAAGTTGGGTGAATAAATTTCAAAATTATACTGTCACACATCTACCGCGTACACACAACGATCACTACCCCGTCATGACTTGCTGCGAGGCCGAGATATCAAAGAAAAACCCGAGACCATTCCGATTCAAAGATATGTAATACACACATCCAGAATGTGGAGAAAAATTGAAAGGAGTGTGGGAAAATAAACCAAAACTTCTAAAGGATATAAGGACGGTCCCGAAATAATGTTGCCATGGAATAAAAAAACATTCGACAATATTTTTTGGAAAAAGAGGGATATTTTGAGGCGGATAGAAGAGGTGCAAAAGGCCATTGTGTGATGACCCAATAAATTCTTGGAAGAGCTGGAAAGGGAATTACTTGAGGAATATAGCAATATTTTAAAGAGAGAGGAAACGTTTTGGAAGCAAAAATCGAGGGTAAAATGGCTCGAAGATGATCAAGATTTACTCAAACGCCACGCGATCGCATTTTTCCAAGGACTTTTCTCGGGCACAGCCGCGACTACTCATCCACTTGAGATATCAGCCTATCAAAAATTTCTTGATAATGATTCAGCTGTGTGGATTGGAAGAGAAGTTACAAAAGAGGAGCTGAAGTCCACGGTATTGGCGACACATCCATCAAAAGCTTCCGGCCACGACGGTTTGCAAGCCAAAATTTACAAAAACTTCTGGAGTTGGACGAATAACTCCTTGTTTGAGTTTGTGGAAAATATTTTCAAGAGGGGATATTCGACCGAAGTGCATGCGAAGCATTCCTCTGCCTCATTCCGAAGGTTCAAAATCCAACTTTGATTTCAAAATTCCGGCCAAACTCGTTCCGTAATGTTACATATAAATTTATTACAAAGTGCATTACCTTAAGACTGAAAGAATATATGCCGAAGTTGATAGCGCCAACACAATCGAGTTTCATCAAGGTACGGGGCACCCAAGATAACATTCTAGCGATTCAAGAATTTTTACACTCTTTGCGCAATAAGAAAAAGAATAAGATTGGGTGCATGGTTCTAAAACTCGATCTTGAGAAGGCCTACAATAGAATAAGTTGGAGCTTTCTTGGAGGAAACCTTGGGAGCTTTCAACTTCCCGGAGAATATTACTACGCTCATTATGTTTTGTGTGACTAGTGCAGCGACAAAAATTCTTTGGAATGGCGAACCGCTTAAAGCTTTCAAACATGGTTTCGGATTAAGGCAAGGAGATCCCCTATCCCCATATCTCTTTGTTATTTGCATTGAGAGACTTGCTTATCATATAATCGAATCGGTGAATGGTAAAAAGTGGGAACCAAAAATTCATTGCAGGGGCGGACCACAATTATTGCACCTCTTTTTTGCGGATGACCTCATTCTCATGGGCAAAGCCACTTTAAAAACGGCGAAACAGATCCAGGACACCCTAGGCTGATTCTGTACATCATCGGATTGTAAAAGACTCGACAAAATGAACCGTGATTTTCTTTGGTCAAGTGGTCGTAATATCCGAAAGCTCTATCTTGTTGGTTGGGAAAAGGTGACGCGCTCCTTTAAAGAAGGACGATTGGGGATCTGGATATCTAGACTGAACAACCAAGTGCTCCTTGCGAAATACGGATGGAAGTTACTGACTAACGAGTTCGGGTTGTGGGGAGAAATTGTCACTACTAAATACCTCAATAAAGAAAGGCTTTTAGAGTACAAGGAGAAAGCCAGTGATAGTGCGTCATGGAAGGGTTTAATGAGATGCATTAATCTTCTCAAAAATCAATTCCAATGGAAACTTGGAAAGGGAAATCGGGTGTCTTTGTGGTACGAGAACTGGATGGGAGATGGGAGATTGTGCGACCATGTCCCTATTATTAATGAGGCCGATAGAGGGATCATGATTCGAGATGTGATCGACAACGAGGGAGGATGGTGTTTTGAGGGGCTGCACACCAAAATAAATAACTGTTGGACAAATGTAATAGAAGGGAAAGAACCGCGGTTGAACAAAGAGGAAGATAGAATTATTTGGAGTGGAACGGCTAATGGGATTTTCTCATGTCAAAACGCGTATAAAATCTTCACCAACTGCATGTAGGGAGCGACAATGGAACAGCGCAACTTCAATGGGTATGGTCGGCTCCGTGTAGTAATAAAATAGGGTACTTCCTTTGGCTTGCTAGCCAAAATCCACTTGCCTCCAACCACTTGAGAAAGGCGAGGAAGATTACGGACTCCGCTCTTTATGACATATGTAAAAGCATAGAGGAAATATCTATACACATTCTAAGGCATTGTAGTGGAGCCAAAAAAATGTGGAGTACTCTCCTAGTGGAATCGGATTGGCGGAAATTTAATGATATCAGTAATGAATCGTGACTGAAGACGAATATTCGATACAGGGAAAATGTATGCCTTTAAATGCCTACAGTACCATGGAACGTTATTTTTGTGGCTAGTGTGTGGTTAATTTGGACAGCACAAAACACCGTAATATTTACGAGGAAAACCGAGAGGAACTTTACCTTAATAGGCCAAATAAAGGTGATGTGCTATGATATGATGAGGGCTGGATATGAAAAGAAAGGGGAACAACTGATTAAATGAGAAACACCACGCACGGGATTGTTGATACTTAATGTCAACGACTGCGTTGATCCAAGACAGAACCGTGGGGTTATCAGTGGAGTATTGCACGATGAAAGCGGCTGCTGGGTTTGGGGATTTCACGAGAGCCTGCCCTGTCCATCCGTACTGAAAGCCAAGTTGGAAGCGATCAAACAAAGCTTGTCCATTGCTTGGGAAAGGAGAGTAGAACGCATAAATATTGAAACGGATTCCTTGGGCGCTTTCAAACTTATAAACGAGGAAGAAGACCTGGACGAGCATCTCTATGCGAAGGTTATAGAATGTCGGAGGCTTCTTCATAAGCCATAGACATACGAGTTCAAGTGGATTGCAAGAGATAGAAATAAATTAGTGGATGCAATGGCGAAGGTTGGCTGCAACAAGGAAGGAAGACTTTTTTTTTACAGTATCCCCCACCCGTAGTTTTATCGATTATGATCGATGATGTAGCCTAAGTGCCTTTTATTCATTTTTATTACCCAAAAAAAAAATATGATTTAATAATACACATGGTAATATAGTTTGTGGCGTCAGAACTCATATCTAAAATTTTAATATTTGTGATATTCAAATCTTTTAGTCATAATTCTCATCATTTGCAATCTCTTTTTTTTCTCCTTTCCTTTCCCTATGTTCCAATAGGTTTGTCGCGAGGCGAGCGACGTTGTGCATATAATTGCACGAGAGATAGACATACGTGAATTGTTATAAGACATTGAAATTATGGTTATTTTTTACTATTATTAGAATAGTAACTAACTACACTAACAACGTG
Source organism: Linaria vulgaris (assembly GCA_948329865.1). NCBI lineage: Eukaryota > Viridiplantae > Streptophyta > Magnoliopsida > Lamiales > Plantaginaceae > Linaria > Linaria vulgaris. The sequence continues at coordinate 80,627,138 of OX415252.1, forward strand.
GTACCTTACATCACCGAAAATATGTCACTTTCCAATATGAATATTATTCGTAACCACGCGTCGGTCACAAATAACTGCAATTCCAACCGCCACGCGGTCTTAAAAATCAACGAATTGTCTCAATTGCAATCGCCTCGCGGTTGCTGAAACTGAGACATAAATTATGACCGCGACGCGGTCCCAACTGAGACCGCGACGCGGTGCCAATTGCGATGGGATTGCAACTGAGACCGCTATGCGGTCCCAATTGACTTGGGACCGCAACTCTTGGGACCGCATCGCGGTTACTGGGCGGTCTCAAATGTCCACGCGGTTGCTAAGCAGCGGCCTCAAAAACTGCCCTAATATTGTAGTGCTTGCATTTCCTCCTCACTTGTTAAATTTATCGGTATCAAATAACAAAGACCGGACGAGTCAAACTGACCTTCCGTTTTCTCTTTGCTTCTTGAAGAATCAGCCTCCGGCGCAAACCCAACGCTAATGATTTTCCATCTTTCCTTCTTCCTTCTCAATTTCTCCTTATTTGCTTCTTTTTTTGGATATTTTTTGAAGTAATCGGATAAATCAAATAAAAAGAATGCATGGTCATTGAACTGAAATCGTAATTGAAAATTTATAACTGATTGATTAAGATGGGTTCTTCTTTCAACTCTCTCTCTCTCTCTCTTTCTCTCTCTCTCTCTCTCTCGTGTGTTATGAGTCCGAAAAGTAAGTAGTAGAATTGAAGACAATCCTATATATAATGCTCGGGTGGAGGCGATTAAGCTCACTAATCTTGACGAAATGCACATAACTTAAAATACAATTAAAGTCCAAATCTTTCTAATAAATGAAAGTGAAAGTTTAACTAATTAAACTGAATTATGAAATTTTTCTTAATTCAAACGTATTATCAAATATGATTTAATAATATACTGAACTTATGTAAAATAAGTGCTCAATTAACTTTTGAGTATCGTGGAGAGAGGCGAAAAACCCCTAGAATTCCCGTCGACGGCTATTCCCCCCGGAAACTACAATGGAATCGAAGAGCCTACCTCGGACTCCCCCTCCGAATAACAATGCAATTCCAATGGTGACAACCATGAATGAAGTTAACGGTGATCCCGACACCCTTAAGAGACCACAGCGATCGTATGAATTTCATGCGGTGAGAACTAATATACCAAATAGGCAATCAATCAAGCCGGATGTGGTCATTCCAAAAATGTCATACGCCAATAAGGTGAGACATCAAGGCGTTAGAACTGATGAAAAGAAACTCCCAGAAGTGCAAGGAATGGCTAGGGTTCTTCCCCCCAGTTCAAAGCCATACAAAACACTCGAATTATCTAATGAACTCAAGGAATCATTGTCCGAAATCTGGAAAAATTTGATCTACATCAAAGTGCGCAGACGAACTTGGTACTATCCGAGCCTAGTTAACAAGTTTAGTACGATCTAGAACCTCTCAGGCGTTTGTGAACTGGTGGACCTTGGATTAGGAAGCCATTCCCTTAAGGGAACTACTCAAGAGCAAAGAGAAAGAATCCACATAGAGGGGCCGTGGCAAATTGCCGGCAGCTTCCTCGTAATTCAAAAGTGGACTCCCGAATTCATAGAAAATGAGGATAAAATCAAGCTCGTTATCACCTGGGTGCACGTCCTCAACATCCCAATCGAAATGACGCATGAAGCGGTTATCATTCCATTAGCACAAGGGATATGAGACCTTATCAAAGTAGACGACAATACGTATACGGTGTCAAGAGGCAAATATGCAAGATATTGCGTACAGATAGCAACCGATCAGCCGCTTGACCGCGCAATGTATATTGGAGAAAAGATATTCGAAATTGAAAATGAAAATATTGATACATTGTGCCACTCATGTGGAAGAGTGGGACACCGGATGAACACATGCACCGAGAAGAATTAAGAAATTATGGAAAAAGGCAATGAGGTGCCTATGTACATGAGCAAAGAGGCTGGTACAATTCAGGAACCAACTAAGTCTTGGTTACTTGAAAAAGCTAAAACAAATGAATTTGGCGAATGGATGCAGGTAGTAAAGCGTATCTCTAATTATGGTGGTAATAAGAATTCGGGGAAGGAGAGCAATAAATCTGATGGACAAGGGAATAATAAGGTAATTCTCAAAAGAAATGCAAGTGGGAGTGGAAATACGAATAAAGAGCAGTCGGAGGTAAAAGGAAACAAGTTTGACGTGGGAACGGAATCCGAATCACAGCGAAACACCAACTCTAGAACGGAGGGTAAGTTATTTATTAGAGCGAACAACCATATTAAGCCGACGAAAAAAGGAGAAAAAAAGGTTGCAAGAGGAAGTTAAGTCGGGCAATAACAACATCAACCCGTTCGCAATATTAGCACTAAACAATAGCGAGAGTGCTACTAGTTTAGCTGAAAATCTTCAAATAAATTGGGTGAATGGAGGGATGGTGGCAACCTTCGAACCGAGACTTTGGAATATCCACACTCAAACAAAATACTTCATCGGCCCCTCCATAACATCACTAATAGAACCTCGAAACATTGTCGTGATGGAGATACTCCCGACGGTTTGGGAGCTCGAGATTAGAGAGTGGAACACCTAAAAAACTATTGGCAGGATTTCAAATTGAGCAATTCGGAGAAGAATTAAGAAAAAGCTAAGTCTTGGACACCGGATGAACACATGCACCGAGAAGAATTAAGAAATTATGGAAAAAGGCAATGAGGTGCCTATGTACATGAGCAAAGAGGCTGGTACAATTCAGGAACCAACTAAGTCTTGGTTACTTGAAAAAGCTAAAACAAATGAATTTGGCGAATGGATGCAGGTAGTAAAGCGTATCTCTAATTATGGTGGTAATAAGAATTCGGGGAAGGAGAGCAATAAATCTGATGGACAAGGGAATAATAAGGTAATTCTCAAAAGAAATGCAAGTGGGAGTGGAAATACGAATAAAGAGCAGTCGGAGGTAAAAGGAAACAAGTTTGACGTGGGAACGGAATCCGAATCACAGCGAAACACCAACTCTAGAACGGAGGGTAAGTTATTTATTAGAGCGAACAACCATATTAAGCCGACGAAAAAAGGAGAAAAAAAGGTTGCAAGAGGAAGTTAAGTCGGGCAATAACAACATCAACCCGTTCGCAATATTAGCACTAAACAATAGCGAGAGTGCTACTAGTTTAGCTGAAAATCTTCAAATAAATTGGGTGAATGGAGGGATGGTGGCAACCTTCGAACCGAGACTTTGGAATATCCACACTCAAACAAAATACTTCATCGGCCCCTCCATAACATCACTAATAGAACCTCGAAACATTGTCGTGATGGAGATACTCCCGACGGTTTGGGAGCTCGAGATTAGAGAGTGGAACACCTAAAAAACTATTGGCAGGATTTCAAATTGAGCAATTCGGAGAAACGATGACATGAATACGTAGACCAGACTCTGATGAGGAAGTTGATTGTACAATGGTTGGGGATGGTGATTACTAACCCCATCTAACCATACCACCTCATTAGTTTTCCGATGAAGGTCGTGTCATGGAATTGCTAGTGGGCAGGAGACGAGAATTGTTGAAATAATTTCAGAGAACTCGTTATAATTCACAAACTTGACGTTGTGTATCTGTTAGAAATGCGCGTGAGTGAAGAACACGCCAACGTGATTGCACCTACTTAGGGTTATATGGAGTTCTGCATGCCTCCAACGGAAGGAAGGTCGGGAGGTATTTGGATGCTCTGGAACTCAGAGATCATAGATGTGGTTATCTAGGAGATTGACAAACAGGCTATCCACGCTCTTGTAGGTCCCAAAAATAAGAGAAGTGGAAAATCACTGGGGTCTACGTCAAATCGTATGCGGCCGCAAAAGCACGTATCTTCGATAGATTATAGGGGATATCTCATGTACATAAATTACCATAGCTCATCCAGAGGGATTTTAATGAGATATGAGCAGCCTTTGAAAAAGTTGGGGGCAACACGGATGTTGCAAACAGATGCTTCGCTTTCCAAGAACATATCAATGCTTGGGGGATGCAAGACCTCGACTTTAACGGTCCACAATTCACGTAGACAAATAAAAGATTGGGAGAGGAGGTCATTAGAGAATGCATTGATCGAGCCTTGGCTAACGAAAGTTGGGTGAACAAAATTATACGGTCACACATCTGCCGCGTACGCACAACGATCACCACCCCGTCATGACTTGCTGCGAGGCCGAGATATCAAAGAAAAACCCGAGACAGTTCCGCTTCAAAGATATGTGGTACACACATCCAGAATGTGAAGAAAAATTGAAAGAAGTGTGGGAAATTAAACCAAAACTTCAGGATGCTATAGGGACAGTTCCCAAAATAATGTTGCCATGGAATAAAAAAACATTCGGCAATATTTATGGAAAAAGAAGGATATTTTGAGGCTGATAGAAGGGGTGCAAAATGCCATTGTGAGATGACCCAATAAATTCTTGGAAGAGCTGGAAAGGGAATTACTTGAGGAATATAACAATATTTTAAAGAGGGAGGAAATGTTTTGGAAGCAAAAATCGAGGGTAAAATGGCTCGAAGAGGGGGATCGCAATACAATTTTTTTTCATCGAGGTACGATCACACGGAGAAAGAGGAATCAGATTACAAACTTGAAAATTGATGATGTGCGGATTGATGAACAGGATTTACTCAAATGCCACGTGATCGCGTTTTTCCAAGGGCTTTTCTCGGGCACATCCGCGACTACTCCTCCGCGTGAGATATCAGCCTGTCAAAATATTTTTGATGATGATTCATCTGCGTGGATTGGAAGAGAAGTTACAAAAGAGGAACTAAAGGCCACGGTATTGGCGATACATCCATCAAAAGATCCCGGCCCCGACAGTTTGCAAGCCAAAATTTACAAAAAATTATGGAGTTGGATGAATAAATCCTTGTTCGAGTTTGTGGAAAAAGGTTTTCAAGAGGGGATATTCGACCGAAGTGCATGCGAAGCATTCCTCTGCCTCATTCCGAAGGTTCAAAATCCAACTTTGGTTTCACAATTTCGGCCAATCTCGTTGTGTAATGTTACTTATAAATTTATTACAAAGTGCATTACCTTAAGACTGAAAGAATATATGACGAAGTTGATAGCGCCAACACAATCGAGTTTCATCAAGGTACGGGGCACCCAAGATAACATTCTAGTGATTCAAGAATTTTTACAATCTTTGCGCAATAAGAAAAAGAATAAGATTGGGTGCATGGTTCTAAAACTCGATCTTGAGAAGGCCTACGATAGAATAAGTTGGAGTTTTTTGGAGGAAACCTTGGGAGCTTTCAACTTCCCGGAGAATATTACGAAGCTCATTATGTTTTGTGTGATGAGTGCGGCGACAAAAATTCTTTAGAATGGCAAACCGCTTGAAGCTTTCAAACATGGTTTTCGATTAAGGCAATGAGATCCCCTATCCCCATATCTTTTTGTTCTTTGCATTGAAAGACTACCCTATCTTATAATCGAGTCGGTGAATGGTAAAAAGTGAGAACCAATAATTCCATGCAGGGGCGGACCACAACTATCCCACGCCTTTTTTGTGAATGACCTCATTCTCATGGGTAAAGCCACTTTAAAAACGGCAAAAGAGATTCGGGACACCCTGGGCCGATTCTGTACATCCTCAGGTTTGACGTTGAGTGCGGCCAAGTCCAAGGTTTATTATTCTGAGCCGGGGGAGCGGAGACTTAAAAGGAGAAGTTGTGCTTTGTTGGGATTTGGTCAAACCATACATCTTGGGAAAATAGTTAGGGGCATAGCTCTTTCACAATCGGATTACGAGGGAAGAATTCACCGAAATATTTGATAAACTTAGGGTGAGTTCACGGGTTGGAAAAGCCAAACCCCTTCCCTCGCAGAAAGAATGACGCTCGTGAAATCGGTGTCGACGACTGTCACCTTACACGTTATGCAATCATGTTGACTCCCGGATAACGTGTGTAAAAGACTCAACAAAATGAACCGTGATTTTCTTTGGTCAAGTGATCGTAATATCCGAAAGCTCCATCTTGTTGATTGGGATAAGGTGACGCGCGCTCGTAAAGGAGGATGATTGGGGATCCGCATATCTAGACTGAACAACCAAGCGCTCCTTGCGAAATACGCATGGAAGTTACTGACTAACAAGTCCGGGTTGTGGGGATAAATTGTCACGGCTAAATACCTCAAGAAAGAAAGGCCTTTGGTGTACAAGGAGAAAGCCAGTGATAGTGAGACTTGGAAGGGTTTAATGAGATGCATTAATCTTCTCAAAATCAATTCCAATGGAAAATTACAAAGGGAAATCTGGTGTCTTTGTGGTAGGACAACTAGATGGGCGACGAGAGATTGTGCGACCATGTCCTTATTACTAATGAGGCCGATAGAGGGATCATGATCCGAGATGTAATCGGCGACGAGGGAGGATGGTGGTTTGAGGGGCTGCTCACCGAAATAAATAACTGTTGGACGAGTTTAATAGAAGGGAAAGAACCACGGTTGAACGAAGATGAAGATAGAATTATATGGAGTGGAACGGCTAATGGGATTTTCTCATGTCAAAGCGCGTATAAAACTCTTCACCAACTGCATGTAGGGAGCGACAATTGAACATCGCAGCTTCAATGGGTATGGTCGGCTCCGTGTAGTAATAAAATAAGGTACTTCCTTTGGCTTGCTAGCCAAAATCGACTTGCCTCCAACCACTTGAGAAAGGCGAGGAAGATTACGAACTCCGCTCTTTGTGACATATGTAAAAGCGAAGAGGAAACATCTATACACATTATAAGGCACTCGAGCCAAAAAAATGTGGAGTCCTCTCCTAGCAGAATCGGACAGTTGAAAATTCAATGGTATCAGTAACGAATCGTGGCTGAAGATGAATATCCGATACAGGGAAAAGGTATGCCTTTTAATGCCAACAATACCATGGACATACGAGTTCAAGGGGATTGCAAGAGATAGAAATAAATTAGCGGATACAATGGCAAAGGTTGGCCGCAACAAGGAAGGAGGATGTTGTTTTTTACAGTCTCCCCCACCCGTAGTTTTATCGATTATGGCCGATGATGTAGCCTAAGGGCCTTTTATCCATTTTTATTACCAAAAAACATATGATTTAAAAATACACATGGTAATATAATTTGTGGCGTCATAATTCATATCCAAAATTTGAATATTTGTGATATTCAAATCTTTTAGTCATAATTCTCATAATTTGCATTCTCTTTTTTTTTTTCCTTTCCTTTCCCTATGTCCATGGGTGGGGATGCATCTCGCTTCTTTCTATCTCCGGCTTCAACATTTTTTGCTCTCCTCTACATATGTCCAACGTTGTTGCTGCCTCGAGTTGATCCGACGTGTGGGATTTGCGTGATAGGTTGTGCCTTCTGGATCAAATAAATTTGTAGAGTGAAGGAGGAAAAAGGTTAGAACTAGTTCCCTTTTCCTTAAATAAAGTAGAAGATTTACTTATGTCAATTTGCTTGTGTAAATGCGTGGAAACTTACTTGAGGCACCAGGTCAACCGATTCACAAAAATAAAGATTTGTTTTCCAAATTTCAATTCGTAAGTAAATCTCATAACTTTCTGTTACCATACAAATGCTTTTAAGGCATACCGTCAAGTCAATCCCGCCTCTCCAATCCAATATTTAATGATTCTTACGGTGAAGAGTGGTGAATTCGGAAACTCTATTAATTCTTAGTTCATTTTGCTGTCATGGAGTTAGAGTTGGTTGGTTTTACAACAGCATGTAACTCTATTAAGGTGACAATAAAGGACAGGTATTAAAAAGTAATAAACATTCACTTTAAAATTTCAAGATCTTTTGGTGGTCTGTGGATTGCATTTGCACCATTGTATTACAGATTTAGTTCAACAATATTGTATTTTTTGAGCAGATTTATATCAAAACAAGTGGAGGAAAATAAATTGCAGCCAATGAAATACACATCAACGGAGACCTTTACGTCACACCTATTATATGCAGATGATGTGATGTTGTTCATGGCTGCCACCAAGCGTAATATTCGCGCAATACAGCAAATCTTTGAGACTTATGAAGCACTATCAGGTCAGCAAGTGAATTGGGCAAAGTCAGGGGTCTATTTCTCCTCGCGCATACCGAATCGTCGCCGACGGAGCATCACTAATTTGCTAAATCGCAAGCAACTGCGCTATCCGTTCAGCTACTTCGAAGTACCATTGTTTAGAGGAAGCCCACGTCGTCATTGGCTGCAACCCACGGCCGACAAAATTCTATCCAAATTCCCCAATTGGAAAGGAACGTCCCTATCCATGGCTGGACGAGTAACGCTGGTCAACTCAGTGATCCAGAGCTCCTTCATACATTCTTTTCCAGTATACGGCTGGCCAAAGAACTTATTGTTGAGCATGGAAAGGGCAATACGCAACTTCATCTGGACCGGGTCAATTGACACTCGTAAACTGGTCACGGTTCCGTGGGAAAGATGCTGCGTTTCGCTGGCAGAGGGAGGTATTGGTCTCAAAAACCTTGTGAGTCTGTATGAAGCCTTGCTCTCTAAACTCTATTGGAAATTTATCAAGTCAGATGTATACCCCATAAACTTGTTGAAGCAGCGATTATTCACAGAATCTAGCCTCAAACACAGCTGTACATCATCATCCATTTGGTGCTCACTTCGAAGATGTAATGACTTTATGTCTAACTCTATTAGATGGGTTACGTGCAAGTCATCAAATTGCAACTTCTGGACAGATAATTGGATCACCCCATGCGTGGCTGATCAAATTCAAATCGAGGAGCGAGAACGGCTATCATTGCGAGATAAGGTTAAAGACATTTTCTACAATGATACTTGGCACTTCCCTGACTCAATTCCCACAGATCTGAGGCTAAGAATCCAAAAACAACAATTTATTGATGGCGAGAGAGATATCTGCGTATGGCCTCTAAACTCAAACGGTGACTTTTTGGTTCGTGATGTATATAAGAATTTACGCCCAACGAATTCCCATTCGGTTCCATGGCAGAAATTTATTTCGAAGGATTTCCTCCCTCCTTCTCGCTCTATGGTATATTGGTGTGCGGCTTTGGGATACATTCCGACTGAGGAGGTTCTTACTCGAAAAGGGTTTAACTTTGCCTCAATTTGTAGACTATGCAACTCACATTGCGAAACTACAGATCACGTCTTCTTAATGTGCCCTTTTGCATCAGCTGCATGGAAGGCAATTTCCGAAATTTTCGGGCATAGACTTGTGACAACGGGAACACTTGTTGAACTCCTTGAAGAAGCGGCGGGAATTAAATTCAGCTCGCAAGTGCGAGCTTTGTGGATGGTTGCTATAGTTTCATGCGTATGGGAGTTGTGGAGAACGAGAAACTATTGTGTATTCGAGTAGATAGCGCCAGATATCAATTTGTTTTTGAGAAAGCTGTGGCGATGCATTAAAGAAGTCGTCTTCTTCAAAGTTGGCTCATTATCATCCATGGATGACTTAAGAATACTTCGAATTTTTGGTATAGCTATAATACCCAGAAAAACGCCAAGAATTATTTCGGTGGTATGGCACCCACCATTGGCAGCCTGGATAAAATGCAGCACAAATGGTTGCGCCTTTGGTACACCGGGAGTAGGGGGAGCTGGAGGAATATTCAGAAATGCAAGAGGACTGCCGCATGGTGCGTTCGCAGTGCACGTTAACTCAACCTTTGCCTTTGAAGCGGAGCTTCGGGCAGCAATGTTTGCCATACTTAAAGCAAAGGAATGTGACTGGAAATACATATGGTTAGAGAGCGATTCCACTTACGTGGTGAACTTATTAAATACCAATTCGGACAAAGTGCCATGAAATCTAAGAGCAAGTTGGATACAATGCTTACAATTTGTGAAGTCCATACATTTTCGAGTTTCACATATTTTTAGTGAAGGAAACAAAGCTGCAGATGCTCTTGCAAACTATGGGGCACGTCATAGCGGGGAGCATTGGTGGTCATCTTGTCCCCCATTTATTTTAAACTTTGTTAATGATGACTATTGTGGCAGAGAGAGTTTCGGATTTTGTTAACTCTCTTTTTTGGAATCTTATTATGTACTTTGGTTTTCATTATTTATATATATGAGCCTCGGTAGTTGAAGGGCGACGCGGAAGTGCCAACCTAGTTGGGATTTTCGAGCACTCTCTTCTAGCGAGTCTCCATCTTTACGGATTTTTTTTTTTGTATTTTATTGTTTTGTTATACAGGAATAGCCAGTCGTATTCATACTATGTTACATGTAGTATTATGAATATTACACAATCTCATTTATATAGACTTTAATTAATATATGTTCTAAATGTGTCGAATGGATATATGAACCTACACATTTGTTATTGAGAGAAAATTTGTTTATTAGACTGACGTTACACGGCGTGCTACGAATACGATCTAATACTTCACAATGTATCCTCGGGGTTTTACATTCTATATTTGCATACATAGCTTTATGCTTGTTTTTTAATTGAATAACACAGAACAATGGAAAATTGACTTTATTATTAAGAGTTGTAATTTCTACCATATTTGTCTCATGTCGATCAGTATCTAAGCAACATCTGGGGTTAATAAATTCTTTACACACCATGGTATTTTATTTTCTCTTATTAAAAGTAATTTAATGATATCTTTGGCTATTTAAGAGTTTATAAGAATGTCCATTTAGTTTTAATTTTTAATTTCGTTCAAGTTTTGAATTGATGTTAATCACAAGCGACATATATATTCTTGACAAGGGAAGAGCATATTGTGGCGTGCATGAGAAGATTCGTTAGGACTACTGAGGAGCGAGTTATGATAAGGGTTATCATCACTTTTAGGCATTATGGGGAAACCCGAATCGTATCAACGCCTGGGGAAAGGCAAAATACCAAGGGAAATCGTCACTTTCATTGTGGTGTTTCTCTAAACGTGGAGCGATAGGAATGAAAGTGGGCTGCTTAATATGCGAGACCATGGAAAGTGTTATATATGGGCTATTTCCTTCGATGAAAAAAAATAAAATTTAGTGGAGAGGCATTTGAGGAGCTGGGTTGAATCGAGATTTAACGTTATTGCACAAAACACAAATAAAGACTGAAGAGCATCGGCTGTTAACAGGGTAGAAAATCACCTGCTTAAAATAAGCGATAATTCAATTACCAAAATTACTTGGTATATTAATATTCATAAACGATACCGCATTATAACAGGGTTTAAATACCGGTATACTTCGTTAAAAATCATACTAGTCATATATCGTAAATCATGACTCGATATATTATTACGCGTACAATTTTGTATTAGTTCCGGTAAAATAACTCGTATTCGCTAATACTCGTATTACACAAGCCATAACCCATGACACGTGATGTCCTAACTTTAAAACAAGTGGCACGCAGGCAAAAAGCCACATCACTCATACTATTACCGCACAAGTGGCTCACATGCAGCAGGACCACATGACATATATATCTCTACCAGATAATAAAGAAAGGGGAGATTTTTTGGACGGAAAAAAGGGGAAAAAACTCTCGACACTTGAAAAAAGTAAAAAGAATAAAGACAACTCGCAACTGAAATCCGAATTCGATCAAATATCGGAACTACGAGTGGCTTGATTCCCGACGGAGGGATACGTAGGCATCTCGAAACAAATCGAGTCCAGCCGCAAATCAATAAAAACAATATATCTCCTCGGGTCGGGATCGGCGTCTCGAACAATCCGTTACGCTCTTCGTCGAAGCTAGCAGACACGACGAAGATACCGTTAACATCGGCGAAATGAAGGCTCGCCAGAAATCACGCGGAAGCTGCAAAGAGGAAACATCTATACACATTCTAAGGCACTGGAGCCAGAAAAATGTGGAGTACTCTCCTAGCAGAATAGGATTGGCGAAAATTCAATGATATCAGTAACAAATCGTGGCTGAAGACGAATATCCAATACAGGGAAAAGGTATGCCTTTTAATGCCTACAATACCATGGACATACGAGTTCAAGTGGATTGCAAGAGATAGGAATAAATTAGCGGATGCAATGGCAAAGGTTGGCCGCAACAAGGAAGGAGGATGTTGTTTTTTACAGTCTCGCCCACCCGTAGTTTTATCGATTATGGCCGATGATGTAGCCTAAGGGCCTTTTATTCATTTTTATTACCAAAAAAAAAATATGATTTAATAATACACATGGTAATATAATTTGTGGCGTCATAATTCATATCCAAAATTTGAATATTTGTGATATTCAAATCTTTTAGTCATAATTCTCATCATTTGCATTCTTTTTTTTTTTCTCCTTTCCTTTCCCTATGTCCATGGGTGGGGATGCATCTCGCTTCTTTCTATCTTCAGCTTCAACATTTTTTGCTCTCCTCTACATAGGTCCAACGTTGTTGCTGTCTCGAGTTGATCCGACGTGTGGGATTTGCGTGATAGGTTGTGCCTTCTGGATCAAATAAATTTGTAGAGTGAAGGAGGAAAAAGGTTAGAACTAGTTCCCTTTTCCTTAAATAAAGTACAAGATTTATTTATGTCAATTTGCTTGTGTAAATGCGTGGAAACTTACTTGAGGCACCAGGTCAACCGATTCGCAAGAGAATAATAGAAACTCCAAAACCTTGATGAAAGAGCGAATACATTTGCTCCGGTGTCGGTGATGATAAAACTGCACAAAAAAAAGATTTTTTTTCCAAATTTCAATGCGTAAGTAAATCTCATAACTTTCTGTTACCATACAAATGCTTTAAAGGCATACCGTCAAGTCAATCACGCCCCTCCAATCCAATATTTAATCATTCTTACGGTGAAGAGTGGTGAATTCGGAAACTCTATTAATTCTTAGTTCATTTTGCTGTCATGGAGTTAGAGTTGGTTGGTTTTGCAAGAGCATGAAACCCTATCTTAAATCCAAGTTCAATTTTCTCACATCAAAGAAGAAATGTTATGTACAACATATACATATGATTCCTGTATGACGGTATAACGAGGTGCGCATATGTCGTGTGAAATGCGTATAAAAAAGGGAAACTTGCTTTATAGCAGCTGATTCCAGATGAAAGGGCGTTTAACGTAAGAAATTTGTTTACTGAGAGAGAAAAAAGAGATTTGTAACAATATTTTCGTGCCAATTATACTGGATTCCCTAATAATACTAGTATACTAAAGCTTTTCGACACACTACGAAAGACTCATACTGTATATATATATATATATATATATATATATATATATATATATATATATTCGACAAAAAGTAAATTAATTTCGAGTTGTGCATACCAGTTCCTCTTTATCGCTGTCGATGCGTGCTTTATTCACAATTTTCCATCCGTCTAGTCGTTGTTGCAAGGGCAACGAATACTTGTTGAGAAACCAAGGGTTCGAAGGATCTTCAAGTACCGGGAATACGACGTATTCTCCGTCATCCAAATTGTAAAAGGCCACAGGCCATCTCTCATCTTCCTTGTTCCTAGGCGCTATCAAGTGAAATCTGTTGACAGTGTTTGTTGCGACCTATAAACGTAATTAATTATTAAAATGGAGAACATAGAAGGAAGACATGTAAAATAAACGACTTAAACCTGATTTTCGAAAATAGACTTAATTAGGTGATACAATTTTTATTCAATTTAAGAACTTACGCGACGAATATCTTTCACACATTTTACCTGATGCAACTCCAAGATAAATTGGTTTTCGCCACTAACAAACTTAAAAAGTCGGAAAAATGCGTTAGTTTCGCCAATTGTTTTTGAACCTTTTTTTCTGGATGATGATGGCGATCCAGAATTTGATTGTTGCTGCAATGCAAGACACATAGATTTAATGATGTACACATGTATATATATATATATGTATATATATATATATATATATATATATATATATATATATATATATCAGAGTCAAATATAAACACTGACACACACACACACAAACAGATACATATATACATGTATATACATAAAATTTCAGAAAGAGATCTAGTGCCAGAAAAGTAAAAAAATACTGAAGAATACATTGGCCAATTACTATATATACGAATATCAAATTAAGAAAAAAAGAAGCAATGATACCCAAAAAAAAAAAAAAAAACTTGTAATTAAAAGTACTATATATATATGAACTTTGTCTAATTAATTAGAAGCTATGTATATATTAATTTATCATTGCTAGCTACCTGTTGTGGAAATCCTTGCGGCAGTTCATTTGTTGCAGAATGTACTTCCCCCTGACCTTGGTAGACTTGGATTTCCATTCCAGTTATCTCTTCGTTAATTTCTATGTTGCTGGACGCCATTTGTTATCAGTTGGGTTGTGCAACTCAAAGGTGACAAATACAAAAAAATTATGTCTGAAATATGGAGGCGATAGCAATTACCCTTGGTTGTGTTGTCTTTTATGCAATAGGGTTTTGGAGCAACACCCCTTGCTTTATGTAAATTTAGTAAATTATCCCAAGTGAAAATTATATAGGAAAATCACCCTGTTTGATATTTAAATAGGCAAATTATCCATATGTGGAAAATATATATTAGACAAATCTTCCGTTCTACTATATTTATTGTACATACATTTATATAAGCAAACTTTATTGAGGTTGGTGTGCAGGTTTTACAAGGGGATAATTTGTCTATTTAGTTTTCAAGGGTACAATTTGTCTATATGACATAACTTATGTGGTAATTTCCCTATTTTACATATTATTATATAGTAAAATTCGATTATGCGTGCCTACGTAATTCCAATAACCGAAATGGAAAATTGTTGTTTGAGGCTTTTCAAACGGGCGTAGTGGTTGGATGGTGAAATATTAAGGTGACAATAAAGGACAGGTATTAAAAAGGAGTAAAATGCAAAAAACTACCCTGTGTTATTTCTAATTGGCAAAAAAACCCCTGTGTTATTTTTATTAGCAAAAACCCCCCTATGTTATCCATAAATTAGCAAAAGCCCCCTTCATGACATATTTTACAATGACAGTACCAATAATTAAGGATTTATAAGTATTACACTTTTATAATAAACATATACTTGTTACAATAAATATTATGCATCGTGTTATAAATTTTTTAGATTTTTTTAAAATTGTATAAAAACATAATAAAATTAGTCGGTACCGTAATTATATTTTTACAGATCTAAAAACTAAGGTTTTCTTCAAAATTAATAAACAAAAATATGCATACAATTTAATTTGAACATTATTAGTTCCATATGTATCAAAGACATACAATAAAAATCATATTTTGAGATCAATCTCAGTATGTGCGAATTAATTCAGTGTAGTAGGGGGTTTTTTGCTAATTTATGGATAACACAGGGGGGGTTTTGCTAATAAAAATAACACAGGGGTTTTTTTGCCAATTAGAAATAACACAGGGTAGTTTTTTGCATTTTACTCTATTAAAAAGTAATAAACATTCACTTTAAAATTTCAAGATCTTTTGGTGGTCTGTGGATTGCATTTGCACCATTGTATTACAGATTTAGTTCAACAATATTGTATTTTTTGAGCAGATTTATATCAAAACAAGTGGAGGAAAATAAATTGCAGCCAATGAAATACACATCAACGGAGACCTTTACGTCACACCTATTATATGCAGATGATGTGATGTTGTTCATGGCTGCCACCAAGCGTAATATTCGCGCAATACAGCAAATCTTTGAGACTTATGAAGCACTATCAGGTCAGCAAGTGAATTGGGCAAAGTCAGGGGTCTATTTCTCCTCGCGCATACCGAATCATCGCCGACGGAGCATCACTAATTTGCTAAATCGCAAGCAACTGCACTATCCGTTCAGCTACTTGGGGGTACCATTGTTTAGAGGAATCCCGCGTCGTCATTGGCTGCAACCCACGGCCGACAAAATTCTATCCAAATTTCCCATTTGGAAAGGAACGTCCCTGTCCATGGCTGGACGAGTAACACTGGTCAACTCAGTGATCCAGAGCTCCTCATACATTCTTTTCCTGTATACGGCTGGCCAAAGAACTTATTGTTGAGCATGGAAAGGGAAATACGCAACTTCATCTGGACCGGGTCAATTGACACTCGTAAACTGGTCACGGTTCCGTGGGAAAGATGCTGCGTTTCGCTGGCAGAGGGAGGTATTGGTCTCAAAAACCTTGTGAATCTGTATGAAGCCTTGCTCTCTAAACTCTATTGGAAATTTATCAAGTCAGATGTATACCCCATAAACTTGTTGAAGCAGCGATTATTCACAGAATCTAGCCTCAAACACAGCTGTACATCATCATCCATTTGGTGCTCACTTCGAAGATGTAATGACTTTATGTCTAACTCTATTAGATGGGTTACGTGCAAGTCATCAAATTGCAACTTCTGGACAGATGATTGGACCACCTCATGCGTGGCTGATCAAATTCAAATCGAGGAGCGAGAACGGCTATCATTGCGAGATAAGGTTAAAGACATTTTCTACAATGATACTTGGCACTTCCCTGACTCAATTCCCACAGATCTGAGGCTAAGAATCCAAAAACAACAATTTATTGATGGCGAGAAAGATATCTGCGTATGGCCTCTAAACTCAAAGGGTGACTTTTTGGTTCGTGATGTATATAAGAATTTACGCCCAACGAATTCCCATTCGGTTCCATGGCAGAAATTTATTTGGAAGGATTTCCTCCCTCCTTCTCGCTCTATGGTATATTGGCGTGCGGCTTTGGGATACATTCCGACTGAGGAGGTTCTTACTCGAAAAGGGTTTAACTTTGCCTCAATTTGTAGACTATGCAACTCACATTGCGAAACTACAGATCACGTCTTCTTAATGTGCCCTTTTGCATCAGCTGCATGGAAGGCAATTTCCGAAATTTTCGGGCATTTGTGACAACGGGAACACTTGTTGAACTCCTTGAAGAAGCGGCGGGAATTAAATTCAGCTCGCAAGTGCGAGCTTTGTGGATTGTTGCTATAGTTTAATGCGTATGGGAGTTGTGGCGAACGAGAAACTATTGTGTATTCGAGTAGATAGCGCCATATATCAATTTGTTTTTGAGAAAGCTGTGGCGATGCATTAAAGAAGTCGTCTTCTTCAAAGTTGGCTCATTATCATCCATGGATGACTTAAGAATACTTCGAATTTTTGGTATAGCTATAATACCCAGAAAAACGCCAAGAATTATTTCGGTGGTATGGCACCCACCATTGGCAGCCTGGATAAAATGCAGCACAAATGGTTGCGCCTTTGGTACACCGGGAGTAGGGGGAGCTGGAGGAATATTCAGAAATGCAAGAGGACTGCCGCATGGTGCGTTCGCAGTGCACGTTAACTCAACCTTTGCCTTCGAAGCGGAGCTTCGGGCAGCAATGTTTGCCATACTTAAAGCAAAGGAATGTGACTGGAAATACATATGGTTAGAGAGCGATTCCACTTACGTGGTGAACTTATTAAATACCAATTCGGACAAAGTGCCATGAAATCTAAGAGCAAGTTGGATACAATGCTTACAATTTGTGAAGTCCATACATTTTCGAGTTTCACATATTTTTAGTGAAGGAAACAAAGCTGCAGATGCTCTTGCAAACTATGGGGCACGTCATAGCGGGGAGCATTGGTGGTCATCTTGTCCCCCATTTATTTTAAACTTTGTTAATGATGACTATTGTGGCAGAGAGAGTTTCGGATTTTGTTAACTCTCTTTTTTGGAATCTTATTATGTACTTTGGTTTTCATTATTTATATATATGAGCCTCGGTAGTTGAAGGGCGACGCGGAAGTGCCAACCTAGTTGGGATTTTCGAGCACTCTCTTCTAGCGAGTCTCCATCTTTACGGATTTTTTTTTTGTATTTTATTGTTTTGTTATACAGGAATAGCCAGTCGTATTCATACTATGTTACATGTAGTATTATGAATATTACACAATCTCATTTATATAGACTTTAATTAATATATGTTCTAAATGTGTCGAATGGATATATGAACCTACACATTTGTTATTGAGAGAAAATTTGTTTATTAGACTGACGTTACACTGCGTGCTACGAATACGATCTAATACTTCACAATGTATCCTCGGGGTTTTACATTCTATATTTGCATACATAGCTTTATGCTTGTTTTTTAATTGAATAACACAGAACAATGGAAAATTGACTTTATTATTAAGAGTTGTAATTTCTACCATATTTGTCTCATGTGGATCAGTATCTAAGCAACATATGGGGTTAATAAATTCTTTACAAACCGTGTTATTTTATTTTCTCTTATTAAAAGTAATTTAATGATATCTTTGGCTATTTAAGAGTTTATAAGAATGTCCATTTAGTTTTAATTTTTAATTTCGTTCAAGTTTTGAATTGATGTTAATCACAAGCGACATATATATTCTTGACAAGGGAAGAGCATATTGTGGCGTGCATGAGAAGATTCGTTAGGACTACTGAGGAGCGAGTTATGATAAGGGTTATCATCACTTTTAGGCATTATGGGGAAACCCGAATCGTATCAACGCCTGGGGAAAGGCAAAATACCAAGGGAAATCGTCACTTTCATTGTGGTGTTTCTCTAAACGTGGAGCGATAGGAATGAAAGTGGGCTGTTTAATATGCGAGACCATGGAAAGTGTTATATATGGGCTATTTCCTTCGATGAAAAAAAATAAAATTTAGTGGAGAGGCATTTGAGGAGCCGGGTTGAATCGAGATTTAACGTTATTGCACAAAACACAAATAAAGACTGAAGAGCATCGGCTGTTAACAGGGTAGAAATTCACCTGCTTAAATTAAGCGATAATTCAATTACCAAAATTACTTGGTATATTAATATTCATAAACGATACCGCATTATAACAGGGTTTAAATACCGGTATACTTCGTTAAAAATCATACTAGTCATATATCGTAAATCATGACTCGATATATTATTACGCGTACAATTTTGTATTAGTTCCGGTAAAATAACTCGTATTCGCTAATACTCGTATTACACAAGCCATAACCCATGACACGTGATGTCCTAACTTTAAAACAAGTGGCACGCATGCAAAAAGCCACATCACTCATACTATTACCGCACAAGTGGCTCACATGCAGCAGGACCACATGACATATATATCTCTACCAGATAATAAAGAAAGGGGAGATTTTTTGGACGGAAAAAAGGGGAAAAAACTCTCGACACTTGAAAAAAGGAAAAAGAATAAAGACAACTCGCAACTGAAATCCGAATTCGATCAAATATCGGAACTACGACGGAGGGATACGTAGGCATCTCGAAACAAATCGAGTCTAGCCGCAAATCAATAAAAACAATATATCTCCTCGGGTCGGGATCGACGTCTCGAACAATCTGTTATGCTCTTCGTCGAAGCTAGCAGACACGACGAAGATACCGTTAACATCGACGAAATGAAGGCTCGCCAGAAATCACGTGGAAGCTGCGAAGAGGAAACATCTATACACATTCTAAGGCCCTGGAGCCAGAAAAATGTGGAGTACTCTCCTAGCATAATCGGATTGGCGAAAATTCAATGATATCAGTAACGAATCGTGGCTGAAGACGAATATCCGATACAGGGAAAAGGTATGCCTTTTAATGCCTACAATACCATGGACATACGAGTTCAAGTGGATTGCAAGAGATATGAATAAATTAGCGGATGCAATGGCAAAGGTTGGCCGCAACAAGGAAGGAGGATGTTGTTTTTCACAGTCTCGCCCACCCGTAGTTTTATCGATTATGGCCGATGATGTAGCCTAAGGGCCTTTTATTCATTTTTATTACCAAAAAAAAAATATGATTTAATAATACACATGGTAATATAATTTGTGGCGTCATAATTCATATCCAAAATTTGAATATTTGTGATATTCAAATCTTTTAGTCATAATTCTCATCATTTGCATTCTCTTTTTTTTTCTCCTTTCCTTTCCCTATGTCCATGGGTGGGGATGCATCTCGCTTCTTTCTATCTTCAGCTTCAACATTTTTTGCTCTCCTCTACATAGGTCCAACGTTGTTGCTGCCTCGAGTTGATCCGACGTGTGGGATTTGCGTGATAGGTTGTGCCTTCTGGATCAAATAAATTTGTAGAGTGAAGGAGGAAAAAGGTTAGAACTAGTTCCCTTTTCCTTAAATAAAGTACAAGATTTATTTATGTCAATTTTCTAGTGTAAATGCGTGGAAACTTACTTGAGGCACCAGGTCAACCGATTCGCAAGAGGATAATAGAAACTCCAAAACCTTGATGAAAGAGCGAATACATTTGCTCCGGTGTCGGTGATGATAAAACTGCACACAAAAAAGATTTTTTTTCCAAATTTGAATGCGTAAGTAAATCTCATAACTTTCTGTTACCATACAAATGCTTTAAAGGCATACCGTCAAGTCAATCACGCCTCTCCAATCCAATATTTAATCATTCTTACGATGAAGAGTGGTGAATTCGGAAACTCTATTAATTCTTAGTTCATTTTGCTGTCATGGATACATATGATTCCTGTATGATGGTATAACGAGGTGCGCATATGTCGTGTGAAATGCATATCAAAAAGGGAAACTTGCTTTATAGCAGTTGATTCCAGATGAAAGGGCGTTTAACGTAAGAAATTTGTTTACTGAGAGAGAAAAAAGAGATTTGTAACAATATTTTCTTGCCAATTATACTTGATTCCCTAATAAAACTAGTATACTAAAGTTTTTCGACACACTACGAAAGACTCATACTGTATATATATATATATATATATATATATATATATATATATATATATATATATATTCGACAAAAAGTAAATTAATTTCGAGTTGTGCATACCAGTTCCTCTTTATCGCTGTCGATGCGTGCTTTATTCACAATTTTCCATCCGTCTAGTCGTTGTTGCAAGGGCAACGAATACTTGTTGAGAAACCAAGGGTTCGAAGGATCTTCAAGTACCGGGAATACGACGTATTCTCCGTCATCCAAATTGTAAAAGGCCACAGGCCATCTCTCATCTTCCTTGTTCGTAGGCACTATCAAGTGAAATCTGTTGACAGTGTTTGTTGCGACCTATAAACGTAATTAATTATTAAAATGGAGAACATAGAAGGAAGACATGTAAAATAAACGACTTAAACCTGATTTTTGAAAATAGACTTAATTAGGTTATACAATTTTTATTCAATTTCAGAACTTACGCGACGAATATCTTTCACACATTTTACCTGTTGCAACTCCAAGATAAATTGGTTTTCGCCACTAACAAACTTAAAAAGTCGGAAAAATGCGTTAGTTTCGCCAATTGTTTTTGAACCTTTTTTTCTGGATGACGATGGCGATCCAGAATTTGATTGTTGCTGCAATGCAAGACACATAGATTTAATGATGTACATATATATATATATATATATATCACAGTCAAAAATAAACGCTAACACACACACACACAAACAGATACATATATACATGTATATACATAAAATTTCAGAAAGAGATCTAGCGCCAGAAAAGTAAAAAAATACTGAAGAATACATTGGCCAATTACTATATATACGAATATCAAATTAAGAAAAAAAGAAGCAATGATACCCAAAAAAAAAAAAAAAACTTGTAATTAAAAGTACTATATATATATGAACTTTGTCTAATTAATTTAAAGCTATGTATATATTAATTTATCATTGCTAGCTACCTGTTGTGGAAAGCCTTGCGGCAGTTCATTTGTTGCAGACTGTACTTCCCCCTGACCTTGGTAGACTTGGATTTCCATTCCAGTTATCTCTTCGTTAATTTCTATGTTGCTTGACGCCATTTGTTATCAGTTGGGTTGTGCAACTCAAAGGTGACAAATACAAAAAAATTATGTCTGAAATATGGAGGCGATAGCAATTACCCTTGGTTGTGTTGTCTTTTATGCAATAGGGTTTTGGAGCAACACCCCTTGCTTTATGTAAATTCAGTAAATTATCCCAAGTGAAAATTATATAGGAAAATCACCCTGTTTGATATTTAAATAGGCAAATTATCCATAGGTGGAAAATATATATTAGACAAATCGTCCGTTCTACTATATTTATTGTAAATACTTTTATATAAGCAAACTTTATTGAGGTTGGTGTGCAGCTTTTACAAGGGGATAATTTGTCTATTTAGTTTTCAAGGGTACAATTTGTTTATATGACATAACTTATGTGGTAATTTCCCTATTTTACATATTATTATATAGTAAAATTCGATTATGCGTGCCTACGTAATTCCAATAACCGAAATAGAAAATTGTTGTTGGAGGCTTTTCAAACGGGCGTAGTGGTTGGATGGTGAAATATTAAGGTGACAATAAAGGACAGGTATTAAAAAGTAATAAACATTCACTGTTGACTTAAAATTTCAAGATCTTTTGGTGGTCTGTGGATTGCATTTGCACCATTGTATGACAGATTTAGTTCAACAATATTGTATTTTTTGAGCAGATTTATATCAAAACAAGTGGAGGAAAATAAATTGCAGCCAATGAAATACACATCAACGGAGACCTTTACGTTACACCTATTATATGCAGATGATGTGATGTTGTTCATGGCTGCCACCAAGCGTAATATTCGCGCAATACAGCAAATCTTTGAGACTTATGAAGCACTATCAGGTCAGCAAGTGAATTGGGCAAAGTCAGGGGTCTATTTCTCCTCGCGCATACCGAATCATCGCCGACGGAGCATCACTAATTTGCTAAATCGCAAGCAACTGCACTATCCGTTCAGCTACTTGGGGGTACCATTGTTTAGAGGAATCCCGCGTCGTCATTGGCTGCAACCCACGGCCGACAAAATTCTATCCAAATTTCCCAATTGGAAAGGAACGTCCCTCTCCATGGCTGGACGAGTAACACTGGTCAACTCAGTGATCCAGAGCTCCTCATACATTCTTTTCCAGTATACGGCTGGCCAAAGAACTTATTGTTGAGCATGGAAAGGGCAATACGCAACTTCATCTGGACCGGGTCAATTGACACTCGTAAACTGGTCACGGTTCCGTGGGAAAGATGCTGCGTTTTGCTGGCAGAGGGAGGTATTGGTCTCAAAAACCTTGTGAGTCTGTATGAAGCCTTGCTCTCTAAACTCTATTGGAAATTTATCAAGTCAGATGTATACCCCATAAACTTGTTGAAGCAGCGATTATTCACAGAATCTAGCCTCAAACACAGCTGTACATCATCATCCATTTGGTGCTCACTTCGAAGATGTAATGACTTTATGTCTAACTCTATTAGATGGGTTACGTGCAAGTCATCAAATTGCAACTTCTGGACAGATAATTGGATCACCCCATGCGTGGCTGATCAAATTCAAATCGAGGAGCGAGAACGGCTATCATTGCGAGATAAGGTTAAAGACATTTTCTACAATGATACTTGGCACTTCCCTGACTCAATTCCCACAGATCTGAGGCTAAGAATCCAAAAACAACAATTTATTGATGGCGAGAAAGATATCTGCATATGGCCTCTAAACTCAAACGGTGACTTTTTAGTTCGTGATGTATATAAGAATTTACGCCCAACGAATTCCCAGTTCCATGGCAGAAATTTATTTGGAAGGATTTCCTCCCTCCTTCTCGCTCTATGGTATGTTGGCGTGCGGCTTTGGGATACATTCCGACTGAGGAGGTTCTTACTCGAAAAGGGTTTAACTTTGCCTGAATTTGTAGACTATACAACTCACATTGCGAAACTACAGATCACGTCTTCTTAAAGTGCCCTTTTGCATCAGCTGCATGGAAGGCAATTTCACAAATTTTCGGGCATAGACTTGTGACAACGGGAACACTTGCTGAACTCCTTGAAGAAGCGGCGGGAATTAAATTCAGCTCGCAAGTGCGAGCTTTGTGGATGGTTGCTATAGTTTCATGCGTATGGGAGTTGTGGTGAACGAGAAACGATTGTGTATATGAGTAGATAGCGCTAGATATCAATTTGTTTTTGAGAAAGCTGTGGCGATGCATTAAAGAAGTCGGCTTCTTCAAAGTTGGCTCATCATCATCCATGGATGACTTAAGCATACTTCGAATTTTTGGTATAGCTATAATACCCAGAAAGCCGCCAAGAATTATTCCGGTGGTATGGCACCCACCATTGGCAGCCTGGATAAAATGCAACACAAATGGTTGCGCCTTTGGTACACCGGGAGTAGGGGGAGCTGGAGAAATATTCAGAAATGCAAGAGGACTGCCGCATGGTGCGTTCGCGGTGCACGTTAACTCAACCTTTGCCTTTGAAGCGGAGCTTCGGGCAGCAATGTTTGCCATACTTAAAGCAAAGGAATGTGACTGGAAATACATATGGTTAGAGAGCGATTCCACTTACGTGGTGAACTTATTAAATACCAATTCGGACAAAGTGCCATGAAATCTAAGAGCAAGTTGGATAAAATGCTTACAATTTGTGAAGTCCATACATTTTCGAGTTTCACATATTTTTAGTGAAGGAAACAAAGCTGTAGATGGTCTTGCAAACTATGGGGCACGTCATAGCGGGGAGCATTGGTGGTCATCTTGTCCCCCATTTATTTTAAACTTTGTTAATGATGACTATTGTGGCAGAGAGAGTTTCAGATTTTGTTAACTCTCTGTTTTGGAATCTTATTATGTACTTTGGTTTTCATTATTTATATATATGAGCCTCGGTAGTTGAAGGGCGACGCGGAAGTGCCAACCTAGTTGGGATTTTCGAGCACTCTCTTCTAGCGAGCCTCATCTTTAGGAATTTTTTTTTTGTATTTTATTGGTTTGTTATACAGGAATAGCCAGTCGTATTCATACTATGTTACATGTAGTATTATGAATATTACACAATCTCATTTATATAGACTTTAATTAATATATGTTCTAAATGTGTCGAATGGATATATGAACCTACACATTTGTTATTGAGAGAAAAATTGTTTATTAGACTGACGTTACACGGCGTGCTACGAATACGATCTAATACTTCACAATGTATCCTCGGGGTTTTACATTCTATATTTGCATACATAGCTTTATGCTTGTTTTTTATTAATTGAATAACACAGAACAATGGAAAATTGACTTTATTATTAAGAGTTGTAATTTCTACCATATTTGTCTCATGTGGATCAGTATCTAAGCAACATCTGGGGTTAATAAATTCTTTACAAACCGTGTTATTTTATTTTCTCTTATTAAAAGTAATTTAATGATATCTTTGGCTATTTAAGAGTTTATAAGAATGTCCATTTAGTTTTAATTTTTAATGTCGTTCAAGTTTTGAATTGATGTTAATCACAAGCGACATATATATTCTTGACAAGGGAAGAGCATATTGTGGCGTGCATGAGAAGATTCGTTAGGACTACTGAGGAGCGAGTTATGATAAGGGTTATCATCACTTTTAGGCAATATGGGGAAACCCGAATCATATCAACGCCTGGGGAAAGGCAAAATACCAAGGGAAATCGTCACTTTCATTGTGGTGTTTCTCTAAACGTGGAGCGATAGGAATGAAAGTGGGCTGCTTAATATGCGAGACCATGGAAAATGTTATGGGGTATTTCCTTCGATGAAAAAAAATAAAATTTAGTGGAGAGGCATTTGAGGAGCCGGGTTAAATCGAGATTTAACGTTATTGCACAATACACAAATAAAGACTGAAGAGCATCAGCGAAATGAAGGCTCGCCAGAAATCACGTGGAAGCTGCGAAGAGGAAACATCTATACACATTCTAAGGCACTGGAGCCAGAAAAATGTGGAGTACTCTTCTAGCAGAATCGGATTGGCGAAAATTCAATGATATCCGTAACGAATCGTGGCTGAAGACGAATATCCGATACAGGGAAAAGGTATGCCTTTTAATGCCTATAATACCATGGACATACGAGTTCAAGTGGATTGCAAGAGATAGGATTAAATTAGCGGATGCAATGGCAAAGGTTGGCCGCAACAAGGAAGGAGGATGTTGTTTTTTACAGTCTCGCCCACCCGTAGTTTTATCGATTATGGCCGATGATGTAGCCTAAGGGCCTTTTATTCATTTTTATTACCAAAAAAAAATTATGATTTAATAATACACATGGTAATATAATTTGTGGCGTCATAATTCATATCCAAAATTTGAATATTTGTGATATTCAAATCTTTTAGTCATAATTCTCATCATTTGCATTCTCTTTTTTTTTCTCCTTTCCTTTCCCTATGTCCATGGGTGGGGATGCATCTCGCTTCTTTCTATCTTCAGCTTCAACATTTTTTGCTCTCCTCTACATAGGTCCAACGTTGTTGCTGCCTCGAGTTGATCCGACGTGTGGGATTTGCGTGATAGGTTGTGCCTTCTGGATCAAATAAATTTGTAGAGTGAAGGAGGAAAAAGGTTAGAACTAGTTCCCTTTTCCTTAAATAAAGTACAAGATTTATTTATGTCAATTTGCTTGTGTAAATGCGTGGAAATTTACTTGAGGCACCAGGTCAACCGATTCGCAAGAGAATAATAGAAACTCCAAAACCTTGATGAAAGAGCGAATACATTTGCTCCGGTGTCGGTGATGATAAAACTGCACAAAAAAAAGATTTTTTTTCCAAATTTCAATGCGTAAGTAAATCTCATAATTTTCTGTTACCATACAAATGCTTTAAAGGCATACCGTCAAGTCAATCACGCCTCTCCAATCCAATATTTAATCATTCTTACGGTGAAGAGTGGTGAATTTGGAAACTCTATTCATTCTTAGTTCATTTTGCTGGCATGGAGTTAGAGTTGGTTGGTTTTGCAAGAGCATGAAACCCTATCTTAAATCCAAGTTCAATTTTCTCACATCAAGAAGAAATGTTATGTACAACATATACATATGATTCATGTATGACGGTATAACGAGGTGCGCATATGTCGTGTGAAATGCGTATAAAAAAGGGAAACTTGCTTTATAGCAGCTGATTCCAGATGAAAGGGCGTTTAACGTAAGAAATTTGTTTACTGAGAGAGAAAAAAGAGATTTGTAACAATATTTTCTTGCCAATTATACTGGATTCCCTAATAAAACTAGTATACTAAAGCTTTTCGACACACTACGAAAGACTCATACTGTATATATATATATATATATATATATATATATATATATATATATATATATATTCGACAAAAAGTAAATTAATTTCGAGTTGTGCATACCAGTTCCTCTTTATCGCTGTCGATGCGTGCTTTATTCACAATTTTCCATCCTTCTAGTCGTTGTTGCAAGGGCAACGAATACTTGTTGAGAAACCAAGGGTTCGAAGGATCTTCAAGTACCGGGAATACGACGTATTCTCCGTCATCCAAATTGTAAAAGGCCACAGGCCATCTCTCATCTTCCTTGTTCGTAGGCACTATCAAGTGAAATCTGTTGACAGTGTTTGTTGCGACCTATAAACGTAATTAATTATTAAAATGGAGAACATAGAAGGAAGACATGTAAAATAAACGACTTAAACCTGATTTTTGAAAATAGACTTAATTAGGTGATACAATTTTTATTCAATTTCAGAACTTACGCGACGAATATCTTTCACACATTTTACCTGATGCAACTCCAAGATAAATTGGTTTTCGCCACTAACAAACTTAAAAAGTCGGAAAAATGCGTTAGTTTCGCCAATTGTTTTTGAACCTTTTTTTCTGGAAGACGATGGAGATCCAGAATTTGATTGTTGCTGCAATGCAAGACACATAGATTTAATGATGTACATATATATATATATATATATATATATATATCACAGTCAAAAATAAACACTGACACCCACACACACAAACAGATACATATATACATGTATATACATAAAATTTTAGAAAGAGATCTAGTGCCAGAAAAGTAAAAAAATACTGAAGAATACATTGGCCAATTACTATATATACGAATATCAAATTAAGAAAAAAAGAAGCAATGATACCCAAAAAAAAAAAAAAAACTTGTAATTAAAAGTACTATATATATATGAACTTTGTCTAATTAATTTAAAGCTATGTATATATTAATTTATCATTGCTAGCTACCTGTTGTGGAAAACCTTGTGGCAGTTCATTTGTTGCAGAATGTACTTCCCCCTGACCTTGGTAGACTTGGATTTCCATTCCAGTTATCTCTTCGTTAATTTCTATGTTGCTGGACGCCATTTGTTATCAGTTGGGTTGTGCAACTCAAAGGTGACAAATACAAAAAAATTATGTCTGAAATATGGAGGCGATAGCAATACCCTTGGTTGTGTTGTCTTTTATGCAATAGGGTTTTGGAGCAACACCCCTTGCTTTATGTAAATTTGGTAAATTATCCCAAGTGAAAATTATATAGGAAAATCACACTGTTTGATATTTAAATAGGCAAATTATCCATAGGTGGAAAATATATATTAGACAAATCGTCCGTTCTACTATATTTATTGTAAATACTTTTATATAAGCAAACTTTATTGAGGTTGGTGTGCAGCTTTTACAAGGGGATAATTTGTCTATTTAGTTTTCAAGGGTACAATTTGTCTATATGACATAACTTATGTGGTAATTTCCCTATTTTACATATTATTATATAGTAAAATTCGATTATGCGTGCCTACGTAATTCCAATAACCGAAATAGAAAATTGTTGTTGGAGGCTTTTCAAACGGGCGTAGTGGTTGGATGGTGAAATATTAA
Source organism: Linaria vulgaris (assembly GCA_948329865.1). Lineage (NCBI taxonomy): Eukaryota > Viridiplantae > Streptophyta > Magnoliopsida > Lamiales > Plantaginaceae > Linaria > Linaria vulgaris. Next base: position 80,655,781 of record OX415252.1, read on the forward strand.
GGTGACAATAAAGGACAGGTATTAAAAAGTAATAAACATTCACTGTTGACTTAAAATTTCAAGATCTTTTGGTGGTCTGTGGATTGCATTTGCACCATTGTATTACAGATTTAGTTCAACAATATTGTATTTTAATTGTTTTTCTTTTACAAGAAATGTCAGCCGTATTCATACCATGTTACATGTAGTATTATGAATATTACACAAAAATTCTATCCAAATTTCCCAATTGGAAAGGAACGTCCCTCTCCATGGCTGGACGAGTAACACTGGTCAACTCAGTGATCCAGAGCTCCTCATACATTCTTTTCCAGTATACGGCTGGCCAAAGAACTTATTGTTGAGCATGGAAAGGGCAATACACAACTTCATCTGGACCGGGTCAATTGACACTCGTAAACTGGTCACGGTTCCGTGGGAAAGATGCTGCGTTTCGCTGGCAGAGGGAGGTATTGGTCTCAAAAACCTTGTGAGTCTGTATGAAGCCTTGCTCTCTAAACTCTATTGGAAATTTATCAAGTCAGATGTATACCCCATAAACTTGTTGAAGCAGCGATTATTCACAGAATCTAGCCTCAAACACAGCTGTACATCATCATCCATTTGGTGCTCACTTCGAAGATGCAATGACTTTATGTCTAACTCTATTAGATGGGCTACGTGCAAGTCATCAAATTGCAACTTCTGGACAGATAATTGGATCACCCCATGCGTGGCTGATCAAATTCAAATCGAGGAGCGAGAACGGCTATCATTGCGAGATAAGGTTAAAGACATTTTCTACAATGATACTTGGCACTTCCCTGACTCAATTCCCACAGATCTGAGGCTAAGAATCCAAAAACAACAATTTATTGATGGCGAGAAAGATATCTTCGCATCGCCTCTAAACTCAAACGGTGACTTTTTGGTTCGTGATGTATATAAGAATTTATGCCCAACGAATTCCCATTCGGTTCCATGGCAGAAATTTATTTGGAAGGATTTCCTCTCTCCTCGCTCTATGGTATGTTGGCGTGCGGCTTTGGGATACATTCCGACTGAGGAGGTTCTTACTCGAAAAGGGTTTAACTTTGCCTCAATTTGTAGACTATACAACTCACATTGCGAAACTACAGATCACGTCTTCTTAAAGTGCCCTTTTGCATCAGCTGCATGGAAGGCAATTTCACAAATTTTCGGGCATAGACTTGTGACAACGGGAACACTTGCTGAACTCCTTGAAGAAGCGGCGGGAATTAAATTCAGCTCGCAAGTGCGAGCTTTGTGGATGGTTGCTATAGTTTCATGCGTATGGGAGTTGTGGAGAACGAGAAACGATTGTGTATATGAGTAGATAGCGCCAGATATCAATTTGTTTTTGAGAAAGCTGTGGCGATGCATTAAAGAAGTCGGCTTCTTCAAAGTTGGCTCATCATCATCCATGGATGACTTAAGCATACTTCGAATTTTTGGTATAGCTATAATACCCAGAAAGGCGCCAAGAATTATTCCGGTGGTATGGCACCCACCATTGGCAGCCTGGATAAAATGCAACACAAATGGTTGCGCCTTTGGTACACCGTGAGTAGGGGGAGCTGGAGAAATATTCAGAAATGCTAGAGGACTGCCGCATGGTGCGTTCGCGGTGCACGTTAACTCAACCTTTGCCTTTGAAGCGGAGCTTCGGGCAGCAATGTTTGCCATACTTAAAGCAAAGGAATGTGACTGGAAATACATATGGTTAGAGAGCGATTCAACTTACGTGGTGAACTTATTAAATACCAATTCGGACAAAGTGCCATGAAATCTAAGAGCAAGTTGGATAAAATGCTTACAATTTGTGAAGTCCATACATTTTCGAGTTTCACATATTTTTAGTGAAGGAAACAAAGCTGCAGATGCTCTTGCAAACTATGGGGCACGTCATAGCGGGGAGCATTGGTGGTCATCTTGTCCCCCATTTATTTTAAACTTTGTAAATGATGACTATTGTGGCAGAGAGAGTTTCAGATTTTGTTAACTCTCTGTTTTGGAATATTATTATGTACTTTGGTTTTCATTATTTATATATATGAGCCTCGGTAGTTGAAGGGCGACGCGGAAGTGCCAACCTAGTTGGGATTTCCGAGCACTCTCTTCTACCTAGTCTCCATCTTTACGAATTTTTTTTTTGTATTTTATTGGTTTGTTATACAGGAATAGCCAGTCGTATTCATACTATGTTACATGTAGTATTATGAATATTACACAATCTCATTTATACAGACTTTAATTAATATATGTTCTAAATGTGTCGAATGGATATATGAACCTACACATTTGTTATTGAGAGAAAATTTGTTTATTAGACTGACGTTACACGGCGTGCTACGAATACGATCTAATACTTCACAATGTATCCTCGGGGTTTTACATTCTATATTTGCATACATAGCTTTATGCTTGTTTTTTATTAATTGAATAACACAGAACAATGGAAAATTGACTTTATTATTAAGAGTTGTAATTTCTACCATATTTGTCTCGTGTGGATCAGTATCTAAGCAACATCTGGGGTTAATAAATTCTTTACAAACCGTGTTATTTTATTTTCTCTTATTAAAAGTAATTTAATGATATCTTTGGCTATTTAAGTGTTTATAAGAATGTCCATTTAGTTTTACTTTTTAATGTCGATCTAGTTTTGAATTGATGTTAATCACAAGCGACATATATATTCTTGACAAGGGAAGAGCATATTGTGGCGTGCATGAGAAGATTCGTTAGGACTACTGAGGAGCGAGTTATGATAAGGGTTATCATCACTTTTAGGCATTATGGGGAAACCCGAATCGTATCAACGCCTGGGGAAAGGCAAAATACCAAGGGAAATCGTCACTTTCATTGTGGTGTTTCTCTAAACGTGGAGCGATAGGAATGAAAGTGAGCTGCTTAATATGCGAGACCATGGAAAGTGTTATGGGCTATTTCCTTCGATGAAAAAAAATAAAATTTAGTGGAGAGGCATTTGAGGAGCCGGGTTGAATCGAGATTTAACGTTATTGCACAATACACAAATAAAGACTGAAGAGCATCGGCGAAATGAAGGCTCGCCAGAAATCACGTGGAAGCTGCGAAGAGGAAACATCTATACAGATTCTAAGGCACTGGAGCCAGAAAAATGTGGAGTACTCTCCTAGCAGAATCGGATTGGCGAAAATTCAATGATATCCGTAACGAATCGTGGCTGAAGACGAATATCCGATACCGGGAAAATGTATGCCTTTTAATGCCTACAATACCATGGACATACGAGTTCAAGTGGATTGCAAGAGATAGGAATAAATTAGCGGATGCAATGGCAAAGGTTGGCCGCAAGAAGGAAGGAGGATGTTGTTTTTTACAGTCTCACCCACCCGTAGTTTTATCGATTATGGCCGATGATGTAGCCTAAGGGCCTTTTATTCATTTTTATTACCAAAAAAAATATGATTTAATGATACACATGGTAATATAATTTGTGGCGTCATAATTCATATCCAAAATTTGAATATTTGTGATATTCAAATCTTTTAGTCATAATTCTCATCATTTGCATTCTCTTTTTTTTCTCCTTTCCTTTCCCTATGTCCATGGGTGGGGATGCATCTCGCTTCCTTTTATCTTCAGCTTCAACCTTTTTTGCTCTCCTCTACATAGGTCCAACGTTGTTGCTGCCTCGAGTTGATCCGACGTGTGGGATTTGCGTGATAGGTTGTGCCTTCTGGATCAAATAAATTTGTAGAGTGAAGGAGGAAAAAGGTTAGAACTAGTTCCCTTTTCCTTAAATAAAGTACAAGATTTATTTATGTCAATTTGCTTGTGTAAATGCGTGGAAACTTACTTGAGGCACCAGGTCAACCAATTCGCAAGAGAATAATAGAAACCCCAAAATCTTGATGAAAGAGCGAATACATTTGCTCCGGTGTCGGTGATGATAAAACTGCACAAAAAAATGATTTTTTTTTCCAAATTTCAATGCGTAAGTAAATCTCGTAACTTTCTGTTACCATACAAATGCTTTAAAGGCATACCGTCAAGTCAATCACGCCTCTCCAATCCAATATTTAATCATTCTTACGGTGAAGAGTGGTGAATTCGGAAACTCAATTAATTCTTAGTTCATTTTGCTGTCATGGAGTTAGAGTTGGTTGGTTTTGCAAGAGCATGAAACCCTATCTTAAACCCAAGTTCAATTTTCTCACATCAAAGAAGAAATGTTATGTACAACATATACATATGATTCCTTAATGACGGTATAACGAGGTGCGCATATGTCGTGTGAAATGCGTATAAAAAAGGGAAACTTCTGATTCCAGATGAAAGGGCGTTTAACGTAAGAAATTTGTTTACTGAGAGAGAAAAAAGAGATTTGTAACAATATTTACTTGCCAATTAAACTGGATTCCCTAATAAAACTAGTATACTAAAGCTTTTCGACACACTACGAAAGACTCATACTGTATATATATATATATATATATATATATATATATATATACATATATATATATATATTCGACAAAAGGTAAATTAATTTCGAGTTGTGCATACCAGTTCCTCTTTATCGCTGTCGATGCGTGCTTTATTCACAATTTTCCATCCGTCTAGTCGTTGTTGCAAGGGCAACGAATACTTGTTGAAAAACCAAGGGCTCGAAGGATCTTCAAGTACCGGGAATACGACGTATTCTCCGTCATCCAAATTGTAAAAGCCACAGGCCATCTCTCATCTTCCTTGTTCGTAGGCACTATCAAGTGAAATCTGTTGACAGTGTTTGTTGCGACCTATAAACGTAATTAATTATTAAAATGGAGAACATAGAAGGAAGACATGTAAAATAAACGACTTAAACCTGATTTTTGAAAATAGACTTAATTAGGTGATACAATTTTTATTCAATTTAAGAACTTACGCGACGAATATCTTTCACACATTTTACCTGATGCAACTCCAAGATAAATTTGTTTTCGCCACTAACAAACTTAAAAAGTCGGAAAAATGCGTTAGTTTCGCCAATTGTTTTTGAACCTTTTTTTCTGGATGACGATGGCGATCCATAATTTGATTGTTGCTGCAATGCAAGACACGTAGATTTAATGATGTACATATATATATATATATATATATATATATCACAGTCAAAAATAAACACTGACACACACACACACAAACAGATACATATATACATGTATATACATAAAATTTTAGAAAGAGATCTAGTGCCAGAAAAGTAAAAAAATACTGAAGAATACATTGGCCAATTACTATATATACGAATATCAAATTAAGAAAAAAAGAAGCAATGATACCCAAAAAAAAAAAAACTTGTAATTAAAAGTACTATATATATATGAACTTTGTCTAATTAATTAAAAGCTATGTATATATTAATTTATCATTGCTAGCTACCTGTTGTGGAAAACCTTGCGGCAGTTCATTTGTTGCAGAATGTACTTCCCCTTGACCTTGGTAGACTTGGATTTCCATTCCAGTTATCTCTTCGTTAATTTCTATGTTGCTGGACGCCATTTGTTATCAGTTGGGTTGTGCAACTCAAAGGTGACAAATACAAAAAAATTATGTCTGAAATATGGAGGCGATAGCAATTACCCTTGGTTGTGTTGTCTTTTATGCAATAGGGTTTTGGAGCAACACCCCTTGCTTTATGTAAATTTAGTAAATTATCCCAAGTGAAAATTATATAGGAAAATCACCCTGTTTGATATTTAAATAGGCAAATTATCCATGTGTGGAAAATATATATTAGACAAATCGTCCGTTCTACTATATTTATTGTAAATACTTTTATATAAGCAAACTTTATTGAGGTTGGTGTGCAGCTTTTACAAGGGGATAATTTTTCTATTTAGTTTTCAAGGGTACAATTTGTCTATATGACATAACTTATGTGGTAATTTCCCTATTTTACATATTATTATATAGTAAAATTCGATTATGCGTGCCTACGTAATTCCAATAACCGAAATAGAAAATTGTTGTTGGAGGCTTTTCAAACGGGCGTAGTGGTTGGATGGTGAAATATTAAGGTGACAATAAAGGACAGGTATTAAAAAGTAATAAACATTCACTGTTGACTTAAAATTTCAAGATCTTTTGGTGGTCTGTGGATTGCATTTGCACCATTGTATTACAGATTTAGTTCAAAAATATTGTATTTTAACTGTTTTTCTTTTACAAGAAATGTCAGCCGTATTCATACCATGTTACATGTAGTATTATGAATATTACACAATGTCATTTATATAGACTTTAATTAATATATTTTCTAAATGTGTCGAATGGATATATGAACCTACGTATTTGTTATTTAGACAAAATTTGTTTATTAGACTGACGTTACATGGCGTGCTACATTTAAGAAGCGAATACGATCTAATACTTCACAATGTATCCTCGGGGTTTTACGTTCTATATTTGCATACATAGCTTTGTGCTTGTTTTTAATTGAATAACACAGAACAATGGAAAATTGACTTTATTATTAAGAGTTGTAATTTCTACCATATTTGTCTCATGTGGATCAGTATCTAAGCAACATCTGGGGTTAATAAATTCTTTACAAACCGTGTTATTTTATTTTCTCTTATTAAAAGTAATTTACTCATATATTGGGTTATTTAAGAGTTTATAAGAAAGTCCATTTTAATTTGTAATCGTTCAAGTTTGGAATTGATGTTAATCACAATTGACATATATATTATTGACAAGGGAAGAGCATATTATGGCGTGCATGCGAAGATTCTTTAGGACTACTGAGGAGCGAGTTATGATGAGGGTTATCATCACTTTTGGGCATTATGGGGAAACCCAAATTGTATCCACGCCTGGGAAAAGGCGAAATACCAAGGTAGATCGTCACCTTCATTGTCGTGTTTCTCTAAACGTGCAGCGATAGGAATGAAGGTGGGCTGCTTCATATGCGAGACGATGGAGGGTGTTATGGGCTATTTCCTGTGATTAAAACTTAAAATTTGATGGAGCAGCATATGAGGAGTCGGGTTGAATCGAGAATTAACGTTATTGCACAAAATAGGAGCTAATGGCCACGGTATTGGCGACACACTCATCAAACACTTTCGGCCCTGACGGTTTGCAAGCCAGAAATTATAAAAAGTTATGGAGTTGGATGAATAACTCCTTGTTCGAGTTTGTGGGAAAAAGCTTTTCAAGAGGGGATATTCTACCGAAGTGCATGCGAAGCATTCCGCTGCCTCATTCCGAAGGTTCAAAATCCAACTTTGATTTCACAATTCCGGCCAATTTCGTTGTGAAATTTTACTTATAAATTTATTACAAAGTGCATTACCTTAAGGCTGAAAGAATATATGCCCAAGTTGATAGCGCCAACACAATCGAGTTTCGTCAAGGGACAGGCCCCCAAGATAACATCCTAGTGATTCAAGAATTCTTACACTATTTGCGCAATAAGAAAAAGAATAAGATTGGGTGCATGGTTCTAAAATTGGAACTTGAGAAGGCCAACGGTAGAATAAGTTGGAGTTTTTTTTGGAAGAAACATTGAGAGCTTTCAACTTCGCGGAGAATATTGCGAAGCACATTATGTTTTGTGTGACGAGTGCAAAGACAAAACTTATTCGGAATGGCGAACCGCTTGAAGCTTTCAAACATGGTTTTGGACTAAGGCAATGATATCCCATATCCCCATATCTTTTTGTTCTTTGCATTGAAAGACTCGCCTATCTTATAATCGAGTGGGTAAATGGTAAAAAGTAGGAACCAATAATGCCTTGCAGGGGCCGATCACAACTATCCCACCTATTTTTCCAGATGACCTTATTCTCATGGGGAAAGCCACTTTAAAAACAACGAAAGAGATCTAGGACACCCTAGGCCCAATCTGTACATCCTCGGGTTTGACGTTGAGTGCGGCCAAGTCCAAGGTTTATTTTTCTAAGCCGAGGCAGTGGAGACTTAAAAAGAGAATTTGTTCTTTGTTGGGAATTTCTCAAACAACACATCTTGGGAAATATTCAGGGGCACATCTCTTTCACAATCGGATTATGAGGGAAGACTTCACTAGAATATTTGAGAAACTGAGGGCGAGGTTCACGGGTTGGAAAAGCCAAACTCTTTCCCTCGCGGGAAGAACAACGCTCGTGCAATCGGTGTCAATGGCGGTCTAATTACATGTTATGCAATCATGTTGGTCCACAGATAATGTGTGTACAAGACTCGACAAAATGAACCGTGATTTTCTTAGTTCAAGCAATCTTAATAACCAAATGCTCCATCTTGTTGGTTGAGAAAAGGTGACGCGCGCCTGTAAAGAATGATGATTGGGGATCCAGATATCTAGACTAAACAACCAAGCGCTCTTTGCAAAATATGAATGGAAGTTACTAACTAACGAGTCTGGGATGTGGGGAGAAATTATCACGGCTATATACCTTAAGAAAGAAAGTCTTTTAGAGTACAAGGAGAAAGCCAGTAATAGTGCAACTTGGAAGGGTTTAATGAGATGCAGTAATCTTCTAAAAAATAAATTCCGATGGAAAATTGGAAAGGGAAATCGGGTGTCTTTGTGGTACGGCAACTGGATGGGCGACGGGAGATTGTGCGACCATGTCCCTATTATTAATGAGGCCGATAGAGGGATCATGATCCGAGATGTGATCGACAATGAGGGAGGATGGTGTTTTGAGGGGTTGTACATCGAAATAAATAACTCTTGGACGAGTTTAATAGAAGGTAACGAACCGCGATTGAAAGAAGAGGAAGATAAAAGTATTTGGAGTGGAACTGCTAATCGGATTTTCTCATGTTAAAGCGCGTATAAAACTCTCCCCCAACTGCATGTAGAGAGCGGCAATGGAACATCGCAGCTTCAATGGGTATGGTCGGCTCCGTGTAGTAATAGAATAAAGTACTTCCTTTGGCTTGCTAGCCAAGATCGACTTGTCTCCAACCACTTGAGAAAGGCGATGAAGATTACGGACTCCGCTCTTTGTGACATATGTAAAAGTGAAGAGGAAACATCTATACACATTCTAAGGCATTGTACTGGAGCCAAAAAACTATGGAGTACTCTACTAGCGAAATCGAATTGGCGAAAATTCAATGATATCAGCAACGAATCGTGGCTGAAGACGAATATCCGATACAAGGAAAAGGTATGGCTTTTAATGCCTACAATACCATGGAACGTTTTTTTACGGCTAGTGTGTGGTTAATTTCGAAAGCACGAAACAACGTAATATTTACGGGGAAAACCAAGAGGAACTTTGCCTTAATTTGCCAAATAAAGTTGCTGAGCTATGATATGATGAGGGCTGGATACGAAAAGAAAGGGGAGCAGCTGATTAAATGGGAAAAACCATGAATTGGATGGTTGAAACTTAATGTCTATTGAATTACCATCTCATCTAAAAGCTTAAGTTGTTAGAGAGGTTAGACATTTAATTTTTATAAATATTATCTCCAACACGCCCCCTCACGTGCAAGCTGTAAATCTTTTGTTACGTTTGTCACGTGCCATCTTTTTGATAATTTGGTAACGGTGTAATTCGAACCCAGGACCTGTTGTGGCCTCAGCTCTGATACCATATTAAATTGCCATCTCATCTTAAATATTAAGCTGTTAGAGAGGGTAGACATTTAATTTTTATATAGAGTATCTCCGACAATGTCAACGGTTGCATTGATCCAAGACAGATCTGTGGGGATATTGGTGGGGACGAATTATCAAAAATGTCCGATAAGTTTGGCCATTAATCTTAAATGCCCGATTTTCCCAGACCTGCTGAAAATGCCGGTTACATTTTAAATTTTCTACAAAAAATGCCCCATTTAAAAAACTCAAACATTTTATCCGACGTGGCATCTGAATCAAAGAGGCGCGTTGCTGAATCAAAAAAACGTGCCCAACACGTAATTTTTTGTCCGAAAAATAGCGCTTCTCATTCTAACCAAATCATATAAAGCCAAAATCCGATACTTAGGTTTTTTTGTTGTCTTCATTTACACAATAACGCGGCAAAATCGAAAACCTAATCCCTAAAAACCGAACCCTCAATTTCTCACCCAAAATCGGATATTCGCAATGGTTTGTTGCTTAATCTTGAGTTAGTGTAAAATGGTGTTCAAGTTGCGACCTCATAACGAGTTGGATTTGCCTCCACCCGAATATTGTAAGTCTTCTCTTTCATTTGGGTTAACTGTTAAATGTTATGTTAAATGTTAAATCTTGTTAAATGTTATGGTAAATGTAATATTTTATCGGGGGTTAGGGTTTGGTCCGAAAATAGAGATTCCCCTCGGACGTGTATTGTCATCTTTTTGTTGGCTATTGCATGTTGTGGGTGTTTGTATTTTGTGAGCTAGACATGTTTAAGCTTTTGTTTTCTGAAATTATTGGATCGTGGATTGACACAACCACTTTGAGAGTTATGCTGGAATTGCCTTAACTCTATTGTAATCTTCTTGACCAAAGTAAAGTGCAGCGGAATAAAAACACAAGAAGATAATTTTTAAGAAGTTTTCAATGTTATTAAAAACTTCCGAGCCTTAGGCCAAATAACCATAAAGGTTTTATCAAAAACGTTCCTCACAACAATTCACTCACGCTCTTTGTTGATCGGACTCAACGAAGCAGACCAGTAAGAACTACTTAACTTCTATAAACTAGACTTAAGCAGTTGATACAACAACTTCGCAAATCAAGACGAAGACAATACAAAGAATGATTAATCTCTTGGATTATTTAGCACGATTGTCTTGTCTTCATCTTGATGAACTTCACATCTTTTATAGATTTCTTGAGTCTTGAACGCCAAGATATGTTGTTCATAGTTTTGGTGACTCTTGTTGTTTACTTGTTGAAATTTGCCTTTTTTGTGGACTTCAAATCTTTCCTGAGAATGTGTTTCCATTGTTACCGATTTAACAAGGTAACACATCTTCTTCAATTCACAGAATCCTGGAAAGAATCGCGTCGCAGAGAACAACTCGCTTGTTTTCTTATTTTGAAACCGTGTTGTGTTGACTAATTCAACTTAGCTTGAATTATGGAAACTTCAAGTAAGGAATCTTCCATAGCTCTTCCTTATGGTAAAGATACCTTCCTGGACATAAACAAAAACAACTAAAACCGTGGAACTTGATTAATATGTGAATAAAGGCAAAACTTAATTTTGGTAACTAAACAGTTTTCGCACAGACTCTCGGCTTTCAATGTTATCATCAATGTTAAGTCAACATTGTCTAATATTGTATCATCTAACATTGATTCCAGAAAACCTGCACTTTCAAGCTCCCCCTTTTTGCCTTTCTTCACAAAACCAATACCTGTTCCAATCAAGTCTTATATCCAGAAGGTTATAATCAACAAGAAACAAATTAAACTACTAAACTTCTCCCCCTCAATACAAGATAAAAAATTCAAAGTTAAATTGGCAGAGACAAATATTAAAGTCATCACTACAACAACGTATGTACAAATGTTTAGACCTCAACATTCATCAATGTTGCCTCAACATTGAAACCAGTAAGTTTCCTGCATAAAAGGTTAACTAGACAAGCAGTTCAAAATGTACTCTCATAAGTAATAGCAGTTAGAGTAGTTCATCAGTAGTACTTAGAGTTATAGGCCATAGCTAGGTATCAAGGACAAGCCCCTTGATCAAATAAAACCAATTAGAGATAAATGTACCAGCAGTTCAAAACATAAACTAGAAGACAAAAATTTAAAATTGGAACTACTCTCCCCCTTTTGTGACGAAGGGAGTTTCGCCAAATTTTTCACCATGTCCTCCAGCTCTTTGAGGTGTTCCTTTCTTTCCTCAATCTCCCTATGAGTATCAGCAATCTGCCCCCTATACCAGTTCAGCATATGATCCACAAAAGCAGAAGTAATGACCATGCAATCTTCCTCCTTGGACATAGGCACTGAAGTTCCAGCAAACTCCTGAGCCTTCTTCTTTTCAGCCCTTGGTCTCACCACTCCTTTTGGGTTCCATGGAAGGTCTCTCACTCTTGATCCAGACAAGTAGCTTGGGAGAGTTATCAGTTCAATATCATTCTTCCTCCAGCCCACAGTCACACTTGTCTTCAATCCTTGCTTGCTAAGGATTTTGCAGATCAGTGAGGGAAAAGGCAGCATGCCATTCTTCCTTCCAGCAACTTCAGACATTGATTTCAAATCCTCTCCCCCATGTTCACAACTAGCCCATTCTTGATTTTGTACACCAAGATTGTTGATTCCTTGGTAAGTACAGTCACATTCTTGCTTGGCAGCCAGTTGAAACAAGCTATCTTGTGCAAGACAGGACTAAGGGAGGTGAGTTTTGTGGTTGGCAAAGCATCTCTCCAGATTTTGGCCAACCCTCCAGTCAAGTCTTCCATCACATCATCATAGTAGGGATCCTCAGATTCATCAGCAGTAGGAAATCCACAGATCTTGTTACTGGTGTAGGGATCAATGTTGAAGACTCTCCCCCTCACCCAAGCCTTTCCAAATTTTGGAGATTTGGAGTCCCTGATCCATTTGGAGATATTAAGGTAGAACTCCATGACAATCTCAGGAGCATAGTCATGCAACTCCATCACTGATTGTTGCAACCCTCTTGCCTCAAGCAAGTCCATCACCTTGTTCTCTTTGAAACTGGCAATCTCTATAGCTCTTTCAGTGTGAATCTCCCTCCTCTTGAAAGAATCTCACTTCTTCTCCAATTCTTGTAAAAGATAGAAAGGAGAATAACAGTCCTTCTCAATCTCAGGGAAGATCACATACAACCCATCTGTATACTCCTATGTCCCTGATGTTGCCTCAACATCAGCAACAACATCAGCAGCACCATCCTGCTCTTCCTCACTCTCTTCTTCCTTCTCCTCTTCTTTCTGATCCTCAACATCAACCACCTCAGTTTCCTCTTCTATTACTTTCTTTCTTTTCCTCTTTCTCTCAGCAGCAGCAGCAACAGCCTTCTCTTCTTCCTCAGCTTTCTTCTCAGCCTTTTTCTTGGCTAACCTCTCCACCTGTCTTTTTCTGGCCTCAGTCCTTGCCTTAGCAGTCTCAGACATAGTTTTCAACTTCTTCCCAGAGCCCTTGTTCTTTTTCTTCTCAGCCCTAATCCACTTCCGCACCAATTTGTCCACAGACTTGTCCATGGATTTTTCCACAGTTTTCTCAACCGAATCACTACCCTCCCTCTCAACAGTTAAGTCAACATCAATTTCAGGGTTGGGTTCAGCAGTGTTTACCTCAATTTCAGGCTCATTGGTGATGGGAGCGGTGGATTCAGCAGTTGGCTCAACAGTGGAGGTCGATACTCCCTATTTGGACTTTCCACGTTGCACATAGGGGATCGCCTTCCTTTTTGCAGCAACAGGAGCATCATTCGACTTCGCAGCAGCACCCCTAGTGTGTGAACGTGTGCGTGCGGCAGTGGGTTCACTTCTCATGGCAACATCTGCAAGAGTTTGCATGGGAGACTTGCTTGCCATTGTTAGTAAAGAAGTTTTGAGAGAATTTGAGAGAATTTGAGAGTTGCGAGAGTAATTTTGCAAAGTAAGCACAAATATGAAAATTGCAAGCACAATTAAGGAAAATAGGGTTTTGATTTTTGAAATAACCGAGAATAAGGAAAGAGAATGAATGTTAATGGGTAGTTACCAAATTTGAACCAAGTAAAACTTTCCCATTATGTTTTCTCGCGCACACGCTTTGATGTTTAATTAATAGTTAACCAGAGCGGTTTTCAGAAAACTGAAAACTTATGAGTTCATGTTTTCAATGTTGACCTGTGACTGTGCACAATGTTGGGATAACATTCGATAACATTAAAAACTGAAGGTGGAGGTACAGGCTTCACCAAGGCAAATTCATGTGAGGGCCTGAGATACATCCAAAAATACATCTGAATCTTACCCAATATGGCAAGTGAGTATCTCAGATATATTGTTCAGATCAAAATCATGAGTAAGCAACATAGATAACAAGAAACACACAGAGATAAGTAGTTATGAATTCAAGGAAAAATTCACTTCCACAACATAAAAAGTCACATAAAAGTGTGTCACCTGCAGTATGTCACCCAAGTTGTATGCCTCAACACATGAATTATAAATTATACTCCCCCTAAGCCTAGACCAACACAACTCAACAACAAGAAAGAAACAATGCAGTTCTACATGAATGCAACAATGTAATGTCAAATAGGCAAATGGTAAACACAAATGAAAAACTCCTCAAACCAGCACAACACACATCTCTTAATAATCTTTATCATTTTCATAACTCATCTGAACCAAAAACTGAAGGTTGCTAAACACAAAGCTAATGTCACTACTGAATGAGGACAGCCTAAACTCCACACACCCTAATAACAACATTAACAACAGCAAGTTAGGCAAGTACAAAGGCCTTGAATGTTGGCAATTCATTTAGCATGCACCCCAACACCCCAATTCATTATGCATACTTGTTTACCAACCTGCATTCAAGAGAATCACCAAGTGATCAGTGCTACTAAATGTAAGAACTCTAAACCTCAAACACCCTAGTAGAAAAGATCACCCTCATGTGTTCCTTGGCCAAACTAACAGAAACATGTAAATAAGCACAACTGCGTAGCAGTGAAGCTGTCAACATCATGCACCCTAGCTTCTTCACATGTCCTGTATACCTTCCATATGAATAAGACACAATTAAATAGACATCAAAGTAGTGAACTTTGTGTACCCCAGCTTCTTCATATGTTAGGCAATCACAACCTCAGACAACAGAAGAGTTTTATTACTTTTTCAACACAAAGATGTGAAACTGATAACTGGCAAGAGTTATTAATCAAAGAGTTCAACCACACAATCCACATATGACAAAACACAGATGAAATGAGACTCACAAGGAAATAAAATCAACAGAAAAACAACAGAGTACCTACTACACCACAATCAATATACCAGTGCTAGTCAGTGGTGTTATGACAACACTGGTTTCCTCAACATTTTCACATATTGCACATGCCAAGAGATTTCCTCAAACTGAAGAATCTCTCACTATCTAAAGGTTTTGTAAACATGTCAGCAAGCTGATTTGTTGTCTCAATATGTTCAATGTTGATCACTTTGTCCTCTACCATATCTCTTAGGAAATGTTGGACAGGATTCCTAGAGATACTTATGGCACTTAGATTGTCACAGAACATGAGAAGTGTATCACTATCTAGTCCATAATCTGAAAGCATGTGTTTAAGCCACACAAGTTGGGTAACACAGCTGCCATCTGCTACATATTCTGATTCAGCAGTTGATAACGAAACACAGTTCTGCTTCTTGCTATACCAGGAGACCAAATTATTCCCCAAATAAAAACAGCCCCCACTTGTGGATTTCCTGTCATCCACATCACCTGCCCAGTCAGAGTCACTGAAACCAACCAAGTTAGTGTTAGTGTCATAAGAATACCAAATGCCTAAAGGTGAAGTTTCAGAGATATATCTATGAATCCTCTTCACAGCAATCAAGTGAGATTGCCTTGGCTCAGCTTGGTACCTAGCACAAACACATACTGAAAACATGATGTCAGGTCTAGAGGCAGAGAGATATAGCAAACTACCAATCATGGATCTATACAATGTTGGATCAACATTGCTGCCAGTGCCATCTTTTGTTATCTTCACTGAAGAGAACATAGGAGTTTTGCAAGGCTTAGACTCTTGTAGCTCAAATCTCTTCACCAGATTCCTTGTATACTTCTCCTGGTTTAGGAAGATACCATTCTCCAGCTGCTTAACTTGTAGTCCCAGAAAGTAGTTGAGCTCACCAATCATGCGCATCTCAAATGTTCCTGTCATAGACTCAACAAACTTGTCTAAGGTAGACTTGTTAGTAGAGACAAATACAATATCATCCACATAAATTTGAGCAATGCATATATCAGAGCTTTTTCTAAGGACAAACAAAGTTCTATCTCCATCTCCTCTATTGAATCCTAGGCCTAACAGAAAATCAGTTAGCCTCTCATACCAAGCTCTAGGAGCCTGTTTTAAGCCATTCAAAGCCTTCTCAAGTTTGTACACATAGTCAGGACGTTTAGGGTTAGGAAAGCCTTTAGGTTGTTCTACATAAACCTCTTTGTCAATTAAACCATTCAGAAAGGCACCTTTAACATCCATTTGGTAAAGTTTAATCCTAAGACAGCAAGCAATAGCAAGAAGTAATCTAATTGACTCAATCCTAGCTACTGGCGCAAAAGTCTCATCAAAATCTATACCTTCTACCTGAGTATAACCTTGTGCAACCAACCTAGCTTTGGTTCCTCATAATTACACCATTCTCATGAGATTTATTTTTGAAAATCCATTTTGTACCTATTACATTCACATGTGATGGCCTAGGTACTAGATTCAAAACTTTGTTTTTGGTGAATTGTAAGAGTTCCTCTTGCATGGCATTAATCCAGTAACTATCCTTAAGGGCTTCAGTTACATTCTTAGGTTCAATGGAGGAAACAAACCAAGATGCATTATCAATAGTACATAAAGAAGACATGCAAACACACCACTTAGCCATATCCTTGTAATTGACCCTTTCTTTGTTGCGTGTTCTAACTCTTTCAGTAATTTGTCCAATTACTTGAGAGGCTGGATGATCTCTTTGTATTCTAAGAGGGGGATCTCTTCTGGATACAGGAACCACTTCATCTTCAGAATCTGACAGCACCGATGTTGGCCTAACATTGGGGGTTTCTGGTGTTAAGTCAACATTTGTTCCAGTTTCCAATTCAGCATCTCCAGCGTCTGTGTTCAATGTTGAGTCCAATGTTGTAGTAACATCTGAACCAATGACTTCTTCAGTACCTGTAGAAACAGTTAAATCATCAAAAATGACATTCACTGATTCTTAAACAGTATGCAATCTTGGATTGTAGACCTTGAAAGCAGCACTATTAGGAGAATATCCAACAAATATACACTTTTCACTTTTGGGATCAAATTTGCTCAAATAATCTCTTTCTTTTAGCAAATAGCAGTTAATACCAAATTCATGAAAATGTGCTACTGTTGGTTTTGAACCCTTCAAGATTTCATAAGGTGTCATAGTAGTACCAGGTCTAAGATAAACTCTATTACTAATATGACATGCAGTATTCAATGCTTCAGCCCAGAGTTTATGAGATAGGTTTTTAGAATTCAACATAACTCTAGCCATCTCTTGAAGTGTTCTATTCTTCCTCTCAGCAATCCCATTTTGCTGAGGTGTCTTAGGTGCTGAAAACTCATGGAAAATGCCTTTAGATTCACAAAAATTAGCAAAGCTTACATTTTGAAACTTCTTTCCATGGTCAGACCTAATTCTTCCTACAGAAGTACCATAGAGATTCTTGATACTAGCATGCAAAATCTTGAATGTGTTGAATGCCTCTGATTTTTCTTTCAAAAACTTAATCCATGTATATCTTGAAAAATCATCAACAATAACAAAAGCATACTTCTTACCATTCAGGCTACTAACCTCAATAGGACCCATGAGATCCATGTGTAGCAAATCAAAGCACTTATTAGTTCTAGGGTTAGTACTCTGTACCTGAAGTGGTGGATGGACAGCTTTTGTTTGTTTACCTTTCAGGCAGTCTTCACAAACAATTTTACATGGGCTAGTCAACTTAGGTAGTCCTCTTACAACCTCTAACTTCTGTAGTTTCTCCAGATTTCTATAGTGCACATGTCCTAACTTCTTGTGCCACATGACAGATTCATCTACATTGGCATGGTAGCATTCAGCTTCATCTTGAGTAAGATAGCAGTTATCCTTTGATCATGTACCTGTCATGACACAGACATTGTCACTATTAAACACATCACATGAACTTTTATCAAAAGTAACTAGCAAGTTATCATCACAAAGTTGACTTATGCTAATTAAATTTGCTTTCAATCCTTCAACCAACAACACATCCTTGAGTGGTGGAAATCCTTCAACATCCAGTACTGCTTTTCCAATGATTTCCCCTTTTGTGCCTCCTCCATAGGTAACTGTTCCAACAGTCAGAGGGATAACCTCTTTCAGGTTGTCAATATTTCCAGTCATGTGCCTTGAACACCCACTGTCAAAATACCACTTACCTCCAAGGTTAGAGTAAACAACAGAAAAGACAACATTGCAAACAATTTTATCCTTAGGAGTTTTTAACTTTTCTATCCAAGTTCTACTTTTATGTCCTTCAGCGTTGTTACCTAATGTTGGGATAACATTCAGATCAGAGGTTCTCCTGACATTGGTATTGCAATTAATTACTATTTTCTTCTCAATCACAATTTTATATTTTTTACAATAAGGCTTAATGTGACCAGGTTGAAAACAATATTGACAGATAAAAGTAGGCTTTTTCACAGTGTTGGAAGGGATTTCACAACTCAGGTTATTGCTTTCCTTGATAAAACCAGCTTTCAAATAGGCAGAATTATCATCTTCAGAGGGAGGTTTTTCAACAGAGCCCAAACCATTTTTACCTTGATTTCCCATACTCAGCACTTCATCAAGCAGAGATGTAGAATAGTTCCATTTGTCAATGGTTTGTTCAGCTTTATCTAATTTTACCTTTACCTCTTTCAGCTCAGCCTCAGTTTTGTCAAGGTCTCTCTCATACAGCTTCAGCATCTCCTTCATGCATCCAATCTCTTCCTTCAAGCTTTTGTTGCTCTTGATGAGTTTGTGATTCTCAAGCAGCAGTTTGTGGTAGATATACTTTAGGTCTTCAATGATTTCCTCCTGGGATATTTCACCTTCAAATAAGTATTCTTCATCTAGATCCACTGTGCCATGAAAACAATCAAAGTTAGATTCATCAAAGTAGGACGCAAAATAAGGTTCAGAATCAGAATCATATTCATCCCAATCTGCAAAGAAGGTCTCCTGTTCTGATGTTGGATCCTGAATGTTGGGGTAACATTGAGATCCGAAGCAGTTCAGGTAGTCTTCTGGCGTCCAGTCAATCTGAGTGAGTAGCGCAGCAGTTTGAACCTCTTTTGATTGTTCTTCAGCTTCTCCAGAACTGAAGTCATCTTCATTGAAATCATCTACACAAACCCAATGAGAATTTCCTCTTTTTCTAAGAGTGTTAGCACATTCATTAGCCATATGACCATATCCTTTACATTCATAACATTGAACATCTTTTAACTTATCAGCTTCTAAAGGAGTAGGTTTTGATGCCATGTACTTCACAAACTTAGGAGGTAATTTCTTATAACCTGCAGAATTATTACTAAGATTATTTTCTTTACCTTTTCCTTTAAAGTTCAGTTTATTGAATTTCTTAGTAATTTTCCCATAGTTAGAAGAAATTAGTTCACACTCATCATCACTTTCATTGTCAAGACTAGATCCTCTTAAAGCAACAACCCTATGTTTGCTAGGTTGTGAGGCAAGTTCCATCTCAAATTCTCTAAGAGTATTCATCAAGACTTGAAATTGTAGATTAGCAAGGTTCCTAGATTCACTCATTGCAATTTTCTTGAGAGAAAATTTAGATGACAGTGTTCTCATAGCTTTATAAACCATTTCTTGATTAGTCATAGAAAAACCTAGGTTTTCACATTGGTTAGCAATATCAAGAATTTTTCTCAAAATAACTGTCAACACTTTCATCTTCACTCATCTCAAGTTTTTCAAATTGCAAAAGCAGTTGTCTATATTTAGAATCTTTTACAGCAGAATCTCCTTCACAATGTAGTTCAAGTATATCCCAAGCATGTTTAGCTTTTGTACAATTCTGGATTAACTTGAACATGTGATGATTAACCCAACTAAAGATAGCATTAAGAGCTTTTTCATTCGAGTTATAGAGACTTACCTCTGCTGCTGTCTAGTCTGCTTCTGGTTTTGGAACTAGATCACCTTCATCATCTCTTGGTAATGTTGGAAGAGAGTATCCATTGATCACGGATTGCCAGGCTCGAATATCAATAACTTTGATGTGAGACCTCATCCTGATCTTCCAATATGCATAATTGGAGCCATCCAAAACTGGAATCATGTTGGTATTGGGATTGACACTGTCCATGGTGTTGTATCACCTCCAAACCACCAGTGCAGTCGGTGTTTGGCTCTGACGCCAATTGAAATTATTGGATCGTGGATTGACACAACAACTTTGAGAGTTAAGCTGGAATTGCCTTAACTCTATTGTAATCTTCTTGACCAAAGTAAAGTGCAGCGAAATAAAAACACAAGAAGATAATTTTTAAGAAGTTTTCAATATTATTAAAAACTTCCGAGCCTTAGGCCAAATAACCATAAAGGTTTTATCAAAAACGTTCCTCACAACAATTCACTCACGCTCTTTGTTGATCGGACTCAACGAAGCAGACAAGTAAGAACTACTTAACTTATATGAACTAGACTTAAGCAGTTGATACAAAAACTTCGCAAAACAAGACGAAGACAATACAACGAATGATTAATCTCTTGGATTGTTTAGCACGATTTTCTTGTCATCATCTTGATGAACTTCACATCTTTTATAGATTTCTTGAGTCTTGAACGTCAAGATGTGTTGTCCACAGTTTTGGTAACTCTTGTCGTTTCCTTGTTGAAATTTGCCTTCTTTGTGGACTTCAAATCTTTCCTGAGAATGTGTTTCCATTGTTACCGATTTAACAAGGTAACATATCTTCTTCAATTCGCAGAATCCTGGATAGAATCGCGTCGCAGAGAACAACTCGCTTGTTTCCTTATTTTGAAACCGTGTTGTGTTGACTAATTCAACTTAGCTTGAATTATGGAAACTTCAAGTAAGGAATCTTCCATAGCTCTTCCTTATGATAAAGATACCTTCCTGGACATAAACAAAAACAACTAAAACCGTAGAACTTGATTAATATGTGAATAAAGGCAAAACTTAATTTTGGTAACTAAATGACAATTTTCGCACAGACTCTCGGCTTTCAATGTTATCATCAATGTTAACTCAACATTTTCTAACATTGTATCATCTAACATTAATTCCAGAAAACATGCACTTTCATTCTCTTCATTATTGCAGCACAAGAAAGCAAAGGATTTACCCTTGTATTACATTTTGGAGGGTATTTCACAGCTAGCGTTTACCAGGGGGAGATTATGCATGTGAAGGATCAGACACGAGATGCCTTTATGATTTTGTGTGTTACATAGAGCTTAAAATCTCTATATTGAATAGGCTGCCAGATGAGATTGGTATAAGAGGGAGAAAAAAATACTGGTACCAGGCTACACACTGTAAACATGTGGCGTCACATGATCCACTGTTACATGATTTGGGTAAGATAGCTCAGAGAGAGCAAAGGGAGTGCCATTTGTACATTACTGATGAATACAACATGGCTGTTTTGTTAGAGAGTATTCATGATGAAAGAGAGGATGTAAAGGTTCCTGTTCTTAATGAGGTTGGATGTTCAAGACATGAAGCTAGTGTTCAAGCTGAAAACATAAATGTATTCGAGGAAAAGGGTGTTGGGGGTGATAATGTACTTGGTGATGACAATCAGGAAGGTGATGGTAATCCTTCAAGGTTGGATAAGGGTAAGGGTGTTGTTGTTGAAGATGATGACAGTGATGATGAAGATCACATAGCATCAGGAGAAGAAACTGATGATGAGTTGTTCAAATATATTGATGAATTTCATGAACTGGACATTAACCCTGATAGAGAGTTGGGAGATGAAGATGTTGTGCCAGAGTTGGGTGCAAGGTTTGAAATTGTGCCATACCAAGGTGGTGCTGATGAGGATCAATATGGAGCTGCTGATAATCAAGATGGTGTTGCTGATAATCAAGATGGTGTTGCTGATAAACAAGATGATGCTGCTGAGGATCAAAAAAATACTGCTGATGATGAAGATGGTGCTGTTGAGGCACAAAATGGAGCTGCTGAGGCAAAAAATGCTGGTTACAGTAGGAAGAAGAAAAAAAAAGCCACTGATGCAAATGCAGAGCAAGAAGAAAATGATCCAGATGTGACAATAATTGAAGAGAGGGATCTCTGGCATTTTGTTGATCATCATGGAGAGCCTGACCCTGAGGTGGTTTGTTTCAATCACGCAAACAAATTTGATCCCATTTTCAAATTTAAAATGTTATCCATAAACAAAAAACAACTTGCTAATGCTGTAAAGTCCCATGCTATCAAGAGAAGAAGACGTGTCAAGGTGGGGAAGAGTGACAAAGGTAGGGTTCACTACAAATGTGTATGCAAAGATTGTCCATGGAGGTTGCATGCTTTGAAAATCCCAGGCCAGGAGAGCTATCAAATTAGAAAGTTCATTGATGAGCATACTTTTGCTGAGTCATTCTATGTGACCAATGTTAAGACTTCCTGGCTTGTTGAGAGGTTTGTAGATGCATTTTTCACAGATCCTAAGAGAGACATTAATGGTTTCAAATTAGACACCATTGCCAACATCAAGTGCAATGTCACCTTCAATCAAGAATACAAGACTAAGGGTTTAGTTAAAAAGAAGCTAGAGGGAACACCTGCATTTCAATACTCTAAACTGTTTGACTACCAAGCTGAGCTGAGGAAGACAAATCCTGGTAGCACTATTGCCATTTGCACAGAAGATATTCATAGAGAAAATAGATTCAAATGCATGTACATTTGTTTCCAAGCCATGAAGGATGGGTATAAAGCAGGATGCAGGCCATTCATAGGTGTTGATGGTGCACATCTTACTGGACCTACTGGTGGAGTACTTCTTACAGCTGTGGGACTGGATCCAGCAAACAGCATACTCCCTATTGCCTGGGCTGTTGTTGCTGTTGAAAATACTGATAATTGGATGTGGTTCCTATCACTTCTGCAAGTTGATTTGGAGTTTAGTGACCCTACTAAAATGACCTTTATGTCTGACAAGCAGAAAGGGTTAATTGACGCATTTGCTCAGATTTTTCCAGGTGCTTCACATAGGTTCTGTGTCAGGCATATGATTGGAAATGCTGGGTGAGCTGGTTTTAGTGGGGAAGAATATAGTGATGCAATTTGGGATGCAGCTAACCAGACAACAGAAAGTGAGTATGAAGCAGCAATGATGAGATTGGAATTTTTGTCGGAATCACTTGGGAAATGGATGGATGACAAAGATCCAGCACACTGAGCAAATCTGGCTTCGACTGTAATGCAAGCACGGATTTAATTTTGAACAACCACTGTGAAACCTTCAATGGGATACTGTTGGCAGCTAGAGAGAAGCCTATACTTACCATGCTTGAATGGATGAGGGAGTACTGCATGATAAAATTTACAAAGAATAGAGAGCAAGCAGTCAAGAATTGGCCTAAACAAAAGCCTGCTAAGCAGAATGTATTCTTGCCTCCAAATATCCAGGAAAGAGTAAAGAGGGTCAGCAACTTGGTGTCTACCTGCATGCCAGTGAAGGCCACACACAATAGATAACAAGTGCGATGTTATGATGGTTCCCAGCATTGTGTTGATCAGTGAGAGAGGACTTGTACTTGTAGGTCTTGGCAACTTACAGGAATACCATGCAAACATGCAGCAGGTTCTATCCTTCAGGGAGGAGAACAGATAGCAGACTATGTTGCTCATTGGTACACTTTAGAAACTTATAACAAGGTGTACCAATATGCAATCTACCCTGTGCCTGGTATTGCATTGTGGAAAGAGGAGGATCATATTCCCCCATTACCCCCAAATTTTGGCAGGTTGCGCGGAAGACCTAAGAAAGCAAGGCAAAGGGGAGCCAATGAACCTCCTCCAGTTAGAACAAGGAATCAGCAATCTGCTCCACCACCTGCTGAACCCACATATGCTGGGAGGAGGCAGAAATCTGTGAAATGTGGAAAGTGTAAGCAGCTAGGGCACAATAAGAGAAGATGTGACATGAGGGGAAACAATAATCAGGATGCCCAAGTAAGTCATAGTGAGTGCTTACCATTTTTTTGAATTTTGATAGTTTAGAAATCTTATATGATTGTTTTTACACAGGGGCCTCAAACAGAGCAACCTAATGACACTCCTGCTCCATCTGATACTCCTGCACCTAACACTTCTGCTCCTACTCCCCTTCATGGGACAATTACTCCTAATGACTCTCATGCACCTCCAGTTACAATGGAATCTACCACATATGTGGCTCATGAGGATGATTTCACTTTGCCTGAAAATAGATCACCATATGTGGCTCATGAGGATGAGGTCCCAGAAGAGCATTATGACAAATTTTCACAAACTCGGAGAGAAGAAATGATGATCAGGAGGGGGCATGATAGAGGGGAGGGGATAACAAGACAGAATGTTGCAGGTTTACAACAAAATCAAGAGGAGGAGATTGAAGATGCATCTAATGTTGATGCTGGTTTGGTTGCCATTGACAACATATTCACTAAGTCCAGAGCAATGAGGAATAAGAAGAAGGCTATGACCAAAAAGGTATTGTTCTTATAAAATGTCATATAATTATCATTGATTTAGTTGAACTGTAATACTTAATTTCAATGTCAAACATTATCATTCAGGTGACCAGAAATGTTAGTGATGGTGTAGATTTGATACCAATTACTGGAGAAGGGATTCCTATGAAGCTTGGACAAACTTCAAGGTCAATCAGAAAGAACAAGAGATCAGAGAATAGAAGGGTTAGTTTGATTAAGCCTTATTAATCCTTATAGTTAAATGCTGAACTTCAAATATGTTTGTATTTACAATAGTCTTTTGTAGGTCTTGTTTGCTGATCCTACAACTGGTCTTATGACATCCCCAACCCCAAATCCATGTGCTCCACCAATGTCATTCGAAATTGGTCATGTGCATATTAACAGGAAGAGAACAAGGAAAGAATCACTAGCTGCCCAGGCAGCAATTGGTAGAGAGGAGGCTGATGCTGGTCCGAGTTCAAAGGGCGGTTGGGTAAGCAGAAGGGTTAAAAGAAAGTAAACCAAGCCTACTCCAAATGTGACAACTCAACTCAGGGAGAATCAAGAAGCCTTAGGAACCCCACTGGGAAGGACTCCTGATCCCAAACAAGGTGTATCCAGAAAGTATGTGAAGTTGTCAGACCTTGGTATGGAATTGGGCAACCAGAAGGGTCAGATCAAAGGAAAGGGCAAGGGAAAATAGAAGAAGGTTTGAGGAGGAGGACACACTACTGTGAAGAAGACCTCATTTTGAATCAAGTTCATTTTGTGTTATTTGTATTGCAAATGAATATCAAGTTAATGAGGGTAGCTTATTTTTTGGTTTTCACTTGAATATTATTTGCCACTTATAACTTGATTGCTCCCAATGACACTACCAGCAATGTTTTGATGGAATAGGTGATTGTATGTTGTGAGCTCATTTTGGTATTGACACTTCCAGCAATGGTTTGATGGATTAGCTGAATGTATTTTGTGACCTCGTTTTGGTATTGACACTTCCATCAATGTTTTGATGGATAAGGTGATTGTATTTTGTGACCTCGTTTTGGTATTGACACTTCCAGCAATCATACTAATAAAACAACATAATTATAATAGTTCATATACCATAAAATTGTAAAACCTCAGAATTACTCAAACATAGTACACAAACAACATTAATAGTGCATAACAGTTCAAACATAATAGGGATAAAAACATCAAACCCCCCAACCTATTGCCATTTTTGCGCGATGCTCCTTAAACTAATTTAATCACCACTTTGCCCCTTAAACTATAGGGTGTCTGTTCGTTTTGCCCCAGCGGCGGTTTTCGGCGAGAATCTGACGGAATATTCCCTCCACGCGCGGCGTACGTGCCTGACAGAAGGGCATTTTCGTCCGAAATTATGGAAGAATTATTTGTACTGATATCCCCCTCAACCTATTAGATAATGAGCGACTTTCCCCCTCAACCTATTGTAATATGAGCACATTGCCCCCTAACCTATTATGAACTATTTGTGTTCGATTTGCCCCAGCAACCTATTATATATGAGTAAGGAGCAAACACTAAAAGAAAATAATATTAGTTTTGCAATACCTTGTTCAATGCATCATCCAATGATTCATGGTCATTCATTTCAACTTTTGCTTTTTGATTTGGTTTTTTTTTCCACCCAGTTCCTCAACCAATATGCTTACATTTTCCTTGGTTCTTACTGGCCTTTCAGCCATTACCTCAACTGGAGCAACAGTTTTGCCACCCACGGGCCCTTTCTTTTTGCATGGGAGTACTATTTCTTCATCATTATCATCAACATTAATTTTCCTTTTTCCTTTACCTCCCACATGCATCTGCACAGATAGGTACAAAATCATGACCATATGCAGGCCTTACACAAACCTGGTTATGCCAAAACAAGAAGAGGGAAGAGATATCATTATGCGGATTAAACCCTCTTCGCGTGTTTTCCCCAAATTCGAACAAAACCTAATACACTACGAACCGTCAAATCAAAGAGATTTAGCCGTGGATCTGAGGGTTAATTGATGTAAACAAGTGTGATGGCAGCGATTTGTAGTTGGATACAAGAAAATCGGCCGATTTGGTACGACTTTGTGTGAACCCTAGTTTTTGGTGAGACAAAATTTGCCTAAGTGTGGAATGTAATGTGTTTTCGTTTTACCCCCTGAAGTTAAAAGGTACCAACAATGTAAACAATTGTATTATTTTTTAATTTTGTTTAAAAGTAAAATATATATATATATATATATATATATATATATATATATAATAGGTCAGGGGGCAATGTGCTCATATTACAATAGGTTGAGCTTCTTGTAGATCATCTTCATCTCGAACTCACCACCACCCCAGCGCATGGCGTCCAACTCTGGTTTCAGCAGATCCAAGCCCCTCTTCAAAGCCGACGTATCCATCAAACGATGCCTCCTGCCATACTCACAAAGAAACCTACACAATTGTGTCTCATAGTGTAGGTTGAACTCCCCATCGTGAAACAAACACGCCACATCATTGTTGTTCGGGATCTCAATTTTTTCACAAGTAAGATTTTTGAATGAAAAATGAGAAGCAGAAACGAAACCTTTAGGGCGTTTACACAAGGAATTGAGGGTATTTATAAGATGAAAGGTGACTTTTCATATGGACGGACATGACTTATCAGTCCAAAAACCGCCTGTTGGACTACCAATTCGGATGCCACCTTTTACCAATGCCACTTAACCATCACTAAACGTTACATTCGGTCACACTAAACGCTACCACACAAAACAACACAAACATAAATAAACAAAATGTTCCAGATTTTTCCCATTTCAATACAATTTCAAAACGATTAAAAAAGTGCAATCATAGTAATTAAACAAAACCTATTTCTTCCTCTTAATTTCTTGTTCTCGGCTTCCAGCTTCTTCACCTTCTCTTCCAACTCTTTATTCGTTTTTTCAAACACTCTTCGCATCGTAACCAAACAAAGGTGATCCATCAACTCCATTTCTTCTTTGACCCGCAGTCTCTCGCAGACAGGAGGATCTTTCCAATTGAAAAATCGACAACCGTATTTCCCCTTCCAACACCCATGGAATCTACGACTCGGGTTTGCATTGGTGGTAGCAACCCTCACGACGGCGGGTCTACCGCAGTCGCACATCAGACCAGAGCTGTCAATTGATTCCGACATGTTAGTAATTTTGTGAACTGGAAGTGAATTGATCGATTTTCAGTTGTTAAGGTATATAAATATTGAAATTGGAGGTTTTTTTAAATAAGATTACCGTTAGCTAATAAAAGAGTCGTTGAATGGTTTGGTTAGAATGAGAAGCGTTATTTTTCGGACAAAAAATTACGTGTCGGGCGCGTTTTTTTGATTCAGCAACGCGCCTCTTTGATTCGGATGCCACGTCGGATAAAATGTCCGAGTTTTTTAAATCGGACATTTTTGGTATAAAATTTAAAATGTAAAGGGCATTTTCAGCAGGTCTGAGAAAATCGGGCATTTAAGGTTAATGGCCAAACTTTTCAGGCATTTTTGATAATTCGTCCTATCGGTGGAGTATTGCGCGATGAAAAACACTTGATGGGTTTGGGGATTGCACGAGAGTACTGGAGGCCGAGTTGGAAGCAATCAAACAAGGCTTGTCCCTTGCTTGGGAAAGGAGAGTAGAACACATGAATATTGAAATGGATTCATTGGGCGCTTTCAAAGTTATAAACGAGGAAGAAGAACTGGACGACCATCTCTAAGCGAAGGTTATAGTATGTCGGAGGCTTCTCCATAAGCCATGGACATACGAGTTCAAGTGGATTACAAGAGATAGAAATAAATTTGCGGATGCAATGGCGAAGGTTGGCAGCAACAAGGAAGGAGGATGTTGTTTTTCACAGTCTCCCGCACCCGTAGTTTTATCGATTAAGACCGATGATGTAGCCTAAGGGCCTTTTATTCATTTTTATTATAAAAAAAATATGATTTAACAATACACATGGTAATATAATTTGTGGCAACATAATTCATATGTAAATTTTGAAAATTTGTGATATTCAGATCTTTTAGTCATAATTCTCATCATTTGCAATCTTTTTTTTTCTCCTTTCCTTTCCCTATGTCCATGGGTGGGGACGCATCTTGCTTCTTTTTATCTTCGGCTTCAACATTTATTGCTCTCCTCTACATATGTTCAACGTCGTTGCTGCCTAGAGTTGATCCGACATGTGGGATTTGTGTGCTAGGTTGTGCATTCTGGATCAAATAAATTTGTACAATGAGGGAGGGAAAAGGTTAGAACTAGTTCCCTTTTCCTTAAATAAAGTACAAGATTTATTTATGTCAATTTGCTTGTGTAAATGCGTGGAAACTTACTTGAGGCACAAGGTCAACCGATTTGCAAGAGAATAATAGAAACTCCAAAACCTTGACGAAAGAGCGAATATGTTTGCTCCGGTGTTGGTGATGATAAAACTGCACAAAAATAAAGATTTTTTTCCCAAATTTCAATGCGTAAGTATAACTCATAATTTTCTGTTACAATACAAATGCTTTAAATGCATACCGTCAAGTCAATCCCGCCTCTCCAATCCAATATTTAATCATTCTTACAGTGGAAAATGGTGAATTCGGAAACTCTATTAATTCTTAGTTCATTTTGTTGTCATGGAGTTAGAGTTGGTTGGTTTTGCAAGAGAATGAAATCCTATCTTAAACCGAAGTTCAATTTTCTCACATCAAAGAAGAAATGTTATGTACAACATATACATATGATTCCTGAATTGTGGTATGACGAGGCGCTAATATGTCGAGTGAAATGCGTATAAAAAAGGGAAACTTGCTTTATAGCAGCAAGTAAATTAATTTCGAGTTCTGCATACCAGTTCCTCTTTGTCGCTGTTGATGCGTACTTTTTTCACAATTTTCCATCCGTCTAGTCGTTGTTGCAAGGCTAACGAATACTTGTTAAGAAACCAAGGGTTCGAAGGATCTTCAAGTACCGGGAATACGACGTATTCTCCGTCATCCAAATTGTAAAATGCCACAGGCCATCTCGTATCTTCCTTGTTCGTAGGCACTATCAAGTGAAATCTGTTGACAGTGTTTGTTGCGACCTATAAACGTAATTAATTATTAAAATGGAGATCATAGAAGGAAGAAAATGTATAATAAACGACTTAAAACTGATTTTTGAAAATATACTTAATTAGGTGATACACTTTTTATTCAATTTAAGAACTTACGCAACGAATATCTTTCACACTTTTTACCTGATGCAACTCCAAGATAAATTGGTTTTCGCCAGTAACAAACTTAAAAAGTCGGAAAAATGCGTTCGTTTCGCCAATTGTTTTTGAACCTTTTTTTCTGGATGACGATGGCGATCCAGAATTTGATTGTTGCTGCAATGAAAGACACATATTTAATGATGTACATATATATGTATATATATATATATATATATCACAGTCAAAAATAAACACTGACACACTCACACACAAACAGATACATATATACATGTACAAACATAAAATTTCAGAAAGAGATCTAGTGCCAGAAATGTAAAACAATACTGAAGAATTCATTGGCAAATTACTATATATACGAATATCCAATTAAGAAAAAAAAAACAACTTGCAATTAAAAGTACTATATATATATATGAACTTTGTCTAATTAATTAAAAACTATGTAATTAATTTATCATTGCTAGCTACAGTTCATTTGTAGCAGAATGTACTTCCTCCTGACCTTAGTAGACTTGGATTTCCATTCCAGTTATCTCTTCGTTAATTTTTATGTTGCTGGTCGCCATTTGTTATCTGCTGGGTTGTGCAACTCAAAGGTGACAAATACAAAAAAATGATGCCTGAAATATGGAGGCGATAGCAATTACCCTTGGTTGTATTGTCTTTTATGCAATAGGGTTTTCGTGCAACACCCCTTGCTTTATGTAAATTTAGTAAATTATCCCAAGTGAAAACTATATAGGAAAATCATCCTGTTTGATATTTAAATAGGCAAATTATCCTATATGTGGAAAATATATATTACACAAATTGTCCGTTCTACTCTATTTATTGTAAATACTTTTATATAAGCAAACATTATTGAGTTTGGTGTGCAGCTTTTACAAGGGGATAATTTTCTATTTAGATTTCAAGGGTACAATTTGTCTATATGACCGAAATAGGAAATTGTTGTTGGAGGCTTTTCAAAGGGGCGTAGTGGTTGGATGGTGAAATATTAAGGTGACAATACAAGACAGGTATTAAAAAGTAATAAACATTCACTGTTGACTTAAAATTTCAAGATCTTTTGGTGGTCTGTGGATTGCATTTGCACCATTGTATTACAGATTTAATTCAAATATATTGTATTTTAATTGTTTTTCTTTTACAAGAAATGCCAGCCGTATTCACATATACCATGTTACATGTAGTATTATGAATATTACACAATCTCATTTATATAGACTTTAATTAATATATGTTCTAAATGTGTCGAATGGATATATGAACCTACATATTTGTTATTGAGACAAAATTTGTTTATTAATTAGACTGACGTTACATGGCGTGCTACATTTAAGAAACGAATATGATCTAATACTTCACAACGTATCCTCGGGGTTTTACGTTCTATATTTGCGTACATAGCTTTGTGCTTGTTTTTTAATTGAATAACACAGAACAATGTAAAATTGACTTTATTATTAAGAGTTGTAATTTCTACCATATTTGTCGCATGTGGTTCAGTGTCTAAGAAACATGTGGGGTTAATAAATTCTTTACAAACCGTCTTATTTTATTTTCTCTCATTAAAAGTAATTTAATCCTATCTTTGGTTATTTAAGTGTTTCTAAGAAAGTCCATTTAGTTTTAATTTGTAATTTCGTTCAAGTTTGGAATTGATGTTAATCACAATCGACATATATATTCTTCATAAGGGAAGAGCATATTGTGGCGTGCATGCGAAGATTATTTAGGACTACTGAGGAGCGAGTTATGATAAGGGTTATCATCACTTTGGGGCATTATGGGGAAACCTGAATCGTATCAACGCCTGGGAAAAGGCAAAATACCAAGGGAGATCGCCACTTTCATTGTCGTGCTTCTCTAAACGTGGAGCGATAGGAATGAAGGTGGGCTGCTTCAATGTGAGACGATGGAGGGTGTTATGGGCTATTTCCTTGGAAGAATACTTAAAATTTGATGGAGCGGCATTTGAGGAGTCGGGTTGAATCGAGAATTAACGTTATTGCACAAAAGAGGAGCCAATGGCCACAGTATTGGCGACACATCCATCAAATGGTTTCGGCCCCGACGGTTTGCAAGCCAGAAATTATAAAAAGTTCTAGAGTTGGATGGATAACTCCTTGCTCGAGTTTGTGGGAAAAAGCTTTTCAAGAGGGGATATTTGACCGAAGTGCATGCGAAGCATTCCTCTGCCTCATTCCGAAGGTTCAAAATCCAACTTTCATTTCACAATTCCGGCCAATTTCGTTGTGTAATGTTACTTATAAATTATTACAAAGTGCATTACCTTAAGGCTGAAAGAATATATGCCCAAGTTGATAGCGCCAACACAATCGAGTTTCATCAAGGGACGGGGCCCCCAAGATAACATTCTAGTGATTCAAGAATTCTTACACTCTTTGCGCAATAAGAAAAAGAATAAGATTGGTTGCATGGTTCTAAAACTGGATCTTGAGAAGGCCTAAGGTAGAATAAGTTGGAGTTTTTTTGGAGGGAACATTGAGAGCTTTCAACTGCGCGGAGAATATTACGAAGCTCCTTATGTTTTGTGTGACGAGTGCATAGACAAAACTTCTTCGGAATGGCGAACCACTTGAAGCTTTCAAACATGGTTTTAGACTAAGGCAAGGATATCCCATATCCCCATATCTTTTTATTCTTTGCATTGAAAGACTCGCCTATCTTATAATCGAGTCGGTAAATGGTAAAAAGTGGGAACCAATAAAGACCGGGAATGCACAACTGGGGCAAATCGAACATACACCATATAGGTTAAGGAGCAAAGTGGTGATAAAATTAGTTTAAGGGGCAACGCGCAAAAGTGCCCATAGGTTGGGGGCTTGATGTTTTTATCCCTAAATTCTTTACAAACCGTCTTATTTTATTTTCTCTTATTAAAAGTAATTTACTCATATCTTTGGTTATTTAAGAGTTTATAAGAAAGTCCATTTAGTTTTAAATTGTAATTTCGTTCAAATTTGGAATTGATGTTAATCACAATCAACGTATATATTCTTGATAAGGGAAGAGCATATTATGGCGTGCATGCGAAGATTCTTTAGGACTACTGAGGAGCGAGTTATGATAAGGGTTATCATCACTTTTGGGCATTATGGGGAAACCCAAATCGTATCCACGCCTGGGAAAAGGCGAAATACCAAGGAAAATCGCCACTTTCATTGTCGTGTTTCTCTAAACGTGGAGCGATAGGAATGAAGGTGGGCTGCTTCATATGCGAGACGATGGAGGGTGTTATTGGCTATTTCCTTGGATGAAAACTTAAAATTTGATGGAGCGGCATTTGTGGAGTCGGGTTGAATCGAGAATTAACGTTATTGCACAAAACACGAATAAAGACTGAATAGGGCTCGCCAGAAATCTCGTGGGAGCTGCTAATGAGGAAACATGTTTTTTTGTTATTGGCTGTTAAGGTGGCGATTACAACTGGATTAGAGCAAGTCATTCTTGAGGGCGATTGTTTATGGTTATCTATAATATCAAAGCAAACTAGGTGCGAAGCAAGATAGGGACATATTATAAGTGATTTGTGATTGCCTTTTCGAAACAGAAAATCATTACATGTTCCAATAGGTTTGTCGCGAGATTCGCGACGTTGCGCAAAAAATTGCACGAGAGAGACACATACGTGAATTGCAATTAGCTTGCGACTGATTAGTTTATTTCCTTTTACGCTGTCCACTACAAGAAAAAAGGGTCATTCGTGACCGCCCGGGCGGTCGCGAATGACCCATTTCCGGTCGCGGATCGTCATCCGCGACCGCTGGGCGGTCGCGGATGCCCGGTCGCGGATGCCCTCGGTCGTGGACGTCATCCGTGACCGCTCGGCGGTCACGACAGTCATCCGCGACCGCCGAGCGGTCACGAGACGTACAAACTCGTTGATATTAACCCACGATGGTCTCTCACAACCAACGAGCCTTTTATTTTTGCCAATCAGGCCCTTCAGTCGTACTACGCCCCGTATCCACAACTTACGAATGGTCGACCAGGTCAAAATGGATGGATGGCTGTATCTACTAAACCGGCTAGGCACGTGATCGACATGTCGTCACTAAGTGATTCCAGCGACACAGAAATAGGGATGCCAGCGGAAGTGTTCCAAGAGAACGCATCTGTAGGAATTAATATGTTCGTAGACTTTAGAGCATTTGATATGGATATACAATTGGGGTGGGCAAATGAGTTTGAGATCGTCGAAGATGTACAAGATAGAAGAGAAAAAGAAGCTGAAGAGGAAGACGAAGAAAGTGAAAACGTGGAGCTAACTAGTGATACTGAATAGTTCAAGTGTTTTGTAATAATTTAAAACATTACTTTGTGACGCACTTTATTTGTAACGATTTGGTAGTGTTGTAAAAGACATTACAATAATGAAAATTTAACAGTCAAACATTACAATAATGAAAATTTAACAGTCCAACATTACAATAATGAAAATTAAACAGTCCAACATTACAATAATGAAAATTTAACAGTACAACATTACAATAATGAAAATTTAACAGTCCAACATTACAATAATGAAAATACAACTAATCATCATCCGAACTATCATCCAACCCACATCCATTCCCGTCATCATCCTCCCCATCATCCTCCCCATCATCCTCCGCATCATCCTCACCACTCCCAACACCATCCTCAACACCCAGTTCCACATAATCGTCAGTCTGCAATGACGCCATAATATCATCGACATCGACGTCATCATCGTCATCAGAGTACTCCTCGATATACGCAGGCCTATCGGAAGAACTAGGAGCAAATGGATCTGGCCTACGACGCGGCATACGAACCGGTGGAATCACAGCTCCGTTCCTACGTGCATGCCCCATGAATATAGAATCTGATATCGGTGGAAGGTCCACGTTCACCTTCTCATTAAGCAAGCATCTCCATAGCTCCATAGTGGCTTTCATATCAGTCATCCTTTGATCACTGCGATAGATAGTGCGGTCATTCTGTGTTTGTAATTCGTCGATGCAGGCCTGTGAATAATCTTCTTGTTTCCTGTATTTAATGCTGAACGCCTCCGGGCGTGCATCCCTCGGCAAGCCTTTCGCCTTCCCCTTCTTCACAGGACCAAATGCCTCGGTCCAACAGTCGGGATCGAACACCGGGAGCTTAGCTGGGCGGGGATATCTTTCCCTCACTAGTTCCATGTACTTTTTCTGCATTAACATCTGAAAGAATCAGTACTTATATTGGAATAAATAATTTAAAAGGAGTATGCGGTTGAAATAACTTACATATTGCGCTTTCGCCACAGCATCTACCCAAGTCCGCCGAGCTGGAACTCCTGTGTTACCGCCCGTCCCCTTCACCCGCTGCGTGTGACCACGTCTATAGGCCTCATCATATCGAATAGGGTCTTTTCGTGTTCGGTCCTCCTCAGCCTACACATTTCAAGAAAGAGTACGTCAAAATTGGCTTACGCATATATTAAGATTACTTAATTACACCCATATTGTTAATTTTCATAATTCATACCAGCAAACGTCTGAGCTCCTCTAGGTCGCGGGATCCACCAAAAAAAGTGGGAGGTGCCTTCACCCCCTCAATTGGCTCCTCGCCTCCTCTCCTGTTTTTCTTAGACTTATGCGACAGCTCTTGATGATCCTCAGTGGCCCAATGCTTAATCGCCGCCGCCTCTAACCCGTCGTGCATCCAAGTTTTGTCTTTTCCGGCCCATTTCGGATCCACAACCCTCTCAAAGTATTGTTTCTTCGTGTTGTAAATCAAATTCTTATAACACAACTTCGCCTTCGTTTCGTAGGCCCGTTGTACTGCGTGTTTTTCTCTCTCACGAACACCATATATTTTCTGCCAAGTAATAAATTTCGATTTATGA
This sequence comes from Linaria vulgaris, assembly GCA_948329865.1. Classification (NCBI taxonomy): domain Eukaryota; kingdom Viridiplantae; phylum Streptophyta; class Magnoliopsida; order Lamiales; family Plantaginaceae; genus Linaria; species Linaria vulgaris. The sequence continues at coordinate 80,691,299 of OX415252.1, forward strand.
ATATATTAAATTAAATAATATGATATAGTTGTGAAATAATTCCTCACCGTAAATTTAACAAACATTTTGCCTCGCACAGTTTCGGGCATCGTCAAGTAGGTAGGCCAGAACTCCTTCATGAACAGTCTGATCAACTCCGTGATCGTAGTCGCAACCTCGTTGCTAGAGGGGTTCATAAACAGGCCACGAGGACACAATTTAATGATCTGCCTTTGTTTCGGGTCATTGGGTTGTTGTGCACCTTTGGAGGTGCCTCTTGGTGGGCGCTGTTGCGTGACATTGAATACTCCCGATGCTGGAGTATCACTTGGCCTCTCGCTCGGGCCAGCTCCGGTGGAACCAGCGGAAGATGGTGCTCTAGCCCTAGATCCAGATGCAGTCGGTGCGGCATCGGGCACGGCATCGGCATCAAAAGAAAGTCGGCGCTGTAGTAAAGGCGTCAACGATGTAGACGCGTTGGGGATTGCGGCATCGCAACTACGTCCGCCACGTGTGATAACTATACGAGGTCCAAGACTACCTCGCCCACTAGCAGTAGGGGGAACATCGGGAACATCAGGAACATCCGCATCATCAGGAACATCAGAAACATTTGAACATTGTTGACCACTGCCAACCCGACGACGACGACTGCCTCCCATATCGAATATATGCTAGAAAACTACGAGAAATTATCTAAGTTAGATGATTCAAAGAGATTCTCTAAAATTCAGTCGTTACTAAGTTATAAAGATTCCTTAAAGATCATTTGTACTAAGTTAAAAAGAACCCCTAAAGATTATTTGTTCTAATATATAAAGATTTTGTAAAGGCATTATTTCTAAGTTATAAAGTTCCATAAAGGCGTTATTTCTACAAAAAAAACATTAACCAATAATTTGACATGCATTTAAACTAATAGTTTAACATTAAATTACCGCGACGAATAATAATACATTAAATTACGTAAACTAACAATTTAATATTAAATAAAGATTCTCTAAAGGCATCATTTCTAAGTTATAAAGTTCCCTAAAGATCATTTGTACTAAGTTATAAAGAACCCCTAAAGATTATTTGTTCTAATATATAAAGATTCTCTAAAGGCATTATTTCTAAGTTATAACTTCCCTAAAGATCATTTGTACTAAAAAACATTAACCAATAATTTGACATGCATTTAAACTAATAGTTTAACATTAAATTACCGCGACGAATAATAATACATTAAATTACCTAAACTAACAATTTAATATTAAATAAAGATTCTCTAAAGGCATCATTTCTAAGTTATAAAGTTCCCTAAAGATCATTTGTACTAAGTTATAAAGAACCCCTAAAGATTATTTGTTCTAATATATAAAGATTTTCTAAAGGCATTATTTATAAGTTATAAATTCCCTAAAGATCATTTGTACTAAAAAATATTAACCAATAATTTGACATGCATTTAAACTAATAGTTTAACATTAAATTACCGCGACGGATAATAATACATTAAATTACCTAAACTAACAATTTAATATTAAATAAAGATTCTCTAAAGGCATCATTTCTAAGTTTTAAAGAACCCCTAAAGATTATTTGTTCTAATATATAAAGATTCTCTAAAGGCACTATTCCTAAATTATAAAGATTTCCTAAAGGCATTATTTCTAAGTTTGACATTAATAAAAATAAACTTATAATTAAACAATTAAAACTATTACTAAAACATTAAATATAAAACATAATTAAAAAACATAATTAAAAAACTAGAAAGATAAATATTTAAAAGAGAGAGAGGAGAGAACTTACAAATGTGAGGAATGAGAGAGGAGGAGGGGGGTTTATATAGAAAACCCCCCTCCCATCCGCGACCGCCCAGCGGTCGCGGATGCCAGTAGGCAGGAATTGTCCCGCCTAGTGGCGTCCGCGACCGCTGGGCGGTCGCGGACGAGTGGCATCCGCGACCGCCCGGCGGTCGCGGACGCCATGGCGGGCAAAATCCCGCCCACTGGCATCCGCGACCGCCCAGCGGTCGCGACGAGTGGCATCCGCGACCGCCCGGCGGTCGCGGACGCCACTTGGCGGGCCATAGGCGGGAAGATCCCCGCCTATGGATTCCCGTGACCGCTGGGCGGTCACGGTGTTGTTTACCGCGACCGCTGGGCGGTCACGGTGGCATCCGCGACCGCCGGGCGGTCACGGATGCTCGCGACCGCCCGGCGGTCACGAGCCGGCGGTCACGAATGACCCCGGATTCTTGTAGTGGTCCTTTTGTCAACTATTACTGAGCATGGTCATTGTTTGGTTCTCAGAAACATTTCGGATGACAAGCATGTAAGGTTTTGAGCATGTTTTCGCTCTTTATATAAAAGGGTAATGTTTGATTCACAATAATAAAAGAAATATATACTCGGGGGAAAAGTACACTGCCCTCATCTCCCGGCAACATTTCAATTTTACTACATAATCTTTAAAAAGTCGTACATATTTTCCATGAAAATTATAGTACTTTATCTAGATTTTCCTATGCCTTATTAAGAAAAAACACTAACTGCGGGGCAAAGTGCAAAATATAAAGTAATCCATTTCGCCCTTATTTTTTATATGTATTTCCTTTCTGTGAAAATATAGTGGAGATGCAATTTGAGTAAACGCACATCACAACTTAATTACTGGGAGTATGAAAAGTAGGTTAGTGAAAAATTTTCGAAAGACAACATTTTAACAAGGTCGAATAAAATCCTAAACTTGTTACAATTTGTCATGCGAGCCTTTTACTTTAATTTAATTTATTTTCATATTGGTTATATATGAGTTTTAATTTCTACTACCTCACAAAACAACGAACATAACAACAACAAATAATCAATGGTTCCAATGTGTAGACACGACATAATAATTTAGAACAAATATAACAAATAATAATCCCAACTACCAATTAAATCATGCTAACATTAAGAATCTCATAATATTTAGCTACTCAAAGATTATGTAAAGAGTTTATTAACATCCCAATCCAAATATTCAAATTTATGTAGATTATTGAAAAACAAAGAAAAAAGCATAGATACTTTTTTTGATCGGCAAACAATCACTACAAGGAAAAAGGGTCATTTGCGACTGCCCGGGAGGTCGCGAATGACCCTTTTTCCGGTCGCAGATGGTCATCCGCGACCGGCCGGCGGTCGCGGATGACCGGTCGCGGAAGACCTCGGTCGTGGAGGTCATCCGTGACCGCTCAGCGGTCACGGCAGTCAACCGCGACCGCCGAGCGGTCACGGCAGACATCCGCGACCGCCGAGCGGTCACGACAGCCATCCGCGACCGTCGGGCGGTCACGGATAAGATTTAAACCATCCTGGAATCACAAGAGAAAGGATCATGACAATTATTAGTGTTTTTGCATTTAAGTGATTCATACATATAACCATCACTCCATTGAGATACGATACTTGGTTCGTAATTTATACTTACCATTTTATTATTACTTGATTCGTGCACATGCGACAAAGTTGGATTTAGGTGTAACATTTTTGTGTTGATTTATATTCTATTTTATTACATCCTAAGTGCCCACCACAATCCATCTGATGTTTAATCTCCTCGTAGTTGATTGATCTGTCGGCAAAAGTGATAGTTGCCTTTCGCATCTGCTCTGGGGTCTGCCCTCCTCTCATGTTGGTCTACGCCCTCCGTAAAACCGTCTGATGCACTACTGACTCCCAATGCTCTATTTCTTTATTCTCCACAACATCGTTCATCTAGGTATTCTGACGACTCGCCCACTTAAGATCATACCTCATGTCATAGAAATTCTTCTTCGTGGTGTGTATCAACTCCTTATACCTCTTCTTAGCCTTCGTATCTTATGCCTTATGTACTTTACTCCAATCTCTCTGACGAATCCCATATGTATGCAAAAAAATAATTAAGTTTTTAAGATTATTCGTAGTTTGTTTTATGATATATCATACACTAAATTAAATTAAATTATTATGTAATAACTAGTAACCGTAAATTTCTTCCACATATCATCTATAATCTCCTGGGGCATCTGCAAGTAGGAGGGATAAAACATGTTCAAAAATTGTTTGATGTGATATGTGATCATCGTCGAAACCGAGGAGCTCTTTTGAAAGAGCCCCCGATGAATCAAGGTAATGATCTATGGCCTCGGCTGATCCTGGGTACCGTAGCACCTCTAGAGGGTCCCCTACTCGAACGCTCATTCATGCATGTGGATGCTCCGGCTACTAGAGTCCCGGTCGGCCTAACACTCGGTCCAACTTCGGTGGACGCTACTAATGGTGGTCTATGTACACTAGGCCTAGATCCAGGCGATGTATAGGGCATCTGGCGCGATGATGGTGCAGCATGCTGTAGAGGAGTAGATTTTGTAGATCCATCATGCGACCCACAACCTCGGGTCTAGAATGGTGGCTTGGCTAGAGCGCGACGCTGAGCATCGACGACGGTCTCCCTCGCGGCGGCGCTGACTGGAGTAACCCCCCATGGGTAAAAAGTATCTGAGGTTCGAAACTACCTTTACCACCATGACCACGACACCTTTTCAAAGGGGGGAGGGCACTGTTAGTCTAACGTGGCCGACGTGTAGGACTGTCCGACATGTCGACTATACATACACTACGAACTAAGTAAAAATATTAAAGTTAGATCATTGAGAGGTTATAGAGACTTTCTAAGATATATCTTTACTAAGTTATCGAGATTCCCAAAAGGCAAAGTCAAGGTTTAACAATCAACAATTATACGACTTGTAGAGATTACTAAAAATAGCATCATCTCTTAGTTACGTTATGGAAATTCCTTAAAGGCGTAGTCGTAGTTTCTACAGATTCATAAGGATCATGTGTTCTAAGTTATTTAAAAATTAAACATAATACATATTAAAACTAAACTAACAATTTAAAATTAAATAAATTAATTAAAATAAAAATTTAACATTTTAAAATATTACAAAAACATTAAATGTAACACTTGTAAAGTTTAAACTAACAATTTTACATTAAATAAAACTAACAATTTAGCAGATAAAAGTAATATTAAACCATTAAGACATAAATCGAGAAAAAGCGAAAAAACTTACAATTATCCGAAGTCACGGTTGTCGGTCGGTAGCAAAGGGAGAGAGAGAGAGAGAGAGAGAGAGAGAGAGAGAGGCGGGGGGAGAGGGAAATGAGTGTGAGAAATGAGGACCGCCCAACGATGTTAACAACGGCTCGGGGTTAAGGGTTGCGACAGCCTAGCGGTCGCAATAGGTGCCTTTTGGCTAGATTTTTTGCCGCCAGAGGGTTGCGACCGCCAAGCGGTCGCGGCAAGGCGTGGTGACCGCATGGCGGTCGGCAAGGCCTGTGGCAAGAGGGCAGTGGCCAAAGCCCCATTTTTCTTGTAGTGAATAAAATGCAAGTCTATAATGAAAATATCTACTATTCAACATAAACTAAAAGTACAAAAGAAAATACTGAAAGTACGAATGTATCAAACATATTAAATAAGAATATTACAAAATTTTATAATTCAATAATATTACTATAGCTTAATTAACATCAAGTTCATTTTTTTATTGTTTAACTACGTCTTATTATTTGACGAAGTTGTCCGCATAAAGTGTCTGATACTTGTCCATGTTTTTTATTTAATTATTAATTAAGATACATCACATGGCATATACGAGACACGTATACGAAGTGTATCCGAGATTTATTCATATTTGATACGTGTTAGATATGAATACGAGCAACTTTTAAATGTATCCGTACAATATAGACCCTCACAAGTCACACCCAAACCCTCAATCCACCATCTTAATGTAAGGGGTGTTCACAATCCGCTTGAGACACTTAGTTAATATAATTAGACCGATATGCAATAATGTAATGTCACTTATAATTACACAAGTCGTGCTTATATTTTGATTAGCTAGTTAAACTTCCACCTTTCCTGTATTCACACCTTCTTTATTTAAGTTTAGGTATATTCTGGATTTCAGCAAACTAGATCGATGAGATATATGTGCGACATTATCCCGTGCGTGATATTTTTTTTTCTTACTAGAGAAGCATTTGCCTTTTTTCTCTTTGGGAGTTTGGGCAACTCGGAACAGCCTTTGTTTCGATATATAGGACACATAGAGCACCTTGTGAAGTTGTTGAGAGTGTTAATGTTAAGGCTTGGCGTTGGATTAAGACGAGGGAGAGGAATTTTACTTATACGTTTCTTGAATGGTTTTAACGACCTACTTGTTGTGTTTTGTTAAGATGATAAAATAATTCAATTTTGCAGCGGTTTCTATTTATAGAAACTTTTCATAATTCAGTTAGTTAGTAGTTAACTTATTAATTTAAGAAGCTGACAGAATCCAATTAGAACTCTAATTTTCTCCTTGTAATTTTCTTTCTTGTAATTCTTTTCCATCCAAGTTAGTAACTGAACCAATATATAGTTACTCACGCGCACACACACATTCAATTAGTTCATTCAGTTTTATAATTTTCTCTCTTCAACAGCAATAATAATATTTTTTCTTCTTCATTTTTACAAGCTCGACTGTAAATCAATGGCGATTTTATTTCTCCTCTTTGCAATGGCATTCGTAATACATTTCTTATACACGTAATAAAAAACATCTTGCTTATCGGGGGAAAAAAAACATTTCCTTTTTTTTTCTTCTCGATTTGTACCAAGCTTTACGTTTTTTAAACTTTAAGGAAACCATTCGACTATACAGTAGTGCGGTCAAATTAATGAAGCAAAACATTAGTTAAACGAAATTTTTAAAATATTAAGTCATATCCTTTATTTCGAAACGCACTATATGAGTTGATGATGACGGACGAGGGCTTGAGAACAGGAGAAGAATCAATCTAAAGATATGCAAAGACAAGTCTATCGTGCCACATCACAAATGATCCTCAACAAGAAGTTAAAATCACTTGGTTTGTAGCTGTCGTTTTACTACCGGTGGAACTAATATTAAAATTGTGGATAGTTTTTTGAGATTTTGAAACCTTTCTTCCTATTAGCATATATTCAAATCAAGCTTCTTACACGAGGACAATTTTAATAAGTAAAATCATTGAATTCTTGGTCTAGACTAACATGAAGTCTTCCCATAAGTCCAAACAAAAAGAGCGTAAATGTTCAATGTGTGAATACCTCCCGGATCGTTAATCAACTCATCATTTGAAACACGTCTCTGCAATCTTGTTCATTAGATTTAGTCTCATGGAGTGTTTGCACAAAATAAATAATGTTGAGGGGAGGACATTTCACCTTGTGAAAATTTAGGAGTCACTTTGTGAAAAGCCCAAACGTTGGGAACGTAATTTACCCTATTAATGTTATTTTTTTTTTGGCTTTGAGGATTGCCAAACCAATTGTATTGGGTATACGTAGTCAAGGTACATTAATTAAAGTGTGACAAATGTCTTGAGACAAATTACTTGCAATGGTACAATTTAAGCCAAGGAAATACATTGTGTTTAATTTGACAATATATCGTGTATTACTGACGAAGTGCGAAATTATAATGATGTGAAAATCAATCTATTACAAACTATGTCTGATAACACTAACACTAGTTATAGGTAGACTTTAGTCTCGAACACCTCAGAGTAAGGCTAGGATGTTCACACGATGTCGAAGGAGAAGATATTTCGAATCCAGGCAGATAACGAATATCTTCTATGTCGGGATATGGCTAACATCGAGGGTCTAGCCATATCGGGGGTAGGTATGTCGTTGGTATATATCAGGTAAGTATATTGAATAAGTTTATCGGATATGTATATCAAAGGGTACTCAATATCGAATATGCGTATTCGATATGCAGATGAAGAGTGTAGGGTAATTAATGATACTTGCATTGATTAGGGAAACTCAGATATATACAGGCATCGGGATGTGGGGACCGCACCCGTAATTCTCGTGTACATTGTACCATATCGAATATGAAAATTCGATATCATTATGTATATCGGGTGCCATCCCCGATATACGATCGGTGGGTAATTAGGCGGACTGGTCCAATACGTATATTACCCATATCATGTAGTAACTCTAGTTTATGAGTTATCATTGTAAATGATAATTTATAAACTAAATAAAATTTGTAATAGCAGTATCTCTTGTCCCCGTAGTTCACATGTAGGAGCTCAGATACGTGAATTCTATTTGGAACAATGGCGGATCCGCAATATAATTTATCGTAGTGTCGAGGCCCGCATTTTAATTATGATCGAGATCCCTTCGTGTGTAGGGTTGTATCTCATAGCATGGTATCAAAATTATTTCGATGTTCATTTATATCAAATATGTTTGATATTGAGTTTCTTATCTCTAATCTTGATTTCAACATTGTTTGCCATAAATGCGGAGTTCAAGCTCCTGATGTCTATAAATAGGCAGTGAGAGAAGAGAGAAAATTTATTTATCTTTTAGTGAAAGCATACCTCTTCCGGCAAAGGTATATCAAATGTATTCGATATAGATTTCGATATAGTCTTTCGACTTGTATCCCGATATTAATCTCGGGAATTATTCCAAGATTCGATATAGGCTGTATATTGAATCTATTCCCGATATATATGAATATTATTTTCGATAGTCTCGTGCGCATATTGAAATTTTTTGTACTTAGCTTACTTTATGACAGTTACTTAGTTTGATTGATTTGACTAACTTTTCAGTTTTGTTTGTCATATTCCCGTGACCTGAATTCGTCGAGCCTGAAAGATTATTAATTTCGTCATTAACGGTTTGTGAGACGGCAATGGCTGGAGCAAGAGATGTCGATATGTCGCATGACAATGCTGCATTTGTTCCTGGTGTGGAACGTGTAGGTGACAGTGGTCGCCAACAGTGTCCTTACGATCTTATGTCCCCTGCGCACTCGTCTGGGATGATGGATTTGGACACGCTGGTAGATGGTTATGAAGGCGATGGGGATGAAGACAATAGGAATGAAGGCAAAGGCAAGGACTATGAGACCGAGACTGAGGAAGAAAAGGAAAATGAGTATGGTTTGATCGATTCGCCGGAGATGAAGAAATACAAGACAGCTACCTTGTATGAAGATATGGTGTCTCGTGTCCCTCACAACCTTGATGATTATCAGGCCGAGTATCATATTGATGGATACCGGATAAGATTCCCCGACTCGAGCAAGAAGATGCATAAGCCTCCTAAGGTTTAGGTCACGGTGAATGCTAAACACTTCGTAAATGGATTGCGGTTTCCTATCGACCCTTTGATTATCGATATTCTAATGTGTATCGGGGTTTTTTTGGGACAACTCTCCCTGAATTTGTTTGGTGTTATAGTGGCATTTATTTTGGTTATGAAAGTAATGGGGGCGCCGTGTGGTGTTAATGAGTTGTGGAAATTATTCATGGTCATTACGAACTAGAAAGCTAGTGACACTGGATTCTTCTTTGTGAGGTCGCGTGCTGGGAGAAAATTCAAGAAATCTACCCAAGGTAGCTATGGTTCCGGGGGGAAGGAACGAGTATTTCTTTGTTCAAGAGAGGACCGTTGGGGAGTTCAATGACCCTCCAGAGAAGTTGTCAAAGAAGAAAAAGATCGTGCAACCCACATCTTAGGAGCGCCAACGTGAGCTTCTAGCTTTCTTGACCTCCTGGTGGAGCATAAACATGATCACCTCAATCTCGTGTAAGAAGAAGTACTTCAGGGTGGTGGTATGCCTCCAAAGGCGTATGATAGCCCTTTCAGCTTTAGTACGTCTCCGATGCTCGTTGAGTTATTCTTTTTATATGCTTTATTATAAATAGTAGTTCTAACGTTCGATAATAACTTTGTTGTAGATCAACTCGTGATGAGTCATAGAGTGTTTGTTCTTACTTCAATGGCGAGCGGTGTAGAGGCGAGCCCTAGTGCCAAAGCGGCCATTGTCTACTAGAATACGTTGTACCTCGGTCCCCGAATTTGGTTGCTGGGATTATGATGGAGTCCACGTGAAGGTATATGATTCCCTTCAAGTCTTCTAGCCTGAAGAAGGTTTATGGGATGAAAGCTATTCCTATTGCGAATATCTCGTGGGTCGTGGGTCCTTGCCTCGCTCTTTTCACATACTTTTGCTTATGTGTGGGAGAGGAGAAGACTAAATTTCCACCTTCAATGTAGGAACGGGGTGATGAAGTATTGAATCTCATTCCCTCATCTACGCTCCTTATTACTGGATGAGGGAGAAGACGACCTCGCTTAGCGTAGGGAGGCTGCTCCTCTATTAACGGCGCTTTGCCTTCTCGACCATCGCGGATCACATATTTTTCCAGATACCCCATCTTCAACAACCTTTGTATCTCCTTCCGTAACTAGATGCAGTCATTCGTGCGATGTCCGTATGTGCGGTGATATAGACAATATTTGCCGATACATTTTAGTCGATTGGGCTCTCGAGCTACTTGGGGCCACTCATCACTCTATCGTGCCCCATGATTTCCAAGACTTCCTCCGGCTTAATAATCATGAGGGGCAAGGGTATAGGGCTTAAGTGTCGTCAAGGTCCATGCTTTTCTTCTCAGCTCTGGAAAGACTTGTCTTTTTTGGCTTCTTTGCGTGCTTTGGGTCTAGATGAGTCTGAGGCATGTATATTCTCCAGTTGTTCTTTTACTTTCTGGGCCTCTTCGCGGAGGATGACCATTTTGGCTCTTTGCATGAGGTCGTCTAGGCCCTTGACTCGGGTGTCGATCAGAGAGTCCGCAAAGTCTCCTGAGCGGAGGCCTTGCACTAATATCTCGGAGAGCATCGTGGGATCAATATGAGGGACATCGAATACTTCATCAGCAAAGCGTCGCAATAGTCTCACAAAATATCATTTTTCATTTGTTTTGCTACAAAAAGGTGACTAGAGGATTTGGGGCATCTTTGGTTGCAGGATGAACATCTAGGTTAGTTGCTCGAAGTTGTGGATTACTCCTTCGGATAGTGGGAAGTTCCTGTTAATGTAGATCAAATTACTCCGCACAGTATCGGTTCGAAAGCCGGAACTAGGTCCATGCTAGCCGTGTACTAATTAATGTGGTCTTGTGGATCACGACTAGTTTTGTCTCCTGCATGGATAGGTAGATTAATGGGCTTCATGTTGGGCGATATGTGGACCTGAGCTACCTCCGGGGCAAAAAGGGTTCCTCAGTGGACTATCTTTTCATGAGGATTCACGTCTTTTCCCGGGGACTGGACTTCTGATTTGAGGTTGTCGAGCAATTCTCATAAAGGTTCTGCTAATTCCTCAATATATCAACCGACTCGAGCGCGAATGGGCGGTCCAGATTTAGGGCTCCCTGATAACCCTTTAAGGGAAGCATTATCGAGGGCCCATCGAGGCCTCTAGGTAGGGGGAACAGGAGGGGTACGCGGCTCGTCGTTCGTCCCCAGGTGGAGCGGGCGTCGGTGGCTTACGAGGAAGGCGTCCCCTTCTGCGCGCGAGGACCAGAGGCGGTTCTCCTCGTCGTGGCCTGGGAGGGACTCCACAACTGTGTTCATCTTTTACGGAGGGGTTTGATATCTCTTGTTGGCGGGGAGCCTAGGGCTGTTAGGCGCGGGTTCATAACATATTTCCCATACAGTCCTTGAAGAGGCTTCGAGGGATTCGTATAACGTTAGGTGCTTCTGAGGTCCTGGTGAGGGAGGGCCCTAACGATGAAGGGAGTTTTGGGCTACATCCCGATTGGTCCACCGATCCTTTCTATGGACGATGGTTCACCATGGCCATGATATAAGAGCACTTTTTTTTTCGTGTTTGTTGCTCTTAGTTCCTCCTTTGTTTTGGTTTTTCTCAATTTTCTTTAAGGGCACCATGGTGTTCCCACAGACGGCGCCACTGCTGATAAGATTTCTCCTTTGTATTTTTTTTTCTAAAAGGTGGTCAGAACACTTGTGCTTAGTTAGGAAAAGGCCAGAAAGGGGAATTTTATGAGAGAGCCGATGATTGGAGGCAAGTGCATTGAGAATTTATAGAGAGAGCTCTTTATATGTTAAATTTGTGTGGTCTATTTCTGAATAATGTCTTTCTTTTATACGGGCAGAGAAGGCTACTCGAACCTATAATAGCTGTGAAACATAATGACCACATGTTATGGGGGGAGGCGCCTAAGCCGCTCCCTGACGTCGTGGAAGGCCTCGTCGGGCCAACCCGGCGAGGTGTCGCAAGAGTCCTATACGAACGTGGCCAAGATTGAAGATTGAAAGAATAGTTGTGTAGGACTATTTTGTACTTGTAATTTGTTTAAGTTATTTGTGAGTTATTTGGGGTGGGGCGTTGGGCCCCACCCAAGCAGTTAGCATCCTTATGTAGCCTGTTGTTGGCATGATTTCTGAACTTGTATAAGTACTTATGTCAAGAGAAGAAAAGAAAGTTGAAAAGCAAAGCATTGTTCTTGTTATTGTAATTCATTAGTAATTCTTGATATTGACATCTAGTAGCAATTCCTATTCATGTGGAAATGGTGAATGATTGTTACGCTCTCGGTTAATTATGTTGTTGGCTATCGTTATTGTTGGATGATTGTGTTGTTGGTTAACGTTATTGTTGGTTAATGCTGTTGGTGAATTCTATTGCTGCTTAAAGTGATTGTTGGCTTACGTGAGTTATTGGTGGAGTAGCCTGTGGAGGGCTATTAGCCGCACGGGACCCTTTTATTCGAATAATCAAAAGACGCCCCGTGACAGGTGGTATCAGAGCCTCGGCTCCTGGTCCATCGAGTTGAGGCAATGTCGGGTGATGCGACGTATTCGTTGCCGGCTCCCGCCGAAGGTGCAAGGCGGCAAGCCAAAGAGCAACTTGCGGCTCTCAAGGAGTGGAGCGTGCAAACTGGGCCGAGGATAGAGGCCTTAGAGATAGATGTGGAGATTCTGAAGGGTGAGAATCAAGACTTGACTTCTCAGCTCGAACAGAATAGGGATCTGGCCAAGGAACTTACGGTTGCCTTGGAAGCACAGAGGGCAAGGGCTGATGCCCAAGAGGAGAAGTTGGACGCTATGAATCAGACGTTGATGACTCTCCAACGTGCTGTGAATAATGGGCCGTCTGGAGCCCAGGAATCGGGTACGAGGGCCCGAATTCCCGAACCTCGACTATTCGAGGGCACTAGAGACGCTAAGATTGTCGACAATTTTCTTTTTGACCTGGAGCATTACTTCGACCACTGTCGAGTCGATGATGATCGACAGAGAGTGACAACTGCGGTTGGCTACTTGGCGGAAGATGCCAAGCTTTGGTGGCGTAGGTTGTGGGAAGATATACAAGCAGGTCGAATCTTAGTGGACACGTGGGATAGGTGGAAGGAACTGTTCAAGCAACAATTCTTTCCCGAAAATGTGGATTATAATGCTCGTCGAGCATTGAAAGAACTGAAGCACACCGGGTCGGTGCGAGAGTATGTGAAAGCCTTTTCTGCTCTCATGTTGGTGATACGAGACATGTCCGAGAGCGACAAATTGTTCACATTTATGGAAGGTTTGAAACAGTGGGCAAGACTAGAACTTCAGCGTCAGCGAGTGGGCGACTTGCGTTCGGCCATGAGTGCGGCCGAATGCTTATCAGATTTCCATGGTATGGAAAGAGAACCAAGGAGGGACAGTCGCCCGACTCCGGGTCTCCCAACCCCTAATGTTGGCGGGGGACGTGGGGTGCCGAGCTACGGGAGAGGGGCGGGAGCCCGCCCCACCGCTAGTCAGACAAGTAACAACAGGGGCAAGGCCCCCATAGAGGGGCGCCCATTTACACAACAACGTCCGCCTGTCTGCTTTTGGTGTCAAGGTCCGCATTTTGTAAGAGACTGTCCGAAGAAACAATCTCTTAATGCGTTGGTTAGGAGTTTGCCGGATGCTCCGCCTGGGGCAGGGGTGGACAACCCGGCTTTTGAGGATCAGGAGGGGGATGCGATGGGCAATGCCCAGGCTCCGGAAGGAGACGAGAACCTCGGGGCATTTTCGCACTGGTGCAATGCCCTCTCACACCAGTTGGCAAAGAATGCTAAGAAGGATGTGTATATCCCGCCCAAGAAGCGAAAGGGACTGATGTACGTAGATGTGAAGATCAATGGTAAGCCGCTCCGAGCCATGATCGACACGGGAGCTACACACAATTACTTAGCTAGTTCCGAAGTGGCGCGGTTGGGGCTAGTGACTGAGAAGGGAGTCGGAAGGGTCAAGGCGATTAACTCTCCTGCCCAACCAATTGCGGGTATAGCAAAATCCGTACTGCTCAAGATGGGGCCGTACGAAGGGCGAACCGATCTGGCGGTCGTCGCGATGGATGACTTCAAGCTTATCTTAGGGCTTGAGTTTTTGAGGGATACAAGGACGGTGATAATACCGTTTGCCGACGTATTGTTAATGATGGGGAAGAACCCATGCTTCATCCCCACCATCGTAGATCGGACAGGGAGGGAGAATCTGTCGGCTATCCAGTTTGAAAAGGGGTGCAAGCGTCAGGAACCGTCATTTTTGTGCTCCCTTAATCTGGAGGAAGTCGAAGGGACCACCGGTCCAATCCCGGAACCGGTGAAGCAAGTTATTCAAGAATTCGAAGACATTATGCCGGAAGAGCTGCCGAAGAAGTTACCGCCTAGGCGGTCGGTTGATCACGAAATTGAGTTAGTGCCGGGCACGAAACCGCCCGCTAGGGCACCGTACCGACTGGCCCAGCCAGAACTTGAAGAATTGAGGAAACAACTTAAGGAGCTATTGGATGGAGGTCTCATCCAACCGGCAAGATCGCCATATGGGGCGCCGGTCCTTTTTCAGAAGAAAACAGATGGATCCCTACGCATGTGTTGCGATTATCGGGCGCTGAATAAACTCACAGTGAAGAATAGATACCCTATTCCTCTTATTGGAGACTGTTTTGACAGACTAAGTCTCGCCAAGTATTTCACGAAGATTGATCTGAGGTCCGGGTATTGGCAGGTACGGATCAAAGAAGGGGACGAAGCGAAGACTACTGTCGTAACGAGGTACGGGGCCTTTGAATTTTTGGTGATGCCGTTTGGGTTGACTAATGCCCCAGCTACCTTCTGTACGATGATGAACCAAGTGCTACAGGGGTACATCGATGAGTTTGTCGTGGTATACTTGGACGATATTGTGATCTATAGCGAGTCCTTGAGCAAACACATCGAGCACTTACGAAAGGTGTTCCTTCGCTTGCGTGAGAATGAGCTCTACGCCAAGTTATCGAAATGCTCGTTCGCGCAGTCGACTATCAGTTTTCTAGGACATATCGTTGGACACGGAAGGATTCGGATGGACCCGAAGAAAGTACGGGCCATCGAGGAGTGGCAACCCCCACGAGACGTTTCTGGTGTTCGTTCGTTTCTGGGGCTTGCCAATTACTATAGAAGATTCGTGGAAGGGTATTCGGCTATTGCGAAGCCTCTTACGGATCTTTTGAAGAAAGAGGAGAAGTGGGAGTGGTCTGCGGAGTGTCAGACCGCTTTCGAGAAACTGAAGAAGGCAGTGACGACGGACCCCATTCTTGCCCTCCCCAATATGTCGAGGCCGTTCGAAGTGCAGACCGACGCGTCTGACTTCGCACTTGGAGGAGTTCTAGTGCAAGATGGTCACCCCGTCGCTTTCGAGAGTCGGAAGCTAGTGGATAGGGAGACAAGGTATACGGTGCACGAAAAAGAGTTATTGGCCGTAGTCCATTGTCTCCGGATTTGGCGGCATTATCTATTGGGATGTCCGTTCATCGTGAAGACGGATAATACGGCAGTGAGTTATTTCATGACGCAGGCCAACCTAACAGGGAAACAGGCCCGCTGGCAAGAGCTATTAGCAGAATTCAATTTCACGCTGGAATATCGCTCTGGCTCGTGTAACCAGGTTGCAGATGCCCTTAGTCGGAGAGCCGATTATGAAAAGATGGGTAGAGCAGCGGCATTGACCACGAGTTCTGTCGCCACGGATGTGAGGACGCGGATTCGGGATGCGTTACCAAGCGATCACTGGGCGGAAGTGATTATGAAACTGGTCGAAGCAGGGAAAGCTCGACAGTTTTGGATTGAGGATGGACTTCTGAAAACTAAGGGTAACCGACTTTATGTGCCTAAAAGCGGGAACTTGCGGAAGTTTTTGATGGCGGAATGCCATGATACCATGTGGGCCGGACACCCGGGGGAACAGCGTACATTGGCTCTTGTTCAACGAGCCTACTATTGGCCCAATATGGAGGACGACATAGACACTTATGTTCGCACTTGTCTTGTGTGCCAACAAGATAAGCCGGACCGTAAGAAAAAGGCGGGATTGTTGGAACCCCTCATTGTTCCTACAAGACCATGGGAAAGTGTATCGATGGATTTTATCTCTGGATTGCCTAAGGTGGGAGACTTAGGGACTATCTTCGTGGTGATCGATCGGTTTTCCAAGTATGCTACTTTTATTCCGGCACCCAAGTATGTATCGGCAGAGGAGACGGCACATCTCTTCTTCAAACACATTGTCAAGTATTGGGGCTTGCCGAGGGATATCGTCAGTGATCGGGATTCTAGGTTTACTGGTGTATTTTGGACGGAGCTGTTTCGACTACTCGGGTCAAAACTGAATATGAGCTCCGCTTTCCACCCACAATCTGATGGCCAGACGGAACGGTTTAACTCTATGTTGGAGGAATATCTTCGACATTTTGTTCATGGTTCGCAGACGTCATGGGTGAAACTATTGGATGTTGCTCAGTTGTGCTTCAATTCCCAAAAGAGCTCTTCTACCAACAAGAGTGCTTTTGAGATTGTCAATGGACAACAACCCCTGCTTCCACATACAGTGGATTCTGACCTATTTGCAAGGTCTTCTTTGGCGCAGGAGTTCTCGAAGGAGTGGGAAATGAATGTGGATATCGCAAGGGGGTATTTGGAGAAGGCACAACGACGTATGAAAAAACATGCGGATCAAAACCGTCGTTTTGCCGAGTTCAAAGTGGGAGATCTAGTGATGGCGAAGGTTCCCGACCCTCGCGCATCTAAGGCGTCTAGAGGGAAAGATTCTAGACTTATGCAGAAGTATATCGGGCCAATTCCTATCATCAAACGAATTGGAAAAGTGGCCTATCGTGTTGCTCTTCCTTCTTGGTGCAAAGCATATAATGTTTTACATGTTGGGTTGCTAAAGCCTTATTTTGCAGATCAGGAGGATGTTTCCCGCAACCCGCCGCAGCGGCCAGAAATGAAACTGAAAAATGTTGCGAAGAAAGTGCCGGAGGCCATTTTGGACCACCGAGTCTTGAAGACAAAGAAGGGCAACGTGGACGAATACTTGGTGAAATGGACCGGTTGCAGCAGTGAAGAAAACACTTGGGAAAGAGCCAGAACCCTTACGGCGTTCAAACATCTCATTCCGGGACAAAGCAGAGCGCCGAGGACGTCGCTAACTCAAGTGGGGGAGAATGTTATGGGGGGAGGCGCCTAAGCCGCTCCCTGACGTCGTGGAAGGCCTCATCGGGCCAACCCGGCGAGGTGTCGCAAGAGTCCTATACGAACGTGGCCAAGATTGAAGATTGAAAGAATAGTTGTGTAGGACTATTTTGTACTTGTAATTTGTTTAAGTTATTTGTGAGTTATTTGGGGTGGGGCGTTGGGCCCCACCCAAGCAGTTAGCATCCTTATGTAGCCTGTTGTTGGCATGATTTCTGAACTTGTATATATACTTATGTCAAGAGAAGAAAAGAAAGTTGAAAAGCAAAGCATTGTTCTTGTTATTGTAATTCATTAGTAATTCTTGATATTGACATCTAGTAGCAATTCCTATTCATGTGGAAATGGAGAATGATTGTTACGCTCTCGGTTAATTATGTTGTTGGCTATCGTTATTGTTGGATGATTGTGTTGTTGGTTAACGTTATTGTTGGTTAATGCTGTTGGTGAATTCTATTGCTGCTTAAAGTGATTGTTGGCTTACGTGAGTTATTGGCGGAGTAGCCTGTGGAGGGCTATTAGCCGCACGGGACCCTTTTATTCGAATAATCAAAAGACGCCCCGTGACACCACGTCATTGATTACAAGACTTACTCATAGATAACCATGCGCTTATGATAAGATCTTATTGAAGGGGCATGTCGTGTTACCCTTTACTTCGGGATACGAAGCCGTTCCTCCGAGGAGGCTCGGGTGTTTTTTGAGGTAGAGTAATAAATTTCGGAGTAAGAGTACTCTTCGTATTCATATGGTGGCCTAGTGATGTCATGGCCACGTTTATTTAGTATTACCAAAAGTATTTACATAATTAGAAATCGGACGTACTAGGAATAGCAATATATGTAAGATATGGTTGCGTCGTATCAAAAATAAAAATAAGAAATAAGAAACGTTTGCTGAATATTGCTTGATAGTTCTCACCATGAAATGAACATTTAAACACCTGACCGGTGACAAAACTCCCTTAGGTTGCGCGCCACTTCCACCCAATTTCAGACACACCAACACACCTAATATCATATAACATGTGTAAAAGCCAAATATAAAAATATATATAGCACGCGTTGTCTAACTAATTTCTTATGTCCCTACCCGCTCTCCGAAGTGCGAAATTACAAAATAACAAATAGTAATAGATAACAATAATAATTGGGGGGGGGGGGGGGGGGGGAGGGAGGAGGGGTCAAATCGCTTCCTTGTGCTCCATTATTTCTTTTTCTTTTTTGAAGTATCCTATCAGCATCTGCAGCTTTCATCTGTGCATGCCATTTGCTTCCAATAACGCCAAGACAAAAATATGAATAGAGAAAAAAGAGGGAGAAAGAATGTTTTTTTGTTTTTGCAATTATCAAGGCGATTGAGAGGGAATGTTAGCTAGCTTTTCTTCCCTTTAATTTAAAAAATCCCTGCAGCATGGTACCATTATAGTTCAATCACAGAATCATGACCTCCTAAGATTATTCCCACTTCTAATGCTTGTCCGTTTCCGCTTTCTCCTTTTTCTGCCTTCCTTCCAAACGCTACACTCCAAAAGCCACATTAACAACTCAGAAAGAAAAAGTTTTTCAAAGAGATATATGATTAACATAATGAATCCAACTAAATTCACGACCCAATTTCGCAACTAAACATCATGACATGCACCGTGCAAATATAATTGATGCAATGCAGCGAAAAGAAAAATAATTATATGAATAAGGTTTCTTTTGTTACGAACACACATGATATATATGGTACCTTGTTGAAATTCTATATTCCATATCGTTTGGGAATTAGTTTGGACTTTTGTAAATTAATATCTGGCTATCTTTCTCTAAAAATTTAAAAAGCCTTTTAATTAGCGAAAAATACAAGGTACTCTACTTCTGATATATCTTATAAAAAAGAAGTAACATGTTTAAAAACATAACATGGTTTCAGATTTGGTATTAGTCGAATTCTTAGAAAGGCAAACTCTTTAATTATATACATAAAATTGTGAAAGTGAACATTCAAATAAAAGTTGGTGAGCACCCACTAAAAGTGGCACCATTTTCTTCAGAAAAGCTAATAAAGGGGGGCCTTTGTGGACAATCGATATATGTTCAAAGCATCAATCCGACCTATTAATATTCCTCCAAACACACCCTTCCATGTGCTAGTTTTAAGTTTTAACCCCCTCTTTTGGACTTTATGCCAAACCATTTTCTTCCTTACCCTCCCCGCCACTTTAAACCCTCTCTACCCCAAACACGAAGTCATCATGTTACTTTGCAAGATTGTGCTCTTATCTTTTTCCCCTTGGATTTTATGTAATTCTCGCCGATTCTTACCCTAGTTCTTCTTTTCTTGATAAACCAAACACCCTATAGTAAATAATTCTATCGGCCACTCCCTCTTCTATATATAGAGATAGCGAAGAAGCTAGCCATGCATAGTTCAAACTCATCACCTCACCTTAAATTTTCTTGAACAACGTATCTTCACTTCATAAAGTTCTCAATCCTTTTTGGAATAAAATGGTGAGGGAAGCCGATTATCGTTGTGGCGGTGGTGTGACTCTTTCCTCCATTGCTTTACTTCAAGAGAGGTTTAGGCAATTGGAGAAGTTGAAGGAAATGAGACAAGAGAAGGAACTCATGATGAAAATGTTATCGGAATCTGAACGATTATATACTACTAGTCCTCCCATGATACACTATGAGCCACCACCCTCCAAACCGTTGTTAGGCTCCGAGCTATTTTTTATCCCCCCGAGTAAGCCACATTGCCATCTTTCTTTATCACTCCAGCCGGATTTACAAATTAGGCACGATATTTCACCAAAGGTTGAAGGGTCTCCATCACCAAATCTCGGTAAATCGTGGTTAATCGCTGATGCAACAAGCTCTATTTGTTATTTACCAATAAATAAGCTTCGAACTTTTGATCACTCTGATGTAGATACTTCTCTCCACCTTTGAAACAAACAATGCACGTATTACGTATGCTCCTTTTTTTTTTTTTTTTTGCATTCCCTATTAATATGGGGAATGTTTTATATTATGATCAAGAGTTAGTACTTTCGTACGTACCTACTATAATATATATTTTAGATTTGGGCAGCCGCATGCATCGGCTTTGGGTGTAATCTGTATCAATATATGAAGTACTTCAATGATTAGCAAGTCCAGTGTCGCAAATGTTATGTATCTTTTCATGTCGATTGAAGTAGAAAAATATTTCCGTTTATATGATTCTTGATCTTCACTATGCTGATAACGGATACCAGTTTATGAAGTACTAGCTATGTTTTGCTTATATTAGATATGCGGAAGATTTATCATTAGGGATGTTTATCCACTTGTAGGTAGGCTAGGTATAAGATCGTTTTTGTTAGACAAGTGGAGATAATAACGAGAATTACGTAGTGAAACGGTGAATGTCATATCACGCCTGCAAAGAATCTAAGTTACAAGTGATTTCTCAATTTAAAATACCTAGCTTAGCTTGAATCAACTTGATAGAACTAGAAACTTTGGGTCATCCTCCCACGTCTGGTTCAACCTTTATAAAGTTAAAACTTAAAACTTAAAACTTAGAACATTAGTAACTTTTTTCAATAAGTGTATGGCAATGAAATACAACTTTAACATAAAATGAAATACGGATCAATGTATAACGAGAATCTAACAAACAGAACGAAGCAATATAAACTGTATTTAGTTACAACAGAAATAGTTATTTTATCGGAAAAGTATATTACTAAATGTAGCATAATCGTCTCATGAAGTATCCATTAACTACTTTTTGTATATGGCTCCAGGAAATGCCACTAGACCAAAGTCCACTCTTTGTTCCACATTTTCATGTTCATTAACATTAATAGTATCTCATACTGAGTGTTTTTGTAACCCATAATCTTACGTTTAAGAAGTTGAGCCATTTTAAGTAATTAGCTAACACTACAGGATGATAAGTGTTCCTAATAATTGTACAAGAAACGTTTCAATTAGAGTTTTCATAAATATATATATATATATATATATGTATATATCAACACACACACGCACATATATATATATATATATATATATATTGTTGTCATTTGATTCGACTGGTTCTCTATAAAACAAGGAAACAATACAAAAACGTCGGATATTGAGAAGACAAAAATAACACATAATTAAGCCAGGAATAGTCGATGGCTTTAATTCAACTAATGACTAACACAAATTCGTAAGTGGTTAAGTTCAAGAAATGACATGGGCTGACATGTGAACTGATTCACTATAGACCACTAAACGTCCAATTTTTTGACCCGTATATTATATAATAAGGCCAAATAACTTTTTTTCGCCCTATAAATTGGATTAAAGTTGTATTTTGCCCCTTATTTTTGCGGGTTTTACTTTTCTCCTTTAACTCAATTTAAATGCCCACTGGGCCAAAAGTAAAGCTCGATTACTGTGCTGACCATGTAGCCGCTGACTGGGCTACTACAGTGCGGCCACGTGGAACCACATAGGATCCTAGATGGAATTAAAAAAAATAAAAAAAAATTACAAATGAAAAGTCGTGCTCGTCAGTCACATTCCCACGCCCTTTCACCTCCACCATGTCATCTCACCGTCTTCTTTCTCTCCTTTCCCCTCCACCAACACATTCCCCACCAGTTTCGCCATCACCGAGAATTTCACCTCCGTCGTACCTCAATCTCCACCTCTACCTCCGTACGCTCACTCATCTCCACTGTGGATCTCAACCACGTCGATTCTCATACCTAATTTGGAGGTGCTCGTGATCGTATCTCCGCCGAATCTACACGGTGGCGAATACTACTACCTCTTCTGCACGAACGAGGTCACGCCGACGAGATTCTCCGACAACCTGTCATATCTAGATCGGGCGACTCGGATCTGTAATTTGCCGACGAGAGCTCATCGGAGGCTTCCTTTCAAGCAGCCGATTCTCCTCAATTCGGCGGGATCTCTGCGGATTAGAGTCAAAACGTCGCTGTCTCTGACAGAAGAGGAGTTGATGCGGTGGTCTAAGCCGGTATATGATTCTCTTACCAAGGAAAACGACATTGTTTTGTTCGTGAAAAAAAAATTACAACGTGGCACCCCGGTGTCATCCTAGTCAGCCACGTCAACAAAATTTGGATCGGGCTTGTGAAAAAGCCCAATGGCCATTTTTTGTTAAAAAACTAAAAGTCAAAGGGTAAAAGTGAAGCCCGCAAAAATAAGGGGCAAAAGGCAACTTTAGCCCAATTTATAGGGCAAAAAAAGTTATTTTCCCTTATAATAATTCTCAAAATTTCATTAAGTGTTTCTTTTTCTTTTTTGATATCCAACATTTTTATTGAGGTTCATTTGGCTCAACTGTTTTATATGTATACAAAGCAAGGACACGATGATACAAAATGATTATTTGAAATTGTAAAGGCGAAAATAGCAAATAATTTAGCATGGAAACCTCGATTCAAATACATATAGTAATGACTCAACAAATTTCTACATGATGAACTTTAAGAAACAAGATGTCCTAACGTATGAACTAAAAGATCGTGCCTTGCATTTATCTGGCCTCGAGGTTAATCCAAAAAACAATATGAACGAATGGAACATTTTTTGGTTTTTTGTCATTCGGACAATTTGGAGACTTCAAAACTATGTCATTTCAAAAGTTCTCAAATTGATGTCTTAAAAGTACTGAAACAACTTAAAATAAAAGTTTTGCTCTGGTTTAAGACAATGATATACCCTAGATCCATTTGTCCTAGAGTACTTTGTTTTGATCTCATTCAACAAATCTAAAGTAGCAACCCGAAATAATAAACTCTTATGCAAATCTTTAGGGACGGAATCTGAAATCCATGAAAGAACCAAGGTGTTAGCACGAAACTTACAGGTAGCCATTACAGGATAAAATATCAGGTTTAGGTAATAATCCATTAATAAATCTGATTTTTTTTCTTCTTAATAGTGAGTGCCATAGTAATGCACTTACTCCAACAACAACTAAGCTTGTAATATCAATATACTAGGGTAGCCTATATAAATCATAAATGAATCACGTCGAGTCGTGTACACGAATCTGATCCTCTGTCTCCACTCATTTCGGTTGAATCGTATATCTTCATTTAGGTATGTGAGCTTCATATCATTTTGTATGACCTCTGTCAGCATCTTCTTCGATCTCCCACAAGCTCTAGTAGTATGCCTTAAGCCGATATCTTCAGCAAGTTGTAGTAGTGTCTATGTCGGTATGCGTTTAACATGCTCAAACCATCTTAAGTCATCCTCTCGCATCTTCTCGTTGATGGGCGCCACACCTACTTTAAGTCTAGTATTTTCATTGTGCACCTTGTCTCTCCTAGTGTTATCACACATCCATCGTAACATTTGCATCTTTGATATGTTCATATTTTGTGCATGACTTTACTTAAGAGCTCAACCCTCGTAGCCATAAAGCAAAGCAGGTATAATATTCATATGTACGAGCTTTCTTATAAGCTTTAAAGGAAAGCAACGATCACACATGATCTCTATTGCACTCTTCCACTTTATCCATCAAGTTTGGATGCAGTGATTGATATTGCCATCTAGCACTCCATCCTTCTGCAATGTAGGGCTTAATTCAAAAATTCAAGTTTCTTAGTATCTTTTGGCCTTCAGACTAAACTATACTCTAGTTGTTTTTTTGTTGTTTGCTAAACTTGCACTTGAGGTACTTTGTTTATGTTCGGATTAATCGAAAACCTCATGCTTCTAAAGTTTGTCTCCACCTCTAACTTGGCATTAACTCACGTTCTCGTCTCATCGATGGAGATAATATCGTCTACAAATAGCATACACCATGGTACTTGGCCTTGGATGGCTTTGGTGATTTCACAAACTAAAATGGCAAAAAATAAGGGCTTAGAGTTGACCCGTGATGTGAGACAATTGTAATCGGAAAGGCGTCAACTAAATTCCCACAACTTCGAACACTTGTCACCACTTTTTCATACATATATTTTATGACGCTGGTATATATAATGGATGCCCCATTATTCACCGGATGTGAGACAATTGTAATCGGAAAGGCGTCAACTAAATTCCCACAACTTCGAACACTTGTCACCACTTTTTCATACATATATTTTATGACGCTGGTATATATAATGGATGCCCCATTATTCACCAAGGTCCACCATAATACCTCTCTAGGCACTTTACCATATGCATTTTTCTAAATCAGTAAGGACCATATGCAAATCTTTACTCTTTTTACGAAAGCGTTCAATGGGCTAATGAATTAAATGGATAACCTTTATGGTCGATCTCCAGGCATAAATCCAAATTGGTTCTCAGTTA
The DNA here is from genome assembly GCA_948329865.1 of Linaria vulgaris. Taxonomy (NCBI): domain Eukaryota; kingdom Viridiplantae; phylum Streptophyta; class Magnoliopsida; order Lamiales; family Plantaginaceae; genus Linaria; species Linaria vulgaris. The sequence goes on from OX415252.1 coordinate 80,716,038, forward strand.
TGGGGATATTTTATCTTAATCGGTGTTTTATCACCCTGTTCAATAACTCTTTGGTATGAGACATAAGTTTTATCCTACGGTAGTTAGAATAGTTTTGGACGTCGTCCTTGTTCTTATAGAGAGCTATTAGCGTACTCTTTCTCCACTCATGTGGTGTTTTATTTTCTTTCCATATTTTGTTGAATATGGTTGTTAACCAGGTCATATCTATCTCTCCCACACTTCTCCATGCCTCGATTGGGATACCATCTGGGCCAACAACTTTCCGTATCTTAATCCTCTTCAAAGCATATTTGACTTGAAATTTTCTTATTCGGCGCATAAAGTTGAGGTTCAAATCTTGAGGGGACAAAGAGATGACACCCACTTCGTGGGTGGGACTGCCATTAAATAGCCATCGACGCACCAAGATTGATTGTCCTTCATATTTGATGCATTTCACTGCACTCAAGTCTCTAATCTACCTCTCTCTAATGCGAGCAATTTTATATATATATATCCTTCTCAACCTCTTTGTTAACCATTTTCTCATAAATTTCCTTGTACACAGCCTCTCTCACGAGTCGAACAACTTTCTTGGGTTCTTTTCTCGCGAGCTTATACTTTTCAAAGCGTGCTCCATCATTAGTATTTTTCAAATTCCTGTAGCAATCCTGTTTGGCCTTGATTGTTGTCGTCACTTTTTCATTCCACCATGATGTGTCTTTACCACACAGGCTACTACCTCGGGATTCACCTTGGAGGTCTTTAGCTATCTTCTTAATAAAATTTGGCATTTTGGTTCAAGTTTCATCTGCGTCGTCTTCAGTCTTCTAATCTTCTTCTTGAACCACTCGCTCTACAAAGGCCTTCTGGGTAGACTTTAAGCCGCCACCACTTAATTATGAGCTTCACCTTACGCCTACTCCTCGTTGATCCATTTTGCAGCCTAATATCTAACACCAGAAGTCTATGCTACGTAATCACACTTTCCCAGAGAAGACCTTGCAATCTTGGTAATGTCTTCTATCCGCCCTTCTATCTAAGAAGAAATCTATATTGCTCCTACTCGACCACTCATGTAAGTAACGAGATGAGAATCTCTCTCTAAAGTCCAATGTTTGCTAAAAATAAATTATAAAAGAGGGAGAAGTCTAAGACATGAAAATCGATCTATTAAATGGAACACTAATATGGAGGCCCATGTATAACTGTACGAGCCTTTAAAGTAGATGGAACTAGAATATTTGCATGGATTCTTAGTTACACTACCAACAGCAGTGTTAGTAAAACCAACAGTAGTGCTAGTTAGTGCAAGATTAGTCATTTCTCTCAATTAGTTGACAAAAAACTGAGAATTTGGGGTAATATTTAGGATTCATCGATCGAGAGGCATCACAGAAAATGCAAACAAACAATTCAATAGAAACGAGTGCATAAAAGGATCAACTTAGCCTTGTAAATTGATACTATGTGAAATTGTTAACAATGAAGCGATTGAAAAACATTGCAAAAAGAAATTGAATCAAACTTTTATTGATCATCAACGATTGAATGAAACAAAATGTTAAAGTTGAGAACAAAACTTCTTCTCTCTGTCTCTCTAAAGTCAAAGTTATGAAGTGTTTGCAATGTGATGGAGCGTGAGTATTTATACAACTTCCTAATAAACGCTAACGGTACAAAGTTTCTAGAGATGGAAACCTGGGGCAATTGAATATAACATACATTTGAATACTTGCTAAATCAGGAAAGAAATTAAAAGTCTATGAAATGATTGAAAGCGTGAGTGGTTTAGTAAAGATATCTACAATTTGTTGATCATTGCCAATGTGTAGGACTTTGAGCATTCCTTTTTGAACATGTGCTCACACAAAGAAACAATCAATTTTAATGTGTTTGTATACTCATGGTGAACATAATGAATTGCAATAGCCACTGCACTTTTGTTACATGAATAGAGAAGGGGCACTTTGGAGTAAGTGATTGACATATCTTTGAAGAGTTGTGTCAACCAAATTATTTCACTAGTAGCAAGATAGGATTTATATTCTACCTTTAGGGATGACCTGCTAAATGTAGGTGGTTTCTTGGATCGTCAGGAGATGAGACAATTGCCTAAGTAGATGGCATAACCTAATATTTTACGTCGAGTATCCTTGCTGCTAGCCAATCACTATCTGATAAGACTTATAGATTTAATTTAGAGGGAAAAGGGCAAAATAAACGAGTGATATGGGTGGATTTCAAGTATTTAAGTATTTTATGAGCTGCTACAAGACGATTTTGAGTTGGAGCAGCCAGGTGTTGAGTTGAGCACTAAATGCTGAAGTTCACGTTTGGTCTTGTGATTGTGAGATACAGCAAACGGCCACAAGTCTTCTATTAAGAGATACATTAGGGAGTGGAGTGGAATCTTCATTAGATAGTGATGTTCGAGCGTCCACAAGAATGCTACTTAGCTTACAACCTACCTAACCTGCTCTTGATAAGATGTCAAACGCATATTTCTTCTGTGATAGAGTGATTCCACTTCTACTGCGAGCTACCTCAGTCCCTAGGTTGTATTTTAGATTTCATAGGTCTTTGATTGGTGAACTGGTCATCAAGATGTTGATTGATCTTATTGCTTTCAGTCTTATTGTTACTTGTTAAAATAATGTCATCTACACATATGTATAGGGATGTAAAAGATGAGTCAAAGGTTATAACAAATAGATAGCAATGTGACATAGATTGAGTGAATCCATAAACTATCAGAAAAATAGTGAGTTTGTTGTACCACTGTCTTGAGACTTGTTTTAAGACACAAAGACTATTTTTCGGTAAGCAAACTCTCTTGTCATATGGTCTACAATAAATTGATGGTGGTTTCATATAAATCTTCTCATCCAAGTCCCCATGAAGGAATGCATTGTTCACATCTAGTTGAGTTAGAAACAAGTTCTGGGATGCAGCAACTGCTATAAGTTCCCTTATGGTTGCAACTAGGGAAAAGTACAAAATAGTCTAGACCATCCTCATGAATATATCCCTTTGCCACCAACCTTGCCTTATGCCTCTCTATAGTCCCATATGTTGAGTTTAACCTTATAAACTATTTGCATCCAATGCAATGTTGTCCGAGGGTAAGTCTTTGAGAATCCAAGTCTGAGTCCTTTAAAGAGCTGTTATTTCACTATCCGTGGCCTATTTCCATTCTTTGTGTTTGCTGGCTTGAGTGTAAGATTTAGGGTATTGTAATTAAGTGACAGTAGAAGTTAAAGATTTATGAGAAGAACAAAGGTTATTAGTAAACAAGCATTTATGAATGGGGTATTTGCAGAGAATATTAATGTTAGCATTATTAGATTTGTGAATAAATCTAGGTAATGCATACTAATATATATCAAGATAATCAGGAACAGGAATTTGTCATGATGATTTCTTAGGAGGAATAACATGTGGTTGAAAAGTTGATGTGACTCATATATCTTGTTGAGCAGTTGTCTGTAGAAAATATGGTAGTTGAAAAAGAACTTTCAAGAGTAAAGACAGTGTTGTCCTCAAGGTTGTTTAGTGGTTCTGGAGTTGTTGGCAGGGTATATGATCCCCTACAGAAAGGTTGTCATCATTTGCAGATGAGTGGTCGATAAAAGTGTTTGCGGCATTCTGAACCATGTTATGATTATCTTGAGAACTAGGGTTAGTCATATATATAAGAGAATCTGTACAAATATTTCTATTATGAGTAAGAGATAAAGAACTATAAGCATGAGATGGAGCCTTCTTAGAGGTGGATATATGTTCATGGAATATAACATTCCTTCGTACCTCTAACGTAACCAAGGCGTATGCATTGTATTGCTCTTGGGTCAAATTTATGCTTGTGAGCCTACCGGGTAGAGGCATAACAGTGAAAGCCAAAGGTTCCTAGTAAGTTATAGTCAAGAGGTTTCTTTAACTACATCTCATAAGGAGTGTGATTGACAATGATTTTAGATGGTAGTATGTGGATAATGTAAGTAGTTTTGGTCAGTAACTCTTGTATTCGAGGGGGAGATTAGACAAAAAGTGCAGGTCTCTTGCAGCCTACAAAAGATGTTGGTGTTTCCTCTCTATCAGTCCATTTTGTTGTGGTGTTTCAACACAAGAGGTTTGGTGAGAGATACCCAGCTTATCATATAAGCCTTTCAAGATAAATTTAGATCCATTATCAGTTCTATTGCATTTTATCTCAATAGAGAATTAAGTTAGAACTAACTGGTAGAAATTCAGAATGTAGGTTTAACATCAGACTTTTATCTGGGAAGATATATGCAAGTACACCTTGTATAGTCATCAACAATGGTGAGAAAATACATGATCCTTCAGTAGAAACAACAGAAAAAATATCACCATACATCACAATGTATTAAATCAAAAGGATTTAGAGAAACAATAGTACTATCAGCAAATAAAGGCCTATTTTTCTTTGCTAAATGACAAGTTTCATAGTGATAATTCTTGTCTATATTTATTATATCAATACAGGAAATAACATTTAGCTTATCTAAAGAAGTATGACCAAGTCTAAAGTGCCACAGATTGGCTACGGGTTTCACAGAGTTACAAGATGTAACAGAATTACAACTAGATGCTAGCTTATTTAAAGTATGTTCTGAGATATAGAGGTTGCCTTGCTTCTTAGCAGAACCAATCATCTTCCCAGTGATTGAGTCATGAAAGTGGCAAGAAGAAGCAGAGAAGAACAGTGTAATGTGAGTAGTTCTAGTTAGCTTAGAAATAGAGAGCAAATTCTGAGTAAAGGACGGCACAAATAAGACATTATATAATAGTATCCCTGGAAAAAGATAGACAATGTCAATGTATGTAGCATGAGTAGTGCGGTTATTTGGAAAATGAATTGTTATGTTCATAGGTGTAAGTGTAGAGTATAAACCAATTGAGGTGACCGAACATACGTTATGTGGCACTAGTGTCAAGAATCCAATGCCTACTTATGAATGGAGACGACAAATTAGTATGAATGACATGGGGTTCAGATATACCGGCAGTTGTTGTTGCAGCAAAGTGCTGAGAGACTTTTGTAGGAGCTAAGGAAGTTTAAGCTTGTTCATTTGCTCTTTTGAAGGCAATAAACTGCTCATAACAAGTTGTGGTTAGGATTCAAAGATTGTTGATACTGGGTATGAGGAATAGTTTCAGAAGTTGATGCTAGTGAATTAGTCCGGTGGCTTAGATTTCTGCTTCTACCAATAGGATCTTCCCAGCCTGGTGGATAGCCTATTTCCTGGTAACACCTATTAGCAATATACCCATGAAAACCAAACAAGGTGCACTGCAACTTCTTCTTCTCTTACTTAGATATAGGTTGTTTAGATTTCCCATTTTGAGGGGCTGAGTAAGTTTGTTTAGACTAAGGATTATCCTGATTGTTGGCCTTTCGTCTGGTAAACAGCCAATGTCACATAAGTAGGATTGAGTTTATAAAGCGTTCTCTGGCTTTCCTCTAGCAGCAGCATGGAGTAAACTTTGGAAAGTGCGGGATAAGAAGACATAAGTAATATCTGGCTTCTTACAATAGTGTAAGAGTCATTCAGTCCAACAATAAATTTGATAACAGAGTCATATTGTTGAACATTTATCATATTCTTGGTAAAATCACAGGTACAATACACAAGTGCAATCAATCACGGGCCGTTGTGAAATGAACTCATCCCAAATAGCTCTGAAATGGTTATAATACTCAGTGATAGTGTGATTGCCTTGTGAAATTGTGGGCTCTGACTTTTGCAGATGATATACCCTGGATCCATTTGTCCTAAAGTGCCTTATTTTAATCTCATTTCACAAATCTAAAGTAGTATCACAAAATAATTAACACTTTCGCAAATCTTTAGTGACAAGAATTGAAATCCATGAAAGAACCAAGGTGCTAGCACGCAACCAACAGGTAGCCATTTTAGGATCAGAATCATCAGATTTAGGTAATGATCCATCAATAAATATGATCTTAATCTTTATACTATGCCATAGTAACGAACTTACTCCAAGATAGGTAAGTCAAACCCTTAAACGGATCACTAACAATGGAGGCCCCTTTATAATAGTGCGAGCCAAGAAAGTAGCTCGAACTAGAATCTTCGCATGGATTCTTAGTTACAATACCAACAATAGAGCTAGTAAAATTAATAGTAGTGCTAGTTGGTGCAGTATTAATCATTGATCTCAATTAATTGACAAAATATAGTATCTGGGGGAATATAAGGGTTCGTCGATCGAGAAGCAATCGCGAAAAACTCGAACAAATAATTCATCGAAAACATTTGCGGAAATGGATCGATTTATCCTACTAAACTAATATCATGTGAAATATTTAAAAATAAGTGATTGAACAACATATCAAAAACAAATTGAATCAAATTCTTTTTGGTCATCAACGATTGAATAAAATAAAATGTCAAAAATTGAGAAGAACGATTATTCTCTCTCTCTAAGATCAAAGTTGTGAAGTGTGTGCATTTTGATGTAGCATGAGTATTTACACAACTGCTTAACAAACACAAACAGTATAAAGTTTCTAGATACGGAAACCCGAGGCTATTAAATATAACAAACTTTTGAACACTTGCTAAATTAGGAAATAAATTCATATTCAATATTTTTGATCGTCTAACACGTTGCACGCCCAAGATTTCCCTAATTACAAAGTTTGTATGAGATATAAAACATCAAAAGTTATTTTAAAAAATTACTCAACACTTCAAATAGCCCATAAATTATTTATTAGTTATTCAGTGGGTCAAGCTTATCGAGCTACTGCCTACTTGCATACATATTGTAAAGTCCATACATGCTAAAAACTACAAATAGTTAAAACTTGGCCCACAATATTTACTATTATCAAAGTGCACAAGATCATAATAGTAATATATATATGATAATATATTGTGGATATATATATATATACACGATTGTTATAATACATTTCATATACCTAACAATTAAGTAGGTAAATGCTCAGTTCTGATCACACAAACATGCCCTCTGAAGTCCCTCGAAACATATTGTCACCTCCTAGTGTTGCTTCCCCTGAATCAACCATCACCATCCCTTCGTATCACTCTCCTTTTTCTTTTTTAGATAAGAACGAGCCATGCTGACAAAGGACTCCTCGAAGAGCTTGTTCTTCTGAGAAGAGATTGGCTTAGGGCATAAGAAATACCCCTAGAAGAACGACACGCACCTCCTATGATATCCACCATGCGTCAACATCTCCCATTGCCACGAAGAACCAGCATGCACCCCTACACAATAAAGGGACCCCCTTTTTCCACACTTGGGAAGTACTCAATCAAGGAAGAATATATACGAGTTGCACTTTTCTGTATATAAAAATTCTCTCCGACAACCAAGTGGAAGGGGGGGTCGGGAAATAGATTTTCTTAAGAAAGATACGACCCCCATTCTTTAAGCCACGTCTTCTCCCTTGGCATACCTCAAAACTCTCCGAATATGTAACTCTAAGTTCGAAGATATATGCCACACAAATCTTTCTTCGTTATCCCTCAGCGTTATCCTGCTTAAATTGATTTGGGAATGGTGTTATCTACCCTTATTAAAATGTAATTTCGCCTCTTAAAACCTAGCACATAGGAGAGATTGTATCATCAAATGACTTCGTCTGTGCGAGCATCTTTAAAACTCCCTGAGGAAAGATCATGAAAGGAAAGAAGCCAAGGGGTGTCTCAATCTGGTACGACTCATTTAAATCAGCTCGGCCATGTTGTGTATGTGTCCCCGTGTTACGCTCGGTGTCCTCGTGTTACCCTAACTGACACCCATCAACGCAAAATGATTCCCTAAAGAAACAAAGGTCAACGTCCCTGGTAGGATCCCTAGATTATATGTTAAATTATATGTGAGTAAGGGTACCCTTGCACCCCGGACTAGGAGTTCAATCGAACTCGCCACCAAAAGAAAGACGAATGTGATCTAGTAGGAGGCCGCCAAGCCAAAGGGCACTAGTCGCCGAACCCCCACCCAAAACAAGTTAAGGTAACTCCCTTGAAACCCTCTCCCTCAGACGAAGGAGAAACTCATGATAATGAGACTTGGAAAGCCCCGCCCGGCCTAAACCATGACGACAGTAAGAATGACATGTATAAAGGTCTAATCTCTGGTAAACAAAAGCAAAACCGAAACACAATGTACGTCCATACAATTGTTCTTAGTTTTTTACAAAACGCACACACATAACACAGTCTTGAAGTCGCCAGAAAAGCAGAAATCGACCTCTGACTCGCTCCAAAAGTCTATCGTAGGAACCCTAGAATCTATCATACATAATCATTATAAATAAGCAAAAACAAACGAGAAAATCATGTCCAGCGAGTCTATTCTACACATAGGAAACAACCCCCTTGTTTCTCTCTTATTACTGTCAAACAGGTCGCTTCCCTTCTCGCACCCCTGCTCTGTGTTCATTTAAAACCAAGTTGGACGGATAAACTACTTTAGTGTCATTATCGGATGCCCCAACACCTTTCAGCCCTTGTGATGGATTCCTCTCAGCCACCGGCGCGGCCGCGTCATAACCACTTTCCCTAGAGGGGGGATCAATCACCAAACATGGGATCACCAGGTCAACAAGGCTACTACAACAGCGGTTACTTTCTTTCAAACTTACAAGTATATTGAAATATTGATGTTTCCACGGTTACTTTCTTTCAAACTTACATGTCTTATGGTGGTGAACATGGTTCCGCATAGCAACTTGGTAAGAACTTGCTCTTTGAAGTTTCTTGTATATCGTATATAAATTGGTTGAGAGATGCATTTTTATTTGTCATTCATTTGAGTTACAGGAATTGATGTTTATTCTCTTATATGACCTACTATAATAAAGTTGTTGGTGCAAGTGTCATACATAACCTCCATGATATAAGTGGTTGATTTATTTTTCTGGTTTGTGCTGGAGTCATAGAGTTGGAACTCATCAGAATTCAGCACTGATGCTTTTTATGCAGTACTAACTAGTGATCTTAGCAGAATTTCTTGTAACAATGTGTGAGAGATAGCAGGGGTATCAAATTCTTTACCTGCAATTGCATTGCATATTGCAAATATTGTAAATGCATACTTTCTGTGGGTCAGGTTCCCTACTTTGGAAATCTTTTTTCGGGTTGGTATAATAGTGTGGGGGAGATGGCTGAGAAACAAGTAACATTTCCCTTTGATATTTGGACCAAGACATGTGTGTACATTTTCATGTTATTTGTATGCTTTGTGTTCTATTTCATTTTGAAAGTGTAAGATGTTCTGCAATCAATGTTGGATGGATGTTGTGCCAACATCCAGAGAACATTGAAAGCCGAAACAGTCTTAACTTGAAACATTGTTCCAAAATCCGAGAACATATTCTGGAATAAATGTTGGATGGATGTTGAGCCAACATCAGGACAACATTTAAACCAGAGAGTATTCTGTCAATCTATCTTTAACTGCTTTATTTTAGTTTTGCCTTTATTCACCTATTAATCAAGTTCCACGATTTTAGTTGTCTTTGTTTATGTACATGAACATCTCTTAATCATAAGGAAGAGCATTACAAGTTTCCTAAGTTGAAGTTTCCATAATTCAAGAGGAGGAGATCGGTCAAGTCAACACGGTTTCAAAGATGGAAAGTTTTGGAGTTCAAATGCAACTAGGAATCTTTCCAAGATCAACTCTGAATTGAAGAAGGAGTATTTCCTTATTAGAACTCAATCTAATAAAGGAAACTATTATTCAAGAAGGAGATCGAGTTCAAGAAGGAAAGAAGAGTTCAACAAGGAAACAACATAAGTCCAAAACTGTGTACAACACACCTTGGAGATCAAGTTTGAAGAAACCTATATATAACGTCTGAAGTACATCAAGATACATAGAGAAACAATAGAGCTTATAAATCCGTAGAGATTATATCTTAAGCATTGCTGCTGTTTTTCTTGTTTTGCAAAGTTTGTGAGTTTTCGATTTAAGTCTAGAATTAGATTTAAGGAGAAAATTCTTGTCTGCTTTGCTGAGTCCAATCTACAAAAGAGCGAGAGTGATTTTGTGGTGAGGAACGTCTTTGGTAAAACCTGCGTGGTTATTTTGCCGTAAGGCTAGATGGTTGATTATTTATAATAAACCATTGAAAATTTATCTTCTTGTGTTCTTTAATTCCGCTGCACATTATACTCTATAAAGAAGATTGTTTGAGATCAAGTTAAGGCAACGCCAGCTTAACTTGAGCTCTGAAACTTTGGAAAAGTTGTATCAATCCCGATCCAACAATTTCAATTGGCGTTAGAGCCAAGCACCGATTTCACTGGTGTTTGGAGGTGATACAACGCGATGGACAACATCAATCCCAATTCTGGCAGACTCCCAGTCTTAGAAGGATCCATCAATTATGCTTACTGGAAGACCAGGCTCAGAGTTCACATCAAATCCATTGACATGAAAACATGGGATGCCGTTCTTGATGGATATTCTGTCCCAAAGATTGAGAACGACCGAGATGCAGATATTGTACCAAAACCGAAGTCACAATGGACGGCAAACGAGGTAACACTGTATAACTACAATGAGAAAGCTCTTAATGCTATTTTTAGTTATGTTACCAATCAGATGTTTAAGTTAATTCAGAACTGCACAACAGCTAAATCAGCTTGGGATATACTTGAACTTCATTGTGAAGGAGATATAGCAGTTAGAAACTCTAAACATAGACAATTGCTTAAAGATTTTGAAAAACTTGAGATGGGTGATGAAGAGAGTATAGATAGTTATTTTGAGAAAATCCTTGACATTACAAATCAATGTGAAAATCTAGGATTTCCTGTTTCAAATCAAACTATGGTTTATAAAGCTTTTAGATCTTTGTCACCTAGATTTGCTCTCAAGAGACTTGCCATGGGAGAGACAAGAGATATTTCCAACATGGAATTTCAATCATTGTTAAACACTCTTAGAGAATTTGAGCTAGAGTTTCCTGCTAGGACTACCAAACAACAAGCTATTGCTTTGTTAGGAACAAATTATCATGAGAGTGAAGATGAGGATGAAATTATTTCTTCTAACTATGGAAATATTAGCAAGAAACTCAGTAGGTTGAACTTTAAAGATAAATCCAAAGGGAAACAACCTAGAAATACTTCCACTGGTTTTAGAAAATTGCCTCCCAAATTTGTTAAATATATGGCAACAAAATCTAGTCCTAAAGAAATTGAAAAGTTGAAAACTACTCAATGTTATGAATGTAAAGGTTATGGTCATATTGTTGTTGAATGTGCTAACACCCTCCGCAAGAAGGGAAAGTCTCATTGGGTTTGTGTAGATGATTTCAATGAAGAGGATTATAACTCTGGATCAAGTGCTGATACTGATGAAAGCTTTGTAGAGATTCATACAGCTGCGCTATTTACTCATGTCAACTGGACAGAAGAAGATCTCCATAACTTCCACGGGTCCCAATGTTGCTCCAACATCCAGGACTCAACATCAGAACAAGATACTTTCTTTGGGAATTGGACTGAATATGATACCCATATTGATCTCAATTCTTTGTCTGATAATGATGAATCTAACTTTGAATGTTTTCATGGCTCAGTTGATCTAGATGAAGAGTATTACTTTGAAGGTGAAATGTCCCAGGAGGAAATCATTGAAGACTTGAAGTCTACTTTTCATAATCTTCTGAAAGAAAATCAGAAACTCACCAAGAAGAATGAAGCTCAGAGGATGGAGATTGATGGACTGAAGAAATTGATGAGGATGTTTGAAAGAGACCTTGACAAGACAGAAGCTGAACTTAAAGAGGTAAAAGGAAAGCTTGAAAAAGATAATCAGATCATTGCTAAATGGAACTCAGGTACATCTAAACTTGATGAGGTACTAAGTATGGGTAATCAATGAACAAATGGTCTTGGATATTTTGAGAAACCTACCTCTAAAGTTGCTAATCCTGTTTTCATTAAAGAAGGTTTTGTTAAGGAATCAAAAGACTTGAGTTGTGCTAATCCCAACAAAAGCAAACCTACTTATATCTGTCAATTTTTTTTTCAACCAGGTCACATAAAACCTTATTGCAAGAAATATTTGAAAGAAAATGTGAAGAAAACAGAAACTGTCTCTAATGTTGAGTTGGTCAGTGGTACAGATGTTATCCCAACATTAGGAACAGAACAGAAAAGTAGAACTTGGGTTGAAAAGTTAAAGACTCCTAAGATAAAACTTGTATGCAATGTTGTCTTTTCTGCTGTGTACTCTAACCTTGCAGGTAAGTGGTACTTTGACAGTGGATGTTCAAGACACATGACAGGAGACAAGGAAAATCTTAAACAACTGATTCATCTCAATGTTGGAACAGTCACCTGTGGAGGAGGCACCAAGGGAAGAATCATTGGAAAGGGAGTACTAGATGTTGAAGGATTTCCACCCCTCAAAGATGTTCTGCTAGTTGAAGGATTGAAAGCAAATCTAATAAGCATTAGTCGACTTTGTGATGATAACTTGCTTGTTACATTTGATAAAAGTTCTTGTGATGTATTTAATAGTGATAATGTCCTTGTTATGACAGGTACTAGATCTAAAGATAATTGCTACCTTGCGCAGGAAGAAGCAGATTGCTTTCATGCTAAAGTTGATGATGATGTTCTGTGGCATAGGAAGCTAGGACATGTTCACTATAGGAACCTTGAAAAGTTACAGAAAGTTGATGCTGTAAGAGGCTTACCAAAGATATCCAGCCCAGGTAAGGTTGTATGTGGGGACTGCCTGAAGGGTAAGCAAACCAAAGCTATTCATACACCCTTCCAGGTACAAAGTACAATTCCCAGGACTGGTAAGTGTTTTGAATTATTACACATGGATCTCATGGGTCCTATTGAGGTGAGCAGCCTAAGTGGTAAGAGATATGCCTTTGTTATTGTAGATGATTTCTCTAGATATACATGGGTTAAGTTTCTTAAAGAAAAATCTGATGCATTTAACACATTTAGGATCTTACATGCTAGCATCAAAAATCTGTATGGTTCCTCTGTTTGTAAGATTAGGTCTGATCATGAGAAAGAATTTGAAAATGCTAGTTTAGTGATTTCTGTGATAAGAATGGAATTTTCCATGAGTTTTCAGCACCTAAGACACCTCAGCAAAATGGGATAGCTGAGAGGAAAAATAGGACACTTCAAGAGATGGCCAGAGTTATGCTTAATGCTAGAAACCTATCTAAAAGACTTTGGGCTGAAGCTTTAAATACTGCATGTCATATAAGTAATAGGGCTTATCTTAGACCTGGTACAAATATGACTCCATATAAAATCTTGAAGGGTTTAAAACCAAATATTGCTCATTTTCATGAATTTGGATGTGACTGTTACTTGTTGAATGATAGAGACTATCTTAGTAAGTTTGATCCAAAAAAGTGAAAAGTGCATATTTGTTGGTTATTCTGTGAATAGTTCTGCTTTCAGGGTTTATTATCCAAGATTGAAGACTATTCAAGAATCAGTAAATATAGCGTTTGATGATTCCACCTTTGATTCAGGTACTGATGAAGTTACTGTCTCTGATGTTGCCCCAACATTGGAAACAGAGACTGTCCCAACATCAGGAGCAGAAGTTGGAGATACTGAAATTGAGACTGCTTCTAATGTTGAGTTGACACCTGCTGCTGTTAGGCCAACATCCCCACAGTCCAATTCAGAGGATGACATTGTTGATGAACCTAGGAGAGATCCCCCTACTAGGATTCAAAAGGACCATCCAACTTCACAAGTGATAGGTGAAATCACTGGACGCATGAAGACTCGCAACAAAGACAGGGTAAACTATAAAAATATGGTAAGGTTGTGTGTCTGCATGGCTTCCACTTGCACTGTAAGTAATGCTTCCTGTTTTGTCTCAAATATTGAACCTAAGAATGTGACTGAAGCTCTTAAGGATAGTAAATGGATAAATGCTATGCAAGATGAACTGTTGCAATTCACCAAAAATCATGTTTGGAATCTAGTGCCTAGACCTTCTAATGTGAATGTTATAGGAACTAAGTGGATTTTCAAGAACAAAACTAATGAAGATGGTGTAATTGTAAGAAACAAAGCTAGGCTTGTTGCACAAGGTTATACTCAGGTAGAAGGGATTGACTTTGATGAGACATTTACTCCAGTAGCTAGGATAGAATCTATTAGATTACTTCTTGCTATTGCATGTTGTCTTAAGATTAAGCTCTACCAGATGGATATGAAGGGTGCTTTCCTTAATGGTTTGATAGACAAAGAAGTATATGTTGAACAACCTAAAGGTTTTGCTGATCCTAAACATCCTAATTATGTGTATAAACTTGAGAAAGCTTTGTATGGTTTAAAACAGACACCTAGAGCTTGGTATGAAAGACTAACTCAATTTTTGTTAAGTCTTGGGTTCAATAGAGGAGATGAAGACATAACCTTGTTTATTCTAAGAAAGAGTTCTGATGTTTGTATTGCTCAGATCTATGTAGATGACATTGTTTTTGGTTCTACTAACAATTCTACTCTAAACAAGTTTGTTGAGTCAATGACAGGGACATTTGAGATGAGCATGATTGGAGAGCTGAACTACTTTCTGGGATTACAAGTGAAGCAACTGGAGAATGGTATGTTCTTAAACCAGGAGAAGTATGCAAGGAACCTGGTAAAGAGACTTGAGCTACATGAGTCAAAACCTTGCAAAACTCCCATGTCTTCTTCTATGAAGATTACTAAGGATGGCACTGGAGACAATGTTGACCCAACATTGTACAGATCTATGATTGGTAGTCTTCTATATCTCTCTGCCTCTAGACCAGATATTATGTTTTCTGTTTGTGTTTGTGCTAGGTACCAAGCTGATCCAAAGCAATCTCACTTGATTGTTGTGAAGAGAATATTAAGATATATATCTGGAACTTCATCATTGGGCATATGGTATTCTTTTGATACAAATACAAATCTTGTTGGGTTTAGTGATTCTGATTGGGCAGGTGATGTAGATGACAGAAAATCCACAAGTGGGGGCTGTTTCTATTTGGGAAACAATCTAGTTTCATGGTATAGTAGGAAACAGAATTGTGTGTCATTATCTACAGCTGAATCTGAATATGTAGCTGCTGGCAGTTGTGTTACCCAGTTAGTATGGCTTAAACACATGTTGCTGGACTATGGGTTAGATAGTGATACTCTCCTCATGTTTTGTGACAATCTTAGTGCCATTAGTATCTCAAGGAATCCTGTTCAGCATTCTAAGACTAAGCATATAGATATAAGACATCATTACTTGAGAGACATGGTTGAGGATAAAATGATTAACATTGAGCATATTGAGACAAATAATCAGCTTGCTGATATGTTTACTAAACATTTAGATAGTGAGAGATTCTTCAGTTTGAGGAAATCTCTCGGCATGTGCAATATGTGAGAATGTTAGGATCCCAGTGTTGACATAACACCACTATCTAGCACTGGTTAATGTTTGTGGTGTAGTATGTAACTTTTTGTTTTTTTTTTGTTTTTTTCTTTTCTTTTCTTTTTGAGTCACATTGATCTTTGTTTGGCATATTTGATTGTGTGGTTGATCACTGTGTTTTACTAATCTTTCTAGCTTGCAGATTCACATCTAAGTTTTGAAAAGTATAAATCTCTAAAGTGTGTCTGAGGTTGTGTTAGCCTAACATATGGAGAAGCTGGGGTACACAAAGTTCACTACTTTGATGTCTATTCAGTTGTGTCTTATTCATATGAAAAGGTTTTACAGGACATGTGGAGAAGTTGGGGTTCATGATGTTGACAGCTTCAATGATATTCAGTTGTGCTTATTTGCATGTCTCTGTTTAGTTTGGCCAAGGGGTACATAAAAGTGGTTCTTTCTACTAGGGTGTTTGGGGTTTCGATTGCCTTCATTTGGTAGCATTGATCACTTAGTGCTCTCTTGTATGAAGGTTGGTAAACAAGTATGCATAAGGAATTGGGGTATTGGGGTGCATGATAAATGTGTTGCCAGTATTCAAGTCCTTTGTACTTGCCTAACTTGCTGCTGATAATGTTGTTACTGGGGTGTGTGGAGTCTAGTGCTGCCCTCATTTAGTAATGTCATTATCCTTTTTTAATCAACCCACCCTTGGTTTTTTGTTCTAAAGAGATCATGAAAATAATGAAGATTTGATGTGATGTGATCTATTGCTGGTGTGAAAAGTGATTCAATGTGTATACCATCTGTCAATGTTGTCATAACGTTGTTGCATTCATATTAGAACTGCATTGTTTTTCATCTTTGATTAGTGTGTTTGACTAGGTTTGGGCTTAGGGGGAGTATATAGTCCCTTTCATGTGTTGAGGCATACTCTTTGGGTGACTTACTGCATGTGACACACTATTTGTGATCTTCTATGCTGTGGAAGTGAATTAATTCTCTAATTCATAACTGCTTATCTCTGTGTGTTTTCTGTTTGATATGTTGCTTATTCATGATTTTGATCTAAATCTTATGTTGTTGATACTCACTTGCTACTTTGGTGAAGTTTCAGATATAAGTTGGATATATCTCACGCTCTCACATGAAATTGCCTTGAAGAAGCCCAGAACCTCAAATATTTTGGTTTAAAAAACTTTCTGGTTTGAATGTTACTCTACTCTCTGATCTGAATGTTATTCCAACATTGCCACACTGTCTGCCCAACATTGAAGACAGTAACTTATAAGTTCGTTTAAAATTTTAAAAACTGAGTTTTTATTGTTTTATTTTGAACTGCTCTGGTTACTTGTTGTTTTTAAATGACACGTGGTGAAATTCTTACGCGGGAATAGAGTAGTGGGTAAATTTAATTGATCATATTCCACAATCCCATTAACATTCATTCCTTCTCTCTCCACTCTGCACGACCTAAATGAACAATTTGCCCTAATTTCTTTTTTCACTTGTGCAATTTGTTTTCTCTTTACAAATAGTTATCTAAAAATCTCTCACATTTTTCTCTCGATTCTCAAAACTAACATGGCGAGCAAGACTCCTTTTAGACACTCTTGCAGATATGGCCTTGAATGTTGAGCAAACAACAACACGCACCAGGGCTGCTGCGCGTGAGGATCAAGAACGACCTTCTGCTCAAGTTGCTGCAAAACGACCAAGGATTCCTTATCAACGACAGTCAAAGCTAGCCAAAAATGTGGAATCTGAGTTGAATGTTGGCGCAACATCAGAAGCCCATACTCCTCAAACCAAGGAAACTGAATCTGAGGTAAATGTGGTTAACCCTAAACCCCAAGTGAATAGTCTTAATGATGTGATTCAGGGGGAGGGATCTGGTTCTGGTAGAAAGAGAACACCAATTGGGTCTATGCCTATGAGTAAAATAGCCTTACAAAGAGCTGAGAACAGAACAGCTAAAAGAAAGAGACTTGAGAAGAAAAAGGCTGATGCTAAGGCTAAGGCTGAGGTTGAGAGAGTGAGGAAAGAGAAACAGGTTGTCGATGAAGAAGTTGAGGTGGTTGATGTTGAGAAAGAAGAAGAGGAAGAGGAACAAGAACCTGATGCTGAAGAGTTTGAAGCTAATGGTGATGATGATGATGATGATGATGATGATGAAGAAGAAGAGTACTGTGACACTCTTGTGTTATCCTATCATAGTAGGGAAGCTATGTCTAGATACTATCTTAATAATGAGATAGAGGACAAGGCTTATGAGTTTAGAAGGACGGATTTTCACAAAGAGAGGGTCATGGACATGGACAGCTTTAAAAGAAACAGAGTTTTTGAATTGCTTTCAAGGAAAGACAAATGCAGGAGCTGGATGTCTTGATTAAGAACATGGAGAAGCTTTCTTCACAAAAAGGGGGAGAGTAATCTAGCTTTTAATTTTTGATTTCTAGTTTTTATGTTTTTGTTTTGATATGTTTTCAACTGTTTCTATTTTGCTGCTAGTTCTTTTTCTTTGTTTTGGTTTGTAATGATAATGCTCTTAGCTTTAACTGCTCTTAATGTTTTTGCTTATGAAGATAGTCTATATCTGCTATTTCTGCTGATAAACTGATGTGCAGGTACATTCTGGTCTTAATGTTGAGACAACATTGATGAGTTAAATGACTGAACAACTTTGCTGAGTTGTGGTGATGACTTTAATGATAAATCTTTGTTATGCCAAGTTAATACTTGATAGTTTGCATTAAGGGGGAGCAGTTTTAGTAGGTTTAGATTATTATGCTTAATTGATATTTGGACATATTATCTGTTATAAGAACAGGTTGATTGGTTTTGTGAAGAAAGGCAAAAAGGGGGAGATTGAAAGTGTAAGATGTTCTGCAATCAATGTTGGATGGATGTTGTGCCAACATCCAGAGAACATTGAAAGCCGAAACAGTCGTAACTTGAAACATTGTTCCAAAATTCGAGAACATATTCTGGAATAAATGTTGGATGGATGTTGAGCCAACATCAGGACAACATTTAAACCAGAGAGTATTATGTCAATCTATCTTTAACTGCTTTATTTTAGTTTTGCCTTTATTCACCTATTAATCAAGTTCCACGATTTTAGTTGTCTTTGTTTATGTCCAGGAACATCTCTTAATCATAAGGAAGAGCATTACAAGTTTCCTAAGTTGAAGTTTCCATAATTCAAGAGGAGGAGATCGGTCAAGTCAACACGGTTTCAAAGATGGAAAGTTTTGGAGTTCAAGTGCAACTAGGAATCTTTCCAAGATCAACTCTGAATTGAAGAAGGAGTATTTCCTTATTAGAACTCAATCTAATAAAGGAAACTATTATTCAAGAAGGAGATCGAGTTCAAGAAGGAAAGAAGAGTTCAACAAGGAAACAACATAAGTCCAAAACTGTGTACAACACACCTTGGAGATCAAGTTTGAAGAAACCTATATATAAGGTGTGAAGTACATCAAGATACATAGAGAAACAATAGAGCTTATAAATCCGTAGAGATTATATCTTAAGCATTGTTGCTGTGTTTCTTGTTTTGCAAAGTTTGTGAGTTTTCGAGTTAAGTCTAGGATTAGATTTAAGGAGAAAATTCTTGTCTGCTTTGATGAGTCCAATCTACAAAAGAGCGAGAGTGATTTTGTGGTGAGGAACGTCTTTGGTAAAACCTGCGTGGTTATTTTGCCGTAAGGCTAGATGGTTGATTATTTATAATAAACCATTGAAAATTTATCTTCTTGTGTTCTTTAATTCCGCTGCACATTATACTCTATCAAGAAGATTGTTTGAGATCAAGTTAAGGCAACGCCAGCTTAACTTGAGCTCTGAAACTTTGGAAAAGTTGTATCAATCCCGATCCAACAATTTCACATTTTTATGACTAAGGAAAGCAAAAGTTTCTTGAACTAAATGTCGACGAGTTCATCTCCAATTTAACATGCATTGGCTTGAGTATACATGTGTCTGCTTTTTTTTCAAAAGTTTCATGCTTCGTTTAAGCTAGTGTTCCCCTATTACCAGCCCCTTCTCCAAGTGTCTGCACTGAACATGATTTTCACTATATAGCTATGTAGTTTGTAGGGATTTCATGCATGTTTCAGTTAAAAGCTAGAACTTTCATTTCACTATACATGCTTTAGGCTCAGCATCATTTACTCTAAAGCTCTAGTGTTTTATTTCTTGGGGGTCTTAAAAGATGTTATAAGTTTGCAGTGTGATTAATTGGATGGAACCCTATGCATCTAAAATCTCAGGAGTACCTCGAGGTTTTGCATGTATTTTGGTCTTATTTCGTCAGGGTAACAGAACACCATAAAATACTAAAATTGAAGTATAAATAACCAAAATAATGCTATCCAAGTTTAATATCGGACTAGCTTGGTCCGTAACACCTGTTACAAGCTTACTAGGTTAAAGTGGTAAATTACAAGATAAATATAGCATATTGAATTTTAGGCGTTCGATGCTGACGTGTCGAATAGCCGTTGATCGGTGCGAGATGTATAGTAAGGGTCCTATATCGAACTCAACTATATCGAGTCTAAGAGATTCGATGTTGCCTTACGTATCGTATCGAACGCACCAAATTCGGTCTAGAGGTGTGTCGAATTGAGTATGTTCAACCTAGTACGTCTCGAATGAACAGTTATTCAATGTTGATTATGTCAGAGTGATTCTCCCATCAAAATATACACGGACTACAAGGGGACGAGCTATATATAGCAATCGTCTCGTGGGTCCCATTGACAGCTGTAGAATGCGCATCAAATCACATTGGTTCGATGCATGCATCGAATGTGAGTTGTTCTATGCACTCAATATATCGAACAGGCCATGTTCGATGTGCTTATGGGCCGGCCCAATATGCAAGTGTTGGGCCAATCTTAAAACATCTCCATCACATAGTCCACAGTTTGGGAGACGGTGTCGAGTAGAAATCGACTTCCAAACTTAAAAAATAATTTTTGGATTTGCGAGTGGTCGGTATTGTACCACCTTAATAAGGTTTTTCACTGGTTTGAGATATTCCTAATCATATGTTACTTCGGAATGGGTTGCAATAGTTTGCAATCGTTATTTGAAAAATAATGAAGCGCATCGAACAGGGTGTGTTCGATGCTCCAGTTATGCTGTATCGAACGGTACGCGTTCGATGCACTCATTCGATGCCCAGTTTGATATGGGCCTGATGGGCTATCCGCTGCATATATAAAGGCATGTGCGCTGAGGGAAGCTCATTTTGCTCCCTGCGCATTTCTTCTCTCAGGTAAACCACATCGAACATGGCCTATTCGATGCGGTCTGCATCGAACAATATTGATTCGATGCTTTTGGCATCGAACCGAGAACGTTCGATGCAGTGCCTTAGACTTTTTTAGCTGTTTAGCAAATCAATCAATCAAATAAACGTTGTTTCTTCTAAAACTTCTCTCAAGGTAAATGTCATGCTCTCGTTTATGCCTGTTGTGGGAGTGTTATGAGAGCCGAGAGTGACGTGTTCGCCCGTAGTCAGCCTTCGTTTCTTTTTAATTTATTTTAGTTCTTTCTCGCCAATGATGGTGGATACTAAATCAAGGTCTAGGAGTGAGTCGAGTAGGGGCTCAAGTTCTAGTTCGATAAACTCTGTGGTTGGCCCACCCAATGCTCATGTGGGTTTGACTACAGTCGCAGTAAATGAAATCGAGTTAATCGATATAGAGACCCTTGGTTCACCCTTGGGTAACAATCCTGACGCAAACGCTGAGCAAGCGGCACCTCAGGCTGAAAGCGACAATTCTCAAGCGTCATCAACTTGGGATAATCGTGCCCCTAGCGAGGCCGATGAAGACGCAGAATACATCAACAGGGAGTTTGATGATCACATTGAGGTTGCAGGGATGGCGTATGATATGTACGTGTCCCGCCACCAACATAGTCGTAAAGAACTCCGCGAGAAATTTGACATACCTAATAGGTATAAAATCGTACTTCCTGGGCCAAATAACAGGATGCATACTTCGCAGCCCGAGCATATGACTGTATTCGTTCGCCAGTTGCTGAATGGGCTTCGCCTCCCAATTTCTTTCGAACTAAGAATGCTCCTGAGGAAGATCAACCTCGTGCCAGCACAACTTACCCCAAACTCTTATGGGAACTTGATTGGTTTCGTTATTATCATAAAAGCGATGCGCGAACCTCAAAGTCCCAATGAGTTCTACGCTCTGTTCGAGATTATGAGGCGAGAAGAAAGGTTCTACCATATCAAAGCGCAACAGCACCGCAAGTTCCTGAACGGCGGAGCGACTGGGTATGGTAAAGATTGGAAAAGACGTTAATTTTACATGGAGGAGAGCTAAGAGGGCGAGTTTAGGCAATATCGCCGTGATTGGTATACCGGTTCAAGGGTGATGATACCCCTCGGTATTTCTGCGACTTCATGGGATTGCGAGTTCATCCCTAACTTAGTTCGACATCAACAATTTGATGTTAAGAAATTAGTAGAAAGTCGAGTCCTTTCGTTAGCTGGTTTGTCCCCAGTTCAATATAACGGGAGGTTTACCCTTGGTATAACTTTGCATCTTTTTTTGATATTTTTGGTTTGTGTCAAATGAATATTCTAATGATCTGATATTCTTGCAGTCGATTATATTATGGATCGTCACGCCCGGATGAACTGAGTTGTTGTTGCCGATCAAGCTAGCTCGCAGACCAATATTGCTTTTGAGATTCTTCTCCCAAGAAAGAGGAAGAATAAAAGCAAGAAAAACATTGTACAGCCTTCAACTGTAGCCGCTGTAGATCCCAACGTTGATCCTTTTGAGGATATTTTGGGCAAAAATCGCGATGTTGTGCGAGCTACGACCGAGGCCTCTGGGAGCATGGCGGCTGGTCTTGGCGACAATACCGAAGGTGTTGTCCAGACCAAAAAGAGAAAAGTTCACCAAACTTGATCTCAAACTGGAGGGGCTATTCCACCCGCTACTCATGCAGGCGGGCCGAGTGCTACGAGTGACCTTGCCCACGAACGAGGCCGAGTGCTGGGATTGGGTCTAGTTAGGGTCCACATGCTCAGGTTGGAGGTTACGAGATTCCAGAGGCTACGGCTATCGATACCCTGAAGTCTCTTCTCCCTAACCTTACCGAACCTCTTACGATCTATGCCGAAGAGAGGAGGATGGTGGAGCGCAATGCTCTTCACTTGTTGATGGCGGTAATAATATCTTTTTCCCAAATTAATCGTTTTTCAATTTGAATTGTAAATGTTGATTTATTTGCTCATTAATTGTTAGGCTGGCGGAGTTGTGGACGCGATGTTTGCAGCGCCCATGAAGCGGCCACCGGCGGTCAGCCACAGAATAAAGGCGAGCTCCGTGGTGGAGATGCTGAAGCCTTAAAGGCAGACCTTTACGCAAAAGAAAAGGTCTTGCAAAAGGTCAAGGAATATGATGCGAAGGCCCATGCTGATAGGGAGGCAGCAAAACTGGCGCAGGAGGCAGCTGATCAGCACAAAGGAAAGCTGACCAAACGAGTCACCGAACTCGAAATGGAGGTGGCTGCGGAAAAGGAAAAAGCCTATCACGCCGACGGTGCTGGATATTTGTGCGGCCTTAGCGAGGTAAAGAATCACAACTTTAGCATTTTGCGTTCTTTTCATATTCTTTCTTATTAATTTCTTTTGGCGTCCATATAGGTTTCTACTCAGCAGGAGGTGGAGATCGCCGAAGAGTTCCTTCGGAGCAACACCTTCCGAGAGACTAGCGCTCGTCGATGCGATCTTGAGGCTCGCAAGGCTGAGGTTTTGACTGTCCACGAGTTCTATAAGACGCAGTACATCCGTGGTGGTTTCAAGCCAGACTGGTTGGACCTTTCTTTGGGGCCTAATCGAGAAACTCTGCCGCCTCGAACGACTTTTTAGCCTGAAGCTCCTGACGATTTTGTCGTGCTTCTCGAGAATGAGAATCTTGTCCTTCAGGGACTCTTGCCACCACCTCTAATGCCTGAACCGTATCCGTCATCTGAGGACGAGGAAGAAAACTGAGGCTGCAGCTTGAAGGCCTTTCTATTCTTTTTATGTTTATGAACAATTTTTAATTTAGTTTTATTCATTGCGCTGCGTCGCCTTTATCTGTTTGAACAAGCCGATGACAAGCAGTATTGCGTTTTATGAATTTTCGTATTGATTTACTTTGTTTTAAATCTCATATTCGTTGTCTTTTCTTTCAATTTCCCATGTGGATTCTTTACTTTATTTTGACAATCTTAGGATTCTCTATGTTTGCGGAAAATAGTTCATTTTGCGACAAAGCACAAAATAGTGTTTTCTCTAACAGGGTTATAATCGTCCCGCTTAGCGTTATTCCTCGCGGGGATAGGTTTGCTTGTCGTTTTTAGACAAAATTATTGTTTTTTCTCGTGCTTTCGTTCAGTCGTTATTATTCGCCTTTTTGTACGTAACTATATCACGGGTTTTAAGCAGCACTTATAGTTTTATATGTAGTGTATGTCCCTTTCTTTCTTTCCAAGCATTCACATGAATATTTGCCATTTTGGAAAGATGTTCTGTCCCTTTTCATCGTCTGTGTGGGATTCTTTGTGTCTCGTGCCATGATAGAAAGAGTTTTCGTCCTTCTCGTCGCCTTTAGGGATTTTCGGTATCTCGTGCCACAATGGACATAGTTTTCATTCCTCTCGTTGCCTCTAGGGATTTTTGGTATCTCGTGCCACGATGGACAGATTTTTCGTCCCTCTCGTTGCCTCTAGGGATTTTTAGTGTCTCGTGCCACGATGGACAGAGTTTCCGTCCCTTTCGTTGCCTCTGGGGATTTTTGGTGTCTCGTGCCACGATGGATAGAGTTTCTGTCCATTTCATTGTCTTTGGGGATTTACGGTATCTCGTGCCACGGTGGACAGTTTTCGTCCCTTTCGTTGCCTCTGGACATTATGTCCTGCATACAGTTTGATCATGCAAGTTAGACGGATTTCATAATAAGCGATTAATCATAAGGATGCTTCTTGAAAATTGAATCAGATTATGTGAGTGGATTGGAGCTTGATTCATAGCTCATTTTGCCTTATTTTCCTATGTTGCCTTCCGGACTCACGTTATTGGCGTTTCTGTTTCAAGTTGATACATGTTTGCCCCTCATGCTTGTCATGGCAGAGGGGAAGAATAAATATTGTTCAAAATATTCAAAATACTAAGGACTCATTTAACTTGACTAGAATCTTTCGTCAATGTGCTCCATTTGCCTGGGAGCCACTGCCCTCGCTGCGTCTTCTTCCTGTTGTGGTCGTGTCCGGAGCAAAGTCACGTAACACTTCCAACCTTCGATATGATCTGTTATTACTTCGCCTGCGCCGGTAGGAGATGGAAATTTCACCATTTGATGATAAGTTAACGGTAACACTTGGAATGCATTTAGCGCTGGCCTTCCTATGATTCTGTTGTACGCAAAATGCATGTCAACGATCACATAGTTTTCCATGAGTGTTTTTCTCTTTGGTGTTGTACCCAATGAGGTAGGGAGTCTAAGCATTCCAAGCGGAACTATCTCTGGACCTCCGAATCCATGAAGCGACGTTCTCACCGATTCCAATATCTAGTTATTTAGTCCCATTTTGGCTAGTGTAGAACTGAACAGCACATTAACTGAGCTTCCGTGGTCCACCAACATCTTGGTGATTCCATAGTTGGCTATGTCTATTGTTATTACCAAAGGGCATTTAAGTTTTGACATTTGAACAGCATGTGCGCTCAATTTTCGAAGGCTTGCTGTTGAGAACGTAACCCCTTCATGCGGCATCTCCTCGATTCTAAGTATACTAGCCATATTGACGACATTATCTGATTCAACGAGCCTCGTGATCCTTCTTCGCCCGTTGGTGGAGTCTGCTCCCCCTGGTCCTCCTAATACCATATTGATCATACCTTTCCTGGCATTTCCATCTTCAATATGAGGATACTCTAATAGATGTAGTTAATCGACCATCCTTTGGTTATCCCACCTTGGAGATGGAGTTCTCTTCCTACTGCGTTGTTTTCTTGTTCTTGAACCTTTTTTACAAACTCCACGAGTTTTCCATCCTTCAATAATCGTTCAATTTCATCCTTTAGGTTCATGCAATCTTTAGTATCGTGTCCCTTCTGATTATGGTACTTACAGAATTGGGACGAAAATTTTGTAGCCTTGGACTCCTTCATTGGTCTGGATCTCTTAGGCAACCTCTTCTCTTTGCTACCCTGAATACTGTCATGATGTGAGCATTCAGAGGCGTATACCGCCTGGGTGAACTCTCCCAGTATCTATAGTTCTTACTTCTGTTGTTGTTGTTACGGTTGTGATCTTCTCTACCTCTTTCCTTCTCTTTTAAAGGTGCAACGGCGGGTATCTTGGTTGCCATCATCTCCTCGAGGTGAACCGCCTCCTGTGCTATTTTATTAATTTCTTCAATAGTGGTGGGCTTGCGTCTGAGTACGTCCCCACTAAAGAATGTGTTGGTGGTTGCTCGAAAAAGTATGCACACGATCATCTCTCCAGACGGGCTATCTATCCTTAGCAACTCTGTGTTGAAACGTTTCATAAAGTCCTTCAGACTCTCATTGGTTTCTTGTTTCATGGTATAAAGATGGGAGTGATCCAAAACCAATCTTGCTTGACTCGAGAACTGGTCTTCAAACATCTTCCTCGGTTGCTTGTAGCTTTTAATCGACCGTGGAGTAATCCGATTAAACCAATCCACGGCTACCCCTGATAGAGTTGTTGCGAATATCCTGGCTTGTATGTTGTCTTTGAAATCGTACAAAGACAGCTTCATGTCCAAGTGAAATAGGTGATCATGGAGATCAGACTTACCATCGTAAGTTTTTAGATCCGGGGTCTTTCCCCCTTGTCATAAGATTTCCGCCTCTATCGCTTTGGAAAACGGGCTGCGGTTAGAAGCATTGTTCACATGTGCCATCCGACCTTCAATTAATTCCTTCTCTCTCTCAAGCCTTTCTATTTTTGTTGTCATTTTTTCATGTTCCCTCCTAGAGTCATGACTATTCGGATGTCTCATGTCGTCCCTATCTTCTCTTCTTCCTGGTTCTTCTCTTTGGTTTCCTACCTCATCATGTTCCCTCCTGGAGTCATGACTCTCCGGACGTCTTCTGTCGTCCCTATCTTCTCTTCTTCTTGGTTCATCTATTCGGTCTTCCTCCTTTTCTTTCTCTCTCCTCTCATGGTGCCTTTTTGATTGCACCTCGAGTGATTTTAACTTCCTTGTGTGATCGTCACGGTTCGATTTTTCTCTGCTTAGTGGTTCTTCTGACGTAAGTTTACTTTTTCGTCGTCATGTCATGATTTCTCTTTCTCTTTTCCTCTCGTTATTCTGGCCGCGGAACCTTGTTCTCTTACGGCCTCTAAATGTTCAATAGGTGGTGGTGTCAGTACGGGCGGTGTGGGAGTCAATACTTCTGCCAATGCGGCCTTTACCATTGCCATGATTTCATTCCTTATGGTGTTTGGAATTGAAGCAATCGTCACCGTTGCCCCAGTGGCACCTGCTTCAGTTCTCGGTGCCTCCACACCTTGAAGCCCCTGTATTTCTCGCCTTGCGGGTGTTGGTACCCCCGCGGGTACTGCTGACAGTCCTGCATTGTCTGAGATAACTTGTCCAGTAGTTATCCATTCAGCCTCTTCATTGGTTCCCTCTACATCTCTACTGCGAGATCTGGTAATTCTGGAAGTCATACCTAATAAACTAATAAAATTTGGTGTTCCCACAGACGGCGCCAATATTTTGGTCTTATTTCGTCAAGGTAACAGAACACCGTAAAATAGTACAATTGAAGTATAAAGAACCAAAATAATGCTATCTGAAAGTGCAGGTATCCGATCAATGTTAGTTTAACATTGAAAGTGCAGGTATTCTGTCAATGTTAGTTTAACATTGAGAAGTCAATGTTAGAATAACATTGTTGGAGCAGAATCCGATTTACAATCTTGATTATATTTTTCATTATTGTTTTGCCTTATTCACTTAACTAACTGAGTTCCACAGTTGTAATTATCTTTGATTATTATTCAGGAAACAAACTTGTCATAGGTTGGACGCTCAAGTTTCCAAGAAGGAAAGTTTCCTTAATTACGCAAACCACTCTACAAGGGAAGTTGAGTTCGAGTGGAACAAGGAATGCTTTCCAAGATCAGTCCTGATTTGAAGAAGGAGTCTTTCCCTAGTTAGATCACTAACGAAGGAACTATTATTCAAGAAGAACTGCAAGACCAAGGAAGTAGAGTTCAAGAAGGAAACTAGGAGAATTACCAACCGTGTACAACACACCTTGAAGTCGAAGATCAAGAACCTATATATAGGTGTGAAGTACATCAAGACAAACACGAGACAAGAGCCAATCAATCCAAGAGATTAATTTACAGTTGTTGAGTGTTGTCTTGCTTTAGCAAAGTTTGTGAATTGTTAGAATAAATCTAAGAGTGAGGAGCTGTTAGAGTTAGTCGATGCAATTCTTGTGTGCTTTGCTTAGTTCAATCAATTTAAGAGTGAGGAGCTTGAGAATTGAGAGAACGACTTTTGTTAAAACCTTCACGGGTTATTTTGCCTAAGGCTCGGAAGTTAATATAATTCTATATTCACTTCTTAAAACTGGTGTTTGTTTATTCTGCTGCACTATTCTTCTGGTCTGTTGTTAAAGGAACATCGCTAAGTAAACAACGTTGCAAATCTGCTATTAACTCTCCAGTGTTAAGTTAACAACAACAACGTATCAACCCGATCCACAATTTCAATTGGTATCAGAGCCAAGCACCAACTTCACCGGTGTTTGGCGTTGATACGACAAGATGGACAACTCCAACCCCAATACCAGCAGGTTGCCAGTATTGGAGGGTCCCAACAACTATGCCTACTGGAAGATCAGGCTCAGAGTCCACATCAAATCCATCGACCTGAGAGCTTGGGACGCAGTACTAGAAGGCTACACCATCCCCTACTTACCAAGAGATGGAGATGCTGATCTGGTACCTAAGCCAAGAGGACAATGGACAGCCAACGAAATTGCCCTCTACAACTTCAATGAAAAGGCTCTCAATGCTATTTTTAGCTGGGTGGGTAATCATATGTTCAAACTTATTCAAACTTGCTCTACTGCTAAAACTGCATGGGAAGTTCTTGAATTACATTGTGAGGGTGATGTGGCTGTGAGGGACTCTAAATATAGAAAATTTTTGAGGGACTTTGAGAAGATAGAGATGGGTGAGGATGAAAGCGTTGATAGTTATTTTGAGAAACTTTTAGATATTGCTAATCAGTGCGAAAACTTAGGTTTTATCATCCCAAATCAAACCATGGTCTATAAAGCTTTTAGAACACTATCTTCAAAATTTACTGTCAAAAGAATTGCTATGAATGAGTCTAGAGATCTGGCTAACATGGACTTTCAAACATTGATGAACACTCTAAAAGAATTTGAACTAGAATTCCTAGGAAAGTCCAGTAAACAACTTGCTTTGGCCTTACTAGGTACTAGCTCAGAGTCTACAGGGAGTAATGAGGATGAATATGAGTTGGTCTCTTCTAACTATGGTAACATCACTAGGAAGTTTAGTAAATTGGGTTACAAAGATAAAAGTAAAGAAAAACAACCCAGTAATGTTGCCGTTAGTTATAAGAATTTGCCCCCAAAGTTTGTAAAATACATGGCATCTAAGAGCACTCCTCAAGATGCTGAGAAATTGAAAGATGTCCAGTGTTATGAATGTAAGGGGTATGGTCACTTTAAACATGAATGTGCTAACACCCTCAGAACAAGAGGGAATTCTCATTGGGTCTGTGTAGATGACTTCAATGAAGGAGACTTCGAGTCAGGAATAAGTGGTGATGAACAATCAGAGGAAATCAACACTGATGCGCTCTGCACTCGGATCACCTGGTCAGGTGAAGACTCCAGAAACTGCCAAGAATCTCAATGTTACTCCAACATTAGAGAACCAACAGCAAAGCAGTAGATCTTTTTTGGAGACTGGAACAGCTATGAGACACAGGTTAACCATGACACACTCTCTGATTGTGATGATACTAACTTTGATTGTTTACATGGCTCAGTTGATCTTGAAGAAGAGTACTTCAATGAAGAAGAGATGTCCCAGGAGGAAATTCTTGATGACCTACATACAACCTTTCTCAGACTTGAGAGAGAGAATGTCAGACTCATGAAGAAAAACGAAGCACAGAAGCATGACATTGAATGTTTGAAGAACATGTTGAAACTCTATGAAAGAGATCTTGACAAAGTTGAAGCAGAGCTGAAGGAGGTAAAGGAGAAACTCAAAAAGGACTCACAGATCATAGCCAAATGGAATGGAGGTACTTCTAAACTTGATGAGGTACTGAACATGAGTAACTCAGGTACATGTGGTCTGGGATTTATTGAGAAACCTTCCTCTTCAAATGTTAATTCTGCCTATCTAACTACAAGCTTTGTTAAAGAATCTGATAATGTGAGTACATGAACCATTAACACTGTAAAAAGTAAACCTACCTTTATCTGCCAGTACTGTTTTCAACCAGGCCACATTAAACCATTCTGTAGAAAATTTATAAAAGAATGTGGTAAGAAAACAGCCTCTGCGTCCAATGTTAATTCTACAACAGGTTCTGATGTTAGACTAACATTAGGTGCAGGACAGAAAGGTAGGACTTGGATAGAAAAGGCTAAATCCCCTAAGATTAAAGTTGTATGCAATGTTGTTTTCTCTGCTGTGTACTCTAACCTTTCAGGAAAATGGTACTTCGATAGTGGATGCTCAAGACACATGACAGGCAGCAAAGAGAATCTTAAGCAAATGGTACCTTTGAGTGCTGGAACAGTGACATATGGAGGAGGCACCAAAGGAAAAATCATTGGCAAGGGGACACTGGATGTTGATGGATTCCCTCCCTTGAAGGATGTGTTGTTGGTAGATGGGTTAAAGGCAAATCTAATCAGTATCAGTCAGCTGTGTGATGATGACTTACTGGTTACATTTGATAAGATATCTTGTGATGTTTATGATAGTGACAATGTTCTTGTGATGACAGGTACTAGATCCAAGGATAACTGCTACCTGGCCCAAGAGGAAGCAGAATGTTTCCATGCCAAGATAGATGAGGCTTCCATATGGCATAGGAAACTTGGACATGTTCACTACAGAAACCTTGAGAAATTACAGAAAGTTGATGCTGTAAGAGGCTTACCAAAGCTGTCTTGTCCAGGTAAGCTTGTGTGTGGTGATTGCCTCAAGGGTAAGCAAACCAGAGCAATTCATACACCTCTACAGGTACAGAATGCTAACCCTAGATCTAGTAGATGTTTTGAATTGCTGCACATGGACTTAATGGGTCCAATTGAGGTAAGTAGTCTCAGTGGGAAGAGATATGCCTTTGTGATTGTAGATGACTTCTCTAGATACACTTGGGTAAAATTTCTTAAAGAAAAGTCAGAAGCTTTTGATCAGTTCAAAATTCTTTGTGCTAGTATTAAAAACTTGTATGGCTCCACTGTGACTAAGATTAGGTCTGATCATGGTAAAAAATTTGAAAATGCTAGTTTTGATAACTACTGCAATGCTAAAGGTATTTTCCATGAATTTTCAGCTCCTAAGACTCCTCAGCAGAATGGGATTGCTGAGAGAAAGAACAGGACTCTTCAAGAAATGGCCAGAGTTATGCTCAATGCTGAGGATTTATCCAAAAGACTCTGGGCTGAAGCCTTAAATACTGCTTGTCACATTAGTAACAGGGTGTATCTTAGACCTGGAACTAACATGACTCCATATGAACTCTTGAAGGGTGTAAAACCAAATGTTGCATATTTCCATGAATTTGGATGTGATTGTTATCTACTTAATGACAGGGATTATCTGAGTAAATTTGATTCTAAAAGTGAAAAAATGCATCTTTGTAGGATACTCAGCCAATAGTACTTCCTTTAGGGTCTACAATCTTAGATTGAAGACAATTCAAGAATCAGTGAATGTTGTGTTTGATGATTTCACTCTTGATACAGGTACTGATGACATCTCAGTTCCTAATGTTGAACCAACAGTGGAAACGGAGAATGTTACTTCTGACAATGTTACACCAACATTGGAACTGGAAGCTGGAAATACTGAACATGAGTCAGGGAACGATGTCAGACTAACACCAGCAAGACCTGGTCTTAGACTAACAGCAGAGGATTCTGACTCAGAACATGAAGTTGCCTCTGAACCGAGAAAAGATCCCCCAGCTAGGATTCAGAAGGATCATCCAGCATCCCAGGTAATAGGTGAACTCACTGAACGGGTAAGGACACGAAACAGAGAAAGACTTGACTATAGAGATATGGTAAAAATGTGTGTCTGTATGAACTTCACTTGTACTGTTGATAATGCCTCATGTTTTGTCTCCACCATAGAACCTAAGAATGTGAATGAAGCCCTTCTTGATAACTTTTGGATTAATGCCATGCAGGATGAACTATTACAGTTTACTAAGAACAATGTCTGGATACTTGTACCTAGACCACCTAATGTTAATGTAATAGGGACAAAGTGGATATTTAAAAACAAGAGCAATGAGGAAGGGGTTATAGTTAGAAACAAAGCTAGACTAGTTGCTCAGGGGTACATACAGGTTGAAGGTGTAGATTTTGATGAGACATTTGCTCCAGTTGCTAGGATTGAATCTATTAGGTTACTTCTAGCCATAGCATGTTGTCTTAAGATAAAACTATACCAAATGGATGTAAAGGGTGCGTTTCTAAATGGGCTGATTGACAAGGAAGTATATGTTGAACAGCCAAAGGGATTCACAGATCCTAAGTATCCAAACCATGTGTACAAGCTTGAAAAGGCTCTGTATGGTCTTAAACAAGCACCTAGAGCATGGTATGAAAGGCTTACTAAATTCCTTTTAAGTCTTGGTTTTGTTAGAGGTGATGGAGATAGAACACTGTTTGTCTTGAAGAAAGATTCTCATGTCTGTGTAGCTCAAATATATGTAGATGATATTGTTTTTGGCTCAACTAACAATTCTATTCTAGAAAAATTTGTTGAATCAATGACAGGGCAGTTTGAGATGAGTATGATGGGAGAATTAACCTTCTTTCTTGGCCTTCAAGTAAAACAAACAGGTAATGGGATATTCCTAAGTCAGGAAAAGTATGCAAGGAATTTGGTGAAAAGGTTTGAATTGGCATATTGAAAGCCTTGCAAGACTCCCATGTCATCATCTGTGAAGATATCCAGGGATGTTAATGGTGCCAATGTTGATCCAACATTGCACCGTTCAATGATAGGAAGCTTACTCTACTTGTCTGCTTCAAGGCCTGATATAATGTTCTCTGTATGTGTTTGTGCTAGGTACCAGGCATGTCCAAAGCAGTCTCATCTGATTGCTGTGAAGAGAATTCTTAGATACATTTCTGGCACCTTGGCCCTTGGTATACGGTATTCCTATGACACTAACACCAATCTTGTAGGGTTCAGTGACTCAGACTGGGCAGGTGACACTGATGACAGGAAGTCTACAAGTGGAGGATGTTTTTATCTGGGGAACAACTTGGTCTCATGGTACAGTAGAAAGCAAAACTGTGTGTCACTCTCCACTGCTGAATCTGAATACATAGCAGCAGGCAGTTGTGTCACTCAGTTAGTATGGCTTAAACATATGCTACTGGATTATGGGTTAGACAGTGATACCTTACTTATGTTTTGTGATAATCTTAGTGCTATAAGCATCTCTAAGAATCCTGTGCAACACTCCAGAACTAAACATATTGACATAAGACATCACTTTCTGAGAAACATGGTAGAAGATAAGCTCATTGACATTGAACACATTGAAACTAACAATCAGCTTGCTGATATGTTCACTAAACCCTTAGATTCTGAGAAGTTCTTCAGTTTGAGGAATTCTCTTGGCATGTGCATTGTCTAGAGAGGTTAGTTCACCAGTGTTGACATAACACCACTGTCTAGCACTGGTTATTGGTTGTGGTGTATCTGTAATTTTTTTTGTTTCCTTTCTGCATTCTTTCTTCTTGCATATTACATCTTTGTTAGAGATTGTGTTGGGCTGTGTGGTTAAACTGTATGACTAGCTGAGCTGACTGGTGGACAGGTACATATTAAAAGGTTTGAAAAATTAAGAACTCTGTTGTTAGTCTGTGAATGTTAACCTAACATCTGGGAGAAGCTAGGGTACACAGAGCTCACTACTCTGATGTTTTTCAGTTGTGACTTATACATGTTAGGTTAGACAAAGAATGAAGAGAAGCTGGGGTACATGATGTTGAAAGCTTCACTGTCATTCAGTTGTGCTTATTTTTGTGTTTTGTCTATGGCCAAGGTTATGCATGATAGTGATCTTTACTATTGGGGTGTTTTGAAGTTTCGACTGCTTGTATTCAGTAGCATTGTTCACTTGGTATTTCGCTTGTATATAGGTTGGAAAACAAGTATGCCTAAGGAGTTGGGGTGGAGAAGTATATGATAAATGTATTGTCTTCATTCAGTTCCTTTGTACTTGCCTAATCTGTAGCTGATGGTTAAGTTGCTGGGGTATGTGGGGTCTTGTGCTGCCCACATTCAGTGATGATACTGTCCTTTTACATTCATTAGCTTTTGTTCAACAGAGTTCACAAATAAAGAAAAAGTGATTTGTCCTGATTCCAGTCAGTATAGTTGTTTGTACATGGTTACCATCTTCCAATGCTGCTCTAACATTGTTGCATTCATTCTAGTTCTACATTCATTTTTGCCTTGTGTCGGTTTGGGCTTAGGGGGAGTAGTAATCCTAAGAATCATGTGTTGAGGCATACTTTGTGGGTGACTCACTACAGGTAAAACGCTATGTTTTGTGATCTTCTATGCTATGGGAACATCTTTTCCCTGGATATGTATATCCACTCTGTGTTTTTCTGTTTGATGTGTTACTTACTCATACTGATGATCTTAACCTATGTCTTTGTACCTATGTACTTGGGTGAGGGTTCAGATTAGTTTACAGGAATATCTCACGCTCTCACATAATGCTGCCTTGGATGAAGCCATGCACCTACAACTTTCCTCCCTGATGTTAACTTACCAATGTTAGTCCAACATTGAAACATTGTAACTTATAAGTTTTCAGGTTTAAAGACCGCTCTGGTTACGTGTTAATCCAACACTGACACGTGGTAAGGTGAACATGGGTATGATCGTGTGACAGTGGTCCGATTATGTTGGTAACATGTTACAACACCACTATCTATACTCTTCAGCTGATTATTGTATAATTTGCCCTAATCTCCTTCTACTGTGTACGCGCTCAAATTTTTTTGCAAAAACAACTCTCTCTGCAAAATCAAGTTTCGATTTTTCTTCTCTAAATTCACTCTAACAATGGCACGCAAGTCTTCCATTGACACTATTGCAGTTGTTGCCGAACAGATGGAGCAACCTAGACGCCGCAGGACCAGAAGTGCAACTGCTGAGGCCATTACCGCCGCCGCACCAAAGAGGAAATCCACTTATCAACGGCGTAAGGGCAAGAAAGCAGCGAAGGGTGATGTTGATTCAACACCAAAAACTTCTGAGCAAACCTCCACTCCCACCAACCCTGAAAACGAGGTAATGATGGCTAACCCTACTCTGGATATACCTGATACTACTGTTGTTGGTATTGAGGGGGAGAAAGAGGTCCCTGGTGTTGTTGTGGGTGAGTCTGAGGTGGTGCATGAGGTCCCTGAGGGTAATGCTAGGGATGAATCTGTGGTTGCTAAGGAAGTGGTTGAGCCATCTGAGGCTGATGTTGCCGAGCAGGTGACTGCTGATGAGATGGAGACTCTTCCTGAAGAGGATGATCGGGTTGAGGAGACTGTGGCTGAGGAGGTTACTACTGAGGGTAACCAAGATGATGGTGAAGAGGATAACAGTCAACCTGAAGAGGTTGAGAGAGAAGAAGAAGAGAGCCTGACTCTCACTGACTTAGCTACTACTGCTAAGAAAAGAAAGGGAAAGCAGGTGATGGTTGAAGCTTCTGAGTCTGAGTCAGAAGAAGAAAAAGAGGAGGAAGAGGATAAAGAAGAGGAGGAAGTTTAGGAGGAAGTGGAGGAAGAAGACCAATAAGTAGGTGATGACCCTGCTGATATTACTCCAACATCAGATGAATACTTTGATCTGCTTGAGGAGGAGTATCCCAAGAAGCCTTATTCTGGCTTTTATGTGTCTGCTGAGGCAGAAGAGCTGTGGGAGGCGTATCAAGCCAGGGTGATTCACACTGAGAGGAACATTGATGAGGAAATGTTCAAGGAGAATAGGTTGTTTGAGCTGCTGGAAGCTAGAGGAGTGTTGGGATCTGTGATGAATCAGTCATCATATGTCCCTGATGTGATCAGAGAGTTGTACATGAACCTCTCTCAATGGGTGTCCCACCAAGACTCTCCCAAGTTTGGCAAAGCTTGGGTCAGGATGAATGTCTTTGACATTAGCCCCTCTGTGATCAATGAGGCTTGGGGACTTCCTGATCCTGAGGAGACTGAGGATCCTAACATGGATGAGGTGATCACTGACCTCACTGGTGGACTGACAAGGAAATGGAATGACAGCTTTCCAACTACAAGGCTGACATCCTTAAGTGATGTACTTCACAAGCTCTCCACCTACAACTGGCTGCCCTCTTCAAACACCACTGTTATGACAAAAGAATCTGCAAGGCTGGTGTACAAACTGAAGAATGGGCTGAGTGTGAACATAGGGGAGAAGGTTCTGAGGCACATGAGGGAAGTCACAACCAAGGCAAAGGGAATCATTCCATATCCTTCTCTGGTATCCAGCATTCTGGTGAAGCAAGGCTTCAAGACAAAGAAGACAAAGGCTGGATCAAGAACAAGGCCAAGATGATCATCACCAGTAGCTACTTCACTCATATCAGGATTCAGGATCTGCCATGGAATCCCAAGGATGGAGCTGGTCCAAGCAGGAAGAAGAAGAAGAAGAAGACTCACAAGTTTGCAGCTTTTTCAGTTCCTGTGGCTAGTGGGGACAGTTGTTCTGTCATTGCTGATGCCTTTGTGGAGGAGACCTTGGTGTGGCTGGACAGGGAGTACAAGGATACCCAGAGAGAGATAGCAGACAAGCAAGTAAGGCTGCAAGAGATAGACAGCCTCATGAAGCATTTGAGGGATCTGCCTTCCTCACAAAAAGGGGGAGAATGATCAAATTTCAAACATTTCTGAGTTCTGTTATGTTTCTGTCAGTATGAACAATTTTATTTTCCTTGTTTGTTTTCGGTTTCATCAAGGAGCATGTTCCTTGCTACTTAGTATGGTCTGTAATTAAGTACATTTCTATCTTGTTGCTTACTGCTTCTGCTTATGATCATTGAACTTTGGATACAAAGTACTAACTCTGTTTTGCAGGTGTTAACTGGTCTCTGATGTTAAAATAACATTGAGATGTTCAATGTTAGAACAGCTGTCTGGTTTCGATGTTAAGCTAACATTGACAAAGACTGCTAGATGTTATGACAACATTGAAAGTATCAATGTTAGAATAACATTGAGATGGTCCCTTCTGATATTCAGGGGGAGCGTACTTATTTTCCTTTGTGATCTGATAGTAAAGTTTGTTTGAATAATTTGATCTGGTTAGAACAGGTTCTTAGGTTTTGTGATTAAGGCAAAAATGAGGAGATTGAAAGTGCAGGTATCCGATCAATGTTAGTTTAACATTGAAAGTGCAGGTATTCTGTCAATGTTAGTTTAACATTGAGAAGTCAATGTTAGAATAACATTGCTGGAGCAGAATCCGATTTACAATCTTGATTATATTTTTCATTATTGTTTTGCCTTATTCACTTAACTAACTGAGTTCCACAGTTGTAATTATCTTTGATTATTATTCAGGAAACAAACTTGTCATAGGTTGGACGCTCAAGTTTCCAAGAAGGAAAGTTTCCTTAATTACGCAAACCACTCTACAAGGGAAGTTGAGTTCGAGTGGAACTAGGAATGCTTTCCAAGACCAGTCTTGATTTGAAGAAGGAGTCTTTCCCTAGTTAGATCACTAACGAAGGAACTATTATTCAAGAAGGACTGCGAGACCAAGGAAGTAGAGTTCAAGAAGGAAACTAGGAGAATTACCAACCGTGTACAACACACCTTGAAGTCGAAGATCAAGAACCTATATATAGGTGTGAAGTACATCAAGACAAACACGAGACAAGAGCCAATCAATCCAAGAGATTAATTTACAGTTGTTGAGTGTTGTCTTGCTTTAGCAAAGTTTGTGAATTGTTAGAATAAATCTAAGAGTGAGGAGCTGTTAGAGTTAGTCGAAGTAATTCTTGTGTGCTTTGCTTAGTTCAATCAATTTAAGAGTGAGGAGCTTGAGAATTGAGAGAACGACTTTTGTTAAAACCTTCACGGGTTATTTTGCCTAAGGCTCGGAAGTTAATATAATTCTATATTCACTTCTTAAAACTGGTGTTTGTTTATTCCGCTGCACTATTCTTCTGGTCTGTTGTTAAAGGAACATCGCTGAGTTAACAACGTTGTAAATCTGCTATTAACTCTCCAGTGTTAAGTTAACAACAACAACGTATCAACCCGATCCACAATTTCACTATCCAACTTTAATATCGGACTATCTTGGTCCGAAACACCTATTACAAGCTAGGTTAAACTGGTAAATTACAAGATAAATATAGCATATCGAATTTTTGGCATTCGGTGTTGACGTGTCGAATAGCCGTTGTTCGATGCGAGATGTATAGTAAGGGTCCTATGTCGAATGCAAGTATATCGAATCTAAGAGATTCGATGTTGCCTTACGTATCGAATTCGATGTGCTCTTCTTTGTATCGTATCGAACGCACCAAATTCGGTCCATAGTTGTGTCGAATTGAGTATATTCGATCTAGTACGTCTCGAATGAATAATGATTCGATGCTGATTATGTCATTGTGATTCTCCAAACAAAATGTACACGGACTACAAGGGGACGGGCAATATATAGCAATCGTCCCGTGAGTCCCATTGACAGCATGTAGAATGCACATCGAATCACATTGGTTCGATGCGCGCATCGAATGTGAGTTGTTCAATGCACTCAATATATCGAACATGCCCTGTTCGATGTGCTTATAGGCCGGCCCAATATGCAAGTGTTGGGCCAATCTTAAAACATTCCCATCAGCATGGAACTCGCATGTTCCTTTTTGATCTGATTTGTTTTGGTTTTACTCCTAAGAGCATGAGGTAAATTCCTCAACGAATCAAGAGAATCAAGAAGCTGGAAGAATGATATCACCACAGAAAGCGTTCAATAACATAGCTAACGTGGTACATGAAGCTGTTAGAAAGATGGAAACTTTTGCAGAGAAAAATATGCGGACAGTAAAAATGCCCCGCGTAGCTGTAGAGGCTTGTGAAATGGAGCTTAAGGACAAAGCTAGGGGAATGACTTCGCTAAAGGTGGAGAGGCAGAGAAACAAAATGCAGATCAATGAACTCGGAAGTATTGTGAGACTAAAAGAGGCTGAGGCTAATATGTTTGAGCTTAAGGCCCACAAAGCTCGACCAAAAGCCGAAAGAATGCAAAGAACTGCACTCTTCAAGACTGATAAGTTGGAGGAGGATTACCAGCTTCCTCTAGGCTACTCTAGGTTTAAGTAAGATTAAAGTAAATAAAATTAAGTACACATATATTATACAAACTAAGAAATGAGTCCTTGTAGCAATAGCATGAAAATAATCAGCATATTTGTTAAAACAAACAAGAAAAAAAAAGTAAGAAAGAAACTAAAGGTTCTACTTATTTACAATAGCTAAGTCTTTTACAAAATAAAAATATTTAATTTAACTATAATCACCCAAAAATAAGGAGAAACATAAAAAAAATGATGAATTGCATAAAAAGTAAATAGGGCATATGTCATTCAATAGTACCAAATTAGCAACTTGTAATAAAATTTAAGTTTTTGGTACTAAATAATTATTATTATTTATCTTTTTGGTATATTTACAATTTCACAATTGTTTAGGATCATTAAAGTAATAAAGTGATGGCTTCATGATATTGTTTTCCATTCGCACGACAGAGGATAGCTTTTTGAATATTAAAATGATATGGGCCGGTGGAGTTAATAGTTATGGGCCTGGTTTTTGTAAATTTGCTCTGTAGTATGTATTTTCAGTATTCAACCTTTTTTTTCCAATTCACATATATAATCCTACTATTATAGGAGCTTGTAAAAATCTTACCTGGGATCCCAAACGTGGATCCGCCCTTGGAATTACGCTTGTAGGTATCTGAAGCAAAGATTGCACGAAGCTGAAGCCGAGAAGCAGTATTTGTTCGAAAGATTTTAAACTTCAGGAGAGCTCGAGGGCATCGCAGAGCATTGCTGGAACGAGTGATCCTTCACAGATGATGTACAGTAAAATTCAAGACCTTATCAAGAACATGTGTAACATATCGTCAAAGGTAGAGAGATAATCCCATTAACCTCCTTTCTCTGGGTACAATTACCTTGAGTGGTGTTAAGCTGTAAACTAGCTCTTTGACTCACACGAAGCTTTTTATACTAATTTAATATATGTGGCTTGAATAATAGACTTAAAAATTTAAGATGCAAATGCGTATTCCCATATTAATGTTGTTCGTTGTAAAAAATAGTAGTCTTTTACCTGTTAACTGTGTGATTATGATGAGAATTGGTTGCTTCACTGATGTATGGATTTATAATTGATAATTCAGATAGATGGAGGAAGTTGCTGAAAAGTAAACTTTGTTCAGCCACAACCTTGCCGACACTTTCCCTCGTGTTTCATGATCCGACAAAAGCAGCCACTAGATGGTGATGATTGTAAATGGACATATCACCCTTCTCTTGCTTTGCTATAAACAACATGCAGAAACAATAAAGAAAAGAACGAGAGAGAAAATAAGAAAAGAAAGAAATGAGAGATAATGTGTAATACTTATTGTGTGCGTAAAAATATAAGTATTTGAGTGTTTGTAATTGTGATTTGTGTTAAATGAAGAGTGTATTTAACCCCAACAACTGGTATCAAAGCTCATGTTGCGTTTCTCCATTCTCTGTAAAAAATTGCCCGAAATTATTTGTCCTAAAACTGTGATTTCTTATCACGGTTGCGAAGCTTTCGTTCCGACGATTTCGAAAATATAGTTTTCGAAGTATTTCGATCGCCAGAGACTGGCGTTTGAGCCCGACCCGATTTGACGTCAAATTTTTTAGCCCCGAAATCATGCTTTGTTACTACTGTTGTGAAGCTCGTGTTGCGAGGATTTCGAATATATATTTTTCAGAACTTTTTGGTCATCGAAAAGTGTTGTTTCACGTCGACCGAGTTAACTCGGCTCCAACTCAAAGAGGCGGGTGAAGAAGAAGAGATCTGGCCCGCTTAGATTCTGATCCGGTCAGTTGCTGGTCTGACCGGTCAACGCTTGTCCAATTGGATTTGGTCTGGTTCAGTTCCTTCCAACTAGTTTCAGTCCGGTTCAACTCACTTTTGATCGGTTTTCAACAAGGTCAGACCGGTTCCCAAGGTTGTTGGCCATTTCGGATTTAGCAGTGCACTCCGTTTGCCCAGATTCTGCTCCAGAATTGCAGTGAAAGAAAACTTTTCACGAAAACTACGTCGGAAAGTGGTGATGCAATGGCCACTAGCTTTGATAAGGTGGCATAATTCGTAAGAAGAATTCATACATTTCTCCATATGTGATGTTGGAGAAAGAGAATGAAGGAGTACATAGATTATATTCTATATGGTGGCTTCCATTCTTTTTTGCTAATTCGAAAAAGGAGAATTATGGTGTACAGAGAATAATTATATCTCCACAATTGTATTTCGTTTCTCTATGAATTCTCGGAGAAAGAGATAAGTGTTGTGTTTGGCTTTCTTCCGGGTTATTCGAAGAAAGAAGGTGTATATGGAGATAATGTGTATCTTTATGTTTGTTTCCCTTTCTTCATGGTCATTCGAAGAAAGATCGGGCATACGAAAATAAGATATATTTCCATGATTGTTGCCTTTCTTCAGGGAATTCGAAGAAATATTGAGTATACAGAGGTGTGGTGTATCTCCATGTTTGTTTGCCTTTTACTTGAAGATCATTTTGAAGAAATATCGGGTATACGGATGTGTTGTATATCTCCACGTTTGTTTGCCTTTATTCAGGGTATTACGGGGAAAGAGAAGTTTTGAGCAAGGGGGAGTGTTCGCCCTACAAGTAAAGTCGTTCGAGGAATGATCCTTGTGAGCGATAAATCGTGCTCCTGTTTTGAAGAGAGAAGAAATAATAAAGTGAATTATGGTTGAGGCAGGAGGGGGAGATTGTTGAAAAGTCAGCTTTGTCCAGCCACAACCTTGCCGACACTTCCCCTCGTGTTTCATGATATGATCCGAAAA
The DNA here is from genome assembly GCA_948329865.1 of Linaria vulgaris. Taxonomy (NCBI): domain Eukaryota; kingdom Viridiplantae; phylum Streptophyta; class Magnoliopsida; order Lamiales; family Plantaginaceae; genus Linaria; species Linaria vulgaris. Next base: position 80,757,886 of record OX415252.1, read on the forward strand.
AGGCAACTACTAGATGGTGATGGTTGTAAAATGTAAATGGACATCTCACCCTTCTCTTACTTGGCTATAAACAACATGCAGAAGCAATGAAGAAAAGAACAAGAGAGAGAAAATAAGAAAAAAATAAAAGAGAGAAAATAGTGTGTAATTGTGATTTGTGTTAAATAAAGAGTGTATTTGACCCAACAGAAGTGCTACCTAAAAATCTAATAATACATCAATTAACATTATTCTTGATGTAACATTGAATTATTATGTAACTGAAAGATTAAGGTTCTTGATACTAAACTTTGTTTGAAGGTATTCCGATCAATTTGAGATAAATTTTCACATTAATCAAGGGCACTTTTATTTTGTAGCGAATTCTTTTGGTTGAATATGACGTATTATGTTTGCAGTGTATACAAATTGCTCGGTTTGAAATATGGACCTGAAAATGACAGAGAAATTATATCCCAAGCCCTGTGGGTGGGTGAGTTAAGATTGCATTGGAAAAGAGAAAAACAGAAATAAGAGATTCAATAAATAAATAACAACACGTGACTGTAGCTTATTTTTCACCCATACAAGCTGATTAATGAGCGATGAAGAGATGATGGAAATTGAAGCAGTTTATAAGACAGGAAATTATAAGAGCCATACTCTATCGGTAACGAAGGAGAAGGACCATTCTTTTGTCGTGTAACTGTCATAAATGACCTCGACCTATAGTTTTCAAAGTTCTGAGAAGTCGGTAAATGTTACATCAAAATCCTAAAACATTGGACTAGGAAGTTTATGATAAGAATCATATCTCGCTTATGCTCATATTATTTTAATAACATTATGAGAATTTCATGCTTATCTTTTTCCTTGCACAAACTAAATAAAGGTTAATTAGCTAATTAATTCATAAAAAAGGAGTTTAACTACTTAATTTTAAAATAAAAAGTATGTATTCAATATGATTCCACAACATCAAGAACCAGTTTCGTTCAAGTAACGAATTCTAGATTTACCGGTATGAAACGTACTAATTTGAATTAATTTATGGAATTAAGAATTTACATTATATATTGACCTCATTCACTCGTTATGAAGTAACTCAATTATGTAAGGTACCCCATCCTGTATTGAATCTTTCTGAAATAGAATTAGGATTTACATAGTAGGTGATATTAAAAAAAAATTATTATCACTTGCATTAGACACTAGAGTATCATTAATTTAATACTCCGCGAAGATTGGGTTATTGTTAATGTATGCTCTACAAGAATAGAACCATAGTAATATTATTCTTTTCAAACACCCTCAACTCTCTTTTTTTCTTTGAGAAAATAACATATTGTATAAGATCAAAGGGTGTCCAAGAGGACTGACATTCATTACATAACAAAGACGAGAAAAAATCCTCCCTGCAAAAAGAAAAATTACAAAGTAAAGAAATTGAAATCACTCTATTGCATTTGTTTTGCTTTGCCATTTGGTAGCTGGGACGAGCCTTCCCGTTCTATAAGACTTAAAAAACATTCAAATTACCTTTATAATCCACAAGGAAATCATATAATGTTGTGGTTCAGATTGGACCCGAGATAATGTTAGGTGTAGAAAATAAAAAAAAATTATATAAATGATAACTTGATAGGTGGTCGAGAAGATGACAAACAGATCTCTGTTCAAAATGTGGAAGAAGTGACAATGATAATATGAGCGATTGAGAAGTACGTGAGGACATGTATATAAAGCGTGAGTGTCAAATGTGATTGAGAGAGTTTCAAGTTTGGTTCTTGTCTTGAGAAGTTAGAGTATTTCATTAAGATCGAATGAGCTCTTATAGTATATATATATATATATATATATATATATATATATATATGCTTCCTTGGCTGATTAATCCTTTGGAATGTTATTTGTTACGAAGAATGTGTCATTTGGCAGATCTTTGTGCACGTATTGTGCTAGATCGTATAATATGTTTTATTAGACGTCTCCCTGCTTAGTGACAATTGAAATGTCCCAAATGCCCAGTAACAGCTGAAGATTATACTTAAAATTGTTTTTTTACTATGTTATGTTAGAATTTTAAGAATATAATATGATGGTATATATAGTAACATAATATATACATATATTAATTATGTAAGAAAATGTTTTGAGCAAACTACGTGACCTATGCTTCAACTCGTTGGTAATTTGAACCATTGTGCTCCAAAGACTCCTTCCTCTCTTTCTTTTTCCGTTGTGAAACGAATGTGAATGACGAAATACTACATTATACTCCACGCCTCTAGGATAGAGCAAAGGAGCTCATTGTACCCTCAAAACTCAAATTTTACCACCTCCATCCTTATTTTATTTTAGAGTGATCATATTCTTTCATCAAACCTTGGTTTCTTTTTACGAGCATCTTTGCCTCTAACAATGATTTCCTACTTAGATAGAAGCAGAAAAGTGTTTACAACTGACAAGACACAAAATAAAAGGGAAAAAATAACTGACCATAACACTGATTTAATCAAACTTTACCTTCAATAGAAAAAAGTTTAATACATGCGAATTTCAATTTTAGGCCAATCAAGTCCAATTGGATTAGTAATATGAGGGATCACTAGCTAGGGCTAGCTCACTTTAAGTGCATGGTAAACGAATTAACTTTTCAGTCTCTTATTGCAGTTATACATCACATTGATATTCTTTTATATATATATATATATATATATATATACATATTTATCAAAAAAAAATCTTTTATATATAGATTATAGAGTGCTCTTCTTGTACACTATCATTCTTTTCTTGATAATTATTTTACATAATTATCCATTATATCTCAAAAATGTACATTTTCTTAAAGCGAAGTTAGAATGACGTGATGCAATTGAATTCTTCATTAAAAAAGATCAAAAAAGAAAAAAGTTCAATTTTTGGTAGCTCTACCAACTTTTCTCACTGTGTTCTGTCACTTTTACCATATTGCACAACAAGGAATGGGCTATCATGAGCTCAACCACACCACCTTAAATGACATGATAAGATTAAAATTAAATCTACTACCCACTATTTCCCTTATCTCTCTCTTACCACCCTTTTATTTTTCTTGAAAGAACAAATTTTTGCCCTCCCCATAAAAAATAGTCCTAAATCTCAAGCCCTTTAATCTTAAATGCTCCTCGCAGGTGTCTCGTCACCCAACATTTAATGTTAGATTAGCTCACACTTAATGCCCTTCCATGACTGTATGAGAAAAAGGTTGGCTGGCCCCTCTTTTTTTCAAAAATAAAAACGAAAACGGTAATAAAAATTCAATCTTTTTAACAAAATCGACATCAGACACTTGTCAACTGAAAAACCCTTGAAGCATTTAATATTCTGTAAAGTGAAAAATAGTGGGGTACTAATAGTTTTGAAATAAAAAATTGGTAAAAGGGCTGTATTGGGGCCTATATAAGTGAGTGGAATGTAGGTAGGTGAACCCCATTAGAGTGTTGAGTTACTGAGTAGCAATAAACTCTCTAGTCTCTTCTGCTTTTTCTTGTACTTAAAAAAGTAATCTTTGCTCCATTGTTACATAGTTTCTTTTGTTCATATATTAGTGTTGAGGAAAAATGAGTTATCTTGGTGTTGGAGTGAGTCCTGGTAATGTTCCAGTGTACCATGGTACAGATTTGAAGGTGATTGACAGAAGGGTGAGGCTTGCTGAACTGATTTTAAGGTGTGTCATATGTGGTTTGGCAGTTCTTTCTGCTGTCCTGATAGGAACTGATACTCAAGTTAAGGAGATTTTTACCATTCAAAAGAAGGCCAAGTTTACAGACATGAAGGCTCTTATGTAAGATCTTTTGTTTTACCCTTCTTTTTATTTGTTGTGTGTTTAATGTTGCTTTTAGCTGATTCTTGTTAATGTTTTCTTGACAGGTTTGTGGTAATAGCCAATGGGTTAGCTGCTGCCTACTCACTGGTACAAGTTATGAGATGTGTTCTGAGTATGGTTAGAGGGAGTGTGCTATTCAACAAGCCTTTGGCTTGGGCTATTTTCTCTGGTGATCAGGTATAGATTCTGATTTACTGTCTGATTTTTGTATGCATGTAAATTTCTTGGAATTTATCTTACCATAGTGGTGCTAGTCTGAGGGTATAAAGGTTGAAGAGGAAACTAAAGATAATAATTTTGTTAATCTCATAGCTTCTATTTTCAATTTGTTTTCTAGATTATGCTACTAATTAAGTAATTGTGACTTTTGGAAGGTCCTAATACTAATAGGACTCTAGGAGTGATAATAGGACTGTTCTTCTAAACAATGAGCCTTAGCAAATTTTGACCTTCATAGATTGAACAACTTGAAATTTCTTTGTTAAAGTCTAAAATCAAAAGCTTCAAGCCATGGGTGAACTGCTTTTAAAAACATTCTACTATATTTACATTGAGTGTTCAGCATTTACAGTGTCCCCTGTTTCATGACTTGTTTTTAGCCCAATTTTTCTTCTTAAGTCATCTAGTTAGCTGTACAAGAATAAGGGCATCTTTACTCCAAGGTTATAACAAGATGAGTGACACTTATGTAATGGCCCCAGTGAAATTGGACAGAAACCACTCAAAGTGATACTTTCGTCCTTACAAACTCAAGTGGACTATTTAAGGAATTGAATGAGGTTGAAGTTGGAAGTAGAATTTACTTTCTCAAACTTTTGTGTTCCATTTTGCCATGAATTTTAGCATTTTCTCACATATTTTAGCCAAACGGACTTAACGGTAACACTACATCAATCTCAATTTTGCAGATGATGGCCTACTTAACATTGGCGGCAGTTGCAGCATCTGCGCAGTCGGCGGTATTTGCCAAGTTCGGGCAGAAGGAACTTCAATGGATGCAGATATGCAACATGTATGGCAAGTTCTGCAACCAAGTTGGTGAAGGCATAGCAAGTGCACTTCTCGTTAGTCTGTCGATGGTGGTCCTCTCCGCTATTTCCGCATTTAGTCTCTTCCGTCTGTATGGAGACAATAAAGGAAAGAACAGCAGTGGGAATTGGTGAAAACTGCAATAGGTTTATATATCAATGCTCTGTGGAGAACTAAGATGTGTATCTAGTTCCTTGTATGTCCGAAAGTTGATGATAGTGCTCGTTGTTGTACAATAATAAGAATGTAATGTTTAATTTTTGTTATTGTTGTGTGTGTTTTTGCTGATAAACTGAAGGTTTTTGTAACATCAAGTGCAGCTTAATATGCAAAATTAAGCGCAGAAAATGCAATAAAAAAAATTAAGTTGATTAGATGTGAGCTATATATATATATATATGCTACATAAAGACTTATTTGTGAAGAACTTACAGTAAATGTCTGTAATGCATTTTCCAAATTAAAATGCATGTGAATAAAAACAATTCACCAGTGTTGGTATAGGGACATTTTTTTCAATTTCACACGTCTTCGGCCTTTGTAAAGCTATAAATTTGAGCTTCACAGATAATTACAACAATAAAATTCAACAAGTACATCAACTACAACACTAGGCTCCAGTAGGATATGTGTTTGAAGAATGAAGATGGTCTCTCAAATAGAGTCTAACTTGGTGTTATTTCGTCTGGGTTACACGGAAATGATAAAATGGTTCAATTGTGTTTGAAACAAACCAAATTATGCTAATCTATTACAGGGAATGGACCAGCTTTGTTCGAAACACCTAATACACAGTAGGAATGCTGAAAAGATTAGAATAATTATGAAATTATCGAATTGGGAAAGTTTCGAACCGTCGAACCTTAGAATTGATACTGGAGAACCGTCGAATCATTGTTGTCCAATACTAAGTTGACTATTGAATTGCCCAAGGTTCGATGCTTAAACTATCGAACCGAGTTGAATGGAACAATCGGACTGGGAATTGAAACGATCGAACTGGGAACATAAACAATCAAACTAGGAATAAGGATCAAACTATTGATTCGATTCTTGCGTGGTTGGTGAGTAGTAATAAATGTGTCCCAAGCATCTTGAGAATGGGTGGTATTTATAGGCATCGGGATGTGGTCCTTTTTTTTGATTTCTCAGGATAAGGTACAATAGTCAAATGGAATCATTCGATTTTTAGCTTAGTATTGAATCAGTACTATTTAATTCTCAGCTAACTGGACTTTTTCCGCTTGTGGGCTGACACATGTATTTATTTGGGCCAGCCTAATTTAGCACCATCATATTCCAAAGCTTTATTTTAAAAAAGAAAATTGCGTAGGAAATTAAGTCGTCGGAAATTAAGTCGAGATGGATAAATACATTGTGTTAGGTTCATTTGAGAAAAGAAAATATGTGTTAAATTATATCAATATCCTTTGTGTAATTTTATTTACATTAATTTCTAGGTTATGTTATTTCCAGAGTACATTCAAAGTTTTGATTGGATTGAAAATGTAAATCGTTGTTGTCTCCGTATAAGATTGTCAATTTCTCTTAAATTCTTGCTTAGTAACTTATTAAAAATATCATTTATCTAGCTTGTAATACTTTATATACTGAATACAACAATAATAATTTTAATAATGACGACGTGTTAATAATTTTTTTTTAAGTAACTTAAAAGTGACAAAATTAATTCTACATATTTTTAGAATCCTAGATAATGAATACCAAAGTAGAATTAAAGTTGCTATAGTAGAACTATTGAGTGTCATCCCTGCCCAAACAAAAGAATCTTTCTCTGAAAGCGTGCATGGCTATGTCTTTAGAAAATTGTGTTAGCATAGATGTATATGTTGTATATTTTAGATTGGTTTGTACATATCTTTGATAGGTAGTTTATCTGAATTACACCTTTGTTCTGATCTATTTATTGTACATCATGAATAATGGGAATCATTCATCAAATTATGATCTTACATGGTATCAAGAGTTTAAACCCCTTTCTTCCTCTTCTCTGCGCGCCACCCATCTCTCTCTCTCTCTCTCTCTCTCTCTCTCTCTCTCTCTCTCTCTCTCTCTCTCTCTCTCTCTCTCTCTCTCTCTCTCACACACACACACACACACACACACGTATTAATGGCTGAGTCAAAATTCTACCCCGCTCTAGCAGTCTCTAATGTTTGAAACCTTATTCCAATCACCCTTGAGATGGAAAAAGTCAATACTCTTCTTGGGCGGTGCTCTTCAAAATTCATTGTCGAGCGTATCAAGTCCTTGATCGCATAATAACCTATCCTCCCTCCACTAAATCAGTCGCCACATACTTATATGTTGATTTGATCACCACCGAAAAAGACAAAGCCCCATCCCCTTCTGCAGCAATCGTTGCTATTCCAACCACAACGGACCCCGATCCCGCATTGTGGTCTCAACTTGATGCCATCGTGCTCCAATGGATAATGGAGCAATATCTAAAGATCTCTTGCACACTATTCTGGAAATGCCTTCAAAACATCTTCCAATGCAATAGAATTCGAGGGGGGTCTACTTGAAAAATCATTTTACTCAAGTCCAGTTAGACAACTTCCCGAAACATCACTACTTACTGCCAAGAACTCAAGATGCTTGTGGATCAACTCTCAATTTTTGGCTCTCGGGTTTCTAATCAACGAGAATTACAACGATGTGGCTACCTTCATTCAATAGAGAGATCCATTGCCTCCATTCTCTTAGGCTCATTCACGCCTCATCTTGAAAGAAACCCACAAGGCCAAGCAAGTGTCGACTTTCGTCAATGCCGCTGGCGCCGACATGGTTAGCACTGTTCAGCACAATGATGCGCCGCCACATGGACACGGTGCTTATCCCACTCATTGCGGTCATTCGTTGACCTCTCGTGACTGCTTCTATCGCGGACGCATCCGTAGTCATTCAAATAGTGTTTTTAAAGTTGGCCCAGACCAGTCGGTCAAATCGGTTCAACCGATGACCGGGCCTTGGTCCGCGCTGATTGACCTCTGAACCAACGCATCTAAAAAACCGTTCTGGACCGATAAAAACTGCTCCAAAATCGCCGACTGGTGAACTAGTGGACCAAGTTGCCCTCAAACCATTTTTTTTTAAAAAGGTTTGAGAAACTTGATTATAAATTATAAAACCAGCTCAACAAAACAAAAACGGATAAAAGAAAACAAATTCTATTCAAAAAGAATAACGGAAAGAAATATAAAGTACACATCTTCAATTTAACCATGCACTTCAATTACTCATATAAGATATAGTATGAGTAGAGGAAGTGAATATTCCTCAAGAATTTAAGATTTGGTGAAGAAAGAAGGAAAAAAAAAGTAAAAATAAGACAAAAAGTGAGGAAGGCGGAAGAAATCAAGGTTTTGAATGATTACTAATTGATATAATAACAAAACACAGGCTTTTAACTTGTATAGGTTAACAAATGGGCCCAACCAATTTACATTAACTAATTTGTGCATGGACTTTAATTAATTATCAAATAAAAGAGCTATTTCTTTATCCAAAATAAACTATATCCTATTACATGATTAAAATCCATGTATATATGTATAATTCAAAATACTTCTTATCTTAAAATTTCATTAAAATGTTAAGTTCAATAATATCATAATTATAAATATGAACGTGTAATATTTTGTAACTTGTATTTATTTTTTATATAAGAAAAAAATATTTAAAGTCAAGATCTGTAATAATTAGTTTTGAAGTTAACCAGTCGAATTAGTTGTTGAACCAGTTTGAACCAGTAAAACCAATATCCAATAACCAATAGAGACACCAGTTTACTTTTTGATCCGGTACTGAAAACACTGATCCAAATGGCCAACTCGGATCTACCGCTCTTTGCCTTTGGACTCCTTCGGCATCTCCATGGTCGAATTACACACCTTGGTCGATGCGACCTTGGCCCTATCCATCGTGTCCTTACCCCCACCAACAGTTGGATGCGTCCGCCGACCTTGACTTAGTCGGGTATTTTGGGAAGTTGTCTTCAACATGCCTATGCGCATAGGGTCCATCTCGTTCCACTTATGTGCACACTAACATCGACGTCGCCATGCATACCTTGTCCTTGCAAATGCTAAATCCACAGTGGTATTTGGACACCGATGCAACATCTCACATGACATCGATGTCAGGTACTCTCTCGTCTTATTCTTTTTCGAGCATGAATCGTAATATTTTGGTGAGCAATGGTCATGAACTTTTCGTGAAAGGTCATGGTAACACAATTTTTCCTTTTTCCTCTACTCCTTTATACTTAAACAATGTCTTACATGCTCCTACTCTTATAAAAAATCTCATATATGCCAGCCGCCTTACTATCGATAATCACGTTTCAATTGAATTTAACACATTTGGCTTTTCTGTGAAGGACTTATAGACGCGGACTCCCCTCATGAGATGCAATAGCATCGGTGACTTATACACCGTCACCCCATCTTCTCTTTCGCCCGCCTCTACATGCTCTCCCTCTAATGCCCCTTTTTCCGCCATCTCTCCCTCGCTTTAGCATCAACGCTTGGGACATACATTACACTTTTTGCACAAAAAAAATTTATATCAGTTGTAGTCATTTTTCTAATACACCGTATGTGAACCTTGTGTTTTGGGGAATCATATTAAACTTCATTTTTATTCTTCTTCTAGCTTGAGTTTACATCCTTTTGATATTATACATAGCGATTTATGGACCTCGTTCGTCTTAAGCTCCAATGGTCATAAATATTATGTATTATTTTAGGGCATTTTATCAAATTTCTTATGGACGTTTCCTATTGGTCGAAAATCAGATGTGTTCTCTATTTTTTATGCTTTTACCACGTTCATTCACAATCAATTTGGTTCCAATATTAAAAGTTTGCAATGTGATAATGACAGGGATTCGACAAAGACCAATTCAAGACATTTTGTCATGCTTTGCTTCTTTTGTCCATATACCTCAGCTCAAAACGGTAAGACCGAGCGCAAGATTCGGTCTATCAACAACATAGCTCGCGCTCTTCTCACTCAATTTGCCACACCATCATCTATGTGGCCTCACACCCTCCAGATGACAACGTATCTCACAAATATCCTTCCTAACAAAACAATAAATCAACTCCCCCTCTCAAATAATCTATAATCACACCCCCTCCTATACACACCTTCGTACATTTGGGTGTCTATGTTACCCAACTTTCTTGTCCCCCACTATACATAAACTCCAATCTCAATCCTCTATCTGTATCTTCCTTTGCTACCCCTCCCATCATAGGGGCTATAAATGCTACGATCTCAGCTCTCAATAATATTACTTTCTCGTCACGTCCTTTTTGATGAGTCAAAGTTTCACTTTGCGTCTCTACAAACTCCCTCCCATTATACTTACTCGTGCCTTCATAGCGAGCTCCACCCTTTCCTCACTATGACTCACACACCTCATAGCTCGGTGTCCCACCATCCTAAGCCCGCAACCCTACCGGCATCCCACATACCACACGTGATCTGTCCTTTGCCCGTGGTCGAGTCCACCAGGGCTCAGTCCACCACGACACGTCCCACTACAACCTCTTCTTTAAACCCTATTGTGGCCCATCCAACTCTGATCACACCGCCCAACCTAGTTCCTTCCCCAACACTAAAACCACCTCCACTGCCCTATTCCCATACTATCATTACCCGTAGCACACATGGGATCCACACACCAAAATGTTTGTTCAGTCTCTCTACCACCACCTCTCCTTCTCCATTTCCCAAGAAACCTAAACTTGCGTTATCTAACCCTAATTGGAAATCAGCCATGCTAGATGAATATAATGCTCTAATTAAGAATGATACTTGGGAGTTAGTCCCGCATTCACATAATATGGATGTTATTCATTGCATGTGATTTTTCTCCATAAAACTAACTCTCGCAGTTCTTTTGAGCATTATAAGACTCATCGTATTGGTGATGGCAGGTCTCAGCAGATTGGCATTGATTGTTTGAACACGTTAAGCCCAGTAGTCAGACGCACGACCATCCACACCGTTCTTAGCATCACCCTTTCTCGTTCTTAGTTTATTCATCAATTGGGTCACTCCCTTTTGTTTGGTATCAAAGATTTCCTGATTTTGCATCCTCTATTGGCTCCACGCACAGCAAATCGGATCACTCCCTCTTCATCTATCACCAAGGTAATGATATTGCTTATTACTTTTGTATTTCGATGATATCATTCTCACTGCATTGTCTATCTCTCTGCGTCGCTCCAATATGCGGCTGACATTATCGAGTAAGCTGGTATGACCTTATGCAAACCTGTCGCCTCTCTTGTCAATACCAAGCTGAAGCTCGGCTCGGCAGGGTCTCTGTTTCTTGACCCAACTTTATTTTGGAGTGTTGTCGGTGCCTTGATGTATCACCTTCACTAGTTCGAACATCTCATATGTCATACAACAAGTGTGCCTTCACATGCACAACCTGGTTAAAGAACATATGAGTTCCCTTAAACGCATCATTTGATACGTTCAAGGAACTTTTCATCTTGATCTCTATCTCTTCTGCTCGCCATCGACTCTCTTACCTCCTACACTGATGCGATTTGGGTTGGTTGGTCTGATACTCATCGATCTGCATTGGGCTACTGCATGTTTCTTGGAGACAACCTTATCTCTTGGTCTTCCAAATAGTAACCCACCTTATCATGTTCCAGTGCTGAAGCTGGATACCGTGTTGTGACTAATGTTGTCTCGGAATCTTGTTGGATACAGAACTTCCTCTTGGAACTGCGTATTCCATCTCCAAGGCCACCTTGGTCTATTGTGATAACGTCAGTGATGTTTATCTTACGAATAACCCTGTGCAACACCAACGCACCAAGTAAATTGAGCTCGACATTCACTTTGTTCGAGAAAAGGGCAATGTATTTTTTCCCTAAAACTAATCTTATTACAACTTTCTACGAGTTTAACAACATGATTCGTTAGTTAGTATTTGATGATTCATACAAATTACTTAAATCTAATTTGTATTATTTATCCAGGTTGTGCGATTATCAGGTAGCATGAGAATGAATCTCGTATAAGCAACTACTATTTGTCTTGGAGGGATTTTTTGTAAGAAGTGTATTTTTATCTGGGTCTACAAGGAAAAAAATGATACGAAGCAAAAATGTCATAAAAAGTTGAAAATGTGGCATGAGTGCCGACATACTTTAACTTTTTCCAAACGAGGAGACATGAAACACACATATTTGGTTCATCTCTACGCGTAATCAAAGGGAGTTGATAGCCAATCCCAATTGGAGTCGCTAACTACGTCTCGCTATCTTATCAATAGTAATGAACTTTATTGATTGTCCGCTATTTTTTCATAAATTCATAACTGATAAATTAGGGAATCTCATAATTAATTTTTACCTATAAAAGCTTATATATATATTTTTAAAATTTTGTGATATATTTTATTGCAATAATAGGAAAGAAAGTAAATGACTTTTATTTATTAATGGAATAATTTATTTTAGAATTTGTGAAAGATAAACTAATGAAAGAAAGTTGAGAAAATGGAAATTCTATCTAAAGGAAATAGAAAAGAAAGGAAAATAAATTTTACTTTAAAATCAACTGTGGACCCCAATTTGCATTAAACACTACAGTAGAGTTTGTGCAATAAATTCGTGAGGATTGTCCTCTGACACACCGCAGAGTAGAGTACTACTTTCTTCCTACCAATTCATCGTCCAAAGTCCAAACATACAAACCCATTCATTAAACAAACAAACAAACCTTCTTCCTCCGGACAACCAAAAAAATATGGTAACTCCCTCTCTCCTCTGCTTTGTGTTTAATTTCATGGCCACGGAATCAATCGATGTCTTGTTGTTCCTACATTTTTCAAAGGCTAAAAGAAGTTCATAGTCTTATTAAGTTTGAAATTCCATGTTTTCACACGCATAAGAATGGAATTCTCTTATTTTTTACTAAAAAGAAACTCAGCTATTTTATTCCATTATTTTATACTTTGAATCACAAAGTTTTTGAGTCTCAAATGTCATGTTCTTTCGCAGCCGTTACCTGTTTTTGTTTTTAAGCGTTACTTTGGAGTTTTCTTCCGAGGCATAAATTAGGGTTGCAACTTTCACCACCTTCTTTTTTTTCTTTAATATATTTGTTTCTCCTCGTTCACCAATGGGTTTGGAATATTTGATTTTTTAGTCATTATTTTCATATTCTGGTTTTGGTATAAATTTGGATGTTTTATATATCATTTAACATATGTATTATTTCTCTCTTTTTTCTTTTTTTTTTTATAAAATGTGGGGTGAATTTGTTCTTGTTGCAGACGGTATCAAAGAGGTTGGCGATGACAAAGGTGGCTAAATTTGAGAAGAATATTAACAAGAGAGGATTGGGTCCTCTAGGAAAAAAGAATGCATTCGAACCTGCACATTTTGTCCTCGTTCTATTCGCCGTGTTGGTGGTCGCATCGTGTAAGTTTTTCACTTTTTTGCTCAATTTATATATACTTCATGAATCTCACCATTGTTGTACATAGATCTATTAGTAATACTAATTATAATATATACACACATCCATATTATGTGCCCGTCGAGTATCGGAGATTTATCTTTGTTAAATCGTTGGTCACTTATTTTTCTGCACTTTTTAAATTTACTTGTTAATTGCAAAAACTGTGAGCGGTAAGCCGGTAACCCGCCAATGGCCCATACGGCCCCTTGGGTTAAGATTTTTATGCATTGTGATTTTATATTAAGTATATATTTATTCACCTCTATATATAAGATATCTTATATTCTTTTCTAGATTTTTTTGATTATATTTAAAAACATAATAAAATTATTTTGTAATATGTATTTTGTTTGTACATGTCTAGAGAAATTCAAACTTTTAGAATAATCATCTATAATTCATTAAATGTCACAAAAACAAATCTCTTTTATCAATTTAACTACGTGCAGATTACTTTAAAGTGTAGTAAAAAAATACTTTTTCGGCTACCATCACAAGCGCCTTTTTCTAATTAAAATAACACTTGGGGGTTAATTGTCAATCAGAAATATCGCATTTGTGGTTTTCGCAATATATTCTTTCTAAAAAGATCACTTAATTACACACCCCTTGTGTGAGATAACATCAAATAAATTACCTAGAAATGTATTGTGTCAATTTTGGCAAATTCCATCTGTAAAGGGTGCATGCCCTTGAAACAGTCTTCTGTAAGTTTTTATCGTGCATTTGCTACGTATAATAATGAGCAGAATTCTTTAAATTTTTAAGTGCTTTCTTTTTATAATTTCAAATTAATTTTGCTATTTTTAATACATTTGATAATTTGTAAAACTAACGCAAAATATATATGAATACATTAAAGAAATTTAATGTGGATTTATGATTCCCAAGGAAATATATGGCATTGAAATCATATCAAATTCGTCACAATATATGTTGATTATGCAATATAATGGAGTAAAATCGTGATTCATAAGTGAATAGTCCTTTTTCCTCGGTTGTGTTTTGCAGTCATCTATCAGATGGTGAGGATGGCGATGAATGGTGGAATACCCGAATCCAATTGAGCTCATTCCATGTAGGCTGAGGATCTGAACTAAGTTTCAGATGTGATCAACTTCTTCAAGAAACTGAGACTGGAATCTGCAGTAGGCGAAAATAAGAAAATAAAAAAGATGGTAGTATAGAAATGAGTTGGACCTTCTATCTAAGTCTGTTGGCTCCTTTGAGTAATTGTAGTTTTTGTCTGTAACGGATAGTGAAACTTAAACATATTTGCATACTTACTTACATAAGTAATAAGATGCTTTATATATACCTGTGAGTAACAAAAAAAAAATATTTAACCAAAACAAGTCAGAATTGGTACTTACTCTTGAACTCAATTGTGCTTAAAAAAAATAAAAAAATCTTGAACTTCTGATTAGACCTTAACTGAAAAGATAGAAGCTACAAAATAAGTGACTCTTCAAATTTCAATTACATAAGGTAACAAAAATCATGTTGAGCTGCATATATGACTACGAGAGATCATAAGACGGAATAGGCTTGATAAATAGTATTAAATAGCTGCTGGTCTTTATGTTGGATACACTAAAGGGATGGCGGAATTTTAATTAAGGGAGTGCTAACACACAGAGTTGATGTCATTTCTTGTTTAACTCGGGAGTTGGGGGCCAAGGGAGGGGATTGCAGACTTCTGGTTGCGATTACTTTTATATATCGATGCTACATCAACTTCATCGACAAACCAAAACTGTGGCTGATAGGCAGCAAATAGTTTGTTGCTAGTGAACAGCTATATTATTTCTGGCTGTTTTCAGCACTTCTTTTTTGGCATGCCATAGTCTTCTAGAGTCACTTTATCATCTCCACCAGCAAAGCACTCCAGCCTCAGTCAACCAAATTGTAATATTGAATCGATAACTGAGAAAATCTCAATTGTACTGATGCTATTACAAATAACCCTGCAGATACGCTTAGCACCAGAAAAAATTATAGGAGGATGATTAGTTTCTGAAATCTCATTAATTACGATGACAATCCACATTGATCCATTTTTTACAAACCAAAATAACCCGAGTTTTGAGCTAACCGGAATCCAGTTTACATATGCAAGCAGAAGCCACAAACATCTAATCGATGATATAATATTCGATCCAAATTTTCATAATCCACTTCTATAATAATACCATATTATGCTGTTTACCTAATTGCAACAAAAGGCAGCTGCCACATACATTACCTTCAAAATAAAGTATCAACTGAGAAACTGTGATTCATATGTATGCATAACTGATACTTGGACAAAAGTTTAAAACTGTGAGATAGCCAGTACATTATACAACATATAAGGAAAGCTAAATCGTTCTGAACGGAGTCATTTCAGGAATGAACATGGTGCAAAATTTCCAGGATTTACTTTTGTATGTCTAAAAGAGTCTGTGATGTGCTGGCTTCCCGTATGTGCATTTGGTTTGATCGGACCTGCGGGCAGCACAAATTATAGTCTTCCCTGTCTTGGAAGATTGGCAAGAGTCGGAACTCTTTGAGATCTTTGTTACACAGCTATTGAAGCCACTGTCAGGAGATAAGTGCATATTGCCAACAGATAATCCACCATCCTCAGGTGAGTCGAAAGCATTGAATTCCTATAAGAAAAATTGCCATACAATTGAATTATATAGTGTCTTTATCTGTAGTAATAACAGTGAAGAAAGAACAAACGATAATCACGGAGTTGTATAGACAAGTACCTTGGACTTTGGCTTGGAATAACGAGGTGTTAAGCAGGGATTCAGATCTTTGATAAACATGTCATCTGGAGTATCTGGGGTTGTGTAATCCCCTGAACTGAAATCCTGATCAAACTGTAAAGGAAATACTAAGAATACATTACGAAAACGACAATAACAAACATTGCTTCATTAATATAAAATAGCATTCTACCGTAAAATAGATGTATGTGCCTAGATATTGATGGCAAAGAACTTGCACACTTTATTTTTTGCAGGTGAAACTAAGGTCATATACCGGTAATAAACTTTCATTCAAAGACAGGCATAAGATACAAACTGACTAGATAGTCTTAATCCAAACCAACAACATATTTCGGATGGTTACTAAGATGCATTGCCAAGACAACTTTTCTTAATTTGTCGCAGAAGTTCAAAACTTAACCTGCCTATAGCACCCTTAAAACCTAGTGATCAATTTAAGACACTTTTACGAGTTGAAGTGTGATAGGATTACAGCAGTTAAGCTCATTGTAATTTCAAGAGTACATACATATATATGCAGCAATAATGAGCTCCAATATGTTAAGTACGCAAATGGAAAGCAAGGATCAAGGAATAGAATTAAAGCGTGATGTAAGGCATATTTCTTGGAAAGGATGAAGGCTGCAGTTGTAATAAGGCAAGAAATATAAACAGCCAACTGAAGGATTACAGAGAAAAGAAGTCAGTGAGGAACTTCTTCTTAGAGCTGGGGGTGGGAATAGTTCTTCCCATTATGTAAGAGTTCGTTTCTATTCAATATTTTATTTTACTATTATTCCATCACTTTGTATATAAATAGTTCAGTTATAAACTTAAAGATCAGATAGTATGTAATGCAGGTCATACCAAAAAATTATCATCATCTTCTTGATCGTATGATGGTGTCCTTGGAGAACTGAAATGGTTATCATTGCATCCTCTTCCTGAATACTTCTCAGCTTTCACCTGAGAGCCAAAAATACTGATATGCATTAGTTTTGTAATTCAGACACAACATCGTGCCTCAGTGATACGTTTGTGTGTGAATATAACACAAGAGAGAACATGTGCATAGTTAAGGAACTATGCATGCCATCGATACACAGTCTCCAACAAGGAGCAATGTTAGACATAGGGTACATAATTCTTAGTCGAGCATCATAACTCAGTGCTTTTTAGCCAACAATACCAAAATACAGGTAACGCTTTATTTTGGAACATACTTTAACACAGCAAACTTATCCTCTGGACTTATCATGTTGTCATGTATCCCCTTGTTTATGATTCAAAAACAATAAGATTTTTGCATCAGTACAGCCATTTGTCACTTTTCTTTCCAAACATATAATTATGCAGAGCTATATTAGTTGCTAGAACGAGTGTACTACCTCGGCGAGACCCTCAGCAAGGGACTGTAGCTGTCCAGTGAGGGAAGAGACCTGCCTCTGAAGACTTGGAATAAGTTGTTTTGCCTGTTTCAATTCCGAACCTTGCCTCTCTAAGACATCTTGCAGTTGTGAATTCATAACATCAGGGAAGAGTATGGCACTTTTCAGAGACTTTATCTCTTCCCTTTGCTTCAGGCACAAATCTTTCAACTTTTCAACCTGAAATGTGAAACCACCAGTTAGTTGAAGCTTGAGAATTCCCAAATCTTTCTGACTGCATTCAGTACTCAAGAACTGGTTTTGAATACAGCAAGTAGATGATTGCCAGCACCTAATACATGACATGTTAGTAGTGCATTCTTATAGGCCCATTGGAATAACGGGTTAGTCAGATTAAACTCGATCAATCCATGAGTACATGGTTACTATAATCCACCCTCCCAAGTGATTAAAGCGCATCCGGCATGAAAAAGCAAGGACTCATAGCCCAATAAGATAATCAACTATTTTTCAAGATTCATATATATATTTTTACTAAATGACATAGTAAGACATAACAAATTATAGCAAGAGATAACCTATATTATCAAACGACAACGTAAGCACAGAAATGTCATACCATATCATTTCTTAGCAATTGAAAAACCTTTAAAACTCCACAAAACATCAATTCAGCAAAATGGCACACTTCAAATGCACATGATTTCATTGCATATCTCTACATCAAAATTAATCACTCAATTTCGATCAATACGCCTTAATTAACAATTTTGACCTCTCCGTTCTTCTCCTCGAGCAAAAGCTTTAGCTCAGCAATCTCTGCCTCGTGCTCCTTATTCGAACTCAGCAACTCCCTCTCACTCCTCAACACCATCGCCAAAGTCCTCGTATTCCCTTTCACCTCGGTCAACGCCAACACCTTCTTCGAGCTCTCTTTTTCTCCTTTCACCGAGCCCTTGAACAACTTCTTGTGGAGCCCACTCAATCCACCTCCCTTCACCTTCCCACCACCGTTCTTCTTCAAATCCTCCGCCAAAAAATCCGCGGCGACAACGAATTTGGGCTGATGATCCCTGCTGCTGAAATTCTTGGCCTTTTTGGTGTCCACGAATTTCTTCACCATTGAAGTGAAATTGATTTGGGTTGTGGCGGCGGAAGATTGCTTTCTGACGACGGCGCGTGAGGTGGAGGAGAATTCAGCGGACGAGGATGGATCGGATTTGGTGGAGCTGGTGAGGCTGTTGGAGGTGGTGGTGTATCTTGTTGCTGATCTGATTGAAGATGCCATTTTTATTTTTTATTTTTATTTTTCTTATTACTTTGTGATTTTTGAGGTTGATTAAGGAGGAGTAATGGAATTTTTAGGACAGGGGGATTCTGTGTTGGATTTTTGTCTTGAGAATTATTGGAGATGGCGCTTCTCTGAATTCAAATTTTTTTGGAAAGATAATTACAGAAACGCCCCGGAGGTGTGGGGTAATTACACAGACATCTCTCATGTTTGAGTATTTGCACAAGCACTTCTTTGGGCTAATTTTTATTTTTTTTCTTTTGAAAATTAATGAATTTTGTCGTAAGTTCAACTTAAGTCTCATATCTGTTATGTACTAGAAACGATGGCACGCGGTCTCAGCGTGATTAAGAATATATTTTTATTTGTATAGTGAATAAAATAACGTAAATATAGATAAATATATAAGGAGAGGGAATTTATATTGAAAGTTTCAGATTTTGAGAAACTAAATCCCCAATTACCATAATTATTGTAATCAATGATTTTACCTAAATCTTAAGATTAGATTAGGAACTTAATAATGGAATTTTGTGCAACACTAAAATTATAAGGTTAAAATTAAAAATTAAAAATTTGGTATTGTGGTTTCCAATGTGTGGGGCTCACCAATTTGTGCGAGACTGGACACTACACTCACTAGGCAGACAAGATAAAATCGTAATTCTTCCTTTAGGATTCCTCAACGGCACAACATGGAAATGAAATAAAGATTTTGGACGCTCACTACGTAATAACTTGTTAATAATGACATTGCAATAGCAACAATTGTTATTGTCAATATATTTTTAGATAGTTTTCTCAACCAACGTTTATAAAACGTAAGCTTTTAGAGTTCTCATTGCCCATCAGTAATCTTAATTAGTACCCCCTTAATTGTAGTAACGTTAAGTTCCATCATTATATATTAAAAAAAAAAAAGTCCCTTTCTTTTGTTAGTAAAATTATTATTTTCCTTAGTTACTCAATCAAAGACTCCATATTTGCAGATGAGATATGGATAGGATAATTAACAGTAAAGGTAGTAATAATATATTTTTTTCGCACCAACGGTTGTTGGCTCAAGTGGTAAGGGACTTGAGTTCACTTAAGCAAGGTCTCGGGTTCGAGTCTTGTGGATGTAAAAAACACCGCTGGGAGAGTCCCCCCTCAAAAAGGGCCCGACCGAGGCTCGGTTGGATTAGTCGCATAAGCGGACACCAGTGAGAAATCAAATATATATATATATATATATATATATATATATATATATATTTCGCAGCAAGTTAAAATAGATTAGAACCCAAATTGGAGAGTATACAGAATAAGAGGGGCATACCCCAATGAAAGCAAAGTCTCAATCGACATAACACTCAACTGATTACATCATTTGGCTTGTGAATATCTAAACTCTAGACTATGTCTATGACTTACGATAAAGCCTGCAACACTACACCACCACTAAAATAGTCCTTCACCCAATCTTGGCTACAATAGCCCTCTTCTCATTGATTCCAGTCCAGCACTATGATCATTCTCCAGACCACCATAGTGTAGTCTTGTTTAGCCTTCACAGATGGTTCGCTTTCCAGCAATCAGTTGTTTCTTCTTTTGGGGGGGGGGGGGGGGGGGGGGTTGGAAGAGAGTTCAAGAAAGAAATAGACATGTGTTAGCTACCTCTTGTCCTTCTGCTCATATCTAACCCGCCATCTGATCACAACAACTTACAAGGGTTAGTGTGTCTAAATTACATTTGTTGCAATTTCTCATATATGCGTTTAGAAACTCTATTACCTTTCTTACCTCCCCTCCTCTGTAGCCTGGTTCTTAGTACATCTTCTACCTCTTTGCTGGTTTGTTGAGGGTTGACCTGTCTCCCTTCAAAGATTTTCCTATTCCTAGCTTTCCATACTGTTGTTGCAATCTCACCAATTGTTGTTGCTCTGATCTGGTAAATTGGTGTTCCTTTTGTCCTTGACCTGTTAAACATCATAATCCATTCCCTCATTGTCCTTGGGAAGTTCATTAGTCCAGTTCTCTGTATTACCCTGCACAAGACCTCATAAGCCCAATTACATTTAAAGAAAAGATGCTCATGTGTTTCATCACAGTTATTACATAACACACACTTTTTATCAGGCAAAGTTACATATTTACTTATCATATCTCTGGTTGTAAGCCTGTTTTGTACTAACAACCAGTGACAGAAAGAAGCTTTAGGTGTAGTAAACTTGTTCCATGCCTATCTCCACCAACTTACCTCAGGGTCTGTATTGACAAAGCATCTGTATAGTACCTTTTTCTCATCCTTCACAACCCCTCCTTGTTCAATCTCTGGTATTTTTCCCTCACAATGTCCCTCAGGCCTAGCAGGTATTTCACCATGGTGAATCACTCTGTTTTACTTCAATCTCCCATATGTTCTTATCCTTAAGCTTGTATGCATGCACCCATCTTTGCCAGATTGTCAGCGAGTTTCTTGTAGCATTAAGCCTGGGGAATTGCATGGTTAGGACTGTTTTATTCCACCCTAGAACCTCCTAATTTGTAGCCCTCCATTATGGTATTCCTGGCATACATTCTTCCATGCTATCACACTTTTCTTGCCTTCTTCCTTCCCAGCCCATAAGTAATTCCTACATGCTTTCTCAATCATTTTGACAACTCCTACAGTCCTGGCAAATATATGGCTCCATAAATTCTGGATGCTCAATAGCACTACTATGACTAATTGCAGTTTGCCTGCATAACTCAGCTTCCTAGCCAACCAACTCTGGATTTGCCCCACTATTTTCCTTACTAAGCTTTCATATTCTGCAATTTTGAGTGTCTTAGAGCTCAGGGGTATCCCCAAATACCTTGGGAATTTGCCTTCATAAAATCCCCATAACCCCTTTAGTTGCTCCTTGGTTGTATTGCTAACCCCTCCCATAAAAATGTTGATTTTGGGCTCACAGGATAACACACTAGAGAACTCTTGTAGAGTATCTTTGAGAAATTTCATAGATTCATGCCTGCCCTGCAAAACAACAGTAAATCATCAGCAAATGTCATATGACATAATTGAATATTTTCCACATTTAGGGTGATAGAAACTCATTCATATTAGTCTTATATTTAAGCAATTTAGCTAAGTAATCCATGCACAGGACAAATAGGTAGGGGGTATTGGATCCCCCTGTCTCAATCCTTGTTTACCCTTCATATTTCCTTCAAGGCAGCCATTAATACAGAAAGAAAACATGGGGCTAGTCACACATGTCATTATAAGGTGCAAAAAATGAGAATCAAATCCATACCCAAGCAAAATATTTTCAAGAAAGGTCCAGTTCACAGTATCATAAGTTTTTTGAATATCTATTTTAAGCATTGCTCTAGGTGATATATTCTTTCTACCATAGCCTCTAACTAGTTCTTGGGTCAGGAAAATGTTTTGAAATATGTCTTTGCCTTTAACAAAAGTAGATTGGCTAGGTAACACATGCTTTGGCATCATTCCCTTTAACCTATTTGCAAGCACCTTAGTACTAATTTTGTACACTACATTACAGCATGCAATAGGCATGTATTCACTAATTCTAGAGGGATTACTAATCTTAGGAATTAAACATACTAAAGTAGAGTTAATTTGTTTAAGAAGCTTCCTTGTATTGTAGACTTCCTTGATTGCTTCATTGACTAAAGCTCATGTGATTTGCCAGCTAGTTTTGAAGAATCCTGCGCTCATTCCATCAGGGCCAAGACTCTTTTGGTCACTCATCTGAAGTACTGCTTCCTTGATCTCTTTATCAGTGAATTGAGGCTGCAAATTTTGGTTCATAGCCCTGCTAACCATGGGCCCTTATTTGATAACATTTTGATCAATCTCCCTCACCTTATATTCTGTCCCCAGCAGTTGCTTATAAAAGTCCAGGATGTGCTTAATGATGTTCCCTTTGTTATTTAGAATGTTCCCTTCAGAATCCTAAAGCATCAAAATGATGTTTCTTTTCCTTCTGGCCTTGATACTATTAAAGATAAACTAGTGCAGTTGTCTCCCTCCTTGATCCACTCCATTTTAGCTGCTTGTTTGGTCTGATTCATCAGATTTCTTGTTTGTTCCTCATATTGCTCCTTCATGACTGTTAGTTCCTTCTGTCCCTCTCTGTCTCTAGGATCCTTCATCACTTCATCTTGCTTCTTGCTCAAGGACTGGTAGCTATCATCCACTTGCTTTTCTAAATCTGAATTTTCCGGTGTTCAAACTTTGCATTTTATCCTTCACTTTTTGCATCTTTATCACCAATTGGAACATATTGCAACCCTTAATAGGTGTGAACCATGCTTCTTGAACCAACTTTGTGTATTCTTTGTCTATGGCCCATATGTTCTTGAATCTAAAAGGGATCTTCATTTTCCTATTATCATTCCCCATCCTAATGTAGGCCAAAGCATGATCTGATATACCAGGTGGTAGAGAGGCTACAATGGATTCCTCTATATGAGTTTCCCAGGCCTGATTGATGAGTACTATGTACAGCTTATAGTATGCATGCCCATTGGTCCATGTATGTGTGGGCCCACAAAACTGGTGATCCACTAATTTCAAATCTTCCATAGCCTCCTTTAGCTCTTCCCCAATCAGACTTCTCTCATTATTCTCATTCCATTTTTCCTCCTGGCTTAGGAACACATTCCAATCACCAACTAGTATCTAGGGAGTGGTAATGGTGCTAACCAACCTCTTCAGATCTTTCCACATCTGTTTCATATCCTCCATATTTTTATGAGCATAATGAAGGTGCACATGAACTCTTTCTTTCTATCTTTTGTATTCACTTTGCAGTGAATGAATTGGTCTGTCTTTTTCATACTATTTATCTCAACTGTATCTTCATTCCACACGATCATTATTCTGTAATTCTTACTTTTCTCAATGTTGCTATCTATCTTCCATAGATTCTCAAAGCTTTTCTTGATCTTGTCAAAAGATTCTTTCCTTATTTTGGTTTCTAAAATTGCTCCAAAGCTGCATTTATTAGTCCTCATGGCTTGCTTCCAAGCCTCTTGCTTGAGAGGGTCATTTAGCCCTCTCAAGTTCCAACCATAGAAATTGAGGCTATCCATTAGCGTAATTTGCCCATCTGGAACCTCCTCCACTCTTTATTTGGAGCTGTTTCCCACCTCTATCAACGTTATAGTTTGCTATCCTCTTGGATTTCTTTGTGTCAACCTCTTACCAGTCTTCTTGAGTAGATTCCTTAGTGTTCCCTTCCATAGTGTTCCCTGTTGTTCTGCTCTTAGTCTTTTCCTTAGCCCCTTCTGATTCCTCTGTATTCTCTGGTCTTATAGTTTTGTTACCTTCCCGCTCTTCAATCTCTTTGTTATCATTAACATCACTCTTTTTCCTAATGCTCCCTGTATGCTCCTGTTTAGCCCCCTATGTGGTTAGTTTTTGTTCCTCAGTGTTTGTCTCCTCAATTCTTACTCATTCATGTGGCTTGTTGTTTTTCCTATATGTTCCTCTTGTCTCTGTGACTTTCCTGACCCATTCTTTCTTTTTCCTACAATCTTTTACCACATGCCCAAATTTAAGATAATTAAAGCATTGATATGGTTTGCTTTCATACACCGCTCTCTGCTCATACTTCTCCCCTTTTGGTCCATTTAGAGTTATGTTCTCAATCAGTTTTTCACCTGCTTGTAATTCAACCATCACTCTAGCACATCCAAGTCATTCTTTATTGGGTCATCTTGCCTATGTAGCAAGGCTTACCTATGAGACTGGAGATCTTACCAAGCATGGTCCGTGACCAAATTTGAAGGTCCAGCTAAGGCAATTGAACCCATGTGGGATAGTCCTTCAATGTAGCTGGATCCAAAGTTACTCTAGGCTCCCATTTCTTCAGCGTCTACAAATATGTGCCCTTCACCATCCAAGGTCCACCCCCATAGACTATTTGCATTTACTCTTCGGACTCAAACTGGATCACATATACCCCTTTGTTTGCAACATGTATAGTTGGCTTGTGAGTCCATCTCACCTCCACAAACCTCTCCATAGCCTCCAATGGTATGTGCAGCCCTATCACAGTGCCATATAGTGCAAAACCCCAATAATCTCTATTCTCTTTCACATCATCCTTTGTGAATTCAAGAACCTCCATATCCTCTGGTTTGGTGTACTGAACTATGCACCCATTTTCAGGCAGCCTATTCCCTGCAAAAGGTTTGTTCCACCGTTTGGTTAGCCTCTGCGATATATACCCTACATCCTTATTGCCTTGAAGGTCTGGGCCGATATTTTGATAGCTCTCATGCATCTCCTCCCTGACTCCCTCAATTTCCGGTTCATCATCGTTTTCCCCAAATTCAAGCTCGAATTCTGCCCTAATTTCCTCCTTTCGATTTTCTCTGTTTTGATTCATCTTTATTGCTGTGGATTTCCCCTGATATTCGCTAGCCTCCGCGTCGATCGTCTCTTGTGTTCTCTTTTTCACCATCTCAGGCGAAGTGATTTTGATTGCCGTCAAAATTGCACCAGCAGCGCACCTGGTGTGTGTTTTAGGGGCGCGTGGCGCGCGTGTTAGTGGAGAAGAATTTTAATTGTCTCAACTGTTTCTAAGGTAGTAATAATATTGATAACATATAAAAAGTAAGAGGGTAAAAACAAAGACAAAATTGACTCTATTAACAAAAAATCTCCTTCTCAAAATTTGTACAAAACAAAGAGAAGAAAGTTTAGAGGCCAAATGAGCCTCATTTAATGGAGTTCTTCTCACGCAACGAGCTCTTGGTAAGGAAATAATGAAGATTCTAGTAAAATAACCATCATTATCCTCGTATGAGGAAGGAACTCGTACAAGGTCACAACACGATAGCGCTATCCGAGGGATAATTATTATATTTGATAGGGCTATTTTGCCGACCCAATGAACAAATCAAGAATTTTGGGCATGTCGAGTATTTGTGCTTAACGTGCCCTAAAACATGTCTAATATCAATATTTTGACATGCTCCCATCCTCCATATACCCAGAAAACGTGGGAATGGTCTCGCATCATGAGGCCTATAAATATCCCCGTACAGATACTCAAGGTAAGTCATTAATTGTGGATCACTGTTCATCCACACACGTCGAATATCCATACTCGACATACATTCGATATCAAGGATTCAAGATATACTCGACATACTACTTTCGACATACCACACTCGACGTGTCTAAAAAATCGATGTATTAGGACACTCGACATCTACCAAATTCTACATACACCATATTTGACATACTCCACAACATACCAGTAAACCTTTCAGCGTCAGAGTCTACAGCTCTTCCAGGCAAAACTAATCGAAGATCAAGTCAAGGAGCTTAGATTAGCATAATTAGTGTACTTAGTCTATCTTGTTTTTTCTTACGTGTAACCCATAAGAATTTGTACCAAACTATTGACGTCATCTATTGGAACACCGGTTCTCTGAAGTTGGCAAGATGGCTCGGCAGCTAAGATGAAGAGACCACATCCCATTAAGATTGGCAAATTGAAGTCAAAAGATCCCCCCCCCCCCCCCCCCCAATATGAAGACAACAACAAAAGCAGGTGATGAATCATATGGGAGAAGAAGGAGAGAATGCTTTTGCAGCACCATGGAGAATCCAACTTGGAGCCCATGTGAGAATTTGGGACGATCATACTCAGCCCGGAGAATCTTGATAAGCGTGTGCAAAATTGGTTTTGCTATGTACCCAGGGATTGAAGCCCACATGATTGAATGCCTTAGGCGTAACCCCAATATTTTTGCTTGGACTAACGCATTCCTCAAAGGAATCGACCCCAAGATAATTGTCCACAGACGAAAGGTCAACCCAGCAGTGGAACTGGTTAGGCAGAAGAAAAGGAATTTCAGCACAAAGAAGAATGAGGCAACAAAGAATGAGGTGGTTGAGAATGTAGAGGCACGACACATCTATGAGATTTGATACTCTGAGTGGCTCAGCAACATTGTCTTGTTTCTCAAGAAAAAAGCGACATGGAGGATGTGTGTCGACTATATCTATTTGAACAAGCATTGCCCACGGGATCCACTCCCCTTGCTTAGGATCGACCTACTGGTAGACAATACTGTAGGTTGTGCCTGACTCGGCATGATGGACACCAATAGTGATTTTCATCAAATATTGATCACCATGATAAGAGAAAAATTGTCGTTGTGATCGACACGGAAGTTTACTGCTATAGGGTAATGCCCTTTAACTTGAGAAATGCTGGGGCGACTTAAAGATTAGTGGCCAAGGTGTTCTATAACCTGATTGGGAGGTTCATGGAGGGTTACATCGACGACACGCTTGTCAACGGTATGAAGGTGGATGACCACGTGAAATACTTGGAGGAGTCTTTTACTATTATGCGGAACTACAAGATGAAGCTAAACACGAAGAAGTGTACATTTAGAGTAACGGCAGGAAAGTTTATGGAATATTTTATGAATGAGAGAGGAATAGAGGCACACCCGGATAAGATCCAAGTGGTAATGGAGTTGCCTTCACCTAGATCAATAGGGACGTTCAATGCCTGGTTGGGAGTATCACGGCCATAAGCTATTTTATTGCACTTATCTTCGTGGTTATGAAGAACTCAATAGACTTCGTATGGACGATCGATTGTGAGTCCGATTTCCAGCAGATGAAGAGGTATCTGATGTCACCTCCACTATTAGCAAAGCCTGAGGAAGAGGAGATGCTTTACCAATATTTGGTAGTTTTCCAGAATGTCGCAGACATCATGGCAGAGTCTTTGGGGATATTGTAGGCTATTCAGCGACGTGCATTCAGGCAATCATTCAGGATCTTGGTCCTTACAAATAGTTCTCTGCTCGGCTACTGCGCGTGGATGAGTCACCCCCGGTATCAGAAGAAGGCGCCAAAATACACTTGGTATCACCAGATTGAAGAGAGTTTGATTTTACCACCAGTCTGAACTTTATGTTCATTAACATTGAAGTAGAATACGAGGCGATCCTAGTAGGGGTTTGCTTGGCTAGAACCCTAAACGCCTATCACCTGGAGTTATTCACCGATTCTCAGCTCACGTCTGATCAATTCTTAGGCATTTATAAGGCTAAAGAGGAAACTATGATACTCTACTTAGCCAAGCTCAAGGCACTCGCAAGCGAGTTTCCCATTTTCCATCTGTCTCAAATCCCTAGAGCAGAGAATGCAAAGGCAGATTCTCCAAATTTGCAAGTTCCTCCAAATTGTTTGTAGAAAAATGTGTAACACTCTTAGCAACAAATGCACCAACAATAAGGATTTTAAAAAAGCAAGATGGGGAGCATTGTAGAATTTATTCTACACGTCATAGAGCAACTAAGTTGGAAAGACGATTTTTTATTCAATATCTAGAACATGGGAAACCCCCTTCTGATGCCAATGTGCCGCTTACTTTTAAAATGCGCGGCCTTCAGATTCACCATAAATAACAGCGAGCTCTACAAGAGATCTTTTTAGGGACCCCTACTAAGGTATCTTGCCACAGATCAAAAAGTGTACACTATGAAGAAGATTCATAACGACAGGTCGAAACCACTCCGAGGGTTGAGGTTTGGCTCAAGAGATACTTTGACTAGGATATTACTTGCCAACGATAATTAAGGATGCAACCGCCTATTCCCGCAACTGGGGGAGTTGCTAGTACCACGCGAGACTCATTCATTGGCCCTCTAATCCTATGAACCCACTGGAGTTATCATATCATTTTGATCAATATGGCATTGATATAGTGGGCTCCTTAACTATTGCCAAAGGGCAGAAGAAGTTTATGTTGGTGGCAGTTAAGTACTTCACACGCGGGTTGAGGTTGAGGCTATAGCAATAATCATTAAAAACAACATAATCGAGTTCATATGGAAGAACAATATATGCAAGTTTCGAATACCACGAGTTTTGATTTACGACAATTGGAAAGAGTTTCAAGGGAAGAAGATAACATAATGGTGTAAATAATTAAAGATAACACACCATTTCTCTTCGATTTTCTACCCGCAAGTGAATGGGCAGGTTGAACCCATAAACAAAATGTTAAAAGATTACCTGGAGAGGCGTGCCCACATCATGGAAAGAGTTGGACTGATGAACTATATGGTATACCTTGGGCCTATTGCACTACCCTGCGTACCTCAACAAGAGAAAAACCTTATGCCTTGGTGCATGGATCAGAGGCGGTTATTCCAGCAGAAATTGGCATGCCAACTCATTGCATAGAGGAATACAACCCAGAACATTTTGCACTTCTCGGATGGGTTTGAATATGATTGGATCCACAAGGGATCAAACTTAACATCGAACCATAGCCTTCAAACGGTAATGGCCAAGTCATACGACAAGAAAGTTTACGTTTGTAACTTGCAATGCAAGTATTTTGTCCTTAAGAGCATAAGCGACAACAAACACGTAACGAAACTTTAGCCCAATTGGTAGAGACCTTACCGTGTGACAAGCGCTATCTCCAAGGGCTACTACTACCTCAAGGACTTAGAGGGACATCAACTCACTCGTCCTTGGAACGTGCAAAACTTACGCAGATTTTATAGCTAGATGATTTGAGAGCTCTACATGTAGCGAACTACACAAGGCTTGATTCCCATCTCCAAGATACGTATGCAGCCACAATGTTGGCAAAATGCTATCAATTTACTTTACTATTATCGGTACAACGCATGCACCTTCATCACTAATGCTTAAAACTATGTGCAAAACATAGCATGGCAACTCCAAGACTTCCCTTGTCCAGGCTTAACCGCGTCCTCTCAACGTACAAGGTTCAATAACCACGAGGTACCCCGCCTTCAAGGTACAACATTTAGCAACCAGTAGGTACCCCTCTCAAGGCACAATTTTCAGTACCCACGGTACTCCGCCTCCTAAGGCACATATTTAAGTATCCCCACAATACTTTGCCTATTAAAGAACCATATTAAGTATCCCTCGCTGTACTCCGCCTTCAAAGGCACATAATTAAGTATCCTTGCGGTATTCCGCCCTCTAAGGCATAAAATTAAGTATCTCCCATGATACTCCTCAACATCCCGCCTCGCAGGCACGACAACAAATACCCAAAGTGACACCCGGCCTAGCAAAGTGTTATGCACAATGTTTTCAGGGAAGAATTGCTGCATAATAGCTTCCCTTAAACGTCCCCATGTATGTAGTTGAACATGTCCAACTAAGACATCGCTAAACTTCATTCTCCACCACAACTCAGTATCCTCGGCCAAGTACATGGTGGTAGTGTTCACTTTCTCTTCTTAGTCCTCAACATGAGTGGCCATTAAATACCGCTCCATGTCGAAGAGCCAGTTCTCTACTTCTCTAGCATCCCTCGTGCCCCCATAGTTTTGTGGCTCCGGAACGCGCGAAGATTTCCTAAGGGCTGGTTTGGGTGCCCTCGATGGCCTATTACTCTATAGCGTTCTTACTTGGTGAGTCAGTCCCTCTACCGTTTTCCAAAAATCACTTAACCCACCAGCACCGTGTGCTTCTGTGAGAGCTTTACACGCCTCCTTGCATTCTTGCATTTGGGAGTGGAGCTCCACTATCTCAGCCGACGAGAGCTCAATCTTTTCTTCCACTTGGTCTCGAAACACATTCAATGCTTCGAGCCATGCTCAATTAGTAGGCCCCGATCACTTCACGGGCTCCAGGGGAGGCCCACTCGCAACTGACGTATTCAACATCTGCCTTAACACGATGGATCACGAATCGAGGCTCTGATACCACCTATCACGGGCCAGCTTTACGTAATACTATTAAAGGGGCATCGTGTTGCTGGTAACTTGCTTCACAAACTACTTCCGCTTGCTCTTTCGTTGATCGCCGCACTTGCTTCTCTGCAAACATTTTAGAGGAATAACTTAAATTCAATTCATAGTCGTGGCAATCATTTATCTAACACATAATAGGAATTGTCAGATAGGTTACAAGAGCTTTTATTGCTTGAATAACAAATATGATTATAATGCTTGCTTTCAACTTTCAAGATACATGAGTCTATGCTATGACTAGATCTACAATCTTCGTCTTGTATAGTCCATGCATCTTGTTCGAAGGTTTGGCCCACGAAAGGCCGTCAAAAGTGGTGTCATGGGTGTGGCACAAAAAGAGGCTGCACATCTTCCGCCCTTGCGGTTGGGCACCAGCAGGACGTTGTCCGCCCTTGCGGCTGGGCGTCAACGCAGGGCGTCGTCCGGCTAAGCAGTGCGACACCCTCGCCCATGACACCTGGGTAGATGACTTGTTATTTGTCAAAGAACAAAATGAAATTATAAAGTTTTGTTATTGGGTTAATGAGACTTCCTACAATGCATTGTCAAAGTTGATATTCATGGAAGAAATATTTCAATAATCTTTGAATTGGTACGAGCTAAAAAAATTATTATATGCAACACTTGTATTGGTAACATGGTGTAACCAACGATTCAACTTAAATACAAATTTAATTTTTCCTATATATTAGGAAATAACCACCCGCATCACCTTATTTCAACTGTGAATTGGTTATTGGTTGGACCACGTCATGGCTTGGGGGACCTACAAATAGATTCATTGTACTTCTCAAAAAACCATCACAATACAATAAATTTATTATTCACGTATCTATTTTAGTCCCTTTGTCTTTTGAAAAAAGAAAATAATGCAAAAGTGTATATAAGCTTTTTCTATGTAGTTGCATTTGTTGTGGATTAATGTACAAATGAAAAGCAGAATATATCATTGTTGCATAGAGCGATTCTTTTTTTTCCCCTAAAAAATAGTTAATTAATCATAAGACGTTGCTTTTATTTTATTTTTAAATGTTAAATTCCTTTGTTAACAAAACAATGACAACTGAGATTTGTCTTCATTTATAAGTTAATCTGTGTTACCCATGGTTTTGTTTTTTTAAATAGAAATGAAGAAAAAAAAGTACGAAATGTTAGATTATAGCAAAGATTAAATCAGAAATCAAATGAGTGACAATCACACAATCGGAGGAGATTGCTATTATTCAAAAAAATGAAGGTATAGTAATTTATAGAAGCAGGGCCGTAAGCATACTGCATACAAAGAAAACATTCTCCAATCTAAAAAGTCGAGCTTGTGCACACGAACAATAGAAGCTAAGCATAAGAACACAAGACTCTATTGAATAATCAACAACATGATTTATTTACATAACTCATAAAATTAGAGTACAGCCAAAACTTCCATGCTAAAATAAAATATGACATGAATAACCACAACCGACCATTGTGCTATTTCACCGAGTCATTTATATAACCACCCACCTTCACTTGATCACTTCCATATATTAAGTTCCCGGCATATTTCGTCGCTACAACTACATGTCAGTCACACAAAGTGACAAACGTGACCAAAGGCCTTAACATTTTCTTATTGGCCTAATCCGAGATCATCTCATCCCAATCCCAACCAATCTCGCCGGATTTCCCACAGCCGTACCTCCTGACGGAATTTCCTTTAAGACGACAGATCCCGCCCCAATCTTGGCGTTTTCGCCAATTCTAACGTTGCCCAAAACTTTAGCCCCTGCCCCTATTAGCACACCATCTCCAATCTTAGGATGCCTATCTCCCTTAACCTTCCCCGTCCCTCCTAACGTCACGTTATGCAAGATCGTCACATCGTTTCCAATAACCGCGGTCTCACCGATTACAACACCTGTCCCGTGATCAAAAACCACTCCACACCCGATCCTTGCTCCCGGATGAATATCCATCGCAAAAACTTCGGAAACTCGACCCTGAATAACTACTGCCAACACACTCCTACCGCGAACCCAAAAATGATGCGCGATTCTATGCGCTTGGCACGCTAGAAATCCCTTGAAGTTTAATAGGCAATGGACGTAGCTAATACAAGCGGGATCACGGGTTTTGACAGCTTTCAGATCATCTCGCATTGCACACTGAATCTCATGATCCGAAACAAGTACTTCCAAGAAAACCGCGTAAAGGGCGTCCCTCGACAGATTCTCGTTGCATAATTTGGTAGCTAAATGACTTGCTAGTGCACTCTCAAGGGAAGTATGGGACAGAATGGAACAAGTGTAGTATTTGGACAACAGGGGTTCTTGTTTGACATCAGACTCTGCCTCTTGTTTTATTTTGAGCCAAATATTGTGATCTTCATTACAATATTCTTGAGGGGTGACTTTGCAGAGTTTAATGAGTTTGTTAAGGGAATTGGTTAAGTGGCAACGTTGTGAGTCAGCTCTGAGGTGTGTAACATGGGATTTTGAATTATCAATGCAAGCCGCCATTGACTTTTTAACTTCTGTTTTACAATGCTAAAGAGTAGATTGAAAGCGGTAAAGAGGTGTACAGATTTCTTGATTTTGAATTGTGGGTATTTGAGAGAGAGAGCCTGTTAAATAGATTTTGGGTGTGGAGATTAAATTATTGAATCTGAAATCGCCAGGAAAGTCGATGGCAATTGCTTCTTGATGAATATTTTTTTTCTTCTTATTTTTGTGATAAAATACTGTTGTTTGATGGAACTTGAAAAGATGAAAAAATGTTTTGGGTTTTTGCCAAATTACCCCATGTTTCATGCTTAATTAACAAACTAGTCCACATAGAATGTAAATAAATAGGTAAGATGGGATACCTTCTGATTTCAAATTATTCTCTCATCACTCCTATAGAATATTTATTACATTAAATGGTAAAATCATTTTTGTTACTTCAAATACTTTTAGATTCATTAAATTAATATTTGCGTCTTTCTTTAAAACATATATACTAAGTAAATGTGTAAAATAATATAAAATCACGAATATTAAAAACGTAGCCCTTTTATTTTGTATTTCTTTGGTAATCAAAGTATAAAGCCAAAAGTGACACATAGTTTTCGAAGGAACGGCATAGTTAATTAATTAGTTATCTTCTTTCATGCAAATAATTAACCTCATGTCCGGTTTAGGCGAGTGAAGTACAATTTCCCGCCGTTGAAAACTACATGGGTAATTTGCCCAATTGTTTGTTATATTAGGGTCATTAATCAGTTTGACGTGTCACGGTGGAAGTATAATTTGCCAAAATGTCAATTTCAATTATATAGTATTTACTATTTAGACTTTAGAGTGACTTGCAGATGGAGTATTTTGAAATTCCCTAGAAATTTGATTTTGCTTGCGAAATTGTGGAAAGAAGTCGCAGTTAATTATTTGATTTGGTTCCATCCTGATAACTTTGTAGAAGTTTGATTTGCTTGCCAAATTTTGTTTTATTTGTTTGAATAGATAACATTTTCATCAGTTTTTTAAAATAAACTTTGTAGATCTACGAAAACAAAATTATAGTATAAAGCGTGCTTTTAATAATTTCCAAAACCTGATTTTTCCTAATGTTCTTTGATATATCAATTGTTTTAACAAATTACACTTTTGTCATTTATTTGGATAATTTCTTTTTTCATATCTATGAAAAAAATGTTTACACCTCACTAGTAAGATAGCCACTTAATGTAAAGCTCCATTGTTTCCCAATAAAAAAGAGGAAAAAAAAAAGTGAAGGAATTAGTACAAAGCATAATTATGATTGGGAGATGATATATACAGAGCAATATCCCTCAATACAGAGCAAACTTTTGTTACTTACTAATTTACCCTTGTAAAATCTACAAACTAATCTATCATCCTTTTCTAATTCCATGATTACTTTCAAAAATCACAAAATATAAAATATTCTTTTATAAAATTCTCTTTCCATCCATGCAAGTACAAAAATATTAAATTATCCAATTCCATATATTCTATAATTCTTTTTCATTCAATATTTTATAACTTCCGCACAAATTTTTATTTTTTGGTTTATTACACTATTCTCTTTACTCACTGCATTTTTTGGTTCTTGAGGACATTGTTACTACACCAAAATTTGTCTATTTAAACTCAGTCTATCTACGAAAAAAAAAAAAGATGTCATACTTTTCTCAGAATCTAATTTTTCTGGTGAAACGTTTTATGTAACTTGTAGTAAAATATGTTATTTGAATCAATTTTTATTTATTTCAATACTGATGTAATGTTGTATATGTATAATGCTAAATAATTTTCAACTATACGATAGTGAAAAAAAAAATCAAAACATGACAAAGAGGAATAAAAAAGAAAATACAAACCTGGGTTCAAGAATTTGCTACATGATTTTTTTTTAAAAAAACCTGAGTAACGTAAATGTTGAAAAGAAAACAGAAAATTAAAAACTGTCTACATATTCTTTTCTTTCTATGGAGTCATAAGCATCTTTTTATTCTATTCTATTTATTATATAAATCCCTCCTCGTTGTCTAATGGAAAAAAATATTTTGCTTATATTTTTATTAATGACTTAGAACTTATTCACAAGATTTATTTACATTTTTATATAATGAAATATTATCTTTTTATAGATAGGGAATAATTTAGGACAAAGTAGTAAATAATGAGAAATTGCTCTGTATTGAGGGATTTCGCTCTGTATATATCATTTCCCTTTATAAAAGTTAGATTAATATTTAATACAAAAAGCCTTTACACATAATAGTAATTTTCTCAGAAAAATCAATATGAATCAAATGCCTGAAAAATAAAGGGAAATTTTAATTTTTTCCTTAAAATTTTCTTGAGTCTTGGACTCACTTTCCCTTTTTTTTCTCTCTCCTTTTCCCACATTTTTCAGGAAACAAAAGGAGCCTAAGGACAATCAGTGTTCTCTAATTTTTAAATTTCACAAAGAGATATTTGTTTGTGAAAAATTACACAAAAGGTTATCAGCGGATTATAGATAAAACAAGGGCTTAGTATGAAAATTTACTTTGTGATGACGTGTGGTGTGACGTTCTTCATTTTGCCATCATTGATCATTTCGTGGGGACCCCGCAATAGATTGAGTCAACGGAAAATTGCTCACTTTCCTGCTTTCTGCCTTGACCAAAAGTCTGTGGGTATTCCTTGGCCAATACTCTATTATGTCTTCACATACTTGTAACTGCTAGGCTGGTGATATTAAACTTTTCATCTACATAATATAAAAGGTGTTTGGCAAGCAGCCTCCCTTGTTTTGAGAAAGAGGCAAGAAACCCTCCTATGAAATAAAAAGAGGCAAAAATAACCCATGTGTTTTAGAAAATATAGCAAAATACCTCATTCCTTGCGAAAGTAAGATACACTTGCCAAGGGATGAGTGTGGGATTCCTTTCTTACCAGTACCTTTTCAAAGCCATTTGATACTTTTGTCTTTAACTTTAAAAAATTACATTTTTGACCCAATAAAGTTTTATTTTGCCAAATCCATTTCGAAATCGTAAAATTGGTATCAGAGCCAGTTTATTATTCATTTTAATGGAAACTTTTCATTATAGCTTATCCCTTTATGAGTAGAGTATTTTACAAAACATGAATAATCCAGTTATGGATGACATTTAGTTTCCCCCAATTCAGTTTTTTTTAGAGGACCGAAAACTACAAGTGTTAAGCATTTTATCAATGCTTTAACTGAATGCCTTGCGGTTCAGGAGACTTTTATTGTACATCACGAGGTTATATGTTGCGACCTAGAAATACAGACTTGTCCCATGAATAAAGCTAGACTTGAAGGAGTCAAGCGAATAAAAATTAGCCTTAAAAAAGCTAATAAACAAAGTTCAATACGGAGCCTTTAATTATGCATGGTATTACTCTAGAACAAGAGCTCCAACTCTTGATGACTAAGTTAGTTAACCTAGCCAGTCATAGACCAGACAATCTCCCTGGCATTAGAGCTAAGTTCATAGCTATTAATGGCCTCTCAGCTGAGATTACAAGAATAAACAGATTAATCATTGAAAGAAATAATAGACGAGTAATCTATCCTTGCCAGATTTTCACGAGCTCAAAACAGATCGCTCTAAGCTGTCTCAGGACCTCAGGGAAGTCCAGAAAACAGTCCAAACATATGGCAACCGGCAATACCATATGCCCGAGCACCTTCAAGAACTCCAAGACAAGCTTGAAACCATGTCTAGGCGTCAAAAGGAGATCTTGGAAAATCTGCAAGATATCCAGCGAAGAATGAAGAATTTGGAATCACAATCAAATTCTCCGAGAAGAAAACGAGGAGGATGGTTACCACCATCTTATGGAACAGAGCCACTTCTACACCAGAAAGGCAAGATTGTATAAGTAAAACGAGAGTTGACAAAATGAGAAAAGATGAGAGCCTTATTAAGAGGAGAATCAGTTCCTCTAAAGAAGCCATGACCACCCGTATCCATCTCGACGAGGTCAACTTTGGAAATTTACAGGATCTAAACGACCTTGCAGAATCATTCGCCAAATTGAATCTGGTGAACCTCAAAACCAATCAAGTGACTCAATATGCAGAGTCTTCCAATCATGCTCAACAGACGGTACCAGAGAATAGCGGAGTGAGCAATCCCCCTCAGCAAGACGAGCACATGCCGCACGAAGGAGATTTTATTCCTGGAGGGAATCTACATCCAGATTTCATAAAACCAGGCATAACCAGATCTCGAAGAAGGCCAGACATAAGGGAAACACCATATGTCAAGTCCCAGCTCGACCCGATACATCCGTATGGGTTAATGCTCAATCTTGATACCCTTGATTTCAAAAACAAAGAGCTTCTGATTGACGATTGGGCCTCAGCAATGAGGATTGCAGTAGGGACCCTTGATCTCAACAAAGAAGCATTCATATTGCTGCTTAATATGAGTTTGGAAGGGTCAGTCAAGATCGCCTGGGACCAAACAGACCAGGGAACCAAAGAAGAAGTTGCGGCCGGAAAATCTATGAAAAATATCGTAGATAAAATGGCAAAAGTATTCAAGATACTTTTCATTGGAATTGGTTACTTCGAGGATTCAGAAGGAAACTTTAGAGGAGGCCGAGAGCAAGCCAAGAGATATGAAAGAGCATTGTATAGTCTCGAGTTACACGACATATGTAACATAGACTTATACATAAAACTCTTCACCGATTACAAATGGAAGTCAAAGGTGAATGATGCTACGGCCATCCCACTTTTCTTCGCCAAAATCCCAAGTCCATGGAGGGAAATACTGATAAAGGAATACGAATTGCCCCAAGGTATCGATACCGTGGCAAGACGTATGTCTTTCCTCAAAAGCAAACTTGCCGAATGGTGCCAAAAGGCAGCTGAGCTAAAGAATTACAAGAGGCTGCGAAGAGTCAACAAAAATGTTACTCTTTGTTGAGAAAACAACGACATCCCAACAATTGTCGAAGAAACCAGAGAGCATAAGAAGAGAAAGAAATACCCTTATGCCAGAGAAGAAAGGCGGGGCAAGGAAAGGTCTTCATGGAAACCCAGAAGATTTTGGTCCAAACAAAAGGCCCGAAGTTACAAATCAGGACATCGTTCAGGGCCAAGCAGAGGACGTCGAGCCACAAGCCGAGATAGATCCAGCAGGATATCTACCAAGAGAACTTTCAGAAGGGCACACACTAGTGCCAATGAAAGTTTCAAAGATTGCAATTGTTGGACATGTGGGGCTCGAGGCCACATCTCTACTGATTGCCCGCAAAATCAAAACCAAGGAGTAAAACGGTTCGAGGCAACGCCAGAGATCGAGGATGCCTTTTACTATCAAGATCTTATTCAAGTTGATCGATTCGAGGACATCCCCTCAGAATAATGCATATACGAAGAAGAAGAATACAACGATGAGTCTTCTGAATCAGATTCACACTGAGGAAGAAAAGATCTTCCACCAAGAGGCACAAGAGGATATCTCAGGATTTTTCTCACAAACGAGCATATCACATAAAGCTCTAATGAGAATCATGAAAGAGGATCCAAAACTTCGCATTTATGACAGCTTTACAGTCGGCAAAATGGAGAGAGCCTTGACACAATTAAGTCTAAGGCAAAGAAGGCATCATATCATGTACAAAGTCACGGCGGGAGAGCTTGCAATCCCAATGGAACTGACCAGTAATGTGATGGAGATGCAGTTAGTTCCCACAATGGAAATCAAAGAGGAACTAAACAGACTCAACAGGGAAGTTGCCCAGAAGATGTCATGGATCCATATCGGAGCCATAAGAATCTTGCTTAAAGCAACGTTCAAAGAAGGAGTCCATTCCCCAATCGACATTGCTGTCTTTGATAGAAGAATTCAAAATTTGAGCGACGCATGTCTAGGTAGAATCTCGGGCAACTTGTTCGCAGGAAAGGTGGCAATGTTCATCTATCCGAAGATTGCCTATAACCTGGCAGATCGAGACTTTAATAGAGCGTTAACCCTTCATCGGGATTTCAAGAAAAAATATCTGATGAAATAAGGAAATAGACCGTACTCTATTACATACAACATCTCATATGCACTCTCTAATACCCATCATTCTGAGGTATTTCAGAGAAAAGAGTTCGTTGAGATTCCATATATATTCGAGAAAGTTGCCCAAGCGGTCAAACCAGGAATTTCTGACCTACCTCATATCCAAGGGATGGACATGATTATCAGAGATCAACCAGTGCTAAATCAGACAACTAGTCACAGGTTTGGGCAAATGCGAGTTTCATTCAGTGAAAACCGAATGACAACCCAAAGGACCAGCCAAAAAATAGGAAAGTGATCTATTCTTGAAGCTATCACTGGACCAGGACAGTTCATTACCGAAGGAGAACTTCAATGTCCAGCAGGATGGGGTATAATCTAAGTAATTTTCGATATTACTCAGAAAGATAATATCTTTCCAAGCAATGCTTTGTATTATCTCCAACAACCTTTACCAGGAAGATATCAAGGACGTCTAAAACTGGGAGGTATGGATTTTACAATACAGGGAACGGCAAGAAGATTAACCGAGAATTTAATACTCGGACTGGAATTCCTCGAGGCACACAAACCTTGGGAAAGGATACAAGATGGGATGAAATTTACAGTGGAAGGTAAAAGATATCTAATTCGATGACCACTAGTCCATTTTTCATATACATCTCAGTAGGGATGTTGTATGAAAAATACAGGGCAGAGTACTTTGCAGCATACATTGATTCAGGTGCTGGAATATGTATGGCCAAAAAGAACGTGTTTCCTCCCAACCTTGAAGAAGAATTACCAGCAGTTGCAGAAAGAGACTTCTCTAAAAGGATTATTATCTTTAAAAGAGGAATTAAGCAAGCGGAAATACTCATCGGATGCGCAGGAGGTAGCCCTTGGTACAAGGTCAAAACGCCTCCTATTTATTTTCATGATACAGGAGCAGATATTCTCCTAGGCAACAATTTCCTGCATGCCTTTAAAAGGGTCACCCAGGACAATGAGACAAGAAGGCTTATTCTCACAACGCTTTGTGACCATAAGATTCTCATTCAACGACTAAGAGAAGCATTTTACCACAAAATGCCTTTCATTTTTCGCAGCAAGCGTGGTGGTGAAGGACAACTGCGACACCCAAAAATGAGAGATCAATGCAAGTACGGAGAAGCAATACTCCAGTTGAGAGCAGACCTAATAGGAGAAGATGATCCAGATACAGAAAGGATCAAAGAAACAACAATCAAGCTTCTCAAGGTCAGTATAGAAGGAGTATCGCAAACAGATATCACAAGTGAAGAGCAAATATCACTTGAAGATATCAAAAACAAGATTCAAAGGAAGTTCAACGAAGATCCTTTGGTATGGTGGAACAAGAATGAACTCCAAGCTTCCTTGAAACTTCAAAGGGAAAAGAGCATGAGTTCGTATGATACAAGCCAATCCTAATGAATCAAAAGGATCGTGAGGATATGCAAATGATTCTTAAGGAACACCTTGACCTTAAGTTGATATCACCAGGAGTCTCACCTTACAACAGTCCAGGCTTTCTGGTAAGAAACCACAGCGAGGTGAAAAGGGGAAAACCAAGACTTGTCATCAACTATCAAGGCATCAACAAGATCCTAGAATTTGATGGCTACTACATTCCAAGTCGAGAACACTTAATCAATTGCGTCCAAAACGCAAAGGTATTCTCTAAATTTGATTGCAAATCTGGATTCCATCAGATTAAGATGCATGAGGAAAGCAAGAAGTTTACTGCCTTCTCCACGCCACAAGGACATTACGTTTGGAATGTGTTGCCAATGGGTCTTGCCAACGCACCCCAAATATACCAAAGAAAAATGGATAATCTTTTTAAAGATTACTTCAGTTTCATGTTTGTTTATGTGGACGATATCCTCATAGCATCCAAAACAGCCAAGGAACATCTCAAACATTTAGAGATTTTCTCAGACATTTGTTTTAAGAATGGATTAGTGTTATCTCAAATGAAAGCAGTAATTCTGACAAGGAAAATTGAATTTCTTGGCATTGAGATTGACGAATCAGGTATCATACTCCAAACACATTTGGTGTAAAAGGTGCGTGATTGCCCGGACAATCTCAAAACGGTCAAACAACTTCAAAGTTTTTTGGGTTTAGTTAATTTTGCAGGAATGTTTATTAACAATCTTGCTAGTTACAGGAAAGTGTTTAGTCCTCTGCTTAAAAAGGAAGCAGAATTCAAATGGACAACCGAACATACATGAGCAGTACAACAACTAAATAAGTTGTGCCAGAACCTTTCCAAACCTGCTATACCTAACGATGAAGATGATCTTGTGCTTTACACAGATGCTAGTGATCATTGGTGGGCAGCAGTTCTAACGAAGGTGGAACCAACAAGAGAAGTCCCATGTAGATACTGCAGTGGACTATTTGCTGATAATAATGCGGCCAGATGGCACATTAACGAGAAAGAATTCTTTGCAGTTCGCAGTGCATTTAAAAAATGGCCTCTGTTTTTACTAGCAAAGAAATTTACCTTAAAAATTGATAATACAAGCGTTAAGGCTTTCTTAAAAAACAAAATAGAAAGTAAACCCAAGAAAGCCAGACTTCTAAGATGGCAAGCAGAGTGTCAATATGACGATTTTGACGTTTTGATTATTAAATCTCATGAAAATGTTCTTGCAGATTTCTTAACACGAGATGGAGCCAAGTGAGGCCAACAATATCCTTACAAGATGGAGGCATCACAACGACAACCTTGAAGAACTAAACAAGGCAATAGACAACCTAGCAATTAATTGAAAGGCTTCTGGACATGTACAAGAGAAGGACCTTAACAAGGTCCAGACTGAAATGAAAGCCGCAAGGCTTCATAGCACCATGTTATGGGACAGCCTTTATGGCCCCCTTATGCGAGACGCTTCAGAGTCTAAACTTTGCTCTGAACTACGAGCACGAGACGTAAAAATCGAGGTAGGTGACTCAAGCACGATTCACCCAAACACTGGAAAGGATCCTTATGAAGAGGAATCAAAAAACGAGAAAGATTCCAAGATGGAAACATCGGAAGAATCAACTCAGTCTAACAAATTAGAGGTTGAAGTTAACGAGCTTAATCTTAGACCAAGGATTGAAAAATCTAAGGTCAAAATTGATAACCAAAAGCCATCCCCATTGATTGAATACCAAAGAACATGGGAAATGTTATATACAAGAATGGGACTTGTCCCGGGTAAATCGTTGGCCAATTGGTCTGGGAAATATCCACGAGTTTGGACTCTTCCAGGTGCAAAACCAAAGAGTGTACGAGAGTGGTTTGACTTTGGCTGCTTAGCCTCAGTCTTCACGACATCACGAGGATTTCTGGAAATTTTAAAATTACCAGAATGGTTAATCGAGGGAGTGTATGGATCGTGGAATTATAATAATACACTCGAACGAGGAGAAACTCTGGAACTGAAATTTATTTCAGCCGCACCAGAAGTCAATGGAAAAGGTGTATATCCCAGCTTTCATTTCATCAAGCTGCAGAGACCATACATGAAGGCTCTAGATTTCATAAAGCCACCACCTGAAGAGCAGCTTTTAGTTGCTCCAATATCAGAAGATGATATTACTACAAGAAGAGCTTGGGGACTTTGGGTTTGTCTGACAGAAATGGACAAAGTCAAATACTCGTTCAAAACATTTCACAAGACCGAAAATGGATCATTCATGCTCAATTCCATGACGGGGACAACCACCGATTTTGCCGAAAGAATATTCAAAAATAAAAGGCAAAAACTATGGAGAAACGAGATTCCGGCAACATCTGAAACCAGTCG
The DNA here is from genome assembly GCA_948329865.1 of Linaria vulgaris. Taxonomy (NCBI): domain Eukaryota; kingdom Viridiplantae; phylum Streptophyta; class Magnoliopsida; order Lamiales; family Plantaginaceae; genus Linaria; species Linaria vulgaris. The sequence goes on from OX415252.1 coordinate 80,800,831, forward strand.
AAAGTTCTGCAACATGATGCACGTTGGAAGATGGAAAGAACAGATCTGTGCAAAATGTCTAGATCAACGAGAACCACTCTTTGGCAAAAGATTCCCTGTGAAAAGAGACAAAGGGGAAAACGACAAAGAGGACCCTCCAAGAAAGGGAAAGATGCCGAAAGGTGGAAAGTGGGCGAATTTTGCTGGCAAAGCAAAGGAAGCCATGTGAAGAATCAAGACAAAATAACCTCCACTCAGAGGTAATGGAGGGACCAGATTCCCACTGACAACGGGAAAGAAAAGCTAGTGGATTAGAACGTAAGCCATGACGAATTAATCCCAAAGGAGAAGTGAAGTCCGCAATTTGAAATCCGGATGAGCTTCTATATATACTCAAGCTGAAGGAAGCTGAAGACATCGAACAACCTCCTCTATTTTATTACTCTTAAATAAATTCTATCAGAAAAATATTCTCAGCTTAGTTTGTATTAAGTTTTCAATTCTGTTTTTAAATACGAGTGTATGTGTGAGGGAGACAAAGCTACTATGAGTAGCTAAACAAGTAACTCTACTCTGTAAGGGTTATGTTGTTGTAATAAATAAGTTTCCATTTTTATGAATAAAATTTCGGCTTTCGCTTAAACAGTGTTCCCCTATTAAATATCCAGTCAATACCAAAATAGTATCTTTTACGCCCGGTGTAGGAAACGAACCAGGGATGTGCTAGTTGTCGTTGAAGGAGCCATTGCAGAACCATCGGTTGCGATCGAGTGGTTAGCTGAGGAAGCTGTAAAACCTGGGGGAAAACCCGACGACAGTTTGATCAAAATGAGGTACTATTTCAATTTTGACAGTTATTTATATGGACGGAAGCATGTTGGGTCTGATATGGTCGTTGTGGACTATTTCCAAATTTAAGGTTTCGAAAGGATATTTCTAAAACTTCAGGGGTCAAAATTTTAATTTTTATAAGTCAAAATGTAATTATCAGCTGGCATAGAGACTGGAATCAATTTCAACCTTAGCAGGGGGGTGGTGTGCTATGATTTGTAGAACATAAGGGGGTTTATTGCCTCTTTTACTTTCACAGGGAGGTTTTCTGCCACTTTCATATAACACAGGGAGGTTATTTGCTAGCAACTCTAATATAAACAAATGATTCTAATGCAGATAATACAACTCTATTAATCGGAAACTATTAACTCTATTAATTTTCATCATTGTAGTTTGAGAAGCTTGAACTGTTTGAAGTAAACCAAAGACAATGAGGTGTTGTCTTGGTCGTTTTGTTTGCATCATAGTCACCAAAGACAATGAGGTGTCATATTGCGAAAGAACGGCTGAACTGATATCAAATTGTTCTTCTGAATTCTTCATGTCCCTCAACAACACATTGGAATGGTGCGGCTCTCGCTGCTTTACGGGCAAAAATGATCGTCCGTCCGCATAAGCGACTCTAATAAGACACTGAGAGAATCTTTGTACTAGCACTTGTGTCGGATGAAATATTAATTATTTAAGATGTTGGTGGCGGTGGTTGTGGTACGATTGGGATAATTGGTCTGGGACTAACAATGTACACAAATCATTCGAGCTCAACTCCCCTTCAACTATATATGCTTCAGAGAGTGAATATGCCTACATGGGTAATTATATTTGTTTAGTGCAAAATATTTTTTTTTACATGGTGGTGAAATTGTTAATTAAATAAATAATGTGGTATAGGAGTGTGTTATCTGTAATGGCGTATGTAATTACATCTACAAGGAGGGGCTTTTTAGTCATATTTCGGGTAAAAGGAGGGGCAAAATTGACCCGTAAAAAAGTTAATAACCCCAAGTCAAATAAAAAAGGGGTAGTGAGGTGATGTTAATGAAAATGTAGTTTAGTGTGACACCCAGGATTTTTATTAATAACTTATTTATTAAATTGTATAACCAAACACGATACTATTTGCGTTTATTAAAATAAACCACCCTAAATTACCCAACCAAACGATCCCTTATAGGATGATAAAAAGAATTATTCAAAACATACGCAATCATACATTATATGATATAAAAATGGACTTGGAGATGAAACTGTCAGAATCTGCAATATATGAGCTGTGTTATAAACAATTGTATTAAAAATTCATAGCCTAAGTTACACAGTGCAAAAGTAAAATACCACAATTCAAATAGAACATGGATGAACATCTATTCTCCAATTCTCAAATTCTCAAGAGTTTACAGCTTTTGTAAGTTCAAAACCACAGTGAAATTCTCAGAAAAAGTTATGTAGACCAATATTTCGTTTTTCAGTTGTTTAATTATTGATGTTTCCTTTAATGGTTCCGTTTGTGCATTTGATCGTCATTTAAATCCGTAAATTCAATCAAAAATTTCACATGGTATTCTCTGCTTCCGAGCTTGTTCTTCGTCTTTTTGTAAGTGCAAGATTCTCCTTTGTAACACATAAATTCCTTGTCCAATTACGTTTGCAATCACTATTTCTACTCATATGTTGCGTTCGGTGATCATCGTTGTTATACCACATTATAATCGTATTACGTGGCATCAATCAAGGGAGGATACTCTATCAAGGAAGACGCGAAGAAATATGTGTTAAATCAAACCAAACAATATCATCTCTAAACTATGTCTAATTCGGTCTCTAAGTTAGAGACAATATTAGAGATAGTGCAAAGTTATGTCTAAAACTATATCGAACTCGAAATCCACCCACAAATTTTGAGTTAGAGACAAACTTGGACACAACCCAAGAGGCAGACTTAGACACAACCCAAGACATATGTGTGATTACTGCAATCAATGGAGGATTTAGTAGCATGATTAGTGGAGTCAATCTACTACACATACTTCCAACCTCAACCACAAAAGGTACATCATTTTTACTCATGCAAAACCAGAGTTCTCACCTTTCGGCTCGGAAAGCTTGTACCTTGATAATAGAATAGGAACTACTGAGAGATTTGTGTTGGTCGGTGCTGCAGTGCAGCAAGGTTTTTGATCGGAATGTGTTCGCCCTTTTTCATGGCACATATCTTTATGGCTAAGGAGTGAGAAATCTTTATCTCACCTATATCTTTAATCCTATCTCTAATTGCAAGTGTTGAGTTATTTCTACTCATGTCTCTTGAGCCTAAAGGGAAAATTAGAGACATAAGGTTGTTTCGATATAAAATTCGAGACAGAGCACCCACCTTGTGGGAATTATTGACTTTGTCTCAGTGGTATTTTCATAATTTTACCATCTTGAACGTAGTTGCAACTTGGGTAGCTTGAGTAGCAATGAAAGCTTGTATAGTTGTTGCAACTGGGCGGCGAGAGTCAGATTAGGGTAGACAGTTAATTAAGTGGGCCGTGGGCCTCACGCGAGTTAGTTATAACAGCCTCAGTATATATAATCTGTTACGCAGCCAATTTCACAACGGTTTTTTGACACAACTTTGTACTATTCAAAATCAATACAAATTGGACCTCGATTTCTCCCTTGGACTAGGGTTCTTCATCACATTGATGCTAGAACGCCGAACCAAGTAAATTGCGTGTGTTGTTCGTGATTGTTTACTTTCTTTGCTGCGATTGTTATTCATATTTTGTTTGTTCAATTTGTGCGATTCAATTGTGATTTGATTCGGTAAATTTTGCGTTCCATTGAGCGATTTCACTACAAATTAGTGCGGTGAACGTGGATGAGATCATGGCGATGGCAAAATTTGATGTAGAAAAGTTTACAGGGCAAAACGATTTTGGTTTGTGGCGGTTGAAGATGCGAGCACTATTAGTTCAACAAGGATTGGTTGATGCACTGGATGAGACGAACATCGATAAGGATCTTGAGGAAAAATCAAAGAAGGTTATGATGGAGAAGGCTCATAGTGCTGTGATCCTGAGTTTGGGGTGATAAGGTGTTGCGACAGGTCTCTAAGCAAAAAATTACTGCTGGTGTTTGGTTGAAGCTTGAAAGCTTGTACATGACCAAATCGTTGGTAAATTGTTTGTATCTTAAACAGGCTCTGTATTCTTTTAAGATGCATGATGACAAATCGATAGAGGAACATATTGATATGTTTAACAAGTTGATTCTGGATCTTGAGAACATTGATGTTGCAATTGATGATGATCAGGCTTTACTAGTGTTAAGTGCTCTGCCAAAATCTCATGCTAACTTTAAGGAAACTCTTATATATGGAAGGGATTCTTTAACACTTGATGAGGTGCAATCTGCTCTAAATTCCAAGGAATTGAATGAGAGAGGGAATGCATATAAATCACAGAATGGTGAGGGACTAATAGTGAAGGGACAGAATCAGAAAAAGGAAAGTAGTAAGAAGGAGAAGAAGTCCAAGTCACAGGGAAAGAATGGGAAGAAAGCATTCATTTGTTACCAATGTGAGAAAGAGGGTCATACCAGGAAGTTTTGTCCTGAGAGACAGAATAATGGTGGTGACAAGACTAAGGTGTCTGGCACTGTTGCAAGTGTACAAGAAGGGTATGAGTCTGCTGATGCTCTAATGGCTTCTGTTAGGGATCCAGATAATGTGTGGGTGTTAGATTCTGGTTGTTCCTTTCACATGACTCCACATCGATCTATATTTGAAGAATATGAAGAGGTTGATGATGGAACAGTGTACTTGGGAGATAACAAACCTTGTAAGGTGAAATGTATAGGATCTGTTAGGTTCAGCCTCCACAATGGATCTGAGAAACTGTTGAGATTGGTGAGATATGTCCCTGGTCTCAAGAGAAACCTGATATCTCTTGGTGTATTAGAGAAAACATGGTACAAGTTCTTGGGAGAGAATGGTATGGTAAAGGTTCTCAAAGGATCACAGGTGATGATGAGAGGAGCAAGGGAAAATACCCTTTACATACGAGAAGGAAAGTCTGTCATTGGTATAGTTGCAACTACAGTTGTTCAGGGGACTGTTTCTATGTCTGAATTGTGGCACAAGAGATTAGCACATGTGAGTGAAAGAGGTTTGTTAGAGTTGGGGAAGCAAGGTCTGCTGGGACCTGAAAAGATGGAGAAGATTAGCTTTTGTGAACATTGTGTTCTTGGTAAAGCTCATAAGGTTAAGTTCAATGTTAGTCAACAGAGAACTAAGAGTGATTTGGATTATGTTCATGCTGATCTGTGGGGACCTTCAAGGACTGCTTCACATTATGGAGCAAGATACTTCTTGTCACTTGTGGATGATTATTCCAGAAAGTTGTGGCTATTTGTGTTGAAGACTAAGGACCAGACATTTGAAACATTCAAAAACTGGAGGACTATGATAGAGAAGTAAACTGGATTGCAACTGAAAAGACTGAGAACAGACAATGGTCTGGAGTTTTGTTCAGCTGAATTAAATGAGTATTGCAAGGTAAATGGAATTGTAAGGCACAAGACTGTTGCTGGAACTCCACAACAAAATGGATTAGCTGAGAGATTTAATAGAACCATACTTGAAAGGGTGAGATGTATGCTACTAAGTGCTAACCTTCCAAAGGTTTTCTGAGCAGAGGCAGTTGCAACAGCTGGATATCTTATTAATAGATGTCATTCTACAACATTAAATATGAAGACACCAGAGGAAGTATGGTCTGGTCACAAACCATATTTGAGTCATCTGAGAGTGTTTGGATGTTATGCTTATGCACACTTCAAATAGAATAAGCTAGAACCAAGAGCACTCAGGTGTATGTTTCTTGGATATCCAGAAGGAGTGAAGGGCTACATATTGTGGTGTCTTGAACCAGGTCACAAGAGGTGCTTTATAAGCAGGGATGTAGTGTTCAATGAGGACACTATGGCTCTTAAAAAAACTGGGGATTTACCTGTGCAGGCTGTTGAGATTGACAAAGGTGTTAACTCAAGAAATGAGGAAGATAGTGGTTATCAGCTTGAGGTGGAGCTTATGGCTGATAGTGAGCCAGATCATCCTGGAAATTGGTTACTTGAAGAAGAGCCAGTTGCAACTGGCAATGTTGATCAAGAGGGTGATCAGGCTGTGGAATCCAACTATATGCTGACCAGAGATAGAGCTAGAAGGGAAACTAAGGCACCAGAGAGGTATGGTTATGCAGACTTGCTTGCTTATTCCCTGGTAGCAGCAAGTAGTTTATTGAAAGAGGAACCAAGTGACTACAAGGCTACAGTGAAAAGCAAGGATAGACACAAATGGCTTGAGGCTATGTCTGAAGAAATGAAGTCTCTGAAGGATAACAATACTTGGGATCTTGTTGAAAGACCAAAGGGCTCTAGGTTAGTTGGATGTAGAAGGATCTTTAAGCAAAAGGAAGGAATCCCTAGTGTTGAGAAGGGAAGGTTCAAAGCAAGATTGCAAGAGGGTTTACTCAAAGGGAGGGCATTGATTATAATGGAGTTTTCTCTCATGTGGTAAAACACAGGTCTATCAAAATATTGCTTTCACTTGTGGCAAAGTATAACCTGGAGTTGGAACAAATGGATGTTAAAACTGCATTTCTATATGGAAACTTGGATGAGATCATTCTGATAGAGCAACCAGAAGGATTTGAGATCAAAGGCAAGGAGGATCATGTGTGTAAACTCAATAAATCTCTATATGGTCTGAAGCAATCTCCAAGACAGTGGAATATGAGATTTGATGAGTTCATGATGAAGATTGGCTTTGTGAGGAGTAAGTATGACAACTGTGTCTACTTTAAGTTCAAGGATGAAAATCAGTTTACATTCTTGTTGTTGTATGTTGATGATATTCTGATCATCAGTAATACCAAGATTGAAGTTGCAACTGTGAAAGCCAAACTCAAAGGAGAGTTTGAAATGAAGGATTTAGGAGCACCTAAGAAGATTCTGGGTATGGAGATAAGAAGAGACAGATCTAAAGATTTGTTGTACTTGTCTCAGGTGGAGTATCTTAAGAAGATACTAGAGAAATCTGGAATGTCTGAAGCTAAGGGAGTTACAACTCCATTGTCTCAACAATTCAAATTGAGTGCTGATCAGTGTCTCGACACTGATGAAGATAAGGAGTTTATGGCAGCAATTCCTTATGCAAATGCTGTTGGATCTTTAATGTATGCCATGGTCTGCACTAAACCTGATTTGGCTTACTCAGTTAGCATGATAAGTAGGTTCATGGTTAATCCTGGAAGGGTGCATTGGAAGGCATTGAAATGGATTCTGAGGTATGTGAAACACATCATCAACAAAGTTCTGGTGTTTGGTGAGTTGCAACATCTGATGGAGAATCAGCCTCACATTCAAGGATTTGTGGATTCTGATTATGCTGGATGTTTAGTCTCCAGAAAATCACTTACTGGATATGTTTTTACGGCATTTGGGACTGCTGTTAGTTGGAAGGCTAGCTTGCAAAGAGTAGTTGCATTATCAACTACTGAGGCAGAGTATATTGCACTGACAGAAGCAATCAAGGAGGCTCTATGGTTAGATGGGTTTGCCAAGGAGCTGAAGATTCAAGATGATGTGATCACAGTTCATTGTGAAAATCAGAGTGCAATACATTTGTCGAAGAACCAAGTTTATCATGAAAGGACTAAACATGTGGATATCAAATTTCACTTTGTGAGAGAGGTGATAACATGTGGCTATGTGATGGTAAAGAAGGTTGCAACTGAGGAAAATCCAGCAGATATGATCACCAAAGTCTGGCCTAGCAGCAAGTTTCATCATTGCCTGGATTTGATTCAACTGAAGAATTGCTAGTCCTGGTGTTCAGGACTGGTTGGAGGAGTTGATTTGCGGATTTTGTGATTGAGGTAGAGTTACAGAAATAAGGTGGAGAATTGTGGGAATTATTGACTTTGGCTCAGTGGTATTTCCATAGTTGCAACTGGGGTAGCATGAGTAGCAGTGAAAGCTTGTATAGTTGTTGCAACTGAGTGAGCGACTATTGCAACTAGGCAGCGAGAGTCAGATTAGGGTAGGCCGTTAATTCAGTGGGCCGTGGGCCTCACGCGAGTTAGTTATAACGGCCTCAGTATATATAATCTGTTACGCAACCAATTTCACAACGGTTTTTTGACACAACTTTGTACTCTTCAAAATCAATACAAATTGGACCTCAATTTCTCCCTTGGATTAGGGTTCTTCATCACATTGATGCTAGAACGCCGAACCAAGTAAATTGCGTGTGTTGTTCGTGATTGTTTACGTTCTTTGCTGCGATTGTTATTCATATTTTGTTTGTTCGATTTGTGCGATTCAATTGTGATTTGATTCGGTAAATTTTGCGTTCCATTGAGCGATTTCACTACACACCTATATCTCTAATCCTCTTTCTAGTTATAAGTGTTGAGTTATCTCTAATCTTGTCTCTTGAGCCTAAAAATGATATTAGAGACATAAAGCTGTTTTGAGATACAATTCGAGGCAGATAGCCTTGGTTTAGCAATACTCATTATAAAATCTATTCGAAGCACTTTTAGACATTCAATTAGACATATTTTTGGAGGCTTGATTAGATACAACATTCAACAAGCTTCCTTAAGCTTTCTCATCGGAGATAATTTCTGCCTACTAACTTGAGCATCGGAGTGCTTTTGCGGGGTCAGCCCCCGCCTAGTTCATGTACCATGTTTCTAGTGCAAGTATTACTAACTCAAAGCTAGCTTGGGACCAATAAGAAGCTCGAGCAGGTGTGACGTGGAGCGTTGAGTCAACTTGACAGGTAAGCAGACGAAAACGCCCCACATCAATCGCTTCTGAATTAGTACGTTCTCTGACAAACCCAACAAATATAAATCATCTATTTTCTAACAAAACCATAAACTGTTACCCAGTGCGCACTCGAAGAGTAGCGGCCGCAGGTTCCCACGTCATACAAAAAACCCATAAACTGAATCAAAGCCACACGAACGTGGGCATTAAAATCCAGATGGGAATGCGAGAGGTTTGCGCAATCCAATTGAGTAACAGAATTTGACACAAAGAAAAATTCAACAATCAACACCAATCAATCAGCTTTTTTAAGAACCAAATGTGGAACCTTGACAACAACAAACAAAATATGAAACCGACAAGAACAAAAAAGAAATGCAGTAGAGCAGAGGATTTCCAAATAACCTGAAAGTAAGTAAGACGTGATATTCCGTTGAGGAGGTAATAAAAAAAAGAGTAAAATGCAAAAAACTACCCTGTGTTATTTTTAATTGGCAAAAAAGCCCCTGTGTTTTTTTTATTAGCAAAAACCTCCCTGTGTTATTTGGTCAAAGGCAAAAAAAACCTTATGAGCCAAAATTGTAACACACGCGCTGCACATGCGAATTGAGTTAGGTTTTTTCACAAAATTACTACTCTACCCTCAAATCTGTTTAAGAAAATAAAATGAAAATGTAAGACAAAAAAAAATGAAAAATAAAAAATTAATTATTCAAAATAATTAAACCTATTCAATAAAGTACTGAATAATAAAAGAGACTTTTATTAAAAAGAAAAACCAAAAATACAAACTGGAAATTATTGTAGGTTTCTAATAAGGGCAAAAATGACATTACACAACAAGTCAATGCTAAATGTGATTTTAGGGCGGTTTGCTAAAGATATAATAACACAAGGGTTTTTTTCTAATAAAAAAAACACAAGGGCTTTTTTGCCAATTAGAAATAACACATGGTAGTTTTTTGCATTTTACTCAAAAAAAAAATGACAGAAATGTGGGTACGAGATTTGGTAGCAGCTATGGAGGTTTATGAAAATGAAAACGCCAAGTTCCATTACCATTCTGTATTTGTTGGGTCTTTTTTTTTAAGAGTATTTTGGTGAGAAATGATCAAATGAGGAATAGCTTTTTTATGTTAAGGAAAATAAAATAATAAGTAAATAGAATTATAGAATAGAAAACCACTTGACTGAGTAGAATCACCAAAGGAAATAATGCCTGGAGGGAGTTTTGGCGTGGTGTTGAGACAAAGAAAAAAAACAAGGTGGTATTTACCATCGAATGAAAAGGCAATATTTAATGATTTGTCTAAAGAATTCCACCTCAGTGTTTTTTAAATTTATTCTATCTTTCGTGGTCTCATAAATTAACAATATTTAGTACATTAAGGGTTCAATGGACAAATTGGGATTAAGAATTTTATTGCGAAGGCGCCAGGCTGCAAATTAAGATTTTTTTTTCCAAGAGATGTATTGGTTGGCTAATAGTTAATTTTCTTAATTTGATTATCTAATGATTTTGATAATTGTAACATCTAATGACGACCTTTCTTAATCCATCGGATTCATGCATGTTAAAAATATGCACGTCTATATAATCGCATGCGACACACTGAAACGACAGGATACATATATGACTACACAGCTTAAATAATCTAGCTTAAATAATCTGACAGGACAAACCACGACTTTGTTATTAATCTAAAAATAAATTATATACCGCTATACTAAAGCCTACCCAATTAATCTCTCGAAACAAAATTAAAATTCATAACATACTTGAATTATGATAAAATTACCACTCGTCATTCACAATTTATTAACCAAAATCAAGTCTAAGCTGGTTGAAATTAAAGTACCAGTGTCAAACATGAATATACACTAAAATAAATAACAATCAAAGAGTTAGAATCCTACTCGATCTAAATAATGTACCACTTGGAAATTACTTATGGTTATGGTTATGTCTTTTATGTAGTTATTTAAGTAACAAAATTATTTTCTAACTCATATATTTTTTAATTATCGATCCATAATTTTTTCTTTTAAGTAAGTTCTACAATTTTCTCTCGGACATGTCTAAAACCGTAGACACCCTTCTCAAGTGTCGGACACGTGTCGAAGAAGTGTTGGAATTAGCTTTTAACAGACTGCTCTATATATAAGTTGCCAACAAACTTTTCACTGCATACTGACAAATGTTAGGGCAATAAGGCTTCAGAAAAATTTCAAGATATTATTGTGGTTTTCTTCTCTATGATAAAATTAAAATACACCTCTGTGCTTTCTATAAAATTTGATGGAAACCGAGAAGTTTACTCAACTATAGTCAAATAGAACTATTATTAGTCACATTTCTAAGAATTTATCTTCAACCCTTCATTGCACTTAGCATCATCTTTCACAGCATTTCTTGATTCTCTCTTCATCATTGTACTTTTTTAAAAATCGTTTCCTGAAATGAGTTTTCTCGACAGGGTTTGGAGCAGGCTGTGCTCTAATGTCCATCCACCTATTGTCAAACCAGTCTTTCGAAGATCTGAGGTCTTTCCTCTCAACAATGTGAAGCAAGTTCTCCGCTGCCATAAAAAGGGAAACTGTTCAACGCCAACAAAGACGTAGAATAATAAATATGCAAACAAACTTTACAACCACATACCAGGTAAGTATACTTCATATTCACTTTCTTGAAATGTTGGACATTTAGTTATAACCCCTTCCCACCAACCATCATGGCACCAAGCATCAACCGCAGCCCCAATCACAAACATGGTGTCTGAAATATCCTCCCGCGGCGAAGGCCTGACAGTAAAGCGGCCAGCACATCTCATGCCATAATAATCCTTATCCGCCACTTTGCATGAAGAAACTTGTTCCTAATAATTAGTATAGATAGATTAAAAAAATAAGATGCACATTGCCTAGAAAGTATAGAAAAAGGTAAATTCGCTAGATTTAGATACCTCCAGTTTTTCATCATCATCCAGGAGATCACAGTACTGGACCTTCAAAGAATTTGGTAAAACTTTCAGGACCTTGCACCTGAACCAGCAGCCGCGTATGCCGCTGTCCTGACAAAGAACTTCGATGTTATCATTCTTTTTGAATGATAATTTGCACTGAGGCTCGGGAGCAACAAATTTAGTGCTAATGGGCTCCTCGCTTGGTGATTTGACCTTTGGCCGCTGATGAACTTGTTCAATTTTCGCTGTCTGATTGTTGGAGAACACAGTTCGGGGACCAATTGTGTCAAGAGCCAGAACTACAACCTGAGGTGCAGAAGCCTCTCCTCTTTTGGTTGATCTCCTTTTATTGTTTCCTTTAGAGGAACTAGTCATCATGGTTTTGTATCGATTAGTAATTGACCTGTCGAAGTTATAGCAAAAGAATGTAAGAAAAATCACCTTAAACTAATATTTCTGGCCAATAATGATATACTTTTAAGAAGAGAACATTCTAGTCATCTTCAAGTTATAACAATTCACAAAGGTGCGATGAGCCAAAACAACAGTTATGCAGTAATGCGATCAGCTTTATAAATTAGCAGAGGGCAGCAGCTGCATATTAAACTCGAGTGTAAACAAATGCTTCCATGAAACGTTCAGGCTTTCCACATTAGACCATGCAATGTCTCAAAGCCTCGCTGATTAAATGTACGATGTCCGGAGTGACTAGAGACTAAAACAACTCAACACAGATTTGTTTACACGAACGATCCAAATATTAATAAACAACAGCACATATAGAGATGGCAAAGTTAGCAAAAGAAAAGTTTTGAAGTCGGTATAAATAGAAAGATAAATACAGAATATTAAGAGATGGAATTCATTAAAATAAATGGAATAGTATAAAGGTTACTAAAACATTCAAACAAAGAGGCATACAAGCACTTAACCAACTGAACGCAAAGACTCAAAAAACAGTACAACACAAATATACATGAACGGTTGAAAAATGAAGCAATTTTTAGCGACAGAAATGTAACCTTGATCAAGTAAAAAACTTTCAACTCTTACAAATGTAAAAGGGCCGATGTCGCAAGAACTCTAATAGAAAGATAAGACGAAGAAAATAATCATACGAGAAAATTTACTTTTTATTTGTAACTCACAGGTGAAGGGGTGTAAACTTTTGGGGGCCTAGAAAAGGAAAAGTTAAAGCAGGATGTTTGGTGGCATATTTTGGCGGTTTTTGAAAAGGAATTGGATGATAAGTAAGAGAGAGACAGAGAGACTCGTTGGCGAGGTAAAAAAGGAAATCTGTGAGTGGGATTTTGGTGGCATAGTATGGCAATTAATGTAAATGAAAAATAGAAAATAAATGAGAGAGAGAGTCGTTGGCAGGGTAGAAAAGGAAAACTGTGAGTAGGATCTTTGGTGGCATAATTTGGCAGTTAATGTAAAAGAAAATGGAAGAGAGAGAGAGAGTCGCTGGCGGCCGTAAGAGTATCATTTATAAAAATAAAGCTTGAAAATCTCAGAATAAGTTCTAGTTTCTGGAAAAAAAATTGAAACAGAAGGCACAACAAATATATAAGAACTTAAACAAGGGGAGAAAATACAGATACTTAGCAAGGTAGTTGCATACAACTTCTTCTGATCCACAAAAACGACTTAAGTTCAAACCATGTCCGGCACCACCCACATGCAATAGTTAAAAAATGATGCAGCATTACAACAAATGAATGCAAAGACTTGAAAACAGTATAAAATAACAAGATGGGGAGGACTTTAAACTGTGGCGAAAAGTTCAATTTCAACATGTATCCCAATCAAGAAACTACAACTCAAGTAACGAACAATCAAATTATACCGAGTGATTTTTGTAAAACAAGAAATTAAAACTCTAGGAACCCTCAATTATAGTTTATGCAGGACACACAAATAAAATCAACAGCAAGTGAGGATTAAAACAAAATAAGATAAACCGAGAGCCATAGTAATTGTAGCAAGGAACATGCAAGGCCTGTAACATATAGGACATTAACCTTGTGAATTTCTGAACTGAATTAAGAGATCGAATCTTCGTTAAGAATCAATAGGGGTCCCTAGTTTAAACCAAATTCAACACAAATCAACATGAATGGTAGAAAAATGAAGCCATTTTTAACAGAAATGTAACATGGATCAAATAAGAAACTGCAACTCTCACAAATCTCGAAGACAGAGCTGCAAGATTTCTAAGAGAACGATAAAAAGAATAAAATAGCCAGACAGAAAACTTGGGTGTAAGGTGTGAATATGTTTCGTAGGTGAAGGTGTGAATACGTTGATGGGTAAGAAAAGAGAAATTGTGGGTAAGATGTTTGGTGGATAGTTTGGCGTTTAATGTAAAAGGAAACTGACAATAAATAAGAGAGAGAGAGAGAGAGAGTGAGAGTCGTTGGCGGCCATAAGCGTGAAACTTATGAAAATAAAACTTCAATTCTTTAAATAAAATCTGGCTTCTTGAAAAAATTGAAACAAAATCCACAACAAATAAAATAAAATATATATACAGTTATATTTTATAAAGGATAATATAAACTTAAGATAGGATTGTACAAGAACATAACGAGTCGGGAGTACTTCAACAGGTATCCTTGTCCAGACACTGCAAATCAAGTTATGAAACGCTAAATCATAGGAACCCCTAGGGTAATGCTAGAGCGGCTCGCTGTAACTAGTAGTACAACAACACACTTAACAAACAGACATCTTCAGGAAAAATCAAAAATGGGGTTGGCCAGTTTAAATCAAGTTCACCACAAATCAACATGAATATTAGAAAAAATAAACCATTTTTAAGAACAGAAGTATAACATTGATAACATAAAACACCAGAAATCTTACAAATCTGAAATTTGGCTGCCGCAAGAAGCTCTATGAGAACGATAAGATGAAAAAAAATATGCCAGAAAATTTTGTTTGTGAAATGTGAATAGGTTGAGTAGGTATGAATACGTTCAAGGGGTAAGAAATGATAGATTTTCTATATTTGACTCAATGCCTCGAATATATTTACTCGCATACGTTATATAGCAATTACATCCACCAACCACCAATTACATCCACCTACCGCACTAAATTACAAATTAAAAATATATTTTCCTGCCCTGTTATATTCAAAAATTTTAGGTAAGTAAAGTGATAATTACATATTCGACGACAAACCCAATTAATGGTGGTGGTTCAGCCAGCCCAATTTGCCAATAAGAAACTGATGTAGGATAGGAAGTCCTGGATTTTGAAGAAAACTAGTCGAAAAAAAGCTCCACGGAAATAGTTTTAAATGCGAGTTTCGGGTGTGCTGCAACTCAGCGTGCAACTAACTATGTAAACGGAGAAAGGCTGAGAAACAAGGCTATACGAGAACGGTCATAACTCTTGACTCGTTGGCCGGTTTTTGGCCTATAATACCTCAAACTAAATGTCATTCTGTACATAGAAATAGTATTGTGAGGGAGGACCCCATAAAAGGGAGATACCAATAAACCTACACCAACAAAAATCAAAAGTCGAGTGTCCGAGCAGTCAGCCCAAACTGCATCATCATAAGTTATCAAACAAATAGGAGCATTGATAGGAAATATAGGCCATAAGTACAAGAGGCCTTTAAGTAATGGATAATACGATGATATCTAAAAGAACACACGCATAAAAGAACATTCACAACCGTGTAGAGTCGAGAAACTTAACTAGTTGTTGATTGAGAAAATTTGTTCTACGCTTATAACAAGAGGTTCTAATCATAGGCTTATAAATCCGACCCGAGAAAATTAACTAGCTAGTAATATTCTTCCTGCATCTAGAGGGTTCTAATTTAGAGTCACAATAAATCATTGGGATAGGACACAAGTACTGCATTAAAAGTAGAAGTTGAAAGAGTAAACTCACTGCAAATATCATCAGCCAGAGCTAAGTCATGGATAGTCTGCGGATAGTACATACTTTGATCACTGAAGATGGGCAGGTTTGAAAAGTTATTAATCTGAGCCACTTAACAAGATTCTGTCTAGTTTGTCATCGCATTTCAGCACTCGCTGTGTTCGTGGACCCAAACACATGTAAGAAATGATCTGAAAATGCATTGCACAAGTGCCTGGTCCTTCTCTCTACACCAATGGCAGCACGGAGGGAACTTCAGTGGTGTACGTCATGATAGTGAAATGTACAGAAGCCATTCTCTGACAAACTGTACATTCTTCCCAAAACCTAAACACATCATTGTCAGTCATCCTAATGCAAAACATAAGATGAATTTAAGTTGAATTTTTTCAGGTATCTTTGTCATGAAAACTGGCATTCAGGTTATGGATTAAAATGATTCAAATATGTACCAAAGCATAATTTACAAATAAGAAAAATTAGAATTCCTAAAGTAACTCTAAGTTCTGAAGCATGTGGAAATCGAACTTTACGAAGGAAGATATATGTTTTCAAGGCTACTACGAAATTCAGTTCAAAGAGACATCGAGGTACTTGCCAAGGCGATATAACAACCTTTGAATTCGTTATATTTGTTTTTTTTTTTTTTGAGACTAACAATCAATAAATTTCTGAGCCACACAAAAGTGTGAATAACTACACAAAACTAAACAGGCTTCCGCTATTGAACCACGCCCAGCACTATTCGTATGCAGTAGTTAATAAACAACACAACATTCATAACCAAATGAACCACAGACTTGGAAAACAGTATCACACGTGCTACGGAAGCTCCAGGAAGAATGACAAGATAGAAAATAACGAGCGAGGAACACTTTATCATATTGTGTATGCAATCAGATTAATTAGTTATTCTATGTATTTGCATGATACAAATATGTATCAGTATAATGCAAATACACAGAATAACTAGTCAAGCATTTGTGCACAAATCAACTCCTAATGGTAAATAAATGTAATATTGATTGAATAACGCTAATTAAACTAAAAAGTCTTACAATACAAGAACCAAAGAGAACAATCAGGGGAAGAAAACAATGCAAGGGAGCAAAGATGATGACCTTAAAAGTGGCGTGCGTAATAATATGAGAGAGAGAGAGAGAGAGAGAGAGAGAGAGAGAGACGTTGGCAGCCATAAGAGTGCAATTTATGAAATTAAAATTTAAGAATCTTTAAATAAATTTTGGTTTCTTGAAAGATACGAAACATAAAGCACAAGAAGCGAAAATGAAATACATATAGATATATTATATGAAGTATTCTAAAAACTTAAAATTGGGAGAATACAAGAACCTAACGAGGTAATTGAATACCAACCTCTTCTCAACCACACAGAAGATTTAAGTTTAAACCAAGTCTAGCACCACCCACAAGCAATAGTTAAAAATGATGCAGCATTACAGTAAAGACTCAAAAAACCATATTACACATGGCTGCAAAAAGAACAAGAAGAAAGACAAGATAACAAACATAATAACTCAGGAGCACTTCAATTGTAGAGAAAAGTTGAAGTTAAATAGGTAACCCCGTCTAGACACTACAAATCAAGTTATGCAACATTAAAATCTTAGGAACCCTTGTGGTAGTCGGAGGGGGCCAAGACAAGGAAGTTACAGCTAACAAGTAACACGTTATAGTTTAAATCTACTCTACATACAATTACAAACTCATAGTATAGCAGATTCGTTGTTTTGAGGGCAACTGCTATGAGAAGTTTACTGCAAAGAGGCAAAGGTACATTGCAAACTGAAAAATGCTAGAACTTCAAATTAAATTTTTTAGAGTTTCAAACAAATTTCCATTTCAGCCCTCACTAAAAATTTCAATACAGCTCTGGCCAATATCATTCACAAGCGGGAATCTTTTTAATTTTGAAATATAATGAGGTACTGTAGTTTGAAAAATACCATATTTCAAACACACACATGCCCGCATGTAAAGAGAGAGAGAGAGAGAGAAATTATTCTTGCAAAAAATGACTAAATCATCAAATGAAGTATAAAGAGTATAGTTATACGTTTATGCTAATACTGATTCATGCTTTGACAAGAATAAAATAGTTTCATAGTATTACTTACCCTAGAGACCAGGATTTTCGTGCAAGTTACAGTTCATCCCTCCTCTTTCTCGGAGTTGGATGTGTCATCTGCATTTTCGTCAATATCTTGAATCTCAACCTCCACCTCCACAACAGGAACATGGTGAATTGGCGAAATACCTGCAGTACCAGAAAGCACATACTAAGATGTACATCCATAACAGGACATGGCTCCTAGATGGCCTTATAAAACCACTTTATACATAGTTTTGTACTCCAAGGGCTGTCCCTATAATATCTGAAATATTTATGTATATGTCTTTGCATATAAACAATATATTATGTGTGTGTGTGCGCGCGCGTGTGTGTGTGTGAGAGAGAGAGAGAGAGAGAGAGAGAGAGAGAGAGAGCTTATGCAGGTAAACAAGTAAAAATTAAAAAGAAAAATAGGATAAATCTAGTGCAGCACCGGGTAATCTGTAGCAAGAGACGCGCGTCTTTTAACTAATACAACAGTAACCTTGTGATTTCAGTACTTTGACGAAGTAGCACTAAGTATTAAAAAGCTCTGAGCTTAGTTCAATTTTGGGGGAAAATCATGTTATGGTGGCATGGATTAGGACATCCTAGTTTTCATTATATAAAACACTGATTTCCAGAATTACAAAAACAACAGCCAAACCTGCAATCCAAATCAATGGAATAGGGTACAAGTACTGTAATAAAAGTAAAATTAACTGCAAATAACATCATGCAGAATTAAAATCATCAAAAGTCTGCTGATTGTACATAATTGGACCAATGAAGACTGGCATGTCTGAAAAGTTGATAATTTAAGCCATTTAACCTGATCCTGTCGAGCCTGCCATCGCGTTTCACTACTGGCTGTGCTCATGGACCCAAACATGTGAAACTTCATTGAGCATGTGCCTCACATAGTGAAATGTACAGAAAGCCATTCTCTGACAAGCTGTACATTCTTCCAAGAATCTCAACACCTCGTTAGCCATCCTAATGCAAAACATAAGATGAGTTTCTTCAAAAAATTGAATTCTCATCAGGAATACATTAAAATCATTCGGATATGTATCAACGCACAATTTACAAATAAGTGAAATTAGATTTTCTAAAGTAATTCTAAATTCTGAAACACGTGGAAATCGAATCGAATCAAAGAGACATCAAGTACTTGACAAGGTAAATTTGCTGAACCACAGCAAAACTACAGAAAACTCTGAATTTCTGAACCACAGAAAACTAAATTTGCTTCACTATTAAAGCACATCCAGCACCATCTATAGCAATTGTCAACAAAACAACACGGCATTATATCCATAACCTAATGAACCCAGGGACGCGGAAAGCAGTATCACACGTGCTGCGAAAACTACGAGAAGAACGACAAAATCAAGCAAATAACGAGAGATGAAATCGATAGAGAAAAGTCGAATTCCAGCAGGTACCCCCAAAAATGAAACTACGAATTGATTTATGAGCATTCAGAATTTTACCAAGACGAATTGCTTTAGAAACGTAAAATCCTACAAACCCTTGAGGCAATTTAATTTATGCAGAACATTGATATAAAATCAACAACAAAAGAAAGATTAAATCTTTATACAAAATTAAAACTTGTGCATTAAATCAAGTCCAAAATGGTAGAAAAATGTAACATTGAATGAACCTTGTGAATTAGTTCTTGTACTGAACGCCAAGATTGAATCTTTACTCATCACAATCGGGTTCCCGACCTAATGAAAGAAAGAGTAAAATTGACTAAAGAAACGCCAATTAAACTCTTTCAACGAGAGCAAAATGATGTCATGAAAAGAGAGCTCTGAAATTTACAATATATTTTGCGGTACGAGATCGGAGAGGCTGAGAAATGAGTAGAGTTAGAGTAGACAAGAAAGAACCACTGCACTTTAATAAAAGTTTCTCGTGTTTGTAACACATTTTTGGTTGTTGACTTCAATTTAGTAGCGTTTTCTTTGGACTTTATTTTGATTCATATAAGTATATATATTCAGATTTCTGATTATTGTTTTTTGTGGTTCCAAATATTAGTTCTACATGTTTAACAATATTGAAACTGGACATGAGCAAGGCATATGATCGGGTTGAGTGGTCCTTCTTGAAAAATGTAATGCTTAGATTAGGTTTTAGTGCTGATTTTGTGTCTATTGTTATGTTGGGTATTCGTACAGTGTCGTATTCCACGCTTATTAATGGCAGAGAGTATACGATTTTTTACCCAACTGAGAGGGCATAAGACAAGGGGATCCATTACCCCTACCTATTTTTATTTGTTAGGCTTTTTTCAGCCATTATTGCGAAAGCAGAGGAGCAAGGGATTTTGCAGGTTTGGCACTAAGTAGGAACGCGCCCAGGGTTTCGCACCTATTGTTCGCAGGCGACATACTTTTATTCTGCGAGGCAACTCATGAATCAACTTTCGAGATTCAGAACCTTCTCACCCGTTTTGAGGCAACCTCGGGTCAACAGATTAATCTTGAGAAATCCATTGTTATCTTTAGTCGAAATACGAGTGAGGCTTGGGCGCATGAAATTGACAGGATTTTGGGTGTTGCAATAGCTGAAAGACATGAGAAATACTTGGGGTTACTGTCTGTGGTTGGCAAATGAAAGAGAGGATTATTCGATTTTATTCGTGAAAGAGTATGGAAACGCACGCATGGGTATAAGGAAAAGACACTATCGAGAGCAGGGAAGGAAGTGTTGATTAAGGCGGTGATGCAGTCAATGCTAACTTTTGTAATGAGTTGTTTTAGGTTGTCGGGTTCCTTGATTAGAGAGATTGGTTCGATCATAAGTAATTTCTGGTGGGGTAGTGGTGCACGAGATAGAATTCACTGGGTTACGTGGGAGAAATTGTGCCGACGGAAGGAGGAGGGTGGCCTTGGCTTTCGGTACCTTAAGGCTTTTAATATGGCGTTGCTCGCGAAACAAGCTTGGCGCATTCTCCACAATCCGGGGAGCTTGGTTAGTCGGATTTTTAAAGCTAAGTATCCCGAATTCCAGTTTTTTGGAGGCGATACTTGGGAGCAATCCCTCGTTCTCGTGGCGATGTATTTGGGAAGCGATATTGATTATTCGACGAGGAAGATGTGAGTAGGATTGTTTGGTGGTTTTTTGGCTGTTTGTGTAAAATGAATAACAACGATTAAGAGAAGGGCAAGTGCCATCACAAAACTACACTGGAATTCTGTATTTGTATAAATTTAGTCGATAGTGAATAATAGTTTGCCCAAACACTCCCAAAAATCACTTGTGTCCGTATTGTGTCATACACTTCAAGTAGTAGGAATTTATTTCAAATTTCCGTGTATTATCGTGTCTGTGTCCGACTGTCCGAACAATATAGTTTTGAATATTAATTAGGGGAAGAATAGATGATTCTATTTAGGGCGAATTATTATTTCTGCACAATAACTTTGCCAAAAATTACTTTTTGCCCTTTTTTTCGGGGTGCAAGTGCAATTTATTTTGGGGTGCAAGTGCAGTTTTTAATATTACAAGGATTAGTCCAAAAATCGTTTTTTGGGCTGAAAAATATGATGTGGCGTAACAACTTACTGACTAGGCGTAACACTTTCTTGACTGGGCAGCCACATCAGCAATTTAGCTGATGTGGCTGAAATTGGGCATTTTTGATAGAAAAATGAAAACTTGCAGGGCAGAAAAAGTCGCCTCGGAAGTATTTTTTTGCGAAGTTATTGGGCAGAAATAATAATTCGCCCTTCTATTTAAGTCTGAGCAAGAAGGAAAACTAGTGCCTGGACATGTGCTGGTGGATAAAATAATGACTTGTTTCAATATTAAACGAAAAAATAAAAAATAGTTGAGAATTCTATAAATTTTTGTTGTTGTTATTAATGATTTTATATCAATCTTCACATCATCTTAATCAATTCTTGTAGTCCTGTTGTTGTTTTTCACATATTTAATCGTATTAGTAACTAGTAATGAGTGTACAATTTAATTTGTTAAAGAAAAAACGATCATGGCAAATTTGAATTTCTTTAATTTTCATGAAAAGCTTGATTTTTCCTTGATAATATGTATCTCAGTCAATGTTTTCACAATTTTGATGACTGTGCCATTAAAGCATGACTTTTTTTCCTGATAAGTGTTCTTGATTTAAGAGATTTTGTTCTCGTATTAGTTTCTTAAGGTTGAATTTGAATTGATTTTTCTTTGAAGAATATTTAGTTAGTTTGTTGTACCTAATGAACTTGAAAGTCATTATTAAACAACTTAACAATAGGAGACAACGGAGATCCCGTGCAACATTTCCGGGCAAAAGAAATCAAAGTATTTTCATACCATTTTGGCAACAATAATTATCGTTCTGGCAATAACATTGACAGTTTAATTTGGTGCATATTTGAAACGTCGATAAGAAACAGGGATGCAAGACTCATCTTTTTCTTCATCAGGTCCAACTTGTAGATCATGTGATACCCGCCATCTCGTGTGCTCAAAATGGTATAATTGCAGTTTGCACTGCATCAAGTACTTTGCGAAACGGGGATGAAAGATCATTTCCAAGCGAAATGCAGTTCTCTCAAAGTTGGCGGTGTTTGGTGCTTGGTTTACCAAAGGCAGCATGCATTCCGACTTTTGGAGAATTCTGGAGTTGTTATCGCGTAGTATATATAATAACAAATTTCTAACCACAACTTGCTATGCTACGAACTTACTTCCTTTATATGCTTTATGTTGTCTCTATTTGTTGGTTACCGATGTTGTTACGAAAATTTAAGAGTTGCACAGGAGAAGAATAAGGAAACACGATCAAGATACTATAATAATAACAAGAAAAGTACAAGCAAGAAAACTGCAATGTCAAAGAGTTGCACATGGGAATAATGAAACAAGACTAGCTTGACATTGTGCAGCATTATTCCTATTCTGAAGCACAAAAATGGAAAAGAAAAGAAAAGAAATATTATCTGAGGCCAGTTGCTAAATGCAAGTTTATCGGAAGTTTAAGTCCTATCAAAATGGTGGTTCTACTTCCTTGCAAAAGCTAAACAACACTCCATTCGTTGACCAAAATAGTTATACAAGGAGAAACTTTAGAATACGTCGATATTTCTCTTGACTTCATCCGCAATATTAGGACAAAGAATGTTGTTGACGGATCCAATTTCTGGAATATTGCACCATTCTTAAACAAATACTTTACCAAGTCCAATTCAGTTCTCCTTCCAAAAAAGCACTGAGTCGACACTTCTTCAAGGTGGGATTCCAATCAAGATGAAACACATTTCTCAGTGTCGAAGTTAAGTTCAGCAAAATCTCTCTATCAAAAATGAAAAAGACATTCTTAAGTGTTAGTTAACATTGTGTTCAGGTAAATCACATTATATGAAAATCTCTCGATACTACCTTCAATAATCTTGACTGAATAATCCTTCGATACAGCGAGATCTGGGGCCTGACCCTCAAAACTAGTCATTCTCGGAGCATGGATTACCATACACGCTTCACGTGGAACCATTTGCAGTTTCTTAATAAAAATTCAACAACGATTGGGAAATCAAATATCATTTATCACCATTAATTAGAAGCTTCATTCAGAATGTCAACTCTATCGAGATTCAAAGACGTGAGGGAGCCAAAATGAACCCTTTGGAACCCTCAATAATGAGAATACTACTCTTGTTTCTGTTCATGATACACAACTTTTGTTATGCATAGTTAAAGGGAGACGATCTCCAATTTCACAAACTAACTCAAATCAAGAATTTATTTGGGACTTTTGTCAAAATCATTATCTTGTTGGTCCAAAGACGCGTAAGAGTTCTTGCGAAATGTGATAAACTAAATGTCCCCGACTCCTCTCTATCCAAACTGCGGCAAGAAGTGAATTCTCGTACTTTGTATTTTCTCTTCACGCCATTAGCAGCCATCCTAATAAAGCCGCTGCATATTGAGAATTGAATAATTTGGTTATTAAGAAAAGTATAGTAAGCATGACTTTAATATCTTGAGATAAACAATATTTGTCCCAATCCTGCAACTTGCAATTGATATGAATCATCCCGTCATTAAGAAATGTACCAAACAAAACTGTTAGAACTTTAAACATTATTCCAAAATGTACCAATTTTTCAATTTAACAATTAACGAAGGGGAAACGGAACCTTGTTTGGTAGAGGGAGAGGGGCTAAAAACATGAACGGAAGGAAGATACTACTTTGCCGATTAAATTAATATCTTGAACTTTTCAAGCTTTTACGAAGACGATTACATACATCAAAATATTTTCTCCTCAAACTTCGATTGTCATTTATAACATTACATTCAATAACACGACAAATAACCCCATTTTTTTATGATAAAACTTTAAAATAGTTTTGTTATTATTCTTTATGATGCGCTGCCTGCTTATCTAAGACTCTCAGTCAATCCATCGTAGATTTCTAACAGGTGACTTCCAAATATTATCTTAAAACCTAACGTATACCAAGCAAGCAGTTAAATACGATTTTCAATACCTTCAATTATGTCTTCATTAACTAATAATAATTTTTCGCTAATACGACAAGCCATCGGATTTAGTGAGACCAATAGACATCTCGAACATCGATTCTTTCAACATTGGAATGCAATCTGGATGTTCATCATTTGGGCAATATGGCCGACAAGGAACAAGAAGGTTTTTGACAACGAAAATCTGGATGTTGGTAGAATTGTGGAAATAATCAAAGTTAAATCATGGTGTTGGTATAGAGCTAAGCAAGATAATTTCATGTTTTCCTTTATTGATTAGTATTGTTGGCCCCTCTTGTGTATTTCTTAGGCTTCGTGTGATTTCTCTTTGTCTTGCGACTTTTTGTAAATGCGACTTTTTGTAATGGTTTGGAGTACCGCTTATACTCGCGGTTTTATTTTATGTTTGTCTTTGCCTGGTCAATTTTTTTTTGGAATATGTCTTATCACAAAAATAGTTTCAGTTGGAGACTTCAGCCCATCGTCTTCAATTTAAATCATTACTAGTGGGGATTTGTTTGAAAAGGAGAACCAGATGAGCTCTAAATGAATTAAAATGAGTTTCGAATTCTTTTATCAATCTTATCCAAAAATAGTTCATTGCGATAACTTAAATTTTTAGCAACCATAACCATGAATATCCACAGATTACACACAATATTACCACACTTTTACTGTGTTTACTTGTTTTTTTCTTCGAAAATGGGTAAGGTTTCAATGCGGTTTCTTCTTACTGAAGACTATGCAACAAGAAATGGAAAAAAAAGAGAACTAAGCAAAGAATGGGTGGAAACAATCCGAAAAGATATAAATCGTTGTCTTGAATAATTTTCTAAGGCTTTACAGAAAGAAAATGTGCTCATGTATTTGTGCATTGTTTCAGCTTTTGTTCTAAAGCAAAAAACTCGTCTTAATACATAAATTTTATACTACAAGAATTAGACCTCATCTGAGACCGCATATGCAGTCTCAGATGAGGCAAATGCGGTCGCAAAAAGGCTTCTGCGACCGCGACACTGTCTCTGTTTCTCGGTCTCGGATGAGGTCGGTCGTTTTTCATCCGAGACCGGTACGCGGTCGTAGTTGACCTTACCTGCGACCGCAGAAACTGGTACCGCACCGCTGTCCCAGATACTATTTGGATTCGCCGCACGGTCCCAGAAAGCTGAAGGGGACCCGAGACCGCGACACGGTCCCAGAAAGTTAAAGCGTATCAGATACCGCGTCGCGGTCTCAGAACCTTGAAGGTCAATTGCAACCGCGACGCGGTCCGAGATAGTTAAAGATCAATTGAGACTGCAAAGCGGTCTCAGTTAATATTCAAATGTTGGGACCGCAACGCGGTCTCAGATAGTATAAATATTAACTGAGACCGCGCTACGGTGTCTGAGACTCTGCGAACAAAAAAAAAACCAATAATAATTTACCGGAATATTATTGGTTTTTTGTACAAATTACATTTAAATAATGTCAACAAAGCAATATACAACAACAAATAAAACTAAATAGTGAAGAACAATTAATAAAATGAAATGAAAAGAATAATAAAAGAATAAATATTCCAAAAATAAAGAAAGGTAAAAAAAAAATGAACAAAAAAGCAAATGAAAGATAAATAAATGAAATGGAAAAAGAAGAAGAAAAATAAAGTTTGGGGAAAAGAAAGGAAGAGAAAAGTGAATAGTTTTTTGTTTTGAATTTGAAAACGAAAAGAAGAGAAGAGTTGTTGGTGTTTGGTGTTTTTTTGTTTTGGATTTGAAAAATAAAAATAAGAGAAGAGTTGTTGGTATTGGTGTAGGGGTTTTTGGAAGATTTGTGTTGGTGTTAATTTGAGAGGGTTTTGAAAAAGGAGAGGGTACTGGTGAGTATATATAGAAGATGGGGTGAAAAATTAAATTTTCATGAAAATTCAAATTTTACCTAATAAACCGCTGAAATTTTGAATTTTTTTATAGCGTAGGCGACCGCAACGCGGTTGCTAAAGGTTTAAAAAAAATGCAAATACGAGTTATTGAGATCGCGTCGTGGTCCCTAATACTTGCATTTGAGACTGCGTCGCAGTCTCTAATAATATTCACTGACCGCAACGCTGTCCCGAATGCACGTATTAGTGACCGTCGTGCGGTCTCAATTACTACTATTTGTGACTGCCACACGGTCTCAAATGATATTCATCCTTCAAAATTGCTTCTTTATGGAATGATCTCAACGTGATTGTGATTTTAGCAACAAACATCAATACTACATGTGATTGAGGTATAAAATAGTAGATTGAATTCGATCGAGCGAGTTATCAGTGGTGAACTTATTTTATGTTCTATCTACAACTCCTCATCATACACACCTTGTTGATTTGTTATTATGATTTCCTTCACAAATTAAACTATAAGTATCATTAATCGGTTTAATTAGTAGATCATCTTACACATTACTTCTATATCTATATGTATCTATGATATATATATATATATATATATGATCGTTGTCATTAGAAATCGTAAGAATCTTCAAAACGGCTTGTTTCACATATTTAATGCTCTGATTTGTGATGAGACATTGAAATTATGATTGTTTTTACTATTATTTGGATAGTAATCAACTAAACTAACAACGTGGTACCTCGAATCATCGAAAACACGTCACTTTGAAGTATGCATATTATTCGTAACTGCGCACTGGTCACAAATAATTGCAATTGCAATTGCAACCACAAAGAGGTCTCAATTACTACTATGTGTGACTGCCACTCGATCTCAAATAATATTCATACTTCAAAATCGCTATTTTATGTAACAATCTCAATTCGTTGTGATTTTTAGCAACAAGCATCAATACTACATGTGAAATGAACTAATAAATGGTTACAAAACAAGTAATTGAGGTATGAAATAGTAGATTGAATGTGATCGAGTGAGTTATAGTTGAGGTGTTGGAATACCAAATATTTGTCTTAAAATAGTTGAGTTGTAGATTTGTCTTAAAATATTTGACAAACCTATATTAAATACAAAATTTTATCATAATTGTTGAACAAAAATATATTGATATAATATATATCTTTCTCAATTCAAAAATATACTTAAATTGATTTATCAAAATTGTAAAAAAACTATTGTATAATTTAACAAATTGAAATGCACCACCACCCCTTCACCAAAACTACCATCATAAATCCAATTTCTGCACAACAACCAAAACCACCAACCCTATGCAAACACGTATCCTCTAAGTTGAATTCCCATTTCGTCGCTACTCCTTTGGCAGCTCTAACCTAGAGGAAACTTCCTCTAAATCTTTGAGGGGGTGACATCCATTCGAGTCGCGGCATGCATGTAGCAAAGACTGCTAGTCATGCTAATGCTCTTCCGAAATCCGCGGATGAATGAGGAGTTTGTTGTCGCTTTGAACGATAATGCATTACAAGAAAGCAAGAACCAAACTCTTTTCGGAAGAATTAAATGAAACACGATGAGTAACCAAATAATGCGCATCATGAAAATAAACTTAATTATTTCCTTATTTTTGCAAATATGACAAGCCGCATTTTATCTTATTATTCAAACGTTGGTTTTCCTAATTATGTTAAAGACGCCGTATAACAGGACAAGCTGTTATACACATGCTTCTAAAAAGTTTTCACGCATTTATTAGAAATTTTAAGAATCTTGAAAACGGCGTATGTTAGATAATTGAGCATGTTTCAGTGAAGTGTTCATAACTATCTCTTAGTTACTCCAATTATATAGCCTAATATGAAAAGCTGCATAATCTATAAGATGTACTATTTGCCGATTAAATTTAAGGGATAAAGCATCAAACCCCCTAACCTATTGGGTGTTTTGCGCTTTGGTCCTTAAACTATGCTTATCAGTGCTTTGCTCCCTAACCTTTAGGGTGTCTGTGCGATTTGATCCTTTTTTACAGTTCCAATTTTTTGTAGCCAAAATATTCCTCCCTTTGAGGTGTTTTTTTGTCTTTTTGTTTTCACCAACTATCATTTTACATCTAGTACAATACATATGAGTTGGGTAGAGGAGAATATTCCAGCCAAAAATGGTCGAAAATTGCTGAAAATGGGCAAATCCCGTAGTGCCTTCATGGTCTTTTTATGGCCAAAATATTCCTCCCTTTGAGGTTTTTTTGCCTTTTTTTTAAACAACTACTATTATACATCTAGTACAACACATATGAGTCGGGTAGAGGGGAATATTCCAACCAAAAATGGCCAAAAATTGCCCGAAATGCAAAATAGAACCAAATCGCACAGACACCCTAAAGGTTAGGGAACAAAGCACTGATAAACATAATTTAAGGACCAAAGCGCAAAACACCCAATAGGTTAGGGGGTTTGATGCTTTTATCCCTTAATTTAATATCTTGAACTTTCAAGCTTTTAAGAATATGATGCGTACCACTTTGTTACTATTATGTACAACAATATATTTTCTCTACAAACTTCGCTTGTCATTTATAACATGACGTGCAACCCAAGAAATAACTAATTTTCACGAAAAAACTTTTAAATAGTTTTGTTATTATTTTTTATGACTCGCCGTCAGCTTATCTAAGACTCTTACTCAATCCATCGTAGATTTCTAACTGTTGACCTCCAAATATTAATTTAAAATCAAACGTATACCATGTAAGCAGTTAAATTTGATTTTCAATACCTCAAATATATCTTCATTTATTAATACTAATATTTTTGTCTAATTCGACAAGCCATTGAATTTGTGGAGACCAATAGACATCTCGAACACCGATTCTTTCAAATTAATTGGAATTTGACATATCACAAGATAAATTATATTGTTACATTTGTCTCGCTAAAGTATTGAAGCATGCATTTTTTGTTTAATTAGAGACACCTTCATTTTATCTC
The DNA here is from genome assembly GCA_948329865.1 of Linaria vulgaris. Classification (NCBI taxonomy): domain Eukaryota; kingdom Viridiplantae; phylum Streptophyta; class Magnoliopsida; order Lamiales; family Plantaginaceae; genus Linaria; species Linaria vulgaris. The sequence goes on from OX415252.1 coordinate 80,829,833, forward strand.
AAATATTTCTCAAGTTTTGTTATCGTAGCACTTGAGAATACCACATATTCGAACTTGCTTACTTTTTTTTTGTCGGCAAAAATAATATATTACCAAAAGAAAATGATACAAAGGGAAGAGTACAACATGTTCTCCAATTTAATTCAAGAGACACATGCCACTAGATTAAATATTTTATTTGACACACAAACCAACTCACAAAAGGAAAACAAAAGCTTTGGTCTTTAACTTTGATCCATATCCAAGCCATCACCTTAATATGTTCCACAATTTTTGCAAAATCTGGGTCGATATTACAAAAATCTTCTTTTTCCTAGCTTTCCACGACGCCCAAATAACTAATGCATAATTAGTTTTCTATTTTATTTTTTGCGTACATAGGAAGGGAAGACCACAGGAGATATTAAGCAATAACAAGACGAGCATGACGTCATAGAGAAGGTAACTTGCAACGAATAATGGAGGTTTCTCAGGAATCTGCACTCCAAAGGGATGAGAATGGCCGATGTGAGCGAATTTATGTGCCACGATATTGGTTTCTCGATATTCATGGTGAATTTTACAAGAGAGGAGTTCTCTCATAAGTCTGCGACAAGAGGAAATGAGGTTGTGATGAGGATAAAAAATATTAATCTCGTCTTTGAGAAGATGAACAACAACTCTCGAGTCGCAGGCCAAAGTGACATGGTGAATTCCGTGCCAAATAGGTTCCAAAAGACCGTAATATACAATGCTCCATTAATTTCTTGGCTTTTTGCTTGGCCATAGGAAATACTTTCTTAAACCCCGCACGATAATGATAGAAAAACCAAACCAATTATAGATACTTATCCAGACTCGAGAATACCACATATTCTAACTTGTTCACTATTACACGCCAAAAAGTATAAGCTCTATATCTTTTTTTTTGAACAACAAAGTGAATTTTCCATTTAAACAGGTAGTATAAGAAATACTACCCCAACGAGGATACAATAGTTCAGGTGACTATAAAAACATCACTCCTCCATCTCAACACAAACATTCCAGCAGAGGATGCACACTCCAATCAACAAATAAATAAGCAAAATCTTTCCTTATTACCTTTACCCAACACAACATTCTAATCTTTATAATCTCTATTATCTTGGTACAATTATATTGTTCATTGTTAAAAAGTATAAGCTCCATATCCAACACGAGAAGTAGTAAAGTTTTTGCGAAAGAGTTGGAAAATACTTCAATATTTTTGTTATTTTTCCTACACGACAAGCGCCAACTTATCTAAATTTCTAACCAATCTTAAGTTTCTATTATTGGACTTCTCAAACTAAACATCAATCTTTTGATCGAGAAAACTGGATTTATAATAATTCAGTTACTACTTATTACATTTTCATTAATACGACAAGCCCTCAAATACTATATTGTCCTCTAATACTAGCTACGAGGCATAAAAACTTTTATACCAACTTACGACAAGTTTTTATTGTTGAACTCGTATATACTTTCATTATAATAAATAACATTATTTCATAACATCAAATACAGATTTAAAAAAGCTCAAAATCCACCAGCACATTTTTCATAATATTACTTGTCATCGAAATTCAAATAATTGCTATAAAGTCACAAAGCTAAAATCCACAATTTACATTAACTATCGAATAGCTAGCCCTTCTTATGCATTTTCTATCCTTAGATAAACAATCCCCCAATCCTTTTTACATCAAACAATCATGATTAAACCGCCTATCTAACCAATTCCTGTGGGTAATTTGATTTTTCCCACAAAACCATGAAAATTGAAAAACGAAAAGTGGTTTTATTAATAAAGTAGGTACGTTGGCTAATACAGCATTCAAAACCCTCAGTCTCACTTCCCACGTATCCACTAAACCATGCCGCCAACAAAATATATTTTGCCACGTACAGGTCCCACCCAACCCTAGCCCCGCATAGTCAGTCAGACACCACGCCCATCGCCTTCCGCCTCTTTCACTATAAATGTCTCACCCTCACCCTTCCAAATCTCCACACTCAAATTCACAAAACACAACAGTGTAAAAAAAAAAAAAAAAAAAACACCATTCACTCCTCAATGGCGCCTAAACGAGTAGCACAACCCCCACAAGCCACATGCCCACCCCCACCGCCAGCAATTGACCCATCACCACCACCACCACCACCATCAACAAGCAATGGTCAAATTGAGATTAGGTACCGCGGCGTCCGCAAGAGGCCATGGGGCCGCTACGCCGCCGAGATCCGGGACCCTTTCAACAAATGCCGCGTCTGGCTCGGCACCTTTGACACCGCCGAACAGGCGGCCCGTGCTTACGACGAGGCTGCGCGTCGCTTCCGCGGCGACAAGGCGATAACCAATTTCCCCGTTCCTCCTCCGGACCATAACGAAAACTCTTCCCCGTAGAAAATCATATATTTTGTAACATCTTATTTTACTTAATTATCAGATATTACAAAGTACATTTCAGTTATGAATTTCGAATAAAGTATTTTCATAGTTAAAAAAAAAAAAGAAAAAAAAAAGTGATGATGAACACTGAATTGGGCTTCTGTCACTGAACTCGTAGTTCATTGACAATAATTGTTGTGACTATTTAGTATTCAGACTGAACTCGTAATTATTTCTATTCATTTTTTCTTTCTGTCCCTAAGAACTCAAAATTTCTTTAATTCTTTTGTCTCTGGAAATTGTTGTTATTGCCTAATTGGTATTACGAATCCGGGTGCAAAAGGCATTATAAAACTTAATTGTAATTAAAAGTATAAACTTCACATTATATCCAACTTATAAATCATGGAACACACGCGTTACTGTTCTTTTTATTTTAAAATGTTTAAAAAATGGATTATGTCTAATCAAATCATAATTATGAAAAGATTATGAATATACATAATATGAAAAATATAAATAAAACAAATAATATAGTTATCGTGCCTGCAAAGTTTATAAATTAAATTGTTATTCTTGTATGTAGTGTAACTTAATTAAACTAAAACTGTAAAAGTAAATAATCCCAAATTTGGTGTAAATATCAATTTTTATTTTATAATATGTAATAGTATATAATATAAATAGTTCATCAGTACGTACATAAAAAAGAAATGAATTCTCAATTTTTCGCGTAGTTCATAGTTACATACATTTTTGCAATCATTAATATTATAAGGTGTGTTCAATATCTTACGCTATTTTTCTTGTATTTGTTACATCTTAGTATATAGAAAATGTTGTTTGATATTAAGTTTTTGGTTCCAAATCGTATATAATCCTAAATTTAAAATTTGGTAAGTGATAGAAGTTGAAGCTCGTCATTCTTCACTTAAAAGGCCTTGTTAAGTGGAGAAATAACTTCTCTTTATTAACATTAATCCAAAATCATACCCAAGCGATATGAGATACTATTTCTCAACACGCCTCTTCACGTGTGGCCCGATAATTATCTTCGGCGCCATCACGTGGTAAAGTCGCGGAGCCCAACATACGTCTTGGGTTGGCTCTGATACCATGATAGAAATTGAAACCCATCATTCTTCACTTAAAAGACCTTGTTAAGTGGAGGGGGAACTTCTCTTTATTAACATTAATCCAAAACCATACCCAAGTGATGTATGATACTATTTCTCAACAGTAAGTACAAAATGATTTGCAAAGTTTTTTGTTTTTTTATTCTTAAAACACTCAAGAGAGATTTTATATAATCGATACCAAATGGCCAACAAGTCTTAGAAGTCGCTAAACATACTAAAACAAAATAAACTCAAGAGTAAATGTAATTAATCGAGAGTCGTAAAACAAACCCGATTCTATTTCTTCTTTCGCTAAACACTTCTAAACTATTTATTAGTATGTTTACTCGAATTTCATTAAAAAATTATAAAAGACGATAAACAAACATTCAGGGAAAAGAATATAATTAATCAAAAGTTGTAAAACATACTAGATTCTAAACTAGTTAGTAGTTCGCTTTCTCGAATTCCATAAAAAAATAAATTACAAAAGACGATAAACGAACTTTTAGAAACTGTTAGAATCTGCAATATTGCTGTGTTACATGCATTTGTATTATAAATTCATAGCCTAAGTTACACAATATAAAAGGAAGATACAAGAATACAATTAGAACATGGATGAACATATATATATATTCTCCAATTCTCAGGAATTTACAGCTTTTGTAAGTTCAGAACCACTGTGAAAATTCTATGGAAAACTTTTGTGGAACAAACTTTTGATTCTTAGTTGTTCAATTCTTGATGTTTCATTGCACGGTTTCGTTTGTGCATTTGATCGTCATTTAAATTCGCGAATTGAATCAATAATTTCACATGGTATTCTCTGCGTCTGCACTTGTTCTTCGTCTTCTCTGTAAGACATAAATTCTTTGTCCTGTTTCGTTAGCAATCACTATTTCTACTCATATATTGCGTAGGCAATCATCGCTTCAGAATTGGTACAATTCTTTAAGTTTGATTGTTTCTGTATGCCCTCCAGAATTTTGCGATTATGACATCACCTGCTTAAATTTTGTGATAATTACGGATAAAACATTACCAATTCTGAGGACCTTCTGTTGCCAAACTAAAAGAAGGCAACAAATGAAATAATGAAGCTAGACTGAGGGAATATGGTTGCATGAGGGGCAGTCTTTAATCAAGGAATAATTAGTGCAGGACCTTGTCCAGTTAAGGTCAAGCTCTTGATATATGAATGCTTTTTACAGTAACAATTTATTAATCACGGCGCAGATACTATAATAATTGACCAAGAAAAATACATGCGAAAAAGCTGCCTTGTCAAAGAGTTGTGCAGGAGAATAAGGAACAGCATTAACTTGACAATATGCGACCGTATTTGGCCTATCGCTACATAATGTCAATATAAATGTCAATATCTCTCCACTTATTGTCGATCCAATGATCTTTAAACCCCACAGTTTTTCTTGTCAACAGTTAAGAATTTATCTTCAACCCTTTATTGCTGTTATCATCATGTTTCACAACATTATTGGATTAGAAGTCGTTTCTCGACAAAGAGATATCTGAACTCACGACTCTCAAAACGCTCCCATCTTTGTCTTTTGCACTTGCCGAGCTAGTTTTAACCTCGGTGAAAAGTGGGACAGAGGGGAGTTTTGGCGCAGGGTTCATATTCGAGGACAAGACATCAGATTTTGCTTTAATGTCTACCCACTTATTGCTAACCCAATCTTTCGAAGTTCTCAGGTCTTTCCTCTCGACCTCCAACGAAAAATCCTCCCCTGCCATAGAAGGACAACTGAATCAACTCCAGCGCGCATAAAATTTAAAATAAATAAGCAAATGCACTCTACATAGTTCTGGCTACATACCTGGTAAATAAACTTTAAATGTACTGTCGAGAGATGTCTGACATTCAGTTATCACGCCTTCCCACCAACCATCACACCACCATGCATCAACCACTGCCCCAGTCTCAAACTCGGTGTCTGGAAGCAGGGGCGGAGCCACCAAGAGGGCTTGGGTAGGCTCCAGCCCGGGGTCGATTTTGACGTCGACTATAATAGGTATCTTTAAAAAAAAAAAAAAAAGTAGTTCTCGTATTGGATAAATAAAGGATGTAAGGTTAATTAGCGTGAAAATGGGCATGTCCCAGTGGTGTTGCGTTTACTCTTCCAGGCTGCAGTTTCTTTTTTTGCTATATTACATTAAAATCAATATCACCAAAATGCAATCTCAATTCATTACTTGGTGTTTATGTTACATTTTTTTTCTTGAAAAATTAAAATGATTATTAGAATCAATATTCCCTATATGAAATCTCAATACATCACCAATTGCTTTCTTTTAAAAAAAAAAAATCCTCAAAAAAACTAACAAAATCAATAAATATAAGAAAAAAAGTCGTGTTTTAAATCTCTTTACACTTAAAAAAACCCACCCTTCTTAGTCTCGAATCGATACCGAATCTTAAGATTTTTAGTAAAGGTGTACTAAATTATTTTGTTATATACAAAGAGTATACTAAATTTGATGTTTAAATTTATTTTCAAGTATAGTCTTGTGCATTCAAATCAAATTTATTATTTGTTGGGGCTTTAAAGAAAAACTATTAAATTTTTAATATATGTCTATTAAAGTATTCTTTTGTTCTAGTATAGATAAATTGATAAACTAATTAAAGGAGAACCATGTATATTCCTAAGAGCTCGTGTACAAGTGTTGTTGATCAATGTTACTCTTCACAAAAATATAGAGTTTAACTTCGACAACATCTTTATTTACGTGTATTTTTTTATCGTATTGTATTTAACATTAAATATTATTCATTCTATATTATACAAAATGAAATCTCAATTCATTACTTGGTGTTTATGTTACATTTTTTTTCTTGAAAAATTAAAATGATTATTAGAATCAATATTCCCTATATGAAATCTCAATACATCACCAATTGCTTTCTTTTAAAAAAACAAAATCCTCAAAAAAACTAACAAAATCAATAAATATAAGAAAAAAAGTCGTGTTTTAAATCTCTTTACACTTAAAAAAAAACCACCCTTCTTAGTCTCGAATCGATACCGAATCTTAAGATTTTTAGTAAAGGTGTACTAAATTATTTTGTTATATACAAAGAGTATACTAAATTTGATGTTTAAATTTATTTTCAAGTATAGTCTTGTGCATTCAAATCAAATTTATTATTTGTTGGGGCTTTAAAGAAAAACTATTAAATTTTTAATATATGTCTATTAAAGTATTCTTTTGTTCTAGTATAGATAAATTGATAAACTAATTAAAGGAGAACCATGTATATTCCTAAGAGCTCGTGTACAAGTGTTGTTGATCAATGTTACTCTTCACAAAAATATAGAGTTTAACTTCGACAACATCTTTATTTACGTGTATTTTTTTATCTTATTGTATTTAACATTAAATATTATTCATTCTATATTATACAATATATATACCTATATATATATATATATATATATAGAAGTTAATAGCAGCCCGGGGTCCGAAAAAATCCTGGCTCCGCCCCTGTCTGGAAGGTCCTCCTGAGGCCAAGGCCTGATGGTAAAGCGGCCATCACATCTCATGCCCAATTTATCATGATTCGCTACTTTGCATAAATGAACTCGTTCCTATAAATAAATTAGTGGAGAGTGATAAAATAAGATGGACGTTGACTAGAAATAAAGAAAAAAGTAACATTGCTTGATATAAGATACCTCCAGTTTTTTATTAGGTTCATCAACATCCAAGATATCGATATATTGGACCTTTATAAATTTTGGCGAAAACTGCAAGATTTTGCACCTAAACCAGCATCCTCGCAACCCGCTATCCTGACTAAGAACCTTAATGTTGTCACCCACCTTGAATGATACTTGGTACAAGTGCTTGAGGGAAACAAACTTGGTGTGAATTTTGAGTCGCGGATTCCAGGACCTCTGCACCATATTTTCAGCCATCTAATGCAGAACAAAAGATGAATTTCATCATAAACAAATTGTCATGAAACAGGCAATCTACTAATAATGAATAAAATTCATCCAGCTATAGATGGAATTATAATTTATAGAAAATAAAAGGGATAATTCTATCAAACCCCCCAAACTATGGGGTCATTTACCGCTCAGGGTCAGAACTTTAGTTTTAGCGGCAGTGCCCCCTAAACTTTGGTCGTTTGTGCGAATTTCTCCATTTTCCAGTTTTTTGCAATTTTTCCACAAAAAATCATCAAAAAAATTATTTAAAGTTTGACTAAAACCTTCGTCTCGATGAGACGGTTCCGATGGTGGTAACGGTGTCGCAAAATTCAAAGCCAATACACGGGAAATTTAATTTAAGTGTATTGCACTTAAATTAGAATTCCCATCTTATAACTTTGAATTTTCCCAAAATAAAATACTTAAGAACCCATGAAGTAAATCCAGTTTCTGGAATAAATAAAAATTGAATCCACTGCAAATGAAAAAAGAATAAGAAGAAGCTAATCAGCAGGGTCCCAATCATGAACACAAGCTATCGAGTTATGAGTTTTCAGACTTGAAAACATCTGCATAGAAATATAGAAGAGAAAACGAACCTCGTGAATTCTTGAACTGAACAACAACGAATAAGTGTTTATTCAAAATTGAAATGGGGTTCCCTAGATCAAAGAAAATTCAACACAAATCAACACAAACCATTGATTATATAAAACTTTACTCTTACAAAGCTTAAACACTTAAGCCACGAGAACTACAATGGAATAGAGCAAATTGATTTATAAGTGACCAGAAATGAAGAGTGGAGATGTGTGAATGAGTTGAGGTGGAATGAGTAGGATTGTTTGGTGGCCTTTTGTCTGTTTGTGTAAAATGAGCAACAGAAATTAAGAGAAAGCCAAGTGACATCACAAAACTACACTGGTATTCTGTGTTGCGATAATTTTTTTAGTTACGATTGGTTTGAATCTATGATGCGCCAACACTGCAAAAAACTACCCGGTCTGTATCGTGTCATACACACCAATTTATTTTAGGAATTTGTGTTGTAGCAACATAGGTTCATTAGGAGAAGAGCAGAGGACTCTGTTAACTATTATTGCATGAACAAGAAAGGAAAATTGTGCCTGGACATGTGCTGGTGGATAAATAATGACATCAACATATTAATGATTTTATAACAATATTCACGTCAACTTATTATATGATGATTCTTTCTGTCCTGTTCTTAAAAATTTGTCTAGATAAATTGCAGATTTGAATTTCTTTAATAAACATAAGAAGCTTGATTTTTCCTAGATATTACGTATCTAAGTCAATGTTTTTATAATTTTGATACTGTGCCATTAAAGTACGATTTTTCATGATTATTAATTGCTCATGATTAATGATAACTTGTTCTAGTATTAATGAAACTGAATGAGTTTATTGGAACGATTTGTTGCAAAATAGTGGGTGATCGAGACAACATGAGTATTGCTAGAATTTAAACACATTTCATAAACTTCGACTTGAAAGGTAAAAAAATTAAAATTAATTAAATAATGGCCAAGACAACAATAATTATCTCTCTGGCAATAACATTGGCCTTTAAATTCTGCCCGTGCTCTTCATCAGGTCCGACATATACATCCTCGGCTACCGGCATCTCTGGTTCCTGAAATGGTACAACTGCATTTTTCGCTGCCTCAACTTTGCGAAACTTAGTTCCACAAAGTGGAAGGTGTTTAGCGCTTGGTTACTGAAGGTCGCATGACTTCCGACTATAATTAAGGCGTATTCTGGAGTTGTTATCGCATAGTACAATAACTAATCCAGATAATTTTCACCTTTCCTTTGCTATTATTGTTATTGCTCCAGAATGATAATATAGACCGGTTCATAAAAATAGTAGTATTCTTAGTACCTTATGTTGGCAATCGAGAAGAAAGTCAACACGTGAAATAGTGAAGCTAGATCGAGGGAATATGGTTATTAACTAAAGAATGAGTGGCAAACTTGATCATAAATCTGACACAAGGAAAACATAGTGCAGAATATGGTATAGTTAAAGTCAATCAATCGATACTATAGTAACTGAGCAAGAGAACGAGACACGAAAAAACTGCGATCTCAACGGTCGAGTTGCACAGGAGAATAAGGAAACAAAGTTAACTTGACCATTTGGAAATATTATTCCTATTGCTACATACCTTGAGTATAAATGTCAAAGTTTCCTTTTACTTTTTGATGGTACACACCTTAACTTTTGCCATGAAGTTCTGAAGCCAAGAAAAAAAATAAAAATAAAAATAGTTGCACTTCCATGTCAGCGTGTCCAGGTGGCTTAAAAAGACTCAAATCCCCAAAAAATTGGTCAACGGATGCCACGTAATAATCTGGGGCGGCGATTTAGAAGCTCCGCCTCGAGGGTACCAAATTTGATTGAAAATCCAAACCTGAGGTACCATTTGCGATCACTGCCTAGTTAGGGTACCATTCTTGACAAGCTACCAAGTTAGGGTACCAAAGATGATTTTTTCCCTGAAAAATGTAATGCTTATATTAGGTTTTAGTTCTGATTTTGTGTCTATTGTTATGTTGGGTGTTCGTACAATGTCGTATTCCACACTTATTAATGGCAGAGAGTCTACGATTTTTTGCCCTGAGAGGGCATAAGGCAGGGGGGTCCCCCTACCTATTTTTATTTATTTCTGAGACTGTTTTCAGCCATTATTGCAAACGCAGAGAAGCGAGGGATTTGGCACGGTTTGGCACTAAGTAGGAACGTGCCCAGGGTTTTGCACCTCTTGTTCGCAGGTGACATACTTTTAGTCTGCGTGGCAACCCATGAATCAACTTTGGAGATTCAGAACCTTCTCACCCGTTTTGAGGCAACCTCGGGTCAACAGATTAATCTTGAGAAATCCGTTGTTGTCTTTAGCCGAAATACGAGTGAGGCGTTGGGCGCATGAAATTGGCGGGATATTGGGTGTTGGAATAGCTGAAAGACATGAGAAATACTTGGGGTTATTGTCTGTGGTTGGCAAATCAAAGAGAGAATTATTCGGTTTTATTCGTGAGAGAGTATGGAAACGCGTGCATGGGTATAAGGGAAAGACACTATCGGGAGCGGGGAAGGAAGTGTTGATTAAGGCGGTGATGCAGTCAATGCTAACTTTTGTGATGAGTTGTTTTAGGTTGTTGGGTTCATTGATTAGAGAGATTGGTTCGATCATAAGTAATTACTGGTGGGGCAGCGGTGCACGAGATAGAATTCACTGGGTTACATGGGAGAGGTTGTGTTGATGGAAGGAGGAGGGTGGCCTTGGCTTTCGGAACCTTAAGGCTTTTAATATGGCGTTGCTTGCGAAATAAGCTTGGCGCATCCTCCACAATCCGGGGAGCTTGGTTAGTCGTATTTTTAAAGCTAAGTATCCCGAATTCCAGTTTTTTGGAGGCGAGACTTGGGAGCAATCCCTCGTTCTCGTGGCGATGTATTTGGGAAACGATATCGATTATTCGACGAGGAAGATGCGAGTAGGATTGTTTAGTGGTTTTTTGGGTGTTTGTGTAAAATGAATAACATAAATTAAGAGAAGGGCAAGTGACATCACAAAACTACACTGGAATTCTGTATTTGTATAAATTTAGTCGATAGTGAATAATAGTTTGCACAAACACTCCGAAAAATCACTTGTGTCCGTATTGTGTCATACACTTCAAGTAGTAGGAATTTATTTCAAATTTCCATGTAATATCGTGTCTGTGTCCGACTGTCCGAACAATATAGTTTTGAATATTAATTAGGGGAAGAATAGATGATTCTATATAAGTCTGAGCAAGAAGGAAAACTAGTGCCTGGACATGTGCTGGTGGATAAAATAATGACTTGTTTCAATATTAAACGAAAAAATAAAAAATAGTTGAGAATTCTATAAGTTTTTGTTGTTGTTTTTAATGATTTTATATCAATATTCGCATCATCTTAATCAATTCTTGTAGTCCTGTTGTTATTTTTCACATATTTAATTTATCGTATTAGTAATAACTAGTAATGAGTGTACAATTTGTTAAAGAAAAAATGATCATGGCAGATTTGAATTTCTTTAATTTTCATGAAAAGCTTGATTTTTCCTTGATAATATGTATCTCAATCAATGTTTTCACAATTTTGATGACTGTGCCATTAAAGCATGACTCTTTTTCCTGATAAGTGTTCTTGATTTAGGAGATTTTGTTCTCGTATTAGTTTCTTAAGGTTGAATTCGAATTGATTTTTCTTTGAATAATATTTAGTTAGTTTGTTGTACCTAATGAACTTGAAAGTCATTATTAAACAACTTATCAATAGGAGACAACTGAGATCCCGTCCAACATTTCCGGGCAAAAGAAATCAAAGTATTTTCCATACCATTTTGGCAACAATAATTATCGTTCTGGCAATAACGTTGACAGTTTAATTTGGTGCATATTTGAAACGTCGATAAGAAACAAGGATGCAAGACTCATCTTTTTCTTCATCAGGTCCAACTTGTAGATCATGTGATACCCGCCATCTCATGTGCTCAAAATGGTATAACTGTAGTTTGCACTGCATCAAGTACTTTGCGAAACGGGGATGAAAGATCATTTCCAAGCAAAATGCAGTTTTCTCAAAGTTGGCGGTGTTTGGTGCTTAGTTTACCAAAGGCAGCATGCATTCCGACTCTATGGAGAATTCTGGAGATGTTATCGTGTAGTATATAATAGGGATAAAAGCATCAAGCCCCCCAACCTATGTGCACTTTTGTGCGTTGCCCCTTAAACTAATTGTATCACCACTTTGGTCCTTAACCTATATGGTGTCTGTTTGATTTACCGCAGTTGTGCATTTCCGGTCTTTTGTGGCCGAATGATTCTTCCCTTTGAGGTATTATTTTGCCTTTTTTGGTCACCAACTACCATTATACATCTTGTACAACATATATGAGTCGGGTGGAGAGGAATATTCTGGCCAAAAATAGCCGCAAATGGCCAAAAATAGGCAAATCCCGTGGTGCCTTCTCGGTTTTTTTTTGTGGCCGAAATATTCATCACTTGGAGGTGTTTTTTCGTTTTTTTTTTCACCGACTACTATTATGCATCTAGTACAACACATATGAGTCGGGTAGAGGGGAATATTTAGGCCAAAAATGGCCGAAAATGCACAACTGGGGCAAACCGAACAGCCACCGTATAGGTTAAGGACCAAAGTGGTCATAAAATTAGTTTAAGGGGCAACGCGCAAAAGTGCCCATAGGTTGGGGGGCTTGATGTTTTTATCCCTATATAATAACAAATTTCTAACCACAATTTGCTATGCTACGAACTTACTTCCTTTATATGCTTTATGTTGTCTCTATTTGTTGGTTACCGATGTTATTACGAAAATTTAAGAGTTGCACAGGAGAATAAGGAAACACGATCAAGATACTATAATAATAACAAGAAAAGTACAAGCAAGAAAACTGCAATGTCAAAGATTTGCACATGGGAATAATGAAACAAGTCTAGCTTGACATTGTGCAACATTATTCCTATTCTGAAGCACAAAAAAGGAAAAGAAAAGAAAAGAAATATTATCTGAGGCCAGTTCCTAAATGCAAGTTTGTCGGAAGTTTAAGTCCTATCAAAATGGTGGTTCTACTTCCTTGCAAAAGCTAAACAACACTCTATTCGTTGACCAAAATAGTTATACAAGGAGAAGCTTTAGAATACGTCGATATTTCTCTTGACTTCATCCGCAATATTAGGACAAAGAATGTTGTTGACGGATCCAATTTCTGGAATATTGCCCCATTCTTAAACAAATACTTTACCTAGTCCAATTCAGTTCTCCTTCCAAAAAAGCACTGAGTTGACACTTCTTCAAGGTGGGATTCCAATCAAGATGAAACACATTTCTCAGTGTCGAAGTTAAGTTCAGCAAAATCTCTCTATCAAAAATGAAAAAGACATTCTTAAGTGTTAGTTAACATTGTGTTCAGGTAAATCACATTATATGAAAATCTCTCGATACTACCTTCAAAAATCTTGACTGAATAATCCTTCGATACAGCGAGATCTGGGGCCTGACCCTCAAAACTAGTCATTCTCGGAGCATGGATTACCATACACGCTTCACGTTGAACCATTTGCAGTTTCTTAATGAAAATTCAACAACGATTGGGAAATCAAATATGATTTATCACCATTAATTAGAAGCTTCATTCAGAATGTCAACTCTATCGAGATTCAAAGACGTGAGGGAGCCAAAATGAACCCTTTGGAACCCTCAATAATGAGAATACTACTCTTGTTTCTGTTCATGATACACAACTTTTGTTATGCATAGTTAAAGGGAGACGATCTCCAATTTCACAAACTAACTCAAATCAAGAATTTATTTGGGACTTTTGTCAAAATTATTATCTTGTTGGTCCAAAGACGCGTAAGAGTTCTTGCGAAATGTGATAAACTAAATGTCCCCGACTCCTCTCTATCCAAACTGCGGCAAGAAGTGAATTCTCGTACTTTGTATTTTCTCTTCACGCCATTAGCAGCCATCCTAATAAAGCCGCTGCACATTGAGAATTGAATAATTTGGTTATTAAGAAAAGTATAGTAAGCATGACTTTAATATCTTGAGATAAACAATATTTGTCCCAATCCTGCAACTTGCAATTGATATGAATCATCCCGTCATTAAGAACTGTACCAAACAAAACTGTTAGAACTTTAAACATTATTCCAAAATGTACCAATTTTTCAATTTAACAATTAACGAATGGGAAACGGAAGCTTGTTTGGTAGAGGGAGAGGGGCTAAAAACATGAATGGAAGGAAGATACTACTTTGCCGATTAAATTAATATCTTGAACTTTTCAAGCTTTTACGAAGACGATTACATACATCAAAATATTTTCTCCTCAAACTTCGATTGTCATTTATAACATTACATTCAATAACACGACAAATAACCCCGTTTTTTATGATAAAACTTTAAAATAGTTTTGTTATTATTCTTTATGATGCGCTGCCTGCTTATCTAAGACTCTCAGTCAATCCATCGTAGATTTCTAACAGGTGACTTCCAAATATTATCTTAAAACCTAACGTATACCAAGCAAGCAGTTAAATACGATTTTCAATACCTTCAATTATGTCTTCATTAACTAATAATAATTTTTCGCTAATACGACAAGCCATCGGATTTAGTGAGACCAATAGACATCTCGAACATCGATTCTTTCAACATTGGAATGCAATCTGGATGTTCATCATTTGGGCAATATGGCCGACAAGGAACAAGAAGGTTTTTGGCAACGAAAATCTGGATGTTGGTAGAATTGTGGAAATAATCAAAGTAAAATCATGGTGTTGGTATAGAGCTAAGCAAGATAATTTCATGTTTTCCTTTATTGATTAGTATTGTTGGCCCCTCGTGTGTATTTCTTAGGCTTCGTGTGATTTCTCTTTGTCTTGCGACTTTTTGTAAATGCGACTTTTTGTAATGGTTTGGAGTACCCCTTATACTCGCGGTTTTTTTTATGTTTGTCTTTGCCTGGTCAATTTTTTTTTGGAATATGTCTTATCACAAAAATAGTTTCAGTTGGAGACTTCAGCCCATCGTCTTCAATTTAAATCATTACTAGCGGGGATTTGTTTGAAAAGAAGAACCAGATGAGCTCTAAATGAATTAAAATGAGTTTCGAATTCTTTTATCAATCTTATCCAAAAATAGTTCATTGCGGTAACTTAAATTTTTAGCAACCATAACCATGAATATCCACAGATTACACACAATATTACCACACTTTTACTGTGTTTACTTGTTTATTTCATCGAAAATGGGTAAGGTTTCAATGCGGTTTCTTCTTACCGAAGACTATGCAACAAGAAATGGAAAAAAAAAGAGAACTGAGAAAAGAATGGGTGGAAACAATCCGAAAAGATATAAATCGTTGTCTTGAACAATTTTCTAAGGCTTTACAGAAAGAAAATGTGCTCATGTATTTGTGCATTGTTTCAGCTTTTGTTCTAAAGCAAAAAACTCTTCTTAATACATAAATGTTATACTACAAGAATTAGACCTCATCTGAGACCGCATATGCTGTCTCAGATGAGGCAAATACGGTCGCAAAAAGGCTTCTGCGACCGCAACACTGTCTCTGTTTCTCGGTCTCGGATGAGGTCGGTCGTTTTTCATCCGAGACCGGTACGCGATCGCAGTTGACCTTACCTGCGACCGCAAAAACTGGTACCGCACCGCTGTCTCAGATACTATTTGGGATCGCCGTACGGTCCCAGAAAGCTGAAGGGGACCCGAGACCGCGACACCGTCCCAGAAACTTGAAGGGTATCTGTACCGCGGCGCGGTCCCAGAAAGTTAAAGCGTATCTGATATCGCGCCGCGGTCTCAGAACCTTGAAGGTCAATTGCAACTGCGGCGCGGTCCGAGATAGTTAAAGATCAATTGAGACTGCAAAGCGGTCTCAGTTAATATTCAAATGTTGGGACCGCAACGCGGTCTCAGATAGTATAAATATTAACTGAGACCGCGCTACGGTGTCTGAGACTCTGCGAACAAAATAAAAAAAAAAACCAATAATAATTTACCGGAATATTATTGGTTTTTTGTACAAATTACATTTAAATAATGTCAACAAAGCATTATACAACAACAAATAAAACTAATAATGAAGAACAATTAATAAAATGAAATGAAAAGACTAATAAAAGAATAAATATTCCAAAAATAAAGAAAGGTAAAAAAAATGAACAAAAAAGCAAATGAAAGATAAATAAATGAAATGGAAAAAGAAGAAGAAAAATAAAGTTTGGGGAAAAGAAAGGAAGAGAAAAGAGAATAGTTTTTTGTTTTGAATTTGGAAACGAAAAGAAGAGAAGAGTTGTTGGTGTTTGGTGTTTTTTTGTTTTGGATTTGAAAAATAAAAATAAGAGAAGAGTTGTTGGTATTGGTGTAAGGGTTTTTGGAAGATTTGTGTTGGTGTTAATCTGAGAGGGTTTTGAAAAAGGAGAGGGTACTGGTGAGTATATATAGAAGATGGGGTGAAAAATTGAATTTTCATGAGAATTCAAATTTTACCTAATAAACCGCCAAAATTTTGAATTTTTTTAGAGCGTAGGAGACCGCAACGCGGTTGCTAAAGGTTTAAAAAAAATGCAAATACGAGTTATTGAGATCGCGTCGTGGTCCCTAATACTTGCATTTGAGACTGCGTCGCAGTCTCTAATAATATTCACTGACCGCAACGCGGTCCCGAATGCACGTATTAGGGACCGTCGTGCGGTCTCAATTACTACTATTTGTGACTGCCACGCGGTCTCAAATGATATTTATACTTCAAAATTGCTTCTTTATGGAATGATCTCAATGTGTTTGTGATTTTAGCAACAAACATCAATACTACATGTGATTGAGGTATAAAATAGTAGATTAAATTCGATCGTGCGAGTTATCAGTGGTGAACTTATTTTATGTTCTATCTACAACTCCTCATCATACACACCTTGTTGATTTGTTATTATGATTTCCTCAACAAATTAAACTATAAGTATCATTAATCGGTTTAATTAGTAGATCATCTTACACATTACTTCTATATCTATATGTATCTATGATTGATATATATATATATATATATATATATATATATATATATATGATCGTTGTCATTAGAAATCGTAAGAATCTTCAAAACGGCTTGTTTCACATATTTAATGCTCGGATTTGTGATGAGACATTGAAATTATGATTGTTTTTACTATTATTTGGATAGTAATCAACTAAACTAACAATGTGGTACCTCGAATCATCGAAAACACGTCACTTTGAAGTATGCATATTATTCGTAACTGCGCGCTGGTCACAAATAATTGCAATTGCAATTGCAACCACAAAGAGGTCTCAATTACTACTATGTGTGACTGCCACTCGATCTCAAATAATATTCATAATTCAAAATCGCTATTTTATGTAACAATCTCAATTCATTGTGATTTTTAGCAACAAGCATCAATACTACATGTGAAATGAACTAATAAATGGTTACAAAACAAGTAATTGATGTATAAAATAGTAGATTGAATGTGATCGAGCGAGTTATAGTTGAGGTGTTGGAATACCAAATATTTGTCTTAAAATAGTTGAGTTGTAGATTTGTCTTAAAATATTTGACAAACCTATATTAAATACAAAATTTTATCATAATTGTTGAACAAAAATATATTGAAATAATATATATCTTTCTCAATTCAAAAATATACTTAAATTGATTTATCTAAATTGTAAAAAAACTATTGTATAATTTAACTAATTGAAATGCACCACCACCCCTTCACCAAAACTACCATCATAAATCCAATTTCTGCACAACAACCAAAACCACCAACCCTATGCAAACACGTATCCTCTAAGTTGAATTCCCATGTCGTCGCTACTCCTTTGGCAGCTCTAACCTAGAGGAAACTTCCCCTAAATCTTTGAGGGGGTGACATCCATTTGAGTCGTGGCATGCACGTAGCAAAGACTGCTAGTCATGCTAATGCTCTTCCGAAATCCGCGGATGAATGAGGAGTTTGTTGTCGCTTTGAACCATAATGCATTACAAGAAAGCAAGAACCAAACTATTTTCGGAAGAATTAAATGAAACACGATGAGTAACCAAATAATGCGCATCATGAAAATAAACTTAATTATTTCCTTATTTTTGCAAATATGACAAGCCACATTTTATCTTATTATTCAAACGTTGGTTTTCCTAATTATGTTAAAGACGCCGTATAACACGACAAGCTGTTATACACATGCTTCTAAAAAGTTTTCACGCATTTATTAGATATTTTAAGAATCTTGAAAACGGCGTATGTTAGATAATTGAGCATGTTTCAGTGAAGTGTTCATAACTATCTCTTAGTTACTCCAATTATATAGCCTAATATGAAAAGCTGAATAATCTATAAGATGTACGATTTGCCGATTAAATTTAAGGGATAAAGCATCAAACCCCCTAACCTATTGGGTGTTTTGCGCTTTGGTCCTTAAACTATGCTTATCAGTGCTTTGCTCCCTAACCTTTAGGGTGTCTGTGCGATTTGGTTCTTTTTTACAGTTCCAATTTTTTGTAGCCAAAATATTTCTCCCTTTGAGGTGTTTTTTTGTCTTTTTGTTTTCACCAACTATCATTTTACATCTAGTACAATACATATGAGTTGGGTAGAGGAGAATATTCCGGCCAAAAATGGTCGAAAATTGCTGAAAATGGGCAAATCCCGTAGTGCCTTCATGGTCTTTTTGTGGCCAAAATATTCCTCCCTTTGAGGTTTTTTTTGCCTTTTTTTTTTAAACAACTACTATTATACATCTAGTACAATACATATGAGTCGGGTAGAGGGGAATATTCCAACCAAAAATGGCCAAAAATTGCCCGAAATGCAAAATAGGACCAAATCGCACAGACACCCTAAAGGTTAGGGAGCAAAGCGCTGATAAACATAATTTAAGGACCAAAGCGCAAAACACCCAATAGGTTAGGGGGTTTGATGCTTTTATCCCATAATTTAATATCTTGAACTTTCAAACTTTTAAGAATATGATGCGTACCACTTTGTTACTATTATGTACAACAATATATTTTCTCTACAAACTTCGCTTGTCATTTATAACATGACGTGCAACCCAAGAAATAACTAATTTTCACGAAAAAACTTTTAAATAGTTTTGTTATTATTTTTTATGACTCGCCGTCAGCTTATCTAAGACTCTTACTCAATTCATCGTAGATTTCTAACTGTTGACCTCCAAATATTAATTTAAAATCAAACATATACCACGTAAGCAGTTAAATTTGATTTTCAATACCTCAAATATGTCTTCATTTATTAATACTAATATTTTGTCTAATTCGACAAGCCATTGAATTTGTGGACACCAATAGACATCTCGAACACCGATTCTTTCAAATTAATTGGAATTTGACATACCACAAGATAAATTGTTACATTTGTCTCGCTAAAGTATTGAAGCATGCATTTTTTGTTTAATTAGAGACACCTTCATTTTATCTCAAATATTTCTCAAGTTTTGTTATCGTAGCACTTGAGAATACCACATATTCGAACTTGCTTACTTTTTTTTTGTGGGCAAAAATAATATATTACCAAAAGAAAATGATACAAAGCGAAGAGTACAACATGTTCTCCAATTTAATTCAAGAGACACATGCCACTAGATTAAATATTTTATTTGACACACAAACCATCTCACAAAAGAAAAACAAAAGCTTTGGTCTTTAACTTTGATCCATATCCAATCCATCACCTTAATATGTTCCACGATTTTTGCAAAATCTGGGTCGATATTATAAAAAATCTTCTTTTTCCTAGCTTTCCACGACGCCCAAATAACTAACGCATAATTAGTTTTCTATTTTATTTTTTGCGTACATAGGAAGGGAAGACCACAGGAGAAATTAAGCAATAACAAGACGAGCATGACGTCATAGAGAAGGTAACTTGCAACGGATAATGGAGGTTTCTCAGGAATCTGCACTCCAAAGGGATGAGAATGGCCGATGTGAGCGAATTTATGTGCCACGATATTGGTTTCTCGATATTCATGGTGAATTTTACAAGAGAGGAGTTCTCTCATAAGTCTGCGACAAGAGGAAATGAGGTTGTGATGAGAATAAAAAATATTAATCTCGTCTTTGAGAAGATGAACAACAACTCTCGAGTCGCATGCCAAAGTGACATGGTGAATTCCGTGCCAAATAGCTTCCAAAAGACCGTAATATACAATGCTCCATTCCTTTCTTGGCTTTTTGCTTGGCCATAGGAAATACTTTCTTAAACCCTGCACGATAATGATAGAAAAACCAAGGCAATTATAGATACTTATCCAGACTCGAGAATACCACATATTCTAACTTGTTCACTATTACACGCCAAAAAGTATAAGCTCTATATCTTTTTTTTTGAACAACAAAGTGAATTTTCTATTTAAACAGGTAGTATAAGAAATACTACCCCAACGAGGATACAATAGTTCAGGTGACTATAAAAACATCACTCCTCCATCTCAACACAAACATTCCAGCAGAGGATGCACACTCCAATCAACAAATAAATAAGCAAAATCTTTCCTTATTACCTTTACCCAACACAACATTCTAATCTTTATAATCTCTATTATCTTGGTACAATTATATTGTTCATTGTTAAAAAGTATAAGCTCCATATCCAACACGAGAAGTAGTAAAGTTTTTGCGAAAGAGTTGGAAAATACTTCAATATTTTTGTTATTTTTCCTACACGACAAGCGCCAACTTATCTAAATTTCTAACCAATCTTAAGTTTCTATTATTGGACTGCTCAAACTAAACATCAATCTTTTAATCGAGAAAACTGGATTTATAATAATTCAGTTACTACTTATTACATTTTCGTTAATACGACAAGCCCTCAAATACTATATTGTCCTCTAATACTAGCTACGAGGCATACAAACTTTTATACCAACTTACGACAAATTTTTATTGTTGAACTCGTATATACTTTCATTATAATAAATAACATTATTTCATAACATCAAATACAGATTTCAAAAAGCTCAAAATCCACCAGCACATTTTTCATAATATTACTTGTCATCGAAATTCAAATAATTGCTATAAAGTCACAAAGCTAAAATCCACAATTTACATTAACTATCGAATAGCCCTTCTTATGCATTTTCTATCCTTAGATAAACAATCCCCCAATCCTTTTTACATCAAACAATCATGATTAAACCGCCTATCTAACCAATTCCTGTGGGTAATTTGATTTTTCCCACAAAACCATGAAAATTGAAAAACGAAAAGTGGTTTTATTAATAAAGTAGGTACGTTGGCTAATACAGCATTCAAAACCCTCAGTCTCACTTCCCACGTATCCACTAAACCATGCCGCCAAGAAAATATATTTTGCCACGTACAGGTCCCACCCAACCCTAGCCCCGCATAGTCAGTCAGACACCACGCCCATCGCCTTCCGCCTCTTTCACTATAAATGTCTCACCCTCACCCTTCCAAATCTCCACACTCAAAATCACAAAACACAACAGTGTAAAAAAAAAAAAAAAAAACACCATTCACTCCTCAATGGCGCCTAAACAAGTAGCACAACCCCCACAACCCACATGCCCACCCCCACCGCCACCACCCCCACCATCAACAAGCAATGGTCAAATTGAGATCAGGTACCGCGGCGTCCGCAAGAGGCCATGGGGCCGCTACGCCGCCGAGATCTGGGACCCTTTCAACAAATGCCGCGTCTGGCTCGGCACCTTTGACACCGCCGAACAGGCGGCCCGTGCTTACGACGAGGCGGCGCGTCGCTTCCGCGGCGACAAGGCGATAACCAATTTCCCCGTTCCTCCTCCGGACCATAACGAAAACTCTTCCCAGTAGAAAATCATATATTTTGTAACATCTTATTTTACTTAATTATCAGATATTACAAAGTACATTTCAGTTATGAATTTCGAATAAAGTATTTTCATAGTTAAAAATAAAAAAGAAAAAAAAAGTGATGATGAACACTGAATTGGGCTTCTGTCACTGAACTCGTAGTTCATTGACACTAATATAATTGTTGTGACTATTTAGTATTCAGATTGAAAGACCAGCTCCATCTAAACTTATTTCTATGTATTTTTATCTACTTCATTTTTTCTTTCCGTCCCTAAGAACTAAAAATTTCTTTAATTCTTTTGTCTCTGGAAATTGTTGTTATTGCCTTATTCGTATTACGATTCCGGGTGCAAAAGGCATTATAAAACTTAATTGTAATTAAAAGTATAAACTTCACATTATATCCAACTTAGAAATCATGGAACACACGCGTTACTGTTCTTTTTATTTTAAAATGTTTAAAAAACGGATTATGTCTAATCAAATCATAATTATGAAAAGATTATGAATATACATAATATGAAAAATATAAATAAAATAAATAATATAGTTATCGTGCCTGCAAAGTTTATATATTAAATTGTTATTCTTGTATGTAGTGTAACTTAATTAAACTAAAATTGTAAAAGTATAATAATCCTAAATTTGGTGTAAATATCAGTTTTTATTTTATAATATGTAATAGTATATAATATAAATAGTTCATCAGTACGTACATAAAAAAGAAATGGATTCTCAATTTTTCGCGTAGTTCTTAGTTACATACATTTTTGCAATCATTAATATTATAAGGTGTGTTCAATATCTTACGCTATTTTTCTTGTATTTGTTACATCTTAGTATATAGAAAATGTTATTTGATATTAAGTTTTTTGTTCCAAATCGTATATAATCCTAAATTTAAAATTTGGTAAGTGATAGAAATTGAAGCTCGTCATTCTTCACTTAAAAGGCCTTGTTAAGTGGAGAAAGAACTTCTCTTTATTAACATTAATCCAAAATCATACCTAAGCGATATGAGATACTATTTCTCAACACGCCTCTTCACGTGTGGCCCGGTAATTATCTTCGGCGCCATCACGTGGTAAAGTCGCGGAGCCCAACATACGTCTTGGGTTGGCTCTGATACCATGATAGAAATTGAAACTCATCATTCTTCACTTAAAATAAAGGCCTTGTTAAGTGGAGGGGGAACTTCTCTTTATTAACATTAATCCAAGACCATACCCAAGTGATGTATGATACTATTTCTCAACAGTAAGTACAAAATGATTTGCAAAGTTTTTTGTTTTTTTATTCTTAAAACACTCAAGAGAGATTTTATATAATCGATACCAAACGGCCAACAAGTCTTAGAAGTCGCTAATCATACTAAAACAAAATAAACTCAAGAGTAAATGTAATTAATCGAGAGTCATAAAACAAACCCGATTCTATTTCTTCTTTCACTAAACACTTCTAAACTATTTATTAGTATGTTTACTCGAATTTCATTAAAAATTTATAAAAGACGATAAACAAACATTCAGGGAAAAGAATATAATTAATCAAAAGTTGTAAAATATACCAGATTCCATTTCTTCTTTCACCAAACGCTTCTAAACTATTTATTAGTATGTTTCCTCGAATTTCATAAAAAACAAAATTACAAAAGACGATAAACAAACTTTCTGTGAAAAAAATGTAACTAATCGAAAGTCGTAAAACAAACCCAATTCTATTTCTTCTTTCAACAAACCCGATTCCATTTTTTCTTTCACCAAACACTTTTTATTAGTATGTTTTCTCGAATTTCATAAAAAATTAAAATTACAAAAGATGATAAACGAACTTTTCTGGAAAAAAATATAATTAATCGAAAGTCGTAAAACAAACCTGATTCTATTTCTTCTTTCACCAAACACTTCTAAACTAGTTAGTAGTATGCTTTCTCGAATTCCATAAAAAAATAAATTACAAAAGACGATAAACGAACTTTTGGGGAAAAAATATAATCATGGACCTGGAAAATAAAGAAACTGTTAGAATCTGCAATATTGCTGTGTTACATGCATTTGTATTATAAATTCATAGCCTAAGTTACACAATATAAAAGGAAGATACAAGAATACAATTAGAACATGGATGAACATATATATATATTCTCCAATTCTCAGGAATTTACAGCTTTTGTAAGTTCAGAACCACTGTGAAAATTCTATGGAAAACTTTTGTGGAACAAACTTTTGATTCTCAGTTGTTCAATTCTTGATGTTTCATTGCACGGTTTCGTTTGTGCATTTGATCGTCATTTAAATTCGCGAATTGAATCAATAATTTCACATGGTATTCTCTGCGTCTGCACTTGTTCTTCGTCTTCTCTGTAAGACATAAATTCTTTGTTTCTACTCATATATTGCGTAGGCAATCATCGCTTCAGAATTGGTACAATTCTTTAAGTTTGATTGTTTCTGTATGCCCTCCAGAATTTTGCGATTTTGACATCACCTGCTTCAATTTTGTGATAATGACAGATAAAACATTACCAATTCTGAGGACCTTCTGTTGCCAAACGAAAAGAAGGCAACAAATGAAATAATGAAGCTCCACTGAGGGAATATGGTTGCATGAGGGGCAGTCTTTAATCAAGGAATAATTAGTGCAGGACCTTGTCCAGTTAAGGTCAAGCTCTTGATATATGAATGCTTTTTACAGTAACAATTTATTAATCACGGCGCAGATACTATAATAATTGACCAAGAAAAATACATGCGAAAAAGCTGCCTTGTCAAAGAGTTGTGCAGGAGAATAAGGAACAGCATTAACTTGACAATATGCGACCGTATTTGGCCTATCGCTACATAATGTCAATATCTCTCCACTTATTGTCGATCCAATGATCTTTAAACCCCCACAGTTTTTCTTGTCAACAGTTAAGAATTTATCTTCAACCCTTTATTGCTGTTATCATCATGTTTCACAACATTATTGGATTAGAAGTCGTTTCTCGACAAAGAGATATCTGAACTCACGACTCTCAAAACGCTCCCATCTTTGTCTTTTGCACTTGCCGAGCTAGTTTTAACCTCGGTGAAAAGTGGGACAGAGGGGAGTTTTGGCGCAGGGTTCATATTCGAGGACAGGACATCAGATTTTGCTTTAATGTCTACCCACTTATTGCTAACCCAATCTTTCGAAGTTCTCAGGTCTTTCCTCTCGACCTCCAACGAAAAATCCTCCCCTGCCATAGAAGGACAACTGAATCAACTCCAGCGCGCATAAAATTTAAAATAAATAAGCAAATGCACTCTACATAGTTCTGGCTACATACCTGGTAAATAAACTTTAAATGTACTGTCGAGAGATGTCTGACATTCAGTTATCACGCCTTCCCACCAACCATCACACCACCATGCATCAACCGCTGCCCCAATCTCAAACTCGGTGTCTGGAAGGTCCTCCTGAGGCCAAGGCCTGATGGTAAAGCGGCCATCACATCTCATGCCCAATTTATCATGATTCGCTACTTTGCATGAATGAACTCGTTCCTATAAATTAGTGGAGAGTGATAAAATAAGATGGACGTTGACTAGAAAATAAAGAAAAAAGTAACATTGCTTGATATAAGATACCTCCAGTTTTTTATTAGGTTCATCAACATCCAAGATATCGATATATTGGACCTTTATAAATTTTGGCGAAAACTGCAAGATTTTGCACCTAAACCAGCATCCTCGCAACCCGCTATCCTGACTAAGAACCTCAATGTTGTCACCCACCTTGAATGATACTTGGTACAAGTGCTCGAGGGAAACAAACTTGGTGTGAATTTTGAGTCGCGGATTCCAGGACCTCTGCACCATATTTTCAGCCATCTAATGCAGAACAAAAGATAAATTTCATCATAAACAAATTGTCATGAAACAGGCAATCTACTAATAATGAATAAAATTCATCCAGCTATAGATGGAAGTATAATTTATAGAAAATAAAATACTTAAGAACCCATGAAGTAAATCCAGTTTCTGGAATAAATAAAAATTGAATCCACTGCAAATGAAAAAAGAATAAGAAGAAGCTAATCAGCAGGGTCCCAATCATGAACACAAGCTATCGAGTTATGAGTTTTCAGACTTGAAAACATTTGCATAGAAATATAGAAGAGAAAACGAACCTTGTGAATTCTTGAACTGAACAACAACGAATAAGTGTATATTCAAAATTGAAATGGGGTTCCCTAGATCAAAGAAAATTCAACACAAATCAACACAAACCATTGATTATATAAAACTTTACTCTTACAAAGCTTAAACACTTAAGCCACGAGAACTACAATGGAATAGAGCAAATTGATTTATAAGTGACCAGAAATGAAGAGTGGAGATGTGTGAATGAGTTGAGGTGGAATGAGTAGGATTGTTTGGTGGCCTTTTGTCTGTTTGTGTAAAATGAGCAACAGAAATTAAGAGAAAGCCAAGTGACATCACAAAACTACACTGGTATTCTGTGTTTGGATAATTTTTTTAGTTAAGATTGGTTTGAATCTATGATGCGCCAACACTGCAA
This sequence comes from Linaria vulgaris, assembly GCA_948329865.1. NCBI lineage: Eukaryota > Viridiplantae > Streptophyta > Magnoliopsida > Lamiales > Plantaginaceae > Linaria > Linaria vulgaris. Next base: position 80,856,309 of record OX415252.1, read on the forward strand.
AAAACTACCCGGTCTGTATCGTGTCATACACACCAATTTATTTTAGAAATGTGTGTTGTAGCAACATAGGTTCATTAGGAGAAGAGCAGAGGACTCTGTTAACTATTATTGCATGAGCAAGAAAGGAAAATTGTGCCTGGACATGTGCTGGTGGGTAAATAATGACATCATCATATTAATGATTTTATAACAATATTCACGTCAACTTATTATATGATGATTCTTGCTGTCCTGTTCTTAAAAATTTGTCTAGATAAATTGCAGATTTGAATTTCTTTAATAAACATAAGAAGCTTGATTTTTCCTAGATATTACGTATCTAAATCAATGTTTTTACAATTTTGATACTGTGCCATTAAAGTACGATTTTTCATGATTATTAATTGCTCCTGATTAATGAAACTGAATTAGTTTATTGGAACGATTTGTTGCAAAATAGTGGTTGATCGAGACAACATAAGTATTGCTAGAATTTAAACACATTTCATAAGCTTTGACTTGAAAGGTAAAAAAAAAATAAAAAATTAAATAATGGCCAAGCCAACAATAATTATCTCTCTGGCAATAACATTGGCCTTTAAATTCTGCCCGTGCTCTTCATCAGGTCCGACATATACATCATCGGCTACCGGCATCTCTTGTTCCTGAAATGGTACAACTGCATTTTTCGCTGCCTCAACTTTGCGAAACTTAGTTCCTCAAAGTGGAAGGTGTTTAGCGCTTGTTACTGAAAGCCGCATGACTTCTGACTATAAGGCGTATTCTGGAGTTGTTACCGCATAGTACAATAACTAATCCAGATAATTTTCACCTTTCTTTTGCTATTATTGTTATTGATCCAGAATGATAATATAGACGGGTTCATAAAAATAGTAGTATTCTTAGTACCTTATGTTGGCAATCGAAAAGCAAGTCAACACATGAAATAGTGAAGCTATATCGAGGGAATATGGTTATTAACTAAAATTAAGTGGCAAACTTGATCATAAATTCTGACACAAGGAAAACATAGTGCAGAATATTGTACAATTAAAATCAATCACTCGATACTATAGTAATTGAGCAAGAGAACGAGACACGAAAAAACTGCGATCTCAACGGTCGAGTTGCACAGGAGAATAAGGAAACAAAGTTAACTTGACCATTTTGAAATATTATTCCTATTGCTACATACCTTGAGTATAAATGTCAAAGTTTCCTTTTACTTTTTGATGGTACACACCTTAACTTTTGCCATGAAGTTCTGAAGCCAAGAAAAAAAAAAAAAAGTTGCACTTCACCTTGACCAGCTTCCTCTTTGTTTCTGATACACCATTTTTTTTTAAAAAAATTTAGTTTCTGCACTGGTTTGAGCTCAGCAGAGTTAGATGAACGTCCACCAAGTCCGATGCTTGTTACTTTTATTTTTAGGCGTATGTTATTCGTCATTTTATCGCTTGACTAAGATCTTTAGGTTCGTTTTATTTAAGATAATCTGCTTGTTAAAACAGGTAATTGTCGCAACAATAAGTAAACAGGAACACAAGGCTTTTTATAGTGGTTCGGTCACAACAGACTTAGTCCACTCGGATTTCGCCTATTAATCAACTCAAGTCTCTTTTCTGTGCTAACAGAACTTACTCACTCAGGATTTATAAGTACTAGTAATCTTGACCCTTCTAATTACATTTCACGTGACACCTTACTAACTTACTTTACTTAAATCTGGAAATCAAGAGTTACGCAAAGACCCTTCGACTCAGTGATTTTTTAGGTTATGAATAAAAAGAATTTTGATTCAAGAAACAAAATAAAATGACTTAGACTCTAAAGATTCTAAGTGCTCTTGGAATTAATCGTTCTTAAGCACCCCTTCTTTGCCTTTGACCTTGCTGCTGCCTTTATAGTGTGCAGCCGTGTGCAAGGTAGTTATACTGACGTCCAACTCGCACCTATCATAAATGTTAGATCTTCCACCGCCATGAAGTCCAACTTGCACAATCTATAAATGTCAGATCTTCCACCGCCATGACGCCGCGTGATAGACAGTTGTAATGGCGTCCAACTTGAGTGGAAGATAAATGTATGTTAGATCTGCTACTGCCATGACGTCTAACTTGTGCAACCCGTAAACATTAGCTCTGCCACCGAGTGGTAGATTGTTGTAATGGCGTCCAAAAAGAACAAAGCTACCATAGCTCAAACCAGTTGCAACAACATTGTAACGTGCAACATAAAAGGCTGCTCCCCCTAACTCATATATCTCCCCCTTGGTGTCACACCCAAATCAAAAAATAATACATGTTCCCTTTTTCATCATCTTCCTCCCCCTTGTGTCATAAATAAATCAAGGGTTGAAAAATGATAGTCGAATTGCATCAAGTATTGAGACACATCATAACGCCTCTCCATCTTCTTGCTTTTCTTAAGAAGACATGTTTTACACACAAAAGACAGGTTTTCGAGAGGAAAAATGCTACATGAGAGTAACAAAAAAATGCCAACTATCAAAGCATGGGAAGGTAACCAAATCCTGGAGAATCCACTTCCCATAAACTTGCGTAATCTTGTCCAGTTTCAGCACTCACTTGCCTTACACGCTAAAGATTATATCACTTTAATATGGTGTAGTGGGGATTTTAATAGTTTCTAATAAAAACGAGTGGACAATATTTATCAACTGACTTTCCATAGATATGTTGGCGCAACAGGGCAGGGAAATTACCTCCATAGGAAAGCCAATTGAGGCAGGTGCCAAAGTGAATGCAACAGCAGCTAAGGCACGTTGGACTTACAAAATTAAGACTAAGTTTTCAAAAATAACACTACTTGACATGTTTGATATGATCAAGTTTGAAAAGTGACTGTCAAAATTCACATGTGCAAAAATGAGATACTACTGATGCAACACTGGTAGCTTTCACTTTGATGCGTTTTTGGATGAGGTAGTTCTTTTTAATGACATGATGCGTGAGATACAAATTGATAGCTTACACACTCACACCTTTTAGGTCAGACAGCTTTTGCACTCATTCATTTTTCTTTTCAAGTGCCAAATAGTGATTCAAGTCACACAAATCTTTTGAGCTTTTTTGAATTTGATCTTGAAGGAAAAGGTGTAGTAAGGTCACAATAAAAACAAGAAAATTAAAAACATGATAGGATGAACATTTGAAAATCATACATTAAATCAATTCATCCACTGTTGCAACAATAAGTTGTTATGACTCACATGTGGCAGATCCCAAGAGATTTTCTATTGGTTTCAAATCTAACTGCATCTAACACCTTAGAAAATATATTACCGAGTTGATTATCAGTCCCCACGTGTTTCATCTCAACGACTTTTCCTTCTAATAAATCACGAAGAAATTATATCGTATCTCTATGCGTTTGGTTCATGAATGCTGAATTAGATATTTGGCAATGTTGATGGCACTAGTATTATCACAAAAGACAGTTATAATATAATACCATAGTCTTTTACCTTGCTTCATCCCCTAGAATTTGAGTGCAACAACTACCTATTTTAACATACTTTGCCTCGGCAATGGACATGGTAATAGAATATTGTTTCTTACCAAACCAGGAGACAAGATTGGTTCCAAAGTAGAAGCAACCCCCAGTAGTGCTTTTCCTGTCATCCGCACATCCAACCCAATCATTCTTCACTATACCTGCTAGATATGGGTTAGTGTCGAAGTTATAACATATACCAAAATCAGTAGTTCTTGAGACATAGCAAATGATGTGCTTGTGTGCTTTAAGATGTGATTCCTTAGAGCATGCTTGATATTGTGCACACACCCCTACGTTGAAACATATATTCGGTCTTCTTGTTGTTAAGTACATAAGGCTCCCAATCATGCTCATGTACAAACTAGGATCCACATTGTTCCAACTATCATCTGTTGAGAGACAATCCGTAGTACCCATAGATTTTTTCATGGTTTTTGCACTTTCCAATCCAAAGCGCTTCACCAAGTTCTTGGCATATTCGTTTTGTAAGATAAATATCCCATCCTTTCCTTGTTTAACCTGCAAGACAAGGAAGTAAGTTAGTTCTACAACCAAAGTCATTTCAAACTCAGATTCCATCACATTGATGAACTATTGCAACTCTCTACCAGAAATTGAACCAAACACAATGTCGCCGACATATATTTGAGCAATGATGAGACAATTGTTCAATCTTTAAATAAGCAGAGTTTTATCAACCCTACCTCTTGAGTAACCTTTGTCTAACATGTGTTGAGTTAAACGTTCATACCATGATCATAGTGCTTGGTTAAGACCATACAAGGCTTTCTTAAGCCTAAGTACGTGTTGAGACATGTGAGGATCCACGAATCCTTTAGGTAGCTCAACATCATAGACTTCCTAATGAGAAATCCATTTAGGAATGCACTTTTCACATCCATATGAAATAATTTGAAACGCAAAAGACAAGTCTTTCAACAGGAGCAAATGTTTCATCAAAATCTATTCCCCCAATTTGAGTGTCCCTTGTGCAACTAGCCTAACTTAGCTTCTAACAACATTACCAAGTTCATCGGTTTACTTTTGTATATCCAATTGGTTCAAATAATATTGGTGTTGTTTGGTCTTGGCACCAGTTCCCACACATCATTTTGTTCAAACTGGTTTAACACTTCCTACATAGCACTTATCCAAGCTTCTTCAAGTAGAGCTTCCTTAATACTATTTGGTTCAATCTTAGAAGTATAGCATACACAATTAATCTTTTCATCATACCTTCTTTTGAGTATGTTCCTTATTCGTATATCTTCATTGACATCACCAATAACTGCAGAAACATGGTGATTCTTTTTCACTCTTGAAGATGGTTCTCTTGGAGTTTGATCATAATGTTTTCTTCTAGTGATTCACCAGCATCAGGTACATCTTTTGTTTTTGTCTCAATAGGGGCAGGTGCAACAACTTCTGGTGTGACAGTTGTCCTTCTAGATTGGACCTCATCATCAACATCTTGTCCATCAACAAGTTTGGAAATCTCAACTTCTGTAGAGGTAACAACAAAATCCTTAGAATCATCAAACTCAATATTAGAAGAATCAATAACACATTGTGTTATCATATTATACACATGATATGTCATGCTTTTGCAAGAGTATCCAAAAAATATTCCAAGGCCACACTTGGATTGAAACTTTGCTCTTTGTTCCATGTCATTAAGAACATAACAGGTACAACCAAAAACATGAAAGTGATGAACACTTGGTTTCTTACCTTTTCAGATTTCATATATTGTCTTATTAGTACTTGGACGAAGATATGACATGTTAATGATGTAACATGATGTGTTGACAGCCTCCGCCCAAAACCAAATTGTCAGCCTTTTGAGTTGAGCATGACTCTTGCCATCTCAAGGAGAGTTCGATTCTTCCTTTCTGCAACTCCGTCTGCTGAGGTGTGATTGGAGCTGAAATTTCATGAAAATTGCAAAAAGAGGTAAACAAAGAGTTTTCAATTTCCTCACCGTAATCACTTCTAATTCTTTTGACTTTCAGGTCTTTTTCTGTCCCAACAGTATCGTATAAAACTTTGATAGCATTAAAAGCCTCACTTTTATCTCTAATGAATGTGACCCAGGTGAGTCTATAATAATCATCTACACAAACAAAAATGTATAGCTAACCACTAAAGCTTTTCTTCTGAATTGGTCCAACAAGGTCCATGTGAAGGAGTTCAAGCATTCTTGAGGAGGGTGTATGATCTAACAAAATGAGGTTCTTCTTCTTCTGTTTTTCATGCATGCAAGACTTATACTTTCCTTCAGGACTTGTCCCAACATTAGGTATTCCCTTTACAATCTGTGCACTGGCAAGTTTTGACAGTGTTCTGTAGTTAATGTGTCCAATCCTCTGGTGCCACAGTTCATACTGTGAGTTAACACCAATGTTGCATACTACCATATTTGATGGTATGTCGCATTTGTTGAGTGTATAACAGTTGTCTGTATTTCTAAGACCCTATATAGTACACATTTGAAATCATTGTTGATGACTTCACAATTATTTTTTGTGAACAACGCAAACAAATCATGGTCACACAGTTGGCTGATACTAAGGAGGTTTGCATGTAATCCATCAACGTGGAACACATTTTTAAACTATGGGAACCCATCGACATTCAAGGTGTGTCGTCCAATAATCTTTCATGTGGTCCCATTTTGAAGCAGTACGTTTCCTCTCATGTAGGGACAAATTTGCTTAATATGTTCTTCTTTCCAGTTATGTGACGAGAACATTCGCTGTCAAAGAACCATGAGTTATTAGAAAATAAAGAAAGAGATTGAAACTGAAAAAATACTTAAAACTGGAACATTCAACCCAAATATGCTTCTTAGAGACAAGCTTAGGTGTCGCGACAGGTACTATCAGAACTAGTCTTCCAAGAGTTGCTACTAAGTTCCTTTTTCCTCTTTTTACTGATCTGACAGGTCCTTGGTTCCATCTTTGTGGTGACAGATTGTCCCACAGCTGGTAGAAACTGGTACAAATCTTTGAACATTAGTACAAAAGGACTTATTGGTGAATTGTTGTTTTATACCAGAGTATCGCCTAGAGACTGGGGGCTAATGATTTCCAGATTGTATTCCAAAGTTCTCTTCTGGATGCACATAGTATAATTCATTGCCTCTTCTCTATTTTGATTGGTTGGAATCCTGCTGGAGACTCTTGGACTTCCCTTGATGGGTTGATCGTTGAGAATGTGCGTAAGTAGGAGCCTCTCGCGACTATGTTAGTGATCCATGTGATGGCTGACCATTGAATCATATGCCTGCACGGTCTGACCCTGGACGTTTAGCCTCGAGTACCTCATCAAACATTATCGTTCAAGAACTGAGCAATTTCATATTATTTTTGACAGCATCAAGATTACTCAGGGAATCCGCAAGCTTCTGTTGAGCATTATTGGCCACATTCTTGGCATGCTCTCGTTCTTTGCAGATGGAATCATTTTTCTTTAGCAAAATTTCAATTTTCTTCTCAAGATTCATTTTGATAGAATCACTATGTTTCATTTGTGTCTGTAGCTTGAGATTTCTCTTAATGATTGCTTCACATTTTGCAAAGGTGTCATTAATATCGTCTTGACTTACAACAAGTGACTCTTCTCTTACTAATTCAGTATCAGATTCTGTTAAAGGGGCTATTGCGGCAGCGGGTGTCTTAACAGGTGAGCATGCTTGAGCAATTTTGACTGTTAAGGCAACATCATATCTTTCTTCTTCTTCGTTGTTATCAGATTCATCATCACTCCAAGTTGAGACAAATTCTAGGTTCTTATTCTTATCAAGGAGATTTCCGCAATATGCACGAATGTGACCCAATTGGCATTTTCTGCATTGAATACTTTTTTGTTTCTCTCTAACTTCAAGATCATTAACAGCGGAGAAATTTTTATTAAAATCAGAGTTGGATGAACTAGGAAGGGAAAATTTACCTTAATTATTGAACGTGTTCATCTTCTTGAAGTGTTTTGTCAAGAGTTCCATAGATTGGAGCAACTCAGTTGTTTGGTTATTCTGAGGCAAGGGTTGAGCAGTTGACTGAAGTGTCTAACTTTTAGACACACTACCTTTTTCCTGTTTCAACTTCATTTCATAAGTTGTCATGGATCCCATAAGAATTTCAAGGGGCATATTGTTTGTGTTCTTTGCATCTTCTATTGCTTCCACTTTCATTGCAAACTTGGTGGGAAAAGATCTAAGTGTCTTGTGGACAAGTTTTGAATCATCATACTCTTCACTAAGTAGTGCAGTCTTTGTTGCCATACGTCATAGTTTTGCATTATATTGGGCAATTGTCTCATTATCATGGATCTTCATATTCTCAAATTGAGTGGTTAGCAGTTGTAACTTCGGCCTGCAAACTCTTAATGTACCTTCGTGAGCAACACGAATGATATTCCATGCATCTTTAGGAGTAACACAACCAGAAATAGTATTATATTGATTCATGTCTACATCACTTAAAATAGTGTTTAATGCAATAGAATTTTTTTCAGCAAGAAGATTTTTTCTGATCTGTCCAATTGAGTTCATCTTTAACCTTACCATCTGTGTCAACAAGTGGGGACCAATCTCTTAGGATTTTTTTCCAAGCTTTCTGGTCTTGCTGTTTGATAAAGTACGTGACTCTGTTCTTCAAACAGAAGTAATTGGTGCTCGTAAGCATTGGTGGCTTGTTTGTGGATAACCGTTCTTTGATTACTGCCATCCCTGCAAAAAAAAAAAACTTATATTCCAGAATCTCACTAAAAACGTTAGTGACAAGCTCTTGATGCCAATTGTAAGATCTTTAGGTACGTTTTACTTAGGATAATTTTTATGCTAAAATAGGTAATTGTCGCAACAAGAAGTAAAACAGGAAAACAAGATTTTTTATAGTGACTCGAGTACAACAGACCTAGTCCACTCGGCTTTCGCCTATAAATCAACTCAAGTCTCTTTTCTATTAACATATAACTTAGTCACTCCGAATTTATAACTACTAGTAATTTAGACTCCATCTAATTACCTTCATATTACCTGTCGTGACACCATACTAACTTGCTTTACTTGAATCTGGAAATCAAGAGTTACACGAAGACCCTTGGACTAAATGATTTCGTAAGTAATGAATAAATGGAGTTTTGACAGGATTAAAAACATTGATGTCCAATAAATACCTGATCTGTCAGAATCTCAATAATGCTCTTTTCGATTTCGACATGATTAGTGCAGGTAAGGAAAACAAAATAATATTTTCGAAAATAACCTATTGCGACAAGATCGTTTAAACTTGAAAAATAGTCGTATCAACTTTATTTCCTTAAATATCCCAGTATGATAGGATCCATTCACACAAGATAATACTTAAAAAATAATTAATCTCAAAATATAATCAATTTTAATAATCATTTCCATGAAACTAATTAGACCAAAAATCAATCATAACGCACATCATCAAAAGAGTTTTTAAACCTTTTGGAAAAATGAATCTTCACACTCTAACCCAATAAATAAATATCTACAAAAGCATTCAAATTCTACAAATTTCCAATTTAATTTTTGTTTCTACACCATATAAAAATAAAACCAATAGCATAAGCACTACAAGATTCAAGGGTTTTTAGGGACCGCCAGGGCGACCTTGTTCACATCTAACATCAAAACTAACAATTTAATCAAAACTACTAACACTTTGATCAAAACTAACACACTTTAATGAACTACTAACATCTAAACTAACAATTTAATCAAAACTACTAACACTTTGATCAAAACTAACACACTTTAATGAACTACTAACATCTAAACTAACAATTAAATCAAAACTACTAACACTTTAATCAAAACTAACACACTTGAATTAACTACTAACATCTAAACCAACAATTTACTCAAAACTACTAACACTTTAATAATAAAAAAAAACACACTTTGATTACTACTAACATCTAAACTAACACTTTAATCAAAACTAACATCTAAACTAACAATTTAAGCAAGACTAACACACTTTAATTAACTACTAACATCTAAACTAACAATTTAATCAAAACTAACACACTTTAATTAACTACTGACATCTAAACTAACAATATAATCAAGTCTTTCACACTTTAATTAACTATTAAATGGAGGAGTAGCTCGGAAACGGAGGGAGCGGTCGCAGATGAGCGACCTTGTGGATGTCGCGGTCGGCGGTCGGAAGGAAGGGGCGGCCGTGTGGCTGTCGCGGTCGCGGTTGGCGGTCGGGAGGGGCGGGGCGACCTTGTGGCGGTCGCCTTTTGAGTTTTGGGGAGGGGAGAGTGGGCCGGCGTGGGTGCATGGTCCGCGTTTTGAGAGGGGGTTGGGTGTGTGTATGTGTGTGAGAACAAGAAAGAAAAATGAGAGAGAGAGAGAGAGAGAGAGAGAGAGAGAGAGAGGGATGCCAAGGGTTTAAATACCCTTGGCTTGTGCGGTCGCCAAAAACCTAAAAATTGGGCCCATTTTTCTGGGCCCAATTTTTTTTCGACCAAACTGGGCAAATATCCGCGGCCCAACGACGGGATTATTCCCTCCATTGGACCGGGGACCGCTTTTGTGAATTGAAATAAAGATTGAATCTTTGTGTAAAATCAAAAACGGGGTTCCCTGTTTAAGACAACATTAACAACAATCAACACAAATGAAGCAGCACTTAAGAACCAAAAATTAAACCTTGAAAAAAAGAAAAATTACAGTAGAGCAAAGGATTCGTAAGTGACTTGAAAAGAAGTAAGGTGTGTGCCGTTGAGGAGGTAATACAAAAAAACGACAAAAATAAGGGTACAAGGTTTGGTGGCAGCTTTGGGGGATTTTCGACTTTTTGGTCCTTTATAATAACCACCTTTATAAATTAGACATTTATAGAAAAATTGGTCTTTTTTGGTCTTTTATAGTGTTCTTGTTCTTTTGCAGTAAAATGACTATTTCTCCCTTACTTTTGGCATGTGATGTGCACAAGGCCTCCAATTCAACTGTTTTCCTTAGTTTGACCTCCAATATTTTGAGTTATTATATTTGCACCCCCAAAATATAATAATAAATATTTTCAACAATTACTTAAAAAAATCCTATTATTTTTTTGGGATAAAAGTATCAAACTCCCTGTACTATAACGACTTTTGGGCACTACACCCGAACTTTGTAAATAAGCACTTTGCCCCCTAACCTTCGCCAACCTATTCGAGTTGCCCCCCGACAATTTTCCGACAAAAAAATTGCTGGAATTTATTTTTTTTCATAGTCTTTTTCTGGTCGAGACGATTTCGGTAGTGGTGACGGTTTAGCAAAATTCAAAGTCGTCACACGAAAAATATAGTTTTAATTCAATAAATTTCCAGAAAATGTGAATAACACCTTCAAATGTTCTTTATAGATTCCGGTAATTCGACGAATTAAAACTTAATTTCTCGTATATTGGCTTTGAATTTTTCGGTTAACACCACCTGAACCGTCTCTATGCGGAGAAGATTGAGTACAACTCTAAGAATTCTGGCAAAAATTTTCGGTAACCCGCCACTATACCGCCGCAGATTGTCGAAAATTTTTTGCTGAACTTTTTTATTCAAATCGACTTTCCACTCATCGAGACGGTTCTGGTGGTGGTGACGGTATCGTAAAATTCAAAGTTATTACACGAAAAATATAATTTTAATTCGATAAATTTCCAGAAAATGTGAAGAACACCTTCAAGTGTTCTTTATAATTTCTGGAAACTCGACGAACTAAAACAAAATTTTCTGTGTAGTAACTTTGAATTTGACGATACCATCACCACTAACGGAACTGTCTCAACGAGAATAATATTCTAAAAAAATTAAAAATTTCGGCGATTTTTTGGTCGGCAAGTTGTCGGGGGCAACTCGAACAGGTTGTCGAAGGTTAAGGGGTAAAGTACTTATTTTCAAAGTTCGGGGGTAGTGCCCGAAAGTAGTTATAGTACAGGAGTTTTGATGCTTTTACCCATATTTGTTTTTTTCAATTAAATCTGAGATAATTACCAAAAGTAACACTCTTATCGCTAAATTTTATATTGAAAAATCAAAAAATTAATTCCTTTATCACCAAAAACTATAGAATTTTATTTGTTATAAGTTACTCATTAAAAAATATTATATATTATAAAATTTAGTTTTATAATCTCAACTAATGTTTTGCTTTTCATTCTCCCTTTTTTAAGAGAGATTCCCAAAACATTAAAAATTAGTGAAACCTAAATTTTAATTACTTAAATATATTTTAAAGAGTTTATTTTTTATTTTATAATTTAAGTTCAAGTAATAATAGTTTCTTTTAATAATTATTATAGGAAAAAATATGTCATTTGGATTATTTATTTATTACTACAAATATTTTTAAGTAATACGAGCAATGTTTTTTTAACTAAAAACCTAAATTTTGATTAAATAAAATTATTGCATTTTTTTTTGCAATCTCTTTTAATGTAAAATTTAGTGAAAACAAAGTTATTAAAGAGATTATAAATTTGCATTTTAAAATTTATACATATCATTATAAGTGGTTTGTATATAAATGTTATATGATAGGAGTATTACTTTTGGTGATTATCTCGAATTTAATTAAATTGAATAATAATAATAATAGTCTTTTTTTTAATGTTAAAAATAGTTATTATTAAGTTTGGGGGTGCAAATATAATAACTCAAATGATTAGAGGTCAAATTGAGAGGAAAAACTTAGAGGTCAGGTGCATATCACATGCGAATCGAGGGTAAAATAGTCATTTCACCCCGAAAGGACCAAGCATGACATTATAAAAGACCAAAAACGACTCATCTTTCTATAAATTACTAATTTTGAAAGGTGATTACGATAGAGTACCAAATAGTCAAAAATCCCTAGCTTTCGAGGTTTATGTAGTAAATGAAAATGGCCAAGTTACACGACCACTGTGTATTTGTTGGGTCCTTTTCTTATGAGTATTTTGGTGAGAAATGAGTAGTAGCTTTCTTATGTTAAAGGAAAATAAAATAATAAGTGAATAGAATAGAAAACAAGTGGACTAAGTAGAATCGACAAATTAAAGAAATAATGCCTATAGCTAGAGCGAGTTTTGGCGGGGTGTTCAGAGTTGAGACCAAAAATTCAAAAAGGGTGGTATTTAGTATTTACCGTCGCCCACCGTAATTCAGATATGAAAAATCAAAATTAGGAATATATTTAGTGATTTTGTTTAAAGAAATCCACCTCAATATTTTTTAATTTTATTCTGTCTTTTGTGGTCTGGTTGTTAATTAAACATTATTGAGTATATTAAGGGTTCAAAAGACAAATGGGGTTTAAGAATTTTATTGCGAAGCCGCCAGATTGCAGAAATATATTGGTTGGCTATTAATAATTTTTTTAATTTGATTATTTAATGACTTTGATAATTGTAACATCTCAATAACCTTTCATCTGGATGTTGTTAGCTATTTAGGGCCTGTCAAATTAGTAAGGTTTTGTTAATCCTATTCGCGTTTACAGTAAAATCTTGAATGTGTGCCTCGCCATAGCCCATAGATGACTTCATACCATCAACATATTGAACCTTAAACTAGTTCAGTGTAGGCCTGTCAAACCCTACCCTACCCTGAAAATGAACTTAGAGTTTAGACTCTTATATATATACCCTGAACTTATGGTAATTTTAGTTTAGAGTATGGACCGAGACCTTACCATGTAACTTCCTCTAAAAAGTTCATTATAATCAAATTTTTTTTATAGGTCATTATAATCACCTTAAACGTGCTATTTTTTCCTCAATTTATTTTTTGTGAATGTTACGAGATTTGCTATCGACAGAAAAAATAAAATTTGACGCGATAGGAATTTGTGAACGGGTCTAGTAAGACCCTTACCCATTTAACAGGATAGGGTCTAGTCCATTTACGGTCCAAATATTAGGGTCCAACTAGGGTCTAGATTTGGGTAGGGTATGGGTCTTCCACAATAGAAATCAAAGGGTTTCTATCAGGGAATGGGAAGGGTTTGGGTAAAACCCTACCCATTGACATGCATAGTTCATTGTCTTCCCTACCTCGGAGTCCCACTGTTTGAGCGCAATCAATGCACTTAATGACTAGTATATTGTAGGTTAATCAACGATACTTTTTGTAACGACCCTAAAATTTGGAAGAGAACAATCAATTTCAATATTTTCAGTTGAGTCCCTAAACTATTAAAAATATCATTTTGACCCCAAATAGTTTTAAAGATTTGCATCTTAGTCCTAGATTTAATGACCGGTTCATGGTAGTCTTCTGTACACTTGATTTATTCTTAAATTAGCTTTTCAAGTCCTAAGTTATAGTTATTATTTGACATTAGCATAAATGGCTAAATATTTTTGTTATTTATATAAATATGTTTATAAAACTTTATCTTATTATTATGGTTAAATATTAATCTAACATAGTTATTAAGTTTTAAATTATTTGAGATGAACATCTGACCTAAAATCACATGCCATGATATGATAAGATGTATTGATAAATAAATATATATATATATATATATGATATGGGCATTTCCCGCATATTAGGCCAGGCCCAAACAAGGCCCATATTGGACTATATCGAGGATCATATTCGATGTCATATCGATAATAATCACCGATATGTTACTGTGGTCCCCGGATCCCGAGGTCTATAAATACGCGATGCCCGGATCCCAAAAGGGCAATTATTATCCCTCAGCTACCACGCGTCATATCAAAATACATCACCGATATCACTTTCGATATCTTATTCGATATCGGGACTACCACGTGCACATGTGACACGTCATACCACCTCATCACCGATATCACATCGGGGGCATCCTCGACATCACATCGAAGGCAATCACCGACGTTCGTTCGATCTATTTACCGATATTCCACTCCCATCCAAGCATCGACGCGTAGGTCCGAGGTGTTCCGGACCAAGCCTACACGAGACACGTAGTGTAGGTCTGATTTGAGATAGGCTCGTTCTATTGCTAGACTACTCACTTGTAACCAACACTCGCATATATATATAACGATCTATTGTCAAATCAGTGGCGCCATCTGTGGGAACACCAATTCCCGGACAAGGACGCCGAGATGCAAGGAAGGAGGACCCGATCCGAATTTAACGGAGTTGTGACTAGGGGCGCCAGGATGGAGGACACACAACCCCCTCAACACCCAACTGACCAAGAACAGACATTGGCTCAAGCCGAGGTGGAGCTTCCTCCACCGCATAACGAGCCTCAACGAAGGCGCGGGCCCGAGAGACCGCCGCGAGCCGCAAATGCAGGTATGTCCTTTGTTGCACCAAGTACGTCGGGACTAGAGACGGAGGCCCCGCCCATTGAGAACCCCGCAGCAGACGTTCTAGTGACCGAGACGCCAAATGCGGATTTTTCCGGCCTGGAGGAGAGAATGCCCGCGGGACAAAACACCTTTCACCCCGCTGCCATAACCTCAGAGATGCAAGCACAGATCAACGCCACGGTAAGAGCGGTGCTGGATTCCACATTGGAGACCTTGCTTCCACGACTAGTGGAGCATAGGGCAAAGGACATTCGGGCGAGGCCCCATGAATCCGGAGCGGGTGAAGGACAGACAAGGAAAGGATATAAGGAACAGGAGGATACAGAGGACTCTTTCAGAGAGATATCGCCCGCAGCTTACGACAGGACGGAGAGACGGGGCCCCGAAGTCCTGGATCGAGAGGTAGCGAGGAAGATGGAACGGCTTGACCGCGAGAGGGTGGAAGTAATCCGGAGAATGGAACGCGGTCCTGACCGGGCCGAGATCAATGGTTCAAAAAATGAGGATGCAGAGATACTGCGAGTAATTTCAAGGAGGATGGAACAGCTAGACCGCGAGAGGGCGAAGTTAGCAAGGAAGGTGACTCAGAGTCATGGGAAGGGTCGCAGTAGGACCCCGTTTTCAGATGAGATAGAGGCAGAGGTACTACACAGAGGAGACAAGATTCCAACCATAAAACCGTATGATGGGAAGAGTGACCCGAGAGATCACACCCACACCGTGGAGAGTCTATTGAACGTACAAGATCTTTCCGAGGGTATTAAGGCAAAAATAATGGCGACAACACTGATTGGAGCAGCATTAGACTTGTTTAACAGAATCGAAGTAGGATCTATTTTGAGCTTCGAGCAGATGAAGGAGAGATTGGAGAACCACTTTTCCAGTCAGAAACGAATGAAGACAAGCATGTACCATCTGGAAGCGTTGAAACAGAAAGAGAGAGAAACTCTCGACGAATTCATGAGCAAATTCAATGAGGAGCTACTGAAGGTGGACAACCCCTATGGGGGACAAGTGCTGCAGACCCTGTTCAGGGCAACGACGCACAACAGATTCGCCAAAGAGTTGATCAAGCTCGCAGAACCTACCATCAATCGGATAAACGAGTTGGCGCATACTGTGATCTACGAAGATGCGATGATGGCAGCCAAGTTTAGACCCCAGGAATCCGGCCGAGAAAGGGGTAGAGAGCTATGGAACATGAACAGGGGAGGAAGAGACAGGTCCCCAAAGAGATATACCCCCATCAATCGGGACATTCGAACTATCTTTGCCGTTGCGCAAAGCAGGAATTGGCTAAGTGCGCCTCGAAAAATCAAGGAGACGGATTTCACCAAGAAATCTAGACGCTACTGCGAGTATCACCGCCAAAAAGGCCATGACACGAACGACTGCTATGACCTGAAGGATGAGATTGAGAGACTGATTAAGGACGCAAGATTGATAGAATTTGTTAAGGCGAGTGGGCAGTACGCTGAATCAAGAGAACGGTCCCAATCCCTAAGAAGGGAGGGCCTAAAGGCGATTGAAAGTGGACAAGGACGCAATGCGATAACTAGTGCGCCTTCGAGGGGGGTCATCAATGTGATCAGCGGTGGTACCGCAGGAGCGGATTCCACCAACCAGAGGAAGAAGATAACTCGTGGATTGAACGAGGACCGATTCGTTGGATTTACAACGTTGATTGAGGAGCTCCCTGACGAGGTTATCACGTTTTCCGGCAGGGACCTCTTGGATCTCAGCCCCGAGGCCGTCAGGCAGGCGAGCTCGACTGCCCCTTGTTGTTCTGCTTGATATCGCTAACTACGCTGTACACAAGGTACTTATAGACAATGGTAGCTCCACCAACATTATGTTTGCGCATGCTTTGGAGAAGATGGCACTCGGCCACCACGCAGTTGAACAGGTCCGTACGCCATTGGTAGGGTTTGGTGGAGCAGAGACAATTCCCCTAGGGCAAGTGAACCTTCCCACATCATTCGGACAAGAACCGTACATGCGAACTATTAATGTTCAATACACAATCGTGGACCAACCATTTACATACAATGTCATAATCAGCATGCCGGCCCTGAACGCGATAAGTGCCGTGGTATCCACATTCCATCAGAAGATGAAGTTCCCAGCATGAGGGGAGGGGGGGGTCGGAGAAGTGGTCGCCAACCAGGAGGAAGTTTGGTTCTGCTACATTACTTCTCTTACGTTGCCAAGAATTAGAGAAGCGGAGGAAGAAGCAATCGGACCAAATCAGGATCGGCAAGCTATGGAGTGATCACCATGATGAACACAGGACAATATTTTAGATTTCAGTAGTTTTTAAATTACGCTTGAACATTGAAAACATTGCCCCATCGCGGGTTAAATTGTAAACCAAAAATAGTGGGAAACTACGCCGGTCTGATTCCCCACTCAACGGGATACGTAGGCGGGTTAGGTTTACCTAGCCCTCGATCGTTATCTCTTATTTTGCCCCTTCGTGGGTCGGCATGTAACTTAAAACAGGGGGAACTACGCCGGTCTGATTCCCCATGCAACGGGATATATAGGCGGGCTGGGTTTACCTGGCCTTCGACCGTTATCCGTTACTACCTTTTTATTTGTTGCTTGGCACAATCTCGTATTTGATGTAGGGATATGTCCTAAGCGGACATTATAGAAGTGCAGAGAATGGCAAAAACAATTGGGGAATGTACCCCTAGATATGTATTTAACACATCGCCCTCTTACAGGTACAAACAGGTACAACAGGTACAAACATGTACAACATGCACGATAGAGCACAACGGAAACACTATTTCTTGTGTAAAACTGATATTCCCAGATTGAGGGAACATCCCTCAAATAACACATGCACATAATTTCGTGCTTTCATATTAGCTTTTGTTTCGAAAATCTTTCTTGTCTATGATGTTTTGCAGGGCTTAATGACCTACATATTCAACGACAGAGTCACCAAGAGACATAGTCGAAAAGACAATGAAAAGCCTCGCCTACAAAATCCCTTGTGATAACATGGTCGATCAAAAACAATTCAACAGGTAGCGGGTTCCCTATGATAACGGGATGCGCCCCTACCCTAAAAAATATCTCCTGTGATAACGGGGTCGATCAAAAATAATTCCACAGGTAGCGAGTTCCCTGTGATAACGGGATGCGCCCCTACCCTCAAAAATATCCCCTGTGATAACGGGGTCGATCAAAAACAATTCAACAGGTAGCGGGTTCCCTGTGATAACGGGATGCGCCCCTACCCTCAAAAATATCAATTGTGATAACGGGGTCGATCAAAAGCATTTCAACAGGTAGCGGGTTCCCTATGATAACGGGACGCACCTCTACCCTCAAAGACATCCCTGTGATAACGGGGTCGATCAAAAACAATTCAACAAGTAGCGGGTTCCCTGTGATAACGGGATGCGCCTCTACCCTCAAAAATATCCCCTGTGATAACGGGGTCGATTCAAGAAAAGAGTCCCTGTGATAATGGGGTCGGTTCAAGAGAAATTCCCTGTGATAACGGGGCTAGTCCAAGAAGAAATTCCCTGTGATAACCAGGTCAATTCAAGAAAAAATTCTCTGTGATAACGGGGCCAATTCAAGAAAAAATTCCATGTGATAACGGGGTCGATTCAAGAAAATTTCCCTGTGATAATGGGGTCGGTTCAAGAAAAAATTCTCTGTGATAACGGGGCCAGTCCAAGTAGAAATTCCCTGTGATAACGGGGTCGATTCAAGAAAAAATTCCCTGTAATAACGGGGCCAGTCCAAGAAGAAATTCTCTGTGATAATGGGGTCGATTTAAGAAAAAATTCCCTGTAATAACGGGGCCCATCCAAAAAAGAATCCCATGTGATAACGGGGTCGACAATAAACAGTGCAACAACAGCAGTTCCCCTATGACAGTGGGTCGTACTTTAAAGAACGGAAACAGAGGCACCCTCATGCAATAACCGTGATTACTCGACATAATCCGGTATGACCGATAGGTGACATAACAAGGAGAAGCAGCAATAACACGAGCAATCATACCATGGATTATGTATGAACAAATATATATTAGGACACGCAGAAAAGATCGATTGAATTAACAGGTAAAACTATGAATCATATTACAAGAGGCAACTGCGCTGAAAGAAAAAATACAGACTCTTAGACTCTCAACCAGGATAACGAGGGGCCACTTTCATGTGTATTAACGCCAAACTCTTCTGCTCGACGATCTCGCGGTACTCTGCCTCCACTTCTAAATCTTCGTCGTCATCGTCGGAGTCCTCAAGAAATTCCCCGTCCGGCCCCTTCAAAGGATTTATGGCCGAAGGGTCGTAACCATCCTTAAAACCGCCTTCCAGCTGAATTTGACCTATGATAGAGGCCTTGGCTTCCTCCCGCTCCAGCAAGCCCCGCTCATCACATATCATCTTGTACGACCAACTCAGAAGGAACTATTTGGCCGCACTGGTCAGTTGGCTTTTGCTCAGCGTCATGCTCCGCATGTGCCTTTCAGCCTGGGCTAATTGGTCCTTCAGAATGGCGACCTCAGCTTCAAGTGCCTCCCGACGAGATGCTTCTTGACCAGCGATAAGTCGAGACTCATTGAGCTCTTTGATCAACCTTTTATTATCATCTAACAGGCCTCCCACATTAGTCTCGCTGGCCTTCAGGATATCCATGGCCTCGTCTCTCTCATGTTGGAGCTGTACAGCAGCAACAAGATCGTATTCGCCTAGTTTCTCAAGCAAACCATTGGTAACTCGGAGCGAGTCGGCGTGATCTGCTTGACCCTTAATGGCCATCGTCAAGAAACCTCTCAGAAAACCAGCCACCTGCACGTCCACAATAAGGACTTGATCGCTCATACAAATGAAAACCCAAAGGAAATACACAGTGAATGGCATAAAGACTACTTACAGAGCGAAAGACACCACTATAATCTCCACTTGAACTACCCTCTTCTTTCCTTCTCTTTCGCCCCATGGACGTCCCAACATCAACATCAGGTTGAGATTGCGAAGCATTACCCACCCTGGCAGTATTTGCACTCGAGGAGGGCACAGATTTCTTCGCATTCTTGCGCACGCCCTCACGACCCCTCTTCTTGACGAGTGGAGGTGCGTCATTTGTAGCGGTTTCGGCCCCCGGCTGTCTGCGTTCCGCTATCGCATCCAGACTACACTACTCCACCAGCTCGACTGCGAAACACGTAAAATAGAGGATCAAGAAATAAATCGAGGGGAAGATATCAAGTTACAAGATATAACACTTATCGAGCGTAGAGGGACTGTTATACCGCATGAGAGATATCCCACTTCTTCGCAAGACTATGTCACTAAAAAGCAGGGTACCGTTGTATGGATGGTCGATCAAATTCCTGAGGAACTCGAGGCTATGTGCACTAGGCGCGACATCGGCTCGTCTCTCATATTTGGTGTCGTCACACCACACGCTAGGAAGCACGTCAAACTCACCAGCCGTCCTCTTTTGGATGTGCATATACTCACACTTATTTCCAAATCCATAGCTAGTTTGAGTATATTGCACGAACCTAAGCCCCGTCTGGGCTCGCACACAGAAGAACCCTCTATCACCACCCTTTCGGTTGACCATGACGCAAAAAGCTCCCAGAACTCGTTAGCTCCGCAAGGGGCACCCAACGCCCTCATAACACAAATGAAAGCTACAATGTACCCCAGAGAATTGGGGGATAGCTGGCTCAAGCAGACCCCGATACTTGCTATAATAGCACTAACCGCAGGATCAATCGGGAAGCGTAACCCGTTCTTGAAGTGCTTGGTACTGACAGTAATGCAGCCTTTTGGTGGAGTATGCATTCGTTGATCCGTACTGGGGAATATGACCGTATACCCCTCGGGAATGTCATACTTGTCAGTGTAATAACCAGCATGATGAGGAACACGAGACGTCATATCCTCATATTTCTCTGAGGTCCTATATTTCGGGGGAATGACCTCAAAGCCCCATTCGACCACATTAGGACCGGCAGCTTCAGGAGGAGCAGAAAATTCAGTACCGCCATGTTCGCCAGTCAACTGATCAGGTTCAAACATCTCATTTTCGGAGAACTCCATTCCACCCTCTCCGAAATCCATCTCGGTCGAACCGGTGCCAACACTGTCCCCGGCAAGCGACATATTAACGCACTAAACGATGCAAGTCAAAGGCGAACGAGATATCAAAAATTGTATCGAATTTAATATCGAAAAATTAAATCAAAGGTAGATATCGAAAGCGAGGTCAAAATCTATATCGGAAGTAAAATTCGACGTGTCTTTCGAAGGGACAACAAAATTTCGCTAAAAGCCAAAGTGGGTTTTCACTTTCCTGACAGTCTATTTATAGATATCGGAGATAATAGACCGAAACATAGTTTCGATCTCACATCGGTACTAATA
This sequence comes from Linaria vulgaris, assembly GCA_948329865.1. NCBI lineage: Eukaryota > Viridiplantae > Streptophyta > Magnoliopsida > Lamiales > Plantaginaceae > Linaria > Linaria vulgaris. The sequence goes on from OX415252.1 coordinate 80,877,535, forward strand.
TTCGATATAGATAAAGGACATGGGGACGGACAGGCGCACAGGGGACATCACCCTACCAATAGACAGACGCTTCAACCACATCGAAAGATACTTTCGACATCATATCGAATATAAATTTCGACATAATATTGAAGATAAAACCCGACATCCTACACTACTACGCGAAGAGCCGCGAGAATATAACAACTGCCCGGCAACCCCATCATAATTTTCAAGGAACCCAAATACCAAGGGAACTAGAATTCAAACGAGGACCTCAAACTATGCGTCCACTGCATTGGGAGACGAATCGAAGTTCATCACAAGTGCACTCCCCGCAAGTTTGATCTCTGTTATTTGAACTGGCGGGACGAAGGGTACAGGTAACCCAGAAATTGAAAATTAAATTTGCGAATCCTTATCACTAAGATAAGAATCCCTAAATTGGGGGACTACATGATATGGGCATTTTCCGCATATTGGGCCAGGCCCAAACCAGGCCCATATTGGACTATATCGGAGATCATATTCGATGTCATATCGGTAATAATCACTGATATGTTACTGTGGTCCCCGGATTCCGAGGTCTATAAATACGCGGTGCCCGGACCCAAAAGGGGCAACTATTATTCCTCAGCTACCACGTGTCATATCGAAATACATCACCGATATCACTTTCGATATCTTATTCGATATTGGGACTACCACGTGCACATGTGACACGTCATACCACCTCATCACCGATATCACATCGGGGGTCATCCTCGACATCACATCGAAGGTAATCACCGACATCCGTTTGATCTATTTACCAATATTCCACTCCCATCCAAGCATCGACGCGTAGGTCCGAGGTGTTCCGGACCAAGCCTACACGAGACACGTAGTGTAGGTCTGATTTGAGATAGGCTCGTTGTATTGCCACACTACTCACTTGTAACCGACACTCGCATATACATAAAACGATCTATTGTCAAGTCAATATATATATATATATATATATATATATATATATATATATGTATATAGGATAAGTGAACAACTAGGCAAGTGGACAACTTGTTGCATGACTGTACAATTGCTGTATGCACTTTAGATCTTCATTCAAACAATTTTTGTGGCCTTATTAACTGAGGTTCATGCATTTCTTTCATCATAATTTTCAATAACTTTGAGTCTAGTTTCATAAAAAATATTTCATAATTTTTCCCATTGTTCTTCTACCTCCAAATGACCAAAACTTTTCATTGCGCAGAAAAACTGCTTTCAAGTCCGAACACTAAAAACATCATAACTCATCCAAAACAAGTCCAAATATTCTGCACAAATTTAGACCCCGATTCCTCTCTACGTTAGGCATCTTTCATATTCAGGCACCATTTTCAAAAGAGAAGTTTGTGAAGGCCGAAAGCAAGCAACAGTCAGCCTTTGTCGAGAAAGTCCGAAAATAGCTTCTATGACACAAGGATTTTTACAAAATAGTAAACCTCTTTCTTTATCAATCATACTTAATGAACTTATTTCCATATATATTTTGATTCTTTGAAAAATATTTAATTATGATATTTATTTGTTTACAAAGGTCAATTTAGTATAAGAACCTAAGCATGTCACTACTTTAGTTATTTGTTTTAGAACACTATGTAATATTTCACTAATCTCTTTATATGATCGCTTAATATGAAGAGTGGAAATATGTAAATAATGATTTCATGGTAGATCTACTATATTCAAGGTTATTTAAGAAAATCACTCATTAGATCATAGTTTAGAAGTCAAAGATAGTAGTAGCCGAGTATGTTTTATTTTTACTAATGACGTTGCATGTTTTTAAGTGATCTTTAGTTTACTTTCGTATTAATAATTTGCATGAATCTTTGATGTATATTAGCACACGATTCTCTCACATTCTAACTTAGTTAGTATTAAAGGGTGGCATAATTACTAGTTAGAACAACTTATGAAAAACATAAACTTACTAGCTAATTGTATAACCATTACACTTTATAAATTTATTTAGTGATTGACGAAGTTAACGAGGACAACTAGCGGCAATTGTGTGGAAAATGTGAGGTTTTGATTTTCATTATTCATGCCCCCCGTTTGGCACCCGACCCTAAGGAACTTGGACAGAAAAATCGTGATTTTATTTCCAAATCGCGAGCAATTTCTTTCATCCTTTACATTGCCTTTACTTTTCATTTACTTATTCTCATTGGTGATTCAGTTTTTTTTACTAAATCTCTGTTACCTGTCAATTCATAATCGTATTACCTGACCTAATCTGATAACCTATATATTGATTTGTGGACTGTGCAAACGAGCAACGGATATTGAAAATTTTCGATTGTGGATTGACACAACAACTTTGAGAGTTAAGCTAACTTTGCCTTAACTCTATTGTGATTTTCTTGACCAAAGTAATGTGCAGCGGAATTTAAAAACAAGAAGATATACTTTTTAAGAAGTTTTCAATATTATTAAAAACTTTCGAGCCTTAGGCCAAATAACCATAAAGGTTTTAACAAAAATGTTCCTCACAACAATTCACTCACGCTCTTTGTTGATCGGACTCAACGAAGCAGACAAGTACGAACTACTTAACTTCAAGGAACTAGACGTAAATAGTTAATACAAAAACTTCGCAAAAGCAAGACGAAGATAATACAAAGAATGATTAATCTCTCAGATTTTTTAGCACGATTGTCTTGTCTTCATCTTGATGAACTTCACATCTTTTATAGATTTCTTGATTCTTGCACGCCAAGATGTGTTGTTCACAGCTTTGGTAACTCTTGTTGTTTCCTTGTTGAATTTTGGCATCTTTGTGAACTCGATATCTTTCTTGAATATGTGTTTCCTTTATTACTGATCTAGTAAGGTAACACATCTTCTTCAAATCGGAGTAATTCTGGACAGAATCAAAGTTGCAGAGAATCCAATTTGTTTCCTTCTTTTGAAAGCGTGTAGAGTTGACAATTCAACTTAGCTTGAATTATGAAAACTTCAAGTAAGGAATCATCCATAGCTCTTCCTTATGATTAAGATACCTTCCTGGACATAAACATAAACAACTAAAACCGTGGAACTTGATTAATAGGTGAATAAAGGCAAAACTTAAATTTGGCAACTGAAGAACAGTTTTCGTACAAGCTCTCGGGTTTTAATGTTATCTTCAATGTTGTCCCAACATCGTATAACATTGATTCCAGAGAACCTTGCACTTTCAATCTCCCCATTTTTGCCTTTCTTCACAAAACCAACACATGTTCCAATCAAGTCCTATATCCAGAAAGTTAGAATCAACAGGAAACACATTAAACTACTAAACTGCTCCCCCTCAATACAAGCTAACATATCCAAAGTTAAATTAGCAAAGACAAGTATTAAGGTCATCACTACATTAAAAGATGTTCAGACCCCAACATTCATCAATGTTGCCTCAACATTGAAACCAATGAGTTTCCTGCATAAAAGGTTAGCCAGACAAGCAGTTCAAAATGTGATTTCATAAGAAATAACAGTTAAAGAAATTCAACATTAGTAGTACTTAGAGTTACGGGCCATATCTAGATATCAAGGACATGTCCCTAGATCAAATAAGAACCAAATAGAGATAAATGTACCAGCAACACAACCATATTAGCAGTTCATACGAAGCAAAACATAAACTAGAAGACTAAAAAATTTAAAAAAACTTGGAACTATTCTCCCTCTTTTTGTGAAGAAGGGAGTTTCTCCAAATTTTTCACCATGTCCTCCAGTTCTTTGAGGTGCTCCTTCCTTTCCTCAATCTCCCCCTGAGTATCAGTAATTTGCCCCCCTATACCAGTTCAGCATATGATCCACAAAAGTAGAGGTTATGACCATGCAATCTTCCTCTTTAGACATAGGCACTGAAGTTCCAGCAAACTCCTGAGCCTTCTTCTTCTCAGTTCTTAGTCTCACCACTCATTTTGGGTTCCAATGAAGGTCTCTCACTCTTGATCTAGACAAGTAGCTTGAGAATTGTCAGTTCAGTATCATTCTTCCTCCAGCCCACATTGACACTTGTCTTCAATCCTTGCTTGTTAAGGATTTTGCAGATGAGTGAGGGAAACGGCAGCATGTCATTCTTCCTTCCAGCAACTTTGGGAATTTTGACTTTGTAGTCTTTTATAGTAACCACGTTTCAAAATTATTCTTTTATAGTACCTCGGGCCGTTTTTGGTCCTCTAAAGTAACCACCATTTCATTTTTGGTCCTCTATAGTGTCATGTTTGGTCGTTTTTGCTGTGAAATTACGAAATTACCCTTATTTTTTGGCATTTGACTTGCACATGATTTATAATTTCGATTTTTTTCTTTAATTTTGGTACAAATTTTTGAGTTGTTATACTTACACCCCCACAATTTTATAATAACTATTTTTTTGATAGTTATGTAATAATCATATTTAACATATTAAAAAGATAAGCCTAAACATTTATTATTGTGTCATTCTTTTTAGTTATACAAAATGTGTACATTAGCAACTTAATAATTTTCTATAATTTGTTTTTTCTTTATATAATTTTATCTAAGTTTTTTAAAAACCCTATAATTAATATTAAACAAATAAATTTAAAATTATAAATATTAATATTTTTCTCAATTCAAAATATCATTCATGTTTATCTATGTAAATTGTGAAATTTTATTCGCAAGTTTGATTTAATTAAGCGTAATTCCTAAATAAATCACATTTATTTTTGTTTTTAAAGGAAGAAAAGGGAGTTGTTCAAACGATCATCAGCTTAACCTAGCATTTGGGGGGGGGGGGGGGGGGGGATAATAACTTGAAAAATTACACTTTATTTAAAATTACAAGTATATAATAATAAAATTTACTATGTGTTTAAATTGTGAAGTATATTTTCCATTCTTTTTTAGTTTTCAGGTTATATTAATGTTAATTTTTTACCTTCAAAATTAATAAAACTGTTCTAGGATACAACTGTTAATACAAATAATAAGTAATAAAACTATAAAATTTCACAGTTGAAGAAAATATATTGTTTTAATATTTCAAGATTTTCCTTTTATTAAATTTTTGGAGGTAAAATTATTCTCATTATTATTAGTGTGTTGTTAATGTGCAAATTTTGTACAACTAAAAAAGAATTGAAACAATAATGAGTTTTTAGGGCTTATGTTTTAAGATATTAAATATTATTATTATAAAATTATGAAGAAATGGCTATTATATTATGGGGTGTAAATATAACAACTGAAAATATTTAATTGTAAATTGATGGAGAAAAATTGAATTGGAGGTCATGTGCACATCACATGCTAAAATTAAGGGCAAAATAGTAATTTTACTGCAAAAGGTCCAAAAACGAAACAAGGTACTATAAAGGACCAATTTTGAAAGTTGGTTACTATAAAGGACCAACTTTGCGAAATTCCAAGCAACTTCAGACATTGACTTTAAAATCCTCTCCCCCTTATTCACAGTTAGCCCATTCTTGATTTTGTACACCAAGAGTGCTGATTCCTTGGTTAGTACAGTGACATTCTTGCTTGGCAGCCAGTTGAAGCAAGCTATCTTGTGCAAGACATCACTAAGGGAGGTGAGTCTTGGGGTTGGCAGAGCATCTCTCCAGATTTTGACCAACCCTCCAGTTAGGTTCAATCACATCATCATAGTAGGGGTCCTCAGATTCATCAGCAGTTGGGAATCCACAGATCTTGTTGATGGTGTAGGGTTCAATGTTGAAGACTCTCCCCCTCACCCAAGCTTTTCCATATTTTAGAGATCTGTAGTCCATGATCCACTTGGAGAGATTCAGGTAGAACTCCATGACAATCTCAGGAGCATAGTCACTCGACTCCATCACTGATTGTTGCAACCCTCTTGCCTCAAGCAAGTCCATCACCTTTTGTTCCTTGAAGCTGGCCATCTCTACAGCTCTTTCAGTGTGAATCTCCCTTCTCTTGAAGAAATCCCACTTCTTCTCTAACTCTTGTGAAAGATAATAAGGAGAAAAGTAGTCCTCCTCATCCTCAGGGTAGATCACATACAGCCCATCAGTATACTCTTATGTCCCTGATGTTGCCTTAACATCAGCAGCAACATCCTGCTCTTCCTCAGTCTTTTCCTCCTCCTTCTCCTCCTCTTCTTCTTCATCCTCAACATCCACCACCTATGTATCCTCTTCCATTACTTGCTTCCCTTTCCTTTTTCTCTCAGCAGCAGCAGCAGCAGACTTCCTCTCTTCCTCAGCCTTTTTCTCGACTTCATTAGCCCTCTTCCTAGCTAATCTTTCAACTTGTCTTTTCCTAGCCTCAGCACGTTGTTTAGCAGTCTCAGACATAGTGCTCAACTTCTCCCTTGCACCCTTGCTCTTTTTCTTTTCAGCCCTAATCCACTTTCTCACCAATTTGTCCACAGACTTATCCACGGATTTCTCCACAGATTTCTCAACAGATCTACTACCCTCCCCCTCAACAGTTATATCAACATCAATTTCAGGGTTGGCTTCAGCCATGTTTACCTCAGTTTTAGGATAATTGATGGTGGGAGCGGTTGACTTAGCAGTTGGCTCAACATTGGGGGTCGATTCTCCTTGTTTGGACTTCTTCCCTCGTCGCACGTAGGGGATCGCCTTACTTTTAGCCGTAACTGGAGCATCATCTGATTTTGCAACAACACTCCTAATGTGAGAACGGGTGCACGCAGTTGTGGGTTCACTGCTCAGAGCAACATCTACAAGAATTTGCATGGGCGACTTGCTTGCCATTGTTAGTACAAGAGATTTGAGAGAGAAATTACAGAAAAAATGATAGAATTTTGAGAGTAGAGAGTGAATTTTGCGGAGTAAGCACAAAATAGGAAATAGTAAGCACAATTAATGAAGTTAGGGCTTAGATTTATAAAATAACCGTGAATAAGAAAAGAGAATGAATGTAAGTGTGCAGTTACTAAATTTGAATCAAATAAAACCTTCCCACTATGTTTTCCAGCGCACACGCTTTGATGTTTAATTAACAGTTAACTAGAGCAGTTTTCAAAAATTTGAAAAACTTATAAGTTCCTGTTTTCAATGTTGGCCTGTGACAGTGCACAATGTTGGGATAACATTTGATAACGTTCAAACCAGAAGGTGGAGGTACAGGCTTCACCAAGGCAAATTCATGTGAGAGCTTGAGATACATCCAAAAATACATCTGAAACTTAACCAATTTAGCAAGTGAGTACCTCAGACATATTGATCAGATCAAGATCATGAGTAAGCAACATAGATAACAAGAAACACACAGAGATAAGCAGTTATGAATTCAAGGAAAAAATCACTTTCACAGCATAGAAAGTCACAGGAAAATGTGTCGCCTGCAGTATGTCACCCAAATTGTATGCCTCAACACATGAATTATACTCCCCCTAAGCCTAGACAGACACAACTCAACAGAAGGAAAGAAAACAATGCAGTTCTACACAAGGCTAATGTCACTACTGAAAGAGGGCAGTCTAAACTCCACACACCCCATTAACAAGATTAACAGCAGCAAGTTAGGCAAGTACAAATGCCTTGAATGTTGGCAATTCATTTATCATGCACCCCAACACCCCAATTCCTTATGCATACATGTTTACCAACCTGCATGCAGAAGAATCACCAAGTGATCAGTGCTACTAAATGTAAGAAATCTAAACCTCAAACACCCTAGTAGAAAGGATCACCCTCATGTGTTCCTTGGCCAAACAAACAGAAACATGTGAATAAGCACAACTGAGTAACAGTGAAGCTGTCAACATCATGTACCCCAGCTTCTCCACTTGTCCTGTACGCCTTCCGTATGAATAAGACACAACTGAATAGACATCAAAGTAGTGAACTGTGTGTACCCCAGCTTCCTCATATGTTAGGCTATCACAACCTCAGACAAACAGAAGAGTTTTGTTACTTTTTTAAAACAGAGATGTGAAACTGATAACGAGAACGAGTTGTTCATCAAAGAGTTCAACCACACAAACCAAATATGACAAAACAAGGATTGAATGAGACTCACAAGGATTGAATGGCCAAAGAAACAGAAACATGTGAATAAGCACAACTGAGTAACACTGAAGCTGTCAACATCATGTACCCCAGCTTCTCCACATGACATGTACACCTTCCATATGAATAAGACACAATTGAATAGACATCAAAGTAGTGAACTTTGTGTACCCCATCTTCTTCATATGTTAGGCTATCACAACCTCAGACAAATAGAAGAGTTTTATTACTTTTTCAAAACAGAGATGTGAAACTGATAACTACAACGAGTTGTTCATCAAAGAGTTCAACCACACAAACCAAATATGACAAAACAAGGATTGAATGAGACTCACAAGGAAATAAATTCAACAAAAGAAAAACAATAGAGTACCTACTACACCACAACCAATATACCAATGCTAGACAGTGGTGTTATGTCAACACTGGTTTCCTCAACATTTTCACATATTGCACATGCCAAGAGATTTCCTCAAGATGAAGAATCTCTCACTATCTAAAGGTTTTGTAAACATATCAGCAAGCTGATTTGTTGTCTCAATATGTTCAATGTTAATCACTTTGTCCTCTACCATATCTCTTAGGAAATGATGCCTTATGTCTATATGCTTAGTTCTAGAATGTTGGACAGGATTCCTAGAGATACTTATGGCACTTAAATTGTCACAGAACATGAAAAGTGTATCACTATCTAGCCCATAATCTAAAAGCATGTGTATGAGCCACACATGTTGGGTAACACAGCTGCCAGCAGCTACATATTTTGCTTCTTGCTATACCAGGAGACCAAATTATTCCCCAAATAAAAATAGCCTCCACTTGTGGATTTCCTGTCATCCACATCACCTGCCCAGTCAGAGTCACTAAAACCAACCAAGTTAGTGTTAGTGTCATAAGAATACCAAATGCCTAAAGGTGAAGTTCCAGAGATATATCTAAGAATCCTCTTCACAGCAATCAAGTGAGATTGCATGGGCTGAGCTTGGTACCTAGCACAAACACATACTGAAAACATGATATCTGGTCTAGAGGCAAAGAGATATAGAAAACTACCAATCATGGATATGTACAATGTTGGGTCAAAATTGCCGCCAACGTCATCTTTTGTTATCTTCACTAAAGAGGAAATATGAGTTTTGCAAGGCTTGGACTCTTGTAGCTCAAATCTCTTCACCAGATTCCTTGCATACTTCTCCTGGTTCGGGAAGATACCATTCTCAAGCTGCTTAACTTGTAGTCCCAGAAAATAGTTGAGCTCACCAATCATGCTCATCTCAAATGTTCCTGTCATGGACTCAACAAACTTGTCTAGGGTAGACTTGTTAGTAGAGCCAAATACAATATCATCCATATAAATTTGAGCAATGCATATATCTGAGCTTTTTCTAAGGACAAACAATGTTCTATCTCCATCTCCTTTATTGAAACCTATGCCTAACATAAAATCAGTTAGCCTCTCATACCAAGCTCTAGGAGCATGTTTTAAGCCATATAAAGCCTCCTCAAGTTTGTACACATGGTCAGGATGTTTAGGATCAGCAAAGCCTTTAGGTTGTGCTACATGAACCTCTTTGTCAATTTAACCATTCAGAAAGGCACCTTTAACATCCATTTGGTAAAGTTTAATCCTAAGACAGCAAGCAATAGCAAGAAGTAGTCTAATTGATTCTATCATAGCTACTGGAGCAAAAGTCTCATCAAAATCTATACCTTCTACCTGAGTATAACCTTGTGCAACCAACCTAGCTTTGTTCCTCATAATTACACAATTCTCATCAGTTTTATTTTTGAAAATCCATTTTGTACTTATTACATTTACATTTGATGGCCAAGGCACTAGATTCCAAACTCTGTTTTTGGTGAATTGTAGGAGTTCCTCTTGCATAAAATTAATCCAGTAACTATCCTTAAGAGCTTTAGTTACATTCTTAGGTTCAATGGAGGAAACAAAACAAGATGCATTATCAGCAGTACCAGAAGAAGACATACAAACACACAATTTAACCATATCCTTGTAATTTACCTTTTCTTTATTGCGTGTTCTAACTCTCTCAGTAATTTGTCCAATTGCTTGAGTGGCTGGATGATCTCTTTGTATCCTAGCAGGAGGATCTCTTCTGGCTACTGGAACTGTTTCATCTTCAGAATCTGACAGTACAGATGTTGGCCTAACATTGGGAGTTTCTGGTGTTATGTCATCATTTGTTCCAGTTTCAAGTTCAGCATTTCTAGCTTCTGTGTTCAATGTTTAGTCCAATATTGGAGCAACATCTGAACCAGTGACTTCTTCAGTACCTGTAGAAACAGTTAAATCATCAAAAATGACATTCACTGATTCTTGAATAGTATGCAATCTTGGATTGTAGACTATGAAAGCAGCACTATTAGGAGAATATTCAACAAATATACACTTTTCACTTTTGGGATCAAATATGCTCAAATAGTCTCTATCTTTTAGCAAATAGCAGTTAATACCAAAATCATGAAAGTGTGCTACTGTTGGTTTTGAACCCTTCAAGATTTCATAAAGTGTCATAGTAGTACCAGGTCTAAGATAAACTCTATTACTAATATGACATGCAGTATTTAAAGCTTCAGCACAGAGTTTCTTAGATAGGTTTCTGGAATTCAACATTACTCTAGCCATCTCTTGAAGTGTTCTATTCTTCCTCTCAGCAATCCCATTTTGCTGAGGTGACTTAGGTGCAGAAAACTCATGGAAAATGCCTTTAGTTTCACAAAAATTAGCAAAGCTTACATTTTCGAACTCTTTCCCATGGTCAGGCCTAATTCTTCCTACAGAAGTGCCATACAGATTTTTAATACTAGCATGCAAAATCTTGAATGTGTTGAATGCCTCTGATTTTTCTTTCAAAAACTTAATCCAGGTATATCTTGAAAAATCATCAACAAAAACAAAAGCATACTTCTTACCATTCAGGCTATTAACCTCAATAGGAGCCATAAGATCCATATGTAGCAAATCAAAGCACTTATTAGTTCTAGGGTTAGTACTCTGTACCTGAAGTGGTGGATGGACAGCTTTTGTTTGTTAACTTTTCAGGCAGTCTTCACAAATAATTTTACCTAGGCTAGTTAACTTATGCAGTCCTCTCACAGCCTCTAACTTTTGTAGCTTCTCCAGATTTCTATAATGCACATGTCCTAACTTCTTGTGCCACATGACTAATTCATCTACCTTGGCATGGTAGCATTCAATTTCATCTTGAGCAAGATAGCAGTTATCCTTTGATCTTGTACCTGTCATGACACGGACATTGTCACTATTAAACACATCACATGAACTTTTATCAAAAGTAACTAGAAAGTTATCATCACAAAGTTGACTTATGCTAATAAATTTGCTTTCAATCCTTCAACCAACAACAGATCCTTGAGTGGTGGAAATCCTTCAACACCCAGTACTCATTTTCCAATGATTTTCCCTTTGTGCCTCCTCCATAGGTAACTGTTCCAACAGTCAAAGGGATTACATCTTTTAGGTTGTCAATGTTTCCAGTCATGTGCCTTGAACATCCACTGTCAAAAGACCACTTACCTGCAAGGTTAGAGTAAACAACAAAAAAGACAACATTGCAAACAATTTTAACCTTAGGAGTTTTTATCTTTTCAATCCAGGTTCTACCTTTATGCCCTTCATCTTTGTTACATAATGTTGGGATAACATTCAGATCAGAGGTTCTCCTAACATTGGTACTGCTATTGACTCATGTTTTCTTCTCAATCACACTTCTGAATTTTTTACAATAAGGCTTAATGTGACTAGCTTGAAAACAATATTGACAGATAAAAGTAGGCTTTTTCACAGTGTTGACAGGAATTTCACTACTCACACTACTACTTTTCTTGATAGAACCGGCTATTAAATAGGCAGAATCAACATCTTCAGAGGAAGGTTTCTCAACATAGCCCAAACCATTTTTACCTTGATTTCCCATACTCAGCACTTCATCAAGCATAGATGTAGAAGAGTTCCATTTGTCAATGGTATGTTTAGCTTTATCTAATTTTACCTTTACCTCTTTCAGCTTAGCCTCAGTTTTGTCAAGGTCTTTCTCATACAGTTTCAGCATCTCCTTCATGCATCCAATCTCTTCAGGCTTTTGTTGCTCTTGATGAGTTTGTGGTAGATAGACTTCAGGTCTTCAATGATTTCCTCCTGTGACATTTCTCCTTCGAAGAAATATTCTTCATCTAGATTTACTGAACCATGAAAACAATCAAAGTCAGATTCATCAAAGTAGGACGCAAGATAAGGTTCAATATCAGTATCATATGCATCCCAATCTGCAAAGAAGGTCTCATGTTCTGATGTTGGATCCTAAATGTTGGGGTAACATTAAGATCCGAAGCAGTTCAGGGAGTCTTCTGGCGTCCAGTCAATCTGAGTGAGTAGCGCAGCAGTTTGAACCTCTTCTGATTGTTCTTCAGCTTCTCCATAACTAAAGTCATCTTCATTGAAATCATCTACACAAACCCAGTGAGAATTTCCTCTTTCTCTAAGAGTGTTAGCACATTCATTAGCCATATGACCATATCCTTTACATTCAAAACATTGAACATCTTTTAACTTATCAGCTTCTAAAGGAGTAGGTATTGATGTCATGTACTTCACAAACTTAGGAGGTGATTTCTTATAACCTAGGGAACTATTAATAAGATTCTTTTCTTTACCTTTTCCTTTAAGGTTCAGCTTATTGAACTTCTTAGTAATTTTGCCATAGTTTGAAGAAATTAATTCATAATCATCATCACTTTCATTGTCAAGACTTGATCCTCTTAAAGCAACAACCCTATGCTTGCTAGGTTGTGAGGTGATGGAGATCAGAAATATGGGTATCTCTTAATCGAAAATAATCAACCGGAGGTTCAAGCGAGTCGAGTTTTGACCAGAAAGTCAACGGAGCCCATTTTTGACAAAAGATATCACTTTTCCAAGTGGAAACGGCCTCCTGAGCAAAACGTAAAGACTAAAGTCTTTACGCCCACGTGATTTTAGGCAAATTTGAAGGTTTAGAGGGTCAAAACTGCAGTTTATTATTTCCAGCGGGATTTTTATGTTTTATTTAGTTATTTTAATAGTATTTTGTAATTTTGACCTTTTTCTTAATTAGGGTTTTCACTCTATAAGTTAGTCGTCTTTGAGTCATTGTAGTCAGTTGTTGATTGAATAAAAAAAAACCTAACTTAAGAGTTTTCTTAGTTTTTGTCAATTTCTCGGTATTCTGCGGAATCAATGAGTTTTTGATTTCTTGTGTTTTTTCATCTTCCCTTATGGCTTCCGCTCGCTACATTAGTTGGCATCAGAGACAGGTTCGTTCCTTCACCATGGCGGCAAGGAGAAACCCTGAAGTCCATGATGTTCCGGTAGAAGAAGATAGATGTGATGAATACACAAAGTTACGTCAACAAATTCACTTGTTGACGCAACAAATGGCGGTGATGGTTGCTCGACATCCTGAACCCACACCAATACATGGAGCTCCATTGTTTGCGAATTTCATGGAGAATCCGTTTGTACCACTAGAACAACCATTGATTCCGCCTATTCACCGGAGACAAGATGATCTAGAGGAAAAATATTGGAAATCAGAGTTTCAAGGTGATATTCTAAATTTACATAGTGATTATGAAGAGGATTGTGAATCTTCACATGATGTTGTTTATGATAGCGATGGTGACGGTACTGTTGATGAGTTTGAGATGTCTCGGTTAAAAGCTTTCATGGAGGGTTTGGATGAGGAGGTCCCGGTGGCGCACCCAGTGAAAGAGATGGAGATGTCGGGAAGGTACGAGGTTGATAAAAAAGCTGATACGCTTGAAGATGTTGAAGAGAAAAAAAAAATTAGGTGTGATAGTGGTCGACGAAGAGAATAAACATATTGTTGTTGCCACAATTAAAGATGTTCACTCTCGGTGTTTTGAGTTTTTTCAAGTTTCAAATTTTATTTTGTATTATGGTGATAAAATTACTAAACACGATTCAGATTCGAGGTCGAATCTTTTTCAACGAGGGGAGAATGATGGAGATTAGAAATATGGGTATCTCTTAATCGAAAATAATCAACCGGAGGTTCAAGCGAGTCGAGTTTTGACCAGAAAGTCAACGGAGCCCGTTTTTGACAAAAGATATCACTTTTCCAAGTGGAAACGGCCTCCTGAGCAAAACGTAAAGACTGAAGTCTTTACGCCCACGTGATTTTAGGCAAATTCGAAGGTTTAGAGGGTCAAAACTGCAGTTTATTATTTCCAGCGGGATTTTTATGTTTTATTTAGTTATTTTAAGAGTCTTTTGTAATTTTGGCATTTTTCTTAATTAGGGTTTTCACTTTATAAGTTAGTCATCTTTGAGTCATTGTAGTCAGTTGTTGATTGAATAAAAAAAAACCTAACTTGAGAGTTTTCTCAGTTTTTGTCAATTTCTCGGTATTCTGCGGAATCAACGAGTTTTTGATTTCTTATGTTTTTTCATCTTCCCTTATGGCTTCCGCTCGCTACATCATGAGGCAAGCTCCATCTCAAACTCTCTAAGAGTATTCATCAAGACTTGAAATTGTAGATTAGCAAGGTTCCTAGATTCACTCATTGCAATTTTCTTGAGAGCAAATTTTGGTGATAGTGTTCTCATAGCTTTATAAACCATTTCTTGATTAGTCGTAGCAAAACCTAGGTTTTCACATTGCTTAACAATATCAAGAATTTTTTTCAAAATAACTGTTAACACTTTCATCTTCACCCATCTCAAGTTTTTCAAATTGCTGAAGCAGTTGTCTATATTTAGAATCTTTAACAGCAGAATCTCTTTCACAATGTAATTCAAGTATATCCCAAGCATGTTTGGCTTTTGTAAACAATTCTGGATTAACTTAAACATGTGATTATTAACCCAACTAATGATAGCATTAAGAGCTTTTTCATTAGAGTTATAGAGACTTACCTCTGCTGCTGTCCAATCTGCTTCTGGTTTTGGTACTAGATCACCTTCACCATCTCTTGGTAATGTTGGAAGAGAGTATCCATTGATCACGGATTGCCAGGCTCGAATATCAATAGCTTTGATGTGAGACCTCATCCTGATCTTCCCGTATGCATAATTGGAGCCATCCAAAACTGGAATCATGTTGGTATTAGGATTGACACTGTCCATGGTATTATATCACCTCCAAACCACCAGTGTAGTCGGTGTTTGGCTCTGACGCCAATGGAAAATTTTGGATCGTGGATTGACACAACTACTTTGATTGTTAAGCTAACTTTGCCTTAACTCTATTGTGATCTTCTTGACCAAAGTAATGTGCAGTGGAATTTAAAAACAAGAAGATATAATTTTTAAGAAGTTTTCAATATTATTAAAAACTTCTGAGCCTTATGCCAAATAACCATAAAGGTTTTAACAAAAATGTTCCTCACAACAATTCACTCACCCTCTTTCTTGATCGGACTCAACAAAGCAGACAAGTACGAACTACTTAACTTCTATGAACTAGACGTAAATAGTTGATACAAAAACTTCGCAAAAGCAAGACGAAGACAATACAAGATTAATCTCTCAGATTGTTTAGCACGATTGTCTTGTCTTCATCTTGATGAACTTCACATCTTTTATAGATTTCTTAAATCTTGCACGCCAAGATGTGTTGTTCACAGCTTTGGTAACTCTTGTTGTTTCCTTGTTGAATTTTGGCATCTTTATGAACTCGATATCTTTCTTGAATATGTGTTTCCTTTATTATTGATCTAGTAAGGTAACACATTTTCTTCAAATCGGAGTAATCCTGGAAAGAATCAAAGTTGCAGAAAATCCAATTTGTTTCCTTCTTTTGAAAGCGTGTAGAGTTGACAATTCAACTTAGCTTGAATTATGAAAAATTCAAGTAAGGAATCATCCATAGCTATTCCTTATGATTAAGATACCTTTCTGGACATAAACATAAACAACTAAAACCGTGGAACTTGATTAATAGGTGAATTAAGGCAAAACTTAAATTTGGCAACTGAAGAACAGTTTTCGTACAAGCTCGCGAGTTTCAATATTATCCTCAATGTTGTCCCAACATCGTATAACATTGATTCCAGAGAACCTTGCACTTTCAGATATTATCCGGCTTACTATCTCATTTAATATTATGTTTCACCCATTGGGATGCCTTTGGGAAGTTGGGTCTGGGATTGTGTTAATTTACTGTTGGGTAGCAAGGGTTGTCGATTTAAGTATTTTTGCATAATAACCATTGATCTAGGTGTCGCGTATAGTCAGGACTTGATTATATCACGCGTGCTAGATAGACGTGTACTCGAGCATGTCTTTTCATTTTGTTGCGAGGTTACTCCTCGTTGGGAGATATAAGGTAGTATATTTGTTGATATAAGGTTGAATTTAGTTGTTATGTGCACATGTTCATTTTCATTACTTCATGTTCATATGATACTAACCCACAAGAGTTATTTCTTGCCATTCTTTATCGTTCATATCATTTTCGGATTCTACTTGTTCTTGTTCAACTTACCGTCTAAACCTAAAAATCTCACTAAGTCATTAAAGACTTACCCCTCTTTTGTTTTGTCTGTCCATTTTTCAAAATAAATGGCGACTTACGTGTGTCTGGTGTGAGCGGTTTTTCAAATCAAGAAGTTATTTGCTAAGTGTTATTTTGTATTTTGAGTATGCATTTCAATAATCCTAAAGATTTTAAATAACTAAGTATTTTCACTTTTATTCAACTATCACGTTACTATTTGTATTTTATCAAGACTTCCGATGTGATATATAATAAATTGATTTTTTTATGTATGGTATGATTATGGCCGTGAGACCATTGCTTTAGACTAAATTAATATCGAGTTTGTTTCTGTGTTGTTTGAACATGAGACGAGTTTGAGATTAATCTCGAGGTGCAGTTCTCACACTTTTGCCATTCGAGAAATGTATGTCACCTCTTTAATATAGTGTTTATTATGATAACGTAGTGAACTAGTCACACAATTTATGTGCTTCGCTAATACATAGAAACTTTCATTATTGCAAGTATGGATCGGCGATTGATTATTTCCATTCATAGCTTAACTACTCAGAATTAACGTTATGGAGAATCAAATTCTGCAAGATAGAATGATCGTTGCAACCTCTCACTTGCAATCTGGAAATTAGTTCATTATGAGGTTTAGGATCACAACTTCGTTTAGAGAGACAATGATGTATACATGTGGTCACATAGCACAAATGGCTTTTTTTTTGGTTCTTAGTGCTTACAACCAATTTCGCATTGCTATTGTTGCATCATGTTTACGGAAGAGTTTTTTTCTCCATTGAGGCTAGTTGTTTACTTGCTTGCTGCATTTGGTTACATTTTAGTTGAAGACGTAATAATGCACGAAAGATTCCACTTTATATATATATATGGGATAAAAGCATCAAGCCCCCTGAACTATACACATTTTTGCGACTTGCCCCCTAAACTAATTTAATAAGCGTTTTCCCCCCTAAACTATGCACGTCTGTGCGATTTGCCCCCTGACCGGGTTTTCGGCTATTTTTTGACAATTCTATGGTCGGAATTTTTCCCCTACCCGACACATATGTGTTGTACTAGATGTATATTAGTAGTTGATGACAAAAAGAATGCGAAAAAACACCTCGAACGGGGCATATTCCGGCCAAAATGTGATTTCGTCTTCAGTTTACTTTAGCCGGAATATGCCCCGTTCGAGGCATTTTTTCGCCTACTTTTTGTCATCAACTACTAATATACATCTAGTACAACACATATGTGTCGGGTAAGGGGAAAAATTCCGGCCAAGAATGGCCAAAAATAGCCGAAAATCCGGCCAGGGGGCAAATCGCACAGACGTGCATAGTTTAGGGGGCAAAACGCTTATTAAATTAGTTTAGGGGGCAAGTCGCAAAAACGTGTATAGTTCAGGGGGTTTAATGCATTTATCCCTATATATATATATATATGCATATTTCGCAGTATAAGTGTAGCACGTGTTCACACAATCCATACTTACAGTATCCGATTGGCAAGCAATTTTGGGGGTATTCCTTCATCAAATAGACACAACATCTTCCTTTCCCAAGCCACTTATTGATGATATGAATATACAATTTTGCATTCAAGTGGGTGCTCTTTATAAGACAGAAGACTTGAAATTTAGGGTCCCCAAGCATATGACTCTAGTCACAACAGGGCTTCAAGAGTATAGGAAGATCCTCACAAGGACATGCCTGATTTTGAGGCAGCCACATCTCATACCCAATATATCCAAGATTCGCAATTCTAGTTGATGAAACTCATTCTACCAGTATAAGAAAATAGATAAGAAGCAGCATTTATTTCTCTGGATTAAGGCAAGTATATGAACATGCACGTCTATGATTGCACTTTAGATTGATGGATGGATAATAGCAAACACGCAATGCATATATATATCTTTAGATTCACAATTTCATCAACATACATGACATCATAGCGTTGAACCTTAATTTGTGATGAATGCAAGATCTGGCAGCGGAAGCAGAATCCTCGCATGCCAGTGTCTTGGCTAAGAACCTCAATATTATCATTCACCATGATTCATACTAGGAATTGGGACTCAGGAACATCATATCCCTTGGCATCTTTTCATTTTACACCCACTATGTTGGCACACTCCGAAATTAGCCCACTAAGTTGACATCTTTTCATTCTAAACCCCCTATGTTGGCACTCTCCGAACTTAACCCACTAAGTTGGCACCATTTCATTTTACGCCCACTATGTTGGCACACTTATCAAACTCAACCCACTATGTTGGCACCATCGTTGATATTCGCCCATCAAGTGTGCCAACATAGAGGGTGAATATCGACGCCAATATCAACATAGAGGGTGAATATCGACAACAGTGCCAACATAGTGGATTAAGTTCGGAGTTGGCCAACATAGTGGGTATAAAATAAAAAAAGGCCAAATTAGTGGGCTAAGTTTGGAGTGTGCCAATATAGTTGGTGTAAAATGAAAAGATGCCAACTTAGAGGGCTAAATTTGACAAAAACCCTCCAAAGCAACAACCACATGACCACCATCACTACTTGCAGGGGCATTAAAGGCGTGCACTGAAGGCTTTTCCTTTTTCAGTTGGATTCTGTTCATTGTATTTTGACTTTGAGGCATGACATGTCTGAAAGTAGAGTATATGTTAGGTTGGGTAACCACGTAATTCACTCGGACGTAACAAATCAATTTTATTTTTATCATTTTCTTATGACATGCTAAGCTTCTGAATGAAAAGCTTTGAGGAAGCTATTTAAAAGTTTTTTGAAATGGTTCAGCGTTAAATTGCGGCTATACCATCAATGATTTTTATTCATCAAAGAGTACAACATATATATAGGTTACAAAAAGAACTAAGGAAAGAATAATTACAAATAAGGAAAAGAATACATGCTATCTAAGAACTAAGGAAAGAATAATTATAAACAAGGAAAAGAATATATCCTAACTAAAAATTAAGGAAAGGATAATTACAAATAAGGAAAAGAATATATTATAATAATAATATTATCTAATACAATGCTCTCTGCACTAATAAGTTTCTCTTTAAATGTGATGAAACCTTAGCAATCAGATTATTTACTTCCACCTGGAAATAAAACTGCCGAACGCCCCAATTTATCGCGCCTCATGGTCCCAAAAAGAAAAATCAACTTGCAGGTCAATTAAGGAATCAATAATATGGAAACTATTACAGAGGAACATTGCTAAATGCAGATTGCCAGTAGTTAGTGTTTAGTTTGTGATTGAAGCATGGAACGACCAGAGTCCAGACAATACATGAATTATGCGATTGAGCATTGCTAGATCACAAGAGTTTAAATGAAAACCTTCTCTCAGTTTTGTATGATAAGACCTTTTTACGGAAAAACACTAAGCACCATGCGCTAAGATGAATTCTGAGAACCACCTTCCCCAACAGGGGGCTCAAACTCTTAGAGATACGAGTTATTAAAGGACATAACATATTCTGCAGGTGGTTCCGTCTCAAATAATCTCTGACCGGTCCGGGATAGAAATATTATTAATACATTCACCTTACAATATCATAAAGAGGGATAATTGCAAGAAGAAACTGAATCTTTTAATTGAAATCATTTCCGTTATCTGCCTCGCACATGAATTTCTTGCGTTTGCATATAAACCATCTTTTAGACAACTTCAAGATATCACAGTGGTAGAAGTGCACTGAAATCAGCAGTGTTGCGAAGAAGAAATATATTCGGTTATTTCAAACACACATATATATATATATATAGAAGGTGAAGGACTTATACTAACATCACTGAGGGAGAAAATATGGTTAGCAGCTACTTCACCACTTTCATAACATAGAATAATGCAAGTATGCAACAACTTCATGAATAATTGCCTGGCACACGAATGCATGAGTAGATCACATTGCATATTGTTCCCCTGATGTTACTCTTTTTTGCGAGGCCTTTCAAATCATCTCTGCCATTTTCTCAGTCGTCAATGAGGGATTCAACTATGCCAGTTTTCTTTATAGAACCAAATCCCAAAAATAATCCATGGGTATGCGACTAACATCTAAAAGTCCAGACATTTGAAGTAAGTAAGAAAACGATATCAAACAGAAAGAAATGGAAGGTTAGGGGTTTGAATGGAAAACAATGGATGGAAATCATTGGTAAAGAGTATTAGTAAGACAAAAGGGCACGATTTCACCAATAAATAACAAGAGTTACATAATTATATATTCAAAAGCATACAAAAGCATTGGGAAACAGTATAAGCATGATCTTTTTATGTCCATGCACAATGTTATATAGAATTGTTTTTTGAATCGAGAATTTCTTTACCCCGGATATACCAAGAAAAACTACTATCAAATGTCGCCACTCAAGCTCTATTTAGACATTATAGCATCTCATTGTCATCTTGAGTTAAAGCATTACAAGTGAAAGATCTTAGATCTATATTACTTGTAAACAAATACAGTTGAAACTGACAGTAGTTGCAACTGTACCTGAAAAGTATACATATACGAGTTCTTTAAACTTTAAAACCAGTTTTACTGTAGCAATTGTGAATAAGAAACAGTTAAACGTAAAGCGATAAAAAACATAAGGTTTTAACGTGGATCGATCCAATTTGTCCTAGTCCACTGGGTTTGCACCCTAAAATGTGACTCAAACAATATACTTACTTAAGAATTACAATGATATGAATTACTTCACTGTAAATCTGGACTCCCCCTAATTTACCGTTGCAACTCCTAACCCTTAACTATTTTCAGAATACTCATTTGAGTCGGAGAATTTCAAGATTATCCCAAAGCTCCTTTGACTTGGAGTTCTCACTACAGAACTTTGACTCGGGACAAGACCAATATCTCAAACTATCTTTCAAAATTTGTCATTCAATTGTGTCGAGTCTTCTTCTTATATAGGCATAGGCAGAATTTTTAGTAGATATTCAGTTGCAATCCTCGCATATCTTATTTCCTTATTTGATAACCTCGGCGATACTCTAGTTGCAATCGAGTCCGATCTTCTTGCCTTATCTGGTAGACTCTGCACGATCTAAAATATATTTTCAATGTATATGCCTAATAATATGTCTAAATACATCAATAGGAGATATGTTTAATAACAGGTAAGTTAATGTTGTAAGATAAGATAATATCTAATAAAAATTAGGTAAGTTAAATAAGATAACTACCATCAGATTAACTTAAAATATAATTTATAAAACAAGATCAATTATTAACCATGAAATTGAGCCCAACCGAATTCAGCCCAATCAAGAGGAATTGGGCCCTAACAATAAGTCAATGAAGAGTACCACATACTTGATCTGAGCTACTTTCTTAACGTTCCTCTTGGTTTTCAATCTTGTTAGAAACACTTCTTTTTCTTTTTCTTTTTTATTTGAATGCTAACACTAGCAAAAATCTTGTGAAACTTAATAGAACACGCCTCTTAGGCTCTGCTCTATGCCTCTATCCCAACTGCGCAAAGAAAGTGAAGTATACCGAAATTTCTTTTGTTTGTCCGTGTTCATCTTCACCTTATTTTATTGCCATCAATCCTGAGAAATTAGAACATATGAGAGATGAATACTCATTATCAGAATATTAGAGTAATAACCATGAACCTCACTATCGTTATATGATATGATTAATAGCATTGGCAAATAAATATATTTGAAATTAAAAACAAGAAAAAAATTGGGTTATTAGATCCACCGAAGTGGGTAGCCTTAACCGGATGTGTATCTAACAAGAAAAGCCTGAACGCTATTCCCGTCCCTGTCGGGGGAGATGCCAACCATCTCTCCTTTCTACGAACACGATTGTACATATCATTCACAGCTTGTTATTTGTTGTAAATTGGACCCTTCTCGATAGAGCGAAAACACGGCAATAATTGAAAGACGGAAAAATACGACACACAGATCTTACGTGGAAAACCCCAAATTAATTTAGGGTGAAAAACCACGGGCAAGGTAGAAGAACTTCACTATGAGTGTAAAATAGGAATTACAATACTCCGACTTTTACCGTAGTAAAGTCGCACAAACTCTCTATTTTTACCTCACTTACAACACTTTACTCTACTCTTTTATATATTAAATATACTTAATTATGTAAGTGTTTGTATTTTGGGATGAATCAAAAATGGGGAATGGGCATGGTATTTATAGGCAAACTTCAAAATAAAGAATTTGTTAAAATAATTAACCACCCAAACTTTTGCTTGCTGCACCACCGCCCCATACTCCTAGTGCTGCAAAAAGGATGAGCCGCCCCATCAAATCACCATCCACTTCACCGCCCCAACAATCTCCCACTTGAAGATTTGATTAGGGAGTAATCAGATCTTCACACCATTCTTTCTACCTCGCCCTTCATGTTGCTTACGTTTTCACCAGACCACACGAGGACCGACACTGAACAAACTTGTCAGCATTAACACTTTTTGTCATAAAATCAGCTATGTTATCTTTTGTGTGAATCTTCTGCACATCCACAGTACCCTCATCGACTTTCTCACGAACAAAGTGATACTGGACCCGAATATGCTTTGTCTTGGAATGAAACGCTGGATTCCTTGCAAGATGCAACGCACTCTGACTGTCACAGAATAGAGAAATACTCTCTAGTTTGTGGCCGAGTTCCTCCAGAACCATTTTCAACCAAATCGCCTCTTTACTGGCCTGCGTAGCTGCCACATATTCAGCCTCCGTTGTTGATGTCGCAACAACTGACTGTAACTTCGAAACCCAACTCACTGCACCTCCAGCAAGAGTAAACACATATCCTGTCGTGGACTTGCTTTTGTCAAGATCACCTGCATAGTCTGAATCAACATAGCCCCTGACTGTGAAATCCGATCCTCCATAACATAATGCAACATCTGAGGTTCCCTGAATGTATCTCAGAACTCTCTTTACTGTGTTCCAATGCTCTCTTCCCGGATTCGCCATGTATCGACTAACCACTCCCACTGCATGTGCAATGTCTGGTCTAGTACAAATCATAGCAAACATTAAGCTTCCCACTGCTGATGCATACGGTACTCGAGACATTTCCCTCCTCTCTTCTTCACTGCTAGGACACATACTTGAGGATAACTTGAAATTAACAGGAAGAGGGGTAGAGATTGGCTTACAATTTTGCATACTAAACCGTCGCAAAATCTTCATCAAATAGTTCCTCTGAGAAAGCCAAATCTTCCTGCTATTTCTGTCTCGGCGGATTTGCATCCCTAGAATCTTGTTTGCTGGTCCTAAGTCCTTCATTTCAAATTCCCTAGCCAGTTCAGCCTTCAGTTCTTCAATACGAGCTTTGTTGGGGCCTGAAACCAACATGTCATCAACATACAACAGCAAAATAACAAAGTCATCACCAGATCTCTTGAAATATGCACAAGGATCTGCATTCAGCCTGTTGTATCCAAGGCTCATTATGAATGAATCAAATCTTTTGTACCAACACCTCGGCGCCTGTTTGAGACCGTACAAAGATTTGGTCAACCTGCAAACCAAGTTCTCTTTTCCTTCTTCTATAAATCCTTCCGGTTGGAGCATATAAATCTCTTCTTCAAGATCACCATGAAGAAAAGCCGTCTTTACATCTAACTGTTCAAGGTGTAAATCAAATGTAGCACACATCGCCAGAACCACCCGCACAGTTGTCATTCGGACCACCGGAGAAAATATTTCGTTGAAATCAATCCCCTCTTTCTGAGCATATCCTTTCACCACCAATCGTGCACGATACCTCTCCACTTGGTCATCACTGTTACGTTTGATTTTGTACACCCATTTGTTGCCAATGGGTTTCCTCCCTTGTGGTAGAGACACAAGTTCCCACGTCTTATTCTTATGGAGTGCTTTGATTTCCTCATGCATTGCTCCCATCCACTGAGCTGCATCTGAACTGCTCATTGCTTCCTGGAGAGTTGATGGCTCCCCGTCCTCAGTTAAAAGACAGTATGCAACATTGTTCTCCATAGAATAGTCTGAGTGCCAGCCTGGTGGTCTCTTGACACGTGTCGATCGACGTATCCCCGAAACTCCAGACTCCGTTGTCTCCTCAGGTTCATGCTCTGGTTCAGCAGGACCCTCCTGCTCAGCATCCTTCTCGACTACCACTGTCGTAATTCCTGGATCTTCCCCTGTACTGCTATCATTTCCTTTCTTATCTTCCGTGAAGATAACATCCCTGCTTACAACAATCTTGTGGGCAGTGGGGTCCCATAAGCGATACCCCTTCACGCCTTTAGCATACCCTAAGAACAAACACTTCCTGGATTTTGGGTCCAGCTTCGTTTTCTCTTGAGTATTAAACATAACATAAGCGGGACTCCCAAATACATGGAGATTAGAATAATCAACTGGTTTACCTGTCCACACCTCCATCGGTGTTTTCAGCCCCAGTGCTATTGACGGAGATCGGTTCACCACATAACAGGCGGTATTGATTGCTTCTGCCCAGAACGACTTTTCTAAGCCTGCACCCTGCATCATGGCTCTTGTTTTATCCAACAAGGTCCTGTTCATCCGCTCTGCCACCCCATTCTGCTGCGGAGTGTATGCCGTAGTAAACTGTCTCTTAATCCCAGCATCTTTACAGAAGTCGTCAAACTCTTTACCAATATATTCCCCTCCATTGTCAGATCTCAGGCACTTGATCTTTTTCCCAGATTCAAGTTCCACCAGCGCTTTGTACGTCTTGAACATCGAGAACACTTCGGCCTTACTCTTGATCATGTACACCCAACATCTCCTGGAATAATCATCTATAAAAGACACAAAATACTTTGCACCTCCCAGGGATAGTACTGGTGCTTGCCACACGTCAGAGTGAATCAATTCTAGAATGACTTTACTTCTAGAATCTGAACTAAGAAACTTTATACGATGTTGCTTGCCAACAACACAATGCTCACAAAAAGCTAAAGATACCTTTGTGAGGCCCGGAAGTAGTTTCTTCTCTGCAAGAACCTTCATGCCTTGTTCCGACATATGCCCGAGCCGCTGATGCCAAATCATTGATGATTTCTCAATCGACTCGGATGAAGCCACTGACGCTTCTCCCACTTGCAGAGCCCTCCCTTGTACCTTGTATAAGTTTCCGGCAATCTTGTCTGCCTTCATCAGTACAAGCGCACCCCTTTTAACTTTCATGATCTTGTTTCGCGAACCAATCTCACAACCAAGATCATCCAGTTGTCCATGAGACAACAAATTCTTGCATAATCCCTCCACATGTCGGACATCTCGAATGGTCCGAACAATCCCGTCATGCATCTCCAGCTTGATCGTACCAACGGCAACAACTTTCAAAGGTTCATTTTTACAGCTATACACAGATCCTCCAGCGATCGGTGTATACTCATGAAACCACTCCCTCCGGGGAGTCATATGAAAACTGGCTCCTGAATCAATAAGCCATACATCATCGAAGCCACGCATACCTCGAATAGCTGTTGCTGCTTCACAGCATAGTACATCACCATCATCTGAAGTGCTAGCAACGTTCCCCTGAGGATTAGAACTCTTCTGGTTTGAATCCTTAAGATTCCAACAGTCCTTCTTCAAGTGACCTTTCTTGCCACAGTGCCAACAACTGCCCTTGGTCCTTGACTTGGATCTCCCCTGTTTCTTACTCCCACTTGCACCGCGCTCCGTCGTTCTCCCTCTTGTCACCGACAAGGCACATGCTTGTTGCGAACTTGCCTCCCTGTCTTCTCTGTTTTTGCGCCGACTCTCTTCTTCCAGAATAGCGGCTGCAATCTCGTCGAAGACCAAATAATCCGTGAGGACATTATTTGTTAAGTTGATGACAAGCTGGTCGTACGAATCGGGCAGACTTTGCAGCAGAATTTCAGCACGTTCAACCACTTCTATTTTATGACTCAATGACGTCAATTGAGAAAATAGAGTATTTAGAACATTGAGGTGCTCAGTTACCGGGGTAGATTCCGCCATCCTCAGTGTGTACAATTTTCGTTTAAGGAAAATTTTGTTGTGTAGGGACTTTGCCTCATACAGCTTGTTGAGATGATCCCATATCTCCTTAGCTGTCCTCTTCTCCTCAACGCTTGACAACACGCCATCACCTAACGCCAGGTGAATATTTGCGATAGCGTTGCCGTCCATCTCGTTCCACTTCGTATCATCTGTGATTTCCACCGGCCTGTCGCCGATCGCCGCGAGACACCCATCTTTCCGCAAGATGGCTTTGATCTTCAGCTTCCACAACGAGAAATTACTCCCGTTGAATTTTTCGATCTCGAATTTCGCCGTCATTGCTTCTATCACGTACCACTGTCACTGAAAAAATAATTTCAGCACGACACCCACAGATATCACCGAGACCCCGGATATGAACCGAGGCTCTGATACCACTTGTTGTAAATTGGACCCTTCTCGATAGAGCGAAAACACGGCAATAATTGAAAGACGGAAAAATACGACACACAGATCTTACGTGGAAAACCCCAAATTAATTTAGGGTGAAAAACCACGGGCAAGGTAGAAGAACTTCACTATGAGTGTAAAATAGGAATTACAATACTCCGAACTTTACCGTAGTAAAGTCGCACAAACTCTCTATTTTTACCTCACTTACAACACTTTACTCTACTCTTTTATATATTAAATATACTTAATTATGTAAGTGTTTGTATTTTGGGATGAATCAAAAATGGGGAATGGGCATGGTATTTATAGGCAAACTTCAAAATAAAGAATTTGTTAAAATAATTAACCACCCAAACTTTTGCTTGCTGCACCACCGCCCCATACTCCTAGTGCTGCAAAAAGGATGAGCCGCCCCATCAAATCACCATCCACTTCACCGCCCCAACATTATTTACTGCATAAATTTTTGTAAACAACTGATGTGGGATAATGTTACATGTTAATCAACATTTGCTACTGGGCCTCGTAGAGTAACATGTCCGAGCTCAAATTAATTGAAGGCCCATTTTAGCTGTCGATAAGATAAAAAGAAAAATAAAATATCTATCTCATTATCATTATTATCATTTACCACCACCACTCATCTCCCTAAATTCATTCCATCTCTACCAAATTTCAAGAAACCATGTCCTGACCTCCAAATTACACAAACTAAAAAAATATAAAAAAATGAACACCCTTCGACTCCAGTTGCACCTGAGACCCACCACAAATCCCACAAACCAAACAAAAAACAACACCCCTCATTACACTCAAATTACAAAATCAAACGTTGTTAATCCAACACCCACTTTAAAGAAACACCGTATCATCACCACCAACAAACCCCACGTGCAGGAGCAGCTCAAATACCTCAACTCCAAAATCCTGTCATCCAAAGCGTCAAGTAATGAGCACTCGAGAATCGTGGTTCTTGGTGCTGCGTCTTTAGGTGTCGCGCTTTTCTTAATGGGCTTTGACGATCATAAAGCCTGGGCCTTGGGCCCTGAAGGCCCATTAATGGAGGAGTTTTGGGACAACATGAGGAGATACGCTTTGTATGCTTTGACAGTGAGTACGGGTGCACTTTGGGTTTTGTTGGAGCCGATATTCCAGTTGTTGAAGAATCCGATTTCTGCTGTTTTGATTATTGTGATATTAGGGGGTGGGTTTTTTATTGTGTCACAAGTTGTGACTGCTATGGTGGGCTTGTCTGATTTTTCTTATGAGTATAGTGGTTAACTTTGGTTGTTATTGATTTTGTATTAGTTTTGTATGAATTAAAGGTATGCTACTTATTTAATATGATGATTTATTATAGTTTTAGATAGGCTAAGCAATACTGCAATTGTGGATGTGTATGCTATGGTGGAGTACGTCCGCTGCTTTTTTTTTTTTTTAACTCGTATGATGCTCACAATTCAGTTATCGTGCCTCACAACTGTTGTTGATGCTCACCATCATCCATAGACCCTCGCATCGTTTTTTGGTGTCTGGCTCATATATTTTTTTTTTTTCTCTTCTTTGTTGGGTGTTTAGAGAGGACTTGAAGGACTTTTATGCAATAAAGCCTTTCCAATATAGACAATAGTGATACTCAACGAAAGCTCTTTTTGAAGCGATAGGCTTTATCTCGTTTACCTTTGACGATATAATGGTTGCTCGACAAAACCATTTTATTCTAGATTTCCATTTCAGAAGGATGCTTTCACGTTTAACTCGTAAACTGGTAACTCTAGATGAACAACTAGTGCTAGCACGAGCCTAATTGTCTTTATTCGTGCAACTGGAGCAAATGTTTCATTGTTGTCGACGTTTGGTTGCTTACTCTTAAGTGATCTATATTATCGGAAAATAACATGTTTACCTTATTTCTATTTTAGGCAATTATTTGTAATTCTGTTTTTAGTTGTTAACCACTTACTATTTATAGTAAGCCACAGCTAATTAGTTTAGTTAGTCTGTTAATCATCTGATTAACAAGTTAGTATAAATAGAGTCCTAAGCTTATGTTATTCATTAACTTGCAGATTTCTATTTCCAAAGAGAGCGAGAGAAGAAACCAATACATTCTCTCTCCAAAACTTGTACAAAGAACAATCATTCGATTCACTATTTTGATTTCAATAAAATGTTGATTCCTTTCAATCCTTGTTGATGTGAAGTGTTGCTGTTGTGCATTCAATATGGTATCATCCGCTGAGTTCGATCAGTCGCTGAAATTCCGCTGCATTACTTCGATCTTGAAGGTTTTCTCTTTGATCTTGTTATCTTTTACTAGATCACACTGTTGATCCTCTCTTTTCTGCACAAATCACTGTTGATTTGTGATCTACACGTTCTGTTCTTGTTCTAATTGGTCGAATCCCTGAAAACCCCCAAATTGGAACCCTAATTTTGATCGTGATCTGCGAATATGACTTAGCCTACACATTCCTCCTCCACTACTCCTACTGCTGGTTCTAGTTCTGTCACCACTCAAAAGGATCCCTGTGAGGACTCCTCTTTTGTGTACTATCTCGGTTCACATGACTTCACAGGTACATCTATTGTGGCAGATCAACTAAATGGTACTAATTACATCTCTTGGAGTAGGAGTATCATCACTGCACTCACCATCAAGAACAAGTTAGCATTCATTGATGGCTCCTTGCCAAAACCCTCCCCTGCTGATCCTGTCTTGTTGAACTGTTGGGTTAGAGCAAATGGATTGGTGTTTTCTTGGCTTAACTACTCTGTCACTAAGGAACTCATAAACTGTTTAATGTTCTATACAACTGCTTATGAATTGTGGAATGAATTGAAGACAAGGTATTCAAGAACTGATGGTTCTAGGGTGTATCATCTACAAAAATCACTCTCTACTATCTCCCAATAAGCTAAAAGTGTCACTGACTACTATCACAACTTTAGGGCTCTGTGGGATGAATACAACAATCAGAGACCCATTGCTTCTTGCTCATGTGGGCTGTGCATCTGCAATCTGAACACTACTATGCTAGACCATCAGTAATATGACTGTGTGATGAAATTTCTTGTGGGTTTGAATGACTCTTTTTCTGCTGTAAGAAGTCAGATACTCTTGATGACTCCTCTACCTTCTCTTACCAAAGTGTACTCCATGATTCTTCAAGAAGAGAATCAAAGAGATCTCTATTCTCTCACTACTCATGTGGATGCAATGGCCCTCTTTACCAGACAAAGGAATTTTGGAGAGTCCCAGCCAAGAGCACAAATGCAGACTGGTCCTAACTCCAATGCCCCCTACAAACCTCCACTCTCAAAGCAAGATAAGAAGAAGCTGAGATGTACTCATTGTGGATACAATTGGCACACTATAGACAAGTGCTTCGAGATTATTGGTTATCCACCACGATGGAATGGCCCTACTGGCAAAAGACTGCCTCCACAGAGATCAGCTAACTCAGCCAACACTTCAGCTGACCAGCTTCCTATGGCCTTTACTACTACTGAGTTCACTCCTAAGTCCTCCACACATGAGCTGTTTGAGCAGTTCCTTGCATACCAGCAGGCTCAGGAACAACTCAAGACTACAAGTGCTCCACCAGATACCTCCCATCACTATGCTGCCACTGGGAATACTGGGAAACAACCACACTATGCTGCAGCAACAGTGTCTGGTAACCTTACTCACTATGTTTTTAACTCTCATTCATCCACTGACTTTAATACCTCTAAAATGTGGATTATTGACACAGGAGCTACAGATCACATGATATGTGATTTATCTCACTTCTATGACATCCCTATACCTACTCACACTATCATTCATTTACCAAATAAAAGTTACAATGTAGCTACTCATATAGGGATTGTTTTACTGTTTCCTGGAGTTACTTTAACTGATGTTTTATATGTTCCTTCTTCTCTCATAATCTGTTGTCTATTTCTAAGCTTACTAAACTAACACCTCTCATGCTTACATTATTGTCTTCTACTTGTTTAATACAGGACTCAATCACCAGACAGATGATTGGTTCTGCTAAACTCTTAAACAGTCTATATGTTCTGAAGTTTTATGACTTTTTTGTTAGACATTCTTCTTGTAATAATGTGAAAACTCAGCCAAATCTATGGCATATGGGACTAGGACATCCTTCTAGGGAGAAACTACTGTCTATTCCATTTATTGACACACATACTTGTAAAGAAGCTCATTGTGATGTATGTCCTTTATCAAAGCAAAAGAAACTTTCTTTTCCAGTTAGCACTTCTTCTTCTATTGCACCTTTTGATCTTGTCCATTGTGATATGGGGCCCCTTTTTTGTCCACTCTCGTGATGTATTCAGATTTTTCTTAACTATAGTTGATGACTATTCAAGATGCACTTGGATATATTTCATGAAGCATAAGACATAAGTCAGACAACATATGATTCATTTTCATAAATCTGTCTTAACCCAATTCTCAGTCTCTATTAAGTGCATTAGAACAGACAATGGATCTAAGTTTATTCTAACTGATTTCTATAAATCTAATGGCATACATCACCAAACCAGTTGTGTTGAAACTCCACAACAAAATGGTTTGGTTGAAAGAAAGCATCAACACCTTTTACAAGTTGCTAGATCCCTTAGATTCCAATCTCATCTCCCTATTGAATATTGGAGCAACTGTGTCTCTACTGCCAGTTATTTGATAAACAGGCTCCCATCTAAAACTATAAATAACAAAACTCCCTATGAAATGATATTTCAAAAACCCCCTGATTACTCTCTTTTAAGGACTTTTGGGTGCTTGTGTTATGCCTCTACTTTAACTGCTAAAAGGCAGAAATTTGATGCTAGGGCTATACAATGCTGCTTCATTGGATATCCTAGGGGTACAAAGGGTTACCAACTTCTAGATTTGTTAACAAATGAAGTTCTCATCTCCAGAAATGTTATATTCCATGAAGGGATATTTCCCTTTAAAAACAGGGTTAATATTCAAACAGAAATTGTACCTCCACTCAACCCAAACTTGAGATTATGCACTGACAGCTTTATTGCTCAAGATCCTCTGATTCCCCAGTTAGAGAATCAACATGATCATGATCCTATACCAGCAGAAGCTGCAACTTCAGATACATCAGGACTACCAGCAACTCCTGACATTCACTATAACCTCGTGGATCAACATAGCTACTATGAGCCTTTAGCCCAATCATCTGGAGAACAGGAAATCACAAGTGTGCAACAATCTGTTGCACCAGGTATCTCTAATCCTATTACTGCTCATATTCCTGAACAAAGAAGATCTACTAGATCCATTCATCCTCCTGCATATCTAGACATATATGATTGTCATTTACCCAACTCTATGCACAAAGCTAACTTTTCTAATACTACTGTGATTAATCATGTTCATCACCATCATAAAACTAAGTATCCTATCAATTCCTTTTTAAGCACAGAAAAACTTAGTGATTCTCATAAGCCTTTCACCTCTGTTATCTCTCATTTGTCTGAGCCTAAACTTACAAACAAGCTAGCACTTTCACTGAATGGAAGAATGCAATGCAAGCTGAAATCCATGCATTAGAAAAGACAAACACTTGGATAATGAGAGAATTACCTCCTGGAAAACATTGTATAGGATGTAAATGGGTATATAAAATTAAACTGAAAGCTGATGGAACAGTAGAAAAGTACAAAGCAAGATAAGTAGCCAAAGGCTACACACAAGAAGAGGGATTGGATTATTTTGATACATTCAGTCTTGTTGCCAAACTCATTACTGTAAGAGTTATTATTGCCTTAGCAGCATCTCAGAATTGGTTCTTAAAGCAATTAGATGTCAATAATGCTTTCTTGCATGGTGATTTAGATGAAGAAATATATATGAAACCACCTCCTGGGTATCGTAATCCTAAAGATACAAGAGTATGCCTTTTAAAGAAAAGTTTATATGGCCTTAAACAGGCTTCTAGACAATGGTATACTAAATTAACCAACTGTCTCTTAGCTTATGGCTTCAAACAAAGTGTCTCTGACTGTTCCTTGTTTGTTCTTACTCATCATACTTCTATTACTATCCTTTGCATATATGTAGATGATGTGATTCTGACGGGCAATAACTTGAAAGAGATAGACAGAATAAAGATTCATCTTGATGAACAATTCACTATAAAAGATCTAGGTGATCTCAAATACATACTGGGACTTGAAATAGCAAGATCCAGGAGAGGCATCTCACTTTGCCAAAGGAAGTATGCTCTTGACATACTCACTGAGTCTGGTTACTTGGCAAGCAAGCCTGCCTCAACACCAATGGATTGCAAAACCAAACTCCAGAAAGCTGATACTGAACTACTTTCTGATCCTTCAGAATACAGAAGACTGGTGGGAAGATTATTGTACTTGACAATAACTAGGCCAGATTTATGTTTCTCTATTCAAGCTTTAACTCAATATATGTCCTCTCCCACTGCTTCTCACCTTGCAGCAGCACATAGGGCACTAAGATACCTCAAAACAACACCAGGTAAGGGATTATTTTATCCAACTCAATCTAATTCTAACTTAAAAGGGTTATGTGACAGTGACTGGGCTGGATGCCATGATAGCAGAAGAAGCATAACTTGATATGCAATCTATCTTGGTGATTCCCTTATTTCCTGAAAGGCAAAGAAGCAGCCCACAGTCAGCAGATCCTCCACAGAAGCTTAGTATAGAGCATTGGCTACAACCTGTTGTGAAATGATCTGTCTTCATCAACTCTTAAAAGATCTTAACATAACCTGCAGCAAGGTTCCTCTCCTGCGTACTGACAACAAAAGTGCAGAGGACATTGCCCAGAATCTTGTCCATCATGAAAGGACAAAACACATACAGATAGACTGCTACTTTGTCATGGAGAAAGTCCAACAAAAACAACTGAAAGTGATACGCATTCCTAACACAGTTCAATTGGCAGACATTCTAACAAAACCTCTGCCTCTTCTAGCTTTCAACCTTATGACATCCAAGATGGGCTTGTTGGACATCCATGCCCCTCTTGTGGGGGGTGGGGGGTCTTAAGTGATCTATATTATCAGAAAATAACATGTTTACCTTATTTCTATTTTAGGCAATTATTTGTAATTCTGTTTTTAGTTGTTAGCCACTTACTATTTATAGTAAGCCACAGCTAATTAGTTTAGTTAGTCTGTTAATCATCTGATTAACAAGTTAGTGTAAATAGAGTCCTAAGCTTCTGTTATTCATTAACTTGCAGATTTCTATTTCCAGAGAGAGAGAGAAGAAACCAATACATTCTCTCTCCAAAACTTGTACAAAGAACAATCATTCGATTCACTATTTTGATTTCAATAAAATGTTGATTCCTTTCAATTCTTGTTGTTGTGAAGTGTTGTTGTTGTGCATTCAATACTTACAATAACCTTTGGCAACTAAGCCGCCCTCGTGCTGTTGAATTGAACCATTTTCTATACTTCGTCTTATAGACCCATTTTCGACCAATTACACTTATTTTTTATTTTTTTTTTACTTTAGGAGGGTCTACAAGCTCCCAGGTTTTATTCTTTTCATTGCTGATATTTCCTCGTCTATGACTTTTAGCCAAATCTCTTCTTTAGAAGTTTTCAAATGCTTTATGGCTCAACCGTAAAATTATTATATGACATTTCTCGTAAATTGTGTACCCTCGTAAATGGACTTTCTAACTCTCTTTAAAAATGTTTGAATAGTCTTCGAAGACATAGGTTTGCGGTAGTACTCGGTTCATTTATTGAAACGAGAATGACAACAGCTGATAGACATTATTTATCTTTTATGCTATTAAGCTCTCGCAATATAATTTTGATATGATAGTGATACACGACATAAGGTCTTCTTGAGGGCTGGATGTAATTAAAATTTATTTATAAGGTCTTCTTAAGGACTAAAATTAAAACTTGGTTATTACATCCTATAAAATTAAAACTTGGTTATTAACATTTTAATTTTAGTCCTTCGGCGAGATGTTTTTGTCTAATTTGATTAGGCTTTGACCAAATTTGGGACTTTTCACTTTCTCCTCCAAAATATTTCTTGAAATCGCACTTACATCTCGGAATATTGAAATAATTTTAGAAATAATACAACTTTATCCTTTTTGTCGATTTTACCAATTGCCCCTTATGCAGTTTTTTCTTATTTTTTCTAATAAACATAAATTTAATAATTTATTTTAAAACACATCTACTTTTCTATTATAAAATTTATATTAACTTAGCCTAATTTTCAAATTAAATAACATTTTTATGTATTTTCTAAAACATATAAATCATTTGATAATTTTACAGATAAAAAATTATAAAAAGCAATAAGAAAATACTCCTAAACAATTTGTTAATAAAATGTTAAATTTAGTCATTGATAATTTTTAATTAAGAAAATACATACTATTTCAAGATTATTTCTAATTTTAAGATAATTTTTAAGATTGTTTAAGAAAATATATTTCATTTCAAGAATTTTAATCTAGTTAGTAAGATAACTTGCGACTTTAAGTTGAGTTTAATAAATATTAAGACCAAATTATAAATCACAATAGTAAAATCGATAAAAACAACAGTCTCCAAATATTTTAGTTATTTTTGAAGTATAAGAAAATTTAATAACTGTAAATGTAATTATTTTAATATTTTTGAGGTGTATGTGCAATTACATAAAATATTTTGGAGAAAAAATTGAAAACCCCCTAAATTTGGTCAAAGCCCAATGAAATTAGTCAAAAGTCTCGCTAGAAGACCAAAATTTAAAATTTCATTACTTTAGAGGATCAAAATTGGCCCTTAGCACTATAAAGTATCAAAGTCGATAAACAGTTACTTTGAAGGACCAACATTACTAAATTCTCAAATAATATAATAATCACGCAATACAATTGATTAAGATTATGACTATTTCAATGATTTCAATGAAGATGACTTTAGTTATGGAGAAGCTGAAGAACAATCAGAAGAGATTCACACTTCTGCGCTACACACTCAAATTGACTGGACACCAGAAGACTCCCTAAACTGCCTTGAATCTCAATGTTACCCAACATTCAGGATCCAACATTAGAACATGAGACCTATAATGCTAATATTGAACCTAATCTTGGGTCAAAAAATTGACGAATCTAACTTTGATTGTTTTCATGCCTCAGTGGATTTAGATGAAGAATATTTCTTTGAAGGTGAAATGTCCCAGAAGGAAATCATTGAAGACCTGAAGTCTATCTACCACAAACTGCTGCTTGAGAATCACAAATTCATCAAGAGCAACAAAAGCCTGAAGGAAGAGATTGGATGCATGAAGGAGATACTGAAACTGTATGAGAAAGACCTTGACAAAACCGAGGCTGAGCTGAAGGAGGTAAAGGTAAAATTTAATAAAGCTGAACAAACCATTACCAAATGAAACTCATCTACTTCTAAGCTTGGTGAGATGCTGAGTATGGGAAATCACGGTAAAAGTGGTTTGGGCTATGTTGAGAAACCTCCCTCTGAAGATGCTAATTCTGCCTATTTTAAAGCTGGTTTTATCAAGGAAAGTAATAGCTTGAGCTCTGAAATTCCTTTCAACACTGCGAAAGAATCTACTTTTATCTGTCAATATTGTTTTCAACTTGGTCACATTAAGCCTTATTGTAAAAAATATAAAACGGTGATTGAGAGAAAACAGTAATTAACAGCAGTACAAATGTTAGGAGAATCTCTGATCTGAATGTCATCCCAACATTAGGTAACAAAGCTGAAGGACATAAAAGTAGAACTTGGATTGAAATAATAAAACTCCTAAGGTTAAAATTGTTTGCAATGTTGTCTTTTCTGCTGTTTACTCTAACCTTGCAGGTAAGTGGTATTTTGACAGTGGATGTTCAAAGCACATGACTGGAAACATTGACAACATGAAAGATGTGATCCCTTTGACTGTTGGAACAGTTACCTATGGAGGAGGCATCAAAGGGAAAATCATTGGAAAAGAAGTACTGGATGTTGAAGGATTTCCATCACTCAAGGATGTGTTGTTGGTTGATGGATTGAAAGAAAATTTAATTAGCATAAGTCAACTTTGTGATGATAACTTGCTAGTTACTTTTGATAAAAGTTCATGTGATGTTTTTAATAGTGACAATGTATGTGTCATGACAAGTACAAGATCAAAGGATAACTGTTATCTTGTTCAAGATGAAGCAGAATGCTACCATGCCAAGGTAGATGAATCTGTCATGTGGCACAAGAAGTTAGGACATGTGCACTATAGAAATCTGGAGAAAATACAGAAGTTAGATGCTGTAAGAGATCTACCTAAATTGACTAGTCCTGGTAAAATTGTTTGTGAAAACTGCCTGAAAGGTAAACAAACAAAAGATGTTCATACACCACTCCAAGTATAGAGTATTAAGGGAAAAAATCGAAATTGGTCCTTTATTGTGTCCTACTTACAGTTTTCGTCCTTTATTGTGTCCTTGTTTTATTTTGGTCCTTTATTGTGTGTTTCACTACGATTTTGGTCCTTCCAGTGGAATCTCAGCCGAAAATGTCATGTATGAGCACGTGCCGCCCTAAATTCAATTTTTTTGAATTTTCCACAAGCAAATTTGCATGTTGGAACAGCAATTTTAATTTTTTTATTTAAAATTTTGACCCGCTCGATCCGGATAACCCGTTCAAATCGGGTTGGCCGGGTCAGAATTTTAAATAAATAAAAATTAAAAAAATTGAAACCAGCGTTTCCATATGTGAATTTGCATGCGGGAATTAAAAAAGTTTTTATTTTGGCCGACAAGTATTCCACGTGATATTTTTGTACTCGGACTTCTTCCTAAGGACCAAAATCGTAAGGAAATACACAATAAAAGACCAAAATAAAACAAGGACACAATAAAGGACGAAAACTTTAACTAAGACACAATAAAGGACTAGTTTCGATTTTTTCCCGAGTATTAACCTAGAACTAATAAGTCCTTTGAATTGTTACATATGGATCTCATGGGTCCTATTGAGGTTAGTAGCCTTAATGGTAAGAAGTATGCTTTTGTTATTGTTGATGATTTTTCAAGATATACATGGATTAAGATTTTGAAAGAAAAATCAGAAGCATTCAACACATTCAAGATTTTGCATGCTAGTATTAAAAATCTGTATGGCACTGTTGTAGGAAGAATTAGGTCTGACCATGGAAAATAGTTTGAAAATGTAAGCTTTGCTAATTTTTGTGAAACTAAAGGCATTCCATGAGTTCTATGCACCTAAGATACCTCAGCAAAATGGGATTGCTGAGAGGAAGAATAGAACACTTCAAGAGATGGCTATAGTAATGTTAAATTCTAGAAACTTATTTAAGAAACTCTGGGCTGATGCTTTGAATACTGCATGTCATATTAGTAATAAAGTTTCTCTTAGACCTGGTACTACTATGACACCT
Source organism: Linaria vulgaris (assembly GCA_948329865.1). Classification (NCBI taxonomy): domain Eukaryota; kingdom Viridiplantae; phylum Streptophyta; class Magnoliopsida; order Lamiales; family Plantaginaceae; genus Linaria; species Linaria vulgaris. Next base: position 80,915,930 of record OX415252.1, read on the forward strand.
TATGAAATCTTTAAGGGTTCAAAACCAACCGTTGCACACTTTCATGAGTTTGGTATTAACTGCTAATTGCTTAAAGATAGAGATTATTTGAGAAAAATTGATCCCAAAAGTGAAAAGTGTACATTTGTTGCTTATTCTCCTAATAGTGCTGCTTTCAGGGTCTACAATCCAAGATTGCATACTGTTCAAGAATCAGTTAATTTTATTTTTGATGATTTAACTGTTTATGTAGGTACTGGAGAAGTAATTGTTTCACATGTTGTTCCAATATTGGACCCAACATTGAACATAGAAGCTGGAGATGCTGAACTGGAAACTGGAACGAATGTTGACTTAACACCAAAAAACCTCAATGTTAGGCCGACATCTGTACTGTCAGATTCTGAAGATGAAATAGTTCCTGAATCCAGAAGAGATCTTCCTGCAATGATACAAATAGATCATCCAGCCACTCAAGTAATTGGACTAATTATTGAAAGGGTGAGAACACGCAAAAAAGAAAAGTTAATTATAGTGATATGGTAAGATTGTATGTGTGTATGTCTTCTTCATGTACTGTTGAAAATGTATCTTGTTTTGTGTTCTCCATTGAACCTAAGAATGCAACTGAAGCTCTTAAGGATAGTTACTGGATTAATGTCATGCAAGAGGAACTCTTAAAATTCACTAAAAATTGAGTTTGGAATCTAGTGCCTAGGCCTTGACATGCGAATGTAATAGGTACAAAATGGATTTTCAAAAAAAAAACTGATGAGAATGGTGTGATTATGGGGAACAAAGCTAGGTTGGTTGCACAAGGTTATACTGAGGTCGAAGGTATAGATTTTGATGAGACTTTTGCTCCAGTAGTTAGGATAGAATCAATTAGATTAATTCTTGCTATTGCTTGCTGTCTTAAGATTAAACTTTACCAAATGGATGTTAAAGGTGCCTTTCTGAATGGTTTAATTGACACAGAGGTTTATGTAGAACAACCTAAAGGCTTTGCTGACCCTAAACATCTTGACCATGTGTACAAACTTAAGAAGACTTTGTATGGCTTAAAACAGGCTCCAAGAGCTTGGTATGGGAGGCTAACTGATTTTCTGTTAGGTCTAGGTTTCAATAGAGGAGATGGAGACAGAACATTGTTTGTCCTTAGAAAAAGCTCTGATATATGTATTGCTCAAATTTATGTGGATGATATAGTATTTGTCTCTACTGACAAGTCTACTTTAGACAAGTTTGTTGAGTCTATGACAGGAACATTTGAGATGAGCATGATTGGTGAGCTTAACTACTCTCTGGGATTACAAGTAAAGCAGCTGACCAGGAGAAGTATGCAAGGAATCTAGTGAAGAGATTTGAGCTACAAGAGTCTAAGCCTTGCAAAACTCCTATGTCCTCTTCAGTGAAGATAACGAAAGATGGCACTGGCAGCAATGCTGACCCAACATTGTACAGATCCATGATTGATAGTTTGTTGTATCTCTTTGCCTCTAGACCTGATATCATGTTTTCATTATGTGTTTGTGGCTTTGTGCTAAGCACCAAGCTGAGCCAAGGCAATCTCACTTGACTGCTGTGAAGAGGATTCTTAGATATATCTCTTGAACTTCACCTTTAGGCATTTGGTGTTCTTATGACACTAACACTAACTTGGTTGGTTTCAATGACTCTGCCTGTACAGGTGATGTAGATGATAGGAAATCTACAAGTGGGGCTATTTTTATTTGGGTAATAATTTGGTCTCCTGGTATAGCAAGAAACAGAACTGTGTTTCATTATCAACAGCTGAATCAGAATATGTAGCTGCTGGCAGCTTTGTTACCCAACTTGTATGGCTCAAACACATGCTTTCAGATTATTGGTTAGATAGTGATACACTTCTCATGTTTTGTGACAATCTAAGTGCCATAAGTATCTCTAGGAATCCTGTCCAACGTTCCAGAACTAAGCATATAGACATAAAGCATCATTTCCTGAGAGATATGGTAGAGGACAAAGTGATCAACATTGAACATATTGAGACAACAAATCAGCTTGCTGATATGTTTACAAAACCTTTAGATAGTGAGAGATTCTTCAGCTTGAGGAACTCTCTTAGCATGTGCAATATGTGAGAATGTTGAGGAAACCAGTGTTGACATAACACCACTGTCTAGCACTGGTATATTGGTTGCAGTGTAGTAGGTATTCTGTTGTTTTCGTTTGTGGAATTTACTTTCCTTGTGAGTCTCATTTAATCCTTGTTTTTTCATATTTGGTTTGTGTGGTTGAACTATTTGATTAACAACTCTTTCTAGTTATCAGTTTCACATATTTCTTTTGAAAAATTAATAAAACTCTTATGTTTGTCTGAGGTTGTGATTGCCTAACATATGGAGAAGATGGGGTACAAAAAGTTCACTACTTTGATGCCTATTCAGTTGTGTCTTATTCATATGAAAGGTGTACATGACATGTGGAGAAGCTGGGGTACATAATGTTAACAGCTTCAGTGTTACTCAGTTGTGCTTATTTACATGTGTCTGTTTGTTTGGCCAATGAACACATGAGGGTGATCCTTTCTACTAGGGTGTTTGAGTTTTAGATTTCTTACATTTAGTAGCACTGATCACTTAGTGAAATCTCTTAAATGCAGGTTGGTAAACAAGTATGCATAAGAAATTGGGGTGTTGGGGTGCATGATAAATGAATTTCCAACATTCAAGGCCTTTGTACTTGCCTAAGTTGCTGCTGTTAATGTTGTTACTGGGGTGTGTGGAGTTCGGGTTGTCCTTATTCAGTAGCGACATTAGCTTTGTGTTTAGCAACCTTCAGTTTTTGATTCAGATAAGTTATGAAAATAATAAAGATTATAAAGAGATGTGAAATGTGCTGGTTTGAAAAGCTCTCTATAAGTGTTTACCATCTGCCTATTTGACATTACATTGTTGCATTCATGTAGAACTGCATTGTTTTATTTCTTGTTGTTGAGTTGTGTCGGTTTAGGCTTAGGGGGGAGTATAATTTATGTGTTGAGACATACACTTTGGGTGACATACTGCAGGTGACACACTTTTCTGTGACTTTCTATTATGTGAAAGTGAATTTTTGCTTGAATTCATAACTACTAATCTCTGTGTGTTTCTTGTTATCTATGTTGCTTACTCATGATTTTGATCTGAACATTATGTTTGAGGTACTCACTTGCTATATTGGTTAAGTTTCATATGTATTTTTTGGATGTATCTCAAGCTATCACGTTAATTTTCCTTGGTGAAGCATGTACCTCCACCTTCTGGTTTGAATGTTGAAAGTGCAGGTATTCGGTCGATGTTAGTTTAACATTGAAGTGCAGGTATTCTGACAATGTTAGCTTAACATTGAGAAATCAATGTTAGGATAACATTGCTGGAGCAGAATCCGATTTACAATCTTTATTAATTTCTTCATTATTGTTTTGCCTTATTCACTTAACTAACTAAGTTCCACAATTGTAATTGTCTTTGATTATTATTCAGGAAACAAACTTGTCATAGGTTGGACGCTCAAGTTTCCAAGAAGGAAAGTTTCCTTAATTACGCAAACCACTCAACAAGGAAAGAAGAGTTCGAGTGGAACTAGGAATGCTTTCCAAGTTCAAGTCCTGATTTGAAGAAGGAGTCTTTCCCTAGTTAGATCACTAACGAAGGAACTATTATTCAAGAAGGACTACGAGAACAAAGAAGAAGAGTTCAAGAAGGAAACAAGGAGAATTACCAACCGTGTACAACACACCTTGAAGTCGAAGATCAAGAACCTATATATAGGTGTGAAGTACATCAAGACAAACACGAGACAAGAGCCAATCAATCCGATAGATTAATTTACAGTTGTTGAGTGTTGTCTTGCTTTAGCAAAGCTTGTGAATTGTTAGGATAGATCTAAGAGTGAGGAGCTGTTAGAGATATACGAAGCAATTCTTGTGTGCTTTGCTTAGTTCAATCAATTTAAGAGTGAGGAGCTTGAGAATTGAGAGAACGACCTTTGTTAAAACCTTCACGGGTTATTTTGCCTAAGGCTCGGAAGTTAATATAATTCTATATTCACTTCTTAAACTTGGTGTTTGTTTATTCCGCTGCACAATTCTTCTGGACTGTTGTTAAAGTAACATCGCTGAGTTAACAACGTTGCAATTCTGTTGTTAACTCTCCAGTGTTAAGTTAACAACAACAACGTATCAACCCAATCCACAATTTCAATTGGTATCAGAGCCAAACACCAACTTCACCGGTGTTTGGCGTTGATACGACAAGATGGACAATTCCAACCCCAATACCAGCAGGTTGCCTGTATTGGAGGGTCCCAACAACTATGCCTACTGGAAGATCAGGCTCAGAGTCCACATCAAATCCATCGACCTAGGAGCTTGGGACGCAGTACTAGAAGGCTACACCATTCCCTACTTGCCAAGAGATGGAGATGCTGATCTGGTACCTAAGCCAAGGGGACAATGGACAGCCAACGAAATTGCTCTCTACAACTTCAATGAAAAGGCCCTCAATGCTATTTTTAGCTGGGTAGGTAATCATATGTTCAAACTTATTCAAACTTGTTCTACTGCTAAAGCTGCATGGGAAATTCTTGAATTACATTGTGAGGGTGATGTGGCTGTGAGGGACTCTAAATATAGAAAACTCTTGAGGGACTTTGAGAAGATAGAGATGGGTGAGGATGAAAGCATTGATAGTTATTTTGAGAAACTTCTAGATATTGCTAATCAGTGCCAAAACTTAGGTTTTATCATCCCTAATCAAACCATGGTCTACAAAGCCTTTAGAACATTATCTTCTAAGTTTACTGTCAAAAGAATTGCTATGAATGAGTCTAGAGATCTTGCCAACATGGACTTTCAAACATTAATGAACACTCTAAAAGAATTTGAACTAGAATTCCTAGGAAAGTCCAGTAAACAACTTGCTTTAGCCTTACTAGGTACTAGCTCAGATTCTACAGGGAGTGATGAGGATGAATATGAGTTGATCTCTTCTAACTATGGTAACATCACTAGGAAGTTTAGTAAATTGGGTTACAAAGATAAAAGTAAAGAAAAGCAACCCAGTAATGCTGCTGTTAGTTATAAGAAATTGCCCCCAAAGTTTGTAAAATACATGGCATCTAAGAGCACTCCTCAAGATGCTGAGAAATTGAAAGATGTCCAGTGTTATGAATGTAAGGGGTATGGTCACTTTAAACATGAATGTGCTAACACCCTCAGAACAAGAGGGAATTCTCATTGGGTCTGTGTAGATGACTTTAATGAAGCTGGCTTCGAATCTGGAACAAGTGCTGATGAACAATCAGAGGAAATCAACACTGCTGCGCTCTGCACTCGGATCATCTGGTCAGGAGAAGACTCCAGAAACTGCCAAGAATCTCAATGTTACTCTAACATTAGAGAACCAACAGCAAAGCAGGAGATCTTCTTTGGAGACTGGAACAACAATGATACACAGGTTAACCATGACACACTCTCTGATTGTGATGATACTAACTTTGATTGTTTTCATGGCTCAGTTGATCTAGAAGAGGAGTACTTCAATGAAGATGAGATGTCCCAGGAGGAAATTCTTGATGACCTGCATACAACCTTTCTCAGACTTGAGAGAGAGAATGTCAGACTCATAAAGAAAAATAAAGCACAGAAGCATGACATTGAATGTTTGAAGAACATGTTGAAACTCTATGAAAGGGATCTTGACAAAGCTGAAGCTGAGCTGAAAGAGGTAAAGGAGAAACTCAAAAAGGATTCTCAGATCATAGCCAAATGGAATGGAGGTACTTCTAAACTTGATGAGGTACTGAACATGAGTAACTCAGGTACATGTGGTCTGGGATTTGTTGAGAAACCTTCCACTTCAAATGTTAATTCTGCCTATCTAACTACAAGCTTTGTTAAAGAATCTGATAATGTGAGTATAGGAACCATTAACACTGTTAAGAGTAAACCTACTTTTATCTGCCAGTACTGCTTTCAACCAGGTCACATTAAACCATTCTGTAGGAAATTTATAAAAGAATGTGGTAAGAAAACAGCCTCTGCGTCCAATGTTAATTCTACAACAGGTCCTGATGTTAGACTAACATTGGGTGCAGGACAGAAAAGTAGAACTTGGATAGAAAAGGCTAAAACCCCTAAGATTAAAGTTGTGTGCAATGTTATTTTCTCTGCTGTGTACTCTAACCTTTCAGGTAAATGGTACTTCGATAGTGGATGTTCAAGACACATGACAGGCAGCAAAGAGAATCTTAAGCAAATGGTACCTTTGAGTGCTGGAACAGTGACATATGGAGGAGGCACCAAAGGAAAAATCATTGCCAAGGGGACATTGAATGTTGATGGATTCCCTCCCTTGAAGGATGTGTTGTTGGTAGATGGGTTAAAGGCAAATCTAATCAGTATCAGTCAGCTGTGTGATGATGACTTACTGGTTACATTTGATAAGATATCTTGTGATGTTTATGATAGTGACAATGTTCTTGTGATGACAGGTACTAGATCCAAAGACAACTGCTACCTAGCCCAGGAGGAAGCAGAATGTTTCCATGCCAAGATAGATGAGGCGTCTATATGGCATAGGAAACTTGGACATGTTCACTACAGAAACCTTGAGAAATTACAGAAAGTTGATGCTGTAAGAGGCTTACCAAAGCTGTCTTGTCCAGGTAAGCTTGTGTGTGGTGATTGCCTCAAGGGTAAGCAAACCAGAGCAGTTCATACACCCCTACAGGTACAGAATGCTAACCCTAGATCTAGTAGGTGTTTTGAATTGCTGCACATGGACTTAATGGGTCCAATTGAGGTAAGTAGTCTCAGTGGGAAGAAATATGCCTTTGTGATTGTAGATGACTTCTCTAGATACACTTGGGTAAAATTTCTTAAAGAAAAGTCAGAAGCTTTTGATCAGTTCAAAATTCTTTGTGCTAGTATTAAAAACTTGTATGGCTCCACTGTGACTAAGATTAGGTCTGATCATGGTAAAGAATTTGAAAATGCTAGTTATGATAACTATTGCAATGCTAAAGGTATTTTCCATGAATTTTTAGCTCCTAAGACTCCTCAGCAGAATGGGATTGCTGAGAGAAAGAACAGGACTCTTCAAGAGATGGCCAGAGTTATGCTCAATGCCAAAGACTTATCCAAAAGACTCTGGGCTGAAGCCTTAAATACTGCTTGTCACATTAGTAACAGGGTGTATCTTAGACCTGGAACTAACATGACTCCATATGAACTCTTGAAGGGTGTAAAACCAAATGTTGCATATTTTCATGAATTTGGATGTGATTGTTATCTACTGAATGACAGGGATTATCTGAGTAAATTTGATTCTAAAATTGAAAAATGTATCTTTGTAGGATACTCAGCCAATAGTACTTCCTTTAGAGTCTACAATCTTAGATTGAAGACAATTCAGGAATCAGTGAATGTTGTGTTTGATGATTTCACTCTTGATACAGGTACTGGTGACATCTTAGTTCCCAATGTTGAACCAACAGTGGAAACCGAGAATGTTACTCCTGACAATGTTACACCAACATTGGAACTGGAAGCTAGAAACACTGAACAAGAGTCAGGGAATGATGTTAGACTAACACCAGCGAGATCAGATGTTAGAATAACATCAGAGGATTCTGACTCAGAACATGAAGGTGCCTCTGAACCTAGAAGAGACCCCCCGGCTAGGATTCAGAAAGACCATCCAACATCCCAGGTAATAGGTGAACTCACTGAACGGGTAAGGACACGCAACAGAGAAAGACTTGACTATAGAGATATGGTAAAACTGTGTGTCTGTATGAACTTCACTTGTACTGTTGATAATGCCTCTTGTTTTGTCTCCACCATAGAACCTAAAAATGTGAATGAAGCTCTTCTTGATAACTTTTGGATTAATGCCATGCAGGATGAACTATTACAGTTTACTAAGAACAATGTCTGGATACTTGTACCTAGACCACCTAATGTTAATGTAATAGGGACGAAGTGGATATTTAAGAACAAGAGTAATGAGGAAGGGGTTATTGTTAGAAACAAAGCTAGACTAGTTGCTCAGGGGTACACACAGGTTGAAGGTGTAGATTTTGATGAGACATTTGCTCCAGTTGCTAGGATTGAATCTATTAGGTTACTTCTAGCCATAGCATGTTGTCTTAAGATAAAACTATACCAAATGGATGTAAAGGGTGCGTTTCTGAATGGGCTGATTGATAAGGAAGTATATGTTGAACAGCCAAAGGGGTTCACAGATCCTATGTATCCAAACCATGTGTACAAGCTTGAAAAGGCACTGTATGGTCTTAAACAAGCACATAGAGCATGGTATGAAAGGCTTACAAAATTCCTTTTAAGTCTTGGTTTTGTTAGAGGTGATGGAGATAGAACACTGTTTGTCTTGAAGAAAGATTCTCATGTCTGTGTTGCTCAAATATATGTAGATGATATTGTGTTTGGCTCAACTAACAATTCTATTCTAGAAAAAATTGTTGAATCAATGACAGGGCAGTTTGAGATGAGTATGATGGGAGAATTAACTTTCTTTCTTGGTCTTCAAGTGAAACAAACAGGTAATGGGATTTTCCTAAGTCAGGAAAAGTATGCAAGAAATTTGGTGAAAAGGTTTGAATTAGCAGATTCAAAGCCTTGCAAGACTCCCATGTCTTCATCTGTGAAGATATCCAGGGATGTTAATGGTGCCAATGTTGATCCAACATTGTACCGTTCAATGATAGGGAGCTTACTCTACCTGTCTGCTTCAAGGCCTGACATAATGTTCTCTGTCTGTGTTTGTGCTAGGTACCAGGCATGTCCAAAGCAGTCACATCTGATTGCTGTGAAGAGAATACTTAGATACATTTCTGGCTCCTTGGCCCTTGGTATATGGTATTCCTATGACACTAACACAAATCTTGTAGGTTTCAGTGACTCAGACTGGGCAGGTGACACTGATGACAGGAAGTCTACAAGTGGAGGATGTTTTTATCTGGGGAACAACTTGGTCTCATGGTACAGTAGAAAGCAAAACTGTGTGTCACTCTCCACTGCTGAATCTGAATACATAGCAGCAGGCAGTTGTGTCACTCAGTTAGTATGGCTTAAACACATGCTACTGGATTATGGGTTAGACAGTGATACCTTACTTATGTTTTGTGATAATCTTAGTGCTATAAGCATTTCTAAGAACCCTGTGCAACACTCCAGAACTAAACATATTGACATAAGACATCACTTTCTGAGAAACATGGTAGAAGATAAGCTCATTGATATTGAACACATTGAAACTAACAATCAGCTTGCTGATATGTTCACTAAACCCTTAGATTCTGAGAGGTTCTTCAGTTTGAGGAATTCTCTTGGCATGTGCATCGTTTAGGAATGTTAGTACACCAGTGTTGACATAACACCACTGTCTAGCACTGGTTATTGGTTGTGGTGTATCTGTAAATCTTTTTGTGTCTTTCTGCATTCTTTCTTCTTGCATATTGCATCCTTGTTAGAGATTATGTTGGGTTGTGTGGATAAACTGTATGGATATCTAAGTTGACTGGTGGACAGGTACATATCAAGAGGTTGGTTAAGTAAAACTCTGCTGTTAGTCTGTGAATGTTAACCTAACATCTGGGAGAAGCTGGAGTGCACAGAGCTCACTACTCTGATGTCATTCAGTTGTGACTTATCCATGTTAGGTTAGACAAAGCATGAAGAGAAGCTGGGGTACATGATGTTGAAAGCTTCAGTGTCATTCAGTGTGCTTATTTTTGTGTTTTGTCTATGGCCAAGGTTATGCATGATAGTGATCTCTACTACTGGGTGTTTGAAGTTTCGACTGCTTGCATTCAGTAGCATTGCTCACTTGGTATTTCGCTTGTATACAGGTTGGAAAACAAGTGTGCATGAGGGACTGAGGTGGAGAAGTATATGATAAATGTATTGTCTTCATTCAGTTCCTTTGTACTTGCCTAATTTGTTGCTGATAGTTAAGTTGCTGGGGTGTGTGGGGTCTTGTGCTGCCCACATTCAGTGATGAAACTATCCTTTGACATTCACTAGTTTTTGTTCAAAAGAGTTCATTAAGATAAATTGATATGTCCTGATCCCAGTCAGTAAAGCTGTTTGTACTTGGTTACCATCTCCCAATGTTAATCTAACATTGTTGCATGCTTTCTTGTTCTATTTTTTTCCTTGTGTCGGTTTGGGCTTAGGGGGAGTAGTAATCCTAGGAATCATGTGTTGAGGCATACTTAATGGGTGACTCACTGCAGGTAAAACACTATGTTTTGTGATCTTCTATGCTATGGGAACATCCCTTCCCTGGATAAGTATATCCACCCTGTGTTTTTCTGTTTGATGTGTTACTTACTCATACTGATGGTCTGAATTTATGTCTTGATACCTAAGTACTTGGGCAAGGTTCCAGATCTGTATACAGGAATATCTCATGCTCTCACATGATGTTGCCTTGGATGAAGCCCTGCACCTACAACTTTCCTCCCTGATGTTAACTTACTAATGTTAGTCTAACATTGAAGCTTTGTAACTTATAAGTTTTCAGGTTTGAAGACCGCTCTGGTTACGTGTTAATCCAACACTGACACGTGGTAAGATGAACATGGGTGTGATCGTGTGACAGTGGTCCGATTATGTTGGTAACATGTTACAACACCACTATCTCTACTCTTCAGCTGATTATTGTATAATTTGCCCTAATCTTCTTCTACTGTGTACGCGCTCAAAATTTTTGCAAAAAACAACTCTCTCTGCAAAATCAAGTTTCGATTTTTCTTCTCTAAATCACTAACAATGGCACGCAAGTCTTCCATTGACACTCTTGTAGCAGCTGCAGAACAGATGGAGCAACCTAGACGCCGCAGGACCAGAAGCGCAACTGCTGAAGCCATTACCGCCGCCGCACCAAAGAGGAAATCCACTTATCAACGGCGAAAGGGCAAGAAAGCAGCTAAGGGTGATGTTGATTCAACACCAAAAACTTCAGAGCAATCCTCCACTCCCACCAACCCTGAAAACGAGGTAATGATGGCTAACCCTACTCTGGATATACCTGATAGCACTGTTGTTGGTATTGAGGGGGAGAAAGAGGCCCCGGTTGTTGTTGTGGGTGAGTCTGAGGTTGTGCATGAGGTCCCTGAGGGTAATGCTGGGGATGAATCTGTGGTTGCTGAGGCAGTGGTTGAGCCTACTGAGGCTGATGAGGATGAGCAGGATGCTGCTGATGAGATGGAGACTCTTCCTGAGAAAGATGATCAGGTTGAGGAAATTGTGGCTGAGGAGGTTACTACTGAAGGTAACCAAGATGCTAGTGAGGATGACAGTCAACCTGAAGAGGTTGAGAGAGAAGAAGATGAGAGCCTGACTCTCACTGACTTAGCTACTGCTGCTAAGAAAAGAAAGGGAAAGCAGGTGGTGGTTGAAGCTTCTGAGTCTGAGTCTGAAGAAGAAAAAGAAGAGGAAAGGGATGAAGAAGAGGAGGAAGATGAGGAGGAAGTTGAGGATGAAGGCCTACAGGGAGGTGATGACCCTGCTGATGTTACTCCAACATCATATGAATACTTTGATCTGCTTGAGGAGGAGTATCCCAAGAAGCCTTATTCTGGCTTCTATGTGTCTGCTGAGGCAGAAGAGCTGTGGGAGGCTTATCAAGCCAGGGTGATTCACACTGAGAGGAACATTGATGAGGAAATGTTCAAAGAAAATAGGTTGTTTGAACTGCTGGAAGCTAGAGGGGTGTTGGGCTCTGTGATGAATCAGGCATCATATGTCCCTGATGTGATCAGAGAGTTCTACATGAACCTCTCTCAATGGGTGTCCCACCAGGACTCTCCCAAGTTTGGCAAAGCTTGGGTCAGGATGAATGTCTATGACATCAGCCCCTCTGTGATCAATGAGGCTTGGGGACTCCCTGACCCTGAGGAGACTGAGGATCCTAGCATGAATGAGGTGATCACTGACCTCACTGGTGGACTGACAAGGAAATGGAATGACAGTTTTCCTACTACAAAGCTGACCTCCTTAAGTGCTGTCCTTCACAAACTCTCCACCTACAACTGGCTGCCCTCTTCCAACACCACTGTGATGACAAAAGAATCTGCAAGGTTGGTGTACAAACTGAAGAATGGGCTGAGTGTGAATATAGGGGAGAAGGTTCTGAGGCACATGAGGGAAGTCACAACCAAGGCAAAGGGAATCATTCCATATCCCTCTCTGATATCCAGCATTCTGGTGAAGCAAGGCTTCAAGACAAAGAAGACAGAAGGCTGGATCAAGAACAAGGCCAAGATGATCATCACCAGGAGCTACTTCACTCAGATCAGGATTCAGGATCTGCCATGGAATCCCAAGGATGGAGCTGGTCCAAGAAGGAAGAAGAAGAAGAAGAAGACCCACAAGTTTGCTGCTTCTTCAGTTCCTGTGGCTAGTGGGGATAGCTGTTCTGTCATTGCTGATGCCTTTGTGGAGGAAACCTTGGTGTGGCTGGACAGAGAGTTCAAGGATACCCAGAGAGAGATAGCAGACAAGCAAGTAAGGCTGCAAGAGATAGACAGCCTCAAGAAGCATTTGAGGGATCTGCCTTCCTCACAAAAAAGGGGAGAATGATCAAATTTCAAAAATTTCTGAGTTCTGTTAGGTTTCTGTCAGCATGAACAATTTTATTTCTTTGTTTATTTTTCGGTTTCATCAAGGAGTGTGTTCCTTGCTACTTGTATGGTCTGTAATTAAGTACATTTCTATCTTGTTGCTTACTGCTTCTGCTTATGATCATTGAACTTTGGATACAAAGTACTAACTCTGTTTTGCAGGTGTTAACTGTTCTCTGATGTTAAAATAACATTGAGATGTTCAATGTTAGAATATCTGTCTGGGTTCGGTGTTAAGCTAACATTGACAAAGACAGACAGGTGTTATGACAACATTGAAAGTATCAATGTTAGAATAACATTGGAATAGTCCCTTCTGAGTTTCAGGGGGAGCGTACTTATTTTTCCATTGTGATCTGATAGTTAAGTTTGTTTGAATAATTTGATCTGGTTAGAACAGGTTCTTAGGTTTTGTGATTAAGGCAAAAAGGGGGAGATTGAAAGTGCAGGTATTCGGTCGATGTTAGTTTAACATTGAAGTGCAGGTATTCTGACAATGTTAGCTTAACATTGAGAAATCAATGTTAGGATAACATTGCTGGAGCAGAATCCGATTTACAATCTTTATTAATTTCTTCATTATTGTTTTGCCTTATTCACTTAACTAACTAAGTTCCACAGTTGTAATTGTCTTTGATTATTATTCAGGAAACAATCTTGTCATAGGTTGGACGCTCAAGTTTCCAAGAAGGAAAGTTTCCTTAATTACGCAAACCACTCAACAAGGAAAGAAGAGTTCGAGTGGAACTAGGAATGCTTTCCAAGTTCAAGTCCTGATTTGAAGAAGGAGTCTTTCCCTAGTTAGATCACTAACGAAGGAACTATTATTCAAGAAGGACTGCGAGAACAAAGAAGAAGAGTTCAAGAAGGAAACAAGGAGAATTACCAACCGTGTACAACACACCTTGAAGTCGAAGATCAAGAACCTATATATAGGTGTGAAGTACATCAAGACAAACACGAGACAAGAGCCAATCAATCCGAGAGATTAATTTACAGTTGTTGAGTGTTGTCTTGCTTTAGCAAAGTTTGTGAATTGTTAGGATAGATCTAAGAGTGAGGAGCTGTTAGAGATATACGAAGCAATTCTTGTGTGCTTTGCTTAGTTCAATCAATTTAAGAGTGAGGAGCTTGAGAATTGAGAGAACGACCTTTGTTAAAACCTTCACGGGTTATTTTGCCTAAGGCTCGGAAGTTAATATAATTCTATATTCACTTCTTAAACTTGGTGTTTGTTTATTCCGCTGCACAATTCTTCTGGACTGTTGTTAAAGTAACATCGCTGAGTTAACAACGTTGCAATTCTGCTGTTAACTCTCCAGTGTTAAGTTAACAACAACAACATATCAACCCGATCCACAATTTCAAATGTTATCCCAACATTGTTCACTGTCGCAGGCCAATATTGAAAACATGAACTTATAAGTTTTCAGATTTTTTAAAACCGCTCTGGTTACTTGTTACTTACACGTTGACACATTTGCGCGATAAAACATAGCAGGATAATTTTAATTGGTTAAAGGTCAGTAACTACCCACTAACATTCACTCTCTCTCCACTACTCACGATTATATTAGGAATCATAACCCTAATTTCCTTATTTGTGCTTAGAAAATTCTGCAATTTTACTCTCTATTCTCAAAATTCTCTCAATTTTTCTCTGCAAATCTCTCTTACTAACAGTGGCGAGCAAGTCTCCTATGGATACTCTTGCAGATGTTGCTCTAAGCAGTGAACCCACAGCTGCACGCACTCGCTCTCACACTCGAGGTGATGGTGCAAAATCTGATGATGCTCAAGTTGTTGCTAAATGAAAGACTATTCCCTATGCGCGAGGAGGAAAGAAATCCAAGAAGGGAGAATCGACTACAAATGTTGAGCCAATAGCTGAGTCAACGACTCCAATCATCAATGAGCCTGAAATTGAGGTAGCTGAACCTAACCCTGAGATTAATGTTGATATATCTGCTGAGAAGGAGGTTGGTGAATTTGTGGATAAATTGGTGAAGAAGTGGGTTAGAGTGACGACCGCGTCCCACGAGCCATGCTTCGATCCGAGTTGGTTCAGTGGTGGCCAACCACTTTACCCCATCCAGACTAAAGCGCAACTCATAGAAAGGGGTCTCACTTGTTCAGGATCAAAACCATACATATTTTATAAATTATATTGTAATATGTACAGCGGAAGTCTTGGTATTACAAATAATATGACTATTTTAATGGTTATGCACTAATGACAAAACACGAATATTCCAAAATGCACGCTTGAACAATTATTCACTTGGTCCATGCTGCCATGTTGATTTTTATCCTGAGGAATGGACAGAAGAAACGAGGAATAAGTCTTTAATGACTTAGTGAGATTCATATAAAAGAACTGGTAATGCAAGAATTAACTGTGACCTACTGGATACATTTTGAGCAGTGATCTTACCGGTAGAAATAGTTCAACTAGATAATTTGATGTAGCAATGGTACTGGAGTTTTCATAGAATAGTTAATGAACTTGTGCTTAACAATAAACGAATCCAACCTTATAACTTTTACTATTCTACCTTATACCTCCCGACGAGGAGCGACCTCGCAAACAATCAAGAGACATGCTCGAGTACATGTCGATCCAGCACGCGGGTTACAGCCAACTCCTGACTGCAAGCGGCGCCTAGATAGATGGGTATCAAGCAAAATTACTTAAACCGACAGTCCTTACTGCCCAGCAGTAACTCGACTCAATACATGGGCCCAACTTCCCAAAGGCGTCCCAATGGGTATAACAAATAAACAAACAAGCTAGTAAACCGGATAATATCCGTTGCTCCTTGAGCTACATGTCCCGAACATAGTTCATTGCTCTTTGCACAATTCAAGAACTAGCAGATGAGATTACAATATTGGCGAGTTATCATGATTATGAATAGATATGATAAATATTGGATATGATTTAGCGATGAGTAAGAAAATCATGTTATAAGATGAGATGCCAAACAGGATTATGATGAAATATAGGTTGTTTCGAGATTTGGTAATGGAATAGTGACTTTTCTGTCCAAGTTCCTCAGGGTCGGATGCCAAACGGGGCTAGAACAAATCAGAAATAGAACTCCACCTTAACTCGTACGTGGAACCTTGATGACTTTGATTAGTTCGTCAAATCATTAATAAATTTAAATAATATTAATCAACTGAATTTATAATTCACCACAACAATTATTAGTACTTTTTCTTCCAATCTCATGTTGGTGAAATTGAGAACGTTCTTGTTAAGAATGCTAGTTATAATGTAAATCTTAGTAAATAACACATAAGCTTAATTTATGTCATTACACTAAACATGAAAATTTTAGATGATGAATTTAAAGAAAAACATATTACTTAACTAACTCTAGGAAAACTCATCTTTTTAGTCTTTAATCAATTCCAAACTTTTAATAACCACACACCAAATCATACGAAATAACACCTTAAAATGTATAACTTAGTCATTTATTACTTTATTTTACATAGTAAATTTAAAAATGCATATACTCGTTTTATAACTTAAATATCAAGATATAAACATGAGAGTTTTATCAAAACATGTGGTAAGGGATGATAAATAATCTTATTTGATGGTTAGGTCATGAAGTGGCAAGAATAATCTTGTAAGACTTATGAAAATAATATGTTAAACATGATAAATTTACCATTTAAATGCTATAAATAAGATCACAAAAATGTCAATTCATGATTATAAATCATAATAATCTATTTATAACTAATGCCATATCATGTTAAATTTATGTGTGTGATAAATACATTGAATTATGATGGCGACCAAACTTATAAATTAAGAAAACAAAGATTGTGCCAAATAAACTGAAAATCACCGCAGTTTTAGTTTTACCTTTGATCGGACATCCAAATGAACTTGGTTTTCAAATATTTTAATGCTTTATGATTTTATAGCATCATGAGAGATGTGAGAATCCAGGATTTTGTAAAAAAACAAAAGTTTGCTATGCTTAATAATTTCTGCAACATAAGAGTTGCTATCGGATTTCTCGACAGCAGTTTACGATTTATGAATTATGCCTTTCTAGATCATATTATTGGAGAAAGATGTATTCATACAAAATATAGAAGACACCAAGGAGAGTATTCAGCCGTTGGCCTTGATCAAAAAGGATTTTTCTAGAATTAGTTATGATTTTTCTAAGGTGCAGAATCGGCATTTCATGCGCAGTAAAAGTTTTGGCGTCTTTTTGGGTAGAAAATAGCAAGATAAAAATCTGAAAAAATTATTTTCTGAACGAAAACACAAATAGGAACAACTTGTATTTCTTTTTATTTTTTCATAATCGGATTATTTTGGGCTGTAAAAAATGGTGAAGAAGGGTGAGTATTTATAGGCGAAAATAGTAAATTAATCATACTTATTTAGGTCCCACCTTGATTATTTTATATTAATTCACAAAAAATCTGAATTTAATCATGCTCTTAAGGATGTCATGGCTTAGCTCATCAAAAATATGTCATGGCTTACTTCATCAATTGGTTAATTGCATATCAAGTCCGTCAATTATTTATAATTAAAATTCAAAGTATAATTAGATTTCTTTGTTAGTATAATTTATTCATGTAATTTTTCTAAATAATTCGATCATCTTTGTCAAGATTTGAAATTGAAATATATGTTTTAGGATTAGAGACCTATAAAAATAATAAAAGACTAAATTTTAAGTTTATGGACTAAAATGCAAATTTTTCTAAACATTTAGGGTCAAAAATAGAAAATTTTAAAAGCTCAAGGACTAAAGTATAAATTTATTTTCTTCCTAATTTTTGGGGTGTTACAGTTAGGGCTCAAAAGAAAAAGAGCAAGGGTACTGGTTAGAAGTTTATTGGTGGTAGAAAAATGTCTGAGATTGCCAAGAAATGTGCTGAGGCTAGAAAAAGGCAAGTTGAGAGGTTAGCTAAGAAAATGGCTGCTGAAGCTAAGAAAAAGGCTGAAGAAGAAAAAGAATATGTTGTTGCTACTGCTGAGAGAAATAGGAAAGGGAAGCTGGTTTTGGAAGAGGAAATCGAGGTTGTAGATGTTGAGGATGAAGTGGAAGAGGAGGATAAAGAAGAGGAGAAGATTGATGAATAAGAGCAGGATGTTGCTGCTAATGTTAAGGCAACATCAGAGACAGAAGAATACTCAGATGGACTATATGCGGTTTACCTTGAAGATGAGAAGGACTACTTTTCCCTCTATTATCTTACCAAAGATTTGGAGGAGAAGTGGGATTCTTTCAAGCGAAGGGAAATTCACCTTGAAAGAGCTGTAGAGATGGCCAGCTTTAAAGAACAAAAAGTGATGGACTTGCTTGAAGCAAGAGGGGTTCATCAATCTGTGATGAAGTTGAATGATTATGCTTCTGAAATTGTTATATAATTCTACCTGAATCTCTCCAAGTGGATTAAAGATTATAGATCTCCAAAGTATGGAAAAACCTGGGTGAGGGGGAGAGTCTTCAATATTGAACCCTACACCATCTATAAGATTTGTAGATCCCCACTTGTTGAAGAATCCGAGGACCTAACTACAATGATGTGATTGAAGATTTGACAGGAGGGTTGGTCAAAGTCTGGAAAGATGCTCTGCCAACTACAAAACCCACTTCCCTTAGTGTTGTCTTGCATAAGATTGCATGCTTCAACTAGCTGCCAAGTAAGAATGTTACTGTACTAACTAAGGAATCAATAATCTTAATATACAAGATCAAGAATGGGCTAGCTGTGAATATGGGGGAGAGGATTTTGAAGTCAATGTCTGAAGCTGCTGGAAGGAAGAATGACATGCTGCCTTTTCCCTCACTCATCTGCAAAATCCTTATCAAGCAAGGATTAAAGACAAGTGCCACAGTGGGCTGGATGAAAAATGAAGGTGAACTTATAATTCTCCCAAGCTACTTGTCTGGTTGAAGAGTGAGAGATCTTCCTTGGAATCCAAAAGGAATGGTAAGACCAAGCAAAGTGAAGAAGAAGGCTGAGGAGTTTTTTCGAACTTCAGTGCCTATGTCCAAAGAGGAAGATTGCATGGTCATAACCTCAACTTTTAAGGATCATCTGCTGAATTGGTTCAGGGGGTGAATTGCTGACACTCAGAGGGAGATTGAGGATAAGAAAGAACATCTCAAGGAGCTGGAGAACTTGGTGAGAATTTTGGAGAAACTCCCTTCTTCACAAAAAGGGGAAGAGTAGTTCCAATTTTTAATTTTGGTTTTCTAGTTTTCTGTTTTGTTTCTTAAACTGCTGTTATGTTTGTGTTACTGGTACATTATCTCTATGTGGTTTGATTTTATCAAGGAACATGATCATTGTTATCTAGTTATCCACTGTAACTCTAAGTATGGCTACTGTCTAAACTGCTCTGACTGCTGTTGCTTATGAAAGCAAATTTTGAACTGTTTTCTATTTAACCTTTTTTGCAGAAAACTCAATGGTTTCAATGTTGAGGCAACATTGATGAATGTTGGAGTCTTAACATCTTTTGATGTAGCGATGACCTTAATACTTGTCTTTGTTATTTTAACTTTGAATATGTTAGTTTGCATTGGGGGGGAGGGGCAGTTTAGTAGTTTTAATTTGTTTCTTGTTGATTCTAACTTTCTGGATATAAGACTTGATTGGAACAAGTATTGGTTTTGTGAATAAATGCAAAAAGGGGGAAATTGAAAGTGCAAGGTATTCTGGAATCAGTATTATGCGATGTTTGGACAACATTGAGGATAACATTGAAACCAGAGAACTTGCGTGAAAACTGTTCTTTAACTGCTAAATTTGAGTTTAGCCTTTATTCAATTATTAATCAAGTTTCACAGTTTTAGTTGTTTATGTTTATGTCCAGGAATGTATCTTAATCATAAGGAAGAGCTTTGAAAGACTCCTTACTTGAAGTTTTCATAATTCAAGTTAAATTGAATAGTCAACTCAACACGGTTTGCAAAGAAGGAAACAAATTGGAGTTCCACTGCAACTTGGATTCTTTTCAGGATTACTCCGAATTGAGGAAGGTGTGTTACCTTATTAGAACTCTAATAAAGGGAACACTTATTCAAGAAAGAGACCGAGTTCATAAGGAAGTCCAATTCAACAAGAAAACAACAAGAGTTACCAAAACTGTGAACAACACACCTTCGAGTGCAAGCTTCAAGAAACCTATATATAGGTGTGAAGTTCATCAAGATGATCACAAAACATTAGTGCTAAACAATCCAAGAGATTAATTCTTTGTATTGTCTTCGTCTTGCATTTGCGAGGTTTTTGTATCAACTACTTTAAGTCTGGTTCTTAGAAGTTAAGTAGTCCGTGCTTGTCTGCCTCGTTAAGTTCGATCAACAAAGAGCGTGAGTGAATTGTTGTGAGGAACGTATTGTTAAAAACTTTATTGGTTATTTTGCCTAAGGCTAGGAAGTTTTTAATAAGATTGAAAACTTCTGAAAATTATATCTTCTTGCGTTTTAAATTCCGCTCCATATTACTCTAATCAAGAAGATCATAACCAGAGTTAAGGCAACGCCAGCTTAACTCTTAAAGTTGTTGTGTCAATCCACGATCCGACAATTTCAAAGAATGAGTTAAAAAATGAGTTTGGATGAAGGATCTTGGTCCAACTGCAAGGATATTGGTATGAAAATTTAGAGAAATAGAAGAAAAGTATTGTTGGTACCTCAAGAAAGTCACTTAGAAGCTTGGTATACAATTAGTGACTACACCTTTGTCACAACAATTCAAGCTAAGTACTGACGGGGAGAAGAGAGATGTGGAAACCACTCCATATGTAAATGCAGTAGGCTCATTGATGTATGCAATGGTCCGTACAATATATGACTTGACTAATTCAGTGAGTATTATCTTTTGGAAACCTAGAAAGGTTCACTCGCAGGCTTTGAAATGGATTTTGAGATATGTCAAGAGAACTTTGAGTTATGTTCTGGTTTATGGTGGAGCAGGAAGCATAACGAAGGAGTTATAGTTGTTGAAGGCTTTGTGGACTCAAATTATGCAAGATACCTAGATACCAGAAAGTCATTGACAAGTTACATATTTACTACATTTGGACAATTAGTTGGATGGAAAGCAAGTTTACGGAAGGCTGTTGCTTTGTCAACGATTGAAGCTAAGTACATTACTTTGGCGGAAGCTGTGAATTAAGCTCTATGGCTCAAAGGCATGACGAAAGAGTTGAGGATTTAGGAAGAAGTTGTCACTGTTTACTATGACAACCAGAGTGTCATCCAAGAATCAAATGTACAATGAGAGGAATGAAGCATGTTGACATCAACCTTCATTTTGTGAGGGATATGGCTGCAAAGGGTTCCGTGAAGATCTGCAAGGTTTCTACGGATCATGGATATAATCACAAAGGTGTCGCCAAACAACAAGTTTTCTCTCACTTTTGGATCTGATAAGATTGGCAAGGAAATAGCTTAGTATTTGAGCTAGTGGAGTGAGGGTTTGAGAATGGTTGTTGGTTTAGTCAACTTTAGTGAAGATTTTTTGAGGTAGTTGGTTCATTGCTTGTTAGGGGTAGTTTAGACTTTCTCTTTCGCCGATTAAGTTGGTTAAAATTATGCAGGATTGCAGTCAGTTCACCCTCAACTCACTTTAGCACTCTGCAGTCGGTTTTACATTATAAAGCTGATCAGTGAGCTTGTTAGCTCAGCAGCATGATTATCGTTTTTTTCTCCTCTCTCGTTGTAAGACATGTAAATCAATAGTCATTCATCCTCCTCCCTTTAGATCAAGTAAAACATTGTGATTTGATTTAACCAGGTAAAATTCTATTGTGTTATCTGTTTTTACTTGTATTATTCGTGTTGCGATTTTATTTGTAATTTTTCAGATTGTGTTGCATTTGTTGTGATCAAATACGATTGTAAATTTCGAGATCAAACTTAACACTTTTAACAAAATGAAAAACTGGAACCAAGAAGTAATGAAGAGAGTGCATGGAAAGTTCGTATGCAGTTCCCATTTGGCAAGCATGCATGCAAGTAATCTGAAGCTATATTATTAGTTTACTCCCCAACCGAACCATGGATTAAACGGTCAAATAAAAATTGGCTAGAATCATGACAAAGAATAATGAAAATACCGGGTTTGCAAAAGTCAATCACAATAATTAAGATGCCAATTCCATTAGCAATGAGTTCGTAGACAATTAACACATACGTCTAAAACACCATACATAGCTAGCAACGGATTAAAAAAGTCATAAGCACTACTAGTTAGTGGTACATACATAATTATATAAGTTAAGGGCACGAGGAACATATTTCATCAGGAGTAAAACAGCAACACATTAACAAACTGATTAACACTCCACGGATGATACGGAAAGGGGATAGGCGTACGTGTTGGCATACTGGAAACTCACGGCTTGTCCAGGACCGAGCGGCTGCCCGCCGTTGACAAGGCAATCGTCATACGCGATACGTTGAAAAAGACTAGGATCAATCAACCTGGCGGAGCTGAACCATCCGCAACTGAGGTGGATGTCGGAAATGGTGCAACTTGACACACAAACGTTCTCAACATTGACAGTGTATGTAGGGATCCCGTTGGGAAGAGGGGATGTCTGACCTTGGATTACGGATATGTCGTCGTTCGAACACGATGCCTCGCCAAAACCTATGCGCTTCATCGAGCCAGATTCATATTCCTCTTCAGTTTTACCTATCAAGAAAATAAAGTCCTCTTCAGTTGTTAAATGAGAATATTAATAACCAAGACGAAATAAATTATAAGTTTGTGTAGGCAACTAGGGAATAATTAAACGAGAGTTAAATTGTAACAAACATGTATATATACCTAGCTAGTTTTATGTTTAGTTATTGTTGGCAAATAGTAATATGGTACTAATTATTTATAAATTAGTCAAATTAGTTGAAAAAGTAAAGTTAAACCTATATTCATAATTTTCATTTTTTGAAAAAATTACATTTCAACCCATGTAAAAAAATGAAAACATGGTACCAATTATTTTCATTATGTTTCAAAATATATACTGGAAATGTAAAAAGTACAAAAAATTAGAATGCATGGTTTAATAAAAAACATTTTTAATGTTATCATTCTAATTAATACTTAAAAATCGTGAATTATAGATATAGATTAAAAAAATACAAATGACTGTTACATGTATTTAATTTGTAAATACAAATTATATAGTTAATTAGTAATTTAAGAATACCAAGGAGTTTTCTCTGCAATTTACTCGGGATAATAAACCATTATTGAATTTAATTACCAGAACTTATTAGCTTCCTTGCTGTGGCCGCATGGCTTTCCTTGGGAAAGACTAGCTCTTCACTGACAGCTGCTTCATTGACTTGTTCCAATGCACCATAGATACCCGCAACTATACATCATAAGGTAAGTACTAATATGAACGAATTGCTCTAGTGCCGAATGAAAATAAAGTTGGGGGCACAAGAAGAAGGGAGAACAGACTATTTTAACAAGGTGAAATTTACTAAACTCCCACATGGCATGCATGCATATGCATGTTGACCTAAGCAAAAAACAATAACAATTTATAAGGCCTATGCATGTAAATTATTCTGCAATATTCTTCATGTGCATGATTTGTTTTCTGTACTCGTTGTTGGATGAATTCATGATATACTACTATCCACTCAATAGTATTTTGCTATTGATGGTGCATGTTCATGATATTTTGTTATTCCTGGGCTGTAATTCAAGCATTGTCACCGTGGAGAAAAAGATTCTGCAGTGTCAAAAAAGGATAATATTCTTAGAACTTAGAAGTCTATAATTCGACTATTTTCAACATATATCTTGAAACCTCACGCTTTATCACATGCGCAAAAAATATTCTTCATCATCAGGATTCAGCCGTCTGTAAGAAAGATTATGTGGAGTTGTGTACATACCTAAAATCACAATAGTGACAGCGACCACATTCCATTTTTCCATTGTGTGAGGATTTAGATACTTTCTTGTGCGTTTCAAGACCTGCAATAGACAAAATATAATAGGAGAATTATTCAATTTTCTAGAGGCAAAACACAAAAAAACGAATATATATATATATATATACTGCATAACAAAACTCAAAAATATAATTATGTGAAATTATTTGGTTCAAGGATGCGAGCATATATGTTGTTTGACAAACAAACCATTTGCTTTGGTACTGATAAAAAAGGTACTGGGAATGTGTGAAATACCCGATGGTGGTGGTGCTCCCAACTATGGGAATAAAGCGTTAGTTTAAACCAATTTATAGCCAAAGGGCTCGGCAATTAAATTAAATGTATTCAATTAAAAAGTTGCATATTTACTTCAGCGTTGACTAGTGATCACTAGTGCATGCATATATAGATAAATTCATTTAAAGATTATGTAAATAGAATTATTCTCGTAAATCAGCTCATCTTCATGTTTGATGCAAAACTAGAAGCGTAATTAATATTTGTTAAGGACATCATTCACGATTGAAAAATATAATATTGTTACGTTGTGTACATTTCTTTATTGAATTTGCCTGACACTGAATTTGTGTATGGAATCACCGTTAAATCAGTTTTGGAAGGTTTATAAGTCTTCTACGATAGTTGGAATAGTTTAGTACATATCAATATTTATCTTTTGGGTATATCTATCTTTTAATGTTTTGCTTATTAAATCGACTTTAATTCTGGGGATGGCAAGACTTTTCGAAATCGAATGAATGTACAAATGCGATTTTTTTAATTGCAGCAAAATGATCTCAATTCTCAACTGAATAAACATTATATATATAGGTTGATTTCCGAAGCTAAGCCAATTGTTGGCATGCAAGTTGCGAATGATATAGCTTGTTTTTCCAAATAATTAATCTAGTATGGCAAATGAATGCCAAAGGCTTCATCAATAGTAATTTCGTCTCTGCAATTTCAACTCCATCAATAACGTAATTATTTTTAATTACCGAATTAAGACATATACCAGTGAAGAACATGCGGGTTGCACTAATTGGGCGTGCAGCGAAAACGATACACAATGAATAATTAACTAGGCCGAGTTACCAAAGCGTTGCCCTACCTAGTTTCCAAAGCAGAGAAAGAAAATAACAGCATTGCATTTACTCACTGATAAGTGATAAGATAAGGATGAACACCCTTTTCGCAGTCAGATTAATTGTCGTGAATGTGCAATTGGTTCATGCCACAACTATGTATCATGCTTTTTCTTATATATATAATTATACTAAGTATCTTATTATATTGAATGACTTGACTGTCAATTAAATTTAATTTGAAATGACAAAATAAAGAAATTATGTAAGCTATATATATGTTTTGATTAAGAAGTTACAAATAATCTGAATCGATTTTTACAACGCTAAATTCTTTTATCACGAAAAGAATACAAAACATTACTCCGGCCTCTATAGCTCCATGGCCTTTTACTTGCACATGTTGCAAGATTACTGTTTTATTTTTCGATCAATTAAGCCGCAGTTTGTTAAAATTAATACAGGAAACTGATTATTAAGAGATTGAGACTAGCGGCGTGGCTAGGGTTTGCCAGATAGAAAGGAGAGAGAGGAGATAATGGTGCAAATATAAAAACACGTTTTGTACATTATCTAAGATCCCTAGGGGCATGAATATCGATGATGCCCATCTTGGACATCATATTTTGAAATGGTTGAGGTGATAATGGTTTTGTGAGGATGTCGGCTATTTGGTGTTGATTGGAGACACGCGCTACTTTGGGAAGACCATCATGGACCTTTTCTCGGACGAAATAGCAGTCGATCTGTATGTGTTTCGTCCGTTCGTGTTAGACGGGATTGATGGCGATACAATACGCATTTTTGTTGTCGGTAAACAAGATAGGGGTGCGACTGGGAGTGACGTGCAAATCTTTAAGCAGTTGGGTGAGCCAAAGGAGCTCACACGTTGTTGTAGCTACGACTCGGTCCTCTGCATCGCTGGAAGAGCGGCTGAACGTGGGCTACTTCTGGGCTTTCAACGAGACGAGAGATGCTCCAATGTAGATGGCGTAGCCCGATTACACTTCGCCTTGTGTCAGGGCACACGGCCCAATCGCTGTTACATAAAAATTTTAAGTGAGTTTCGGAGTTAGTAGAATAAAATAGGCCTTTACCTAGGGCCGACTTAATATATCTTAAAACCCAATGAGCTGCTGCTAAATGAAAGGTAGTAGGTTGGGGCATGTGCTGTGTTTAACATTGTATGCTAAAAGATAAACCGGGACGCGTAATAGTCAAATAAAGTAATCTACCAACTAAACGTCGATATTCAGTCGGGTCAGTTAAAAGAGGATGGTCGTTTTTCTTAAATTTAGTAGAGCAATCAATAGGAGTGGAGGCGGGTTTGCACCCTATGTACCCATACCCAGTTAATATGTCTAGGGCGTATTTTCTTTGGCATAAAATTGTGCCTTTTTGACTTCTAGCTACCTCAATACCCAAAATATACATCAAATTGCCTAGATCTTTAACTGTAAATTTATCATCAAGGTGTTTCTATAAACTTTGAATTTCATGTAAATCATTGCTAGTTAATATTATGTCATCCACGCACACACAGAGGGCAGTAAAAGAAATACCATTCTTTCTCACAAACAAGGAACAATGAGACACTATTTGCATATAACCGAAGGCTTTGACGCAAATGGTCAATTTATTATACCATTGCCTAGACGCCTGCTTTAAATCGTATAAACTCTTTTTCAAAAGGCACACCCGATTATCCGATAGGGAACAGTAACCTGGCGCCGGTTTTATGCAAATTGTTTCATCTAAGTCGCCGTGAGGAAAAGCGTTATTTACGTCTAATTGATGTAAAAGCCAGTTATGCGAAGCAGCTAAGGCAAGTAAAACACGCATAATAGTTAATTTAGCAAAAGGCGAAAACATATCTAAATAATCGAGGCCCTCTTCCTGG
Source organism: Linaria vulgaris (assembly GCA_948329865.1). Lineage (NCBI taxonomy): Eukaryota > Viridiplantae > Streptophyta > Magnoliopsida > Lamiales > Plantaginaceae > Linaria > Linaria vulgaris. The sequence goes on from OX415252.1 coordinate 80,942,533, forward strand.
GTATAGCCCTTAGCCACTAAACGAGCCTTAAACCTCTCTACTTACCCATTAGACCTATACTTAACTTTATATACCCATTTACAGCCAATACAATGTTGAGAAGCAGGTAATTTAGTCAAAACCCAAGTATTTGTTTTCTCAAGGGCAGCCAATTCAGTTTGCATGGCGTGTTGCCAATATTTAGACTTATTAGCTTGATCGAGTAAATGTTCTTGGTTCTGTTATTTGGGAATAGCAGCAGTAAAAGCCTTGTGTTGCACTCCAAGTTGAGAAACGGACAAGAAAGACTCAATAGGATATTTAGTTTTAAAACTAGATGTAGCATGGTTGGCTTTATGTAAAGAATTGGAGAGATTATAGTCATATAATTTCAAGTAAGCAGGAGTGGTAATGGCCCTACTGGACTTTCTAAGAGGAGCATGCAAAGAAGGACCCACATTATCAGCAGATAAAGACAACTAATGTGAATATTCAGCAGATAATTGGTCATGCACATTATGAACAGTATTATTAACAGGTAAAGTAGAAGAGTGAGGGATAGAGGGGGTGCAAATAGAGGTTTGCTCAGTATCACTGGAAGATAGATAGTGGTCCAAGTCTAGAGCAGCATCCAAAGCAAGAGTGGGGACTTGGGAGTGTGCATCACTGTGATCCTCCATGTTGGACAACACTAGGTGGTTTGTGGGGGCAGCAACAAGCATGTTGCGTTCCTGGTGCAAAGATGTGTATTCTTAGTTGGAGAATCACTGGCTGTTAGTGACAAATCAGTAGTAAATAGCCTTTAGTGCCATGTGGATAGCCCAAAAAAACACACTTCTGAGCCTTAGGACAAAATTTCTGTCTATGATATGTTAAAGTGGAAGCATAACATAAAGAGCCAAAAACCTTTAATAAGGTATAATCTCGAGGTTTATTAAAAAGCTTCTCAAAAGGAGATTTGTTGCCCAAAACAGAAGATAGAAGCCTGTTTATAATGAAAGCAACAGTAGACACACAATGAGGCGAGTAAGCAATAGATAAATTGGACTGAAATTTTAAAAATCTTGCTACTTGAAGCAAGTGTTGATGCTTTCTTTCAACTAAACCGTTTTGTTGCGGATTCTCAACACGGTATCTTTGGTGAATGATCACTAGATCAGTGTAAAAAAAAATTCAAAATGAACACAATCCCATTATCAGACGTGAGGATCTTAATTTTTATAGAAAACTGATTTTCCACCATTTTATAAAAGTGAAGTAAATGAGTGTGAACTTCAGATTTGTTAGACATAAAAAAGACCCATGTGCATCTTATAAATTCATCTACTACAATTAGAAAATATCTATGGCCATGAATAGAGGGCACTGAGAATGGGCTCCACACATCACAGTGAATACTATCAAAAGCAGAATGAGTAAGGGAGGTGCTATGAGGAAAAAGGAAGCTTCATTTGTTTAGCCAAATGACAAGTATCACATGATGTATGTGAAATACAATGAAAAAGAGACAAATTTGGTAAACAAGAGAGTTTTTGAGCTGAAGGGTGCCCAAGTCTTTGATGCCACAAAGATACATAAGGTTTTATTTTAGAAAAACTGGAATTGCAAAAAGATTGAGTTTGAAAGTTATTGATATCCAAAACATAGAGGCCTTTGCAAATTTTAGCAAAACCAGTCATCCTCCCCATGGCTATGTCCTGCATAACACAGACAGAGGGGAAGAAGTGTAGGGAAACATTGGAAAACTTTGTCAAATTTGAAATTGAAATCAGGTTATAATTGAAATCAAGCACCAAAAAAGCATCATTTAAAAACACACTCTCAAAGATTTTTATATCAGAAATAGCAGTAGCAGTAGTAAACTATTTTTTTAGCAAAACAATCTGAGTAGTGACAGGAAAAGCATGCTTAAAAATTTCGGATCACAAAGCATATGATCAGTAGCCCCAGTGTCCAAAATCCAAGTAGAATTATTCCTAGCATATCTACTACCATAAGATGATAGACAATCAGGTAAGTAAGGAGGTATACTTGCCATAGAAGTCATTGTGGCCGCATAGTGAGGAGTTGTAGCAGATGGAACAGAAGCAACAACCTCCTGAGCTTTAGTGAATGCCAAGAACTGCTCCAACTGAGCCTTGTTTGAAACATCAGAAGGGGCACTCCTAGTGAAATTCTCAGGCAAAACCACCTCTTCAGACTGGGTGATGGACTTAGCAGATGGTCCATAATGATTTAGAGCTTGCCTCCTGCCAGTTCGGCCATTCTAGCCCGGGGGATAGCCAATAATTTGATAGAAAGGGTCCACAGTATGCCCAGTGAACCCACAAAAGGTGCACTTTAACTTTTTCTTATCGCGGCCACTAGTCCCTTGGGACTTAGAGAACTTGGAGTTAACATGGGCATGTTTAGCATCTTCTGGCATTGGTTTGGATCAAGTGAACATGGCCATTGGCTCAAAACCTTGCGTAGACAGATGGAGGAATCTTTGGGCCTCTTCTAGCAATAGCATGTCATACACATGCGACAGAGAAGGGAGCGGCGACAATAGCAATTTCTGGCTGCGAACCGCAAAGAACGAGTCGTTCAATACAATGAGAAAAGTGAGAACGCAGTCATTCTGCTGGAGGGTCACCATGATCTTATTAACGTCACAGGTGCACAACCCGCAAGCGCAAGCAACCACCGGTCGTTGACTAACATACGCATCCCATATTGACCGAAAGGTATTGTAAAAAGCAGTAACAAAGAGGCTACCATCATTTAGATTGAAAAGAGATTTTTGTAGTAGGAAAACACGTATCCCAAATATAAAAACACGTTTTGTTCATTGCTTAAGACGGATATATGCAAATTTTTAAATCCAATTCCATTTGACTTACTGAAGTGACATGTAATTATCCAAGAAAATGCCACCAAGAAGCAAAAGCTCAATAACTAAATTTTATACTTCAAGTCTAAATAACATTATCCAAGAAAACATCGCCAATAAGCAAAAGCTCGATGACTACGTATTATGGACGCACTACAACAAAACGCAGCAATTGCATGGAAAAATTTCCATGCAATTGGTCTGATTTTCCATGCAATTGATCAATTGCATGGAAAAAATCGGATGCAAAAATCCCATGCTATTGGTGTCCCGGCAAGAGAATTGCATCCGAAAATTCCCATGCAATAGGGTACTGCATAGAAATTTTCGGATGCAGAGCTGCATAGAAATTTTCGGATGCAAAGTCACCTGCATCGAAAAATTCCCATGCAAAAAATGGCTGCATCGGAAATTTTCGATACATATCCCAAGAGCGGAAGTGCAACGTGGCGGAAGCAGGGAGGTTCGGTAAAAAGGGTTTGCATCCGAAATTTCGGATGCAAAGATTTAATAAATCTTTGCATCCGAAATTTCGGATGCAAAATAAGAGGCTCGGTAAAAAGGTTTTGCATCCGAAATTTCCGATGCAAAGATTTAATAAATCTTTGCATCTGAAATTTCGGATGCAAATAAAAGGTTAAAAGGTTTTGCATCCGAAATTTCAGATGCAAAGATTATTAAATCTTTGCATCCGAAATTTCGGATGCAAAGTACACGAAATGTTTTTAAAAAAAGTGGTGGAAATTTATCTGCCACTTATTAAATATTTTTGTTTTAATTAATATAAAAAATTATTTTACGTACATTCTTTTAAATTTTAAAGTAATATCTATACATAGTTACTTTAAAATTTTCGTATACTTAATATTTTAAAAAAAAATGTTTTTAAAACTTGTATTAATAATAAAAATTTGTTATGAAAACTTGTATTAATATTTATATTTTTCATATATATATTTATATTTTTCGTATATATACTTATATTTTTTGTATATATATTTATATTTATGTATATATTTATATTATAAATTTAGAGAAAGAAGAATATTTATAATTATTGTATATATATTTTTATTATAAATTTAGAGAAAGAAGAAGTAGAGAGAGAAAGAAGAGAAAATGGGATAAATGAGAAGTAGAGAGAGAGAGAATTGAGAATTGTGAGAAGTGAACGATAGCTGCTGGGGTATTTATAGGGGGAAGGCAGCAAATTAGCATCTGAAAATTCGGATGCAAGGATATGTTTTGCATGGGAAAATTCCCATGCAAAGAGTACTGCATGGGAATGTTCCCATGCGAAAGATAATGCATGGGAAATTTCCCATGCAACATCTATTGCATAGGAAATTTCCCATGCAAATACATAATGCATGGGAATATTCCCATGCAACATTTATTGCATAGGAAATTTCCCATGCAAATACATATTGCATATGGCTGCAGCTTCATTTACTATTTACAAAAAGACCCATACTTATTAAATTTATATTTACATTTTCGACCCTAAAAGTATTTTAAACATTGTTCGTTCCGTATTTTTGAGAAATTTGAAATGTACATATGCCTCATAAGTTTTATTAAAATAGTGGTTAAAAAAAATGAGGTTTGATGTCGTTTTCTATCTTTTGCATAATTAGATATTATACCCCAAATATTTTTTAAACGTCTTTCCATACTCCGATTTTGACAAAATTTTGAAGAACACTTATATTTTTAATAACATAGCATATGGTAAAAAAAATTCGACGAGAGGACTTGATTGACACTCTCTACATGTGAAAATACAATTTTAGTATGATAGAGTATACTTATATAGGGTTTAGGGTTTAGGGTTTAGGGTTTAGGGTTTAGAGTTGAAGATCATATAGTGTTATATTGTTTATTTGCATCTTTCGTTACTCCGTTTTTTACGATATTCGAAAGCACACTCCTACTAATGGTATAAAAGATGTTGGTGGAAGAAAAAGTGGATTTCGAGTTGTTTTGCAACTTTTTACTAATTACATGTTCACCCCGAAATGTTTCTTTGTGTCTTTCGTTACTCCATTTTTTACGATAATTGAAAAAACACTCCTACATATGGTTTAAAAAATGTTGGTGGAAGAAAAAGTTAAATTTGACTTTTTTTCCAACTTTTGAATAATTACATTTACAACCCGAAATGTTTGTTTGCGTCTTTCGTTATTCCGTTTTTTACTATATTTTAAAGAACACTCCTACTTATGGTTTAGAAGACGTTGGTGGAAGAAAAAGTTAAATTTGAGTTGTTTTGCAACTTTTGAATAATTACATTTACAACCCGAAATGTGTAATTCATTTTTTTGTATTTTTTGGCATGGAAATATTTCCATGCAATTGCTATAATTTCCATGCGATTGCTTAATGCATGGGAATATTACCATGTTGTGCTCTCTTGCATGGGAATTTTTCGATGCAATTGCTATAATTTCCATGCAATTGTTCTATGCATGGAAAATTTTCTATGCATAGATCTCTTGCATCGCAATTTTGGGACCACGTAGAGACTGACCCACCTTTGCGTAGGAGGACAGGGGCGGAAATGAAACGTCATGTTGATCGCCTCCCTAATGTCGGTTTCGGAGAAGGAAGGGGGACCATCCAATGGGCTGGAACGAAGCACAACTGGTGTCGTAGGAGTATATTTTGGGAGCTCCCTTACTGGTCAACAAACTTGATACGTCATAACCTTGACGTGATGCATTGCGAGAAGAACTTCTTCGATAACATCAAGAATACTGTCATGGATGACCCAGAAAAGACAAAGGACAACATGAATGCGCGTCTGGATTTGCGACAGTATACCAACCGAAGTGAATTGTTTTTAGTGGAGGGATCGGATGGACGCACTCATAAACCTCATGCAATATATTGTCTAACAAAGGATCAGAAGAGGCAAGTGTGCGAATGGTTGTGCAGTTTGAAGTTTCCCGACGGTTATGCTTCTGATATTGGCCGATGTGTTCAGATGCATAATCTAAAAGTGACAGGAATGAAAAGTCACGACTGTCATGTCTTTATGCAAAGACTAATTCCTATTGCTTTCAGAGACTTCTTACCAGATGATGTATGGGGTGCGTTAGTAGAGGTCAGCAACTTTTTTAGGGCATTGTGCGCAACTACCATTCGCAAAACTGATATGGCTCGCCTAGAGGTTGCAATTGTTGAAACAATGTGTAAACTGGAGCTGATATTTCCACCATCATTTTTTGACTCCATGGAGCATCTAGCTATTCATCTTCCATGGGAAGCAAAAATGGGAGGACCGGTGCACTATCGATGGATGTATCCCTTCGAGAGGTATTCAACAACTGAATTTACAGTTATTTACATTGATGCTCCTATTGTTCATATCTAATTCTTGGTTTATATATTCAGGCGTATGTTCGATTTGAAGGGTAGTGTCAGTAACAAGGCGAAGATCGAGGGATCTATTGCTGAAGCGTACCTGACGTTCGAGATGACCAATTTCTGCGATCATTATTTTGAGCATGATTTCGATACACGTCTGGTCCGACTGGGTAGAAACGAGACAAGAGTTGATCCTAATGATTCTCAACGACTATCCGTCTTTCGAAAGGTCGGTTCGCCACTAGGACAAGCGTCTCGCAAACGGCGGTTAAGCGCCGCCGAGCTCAAGGCTGCCGAGTTGTATATCTTTTTAAATTGCCCGGAGGTTGAACCCTGGATACGGTTAGTGATAAATAATATATAAATATTTATTAAGTCCTCGTACTCAAATAAATACATTAATTATTTTTCAAATTGTGTTATATCAGTGTTTTCGATGAGGAGATGTGCGTTGGGTTAGTCGATGATGCAATCCATCAAAGACGGAACGATCAATTTGTACGATGGTTCAAGGACATGGTATTCACCAATCGTCGCGAGTATGATCCGCGTTTGCTAAACCTAGCACTTGGACCAAAGAATCAGGTGATTAGTTGGGAAAATGGCTATGTTGTAAACGGTCTTCGTTTTCACACAGATGGATACGCCGTGGGAAAAAAGACGACGAACAGTGGGGTATGCGTGAAGTGGTGCAGTGACGAGCATGAAGACACGTATTTTTACGGGACTTTGACCGAAGTCCTAGAGCTAGAATACCAAGACCAGGAATCTATCTTCCTTTTCAAATGCATATGGTATGATACCAGCTCTCGTGGTTTGCGAGTACACCCGTCATACCGTTTGATCGAGCTTGATCCAACGCGTCGTCTCCCGTCTGGGGAGATCGAACCATTTATTCTAGCAAGCCAAGCGCAACAAGTGTACTATACGCCATATGCATGTCAAAAGAACAGACAAAGAAGGGGATGGTGGGTAGTGATTCACACTCCAGCGAGACATGTGGTTGACATGAGTTCTATGACTAATAAAGAGACAGAAGCTCCAGGAGTTCAAGGTGTACCTGAAACGGTATTCCAAGAAGAAAATGTTCCTGTGTCCGGATTGTTCGTTGACTTTACATCATTTAACTTGACAGAGTTAGCAGTGGATGGCCAACCTATACCAGTGACGATTGAGGAGGAACCCGTGGCAGTGAGCAGTGGCGAGGATGATGATGACGATGAGGTTGACGAGGATGATGACGAGGAGGGGGATGATGAGGAGGGAGGAGAGGAGGTGGACGAAGATAATGACAGTAGCGACCCAGATTATGTTTAGTTCTAATATGTACTTGTATTTCAATATCGAACTTCTCATGTATGGTTTCATTGTATTGTTCGACTATGTCTTAATTTTATGATTTGTTTTATTATTAAATTACAATAGTCACAATAAAAATAACATACTTGGAATAAAAATTACAATAACAAACATAACACATAAGATCTACAATATCTAATCGGCATGAGGTGGGATACTAGGCTGGGGGCAAGAATGCGGAATCTCATCAGTCAACTGATCTACAAACGCCCGCAAGTCGGCTACTGATTCTGGATCCAAAAGGCCAAACTCCCCATCAAGCTGCTGCTGCGTCGGCTGCTGTAATGCTGCATCCCCTCGACCCTGAGACCTCGGCCTACCCAACTCCTGATACTGCACATCCCCTCGACCCTGAGACCTCGGCCTACCCAACTCCTGATACTGCACATCCCCTCGACCCTGAGACCGCGGTCTACCCACCTCCTGATACTGCACCTCCCCTCGACCCTGAGACCGCGGTCTACCCACCTCCTGATACTGCACCTCCTCTCGCTCATGAATCCTCGGCCTACTCATCTCATGGTACGCTGCATCCCCTCGACCCTGGTGTGGTCGCTGATATGTCGTACGATGGGGCGGGTGCTCGTGAGACGACTCATGGTGTGTCCGCTGATATGTCGTATGCTCAGGCTCCCGCTCTCGACGAAGGATACGTGACGTGTCTGGGTAGTACATACCGCCCTCAGGGTTTGGGTTGTAGTCATCAAGATGCGGCGAGATGGATCTCGAGCGATGTGTATACTGTGTACTAGCCTGAGGAGGTGGATGCGTACGCCGTGGGGTCAGAGAAGTGTGAGGTTGCGAACGCTGGGTAGGACTCCCTCGCCAAGCGGGCTGCGGCGGATGGTGGCGCTGTGTAGGCGAACTACTATACATAACTACAGGAGAGCGAGTGACCGGTCTATCATCACCAGGAAAGGGATCGTCTAGGCCCTCGGGTGGCGGTGGTCTATCCGGGTACGGCAAATCTAGGGGCTCCTGTCCGTTTTGCCTCGACATGTTTCTCAGACTATCCGTGAGTAGCTTGCTGTGCTCCCACTGTCGTAACGACCACTCGTACTGTTGCCTCAGCCCCGACTGATACGCCGCATAGGCTCGACGCTGCTCATCCCTCATCGCTGCATAACGTGCCATGTGCGCTGCCTCTCTATCCACATAAGCACGAGCACTACTAGAGGCATCACCTCTGAAATGCGAATGTGTTTGTACCCCCATAACCGGACCAACTGCTGTGGTAGAAAATGTTTTTATCTGATTTTTCTTCATTGGTTGAGCCTTGAACCAGGTGTCGAAGTCCCATGGAGGCCAGTTGCTCCTGTCTGGCCCATGTTTCCTCTGGAGCTCTTGCAAATATTTAAGCTGCAAAAAAAAAATGACATATTCCAAAAATTCAATAAGTAAACTGTGGAATTTATAACTCTTAAATTATATTCATAGTAATAATAGATTATTTACCCAAGCCTGGTGAGCTTCATCTGATACCCACTCTTCCGTTACAACTCCTTCGCTATCTTTTGTTTCTTTCACTCGGCCAAGCTTGTATATCTTCGCTATCGACAATTTTTTAATCGTAACACCCTCATCTTCAGCCTGTTTCACAAAACAATTAAAAAATTAATACTACAAATTTTAATACCACATCCTAATATGTATTTTAAGAACCAAATTCCAAAAAAAAATATACCACTTTTTCGGCCATTTCTTGGCCCGAATGCCTCCCACCAAACCAGTTCTTCAATGGCGCCTTCTTCCTGTTGATCTTGGCTTTTTCGCTCCTATTCTTGTGTGCAGGCCCATCCCAGTAATCATAGAAATCTTGCTCATGATTTTCTGGAATCCATATATCATGTCTATTACGATCTTCGCCTTTGTCCCTTATCGCCAACATTATTCTCTTCAATGAGTTCAAGCATTCGGAATAACGATTGTTGCCAATTGTCTTCCAAACATTCCTAACTCTAAGCTCGTCGGCTTTATCCCACTGATATTGGCTCTGCGAATTTAATATAATATAAAATAATTAAAAACAAAAACATATGAAAAATAAACAACAATAAATGAAAAAAATATGTATTTTAATTAACTATTTTTAATATCTAATAATAATTTCATTAAAAAAACTTACTTCAAATTCATTCCATGCGCTTTTCGTATAAGGTTCAGGAAAATCCTTGAATCGAAACCACGGGCCCTTACACAACTTCTTCAAAGTAGCAGAAATCGACGCACTAATGGCCGATTGGTCCCTCAACGCTCCAGTATATGGACAAAATGTGATCCACTGCCTATGATCGCGGTCACTTGGTACAGGTGCCCCTCTGCCCTGCCCTCGAAGATTTCTCGGCTCATCGTCATCGGGGGAATGTGATGGTCCTACATCGGGGGGCCCTCGTTCCGATGTCGGCCTGTCTGAAGCAGCAGACGATGTCGGCATGTCGGAACCTAAGGCATGCGGCGACTCGGTGGTGGCAGTGCTGATCGGTGGAAGAGGCTCTATCTCGAAGCCAGCAATAAACCCATACGGGTCATAGTGCGTAGAGTGAACCGGTATATCATCATCATCATCATCAAGTGGGTTAAACGGGTGGATCGGGGCTCTACGTGGCTGCTGACTAGTAGATGCAGGTTCCTTCCCCGGACGCCTCCCCCTACGAACTCCTCCACCCCTAGATGATCCCCGACCTCTATCTGCCATCTAAATTATCCGACAAAAATATCAATATAATCTTCCTTAAACTTCATTAAATTACATATTTGCAAACAAGCCCAAAACCTTCTTATTCCTAAAATATACTCTATTAAATACATTCAACACCACAAAAAATTTAAACTTCAACATATTCCAAAAAAAAACTCCAAAACTTCGAATTAATAATCTAATTCCTAATTTTGCTTCAACAAATATTTTCTAAATTACAAAGTAACCTCTAAAGTTCAATAACCAAATACTCTACATATTTGCAAACAAGCCCAAACCTTCTAAATTAATTACCACAAAAATTTTAAACTTCAAATTGGGACTATAACTTTCTAAAAACTACTTTATCTACCCTCAAGTTTTGTTAACTACAAGTTATACCCCTAACCTTTTGTTAAACTACAAATTAAGCCCTAAATTTGCAATTAATTAAACAATTAAGCCCTAATATTACAATTAGGCCCTAAAATCCCAATTACGCCCTAAAATTGCAATTAAGCACTAAAATGGCAATTAATTAAACAATTAAGCCCTAATTATATTAAGATCCCAATTAAGCACAAAACTATTTTAACGTTACACATAACAACACAATAATCATATTCACATTAACAAATAACAACAATAATCAAAATTATAATAACAATTTCAAAATTACACGAATATAAATAATTCATGAAAAATAGTATAAGTTGCATCAAATTAATCCTTGAGAAGAGTAGAATTGCTTACCGGTGTTTTTGGGCAATTTCCGGCGACGGTGGCGGTGCACGGTGGTGGTCAACGGTGTGAAATGGTGTGTGTATGTGTGTGTTGGGCGGAGAACGAAGCGCAGTAGCAATTTTAATTTTTTGCATCTGTTTAATCGGATGCAATATTACTTTAATATTTTTTTTATTTTTTTTTTATTTTTTTTTAATGATGCATCGGATAAAATCCGATGCAAAGATATAAATATATCTTTGCATCGGATTTTATCCGATGCAAGGAGCCTTGCATCCGAAAATTCGGATGCAAGGCTATTTGCATCCGAAAATTCGGATGCAGCCCACGTGGCTGCATCCGAATCCTCGGATGCAAAGGCTGCATCCGAATTTTCGGATGCAGCCTTTCCGAGCCTAACTTTGCATCCGATTTTTCGGATGCAAAGCCTTCTTTTGCGTCGGAATATTGCGATGCAATATAATTGCATCGCAATTTTCCCATTCAAACTATCTTGCATCCGAAAATAAAAATTCGGATGCAAGATTTTCCATGCTATTGGTATGGTTTGTTGTAGTGACGAATTATCAAAAATGCCCGCTAACTTTTGCTTTTAATCCTAAATGCCCGTTGTTTCAAAAAATGCTAAAAATGCCCTGTATCTTTTAAAATTTCTACTAAAAATGCCCGAAATAAAAAATAAGCACAAAAAAACCTATTTTGTCTGAAAAATAATGCTAAAAATGCCCTGTATCTTTTAAAATTCTATCAAAAATGCCCGAATTTTAAAACGCGACTTTTTGATTCAGCAGTGCGCCTCTTTGATTCGGATGCCACGTCGGATAAAATGTCCGAATTTTTTAAGTCGGGCATTTTTGTTAGAAAATTTAAAACTTAACGGGCATTTTCAGCAGGTTTGGAAAAAAGGGCATTTAGGATTAAAATCAAAAGTTAGCGGGCATTTTTGAGAATTCGTCCACGTATTGTATTTAATCAATAGAATGCTCTTAGTCTTATGACTTTAAGGGAACTATATAATTATTTATACTTTAAATTTGTTTTCCAACCTATATAGTTTTATGTGTTTTTGTAATTTTATTAATTTTCAAATTCATTTGATTGTAATTGATAGTTCGTCTCTAGCTAGTAGTTTCATATTTAAGTTTATTTTGTGATGTACATCAAGTGCATGCATGCACGAACAAATTTTCTAGCTGTTACCACAAGCGGGGAGTATGATGCATTAAACTTTCAAGATTCGCTAATATTCGATGCCCAAAATAGCGACTAGGTTTTCCTTTCACGCGTGCATGATGTAACCAACATTCATCTAATTAAAGTAACTATATTAAATTCTAACTGAAGCTATATATTTTTATATATCTATATATGCATAGGCAAAATAATGAAGATAAGTGGAAAACAAATAATAATAGAATAAAGTTGTTTCTCTACTTATATCGATAAACAAGTTCTCATTAATTATGAGAAGTCAAAGGCGTCAGATGCTAGCCTGTACATTCAACTAGTAAATGTACCTTGACGAACGTGTTCTCCTGTATATCGCCCCTATCTTTGGTCCGTTCTCCGATCCGGCGAAATAGGCGTCAGACTAAACTGTTTAATCCACAGACTGTTAGTCATACTTTGGTTGGGGTTGCACATAAAATATATATAATAAACAAGCACCCATACACACTACAAGAATGTTGATATATAGCTTGGTCAAAATCAGTAGCAAAACTCAAAATTCGCTAGCTGATTGCAAAATCAGCTACCAAAAATTAAGTTGCCACGTTTCCCAGCAATAGGTGTCCAAGCTAATAATCAGCGAGCGATTAAATTGCTACAATCCACGTAAGCGCATTAGCTAGCGAATTTTGAGTAGCAGATATCCTGACACGTTGGCTAGCGAAACTTCAGAATAGCTACGGAAAAATTGCTAGCCAATGTACACGTGTAAATCGAATCATTTCTCAGAAGGTATGCCACGCGGAAGTTTGCTACCGAAATTACGCTTGCTAGTTATCCTACGTGTAAATTTGCTAGCGAATTTTCGCTGGAGATTTAGTCAACGTATTGTTGTAAATTGATACCTGTATAGTATTTATACAAATCCAGCTAGCAAAATTTTGCTTGCTAACTATGTAGACATACCAAAATTTTGAAAAATTATACGAACATAACGCGGCAAAATTAAAAAAAAATCCACGTATCAGCTAGCGAATTTTCGCTAGCTGATTTTCTAGAATAATTTAAAAAAAAAAATTGGCGCAAATAATGCGCCAATTTATTAATTAAGAGGTAACAAAACATTTATTAATTAATCATACTTGTATTACGTATATACTATATTAGAAAATTAACAATATCCACAATTAGAAAAGATTATATAGAAACTATATTCACTATTATATTATATAAACTATATTATAAAGGTAACAATTATGCATTAAACATAAAATTAATTACAAATACAATTATAAAGCCTAGCGAAAAGAATAAGTTTGTATTATGTACAAACTTAAAACAATTATAAAGTATAGCAAAAGATGAATTAAAGGGCAATCAAAAGATAAAAAAAATGAATCAATGGTTAAAAATGAAATTCTAGCAAAATATGAATCAAAATAGAAAAAAAGTATTGTAGCAAAAGAAGAATAAAAGTTAAAATCAATAAAGTGTAATAAAAGATGAATCAAAGTTAAAATCAATCAAGTGTAATAAAAGATGAATCAAAGTGGTAAAAAACATTGTAGCAAAAAAATAATCAATGTTTAAATAAACAAGTGTAAAAAAAGATGAATCAAAGTCCAAAAAATAAAGAAATGAATTAAAGGGCAATCAAAAGATAAAAAAAATGAATCAATGGTTAAAAATGAAATTCTAGCAAAATATGAATCAAAATAGAAAAAAGTATTGTAGCAAAAGAAGATTAAAAGTTAAAATCAATATGAATCTAATAGAATGTCCATATTTGCAGCAACATTACCAGTGGGACAAAGACGACCACAAGTTGATTAAAAAGTGCTTCGATAGGATTGGACAAAAGTCTTTCCAGGATGGCATGAATAAAGCGAAAAAGTGGTGGATCGTATACAAGACCAACAGGGCATCATTGAAGAATCGAAAACTTTGGATGACCGTGGCGCATCTCAAGAATGCTATCCTGCATTGGAGAGACCCCAAGACCATTATTAGGTCGAGGAAGGCCCGGGAGAATAGAATGAAACGAGGCGGTGCCAATTACGTTGGAGGTTCTATTGGTCAAGGCATCCATAGAGAGAGAATTGTAATTTTCTTTCTTATTACTTAAACTTTATTTAAAGTATTTTATGTAGAGCTTTTATGTTTAACAGAAACTAACTGTACTTTATTGTACTTTATTTGGACAGGCTGAAAAGGAATATGGAGGGAACCAAGACCTAGTCCCACATTCAGCCGTTTGGTTGAAGACGCATTGTAAAGTGCAGCCGGATAAATCACAGAAGTGGACTACAGCTTGGGCTCGGAGTGTATACGTAAGTTAATTTCATTAAATAATCCTTTCTTAGTTTGTGCAAAAAAGCAAAACCTTTTCTCAACTTTCTGAAGTTAAAGGAAAACAGTGTTGAATTAGGTGTGTATGCGACCTCTAACTCATGTTAGATTTGTTGAATTTGCTGAATTAGATAACAGTTTTACTTTGTTTGTGTCTTTTCTTTGTGTAATTACAGTTCTTTTTTTTAAAATGGATTGAGCTTCTGTTAATTTTGTCAAATCATGTTCTGTGACTTGTAGCTTACTTTCTAATGATAATTCTTAAAAGTTTGTCTTCTAAAATTATGTTGAGTGGTGTTGGTTGTGGGGAGTGTTGAGTGGTGTTTTCTGAATGTGTTGAGTGATAAGTGATTTTGAGTGTGTTGAGTATTGAGTGGTGTGGAGTGTGTTCTGTTGAGGTGTATGAAGCTGATAAAGTAACATGTTGAGATTTGTTGAATTTGCTGAATTAGAAAATAGTGTTGCTTACACACTTTTTGATTTTAACTTGTAAGTTATAGTGCTCATATACTTTTTGCTGAATTATGAATTATACTCAGCACTGAATCAGGAAAATATATTTGCTTAGCACTGAATTAGGAAAACATATTTACTTATAATGGTTTATGGTTGCTGATGTTTTGCTGAAGGATTTGTATGAGACTTGCTGAAGTTTTTATGGTTTTTGGTAGACTGATGGTTTATGGTTTTTGGTGGACTAATGGTTTATGGTTTAAGGATTTGTCTAATTGTTAAAAAGTTAATTAATATTCCCTTCTAATACATATTATTTCTTTGTTTGGTCTTAGTTGAAGTACTTGGAGTTGTGCGTCGAAGATCTCGGGCCTGACCCGGAAAAATGGGAACCGATCAATATGAAGCAGTGGCTACTAGCTTCGGGAGGAGGGAAGAAGGGATTTGTTCCCGGCTTCTCTACATGTGGGGATCCCGAGCTTGTGGGATTTAAACAAATCAGAAAGTATCCAAAGTTCATTAAATTAGGGGGATCAAAGGAGGCCGTTCAAAAAGCCGCAGCATATATTGTTCAGCTGCAGTTGCAGAATGCCGCACAGCAGGCCCAAATTGCCGCACAGAACAAGCATATTAAAGACATTGAGGAGCGACAGAAAGCTGATATGAGGGCGATCTATACGAAGTTGGATTTGCCGCTGCCTGAACATTATCGGGAGGCAGAGGATGTTGGTGGTTCAGGAGGTCTACATGGTTCAGGGACTGGTGGTTCAGGAGGTCTACATGGTTCAGGGACTGGTGGTTCAGACTTCAGAGGGGGCAGTGGTGGTTCAGGGGGCATTGGTGGGTCACAAGATGGTTCACAGGCACATGATACCAACTGGTTTGAGGACTGAAAATACCGCGCACCTTCAGTGAGCTAGCTGAACTTCCTTTACATATGCTATGCTCCGTTTTTTGGTATACATACTGCAATATGTAGTCTTTAGCTAGGCGTTGTTCTAGTTGAACTGAATATTAAGGCTATGATCCTTTTTTTGTCTAACATATTGCAATTATGTACTCTATAACTAGGTGGTGATCTAGTTGGTTTGAATATTTAGTATGGGTGTTAGTTGGTGTGGTGAGATGGTCAACACCATTTGTGTTGTTGAAATTGTGTTATTTTGGATGTTTGTTGTTATATTGTTGTGGATTTTGTTGTTAATTTTGTGGAATCTATTTCCAATTGGTTTGGTGCGTAATGCGATTGAATGTTTGATTGTCGATTTCCAATTTTCACTTTTTTTTGGTTAAGCAGTTCTGTTTTTTTTTCTTAAATAGCAGCAGGCAGTTATGTGTTATTTTTAACATAAGCAGTTTAATGCGTTCTGTTACTGTTATTCATATGAACATTTTAAAAAAAAAATAACAAATTAGCTAGCGAAAAAACGCTAGCTAAAATGCTGAGGTGGAGTTAGCTACCGAAGTCAACGCACGTGGAGTTAAACTTTCCTTTTTTGTTTTCTATTATTCTAATGAAATTTATATATTTATTTAATGTCAATTTTTATGGTAATTTTAATTACTCAAAATATAATTACTCCATTTCTAATTAAAGTTTTATATATGGCTAATTTAATTACAGTAATTATCATACAAAATTTTCTTACTCAATTTTAAATAGCAGAAATTAATAATGCCATTTAAAGTTCTTGATTTAATTGGCCCATTTTTATTTGTCTTTTCTAATTAGAAAATCTTATTTAGAGAATTGTAGTTGGGTAGTATGTATTTTTATTTTTTAACCTCTTTTCTTTGTTTTTTTCTTTAAATAACAATGTAATGCCAGCTAGCAATTATTTGGAAGCAAATGTGTGCTGATGTGGCATATTTGTGTTAGCTAGCGAATTTTTCATTGCAAAATAATTTCCAACAAGCTTTTCGCTTACAATTGTAGAAGCTGGACTTTTGCTACGGATTCCTTGCCTTGTCAGCGATTTTTCACTTACAACTCATGCCTTTGGATTTTTCGCTTGCTAAGCGACCAAGCTAAATACTATCATTCTTGTAGTGACATATGTATAAGTATCATGACAAAGTTTAAAAGTAATAGCTTAGAATTCAACGCTTCAAAGCAAGATTAGTTGCAAATTTTTACACTTTAAATTTAATGGACTATACACATATGTTGTTTGATACGATGTGAAAATCAACACATTGGGATCTCGTTAAGTGTTAATTTAAGCAGTGATATTGGAACTTTCTTTCGGGAATATGATGCGAGGACGGCTATATGTTGAATTGAATTAAACAAAGAAATCTAAATAGACTTTTTTCCTAAATCTGTGAGACCAAAAGTCCAACATCAAGAAGTTTGCAAGCCGAAGAAAATTATTTATGGGTTCAAGCAATCTTCAAGTATATGATATATTTAAGAGATTCACAAAATCTTATACATCAGGTATTAGTAAGCACTTGAGACTATACTTTGTTCAAGAAGATAAAATGATAAGATCCATCAATTTATGTCGTATGCAAATATTCTGATGTAGGGCATATATTTGTTTATGTAACTAATATGGTGGTCATAAAAGGTGACTGCGAATTCAGAAAGAAAAGCTCACCAAAAATTACTTGTTCGTCATTATTTTGGTCTTATTTCGTCAAGGTAATAGAACACCATAAAACAATACAATTGAAATGTAAATAACCAAAATAATGTTAATCAAATTTATTATCGGACTAGCTTGGTCCGAAACACCTATTACAAGCTTACTAGGTTAAACATGTAAATTACAAGATTTGTATTACGTATCGAATTTAAGGCGTTCGATGCCGACGTGTCAAATAGCCGTTGTTCGATGTTAGATGCATAGTTGGGGTCATGTGTCGAATTCAGGTATATCGAATCTGAAAGATTCGAAGCTGCCTTCTGTATGGAATTCGATGTCCTTTCCTCTATCTCGTATCGAACGCACCAAATTCGGTCTAGGTGAATGTCAAATGCAGTGTGTTCGATCTAGTTCTATATCGAATACTTAGTTGTTCGATGCTGACTAGCTCAAAGTAATTATCCAATCAGAATGTCCACGGACTACAAGGGGACGGGCTATATATAGCAACCGTCCCGTGTGTCCTATTGACAGTTGTAGAATGCGCATCGAATCAGTTTGGTTCGTGCATCAAACTTAATTCGTTCGATGCACATCAAATATCGAACATGCCATGTTGGATGTGCTTATGGGCCGGCCCAATATGCAGTGTTGGGCTAATCCTTAAATATCCCCATCAATCATGGAATGTTAAATAAAAGATAAACCATTTGAAATGTTTTCTAGGAATAGGTATCATAGTCTAAAAGAAGTAATTCTATCTTGTACAAAATATATCTTAAAATCGTTGGGGGAAATCAAATGTTAGATTGTAAACTAGGATGTACACCCAATCGACATTGTCTCAAATAAGAACAAATATACAAATCGCATGCACTTCGAAAGACTAATATACTCAGCTCATAACATGCCATATCTCCACGGTCAGTCAAATGCATAATCTAGAGAACTATATTTGTCGTAGTAGTGAAAATCTTGCGGGATCTTCGAGAGATTAACTTCTCCGTATGTCTAGTGAGACTAGCTTGAAACTCTTTTGCAATATAGTCCAATCATCATAAAGGGCAAGTCTAGAATCATTACGTTAACTAACCTCTATGATTTTCCTATCACTTGTTACTCGACTAAGACTCAAATCACGCCTTCATTAGCTCCACAAGCAGGGCTTGTGTCCGCAACTTTTGGTTGTTACTCTCCATGCTAACCTTATAGAGTCATACCCGGATCTAATCCATAATCAGGATTAAGCGACATGAGCAAAGAAGGTAATTGCTTCTCTATGAAGGTACCCACGTAAAGGCTAAGCTTAGTCGGTTGGAGAGAACATTGTAATCCGTTCTATAGCTTCTAGCCTGATTCCGCATGGCCTTGAAGAAATATGCCTCATTTTTGGCAAGTGAGCTATGCAGTGAAATTGCTCAATAGGAATGCAAAATTTACCCTAACTCAACCGCCAATTGAATCGCACAAATCGCAAAGAGTTAACGAACAAATCTGAATAACAATGCAACAGGAAAAGTAAACAATCACGAAGAACAACGCGCAATTTACTTGGTTCGATGTTCACTCATCAATGTGATGAAGAACCCTAATCCAAAGGAGAAATCAAGATCCAGTTTTATTGAGGAGAACGGAGTACAATAGGTATCAAAAAGTCGTTAAGAAGACTGCGTAACAAAGTATATATACTGTAGACCATTGTAACAAACTCACATGCAGCCCATGGTCCACGTGATTTAACTTCTAGACCTAACCAACTCTGGCTGACAAGCTTGAGACACGTACATTAGCTTTTGAGCTCTGTCTCTTCTTATCTCCATACCCAGAATCCTCACAGTTGCTCCTAAATCCTTCATTACAAACTCTGCTTTCGGATTTCACAGTTGCAACTTCGATCTTTATATTACTGATGATCAGAATATCATCATCATCTAGAAACAAACATGTCAACTGCTCTTCTTCCATGAACTTAAAGTAGACACAACTGTCATACCTACTCCTCACAAAGCCAACCATCATTATGAACTCATCAAATCTCAAATTCCACAGCATAGGATATTTCTTCAGGCCATCTTGATATTTATTCATATGATTCTTCTTGCATTTGATTTCAACTAAGTTCTCATACAAGGAGGCAATTATAACATCCATTTGTTCTAACTCCATCCGTCTACATCCATCCAGCCATGAGCCTTTAGGTCTTTCGCTAAGATACCAAGTACTTTTATCCTTCAAAGACTTCACTTCTTCAAACATAACCTATAGTCAATCATGTCTATCCTTGTTATTCACTACAACCTTGAACTCCTTTGGATCGTCACCAAATACACTCATTACCGTCACTAGTGAATATGCGAACAAGTATTTATAACCATACTTCACTGGTGTCTTACCCTAACTTTTGGCTCTTTCTCTTGTCAGCAAGTAGTTGGATTCATCCTGATCAACATGCTTAAGTGCAACGAGTTCTTCTTCAAGTAACCGGTATCCAGAATGATCTGGTTCCCTAACAGCCATAAGCTCCACCTCAAGTTGGTAACCACTATCTTCCCCATTTCCTAAGTTAACACCATTGTTATTCTCAACAGCTTGCCCAAGTAATTAAATCACCATTGCATTTAACAACCATAATGTCCTTATTTACCTTGCAACACTCACTGAAGCAAGCTGAACAAAACTCAAGACCATTGTTTGTTCTCAATCTTTTCAGTTGCAATCCAGTCTTCTCTATCATGGTCCTCGAGTTCTTGAATGTTCCAACTGTATGTTCCTTGGTCGTCAACACAGACAGCCACATCTTCCTAATCATAATCATCAAAAAATGACAAGAAGTGACTTGCTACATATTTTGAAGCAGTACTTCAGGTTCCCAACATATAAGCATGAACATAATCACAACGTACACAACAACTAATCTCCTCCGGCTTTTCAGCTCCCAACATATAATGCTTCCCCAACTCTAACAAACCTCTTTGACTCACATGTGATAATCTCTTCTACTCCAACTTAGACTTGGAAACAACTCTCTGGACAGTTGTTGTTGCAACTGTACCCATGATAGACTTTCCTTCTAGTATGTGAAGGCTATTCTCCCAGGTTCCTATCATAACCTCGAGTGATCCCTTGAGAACCATTACTATACTATTCTCCCCTAAGAACTTGTAACTTGTCTTCTCTAATAAACCAAGAGATATAATGTTTCTCTTTAGATCAGGGACATGTCTCACCAATCTCAACAGTTTCTGAGATCCATAATGAAGGGTTAACCTTACATATCATATACCTTGAACCTTACAGCGTTTGTTGTCTCCCAAGAAAACATATTCACCATCAATCTCATTATATTCTTTAAATATACGCTGATGTGGAGTCATGTGAAAAGAAGAACTAGAATCTAACACCCACACATTCTATGAATCTCACAGTAGCTACTAGAGCATCAACAGACTCATACCCCTCTTGCACCGTTGCCCCTCTTGCACCGTTGCAACATTAACAGACTCCTCAATCATGTCACCACCACCATTCTATGTTTTAGGACGGAACCTCCTGGTGTGGCCCTCAAGTTCACAATGGTAATAAACGAACGGTTTCTTCCCATTCCTACTCTGTTTTTTGGATTTCTTCTCCTTCCTACCTTCCTACCTTTGTCCCCATGTTGTTAGAACATCACCTAATTGTTCTTTCACTGCATTCCCTCTCTCATTCAATTCCTTTGAATATAGATCAGATTAAACATCATCAAGTGTTAAAGAATCCCTTCCATATATAAAACTTTGGATAAAGTTAGCATGAGATATAGGTAATGAACTTAACAACACTAACACCTGATATTCATCATCAATTGGAACATCAATGTTCTCAAGATCCAGAATCATGTTAAACATAATAATCTGTTAAACACTTGTTAAACATATTAATCTGTTTCTCTATCGATTTTTCATTATGTACAAGCTCTCGAGCTTCAACCAAACACCTTTAGCAGTTTTCTCCTTCGAGACATGTCGCAACACCTTATCACCCAAATTTAGAATTACAACACTATGAGCCTTTTCCATTATAACATTCTTCAATTTATCATTGAGATCCTTATCGATGTTCGCCTCATCTAGTGCATCAACCAATCCTTGTTGAACCAATAGAGCTTGCATCTTGAACCGCCACAGTCCGAAATAGTTTTGCCCTGTAAACTTTTTCACTTCAAGTTTTGTCATCGCCATGATCGACTCCACGTTCACCTCACCAATTTATAGTAAAATCGCTCAATTGGAATGCAAAAATTTACGTAATTCAATCACAGTTGAATCGCACAAATCGAACTAAAAAATATGAATAACAATCGCAGCAAAGAAAGTAAATCAATCACGAAGAACAACATGGAATTTAATTAATTCGGCATTCTTTCATCAATGTGATGAAGAACCCTAATCCGAGAGAGAAATAGATATCCAATTTTTATTGAGGAGAATAGAGTACAATAGGTATCAAAAAACCGTTGTGAGAATTGGTTGCATAACACAGTATATATACTGTAGGTTGTTAAAGCAAACTCACGTACAACCCACGGCCCACGTGATTTAACGTCCAGACCTAACTAACTCACGTAGCCTAGTTGCAACAGCTACACAAGCTTCCACAGTTGCAACTACGTCTAAGCTGGCAAATTTATAGAAATACCCCTGAGCCTAAGTCAATAATCCCCACAAGCTTGAAACCCCGACAACCTCACCCAGAGACCTCCACAAGGTAGGCGATTGTGGTGGTCAATTGTCCCCACTACTAGAGTTGGTCAAAAAAATTTTCGACCCAAAGGCGGGGTGTTTGGTTGTGGCGAGTCTCATATTAGGACAAATGTTATCTAATCAGGGTTGTCTGAAGAGGAAGCCTTCGATTTTCGATTTGATCGAGTCTGGCCCAGATGTAATGAATGCGAGTTCATGCTCATGGAATAGTTTGAAATCTTAATGCAGGGGAAGGAAATATCATTTTTCTGCTGTCGAGTCGGCTCCTATGCCGCTAGCTATCTCCTCTTAAAAGTTGCACTTGAAAAGGAAAACATTTTAACAAAAAGAAAAATGATTTTCAAATAAGATATTATTGTTGAGTCAGTGGAAGCTTTGAAGGATAGGCCATCAAACCGGTTATTTTACGTTATTTTAGGATTGATCTTATAGATGGTGTTGACAAAGAAATTTTGTCTACTCCAATTATTGACAAGTGTCAAAATAATTATTATAAATTAAATTCATAATTTCTTTTTTTATTTGGGATTTTACTAAATTAAATTCCAATAGAAAATAAATAAATTAATTGATTTGTAATATATATTTTTTTGCTCAATCAAATAAAGCCAAGTGGAAAAGATGGAGTATTGC
Organism: Linaria vulgaris; assembly: GCA_948329865.1. Lineage (NCBI taxonomy): Eukaryota > Viridiplantae > Streptophyta > Magnoliopsida > Lamiales > Plantaginaceae > Linaria > Linaria vulgaris. The sequence continues at coordinate 80,965,471 of OX415252.1, forward strand.
AACCAATCAAATAAAGTCATGTGAGAAAATGATAATGTGCTTTAACCAATCAAACAAGGCATGTGGAGAAGATGGAGTATTTCAACCAATCATATTAAGCCATGTGCAATATATGATGTGTTCTAGCCAATTAAAAGATTTCTTGACAAATAAGCTAGATTAAATTCATGCTTATCTTGAGGAGAAAATCGACCAATCACAAGAAAGGAGGTCTAGGTTTTACAACTATAAATAGAGGTCATCCCTTAAAGAAAATACACACACAAAATATTCACAAGTTGAAGAGTGAAAAGCTCAAAGTTTTTTGCTCCACCAAATTCATCCATCTTCAAGCGTTCTTCGCGGCATTCAATGTATTTGTCAACAATATTCAAGGTGCTCTTCATAAAGAACTCATTTCAATTCGCCGTCAAGTCTCAATACCATCTAATAACCGTTTTGAAGATTGCACTTCTGCCGAGGAAGATCAAACTCCAAGAAGCTCAACAAATCCAAAACCAAGTTCATACCGTTCTTCATTCGTCTTCAATTTGAAAATTCGTTTAATCCGAGATCAAGTCCTAAGACCCTCGAAAAACCGTTTTCGAAAATTGAAGTCCATTTAATAAGAACAAAACCCAAAAAACCAAAGAACTTAAGACGAAGATCATACCAATCTTCATCAACCTTCAAAACAAGTTCCAAATCAAATTTCCGTTTGATCCGAGATCAAGCCGTAAAGCCCTCGAATCAATGTTTGTCAAATATTCAAGTACTTTGAAGATCAAGATTCCTCCAAAGAAGATTGACAATCAATAAGTTCAAGACGAAGATCAAATTGTTCGTCGCAAATATCAAGTCAAGTAGATCGTCAATTCAAGATCAAGCTCAAAGCCCTTGGATTAACGCTCAACTCAAATACACGTGGAAGAGATCAAAATCAAATCCACTCAACTTGAGAAAAGAATCAGAGGATAAAATAGAGAGATTGCACCACAATTGTACTTTAAATTTACTCAAATTTATTTTTTAATCTTTTCTTGTCTTTTACTTTCAGAATTTAAAAATTTGTCGTTACAAATTTGGCACGCCCAGTGGGACAATCTCTACCTCTCATCTCTTTTCCAGCAAGTCTCAAATTTGAAATCACAAGAAGTAAGTGTTGCCCAACAATGGACAAGTCAATGAGGGTAACAAGCAGAGGTTCTTCGCAACCGATGATGAAAGATACACTCACACTGGGGGCAAGACATGATGCTAAAGAAGATGATCAAGCATCCTCACTAGAAGAGCAGGTTGCAGCGCTAACAAAGCCATTGCGAATCTCACAACTCAAGCTAAAAAACCTGAAGACCACTTAAATCGCCTTCTCCAAAAACTAGAGCGCAAAGGAGTTGAAAATTTCAAATACTTCACCAACAACATTGGATTTCAAGGATGCATCAAGACTACAATCAACGAAGTTGAAGTCTCTCCTCATCTCCAAAAGCAAGAGCTCGTGGAAAGCGGCGATCAAAGCATGGCACATGAAAATGATACTCAATGAGTTGAAGCTCAAGAGTTTGAGGAAGTCCTAAGTGAAAGAATCCAAACCACTTCACTTTTCCACAAGCCAAATTTATCAAGGAAGGAAGAGCAATGCATCATGATGCACACAAAGTTTGCCGAGAAAAACATTCAAGATGTTGAAGTTAGAGAAAATTCTAAGTCTTCAAGCAAACAAATCCAAGTTTCTCCACAAGGCTTTGTCTCTGTCAATCAATTTAAGAAGCTCATTGAAGAAGTTGCAAATGATCATAAAGCTCAACACATGACTTCCAAATCTTACACGAAGCCTTACACTCAAAGAATTGAGCAATTGCAAATGCCGAAAAGCTATCAACCTCCAAAGTTTCAAACATTCGATGGGACTGGAGACCCAAGACAACATGTTGCTCACTTCATTGAGACATGCAATAGTGTCGGCACTGATGGAGATCTTCTAGTCAAGCAGTTTGTTCGAATCTTAGAAGACTTTGCATTTGATTTGTACATTAATCTTGAACCAAACTCCATTTACGGTTGGAACGATCTACAAACCGAATTCTTCAATCGCTTTTATAGCACTCGGCGTACTGTAAACATGATTGAACTTGCAAATTCTCATCAACAAGAAGATGAACCAGTGATTGAGTACATCAATCGGCCGATATAATCGCTAGTCAATATTACAAATATTTTTATTGTAATATATACTTAGCTAGTAATAATATTTTGAGGTTACTTAGTAAATTTATGTATTGCATATAGTTTGGAAGGATAATGAATTAAATCTCTTTACTACTATATTATATGTCACAATTGGTACTCTGTAAAACTAATTATTATGGAGTTTAATATCGGACCTGATTGATAATTTGAAAAATCATGTGACCGATATGCAATTAATATATTATGCTTAACTACTAGCCAAAATAAGAAAAGAAATTCCGATAATAAATTGCCGTGACTGTAAGTCTGTACGGACTATAAGTCTGTATGAGGGAAATTTTATGGTTTGGTCCCTTAAGTTGGCTCTAGCTCGATTTTGGTCTCATAAGTTGGCAGGCCTTTATTTTGGTCCCATAAGTTGGCACTCTTCCGCGATTTTAGTTCCACCACCATAGCTCCGCCAAGAATCGCCGGGAAATGCTTACGTGGCATTCGTTGACCGTTGCTGGACCAATTTTGACTTCAATTTGGGCCAACTTTTCCACCTGGATCGTACGTGGCATCCACATAATTTAAAAAAAAAACTGAAAATTAAATTTAAAACAAAAATGCAACGGTTAGTTTAATATTCCTCTGTTTATAAAGAGGAAACGATTCGCCATTCTCAACTCTTCAGTTCGAAAATAGACCGTCAAAAGAGCAAACGCACCGAGTCCCTCCGACGATTGAAGCTTCCGACCAATCTCCAGCGTAAGTTCCACTTTTTCGATTTCTTTTAGTTTGTGTTTTCGTTGCCACTTTAATTGTTTTTTGATGTTTTGTTGTTTGCCTATGATTTAGGATATTAGGGTTTCGTATTAGTGCATCAATACGAACAAATCGTTGACGAAAATTAGGGTTTTTGTGTTTGATTTGGTGTTTGTGTTTGGTTTGGTGTTGGGATGTTGGGTTTTTCCTTGAGGCAGAGGATTTATGGTTTGATTGTAAAATTTTGGTTGAAATGTAGATGGCTCACCCACGCCAAATCACTTGCTCTTGTGGTCGTGGAAATATGCTCTATTTTCAGGCTAGTAACACTGTTTCACGCCCTGGTTGTTTTTACTACATTTGCCCATTGCGTGTTCGTCACCACAATTATTTCTTGTGGGCTGATGACATGCATGAGGGCTCAAATTGGAGAAGAAGAATGAATCGTGGTGATGACTGTTCTGGGCAATATCAAAGTGAACCCCAATCCAGTAGGGTTTCAACATCTGCCATAGTTGGGGAAAGCTTTTCTGGAATTCAGAAATCAAGCCCAATACTTGAATATGTGTTGAATATGAATGCATATAAGACTGTTGTGATTTGTTATGTAATAGGATGGTCACTTTTCCTGATGGTATTTGTGATTTTAATTGCTTTGCTACTTGTTTTCTATGCAAAGATGTAATAATTTCATGGTAAGTTTGTTGAGATTGTTACTGGACCAATGTAGAGCTGTGTATGTTTAAGTTATCTAAGACTATTTATTATTGCAATGGTATTGTGTTTTTATTGTTGTTATTGTTGTCTTTTAGTTTTTTAATCATGAATGATGCTATGCAACTTGATGATGTGCAACTTGATGATATCCAACTTGACAACTTAGAACTGCCATGGAAAGACAATCTTCTTGGGGAGAGGGGTGAGGAATTCTTGGTTGATTTCCTGTGCAAGTATGGCAAGAATCACAGAATCCAGAAAGAGCAGGCACTACTCAGAGGTTTGAAGCTTGCAATCCCTTCCTTGGAGAACATCACAGGCCATTTCTTCTCACTTGGTCACATGAAGAGCCTTGTTGAGAAGCCGAGGTTGAAACAGGAGATGTATAATCACTTCATAGCCCTTCCTGATGATCAAGAAGGACTTTCTCAACCACTTCAACCAATGCTTGCTCATGCCCCTGATGTTGAGCATTACTTCAGGATCAAAGGCATGGCTCATGCTCCTCTATACTCCAAGCTTTTTGAGGAGATTAAGGTCTTCAGGTTTCCTGCTGAGGTTGGCAGTACTGTTGAGGAGCCTGTTGAGCTTTCTGACACTGAGCATGAGCCTATAGAAGTTGAACCTGCTGTCAACCTGGATGTTGTTGAAGATGGACATGTGGGTGAGGGAAATGTTGCTATTTCTGTTGAAGATGGACATGTGGCTAAGGAAAATGTTGTTGTTGTTGCTTGTTTCAGTGGTTTGAATGATGTTGACTAAACAATTTCCAGTTCTTAATGTCTGTTTTTATGGTTGTTTATGTATGTTTTTTTGGTTGTTTTGAATGATGTTTAATGAACAATTGTCCTGATGTTTATGAACAAGTATTGGTCAATGGCATTTGATCTTATATTAAGGTGTGAATGTCTTTGCATAAATGTTGTTTTGAATTCATTGTCATGCTAGTACTGTGTAAAAGATGGGATTGAGTCACAAATTCATTGACAGTAGTGGCTCTGGCTGCTTTCCATAATGCATCTTTCAATGCATCTCCTGTGAAACTTGCTCTCTTGAAATTTCCATGGAGATGTCTCACACAGAATCTATGGACTGCACCTGGGAACACCAGTCTAAATGCTTGCAGTAATCCCTTTTGTTTGTCAGACATAAAGGTCCATCTGTCATTCCTTGTAATTTGTAGATCAAGCTTGAGCACCTCCAAGAACCATTCCCAATTTCAACCATCTTCCTTGTCCACCACAGCCCATGCAAATGGATATATATTGTTGTTAGCATCAATGCCAACAGCTGTCAGCAGAATCCCGTTGTGAGGACCCTTCAAATGGGCTCCATCAACCCCAATGATTCTCCTACATCCATTCAAAAACCATGTCTCAATGAGTCAAGGCACATATATAGCCTATCAAACTTGTTCTCTCCTGCTTCATTGTTATCTGATAATAGAATAGTTGATCCAGGGTTAGATCTTTCAACCTCTGCCTTGAAGTCCCACAATGCAGCATATTGCTCAGTTGCTGTGCCATTCAACATTGCTAGTGAAAGGATCTTGGCTCTGTAAGCCTGATTAATAGAGACAAGAATACCAGTATCTGCTTCAGCACCTATGCCAAATCCCTTTACACTCCTTTTTGGGTCTGACTTCCAGAGATGTATATACTTCTTTGCTAAGAAGCTTGACTTCATATTCCTTGATTTTTTGGTAGCAGGACATCCATGCCTCACCTTGAAATTGTTGATTCTAAAGGTGGATTCCTCACCTTTAATCTTTCTGGCATTCAACCTCCACAGGCACCTTCTGTCATCACACCTTGCATACATCCTAGACCTGTCATTCTTGAAAATATGGACTGGTCTTTGTTGATTGATGGCATCTGCATGAATTGCATCCCTCAATATTGTTTTGCCGGTGAACCTTAGTCCAAATTCAAATTTAGGATTGAAAATGTCCTTGATATCAAATAGATTCCCTGTCTTCACTTGCCTTTCTTCCTCACTGTCACACTCACTGTCCAGCTCATTACAAGACATGTTCAAATTTTCTGAACCTTCATCTGATAAAGTCTCATATGGAGCATCAATATCTTCTGTCTCAACCACAAAGGTTTTGTTTCTTTGTACAGTAGAAGGAGCATATCCTCCAGCCATTGATATACCTTCAGTTTGAGCCTCATTCTGCCCTTTTCTTTTGCTTGAGGATCCCTTCCTTGATCAAGATTTGGTTTTTTCCCCAGCTCTGCACTGTGCTTCAAATAACATCCTCTCAACAACACTCTCATTAACATTTTGTCCCATCTCTCTGTCTTCTTCCATTCCATACTCATCATCACTAAAATACTCCAGATCAACTTCCTCATCCACTTCATCAGTTCCTTCAACAGCCTGTTCATTTTCTTCCTCAACTTCTTGATCTTCACCTTCAAACAGTGCTTGTTGTTCTGTATTTATCCTTCCTTCACAGTCTACAAATAGCATCATTGTTCTACTCATCTGACAAGAAAGGAAGTGTGTTGTGATCTCATAATCTTTCTGGAGGAGAACATAAGCTGATTCTTACTTCATATATATGGTCTTCACAAGCAAGAAGCCAAGGGCAGAACATAGAGTGTGAATGCCATTAACACTAATATGTGTTGGTCCCAGATAGTCAACTACCACCTTTGCATTGTCATATCCAGTAAGTGTGCCCTCACCGTTTACAATTCCACCATACTGGAATTGTGCAGTAACATGCAAAGAGCCACAATCTGTACCAATCACATCATGAGATCAGAAAGCTATAAACTTAATAATTAGGGTTCAGTAATTGGTAATTTATGAAATTAGGGTTCATCAATTGGGAATATCTGAAATTAGGGTTCATCAATTGGGGGTTTCAGAAAATAGGGTTTTTTTAGCATGCAATCATGGAATACGGCTACAAACACATGTGTTAACAAGTTTTATACAACGAATTGCAGCATACACTTACCATAAGTTGGGATTGGATCTTCGATTTTGTCGGACTTGCGTACTTTGAAATTCTTCACTCTACGAGTGCGCACCATATTTAGTGGTCTGGTTCACGACGGCGGCGACGACGACGGAATTTGACGTCAGAGTAGAGAGCGAAGAGAGAATTGGAGAATTGGAGTGGCGCGAAGCGAGAATAAGAGTGGCGCGAGAGTTAGAGAGCTATACCTATTTTAGCGGCAAAGGTTTTAATTTTCAGTTTTTTTTTTAAATTATGTGGATGCCACGTACGATCCAGGTGGAAAAGTTGGCCCAAATTGAAGTCAAAATTGGTTCAGCAGCGGTCAACGAACGCCACGTAAGCATTTCCCGGCGATTCTTGGCGGAGCTATGGTGGTGGGACTAAAATCGCGGAAGAGTGCCAACTTATGGGACCAAAATAAAGGCCTGCCAACTTATGGGACCAAAATCGAGCTAGAGCCAATTTAAGGGACCAAACCATAAAATTTCCCTCTGTATGATAAGCATTACCCATATATATATATATATATATATATATATATATATATGTGTGTGTGGGGGGGGGGGTGGGGTGGGGAGGGGGGGGGGGGGGCGGAATGGGGAGATGTAAATCACTAAATCTTAATAATAAGAAAAACATGACATATATATCATTACTAATTACCGTGTTTACGTGGCTCAAATTTGATTATAATAAATATCTGATACAAGTACCTCACCTACAGCAATTCGAAACAGATTCTTATATTCGTCCTTTCAAGCTTAGCTTGATAAACATTATTGCACTAAAAAGTAGATTAAAATTATGGTCGGCCAGATGCTGGCGATTTACAGCGAACACTAGAAACTTCATGAGAAGCACCTTTCAATTTCCTCGCATTTGCAAAACCATTACATGACCAACAGCATAACTTGCTCAACTGCCCAATTTCGTATGCCAATCAAAAGGGACATGAATGACTATTGTTAAATTAATGTTAAAATGCACATTGACCCACCACCCCAGTATCTTCTTTAACTCAATAATTCACCCAAGTACCTCTCTATTTGTCCCTCCCTGACTTACAATCAACCAAAGAACCTTCTTTTCATGCAAAAATCTAACATCCTATAGTCGCCCTTAACACACGCTAAACCCACAACTCTGGAACTATAAAAACTCCTCCTCTCAATCCATCACACAATACGAGAACAACACATTTCTCGAACTCTCCTTTTTTTCTACAAAGCCTCTATTTTACCCTGCCAAAAAAAATAAAATGGATGAATACATAGTTCAAACACCCACCTTAACTCAGAAATATTACATGTTACTTAAACTAACTCTCCAATTTGTACTCCCACTTTCCTTCTTTTCTTTCATGGTTTCTTACTACAATCTTACATTTTCCACTCTGATTTATCCTAAGTTTGATCAGGCTTTCGACAGGAAGTACATGTTCCTGATTTGTAATGGGATCCTTGTACTTCTTGTCAAGAACCTTAAATTCAGACCAAACTATGATGTAGTCAAAATTAGTGAAGTTGATGAGCAGCAGATCATTGAACTTCCCCAATTATTAGTGGAGGCGACAGTTCAAGAAAATGTAGCATACATCGAATATGGTGATCATATGACCCCGAATGCTGTAGTCGAAGAAGAAAAACAAATTGAACGGCAACAGGAACAGGATTTTGCAGGTGAAGAGGTGAAAACAGGAAGCTTCGTCATAGAGAATGAGGATTGGAAAGAAGAGGAAAACGACAATGGCGACGATGAAAACGAAGAAGAACTGGAAGTAAGTACAGTTATCGAGAGTTCATCATCGACATCAATCGAAGAGATAAACGATGCTCGAGTTAGCACGGAAGAGTTAAACAAAAAGTTTGAAGAGTTCATAAAGAAAATGAAGGAAGAAATCAGGATTGAAGCCCAGCAACAACTCATAACTGTCTGAATTCTGTGATTAGGCAGTATAAGTATTAGTGTGTAATGTGATCATGTCTTTAACGCTTCATGAATTTATGTACCTTCCTTTTCAGTTTAATTAAATGAACTGTAATTTTGCACTGAATAATCTAGATAATACTTCCCCGCTTCCTTTAGCATATTCCCCCACCATATCCAGACTGACTAAATCATTAAACTCTAGCTGCGGAAGTGTACGTGCTATGACTTTTGTTGGATATGTTTACTTCTGGCCGGTCCTAATTAATGATGAAAGATCTAAGTTTATTTTACTTTAGATAATTTACTTGTTAAAACAGGTAATCGTCGTGATAGTAAGTAAAACAGGAACACAAGAATTTTTATAGTGATTCACTCTCAACATGCCTACTCCATTTAGCCTTCGCCTAAAAATTAACTCAAGTCTTTTTTTGATAGTACACCATTAACCCACTCCGATTTTAGTTTGTACTAGTAATCTAGACTCCCTCTAATTACTTTACTAACACCTCATGCGACACCTTATTAAAGTAATACACTTGAATCTGGAAATCTTCAAGTTCACACAAACTTCCCTTGCCTTTAAATTTCTTAACAATTTAATACAAATAGATCTTCGACTCTAATACAAATAAAAGCAAATTAGCATTAATCACTAATACATGTTCACCTTTGTCTTCCAGTCTTCTGCTTTTATGAAGTTCATATCTTCCTTGGAAGGTAACTATCGCGTTAGATTCATCGATCCTTGCGCCAGCTTGCAAAATGATGTAGTCGAGAAGGTGTTGGAGTTTATGGAGAAATTGGATCATCTCAAGATTAGAGGCTAATTCTGACTCGGTCCATTGTTTACGTGTAATTAGTCTAATTACATTCGAAACGGGTCAACAAACAGTAGTAATCATCTAAAGATCATAAAGGGGTCAGATGTTAGCAAGATTCCATTGTTTGGGCTCCGAAAAGCTGACTTTGCCGTTTTTTGTAATTTTTGTTTTACTTATATCTTTTTTCTAGAACATGGAATTGCATTTCACTTGTTGGAGCGTGTTCCACATGAGTAGCACTATTAGTTTAGGACAAATCGGTTAAAATTGGAAGGTTTGTGATGTAGTCGAGAAGGCGATGGAGTTTATGGATAAACTGGATCATTTCAAGATTAGAGGATGATTCTGACTCGATCCGTTTTTTTACGTGTAATTAGACTAATCACAGTGTTCTTAAGAAAAGTTACCACTAACTATAAGCACTCGAACTTTCAATTTTGGTGCACGTTATCCATGGTCAACTTTTTTCTTGAAAGTTTGTTTTCAGTAAAATATGAAGCGAAAAACAAGATATTTCATCTCAATTCAATACTAATTGGACGAATTATCAAAAATGCCCGCTAACTTTTGCCTTTAATCCTAAATGCCCGTTATTTCTAAACTTGCTGAAAATGTCCGTTAAGTTTTAAATTTTCTAACAAAAATGCCCGATTTTAAAAATTCGAACTTTTTATCCGACGTGGCATCCGAATCAAAGAGACGCACTGCTGAATCAAAAAGTCGCGTTTTAAAATTCGGGCATTTTTGGTAAAATTTTAAAAGATACATGGCATTTTTAGCATTATTTTTCAGACAAAATAAGTTTTTTTGTGCTTATTTTTCATTTCGGGCATTTTTAGTAGAAATTTTAAAAGATACAGGGCATTTTTAGCATGTTGGGAAACAACGGGCATTTAGGATTAAAGGCAAAAGTTAGCGGGCATTTTTGATTATTCGTCCATACTAATTCACTAAAGAGCCTTCTTTTATCTTCGATTTTGACTTAATTCAGGAAATTAAGGCTTGGAATTTTGGTGGATCGAATTAGGATTTGTAATTAAGAAAAATAAAAAAAAAATCTGGAATCAAAAGGTGGTTCTTTATTGAAATTAGATCAAACTAAATGATGCCCCATGTTTAGAGTATTACGGCAAAAACGAGCTTCACAACGAAAATTTTCAGCTAGAAAGTAGTCCAGGGCATCATGCACCAAAATTAAATGGTTTGGAGGTTAGTTGCAATATGTTTTTTTTTTTGTTAAGGGAATCTTTGTAAAAGAGAAATGATTGGGGCTGTAATCGTGTTTACAGTTTACCCACGTTAAGATATTTATCTGCATCAACAAATCACACTAATGTACCATATTTCTTACAAGACGCTTAGTTTCAATATAAGCATTCGAGTGTCTGATTATTCAAGTGTTTTTAATTGTTATCCAGTCATTTTGATAAACAACGTATGTATAAGCGTTAATCTATCAATGGAAGCTCAACCAAAGATCAATCTACGTACGAATGATCGATTTACTAAAGGTCAACTTATCAGTATCTGTGAGGTTAGCCTAAACTCTCGACACATTATTGGGAGATATTCAGTCGATCGACCAAAATCTAGCAGAGTAGAGCCTATACATATCCATCTACTGTTGAAACAAGATTTGTCATTAATTATTATCATAATCAAGGATTTGACATACAATATTAAGGGATTTGATAGATAAATCAAGACGATTGACTACCAACATTAAAGGGATTGATTTAGCTAAACTAGAGAAATTATATGATTGCTCTTTCCTAGAATAATTCCCTTTGTGTCCTATATATATATATATATATATATATATATATATCTTTGTATATGATTGTACCAATTCAACAAGAAATACAACAATAAAATGATCTTTTCAATTCTTTGCAAATATTAACATGGTATCAAGAGCAGGTCCATAAACTCACGGCCATGCCTGATCAAACATTACCATCAACCCAATTATCAACTGAATCATCAACATCGGCAGCCATGCCACAAACACAACCTACCAATGACCCCTCATCTCCATATTACATACACACCTCTGATCAACCAAATCAATATCTCGTGGATACGCAACTTACCGGCGACAACTACCCAACTTGGCGTCGAGCAATCACTCGAGCCTTGAATGCGAAAAATAAACTGGGTTTCGTCGACAGCACCATCAAGCGTCCAACAAATGGTACTGCAGAATCATGGGATCGATGTTGCGACATGATAATGACGTGGCTTCTCCGTTGCATTGAATGTTCACTTTCGAGAAGTCTCATTTTATGTGAAACGCCAAATGATCTTTGGTTAGAATTGGAGACCCGATTTCAACAAAGCAACCGCACAAAAAATTTCAAGTTAAAGAAAGATCTCTCAAATCTCCACCAAGATCAACAATCGGTAACGGTGTATTACGAAAAACTGAAGGAGATATGGGATGAACTTTCTACACTTCAAATCCACAAAAAATGTACCTGCGGCGCTGTAAAATCCATCGCTGAAATGGAGGAATCCGACCGTGTGTACCAATTTCTGATGGGTTTGAACGAAAGCTTCCAACAACTCCAATCCCAAATCCTCGCGACCGAACCGTTACCATCAATCGGGAGATGCTACGCAATTATCCATCAAGAAGAAAGCCAAAGATTGGTCAATCTCTCTACCACCAGCGACGCTGCAGCCTTCCTTGCTCGGAAATCTGCACCGCCGCCGAACCCAGCCCGCAATCACTGAGATCCGCCATCATCGACCGTTAGCTGCACCCACTGTAAAAAGGACGGTCATATACGAAGTAAATGCTTCGAACTCGTCGGGTATCCAGAATGGTGGCCGTCGAAAAACAAACGCAACACCACCGCCGCCGCGTCTCAGGAAATTCGGGGTTTTTCTGGCGCCGTGCCATCAACCTCCGGCCAGACCACCGCGAACGCCGTCGATGTTGTCTCGGGACTGACCTCTGAACAGTACTCTCACCTCCTTGAATTATTAAAACCATCTCCTCTTCAATTTCAAGGTTCTGCAAATTATACCCCTAACTCCTCTAATTGGATTATAGACAGTGGTGCTACGCACCATATCACAGGATCCCACCCCAATTATAAATCTAATTTTTCCAATAAAATTAATTTACCTTCTTTTATCACGCTTCCGAATGGCACTCAAATCCCCGTTTTAAATACCGGTGATATTTCTCTTTCGCATGATATGCGTCTTACTAATGTTTTAAATGTTCCTGATTTTAAATTTAATTTATTATCTATTAGTCAACTTACAAAGTCATTAAATTGTTTTGTTACCTTTTTTCTAACTTTTGTATATTTCAGGACCTAACCACGAAGAAGCTGATTGGAGCGGGTAGAGAACGTGACGGCTTATATTACTTCACCCATATTTCCGCCACCATCCTCCAATCCTCTCGCTCCATTTCCCCTGAAATTTGGCATCAACGATTAGGACATCCCTCCCAAAATAACATTCCTCATTCCATTCCCCGAAATCCTAATTTTAATCATTGTACTATATGTGCTCGTGGAAAACACACTCGATTACCTTTTAAGAATATTTCAAATAAAAGTACTTTTGCCTTCGAGTGTATTTTTTGTGATATTTGGGGTGGGTACTCCACACCCTCAACATGTGGCGCACACCATTTTTTAACTATTGTTGATGAATACACGAGGGCAACGTGGTTATATCTTATGCGTTTTAAAAGTGAAACTCTCACCTGCCTTCGCACATTTTCTAATATGGTCAATACTCAATTTAATACCAAAATTCACCATATTCGCACGGATAATGGCCAAGAATTTCTTGCCAAAAATACCCAACTATTCTTTTCTGAACGCGGCATCCTCCACGAACGAACATGTGTAGAAACCCCTCAACAAAATGGCGTTGCCGAAAGAAAACACCGCCACATATTAAATATGACCCGATGTTTACGTTTTCAAGCTAACCTCCCCTTGACCTTTTGGGGGTGAATGTGTTCTTACTGCCGCATATTTAATCAATCGTACACCTTCACCATCTTTAGGTAATCTATCTCCATTTCAACGATTGTACGACATCCCACCTAGATACGACCACTTACGAGTCTTTGGTTGTCTATGCTATGTCCAAATACTCTTTGCCCATCGCGATAAGTTCAACCCTCGTGCTCGCCCTTGCATTTTTTTAGGGTACCCACCCAATCATAGCGCTTATCGTGTTTATGACATAGAAACAAAGACTCTTCACGTCTCACGTGATGTTACCTTTGTCGAAAATATTTTTCCTATGTCCACACAACCACCACCAAACCCATCTCATATCGTCCTTCCTTTACCTGTCCCTGATCGACCCTCATCAGTCGACGCCCCCCCCCAGTTCTACCTACTACTTCAGAAACTTCACGCCCTCGCCGAGCACAAAAACGACCAAAACACCTTCAAGACCATGTTTGTCCGACCATTGACCATGGCTCTGCTGTCACGAACTCTTCCGCTGCGATCAAAACTTCTGGTACGGTCCATCCTCTTTCCTCTTTTATATCGTACTCTAAATTTTCTCCTAGATATTTTGCATTTCTTTCTGCTTTATTAAAACATTCCGATCCTACTCGGTTTTCTCAGGCTGCAAAACACTCGCATTGGCGTGATGCTATGCAAAATGAGATTACTGCCCTTGAAACTAACCATACTTGGGTTCTTAGTGATTTACCTCCAGGAAAGAAAGCAAGTGGTTGCAAATGGGTTTTCAAAACTAAATTAAATACAGATGGATCCATTGAACGATACAAAGCTCGATTAGTTGCCAAGGGATACACTCAAATTGAGGGACTTGACTACCACGATACATTTGCACCGGTGGCAAAATTGGTTATTGTTCATTGTGTTTTAGTCATTGCCGCATCCCGCAATTGGCATATCCATCAACTCGATGTGAATAATGCTTTTCTCCACGGTGATCTAAATGAGGAGGTTTATATGCATCTTCCACCCGGGTATGCAAAACAGGGGGAGACACGAGTATGTCGCTTGTTAAAATCCATTTATGGACTTAAGCAAGCTTCTCGCAATTGGTACTCCAAGCTATCTTCAGTCCTATTATCAGACGGTTTTTCGCAATCTAATGCTGGTCACTCTCTTTTTACTCGCACTATTGGTTCCTCCTTTATTTTAGTTCTAGTTTATGTTGACGACATTTTGGTTGCAGGAAATGACTTATCGGCCATTGAAAAACTTAAGCTCTTTCTTGACAGCAAGTTTAAAATAAATGATTTGGGTGTTATGAAATACTTTCTTGGTCTTGAAGTTGCTCGCTCCTCCAATGGCATATTTATTTGTCAAAGGAAATACACATTAGACATTCTGGCGGACTCCAGAAATTTAGGCTCCCGACCCACTTCTTTTCCTATGGATCAAAACCTCAAGCTTACTAATGAAGATGGGACATTGTTGGCTGATCCAAGCAGCTATCGACAATTGGTGGGTCGCCTTCTTTACCTTACTATCACTAGACCAGATATTTCCTTTAGCGTCAACATGTTGAGCCAGTTCATGTAGACTCCTCGTGATACCCACCTTCATGCCGCTATTCGTGTTCTTCGCTATTTGAAGGGTACCCCTGGACATGGACTTCTCTATTCTGCTCGTTGTAATCTTCAACTATCTGCATTTTCAGACTCTGATTGGGCAAGTTGTCCCATGACTCGTCGTTCTACTACTGGTTTTTTCATTTCACTTGGCTCTAGCCTCATTTCATGGCGTAATAAAAAGCAACATATTGTATCTCGTTCGTCTGCTGAAGCTGAGTATCGTGCCATGGCCGCCACCACTTGTGAACTTGTTTGGCTAAAGTCTCTTCTACATGATCTTTGTATTCAACATCCTCAACGCATCCCTATGTTTTTTGACAACGAAGCAGCTATACATATCACTCGAAACCCGGTGTTTCATGAACGCACCAAGCATATCGAGATTGATTGTCATGTGACACGGGAGAAATTTATGTCCGGACTTATCCATCCTACCCCTATTTCAACTAAACTTCAATTGGCCGACGTCTTTACTAAAGCACTTGGCAAGGATCACTTTCTTTTTTTTGTTCGCAAGTTGGGCATGACGAATCTTCATGATCCAACTTGAGGGGGAGTATTATCATAATCAAGGATTTGACATACAATATTAAGGGATTTGATAGATAAATCAAGATGATTGACTACCAACATTAAAGGGATTGATTTAGCTAAACTAGAGAAATTATATGATTGCTCTTTCCTAAAATAATTCCCTTTGTGTCCTATATATATATTTGTATATCATTGTACCAATTCAACAAGAAATACAACAATAAAATGATCTTTTCAATTCTTTGCAAATATTAACATTAATTGCTATTTTATAATACTCAGTTGCCCTAATATCCTATTATCCTTCTAAACTAATTTAAGTATCAGGGTCTTCGAGAGTTACTGGTACTAATCAATAACCTGTGGAACAGAATTCATACTAAAGTACCAATTATATGACAATGCAGGAAATGTTGAATTATAGACACCACCATCAGACTTTCAAGTAACTCGTGGATCTCGTGTGTGATGTATTTCTCCAATGATAACTTGGAGTCACACGGTCGGCTGCAATCAAGTGGTGGCAATACGTACTACGAACAGCTTATTTTTACCTACTATTTTTCTTAAAGGTAAGTCATCATCTTTTAAACAAATAATATACGCTGTCCTAGTAATGTTGTTAAGATATTTATCGTGGGTCAACTAATCACATGCTTAACTAGATATAAATTGTAGTAGTATATATTATTAAACTTTTGATGAATGACTATTGACTCGAGAGGGATTGATCCTAATATACTACCAATTATATGACATCACAGAAAAATGTTAAATTCAAATATTGGACAAGCCACCGTCAAAATTCAGTTGATATGACTTTTGATTGCAACATGTACCGATCAAGATACTGACTCTAAGTACTGCTCCAAGTTGAAAATAATATCTTTCATCACAACTGTTTTTGGCAAATTGCCCACTGTAATATAAGAAAAAGGCAAATTATCACCTTGAATAAAAAAATGCATATTAACCCCCGATAATATACGAAATAGGCACATTAGCCAATAAAACAAATTAGGCAGATTACTCTCTGTAATATATGAAATATGTACTTTACCTCTCTATAATATTAAAAATTTGCAAACCATCCACTTTAATACATTTGTATAAGAAGGAGGTTTTTGCACACACCGTATAAAAATACTCAAGGGAGTCATGTGCCTATGTAACAAAACACAGGGTTAATATGCATATTTTATGTTTATAGGGATGATGAGTCTATTTCGTATAGTACCTTAGGATAATATGGCTATTCTTTTTTTTACTGGAGTAATATGCCTCGTTTCATACTAAATAGGTGTTATGCCAAAAAATTTCATCAAAATAATTCTAGGTACTAAAGTTTTACGGTCTTTCGTCACAAAGACAAAATATAAGGCATGCCTAGAAATGAGGCAAAAACGCCAGTTGCCCCCATTTCTTGGTCTACTTTAACAATAGCGCAAATGATATTATTGGTAGGGACAATAAGATACGCATGAACCTTGAATTCCACTAACAACTCAACCACAAATATGAAAATCATAACAACTCTGCAAACAGGACCCAATGAACACATGGTTTCAGGGTATTTTTCTCTTGTCCTCATTAAACTGCACAGTACTTAGGATACTGACCTAACAATAGAAGTTCCTAAATTTTTTGATCACATTACTGTGTTGTGTTCCCCTTAAGTTAATCCTGTCTCCTATTAGTTTGAATATATACAAAGAGATCAACTGGAAAACCTGAATTACCATATTCAGACAAGTGCTTGAATGCAGAAACAGGATTGCGATTGTTCATCGTGTAAAACATAGGCTCGACAATCGTCATCCATCGAATGGCCAAACAACTTGGCACATGTATCCCTTCCGCGCGTACAACTTCTAGAGCTACGATGGTTACCAAGAACAATTCGGACTAATCGAACAAAACGAAAAATATATAGGAAAGCAACTGATCAATTTTTTCAAATTCAGCTTTAACATATTACTTTAGCCTTTCACATTTGCAGTTGCATTATTACCATATATTCGACAGGAAATGTCAACAATAAGTGGTATCCATTGCCTCAATCAATGTCGTAAGACACTTGTCATCAGGAAGGAATTGAAGCACCATATATCATTCACAAGCCAAGTATTTCACTCTTCATGAGGTTCCACCACAAGATGATAGACCCGAAAGCATTGAACTAATCCGTGAACAATCAATTTTCAGTTGAATTCTTACACAAACTTAAAACTATTGGCATAATTAAGGGTGCGTATAACTCGACTGTTTGAAACATACGAACCAAAAATAATGGGAGCCACGCAAATTTGTTCATCCAACTAGTCAGAAAAAGTCACAGAAAATATGTCGTGATTTTTCACTAATTTCAGTAATGATTTACAATTACATGGTACGCAATCCGTATTATAACACTACAAGAAAAAAGGGTCATTAGGGACTGCCTGGGCGGTCCCTAATGACCCCCATGCGGTCGCTATTGGTCAATAGCGACTGTCTAGCGGTCGATATTCTGCGGTCGCTATTGACAGTGGTCGCTTGCCAATAGCGACCGTTAAACAGTCCCTATTGAGGTCATTAGGGACCGCACAATAGCGACCGTTAAGCGGTCCCTAATGACCTCAATAGGGACCGCAATATAGCGACTACTTAACGGTCGCTATACTTTTAAAAATTAGGGACCGTCTGGGCGGTCCCTAAGGTAGAATAATGGGGACCGACCGGACGGTCCCTAATTTTTACAATAGGGACCGCTCAGACAGTCCCTAATTTCTACAATAGGGACCGCCTGAGCGGTCCCTATTTTATTTCAGAAAGTAGCAACCGTTTGACAGTCGCTACATTTTGAAAAAAATTAGGGACCGTTAGACGGTCCCTAATTTTACAATAGGGACCGTTTAACAGTCCCTACTAATATTCATAGAATTTCTATGAATATTAGTAGGGACCGTCTAACGGTCCCTAATATCAAATATAGGGACCGTTTGATGGTCCCTAATATAAAAAACAGGGACCGCTTAACGGTCCCTACTAATATTCATACTATGAATATTAGTAGGGATCGTTAAGCGGTCCCTAATGACCTCCAGAAAAAATAAAAAATACAATTATATTCCGGATTAAATCCGGAATATAATTGTTTTTTTTTTTGTAAAATTGTAATTTTAACAAGATCAACACAATAAAATGATGAATAAAAAGTTAATATAATGACAATTGATATGAAAGAATAAAAGAATGTGAAAAAATGAATTAAATGAGTAATAATATAAAATGAATGAAATCAAAAACATGAAATCAAAAGTGAAGAATAGCCGACACCCCAGTACGACCTCCATCTCCACGACCTCGACCTCGACCTCCAGTACCGCTAGCGGTCTTACGTGACGTCATGCCGAAAATATGTATATACTGTAAAAATGAAAATATAACATTTAGAAAATCACATTTTTACAATCTATTTAAAGAATCTAAGTATAAACTTAATCTCATTTTTACAATCTAATTAAAGAATCTAAGTAAAAACTAATCTAATTTAATCTAATATATAATCTAATTTTCACAAATCTATATCTATTTTTTTCCTTTAATCATTCATTAATCAATTTCACAAATCTATTTCTTTTTTTTTCTCCTTAATCTCATTTCTAATCTATTTCACCTCTATTTCTATTTTTTTTTTACCTTAATCTCATTTCTAATCTATTTCTAATCTATTTCTATTTTTTTTACCTTAATCTCATTTCTAATCTATTTCTAATCTATTGCTATTTTTTTCCTTAATCTAATCTCTAATCTATTGCTAATCTATTTCTATTTTTTTCCTTAATCTAATTTCTAATCTATTTCTAATTTCACAATAATCTATTTCTAATTTCACAATTTAACAATAATCTATTTCTAATCTATTTCTAATTTCACAATTTCACAATAATATATTTCTAATCTATTTCTAATTTCACAATAATTTATTTCTATTTCTATTTCAAATCTAACAACAAATCTAACAATCATACAACAAATCTAACAATCTAACAATACCAATTTTCGTATTTAAATTAGGCAATTTTCGGATTTAAATTAAAATATTAGTAAAACACAAAAAAAGGAAAAACTAATCTAATTTAACATTACCGGCGGTGAGAGGCGGAAATGGGCAAAGGAGGCGGCGCAACGAGGTGTTTCGAACGGCGGAGTCGTCGGAGCAAGGAAGAATTGAGGCGGAGTTTAAAAATACCGTCAATTTTTGGAGGGGAAAAGGATGTTATGAGTTAGGGACCGTTTTTTGGTCGCAAATTGAGCTCGACGGTCGCTAATGGCGGAAAAGGGCTGAAATCGCGTATAAGGGTCGCTGATTTGGGGAAGAAGATGAGGAAATAAAAAAAAGAATTTTTTTTTATTTATACACATATATCAGCGACCGCTAAAAACGGTCGCTGATTTGTTTAAGGCCGAATTGGGGTAAATTCGGCCCTAAAATTGGCCCACATTTTGGCCCAACTGGGGCCAAAATGTGTGGCCCAGTAATTTTTTAATTATTAGCGACTGCTAAGCAGTCGCTGATTGTCCATTAGGACAATAGCGACTGCTTAGCAGTCGCAAATTTTCACAGCGACTGCTTAGCAGTCGCTGTTGCTGTTAGCGACTGCTAAGCAGTCGCTGAAGACAAGCGACTGCTTGGCAGTCGCTAATGGGCGGTCCCTAATGACCGCCCATTCTTGTAGTGTAACTCTACATAAGCTGATCAAAATAACATCAAAGTTTCTGAAACACTAGTGCATAGTACTTCAAGCTCGACATTCCAAAACGAGCTAGTTTCATTGTTTCTCTTTGTGAACTAAATCGATCCCATTAAAGTGGAAACTCAAAACCCTTAAAGCGGGAGAACTTATATCAAGGGAATTTAATTTGAAATAACGATAATAATTATCTCAATGTAACTTGCATGCTTAATCGCGTCCGGCCCCGATAAGGTCATAGCATATAAAATGGAATACTTTCTATCTTGAGATACGTTTTAAATTACGATTGAATTTGTTATATAACGACTTTCTTATTTTGGTAAGTTTAGCTAGTTAATTTTCCTTAAACTTGATAAGTGTAGGAGGTTAGTAGTTATGCCGGGGTTCATGCCTTTTTCAATCTCATTCGATCAATTACAGGAACTAGAGAGCGCTCCGATTGACTATAATCGTTCAACAGAAAAGTTCACTCAATATTTCAACTCAATGAATTTAATTTTGTTTCTTCTATTCAATTCTGTTTCATGTTGAAAGCAACATTCTGATATGGTATCATTCGATCATCTTCCATTACATCTTTTTCCCTTTTCTTGTTGATCAAGCTCTTCTGTTTCTTGCGATTCTCTTCTCTAGCGATGATCATATCCCCTCGCGTCTGACTCTACTTCTACTTTGATTTTAACGGAAAATTATGAGTTAAGATTCTTTTTGTGTACCTTCTTGAATCGCATGAAATCTCTAGCTCTTAACTACTAAACGCTTGCACTAATCTAGTTTAATGGATACTTAACAAACTAAACTTATCAAAATAAAAAAGTTGTTACCAATTAATTTATGTGCTAAGATAAGATATTGCGATTCTAATTATGTGTTTTTATGCTCCAAAACCATATGCTTTAAGTTTGTATATAGTCTCCAATTATGTGTTCTACAATGCGTTAACAACAGTAATTTCGTTGGGTGACCTAGTTAGCTGACTGGACACTACTTCATGTCCAATTTGTGATATATACAATCACAAAGCGTTAATAATTTTTTTTATAATGACTAAAACGTGCTTATTTTTGGTAGATGGCAAACATGATCAGAAGATTTGTTACAACTCGTTGCGCTACTTCTAAAATGTTTCCTTTGCGTTTAGCATAATAATTACTAAACCATGCAACTGAACGTCGTTAGATGCAAGTTCCGGTTTGAAATGAATCCTGAGCCCATCAACTTTCAAATGGGCCTAGTTGTTGGTCCACAATACTTTTGTCCACAATACAGATGGTTTATTTTAATCACTTGCATTAAGAGAGGTGGCAAATAAATGAATCAAAATTTTAGTGAAGCTCTATACTATAGAACGCGTTGGGTTAGGTCTGCCTAATATTCAAAGTTATTATTTTAGTAAAAATCGACAAATTCTAAGATGATCTATTTATTTATTTTACCAACTTTTGGTTTCCATGTCCAAAGATGGACAAAAGACTGGATTGTGCAAAAATGTATTCACATCGTCCCTTTAATCGACTAGTCATGCTTAGTGACTTCTAAATTGTTCATCTTACCGCTCGCGTGTATATGATGTGTTAATGTACCGCTAATAGATAAACGTAAATTTACTAGTGACACAAAAATTAACACAACCATAAAGTCTATGTATCTCAAATTAACAGTTACAAACAAATTACTATTTTTCTCATAAAGAAAAAGTGAGACATTTACATATATACTTGACATACAAACTGATCCACGCAGAATTCCTTCAAGTTCACACATCGATTAGGTGAAAACTGTTTTTAGAGATATACTAACTACTTTGTAATTATCCCACTCTACCAGCAAGTTGATTTGGCAAAAGTATCTCTGTTAAAGTGAATAATTCTTGTCATGACTCTTGAGCTGTTTAACCACCTCCAAGGTCCACTATACCAAATAAATTTCAAGGTTACAAATCATGCATACTAAAATATGGCTACACACTTTATTTTTCTGCCATTAATTTAATTACCCAAATCCTTACTTAATGGCATGCTTAGATTCTCTTAAGCATGATCTAGGTCACTTTACTCTGAGTTAAACATTTATGAGTAAAACACGTGAGACAGTAGGGAAAGCAAGAACGGTCCACGTATTCTTCTGTTTTACTTCTATTTCATTTTAATCATGATTATCTTTGTCCAGTGTAGATGTTCAATGATTATCTTTTTCCAGTGTAGATGTTCAATGCTTAATCATGATTCGGTGTCGCTCAAAAAAAAAAAAATCATGATTCGGTGACTCTTCTAATTAGCTTCTTTAAGTTACATATTCGCGCGATACATAATGTACTTAGCATCCTTGATATATACATTTAGAAGCCTTTTGATTTCAAAGATGAATTTTATCTCAAAAAAATGGTATAGATTAGAAATGAAATGAAAAGTTAGGATTTCTGTGATATCTCATATGTGTGACTTGTTTGATTGATAAGATTAAGTGTCAAAATAAATGGTTATATCAACAACTTTTTGTTTGATTTAAGTTATTAACGTTCAACTAACCATTTTTTTAAACCTTTTGTTTAAGTGAAAAGATATTGTTGTTTTCAATTCAATAACATATTTTAAGTGGAAACATATAGGGTTATTAGCACTTTGCACCCTAACATTTGTCTCACTTGTTCGATTTGTCCTGACCCGTTTTTCTTGCCAAAAAGTACCAAAATATTTCATTTAGATTCCCCCACGTGACCAGCACATGTTATCCATGAGGGTATTTTTATCCATAAAATTTCATAGGTTGAAAATTATTTGCGGTTTACCCCCAACCTATGAAATTACGTGTGATACCCTTAAACATGTAGAATAATTTAAATTCCAATGTGTCAAAAGTTGGATTCGTACACACGCCTCCTTACTTGAGTTTAGGGCCTTACACCACTCAGCCACCATGAATTTGTTTGAAAAATGCATTGTACATTAATTATATTTGCATTGATTTTGTCTTGAAATTGATGTTGGTTTAGTAATATATTAATTTACTAACATATTGATTTATTAAAATATTACTTAATAAAATAATGATTTACTCAAATATTTTACGAAAATAGTGATATTTTTAAAAGGGATAAAAACATCAAGCCCGTGAACTATGCGCATTTTTGCGACTTGCACCCTAAACAAATTTAATAAGCGTTTTGCCCCCTAAACTATGCACGTCTGTTCGATTTGCCCCTTCAGTGGATTTTCGACCATTTTTGGCATGAATATTCCTCCCTACCCGACTCATATGTGTTGTATTAGATGTATTATGCTAGTTGGTGACAAAAAGTTGGGGGAAAACACTTCAAACGGGGTATTCCGACCAAAAATGGTCGAAAATGCGATTTGCCGCTTCAGTGTATTTCTGAATGTACCCTATATATCTACATAGAAAACCTTTGAGTTATCATAATAAAGATTTTATAAAAGGCAAATGATATAGATCCCTAAATCCAGAGCAAAAATATTGTGTTCTCTATTATGCCTTTTGTGCATTGATTATCTAATATTATCTTCCTTTATTGATGCATGTCAATGATTGTAGAATCTTTGGGAATTTAGAAATAGATCTTTTTTCCTAATCTTAAGTCTTAAGATGGAAATGTAATCTTTTTATTTTTCGTTTGGCTGGAATACTCCCTCTACCCGACTCATATGTGTTGTACTAGATGTATTTTGGTAGTTGATGACCAAAAGTAGGCGAAAAAATACCTCGAACGGGGAATATTTCGGCTAAAAATGCCCGAAAATCCACTGAAGGGGCAAAACGCTTATTAAATTTGTTTAAGGTGCAAGTCGCAAAAACGTGCATAGTTCAGGGGGCTTGATGCTTTTATCCCTTTTTAAAAATATTTTTCTAAGATATTGTCTTATTAAAATATTGATTTAAGAAATATTTATTTAATAAAATATTAATTTGATTAAATATTTTACGAAAATTGTGATTTTTTAAAATATATTTCTAATATATAGACTTATTAAAATATTGATTTATGCAATATTTATTTAATAAAATATTATTTTACTAAAATATTATTTAATAAGACATTGATTTACTTAAAAATATTTTATGAAAATACTAGTTTTCTAAAATATTAACTTATCAAATAGTTCAGGGGCAATTCGCACAAGAATGAATAGGTTGAGCAGGGAATTCATACAAAATAATGCTCAATAGTTCAGGACGAAAAGGCTCTTCTGACACTCACGTGAGTTGCACGTGAGGGGAATAGTACGATGGATTTTGACCGAATAAACAGGTTGGGGAAAATCGAACAAGTGAGGCAAAGGTTAGGGTGCAGAGTGTTGATAAAATTAATTCATTGGGCAAGCCGCAAAAGAGGCAAAAGGTTGGGGTTTGATGTTTTTATCCCCATATATATAATTATCTTCTATTGCTATTTGGTACAATCAATAGATTTGTAGACTATTATATCAACCGTGGGTTTAATTTACCTAATACGGACATGAGGGTAGCGACTGCATACTTTCACGTCAAATAAAAAAGATGATAGCATTGTATGCCAAATTGATGTTGGGAAAAGTTCACTTTTATGAGAGGTGAACTAAATGAGATTAAAATGAATTTGTAATTGCTTTAAGACAAGAATAAATAGAACTTGTCATACACAACAAGCCATACTACTTGGAGCTAGTTTGAAGCGTTTACAATTTACAATGCATTCCATCATGTTATGTATTTGTTGGATCCAGTAGTGTAGCAAAGAAACAAGGATGATGGTAAAATCAATCGTATATTGTCAATTAAGAGTGCAACAATATATATATATATATATATATAATGAGTTGGATCAGTTTGAGTGAGAAAGAGGGGGAAAAACAATTTAACGACTTCTCACAACTAAAATAGAACGAAACATGCTATTTACAAATAGGTCCTTATAATGTGAAGAGATAGCACATGGGCTAGGATAACTTATAAATTTAACATCCGCTAAGAGCCTAAGCTTGAATTGAGGTGAACAGGACATCTGTTGTCAAGGTGATGTGAACATAATATTCGTTGTTACAATGTAGATGAATGGGTGTAAAGAGAGACACATGAAGCTCTTGGAGAATGTATGTGGTCCATTGTACCCTATTTCTGTAAAGCACCTAGAGAAAATGAATTGTTTTTTAGTCTTCCAACTGATCATGGAATGACAAAGAAAAATGTTGAATCTAGTGAGGGATCAGAGAGAAATAGGGAAATACGCCTAATTTGCATTATTGAAAGCCTTCAGATAGAGGCTAGAAGTCCCTAAAGAGGGAGTGTCTTTCAAGTAGTGAAGCATTGTGAGTGCAGTATTCCAGTGTTGTTTGGTGGGAGAGTGCATGAACTAACTCAACTAATTAACCACATAACAGACATCAAGTTTGGTCATATTCGAGTATAGAAGTTTTCCAACCAACCTTATGTAAAGAGGAACACCTTCAGAGGTTAATTTCAAACCTTTGGCACATGGAGCATCCGTTGGTTTAGCTCCAAGGAGCCCAACATCTTTAATAATGTCAAGAATGTACTTCATCTGGTTAAGGAAGATAGCAGTAGAGCTTCTAATAAACTCCAAACCAAGAAAGTACTTGGCATCTCCAAGTCTTTTATAGTAAGAACTTGGTGTAAATGGGTTATGATAGACATAACTCATTTACAAAGAAGAGTCTTGAGCCCATGGTAAACAGACAGTCATCAAATTTAGTGTATAAAAAGCCATATCCTTAAGGCATGTTCGGGACCATATAGTGACTTGTTCAATTTACAGACTTATTCAGATGCTGGGAAGCTTCAAGTACAAATATTCATCTAAAAAGCCATGCAAGAATGCATTATTAATGTCAAGTTGGTTAAAGAATCAGTTGAAATATGTTGCAACAGGTAGGAGTATTCTCACTCTAACCAATTTCGCAACTAGAGAGAAACTATCCACATTGTCCAAACCACACGCCTGATTATAACCCTTGGTAACTGGGCCTTGTATCTATCAACATAGCCATTCTGTTTCAATTTTAGCTTGAGTTCCTATTCGAAACCAATATGATGTTTCCAAGGTGGTAAATCAACTAAAGTTCGCGAATTGTTATCCTTTAGGGTAGAGATTTCAATAGTCATTACATGTAGCTGGTTAGGATATTAACTAACTTCTTTGTAGTTCTTAGGTTTAGTGTGTAAGGAGACATTGGCCATGAACTGAACATGGGAAGGTGATAAGTTGGGATTCTTGACATATGGGAAGGTTGCAGATGTATATGGTAGATTTGAGAATACAAGGAGGTGCACCAGAGCTTATATGATTTGTCGCACATAGTTATAGATAGTCCTTCATATAACCACGCAATGATGTGCTCCTAGAGCTCCTTCTAAGTGCGGGAGCAAAAGGACTAGAGGCAACATAATGCTATTTAGGTGTCTCAATCATAAGAAGAACGTGTTCACGTATTTGTGCAGGAGCTGAAAATTCGGTGTAAGTAGCTGGTGTAGGGTCATGAACTTCTTGTGGCTGAAGATATTGTAGAGGAGTATAAGGTGTCTCATGAGTGTTGAGATCAACAGATGAAAAATGTGTTATGTGAGGCTTAGCAAGTATAAATGCAAAGGGTAAGTGATCTTCATTAAAGTTGACATCCCTGCTGATAATGATCTTATATCGAGTGAAGTTGTAGATCTTATAGACTTTCTAACCAGGTGCAAGTCCTAAGTAGCAATCCTGAAGGATCTTGCTTCAAGTTTGTCTTTGTGAGTTTTAGTGTTTGCAAAGTAGCAGAGTGCAAGAGTACATAGGGAGAAGCTCAATGCAGTAACTGACAAGGAGTTCTGTTGATAAAATAAGTAGCAATGAGAATCTAGAACGATATAGCATATCAACCTGAAATAGTAGATGACCAGTAAAAAATGTGTATGCTTCCTTTCAACCACTCCATCCTGTTGAGGAGTTTAGGGTCATGAATCTTGGTGTATGGTCCTGGTTGGGATGAGAAAATTGACTAACACTGAGCATTAGTAAACTCAAGGCTATTATCAGATCTTACACTAAGCACTTTGGTTTTGAATTGAATTCTAACATAAGCAAAGAAATGTTGCAAAGTAGTAGCAACTTAAGTTTTTATATTCAACTGAAAAGTCCAAGTGGATCTTGTGTAGTCATCCATAATTGTGAGTACATACTAAGCATTAAATGTAGTATCTAGAGGAACAAGTTGTAGGGTCCAGCAGATAGAGATTATCAACCAACTTGCCCTCTGCAACCACCTTGTCAGTAAGAAGGTCCCGTCAACGCACATTGGTAGGTTCAAAAATGAATTTGATTTGTGAGTCCAATGATAACTCGGGTATTGAGATTAAATTGAACTTAAACTCAGGTTCATGTAGAGCACATTGTAGTGTGATTTGAGCAGTTAAAGTAACATGCAATGTATGCTTAACAAGCTTAATGGATCCATCTGGTATGTAAACTGGAGTATGTCTGGTGGTAGGTGTAAGCTAGGTCACATAATCTTCTCACTACCGTTGCTGCCCTGGCGTACTAGTCGCGAACTGATGAGCTATGTACCAGTGTTGCGCTTTAAGAAGAACTAAGAATCCTTGTTTCGCAAACTAAGGATTATTAACACTCGAACTAAGAATTTATACTTAATTCGTGCACCTTTTCTCACATTCTATTGTGGATTGATGAGGACTATGAATCTTTCTCTTTTTCGATAAGAAGGAGAGCGAGAAAGATATAGAATACCCTATGGAATCAAGTCTAATAAGAAAAGAAATAACAAAGTAAATAATGACTAAATACTTTAAAACTCTTATGTGAATTAATAAATGAATTAGACACTAAATTTAGCATATTTTAATACAAGTAATAAATATTAATACATTTCTTTGATTAATCGCATGTAGATATAAAGTTGCATGAAAAATATACAGATTTGTCTTTGGTTAATCTTGTAAAGATTTTTTTTTCCACCAATGCGTTAGGACTAACTCAAATTTACGTATTTTTTTTAAGTTTGGTGCACTTACGCCTCATATTATGTGACCTATGCTGTAAATTGAGACAAGTATTTGGTATCTATGACCATATGATTTGAAACACCAGTATCTATGACCCAACATCCAAACTATAAAGAAGAAACAAGAGAAGAGCTATTGTTGTTAACACCAAGTTCTCCCCGGTGATTAAGTCAAAGTTCACTTGCCATGCATCTGTGTTGCAAAATAGTTGTTGCATGTTGTTCTGAAATATCATGCTCTTCATAAATTTGTGGAAGTCCTATTGAAATGTGTGAGGAGGTTGGAGGCTGGCCAGAGCCAAAACCACTAGAAGTCAGAAGTGGGTCTACAACATTAGCGTAACTTTTGCATGAGGAGGAACTCTTATTGTCTTTCAGTTCTTTGTACAAATCAGGTATGCCAATCAATTTAAAACAAACACCCTTAGCGTGGCCTTTGGCCTTACTAAAGTCAAAGAATCTATCAACTTTGTTTTTTCATGAGATTCTTAGGTGTATAAGGTTGATTGGGTAACCTACTACCTAAAGACTTTACAAAGATAACAAAATGATCACAAGAGTAGTGATGGAGAATTGAACTTCCTTCTGCTTTTCAATCCCCAAGACCATACTATACGCTTTTTCAACCAAGATGCAAAAGCTCAATGCCCAGAATTTGACTCCTAACAGCCTTAAAATCATTATTCAACTCAATCATAATTGCATTAGGCGAGTAAGGGAGTGAGAATCCAATGAGTTGTGTGCCATTTGACAAGTGCAAAATGCAGCAACATGACAATGACACAAAACAACAGGTCCAATACAACTAAGCTCTTGGGCGAGAAGACAATACAAGTTATCAAGTCAGAGAGAGGTCTGGCCCATAAGTCGGGCCCCTTAAAACCCCATTACAACATACATAGCTTCTTAAGCTTGGTATATTAAGTAGAAATAAAAGAGGTATCTAGAGAGATTGATGCAACTTCTTGCTGCAATTAATACAACAACGGACCATTGCTCATTCAATAATGAGTTTTCAACTAATTCCATAGTACAAAAGTAGATCGGCAAAGAGTAACGTATTAGATAGTTCATCAGACGTGGAACGAAGAACCCACCAGGTTACCATGCAATCTACTCGCAAGCAATCCTCAAAATCCTAACGAGAAGGATTTGGTTTCTTCATAGAATCAGTGATGAAAACCTAACTTATGTTTAGCACCAAGGGCGATCTTCACGGATTTATTCCATGGAAGATAATTTAAAACACCAGCAAGCGGGATAAGGGTAAGAGACGTATTTGGATTATCCGAACCTTGCACATGAAGAGAAGCACGAGCCCTAGCACCATTAACACAAGTTGAAGCAGAATTCATTAGATTTGGTAGCTGATATGTGTTCGTCGGGAAATAGAAATTGATCGCCGATTATGCGAAATTACACAAATATGAAAGGTGATTGCCGTAAACCGTGAAAGAATTAGGTGAAAAACAGAATCAGAGAAAAATTAGGGCAAAATTTGAAAGGTCGGGATCAGAGGGTCATGGAAATTGATATCATGTTGAATCCGGTAGCGTAGCAAAGAAGCAAACATGATGTAAAATCAATCGTACATTAGCAACTGAAAGTGCAACAATATATATGTGGTGGGTTGGATCAGTTCGAGTGAGAACGAGCGAGAAAAACAGTTAAAGTATTTCTAACAACTAAAACAGAATGAAACACGCTATTTGCAAAGAGGTCCATATACGGTGAAGAAATAGTACATGAGCTAAGGATAACTGATAAACTTAACATTATTCATGTGTCCATTTTTCGAAAAATTGTATCTTTTTTGTTGCATTAATTATTAGAAGGTGCCTCTTTATATCTAGCTAGCTGTATAAAAATTTGAAGTATGAACGATCATATTAAATGGGATATGATATGCCTTCCGAAACATCTGGGAGGACTGGGCATCCAACATCTTCCAGATCTGAACAATGCCTATATCATGAAACTTGGTTGGCGTCTGCTTACACAACCTGGTTCCCTCTGGGCACAAGTCATCCAAGCAAAATATTACTTGAACTCACACCTTCCTTGCTCAAAGTCGTCCTTCCAATAGTTGGGGCTGGAAATCTATCACCTCTATACTTCCGTACCTATCCCAATCCATAAAATGGCATGTTGGCCAGGGTAGTACTCTCAACTTCTCGCTTACAAAATGGTTAGGAAATTTCACCATATCTGATTTTATTCCATGAATCCCGCCTAACCTTCTTTCCTTAACCATTTCTGATGTCATTGACCCGATCAATCGGTCCTGGAACCTCAACCAGGCCGCCCTTTCTCCCACCTCACATTATAGGGGCAATCCAGGGTACTCCTCTACCTCACATCCCCTTCAACGACCATTTTTCTTGGGCTTGGTCAGATAACAGCAATTTCTCAATCTCTAGTGCCTATAATTTATTCGGAGCATCTCCAACCTCCTATATGCAACCCCACCTACCTTGGCAAAACATCCAAAAATTGTAGGTCAACCCTAGGGTAAGAATGTTCATGTGGCTCTTTTGCCATGGTAAAACTCCCACCAAATACAGTGTATTCACCCAAAGCATCATTGATGATCCTACTTGCCCCTTATGCCAGCAATGCTCTGAAACCATGGACCATCTTATCTGCTCATGTCGAATCATCAACCCAATCATCCAAAGGATCCTTCCTGAGATGCCGGCTTTTAGAGATAGTCACCCCCTTATCCACCTATCCTCTTTACCTGCTTCCATTAGACAACGTTGGGTTGTGCTGACTTGGGCTATCTGGAAGGCTAGAAACAACATGGTTTTTGAAAACCACCCTCTCACTTATCAATCTCTACTAGCCATTTTCATCCACCAAATCCATAATTCTGCTTTTCATGTCCTTCCTACTTCACATGAACCACCACAACCCAACCCAGGACCTGCAGGTATTGGAGGCATTAATCGAGACTCTCAGTGCGACTTCTTATTCACTTTCTCTGCATCGGTGGGATATTCTAGCAACATCCAAGCAGAATTTTGGGCACTTAGAGACGGATTACGCCATGCACGGTCTATACAGATTTCTCATATTGTGATTGCTACAAACTTGTTTTTTCTGCTTGACTGCCTCAACAGGAAACAAACGACACCAACTCATCTTATTGGACTACTCACGGAGATTCAGACTAGCATCACGTACTTCACTCGAGTCAAGGCCCAATTTTGTTATAGAGAAATCAATCAGATTACAGACACTCTTGTAAAATTGGGAGCCTCCTCGGTGCCAGTACAAGACCCATCTCCTGACCAACTGTTGATACCAGCGTACATTGTTTGGAACACATGCCCAACTTGGATGCAACCGTTATTACTTTTTGATTATTGTACCTCTGTTTTTTCGCGTATTATTCGTTCTTCTATTCCTTGTACTAGAACTCTTGTTTTATTATAATATATGATATCTTTGCATTGTTAAAAAAAAAGATCATATTAAATTATTTTTTCGATCATGCATGCAGTACCTTAAGAAAATTAATTATAATCATTATACTGAAATAAAATATGAAAATAACAGAATAAGAAGAGAATCAACCCGAACATCGATGGTGCAGTAGGGAGCTAGTATTCATTTTTGTCGTCGAATATTAATTTATTTTTTATGTCGAGATAACCCTCCGAGTTGGCGCCTAAGATTCTTTAGTAATTTTCATGCGCACTTTAAAACATTAAACAAAAAAGTATTCGTCAATGACCACAATATATATACGAATATATTTATTAAGAACTAACGAAATCATAACGGCTGTTGGCCAAAGTTCTAATTATGAAGTCATTATATATATCATGAATATACAGAATAATTAAAAGGAAAAAATATAGGTCATGATAAAATCAAATAGCCATTTGAACCATGGACTACTAATAATATTTTATTTTGACCACAACCACTCTTATTCATAAGCTAACCTACTGCGTTATGATTAACAGCTAATAATCCAAATTCAAGTCACTTTCCATAAACCTTAATTAGTGGGAATTCCATTAAAAAACACCACTTCAAAAAATTAATCTTGATAAGAAATCAAGATATATTTTGAACATTGAATTTTATTCTACTCCACTATCTTTTTCTTCTATTTATTACGCGGATTATTATACTCTGGTGTTGGTAGAGATGGATTCTTCCCTTCGTCGTCTCACCAAAACATTAATCCTGTATTTCTTGTATACTCAGTATAACTGTGACGCTTGCCATATATATGGCAACCGTCATATTCGACCTTGATAAACCTTTTATTAAGTTTTTTCATATTTTTTTGGTCAATACACTTCCAAGCAAAGATCTTTAATGGCTTAATTTTTGTTCTTCTATTTCTGTCTTGTATTCTGCTTAGACTTCCAAGCCACTTAATTATTAATTTACTACTCTTTTTGGAAATTTATTGGAATTGCGCTAACCAAAATTATTTTATAAAGTGGTTATATATTATGTCGCATTTTATCTTTTGGCCAAAACATTTTATAAAGTTGATCTTAGTGTTTTTATATGATTTAAGAAATACTACTCATTAATAACTGGTGTAACTTAATTAACGTTTTATTAATCTTCTTAGTTTTTTTTTATATACACATATATATATTAAGTGACTCATCCTACCGAGCCAATAGGAAGAGTTAAGCAGGGTTTAAGGGATAAGCAATTGATCTAGTCTTAAAAACAACCGATTTTCATCAAGGTCTGATATATAATTAAACCACTAGGATTTCATTCTTATCGGTTGCAATCATTTTTAGGATGACCACCATCTAAAACCAATTAATGTAAAGTTTTCTTAAATTATTGACATAACTATTCTCTCTTTTCCTTCTCTTTTCTTTGGATCAAGGCAACGGGGAATAAAACGCCAAGTACTTAGTATATGTGCACATATTTCTGTTTTATCATTTCAGGGCAAGTCTTCGCTAGCTGTTGGATGTAATTTATTTTATTATTAATTTTAGTATATTTAGAGCTGGTTGGTTTACCTTTCTATATGTTTAGTAATCAGGAGAATGGACCACAATAGTTTATCGTAACAACGTAGGTGTTCACAAAGGCAAGACGCTTAAAAACCGTGGTGGGGGCGAACAAATGGAGCCAGTTTTTGGTCAGACTAGTGCAAGTATATGGATACCTTAATATTGTTTCTTATATTGGTGGTTAAATATAAAAAGTACACTAACATTATATATGCCATATATATTGATACTTATGATTTATTGTCTTTGATGAGTATGCCTTTTGCATCTCATGTATTTACAACCTTTTTATTTGGTGATATTGCTCCTTAATATTTTATATTTGTTAAGCAATTCATCAGTTCTATAAAGCACTAATTAATAACATAATCCAAAGTCGGAATTAATAACATGTGAAGCAATTGTTTATGAATATCAACTGTAAGATCTTATAAATCACACTATGTACCTCACATTTTGTATTACTCTTATATAAATACCGATATAAACATACAAAGCTTATTTGTGTTGATTCTTAACTGTCAAACTAGCTTACGTTTAATCTAGCTAGCCTAGCTATCGTATACAATCAATACAAGATATAAATGTAAATGTAACGGGATCATTTTTCTTATCTTTTTTTTTTTTGTATAAATATCATATCCTTATCAGTACAATATATAAGCATATAAAATAAAAAAATAAAATAAATAAAAAACTTATTTTTATCCTGTGGCCACAATTTGTTATGTATTATGGGGTTACAATTATGTCATTTGATCTTGAAGCTCAAAAAAGTTATGTATTGGGGTTACAACTATGTCATTTGATCTTGAAGCTCAAAAAAGAAATTTCCACAAGTTTGCCATGTGTATAGATAAAATGTAACGAGCAAAAAATTGAAAAGAATGCCAGAATGCCGGCTAGGCCGGCTTAATCTACGAGTTGGTTGCTTTCAGTTTTGCTTCAAAATATGGCAAAAATCAACATCTCATAGCCCCTCTCTTTGCGGTCAATCCCTTACAAGTATGGATTCTCTTCCTTAGAGTTGGAACACCAATAACATATCTATTATATATATAATTCTACTTAACCCTCCATGCCTAGATAAATAACAACTCCTCTCAATAATTAATATTTTAAACCTCCCCTCTGACCTTTGTTATTCATCAGTATACCAATTTGTTGACATACTACTAACTATATAAGCCTCTAATTAAGCAGCTAATTAAAAGGTAAGGCCAAATCTGAAATAATATGGCACCTGGCATGGAAGATTTTGGTGTGGAAGATGTTAATTATCTTGTTTCTTGCCCTGACCCTGTTGCGTTTGAGCTCAACAGGTTGCACAATCAACTCAAAGGTATTTATTTACCTTTATTTCAGTCTTCTTTTCATTTGCATGTCCACTTGTAGTATTCGATATATAAATATATGTGACAATTCCAAATTCAATCATGTCCTGAGAAAGTTTATGAGCAATCATGGCATCGCTCTTGGTTGAATTAGAGCAATTCGCTCGAAGCTAAACGTGCGTTAGATTATGATTGAATGCCTAAAAGTCAGAATCTGGACTAGAAGAGACATGTGTGCCTACCGCCCATTTGTTGAAGTGTTGTACGGGCCATTTCCGCAAGGGCACAAGTAGTCGGCCACGGGTCTCATGTTGATTAAAAACTATTTTACGCCATAGTATATTAATAATCGACATGTATGTCGCCCCTTAACAAAGCCTTCCAGGGAATAGCTAGAAGTGCCTCTAGTTTCTGATTAACCTTCACTATGACAATTTTCACTCCAAA
The DNA here is from genome assembly GCA_948329865.1 of Linaria vulgaris. Taxonomy (NCBI): domain Eukaryota; kingdom Viridiplantae; phylum Streptophyta; class Magnoliopsida; order Lamiales; family Plantaginaceae; genus Linaria; species Linaria vulgaris. Next base: position 81,000,475 of record OX415252.1, read on the forward strand.
GTCTTGTATAGTAAAATTTCAAAATCCATGTCCTCGTTCCTGCAATGGAACAGTAATACAATCTTAGCTGTCGCACTGAATGTTGTTTTGATGATGTCGATGTCCATTTGCCGAGACAGATAAAGGGTGCCAAACATAACTTTGTGGCTGATGATAAGATGTACTTGTCAAAAGTTGTTAATACTATAATTTGTTTATGTTCTCTCGAGCTATCTTATTCAGCCAGGTTATTTTATTGTTTAAACCAATCATTTCAATTAAAATATACTTATGAAAAAGTTTTAGAATGCCTAATTACTCTGTTCTCTGTAGAAAGACAAAGCATAATACATTGTATGGCCTTTCCAATTAATATTCCTACTTGAAACAGAGAACCAGGGCCTCAACAAAGCTTATGTATGCTATTTGAAGTATTTTACAAAAGTGACAATTCAACAGAATCTTTAATGTGTTCATGAATCGTGAGTTCCTTAACAAGTGAAATTTGCATGTATGGTTTATATCTCTTGATCACTTACCAGCTACACTAATACTTAAGTGTGATTAGTGATGTAGTTCTAATTCATTACATGATGGAATTGGGACTGGTTATGTAAAAATATTTTCTCCGGAAAAAGTTGTAAGGAAAGCGTCGAAAACAGTGTTAAATGTTGAGTGTCGATCCATAAGTCTAACCAATTGCGAATGATCGGCCAAGTGATACTTTTCGTTGTATTTTTGGATGTTTTCATGATATGACGCATTTTGGTGACCACGAAGTGAATGATCACATGTAAACCACGAAGCGTTATTAACGAGAACTTTGATGGTATTTCAGAGAAGGATAAGGAACTGGGGAGGGCTCAAAGTGAAATTAGGGCAATGAGAGCAACTGAAGTCCTCAAGGATAAGGCAGTGGAAGAGGTAATATTATTTACGCAAATTATTTTATTTCGTTGATATGATTTGCCCTGATACTTTGCTGCGTGATCTTCATTAACTCTTTCTTCCAGCTTGGAACCGAAGTTAAAAGGTTGGAAGAGAAGCTAAGATTGAATGAGAACCACCTCGAACAAAAGGTGCAAAACCAGTCCTCTGATTTTATACTCCGCACATATCGCTTTTAATCATAGAGACTCCGAGCAGTACTGAGTAGTATATCGAATTTGATTGATGCAGAATCTTGACATCAAGAAACTAACAGACGAAAGAAAAGAAGCACTGGCTGCACAATATGCGGCTGAAGCGACTCTTAGAAGGGTGTATGCCGATCAAAAGGATGAGGATTCCATTCCCATTGAATTAGTCATTGCTCCTCTAGAGGCGGAACTTAAGATGCGGAAGAATGAGGTGGCAACACTGCAGGAGGATAAGCGAGCTCTGGAACGTCTCACGAAATCGAAAGAAACAGCCTTGCTTGAAGCAGAAAGAATCTTGAGAAGCGCTTTAGAAAGAGCTCTGATAGTGGAAGAAGTTCAAAATCAGAACTTTGAGCTCAGGAGACAGATTGAGATATGCCAGGTAACATCTTATAAAGTATCTATGAGGTTATATATCGAAATTTGGTTCCAAAACAGTAACTAACATGAGCATCACTTGTGCAGGAGGAGAATAAAATACTCGATAAGACGAACAGGCAAAAGATTTTAGAGGTCGAAAGGCTCAGCCAAACTATAAAGGAACTTGAGGAGGCCATACTTGCTGGTGGTGCAGCAGCTAACACCATCCGTGACTACAAGCGCCAGATTTCTGAAGTGAACGTATAATTTCACTTCATTGAGTTTATTCTATAATTGCATTTACTTCCCAAGCTCTCATATTATTACAACTCAACGAGCATGCTCTCCCGTTAAACAAGGACTGATCCTAGTTTTTTCAACCTTCACAGGAGGAGAGGAGGACACTGGAAAGGGAACTAGCAAGAATTAAGGTGTCCGCAAACAGAGTAGCGACGGTGGTGGCTAATGAGTGGAAGGATGATAAAGACAAAGTTATGCCTGTTAGACAATGGCTAGAGGAGAGAAGGATTTTGCAGGTAAGTTAAGCGTCGTAGAAAAAGTGAAGCTGCCACATAATTCCTATCAATTTGAATACTTTCACAGTAACCACTCACTTTAGACGAGAATTTTGAGTTTTTCTGGTTTCTCTCTTTATACAGGCAGAGATGCAGAAATTGAAAGACAAACTAGCCATCTCAGAAAGAACGGCAAAGGCAGAAGCACAAGTCAAGGTGATAGTTTAAACCTCTGGTCTAAGAAAATAAATTTTTAATGCTTAACACTTGACTAGTGAAATGAAGATTGTAATACATTATGGTGCAGGAAAAGTTGAAATTGAGGCTCAAAACTCTTGAAGAGGGGTTAAAGCATGTATCTAGTTTCTCCATGAATGTTAATGGCTCCCCAAAACATGAGAAATCTAAGAACTTCTTTGCTATCCTCTCGAGTAACTCCATAACAAGAAAGAGATCCACTTCACAACCTAGAGCTTCCGCCATCAGTAAAAGCTCAATGCAGATGATGGTCGAGAAAGCTGAGACAAAGCCTGTCAATAGTTTGACAAAGAAAAATCCTTCATGTGAAAGTCCAATGAAAAATAGTCGGTGGGCTTCTCGAATTAAAATCATTGACAACAGCGAAAAGGAAAACGCAGAGACGAACAAAAACGGCCTGGTTGATTCCGAAAAGCACAACATCGGTGAAGTTACAGGAAAGGAGAACTCTAAAGATGTAACCGATACTAATAACGAAATGAAAGGTTTTGAAATGGCTAATATTAGTAGTGACGATATGGTATCGGGATTTTTGTACGACAGGCTGCAGAAAGAAGTCATAAGTTTGAGGAAGTCCTGTGAAGTGAAAGACAGTGTGCTCAATGCTAAAGACGACGAAATCAGAGTACGGACCGACCCCATCCCTCCTCTATCTCTTTCTCTCTGTATGTAGGTGATTAAAGTATTTTAATTTTCTAACCTGGTGATTTTTTTGTCTTTCTAGATACTTATGAAAAAGTTAGAAACACAAACAAGAGCCATCGAAGTGGAGATCAAGAAAATAAAGAGAGAAGCAGCAATCAGAGAGAAAGACCTGGCATCAATAAAAATGGATGAAAAGATACGAAACTTAAACGCGTGCAAGAGGTAGCAGTATTCTCCGTCTCACTATTCGTTTTATTCGCGTACTTCCCTTTTCACTCAAGTCTCATTCATATGTACTTTCAGAGCTTCTTTTGTTACCAGCTAACTAACAAAAACATGTATTAGAAGGACAGATGTTGTTTTTGCTATAACTCTTAACTTATTCTTAAATTATAATTGATTAGGTCTGTAAATGCCCATTGAAGACTCATATCCGTGGATAAGGTGGAATGCAAGCAGGAAATAATTCAATGATTGCTTCAATGTATATAATTGCACAGATTTGGATGATGGTGCTAGATATATGCCAGAGCCCAGAAACAAAGTTAGAATGTGCATATCTGTCTCATCATTATGAGATGCAAAAAGAATTTTAGTCAATTTCAGTTTGAATTGCGTGATTCTTATTCAAATTTGTATAAGCATATTATTCAATAAGAAGTTTTGTAATTTTCTTCTTCAAATAGAAACATTAATGGGAAGAACAAATTCAAGTAATATGACATCTCAACATTGGGTACAATAATGCATATATGCGGTTATGCACAAATTGGTCCAAAACCATTTAATTCAGATTATGTAACTAACATGAATTGTCCTACATAAGTACAATCAGCTCTATTTTGTAGCAATGCCACACACCTTCAAATTCTACTCCATATAAACGTTACCCTTGTGCAAAAATTGGGGTAATAGAAGGAAAGAAAAACAAAACATTTCATCATGTAAAGACTAAAATACTAAAGCTCTGGGATTGAAGCTAATGATGGTCTCCATTTGTTACTACTCCTACTTGGTAAAGATGTTTGAAGCAGAATATTAGTAATATGTCTGAATTGTGGCTCCCTTCTTGTTAGCAACAACTCCAACTGCTTCTTACTCACCACTATTCTAACAATATTTCCACTCTGCCCACTATAACTGACCTCTGCATGAGGACTAACTTTTTTGTAATTGGAAGACAGCACAACTGATAGAGCAATGCAGTTTCCCATTTTGATTAATGCTTACTTCTTGAAGTGAATAAGCACAACTATATATAGTGTTAATTTGACCGGTAAGAAGAAAACGTGCATGCCATTACTAGTTCTCAAACTTAACTGCAGAGTAGTTTGTTTATAAATTATAAGCGTTTGGTGGCAAGGCTAAGCAAGCAAACAGATTGGAGTAAGCTATCTAAATAGAGTAGTTTAATTTGTAATACATTCGTCCACTGGTTGACTCTTCAAATTTTTCCTAATATTTATACTTCTTAAGTCAAAATATTCCGGTTCTCTGTATTTTGTGTATAAAAAGTTGAAACCTCTAGCCGACTCCTATTATTTAAATGCTTTCTTTCCCATGAGTTGGCGCATTCTGTAAATGGACTGTTAATGTTGTTGTTAAATCAACAAAATATATCCATTCTGCAAAGTTTCCTTATTTAGTTACTTTTTGTAATTCTGTTGACCGCTACTAACGACTTTCCTTTTATAGCAAGTCCTAATTAGTTAAGCTAGTTTGCTTAGTTTATTAATTAGAATTAATCCACATTGTACCTGGATTAGTTCTACAACTAATCCAGTATATAAGTTCATCACACGCACACACTTTTTTACTTTCAATTAATTGTAAAATTCTATCTCATGGCATTTACAATCATCTTCTCCAAATTGTGATTTATGCCATTGTTGTTGATCAATAAAGCATGATAATGTTTCCTTTCACTTCTCTCTCCAATTCGATCGTGATACAAATGTTTACTGGTTAGAATCGATCATATTTGCTTCCGCAAATTTTTCGATCGTCGATCGCCTGCTCCGGTCGATCTACTGTTCTTTTTCACAGATCCAATGGTGCGCCTTTAATTGAGATCAAATGACGTAACCTAGCTCTTCATCTACTCCCTCTGTTGTTGTACTGGTCAAGAATCCAAGTAAGGATTATGCATCAGTTTACTTCTTAGGTACACATGATTCCACTGGTCAATCAGTGGTGAGTGACAGGTTTAATGGTACTAATTACATAGCTTGGAGTAAAAGTATTGTAATGGCTTTGAGTATCAAAAACAAACTCAGTTTCATTGATGGTACATTATCATAACCAGTTGTTACTGATGTTGCATTAACAATGTGTTGGAATAGGGCAAATACATTTGTGTTGTCATGGTTATTTAATTCGATTGAGAAGCCTATGCGCCAAAGTTTTATGTACTTTGATAATCTGCGTGAGTTGTGGCTTGAATTGAAGAATAAATATGGTAGAGTTGATGGATCAAGGGTTTATCAATTGTAAAAGTCTGTTTCTACTATCACACAAGGTTCAATAAATATTACTGAGTATTATAACTCGTTTAGCTCACTTTGGGATGAGTTTGTGAGTCAAAGACCAATAGCAATGTGCACTTGTGGTTTATGCACTTGCAATGTTAATAGAACTATGGTTGATATGCAACATTATGACTCAGTGTTGAAGTTCTTAGTTAGATTGAATGATACATTTTATGCTATAATAAGTCATATTTTGTTGGTTACTCCTCTGCCTGGGTTACTAATTACATAAGAAGAGCAACATGGAGATTTGTACACTACTCATGTCATAACGGATTCACTAGCCATGTTTACTAGACAAAGAACTGATCAAGACTCTCAAACTTACCACCAGCAGGGCAATCAGAAAAATGTAATGCCGCAATTATTAGGAAAAAAATAAATTTATACTTTAGTCCTTGAACTTTTATAAATTTCCATTTTGACCCTAAATGTTTATAAAAAATTATCTTTTAGTCCCTGAACTTAAAGTAAGTCTTTTATTATTTTATAGGTCTCTAATCCTAGGACATATATTTCAATTTCAAATATTAACCAAGATGATTGAATTACCTAGAAAAATTATATTGGAAAATATGTATATAATAAAGAAATCTAATTATACCTATTTGAATTTTAATTATAAATAATTGAGAGACTTAATATACAATTAACCTAATTGATGAGGTAAGCCATGACATCTTTAAGAGAATGATTGAAATCAGATTTTTGTGATTTATTATAAGATAATCAAGGTGGAACATAAATAGTTATGATTAAACTACTATGTTCACCTATAACTCACCACTGTTTAACATTTTATGCAGCCCAAAATAATCCGATTCTAGAAAAATTCCCTAAAATAAGAGTTGTTCCTTTTTGTGTTTTTGTTTAGAAAATAAGTTTTCAAGATTTTAATCTTGTTATATTCTGCCCAAAAAGACGCCAAACCATTTACTGTGCAAGAAATGTCGATTCTGCTCCTACACCTTAGAAGAATATATCAAATAGTAGAAATATTATTTTACTACCTATTTTTGGATATATATACTCTCCTTAGTATCTTCTATCTTTTGTATGAAGACATCTTTCCCAATAATATGATCTAGGAGGTCGTAATCCATAAACCGTAAATTGCTGCCAAGAAATCCGATAGCAACTCTTATATTGCAAGAATTATTTAGCATAGCAAGCCTTTGTATTTTATAAAATCTTGGATACAAACATTCATCATGACATTATGAATCAGAAACAATAAAAGGATTTGAAAACAAAGTTCATTTGGATGTCCGATCAAAGGTAAAACTAAAACTACGGGGATTTATTAGTTTATTTGGCACAACCTTTATTTTCTTAGTTTATAAGTTAAATCACCATCATAATCCAAGTATTTATCACACATGTGAATTTAACATGATATGGTATTAGTTATAATTGTATTATTATAATTTATGATCCTGAATTGACATTTTTGTGATAGCATTTAAATGGTAGATTTATCATGTTTAACATACTACTTTCATAAGTCTTACAAGATTATTCTTGCCACTTCATGAACTAACCATCAATAAGATTATTTATCATAATAAACATGTCTTATCACGTGTTTTGATAAATCTCTCATGTTTATATCTTTATATTTAAGTTATAAAACAAGTATATGCATTTTAAACTTACTGTGTAAAATAAAGTAATAAATGACTAAGTTATACCTTTTAAGGTGTTACTTCGTATGATACTTATTTGGTGTGTGGTTATTAGAAGTTTGAAATTGATTAAAGACTAAAAAGACGAGTTTTCCTAGAGTTAGTTAAGTAATATGTTTTTAAGGATTGATTATGCATCAAATTGGTAGTTAATCAAACTTTATTTGTTACCGTTACTTGTCGTCGAAATGATTTTAACATGAATACTCACAGTCATAAGTTTAAAAATATGGTTGTTTAAGATAATTTTGAGAGATAAATAAGGTGGTTAAAATAATAGATATTTGATATTCAATTTAAGCATATGTTTTTTCTTTCAATTCATCACCTAAGATGTTCATGTTTTGTGTAATGACATAAATTAAGCTTATATGTTATTTACTAAGATTTACATTGTGACTAGCATTCTTAACCAGAACGTTCTCAATTTCACCAACATCAGAACTTAAGAAAAAATACTAATATTTGTTGTGGTAAATTATAAATTCAGTTGATTAATATTATTTAAATTTGTTAAAAGTTTGACGAACTAATCAAGGTTCCCTGTACGAGTAAAGGTGAGGTTTCATTTCTACTTTGTTCTAGCCATGTTTGGCATCTGGCCCTGAGGAAGTTGGACAGAAAGCCCACTACTCCGTTACCAAACCTCAAACAACCTATATTCTATCATAAGCATGTTTTGCATCTCATCTCATAACATGATTTTCTTACTCATCGTTAAATCGTATTAAATCATTTATTATTTATCATATCGATTCATAATCATGGTAATTCCCCGATATTTTATTCTCACATGCTGGTTCTTGAACTGTGCAAAGAGCAACGAACTATGTTTGGGACATGTAGCTCAAGGATCAACGGATATTATCCAGGAAGTGTTTATCTGTTATACTCATTGGGACGCCTTTGGTAAGTTGTGCCCAGTAATTGAGTCAAGTTACTGCCGGGCAGTAAGGACTGTCTGTTTAAGTAATTTCGCTTGATACCCATCTATCTAGCCGCCGCTTGCAGTCAGGAGTTGGCTATAACTTGCATGCTAGATCGACGTGTACTCAAGCATGTCTCTTGATTTATTTGCAAGGTCGCTCCTCGTCGGAGGTATAAGGTAGAATATTAGAAGTCATAAGGTTGGGTTTGTTTATTGGGATAAAAGCATCAAACTCCCTAAACTATACACATTTTTGCGACTTGCCCCATAAACAAATTTAATAAGCACTCCCCCTTAAACTATGCACTTTTGTGCGATTTGCCCCCTCAGTGCATTTCCGACTATTTTTTGCCATTTTTTGGCCAAAATATTCCTCCCTACCTGACTCATATGTGTTGTATTGGATGTATTTGTTGATGACAAAAAGTAGGAAAAAAAACACCTCGGATGGGGAGTATTCCGACCAAAAATGGTGGGGAATGTGATTTGCCCCTTCAGTGTATTTCGACCATTTTGGCCGGAATATTCTCCCTACCCAACTCATACGTGTTGGACTAGATGTATTTTTGTAGTTGATGACAAAAAGTAGGCTAAAAAACACCTCGAACGGGGAATATTCCGACCGAAAATGCACTGAGAGGGCAAATCGCACAAATGTGCATAGTTTAGGGGGGCAAAGTGCTTATTAAATTTGTTTAAGGGGCAAATTGCAAAAACGTGTATAGTTCAGGGGGCTTGATGCTTTCATCCCTTGATTATTTTTAAGCACAAGTTTATTTACTATTCTATGAAAATTCCAATACCATTGCTACATCAAATTATCTAGTTGAACCGTTTCTACCGGTAAGATCACTCCTCAATATGTATCTAGTAAATCACAGTTAATTCTTGCATTAGCAGTTCTTTTATATGAATTTCACTAAGTCATTAAAGACTTATTCCTCGTTTCTTCTGTTCATTCCTCAAGATAAGATCAACATGGCAGCATGGATCAAGTGATAATTGTTCAAGCATGCATTTTGAAATATTCGTGTTTTGTCACTAGTGCATAACCATTAAAATAGTCACATTGTTTGTAACAAGACTTCCGTTGTATATATCAAAATGAATTCTATATAACGTGTATGGTTTTGATTCTGAACAAGTGAGACCGCTTCTTATGAGCTGCGCTTTAGTCTGGATTGGGTAAAGTAGATGGCCACCACCGAACCAACTCGGATCGGAGCATGGCTCGTGGGGCGCGGTCGTCACAAAAAGCTTCCACCAGAACACAACTAATAGGAACTACAAACCTCCTATGTCAAAGCAAGAAAAATAGAAATTGCGCTGCACCCACTGTGGATTCAATGGTCATACCATTGACACTTGCTTTTAATCGATTGATTACCCCCTAGATGGGATGATCCAAAGGGTAAAAGAAAAATGCAGATCAACTCTGCAAATGATGCTCAAACACCTTCTGTTGAACCTCTAGTCATTGAAAAGGCTCTTGTTGCAGCAGACTTGGCTCTTTTTGAACAATTCATGGCTTTCATACAAGCTCATGATTAAGCTCAAATATCTTCAGCGGGTCTGGATTCTTCCAAGGACTATGCTGCCTCAGCTGCAACTGGTATTTTTGATAAGAAAGGGCTGTCAAATATATATTGCTGATTCTGATAAATTGATCCTTGATACTGGAGCAACAGACCATGTGATATGTCAAAAGCATTGGTTCATTGGTACACCTATTGTTACACATTAACATTTACTCACCTAACAATAGGCAACATTAATAGGTTCTGTCAAACTCTTTCCTGGACTTATATTGTCTTATGTGTTATATGTGCCTACTTTCACATATAATATGCTCTCTATATCTAAACTAACAGCAGATAATCAGTTGTTTGTGATGTTTATGGCTTCCTCGTGTTTATTACTTGACTACATAAACAAGAGAATGATTGGTTCTGCTAAGTTGCAAAACAACCTATATGTTTTGGATTTTGTTAAACCTACTGTTGCTTGTAATTATGTATCTTCTAATAATGTCTGCCATTTGAGACTTGGGAAAGCTCCCTAAGAAAAGCTCAAGAAAATATCCCCTCTCTCGATCAATGGTTCAATGGTTCTGTGAAAGACCACCACTGTGAAATATGACACTTAGCAAAGCAGAAAAGAATGCCCTTTCATGACAGTGTTACATGTACTTCATTTGCTTTTGAATTGCTACATTTTGATGTATGTGGACCATATTATGTGCATGCTAAGGAAGGATTTAGATTTTTCCTTACAATTATTGATGATTACACTCGTTGTACTTGGATATACTTGCTTAAACATAAGTCTGAAGTGAAAGTTCATTTGCTCAATTTCTACCAGCTTGTTTTAAATCAATTCAATGTTTCCATTAAAGCTATAAGAACTAATAATGGAACAGATTTTATATTAAAAGGTTTTTATGATTCTAATGGTATTGTTCATCAAACCAGATGTGCTGAAACACCACAACATGATGGTTTTGTTAAAAGAAAGCATCAACATCTTCTTCAAGTAGCAAGAGCCCTAAGATTTCAATCTAATGTTCCATTAAATTTCTCGGGTTACTGTGTTTCTGCTGCTATTTACATTATCAATAGGTTACATTCTAAAACTTTAAATTCCAAATCTCCTTATGAGATGTTGTTTAATAAAGTGTCTGACTATGATCTATTAAGAAGCTTTGGATGTCTATGCTATGCCTCTATTATAACTGTACATAAAACTAAGTTTGATCCTAGGGCTATTTAGTGCATTTTCATTGGCTATCCTAAAGGCACAAAAGGATACATATTGTATGACCTTTTGCAAAAGAAAACTATCATTTCTAGACATGTTATCTTTCATGAACAAATCTTTCCTTTCAAAAATCCCAAGGAACATACAGTTGAGGATCAAGATGCCACTACACATAACTCTTTATGTATTTATTCCTTTATCAGAAAAGATACAGTACGGCAGATGCCTCCTAGGCATATTGTTGTTAATGATCAAGACCAAGTGAGTCAACATAATCAGGTTCTTCACCACGATAGTTCCAGCAATAATCAAGTCCCTCTCGCTCTTGAACATGAGCAACATCTAGAGATTGGTAGTTCATTTACTAACACTCATAATCAAGCTTTTGATTCTATGCCTACTACAAAAATACAAGTCTCACATGTTGAACAAAGTACCTATAAGATACCTACAACCACATTTGAAATACCTCCCACCAGGAAATCCTCAAGAACCATTAACACTTCAACGTATGTTAACATATATGACTATAAACTACCTCAGTCATTACATAAAGCCAATTGTGCCACAACAACCACACATCATGTCAAATACCATATACAACAATTTCTACACCTAACCTCTCTACTTCGCACTAAGCATTCACTAGCTCAGTTACTTTGGCTCATGAGCCAACTTCCTACACACAAGCAAGCAAATCTCTTGAATGGACAACTGATATGCAAACTGAACTAGATGCTTTGGTAAGAACAATCACATGGATACTCATTGATCTACTTGCTGGTCAGAACTTAATTGGTTGAAGATGGGTATTTAAAGTGAAACATTAGGCCGATGGTTCCGTTGAGAAGTATAAAGTTTGGTTGGTAGCAAAAGACTACACACAAGAAGAAGGATTGGACTACTTTGATACCTTCTCTCCAGTAGCCAACTCACTATGGTAAGAGTTCTGATAGCTGTAGCAGCTGCAAAGAACTAGTTTCTCGCTCAGTTAGATGTCAACAATGCATTTCTACATGGAGATCTAGATGAGGAGATATGTATGAAACTTGCAGGTTATCTCAACCAGAAAGACAGCAGAGTTTGCCTCCTTTAGAAGAGTCTCTATGACTTAAAAAAAAGCCTCAAGACAGTGGTATCAAAAGTTGACTTCTTGTCTAATCTCATATGGTTTCACTCAATCCATTTCTGATTGTTCTCTACTTACTAGACATCATAACAAGTCATTTCCTGCTCTATGCACATATGTTGATATATATCATATTGACAGGGAACAACTTAAATGAAATCAACAAAATTAAGAAGCATTTGGATGACATGTTCACTGCAAAAGATCTTGTTTGCTTAAAATACATTCTTGGTATTGAAGTGGTTAGGCCTAAAGCTGGTGTTTCACTATGTCAAAGGAAATACACCCTTGACAGTCTCACATAGGCTGGGTATCTAGGTTGCAAACCTAGTAATACTCCAATCGATAACAAACTTAAACTACTTGACAATGATTCTCACTTACTTGTTGATCCTTCTGTATACCGCAGACTTGTTGGTAGATTGATTTATCTCACCATTACAAGACCAGATTTGAGCTTTAACATACAATGTATGACACAACACATGTCACAACCAATCACAAATCATCTAGTTGCTGCACACGGAGTACTCCGATACCTCAAAGCAACAACAAGAAATGGCATCTTTCTTTCATCCAACTCAGATCTTCAAATCAAAGCTTTCACGGACAGTGATTGTGCTGGATGTCAACAAACAAGGCACAACATTTCAGGATATGCCATATTCTTTGGTGATTCACTTATCTCATGGAAGTCCAAGAAACAGCCTACAGGCAGTAGGTGTTCAACTGAGGAAGAATACATGACATTAGCAACCACAACATGTGAAGTTATCTTGTTGCAATAACTGCTCATCGATTTATGCATTCAACAATCAAAGATTCCCCTCATTTGCACTGACAACAAGAGTGCATCTTCTATAGCCATACATCCAATACACCACGAAAGAACAAAACATATTTAGATCGATTGTTTCTTTGTGAGAGAAAGAATTCAACAAAAATCAATCAAAGTCATCCACATTTCAAATACTCATCAATTAACAGATATCTTCACCTTTCAAGGACCTTACATCCAAGCTAGGCCTTCTCAACATCCATGCCGAGCTTGTAGGGGGTGTTAAATCAACAAAAAAATCCATTATGCAAAGTTTCCTTATTTAGCAACTTCTTGTAATTATGTTGACCGCCGCTAACGATTTTCCTTTTATAGCAAGTCCTAATTAGTTAAGCTAGTTTGTCAATTTGTTAATTAGAATTAATCCACATTGTACCTTGTATTAGTTCTACAACTAATCCAGTATATAAGCTCATCTCGTGCACACACTTTATACACTTTTTCACTTTCAATTAGTTGTAGAACTCTCTCTCATGGCAGTTACAATCATCTTTCCCAAATTGTGATTTCTGCCATTGTTGTTGATCAATAAAACTTGATAATGTTTTCTTTCACTTCTCTCTCCAATTCGACCATGATACGAATGTTTACAGTTGTTTAGTTTAATTAACCAACAATTTAATTAATAGGCAATAAAAATATGAAAAGAAAGAAAACAATAATGTACAATGATAATCATAAAAAGAGAGTAAAAAGATGGAAATCTGAAAGTAAGAGAAAAAATGTGCACGAAACTCTTTCAGGCTTTGATATAATTATCTGGAATTTCCTAGTGGTTTTAAAAGTTCTGTCTAAAATTTGGGTGTGATTTCATAACCCTGCAAAATTCCTCTGCCTAGGCAATAGGCACACTTGCTCTAAATTTATGCATATTCATTTTCTTTAGAAAGCCTATTATACCCTTTTAAAACTATTAAAACAAAATCCTTTTTCTAATTTATGGACATGCACATTACTATCCTGTAGTTTGAAAAATCTTACACGAAATCCTCATTTTAAATTTATTTTTGTAAAATAGAATAAATATATGAATACCTTTTTTTTTGACAAATAAGAGTAATTTAGCTTGTTGACATTAATGTTATTAACGTTATCTAATATTTTTAGAGAAAGGAATGCATGAGAGTTTTTGAAATCAAGATTTTAGACAATTACTAAACTCCGAAGAAGTTTTGTGCAAGCTTCCCAAATTAGATTTTAGACAATTACTAAAGTGCAAAGAGGTTTTGGGCAGGTTTTCCAAATTACCTACGTTGCCCGGACAAAGATACGTGAATACGTATCAGACAAGATACGAATACGAAGATACGGATTTTTTCAAAATCACATATTGAGATACGTCAAGGATACGTCGAATATTTAATATTAAAAAATTATATATGTATATATATTATTTAAGTAAATATATAAAATAATGAATATTAAACACTTATAAAAATTAAAAAATAATCAACATATAGCCAAATACAAAGATACACCATTCCACAAACTCAAATATTAATTGATAAATATGTTCAACACGAATATTACAAAGTCTCATAATATAATAGAGATTAATATTGCAATAGCTTATTTATTATTAAACAACATCATCAACAAACAAAACCAACTCAAAGTGGGGTTCATCAAGTGAAAATAAAAATGATGAACTATTACATGAGTTAAATGAATTAATAAATTAGAAAATTGTATTTTGGTATTTGTAGTATAAATAAATTACTTTTTCAACCCGTAAAATTTTCAAAAATAATAAAATAACTTATTTTATTGAGGACACGTATCGGATACGCCTTAGGATAGTATTCGATAAGTATCCAATTTATTAAAAAAAAAAATTTAAATAGGATACGCCACGTGGCGTATCCAACACGTATCCGAAGCGTATCCTTATCCATTTAGTATCCAATACGGGATACGGAGCCATTTTCGGAATATCCTTGCAACATAACAAATCGCTAATAACTTTATGTTGGTACCCCATGCTCCTAGCTAACACTTTAGTATAGTGATTTCCAATTAATATTCTTTTCGACAAGTTGTTTAAATTTATTACTTTGATACTTATTTGATTGAATCGACCTTTTTATAAAAGGTAGAAAGAACAGAGAAAAAATATGGATTACACGTTCATCACCAATATTTTGGTCTTATTTCGTCTAGGTTACAATACACCGAGAAATCGATACAGTGGGGCCTGACTTAACCAAAATAATGCTATCCTATTACAGTGAATGGACTAGCTTGGTCCGGAACACCTATTACACATAGAGAAATATAAGGTTACAGGAAATAATCCCTAAATGGCCAAGTTGAGGGAACAGTCGAACGTGAGAGATTTGGTACTCTTTGATCGTTGACTTGCGGGCGTTAGACACTTGTGATATCGGACTGAACTTGGGAACTTGCCAAGCTGCCTACGTATCCCATTAAGGGAATCAAGCCGAACGTAGTTCATATGTCTCTTTTGAGCTGCTTCTATTAGGTCAACCCTTGGTTGGGCTGCCTGGTTCACTTGTTTCAGCATTGACGTGACTTCACGGTTTCGATCATATCTCCTTGACGGATGATCGAAACCTCAATCCGCTTCTTGATTACGGACCCCGACTCATGTAGCTTTCTGGGCATGTGCATCGAATTGGCTTGGTTCGATGCGTGCGCATCGAATTCGATGCCTCCATGTCGAACCGGGTGAATTCGATGCGATGTGCGCGACTTCACGGTTTCGATCATATCTCCCTAACGGATGGTCGAAACCTCATTCCGCTTCTTGATCCAGAACCCTGACTCACGTGGCTTTCTGGGCATGTGCATCGAATTGGCTTGGTTCGATGCGTGCGCATCGAATTCGATGCCTCAATGTCGAATCGGGTGAATTCGATGCGCTGTGCGCGACTTCACGGTTTCGATCATATCTCCCTAACGGATGATCGAAACCTCATTCCGCTTCTTGATTCGGAACCCTGACTCTCGTGGCTTTCTGGGCATGTAAGGCTTCGATTTTGGGACGCATCGAATTGTCATGATTCGATGCGTCCATGTCGAACAAGGTGAATTCGAGGCATGATAGATTGCGCATCGAACCTACTTGGTTCGATGCGCGTGTCGAATCGACTTGGATTCGATGCGTCTCATCCCCGTGGGGTCCCCCCTACTTGTGAGGAGTGAGGGGGTATATATAGGCATGATTAGAGGGGCTTAAAGGTCATTTTAGGACCGCATCGAATTGTACAAATTCGATGCGCTCAGGACACATCGAATTGTGCAAATTCGATGTGCTCTGCGCAGCTTTACTAATTTGACCATAACTTTCTCTCTGGACCTCCAAATCGCATTCCGCTTGTTGCGTTGCGACCTAGACTCATGTGGCTTTCCAATGACATATTACTCAATGTCTAATTAGCTATATAGATATAATGGTGATCCAAATACGGCTAAGGTAACTTTACCTTTAAGCCTTCTCAACATTCATTGGTCAGTTTCGTGCCATCGTGGCTTTTCTTTGACATGACACATTATACCATATCACTAGTCCCCCAGTTTGGAGTGTGATTTTGGTACATAAGCATACTTCAAACTATGATGAAGTGCTAGAGCCGTTTCGCCTCAGTTTTGGGGTGATTAATGTCATTATGCAACAGTGACCGAATAAGCCCACATCATATAATCCCCCCAGTTTGGGAGACGGTGTCGATCAGAGAGCGGGTGCCAAACTTATAAGATGTATTCTTGACTTACCGCTTTATGCTAGTTATTTTGATAATGCTGAAAATCATGCCCCTGATTGGGAGGCGGTCTGATGTGTGCGACTAATGCTCTGTGGAGATTAGCGCTCAAAGGTGTGTGCGCTAGGCCCGTGAGGCTCAGGTGCTGATTGTAATGAACAATTTCTAATTTGCTATTTTTGTGGCGCTGCGTTGCCTTTTTATTAGTCGCATAGTTGTCATTTATGACTATTCATTTGTTTGTTTGATCGAAGGCTCGTAATCGTTGCCTTTTCTTTCAATTGCTATCGTTGCTTTTTACTTTATTTTGACAACTCGAGCATTCTTCCATAATCACGGAAAGTTATTGTTGCTGTTAGGTGCTTAGGAAGTTGCGGTATCATGCGTCCTTTTAGACAGAGTCTCCGTCCCTTTTTAGTTATTGCGAATCCCCTTTTTAGGTCCTGCATGACGTTAGTTTCACGCAAATAACTCGTGGTTCCGCTTTCTTTATGCATATAGGCATAATCTGATCGATTCTTTTCATTGTTCTAATGCATCTTGTCATTCTTATGACATATTCTTTTGTCGTCAATAGGACGACTCTCAATTCTATGAATATCGTGGTTTTGTTGCGCATTATGACAACGCACCTAGTTACATCTCCGCATTTGGGGATTCGGTAATAGTTAAGACTGTGAAATGATTTCACCAGTCGCTAGTCTATAAAGACCGCCAGGCATTTAACTCGTAACGAGCTTGCCATTGAGGTTCCAGCGAGAATAGCTTTGTATTCTGCCTCGTTGCTGGTTGCAATAAAGCTCGACCTTGGGTATGCTATCTGGTTGTATGATCATACGGGGTTTTAACCTCCAATTTTGATGTTATCGCTGTTTCGACAATGTTGTTGATAAAAAAGTGATAAGCATAATGAACTCTGACTTTGGAGTCCTTTGCTTCGGTGCTGTGCACTGATTTTGCAGTTATGTTTGGTTTAGATTTTTACCCATAGTCGTGAGACTTTATGGAGTGCATTGCTTCCATTGAGGGCGGTGGCTTTACATGATTGGCCGAATCTGAGCTGTTATATCAATGGTAGATCGAATCTGATGAATCTCCAGATCATTCATACTGAGACTATTTGATAGTCATTTCATGTTTGAAGCGAAAACAAATCGGTAGTGTTACTTCACCATATCTAGGAATTTGATTGGTATGACCTATGGCATGCTTCGAATGGATGGAATTCGATCATCGTTGCGCAGTCTCAACCTAATTTGATTTTGAAGGTTGTTAAAAAATTGAAATTTGGATGATCACTATCGATCGAATGTGTTCGGATTCGACCGACTGACTGACGCGTCTGCTTTTATGAACAATTTATTGTGTCTGTTTTAGCTCTGTGTCGCCCTATTGCTTTGAACATTGTTTTTCAATGGATCTTTGTTGCTCTATTCTTGCGGTTATTAGAATTGCCTTATTGAAATGCATCACTTGCTTGCCCATTTATTTCAGTGGCAATTTGTACTATTTCTATGTTACTTGCCAACTCTGTGCCACGTCATGTTGCAGAGTTGCTATGGCATCTTTTGCTAAGTTAGCTCAATATTCACATCATTGTTTTGAGGTTTTCCATCATGCAGGATTTCTTTGGGTGCACTTGCTGCTGCTCGTGGAGCTTATTTTAGCGGAATGTGTTGTTTGCACTCGCCATTTTAGGCGAGGCACAATACATTGAGAAAGATCACAATAACCGAGAAGAATTAACCCACTATTGCGAACGAATTTATGAGTCGTCTTGAAAGCGAGAGCGTCGTCTACTGAGGAAAGTCTCCGCCTCCTCCGATGCCTGCCATTTATCCTTCTTCAGAGGATGAAGATAACGCCGAAAGTTAACGACCTTGATTTTAATTTCCTACTTTTATGATCAACGCTTCTGATTCGGTTTGACGTTGCGCCACCCTTTTATTTTGAATTATTTGATTATTTGAATTCCTGCCGTATTTTTCTCGTTCAATCTTGCGATACTTTGTTGGCTTGATCAATTGCAGTTTAGTTTGCCTTTTCCTTCAAATGCTATTTTTGCAATTTACTTTATTTTGGCAACTCGTATGCCGTATTGCATCGTGGGGTATCGTGCGTGTTTCATTTATTTTTGCCGCATCAGACATTTGATATGTCAGTGCAATCAATTTCATTAGATTTTTCATAGATAGCTGTCTCTTGAGACAAACTTTCTTATCTCGTTGCTTTGTTTTTAGGGATTTAATGGTTAGCACTTGTCATTTGAGACAGAGTGTCGATCCCGTTTCTTTCTCATCGCGGGTCTCCTTTAGATCATGGATGGTGTTATTTTTATGCAAATAATTTCGCAATGCATAGTTCTGCTTTTGCTGCATTTTTGAGACAGTCCTGCCATCGTTGCTTAACCTTGTATGATTTGCGTTTTGAGGATTATGGTCTCACTCGGGTATAGGTTTTTTTGATATTTTTGATTGGTGCGTCCTAGTTGATGCATTAGCGTTGCTGGATCGTGCGAAGGCGCGATGTTTATTTGCCCAATACAGTTTTGCAGTCATCTTTTGAATTAATCGTTGTTGTCTTTGAGAGATAGACAACTTAGATAACACATAGATTATGTTGTTAAACACCTCGATCGAGCGAGAGATCGTCTCAATGGAGACCTTCGACTATGATGGAAATGATATATAAGTGATGGATCTAAAGAGATCTAGTGCTAAGTTTCTCAAGCTTCCTACATTGATCTTGTAGTTTACGCTTGGTAGAGATCTTTGTCTATCTGGACATTGTGTCGCATTTATTCGTGTATTTTGTTGCATTCTTGCTCAATGATTTCTAGTGTTCTGTTTACGGAACTTTGTGCTGTCACATGTTATTGCTCTTCGACGTTGACGGCTAATTCAACGAATGGATATCTGCACCTCTTAAGATGATAATCCTTTTATAGTAGTCTAAATATGCACTAATTTGGGCAGATTTTCATCGTATTAAGCTGGGTAGCTGACATGGTGCTGCTTTGGACACGTTCTCATTGTATTGTTATAATTAGATGTTTATCGTGTTGTTTTGGGTGGATTTGCATCGTATCATGCTGGATAGATGTAACTGATTTACCGCGTGAAGTCTATTGCCATATTCAGCCTTTAAGGTATATGGATATGTTGTTTGCATCATGCTTCTACTAGCGAATGTCTATCCTTTGCGATGTCTAATATGTTTCAGACCATGATGGACTGATGTCTATTTTCGATATATTCCATTTATTCATCTGACCACTTCGGGCCATTATTTCATTTTTGAAATTTTAGGTTTACGTTTATCTTGTCGGGCTGATGCTTTTGGTATTGCTTTGGACAAGTTTGCTTCGTACCATTTCGGGTAGGTTTGCACCGTGCAACTTTGTGTGGACATTCTTGGTGCCAATCTGGATACGTTTGACGTACCGCATAGGATCAGATTCCAGGAAATTGTGCCAATTTCGCTCGTTCGGTGGGTGTGATCATTCGTCAGGAGTCCCCCCAGTGTTCGAGTGATTAGCAGTATTTAGGTTACATTATTTTGACGATATTAGGCCTTTTTGTTTTGTATAGAATATTTGTAACTTTTTTCGCAGTGGTTTTTGTATAAGACTGATGTTACTGTTTGATATCATAATCTTTGATTTACGTTTTACTCGCATAATGTTTCTTCCTAATGCATTCCCAAGTATGTTATCTCATTCATTTGCTTGTCATTGATATGTATTTATTTGATGTTCAATAATGGTTTTTGATGTCATGGTGCATATCTAATATTATGATTGTGCTTGCCATGAAAAATATGAGCACTTTGGGCTGTTATTATTATCGTTAGGCATCCATGTTTTACCTGAGAGATCGGATCATTTGGGCCTTTATCTCGCCGTTCTTGCATGCGGGGGTGGACCACTTTGGGCCTTCTTATCCCCCTGACATGTTCTTCCTTCTTGCATGTAGGGGGTGGACCACTTTGGGTCTTCTTATCCCAACGTCATGTTCTTCCTTCTGGCACGCGTGGGTGGACCACTTTGGGCCTTCTTACCCCAACGTCATGTTCTTCCTTCTGACACGCGTGGGTGGACCACTTTGGGCCTTCTTACCCCAACGTCATGTTCTTCCTTCTGACACGCGTGGGTGGACCACTTTGGGCCTTCTTACCCCAACGTCATGTTCTTGTGTTTGTCTTGTTGCTGAACTTTGGTTCCTCATTTGGGATTTTTAGCATCATTTCTATAAGACTCCACCTGCGTCGTTCACGTAGATAGATACATTTAATAATTTGGAAAAAGTTGGGCTCAGTTTCTTACCGAGGGGTCTACGCTTCCCAGTCTTTGCATGGGACTCAAACCTTAGCAGCTCATACAATTATTTAGCAGCCGAGTTTTTTTTTTTTTTTTTTTTTTTTTTTTTTTTTTTTTTTTTTACTCCTATGCACAGTAGCGTTTAAGATGTTGCACATTCCACGAACGCTTTTGTTGAACACCCTGCATAGTCTCCAAGTAATTACATCCCCGCGAACTTGCTTGTAAGATTTTGGAAGGCCCCTTCCAATTCGGTTCGAGCTTCCCGATATGCTGTTTTGCCGCAATGCCTCTCAGGACCAAATCTCCTACCTCAAAATTTCAGAATTGTATTCTGTTGTCGTTACTTTTAGCCATTGCTGCTTTTAAATGCTACAGTGCGTTGGTACGCATCTTCTCTTGCTATGCCTATTATGTCCAGATCCATCTGACGTAAATGAACAGTCGATGTTCTTGTAGTTGTCCTATATGCCCATAATATTCCTTGAAGTTCCTCTGGCCAGGTTTTTCCTCTGTCTTTCATCCTCTTCTCGAGGCAATTCTTCAATGTCTTGTTGTTGGATTTTATTTGTATGTAGTATCCACGTGATGATGGCCTTGCTGGTTCCTGCTTGGTCTGATAATCAATGCAATCCGACCTTCGATACCACCTTAAGGTAAGACAAATCGTGACACTATTCGGGGTGTAGTCATCTGTCCGTGTAGGATTGGAATTGAAGAATCCCTAATCATTCTCCGATAATGTTAGTTTTCTTGGTGGAATTGTGGATTTGTTTATTGCTCTTAGCACCACTCCTTGCTTGCTTGGGACCGAATTCCATATTGTCAACTTCGTAGTTGTATTCCAATCTCGATACAGCTACTTGGACTCTTCACGGTTCTTTTCCCATTGGTCCATTCCCTTTCTTGCCATTTTACCTAAACAGACTCTTGAGCGTAAGCGAAATGGTGTTCCCACAGACGGCGCCAATATTTTGGTCTTATTTCGTCTAGGTTACAATACACCGAGAAATCGATACAGTGGGGCCTGACTTAACCAAAATAATGCTATCCTATTACAGTGAATGGACTAGCTTGGTCCGGAACACCTATTACACATAGAGAAATATAAGGTTACAGGAAATAATCCCTAAATGGCCAAGTTGAGGGAACAGTCGAACGTGAGAGATTTGGTACTCTTTGATCGTTGACTTGCGGGCGTTAGACACTTGTGATATCGGACTGAACTTGGGAACTTGCCAAGCTGCCTACGTATCCCATTAAGGGAATCAAGCCGAACGTAGTTCATATGTCTCTTTTGAGCTGCTTCTATTAGGTCAACCCTTGGTTGGGCTGCCTGGTTCACTTGTTTCAGCATTGACGTGACTTCACGGTTTCGATCATATCTCCTTGACGGATGATCGAAACCTCAATCCGCTTCTTGATTACGGACCCCGACTCATGTAGCTTTCTGGGCATGTGCATCGAATTGGCTTGGTTCGATGCGTGCGCATCGAATTCGATGCCTCCATGTCGAACCGGGTGAATTCGATGCGATGTGCGCGACTTCACGGTTTCGATCATATCTCCCTAACGGATGGTCGAAACCTCATTCCGCTTCT
This sequence comes from Linaria vulgaris, assembly GCA_948329865.1. Classification (NCBI taxonomy): domain Eukaryota; kingdom Viridiplantae; phylum Streptophyta; class Magnoliopsida; order Lamiales; family Plantaginaceae; genus Linaria; species Linaria vulgaris. The sequence goes on from OX415252.1 coordinate 81,022,877, forward strand.
TGATCCAGAACCCTGACTCACGTGGCTTTCTGGGCATGTGCATCGAATTGGCTTGGTTCGATGCGTGCGCATCGAATTCGATGCCTCAATGTCGAATCGGGTGAATTCGATGCGCTGTGCGCGACTTCACGGTTTCGATCATATCTCCCTAACGGATGATCGAAACCTCATTCCGCTTCTTGATTCGGAACCCTGACTCTCGTGGCTTTCTGGGCATGTAAGGCTTCGATTTTGGGACGCATCGAATTGTCATGATTCGATGCGTCCATGTCGAACAAGGTGAATTCGAGGCATGATAGATTGCGCATCGAACCTACTTGGTTCGATGCGCGTGTCGAATCGACTTGGATTCGATGCGTCTCATCCCCGTGGGGTCCCCCCTACTTGTGAGGAGTGAGGGGGTATATATAGGCATGATTAGAGGGGCTTAAAGGTCATTTTAGGACCGCATCGAATTGTATAAATTCGATGCGCTCAGGACACATCGAATTGTGCAAATTCGATGTGCTCTACGCAGCTTTACTAATTTGACCATAACTTTCTCTCTGGGCCTCCAAATCGCATTCCGCTTGTTGCGTTGCGACCTAGACTCATGTGGCTTTCCAATGACATATTACTCAATGTCTAATTAGCTATATAGATATAATGGTGATCCAAATACGGCTAAGGTAACTTTACCTTTAAGCCTTCTCAACATTCATTGGTCAGTTTCGTGCCATCGTGGCTTTTCTTTGACATGACACATTATACCATATCAACCAACTTTATTAATAGAGATTATTGGCAATTATTAGTACAAATTAATAACATTTCGGTTTTTTTCCCAACATTAGCTGCCACAATCTCTGTGCACCGACAGAAAAGCAAGCATACATTTTTGCTTTGCCTCTTTATACTCTGATACTCTCCATATTTACGTTACTGTAATTAGAAAAAGAAATGCCAGTATTCCCATAACAAAATAAAAGTAACATGCAATGTAGTGTCAATTGTCAACGAGCACCAGCCATGGACTAACCAAGATCAATGATCAATGTATGTCCATTACATGATGGAGCAAGCTTGAGGATTCTCTTCATTGAAATAGTAATCACATCTAGTCACATGTTGACCCCTTCCATGTCCGTACTGATCATGACCATAATAACCACCATCATACATTGGTTGTTGTGTAGGTTGCATCGCATACCCTTGATAACATGGCATCCCACCGTACCCTTCGTAGTATGGCCCATAGCACGGGGGAGGCGGGAAAATTGATGGAAATCCTTGAACCGGAGCCGGTTCAGCCATCTTTGGTGGTGGGTTCATCATCACCGGCTCGGGCATCTTCGGTGGGTTTTGGGCCGGTTGGGGCATCTTTGGTTGCTCGGGTTTTGGCCCATCATTTGACTTTTGGGCTGGAGGTGGCCCATTGGCCTTGGGCTTGTCACCTCCTCCATTAGACTTAGGCTTTTCGGCTTCTTTTGGTTTTTCCGGCTTCTTGGGTTCCTCAAACGATACTACTTTAGGCTTTTGAGGCTCTTTGGGCTTTTCCGCTTCTTTAGGCTTCTCGATCACAGCTACTTTGGGCTTTTCAGGCTCTTTGGGCTTTTCGATCACAACCACTTTGGGCTTTTCTGGCTCTTTCGGCTGTGCAGGCACTTTGGGCTTCTCCGGTTCTTTCGGTTTGGAACCAGAGTCTTTGATTTCGATGCTCTTGATGGCTTTAGCACCTTTACAACACAACTTGTCCCTAATTTTCTCTGGACTGCAGCAAACCACTTTGATTGTGACCGTGTTCGCCTTCTCGTCGTATACTTGGTCTCGAATCTCTATGGACCAAACAAAATATAGACTTAGTTTCTTATCCCATAAAAATCTAAGCAACTAAATTTAATTGCAAGATAACTTCGCAGGTAATATAATTGTGTGAATATCGTCCAAGTAGTATATCACTGGTGTTGATGCCTCTATATATCACTTACTCCAGTGCATAGGAATCAAAATCAAATAGGTACATCAAGAACATAATGTGGACAAAATCTTATGAAGCAACAATTTAATTGATAAGATATATAAAACACATAAATGAAGATGGTGACTCACGGGGGAATTTGCATAGTGTTTTCTTGACCTTCTTGTAGCAGCAAGAACACTGGAGATCAACTTTAAGAACCATAATTGTCACCTGAATTTGCAAATTAATTGCCAAAAAGTGAACTTATTAACGAAAATGAATTAAAGATCAAATGTTCACTTTCATAACTAAACTTAAATAAAATTTCAAGTTGTCAACCCATAGAAACAGTCAAGAACGACATGTTCACATCATGTAATTATAATGCATGTAAGAAAATATAAGAAGATTGCATTAGTTTTAAAAAAGAAAAGAAAAAAACAATTAAGAGTTGGGAATATTGCAAATACCTTCTCAGTCATGGTTAGAAGAATTGTAGATCAGTGAAGGATATGGCGGTGAGAAGTGACAACTAATTTGAGAGAGAAAGAGAAAGAGAAAGAGAAAGATAATGGTGAGAAAAGGAGATGAGTAGAGTGAGAGAACCGCTTTCTTATAAATTAAAAGTGTATGTACATTAAATTTTGAGGTTGGAATTCATGAATTCATCATCATCAAAATTGGACTTTACCAATGCTTGTCTATAGATAGCAAGAGAGAGGCCGACGTTGCTGACTATGTACTCCTTGTTTGCATGTGGATGGTGTTGTGGCTGCAAATTGCTTTGATAGACACACCCCACCTTGCATTATTTCTTACTCATAATAATTCACTTTCATTCATGCACAAGCAATCACTTCATTACTATACTTTTAATTTAGATGGAAAAAGTTACTTTTGATAATACTGTTTCTTTTCAATGCTAAATTATTGTATGGAAAAACTTTCTTCATAAAGGGGTTTTAGGTAAAAGTCTAGAAATTTGGTGACCATATATTGCATGATCTACTTTTTGTTTCTTAGTTGATTATTTATCATTATACTTTTCATCACTTGCACTAAATACAAATGCAACTGTTCCATGATAAATTGTGAGGATTTCAAAAATAATAATAGACATTTTTAGTAACTTATTAATCACCTCATAGCCCTATTTTCAAAGTGTGTCTGTATTTGTTATTAAGTTTACTGCATTATCGTACAATATAATAGTTGGATGATGAAACTCTTCGTTTGCACACTCTTTGACATGGAAATTAAACTAATGTCGTCGGTGGAAGTCATTAAAAAAATTGGCAGTACGCAAAAAAATCTTAGACACTGTTCTCTGCATAATACAAAAAGCTTTGATGTGAAAACTAAACTCGTAAGTCTCAAAGTTTACTAATTTATAAAAACCCGAGAAGAGAAAAGTACCAATTTAAGAAAAAGAAAACTTTATATTACGTGAAAAAATATAAACTGTCGTTTTGACCCTCAAATATTGAAAATTACGTTACAAATTTAAAAGTCATGGCATGTATGATTTTGTAGTAACTTTTTTTTTTTGTGTACTACGCATTATATTATAAGTATCAATCTCATTTGCGTAAATATCAAATTGGGGATCATAATTTACCTCACATTGGGAATGTGAAAAGAGTTAGGCTGTGTTTGGTCATACGCAATAATGGAGGCGGCACACCCCACATGGGTAATCATAGCCGACGCGTCTCAAATTTCATCCATCAATTTATTACAACACTATATTAGTAAATTAAGGTCTTCAGAACTCGATTAGCAATTATAGTTAGCTGAAAACTGAGATAACCATTAAGGTTTTTCGAGATCTATGTTGACGTAGTACGCTTTCACAAATCACTATTCATGTGAGTATATTCTCGGTCGATGTGATTTTGTTCCTTTCCCTATCACACGGATAATACATTACTGGTTTATAATTCTGCTTGTGCACTTAATTCACGTTACTTTAGTTAATACCTATTTAATGCCAGAGCCGTCCAATTAATTTCCTGCCCATTTTCTTCAGTTAAATTGATCGTCATATTTATTGATTTGCCTTGTCAGTACTGCTGATTAATACATATATTTTTTTCTACTTTTTTTAATTCCTTCTCCGCTTATCTTTTTTAAAAGCAAGGATGAGGTGACTTGCATATCAATCAAGAGGTGAATAAATTTTGTCTTTATTCATGTTAAATTGTCTTAGCAGGACCCCAAAAAATACCGTTCCATCTCAAGAGCTTTATAAATGATATTAAGATACGTCTCAATAGGTTTACGTCAATTAAAAGTACTTTCAACTATCGCAAAACGAACATATTAGCTAAGTTTGGGGCTGCTACACCTCGCACACAACAATAGTTAATTAGTCTACCACTACCGTCGATCTCCAACGCATACAATATATAGGAATCTTGTCCAGATCAACTCGTGGCCTTCTAATGTTACTCGCATTTCTAATTCTGGTTCCCTTTGTACGTAGACCATTACTCTTTAATTAGTTAATAACCTTGATCTTATTTCGTCAAGATAACAGAACACTGTAAAATAATACAATTATAGAGTACAAATAGCCAAAATAATGTTAATCAATTAATAATCGGACTAGCTTGGTCCGAAATACCTAATACAAGCTTACTAGGTAAAACAAGTAAATTACAAAGTTAATGCTACGTATCGAATTTATGGCGTTCGATGCTGACGTGTCGAATCGTTGTCGTTCGATACTTGATGTGCAGTAGTGGTCTTGTGGAATTATGATGTATCGAATCTGACAGATTCGATGATGTGTTAAGTATCGAATTCAATATCCTTTATTCAATGCTGTGTCGAATGTTTCAAGTTCGATCCAGATGATTATCGAATGCACTATGTTCGATCTAGGTGAGTGTCGAATGCTCTATGTTCGATATTGAGTGGACATGAATGTCTCTCGAAAGTGTCTATAGACTACAAGGGGACGGGGTATATATAATCACCGTCCCGCGGATCCCAATGTTAGTTGCGGAACGTACATCGAATTGAAGCGGTTCGATGCTTATTCCGCATCGAACAAGAGTCGTTCGATGCACATTTAACATCGAATAGGACATGTTCGATGTACTATAAAGCAGACCGATGTTGCTGGATCGGCCCACGATATTGGGTCAATCCTAAAATATCCCCATCAATTATCTTGTTCAAAAGAAAATATTGTCGTAAAAATAAATATAAACATGGTAAATAAAAAATCTCCAATGACTATATATATATATATATATATAATTATATATATATATATAAGATGCAACAATTATTATAAAATACTCCACGAGTGTGTAACAGAGAAAAAGTTGAACATAACGATAAAAGTAAGAAAAAGACAACTAGACTATCCGCTTTTCAGCATAAAAAGAAATTATATGCATCCAAGACTTAATGCCATAAAGTTAGATTTTAGGAAAGAAAACGAGTTCACGATTGTTATGTTACACCCTAACAAGGCACTTTTCGCACTGCAACCGCCATTTCTAGGCCAATTTTGATGGCTAAAAGTTAATACAGGTGGCACCAATGGACTATAGAGCTTTGGAATCCGAGGTTTTAAATGCTTAAGCAAATAATTTGTTTATTTTGACAGATATGAATAGTAAAAAGCAAAACTAAAGTATGTATATGTAAATCTAGAGGGACTTGGGGCTTTAGGAATTTTGATGTCCTTACATTTACATTAATTTATTAGACGAAGTAGGAGAAATTGTTAATATATAAAAAATGGCTAATCCCACCAACTTCTCAAACTATAAGCAATTTATTGATTGAGCTCAAAACATTTTTTTTTAGCACCAAAGAAGCATAAACTAGGTTGCACGGATACGAATACGAGTATCGATATCTGCGAATACAATACGTAGATATGGTTTTTTTAGAGTTTACAAGATATGATACCTATGCGATACCTCAAATATTTGATATTAATAATTAAATATAAGGATATAATTTAAATAAAAATATCAAATAATAAATTTCTAATCACTTGCACAGTCATTAATCACATACTATTAAGAAGCATATCAAAGCTTTGTGTGTTGTTTTTATTTTGGTTAGAAATATAGGGTTTTCACGATTTTACATTTAATTTTCTGAAAGGATATTGCAATTTGGTTCTTGTTGGGTATTTTCTAGTTTAAGAAAACTATCACACAACTCTTAAAAATTGTTGATAGTCCTCAGATACGCCTCACAGCGTATCTGATACGTGTATCTATTTTTTCAATTATTTTTAGTGCACGATACGCCACGTGGTATATTTGATACGTATCCGAAGATATATGGTATCTGATACGTATCCGACACTGACCGACCATTTTTTTGGAGTATTCGCGCATCATAGACCATAAACTCTTGTAGATTGTGCTATTTGCCCTTATTGGCAAGTTTTTGCGTGTTAACCATGAAAAATAAAATACAACATTAAAGAGAATATTAGTCCTAAACATAGGAATTAATATATGGACAATACTATTGTCACGAGTACTTCCGATGAGATGTACCCACTTCCGATGAGGAGGCCCATCGGATGCTACCACACCCATCGGTCATTGACCCGAAGCGGTATGAAGGAACACCCGAGGAGGCACCAAAGCGTCCCTTGGAAAGTCAACGATGAATAAAGAAAAGATATCAACGCGGCATCGGAAAAAAAGTAAATCTCGATGGATCCGCCGACATTGATATCCATTAATGCGCCAAGAGGGACCACAGCGGACCCCGAGTCGCAGAATCTCACGAGAACACTTCCTTGTTGAACACTGAAAATTTTGGACTGTGGATTGACACAACACTTTTGAGAGTTAAGCTGGAATTGCCTTAACTCTATTTTGATCTTCTTGATAATAATAATGTGCAGCGGAAGTAAGAACACAAGAAGATATAATTTTAAGAAGTTTTCAATATTATTAAAAACTTCCGAGCCTTAGGCTAAATAACCATAAAGGTTTTATCAAAAACGTTCCTCACAACAATTCACTCACGCTCTTTGTTGATCGGACTCAACGAAGCAGACAAGTAAGAACTACTTAACTTCTATGAACTAGACTTAAGCAGTTGATACAAAAACTTCGCAAAACAAGACGAAGACAATACAAAGAATGATTAATCTCTTGGATTGTTTAGCACGATTGTGTTGTCATCATCTTGATGAACTTCACATCTTTTATAGATTTCTTGAGTCTTGAACGCCAAGATGTGTTGTTCACAGTTTTGGTAACTCTTGTTGTTTCCTTGTTGAAATTTGCCTTCTTTGTGAACTTCATATCTTTCCTGAGAATGTGTTTCCATTGTTACCGATTTAACAAGGTAACACATCTTCTTCAATTCGCAGAATCCTGGAAAGAATCGCGTCGCAGAGAACAGCTAGCTTGTTTCCTACCGTGTGAGTTGACTATTCAACTTAGCTTGAATCATGGAAACTTCAAGTAAGGAATCTTCCAAAGCTCTTCCTTATGATAAAGATACATTCCTGGACATAAACATAAACAACTAAAACCGTGGAACTTGGTTAATATGTGAATAAAGGAAAAACTTAATTTTGGCAACTAAAGAGCAGTTTTCGCACAAGCTCTCGGCTTTCAATGTTATCCTCAATGTTAACCCAACATCGTCTAGCATTGCATCGTCTAACATTGACTCCAGAAAACCCTGCACTTTCAAACACTCATCAACTTAAAACTGCCCTCGGAACAACACTTCAGAGACCAAATCTGAAGAGCAATGCTAGATCTAAATACATGAGCCACTGAAAGGCACACTACGAGGACCTGGACAAGAAAGAGCTACTCCCCGAGGACAAAAGAGCCATCGGAGTCCAAGTCACGAGCGGAAATACCCCTCGGGGAGCTTATCCAGAAACTACTACACCCGGAGGAACCCTTATCGGAACAACGACACTCCCAGAAGAACGTCCTAACCCATCAAGTCACTATCAAATATAGGACCCATCGGAGAATAGAGTCCGGAAGAGCAACCCATCGGAGATCCGAAGAGCTATCGGAAGAAGTAAAGATCATCCAAGTCAGTGCTTAGTAGATGAAAGATATATCTTATCTTATCTTCTTATCCATATTTCAACACCTATAAATCATCTAAACATGCACACTGACACATGCCCCTAAAAAAAAACTCTATATAAGGGGAGGTAGTCTCATAGTTAAAAGGAGGCTCGTACTTTTACACACAATTATACACAAGAAACTTGAGGGTGGAGTTCAGGGAATAAAGGAAGGAATATTCTCGTATATTTGTTCTCTTTTATAATACCATCACTTTTTGAGTCATGGACAGGGCGTTCCAACCCTAAATAATTCAGTTAAATGGGTTATAATTCTAAACCTGCTAACAAAATGGCGTCGTCTGTGGGAACACCATAAAGTCTGTCTTCGAGCGAGCTCAACGAAGTGATGCCTATTATGAAGAATCTATTTCATAGTGAAAGTCATCCAACTGAACAATGAGATTCAGAAGAGACTCGGTCAAACCGTCGGTCTGATTGAAGAGATTTTATCAACGTTCCTCGTTCTATTTTTGAGAGATGTGTGGAATCTGAGGCTCGGAGACCCCTACGGGGATACGGGAGCCCTCGGGATGCACCCTACAAATCCCTCGGCTAGAGAGGCCACCATGCGGAAGAGGACTGGCCTCGGACAAGATGGGGTCCTACCTCCGACCACTGGCACCGCGTATCTCTGCAAGATCCCCGGATGTACTACAATTATCGAGGAACGCCGAGGGCTGACCATAAGAGGGGAGGGTCGTTCCCCTTAGACCACCCCACACGCTCCCTTCCGTGGGTGAAAATCAAACCCTATGGGGAATCCTTGACAACCTCCGCAAGGAAATAGGTGACATTAAGAAGACCATGGACCCCAAGGAGGATCCTACCTTCAAAGTCTCCCCATTTATCCCCAAGATTGCCCTAGCATCCATCCTCTGGGGGATGCGGCCCGTTAACATTCCTTTATACACTGGAGAAGCGGATGGGAAAGATCCGCAGGATCATATACACCAATACCTGGTCGGAATGGATCTCAATTCCGCCTCTGACCACGTCCTTTGCCGCGTGTTCCCTGTTACCCTCGGGAGGCCGGGCGCAAGCGTGGTTTACCACCTCCCACCTAACTTCGTCGATAGCTTTGATCAACTAGCCCACTTATTTGTGAGGCAATTTGCCTGTAATCAGTGATACCCTAAATTAGCCATGCACCTCTTTACTGTCAAACAACAGAAGAACAAATCCCTGCGAGAATACATCAAACGCTTCACCGATGAAGCATTGGATGTCTCAAATGTTAGCAACACCATCTTAGCTGACATACTTACTCAAGGACTCCGGGCGGGCGAATTCTTTCGATACCTCGTGGGAAATCATATTACGGATATGACTGAACTCATGCAACAGGCAGAAACCTACATCCTAATAGAGGAAGCCGAAGGTACGAAGAGGCCTATGGAAAATGACGAACCTCACGAGCACACCGAGCAGGATATGAAAGTTAGAGAAAAAAACAAAGAAAGGAAGTCGCCCCAACATAAAGACGAGGGCGGTACGGTCAAGAAGTTTCTCCGGCCCGTGCCCCTGCCCCCGATGACCGTGGCCCCCATAGAGATACTTAACATGATGAGGGGCAATGAAGAGTTAAGCTAGCCCAGGCGAGCCAGGTTTCCTGATACAGAAAAAAAACACGGGTAAGTATTGTAAATTCCATAAAACATATGGGCATGCTACTGAGGAATGCACTACTCTACAAAGGGAAATCATTCGCCTCTTAGAGGCTAGATATTTGAAAAACTATCTAAAGGTGGACAATCTAGAAGAGCCTAAGCAGAATGTATGGAAGATACCACGAGAGGAAAAAGAAGAAGAGGAAGAGGTGACCCCTAATCGGAAGTCACGAGAAAAGACCACGGGGCAATGGAATCTACCTCTTCCCCCCGAGGCCTATGAAGATAACGCCTCGTCGGGACGGACTATGAACATGATAGAGGGAAGAGACCTTTCAATAACACCCCAAGGCCAAAAGAAGAAGTACTAGAAAGAAGCAAGGCGGGTTGAGCAAGGTCTCTCCGTATGTTCCGTACAAGGATCAAAACTGCCTAGTATCACGTTTGGACTGGAGGACTTGGAGGGTGTGTTATATCCCCACGAACACCCTTTAGTAATTGAGGCCGTCATTCAGGGATTCAAAATCCAAAGAATCCTTATCGACACGGTGGACGTCTTGTTCCTACCTACGTACCTTGTCATGGGATTGAGGAAGGAGCAACTGGAAATAGCTGAAGTTCCCCTCGTAGGTTTCTCAGGAGAAGCTTCCAACACCCTCAGAACTGTAATCCTTCCAATGTCATGGGGAGAAGGAGCCCTTCGAAGAACAGAACCCACCAAATTCTGGGTGGTGGAGGCCTCATCACGAATGTACAACGCCATATGCGGAAGGCCGTCTATCCGAGCTTTCGAAGCCATCCCCTCCATCTTAAGGTGAAATTTCCCACCTTCTCAGGTGTCGGAGAAGCCCGAGGAAGCCAATCTAAGGCTAGAGAATGCCGCATGCATGCTATTCCCTCGGACGAAGGCGAACTCACCCTCGAGAATAACAAACAACGCAAAGCAGAAGAGGCCCGGGTTCAACCAGTAGAAGAATTAAAGATGGTGGAATTAGTAGAAGGAAGTCCCGAGAAGGTGATTAAGATGGGTACCAATATGGAACCAGCGATAGAAGCTGAACTAACTTCTATCCTCAAGCAATTTCATCACCTCTTTGCCTGAGAAAGAGGACCACCCGGACGAATCAGCGGCAAGGTATGTCAACACTTTCTTAATGTGAAGCCCAGGGTTAAACCGATCCAACAAAAAAAGAAAAAAATGGGACCCGAGCGCAACAAAATCATTCGGTCGGAGATACAACGACTCCTTAGCCTGAACCAAATTAGGGAAGTCATATACCCCGAATGGCTGGCTAATGTAGTATTAGTCCCCAAACATGGAGGGAGATGGCAGATGTGTGTGGACTTTACCAACCTCAACGAAGCCTGTCCGAAAGATTGCTACCCCTTGCCTAGTATAGATCAACTAGTTAATTCTACCGCTGGATGCGCGTTGTTGTCAACCCTAGATGGAGATCAGGGATACAACCAAATCCCGATGGCTGCAATTGACCAGAACTAAACTAGCTTCATCATCGACGCATGCACCTTTTGCTACTTGGTAATGCCCTTCGGGCTCAAGAACACCGGAGCTACTTACCAAAGACCGGTAAGCCTTATATTCGCTGGACTCATCGTAAAATCGGTAAAAGTATATGTGGATGACATGGTGGTAAAAAGTGATACCGCAGAAGACCATCCCGAGGACCTACGGAAATCACTGATCATCATGGATAATTTTGGGATGAAAGTTAACCCTAGGAAATGCTCATTTGGCATTCGAGGAGGAAAGTTCTTAGGGTTCATGGTCACGGAGAAAGAGATAGAAGTCAACCACAAAAAGGCTGAAGCCATCGTAGGACTCCCCACTCCGAAGACAGTTAAAGATGTTCAAAAGCTAACAGGCAGAATGGCCTCCTTAAGCCGATTTGTTTCTAAGTCTGCAGAAAAAGAACTCCCATTTTTCAAGATACTCTAAAATGTTAAGGAATTCCAATGGACTCCCCCCCCCCCAATGCGAAGAAGCCCTCGGAGAACTAAAACGATATATGTTGAAACCACCCTTGCTGGTAAAACCATTACCCCAAGAAGAGCTCTTCGTATACCTGTCCGTTGGAGAAGAGGCCGTCAGTGTCGCGTTAGTCAAGGAACAGGATAGAAAACATCACCCCGTTTACTATATCAGCAAAACTCTCTTCAGAGCAGAAATCAGGTATACCTTGACGGAAAACTTCGTCTTAACTTTGGTTACTACGGCCCGTAAACCACGCCCCTATTTTCTCTCATACCCAATCATTGTGTTGACAAAACACCCCTTGCGGGCGATTCTCAATAAGCCCGAGTCATTGGGAATACTGATAAAATCGGTTGTAGAACTCACCAAATACGATATTTCCTACACTCCGATGCCCTCCATCAAAGCGCAAATCCTGGCGGACTTCGTAATGGAGCTAACAGGCATGCAGTCCAAAGAAAAAGAGCCTCTATGGCACGCCTATGTAGATGGCTCCTCTGTAAGCACGCACGGGGGAGCAGGAATAGTTTTTGTAAATCAAGAAATGGAAAATGAAAGGCTCCACTTCGCAGTCAAACTTGATTATCCCTTATCCAACAATGAAGCAGAGTACGAATCCCTACTCATTGGGATGAGACTTGCTCGGGAAGGTGGGATGAGAAGAATGCTCATTCATAGCGATTCACAATTAATCGTGCAACAAGTCAATGGCACGTACGAAGCCAAAGAAGAGAGAATGCAGGAATAACTTCAGACGATCCATCAAAGGCAAGAATGGTTTGATGAGTGTAAGATAGTCCAAATTCCTCGAAAAGAGAACCAAGAGGAGGACGCCTTGTCTAAAATGGCCACTCAAACAGCCACCATCCATACCCGAAGGATCACCCTACTCCATGTCAACGAATCTGAGAAGACCAAGGGCGAAGAAGTAAATGCCACTACGGATCCCCCATTCAGTTGGGTGACTCCGATCAAAGCCTACTTGCAGGATCCAGAAGGATACTCCAAGGACAAGGCCGTACAACGGATAATGTCCAAGAAAACCATTCGATACTTCCTCAAGGATGGAGTACTATTTCGAAGGACATATTCGTGCCCCCATGCCCGATGCCTAAATAAAGAAGAAGCCCAACTAGCTCTAGCAGAAACTCACGAGGGGACATGTGGAAGCCATACCAACGGCGAAAGCATGGTCGGACGCCTGATTCGGCAAGGTTATTACTGGCCCACGATGGCTAAGGATATCAAAATCCACGCCGAAAGGTGTAAATCATGCCAAGCTTACGCCCCTCGGATGGTGAACCCCGCAGCCCCGTGGGAACCCCATTTGACCCCTTGTATGTTCTCCAAATGGGGCATAGATATAGTGGGCCCACTCATCCCTGACGCCGGCCAAAAGAAATTCCTACTCGTAGCGGTTGACTACTTCACCAAATGGGTAGAGGCGGAACCCCTAGCCCGAGTCACCGCTGGCGCCATCGTCAACTTTCTATGGAGGAATATCATGTGCCGCTTTGGCATTCCTCGGAACCTAGTGAGTGATAACGGTCTGCAATTCACGAACCAAGAATTAGAAAAGTGGTGTGACCACTGGGAAATCAAACACCGCTTTGCCTCAGTGGGATACCCCCAAGCAAACGGACAAGTAGAAAGAACCAACCGAACCCTCCTGAAGAACATGAAGGCTCGACTCGACTGGCATAAGGTCAAGTGGGTTGAAGAAATACCTGGCATATTGTGGGCCTATCGGACCACGCAAAGCACCACCACATGCGAAACTCCTTTCAGCCTGACCTACGGTTGTGAAGTGGTCCTGCCCTCGGAAGTCTCCATAGAGAGCTGACGATTCCGAGAATACGAGGAAGTTGCCAACAACTCCAAACTAGCCCTGGCTCTTGATCTCCTCGATGAAAGGAGGGCACGAGCCGCCATTCGGATTGAAGAGTACAAGGCCCGGATGTCACGATACTACAACGCTAAGGTAAAACCTAGAGCTTTTCAAGTTGGATATTCAGTGGTGAAACGGGTCGGAGCTTCCAAGAACATAGGCAAGCTTGATCCCCAATGGGAAGGACCCTACAAGATAGCGGGAATCGTCGAACCCGCAACCTATCTTCTCGCCAACTCCGAAGGCGCATTGCTCCACAACACATGGAACTCACTCAATCTTAGGAAATACTATGCTTGATGTAATGCAACAGTTTGTACCTAAATAAAAAAGTTGTTTATATATAGATGGTTCCCTTACAATATAAAAAAGATATAAGGTTAACCGACAAAATGATGACTCTATATGTAAGTCATCTTAGCAACCTAACCCAAGGGACCATTTGATACAAACAACGAAGCCCCCCACGTTATAGGTATGTCGGACCATATCCTATACAAAGGCCCTTATACCAACAATGAAAACCCTTATACAAACTAAGCGCCCCCATTGGACTCTTTCGTTCCATAATTATACGACGGCATTGCTCCACGGAAAAACTAAGGGGGTCATCTAGTGATACCGCTCTGAAAAATGCATGGGTCGGCAGACGGGCGAGACAGAATGAGCCCGGATCTTCCGTCGGGGAAACCTCGGAAAATACCTGGCGAAGGCTCAGCTCGGGAACAGCCAAACCCGAAGAAAACTCTGGCAAAGCTTGCACGGCATCCCGGCACAACCGATACCCAATGTGGACTAAGTCACGCATCTTCTGGTGCAAGGAATCACGAAGAAGTGACGAGCCAGCAATGTCCAAAACAGCCTGGACTCGGGCCACAACCAAAGCCACCCCTTGACTACGGGTCATCTCCAACACCTTCTGGTTAACTGCGTCTCGCTCCCTCGTGACACGAAACAGTTGCTCATCGGAGGAACGGATCTGGTCCCTCAGCTCCCCCAATCTTTCATCCAAACCCAACACCCGGGCTCTCTCTAACATTAAACGGCGCTCCAAGTCCCACGACTTGTCCTGCCCAGACTGCAAGATCCCATTGTGAATCTCTTGAATAGTTTCACGGTCCACCTTCAATTGGGCAATCTCCTCTTGTGCCTCTAGTAAACTTTGCTCCAATTCATCTCTACGACGGTAAACTAAATCAGTGTCCGAAGAGGATTCCCGCCTAGATCCAATGGCGTTCAACACCATGTAGATCTGCAAAAGCCAAGTTCATTGCTACGAGGAACACTTAAAGGTCAGTATTAAACAGAATAAATCACTACCATACCTCGCACAAATCCTTGCAGGCTAAATCTTGAAGACTAGACAAGGGCAAAGTCTTCATCAACTCGCAATCGGTCGCATTCAGCAGACCACTCAAGTAATTACGGCAAAAACTAACAGCTGAAGAGGCCTGGGGAAATAAACTACCTCCCCTGAGGGGCGGAAACTCCCCTTGAGGAGGGTTTTTCCGTGAGTGGTGGCGCAGAAACCCGATCAAGACTCCCTCCGAGGAGCCGAGAACTACCAGCGACCGGAGAAAGGGAACCCTCCTCAACTAAATGCACAAGGCTCCTATCCCCTCGAGGAGGAGAACAAGGCGCCAATGGCGGCATCGGAAGATTTATTTGAGCAAGTACAACAATCGGATCTTCTACAATCGGGGCCAAAAAGTCAACTGGGGGGCTGCCACAGGAGAAGCCCCCAAATCCCTCACCTCTGAAGGGCTTGTTAACGCCTCAAAACTCAAGTAGTCGGAACTTCCATCCTCCGACAACGCATACCCTCCATTCACAACCTCTCATAGAAAAGCCCTATCAAAAGGCCTGATAGCAAATGCTTCCATCTCCGAACCTATCAAGAAGTAAAAGATACAATAAGTTTGAAGGCTTCAAAAACAGATACGAGCAAAAGGCAAAGAGAAGAACTTACGAAAAAAGAAGTTACTGTAAAGAGGCTGATGGGGGAGATTAAAAATCTCCGCCCCCTCTTGCAAGCCAACCCTAATAAGAATCTCAGGAAACTCTAACAAACTGTTTATGTCATACGACCCCGAGAATAGGCCAGTACCGGACAGCACCTCCCATTCCCTCCTCAAAGTCGCATCGTTGGGAGTGGTGTAACCCAAACCCCATTGGAGTGGTACCCCCCATAATCTAGCTGACAAGCCCCTAGGACGGACAAAGAAAAACCCTCTACCAGGGGGCAATTGGACACATGAACAAAGGTCTTACTCTTTTCCCGATGGGCTAGGCTAAAGAAGGGAGGACCACCCGAGCAGGGGCGTAAAGAAAATATGGCCCCTATCCGAAAGGAGACATTGGCAAATTCAAAAGCTCATAACACAAAATATATCCAACCAGATAGCTGTAGGAGTTGGGTGTTAACTGACTCGGGCATATTTGCCAGTATTGAAAAAGATTTTGAAGAAAGGGGTGGAAGAACACCCGCATCCCGCACCTCATCTGCTCTCGATAAACAGTAAGATAACCCGAGAGGGGATCATAAGCCCTCTGCTCAGGATGTAGTATTACTATATCATACTTATCAAAATCCAGATTACATTCAGCAAAGAGAGTCATAACAGACCCAACATATTCATTACCGACGGCGGAACCAACGCTTCCTCGTCCCAATAATCTCAATGTCTCCAGTGGAAGCACATCAAACACTAAGGACTCATCACTTAGAAAATAGGACTCTCGGCTCATAAAAACTTCACGAATATGATTCATCCGATGGGGATTTACATGCAAATGCCTAGACGCTGCCCTCGCCGGAGTACCACCCCCACGGAGCCTATCCCCTGGCCCTACAGCGGAACTCTCCGAAGAAGTGTGACGAACTCCTAGAAGCAGGGAAGGATTCCGAGCGGAATTCCGCGGAGAGTATCGTGGAGAAACTGAACCGCCTTTCTTATAAAATGGAGGCATCATCGTGATAAGGTAAGTAACTTACTCTTTCGTAATTAATCTCACTAGAACAACGAGCAAGGTATGGAGTTATAAAGAATCAAATACTGCAACTAAGAAAGGTAAAATTTTGAAGTGAGTACAACAATATTCACTAAGCACACACACACACACACACATATATATATATATATATATATATATATATAATTCTGCTCATTTTCATTAAACAATATGAATAAAAGCATGAGCTGCCCAAGCTATTTAATTACTAAGGCTACGTGTCTAGTAATAATCCTATTAAGGATGGTGAAATCTCATGCATAGAGACACGTCCTGCTAAGGTTTTACTTGGCCAGCAAGAATTAGTCTTAATTATTTAAAAATGTTAATGAAAGGGTCACACCATGATAGATGCTAAGTATTTACTATTACTCACAAGCGAAAAAGACAAAAGAGAGAAAGAGACAAATTGAGCAAAAAAGAAAAAAAGGATAATTTCTCATTACTTAGGAGCCGAGAAGTCCTCAGAAAGCAAAGTACATTTGCAAAAAATAACAACTAAAGCGTGAAATCATAAAAATTACAATAAAGACAGAAAAGAAATCCTAAGCTAAACTCCGGTCGTCAGAAGGGAAGGGGCGGAGGTCGTAGAAGTGCCCTCCTCGAAAGGAGCAGCGGTGAAAGATGGCCGAGCAGGAGCTGAGAGAACTCCCCCGGAACCGCTAGTCCTCGCACTCCAACTCCTCGCTGAGGGGGTTGGGGAACCCCGGGGAGATAACAGGTTGTCGAATGTCTCCAAAACGGAGTGAACCTCCTCGGAAGAAGGCTTCTTCAGCTTGGAAACATCAAATGTCCTAGTGAAGTCGATTTCCGGCCGCACCACCCCTCGTGCCACCTTTACGCACTCCAAGTAGCCCCATAGCCTATGCCCAAGAGCATCCCTCGCGTGTTGCCTATCGGAAAGCTCAGTGTACTGCCGCTCCGCCTCTGCCACAGCATGCAAGACAACAACCTCTACCTTCTTCTATACCTCATTGGGAGGTACGGATTCAGCCAAATGTTTCTCGGCTGACTCGTCCCGATCAGTGAGCTGACTCAACAACCCTTGGAGCTCTCTCTCCCTTACCAGTCCCTCTGTATTCTCCCCCTCAAGAGCTGCAATCTGAGCCCTAAGAGCCTCCTCGGACACTTCCCTCTCCCTCTCCAAAACAACAATTCGGGCCTTGGAAGCCTTTTTGGACGCCTCCACCCGCTCGTACGCGGAACATGCCCGCTCCATCATGAGGCGCAAAACCTCTTTCTCCTTCTGATCCTCCTGCCAACGAAATTTGTAATCAGAGATACTCGTACGGAGCACCTCTTCCATCACCCTGCTCTCTTTATCCTTAGACAGGAGGGGTGCCAATTGCGCTTGGAGTGCTTCCACCTCATCCACATCCTTTAGCCCACGCTGCTCCACGGCGGCGACGACCTCTTTAGTCTTCCCTATCTACAAAATGAGAAGAAAAGGAAAAAGCTATAAGGGCCCGAGCATATAACACAAGTAAATAAATACGAATAAAAGAAAGGTTGAAACTTACCATAAGCCCCATCTAGATAAGACTAGTGTACAGAAACTGGAACCCCTCGGCAGATGTGGAATTGGAGGAGGCGAAGAACTGGAGAATCTCCCGATAAGCATCCCCCACAGTCCAACACGAGGGCTGCTCCTCCGGTCCACGTGGAGGTATGGGCATCTGAAAGGTATGCCCCCTCGGAGAAAAGGTCACCGGAACATGAACAGTCGGAGGAAAGGTCGCCGCACTCAAAGTAGTAGTGGTCGCCTCCATGAATAAGGCCTGAGGAGCCCCAGTGGTGGCCAAAGGACCAACCCTTCCCAAAATCGAGCTTAAAAGCTCCTTCTGCATGGCCAGATCATCGGGTTGCACGTCCGACACCTCTAAAACCTCCTCAGAGTCGCCTAATGATAACCTCGAGTGAGAACGTAGGAGTTGCGCTAATAATGTGTTTCTTGCAAGGATATAGAAGATAAATTAGAGAAGATATTCTATGATAAAGTAATTCAAACAAAAGCAGCTAGAAGAATAGCTAATTACCTGGCAAGGAAGCATCCTCCTCTTATACCATCAGAGATTTCCCCTTGTCTACGCCAACAGAAAAAATGATACACTGCTTGAGTACTAGAGATACTCTACTAAAAATTAAAAAGAAAAATTACCAGGAACTGACTTCTCCTCGTGAGAAGGGGACAAAGAATGATCCTCCGAGGAGATATCCACCACCTCGTGTGAAGCCATCCCCACTTCCTCTTCAGTAGCCCCCGGAGGTGGACTCTTCTCCACAGAACGGCCTCCCTCTGGCATGAACTCATCCCTAGAAGTCCTCGGAGAAACCCAAGCCATCGAACCTTGACCCGTTACCGGGATCATAGCAACACGCGGTCAAAACTAGCCATAGGAACGGTTATGATAGCTCCATCATCCCCAATAATGAAGGGAGTATGGTCCACCGCCTTCTCGTGCCTCGACGGGTGCATGCCTTCATTATCAGGAGTGTTAACCTCCTCGTAAACAGAATCCCCTCCTCAGGGACCTCGGATGTATCACTCGATGACTAGGCTGAAGAAGATGCCTGAGCCCTGAAACTTAACCGACCACCCTTGGCCGGAACCCCCTGCCCCGATAACCGCTGCCATAATTGACGGTTCCGAGGGACCCTTACTCGAGAAATAGTGCGACAAAACTCCCCTTGTGTCACGCATAAACACCATTAGATTGGAAAAAATTACATTCACGCAATAAGGGCATAAAAATGTCATAAAAGAAAAGGAAAGAGACAACTTACTCAGGACTGTCAACTCATCGGAAAGAAGAGAGAGCGGCTCGCGGATGGCGTCATCGAAAAACACCACCATATGCAACCCCGACACCATGTACAGCTTATTAAAATCTTTCGACTACATCAGAGACTTCTGAAGAATCACGGGGGCAAAAGTCATCCCCGGATCCAGAGGAGGCGTCAGAGCCTTGACCAACTTGGTATCCATCCTCCACACAAAAGGCACGTCCCACTCGCCCCCCACGGGCTTCACGAAAACATACTTGTCTTTACAGGTACTGTGGGAGCTGAGTGTCTCGTCTAAAATCTTCCTCGTAAGGTTTTTTGCGCTGTCCCTGTGTCGGAAGTGATAAAAGGGCCCACCTCCCGCCGCCACGATGTCAAAAATGGAGAAAAACATGTCCAGCGTACATCTAATCTGCTTAACCTGGCACCAAAATACGATGATACACAACCCTGCGAAGCTATTCGGAGTGATCTGGCTTGGGCAAACGTTGCATGCGCTAAAAACTTCGCTAAAATGGGGGCATAAAGGACCTCCACCCAAACTTCATCTGGGCGAAATACACCGTAAGATAGCCATCGGGGGGAGAATTAGCCCTTTCATCACCCTTCGGAATTTGCAAAGTCATGTGTTTCTGACACGCCCCCAACGTCTCGAATAAAGACGACACTTAACTCCGAGTAGCGGTGCTCGCCGTCTTCAGAACCGTCAGAAGGTTTCGGTTCTCGGACTTTGAAACCCTAACCTTATTAGAAGAGGTAGCATCCCCCTCCTCCCCCACGGAACCGCTCACCTTCCACTTACGAGTACTGAGAGCGGGACCCCCCATGGCGGCGCCACCAGAAATTGCCGGTGAATCAACGGCGAAAGTGAAGGCCACCGCCCCCGAAGCGGACACGGTGGTGGTGAGATCTGTAGCTGCAGAAGATGCCATCGTATTTGAGGAGAAAAATTAAAAGTATTTGCGATGAAATTTGAAAAAAGACTTGCGAAATTGAAAGAGAGAATAGAGAGTTCTTTGCTCGGTAAAGTTTGCTGAAAAATTTGAAAGATGAAGAATGATGAAGCAGGGTACGGACACTCCTATTTATAGGCCAAACCGTTGAGCATGTGCCCCGCCTTCCACGCCCCACGTTGCCCACTCAGAGGACACGTGTCCCCTTACGCGCTAGCCGTTGGAGAAAATCAACGGACGGGTGATGAAGGCGCCTTCAATCCAACGGTTAGAAAAGGGAGTCGTTACAAATTGGACCGTTGTTTGAGCCGTTACTCCCAGGGGCTAAAAGGTAATTTCCATACATGATTTTTATAGTATATATTTATAATACCCCCGGGAAATTACTGAAAAAAAAAAAGAAAAAAGATGGGGAAATTTCCCTAACCCTCGGAAAGTTGCTAAAAAATAAAATTGACGAAGAAAAAATAAAAGAAAGCCCCTCAGTTTACAAAAACCAAAAAATAAAATTTCCCTCGCTTATACGATGGCGATTGAAATTTGGGGGGGCTAGTGTTAACCATGAAAAATAAAATACGAGATTAAAGAGAATATTAGTCCTAAACATAGGAATTAATATATGGACAATACTATTGTCACGAGTACTTCCGAAGAGATGTACCCACTCCCGATGAGGAGGCCCATCAGATGTTACCACACCCCTCGGTCATTGACTCGAAGCGGTATGAAGGAACACTCTAGAAGGTACCAAGGCGTCCCTTGGAAAGTCAATGATGAATAAAGAAAAGATATCAACACGGCATTGGAAAAAGAGTAAATTCCGATGGATCCGCCGACTTTGATATCCATGAATGCGCCAAGAGGGACCACGACGGACCCCGAGTCCCAGAATCTCACGAGAACACTTCTTTGTTGAACACTCCTCAACTTAAAACTGCCCTCGGAACAACACTCCGGAGACCAAATCTGAAGAGCAATGCTAGATCTAAATATAGGAGCCACTGAAAGGCACACTACGAGGACTTGGACATGAAAAAACTACTCCCCGAGGACAAAAGAGCCCTCGGAGTCCAAGTCACGGGCGGAAATACCCCTCGGAGAGCATATCCAGAAACTACTACACCCGGAGGAACCCTTATTGGAACAACGACACTCCCAGAAGAACGTCCTAACTTGCCCATCAAGTCACTATCAAATATAGGACCCCTCAGAGAATAGAGTCTGGAAGAGCAACCCATCGGAGATCCGAAGAGCTATCGGAAGAAGTAAAGATCATCCTAGTCAGCGCTTAGTAGATGAAAGATATATCTTATCTTATCTCCTTATCCATATTTCAACACCTGTAAATCATCTAAACATGCACACTGACACCTGCCCCTAAAAGAAACTCTATATAAGGGGAGGTAGTCTCATAGTTAAAAGGAGGCTAATACTTTTACACACAATTATACACAAGAAACTTGAGGGTGAAGTTCAGGGAATAAAGAAAATAATATTCTCGTATCTTTGTTCTCTTTTATAATACCATCACTTTTTGAGTCATGGACAGGGCGTTCCAACCCTATATAATTCAATTAAATGGGTTATAATTTTAAACCTGTTAACATTGCGGAAATAATATTTTGTGTAGAACATCTCCCCCGCTTCCACGCGGTTTCGATGATGGTGACGTTGTTTTAAAAATACAAAGTTATTACATGGAAAGTTTAATTTAAGTTCCAAGAGATTTTTGCAAAAATATGAAGAACTCCTTCAAAGTGTTCTTTATATTTGCCAAAATCTCCTTGAATTAAAAGTAAATTTTTCGTGTCATGGCTTTAAATTTTGCGATACCGTCACGATCGTCGAAACTTTCTCGACAATGAGAAGATTAGGTACATCTATTAAAAAAAATTGGCAGAAATATTTCGGCAACCCGTCGCTTTGTCGCCGCCGATTACCAGAAAAAATTTGCTAATTTTTTTCCAAATAGACTCTTCCGCTTGTTGAGATGGTTCTAATGGTGGTGAGGGTATCTCAAAATTCAAAGTCATTATATGGGAAGTTTAATTTTAACTCAAGAAATTTTCGCAAATATGAATAACACTTTGAAGGTGTTTTTCATATTTTTCGGAAAGCTCTTGAACTTAAATCAATTTTTTCGTATAATGGCCTTGAATTTTGAAACACCGCCACCATCGAAACCGTCTCGACGAGGGGAAGAATATGTTAAAAATAATTTTTCCTGCGATTTTTGGTCGAAAAACTCCCAGAAAATAGCAATGGGGCTGATCGCACGAATGACAATAATTTGTACTTCACTGATGCTAAAAAAAAGTTCTGATCCTGAATCCATAGAGTTGATATAGTTTGAGAGACGATTAACCATATAGAAAAGAATATTGGTTTACAAACAACACGAATAGATTATAGCATGCCATTCCACCCATAAATGTAGTTTAGAACGAACGTCGTATTTTAAAAGCGCATAACAAATAATTTGGTAAATCAATCATTGAGTTATAAGTTAACTTGGCGATCTCATCTTAATTAAAACTCAAGCTAAAATGATAGACATCTATTATCTATACAATTTGATGATGCATAATCCTACCCGCCCTCGAGATTAGGCAAAATTGGTACCCCACAAAAACGACCAAAGGAAGGAAAAAGGTACCCCTGGGTCAGAACCCACTAACACATCGCTGAGGGTAAACAGTCTAGATAAAAAGACCCGGGTACGCCGCACCTTACCATCCAGAGTCACTTGCATTCTGAACAAAGCCACGAGAGCCCCGCACCTCGGGTCAATAAACGGCCCACCAACGAGCTAACTCCACCATCTGGATCTCACAGGACCCCCGGGTGGTAGCACACAACACTTAGCCCAAAGATTTTTTGAGAAAAGAAAGAAGTACAAAACAATAAGGGAATGAATGAATACAAGGAAAGGTCATAAGAAGAAAACCTCTCATCCATGACCTCAGCATAATAAACACGGAGATAGGCGCTGCTCAGATGATCTCACAGCTACTCGAAAGGAGTACGACTCAAAGAAACCCTCTCAAACCACACGAAGATGAACGCAACTCGGGGATTCTACAGCCGAAAGATCGAAAACAAGCACGACCATGGTACGACCCGACTCAAAGGGAGTGCCAAGTACCCACGTTAAAGGCAGCTCCTAACCACCCACCATAATAACAAAAGACCTCGCCTTATTGGTTCAATGACTGCCATTGGGGCAGTAGGTGGTAAACCTTACCGGCCCCTTTCGTGCCCAGCACGGTTATTGGAGCTGTGTCAGCTCGCCCTCATTGGCTCAGAAAGCCCTTCAAGACGATTGGAGCATAAATATTCATTATCTGGTCATAAGAATTCAGTCAAGCTCACATTATTGGGCATCACTCACCGACCGACCCTCATTGGCGCAGAAGACCCTCTACAGCATTGGTCGTCGCCACCACCCGAAATTATGAGGGAAGACCAACCCTCATTAGACAGAAGACCTTTGGACCATCACTATAAATAACACCTCACTCAGCATCAAATGCACAAGTAAACTCTCGCCAAATTCATTATACGCATCTTTGTACTTAGAAAAATATTGAAAAAGGTACTCTCTATAACGGGTAAAGATATCCCCCACAGACGACCTCCCCCCCCCCCCCCCCCTTGTAATTCACTTTAATCCCTTAATAAAATCATATTGCTTCCTTTTTCAAACTCGGGATAGGCGTTCCGAACAATATCACTGATAATATCTCTGAAACCCCCCGTTTTATCGGACCTCGAGCGAAATTGCATCACCACTATTATATAAAGAAAAACAAATTGTGACAACAAACTTTTAATTTTTGGTTTAGCCTTATAATTTAGTGATGGTACAATATTTTATTATTAAATTCCTAATCTAGCCTTACAA
The DNA here is from genome assembly GCA_948329865.1 of Linaria vulgaris. Taxonomy (NCBI): domain Eukaryota; kingdom Viridiplantae; phylum Streptophyta; class Magnoliopsida; order Lamiales; family Plantaginaceae; genus Linaria; species Linaria vulgaris. The sequence goes on from OX415252.1 coordinate 81,047,051, forward strand.
TTTAAGTAGATACTTTAACTAAAATAATTATGGTGATTGGTGGTTTAGTTTTCCAAAATTTGAAACTTTCTATATGAATTTTTTATCCTTATAGAGTTAATCTATATCCCCATAAGTTATTTTCTTCACTATGCAAATAGAAAAAATCTAATCACGCGGAAATCGTATGGCAGCGTTTCTAGTATTTTATATATGAGTTATGTCCTCCAAAATGACTTAGTTACGTAGATGTTTTTTTTATTATTATTGGTAGAAACTTATTAAATCATAAAAGTATATTTAACTTACGATTTAATTAACTTCAAAGATTAATTTCTTCACCGAATACAGATTCTGAAACTTCGGCTTTTGCATGCAACTCAAGTTTATTAACTAGGCGTCTTTCAAATACAACTCATGTGTCATATACACAGTCCATATGTATTACCACATCGAGATTGAAATAAATAACATTAAAGAGAAAAATGCTTATAATTTGTTGTTATTTCGTCTGGGTTACAAGATAATAGAAATACAAAATAAGCGGATCTGAAATATACAAAATACTAATCTATTACAAGGGATCGGCTAGCTTTGTCTGGAACACCAATTACACGGTACGGAAGCCTAAAATGACTAAAATAACCATTGAGATTCGAATCTCAGAACTGTCGAACAAAGGTGATTTGATGCTGAAATAATTATCAAATCCCATGACAATCGAACGGTGCTGGATTCGATACCGAAAACTCTCGTATAGGAACACTGGTGGAATAACGATAGAACATGGGAGTTGGCCGATCGAATGTAGAACTCTCGAGAAATAACTATCGAACGGTTGATTTGATGATTGTAGAGTTGGTGAATAGTAATTAATGATCTGGTGTGAATCTTGGGATCCATGGTATTTATAGACCTCTGAATTTAGGCACGTTCTGTAAAAGGTAATAACAATCGAATGGGAGCGTTCGATTGATCGGAAAGTATCGAAGCGCCTTGGGTTCGATACTTTTCTGTTTGGGATGTTAATGGAGAGGACCAACCTAGTTCGTTGTTGGGCCACCTAAATTACCCCCAAATAGTCCCTCGAATTTGGGACTCGTTCTTGATTCAAGAGCGGGTGTCAAATATAAGAATTGCATGTTAATGTTGTTGCAGAGAAAGGTCTTTGCTTCAAAATATGTCCCTCATTTGGGAGCCAGTCTTTGATTCAAGAGCGGGTGCCAAATTTAAGAATTTTCTGCTAATGCTCTTGTAGAGAAAGGTCTTTGCTTCAAAATATGCCCCTTGTTTGGGAGCCGTAATTTGAATGATCGGGTGCCAAATAATAATATTTAGCTTCAGAAGATGTTCCCCATTTGGGAGCCGTAATCCAAAGGATCTGGTGCCAAATAATAATATTAGGCTTCAAAATATGCCCCCCATTTGAGAGTCGTAATCTAAAGGATCGCGTGCCAAATAATAATACTCGGTTTGAAAATATCTCTCCCATTTGGGAGCCGTAATCCAAAGGATCAGGTGCCAAAAACAAAAGGCCATTGCTTCAAAGTATGCCCCTCCCTTTTGGGAGTCGTAATCTGAAGGATCAAGTGCCAAAAAATAATATTCGGCTTAAAAATATGCCCCCAATTTGAGAGCCGTAATCCAAAGGATAGGGTGCCAAATAATAATAAGCTTCAAAATATGTCCCTCATTTGGGAGTCATCGTTGACTTTTAATTCTCCATGCAATAACAAATTCAGGTATCCAGGTACATATAGTATCGTGGTGTAATTTGAACTTTTAATAGAATTGAATGGTATTTGATTCGACTGTTTTGGACAATGTTGAATTCTGAATGTGGTGATTGATTTGGAGAAAATCGAATCATGGGTGATTTGATTGTTATGCGCAGTTCCGAATCCCAGTGATTCGAGCATTGTTGGTCGTATCGAACTAGACCACAAGGCTATAATGGAGGACTAAATCAAGAGACAAATGGAAGAAACGACAAGTGATTTGGGCAAAGAACGAAGGAAGAAGAGCCAAAACACCAAAAGCTATTCAACGAGGAGAATTCGAATGAAGCCATTGATTCAAACACATGGCAACATAGACTCATGAATGATCAAAGATCGTGCTACATACCATGGAAAATCTAAGGAAGTCAATGTGTCAACCCAACAAACATATCTTAATTTCGACATTCAGAGAAGACGTTATAAGAAGAATCGTGGAGTCTCACAGAGCATAACACCGCAGCGTAGCCCGGCACGTAGAACACTGCACATAGCACGCGCCGGCATAATGTACCATGGCTGAAGCCCCGACGCATGGGTTGCGAGTCTATGGGCCCAAATTAGCGTCCTTAACCTATTTAATGTCTGACCCTGATGTTTAGCATATAAGGACACTAGGGCTACGAATTTGGAGACATCTCACAGCATTCTTCACCCGTTACCTAATACCACATGCCCTCAACATCCACAACACCTCGTGAGATCGTTGAGAAGAATATTCAAGTCAAGATTTAGCCGGAAGAAGCAAAGCAACGGAGATTGGGAGAGTATTCTTATCTTTTACTCTTCTACTATGATGTTCTATTTCATCTGTATTGTTGAACTTATTTTTGTTATGTGCTAATCTTCTTTGTATTTGAAGAAGGGAGTAATGACTATTTATGCACATTGAACCTCTAATTATGAATGAATGTTGGGTTTTATGAGTTTAGATGTGATTCGTTTTATATTCCACATGTTTGATTTATACACTTGATGAGCGCTAACGTGCCTCGTGAATAAATTGCATGTTTGATTTATGTGCCAGAAGTAGGCTAAAGCAACTCACGCATAAGCTAGATCACACGAATCCATGTCTTTGTTTTTATCAATATAGGTAACACTTGAGAAGGTTGAATTGGTTACCAAACTTTAATTCTTTTAGATTGATCGCACTTAGGTCGTTGGATCTTTAGAGAGAGGCAAGGAGATTGTAGATGTAATTATTGTTGCATCTCGAATTCCGGTAATTCATTGAATACATGAACTTAGAATGATGAAACTATCTGTGGGAAAATGGTGGTTTGTCTATGAATCACAGATTAAATAGTTATGAAACCAACTTCAATTACAAATTCATTAATCTTATTAAATCCTTGTTATTTATTTGTTTTAGTAGTTATAATAAAACATCTCTATTCAAATCTACTTTATTAATTATTTTACCATTGTCTATTAAGCAAACAATATAGTTACACGCTCCTTCTGGGACCGATACTTGGTCAGTATTACTTCACTTGTATACTTGCGAACATGTGTATTTGAATAATAAAAAGAGGAAATACGCATCAGGGTGCTTTGAAAAGTCAGAGTGCATCGCCGGCTAGATCCACAGAAGAACCCCCTCGTGGTTCTATGCATGTGAGGAAGTCAGGTAGTTTATTCACTGGGGTGCGGGTAACACGGTTGTTGAACCGGAGGATGCGTCTACCTAAAGCATTGTAAGGGTGTCTTCTCACGTGCACGTATCGTGTGTACGTGACATTCAGCATCATAGTAACTTTGAGAGGCGTCGAATTGTTGTGAGTCCTACTGCCGATGAGGGTAGGGTATGAGTTGGTTTTGGCGCACGTATTAGAATAATGGAGAATGCAGATGTTGTCTGATAAGAGGAGAATTATAGTGAATTAAGTACCTGTTTCTTACACTTTTGTACAATCTTTGTGGCAATGTTACTTGTTTCAGTGTCATTTCATTGTTTTTGACGTTTGAGTCGAGTGAGAGCAAAACGATGATTTTTTGGAGAATTTCAGCACTTTTTAGTAATAAAAGGGAATAGAGTTACGACGCTACCAACTGTGCTACTAAAGGAACCACGAAACAGAATGCAGGGCACGCAAGAGGGCGATTACACAAGTAAGCTGAAGAAACAAGGAGTCGCGCTCAACGGCGCATCGCGCGTCTGGCGCGCGATCAGTCAAATTTTGGGTTGATGCCAGAAATCCTAAAACGAAGCTCAAGACAGAAAAAAACTACAAAAAATGAGGCTACGTTCAATAGCTAGGGTGCCGATTTTCAAACAAAAAAAAATAAAAAAGCACCCCCAAAAAGAGTTAGAGAGAATTCTAGGGTTAGAGAAGAGCAGAAATTCTATCGTTCGTAGCACCACAGTCATAGTTGAAGGGGAAAGATGAACAAAAGGAGTCGGCAATCAGAGTAGAGGAAAGCAACAAGGAGATCGAGAGTTTAATCATTTCTTTTCCTTACTTGAATAATGTATGATGAATTGTTGTGAATTGAATATGACTATGAGTAGCTAATCTTCTCGGTATCAAATGGAGGATTTAATTGATCTCATATGGAGGCACCTTGAACTTATGTTTTGATTATCTTTATGAAAGTTTGTTTTGTTGGATATTATTTGTTGTTTATGCTACTTGGTTTATTTGATGCACGTGTTTCTCTGACAGCAAAGTAGTGATATTAAATAACCTTGTATTATGTTAAATTATGCATAGGGGGTTGTTAATGCAACACTAGTATAGTAGATCACGTAGATAAATCTTTACACCTTCAATCATTAACGTAGTTGGCAACACTAATTCACTTCTAAAACATTATATGGATCCTATGACATGCTGGACTTCTGGTGAGGAAAAAGTGTTTAACAGCCTGACATCATTAGGGATTAGATGGTTCTTTAGTACATCAAAAGGTGGCTAATTTCTACATCAACGGGAAAGCAAAACAACCCATAATAAATATAGTATTGCATAGGAATCATTGGTATTTTGTCTATGAAGTACATGTATCCATGATCAATGATATCCATCTCTTAGAGACCTTTTACGAAATCTGATTCACAATTTTAGATAGAAATTAATCAACTAATCAATCAATTAAATTATGCTCTAGGTAGTTAGATAGCTCAGTCTTAGTTCTTTAGAAATATCTCCAATTGCATTCTCTAGTTTGTTAATTGCATTTAAGCATTCTAGTTTAGATCTCTAGTTATTAGTTATTTATTTAAGCAATAGTTCCTAGTCATAGTTTAATTCTTCAACGATAAAATCAAAAAGAAAAGAAAACTGAGACATTGAGTGTTCAACAATATAATCGCTAAATTACAAAGATCTACTCTCTAGGGATTCGATACTTGGACAATAATCTTACTTTTCATTTTATTATTATTTGATTCATGCACTTGCGATATGGTGGGACTTAGGTGTAACAATTCTGTGCTGAAATTTATCCAACTCTATTTACACCTAATAAACGCCCCCATCAAGTTTTTGGCGCCGTTGTCGGGGAGTAACGGTATATTTGTTAGCGATCACTAATATTGTTGTTCTATGAGAAACACTTACTCTTGCATTATTATCTCAGGTACAGCAGTGTATGACACGAAGAGACACCGTGATACCACTACTTTTTGATCATGAGATAGAGAGAACCTATAGACGTAACCGAAAAGAGACAAGAAGTATGTCGAATACTGAAGATTTAGGAACTCCACCAAAAGAAACACCACAAGGGCAGAAGACTGAAAGAAACAATGATCAACTCTTGGGAGGAGAATATTTCATTCGACCATAAGACAAGAAGTCTTACTTACACTTGAAGGCACTGGATCATGTATTATTACAACTGAAGATCATGAACCAATCAAGTCAGCTATATTTTCCATGATCGGCCAAAATCAATTTGGGGGAGGAATTACTGAAGATCCAATGACACATCTCAAATACTTTATTGGGACATGTAAAGTATTTCAACTCGGATCTGATTCAGCAAATTGAAGTTATTTTTATTTTCCTTGAATGGAGTAGCTAAAAGATGGATGAATGAACTACCAAATAACGGCATCACAACGTGGGGACAAATGGCACAACCATTTCTTACAACAATTTTACCCACCGACAAAGACAAAAAATTGAGATAGTTAATTTTCGACAAATGGATGTGGAGTCATTATCTAAAGCATAGGAATGATTCAAACGCATGACGAAGCGGTGTCCATGACACAACTTCATAAACAAGGTTATACTCCAACAATTTTACTGCGGAGCTAAACACCGTGTGCAAAAACACATTAGAGGTTAGCTTAGTCGGGGATTCATGCAAAGGACCGACGAGGATGCATTTGCTTTATTAGAGACAATTGCATCGACCATCTCAAAGTAGAATATAGATCAAGGTCCAAGCAAGAGAACAATGGGGGCTCACGAGATCGACACTATCACTCAACTATTTGCACAAGTAGACGCCATTAGCACTAAACTGAAGCCTATGAATGCGAATTCACCAATCATGGTATGCAATAATTGTGGAGTAAACCACCCAACTAATGAATGCAAATAAGTAAATGTATCCATGCATGAAGAGGTTAACTATGCGGGAAACTACTCGAGACAAAACAATCCGTACTTGAACAGATACAATACAGGGACAAGAAATCACCCTAATTTTTCTTGGGGCGGTCAGCAAACTCAGAAACAACAAGGAGGTTTTCAGAAACCATTGGTTTCTCAACCAGTAGAGAAAAAGGTAAATATTGTGAAAACTTTGTATAACTATATGACGAAGATTGATGCAATGTTAGGACAAACAAAGGCGATATGTCAGAACACCGACAACTCAGTGAGGAACATTGAGAAACAACTTGGCCTAATTGCAAATCATTTAAGTACTCGACCTAATGAGACTTTGTCTAGCAACACATAGACTAATTCGAGGGAACAAGTCAACATGGTTTTAACTGAAGAAAATATTTTGAGCAAAGCCTCAGAGCCAGTGGTGAAGGAGAACTATCAACCAATTCCATATCGAGAACAATGACACTTGAGGAAGCAGTGGAACAAGTACCGGAAAATGCTAAATATTTGGGAGATACAAAGACACCCAAGAGGAAGATGGATGAGAGTGGGATTCATAAGATCTTTGCAATTCAAACAATTAAAGGACTACCAACAAAGCTTAAGAACCCAAGGAGTTTTACTATACCATGCACTATTAATGATGATTTACTTGAGCATTATGAATGTGAATTAGGTGCTAGTATAAGTCTCATGCCATATACTATCTATGAACGTCTGAAATTGCCTACTTTGCGAGCAACTGGTCTAACAATTCAACTTGCTTATAGAAGTATTAATTTTCCTAACTAGGTCATAGAAGATGTTATGGTTAAGATTGGTAAATTTACTTTTTCGACGAATTTTGTGGTTATTGATATAAGTGAAAAGTAAATTTTCTTTGATTTTGGGAAGACCATTCTTAGCAACTGCTAATGCTTTAATTGATGTGGGAGAGGGAGTTGTCACTTTAAAAGTTAACGGTGAGCATGTTACTTTTAAGGTTGAAAACAATGTGTATCCAAAAGAACCACCACTCAAAAAGCTAGATAAGGGAGAGAATTTGGAGCATCTACTTAACCATGATGGAGCGATTGAGACACCTTAGAATTAATAGTGTCGAGCTAGACGATGTAAAAACTAAGCGATGTTTGGGAGGCAGCCAAAAAGCTTTATGTTTTTCGAGTAATTTATTTTGTTGTTATTTAATTTTGCAACTTTGACTGTTTTGTAGTAGGAATCAAAATTTAGCACGAGGGAGTAGGGATTACACAAGACAAAGAGGAGTTGGATTTTTAAAAAAATCCAACAACAGCAATTTTTCAATCGAGGGGGAGGCACGATGTGACTGATAGCACGTTCTCATCGCGCGAACCTCTAGAAATTTTGGGCGATGCGGAAACTCCGCACTGTGATTGCTGGAAAAAGATAGTGAATGAATTGTGGACGCAGTCTGATCACGCGCCAGGCGCGCCATGGGGAGGCGCGATTGTTCTGATCGAGCGTCAAAGTCTGAACGTTCTATGTACACTAGCTGATATGGGAATAAGTTTCCTTACTTATTTACTACCTTTTATCTTTTACTCCGGGATTTTATATATTATCATGTTACCTAAATATATTTACTTTGTGAAGAGAATGTTTCCATTACTTTTAAATTACATATATGGTGGAATCCTAGTCTTTATATACCTAACTAGGTGATAGAAGATGTTATGGTTAAGATTGGTAAATTTACTTTTTCGATGGATTTTGTGGTTATTGATATGAGTGAAAAGTAAATTTTCTTTGATTTTGGGAAGATAGCAACTGCTAATGCTTTAATTGATGCGGGAGAGGGAGTTGTCACTTTAAAAGTTAACGGTGAGCATGATACTTTTAAGGTTGAAAAAAATGTGTATCCAAAAGAACCACCACTCAAAAAGCTAGATAAGGGAGAGAATTTGGAGCATCTACTTAACCATGATGGAGCGATTGAGACACCCTAGAATTAGTAGCGTCGAGCTAGACGATGTAAAAACTAAGCGATGTTTGGGAGGCAACCAAAAAGCTTTATGTTTTCCAGTAATTTATTTTGTCGTTATTTAATTTTGCAACTTTGACTGTTTTGTAGGAGGAATTAAAATTTAGCACGAGGGAGTAGGGATTACACAAGATAAAGAGGAGTTGGATTTTTAAAAAAATCCAACAACAGCAGTTTTTCAATCGAGGGTGAGGCGCGATGTGGCCGATAGCGCGTTCTCATCACGCGAACCTCAAGAAATTTCGGGGGATGCAGAAACTCCACATTGTGATCGCTGGAAAAGATAGCGAATGAATTGTGGACGCAATTTGATCGCGTGCCAGGCGTGCGATGGGGAGGCGCGATAGTTCTGATCGAGCGTCAAAGTTCGAACGTTCTATGTACACTAGCTGATACGGGAATAAGTTTCCTTACTTATTTACTACCTTTTATCTTTTACTCCGGGATTTTATATATTATCATGTACACCTAAATATATTTATTTGAAAAAAGTGCAAAACTAGACCCAACCTATAGGCCTTTTTGCGAAACTATACCCAACATTTGAAAAGTTGCAAAACTATACCTAACCTTTGCATTCTGTTCGAAACTAGACCTAACGTTTAATTCCGGTCAATTTTTAAATTTTTCAGGGGCAAAATCGGTTCTACACTTTTAATTTATATAAAAAAAAAAGAAAAAAATCATTATTTATTATTGAAAAAGAAAAAAAAAGAAAGAAAAAGAAAAACCTCCCCACCCTACCCCGACCCACCCCCACCCCCGCCCCCCACCATCCCCGACCACCCCCTACCCCGCCCCCACCCCGTCGCGTCCAGAATCGCGGCGGCGTCGATTTGACCCCCACCCCACTACCTTCCACTTTCACCATCGCAAAGATCCACGTTGAAGCACCAGCAGACTCTCACCTCCGCCGCCGCCTCGAAGCTCAGCCTCCTTTCCTTTCTCCGATTCCGACGATGGAAGTAGTGGTGGCGGCGTCGGCCTCTATCCCTTTCTCAATCATATCGCTACTCTCCCCGACTCCTTCTCCTCGGAGCTCTGAATCGCCGCCTCAAAGCTCAACCTCCTCTCCTTTCTCCGATTCCGATGATGGAAGCAGTGGTGGCGGCGTCGGATTTTGGGGGGTGGTGGTGGGGGCTGGTGATTCTGGTGATTCTGTCGGGTGGGGGTGGGGGTGGGACGCTGGTGGTCCGATCTGGTGGGGGGGGGGAGGGGGGCTTGTTTTTCGATCTGGTGGGGGTGGGGGTGGGGCTGGTGAGGAAGATGAAGCTTTTAATTTTTTTTTTTGTTTTTGTTTTTTTTTTTATTTTAATAATAAAAAAAAGATATATTTTAAATTTAATGTTTTTTATGTATATATTGTGAAATGTCTATTTTGCCCTCGTCCAAAACGGAATATGACGTCATGACGTCGAAATATGACGTTTTTTGACCGGAATTAAACGTTAGGCCTAGTTTCGAACAGAATGCAAAGGTTATGTATAGTTTTGCAACTTTTCAAACGTTGGGTATAGTTCCGCAAAAAAGCCTATAGGTTGGGTCTAGTTTTGCACTTTTCTCTATTTATTTTGTGAAGAGAATGTTTCCATTACTTTTAAATTACATATATGGTGGAATCCTAGTCTTAATATACCTATATGTATTACTATACTATTTATATAGGTAAATTGAAGGTTTAGGTCATTATTCTTCCGCACAAATTAAAATCCCAAGCTAATTTTCTTTATTCTTATTTTATTTTCTCTTCTACAGTTATTCTACCTTTTCAAACACCATGACATTGCAGAAAAACACCAACAAACGCCTTAGGAATTACTCAAGCTTTGACGAGGAGGGATTATCACAATCATCTCCACGCGCCCAACCATGCAAGAAAAAGACCGTGGATGATAGACCTACAAAGAAGCAAAAACTCACGAAGAAATCATTCATCACGGAGAGGAAATTTAACGTTCTTCACGACAAGATCCAAGACATGGGGTGGACAACGTTTGCTAAACAAGCGGGAGAGGTCAACAAAACTATGGTGAGTGAATTGCTCCAATAACGGAACCGATTTCATTGAAAGTGAAAAAGGTACTTATCTCCGCAGAGATTACCAATGAATATTACAAGCTCAATCTAGAGAAGATTACGGAGGGGAAGCACAAGAAATGAGAGTCGGCTATGTCTGAAACAGCATTACGAGACGTGGTTATCCGAGACACCATTGTTCGAGAGCCAAACTCGACTAATCCTTTATAATAAACTAGTGCCGGAATATAAGGCTTGGTATAATATCATCATTTCAAGAATTGCGCCTACTAACTACATGACATATGCACATTGGGATAGAGTAAAATATTTGACATTGATATGCGATTGGATCCATATAGATGTGGGGAAAGAAATTATGAATTCAGTTAACACTTTTGCTACAGGAAAAACATCAGGAGCTATTCCACATGGAGGACTAATCACAACGATTTGTATAGCAGCGAGAGTTCCAGTTAAACAATCCGACAAAAAGGAATCTATTGAAGATGTTATTACAAAGAAATAAATTGACGAATATGGAAAAGCGAAAGTGACGCTGCCAAAGCCACCGATTTGGAAGAGTTGGTGAAGAGAGCAATAGAAAAGCAAACAAAGCAATTAAAGGAATTCATCCGAAGTGGACTCAAAAAGGTTGGGGAGGATATCTACAACTCATGCGAGAAAGTGATGGTTAGATTGAACAAGATGAACGGGGAAGAATTCGACACTGCACCAGACAACATTCAAGAGGAATAGAATTTCCAGGGGAGTACTTTGTTCTAATTCCTTTTCTTTTCTTAAAAAAAAAAAGGAGAGTAGTTCAATGTTGGCATTGAACAAGTTAATTTGGGGGGGGGGGGGGGGGGTAACATCTCTATTTAAGTTAGTTTTGCTCCAATTGTTTTTGGTTTTTAGAGTCTGTTTTAGTTATTTTTCGAGTCTATCTGTTAAAATAAAAATTTGACGTAATAAAAGCATATAAAAGTTAGGATTTATGAAGATATATGCCTAATATAGGAGGATGTTGGAAGAAAGGAATTGTGTATGGATGATAGGAGTATACTTTGGTTAATTGGTTTGAAGGCATGATTATTTCATATACACCGTTCACGATGAGAATGAGTTGAAAATATTGGATAATTGTATGGAATTTATGAGAAAATGGGATGTTACACATAAATTATGAATCTGAAGTGATTTATTCTATTATTGTTTGTAGTAACTATGAATCTGAAGTGTTAAGGAAATAAAATAGACTATCTTTTCTATTTTGAGTTTTAGCTTTTCAAGCCCAAAACTATTTTTGAAGAAATATCCACTGAACTCCACTGAATTATATATCCTACCCATTTCTAGAGATGGAAGTAGTGGATTAAAGGAGAAATAAGGTAGGAGCTCAAAACAAAAGCATGAGCTAAAAAAAGTATTAACAGAAAAAGATTATGAATATAATAGAGTGCACTAATAACCCTATGCAAAAACGCTAAGTTTGGGTGTGCATCTCGAAAATCTATGAAGCATATGGGGGGATTCAATTCTTGTGCAAATGCAAACGCAAATGAAAAGATGCCTAAATGAGCCTAAAATGTATGGCCAAAAGAAGAAGGCACAACCAAGGGAGGAAAATGAAACATTAATGAGTAAATCCACTATGGACATCTCTAGACTTCATAAATATCTTTTCCATTTATAGCCAATACTCGAGCCTATCATTATAATCTAACAAAGTCCTAAAGATCCTCAACATGAAGAATTTGCATGCATGAAAAACAGTGAAAAAGTAGAAAGCGAGAGAGGAGTGACTATATGTGAAATTTCTTGATCTTATGAGTTTCATATGAAAATCATGTATTCTATTATTGTGATACATGAGAACACCACTATGCACGATGAAATATTTGTGATAATAACTTGATTAACATTGGTGTGCAATGAATTGACCCATTGTTCTTATTATTTCGATTTACAATTGTAGGTGACAATGTGAGACGAAATCCTAATTTGAGCATGTTATTATTAGAATTTGAATTCTTTTGTTAAGAGTCTTCCTCGGGACGAGCAAATGTTTAAGTTTGGGGGTATTTGATAAGAGGAGAATTATAGTGAATTAAGTACCTGATTTCTTAGACTTTTGTACAATCTTTGTGGCAATGTTACTTGTTTTAGTGTCATTTCATTGTTTTTGCAGTTTGAGTCAAGTCGGAGCAAAACGATGCTGTTATGGAGGATTTCAACACTTTTTAGTAACAAAGGAAAATGGAGCTACGACATTACCAACTGTGCAACTAAATGAATCACGAAACATAATGTAGGGCGAGCAAGAGGGCAATCACGCAACGAAGCTGAAGAAATAGGGAGTCGCGCGATCAGCGGCACACCTGAGACGAGATTTTGGGGCGACGCCAAAAACCTTCAAACGAAGCCTAGGACAAAGAAAAACTATAAAAAGAAGACTACATTCAACACCTAGGGTACCAATTTTCAGAAGAAAACAAACTCCACTATAAAGAGTTATAGAGCATTCCATGGTTAGTGAAGAGTAGAAATTCAACCGTTCGTAGCACCACAATCATAGTTGAAGGAGAAAGGTGAACCAAATGAGTCAACAATCAAAGTAGAGGAAAACAACAAGGAGATCGGGAGTTTAATCTTTTCTTTTCCTTACTTGAATAATCCATGATGAATTGTTGTGATTTGAATATGACTATGAGTAGCTAATCCTCTCAGTATCTGAGGGAGGATGTAGTTGATCTCATATGCAGGTACCTTGAACCTATGTTTTGATTATGTTTATTGATGAATTTGTTTTGTTGGATATTATTTATTTCTTATGCTACTTGGTATATTTTATGCACGTGTTTCTCTCACATCAAAGTAGGGATATTAAATAACCTTGTATTATGTTGAATTATACATAGAAGATTGTTAACGAAATACTAGCATAGTAGATCAGGCAGATAAACTTTTAGACCTTCAATTATTAACGTGTTCATGAAATCTAGATCGTAGTTGATAACTCTAATTCACTTCTAAAATACTGTATGGATCCTATGACATTGTGAACTTCAAGTTAGGCGAAAGTGCTTAATGGTCTAGTATCATTATGGATTAGAGAGTTCTTTAGTACATCGAAAGGTGGCTATTTTGCTACATCAACAAGGAAACAAACAACCATCAACAAATATAGTCTTGCATAGGATTCGTTGGTGTTTTGCCTATGAAGTACATGCATCCGAGATCAGTGAAATCCCTTTCTTAGATATCTTTTACCACTCTTGATTCACAACTTTAGATAGAAATTAATCAACCAATCAATCAATTAAGTTTTGTTATAGTTAGTTAGATAGCTAAGTCTTAGTTTTTTAGAAATATCTCCAACTGCATTTTCTATTTTGTTAATTACATGTAAGCATTCTAGTTTAGATCTTTAGTTGTTAGTTAGTTAGTTAAACAATAGTTCCTAGTCACAGTTTAATTCTTCAACGAAAAAAAAAAGTGAGTCATTGAGTGTTCAACAATATAATCGCTAAATTACAATATCTACTCTCTTGGGATTCGATACTTGGGCAACAATCTTACTTTCCATTTTATTATTACTTGATTCGTGCACTTGCGATATCATGGGACTTAGGTGTAACAACTTTGTGCTGAAATATATTCTATTCTATTTACACATAATAAACGCCCGATCATTGTCGATCAAATAGATGCAGAGAACATGGTGCGGTATTACGCAGAGAAACAAGCAAAGGGTGCTGATACCGGTCCTTGTCGATCGATTCCCGCTCTCGTTGCTGGAAGTATCGAGAATTGGTATACTATTGTAAAAAGGCGCGCTGCCAAGGCTCGGAAGAGGCTGTTGGGGCCCCACCTTAGCCACCTAAACATCCACGCCCCTCTGACAATCCAAGGTTGGTGCCCCTTGGCAACATGTTTGATTATGACTTTCTAAATGATGAGTACTCCGAGTCCTTGAATATTACGTTAATGGGATTTAGATTGAGGGAAGAGCCGACTAATCAGATGGATGTCATTCAACCTGTGTACAATTATCCTTGGATCAATTTCGTGTAACCTAAATATGTCCAAGAAAATATATGCCTTACACCTGAGACAATCTACCAAGGCGTTTTCCACTTGTTGATTCATTATCGTATTGATCCTTAAGGTCTTTCCAACATCCTCTCTAAACAGCTACAAGAACATGAACTATCTCAAACATGAACTATCTCAAGGGTCCCATCTTTGAATCATCCCATTGTCTCATTGTCTGACGCTCACACTTGTCTCTGCCTTGCTCTTGCGGCTTAGGTTTCATAACCTTCTCCGCCTTCTCGATCTTGGCCTTCTTTCGTTGGGCACTAGCTATCGAAACGGTATTGTCTCTCTTCACCATTCTGCCAATTCGAGCTCCAGCATGTAATCGACAATGTTCCCACAAACGACATTAATTATTTGGTGTTATTTTGTGTGGGTTACAAGATAGTAGAAATATGATACAATTGGGCCTAAAATATACAAAACTATGTTAATCTATTACACGGGATCGACTACCTTTGTCTGGAACACCTACTACACGATAAGGAAGCCCTAAATGACTAAAATAACCCTTGAGAGTCGAATTTGTGAACTGTCGAACAGAGGTAATTCGATGCTGAAATAAATATCGAATCCCAGGACAATCTCGATTTGATACTGGAAACTCTCGAACGGAAACACTGATGGAATAACGGTCGGACAAAGGAGCTAATCGATCGAACGATAGAACTCTCAAACAGAAATAATTTTTGAACGGTTGACTCGATGCTTGTAGAGCTGGTGAACAGTAATTAATGATCCAGAGTGAATCTCGGAATCCGGGGTATTTATGTACCTTGGGATGCATGCCTGATTCCGTAAAAGGCAATAACAATCGAAGGGGAGCGTTCAATTATTCGGGAAGTGTCGAACCGCCTTGTTTCAATATTTTTTCGTTTGAGCCGTTAATGGGGCGGGCCAGTTCGTTGTTGGGCCACTTAAATAACCCCACCCCAGTTAGAAAACGATCGCAGGCCAACGACCAGGATTTTTGACTTGCTAACCCGTTATTGGCACATAATATGTTAGATTGAATATCTTTCAAGTCGCATTGAAATTGAACTTCATAACACTCCATCTCAGGCCCAAAGAAACGTCGTTTAGAACAATTGTGATATCAATTAGTTTTGTTGCGCAAGTTTAGGCTTCATTTGATTTAGTTTTTTTTTTCATTTTCTTTTAGCCTTATCGTGTCTTTTTGTACCCTTTGCTAAATCTCAATACTCTTTGTTATTCATGATATTACTAATAAAATACTTATTTATTCTAAATCCTGATAGATACTAGAATCGTTCTTCATTTTCAAATTTAACGCTTTCTTTTCAAGCGTTCAGACTAATGGTGAACTTGTATGAAATTTTTACAATTTTTAAGTATTTGTATTTTAGATTTATCAACTAAGTAAGGAGAGTCTAATCATGTGTGGACTTACATTGTATTTTACCTTTGTCGTATATCTTTCTATATTGATTTCAAACTTAACAAACGATAAAATCCTATGACAAATGCTTCGGTAGGTTTCTTTTTTTTTTTTTTTTTTTTTGAAGGCAATTGCATTAAGCCAGTAAAAACAAACCCAACGTGCATTACATCACTTGGAAGAACAACGACACTAACAAAACATACTGAAAATAAACCAAGACGCCACTCAAACACAATCTAAAGGGAATTCCAAATTAGAGAACGCATTCCGAGCAATCATGTGTGCATCAATGTTCGCCTCGCGAAACACCCACCGGAAGATAAAGTCTCTTTTGTTTGCGCAAAGCTCTCGAATATCTCTAGCAATATTGAAGTATTCTGCGCCTCCGTCCGTATTGTAGGAAAGATCGTTGATCACTCCCAAACAGTCCCCTTCAAAAATCACATCATCCCATTGCATATTCAGCGCCAAAACAACCGCAAGACGAGCCGCCAATATTTCAGCTACATTCGCATCCAACAGAGTTGAAACTCGACGTCGCGCCCATGCAATCATTTTCCCGGAGCTATCTCTTGCCAACACCCCTAAGCCACTCGCATTTGAATCCGAAAAACAGGCACCATCGAAATTTATTTTAATTGTTCCATCCCCCGGTTTTTGCCAAGTAAGAACTGATCGCTCTCGCTCCATCTCCAACACTGGCGCATTTGCAGTTATCCACGATCTACCAAAGTTGCCTGCAAACTCCACAATCGCAGCTGGACTTGATGCTTCTTCCCCGGCGATGATTCGATTTCGATTTCCCCACAAGGACCAACAAAGCACTGCAACTTGAAAGAATTCCAGTCCTGATTTTTTCCCCGCTGCACGCTGCAGCCACGCGAGGAAATCCTCACCTTTCCGGATTCTCTCGTTCAATGGATAGTGCGCAAGAGCCCACACCTGCCGTGCCACATCACACGTAAACAAGCAATGGTATAGATCTTCCTTACCGCCATGACATACGGGGCATAAATCATCTGTTATCACCCTCCTTCTCACTAAATTCCTCATCGTCGGTAAGTTGTCCAAGCACGCTCTGCATAAGAATATGTTAATCTTTCGCGGACATTTCAGATTCCATATGACTTTCCATGGCCTAGACCCGGAGTGGCTGGAAGTTGCTCGAGCCTCTCGATGATGCAGTCCATTCTCCAATATAAGATGGTATGCACTTCTAACAGTAAACATCCCACTTTTCTCGTAGTGCCATACGATCTTGTCCTCATTATTTGCCCTTCCCAACGGTATCGAAAGAATGAGTTTCGTATCCTCCTCCCAAAATAATTCCTTCACTAAATTAACGTCCCACTCTCCTGTTTCGGCATCCACCAGGTCCTTAACCAGTTCCACTTCTGTATCGACCGGTCTCGGAGAGAAAATCCGAAAAAGATATGGTCGCGGCACCCACTTATCTGTCCAAATAGAGATGGCTTCCCCATTTCCCACTCGCCACCTAAGGCCTCGCTCAAGGATAGGAACTGATTCCCGGATACAACGCCATGAGAATGACGGATTATTACCCACTTTCGCATAAAAAAGAGAGCAGTTATGGAAGTATTTAGCCTTATAAATTTGTCCCACCAGGCTGTCCGGATTCTTGAAAATACGGCAAGCTTGTTTAGCTAGTAACGCCAAATTAAACGCCTTCAAGCTGCGAAATCCCATACCACCCTCTTTCTTCCCCATACATAGTTTATCCCACGCAACCCAATGTATCTTATTTGAGGTCCCGTTTCCCCACCAGAAGTTACAGATTACCGATTCAAGTTCAGCTATGAACGTATCTGGCAGCCGAAAGCAACTCATAGCAAAGGATGGAATAGCTTGAAAAACAGCCTTTATGAGAATTTCCTTACCAGCACTAGATAAATTCTGCCCCTTTAGTCCTTGCACTCTCTTCCAAACCCGTTCCCTAATATAATCAAAGAGCTCTTTCTTCGACTTTCCCACCACCGACGGAAGGCCAAGATACTTCTCATGCTTAGTTGCTACCTTCACCCCAAGGATATTCGTGACCTCACGTATCGCATCCTCCCCCATATTACGGCTAAAGACAACTACAGATTTGTCCAAGTTAATCTTCTGCCCCGATGCCTTTTCATACTTTTAAAGGATAGAAACAATCTCTCGGGCTGAATTTGGGTTCGCGTCACAACAAATGAGAGTGTCATCAGCAAACAGAAGGTGTGAAACAACTGGTGCCTGACGACAAATAGAGATTCCTTTGATCGAGCCGTTAATCTCGGCCTCCCTGATAAGTGCTGAAAACACCTCACAAACAATTAGAAACAAATAAGGGGATAAAGGATCCCCCTGACGAAGACCTCTCTGAGGGTAAAATACAGGTGTATCACGACCATTGACAATCACAGAATACGAAACTGTCCTCACTCCAATCATATTTAACCTCACAAAAGAAGAATCAAAGCCTAATCTAATCATTACCTGCTCCAGGAAGGACCACTCGACTCTGTCATAGGCTTTGCTCATGTCCAGCTTTAGCGTCATAAAACTCCGTTTCCCTGTTCTTTTATTCTTCAAGAAGTGATTAATTTCAAAGGCAACCAATATATTGTCAGTTATTAACCGGCCAGGAATAAAAGCGGATTGGGAATAGGAAATAATGTCGTTGAGTAACGGTTTTAGCCTATTAGCAATAGTTTTAGAAGTAATTTTGAAGCTCACGTTACTCAAGCTGATCGATCTGAACTGTTGGACATTCTCAGGAGTTTCACATTTAGGAATAAGGACGATATGAGTAAAATTCACAGAGGGATTAAAAGGACTGATTATTTAAAAAATCAAGCACAAAAGAGATAACATCGTGACTAATAATGTCCCAGAATTTTTGATAGAATACTACAGAAAAACTATCCGGGCCTGGGGATTTGTAAGGATACATCTCATTCAGGGAATATTTTACCTCTTCCGGTGAGTAAGGTTGGAGAAGTTGCCCGTTCATGCCGGCACTGACTTTAGTTCGTACTACACGCAACACGTCCTCCATATCCTCAACAGAGGTGCCGTTAGAAGCAAAAATACCTCTAAAGTAGTCATTCACAATCTGATCCACTTCATGCGGTTCTGTTTTCCATTCCTCGTTGCAATCCCTCAGTCCCTTGATCTCATTTTTCTCTCGCCGATTACTAGCCCGCCTATGAAAATAGGATGTGTTTTGGTCCCCTTCGCGCAGCCATTGTACCTTAGCACATTGCTTCCAAAAAAGCTCTTCTGAGTCCTTGAGTCTCTCCAATTTATATTTCAGCTCACGCTCTTCCTCTCTCAAAACACGAGTTAATGGTCCCTTACGAATTTCAGCGATCCTGTGCGAGAGCTTTTTCATCTTCCTCTTAAAGTCAATCCCGCTGACTCTGCCCCATTTAATGAGACCCAACCGGCACTTGTCAAGCTTCTCCACCAGCATATCATTTATCTGCCCCTCCCCAATGTCCCGCCAAATTTGCTCAATCACCTTCCTACATTCCTCTTTCTTAATCCAGACTGCTTCAAACCGAAATCTACGTGGCTTTTGCTTGCGTTCATTCACGAAGAACTCTGCTTTTAAGGACACAAGTAGGGCCATATGATCGGAATAACTCATCGCCAAATGATCCACCCGAGCCGTTTCAAACAATCGTCTCCACTCCATATCGGCGCAAACTCGATCAAGCCTCTCCCAGATAGTATCCGGTTCTAGTCTCCTATTACACCACGTGAATCTCGACCCATGAAAACCAAGATCACTCAAACCTGCATCGCTCAGTGCTTCTCTAAATTGGCGTATAGCCCAGTTCGGTTTCTGATTGCCCCCTTGCTTCTCTGAGTGGCATAACACCTCATTAAAATCCCCCGCACACACCCACGGTTTATTAGAGACGGTCCGAAGATGTCGAAGAAAATCCCAAGTGACTTTCCTATTCGACCCGTCTGGTTCCCCGTAGAATCCAGTAAATCTCCACTCGGCCCCTCCCTTCTCAAGCGAAACGAGTGCGTCAATATGGTAGAACGACATGCTCATCAAGTGCATGTTCGCATCTTTCCTCCAGAGAAGAGCCAAACCTCCCGACTTTCCTCTTGAGTCCACAGAAATCCCAAAGTAACCAACTTGCTCTTTTATTTTTTCAATCTTTTTTTGTCTGCATTTAGTCTCCATGATGAAAACAAAAGAGGGCTGGAAGAAATTTATCGTTTCCTTCAACTCACGAACTGTCCAAGGGCGCCATATTCCCTGACAGTTCCAGCTCAAACAACTCATAATTCTCGGTGGGGCTGCACTGCAACCACCGCCGTCGTGGACACATCATAGATAGACAACGCTGAATTTTTTCCTTTCATCTTTCTCTTCGGTAAACTGCTTTCGCTGTCATCCGCCAATCTTTTCGAGGGAGTGTATTGAACGCCCTCCATAGGAGCCGAATCTGCGTTCCGCCGCCGTGCCACCACTTTTTTCTTTTTTCTCGCTGTTATAGAGCCCCCACTTGTTGATCCTCTATCCCCGTCCAGTACATTTGTAATGTCTCGCAGCGTTGACCCCCCAGTCTCCTTTTCTTTCCCATTAATCCTAGCATGCATCAGTTCTGTCTCGCTCCCCTTATCGCCAACACCATTCTGATCGAACCCCAGTCCTTGAATATCCCTTCCCCCGCTGTTCTCCTTTTCTTTTCCTGTCAAAACCAGATCTGTAAACTGCCCCTCCTCCCTATTTCCCCGTGTAAAAGAAATCCCTTTTCTACTCCCATCAGCATTCTTGCTCACCCCACTCGACTCCACTTCATTCAGTTTTTCCCGACAATTCTCATTAATTCGCTGGACATTGCGCAGCCCTCCTCCTGAGGAAGAAAAGGAAAATTCATTTCCAAATTCCTTCTGTTTGCTGGACATGCCTGCTGGGATATTAGATGCTTTATTCCCCCAATTATCAGACATGGACACACGGCTCATCTTTGGCATATCATAAAATTTTTGAACGCAAAAGCCCCCCATGCGATCTGGTAATTCCCGTAACCATCCTCCATAAAGGAGGTTATCTGTCTGCACCTCGCCGTCGAACTCATAGCGTCTCTCGCAATCGTCGACAATATGCCCGATGATACCGCATAGATAGCAAAAGTTCGGGAGGCGCTCATATTTAAACTTGACGGTCATCTCCTCTCCTCCTTCGCCACGAACTTTCAAGAAACGGAACAGAGGTTTTGTCACATTTATTTTAGCACGAATACGCATTCTAATCCCCCCTGCCTCATTCGGATCCAGCTCCTCAAACCCCCCCAATCTGTCACCAATCGCTGTCGCTATTTCCTTCGTTTGACGCAGAAACGGAATGCTGTAGAGATAGACAAAAAAACTGCAGAAATCAAGGTTTACGTCTGCCGGATTTTCATCTTCCTTCACTGAGTTGAGGATTAAGATCTGTTTATCAAATGACCACGGACATCCCGCTAGCGCCCGATTTTTATCTATGACATGAAAGAACTGGAACAGAAGACGATCCTCGCTGATTTTCTGAATTTCTATCCCCTTCCCAGATTTGAAAAGACCTTTGATCACGGTACAGAAGGAGTTAAAATTGTAGTTTCGATTCGTGAGTAACCTTCCCACCAAGATTAACTCTCTTCGGTAGGTTTCTTGTAAGAGCGTCTTCATACATTTTTCAAGTTTAATTTGAAATGAAATATGCCCAAATCCGTAACAATATTTTTCTAATTAAAAACGAACAAAAAAAATTGGCGACCCGCTGCGGCCACGTAAAATTGAACAATGTTTGCTCCTCTTTTACGAATTTTTACGATAGTGCCCACATTAGTGTACGTCCAAAATGAAGCAGCTTCTGGATAAGTTCAATAAAATTGGGCCGTGAGATTTTAGAAGCTGGGATAATCTTTTATGAGTAATCCACTGCCCACTGGGGCAATATTATTCTAGGACAAAATTGAAAAGTAGCATTCAACGTGGACTTGTGCATGTCACTGATGTCGTGTAATATAATTGTTCGTTTTCGAGTACGGGTTAAGAAAATAGAATGGAGAAAATAAAGAGTTTGTCTTCAATAGTGAATAAGTAGTTACAAATTTAGCTTTAAAAAATCGTTATTATCTCCTTTCACTTTCTCTTAACTATTATTTATCAAAATTACCCCACTCCAATTAGGAGTCAGTTATATTTCAGGGGTGTAAATTGTCAAAAAAATAAAACTTTTGAGGTGGGAAATGTGAATAACTAATTTCATAATATAGCAGCATGAGTGCAAGTAAGAAAGAAATTAACAAAATAAATAATAAGTAAGTACATTCAGACTTTTATCTTCAATTAATAAATGAATTATAGATCAAATTTAGCATATTTTAATAAAAGTAATTATATATTTATATGATTTATAACATGATAATATTTTGCACCAAAACATATTCAGATTTATCTTTGATTAATTATATAAATATTTTTATTTTTATTTTTTAACCGACGCACCAAGATGCCACTCGAATTTATATTATTTTTTGTGACCCAGTGGCGCGCGCACCCTTACACGAACTCGCATTATATGACCTAGATCCTGCCTGTCTTAGTTTCAACGATTGTCTTGAAATTTGTCAGACCAGAGGCGAAGATGGTTTTTTAAATACACCATACATCTCAGGCCTTATATGTGTTAATTAATTATAGGTATAGTGTGAAGTCCTTTTTTAAATTGCAAGCTAGAGTCAAGGGTATTTGCAATTATCCTCTAAAGTAAGAAACCAAAATAGTTTTTGTCATTTTACTTGCTCATCTTTTTTGTTCTAAAACAGAAAGTTTATTCGGAAGTTGACATTTTTCAGTCAAAGAAAAGCTAAATAATCCTGGCAAATTATTTTTCTTTTAATCCATTTCTAAAATTTCTTCTTTTGTCCATTATCTTTCAAATATGAAGATCAACGGTACATATGTTACAATTAGAACTTATAAAATAGAACATAGAGGGTAACAGATTAATGAAATTATCATTGCCGACTTCAGTTACGCCTTTATCCATTAATAATATATACAATCAATTTTGTGGATCATGATCAGCTCTTGCCTCTTGGCTTGTGTCCTTTGGAAACTGGAGTTCTTCTACTCCCGCTTGTAGGAAAAGATGGACCTAATGTGAACGACATATTATTCGTAACTGAGTTTTTTCGCACAACTTTTAAAAATCCTATTTCCATGCACTATTTGTTTCACGTATACAAACAGTAAACTTTGGAGCACTATTCGAACAAGTTAATTTTAACATAGTTTCTTGATATTTTCAGATGCAAATATTATCTGCTAGCACTGATCTTATGTGAAATCTCAACTCATTTAACTGCTTCTTTTTATTGTACCAGTAATTGACGACGAAGTTATCAGATATAAAACCCTTTACAATGTTTCCTATCACAATCAAAGATATATCATTTACATACGATGCACTTCAATCTTAACAAAATAAATCTCAAAAATTATTTAATAGTAGAGAAATTTAACTGGATATTCTGGACATCAATAGAGAAATTTAAAATTTTATCAGCCTTGAGCGCGTTTGGTTCCCCCTAAAAGCCATGATAAACAGTTTTACAAGGTCTAATATTCCGTTTGGGTTGCATGCTGACTAATAACGGTAGCCCGTGATAAGTGAATCATTTTGTACTTATCTTGAGATAACTAATCAAATCTCTACCCTTAAGATTAATTATCTTGAGCTCATTTAGCCTCTTTCAATTATTATTTTTGAGTAATATCACGAATCAAACGTAGGATAAGGGTTGATTAACAAAATTATAGGGCTTCCAATTTACAAAGCAAATTAACATGTGACTAATACACTATATATTTATTAATACACACATTAAAAGTGGACGCATTATAAGAGGAGACATCCAAACGTGATCTAGATAATTTTCGAACTTAATCTACAATTTGGGGTAATAGTTTTGAAAAATATTAAACTACAAAATGAGTAGTGCATATGGGATGAGGTCGATTGATAGTATCTCTTGTGAGGGAAAATAAAGATTCTGTTTGAGCAGAGTGAAGTTGTCTGCTCACAGACACAAAATACAAGAACATCAATCGGTTTTTCTCTCAATTTTAAAAATATATATTACACCCCTTTTCTTTCATTTCAAGTGGGAGGCAGAACAGAACAGAGGAATGGACATAACGTTTATCTTCTCACGTGTCGTTTTGCAGCTGGTTAATAAGAGAGGTACGGGCCCAGCGTATTCCGTATTTTTCTCATTGGAGATCTATGTGGACCCCGTTGAAACCGGCCACATAATTTGGTTGACGTTCTATGGGAGAAAAGTGTGCCCCCCATTCACATTTGGTTTGAGTTTAAGATAAATTACACAAATCACCCCTAATGTATGAATAAACTGTATAAACTTACCCGATAACTTTCCTTACTACATTGTTAATTCTAACGCATGTGGATACCCCGTCAAGCTCATCTCATTGGGCAACTCTCACCAGCCCATCCTCATTGGTGCAGAAGACCTCATACAGTACTGGTCACTCCCGTTTTCAGAAGTTATGAAGGAAGACCGACGGTCATTGGACATAAGACCCCAAGACCAACGCTATAAATAGTACTACAATCAACACCACAGATGAGGAGGACAAGCGACAACAGAATACTCACAAAGCTCACTATAAACAACTAATTTCTTGAACTTAGAAAAATACTTGAAAGTACTCCCCACATAGAAGAATCCTCCTCCCCCTCACACGACCCCCTCGTTGTAATTCATTATATTTCCTTAATAAAACTACACTACGTTCTTTCTCAAGCTTGGGATCGACGTTTCGAATAACACCCGTGATTATATCCCCGATTTCTCACGTTTCTAGGACCTCAGACGACATTGTATCACCAATATAATGTGAAAATAAAGGAATTCAAGACATTTAATTACGTGTAATTTATGAGGATTTATTATGTACGACCGCTATATTTATACTATAGTGTAACAGTAACCAATTATACCATTCTCTAAAATTTTATGAAATAATCACTCGTAATTTCATCAACATCGTGTCTTGCCATAAATAATCAAATATTTGTGTCACCTCATCATGTAACGATTGCACCTAATAATTTCTTCTAATTATAAAAAAAAGGAAATATTTTTTTGGGAATAATGTGTAGAGGTAGCTTGGGCAATTAGCAAAGATGTGAGGTAATTTGTATACTACATACACATATGTCATGGTAGCTAATCATTAATAAATTATTTGACTGGACTGGTGGGCTCCATGTTCTATCAAATAATTAACCTTTTAAATATACATCCCACTACTCTCGTCTTTTTTCTTTTTTTTTTTGGCTTTTCTTCTATTAATTTATGAAGTGATGCTTCTTTCTTCCTTTAGGTCCGAGAAAAGACAATTTACTTTATTATGATAAGTAAATATACATCCCACTACTCTCGTCTTTTTTTTTTTTTTGGCTTTTCTTCTATTAATTTATGAAGTGATGCTTCTTTCTTCCTTTAGGTCCGAGAAAAGACAATTTACTTTATTATGAAACTTATCAATCGAGTATACGTAAGTCGGATCTAGTGTTGGTTACCCATATAGAAATTCCCATAAACAAAGCGATACCGTGACGTGTCATGAATTATGCTCAAGTAAATATACTAAGTCTTATCTACTACTTTATTACATCAGTATAGTAATTTAACCATATCATATAGTTGTTCACAAATATTATACAAAGCGGCATGCAAGATTCATGCATTAAACGAGTCATTGCGCGCATGAACTGGTGAAAGAAAATACCATGTTGCTAGCTAGATCCAAATATCCAAGTATCGCTCCTTTTAGTTCGTGGACAATAATAACAAGAAAATGATAATTCTAATCCGTAATCATAATAACACATGATTCTTTTACGGTTCAAAATCTTTTGTGGTGTATACATAGATGCCTACAGTACACCAAACCTCTCGTAATTACATGCATATATCATGAAAAAAACCTTATATCAGTCCAATTTGTTTACAAGTGGTTACACTCTAGAGCATGTTATTTCTTGCACTTCTTTCACTACAAGAAAATGGGTTATTGGCTACGGAAGATTCCGTAGCCAATAACCCATTTTTCCGTTGCCAATAGCTATTGGCAACGGCCTTCCGTTGCCAATAGCCGTTGACGATACCCTCGTTGCTAATGACTTTTGGCAACGGGTGACCGTTGCCAATGGCTATTGGCTACGGAATCATCCGTAGCCAATAATAGGAGACCAAAATACCCTTTTGTTATTGGCTACGGATGTTTCCGTTTCCAATAGCCATTGGCAACGGAAATAATCCGTAGCCAATAGCCATTGGCAACGGATTATTCCGTTGCCAATAATTATTGGCTACGGATGATTCCGTTGCCAATGTCTATTATTTCCGTAGCCAATCGCAGATTTTTTTTTTTTTAAATTTGGTCGTATAAATATTATTGGCAACGGGTTAAATTCTGTTGCCAATGAATATTATTGGCAACGGAATTTAACCCGTTGCCAATAATATTTAAAATTATAAAAAAAAATCTAAATTTTGAATTCTTTAATTAAATAAAAAATTACAATCATATCCAAATTAAATAAATGTTTTTTATTTCAATTAAATAAATTAATGTTTTTTATTTCAATTAAATAAATTAATGTATTTTATTTCAATTAATTAAATTAATGTATTTTATTTCTATTAATTAAATAAATTTAATTTATTGCAATTAACAAAAAATCTTCATTATGATCTTTTTTAATTGTAGAAGTAATTACTAAACAAATTAATTAGATTATTATTATAATTCTATAAATTATCATTATTTAAAATTAGAATTGATGAATTGAGGAAGAGTTGTTGGAGAATGAATTGGATGATGAGAATGAATATATGATTGTAATGGTTGGGGTATTTATAGAATAAGATAGTATTTTTGGCTACGGAAACTTCCGTAGCCAATGTATTGGCTACGGAAGACGCCCGTAGCCAATAACTATTGGCTACGGAATCTTCCGTAGCCAATAAAATCTGATTTACATAATAATTTGTTAATATTTTTTTGCTAACCATTTCTCTTTTTTTTTTGCAAATTAAGTGGATGCACATATTCAAATATTCATATTTAGGTTTTACAAATTTTCCTCAGCATGTAAGAACTTCTATGAATTTTCCTCGGCAAGTATTAAACGAAGTTTAATTTTAATATTCGTGTTTCCTCGGAAAAGGTTGGTGAAAGAAAAAGTAAATCCAAGCTTGAAAATGTAATTACCGATCTAAACAATAAGTAGGAGTGTTTTATCAAATCTCGTCAATAACGGAGTAACGAAATATGCAAACAAACATTTCGGTGGTGAAAATGTAATTATTCAAAAGTTACAAAACATCTCCAAATTTACTTTTTCTTTCACCATCATTTTCTAAACAATAAGTAGAAGTGTGCTTTCAAATCTTGTAAAAAACGGAGTAACGAAAGACGCAAACTAACCTTTCGGGGTGAAAAATGCATTTTTTTCAAAAGTTGCAAAACAACTCGAAATTTACTTTTTCTTTCACCGACATATTCTAAACAATAAGTAGGAGTGTTTTATCAAATCTCGTCAATAACGGAGTAACGAAATATGCAAACAAACATTTCGGTGGTGAAAATGTAATTATTCAAAAGTTGCAAAACATCTCCAAATTTACTTTTTCTTTCACCATCATTTTCTAAACAATAAGTAGAAGTGTGCTTTCAAATCTTGTAAAAAACGGAGTAACGAAAGACGCAAACTAACCTTTCGAGGTGAAAAATGCAAATTTTTCAAAAGTTGCAAAACAACTCGAAATTTAAATTTTCTTTCACCAACATATTCTAAACAATAAGTAGGAGTGTTTTATCAAATCTCGTCAATAACGGAGTAACGAAATATGCAAACAAACATTTCGGTGGTGAAAATGTAATTATTCAAAAGTTGCAAAACATCTCCAAATTTACTTTTTCTTTCACCGTCATTTTCTAAACAATAAGTAGAAGTGTGCTTTCAAATCTTGTAAAAAACGGAGTAACGAAAGACGCAAACTAACATTTCGGGGTGAAAAATGCAATTTTTTCAAAAGTTGCAAAACAACTCGAAATTTACTTTTTCTTTCACCAACCTTTTCCAAACCATAATTTAGGAGTGCTCTTTCAAATCTCATCAAAACGAAGTAACGAAAGACGCAAACAAACATTTCGGGGGTGAAAATGTAATTATTCAAAAGTTGCAAAAAAACTCAAAATTTACTTTTTCTTTCACCATCATTTTCTAAACAATAAGTAGAAGTGTGCTTTCAGATCTTGTAAAAAACGGAGTAACGAAAGACGCAAACTAACCTTTCGGGGTGAAAAATACAAATTTTTCAAAAGTGGCAAAACAACTCGAAATTAAATTTTTCTTTCACCGACATATTCTAAACAATAAGTAGGAGTGTTTTATCAAATCTCGTCAATAACGGAGTAACGAAAGATGCAAACAAACCTTTCGAGGGTGAAAATGTAATTATTCAAAAGTTGCAAAACAACTCGAAATTTACTTTTTCTTTCACCATCATTTTCTAAACAATAAGTAGAAGTGTGCTTTCAAATCTTAGTAAATGAAAGCGAAATCCACTAGGGCAGAAATACTATAGATGCAAGATAGAAAAGATGAGTGAATGTTTTCTTTTTTTGCCATTTTTCATCTGTTAATTAACCCACTTCATTCGTCGGCTCTATGTGATCGAATATTTCTTTCCCATATAAGTTCTAAACAAGAAACCTATGAATCTATTTTATTAGTGATTTTGTTTGAATATCTAGAAAGAATACAGAACTAGACTAAGACTCAACTTCTAATTTGAATGAAGAAATAATGAAAAAAAATCTTTGCATATATCTCAATCCATCAAATTCCAAACAAGTGTATTCTTTCGATGAATGACCGAAATAGTAATTTTAAGGAATGAAAATGATTCCAATTTTGAGACAAAAAGTACTCCTTTTCGATAGCCAAGAAAAGAATAATTGAGAGAAAGATATTGTGATGATCAAAAATGTTTGGGCCGTTTTTCTATTCGATTTGGGCTCAATTCGGATCGGCCCAACTAGAATTTAAATTGATATTGTTTTGTTAAATCATTAGGATAAGTTAATCTTTTAGATGGTAATTATCTTAATATTATTTCCTTATCTTTATAAGATATCATTCTATCTTTAAGATTATCCTACTAGATATTAACCATATCTCTATAAGGAAAGAAGATCCGCGTTGAGTGCAACTGGAGATATGTAGATCTTATCTGTTAAGGAAAGAAGATCCGCGTTGATTGCAACTGAAGATCTGCAGAGATTCTGCCCACGCCTATATAAGGAGGACTCGACACAATTAGAGGACAAGCTTTGAAAAGGATAGTTTGTGATTTCAGTCCTGTATCGAGTCAAAGTCTTCTTGTGAGAACTTCTTGTCAAAGGAGCTTTGAGTTAATCTTGAAGTTCTCCGACTCAAAGGAGTATACCGAAAATAGTTAAGCGTTAGGTGTTGCAACGGTAAATTAGAGGGAGTATAGATTTACGTTGGAGTAATTCCTATCATTGTAATTCTTAAGTAGGTATATTGTTTGAGTCAACATTTGGGTGCAAACCCCGTGGACTAGGACCATTTGGATCGAACCACGTTAAAACTCTTTGTGTTCTTTACTGTTTTATGGTTAACTGTCTTCTCTTAGTTGCAACAGTAAAACTGTTTTTAAATGTTAAAGAACTGTCATCTGTCTTACTTACGAGTGCAGTTGCAACTACTGCCAAGTGCAACTGTATTCGATTACAAGTAATATAGATCAAAGATCTTTCAAAAAAAATGAGCAGCAAAACAAGACAGAAATGGACATGTTATCATTATTAAGAGTTGGTTAGTAAGGAACACAAAAGGACGGATAAAAAGGTCGATTGACAAAAATGAAATCATTTACAAGATATGATTTATCTGCATCTAAAGTATCACTTATAACAAATATTGAACTTAAATAATTTAGGAGTGTTTTTTCAAATCTCGTAAAAAACGGAGTAACGAAAGACGCATATAAACCTTTTGGAGGTGAAAATAGAATTATTGAAAATTTGCAAAACAACTCGAAATTTACTTTTTCTTTCACAAACATTTTCTAAATCATAGTTTAGGAGTGTTCTTTCAAATCTCGTCAAAAACGGAGTAATGAAAGGCGCAAAGAAACCTTTTGGGGTGTAAATGTAATTTTTCAAAAGTTGCAAAACCACTCGAAATTTACTTTTTCTTTCACCAACATTTTCTAAACCATAATTTAGGAGTATTCTTTCAGATCACGTCAAAAACGGAGTAATGAAAGACACATATATTTATATATATAATATATAATATAACTTGATTTTTAAAAGTAAACTAATAAATAAAAATAAAAACACGAATATTAAAATTAATAATAAGCAAAACAACCAAATATAAGTTCTTAAATGACAAGGAAAGTTCATAGAACCCAAACTAAACACAATAGTAAATATTATTTAATATAATATTAAATATCCATTAATGTAGTTATTTTTCACATTTATAATATAACCATATATATATATATTTATATTTATAGAGTTATTTTTCACTTTTTTTTTAATCTCAATGGCAACGGAAGATGTCGTTGCCCTTGGATAAGGGCAACGGACATTGTCCGTTGCCAATAGCCAAGGGCAACGGCATCTTCCGTTGCCAATAGCCTAAATCAAGGGCAACGGCCAAGCCGTAGCCCTTGGCTATTGGCAACGGACAGTGTCCGTTGCCTTTGTAAACGAATTTTTCTTTTTTTTTAGTAAAAAATAGCCATTGGCTACGAATTCTTCCGTAGCCAATGGCAAAATGGTCATTGGCAACCACGCCCGTTGCCAATGGCCGTTGCTAATACTCTTTTTTCTTGTAGTGTTTGCTTAAGAAGGTCCGGATAAAGTTATAAATTCTTTAATCCTCGTTAAACTTAGAAGCACCACGTACGAAACCCATATTTCAGGTTATTTTCTGTAAAATTAAAGTGTAAATTTTCTCTTGCAAATCACAAAATGTTATGTTTAATTAGACAAGTACGATGTATGTCTTTTGCCATGCTAATATTTTGAGATTTTAAGTTTAATGATTTAAAAAGTAATGATAATTTATAACTACTTATATAACAAAATAAGTTATGAAGTGGCATTAAAATTTGACAAATTAAGATGGTTATGCGTAGCACGTGAAATCACAAAGGGTTTCACATCATAGACAAACTATGCACGCATAAGTTTTTATTTTGATGTCCCAAAATAGAGTTCAGTCCCCTTCGATCGGTACATTCGATAAAGATTAGCATATACTACAAGAAATAAGGGCTGAGGAATCCACATATTCACATTCTACAAGTCCGAATCCGGATTCTAAAGTGGTATAGAATCCAAAAAACCGCATTCCACGAGTTGCACTCTACAAGCTCGCTTTCTAAAGAAATTAGAATGCATTTACGCATTCCAAAAGAAGTGGAATCCGAAAAATTCGATTCTCTGAATGGTCAACCCATGGAATGCGGAAAAGCGCATTCCAACGCGCGTGAAACTATGGAATGCGGAAATCCGCATTCCATGGTACGCGTATATTGTACAAGCGTACAAATACGCGTGGTGAACCGTGGAATGCGAGTTTTCGCATTCCATGTCTTTTTGAAAATTTTGAATATGTGGCGGTAATATTATTACCGCCACATTTAATTTGAATATTTCGAAAAAGTATGGAATGCGGAAATACGCACTCCATTCGTTTTCAAAAAATTTAAATATAATGTGGCGGTAATAATATTACCGCCACACATATTTGAATTTTCAGTACATTTTGGAATCCGATTATTCCGATTCAGATATTATAATTAATTTTTTTAAAAAAAAAATTGTGCCGCGATTAGACGGCATAATTAAAAATTTATAAATTACTAATTAATTTAGTATCATAATTACATGGGCGGATTGTTTAGTATATTATTATTCATAATTAGTATAAAAAATTTAATTAGTGGTAATAAGCAACTAGGAAAAGAACATGAAAAATATACTAATTAGATGAGTAACTAGAAGAAATAAGGAATACTAGTAATATAATTGAAGATTTAAAGTGGTGATTTGATGATTCTTTGGATGAATACTTGATAATAATGTTGATGGGTTTTGATGATTCTTCATTCTTCAACATATCTCCATCTTTAATCTTCAACACCATCTTCAAGCTTTCAACATACACTTTCTTCAAAATTTCAACACCATCTTCAAATATTAATTCATTTATCAAATATTTATCTCCATCTTCAAATCTTCACCCAAAATATTTAAGTATTAATCTCATCTTCAAACTATTTATTCTCATCTTCAAATCTTCATCCAAAATACTTAAATATTCATCCAATATTTGAAGATGGTGTTGAAGATTTGAAGATGGGGGATTTGAAGATTATAGAGATGAAGAAGAGAAGAAGAAATGAGTTAGAGATAAATTTATTTGAGATATTTTAGTTTGTAGTGATGAATTATGAATAGCAAAGGCATTGTATTTATAGAATTTTGGGGGTGAAAAATGCTGCTCGTACCTACTGGAATTATGGAATGCGAGTTCGCATTCCAAGATTTTTTTTTATTTCATTAAATAAAAGTGGAATGCGCATATCCGGATTCCACCTTTTCCTGAGATTGTGGAATCCGAAAATTGGAATTCCAAGGTTCTGTTTTCCACTTTTAGAATGCGAATTCGCATTCCATAGTTCTAAAATTAAAATTAATTATATTCACTTTGATTTTTATCTCTAATAATAATTTATTAAGTTGTGTAATCCTAAATTTTACCACTTGAACCGATTCTAATAATTCTTTGATCTCTTCCGTAACTCCGATTTTGATGAAATTTTGAGGAACACATAAATTTTAGATTATATAGAATCTGGTAAAAAATCATTGAAATTGGAGGAGTTTTGGGTGGGGTTTCAAACTCTTGGATATTTATATTTTATACCCGAACATTTTCTTTGATCTCTTCCGTAACTCCGATTTTAATGAAATTTTGAGGGACACATATATTTTACATAATATAGAACCTGGTAAAATATCATCGAAATCAGAGGCGTTTCGGAGGTGTTTTCAAACCCTTGGATATTGATATTTTTTACCCCAATAGTTTCTTTGATCTCTTTCGTAACTCCGTTTTTGATGAAATTTTGAAAGACAGATATATTTCACATAATATAGATTCTGGTAAAATATCATCGAAATTGGAGGCGTTTTGGACGGGTTTTCAAACTCTTGGATATTTATACTTTTTTACCCCAAAAGTTTCTTTGATCTCTTTCGTAACTCCGATTTTGATGAAATTTTGAGGAACGCATACAATTTAGATTATATAGAATCTGGTAAAAAATTATTGAAATTGGTGGAGTTTTGGGGTGGTTTTCAAACTCTTGGATATTTATATTTTATACCCGAACATTTTCTTTGATCTCTTCCGTAACTCCGATTTTGATGAAATTTTGAGGGACACATACATTTCACATAATATAGAATCTGGTAAAAAATAATTTAAATTGTACATGTCTTAGAGTGGTAATCGAAATAACTTATATTTTGGGGCGAAAAATTAATTAAATAAAAGATGTAAAACATCTCCAAAAGATACAAAACATCTCTGATTCCATTTTTTCTTTCCTCAAATATCATATGACACTAAATATGTGTGTTTCGTTGAGTTTCACAAAAAACAGAGTTATAAAACACGCCTAATTAAACTTTGGGGAGGAAAATTAATTAAACAAAAGATGTAAAACATCTTCAAAAGATGCAAAACATCTCAAAATAATGTAAAACATCTCCCATTCCACTTTTTGTTTTTCCGAATATTATGTGGCACTAAATATGTGCTTTTCGTCGAGTATCATAATAAACGGAGTTACGAAACAAGCATAATTAAACTTTGGGGAGGAGACAAAATTACACAAAAGATGCAAAACATTTTCAAAAGATGCAAAACATCTCCGATTTCACTTTTTGATTTCTCGAATATTATATGGCACTAAATACGTGTGATTCGTCGAGATTCATAAAAATATAGAGTTACGGAACACGATAAATTAAACTTTGGGGAGAAAAATATAATTAAGTGAATCCACATAAATAAGCAAATATAATAACACCTTGTTTTAATTCTGTAATTGTGGAATTCGATTTCGGATTCCACAAACCTTTATTATTTTGTTTTTTTATTAGGCGTATATATACATGTATGTATTGTGTATTATTGTTCTATAATTGTGGAATTCATTATCTTTTTTCTTTTCTTTAAAATAGGGCGTGGAATCCGAAACCGGATTCCACACCTATTTACCATTTTTAAATTCTTTTTTCCTTAAAGCATGGAATCCGATTTCGCATTCCACACCTATTTACCATTTTTAAATTCTTTTTTCCTTAAAGAGTGGAATCCGATTTCGCATTCCATGCCTTAAGTGGTCAACGCGGGCCCATTTCAGCCTCATCACATGCTTTTCTTTTTTATTTTATTAGTTTTTTTAAAGGCTTAGAATGCGGAACTGCATTCTTAGTTACAAAAAATGTAGAATCCGAATATTCGGATTCCGTTTTCTTTAGTTTGAGGAGGGGGCGAGATTATATTGAATACAACTGCTTTTAAGGCTTTATTGTCATAGAACTCATATCCGGAACATAAAAGACACTGTCTTATGCGACCATTCAATATATAAAATGTTAATAAGTATTTTATTTACATACATATCTACGTCTTTGATTCTTGTGTGTAATAAACTAAGGTAACATACATATATTAAACTATATTATAAAATATGGCTATTAAAATTTTGAGTAGAGATTTTCTAGATTGAAAATCCAGATTATTTTTATATTTAAATAGTATGAATCATGTTTGTTATCATTCTTTTGTAGTCTGGAGGTTTTCTTCTTTTAAAAATTAATCTGGCACATGTACAATTCAACTTTATTAGAAATGTGATCTCTAACCAAACTATAAATTAAATAACAAGCTAAACTATACAAAAAATAATTTAAGCTCGATAAGTTGTGTGTACATGATCTAAAAAGTAAATAATTACAAGTGGCGCAGTGTGTGTATATATATATATATATATATATATATGTATATATATGGTAAATCTCAAAATTATGAACATAATACCAGAATATATATACATTGTGGGTAAAGTTGAAATTTTTAATTTTTAAATAAGGTAAATAAATTAGTGGGTCAGATTATATATATATATATATATATGTATGTATATATATATATAAATTATGTAAATTACAGTAATTGGAGTGATAAGTCTGTATCAAAAAATACTAGGGGTGCAATTAGAACCTGATTGTAATATTTTTCTTATTTTAATAATGCTAATCATGTGATTAGCTTGAGCCTTGAAGTGAAGGGGTGCAGCCGCCCCCTCTTCACTCCCTCTCCCTCCGCCCCTGGCATAGCCCATGTGCAAGGAAGACACGCACATATCGAGAAATGGTCCAAAATATAGGCCATATTTCCAATGAAAGTTGATTCTAGCTATAAAACTTGATAGTTCATACTGGTTCGTGTCCGTCCTTCTTTCCCCTATATTCTATTGAATTCTCATTAATATACCGTATGTACAATTAGTGTATAAATTATGTTAGCTAATTCATATTAATTAATCCTTTCAAACTGTTACTAGGAGGAGTTACCGGCCGTATATGATATTGGCAATTTATGTTTTGTTTAACTCTGCCCCTTGCTTGAACTTCGCTGTTACTATTTCTACGGGGACCTTTTAAGAATAGCAATAAAGCTAAGTAATTTCCAATTTTTCGAAACCTGAGTCATGTCTTTTTCATCCACAATATCCCCACAGCCAGCTTTGTTGCCATTGATCAGATAAGTAATACAAAATAATTGGCATGCATCTCCTTCTCTCTGTACGGCACCTAATGGTGGTCCTCTAGTTGAAGTTGATTGCTATCAAGTGCATGACGGCAGAGTTTAGAGTGGTTCTTGGGAGAGATTTTGATGGACGAATTATTATTTCTACCCCCTAACTTCTTCTTTTTTCAAACTTCAATGCTCTTTTTTTTCGGGCCAGAATAAATACCCCATATCTTTTACATTTTCTATCAAAAATGCCAAAAATGGTTTACTCGAGCCAAAAATCTTACATGACGGTACAGTCAATAAGTTTGCTAAGCCTAGTCAATAAGTTTCTTTTACCTAATTGTGGTTCATCTGTTTGTAACAGCTTTTCCCGCCCTTTTCTTCTTAGCTCGTTTCTTTTAGCTAGCTAACATAATATAAGTAAAGAAATATCCGTGTATAGTTTATTTAATATACTTATTTCGTAGGAAAAATTGTAAATAAATACAATAACTATTAAATTATATAAACATTGAGGAGTATATTTATAAATTTTAGGCGTAAAAACGTGTTTTTTAGGTTTCGAGCGCATGCCCCTAATGATGGAAGATAAGTCCCGCTACAGTTAAGAAGCCCGAAACAACTGCCTCGAGGCATCGAGAGTGAGCTCTCGGGAAAGTTCTTGACAACACTATTTTTTTTTTGGAAAAATAATAAGTTTTTTTTTTATTACAAAACAGTATTGGTCTTTCTGTAAGTCGCCTTTGCGACAATCTAGTAGCTTTTGATATTGAAAGAAATAAGACCTAAAAGCTCTGGAATTCTCCTACATCAATTTATAATTATTTGTGTGACTCAATCATGAGTTCTCCATCATCAAGTTTTCTATATTAGTGTGAATCAAAGAGTTATTAACTATTAGTTTGTTGATATTATGTGCGAACCAGTAAGTCTTTGCTTTCGTGTTTTTGTATGAGTTTTGCCACCTACATCGGTTGGCATCAATTACAGATTCTTTCTCCACGCCGGTCGACATGATAAATTTATATAGTCACATCAATAGGTAAAATTATATTGTTGAGGCAACAACTTACCAGTTACCACAACAGGTACATAATAACCGTTTTGCCAACATTGCAACTTAGTCGCTTGAAGATTTTTGATGATGTAAATTTGTTATACCACTTCAAAAATCATTGAATTCGTTAGCTTACTCTAGACAAGGCATTCTAGATGACAAAACATACATTGAGAGTCAAGGTCGTGATTATAAACGTTGTTGATTATAGGTTGCAGACCTGTTAATATGAATCAACAAAAATTTATTTTGTAGGTCTATCTTTTTTATGGTTTCCATACCTCACGACTTTAACAAAGTTCTAAACAATATACTCTTGTTACTTGTAAATGCCGCCAAATGATAGTTTCAAAAGTTCAACCACCTTAACAATAGGTTGTTACAAAAGGGACAATGATATCATGTCCTAAATTGTACAATATCTTTCAGTATTTTTGCAAAATTAAATACATATATATATATATATATAATTGTGGACCATGCTTGTTTTTATTTTTATTTGATAATCGGAAAGACTGAGTAGAAAGTGTTCTTTTTAATTTTTTTCAGCAGGAGATATATATTAGAATTGTTTATTTTTTACTAATCTTTATAACGTTCGAAGGCCCATCTCCAATTAAATAAAAGAAATCCTTAGCACGATCCTTATATTCCGTTAAAAAATGACACTCTGTAGAGATATATAAGGCAGTAGGGGACAATGATGTCCCATAATTAATGGCATAATTTCAAATTTGGGCAGACAAAATGTGCAAATTAGAAACTAGATCTATATTTTAGCAATTTGCTAGTATGTCCAGTCCAGATTCAGCTAGATATGTCCCAGTCCACTCATATAGTTTATACTTTATAGATCAATTACGCTTCTGATACTAGTAAGAATCGGTTGGAAATAAAATTGCTAATTAAGATATTAACTTTATATTGAACGTGATAACTTTGAAGGCGATACAGAGTTGAGTCGTGTGCGTAATAAATTGAGATAAACAGCCTCGCAGCTCCGCAAGTTGAGAAAACACGTAATAAACATGACCCTAATTCTGATTCATATATTAAGTATGAGCATCTTACAAAAGCCTAGATGCTCTGATATTCTAAATTATACCAGTAATAGAAAGTTATATTAATTTTAAATACTTGGTTTTAGAGTAGTTTGCTAACTCTTAAAAAGAATAAAGTTATATTATTATTATTATTATTATTATTATTATTATTATTATTATTATTATAGTGACGTACTTTTTGAACATCATGTTATTCAAGTTCAATTACAAAACTTGATTCAAATATGAAAGTCAGTACAATGCACACGTGTTTGGCTTATTATAGCTTTTTCCAAATATGCTAAATTATTTTGACTTTGCTTCTATGTTTTCTTGAATTTTACGTAATTCTGGAATACTCTAGAGTCAAGAAAATAAAAATACTCTAGAGTCAAGAAAAAAAAAAAATCAGTATGTTTGTTTATTTTGGTCTTATTTCGCCCGGATTACAATACAACGAGATAATAATACAATTGGACCTGACTCAACTAAAATATGCTAGCCTATTACAATTTCGAACTAGCTTAGTGCGGAACACCAATTTACGCGTTACAAATATGTAAATAGACCTAAATAACCCTAATTGGCCGAATTAAAGAAACAATCGAACGGAAGGGGTTCGATGTATAGCTTATTGAATACACAGTCGATCGAATGAGGACGATTCGATACTCCTCAATGTGCTGAATATGCTTGACTATCGAACCTGCGTGGTTCGATACTGAAAACTCTCAAATCTGAGTGGTCTGGTTTTCCCAAGCCTCGAATCTGGAAAACAATCGAATGGCCTCGGTTCGATAATGATTACCCTCGAACGAGGGGAATTAGATAATAAGTAATGAAAGGTGGAACGATCGAACCGGAATAACGGTCAAACAACGATAACAGTCGAACGAGAATAATAATCGAACATGAATACCGGTCGAACCACTGAATTCGATTATTAATTGTCGGTTGCGAGTAATGAGTGTGTGCATTAATTTCGGAGGATGGGGTATTTATAGACCCTGTCTCGCAGGACCCAGTGGAATGCGGAGAATAACAATTGAACGGGGCTCAGTTCGACTATCTGAATAACTGTCGAACGAGCCATGTTCGATAGTTTTGTTTTTGGGCCTTTCCTTGGTAGGCCTACCCAAAACACTTTTTGGGCCTTCCTATAAATATCCCCATCATATAGTCCCCCAGTTTGGGAGTCGGTCTTGATTCAAGAGTGGGTTCCAAACTTTAAAATTTGTGTTGTTTCATGCGGTTGTTTGTTTCGAATTTTGGAATTTACCCTTTCATTCGTGGGCCATGTCTCTGTCAGATGAATTAATAGCGAGATTTTTTGTTTTGAAAGTACTCCCCCCATTTGGGAGCCGTGACTTGCAGGGTCGGGTTCTAAATGAAACTTTTTGCCATGAAAATATATCCCCCAAATCTTAATCTTGATCTGTAATGTCAGAATCTCAAAAAATTGGATTCTACCAAGAATCAAACTGGGACGAGTTCGGTTGTAATTTTACTATCAAATTATGTAAGATTCGATAGTTTTGACGACGTCGATTATTACAGTCGAACTGTCTTGAGTCAATCGAGTTGGCTGAGTTCGACCGCTAGAAATAAGTGTTGAACAGCCTCTGATTCGATTGTTTGCTGATCTGCTTATGAAGGGTCGAACCCAAAGGGTTCAATTGTTTTTACAGGAATTGTCGAACGCAGATAGTTTGACTGTTATCTCTCGAACAGAGAGTAATGGCGGTGGTGGGCCTATATAAAAGCCCACCCTTGCCACCTCATTTATAACGTGCGGCAAGTTGCTGTCCGCTGAAAATAATTGTCAAATCCCCAAGATTTGATCATTTTGATAACAGTCGAACGATCAGAATTCGACCGTTCGGTAAGAATCGAATCTTGGCGGTTTGAAAGTTCTTCAAAAATCCTCAGAATATTCCTTAGTGCTATTTTGATATCATCGATGGCTCGAAAGAAGAAGGAGGGTTGCAATAAGCCAACC
This sequence comes from Linaria vulgaris, assembly GCA_948329865.1. Lineage (NCBI taxonomy): Eukaryota > Viridiplantae > Streptophyta > Magnoliopsida > Lamiales > Plantaginaceae > Linaria > Linaria vulgaris. The sequence goes on from OX415252.1 coordinate 81,086,989, forward strand.
ATGTCTCCCGAGAATATCTATGCTCCCCGAAGGGATGCAACTAGGCCTAGCCCTTCGAACGGAGGTTCGTTCGCAATACTGTTTCGACCGAGGGCTCTGTACTAGTTGCCCCAACGAGGCAACATGTTGCAAGACCCCCGGGAGTTTATCTGTTAATTGGGGTGCCGGACGTGTAATACCAGAACCCATAGATCACTCTACTGTAAGGCTCGGGTTAGTATCGGCAGGCACTCGGCTTCCCCTCATATGCAACTTCGAGAGGCATGAGAACTTCATCCCCCACAGGGTTGTTATGTCTCCCACCGCCTCTGGAGGGAGAGTTAAGGTCGGGACGAGTGCCCAAATAAGGATGATGGAAGAATCTGATGCAGTTGATGATAGGATCGCCGTAAATCAGGCACGATTCAATGCTGAGAATCCACTTTTTAACCGTGTTCAAAGGTTAGCTACCGCAGGCGCTTCCGGTGCGGGTAGCGAGAATTGGTATGCATCTATTAAAAGGCGCATTTTGGAAACACAAGTTGCCGCTGAGGTAGGCGAAATTCAGTTGCCCTCTTGCAAACGTCCTCGACCATCTGAGAGTCCAAGGCCAGCGCCACTTGGTAGTAGGGTCAATTATGGGTTTTTGAATAATGAGAATTCGGAGTCTCTGAACATTAAGTTGCTAGGGTACCGACTGTGGGAGGAGAGATTTGTCGAGATCATGAAATAGATGTGGCCCCGACTTCATCGTTGTGTCGTGCTTGAGAGACTCGGTTATCGCTATTTGGCGTGCTTTGGGTGCTTATTCTTTGCAGCTACCAGAATTGTGATTTACAGTTTATGTCGCGATTACAGCGGGTTGATTGAGGTCCAGGGTAAGCAAAACAATGTGGTCGACAAATTAATTGGGAATGTCCAGAGTAACGATATTAGTCGTCTTACCGCACTGAGGCGTGCTCGTGAGTCAGCCAAGGCGTGCGACAAAGCTGTTCAAGATGCCCTTGCTGCTGGCGCAAATGCTAAGAAGGCAGAAGACAGCATGGGTTCCCTTCGTGCCGAAATCGCCGCTCTAAAGAGGGAAAGGGACGCTTTGAAAAGGGAGAGAGATTCGCTGAAGGAGGTGAATGAAGGGGCTGAGTCCGTGATCGTCATATTGGGTAATAAAGTTTGATATCTGGAATCGAAGAGCTATCGATGTGAGGTAGCCAGATCTTTCATGAAGAGTAGTGTTTAACGCTGGCTCAAATTGCGTAAGGGTGCTGAGGATGTAAATTTTGGTGTGGAACTTGGAGTTTACCAGGATGATTTTTTGAGGTTTGTAAAGAAAGGTTTCCGAACAGATATGCTTGACGTTAGTCGCGGTTCCCAAATGGGGACTCCCAAAGTTGATGACGGCGATGAGGAAGAAATTACCGCTCCAAAAATTGGTGACCCCTTCTTTCGTATATCGCAAGAGCAGCACTCTTATATTGTGCCTAATTCGGATAGACAGAATCCTACTTCACCAGAGAGACGAGAAACTGCAAAATCTGCCGGTATAGGTTGGTCTCATGGCAATCCAAGTGGAATAGAGGACACCATCCGTGCTGTTTTTGGCGGTAGCGATGATGACTTGAATCCATCATCTGTGATAGAGCAGGAACCTTTGGTGGAAAACCCCCCAAAACTCGTCTCCGAGCCTACTGTCATTATTCCTTTCGGTGATCCTCCCATCGGCATGTTTCAGGTGGAGCATGGTCCTAACTCATCGACGCGGAATGCTACGTTTAATCCCATTCTGCCTAATAAAGTGAACCTAGTTTCTGCTGCGGGGGCGACTTTGTCTTATTTTGGGGTTGTGGATCAAGCTCTCTTTCAGATGAATCTGATCTCACCCCAGCATCTATCAACTTGGAAGAGCTTGAGGCGGTGCTATCGAGGAGGAGGAAATTAGATTGTCGGATGGATGGGACAAAATGGACAAACTTGTATTGTTGGAAAAGAAAATTGACTGATTATGCGCGGTCCCTTGGTTTCATTTTGCGTCCAGAGTCCCCCAATCACCAGAGTACCAATGATTAGTTGCGTATGTAATTTTGTTGGTGTGGAATCAGGCCTTATTTTGTCTTTCGTTTCTGCTGATACCATCGCTGTAACGGTATTCTTGAGAGATCGATTTTGTGGTTAATACAACGATTTTGTTTGACCTGCATTTGCATCTTACTTTATATCGTTGAGCCTTTGTTGTCATAAGTTTGGTTTGCCGTAAGAGTCGGCTGGGGCAAAAACTGGTGCTTTCTTGGTAGGTTTGCATTTGTCCTCGTTGGGCCAATCGTCCAGCTTGGTATTTTTACTGAGCAAGATATTAGGTTTGCATTTGTCCTCGTTGGGCCAAATGTCCATCTCAGTATTTTCGCAGAATGAGATATTAGGTTTGCATTTGTCCTCGTTGGGGCAAATGTCCATCTCGATTATTTTTGCTGAGCGAGATATAAGGTTTGCATTTGTCCTCGTTAGGCCAAATGTCCATCTCGATTATTTTTGATGAGCGAGATATTAGGTTTGCATTTGTCGTCGTTGGGCCAAATGTCCATCTCGATTATTTTTTCTGAGCGATATATTAGGTTTGCATTTGTTCTCGTTGGGCCATATGTCCTTCTCGGTTATTTTTTTGAGCGAGATATTAGGTTTGCATTTGTCCTCGTTGGGACAAATGTCCATCTCGATTATGACGCTTCTTGCGGTCATTGCTCTGTTTCGTAGTCCCATAAACATTACTTCATGATGACTCTTCCTGCAATATTAGACACGAAAATAATAGATATTTTATTTTTTAATTAAGATGGGGTTGAGCTCAGTTTTGTATTGAGTTGCCTACATTTCCCGATTGTTGTATCGGGACTCAACCCTTCATAGTTCACGTCTCCTTTTTCACTGCGAGTTCGTTGGATAATCAAACGCTCATGTGTTTCAGATGTTGCACGTTTCATGGGCGAGGTAACTTGCGACCTTGCATATCCTCAAGATAATAATACCCTCGTGAACTAGCATGTATGACCTTGTATGGACCCTCCCATTTCGGTTCCAGCTTTCCCACGTGTTTGCTTGTTGCGATACTTTTTAGTAACAGGTCTCTCACTTCGAAATTTCTGAACCTGACCTTTTTGTCGTAGCTCTTGGCCATAGCTGCCTTAAACGCTATGGCGCCCTGGTAAGCATCTTCCCTAGTGGAACCTATCATATCAAGATCCATCTGGTGTAATCTGGCCGATTGTTCTGGGTTGTAATCATGTATGTTGCGCGTTAGCATGCCAATTTTAGCCGAAAGAACTTCTTCTGTTCCATATACCAAAACAAAAGGGGTTTCCCCCGTCGATGTTCGGGGTATTGTCCTATAGGCCCATAATATTCCGTGAAGCTCATCCGTCCAACTTTTCCCCGTGCCTCTTAATCTCCTCTCGAGATAATCTTTCAACGTCTTCTTGGTCGACTCCATTTGCCCGTTTGTCTGAGGGTGGTAGACAGAGGTCATATTATAGGAAATTCGTAACTTTTGAAACCAGGATTTGATCTCCTCGCCAATGAACGGTCGTCCGTTGTCAAATACCATATACTGGGAAATAACGAAGCGGCAAATGATATTCTTCCATATGAATTCAATCATATTATTCTCTGTAATTGCCGCCATGGCTTTGGCCTCCACCTAATTAGCGTAAGACTCAACTGCCACCACCAATAAAAGGGGCCACTTGTAACGGGCCCACGATGGCTATTTTCCATTGATCGAAAGGACATGCTACATCCAATGGTTGCAGCGGTTGTGCCGGCCTATGAATAAGTCAAGCGTGATATTGGCAATTTTCAAAATGCCGCGAGAATGTTGTGGCGTCTTTCAATAGAGTTGTTAAATAGTATCCATGGCGCAGGATCTGTTGTGCCAACGCTCGACCCTTAGAATGATTTTCACAACTCTCTGCATGTATTTCCTGCATTACATAATCTGCTTGTGGCAGAGTTAAAAAACGTAACAAGGGACCTCAAACGACCATTTATACATTTCTCCATTGTGAATTGTGAATCTGTGTGCCTTGTAACGCATTATGCGGCGAGCGTTAGGGTATGTCGGCAATACCCCGTCAGCCAGGTAACTCATGATCTCGTCTTTCCAGGATGGAGCCTCCCCAATCTGCAGTATATACTTGATTCTTGCCCATATACTGTTGTATTTCGATATCCCAATGGATGGTTTGTCGGTCGCTAAAAGTGCGACTCGTTTCTTGACTAGGACTTTCGATGAGCTAGAGAATTTAGATAGCGCATCAGCATTGACATTCGCGTCGCGCAGGATCTTGGAGATGTCGAAAAAATTGAACTGGCCGGCTAACGTCTTTACTTTTGCAGCGTATAGTTTCATTGTTTCCTCCCTTATCTCATATTTGCCCAAAAAATGGTTCGCCACTAGCTGTGAGTCCGTGAACAAGTCTAAATTCTCTACGTTGAGGGTCAATGCCAAATTGATCCCTGCTATCACGGCTTCATACTTAGCTTTGTTATTGGTTACCTCATAATTTAAGCTTATGGAAAATTCAAACTCTCGGCGATCAGGAGAGAGCAGATGCACCCGACTCTTCCTCCGTGGTTGGTGGCCGATCCATCTGTATGTAGTATCCATGTGGTTGTTATTTTACTAGTTCCGGCTTAATCCGAAATTGCAAAGATGTAGTTTGTGGATCCTGGCACACTGTTGTCCAATGTTTCGGCCATGAAATTCGCCAACACCTGAGCTTTTATGGATGTGCGTGTGAGGAACTCGAGCCCAAATTCACTAAGTTCAACCGCCCATTTGACCAATTCCCCGGAGGTCTCCAGCCTTGCTAATACCTGCTTCAAAGGCTTATCGAAACTCTGCTCACATAATGTATCGAAAGTTGCTAAATCCCTTTGTCCTTTACTAAAACCGTACTGATAGCGTGTGAAGACACAACCATATATAAATACAACATCCTTCTCTCATCCGGCTTGGAAAGTAGCGGGGGACTGACCAAATATCTCTTTATCTGTTTGAAAGCCGCTTCACGCTTTGTCGTCCAGATGAAATCCTTACTCTTTCTCATAACCTTAAAAAGGGTAGGTTCTTTTCTGCTAAAGTCGATATAAATCTTCCTAAGGTCGTTAAGCGGCCTACCAAACATTGCACATCCTTCATCGTCTTTGGTGAGGGAAGATCCATCACTACCTTGATTTTATTAGGATTTGCCTCTATGCCCCTCTAGTTTAGCACGTAACCTACGAACTTGCCTGTCGTGACTCCAAACATACACTTTTTCGGGTTTAACTTCATCCCGTAGGTCTTCATGATGGCAAATGCTTCGTCCAGATGCTGGACATGCTCCTCCGCCATCAAACTTTTGACTAGCATATCATCGATGTAAACTTCCATCGATTTTCCAGTTTGATGGTAGAACATCTTTGCTACCAATCTTTGGAAAGTTGCTCCAGCGTTCTTGAGACCGAAAGGCATCACCCTATAACAATAAACCCCGGCATTTGTCACAAAAGATGTCTTGCTCTGGTCGCCTACGACCATAAAGATCTGGTGAAATATGCAAAGTTGACCGAATGAGGACGAATACAAAGTTGACCGAATGAGGACGAATCGATACTCCTCAATGTGCTGAATATGCTTGACTATCGAACCTGCGTAGTTCGATACTGAAAACTCTCGAATTTGAGTGGTCCAGTTCTCCCAAGCCTCGATTCTGGAAAACATTCGAATGACCTTGGTTCGATAAGTGATGAAAGGTGGAACGATTGAACCGAAATAATGGCCGAACAATGATAACGGTCGAACAGGGCTACAGTCGAACTGGAATAACAATCGAACAAGAATAACGGTCGAACCACTGAATTCGATTGTTAATGGTCGGTTGCGAGTAATGAATGTGTGCATTAATGTCGGAGGACGGGGTATTTATAGGCCCCGTCCCGTGGAACCCAGTGGAATACGGAGAATAACAGTCGAACGGGGCTCGATTCGACTGTCTGAATAACTATCGAACGTGCCATGTTCCTTGGTGGGCTGGCCCAAAACACTTTTTCGGCCTTTCTAAAATACCCCCATCAATGTTGTTGCTAATGCATATTCAAACTTAATCAGGGAAAAGAAAGAACTAATATTGCTTGAATAAGATTGAAATTCATAGGTATGGACTATGAAATATCAATTCTGTCTGCACAAAGTATGAGCTTTTCTGCAATTAGCACATCCAATTCTTACTCACAATAAACTTAATTACTTACATACAAAATTTGATTATACTTTGGCTTTGAATGACATAATTTGTTATATGATTGTATTGATGATTTTTGTTTTGTTGTATTATATTTGTTGCCTATTCTGAATGAAAATGGTGTATAAATTAGGCTACAACATATTGGAAAATTCTTGAATCATTTCCTTGTATTTAACTTTAAGTATGAACTTCTAAATGTAGATAAAAAAAACAAGTTCAAAGACATTTACTTGTTTTGAGTTAATAATTGAGTTTTTGGTATTACCTCCATGTGTTATGGTAAATTGGCAAGTTACCTCCATGTGAAAAATAAGTTGGCCGAATGCCCCCTTATGATCTTAAAACTTGGCACACCCCTTCCCTAAAAACTTTGTCTGCAAATTTTATATTAAAAGACTAAAATATCCTTATCAATACTAATTATTTCATTTGTGTAATTTTGCATTTGATTTTACTGTATTTTCTATTTTTTAAAACAAGTTTAAGAAACAAGGCATTACATGCGTGTATATATATATATATATATATATATATATTATATATCTTAGATTTTTGTTTTAAATTTTAATTTAGGTTTATATTTTTTATAGTTTAAATATTGAATTAAAAGATATAATATTTTCTTAAAGCAATAAGGGTACTAATGTCATTTTCATAAAAAAAAAATTTATCCTCTCTCTCATTTAAGGGAGAGTGAACTACACCTCCATGCTTAAGGGAGTAAAATGTCAAATTTTGATATCATAGAGAGGTATTTGGCCAACTTCTTTTTTCACAAGGAGGTAATTTACTAATTTACCATAACACACAGAGGTACTTTGCCAAAAACCCTTAATAATTAATTAGAACAAACGCGGATCTTACTCCACTCACTTGCAAAAAATTGACAATTGCACTAAAAGTTTATTTCATTTGTTAGGACTTGTTTGTTTTGTCCAACTAACACTGATAAATCTAATAGTTGTAAGTGAGTAGTATTGAGGTATTTGCTTTGTAGGTTTATTGAGTGAGTAGTATTGAGGTATTTGTTATGTAGCATTACTTATACTAGGGCTATTTGGGTCGGGTCGGGAATCATGATTCTCGCCCGACCCGACGGGTTTTTTTTTCGGACGGAAAAAACCCGTCCGTTTTAGCACCTGGCCAGACCAGATAACTGATCTCGGCTCAGATCCCACCGAGAGGAAACGGGATTTGATTCGGATCCCATTTTCTCTCGGCGGGATCCCGGGAGGTAGTGTGAAAGTTTTTAAAAAGAAAACAAGCATTAAGTTTAAAAAAAAAAACGAGTCGGCACTTCACTCTTCTCTCTTCTTTTAAAACACAAACACATCACTCACACACACAAACACATCACTCACACACTCACACACACAAAACTCACACTGCCGCCGCACCAGGCACCACCATGCTGCCGCTTCACCACGTCCAACAACAACCAAAAATCAAAAGGTAATTTGTCAAACCCCTAATTTTTTTAATAAATCTTTAAATTTTAGTTTGATTACTTTATATAATTGAATTATAGTTTGATTCCTTTAGTAGTTACTTTTTATTGATTTAGATATAGAACTTAGGGTTTATGAGTTCTAAATTATAGTTTACAAATTGGGGGTTTTGTTCAATTAGAGATTTATTTTGAATATTGATATGATGAGAAGCATTAAAGTTGGTTAGTAGGATAAATGAGACGAGTTAACGTGAAATTGATCGCATTTTGTAGATTAGAGTTTGCGAAATTGATCGTAAATTAAGTTTGTTGATGGTTTGGTGTTGATATAATTAGAGTCATCATTGTGACATTAAAGTTCGTGAGATATACGTTGACTTTAATTTTGAAATGAGTTAATTGATATTGGATCTTGTCATTTGTTGTTGAATTGATCAATGAGGCTTTTGTATTGATATAGATATCCAATTCCTTGGTATTGAATCTTTTTTTTTTGGTTGTTTAGATGGTAGCAACTAACAAGCAAAAGAAGTCTTCCGCTGGAGCTTCTACAAGTACCGCAATTAGAGTTTCTCCTCTTAAACGGGCCTCTACTTCCATGGCGGCACCGACTACTTCAAAGGCGGGCAAAGCTTCCAATAAATCCACGACACCATCTAATTCCCGTGGTGCCCTAGTTAAGTCTTCTCGTCCTCCCAAAGGCCAAACTCGAGAACTCTCGTATCGAGAGGCTATGGAAGCAATGAGGGATGATGCGCCATATAACAATGCAGAATTGGATGAAGATGATGTGGAACTAGAGACTGCACAATCTCCACATGAAGATGTCGTCGAAGAGGAGGCGGAAAAAAGTGAGGGAGATGATATCATTGAAGAAGAAGGGGGAGGAGAGGAGGGAAAAGAGGTCTCCAAATGGCGAAGGTACACAAGTCTTGCATTACCCACGGTTATAGACCTAATGAAAATGGAAAGATGGTATGGGGAGAAATAAATCATACACTATCGTCGCCATGGTGGAGGGAGTTTCAACCATATGAGGATATAAAACTACACATTGTTATGGGTCGATGCCTTCATTGCAGAAAATCCATAAAAGCCGATGGTAATTCACACGGCACTAGAGGATTGAGAAGTCACACTGAGAGATGTAAGGTGTTAAAACAGAGGATGGCGAAGGGGGGAAGACAACAAAAACTAAAAGTGGAGGCTAATGGTACAGTTAGTAATTGGGAGTGTAATCAGGAGTGGGTGCTCGAGGGCGTGGTTTTGTACTTGATTAAGAATGAGATGCCTTTCATAATGGTTGAGAATGAATCATTTATTGAAATGATGTATCGAGCTCAGTCGAATTTGAAACTACCTTGTCGGCAGTCCATACGGGAAGTTTGTTATGTGTTGTACCTTAAGGAGATGGAGACGTTGATACAGTTTATAAAGGATAATGCACAGAGGGTTTGTCGGACCACCGACACTTGGACATCGATCATGCGAGACAACTACATATGTGTCACTGTACACTTCATTGACAGTTTGTGAAATTTAAAGAAGAAAATCATAAGCTTTAGCTTGACATCCGGTCATACGGGAGATTGACCGAGTTTTCTCGATCACAGTTGACAATGCTTCGTCCAATGGCACGGCTATTAATGATTTGGTGAAATAGTGGGTGGAGAAAGGTGACATATCAGCAGCAAATGGGGCTCTTGTGAAAATTAGGTGCATTGCACACATTCTTAACCTCGTGGTTCAAAATGTCTTGAAATGTAACAACAGTGACATCTTAGTAGACGGTATTAGAGATTGAATCAGGTACATTAAGGCTTCCCCGAGTCGATATTTGTTGTTCAAAAAGTGTGCGACGGTGGCTAAAATAGAAAGTGGCAAATTGCTATGCTTAGACGTCTCAACACATTGGAACTCCACGTACACGATGCTTAGAGCCGCTTATGATTTGAGGATGGCTTTCGTTGGATACAGGCAAAAAGATGCTACCTATGCCGCTGAGTTAAGGGATCGTATACCAACCGATGATGATTGGGAGAGTGCAAAGTTGTTTATCGACTTTTTGGAGCCTTTTAAGAAGTTAATGGAGGTTGTTTCGGGCACAACTTATGTGACATCGCATATGGTACTAACCCAACTTTGCATTATCGACGATCGCTTGACTTTGTGGATGAGACGACCGACAACTAATCCTAAGCCGGGAAAGAAGGATGGTTTGAAAGCAATGGCTTTGGTTATGAAAGAAAAATATGACAAGTATTGGGGAATTAACGGGAAGATGAATCATTTGTTGTATTATGCCTCCATGGTAGATCCCCGCCTCAAGCTTAGCTATGTCGAGAAAATGTTTGAAAAGGAACCTACCTAGGTTGCGACAATTAAGCAAGGGTTCCGTCGATTATTTGAAGAGTATAAGGCCATGGTCGAAGCAAATGCACCAACAATTCCCCCTCCTCCAACTTCATCTTCTACTTTTGCGAGTACGACTCCTTGGATCGAGGAGGACCTCTTGCTTACGAGGCACGGACAATGGGCAAGGTACACTCAAGAAGTCTCTAAGTTTTCTATGTTTATTGAAAAATTCTTTATTTGTGTTATTAATGATCATTTATCAAAATCGTAGGGGAGAGAATAACGAGGAGGAAGCAACACAGTGCGAGATGGATTTATGCTTTGGCGATAGGCGTGAAAAGGGTCAAATTGATTTCGATATCCTCGCTTGGTGGATGGTCAATGACTATCAATATTCTATTATTGCCAAGATGGCTCGCGATTTGTTGGCTATTCCAATCTCAATGGTTGCCTCCGAATTGGCTTTTAGTACAGAGTGTCGTGTCCTTGACAAATTTAGGAGTTCATTGACTCCGAGAATAGTTCAAGCACTTATATGCTCTCAAGATTGGCTACGGAAGGATAATACGCCAATTCAAATCGAGGAGTGCTTGGAGGACTTAGAGAAAAACGAAGCAGGTATACAACGTTAATAATTAACCGGTGATTGGGTTAATTATTATATTTTGGAATGCTAATATTTTGATTTTCATGCAGAATTTGCGGCGATGGGAAAGGATGCTTCTTGAAACTGCTACTTTGTTTAGATTTTTATGTTCATGATGGATTGCATTGACAAGTTAACTTAAGTTTTTATTTTGCTTTGTTATGTTGGATTTGAATGAAATGCCTATTTTTGTTTGGATTATATGGTTTGTTATGGTGAACTTGTGATGCATGTTTTTTAATAGTGTCGATTGTGTTCTTGTTAGTGATCGGATGATCCGATAATGTATTGTGATATATTTTGGGGATTAGTGTATTGTTGCGTATTGTGGGTGATCGGATGATCTGATAAATTATTATTAGTGCACATGAGCAGGGGTGAGTTGGGCCGAATTCCTGCGGGGAACGGGAATTCGGCCCCCGGGAATCGGCGGGATCGGGAGCTCGCCGCTGCTCCCGATCCGCACCGCGGAGTGCGGAACTCCCGTAATCGCGGGAGTTCCGCAGATTTCGGGATCCCGCTCGGAGCAGCGGAGGTGTGTGTGTGTGTGTTGACTGTGGAGGTGTGTGTTGACTGTGTTGTCTGTGTGTGTTTCGTGGCGGCGGTGGTGTCTGTGTGTGTGTGTTGTCGGAGGCTTCGAGGTAGGAGAGGGTGGATTCGGGGAGCTTGTCGTTGACGGAGATTTTGGCGGAGATCTTGGGGACGACGGAGGAGAAGCGGCGGAGTTGATGGTGGTTGTGGTTGTGGTTGTGGCAGCAGAAGGTGAGGGAGGAGGAGGAGAGGGAGGAGGTGGGTTTTGTGGGAGGGGAGAAGGTAGAGATGGGTTGTTTGAGTTTGGGGGAGGTGGAGGAGAGGAGAGGAGCTTGGTGACGGCGAAGGTGGCGGTTGTGGCGGCGGCGGGGTGGGGGCAGGGCGACGATTCTGACCCAAGCTCACTGGAATAGTCGGGAGCTTGGGTCGGATCGGATTCTGACCCAAGCTCCCGATCCGATCCGCGGGAGTTGCTGCGGGAGAGAATTCCCGCAGCAACGGATCGGTTTTAAAATTGGATTTTTCTCGCCCCGGGAAAAATCCGATCGGGTTGGGTCGGGTCGCGGGAATCCGACCCGGCCAACCCACCCCTGCATATGAGAAGTAAAACAGGGTCGAAAATTTTGTTTAAAAAAACAAAGTATAGAAAACAAAAAAAATGGGCTGGAATTTTCCAGCCCCACCTTTGCACACTGTCGGCCGGGATCCGGGATACCTCCCGTCCAGGCCGAAAATCCCGGTCGTCGGGAACGCTATTTTCGGCGGGAGGAAACGGGAGCTGCCTTGCTGCTCCCGACCCGGCCAATTCCCGTGGGCCGGGGTCCGAACCCGGCAGGTCCCCGCCCACAATAGGCCTAACTTATACCCTAACTATTAATCACACCCCTTAACCCTCCAACTAATAAAACCTCAACTAATACGATCCCTACTCAAATGTAAACTTTAACCCTCAAAATTTAAGAATTTATGATCAATTGTCATTACATCTTAATAAAAGTACACAATGCCATTAACTTATTTGGTGATTTTTTTTATTAAAAATGAAGAAACATCTCTCTCCTTCATTTGAAATTTGAACAACGGGCCGGGTTTTTCGTACATGGACGAGCCACCTAAATTATATTTTACATTCAATTTGTCCAACTTAAGTACTTCTATATTTTTCGGACGGTGATTCATAATATTACATAACTTTTTGATTCAAATAAAGAAGAAACTACATTTATTTGTAAAAGAGCAATGAGAAATTTTGAACAAAAATATTTTAATTTTGTAAATCTATAAAAGTATGCAAGAACTTCGACCAAGATTTGATAAAGTTCTTATATAAATCATTCACTAGACATCATAGAATAAACAGTTTTTCTTGTCTAACAAGTTGTCCATTTGACGACGGCGGGTGCGGCGACGACAACATTATTCACTGCGTGACTTTCCTTGCATGCGGCCACCATTATTGGATTGGTGAAGACTTTTTTGATGTGAGCTTGGTTGAAACGAGAGAAGACTAGTGTGGTAAAGTTGCGTATGTGAGTTTTGTGGATTGTACGGTGAAAGGTAATAAATAACAAGGGTAAGAGAGTAATTCTCACAATTTAGTAGAGTGATTAAAAAATAAAGAGAATTGATCCAAGCAAACAAATGATTATTTAGCTTAATTGGGCCTTATTGGTTATTTGCGAAAAAATGCTATAAACTAATTATACAAAAATATATTAATATGACAATTTTAATAGTAGTGACACTAATATCTATACTATATGAGACTAATCTTTTGATTTTTTATTTACCTTTTGACACACTATAATTTTTATTATTAGTTAGGATATAACTATAATTTACTTTAGCTAAATCATTATTAAAACTTTTTTAAGAAAGTAATTATTATTGTTTCCTTTGACAAGTAAAAAACGACGCCAAACGGGTCTTCCAGTGGTGAGCTGGGAAGGGCTTTTTAATTCTCTCTAACAAAAAAATAAAGGTTAGAATATGTAAATTTTCTATCCATATCTATGTTATAATTTTTACTATACAATGTAATTACATTATATTTATAATAAATTATTAATTATGCAAAGATCGTGTGTCAACGTATCTAGTATATTCAAAGGAGCTTATTAATAATATAATCTCATACAAAATTCACTTCCAGGGTGGATAGAATGGCAAGAATTATTACATTATATGATTATACAGAGGATCCATTTCCATTCCCTAAAATCTTGACTTGGGGGGTCAAAATCATGATGCGCTGAGTCAGCACTAGTAATTTTTTTTCTTCATAATTAGCATTTTAAAACACACCACGTCACTCCGAAGTGTCACTCCCTCCTTTATATTTCCTGTCCTTCATTCACACACACACACATAAAACAGAGTTGAGTACAGAGTGGAAGCCAAATAGACAACGTTTCATTGCCATTGTATAGATACACTCTATATATCTATTAACTCAGAATCCAAGTTTAAGAAAAACAATGGGTGAAGTAAGTATTGCTTTCCCTCTTTTCCTTTTTTCCCTTTTTTCATTTTTGTTGTTATGTAGTTTTTGTTAGTTATTACACAATGTATCATCATCAAAAAATAAGTTCTTTTTGATAGCCAAGCATATATATACATATTTTCTGTGATGATTGGAATTAACTTTAAGGGTTCTTATGTTTATTTATAAATTTTTTATTTGTGCTTATTAAATAATTATACTGTCAATGTAATTGAAGGAGAAGAAAGAAGTGAAGAACGAGGAGAAGAAAGAAGAGAAAAAGGAAGATGAGAAAAAAGAAGAAGAGAAAAAAGAAGAGGAGCCTCCAGAAATTGTGCTAAAAGTTGACATGCATTGTGAGGCTTGTGCCAGAAAAATAGCAAGGTCACTCAAAGGATTTGAAGGTGAGTTCATATAATTATTTTCTCTTCATCAATAATCATTTTTCTATTTATATTTACTTCCTTAAAACAATTATTAAAAACAATAATTAAGCTAGTTATTAAGCGATTTGAAGCCCGCCCCACTACTTACTTTTTGAGAAACGTGTATACTTAATTTATGGTACTTGACCCTTTTTTAAACCTCGTATTTGTTTAGTGATAGGGCCGACCATTAATTAAAAATTGGATCTTTAGCACGTTTTTCAATTCTACTAATTTGGTACATGGAATAATTTTACCTAACGAATACATTTTCCTTTTTTTAATGATTACCTAGCTACCACCTACTTGTACCAATATAAATTAAAACTGAAAGTGTGAGAAATAAAAATGTTTAAATTTGAAATTGAAATATATAGGAGTGGAGGAGGTAACGGCGGACTGCAAGGCGAGCAAAGTGGTGGTGAAAGGTAAGGCGGCAGACCCGATAAAGGTCAGCGATAGGATCCGAAAAAAAAGTGGGCGCAAAGTGGATCTCATTTCACCATTGCCAAAGCCACCAGAGGAAAAAAAAGAGGAGAAAAAAGAGGAACCTAAAGAAGAAAAAAAAGAGGAGGTATCAATTAATTATCATCTCATTAAATAATCAGTTTTAGTTTTCTATATAATTTAGTTTACTTTATACAACTCCTGTACGTACTGATGTTGTTGTGCAATTGTTCAACCAAACTAATTTCGAATGTACAAAATATTTTCCCTAAATACATAAGTCAACATTAGAGAGAATTAATTGTATTTAACTCCCAATGTCCACTAGTATCGCATATGACTAGCCAACGTACCTCAACGTTTCAAAATTGACTCTTGTGGCCAGATTTACAAGTTTTATTTTGAACACATTTTTTGCATTTTGGTCTGATAAATTTGATCTGTGCAACACTTTCGTAACATCGGTGGTTAAATATATTCTTTTTACTATGTTTGGTGATAAGTTGTAAATGGGATATACTTTATGAATTCTTTTTTTTTTGGGTTGGTGTATACTTTATGAATTCAATTAAATGTTACCATAATTTTTACATATATATATATATAATGAAGTAGCTCAATTTTGAATTTTGAAAGGAGATTTATATATGATGGGGCCATGATGGTTAAAGATAAGTGATAAGTATTTGGTTGGATTGTTGCATGCATTAAGTATACATGTAAATAGGCAGGTCTGGTATGTGGTCACAGGCAGCAGTGCAAGTTGTGGTGGCTGTTCTTTGCTGACATGAAAACCACACAACAGCAGCTGAAAATAGAGAACCACTACTGGCACATATTACAATGGGGAAAAAGAAACTGTACTGTTGAGGTCAAATGAATAAAGCTATTTTGACCCCACTTACTCATGAGTTTATATCTGCAGTAAAATCTTGTGTAAAACAATTCACGTGGAAGGTATTCAATTCTAAAAAGAATTCTATTGCCGTAAGTCCGTAACAAAAGAAAATCTATAAACAACTGCACGTGGTTAGAAAATGATGCTTCTTTTCATGGGCCATTTTATCACTATTTTGTAATGTCTCCAATTTGCAGTATACCAGTGGAGGTTTATCTTTTAGTTTTAACATTTGGACTTCTGGCCCAACAACCTTGTGTTCTGTAAAATATGCACATTACCCCCCTTGAAAGTATATAGGTAACATTATGCTGTATGTTATATTATATAGACGCATTATCTCTCCTTTAATTTTATACGTTACAAAATACATCTATATTATATATGTAGGAGGTAGGTCTTCGTTTATTTCCTTTTGATCACAAAGGGTAATACATCTAGTTTAATATAACAAAAGGAACAATTTACCTATTTTAATCACAAGGGATACTATATGTCATTTGCCCCTTCAGTAGCTCTCAATTGTTTTCAGATAAAAATCATCTTAAAGAATGTAAAATAACAAAGAGTATAAAATGTATGACATGCTATTGCTTTTACCCATATATTTTGTGACACTTGAAAGACAAAGAAAAATCTATGTGATGGTTTTGGAAGAGTTCTTTTGTTAGAACCCAAATGTATGGTCAGGGGTCCAACTATATATGAAGACAGAAGTAATGATTCACCTATTTTTATTTTTATCTTATCATGTTGTATTTCAAGAAAGAAAAAAAAAAGAAAAAAAAAAAGGCTGCATGTGAATCCAGAGAGTGGTACAAGGTACCCAGAGCAATAGCTATTGGTAATGTCTTTTATTTATGACATTTTCTTATTGTGGACCACTAGATGGAATTAACCAGTTTTTTTCTTTTATTTTTTCACTGCATTTTGATTGTAACACCATCAACTGAGAACTGGTACATACTGATCAATTTAGTAGCTGACATAGTATTGTGAAGTTGAACCTAATTCATTTTTTCTTCTTCAGTTGACATAATCAAAAGTAGGAACTTCATGAATTTGATTTCTCATTCTTCACTATGTATTACATTCATAAGGAATTTACTCTTTAGTGCACAATAATTTTCTGTTACCTTGTCATTTTCTCTTTAAGCTGCGCTAGGTGTGATCAGTTACTGTAAGATCGATTAAATTGATTACTGACGTATATTTCTTTTCCTGTTTTCCACAGCCACCGGCTGTCATAACCGTTGTGCTGAAAGTTCGTATGCATTGTGAAGCATGTGCTCAGGCACTGCAGAAGAGAATCCGAAAAGTTAAAGGTAAATTAGGAACTGCTCAATTTAAGTTGCATTTCTCATTGCTCTGCCATAGGGTTGCTTAATAAGCTATACAAAGATTAAAAATCGTATGTGGCCATCTTCACGACCATATAGTACTTTAATTCATTTTAACGCTATTAAAACGTTTCTACGAACAAGCATATGCGGCCTTCTTCACGAACCATGAAATCAGAAGAGTGCATACAGATTATAATTTATAATGCAACATAAGTAAAATCTTCATGTGCAATAAATAGTCTCTCATTTATGTGCATGTCACTTCTCATTATTCAAGTGGCCAAGGAAGAAAAGTTACAACAACTTTAAATTAATGCAAATTGAAACTGTACTTGATCAACATCTTTTACTCGAAGGTGAAAGTTGCCAGTTTGTTCACTATTAATTCCTTCGGTGTCCCTTCACCCTATTGGCAAAACGGATATGAGAGCATTTAGAAGAAAAAGATAATTTGTCAAGCTTTTCAAGATCAGTTGTCAGATTTTCGACTAGCATACCACTAGTCAATAGAGTACGTAACATCATTTGATTTGTTCATATATGCGCATAAGCTTGTTTCAGTTACTCTTTTTTTTTTTTTTTTTTTTTCTATCATGTGGCTTGAGGGGAAAATGGAATAGAACAACAGAAGGGAAAAAGAAAGGAAAATGGCTGTGTTTTCATTAGAAAGAAATGTACCAGAAGGGTGATAGGCCTTACCTCCATATTTGAACCAAACACAACAAAGGCCCAAGAAAGTAAAAATTAAAATTTTGAAATTATGAGCCCACATTTTCAAAGAAGTAAACACACAACAAAAGAACCACAAAAAACTGTTAGAAGTAATCAGTCCAAGAATTGGAAAGGACGTAACCATATTCTTAACTGTTCAGCATGTTGTTTATGTCCAAGTGTCTGAGAAACCAAACAATCATGTTATGGTTCTGCACAACATGAATGTATCCAAATTTACGTATAATTCGTTCTATACACCATGCGTAATTATCAGGACTTCATTTTGTTCCTTGTTTCCGTATTTCATTTGCTGTCTGATCTCTCATCACTCTGATTTGGTGTTGATGCAATAACTATGCCTTGCAGGGGTAGAGTCGGTCACGACTGATATTTCAAATGATCAGGTGATAGTGACAGGTATTCTCGACCCAGACAAGCTAGTAAAAGATGTGTACAAGAAAACCGGCAAACAAGCATCGATAGTGAAGGAAGAAGAAAAGAAGGACGAAGAGAAGAAAGACGGAGAGAAGGAGGAAGAGAAAAAGGAAGAAAAACAAGAAGAGAAGAAAGAAGGAGAAGAGAGCAAGGATGGCGAGAAAATCGACATCAGGAAAGCCGAATATTGGCCTCAGAGGCACTACATGGAGTACGCCTATCCCCCTCAAATGTTCAGCGATGAGAATCCAAATGCTTGCTCTGTCATGTAAACAACTCATTTACATTTGCGATGATTTAGTTATGTTCGGGACTTTCAACGACCTAATATATGACTATAACTCTGTTCTTGTTGGTGAAATAAGGAATTATGCCATCTGCAGCAATTTTTCAAATAATAAACACTTGCTAGTTATTTTGCAAGATGAAGTTCCGTTAACTTTTACGTAATTTAGATTAAGAATAGTGTGACCCCAAGTGTGATTGGTAGTTGATAAACTCGATTGTAATTGTATCTTCTGCCAGAAGCGAAGCTTATTTTTTTTTTTTCTGAAGGAAATAACCAAATCATGCGGTGTTTGGTGTGATATAATTGTCATGTCAAGAAGAAGCCACGATGGCGCGAAATTGACCGATGAATGTCGGGAGGCTTAAAGGTAAAGCCACCTTAGCCGTATTTTATTCACCATTATATCTATATAGCTAATTGGACATTGAGTAATATGTTATTGGAAAGACACATGAGTCTAGGTTGCAAGCAACAAGCGGAATGCGATTCGGAGGTCCAGAGAGAAAGTTATGCTCAAAATAGTAAAGCTGCACAGATCAGTGTAAAATAACCTTTTAGCCCCTCTAATCATACCTATATATACCCCCCTCACTCCTCACATGGAGGAGGACGGACGGAGATGCCACGCATCGAACCAAGTCAGTTCGATGCACGCATCAAACCAAGTCAGTTCGATGCACGCATCGAACAAAGTCAGTTTGATGCACGCATCAAACCAAGCCAATTTGATGCACACCAAGATCAAACCCTTATATTCCCTGAAAGCTACACGAGTCACGGTCCCGAACAAGAAGCGGATCGAGGTTTCGATCATCGTACAAAGAGATATGATTGAAACTGTTGAGTCGCGCAAAGCTGTCTCTAATTCACCCTGTTCGACATGGATGCATCGAACCAAGCCAATTCGATGCTCACCAAGATCGAACCCATATATTACATGAAAGCTACATGAGTTAGGGTCCGTAATCAAGAAGCGGATCGAGGTTTCGATCATCCTACAAAGAGATATGATCGAAACCGTGAAGTCACTCCAATGCTGAACCAAGTGAACCAAGCAGCCATACCAGGGGTCGACCCAATAGAGGCAACTCAAAAGAGACAAATGAAATACGTTAAGCTTGATTCCCTTAATGGGATACGTAGGCAGCTTGGCAAGTTCCCAAGTTCAGTCCGATATCATAAGTATGTGATGCCCACAATATGACAATCAAAGAGCATCGAATCTCGTTCGTTCGACTGTTCCCTTAACTTGGCCATTTAGGGATTATTTCCTGTAATCTTATATTTCTTTATGTGTAATAGGTGTTCCGGACCAAGCTAGTCCGTTCATTGTAATAGAATAACATTATTTTGGTTAATTCAGGCCCCACTATATCGATTTCTCGGCGTATTGTAACCTAGATGAAATATGACCAAAATATTGGCGCCGTCTGTGGGAACACCATTTCTCTTACGCTTAAGAGTCTATTTAGGTAAAATGGCAAAGAAAGTGAATGGACCAACGGGAAAAGAACCGCGAAGAGTCTCAGTAGCTATATAGAGATTGGGAAACAAACTCGGAGTTAACAATATGGAATTCGGTCCCAAGCAAACAAGGAGTGGTGCTAAGAGCAATACTCAAATCCCCGATTCAACCAAGGAAACTAACATCATCGGAAGAAAGGTTAGGAATTTTTCAATCCCAATCCTATGCGTTAATCATTTATATTTATGTTTAAATACTGACAGATTTCTAAGAAAACGTGTGCCTTATCTTATTACAGGCAATGTCTGAGATGAGCTTCCTATGCGGGGACAAACAAATACACTCCGAATAGTATCATGATTTGTCTTACCCGTATGAGGTACCGAAGAATCTTACCCTTATGAGGCATCAAAGAATCTTACCCGTATGAGGTTTCAAAGAATCTTACCTTAATGAGGTATCGAAGAATCTTACCCTTATGAGGTATCAAAGAATCTTACCCGTATCAGGTATCATAGGTTCTTACCCGTATGAGGTATCAAAGAATCTCACCCGTATGAAGTATCAAAGAATCTTACCCATATGAGGTATCAAAGAATCTTACCCGTATGAGGTATCAAAGAGTCTTACCCATATGAGGTATCAAATAATCTTACCCATATGAGGTATCGAAGAATCTTACCCGTAAGAGGTATCAACAACCCAAAGTGGTCAAAACTCCTCATGCACGACTCGAGCGTCATGACAAGATGTATCAACAGCCCAAAGTGGACAAAACCCCTCATGCACGACTCGAGCATCATGACAAGAGGTATCAACAACCCAAAGTGGTCAAAACCCCTTATGCACGATTAGAGCGTCATGACAAGAGGTATCAACAGCCCAAAGTGGTCAAAACCCCTCATGCACGACTCGAGCGTCATGACAAGAGGTATCAACAACCCAAAGTGGTCAAAACCCCTCATGCACGACTCGAGCGTCATGACAAGAGGTATCAACAGCCCAAAGTGGTCAAAACCCCTCATGCACGACTCGAGCGTCATGACAAGAGGTACCAACAGTCCAAAGTGGTCAAAACCCCTCATGCACGACTCGAGCGTCATGACAAGATGTATCAACAACCCAAAGTGGTCAAAACCCCTCATGCACGACTCGAGTGTCATGACAAGAGGTATCAACAGCCCAAAGTGGTCAAAACCCCTCATGCACGACTCGAGTGTTATGACAGAGGTATCAACAACCCAAAGTGGTTCAAACCCTTCATGCACGACTCGAGCGTCATGACAGAGGTCCATCGACCCAAAAAGGTCAAAAGAAAAATTCATCCCTCATGCACGACATAAGCATCATGACAGAGGTACATGTACGAATTTGTATAGTTCAAAAATTATGATGACATGCCACAAAATCATAAAGAACCGTTATAGAAACGACAAGCAAGAATGTCAATAAACAAAATATCCTAATATCATCAAAATGGTATCCAAGTATTGCTACTCGAAAAATGACTGGGTGGACTCAGAACAAAGGATCAGACTCATCAAACGAGCGAAATTGGCACAATTTCCCTAAATCTGATCCTCTAAAAGCACAAGTTCGTCCGCTTGCGCCCAACATTCGAACAATGCAATTTCATTTCCCTCTGATACAAAACTAACGACCCAAATCATCTACCCCAAGCGGTACGTCAAACGTGTCCAGAGTGGCACCGAGAACGTCCGCACAAAGCGGCACGGTACAAACATGCCCAAAGCGGTACGAAGCAAACTTGTCCAAAGCGACACCAAAAGCATCAGCTCGACAAGATAAACGTAAACCTAAAATCGCAAAAATGAAATATCGGCCCAGAGCGGCCAGATGAAGAATAAAATAATGGCCTAAAGTGGTGAGATGAATATATGGAATATATCGAAATGGACATCATCCCATCATGGTCAGAAACAAAGTAGACATCACAAAGGATAGACATCCGCTAGTAGAAGTATGATGCAAGCAACATATCCATATGCCTGAAAGGCTAGATATGGCAATAGACTTCACGTGGCAAATCAGTTACGTCTGTCCAGCATGGAACGATGATTATCTGCCCAGATGAGTGCATATTTAAACTAATATAGAAGGCTTATCACCTCAAGAAGTACGAATACCCAGGTGCCCAATTAACCGTCATCGTCGACGAGTAATAACACAAAGTGCAAGAAACAAAACGCGAGCGATCATCAAATACGAATGCAACAAAGTATCCGAACAAAGGCGACACAATATCCAAATAAACAAACTTTTCTACCAAACGTAAACTGCAAGATCAATGTACGAAGCTTGAGAAATTTAGCACTAGATCGCTTTAGATCCATCACTTATACATCATTCCTATCATAGTTGAAGGTCTCAATCGAGGCGATCTCTCGCTCGATCGAGGCGCTTAGCAACATAACCTACGTGTTATCTAAGCTGTATATCTCTCAAAGACAACAACGATTAACTCAAAAGATAACTGAAAAACTGTATAGGGCGAATAAATGTGGCGCCTTCACACGATCCAACAACGCTAATGCACCAACTGGGACGCACCCATCAAAAATATCAAAAACCTATACACGAGTGAGGCCATAATCCTCAAAATGCAAATCATACAAGATTAAGCAAACGATGGCAGCACTGTCTCACAAATGCAGTAAAAGCAGAACCACGCATTGTGTAGTTATTTGCATGAAAATAACGCCATCCATGATCTAAAGGGGACCCGCGATGAGAAGGAAACGGGACGGACACTCTGCCCCAAAGAGGCAAGTGCTAACCGTAAATCCCTAAAGACGAAGAAAAGGGACGGACACTCTGTCTCAAATGACAAATGCTAACTATTAAATCCCTAAAAACAAAGCAACGAGATGAGGAAGTCTATATCAAGAGATAAGTGTAAAAATCTGATGAAATTGATTACGCCGACATAACAAATGTCTGATGCGGCAGAAAGAAATGAAACACGCGCGATACCCCACGGTGCAATATGGCATATGAACTGCCAAAATAAAAGTAAATTGCGATAGCAGACTCGTAAATTCTCGCAACAGTGGGTTAATTTTCCTCGGCTATCGGGAGAATTTCCCTGTTAGGTTCCAATGACAGGTCCAACCACTGAAGTTGAACCCGCCACGAAGGTAGCAGGTGCTGTGGATCTGCTGAACGGTGAGCACTTGGGCTCTCTTCAAACTAAGAAAAAAGGATTGGCGCCTCACCTAGAATGGCGAGCGCTAACAACAAGTTCCACTAAAATAAAGAGAAAGGGAATATACACTCTGCCCACAAGCGGCAAGTGCACCCAAAGAAATCCTGCACGATGGAAAACCTGAAAACAATGATGTGAACATTGAGCTAACTTAGCAAAAGATGCCATAACAACTCTGCAACATGACGTAGCATAGTGTTGACAAGTAACAAAGAAATAGTAAAAATGCAGCTGAAAGAAAATAACCGTAAAAATAAAGCAGCAAAGACCCATTGAAAAACAATGTTCAAAGCAACAAGGTGACGCAACCCTAAAACAAACATAACAAATTGTTCATTAAAGCAGACCCGTCAGAGTGTCGATCGAATCCGAACACATTCGATCGATGGTGATCATCCATACTAGGGGTGGGTAATCGTACCCGAAATTCGGGTACCCTAACCGCCCCGATCGGGTTTTACCCGAATTTCGGGTATTAATACCCGACCCGTACCCGATTAGGGTATTTCGGGTACGGGTTCGGGTAGGGATTTTGAAAAAATTAGGGTACCCGAATACCCGATTATACATTAATTTTTTTTTTTTTTTTTTTTTTTTTACCCTAAACAACCTTCGGGTACCCCAAAGTTTGGGGTACCCTACCCGAATTTTGGGGTACCCTACCCGGATTTTTGGGGTACCCTACCCGTTTTTCGCCATTTTTTTCCTTTTTTGTCGACGTTCGGGTACCCTAAACCCGAATGTTAGGGTACCCGAATTTTAGGGTATCCGATCCGATCGGGTACCCCCAAATACAATAGGGTATCGGGTAGGGGTTTTACCCTACCCGAAAATACGGGTACCCTACCCGAAAATACGGGTACCCTAACCGAATTGCAGTTTACCCACCCCTAATCCATACTTCAATTTTTTAATAACTTTCAAAATCGAATTAGGATGAGATTGCGCAGTGACGATCGAATTCCATCCATTCGAGGAATGCCATAAGTCAAACCAATCGAATTACGAGATATGGTGAAGTAACACTATCGATTTGTTTTCGCTTCAAACATGAAATGACTATCAAATAGTCTCAGTACGAATGATTTGGAGATTCATTAGATTCGATCTACCATTGATCTAACAGCTCAGATTCGGCCTATCATGTAAAGCATTCGCCCTTAATAAAAGCAATGCATCCCATGAAGTCTCACGACTATAGATAAAGATTCTAAACCAAACATAATTGCAAAATCAGTGCACAACACCGAGGCAGAGGATAACCAACTCAGAGTTCATTATGCTTGTCACCTTGTTATCAACAACATTGTCGAAATAGCAAAAACATCAAAATTGGAGGTAAAAACCACGTATGATCATACAACAACTAACTAGCACACCCAGGGTCGAGTTTTATTATGACTAGCAACGAGGAAGAATACAAAGCTATTTTCGCTGGAACCTCAATGGCAAGCTCATTACGAGTAGAATGCCTGGCAGTCTTTACAGACAAGCAATTTGTGAAATCATTTCAAAATCTTAACTATTGCTGAACCCGAAAATGGAAATGTAACTAGGTGCGTTGTCGTAATTTGCAACAAAACCACGATCTTCATAAATTTGAGAGTCGTCCTATTAGCGGCAAAAGAATATGTTATAAGAATGACAAGATGCATTAGAACAATGAAAAGAGTCGATCATATTATGCCTATATACATAAACAAAGCTGAACCACGAGTTATTTGCATGAAACTAACGCATGCAGGACCTAAAGGGGACTCGTAATAATTAAAAAAGAACGGAGACTCTGTCTAAAGCGACACGAGATACCGCACTCCCTAAAGGGACGGAGACTCTATCTAAAACGACACGAGATACCACGATCCCTAAAGGGACGGAGACTTTGTCTAAAATGGCACGAGATACCGCAACTCCCTAAATAACTAAAAAGGGACGGAGACTCTGTCTAAAAGGACACGTGATACCGAAAATTCCTAAACACCTAAAAGCAACGAAAACTTTCTGTGATTATGGAATGATGCTTGAGTTGTCAAAATAGAGTAAAATGCAATAATAGCAATTGAAAGAAAAGGCAATAAAAACGAGCCAAACAAGCAGGCAATCCATCGCAAGATCGAACAAAACTCATTCGATCGCAACACCAACATTAAAAAAGGATGCACATTAATTATTTGTCATAATAGACGCAAATAAAAAGAGAGGTTTAGAATAGAATTTAAAGCCCAACTCGATAGATCTGAGGCTGTATGCTTGAGATTCGCACTTTTCAGACCCTGCATCCCAATCGGGGGCATGATTTTCAACATAAAGAAATCAGATCTTCAAGGCCCTTTGAAATTATACATCGAACATGACAAATTCGATGTTGAACAAGCATCAAACGATTTAGATTCGATCTAAGAGATCGATCGAATCATCCCAATTCGATATACTTTCCCCAACTATCGTTGGGGCCCGCGGGATGGAGGTTATAAATACCTCATCCTCGGACATTCTGAAGGCACATTCAAGATTAGCTTGAACCTACTCAAGGTCGAATCCTTAGCATTCGATACTCATCACTCAATTGAGGTCTCTGCATTCGATACACTTATAGATCGAAGGACACCGATTCGATGTTGGACCACTCGGCGCTAGCAGTATCGAACATACCTAATTTGATGCAATCTAGCTCGAATTCCCTCAATTCAATGCACTCTAAATTCAATATAGGCCAATTCGAGATACCCTGTATCGAATCCACCCGGTTCGATCGTCGCCAGATTCGACCAATCATGGATCGAACAACACAGATTCGACCTATCATGGATATTTAGTCAAAGCAACACCTCGAGGTAAGTGCAAGCTAGATAACTACCCATGGCGCGACGTTCATAAAGCAGATCAATAGCACACAAGTGCGTGCATCGTATCAAATTAGATAAAAGTTATTTAGCAACCGATCATCCGGGTCGCGACTCCCAGATAAGGGGCGTATTTATAAGTTGCGCAAGATTTTTATAATTTGCCATCCGCTCTTGAATCAAGATCAACTCCCAAATGGGGGGACTATAATATATGATGTGGGCTTATTCAGTAAGCTACACTAGTCATAATGACATTAATTACCCCAAAACTAAGGCGAAATGACTCTAGCACTTCATTATAGTTTGAAGTATGCTTATGTACCAAAATCACACTCCAAAATGGGGGACTATATGGGGGACTATATGGTGTGATATAATGCTCTGAAAGTTACACGAGTCAGGGTCCTGAATTAAGAAGCGGATTGAGGTTTCGATCATCCTACAAAGAGATATGATCGAAACCGTGGAGTCGCGCCAAACTGTCTCGAATTCATCCTGTTCGACATGGATGCATTGAACCAAGCCAATTACATGAGTTAGGGTCCGTAATCAAGAAGCGGATCGAGGTTTCGATCATCCTACAAAGAGATATGATCGAAACCGTGAATTCGCTCCAATGCTGAACCAAGTGAACCAAGCAGCCCTACCAGGGGTCGACCTAATAGAGGCGACTCAAAAGAGATAAATGAACTACGTTCGGCTTGATTTCCTTAATGGGATACGTAGGCAGCTTGGCAAGTTCCCAAGTTCAGTCCGATATCATAATTATCTGATGCCCACAATACGAGAATCAAAGATCATCGAATCTCTTTCGTTCGACTGTTCACTCAACTTGGTCATTTAGGGATTATTTCATGTAATCTTATATTTCCTTATGTGTAATAGGTGTTCCGAACCAAGCTAGTCCGTTTATTGTAACAGAATAGCATTATTTTGGTTAAGTCATGCCCCACTGTATCGATTTCTCGGTGTATTGTAACCTAGACGAAATAAGACCAAAATAGTGTTTTAGACTGGAAATGTTGGCGAAAATTGTAGTTACCTGTTAATGGACATATCAATCATTGTATTTTGCTTTCACCACTGATGGTCTGTGTTAATTTGCACTTTTCTGGTGCTCGAATCTTTCGCCCAGGTGTCTTCCCCATTATTCCAGTGCCAATGATAGTGTATATTTCATTTTCTTTACAGTGCAGCCAAATTACCATTTTGACTTTGTGGAATCATGAAGATTTTCAAGCTGATAAAATCTTGTTATTAAAGGGTTCTGACTTTCTTCCCTTTTTACAGTAGTCCTTCATGTTGTGAACTACTTAATGATGCTTGATATATATATATATATATATATATATATATGTGCCGCTACTTGCTAGGATCTAATGTGCTTTGAACAAAGCTAGTTCACACACATATATTTTTTTTTCAAATGCAGTCATAATTTTTGCCAACTGCAATTTTGCCCCCACATTTCCACATTTAGAAACTCATAATCAAGTTGAGGAAAATACTGCTGGTACACATATTGCCACTTTAAGATGCTGCTGGTCCTTATGCCTGTCGCTAACCTTACCGAAATTCTGGAACCGCAAGCGTAACTGAAGAACGAAAAATCTGAAAGCGCAAGGATAATTGAATAGCAAAAAAATCAGAAGCACAATAATAAAAAGAGTAAAAGATGGATAGTTTATTCCAAAAAAAATGTCAAAATTAGTGGAAAACGAGATTTTTGTTATGAATTGTGGGTGAATGTCCCACATAGGAAACTTTGTACTACCCTCCTCATATCATGCCTATAAATATCACCTCTATGTACTTGTTCAAACACTCAAAAAAAAATATATTGAAATAGAATGGGGTTTGATAATCACTATTGATCTCCTTTATTTCCTTTGAGTTCTAAATATTTATAATACGTTATCAGCACGAAAGGCTCGATATTTTGTCGACATTTTTCGTTTGAGTTCCAAAAAGAATACGTAGAATTTGCGCAATTGGATGCATCTGGAGATAATTATTTACAATAGATATTGCATGTAGAATTGCACTTGGATGCTAAAAGCCTTGGCGATGCTATTAAAACTGGTAACACATTACCACAAAATAAAAGGTCAACAGCTATGATTTTCATACTTCACAATCTTACTCCAAAATTAGAAGGGGAGTATGTATCACTCAAAGATCCTGCAGAACTTTGGACTTGTCTCAAAGAAAGGATTGAGCACCGTAAGGCTGTTATCCTTCCTAAAGCTCGACATGATTGGATACACCTTCGATTGTAAGATTTTAAAATTGTGGGAGAATACAACTCCGTAGTATGTAAAACTACTCAGCGACTGAAATTATGTGGAGAAACTATTACTGATGCTGATATGCTCGAAAAAACATTCTCTACTTTTCACGCCACAAATATTATTCTTGAACAACAATATAGTGAAAAAGGTTTTAAAAAGTATTCTCAACTTGTTTCATGTCTTTTAGTGGCTGAACAAAATAACGAGTTGTTGATGAAAAATCAAGTGTCTCGTCCCACTGGTTCTACCCCATTCCCTGAAGTGAATGCAACATCACACAATCCTTTTGTCCATGATTCCTTTCGTGGTTGTGGATATGGACGTGGTCGTGGACGTGGACGTGGACGTGGACGTGGATATGGACGTGGTCGTGGACGTGGTCAAGGCCGAGGAATAGGTCGTAATAACAACTTCAAAAATGACCATAATAAAAGAGCATATAATGAGACAGAGAAAAATGGAGATGATGGGTCGACGAAGAAAATTTATGAAAGTATTTTTCACCGATGTGGCATGAAAGGACATTGGTCAAGAACTTGCAAAGTAGCAAAACACCTTGTTGACCTTTACCAAGCATCAAAGGCGAGGGGTGAAAATATCGAAACAAATTATGTTCAAGATGCAAATGAACACGGACAGTTTGACATGGCACAACTTGATGTTGCCGACTATCTTGACTGCCCTGAAGGTGGAATAGGACACATGGTGTTTTCTGAGAATAACTAAATGGTCTTAAAGTCTAGTTTTTCCATTTCAGCATGTTGTTTCGTTTTAAGTTCAGTATTATCTTATATGTACCTTTATTTGTTGTCATGGGTGTCTCCGATTTTCTTGTAACCGCTTTTTAAGTTCAATAAAAGTTTTTAATATATATCTCCTTACTCTTTTATTTTTAGAAACATGGAAATTGATTTGGCAACATCTTCAAACGACGAAGGAGAAATATGTCTAGCAGATTGCGCTACTACTCACTCCATATTCAATAATAGAAAATATTTTTCTCACTTAAATATGGAAAGTGCAAATGTCAGTACTATAGCTAGTACTACAAAATTAATTGATGGCTCCGGAAGAGCAACTATTTTACTACCGAAGGGAACAAAATTGGTAATTGAATATTCATTATTTTCTCGAAAGGCTCGAAGAAACTTATTGAGTGTTAAAGATATTCGTTTGAATGGATATCGTATTGAAACACAAGAGGAATGAAATAATGAATATCTCTATGTTACTTATACTGTTTCTGGAAAGAAACATGCCTTAGAAAAGTTCTCAACTTTGACACCAGGATTGTATTTTACCAAAATCAAAGTTATTGAAACTTATGCCACAGTAAACCAGAAATTTACTAATGACTTTAAAATTTGGCATGATCGGTTGGGCCATCCTAGTTCAATAATCATGCGAATAATTATTGAGAATTCAATTGGTCACCCATTGAAAAACCAGAAGATTTTTCATTCTAATGAACATTCATGTGTTGCTTGCTCTCAAGGCAAACTAATCACAAGGCCATCACCAATCAAAATCAAACATGAAAATCCTAGATTTCTTGAACGTATTCAGGGTGATATATGTGGACATATCCATCCACCGTGCGGACCATTTAGATACTTTATGGTATTGATTGACGCATCAACTAGATGGTCACATGTGTGTTTGTTATCCACTCGCAATTTAGCATTTTCGAGATTGCTTGCACAAATAATTCGTTTACATGCACAATTCCCTGACTATACTATAAAGAAAATTCGTCTTGATAATGCTGGTGAGTTTTCATCTTAACCCTTCAATGAATATTGCATGTCAATTGGAATAGATATTGAACATCATGTTGCTCATGTTCATACACAAAATGGTTTAGCTGAATCATTTATTAAACGTCTTTAGTTAATTGCAAGACCATTAATTATGAAATCTAAGCTTCCCACTTCTGCTTGGGGACATGCTATTTTACATGCAGCAACACTTGTACGCATCAGACCAACAAGTTATAATACTTATTCCCCTTTACAAATGATTTTCGGTTTAGAACCAAGTATTTCCCATCTGAGAATTTTTGGTTGTGCGGTATATGTTCCGATATCTCCACCACAACGCACAAAGATGGGTCCACAAAGAAGACTTGGAATATATGTTGGATATGAATCTCCATCTATAATAAAGTATTTAGAACCATTGACTGGAGATTTATTTACAGCAAGATTTGCTGATTGTCATTTTGACGAATCTATTTATCCAACATTAGGGGGAGAGAATAAACAGTTGGAAAAGACTATCTCTTGGAAAGAATTATCGTTATCAATTCTAGATCCTCGTACAAAGCATAGTGAACTTGAAGTTCAAAAGATAATTCATATGCAAAATATTGCGAATCAGTTGCCAGATGCATTTACTAATCCAAAACGAGTGACTAAGTCTTATATACCAGCTGTAAATGCTCCAATTAAAATTGATGTCCCTGAAGACAACCAAGTATTGCCAATGAGTCAGTAACACGACAAAAGCGAGGTAGATCTATCGGTTCCAAAGATAAAAATCCTCGAAAAAGAAAAAGGAGCACGTGTTGAAAATGATTAAAAAGAGGAAACAACAATTCTCGCAGAACCGATTGACATAGATGACAAGGTTCCAGAAGAACCTTAGTCGCCACTACCTACTAAAAATGAAGAAATATCAATCAACTATGTCACAACAGGCAACAAATGGAATCGCAATAATATTCACATTGATGAAATTTTCGCTTACACTGTAGCGGTCAACATTATGGAAGAATGTGATGATTTTGAGCCTGCATCTATTTCAGAATGTCGGCGTAGAAAGGATTGGCCCTTATGGAAATACGCAAACAATGTTGAATTAAATTCACTTGCCAAACGTCAAGTATTTGGATGTGTGGTTCGCACACCAAATAATGTACAACCAGTAGGATGTCGATGGGTATTCGTACGTAAGAGAAATAATAACGAAGTTTTGCGATCAAGGCAAGGCTTGTGGCACAAGGATATACCCAAAGACCGGGTATTGATTATGAAGAGACATATTCTCCAGTAATTGATGCAATTACCCTAAGGTATTTGATTTGTTTGGCAGTACGTGAGAAACTTGAAATGTGATTAATGCATGTCGTTACAGCCTATCTCTACGGATCATTGGAAAATGATATTTATATGAAAGTCCCTGAAGGATTTAAGTTGCCCGAAGCACAAGCTTTAAATCGTAACGAGATTTATTCAGTTAAACTAAATAAATCTTTATATGGATTAAAACAATCTGGGAGAATGTGGTACAATCGCTTAAGTACATTCTTACTGAAAGAAGGTTATAAAAATGATCCTATATGCCCTTGTATTTTTATCAAAAGATGCGGATCTGAATATGTTATCATTGATGTCTATGTTGATGATTGAAATATTATTGGAACTCATGAAGAGTTATCAAAAGTTATGAATTCTTTGAAAAATGAATTTGAAATGAAAGACCTTGGAAAAACAAAATTTTGTTTAGGTCTTCAAATTGAGCACTTAAAAGACGGAATATTTATTCATCAATCTAATTATACCTCAAAAGTACTTAAGCGGTTTTATATGGATAAAGCTCATCCATTAACTACACCTATGATTGTGAGATCTCTTGATGTGAAAAATGATCCATTCCGACCATCTGAAAATGATGAAGAACTACTCGGTCCAGAAGTACCACACCTTAGTGCTATCGGAGCTCTAATGTATCTTGCTAATAATACGAGGCCTGATATATCATTTGCGGTGAATTTATTAGCAAGGTACAGTTCTTCCCCAACCAAAAGGCATTGGAATGGCATTAAGCATATTTTTTGATATCTTCAAGGAACAATCGATTTAGGATTGTATTATTCATCTTCATCCAAATCGGATCTAACTGGTTATGCAGATGCAGGATATTTATCAGATCTACACAAAGCACGATCTCAGACAGTGTATGTTTTCACTTGTGGTGAAACAACTATTTCATGGAGATCAGTAAAACAAACCTTCGTCGCTACATCAACTAACCATGCAGAATTATTAGCAATTCATGAAGCTAGTTGCGAATGTGTTTGGTTACGATCTATGACGCAACATATTCTTGGAGCATGTGGTTTACCCACCAAGCGAGAAGTTCCAACAAGCTTTTATGAAGACAACGCAGCATGTATAGCACAATTGAAGGAAAGATTTATTAAAGGGGATAGAACAAAGCACATTTCGCCTAAATTTTTCTTCACTCACGATCTTTACGAGAAAGGCGAAATCAATGTACAACAAATCCGTTCAAGTGACAACTTAGCAGATTTATTCACTAAATCCCTACCTACAGCAACATTTGAGAAACTGGGGCACAAAATTGGAATGCGGCCCTTCAAAGATATCAATGGAAGCAATGATCAGGGGGAGTAAATATGCATTGCACTCTTTTTCCCTTCGCTAAGGTTTTTCCCACTGGGTTTTTCTTAGCAAGGTTTTTAACGAGGCAGTTTCCTCTAGCATATTATTCCTCGAAACATGTACATTTTGCTATGATTTTTAGGCTTTATTTAGCAAAGTTTTATGGAGCATGTAATAATGGACATTCAAGGGGGAGTGTTATGAATTGTGGGTGAATGTCCCACATAGGAAACTTTGTACTATCCTCCTCATATCATGCCTATAAATAGCACATCTATGTACTTGTTCAAACACTCCAAAAAATATATATTGCAATGGAATGGGGTTTGATATTCACTATTGATCTCCTTTATTTCCTTTGAGTTCTAAATATTTATAATAAATTTATACATACTTTTTGTTTGGCAGGGGATTTTATAGTTTTTAGTTTTTAGTTTTTGCATTCGGTAGTTGACATAATTAGATATATAACTGACATCGCGCATGCGTAAAACAAGTGCAACAATATAATTGGTAATAACTTCATATTTTTAGGAAATAGTCTCCCAAGTTGAGCTTAAGAATTTAAAGAAAATTAAGTGTTTTCCTATGGCAAAGAGTTGCACCCTTTTTAGCAGATTTTGGCTCATACAATCAAAAATGGAATTAAGTTTATTAAACCATTAAGGCAGCAGTAGACTCAGTTGCATTTTCTCCAGATCTAAGTGATATTATATCTTTATCTAAGTTGGTCCATTTTGTGCTATAGTTTCCCCTGCCCTTAAGTTTGGGAAGCATGCATGCTATATTATTATATATGTGGCATTTGATAAGGAGAAGCTAAATTATAGATCAAACACTCTTACGATTTAATACACTCACATGTTATTAGTTATTACATACTTGATACCTTAAAGACTAAAGAGCGTTAAGAAGACAAACTCGTTTAATTTACGTACTTTTGAAGTTTCTATAATTTTAAAATGGTGACAGAGGATATGTAAATCAGTGGCAGAGGGAGGGGTGCATGTGGGTGCTCTTGCACCCCCACCCTTCCCTGATTCTTTAGTTTTTTTTTTTGGATCAAAACTAAAGTTCATACACTAATGATACTAGCCACGCTACTAACTCAATAATAACTAACAAATATCGCCAATTGTATATCCTCCGTTTGCACTTAAATTGCACTCGAATTAAGCATGGTTGCATCACGAGCCAACAAATGAGAGTCAACACTGTTGTCCCTCGATATCCAATGAAAGCCCTATCTCTTAAGCACCACAACACGCCACGCTCGGACAATATCTTCAATATAATGCGCATGATCTCCGTTAACTTGACTCGGAAACCAAACATTATGCATTACACCAAGACAGTCTCCTTCGAAAATAACCTTGTCTCGTTGCACGAGTTGCGCCCTTTGCACTGCTGCCCAAAGAGCATATGCCTCCACATTTCGCGATTGCATACACCCCGTCAAACATCTTTGTTCACTCTCAACTTGCTACCCCGAATGAGTGCATACAATTATTTCAAGACCCGTCGTTCCCCTATCACAATTTATAAATGGGTCCACACAAATTCGAAACCACAGGGATGGAAAAACCACACGTTTCAGCCCAAGAAAATCAGGTTTCTCCGTTCGCCCACCTCTTTTGAGGATCTAAAACTCCAAATACGCACTAACGAACGTTGCAATAGATAATGGTTGAAAAGTGGGTTCACCGACGACAATACGGTTCGAATTTCCCCACAACGACCAGCATGTTGCAACAATCTTTGTCAATGTGTCAATTCCATGCTCATTAAAAACCCGTTGGAACCAATGCAAGCATTCCCCGCCGACGCGCCATAACACCAATTCCCGAACAAATGGGAGCCCCCAAACTTGTCGTGCGACTTGGCACGTCACAACACAACGCCTAATATTTTCGCTTTCCCATGACAAATCGGGCACACCTCCTCAACGTCAATCCATCTTCGTTTCCACGCACACCGTGTAGGAAGGATAGAGTGACACATGCGCCAACTAAAAATATTTATTTTGCTTGGATATTTAGGCTTCCATATGACACTCCAATCCTCCGCCACGCTACCGCTGCTGCCCGAATCCGCTACTCCCAAGTGCAAGCCCAGAGTAATTGTGAGATGATACGCATTTTTTACCATTAACAGCCCCGAGCTCGAATAATGCCAAATTTGTTTGTCTATTGTTTCTGCCCCACCAATCGGTAAAGCAAGGATTGTCGATACATCCTCAGACCAAAATAGTTGGCGAACGAGGGTCACATCCCACGTTCCCCTCTCCTTATCTTGCAATCCGGATACTCGATAATTTAAATACCCTTCCTCCGGTGGTGTTATTATCCAAAAGGATGTCGGCCTTGGAATCCATGCATCACCCCAAATTCGAATTTTATTTCCATTGACAATTCTCCAACGCAACCCCGCCTTCACGATTGCTATGCTCCCATGTAAACAGCGCCAAGAAAATGATGGTGAAGAACTGCACCGCGCCTCATGAATAGTCAACATGGAAAAGTATTTTGCCTTGAACACTTTTGTCGTTAGGTAGTCCAGATTAGAAAACATCCTCCACACTTGTTTGGCAAGCAACGCCATGTTAAAAGCCTTAAAGTCTCGGAATCGTAGGCCGCCATCTCTCTTACTTGCATTCATCTTTTTCCATCCAAGCAAATGAATTTTATTATTTGCTCCACTACCCCCACCAAAACTTACTAATAATAGACTCGATCTCTTTAACTAAAGTGTCGGGTAGACTAAAATAACTCATAGCAAACATTAGTAGAGCTTGCATTATGGCCTTGATGAAAATTTCTTTCCCCGCAATCGACAATTTCTTCTCTTTATATCCTTTTGCTCTATCCCAAATCATGTCCCGAATATATTCAAAAATCTCCTTCTTAGACCGCCCCACCCCCGCGGGTAAACCCAAATATTTTTCATGTTTATCCGCTAAAAGAACACCCAAAATCCCCACCACCTCCTCTCGAATCGGCTCTCCAGTATTTGTGCTAAAAACCAACATCGATTTCTCCAAATTTAATTTTTGCCCCGCCGCCAATTCGTATTATTCGAGCACACCCTTAAGTTCATGCGCCGCTTCCCATGTCGCTACACAAAATATTAAGGTATCGTCCGCAAATAGTAGATGTGATACAGTTGGTGTGGCCCTAGCTACCTTAACCCCTTTGATGGCTCCTCGAGACTCTGCATCCCTAAGTAAAGCTGAAAAAGCTTCCGAGACAAAAAGAAATAAATATGGGGAAAGAGGATCACCCTGACGGATGTCTCATTCCGGTGTAACTTAGCCAAATTCATTACCATTAGCCAAAAAAGAATAAGAAACCGTTCGAACACACATCATAACAAGTGAAACAAAACTCTCAGAAAGACCTAACCTCAGCATCACCTATTCTAAAAAGGACCACTCGACTCTATCATAGGCTTTGCTCATGTCCAGATTGAGAGTCATATGTCCCTTTTTTTTCCTGTTCTCTTCGTCTTAAGATAATGGTTAATCTCAAAAGCAACTAGAATATTGTCAGTAATCAATCGTTTAGGAATAAAAGATGACTGTGACTCAGAGATAATAGATGGTAAAATTGGTTTTAGCCTATTAGCAATGGCTTTTGATGCAATTTCAAAACACGCATTGCTAAGACGAATTGGACGGAATTGATTCATGAATTCTGGTTGGTCACACTTTGGAATAAGCACAATATTTGTAAAATTCATGCCTTCAGGAAGAATCTTATGATTAAGAAAGTCAAGGCAGAATTTTGTAACGTCAGGACCAACAACATGCCAATATTTTTGATAGAAAACAGCAGAAAATCCATCAGGGCCAGGAGATTTAAAAGGGTACATATGAAAGAGAGCCCGTTTTACCTCGTCAGCACTGTATGGTTGATTCAAGAGTTGATTCATCTCCTCGGACACGCATGGTTGCACCACGGTCAAGAATTCCTCGATATCCTTATAACTAGGTTGCCCGGAATGAAATAGAGAACCAAAGTATTCCTGAATAACCGCTTCTACCCTCGTTTTGCTTATCCCTCCAAACACCATCAGAACCTCTAATTCCCTGAATCTCATTCTTTTTTTTCCTTTCAAATGCCTTAGAATGGAAAAAGCGTTGTGTTTTTATCCCCTTCTCGGAGCCATTGGAACATTCCCTCTCTGTTTCCAGTATGTCTCCTCTTGTTCAAGAAGTGTCTCAAGTTCCCTTTTGAGCAAGATTCCCCGCCCCTTCGATTCCTCAGTAATCACACCCTGTCGAATACTCGCAATTTTCGTAGTAAGGGACTCAATTCGTTTCTTCAATTTTACCCCCGACAAACTCGACCACATCTTCAGTCCCGCGCTACATTCAGCTAATTTCGACATTAAGGGATGTCCTGTCACTCTTGGGGTGTGCCAAATATTCTCAAGAACCTCCCCACAGTCCGTCCCTAATGCCCACGCAGCCTGGAACAAGAATCTAAATTTTTTCCGCCACAATGTCGTAGAATCTTCATCATGCGAGCAACTGATGATAAGGGCTGAATGGTCTGAGTTTAATGTACTAATATGGGAGACCTTTGTCTTAGTGAACACCGTATTCCACACACTATTAGCACAAGCACGGTCTAGGCGCACTCAAATCATTCGCGGACTAGGCCATCTGTTGCACCATGTGAAATTAGACCCCTCAAAGCCAATATCCACATGATCTGCGTCACCAAGTTCGGCTCAAAAATTCCCAATTTGCCAAATCGCTCTCTGATTCCCTCCCAACTTCTCTCCATGATTGGGAATTTCATTAAAATTCCCTCGCACAACCACGACCTTCACGGAGCGCGACTCAACTGTCGAAGAAGATCCCATGATATGCTACGACGTGCCGCGTCGGGTTCTCCGTAAAACCCCGTGAATCTCCACTCGTTTAGAATTCTAGAACAAAAGACCATAGCATCCATATGATATTTAGAAAAATTCACAAGTCGTACGTTGACATCCTTCTTCCACAACAGTGCTAATCCACCCGATTGTCCCACTGCGTTAACTGCTACTCCAAAAAAAATCAACTATCTCTAAGAACCTTTAATTTCCTTTTGGTTAATTGAATTTCCATCAGGAAAATTATAGAGGGATTATTTTGAACTATCGTACGCCAGAGTTCTTAAACTGTCCAAGGGTTCTCCAAACCCTGACAGTTCCAAGATAAGATTTTCACTGTGATCGGCGGGACTGCTCTGCAGTCGCCACCGTTGAGATAGTTAATTCTTCTTCGTTGCACTTGTGTTTTTTCTAATTCCCTGGCCCATTGTTTCCTCCCTCTTGTTTCTTTATTTTCTTAAGCTCCCCAAACTGTGCACCTGCATTCGAACCTTCACCCAAGATTTGTTTTGGAACACGCTTTATACGTACTTTCCTCTGACTACTCACACTCTGAGTTTCTTTCGATATGTCTATTGGTACCACAGCTAGCCCTTCCTCTTGTCCCCGTAACCCGTGGTCGTCGCTCATCCCTTCTGTATCCTCGGTTATTAGTTCGACATCCAGCCCACTTTTTAACAACCTAACCTCATACGTTCCAATTTTGCAATCGGTTTAGGGATATCTTCCCTGCTCTCCACTTCTTTCTGTTTCCTGAGCCCTTCAGTTTCATTCAAAATTACGAGAATATGTCGGCCCTCTAGACATGTTGTATACGAGTTCCCCTCTTGGACCCTGAATCTGGTTCATATCTCTGAGAGCCCGTACCAGCTTCCCAAATATGCAGCCCTCTATGTCCCTTATATTCGCGTGAAATATCTGTTCTACTTATGTCCCCTCTGTATCGTTCTGGACTCTCTTTTCTGTACATTCGGTTAGGTTCCATTTGGGAATTAGGATCATGCATCCATGCACCGTAAGGTAGACTACGAACATCTTTTAGATGAATCTCAGTTTCTTATCGTTTTTTACAGTGGTACATAATATGCCCCATGACCCCACATACATAGCAAAAGTTTGGAAGATGTTCATTAGTAAATCTAACTAACATCTCCTCTCCTTGTGTGTTACGAATTTTCATACACCGAAGCAATGGTTTGCAAATGTCAATTTTAACCCCGAATGCGCATGGTTTCGCCCCAAGGTTCTTTCGGATCCAGTTCTTAGAAGACCCCCACCTTCTGACCAATAATTTCTACAATTTCAAAAGTTTGTCGGATGATAAGGATGTCATGCAAACGAACGTTAAAGTGACACTAGTTCAGATCAACTTGCAACGGGTTCACCTCGGGATCAATAGTGTTCAGAATCATGATGATTATCAAAGAACCACGGGCAGCCCTCCAGTACTCGTTTCCTGTCAATGGCATGATGGAATTGGAAGAGAATTCATTCGTCCCCAATTCACTGAATATCCACCCACTTTCGAGCCTTGAAAATAGATTTAATCATCGAACTAAACTGATTCTTTAGTTTAAATGTATAATATAGAATACATTTTGTTGTATAAAGATTTTTATGAAAATTTTTGGACCCCCAATATTGCGCTACCACTCGAAGCAGAGAAGAGAATGGGTCCAACAATTTCACCCCTTGTTAATTAATGCATTAATAACAGTCGGTGCTTTTATGTGAATATGTTAGATTAGATAGAAAAATGTTTTAGTATCTCTTGTAAGGATATGATTACATTATTTCCATAATGATAGGACTCTTATATTGTATATATATATATATATATATATATATACTTGTTTGATTAATGAGAATCCCATCGAGAAATATTATATTTTCTGGTACATAGCCATATTCTCTTCTTTTTCTCTCCTCTCTAAATAATGACCAACCCTAACGACGGCAGCCCTAAATCTGACGGCGTCATCTCCTCCCCCCTTTTCGGCGCAACCTCGACTGCCACCATAGAACCCTCCAAATTTCATATGTCTTTGGTCGTCTCTAACATTAAAAACTTCATCCCCATCACGTTAGATTCGGAAACTAGCCAATATGCATCTTGGTTAGAACTTTTCAAGATCCACGCTCGAGCGTATCAAGTTCTCGATCACATTACACCTCCTTCTTTCGATGACGATACTCTCACCCGGGACGACCTATGGGACCATCTCCATCGACCTACTCCACACGGTCATGGAGAAGAACTCCACGACATTGGGTGCTTGGACCATGTTGCTGATTTGTTTCAAGACAATAAAAATTCATATGTCGTTCATCTCGAGAACCAATTCTCTCAAACGGTTCTTGACAACTTCTCGAACGTCATAGCTTATTGTCAAAACTGAAGATGTTGGCTTACCAACTCGCCAATGCCGGTGCACCAGTCACGAATCACCGTCTACTTCTTCAACTCATGGTTGGACTGAGCAACGCCTACAACGAAGTTGCAACTCTCATTCAACAGAGCGACCCTCTTCCACTCTTCTCAAAGGCGCGTTCCATGCTGACGCTTGAGAAACCAGCCTCTCCAAACACGTCGCTCGCACTACAGACGCCACCCTTCTTACCGCGGCTCAACAACCTGCACTGGATCACGCCCCGCTCCCTCTTTTAAACACAATTCTGGTTATGGGGGTCATGGATGTGATCACTAGAGGAACGAAAACAGACGCGGTGGTCATGGAAACGGGCGTGGCTGCCGTGGTTACCCTAATCGCGACCCATATCCTCAATAGCCGCCCCCATGGGCCTAGCCGACATGGAATTATCCGCCATGGACTGCACCTGGACCGCAGCAGTAGGTCGTACCTCCAGCGCCGTACCCGACTGCCTATTGGTCTCAGTGTCCCGTACGCCCTCTCGATAGCAGGGTATACTCGGGTCACGTCCTTGCAGGCATATCAAGCCACACCTTAACCCACCAACTACACCCCGACCGATCTTGAGGCAGCTATGCATACTCTCTCGCTCACTCCTCAAGACGATAACTGGTACATGGACACGAGGGCGACGTCTCACATGATGTCCAATCAAGGTACTCTCTCACCATATTTTAATTTGAGCATTCATTATAGCATTACAGTTGGTAGTGGTCATATGATTCCCATACATGGTTCGGGTTCTGCGGTTCTTCCTTCTCTCTCTCTCTCTCTCTCTCTCTCTCTCTCTCTCAAAATCCTTCATGCACCTAAACTCATTAAAAATAGTATCTCTATTCGTAAATTTACTACGGATAATCTCGTTTATGTTGAATTTGACCCCTTTGATTTTTCTGCGAAGGACTTCAAGATGGGCAATCCCATCATGAGATGCAATATTCTTAGCGATCTCTATCCTCTCATTCCTCTGTCGCCACCATCATCCTTTACCGCTCTATCCTCCTCCACGTGACACGCACGTCTCGGCCACCCGGGGACCTATCCCTTACGTTGTTTTAATGCAAATAATCTAGTTAATTGTTCTTCTAAAATTAGTTTTTGTTCATCTTGTTCACTTGAAAAAAACATTAAACTCCTGTTTGTGTCTTCCACGACTGTTACTTCTATGCCTTTGATATTTTACATGGCGAT
Source organism: Linaria vulgaris (assembly GCA_948329865.1). Lineage (NCBI taxonomy): Eukaryota > Viridiplantae > Streptophyta > Magnoliopsida > Lamiales > Plantaginaceae > Linaria > Linaria vulgaris. Next base: position 81,127,996 of record OX415252.1, read on the forward strand.
ATATAGATGTGGACTCTTGTATTGTATATATATACTTGTTTGATTAATGAGAATTCCATCAAAATATAGTATCAAGTTTATGCAATCAATTAAAACTTTATTTTCTTTGGCTTATCATAATTATATGATTCTATTATTAATTTGCTGTTGTTGTTTGAACAACTTTCGAGATGGTTCCGACTTCCGAGTTTATATTCTCTCTTTTGTATTACTTAATTCTTTCATTTTAAAAGCCTAAAGCTAAAACTTAACAAAGATGAACTCAAACTAAAATGATCGAGCTTATATGATAGGGGAATTAGTTTGATTTTTAAACACATTTCTATCAGTTACGTTCGTCAATAAATCAAGTGAAGACAAATTATGCACAAACATAGTTAACTTCCTACAATTTTAATAATGCACATTTTATGAGATTGTTATACTTTGTAAACAAGTTCCATAGTTTACACAGTTAAAAGTTAAAACTATCTACGAGATAGCTTGAAAATGCATTAAATAAAGCATTTTACCTAGGTTTAATATATAAAAAAAAAAGAATATGTAAGAAGGTTGAGATATTTTTGTGATGGGGCCTGTGGGTTATTTATAATAGGGAGAATTACACAAAGTACCCCTCAACTATAGATAAATTATACAAAGTACCTCTCCTCTTTGGGAAATTACACAAACTACCCTTATGACCGATTTTTCATAATTTTTTATTTCAAATTATTGAATGTAAATTCATGCTCTTCAATATTTTACACAAAAAACAAAAAAGAAGTCAGAGTTATTGCATTAAACCTCATTTATCTCGTTTAAAAAGACAAAAAATATTGATAACAAATAATTTCTTCTAAGAGAAAATAAATTATCTGCGAATTTTAGTCTCTGCTATGATTTGAATTTGAAAGGTTATCTTAATTATTTTAATTTTTTTGACCATAAGGGTAGTTGTGTAATTTCCCAAATATGAGGGGTACTTTGTGTAATTTACCCATAGTTGAGGGGTACTTTGTGTAATTCTCCCTTTATAATATAACATTTGTAGAAAAAATGAGAAGTTGTATTTCGCTATTGTATATTTGTTTATTTTAATTTTTTTGACCATAAGGGTAGTTGTGTAATTTCTCAAAGATGAGGGGTACTTTGTGTAATTTACCCATAGGTGAGGGGTACTTTGTGTAATTCTCCCTTTATAATATAACATTTGTAGAAAAAATGAGAAGTTGTATTTCGCTATTGTATATTTGCGCTAGAGGTATTTTTACCGTACAACAACCCTCGTCTTGTAACATAATAATATTTTGTATGATTTAAGTTTTATGCCGTCTTGAACAAAGTTGTGGACAAGAGGTCTTTTTTTATTATTATTTGCCCTCTAACTTGAATTCCTGGCCTCGCTCCTATATAGTGACTATAATTTAAAAATGGTGAGAGGTTATGTAAATTGTGATTACCATTTTTTTTTATCAGCAAATAACTTTATTAAAAAAAAAAAAACAAAGCTACAATTGAGTACCAGAAACACTTGAAAAACGAAAAAAGAGGAACAGGTGACCAAAAAGAGTAGCAACTACAACCCACAATTAAACAAGTACATGTCTGGCGCAATATTCCAATCGACAAAAGAATAACCAAAGTCTGTAGATTTTGTCTTGAACCAGAGTCAGGCTTTTATTTTTATCTGTTCCAGCACTTTTAAAACATTAACTTGAGAACCTTTGAAGACGACTTCGTTTCGGAGATTCCAGATTTCCCCAACGACAAAAAAACCAGAGAGGATTCCATTTGTTCTTCTTTTTAGGATTAACCCTGAGACCAGTAAATTGCAAGGCGTGATGTTTTAGCTTCAAAGGAAAAGCTGATGTAATATTAAACCAGCCCAACAGATGAGTCCAGACAGTCGGTAAGATTTGAAATGAGAGAAAGAGATGGTCCACATATTCTGGCTTGCTATGACAAAAGGGGCACATTAAGTTGTTCTCACCAAGCGGCACTCCTCTGCGAAAGAGGTTATCCTTATCCTTTGTTGGGATTCGATATCGTGTCACTTTCCAAGCAAAAGTGACAAGCTTATTGGGGGGCCAGGCTTTCCGAAATTATTTGAAAAGGTTGGCATCTTCATGTGAATTTTTAGTAATCAGAAGCGAGTATGCAGAATTAACAGAATAGTTCCCAGATGTTCAAATGATTTCACAGATATAACCTGAATCCACGACTGGTTTCTAAGTACCAATTCTACTTGGGTTAGCACCCACATGAAGACCCAGATAAGTAAAAAGAGGCACACCAATTTGACAATTAAGAAACTCCGAATAATAGTTAAGATCAACATCGAACACATTGAAGTCAAAGAGACGACTTTTAGAGAAATTTGCCTTCAAACCTGACATCATTTGCGGAGTATTGTTACAAATAAGAGTTTGATTGCATATTTATTTCCATGAGATTTTGCTTAAACCATCGGCTGCAGTTCGCCACCTTCATTTGGGGTGGGGGGAGGGGGGCATCTAATCAATCATAATTAAGTATCAATTCTCTTGTTAATAGAAAATAATATCCTGAGTTTTGGGGCTTTTAAGAAATCGATTACGTGCATTTTTTGGGGGATGAAATTAAAATATTTAAGATAACAAATCAGTTATAGAACTAATCTTTATTCCGCGAGTATTAAGTCAAATAGTACTTTATTTATTATGTAGTACTAATGGACTATAGATGAAAGCAAGATAGAATGTTATAGATCATCATCTTCATACAATTTTGCATATAGAAAGTTATTGGAGCGTGGGTTGATAATATAAATTAAAGTCTTACATGTTAATTGATGTTGGAACTCTAATACTCATATATATGCATTGGGATTGCGTTTGTACATTATTATAACTAATTGTAATCCCGTGGTAGGGCTTATTTGACAGCTAAAGGGAATTCTTTTTGTCACTTCCACAGTTAGAAAGGAGTCATTTTTGTTATAAAAAATACTTGCTAAAGACTTCTGAAATTTACCACTGCAGTTCTTTTTCTTTTCTTCTCCTTTCCTTTTTATCGAAGAATACAAGACACACGTGTCAATTTAAACAGACGACGAAGTGCAGCCTATAGACGCTTACAGCTTACTTAAGATTGATGCAAAATTAGATGCTAGGAGGTAGAGTAGTGCTTCAACAAAATTAGTTCTTTCTAAGATGGTGACACCTGGCACAAAACTTGTCATTTAAAAGTTTAGCCTCTAATTTGTATTATTTGCATTTTATACCCAATAAAAACGAAATTAGTCCATACGACCATATCAGGGCCAGCATGCTTTCGACCATATAAATAAGCTGTCAAAATTAAAATAGTACCTCTCTTTGACCAAACTGCCGTCGGGTTTCCACCAGGTTTTACAGTTTCCTCAACCAACCACTCGATCGCAACCGATAGTTCTGTAATGGTTCCTTCAACGGCAACTAGCACAGCCCTGGTTCGTTTTCTACTGCGGGTGTAAAAGATACTATTGTGCTATTGACTAGGTTTTTAAATAGGGAAACATTGCTTCAAGCAAAAGCCATATTTTTATTAAAATGGAAACTTATAGAGAAGAGTTACTTGTTTAGCTACTCATAGTAGCTTTGTTTCTTACACACATACATTCGTATTTTAAACAGAACTGAAAAACTTAATACAAGCTAAGCTCAGAATATCTTTCTGATTATTTTATTTTTAAAGTAAGAAAGCAGAGGAGGTTGTTCGATGTCTTCTGCTTCCTTCAGCTTGGGTATATATAGAAGCTCATTCGGACTTCAATTTCGGACTTCACTTCTCTTTTGTAGATTAGTTCGTTGGCTTACGTTTTAACCCACTAGCTCTTTTTGTCCCGTTGTTAATGGGAATCTGGTCCCTCCATTCTTTATCCTTAGTGGAGGTGGTCTTTGTCAGTTTCACATGGCCTCTTTTGCTTTTTTAGAAAAGTTTGTCCTTTCCCCCGCACGAGGCATCTTTCCTGGTCTGGTGGAGCCTTCTCTGTCGTATTCCCATTTGTCTTTTTTCATCGGGAATCCTCTGCCAAAAAGTGGTTCCTTCTGATCAGGGCATTTTGGACAAATGTGATTTTTCCATTTCTCGGCATGCATCATGTTACATAATTTCCGGCTGGTTTCTGAGGTTGCCGGAATCTCGTTTTTCCACAGCTTTTGCCTTTTATTTTCAAATATTATTTCGACAAAACGGGTAGTGGTACTTGTCATAGTGTTTAGCATGAACGATCCGTTTTCAGATTTTTGAAATATCTTAAACGAATATTTGACTTTGTCCATTTCAGTTAGACAAACCCAAAGTCCCCATGCTCTTCTTGTAGTAATATCATCTTCTGTTATAGGAGCAACTAGAAGTTTGTTCTTCTGGTGGTGGCTTTATATAATCTAAAGCCTTCAGGTATGGTCTTTGCAGCTTAATGAAATGAAGGCTGGGATAAAAACTTTTTCCTGTAATTTCTGGAGCTGCTGAAATAAAATCCAGTTCTAGCGTTTCTCCTCTACCGAGTGTATTATTGTTCTTCCATGTATCGTACACTCCCTTGTAAATCCATTCTGGTAATTTCGAAATTTCCAGAAACCCTGGGGATGTAGTGAAGACAGAGGCTAGACAGCCAAAGTCAAACCATTCTCGAATATTCTCTGGTTTTGCACCTGGTAGAGTTCAGACTCGTGGGTATTTTCCAGACCAATCGGCCTGGGATTTACCTGGGACAAGTCCCATTCGCGTATATAACCTTTCTCATGTTCTTTGATATTCAATCAATGGAGATGGTTTAAGGTTATCATTAATCCTAGATTTTTCTGTTCTTGGTCTAAGACTAAGCTCGTTAATGTTAGCATTTAAATTTTTATCCTGACCTGATTCTTTAGATGTTTCCATCTCAGAATCTTTCTCGTTCATGGAATCCTCTTCATATTCATAAGGATCCACTCCTGGATTTGGGTTGATCGTGTTTGTATCACCAACCTCAATTTTCACGTCCTGTGCTCGTAGTTCAGAGACGAGTTTTGACTCTGAGGCATCTCGCATAATGGGGCCATAAAGACTATCCCATAACATGGTGCTGCAAAGCCTTGCGGCTTTCGTTGCAGTCTGGACCTTGTTAAGATCCTTTTCTTGTACATGTCCTGAAGCCTTGGCATTAATCGTAAGGCTATCTATTGACTTGTTTAGTTCTTCTAGGCTGTCGTTGTGATGCCTCCATCTAGTGAGGATGTTGTTGGCTTCACATGGCTCCATCTCGTGTTACGAAATCTGCAAGAATATTTTCATAAGATTTAATACTTACAACGTCAAAATCATAGTATTGACATTCAGCTTGCCATCTTAAAAGTCTGGCTTTCTCGGGTTTACTTTCAATTTTACTTTTTAAGAAAGCTTTAACACTTGTATTATCAATTTTTAAGATAAATTTATTTGCGAGTAGAAACAGGGGCCATTTTTTAAAGGACGAATTATTATTTATGCCCTGTATGTTCCCCTTTTTTTTGAAAATGCCCGTTATGTTTTCAATTATATGAAAATGCCCCGTAACTATGCCTTTTTCTGTAGAAACTGCCATTTGCGTGCCACATGTGTATTTCGGTCTACGTGGCATCCACCGTGGCTGCCACATGTGTTTTTTTGTCTATGTGGCTGCCACATGTAATATGTTTAAAATAAAAATATATTTATATCCATAATATATATAAATATATAAAAATATATATCTTTATGTATTAAAATATATCAAATATATATAAATATATAAAAAAAGGAAAAAAATCATAAATATCATTTTTAATTACTGAAATTAAAAAAAAACTTTTTTTTTACTGAAATTAAAACCAAAATCATTTTTTTACTGAAATAAAAAAAAAAACCCCACCCCCGTTCACCCCCCACCCCCAACCCCCCCCCCCCCCCCCCCCCCGCCCCGCTGCAACTCGCCGGTTGCAGCGATTGACGCCGCCACCACTGCTGGTGGTGGGTTGCAAAGGCGGCGTCGATTGCAACCCGCCACAAGCAGTTGACGCCGCCACTGCGGCAACCGGCGAGTTGCACCGGGGGGGAGGGGGGTTGACGGGTGTGGGGGTGGGGTTTTTTTTTTATTTCAGTAAAAAAATGATTTTGGTTTTAATTTCAGTAAAAAAAAGATTTATTTTAAATTTCAGTAATTAAAAATGATATTTATGATTTTTTTTCCTTTTGTTTATATATTTATATATATATTTGATATATTTTAATACATAAAGATATATTTTTTATATATATTTATATATATTATGGATATAAATATATTTTTATTTTAAACATATTACATGTGGCAGCCACATAGACAAAAAAAAAACACATGTGGCAGCCACGGTGGATGCCACGTAGGCCGAAATACACATGTGGCACGCAAAGGGCAGGTTCTCCAAAAAAATGCATAGTTACGGGGCATTTTCATATAATTGGAAACATAACGGGCATTTTGAAAAAAAATGGAAACATACAGGGTATAAATAATAATTCGTCCTTTTTTAAATGCACTGCGAACTGCAAAGAATTCCTTCTCATTGATATGCCATCTTGCAACATTATTTTCTGCAAATAATCCACTGCAATATCTGCACGGGACTTCTCTTGTTGGTTCTACTTTCATTAGAACGGTTGCCCACCAATGATCACTAGCATCTGTGTATAGAAGCAGATCGTGTTCATCGTTAGGTAAAGCGAGTTTGGGAAGATTTTGACACAACTTCTTTAGTTGTTGGACTGCTCCAGTATGTTCCTCTATCCATTTGAATTATGCACCCTTTTTAAGCAGAGGACTAAACACTTTCCTATGACTTTCAAGATTGTTAATAAACATTCCTGCAAAATTAACTAAACCCAAAAAACTTTGAAGTTGTTTAACTGTTTTGAGATTGCCAGGGCAATCACGTACCTTTTCAACCAAATGCTTTTGGAGGATGATACTTGATTCGTCAATCTCAATACCAATGAATTCAATTTTCCTTGTTAGGATTATTGCCTTCTTTTCGAATAGCACCAATCCTTCCTTGTGACAAATATTTGAGAATATTTCCAGATGTTTAACATGCTCTTTGATATTTTTTGAGGCGATGAGGATATCATCGACATAAAAGAACATGAAGCTGAAGTAATCTTTGAAAAGATTATCCATCTTTCTTTGATATATTTGAGGTGCATTTGCCAATCCCATTGGCATAACATTCCAGATATAATGTCCTTGCGGTGTAGAGAAAGCCGTATACTTCTTACTTTCTTCCTCCATCTTGATTTGATAAAAGCCCGATTTGCAATCGAACTTTGAGAAGACCTTCGCATTTTGGACGCAGTTGATAAGGTGCTCTCGGCTTGGGATATGGTATCCGTCGAATTCCAAGATTTTGTTGATCCTTTGGTAGTTGATCACCAACCTCGGCTTTCCCCTTTTGATTTCTCCATGGTTCCTGACTAAAAATTCAGGACTGCTATATGGAGATACTCCTGGGGAGATGAGCTTAAGGTCAAGATGCTTCTTAAGGATTTTCTGCATATCCTTCTGATCGTTCTGATTCATCAGGATAGACTTGTATCTAACAAACTCATTTTCCTTTCCTTTTTTTAATTTTTAGGGGCGCTTTGAGTTCGTTCTTGTTCCACCATGCCAAAGGATCTTCAGTGAAGTTTTTTCGAATCTTGGTTTTGACATCTTCTAGTGAAATATGTTCTTCATTAGTGATGTCCAAGTGAGGGCTTGGTTCCAAGCTGGCCTTTAGGATCTTGATTGTTTCATTTTTTATTCTTTCATTTTTTCGGCCACCTAAGCTGTCAATCCGCAGTTGAAGGATTGCCTCGCCATATTTCCTCTTATCTCTCATTTTTGGGTGTCGAAGTTTTCCTTCATCACCACGCTTGCTGCGAAATTGAATAGGTAATTTTCTGTAAAATGCTTGTGTCAACCGCTGCACCAAGATCTTATGATCACAAAGTGTTGTGAGAATAAGACGTCTTGTTTCATTATCATGTGTAAAGCGTTTAAACGTTTGCAGGAAATTGTTGCTGAGTAGAATATCAGCTCCGGTGTCATGAAAATAGATTGGTGGCATTTTCACTTTATACCATGGGGTACCTCCTGCTCCGTTAATCAATATCTTTGCTTGTCTTATTCCTCTTTTGAAGATTATAATCTTTTTTGAGAAATCTCTTCCAGCAACTGCTGGTAGATTTTCTCCGATATCTTCGGGGAAGACTCCTGGTCTGGCTGTAAATATTCCAGCCCCTGAATCGATATATGCCACAAAGTATTCGGCTCGATATTTTTCATATTACACCCCCACTGAGATGTAAATAAAAAACGGACTGGTGGTCATCGGAATATGTATTGTTTTCCTTCCACCGTGAACTCCATTCCTTCTGGTAATCTTTCCCAAGGTTGTGATCCTCCAGAAATTCAATTCCCAGAATTAATTGTTCTAGGATTTTCCCTGCTCGCCCACTGATAGTGAAAGCCATTCCACCCAATTTTAGGTTTCCTTGATATCTTCCCACTATTGGTTGCTTTAGATAATATAAGGCATCACAAGGTAGGGTATTATCCGTCTGAGTAATATCGAAGATTACCTCGACCTCGCACCATCCTCCTGGACATTGGAGTTCTCCTTTAGTTGTAAACCTTCCTGGTTTGATCACAACTTCAACGATTGGTTACTTTCCCCATGTTAGGTTGTGCATCCTATTTTCGTGGAAAGAAACTCTTCTTGGCTCGAACCTTTGACTAGTATTCTTGTTGAACACTGGCTGATCTCGTATTATCATTTTCCATTTCATGGATATGTGGTAGGTCAGAAATCTCTGGTTTGACCGCATGGGCAACCTTATCAAAGGTTTCGGGTATCTCAACAAATTCTTTCCTTCGAAAAAGGTCAGAATGATGAGTATTGGAGAGGGCATAGGAAATATTGTAGGTAATAGAATATGGCTTATTTTTCCGACAGTAAACCCATCGTAAATTCGAAGCTTTGGTTCTTCTCGTATAATTCTCATTAATGCTTTATGAGATATGCTCATTTGTGAGAAAAATCCTGACAGATCTTTTTGTACCTGATGGTGGAAGATCTCCTCGTCTTCAGTTTGATTCTGATTCAGATTCCGAATACTCATCTTGGCCTTCTTCTTTTTCATATATGCTTTCGTCTGAAGGAATGTCCTCAAACTAGTATACATGAATGAGGTCTTGAAAATAGACAGCTTCTTCGAATTCCGACGTATCCTCGAACTGTCTGATTCATCTTTTTTGGTTATCCAGACAGTCTATCGAAATGTGTCCCCTGGCACCACATGTCCATCAATTACAATCCTTAAAACTTTCATTGACGTGTGTATGTGCTCTCCTGAAAGTCCTCCTTATTGGTAGTCTGCTTGTACTTTCTTGGCTAAAAGACATTCTCCCACGGCTAGGTCTTGGTCTCTGCCCTGATTTGTAACTTCGGGCCTTTTATTTTGACCAGAATCTTCTTGGTATCCAGGAAGCTCTTCTGGAAGACTTGTTTCTTCTTTGTTCATAGGGATGATCCCTATGCTTCTTTCTCTTGTGTCTTTCTGGTGCTCCTATAACCGTTAGGACGTCATTGTCGTCACAGCATAGTCTGACTGATTTGTTGACTTTTCTCAGTCTCTTGTAGTTTTTCTGGAACGCTGCCTTCTGGCACCACTCGCCCAGTTTTTCCTTAGAAAAGAAATCCTTCGGGCTATTGTATCCATTCCGACATGTGCATATTCTCTTAGGAGCATTTCTCTCCATGGGCTAGGTATCTTAGCGAAGAACAATGGAATCTCCGTGTCTTCACTGATTCGACTCTTTCATTTATACTCAGTAAAGAGTTTGATGTACAAATCGACGTTACATATATCATGTAACTATAAGTTGTACAAAGCATGCTCGTATCTCCTAGCCTTTTCTTGGTCACCTCCTCCGGTTTGGGGATCAACAAAGTATCCTTCTCCGATGAAGTAGATTTTGAAAAGTCTGGCCATTCTGTCCACAATGTCTTTGAGGGCTTCGCCAGATAGAACACCATCTCTTATTTCGGGAGTGGCATGTTCCCATCCGATCTTAACCGATCCCCCGAGGCTCATTTGTAGCATCACTATGAACCCTTCCTTGTTAAGCTCCAGCGTTGCTGCTGTAATTCTCATCGTCGATGCCCATTCATCGATCAGTGCTTCTCAGTTTTTGAAATCCAATATATCCAGATTGAGCATGAGCCCATAGGGATGTATCAGATCCAATTGGGATCTCCCGTAAGGCGTCCCATGAACATCTGGCCTGCTTGTTCTCGATCTGGTTGGTACCGCCGGGAACATAGATCCTGCCATGAAATCATTCTGATGTGGCATGGGTTCGTATCAAATCGGATTTGGATTTGGATTATGAGATCCAAAACTCTCTGTCATCGTTGAATGCTCATGGGGAGGATTTTGTCTTGGCACGATCGAGTCTTCCAGGGCCTGGACGTTAATGAGTTTTAAACCCAAAAATGATTCTGCTAGATCAGAAAGATCTTGCAGGTTTCCGTAGTTGATCTCGTCTAACTGGATTCTGGACATGATCTTAAGAAGTGCTGGATTTTCCTCGTATCAAGGCCTCTAGTTTCTCGTTTCTAGTCAATTCCCTCTTGACCTCTATTGGTTTACTCTTTTGATGTAATAAAGGTTCATTTTCAAAAGATGGCGGTAGCCATCCTCCTCTCCTTCTTTTTGACGGTCTTATAAGGGATTCCAGGTTCTTCATGCGTCGTTGGATGTATTTAAGATCTTCAAGAATCTCCTTCTAATGTCGCGACATAGTTTCTAGTTTATTCTGGATTTCTTGAAGGTGCTCGGGCACATGGTATTGGTGACTGCCATATGATTGGACCGTTTTCTAGATTTCTCTAAGGTCCTGAGACAGCTTAGAGCCATCGGTCTCAAGCTCGTGAAGATTTGGCAAAGCCAGATTACTCTTCTATTATTTCTTTCGACAATTAATCTGGTTATCCTAGTTATTTCAGCCGTGGGGCCATTAACAGCTAGGTATTTGACTCTAATGCTAGAGATGTTGTTAGGTCGTTGACTAGCTAGAAGTTCTAACTTAGTCTTCAAGAGTTGAAGCTCTTGTTCTAGGGTAATACGAGGCATAATTAAAGGCTTAGTATTGAACTTTGCTTATTAGCCTTTTCAAGGCTAAATTTTATCTGCTTAACTATTTCTAGCCTAGCATTCTTGATAGGACAAATCTTTCCTTGTTGTTCTAGGTCGCAACAAAGGACATCATGATGTTTGATTTCCATTTTATGGAACTCAAGGTATCTTGTTAAAGCAACGATTTGCTTCTTGATACTTGAACATTTATGTCCTCTAGAAGAGAACTGATATGGGAGATCCCATATATTATCCATTACTGGATTATTCATGTTTATGAAATACTCTTCTCACAAAAGGATGAAGTATAATAAATAAATTTCCATATAAATAAACCTAGGCTCTGATACCAATTTGTTATGGGATCTAGAATGAAAATAAATGAAACCTTTGGGCTAGAATTGAATTACTCTTTTAATTTCAGAACCTTTCCACATGTCATAATCTCAAGGCTCAAAAAGGTGTTAGTGCACTACTCTATCTCCCAGCATCAAGCTTCCCAAGACTGATAGGTGATGGGTTTAAGTCCTCTTAGAGGAAGTGAGGAACCAATATCGATACTCTTTAAGTGGAAAAAAAACGAGTTCGCACATGTATGTATTCTGAAATAAATCAAACATTTCTCTTACGTGGTAAAATAAGATTGAAACTAGAGGATCATGATAAGGCTTAGGTACAAAATATAGTTCAATTTTTCTTAGATTTCTTAGATAATTAATTAGGCGAATATTAAAAAACCTACTGGTGGAATGTTTTAGGTGGCCCAGAAATGAACTGGGCCGACCTGCCGTATGTATGGCCCAAAAATAAGAGAGTCGAACCAAGTCGGTTTGACTGTTTTTCGGACGATCGAATGACTCCCATTCGATTGATATTTTCGTAGGCAGAACGGGTCCCGCAGACCGAGGTCTATAAATACCCCGAATCTTGAGGCTCAAAGACATTCATTAATTGACCATTCACCAACCTAATAACAGTCGAACCAACATCAAATCTGTCGTTCGACTGTTATTCAAATTCAATCGAACTACCTCCAGTTCGATCGTGATCAATCGGTCATTCCCGTTCGACTGTTATCCAACATCAAATATGTCATGTTCGACCGTTATCCAGTATCAAACATGTTCCCGATCGACTGTTATCCAGCATCGAACATGTTCTCGTTCGATTGTTATCCATCATCGAACTTGTTCCCGTTCGATCGTTATCCAGTATCGAACCTGCCCCGTTCGACTGTTACAATTCCCATATTCAATACTTAGGTATTTCTAGTCATCTCAATCTTATTCAAAAGAGATAAATGAACTATGTTCGGCTTGATTTCCTCAACGGAATACGTAGACAGCTTGGCTTGTTCCCAAGTTCAGTCTGAAATCACTATCACCCAATTCCTCGTGCCGCGATGCTTGGAGTGCAGGCGTGTAAAGGACAAAACTGATTCTCACACAACTATGAATCAGTATGTTGTGGAGTGTCTTATCAACCTGCCAAGTTATCAGACAAAAACACCCCAAAACAGTGGAGCCGTCTGTGGGAACACGTTAAAATGTACTCAAAAATAAGCTCGCAATCTCAAAGTAAATCCTAGGTATATCGACAGCGGTGGAACAATTACGGAGTCGACAACGTGAAACCTGGTGCCAAGCAAACAAGAGTGGTACTAATGGCAGCAATCAAATCCACGCTACGATCAAGAAAAACTATATCATCCAAAGAAAGATTAGCAACAACTAAGAGGAGCTTCATCTGCGGGGTCAAATAACTGCAATTTAAATAGTGTCATAATTTATCTTACCCGTAAGTGGTATCAAAGAATCTTACCTGTAAGTGGTATCAAAGAATTTTAGCTGTAGGTGGTATCAAAGAATCTTACCTCTGTGCAATTTGAGAGAATTGCACCTTCTCTACTCGGCATCGAGTGTTGGATCTTTTGAGAGTTCAACATCTCGATACTTCAAAGATTTGAGACTTTAGTAATCAGGCAGACAATATTTAGAGAGAAGGTCATTTATTATTATTCCATTTACATGCATAAGCATCGAACCTTAAATTCGATATTTAACTTAACATTCAACAGTTTGCATTCAATAGTGGTGCTAAAGGCAGCAATCAAATCCACGCTACGTTCTAGAAAAACTATATCATCCAAAGAAATATTAGCAACAACTAAGAGGAGCTTCATCTGCGGGGTCAAATAACTGCAATTTAAATAGTGTCATAATTTATGTTACCCGTAAGTGGTATCAAAGAATCTTACCTGTAAGTGGTATCAAAGAATTTTATCCGTAGGTGGTATCAAAGAATCTTACATCTGTGCAATTTGAGAGAATTGCACCTTCTCTACTCGGCATCGAGTGTTGGATCTTTTGAGAGTTCAACATCTCGATACTTCAAAGATTCGAGACTTTAGCAATCAGGCAGACAATATTTAGAGATAAGGTCATTTATTATTATTCCATTTACATGCATAAGTATCGAACCTTAAATTCGATATTTAACTCAACATTCAACAGTTTCATTCGACATTCGATAGTTGCCTGACTCGAGAGATCCAGATTCGAGGCTTCTGTTTAATCTAGCCATTTTCGGCTGTTCTCTCGCGTATTAAAGGTGTTTCGGACAAAGTTGTTTCATTCTTATGATAGATTAACTTAGCATGGTATAATTCAGCCTTGAATTGGAAAGCATTGTCCAAGACGATGTAATAGAAATCTATCGATCATTACACGATGCAAACCTGCAGTCTCAAGAGAATGACATCGCCCCAATGAGGTCAAATGCAAACCTAAAATCTCAAGAGATGGACCTCGGCTATGTAAAAAAGTGAGAGAGAGAGAGAGAGAGAGAGAGAGAGAGAGAGAGAGAGAGAGAGAGAGAGAGAGAGAGAGAGAGAGAGAGAGAGAGAGAGAGAAAAGAAGAAATGGACATCGGCCCGACATGGTCAGATGCAAACCTCTAATATCAGAGATGGACATTTGACCTGACACGAACAAATGCAAACCTAATATCTCCAAGAAGAACAAAGATGTAAATATGAGCCGAGCAGTTAAATGGAAACCTAAATCTCAAAAGATGGCCCAAAGTGGTCGGATGCATACTCAAAATATCAAAGATGGACATTTGACTCGACGTGGGCAAAATGCAAACCCACCCGAAGCGGTACAACAAATGTTCATCTATCATGCTATGAAGAAAACATGTCCAAAGCGGCACCAAGAACATCTACCCAACATGGTACGATGCAAACCTATCTGAAGCGGTACGACAAACGCCCATCTATCATGTTATGAAGAAAGCGTGTCCAAAGCGGCACCAAGAACATTTACCCACATGGTACGATGCAAACCTACCCGAAGCGGTAAGACAAACGTCTATATATCATGCTACGAAGAAAATGTGTCCAAAGCGGCACCAAGAACATCTACCCACATGGTACGACGAAAACCTACCCAAAGTGGTACGACAAACGTCCATCTATCATGCTACAAAGAAAACATGTCCAAAGCGGCACCAAGAACATCTACCCACATGGTACAATGCAAACCTACCCGAAGCGGTACGACAAACATCCATCTATCATGATACGAAGAAAACATGTACAAAGCAACATCTACCCATATGGTACGATGCAAACCTACCCGAAGCGGTACGATAAATGTCCATCTATCATACTACGAAGCAAACGTGTTCAAAGCAGTACCACGAGCATCTACCTAACATGGTACGATGGAAATATGCCCAAATGAGTATATATTTAGACTACTATAAAAGGTATCATTACCTCAAGCAGTACATATATCCATTCGCCAAATTAGCCATGAACATCGACGAGCAATAACATGTAAAAGCACAAAGTGCCATAAACACAACGCATGCAATCATTAAACAAGAATGCAACAAATTGTCCGAACAAGGGCAACATCGTACCCAAACAGACAAAATTGGAATTGCATGATAGATAGTTATTCTTGAGCTACGGTATTCACGTCTTCCCCATACTGGTCAATCACTTCAAAAGCAATCCACTCTAAGTGGCATGGCACAGCTTTGCCTCTTTGGTTGTCACTATATATGCCCTCAATGAAGGAAAGGCATGTCATAAATTCTCATGACTATAGATAAAGATCTCAACCAAACATAAACTGCAAAATCAGTGCACAACGCTACACTCTATAGCACATAAGCTACAAGAAACTTGAGAACTACTCAATAGCTCGCGCCAGATCTATCACTTACATGTCATTTTTACCGTTCTTGTAGTCAAAGGACTTCGTCAAGATGACCTCTCGCTCAACAAAGGTGCTTAGAAACATAACCTACGTACTATCTAAAGCATCTACCTCTTAAGGTCAACCTCGATTAACTCGATAAGTACCTGCAAAATCGTATTACGCGAGTTATTATCGCGCCTTCACTCAACCCAGCCATACTATTGCAGTAGTTGGAACACAACAGTTGAAAATATCAAAGAACCAATACACGAGTGAGGCCATAATCCTCAAAACACTAACCATTCAAGGTTACGCAATGATTGCTCGCTCCTCAAACAGCTCGACCCCTCTGTATCTTTGACTCCTGCGGACACGAGTACCAAATCACTTTCATGAGTCCACTTTCACGATGAAACTCAGCACTGAGGAGCTGCAACACCAAGGATGAAAATTCCACTATAGCAAATTCCTTACAAAAGACATGCGGCACAGCACGCTGCGCATGCACAAAAAGATATCTGACTCACAAGTAATAAAAGCAACTCATTTAAACAGTTCAATTATCGGCAATTGTATCATCAAGAAGATTTGGATTGATAATGTAAACTCGGTAAAAAGTCATTTCCCAAGATGCATAAAAGAAAAAATAGAGGTGAGTGACACTCATGTGAAAAAAGTAGTAACCTAACTACTCGGCTTTAGTGGGTCAACGATCACATTAATATATGTGGTATTTTTTCTACCTCATTTGGCACATCACCAAGACTAATGGCTCTAAAATCAGAGTTCATTATGCTTGTCATCTTGTTATCAACACATTGTTTGGGTACAACATCATCATTGGTCACCCAGGCCTGAATAATTTCAAAACAGTGGTGTTTACTTACCACCAAAGCTTAAATTTCCCACCAAGAGCGGTGCGGGTAAAGTCCATGCAGACTATAAAGAAGTATGGGCATGGTAATATCCCCAACAACATTGGCGAAACAAAGATAACATCAAACTTGGAGGGTAAAAAACTACGTAGAATCATACAACAACTGGCTAGCACACCCAGGGTCGAACTTCATTGTAACCAACAACGAGGCAGAATATGAAGGTATTCTCGTCGGAATCTCAATGGTAAGCTCATTCCGAGTAGAACGCATGGCAGTCTTTACAGACTCGCAACTTGTGGCTAATCATTCCAATGTCTCCTACGAAGCCAAAGAGGGCACAATGATCCTCTATCTCAACAAACTTAAAGAACTTGTGAAATCATTCACAGTCTTAACTATTGTCGGATCCCCAAAGGCGGGAATGTAAACAGGTGCGCTTTCATAATTTGCAACTCAACCACGATCTTCATAAAAATGAGAGTCGTCCTACTAGCGGCAAAAGAATCCGTTATAAGAAAGACAAGATGCATCAGAACGATAAAAATTATCGAGCAGGCTATGCATATATACTTAAACCATGAAGTGGATAAATTCTTGAGCGACCTGGTCGCGGAAAATTGACTAAAATGCATTTTTACCATCCCCGAGAAATTTTGTCGTATCTACAGCATATTTCATGTCGGGCATAAATACTCAACATATGCAGAAGTCACACAAAATTGGGAATTGATATAACATGTGAGAGACGAACGAATGACGCATAAACTGACAACCAATCCTCTAGTTCACGGCTCCCAAATGGGGGGCATATTTTAAAGCAAAGCACCATTCTGTCCATGCTTCAAGAACAACAGCAACCATTCTTAAATTTGGCACCCGCTCTTGGATCAAGACCGACTCCCAAATTGGGGGAATATATGGTGGGGATGTTTTTAGGTGGCTCGAAAATGAACTGAGCAGGCATGTCGCATTTAAGACCCAAAAATAAGAGAGTTGAACCAGGTTGGTTCGACTGTTTTTCGGACGATCGAACGACTCCCGTTATATTGATATTTCTCGTACGGTAACGAGTCCTGTGGAATGAGGTCTATAAATACCCCGGATCTTGAGGCTCAGAGACGTTCATTAATTGACCATTCACCAACCTAATAACAGTCGAACCGAGCCATTCAACTGTTATTCAAATTCGATCGAACTACCTCCAGTTCGATCATGATCAATCGGTCATTCCCGTTCGACTGTTATCCAACATCGAATTTGTCCCGTTCGATCGTTATCTAGCATCGAACATGTTCCCGTTTGACCGTTATCCACCATCGAACTTGTTCTCCTTCGACCGTTATCCAGTATCGAACCTGTCCCGTTTGACTGCTAAAGTTCCCAGATTCGATACTTAGAGCTATTCTAGCCATCTCAGGCTTATTCAACAGAGATAAATGAACTACGTTTGACTTGATTCACTCAACGGGATACGTAGGCAGCTTGGCTTGTTCCCAAGTTCAGTCTGAAATCACTCTAACCCAATCCATCGTGACACGATGCTTGGAGTGCAGACGTATAAAGGACAAAGTTGATTCTAACACAACTATAAATCAATTTGTTATGGAGTGTCTTATAAACATGTCAAGTCAACAGACAAAAACACCCAAAACACCTACAAATAATCATCATCTTAAGGACTACCCATCACTCGCATATGTCCCTTTCTGATTTGGGTGGGAACAGAGATCTATCACAACAGTGTACATCGGCCATCCATTCTATTCTATATGCATCCTTATCTTTCTACAAATAATGATAGGTTCTGTTCGTGAACCGAATATAAAGGCAATGAGTTCACATTGATATAAAATATGAATTATTAACGAAACTTAAACACAACAAAAGTAATATATACTTGAGAATAGAAATATAGGCCAGCGCGCAGAGATAAGTTTTTGAAGTTCAATAATCAAGTTAGGAATAGCACCAATGTGTAGAATTTTTGTACTTTACTACGTTTTAGAAAGATATCAATTCAAGAATAAGTTTCAAAATAGATAGTGAATGATAGTGGTGTTCAAATAAGAATAATCTTGCACGAGTAGTCAGTATTTGCAATGAGTAGGACATGTCAAGTGTACCATTAACATTAAAACTTCACACGCAAGCTGATATGGCTCACTACCTAGATCAAAAGACCTTCAAGTTAATAAAAGGAAGACCTATTCAAGCATCCAACATTATCGAAATAGCTTATGTTGGTGGATGTATGTGGTCAAATTCATGACATGGACATAGTTTGTTTAAGTTGAGGGCACAGTCTTGATTTTTTAATCTTTAGTATTATATTAGCACGAATCGATTTTAACTGCTTGTAAACAATCATATCGCAAGTCTTGATAATATAGCAGCACTATAAATATTAAGACCAATAATGGGTAAACTCTCGCAATAATATAAAATATAAAGAATGGTTGAATTCAATGGTTTGGGACGAAACATAGGGGCTATATTCATAATAAAGTAAAAGATTGGTTTCAGGGAAACTCGACAAATACGTATGCACACTTTGCTACACTAGTTTGCCGAAGTGTGTCCTTTTGGTGTTGACCACGCACTTTAATGTTATTGAATTGGTACTTAGTGTTTGTTCGATCTAATTGGGTGTTTGTGCTTTAGCGTGTGGCTCATAACGTGTATGTCATTGTCTTGTGAAGACTGGTGATCCTTAGAGGGTTAGAGGTCTTAGCTCGTGTGCAAATTAAATGACAAGTAAGCTTAAAAGATTAATTCATAGTTTCTAGATAGGATGCTGACTTTTCGTATTCCTCCAATTTCATTTAAATAACTTTAATTAAGTAGCTAACTTTAGCATTTAATCATTGATTCATGCATAATATATTTATGTGATTAGATATAAAAATTTACCAATGCACTTCGTTTAATTTATTTAATAAAGTAATTCGAACCCAATTGTCGTTATGTTAGTGATAGGCAGATAACAATTGGTTTGCCATATTTGCACGTGTATCCCGACATTGATGGTGTTTGAGACACGCATAGCGTTGAAGAAGAGAGAAATTTGAGCTTGGATTTCGATTTCAGAGTTAGGGCCTTGGAAATTTAAGGACTTGATTTAAAATGAGGGAGTGTGTTTGTGTTTAAGCGATTTCAACGTAAGGATATGATCTAAAGTGTTGTTATGTGTGTTTGTGTATTATTGTCACGGGGGTGCGATTTTACAGGCACGGCGCAATTTAATGACGTGGGACGAGACTTAGGTGACACAACTAGCACATAGACAATAAGATGTCTCAGCCCGATTGGACATAAATTGAGTCAATTTTGAGAAGATGACGTTTCAATTTTTTGGCCCGAATACTGATAGAACAAAAGTGATTAAACGCGATAATTATAGGACACAATTTGCATTTGTGCCATATACAATATTTGCAATTTTACTTGGACCAATATTTTCATTGAAAAGATTAAAATAAGATGTTGGTAACACAAGTTAATGTTTCTCTTTTATAAAGTTTATAGACATCCTGATTTTGAAGAAGAAAAAAAACAATCTCAAGTATTTACGTAATTAGTGAATTTTTCTTTTCTTTTTTTGGAACCGAGTAATTTTTGAACTTTTAACATCCATACAAAATTAACAATTATAAATGACTTGATTACGGGACCTTGACTTACAACAGTTATACGTTAGTAGTACGTTAAGAATTAAGATGAAGTCTTGAGCCCAAGATTGTGGCCTACCAGGCTACCACCATTGTGGAAAATGTTCGGCTCGTGAACATCCGTCCGCCCAAGGTGGGCCCATTCTCGCTAACAGTCAAACTGATATAGTGACGCTTAAAGTAATCTCAATCATATCCAAAGTCACGTGGAAATTTTATTATTTTTTAAAGCTTGAATATGCACTATTACGAGTTTTTTTTTTTGATAAAAACTATTACGAGTTCTAAACCAAAACTGAAGATTGCCTCATGTATATTTAAGATTGACGATCTCAAAGACGTCACCCTACGCGCACAATATAATAACGCAAGCTTAAAAACTAACTATATGTTAAGGTGGAAGAATCTCCGACCAAAAATGTGTTGCTGTGGTTTATAACTCACTTTGTAACTATAGTTGGTCTATGTATTTTTTCTTTTAGTTTTTTTTTATGGATATGTGTTAAAATGTAAATTCACATTTCTTATATATATATATATACATATTTTAACAACTAATTTATTTATAAACTAGGCCGAAACAAGAAAATGTACTGCGGGGTGCGGGATCGGGGTTGGCGAGAGAGTCATGTATATGTACAACTAATATCACATAAAGCAAGTTCCTCCAATTCGGGCGGGCAACCTAGCTAGGTTATCCATAAGGGCGGCTACAAGGGGCAATCCATACGAGCATGATTGGATCTCTGCTTTACCTGCACATTCGCTAACATGTTCGTCTCACGATATATACATGAAAGGAACAGGGTGAGGCATCTTCCTCCTAACTTTCGTATGTCACAGAGGAGGGCTTTTGTCTCGATCGAGATCATACGGCCCGCATCCTGCGCATGACTTGATTTATTTTTTAAAATCTTAGTGAAACGTGCAAAATAGATAAAAATCATAAGAAAAAATAAAAAATCAACCAAAAATAAAATATTTAACTCTTATTCTTCACGTCCCGAATTCTCCTATAATATTGAAGTGAGATTCAAAATTCATACATTGCAACTAAGATAACAATTTCAGACTTAATTACACATCCTCACGTGTAAGTTGTAAATATTTTTGTTACATTTGACACGTGAAATTTTTTTTAAGAGTAAGTGATTGTAGGCTTTGAACCCAATGTTTTATGTAAAAGTATAAATTCTGTTTTAGAGAATTGACTTTTTTCTTTTTTATGCATAATCACTACCTTATCATAATTCGATTCCAGTACATACATTATGTTGATTAAAGTCGGTAAATTTCCCAATTGTGAAGAAATATTTGGTCCAAAGAATACACATATAAAATCGTAAGCTTTAATTTCACAGATCTAGACACATAACTTGACATAATGTTTTTGATAGATACTCTTTATCTCCGTTTTAAAAGAAGATTACGTAATGGACTAGTAGCATACTGCGTCTCGTCGCTGGCTTTCATAATTCTAAAAAATGGTAAAGATTAGCTTATGTGGCAAATCACGGGCGTAGAAGCCTATTATCTTTAGGTATAATAAATTAAATTGCCCACCACGCTTTTGGTGCAAAAATTCCAAATACTAATAAAAAATGATCTCTCTTACTTTTATAGTTTCATATCTGTAATGCATAAGTTCAAATATAACATACAAAACGAACGACTACGGTATAGTTGGGCCCCACTGAAAAGTTCCTATAAAGTTGCATGCGCCTGACAAACACGTGGCACGTGCACCTCGTCCTACGTGGATGCTCTTTGACGGGGCCGTTAGTGAATGACGTTAACTCGGGTCTGGACAGTACATAACGGCCGTCAATATCTCCGTCGAATTTGTCCGAGTGGCAGTTCACCCGTGGGTCCTAGTGACAAGACCTAGGTTGACCAGTGTTCATCCTCTGTCAGAATGGTACGAGAGTGTGTCCGTATTCGGACAACACGTTAGGCTCACACGCTTCAAAAAGTAGTAAGCCCACTTCCACTAAATGGCTCACTATATACTGTAACTTATTTTGATAATTTAATTTAAACTACGAACTCTATGTACGCCTATTCTGCAAGCATTGATACCGCACAACGTTGTACATTACTTGACTTCAATCTTAGTAAATAAATAAAAGAGTTTGTGTTAAAAAAAAAAGGACGAACTCTATCACCAGTATTTCATTTTTTCTTCTTGCTTAGCAGTTAGCATGTAATTATAAATTCTGGCTGCATAAATTTAACGGTACTTCTATTCAAAAAAAGAAATAAAAAAAATTAACGGTACTGTCACCAAAAGCTTAGCTAATTTAACTTTTTCTGTTCCCCGGTTCAAAAATTGAGAAAGCCTTGGTTCCCGTACCTGGTGCATTCCAAAAAGATTCTTATCTAAAATAATTTTTAGAATCAAACATATTTCATCTCATGTTAATAGCTTTGTTATGTAATTATTTTCAACCTCTTCAAATTAAATAGTAAATAAAGTCAGTTAACTTTATAAGTTAGAGTTTAGGGTGCTTTTCAAACGATTTAAGAATATAGTATCTAAGAAAAAAACACTCCGCGTTAAATATTGCAAACATATAGTTAATGAGTTAAGTATTTTTTTTTCTTTTTTAAATAGGGATAATTAAAGTTACACCCCTGAAGTTTGGTTTGATATAATTACAAAGACCTCCCCTCTAACTAATAATTGTAAATGTATTTCCAACTTTGTCCTTGATAAATTCTATTGTTTAAACGAATAATGTCTTGTTGTAAGTACTTGATATTTTATTTAATTTTAAGAGTTTTAATGTAATATTAGATAAATTAATTACTGGATAAAAAGTATTAAGGAATACACTAAATTAGTTTTATTCATTCTCACATATATTTAATTTTGTTACTCATATGTCTTGACGAAAAAAAAAACCTTATTGGTACGAGAATAAAAGATAAACCCTTATGTCATAGTGGTAGAAAATATTAATTGTAATTTATATTACAAAATAATTTCTTGAATAATTAATATTTTAAAATATAGTTTGAAAGACATTCGTAACAATTATTTAAAAGTGGAGATAACTACATTTAAAAATATATATTTAATTAAAAAATTATGTCGTAATATAAAATTACGATCAATATTTTCTACCACTATGACATAAGTGTTTATCTTTTATTCTCGCGCCAATAGGTTTTTCTCGTCAAGAAATATTGAGTAATAAAATTAATTTTTTTTATAAGAGCAATAAAATTAAATATATGTAATAATGATTAAAATTAGTTTAGGGTATTCTTTAATATTTTTTATTCAGTAATTAATTTATTTAATATTACATGCAAGCTCTTAAAATTAAATAAATATTAAGTATTTTCAACAAGCATTTAAATTCATTTAAACAATATAGTTGATCAAGGGCAAAGTTGGAAATGCATATGCAATTACTAGTTAGAGGGAAGGTCATTGTAATTATTCAAACCTGAAGGGAGGTCTTTATTATTACCGAGCCGCCCTTCTTCTTTCCTTCTGCCTCACGCATCAAACCGTCGCCATCTCCCATGGTTGACGGAAATTTCCATCCGGCTCTCGCGGTCTCCAATGTCCGCACCTTCTCCCCCTCACTCTCGAGATCGAGATGGGCCAATACTCTTCTTGGGCGGAACTTTTCAAAATACATTGTCGTGCGTATGACGTTATCGACCATATAATCCCTCCTCTTCCAAAAACCACCAATCCGTCGTCCTCCTCCAAATCTCTGTCCACCGATACGGAGAAGTCGGACAAAGCGGACAAGTCCCCAACTAAGTCCTTCGTCGCTCCCCTTGTCCCCTCCACGGATCCCTCCGATGATCCTCTATGGAAGCGACTTGACGCCATTGTTCTTCAATGGATTTATGATACGATCTCCAACGATCTTATGCATATCGTACTGGAGAGGACTCTACCGCGCATCAAGTATGGATACGTCTTCAAGGGGTTTTCTAGAATAACAAATACTGAAGGGCCGTAAACCTAGAAAAACTCTTCACTCGTGTTCATATGGACGATTTTCCAAACGTATCCGCGTATTACCAGGAATTGAAGATGCTTGTTGATCAATTGGCAAACGTTGACGCACCAGTTTCCAATCAATGGTTGGTTCTTCAACTCATTGCGGGTGTCAATTAGAATTATGATGGGGTAGCTACTTACATTCAACAAAGTGATCCCCTTCCACCGTTCTACGCGGCTCGCTCTCGCTTGATTCTTGAGGAAACTCGCAAAGCAAAGCAAGCGTCCGCTTCCGCTTCATTCGTTAGCGCCGCCCTCATCGCCGCGGCTCCTCCACCGGATTCTTCTTCAGCTGGCCGTGGGACCATCCATTCTCGCGGGTCATCTCAGCAGTCATGCGGTCGCGGTCGCAACCATGGACGTGGAAATAGGGGACGCGGTCGGTATATCTCAAACCTTAGCCCCGCGTCCTTTGCTCCTCGGCCAACCGCACCACCCGCTGCCTTGTGGCCCTACTACCCGTCGTGGTAGCCGCCGACATGGACCTCGCCTCTGTGTCCTTATCCCATTGCATCATGGTAGCGCCCTCTGCCTTCCAATCAGCAAGGGATACTTGGTAGACGACCCACGCAAGCCTATGCAATTCAGGGTTCCGCACCCGCGGGTTAAACTCCCACAAATCTTGATGCCGCTATGAGCTTTATGTCTCTTGCACCTCCGGATCCGAATTGGTACATGGACAGTGGAGCTTCTTCACATATGACGATGTCTCAAGGTACTCTTAAGTCTTATTCTAATAAAAGCATGCACTCGAATATTCTTGTTGGTAGTGGTCAACATATTCCAATTCACGGTCAAGGCCACACAAACCATCCCTCCCCTCTCCCTCCTCTATGTCTCTCTAATGTCCTACATACTCCCAAACTCATTAAAAATCTTATCTATGTCCGTCGGTTCACCACCGATAATTTTGTTTCCATTGAGTTTGATCCTTTTGGTTTTTCTGTGAAGGATCTGCAGACGGGGACCATTATTATGAGATGCAATAGTACCGGTGACCTCTACCTTCTCACCACAAAATCACCTTCATGTGCCTCGCCTCCATGCTCTCTCACCGCCATCGCTCCATCTCTTTGGCATCATCGTTTAGGACTTCCCGGATTCACTATTTTTTCTTATCTTAGCAAGAATAATTTAATTCCTTGTACTAGTTCTTTTGATTATTCTAGTTGTAGTTCATGCGTTTGGGGGAAACAGGTTAGACTCCCCTTTTCTTTATGTACTTCTCGCACGTTATCTCCGTTTGATATTATTCATAGTGATATTTAGACTTCACCTATTCTTAGTTCTGCCGGCCACAAATATTATTTAATTTTCTTGGATGATTATACTAAATTTTTATGGTCGTTTTCCCTTGGTAAAACGTCCGACGTCTACAATACTTTTGTGTCTTTTTGTGCGCATATAAAAACACAATTTGGCATGACAATTAAAAATCTTCAATGCGATAATGGTGGAAAATATGATAATGCTAAGTTTCGTGCATTTTGTCAAACAATGGGTACCTCCTTTAGGTTCTCTTGTCCTCATACCTCTCTTCAAAATGGCAAAGTCAGAAAAAAACAACGCACTCTAAATAATACTCTTAGAACTCTTCTTACTCACTCCGTCGTCCCTCCTACTTTCTGGCATCACGCCTTATATATGGCCACCTACCAACATAACATCCTCCATCCAAAATACTTCGCCTCTCTTTCCCTACTCAACTCCTCTATAATCGCACGCCTTCCTATACACATCTTCGAGTTTTTGGATGTCTTTGCTTTCCTCTCCATTCGGCCACCTCTATAAATAAACTCCTTCCACGCTCTACTCCTTGCGTGTTTTTGGGATACCCTCTTGACCATCGTGGCTACAAGTGCTTTGACCTCACGTCACATATAATAATCATCTCTCGCCATGTTGTCTTTGATGAGACTAAGTTCCCGTTCACCATCCTATCCTCTTCCGCCTCACGCACATATAGTTTCTTAGAGTAATCCATCCTCTCTTTATCCCTCACTCGATCGACTCCACGCCCGAATTCCAGCCGCCCCTCGCTCCAACTGCGGCCTCTCCTGTGCACACTCCTTTGCACAACACTTCACCCGCGGCTCGCCCATATCTTCATCGTCAACCGCGGACCCCAATCCATCTCCTCCTTCACCGCCACCCACTGTGGCTTGTCCGACGCCAACTCCCCCTCTTCCTCCTCCCTCACGAACCATTACAACTCGCAGCATGCGCGGTATCTTCACCCCAACCGTCCGTTTAATCTTTCCTTGACTACTTCTTACTCCCCTCTTCCTAATATAATCCGAAGGTCGCGTTGTCTGAACCGAATTAGAAACTGGCCATGCATGACGAGTATAATGCTTTAATTATGAATAATACTTGGGAGTTAGTGCCTTGTCCGTCTAATGTGAATAGTATATGTTCTATGTGGATTTTTCGACATAAGTTTCGTGCCGATGGTTCTTTTGAGCGCCACAAGGCTCATGTTGTTGGTGATGGTAGGTCTCAGCAAGTTGGAGTGGATTGCTATGATACTTTCAGCCCTGTGGTCAAACTGGTCACTATTCGCACCATTCCCAGTATTGCCTTTTCTCGTTCTTGGTCGATCCATCAGTTGGATGTCAAGAATGCCTTTCTACACGACAATCTCAATGAGACGGTTTACATGCACCAACCTCTTGGCTTTAGGGATTTGGCTCAACCTGATCATGTTTGCTTGCTTAAGCGTTCGCTCTATGGTCTTAAGCAAGCCCCACGTACTTGGTACCAACGCTTCTCGGACTTTTTTCGCCACTATCGGGTTTTGTCATAGCAAGACTGATCACTCTCTGTTCATTTATCATCACGGTACTTCTATTACTTATATTCTATTATATATTGATGATATCGAGCTTACTACCTCCTATGAGCCTCTGCGCTAGTCTAGTATCTCCAAATTAGCCACTGAATTTGCAACGAAGGATCTCGGCTCTTTGAGCTATTTTTTGAGGATTTCAGTCACACGCACTGCTGATGGTTTATTCTTATCTCAAAGCAAGTATGCCTCGGAAATTATTGAACGTACAGGGATGGCTTCTTGCAAACCTTCAGCAACTCCAATCGACACCAAGTCGAAACTTGGCGCTTCCTCGGTCTTGGATTTTTTCGATCCCACTCTCTATCGAAGCTTGGCTGGTGCACTGCAGTACCTTTACACGTCCGGATCTATCCTATGTCGTACACAAGTGTGTATGCATAGTCCGAAGGAAGGACACGTGGCTGCCCTCAAGCGCATTATCCGATATGTCCAAGGTACTCTTCACTTCGGCCTTCACTTGTCCCGTTCAGCCGTGAACTCTCTTCGTTCCTTCACTGATGCTGATTGGGGAGGATGTCGGGATACTCGTCGGTCTACCTTGGGATATTGTGTCTTTTTGGGTGATTGGTCTTCTAAACGGCAAGCGACCTTATCTCGTTCCAGTGCTGAGGCCGAATATCGAGCAGCTGCTAATGTGGTTTCTGAAGCTTGTTGGTTAAGAAATTTTCCATTGGAGCTTTGAATTCCCCTTTCCACGGCCACGGTTGTTCATTGTGACAATGTTAGTGCTATTTATCTATCGAAAAATTCGGTTCAGCATCAACGCACTAAGCACATTGAACTTGACATTCATTTTATTCGAGAAAAGGTCGCGCGCGGTCAAGCCCGCATTCTTCAAGTCCCGTCCCATTTCCAAGTTGCAGACATCTTCACAAAGGGATTGCCTTGAGTTTTGTTTGATGAATTTAGATCTAGTCTTAGCGTTCGTGAACCTCCCGCTTCGACTGCGGGGGTGTATTAGACTAAGTAATTATTGTATATAATTATAGTCCTTATTGTACTAGATTAGGTATCTTACCTTCCTTATTGTGCTACACTAGATATCTTACCTTCCTTATTGTGCTAGACTAGGTATCTTACCTTAATTAGGTTTCCTTGTAAGTTGTATATAAACTACAATTAATGAATAAAATATACAAGGTTTATTTCCTACATTTATAATTACACCAAACTTGAGGGGTGTAATTGTAATAATCCCTTACAATTGAGGGGAGGTCATTGTAATTACTCAAACCTCATGGGAGGTCTTTGTAATTACACCAAACCTCAGTGAGTGTAACTGTAATTATCCCTTTAAAATATTTTCAAATAACCTCAAAATCTAAAGATGTGGTGCCTTGCTCTATTTACTGGCAACTCGCAAGCTCAAATGACATTAATCTTTGTGCACACAATCTAAATTCTTGTCCAGATTTTCTTTAAGGGTTATTGTTTTGTTATGTATTTACTATTTACTTACAACATTCTCTTATTATAAAACTTTTTTAAAAACTTTGGATTTCTAGGTATCGTAGTCAAAGGAAGCTACAAGTTGACGAGAAATAAAACTATTAAAGTAAATATAGAACTTTGTGTTACATAGGATCTATAGCACCAAATTGTAATTTTTCCCATGATTTAGATCTCAGTGAATTAAAGATGGCCCATGCACTTCTTGATCAAAATATGTGTTTTATTCTCTCGATGATATTGAAAATGTTATGGATTGAAATGTATATGTAGCGGGACATTTTCGTATACTTATATGTCTAGTTAACTCAGCACACGTCAAATTGATTTGGCTTCTTGTCGAAACTAGCTTTTGTTAGAACCATCATGCGCACCAAGAACACACGTGAACTAGGTCGGGAGTGACTCAACGAAGGCACTCCGATGTTGAAATCAGTTGGTGAAAACTAACGCCAAAGCTTAAGGAAACTTGTTCATGGTTGTATCGAATCAAGCTAAGCCTCCAAAAGTATGTTGATATTCAATCTCCAAAAGTGTATCGAATTGATTATATGATGAATTTTGCTAAACCAAGGCTATATGTCTCACATGATATCTCAAAAAAATTTATATCTCTAATTTTCTCCTAGACTCAAGAGAAAATATTTGGGAGAACTCAATTCTTGTAACTAGTGAGAGGATTCAAGATATATGTGAGTTCCTTGTATCGAATTGTATCTCGAAATAGTTCTATGTCTCGAATTTCCTCTTATGCTCAAGACAAGATTTGAGAGAACTCAAATCTTGTAACTAGAGAGAGGACTCGAGATATAGGTGAGGGCTCTGATTTTGTATCATTAAAACTTATGTACCTTTCGGGGTTGAGGTTAAGAGATGTATAGTGGATAGACACCGCTAATCATGCCACTAAATCCTCCATTGATTGCACAAATCACGTCGCTGAATTTGCCCTTGATTTCACGAATCATGCACGTGTCGAATTAGGATGTGTCGAAATTTATGTTCAACTCAAAATTCGTTAGCTAACTTCAAGTTATAAATAGTTTTGACATAACCTTGTATTATCTCTGTTTTTCTCGAATTCGACATAACCTTTATATGCTTCTATCTTGTCTCGAGACAACATAAATGATAGATGTTTGACTTATCTTGTATATCTTTGCTTGTCTCCAAATTCTGATTTAGAAATAATATAGACACAATTTGAAAATAATATTACTTGGTTTGATTTAATTATTTGTCTCGTGTCTACTTTGATATAGAGTGTTGTTACTTGATTGATGCCACATAATATGATAATAATTAATTATTGCCGCACATTATAATTTATTGTGATGTTAAAATATACTACCCTTCATTAGTCGTCTTATTCAACCTAAGAAGTCAAGATAACCACTATTTAAAATTTAAACTATAAATTAGACTAGTTAAACAACAAATATTAGAAAACTAACTTTAAATATAATATTATGGAATAACTCAATAAAGCGCCTAATTCATTAGGTTGTTAAGATATAACCTCGGCCAAAATTGTCAGTACCCTGGACTCCTGGGAGGTCTAACTAACAATATCTAAGCTTTCTACCTAGAAAAATCACGAGGATATGTGTTGGGTTAATGATATTATATCTACTTATCTTATGTCATCCACCATCTATTAAAAAAGGCGAGTTATTTAATCTGCATTATTGTTGGTGCATTCCCGTTAATTTGTTTCCAGCAAATGAAGAAGGGTTTAAAATCTCGAATTCAATCATTAGATTAATTATTAGTTCTAACTTCTAATGCATTCTAGGATGATGAATGTGCTCATTGAAACTTTCGTATTAAATCCGTCCTTTATGTTATATTGTGCTTGCTTCTCATATAGTTTTATTTTTCACAGAAATGACATGGAGACTAGTCATTACGTTCTAAATCATTTCGTTCTC
Source organism: Linaria vulgaris (assembly GCA_948329865.1). Lineage (NCBI taxonomy): Eukaryota > Viridiplantae > Streptophyta > Magnoliopsida > Lamiales > Plantaginaceae > Linaria > Linaria vulgaris. Next base: position 81,158,168 of record OX415252.1, read on the forward strand.
GGTCACCAATTAATGGACTCAACGGAGAAAAAATAAATAATATGAAGAATCAATTAAGCTCGAACATATACGAGGAAAAAATGGATGGTAAATGGTGCCATAGCTCCTTCACTCTCACCTTTTTCTCCGATTCTTCAACTTTGGGCAAACAATATAATAGCATTCGTGATCATCCATTCACTAAATTGAATCTAACAGCCGTGATCATCCATTCACTAAATTGAATCTAACAGCCTAAACTACATTTCTAAACCCATATGACATATTGTCATATTCGTCAACTATTACCGAAAGATTGAACAAATGATTAATTCACATAAATTGAGATTTTGGACAAATTAAAAACACGATGCGACATCACAAATGCAACAATATTAGAAAAGATAGCATATAAAATTATCACGAGATAAGGACTCTGGTGTGGTGACTCTTTTATACAGTGTTATTGTGAAATCTATAATCTTGTCTAATCATTTCTAGTGGGGGAAAAAGAAAATTGTTGCATATTGTAAACAATATATGTGGCACAAGATTTACCTCAAATGTATTTGAGATATTTATGTGATTACAATTATTCAGTTTCTCAAATTAAGAAAACACATGTTTGTCTCATAAAGACGTACGCCAAACTTGTGTTTTACAAAATTACCACACTTCTTTTTATAATAACCCCGCATGTTTACCTCACAATCACATAGCATTAATTGCAAAATTACCTCTATTGATCAAGAATTAAGACAACATGGCTCTACAATAATGTGGTTTGTAAGATAAAACACACTCCTTTGTACCACATCACATCCATTGACAACGTGTACAACCTTTGTGACATCAATTTTACAATCAACATTTCGATTCCCAATCCAAATTAACACCAACAAATCAACCCTCCCCCAAGAAATTATATCAACGTACAATTGAGATCCACTACTATAACTGTAATTTTAACTAAATCGTTAATTGTACCACGTCAACAATACTACATCAGTTAACGAAAATAAAACGAAAATAAAAGTTCAATATCTCCACCCTCTATATATACACCACCACCCAAAATACAACAAAAACTTAATATTACAAACCATTCAAAATAAAAACTCTTCACTCACTCCCATAACATAAAACCACCACCACAACCAAATGGTCTCCACCACCACCGCCGCCGCCAAACCCATCGGCGCCGGCGAAGACCGATGCTCCGTGGAGGAAGTCGCCCTCGTCGTCCCCGAGACCGACGACCCCACGCTCCCCGTCATGACGTTCCGCGCGTGGTTCCTCGGACTCACCTCGTGCACGCTTCTCATCTTCCTGAACACGTTCTTCATATACCGAACACAACCCTTAACGATATCCGCCATACTCATGCAAATTGCGGTGTTGCCGGTCGGAAAGTTCATGGCGGCGACTCTGCCGGAGAGGGAGTTCACGGCGTTTGGACGGTGGAGATTTAGCCTGAACCCGGGCCCGTTTAATGTGAAGGAGCACGTGATTATTACCGTGATGGCCAACTGTGGTGTGTCGATTGGTGGTGGTGACGCGTACTCCATTGGGGCCATTACTGTTATGAGGGCTTATTATAAACAGAGCTTGAGTTTTCTCTTGGCTCTGTTGATTGTGTTGACTACTCAGGTTAGCTTTCTTCTTTTTCTTTTTTTTGAGTGAATTTTTGTGGGAATTTAAAATAATAATTGCTCTGTTTTAGATTAGAAATGTGAATCTAATGGTTATTATGAGGGAATTTATTTTATTTTATTTTTTTAAAAAAAGAGTCCTGGAAAAAATGGTAACTTGTTAAAGATGTGATTTTTTTTATGGTTACCAGCAAATGGTAACTGCGCCGGTTTTAGATTATAAATGGGAGTTCTCTAATTTAATGGGATTCATTAGTTTTTATGTGGAAATTTTAATTTTTGAAAAGAAAAACAGAGTCTTAAAGAGATGATTTTTTTTTTCGGATTATATGCACTAAATTCCAATCGCAGTAAATGGGAATGATCCTTGTGTTTTAGATTGTAAATGGGAATTTTCTAATTTAATTTGATTTATGATTTCTTATGTGGGGATTAGTATTTTTTAAAAACACAGATTCTTGGCTGATAATTAGAGTAACTTGTTAAAGATGTGATTTTTGGATTATAATGCACTAAATTTCATGAGAAAAGAAAGAAAAAGAAGCTGAATTTGAAGAACTGAGAGATGCGTTATCCTTGTTAAACTATTGAGTCCAAATCTATGTGACTGTGTGTGGTGTTAGATTATTGCAATGACCCCATGTTATGTTGTTTGGTAGAGTGTCTGAACTGTGCCTGTTGTTTTTGGCATTTGGTTTTGCGTGATTTAATGCAGATATTGGGGTATGGATGGGCTGGTATGTTGAGAAAGTATTTGGTGGATCCAGTTGAGATGTGGTGGCCAGCTAACCTTGCTCAAGTTTCTTTGTTTAGGTTTGTCTTTTTTCCCTCTTAACCTTTCAGCCAACATTTGTAGAGCCACTATTGCTAGAGTTATGACACGGGTATATCGCCTTTTGGTGGGATGTGAATGTAAGGGTCGTTAGAGAAATAATCATTTAGAATTGCATGGGTTAGCTTTTAACCTTTTTCCTGTAACTAATGTATGATGAAGTCACCAATCTGCCTGACTGACTTTTTCTTTTTGTTTAAAATGTATTATGCAATGGAATTTGTTAGATTCCGGTTTTTGAAAAAGAAGAAGAATTTAAAAAGGGTAGGAGAATGAGATGAGGGTATGTGGATCACTATGATGCAACTATCATCATCTGTGAATGAAATAAGGGATACTGATTCCCTTTTGCAATCTCAGCATAACGAATTTATGTAAGAAAGAGGTTGATAGACGGGACAACGAAGCTTTATTCATTTGTCCATGGTTGAAGTTTGAAATTCTCGATAGCCTTAATATTCGGAATAGAATATATAGTGAAGACCACTTATCCACTAGTCCACTTCCGACAGTAGTCATTGGTACTCATCAGAATCAATCTGTATGATGTAATATTTCCTTGTCCTGCACTTTTTCACTAATGTAATCGCTGGTAATATTTTGTAGGGCGCTTCATGAAAAGGATGACAAGTCAAAAGGCATGACGAGAATGCGATTCTTCCTTCTTTTCATGGCTGGAAGTTTTATCTATTACATATTCCCTGGATACCTGTTTCAGATTCTGACATTCTTCTCGTGGGTATGCTGGGTATGGCCTCGTAGTATCACGGCCCAGCAAATCGGGTCGGGATACCACGGTCTCGGCGTGGGTGCATTCACCCTCGACTGGGCAGGGATTTCAGCTTATCATGGCAGCCCATTAGTGACGCCATTTTCTTCGATTTTAAATGTTATGGTTGGGTTTATCATGTTTATATACATCATTGTTCCCATATGTTACTGGAAGTTCAACACTTTCGATGCCAGGAAATTCCCCATATTCTCGAATCAGTTGTTTACCCATACTGGACACAAATATGATACTACTAGGATCTTGACCCCTCAATTTGATCTTAATATTGCCGCGTATGATAGCTATAGCAAGCTATACCTTAGCCCTCTGTTTGCCCTTTCAATCGGATCCGGATTCGCAAGGTTTACGGCAACTCTCACTCATGTGGCACTGTTTAATGGCAGGTTGGCTTCTTTCAGTTTTTAGAATGTAAAGTTCGTGAAATTTGTATAATTATAAATTATGCTTGAGCTATAGCTAATGCTTCGTTTCCATTGGTTAGTGATATATGGAGGCAAAGTAAATCTGCAGTGAAGAATGTGAAGTTAGACATACATACAAAGTTGATGCAAAGCTACAAGCAAGTCCCTCAATGGTGGTTCCTCGGTTTACTAGCAGGCAGCATTGCCTTATCTCTGCTGATGACATTTGTATGGAAAGACGATGTGCAGCTTCCATGGTGGGGGATGCTCTTCGCGTTTGCCTTAGCTTGGATTGTTACACTGCCAATCGGAGTCATACAAGCAACGACCAACCAGGTAATGTTCAGCCTCACCAATTCATAGTGCAATTTAACGTTTATTTCTTCATAATGTATGGATGCAGCTCAATGTCAGGGATTCTTGATATTTTTCTGATGACCATCTATGCAGCAACCTGGATACGACATTATAGCGCAGTTCATAATCGGATATATCCTTCCCGGAAAGCCCATTGCAAATTTGCTTTTCAAGATTTATGGTCGGATCAGCACCATTCACGCCCTATCTTTCCTAGCGGATCTCAAACTTGGTCATTACATGAAAATTCCACCGCGATGCATGTTCACAGCTCAGGTGAATATACCAAAACTTTGGCAATACTTGAAACCATAACTTTGACATCAATAATAACTTATTGCTCCTTCTTTGCGTTTTACAGCTGGTGGGAACACTGGTTTCAGGCACAGTTAACCTTGCCGTTGCATGGTGGATGCTGGGAAGCATCGAGAATATCTGTGACATTGAATCATTACATCCCGAGAGCCCATGGACTTGTCCTAAATTCCGAGTCACCTTTGATGCTTCAGTCATCTGGGGTCTAATTGGACCTGAGAGGTTGTTCGGATCTGGAGGAATGTACCGGAACCTAGTTTGGTTATTCCTCATAGGAGCCGTCTTGCCAGTTCCCGTCTGGATGCTAAGCAAAATGTTCCCAGACAAGAAATGGATTCCCTTGATAAACATTCCTGTCATCTCTTATGGTTTTGCTGGAATGCCACCTGCCACTCCCACAAACATAGCAAGCTGGATTGCAACTGGAACCATCTTCAATTATTTCGTGTTCAAGTACAGGAAAGAATGGTGGCAAAGATACAATTATGTTCTGTCCGCTGCATTGGACGCTGGAACGGCTTTCATGGGCGTTCTGCTGTTCTTTGCGCTTCAGAATGAGGGTAAGAATGTGAAATGGTGGGGGTCTCAGCCCGACCACTGCCCTTTGGCAACATGCCCAACGGCACCAGGGATTATGGTTGAAGGGTGTCCAGTTTTCCGGTGAAGACTTCGTGGTTCTGGTGTTACAATGCTGTAAGAACAGGATGTCTATGTAACTGTACTGAGAAAGGACTAGATAAAAAAAAGTGGTTATACACTATCAGTACACATTTTTTTGAGTAACTTTCGTTTAGTTAGTCTGTAAATTAATGGTGAAGAAAAGATTTTCCCCAGTTTATAGCAAATTGTTTGTTATGAAAGAGGAAGGATCCATTTCTACGATTCTTTTTATCCCTGTGATGAGCAATGACAGAGCTAACAACAGAAAGTCCGTTGAACACAAAATTTGGTTGGACTTTTCATGCAACAATAACTTCGAAGTGGATATATAAAGAAAACCTCCAAAGCTTTATCTGTAATGTAATATTTTACAAACCTTCAATGTCGGTTTTTTTTTTTTTTTTACTTACAAGGGAATTACTGTAATCATTCAAACAGAAAAAAAAAAAACAATAGTAATTTAGCTAAAACTCAGAGAATGTTTTTTTTTTTGGTAACAAAAGAGTAACAAAGTCTTAAGCTATATCAGCATTCAAAATAGAAACTAACTAAATCCCGTTGAGGGGTAAGTAAAACACTCGTCTCTCCATCGGTATGTCTTGCTTCTTTAGAAACTAACTAAATCCCGTTGAGGGGTAAGTAAAACACTCGTCTCTCCATCGGTATGTCTTGCTTCTTTCGCCAAAGCATTGGCAAGTGAATTTCCCTTTCTAGCAATCCATCGGAATTCATATGTCCACGGCATGTGTAGAAGCCTACGACATTCATCAATTTTCCCTTTCAGCTCGTGTGTCCTAAGTGATTCGTCTGAGATGAGCTGGAATGCTTCCAGCGAGTCAGTCTCAACTTCAATTTTCTCAATCCTTTTCTCCCACGCGACTTCAAGGCCAATCCGAATGGTGTCGAGTTCGGTTTCCAGAATAGTTGTGCAAGGTACTCTCTTGACTACCCTCATATCCATTCGCCTTTAGCATCTCTTAAAACTCTTCCAATCGCTCCAATATTTTCTGTCCCAAGCACGCTTCCATCCACGTTAAGCTTAACCCAACCCGCCTTTGGGTTATTCCATTTCTCACTCGGTTTTATCCCCTTCCTTTTTTTTTTTTTGCTAACAATAGCTCCACACTGAGTTGCTTGATATGACAGATAGTACCATAGGCCGAATCGGATTTTCCTCTGAATGTTCTTGCGTTCCGAGCTTTCCATAACTCCCAAATTCCTGCCGCAAAGACCACACCATGGAACGCTCGGAATGACAGAGCTGCACATAGAATATCTTGTAGATTTTTCCGTAACCACTGATCATCACTTTCCGCTTGAAACTCAGCCCAAGTCTCGCGTGATTGAAGTCTTCTCCAGATTCGTTTGGCCGCGGTGCAGTGGCGGAGAATGTGAACAATAGATTCCACCGGGTTCTTGCATTCGATGCATTCATCATTATCCGATAGGTGGCGAATGTTCCACAACTGATTTGTCGTGAGTTTGTTTTGGCTTGCCAACCAAATGAAAAAAACGTATTTTATTGCTGCACGGTATGCGCCAAATTCACTCCATATTCGCCTTGGAGTCTCGCGAGTTCGAATATTTTTATGGAGTGCTCGGTATGCACTTTGACACGTGAAATTCCCATCCGCCGTTTCATTCCAAATCAATTTATCCTCTTCCTCCCTTAGGATAATCGGCTTCCCCAAGATTTTATTGCGCCATTCAGTCATGACATTGGTAAAAAGATTATCAATGTTGCAAAAACCGTTCTCCTCAACCACATCTGCTAAAGAAATCCCAAAGTCTCTCAAATCAATATTTGGTATCAAGTCGCAAAGTCTTGTTTCGCCTAACCAATTATCGAACCAGAACGAGATGGGATTTTTGTTGCCAATTTTCCACCTAGTGAACGGTTTAATGAGCAACATACATCGAACAATTCCTTTCCAAGTCATGCTATCATTCGGCCTAGTTACATACTCTGTAAGTCGCACTCCCCTTAAATACTTAGCCTTAATGAAGTCCGACCAAATGCTTGGTTGATCGTTAATTATCTTCCAGCATAATTTTGAGAGGAGAGCCTCATTATTAAACTGAGCGTTGCGTAGCTCTAGTCCCCCGCCTTTTTTGTTACATGTTACTCGGTTCCACCCCACAAAATGGATCTTCCGGATGTTAGGATCATTGGACCAAAGAAACTCGCGGTTTATCCTATCAAGTCTATCACACACACTTTCCAGGAGCCAACTTGATTGCATAAGATGTATAGGAATCGCCGTTGAAACAGACTATATCAAAGTAGCCCGACTAGCAAGCGATAATGTATTTTTTTCCACCCCGTGAACCTTGACTGGAGTTTGTCAAATATGTCATTAAATTGCTCTCGACCCACACGGTTATGATTCAGCTGGGCACCCAAATATTTACCAAGATTGACTGTTTCCTCAAACTCGAAACATGCACAAATCCGCCTTTTAAGCCTCGCAGTCCCCGAGTTGGAGAAAAAAAATTTGGATTTATCAGAATTTAATTTAAGCCCGAATGCTTTACAGAATAAATCCAAAGTCTCTTTAATCACGCCCGTAGTCTTGATCGTAGCTTTTCACATAAGGATTAAGTCGTCATCAAAGAAAAGATGTGAGAGTTTCGAACCCCCTCTACAAGGAATAATCAGCTCCCATCTTTTTTCTTCCACCGCTTCATTAATGAGATAAGCAAGCCTCTCAACACATAGAACAAATAAATACGGGGACAAGAGTTCCCCTTGCCGTAACCCACATCCATACTTAAAAGCTTCGAGCGGCTCTCCATTCCACATAATTTTTGTTGACGCATTCATCACACAAAGCATAATCAACTCAATCAAATTCGGTGGGAAATTAAAAGCTTGTAGTGTATCCTCAAGGAACTTCCAATCGATTTTATCATAGGCTTTCTCAAAATCCAATTTTAAAATCATACAACCCACTTTATTCTTTTTCTTGAATCTTAAAGAATGTAGGAATTCTTGCATCACAAAAATATTATCTTGGGTACTACGACCCTTGATAAAACTAGATTGCGTCGGCACAATAAGTTGGGGAATTAAATCTCTCAATCTCGTAGTAATGCATTTAGTAATAAACTTATAAATAACATTACATAGAGATATAAGTCAGAATTGAGATATGAGTGAGGGATCATCGACCTTAGGAATTAAACAAAGATGTGCGGGGCAAATCCTCGTGTCGAAGCATTTGTCCTTAAAAATATTCCTCATAAACTCCAGCAATGCCGCACAGTCCAGCTCCAATATCTTTGATAGAAAACCGCCTGAATACCGTCCGACCCCGGGGCTTTCGAAGGATGAAGTCCCCACACGGTATTTTTCAGCTCTTCCATATCCACTCTTCTCCCCACCATATTCGCATCCTCCATACTAAGAACTTGCTGAAATCGAGAGTGATGGAGCAGTGAACAATTATCCACTGTACCCGTAAACAATTTTTTTATAGAAATTCACCGCATGGATTTTTAACACCTCCTGGTCGTCCACCCAGATGTCATCAACCCGCAGCAACAAGACCCGATTTCTCTTACGTTGAGTAATAGTCGAGCGGTGGTAAAACACCGTATTGAGATCTCCCTCGGCAATCCAATTTACTCTCGATTTCTACCTCCTAAAAATTTCCTCATTTTGTAGAATTTTATTATACTCGACCAGCAGCTCTCTTTCGAGGTTCTCAAGGAAGGAATTCAGCCCACGCATAATTGCCTTTTGCGTTCCGTCGATACGGCACAACAATTTCTGCTTTTGCTTAAATATATTTCCATAGCCATTTTGATTCCAAGGAATCATGATGTCCGGAATTGCTTCTTGTGCTGCGAGGATATCTTTACGTTTCTCCTAGTCATTTTGAAGAATCATTTCACAATCCGGATGCTTAAACCAAATTTCTTCAAAACAAAAAGGCCTTTAAATCCCGCTCACCGCTGATCCAAAACAACTTGTGAGAATGGGATGATGGTCCCCGTGTGTACGGGGAAGATGATAAACCGCGTTCTCGGGAAATTTCTCAATCCATTCGACATTAGCCAAGGCACGGTCAATTCGTTCCATGATCTTTTCTGAGCCCTCACGCTTATTCGTCCATGTAAACTTCGGACCATGGTAACCCAAATTTGTAACCCTCCAAGAAGCAATTCTTCGTTGAAACCCGAGGCATCTATTCGTCGTTCTAGTACTACCCCCAAGCTTCTCATGTGAGAATCCAATCTCATTAAAGTTTCCCTGTATAAGCCACGGTCACCATATTCTTGGCCATCCTCTCAAGACTATCAAAAATTCTCGCCTTATCTTCCGTATAAGGCTTAGCGTACACACCCGATATGTTCCATTGATCTTGATTTTTCGGTCCTATACGGGCGTGTGTGGCTTGGTCGTCAATGTTTAGGATCTCCACCTCAATATTCGCCGAGTTCCACAACATCCAAATTCCACCGTCCATGTCGTCTGTTGGAGCAATTCGGTATATCCTAGATAAAGAGCAATTTCATACGCTCTCTCGGGTTCAACTCGAGTCTCAAAAAGGTAAACAACATTCGGTTTATTAACTCGAACTAGTTCACGAAAGCTAGTTCGAAATTTGTCATCCCCCGCACCTCGATAATTCTAAGATATGATCTTCATGGCACACCAATTGAGGTGGAGCGGATGAATAGGGTGGTCAACACCCCGACCCATCCATGACAGTGTCAACTGTCTCAGGATTTCCCACATCATGTATACTTGTCTGTTGATCTCCCATTCATTCAACACAAATTTCTGCCAACATATCGGAATGTTCACATTCCTCTCAAAAATCTCTGAATTTATGGTGAACTCCCAGATTATCGGTGGTATTTCGATCACTCGGTCTATCCTCGACTCTATTTGTAATATCTTGAAGGGTCCGTCGTATCCGTTTCTCATTGTTTGTACCTGCCAGAAATTCGGGTGTATCACCACCTATATCGTACCATTCCCCTCCTCGATGATCAGACTCTCCTCTTGGTCCATGAGTATTCCGTCGAGTCCGATCCAAAAGTGTTGCTGTGGGGTAGCGTTGCTTTCTGTCTCAACCTCAAGAATTTCTGCTGATCCGAGTGCAGCAAAGGAGTTCCCTTTTATGTTTTGATTACTAGATTCCCCTTTCTTAGCACCTAAATTAATCCCTTTTTGCTTAGTATTTGTAGGCCTCTTTAAGATAGACAGGGACTTAAGAAGAATTCTTTTTCCTTTGGAGTCCTTTTGCTGTACTTGTATCTTTCCTTGTGAAAAAACAATAGGATTATTAGTTAAGGCAATTTTCCTTCCCTCTTCTGCCTTCGACGTCGAGCTTCCCCCTTACACACTTTCCTTTCCTTTCCATTCCGGTTTTCTGATTCCCCAGCCTTGGGGTTTCTCCGCCTCGGAGGGACGGTCATCCATTTGCCATGTTCTTGATTTTTTATTTTTTCAACTAACCGATCCATGCTTTTCGGCTAAGGAACGCTCGGTGGTTCAGAAATATCCATACCTCCATTCTTCTCCAGTTCGCCCTGAGTATCTTGTCGATTTAGACACGATTTCTTGTTAAGCGAATTTGAGGATAAAGCTGCAATCTTTGGGGTTTGGTAGCTTAATCGATTTGGGCGTGGATTTGCAATTGATTGGGGAGGGAAGGAGTCAACGAGCTGGTCTCATTTGTTATTTTCGATTATTTTATGTTTTAATCAAGTCGAATGACCGTTTTACCCTCAGGAGATTAGCAGTACGTTTTTTAGAAGAATAGTGCACTTTTACATAGAGTTGCACTTTTAGAATCTCATAGTACAAGTGACATCATCAGAGGGTATATCATGCATTGGTCATGTACAATGAAATTTTATGCAAATTATTATGAAGAAATTCTGAGACTCTCTCTCTCTCTCTCTCTCTCTCTCTCTCTCTCTCTCTCTCTCTCTCTCTCTCTCTCTCTCTGATTTTCTTTCTATTTAGCAGAATTCTCTATATCTCCATTTACAATCGTAACAATTGGCCTCAGAGCCAACGTTCTAAGCGCACTCTGATCCGCGATGACGGGCTCAAATACCAACATAATCGAAAACTCGGAGCAGGGGCAAAGGGATCTTAAGCAAGGCCAACGAATATTCCAAGAGGGGCAAGAGGATTTGAGATCCGAAGTGCAAGATATTAGATCTGAAATGCAGGACATTAAGAAAATGTTAGCTCAATTGCTAAAAACTCAAAATCAAAATATAAATGAATCTCATGATACTGTCACACAATCGAATGCTCATATATCACCCCAAATGGCACAAAACGTTAATACAACACCTGGATCTGGTCTACTCACCAGAAATGAAGGGAATATGTTGAGGGGAGTGAGGGCGGATTTTCCTCGATTCATGGGTGAACAGCCACGTGGCTGGGTGAGGAAATGCTCTCGTTACTTTTCACTGAATCCGATGTCGGATTATGAGAAAATTGTTTTGGCTGGTATGAATATGGAGGGGATAGCTGAATACTGGTATGTTGATAATATAGAAGGCAGAGAAAATATGGGCTGGACTAAAATGGTAGAGCTGGTGATTGACCATTTCACCCCTGTGAGGGAGGAGAGTGTGATTGGAGAATTTAATAAGTTGAAACAAATTTCTGGAGTTGATGAGTATACTGGGAAGTTTGAGGAACTAAAATCACTCATGTTACATAGGAACAGGCACTTGGATGAGGAGTACTTCTTGAGAAGTTATAATAGTGGGCTGAAAGAGGAAATTAAAATGGTAGTTGAATTGTTGAGGCCTACTTCACTAACACATGCTATACACTTGGCTAGGAAGCAAGAGGCTATCCTAGAGGTGATGAGTAAGCAGCACAAGAACACACAAAGGAACAGTGTTGTTCCTTTCAAAGGTAAAGGACCAAGTTGGGGAAACACTACCGAGGCACCCAAGTTTGGTAACAACAATGAGAAGAACCCACCCCTTAAGAGACTTACACCCCTGGAAATGGAGGAGAGAAGGAAGAAGGGGTTATGTTTTAATTGTGATGAGCCTTTTGTCTTAGGACATAAGTGCAGGAGGTTGTTTGCTATAGTGGGAGTGGAGGAAGTAAAGGAGGAACCCACTCTCGAAGAAGAAGAAGATGAGGGGTTCACCCCCAAAATATCTGTCCATGCACTAGCAGGACAATCTGACCCAGAGACCATTAAAATGGTGGGAAAAATTAAGGGTGAAACCTTCACAATTCTGATTGATTCTGGTAGCACCCATACTTTCCTTGACCAGCAAGCAGCTAAGAGGTTGGAGTCCAAGCTGGAGTACACTAGTCCTGTAGGGGTTACCATTGCTGATGGCAGGAAGACAGTGAGTGCTGCTAAGTGTGCTGGTATGTGCTGGGAAATGAATGGGATGCATTTCAGGGCTGACCCTATAATACTGAAGTTAGGAGGATGTGACATGGTAATTGGAGTAAACTGGTTAAGGAAAAGTCACTTTTGATTTTGATCAAAAGCAATTGACATTCAGTATCCAAGGCAAAACATACACATTACAGGGTATCAATAAAGAGATGCAATTGAAAGTAATGACAGAGGATCAAGCAGAAGGAATTATCATGAAAGGGAGGGAATCAATGGCAGGGTTTTTGTGCATGTTGGTTAGTGAGAAACCAGAAATACAACAGGAGATACCTCTGGGGATACAGGAGTTGCTGGGGAAGTACTCAGATCTGTTTCAAGAGCCAAAACAGCTGCCACCTCACAGAGAGTGTGACCACAAGATCACACTTCAACCAAGCACACTACCTTTCAAATCCCATCCCTATACATGCCCTTATTTGCAGAAGGAGGAGATTGAGAAGTTAGTAAGGGAAACCTTGGAGTCATGACTGATTCAAGACAGCCACAGTCTATTTTCCTCACCTGTATTGCTGGTGAAGAAAAAGGATGACTTCTGGAGGTTCTGTGTAGACTACAGGAGGTTAAATGCCTTAACTAAGAAGAATAACTATCCCATCCCACTGGTGGAAGACCTCTTGGATGAGTTAGCACATGCCAAAGTCTACACTAAAATAGACTTAAGGGCAGGGTATCATCAGGCGAGGATGGATCCTAAGGATATCCCTAAGACAACTTTTGTAACTCACACATGGCACTATGAATTTTAAGGTGGTGCCTTTTGGTCTCACCAATGCTTCTGCTACTTTCCAAGCATTGATGAACCAAGTGTTTAAGGACTTTCTGAGGAAGATGGTTGCAGTCTTTTTTGATGATATCTTGATATATAGTACTTCTATGGAGGAACATCTATTGCACTTGGAGATTGTATTTGAGAAGCTGAGAGCTAACACTCTTTTTGCTAAGGCTTCTAAATGCACATTTGGACAAGAGTATGTGGAATACTTAGGGCATATTATTGGTGGTGGTCAAGTGAAGGCAGATCCTCGGAAAATTCAAAGTATGGTAGCATGGCCTGTCCCAAGGAATGTGAAGGCTCTAAGAGGGTTCCTAGGGCTCACTGGCTACTATAGGAAGTTTGTGAGGCACTTTGGGGTCATAGCTAAGCCACTCACAGAGTTGACTAAGAAAGGGAAGTTTGAGTGGACTGAGGAAGCTACTAAATCCTTTGAGGCTCTTAAGCAAGCTATGGTGTCAGCTCCTGTACTACTACTGCCAGATTTCACACAAGAATTTTGTGTTGAGACTGATGCATGTTATTATGGGCTAGGGGCTGTGTTGAACCAAGGGGGCACCCCTTAGCATACATAAGCAAGGCATTTGGTCCCAAGAACTTGGGATTGTCAGTGTATGAAAAAGAATTCCTAGCTATACTAATGGCTATTGAGAAGTGGAGACCTTATTTATTGCATAGGGAGTTTGTGATTAAAACTGATCAGCAGAGGTTAAAATTTCTGTTGGAGCAGAAGATTTCTACCCCTCTTCAACAGAAATATATGACTAAACTCATGGGGTATACATACAGGATTGAATACAGAAAGGGAAGAGAGAATAAAGTGGGTGATGCACTGTCTAGAAGGGACACACCCCCCTCAGAACTCACTGCTGCGAGTGTACTTCAACCAGAGTGGATGAAGGAATTGTACCTTAGTTATGAAGAGGATAAAGAAGCACATGAAGCTATAGGGCAATGTATGTTAAGTCCCTATGATGTTTCCTATTTCTGTTATGAGCATCAACTACTCAGGTACAAAGGAAGGCTGTATGTGGGGACTAATGGTGATACTAGGAGACAGGTGATTAAAATGATGCATGGAGGAAGTGTGGGAGGGCATTCTGGTATTGTAGGTACTTATCAAAGGATTCAAGCAGTGTTTTTATGGCCAGGCTTGAGGGAACATGTAAAGCAATGGGTTATGCAATGCTTGATATGCCAGCAATGCAAGCATGAAACAGTGAAGTATCCTGGGTTGTTACAACCACTTCCTGTTCCAGAACAGGCTTGGCAACACATTACAATGGACTTCATAGTCCAGTTGCCTAAGTCTAGGGGTAAGGATGCTATTTGGGTTATTGTGGACAGGTTCTCCAAGTACTCACACTTCATTCCCTTAACTCACCCCTATAATGCACCTGCATTAGCTGAGGTATTTCTCAACAACATCTACAAGCTTCATGGTTTGCCACAAAGCATTGTATCAGACAGGAATCCGGGTGTTTGTGAGTGCTTTCTGGAGGAAACTGTTGAAGTCTTTGGGGGTAGAGCAGCATCTCAGCACTGCTTATCACCCTCAATCTGATGGGCAGACTGAGAGGGTGAATCAGTGTCTTGAGACATACCTTAGGTGTATGACAGGGAGTAGTCCTAAGGACTGGGCTAGGTGGTTACCTTTAGTTGAGTGGTGGTACAATACTAACTACCACTCAGCATTAGCCAAAACTCCTTTTGAAGTTATGTACGGCTACAAAGCCTCACAAGTGGGGTTAGAGTCCTATAAACCAACTAGAGTTGCAGGGGTGGAAGAATTACTTTAGGACAGGCACAATTCATTGCAAATCATCAAGCACCAATTACAACATGCTCAAAACAGAATGCTTCACTGCCTTCCAGTGTTGCTTTTTCGTATTACTCATGTATCTGCTCACAACTCCCACTGCAAGTGCAAGCTGACAAACACAGACTTGAAAGACAATTCAAAATGGGGGAATGGGTTTTTGTCAAGCTAAAAGCATACATGCAGTTGTCACTACGCAAGGACCCTTGCTGGAAATTATGCCCCAAGTTTGCTGGGCCCTATAAGGTTCTAGAGAGGGTAGGGGTAGTGGCTTACCGTCTGGAGTTACCTGAGACGGCGCGTGTGCACCCGGTGTTTCATGTGTCGTTATTGAAGCGGCGCGTGGGATCAGAAGTCACTACAACCGTGGAATTCCCCGATTTTGGAGAGGACCCTCGCCGTCAGTTGCAACCCACGGCAGTGTTGGCAAAACGCATGGTTAAGCGAGGAAATGCAGCGAGTGGACAGTGGCTTTTGAAGTGGGGAGATATGCCCGATTCAGAGGCAACTTGGGAGGATTTCGAGCGGATCGAGCAGCAATTTCCACACTTGCTCGCTTGAGGACAAGCATGCTGAGGAGGGGCAATGTTAAGAAGCAAATTTAAGGATAAAGCTGCAATCTTTGGGGTTTGGTAGCTTAATCGATTTGGGCGTGGATTTGCACTTGATTTGGGAGGGAAGCAGTCAACGAGCTGATCCCATTTGTTATTTTCGATTATTTTATGTTTTAATCAAGTCGAGTGACCGTTTTACCCTCGGGGGATTAGCAGTACGTTTTTTAGAAGAATAGTGCACTTTTACATAGAGTTGCACTTTTAGAATCTCATAGTACAAGTGACATCATCAGAGAGTATATCATGCATTGGTCATGTACAATGAAATTTTATGCAAATTATTATGAAGAAATTCTGAGACTCTCTCTCTCTCTCTCTCTCTCTCTCTCTTTATCTGCTTTTCTCTCTATTTAGCAGAATTCTCTCTATCTCCATTTACAATCGTAACATTTATCCACATGTTCAACCCAGCCGCATGTAAACAGAGAGAGGGCAGATTCTCGTACGTAATCTGGTAGACCTTCCCTCTAATTTTGATGCCTCGTTTCAATGACTTGTCTAGCGAGATTTGGACACATACTCGTGCGAATTTCCCTCGTGACGCCGTAAAAGTATTACCGTCAATTTTTATGGGGTCGCTAATGCAACTCGCGATGGAATGAATCACCGTGTTCCGAAACATCTCGAGTAGTAGGTTGATCACGCGCATCCAGGTGATCACATGTTCCACGTTATCACTATCCACCCTAAAGTTCGGCGTCCACTTTCGTATCGATAAAAATCTTTCGGCCAGTTGCCACGGCCCTTCGGTAAGGGTTTTTTCGCGTTGATGTTGCGTAATCCCCTTAAGGCAATAACATCCATGTCCAAGATCAATTAGTTCACACCCCTCAGTTAGTTGCCACATTGTGTGTAATTTGTTAACTAGGCTAGGATAGAACCACGGCTTTCCTAAGATCTTGATCAAGAATATGTCACGCCATTGGTCGCACATTCGTGCATGCAGTTCATCAGAGAATTCCAAACACGTGAAGGTTTCAGAATCACTCGGCGGCATAACCCTAATTTCCTCGAGTTCGATAGCGTTCATCGTCTCGTCGATTTTAACGTCTTTCGGGCGTGCCTTGCTTGCGTATGATTCCTTTGTTGTGTACTTATCATTCTCAGGCCTACTATTCCTTGGAATCGCATCCCATGCGGCACCAAATTCATATGGCAACCTGGACCGTTTCTGTGATCCATCCTCATCTACTATGCCGGCAAACCTTAGGCTAGGGAGTTCAGATTGTTCGTATCCTGGCGTGTCCGACATGATAGAGGGTGCCACCGAGAGAGCTGGGTCTCCGGTGGCGGTGTTGCTGGTCGCAGTGATCTCAATTTTGTTTTTCGCTCAGAAATCGCCCAAAAGTTAGAGTGGGTGCGGTGCTTGTCAAGTTTCAAACTTAGAGAATGTTAATTGTCATCAATTCAGAATAAAATTCCAATCATGTTTGGCAGAATCCAAAAATCTCTGACTCATCCCCGGCAGTCGGCTATTATATTAGAGGCACTCGTTTATTGATTCAACTACCACATGCCATGATGAATCTCATGAATGTTAACTCGTTGGCATAGCATCTCGAATAATAAGTCATAAGCAAGTAAATTTTCTTGAGGCTAGTTCCTAAATAGCGTGTTTGCTCATCGCGAAAAGAAAAAAAAAAGGATGGCACTGCAACACGAAGATTACTATCAAAAAGCAGAAAGGAGGGCAGTAAACTTGGGAATAAAAAGCTCAAGCATTTCCCATGTCAAAACAGATTTCTGAAATGTTTCTTGTATGGCTTTCTTTGAAGTCCACAGAAACAATCTGCCAATGTATATTTGATGATTCTATCAATTACATCCAAAGAAAGATTAAATCTACTTCCCATGTGCATTGTTTTCACCTTTGTATCGACTTGTAAAGCACCACAGTCACGTATTTAGAAAGGAAACGATTCGTGGAACCAAGGGCTACAACTGATGGGCGGTTTCGATCTCTGTGCATGTAGAGATGGTTAAGAACCACATGCTGAGGCCTTGAGTATGGAGGAGGAATCTCCATTTGAGCTGATGGAGCATTCAGTAAGGTCAAATTTAAATGTGGAGGAACCATTGGTGGTTCCTTTGCGAAATCCTCCTGACCAAGTTGCATATTGGCGTAGCTAGAATCTGGAGATTGAGGTGGTTCAAAACCAGAAATGCTATCAATATCTTCAGGAACATAATCCTGCACCATAGATTGAAAAGAACCAATGAGTCAATAAATACTGCTGCCAAGAAACAATTTCAAGATATCTACGACAAATGTTCCGTTTCTTATTCCATAAACCAAAGTCAGGTCGTAACAACCAAACTAGAAAGTTAGGTGTCTTCACTGAATCAACTGACAAAACAAGTGCAGATTAGAATTAGTGGGCATAATTCTCCCACAACTTGAGAGAGAGAGAGAGAGAGAGAGAGAGAGAGAGATTCATAACTGCAGCAACAATTCCACATAAATCTAGTTTAACTAAGAACTTAAAGGCATTCTTGTACTACAGGAAGCCACGTTTTGAAGGGATGAATTTAATGAGAAAAGAGTTTTGTGAACATCAGATGCGCACTTCATTATGTTACAGAATTAAAAACAAAACAACATAACCTTATGATTTTTGGCACTTGATCAGTTTCTTATGAACAAGTATTGTATTAGCAACTGACTGATATTAGTAACTTGTAAAACAATATATAGACTAGCAAGCAAAATCACATAAGCCAGTGTAAACAGCAACCTTAAATAGACTAGCATAGTGAATCACTTTGCACTCACTATGAAAAAAGGCGTACTTAAAATGCCTACAATCAGTACAGTGCTTATTGCTTAATCAAGGTGACCACTTCTAGTCATCAAATGAGATCCCCACCAAGTAAGTTCACAGACATTGTCAGCATCCGTAACGAAGGAAATTTGGGTCTATCATTAATTAATTGCTTTTAGATAATACTCTTGTTATTTATTTGCTTCATAAAGAATGTCATCAAGCACCATAATCAAGACGGATTATGGAATTGGTATCAAACTATAAAATAGGACATGCCCAACAAGAATGTATCTGTAGCCAGCTCCAGATGCAGGAACAGTAGAGGGGCAAACTCATTTTGAGAAAAAGGCCAAGAGAGTATTTTATAATTGTACATGTACATAATTGTTCAACAAATAAAAGGTACATATTATGTTTTGAATATACATTTACATGTTATACCCCCATCAAGAGTTATTGCATAAATACAATAATGAACTCAAATATTAAACCTCAACTAATGAAAAAGCCTTGCACAATAAGAGCTGCCTTTGTAGTCGAATAGTAAAGCATAATGGAAGTGTATTTCTTACGCTAAAGTCTATATATGAAGTAGACTTGATCTAATAATATATTCTTGTGTTAGGGGTATGGGTGAGTTAACGAGATTATATGTGTAAATATGAATACCTTACGAGGTACTGCTTATTAGAGGAAGCTCTGTGGATGCTGCGGGGTAGGTAGCCAGCCACAATATGCAAATGATATCTAGTGCGTTCACTACTTTGACTAACGAGTGACTCAGTGCACAACCGTGGTTCCAGTAAGAACTACAGCATTTTACGGCCAAATTTCAAAAAACGGAGATTATTTTGTATTCACGCTCTGTACAAAATCTAACCTTTTACTTGAACTTGATTACATTAATCAACATGGTTAAAGAACTCATGACTCAACAAGCAATTCAAACAAGATATGCCCACAAATCATAGATGTCTAACAAGGGGAATATCCATTCTACCATAGACTATTGTAGTTCCTAGACATTATTTAGACTAGCACCTTTGAGTTTATGAAGTATGATAACAAAAGTACCTTGAATGAGTTCTGCAGTGAATCTTGACATTTTCAGTGACAAAGTTTAACAAGTAATCCCATTGAGAAAAAGTGGTTTCAGGACTTTCAATGAACATAATACAAGCTATACATAAGCTTCCGTTGTTTAGCACCTCAAACTAGTGGTCTTGCTTATCTTTTCATGGACGAAATCTCACTTCAATTTGCCTCAATTAGCAAGTGCTCCCTGGAACTTTCAGTTTCATCTCCTAAAAGTTTTTTCTTCCTTTCAATGTTGCTAAATCAAAGGGTTCAAGAAATCAAATTCAGGAAGCTTTTCCCCGAGAGTGGAGGGGGAAAATGGTCCACATATCTGAATCCATCAACTCTCCCTCACATAACATCACAAATTGCTTTTCCCCAAACAAACACATTGCACACAATCAATAACAACGCACTAATAACACTCATGTATCTTGAGAAGCTTATACATCAGTAATAGATAGCAGATGTTGGATACAAGATAATATGCAAGATGTAAGACCATTGGCATTGCGGGAAAGATGGTAAATATGTGTCTACCTATTATGCACATTTGGGAAAAGAAAATGAAGGTTTGACAAGTTGCAGCAGTTAATTAGCCATGGTTTCAGTAACAAACAGTTTACTAATATTTAAGTGATTATGAGGTTTTTCAATAGTCATGAATGAGACTCCATATGGTGATATAAATTTATAAGTGATTATGATAATGCTGGAACTTCACATCCGTCACATGTCTGATGTAGTTTATAATAGGACAAGAAACAATGCATATAACAGACCGGGACCGAGGAAATTTTCCAACGCTTATAAGAGAGCATCAGAAAGACGAACCACCTTATCGTGTCTAATATAATAGCGAATGGCTGAAGGAAAGAAAAAAAAAGTATCTGAAATACTGTAGAATAAAACAGACTTTAACTTTGATACCACATTTACGACACTCTCTACCATTCATTTGTTATTTCTCTTCACCACCCTTCTCCTCTTCTTTAAATTTTTTCCTTTTTAGTGTACAACCAAGTTCATCTTCATCTCATAAGAACAAACAGATAGATGAATCGAAGTCCATTACAGCATCCTAAAGCTTTCATGTCATTTGATAAAGCAACAATGGACAAAGGGAAACGAAAGGTACCTGCAAGTCTAAAATGTTATAAGCATTTCCGGATTCATCCTGGTCACAAGGCAAATCAGGGGAGTACCTCCATTGACCATCTACGATAAACCTGTATTGATAAACTCCAGAAGGAAGCACTTTCATGATGGTGAAGTCTTTCCCTGATTTTTGCAAGGGCTTCCTGTAAAACTCAGCAATATTCAGGGTATGCATGATGTATTTTAGTCGGATTAAAAAAGAAACATATATAATAACAAATAAATAAAAGAACGCATTGACCTTGATTTCCAATCATCCCATGACCCCTCCACCGCAACTTCCTTGCCACCGTGGCTCCACGTGATCATAGTTGGAATACCTTGCTCATTGGACGTGTCTTCATAACCCGAGCCAGTCTGCATCCATGAAGGACTGGCAATGTGCAACTCATCTGGTCTTTGTAAAGGAACCACTGGCATCTGAAATGAAAACATAGGTTAAGCTCACTTGGCTTATCACACATTTCCTCTTAATTAGATGCGGCCATATAGCACAATCCTCAGTTATCGTAGTGAAAACCGTTCCATCAAATCTAAAGTTGACATTAGTGGAAATGACAATGAAATGCAGAGATTTTACATTGAAAATAAAGTTACAAGCTAAAAACAAACTTGCAAAAGCTCGAAAGTCGAACCGTCACTCATTTGGTGCAACCACTGGGTAACAACAGCTGTTTGACTTTTTAGCCCCAAATTCTCAACCAAATAGCCTAATTATAAAATTCAACTCTCACAAATCATCATGATTCCTGTTTAGTTGAAGATAAGCACCAGTCATAGTAATAATACTGAAATCAACCAAATGCCCAAATATTTTCCAAAATCACAAAATTAAACCAAAAATCTAACCACTTATATATATATATATATATATATATATATTATATTTTTTTTCTTCCATAATTGCAGCGGCACACTGAATCATATAATTAACCACAAGATTTGAAATATCCAGCATAAAATCCACACATCAAAGCTCTCAGATCTACAGTAGATAAGATCTGAATTTTGACACAAAATAGGATTATTATCGATATAATAATAAAAGTAATTAGGGAAACCTGAGGTCTGAACATGAGAGGAGACTGTGAAGCCCTAGGACTGGGAGGAGGCGATTGGCCGCCCATGTACTCACTACCCTGCGCACCTTCCTGATCCGCCATGCTAACCTGCGCACCACCACCACCGTCTTCAATCTCCGACAAACTGTCGCCTTCTTCTCTTCCATTCGCATTTCCCATTTTTTTTTTCTTTTTAAAATTAAAAAACAAACTGAAAAATCGAATCTTAAAACGAATATCTATTTATAGATTCCCTTCCCGTTTATAATAATAATAAAAAAAAGGTATATGCGCTACTTAATTAACGAACATGAATCAATTAACTCAATCTTGAAAGCAACAACCATTTCTTCATGTGTTTAATGTTGAGTGTGGTGTGACTAGTAATAATACTGTGGTGGGTAAAATTAAAGGGCCTAAAATCATTAACAACATATTATTTATATAGTATAATCATGAAATTTCTGATTTGTAGTAGTGTTGAGAACTAGTAATTATTATAAGTTAAATGAAATGAGATTTAGTCGTAGTTATATATATATATATATATATGGTTTAAGAGCTAAAAGTGGCATATTGGTGAAGGAACTTTTTCCAATTGGTTGATGAATTTTATAACAACCAAATTTGTTCCAAAGCGATGGGATGTGGGGTAATACGGAGGATGGAGGTCACATCAACCTTTTTGACAT
Source organism: Linaria vulgaris (assembly GCA_948329865.1). Lineage (NCBI taxonomy): Eukaryota > Viridiplantae > Streptophyta > Magnoliopsida > Lamiales > Plantaginaceae > Linaria > Linaria vulgaris. The sequence continues at coordinate 81,180,524 of OX415252.1, forward strand.
GCCCACTTTTACTATTATAATAATAATCTCTCTATTTATTTTGGGGGCTCTTCTTAATTATGCTTCTAGAAGCTTTAATTACGTCCGTCAGTGTATATTTTACATTTGCGTTTAAATATTTGTCATTTATCTACATAAACGATTGCAAATATTTTACAGTTGGAATAATTTTTTATATAGTGTATTTTCATTCGCACTCCTGTAATTTTTTTCTAGGTTTTGGAGTTTCCACTTTAAGTTATTGTGTTGTTGCGATCATCATATTTTATTCGTGTTTTCTTCGTATATTCACGATGGACAAATCTTGGAGGCGCGTATTTGTTGGTTCAAATACCTAACAATGGTATCATATAACTCGTCTTCTGCTATAGGTGGAGCTTTTGCTGGGTGGACCTCTCGTGTGATGGTAGTGTGAATATGTGCTTATAAAGGCGGTTCTGTACAAAGGTAATTGGTTATTAAGCAAGACCGTTGTGACCCCACATATCAAATAGAAACTTTGAAACAAAATCTGGAAAAGACGAGTTATCTCTTTTATGGGCTCTACTTTGTACTATTCTGATCTACTTGAAATTCACCAAGCCTCGTCGGCAATGTCAGGGAGCAAGAATACGAATATGGTGAAATTTGACATTGAAAAAATTGATGGAAAAATCAAATTTAACTTGTGGCAAGTTCAAGTCAGGAACGTGTTGATTCAATCAGGGCTGCACGAGGCTTTGAAAGCGAGGGTTATCGCTAAAAGTAGTTAATGTGCGACGAAGCGTGTAGTGTTTGTGAAGGCAATGAATTGCTACGCGTACGTGTTCGCAAGTGCATAGTCAAGTAATATAAATAATAAATATAGTTACTAACCAACTATCATTCCTCGGAGAGTGTGTAACTATAGTGTGCGCTTAATAGACAGCAGTAAATAAATAATAAATAAGGTTTTGATAATAAAACAAGTAAACAGCAAGTATTTAATCAGATTGATGAAGTTGTATTTGAAGATTGGTTTCGCAACTATTTATTATGTGATTCATAGACAACCCATCGATCCACCCATAATTAAGTTTACCATGCTAAGTTCATATGTGTTCAATGAAGTTACTGAAATTCTAGGTGCGATGCTAGTTACAACTACAATCCCCTCGCCTTTCCTTAAAGATCTGCAACCTAAGTGCGATCAATCTAAAATAATTAAGGTTTAATACAAATTCAACATTCTCAAGTGTTAACTATATTGAATAATCAAAGACATGAGTTCGTGTGATTTAGCGTATGCGCGAGTGGCGTAAGCCCTACTTTTAACACATAAATGAAACACGTGGAATACATAATAAATCACATCTAAACACATAAAACTCAACATAAATTCATAACTAAAGGTTCATTGTGTATAAATAGTTATTACTCCCTTCTCCAAATACAAAGAAGATTACCACATAAATAAATAAAAAAAAAAAACAAGTTCAACAATATAAGCGGAAGCGAACATTGTAATAATAGAGTAAAGATAAGATAAGCTCAATTTTCAATCTATGTTGCTATGCTTCTCCCGGTGTGTGATGCTTGTGGCCTCTCCCTCTCTCTCTCTCTCTCTCTCCCCCTCCCCCTCTCTCTCTCTCTCTCTCTCTCTCTCTCTCTCTCTCTCTCTCTCTCTTAATGATCTTTCAAGTTTTGTTATGATGAGATATGAATAATGGTGTGAGATATGAAGAATGGCGCAGACCTAATGATATTTATAGAAAAAAATAGTTGTTGGGCCAAAATTAGGGTTTCTGTACGTTTCTGGGGCAAAAAAAAAGTGGCGCTACATGATAGGTAACGTTGTTGGTTGTGCTACTCTCTGTATGTTCCACGTTACACCGCAGATGTTTCGTGATCCCACGAATTCGCGTGACTTGACAGATCGCGCTGCTCTTTTTTACTCTGTGCGGCTTCACGATTTTGGCTATAACTTCTTCGTTGGATGTCGAAATTGAGACCCATTTGTTGCTTTGGAACTCATACTTCCTTTGTTTTCCAATAGTATGCACCACGGTCCCTGATTCTACCTATGATTTCATCACCTTGTATTTGAATCAATGGCTTCATTTGGATTCTCCTCATTGCAAACTTGTGTCGCGAAACCAGGTTTCCAAAAACGTCCATTTTTGGGTCTTTTAGCTTTATTTTGTGTTTACTCACCAAAATCCTTAAAAACAAGAAACAATAATAAAACCAATAAACATGCGCCAATACTTGTACAAAAGCATAAGTAATGAGTATTTAAGTTACGATAAATAAACGCTCATCAAATACCTCCACACTTAGATCGTTGCTCGTCCTCGAGTAACCGAAAACTAAAAACTGACTCAATCTAAATTAGAACTCAAGTCATCAACAAGTCAACACTCATGCATAATAATATATTTTAAGAATGCAACCTATGGTCAAAATAAGAGATGAACATTGTACATCAATTAATAAAGTCATTGTCATGCAAAATTTCATCGTGCTTCGTGGTGTTCTCATGCATGCATAAGTATAAAATACAAGATTTTCATAAAGAATCCACAAACTCATAGAGTTTCACATATTGTTACTTCACCCTTGTTTTCTACTTTTTTCACTATTCATCATACATGTGAACTTTCCATGTTGAGGATCTTTAGGACTTTTAATGTTAAGATCGGGTATGGGCAATATTGGGAAAATTAGTTTTGAGTTCTAAAGATGTACATAGTAAATCAACTCATTATTTTTCTTTTTCCTCCCTTACTTGTGCATTTTGTTTGCCATACATTTTAGGCTATTTTGTAACTTTTTCTTGCATTTTCATTTGTGCAAGTATCAATCCACCATATACGTCATTGGCTTAGAGACGCTCCCCCCGCACTTACATTTTCATGTGGAGGTTATTATATGCTATTTATTATATTCATCCTCCTTTTGATTTTTTAGTCTTTTCGTTTTTCTATTAGGCTCATGTGTTTTCCACATCCCATCCTTCTTCCTCCTTTCTTTTCTTTTAGATTTATTATATCCATCTCTAGAAAATGGTAGGACATACTTTCATTCGACTCAAAGGTAAGTAGATGTGGGTACATAAACAAAATACTTACATAGAAAAGGCTTCAGTGGGGGTACTACGGATTTACTTTATTTGTAAATGATTTTGGGCTTGAAAGGCTCAAAAGTGATTGAGAAAGATGGCAATTCACACTTCTTTTAAATAGCAATAGAGTAAATTACTAGAGATTCATAATTTATATGCAACTCCCAATTTTCTCATAAACTCAATAAAATTATCTCAATATTCTCTACTTATGTTCATCGTGAACGGTGTATATGAAATAAAACATGCTTTTGACAATATTACGCAGGCGTACTCAGTTCACCTACATGTACTCTTTGCATCTCAAATTCGTATTGTATTACGCATTTATCATCATTGATCCATACTCATTCATGCTTTCATACTTCAAAGTTCTCTCATTCCACGACTTTCGGTGCACGCCTCCACGAAATCTGAAATCTGAATTCCTTGATTGATTTATCCCAATCTCCTCTCCAATTGACTTTAGTATCATACCATTCTCTTGCTTTTCGTGTCAATGAATGAGGGAAGATTTCTGCTATCTTGTACTCCTCTATAATACCAAAGAAGTTACATACTTGTTTGAATTCCTCAATATGTATATGAGGATTGTCAAATAGTTCTCCTTCAAATTGCTCATTCTTAACCACCTTTATCAATTCTTCATCCACAGTATTGATGTCGAATATTGGACGTAGCAGAGCAAATTTGTTGATGTGCTTCATGTACTTTGTAGCGTATGAATTACCTTGGAGTTGTCATACCATGTGTGGCGGTTGCAAAAGTGGTCCATGTATGTAAGTTCTTCCAATGTTGTCGTACCTCATCTTGCTTCCTCATGGTGGTGCTGTTGTTGACTTTCTGATTTCATCCATATGTTATTCCTGAAACAAGAAGAAGTTAGTATTTTGACAGATAAGCTTGATGATTCACATAAAACAATACCATTACTCTCTGGCAACGGTGCCAAAAACTTGATGGTGATTTTAATTGCAATGTAATAAATTCTTGTGAATGATATGAATGCTTCTTACACTAAAGATGCTTTGAAAATTTTTTATGCTAAGAATGCTTAATCTAAGATGCAGTAGGGATCTATCTAAGAATGCAGAAAACAGTGATTAAATATCATTGTGGTCTTTTTGGTTTTGAATGCAAGAAAGCAATTAAAACAATTAAACTAATGAAAACAAGTAGATAATTAAACTACAGATGCTAGAAGAAAGATTGATTAACTAAATTAACTAAATAAACTAAAGACAAAATTTAATGATTGATTGATTGATTTTGGTTGTAAAAAGTAATTGAAAATATTATTTAGAGGTCGGGTTTCACCATGGTTTAAACATAATAGTTTATAAACAAAATACCTATATCTACTTACATTACTTGATAGTTATTTGATGTTTACATGTATAATGGATCGGTGGCATATGGCAGGAGTTATCCCAACCATACACCTATGAGTCTCTAATAACATATCGTGTTAACGGATCAGCCCAGTCGTCAGTTGTTTTAGAAGAGATATCAAATTTGCAATTCAATTAACTCATATGAAAAGTGTTAACAAAACGTACATAGTCAAGATTGATCTAGTGTGATCTAAAGGTTGTGCATCAGTTTCTTTCGCAAATTCAAAGTCACAAATCGTATATATATAACATTCTACACTCCGGGCAGCCTCGCACAGGCAGGGGCGAATCCATAATTTTTTCTTTACCTGGGCTATGTTTATACTCAAGAAATATAGGGAAAAAAACTTAAGTATGGATATATTAAATAAAATGAGAAAGTCCTTGTTCAATACAAGATTATAAACGTAAAAACTTCATACTATTAAACACTAGAAATAACAATACTATCGGAGATGGGCTCTTCGATCATTCATAGAATAAAGTTCATCAATTACAAAATCTACATCTATATGTATTATAGTTCTCTTTCAATGTAGATAACCATATTATTCGCCAAGTTGTATTCTATTTTGTTGCAAGAGGATAACCAAAGGGCACTATACTCTACTATGGTTAATCCTAGGATTCCTTGGCAATGTTTACTAGACAAAGGCAATATATTGATAATCAGGATAATGCTCCACAATCTGCTCCCAATGCTGGACATAACAACATGCCTTATAAGGTACCTATTTCTAAACAAGAGACAAAGAAATTGAGGTGTACTTACTGCAAGCTTACTAGCCATACTATTGACAGGTGCTACCAATTGATTGGGTATCCCCCTGGTTGGGATGGCCCTATAGGGAGGAGACAAAACACTTCTACCAATGTTGTGATTTTTGCAGACAACTCAACCATTGATGCTCCTCCAGTAGATGCTTGTACTCAGGAAAGATATGCTCCTTATTTTGATGGGAATCAAGAACTATTTTGCTCAATTTCTGGCTTTCAAACAAGCTCAAGAGCAGAACCAGCAAAATACAATAAAGTTTGCACCTTTTCACTATGCAACAACTGTTGTAGCTGGTACCTCTAATTCTATAGTTCTTTCATCTAACTCTGATCAATTCTTAGCTCCTTGTGATCACTGGATAATAGACACATGTGCCACTGATCATATGGTTTGCTATCTTAATTTTTTCATTACTAAGCCTAGACCCATTAATACTACTATTCATATTAGCAACTCATATTGGTAGCGTTGAACTCTATCCTGAAGTTGTCTTGCATAATGTTCTTTATGTGCCTGAGTTTAACTACAACTTGCTTTATGTCTCTAAGCTAACCTCTAACTCTACTGTCTCTTTACTTTTTTTGGATTCTTCTTGCATTTTGCAGGACATAACCACCAAGGGGATGATTGGTTCTGCTAAGGCAAGACACTTTGTACATTTTATTAATGAATAAGACTAAGATTATTATTTGTAATTCTGCCATTGTACCTACCGATTTTTGTCACTCTAGATTAGGGCACCCCTCTAGGGATAAACTTTCTGCTATTCCCTCTATACATGTACCATGGCAATATAATAAGAACTTTCACTGTGATGTTTGTCATTTTTCCAAACAAAAGCACATCTCTTTTCCCACTAGTTCTACTGTTTCTAATGCAGCTTTTGATCTTATACATTGTCATATTTGTGGTCCATTCTCTACTCCATCTTTTGAAGGTTATAAATAATTTTTAACTATAGTTGATGACTATATCAAATATACATGGACATACCTCATGAAACGGAAATCAGAAGTTAGGACTCACCTCACTAACTTTCATAAACTGGTTCTACTCAGTTTGTTGTGTGTATTAAGGTGGTCAGGTCTGACAATGGAGCTGAATTTCTCATGAAACATTTTTACAAAAATCTAGGGATTCAACATCAAACAAGTTGTGTTGAAACTCCTAAGTAAAATGGTCTTGTTGAGAGGAAACACCAACACTTACTTCAGGTAGCAAGGGCACTAAGGTTTCGAGCAGATTCGCCTTTACGATTTTGGAGTTTTTGCATTTCTACTGCTACATTCCTAATAAATATGCTACCTTCCAGGATATTAAACAACAAATCTACTTATGAGATGATGTTTAAGAAACCTCATGATTATTCTTTACTAAAAGCTTTTGGTTATCTGGCTTATGCTTCCACATTAATTGCCAACATAAACAAATTTGATCCTATAGCAACTAAGAGTATATTTTTTGGTTACCCTCACGGCACTAAAGGTTATCTCATTCTTGAAACTTTTACTAATTATGTGTTTATCTCAATAAATGTCATAGTTCACGAAAAGATATTTCCATTAACATATCAACCTCCTCATGTCTCTCATCAGACTGAGGTTCTACATACTGGTCCTATTTGCACTGACTCCATTATCTCAGTACAAACTCCAGTATTGCAGGTGGAACAATCTGCAAATCATGAATATGACACTGAAGAGTCATTGAACCTACATCCCACTTCTGAAATAACACATAGTCCTGAGATAGAAAGCTCGGATATACACGAGTCTTCAAATCATAGTGATAATACTCTCATATCGTATGATGTGCAACAACCACCCATTGCACCAGGTATCACTAATCCTTCTCTTCCCACTAACACCACTGTCAGAAGATCAACTAGATCTGCAACACCACCAACTTACTTAAATCTTTATGATCACTCTTCACTAGGCTCTCATCATAAATCAAATTCCACTCATACTGACTCTATTAAGTACCACATATCTCAATATCTATCTACTGACAGACTTAATGATAATCATAAAGCTTCCATTGCAGCCATTTCTCAGGATATTGAACTAAAGAACTACACTCAAGCCAAGCTTTCACCACAATGGCAAGATGCCATGAGAACTGAGCTTAATGCTATAGAGAAAACAAATACATGTATTCAAACTAATCTCCTGAAGGACAACATTGCATTGGCTGCAAATGGGTGTGCAAGATCAAGAAAATATCTGATGGAATAGTTGAGAGATATAAGGCCAAGCGTATTGCAAAAGGGTACACACAAGAGGAGAGACTGGACTACTTTGCTACTTTCTCTCCAGTGGCCAAATTGACAACAATAAGAGTCCTTCTTGCTTTAGCAGTTGCAAAGAACTGGTTTCACCACCAACTAAATGTGAATAATGCATTTCTTCATGGAAAATTGGATGAGCAAATCTATATGAAACCTCTACCAGGCTATTGCAAATCCACCGACTCCGGAGTCTGGCTCCTTAGAAAGAGTCTATATGGGTTAAAACAAGCATCTCTCTAGTGGTACAACAAGCTCACATAATGTCTAACTACTTATGGTTTTAACTAGTATATTTCTGACTCCTCTCTATTCATCAAATAGACTTCTACTTCTTTTATTGCATTATGTATATATATATATATATATATATATATATATATATATATATAGATGATGTTATCCTAACAGGAAATAACTTTAATGATATTACTGATAGAAAGCAACACCTAGATGAGCAATTTACCATCAAGGATCTTGGTATATTGAAGTACATTCTGGGTATTGAAGTTTCCTGCAGTCAACAAGGCATCAGTTTATGCCAGAGATAGTATGATTTAGACATACTAACTGAGGCAGGTTACTTGAGTTGTAAACCAAGTTCAATTCCAATGGATTCAAAGGCCAAACTCACTGCTAAAGATTATCCTCCACTCTAGGATCCCTTTGTCTATAGGTGCCTAGTGGGGAGACTATTATACGTCACAATAACAAGACCAAATTTGTGTTACAACATCCAATGCTTAACAAAACATATGTCAACACCAACTGAATTTCATCTATCTGCAGCTCACAAAGTGCTAAGATATATTAAGTCATGTCCAAGTAAAAGGATTCTCTTAACTTCTAAATTTGAAACTCACATTAAGGTATTTTGTGACAATGATTGGGTTGGCTGTCAAGATACAAGAAAGAGCATCACATGATATGCTATTTACTTGAGAGATTCTTTGGTTTCTTAGAAGGCAAAGAAGAAACCTACTGTTAGCAGATCATCTACAGAAGCTAAGCATATGTCCTTGCAACTACTTCATGCGAGGTTATGTGGCTTACTCAACTACTCAAATATCTTCACATCAAACAAAAAATGACTCCTCTAATCTTTAGAGACAACAAAAATGCTTTCAACATTGCAATCTACTAGTGCATCATGAACGCACTAAGCATATTCAAATTGATTGCTTCTTTGTAAGGGAAAATGTGCACCAAGGGCTGCTAAAAATGGGTCACATCCCTAACACTCAACATATTGAATATATCCTTGCAAAACCACTTCCCTGCAACCATTTTCTCTATTAATGTCCAAGATGTGCATTGTTGACCTGCATGCCACTCTTGCGGGTGAGGGGAGGGTATCGGAAGATCTAATCTATCCAAGTAGTTAATTTATTTTTAATCAAAAAATTTCTTTTTAGGAAAGTATCCGTTGACTGTTATAATGGGCTTTCCTCTTCAGGAAAGTTTAGACCGTTGGAGCTATTATCCGTTTTGTGTATAGAGAGCTAAGATAGTTACGTTCCATTCACTTTTTCTTTTCACAAATTTTGTAATGGTGAGCGTGAGAGGAGATTCTCTCACGAACGAACAATCGTCGATTCCCAATTCGATTTAATAAAATCCCTTTGTTAAATTTGATTCGATTTTGATATTGATGATGAATGCGATGAATTTGATGTGCGGATTGTTAAAATTTCGGTTTGATTTTGATAAATTCACATAGATCGATTCCTTCAATTGATAACTCGTTTAAAAAACTAAATGACTTTAAAACAGGAAAAATAAACTATAACATTTTGGTCCATTTATTTTTCGTGAAAGGACATTGTTGTGAGACATGGTAGCTTCGCTTTGAGACGAAGTGTGCCCAATTAAGGTTTAAAAAGGAAAGCATGAGAAAGACACCTCAAATCATTATTTATGGACTTAAGAAAATGGGAGGTCCTTATTTTTCATTCATAGAATCTAATGATTTCTCCTGAAAGGGTGGTTATTTGTCTTTGTCATCATATACAAGCTGAAAAAAGGAAAAGAAAGAACAGTGCATGAAAATAGAAGCTGAGGAAGAAAAAGTAATTTTATTTTGGTGGGGGTCCAAAAGAGCAAAATGTACGTGTGTGGTAGGGTCCATTATAATTTCATCATAAATTATGCTATCGGCCTATTATATGCCTCTTTTTCACGGTGAAAACTTTTGAGTAAATTATCACCTTGTGTTATATTCAGTTGACGATTTTTCCTTGCGACCCATGGTTTTTGACTGTATATGTTGTTTCGACGTCTATAAATCTTCAATGTCTTTTATAGTGTGTCAATCTCAATAATCTTAGGAGAAAAATGCTCTATATGAAATTTAAAGTTTGTAACGAACTCCTTACTGTTTATTCAATAGACTATATACGGTAGCTAATAATATTAAGTTATTAATATCATATTGATCACATTTCGCAGACTTTACAAAAAAGAAAAAAGAAAAAAAGAACATATGTTCGGCTCCTGATCAAATAAACTCAAGAACAAAAAAGTTTTACTTTTGCCATCGACTTCGAAACATAATGATCAACTAAGAGCAACAGATGTATGATGTATATATGACTATTACTAAATTTCACAGAAAGTGTTTTGTTGATAAACTTCCATGAAAGTTACCTCCCAATTAAACATTTGTTCAAAGTAATTTTTGCATTCCCTTGATGTTGATTGTTGAGATACCACAGTGTAAAGGGTTACTTTTTACTTTAATCATTTAGCTCAATTTTCTTAACCATAATTCACGATCTGTTTCTTTTAATTTGTCAATCAAGTAGATTCTTTAAAGTTTAAAACCACTAGTACATAATGCAAAGTTGATCTTTCTAGCACGCAATAAAATGATGAAACTGTTGGATTAAATACTTTATCATGAATTAAATCACGTATCCAAGATCGCCACATGTTAAACCATAAAGAAATTCATAAGTCATAAATCGAGAAGCGTACCTTGATCCATACAGGTTAGCTTTTACGAGAGAACGGTGAGGACTTTGGTCTTCCACAGACAAATTCTAGCTCTCGATGGGATCTCGCTCAATTGATGGGAAAAGAGGAGGAGAGTGTTTCAAGAATTGTCTTGGGGACCAAAACCCGAGCCTTATATAGTAATCTAATTAGAACCCCATAAACCCTAATTAGACTCCTATTGGGTATTACACATTACAAAGCCCATACTTAATTAGATGCTAATTGAGCTCCTCGATTTAGATCACTTAATTAGCCAAATATATTTATTAGCTCAAATATAATTGTCTCAATTTATTTGTCCACTAAATAGATTATTAGAAATAATCTAACAATCTCCCACTAGGACTATAAATTGAATCCAAATGACAATTACATTAATAACCATAAGTGCGCACCAAATTCGCTAATACTAAAGCATCTTCTTGAGTCAATCTGGTCCATCTCCTATACCAACATGGAACCAAAGCGGCCTTTGTTACATTTATCGTAACTCGACCCTCAATGATCACACATGCCAAATATATTCAATGACATAGATCAAGCATGGATGTGTAACAGGAAATTACATGCAATGTGATCAAAATCATGCCTATTTCCAATCGGTCCTAAATCTTTAGTGAGATCAGCCTTAGTCTTTCAAACCTTATGTCTAACCACAATGAAAGATAAAACAAATAAAATATTCAGAGCTGTAATAAGAAAACCATCAACCTTTTCTGCAGAAAACTGAACATACATAAACCAATGTATCGTGTCAATAAATGAGCTAAACACATGAAACAAACTCCCACTAAAACTGTATATCATAAAATAAGACAACACTCGTGTAAGCAATATGCTCATGAAAGACCTTGAGTGTCAAACCTTTATAAGTGGGTAAGCTAGCATTACGTTTGTTTCCATGCGCTCATTAAACACTAACTAACTCTGAATTCTCTTATAACAATTAGGTACTTCAATATCTATGTGGCTAGAATTTGAAGAACTCCTATTGTTCAAACATATAACTGTAATATATTGTCACCATAAACCTTTAGTGGTCTTTCAAAACTTATCCACAACTTGCAGCCTTGTGACAAATTTCACAGTCATATCACAAAATTGGTTACCACATAACAAGTTATAAACTATAATGCTATCCTGAAAGAACCTACAAGTGTCTGCTGAACACCTTCCCAGAATATAGTTTAATTTTACAGCATATAGAAATAACAAGAATTGGATCCTTTGGCAACCCCATATTGTAGTCAGAATACCAAATGATCTCCTAATTTTCTGACTTACAATTGATGAGCATGTAATCTTTTATTCTATTAAGTACCTTATAACCCACTTGGCTGCAATCCAACGATCCATGCGGGTTCACTTAAGTAATTGCCCAACATATCAATTATGTTCGCTAAATCTAGATGCATACAAGCTTGAGCATACAAAAGTTTCAATTTCCAAAGAGAAAATAATATTTTGTATCTCCTTTATTTAGAAAAGTATGTCATTAACAACGAGCATTAGGAGTATAAATTACTCCCACTGAAATAATGATATACACAATTATCAAGTGTATTAAGCTTAAAATTGCCCAAGGCAATGACTTGATGATACTTGTGATACCACTGACAGGAATACTTATTTGTATCGCATACGTGACACTTCCTCTTGAGGTTTGTTGTGTTTGCTCTTTTGAAGCAAGCTCTTAACATTGGGCAGGGATTTCCATAGATGAGTCCTCATTGTTGTCTTGCAAAGACAACACTATCTCCCCCCCTCAAATACAACATCCTCAAGATATCTCAGATTTCATGTCTCAAAGAAGGACTTATTTATACTACAGACCTTTAGTGCCTCTTGATTTTATTTGCAGGGTTTTATTAAATGAAACAGTTGTTTTAGCATACATAGTTTATCAATCAAAGTACTAGTCGCAACCAAAATAGAATTAAGTAAAAGACTAAATTTATTATTTCTAAATGAACAAGAATTACCAAATTTGTCCAAAAGAAATAAAACCATACCCGTCTAAATGACAGAACTACACAAGTCTTTCTTAATTCAGCTAAATGACTGGTGCTAAAAGATAATCTAAGTATGCTCCAATGTATTCAACTGAAGATTTTTTTTTTCATCGCCCCATATAGATGATTCTTTCAGCATCACTTGACGATTGACTCTGAATGCAACCCTTTCTTTGCACGCCATAAGACGTATTTGGCATATTTGGAACAATCCTTCTTCACATGCCCAAGTGTCTCGCAAAAGAAACAAACAAGTTGTTTATCTTGAGTCTTGGCTTGTGAAGTTCCCACTGTAGTAACCTTATTTTCAGTCCTTTTTTGCTTAAGGCTCTTGGAGGTAATTGCAAATTGAGCACCTTTAGTCTTTTCATGCTTCAATCTATCCTCTTCTTGCACATAATATAAATGAACCATTAAGAGTCCATTTATCCTTATTAGTATTATAGTTAAACTATAAACTGACCAAAGTGTGCAGGAAAGAATATAAGTACCAAATGCACAAGCAAGTGATCAAACAGATCAAGCTAGTGCCTTAATTTGAAGCAATGTTAGACATCTCCGGAGGGCGCTCACTAATATTTCCTTCATCCTTATACTTTATGTAGACAAGTTTAGCTAAAAGCTTGCTTGTCACAACCCTTTCGCTCCTTACAAAACATTTTTATTTTCTTGAAGGAAAACATTCAAAAATACCACATATGACATACCGAACCTAAATACTGCTGGAACGCCGCGCTTTAGTATATTCAGACTCAAGTGATTAGAACCTTCCCACTTCTCAAAGTTCACTTTGACTTGAATAGAACTTGTCTCTGTAAGAGAAGTTGGTTGTTCTGTCCTTAACACCAAGTCTAAATTCATGCAATAGAGAACTAACAGAATGCTCTCTTTCCAGCTCTTAAGTTGTGCCGTTAAGCACCAGAATTTAGATTATGTCGGCAATAATATTGACAGCAGAAATTATAACTAATAAAAGACAAACAGATTACATAAGCTCACTTTATAGAAATTCATATCATAACATGCAAATTTTACTAAAATAATCACGTAAGACATAAATTTCAATCAACCGAAGTGTGGTGGGCCCATTGAACAAGATACCTAGCACAACATCGAAGTTTAGTCTTTGGACAGAAACATCAACTTGTAAGTGGTACTCTCCACGCAGAAATCAAATGTTGATAATAAATCCTGTCAAACAACAACCTTCCTTTGGGCCGGCATGTTGTTCACATGGAAACTTTATAATCATCACACACCATTTCCACATGTGCATTCCTTATTTGGCCAACCAATGACCTTCCTTTGGGCCGATCATCAATCGTATAAACAAGAAATACACGCATCCTATTATCCCAAAATAAATAAATTCAAGCGTAAGAGGTTACTTTGGCAACATTTTACTTAAATTCACTTATCTCAAAATATAGGACATAAGGTTTTAAGAAAGTGCCCAATCCAAAATACCAAATTATGACTATAAAAATATGGTCATGAACTGTAGTCTGTATCATTACCATGCACCATAACACATAAAATACCCTTATGCATAATTAACAAAGACATGCATCATATCAAATCCTAATCGAACATTATACATGATCCTATTTAAGATGGCAGATATATAAAATACATTAACCAAAAGCAAAGCACAAAACCAACATGCTTTAACACACATAAAAAGGCACTTAATCCGAAAATATAAATTAACTTTATTTTCATGCAACCCCACAATGATAAGACCAATGATTTAAATTATGTGAAGAACTAAAATTGGATGAATCCTCACGAGACACCGGACACAACCTGAAATTTCGTCTTTAGACAAAAATAACAGTTGTAAGTGGTGCTCTCATACAAGAATAATAAATATTGATAACAAATTTCTGCCAATAATACACACCTTCCTTTGGGTCGATATATTATATGCATGAAAACCTTAAGTATCACATAATTATTATCTTCATTGACAAAATTTGACAACCAAATCCTGCCAATAATATAACTTCCTTCAGGTCGAAATATTATATGCACGGATGCACCTAACTTGTCAAATATTTATCAACTAATGTCTATTCTCGGGCCAAAAATTAATCTTTCATTGGACTATTAATTCCGCAAGATTATAGACAGTTACACAAAAATCACGTAATATAATCAATTGACTTTACCGAAGTTAAGCTGATTAATTGAAATCATTAAGATTTTGGGCACAGAATCTGGATTTAATAATTTAATTGGGCTTAAGATTCACTTAAATTGGACTTTATTAACTCAAAATTTGATATGGGCTCAAGATTTAGTGTATTGGGCCTATATTCTTTACTTTAAACTTTAAATGTTGGGCCAAGAATAACCTAATCCAAAGATCAATTTTCAGCCCAATAATCAAAATTGGCCCAGCAGTTTCATCTTCTTCATCACGCCATGGCCACCAACGCCGCTTCCACCTTAATTGATCGCCGCCACTACGAGTTCATCGAGCTTCAGGCGACAGAGGTGGCGAAACCAGATGCCGTCTCCATCGCGACTGAACTGGAGGCTCAAAACCCGTATAGACCACCTCGTGCGGCCGAATTTCGTCCATCTTAGCGGGAAGGTGACGAAGGAATGCACGGGTGATCATTAATTGCAGTGAATCCCTCGTTGTTGACGGCGATAGATTTGGCCATGGACGTGACTCGTGAGAAAAGGATGCCAAGAAGATAGTTCTTTTTTTTTTTCTTCTTAAGGTTAATTGCTGAAATAGTCCTTCAACCACAAGAATATGTTATAAGGACTAACTTTACCTTAAAAGAAAGAAAACCATTCCCAATTAACCTTCTCAAACATAACTCTTAATTGCTTCAATTTACCTTTTTCACCAAATTGCATGACTGGAATTCAAATTTACTTTCCAAATAAAATATGTCACGTTAAAGGAAACATATACAATTTCCTTTGACAAGTAATTGACAGGAATTACGAAATTGCAATTGGAGATGCTTCATAATTAATTAACTAATTATATCCCAAAATAAGAATTATTTCCAAAATCAAATACTAAGTTTGAAACTTGGACCCATAGTTAGTTTCACAGAATGAATGAAAAATCTCTTCATGCAAATTGTTCCAATCAGCCATCAGAAAATAAATCTTAATACAATTCCGCATCTGTAAGCAATTAATTAAGCATGCAACTTAACAAACATAATAATAATTATGAAACAAGCCAATCGAAACCCAATATCTTAACATAGACAAGAAAACATGAACCTTTTTCCAAAACCTGCTCATGACTTCAAGAGCCATCATGCACAAAATTACAAAACAAAGGATTCATCTTATCTCATACCTTTTTCCAGTAATTGACGCTTCAATATGAATAATTATCCAACTTAACAACGTAGATCAAAATTGCATACTGACAAGGAATTTACCAACGAGATTTCAAATAAATAAGTCTCGAATTCCAATATAATTTAACACGGTGGCTCTGATACCACTTGTTGGATTAAATACTTTATCATGAATTAAATCACGTATCCAAGATCGCCACATGTTAAACCATAAAGAAATTCATAAGTCATAAATCGAGAAGCGTACCTTGATCCATACAGGTTAGCTTTTACGAGAGAACGGTGAGGACTTTGGTCTTCCACAGACAAATTTTAGCTCTCGATGGGATCTCGCTCAATTGATGGGAAAAGAGGAGGAGAGTGTTTCAAGAATTGTCTTGGGGACCAAAACCCGAGCCTTATATAGTAATCTAATTAGAACCCCATAAACCCTAATTAGACTCCTATTGGGTATTACACATTACAAAGCACATACTTAATTAGATGCTAATTGAGCTACTCGATTTAGATCACTTAATTAGCCCAATATATTTATTAGCTCAAATATAATTGTCTCAATTTATTTGTCCACTAAATAGATTATTAGAAATAATCTAACATAAACTTTTTTTTTACTCACAGATCACAACCCATTTATTGCTAGCGAATGATCTTTCTGACAAATTATCTTATTGAAAAAGTTATCTTTATAACAAATTCTATTTTTCAAATAATCTTATATATTGAAGTGTATAACACGGGTGATTTTTCTTAAAAATAATTTGTACGAGTTCATTTAGTTGACAACTATGCACTGTGTGTCAAAAAACACAATGTATTTATCACCCCGTTGCGTGAAGGACGAAATATAAAAAAGTGGAAGTATTATTAACTTTTAAATTAAAGGTTTTTGACATGACCTTAGCCCAAGCATCTTATATAGTCAGTTGTGTAATAATAGCTTAACTCACGTACAGAATCTTCGATAACTGGGTCCTGCTGCCTAATAATTACACAAAACTATTAATATTATAGTATAGTGAAAAACATAATGTTTATAAATTAATGACTAATGAGGGTTCGTCAATTCGACCCTGGCGGTACCACCACTAGTGGTACCACACACATACACATATATATATATATACATATACATATATGTGTATGTGTGTGTACCACCAGGGTCTAATTTTCGCATGTTGAAGGACTTTCATTTGAATTTTAAAATTAGTTCAATGATCCTATTGAACATGCTGGGCTTGTTGGGCCTAAATTAAATTGGCAAAAGACAGGATTTTCGTCACACCCTCTGTTTTTTCTTTTTTTCTTTTTTTAAAATGTCACACCCTCTTTCATTAATTTGAGTAGGGGACGAATTATTAAAAATTCCCGCTAACTTTCACAAAAAAGTTAAAATGTCCGTTTTTTTCGGGCCTGTCAAAAATGCCCGGTATCTTTCATATAATCTTGCAAAAACCCGATGGCCTTATTCGGGCTAAATGTTTTCAAACAAACCCTTCTAATTCTAAATATTGTATTTGCACCCCAAAATAAATTTTTATTACTAAAATTTTAAAAAATCTATTTCTTACTACTGAAATTTTAAAAAAAATAAAAATTGACCACCCCAACCCCCCGACAACACCCCCCCCCCCCAACCCCGCTGCAACTCGCCGTTGCAGCAATGGCGGCGTCAATCGAAGAAATAAAAAAATTTTAAAAAATAAAGAAATAAAAAATTTTAAAAAATCATCATCTTCTTCACCGCACCCCCCCCCCCCACCCCGTCCGAATCTCGACCACATAGTAGTTCCTTTAATCTTTGCAATAATTGCATTGAACGTTGTATTATATTGCGCGCACGAAGGCGTTACATTGTTTAATCTCCCACACTAAACAGCACATGCTATACAAAATCTAATCTACACACACTCTCTCTCTCTCAACAATAATAAAATACACAATTGTTTTTTAAAAGAAAACATAATAAAGCCAGCACATATATACTAAAAGCCTGCTACAGTGCTACTTATAGTTGTGACTAATGCGCCATCCACACAAGCTGCAAGCAACTCGATCGATCCATATATATATATATGCTGGCCATTTTCTTAATTAATTACTAGATAGTTTCATTATATTGTTTCCTCTCTTAATTTTTTCACCCCTTCTCTTTTGTTGTTGTACTCGAGGACTTTTAGTCATCATCAAATGTATGTTGTGAGTGCTATAAGTACGGACGCCTTGATCTACGGATGTCAGTTTTATACCCTTGTGCTTTCCTGTAAAAAAACGCGAGCAAGGAGAACTTTTGGGGACATGAAGAACTTTAACAACACATACTTTTTCCAAGTTTGGGATTGCATGGAGATGTGAAGGAAGGTCTACGAGGAATTCGCCGTAGCTATTCGTGCTGCCCCGTGCCCATGATATCTTCGATTTCGTGCTGGAGCCGCAGAAAACGCCCATTGATGCACCTGCAATAGTTTATAGTTGGCACGCTTAAATAAAAACAATAGTCCCACGTCGAAAAAATAAAGAAGTGGAGCAGAGTTTATAATAATTAATATAAATGTAGTAATAATTTTGTAAGGTCTTTCTCGATGGAGAGTGTTTGAACTTTGAACTCAAACTACTGTCATATATTCTTTTAGATTACTTGATCGGTAAATTCATGATTAAGTTACCTCCTAAGATTACATTGATCGATGTTAAGCTATATCATTCACCATGACTTATCACCTAATCTATCGGACGTTCATTAAAGTTTCTCCGAGCTAGTACAACACAAACCTTTCTATCTAGTATTTTGTAACTGCTAAGAAGCATATTTTATATAAACTTGATGAACTTAACCTCTCCTTCAAATAGTTAGACTACTAATTAATTATAATCAAGTGTTAATTGAATATGATTGTTTGTATTAATCATGACTTAATACATATATATATATATATATATATATTCAACTTAATAATTCCAAAAGGTATAATAATTGTCCAAGTATTGTATAATTCTTCAAAATGTATCATATATCCTTCTAAACCCCCTTTAATTAATTGATTATCAAAGTAATCTATGTTAAACACATGCAGCTTATTTGAATCCAAAAAAGGATCAACAGGTACCCGGCCTCCTAAGGAATACTTTTACTAGATTCACTTATCACAAGTTACGTTTGAATTTCTTTTAAGAAAATAAACTTGATATACTTTACTATAAAGCTTAATCATGCTTTTTGGAGCTAAAAACAAATTTGTAAAGTTGAGAAAAAATATAACCAAAACCTGAGATTGGATTAGGATGATCAACGGAGTTCTTTCCATTTGCATGACACAAAAGTTTGCCACCAATCTCGACGGTGGAAAGCTTTTCTTCTCCATAACCGGCCCAGTCGACTAACGTCTCCCTGACGATGGTGGACGATGATTCCGTACCAAACATCTCTAATTTTCCGGTGGCAACGACAACCGCCGGAGTTCTGAAAAGAACAAGTACAACATAGGCTAACAAGAAAATCATGTTCAAGAAATTAGATTTGTTGTTGTGTCCGAGAAAACGGCTGCACGACATCTTTGTGTGTTGTGTTGTGTTGGTTAGCTAGCAAACTAAACTTTGTATTAACGCTAGGTGAGAATGAAGGGACAATGAAGTCTAATCTAACGTTATATATAGAAGGCCCATGCATGGTTCGCATGCCCTTTTCTCACAGTTAAAATTTCCAATTCTATCCCTGACCAAATTTCTTATATATATATATATATATGTTTATTTGCTTTAACTTAGGTTAACGGGATGTATACAAATGCTAATCAGACTCCAATTCATTTGTTGTCATAATTACGTGTTCGAAAAACAATATTTTTATATAATGTCCTGAATTATAGAAAAACTAAAAGGAACAATGCGTATCAATATATATATATATATATATATATATATATATTCCGTTGAATCATCATGGTGTTTATTTAAATAAAGAAGAAAATTCTAGACGAGAAATATATATATATATATATATATATATACATATGAAGACCACGTGGGGTTTATAAGTATACCTATAATTTAAATGTAGGTGGGGATCAGGCGAAGATACACTGAGGGTTATATTAGTAAATGCCATGTATTAGTCCGAGGTATAAGTTTTGTCAACCTTTGGTTGCTTTTTTTGTGTTCTTTTTTTCGATTACATAGGCGTAGAGAGAAATTAAAACTTGGGACCTGGGAGTTGAGAAATGGAAGGTTAACTGTTTAGGTTGGTAGCCTAATCTTATCCCCAAAACGCATTTGTTTAATTTTGCAAGTTTACTTTTATTAAGCCTATAAATAAAACATGGCCTACATATCCACGTCTGTGGCCTTTGGTAAACAAGCACTGGATGGTTGGGTCAATTAGTCAAGCCTGCCCCAACTATTTCTATCTACACTAAATGCTCATTTGCTAGTCTGGTAAAAAATCTCATACTTGACGCACTTCACTAATAATAATAATAATCATTTATATTAATGCAAATTAATGCAAGTACGCCCGTCTCACGAAAATTTACATATTAATATACTACGTATAATTTACAAATATAAAAGGGAAAAAATTTATCTGTTCGTTTGAATAACTCAACAACGTGATTTGCTAGTAAAATTTACGTGGCCATAATTAATGGTGATATTATTCATAAAAATAATATAATTAATGGTGATATTTATTTTTATGATGTACTACAATAGATATATACCAATTATATCAAATTTATGTATGCATTATTACACTATGTTACATAGTATTTATGGTAGATATTGTGATCGATACATTTCTCTATTGATAGAATAGATTTCTTAGTAAAGACAGTTTCCTTATCATAGAAAATTTCTTATATATATATATATATATATATATATAAAATGTCCATCATTCATTGAATAACACAAGGGAAATAATTATCTTACATGGTATCAAACCTTTCTTTATCTTCTCTTTAAAAACGTGATAAACCGTAACGATACCCCTCCCTCTTCCTCCACCTCCACGCCGTCTACCCCCTTCGACGGCACGAACGATGTGCCATCTCACGCGGCCGCTTCTAAATTCCACCCCGCCCTCACCGTCACCAACGTCCGCAACTTCGTCCCCATAATATTGGACTATGGTCAATATATCTCTTGGTCTGAGTCATTTAAAATTCATGCCCGGGCCTATCAAGTTCTTGATCACATCATCCCATCTTCTGACGTTGTGGTCGGATCTGATTCTGAGCTTTGGGATTGTTTGGATGCCATTGTGTTGCAGTGGATTTATGGCACCATCTCCAACATCTCCTCCACACCATCATCGAACCTAACACCACAGCCATGGCAGCTTGGAAAAACCTCGCCGATGTTTTTCAGGATAACCATCACTCTCGAGCCGTTCATATGGAAAATTAATTCTCCTCTGACTCTCTCTGATTTTGTCAACGTCGGTGCCTATTGTCAGAAGTTGAAGATGCTTGCCGATCAACTCGCCAACGTTGGTGCCTTCGTCACCAACCATCGTTTGGTTCTTCAACTCGCCGTTGGTCTCACAGATGCCTATAGCGGTATAGCAACCCTAATTCAACAGAGCGATCCTCTTCCTATGTTCTCCAAAGCCCGATATATGCTCACTTTGGAGAAGACCGGTCTTACCAAACATGTGTCCCATCAATCCAACTCTGCCATGGTTGTCCACTATTCTAGCGGTCACCATGCACTACCCCTGCTCCTGATCCTCAAGCGGGTGCACCTCGCGGTAGCGGTCGAAGATGCAGTTCCAACATGTGTGGTCACGGTGGTCGCTTCCACAACCACGGGCCGCCACTACAGACCACTGCGACGTGGTCCTAGCCCTATTCCACATGGCCATGTTATCCCCAACAACCTTGGGCCCCACCTCCGTCACAATATCTGACGACCCGGTGGGTCGCTCGACCACCACCGCCTCCATTCTGAGACACGGGTCTTCTTGGACCATACCAGACTCAAAGTTATCATGTCAAGGCTTATACTTACGCCCCCACTTATATTGACTCGGATATGCACACTCTCTCGCTCTACCAATCAAATGACACTTGGTACATGGACACGAGTGCCACCTCGCATATGACCTCTAACCTAGGTGATCTCCCGTCTTACACTCATTGTAGCACTTAAATCATTATTGGGAATGGCCATTCAATTCTAGTTCAGGGTTTAGGTCACCCCGCTCTTTCACCTCCCTACCCCCTGCTACACTTAAATCATGTTTTGCATGCTCCTCACCTCATTAAAAACTTAATCTATGTACGCAAATTCACTATTCATAACTCTACTTCCATTGAATTTAATCATTTTGGTTTCTCTGTGAAGGATCTTCAAACAAGCACCCCTCTTATGAGATGCAATAGTATGGGCGATCTTTATCCACTCCATCCACCCGCCAACTCCAAAACCGCCAGCTCACCATCTGCCCTCCTCTTTCTCTCTCTCATTTGATCTATGACATGCACGTCTTGGTCGTCCAAGCGCTCCCATTTTGATTTTCTTATGTGTAGTTCTTTAATTAATTGTAATAATGCCTCTCTAGTTCTTTCTGTCATTCTTGCCATTTTGGTAAATATATTAGACTATCGTCTGTTGATTCTACATCCATTACGTACTTTCCTTTTGATCTAGTTCATAGTGATATTTGGACATCTCTTGTGTTAAGTTCATTAGGCCATCGTTACTATGTGTTATTTTTGGATGATTATTTGAGTTTCTTGTGGACCTTTCCTATATCACATAAACATGAAGTTTTTTCCATATTCTTATCTTTTCGTGCTTTCATCAAAACACAATTTGAAAGAGAATAAAAACATTTCAATGTGATAATGGGAAAGAATATAACAACTCATCTTTTCATCAGTTCTGTGCCAAACATGGCATTTGTTTTCGCTTCTCTTGCCCATACACTTCTTCTCAAAATGGTAAATTCGAACGCACCATAAGTACCATAAACAACATAATGTGCACCTCTCTCACTCATGCTTCCGTTTCTTCCTTCTTTGGCCTCACGCCTTAAAATCTTGCCACATATCTCTACAACGTTATCCTCTGTAAACGCCTTAATTACAAAACTGCTCTCCACCTTCTCTATAAACAGGCTCCATCCTACTCCCATCTCTTGCTTTTTGGTGTTTGTGTTTCTCTCTATTTCCCTCCACTCAAATAAACAAATTTCAACCTCGATCCACTTAATGTGCTTTCCTCGGGTATCCTCCTTATCACCGTGGGCACAAATGCTTCAACTTCTCTACTTACAAAATCATCATATATCGTCATGTGTTATTTGATGAACACTCTTTCCCCTTCTCTACATTACCAAAACTGAAGCTCCACGACAATTCCTTTCTTGAAACTGATTTATCCCCTCTCGTTGTCTCCCATATAATCGAACCAGACGTCTCTAGCCCGATTCTTGGTGCACCACCCACTGTGATCTCCTCAGTTTCGTTGGCTGCACCACCAAGTATATTGCATTGTGCAGATACTATAAAATTGGCACGGGCGGCACTGGTCGCGCCTAGGTCACACGACACAACTAGAGAGTGGCGCGACCAGATGTGCGATCTGACTAGTCTCGTGTCGTTACCCCAGAAACCGGAGTCGCCGATGCTGGTCGCGCCTCTGTCCCGCAACACGATCAGAGAGTGGCGCAACCCGTCATGCGACCAGACTCGTCGCGCCACCGATGGACTTTTCACTTTTTACTGCTCCGACTCCTCCTACAACACATCCTCTGCCACCTCTTTCCTCGCATCCCATGACCACCAGACAACACGACATCTTCAAAGCCCAATCGTTATTCTATCTTCTCACGCATGCCTCTCTATATCCTATTCCACGAAACTTTGTGGCTGCGTTATCTGGTCCTAATTGGGAAATGGCCATGGCTAATGAGTTTGACACTCTAATTAAAAATAAGACATAGGAGTTGGTACCCCGCCCACATTATTTGGTCTATGTGGACTTTTCATGACAAAGTTAATTTTGACGATTCTTTTGAGCGTCATAAGGCCCATCTTGTAGGTGATGGCAGGTCTGAACAAGTTGGCGTGGCTTGTGATGAAACTTTCAGTCCCGTGGTTAAGCTCCGACCATTCGTTCAATTCTCAGCAAGGCGATTTTCAAGTCATGAGAAATCCATCAACTTGACGTGAACAATGCCTTCTTACACTGTAATTTGCATGAAATCGTGTACATGCACCATCCCTCGTTATTCGTGATTCCTCTCGTCCCGACTTTGTATATCTGTTGAAGTGTTCCCTTTATGGCCTTAAACAGGCACCTCAGGCTTGCTATCAACATTTTGCTGACTTTGTGGCAACCATCGGCTTCTCTCATAGTAAATCTGATCACTCTTTGTTTACTTTTCGATGTGGTACTGATATTGCTTATATACTGTTATACGTGGATATCATTATTCTGGCGGCATCCACTCCATCTATTCGTTAGTCTATTTTCTCTCTCATTAGTCTTGAATTTTCTATGAAGGATTTTGGGACACTAAGTTTCTTTCTAGGCATTGTTGTTACACGTCGCCATGATGGTCTTTTCTTTTCTTAGAGGAAATATGACGAGGATACTCTTCACCGGACATGCATGGATTCTTGCAAGCCCAGTCAAACCCGGATTCACATGCAATCCAAGCTTGGCGCTATGCAAATTTTGCTCCGTATTCTAATCCGACTTACTACCGCAGCCTCGTGGGGTGCTCTTCAATACCTCACTTTCACGAGGCTAAACATTTCTTATGATGTTCAACAAAAATGCATCTACATGCACAATCCACGGGATATTCATATGTTAGCTCTAAAATGCATACTCTTGTACGTCCAAGGTACCCTTGATCTCGGTCATCATATTTCTTCTTCCTCCGTGACTAGAGATGTACACATAACCGTGACCCGCCTGCCACCCGACCTGCCAAACCCGCAACCCGCGTGGTTTTATTTTTTTAGTTCATTCAGCAGTTCTCTAGAGTGGTAACCCACCTCCTGACGGGCGGGTAGTGGGTGGAACCCTTTACCCCCTGCTCACCCGCCCGCTTACCAATGTATAAAACCAAAAAAAAAAACCTTGTCATTTTAGGTTGAGTCCAGCAGCCACTCTACCCCATTACCAACACATTACTCATGCATCCTTCTATCAACGCCAATCGAGCACAAAATTGTTTATGACAATGATTTAAAGAGTTGTTTTTATTTTGAGTAGACTTGCTAGGTGTTTGTTTCAATATTTAATTGGTATCTAGCTATTAGTTTCCATATTTAACATTTATATTAGTAATGAACTGGAATTATCGTGTATGTAGCTTATGTTGAGGATTTAATTAAGCTTGCAGTCCATTTATGCGATTCTTAAATGAACATGCGGCCATTGTGATATCATGTCAGTTTTGTAGTATTTTAATGGAATCATTGCTCAATATCTCATAGTTGTTGGCGTACGAGAATGATTGAATGCGACGGTTTGTATTTGAGTAGTTAAGTGTGTTTGTTATTTACTTCTAAAGGAACTTAGATCGAGTCTCTGTTTAGTACGAAGCAGTAGTCTTTCTTAATGTTGTTTTGAAGTTTCATTTTTATAATTTTATGAAATATCAATGAAGTTTTCATGATTTTGTGGTGCTAAGTACAAATAATCAGGTTATGGTGTCAGTCTAAATGTTGATTATGTTTTTTTAGTTATCTAATATAACCCGCCAGTCCGCCCGTCAACCCGCTTAACCCACCTAACACGCAACCCGCATGGTCGTAAAATTAGAATCACCCGAACAAGTGGAAAAAATGGTAACCCGCTAGTAACGGGTATGGTGTATTGTTTTTATTACAACCCACCAAAACCCGCCCGTGTACACCCCTATTCGTGACGGGGCTTACGGCATATTCACACGCTGATTGGGGCGGCAGTGACAACACACATCGTTCGACATCTGGGTACTGTGTATTTTTGGGTGATAATCTGATTTCTTGGTCGGCCAAGCGCCAACAGACTTTGTCTCGATCGAGTGCATATGCCGCGTATAAGGGTGTTGCCAACGCTATTTCTCAGTCATGTTGGATTAGGAATTTTCTCTTGGAACTTCATTGTCCCATATCTTCAGTGACTCTTGCATACTGTGGTAATGTTAGTGCCATTTACCTATCCAGCAATTCGGTTCAACATCAGCGTACGAAATACATTGAGATGGATATTCGCTTTGTTCGAAAAAAGGATGCTCGTGGTCAAGTTCGAGTTCTTTATGTCCCATCTTGTTATCAATTTGTCGATATATTTAAAAATGGTCTTCCACAAGTTCTCTTTGATGTTTTTCATTCCCATCTCAACGTTCAACCTCCTCCTGCTCCGACTGAGGGGGTGTATTAGACTATGTAGATAGTATTTATGATAAATATTGTGATTGCTAAATATCTCTAGTGATAGAATAGTTTTCTACTAATAGATAGTTTTCTTATCATAGAAGATTTCTTATATATATATATATATATGTATATTGTACACCATTCATTGAATAACACATGGGAAAGTATTATCTTACATACGTGAATAAAGTGTCGAAAAAATATAAATCCATCTAATAATCTAATTTCGACATCCTACACCTGAAAAACGACCATTCAAATTGAAAGAACTCTAAATAAGAAAATTTGTGAGACATGGAAAAACTTATAGAGCCCTAAGAAAACTTCTTACTTGTAATGGGTTTGCCAAATATACATATATTTATCCATATTTAACTTTATGTACAACTTTTATTAGGGTGTTCCTTTGTTTCTTTGTTTTAATTTAAATGTTGTTTTCTTATTTGGTATGTTTAGAGTCTAATATGATGAAAATAATCAATTCACACAACCTAAAGAAAGAGTAAGAAATGTCTTACGCTGTTGAAAAGCTAAGGATGTCTACGTTCCGCCACGAAAAGCATGTTGCGACCATAACACTTAGAAAATAGTTATGCAAAATGATGAATACATGCACATGTGAAATAGACGGGTGACAATGGCATGACATGGATCCACCAGCAAGTGCCATGGGCACCCGCAAGGCACTAATAGTGTTAATCCATTCAAGACTATAGTCCATCCACAATAAGAGTTGTCTACATGCGGTTTGGTAGCGCCACCATTGCCGTGATTAAAGCAGAGGAAGATTTTAGCAGCGTCTTGAGTTGGAAATGCCAAAAGAAACCCATAGGTTTGGCATGTATCATATAACTCGGTTTCTTTTCGACGAATTTGAGTAGTCAAGACCTCGGTAAAAGCTACTATAAAGTGATGAGTGTGCAAACATTCATATTTTTAGGTTCTTTTACATATATAATTGTCAGTCTTTGCTTTGTTTTAGAGCATTTTTACTTGTTTATTTAATGTTGTGTAGGTTTAAGAGCCAATCCGAAAAATATGAGAAAAGTGCCCAAAAAGTAGTTTTTATAGCAAAAGGCAACTAACAAGCAATTTAGGACAAGTTTGGGTGACTAGCCCAATCTAAAGACGTAATTGGAAGTTCGAAGGAGGATCGAAGTCTCGCCTAGATAGAAGAGTGGCTCGCTTCATCTTTTACTAGATGGCACAAGCGACTCGCTTGAGAAGCGAGCTACTTGGACGATAAGTGTAGCCCTAAAAACAACAACAAATCGAGCAACCAGAAGCAAGTTAAGAGACTCGCATGGCTGAGGCAGAGATTGACCGAGCGACTCGCTAAAACAAGAGGCGACTAACAAGATTATGAAAGAATAGAATCGAGCAAGTCACATCAAGAGAAAATGACTTATCGTGTCGGTAAGTGAAGTAGATCACTTCATTAGTCTCTTGAAGTCACACAGTGCTAAGATTGTGCATGTGTTGTCCTATACAAAGATTACACTCTTATATCTACAAGTGTCATCCTCTTGTCTTTATTATGTTGTAGTATGAACTCTATGCTTTTGTAGTTGTCTTCATGAGTAGCTAATCACTCTATGTATCCAACGAGAAAGTAATTCAAGCAATGCTCCTTTGTTATACTTTAATTTATTGAGCTAGTTAGTTGAATTACTTTGTTTGCTTTACTAAACTGTCCTCAATGCTTCATAGGGATTGATCCCCTACACATGCCGTATTTGATTACGCCAATGTGACCTATAAAGCGATATCTTCATATGATCAATTGATTAATTTAAGTAGATAATTGCTTCTTGGAACTCGAAAGTTGACTTTCAGGTGAAACAACATATGTATATTTAGCAAAGATGTGTTCATAACTAAAGCGTTGAATCAAGTAAGTAAAGAGATTTGTCTATAAACCTTTCAATAAGTTTTCTAAAAATTCGACATCTTGACACTCCTAGTGTCTTGTATAATTATCTAAATATTGGTTAGTTTATTAATCTAGTTTAATCATAAAAAAACACACACTATTACTATAAAAACCCACTAACTAATCTTGACCTGAAGTGAATCTTATAAACCAATATAGCAACAACCCCAAAATCCAAACCTAAAATAGAGTCTCAAAACAAGATAAACCTTACTAGAATCTAAACTCTGGAAAACACTCAGCCCTCCTCATTATGTGTAGAGACTCGCCCAATGGTTACCTAAATTTGAAACGAAGGAAGTAACGCAGTCATGCAATAAAAATCTCAGAGGGTTCGAGGTGAATGCACATTGATCATGTACATTTTTAAAATAATGTCACCGTCAAATCAAGTTAAGCATACACATAATCATTTACGAGTCACACACATATAAGTGGTTACATTAATCCCAATTTCTACTTCGTAACTTCATTCTAGCTTTAGTATTCTATTTTATTTTCTTATCTCCTCATTTGGGAAACTACAAAGAAGGAAGCAACGCATTTGTGCGATAAAAATGTCAGTGGCTTCGAGGTGTATGCACAATGACCAAATACATTTTACGTTAAAGTCAGATCAAGTTAAGCATACATATAATCATTTATGAGTCACACACATAAAGTAGTTACATTAATCAAAAATTTCTACTTCATTTCTACATTCACGCCATATCACTACATTTTGTTTTTCTATTTCCTCATTTGGGAAATTACCCTGAAATCGTTTTTCCGAACCTTTGTACATTCTCGTTTATTCCGCTCAAATACAACATCTCATTGTATGTGAGGGGATAGACCATGAGAGCACGAGGCCCAATTAGCGTGTCCTCTGTTGTCTATTTGTTCCATGCTTAACCAAGTCAATATGAATCCATCAAACAGTTAAATTCTCTCATTCCAGTACAAATAAATAACCCACAACGTACAAAAACTAAGTAACCAACATAATAGTAGTTGTTAATATGTACATCTAATCACAGATTAGAGAGCAGTACATTTCAGTTCACTTTAAAGACAATGTGTATACCTACATTTATACATATATATAATGTTAGGGCGAATTCAATTTTCTACCCGTTAACTTTTTCTATTCTTCAATATTGTATGATAACTCTCATAATTAATTAGATGTCCGTTATCTTTTAAATTTGTGATAAAATATGCCAGACTGGCTTTTCTCAGGCCCGGAGTTCAGCGACGATGATGTAGAGGCTGACTGTACTGCTACAGTGCCTCCACGTCACTACCACGTCTTAATTTTTTTTCTCACATTATTTTCGGGGATGAATATTTGCAAAAAAAAAACCCGCGACCAAAGTTAATTACATAACATTTTTGACTAACGTATAAGTGATGGTCAAATCCAAAATATTTGGTCAAAATCGGACACCATCTTCTCCCCCGTCTTCAAATCCCCAAATACTTGGATTCCCACATCTCTCATGATGCTAAAAACCATAAACCATAAAAAGATTTGAAAACCAAGTTCATTTGGATGTCTGATCAAAGGTAAAACCAGAACTGCGCTGAATTTTCAGTTTATTTGGCACAACCATTGTTTTCTTAATTTATAAGTGAAATTGTGGATCGGGTTGATACGTTGTTGTTGTTACTTTAACACTGGAGAGTTAACAGCAGATTTGTATGTTGTTACTTCAGCGATGTTACTTTAACAACAGACCAGAATAATTGTGCAGCGGAATAAACAAACACCAAGTTTAAGAAGTGAATATAGAATTATATTAACTTCCGAGCCGTAGGCAAAATAACCCGTTAAGGTTTTAACAAAGGTTGTTCTCACAATTCTCAAGCTCCTCACTCTTAAATTGATTGAACTAAGCAAATCACACAAGAATTGCTTCGACTATCTCTAAAAGATCCTCACTCTTAGATCTATTCTAACAACTCACAAACTTTGCTAAAGCAAGACAACACAAAACAACTGTAGTTTAATCTCTCGGATTGATTGGCTCTTGTCTCGTGTTTGTCTTGATGTACTTCACACCTATATATAGGTTCTTGATCTTCGACTTCAAGGTGTGTTCTACACGGTTGGTAATTCTCCTTGTTTCCTTCTTGAACTCTTCTTCTTTGTTCTCGCAGTCCTTCTTGAATAATAGTTCCTTCGTTAGTGAACTAACTAAGGAAAGACTCCTTCTTCAAATCAGGACTTGATTTTGGAAAGCATTCCTAGTTCCACTCGAACTCAACTTCCCTTGTAGAGTGGTTTGCATAATTAAGGAAACTTTCCTTCTTGGAAACTTGAGCGTCCAACCTATGACAAGTTTGTTTCCTGAATAATAATTAAAGACAATTACAATTGTGGAACTCAGTTAGTTAAATGAATAAGGCAAAATAATAATGAAGAATATAATTAAGATTGTAAATCGGATTCTGCTCTAGCAATGTTACTCTAACATTGACTTCTCAATGTTAAACTAACATTGACAGAATACCTGCACTTTCAATCTCCCCCTTTTTGCCTTAATCACAAAACCTAAGAACCTGTTCTAATCAGATCAAATTATTCAGACAAACTTTACTATCAGATCACAATGGAAAATAAGTACGCTCCCCCTGAACATCAGAAGGGACCAACTCAATGTTATTCTAACATTGATACTTTCAATGTTGTCATAACATCTGTCTTTGTCAATGTTAGCTTAACATCGAAACCAGACAGATGTTCTAACATTTAACATCTCAATGTTATCTTAACATCAGAGAACAGTTAACACTTGCAAAACAGAGTTAGTACTTTGTATCCAAAGTTCACTGAGCATAAGCAGAAGCAGTAAGCATCAAGAAAGAAAAGTACTTAATTACAGACCATACTAAGTAGCAAAGAACATACTCCTTGATGAAATCGAAAACAAACAATGAAAATAGAATTGTTCAGACTGACAGAAACATAACAGAACTCAGAAATTTTGAAATTTGATCATTCTCCCCCTTTTTGTGAGGAAGGCAGATCCCTCAAATGCTTTCTGAGGCTGTCTATCTCTTGCAACCTCACTTGCTTGTCTGCTATCTCTCTTTGGGTATCTTTATACTCTCTGTCCAGCCACACCAGGGTCTCCTCCACAAAAGCATCAGCAATGACAGAACAGCCGTCACCACTAGCCACAGGTACTGAAGAAGCAGCAAACTTGTGAGTCTTCTTCTTCTTCTTCTTCCTGCTTGTACCAGCTGCATCATTGGGATTCCATGGCAGATCTTGAATCCTGACCTGAGTGAAGTAGCTCATGGTAATGCTCATCTTGGCCTTGTTCTTGATCCAGCCTTCTGTCTTCTTTGTCTTAAAGCCTTGCTTCACAAGAATGCTGGATATCAGAGAGGGATATGGAATGATTCCCTTTGCCTTGGTTGTGACTTCCCTCATGTGCCTCAGAACCTTCTCCCCTATGTTCAAACTCAGCCCATTCTTCAGTTTGTACACCAGCTTTGCAGATTCTTTTGTCATAACAGTGGTGTTTGAAGAGGGCAGCCAGTTGAAGGTAGAGAGCTTGTGAAGTACAGCACTCAAGGAAGTCAGCCTTGTAGTTGGAAAATTGTCATTCCATTTCCTTGTGAGTCCACTAGTGAGGTCAGTGATCACCTCATCCATGCTAGGATCCTCTGTCTCTTCAGGATCAGGAAGTCCCCAAGCCTCATTGATCACAGAGGGGCCGATGTCATAGACCTTCATCCTTACCCAAGCTTTGCCAAACTTGGGAGAGTCCTGGTGGGACACCCATTGAGAGAGGTTCATGTAGAACTCTTTGATCACATCAAGGACATATGATGACTGGTTCATCACAGAGCCCAACACTCCTCTAGCTTCAAGCAGCTCAAACAACCTATTTTCCTTGAACATCTCCTCATCAATGTTCCTCTCAATGTGGATAACCCTGGCTTGATAAGCCTCCCACTGTTCTTCTGCCTCAGCAGACACATAAAAGCTGGAGTAAGGCTTTTTGGGGTACTCCTCATCAAGCACATCAAAGTACTCATCATTGCCTGATGTTGGAGTAACATCAGCAGGGTCATCACCTACATGTAGGTCTTCTTCCTCAACCTCCTCCTCATCTTCTTCTTCCTCCTTATCCTCTTCCTCCTCTTTTTCTTCTTTTGACTCAGACTCAGAAGCTTCAACCATCACCTACTTTCCCTTTCTTTTCTTAGCAGCAGTAGCTAAGGCAGAGAGAGTCAGGCTCTCTTCTTCTTCTCTCTCAACCTCTTCAGGCTGACTGTCACCCTCATTATCAACATCTTGGTTACCCTCAGTGGTAACCCTCTCAACAACAGTCTCCTCAACCTGATCATCCTCCTCAGAAAGAGTCTCCATCTCATCAGCAGTATCTTGCTCAGCAACATCAGCCTTACCAGGCTCAACCACTTCCTCAGCAACAACCACAGATTCATCCCTAACATTACCCTCAGGGACCTCATGCACAACCTCAGACTCACCCACATCAACATGGGCCTCTTTCTCCCTCTCAATACCAACAACAGTAGTAGCAGGCATATCCAGAGTAAGGTTAGCCATCATTACCTCGTTTTCAGGGTTGGTGGGAGTGGAGGTTTGCTCAGAAGTTTTTGATGTTGAATCAACATCACTCTTAGCGGCTTTCTTGCCCTTGCGCCGTTGATAGGTGGATTTCCTCTTAGGAGCGGCGGCGGTAATGGCTTCAGCGGTTGCACTTTTGGTCCTACGGTGTCGTGGTTGCTCCATCTGTTCGGCAGAAGCTGCAAGAGTGTCAATGGAAGACTTGTGGGCCATTGTTAGAGTGATTTAGAGAATAAAAATAGAAACTCGATTTATAGAGAGAGTTGATTTTGCAGAAATTTTGAGCGCGTAAATAGTGAGAAAAGATTAGGGCAAATTATACAATTAATCAGTTGAAGAATAGAGATAGTGGTGTTGTAACATGTTACCAACATAATCGGACCACTGTCACACGATCATACCCATGTTCACCTTACCACGTGTCAGTGTTAGATTAACACGTAACCAGAGCGGTCTCCAAACCTGAAAACTTATAAGTTACAATGTTTCAATGTCGGACTAACATTGGTAAGTTAATATCGGGGAAGGAAGTTGTAGGTGCAGGGCTTCATCCAAGGCACCATCATGTGAGAGCGTGAGATATTCCTGTATACTGATCTGAAACCTCACCCAAGTACATAGGTACAAAGACACAAATTCAGATCATCAGTAAGAGCAAGTAACCCATCCAACAGAAAAACACGGAGTGGATACACATATCCAGGGAAAAAATGTTCCCATAGCTTGGAAGATCACAAAACATAGTGTTTTACCTGCAGTGAGTCACCCACAAAGTATGCCTCAACACATGATTCCTAGGATTACTACTCCCCCTAAGCCCAGACCAACACATGGGAAAAAATGAATGCAGAAATAGAAAGAATGCAACAATGTTAGATCAACATTGGTAGATGGTAGCCAAGTACAAACAACTTTACTGACTAGGATCATGACAAATCAATTTATCTTTTATTATCATGAACTCTTTTAAACAAAAACTAGTGAATGTAAAAGGATAGTTTCATCACTGAATGTGGGCAGCACAAGACCCCACACACCCCAACAACTTAACCATCAGTAACAGATTAGACAAGTACAAAGGAACTAAATGAAGACAATACATTTATCATATACTTCTCCACCCCAGCCCCTCATGCATACTTGTTTTCCAACCTGTTTACAAGAGAAATACCAAGTGAACAATGTTATTGAATGCAAGCAGTCGAAACTTAAAAGCACCCCAGTAGTAAGGCTCACTCTCATGCATAACCTTGGCCATAGACAAAAACACAAAAAATAAGCACAACTGAATGACAATGAAGCTATCAACATCATGTACCCCAGCTTCTCTTCATGCTTTGTCTAACCTAACATGGATAAGTCACAACTGAATAACATCAGAGTAATGAGCTCTGTGTACCCCAGCTTCTCCAAGATGTTAGGTTAACATTCACAGACAAACAACAGAGTTCTTAATTTTACAAACCCTTTGACGTGTACCTGTCCACCAGTCAGCTCAGCTATTCATACAGTTAACCACACGTGACACAGTCCAACAGAATCTCTAACAAAGATGTAATATGCAAGAAAGAAGAATGCAGAAAGAAAATAAAAAGAATTACAGATACACCACAACCAATAACTAGTGCTAGATAGTGGTGTTATGTCAACACTGGTGTACTAACATCCCTAAACAATGCACATGCCAAGAGAATTCCTCAAACTGAAGAACCTATCAGAATCTAAGGGTTTAGTGAACATATCAGCAAGCTGATTGTTAGTTTCAATGTGTTCAATGTCAATGAGCTTGTCCTCTACCATGTTTCTCAGAAAGTGATGCCTTATATCAATATGTTTGGTTTTGGAGTGTTGCACAGGGTTCTTAGAGATGCTTATAGCACTAAGATTATCACAAAACATAAGTAAGGTATCACTGTCTAACCCATAATCCAGTAGCATGTGTTTAAGCCATACCAACTGAGTGACACAGCTGCATGCTGCTATGTATTCAGATTCAGCAGTGGAGAGTGACACACAGTTTTGCTTTCTACTGTACCATGAGACCAAGTTGTTCCCCAGATAAAAGCATCCTCCACTTGTAGACTTTCTGTCATCAGTGTCTCCTGCCCAGTCTGAGTCACTGAAACCTACAAGATTTGTGTTAGTGTCATAAGAATACCATATACCAAGGGCCATGGTGCCAGAAATATATCTAAGGATTCTCTTCATAGCAATCAAATGTGACTGCTTTGGACATGCCTGGTACCTAGCACAAACACAAACAGAGAACATTATATCAGGCCTTGAACCAGACAAGTAGAGCAAGCTTCCTATCATTGAACGGTACAATGTTGGATCAACATTAGCACCATTAACATCCCTGTATATCTTCACTGATGAAGACATGGGCGTCTTGCAAGGCTTTGAATCTGCCAATTCAAACCTTTTTACCAAATTCTTTGCATACTTTTCCTGACTTAGGAAAATCCCATTACCTGTTTGTTTTACTTGAAGAGCAAGAAAGAAGGTTAATTCTCCCATCGTGCTCATCTCAAACTGCCCTATCATTGATTCAACAAAGTTTTCTAGGATAGAAATGTTAGTTGAGCCAAAAACAATATCATCTACATATATTTGAGCTATACAGACATGAGAATTTTTCTTCAAGACAAACAGTGTTCTATCTCCTTCACCTCTAACAAAGCCAAGACTTAATAAGAATTTAGTAAGCCTTTCATACCATGCTCTAGGTGCTTGTTTAAGCCCATACAATGCCTTTTCAAGCTTGTACACATGGTCGGGGTACTTAGGATCAGTGAGTCCTTTAGGCTGTTCAACATATACTTCCTTATCAATCAGCCCATTCAGAAATGCACCCTTTACATCCATTTGGTATAGTTTTATCTTAAGACTGCATGCTATAGCTAGAAGTAACCTAATAGATTCAATCCTAGCCACTGGAGCAAATGTCTCATCAAAATCTACACCCTCTACCTGAGTGTACCCCTGAGCAACTAGTCTAGCTTTGTTCCTAACTATGACTCCTTCCTCATTACTCTTGTTCTTAAATATCCACTTAGTCCCTATTACATTAACATTAGGTGGTCTAGGTACAAGTATCCAGACATTGTTCTTAGTAAACTGTAATAGTTCATCCTGCATGGCATTAATCCAGAAGTTATCAAGAAGAGCTTCATTCACATTCTTAGGTTCTATGGTGGAGACAAAACAAGAGGCATTATCAACAGTACAAGTGAAGTTCATACAGACACACAGTTTTACCATATCTCTATAGTCAAGTCTTTCTCTGTTGTGTGTCCTTACCCGTTCAGTGAGTTCACCTATTACCTAGGATGCTGGATGGTCTTTCTGAATCCTAGCTGGGGGATCTCTTCTAGGTTCAGAGGCACCTTCATGTTCTGAGTCAGAATCCTTTGTTGTTAGTCTAACATCTGATCTTGTTGGTGTTAGTCTAACATCGTTCCCTGACTCTTGTTCAGTGTTTCCAGCATCCAGTTCCAATGTTGGAGTAACATTGTCAGGAGTAACATTCTCAGTTTCCGCTGTTGGTTCAACATTGGGAACTGAGATGTCATCAGTACCTGTATCAAGAGTGAAGTCATCAAACACAACATTCACTGATTCCTGAATAGTCTTCAATCTAAGATTGTAGACTCTAAAGGAAGTACTATTGGCTGATTATCCTACAAAGATGCATTTTTCACTTTTAGGATCAAATGTACTCAGGTAATCCTTGTCATTAAGCAGATAACAATCACATCCAAATTCATGAAAATATGCAACATTTGGTTTAACACCCTTCAAGAGTTCATAGGGAGTCATGTTAGTTCGAGGTCTAAGATACACCCTGTTACTAATGTGACAGGCAGTGTTTAAAGCTTCAGCCCAGAGTCTTTTGGACAAGTCTTTAGCATTGAGCATAACTCTGGCCATCTCTTGAAGAGTCATGTTCTTTCTTTCAGCAATCCCATTCTGCTGAGGAGTATTAGGAGCTGAAATTCATGGAAAATACCTTTAGTATTGCAGTAGTTATCAAAACTAGCATTTTAAAATTCTTTACCATGATCAGTCCTAATCTTAGTCACAGTGGAGCCATACAAGTTTTTAATACTAGCACAAAGGATTTTGAACTGATCAAAAGCTTGTGACTTTTCTTTAAGAAATTTTACCCAAGTGTATCTAGAGAAGTCATCTAGGGCAGCATTACTGGGTTGTTTTTCTTTATTTTTATCTTTGTAACCCAATTTACTAAACTTCCTAGTAATGTTACCATAGTTAGAAGAGATCAACTCATACTCATCCTCATCACTCCCTGTAGAATCTGAGCTAGTACCTAGTAAGGCTAAAGCAAGTTGTTTACTGAACTTTCCTAGGAATTCTAGTTCAAATTCTTTTAGAGTGTTCAGTAATGTTTGAAAATCCATATTGGCAAGATCTCTAGACTCATTCATAGCAATTCTTTTGACAGTGAACTTTGAAGATAATGTTCTAAAGGCTTTATAGACCATGGTTTGATTAGGGATGATGAAACCTAAGTTTTGACACTAATTAGCTATATCTAGAAGTTTCTCAAAATAACTATCAATGCTTTCATCCTCACCCATCTATATCTTCTCAAAGTCCCTCAAAAGTTTTCTATATTTAGAGTCCCTCACAGCCACATCACCCTCACAATGTAATTCAAGAACTTCCCATGCAGCTTTAGCAGTAGAACAAGTTTGAATAAGTTTGAACATATGATTACCTACCCAGCTAAAAATAGCATTGAGAGCCTTTTCATTGAAGTTGTAGAGAGCAATTTCGTTGGCTGTCCATTGTCCTCTTGGCTTCGGTACCAGATCGGCATCTCCATCTCTTGGCAAGTAGGGAATGGTGTAGCCTTCTAGTACTGCGTCCCAAGCTCTTAGGTCGATGGATTTGATGTGGACTCTGAGTCTGATTTTCCAGTAGGCATAGTTGTTGGGACCCTCCAATACAGGCAACCTGCTTGTATTGGGGTTGGAGTTGTCCATCTTGTCGTATCAACGCCAAACACCAGTGAAGTTGGTGCTTGGCTCTGATACCAATTGAAATTGTGGATCGGGTTGATACGTTGTTGTTGTTACTTTAACATTGGAGAGTTAACAACAGATTTGTATGTTGTTACTTCAACGATGTTACTTTAACAACAGACCAGAATAATTGTGCATCGGAATAAACAAACACCAAGTTTAAGAAGTGAATATAGAATTATATTAACTTTCGAGTCGTAGGCAAAATAACCCGTTAAGGTTTTAACAAAGGTTGTTCTCTCAATTCTCAAGCTCCTCACTCTTAAATTGATTGAACTAAGCAAAGCACACAAGAATTGCTTCGACTATCTCTAAAAGCTTCTCACTCTTAGATCTATTCTAACAACTCACAAACTTTGCTAAAGCAAGACAACACTCAACAACTGTAGTTTAATCTCTCGGATTGATTGGCTCTTGTCTCGTGTTTGTCTTGATGTACTTCACACCTATATATAGGTTCTTGATCTTCGACTTCAAGGTGTGTTGTACACGGTTGGTAATTCTCCTTGTTTCCTTCTTGAACTCTTCATCTTTGTTATCGCAGTCCTTCTTGAATAATAGTTCCTTCATTAGTGAACTAACTAAGGAAAGGCTCCTTCTTCAAATCAGGACTTGATTTTGGAAAGCATTCCTAGTTCCACTCGAACTCAACTTCCCTTGTAGAGTGGTTTGCGTAATTAAGGAAACTTTCCTTCTTGGAAACTTGAGTGCCCAACCTATGACAAGTTTGTTTCCTGAATAATAATTAAAGACAATTACAACTGTGGAACTCAGTTAGTTAAATGAATAAGGCAAAATAATAATGAAGAATATAATTAAGATTGTAAATCGGATTCTGCTCCAACAATGTTACTCTAACATTGACTTCTCAATGTTGAACTAACATTGACAGAATACCTGCACTTTCAATAACTTTAATCACCATCATAATTTAAGTATTTATCACACACATAAATTTAACATGATATAGTATTAGTTATAATTAGATTATTGTGATTTATAATCATGAATTGATATTTTTGTGATTTCATTTATAACGTTTAAATGGTATAATTACTATGTTCAACATACTATTTTCATAAGTCTTACAAGATTATTCTTGCCACTTCATGGCTTAACCATCAAATAAGATCATATATCAAAATAATGTTTTGATAAATTTCCTATGTTTATATCTTTATATTTAAGTTATAACATAATTATATACATTTTAAACTAACTATGTAAAATAAAGTAATAATTGACTAAGTTATACCTTTCAATGTGTTACTTCATATGATATTATTTGATGTGTGGGTATTAAAAGCTTTGAATTGATTAAAGACTAAAAAGACGAGTTTTCCTAGAGTTAGTTAAATAATATGTTTTAAGGATTGATTATGCATCAAATTGGATAGTTAATCAAATCTTACTTGTTACTTTACTTGTCGTCGAAATAACTTTAACATGAATACTTACAGTCATAAGTTTAAAAATATGGTTGTTTAAGATAATTTTGAGAAAGAAATAAGGTGGTTAAAATAATAGATATTTTATATTCAATTTAAGCACATGTTTTTTTTCTTTAAATTCATCATCTAAGATTTTCATGTTTTGTGTAATGACATAAATTAAGCCTATGTGTTATTTACTAAGATTTACATCGTAACTAGCATTCTTAACAAGAACGTTCTCAATTTCACCAACATCAGAATTGAAGAAAAGTAATAATATTTTTTGTGGTGAATTATAAA
Source organism: Linaria vulgaris (assembly GCA_948329865.1). Classification (NCBI taxonomy): domain Eukaryota; kingdom Viridiplantae; phylum Streptophyta; class Magnoliopsida; order Lamiales; family Plantaginaceae; genus Linaria; species Linaria vulgaris. Next base: position 81,220,096 of record OX415252.1, read on the forward strand.
TTCAGTTGATTAATATTATTTAAATTTGTTAAAGGTTTGACGAACTAATCAACGCCATCCAGGTTCCCCGTACGAGTTAAGGTGGAGTTCCATTTTTGATTTGTCATCCGGCCATGAGGAACTTGGACAGAAACCACTACTCCGTTATCAAACCTCGAACAACCTATATTTCATCATAGTCTTGTTTGGCATCTCATCTCATAACATGATCTTCTTACTCATCGTTAAATCATATTCAATCATTTATTATTTATCATATAGGTTCATAATCATGGTAATTATCCAATATTATAATCTCATCTACCAGTTCTTGAATTGTGCAAAGAGCAACGAACTATGTTCGGGACATGTAGCTCAAGAAGCAACGGATATTATCCGGTTTACTAGCTTATTTGTTTATTTTTTATATCCACTCACATGCCTTTGGGAAGTTGGGCCCATGGATTGAGTCGAGTTACTGTTGGGCAGTAAGGACTGTCGATTTAAGTAATTTTGCTTGATACCTATCTATCTAGGCGCCGCTTGCAGTCAGGAGTTGGTTGTAACCCGTGCTGGATCGACATGTATTCAAGCATGTCTCTTGGTTGTTTGCGAGGTCTCTCCCCATGGGGAGGTATAAGGTAGAATATTAGAAGTCATAAGGCTGGATTTGTTTATTGTTAAGCACGAGTTCATTAACTATTCTATGAAAAATTCAGTATCATTGCTACACCAAATTGTCTAGTTGAACTGTTTCTATCGGTAAGATCACTCCTCGAAATGTATCTAGTAGGTCACAGTTAATTCTTGCATTGCCAATTCTTTTATATGAATTTCACTAAGTCATTAAAGACTTATTCCCCGTTTCTTCTGTCCATTCCTCAGGATAAAAATCAACATGGCAGCATGGATCAAGTGAATAATTGTTCAAGCGTGCATTTTGGAATATTCGTGTTTTGTTACTAGTGCATAACCATTAAAAAAGTCACATTGTTTGTAATACAAGACTTCCACTATATATATCAAAATATATTTTATAAAACGTGTATGGTTTTGATCCTGAACAAGTGAGACCCCTTTCTATGAGTTATGCTTTAGTTTGCGTTGGGTAAAGTGACTGACCACCACCGAACCAACTAGGATCGGAGCATGTCTCATGGGGCGCGATCGTCACACCATCATCGAACCCCATTGTGCACCAGAAAGCCTTCTTGAACCATCGCTGATGGCTCGTGCATACCTGTATCCTCCAAAACTGGTAATTATCATGAATCACATTTTCCTAATAACATAGCCTTGTATTGATCCGTGTGTGCATTATGAGATGTAGGCACGAGGTCAGAATGTGTGCTTTTTATTTGTAGAGGGAATGATAGAGTTACTTGTCAGCTATTGAGGATTTGAATGACTTGTAGATGCTGACATTGCATACATGTTGTTTGGGATCAAGTTATGGATTATAGCTTTTTTTTTTTGCTATATTTTCTGTTTGGCATTGAAGGTAAAGGTGAAACCAGTTTATATTGTATACAATTGATAGTTGAACAAACCAGCTTATATTTTGATAAAGGATTCTAGGAAATACCTTGTTTTAATGATGTATATACCTGTTGCATTGTGCAGCATCCATAAATTATACCAAATCCATGAATTTGCAAACCAGAGAAAATCGCACCTCCGTTAAAATTGCACCTCCGTTTCAAATCCCTAATTTGTAACTTTTCCTAATTCCTCAATTAATCTCTAATTTGTCATATTATGCAGGGTATAGCTACATTGCTTGCATCAATTGCTGATGAGGAATATTGCCCGATGATCAAGTGACGCGGATACTCTTGAGGTTTGATTTTATCAAGGGGTTATAGTAGGGTTATAGTCACTGTTTAGTCACGGGTTGATTTAGTTTTTTGCCACTGTTTTATATCTTGCTTTACATGGCCAAGTGATGTGTTTGTTTGTCGGTTTATGTCTTGATTAGATTGACCAATGCATGGAATGTACAGTTTTAAAATGGTGTGTTTGTTGCCATTTTAATGGATTGTGTCATTTAGTTAATTGGTAACTGATTGCATTGGTAAAGGCCTTAATTGGACCAAAGTTTGAGGTCCATGTGAAAGGTCGCCTGTTGGGCTCTAAAACCCCCCAAATCTTTTGCAAATCTGTCATCGAAAATACTTCACTCTCTTTATTTATCTATTTCCTACTCTATCTTAAAGAAGCCGAGAAAAATCATGGAGATTCTTAAAGGAAATGTCGTGTCTTTGTTGTATCATGATGGCAACTTTAATCAACATTTTGAGACTTAGTTGTTGACAAAGTTGGTGGCGTATGGCCGGAGGCACCGATTGAATGATGTGCCTGCGCTTGAAAGGGGATTAAGGATTCTCAAGCCTGAGTTGGATGCGATGCGATGGGAGAGAGGTGAGTGGGATATAATAGTTATCTACATAAAGCTCTATGATATGAGGCATAAATTTTGTCGATTCATGGCGTTCCTTGCGCTGTCTGGAGTTCGTGCTCATGCGCCATATTTTAGGGTTACCATATCGGCTCCATATCATGCCACACCTTGTCAATGGCCTTGTAAACTTGTTCATTTGTCGCCTTTATTTTGTAAACCTTATTTTCTAATTTTAATACATTTATTTGTTTTGTAGGAGGCTGATGATGTGAAGTATTTTCACATGTACGGTTGTGAGAACGTTACGTTGCTTCATGACTTGTTTGTGATGAAGTGGATTGCACTTGCTGCAATGGGGCCGAGTGATTATGGAGTTTAGTGTTTTAGGTTGTTATATCTTTTATTTTGTTTCCTAGTTATTTTGTGTTCTTGTTGACAACTCTGAAGAAGAGTGAGTTGTTATGTTTTTATGAATGTTCTTATTATCTAAGTTAATGTTTTTAGTTTGTTTGAGTTTGTGATGTAATGAATTTGGTTTTGTGTTTATTATTCCAATTTTTGTAATGAATTTTTCTCCATGACTTGTTTGTGATGAAGTGGATGGCTTGGTTGCCACCAGTTGAGTGCACCTGTTGCAATGGGTCCAAGTGATTGTGATTGTTGCTGAAAGACGGTTGGTGTTTATGTTTCAATTGTGTTTGGTTTTATGTATTCTGCTTTTAGTTTATGTGTAAAGTCATGAAGTAACTATTATTTTCTTTGGCTTATATTTTAAAGGAAATGGTCTTGTTTTGTCATGCTTTGTCCTGTTTTGCACTATTTTGCTGTACTTATCAAATGAGTAATGAAATTAGCATCAAATAAAAGTTTACAATAAAACATAAGCAAATCCCAACAAATAAGTTACATGATGAACAAAACAGCTTGACCTCACAATGTTAGCAATTAAGTTATATGATCATTTCAAAAACACCAAAATATGATCAAATCAGGCTATATTAACATTAAAATATACCATAATATTAAAGTTCACAATGCATTAAGCTAGATTAAGAGACCGTGCCCTAGTGACCACTCTGCCATGGCAGATTGTTAGTTCTTTAATTAATTCTTTTTTGGTGTGTGGTGGTATCCCCTTAGCAAGCCCCCTACATCATACGACAAAGTAGTCGGATCAAAAAATGCAAAGATTTTCTCCTCAGGCAATGTGGCGGCCTTATACCGAAGGTAAAAAATAGTATGATGTTGGAAACATGAGTAACCATGAGCACTCTAGTGGGATAAGTCGGCAAAACACTGCAACAAATTAGGGAATACAATGACTATTAGTTTCTGGAAAATAATAATTGGTTAAACTATTATCAACTACTTGGTTTATTAGATAAAACACTAACCGTTGGAGATTCCGTCTTATCAGCCTCGACCAAATAAAACTTCCCCGTGTCCAATGCCGGCGTGCGACCAGTCTTATGCAGGTGAACGAAGAGTTAAAAGGGCGCCTACAAGTCCTCACTAGTCTACGGATACTATCTTCAGATTTTCCAACCTCATTGCTTGCTGCACGAATGGCCTGAAACAGCCCATCCTCCGTGGTTACGTCCACTTCACTTGCAAGCCAAGCTAGAACTTTGAAGCAATATACATCCTTATCTTGACGCCAGCTGACACTATCCATCAAGTATAGTGCCTTGTCTCCCTGTTCATAGTAATACAATTGTTCTTCTTTGAAAAATGTTGCTTCTGCTTCGATAAAGAATTTGTGTTTAAGGTGGAAGGCTGGTAAACCATGGCTGAAGAAAAGCCTTTACAAATCACTCTCCTACAGAAAAACAATCAGTACATATATTATAGGTACGACATAATAGGAATAGGTAATAAGAAGGAAGAATGTCATTACATTCCGCTGTAGTGCATTGTACGAATCGTCGCTATATCTAGTGGCAGTTGGAAATTGATTACAAAGTTATAGAATGTGTAGAACAGAGTGCGCATTTTGATGACCTTCTCAAACACATGGACCTTTTCGATGAATCTTTTTCCTGGGATAGATGACAGTGCTGTTGCCGCATGTGCTAATGCGTCTAGTACCCCATCCCCTGTTTGTACTTTCTCACCGTAAAATCACATAAGACATCACACAACCTTCTCTCAAATTCATCATCCCAAAAAGCACCTTTTAGTTCAGTGCTCAATGCTTTCACCCTCGTACAATGCTGCACAATGCAACATGTATATACATCATCAAAACAAGGTACTTCCTAGAATCCTTTATCAAAATATAAGCTGGTTTGTTCAACTATCAACTGTATGCAATATACACTGGTTTCATCTTTTTCCTCAATGCCAAACAGAAGAGACTCCTCAATGCCAAACAGAAAATATAGCAAAAAAAAAAAAAACTGTAACAATCCGTAACTTGATCCCAAACAACATGTATGCAATGTCAGTACAAGTCATTCAAATCCTCAACAACTGACAAGTAACTCTATCACTCCCTCTACAAATAAACGCTTATATTCTAACCTCATGCCTACACTCATAATGCACACACGAATCAATACAAGGCTATGTTATTAGGAAAATGTGATTCATGATAATTATCGGTTTTGGAGGATACATGTATGCATGAGCCGTCTGCGATGGTTCGAGAATGCTCTCCCAGCGCACAATGGGGGTTCGATGTGTAGCGCCAGCAGACATCAATTTTTGCAGCGGCGCACTCATAGGGTTTTCCTTCTAAGCTTCGCGATGATTTTCGCGGTTGTGGAAAGTTGGGCATCCATTATCGCATTGTACGTAGGTACGATTTTCTCTGGTTTGCAAATTCATGGATTTGGTAGAATTTAGGGATTCACTTTTTATCGTGTAGAATTTAGAATTGGTTAGGGTTAGGGTTCTTGATGAATTGGGAAGATGATATGAGGAGAGGCTTTGTGATTGATTTTGTAATTGACTTTGGTCGCGGGTTTTTTTGCAAATATCCATCCCCAAAACTAATGTGAGGAAAAAAAATTTAAGACGTGGTAGCGACGTGGAGGCACTGCTGTAGTACAGTTAGCCTCGTCGCCGGACTCGGGGCCTGAGAAAAGCCCGTCGGACATATTTTGTCACAAATTTAAAAGATAACGGGCATCTAATTAATTATGAGAGTTATCAGGCAATATTGAAGAATAGAAAAAATTAACGGGCATAAAATTTAATTCGCCGATAATGTTAATAATGCTAAGATATAAACATGTACACTTTTCAGTTTTAATAAAATAGTGTGTTTTAGGTTGAAGCATGCATGCAGTCACTTGAAAGGTATTGTCGAGAAATTTAATGTGAAGTACCAGATGGGGGTCTGAATGACTAATTAGGACAACGAATACATTAATTATCTTCTTTTTAACTTTGTTACACCTAGAGTCTCAAAAAAAAAAACTTTGTTACACCTAGTTAACAATACATGCAATTTACTGAGACCTAGCTAGTCTAGCTAAAGAATCATTCTATATATATGAACACTACATAGTTCTCATGTAAATCAAATTTTATTTGGATTGTTGCTTAAATAATTGTTTTTGGAATTTAAATATATGATTCTTATCTTATTATCTTGAAAACACGGCAGAAATGCTTTAAAAGAAATCATTGCGACAATGTAATCCACTCTCATAAGATAAGAGACAAACTGGTTTAAAACTATAACACAACTTTTTTGTGGACGCAATTTAAGAAAAAGAAAGTGGATTTTACTTGTTGTTACTAAAAAGAAATATTTAAATTTACACGTACACATACATTTACACAAATTACATATAGCACCGACTATATAATTCTTTATTAACACCTGCCATGACAAATATTTTGGTCTTATTTCCTCTAGGTTATAATATACCGAGAAATTGATACAATGGGACTTGACTTAACCAAAATAATATTATCCTATTAAAATGAACGGACTAGCTTGGTCCAGAACACCTATTACACATAAGGAAATATAAGATGACGGAAAAAATTCCTAGATGGCCAAGTTGATGGAACAGTCGAACGGGATAGATTCGATGCTCTCTGATTATCGAATTGTGAGCATTAGATACTTATGATATCGGACTGAACTTGAGAACTTGCCAAGCTGCCTACGTATCTCATTGAGGGAATCAAGTCAAACGTAGTTCATTTATTTCTTTTGAGTTACATCTATTGGGTCGACCTCTGGCAGAGCTGCTTGGTTCACTTGATTCTGCATTGCGCGACTTTACGGTTTCGATCATATCTCTTTGTAGGATGATCGAAACCTCGATCCGCTTCTTGATTCAGGACCTTGACTCATGTATCTTTCAGGGCATATATGGGTTCGATCTTGGTGAGCATCGAACCACTTGGGTTCGATCTATCAATGTCGAATCGGGTGAATTCGAGAGTGCTTAGCGCGACTTCACAGTTTCGATCATATCTCTTTGTAGGATGATCGAAACCTCGATCCGCTTCTTGATTCGGGACCCTGACTCATGTAACTTTCAGGGAATATATGGGTTCAATCTTATTGGACATGGAATTGGCTTGGTTCGATGCGTGCATTGAACTAACTTGCTTTGATGCGTGCATCGAACTGGCTTGGATTCGATCTAAGGCTTCTCCGTCCGTCCCCCCCACTTGTGAGGAGTGGGAGGGTATATATAGGCATGATTAGAGGGGCTTAAAGGTCATTTTGGGATTAGATCGAACTGAGGCGGTTCGATCTACTTTTTCCGCATCGAACTGTGCAACTTCGATGTTGATCTCTGCAACTTTACTATTTTGAGCATAACTTTCTATCTGGACCTCCGAATTGTATTCCGCTTATTGCGTTGCAACCTAGACTCATGTGGCTTTCTAATGACATATTACTCAATGTCTAATTAGCTTTATAGATACAATGGTGAATCAAATACAGCTAAGATAGCTTTACCTTTATGCCTTCTCGACACTCATCGGTCAGCTTCGTGTCATCGTGACTTTTTCATGACATGACACATTATGTCACACAATTTGCCGGCCCAATATATAGTATTGGGCCAATTTAAAATATCCCCATCAACAATCTTATTCAAGAACGTACAAATAGCAAGGCTAACCCGATCTAGAAGATGGTTAGTAATCATCTCATGACCCAGGTCAGGATTCAATACAAATTTGAACTTATAATTGATGCTATATATATATACATACACATATACTACCTTGGTGGTTTATAAACTGCAGTGGGCACAAGTTAGCTATTAAATCCCATTACAATTTTCACTTTTCTTAAACAATGAACGAGCATGCAGGGGGTAAGAGAATATAATATACATAATGTCGGAATTTCACCTTTGACCCACATGCATAACTCTACTCCAATAAACAAACATTCGGTATTAATTCACCCAAACATAATGTGTTTTTCTAGCCTAACACATTAATTATAATTTATACATCCACATACATGTCTTGAATGAAACAGAGGAGTTTGAGGAAAGAAATTACCTGTTGATGCGTCATGCGTGAATCGCCGAGAATGAGAGACGTACAAAGAAAATGAGAGACAGAGTCGTGAAAAAGAAAAGATTAAACCCGACGCATATGATATAAGTTGACTTGAAATGTGCCACCCTGTCTCGCTTTATGATAATGATAATTCGCATGTCTAATAAGTTAATTGTTAACGGGTTTGCAATTATTCCCTATTTAACGTAAGATATTTATTTTGGGTTGGAACACTCTGTCCGTAATTCAGAAACAACGATAGATGTATATGATAACAAGAATTGCAAGAATATTCCCTTCCTTTATTACTGAACTTTTCCTCCTCATTTCCCTGTATATCTGAGTATCAGGTTGAATTAAGTTAAGCTAAGTTATCTTTCTTTCACTGATCACCTCCCTTTATATAGACTTTGGTAGGGGCAGGTGTCATTGTGCATGTGTTTTGGTAAAGACAGGTGTCGTTACATTGATACAGGTGTATAAATTAGGATAAGATTTTATCTCTTATCTACTAGGCGCTGACTAGATTGATCTTTGTGTCTTCTGATAGCTCCGAGGACCTCTGATGTACGGTTGTTTTGATAGGGCTATTCTTCCGAGGGGCTAGACCTTTGTTGACGCATAATGAGAATGCTCGCATGAAAATAAGAACTGCTGTATATGCTTTCTGAGGGGTTTTACTTCTCTTTCTTGACTTGGATTCATTCTTCCATGATCTGGGGCGATTTCCGAGTACATAATGCGATAACGTAACAGGGTTTCTGATGGCATAATGTGATCTTCACGGGTTTGAGTTGATCTCCGAGGGCTGCATTTGGTTTCCGAGGGCTGTATTCGATTTCCGAGGGCTGTATTTGCTCTGTTTGAAGTGAGATTTTTCTATCTGAGTTCTCGGAATATATTTATTGGGCGCTCTATTATTCATGTCTTGTTTTTCTCCGAAAATGGGTCCTCAGAATATAGTCCGAGTGTAATTTCTTCGAGGAGTGTTCAGCAAGGAAGTTTTCTTGTAAGTTCATGGGACTTGGGGTCCATTGTGGTCCCTCTTGGCGCATTGGTGGATATCGGAGTCGCGCGGATCCATCGGGGTTTGCTCTTTTTCCGATCGCGTTGATATCTGTTTTTCACTCACCATTTGACTTTCCAAGGGACGCTTATATTCCTCCTCGTGTGCTCTTCTAAACCTTTTTAGGTCAGTGACCGAAAGGTGGGGCAATCCTCCGAGGGGTACTCTTTATTAAGAGTAGGTACATCTCATCGGAAGTACTCGTGACAATAGTATTGTCCATGTATTGTTTTTTCCGAGTAGGAGTAATCTTCTTTATTTTATTTTTAGGGTTAACACTAGCCCCCCCAAATTTCGATTGCCTTCGTAGAGACAAGCGAAATTTTTAATCATCGTCCTCAGTGAGGCGAGGGGTTATTTCTCGTTCTGGTGTCTCTATATTTATCTTTTGATATTTTTCCGAGAGATAAATATATATATATATATATATATATATATATATATATTCAAAGTTTTGCAAGGATTTTACCTGAATACCCTTAGGGTATTGTTATTAGGCATGCGAGGATCTCGGGGCGCAGGGTGCGGACTGCTGTTTGACCAGCTTTGAAATTTGAAGCATCTGACCGTTGGCAACGGTCAGAATTTTGACGGCGTGGCGTGATTAAGTAGCTGTTACGTGGAGATGTAAATGATTGGCACGTCTTGAAAGCATCTGACCGTTGTAGCACGTGGTTATAAATAGGGACACTGTTGCCCTCTCTTTTTCATTCTCACAAGTTTAATCTACGATAATTTTCTCTCAGAGCCAAGAATCTCTTCTCTTAACCTCTATTCTCCGTCTTTTGCAATTCAAATTTCCAGCAGATTTACTCGTTCCTTTTCCCTTTTTTCAAAAGCATTCCTCATATATTATTGTACCCATGGCTTCTTCTGCCAACACGAACCCTGTTGCTACTGCTACTTCCTCGGAAATTACTGCTCCGGTTGATACTTCTACAAATGTGAGGAGTATTCCAGTGGGAGTTGTCACTCGTAAACGTAAAGGAGAGATCGCTTCTTCTTCTGAGGGCGGCACGGCTTCTTCTAAGAAAGCTAGGGTTCCCAAACCAAAGAAGGCACCTCTTCGGACTTTCGCTAAATTGGAGAGGGTTCCGAGCATTGCCACTCGTGAACAGGTGTTGGATTTGTTCACTTCAATCGGTGTTTTTCAAAAGAACATGGTGTTCCAAATTCCGACTAGAGATGAAAGAGCGTGCTATCCTCCTCCGGGTATGTTGACAGTCTATTTTGCTCAAGTAAGGTATGGGTGGCGTTCATTCATGTCCCCTTTCTGTTGTGAGGTTTTTAAAACTTGCAACATTAGCCCGAGTCAATTGGTTCCGAACGGGTTTGCTGCCCTCTGCATTTATGTTTTTTGGTGTCAATTGAACGGGTTGGAGTGTAGAGTAGATCACTTTCTTTCAATCTTTGATGTGGGGGTGTCACCCCGGGGATATCCTTTTTATAACGTTCGTCATCGGGACAACTCGGGGGATTCCACGAAAAGGATCCTGGGGGCAGCCATTACTTCGCACAGTGTTTGGAAAAACATGTATTTTTTTGTGAGGCCTGCACAAGGTAGATGGGATATGCCCTTTGACTGGAGAGAGGGCACAACTCCAGTGTATACATTGGACCCGGAGATAGTTTTATCTCCCGTGATTTCTCAACATAAGCTGATGGAATCGGAGGATTTTACCATGTTGTTTGAGACGTCTGGTCTTCATCATGTGGTGTTTACCGATGATGCTGTGGAGAAGCCTTTGTCCCTGTCTCCCGAGGCCAAAAATCTTTTTCGTGAGTTTCTTATCTTCTCCCTTTATTTCCTTTCTGGGCATAATAATAAGTTGTACTTATGTATTCTAACTTTGGGGTGATGCAGAAGAGGTTATGGCCAATTATTACTTGTCGGGTCCAATTGATCCTACTCCGAGTGGTGTTTCTGATGTGCCAGAGGAGGGCGATCACGAAGAGGATGAGGTTAATGCTCCCGGGAGCAAGTACGCAGCTCCGGAGGTGGGGGGAGTTCACGAGGATCACTCTCCACTGTGTATAGACATGTTAGGGGTTATTAGAAGTGTTGTTCCTCTACGCCAGGTAGCTCCTTCTTCTTCTTGGGCTTTAGTGCCAGTTTCTAAGTCTAGTACAGGAGATGTACTTGCTTCTGGATCCGACATAGGGAGTTCTCCGAGGGCATCTGAAGAAGGGGTGTTTCCGAGAGCGGTTGAGGGAGAATCTATTCAGAAGACCATGGAAGTGGTGGATTTATCTTCCGATGATCCTTCTCCTGCTTCTACTGAGCCTACGTCTTCAGAAGTTCCTCGTGGTGAATTTTTACGAGTTCTTAGTAAAATTTCTCACATTTTCACTGTAGACTTTCTTCATGTACTGATGCTTTCCTTTTTGATACAGTGGCCGTAGACAAAGGTAAGGCTCCGATGGTAGAAGGGCCCTCTTTATATGGTAAGTGTCCCTTACCTGTTCTTCTTCTATTAATAATTTTTTCTAGTTTCATTCTCTTCCTTACCTTCAATGATTATCTTTGTTAGAAGAAGAGTTTCTGGCCCAGTTCAATATTCCCGAGCAGGAGACCTCACGAGGGGATTCCGAGGATATTCAAGGGGAATTTGACCCTTCCTCTGAGGATAGAGAGGTGAAGGAGGGGATCTTGAATTCCCTCATGGGGGAGACTGGTCCATCTATAGCAGTTGGCGGTTCTCGGGCCGTGTTCACAAATTCAGAAGTGATGACTCCAGTACCCGGAGCTGCTCTTCCGGGGAGTCGTATTCCAGTATCCTCCTCTGTTCCAGTGACTCTCTCTCCGAGAGGTCATACTTTCCAGGCGGCCGTTCCTCCTGGTGGACCTGCAGGGCAATTCTCATCTCTGACAGTGGGGGAAGCTTACCAGGATATTCTCCAGTTTTTTGCTTCCTCCAGTTCAACACCCGCTGAGGGGTATCAATTTCTGTACACCAGCCTTAACTGGTTGGGACTCATGGTAAGTTTCTTCATACTAGTCTTTTCGGGATTATAAAATGCATTTGTGTTAACTTTTTCTTATTGACTTTTTCGTAGATTGGAAAGACTCGGGAGGCGGTCACTGCCGTGGAAGAACGCGGTCGAAAGGACATAGAGGAGGTGGAAGTACTCCGAGCGCAATTGGCACCTCTCTTGGTTCGAGACAAAGAGATTCAGACTAGAGAGGACATTCTCCACACCAAGATTTCTGACTATGAGTTCATTCTTAAAGAAGCAGAGAAGGCGAAAGAGGGTTTGCAATATAACTTGAGCGCTGCCGAGTCCGCTTACAAGAAGATGGAGGCCTCCGAGAAGGCGGCAACGGCTAAAATAGCTCTTCTGGAAAAGGAAAGGGAGGAGTCCGAGAGGGTTTTCACCGCTCGTATCGCTGCTCTTGAGAAGGAAGTGGCAGAAGGTGGTGAAAGGGAAAGGAGTCTCCAAGAGACACTGGGCCAAGTTACTGACAGAGCTGAATCAGCCGAGGGGAAGTTATCAAACTTTCTTTCTCCTGAGGAGGTGCAGGCTAAGGTTGATGCTGCAGTTCAACTCGCTCAGCAAGAAATATCAAGGCAGCACTCAGAAGTTTCCGAGACGCCTTCTCACGAGCTCTTGACAGGCCACCTTTTATGGGGTTACTTGGAGTGTGCCAGATTGGCCAAGTCTTTGATAAGGTCGGACGTTGACTTTTCAAAGTCTTTCGACCTTCGCAAATTGAAGAAGCCAACTCCCGATGACTGTCGTTACTTTGTGGGGAGATTTGGGGGCTTTCTATCTCCTCGGGATTCTCCTGCACTGTCCCCGATACGTTCTGCCAGTAGCCCGAGTCCGAGGGCTAGCGGTTCCGGGGGGGTATTTTCTCCGATTTCTCGCCTTGCTCCGCTGGGTACTTCTGCCGAGGAGACAACCTCCTTCCCCCCTTCTACCACGGGGGCTTAGTCTTGCTCTTTTTATTTCTTGTTTTTAAATAAATGTTCTTTGTACTTATTACCCTTTCCGAGGGCTCTTCGGCTTAAATGAATAAATATTTTGTCCCATCTTTCCTTCTCTACTTTTTGTTTTTATTGTTAAGATCCAATTAAAGTGGATAATGATAAACCTTATAAGGTTGCTGACTAAGTATATCTCTTAAGTAGGAGGTGTTGCTTTGCATGGTTAAGTAAGGTACGTGTCATTTTTAATTAAGAAAATTTTCAACACGTGTCCCTTACTTTATAAAATTCGAACCTAACCTTCTTCTCTTAATCAAGGAATAAGGAGTATATATGCACTTAGGAACTTTACCAGCAATGCACTTATCTCTAACCTTATAATCATAGCTAGTCTTTGATCTTCTTTAAAGTTTGCCAATAATTTTGAGCAAGAGGATAATACTTACCTGACAAGATGATGCCCTCTTATTATAGAAGAAGCGGTTCAGTTTCATCTTGTGGTTCCTCCAGGGATACCACTCGGAGTCCTTCTGGACCATCAAGGGTTCCTCCTATTTCTCGTGAAATTTTTTCTCCGAGGGATAATTTATCCGAAAACCAGGCGACATTTGGTATTAGTTCCTCTTTGGGAGTATCTCGTAGGCTTCCATCTACAAATTCACGTAGAGTCAATCATATCAGGGAGATATTTATGGGCAGGGAGCCATACCCTTTGGCAGATGAGTCTTCGGAGTTTGATTTGATCCCTCTTAATCCGTCCAGATTGATAGGTAGAGGACGTATAGGATCCACTACGAGTACGGAGTGTGAGAACTCGGTAAGATCTCTTTTCACTGGTTATAACCTGGATTTCGAAGAATATGACGTAATAGTGCCTTCCTCGGGCCAGAGAGCTTATGCACCGCCTTCGGGTTATCTGACTGTTTATAGCGAACAGATGCGTTGTGGGTTACGAATGTTTTTCCATCCCTTTTTCCAAATACTCTTTCGGTATTGGCAGGTATGTCCGAGTCAGTTAACACCAAGTTCATATAGTCAGTTGGTGGGATATGCTTACGCTGCGAGCTTTTAAACCTTCCAATGTCCCCTTATCGGGTGGGAACAATATTTACCCTTCGACATTGTTCAGAGGGGACTCCCTTTTTTAGCTTGACCTATCGGGACAAGGAAAATACCTTCACTCGTGTATCCAGTATCCACTCTGGTAGAGGGGATTGGAGGTGGAGATTTTTCTTTGTCCATCCGAGAGGTCAATCAGCCAGATCATGGGGGGTGCCCATCCGATGGGGTCTGGGCTATATTGCTCCCAATATTGAAACGCAAGGCCAGGTGAGGGAGGTATTACTTCACTCGGGACTTTTTTCTGGTTCCTATGACATGTCCGGGCTGTTGGATTTCCCTGAGGCCATGATTTTGGCGGGTTTGCAAGAGGGGGCTGAGGGGTGTACCCCTACTTCTCGTCCTCTTCACAGTAACTTTTATTTTCGTAAGTTTTACTGATCATTCTTTAACTTGTAAATTTTCTGGGTGCCCTCGGATTGTTTGCATACTGATATTTTTTACAGGCGCAGAAATGGGAGCGTTTTCTCTTGGGTCTTCCGATGACGTTTTTCTGGGATGGGCTTTGCACAGTGGTTCCAGATTGTTAGAAGTTGATGGTTCTGATTCCCTCATAAATGAGGTAATAGTTGATATTTCTTCAGAGGAGGAGGGACGGGAGGCATCGCCTATAGCAGCCCCCCCAGTAACTTTATAACTCCTCTCGGAGGGTTGGATCCGATAGCAGATTCTTCCCCAGCAGACTCCCACATAATTCCTGTGGTGTCACAACCTATTCCCCGCACTTCTGCCGAGGTGAATGCGCTAGAGGAGTATCTTCTCTCTCCCCGTGCGGAGGGCTTGTCGCCCCTTGAGGGTGTCCCTGATCGTGTTTCCGCACCGCTACCCGAGGGAGATCTTTTCCGCCCGAGGACGGTCAGGATGTTTCTCCCCTCGGATCAGCTGTAGGGTTCTGTCGAAATTTTCTTAGTGGCTTGCTGAACGTGACTGATTGCGGGTTGATAAAAACCCTTCCAGTGTCTGTTCTCCAGAACTTAGCTTGCAAAAATCTGTGTGAGGTATTTTACTTATTTTATTTATTCCGTTTGCTACTAACCTGTCATCAATGTCTGATGGAGCTTGCTTCGTTTTTTGAGCAGATCTATATGGTATTAGATGCCCTCGGATCTTATGGAAGCTCTTCTTCTGACCCGGGTTTAGTATACCGCCGTCGGGACGAGTTGGAGCAAGGTCTCTTAGAAGCTCAAGGGGAGATAACCCGTTTGAAGGAAGTTCACGAGTCCGCTCAGGAGACTCACATCAATATGTTACAATCCGAGAAGGATAAGGCGTGGGAAGTGGAGCGCCAGTTAGTGCTTGAAAGAGCACATGTACTAAATTTAGAAAGGAGAATTGAGGAATTACGTGGCCTCATGCGGTCCTCGAAGGAGCAATTAGTGCAGGCTACGATGGAAAGAGATGCTTTGAATCAGCAACTCCTAGGGATAACCCATACTCATGCGGTAGCAGTGGTTATGGCTCAAGTCTAGGCCGTGTTGGAAGTGGTGGGTCCATCCAACCTTCGTGAATCTCTTCAGAGGGAGATGTGTGATTTAGTGCATATAGGCTATCAGTTGTGCCAAGATGTTGTACAAGCTTTGCCAGAGTTTCCCTCGGGTTTGCTCCTTCCAGAACTTAACATTCGTCAGATCTTCGAGGGGTTCCCTTCTTCACCCGTTAGGGATTCTGTAGTTCCGACTGTGTTTATTGACGACCCAGTCTCTCTTTCCGAGGAGCAGCGCCGACGACTTATCCGAGAAGGAAAACGTCCCATGAGAGGGGCTTAGCTTCTACAGTTTAATTCATACTACGAGGGGCTTTTTTGTTAGGTTGCTAAGATGACTCATATGTAGAGTTATCCTTTTGTTAACAACTATCTTTTGTAATAAGACCCTTCATATATGAATAACTTTTCTTATTCAAGCATAACTATTATATTAAGCATAATACTTTCTAAGGTTGAATGAGTTCCAAGTGTTGTGAAGTACTGCCCCCTCGGAATTGGTCAAAAGATAGGTTGCGGGTCCCACAATTTTCGCTATTTTATAGGGCCCTTCCCACCGAGGATCCAACTTGCCCACATTCTTGGAAGCCCCCACCCGTTTCATTACCAAATCTCCAACCTGAAAATTTCGGGGTTTTACCTTGTTATTATAGTATCGTGACATTCGAGCCTTGTATTCTTCCACTTGGAGGGCCACTCGGGTTCTCTTTTCTTCAAGAAGGTCAAGGGCGAGGGCCAGATTTGAGCCATTGGCCACTTCCTCGTATTCCCTGACTCGCCAACTTTCTATGGAGACCTCCGAGGGCAAGATGGCTTCACATCCGTAGGATAAACTGAAAGGAGTTTCACCCGTAGCGACACTCTGCGTGGTCCGATAGGCCCATAGTATCCCGGGTACTTCCTCTACCCACTTAGCTTTGTGCCAATCGAGTCGAGCCTTCATGTTTTTCAAAAGGGTTCTGTTGGTCCTTTCTACTTGACCGTTTGCTTGAGGATATCCCACCGAAGCAAAGCGATGTTTTATTTCCCAATGATCGCACCATTTTTGTAATCCTTGATCTGTAAATTGCAGACCGTTATCGCTTACCAGGCTCCGAGGGACACCAAAGCGACAAATGATACTTCTCCAAAGAAAATTGATAACAGCCCCTGCGGTTACCCTAGCTAGGGGTTCCGCTTCCACCCATTTGGTGAAATAGTCAACGGCTACTAACAAAAATTTCTTTTGACCTGCATTAGGGATGAGGGGTCCGAGTATATCAATGCCCCATTTGGAGAATGGGCAAGGGGTGAGATGGGGTTCCCAAGGAGTTGCGGGTTGATGGACCCGAGGGGCGTAAGCTTGGCACGGTTTACACCTTTCGGCATGGCTTTTGCTGTCTTTAGCCATCGTGGGCCAGTAGTAGCCCTGTCGAATTAAGCGTCCGACCATGCTTTCGCCACTAGTATGACTTCCACATACCCCCTCGTGAGTTTCTGCTAAAGCGAGTTGAGCCTCCTCTTCATTAAGGCATCGAGCATGGGGACACGAGTACGTTCTCCGGAAAAGTATCCCATCTTTGAGAAAGTATCGAAGAGTTTTTTCTGAACATCATTCGCTGAATATTCTTGTCAGAGGAGTATCCCTCGGGATTCTGTAAATAAGACTTGATTGGAGTTACCCAGCTGGATAAGGGATCTGAGATGGTATTCACCTCTCTGCCTTCACTTTTTTCAGACTCGTTGACATGAAGTAGAGTAATCCTCCGAGTGTGTACGGCGGCTGTCTGAGTGGCCATTTTGGATAAAGCGTCCGCCTCTTGGTTTTCTTTTCGTGGAATTTGAACTATATCATACTCTTCAAACCATTCGGACCTTTGACGAACAACTCGGAGGTACTCTTGCATTCTTTCTTCTTTTGCTTCATATGATCCCTTGACTTGCTGAACAATCAATTGAGAATCACTATGAAGGAGTATTTTCTTCATTCCCCCTTCCTTTGCTAGTCTCATACCAATAAGGAGAGCTTCATACTCGGCTTCATTGTTGGAGAGGGGGTAATCTATTCTGATTGCGAAATGGAGCCTTTCTTCCTCTCCTTCTTGATTCACAAATACAATTCCTACTCCCCCATGCGTACTCACCAAGGATCCATCTACATATGCATGTCATAGCGGTTCCTGTTCCTCTAATACGATGCCCGTAAGTTCCATTACAAAGTCTGCTAGGACTTGTGCCTTGATGGATGGTCTCGGAGCATAGGAAATATCATACTCGGTGAGCTCCACAGCCCACTTTATTAACCTCCCTGACGATTCAGGCTTATTAAGAATTGCCCTTAGGGGGTGCTTTGTTAGCACTGTAATCGGGTGGGATAGAAAGTAGGGGCGTAGCTTTCGGGCTGTAGTAACCAGCGCTAAGACAAGTTTTTCAGTTAGGGTATATCTGGTCTCAGCTCCAAGGAGGGTTTTGCTGACGTAATATATCGGACGATGTTCTCCGTCTTGTTCTTTGACTAAAACAGTGCTAATAGCTTCTTCTCCAACCGACAGATACAGAAATAACTCTTCTTGAGGTAAAGGTTTTACCAATAAGGGTGGTTTTAACATGTACCTTTTCAGTTCTTCAAGGGATTCTTCGCATTGGGGGGTCCACTGAAATTCCTTGATGTTTCGAAGTATCTTGAAGAAGGGAAGTCCCTTTTCTGCGGACTTGGAGACAAACCGACTCAACGAGGCCATTCTACCAGTTAACTTTTGAACATCCTTCACTGTCTTCGGGGTGGGTAATCCCATGATGGCCTCTGCTTTCTCAGGATTTACTTCTATCCCCTTCTCCGTAACCATAAATCCCAAAAATTTTCCCCCTCGGATACCAAAAGAACACTTCCTAGGGTTGATTTTCATGCCAAAATTGTTCATGATGACCAATGCCTTCTGTAGGTCCTCGGGATGCTCTTCGGCGGTATTACTTTTAACTACAGTATCATCCACGTAAACCTCTACTGATTTTCCAATAAGTCATGCGAACATAAGACTTACTAACCTTTGATAAGTAGCTCCGGCATTCTTCAGCCCGAAGGGCATGACTAGATAGCAAAAGGTGCCCGCATCTGTAATGAAGCTAGTTTTATCTTGGTCAACCGCTGCCATCGGGATTTGGTTGTATCCTTGATCTCCGTCTAGAGTCGATAACAACGCACATCCCGCGGTAGAATCCACTAGCTGATCTATGCTCGGGAAAGGATAACAATCCTTTGGGCATGCATCATCGAGGTTAGTAAAGTCAACACACATTCGCCATCTCCCTCCATGTTTGGGAACTAACACAACATTAGCTAACCATTCTGGGTAGATGACCTCTCGAATTTGTTTCAAATTGAGAAGGCGTTGTATTTCCGAGCGGATGATCTTATTACGTTCGGATCCCATTTTCCTTTTCTTCTGCTGAACAGGTTTAGCCTCGGGCTTCACATTAAGGAAGTGTTGGCATATTTTGCTGCTGATTCGCTCGGGTGGTCCTCCTTCCCATGCAAAGAGGTGGTGGAATTGTTTGAGGAGAGAAATTAGTTGATCTTCTATTGCTGGGATCATGTGAGTGCCCATTTTGATCACCTTCTCGGGGCTTCCTTCTACTAATTCCACCATCTTTAACTCTTCCACATGTTGGACTCGTGTTTCCTCAGTTTTGCATTTTTTGTTATTTCCGAGTGATGACCCGTCCTCTTCCGAGGGAATGGCATTCATGCAACATTCTCTAGCTTTGGATTGACTTCCCCGGACTTCTCCAATTCCTGAAGAAGTGGGGAATTTCACTTTGAGATGCAAAGTAGAGGGAATAGCTTCAAAGGCTCGAATGGATGGTCTTCCGTAGATGACATTGTATGCCCGTGAAGAAGCTTCCACTACCCAAAACCTAATAGGTTCTGTCCTTCGAAGAGCTCCCTTTCCCCATGACATCGAAAGAGTTACAGTTCCAAGGGTCTGGCAGGCTTCACCGGAGAATCCTACCAAGGGGACTTCAGCAGTTTCTAAATTTTCTGGTTTCAACCCCATAGCAAGATAAGTAGGTAAGAAGAGTACGTCCACAGAGCTGGCCGTGTCTATAAGGATCCGTTGGATTTCATACCCGTAGATGACGGCAGAAATAACCAATGGGTCTTCGTGTGGGTATAGTATGTCTGCGAGATCTTCGTGTCCGAAGGTAATGCTAGGTAGCTTTGATCCTTGGACAAGGCAGACAGGTAATCCTTGCTCTGCTCGTCGAGCTTCTTTCAGATATTTCTTCTTTTTACCTTGAGGTATCATGGAAATTTCACCTCCTTCAATCATGTTAATAGTTTTCCCTGTAGGGGGATTGTTTTTATAAGAGTCAGGTGGAGGAGGCAGACTCCTATACCCTGTCGTCTTCTCTCGTGAACTTTGCCGACGATCTTTGGTTCGCTCTTGAGACCGTATGCGTCCAACTGTCCCCTCTCGTGACTTCCGGATAGGCGTCATTTCTTCCTCTTCTCGTTCCTCCTCCTCTCTTCGGGACCTCTTCCAAACATTTGCCTTAGGTTCCTCAAGATTATTTTCCTTGAGGTAATTCTTCAAGTATCCTATCTCTAAGAGACGAAGCACTTCTCTACGAAGAGTAGTACACTCTTCCGTAGTGTGCCCGTAAGTTTTATGGTACTTACAATATTTTCGAGTGTCTTTATCTTGGTTAGAAGATTTAGCCAGCCTGGGCCAGTGCAGCTCGTTGCTGCCTCTCATTATATTGAGTACTTCCGGAGGAGTAACAGTCATCGGAGGTAAGTGTACGGGTCGGAGGAATTTCTTAACCACTCCGCCCTCATCCTTGCGCTGAGGAGGTTTTCCTTCCTTATTCTTTTCTTTGGTCTTTGCCTCCTTCTCAGCGCGCTCTAGATGTTCATTATCCTCCTTCTCCATTTGCTTTTTTGTTCCCTCGGCCTCCTCCATCAATATGTGGACTTCCGCTTTTTGCATAAGCTCATTCATGTCCGTGATACGATCTCCCATAAGGTATCTAAAGAAGTCCCCCGTTCGGAGTCCTTGAGTTAATATGTCCGCCATGATGGTCGGGCTAACGTTGGGAACATCTAGCGCTTCATCCATGAAGCGCTTTATATACTCTCGTAAGGGTTCATCCTTTTTCTGCTTAATAGTGAAAAGATGTGTGGCGGATTTGGGGTACCTTCTATTGCAGGCGAATTGTCGTACGAACAAATGAGCTAATCGGTCAAAACTCGTAATGGAACAAGGTGGAAGGTGAGTGAACCATGCTTGGGCCCGCCCTCCGAGGGTAACAGGAAATACGCGGCATAACACATGATCATGGGCGGAAGATAGGTCCATTCTGGACAAATATTGATGGATGTGATCCTGAGGATCCCTTCCATCAGCTTCTCCAGTATATAACGGGATATTGATGGGCCGCATTCCCGAGGGGATAGATGCTAAAGCAATTTCAGGTATGAAAGGTGAGGCCTTGAATGTGGGATCTTCCTCAGGGGCCATGGTCCTCTTGAGGTCTCCCAATTCTTTTCGTAAATCATCCACCATCCCCCACAGGGAATGTTCAACCTCTCCCCGATACTCCGAGGGGCAAGAAATTTCTCCCCGACCCCTCTCGGGAGTTCTTTCATAACTTACATACCTTCGGGGCATTTGTCGGGGTTCCTGTTGCCAAGGAATTGAATTTGGGTTCCATGCCGTTCGAGGGGTGTTTCCTTCCGAAGGGAAATTCCTGTCCTCGAGGGGTACAGAGGACATGTTTCCGAGATGTTCACCCCTCTGGGGTATTCGGGTAGCATCTATAAGTCTTTCATAGACAAATCGGGGAATATTAATAAAATCTCTTGTACCTGATTCATAATTGGACAAGGTTTCTTCCGAGTCGCTGTAAGGAGTTGGAAAGTTTTTGCTCTCGAAAAGATCATCCATCCTAGTCGACATCTGCTGAATGTTCTCGAAGACAGATATTATGGCGTTCCCGCAGACGGCGCCACTTTGTTAACGGGTTTGGAATTATTCAATATTTAACGGAAGATATTTATTTTGGGTTGGAACGCTCTGTCCGTAATTCAGAAACAACAATAGATGTATATGATAACAAAAATTGCAAGAATATTCCCTTCCTTTATTACTGAACTTTTCCTCCTCATTTCCCTGTATATCTGAGTATCAGGTTGAATTAAGTTAAGATAAGTTATCTTTCTTCCACTGATCACCTCCCTTTATATAGACTTTGGTAGGGGCAGGTGTCATTGTGCATGTGTTTTGGTAAAGACAGGTGTCGTTACATTGATACAGGTGTATAAATTAGGATAAGATTTTATCTCTTATCTACTAGGCGCTGACTAGATTGATCTTTGTGTCTTCTGATAGCTCCGAGGACCTCTGATGTATGGTTGTTTTGATAGGGCTATTCTTCCGAGGGGCTAGACCTTTGTTGACGCATAATGAGAATGCTCGCATGAAAATAAGAACTGCTGTATATGCTTTCCGAGGGGTTTTACTTCTCTTTCTTGACTCGGATTCATTCTTCCATGATCTGGGGCGATTTCCGAGTACATAATGCGATAACGTAATAGGGTTTCTGATGGCATAATGTGATCTTCACGGGTTTGAGTTGATCTTCGAGGGCTGCATTTGGTTTCCGAGGGCTGTATTCGATTTCCGAGGGCTGTATTTGCTCTGTTTGAAGTGAGATTTTTCTATCTGAGTTCTCGGAATATATTTATTGGGCGCTCTATTATTCATGTCTTGTTTTTCTCCGAAAATGGGTCCTCGGAATATAGTCCGAGTGTAATTTCTTCGAGGAGTGTTCAACAAGGAAGTTTTCTTGTAAGTTCATGGGACTTGAGGTCCATTGTGGTCCCTCTTGGCGCATTGGTGGATATCGGAGTCGCGCGGATCCATCGGGGTTTGCTCTTTTTCCGATGCCGCGTTGATATCTGTTTTTCACTCACCATTTGACTTTCCAAGGGACGCTTATATTCCTCCTCGTGTGCTCTTCTAAACCTTTTTAGGTCAGTGACCGAAAGGTGGGGCAATCCTCCGAGGGGTACTCTTTATTAAGAGTAGGTACATCTCATCGGAAGTATTCGTGACAATAGTATTGTCCATGTATTGTTTTTTCCGAGTAAGAGTAATCTTCTTTATTTTATTTTTAGAGTTAACATTAATTAATACTAATAACGAGAAATATATTAGTAATAACCTTTAGTTGGCCCAATTAAGAGAACTTTTAAGATTTATTATTAATAGTTAACTAGTTTTGAATTATTTTTAAGTATTTTAATAAACAAAAAAATCGGAATATTACAAATATTAGTAATCTACTAACACTACAAGAATCACATCTGGTAGAATGCGATACTTAGAATGCACATTATTGTAAGTTTTATAGTTTAGAAAGATCAGCATTCTAAAACTTAGACCGCAAAACATCGCATTCTAAGTTGTGATTCATCTAAGAATTTATTATTATAAAGAAAGACATTTTTGTCTCAGAAAATGGCATGTTGTTGTTGGACCAAAACTTCTCACTCCCTAACTTTTATATATATATATATATGAAACTCCATTTTTCCAACTTGAAAATCACGCGGTTTGGACTTTTTTTTTGATTGGTAGTGTTTTGAACTTATCACGTTCGAAGTTTTTGAACTTATCGAATTCAAATAATATTAAACTTATCAAATTGAAAAAATAAACCGCATACCCACTTCCCACACTCCCCTATCTATTCCGTTATTGATTAGGGTTTCGAAATTTGGGGCTTTTAGGAATTATGATTCAATTCGGGGCTTAATTTTATGAATTAGGGTGGAATCTGGGTTTGAATTGGAGTGTTTGATGCAATAATAACTTTGTTTTAGAGTGTAAATATAGATATCCTAACCTTTAAGGGTAAAAAGTCTAAATTATAAAAGTTAGTTTATGTTAGTATGTGATTTAGGACTTGTTAAGGGTATAAAATGAGATATTTGAAACTTAGTTAGGGTGTATGAAGCAATATTTGCTCTGTTTTGGGTAAAAGAATAGATTTACAAAACTTTAGGGGAAAAAGGTGTAATTTTGGAAAGTTAGTTCGTGCCAATATGTAATGTTGGACTTTTTTAAGGTGTGTGATGCAATACTTGATTTCGTTTAGGATAAAACAGAAAATTTTGATATTTTAGGGATAAAATATGAATTTAGAAAGTTAGTTAGGGCAATACGTTGTTTTTCACTAGTTAGAGGTTGTAATGAGTATTTGAAACTTTTTAAGGCAAAAATACGATATTTATAATGCAAATGTATTATTTTAAATTTGGTGGAGAATACATTATAATTTTAAATATTTAATTAGTTCGTTATTTTATAATATAGTTTTTTTTAATATTTATAGTTGTTAATTAAAATATATAATTACAAATATGTGAGGTTCTTCTAGATCGTCGGAGCAGCCTAGACCTGCGGCTCGTTGACAAGGTACGAGCTCCACGACTATGTCATACACAGGCCTCCCGTCGATGACTACACCCGTCCATGCCTTATTTACTGAGTTGCTACGGTTGGAAGTAGGTTTTTTGCACTACTATACACTGGTAATCCCTTTAAGAGCACAACCGATGCAGTGGGATGACACTCAGATTCCTGCGACATACGGTCAGAACCAGATACCGTTTATCATCCCGACCATGCAGTACGTGCCGTATTTCATTGGGATGGCGTCTTACTCAATATTCAACCTCTGCGGCACAGGGTTCAATGCCATCGACGAGCATTATGTGTCAACCTTCTGCTCAGGGACACAATATTTTAGAGACTCGTGCAACCGATGTTCTGACACACGAGTATTTGGCGTCAACTATGGTGGAGTGTTATCTTGCTGCCACATTCTCCCAAGGGTCCCACACAACTAGAGGTACGAAGGATGACGAGTTTGAGGAGGACGAGGCGGAGACGGCGGGGAGCTGGTACGATGACCAGATATAGATAACTTCCTTGTCGATCGTACCAGTGGTCGAGGCGAAGGTCGTGGTCTACAACCTTAGAAGGATGCTAATAAGATATGGATCACATTTGCGAGGAAAGGGACGTTCTGGCCAAGGGGAATGGTCGCGACTGTCGCGGTCAACTTGAAGCACGTGATGAATGAGCCTCGATTTTCGCTGAGGGATGTTATAGTGGACGAGAAAGAAGAGGCGTTGAATAAACTTAAGGTATAACTTATTTATTCACATGTTTATTAAAAATATTATTAATTTATAGATAATTACTAATTTTTGGAAATTTGTCTATGAGGTACCTTTTAGAGGGACTCCTCCATCGAAGAAAAGGTTATAAGGTGTATGAGGTGCCATTATAAGGTGTCTGAGGTGCCATTCATGGGCGATGAGGAAGGCAAAAGAGTGGTGGTTGTCGGTGTGCGAAGACCCTTTGCATGCGCATGCTAACTCGATGTTGCATGCGCATGCTAACTCGATGTGGGTCCCGAAGGAATAGATGAAGAGGTACGTTGCATTTTGGTTGAGCCCAAAACATAAGAAGCGATCGAAGCAATCTCGCTTGAAAGGCTCAAATTGAAGGTCCCCACATTCTTGATAATTAAGTAGTTAATTTATTACTTATATAATTTGATACGTGTAGGATAGATATGTTGAGGGCATGACTATGCTAATGGAGGGAAGCCCATCGAGGCATGGGATCCATTTGAGCCCGCCGCGTGAATGGAGGCTGTCGGGAAGCCGATGAAGGGCATGTGGCCAGGTGTTGGGCAGCATGGTGATCCCGAATATATTGGAGTAAATCCCCACAAGTACCAGCGTGCGTGTAGCGCACCTCTACTGAACCCTGAGCAAAAGGCTGAGATCACTTGGCTAAAAGCGAGGAACGACAAGCTTGAAGCAAGAATGGCAGCGAAAAACGTTGAAATTGAGGAGAGGATAACAACTCAAAAGGCAGAAAACGGAAAACAAGTCATCCAATTAGTATGCTTATGGCGCAACAATGCTTAGCGAATCTGTTTCATACTAACGCGTCTGGGGGATGGGGTCTAGTGGGCACGGTGGAGGGGGATTATAGTAGTTGTTGTTCATTTTTATCTTTTTTATTAGAACATTGAACAACTTTAATATATGGTTTTTCATCCAGTATTAATGAAAGCATTCGTAACTTTGTTTTTGATGAAATTGATCGAAATACACCTAATCAACATAATAATATTTCTTGTAAAAAAAAGGATGCAGAGCTGCTTTGTAATTTTCGATTAATTATAATTTTTTCCCTTAAAATTTGTTTACGATCTTTCGTAATATTGTTTTTTATGAAACTCAGCGACACACTTATTTAACAAGATAAAGTTTTGGTCCAAAAAAATGGATCCAGAGTTGTTTTGTAACTTTTGATTAATTGCATTCTTCTCCCTAAACTTTGTTTACGGTCTTTTAGAACTTTGTTTTTGATGAAACTGATCGAGATACACCTAATTAACATAATAAAGTTTCTCATTGAAAAAAAAAAAGGATTCAGAGTTGTTTTGTAACTTTTGATTAATTGAGTTGGGTTTATGAAACATATCTAAAACTGAGAAATTGTCTTTTTCGACTTTTACTCACACCTGAGCCGAACATTACAAGTCGAGTAAAGTCCTAAAATATCCTCAACACAAGGAATTCACATGCATGGAGAATAACAAGATAGGTTCAAAACAGTTAAAGTAGCTATATGTGAAACTTTATGATTTCATGAATTCTTAATGAGAGTCATATATTCTATACTTATGTAAACCAAAGCACACCAGAAGGCACAGTATAATTCTACATGAAGACAACTTTATTAACCTTGGTGAGCGATGATATACTTATATGATTCTATGTATTCCATTTTCCAAGCATATGTGTCACTATGAGACTAAATATTATTAACTTGTGTATGCTGCCATCATTAAAACTTGATTTTTTTTGTTTAAATTTTGGCTCGAGGACATGCAATGGGTTGAGTTTGTGAGTATTTGATGAGTGTTTATTTATCGTGATTTGAGTTTTTTTTTTTTTTAGACTTTTGATTCTTCCTTGTAGCATTTTTATAGATTTTGGCCTTATTTTTTATTTTAAAGTTTTGAGTCGAGTTGGAGCAAAATAAGACATATTAAAAATAACAAAATTGCACAAAAGAAAAATAGGAGCAAATGGTTGCCAAAAAAAGAAAATGTACAACACAATAAAATTTATTACTACCATAAGATGAGTTTTTTATTTTGTTTAAAAATCTTAAAACATTTATATTTATGTTGTTATCCCCATAAATAGCATTATTTTTGGCGGTCATTTTTTTACTTGTTAGGTCTCCGGTCAGAGTCTCCGGCGGCCGAGTTGAACAAAATGGGAAGAGAATCCGTCCCTGACCCAGACCCAGAAAATCCAACGGCGGAGAAGCCTCATAAAATGGCGGTGGTGGATTTAGGCGACGGCAGCCAAGTCTTACACATGCCCAAGTTCATTCCCTACAAAGATTCATGGAACTATTTCGATTACCTCAACAATAACATCCCTTGGATCCGACCCACTGTCCGCGTATTCGCGCGCTCCCATGTTCAGGTACTGAATTAATTTCGTATTTAGGCATAATTGTTTGCTGGGGTATGCAACCGTTGTACGATGAGCTGGTACAATGAGTTTTTTATTTCTTCGGGCGGGGATGGGGTTATGGTTGGTTATTTCCTTTAATTAAGGAATTTGTTTTGATTCTGGATCATTGGTTGCACCACGTAAGCGGTTTTATAATTCCTCTCTAACAGCCTAGGGATACGTGTTACATTGCTAGTGAAGGGCTGCAGCAAGTAGGTTACAGCAATTATAAGCCTCATGCTTATTCCTGGGATGATTTTCCACCCCTCAAACAGATTTTGGATCTGGTTAGTGCTCTTTCGATCTTATAAATGTCGTTTTTATGATTTGGTCCGTGATTTATGTATGTGACTTGTGATTGCTCTGTAGGTACACAAAGCTATTCCTGGAAGCAGTTTCAATAGCTTGTTGTTAAACAGGTATAAAGGAGGTAATGATTGTGTTGGTTGGCACTCTGATGATGACAAACTTTATGGACCAATTCCTCAGATTGCTTCGGTTACCTTTGGGTGCGAACGGGATTTTCTCTTGAAAAAGAAACCTCGTAAAACAGGTACAGGCGCTAATCTTGTCTGTTGTCAAGTTATGTAGTGAAAGAGGTATCGTGTACATGCTTTGTACAAACTTGAATGCAAGAATATTATCTGTTAGTTGTCCTCGCGAATATGTCCCCAAGAACATTATCTTTGCTGTGTGGATAACATTGAAAACTCATGATTCTATAGTTGGAGCTTCGTCGTTGACATGTATAATGTATCTCTTGATTGAAAGAAGTCGGGTTCGGAAAACATCCTGTCAAAATGTGTGCAAGATGTGAACACGCATCAAAGGGCGTGAACAAATGCTAGTTGCTTATAGTGTAATGTATTCATAAAGAGCTGTTGGTGAGTATCTGATGAGTAGTATTAAAAGACTCGGCCCAAAGCTGAATACTCATGCTTTGCTAATAGGGTTTAGTGTTGCCTTTTGTCAAAAACGTCAAAGCTGTACATTTCCTGGTTTCTTGTTGATTCTGAATCGTACTTGTTCCCTATAAGCACACAATAGAGATTTGTGTGCCTTCTGAATTGACCCCCTTTTTTTAGGTCTCGCTTCTGAATTAAACTTGTTCCCGTAAACATATACATGTGAATGTTAGAGATTGAGATTTGTGTGCTTGACTCTTAATAATTAAAAGAATACAAATTATTCTGATTTTTTGTGGCTCAGCATTTTAACGCTCAAACACTAGTGTATAACATAGAAAAGATGGGGGAATCAAGAGATATACATACTCTAGGGTCTGAGGAATAGATAACACTGAGGGCCAATTTCACGAAGTCAACAGATAATGATTATGGACAGTTATCACATTATCAGTAGTTCAGTTCTGTTCTGTAAAATGTGGGTGGGTATGTCTCTCAGCGTGGTACTGAATGTTCTTATCATCCGATTTGTGAGAGAACTAAATACTAATATATACCTCCACTGTTCTTGCACCCTGATTGGTCTATGTACTTTTATGTTAACTTGTAACCAAACTATCATTATTATTGGCTATTCATAGCTGTTTAATTATCTGTATGTGATCTTTCTCATTTACTTTGTTCATTTAGCTATGCAGATAACCCATGTTAGCAAAGACTTCAGCCCTATGAATCTGTTTGTTTATTCCCATCTCCACACTTAAAGAGTCAAGGAGCAATTATTATTTCATTCTGTTTGTATTCGCGTTTAATGTATTTGATTATTTATATATTTGCAGGTGCGTCATCTAGTAAACTTGAAGGTGAGCCTCCCACCAAGAGAGCAAAGAAGACCAACAATCTCGACCAACATACTTTCTTACTAAAGCATGGTTCTTTACTGGTAATGAGTGGTTATACACAACGGGATTGGCTCCACTCAGTGCCCAAACGTGTGAAAGCAGAATCGGCAAGAATCAATCTCACATTCAGACACATTCTGTCTTGACGCTTGTCAAAACCTTTTTGTTTACCTGACTTTTTCTGGGAGTCGGTTAATTTTGACTTGGTGATGGTCGTCAATATATAGAATTTTCAGTTGCCATAAGCCTGGTAACAATTGCTCGATCTGCTGATAAAAGGAGGCTATGCACTTTCCAAGTGTGTCACAGCAGTCAGGTTTCATTATCTGATGTGAGCATCACGAGCAAAAATGTTCCTGAGGAGCATAATTGGATATGGACATGGAGTTTTTGATGGTCTTGAACAGTGTGTGAATATGGTTTTTTTTGGATCAAAACTCTTGTTTTCGCATGACAAGACTGCTCTTCTGAGGATTATGATGAGGGAACGGGAGAGCAATTGTATTTGTCGAAGATTCTAACTTGTTTAAGAGAGGAGCGTCAGCCTGTTTTCTTTTCCCCTTTTACTAGCGTGAGGGCTATGTAATGCTGTCGACTTCTTGTTGTCATAGGAGAAGTTTAAATGTTTCTTGGATTAATCCAGGGTTATGAATCTTTGTGCAACCTATAGCTCCTTTTGTCTGAGCAGCTGAAATGAAGTCAAGTATGATGTGTCTAAAATTTCTTTTGCCTTTCCTTTATACTTGATCCAGTTCTATGCACTCCTCAGATGGTATATCACTATATTGTGTACCTATTAGTTTTGTTGGTTGTATGCTTGCTCACACTTTTAGATCAATTATTTTGATTATAAAATTTCTGTTAACATTACAGTC
This sequence comes from Linaria vulgaris, assembly GCA_948329865.1. Taxonomy (NCBI): domain Eukaryota; kingdom Viridiplantae; phylum Streptophyta; class Magnoliopsida; order Lamiales; family Plantaginaceae; genus Linaria; species Linaria vulgaris. The sequence goes on from OX415252.1 coordinate 81,249,847, forward strand.
CTAGTACACTTTGTTTTTCTTTTCTTTTTTTTCGAGTAAAATGCAAAAACATACCCTGTGTTATTTCGAATTGACAAAAACCTTCTTGTGTTATTTTTATTAGCAAAAATCATTTTTATTAGCAAAAATCCCATGGGTTATAAAGTCAAAGGAAAAAAAACCCTAAAGGCCAAAGTGCATTGCACGCGCCTCAAATGCGTGTGGACTTCAGGTTTTGGATCTTAAATTACAATTCTACCCTCATGCTAGTATTCTAATTTTATATAAAAACAAAAAGAAATAACAAATAATTACTGTACATCCGGCACCCCACCAAGAGCAAAACATTTGGCATCAAAGGACGACAAATTCGTCACCGGAGATATAAACATGCGGATTCAATTCCTCAATTCTCAAATTGGAATTGTCTTTGTACTTTTGGGTGTTACTTCAACAAGAATACATACAAGAAAAGAAAATACAAAGAAGAAAAAGGCAACACAAGAAAAAAAAAAAAAAAAAGAAGACCCGCCATAGTTGAAGCTTGAAGATGCATATGCTTAAACAATTTTGAAACTACAATTCTTAGGAAGATTGTCCGTGACTCTCAAATCGGCCTAGTTGTGAAACGAGGGGAAAATGTTGACATTACCTTGCAGAAGCCGAGAGTGTGAGTGGGTGGGTCGATGTCACCGGCAAATGGGGTGGAGGAGGACATACACGACGTCGAAGATTTTTTTTCCTTTTCTTTTTCTATTTTACTTCATATTATTTAATCAGCAAAAATATGAAGATTTGTTCCAAATTAAGTTTAATATTTTAACAATTGACATTTTAATTTGAATAAATATTTAAGGAACCGCGTTTCTTCTAATTTCTGTTCAAAATTAAATTAAAAGGTATATTAGTTTTTTAGACTGAAAGTAAAATATAAAATAATAAGAGTCTTTTACATAAGGGCAACAATGGCACTTTACCTTAAGTCAAAGCTAAATATTAGTTTGGTGCTAGTGTGCTAATTATTCAATAACACAAGAGGTTTTTTTCTAATAAAAATAACATATGAAGGCTTTTGCTAATTCGAAATAACACAGGAAAATAGGTTTTTGCATTTTACTCTTTTCTTTTCTCTTTCTTTTTGTGTTTTCATCATAATTTCTATTACAATTAGCCAAATCAAAATTAGACAACTAATTGTGGAGTAAATGGGTATTTACTTTTACAAAATCATGCTTAAAACATAACATAAAACTAAGGGGTTTAAACTTTGGTGGTTTTTAAAAGAAATATGAACGGAGGGAAAAGGGGATGGAACATGAACTTTTGGAGGAACCCACATATCACTTCTTACTTCTTCACAAACCTACCTCATGAGGACTGGAACGCTAAAGATTTCTGGAAATTTTCTTAAGATATGGTTGTGTAGAAAGAGGTAGTTATTCCCCATAAAAGAGACAAGAGAGGACATCGATTTGGATTCACTCGCTTTAAGGATGTATGGGATGCAAAGCTGCTGGAAAAGAAATTGGATGACATTAGGATCGGAGGTCTCAAACTTCACGTCAATCTTCCAAAGTTTGATCAACCCAAATAAACCCCTGCTCCAAGTTTTCATATAAAAGCAACCCAACTACCAGCAGATGGCAAGACAAAGGATCGCGAAGCTTTACCGAAGTGGTTAAGACACAACTCGTTGGTGGAGAAAAACCGAGATCGAATGTTGGAGACGCGAACTGGAGAGGCTTAACTCATACCACGAAGCAAGAAGACATAAATTCGTTACATGATAAACTGGTTGGCTAACTGATGCAATCGAGAAAGCGTTGGAGTTCATGGTGAAACGAGATCATCCCAAGTTGAGAGGCTGATTTTGGCTCGGTCCGTTTTTGACGTGCGAATAGTCAGATTTTATCCGAAACGGGCCAACGAACCATAGTAATAATCTAATGATCATTTAGGGTGCGGATTTTAGCCAAATTACTTCGTTTAGGCCTCGAAAATGCCGTTTTTGCCGTTTTTAGTAATTTTCATTTTAGTTATATCTTTATTTCTAGAACTCGGAATTGCATTCCGCTTGTTGGAGCGTGTTCCTTATGAGTAGCACTTTTAGTTTATGCTTTCATTTCAATTTTTTTCTTTTTTGGAAAAAAAAACGTTATTTCCTATTTTAGTTATGCTTTTAGGGTATATATTCTATGTAAACCCTAAGAAGACATTCAGTTGATTATTGAATAAAGTTTTTGAGAGTTTTCCTCTTTTTACATCAATTTCTTGGTATTCTTCGTGAATCAACAAGCTTTTGATTTTCGTGTGTCGTTCCTATCTTTCCTATAAGCTTCCGCTACGTCATTAACTCAAATCCTTTGACGATGTCCACAGAATTAAAAGTTTATTGGAATGTGAAGGATACTATGCCCTTCATGTCGTCACTCTTCTTGGCGGAAGACTTATTCTCCTTTCTTCATTTGACAAAATAAATCTTTGTGTTGCATGCATGGGGGTTTGATTTTTTTCGAAAAGTTGCGAATGAAGTGGGACAGTTTGTAAAGATTGATGAAGATGCACTCTTGCGCAAAAAGCTAGACGTTGCACGTATATTGATCGCTACTCCGAATCTGGAATGGATAAATAAACTTGTTAAGGTCAAGATCAATGATAATTTTTTTCATATCAGATTGATAAGAGGATTTGAATCCTTGGACTGCGGAAGAATCCCAAGGTGCGAGTTCTTGTTTGGGAAGATTTGGTGCAGGTCACTATTCCTCTTGGAGATGGAAACTCGGTCTATTCTCAATAATTCCTTAAATGATGGAAAAAATAGATATGATGAAGCTGTGGAAATTCTTAATTTTGGAAAAGGATTAGGAATTCAGTTTAGAGGTGGTGATGGGGATACCATTTAGAGATTGGAGAACTTAGAGAAGAGAGACAAAGTACTTTTCTTGGATATGATAAAAATTAGAGAAATTCAGTTGGAGGAGGTGTCTTAGATAATCCATGAAGATTCTGAGTCTTAATGTCAAAGGATGCGGGAGGATGGAAATAAAAGTGAAATCAGAGCTTTAATAAAAAATACACAAGCTTGACATAATAGGGCTGCAAGAAACAAAATTCGACAAATTGGAGAACAAGGGTGTTTATGCGATTTGGGGGAACAACGACTGTGAATGGGTGAAGGTTGATGCAGTAAATAATGCAGAAGGATTGATATTGATTTGGAAGAAAGGAATTTTTTGTCTGGAGAAATCACATTGTGACAATAGCTTCTTTTTTGTCGAATGAAGATTGGGACAACCCAACACAAATTGTTGTATTGTAAATGTGTACTCCCCCTGCTCCATGGGAGGTAAAAGAAGAGTTTGGTTTGGTCGAAGAATCTTGATCTGAGAAGACAATCCAATGTTGATAAATGGTGTCTTTTTGGTGATTTTAATGCTACAAGATTACCTGAAGAGAGAAAGGGATCCGTCGGAGTGCACGGGCACTCGCTAGGAATGAAAGGATTTGATAGTTTCATCATGGACATGGGAGTGACTGATTTACCCCTCCTTGGAAGAAATATACATAGTATAGATATGACGGGACAAGCATGAGTAGGCTTGACAGATTTCTTCTATCAGACGGGTGGATGGAAGAATGGAGTGATTGGATACAAATTGGATTATCTAGGTCCATTTCTTATCATTGTCCTGTTTTGCTTAAGTCAACGCACCAAGAATGGGGGCCGGAACCTTTTAGATTCATGGATTACTGGTTATCTCATCCTAAATTTAAAGCTTTTGTTGTGAACCAGTGGGAAATATGCAGGTGAATGGAAACGGCTTTTTCATTCTAAAAGAAATGCTAAAAAAGCTGAAGTTAGCGTTCAAAGAATGGAACAAAAAATGCTTTGGGAATTTTGAGACGAGGATCAAAGAGGCAAAAGCTGATATTGCTGATTTTGATCTCAAAAGTGAAACGGAAAGGTGGTCGACAACTGAAATTGTAAAAAGAAGACAACGGATTGGTGATTTATAGGAAGCGGTGAGATATAGAGAAATTTTTCTTTACCAAAGGGCGAGGTGCAACTAGTTAAAAGAGGGAAATTCAAACACACGTTTTTTCATCGATGTATAAATAAGAGAAAGCTTATGAATGATATTAAGGGCCTGTACATTGATGATCATTGGACCGAGGATGTGCTTGATATAAGGAACGGAGCTAAACAGTATTTCAAAGACTTATTTGAGGAAGATCAGTGGTTAAGTCCAATGATGGGGAACTTGACTTGAAGAAAGTTAGTGAGGACGATAATGCTTCTTTGATCAGTGCCTTCACGGAAGACGTAATCAAAGCAGTTGTTTGGAGTTGTGACGGATCAAAGTGTCTTGGACCAGATGGTTTTAACATTAACTTCTTCAAGAATTTCTAGGATCTTGTCAAAGATGATTTATGCAAGGCTTTTAATGACTTCCAAGCCAACGAAAAACTAGTGCGGGGGCTTAACACTTCCTTTATCACGCTTATCCCAAAAAAAAACAGTCCCCAAAGCTTAAAAGATTATCGCCGCATCTCTTTGATCAGTAGTGTGTATAAAATCTTGGCTAAGTTACTGGTAAGACTTGGAAAAGTTATAAATTCAATCATCTCAATGGAGCAATCTGTGTTTCTCAAATGAAGAAATATTCTGGACTGCATTTTAGGTGCCAATGAAGTAGTTGACGACTTGAAAATAAGAAATCGCCAAGGTTTAATTTTCAAGATCGACTTTGAGAAGGCATTCGATAGTGTAAATTGGGAGTATCTTGACAACATGATGAGTTCATGGGTTTCTGTGAAACTTGGAGAACGTGGGTCAGGGAAAGTCCTCGATCAGCCGCTGTTTCGAATCTTATTAACGGATGTCCGACATATCAGTTTAATGTTTCAAAAGGGTTGAGGCAAGAAGACCCTCTCTCTCATTTTCTCTTTCTTATCGCGGTGTAAGGGCCGGGAGGACTCCTTACGTTAACTAAACAAAAATATGCGTTCGAGGGGGTGAAAATTGGAGAAGAGCTACTCGAAGTATCGCATATTCAGTATGCAGATGATACAATTATTTTCTGCGATAACTCCTCTCGAAGTGTTGCTGCTATGAAATACATCCTTAGAATTTTTGAATTGGTCTCCGGGCTAAAGGTAAATTTCTTGAAGAGTAGCCTTATCGGTATCAATGTCAATGAAGAGATTTGTGCTCAGTTTACTGAATTGTTGAATTGCAAGATAGATTTCCTTCCCATAAAATATTTAGGGATACCTATCGGTGCCAACCCGAGACGACGTAGAACATGGAAACCTGTCCTTGATCAACTGAACACCAGATTGTCTAGCTGGAATGGCACTAACATTTCATATGCAGGGAAAGTTGTTCTTATTAAATCTGTCTTTGTTGGTATTCCTCTTTATTTTTTTATCTTTTTAAGGGCTCCAAAAGCAGTCATCAAAGAAATTCAAAGCATTCAAAGGCGCTTGCTTAGGGGCGAGACGGCTGATCAAAAAAAAAATATCTTGGATTAGCTGGAAGCAGGTGTGTCAAGACAAAGAAAGAGGTGGACTCGGCGTAAAAGAAATGGATAGATTTAATAAATCACTTCTTACCAGATGGAAATAGCGCATATTGAAGAATGATGAATCTATTTGGGGGAGAATATTGTTTGCCAAGTATGGAAAAATAACCAATCTTCATGATTTTAATGTAGCAAGAAGGCAAACCAATAAAGCTTCAATTTGGTGGAGAGGCTTATTGGCTCACGATGGAGACATTGACAACACAAGCCGATTTTCGAATAATATTCTTAGAGTGGTGGGCGCAGGAGATGAAACATTATTTTGGAAAGATATTTGTATTGGTGACGAACCTCTCTTCCTGAGATTCAGCCGACTTTTCAGTATTTCTTTGGATAAAAACATCACCATCGCTGATAAAGGAGAATGGACAGATTTGGGATGGCGCTGGAATTGGTCTTGGAGACGTACGCTCTTTGCTTGGGAGCAGCATCTCTAGAAGATTTGCAGGCATATATCAGAAACTTTGCAGCGAAAAGGGATAAAACGGATGTGTGGAGATGGAAGGGCGAAAGTATAGGTGAGTTTACGGTTAATTCCGCGTATAAACTTCTAAACTCAGCCTCCACAAATCCTCACATACCGCATTTCTCTTCATTGTGGGATGTGAATACTCCTCTCAAAATTTAAACTTTAACTTGGAAAATTTTCCACAACAGACTCTCGACGAAGATCAACCTCTCACGGAGAGGAGTCACGTTCTATGATGGAAATGTTAATTGCGTGCTTTGTGGAAATGAGGAGGAAGACACACCGCACCTATTTTGTCGATGTCCAATAGCCCACTCAATTTGGATGAAAGTTTATCATTGGTTGGGATTTATTACAGTAATTGGTGGTAACCCAATTGATCATTTTTTTTCAATTTTGCGGCCTTTTCAAATGTTCCAGAAAAGCAAGGCCTGATTGGCGCTGTATTTGTTTTTTCATGGTTTGGAAAATTTGGTTGCTGCGTAACAGAGTTTCGATAGAAGGAAAATACAAGGAGTTGGAAGATCTAATAGATGTCATTAAGGTCCGATTGTGGTGCTGGATAAGAGCAAACGGTAACAATTTTTTGTACTCGTTTTTTGAATGGCAGAGCTACCCTCTTTCTTGTAAAGTTTGAATCCACAATGTACCTTTTTGGAGTATATCTAATGCTCCTTTGAAATAAAATCATTGCTTAAGGGGTGGGGGGGGGGGGTTAACTTTATCATTAATAAAAAAGTATTTTCTAATTGCAAAATTATAATTTGATATGGGCTAATATAGCGACTCAAATAAATCTAGACGTGTGCTGGGTCGACCCATTAATAAGCTTGCTGGGTACATCGAATTCACACAAAATGTATCCAGAGAGGGGTACATACATTATTATATCAGATAATACATTAAATAGTCAATCTAAGGAATCACAAATTATGGTCCTACATCCGAAGACCTATAAATACCCTGAAAATTAAGGTGAGTCATTTATTGCATTCTATTATTCATCGCTATTAAATCAAACATAATACTTGACATATTATATTCGACATATCACTTATACGTTAAGTGCTCGATATATAGCAGATGTCGCGAAATATACTAGGCCTATCAATACATACGAAGTATCGATATATCAAATTATAGACCTACGAGAATATTCAATATATCTTAATATTCGATCTACTACGCCAGATTCTCAACCTATTGTATTGTGTTGTTGTTCATTTGGTGCTTTTTAGACAAAACTGATCTTAGATATTCCTCTGAAACTCAAGATCATCATAATTGGTCGGTTTAGTCTATTGTATATTGTCAAGTAGCCCATACGAATTTATATCAAACTATAACTAATATTATTTGTCATGAATACAAATGCAAAAACTATAAGAGCTCGTTTGCTTGCCCCAGAAATGTATAAGATTTAATTAATAAGGTAATACTCTATCCCCCACTCCCAAATAATACTACGTTTGGTTCTTAAAAATTCACCCTTAATATTTGATTTAAAACTTGTACTATCATATTTGGTTACCTCTATTTGGTTGTGTTAAATTAGACATTGCCTAATTTACCCTTAAAAATTTGACACTTTACCTATTGAATTAAGAAACATTTCTCACACATAATTCACACCCTTCTCACAGCATTAGTTGTTCCCCTCCCCGTTGAAAACCCTAAAAAATCACCACAGGTAACATTTCTCATAGATCGACAATCCTGTTTGTACTAGCGCGATTGAACAATTCGGTGAGAATGAAGAACACTCGCAAGGGCCAATCATCGTCCGACGGGAACAGAGGTCGCGAAAATGGTGCGGATACGACTTGTCCAAGGTTAGCAAGAGGAAATCGATTTCCCGTGAATCGTCTGCCGTTGAAGAGCCCAACTTCAGTTGTCCCTAGCAAACTGCCATTAAAGGTGTGACTTTTACTCACTTATACGCATATTTGCCTCCAGACTTCTTATATGATATGGACCAATCTGGTTTCTCAGATTTGTTTTAATTATTTGAATCCTTTACATTTTAATTATATAGGTGAGTGTTTTGGGTATATCTAGTTGGTTTTGCTTCACAACAAAAAATTACTACAAGACATATTTTAACAATGGAACTATATGTATACATTGATGATAAAGGTGATAATATGGTGTTTAATGTTAAACCAATTATTATGATTTAAATTGAGCATAATACTGGTCCCGAAAACCCTACATTGTATCCGGGCCTGCATTAATGCAATGCAGTTGAATCAGTTGGTACTATGTGATGATGAATGGTAGCGCATAGTGGTTACTCAAATTAGGCCAAGTAGTTTGTAATTCTTTAGTTTCCATACGCATTGCCCGCGACATATATTTATAACTTACTATTAATTGCGGTTACTGAATTGCCATATAATGTTAAATATCATATTGCTTAGGATTGAATCGTTGTTGCATCGTAAAAACAGATATGATATCGGCCAAAGTACTACATTTATATGTAGACTGATTATCATAATTAGATGTATATTGTGTGAATTAAATCATAATTTATTTATGCAGCCACTACAATATGTTCCGCTTCAAGAAAGTGAGTACGAGGCTGAGGAGTGGGTGCCATGGAGAACTGAAAAGATGTGGTCTATCCTAGCTGACATTGGCGCGAAGAACAAGATCAATGAAGAAAAGGAAATGGAGAGGGCACTTACCTATACCATAGAGCGACTGAACAATGATTGGGATCTTGAATTCCCCGACGATCTTCGTGTGCGCCATATGTTCATTCGTTCAAGGTTTATTTTCCTTGCCTTCTAGAACTTTGTTGTGTTTCATAAGCTGCCATTTGATTGGGTTACCGGCATCGTCACAGCAATACCGGCCTACGAACCATACATCGTGAGGGTACGTATGTACTTATTGTCCCTACTAGTTTGTAATTCTTTTCAATGCTACCTTTCCTTGCTTAATATTTTATCCTCGGGTGTCCATTCAATGACCTTTCACGTGGTTATATCGTAGGAAACTATTGTTGAGAGAGAATTTCGCAGTACCGGGTTGCGCAACTTATGTTATATGCACATTGTTTTCATTCATAACGATGCCGCTTACTTGCGAGAGGAACAACACTTTTACTATGTTCGCGATGGACTTCTAAATCTGCCCATTGATCGTTTCACATGGATCTATTTCAAGGAGGAGAGGGTATTTGATATACTGGTTTCGTTTAGCTTGCATGTGTGTGGAGTGAATACTGTCGAGGGACTGATGAAGTCACTAGCCTATGCCTGTCAACAAGTGAATGTCGACGTGAATAAGATTCGCCGGTTAATTCGAAGAAGGCGCTATCCCTTCATGGAGTTTTACGAGTTTATCATGGACCACGATCTCGTTGAGTGCTGGAAATGTCGTGGTCTTGAGTGTTGCGTGTCTGAAATCTACCACAAGATGATAGTGAGTATACAAATTTGTGTTGTAGCCACTTTTATACTACGTTAATATTGGATCTGTACCGTTTAATATTTTTCAACGACGTAGCTGGATGGCTTTCACTAACTAGTTATCCCCCACTTACAGAGTGATGCACAACAATACTATGATACACAGACCCTAGACAACTACCGACAACACCACAAATTCTACATAAGAGAGGATGTCAGTTTATTCCCCGAAGAAACACTTGATGTCACCAGAGACCTACCCCTAGTCCATTATGGTTCCTACTTCGAATAAAGACGAGAAATGTGTTTTCCAGGTGAATCCTTAATTCCTGGTGACTCCTTAAGTCATTGAGCTGAATGTGCGACGAACCTTATAATGTAGAACTCTTTACAATTAAATTGTTTATTCACTTTTACTTTTTGTCATATGTTGATGTTTGCTCTGTTTTGCCTACCTTCAAATATCTAAGCGCAAGCAAACGGGCCTGTCAATTTCATATGTGGTAACTGTAATCTTGTTGATGATCTCCGCACACGTTTATGTTGTGGTTTGAAAAAGTTTCGGCCGCTAATTTGCAGCCGATTATTACATTTTCTTATCATGCTAAATATTGTACATCGAATGCTATTTACATTAATCGTTGCCTATGCGAAATCTTGGACGTAAGCTCACCGTTTATATTTTTTACTGTAGCAGGTACGAAAAATGACGCCTCGTTTCTGAAATGGCTGATGCAGCCAAATTTTGTTACAAGACGTGTGCGGAGATTGCCTAAATTGTAATGCATTAGTTGTAGTTTAAAAGTTTCAACCTAGACGCTGTATTTCGGACCCCCATCCATATCACTTTATTTTGAACCATCGTTTTGTGGGGTTGAACGACAGTCTGAATTGGTACATTGCATTTCCTTGCTATGTCATGTGTTTGTAGTTGTTTTACTAGCCCTATTCATATGTGAATAAGGTAAACTACTTTTGCATGAATATAATTTAGTTTGGTTTCCAGTTGTGAATCCACCAATTCTTGCAACCAATTGTATAAGATTAACTCCATTCCAGTTGGCTGTTAGTAATAAAACATTTTTAAGAAATTAAATGATGATAACACTTATTATACTCTCATAAGGCAATTCGATTTGTAGGTATGTGGTAGTTGCAATGTATGCTACCCACAACTAGTTTAAATTACCATGCATTTAATTGGAAAATAATTCTTGGGCAGTGCTTAGATTGTGTGGTCAGTTTGATGTGCCATTTGTGAATTGGTTTAAGTGTTGACATTTGTATGCACATTAAGAAAGTACATCAGAGTGTAGTTGGCAATTAAACACTATGCTAGTAGCGTTGAAAGATAATTTGATTACCATTATATTAAATACAAGTTTCCATCCTTCCACATGCAACTTTATATTTTGATCACAATGATGTTCTTTATATTTTGATCACAATGATGTTCTGAATATCGATGCCACAACTTAGGTAGCCACCAGCTGTAACAGGTGATAATACAGTTTTTTTACCACACTCAATAATAAGAGTAATTTCTGATAAACCAAAAATGTCACTTAAACATCCAATCTCACCTACATTTTTAATGCTGGACTTAAATACAAGGAAGCAACCCTTTGCCAGATTATACTTATCTATTCAACAATCAAGACTCCATATTCTACCCTATAAAAGGAACACTCACTGCAACAACACAAGGCACAACAAGCTAAACACAACCAAACATAACATTTTAAAATGGTTGCACCCGAGAACCCAAGGCCCCAATCCCATTTCTTCTACTCGTTAGCATGGGCATTCGCAGTCGATATGATGTTCATCGATATCTTGTTGGAGGAAAAAGCAAACATGGAGGGTATGTTACAACTTCTGGCTTCCGCAATGGTTCAAGTTGCCATGAACAAGGTTAACGCCGCATTCAAAAAAAGCTTCGCATACCGCCAATGCCTAAGCCAATACCGCAAACTCGAGCTTCGCTACAATGTGTTCGACTTCATCCTAGGATTGAGTTCGGTATACTACGACGAGACGAACAACGTCGTACATGCCTTCGAGGACTTTGTGTGGGACTACGTTGTTTTGGTACGTTTAATTAGTTACATGAAAGCATGCTTAATAATAATTGGCTACTTGGTATCTGCATGGTATTATATTCCCATTATGCAAAATATATCTTACCACATTGATCAAAGTTTATGTTGTTGTTGTAGAAGTATAAGCTAGGGAAGCATACATGCTTGAAGGTGAAGTTGCATGGCGCGAGTTGCAAATACTCTTCGGCCCAAGAATTCAGTCGACGCCACCATCTCCGGTGCCACCCCGTGTCTTTGTCGACTTGACTTTCGACCAAGAAGATCATGTACAAGTGGGTGACGCGAATGTCTGGGCTAATCTAGACCCGTTGGAACCCGTTGTGCCGCCAACAAATACCAATACAATGCGTACTTACTCCCCGCCTCCCTTAGGTGTTGAGCTCTTCGCACGCGAAACGTTTGAAATGTACCACTCTCACACCGATAGAGCTTTTTGGGATGACCTTGTTGATGGATTGAGTGGCACAAGGGCAACTCCCACTGTTGTTGTTGAAGACACAGCTCCCACATGCATTGTTGATTCCGATGAGGTCCGCAGACAATCTGTTGCCCGTACATTTTTCGTATACCAGCCTCACGCTCAGCACCGAAAGTTGGAGTTACTCCAATAGACAAGCTCGCCGACCCCACCAATGATCACTCAAGCTCACAGGGATCGTCTAGCTCGGTGAATAGTCCATGGCGTTACAAAGGAATCGTACGTGCTGGAAAGGGAAAGGGAGAATATCACGGGTAAGGCTGGGCATGAACTAGAACTGGTACCGTTTTTCAATATTTTGTTATTAAATCATATCGGCTTATAAGTTAGTAGTGTAATTTCTGTTTATTTGCAATGTGTTTTATTCAGCTTGTAATCTTCCTTTTTGTTGTTTGTGGTTAAGTCCCTGGGGCAGTTTTAAACCAATGGATGGTGTGGTTATATATTGAAGCATAGTATATGTAAAAAAAGGTCTGCATGGTATAAATGCGACCCCAACTTCAGTTTTCATGATAAAATATGTTGTAGTAGTACTCTGTTGTTTTATTCCCTAGAAATTTGTATATTATAATGTTGAATATGCTATCACCTGCATGCTACCAAACTGATAATTTTCAAATAACAATCAAATAACAATGTCAATATTGAAATTACATAACACAACTCAAAAGTACTAGAGAAAATTTCAAAGAGTTCCAACCATATAAACTAGACGAAACAACTCAAAACAACGCCCCTCGACAATCGTCATATAAGACCAATAATGCGAGAGGGTTTAAACTGCATTAATCGACACACTTTGTGAATTAAAGTTTATAAGAGCCAACATCATGAGCTAACCTTACCACATGTATGTTCAAAATGGAACTACAATGTCCTTAACCAGGACTAATACCAGACATAGTCATTGGAATTAATGTTATGATGCATCCAAAATGAAGTGGCAAAAAGCCACAACTTTTGTTGTTGGCTACTGACTTGTTAATTTCCAGCTCCCGGATCAAGTGCACCACTTACAACCATGCTTATATACTCCTCACGACATTGTTCATCCATCCCCAAAAAGAGGTCAGTGGATTGTGGGCTATTAACAATCTTGTGGGCAACAATAATGCGCAATTGCAATGACATTAGTCCCATGGCAGCTATAACATCGAAGACCATTTTGCTCTTTGACACAGGAGTTGGAGGGGCGGGTGGGGGTGCCGTAGGTAGCGGTGGGGCAGATGCAGCAATAACCTTGGTTGCCATATCGCCCAAAACACCATTGCTCCTTTCAAACATTGATCCAACGAAGTTCACCAATTCTTCGGGTAAGTTCATAGGTTCACGAGACTTTCGCTTTCGGTCTCCCGTCTTAGAAGTATTAGATGCTTTTCCCTTGCTTGGGTTGACACCAGGATTGTGCGAGGCACTATGTTCCTGAGTCTCGATTGGGTCTTCGTGGTCCGCGTCCCTTGATCTACTATTGCAATCAAAAGTTCCTCCACTTTTGCCTTTTCCCTTTGCACCGCTGGCAACATGCGTGTCATAGACTTTATCATAAATCTCATGAGGGCTGTCCAATTCTAGAATGGCATCGGTGATCCCCTGTGCAGCTTTACCGTTGGCACGATCATTTCCAAAAATAACACACCAGTCTTCAAAGTACCGGAAGCTCTTGTTGCGGAAAGTCTGTACGTCCGGGTGGGTCTGTTTGAAATAAATATTTACAATTATAATTCTGCAAATAATATTTGTCTCTAATGTGAAGTAAGAAGCATGGCCATAGCCTGCTGGACAAGAAGACTAACAGGCTGATGCATGCTAATACTGTAGAATCACATCAAGAACAACATAAATTCTAATAAATCAATTCATATACCAGCCAATTAAAGTGTTAATGTTGTCTGATACTGTCTCAACTATATAGAATTTTGGTTTGATAAGTTCAGTATGTAAAACCATTTGTATATTTAGATATACAGGTCCACCAAAGAACTTGGCCATAATTGTCCTTTGAAAAAAATTTAATAGAAAATAATATGTTGGAGTCATATTATTTTTGATGAGTGCATGTCCAATTTTCTCAAATTCCTACATATTGTTGATATACTTTCAAACAATGATCAACCTTCTTTAATGAACACTTAATTTATAACTGATACTTCTTTGGGAATTGACTTGAAACACTTTATTTATAGAGAATTGGCCCATACCCTAACATACTCGTTCCACACATCGTCTGAATCAACGCGGATCATTTGCGAATTAGTCTGAAACCCAAAACCGCTTGTGTCAACCATTGTCTGCACAAGTGCGAGGGTTTTCTTCCATACCGTTAGCTTGGAATTTATATGTTTTTCAGTCATAGGGCGGCCATGCGGGAATTTCAGTTGCATAGCTCGTTCAAGTGCAGCTAGATAGCCCGGCCTGAAACCATTTCCCGCACGCCATCCATTGACAACCAATTCTTTGAGTGCATCAATGAGCACCAACTCTTCTGGGGTAGTCCAGACCCTTCTAGTTCCCGCTGGTTTTCGGTAACGTGGAAGACCACTTGGGGTGCTACTTTTGAAAATTCCATCTGGTTACCAAAACAACATTTAGAATGTTTAGTTTGGTATTTTCAATGTAATGAGCAAGTTGGTACAGTGTGGCTAGGCAATTATGTATTAAACAATAATTCAAAAAGCAAACAACATGATTTAACTTACCAAGAAGGAATATTTAGGAGCACAATCAACTCAATTATTCTGTTTTGCACTATTACAAAATGGAGGTAAAGCTGTAAACATATCAAAACACAAAATGGAGGTGAACCTGTAAACATAGCCTAACTGAGTAAAGTAAAATTATAACAAGAAATAAACCAACTTAACATTGTTCCAGCATATGTTTAGAGCTCGTTTGGTTACTTTTCTCCTATTCAATCCACATTGTGTTGGTTGCTACTATATTTCGGTTTCATCCATTTTCGCATTGATTTGGTTCGGCTTCTTCACATCCATTTTCAAAAGAAAACTCACTGTACCACTTTCCTTTGGTTGTTTAGTTTCAAACCCATGTTATGTCATTTTAAGTTAGCATTTACTATTTTGCCCTTGCACTGTTACTTACACTTCTTATAAAAATATATTTAAGTATTTTTGGGATGCAGCTAATCCATTCACCTTAACGCAACGAGAGAAGCCGAGGGCTTTTTACTCCGAACACTACTCAAATCCGGTTACCACTACCGATTGAATCCAGGTTTTTCATTACTGCTTGTAATCTTTTTTAATATACACATTTTATTTGTATGGGTAATTCAATTCATGCACCAATTTGTGATGCCCCAATTTGTGATGCGCGATATTAGGGTTCATTATTTTGCAATTCGAATTTCTGAATTGTGTTGGATGTTAACATTGTATTATATCCTACATTCATTACTAAATGATTGAGGAGATATGACGCGTATATAAGCTGCCGTCACAGGAATCTAATTGAGTTGTGTAGGGTTGATTGATTTTCTTGAATTAAGTAATTCAGCGAGGTCAGTCAGAGAAAATAGCAACTGCAGATTGCCAACTCTTAATAGGAAAGTGTCAATTTGATTTACAAGAGTTACTTTATTTGTCCCGATTTGATTTAGCTATACCAAAATTCATTCATGTTGCACAAATAGGATCACCAAATAAAGTAATTTTATAATTCCAACACCTACAGGTTAAGCATTCATGATTGAAATATAATTATAGTAATGATTATAGCATTTAGCTTGATGATGTAGTAACAGCTTAGTGGTAGACTTAGTTATGGTTTTTTTACAATCATCATACTAACACTAAGGTCTGAGTTTAATCCATTTCTATTTAAACATGATATAAAGAGAATAAATCCTGATCAATACCTTCCTTGCTAATTGACAGAAATGTCTTCAAACAGGGTTCAACGGGGCAGATCAATCCCACGTAGGTCTTGGACGCATGAAGAGGAATTGTTACTTGCAAGAACCGTTGAAGAGCTAGGATTCCAAGGCTGGAAGGTTAATAATTCATGGCAGCCGGGGTTTTATGAGCGTGTAACTAGTGAACTGATTGTGGAATTTCCAGACTCGAATTTTGGTAATACTTTAGATGTCGGTGGCAAATTGCGCAATTGGAAGCGGACATTTTTCATCATACAAGACTACAATAACGTGCATGGTCTATTTGGATTATATATTGTTACTGACAAGATCATTGTGCGTGACGAGGTGCAGTGGGAAGTCTATGTAAGGGTAAGACATTTAATCTTCGTATATAATTATACTCCATTACGGTTTTGGGGAAAATTTTATTAACCATTTATTTTTTCCTACGTGCAGCACGTGCCTGCAATTGTTTCAATGTGAAACAAGCCATATCCATTATACGTTCATTGGGTTCTGATTTTCGGCTAGTAATGGCTCCTCTGAAGTGCAATGTCTTTCATCACAAAGGTATTACATCCTACCATATTATTGGCAAGCTTAAATGATTAGGTGTCCAAGCGGTTAATACACTTTGATATCAATCCTTATGGTTAGGTGTCCAAGCGGTTAATACACTTTGACGTATTTACTTAAGATCTGAATGCGTTAAACATTTGGTGACCACTGTTTTTTCATTGGAAAAACTCATTTATTTGATGAATCTTCAAATGGGCTGAATTGTAACAACTTCTATGTGATGAAGGGAAATTTAAAATACCATGCACTAATGCTTAATGCAATATATGATTTAGAGCATAACACATAACTATTAAACCAATAGAAATGAAATCCCAGGTAACATACATTAATTTAGAGTACATTAAATGGCCATCTGGAGATGATCCCTTGAACAAGTTGTCTCAAAAGATGTTCTTAGTCATGAAAAATAACCAACTTATTACGATGACAAAGCACATTACTTTTACTTTCTTTTGCTCCACTTTCAATTGTTTATTTATATTCGCCTCAATCTCCTTAACATGATAAGCAAGATATTCTACTTCTTTCTTTGTTGATTGGCTATCGTTGTTGCTATATGAACTCTCCGATTTAGCCTCTTGCTCATACTTGATTAGTTTGCGTAGTAGCCCGTGTATGATCCGCTTACTTCGAGCACACATTGGCTTGTCGTACCATTCTTTTGCACCACACCCTTGGCTCTACTTGTTAGAAAAACAACATTAGGGTGTCATATTAATAAGGCTACCGAGAAATTAAGAATTGTATATAAGCATTTACCCCATAGTATCGGCATTTGTGAAACCTACGGCCAGGATCGTCATCTCCCCAATATGTTTTAAATATCATATCTTCTTGGCAAAAACATTTCTTCACTGGTATGTTCTCACCATAGTGCCAAAATGTACCATTTTGATTTTTGTTTGAGGAGTTTGTTTGAGACATTGTTGTGTTGTATTTTTTGGGTTGAGGTATTATTGTTGTCTGCCAAAAAAGTGGAAATGTAGTGTCGGTTTTAGTTGTGTGGTGGGGTGTGATAAGTGTTTGTATCATACAAAGTCACTATCTAATATAATAACATAATATCTAACTTCAGTGGTCTAACCAAGCATCATTACATGATAGAAAATCCAAATAAAAAAAATGGTTAGCTTAGTAAACAATACATGACAATGGGTCATACTAATACAAATTTAGGTCCTTATTCCCAAAATGATTTTTTACTTAGATAGGTATTTAATTAGGAATACCCTGCCCCTCCAAGGTAACAAAGAGATGATAAAAATAAAACACATATAGGTGATAGAGTTGAGGGTATTAACCTTAATAGCAGTTTGAGATTTAGTTACGCAAAAAAAATCCCCTGTTGGAGCCTACAAAAAACCAACAAAGTTCAACTAATTAACAACAAGATACATGGTAATTCGTTATAAACTTGTTGCTGCAACTGAACGAAGTGTAAATGATCAAAATCTACCTCGTGTCCACTGGAGAAGCTCGAATTCAAAGCGCACTGCCCTTTTACAATGGTACGATCCACACTGCGAAACAAATTTCGTTCATCAATCAACTAGAATTATACACCAAAATTAACCGACAATGTGTATATTAGTCGCTGGGCAAGTAGATTGTTGAGTTAGAAACCGAATTTACCTTGCTGCAATTTAGGTCGATTGGAATCTACAGTGCAATCGCGACTCTCTTTAGGGTTTCGTGAGTGTCTTGGAACGAGTGTGGGAGAGAGAGTGATGAACAGTTTGGTTTATTTATACATTAGTGTGAGGATATGTGTGGAATTTTACCTGATAAAGCAAGGGCAAAATTGGATTAAAAAAAGGGCAATTTTTAACTGTTCATGTCATATAAGTAGCACCAGGGGGGGTCGTTCAGAAATGCTGCTTGTAAACCAGGTCAGTCATTTTAAAAATGGCTGACCCTGGTTTCAACATTAACAACCAAAGAAGATTTTTTCTCTATTCAATCCATTTTTAAAGCCATTTAAAGGCATTCCATGCCCAACCAAACGAGCTCTTAGAGTACTTAACTATGGAAATATAAGACACACACACATATTAATCCCAAATTACATCAGCATCCAACATAATGTATAATGAAAATTAAGTCAGTTTCATACTGCTTTCATACATAGTATCTAGAATACACAATTTATAACTTGGTCTGCATTTATTGACCTTGCGATAAGACTGCCACTCGACGTACATTTCCATTGCCATAGTATCCCGGAAATTGGACCATTCTTCAGATGGCTGAACAACATCAATGTAATCTGGCTCTCGATCATGGTTAGAAGGTGATCTTGGATAGTCCTCATCTATATTCGAGTTAGGCATATTCTTTCTAATGAAATTTTGGAGTAACGCACACGCCATGGCTATGTGATGATGTCTCTTTAGTGAAAACCACAAATGTTTACGTAATATCCCCCACTTTCCCTTCAACGAGGCAAAACAACACTCAATAACATTACGTGCCCGAGCATGCTTCAAGTTAAAGTACTCTTGGTAGTTTTGCGGACTAACATTGCTACTTTCCCAATCCCTTAGGTGATATCGTACGCCACGGTAAGGCACTAGGAATCCCTCTCCGTTCGTGTATCCACCATCACCAAGATAATAACAACCTATGAAGGGTTAAATTGGAAATAAGTTTAATGAATGATTATTTATTAAAGCTACAGTTTTGCAGATTAATGATAATTGATAACTGGAAAAATGTTTAGTTGTAAAAATTATACCAGTTGGTACTCTCAAGCCATTAGGTCTTGTTATAGCGTCATGAAGTACGTGACTATCACTTGTCGTACCTTCCCAACCAGCTAGTACAAAAACAAACAAACCATTTCTATCGCAAACTCCAAGTAAGTTTGACGCCTATATTCCTTTACGGTTTCTGTATCTACCTTGATCAACAAGCGGAACACGTACTTGTAACAATGTCCCGTCAAGTGCACCTAAGCATCCCTAGTTTATGTCAACCAACAAATTAAAGGAATTAATGTATTAGTTAATGTATTGCCTACTTATAATGTTTCAAATGTATACGTTTAAATGAAAGAACCTTGCTTGGCAGTACCTGAAAAGGGTTGCACATAGGATCTATGTCGTTTGGGCCTATTGGTTCCGGAGTTGATAGTAGGACATGTTGACATTTTAACAAAGCAAGTAAGACTTTACCAAAATGACGAGTAATTGTTTCACCAGATCCTATGAAGTGACCCCCAATCCTACGGTTATTGGTGTGATGAGCTAGTATATCAAGAAATATTGACACTTGACAGGAAATGCCTACATATTTGGATTCTTGCAAACCACCATAGTTGTGTAACAAGTAACACAATTTCATGAAACAGTCACGATTCATCCTAAGTGCATTCTTGACTGCAACATCGCCGGTGTTTAACAATGTATCTAAATATTTTACTTGATACGATATGCAACGCACTATACTATAACGGATCCCAGAACGACGCGGTTTACGCCCAAATCGACCACATTGATACAGGTAGATTAAAACTAGTACTAGCGCAAAAAATTGAACGCGAAATACTACTTGGTGCATGGAAAAAAGGATCCATACCTGCTGACTCGGTCCCATTACTAACCCTGTTCTATTCAAAACAACGATCCGCAGCTAAATATTACGTTGTCAAGATTGCGCAGGATAAAAGAAGATGGTGAATATAATAGAATCGTAGTGCTGGATACAAATAGTTTGACAGATGAATGTATGCACACATAATTTATAATGTAGCTTCACATGACACGAAATAATTGTACCAGAAGCCTATGAGGGAGAAAAATAATGTAAATGCACGCTCACAAAACTACGCAATTTAGTTTATGACTGGAGTCAGTAGTAAGCACACAAGACATATAAGTATTAATACACAATCATATAGCACGTAATTATAATGAGCATGGATAATTTATAACCATGCTTTTCAGAAATTCCCATCCGGTTGCCAAAAAAAATCATGCACGAAATCAATTAAAAAGTTTTGTGACACAGTAACACCATGGCCATACAAGTAACAGAGTAAACGGCAAGGGCAACAGAGAAGATGTTTCAAGTTGCGGGTTTTGTTACATACCTCCTTGATAAAGATAAAATGCAACGAAGCTTAGTACACGATAAATAACCCCACGCACTCAAGGAATTTGAGGTAAAAAATTAGGGGCAGTGGGTTAAACCCTTCAAATTGGACCATGAGGAGGGTGGCATACAGTGAAAGCTCAAACCCTAGGGAGAGATGAAGAAGAAAGATTGCAATTGAAATGCCAATTTGAAAACTAATTCCCTCCTATTTGTTGCTCTGTTTTAGCGAGAACTCTGGTTAAACTAAGGGTATAAAAGGGAATTCAAGTGATTGTCCCCAGCCACCACTTGGAATCGGAGGGTGCCATTGACGACTCCAAGTTGCGAGATTAGCGGTTGAAGTGACAGCTTTCGCGGGCCTGCTCACTGATGATGATGGGATCCAAACGCCAACTTAGCCTCCGATTTGTAATTTATCGGGTCTTATAACCACAAGCAAACGCGCTCTAACTAAATTAGTATTTTGACTAGGAGGTCATAAATAAGACCAACGGACCCATTTTTTTTTTTTTCTGCGCGATCCTTTTCTGGTTGACACGCACACCAAGATTTCATCACTGCGCGCAGTTTGTTTTGTTGACAAATTCGAAAACAGAAGCGGTCTGATTATCCAAATTCACTGCTAGCTATTTCCATCGTTATCCTTTTAATTCAAGAAAGGTGACTGACTTGTCTATTTGCTGATCATTTTTATTTCATGGGATCTTACATCATATAAATTATTAACTTAACTCTCAGTTTCTTGAGTATTGCTAAATGGGATTTCCTAATTATGTTAAAAATCTGATCTTGGTGTCTTTGGTTCAGGTAGAGAATCATATGGCTTCTGTAGCTGATAGTTCTATTATTGAGCCTCGAGGTGATAATTAGACTCTATCTATGCAAACTGTTTGTGGATAATTTCTGCAATAATTGATTTTAAGTGAAACAATATCAGAATTTAGTTATTGAAAGCACCTAACTTGGACTAAGTTTTCCCTCAGATGTTTGCATCGTTGGTGTTGCCAGAACGCCAATCGGCGACTTTCTCGGTTCACTTTCATCGTTGCCTGCTACAAAGCTTGGTTCTTTAGCTATTGAATGTAACTTCACTGCCCATTTGCTTCTCCTAACATCTTTTATGTACCATTTTCTTGTGTTGTCATGTGTAATATATCTATCTTCCTGCTGTGTATGGCTGAAGGTGCTCTCAAGAGGGCCGGAGTACACCCGTCGTTGGTGCAAGAAGTCTTCTTCGGAAACGTTCTTAGTGCGAATTTAGGACAAGCACCGGCCAGGCAGGCTGCACTTGCTGCAGGTATACCTAATTCGGTTGTCTGCACCACTATCAACAAAGTGTGTTCATCCGGAATGAAAGGTTAGTCTCATCTCTGTACTATCTAATCCTTGAATGTCATAGGCATAATAAGACCATGTTAATATAATGGAATTTACAGTGACATGTTTTCTTTATCGTCTGGATCAGCAACAATGATTGCAGCACAAACAATAAAACTGGGTGAAAATGATGTTGTAGTCGCTGGTGGCATGGAGAGCATGTCAAACGTTCCGAAATATCTACCTTCTGGAAGGTTAGGACTGGAAAATCGAACAAATTCTGATATTCTTCCTTGTCTTATGATCCTGATGTAAAAAAAGAACAGAGAAAAGAAATATATTGGCCAGCTTTTTCTTTAGCCTTTATATGACAAGAAATGTTTCACTGTCACAGGCAACTCACTTTTTATCTGATCCCTTACAATCTTGTATAAAATTAAAAGCTTCTAGCATCTTCACTTCAATACTATCCAGCGGAGACACTTAGTCTTCCCCATTGGCATGGTCTGGTTAACTAGAAATTTATTCCTGTAATTGTGATGGGTTGCCTTCTTTTCCAGAAGAGGGTCTCGGTTAGGACACGACACAGTTGTAGATGGCATGGTCAAAGATGGGCTTTGGGACGTGTATAACGACTTTGGAATGGGTGTTTGTGGCGAACTATGCGCTGATCAAAATAATATTAGTAGAGAACAGCAGGTAATAATTACGATGTATGGCTGACTATGATCTATTTGTGAACCAACCATGATATATACAACCAACAGCTAGGAATATGTTTATTTATTTAGTTGCTTCCAGTAACTCTTTATATTCTGTCTCTCTTTTTCTTCTTGGACCCTGTCTCATTAACCCTCCAGATAGCTCTCCTGGAAAACTTTCTTGTTTTTCATCATTGCATAATCATTTTTAATTTGTCGTTTTGGACATCTTTCTAGGATTCATATGCTATTCAAAGTTTTGAACGCGGCATTACTGCACAAAACAGTGGTGCATTCAAATGGGAGATAGTTTCGGTGAGGGTATTGAAGTATGTTACTGGTACAAAAGTAACTAGCAACATTGATTAATATATCCATACACGCAGGTTGAAGTTTCAGGAGACAGGGGGAAGCCGTCTATAGTTATTGATAAAGATGAAAGTTTAACAAAGGTGATCCAGATAAAGCTGTTTGTGATGATTTTCTATTTGATTTCACTTGGTTGGATACTTGGATGTCAGGAATATGTTCTCCCTTTTGGCTCTTGATTTAGATGGATTGCGATATTAAAAAGATTCATTTGGTGTTTCCTTATTTCAGTTTCATGTTCTGTTCGAAATTAAATCTTATTGGTGACCGCACTTCTGCTTTTATTTTCAAATCTTTCCCCAGTGTTTCTTTAATCACTAATATGATGTTCTACCATAAACCACATTAAGAATGAAAATAGTATTTTTAGCTTCTCATAATCAAAGGCATGCGTGCTACTTGGTGTAGCGAGTTCAATTCGTTTGTTAAAAAGTAATATATTTGAAGTGCTAGTGAGGTATGTTGAGCTTATAGGTATTATTAGCTTCCATTGCAAGCACTTAGTTCCTTCATCTGTTTGCATGCTAGTTTGATGCAGCTAAGTTAAGAAAGCTTAGACCGAGTTTCAAGGAAAAGGGAGGTTCTGTCACTGCCGGCAATGCTTCTGGTGTAAGGTAGCTTCTTTTCATCCTATCCTCCTTCTTTTGGTATCTGACTGAAACCCTTCTTTTATTTGAGTGTGTGTTGTCACTGCATTCGTATGTGACTGGTGAACATGTTCCTGGGTTTATTGGTCAACCACAGAGTGTAGTTTTATGATTTAAGGCATGTTCATTTGGTGTTTTGTTGCTCTAGAATACTGCTGCTATCTTGTACAGTAAAACGGGTATGACTACTATCTGATGAATGGAGTGTGTTATTTGCAGTGATGGTGCCGCTGCAATAGTCCTAGTAAGTGGGGCAATGGCGGTTAAACTTGGATTGCATGTGATTGCCAAGATTAGAGGCTATGCTGATGCAGCACAGGTAGCAAAGAAAAAACATTTTTCATCTTTATTTAGTGATAATACTGTTGTTGATACTGTCATGTTGTTGGTTTTGCAGGCACCCGAGTTGTTCACAACTGCTCCAGCTATGGCAATACCGAAAGCTATTTCAAGTTCTGGCTTGAAAGCATCTGATATCGATTACTATGAAATAAATGAAGCCTTCTCTGTTAGAATTTAATTCTCTCATTCTTTTTACATGCTTGTTACTTTTCCAGAAGAGTCTGACATCATATCTGCATTTCTTAGGTTGTGGCTCTTGTTAATCAGAGGCTGCTTAATATTGATCCCGTGAGTATCACTGCTTCTTTGCTGTGTCGATCAATTTAACCGATTTTTCTGTCGCTTTCCCCTGATATAAAGGACTTTACATGAACTTGATATAAGCTTATTCTTGTCCTTTTGGTAATATTGATTTATTTGGTTTCAGGAGAGATTAAATGCGCATGGTGGTGCTGTATCATTGGGACATCCATTAGGATGTAGTGGAGCACGCATATTAGTCACACTTTTAGGGGTACATTTTCTGCATTGTAAAGCATGAACTTTCACTGTTGTAGTTTTTTTTCCCAAGCCTACATCTTACAGTGTATTTTGCAATCTCTTACTTCCTGCTCTATGGCATTTAGGTGCTGCGGGAGAAAAATGGAAAGTTTGGTGTTGCTGGAATCTGCAATGGTGGAGGTGGTGCATCTTCTGTTGTACTGGAACTTGTAAATAAACGGTAAGGTTGTTAATGTTGGCTTGATGGAAAATTCACGGGATATATTTTATAAATTAGCTTTAACATAGCTCTCCGTTTGTGGTTGTGCCAGTCCAACCATCTGCTCTGGTTAGCCGCTACCTTAACATGACATAAAATCTGGTTTCTTTATCAGTGCGAAGTTCTTGAGTACTTAATATAGCCTGTAAAATGTTTTGAGGTAGTAGTGTGTGAGGAGGTGACGCGAAGAGTTTACCTTTGAAGCTTTGCTATGTCGATAACATGCTTATGTCAAAAGCTTAGTGATTTTAATGTATAATATCTCATGGATCAGTCAAGATGTCCTAAATATAGAATCATCTTTATGTTGCAGGGCGGAGGCAAGGGTGGCACGCTCTATGCTTTGAAATCGAAAAGTACTTTGGTATCTGTCGACTGTTGTAAAGTTATGTCATGTGATCTGTCAGCTCGCTTGATTTATTACTCAAACTTTAGGCACCTATATATACTTCGAATAATGTACTCGCCCGAATACATACAACTATTTTTATTAATGCAATAATCTCTTCAATTTTGAGTATCATTTAATGATTTATGCTCTGATTCACCCTGTTCAAACAGAACTTGGTGAATTTCTTTCTCAAGATGTTTATTTCTGGGACCAATGGAGATTTATCTGCAAGTTTATCTGGTGCATCAGCTAACCGAGAGTTTATATTTGCTAAGGCTGACCATGGATCTAAGGAATTCGAGTGTCCTAGTTGTTATTATAATGAGTTGGTATGCAGTTGAGAGTTTATGTAGTAGGTAATGAACTTTTTTGATTGTGATAGAACTGAATTATCCTCTTTGTTCACAAAAGGTTGTTAGTATGAGCAGAGGACAATGTAGCCTACTGAGGCCGACCCCCTTTACCCCTACCAGACAACACAAAATTAGGAAATAATAGAATTTTTACAATAAGCAACATGTAAAGGTTACCCTGACCATTACGAGGTTCCCTCGTTCATATAGCTGGTTTCTTAGGCTCCTAAAGGCACTGGAGAAGAGGCAGTTTTACCATAGTGTATTAAGTTCATGAAGATGAGACCCATTTTTGGTGAGTTTGCTCTGGTGAAGATTTGGGGGGGGGAATGTTTTGAGAAATTCAACTTCGGTGCAGAATTATTGAAATGCAGGTTTGTCTAATTATAGGAATAGCATCCCATATTTCACATATCCAAATTTAGGCTAATTTTCAATCAACTCCTGGTAATGACAATAGTATCAATGTCACTTTGCTATCTAATTAAGAATTTGGTCGATGTTACTTCGCCATTCAGTTAAACGTGCAAGGATAAGTTATTTGTCTGGTAATGGGTTGAAACCATCTAACATGATAGTATATGTTCGTTATTCAAACAAATTGTGCGGGATTACATGAAAATCAGATAATTGGATAAAAATACTGTATTTGAATCAGGAAATAAGACAAGGTTATTGCTACTTAGCTTAGTACAAAGCTAGCAGATAAAGAAATCCAGCTAACACAAGTGACTGGAATGTAACCGTCGACGGCATGGACCCCTTATCCTTCCGAAGAAAGATGCCCTGAAATAAGGGCAGGTTGATAATTACCAGTATGCCGTTTAATATGATCTCTACTGTATAAGTATCTAGATCCCTCGCTCCTGTCTTGATTATAAGACTTTTGGATACCCAAATGAAGGCGAAAAGGTTGAAAAGTGCAATAGTAGCTAAAACAACAAACATTGACGAAGCTGTACCGAATTCCATAATCTCTTGCTCATATCTTCTGGAAACATCTTCATCATCGGCATTCTTCCCCGTGATCACAAAATTCAACTTTCCAAAACCAAAGAGCTTCATGATTGTTCCACAGAATGCATACAAGTAAGAACTCAGTCTTTTGTACAAGCACATCCTCAGTTCATTGTACCACCCTTTGAACGTGCCTCCGAACCAGACGAACTCTCCTAAGCTGTATGCATTCTTTATTACAGTAACATATGCATATGGTAGAACCCAGGGGCTTGATAGCTGTGGAAAGGAGCACAAAGTATTATATTGAGATTACTAAGAAAAAATTGCATCGTGAAATCGAATGTGAAGTACAACTACCTGCGGGAACAAGTTGATGCCTTTCAGAAGACAGAAGGGGGGAACGAGAACGTAGTACAGTGTAGCAACACAGTTTGCAGCCCATAGATTGTAGCAGAGGTATGAAATTTGAAGTTTTAGTGGCATCTTTCCATGCCCCAACAGAAGAGGGCAGTATTTTGACAAAAATATCTGAAGTTGGCCTTCGGACCACCTTATGTGTTGTATTAGCGCTTGCACTAGTGTTGTAGGTGCTACTCCTAAGAATCCATGCTGCTTTGGATCAAAGCTAACGGATCTCCAGTCTCGACATTGTATTGACAGTCCTGTTATGATATCTTCCACTGGACATCCATATTTCAGTCCCATCTGCAAACATACCGATTCATCTGAGAAATTCGTCTTGCTTCATTAATGTGTGTGTGTGTGTGTGTGTGTGTGTGAGAGAGAGAGAGAGAGAGACCTCCTTCCCCCATTGGGAGTTCTCTTCATAGTTGCAGCCGGCGAGGACTTTGCATTCTTCAAGCAGGGTTGCACTGACTTTTACCTGTCTCTGAATCTCCTTTTTCCAATTAATCTTGTTTTCACTGTCGTATTTTTTGCCACAGAGAACATCTCGCCTGTGAAAGCAATTAGTGCCAATGTATAAGGGTCCTCCATTTGCATCTAGGTTTGGAAGCTCCACCTGCAGTACCGGGAAATATTATGCAAAGAAGCCATGCTTAGCGAGTTTCCCGCTCCAAACTACCGTGGTATGGATTATTAAACAGTTAATAATATCTTTTACATAACTCGTACCGCATTGATTACTCGTAAATAGCTTCCATAAACATCATTCTTTGTTACGTTGTCAAAGTACTGGGGATACTGAAGGAATGCGATGTTGTGACTTTGTTTGTCGTCCATGAAAAAGCATAATGCATCTCTCAGGGATAGTGAGTTGTTTGAGTACATATCGCAGTCTACGTTAAGGATAATTGGGCTGTTGCTTATCTTTGACGATACCCTTATCTGATGAATGAATCAGTGATAGTTACACGCGTTAATATAAGACTCAAAAGTATAAAAAACGAGTGTTAGGAAGCTGTGATACTTACGAAGGCATTCCAGGATCCTGCTTTAAAGTTATGGTGGTGCGTCGGTCTCTTCTCACGTGCCAAGTATACGAGAGTTGGCAAAGTTTTCCCCTCGGTGTCCACTTCCATTGTGTCCCTGCCGTCAATCAGTACCTGTACTTGGGTCAGAAATGAAAAGAAAATTGCAGATTCAACTGTGCATATGCTGTTGTCGTACTAATGCCCGGGTTATTTTATGTTTTATTAGTTGACATTTGTTTTATGTTAGCATTTTCCAAAAAAGTAACATGCTATGTACTTGAAGAATTGTCTGATGGTCTTTTTTGCTTGTACCCAACTTCCACTCCTGAAATCCTTTGTGTGTTTTTCGTTGCTCGTCAGAAATCTTCCCCAGCTTCACATTCCCTTCTATCCGCTCCTTCATTGCATCATATAGTTTCTGAGGTAAAATTGAAAGGGAAATGAATGAGAAGTACTATACATTGAAATATCGCATCATTGAAAATTGTATTGTTTGGCATGATCCTTGATGCCATAGTGAATTGGCGCTTCATCTAAAAGCTTAAGCCTAAGTTTGTAGAGAAGATGGCCTTTTATATATGTACATATTGCAGCATGGTATAGTAGAGTTCTTTTTCACATTACTGTAGAATTTAATAATCCACAAGCACGTAAAATTGTAGAATATCCATGCATACCTTGACATTCTTCCGTTTAACGACCAAATCAGCATCATCGTCTATCATCTTTTCGACCAATGAAAAGTATTTACTCGGCGCACGTGGCTCAACATTGAACTTCCTGCAAAACGGCAGCCAAAACTTGGAGAACTTTGCAGCTTCAAGGAGAGCAAAGAACATCAACTCCGACCCTCCATCATCCGAAAGATAGACATTCAGTTTCTCTGGTGGATAATCATAGGCCATCATCGACAGCACCGTGTTTATTACCATTACCGGCGGTTCAAGTTCATGGTCAGCAGTAGTCACAAAGATGTCTATGCCTGGTAAAACCTCCTCATATCTGCAAATCCACATTCATAATATATTCATCAGATAACATGCCTTTTCACAAAATAAAGGTGTTTGTGCATGAAAACTGTACCTGTTGGAGAGCCTGTCCTTGAAGGTGGATCGATATATCGGTTTGTAGCGAACAAACTGATTAATGATCCAGTAGAATATATACCAAATCTCTGCCATGAACAAACCTGCCCAAGCCCACTTTTCGAGTTTGTTTTCAGCTGGAAAATGTGAAACTCTATACACACATACGAAAACGATGCCAACGAGCATAGAAAGTGCGTATAGCCAGTAGAGCAAACGCCCTTTTGCTGCCCTGGTCTCGAACAGGGGAAGATACTCGGTGTTCTTCATAGTTCAGAACTTGTGAACGAATAAAAAGTGATCAAGTCTGAGCTTTTATAACTGTTGTTTCTTTCACCTGCTACAATATAATAGAAGGATGATTAATTGCACTTGCACTTCCTGAGGTTTTGCCTGAGTGTAAATGTTCCTCTTTATCGTTCAAATAATTACGTATCTTCAGGCTTACAAAGGCACAAACAGTAGTCCCTGTTGTAATAGTTTGTAAGCTTTAAGTCATGTTTAAGGTTAAGGTATCCTAAACTATGTTTTTATTTACGTCATACGTATAAAAGGTTGTATTAAATCTCCAACTTGCCGATTTCAGAGAGTTTTGCCTTACTGACGCACAAGAATGAAGACACATGTTTAAAATGAACAAATGATCTCAACGAGGCAATTCTCCAAAAATAAATGATTGGAAGGATTAATGCAAATTTTCAGACGTGAAAAGGAGAATAGTTACGCTTATGGATTTGAAAAATACAAAGAATATGAAATAATGGGTCTGATTCGTTATACTTTGATATTTTGGTGTTGCAATTGTATCAAAATTATATAGGCTCTATAAATATTTGATCATTTCGTAAATTTTTAAGTGTATTTAACTATTTTTGTATTTTTCGAACAATATGAGATTGCGTTGGACCAAAGTTTATTGGGCGAGGTAAAACCACGTAATTGGTCAGGGAAAGTGGCCGTACCAGATTTAAAACTGGTTAATTAACATGTTGTACCACTATGAGTGAATGCCCATAATATCATATATACACTGGAGGGACATATAGACACATAGTGGGGCAATAGACTCTGATCTGACAAGAAATTTTGAGTATTATTACGAGGGTTTTCAGGCTGATTAATTTTACATAACTTTATGACATTATTTGAACATTAGACATGTGACTAATAAATCTACCATAGTACCATTATATTTCACCGTTGAATATGGCAATGAAGAGACCAACCATGAGGAAAATGAGTTGGATATGTGGTAGTTTTGGAGTTATATAAATGTTATTCATTATCTTGTCCCCACAACTACACTGTATAATGTAAGTAAGCGATTTCCAAGAGAAGAAAAAGGTTAAAATTGAGAAAGATGACATGATAGCTAATGGGACCGAGTTAATTAAGGGTCACATGCATGTTAAATTAAAGTATTACTAAAGATTAGGTAATTAACGGGATAAAAAGGGTTGAGCCATGCAGTTACGTCATATAAGCAATGGATGGCCAATTTTGGGCTTTCTGATTAATTTTTGGTTTTTGTACGCTGATGAGCCATGCCGTTACGTCATAGCTAATTGTAAGAGATGGTGAAAGACCAATATGAGATGGTCAATATGGAGTTTACAAGCCATTTTAAATTTCATTGTTTCAAAGTAAAGGTGGAAAGTTGAGCGGGACTACTTCTTAATTAAATATGAGACGTGAAGAGGTTGTAGGCACGGGTTTGTTTATCTAGAATTCTTTATTACCTATATACATAAGAAGCTCCAGAAAAAACCTATCCGGTCTGTTATGCCTAGTCACCTATCTAATAGTTTGAGTGTTTAGGTTAATGAAATGTATTTGATAAAAATTAAGAAACACTACAAAATTTTCGGGTCATTCCCGACCGTAATTCCGGTCGGGAATGACACTTTTCGGTCGGGAATTGTCTATTTCCGACCGATTTTCGGTCGGGACGGGCCGGTCGGCATTGCTTCGGTCGGAAAAAGTTTCCCGACCGGAGTTCGGTCGGCCCGGCTTTTCCCGACCGGCAATCCCGACCGAATTCTGGTCGGGAAATTCCCGACCGGTTATCCCGACCGAATACCGGTCGAGAAAAGTCCCGACCGGTCAACGGTCGGAAAAATATATCCCGACCGCTTTTCGGTCGGGAAGTTTTTTTAAAAAAATCCGACCGATTTTCGGTCGGAAATTCCTCAATTTATTTTCCGACCGAATATCGGTCGGCTATAATTTTCAGTATTCCCGACCGGATCCCGGTCGGGCATATTTGCGAGTAATCCCGACCGCAATCCGGTCAGGATTTATGTTCATATTATTCCCGACCGAAAATCGGCCGGGAATAATATTCATACTATTACCGACCGCACTTCGGTCGGGAATAAAACTCATCAGAATAAAAAAAATAATATTCCGGTAATAATTACCGGAATATTATTTTTTTTAATATTTTGAAATATTTTAAAACATTATTTAGCTTTTTTGTATTTTAGATGAGCAATTAATTTTTTGATTCATTGCTCAATCTCAAACACAAAAAAATTAAATAAGTGTTTGATTACTTAAAAGTTGAAGAAAGAAGTGAAAAATTTAATTTTGAGGTTGAAAGAAAAAAGTGTTTGAAGATGAAAAAAGTGTTTGAAGATGAAAAAACTGTTTGGAGATAAAAAATGAGGAGAATAATGAAGTGTATTTGTAGAAAAAGTTAAAAAAATTTGAATTTTCGGCAAATTTGAATTTCCCACCGAGTCCCGCAAATTTTCTTCAAGTATTCCCAACCGGAAATCGGTCGGGAAATTTCAAAATTTTGCCAACCCACCAAATTTTCAGAAATTGCCGACTGAATTTCGGTTCCTACCCAGAAATTTGTCCAATCCCGATAGCATTTCGGTCGGGATTAAGTTTAAATATTATTTCCGACCGATTTTCGGTCAGGAATAACCTTGAACATTATTCCCGACCAAAAAGCGGCCGGGAATAAGTTTGAATATTATTCCCGGTCGATTTTTGGTCGGGACTAAAGGTCATTCCCGACTGAAAATTGGTCGGGAATGCCGTTGAATATTTTTCCCGACCGCAAATCGGTCGGGAAAAATAGTAAATTTTATTTTTTTCGATCTTTTGGAAACACTTGATGTGTTTGTTAAGTATAACTATAGAATCTCCCTAAATACATGAATTGCACTAATAATTAGTTAGTTTAATGTACTTTTAATTATGAAATTAGTATAGATTACCGGAATATAAGTTAAGTTAGTTTGGAGTTTTACATATATTAATCATACATAGTATAGAGGAGTATTCACAATTGGCGATTAACATTTGTTACAAACGTTAGTATAGAGAGGCTAATTGTGATATATATATATATATATATATATATATATATTAACATATATATGTTTAATATAATCGTAAATAGTTACATTATTAGCAACTACATATAACAATCTATTTATAAGTGACAATATGAATCGACGCTTCAAACGATTCATCAACGTGCAACTAAATTTAATTTTTTTGAGATTTTTAGTAATATATAACTAATATTGATGTACTTGATCATTAAATCAACGATTTATCTAAAATGGAGAGCGAAATTATGAAATTAAGAATATGAATATTATTCCCTACCGAAAATCGGTCGCCAATACCCCTAAACCCTAAACCCTAATATTCCCGACCGAATATCAGTCGGAAATAACAACGATCAGGGTTATTCCCGACCGAATTTCGGTCAGGAATAACGCTGGCCGTTGTTATTCCCGACCGAAATTCGGTCGGGAATAATGTCAGCCCCCTATAAATACCCCTCCCTATTCCACTTGAGAAATCATTCCAACATTCATCACTTGCTAAGGTATCTACGATTTCCTCTTGTTATAACTATTTTTTGTTAGTTTTTCTCAATTAAGATCGTTTTTAATAATTTTTTAATGTTTCTTTGTTTTAGATATTGCGGTAAATGCAACGAGGGGCGTGTGTTTGCAAAGAATACTTGATCTAAGTATTTTCTACGCTACAACAAGTAAGTATTAACTGTCTTGGCTTCTATGTACTCGTGTTTTAAAATTTTTTATATAAATGATAAATATATTGATTGGTGAAATTAATTGTAAAAATTTCTTTTTAATTTTCTTAGATTAGAAATGAATTATCGTCCCGATAGATCTTGGATGTACGATAGGATTGATAGTAACACTGGTTATTTGAATCAACATTACGTGGTTAGGGTTCGTGAATTCATACAATATGCATCACAACAGAGAGATTACGTAGATCTAAGAAATCATATTAGGTGCCCATGCCAGAGATGCATCAATTTAAAGTTTTTTGATCGAAACGTAGTACGGGATCATCTTCGTAAGTGGGGATTTATGTATCAATATTGGATATGGGTGTTGCATGGAGAGAAGGCGAGCGAGGCGTCTACATCATATGTACCTGAATCACCGTCCGCTAGTATTCACGTTGATAGTCCGGTTCATGCCGATAGTTCGTTTAGAGAATTGGTTGTGGATGCATATGGGGGTCGATTTGTTGAGGGAGAGGTGCGCAACGAAGATCCAAGTCCCGAGGCAAATGAGTTCTACAAATTGATGCAGATGGGAGACATAAAAATGAACAATAAGAAGTCGAAGACTGTGCTCCAGTGGTTTGCCGAGTTCTTAACTACAAAGACGATGCACAAAGTAGCTAATGTCGCTTGCGAAAAGTTCTTAAGTTTGTCTAAAGATATTATGGACCCAGAGATTGAGGAAATGCTACCGAATACGGTTCCATGCATGAATAAGATGCTCGCGGGTTTGGGTTTAGGGTACGAAAAGATCGACGTATGTTGGAATTTTTGTTTCTTGTACTACGGCGATAATGCCAATAAGGATCTCACATCGTGTTCGATATGCAAGACCGATAGGTACGAGGCTGGTAGAAAGTCCAGGGTCGCAAGGAAGAAATTGTGGTACTTCCCCCTAGGCCCTCGATTACAGAGGTTGTTTTATACTGTAGGCACTTCGAGACATATGACTTGGCATTTGAAGTGTCGAGAGTCAACTGATAGAATGATTCACCCAGCTGCAGGCGAGGTGTGGAGAGATTTTGATCGTACGTATCCGGACTTCACATTGGAGCCTAGAAATGTCTAACTCGGCCTATGTACTGATGGGTTCACACCGTTTGGGCAATCTGGGAAGAACTACTCTTGTTGGCCCATTTTTGTTACCCCTTATAACCTTCCGCCGGATTTATGCATGCGACCGGAGTTCATTTTTCTGAGCCTTATTATACATGGTCCAAAGAGTCCTGAAAAGAACTTGGATCTTTTAGTGAGACTGTTGATTGATGAGTTGAATGATTTGTGGAGTAATGGTTTGTGGACATATGACAGCTCACGAAAGGAAAACTTCCAAATGCGAGCGACCCTAATGTGGACTATTAGCGATTTTCCTGCTTATGGAATGTTGTCCCAGTGGAGCACGCACGGTAAACTGACGTGTCCTTATTGCATGGGTGAGACAGATTCTTTTACACTTAAGCATGGTGGAAAAGCCTCGTGGTTCGATTGTCATCGTCGGTTTCTACCAGAGGGTCATAAATGGAGGTACAACAAGAAGGATTTCTACAAGGGTATGGAGGTACCTGAAGCGCCCATTCGAAGGAAGACATGAGCGGAGATGAGGGCAATTGTGGATAGGCTACGATCGGTTAGATTTTGGGCAAACTCCACAAAGCTTACGGGATTTAACACAACTCATAACTAGTGTCGTCGAAGCATCTTTTGGGAACTACCTTATTGGTCCACGAACATGATTCACCACAATCTAGATGGCATGCATTGTGAGAAGAACTTTTTTGAGAACATCATCAACACGGTGTTGGACGATGCTAAGTCGAAGGACAACATTAAATCGAGGCACGATCTTAAGTTGTTGACCAACCGTAAAGAATTGTTCTTGAAACCTAGTGGCAGAGGAAGTGAGTATATAAAACCAAAGGTAAAATATTGTCTTACGAGGGATCAAAAGAACATGGTGCTTGATTGGCTGACCGAATTGAAGTTTCCTGATGGATATGCCTCGGACTTGGGACGATGTGTGCAAAAACAACAAGGAAAATTGTATGGAATGAAGAGTCATGATTGTCACGTCTTCATACAGAGATTGATCCCGATTGCATTTTGCGACTCTTGGAACCCGAGATTTGGGGGACCTTAGTAGAGATTAGCCTTCTTTTCAAGGCGATTTGCGCCTCAGAGGTGTCAGCCGAGGATATGAAGCGATTGGAGGAATCGTTTATTGTTACCATGTGCAAGATGGAAATGATATTTCCTCCTTCATTTTTCGACTCTATGGAGTATTTATCCATACACCTTCCGTACGAGGCTAGAGTTGGTGGTCCAGTTCATTATAGATGGATGTATCCATTCGAGAGGTACGGTTTTATATTTTTAATGACAATTATCTTTTACAAATATCGATTCTTTTCCTAATCTTTCGTTTTTATTAACTAGGCGGATGTTCGACATGAAGGGTTTAATACTGAACAAGGCGAGGGTGGAGGGATCCATAGCCAATCAATACCTACTTGATGAGCTGTCCAATATGTGTTCTCATTTGGATGTATCTTTTCAGACTAAATATAAAAAACTCAACATGAACGAGACACTAGATAGCACGGAGTGGGATGATGAGCTTAGAATATTTCAAAAGAAAGGAGCGCCAATAGGACCACTAAACAAAAGGCGATACTTGACTTCCGATGAAATGGAGCAAATAGAGCTTTACACGCTTCTAAATTGTCAAGAGCTTGACGAATGGGTGGAGTAAGTGGTCGTTAATTATTTTTATTAACGAAATGATTAAGCGCTTTAAAGACAACTAACTTATGAAAATTTTCCTATGCAAACTGTTTGTAGAAGAGGAGTGCGGTGGACTTAGTCCAATGGAGATACAATCCAAGAGGAACCAAGAGTACGTAGCATGGTTCAAGCAGACATATTCAAGTGGGAAATACGAGACCGACGTACGAATAGATCCTCAAATCACAGGTCCGGTTAATTCAGTGGCAACCTACGAGGGATACATTGTGAATGGGTTCAGATTTCACACCGATAAGATTCTGGGCCCGAAGAAGAGTGATTGTAGCGGTGTTTATGTGAAGGGAGACATAGGAGGATCCGATGTTACCAACTTCTATGGAATGTTGAAAGACATTATACAGGTGGAATATTGGGGCAGAATCAGACCCATGTACATAGTCTTGTTCAAATGTGTTTGGTATGATATAAACGCAGGTACGCAGGAGCATTCAACGTACAAGTTGGTTGACATCAACCCGAGGTGTACCCTCAGCACCAATGAGCCGTTTGTATTCGCTAACCAAGCAAAACATGCGTACTATGTGCCCTATCCAAAGAAGACGACATGGCGACCGGGACAAAAAGGATGGTTGGCCGTATCCACTATTCCTACCAGACACATAATCGATATGTCATCAGTTGCAGGATCAAACGACGTCGACGCGGGGATGCCGAACCAAGTGCTACAAGAGAATGCATCTGAAGGGTTTAACTTATGCGTGGACCTTTCCTCATTCGATATGAATATCCAATTGGCCAACGAGGGATTTGATGTGGTTGACGAGGAGGCAGCAGCGGAGGGCAACGAAGAAGAGGAGGACAACGAGGACGACGAGGGAAATGAGGAAGAGGAAGAGGAAGAGATAATGAGTGACTCAGATTCTGAGGATAGTATGTATGACTAGCATCGAATATGATTTAGTGGTCAATTTCTATTTTATAAAAAATTTAATTCACGTTGTTTAATTTCATATTATAGTTTGTATTCGTGCTTGTAGTAATAACAACATTACATAATTACCAATAAACAAACAAGTAACACAGTTTTCAATACTTAGATAAAACGAACAAATAATACACTACTACTCCGCATAATTACATTATAAATACGAAACTAGTTTAACATTACATAATTGGTCCAAGCATCAAACGAATTACATAAATACAAACAACTAACAGTTTTCAATACTTAAATAAAACTAACAAATAAAACTACTACTACTCATAATCCTCATCATGAAAGCCAAATGTATCAGGAGTTGTGGAGGGTCCAGCACCATCATCGCCATCACCGCCAAGATCGGCTGCATCACCATCGAGAGTGTCATCCTCGGGGTCATCCTCGTGCTCATCATCATACATCGTGCAGTCCGGAGCACCATGCGCAAAAGGATCAGGAGGGGGGTCGAGGAACGCTCGCCGGCTCGACGAGCATCACACATGAATCCCCTTGTAGGCATGGGTCGAGAAGGAAGAGTACCTGTAGTCTGGGTGATGTGCTGGGTCAAGTACTCTACGTGAGTAACAAGCTCGTCAACCCTCTCATCAGTAACAGTCCTAAGACGACGGTTCTCCCTCTCTAACGCCCTCGCATAGTCATGTGTCGTGTCTGGCTTCTTCTTCGTCGAGAAACCAAACCGATCGTGACGTGCATCCGTAGGGAGACCCGCAGCCTTCCCCTTCTTCAATCCTCCTATCGCCAGACTCCACAGCTCTTGATCTAGTGGTGGCCACGCAGAACGATCCGCCTCGTACCTCTCGATCATACGGCCTATGTAGTCCTCATGTTCATTTTGTCATAATTGTTAGTACATAATTAAGGAAGACATATGTTAATACAGTAATCAAAGAATTATTTACAAGTTAAATACTTATGTAGATAGCCCTATACTTGGGGTGAACCCAAATGCGACGACGTGGAGCTCCCTCTGGCAGACCACTGGGCACATGTGTGTGCTGATAACGATATGCCTCATCGTGCCGAGGCTCAGGGGGCCCTGGAGGTCTAGAAGCAGCCTGCATATTGATATACATTTGTTATTTTAGCTATTTAAATTTAAGACAATAATATTATTCGTATAGAAACTCAATTTAATAAGACATACCATCCTACGTCGAATCTCCGTGTAGCTCCGGGACCCACTAGCATGAGTAGCTCGTGCAGGACGATCAGGGTTTGGTGCCTCTCCTTCTCGCCTGTTCTTCTTGCCTGACTCTGATTTCTTCGCATGCTCAGCCGACTCCCAATGCGTCACGAACATCCTCTCTAACTTGTCGCTCATCCAACTGTTCTTTGGACGCGTCGCCCACTTCGGATCATCGAGCCTGTCGTAATAGTTCTTCTTCGCATTGTACATGATTTCTTTGTAACACTTCTTAGCCTTCGTCTCGTATGCGGAATGTGCCCGAAGCATGTCAGCCGGATCAATGTAGTATATGCTCTACAATTAAATAAGGTTTTTAATTAAGGTTTTGTTAAATAAAAATCTTACTATGTATATATATATATATATATATTTAGTAAACTTTCAAAATCTCACCTTAAACTTAGCCCACATCTGTCCCTGGACTTCTGGATCGACCTCGGTGTATGAAGGAATACACGTCTTCATAAATCCCCTAATGATCGAGGT
The DNA here is from genome assembly GCA_948329865.1 of Linaria vulgaris. Taxonomy (NCBI): domain Eukaryota; kingdom Viridiplantae; phylum Streptophyta; class Magnoliopsida; order Lamiales; family Plantaginaceae; genus Linaria; species Linaria vulgaris. The sequence continues at coordinate 81,288,271 of OX415252.1, forward strand.
AATGACCGACGCTATCTTTCTCCCATTCATAAATACGTCGTGCTCATCCAGCTCGACCCTACGACGGGCTCTACGGTCAGCCGGAACCTGCGACCCTCTCGATATGCCTCGGTCAGGTCTCTGTTGTGTCGCTGAAGATGGTCCTGCACCAGCATCGTCTGCAGGGGAAGAAGTACTAGGACCCGCCGGTGTAGACTCAGTAGAGCGTGGCCTAGGTGTTGTAGGCCTCGATGATGACGATGGCCTAGATGATGACGATGGCGTCGATGCTACGTGATCATGATCTAGTCGAAATGGTACTACTAGATCTGGTGGAGTACCGCCGCTCGGTCCGATACGCCTATGTGGATGTGAAGAAGCAGGGGATCTAGTCGAAATGGTACTACTATATGTCACCAGACCAGTTGTGTGGAAACACCACAACAAAATGGCCTAGTTGAGAGAAAGCACCAGCACTTGCTCCAGATCGCAAGAGCATCAAGATTTCAGAAAGAACAAAATAAATATAGATATATTGTGTTTTTGTAAGAGAGAAAGTCCAGAAAGGTTTACCCAAACTTCAACACATCACAAATGATCAGCATATTGCTGATATTTTGACCAAACCCCTAGCTTTTCAACCCTTCAAGCTATTGGTTTCCAAGATGGGGCTTATTAACATCCACATCATCTTGCGGGGGTGTTAAATCCTCCATTTCTATTCAATTTTACATTCTTTCAACTTTTAGTAATTATTTATATTTCGATTAATTAGTTGTTAATCGCTTTCCTCTTTTGGAAAGCTTTGTTAGTTAAGCTGATTAGTCCGTTAATTGTAATTAGAGCTTAGTTTTACTTTCACATATATAAGGCAGCACACACACACACACACTCAAATTATTTTATAGATTTCACAAACTTTAGAGAGAAGATTTCTTCTTCTCCGAATGTACGGTTCCATTCACAATGATAATGAAGCTTTGGTATTTGTTCGTTAATTGTGATTCGACTCGGTTTCAATATTTCAACACATAATAAGAGTTATGTTTAATGTGTTAAATCTTATTAATTGTAAAGAGAGTATTTATACAACTACATGTACAAAGATAATTACGGAAAGATATAATCTAATCTAATCCAAATACAACAAGAATCCGTAATTAAGGATAGACAGATATCAAGGATATTATAGCTAAGGTAAGTAAGATATTCTATCTATGACACCCCCGCAAAATAGATGTTCCATTAGCAACTAAAATTTTGGAGCGCAGCAGGAGAAACCGAGAGCGTGCAAGGGGCTTCATGAGAAGATCAACCAATTGATCAAGAGTATTTACATACAAAATTTTGAGGAGACCTTTAGAGACAAGGTCACGAACAAAGTGAAGGTCGACGACAATATGCTTCATGCGAGAATGTTGGACCAGATATAAGAAAAATAGAAGAGCACCCATATTGTCGCAGCGGATAGTAAGCACAGAGGGGAGGGTGAAACCGAGCTCGCCAAACAGATGTTGAAGCCAACGCACTTCAGCCGACGTGGAAGCTAAGGCCCGATATTCCGCCTCTGTCGAAGATCGAGAAACGATCTTTTGCTTGCGAGAAGACCAAGATATGGGATTGGACCCAAGAAGCACTAAGTATGCAGTGGTGGACGTGCCACTAACGGCGTCTCCCACCCAATACGAATCGCTAAACTCGGTGAGAGCAAGAGAGCTCGAGCGGCAAAGCAAAATTTCATGCGAGATTGTACCTTTGAGATAGCGAAGAACATGCTTCAAGGCGGACCAATTTGCAGAATCAGGGACAACCATTCGTTGAGCGAGGTGATTGACTGAAAAAGAAATATTCGGACGTGTGAGAGTAAGATATTGTAGCCCCCCAATATATAATCTGAGGATAAGTCGTGGGATCAACATCAGTCGAAGAAGAAATTGACGGCGGATTGGAGGTCATAGGCGTAGCGAGGAACTTAGCGCCATCCATCTTGTGGTGCGCCAAAAGATCAAGAATATATATGTTGGGAAAGGAATAAACCTTCCTTACAACGAACAACCTCAATCCCCAAGAAATAAGTGAGAGCGTCCATGTCCTTAACAGCAAAACGTCGACTAAGACTAGCAATAATAGTTGTATCAAGATGTCAAGATCTTGATCCTATGTCGAACTCTAACGAGTCATCCTCCCCGTTCGGCCACTCCACCGACGGTGGCAGTGTAGACGCCTTGGTGTCCTCAACTCAGCCTCGTCCGCTCCATATTCCATTAACACCCCCTCGCATATCAAGAATTAGAACCCTAAGAATTACATAAAGCTAGCGGAACCTATATAGCACTGAAACTCTGAAAGACCGCAATTAATTAGAATCATTTTCTGACTCTTATTCTACTGTAGTGTAACTAGAATTTAGTGCATTCAAATAACTCAAAACGGTGCTTAGAAAAACTAATCGAATTTTCTCAATAACTCTTCACGCTTCTGACCGCTTCTTAATTTTTTTTGTTCGATGCATGCAGTTTTCTTATTACATAATTAGATGAAAAAATACACTATTATGTTGGTGTTTTAAATTTACGAATATAGAGCTAATAATAAACCAAATGGTGTGTATTATAATTTTTAAGATGTAGAAGGTGTTATTATATTGTAAGTCAATCAAATGCTAGCTAATTTACAGCTAGATCATTGGAATTCATCAGTTTCTCCTAAATATTATGGCATAATTATCATACAATCGCAGTCAAGCAATTCATGAGTACGATATTTGTATATATACATATATATATATATATATATATTTATTTTATTTGAAAAGAGAGACACACACACATATATATATATATATTATGCGTATAACCACTTAAATATTGTTGAATTTTTCTTTCTAAGAAAAAAAAAATCGTAACAAAAATCTAAGAATAGTGCGCGAGATTTCGCATGGCATGGTGGCAACTCAAATGAAGGCGCGTTAGTCGGATTTCCACAAAAGAAAAAAATTAAATAAGACAAAAGATTGCCCATGTCCATCCACTTTGACTAACATCTGGATGGTCATTGTTACATACCAAAAATTAGGAAGAAAAATATTACCACCGGAAAATTAAAGTCAACAATATTCCAGATACTCACATCACAAATTCAGCTAATAGAAATTGTATAACGAAACATAAAAGATTTTGCTTACATTTTTCCTGGGTTGGTCATTTAATTTCACATATGCTGGCTGCCCTTTTGGTTTAAGGAAATAATTCTTGAATACAAAAGAAACTGATCCAGATGGTCTTGAAGTGAATTCTTTCCAGGTACATTTTATATTTCAATTTCTAGGACAAGCAATGAATCTTAACTAGCTCTATATTTTATATTGAGGTTCCTTTATAGTTTGTTTATTGTCTTTCATTTGCTCAGCTTTTCTCTTGTTCTGCAATAATTGACATATGATTAGCGTATTGCATTGGAACGTTGATCACTTGATGAACAAACCACCACGGAAAATTGATGTTTGAGAATTGTTCTGTTTTCGGGTAAATCTGCAGATTGTAAGAAACAAGCGAACACAATGTTTGGTTTTAGTCTAAGACGAAATGACTCCGGATCTCCCAAGTCTCCGGCCTCCGTCGGCTCTCCCGCCACAGGTTCCCCAAAAGCATACGTTAACGCAGAGATCGACACTCGTGCACCTTTTCGATCCGTCAAGGCTGCCGTAAGTTTATTTGGGGAAACATCCTCGCCCAGATCAAGTCCCGTCGCAAAGAAATCAAAAGCTGAAGAGGTAAATGACACCTTCCCTAAAGAATGTACTCTTTTTCTTGTCGCAAAGTCTCATTGCACAATTTTTGTAACAATCAAATGCTTGTATAATATGATCTGAATACGGACAACGATTTATGGTGCAGAGAGTGCTGGAGAAGGAGACACAGCATCATATGATCCTTAGGGAACTCGACTACTACAAGGAGAAGCTTAAGAGTGCCGAAAATGCAAAGGCTCAAGCTTTAAAGGAGCTGCAGAGGGCTAATCGAACGTTGCAGCAACTGACAAACAAGCTCGAAACTCTTAGTGAATCCAAGCAAGCAGCGATCAAATCGACAGAAGCTGCAAAAACCAGAACCAAAGACCTTGAAGAGCAGAAATCACAGAGAGCTCAACTTGGCAACGATGCATGGAAACTAGATGTCGACAACGAAAGGGAACGTTACAAGGCGTCTGCAGGAGAAATGATCCTTAGTAAACAAGAGCTCACAAATCTGAGACAGGATTTTGATGCAGCCTTAGAAGCAAAACTAGCTGCCTTTCAGGAAGCAGAAGAGGCACAGCACAATGCAAAAGTGAATCAGGAACGGCAAAGCCAGCTCTCGAAAGAAGTTGGTGCTCTGACTGAAGCACTTGATCAGGTCAAGACAGCCTCAGATCACGCGCAAGAAGAGCATTCAAAACTTATCGCAGAAAGGGAGGCACTTTTAAATGAATATAAGTCGGCCAAGGAAGAAGCGGAGAAAGAACTTAAGCGTCTGAAGGAAGAATGCGACCCTGCGGAAAATCTCGAGGAGAAACTCGAAGAAACAACGGAAGCAATCAAAGTTTTGCAGGAGCAACTGAACGGTGTCCGTGCTTCGGATTTGCAGTCCTTACAAGACACGGTTACAGAGCTTGAGATTGCTAAAACAACTCTTCAACAAGTTGTTGCAGAAGAAAAATCAATTCAGAGTTCAGTGGATCCGCTTAAGCTGGAGCTAGACGAAGTGAAGAAGAAGCGTTCAGAGTCAGAGACGAAGGCCTTACAAGCAGAAGCAACTATCGAGCAAATGCAGGCTGACTTACAGAAGAGGAAAAGTGAGCTCGAGGCGGCTATGTCAGGGAGTGCTTCTGATGATATGCAACTGTCCATCGAGAGGCTAACAGCAGAAGCTGAAAAGGACAGACATGAAGCAGAAGAGACTAAGAAGAATACCGAGTTGTTAAAACAAGAAGCAGAAGCATCAATACTAGCGACAAAAGAAGCCGAGGAAAAGCTGCAGGTTGCATTAAAAGAGGCTGAAGAGGCCAAGGCAGCCGAGAAGTTGGCAGATGAACAAATTCATAATTCACCAAAAACTAAAGAAGGCGACTTAAATCGTTCAGAATCTATTAGGAAGATCAGGCTATCGGTTGAGGAATACGAGTCAATGAAGAAAAAGATCGAGGAATTTAGCAATGAGGCTGACATCAAAGTCGCAACTGCCGCCGCACAGGTGGACTCTATAAATGCAAGTGAGAAAGAAGTGTTACTGAAAGTGGAGGCGGTTTTGAAGGAGAATGAGGAAATACAGTCAGAAATTGATGATGCTTTAAAGAGGACAGAGATGGCAGAGGCTGCGAAAAAGGTAGTGGAAGGTGAACTTCGAAAATGGCGTCAGAAAGAACAAGAAGAAGTTGGAGAGTCATCCAATATTTCTTAGGCTAAAAAAGTTGTGAAGATAATCAAGAGGCATAATACACTTTTTTGTAAAGTAAAGTGTTTCATGAATAGTTGTTCAGGAAATGTAATGTAATATTAATAGAATCGGATCCTTTTGGAATAGAATAGATAATTTGGGTTATGGAAAAGAGCTAGAAACAGTAAATAGTTATGCAGATCGGCATCTGGATGAGTTAAATGAGTGAATTAGGAGTACTATGTAAAATTAGTGGAAACCATATCTAGTCACTCACAGAAACAAGGCAAACAGTTCAAGATATAAGAAAAACTCCTATATTCATGAACAGTTACGATCTATTAACTTGCTACAAGAAGAGATAAATATAGTTTATATATATCTTTCATATATTTATACATCTTAACGACATCCAAGAACCCATGATACAAAAGCCTTCATAAATTCCCAGGCAGCACTCATGTCGGGAACAGCTTCAAGCATTGATGCTTTGCTAGCTAACAAGTACATACATCAACTGAGCTGTTCCCAACGATATCTAGTAATGTAAGATACTATTGGATATTAGTAACAGTTGATCACTGGAATATATTTAGGACAGTAAGAACAAGAGATTCTTACGAGATGTCTTTTGCAGCTCAAAGAACAGATGAACCGCATCTATTGCTTGTCATCATTTATTTTAAGGTTGCTCAGTGAGTCACATCTTTCAAGATTCTTGAATTTCTCCAACTCAGATTCCAATGTCTTCGCAATTTCTTCTTCATCCGCATCTTCAGGCAAGGTGACATGCACGGATCCCTGTTTTACTGGCATATCAGGTTGACGAACCATAAATTGCTGCTTAATGTAATTGTATAGCTGCTGGTGAAAGGGATGGTCCAAGGAAAAGCAGTTGTCTAGGTAAATGTCTAAACGTTTCGAAGACCCAGAAGATCTCTTACGGCAGAAATGGGGGAGAGCTGAAGAATCCATTATCTGCACCAAGCACACATACAGAATGGACAATCAAGATTTTACTTTCCAAAAAAAGGGCAAGTCACGATTATGAACATAGGTGGAGAGTACAGTTCTAAGATTTTAACATGTACAATTTCAGCACTTGTTAGTTTTTTATAAAAGTTAAACTTTTATCTTGCCACGAAATAAGCCAAATTCGGAAACCAAACCCCAAATAGAAATGAATGCATGTAGGTCAGTAGGAAAAGCATATGGCATTCTATTGGTTCCAAAATTCTCAAACCGACAAAACAGCCAATATAACAATGCAAGATTTATGCTTATTTATAACAGTAAATTTATCTAACTACAAAAACTACCTTCAATAGATCATCCTGCCCGCAACCAGACAATACATGAATTTTCCTTCTTGTCCTCTCCTGCAGAAGAGGCTTCACAACCTGATGGCAGCCAAAGGTGGTGAATATGGCATTTAAAATTAATAGTAAGAAATAATATGATTTGTAGACAAGGACACGTTATCCACAAGCAGTTAATCTCTGTACTTATGCAACATGCAAAAGTAGATAGTTAGCACCGACGCGGGGAGAATTTGAGACAAACCTTCCAACAAGCTGAAAAGACGTATGGGGCATTCACAATGTAATAAGTTTGTGTTTTCTCGGGGTAGTTCAGATCATCAATAGAAGAAATGATCGTCATGAGCTGCACTCAAACAAAAACTTAGTGTTACGTTGCATAATATATGAAATTCTTTAGATTCTATATTAATTGCAAAGAGCCAAGAATCTCTCACTGTTGAGTACCTTTATCTGGTTCAAGGCTGAGAGCTTCAAGCCAGTCATGTCTAAAACCTTTATACATTTACTAACATGTCTCCCACTCTTTTTCGTTGCAGCAGGCTAGAGAAAATACAGTAAGTTATTACTGGATATGCAAAAATATGTAAAATGGAGAAACAAAATCTACGCATACTCACCAAAACCACACGATCTCGATATTCGTTGATCTGAATGTGGGATTGTACATAATAATGAACCTAGAGTGAACACGAACAAAATCAAAAACCTAAATGTAACTTTATCAAGAAACAGAAACTGAGGTGAGCCAATTCGAAGGGTAAATGGTATACAATACATAACAAATGAATAAATGATCGAGCCTATAGTTTATTTAAATTGTTGCGATATATGCTATATATTGAGAAAATGAAGCAAATACTGAAATTGTCGGATAGAACAGCAGAAAGAAACTAAGTTAGTATAACATAGTCATTAGGCATTGACAAGTAAAAGCAGTTAACTTGCCATTTTAAAAGTAGCAGTTGCCTATTACTAACTGAAGACATGGTTGATATATATATTAATCATGAAACGGAACTTGATATATACATAGTCATTAGGCATTGACAAGTAAAAGCAGTTAACTTGCCATTTTAAAAGTAGCAGTTGCCTATTACTAACTGAAGACATGGTTGATATATATATTAATCATGAAACGGAACTTGATAGCAAAAGGCATTGTTCACAACACCGCAAATATAGTTTACGTATCTCAGAATTCTGAAGCATGAAGGCCGGCATGAAATTAAAAGATAATACAAAAACATCATAACCCTTACTGATGCTTTCTCAAATGTGCTCATGCCTACTCCAACAGCAAAGACGGGGAGGCCCTACAGCAAAAAAGACACCAGCAGTACAGCATTAGTCAAAGTTGGAATTACACATCAAAGAAAAAAGTCAAATATCTTGGAATCTCATTGAAAAAACCCATGATCCTCAAATGCTCACCTCATTTGTGTAACCTGACAATCCTATAAGTTGCGTATCACGGATTGATCTGTAAAGTTCTACGGGAACAATTGGTTTCTGTAAAGAAACAGAAAATCAATGAAATGAGAACGGCACGAGGGTAATAAATACACCGAATGATAATTGTACACAACTTACTGCTAGCATATCATCAATGCCATTTTGCACTCTCCAGTTCAAACAATCCATCAACTGAAAAAAGAATCAAATCAACAGTAATAAAGATCCAGTTTCAGCAGAAACAGTATGTTTGACATACAAAGAAACGACATTTGTTAGAAATTAAAAGAAATGATATCTTACCATCTTGTGGGCCTTCGTAACATTTCCATCTCTTGCCTTAAGAAAACGTGTCAAGGTTTCTTGAGGATATCCTTGATGCACATTCTGCATATAAATTGAATTATAATATTAGATACACCAGCGAAAAGGATTTCAACTGCACACCACTGGACTCGTGAAATTCATACCAAAAACGAATCTGGTCTTATCTTACAATGAAATTGTAGTTCACATGCTTCCAGCCAATTACGACTGGGAGAGAGTGCTTGTGTATGCTCAATGTAATGTTGAAATAACCGACAAATTCACAAAAGTGCAGCTACACTCATACGCGTAGTTTGTAAATAGACAATTACAGAGTTCAGAGCCTGACAAAGTCAATTTGGAAAAAACTGGAACAAGAAAGACAACCGAAACCGAGAGCTAAACACCTGACTAGTTCGATTTGGAAAAAAACAGTAAATCTAACGCATTTGCCAAAAAAAATTAAAAAAATTACACTTTCAAACTGAAAAGGTTGAATCTTTGATGGGTCTAAAAGAGTCTCTGAGATTTCAACAATATGCAGCAATGGCAACCAAAAACACAATTCGGATCAAGTTTACGCGCTTCAAAATAAGACTCGTAGCACTTACGGTATAGATCAGGTGGAATCTCAACTGCATAAAGATAACATTACCTAAAAATTAATGACCACAAAATTTGGATAACGTTGTGTTGGCGGTAAGAATTTCTGAACAAGGCATTTTTAGTAACTATAATCAGATTTTGTGCTGTCACACACACACAAAGCAGGAAACAAGTAACATGACAAACTTAATTTGACTTTCAAATTTCACCTATTAATACAGAGCAAGCAATTGGACAAAGATCTAGCAACTAAATCATACTTTTTTGAAAGAAAGAAAAAAAAAAACATCTGATTTCACATCACAATACATAGTCAACAAACACACTTAAGAAGAAATTTGAGGATTTTAAAAAGAAAAAAAAATGCTAACCTGGAAAGTCTTTTTAAGTGGTACATCAACTGCACATAATTCCACAAAATTTTACAAAAAAATAAAATAAATAAGTAATGGGACTATTAAAAAAAATGGGAGATGAAGGTAGAAGACTAGAAGTAGTGAGCTGACGACCTTCCTCCATTAGAGCTTCAAAGTGAGTGATGGGATCTTGTGGAACCACAGCCATTTTTGCTTCTTTACCAATTTTAAAATTTAGATTGTGAAGTTTTTTGTTACTTGTTAGTGAAAATAGCTTTGATTATATATATTTTATTGCATATTCTGGTATATCTTTGAAGTGTGTGAGCTAAAGGGAAAGATGGGACAACAGCAAGAGAGAGAAAAAAAAAAAAAAAAACAAGTAAAGATTCCACTTTTATGAATTAGAAGAAGAAATAAGAAAAAGTTGTTATTACAAACAAGAGCGGTGCTGTATCTATATTGTGTACCAAACAAAATCGGTCTAAAAGAGGGAAGAAAAAAAGAAAGAAAAAAGAATGGGATGGCCCACCAACATTGACTCTAAAGTCAGAATTGAGAAAAGTAAACTTCAATTACCAAGTGACATTTTTTTTTTTTTTTTATGACGTGGGAACCCGCAGCCGCTACCCTTCGGGTGCGCACTGGGTAAACCCCGGGTCGACGCAATAGCCTGCAAACCACGTCAACCAAGTTAAACCACACTAGGCTAACCATGTGTGGCAGACTCAGACCCAGAAGGCAATAGTATCAGGAGGTCTCCCCCTCTGGGATTCGAACCTGAGACCAAGAAAAATTTCCTTTTCCTCTTAACCAACTGGACCACCCACATTTTGTTCAACTTTAGACAACCAAATTGATATTTTACTCTTCTTTTTCTCAGAATTAGCATTAATTTTTTGACATGTGATATTTAATATAACAATTTAATATACTAACACTATATATTCGGTAATATTAATTGAAAATGGTTCATTTTTAGATGCTTATATTCAGATTTTGGACAATCTTTGTAATAATTCTGGTGATATTTGACAAAAATAATTGGAGTAAAGGTTCGAAATGTGCGCGTGTAATGTTCAATTTTGTTTTTGATTTGCGGCTATTTTGTAGAATTTATGCCTTCACTCTTTCTTTAAGCTTCATATGATTTGAAATCACCAAAAAAATAAAAGAGCAAATAACCAATTATCCCCAGTAATTTATGAAATAGACTCATTACTCTTCTTTAATTCTAAAATAGGCGAATTACGTTCATGTAATCTTAAAATAGGTGCACACTGCTTTCCTGTCGAACTTTTCTTGTATTTGTACTTATACTTTGTCAAATTCTATTATTCAAATATCTATTTTATTTATTTATTTAGTAAGTTAGTGAAATATTATATCATCTTTTTGTAATTTCAAGTGATTTAAAAGATTTAGACTTTTAAAGAGAAAATGATAAGAAGATGTTAATCACACTCTCAACTTTTGGCAAGTGAGTTACACCTCCTAATATAAGGAGGTATATTGCACCATTTTAAAATTATAGAGTGGTAATATGCCTATTTATTTTTTTACAGTAAGTAATGCGCCTATATGCACATCACAGGGGTGTTGTGCCAAAAACCCAAATTAATAAATAATTAAGTCGTGTTTTATTACTTCTATCCAAGTCAACTTCGATTAGCTTCCAAATGAAAAATAGCTAAGCTGCTAAGCCTAAGCATTTGTCACGTTAGATTAATTTAATTGCCGGGGGCACCTTACAATCAGTTGAACGTTCCAAAAAGAAGAATTATAAAAAATGCCATCATTTAAAATGTGCATTTAAAATGTGCATTTAAACAGAAGCTAAGTGCGTTTCAAAAAAAAAGATGTGTGATAGAAATAGAACACAAGGTCCACTAGAAAAAAAGTCATTCAAATAGTGTCCGCAAAAACATTATTGAAAAGTAATACAACAGTACCTTTTAAGTATCTTTCAAATATAGAAAATATTTATTTGTTTAAGATACTTTAAGGTGCTGTTTGCAAACTCTTAAAAAAAGCTATATTCAGCTTTTTATTTGAATAAATAATTTTGGGGTGTTTGCAAATCAAGCTTTTTCGGTTATACAGCTTTTTTTAAGTTAAAAAACTCCACAATCTTAAAGCTGGTGTGGGGGTGCTTCTAGCTTCTGAACTTCTACTTTTCTACTAGAGTTTGCAAAAACCACCTAATTCCGAGAAAAAAGCAACAACTACCCCTATGTTATGTGTAATATTGGCAAATAACCATTGTGTTATTTTTATTAACAAGAAACCCATATGGTATCTAAAAATTCGCAAAAGCCCCTTCCTACTGAATTAATTTGCACGTACTGAAAGTACTTTTTTTAGAATTTATTTGATACATATAGAACTAAGTTTATTCAATATGAACTATATTTGTGCATTTTTTCTTCTTCAAGAAATCATTTTTTAGATCCGTAAGAACTTAACTACTGTACCAATTAATTTTATTGCACTTTTACAAGATTTCACAAAATACTAAAAAAATCATAACATAGTTCATAATATTTAGGTTGATAAATATATTTTTAGTTTACAGCAATAATGCTTAAAAATCCTTAGATATCAGTGCAGTCATTATCAAAGATATAATTTAGGATTGTATTTTCACTAGTTTTAAAATTTTAGGGATATTTGCTAATAAAAATAACACATATTATTTGCCAATTAGAAATAACAGGTTGCTCTATGTTATTAGCTCATTTAATTCCTTCCGTCCTACTTGAGTAGGATTTTTAAAGCAAATAGGGTGCTTGCAAGAGCTTTTAAAAGTAGCTTATGGCTTTAAGTCAATAAAGGCCATTTATTTTGTGCTTGCAATGCATGCTTTTGCTTCTTTTTATCTTAAAAATGTCAAAAAAAAACCTGAAGCCAAGAAGCATGTCATAGATGATTCCATAAGCTGCTTCTACTTATATATCCCTTAAATTTCTCTAAACATCATACTTTAGCCTTAATTAATTAGAAAGAAATCTCATAAGTTCTCTCTTTCCTCATTTACATGATATTCTCTAGAATCTTAAATTGTGGCATTTTTAAGAGTAATAAATTGGTAATAAAAAACAATGAAAGAAGAGTTAATAATGAAAAAAGAGAGAAATAAATTCTTTTTTTTTACCTAACAACATGTACGACATAATTATATTAACATCATTCAGATAAAGTTATACTTTCTATTAATAAATGCTTACACCATATAAATTGTGCAATGTAATGTAATAAGCATATTTGTTAATTCAATTATATTAAAATTAAAATTATTTATTTTTAAGTATAACCATCATTGTGTAAGTAAGATTGAAACATCAATATTGTGTATATTTTAAATAAAATATTCAAAATCTTATTGCATTTTAATCAATATTCAAAATGTTGTTTTTCACTAGCTATTGCAAACACCACAAAACTATTTTAACGACTTTAAGTAACTTTTAAAAATACGTTTCCAAACACTCACTGCTTTAAGTCAAACGCGACTTTAAGTAACTTTAAGTAAAAGTTATCAAGAAGTAGCTTTCATAAGCTCTTGCAAACACCCCCTAAGTTTCAAAGTAATTGGCTTAAGTACGTAGGAGCATGTAATCGTAACTATGATTTCTTAAAATTAGTACAATTACTACAAACAAAATATCAGTTTCATTCGGTATTGATATCGTGTTTCTATAAGATTAGATTTCAGTTGCTAGAAAGTAAAGTGCTGAATTTACCATGAACATACAACATACATGAAAGGAAAGTAATTCACGTGTCTATAATTAATTACGAAAAGTCCTTTAAATTTTAATACATAACATATATACATATTGTTGTTGTCAAAAGACCAAAATTACCCCTTTGTTATTGGTATTTTGATGTACAAAAACTAACCATGAATATACAGATTTAATAAGCAAAATATATATCATGTACAACTTTCACTAGCTAGTTACCATATTCTTCAATTTTCTTTAATATCAACTTGTGTACTTATTCATTTCCAAGTAAACATGTGATTTATGTTTAATCCAAATTCCAATAACAGAAAGGTATTTTGGAACTTTTATCCAATAAAAAGAAATTTTGCCAACAAAATATGCATGTAGCAATAACTATTAATACATGGGGGCATTTGTTAACAAAAATAACGCATGGGCTTTTCGCTATTTACACACGGCTATCCAGGGTGAAGTGATAAGGGCATTCATTACCTATGTAATTCTGAATATTTCACTTCTGATTAATAGTCAACTACTGTTTATTTGAATGTCCCTCATTCACGAAAGTGTAGCAGTTAGCAAGTATATGTCACGTCTAAAATTATATATGTCAGTATAGTAGAGGTTCGGATTTATTTAGATGCTATTCCGAGATCCAAAAGTGACGATGTATGGACTGCAACCGAAATACAATGACTACAATTTTCTTTCATTAAATTATGGTGGGCTTCATGGACACCTAAGTTCATAAAGTTCATCAACCAACCATTCAATTATTTAAATAACACCGCCCCAAAAATTTATTGACAGATCCCTGTCTATCTTGTGAATTTTGAGTTGTGCAGTTGTGCTTATTAATACTGTGTACCACCGATATTTTAGAAATAAAGACGGGATAATTAGTTATTTAATAGAAAATCTAATTGAATTATTATAAACTTAACTAAAGAGATTTTGTGTAGAAATTTTGAACCAAATTTTGTGCAATTTTTAAACCACGAATTGATTTCGTGTAGATTTTTGAAATCAGGGGATTTTATGCATTCCCCTAGTACAATATAAGAAAATAAGGAGATGTGCATTAACATTTTGAATTTTGATCTCATTATAGAGACATCTCATAGTGTTTAACTTAATTATAAAAGACCCATTAAAACCTAGAAGATATTACAAGTAGGTTTTGTTCCTCCTTAAAGTTTATGTTGTTATATAAACATCCACTAGAGTTCTTAAAAATAGTTACGAATACCTCGTACTTTTCATGGCTCTAAAGGTTTAAGCGTGTTACTATAATTTCTCAAATAGTAAGAAATCTTATTTTTAGTTAATCAAAAATATTGACATGCGGTCCCCGCGTCATATTTTAAGCAAAATATAATTAGTTTAATTATATGGTAAAGTTTATAACTTAAATATGGATAAAAAATTGTATATTTTTGTAAGAGGGGATTAAGTAATGATTTTTCTTTTTTTAATGAAACAAATTAAAAAATAATAAATAATATAAATTACAGTTATATCCCAACAAATAAAAAATTTAATAGTGTATTTGATAGAAATTATAGATAGAATATTATTTAAATTGACTTTCCTAGTATTTTAATTATTATTAAGTTATGATTTAATAGTTTGGTTTTCTTTTATTAAGAACTCTAGCTATGGTATGTTTTGGTTCACTTAGCCTATAAATATGAGGCTAAGAATTTATTATTGAACACGTTTTATGATTATTGTTATTGAATTGACGATTGCAATTGTTATCCTTCTCTTGTTCTAAATACTCTTCTTGTTCTTCTAATTCTTTCTCCCATCCTTTTAAAATCTGAAATCTGAAATCCCGATATCTATCAAATTAGCACCAGAGCCATAAGATTTTTTCCTCGTTTTTCTGTTGCATTCATTACGTCACAAAAAAAGAGTCAATTTCCAATGTTTTCAGTAGTTTAGGGTGTGTTTTGCAATTTTCAAATTTCTGAAAAAAAAAAGAGGCACAACAGAATCGTGAAAGCCCTAGGTCCGGCGCAACCACCACGACTGTCAACGCCGCTTCTTCACCTTTCCGTTACGCCGCCATCACCACCAGTCCACTCGAAAGAACAACCGAGGGAGTTCATTCCCCATCGCCGCATCTGTTGAGGTTCCCGTCAACCACCATTTCTGCCGGAGTTCGCTTCACGCCGATATTATTTACTATTACTTTCCTAGTATTTAAAGTATTATTACGTTATAATTTAATAGTTTGATAAGTTTAGGATTCTAAGTTATCTTGTTACTTTTATTAAGAACTCTAGTTTTGGTAAGTTCTTGTTTGTTTGTGTGTGTGTGTATTTTTTTTTTTTTTGAATGCAACGAAAAAACGAGGAAAAAATCTTATGGCACTGGTGCCAATTTGATAGAGATTGTGGGAATTAATTCCTAGATTTCAGATTTTAGAGGGAGGGGAGAAAGAATTAGAAGAACAAGAAGAGAATTTAGAACAAGAGGAAGATAACAATTGCAATCGGCAATTCAATATCAATAATCAAAAACGTGTCCTCAATAATAAACCTTAGCCTCTTTTATAGGCTAAGTAACAAAAACCTACCAAAGCTAAAGTTCTTAATAAAAGTAACAAGATAAGTCAGAATTCTGAACGTACCAAACTATTAAATCATAACCTAGTAATAATTTAAATACTAGGAAAGTAATACTAAATAATATTCTATTATATTTATAGTATTTTAATTATTAGTAAGTTATGATTTAATAGTTTGGTAAGTTTAGTATTATAAGTTATATTTGTTGTTTTATTAAGAACTCTAGCTATGGTATCTCTATCAGTATTGAGGATAAATAAGGAAATCAAAGGATTGGTGTCAACATAACTTCCTTTATACTGTATTATAGTATAAACGACGGTAGATATATATATATATATATGAATATTTCTATAATTAGCTGGTCGATACTAAATAGTTTGTACAATAATTTAACAGAGTTCTGATTAATAAAGATGTACTTTGCCGCGAGCAACTAATTTGTTTGAGTTAAGCAATATATAATGCGCATCTTTAGTCTATAGAAAATAAGAAAGATCACTCTAATTCACTACAAGAAATTCGCTCATTTCCGACGGCCTACGACGGAATCGGCCGTCGAAAATGAGCCAAAGTCTTTTCCGACGGCACATGACCGTCGGAAAAGGTCTTTTCTGACGGCAGGTCCCCGTCGGAAAAGTTCCGACGGGCTTCACCCGTCGGAAAAGACCTGTCCGTCGGCCTAGTGCCGACGGAAATGATCTTTTCCGACGGGTGAAGCCCGTTGGAAAAGAACAAATTTTTTTTTTTTAAAAAAAAAGCTACCCTTTTCCGACGGCACCGTGCCGTCGGAAATGAGCGTGCCGTCAGAAATGAGCGTCTCCGGAAGCTTTTTGACGCGGATCGCTGACATGGCACCATTTCCCCTCCAAAATCTATAAATGCCCCCAAATTTTACACCTAAAATTCATTCATTCATACACAAACACTCAAATTATATCTCCCTAACTACATTTCTTCTCTCAATTCTTTCTTCAATTATTTTTCTTACTTATATTTTCTTTATATATATTTTGTTTTCTTACACATATCATATATTATTCTTAATACTTTCATAATAAACTATTTTTATTAATCTATATATATTACAAATTAGTTTATATTTATGTTTTTCGTACCAAATAATTCATTTTTTATAATTTATATATATTATTAATGTTTACATATATATGTTTTAATTATAGCCTTTTCCGAAAATTCGGACAAAATTTGAGATGATAATTAACAAAAAATTGTTTTTTCCGTAATTTTTTTTTAATATTTATGATTATTATTTCCGACGGCATAGTGCCGTCGGAAATAGTCTTTTCCAACGGCATGGTGCCGTCGAAAAAGGTCTTTTCCGACGGCACGATGCCGTCGGAAAAGAGGACAATTCCGACGGCACCGTGCCGTCGGAAAGAGCTTTTCCTACGGAAGCTTTTCCGTCGACCATTTCCGACGGATTAAACCGTCGGAAAAGACCATTTTCGACGGGAAATAGGCCTTTTCCGACGGGTTTTGTGCCGTCGGAAATGGCCGTTTTTCTTGTAGTGATTGCTAGACCGTATCAAATCAATAATGGATAATGTTCGTGCATGCATCTAATTTCTTCGAAGTTCTAAAGCAGATTAATAAGAAATAGTTATAACTCGGAAAATAGGGTTATAAAAATATTCATTCTACTTTGAGCTAGGAATTACTCAAGAATGTGAGATGACAAGTTAGGGGAAAATCAAAATAACAAATACTTCATTCATAGAACTGTTATGCATACAATCAACCAATTATAAAAAGAGTTCCAATATGCTATTGGCCACTAAAGCACCATCACTAACGTAAACAACATATTTTGTTTAACAAGAAACCGGCTAATGTATATAGGATTGCGGGGTAGGGTCTTGAAATACAATCTCATGATGCATATCATAAAATATAATTATTTTCTCCCACGAGAGGAAAGTTCGGGGAATAGCGAGCGACATTCTCGGGACGACGAGTAAGATACTCGAAACATCTCAATCGACCACACCCACATGAAGGCATTGGAATTTCGCCCCATGGACCTCCCCCGACCCTCTCCTAACGGATAGCGTCTACGGGAACCTTTCTCACGGTAGTACTCTATGATTCCACCCATAACGGGGACATACCCGAGTACACTACTGAAGATCTACAAGCCGAGCTCTGCCCTCTCTCCGCGGATGACACATGTTACACCCTTCCCTCCATGGGATCATGACCTCTAGAGTCATACATATCCATGCTACCCCAGCGGTACTCTCCTAAGATACTCAACCTCCGAGTCTCACTAAAACAAACATCACTAACATTCTATTATCACCTCTTGGCAGGAACGAGGAGAGCAGGGATGTCAGTTAGCAAAGGGACAAAGAGAAGCAACGAGGGGCTACAAGAAGAAACTCAGTGCACATTTACTCCCTAAACTCCTAACCATTCGCTAAAAATAGGAAGAAGACCCAATCTGATTGGTCGTTCCCCACCAAAGATAAACTATTGGGCCTGAAAGCGGTGACCCCCCATTGGCACAGTACATCTACAACACCTACAGGACGCAGATAATCTCACTTGATTGGCTCATCTATCTTATGACTCACATTGGTGCAAAAGAAGCTCTGCCATAGGCCACCCTTGTCGAAAACGGTCATTGGTGCAGAAGAAGACCCACCCAATTGGTTGGCTTAGTCAATGCAGTTACTCTCAGCAGAAGACAAGGCACGATTGGCCAACAACCCCATGAAAGTCTTATAAATAGGGGCTTGTTAGCACTCCCACGACACGAAGTTGGACACACTTACTGTTCACTCACTTTCTTATACTTGTAATTTTCAGTCTTTTTGTCTCCTCACTTTTCGCTCACTCACACACGACGTAACAAAGATTTCAGCACCACTTTGGCACTTAGCTGCTAGCAAAAACACACTTGTATTGAAAGGCTATCCTCGTAATAACTTTTCCTCCCCAACTGAGTTCCACCACTTGTAATCCACTATCAAATATCAATAAAAGTATCGCTCGCTTCTCCCAGTCCCAGGCTCGGGATCAGCATTTCGAATAAAACTCACTCGATCAATATTCCGTAATTAGCCTCCCTGGGGGTCGGATGATATTGTATTACCACAATGCATATCAAATATACCAAAACGCACCATGTCGGGCGGGCATCTCGTCCAAGCTGCGCAAAAGGATGACTGCAGTGGGCAATCCATGTGGACCCAACTGGATCCCATGTGTGTCAGCACATCCGCGAACTTGTTCGTCTCTCGACATGTGCATGAGAAGAACATGGAGTCAAAACGGTCTCCTAAACTCCATATATCGTGGAGCAAGGCTATCATCTCTGCCGAGGCCATACAACCCCGCATCCTGGTCAATCTGCCAAAAACAACTTATGAGTCACTTTCAATAATGAGATTAGAAATCGAAAGTTGTAAAGCAAGTAGCACTCCCTGACATATACACTGGGGTTTCGCTTCATTGTTGGTGTTGCATCCCTTCGCTTGAAAAAATACCAAAGACTGTAGTGTAGGTATGTACCTGAAAATTCAAGTAACATGCCTCCGATACATGTGGGAGCAGAAGTTGCCTAGAACCGATCCTTCCGAGTTAGGTTTGATAACACCGGGAAAGGGGTGCCATCGAACTGGGGACCTGTGAATTTTAGGGATTTTCGGGGGGGGGGGGGGGGGGGGAGGTGTTGGTGGTGTTTCTGACAAAGTTAACGAGATAAGGGAGGTAATGAGAGATGCGTTAATGGGCCTCCTATGGAGAGGAATTCGTTGCGGGCAGCCAACACCCAATAAGGGTAATTGCTGGTTTGGAGAGACGTCTCTGCAGGTGTGCAAATGATATGCTCCCCTGGTGGGGCATGGGTTAAGAGGGGGAACGCCCGGGTAAACAACATAATTAAATGACATAATTTGGAATTAAAATAGGTGTTGAGATACGATGACTCAAGGGATAATATAATCTGCGGCCCATCATAGAGCTTGATTACGTATCGATATTGGGCCTAGTTGCTGATGTTGGGCCCATATCAAGTTGCTTAGGTCATGTTACACCATACATGTCTTTACTTCGTATGACACGGAGTCGTGGCCCGTGGGATCCCTAGTCAAGGGACATTTGTTGATTTAGTTATAATAAGCAGTTAATCTATATATATATATATATATATATATATATATATAAATCTTATTACATCTCATTATCTCACCAATTATTAGTTTATTACAGTGCCATCGCAGTTGCACACTTGTTACAATTTAGTTGAAGTGTAAATGATAAGAGTAACAACTGTAAAGGTACTTGGTTGGTTATCTCAGAAATATTATTGTAAATTCCTAATTATATATACTACAACAAAGTAGCCATACTATTTAACTTAATAGAATTATACAAATTTAGAAAAAGAAAATGAGCAAAAAATATACAATCTCAAATATTATCCTATCACTAGTGATGTTTAAAATAAAACATCCAATATAATTAGCTAGAAATAAAACAGTTTAATAATTTAATATACTGTCAAATATTTGTTATCATTTATATATATATGCAATTTCTCCGTGGTACTGTAGGGAAAAAGCTTGTATTATTATATGCTTTATGTCATGCTGATATAATATTATTAATGATATACTTTCTTGAATATATGACTGTTAAAGTGATAATTACAACATTAAACTAGTTATTCAGACCAAATCGTTGTAGCTATTCATTGCACGAACTCCAATTCTCGATGAAATTTACTTCAAAATATGGTTTATATTTGTAGGGTGTTTTTATTCTTATTTTATGAAATCGTATATTATTACTAGCGTTCAGGCATCATCACAGCAGATTCTTGAGTTCTTTGCTTGATATATTTTATTAGGTATCCATGTATTATATAAGTATATCTATGTAACGCTGACCTTAGACCGCTTCATTAAGGTCCGGGATACTCGTAAGTATTCGCATATTCCTTTTTGGGTCTACTAAAACATTTCAAAAAACACTATTTAATGAACAATTGAGCATTAAATACTATCATACATACATATCTTAAATTATACTGATGTGGATATAGCCGACTGGCAATGTAATTACTAATAGTCTAATACATACTATGCCATCAATTAATTCGTACACCTAGTTTTACTAAAATACCTCTCAGTGGATATTCCTCATGATCTTATTTACATGAGAAATAATAATACAAGTATTTTTTTGATTAGCTAAAATGTTATAATTTATTTGAGTAAATGAAAAATGCGCCAATTGTAGTTATAGTACGAGACAAGTGTGGATTAGTCATGATAAAAAATTAGAGCATGTCGTTTAGTTTGTGATTTATATTGGAAAAGTCAAGGTAGGAGTATATCCCGACACCTTTTGCATGACTTCCAACTTATAAAAGCCGCATGTTCTTCTTGTTTTAAAAAATAGAAAATCATAAAACAAACTTATTAATCATCGGTCATCGATCATAAAGCGGTAAAATGAGCTCGTCAAGTGTTGATAGAAGCGCCGTTGAGTATCGGGGGCAGTTTGGGTTCGGTGAGATTGAGGAGGTCCTTTCGAGCGACTCGTTTGGTGCCAAAAATGGACTAAAGAACAACCTTATAGTGGAAGTTGGAGGTAGCGATGCGAGGTCGTTTGATTTTAACGTTGAAGGCAACGGTGTCGTGTACGTGGTGGTGTCATCGAAGCAGAGCGAGGAAATAACAAGCATGGATGCTTTGATGTGGTGTCTCAAATTCTTGTGTTCTAATAACGTTACCATTTGTTTCATTCATGTCTTCTCTGAGACCAAGTTCATTCCCACTCCTTGTAAGTCTTTACTCTCTATGTGCAACAAGTTTCTATTTTTTGCTTGAAAGTTTTTTGCAATTACAATTCTCGCTATATTTCTCGAAACATATCAAAAAGATTTCGAAAAGTTTTTAATATTTACATCCTCTATCCTTTCAAAACGAAACTTTCATCCATATATAGATAATAGTCATTCTAATCCTCTAAGAAATTTGTGACAGTACCTTCGATTAGGAATTAATATACGAAAGTTTTAATGAAAGGGTTAAAGATTGGAATTAAAGTTCAAACTCTGTTCATTCAAGAAACTAATGGTTAAAGTCATGGTCAACATTGGGTTTTTACATAAATTGTTGATTTTTACATGAGTTGGAATAATTACAAAAGAGAGTTTTGATGTCATTTTCCATTTGCGTTCAAATGTGACGGCAGTTGGTTTCAACTTTGATCAATATTTCACCAAAGAAAATGGTTGCTGCGTAATAGTCAACCAGTGTTGTTTGCGGACTATTAGGTGCAATTATTTTGAAATGATTGTGTTGTAAAGTCAAGATTTTTTTTGATTAGTCATCATAGAGTAAAGTTGTTACTGGTACTTGATTACTTTTTTCAATATCCAGACATGGTTTTAGGTCTATAACTCATAAGTTTTGTACAAATCTGTTCTTGTTAATGTCATGCAGTGGGAAAGCTTCCAATTAGTCAAGTGAACCCTGAGCAAAAAGAGAATTACATGGCAAAAGAAAGAGCAAAGAGGACAGGACTACTTCAAAAATTTATTGAAATGTGTACTGTTTACCAGGTATTATGTGAATGCCAATTCACAGTTAAAGCATTGTCACAACTGATAAATGGCACTTTTTAGTTAACACTGAGCTACATATAATCATAACCCTTGTGATGTGAACCACAAAACAGGTGAGAGTGGACACCATACTCATTGAGAGTGACATGGAGGCAAAAGCCATACTGGACCTCATTCCCATCCTCAACATTAAGACGCTAGTTCTTGGCACCACCAAGTCTAATGCAAGGTACTGTTTACACATATGCTCGACAACTTTTTCAAATGGAGTCCGAAACTTTTATTAACGTTATGAGAAAGGCAAAAAAATCTAATATCCTTCTGTATTGAGATTTTGCAGGAGATTACGGTCTAAGAAAGGCAATGGACCGGTTGACCAGATACTACAGAATGCACCAGAGTGCTGTGAGGTCAAAGTCATTTGTGAAGGAAGGGAAATATACGAGCTGGCAATGGACTCCCTTCCTCCCTCTCCATCTCCCTCACAAAAGGAACCTGATATGAATACAAAATTTGATCAAGTGCCAAAGCAAACCGGCAATGACGCAGTTGGTTGTAGCTGTTTTAAGATGTGATTTATCACTTAAATATTCTGCGCAGAAAGTACGAGCAAGAATAGCTAAGTTCGGAGAACAAAGACTAGAGATCCAAAGATTGCAATTTATTAGCACCGCATTTTCTTTCACTGCTTTTGCTTCTCTATGTGAGTGAACCTTCACAGTATGAAAAGTTTGTAAAATATTGACAGTTAGGCTCAGCTTTATTACCTCTTCTCCTTCCATTTGTAATCAAATGTTATTTAGTAATACATGTTACAGGGGATAATATGCATACACATACATACCTATATTGACCAAATTTGTATTCTTTAGTTTGGCCTACACACCAAAATATGTAATCATACATTACAATGATGGAAATAGATCAACTGATGAAAGACTGGCTACATAACTTTCTAAACTTCTTTTCAAGTATAAATGTGGGAGACAACCATTTCCAATAATCACTTTATTTTATTTGCCTTTTGATGTCCTCAATCAAAAGAAATACATAATCACAATGGATCAAGTTACAACTAACATTGTCTGGTAGACTGGTTCAAATGTCAGCACACAACCAGCTTACAAAGACAGGGTTGGCAAAGTTTTAAAGGGATCTAATACTTGGTCCTACCATGCCTTATATTCAACAACCATTTCACAAAACTGATCACAAAATTTACACACAATGTAACTCTTTAGCTGACTCATCCTCTGATCAAATATCATCCAATTGACTGTTTCTTAAACTACATATGCCACAAAATAGTATCTCAGCTTTCAAGCATTTGCAGTATCTTAGCTGACCAAACATGTTCTCATAGCCAAGCAGAAGAAAGAGACTCCGCAGAGGTTGCGAAGGATTGCATTTATAAGCTGATAAACAGCCACAAACGATATAAACTCAGTTCTTGAATCTACATTTGAAAGAAATTTCACAATCCGGCTTCTTATCTTGTTCATAGCCAGGAGTAATTGCTCTCTGAGACGTGGAAAAAGCTTTACTGTTGCTAAAATTAACTAGAAGAAATCAAACTCAAGAAATTTATCACTTCTCTGATCCGCAACGACAGCCTTGCCATTGGCTGGTGCTGCTGACAGAGATATTCGCTGGAAATCAACAGGTCTTGGTATCTCGGGAGGGGTAGCACAACGAATCAGAGCCCAATTAACACCTTCAAAGAAAGGGTGTTGCTTTATTTCAGTTGCGCCCCTTTTGTAGGCCAACCTATGCTGAGGTTCCTTTACAAGTAAACCTCTTACCAAATCCCTAGCAGCAAAACTCACAACAGGTGATTCCGGAAACCGAAGGTTCTGTCCAACTACATTCAACAATGT
Organism: Linaria vulgaris; assembly: GCA_948329865.1. Lineage (NCBI taxonomy): Eukaryota > Viridiplantae > Streptophyta > Magnoliopsida > Lamiales > Plantaginaceae > Linaria > Linaria vulgaris. Next base: position 81,312,491 of record OX415252.1, read on the forward strand.
CGCTCTATTATCAGGTCCTTTAAACGGGGTTTTACCAAACAAAAGCTCGTATATAAATATCCCAAAAGTCCACCAATCCACCGCACTTCCATGACCTTCTCCTTTGATTATCTCAGGGGCCAGATATTCATGAGTTCCAACAAAAGACATCGACCGAGCATTGCTTGGTTCAGCCATTAGCTCTGGGAGCGGGCTGACTTGATTCCTGATTTCATTTTTAGGCTTTCGATTTTTCTTCGATTTACCAGAAAAGAAACGAGGAGAGAAACATGTTGTTGGGAGAACACAAGATGGCTGAATGCAGGCGGTAGGTTCAATGCAAGATGGCTGGATGCAGTATGAAGAGTTTCCATGCTGTGGATCTGAATTAAAGGAAGAGGTCTTGACCAGAGTAGGGCTAACAGCACAGCGAAGGGAAAGATCAAAGTCCGAGAGCATTATATGTCCATCTTCCCTAACAAGAACGTTTTCTGGTTTAAGGTCACGATAGACAATGCCGAGCATGTGGAGATACTCCAGCGCAAGTAGCACTTCAGCAACATAAAATCTGCGACAAAGAAAAGTTAGAGTTAAATGCATTCAGTGAACTACTCTTTCTGTCAATTTTTACTATTTAAATTCTAGCGGATAGTAAAGTTTCATTACTTAGAGATATATTTAAAACAATGACCAAAGTTTCTTTGTTCTTCAACCTCTAGAGTTTGTATACTACGCAACCGCGTTTGTCATGGAGTCTAGTATGAAAAATAAAATCTTAGTCAGAGGCGAACAGGACATTGATCTCATATGATGAAAAACATCGCCAATTATGAAGAACTTTACAGAATAAAGTTAATAGGCCATAAGATTTGCAAATACCACATTTTATGTGTTTTCACTCACTCATTTAAGCATTACTAGTATGAAACAATTCCTCCACTGTACTGATTAAAATCTGGGCAGAGTAAACCAACACAAAGAAAGCTCGAGATGACGAGAATCCTAGAGCACTGGTTAAAAATGAGTACCTTGACTTTAAAAGAAAAAACAGAAATACTATCTATTTTCATGCAGTTAACTTGTTTTGTGAATACGGTATCCAACAAACAGCAATAAGTATATCGAGTTTCATTATATTAACGAAGAAATCTTACTTCACTGCTAGCTCAGAGAAACATTTCCTCGGCTGTCTCTGCCTAACAATGTGTATATCTCCTCCAGGGCAGAATTCCATCACCAAGCATGAAAATTTCTCTGTTTCAAAATGGGCATATAGAGTAGGAAGGAATGGATGGTCCAGGGACTGTAGTATCTCTCTTTCTGTCTGAGCACGGACAAGCTTCTTACGACTCGCCAGCAATGCCTTGTCCATAACTTTCATTGCAAAATAACATTTAGAACCACTCAACTCAGCCAAATACACGCTCCCAATATCTCCACAACCTAATCTTTTCAGTAGCCTGAAATGGCTTAAACCTAATCCGGCATCTTTGGTTCGGACAGCTTGGATGGACGCCCACCGCGCATCATTAGCCATATGGGGTTTGTTGACGCTGCTACTAAAGCTGCTACAAGTGCTCTCGTCACTCACATCACTACCTGTGCTTCCTCGACAAACGCTGTTCTTTGTGCTCTCAATGAAGCTGCCGTGATTGCTCATTTTGGCACTTACACTAGTTTTTGGGAGACTATTGGATCCATCACTAACTGAACTGTTCTTTACACTACCCAGCTCAGATAGTTTCTTTTCTTGATCAACAGAATTTTCCAGTGAGCTTTTCGTTTCATCTCCCTCAAGGGTTGCAGTTGTAGACACTAGCTCAGATCCAGTTAAAGAAACATTAGAATCTGAACAACCAGGTGATGAATTCAGAGAACTATCAACAATATTCGTAGAACTTTTGGACACAACAGCCTCAATAGGTAATCGGCCTTTATCCATAAAAGACTCACCTATATTGTCAGCATTAACCACCTTGGGCTCGTTAGGTTTGAGGTCACAAGAAGGTAAAGATTTGAGATCATTTGCCTTAATTGTGTGCAGTGTTCCAACAGTTGTTTGCTGCAAAGGACCCTTCACCTGAATGTTTGAGGCCATCATTGAGATAACACCCTACCGCCGAAAGTTAGATTCAGTCAATATGTTATGAAGCTTCTACGATCTAACACAACGATAAACGCCCAACATCTCGTCTCACCACTCTGCAAAAACAAAGACCAGTCAGTTGAAACAGCTCAAGTTCATTAATCTCTTAAAATATAAGGATGCTCGTGAAGCTGATTAACAGAGCATATACACACGACTGCATCTTCCTGCCCACTTGATAAACAATGCTAATTCTCTAATGTACTCATAAGGTATAAGATTCTACATTTTAAGGAACTTTCAAATGTTTAACTCAAATCCTAGATATTAGTACATGTACATCATAGGTAAAATAAATTGCCAACCAGGATCAAGATCTCTCAATGCAAAGCGGAACAGACCTTTATCGAGCATCGAGTTTACAGAGAGACGAGAAAGAACAATAGCGAAACCAAAAGCTAGAAAAGGATAGCAACCGCAATATGATACAAGTCAACCACTCACTCAACTCCATATTATATCCCAAAAAGGAAGAGGCTCCAACAAAATTATGTATAGACCAAATGCAGCAGCTTTTATGATATAATGGAATCCAATTATAGTGCAATAAGCAAAACCAAAACCATGAATTAGCAGCAAAATCCCATAAAGATCAAATCTTTAACACTAACCCACAAAAATAAAACTAAAAGGAAGTTTTACCACAGATCAAACAGCTGGAGAGCAAACCACACAATGGTAGAATCTTGAAATCAGAAAAAGGCACAAACCCATGAACAGAAACGGAAAAAAGTTGACAACTTTAAAGAAAACGAACCTAAATTTTGCAGCTGATCAAAAGCTTTCGGGCTCTGCTTTTGACAGTGGAAAAAAGAAATGGGGAATTAAGAGAAACTGCTTCACATGGCAATGTCTTTTCTTAAAAAAATAATCCTGTAATAACAGCTAACGAGTGGAGGAGAGAGAAACAGAGAGGAAAAGGGCAAATCACAACTGGAGTTGAAGGATGTTGAAGTCAAACTGAAAACAAAAAAAGCTATTTTGCAAATTAACCCCTGCTCAAAAGCAAATTGGTAAAATACCATCTGTAAATTAAAAAGAAATTGGCATACCATCCATTCTCTGAATAATTTCTAATACATTTGCCTGTGTAATTAAAGTTTAATTTTAGTACCTTCTACATCTTTTTATAAATAAATTTAAAAGAAATATATTCTGTAATGCATATTTTAAATTTGCAACTTAATTTTAAATTGTAGTATATCTTTAAAGTATAAAAGAACAAGTAACTTATTTTTGAGAAAAAGGGTATAAATAACTTTCTTGAGAAAATATATAACCACCAGGACATTGTGTAACTATGCTTTGCTGTGTAGGGAAGTAATATGTCAATTTTTAAAACCACACATGGTAAATTCTGCCAATTTACTTTATGTAGAGGAGAAATTTACCAATTTAATATAAAATAAGGGGTAATTTGTCAAAATCCCAAGAGAAAAGCAAAAACTATTTTTACTTCTTTTTGCTTTTTTGGGTGGGGGTGAGCCTTTGTTGTATTTTAGTAGTTGTTAGTTTTTTTGTGCCAAAACAGTAGTGGACTGGGGACTGCTCCATCTCTCTCACTCACATGTCGCCGACCAATGGTCTATAATATTTTACTACTTTACTATGATGGATTAGAATGTCAATTATTGATAATGGACTAATGTTTTATAATCTCCTCAAATGATTTCATGCCAAAACTGACGAAAAGATGAGAGTATTTTTACCTTTTAATCCATTGTATAATTTCATTGCACGGCCCTCCGTTGTGTATGTTGATGAGTAGTACAATCATGGATTAAAATTTACGTGCGTTTTCTCGAAAAATACCGAAATTTTTCCGTTTTTGACTCTATCGAAACGAAAAATACATGTAGTTTTTATGCTAGCTATAACGATTTTTACGAATCTTTCGAAACATGCCGAAAAGTTCTCGAAATATTACGAAACGTTTCTAATTTTTAGCTGACCGAAACCTACTCCGAAATCGAAACTTTAATCCATGAGTACAATAACAACAATAAACTGTGAAGATGAAATTATAAGGTGGTTATTTTTTACATTCTTATAAATAGTTTTAATCTAGATAGTCGATTGCATCACGTTGTCGATATTTTCTTGTTGCGACGATTGTTTTGTAAACTTATGAATCTTTTCTAGGATTGACTCTTACGTATAAAAATATGAACTCATAATCTTATAAATTTTATAAGAAAGATCATTCAAACATCCTATTGGCCACAAAAGAGATATTCAAACAATTATGGCTTCCGGACAGTTTACAAGTGCAATTTACCAAGACTAGGTCCAAATAAAATCCTATTGTGCATTAAGATTTTAAAGAGTACGGTTTATGAACAAATAATGCAATATTAAGTTGGACTCAATAAATAAAACATTTTTCTCAATAAAAAATGGCCCGTCGCCAAAACCTAAGTTACTAGTTAGCTTCAACCAAGTTCGACAGCTTCACAAGTTACACATGTGTTGAATACTAATAATTAACAGCAGAATTAAAACATATGTAGAATTGTAGATACAAATATTTAGACAAGTTTTATAGGGTGAACCCAAAATATATAGGTGGAATGATGAAAAACGAAGAGTATCTAGTAATTAGTATATATTGTTTTAAGAATTCATGTCATCATATTTGTATATGTAGTGTCCTTGTATGTGTATTCAAAACTTTTTATGTACTAGATTGACACTGATTAATAATTGTCAAGGAGCTAATAAAAAAAAAAACCTTGCGAAGGTTATTGTGTTTTCTCTGTTCAACAATTTCGTTGGGCATGTATACATGGATAAAATTGTGCATGTCTAAATTATGCTACAACTTGCATATTGCCTAGGTCTAATTTATGCACAACTTGTATATTGCTCAGTGCGCTCACATGGGTTTAAGCCCCATCTGAGTGAGCCCACCACATTTGTAAGAGTACTAAGGATTACATAAGGGATAGCATAGATAAAATCGTACACATGATGTCGTAACTTCTATTTAGCATTTATTAGGATTATATGAGCTTATTGTTAAGAATTTCGTTATGTAATGTATATTGTACATTATTTATTCTTTATTTGTGCATATCTTGTATTCCTTAGATAGGTTTTTTTCCTTATCTTATAAATTGTATTTTCTATATATTTCGTGCAATTCATCTCTTGTGCTCAATGTGGTTTTTTCCACATTCACATGGCATTAGCCTAAACTTAGGGTTCCCTCATAACGATCTTAATGGCCGGCTCTACCTCCACCACTCCCGTCGCCGACTCCTTTCTCTCTTTCTCCACCATGATAAATATGATCACCATTAAACTCACCTCCAAAAACTATCATTTTATGGGAAAGTCAAATTGTTCCTCTTCTCTCTTGTTAGGATATTTTTGGCTTTCCCGATGGCTCAAACCCTAAGCCTTCTCCAACGCTCGAAGTTGCCGGTGTTACTTCTCCAAATCCGACGTTCGCTTCCTGGATTTCTCAAGATCAGTTTACTTAGTCTGCTTCTTTCCTCTCTCACGGAGGAGTCTATGATGGAAGTTTTTGGCTACACGACTGTTGCGCAACAATACGATAAACAGAAAATCATACACAAACATAAAGAAAGAAAAGACACGTTATTTGTTTACCCAGCTCGTTGCCTACGTCTGGGGGCGATACCAAGCCAGGATTTTCACAATGTGTTATGGTGTAGGGTTACAATTACAAGAGATGATATTTATAATAAGGACACACTCCTAATATTAGGCAACTCCTTATATTAGGCAACTCCTAATTATAGAATTATTCAAACTCTGCAATTCCGAGAAAACTAGGTCTCTACAACTCTCAGTTAAACTAGGAAACTTTGGTAATTCAGGCTCCACAAAACCTATCAATCTCCCACCTTGAGACTAATGTCATCGTAACCACATTTTCACTCTTCCACATAATAATCCTCTAACAATGGTACCGCCATCCTTGACTCTTCAAGCACCAAGTCCAGTTGAAGCCATGCAAAGCTTCAACTTCTCTAAGGTCACAACCTTAGTCAACATATCAGCAGGGTTCTCACTTCCTGGAATCTTCACAAGTTGCAAAGTCTTCTTCTCCAAGAGATACCATATGTAGTGATACTTCAACTCAATATGCTTTGTTCTCGAATGAAATGCCGGATTCTTAGCCAAGAAAATAGCACTCTGACTATCACTGTATATAATACTATTTGTTTGCCTTTTTCCCAATTCACCCAAGAAATTCTGCAACCATACCATCTCTTTACTTGCTTCTGTCACCGCTACATATTCAGCTTTTGTAGTAGAAAAAGCCACAATCTTCTGCAACTTAGATCCCCATGAAATAGCTGCACCACCCAATGTGAAAACATAACCAATAGTACTATTTCTTCCATCAAGATCACCCGCCAAATCAGCATCTACATAACCATTCAAGTCCGTGTATTTTCCCTCAAAACACAATGACCTATCACAAGTACCACGCAAGTTCCTAAAGATCCACTTCACTGCTTCTTAGCGTTGCTTTCCCGGACTAGTTATATATCTACTCACAACTCCCACTACATGCACAATATCCGGTCTTGTACACACCATAACATACATAAGACTCCCAACTGCTGAAGCATATGGAGTTTTCTTCATCTGTGCATGCTCCAAATCACTAGTAGGTGACTCACTTTTTGATAATCTAAACTGACTACGTAAAGGAGCGTTTACTAGCTTTGCATCTTGCATACTGAATCTCCTCAATACTTTATCAATATAATCAAACTACGAAAGATACAACTTACTCTCCACCTTGTCCCGATTAATCCGCATACCCAAGATTTTTTTGCCTCGCCAAGCTCCTTCACGGCAAAACGTTCAGATAGTTGCTTCTTAGACTTGTTCACTTCTTGAACACAGGAACCTGCTATCAACATGTCATCAACATATAACAACAAAATAATGAAGCTACTATCAAACCTCATAAGTAAGAACAATGATCAGCATTGCACCTACCAAAGCCAGTCTCATGCATGAAGCCATCAAACTTCATGTACCACTGTCTAGGAGCTTGTTTCAGACCATACAAGCTCTTTTCCAACTTGCAAACTAGCTCAACGTTACCCTCAAACACATACCCCTCTGGTTGATTCATGTAAATGTCTTCTTCAAGATCACCGTGAAGAAAAGCTGTATTCACATCCATTTGTTCTAACAATAAATTCTCCGTTGCAACTATGCTAATGGTCGTCAACTTCACTACGGGAGAAAAGATGTTAGGGTAATAAACCTCTTCATTCTGTTGAAAACCTTTTACAACCAACCTAGATTTGTAACGTTTGCTACCATCTGCTTCCTCTTTGATTCTGTAAATCCACTTGTTATGCAACGCCTTTTTCCCCTTTCGAAGCTCAACGAGATCCCAAGTGTTGTTCGACTTCAAAGAATCCATCTCATCATCCATTGCAAGCTCCCACTTGTTAGAATCAACACTTTTCACTGCCTCTGCATAACACTCTTGCTCACCACTATCAGTTAATAACAAATAATGTAAGGCAGGGGAATACCTCTCAGGAGCACGATGTTCCCTACTTGATCTCCTCAAAGTAGGCTCTAGAGTACGTGGTTCTTCTTCATTAGTCACCTCGTTTTCCAGAATCTTGTCTTCACTAGAATTGGAGACATCCAATTCCACAATCTTCGGGTCTTTAACCCAAGTATCAACACCCACAGTGTTTGATGCACTCAATCTGTCTTTGTACAAAACCTGTTCATTAAACACAACATCTCTATTACGAATAACCTTACTGTTTTGGCCATCCAAAATCGATACCCATAATCATCGCTGCCATATCCACTGAACGTACACTTCACATATTTCACATCTAACTTGCTTCTTGTAGTAGCATCAATATGAACGTAAAAAACACATCCAAATACTTTAAGGTAAGATAGGTTTACCTCATTTCCTCTCCAAGCTTCCTCTGGAATGCCGTTTTCCAGTGGAACGGATGGTCTTCGGTTGATCAAGAAAGCCACAGTGTTAACTGCTTCTGCCCAAAACATCTTAGGCAACCCACACTTCAACCTCATGCATCTGGCCCTCTCATTCAAAGTTATGTTCATACGCTCTACAACCTCATTCTGTTGCGGTGTTCCTCTAACTGTCTCCTCCATGCGAATACCATTATCTGCACAATACTTCTTAAACTCTACAAGTTCATACTCTCCACCATTGTCAGATCTCAAACACTTCACACACAAACCAATTTCAGTTTCAACACGTGCTCTCCCCTTCTTGAAAATCTCAAACGCTTCAGATTTCTATTTCAAGAAGTATACCCATAACTTTCTTGTTGCATCATCAATGAAGGTCATGTAATACGAAGCTCCACCGAGAGACATGAAAGGGGATGGTCCCCACAAATCAATGTGCACCAGCTCTATCTTATGTTCCTTCAGAGTTTTGCCACCCTTTGCGAAACTAACCCGTTTCTGTTTCCCAAATACACAGTCCTCACAAAGAACCATATCAACTATTTTCAAACCCGACAACTTACCCTTCAAACAAAGATGCTTCATTCATTTTTCACTCATGTGGCCTAGTCGACAATGCCACAAATTAGCGTCACTATATGCTGCAACAACTCCAATGCTATCATGTTTGATGTCGGTCATATACAAAGTGCACTTTTTCAAACCCTGAGCTACCACCATAGCTCATTTGACTATTTTCCAAGCACCTCCACCAAATATATCATCATAACCGTCATCATCCAACTGCCCTACAACGACCAAATTTCTCTTAAGACCAAGAATGTGCCTTATCGTCCAAACGGACCCATCAGGAGATTTAACACGAATATCTCCCTTCCCCACAACATCATAAGGAAAACCGTCGCCCAGATAGACTCTTCCACAATACCCATCAACATAATTCATCATCAAACTTTTGTCAGGACAAGCATGAAACGATGCTCCAGAATCCAAAACCCAAGTCTCTATTGGATTGTATGCGGTCAGAATTAGTGCTTCACCATCATCTTCGGTGGTCACATTTGATGAGCTGTCATCTTTCTTTGGTGCTTGACACTTGTTCTGGTAATGACATTTTTTCCCGCAGTTCCAACATTCAATGGGACTCTTGTCCTTTGTCGACTTTCTGTCCCTCGACTTTGATCTACCTCGATTTGAATTCGACTTTTTCTTATCCGATATGCCTTCGATTTATGTACTCAAAACTGAGCGTGCAGAATTTCCCGACGAGTTACCTGACTCTCTCCTGCAAATTTCTTCACTAACTACAATATCTCTAACGTCGTCAAACTGCAGCTTTACCCTTCCCGCGGAGGCACTAACAACCATTATTGTCCCACTCCAGCTCTCTGGTAAAGAAGAAAACAAAATTAGGGCTTTAATTTCATCATCAAACTCGATATTCACAGAACTCAGTTGTTGTGTAATTAAACTGAATTCGTTCAGATAATCAGACGCCGCAGTTGTCTCTGTCATCTGAAGATGAAACAGACGACGCATCAGATTTACTTTGTTGGCTGCTGATGGCTTCTCGAACATATCTGACAGAACCTTCAACAAACCCTTCATAGTCATTTCTTTTGCAGTGTGAAATGCCACGTTTCGTGACAACGATAACCTCACCGCGCTCATCGCCTTTCTGTCCAGAACCTTCCAGACGTCATCTTTCATGTCTGTCGGTTTATCATTCAGAGGTTTCTAGAGATCCTTGATGTACAAGTAATCCTCAATCTGCATCCTCCAAAACCCGTAATCAGACCCATCAAACTTCTCGATTGATTTCCCTGCTTCCATCGTAACTGCTCCCACTGAACCTGATGCTCTTGATACCAATTGTTGCGCAACAATACGATAAATAGAAAATCATACAAAAACGAAAAGCAAGAAAAGACACGTTATTTGTTTACCCAGTTCGTTGCCTACATCTGAGGGCAATACCAAGCCAGGATTTTCACTATGTGTTATATTGTAGGGTTACAATTACAAGAGATGTTATTTATAATAAGGACACACTCCTAATATTAGGCAACTCATAATTATAGAATTATTCAAACTCTGCAATTTCCTGGAAACTAGGTCTCTACAACTCTGAGTTAAACTAGGAAACTTTAGTAATTCAGGCTCCACAAAACCTAACAACGACCTCCCATCAAGTTTGGCTCGAACTTGAACGTGCGTTCAACTACAACTCAAAGCCACGTGAACTTCGCCTTAAAGATGATCTTCACTTATGAAGAAAGGCACACACTTTGTGTATGCATTTGCTTGAGATTTCAAATCTCTGTGCGATCAACTTGCAACTATTGGACGTTCCGACGATGATACGGACAAGTCCCATTGGTTTCTCAACGCTTTAGGTCCCACGTTCTCTAGATTCTCCACGTCGTAGATGACTCTCATTCCTTTCCCATCTGATGAGTGAATTATATGGCGATTTGAGTACCTTATTTCTTACACTTTTGCATAATTTGTGTGGCAATTTTACTTGTTTTAATATTGTTTCATTATTTTTGTAGTTTTAGTCGAGTCAGAGAAAAAAGATACTTATTTAGAGGGTTTCAACACAATTTAGTGATACAAGGCAGTAGAGCAACAACGCTACCAATCGCGCCACTATTTCAAGAAAACGGAATGCAGCGCGAGCAAGAGCAGTACCTCAGGACAACATTGAAAAGATAGGAGCTGGCATAATAGTCAAGCACGATGGAATGCTAATCGCACCTGTGAGGCGCGACGGTCTGGCGAGAAGGTACAGATCGCGCCTGAGAGGCACGACAGGGACTAAACTGTCTTTTTACACCAATTAGGTTACGATTGTTTAGGAAATTAGAGCATCAGGACTCTCTTATAAATAAAGGAGGACGACCACACACACATCATCCTACAAACACTTACAAAAGTTTACAAAAACATTATAGAGTTGAAGAGCAGATATTCTACCGTTTGAAGCATTACAATCATTGTTGAGGAAGAAAGGTGATAAAGAGAAGTCAAAAATCAAAGTAGAGGGAAGCTGCAAAATGTCAAAGGGGGAAGACATGTCGAAATCTCACCGAGATCAAGAGTTTAATCTTTTCTTTTCTTTCTTGCATAAATCTATGATGAATTATTGTGATATTTACGTGACTATGAGTAGCTAATTCTCTCAGTGTTTGCGAGAGGGTGTAGTTAATCTCATATTGATGCACCTTGAACCTATGTTTTGATTAAGTTTATTAGTGACTTTGTTTTGTTGGATATTATTTATTGCCTATGCTGCTTTGTATGTTTAACACACGCGTTTTTATGAATCATAGTAGTGATGTTAAGCAACCTCGTATTATGTTGAATTATGCATAGGAGATTGTTAACGCAACACTAGCATATTAGATCAGACAGATAAATCTCTAGACCCTCGACATTAACGTGTATTGTGTAAACTAGATCGTAGTTGATAACTTTAATTCTCTTCTAAAACGCTGTATGGATCCTATGAAATGGTGAGCTTCTTGTGAGGGGAAAATTCTTAGCAGCCTGACATCATTATGAGTTAGAGGGTTATTTAGTACATACAAAAGGTGACTAGTGTATCATGTCAACTTGTGAACAAAACCATCATCAGCAGAAAGAAGCTTGCATACGGATCATTGGTATTTTTTCTATAAAATACACACATCTGAGACCAATGAGATCCATCTCTTAGATACATTATACTTAATATGTTTTACAGCCTTAAATAGCAACCAACCAATCAATTAATTAAACTCTGTCTTAGTTAGTATAACTTTAATTAGTTAATCTCTTCATCTGCAACTCTTAGTTAATCAGTAGTCAATCTTAATTCTGCATTATAGTTTAGATCATTAGAGTAACCAATAGTTAATCAATCTTTCTATTTCAACCAAAGCAAAAATCATTAAGTGTTCAATAATATAATTGTTAAAGTTCAAATACGTACTCTCAGGGAATTCGATACTTGGTTAGTTATACTTACTTACTATTTTATTATTATCTGATTCGTATACTTGCGATTTGTGTGCATTAATTTAATTGATAACACATAAGGTAGTTTATGCACACATCAAGTTTTTGGCGCCGTTGCTGGGGAGTAACGGTATATTTGTTAGCAATTTTTACTATTGTTGATTTGTGAGAAACACTTACTCTTTGTTCGTATTTCAGGTACCAGTAGTGCATGCTCGTACAGACAGCGTGACACCATTACTATTTGACTTAAAGATAGAAAGAACCTGCAAAAGTAAGTTAAACGAGAAACTCAACATGTTAGACACCGAAGACAGAGCAACTCCACCAAGAGGAACACAACAAGGACCATCAACACTACCAATAGCAGAAGGAACAAACGATCAAAATATTGGAGGAGAATATTTTCTTCGACCCACAAAACAAGAAGTCTCACCAACACTTGAAGGCACTAGATCATGTATTGTAGCAACCGAAGATCATGAACCAATCAAGCAAACAATATTCTGTATGATCGATCAAAATCAATTTGAGGGAGGAATTATTGAAGATCTAATGGCACTTCTAAACTCCTCCGTGCCTTCTTCTCGTGGTCGCGGCCGCAACAATGGGCGTGGTGGTGGTTGCGATTGTGGTGGGCATTCGTATGTTCCACATTGCCAAATCTGCAAGATTGAGGGACACATTGTTGATCGTTGTTGCAAACGCTATGCTCGTGTTTCACCTGCTAATTCTGCCAACTTAGCCGAAGCTTTCAATGCTTCTTCCTCGTTGTCTTCGAGAAATGTCTCTGATTGGTGTGTTGGGCCCTGTGCTTTCGCTCACATGACTACTCATGCTTCCACCCTTGACTCCTCTATGCCGTATAAGGGTAATAACTGTGTTGTGGTTGGTAATGGCACCTCGCTCCCTATCTCTCATGTTAATTCTATCTCGTGATATTAATTTTTCTGATGTTTTAGTCGTGCCGATCCATCCAAGAATCTATTACCCATCAACAAATTAACTGGTGATTATTTTTTTGTTGCTATATTCACTGATGATTCATTTTGCGTTCAGAATAAACACACATGGGCTTTAATAGTAACGAGTCCTCATGATGGGGGTCTTTATATCTTGGAGAAGGGACATTCTGCTTTGGTTGCTGCCACTCACCGTGCTCGTCTCACTGGCTTCTTTAAATGATGGCATGCTTGTCTTAGTCATGTTGCCCCCAATATTATTTCTTCACTTGCTTTTCATTGTTAATGAACAACGCTCATCGCATGTTTTGGATTTAATTCATTGTGACATTAGGGGGCTTGACCCCAGTTATTTTGACTTACAATTTTTGTTATTATATTGTGTTTGTTGAAGATTACTGTCGATTTTCGTGGTTATAACCTATGCACCTAATACTTGAGTTTTTTAATATATTCTTGCACTTTCAGACTTTTGTGGAAACTCATTTTTTTGGCGCATTATTAAATCCTTTCAGAGTGATGTAAGTGCTGAATTCACGAGTAATCGTTTTAAGTCTCATCTTATAACTCGGGGTATTCATCATAGAATATCAGGCCCATATACACCTACTCAAAATGGCCTCGTCGAACGCAACATCGACACATTATTGAAATGGGCTTCCCGATGTTATTTCATTCCCATGCTCCTACTACTCTCTCGGTTGACGCCTTTAGCACAACTGTTTGTACTATAAATTGCCTTCCATCCGCTATTCTAAATGATGTTTCCCTGTACGAGATTTTATTTGACGTTACTCTAGATTATGACAATTTCATCATTTTGGCTGCCGCGTTTTCCATTGTCTTCTAGATTATGCACCTAACAAGTTTTCTCCTGGCATTCGCGAGTATATTTTCTTGGGCCACGGTGCTAACCGCTAAGGCTTTCGATGCTCGGATCCCACCACTTATCGGGTTTATAATTCTCGTCATGCCAAATTTGCTGAATCATTGTTTTCATTCTCATCGCCTTGTGCGCTTGTATCACCATCCTCTTTGAACTCCAAATCTATAGGTGACAATTCTGTTACGGGCCCAAGAAGAGGCGCCATAGCTTTTCCACAGGTGCCACAGGCACTAAAAGAGGCGTTAGAGCTTCTATCACATGTGCCACATGGACTAAAAGAGGCGCCAAAGCTTATGCCACAAGTGTCGCATGCACTAAAAGAGGCGCCAAAGTTTCTGTCGCGGGTGCCGCATGCACTAAAGTAGGCACCAACCAAAAATTTGTTAATCGTGCTCATGGTGATTCACATCCCGCTCCACCTGCTGTACCGGATTCACCTAATCCGCCTCCTCTGTCACCGCTGTTACCATGTACAGTTTGTCCTGAGGACGTATGCTCATCGCCTAGTGTTGCACTTTTTACCGCCTCATGTGGTGTCACTGCCTCTTGTGGCATAACCACCTCATGTTGCTGAGTTGCCACACAAATTTTGTATTAGCTTATGTGTGTGCCTCTAGCGTATCGCGTAACTGTGGTAAGTGTCGAGAGTGACGTACATCCATAGTCAACTTTTCTTTCTTTTTTATTTTATTTCAGTTTGTGTCGATCGAGATAGTGAGTTCAGAGTCTTCGTCTGGGAGCGAGTCTATTAGCGTCTCAAGCTCTGATTCTGTTAATTCAGTGGTGGGTCCTGGAGGTAGTCCTGCGAAGGAGATGGTTATGAGGCCATTGACATAGAGGCGGTTGATTTTGCGAGGGATGATGATCAGGATGATGATAATGACCAGCCATGCCCGTAGGCCGGGGCGGCTGATGCGCCCCTTCCCCCTATAAAGGATAATCGTGCGGATAGCAAAGTAGATGAAGAAAATGAGATTATTGATAGGGATTTCAATGACTATGAAGAAGGGTATGGCGTACACTGCTTATGTGTCGCGTCTACAGCATAGTCGCCCCTTCCTGGGCGAAATATATACTATAGGGAATACCTATAAGTTATTGATTCATGGCCCGGACCAACGTATGCACACTGCTCCTCTCGGACACTTCACCGTGTTTGTCGGGCAATTGGCTAACGGGTTTCGATTTCCGGTGCCTGTCAAAGTCAGACGTATTCTAATGTCTATTGGATTAGTACTTAGCCAGCTGATGCTGAATTTGTTTGGGCATATTGTTGGCTTTATCATCGCTATGAAAGGCTTAGGCGTGCCTTGCGGGCCTAATGAGTTATGGGCGTTGTTCAAAGTGTGAAAAAAAGGAAAAAGGCTTCTATCATATAAAGGTACTAAGGCATCACAAATTTTTGAGAAGGGAATTCTTCAGATACGAGAAAGATTACAAGAAACGATATCTCTATATCAAGGAAAGTTCTGTAGAGGAGTTTTCCGTGTATCGTAAAAACTGGGTAGATGTTCCGAAAATTGCGATTCCTCGGGGGATGGGTCTTCCTAGGTACGGTGATCAGTTTAGGCCAAACCTGATACATAACCATTAGTTTAGTCTTAGAAAGCTTGTCAAAAACCGTGTTTTGTCACTTGCGGGGTTTTCTCCGGTTCTGTATACTGGGAGATTTACCCTTGATAAAAAATTTTGTGTTCTCAATTGATGGTGCGCTTTGTTTCAATTTGGTATGTTAATAACGTTCGGTTTTCTCTTCTTCAGGTGATTTCATCATGAACCCCCACGCTCGCATGAGTCAAGTTTTGGCCGCAGATGCTGAGGGTTCACAAACAACTGCTCCCATTCTCGTGCCTCCTCCCATGAAGAGGAAAGCCAAGGGAAGGAAACCAACAAGCGAAGCTGCTGCATCTGCTCGCGCCGACGCAGTGCGTGATCTTTTCGAGGATCTCCTTAGTGGGGGTCGCAAAAGCTCACCTCCTCTGGCTGAGTTTAGTCTGGGAGGGTTTGATGGACCGACCACTGATGAAACGAGACAGCGGAACATGCAGAGGTTGCCGCACCCGCGAAGAGAAGGAAAGCACCCCAAACTCGTTCCCAGACTGGATATTTTATCCCCTCGGTGCCGCGTACACCTAGTCCAACGCCTGCTAGTGGTTCCGTTCCCGTTACTGGGGCAAGTGCTAGGGCTGAAGCTAGCCAAGGTTCGCGAGCTCGAGTTGCAGACTATGTGTATTCTGAGGAGGAGGACATCAATGCCTTAAAGGTGATCCTTCTGAATCACGCAGTGGATTTCTCGGCATCCGTCGAGAAAAGGAAAAGATTGGAGCGACATGCACTCTACATGATCAGCTCGGTAAAGTGACCATACAGTCCGATATAATCTTTGATTTATGCTTAAGTGCTTTAATTATTTTTTGTTTCTTTTCTAGACTAGAGGGGTTGTGGATGCGATGATTGAAGGGTTGAAGCAGGCTCATAAGGATAGGATAATCGGGCTAGAACGCCTGCGGGCAGAATTTGGAGAGAGTAATCCTGACGCGTTGAAGGTCGCAGTGGCTGATAAAGAGAAAGCCCTTCAGTATGCTCGAGATTGTGCTAACCAGGCGAGCGGTGACATAGAGGTCGAGAAGCTCGATTAGAAGACCATAGAGTGGCTTGAGGTGCAAGTAGATAACATGCAGAGCAGTAAGACCGTGTTGGAAAAGCGAGTCGTAGAGCTCGAGAAGGAGCTTTCCGCTAATAAAGAGAAAGTTGCGCAGGCCGATGAGATTGGTTACGCCCGCAGTTTGAGCCAGGTACTTTGCCTTTATTATTCATGTCTAATTAGATATAGTTACTTCTTTATTCTCCCTTGTTAATCTTACCTTGTTGCTTGAGTAGGTTCCTACCGCGCAGAAACGTGTGGAGGTTGTCGAGGAGTTTCTTCGTAGCAACACTTTTCAAGAGATCAGCGTTCGGTGAGGGGCCCCGAGATGCGAAGAGAGCTCAAGTGGTCACAATGCAATAAATCCAAAACACTCCCTATCTGCGTGGTGGGTTTAAACCCCAGTGGTTGGACTTGTCAACAACAACAACAACCAAGCTTGTAATCCCAATTAAATTGGGGTAGGCTATATGAACCATGAATGAATCACGTCGAGTCGTGAACATGAATCTTCTGCCTCTATATGTTACGGTTGACGAGCATGTCTTCATTTAGATCTTTTAGCTTCATGTCGTTCTGTATGACCTCCATCCACATCTTTTTTGGTCTCCCACGAGCTCTAGCCGTCTGCCTAAGTCGAGATCTTCAACTCGTCGTAGTGTTGCATATATTGGTTTGCGTTTAACATGTACAAACCATCTTAAACGATTTTCTCACATTTTTTTGTCGATGGCCGCCACACCCAATTTATGTCGAATATCTTCATTGCGCACCTTATCTCTCCTGGTGTTACCGCACATCCCCCATAGCATGTGCATCTCTGTAACGTTCATTTTCTGCGCATGACTTTGCTTAACATCCCAGCACTCGGAGCCATAAATCAAAGCAGGTCTAATAGCCATACGATAGAACTTTCCTTTAAGCTTTAAAGGAAAGTTACGATCGCACAGGATCCCTGTTGCACTCTTTCACTTTGTCCATCCAGCTTGGATGCGGTGGTTGACATCTCCGTCTAACTCTTCATCCGTCTGTAGTATGGAGCCTAAATACAGAAAATGCATACTTCTCGGTATTTCTTGGCCATTGGACTTGTCGTTGGGTCCAAATAGGGAACCTCTACAGTTGGCCATTGACGACCCGTCTGCCGTTGTAGACGAGTTCGCGAGCCTTATTGAAAGCGAGATCTTAATTTATCGAGGAACGTCTCAGCCTCCTCCAATGCCTGCCACTTATCCCTGCTCAGAAAATGAATATGACACCGAAGGCTGAAGGCCTTGGTTTAAATTTTCTGTTTTTATGAACAATTCATTTAATTTGGTTTGGCACTGCGTCGCCCTTTCGTTTTGGACAATCTGCTGCTTTAAATTCCATTTTCATATATCTATTGTTTAATTTTTGCGATTATTTTAATCGCTTATTTATTTGTATTTCTTGGCTTCTCCTTAAAATGTGAGTTTCACAATTTACTTTTATTTTGACAATTTTAATGCCGTATTATACTGTAGAGTAGCTTTAACATTTATCTTAATGCCTCATTGTCGCATCTGGCGTTGTATTAACTTTACTCTTTATCGTCGTGGGATTTTCGGTTAGCATTTGTCGTTTCAGACAGAGTGTCCACCCTTCTTCTCAGTCTTTTAGGGATTTTTGGTTAGCACTTGTGTTTTTAGACAGAGTTTTCGTCCCGTTTCTCTGGTTAGCACTTTTCATTTTAGATAGAGTGTCCGTCCATTTTCTTCGTCTTTGAGGGATTCTTGGTTAGCACTTGTCATTTTAGGCAGAATGTCTGTCGCGTTCCTTCTTCATCCAACCTCCTTTTGCATCCTGCAATTCATCAATGTTAGGCATTTAACCTTGCCATACGAGATTCCGCATTTTCTGCATTTGTTAAGATAATATTCCAACAAAACAATCAAAAGTATCTCGCATGGAGATATAATCATATTAGAAATAGGTAAGATCTTGACTTTTAAGCTCAGTTGCCTATGTTTCCCGAGTGTGTCCTTGGGACTCAAGTCTTCGGTGTCCCTGTTTTAGGTTAGTACATAACAACCCCTCATTCTCATCAAGGTAGAGGGGACGAATAAAAGTTGTTCAAAATGTGCAGAAGTTTAAAGACTTGCAAAAATGAGAAAATAGCGATTCAATCAATGTGATCCATCTCCATGGGTCCTGTAGCGTTCATCATTTCCTGCTCTTTCTGGGGCCGCAACCTGAGCGATGCTACACATCATTGCCAACCGTCCATGTGATCCGCTATAACCTCGCCCGTTCTTGTAGGAGTTGGGAATTTGACCATTTGGTGGTAGGTTGATGGCAACGCTCGAAAGGCGTTCAACGCTGGCCTTCCCAAAATTGTGTTGTACGGGAAGGGCAGATCTATCACAACATAATCTGCTAGCGGTGTTTTTCTTTGGGGTGTAGTTCCCAGCGAAGTTGGGAGTGCAACCATACTGCGAAGAACTATTTCCCGACCGCCAAAACCATGAAGCGAGGTTCTAGCTGGCTCTAATCTTTCGTCTCCCAAACCAATTTTCCCATGTTGACCTCATCAGTACATTTACAGAACTGCCCTAGTCCACGAGGACTTTCATCACGCCGAAATTGGCTATGTCCATCGTTATTACTAAGGGGCAGTTCAATTTTCTTGCCTGAATGGCTTGAGCGCTCAACTTGCGCATATTTTCCGTTGAGAAGTTGACCTCTTCCTGTGTCATCTCCTCTATTCTCAATATATCCACAAAACCGACAAAGCGGTTCGCATCGATATCCCTTGTGATCTTCTTTAGGCCCCTTGTGGAATCCGCTCCAATCGGACCTCCTGAGATCATATGTATGATTCATTTTCTGATGTTGATATCCGTTATCTGGGGATAATCCAACACTTGCGGCATGTCGATCACCTTTTGCTTATCTTTTCTCGGAGTGCAAGACATATCTCTGTCTGTTTTGTCCTCCTGCTCCTTCAAATTTCTGACATACTCCACGAGTTTGCCATCCTTGATCAATCACTCGATCGTGTCCTTGAGATCCCTGCAATCCTCGGTATCATGCCCGTTCTGTTTGTGGTATTTATAGTAGTGGGTCGACAACCTCGTTGCCTTGGAATCTCTCATCTGTCTTGGCTCCTTCAGCCAGCCTTTCCTCTTCGCCGCCCCAAATACGGTCATGATGTCAACATTCAAGGGCGTGTAACACCTTGACGATGAATTCCTATATCTGTTATTTCTGTTCTTATTGTGGTTCTGTTCCTCTCTTCTTATTTATTTTTCTTTAAGGTTCGTAGCAATTACAGTTTTGGTGGCCATCACATCCTCGCGGTGCACCACTTGCTGCGCGATCTTGTTTATCTCCTCAATCGTCTTAGGCTGCAACCTAAGCAGATCCTCGTTGAAGGCCACGTTGTTGGTCGCACGGAAGATTATGCTCATGATCATCTCTCCTTTGGGACAGTCTATCCTTAGCAGTTCCACGTTGAAGCGGCTCATGAAGTCCTTCATGGTTTCTCTCGGACCTTGAGTGAGAGAGTATAGATGGGAGTGGTCCAGTGTCAATCTTGATTGACTAGAGAATTGATTCTCAAACATTTTCCTCACCTGCTTGTAAGTTTTGATCGATCCCGGAGTAATTCGGGTGAACCACGTTAGTGCTACCCCTACCAAGGTGGTGGTAAATATTCTAGCCTGCACGTTCTCTTTGAACCCGTACAGACTTAGCGTTGTGTCCAATTGGAAAAGATGATTGTCTGGATCAGTCTTACCATCGTAAGGTTTCAGCGCGGGTATTTTCTCACTCTGCCCCAAACTTTCTGCCTCTATCTCTATTCTCTTCACATAAAGGAGTGCTCTGGAGAGCACTTACCAATCGCTCCATTTCGTTCTTCATGACCGCTCTTTCTCTTTCGAGCCTATCTAACTTCCTCGGCACATCGATTTGCTCCCTTCTAGAGTCGTTACCTCGACTCTCCTCGCGTCTTCTTATAGCGTTCTCCTATCGTCTTATCAGGCCGTCGTGCCGGCTTTCCTCCCTTCCTCTTGTGTTGTAGTGCCTCTTTGGTTGCACCTCAACCGAGTTAGATCTTTCCCTACAGCCGCCCACATGGGCTTTGTTTCTGTTTCCTACATCTGGGCTCTTGGCTACAGATCGCTGCTCCCGCACGCCCTCACCACGAACTACGGGCGGCGACATTTACACTGGTGATGCGGGCAGTGCCTCAGCCACTACCGACCTGATCATTACCAAGATCTCATCTCTGAGACCACTTGGCAGCAAAGCTGTCGTAGCTATCGCCCCTGTTGCACCTGCATCCGGTGCATGTCGATCTTATCCCAATGGTCCAGGTAAGTCAAGCCTTGCGGGCGTAGGCATCCCAACGAGTAATGTTGATGGTCCTTCTATTTTTGGGATAGTCTAATTTGTCGTTGCTCGCTCCATTTCAGCCTTGTTACTCTCTGCTTCTCTGCTTTGCGATCTAGTCCTCCTAGCTGTCATGCCTAATAAACTGAAAATGTGGTGTTCCCACAGACGGCGCCAATATTTTGGTCTGATTTCGCCCGGGTTACAATACACATGTTGCTGTTACAATGGGCCTGATAAATGCTAAAATAATGCTAATTGAATATAAAATCAGACTAGCTTGGTCCGGAACACCTAATACAAGCTGACTAGGCAGTATAAATAGAAATACAATTAATTTAATAAAGATTAAATCGCAGAGATTCGATCGAGTGCATGTCGAATCGTTACTATTCGAGAGAGGTGAGTCTCGAATCGGATGAGTGTCGAATCAGATGGCTTCGATCGAGTGAAAGTCGAATTGTTCAATGTCGAATCAGAGGATCGAATTGGATAGATCAAATCACCGAGTATCGAATCTCCTAGTTCGATCTTGAGTTGTTGAGTGATCGTATTGAATGTATTCTGATAATGTTAGAGGACGAGGTATTTATAGACCCCGTCCCGTGGATCCCAGTTGTAGTTGGGGAATGAGCATCGAATCGTGCCCATTCGATCTACCTTTAAGGTCGAATCATGGCGATTAGATAGTCCTTTAATGTCGGATTCGTTCTATTTGATGTTCAAATTTCTGGTCCTTTCTCTTGTGGGCTGGCCCAATATTTTTATTGACCCTTCCTAAATTACCCCCATCACACTCTTTATATATTTCTCTATGTCAACGATATTGTGCTTACGGGAAATGATCCATCTCTCTTGCAATGCCTTATCTCGCTTATTAATTTAGAGTTTGTTATTAAAGATCTTGGAAAGCTAAGTTATTTTTTGGGACTAGAGTCACCTGCACCTTGGATGGTTTGCTTTTGAGTCAAGCCAAGTATACTCACAATATTCTCACTCGTGCGCAATTACTTGATAGCACCAATGATTGACTCGCGATGGCTCTCCCTTTTCGGATACGTCCCTTCGTCACTCTCTTGTTGGTTCTCTCCAACATCTCACCATTACTCAGCCCGACATCACCTTCGCGGTAAATTCAGTTAGCCAATTTCTTTGGTCTCCAACTGAGAAGCAGTTTCAGGCAGTCAAACAGATTATTCGTTATGTTAAGGATACTCTTGCCTTTGGACTTCGTTACAACGACTCATCTTCTCCGACTATTCTTGCTTACTTTAACACGGATTGGGCTAGTTTTACTAATCCTCGTTGCTCTACGTCGGGTTACTCTATCTTTCTCGACCCTAATCTCATTTCTTGAAATTCTAAAAACTAAACCGACAGTTTCTCGTTCAAGTTGTGAGTCGGAGTACCGTGCGCTTGCTAACACTACATCTGTGGTTATTTGGCTCGGTAGTTTCTTGAATGATCTTGTTTCTGCTCCTTCTCACCCTATACTTCTTTGTGACAATAAAAGTGCACTCTTTTAAGTAATAATTTGATCGATCATAAACGTGCAAAACACATATTTTGATTATCACTTTGTTATCGAACTTGTTGGTGCTCGGAAAATTGTTACGCAATATATTCCTACTCAAGTTGCCGATGTCTTCACCTAAAGCTTATCACGACCTCTCTTCGACTTCTTTTGCTCCAAGCTCCACGCCGAACCAAGTCCCACGCTTATCTTGGCGGTGGTATTAAGGGTTTTGTTGCGTAATGTATATTGTTTATTATTTATTTCCTTATTTGTGAATATGTTGTATTTCTTGTAGATATTTTGTTTTTCTTATCTTGTCTATTGTATTTCTTCTATATTTTAATATAATTCATCCACTGTTATCAATGTGATTTTTTCCACATTCACATAATGTAAAGGTGTCATGAAAACTTGGGATTACTTTACTTATTTTGTGACTATAAATTATTTAGATCGCGTTATAGTATTAAATATATTATACTCCATCCATAATATATATATATATATATTGTACTCTTATCACAACATTACGAACTTAAAATAACTGTATGTCCAACATATATGCTTTTTGAGATTTGTAAACAATGATGTAGTTGCATCTATCGCATAGAAGCTAAATATTACGGAATATAAATTCTTCATTTACGTCAATCAAAAATCGTAAATCAAATCAACTTGAACCTAAGATTCTTTTCCCATGAAATTGCAACACGCCATAATTGGTCCCTATTGAGGTCATTAGAGACCGCAATTTAGCGACTGTTAAGCGGTCCCTAATGACCTCAATAGGGACCGTCTGGGCGGTCCCTAATGTGGAACAATAGGGACCACCCATACGGTCCCTAAATTTAACAATAGGGACCGTTTGGGCGGTCCCTAATGTGGAATAATAGGGACCGTCCAGACGGTCCCTAATTTTTACAATAGGGACCGTCTGGGCGGTCCCTACTAATATTCGTAGAATTTCTATGAATATTAATAGGGACCGTCAATATCAAAATCAGGGACCGTTTAACGGTCCCTACTAATATTCATACGGTCCCTACTAATATTCATCGTATGAATATTAGTAGGGACCGTTAAGCGGTCCCTAATGACCTCCAGGAAAAATAAAAAAACTACAATTATATTCCGGATTTAATCTGGAATATAATTGTTTTTTTTTTGTAAAATTGTAATTTTAACAAATTGAAAACAATAAAATATTGAATAAAAAGTTAATATAATGACAATTGATATGAAAGAATAAAAGAATGTGAAAAGATGAATAAAATGAGTAATAATATAAAATGAATGAAATCAAAAACATGAATGAAATCAAAAACATGAAATCAAAAGTGAAGAATAGTAAATGTAGATCCAAAATAAAGAAAGTATAAGAAACAAAGATTGTATTGGTGAAAAAAAGAAAATGAAGATCCAAAATAAAGAAAGTGAAAGAAAAGAAAATGAAGAAAATCTTGTGTTGGTGGAAAGAAGAAAAGTTTTTGTGTTGGTGAAAATAAGAAAAAAAAATTAAGTGTTTTTGTGTTGGTGAAAAGAAGAAAAGAAGATAGTGTTTTTTGGAGATAGTGAAATGGGTGTAAGAGTGGTGATATATATATATATATATTCAATTGGTTTTTGTCTGTTGGATGATTTTAGATGATCGACGGTTTAAGATGGCGATCCGTGTTAAAGACATGATGGATACTTATGACCGTAGATTAGGATTTCATCGACGGTTGAGATTTGATTTGGTGAAAATACAAATTTCCCCCTCACTTCCGCAAAAGATTTTGCCAAAAATTCAAAATTTTCGATTTTAGGGACCGTTAAGCGGTCCCTAATGTCAAATTAGGGACCGTTGACATTAGGGACCGCTTAACGGTCCCTATTGTCAAATTAGGGACCGCTTAACGGTCCCTACTAATATTCATACTTAAAAATCGATTTTTTTTATTGAAGTTGTTGTGTTTGTGATTGTAAGCAACCAAACTCATTGTAATATATAAATTGAAGTAAAAAATGATTGCAAAACCAACCTTATAGTAGATTAGTTGTGAAGTAATAGATTAATTGCGATTGATCGAGTTATTAACGTTCAAGATATATTTCACAAATGTACAACTAATTAATTATCATTAGTTAGTTGTAATTGTTATCCGTGTTTATGATTTACTTCACAAACGTTAGCATAGATACGATTGATTATGAGGCATAATCATTAGATCAAGTATTCATTACTTATACGTATATATGTAGATCGAATTAATTTGTCATTATGTCATTCGTCGTACACAATTGTAGGAGAATCTTCAAAGTGACTCGTTCTCCTTGTATAATGTTTGGATATACAATGTGTTGTTGTAGTTATTGTTAATTTAACTATTCCAATGGTTATTATGAACTAAACATACAACGCGCCACCTCGAACCATCGAAAAATTCATAATTTTGATGTATGAATATTAGTAGGGACCGTTAAGCGGTCCCTAAATTAATAATAGGGACTGCTAAGCGGTCCCTAATTCGGTAGTAGCGACCGCTTAACGGTCCCTATTGTCAAATTAGGGACCGCTTAACGGTCCCTACTAATATTCATACTTAAAAATCGATTTTTTTTGATTGATGTTGTTGTGTTTGTGGTTGTAAGTAACCAAACTCGTTGTAATATATAAATTGAAGTAATAAATGATTGCAAAACCAACCTTATAGTAGATTAGTTGTGAAATAATAGATTAATTGAGATCGATCGAGTTATTAACGTTCAAGATATATTTCACAAATGTACAACTAATTAATTATCATTAGTTAGTTGTAATTGTTATCCGTGTTTATGATTTACTTCACAAACGTTAGCATAGATACGATTGATTATGAGGCATAATCATTAGATCAAGTATTCATTACTTATACGTATATATGTAGATCGAATTAATTTGTCATTATGTCATTCGTCGTATAAAATTGTAGGAGAATCTTCAAAGTGACTCGTTCTCCTTGTATAATGTTTGGATATACAATGTGTTGTTGTAGTTATTGTTAATTTAACTATTCCAATGGTTATTATGAACTAAACATACAACGCGCCACCTCGAACCATCGAAAAATTCATAATTTTGATGTATGAATATAAGTAGGGACCGTTAAGCGGTCCCTAAATTAATAATAGGGACTGCTAAACGGTCCCTAATTCGGTAGTAGCGACCGCTTAACGGTCCCTATTGTCAAATTAGGGACCGCTTAACGGTCCCTACTAATATTCATACTTAAAAATCGTTTTTTTTTATTGATGTTGTTGTGTTTGTGGTTGTAAGCAACCAAACTCGTTGTAATATATAAATTGAAGTAATAAATGATTGCAAAACCAACCTTATAGTAGATTAGTTGTGTAATAATAGATTAATTGAGATCGATCGAGTTATTAACGTTCAAGATATATTTCACAAATGTACAACTAATTAACTATCACTAGTTAGTTGTAATTGTTATCCGTGTTTATGATTTACTTCACAAACGTTAGCATAGATACGATTGATTATGAGGCATAATCATTAAATCAAGTATTCATTACTTATACGTATATATGTAGATCGAATTAATTTGTCATTATGTCATTCGTCGTACAAAATTGTAGGAGAATCTTCAAAGTGACTCGTTCTCCTTGTATAATGTTTGGATATACAATGTGTTGTTGTAGTTATTGTTAATTTAACTATTCCAATGGTTATTATGAACTAAACATACAACGCGCCACCTCGAACCATCGAAAAATTTATAATTTTCATGTATGAATATTAGTAAAGACCGTTAAGTGGTCCCTAAATTAATAATAGGGACTGCTAAGCGGTCCCTAATTCGGTAGTAGCGACCGCTTAACGGTCCCTACTAATATTCATACTTAAAAATCGATTTTTTTTATTGATGTTGTTGTGTTTGTGGTTGTAAGCAACCAAACTCGTTGTAATATGTAAATTGAAGTAATAAATGATTGCAAAACCAACCTTATAGTAGATTAGTTGTGAAATAATAGATTAATTGAGATCGATCAAGTTATTAACGTTCAAGATATATTTCACAAATGTACAACTAATTAATTATCATTAGTTAGTTGTAATTGTTATCCGTGTTTATGATTTACTTCACAAACGTTAGCATAGATAAGATTGATTATGAGGCATAATCATTAGATCAAGTATTCATTACTTATACGTATATATGTAGATCGAATTAATTTGTCATTATGTCATTCGTCGTACAAAATTGTAGGAGAATCTTCAAAGTGACTCGTTCTCCTTGTATAATGTTTGGATATATAATGTGTTGTTGTAGTTATTGTTAATTTAACTATTCCAATGGTTATTATGAACTAAACATACAACGCGCCACCTCGAACCATCGAAAAATTCATAATTTTGATGTATGAATATTAGTAGGGACCGTTAAACGGTCCCTAAATTAATAATAGGGACTGCTAAGCGGTCCCTAATTCGGTAGTAGCGACCGCTTAACGGTCCCTATTGTCAAATTAGGGACCGCTTAACGGTCCCTACTAATATTCATACTTAAAAATCGATTTTTTTTGATTGATGTTGTTGTGTTTGTGGTTGTAAGTAACCAAACTCGTTGTAATATATAAATTGAAGTAATAAATGATTGCAAAACCAACCTTATAGTAGATTAGTTGTGAAATAATAGATTAATTGAGATCTATCGAGTTATTAACGTTCAAGATATATTTCACAAATGTACAACTAATTAATTATCATTAGTTAGTTGTAATTGTTATCCGTGTTTATGATTTACTTCACAAACGTTAGCATAGATTCGATTATGAGGCATAAATATTAGATCAAGTATTCATTAATTATACGTATATATGTAGATCGAATTAATTTGTCATTATGTTCTTCGTCGTACAAAACAGTAGGAGAATCTTCAAAGCGGCCCGTTCTCCTTGTATAATGTTTGGATATACAATGTGTTGTTGTACATATTTTTATGCGGCACCTCGAACAACGAGTCACCTCGAACCATCGAAAAATTAATAATTTTGATGTATAAATATTAGTAGGGACTGTCAAGCGGTCCCTAAATTAACAATAAGGACTGCCAAGCGGTCCCTATTGTAGAAATTAGGGACCGTCTGGGCGGTCCCTATTGTAAAAATTAGGGAGCGTCTGGGCAGTCCCTATTATTTCACATTAGGGACCGCCCAGACGGTCCCTATTATCAAAAAGTATGGCGACCGTTTCACGGTCGCTATATTGCGGTCCCTATTGAGGTCATTAGGGACCGCTTAACAGTCGCTATTTTGCGGTCCCTAATGACCTCAATAGCGACTGCTAAGCAGTCGCTGTTGTCTTCAGCAGTCGCTGAAGACAAGCGACCGCTTGGCGGTCGCTAATTTGCGGTCCCTAATGACCCCTTTTTCTTGTAGTGTCATTTCAACAGTGTACATACTAACTACTACAAAAATTAATGATTCATTCCATATCACAACCATTATCAATTTATCATACATCGACTATATAAAACCCTAAGCTTTGCTATTTTTTTGATTAACTATAATGCATCAACTAAAACATTTTAATTAATCCTTATTTACAATGAAATTCCTTAGTTATACTATCTCTTAGTCATAATTACTTCACGTATTAAAATTTATAAGGGACAGTCTCATTAAACCCCTAATGTCTACCTCATTTTGCTACTTGCTATCCGAAGTAAAAAATATTGTAATTACCCCCAAACTTTTAGTTAGACCCTTAAGGTCCAATTTAGCTGTTTGTTTTTAACACAAAAACTGCATTTTTGTTTTGTTTTGTTTTGTTTGCTTGTTTTTTTTTTCTTTGGTTGAATTTGGAGTAAAATGCATTTTACAAACGTAGGTAGCAAGCAAGTTACGAAACAAAGATTGAATACACTGGAGAATTAGTTTTATCAATTAAATCACAACTTTCTTGGTATGATGCCACAAGATTATGATCATGATATAGGAAATCATAACTTTCTTCGTATGATGCCACAAGATTATGATCATGATATAGGAATGATCACTTACGTGCTAAGAATGAAGTCTTTTTGCATGAGATAAATCTGATGTCTTTTGTAGGTAATTAGGCAAACATATCATTTTATCTGAATGCAATTGCTATCCTAAGACAGGCAGTAAAGTTGAACGTCAACATCTCATTATCTCTATCACAAGTCACACTTCCCACTTACTATGGTCTTAAATCCATGTATTAGGGTCCAGAACATGGGCTTGGTACAATTTTGCTTTTATAGCTAACAAGTTGGTCGTCGTTCGTTAGCTTTCTAGCTCGTGATTTGAACAGGCAAATGCAATCATCTCTGGTTTAGTAATTAGCGAGTTAAGTGTGAAATTATCGAAAAAACTAATGAAGATGGAATGAAACATTAAGATTTATATAGTCAACTTGGGTGGCAAATTATTAATAATATAAAAGGGATATGATGTATAACTTTTTATCATAGTAAGCGATTCTGTGCAAGTATGTTAGTGTGCGTGTGTATGTATATTTATATATATATATATATATATATGTATATGTGTGCGCGTGTGTGTGTTCAATTATCTTGTATATTAAGAATATACATTTCTTGGAATCTACTTCGACGTCATAGGAAAATTTAATATTTTGGTCCCATAACTTGGGTTCTTTTGGATTTTGGTACATTAACTTGGCACCATGTACTTTTAGTCCCGTAACTTGGCACTTCATTTGAATTTTGGTCCCCTCACCCTTGCTCCGCCCAAATCCGCCGTTAAATGTCGACGTAGCGCCCGTTGACTATACATTAAGCAATTTTGACCCGACTTAGGGCCCCTCTTCGCCATGTGACGCCCACGTGGAAGCCACGTAATTAAAAAAATTTAAAAATATAACAGTTATATTTAAAAAAATTAGAAAAAAAACTGTCGTCTTCTTCCATTTCTCTCCTAGTTCAAACTGAAAGCTACATTTACCACGGCGACACTCTCCATTTTTCTCCTCCGCGGCCGTCTTTATCCACTCCCGCCACAAAACCACACTCTCCTCCGCCTCACTCACCGCCAATTATCGAATACAACGCACCGCCAATTACCTAGTTTATTTATAAAGAAGATGGCTTCGTTTTTGATAAGAAAGGTTACTAAAATTAATATCATAAAACACACCCCAATTTCAACCAAATTCCTTTCTCCCCAACAACCATGGATATCCTGAAGCAAGAGCTGATGAAGAAACGGCAGAGCCTGGAGGCTGACCTCGGCGAAAAGAAAGTATTCAAGCGCTCCGAAATCGAACAACAACACCTCCAGCGGCTGCGGGAGGAGGAGAAACGCGAAGTGGAGGCAAAAGCTCTCCGCCATAAGCAATTGCAGCAGGACCCGAAGAACGGCGATTCATACTCGTCATCGAATGCGAATTCCAAGATCGACATTCCGAAATTGAAGCCAGAATCATCGTCGTCGTTGAAAACCCTAGCCCAGGACAAAAGCATTGACGATCTTAATTTACCGAAATTACTAGGTAATTGGCAGCTTTCAATTTGAACTTGGAGAGAAATGGAAGAACACAACAACATTTTTTTTTAAATATAACTATTATATTTTTTATTTTTTTTTAATTACGTAGCTTTCACGTGGGCGTCACGTGGCGAAAAGGGGCCCAAAATTGGGTCGAAATTGCTTAGTGTACAGTCAACGGGCGCCACGTCGACATTTAACGGCGGATTTGGGTGGAGCAAGGGGTGAGAGGACCAAAATTCAAATAAAGTGCCAAGTTACGGGACTAAAATTACAGGGTGCCAAGTTAATGTACCAAAATCCAAAAGAAGCCAAATTATAGGACCAAAACGTTAAATTTCCAGACGTCGTACAATCGTGTTCATCTAACTTTATAATCAACCAAAGCCTCCACCCTAGCTAATTCCTTGTCTCAAATTTTTAGTGAGTTTTAATACCTTTACATAGGACCAGTTTTTCCTAAAACTTCCTCGAATAATATCATTTTTCTTTGAGTAATGTAGAAACCAAATACGAATGATTTTTGAAGTTTTTAAATAGTACTAATTGCTATGACTTTTTTGTGAGATATATCGAGAACCTTTTAAATTACAATATCTAATATTTTCAACCATATAACATTGTCTAGTGGAAAAAAAAGGAAAAAATAAGAAATGACGAAGATCTTTGCGGCGATATTCAATTGCTATTTTTACTTTTTTCGCCAGTAGTTATTTGCTCTGCATAAATCATTGATATACGCAGATACATCCATGTTCTTGATATGCTCACAATTGATTACTGCTTTGGAGTTTTCTCAGTGAGAAAGAAAATAATAATAAAAAAGAATTGTAACCATAAGATCTTTCTCGTGACAATGGAAGTGGTCCATGTGGACTGCAGCCGCAGAACAGTAGTTCAGATCAAATTACCTACCTTAACCGTGTCCAGTTGATTTGCACAAATAAATCTGAAATTTACCTAGCGCAAGTTGTATTCCGTTGATCATGTGCTAATTATACATATATAAGTACATTAATTAGAGGGTGTAGTTTACTACACAGCAACCATACCATACCACGGACATCAAAATAATATATTACGCACTCAATGCATTAAGTGTTGTAATTAACTGATTTGTTCCCATAACTGTATTAGATATAAATATACATATATTTAACAGCTCAAACTTCTGAATTCATTGGCAAAACTGCCATGATATTTACAGATCAGAGGACACATGAATCATAAAAAGTACATCCAGATTCGATATATATTAAACGTTTTCCCTCTTCAGCAATCTAAAGGTGTACACATGATGTAAATTCTCGTCCGTAAGGCTGTAAGTTATACTAATTATTATAACTTGACATAAATTCTTGGTGAATAATATAATGTTACCTTAATCGCAAATCATAAATCAAATCAAAATGAAATGTATGTAAGATTATTTTCCCACAAAATTAAGGCATGCAGGAAGCAATATATAGTCGTACTTTGTTATTCCCTTATTTTCTTCTTGGTAAATGTTAATGATTTCTAATTGCTTACAAGCATAAACTTGATTCGTGAATCCCACGAAACTTGTTATTGCAATTACTTAATTTGCAGTTAAAATTATACCAACTCTTTCAAACTATATATAGTTACTTTAAAGAATGCGTGTTTAATTTGCCTAAGACTAAGAATAAGGAATGTCGGAGATAATATATATAAATATTAAATGTCTACCCTCTTTAACAGTTTAAGCTTTTAGATGAGATGACAATTCAATATGGTATCAGAGCTCATACAAAAAGAGGTCCTGAGTTCGAATCCCACAATCACCCAATTATAAAAGAAAAAAAAGTGACACGTGACAGACGTAACAAAAAGATTTACAGCATGCATGTGATGGGGCGTGTTTAAGATAATATATAAAAATATTAAATGCGTACACTCTCTAACAGTTTAAGCTTTTAGATGAGATGACAATTCAATAAGGAAAAACTCAAATAATGTTTATTTTGGTCCTATATCGCCTAGGTTACAATACATCGAGATAACAATACAATTGGGCGTGACTCGACCAAAATATCTTAGCGTATTACATGAACGGTCCGGAACACTTAATCTACGTAGCTAACCAAAAATGACTAAAGTAGCCTCGATCTGCTAACAATCGAACGATACTGGTTCGATCCTCTTGGAACTGTGGAATTTGCGGGACAATCGAACTGGACACGGTTCGATGCAAATAACTCTCTGGTGCTGCTGATGCTTAACTATCGGACTTGCTCAGAAAACTGTCGAACTAAGAAACTATGGAACGGTTGAACAGTCGAACATGAGGGTTCGATCGATGTGGGTTGGTGAACAGTAATTAATGCGTGGCGTGAATATCGGACAATGGGGGTATATATGGACCCCAGTCTGTGGGACCCACTCCGCGTACGGGCAATAACAATGGAACGAGGGACGTTCAATTGACTCAAAAACAGTCGAACTGAGCCTGTTCGAGTATCTTGTTTTTGGCCTTATTCGGGATAGGCCGGCCCAGTTAATTCGTTTATGGGCCTCCTAAGAATACCCCACTAGTGTGTAATCAAGATTACAATTTTTAAGTAAAAAAGACAAATTAAATAGTTCTAAAAAGTTAGTTTTTCTGCAACAAAATGCTTGTGCATTAATATGGCCAGCTAATAACTATATATATTTACTGCGGTGAACCTGAAATATGACAAAGGGAAAATGAATCAAGTCCATGAATCAGGCCATTGTTTTGTTAACAATTCCAAAGAAACGAACGGTTTGATGACGAGTCTGATTACAAACATTGGAATATAGTTCAGAATTAATATCATCACGAGTATTATTTAAGGTCGTTGTACGTGCACGTGTAGATACTACTATAAATAAACTCCAAGACACTACTAATTATACAGCTGACAAAATGGGCATGCATGCTGGTTGGTAATGGATAGGTGTGAAGTGTGAACTAAAAAAACTAGTACTTTTTCACAGCACACCCTTATCATTGCTATAAGTCATAACTATCTCAACCCATCATTTTCTCCTCACTCAAATTAAAATCACTCTGGACCAGTGAATATCATTCATTATATATTACTAGCTAGTAATATTGGCCATTGCTGATGGAGCATTCGAGTGAGGCGAAGATACCATTTCCAGACGACACCATGGTTGAGACACTAGGTGAGTCCCTTATTATTTTTATTTTATTTATAACTGAAATCTAGAATTCTCGTATTTATGTGTTGTGCTCGACGTGATGGAGATGAGAATCTGTGCGTCCAATTCGAAGTTATTAACATTTGGTTCGTATAGTCCGCGACGATAGACTTTGTTGTTATTGTTGCGAAGCTTAGAAGAATTCAAATTCATGGGATTATAATATATATATATATATATATATATATATATATATATATATATATATATATTGTACAAATTATTGACATAGAGAGAAAAAGATCGAGTAATGGCATCTCTGACCAAAATTCAAGCTACGCTAACGAAAATTCTTAATTTCCGTTGATGAAGCCAGTAAACCTTTTACAGAGATAGTACTGCTCATTGTTTTGTAGTATATTATTATATCTGATAGTTCTTGTTGAAGAGAATATACGAAGTAGATAAATTTAATCTTTTCTATGGCTTGAGTGCAAGTTAATATGTAGGACGGGTTATTATTTATGTTTCCCAACTTTTCTCTTGAAACCTAAATGTTCAAGTTGGTTCTGGCCTAGTTTTATGCCACTATCTTTTAAAATTTCTATTAAAATGCCCAAAATTATTTATTCAGGCCAAAATACCTACGTGGCGGTAAAGTCAATAAGTTGCTGAGTACAGTCAATAAAACGTTTTGTTTTGCCCTAAAAACATTTCCTCCCCCAAAAAACGGTTTT
This sequence comes from Linaria vulgaris, assembly GCA_948329865.1. Taxonomy (NCBI): domain Eukaryota; kingdom Viridiplantae; phylum Streptophyta; class Magnoliopsida; order Lamiales; family Plantaginaceae; genus Linaria; species Linaria vulgaris. The sequence goes on from OX415252.1 coordinate 81,346,351, forward strand.
AACCACTACTCTTATTACACAACTTGCCAACCACAAATTAAAAAAACTACTCTTATAATATTTTAAAATTACACTTGCACCCCATAATGTATATTTCTTTAAAAGTATTTATTTATATCTTAAAAGAAATAAGATGTTTAATCCTTAATATGTATGTTGGCTTCTGTGTATAATAAACATGATTATAACAACAATTTACAGAATTTAACATCAACTAGTAATTTTCATTAACAAGATATCACATATATAACACAGAATTAATCGAAAAGAAATAGCGTAATAAATTGACATTTACAACAATAGAATGCAACTTATTGGACGAGTTAGAAGTGCGACCCCCTCCCTTAAGATCACTATGCCGCGGCTACCCTCTTCAAGCTCTCGTGCAACACTGGCCTTTCAAGGTACAACCTCCTTCCCCGAACAGCCTCGTGAAGCTCGAAAACTGCTCCTTTCGAACCGAGAGATATTTGCAGAACTCTAAAAGAATACTATGCTATGCAATGTATGAACAATCTTATGATTTTGGATGCATTTTCACAAGAGTACGTAGAGACCTCTATTTATAGTGTGAGAAAACATGAAACCAGCAACACATTAGAGGGGAATATTTATTCTTGCGATTGAAGACATTTGATTTTATTCAAATGCATTTGACCACCATAAGTGTGTGGTTTAATGTTAAATAAATCTTGAATATTATTTAAAAAATAAATAATATACCACTTGCTTCTTGTTAAGCAATTTTTATTCACACACTTATATTTGGACGCAATTCCAAATATTTCCAACAATATATATATAACAAAAAAAAAATTATTTCACCAATTTATTTCTAATTACTTATATTTTTTAGTTTTAATATTAATCACCTCTAAATTAAAAACAACAAAATATACAAATACCTTTATAATCTTACAAATAAAAGACTTAAAAAACAATAAAGGAATACTTTGAAGAAAAAGTTCATTAACATTGAATTTTTTTTAATTACATAAATCTAAAAATACAAAATAAGAAAAAAATAATGAAATCGAATCCATCAACATACCACCCAAAATCCATCAACACCGAATCCATCGCTCCACTCCTCAATCAAATCGCGTCACTCCCCTCAATCGAAGACCGCAGAGCTGGAGACTGCAAATTGTGGTGGCGTGAATTAGGGTTTTTGATTTGGGGGAATTTCTGGGTGGTGGTGATGAATTCGGTGATGAAGATGGAAGGGGGTGATGGAGATGATGATTATTTTAAAAAATCTTAATTGTTTTTTTCTTAGTTCTCAAGATCTAGAAAGAATTATATATATATATATATATATATATATATATATGTTTTAGGGTGCAAAGTGTAATTTATTATGGGGTGCTAATACAATATTTAAAATTATAAAGATTTGTGTAAAAAACGTTGTTTGGTTGAAAAAGATGACTTAGCGGAGCGACTTATTGACTAGGCAGCGGGACTTGTTGACTGTACCACCATGTAGTCATTTTTGGCCCGAATAAGTAATTTTGGGCATTTACGATAAAAAATTTAAAAGATAGAAGGCATAAAAACTAGGCCCGAACCAATTTGGGCATTTACATTTCAAAAAAAAAAAATTGGGGGCAGAAATAATGATTCATCCTAATATGTATAGTATCAAACTCTAGGACGAAGAAGTTGAAAAAATATCCTTACTGAACGTAACAAAGATAGGTAATATATATATAAATGTTAACAAATGCCAATTTTCTTTAGTTTCATACGTGACTACGATTCAATGTTTCCGACTAGTTTTGGCTTTGGAATCCCATCGTAATTTAGGCTTCACCTGCAAATTGAAGGATCATTAAATATTTCAGTTGATGATCGCAGTTTAATTTTTTGTTCCTAGTACCTCTAGCTTTGCTCAATTTTGTCATAGTGTACTAATATATCCTTTTTCCAATTTTGCAGATGAGGTGAACGATTCTCCTATCGAAGAAGTACGTCTAACAGTACCAATAACTGACGATCCTACAATCCCATGTTTGACATTCCGGACATGGTTCTTAGGCATATTATCATGTGCAATGTTAGCATTCCTGAACCAGTTCTTCGGTTATCGTTCCAACGCCCTCTCCATAACATCCGTTTCTGCTCAAATCCTCGTTTTACCTGTCGGAAATCTCATGGCAGCTTCTCTGCCCACAAAAGCTATACAAATCCCTCTAACAGGATGGTCCTTCTCACTGAATCCAGGTCCCTTCAATTTAAAGGAGCATGTTCTTATCACTATATTCGCAAACGCTGGCGCCTCTGGTGTGTACGCAGTCAGCATTATCACCATCGTGAAGGCGTTTTATCACCGCGGAATCAACCCAATCGCAGCCCTGTTATTGACACAAACTACACAGGTTGATTTTTTTTATTTTTTTTATATGCTAATAGAACCTACACAAATGTGGTTATATGTTGGCTACTCAAAATATTAATATACTTGTCATTGTCCATTTGCAGATGCTTGGTTACGGTTGGGCTGGGGTTTTCAGAAAGTTTCTCGTTGATTCACCGTACATGTGGTGGCCCTCAAATCTTGTTCAAGTTTCTCTGTTTAGAGCATTGCATGATAAAGAGACGAGGCCAAGAGGAGGCCTGACGAGGCTTCAATTCTTCATCATTGCTCTTGTTTCAAGCTTTTCGTATTACCTAGTCCCGAATTATCTATTTCCATCCATAACTGCCCTGTCTTTTGTTTGTTGGATATGGAAAGATTCCATCACCGCGCAGCAAATAGGATCCGGGATTCATGGAATGGGTGTTGGCTCATTTGCGTTCGATTGGGCGACGGTGGTAGGTTTTCTTGGTAGTCCCCTCGCAACTCCAGGATTTGCCATCGTCAATACGTTGGTTGGTTTTATACTGGTGGTCTACATTGTCCTGCCAATTGCTTACTGGAACAACTTTTACGACGCTAAGAAATTTCCCATCATCTCCTCCCATGTGTTTGATTATAGTGGAGCGCCGTACAACACATCAAGAGTTATAATAGAGAAAACGTTTGAATTGAATCGAGAGGGATATGATAGTTACAGCAAGATTAATCTGAGCATATTTTTTGTGTTAACTTATGGTATAAGCTTTGCGACGTTGGCAGCTACTTTATCTCATGTAGCGTTCTTTCACGGAAGGTACTTATCGATATATTCATATTATTTCACTCGGTTCATCATACAGATTTCTTGATGTACACGTATGTACTTTAAATGCAGGACAATTTGGAAGCAAACGAGGGCCTCTTTCCAGGACAAATTCGGAGATGTGCATACTAGGTTGATGAGGAAAAACTACGAACCTGTACCTCAATGGTGGTTCCATAGTCTCCTGATTGTGGTAATTGCGCTGTCGTTATTTGCCTGTGAAGGCTTCAACAGACAGTTACAACTTCCTTACTGGGGTGTGATTTTGGCAATGAGTTTGGCCTTCGTTTTCACCCTGCCTGTTGCCGTCATTACAGCCACGACCAATCAGGTACAATAGTTCTCACTTATCACCTTTTCCTTTTTTCTTGCATTGCGATAATTTGATTGATCAGACACGTTTGTGCAGCAAGCAGGGTTAAATGTGATCTCTGAGATGATTATCGGCTACCTATATCCCGGAAAACCTTTAGCCAACGTGACATTCAAAACTTACGGCACCATTAGCATGTCACAAGCTATCATGTTTCTTGCAGATTTCAAGCTAGGCCATTACATGAAAATCCCTCCAAAATCCATGTTCCTGGTGCAGGTAAATTTGCTTCACATATACAACTTTACATATAAAATATATATAGAGCACTATGAGTATTCTATTAATATGTCATGACACTAATACAAACAAGATTTCCTTATTATTGCAGTTGGTAGGAACTGTGGTCAGCTCTGTAGTATGCTTTGTCACAGCCTGGTGGCTCCTGACATCAGTCGAAAACATCTGTGATCCATCAAAACTACCCGATGGAAGCCCCTGGACTTGCCCTGGCGACGATGTTTTCTACAACGCATCAATTATTTGGGGAGTCGTCGGACCTCTACGCATGTTCGGCAAACTCGGCCTCTACTCTGGCTTAAACTACTTCTTCCTATTCGGCCTCTTAGCGCCAATTCCGGTTTGGTACTTCGCCAAAAAATACCCTGACAAGAAATGGATAAGGCTCATCAACGTCCCGATATTGATCGCTGGCGCGGGTTCAATGCCTGTGGCGAAGTCCGTGAACTACATGTGTTGGTTTGCTGTCGGGATCTTTTTCAACTTGTATGTTTATAGAAGGTATAAGCGGTGGTGGGCCAGACATAATTATATTTTGTCAGCGGGGTTGGATGCGGGAGTCGCTTTTATGGCGATATTGTGTTACTTTAGTCTGCAGGGGAGGGGGGTCGATGGGCCGAGTTGGTGGGGTTTGACGGTGGACGATCATTGTCCTCTTGCAAGGTGCCCGACCGCGCCTGGTGTGGTAGTTAAAGGGTGCCCTGTTGTGGCCTGATGTTGGTGCTTTAGAGTTTATGGTGTTGTGTATAGTGATGAAATCGTTTAAGGAATTGAAAGGGCATTACTAAGGCAGCAGCAGGAGAACTGCTGTTTCTGTTGTTTGCCTTTACATCAGAATACAAAGCCTTCTTTTATTTGATACTAGAAACTTTGACACACGCGGTTTCCGCGTGTAAACTATATAAATTATATAAAAAAAAAAATGTAACACATGCTTTAATATAGTTTATAAAATTGATGCAAATAATAAGAAAATTAAGCCCACATTAAAAATCACGCAAGAATTAGATTTGATAAATATGTGGAGGAATTTTAGGAGTTGTGGTAGTTATTTATTTTAATTTCTTATTTTTTAATTGTTGAAAAGTTAAAGCAAGGGTATTTTTGGAAACTTAAAATTTAGAATCCAAATTGTCATTTTGTGAGTGAGAGAGTTTTGCTTTTAATATAGTAATAGATGAAGACAATTTGGTGATACAAGCAAAGTGATCTTCATATATAATCTTATTTCCAGACATCAAACTTACACATGATACTGAAGATCAAATTTGTTATTGAAGACGAGCTGTATCCAAATTTAGCAAATAGTAGAGCTTCGAAGGGTTTAAATTTCAACTGTCATTCATAGGAAGTCAAATACATTATGTCTTAGATTACACAATAAGCGTGTTTTATATTAAAACACGCTTTCGTTTTCAGTCCTTTATCTTTCAGCATTTTCCCATTAGGCCCAATATAAATAGGGGTTTTATTTTATTTTTTAATCATTCAATTCATTATTTCATTGTAACAAACAATACAAAGAACGAGATCTAGGGTTTGCCTCTTTCTCAGCCGCCCTTCTTCTCCGATCTGCACTTTCTTTTCAATCGTCAATACAAAATTTTCGTTAGTTTTCATGGTATCATTCGTCTCGGTACTCTAGATCCTGTCTTCCGCTGCATCTTTTCCCTCTGCGAAGTTTTTTCGCCTCTCTCTCTCTCTCTCTCTCTCTCTGCGGGAAACCCTAATTTCACGATTTCTTTCTCCTTCACTGGATTTTTACCAGATCTACAACACTTAGCCTCTATCCACTATGACTTCGCCGACGCCTTCTATCTTGACGTCTCCGGCGACTTCGTCGGCCCTCTCTGGTTCAAATTCGAAGCATCCAAGCGAAGATCCCGCATCTGTGTACTATCTCGGTGCTCATGATGTTCACGAAGCATCAATCATCGACGATCAACTCAATGGAGAAAACTACGTTGCCTGGAGCCATGCGATGAAGTTGGCGTTGAACATCCAGAATAAATGGCGTTTTATTGACGGTTCCCTTCCAATTCCCTCTGGTGATGCGGATCTGCGTAATTGTTGGACTCGGGCTGATAACTTGGTGTTCACTTGGCTGATAACTTGGTGTTCACTTGGCTGATGAACTCGGTCACAAAAGAGCTGCTCAAAAGTCTCTTGTTCCAATCCACTACCATTGAACTATGGACTGAACTCCAAACGAGGTATGATCGAACCGATGGTTCTAGGGTGTTCCAGTTGCAAAAGTCCCTCTATACGATCTCTCAGGGTAATCAATCTATTACTCAGTATTATAATGCGTTTCGTTTTGTTTGGGATGAATATGTGTCTGAGAGGCCTCTTACTCTATGCTCTTGTGGTCTGTGTGCCTGTCATGTGAATCAAAACCTTCTTGATCAACAACAGAATGACTGTGTTGGGTTTTATGATAGGATTAAATGAATCTTTCACTGCTATTCGTAGTCAAATCCTTATCATGTCTCCCCTACCCTCTCTGTCCAAAGTTTACTCTCTGCTTTTACAAGAAGAAAATCAAAGGGCTTTATATTCTGCTCCCACTATGGATCCATTAGCTATGTTTACTAGGGGCAAGTCTTATCAAGACAATCAACCCTCTAACATCACCGGTAACACTTCTAACAAGGCTGGCAAACCTCCTGTTTTCAAAGATAAAAAGAAACTCAAGTGTACCCACTGTGGCTTTAATGGACACACAATTGACAAATGTTTTCAAATTCATGGGTATCCACCTAGCTGGGATGGTCCCAAGGGTAAAAGAGCAGCACCCTCTAACTCTAATGCCAACTCTGTGGCAACTGATGATCAACAGATTTCTGAGTCCTCTGAGAATCATGACACTAAAATGCAGAATCTGTTTGAGCAATTTATGTTGTTTGCTAAGTCTCACAACACCACTACTCAATCTGCTCCTCTCTAATCTACTGAACACTCAGCTGCTACTACCCTGACTGGTATGAAAACTGTTTTTGTGCTAACACTTCTGTCATGAAAGGTTTTAAAAACATCTATACTTGGATTTTAAACACAGGAGCTACTGACCATATGGTCTGCTCTCCTAAGTTTTTTACTTCTACTCCTGAACATGTTAACATTCATGTTCAATTACCTAATAACAGTAGTACAATTGCTACATTACTTGGAGATATCTATATTTCTCCTCATCTCACTTTAAAACAGGTCCTCTATGTACCTTTGTTTTAATTGTAACTTAGTCTATGTCTCAAAAATGAGTGCAACACCTTAGGTCTGCCTTCTCTTTATTGCCTCCATGTGCTTTATGCAGGACATTTTCAAGAAGAAAATGATTGGTTTTGCTAAATTGAAGAATGGGCTATACATTCTTGACCTTCAAGTTCCTGCAAAATCTGCCAATAATATTTGCAAAGCTTCTGTTTGCAACTCTATCACTACTTCTACTAATCAACAACACTTGTGGCATAACAGATTGGGCCATCCATCTTCTGAAAAGATTTCCAAAATTCCACACATCAATGTCCCTGCTTGTAATAATGATGTTTGTGAAACTTGTCACTTTTCAAAACAGAAAATATTACCTTTCCCTATAAGTTCTTCTGTAACTCAAAATGTTTTTGAAATAATACATTGTGATATGTGGGGCCCATTTTCTGTTACTTCTCATGAAGGTTTCAAATTTTTTTCTTACTGTGGTTGATGACTATACCAGATGCACTTTGATTTTTTTTCTGAAAAATAAATCTCAGGTTGAAACTAAAATAAGAACTTTCTTCATAATGGTTCAAAATCAGTTTAACACAAGAATAAAGATCCTCAGGTCTGATAATGGGACTGAGTTTTTAATGAAATCTTTTTATGAATCTTTTGGTGTTATACACCAAACTAGCTGTGTTGAGACCCCTCAACAAAATGGTCTAGTTGAGAGGAAACACCAGCACTTGCTCCAGGTAGCAAAATCATTGAGGTTCCAGTCCAACCTTCCCCTTATCTATTGGACTCATTGTGTAGCCACTGCTGCATTCTTGATTAACAGGCTTCCCTCTAAAGTCACTCAAAATAAATCTCCATTTGAATTGTTATTCAAGAGACCACTAGACTATAATGTGCTCAAATGCTTTGGTAGCTTGTGTTTTGCATCCACCATTACTGCTCACAGACAGAAATTTGACTCCAGGGCTGTTAAGTGTGTTTTTTTGGGGTACCCTTTAGGTACCAAAGGTTATCTCTTACTGAATTTGCAAACTTCAAAAACATTTATATCAAGAAATGTTATTTTCTATGAATCTGTGTTTCCTTATAAAAATATTTATGTTGTTACTAACATATCTGGGCAAGACAATGTCTGCACCAATCCTTTCATAAACATGCATGATGAAGTTGTGCCTGTCTCTGACTTGGCTGCACCACCTACTATTCAGCCTGCAGCTGAACCCCCTCATGTGCAAATGCAAGCTCCATCACTACAAGATACTGGATCTCAAGTAGCTACTCCAGACTATCATATGGAGATGGACTTTAATAATCAGCTCACATATGACTCCACTTCAGGGCATAATGCCTCTTCTAGTAACACTGATCCCTATCCCTTATCTGATACTGTTGAAACAATACATGATACTACTGTTAGGAAATCTACTAGACAAGTTGTTCCTCATGCTTACTTAAAAGCATATGATTATCAACTGCCTGCATCCATACACAATAGCAATGCCACTACATCTCATAAACATGTCATGTATCCTATTGAAGCATGCATCAGCGCTAATAGACTTGGTAATTCTCATAAGGCATTTACAATTTCTGTCAGCAATATAGTTGAACCTAGAACTTATAATCAAGCTGTCAAACATCCTGAATGGCAGAAAGCCATGTAAGCTGAAATTTATGCCTTAGAAAAGACCAATACCTGGGTTATTACTGATCTTCCTGCTGGTCACAATTGTGTGGGCTGTATATGGGTATATAAAGTAAAACTTAGGTAAGATGGTACTGTAGAAAGGTATAAAGCTAGGCTAGTTGCTAAAGGGTATACCCAAGATGAAGGTTTAGATTATTTGAACACTTTCTCTCATGTGGCCAAGCTTACCACTGTTAGGGTCATTTTAGCACTTGCTGCATCACATAACTGGCATTTGCATCAATTAGATGTTAATAATGCATTCTTGCATGGGGATCTGGATGAAGAAATTTATATGACTCCACCCCCTAGCTTCTGCTCTAATATCAAAAATAAAGTTTGTTTACTTAAAAAGAGTCTTTATGGCCTCAAACAAGCCTCTAGACAGTGGTATAACAAACTTACATCTTGTTTAACTGCAGATGGTTATGTTCAGTCTATTGCTGATTGTTCCTTATTCACAAAGCATCATAATTCTTCCTTTACTGTCTTATGCATCTATGTTGATGACATCATACTTGCTGGCAATGATGCTATTGAAATTGCAAGACTCAAGTCTCATTTGCATAATCAGTTTACCATTAAAGACTTGGGTAATTTGAAATACATTCTTGGCATAGAAGTATCCAGAAGTAATAAGGGCATTACTATCTGTCAGAGAAAATATGCATTGGACATCCTAAATGATTCTGGTTATTTAGCTTCTAAACCTTGTTTTGTGCCTATGAACTCAAATGTTAAGTTACAAGCTCAGGATTCTTCTCCCTTCTTAACTAGTGTAGCTTATAGAAGACTTGTTGGTAGACTATTATACTTAACTATAACTAGGCCTGATTTGAATTACGGTATTCAATGCTTGACTCAATTTATGTCTAAACCAACTACTTCACATCTTGCAGCTGCTCATCATGTATTAAGATACATAAAGAGCAGTCCAGGTAAGTGACTATTCTACCCTTCACAGTCAGAAACTCACTTAAAATCTTAGAGAGACAGTGATTAGGCTAACTACATTGATTCAAGGAGAAGCATAACTGGCATGGCAGTCTACTTGAGAGATGCCTTAGTGTCTTGGAAAGCAAAGAAGCAAGCCATTGTAAGCCGGTCCTCATGTGAAGTAGAATATAGGGATGTAGCTGCCACTACCTGTGAGGTTCTATGGCTGGACCAGCTACTCAAGGATCTCAAAATCACACCAACAAGAACATCAATCATATTTACTGACAGCAGGAGTGCTGCATGCATCGCTGTGAATCCAGTTCACCATGAAAGGACCAAGCACATCCAAATAGATTGCTTCTTTGTTCGAGAGAAGGTTAATCGGGGGTTGATCAAGGTGCAACACATCTCCAATGAGCACCGGATAGCAGATATTTTTACTAAACCGCTTGGAGTCCAACAATTCCATAAACTAATGTCCAAGATGGGCATCGTGGACATCCATGCCCATCTTGAGGGGGGGTCTTAGATTACACGATAAAACACACTTTCATTTTCAGTCCTTTATCTTTCAGGATTTTCCCATTAGGACCAATATAAATAGAGGCTTTATTTTCATTGCAACAAACATTACAGAGAAGGAGATCTAGGGTTTGCGTCTTTCTCAGCAGCCCTTCTTCTCCGATCTGCACTTTCTTTTCAATCGTCAATACAAAATTTCCGTTAGTTTTCATTATGATATTGTACAATAACAGTTATCACCTGGAGAGGGTAAGTGATTGCGAGTCTTACACCAAAGCCTTACACTGAGTTTTGCCCTTGATACACGTTTCGTGTTCTAGTTCTTATTTTATTTGATGGGTTAAGTTGGTTATAATAGGCGCACACATAAGGTCCACCTTAAATATATATATATATATATATATATATATATATATATGTGTGTGTGTGTGTGTGTGTGTGTGTGTGTGTGTGTGTGTGTGTGTGTGTGTGTGTGTGTGTGTGTGTGTTAACAGGTTTGATATTATTTCCTATTTAACGAGTTTATTTTTGGGTTGGAACGCCCTGCCCGTGATTCAAAAGCGATGGTTTTATAAAGGAGAACAAAAGATACGAGAATATTTCTTCCTTTATTCACTGAACTTCACTCCTTAATTTTGTTTGTATGTGATTGTCTGTGTGTCCAAAAAATCCTCATTTTCTTCAATCGATCACCTCCCTTTATATAGAGTTTCTTAGGGACATATGTCATTATGCATGTGTTTTAGTAAGGTACAGGTGTCGCAATATACATATTAGTATAAAAAGATAAGATAAGGTATATCTTTAGTCTACTAGATGCTGACTAAGCTGATCTTTGCTTCTTCTGATGGCTCTGGGGATCTCCGAGGGGTTGTTCTTTGGGATGCTATTTTACCGAGGAGCCTATATTTGGTGACGACTTGATGGACCAGCTGGGACCTTCTTTGGGTGGTATTGTTGCTTCAGTAAAGGTTCATTCTGGTGTAGGAGCTTCCGTATATGTTCTCTGAGGGGTGTTTCTGCCTTTGACTTGGGCTCCGAGGGTTTGGCATGGTCTCTGAGGGGTTTGACTTGATCTTCGGGGTCTTGACTTGGTCTCTAGGGGGTTGACTTGGTCTCAGGGGGGTTGACTTGATCTCCGAGGGTTTGACTTGGACTCCGAGGGCTTGACTTGGCCTTCGTGAAGTGCTATTTTCTTGTCCAAACCCTCGTGGAGGGTCTTCCAGTAGCTCTTGTATTTAGATCTGGTTTTGTTCTTAGATTTGGTCTTCATAGTGATGTTCCAAGGGCAATTTATGTTGAGGAGTGTTCAGCAAGGAAGTATTCTCGCAAGGTTATGGGACTCGGGGTCCGTTGTGGTCCCTCTTGACGCATTGATGGATATCGGAGTCGCGCGGATCGATCGAGGTTTACTCTTTTTCCGATGCCGCATTGATATCTCTTTTTTATTCATCGTTGACTTTCCAAGGGACGCTTAGGTATCTCCTCGGAGGTTCCTTCGTACCGCTTTGGGTCAGTGACCGAGTGGTGTGGTAACATCCGAGGGGTCTCCTCATTGGGAGTGGGTACATCTCATCGGAAGTACTTGTGACAATAGTATTCTCCATATATTAATTCTTATATTTAGGACTAATATTCCTCTTGAGCTCATATTTATTTTTCACGGTTAACAATATATATATATATATATATATATATATAATATAAATAGATTCTTAGGTTCACGATTTTAGATCACTGTGTTTTTTTTCCCAAAAACATCCACCACGTTGCAAAAGTTCTCAAAAAGACACATATTTTAATTTGGCACCGGCACTTTACAAGAACGGCTCCCAAATGGGAAGACTATAAGGTGTGAGTTTATTCGGTTGGCTCTACTGGTGTGTATAATGACACCGGCCACCCTCAAACTGAGTCGATACGACTCTAGCACCCTATCATATCTTGTGTTCCAAAATTACACTCCAAGCTGGGGGACTAATGGTGCGACATAACATGATAGCATTACGTGCCATGTGACGAAGAATCCACAATGACGTGGAAATTGACAGATAAGCGTTAAAAAGACTGAAAAGTAGAACTAGTTTAGTTGTATTTGGTTCACCATTAGTTATATGTAACGAATTATATATTGAGTGATATGCCATAGAAAGCCACATATGTCTACCTTACAATGCAACAAGCGGAATGTAAATGAGAGGTCTAGAAAGAAAGTTATGCTCAAAATGGTATAGCCACGCATAGTATCGAATTTTTGGTGCCTATATCAAATTATGAATTCGATACTAAGCTCAAAATTTATACTTGAGCTTCTCTATTAATGCCTATATATACCCCTCACTCATCACGAGCTCGACATGATGATCTGAGAGTTCTTAGGTCGAATCCAATCCAGCTCGAATGTCCAATTCGAGAGAAGGAAAATTTAATATTAAATTCAATGTGTTGTTGTATCAAAACCAAGATTTGATATAAACCATATATGTCATGAAAGATACATGGATCAGGAATTGAGGTTTTGACAAACCAATAGGGAGATATGATCAAAACCGTGAAGTCACGCAAGTCAATCTTGAATTGGAGATATAATTCGATATTAAGGAATTTCGATACTAAGAAGAGTTTATATACTAAATTCGATATAAGCGACATATGTCTTGAAAGCTATGTTGCTCAGAGTTCCATATCAAGAAGCGGATCGAGGTTTTGACCAATCAATAGAGAGATATGGTCAAAACCAATCGCGCAATGTAGAATCAAGTGAACCAAATAGCCGGATCGAGACCCAACCATTTAAAGGCTATTCAAAAGAGATAAATGAACTACATTCGACTTGACTCCCTCAACGAGATACGTAGGCATCTTGGTACGTTCCCAAGTTCAGTCCGAAATTATTAAATTATTGGGAAATGGGTTCAAGGAACCGGTTTGTACAATAGACTTTAGGTCGAGCTTGGTACATGGGTGAATGATAAATTGATGCTCAACGTTGACTAATTAAAGTCAGAAATATTGGAAATCAATATTTATTATTTCTAATTTTTGTAAGCAGAATTAAATTATTTTCTACTATATTTAATATATGGACGAATTATTATTTGTGCCCGGGATGTTTCAGTTTTTGATGAAAATACCCGTTATCTTTTGAATTATTGAAAATGCCCTGGATCTATGCCATTTTTTGTAGAAACTGCCCTTTGTGTGCCAACTGTAAAAATCGGGGTGACGTGGCCTCCAGCGTGGAAGAGGCGTGTGACAGTTGTAAGAACCGTCCGAGCCACATCATTTTTGCCCAAAAAAAAAACAATTTTGGGTTATCTTAAAACCCTAAACTCAGGTTCAATTTCCCCTCAAATTTCATTTCCCCCAAATTCCATTTCCCCCAAATTGAGTTCTAATCGAAACCCTAAATTCGTTTCCCCTAAAATGTCTGAATTTTGTTTCAGGCAAACAGATGTGTCACGCGACATGAAATATTTTCATCCCTCATTCATCTTTTGCAAATGACCAGCCAAAGTTCAGCCAATGCAAATGATTGCTTCGGTAATGTTATAACCTCGAGTGCATCCTTATTCAACATTTGTCAACCAGTTGTTCCTTTTCCTGTCAACCTGGATGATACTCTTCAATGACGAAGCTTATGACACTAATTATAAAATTACAATGAATTGATTACAAGGGGAAAACGTGAACTACAATGGATGTTCGAAGAACTGGCATTCATTTTGTTTTTTCCAGTAGGGTGCATATCATCATATGATTCACCAGTGTGCGTGTTAGGTAAATATGATAATTTGTGGTGCTTGTACTGTTATGTGTGTGAGGGAGAAACTGTGACAAAAAAACTAATCTTCTGTTATCCCGGCCTTAACTGAAATTGGGGGAAATGAATTTTTGAGAAAAATTGACTAAGTGTTGGATATATATTTGTTGAGCCAAAATCGTTTTTTAACTTGGCAAAAATGATGTGGCTTGGAAGTTTCTTACATCTGTCACACACCTCTTCCACGCTGGAGGCCACGTCGCCCGATTTTCACAGTTGGCACACAAAGGGCAGTTTCTACAAAAAATGGCATAGATCTAGAGCATTTTCAATAAGGGATAAAAGCATCAAACCCCATAACCTATGGGGTGATTTGCGTTTTGGTCCTTAAACTAAGTTTATCAGCGCTTTGCTCCCTAAATTATAGGGTGTCTGTGCGATTTGGTCCTTTTTTGCATTTCGGGCAATTTTCGGCCATTTTTGGTCGGAATATTCCCCTCTACCCGACTCATATGTGTTGTACTAGATGTATAATAGTAGTTGGTGAAAAAAAAAATACAAGAAAACACCTCAAAGTGAAGAATATTCCGGCCACAAAAAGACCATGGCGGCACTACGGGATTTGCCCATTTTCGGCAATTTTCGGCCATTTTTGGCCGGAATATTCTCCTCTACCCGACTCATATGTGTTGTACTAGATGTATAATGATAGTTGGTGAAAAAAAAAGACAAAAAATACCTCAAAGTGAGGAATATTTTGGCCACAAAAAACCGGAAATGCAAAAAAGGACCAAATCGCACAGACACCCTATAATTTAGGGAGCAAAGCGCTGATAAACTTAGTTTAAGGACCAAAGCGCAAATCACCCCATAGGTTAGGGGGTTTGATGCTTTTATCCCTTTCAATAATTCAAAAGATAGCGGACATTTTCATCAAAAATTGAAACATCCCGGGCACAAATAATAATTCGTCCTTAATATAACGAGAAAATAATACGCATTAAAGTGCTAATTAATTAATTAGTTATCTTACGGAAATATTTTCATAAGATTTTGTGTTTAGTTTAATTAACTGAAATATGTCTACATTCATTCCAAGACTTTTGCGCGATTCGTAATTATCTTAATCACGTTCCTTGATGGCTAAATTTTCCATCTTTCTCCCCATGACCTAGTCTATAAAACATGTCGCTCTCCATAGGGTTTTGATCATCGAAAAACATTATATACTTAGTATTGGAGTCATCCGGTGAATTATTATATGCTCTCAAAATAATTCGCTACTATTTATTGATTACGTGTGTTTCAATTTGGTGAAAATCGTTACCGCACGAGAACCTTTTTTTTATATGTAAAAAAGGATTTGAAAGAATTGTGTTATTCTTCACTTATTGTTTTGAAGGGGTAATCGAAGAGTTTTTGTTTTCTTCGGTTAGTGTAGAAATTATTAATTTCTAAATATTGAAGAATTTTTGTTATTCTTCACATATTGTTATTTACTGATATTTGATTGTGTTGTTGATCATGTTCGTTGCGAGTGTGTTCGTTTGTAGAGGATTCTCGACCAAGAAGCCACCGTACTACTTTAACTTGCAAAGTATGGAATTCCCGTATCCTGTTTGTAAATGTATGGATCGGGATTGATACCCTTTTTGATTCACACGCTGTGTTGGGACAGAATATTGTGCCAACACCGATTGTCTCTGGTGTTGTCCCAACACTCATTTTAGAGAGGATGAAATTGATGTATTAAGTTCTTGGTCATTCCAGAACACGTGGGCTGAAGCTACTTTATCGGCTCATTATCTTTTAAATAAGACTCGACGAAGAATGACTCCACTTGAGTTGTGAAAAGGTACCACTTTCTCATAATTACTCTGAAATGTGGGGTGTGTGTCATGCCAAGGTGACATCACCCGTGCCAAAAGAAAAAAAAAGTAATAATATATCCAAAATATTGGACTATATTTTCATTGGCTATGCACACAATAACATTGGTTATCGGTTTCTTATGTAGGAATCTGAAAAACCCTAAGATTCGCAAAATGCGATAATGGAATCAAGGAATGTGTTCTTCTTTGAACACATATTTCCTTGTCATTCCACTATGGCTGGACATAGTTCTTCAAAATGAGCCTTCGAGGATATTGAGAATATTCAAGATCAAGAAGAAATTGAAGAAACTGGTGAGGTCCATGAAAAGCCAAGACGGAGCAAAGGGGTAAGGACAAAAAATTTATTTTATGACTTAGATGGTAGAGGTTAAGCCTTGAACGTATTAGAAGGTATAAACTCTATTAAAGATCCTTTATGGGAAGAAGCATAAAAAGTGAGATTGGTTCTATATAACACAGTCAAAATTAGGAATTGGTTAACCTTCCTTCGGGATGTAAACCATTGGGTTTTGAGTGAATTTTCAAAGGAAAATCAAAACATATGGAATAATTAAAAAGTATAAGGCTAAACTTGTGATCGAAAGATACAAGCAACAAGGAGGACTTTATTACTTTGATACTTATTCTCATTTGACGAGAATAAATATATTAAGAATAATTTTGGTGAGTTAGCACTCTCCATAGTCTGTAAGTACATCAAATAGATGTAAATACTGTTTTCTTAAATGGAGATCTCGATTAAAGAGTTTACATGGAATAACCCGAGGGTTATGTACCTCCTGGAAAGAAATTAAAGTTTATAAATTGGTGAAATCTTTGTATGGACTTAAAGAAGGCCAAAACATTGGCACGAGAAATTTGACAATGTCATGATGTCAAATGGTCTCAAAATCAATGAGTGCCACAAAATGTTTACGTCAAAACTACAAAAGAAGAATATTTGATTCTCTGTCTGTATGTTGACGACACACTCATTGTGGGAAGCAACGAGCAAATGGTACCGTCCATTAAAAGTCTGCTGAATTCAAGATTCGACATGAAAAACATGGGACTGGCCGATGTAATCTTAGAAATTAAGAATAAAACATCGTCAGATGGTCTTATAGTGACTCAGTTACAATGTGTGGACAAAAATTCTTGAAAAAAAATAAAATCCAGCAAGGGTGATTTTGATGTAGCCACAACTCTAATTGACACTAGTCAACACTTATCAAAGAATAAATGGAGAAAGTGTTGAACGAGTGGAATATGCTAGAGAGATAGGAAGTCTGATGTACTAAATGACTTTGTACACAACCAAACATTGCCTATACAATTAGCATGTTCAGTAGATTCAGGAGTAATCCATGCAATGAGCACTGAAAAGCATTTGGGAGAGTACTTAGGTACTTACGTTATACTCGTGACTACGTGTTGCATTTTATCAGTAATCCAAATGTGCTTGAAGCTTATACCAAATCAAGTTTTATATATGTTATACAAGACTCCAACGCAACAAGTGGATGTGTATTCACTTTAGGAGGTGAAGCTATGTCATGGAAATCTTCTAGATAAACGGTTATCACTAGATCCAGGATGGAATCTGAGTTGGTTACATTAGACAAATGCAGTGAAGAAGCTAAATGGCTCCGCAATGTCTTGGAAGATATTCTTGAGTGGCCCAAACCTATGCCGACAATTGCATATATTGTGATAACCAATCTACGATTGGCAAAGCACATAATATTTTGTACAACGGTAAATCTAGACATATACGTTGATGACATAACACCGTTAGTCAACTGATCTCAATTGGGGTTATCACCCTTGACTAAGTGAAGTCAAAAGATCACATGGGATCCGCCAACCAAGGTGTTAAATAGAGATCAAGTCGAAAAGAGATCGAGGGGAATGGGACTCAAGCCAATTGAAAAATAAGGTTTTAATGGAGGAAAACCCAACCATGCTGACTGGAGATCCTAGAATCTTGGTTCAATGGGACAACCTAATTATAAAAACCTTGCACGATCCTTGTGCGGGTCAACCCTTGTCCATTCTTATTATGAAACAATGATACCCGTAATGGAAAAGGATAAGCATTGTGCTTTTAATGATTCTTACACGTCGAAAATCTGAGCAAAGTTGTCACGCACCGGAAAAAAAAATAACGTTTTCAATTTATTTTAGTTTAATTTGCACTTTAGTCCTTTAACTTACACAAATTAGGATTTTGACACCAATTAGTTTTAAAATTTGCAAATTTAGTCCTAAACGTTTATGATTAGCTTATGATAGCCTTTACACAATTTATGTGTTCTTAAATTAGGTTCATAAACCATAAATAATAATGATTATTTCGAAATTAGCTTAAAACATGTTAATTACATAGTTATCTCCTTAATTATGTATATATATCTTTTATAGAATAACTATAATTGCATAATAGTTAATCAATTACAACTTATGAATTATTTAAGATGATTATATGATCTGAATTTGATATTATAAGATGTATAAAGTAAAATAAAATAAAAAAAATAAGTGATAAGGAGACAACTATACAAGTTGCCAACTTGTTACTATAATTGCACATGAACCTATCAGCATCTAGATCTGACTTTGAACAATTTTAGTTGTCATATTTCTCACGTGAATGCATCATTTTTATTCATTATATTCAACCATTTTGAGTCTAGTTTCATAAAAAAATTGTTTCAGAATTTTTCCCATCGTCCTTCTACCCTCCAAAGACCAAAACTTTTCATTATGCAGAAAAACTGCTTTCGAATCCGAGCACTAAAAATACCATAACGCATCCAAATCAAGTCCAAAAATTCTGAAATTATAGATCCACATTCCCCTTTAAGGTATACAGCTTTCGTATTCAGACACCATTTCCAAAAGAGAAGTTTGTGAAGGCCGAAAGCAAGCAACAATCAGCCTCTGTCCAGAAAGTCCGAAAACAGCTTCTATCACACAAGGATTTTTACAAAATAGTAAAACTCTTTCTTTTTCGCTCTTACTCCATGCATTTATTCCTATATATATATATATATATATATGTTTATTCTTTAAAAAAATATTTAACTATGATATTCATCTGTTTACAAAGGTCAATTTAGTATAACAATCTATGAATGTCACTATTTTAGTTATTTGTTTTAGAATACTATGTAATATTTCACCAATCTCTTTATATGATGCTTAATATCAAGAGTTGAAATGTGAATTCATGATAGATCTACTATATTGAAGGTTATTTAAGCATATCACTCATTAGATCATAGTTTAGACGGCAAAGATAGTAGTAGCCGAGTATGTTTTATTTTTACTAATGATGATGCATGTTTTTAAGTGATCTTTAGTTAACTTTCATATTAATCCTTTGTATAAATCATTGATGTATATTAGGACACGATTCTCTCACATTTTAACTTAGTTAGTATTAAAGGGTAGCCTAATTACTAGTTAGAACAACTTATGAAAAACATAAACTTACTAGCTAATTGTATAACTATTAACACTTTATAAACCTATTTAGGGATTGACGAAGTTAACGAGGACAACTAGCGGCAATTTTGTGGAAAAGGTGAGGTTTGATTTTGATTATTCCAGCCCCGTTTGGCACTCGGCCCTGAGGAACTTGGACAGAAAAATCGTGATTTTTGTTCCCGAATCACGAGCCACTTCTTTCATCCTTTAAATTGCCTTTATGTTTCATTTACATATTCTCTTTGGCGATTCAGTTTCTTTTATCTATTGTTACTTCATGTTCAAATGCTAAATCTATGACCTTTCAATTTATAATTGTATTACCTGATCTAATATGATAAACTATATATTGATTCTTGGACTGCGCAAACGAGCAACGAATATTATCCGGCTTATTAGCTCATATGATATTATGTTTCACCCATTGGGACGCCTTTGGGAAGTTGGGCCCGGGATTGTGTTAATTTACTGATGGGCAGCAAGGGCTGTCAGTTTAAGTATTTTTGCATAATACCCATCGATCTAGGCGCCGCGTATAGTCACGAGTTGATTATATCCCGCGTGCTAGATAGACGTGTACTCAAGCATGTCTTTTCGTTTTGTTGCGAGGTTACTCCTCGTTGGGAGGTATAAGGTAGTATATTCGTTGATATAAGGTTGAATCTAGTTGTTATGTGCACATGTTCATTTTCATTACTTCATGTTCATATGTTATTAACGCTCAATAGTTATTTCTTGCCATTCTTTCCCGTTCAGTTCATTTTCGGATTTTACTTATTCTTGTTCAGTTTACTGCGTGAACCTATAAATATCACTAAGTCATTAAAGACTTATTCATCTTTTGTTTTGTCTGTCCATTCCTCAGAATAAAAGGCGACTTGCGTGTGGCTGGTGTGAGCGGTTTTTCAAATCAAGAAGTTATTTTGCTAAGTGTGATTTTGAGTATGCATTTCAATAATCATAAATATTTTAAATAACTAAGTATTGTTACTTTTATTCAACTATGACGTTGTTATTTGTATTTTATCAAGACTTCCACTGTATTATGTAATAAATTGATTTTCTTTGTGTATGGTATGATCCTGGCCGTGAGACCTTTCCTTTAGACTAAATTAATATCGAGTTTGTTTATGTGTTGTTTAAACATGGGACGAGTTTGATATTAACTAAATCTGGAGGTGCGGTCCTCACAAAAGTAATGGGGATTACTCTCAGATAAGACATCACCTATGTGAGAGAGAGGAGGGGCCGCCTCCGAGAAAAATTACTGAGGCTTAATTTTCTGGAAAACTCTTGCAGAAGCAGGCGTATGCCCAGGGCCAAAATAGACATAAACCATGCGAACCGCAATTGTGACAGATATATACATGTGTTGAGATATATAATCGTTTGCACAAACGGCGAATAGTTCAAAGACATTGTGTCATACTATCGGCTAGCAAAGTAAGTATTTCTCACAAGAGAAGGTTCAAGGAAGTATCCTACCTAGAGACCCTATGCAGACATAGACCGTAGAACTCAACCACCACATGATGTATGCATGATCATTCAATTTCATTCATGTGGGGATTGTTGAAAAATAGGTTCAAGGAACCAGGTTTGTACAATGGACTTTCGGTCGAGTTTGGTACATGGGTGAATGAGAAATTGATGCACAACGTTGATTGACTAAAGTCAAAAATATTAGAAATCAATATTTATTATTTCTGGTTTTCGTAATCAGAATTATTTAATTTTCTGCTATATTTAAAATAATTGGAAAATAATACGCATCAATGTGATAATTAATTATCTTATGGAAATCTTTTCATAAGATTTTGTGTTCAGTTTAATTAATTGAAACATGTCTACATTCATTCCTAGATTTTTGCGTGATTCATAATTATCTTAATCATGTTCCTTTGTGGCTAAGTTTTCCATCTTTCTCCCCATGACAGTCTATAAAAGGGGTCTTTCCCAATAGGGTATTTATCATCTAAAAACATAGCATACATACATAAAAGGCTTTTCTACGCAATCAAAATATTTATTTCATCGTGTGGTGGTAGATAAAAGTCATAGTTCGAGTTCGTCGGAGTTGTTCCCATTCGTGCCAACAGTTTAACTCATTCATTACTGGAATTTGGGACTTTTCCAGACCTGATTTCGGTCGCAATTTTTGGTGACCAGATTTTGGTCGCCTAAAATGGGTCGACCAGAATTCGGGCAGCAATGGTGACCGAATTTCGATCGCCAATGATATTCAAGGTATTGGCGACCGGAATCCGGTCGTGAATAGTCTTCATAGATCAAATTTACGCATTTCTCCCCCTAATTTAATACATATTGTTGGTTTAAATCAATTTCAAAAATGATAGGTACATGTATGTTAAACAAACACAAAAAAATTAGTTTCATAGCGCATTATATAATAATTTTAAGCATCATCGGTTCATATCAATGATCATTTTAACTAACTATAATCGATGTATCAACATTGACTATACGCATGTTTGTATTATTTAGTTGTAACATCTATATAAGTATATTAACCTCTATATTAACATTTGTAACGAAAGCCAATCGCAAGTGTGAAGAGTGATTGATCCACTACGTATCATTACATATAGAGCGAAAAAGAGTTTAGTATATAGTTGGTAACTTAGTTAATCGACTATATATATAACTTACTACTTTAATTCACACCTTAAATACTATTAAAGTAATTAAATATAAATTGAGCTCATATTTGTTAATAAGATTCTATGTTTAAAATAACACAAACACATAAAAATTCGATGAACAAACTAAAAAAATTAAACTTTTTTTTTTATCATTGGCGACCGGATTCCGGTCGCGAATGACATTCAAGGTATTGGCGACCGGAATCCAGTCGCGAATAGTCTTCATAGATTGAATTTACGCATTTATCTCCATATTTTAATAAATATCGTTGGTTTAATGATCAATCTCAACAACGATAGGTACATGTTTGTTAAACAAACACAAAAAATTAGTTTTGTAGCGCATTACATAATAATTTTAAGCATCGGTTCATATTAATGAACCTTCACACTAACTATAATCGTTATATCCATATTGACTCTACATATGTTTATATTATTTAGTTGTAACATCTATATAAGTATCATTGGAACCTCCATATTAACATTTGTAACAAATGTCAATCGCAAATAAGACGAGTGATCCACTACGTATCATCACATATAGAACGAAAAAGGATTTAGTGTATAGTTGGTAACTTAGTTAATGGATTATACATAACTTACTACTTTAATTAACACCTTAAATACTATTAAACTAATTAAATATAACTTGAACTCATATTTGTTAATGAGATTCTATGTTCAAAATCATTAACACATCCAAAATCAATGAAGACACTCAAAAACTTAAACTTTTTGATCATTGGCGACCAGATTCCGATCGCGAATAATATTCAAGGTACTGGCAATATTCAAGAGCATTAGCGACCGAAATTCGGTCGTCAAAAGTGCTCCACCAAGCAATGGCGACCAGATTCCGGTCGCCAATTTAGTGGCAAATTTAAAAAATTCGAAAATTCTGGCATTGGCGACCAGATGCCGGTAGCCCAAACATTGGGCGGAAATTCAATATTGCCAAAAATTCGAAATTTCACCCTACATATATACTTCCCCTTATCTCTTCCATTTCATAAAAAGGAAAAAAAAAACTCAACACTTACACTTTCCTTCATTTGCTTTCTTCTTCCAATTTTTCTAAATCCCCAAACACTTTAACTTCTTTCTTCATTTTTTTGTATCTTCAAACAATTTTTCAAAATCTTTTCTCTATTTATTTTTATTAAAATAAACACTTTTCCTAACAGTTTTTCAATTTAATCAAAACTTTTATGCTTACAAACATTTACTTTGTGTTCTAAACGCAAGAAATCGGAATCTAACAAAAAAACAATATTTCGGTACATTTTTACAGGAATATTGTTGTTTTTTTTATTCTATTAAATATTATTGGCGACCAGAATATGATCTTCAATACCTTGAATAGTATTCACGATCGGGATTCGGTCGCCATTACCTTGAAAGGCAACGACGACCAAAATTCAATCGCCAAGACATTACTGATCAAGGTAATGCCGACCAAACCTTGGCAACCAGAATCCGGCCGTCAATGGCCTTTGGCGACCAGAAATAGGGCATTCGCGACCGGAAATTTGGATGCAAATGCCCTTTTTTGGTGTAGTGGTTAGTTGTTGTATCATGTTAGACAGTCGCTCACGTATTCTCAATCGCGTAGAAAGGGTGAATTTGTTTTAAGAAAACAGCAAGATCCTCGACTTCCCGTTTCTTCCTTCCTCCGATTGAGGTTTATTCGGTAACGGTAATCTTGATTATTTTAATTTTAATTTTTCAATTTTCGTCAATAATATATTGTTTATTGTTCGTTTCGGTGCGAGCGTGTAAAGAACAAAGTTAATTCTAATACAGCTGTGAATCAGTCTGATATAGAGTGTCTTATCAGTCGACTAAGCAGACAAAAATGCCCCTAATCAATATAAAAATGGCTGCTTGTGAAATTCTGCCACTAGATATATACATATATATATATATATACATACATATATATATATATATAGTAAAATTACCGCTAGTAGCTTGACGCAATGGCTAAAAGCAAATTTTTGCTTTCTACATTTTCAGTAGAAAGCGAATTGTTCATATTTTTGTTTTGTGTTATGAGTCATCACCACCACCGATGAGAGCAACAACGAACAACAATTGACACAAAACATTTGCTTTCTATTTTTGCTTTAGAATGCAAAAACAGACATGTAGAAATCGAATATGGGGTTTCGGTATTCCTACCCTATACGCGATCCCCGTGTGATTAATCTTTATTTTAAGACTAATATAATTAATTTGTACTGTTAAGATTATCACTTAAATATGAATATACAATCTATATATTTTAGCATTCTTTTTATGCAAAGGAGAATTAGGCAATAAATATTTCCTTTAATGAAAAGATTTAAATAATGATAAAACTAAAATAAATAACAGTTATATCCTAACTAATGATAAAATTTAATTGTCTTTATAAGGGTAAATATAAAAATCAAAAGATTGGAGTCAAAATGTCTTCACATGTCTTCCTTTATATAATAGTATAGATTTTCGTTGTAGACTTGTAGTGGCAATAGTAGTTGGTACTTTTTCTACTAGGTACGGAATTGGAAGTCAATGTTACCATATCTTGATTCATAATTCATGATGAATAACAACATAATATTTTGTTGCCATTACTTAATTTATAGTTAAATTTTGTTAATTACATCATCCCTT
This sequence comes from Linaria vulgaris, assembly GCA_948329865.1. Lineage (NCBI taxonomy): Eukaryota > Viridiplantae > Streptophyta > Magnoliopsida > Lamiales > Plantaginaceae > Linaria > Linaria vulgaris. The sequence continues at coordinate 81,370,945 of OX415252.1, forward strand.
TCAATTTCTATTTATACTTTAAAGAATGTATTTGATAAGAATAGAACACATTAGAAATATTACAGTCACAAACACTACAAGAACGTTGCTATTTAGCTTGGTCATATTCAGTAGCCAAACACCAAATTCGGTAGCTGATGACAAAATCAGCTACCGAAAATAAAGTTGCCACGTTTCCCAGCAATAGGTGTCGAAGCTAACAATCAGCGAGCGAAAAAGTTGCTACAATACTTGTAAGCGAATCAGCTAGCGAAAATTGCGTAGCCCACATCCTGATAGGTTTGCTAGTGAAAATAGGAATATCTACGGAATAAACGCTAGCCAAAATACACGTGTAAAAGGAATTAATTCTCAGAAATTAAGCCAACGCGGACATCAGGTAGCGAAATTCCGCTGGAGTTATTTAGTCAAAGTATTGTTGTAATTCATATCCGTATGGTATGCCAGTATTTATACAAATCCAACTAGCGAATTTTCGCTTGCTAATTATGTAGACATATCAAAAAATGTTATATGAATATAACGTAGCAAAATATATAATTTTACATGTATCAGCTAGCGAATTCTCGATTTTACATGTATCAGCTAGCTGACTTTCCAGAATAATTTTGTAAACCAAAGTTGGCGGCAAATAATGCGCCAATTTATTAATTAAGAGGCAACAAAAAGTTTATTACTTAATCATACTTATATTACATATAAACTATATATATAGATACTATATTAGAAAGTAACAATATTCACAATTAGAAAAGATTACATAGAAACTATATCCACAATTACATTATATATACTATATTAGAAAGGTAATAATTATACATTAAACATAAATTTAATTGCAAATATAATTATAAAGCCTAGCAAAAATAAGTTTGTATTATCTACAAACTTACAAAAACTATAAAATATAGCAAAAGATGAATTAAATGGGAATCAAAAGGTAGAAAAATGAATCAATGGTTAAAAATCAAATTCTAGCAAAATATAAACTAAAATGGAAAAACATTTTGTAGCAAAATAAGAATCAAAGTTTAAATCAATAAAGTGTAATAAAAGATGAATCAACAACAACAACAACAACCAAGCCTGTAATCCCAATTAAATTGGGGTAGGCTATATGAACCATGAATGAATCACGTAGAGTCGTGAACATGAATCTTCTGCCTCCATATGTTTCGATTGACGAGCATGTCTTCATTTAAATCTTTTAGCTTCATGTCGTTCTGTATGACCTCCATCCACGTCTTTTTCGGTCTCCCACGAGCTCTAGCCGTCTTTCCTAAGTCGAGATCTTCAACTCGTCATACCGGTGCATCTATGGGTCTGCGTTTAACATGTCCAAACCATCTTAAACGGTTTTCTCGCATTTTCTCGTCGATGGCCGCCACACCCAATTTATGCCGAATATCTTCATTGCGCACATTATCTCTCCTGGTGTTACCGCACATCCACCGAAGCATGCGCATCTCTGTAACGTTCATTTTCTGTGCATGACTTTGCTTAATAGCCCAGCACTCGGAGCCATAAAGCAAAGCATGTCTAATAGTCGTATGATAAAACTTTCCTTTAAACTTTAAAGGAAAGTGACGATCTCACAAGATCTCTGTTGCACTCTTCCACTTTGTCCATCCAGCTTGGATGCGGTGGTTGACATCTCCGTCTAACTCTCCATCCATCTGTAGTATGGAGCCTAAATACAAAAAATGCGTACTTCTCGGTATATCTTGGCCATCCAATTGAACCCTACCATCGTTGTTTCCTCGTTGTTTGCTAAACTTGCATTCGAGGTACTCTATTTTTGTTTGACTTAGTCGAAATCCTCGTGCTTCTAATGTTTGTCTCCATCGTTCTAGTTTTGCGTCAACTCCCATTCTTGTCTCATCGATGAGAATAATATCGTCTGCAAACAATATACACCATGGGACTCGATCTTGGATGGTTCTGGTGATTTCATCAATTACAATGGCAAACAAAAATGGGCTCAAAGCTGACCTCTGATGTAAGCCAATTGTAATTGGGAAGGCGTCTGTTAAACTGCCACAAGTTCGGACACTTGTCACCACATTCTCATACATATCTTTTATGATGTTGATATATTTAATGGGCACCCCCTTCTTCACCAAGGTCCACCATAATGCCTCTCGAGGTACTTTGTCATAAGCTTTTTCTAAGTCGATAAAGAGCATATGCGAATCTTTACTCTTTTCTCGAAAGCGTTCAGTGAGCTGATAAATCAAATGGATTGCCACTATGGTCGACCTTCCGGGCATAAATCCAAATTGGTTTTCAGATATGGGAACAATTTATCTCAATTGGTGTTCGATCACCCTCTCCCATGGCTTCATGGTATGAGACATAAGCTTTATCCCACGATAGTTAGAACAGCTTTGGACATCGCCCTTATTCTTATGTAGAGGTATTAGCGTACTCTTCCTCCACTCTTCTGGTATTTTATTTGTTCGCCATATTTTGTTAAAGAGGTCCGTCAACCAGGTCACCCCTATCTCTCCCATGCTTCTCCAAGTCTCGGTAAAAGATGAATCAAAGTGGAAAAAAATTTATAGCAAAAGAAGAATCGAAGTTTAATTAAACAAGTGTAAGAAAAGATGAATCAAAGTTTAAAAAATAAAAGAATACTAATGTATGATTACACACCAAAAAATATATAACAAAATGAAAGTGTTTAATGAGAATGAAGAGTAAGAATTTAGATGTGAAGAATGAAATGGAGGGTGTTTTTGATGAATAAGGAAATGGTAGGAGTGAATACTTATATAGGAGTAGTCTCGGACAACTACGCACGTCACTCGGATTGCTAAATTGTCAAGGAAGAAGCACAAATGTGGTGCGGATCGGTGACGTGGTATTTAGCTAGCGCATATGGGCCAACAATTTTGTCCAGCCAGCTTTTAACAAGCGAATATTCTGAATCTAATGCCAGCAAGCACATTTGCTAGCAAAATTTTGGTTGCAAAATGTTTTTATCTATGTAATTACTTTCATCTCCCTCGTTTGCAGCCTCATATTTCAGATCTACATTTTTCTTGCTCTCTTTCTCGAAGGAACCTCCCTTATTTGCGCAATTCATCCAAAAAAACCATATATTAGAATTCTTCTTCACCAACAATCTCGACTAGAAGAGGTATGTTTTGTGTACGTTTTATTTTTTAGCAGCTTTGTTGGTTAATTTCTGAGTTAATAAGTTAATTGACGTACTTTATAGTGAAATTGGGTGGTGTTTATGGTTATATGTGTAGATTCAGAATGTACAATAACGCAAATCGAAGTTGGATGTATGATAGGATTAATGATGGAGATATTAACAGTACATTTATATATGGCGTTGAAGGTTTTCTCCAATATGTATTCGATCAACCTAGTCTTGTTGATCGGGGAACGTCTAGGTGTCCTTGCGCAAAGTGTCGTAACAACAAGTTTATAGAACTCGACCAGATTAGATGTCACTTATAGAGTAAGGGGTTTGTTCCACATTATTATGTATGGCTTTTTCATGGTGAGACTACGTATGGCAGCAATACGAAGCCGGATATATATAAAGTTGGGCAGTCATATGGTAATGTTGATTAGGGGCTTTTTGAAAATACGTACGACACCGGTCCCGATAACGGTTGTCGTTTGAGAGACTTGGCTGACGATGCATTTGGGGGGAAACTTCCAAATGTTCATAACGATATAGCGGCAACTCATGAGCCCACCGATCAGGTAAGAGCATTTTCTGAATTGTTGCAGAAAGTGGAGGAAAAGATTCATGGCGGAATTGAGATGACTACATTAGAATGGGTTGCCAAATTCATGTCAAGCAAGATAAAGCACAATTGGACTGAAAGTAGTTGTGATGATGCGCTAGACAATTCGAGAAGTTTGTTAAGTCTTGAGGATCGCAACAAAATCCCTGATACTTTCTACCGTTGTAAGGGACTACCAAAAGATGTAGGGATGGAATGCATAAAATTGGATGTGTGTCCAAATAATTGTTTCCTCTATTACAGTGAGTATGAAAGTGCTGCTTACACAGCTTGTCCTACGTGTGAAACACGAAGATGGATAGAATGGTCTAGTACTAGTCGTCAGCGTGCCAAATGCAGCCCACGAAAGAGATTGTGGTACTTCCCACTCACCACCCGATTGTAGAGGTTGTACATGTCTCGCGACGCCGCTGAACACATGACATTGCATTTAAAATGTCGAGGGGATAACGATACAATGTTACACCCTGCTGACGGTGAAGCGTGTAAGACTTTTGACAACATGTATCCCGATTATGCATATGAGGCAAGAAATGTCAGACTTGGACTCGCACCGATGGTTTCTGTCCATGGGGAAATTCTTCTAACGGTTATTCATGTTGGCCAGTTTTCGTTACCCCTACAATCTTCCGCCAGGTATGTCCATGAGGCAAGAGTATATATTTCTAAGTGTATTGATTTCGGGTCTATCGAGTCGTGGAAAGAACATCGGCGTGCTACTACGACCGCTAATTGACGAACTAAAGACATTGTGGGAGCATGGAGTTCCTACATATGGCAGTTATTGCAAATATACTTTTTTTATGCGTGCTCATGTGATGTGGACCATTAGTGATTTTCCAGCTTATGGTATGCTTTCGCAGTGGAGTACCCATGGTAAGTTTGCTTGCCCATATTGCATGGAGAACACAAAGTCCTTTTGGCTCCCAAATGGAAAGAAACACTCTTGGTTTGATTCTCGTCGTCAATTTCTCCCCCCTAATCATGAATGGAGATGGAATACTACATATTTTACCAAAGTCCTTGTTGAAACCGATATGCCGTTGCATCGGAGATTGGGTCCAGAAATGTGGAACCACGTGAGTACCTCCCCAATATTCATTTTGGTAAAACAAATATAGTTGTCCAGAAAGTTGGTAGGTATCACAATTGGCAGCGACTCAGTATATTTTGGGAACTTCCTTATTGGGAGTCGAATATGATTCGTCACAACCTCGACGTAATGCATTGCGAGAAGAACTTCTTTGATGACATCAAAAACACCGTGATGGACGACCCTAAAAAAACAAAGGACAATTTAAAAGCTAGAAGGGACATGGAATTGTACACGAACTGTTCTACGTTATTCACCGGGGAGGATGATGCCACTAAAAGAAAGGCCATGTACTATTTGAGCAAGGATCAAAAGATAACGGTTTGTAATTGGCTTAATGAGATTAAGTTTCCCGATGGTTTTGTGTCAAATTTATCCCGTTGTGTTCAGATGCCCCAACTTGAATAACATGAATGAAAATCCATGACTGTCACGTGTTCATGCAAAGGTTGATCCCAGTTGCATTTCGTGACTTTCTGCCCGATTTTATTTGGGAACCTTTGGTTGAGGTTAGTCTTTTCTTCAGAGCTTTATGTGCTTGTGGCATAAGTAGACAGAAAATGGAGGAGTTAGAGAGTTCGATTGTCCTTACTATGTGCAAATTGGAGAAAATATTTTCTCCTACATTTTTTGATTCAATGGAATATTTGGCTATTCACCTCCTATGGGAAGCAAAGGTTGGAGGTCCAGCCCATTACAGATGGATGTATCCGTTTGATAGGTATCAATCTTATGTTGTTTTTTGTTTCTTCTACGTACAATTGAAATCCATATGAATGATTTACATTTAGGTTTGTATTAATTTGTTTTCAGGCAAATGCGTGAATGGAAGAAATCTCTCAAAAATAGGAATTTTGTGGAAGGTTCAATAAGTGAGAAGTTTCTTCTTGCTGAAATCACACAGTTCCTGGAACATTATTTCGAGCCCACTTATGAAACAAGGAATAATCAGTTGAACATGAATGAAGTTGCATTGAATACTGACTACAATAGCGAGTTTTCCATCTTTTAGAGGAATGGATAGTCTTGGGAGCAGGAGAAAGGAAACAATTATCAAATGTAGAGTACAACTCCCTTAAGCTATACATACTACTAAACTGCCAGAGCTGGAGCCGTGGTCGAGGTACAATTCCTTCGTTATATTCCTTTTAATTCCTTTGAAATAAATGTATCAGACCACGTGTAGTTATGTACAAATTTGTTGAATGTAGGATGTTTGATGATCATATGTGTAATGGTGTTCCGCAAGGCCAAATTCAGGGGCGCCGTAACATGTTTTTTGTTCAGTGGCTGAAACGAATGGTTGGGTCGAGATATTGTAATGAGGACATCGGGTTGTACAATTCGTACATGGGTCATGTCCCGCTGCCACGGCATTTAGTGGTTACAAAGTTAATGACTGTAGATTTCGAACCACCGATGTATTGAATCCAAAACAAGCAAACAGCAGTGGAATGTATGGTAAGGGAGCAACCGACGATCCAGAAGAGTTGAGTTATTACGGGATACTTCGTGAGGTCATAGAGGTTGATTATTTTGGGAGTGGGAATACACTAACAGTAGTTCTTTTCAAGTGCGATTGGTTCGATTTGATAACAGGGATTAACGTGCACCCGACTTTAAAGTTGATTGACATTGATCCCACTAAGCGTCTTGCGACTAATGAATCAGAGCCATTTATTCTTGCGAGTCAGGCTCAACAAGCCGGTTATTTTCTCTATGCATGCCAACGACTCCGAGCTAGAAGGGGATGGTGGTATGTGAAAATATTGGATCGTGGATTGACACAACAACTTTGAGAGTTAAGCTGGCTTTGCCTTAACTCTATTGTGATCTTCTTGACCAAAGTAATGTGCAGTGGAATTTAAAAACAAAAAGATATAAGTTTTAAGAAGTTTTCAATATTATAAAAAACTTCCGAGCCTTATCTCAAATAACCATAAAGGTTTTAACAAAAGTGTTCCTCACAACAATTCACTCACGCTCTTTGTTGATCGGACTCAACGAAGCAAACAAGTACGAACTACTTAACTTCTATGAACTAGACGTTAATAGTTGATACAAAAACTTCGCAAAAGCAAGACGAAGACAATACAAAGAATGATTAATCTCTCAGATTGTTAAGCACGATTGTCTTGTCTTCATCTTTATGAACTTCACATCTTTTATAGATTTCTTGAATCTTGCACGCCAAGATGTGTCGTTCACAGTTTTGGTAACTCTTGTTGTTTCCTTGTTGTTTTTTCCTTCTTTGTGAACTCGATATCTTTCTTGAATATGTGTTTCCTTTATTATTGATCTAACAAGGTAACACATCTTCTTCAAATCAGAGAATCCTGAAAAGAATCAAAGTTGCAGAGAATCCAATTTGTTTCCTTGTTTTGAAACCGTGTTGAGTTGACTATTCAACTTAGCTTGAATTATGGAAACTTCAAGTAAGGAATCATCCATAGCTCTTCCTTATGATTAAGATACCTTCCTGGACATAAACATAAACAACTAAAACCGTGGAACTTGGTTAATATGTGAATAAAGGCAAAACATAAATTTGGCAACTGAAGAACAGTTTTCGTACAAGCTCTCGGGTTTCAATGTTATCCTCAATGTTGTCCCAACATCGTATAACATTGATTCCAGAGAACCTTGAACTTTCAATCTCCCCCTTTTTGCCTTTCTTCACAAAACCAACACCTGCTCCAATCAAGTCCTATATCCAGAAAGGTAGAATCAACAAGAAACACATTAAACTACTAAATTGCTCCCCCTCAATACAAGCTAACATATTCAAAGTTAAATTAGCAAAGACAAGTATTAAGGTCATCACTACATCAAAAGATGTTCAGATCCCAACATTCATCAATGTTGCCTCAACATTGAAAAGTGAGTTTCCTGCATAAAAGGTTAACCAGACAAGCAGTTCAAAATGTGCTTTCATAAGAAATAGCAGTTAGGGTAGTTCAACATTAGTAGTACTTAGAGTTACAGGCCATAGCAATATATCAAGGACATGCCCCTTGATCAAAATAAACCAAGTAGCGATAAATGTACCAGCAACACAACCATATTAGCAGTTCATAAGAAGCAAAACATAAACTAGAAGACTAAAAATTTTAAAAAAACTTGGAACTATTCTCCCCCTTTTTGTGAAGAAGGGAGTTTCTCCAAATTTTTCACCATGTCCTCCAGTTCTTTAAGATGCTCATTCCTCTCCTCAATATCCCTATGAGTATCAGCAATTTGCCCCCTATACCAGTTCAACAGATGATCCACAAAAGTAGAGGTTATGACAATGCAATCTTCCTCTTGGGACATAGGCACTGAAGTTCCAGCAAACTCCTGAGCCTTCTTCTTCTTAGTTCTTGGTCTCACCACTCCTTTTGGGTTCCAAGGAAGGTATCTCACTCTTGATCCAGACAAGTAGCTTGGGAGAATTGTCAGTTCAGTATCATTCTTCCTCCAGCCCACAGTGACACTTGTCTTCAGTCCTTGCTTGTTAAGGATTTTGCAGATGAGTGAGGGAAAAGGCAGCATGCCATTCTTCCTTCCAGCAACTTCAGACATTGACTTTAAAATCCTCTCCCCCATATTCACAGCTAGCCTATTCTTGATTTTATACACCAAGAGTGTTGATTCCTTGGTCAGTACAGTGACATTCTTGCTTGGCAGCCAGTTGAAGCAAGTTATCTTGTGCAAGACAGCACTAAAGGAGGTGAGTTTTGTGGTTGGCAGAGCATCTCTCCAGATTTTGACCAACCCTCCAGTCAAGTCTTCAATCACATCACCATAATAGGGGTCCTCAGATTCATCAGTAGTTGGGAATCCACAGATCTTGTTGATAGTGTAGGGTTCAATGTTGAAGACTCTCCCCCTCACCCCAAGCCTTTCCATATTTTGGAGATCTATATTCCCTGATCCAGTTGGAGAGATTCAGGTAGAACTCCATGACAATCTCAGGAGCAAAGTCACTCAACTCAATCACTGATTGTTGCAACCCTCTTGCCTCAAGCAAGTCCATCACCTTTTGTTCCTTGAAGCTGGCCATCTCTACAGCTCTTTCAGTGTGAATCTCCCTTCTCTTGAAGGAATCCCACTTCTTCTCCAACTCTTGTGAAAGATAATAAGGAGAAAAGTAGTCCTCATCATCCTCAGGGTAGATCACATACAGCCCATCAGTATACTCTTCTGTCCTAGATGTGGCCTTAACAGCAGCAGCAACATCAACAGCAACATCCTGCTCTTCCTCGGTCTTTTCCTCTTCTTTCTCCTCCTCTTCCACTTCATCCTCAACATCCACCACCTTTGTTTCCTCTTCTATCACCTGCTTACCCTTCCTCTTTCTCTCAGTAGCAGTAGCAGTAGCTTTCTTCTCTTCCTCAGCCTTTTTCTCGGCTTCAGCAGCCCTCTTCCTAGCTTCAGCACGTTGCTTAGCAGTCTCAGACATAGTGCTCAACTTCTCCCCTGCACCCTTGCTCTTTTTCTTTTCAGCCCTAATTCACTTCCTCACCAATTTGTCCACAGACTTATCCACGGATTTCTCAAGAGATCCACTATCCTCCCCCTCAACAGTTATATCAGCATCAATTTCAGGGTTGGGTTCAGCCATGTTTACCTCAGTTTTAGGATCATTGATGGTGGGTGCGGTTGACTCAGCAGTTGGCTCAACATTGGGGGTCGATTCTCCTTGTTTGGACTTCTTTTCTCATTGCACGTAGGGGATCGCCTTCCTTTTAGCCGCAACTGGAGCATAATCTGATTTTGCAGCAGCACCCCTAGTGTGAGAACGGGTGCGTGCAGCAGTGGGTTCACTTCCCAGGGCAACATCTGCAAGAGTTTGCATGGGAGACTTGCTTGCCATTGTTAGTAAAGAAGATTTGAGAGAATTCGAAAATCGAGAGAATTTGAGAGTAGAGCGAGTAATTTTGCAGAGTAAGCACACATAAGGAAATTGCAAGCACAATTAAGGATATTAGGGTTTAGATTTCTAAAATAACCGTGAGTAAGGAAAGAGAATGAATGTTAGTGGGCAGTTACTAAATTTGAATCAAATAAAACCTTCCCGCTATGTTTTCCCGCGCACACGCTTTGATGTTTAATTAACAGGTAACCAGAGCGGTTTTCAAAAATTCGAAAACTTATAAGTTCCTATTTTCAATGTTAGCCTGCTGCAGTGCACAATGTTGGGATAACATTCAATAACATTCAAACCAGAAGGTGAAGGTACGGGCTTCTCCAAGGCAAACTCATGTGAGAGCTTGAGATACATCCCAAAAATACATCTGAAACTTAACCAATATAGCAAGTGAGTACCTCAGACATATTGTTCAGATCAAGATCATGAGTAAGCAACATAGATAACAAGAAACACACAGGGATAAACAGTTATGAATTTAAGAAAAAAAATCCGCTTCCACAGCATAGAAGGCACAAAAATGTGTGTCACCTGCAGTATATCACCCAAATTGTATGCCTCAACACATGAATTGTACTCCCCCTAAGCCTAGACCGACACAACTCAACAACAAGAAAGAAAACAATGCAGTTCTACATGAATGCAACAATGTAGTGTCAAATAGGCAGATGGTAAACACATATGAAAAACTCCTCAAACCAGCACAACACACATCTCTTTATAATCTTTATTATTTTCATAACTCATCTGAACCAAAAGATGAAGGTTGCTAAACACAAAGCTAATGTCACTAATGAATGAGGGCAGCCTGAACTCTACATACCCCAGTAATAACATTAATAGCAACAAGTTAGGCAAGTATAAAGGCCTTGAATGTTGGCAATTCACTTATCATGCACCCTAACACCCCAATTCATCATGCGTACTTGTTTACCAACCTGAATTCAAGAGAATCACCAAGTGATCAGTGCTACTAAATGTAAGAAATCTAAACCTCAAACACCCTAGTATAAAGGATCACCCTCATGTGTTCCTTGGCCAAATAGACAGAAACATGTAAATAAGCACAACTGAGTAACACTGAAGCTGTCAACATCATGTACCCCAACTTCTCCACATGTCCTGTACACCTTCCATATGAATAAGACACAACTGAATAGACATCAAAGTAGTGAACTTTGAGTAACCCAGCTTCTCCATATGATAGGCTATCACAACCTCAGACAAACAGAAGAGTTTTATTACTTTTTCAAAACAAAGATGTGAAACTGATAACTAGAAAGAGTTGTTAATCAAAGAGTTCAACCACACAAACCAAATCTGACAAAACAAAGATTGAATGAGACTCACAAGGAAATAAATTCAACAAAAGAAAAACAACAGAGTACCTACTACACCACAACTAATATACCAATGCTAGACAGTGGTGTTACGTCAACACTGGTTTCCTCAACATTTTCACATATTGCACATGCCAAGAGATTTCCTCAAGCTGAAGAATCTCTCACTATCTAAATGTTTTGTAAACATATCAGCAAGCTGATTTGTTGTCTCAATATGTTCAATGTTGATCACTTTGTCCTCTACCATATCTCTCAGGAAATGATGCCTTATGTCTATATGCTTAGTTCTAGAATGTTGGACAGGATTCCTAGAGATACTTATGGCACTTAGATTGTCATAGAACATGAGAAGTGTGTCACTATCTAGCCCATAATCTAAAAGCATGTGTTTGAGCCACACAAGTTGGGTAACACAGCTGCTAGCAGCTACATATTCTGATTCAGCTGTTGATAATGAAACACAATTCTGCTTCTTGCTATACCAGGAGACCAAATTAATCCCCAAATAAAAACAGCCTCCACTTGTGGATTTCCTGTCATCCACATCACCTGCCCAGTCAGAGTCACTAAAACCAACCAAGTTAGTATTAGTGTCATGTGAATACCAAATGCCTAAAGGTGAAGTTCCAGAGATGTATCTAAGAATCCTCTTCACAGCAACCAAGTGAGATTTCCTTGGCTCGGCTTGGTACCTAGCACAAACACATACTGAAAACATGATATTTGGTCTAGAGGCAGAGAGATATATCAAACTACTAATCATGGATCTGTACAATGTTGGGTCAACATTGCTGCCAATGCCATCTTTTGTTATCTTCACTGAAGAGGACATAGGAGTTTTGCAAGGCTTGGACTCTTGTAGCTCAAATCTCTTCACCAGATTCCTTGCATACTTCTCCTAGTGTAGGAAGATACCATTCTCCAGGTGCTTAACTTGTAGTCCCAGAAAGTAGTTGAGCTCACCAATCATGCTCATCTCAAATGTTCATGTCATAGACTCAACAAACTTGTCTAAGGTAGACTTGTTAGTAGAGCCAAATACAATATCATCCACATAAATTTGAGCAATGCATATATCATAGCTTTTTCTAAGGACAAACAATGTTCTATCTCCATCTCCTCTATTGAAACCAAGGCCTAACAGAAAATCAGTTAGTCTCTCATACCAAGCTCTAGGAGCCTGTTTTAAGCCATACAAAGCCTTCTCAAGTTTGTACACATGGTTAGGATGTTTAGGATCAGCAAAGCTTTTAGGTTGTTCTACATAAACCTCTTTGTTAATTAAACCATTCAGAAAGGCACCTTTAACATCCATTTGGTAAAGTTTAATCCTAAGACAGCAAGCAATAGCAAGAAGTAATTTAATTGATTCTATCCTAGCTACTGGAGCAAAAGTCTAATCAAAATCTATACCTTCTACTTGAGTATAACCTTGTGCAACCAACCTAGCTTTGTTCCCCATGATTACACCATTCTCGTCAGTTTTATTTTTGAAAATCCATTTTGTACCTATTACATTTACATTTGATGGCCTAGGTTCAGTTAATCCAGTAACTATCCTTAAGAGCTTCAGTTACATTCTTAGGTTCAATGGAGGAAACAAAACAAGATGCATTATGGGCAGTACAAGAAGAAGACATACAAACACACAATTTAACCATATACTTGTAATTAACCATTTCTTTATTGCATGTTCTAACTCTCTCAGTAATTTGTCCAATTACTTGAGTGGCTGGATGATCTCTTTGTATCCTGGCAGGAGGATCTCTTCTGGATACTAGAACTGTTTCATCTTCAGAATCTGATAGTACAGATGTTGGCCTAACATTGGGAGTTTCTGGTGTTAGGTCATCATTTGTTCCAGTTTCCAGTTCAGCATTTCCAGCTTATGTGTCCAATGTTGAGTCCAATGTTGGAGCAACATCTAAACCAGTGACTTCTTCAGTACCTGCAGAAACAGTTAAATCATCAAAAATGACATTCACTGATTGTTGAACAGTATGCAATCTTGGATTGGAGACCCTGAAAGCAGCACTATTAGGAGAATATCCAACAAATATACATTTTTCACTTTTGGGATTAAATTTGCTCAAATAGTCTTTTAGCAAATAGCAGTTAATACCAAATTCATGAAAGTGTGCTACTGTTGGTTTTGAACCCTTCAAGATTTCATAAGGTGTCATAGTAGTACCAGGTCTAAGATAAACTCTATTACTAATATGACATGCAGTATTCAAAGCTTCAGCCCAGAGTTTCTTAGATAGGTTTCTAGAATTCAACATTACTCTAGCCATCTCTTGAAGTGTTCTATTCTTCCTCTCAGCAATCCCATTTTGTTGAGGTGTCTTAGGTGCAGAGAACTCATGGAAAATGCATTTAGTTTCACAAAAATTAGCAAAGCTTACATTTTCAAACTCTTTCCCATGGTCAGACCTAACTCTTCCTACAGAAGTGTCATACAGATTTTTAATACTAGCATGCAAAATATTGAATGTGTTGAATGCCTCTGGTTTTTTTTTCAAAAACATAATCCAGGTATATCTTGAAAAATCATCAACAATAACAAAAGCATACTTCTTACCATTCAGGCTACTAACCTCAATAAGACCCATGAGATCCATATGTAGCAAATCAAAGCACTTATTAGTTCTAGGGTTAGTACTCTGTACCTGAAGTGGTGGATGGACAACTTTTGTTTGTTTACCTTTCAGGCAGTCTTCACAAACAATTTTACCTGGGCTAGTCAACTTAAGCAGTCCTCTCAAAGCCTCTAACTTCTGCAGTTTCTCTAGATTTCTATAGTCACATGTCCTAACTTCTTGTGCCACATGACAGGTTCATCTACCTTGGCATGGTAGCATTCAGCTTCATCTTGAGCAAGATAGCAGTTATCCTTTGATCTTGTACCTATCATGACACGGAAATTGTCACTATTAAACACATCACATGAACTTTTATCAAAAGTAACTAGCAAGTTATCATCACAAAGTTGACTTATGCTAATTAAATTTGCTTTCAATCCTTCAACCAACAACACATCCTTGAGTGGTGGAAATCCTTCAACATCCAGTACTCATTTTCCAATGATTTTTCCTTTAGTGCCTCCTCCATAGGTAACTGTTCCAACAGTCAAAGGGGTTACATTTTTCAGGTTGTCAATGTTTCCAGTCATGTGCCTTGAGCATCCACTGTCAAAATAACGACAAATTAATCAGGTTGGCCCTCATGTGCCTTGAGCTTCGCTGGCCCTCGTGCTGTGAGCTTAGCAGGCGATATAGTTAATCAGGTTATGCAAAATAACGACAAATTTACCTACCGAAAGTTCACGGACGAAGAAAAGAATGATGCTTGGCATTCCTTTAAGGTATTTTAGTTAGTCTTTGAATACAATTTATTTAATACTCAAAGTACTTAGGGCGATGGAAATCGTATCCAGTATGAATATGAATTTATTTCTTTTCTTCCTTTCTTAACTTTAAATGGGGAGTAACTTGCTTTTAATGTTTTTAGTTGAAAGTATGGTGTATCAGAACATGGAATACTATAGATTTTCCCCTTGCTTCTTGTTATTGGTTGTCTCTTTTTATGTTTTCACGTTCTGGATCATGTAATGTGCATCTGAACAGTGATTAGCTAAGTAATTTTTCTTTTGATCTATCTTTCTTTAAAAGCTAAAAAATAGATGCTGCCAGTTTTATAGATTTATTAATTGACAGTTAATTAACATTTGCTTCTTATTTCTTCTAGATTTTCCATGGTTTGTTTCTAATATAATGTCCATATTTGCAGCAACATTACCAGTGGGACAAAGGCGACCACAAGTTGATTAAAAGGAGCTTCAATAAGATTGGGCAAAAGAGTTTCCAGGATGGCATGAACAAAGCGAAAAAGTGGTGGATCATATACAAGACCAACAGGGCGTCATTGAAGAATCGAATACTCTGGATGTCCATGGCGCATCTCAAGAATGCTATCCTGCATTGGAGAGACCCCAAGACCATAATGAAGTCGAGGAAGGCCCGACAGAACAGATTGAAATGAGGCGGTGCCAATTACGCCGGAGGGTCTAAGGTCAAGGCATCCGCAGAGAGAGAATTGTAAGTTTCTTTCTTTTCTGTTAATTTATTGAACGTATTTTATTTAGAGATTTTATGTTTAAAATAAACTAATTGAATTATTTGGACATGCTGAAAAAGAATATGGAGGGAACCAAGACCTAGTCCCGCATTCAGCGGTTTGGTTGAACACGCATTGCAAAGTGCAGCCGGAAAAATCACAGAAGTGGACTACAGCTTGGGCTCGGAGTGTATACACGAGTTTATTTTGTTAAATCAACCTTTATTAGTTTGTTGCGTCAAAAAACTGGGGTCTTAGTTGGTCTTTTTTGAACTTTCTGATGTTAAAGGAAAAAGGTGTTGAATTAGGTGTATGAAACTTATAACTTATATTATATTTTGTTGAATTTGTTGAATTAGGAAAACAGTGCTGAATTTGCTGAAGCATCGTGTATGAGACTTATGACTTATATTAGATTTGTTTTATTAGGCTCCCATTTGCAATTCGTTGAAATAAGAAATATTGTAAGTTATAGTTTGTTTTCTGTTTTTCTTAAAGACTTAGGTTTGTAAGGTGAGTTCTGATTCTTCCATGGACTGCACCAGGGGATTTAAGTGATCTCTTTGATATTTGGAAGCTAGGAAATAAGAGTGCCCATAATCTTGCAAAATGGGCTAAACTCCAACTGTGGAATGGTTTTTTTTTTTTTTTGTGCTTCTTTGCTTGTTGGTGTTTTAGATGAAGTCCTCTGTGAGGCTTCAGATTTTTGTAATCACTGTGCTAATGTTTCTTCTTCTTATGATTAATTTATCTTCTTAACAAAAAAAGGTAAGTTCTTATTTAAGAAATCTAATGTTTTGAAATAAATTCATCTCCTGTTAATCTTAAAATCCATGGTTTTTGGTAGATAAGCACTGAAGAAGTTAATTTCAACTGTTCTTTGCGTGAGGAATTCATTTTTTCTGATTGGCTTTCTAAATGTTAAAAGGTTAATTAACATTCCATTACTAATTATGTCATCTTTGTTTGGTCTTAGTTGAAGTACTTGAAGTTGTGCGTCGAAGATCTCGGGCCTGGCCCATAAAAGTGGGAACCAATTAATATGAAGCAGTGGCTACTGGCTTCGGGAGGAGGGAAGAAAGGATTTGTTCTCGGGTTCTCAACATGTGGGGATCCCGAGCTTGTGGGATTCAAAGAAATCAGAAAGTACCCCATGTACATTAGGACGGGGGGATCGAAGGAAGCCGTTCAAAAAGCCGCAACATATATTGTTCAGCTCCAGTTGTAGAATGCCGCACAGCAGGCGCAAATCGTTGCACAGGTCAAGCACATTAAAGATGTTGAGGAGCGACATAAAGCTGATATGAGAGCGGTTTATACGAAGTTGGATTTGCCGCTGCCTGAGCATTATCGTGAGTCAGGGGATGTTGGTGGTTCAGGAGGTGTAGATGGTTGTGTAGAAGCTTCAGGGGGCAGAGGGGACAGTGGTGGTTCAGGGAACGATGGTGGGTCCCAGGATGGTTCACATGCATATGATACGAACTGGTTCGCCGACTGAAAATATCTCGCACATTCAGTGAGCTAGCTGAACAACCTTCTTTACTAATGATATGCTCTTTTTTTGGTATACATATTGCAAATATGTAGTCTTAGCGGTGTTCTACTTGAACTGGAATACTAAGCTATGCTCATTTTTTTGTCATTCATATTGCAATTATGATATTGCAATTATGTACTCTTTACGAGGTGGTGTTCTAGTTGGTTTGCTTATGTAGTATGGGTATTAGTTGGTGTTGTAAGATGGATGGAACGATTTTGTTGTTGGAATGGTACGTTAGCATCAATGTTTTATTGTAACATGGTATTATAAGGTGGATGGAACATTTTTGTTGTTGGAATGGAGTTATTTTGAATGTTTATTGTTATATTGTTGTGGATTTTATTGTGGATATTGTCAATTCGATTTCTAGTTGGTTTGGCACGTAATGCGGTACAGTTTCGATGGTCGATTGGCATGGCCTCATCCTAGATCAATTAGTAGCCTGTTTTTTAACATATTTGTTGGTTTAGCAGCTGTTTTAGCTAATTTGGTAACATTTTTGTTCTTTTAAACAGAACAGATAGCAGCAGCTTTCTGTTGCTTTCGTTACTATTATTCATATTAAAAAAAAATAGAAGTCAGATAGCATTTATTCGTTGGCTGAAACGCTGAGCTGGAATTAGCTAGCGAAAAAGCAGATGCACAAACGTGGAATTTACCCTTTTATTTTTAATTTTTTTGGGATTGAATGGAATTTATCTATTTGTTTAATGTTAATTTTAATGGTAATTTTAATTATTCAAATATAATTACTCCATTTCTAAATAAAGATTTTTATTTGACTAATTTAATTTGAGTAATTATTCTTACCAATTTTTATCAGTCAATTTTAATTAGTCAACTTATTTGGGGTTTTTTTCAAAAATGGTCATTTATCGTGGCCTCATTACAAAAATAGTCCGTTATCGCGCCACTGTCTAGATTTAGTCCTTTATCGTGGTTTTTTGTCCAATTTTGGTCCTCCGGCCAAATTTTCCGGCGAATTTTGGGGATTTTGACCAATTTGGGCGATTTTGATCAGAATTTTGGGGATTTTGACTAATTTGGGCGATTTTGACCAGATTTTAAGCAAAAAAATAAAAAAAAAAATTATAATTTAAAATATATAGTTTTTATAATTGAAATCCCAAAAAAAATGTAATTTAAAATATATAGTTTTTATGGTTGAAATTCAAAAAAAAAAATTGTAATTTAAAATATATAATTTTTATGGTTGAAATCCAAAAAAAAACAAAAAAAATTAATTTAAAATATATAGTTTTTATTATTGAAATCACAAAAAAAATATTTAAAAAACACAAAAAAATTGTAATTTAAAATATATAGTTTTTATAATTGAAATCCAAAAAAAAAACGTAAAAGACAAAAAAAAATTGTAATTTAAAATATATAGTTTTTATTATTAAATAAAAAAACACAAAAATGTTGTGATTTAAAATATATAGTTCTTACAATTGAAATCCCAAAAAAAATAAAAAAATTCTGTTTTAAAATATATTGTTCTTACAATTGAAATCCCAAAAAAAATTTAAAAAAAATTTGTTTTAAAATATATAGTTCTTGTGATTTAAAATATATTGCTTTTATTATTGAAATCCCAAAAAAAAAAATAAACAAACACAAAAAAATTGTAATTTAAAATATATTGTTTTTTATTATTGAAATCCCACAAAAAAATTAAAAAACACAAAAAATTATAATTTAAAATATATAGTTTTTATAATTGAAATCCAAAAAAAACGTAAAAATTAAAAACAAATTTGTAATTTAAAGTGTACTGTTTTTATTATTGAAATCCCAGAAAAAATAAAAAAAACACAAAAAAATTGTAATTTCAAATATATAGTATTTATAATTTAAATCCATAAAAAACGTAAAAAAAAAATAAAAACGAATTTGTAATTTAAAATATATAGTTTTTATTATTGAAATTCCAAAACAAAAATTAAAAAACACAAAAAATTGTAATTTGAAATATTTTTTTTGTATTATTGGAATCCCAAAAAAAACTATATATTTTTGGGTTTCAATAATAAAAACTATATATTTTAAATTACAAGTTTGGTGTTTTTTTTAAAAATTTCAATAATAAAAGTAATTTATTTCAAATTACAAATTTTTTGTGTTTTTAATTTTTTTGGGGATTTCAATAATAAAAACAATATATTTTAAATTACAAATTTATTGTGTTTGTTTATTTGTTTTTTGAGATTTCAATAATAAAAGCAATATATTTTAAATCACAAGAACCATATATTTTAAAACAAATTTGTTTTTAATTTTTTTTTTGGGATTTCAATTGTAAGAACAATATATTTTAAAACAATTTTTTTTATAATTTTTTTTGGGATTTCAATTGTATGAACTATATATTTTAAATCACAATTTTTTTGTGTTTTTTTTTATTTTGTTTTGGGATTTTAATAATAAAAACTATATATTTTAAATTACAAATTTGTTTTTGTTTTTTACGTTTTTTTTTGGATTTCCATTATAAAAACTATATATTTTAAATTACAAATTTTTTGTGTTTTTAAAATTTTTGTTTTGTGATTTCAATAATAAAAACTATATATTTTAAATTATATTTTTTTTTGTTTTTTTTATTTCAACCATAAAAACTATATATTTTAAATTATATTTTTTTTTGTTTTTTTTATTTCAACCATAAAAACTATATATTTTAAATTACAAAATTTTTTTTTTTGGATTTCAATTGTAAAAATTATATATTTTAAATTATAATTTTTTTATTTTTTTTTTCTCAAAATCTGGTCAAAATCGCCCAAATTAGTCAAAATCCCCAAAATTCTGGTCAAAATCACCCAAATTGGTCAAAATCCCCAAAATTCGCCGGAAAATTTGGCCGGAGGACCAAAATTGGACGAAAAACCACGATAAATGACTAAATCTAGACAGTGGCGCGATAGCGGACTATTTTTGTAATGAGGCCACGATAAAAGACTATTTTTGAAAAAACCTCACTTATTTGGAAGCAAATGGCTGCTGATGTGGCATAAACCTTTCTAGCGAAATTTCATTGCAAATTTGTTTCTAACAGCTTTTTCGCTTACAATTGTTCACGCTGGCGTTTTGCTACGGATAGTATATTTTGTTACAAACGGAATTTTTGCTCGCTGATTGTACAAGCTAAATAACAACATTCTTGTGGTGAAAATCTAAAAATATGACAAACCACATATTCAAATAAATTATTAACTAAAAAAGACAAATTATGGAGGTAGTTTTCCAGCAGCAAAATCTTCTTGCATTAATATGGCCAGCTAACTAACTGCATTTACTAAAGTGAACCTGAAATATGACAAAAGGGAAAATGAATCAAGTCAATGAATCAGGCCGTGGTTTCGTTAACAATTCCAAAACAACGAACGGTTTGATTGGAAACATTTGAAACTAGTTCAGAATTTGTGCGAAGGGCAGACATCTTTAAGGTTGTATGTACATACCTACTACTAGAAATAAACTCCAAGACACCAATATATATAGCTGACAAAATGGCCGTGCATGCTTGTTTGGCAATGGATAGGCGTGAATAGAAGTACTAAAGAAACTACTTTTTCACAGCAGTACCCTCTTATTATATGTTGTCATAATAAGTCTTAACTATTTCTCACTCCATCACTTTCTCGTTACTCAAATTAAAATCACTCTGGACCAGTAAATATCATTAATTATATATTTCTAGCTAGTAAAATTAGTCATTGGTGATGGAGCATTCGAGTGAGGCGAAGATACAATTTCCAGAGGCAACCATGGTTGAGACACTAGGTGATGAGTCCCTTTACTCATTTTTTTTTATATAACTGAAATTAAGAATTTATGTATCTATGTGTTTTGCTCAACGTGGTGGACGTATTTATAACGCCCAATTTGAAGTTATTCACGTTTAGTACGTACGTGTAGTCTGCGCCACTACATTGTTAGAGGCTTTAATTTGTTGTTGTTGTTACTGTTGTGAAACTTAAAATTCTACGTTCATGGGATTTTATTTAAGTACTTACAAGATTGATTATTTTCTTAGATTTCTTTTTAATTTATTTATAAATTGTTGATACGGATAGAAAATGATGTAGTTAGGCTTCACCAACGAATTTTTTTAATTTCCCTAGATAAAGAGAGTTATGCTCATTGTTTTGTAGTATACTAATATCTTTCGTATTTCTTGTTGGAGTGCATATACAAATTAGATAATCTTCTAGGTATGGTACCAGAGCTGAGGACGAAGAAGGCGTAACAAAGATATTTACAAAATAGACATGTGGGTCGTGTTGGATAGTATATATACAAATTAATAAATTTCAATTTTCGTGAGCTTTATAAGGGACTAAAATTCAAGATTTCCATGTAAATTGCGGTTGAGGAAGCCTAGCCAATTGATTGTTAGAAGCACCTCTAACGTTGATGAATTTTGTTTTAGTGTTCTATAATACGTTCTGTCTAATTTTGTAGATGAAGTGAACGATTCTCCTATCGAAGAAGTACGTTTAACGGTACCAATAACAGACGATCCTACAATCCCATGCTTGACATTTCGGACATGGTTCTTAGGCATATTATCATGTGCATTGTTAGCATTCCTAAACCAATTCTTTGGTTATCGTTCCAACGCCCTCTCCATAACATCCGTTTCTGCTCAAATCCTTGTTTTGCCTGTCGGAAATCTCATGGCAGCTTCTCTACCAACCAAACCTATACAAATCCCTGGAACAGGATGGTCCTTCTCAATGAATCCAGGCCCTTTCAACTTAAAGGAGCATGTCCTTATCACCATATTCGCTAACGCTGGTGCCACCAGCGTTTATGCAATCAGCATTATCAACATTGTTAAGGCGTTTTATCACCGCGGAATCAACCCGATTGCAGCCCTGTTATTGACACAAACTACGCAGGTTACCCTGTTTTAATATGATAATAAAACTTACACATATGGTTGTTAGTTACTAAAAAACTGCTTGGGATTTTCCACTTGCAGATGCTTGGTTATGGTTGGGCTGGAATATTCCGGAAGTTTCTCGTTGATTCACCATACATGTGGTGGCCTTCAAATCTTGTTCAAGTTTCGCTCTTCAGAGCATTGCACGATCACGAGACGAGGCCAAGAGGAGGCCTCACGAGGCTTCAATTCTTCATCATTGCTCTTGTTTCAAGCTTTTCGTATTACCTAGTCCCCAATTATCTATTTCCATCCATAACCGCCCTGTCTTTTGTGTGTTGGATATGGAAAGATTCCATCACTGCGCAGCAAATAGGATCCGGGATTCATGGAATGGGCGTTGGCTCATTTGCGTTCGATTGGGCGACAGTGGTAGGTTTTCTTGGCAGTCCCCTCGCAACTCCAGGATTTGCCATCGTGAATACGTTGGTTGGTTTTATACTGGTGGTCTACATTGTCCTGCCAATTTCTTACTGGAACAACTTTTACGACGCTAAGAAATTTCCCATCATCTCCTCCCATGTGTTTGATTATAGTGGAGCGCCGTACAATACATCAAGAGTTATAATAGAAAAAACGTTCGAATTGAATCAAGAGGGATATGATAGTTACAGCAAGATTAATTTGAGCATATTTTTCGTGTTGAGTTATGGTATAAGCTTTGCGACATTGGCTGCTACTTTATCTCATGTAGCATTCTTTCATGGCAGGTACTTATCAATTTATTCATCTTATTTCACTGAAGTGACATGGATTTCTTGATGTACACGTACGCATTTCATTTTGCAGGACGATTTGGAGGCAAACAAAGGCTTCATTCCAGGACAAATTCGGAGATGTACATACTAGGTTGATGAGGAAAAACTATGAACCTGTACCTCAATGGTGGTTCCATAGTCTCCTGATTGTGGTAATTGCACTATCGTTATTCGTCTGTGAAGGCTTCAACAGACAGTTACAACTTCCTTACTGGGGTGTAATATTGGCAATGAGTTTGGCCTTCGTTTTCACCCTGCCTGTCGGCGTCATTACTGCCACGACCAATCAGGTATGTATTTTTCACTTGGGATCCCCTAGTCCTATTTTCCGTTCCGATAATATTGATTGATGAGACATGTTTGGTGCAGCAAGCAGGGCTAAATGTCATTGCGGAGATGATTATAGGCTACCTGTATCCAGGAAAACCTTTAGCCAACGTGACATTCAAAACTTACGGAACAATTAGCATGTCACAAGCTATCATGTTTCTTGCAGATTTCAAGCTAGGCCATTACATGAAAATCCCCCCAAAGGCCATGTTCCTTGTTCAGGTTAACTGTTTTGCACATACATTTTCTTGATTTTACAAAGTAACAATTTTAATATAAATACTGCTATTTCCTATTAATCTCTGCTAACACTAATATAGACAAGAAAATTCTTATTATGTCAGTTGGTAGGAACTGCGGTCAGCTCTGTTGTATCCTTCGTCACAGCCTGGTGGCTCTTGACATCAGTCGAAAACATTTGCAATCCGTCAAAACTACCAGATGGCAGCCCCTGGACTTGCCCTAACGACGACGTTTTCTACAATGCATCCATCATTTGGGGAGTTGTGGGACCTCTACGCATGTTTGGCAAACTCGGCCTCTACCCTGGCATAAACTACTTCTTCCTTTTTGGCCTTTTAGCGCCAATCCCTGTGTGGTACTTTGCTAAGAAATACCCTGACAAGAAATGGATCAGGCTCATCAACGTTCCGATATTGATATCTGGTGCGGGGTCAATGCCTCAGGCGAAGTCCGTGAACTACATGTGTTGGTTCTCTGTCGGGATATTTTTCAACTTGTATGTTTATAGGAGGTATAAGGGGTGGTGGGCTAGGCATACGTATATTTTGTCGGCGGGCTTGGATGCTGGAGTCGCGTTTATGGCAATATTGTGTTACTTTAGTTTGCAGGGGAGGGGAATCGATGGGCCGAGTTGGTGGGGCTTGACGGTGGACGATCATTGTTCGCTTGCTAGTTGCCCGACAGCGCCTCGTGTGGTGGTTAAAGGGTGCCCTGTTGTGGCCTGATGTTTGTGCTTTGGAGTTTATGGTGTTGTGTAGAGTGATGAAAATGTTTAAGGAATTGAACGGGGATTACTTAGCCAGCAACAGGGGAATTGTTGATTCTTTTCTTTGCCTAGCTCCCCAAGTTATATTTCATTGCTTTGTGTAATTTAACTTACATCACAATACAAAACTCTGTTTTATTTGATTTTAAGACAATAGTAGTGATATGAACTAAAGGATCTTCATCTTTAATTTTGGTTCCAAGGCATTATAATAGTATTCTTTATAATGGAAGATGAGTTCTATCAAAATTGAACAATGAACTTGTCAGGTAATTACAAAAACCTTGTAAGATGCAAAAAAATCTCAAAAAGAAGATAAGACATTTAGTCAAATATTCTCATTTATAAAGTTGCAAAAACTCTCATAGAGAAAGATAAATAGACAGAACCCCTATGGTTATTAAGTGATAAAGTCCCTCTCTTTTTTGTACACATGTAATTTTCTGTATAATCTTGTGTAAAAGGGGTTCTTTTTGCCCCTCAAGCAATACATCAAGGAATGTTTGCCAGGTTCCAAGAGGCTCAATGATTATATTCTTAACGTTCCAACTTGTTGGCCACTATGGATACAGTCAAATGGGGATAGTACGCATAACATCAAGTTGGCTCCGGAAACAATGCTGGCTAGTAAGGATCCTAGTTTGACCAGTTGGTCAGTGTATTTGCAACTTGCTTCTTCGCTACATTAGGAAAACGTACATACAAAGTCGCTAATATCGGTTATGAGGTGCCAAAGTTGGCATTGTGTGCCATATGTGAAACATACATTTCAGCTGAGTCTAGGGAAAATGTTGGCTCGTAAGGATCCTGATTTGTGTAGCTGGCCGGCTAGTAGATCGATTCAAAACCTGATCGATTCTTCTTCATATAACAAAAGTGAACACGCGGCTAACTATGCGGGTGCCAGATATTCGCCATGCCAGTAGACCATCTAGCTAGATTGTACGAGTATGTTTCGAAATAATGATGAAATCAGTGCATGATTTAGCCAATACTAAACCTTAGCTTGTCGAAGGGTTCAAATTTCAACTCTGTTATTAGTGGCAAGTCTAAAAGATTATTATCATATAGCTAGTGCAATAAGACTTAAACTTGAATAGTTCCATATACTGATTGATATGTTCCCTTCTAGGAAAGTAGCTGTACACATATTGGTCTTACGAAATGTTTGCTGTCTGATATATCCTAAAAGGGTAACTAAACACTCTGTGAATTCGATTGGGCAGATCCCTTACTATAGCAAACAATAGTGACATTGTTATGGAATCATAGAAAATGTCACACTATTTATTTTGTTTTCCTATATATTCGCCACTGGTGGAAATTCTAAACATGACGACGATTAAATTGGCTTGGGACCATAAGCATATGCCAATTATCAATAGTCGTTTTTAATTTTGCCAATTAAACATTACACATGCCTGTTTTTCATTTAACTCCAATTTAATTAATTGGATAGCCATGTATGCTTTCGGTTAATTACAGGTCAGACACAACATCACCTATTATTGTGGACATAACGTGGATCACAAAAACGGCAATGTAAGATTATGGAAACTAGTGACTCGCATCAGGACCAAAGCCACATTCTTACACATTGCCGGTTTCGTGATTTTGATTTTGCGTTCTTCTTTTCCACCAAAGAGGAAATTGCAATTAATGCGTGTGTGTATGACCAAAATCTCTTACAAGTATCCCATGCTTGTGAAGAATCGAATATGCTGTTGCATTGTATAATTTGGAATTCGACGTGTCATAGATAGAGTTTAGTTTGAAATAAAATAAGAGAGATCAACTGAATCATAATTTCTTTTAGTGGTCCCTTACATAAAAAAACAATTATGTTATAGCAACAATAAATAACAATACAATGATGGTACTCGAACACATTGCTAATGTGTTTCTTTTAATGAAATCTCATTCACGTGGAATACAAATACTAATTTCAATGATATATACATGCACTAACCACACCAAAAATAAAGAATAGAAAGAAGAAAAAAAAAACCTAAAAGAGTTTTTAAGGGAGATCTGACGAGTCACGAGAAAGTAGGTGACGATGACGTAGCTAAACACAAAGTACAAGATTGCCTAAACGTCACTACATACTAGTTGTCATGTATATGTATTTTGCACAGTAAAAGAAGAGAAAGAAATTAAAAATCCCCATGTTATTCTTCTATAAAAAGGTGGATGTGCTTGTGAATTTTGGTACAACTTCACTAATTCTCTTCTATCTAACCTCACATTAATTTCTTCAATTTTCAACATAATGAGGACTTCGAACTTTGTGATTATTGTTGTGCTACTAGTGGCGATAATGCTGACGAAGATTGTGGCGAAATTACACGGTGGCAAAGTTCACCACCACCACCACCACCACCGTCACTCCGGTGCTTCATCAACAACTTATAATTCCGAATCTAATGTTCTGTTCGTGGAATGTATCATCTTCATCGCCTTGAACTGTTACTATTTGCTATGATTAAATATTAGTAATTGTTCGTTATGTAGTAACTAACTAGTAATGCTCCTTTTACAGACTATAGTTCAAATTGTCGCACGATATTTGGGGTATAGCAGCTCCCGCCTTTATATTATTGTAATAATTATTAAGTTAATCTTCGCTAGCAGTGTACGCCTTTTCGTTATGGTTGTGTAATCAAGATTTTCGTTTAAGCTAATTTCAAAAGGAACTTTTTATTCTTTTTAATTTAGTCGATCTTCTACTGTCTAATGAGTGTGTCATCGTAGGCCACTTTCTCGTCAAATTTTCCTTAATGATTCTTTAAAAATGGCTTATGTCGTGTGAGGTTTTGCATGTTGTACTTTCGAGGAAATTAAGAACGTCAAATCACGGAAACGGAAATGTGTAAGAATGTGGCTTTGATCCTGATGCGATGGGCTAGTTTTCATAATATAACAAATAGCAGAGATGCTTATGGAATCATAGAAAAATGTCACAGTTCAGTTACCATACTAAGAATGGTGAACATACATACACCCAAAGAAATATTAGAAGTATAGAAATCAAGATGTTAATGATTTAACGAAAAAGATATCGAACTACTCTAACGTATCTACAAAACTCTATCAACAAAACAATTTCAAAAGATAATACCTAACACTTAATATTATTTGAATTTGAAAGCTCTAATACCTCCTTGCAAATTTAGAGAGGATACAAATATTCAGTTTGGTACTTAAGAAAATAAGTCACGATGACATCTGCTCTTTTGTGAATGCATCAGCAACATTGATCACTTCCACAGATATATCGAACAACAATATCCTTATTAAGAACTTTCTCTCTAACGAAGTGATAATCAACTTCATCATGCTTTATTCTAGCATGAACACTGGATTAGTAACCAAAGCTAGAGCCCTAATATTGTGGAATGAGCAGTACTTTTAAATCACAAAACACCATTCTTGTCCAATATAATTCAGTAGTTGCAAGTGCCATTAATCGATACTCTAATTTTGTACTTGAACAAGAAACAACATGTTGCTTCTTAGAACTCCAAGAAATAAGGTTGTGATTGGAGAGTTAGATAGTGAATTAGTGAAGTTGTACCAAAACTCATTGGCACATGCTTCTTTTATAGAACAACAAGGGGATCGGATTTGTTTTTTGATTTTACTTTATTGTTCAAAATACATGTACGTATATATATATATATATATATATGACTAGTACTTGATGTTTAGTCGGTCTTCTAAGCTACTTTCTGGTGCCTGCGTCACCATAGGCTACTTTCTCGTCATATTTCTCATTATGATTCTTTGAAAAATGGCTTTTTTTCTATAAGGTTTTGTCACACACATACGCATTGCCTGTTCTACTTTCGAATAATTTAAGAACGTTAAATCACGAAAATGGCAACGTGTAAGAATGTGGCTTTGGTCCTGATAGTTTCCGTATATAGCAAATAGCAGAGATGCTTATGGAAGCATGCATAGAAAAAATCAACTCAAAAAGTCACAGTTACCATACTTAGAATTTAATTAGTGAACACGACGAGCAAACTTTTTTTGGACCATTCTATCTGAAAATCTGATAGCGGGCCTAATTAATATAATTATTTTGTATTATATATATATTATATTTTATTATATTAATGTTGTGTTTAGATAAGATTAGTGGGTAGTTAGTGAAGTTATTTGCAGTTCAAAAAATGTCATGTAATTAGAGTATTTAAACTTTGTAGAACGCTTATTATGATTATATGAATGAAAATATCAGTTTCTTAAAGTTCTCTTCTTAATCTTTCTTCTTTAGGAGCTTGGTCCCAACTCGAATGTGGACAAATTCGATACGACTAATTATTTAGTTTGTATCAAAAACCCTGATAAAGGAAAAACTTATTCGCTTGTATCATCATTATAAAGGGGTACATGCATGTTATTTTAATTTACGAAAAAATAAAAAAATAAAAAAAAAATTCTCTCACAAAACGTAATATATATATATGCATATCCACCACAAATATAAATCTTGATACACCCCATAATTAAGCCATACATAAAATGCAAATAACTTAATCCAATAGTAGACACATTTGACTATATGGCAGCCGAGCCAACACATAGCAAATTGCCCAATTAATTAATTAATGATTAATCAAAGCAGAAAATAAATAGTTTAGGACCAGAAAAATGACACTTTCCACCAAAAACACATTAATAATTGTTGATGAAGCGCCAGAATGATGATGGTGACCTTTGCCACCTCCTGTCCCACCTAGTCCTTTTGCACCGCCGCGGCCGCCTCCCTTTCCACCTCCCACTACCACCACCTTCATCACCACAATGGCGATTAGTATACCGAGGAGAAATTTCAAGTGAACTATCATATGTTTCGATCTCCTCATTGTGTTGAGAAGCAATGTGATCAGAAACATAAAGGGAGAATTATGAGTAAAGAAACCTAATAGTTAAGAAAAAACTTGTCAAGAACATGCTCCTTTTTATAGGATTGTAAGGGAATTTCCAAAAAAAAAAAAAAACTTTTGTGGGTACAAAATACATTAACTCTATACATTCGTGATGACTAGTTGAAGTAAAGTTGATCTTGTACTGTTTGGTGCCTGTCATCATGTGCTTGAAGTCACATTTCATGAAGTTCCCCCAAACACTAGAACTTACTTTCTCGTCGTACTACCAACTTTCCCGTAATGATCCTTATGTTAAATTAATTGGAGATAAGTTTTGGTAAATTATTATATATTTATAAAAGAATCATTTTGTTTTGGTCAAAATTTTTACATGTTTCCTCGAAAAAATATCGTAAATTTTAAGTTTTTAACTCTATCGAAATGTAACATACAAGAATATTTTTATTGCAACTCTAAGTTTCTCAAATTATTCGAAACATGTCGAATGCTATGAAATGTTTCTAAAATTTAATGGACTAAAACATACTTCAAAATCGAATGTTTGATTGATGTATTATTAAAATCGATATGTGATCGGATTTGAACAAATGAAAAACAAAATTAACGGACGCCATAAGACAGAGAGTTTCTGTTACAACGGCTCTAAATTTAGCGGAGCAAAAGTAATGCGTTGCCGCGTGTTCGTGTATTGTTCCTTGTATAGGAATGATAAATGATTAGCAGCTAATTACGAATAAACTAACAAACTTAATTTACTAAAACTAGAAGGCTGTTAATACAGAATTAACAATAATTTAAAACATTACCCAAGATGCAACATATACAGGACTTTATTACGACATATATACAAGAAGTAATCTCTTATTACAAGTTTATTAGTTATATATTTTACGTATCAATGTACCGTACGATACTACGATGGAAGGAAAATCAAGAAATTATGGGATTCCTGTCTTACCTTTATGTATGTCATGTATTGAAGTCTTTCAGAAAATAAAAGAAATTATGGGGAGTTATTAGCAAAAACTACCCCTATGTTATCTCTAATTGGCAAAAATACTCCTCGTGTTGTTTTTATTGGTAAGTACCTCCATATGTAATTCATAAATTGACAAAAATCCCTTGTTCACATTTTTTATAATGACAGTATCAATAACTAAAGATTTGTAAGCATTATGATTTTATAATATGTATCTTCTTATTACAATAAATATTGTAAATTGTACTATAATTTGTTTAGATTATTTTAAAATTGTACGAAAGTATAGTAAAATTTATCGGTACCGTACTTTTTTCTTTACAAATGTAAAATTATAGTTTTCTTCAAAATAAATAATAAAAAAATATGCATATAATTTAATCTGAACTTCATTAGTTCCATATGTATCAAATAAATACGACAAAAATGACATTTTGAGATCAATTCAAGTATATGCGGGTCAATTCAGTGTAATAGGAGTTTTTTACTAATTCTTGAATAACACAGGAGGTTATTTGCCAATTAGAGATAACACAAGGGTAGTTTTGCTATTTACCCAAATTATGGTAACATTTGAGTAGTTATATCCTAGCCGGAAATAAAATTGTCTTGGGCCCCCAATGTGGTCTAGCTTTGAGCTTTCAGTAATCCACTAAAAAATGGGCTCAGACAGTATGGATCATAGGTTTGTTCTCTCTACATCTTCCACCGAAACTTTAAGTTCCAACAGGTTTACGAAAAAAGAAAGACGTCTACTTATAAAATTGAAGAAATAAGAATGATAAAGAGGATATCATGTTCCATATATCTAGTAGTAATATACGACGCAAGGAAAGACGTCCACTTATTATTAAGTATATTATGTACAAGAGTAATAACAGAAAATATACTGTTCACTATACACTTGTAGAAATTTACATGTTCGAAGTAGTGTAAGATAGTAAGATAATATTTTGCTGAATGAATATTCTCATTACTCTTGGTGTCTATAAATAATACAATACAAAGACTAATTATGGTAAATTGCCTTATCTAAGATATATACAAATCAATCAAGAATATATATTAAATATATCTAATACATCCCTGCAGTCGAAACGGGAGGATCACGAACAGTGAAACTGGAACGAAAGTCTTCGAAGAGAACTCGGGGCAGCCCCTTAGTGAAAATATTCGCCATTTGTGATCAAGATGGGACATGAAGAACGCGAACTTGACCCCGAGAGACTTTTTCTCGGACAAAGTGAATGTCTAACTCAATATGTTTGGTGCGTTGATGTTGCACCGGATTATTGGTGAGATAGATGGCACTCACGTTGTCACAATAAACCAAAGTGGCCTTCGATAGGGGAAGGCGAAGCTCCAAAAGAAGGTTCCTTATCCAACAAGATTCTGAAACGACATTCGCCACTGCACGATATTCAGCCTCAGCACTGGATCGAGAGAGAGTTGGTTGTCGTTTGGAAGACCAAGAAATAAGGTTATCTCCAAGAAAAATGCAATAACCCGATGTGGAACGTCGTGTGGCGGGACAACCCGCCCAGTCGGCGTCGGTATAAGATAAGAGAGAATCGAGCCATGAGCGAGAGAGATGGAGGCCGAGATGTGTTGTCCCTTGCACATAGCGAATAATCCGTTTAAGGGCAGCCATATGCTCCATACGAGGGTCATGCATGTGAAGACAAATTTGTTGAACAGCATAAGAGATATCCGGACGTGTGAACGTAAGATACATAAGGGCACCCGCCAAGCTGCGAAACAAAGTGGAGTCAGGAAAAGAAGGACCCGAGGAGCCAAGCTTGGACTTGGTGTCGACGGGAGTGGCGGCTGGTTTGCAAGAAGACATGCCCGCCCGCTCAATTATTTCAGAGGCATACTTGCTTTGAGAAAGAAACAATCCCCATGCAGTGTGAGTGACAGCAATGCCCAAGAAATAATGAAGATTACCCAAATCCTTCATAGCAAACTCAGCACTAAACTGACCAATAATAGACTGACGGAGAGATGTAAAAGAAGCAGTAAGAATAATATCATCCACGTATAACAGTAAATAGGCAATATCAGTACCCCGATGATAAATGAAGAGAGAGTGGTCGGATTTACTGTGAGAAAAGCCAATAGTAGAGGCGAAGTCAGCAAACCGTTGATACCACACACGGGGGGCTTGCTTGAGCCCGTATAAGGAATTCTTGAGAAGACACACGTAATCCGGATGAGAGGCATCCCGAAAACCCAAGGGTTGGTGCATATACACTGTTTCATCCAAGTTGCCGTATAAGAAGGCATTCTTGACATCCAACTGATGGATGGACCAAGAACGTGAGAGAGAAATGGTGAGGACAGTGCGTATGGTGGCTGGTTTGACCACGGGACTGAACGTGTCCAAGCAATTGATCTCAACCTGCTGAGACCTGCCATCACCAACAAGACGAGCCTTATACACTCAAATGAGCTGCCAGCGTTAGTCTTATGACGAAAAATCCATAAAGAACGAAATAACATTCACATTAGTCGGATGCGGGACTAACTCCCACGTCTCATTCTTAATCAAAGCATTAAACTCTTCTAGCATAGCATGTTTCCAATTAGGATCAGATAACGCAAGTCTAGGATTTTTAGGAAGTGGAGAGGGAGGAAAGGAAGTGGAAAGATTGAAGAGACGCTTCAGAGTTCGAATACCGTTCATACCACGGGTCACGATGGTGCGTGGTGGGAGGAGCCATAGTGGAGAGAGGGGCGGGTGAGGGCTGGTCCATGAGGGATTGGGCCGAGGGAGGTGAGGGAGGCGAGGCCCGTACGGATTGGGTCGGAGAGGAGCGGTCCGCGGTGGGAAGGAGGAGATGTCTAATGAAAGTGGAGCCATGATGGGCTGGCGAGGTGGGGTTGGGCCGGTTAGTGCCGCGGTGGGCCGAAGAAAGGCGGATCGGTCCGTAGGGAGGGGTTCAAATTGGGTCGCGGTTGGTGGTGCGTGAGGCGGGAGAAGGAGAGGATGTACCGCTTCATCAAGAAAGGAATATGAAGGAGGAGGTTGGAGCTTTACAGTGGAGAAAAGAAATTTATTTTCATCAAAGAGTACGTGACGAGAGAGAATTATTTTGTTTGTGAGTAAGTCGTAGCATTTATATCCCCTGCGATGTGAGGGATAGCCGAGAAAGACACAAGGAGAGGAACGATGTTGTAGTTTGTGTAAGGTGGTGGATGGGATGAGAGGGTACCATAGATACCCAAAGGTTCGAAGATGTGTATAAGAAGGAGTGCGATTGTAGAGTATTTGAGAGGGGGAGGCGTGATTGAGGGTTTTAGAGGGAAGTATGTTGAGGAGATAGGTGGTCATTTGTAAGGCGTGAAGCTAAAGAGATGGTGGCATGGATGAGTGAGAGAGAATGGTGCGCATGATATTGTTTATGGATCGAATTTTGCGTTCCGCCTTTCCATTTTGGGCCGAAGTGTAGAGACACGAGAAACGGAGGGTCATGCCATTATTTCGACAAAATTGTTTGAAATTGTCGTTATCGAACTCCCTGCCATTATCACATTGCAAACTTTTAATACGGCATCCAAATTGAGTATAAATGAAAGTTGCAAAGGAAGAGAAGATAGTATAGACGTCGGATTTACGACCAATAGGAAAAGTCCATAAAGAGTTAGAGAAATCATCCAAAAACAACACGTAATATTTATGACCACTTGAGCTAAGGACCGGCGAGGTCCACAAACCACTATGAACAATATCAAAAGGACATAAACTAACAGTAGAAGAAGAATAAAAAGGAAGTTTAATTTGCTTCCCTAAAACACAAGGTTCACATAAAGAGTTGTCGGAAAAACAACTACACTGAATTAAATTGTTCTTTTGCATAAACTGTAAAATAGAGGGGCCCGGATGTCCCAAACGATGATGCCATCGAGAGGGGGTAAGGGCAAGGAAAGAGGCAGCGGAAGTGGAATGAGCGGTCGAGAGTATAAATCAATCAAGAATATATACTAAATATATCTAATAAGTAGCACAAGACGCTTGTTTTTTTATTAATTAATTTTTATTAGGTACAAAACATTACCCGCCTCTCCAATCATTAGAGATGGATATTTCGTCTTCACGTCTCTAAGACACTGTAAATGCGACTTGAGACAGACGAAGTCTTCGTCCTAATACTTATGACGATGTGAGTTTTTTGTTTTTCTTTTGGCGATAACGTTATTTAAAATGTATCTTAAATTCTTAATTCATCATTGGGGAGAGATTATCAATCTCTAAACTTATAACATGGAGTTTTCCACCGCATAAGCTGATGAATGGGGAAAAACCAATAGAGAGGCAGTATGTGTCTAAATCTGATGATCTTAGAATATGATTTCCAACTCTTTCCATTTATGGAAAGATTTTGTAATTCGGTTAGGTCAGTTATAACAAACTTACTATTTATAGTAAGCCGAGTTAGTTAGAGTTAGTTAGCAGCATCAGTTAGGTTCTTGATCTCTCTTGTGAGATTGAGTGCATTCCTAATGCAGTTAGAATTAGAATTAGATTAGTATAAAAGACACACAACACACACAACACACTTACTTTACTTTTTCCAGATTTGTAATCAAGAGAGATGAATTCTCTCTCAATCTTTCAGCTGTCAGTTTTCTTCAAGATTCAATAAAAGAAACATTTTGTTATCTTCATATGGTATCACTCGCAAGGTTTTTTTCGATCCGATTCCGCTGTGCAATCTCTTCTTCTTCATGCTGAACACTCACAGTCGCCATTTTCAATCGAATTCGAGGTTTGAGAACTTCAAACTCCATTGAAACTCTTCTGGTTATTACTGTTATGTTTCTTCTGCGATTGCATGTGTTGCGATCGATTATCTGGTTTTTACTTTGTTGATTCTTCTGCGGTTGCCTGTGTTGCGATCGATTGTGCGCTCTTCTGTGTATTGATTGAGCATCTTGATTACTTTATTGTCAAATACAATGTCTGAAACACCGGCTACGAATACTGGTTCTACTTCCACTGCACCCACAAAGAATCCATGTGATGATTCCACTTCTGTGTATTTTTTGGGATCACATGACTATACTGGTACTGGCATTGTGAGTGAACACTTGAATGGTGAAAATTATCTGTCTTGGAGTAAGAGTGTTGAGATGGCACTCAACATCAAGAACAAGATTAGGTTTGTTGATGGCAGCTTGCCAATGCCTACTGGTACTGATCATGTTGAGAAGAATTGTTGGATGAGAGCCAACACTTTGGTTCAATCATGGCTTGTGAATTATGTTTCAAAAGAAATCAAGCAAAGTTTATGGTTCTTTACTTCTGCACAAGCAGTGTGGAATGAATTGAAGACCAGGTATGCCAGAACTGATGGTTCAAGAGTGTTTCATCTCCAAAAGTCTCTAGCAACCATCTCCCAAGGTTCCAATTCAATCACTGCATATTACAATTCATTCAGGTCATTGTGGGATGAATATGTGAGTCAGAGACCAATTGTCACATGTACTTGTGGATTATGCACATGTAACATTAATAGGAACATGATGCAACTGCAACAATCAGATTGTGCTGTATCCTTTCTAGTAGGGTTCAATGAATCTTACACTGCAGTAAGGAGTCAGATTTTGTTGAACACACCATTACCCTCTCTGTCCCAAATCTATTCTATGGTTCTTCAAGAAGAAAACTAGAGATCACTTCAGGCATCCAGCTCTAACATGGATCCTTTAGCCATGTTCACAAGAGCAAGATACCCTCAAGAGAACAACCAGAAGAGCTACACCCCTTCTGCTTCACAAACACAGAATAAATTCTCTTACAACAAGGGTCAGAATGCCAAAGACAAGAAGAAAGTCAAATGTACTCATTGTGGGTACAATGGACATACAGTTGATAGGTGTTTTCAACTGATTGGTTATCCTCCTGGTTGGGAAGGACCAACAAACAAGAGAGGATCCACCAATTCACACAATGCCAATATGGTCAACTCAAATGAAACACCACAAGTAAAGGAAGAATCTGCAGCACCAGTTAATGCTAATCAAGCTTTATTTCAGCAATTCTTAGCCTTTGCCAGACTTCAACAACAGAATGAAGGACAATCTGACTCTGGTAAACGCTTTGCTGCAGCAACAATCACTGGTGAGGCATTCCACCACTGTGTATTATCATATAATGTTGCAAAATATCCTATAAACAATACTTGGGTGATTGATACAGGAGCCACAGATCATATGATCTGTGATAAATCCTTATTTTTTGGTACTAGTAATGATATCAACATTCCTATTCATTTACCAAATAACAGGATAACTTTTGCAACACAGAAAGGATCAGTCCATTTAACAAAATCCTTGACACTTCATGATGTGTTATATGTCCCATAATTTACATATAACTTGATATATGTCTCTAAACTAACAAAATTTTATTCTATAGTTGTACACTTTTTCACCTCTACTTGTGTTCTGCAGGACACAAGCACAATGAAGATGATTGGTTCTGCTAAAGAAAGGCATGAACTATATTTGTTCAATTTCACAGAAAATAACATTTCTGATAATTGTACTTTTGTTTCTGCTAATAATACTACTGCTTTAAGCTCAAAGAGACAGAATGAGATGTGGCATTTAAGACTAGGACATCCATCTAGCAAAAAGATTACTTGTATCCCTCAGCTTAAACTCTCTACTGATCATACTACTTGTAATAACTGTGAAACTTGCCATATGGCAAAACAGAAGAAATTGAAATTTCCTTTGAGTAGTTCTGTATCTTTGAAAGCTCCTGATCTTATACATTGTGATGTTTGGGGTCCATTTTCTACTCCTTCTACTGATGGCTTTAGATTCTTTTTAACTATTATAGATGATTATTCCAGATGTACCTGGATTTACTTTATGAAGCATAAGTCAGAAGTTCAAACTCACTTGACAAGCTTCTGTACACTGATAGACACTCAGTTTTCCATTAAAATAAAAGTCCTAAGGAGTGATAATGGAACAGAGTTTCTTATGAAATCCTTCTACACTTCTTATGGGATTGAACATCAAACCAGATGTGTAGAGACACCCCAGCAGAATGGTTTAGTTGAGAGAAAACAAGAGATGAGCAACTTTGGCGATGCATATATACGTCCTCTAAATTTTGCGCAAAATAGCAAATTTTTTGAAATGAAATAAAGAATAGAATATCAACGTTGAATTTTCGCAATTTCTCGGTTTTTGATATGTTTCAAGGATTTTTTTTTCCTCGTCCAGCTACGCTCTTTTTTGAATATTGATTTTAAACAATCACTATCAACTTTTGGTTGGCACTTTTTTTTTTTTTTTTTTGAACAGAAATATGTATAGATATAAATCGGACGTAAAACACGCCACAAAATAGTTCCGCATTACATCGACCAATCAACTAAGGACTACTAGCTCTCTATCTATCCGTAAACACAAGATTGTGAGGATCAACTACATCGCTAGTCACTGACCTAGATAAACTATCGGATCAACTACATCGCTTTTGATGACTAGATAATGTCATGTCTACTTTTTTCGCCTCCAGGGTAATAATGAATAAATTGAAAGGTGGACAAGCCTAATTAATTTAACTGAGATCATAGTACACCTTTCTGATTGACATGCTGAAGAGGTTGAATAAATACTACACTGCTCTGTGAGTGAGTGATCACCTTAAATTCTGGACTTTTTGTATCTACATTTTTCTTTATCGGCAAAGAGTGAATTTATTAAAAATGAAAAGAAATTGTTGGAGTATACACTCCTACAGAGGTACATATTTAATTTTACCGCTCAAATGGTCTTGGGACCATTTATATTTACACTCTCTAACACGAATAATTTTAATCTTTTGAAGAAATCGAATAAAAAGTCTCATCACAATATACCAACGTTAACCCTGGATTAGATTAACATATTTTTTCAATACTAAATGTCGAGCTTCAACTATCAACCAATAAAACAAAATCTTATAGATGAAGATTAATGTTGTTAAAGATGTGGAGCACAAACAGAGCGTTTTAGGAGTGTAGGGGCAAGGGATAAGCCCCATGCATTTTGATAGTAAGTTTAGAATATAATATTTATATCATACATGACAAAGCAAAAAAAGTACACTATAAATGTTACCCATAATTTGCATCATGCTAAGCAATAATGTTCAAATTTTTTTAATTGCCAATAAATGTTAAAAGTATTTAATTTGCTAAGAATATTTAACTATTTCGTTTTGAAAATACACTACGGTTGAGCGTAGAAGTATTATGTATGAGATGATTATGCCATATCATGCATTAATATAACTTTATTAATTAGCTATTGCATTTTTCTCCACTAAGTTTGTTCTAATTTGGTATTAAAACATTTAAGAACCGTTTCAATTTTAAAAACTAAATAGCCACAAATACTAATCTGCAGCTGCCTAACTCAAAAGTCTAGCAAGTGGGGGCTTGATATAAATTAACTAACTTCCACGTTATGCCATTAACCTAATGGGTTCAATCTTTTTTAACCCGATTCACTATGTCATTGAATGTATTAAATATCTATTTAATTTGAGGAAGATTTCTACTCTAAGGGCACGTTTGCTTCCACGTTACTTAGTGTTACAATCCAAATGTGATATTAAATAAAAAATCTAACAAACAATACTTAGATTAATTATTTCTATAATTAAAATTTGGAGCAACCAAACGTGCCCTAAATATACTAGACAAGATCGGGGTAGGATTAATTGAGCCGCTTCGTTTTTTCTTATAGCTATACTTAGTAATTTTGAAAGTAAAGAAACTTCAAACCACTTCACTTAAATGTTGGAGTTGTATGAACATCCTTAATGCTAATAAATATACTAATAAAGGAAAACGTGCGCGTCTGGTATGCCCGGTAGAGTTAGATGGGTTTGTTCCATTTGTTAGGTATTTGAGTCTACAAACACGCACCCCCAGGATTTGCCCATCGTGAATATACGAAGCAAATACGAATAAAATATAACGATAGTAGTAACACAAAGATTTTACGAGGAAACTTCTAAACCGGAGAAAAACCACGGGGCCCGAACGAAAATACACTATGTAAAAAATTGTTACAACTGCACAATTTCTCGCTCAACCCAACCGATCCCCACATAGCCTTTATACCGCAACACTCCCCGAATAAACCTCGCACAAATATATATAATATTACAAGAGGAAAGAAGGAGATTATATGCTAGAGCACTGTTAATTTTGGGATGGAAAACCTTGTGAGACAATATGCCTATTTATAGGCAAACTTTCACAAGAATTCATATCTTTATTAGGAAATGGTTGGCAGTTGAATGCCAACCCATTCTTCAACTTGGCTAACATGACCACATGGCCATCACTCTCCAATAATTGAATTCCCCATGTGGGGAATTCGGTGCCAACAATCTCCACCTTGAAGATGTGATTATCACTGACTGTATAATCATCTTCAAAACCATCTTCATTCCGGCCTTGGGCAATCGCACACCCACTCCACCTCCGAAGATCTCTATAGCTCCCGCTATCACTGCAATCGCAGTCATACTTCTTAGAAGTACCATGCTCCACCATAAAGCATAACCACTCAGAATAAACCAATTCCGAGAATTTCCCTTTTCGGCCCATGTCAACATTAACCTGCTGATTGGATGGTGCAACTTCCCCTTTTGGCTCCTCCGGAAGTCATCAACCCACCGACATGAATATACTACACATTGCATTAACGCCAAAAGCAATACCCGTGTGCACACTAGACCCACTAACGTTAACGTCCTGTCTCATGGCAACTTTTAGGGTCTAATGCCATCATGACGAGCATGCCGCTTACAGAACTTCAGAGTCACTACAATAAGCAATGTTAGTATCCCCTCCAGTGTTTCCCTTTGATGTCTCAGAGCCATTTGCCGAACCGGCTCCCCTTGTTGGACAATTTCTTCTAACGTGGCCAGATTGTCCACACTGCCGACACACTTTCCTCCTAAAGTTTGTCTTCCTGTCATCATAAGTCACCAATGCATTGTTTACATGTGAACCGTTGCCCCCGCTAAGCCTCCTCACTTCAGACAGAAACTTGCCCGTAACTTCAGAGAGATTGATTTTCTCTTTCCCATGAATCAATATCGGTTTCATGTGTTCGTATGAACTTGGAAAAGACCAGATGAGTCTCAAGGCTTGATTCTCCTCATCAATTGCAACTCCAATGGATTCAAGCTCAACAACGATTCCGTTCAGAACACTCAGATGATCTCAGATACTCGCACCCTCTGCCATTCGCAGTGTATGAAACTGCTCCTTCAGGTACACACGATTCGACACGCCCTTCGCCTGGTACAGCTCCTCTAATGTTTTCCAGAGTCCATTTGTCGAAGTAATCCAATGCCCATTCGCAAGAACGTTTTTGGCCAGGCACAGATGAATTACGCTCGCAACTCGTAAATCTAGATCCTCCCAATCATCATCGTCCACTACAGCTTTTATACCAGCTGCCTCGGAAGTCGTACTAGTACTGACGCTAGATTTAGCGACAGCCCTCCCCCTTAAAGCCTTGTGTAACCCTGACTGAATCAACAAATCCCTGACTTGAACTTGCCACAAGCCAAAGTTGATTTTTCCGTCAAATTTTTCAAAGTCAAATCTCACCATATTCGTAGCCTTGCTCCCTGACATTGCACCGGCGAGCCTTGGTGAATTTCAAGTAGATCGGAATAACACAAAGTAAACCCCCGGAAGAGATAGCTCGTCTTTCCAGACATGGTTTCAAGGTTCCCAGGTAATTGGTGAGGTCACAATGGTCCCGCTTAATAACCAATTACCTTTGACAGAACCGCCTTTATCAGCACGTATTCACACTACTATCACACCAGAACTCTACCCCAACAAAAACTCCACCTCCAGCAGTACCCGGGCTTTGATACCATTTGTTAGGTATTTGAGTCTACAAATACGCACCCCCATGATATTCCCATCGTGGATATACGAAGCAAATACGAATAAAATATGACGATAGTAACAACACAAGAATTTGGAAGCTGGGGCCATATTGGCAGATTAAATGTGTGGCCTAACAGCGGGTCGTGCAGATTATGACCGGACAACCCTGGATTTTTGCATTTAAACCAAACGTGGCTGCATCACTGTTCTCCCCACATTAAACCCCTTATTAAGGCCCTATAAGGGCATACCATACGTGTTCCTTTCAGTTTGTATGAAAGTAGTCATTTAAAATAGAGAAAAATCACATACCTCCCTATTCTATTGCCCCAAAATCACTTACCCTCCTATCCTATTTTTTTTTATCACTTACCCTCATATCTTATTCTAATCTCATTACATTCCCCCAAAGACGAAATTAACCTATTAATCTCTCCAAATTGCGCACGTGCGGCTCGTGTGCCACACTAATCAGGGGCAATTTCGTCCATTCAAATACCCCAACACATTACAATCGAGAATGCCCTCCAATTCACTCAAATCAACACCTACAATGTTTTTCTCCAAATTCAGAAAACCTTAAATCCCCAAATCCAATAACCTGTCTCTTGCACCTGTGTGAGTCAATCCACAACCAATACTCATACGACCCACTTTGCTGTGAAAACAAACATTACAAAATTAATTGTAGTAATTTAAAACAAGATTACACGAAAGAAAAAAAATAAAAGAGCTTGAAATTGAAGCTTTACCCGATTCTTGGAGCATGTAACAAATCTTCTTACGGGATTAAAATTAGTCCATGATATTTTTTTTGTTGCCCGGCGCTCGGAACGACAAATGTGTGAGTTAGAATTCATCAATTTCGTCGATTTTATGAACCCTAATTTGAATTTGGGTTTTGTTTTTTGGAAAATTGAAACTAAGCCGCTTGAATAGACGAAATTTGGGTTTTTTTTTTTAAAATATATGACCGTTATGATGTGTTGAGGTATTTGAATGGAAGGAATTGCACATGATTAGTGTGGCACAAGAGCCGCATGTGCGCAATTTAGAGAGATTAATGAGTTAATTTCGTCTTGGGGAGAATGTAATGAGATTAAAATAGGATAGAGAGGTAAGTGATAAAAAAAACAAAATAGACAATAAGTGATTTTGGGGCAATAGAATAGAGGCATGCAATTTTTTCCCTTTAAAATAACTATACTAGTTTATATCAAGTTCGTCCACAGATGCTGAAATTTGTCATTTAAAGTAAACACTTTTATATAAGATGCGCCAACACTCAAACAGATGTTGACAAAGAAATTTGTCATCCCGAAAAAGCATCAATAATATTTAACAAAGTTAACTTAAAAAAAAAATACTAATAACAAGGTTAAATTAGTTATGCATCCAAAAAAAAAATGTTATGCATCCAAACGAGAAAAACGAAGGAAAGAAAAAAACCACACTAGTTTAATAAATAGGGAGAATTACACTTAACAGACCATCCATCATGTTTGAAAAATTACAGAAACAATTCTTATGTCAAAAAAAAGTTAAAATGATTAAGACAACCGTACAACTTAAAATCATAACAAAGACTAAAATTCACAAACAATTTATTTTAACCATCAAGATGTTTTTGTTTTGATTTGTTTTTCTCTTTTAATTTTAAACAAAAAAGGAGGCTTAATGTCTATTTTTAAGCAATTTCGATTTGTTTCTTGTTTCTAATGAAAAGGAAATGAGGAGCATGAGTTATATTCAACAAAATCGGATATTTTAATACGAAAAATCGATCATAAGAGGTATTTGTGTAATTTCTCAAACATGAATGATAGTTTGTGTAATTAGGTATATATATTAGCTTTTGCATTTGCCCCCATTTGATTTATCTTAATTAGGTAACAAAACATTTAAAAAAAAAACGGTTCAAAGCCTCAATAATACTGATCTGTTATCTGCCTAACTCAATTAGGCTAGCAACGGTGAACTTGATGTAAACTAATCAAATACAATCTAATTAATGCCAACCCGACTGACCACTTCACTGAATGTCTAATTTGTAAAAGCATTATTAAGAAGGGATAAAAACATCAAGCCCCCAACCTATGAGCACTTTTGCGCATTGCCCCTTAAACTAATTTTATCACTACTTTGGTCCTTAACCTATATGGTGTCTGTTCGGTTTGCCCCAATTGTGCATTTTCGGCCATTTTTGGCCAGAATAGTTCCCTCTACCCGACTCATACGTGTTGTACTAGATGCATAATAGTAGTTGGTGAAAAAAAAACAAAAAAACACCTCCAAGTGATGAATATTCCGGCCACAAAAAGACGGGGAAGGTACCACGGGATTTGCCTATTTTCGGCCATTTTCGGCCATTTTTGGCCGGAATATTTCTTTCTACCCGACTCATATGTGTTGTACTAGATGTATAATGGTAGTTGGTGACAAAAAAAAAGCAAAAAAATACCTCAAAGGGAAGAATATTTCGGCCACAAAAGATCGGAAATGCACAACTGGGGCAAATCGAACAGACACCATATAGGTTAAGGACCAAAGTGGTGATAAAATTAGTTTAAGGGGCAACGCGCAAAAGTGCCC
Source organism: Linaria vulgaris (assembly GCA_948329865.1). Taxonomy (NCBI): domain Eukaryota; kingdom Viridiplantae; phylum Streptophyta; class Magnoliopsida; order Lamiales; family Plantaginaceae; genus Linaria; species Linaria vulgaris. The sequence continues at coordinate 81,414,164 of OX415252.1, forward strand.
ATAGGTTGGGGGGCTTGATGTTTTTATCCCTATTAAGAATGATAAAGCAAAACGTGCAAAATGTTTTTTCGATTTATATGTGAAATTAGTCATTTAGTTTTCCTGCAATGTGTTTGTAGGATTTTCTTTCTCTCTTATGTATTGTTGAATATATACTTGAATTCTTGGGCACTCCTTAGTCCTTACACCCCATTTTAATAAATAAAAAGTCGGCTATTCACAAAAAAGATCATATAAAATAACTATACTATTTTATATTAAGTGCGCCAACAGATGCTAGCTGAAACCCACACTAGTTTATAATTTATATATCAGATCCGCAAACTGATGCTGAAATTTGTCATTTCGGAAAAGCCAAATCTTGTTTAATTTATATCTACTCCGCCAACATATGCTGAAGCTTACTATATTAATAACTAGAAACGCTAGCACGCGGTTCCCGCGTGATTAATAATTTATTTTAATTTATATGGTAAAAGAATAATTTGAATAAGTAAAGATTAAATAAATAAGGATAGAGACTTTATATAGAAAGTTTTAAATTTTGGGAAACTAAATATTCAATCACAATAATTACTATAATTATTGATTCTACTTAAATTATAAGGCTAAATTAGGAACTCAATAATTAAACTATTGTGCTAACAATAAAATTATAAGGCTAAAACCGGAAATCAAAAATTTGGTGTCACAGTTTGCCTTTCTTTATATAATAGTATAGATGATAAACTAAAATAAAATTGTACACCACTTTACACTTTTTTTTTGATAGAACACCACTTTACACTTGTGTAGTGCTTTAATTTGGACAACTGCAGACATTTCACTACTGTTTTTTTATTTTATGTTTTAAATAGATACCAAAATGCGTACTGCCATGCACAAATGCATTTTGGACATATATATATATATATATATATATATTAAATTGGTATCTTATATTTGGAATTTGTATCACTTTATAAAAGATCAATCAGATGACATCGTAAAAATCAAAGAACAGAATAAGTAAATTAAGAGTTGGTTATAGCTCCACTCTCGAGGTTTGGTCCAATTGCAGAAACTCTTTTAAGATTTGAAAATCATAATACATCGACCAAAACTAATGAGGGTAACACAATATGATGATGATGATATTATAAATAAAGTAATCAACATAAAATCTGGAATTTGAGTTCACTTAAGCAAAGTATTGGGTTCGAGTCTTGTGGATGTAAAAAACACTTCTGTGAGAGCCGCCCCTTCAAAAAAAGATCCGACAATGCTCGACTGGATTAGTCGCATAAGCGGACACAGTGTAAAAGAAAAAAAAGGTGTTCTTAGACTTTAACAATATTAGGCGTGGATGTGATGTTATATGAGTTTGCATAATATTATTGTAAAATTTCAAGAAATTTTTTATAACACTTAAAAGAACTACACAAAATTAGATGTTACTCAACTTTTGCATATTAGCGCAAATTATTTTGACCAAGTTTTCTTTTCTTTTTTGTTTAACTTCTTTGTATATATATTATAGCACTCAATTAAATCCGATTACTTCAGACTCTCAATGTTAATCATTGGCGACGACCATTAGTGATGGAAGTGAATTAAATTTGTAAAATTTTAAATAAAATTTCCTTAATTATTTCTGTTCTCTAGAGTGAAGACAATAAGGTAGAATGTGAAGACAATAATATCTAAATCTCAAATTGAAATATAACTTAAAGCTTAAAAAATTTAGAATTTAAAAACTTATTAATAAATATATCAAAACTACAGTACTTGTAAAATCCAAATAATAAATTATATAACTTAATAATATATAAGAACTGAATAAAAATAATTTTGATTGAGGTTCAAATATTTTTTTTTTTACATAACATTACATCTCAACCCCGGTAACTTAACTAATAATATATCAATATAGCACTTGGTATATAAAAACTACACCACAATCTACATTATCTATTTTTCTAAAACCTAGAATTGATACTGTTTGTGACTGACATCAACTGCTGTGAAGTTGTAAGTAACCACATTATTCACGTCCACTAGTTTTACGAGAAATTATCGAGTTCGAGAGGATATTCCGTAATTTTTTTTTTAAAAAAAGAAACAAAAAAGGATATTTCTGTAATTAAATTATCAGTTGATGCACCTGTAATTATTCCAAAAAACCAAATTATAAAATTATGCCCACAACAAAACAGGAGTTTATTTGACTGACTGACAGCTACCTAAAATTAATCTTCGGTCATCACGCCACTCACATTTACCTAAAGTTACACCAATAAATAATAATAATAATAATACATATTATATAAACATATCCTACCAACCCAAATCTGATTCACACGTGTCCAAAACCCATTGGCTCGTACACAGAAGATTCCCCTCGTCGTCGCATTAAATAATGACTTAATTAATATCCGTTATGGCACATGGGTGTGATTTAGTAGTGTTAGCAGACCCATATTCGGTATAGCAGTACAAATTTGACCAAATCTAATTATAAATACAAAGTGCATGTCTGTTACTTTTTTTTGTTGAAGAAGAAGAAGAAAAAACAAGTACACTTGATAATAAAAAAATAAAAAAATAAAATAAATAAAAGACAAAATCCTCTCTGGATCTCAATTCAATGGCGAATCTGAACGGAACGACGTCGGATCTGCGTGCGGAGTTTCTTCGAGTGTACTCTGTTCTCAAATCTGAGCTCGTCAACGACCCTGCTTTCGAATGGACCGATGATTCTCGCCAATGGGTCGAACGGGTCAGTCAGTCAGATTCATTGTTGTTGTAGTTGTTAATGATTCGTATTTCAAATTCTGTTAATTCGTATTCATCTGATAAATATCGAGATTTATTTTAATCGTTATGTGTTTGATATGGAGATTATTAAGCAGATTTTGAGAGGTGTATTTTGATAATGTGATTTGTCAATTTCGTCGTGTTTGATGCCATATCTCTCAACCATGCATAATTTTGGGGATTTGATTGTATTAGGCAAATTAATATACATACATACAGCTTATTACTGTAGTATTTGACTAGTAAGTAAGTTATCCAGTGAGTGTTCGTGTTGGTGAGGGGCTATGGAATATGCTAATTAGTTGGACATCGTTGTTGTTGAATTGACGTACTTCCTTGCGTTTTGGAGAAGAATTGAGAATCTGGATTACGTAGAGTAGGAGGTATCAGAGCATAATTTACTGTAAAGAGTAAAAAAGTAAAGGTGATTCTATCACACTTGCATCAGCAATATACTCAAATTGTTCCTCCTTTTCACTCTTTCGCATCGTGGATTGTTTTAATGTGCTGCTTAATAGGCCCCCATCGAAGAATATGCCGTGTTTCTTTTGACTAGTTATTTAATTTTGCTAAACTGATAGTGAGATTTTCTTTCCCTAGTTTCTGTTTATGATTCTGATAGTGAAAAAAACGGGATCTCCATGTGGCAAACATTAATGAAGGAGCAATCATGTAAACCTTGTATTTGGTTTTTACGACTTAAAATGCAAAATTCGGACCATTGTTCATCCTTAAGATCAATAGACATGTGCATGTTGTGATGATCACTTTGGAATTCGAGTGCTACTTCTCTGGACATGACTTCGTCCATCACTTTTTGAATTAATTGAATTCTGTTATGCACAGAGATTCAACTGCAGGATAATAATACAAACAAAATTTAAAAAAAAAAATTCCTATGTGCTGACCGCTGATATCCAGCACCTAAACAATATAGGAAACATATGAATGAAGAATTCATTTCCCGTGATAAATTTCTGTTCGTTCTAATCATTATATTTTTCAAATATGGCAGTTAACTTTCGATAGCTGTTCCTCACAAATTTGATTACTTGGTAAATATCATGAATTGTGCCTCACGGATAATGATATATTCACTAGATGTAATCCTTTATTGCGTTGTTGATGTTACTGATGTGGATTTTCTGTTTTATTGTCGCAGATGCTGGACTACAATGTTCCTGGAGGTGAGCTTGTTATTAGTTTATGTCGACAAGATTTATCTGAACATAATAATCTAATCTAAATGATGGGTTTGGAATATGACGAAGAAGAATATTTTGTACTAAACATTAAAGTTATGGTTTTCAGGGAAGTTAAACCGAGGTCTGTCAGTTATTGACAGCTACCAGTTGCTCAAAGAAGGCAAAGACCTAACTGCAGATGAAGTATTTCTTGCTAGTGCTCTAGGCTGGTGCATTGAGTGGGTAGGTCTAGACGACCAGTAGCTCAAACTATTTCCAATCTGCTTTGCATGAGTATCTAATTAATCTATATCCCAAATTGCAGCTTCAAGCATATTTCCTTGTCCAAGATGATATTATGGATGGCTCTCACACTCGACGTGGTCAGCCATGTTGGTTTAGAGTCCCCAAGGTTTGTGCCAAATGTAAATTGTCCTAGTGTTTTCTCGCTATTTATTTGTCACCGCATGGTCATTCACCTTGAGCGAACCTTATGTTCTAGGTTGGTATGATTGCCATTAATGATGGAATCATTCTTCGGAACCACATTCCAAGAATTCTCAAGAATCATTTTAGAGGAAAGCCTTACTATGTGGACTTGCTGGATTTATTCAATGAGGTAGACATGAACAATGAGGATCCAGAATTACTTTTTTGTTTTGATATTCTAACTCTAATATCATCTTTTAGGTGGAGTTTCAAACTGCTTCAGGACAGTTGATTGATTTAATTACCACCCTAGAAGGAGAGAAGGATTTATCGAAATACTCATTACCACGGTAAGTAGAGAATTTACAAATTCTTGAATTGAAAGTAATAAAACATGTCAAATAGGCGAAGCAACTGGGTATCAACTATGCTATAGTGTATGGTTGATGAATGTTGTCTAATGTCTTTAAATTCCTATTCTCAGAATTTTTCAGCTGGCTAAATGAAGCCTTATGTTAGTTTGTAGTTATAATCTTCCAGGAGCCCGTCCCTTCCAACATTAACCTCGTTATTTGATGATTCATTATGTGGAAAGCTTGAGTTTTTTCCAATTTTATAATCTGTGAGTTTCTGTGGTTTAATCTTGTGTAGTCACCGCCGCATTGTTCAGTACAAGACTGCCTATTACTCATTTTACCTTCCGGTAAGTGAAATTTTTTTGCCATCTGCTTTTGAGATATTTTGGCATGATGTAGTATTTCAGTTTAATAATTTGTGTTACTCGTACAGGTTGCTTGTGCATTGATCATGGCTGGTGAGAACCTAGACAACCATGTAACTGTGAAGGACGTTCTCATTGATATGGGCATCTACTTCCAAGTTCAGGTGTGACTTTTGTTGCATGCAGTGTTAAAATTTTGTGTCGTGCATGTAAAAAATAAGTATTTCTTATAACAAACTGTTTAATTGTTTTGTTTGTCTTCCCCTTGTGCTATATGTTTAGGATGACTACTTAGACTGCTTTGGTGAGCCTGAAAAGATTGGAAAGGTGAATTCCTCATATACTTTTATCTGCAGTTTTGGTACAGTCATTTTTTTTTCTCTACGAACAGCGATACTTACTTGTTTGTTGTGATGCATCATCAGATCGGAACAGATATTGAAGATTTTAAGTGTTCGTGGCTGGTTGTGAAAGCTTTGGAGCACTGCAATGAAGACCAAAAGAAAATTCTATTTGTAAGAACTGATACATTTCCAACTCTTTTTCTATCAAATGAGGATATGTTTTTTAACAGCAAACTTTACTACCAGGAGCACTATGGAAAGGCAGATCCTGCTGATGTTGCAAAAATTAAAGCCGTCTATAACGAAATTAACCTTCAAGGTATTTTCGAAGAGTATGAAAGCAAGAGTTATGAAAAGATAACAAGCTCCATAGAGTCTCATCCCAGCAAAGCCGTGCAGGCGGTTCTGAAGTCCTTCTTGGGCAAGATATACAAGAGGCAGAAGTAAAAATGGTGGCTTTTAAACACGGGATTCAAGTAGAGGAAATTTCAGTGAAAATTGTAAGCCATTTCATATCCTTAAATGGATATGTAGTATAGTTCTTTGGGGAAAACTTACCCCTATGTGATGTTTGTATTAGTCTGCTGTTTATTGATAGTTTTTCCATTGCTAATTCCAGTGTACTGTCATTGTTTTCTGATTAAAACACTCGGTGTAATCCTTGTTCACGGCCATTTGATGAATCTAAAATTTATGTTTCCTGATTTTCTTTAATCGTAGTGCTAAGCCTCTTGGTACTTTTTTTTTCGTGAGAAACAGTTGGTTAGTTATTTCATTAACACAAACATGCAATTATATTCAATGTATATTCATTCGAACCGTCCAACTTCTCAATTGCCTGGATGCATTCATCTGTAAATTTTAATAGTCTCTCTAGATTCACCTGTAAGTTCTTGCCTAATAACATTCATGAAAATGTAAATACCTAAAAACTAAAACTTCCTAGGACAAATGAATTATGGCAAACACATACATACATTTAGATGTATGTTACAAACTCTTGAGTTGTTGAGCAAATAGCAATATCCATAACTTTTGGTTCAAAAAATTTCAATAATTGTCGCCATTCCCTGCTTCAACCATGCGACTACATTAAATTTTTTCTTAATGAATACTTTCTCCTAGTGTTGTGAAATTTTTGTCCCCACACTTAAAATATTTATATAAAAAAAGAAACTATATGATTGAATTAGCCATTTATAAAAATTAATCTCTGAATCCAATCTACTTATCCACCACTTTTCATTAGTACCACATCATTCGGTTGTTAAAGTACAAGAGACCTGCCATTAGGATTATGCCAAAAATAAAAATAAATTAGTGGACTAATTACAAAATATACGCGCGGTTGCAACTGCAAGAGTAAATAGAAATATATATATAATTTATGCATGTTCAATCGATCAAAAACAAAAACTGTAGATTTGCCCTCATCTCCCTCTTCACCTCCCTCTTTCTTTTCTCTCTCTTTCATGTGAGAGAAACAGAAAAAGTAATAATTTTCAGATTCCGTATTTTATCCAATTACACACTACTGGACATATAATCACATATCTGCATTTTCAGTAGTTTTTATTTTTTATTTTTTCTGAATTTTAATTCGGCCCGTAAATATATTGCAGTTATTTGTTTGTTTGTTGTTGTTAACGCCAAAAACCTAATTATATATATATATATATATTTTTGCATGTATTATGCAATAACGTATATTATTATTATTCAATATCTATTGCATTGCTCTGATTCGTGACGAACATGCCAATGCAATAGCGAATCGTGTAACTATCGACTTTGATCGTTGCTATTTTCGCTAAACATGAAGCTTTTAGTCCGTGTGATCGAGGCGAAAAACATACCCCCCATGAACCCGAATGGTTCTAGTGATCCATACGTGAAACTACAGCTTGGCAAGCAAAGGTTCAGGACGAAAGTCGTTAAGAAGTGTTTGAACCCAACGTGGTGTCAGGATTTTATTTTCAAAGTCGATGACTTAAAAGACAAGCTCCGTGTATCGGTTTTAGATGAAGATAAGTATTTCAATGATGATTTTGTTGGCAAGGTCAAGTTTCCTATTAGTACGGTTTTTGAAGCCAAGGATAAGTCGCTTGGGACGTCATGGTACACGTTGTTGCCTAAGAGTAAGAAGCCAAAGACCAGGGATTGCGGTATGATTACCATTTCTTATCTCAGGTTGTCGTTTTCTGCCCATAATAGTTTTAGTCCTTCGAATATACATCTAGCGCCTGTTAAGTAGATACTAGATTGTATAAATATTTGGAGTATCAGAGTGTTGAATTAACCGACATCAAGTAGGGAATGCTATATTGGTGGAAAGGACACGCATAGCCCATAGGTGCTGTTGCGTCGAGTCCATTAATGTGTTTCTCACTTTGGCTAATGCGTTAATATATATTACCGTGGTAGTTGGCTTTGTTAGGTGCTAAGTTAAGTATCATTACACGCCTTATTAGATATGTGAAGTAATGGGAGGATACTCTGTTGTCCGATTGAATAACCTTTGCGTATAAATCTAGCATACACAAATTCTAAGTTTACTGCGAAGTTGTTGGTTAATTTTATTCTATTGAGTAATTTTCAGTCCTATTGTGATAGGTGAAATTCTTCTCACGATTTGTTTCGCGCAAAGTACCTCACCACTCAGCCTGCCACCTGCTGGTGATCCAGCAACTTTGTCGAGGAAGTTCTCTGACATGGACTTGGAATCAATTTCGCAATCGTCTTCGTTGAGATCATCTTCGCCTATGAGGTTAGAAGAACCTATCTCTTCTAAGGAGGAAAAACCAAATACATTCGCTGGCCGTATTGCACAAATGTTTAATAAAAATGCCGATACAGCATCCACAACCTCTTTTGAATTAACTGATGCAGCAGAGTTGTGGGATAATGTAAAACCGGTGGATCCTGAGAACAAGTCTGAAGACCAGTGCACACAAGGTGATTTTGAAGAACTTTTGAAAAGTATGGAGATTAGAGACCAGGGGGTTGAGGTTCCGAGTGCTTTACCTGGTGGAACCGCTTTAGACCAACTCTACGGGGTCGCTCCTCGAGAGTTGAACTTAGTAATCTTTTCTCCTGATTCGGACTTGCTGAAGACTTATGCTGATGTACAGGCATCTACAGATTTACAGATAGGACCTTGGAAATCCGAAAATAACGGCGAGAGCCTAAAAAGAGTGGTTTGTTATACTAAAGCTGCCAGTAAACTGGTTAAATCTTTGAGAGCAACAGAGGAGCAAACATATTTGAAAGCTGATGGTAAAGATTTTGCTGTTCTCGCTGTTGTGAGTACTCCAGATGCCCCATACGGCAAAACTTTCAAAGCAGAAGTGCTTTACTGTATATCTCCAGGCCCTGAGCAGCCATCAGGTGAACAGTCTTCTCGACTTGTAGTTTCTTGGCGAATCAACTTTTCGCAGAGCACTATGATGAAAAGTATGATCGAGGGCGGAGCAAGACAAGGTATCAAGGAAAGCTTTGATCAGTATGAGAAGTTGTTGGCTCAAAAAGTGAAGCCACTAGATTTTAAAGATATAGCTTCTGAAAAAGATCAACTTTTGGCGTCTCTCCAGGTGGAGCAGCAGTCTACTTGGAAGCTGGCAGTTCAATTTTTTGCTAATTTTCAAGTACTTTTCAGTATTCTTATTGGGTCATATGTACTCGTACATATATTCTTGGTTAGGACTACCTCAATTCAGGGTCTTGAATTTGATGGCCTGGACTTGCCTGATTCCATTGGCGAACTGATAGTGTGCGGAGTACTGGTTCTTCAGGGGAAAAAAATGATGGAGTTAATGTGTCGCTTTATGCAGGCCAGAGGGCATAAAGGTAGTCCAATATTTCATATTTGCTTGCAAATCAGAACTGTATGGTAAAGCTAAGAATTAAAAAACATGATTTAGCTGGACCAGTTCCTCGTACGGGAATTTTATCACAGTGTACATTGTGGTAGATATGTCTAGTTTGCGACAGATGAAGACATGACATATGTAGCTAGCCTATGAGTTTTATGGGGATCTATGTTGTATTATCAGTTCGGATCAAATATGTTATTGAGAGTAGTAACCTCTCTATCTCATTAAGTAGCTATTGTTATATACTCACTGAAGGATTAACTCATTATGTCATATTATGTTTGATTTATAGGCAGTGACCATGGAATCAAAGCACAAGGGCATGGCTGGTTGCTCACGACTGCCTTACTTGAAGGAAGTAATTTGGCTGCTGTTGATACAGCCGGGTTTTCTGATCCTTATGTAGTGTTTACTTGCAATGGGAAAACAAGAAGCAGCTCCATTAAGTTCCAAAAAGCGAACCCTGTTTGGAATGGTATGTCCATTATATTTTTGTTTTTTTAAAAACAAATCCACGTTTCTCGTCAAAATTTTAATAAGTAGCTATAGTCTCTTTATCATTGTTGTACATATTTCTCATTGAGGTGAACCTCCCCCTACAGAAATTTTTGAGTTTGACGCCATGGATGATCCTCCATCAGTGATGGAGGTGGAAGTTTTTGATTTTGACGGGCCTTTCGATGAAGTTACATCTCTTGGGCATGCTGAAATAAACTTTTTAAAATCTAATATATCAGATCTGTCTGATATCTGGATTCCACTACAAGGAAAATTGGCTCTGGCGTGCCAGTCGAAGTTACACTTAAGAATTTTCTTGAACAATACTAGAGGCGGCGACATTGTCAAAGATTATATAACTAAGATGGAGAAGGAGGTGGGGAAGAAGGTAATTGGCCTTGATTTCAGCTTCAGGTTCACTTATTATAAGAGTTGCACTTTTCCTTTATGTAGTACGTTTGAGCTGCTTAAAAGTGGTGCATTCAACGTTTGCAGATAAAGATGCGGTCTCCTCAAACAAATTCAGCGTTTCAAAAGCTCTTTGGGCTTCCCCCAGAAGAGTTTCTCATCAATGACTTTGCTTGTCACTTGAAACGAAAAATGCCGCTCCAGGTACTTAGTCGTTCACGTTACTCTTTAACAATATTGTCTTGCACATTTCTGTGATCATGTAATTAGTAGGATCAATTATATCATTATTGATAATATTCCAAAATATCATCTCCAGAGTTGAATTTACATAGGCCCTCTTATAATTGGTGAAAGATAATGGTGCTTGGTGCTTAAGCCCTTACTTTTCTTTGGATTACCAAATTCAATTGATGTATTGCCCTGGTGGCAGGGCCGTCTGTTTCTTTCAGCAAGAATCATTGGATTCCATGCAGATCTATTTGGTCACAAGACGAAGTTTTTCTTTCTCTGGGAAGATACGGAAGACATTCAAATCGTGCCTCCTACTCTATCATCAATGGGCAGTCCCATTATCACCATGACACTAAGGCCAGGAAGAGGACTTGATGCACGGCATGGAGCACGGAAACAGGACGCAGAAGGCAGGCTGAAGTTTCAGTTTCACTCATTTGTGTCTTTCAATGTGGCACAAAGGTAATATTTAGTCAAGAACTCCTTACATATCACATGGATTTGCAAATGACTTCACATAGTGGTGTTATTTTTTCATCTTCACGACTACAGCTCATCTGCCATGCTTTGTCCTCAAATTCAAATTCCCAAAATAAAATTATTTGATGGATCCTTTTGTCCTTCTCAGATATGCTTTAACACAAAATTATACTTCATAATTTTGATTTGACAACTAATCTTATGATGGTACCATGCAGAACGATCATGGCACTGTGGAGGGCAGGAAGAGCCTTGACTCCTGAGCAGAAGGTGCAAATGATAGAGGAAGAAGATGATGACAATGATGGTCAAAATGTTGAGGAGTATTCCATAGCCAGTAATCTTCAATCTGCAGACGAGGAACTCGAGGGTAAAAGTCTTCAGGAAGTAGATGAAGATTCTGAAATTAAACCCCTTCGAACTGTGGAGAGTGGAATGTTTATTGGAGTCGAGGATGTTAACATGGCTATGGTCTATTCTTCTATGTTATCACTTCCTGTGAGTGTTTTTTTCTTGGGCGTCTTGCCGGCTATCTGTATCGTGCCATTGATGTTATCCCCTAGATCATTACAAATATTACTGGTTAATGAAATTGAGAAGCTCATAGTAAAATTTTATTGCGTTGACATGTGCATTTTTTTCAGAGTAGTTTCTTTATGGAGTTGTTCAGAGGGAGTGAAGTCGACCGGAGGGTGATGGAGAAAGCTGGATGCCTGAATTATTCTCCCGGCCCGTGGGAATCTGAAAAGCCTGATGTGTATCAGAGGCAACTTTGTTACAAATTTGATAAACGTGTATCCAGTTTTAGAGGAGAAGTTACGAGCACTCAGCAGAAATCTCCCCTTACTGGTAGAAATGGCTGGCTCATAGAAGAGGTCATGACCCTCCACGGTGTTCCACTTGGCGACTATTACACAGTAAGGCTCTAATATGTATTTGTGTTCATACTGGTTGTTTTTTTGCCTTTTCCTCCTTTCTAACAAAGAATTTGCAGCTTCACTTGAGGTATCAAGTTGAGGACCTACCTTCGAAATCCGTGTCTTGTAGTGTTCAAGTATATTTTGGAATTGCATGGTTGAAATACACAAGACATCAAAAGAGGATCTCAAAGAATATCATGACAAATATGCAGAAGAGGCTGAAAATAATGTTTACTGTAATGGATAAAGAGTATGTCGCAGGAGCATAGGATTATAGCCATGAAATTATTGCAGATTCCGACGTTGGGAACCAACAAGGAACGTGTCTTTCTTGAATCTCCGTCTTTAGTATACTTGATTCACGTGGATCATCTATAATTTTTCCGTGGTTACATACTCATAGAGGATAGGTTCTGGTTGTGTCTATAATAACAATATCGAGCATGCTTTTGCATGGCCACACTCTGATTTTGGATGGGGTGAATCCATTTAGCTCCGATATTAGGGTGATGGATCTGTTGTAATCATAGTTTAATTTTGCAGTCTGTTGTATGGATAGGCTGATACCCAAAATATTACTAGACATTTCTTCACTTGTACATGTAAACCAATGTTGAGATCAAATCCTATAGAATTTATCTGACAGTTTTGCATTTCTGACTTTATGATATAGTTTGTTTTGTCCATGCAAATATGAAAACTTGTTTTATGGTTTAGCATTCGGTATTTCGTCAATCCAGTGGCTTATATACTCTATGTAGCCTGCATGGTCTGTTACAGTGGTTTGTAAATTTTGTATGCTCTGCTGCACGATGTCTTATTACAGCTTTATGGATAAGTAAATAATCAGCACACAGAGGTAAAGGTGTATATGTAAAATATCATGCATAGCTACAGATGCCTACAAAAGAAAACTAACTCTACCCAAATAAAATATTAATACCATTAAATCCCAAAGTATTATAAAATATTAAAACCTCAAATTTCTAGAGTTACTTATAATAATAATAAGTCTTTCCCACATATTCCCATACAATCACACCAATCAAAATTTTCACACATTCCTTCAAAATATATCGAAATGCTTCTAATTTTTACCCTATTGAAACAAAAACACACAAATGGCTTCTTCGTTCATTTTATATTGTGAGTAGTTTCTTTATTAAGACAATACTCTAAAACCAAAACTTTACAGGTGATGCAACTCTAGTATAATAATAAGGTGATGCATATAACTGTACAGAAAAAGAAAAAAAAATCATGAGTGGAGCTGCTAGGTTGTGGAATTCGGGAATTTCGCAAAGTTGGTCATTTATAGTAACCAACTTTCAAAATTGGTCATTTATAGTACCTTGTTTCATTTTTGGTCATTTTGCAGTAAAATTACTATTTTACCCTTAATTTTAGCATGTGATGTGTACATGACCTCCAATTCAATTTTTCTCCATCAATTTACAATTAAATCTTTTCAGTTGTTATATTTACACCCCCATAATATAATAGCTATTTTTTCATAATTTTGTAATAGTAATATTTAATATCTTAAGACATAAGCCCTAAAAATTTATTATTGTTTCAATTCTTTTTTAGTTGTACAAAATTTGCTCATTAACAACACACTAATAATAATAATAATAATAATAATAATAATAATAATAATTTTACCTCCAAAAATTTAATAAAAGGAAAATCTTGAAATAATTAAAACAATATATTTTCTTCAACTGAAATTTTATAGTTTTATTACTTATTATTTGTATTAACAGTTGTATCCTAGAATATTTTTATTAATTTTGAAGGTAAAAAATTAACATTAATATAACCTGAAAACTAAAAAAGAATGGCAAATATACTTCACAATTTAAACACATAGTAAATTTTATTATTATATACTTGTAATTTTAAATAAAGTGTAATTTTTCAAGTTGTTATTTTTCTCCCCCAAAATGCTAGGTTAAGTTGATGATCGTTTGAACAACTCCCTTTTTTCCTTTAAAAACAAAAATAAATGTGATTTACTTAGGAATTACGCTTAATTAAATCAAACTTGCGAATAAAATTTCACAATTTACATAGATAAACATGAATGATATTTTGAATTGAGAAAAATATTAATATTTATAATTTCAAATTTGTTTGTTTAATATTAATTATAGGGTTTTAAAAAAAATTTAGATAAAATTATATAAAGAAAAAACAAATTATAGAAAATTATTAAGTTGCTAATGTACACATTTTGTATAACTAAAAAGAATGACACAATAATAAATGTTTAGGCTTATCTTTTTAATATGTTAAATATGATTATTACATAACTATCAAAAAAATAGTTATTATAAAATTGTGGGGGTGTAAGTATAATAACTCAAAGATTTGTACCAAAATTAAAGAAAAAATCAAAATTAAAAATCATGTGCAAGTCAAATGCCAAAAAATAAGGGTAATTTCGTAATTCCACAGCAAAAAGGACTAAACAGAACACTATAAAGGACCAAAAATGAAATGGTGGTTACTTTAGAAGACCAAAAATATCCCGAGATACTATAAAAAATTAATTTTAAAACGTGGTTACTAAAGGCGTACAGAGTCAAAATTCTCGTAGAATTCAGCAAAGTCTTACAACATTCTCACATGGACTATAAATGTAATGTAATAGGCCCAATAAGCACTATGTGTAAAATACAGCATTGAGGCCTGGCCCAATAAAGATATTCCCCCTTTTGCCCTCCTCCTCCTCCTCTTTCTTGTTTCTTCTCCAATGAATTTTTGGTACTTACATTTTGAAATTAGGGTTTACTAATCCATCAAAATTGATTTCTCACCTGATCATCATCAAGTCGCAATTTAAGCAGCAACAATGTACGGAAGAACAACAGGCCTCGATCGATTCAAAAAAGCTCAGTCAATCGAACCCTTCGCAGTCACCACTAAAGAAGCAGCAGCAGCATCGGCACAACCCCCAGCTTTTAGAGAATCAACTAACCAAAGTTCGGCCGTTGCGGCAACGGCGGAGGTGCCTGCAGCTCAGCCGGTGACGCAGATTGGAGGTGGTCAGTCGAATTGGCAGCCTCCCGATTGGGCCATCGAGCCGCGTCCCGGTGTTTATTCTCTCGACATTATGAAGGATGGTGAGGTTTTGGACCGGATTAGTTTGGATAAGCGGAGGCATATATTTGGCAGGCAGTTTCATGCTTGCGATTTCGTGCTGGATCATCAGTCCGTCTCGCGCCAGCATGCCGCTGTTGTTCCCCACAAAAACGGCAGGTTGTTGTTCGATAACTTTGTTATGCTCTCGATATAATAGGTGCATTATCATTGATTGAGTGAAATGCATTTTAATGATCAAATTTTGAGGACTAACGGAGTTTCATTCAATGTATATCTTACAGCATATACGTGATTGATTTAGGGTCTGCTCATGGTACTTTTGTTGCGAACGAGCGATTGACCAAGGATTCGCCAGTAGAACTAGAGGTTGGGCAGTCACTACGGTTTGCTGCTTCAACGAGAATCTACATTTTGAGGAAGAATAGTGCAGCACTTTTCCCGCCTGCTCCACCACCAGTCGATATTGATTTGCCACCGCCAGACCCTTCAGATGAAGATGCAGTTCTGGCTTATAATACATATGTTAACCGTTCTTTAAATGGCTTGAAAAGACCCAACATAACCTCAATTTCCGCCGGATCGAATAGCTCCACAAGTGCAAACGATGATGCTCGCCAAAAAGCATCTAAGAGAATGAGAAGAATAAGAGTAGCTTTCAAGGATCAGGTCGGAGGAGAGCTCGTTGAGATTGTTGGCTTTTCTGATGGAGCTGATGTAGAGACAGAACCTGGTCCCCTTGGTGTGAAAGAAGGAAGTCTTGTCGGAAAATATGAATCTCTCATACAGATTACTGTTATACCCAAAGGGAAAGAACAGACCTCTGTGAAGGATGCCAGTGTTTCCCAAACAGGTATGACAGAGAAACTTAAACAAGTTTTAAACAAGGTCAAGGCTCCTCCTGTGAAGAATAGTGGAATATATGATGATCTTTATGGAGAATCTTTGCCAGTCAAAGTAGGTTCTTCTTGGGCTTATGCATCCACTGCATCAGGTGTTAGAGAAACATCTCCAAGTAAAAATGTAGGAAATGCTCGTAGCGTTGAACATGAGAAGTCCAAAGGTAACTTGGAAAACAACGGTGACGACGATGACGATGACGATGATGATTTGTTTGGTTAGGCATAATATCCCCTTTTGCTAACAGCGATTCTCCTCTCCAAAGAATACCACTTCTTTTTGTTGTAAGTTGCATTCTTCTCGCGGTGCGAAGGTACTGAAAACCTGCTTCAGTTATGAACTGTACTTTGGGTTTTGAATTTGTACAAACTTGAGCAATTTGAAAGAAATCACTTAATATCAGCAATTTAATGTATATGCTTGGTTGTCATTTTGGGCAACAATTCTTTTATGTTTTAAATATATCTTGTTTGTGTCCGAGTGTCTCCAACGAACGTTGTATATTTCGTTATTTCTTGATTCTGAACTGATACGGTTTCAAAGAATCTTTTTGAATTGGATATTTGAGGTTGTTCTAATTGGCTAACTATTCCCTGTACGCTGAGAGATTACAGATACATTAAAACTGTCTGTTTTATTTAGGACTATTATTTGGAGATTGTGGATGTTTATGTCTAAGAAGGGAATGGCTGTCGCTAGTTGGTTTTCATAGAACAAGTTTTAAGTATGTTAATTTGTGATTGTACACTAGAATGATTATATGTTCTCCCGTGATAGCAGATAAACTTGCAGGCTCACATTTGAGTTTGATGTAGATGATAAAGATCTTTAAGCTTACATAGTAATGTACTTAAGAGAAATTGGATGGATCTTCTGATCCCATGTATTTTGGAACCCGATAATTACTAATTGATTGTTATAACCCAGATTATTTATTTTATATGTTCTCGCAACATTTCACTGTGACAATGGATATATTACTTTATCATGTACCATTTACTCTTTTATTGCTGGTTACTTTGATTATTTTGTGGTAAGGTGTAATAGATAAGCAGATTTCAACTATCTTTCTCCATAGTTATGGTGCAATTGATTGTGACAAAATAATATAGAGCCGTTTGCATCATCAATATGACTTCTTTTTTTTTTGGCTCCACACATGTGTTTTTGCCTGGACATCTTAGGTTGTGTACTCGCGTTTGATGTATTTCCCATAGGCCATAGCACAGTGTTAGGTTCATGTCGCATTACCTCGATATCGCCATATCGAGGTCTCATGGGGTCTTGCTCTTCTCAGTGATTTGGAGGCAGTTTGATTCTCTTGTTATCTTCCAAAATCCTTATGATGTGGGAAGTGATTTGTATTAGCATCTTGGGTAATGAGTTGCAAAGTTTCCAAGAGCAAGTTTAATGACCTACGCCTACCATTACCATTTTATTTTCCTCTATTTCCACTTCATCCTATTCCTACCAGTAGTAGTTTTGGTAGACTTTTCGTTCACTCCTCCACTACTTACAGTTACAGAAGTTTTGATACCTTGATCTAACAGATTACCCAAACTAACGTGTATTCCACGAACTCCAAGACGTTTCAAATCGCCGTACCTAAAGTATTTTACTTCATTGCAATCACCTATCTTGTGGTGCGAGTTCAAGTTCAAAGTTTGAGACGAGGTCGGGATACTTTCAGTCACATATTGACTTGTAGCCCCTGTCATTTCCTGGATCATCATTTCACTCTCTTGAGTATCTGTTCCAATGTTTGAACCATTTCTGCTATTGTTGGTGGTGGATTCCCTCTCATTTGACGGCAACGTGGTTTCGAATTCGTCAAAATCTTTAAGAAGTGTTGTGAGCTGTTCTTGAGTATTCTGTGATGCAACAAGTGAATTCTGTCCGCCATGGCTGATGTACAAGTCAACCAGTTCGTTGAAATTTGTGGTGGAACTTGTGGTCGACTGTTCTTGAAATTCATAGAAATCTTGCATTAATATTTCAAGCCAGTCATCCATTTCTTGATCGTTGAATGCGTTGGTGGTTATTGGCTCCATTTCACTTGCAGAAGTACTAGTTCACACTTCACACAAGTCATTTTATATTGCTTAGGGTCACGTGGTTCTTGTGTTGGTGAAAAACATGTTCTACAATGTTACAAATTTTGTGTAAAATACTTTACAACATTATTTTCTGTTAAAATATGTTGCCTTTTTTTTAAATGGACTCTTTCTTGGAATATATTCGAAATCATATGTTACAGGCTTACTTACAGCTAAAAAATAGAAAGAAAGGAAAAAAATTGCAACTGATGGATATAATATAACAAACCTGCAAAACAGACAGAATTGGCTTCGCCCGGGTTCGAACCGGAGACCTTCAGTGTGTTAGACTGACGTGATAACCAACTACACCACGAAACCAGTATGTCAGAAAAGATTTTTAATTACTTATATTCATATATTTGTACAAACTTCTCACCTAGCATTTTCCAATTTTTGAAGAAGCATAAAGGATATGAAACGCGCTTCTTGAATTTTATAGAATATGACCAAAAAAAAAAACTTATTTTAAAAGTACCCCATCTTGATGTTTAGAAAACATAAGGAACAAATCGATAAAGTGACAGTTACGAAGTTCGAGAAAGCATGAAAAATAAAGACTTTGTTTGTATCGACTTTGTTTTTCTTTTCTCATCTAAATGTCCCTCAATAATCAGTCAAGAGTCTAAATGTAAGACAAAGAAAAAAAAAACACCTTAGAATATGTGAGAATTTGGATCAAATTTTGAGGCTTTAATGTAATTATTCCTGAATATTGATAGTCAGAAACTCGGGTAATAACTAAGGTGGGAGACATGCAAGAAATGTAAACGTTTGTCAAAACATGTGGTTTTTCATTTTCACTTGTGTTAAAATAAATTTAAGAGATTTTTTCACGTTTACTATGATCATAGCTATGATGACCTTTCTGCAATATATTAAAAATCTTTAGAAACATTGCAGAAATTTCTACTATTTCGCTCACCGAAACATAATTTATACATGAAACAAAATTAAACAATTAATCCACGCTTTTAGTTATTATATTAGTTGCTATTCTCCTCTAATATTTATTCCAAAACACTTCCATTTTGTCTATCATCATTCCATTGAAGAATAACAGAAAGTTTGATTCAGAAATGAAGAGAATATTGTGTTGTTATGAGGACCGACATTGGAATCTTCAATTAAAAATGCACGAGCCCACATTCCGAATTAACAGGCAAGAACAACTCAGTTCACAACTTTGGCAATATGGTGGCATCAACTATTAGGGAAATTAGATGCTGCTCCCAAGAGTTGTGCTCTCAATCCAACACAGTGTTAACCACTATTTTCCATTGTCCAAATAAGGTTTATGGTGCAAAACATGGGTAAAATCTTAAAGTTCTAATTTTAAGGTTAACATATTTTCATATTTATACATGAACACATTGTTTTCTCTCTACTCTAGAAGTTACTGATGTTGGATGTATAAAGTAAAGTATACACCACCTATACGTTTTTTGGCATCCACGTTCCATTATACGAAACAACTTACTTTTTATCTCTCATAAAATTACTTTTGAAAACAATCCAACATCAAAGGGAGTCTTGATGTAATGTAACAATATCTTTTAATTGTAGTTACTTACATACAAATGGAAGAACCATGTAGGTATTTTTTCATGTGGTAGACGCGTGATAATATGATGCAATTAAGTTGCTTACTATGATATGTAACACATTGGGGCAATAACATTAAAAGTTTAATTATTTTAAGAAAAAATATCAAATTTCACTAGTTTATTTCGTTCATCATCATGATTGCACAATCTGATAGCATATGTTATTTTTATAGTATTTGATTTAGGTTTATGCTTGATTGTATTTTTTTTATCAGATTCTGCTTGATTGCAATATTGATCGGGCTTCGATTTTTACTTTTGCGTCGTCAAAATTGATGCATCGATCGATCTGGTTTTGATTTTTGATTTTTGTTTTTTTTTCCATCATCAGGACCCTTGTAGACGATTCAGTTTGATTTAAACAAAGCGCACAACTCTATAACATGGAGCAATTTTCGGACTAATTGTCCTCAATAATTGGGGAAGGGAAGGAGTTTGATAGATCATAGATGCTTAGTATATATTGAGTGAAAGAAACATTTTTGGAAGAAACTATGTAGTAGTAATGATAACTATTATTGGTGATCATGTTATAATTATGATTATAGTCATCATGCATGCGCATCATTTCATGATGGCACTTTTCTTTTATAGTAAGCAGAAAAGCTCTAAAAAGAATAAAGCTGCATGCCTTCGTAACAAATTAATGAAAGATTGATGGATTTCCCGACCTACCATTGTAGTCTTTCTTTCTAAGTAATAATTGAACAAGTATGAGAAACTTAATTGATGAATATTATAATTGCGACATGCTTTACTCAGATTTTCATTTTCTATTATGATTGCAAGTGAAAATAACACATATTTACATATACATGCTTATATATTTATAACAATTTCTAAAGGACTCTTCGAAAGATCTAAATAAGATTACTTGTAGTCTACATAATTATTAGGATTCTCATGAAGTTCAGAAGTTGTTAGAGATAATTAAGTTTTTATTTTATTCGATATAAAAGCATCAAATCCTTCGCTCTATGAGTTGTTTTGCAAAGTGCGTCCATATTTTTGAAAATGTGCAAATACCTTCCCCTTTAACATTTGTTAAATTGATCGGCTAATTAATGGTCAGAGAATTTGAAAAGATGACAGAGCGTCCACGATTTTTCAAAGTTATGAGGCAACTTTGCAAAACATCACATACTGTTGGAGATAGCTCATGCCAAGGAAGAGGTTCTGCGTTCGAATCCCACCGCCACCCGATTATCAAAAAGTATCACGTGACAGGCGTAACAAAAAAGATTTACAGCCTGCACGTGAGGGGGCGTGTTGGAGATAATATATAAATATTAAATGTCTACCCTCTCTAACAGTTTAAGCTTTTAGATGAGATGGCAATTCAATACATACAATTGGAATGGAGATTAATTGATGCGTTTATCCTTTTTATTGTGTCCAAAACTTCTAGGTGGTTTAATCATCCGGTTCAAACTGTATGCGATTTTCTATTGTAAAATTGATTCACGTGGTTGCAGCCAAAAAAAAAAGGTTATTCACATGGGGTATAGGCCTATAGCTAAACTATCTCTAATAGAAAAATCATTATTAGCTTGTCGTGTTGCCCTTATCCTAATTAAGATTAAGATGTATGTTAACTATATTATATGTCCTTGAGAGATTTGGCCTGACTAACTTGTAACCGAAAGTCTAATAACTCCCGTCTAAAGCAATTTTGTTAAATTTTTTTTCTTATTCGACAGAACTTTTCATAAAGATGGTCATTCATTACATACAACCTTTGCAAACTTATCTACCTAGACTAAGTTCTTAATAGACCTTTTGGTAGCTTGTGCATGCGTTAAAACTTCTGCCCAAAAGGCCAAAATTATGTCATATATCTAATAACTAGTAATTTTTTTCATTTGTATTTCAATTAATTTTAGGCTGATAAATTAATTTTCTTTAATATACTTAATATCATCTCGAGTCTAAAAGTAGTGTATAAGAAATTAACTTGAAGAAAAACAAATCATACCAACTAGTCATTAGTGGAATTCAGATCATCACTAATTAAGATTTAGACAACATATCTCACGTAAAAAACAAGCTAAGGCGACACGCACGCGAATTGAACATTAATTCGAGTTCATGTGACAATGGAAAATAGTTATATATATTGCTTAACATTGGCCTCCTAAACCACCAACATCATGCAGGCAACGCATCTTATCTCAACTTCGATTCATATCACCACACTATCAATTCGTACCAGTCCAATCAAGAATCGGATGGCAACCAGACACGACACGTGACCGACAATAATACAAGGAGAATCAACCTTATAACACATAGGTGAAAGAAGACTACAAGAAATTAGTGGGGTGAAATATGATGAGCAATTGGGGTGAGGATCTTTCCGCATGTTCCCTAATGTTTCATCAGCTCTTTTTCAAAAATGGGAGCGATCCCACTAAATATTGCATCGCATGCTTGTGTATATCAATTATTAACAAGCCTTAAATTGAAATTTTATATATGGAGAACAAGTACGTAAAAGAAATATAATGTTATATACATATTAATATATATATATATATATTTCTTTTTATTGGTAATATATAGGGGAGGAGCAACCAACGTCAACAACAATTCTCTGTACATATGACCGTGTAACAGTCCACCTAATGTAAAGCTCGATTTTAGCTATAGCAACTCTTAAAGGAAGGAGTTAGTGTATTTCAATATTTTGTATTTTCTTGATGCAGTATGTAGAGGCGCATCACAAATAGGAGATTGTTAAAATTATATATTCATAGAGAACATGAGATGTTAAAAGTTAAAATTATAGATAAAAAAATAATGATCCGAAATTTTTAGTTAATATATAAAGCTGTTTATATCATTCTCTTTTTTTTCTCTCGGGAAAGAGAGCGATGATATGCACTTTTTCCATGTTCAAGTAGTTAATCATTAGCTTTCATATGATTTATTAGTATGTTGACTAGGCGCACCCATAATGCATAATATATCTTTCAAGCTTTACTATGGTAGGGTTCATTTGCTTCTCTCTTTTCTTCCTAGCTCGTCCTTTTTAATTTATTATGACTCATGAAACACACACATACTGTATTCAGTGCATGAAGCAACACACGCATGCATAAGTAGATCAACATATACATGGTGTCAATAGTGATGATATATATTTATATCTCCATAAAAATTAAGATTCTCAGTTTCTTGATCACTTCGAAGCAACCATTTTGCAAGTGTGATTTTGCAGACTATAATTTATGGTAAGTTCGTTCCATCAACGTTTTCAATATACTTCCCTGTATTTTAGTTTTTCTGTCAGAAGCTGACCATGTTATGCTACTAGAAATAGTCGAATCGATAAGCCAACACCTTTTGAGATTGATTGCCCATTTGAGTGATATCACTTCTTTCAGGAACTGTGTAAATGCTCAAGCCACTTTCTACCTCCATGTTAGCTTTTTTTCTAAACTTGCTACATAATTTGAAAAAAAGTTTTCAATGGTGTAGAGACTTTTTCTTGAACATTTTGATGCAATTGTTAGTGGGGAATGGACAAAAGAAAAGTTCTAAATGTTTCAAAAAAGAAATTTGTTGAGTGGCCTTATCAATCTTTCCAAAGGCTAATACCCAAATTTAGCTAAACTACCTCATTTACATAAGGCCATTGAGGCATGGTGCTTTTGTTTGTTTCACTATTTTCTGCTTGATACCAATATATGATGTTGGGGTCCGACTGTGAAAGTGTTGCAATGCTTGGCTTTTTGCACATGGTATACTTGTTCTATTTGGTCTTATCTTCTGGAAATAAAACAATGTGTAAAGTGTTCTTTTTAATTTCTGTCGAAAGAAACATTAATTTTGCACCGTGAACTATAGTTGCATTTTCCACCACCATGCTTGTATGAAAGTAAGGGTCGTTATGCAAAGATTCCAGGAACAACAAAAAAGAGTTGACAAAAGTATACTTTCAATGAAATTAATGGAGATTATATTCCATGCTTAAAGTGCATTGCAGTGATCATCCCTTAAAAATGTTGCATACCCGACCGACCCACGTTTAAAAAGACACGCGCATGGGCAGTGCAAATGTAATCAGGTGACTCAAGAATCCATAAAGGGTGTAACAATTTGATTTCTCATTTCCATTCTGAAGTCTTAGGTGTGCTTGTGTATTGAGCCTTATGTCAGCTATTTTGTGTTCTATGAGATAGAATATGCTGTTGCTTGTTAGTATAATTAGTTCCGCTTTACAAACAAGCTGTCATTGTAAATTATGATCTACATATGAAGCAGATGGTCGATCGTCAATGTTCTTGCGAAGTAGAAGGAGATATGTAAGCCAGCTTCTATGAGTTGCATGTAGAAAATCTTATCCTTGCAAAAGCAAAAATGAAGTTTATGAAACTTGGAACCCAGCCAGATTCATTCTACACAGAGGAGGCAACAAGGTACGTAAATATACTCCAGCTTTTGCTATAGTATTGAACTAATAAGCTGAGAGAAGATTTCCTTGTAAAACTTTCAGAACCGTGATATCAGATTTACCAAGTGATCTCACCATTCAGATTAACAATATCATCTATTTACTCCACAAGGTAAAGTTTACGCATTTAGAAAGTAAGACGAAGAAGTATAGTTTAAGGTGTACGAGGTTACTCAAGTGTCATTTGATTCTTTTCTGCCTAGTTACAGTATCCTCTCCTTCCAAAGTGCGGTCTACTGCAACGACTTTTCTCTGAGGCAGAGGATCCTACCAATGTCACCTTGGACCTTCACGATATTCCTGGAGGAGAGGAGGCTTTTGAGCTCTGTGCTAAGTTCTGCTATGGGATCACTATCAATCTCAGTGCCCACAATTTTGTGTCTGCCTTTTGTGCTGCAAAGTTTCTCCGAATGACTGAAGCAGTCGAAAATGGGAACTTTGTCATGAAACTAGAGGCATTCTTCTCTTCTTGCATTCTTGAAGGTTGGAAAGATTCCGTTGTGACTCTGCAAAATACAGAAAGAGTATATGAGTGGTCAGAAAATCTAGGAATTGTCAGAAGATGCATTGAATCGATTGTAGACAAGATACTGACACCTCCAACTAAGGTTAGATGTTCTTCCATGGTTTTCTGAATTAGTTGCTGTAGTAATCTTGAATGTAAGCTTTTTGATATGAATGAGGCCCTCTTCAGGTTTCTTGGTCTTACACCTATACCAGACCAGGATACGAGAAAAAGCGTCACCAATCAGTGCCGAAAGATTGGTGGACCGAGGATATATCGTTTCTCGGCATAGACATGTTCAGATGCATAATTGCTGCCATAAAGTCGACGAATATGCTGCAACCCCAGCTCATTGGTGAGGCTTTGCATGTCTATTCCTGCCGTTGGCTGCCAGAAATCAGTGGGAGTAGGCCTAATGGGACTTCAACTTCTCAATCAGATGATCCCCTAGACAAAAAGCGGAGAATTCTGGAGACCATCGTTGCACTGGTTCCAGCAGATAAAGGATCAATCTCAATTAAGTTCCTGCTGAGTCTCCAAAGTGTAGCAAATTATCTCGGAGTTTCTCCAGTAACAAAAGCAGAACTGTCGAGGTTGTCGGGTTTGCAACTAGAAGAGGCAACGTTGAACGATTTGCTGTTTCTTGACATTGAACTGATTGAGACTGTTTTAGAAAGTTTCTTGCGACAGTGGAGAAGACGAGCCTCCGCAGATAAAAGTGAATCATTAAGATCAATTCGCAAGGTTGGAAAGCTGATAGATTCTTATCTGCAAATGGTTGCAAAAGATGTCAACATAACTGCCCAGAAAGTGGCTTCTCTCGCTGAAACTCTGCCAGGAATCGCACGTCCAGAACACGATGATCTCTACAAGGCAATCAACATTTATCTCAAGGTAATATTATTCGCTCCTACACGTTTACTATCTCTATATCTTCACATAACTCTTATTTATAAACTGTTTATACACTCAAAATAGGAGCATCCAGATCTGAGCAAAGCAGATAAGAAACGTCTCTGTCAAGTACTAGATTGCCAAAAACTGTCTCCAGAAGTGCGTGCTCATGCTGTCAGGAACGAACGCTTGCCATTGAGAACCGTCGTGCAAGTTCTCTTCTTTGAACAGGAGAAAAGCAACACGACGAACAAAATGCATACATCGCCAGAACAACCTAGAGTTAGCCAACAAACCTCAGTTATCAGAGATGATTTGAGCAAGTTAAAATTGAGTTCCGATGGGAAATCTGGCAAAGCTAAGGGTGACAGTTATTCAGCGCCTAGTACCAGTAGAGTTCCAAAAACATTGACTCAATCGGTTGAAGAACAGCTATTAAGCCAAGAACTTAGGTTTAAAGCAAGACAACCTACCGCCGCAGAAAAGGAGAGTGGTGAAATCAGAGAAGACAGGATACCTGAGAGCCAGCTTACTCCTCGAGAGAAAGATCTCATCAGAAGAATCTCCAAGAAGACTTCCATCAAAGGCAGAGAAAGATAGCTCATAATGGTCCAGATGGAAATATAAGCAAAGGTCTTCCTATTATTGCAGGACTAAAAAATTTACACAAATCCTCTCCAGATGAAAATGTCAAACAAAACTGTTTAGTTACTGTGTGATGTACATAATATTATCCATTCTTCCTGTTAAAATGTTTGTGTGTAGTGTGAGGTTTCAAACATGATTGCTCCATGATTCATGTACATAAATGTCTTCTTGCATCCAAATGGTTCCATACACGAATTTGGGAACTTCATACCATCTGTACTTTTCTTTCGGGAGATCTAACGTACTGTACAACCTTTTTGCATACAATGTGCTCGGAATATCAGAGTGCTAGTTGCCACTAGAAACACTATCATATTCATATTACTTGAATCCCATGGAAAGACTACAGAGTTCCAGATTAAACATGTTCCAGAGCTGGATATTTGCTTGTATACCAGAAATGTACACGAATTCACAACTCTTCAAATCCACTTAATGGACATCAATGACAAGGACTTAACCACTCGTAAATACCAAACAGACAACTATACCAGATGGGGTTTTCCACCCGAAACCAGATAAAAATTGGAATGGAGAACAAAAAAGTAGGAACAGATGAGAAACTGGCTGACATATTTATACGCGGTCAAGAATATGTATTACAACACTTGAATCACTAAGTAACTGCACCAAACATGCTACAAAAATAGGAAGTGACACCATATGTTTCTGAACTGCTACAAAATTGTACTTCTGGCAACCGCTAAGTAGGTGCCTACTTTATATACAGAAAGAAAGAACAAACTAGGTGACTATCTATATCTGGGTACAAAAACAAGGATAAACATTGATCCTTCACGGGAAATGAGGTGATCCCAAAAAATTCTAGAATTTCGATTATTCGTGCACTTCTAGTCAGGTCCTAATTACAACACGATTCTCTTGCAAGTGCATCTCTCACGTGTTTGGTATACAACAAGCCTTTCTCCAAGTGAACCATGGAATAGTCACTCTAGATTCTTGGCACATCCATTGGATCATAATCATAAAATTCACCAGCTTTTACAAAACGTCCCTTCACACGCTTCCTAACATCAGCCCTTGTCTTGCGTGAGACGTACCTTATTTTTCTATCAAACCTGTAAAAATTGCAAATCATTATACTGTGAAACTTTACAATACGCAGTATGTTAAGCTAAATAGTGTTAATTAAAGGTGAAAGCTTCAGAGTGAATTGCAAAAGATAAAAGACAAAGTTTTCCCTCGACTCTACTTACTTGCGCGACTTCTTTTTCTCTCTGTAGCGCAAAACTGCACAATCTCTAATTGCTGATGAAAAATGAGTTTCAGGATACTTGTAACCGTGAGGATCTTCACCAATAAACATAAGCATTGGAGACACTTCACATTCTTGGTGGTCTGTAGTTATACCCTCAGTCGGACCTAAAAATGAGAGTGAGTGAGATGACTCTGCCGGCCTTGGAGAGCACATATCTTGATCAGATATACTGCTTGCGCTGGAGACAGCAGAAACTGTATCACTGCATGCTGGTTCCGCTGGTTCCGCCGTGTCACTGCTTGATCTGGGGCTCTGGAATATTTTCAAAATAAATTTGTTACTAGACTACCTCCAAGTAGTAGATTACAGAGATGACATAAAATTTTACCATGGAAAACGCTAAGGGGACAAATGAAGAAAGAAACTTTACGCCACTATATTTTCCTCAAAATCATAATCACATAATGGCCAAATATAAAAAGTTACACGAAATGATCTTTATTTTTGTTGACAAAGCAAATTATGTTAGTATATATTTCCGAAAACTTGTTAATGCCTCTGCAGGCTAATTGCACCATTCACAAAGAAAAGCAGATGAATCAAAAAGGTTCAATATTAGAGGAGAATACAAGGGAGATAAGATAATTTTATATGGAAACACAAAAGGTTATGGACCAAACCTCTTCCGCATGTATAAACTCTGCTTGGTGATCCGTAGCACGTAAATTCCCAATTTCAAACATGCTACCAAATCCACCATCCTCAAAAAACTTTTGAGGGTCACCTAGAGATTCACCATAAAGCGCTTCACAGTTGTCCATACTCAAGTCATCATACGAGATGTTGCAGTCCTGGTAGAGAAAATCACCATGAATGGATCCAAGATGTTTCATTCCCGATGAAGTTTCCTACATAAGTATCAAAGCAAACCACAGTCAGAAGCATTCAGAATACTACTGTAAGGAAAAGTATGAACAAAGAAACACCATAAAAATTTAAACAGGGAAGACGTTCAAAGATATCATAAATGTACTCTGCAAGCAATAACGATAAATTAATGGTTGCCTACCTCTATATTTATGCTTTACAGACGAAAAGTTATTACCTGGGCTTCTCTTACCCCAATAATAGTATTACATAAGCATATAGCACATTTTTCCTGCGCTCGAGCACTTTCCAAAGCGTAATTGTGAGCTTTATTTACAGTTAAAATTAAGCAAGGTCAGACGCATACCTCCTTGGAATTCTAGCCCCAGTCAACCAACAGAAACAGCCAAAAGAGCATGAATGCAGGGGAATGGGACCTATTATAGGATAAGTTCAGACCAGATGATTTACTTTGTTTGCCAATTAGAAAACGATAAGAAACCAGTCCGTTTAGATAAGCTAATAATGAAATTAGACTAAAGATTTCAGAAAACAGTTTAACCGATGGAAGAACACTTAAGTGCCTTCCACCAGAAAAAAGTTAAAAGGATCGATTTTTTTGGAACTGAAAGAGTAAAAACATAGCCCGTTATATCTTACAATTGAGGGACATAACCGAAGAAAAGAACTCGAATTTGATGGTTTTTTTTAAAAAAAAAAACAATCATTTGGCCGAACATTGAATTAGGGACCATTTCCCCTACCACACTGTTGGCGTACTGACGACACAAAATCTCCCAGCCGGATATATATCTGATCTGTTCAAACTGAAGCGTTAGTTATGAAAATTCTAAATCGGATATTACCTTATTATTTAGATTATTTATGGATCCACATCCACGGTATTGCTCAACATCTGAGGTTATTGGAGCCACAGAGGCTTCTTGTTCATCATCATTAGGAGGCAATGGACAGTGAGAGAGGTTTCTTCTATCTCCCTCTTCAATCATTACCGACTGTGGTTCGGTATTGCAAACAGATTGATCGAAAGAAAAGAAGGGCCAGATCCTTGACAACTCAGCGGCCGACGGACATCCAGAAAAACTGTTGATGGTCTGTCTTTTGTGGTGTGAAGCCAAAGAGGAGGCGGCATGCCCAGACCAGTCGCAGTTCTGGCACAGGGAGAGCTTCTCTTCGCTGCACCTGACTACCGCCGGATGACAATTGCACTGTTCGCATATAAGCGACCTCGAGTGGCGCTTAGAGAGCGCGTTGGCAGAGTGAACGTTACGGTCACAGGATAAACATAAGGAAGCAGCATCGGAAATACAATAGACTTGTGACCTCTGCTCCCTGCAGAAATCACACAACTGGTGCGCTTCCATGGATTCTTTCATAGATCCAAAACTGCAAACTGCAAACCGCAACAGCAATGATATCAGTAAATTGAGAACTAAAATCCACAATCATGGCGGCATTACGATTGCATAAACACTTCCAATTAACTTGCAAACTCCAATTATCACCAAAATATATACCTAAAAGATTGAGCAGACCAATCTTGATACAGCTAGCTTAATCATATATCATGATACTATCAAGATCTCTAAGGCCATCGAGAGAGATAAAAATTCGTTTGGTCCCATAAGTTGGCACCCTCACGCATTTTGTCCCGTAAGTTGGCACCCCACGCATTTGGTCTCGTAAGTTGGTAAAAGTGCTCAATTTTAATCCTGCCTGAGTTCAATAAAATCACAAGATTTTGTTGATGTGGCTCTGGTTTGACTCAAAACTTAGGCGAGGCGGGACCAAAGCCACATCGGCAAAATTCGGTGACTTTATTGAACTGAGGCGGGACTAACATTGAGCACTTTTATCAACTTACAGACTAAATGCATGGGGTGACAACTTACGGAACCAAATGCGTGAAGGTGCCAACTTATGGGACCAAACCAATTTTTATCCCGGATATTTAAAGATTTTAATTAATAACAGCAAAAAACATACATCGTGAGCTGCCTGCTTCAATCAATAGGCTTCAGAGTCGAGAAATAAAGTTTTCAACATGCGATTTGACTAAAGAACAAAGGTGAATACTTGAATCTGATCGATTTTCCAGCAACTTTAGCAACTAGGAAGCATTTAAGAAAAAAGATTAAACAAACAAACACTTGACGATTGAAATCAAAAACTGAACACTTACATAATACAGAGATGAATATGGCGAAGATTGATTGATTGATGGATGGATGAGCTGAAGTTGTAGCTTATCTGGTTTGTGTGTGTGTGTGTGTGTATTTTGTGAATAAAATAATAAAGTGCAAAAAGGGCAATGCACTTTTGCGAACTTTAAAGGTGCGCGAGTGAGTGAGTGAGTGCTTGTCGTCTATTTAACAACGCATTAACTTCGGTTGGCCCTTCAATTCTTATCTCCAAATAATTGCACAAAACACCCCCTCAGCTATGAGGTAACTACCAAATATCCTCTTATATTTGCTAAATTATACAAATTTCTTTCAAAACTAACTTATTATGTATATAATAAATATTAGATTGTAGTGAAGGTCCTAATTCATTAAATTTAAGGAAAAATATTTCCCCTTTGTTCTTTTACAACAAATAAAAAAAACACGGGTTGTTTTCATTTTTGAAGTCATTTTGGCTTATTTTTCATTTACTTCTACGCAAATAAATGAGGCATAAGTTTACGTTTAGCAAAATCTTATAATAATTTTCTAAATAAAGTTAGGTACAAGAGGTTGTTTATGCAATTCTTTCTTTAAATAAGAGGGAGCGCTCCTGGAATTATCCCTACCTCAGGGGTATTTGTGTGATTTACTCTAATCTCGTTACACGTGCTCCACTATCGATCGCAATTTGGAAAGTCTATCCAATAAATTATTCGTTTTTTCCTGTTAGGACTTAGGACAACTACTCACTTGTAGCAAGCAAAATATCTTAGATATTTCTTTCTGCCTGTTTCTTTCTTTGCTACCTTTTCTCTTTCTTGATGCTTCCTTTTCTCTTTTCCCTTTTAAAATTTGATGATATGATGATGCATTCAATTATTATTAGTCAAATAAAAGTGCTGGAGTACTTTTCGCCTGTGAAACCAGCTGTCTTTGAAAACAAGTGTTCATTGGTCAGATACGACAAAATATTTAACCACCGAAATTAGGAATATTCAAATCGGGTGTTGTGTTGAGTTGATTGCACTCAAAATATCTGGGCCTAAAAATAAGTCGGTAAAAGGTTTTGGGCAAGATTCGAGTAATCGGATACATTTCTCGAATCTCGCGTGACTCAGATTTTTTTAACAAAATATCTTCTATTTTATAATTGAACTTCCCCCTTATTAAGCAGAGTTACGCTGTAACAAAATTAATTTATTTGTAAGGTCTATACCACTCAGCTACTCAATCAAAGTTAATTATTACAAAAAAAAATTAAGAAAGAGCTTCCCAATCGAAGTGGCTGACGTGACCGTTCCAGATAGATCATAGTTCGAAAATAAATAAAAAACTATAAATTAGTAATAGCACGTTCGCTCAAATTCAGATGACACGAACGACCTTTTATCCTAGTCAATGGCCCCGGAGTGCCCAATGCCCCTGGTTGCCAATGAGAATCATATGTTAATATGTTAAAATATTAGGGGCGCCAACTACCCGGAGTTCCTGCCAGCATCTCATGCCCTTATCCGCTAGCATAATCAGATTGTCCTGATTCTTCTTGAGACCTTATGCAGATAAGAACACGCTTTGAATATCATGCACCAGCTGTCCTTTGACTGTCGTACTATGGTTCACCCCCTAGGTCGCTCTGGCGGTATCTAGGTTCTTTATCATAGGTAGTAGGTGATGGTTCAGACCCTTACCACTGATACGCGTTCAATGCACATGGAGGTAGTTTCCAAGGTCTAGGAATCGACGGATAGCCCGACTTGCCCTTTTGCCATTACCTGCCCGCAATTTGCAGCAGCAACCCGAAATTGGAAACGCACCCAATATGGTAACCTTAATTCGCAACTCACCTCTCTCCAATCGCAGCTTGCTGACATTTTGCCCCAACTTATTTTTAACCCGCCACCCCAAACATTCCTAGCGGAACGTGATAAGCGTCTCAATAACGTGATTTGAGTATCTGTTTACTAATGTTTTTGAATACTTATGATGGCACATTTACTTATTTTAGTATTATTTCAAGTCTTAGATATTCGAGGAGTAAAGACAAAACGAGGCTAAATGAGGCCAAAAATAGATGTTTTGGATAACAGTTGCTCAGAGACACTATTTTAGTATGTTCAAGCGCTACGGGAGTGCTACAGCACTACAAAAAGAGGAAATATCGAATATAGCGTGATTGAAGAGAAGACACCAGGAGATCGGGAGAGAAAAACAAAAAGTAAGGCGATCACCACCGCATCGCGCGGGTGGCGCGTGATCAAGGCCACATCGTGCGGGGGTCGCGCCATCAGACGAGACTTGGGCCGCAAGTCAAAAACCCTGAAACGCAGCCCAGAGCGAAAAGAAAAACTATAAATAGGAGGCTACGTTCAGCAATTAGGGTACAACTTTCACAACATTCTCATAGCCTTTTCCACCACTTTCAAAGAAAAGAAAACCTAAAAGTTGTCATCAGAGAGAAAACACCATCAAGGTCTTGTTCTAGATTAGTCGAATCTTTGTTTGAGAGAAGGTAATTAGTGAAGAAGATAGCAAAAGGGAGTACGAAGAGGGTCAAGCAACAACGTTCCACCGAATCTGAGAAGCTTTTCTTTACCTTTTTACCTTGTCTATGATATTTTAACTCGTTGTTGATTGTTGAACTCATGACTATAAGGAACTAACCTACCCGTTGTTTAGAGTAGGGGAGTAACTCTGATATTATGAATATATTTATTTGTTTTACTTGATGTGTGTTTAATGACATTGAATGTCTAGATTGAATAGTTACTTATGTTGTGTGACTAACCTTACTCTCGCTGGGATAAAACGGAAGGACCCGAGTGGGGCTGCTCGGAGTGTAGAATGTTAAGGGAGATATATATATATATATATATATATATGTGTGTGTGTGTGTGTGTGTGTGTGTGTGTGTGTGTGTGTATGTATGTATAATTTGTTACCTTATTTTGTTGAACGAAAATGTATGGAATTAAAAGATCCATAAAATTGATTATGTATATCGAACTTGTAAAACTTGTAAATACAAAGGAAAGCACAGAGAACTTACTCGATGAAGTTTACTACTTGGAAGGATTTATTGATATCCAAAATATTGTACAATATCGATTTCACAATGAACAAACACTGTAATAAAACTCTCACTTATTTTTTCTAACTATTTAAACTCTAACTGAAAGCTGTAAAAATGAAAGCAGCTTTTAGACTTTGAAGATTGATGCCTTCTCCTCTTCTTCAATGCTCCTATATATAGGCAGAAATCTTCCATTGTTCTGGATTTGAAATTGGACATTTCAAGTCCGAGTTGGTGGTTGATGACCTTTTTTTTTTCAATATAGCATGATGGAGTAAATGGAGGTAGTACCAACTTTGTGATCATCTAGATGAACTGAGGTTGACGATCCCTCATCATCACTTGCATTTTATAGTAGTCTTTTGACCTCTTCCAAAGAGGTGGCAGCAACTATTTGTGTTTGCAAACTTTGTTTCATGACTAGAAATTCCTCATGTTTTTCGACTGCTACGGGAGATATATGGCCTGCAGTTTTGTCGAAACGTTTGTTTTCTAGAAATCACTTCTTTATCTCGAGTATTTGGAACTTTTCTGTATTCATCTTGTTCCACCATTTCACTTGAGTAACTTTAACTAATCGGCACAATCCAGATGGAGAATTTTGTAGTTTTTGTTCTATTTTTAGAATCCAAGTTAAATGGAATTCTAAATAGAACCTGAGTAATAGAACATTTGTAATCTGGACAAGTATTGTTGTAATTTTTTTGGGAATATTCGAATGATTCAACAACTTCGGGAGGGAAGATCTTCGTCATTGGGCCAAAGTTTTTCCACCAATGTAGAACCAATTTGGGAATTTTTAGTTTCATCTAAATTCTTTCCTAAAAGGAAGAATGTTGAAATAGCATGAACTTTGTTTTGAAAAAATAGAAATTTTGTCGAGGCTTCAATATAATCAAAATATGTAAAAGAAACTCCTGATCCTTTGTAGGTGTTTGTGTTGTAAGGGTTACCCCATTCAGCTGGACCAATAATTTTGTTAATGAAAATTTTTCTATATCCAATGGCAGTCGAAGTAGAAGGGTGTCCTTTTGGCAATTTATTTTTCTATATGAATGGATTTTGTGACAGTAAGAATATGCTCGTGAAATTGTTGAGTTTTTGTAGGATCTCCATAGATCCTAAAATACTCATTGTCGAAGAGTAGATCGGATAACAATTCTGCCTTTTCACTTTGTGTTTGTGGGAGTTTTTGGGGTCTTCATTCATCTTCGATAATGCAATCGAAATGGTACCAATTTATTTGCTCGTAAGGGTAGTCTTCGGGGGACAATTGAGTTTATGTGTGTAAGACTGTTTGTTTGTAAGTTGGTAGAGAGACCTTTGTTTGTGAGGCAAAAGGGGTTACTACAATTTTTGGTGACAGAGGTGAAAATCTGTTGCATATATCAAAAGTCGTTTGTGGCTTGGAAAATGTGGTCATAGGTGTTTTTTGTGGAATTGTTTGTAAGGGTTTTGCGAAAATTGGTTTAGTATGGGTAGCTTGGGAGAGAAATTGTTGTGGGTTTGTAATTTGTTTTATTCCAAGAATGCTTCATGGTGAATTGGATTTTGAGAGTGAACTAGATTTTGAAAATGGAATTACTTGCTTTCGTTCGGACATCCTTGCAAAAATTCCCTGGTAAGAAAATCTGGAATACAATTGTCAGTTCCTTTAATATATTCAATATCAAAATCAAAAACAGAAAGTATTGCTTGCCATCTCGCAAAAATTTATTTTGATGCTAGATTTTGAATATCTTTTGCCAAAACCTCTTTTGTTGCTTTGCAATCTACTTTTAGTAAAAAAAAACATTAATTTAATAAATCATCTTGAAACTTCGAAATACAAAGCACCATAGAAAGGATTTTCTTTTTATAGTAGAATAATTTTGTTGTGCTCCTGTCCAGGCTCTAGAATGATATCTAATGATTTTTTTTCTTCGTTATTAATTATATGTTTAAGAATACCACCATATTCTGATTCAAATGCATATGTCTGGACTATTTTAGGGGTATTTGGGTGACAAATAGATAAACACGGTAGTATTTTTACCTTAGATTTAATTTCTTTAACAATTTGTGTATGTTTGTTACTCCAAAAATGGTGGATCTTTTTTCAATCTATCGAATAAGGGTTTACACATTTGTCTTAAATTAGGGTAAATATCTCCAATATAGTTCAAAGCTCCTAAGAACCGTTGTAATTGATTTTTATCTCTAATTTCATCTGGAAATTTGTCCCCAAATTCGAGAGATCTCTGGATAAGAACTATAGTTCTTTCGCTAATTTGATGCCCTAAAAAGCGAATATTTGTTTGGCATAACTTAATATTTTTTTGCAAAAATAACTAAACTATTTTCTTTTATTATTTTTAGGAATATGTTTAGGTGTTTTCAATGTTGGTCAGTACTTTGACTAAAGAGAAGAACATCGTCAATATAAACTATTTAAGAATTTGTATAAGGTGTAAATATATCATTCATAATTTTTTAAAATTCGGACGGAGCATTTTTTAATCCAAATGGCATTACATTCCATTCAAATTGTCTGAAAGGGACCGTGAAGGCTGTTTTGTATTTGTCTTTTTCAGCAATTTGTATTTGCCAAAAATCTTGATGTCATGTCAAATTTGGAAAACACTTTAGCATCGTAAAGCCTTTTTAGTAAGTCATATTTATTGGGAATAGGGTACCTTATCCACTGTAAAACCTTGTTTAGAGGTCTGTAATTTATTACAAGTCTGGGAGTACCACGTTCTAACTCTGCATTTTTCTGTACATAGAAGGCAGAGCATGACCATGGAGATTTACTAGGTCGAACAATTTTTTTGTCTAATAAATCTTTTATTTCTTTTTTGCGATGCTCTAGGGTCTCTTGATTCATTTGAATAGGCCTTGCCTTAGTGAGGATAGTTTTTTCATCAAAATCATTTTCATAAGGAAGCGTTATAGAATGTCTTCTCCTATCCCAAAAGGCATTAGGTAATTCTGAACATATTTATTTTTCCAAGTTATTCTGAAAATCAATAACTTTCTGTTGGAAAGTCCTATCATGTATTTGTTCTTGTATTCTTTTATAACTGATTTCTTCTTTGAGGAAAAGTATTTGTTTTTTGTTTATTTGCCAGATTACTTTTGTATATTCCTGCAGTTTGCATGTTATCAACTTCTCTTTGAGGAAAAGTATTTGTTTTGTTTATTTTTTGGATTACTCTTGTAAATTCCCGCAGTGTGTAGGGTATTAACATCTCTCTGGGAGATGGGAAATAGAAACTTAAAAATAACTTTTTTGCCAAGGACGGTGGTTTCGATAACCGGAATATCTACTTTAATATGATAAAGCATTTGGATGAAGGGGCTACCAAGGATAACATCAGTATTAAGGTTTTTAACAAGGACGAAAAAAGTTTTGAAGCATACGCCATCATTGCAAATATGAGTATCAGATAGTTTGTAATTTATTTGTAACCGAGTGTGGTTAGCAGCGGACAATCTTGCTTTTGTTTTTTCAAAATATTTAGCTGGGACAAGTCATTCTTTAATGCAATTCATATCTGCCCCAGAATTAGGGGTGTTTGGGCCGGGTCGGGACTTTGGAGTCCGACCTGACCCGCCGGGTTTTCCCCGAGCTGGGAAAAACCCGGCTCGTTCCCTTCCCGGCCAGACCGGGAAATTGATCCCGGTCTGACTCCCGCCGCTGGATCCCGTTCCCTCCCGCGGGATCCCGGGGTCCAGTAGCCTTTTTTTTTCATTAATTTGCTCCTCTTATTTCTCTTGGTCCAGTAGGTTATTACACAAAACACACACAAACACACACACACACAGTGTTGGCTACACACACACACGCCCATCAAACACACACACACACACACACACACACACACACACACACACACACACACACAAACACACACACACACGTAACAGTAACACACACAACACACACACACACAGAATAGAGAACACACAACTCACACGCATAGACACAAGGTCAGGCCGTCGCGCCGCCTCACCACGACGCCGCTGCGCCGCCTCACCAGTTGAGGTGTGAAGATATTGGGGTGTTTGTTTGTCGTGGGCACAAGTTGTTGGTTTATGATCCATAAAATCAGGCTGATTTATTTGGAGAAGACAAAGCTCGCGATCTATTGGTTGTGGCGGCGAAGGCGGTACGACGAGAGTTGCGGATAGAGCTTATTGGAACTGTAGCGGTGGTGTAGGTGAAATTGGGGAAGAAGAAAGACTTTTTTCCTTTTCTTATTTTTTTGTATATAATATATATTTATTAGTTTGTAATTGATTAATTTATGTTGCACACAGTACTACACATAGTACTACACGCACACACATACAACACAACACTAAGTCATCTTTGTTTTTTATTATTTCTTCACCTCACTCTTTTTTTCCCCTCACACAGTCACACAGACGACTACACACACTCAATAACACACATTCACGTACAACTGCACACTCCGCTGCATCACCACTCCGCCATACTACCACGTCCAACAATAACACTCACGCACAACTGCACACTGCCCGCCGGGATCACGGGATCCCTCCCGTCCCGGTGGGAATCCCGTTCCGCCGGGAACAGGGAGGGACGGGGGCTGATCAGCAGCTCCCGCCCCGGAAGTTCCCGATGGGCCGGGGTCCCGTCCCGGCGGGACCCCGGCCCATAACACCCCTACCCAGAATCCATAAGAGCAATGGTTTGTAACTTAAAGTCTTCGGTTACAATCGTGACTTGGACGAGCCATTTCTGAGATGATACTCGACTAATAACATTGACAAATGAATTTTCTTCTTCATTATCTACATTATCTTGGTTAGCTTCTTCATTTATGCCATCTTTAATTCTTATGATCAAAAGATCTTGTTGGATTTTATCATGATTTATCTTAATTTGTTTTATTTCTCTTTTTAGCTCTTTTATTTCACTTTGTAAGTCATTAATAGTAAGCTTACTATTTTTAGAAGAATTAAAAGATTTTATAATATTTTTGAATTCCGTCTTATGAGTTTTAGAAGGTTGAGATGTTTCTTCTTTGTTTGTTATCATATCTTTTAGTTTACTCAAGTATAAGTTTTGAGTATTAGGATATTTAATCTTTTCAAGCATTTCAAATATTAGTTCACATTGATTATCTTTAGTTAGAACATTTTTTTTTTCACAATTGCAAACCATCATATCTGGTTTACAAGCACAACTTTGGATTTCATCTTCTGATGAATCAGAAGATGCTTCATAATCAGTCCTTACCTGGTTTAAGACAATTTCATTATCTGAGAATTGACTCTCGTCAATTTCTTCTTCAGGATTTATTTGTCCGATGAGATTTATTAAAGTTTCTTTTAAATCATCTTCAATCTCTAGAGACAAACCCTTATTCCTAACTCTGCAAGTATTTGCATAGCGCCTAGGTTTCTTGCACCTATGACAACTAATTTTATCTCTAGGGGTTTTGTGAGAGTTATTATTCTTTTTAAAAGATTTTTTAAACGAGTAATCTTTACTTCTGAAATTTGGTCGTTTGTATGTGTGGTGAGGATTCTTATGGTGATGGGTTTTGCGAAACTTTTGGCTAACTGGTGGTTTGAACTTTTCAAATCCGAATTGTTCACAATAGTTCTCAAGCTCATTTCTGTTAATATTATTCTGAGTCTTTAATTGTGACTTGAGTTTCAAATCATTGCATAATTGAAGAGCCGTAATATTAATATAATTAATAATTTATCCATATGATAAATCAGATATATTATTGTGTAGTTTTTATTTTATCTCTAACATTCTCTCCAAAGAGCTTAGGTAAACCATCAACAGATTTTTCTTTCCAATAGTAGTTATGGGATCGTCTCTTTCAAATACTTTAGTGAGAAAAGCATCTTTGTACCATTTGAAATCTTGTAAACGACGACATTTCAGGTTTTATAGTATCTCAGTATTCCTTTCTTAGTAAATTTGGGGGCTTCCAACAAAGTTAACAACAATAGTATAAATAAGACAAGAGACCGCGTTAGGGATAGTATTGTTTTTTATATCAAGAATATGATTTCCCTCATCATCCTTTTTTATACCTTGGAGTATTTTTTTTTCTTTTGTTTCGATGGTTAAAGCATTATCCCACCATCATTTTAATTGGCCATTAAAAATTAAGATTATGTTTTGAGTTGCATCGATTTCAGAAGTCTTAGATGCTTCCTTATAGATATTAGCAACAATAGCCATTTGTTTGCATAAATTAAGGATTTGGTATTCTGCTAATCTATCAATGTTCCATTCATAAATAGCGGAATCATTAAAGGATTTTTGTTGGTGAGTTTCTTTAAATTGCACATCAGGTAGCGTAGGTCTTGGAGAGAATTTTTTTGAGACACCTTCCACTTTTGTGATAGGATTTAAAACATTAACATCGGGTGTCTCACACTCACTTTCAGAATAATAACTCGAATGACATATGGTATTAATTTTACTAATACTTAAGTCCTCAAGTCTAGTATGAATTATTTCAAGAAGTTCACTATTCTGAAGTTTTAGTTTATGTTCATTTATTTTAAAAGGAAATTTTAAAATGCCAGTTTTGGTTGTGGAAGATGTAGACTTCTGAAGAGGTTTAATATTTGCCATAAACCCTAAACCCTAAACCTGAAAGTGATGCGCCACATCGACGCACGGGTGTGGTGTCAAATGAGCAAGGGTTCCCTCACCTTTTAGGACGTATGATGGTAAAGAAGTTAGTCCAGGAACGACGAGTTCGCCTTGCATCGTGGAATGTGGGTCACTCACGGGAAGATTGGTCGAGTTAGCTGAGGCAATGTCCAAGAGGAGGATCAACATCTTATGCATGCAGGAGACCAAGTGGGTTGGTGAGAAGGCCAAAGTAGTAGACCCTTGGGGTTGTAATTTTTGGTATACCGGGACAGAGAAGAACCGAAATGGTGTTGGGATCATCATAGATAAGTTTTGGCTCGAGGACGTCGTGGAGGTCAGAAGGAAGTGCGGCATGATCTTACTGGTCAAGTTGGTTATAGGCGAGGATATCTTGAATGTCATTAGTGCATGTGCACCACATATAGGACTAGACGAAGCTGTGAAACGTAAGTTTTGGGAAGATTTGGACGAGATAGTACAAAGGATCCCTAGTAGCGAGAAACTCTTCATTGGAGGTGACTTTAATGGTCATGTAGGATCTAGCCGTGATAGGTTCGAGGACATCCACGACGGGTATAGCTTCAGGGATCGCAATGAGTTGGGCAACGCTATCTTAGACTTCGCCCTCTCCTATGATTTGCTTGTAGCAAGGACTTGGTTTAAAAAGAGAGAATCTCATTTGGTCACTTATAGGACTAGGTCAAATAAGAGCCAGATAGATTTCTTCTTAACTAGGAGGGCAGATAGAAGTCGTTGCTTAGATTGCAAAGTCATCCCCGGAGAAAGTGTGGTTACGCAACATAGGCTTTTGGTGTTGGATATTAGACTACGGCAAGAATTGAAGAGAAGTAGGTGTCGGGTGGAACCTAGAATTAAGTGGTGGCGGCTTAAGGAGTCTACCCAAAAGGCCTTCGTGGAGTGAGTGGTTCAAGAGGTAGATTGGAAGATTGGCGACAATGCAAATGCAACTTGAACCAAAATGGCTTGTTGTATCAAAAAGGTAGCTAAAGACCTCTTAGGTGAGTCCCGAGGTAGTAGCCTCACAGGTAAAGACACGTCATGATGGAATGAAGAAGTGAAGGTGGCAATCAAGGCCAAATGGGATTACTACAGGGATTTGAAGAAGAACTATGATGGAGCAAGCTTTAAAAAGTATAAGCTAGCCAGGAAAGAAGCAAAGAAAGGTGTTCGACTAGCGCGAGAGGCTGTGTACAAGGAAATTTATGAGAATAAGGATAGCAAGGAGGCTGAGAAGGATATATACAAAATTGCTCGCATTAGAGAGAGGAAGACTAGAGACCTAGGTGCAATGAAATGCATCAAAGATGAAGGTTAGTATGTCTTAGTGCGTGAGGACTAGATCAAATCATGGTGGAGGGAGTACTTCGAGGGCCTGTTCAGTGGAGGCCCCACCCAAGCAGTGGGTGACATATCGCAATCCCTTCAGGATCTGAACTGCAATTTTATGCGCCGTATTAGAAGGTCGGAAGTCAAAGATGCTTTGAAGAGGATGAAGACTCGAAAAGTTGTTGGTCCAGATGGTATCCCTATCGAGGCTTGTAGAAGTATGGGAGAGATATTGGTGACCTGGTTGACGGACCTCTTTAACAAAATATGGCGAAAAAATAAAATACCATAAGAGTGGAGGAAGAGTACGCTAATACCTCTATATAAGAATAAGGGCGATGTCCAAAACTGTTCTAACTATCGTGGGATAAAGCTTATATCTCATACCGTGAAGCTATGGGAGAGGGTGATCTAACACCGATTGAGACAAATTGTTCCCATATCTGAGAACTAATTTGGATTTATGCCCGGAAGGTCGACCATAGAGGCCATCCATTTGATTATTCAGCCCATTGAACGCTTTCGAGAAAAGAGTAAAGAATTGCATATGGTCTTTATCGACTTAGAAAAGGCATATGACAAAGTACCTCGAGAGGTATTATGGTGGACCTTGGTGAAGAAGGGGGTACCCATTAAATATATCAACATCATAAAAGATATGTATGAGAATGTGGTGACAAGTGTCCGAACTTGTGGCGGTTTAACAGACGCCTTCCCAATTACAATTGGCTTACATCAAAGGTCATCTTTGAACCCATTTATGTTTGCCATTGTAATTGATGAAATCACCAGAATCACCCTGTGACGACCGCGTCCCACGAGCCATGCTTCGATCCGAGTTGGTTCAGTGGTGGCCAGCCACTTTACCCAATTCAGACTAAATCGCAACTCATAGAAAGGGGTCTCACTTGTTCAGGATCAAAACCATACACATTTTATAAATTATATTGTGATATGTACAGCGGAAGTCTTGATATTACAAATAATGTGACTATTTTAATGGTTATGCACTAATGACAAAACACGAATATTCAAAATGCACGCTTGAACAATTATTCACTTGGTCCATGCTGCCATGTTGATTTTTATCCTGAGGAATGGACAGAAGAAACGAGGAATAAAATGACTTAGTGAGATTCATATAAAAGAACTGGTAATGCAAGAATTAACTGTGACCTACTGGATACATTTCGAGGAGTGATCTTACCGGTAGAAACAGTTCAACTAAATAATTTGATGTAGCAATGGTACTAGAGTTTTCATAGAATAATTAATGAACTTGTGCTTAACAATAAACGAATCCAACCTTATAACTTTTACTATTTTACCTTATACCTCCCGACGAGGAGCGACCTCGCAAACAATCAAGAGACATGCTCGAGTACATGTCGATCCAGCACGCGGGTTACAGCCAACTCCTGACTGCAAGCGGCGCCTAGATAGATGGGTATCAAGTGAAATTACTTAAACCGACAGTCCTTACTGCCCGACAGTAACTCGACTCAATCCCTGGGCCCAACTTCCCAAAGGCGTCCCAATGGGTATAACAAATAAACAAACAAGCCAGTAAACCGGATAATATCCGTTGCTCCTTGAGCTACATGTCCCGAACATAGTTCGTTGCTCTTTGCACAATTCAAGAACCAACAGATGAGATTACAATATTGGAGGGTTATCATGATTGTGAATAGATATGATAAATAATAAATGATTGGATATGATTTAGCGATGAGTAAGAAAATCATG
The DNA here is from genome assembly GCA_948329865.1 of Linaria vulgaris. Lineage (NCBI taxonomy): Eukaryota > Viridiplantae > Streptophyta > Magnoliopsida > Lamiales > Plantaginaceae > Linaria > Linaria vulgaris. Next base: position 81,457,336 of record OX415252.1, read on the forward strand.
TTATAAGATGAGATGCCAAACAAGATTATGATGAAATATAGGTTGTTCGAGGTTTGGTAATGGAATAATGACTTTTCTGTCCAAGTTCCTCAGGGTCGGATGCCAAACGGGGCTAGAACAAATCATAAATAGAACCTCACCTTAACTCGTACAGGGAACCTTGATGGTTTTGATTAGTTCGTCAAACCTTTAACAAATTTAAATAATATTAATCAACTGGATTTATAATTCACCACAACAATTATTAGTACTTTTTCTTCAATTGTCATGTTGGTGAAATTAAGAACGTTCTTATTAAGAATGCTAGTTTAATGTAAATCTTAGCAAATAATACATAAGCTTAATTTATGTCATTACACTAAACATGAAAATTTTAGATGATGAATTTAAAGAAAAACATATTACTTAACTAACTCTAGGAAAACTCATCTTTTTAGTCTTTAATCAATTCCAAACTTTTAATAACCACACACCAAATCATACGAAATAACACCTTAAAATGTATAACTTAGTCATTTATTACTTTATTTTACCTAGTAAGTTTAAAAATGCATATACTCGTTTTATAACTTAAATATAAAGATATAAACATGAGAGTTTTATCAAAACATGTGATAAGGGATGATAAATAATCTTATTTGATGGTTAGGTCATGAAGTGGCAAGAATAATCTTGTAAGACTTATGAAAATAATATGTTAAACATGATAAATTTACCATTTAAATTCTATAAATAAGATCACAAAAATGTCAATTCATGATTATAAATCATAATAATCTAATTATAACTAATACTATATCATGTTAAATTTATGTGTGTGATAAATACATTGAATTATGATGGCGATCAAACTTATAAATTAAAAAAACAAAGATTGTGCCAAATAAACTGAAAATCACCGTAATTTTGGTTTTACCTTTGATCGGACATCCAAATGAACTTGGTTTTCAAGTCTTTTTATGCTTTATAGTTTTCTAGCATCATGATAGATGTGAGAATCCAGGATTTTGTGAAAACACAAAAGTTTGCTATGCTAAATAATTCTTGCAACATAAGAGTTGCTATTGGATTTCCCGGCAGCAGCTTATGATTTATGGATTATGTCTTTCTAGATCATATTATTGGAGAAAGATGTCTTCATACAAAAGATAGAAGACACCAAGGAGAGTATTCAGTCATTGTCCTTGATCAAAAAGGATTTTTCTAGAATTAGTTATGATTTTTCTAAGGTGCAGAATCGGCATTTCATGTGCAGTAAAAGTTTTGGCGTCTTGTTGGGTAGAAAATAGCAAGATAAAAATCTGGAAAAATTATTTTCCGAACGAAAACACAAAAAGGAACAACTTTTATTTCTTCTTATTTTTGCAGAATCGGATTATTTTGGGCTGTAGAAAATGGTATTTATAGGCGAAAATAGTAAATTAATCATACTTATTTAGGTCTCACCTTGATTATTTTATATTAATTCACAAAAAATCTGAATTTAATCATGCTCTTAAGGATGTCATGGCTTAGCTCATCAAAAATATGTCATGGCTTACTTCATCAATTGGTTAATTGCATATCAAGTCCCTCAATTATTTATAATTAAAATTCAAAGTATAATTAGATTTCTTTGTTACATACATATTTATTCATGTAATTTTTCTAGATAATTCGATCATCTTTGTCAATATTTGAAATTGAAATATATGTTTTAGGATTAGAGACCTATAAAAATAATAAAAGACTAAATTTTAGGTTTATGGACTAAAATACAAATTTTTCTAAATATTTAGGGTCAAAAAATAGAATTTTTAAAAAATTCAAGGACTAAAGTATAAATTTATTTTCTTTCTAATTTTTGGGGTGTTACACACCCAAGACAGAGTCCCATGGTGTATGTTATTGGCAGATGATATTGTCCTCATCGATGAGACAAGAATGAGAGTTAACGCTAAATTAGAACGATGGAGACAAACATTAGAAGCACGAGGATTTTGACTAAGTCGAACAAAAATAGAGTACCTCGAATGCAAGTTTAGCAAACAACGAAGAAACAACGATGACAGGGTTCAGTTAGATGTCCAAGAGATACCTAGAAGTACGCATTTTCGGTATTTAGGCTCCATACTACAGATGGATGGAGAGTTAGACGGAGATGTCAACCACCGCATCCAAGCTGGATGGACAAAGTGGAAGAGTGTAACAGGGATCCTGTGCGATCGTAACTTTCCTTTAAAGCTTAAAGGAAAGTTCTATCGTACGGCTATTAAACATGCTTTGCTTTATGGCTCCGAGTGCTGGGCTATTAAGCAAAGTCATGCACAAAAAATGAATGTTACAGAGATGCACATGCTTCGGTGGATGTGCGGTAACACCGGGAGAGATAAGGTTTGCAATGAAGATATTCGGTATAAATTGGGTGTGGCGGCCATCGACGAAAAAATGCGAGAAAACCGTTTAAGATGGTTTGGACATGTTAAATGCAGACCCATAGATGCACCGGTACGACGAGTTGAAGATCTCGACTTAGGACAGACGGCTAGAACTCGTGGGAGACCAAAAAAGACGTGGATGAAGGTCATACAGAACGACATGAAGCTAAAAGATCTAAATGAAGACATGCTCGTCAACTGAAACATATGGAGGCAGAAGATTCATGTCCACGACTCAACGTGATTCATTCGTGGTTCATATAGCCTACCCTTTTAATTGGGATTACAGGCTTGGTTGTTGTTGTTGTTATCCGTTCTAATTGTTTTCCGACAATATGCAAGGACATATTTGTAAAATTATTTTGACGGATGAGATGATAACCTGGTTCTTTGGCATCACTCGGAGGAGTAAAAACAGGACGACATGTTATAATATGATCTTTGACCATAACCCCAGATTCCTCGAGAGGAGGGTATTCAAGGAAAATTTGTGAACCATAAGATTTTGTCCATTTACGACTTATCTTTTGGATAACCATCAATTTGTCGTTACCATATTTCTTGAAGAAATAAGTAAAAAAATGGAATATTCTAATTACTTTGTTCCATGTAGTTATACAATTCGGTACAAATGTTACTTCTTTGTTCAGTGGAAAAAGTTTTAATAAACCATTTTCTATTGGTTTTATTATTTTTACAAAAAAAACCAGCTTTTAAATAATCCTTATTAATGTTGAAATCTTTAGTTAAAACAAAGATTTGTGAAGGATCAGGGGAAGATGGTTTTTTCAAATCATCATCGTCAAATTGTTCAGAAACTGGTTGAGCATAATTGTTCTCAACTCTAACTCTTTGAAAACCTTGTCTCGATCTTTCAGGGATACTACAAGATTTTCTCTTCGGGCTAGTGTGAGAGGAAGATTTAAAAGATTCGTAATCATGGAATTTTGCAGATTGTTGCCTATTGAATTTAATGAACAGCACCGCCAGTGTGTTGAATGATTTGTTCAATATCAGTGTTTTCTATAGGTTAGGTTCTAGGGATAGATCCAGATGCTAAAAGCCAAGATTCACGGAGATTAATAGTTTTCCATTCTATAGTCATAGGGACTATTAGATTGGATTTCGATTTATTTATTTTCCAGAAAATAGTTTGACCTGAAGGTATATATATATATATATATATATATATATATATATATGTGTGTGTGTGTGTGTGTGTGTGTGTGTGTGTGTGTGCGATTTGTGACTTTGGGTTTGCGAAAGTAACTATTGCGCAACCTTTAGATCACACTATATCAATCTTGACTTTGTACGTTTTGTTAGCATGATTCAGATGAGTTAATTAGATTGCAGATTTGATATCTCTTTTAAAAAAATTGACAACTAGGTTGATTCCGTTAACACGATAGGTTATTACTATTAGAGACTCATAGAGATGTGGTTGGGATAGCTCATGCCTCATGTCACGGATCCATTAGACATGCAAACATCAAATAACTATCAAGTACTGCAAGTAAATATAGATGGTTTGTCTATGAACTACTAAGTTAAGTCATTGTGAAGCCCAACCTCTAAACAATCTATCCAGCCATTGGTCACTATCTAAAAGCAATCAATCAATCTAGCTAGCTCTAATTAATTTAGCTCAGTTAATCTCTCATTTTTCCAGCATCAGTTTAATAGCTTGCATTAGATTAGGTAATTTAATTATTTTCTTGCATTCAAAATCAAAAAGATAGGTGATCATTCTTGCATTCGTAGTCTAGTCCATTGCATTCTAGATTAAGCATCTGTAGCGTAAAGAGCATCCATAGCATTCTTAGTTTAGAAATTATTTATAAGCATTTATTATATTTAGCAAACACAAGAGAAAAGAAAGTGACAATAATTAGTGTTTTTGAATTTAAGTGATTCATACATACAACCATCACTCCATTGGGATACGATACTTGGTTCTTTACTATACTTACCATTTTATTATTACTTGATTTGTGCACTTGCGACATAGTGGGTTTAGGTGTAACAATTACATGCTGAAATATACTCTACCATATTTACATCTACGCACGCTCCCATCAAGTTTTTGGCGCCGTTGTCGGGGAGTAACTGTATTTTCATTGTTTGTGTGAATCGTCAAACTAAATTGCATAATCACTGAAGTATTTTCTCTTATTGTCCATAGGAAATGACATCTAAACGAGTTAAAACAGCATTCGGCTTACCTAGCTGGGTAAGAGGGATAACTTTTGGTGGTCAAAGAAAGTACACGAAAGCAAAGGCTCTGAACTATCCGATCCCAGAAAAAACACAACAACTCACTCATGACGGGAAAGAGGCATGACTACGTAATAAAATAACCAAACACTCATCCATGTTTGGTTACACCTAAAAGAAGAATGGAAGTACATGGTGAGGCATAAGCAACTCTATGGACAAGCCCATGAAGATCCTCTTTAACACATTGAGGAATTCAATAAGATTTACCACTATTTTAGAATTTTGGATGAACAACAAATTTGCGAAATTTTCCCGCACTCTTTGAAGGGAAAAGCAAATAAGTGGTATACTGACTCCTAAAAACCCAACACATCATGAAGTGAAGTCGTGAAGAAGTTCACACACTGAAGGACCTAGCGGTGAAAACACCGAAGTAGCGGCTCCTCACTTTTCGTAAAAATCAGGGGTAACTATCAGCGAGGCATGGGATGATATGGAAAAGATACTTAAGGATATAACCACAGAATGGGAGAGACACAAACACCATGTCACCCTATTGGCTTATCGAGGAACAATCTGTGGAGAATTTCTATCTTGGTTTGAGCACGCTGAATCAATGCATATTGGATAAACTTTGTCTAAACTCACCAGATCAAGGTATCTTCATCAACATCCCTAGTTACGAGGCCATGCACTTGCTACAAGAAATACAAGAGAGGTATTGTAACAAGAATCAGTTCTTAAAAGAAAAAAGGAATTGGAAAAGAAAAGAAGAAGAGAAAGTGAAGAAGGGAGCACATGAAGAGAAAGACTATGGTGCAATTGTTGCACCAAAGGACCTCTGATTCTTCACCATAATTGTCGAGCTAACCGACAATAAACTCACCGCTGTGTGGGAGGCAACCCACAATACCAAATTTTTAATTATCGAGTCTTTAGTTTAATTATGTTTTGAGTCATATATAGCATTTTATTTCAATTTTTTGTTGAGCTAACAATTGAGATAGGAAAAACGAAGAAAGTGAAAAGAAACCATAAGTGAAGAGACGAACATGACAGAAGTAAGCTGATATTGGACAACATCAAGAACAGTACGAACCATAACATGCATAGAAGGATTTACAGATGAAAGTGCGATCACACACGCGACCAGGCTCCATCGCGCGCCCCACGCGTGATCAAAAGCGCGTTCAGATTTTCGTCGCACATAATTTAGAGAGAACCGCGTCTAATAGCGCGTCGCAAGGCAAGCGCACGCCCCACGTGCGATCTAGCCTCACACTCACTATGATCGCACACCAACTTTTTCTTGCAACACACGTCTCTCAGTTAGAAGGGCAATATGAGACATGCAGAAACCACATTCTACGGAATTTGGCTGTGCAATCTCTAACTTCACCTTTCTTACCATACTTATATTTTCCTTATGATTAAGTTCTATTGATACATGAGTTTTTTCCATTGCGGTTTTATTTATTATAGGAGAGTTATGCAACTTAATGAAAAATTTTAAAATCTAATTAAGAATTCTCCTATTTATAACTCTGATTACTCTTACAATCTACTATCTCTCAGACTTCCTAAGGTTATATCTTCTCTACTTCTCCTATTAATAAAAATTTCCTGAAAGAAAATTTTATTTTTCTAATTGTTCTTTGTAGAAGAACATGTCATATGGACGCTACTATACGATCAAACCAAAGATAGGAAGATCAACAATTTTGGAGAAACTTAGCATAGCACAACCGAGCTACAATCTGACAAAATTCACGACAAGAAAGTGCTATGAGAAGTACACCCGATTGTTGCACAGTGACTTTGTGGTTTGTGGTCAAGCAGGATTTTGTTGTCCCGGGAATTAACATGAAGAAGATCAATTTGAAGCAAGTTGCATTAAAGCCGGGGATCGTCAATGACAACTTAGTACGTGAGTTTTACACTCACTATGATCATAGGGAGCCATCAACTATCATCCGAATTTATGAAGTCTATGCCACTACACAAAGGATAAACAAACATTACAATATGAAAAAGGAATCCATGGAGATGTGGAGCGCCTACAAGAAAATAATAAAGGAGTTCACATTAGAGCACTTAGCTACAAGCACAAGGGCGTTTCAACTCAACCACCAAGGAAAGCTTGAAGCCGACTATGGATCACTTAAAGCTTGTCACAAAGAGCTTTATTTATTTGTAAGTTCGAGAATTCTACAACTGTCAATGTAGGAAAAGTTTCATGGGAACAAGTCAAGATTATGGTATGCATTAAACAATGAGACACTCCAAACATAAGAGAAATCATAATCAAATCTATCGAGGATCACACCATCAACGGTCCTCCACGCTTTATGTATTTTAGATAACTTATCACTGCACTCAGTATCAAAGAAGGATGTCCAGAACTTGATACATATATTCATCATCGAAATGCATATCCCATCAATCACATTGCGAGGCAAGTGGCAGAAACTACATTCCCCACTAACTAGAAATCAGCAATAGAAGCAATTGAAGAAACTCTATCACCTTTGTCGAAGAAACAGAAGACGGCATGCGAGCGATTGCAAGAGGTGAAAGAGTGGCTAGAAAAGAAGAATGCTGAGTTAGTGAATCAATTGGAAGAAATCAAAGAACACTTCGAGAACAACAACACTCTCTATTGGAGAGAGTTGAGAGAAATTGAAGAAAGTTCTACAAAAGAATCGATTCCCCAATAAACACTACTTGGACGAGTTGCAAAACAACAAGATCCCAACATAGAATCGATTCTCTCATAAAAAGAACTACGAGTACGGGCTTTGATTGGACGAGTTACAAAAAGAACAAGAATAGATGAAAGTCCTGCTTCGTTGGCCAAGACCTCAAACTCACTTAAGATACTCCAAACTCGTTCAAGATGAGTAGTGCATTGGAACAGAATATCACCGAGGAAGGTGAGAACAGACATAAGCACCTTATAAAGAGCGTCAAACTGCGAATCACCAAGGAAATCAATGAAACAACTAAAATCTCATTTTCCTTTAGGCCTGATTTGTCCTTATCGTCGTCGGATAATTGATGTTGCAGGTTTAGAACCTTGAATAATTCCCCCACCTTTGGCATGAAAGTGTTCATGTACATTTAGGAAAGCTCTATTTCCATCTTGGCCGCCTTCCTTTGGTCTTCTCCAGTTTTCCAGTTCGACCATATTTGTATTCGTAGGATCTTCAAGGCTAAACTGTCGAGGCTCGTTATCATGTCGCTCAACATACATTGATCACGAGGATCACAACTGAGAATGAGTTTCATTACATGATAGATAACAAGTAGATAAGTTATGCCATTCCAGGGTAGCCTTCCACCTTGCCATTTGATCTCCTCATCCTCTGTTTCAACAAAAATCAAAACCTTTGATCTTGTCGCGAATTTTTTGCCCATGAATAGTGACAGATTATCAATGGAGGGAGTCGTTTAGTATCAAAAATTGGAATTAGTGCAGCCTTATTTTTTCATGTATTGATTGAAAAATTTGAAATAGCTTTTCAGTGTGTGTACAGATTGAAAATTAAAGGATGGTGGTGATTATGTTCTTAGTGATAAGTTCGTTCTTTAGCATTATATATCTACTCGTTCTAGAGAGGCTGTATAATATAATTCATTCAACACAGAATTAGTACAAGTAGTACCAATTGTTTATTTATTAGTATAGTGTAAATAACAATCAAGTTAGGTATTTGTATAAATATTTAAGACCCAATAATCACGGAAGGTCAACTGAGCTACTGGATATTTAACAAGACAGTATAAGAGTTTATACTAAGATAATTTGTTTTGTCCTGTGACCTTGTAATTTAATTCATTGTGAAAAAGAGAAGAAATCATAAAAATTATAGTGCGTATGTTTATTGGTTCCCAAGTGTAGTGACCTTGTTTCTACAAAAAAAAAAAAGAAAAGAAAAGAAGTGTTGTGAACTTGTCCGCTTTATTCTCAACATATTCATATCTAATTTCTATGGATTCCTATTATTTTCAGAGGGTTCATTTGGTTACTCTTTTCAAATAAGTCCACCATTAGTAATGATGTGATTTGAACGAGACTCCCAATTTCGAAACTCGCGTTTGGATGTCAAAATATCCTAATAGAAGATAAATGCAACAAACTTCCTATATTAAAGAGTTATTTATCAAATACTCTTGAACTAACTTTTTTGCTCAAGTGCCCTCTAAATTGTCAATTTTGTGCAAAGTACCCTCGTAGACTTTGACAAAGATATTTTTGTCCAAATTCAAGAGTTCCTTCAAAGTGTCTTTCATATTTTTTCGGGAACTTTGCAATAATGGGATTTGCTGATGTAGTTTATATTAATACATTATTATTCAAGAAGTAAAAATATTATTGTGTGGCATTTTTATTTAGATTATACTTTTGGACATATAAAGTTATTAATATAAAATATTTGAGGCATTCTAGAGCATTGTATCTTTGTAATTTTGCAAAAAATCTTATTCTCATGTACATACTATGTCGGGTAAGTATATATAATATATATTGGTATCAGATGCAACATAATAATCAATCCTAACAAACTCAATAAACTTTAGTCACCTTAATCCCATGAGCATTATCAAACTTGACCACGTTAATCCTGTGGACCTTTCCGCACATGAACAAGAAAAATCATCGCCGCCCGCACACAAAATTCAATTGAATTGAATTGTCATTGTGCCTCTCATGTCTCCACTTTCTCTCTCTAGGTTTCTAATTAATTCATGTAATCTCACAATTTCCTCTTTCAATATTTATATAGTCTAATAATAATCAGCAATTTTGCTCTATTCTTTGATCATTAGCTTTTCCAAAATAGAATGAAAAGGTAAGAAACTCCTCGATTCGCAAATAATGTATGTTAATGTTAATGTTAATGTTCCTCTCCATTTTTTGTCTTAAAAAGGTGCAACCTTTAAATAATCTTGTACATGTCGGGTTTCAGGTTTTACCAATTGGGGGAAAAATGTGATTTTGGTAGGCAAATGTGTAATGTTTGAAGAAAACAAAAAAAGAAGATCTTTTGATCCAATTATTTTGTGAACAGTAATTTCATTAAATTGATTTTGGCATGGTTGGTTTGTTTGTTCCCTTTTCAGTTTTTTTGAGGTTGATTTGCAATGGTGTTTCCTTTTATTAGCTTGTTGTTGTTACTAACTTGTCAAAATGGTCTGCATTGCTCTTCTTTTTTTTTTTTTGATATTTTAGAAAGTATTCTACTGTTGTGTAGTAGCATTAGCACAAATGGAAAATGCTGCTTGATGAAATTCTTTGTAAGCTTAAAACAGGGCACATACTGGTATACATGATCTAGAGTTGACTTGTATTCAGCTTTATAAATCACGATTTTCAGCTGATCATCGTATGCCTTAAATGGACTCTAGTTATTTTTCTTCTGGCATAAGCTACTTCTGCCTGTTTGGTTTATCGTTCTTTATAGATTGTGCGTCGAACAATCAAAAACTAGAGATTCTAATAATCGTAGGTTGCATATGTAGAAGAATGAGTAAACAGTTAACCCTTTTGTAGGATGGATGTCAACTAGCATTTATTTTCATCTTATTCGATCAGGTGAAGGAGCTAGAGTTCTATTTTCATCAGTTCAAGATATGGCTACTTTTTGGATGTATGGACTAATGATACTATTAGTTACACCTCTTTTTTTTGTTCTTTTTCTATTGTTGAGATATCTTGGGTAGAGCATAAGTTTCGGGTAAATTTAGTAGTACCACTAATTCCCATGATTTTTGAAGTTTCACCTTTATTTATCACTCAGGCATGGAGCTTTATGATCTCTTGAAAAGATCATGGTGCAGTGCCTAGCCGGAGTCAAGGATCTTCTGTTGGCTGCTGTAAATTGCTGCGACTCGGAGATATACAAGCAACCCTGGAGCCTGGAAAATCCTGAAGCACTAGCGAGGGAGACAGTGTGTATGTTATCTTATAGTTTGAAATTTCAGCTTCCTCTGCGTAGAATTGTTAATAGTGTTGTTGTGTTTTTCTTCTTTGTATGTTAGATTTTGTTCATTCTGAAGCCTCAAGTTTCAAACATTATTTTTCTTCATATTTAGTGTTATCTGATACAGTGATACATCAAAATGAATGAGTAACGCTGTTGTGTTGTTCATTTGAATTTCGCTGAGAAATTGCAGTAGAATTGTCACTGATTGGATCTGTACTGGTTGCCATATACTGCCCCGTGAGAGAAAAAAATAGAAATTCAATATTGTGCTGCCCGCAGAAACTGGAAGAACTGTATTCTTACTTGTTCCTGCAATTTTTAAATTTTCCGATAGTTGGACTTATTTTTAACCAACAATTAGTATTTAAGATACTATCTATGTACAATATGTTGAAATCAACTTTACGCCTGAGAGCGAAAGTAAATCTTTCTGCGTAATATAACAACAATGATTTGTTTAGTGGATTGCATAATAGAGCATTCCTGAAGTTACTTTCCTTCTTTTCATTATCAGAGTTCCTGCAGTTTGTATCACTTGGTTTGTTACATCTCCCACTCAAGCTATGTAGTTATACGCTAATGAGCTTTCTGCTTTTTGGTCTCTTCGAGCTGTGGTACAGTCAGTGTTAGCGAAGTAGAAGCCTTGTATGAGTTGTTTAAAAAGATCAGCAGTGCTGTGATCGACGATGGGTTGATTAACAAGGTAACAGCTGCTACTTGTCTGCGCGTTGATTAGTGTGTGATGCTCTACTTAGGATTGTTCAAACCTGAATTGCCAATTCTGATAAGAATTCTTTCTTATACAGCAACATGTCATTGTGTTGGTTCATTTACTGCATCTTGATTTTTAATTCTTTGTGTTTCTTTCCAGGAAGAGTTCCAGCTTGCACTATTTAAGACAATCAAAAAACAAAGCCTGTTTGCCGACAGGGTTAGTTTTTCATGTACCACATACTGCTGATATATGCATTATTGATGTAAATCGCTCTTAGGATCACAGTCATAGTGAATTCTAATTCACCTATGTGAAAACACGTTTGAGTGTCTTAGTCCAGTGCAATTCTATTGCATGTTTCTTGTTGTTTATAGTTAGAATTATTGCCATCTTTATGTTGGTCTTTTTTGTCTTAATATCGTTGATTTCTTGTATTGTATATTTTTAGTATTGTGGGCATCGTTGTTATCCTTATCATCACCATTTTGCCGTGAATTAGTCCTTACAGTTTTTTATGTCCTGAAGGTATTTGACTTGTTTGATACAAAGCACAATGGATTATTAGACTTTGAGGAGTTTGCGCGTGCTCTTTCAGTCTTTCACCCAAATGCTCCAGTTGATGACAAGATTGATTGTAAGTACCAGTGGTTTCATTTTGAGCTTCTCTGTTTGTCTCATTTACTTCACCAAGATATTGTCTCTTGAACAATCTGCACAAAATATCAAAGCATAAGAGACAATAAACTGTAAAACCTGGTCTTCTTAAAATTTCCATATTCTGGTCACCATAGTTGTTATTCGTATGTACCACTTTCCATATAAGCTTTATATCTCGCGAATAGTTACTGATTATTTCTTTCATATGGTAAATTTTTATAAATAATTGTGCTCAATTTTCATATCCTTCAAGCTGGTGATCCCTATTTATCTTTTCCTTCAGTTTCATTCCAGTTATATGATCTCAAGCGACAAGGTTTCATCGAAAGACAGGAGGTATATTTCCCTTTATATGTTATGCGCTGTAGTAGATAAACATTAAGTTGGAAATGTGCTTTCTTTATATACTGTAAGGAAGTGTTAGGAGAAAATTGCTTGCTTTTGTATCATAGGTTGGTAAGTGATTTTTAATGATTCCAAACTTGTTACACCAACCTCAAGTTGCTGAGTTGCTTTAACAATATAAGAAGAATACAGATTTGTTTGGTTTAGAAGTTATCTGCTATGCTGGTCTAGCTATTCTTTCGATGCTGTTAGTGATTTATGGAGGTGTTATACAGTAGGAACTTATGGGTAATCTTCCTTATCTCTTGCTCCACTGTGATACATGAAAACGTCACATGGCCTAAAAAATTTGTTTACTAATATCTATTATGTGCACACACACACGTGTATGAATATTTTGTGTATAATAGAGACTCACATTTATAATACCTCTAATGACCCTGGAATCTCTATGACTAGTAGTTTTTTGAGGTGCAAATGTTGTTCTTAGTGATAATCAATCAATCATTTCAAATCTATTTTTTTTTGAATTGTGTGCTTTCATTTGTTATCATAGGTAAAGCAGATGGTAGTGGCAACACTAGCTGAATCTGGAATGAATCTGGCGGATGATGTCATAGAGAGTATTATTGACAAGGTGACGTACAAGCTTATTCGTGCTTTTCACATTATTAGTGGCATAGTTTCTGGACTTTTGAACTCTTCCAGCTCTGTTCATGTTTATGATTGTGACGGTTGGACCTGAAATGCAACATTTGCAGCATAATTAACATGTGACAGTGATTGAATTTTGTTGTGAAGTTACAGCTAATCGCTCTATGTTGTCTTATAAAGGTTTTCACCATTTTTCTGTTATGCCTTTATTAGCGCGATTTAATGGTGAAAAACCAGAATTTCTGACATCAAGTATACAATCAGCACTATTTAATCTGGTAAGCGAGATAGGAACACTAATGGGTCGATGAACCCCTGCAACTAGGTAAAGTTACAGTTTCTGGGTGACTGGAACTATTCAAATCAATGCCATTTGAACGGACATCGATGATAAGAAAAAGGTTTCTGCTCAAGTTAGAAATGAGAGTCAAATGTACTGGAGATTGAGTTGAACGAGTACCTGAGACAACGAAGGAGATGAAGGGATGGGAAAGAAAAAGGACGTCTGGTACTAAGTTCAAAGAAGTGAGAACATATGACGAGGTCTAACTTACCTTGTATGTGCGCTTCATGAGAAAAACTAGGATCTCTAGAATTTGGTTTCAGAATGAGGCGCCAATGCTAATTATAAACAATTTACATCGTCGATGTACTTTATTTAGCTAAAAGTCTGTAGGTTTAGTCCTGAGTGTTTGTTTTCTACTCTCTGAAAATAATATTTGTTAACATACCACCACTTGGTTTCAGACATTTGAGGAAGCAGATACAAAACATGACGGGAAGATTGACAAAGAAGAGTGGAAGAGCCTTGTGATGCGACATCCATCCCTGTTAAAGAATATGACTCTTCAATACCTCAAGTAAGCTCACCATCCTTTGTTAATGGGATGTTCTAGATGCCGTGAATGTCTCAGAAACGTATTCTTATTGTTTCGACGAAAATTAATAAAGCTAAATCTAATTATTTGTGCTGAGCAGAGACATTACCACTACATTCCCCAGCTTTATATTTCATTCGCAAGTTGATGATACCTAACTCCAGATCACCTCTTGTCGCAAAGCCTTCATGTTGTGTGGCTTTCCAAATCCAGACAGCAGATCGGTTCGGTGTACTGTTTCTACATAAGTGATGGCTCTTAGTCCAACTGAATGCAGAGATAAATGCTTTCGTTCGTTAAAAGGGCGACCACTTGCTGGTGTTATGCTTCCTTCTTTAAAGTCAAGAAAACATTTGATTTCTCATGATAGATTATGAGTTTGAACCTTATTTGTGGTATTTGATGTGTTATGCGTTTGGTTGAAATGGAAATGAGGGCCTGTGATTTGTCATTTTTCAAGAAATTGTAGATTTTACCCATCAGGGGAATTGGTATCTGTTAATAGCTAATGATTCTCCTCTCAAGAACAAACAGCATCAATTCTTGATTTGATTCTTTATTTATTAAAAGCTTGTTGGTCGTTACTATAGTCGACCTAATATCAATTTTGGTCATCAAAGAAATTCATTAGAGTAATGATTGCAATGAACCAGCATTAAAATGCTTCGTATCATACAGATGTATCACCGTGGTATATTCTTGTAGGGATTTTGTACCTGATTTCTTTCAAAGTATTATCGAAAATTTAAAACACAACAAGCTGATAAAGATTGTTCTCCTCAACATACGCGGAAGCTGACTATATTCTGATATAATCACATACAACATTGCTGATAGTCTGATTAATGATATGACATACTATGTACTATTTTGTTAATGTCAACATCAAGTGAATATATTACTCATCGAGTCAACAGTCAACATATATGGTATTGGTAGGCTTGCTTATACAGAATTCTTGACTGTGCTGGTAATTTCTAAGGAATTTCACATTTATATTGTGCAAGATAGGACTTGATCGACTCAAAAAAATTATATTTGTTGTATATACATATAAAAATGGAACATCAATGAGCTGTTTCGTGTGACATCTTTTTCACAAGTAAAAAATATAACTGAAAAAGTCGCCTGATCTATTTGTTTAAAATGGTTGTTCATGCTACTCTTTCTATCAGCTTACCATTCCTTAAGCTTAAAATAACTGTTATTTATTTACGTGGCTACATTTTTCTTCTCCGTTTCGTGGCCTCAACTACCAAGAGTCTTTCTTTTTCCATTTTCTCAGGAATCATACAACAGTTACGTAAAGATTTCAACTTGAATGTGCTAGAATTGTTGAAAAAATATCATGCAATTAACTGATTATGCACTTTTTTTTGTGATTATGCAGTTTGTTTGTCCTAAGTTTGGATGATCTTTTGTCCGAAGATATATAAGTTAAAGGGTGATGGGTGCAAAAGTGTCTAGAGATGGGAATTCCCGTATTATATCGTTTCACCAAGGATCTCAATCTCCTTCTCCCAATCACTCTCATGCTGAAACAAGCTACAATTCTGAGAGAACGAGCGAGCTACACAGAAAATATAACAATATCGGTGACAACTACGACTCTCTCGACCAGGTAGTTAATTAGTTTCTTCTGTTCTCTTCAATTTGTTGAGTATTCGTATCGCAAAAAAACAATAAAAAGAAAATCTGTTTCTTGACTCCGGTCATTGACCTTTATCCATAATGATTTTCAGGTGCAACGAGCGCTTGCTGAATCTGGTCTAGAGTCTTCTAATCTCATAGTTGGAATCGACTTCACAAAAAGTAATGAATGGACGGGAAAAGAATCCTTCAATGGTAGGAGCCTGCATCATACAGGCGAAGGCTTGAATCCTTATGAACACGCGATTTCCATCATTGGAAGGACGCTTTCTGCGTTTGACGAAGATAATTTAATCCCTTGCTTTGGATTTGGTGACGGTATGTAAAAATTAGTATTCTTCTTTGATATAATTTAAGGACTTTGTTGATAAAGTTTGACGGCACTGAATCGTATTTGCAGTAAGTACGCATGATACAGACGTGTTCAGCTTTTATCCAGACAACAGGCCTTGCAATGGTTTTGAGGAGGCACTGGCTCGTTACAGAGAGATCGTTCCTCACGTTCGATTATCAGGTGATCGATCATCAATTAACTTGTTTATGGGTTATTTCTTACAATTGGCGATTTTATTTACCTTTTTATTGTATAGGACCAACATCGTTTGCACCAATCATCGAAACCGCTATTTCCATAGTCGATCAGAGTGATGGGCAGTATCATGTCCTGGTGATAATAGCTGATGGACAGGTAGTTTTATATATATGCCCGCCTGTTTGTGTGTCTCCTCGATAATTTTTGGTTATGTGGAAGCCGTTAAACACCCTTGTCTAAATTTCATTTGCTATGGAAGGTGACAAGGAGCATTGACACGAGTCCTGGACGGTTCAGTCCTCAAGAGCAAAGCACAATTTATGCAATTGTCAAAGCAAGGTTATCTACATATATATATATATACATATATATATACCTGCACAACCTTTCTCCTCTGTTGATAAACACTTTTCTGTTCAACTATATAGATTTGTTTCTTGTATACAGTGAATATCCACTGTCCATAATTGTGGTTGGAGTCGGAGACGGGCCGTGGGACATGATGCATAAGTTTGATGACAACATTCCAGCCAGAGCTTTTGACAATATCCAGGTTATAAGAACTATAATGAAATGTGATTAGCTTAATTCAGGTTTCATGCTTGATTATTGGAGTTGACATTTACTGATATTGTAGTTGCTGGTGGAAATGTGCAGTTTGTTAATTTTACAGAGATAATGTCAAGAAATGTACCTATGTCACAAAAGGAAGCAAGTTTTGCACTGGCTTCACTAATGGAAATCCCTATGCAGTACAGGGCTACACTTGAACTCCACCTCTTGGGGTAATTTCTTTTTTCATTCCTAGTAGATTGGAAAAATAATTGTGCATGGATGGTTAGCTTATTCTGTGCAACTATTAAAAAATAGGATGAAAAGCTAAACACCCTTCGACCTATAGGCATGTTTACAAGTTACCCCTAGCGATTTTTTCCTTACAGGCTTGTCAGCTTGTTTTTGCTGGAATTTGAACCGGAAACATGAGCTTTATCTCGATTTAACCTCAATACATTTTTATTATTAATTTTTTTGCCTGCAGCAATACAGGGAGAGGAGATACTCGAAGGATTCCAGTGCCTCCTCCATTAACAGAGAGATCATCATCAACTCTACAATCGTATATTTCCCGTTCAAGCAGCTGTAGCCAAATCTTCGCAACCTCATCACGGCTACCTTCTCCACCTCCATCTGAAGCTTCTTCACATGGCAGGGTATGTAATCCACAATGCTATTTGTATCGTAACGTTAAGTGCTTGAGTTTGTCTCTTATGGTTTTGGGGGACAATAATCCTCTTTCTTTTTTATGGCTACGCAGAATTGCCCTGTATGTTTTTGGAACAAACGAGATCTTGCACTCGGATGTGGTCATCTGGTAATCATACAAAACAACACCCATCTACTCAAATCATGATATGTTATTTTTAAATGATGTGGGCAAAGTTAATTATCATATATGGTTATTCTCCCATTTTATGTGTAATCATGCAGTTCTTTTTCTCAAAGAGTAATGTGTTCTGTATTTGTGTGCAGACATGTCATGATTGTGGCGAAGAACTCAGCTCGTGTCCTATTTGCCGGCAGGAAATAACCACGACGATAAGGCTTTACGACTAAACTTAATTGCTCAAAAATTTCAATTGTATTGAGACAGAGTTGCTCGGCTTATATCATGTGTGTGTAAATTTGTGTATTCGTACTAAGCGGTTTCATTGTGTCAACAGCTATGTTAACGACTGCTTTTTTTTGTTCTTTCAGATGAGTGATTTTGTATACACCAAGTATATTATCTGTTTTATCATTTTATTTTTCATCATCTTCATGAAGTTGGATACACAAGGCCCGTGTTGGCGTGCTCGATCCCCAAAGTTACGATTCTATGTATTTCCCTCGTTTAGGTAACGTTTGATTGTATTAACCCAAGCAAAGATAAATATGGTTCTGGAACAACATGTCCTATAAGAAAGAAACACTGGCATCTTCCTCTCATGAGTTAGATGAATCATACTGAACTGATATATTTCAAGTTCAATGCATGTATCTTATCATTAAGACAAATAATTCGGGCCACCACAAGAAGTTAACTGAGTATTGATATATATCTCTTTACTCTTCACAAGTGTTCAAAGCTACAAATTGCATGTAAATGGGAACACACAAAGGCATAGAGATTCCAAAGATACCAGCAAAGTGGACTGACTTGACTTTATCAAGTGGTAGACAATTAGTTTTTTTAAGTCAAAAAAAGCAGGAAAAGTCGAAATCTCATCAATCCAACTTCACAAAAGCTCAGTCCTTTGTCATCTATAAATTGGCTGCTGGATAATGGACTCTCATCTCACACTTGCATTGCATCGACTAAATTAAGCTAAAAACAGATTATTGAAATGTTTATCGTGAAGAGAACTTTCATTATCACTTTGGCATGGCTACTACTAATAGCATGCATCAGTTGCTCGTTTGCTTTAAGGATTCCAAAACCGTCTGAAGTCGTGCATCCCGAAGGTGAAATAGTTCATTTCATGCTCGATATTATGTATGTTATATTTATCCTGAAAACGTTAATGCAAGTCATGTAAATGCATGAGTTTGAATTCTGTTAACTAACGAATTGCTGCGCAAAATTTGATTTTGAAGGGTGTCGTTGCTGCTTGTTTGATTACACGAAGCAGCTCATCACTTGCGCAAGAGTGTGCTGTGGGCCGAACTGCTGCTAGACCAGTACCTCTGCTAATAAGACACAACAATAATGTGCTACTGCACTATTTATGTAGCTTTTCGAGGAAATTTAAATTGTGGAAAGTTTCGTTTTGATTCCTCCACTGATGTACCTGTATGTATTTTCTTCTCGATATGAATAAATTGTTTGCAATGTCCATTATAAGTTATAACTATAATGTTTCATCTCAAAGTTCAATTATAACTCAGTTTGATGCCATGAAGCTAAGCATGCATTGGTACGTATTTGGTACCATCGCAAGACGCCTTATCACAAATATACAGTTAAATGGTTCTTGTAATTGGATTGTACTTCTGAGGAATATCTGACTTGTGATATCCAAATTGATGTGAAAATCGTTAAAATTGATGGATACGAACATTCCAATTAATTAATGGAGAATTAGATAACATTTTTTTATTAGCATTACAAGTTATATCCTATCAAAACTAATTACAAAAGGCTAGCTTGTTTGTTTCCTTCTTTTCTCACCCCGATTTGAGATGGAATCAATACAATGTGTTTGCTCAATTTCGAATTAATAAAAGGACAAATTATTATTTGTGCCCTGTATGTTTCAATTTTTTATGAAAATGCCCGTTATCTTTCGAATTATTGAAAATGCCCTGTAACTATGCATTTTTTTTTTGTAGAAACTGCCCTTTGCATGCTACATGTGAATTTCGGACGACGTGGCATCCACCGTGGCTGCCACATGTAATATATTTTGTCTACGTGACTGCCACATGTAATATACTTAAAATATAAATATATTTATATCCATAATATATATATATATATAAATATATAAAAAAATATATCTTTATATATTAAAATATATCAAATATATATATAAATATATAAAAAAGGACAAAAAAATATAAATATCATTTTTAATTATTGAAATTAAAACCAAATTTTTTTTTACTGAAGTTAAAAAAAAAAAAAAACCAAAAAAAGATAGATTCCACCCCCCACCCGTCACCCCCCTCCCCCCCCTGCCACCGCTGCAACTCGCCGCCACCCGCTGCAACCGGCGAGTTGCAGCGGGGGGGGGGGGGGGGGGTGACGGGGTGTGGTTTTTTATTTTTTTTTATTTTTTATTTTAGTAAAAAAAAGTTTTTTTTAAAAATTTCAGTAATTTTTGTTTTTTTAATTTCAGTAATAAAAAATTATATTTATGATTTTTTACCTTTTTTTTATATACTTATATATATTTGATATATTTTAATACATAAAGATATACTTTTTTATATATTTATATATATTATGGATATAAATGATATTTATGATTTTTTTCCTTTTTTTATATATTTATATATATATTTGATATATTTTAATATATTAAGATATATTTTTTTATATATTTATATATATTCTGGATATAAATATATTTATATTTTAAGTATATTACATGTGGCAGCCACATATATAGATAAAATATATTACACGTGGCAGCCACGGTGGATGCCACGTCGTCCGAAATTCACATGTGGCATGCAAATGACAGTTTCTACAAAAAATGGCATAGTTACATGGCATTTTCAATAATTCGAAATATAACGGACATTTTCATAAAAATTTGAAACATACATGGCACAAATAATAATTCGTCCTTAATAAAATACTTTCTGACTCGTTCTTTAAAATTGTTAATATGATTAATAATGCATGATACAATTTTATAAGTTCTTAAAATATGCATACATACCTATACACATATCTTTTTGAAAGTGTTCAATTAGCTAACTTTCAACTACAAATTGCATTTAAAAGGAATAGAAAAAGGCATCGAGATCCCTAAAGATTACATCAAAGTGTTCATTGACTTGACTTTATGAAATGGTAGACTTATTTGTCCAAGTCAACGAAAGCAGGCAAATCGAAATCTCATCAACTCCACTTCACACAACCTCATAAGTCCTTTCTCTCCTATAAATTGGCTGCAAGAGAAAGGACACTCACCTCACATTTGATAACTAAATAAGGCAAAACAGATCATAGAAATGTTAACGAGAAAAACTTTGCTAATCACTTTGACATGGCTACTAATAATTGCATCAATCACTTGCTCATTTGCAAGACTAAAACCGACTGTATCCCCCACTCCTGATGATGGTAAGTAGCTCTCATTTCATGCTTTAAAGTGTGTTTAACACCATATAATTCGAAAGATCATGCTCGATCAATATAAGTGTGTTAATTTGATTTTGAAGCGCAAGTGTGTCAATGCTGCTCCAATTCTTCGACGCCGCTTGTCGGTCGCACAAGGTTGTGCTTTTATCCGAACTGCTGCTAGACCAGTTCGTACGTCTCTCGACAGCGTAACAAAAGACATATTCATGTGATTCTAATGTATGAATTGCCTTATTTAGATATTTGATATTTATCATTCATGCAGTTCATGAATAATAAATTAAGCTTATAATCCAACAATTTACTTTTTGGTATCGTCTCAATTTGCATCGAGATCGATCAAAGCAATGTGTCTCGTGTATCAATAATATTCTGTAATGAAAATATATCTGGTGGCTTGTTTTACTTCCGATCCTTTCATAAACTCATTAATTAATCAGTGGCGAATTAAGTATTGGGGGTTGAATTTTTTTTTTTTTAAAAGAACAATAAGCATTCTCAATCGATTTTTTGAGACTTCCAAAGAGGATAAATGATCAAAAAAATCAGTGTTTTTTTAGCTTAACAAAGACCTCTTTAATAATAAATTGACCATGATAGTATCGCACTATCGATGACCAAGGGACCTTTTTTTTTTTTTTTTTTTTTGCATATAGCAAATAATATCAAACATGGTTTTATTAAAAAAAAAACAAAAAAAACTATGCTATAACTTTATTATATTTATTTGAATTTGAATAAAAAAAAGTCTATACTATACTTATGTTTTTATAGATCTATATATATATATCTAAAGAAGTTCTTAAAAAATGACAAAAAAATGCATCTAACTAAATTTAAACAACATTAATTTTGTATGTATCAAATAAAGTTATAAAAAATTAAGCTCTGTGACTTTATTTCATGAAAACTAGTTAAATGTTACAGATTCTTTTGCTAATTTTAACATCAAAAAGACATTTTTGCTAATTAAATAATATATTAGGTCGTTTGAGAGTTTAAAATAATATATGGAGAATTTTGTAATTTCACAGTTTCAATTCTATGAAAATCAGTGGCTCCCTTTTATTGTTTGTGTAATTGCTGTTTAAGGCTTGTACTTCATATATATTATACTTGAACCTAAAATATTATATTAACTGCCCTTCCAAGCCAACACACACAGATACGCCCCTGCCATTAATAAAGTTAATTATATTAATACAGTACTATATAGAAATTAAACATAGCTATATAATACATCATAAACACATTTTTATAAAACAGATATTGCAAATATTTTAATTAATTTACAAAAAATATTTACATCATTTTGGAATACGATGTCAATTTGCACAAATAGCTATTATTATTCATTTAATAATAATTTATTTACACGAAATAAGTTGGTGTCCTACATGCAAAAAGTAACCCAACAAGTGAAATTAATAAAATTAATTATTTATGTTGCACCGAATTTATTCTTGTGAATAAGGGATAAATCCTGTTAATTAAAATCTCTGAACTATAAGGGATGTCGCAAAGTGCTCCCAAATTATGACAAAGTGAAAACTCTTCCCAACTTATTTAAATTTGTGCATACTCTAATTTGAAGCCAGATCTAACGATTGAATTATGTAGAAACGCATTCAAATTGCACAATTGGTTAACGATCTAGTTGGTACAAATTTACTTAGTTTGTCAATGTTCCGCGGCAGAATTGTAATAGAAAATCTTAGACACTGATTTGGACTCTAACTGAATTCGAAATGAGACAAAAAGAAAGAAAATATAAATTAAGCCTTCTGTAACTACTATATGCAAATAAATTTAGAGGGTATGGGGTTAATCAGATTAACTTAATTTCGATATGATATAGATAGTCAATATGATAACGTTAATAATAATAAAAAAGTGATTTATCCAGCAGTAATTAATTTGGATCATATCCATTAATTCATGCAATCTTCACATTTCATAGTGAATAATGTGTACCCCTTACTGAGCCTAAAAGTCATATTTTCTTCGAAATTTCTTATATTTGAGGGAAATGCTTACTATAATGCATTTACAAAAATTGCCAGTTAATTGTAACTTCTTATTAATTAGGAATCTTGCAATGATACCAATAAACGTGCATATATATATATATATATATATATATTCTTCGTTCATGAATGGCATCAAAAGGAAGTTATGGAACTTTGACTTAAAGTTTAAATCTTGTTCAACAAAAAGAGGAAAACATATAATTTATTCAGATCCAAAGGAAAATACAGGTTGACAAAGACATCAGTGGAGGAATCAAAAAGAAACTTTCCACAATTTAAAGTTGCTCGAAAAGCTACATAAATAGTTCAGTAGCTAGCACATTGTTGTAGCTTATTGGCAGGAGGTGATCTAGCAGCAGTTCGGCGCACAGCACACGCTTGCGCAGGTGATGAGCGGCTTCGTGTAATCAAAGAAGCAGCAACGACACCCTTCAAAATCAAATTCACAAATTTCATATTAATGTTGCGCGATATGCGATGATAGAATATCACGAGTATGAAAAAACAATAAAATAGACATAGATTGTTAATCCAGTTCGTCAAAAGAACTACGTTTGGAGGCACCGTAAAACCAGTACCTTCACTATATTTTTGGTGAGTCAATTTTACTAATAACAAATTAAAATTACTCTAGTTGAATAGCGGTTCAGTGGGGCGTGGTGTACGTAAGGTACTTCAAGCTCCATAACCCACAGTTAATAGTTGAGCATGCATTGTCCAACTCAGGCATTTACATGACATGCATTAACATTTATATGAATTTTACATATTTAGAGCACATATAAAATGAACTATTTCACCTTGGGGATTCACAACTTCAGACGATGATGGTACTGGTATTGTTTTGCAACTGATGCATGCTACTATTAAAAGCCATGTCAAAGTGATAAGTAAAGCTTTCTTCATGTTCAACATTTCTATCTTTTTCACTAAATTATTATTTAGCAAATGCAAGTGTGAGATGAGTACCTTATCTCAGATTGCAGCTAATTTATAGACGAGATTCGATTTTTGCCCTGCTTTTTTAGACTTAAACAAATAAGACTAGCTACCACTTCACCAAGTCAAGTTGATCACTCCACTATACTGAAATCTTTGGAATCTCGATGCCTTTGTCTCTCTCATTTAATTACAATTTGTAGTTCAAAAATGAGGTAAATTTGGACACTTGTGAAGACCAGATAGATATCCATCCTCTGGTGGCCTGGATATTACTTGTCTTGGATGACAAGTTGTGTTAATGCATATATATATATATATATATATAAGGGCAAAATATTTTTTTTGCCCTTTATTTTATGCCAACTTCAGGTTTTGCCCTTTAACTTTTCGGACTTAGAAAATGCCCGTTAACTCCTTACTTTTTTATACAAAATGCCCGGCGGGCTCAAAAGATGCCATTGGGCTGGTTTTTGCTGACGTGGCGTCTGACTAGGACGCCACACAGACGCCACGTGGAGCCACATTAGAAAAAAAATTAATAATATCCAAAAAAAATTAATTATATTATTATAAAAACCTAATATATAATTTAATTTAAAAAATTCAATTATAACTAATAATTTTAAAAAAAAAACCAGAAAAAAAACCCAATTATATCTGACATCTTCATCAACAGCCTCCCCCCCCCTCTTTCACCACCGTTACTAAAGCCCCCTGCTGCTAACCCCCACCCCTTCACCACCGCTGCTAACCCCCACCATCACCGTTGCTAAGAGTTTTTCGCCGCCGTTGAGTACAAGCTTTTGGCCGGTGCGGCGGCGTACGACCTGATTGAAGCGTGGAGGCGACGCCGGTTCTACTGCTCTTATTTGCTCTCAATCTCTTTCATCAATAGCTCAGTTTTGTGTAAATTCCCTTTTTAGGACCTTGAAATCGGGAATTGAAGCTCAATTTTCGGTTGTAATGGTTGAGGTATGGTGGACCCTACTAGGCGCCGCCGTGCCGGTGTTCGTCGCCGGTCAAGCTTTCAGAATCAAGGCGAAAACCGCCGAGGAGCAGAGGATCAAGAGCGCGCGCAGTAGAGAAAAGAGCGCCAACGATATATTCGTGTGCGAGCGGGTTTGCACGTCGAACCGAATGTTGAAGAAGGTGGGAGCGTTCTCGAAGGATCCCATTCCGGGCACGTGCATCACGGTGTGCGGTGTGTCGGAGCTCGATGCGTGTGCGGACGCGTGTGCCAGGACGGTGTGTGTTAACCAGCATCAGGTGCCTTATTGGAACGGCGTTTGTTTTCGTAGGTGCCAGAGCGAATGTCTTAAGTTGTCGGGGTCGAGATCGTAGTGATTACGTTGATTTTGTTGTGTTTGTGTTGAATTGAGCTTAATGAGTATGTAACTGATTTGTATTTCGAAGTGAAATTGGTAATTTTGTTCATCGAAGTATTCGTTCAATTGCAACGGGAAGGGGGTGGGTGGGGGGGGGGGGGGTCCGAAATTCAATATATAATAAAATTAGATATAATTTTGAATTAAAAAGAGAAATTTTAATAAAATGTATATATATACACAATTTTTTCTATATCTACAAATTTATAATAGTTATAAAAATTATAATAAACACACACATATATTTTCTTTTATCTTTTCCAATTCCTTTTTATATTTTTAATAACAATTTATAAAAACTTTTTAAATTATAAAAAACAAAAAAAAACAAAAAACATATAAACCAAACAATACTATTCATCATCTTCCCCAACCGCACCGCCACCAGCCCCCTCCCGCCGCCTCCCACCACCATACTTCCAATTTTGGACCCCCCCACCCCCTTCCCGTTGCAATTGAACGAATACTTCGATGAACAAAATTACCAATTTCACTTCGAAATACGAATCAGTTACATACTCATTAAGCTCAATTAAACACAAACACAACAAAATCAACGTAATCACTACGATCTCGACCCCGACAACTTAAGACATTCGCTCTGGCACCTACGAAGACAAACGTCGTTCCAATAAGGCACTTGATGCTGGTTAACACACACCGTCCTGGCACACGCGTCCGCACACGCATCGAGCTCCGACACACCGCACACCGTGACGCACGTGCCCGGAATGGGATCCTTCGAGAACGCCCCCACCTTCTTCAACATTCGGTTCGACGTGCAAACCCGCTCGCACACGAATATATCGTCGGCGCTCTTTTCTCTACTGCGCGCGCTCTTGATCCTCTGCTCCTCGGCGTTTTTCGCCTTGATTCTGAAAGCTTGACCGGCGACGAACACCGGCACGGCGGCGCCTAGTAGGGTCGACCATACCTCAACCATTACAACCGAAAATTGAGCTTCAATTCTCGATTTCAAGGTCCTAAAAAGGGATTTTACACAAAACTGAGCTATTGATGAAAGAGATTGAGAGCAAATAAGAGCAGTAGAACCGGCGCCGCCTCCACGCTTCAATCAGGTCGTACGCCGCCGCACCGGCCAAAAGCTTGTACTCAACGGCGGCGAAAAACTCTTAGCAACGGTGATGGTGGGGGTTAGCAGCGGTGGTGAAGGGGTGGGGGTTAGCAGCAGAGGGCTTTAGCAATGGTGGTGAAAGAGGGGGGGGGGGGAGGCTGTTGATGAAGATGACATATATAATTGGGTATTTTTTTCTGTTTTTTTTTTTTAAATTATTAGTTATAATTGAATTTTTTAAATTAAATTATATATTAGGTTTTTATAATAATATAATTAATTTTTTTTGGATATTATTAATTTTTTTCTAGTGTGGCTCCACGTGGCGTCTGTGTGGCGTCCCAGTCAGACGCCACGTCAGCAAAAACCAGCCCAATGGCATCTTTTGAGCCCGCCAGACATTTTTTATAAAAAAGTAAGGAGGTAACGGGAATTTTCTAAGCCCGAAAAGTTAAAGGGCAAAACCTGAAGTTGGCATAAAATAAAGGGCAAAAAAATATTTTGCCCTATATATAAACTTGTATGTTTTTAGTTTAGTATGATATTTCATATTTCCAAATCTTAGGCGAAGATGCCGATGCTTATTTCTTTTTAATACAAGTTGTTCTGTATCCATATATGCATCTTTGCTTGTGTCAATAATACTTTACACTATATTAACGTATTATTAAAAAGTAAAAAACCCCTAGAGCTCGTTTGCTTGCCATTGCAATGTATAAGATTCAATTTATAAGGTAATACCATAACCCCTACTCCCAATTAATACTACGTTTGGTTCCTTAAAATTCATCCTTAATATTTTCTTTAAAATTTGTACTATCATGTTTGGTTACCTTCCTTTGGTTCTGTTTTTCAAGACATTACCTAATTTACCCTTAAAAATCTCACACCAAGCTATTGAATGGGTTTTTTTCAAAAATGGTCCTTTATTGTGGCCTCATTACAAAAATAGTCCTTTATCGCGCCACGGTCTAGATTTAGTCCTTTATCGTGGTTTTTCGTCCAATTTTGGTCCTCCGGCTAAATTTTCCGGCGAATTTTGGTGATTTTGACCAATTTGGGCGATTTTGACCAGAAATTTGGGGATTTTGACTAATTTGGGCGATTTTGACTAATTTGATCAAAAAAATAAAAAACAATATATAAATTTATAATTTAAAATATATATTGTTTTTATAATTGAAATCCAAAAAAAAATAAAAAAAATTCTAATTTAAAATATATAGTTTTTATGGTTGAAATCCAAAAAAAAAAATAAAAAACAAATAATTTAAAATATATAATTTTTATTATTGAAATCACAAAAAAAAAATTAAAAAACACAAAAAAATTGTAATTTAAAATATATAGTTTTTGTAATTGAAATCCAAAAAAAAAACGTAAAAAACAAAAACAAATTTGTAATTTAAAATATATAGTTTTTATTATTAAAATCCCAAAACAAAATAAAAAAACACAAAAAAGTTGTGATTTAAAATATATAGTTCTTACAATTGAAATCCCAAAAAACATTAAAAAAAATTGTTTTTAAATATATTGTTCTTACAATTGAAATCCCAAAAAAACAAATTAAAAACAAATTTGTTTTAAAATATATAGTTCTCGTGATTTAAATATATTGCTTTTATTATTGAAATCCCAAAAACAAATAAACAAACACAAAATATTTGTAATTTAAAATATATTATTTTTATTATTGAAATCCCAAAAAAATTAAAAAAACACAAAAAAAATGCAATTTAAAATATATAGTTTTTATAATTGAAATTAAAAAAAAAAACGTAAAAATTAAAAACAAATTGATGTTTGAAAATATACTGTTTTTATTATTGAAATCCCAGAAAAAATAAAAAAAAACACAAAAAAATTGTAATTTAAAATATATAGTATTTATAATTGAAATCCATGAAAAATGTAAAAAATAAAAACAAATTTGTAATTTAAAATATATAGTTTTTATTATTGAAATCCCAAAACAAAAATTAATTTCTTTTGGATTTCAATAATAAAAGTAATTTATTTCAAATTGCAAATTTCTCGTGTTTTTATTTTTTTTTGGGATTTCAATAATAAAAACAATATATTTTAAATTACAAATTTTTTGTGTTTGTTTATTTCTTTTTGGGATTTCAATAATAAAAACAATATATTTTAAATCACGAGAACTATATATTTTAAAACAAATTTGTTTTTAATTTTTTTTTTGGGATTTCAATTGTAAGAACAATATATTTAAAAACAATTTTTTTTAAAGTTTTTTGGGATTTCAATTGTAAGAACTATATATTTTAAATCACAACGTTTTTGTGTTTTTTTATTTTGTTTTGGGATTTTAATAATAAAAACTATATATTTTAAATTACAATTTTGTTTTTGTTTTTTACGTTTTTTTTTTGATTTCAATTATAAAAACTATATAGTTTAAATTACAAATTTTTTATGTTTTTTAATTTTTTTTTTGTGATTTCAATAATAAAAACTATATATTTTAAATTATATTTTTTTTGTTTTTTTTTGGATTTCAACCATAAAAACTATATATTTTAAATTACAATTGTTTTTATTTTTTTTTGGATTTCAATTATAAAAACAATATATATTTTAAATTATAAATTTATATATATTGTTTTTATTTTTTTGCTCAAATTAGTCAAAATCGCCCAAATTAGTCAAAATCCCCAAATTTTTGGTCAAAATCGCCCAAATTGGTCAAAATCCCCAAAATTCGCCGGAAAATTTAGCCGGAGGACCAAAATTGGACGAAAAACCACGATAAAGGACTAAATCTAGACAGTGGCGCGATAAAGGACTATTTTTGTAATGAAGCCACAATAAAGGACCATTTTTGAAAAAAACCCCTATTGAATTAAAGGTAATTTCTCACACATAATTCACCCTTCTCACTCCCAGCTCTTCCCCTCCCCAATTGAAACCCTAATTAAAACCCTAAAATCACCAAAGGTTGCACTTCATATCAAAACACCAAATTGCGGTCCTGGACTTATGAAATCCCAGAAAATGAAGAATACTCGCAACGGTGAATCGTCGTCCGACGGCAACGAAGCTTGTCACAACATTCCCCGGCAGAACGGTGCGGATACGTCTTGTCAGCGGTTAGTAAGAGGAAATTGCGTTCCGTGAATCGTCTGCCGGTGAAGACCCGAACTTCAGTTGGCCCTACCAAACGTCCGTTAAAGGCGTGACATTTTCTACACATATATGCTTTCAACTTAAGACTTTTCATATGTGTTGGACCTTACTATTTGGTTTATCAGTTTTGAGCAAGGAGTTTAAATGCTTTAGATTTTAATTATATAGGTCCGTGTTTAGGGTATATCCAGTAGGTTTTCTTCACAACAAAATCTAATTACAATTCAGATTTAAACAAAGTCGGGGTTTGCAACTATATAGGTCCATTTCCTAAGTTAGGAAACAATATGGAGTTTAATGTTAAACTAATGACTGTGATTTAAATTGAGTTTTCAACGGGTCCCAATCCTTCACAATACATGCTGTTCAAGACTAGTGTACGTTGTACCTGGTGGTGCTTTACTGAAATGTGCTTGAATAAGTTGTACTATGTATAATTCTATATGGTTGCGCAAAGTGGTTACTCAAATTAGGCCGAGTAGTAGTTTAGTTTCCATAAGGATTGGCCGTGACGTATCTTTCTTACCTACTATAAATAACGGTTACTCGGCGTCCATATAATGTTAAATATCATCTTGGGTGGGGAAGAATTGCAGTTGCATCGTAAGAACAAAAATGATAGAGATACCTATTACATTTAATTAAAACATCAATATTTAAGGAGAGATGACATTACAATGAAAACTGTATACCATTAGCACTTTCTATAGACTGATTATCTTAATTAGATGTATAGACTGTGAATTAAATCATACTCTATTTATTGCAGCCAGTACAATATGTTCCACTTCAAGAAAGTGAGTACGAGGCTTAGGAGTGGTTATATATAGAAGCATATTATATGTAAAAATGTCTGCCTTTTTGTTGTTCGTTGTTTAGTCCCTGGGGCAGCCACTAATTAGTAATTAGGGATGTAGTAGTTATATATTGAAGCATATTATATGTAAAAATGTCTGCATGGTTTAATGATAAAAAAAGTTGTAGTACTTTGTTTTTTTATTCCTATGCATGCATTTATAATGTTAAATATGCTTTCATCTGCATGTTGCCAATAATAATGCTGAAATAAGAAGATGAAGTGATTACATAACATAACTATTAAGTACACTGAATTAACAACAATGTGATAATTTCAACAAGTTCCAGCTATATAAACTATAGGAAACACATCAAAACAACGCCCCTCGATTAGCACTATACGCGCACTTATGCGAAGGGGTTCAAAGTGCAGTAATCTCCTGAGTCTGCAAACAAGTACATAAGAGCCAAGATAATTACATAACTTTACCAAAGGTTAACTCAGAATGTAATATATAATATACTCATTCACCAGATCTAATACCAGACTTGTAAAGTGGCAATAATGCAACTATGCATTCAAAATAGAGTGCTAAGCTGCAAAATAACTTTTGCTCTTGCTTACTGACTTGTTAATTTCCAGTCAACGGATCAAGTGCACCACTTACAACCATGCTTATATACTCCTCACGTCATTGTTCATCCATCCCAAAAAGAGGTCGGTAGATTGTGGGCTATTAACAATCTTGTGGCAACAATAATGTGTAATTGGAATGGCATTAGACCCATGCCAGTTATAACGTCGAAGACCAATTTGCTCTTAGACACAGGAGTTGGAGGGGCGGGTGAGGGTGCCGTAGGTGGTGGTGGGGCTTATGAAGTGATAACCTTGGTAGCCATCTCGCCCAAAACAACATTGCTCTTTTCAAACATTGATCCAACTAAGTTCACCGACTCTTCGGGTAAGTTAATTGGTTCACGAGACTTTCGCTTCCGCTCGCCCGTCTTAGAAGTACATGATGCCTTTTGGTTCCTTGGGTCCACAACAGGATTATGCGACGAACTATGTTCCTGAGTATCGATTGGGTCTTCGAGGTCCGCGTCCCTTGGTCTACTATTGCAATCAAAAGTTCCTCCACTTTTGCCTTTTCCATTTGCACCGCTAGCAACATACGCATCATAGACTTCATCCTAAATATCATGAGGGATGTCCAATTCTAGAATGGAATCGGTGATCCCCTATGCAGCTTTACCGTTGGCACGATCATTCCCGAATATAACGCATCAGTCTCCATAGTACGGGAAGCTCTTGTTGCGGAACGTGGCTATGTCTGGGTGGTTCTGTTTGAAGTAAAACACATCAATTACAATTCTGCATATAGTATACAATATGTAAAGCATAAACTCAGGCATAACCTACTGGACAATGGTTAACAAAATTGATTAGCACAAAGAAGTTCAAAATGCTGACGCATGCTATCAGTGTAGAATCACAACAACCACAAAATCATTTAAAACTAAGCAATTCATAGACCAACCAATTAAAGTGTTAATCTTGTCTTCTACTGACTCACCTATAACATTATTAATGGTTTGATAACTTCAGTATCTAAATATATTTGTATATTTAGATATACATAGCCATCTAAGTACAAGGCCATAATCTTATCTGAAAAAAAATTAATAAAATTGTACCTGTCAGAGAATTAGGATCAGTGCATGTCCTGTTATTTAATTTGAATAGTAGTTGATATACTTTGGTATTGATAACAACCTCCTGTAATGAACATGTAATTTCATTGGTACTTATTAGGAAATTGACATAAACTACTTTATTTATTGAGAATTGCCCCTTACTCTAACATACTCTTTCCACACATAGTCCGAATGAACGCGGATCATTTGCGACTTTCTCTCAAAGCCGAAACCGCTTGCGTCAACCATAGTCTGCACAAGTGCGAGGGTTTTCTTCCATACGGTTAGTTTGGAATTGATATGTTTTTCTGTCATAGGTCGCCCATGTGGGAATTTAAGTTGCAGAGCTCGTTCAAGTGCG
This sequence comes from Linaria vulgaris, assembly GCA_948329865.1. Lineage (NCBI taxonomy): Eukaryota > Viridiplantae > Streptophyta > Magnoliopsida > Lamiales > Plantaginaceae > Linaria > Linaria vulgaris. The sequence continues at coordinate 81,489,679 of OX415252.1, forward strand.
GCTAGATATTCCGACCTAAAACCATTTCCTGCCCTCCAGTCGTTCACAACTAAATTTTTGAGTGCATCAATGAGAACCAACTCTTCTGGGCTAGTCCAGACCCTTCCAGTTCCCGCCGGTCTTGGGTACCGTGGAAGACACTGGGGTGCTACTTTGTGAAAAATCCATCTGCGTACAAAAACGACATTGTTGAATGTTTAAAGTGTAAATGATATAATTTCAATTTAATGAGCATGTATCAGTCTGTGTGCATATGAAATTGTTGTAACTTGAATATGAAATTATGTATTGAAGAATATTTCAAATAGACAACAACACATGTTTACTTACCATGAAGAAGAAATTTAGGACCTCATAGATTGATTCTCTTTTATTTAGTTACATAATGTGTGAACATTAAGAAAAATATAAACACGTTATGAAGGTGAAGATGTAAACATAGCCTAATACAATTAAAAATAAAATATAACACCGCATTAACCAACATAACATTGTTCGAGCCTATGTTTAAAGTACAAAACCATTAAAATAAGACACACACACACACACATAAATCCCGAATTACATCATCCAACCGAATGTATCATGAAAATGAAGTGAGTTTCATACAAGTTTCATACGTTTCATCTAGAAAACTAAATGCAAAACATAATCCGCATTTATTGACCCCTGCGATGAGACTGCCACTCGACGTATATTTCCATTGCCATGGTATCCCGAATATTGGTCCATTCTTCCGATGGCTCAACAACATCAATGTAATCTGGTTCTCGATCATGGTTAGAAGGTAATCTTGGATAGTCATCATCTATACTCGAGTTAGGCATATTCTTCCTAATAAAATTGTGGAGTAACGCGCACGCCATAACTATGTGATGATGCCTCTTTAGTAAGAACCAATAATTTTTACGTAAAATCCCCCACTTCCCTTCAAGGCGGCAAAACAACACTCAATAACATTACAGGCCCGAGCATGCTTCAAGTTAAAGTACTCTTGGTAGTTTTGCGGACTAAGACTGCTACTTTCCCAATCCCTTAAGTGATATCGCATGCCACTGTAAGGCACTAGGAATCCCTCCCAGTTCGTGTATCCACTGTCACCAAGATAATAACAACCTATGAAGGGTTTGTCATGTGAAAATTTTTAATGTATGATCTTTTAGTAAAGCTACCCTTTGACAGATTAATGATAATTCATAACTGGAAAAATGTTTAGTTGAATAAATTACACCAGGTGGAACTCTCAACCCGTTAGGTCTTGTTATAGCGTCATGAAGTACGCGACTATCACTTGTCGTACCTTCCCAACCAGCTAGTACAAAAACAAACAACCCATTTCTATCGCAAACTGCTAGCAAGTTTGATGCACATAACCCTTTACGGTTTCTGTGTCTACCTTGATCAACAAGAGGAACACGTGCTTGTAACAATGACCCGTCAAGTGCACCTAAGCATCCCTAATTTATGTCAACCAAAAATTAAAGGAATTAATGCAACGGTTAATACGTTGCCTACTTATAATGTTTCAAATGTATACGTTAAAATGAAACAACCTTGCTTGCAAGTACCTGAAAAGGCTTCCACGTAGGATCTATGTGGTTTGCTCCTATTGGTTCTGGAGTAGATAGTAAGACATAGTGACATTTTAACAAAGCAATTAAGACTTTACCAAAATGACGACTAATTGTTTCTCTAGATCTTATGAAGTGACCCCAATTCTTTTGGTTTTTGGTGTGATGAGCTAGTATATCAAGAAACATGGACACTTGACAGGAAATGGCTACATATTTGGATTCTTGCAAACCACCATAGTTGTGTAACAAATAACACAATTTCATGAAACCGTCACAATTCATCCTAAGGGAATTCTTGATTGGGACATCGCCAGTGTTTAACAATGTATCTAAATAGTTTACTTGATACGGTATGCGACACACTATAGTATAACGAATCATAGAACGACGCGGTTCACGCCCAAATCGAACACATTGATACAGGTAGATTAAAAATAGTACTAACGCAAAAAAAGAAACGCGATAGACTATTTGGTGCATGGCAAAAAAAATCCATATCTTATGACTTGGCCCCATTACTAACCCTGTTCCATTCAAAACAACGACCGACAACTAAGTATTACAAATAAAGGTTTTGCATGCCACATTAGATGGTCAATAAAATAGAATTGCAGTTCTGGATACTTAGACAGACAACTATTACCATTCACACATAATCTGCTATATAACGGCATAACACACGGAATGACTGTAGCTACACATATGAGGTGATCCATTGTAAATTTACATAACAAACATATGGAATTTGTTCTACGGGTTGGCAATAGGCACACTAATTATTTGACATATTAATACACGATCGTAGAATAGGTAATTAAAGGGATGTGGCTAATTTAGACAGGGGTTTGACAATCTAAATTTTACAACTAATATGGTACCAAATCTATTTCATCCTTTCGTCACACATTAACAGCATGGCCATGGAACTAACCCACAAACCATGCATGAATCCCGAAGGTCTTTGAAGCTGCGGGTTAGACTACATACTTGAAATCTAAGCTTAGCGCGTCACGAAATAAAGCAACCAACGAACCCGAATCTTCTTACCATGCAAACAAATAAAACAAATATTAGTAGCAGATAAACAACGCTTACTACTCAACGCATTTTAGGTGAAAAAATAAAGGGAAATGGGTGAAACACTTCAGATTGTGGCGAGAGGATGGTGGGTGTACAGTAAAATTCAAACCCTAGGTCGAGATGAAGAAGGGAGATTGCAATTGAAAAGTGTGTTTGAAAACGAATTCCCTCGCATTTGTTGCTCTGTTTTAGCCAGAACTTTGGTGAAAGTAAGGGTATTAAGGGAAATTAAACTGAGTTGAACAACCACCACTTGGAATCGGAGGGGGGTGATTAACGAATGCAACTTGCGAGATTAGACTTGGAAGTGACAGATTTCGCGGGCCTGTGAACACGTGATGATGTGATCCAAATGCCGGTTAAGTGCACGTTTTGTAATTTATCGGGGGTTATAATGCCAAGCAAACGAGCTCCTATAGTTTCCTTTAAACGCCATGTTACAAGTGTTAAAATATTGTAGGAGAGATGAGAAAATATTTTTTCATTGCTTATATTTCTTAGTGTTTAATCTTCAAGGATAGGTTCTCTATTTATAATGCAAATGTAAGAGACATGAAATCAAATATAAGATAATGCATTAATTTAGGAAATAATGGAGGTGCACTTCTTTGACCAAAAGTGCTTGGAGAGTGGCTTAATCTTGATTTCTTTGTCCCCACAATTTTGAGTGTGGTAATTGCAAACCTTGATTAAAAATATTAATTTCTAATTCTCAACACTCCCCTCAAGTTGGCACACGAGTGAAACACGTGTCCGACTTGCCAAAAAGATTTGATCTACAGAATTCAGGTCACCTTTTGTGACAATTTCAATTTTTTGCTATCACAACCAAGACTGCGGTCGCAATGTTATGCACTTTTCACAATTCCGACTTCATAACTTGTAACTTCAAGTGATTTTCTTGGCAGAACGCGAACCGAGTAATTCACTTGATCCATTCTTGACATGTTATAATTCATCTTCGTCAAAGACACACATCTTCGCGGTGACATAAGATCGACACAAACATCGATCCCAACTTGTAGATCCACTTGGTCCACAAAAAACGACGATAAACTAATACAATATTATCAAATACGTGCGACTTTCGCACCAATGACACGCCAAACACAAACACAATAAAATAACAATTAAGAAATCAAACAATTCTCCCCAAGCAGCAGTGTTCCTTAACGAGGAGTCAAGAAACGACCAACCTTTTATTTTTTTCATGTCGGCTTTTCGACACATTCGAGTATTTCGCTCAAGTTTCATTGCTGATTTACCATGCATTGAACATTCTGTTCATATCTTCAACAGTGGTCAACCAACAAAATCAAGCATTTGTCCTTCATAGTTAAATTCTCAACCAAACATTATTTTGCTTTTACAAGAAAATAACCATTTTCTTTTCTTTTCTTTTCTTTTCTTTCTTTTCTTTTATTTTCTCCATTTCTCCTTTTTTTTCGTTCCCTTAAAAAAAATCATCCACCCCTTTTTAAAACCAAACGACCAAGGCCTTTTTTTCAATTTTTTTTTCTTTTAGCCAAAAGATTCATCCTTCCCTCAATTCATTCTCTCACAATCCCACTCAATCTTTTTCTCCTTTTTTTTCAATCTCACAATTTCAAGATTAAGTTGATTTCTCTTTCTTTTCTATTCTCGTAATTTCTTCTTTTTTTCTATTCAACTTTCACCTCACTTAACCTCTCTCTTCTTCACACTTTCACTATCTCTTTTTCTTTTCTCTTTTCTTTTCTTATCACTTTTCACCACTCATGTCTCTCTCCATTTCTTTTTTTTTCCTCCTCCGCTCCCATTTGTCACTCTCTTCTCTCTACACTTACACTTTCTTCTCCCTCTTCCTCTTCCTCCCATCCCTCCATCCCTCTCTTCTCTTAACCTTGCCGGAGTTATTTCCGGCGGGTAGACCAGTACAATTGAAAGAAGGTAACTGGTTTAGGGTAATGATGTAAACAAAGAGCGTGTGAACAAAACAAGATGGTGGTTGTGGGGCTTTTTGCTTGACTCTCACCTTCTTTTCCTCCTCCCCCCCCGCCCCCACTCTCTGTTTTTTTTCTTCATCACCAGAGTTATTCCCGGCAACAGATCGAGAGCGGACATCGATTTATCGGGTTTCGCAACGAAAAGATAATTGCAATGGTGGGAGGTAGCGTTGTATGATATTGATGCAGCAGTTTGTTGACTGCCAGCACGACAGTGGAGTTGATCGCAGTGGAGGTGTGGTTATGGGAGCTCGGTGGCCTTTCATTTAGTTGAAATTGACGACAACATAAGTTTATAACACAGTGGCGGCAAGAGCTTGGCACGGCGGCGGTGTAGTGTCTACCTCCCCTCTTTGACTTAAGAGGTTTTTTGTTTTTGTTTCTCTTCAATTTTTATTTTAATGTAAATGTAGAATTTAGAAACAAAATTATACTCTATTTTTTTTCTTACAAGTTTTAACAGTCGGCCGCGGCGGGGCAGAGATTGGCACCTCCGCCGCGGCAGCTCGGATTACCCACAAATTATTTTCCTTTCTTTAACAAGGCTCTGATACCATGTTAAAATATTGTAGGAGAGAAGAGAAAATGTTTTTTATTGCTTATATCTCTTGGTGTTTAATCTTCAAGGATAGTTCCATATTTATAATGCAAATGTAAGAGACGTGAAATCAAATATAAGACAAGACATTAATTTAGGAAATAATGGAGGTGCACTTCTTTGACCAAAGTGCATGGAGAGTGGCTTAATCTTCATTTTTTTGTCTCCACAATCTTGAGTGTGGTAATTGTAAATCCTGATTAGAAATATTAATTTCCAATTCTCAGCAACGTCGTAATTCATAGTTGGCAAAATTGTCAAATGTGCGCTACAACTTTTTCAATTCCCAAAACATGTCCTTGAACTATTTGGGTCATGCAAATTTCTATATCTTTTAAAAATCCACACAAACTGTTCTTTCGAGGCCCGATTGAGCTTTCATCACACATGGCTACCAATGTATAGGAAGCTCTTGTAGTCCTACCTGTATTTTCTTACAGATTGAAGTTACCATTTAATTTGATCGATTATGCTTATCCTGGGAAATTTTGCAAACATGAACCTTAAATAAAATTATTTATTAAATTTGGGTCTACATACTGTCAATGGCCAATTTTTGGTCCTCTAGTGTAACCACTATGGTCCTTCAGTGAGCAAATCTCAAATTTGGCTTGATTAAGCATGTAATGTACACTTGACCCATAGTTTAGTTTTTTTTCTTCAGATCTTTTGAATTATTAATTTATATAATTTTATAATAACCACATTTATTGTTTCATCCAGGTCTCTCTTTTTCGATTTTTCTTATTATTATATTTACACACCTATAATTTCATAATAACCACATTTTTTTTCAAGTTTTCTTTTTCAAATCTTTTGGTTATTATATTTACACACCTCTAATATACAATTTTTTTTTGGGTTTCTTTCAAATCTTTTGAATTATTATATTTCACCCGCATAATTTACAATAACCATATTCTAAATCATATTTCCTTCAAATCTTTTGAATTATTATATTTCATCCCATAATTTTATAATAGCCATATTCTTTTTCTTCAAATCTTTTGAATTACTATAGTTATACCATCGTAATTTATAATAACCACATTTACATTTTTTGGTTCCTTAAAATCTTGTGAATTATTATATTTATGCTCTCGTACTTTTATAATAACCACAACCTCATAGTTTTTTGATAACCACATTTAATTTTATGAAAATGAAATCCTACACTATGTATTTTTTCGTTTAATCAATTTAAGGGATACTTATAGGAGCTCGATTTTATTAAGAAAACATAATTCAATGTGATAATATTTTAATTTTTTTTAATTCATATTTATGTTTTTCTACTTTTCTCCATGTAACTTTTCTTCCACGCGAATAATAAGATTTTGCTCCCACCGCCACCCAACCCCATGCACATCGTCCCCCCCTCCCTCAAAACAACCACTATAACTTTGATATTCGATTGTGAGGAGATTGCGGTGGACTGACATTTTCACCAGAGGCTAGATTGATGGCGGCATTACCGATGGAAAATCTTATTGGTGGTTTTTGTGGCGGGGTAGGGGGTGCGGGGTTGGTCATGTGTTGGAGGTGGGGATGGGAGGGATAAATAAGAAAAGAAATTAGCTGAAAAAGTAGAAAAATAAAATATGAAATTGAAATTTAAAAAGAAATTTGATTTTCATATTGAGATAAAATTAATTAAATCTAGTTTAAGCAATTAACCCTTAATTGATTACAGTTAAAAAAAATAATGTAATGTCGGATTTAAATTTTGTAATAACAAATGTGATTATTATAAAGTTATGGGGTGTAAATATATAATTCAAAAGATTTAACTAAAAACATGAAAAATAATTTTGGTTATTATCAAAATATCGTGGATGTAAATATAAATTATATGATAATCAAACGATGTGAAAATTAAAATGGAGAATCTGTGGATATTATAAGACTATGGGATTGTAAATACAATAATCAAAAGATTTGAAAAAATCTAAAAAAGAAAAATGTGGTTATTTTAAAATTGTGGGGGTGTAAATATCACAATCAAAAGACTTTAAAAAAATGAGAAGAAAGAAAAATAAATGTTGTTATTATTAAACTATGGGGTGTAAATACAATAATCAAAAAGGCTGAAAATGCTGGAAAAAAGAAGAAGAAATGTGATTTTATTAAAATTATGAGGGTGTAAATATAATAGTTAAAATATTAGAAAAACGTCTCAAGAAAAACAAAATTGTGGTTACTATAAAATTATAGGGGATTGAGTATAATAATTATGAATGATTGGAAGGAAACTTGGAAATGATAATTAATTAGGGGTCATGTGCACATCACATCACATGCTCATCAAAACCAAATTTGAGAAGTCCGCATTAGAGGACCAAATTTTCCCCTCGCGCTATAGGGAACCAAAATTGATAGCTTGTTTCTTTAGAGGACCAAGTCTATGAAATTCTTCTTATCTAGGTTTTATTTCCTATCACAAAGTAATTCTCCTTATCTCGGTCTCATTACACTTTCGGTGTGGTATGGCTAATTAGGTTGGCCCAGTATAAAGGATAGGACCGACCATTAGAGAATGTATCGAATTGGTAATTTGATACCCTCTTAGGCTAGCATCAAATTAGTTATTCGATACTCTGTTAGGACAGTATCGAATCAGTAATTCAATACCCTGGAAATTCGACCTTATTCTGGAAGATTCAGGATATGGGGCCCGTAATCCGAGGTCTATAAATACATTGTATTCCTAAAAATGCATACGTCATTAATTACTATATCACCTACCCGCTCTAACATCAAAAGCTTGGTTCGATACTTAAATCGAGACATAGTATTCGACAGTTCATGACAATTTGAGGGAGTAGTAATTTAGCATTCAACATAGAGACCATGTCCATTTAAGAGTTAAGGGATTCGATTCTCCAGTGATTCGACAGTTCGGTATTTCAGGAAGGGTGGTAATACGAGAGTGGTCCGATTCGATACTCCCATCATTTGATATTGGGCCAATTTGAGAATTCCAAATTCGAGGCTTTTGGTGATCTGAGTCTACTTGAGTTATTCTTACGTGCGTACTATGTGTTCCAGACTAAACTTGTCAATTATTGTAATAAATCAGCATAAATTGGTGTATTTCAGACCCATATTGTATTTTATTTGTATTTCGTGTAATCCAGATGAAAAAAATACTAAACTATTGGCACCGTCTGTGGGAACACCATAATTTGCACAAGATTATAGTTGTATTGGCAAGATGACCAAGAGAAGAACGCTTTCTTCTAAGAAGGGTGTGATCAACAAAAAGGCTAAGTGAGGATAGAACGCCTGAAGCTTTGGACTCCAGGCCTAGAGAGCAGTGCATGGATAAATGTGAGAGTTAGATCCTTCGCCAATGAGAGGAGTCAAAAATGGAGCCAGTGAGGTCCCAAACTGTAAAGTTTAGGTCTCCGAATAGGATTTGTAAATTCCAATTCGAACCTTAACGCTACCTCGGAGAGGCTCACTAAAATGGAACCATAATAAAGCCAAATACAAACTTATTTATTACAGCGGAAGCTTTCAAGATTCATAGAGTTTATTATTAAAATTCACACGAAACTCAAAACATTGAATACGTAATAAACATGCAATTATTAGGGATTTGTTTTTATTTTCACACACTTTTGATTATTTTAGACTCCACACGTCCACAATAGTTTGATCCAGCCGCCTTGCCAAGCCTTGCTTATTCTGAGGAGCGGACAGAGAAAATAACAGGAGATGTAAGTCTTTGGTGACTTAGTGAATTTTTCAGTAACAATAATAGATTTAACAAATATGTGAAATTTGATATGGTATGAAAGGGAAAACATTAGAATTGAAAGTTAAAGAATAACAAAAAAATAACAAGATAATGAATTCGTGCATCTCATGACATATTCAACCTTATTTCATCCTTATACTACCTTGTACCTCCCAACCAGGAGTGACCTCACAAATAGATCAAGAGACATGCTCGAGTACATGTCAACCCAGCACGCGCACTACAAGAAAATTGGACAATTGGAACCATTAATTAGGTTCCAATTGCCCCTTTTTTGGTTCCCGTAGACCATATGGGAACCACTTATGGGCACCAAAGGCTCTGTCTCCGTTACCCCCGTGGCGATTGCCTTGGGAACGAATTAAATGGTTCCCATTGCTAATAGGAACGAACGTGTTTGGTTTCCGTTACTCCTGGGTACCAAAGCTTCTGTTCCCATGTAGAAAACTAATATTTCGTTTCTATTGCTTTATAGGAACGAATACCTGGTTCCCATTGCTTATTTGAAAATTTAAAAAAAAAATGGCAGCAATTTGAAATTTGTTAAAAAAACAGGGGGGAAATCTAAATACTTTTCAAAATCCTAATATTTTCGAAATTTTCATATTAGCGCTGTTTTGATTTTTTAAAATTTCCAGAAATTGGATTTTTGAATGCTGTTGTTGTTTAATCTGAAATTATCATTATCATATTAATAATCTTAATTTAGTTATTTCTCATATTAACATTGTTGAATAATATTAAAAGTATTGTAAGTTTAGAATATAACTTATAATATAATAGGTAAAATATGTAATATTATAAATTTAACAATACCATTATACTACATAAGGGTGTACGCGGGTGAGTTATAGCGGGTGGCAACGAAAAAAGGCACCATACCCAATCTTGGCGGGTTACCATTTCTTTGACCCCGTGTGGGTGGTTACAATCTACAAACCATGCGGGTTGAGGATTGGGCGGGTAGAGCAGGTGGCGGGCGGGTTATGTTATATATATTACCAAAAAAGAAGTACAAAAGATACATGTCCAAATCAAAAAATCTGCAAACTTCTAGTGTTCCACGAATAACCATTATCTAATATCCAAAATCAAAAACTCACAAAAAACAACAAAATATAGGTAAACTAACTAATGCAGCAAGGAAAAAGAGAAAAGAAGAACAATTAATTTAGCAAAGAATAATAGAAATTCATTGGCAAACTTCTACAAAATAAGCCACTGAACGGTTGGACCTGCATCACAAAAGAAAAGAAAAAAACAATCAATCCTTAATTAACAATCAAATCCTCAAACACACATTATCAGTACATGACTGAGATGAACGACTTCTTCTGCATCAACCAGCAAAAATATATTAGTCATACTTAAAGCAAATTCAAGTAGGCAAATCCTTGAGCTCATTACATAACTAAGAAACTAGGATGCAACAATGAGCACAAATTTATGTTAAAGTTGCATCTTAAGAATAGTTCACTCTAATTTTGTTTTACTAACAGATTGGCTAAGTAAACGCAAGAGTAAAATGTAGATAACTCCTAAAGAAACATGAAAAGGGCATTTGTCATATGATTCTACAATCAAAACCACAGCAGCAAAATAAAGACAAGGAGTAGCATTGTTTTCTCAGAAAAATCATAAGGCCAGAAAACATGTGGCTTTATGTCAAAACGATTGCTCCGGTTAATCAAACTCTATCAACAACTAATTGGAAAAAACTTTAACTTCATAGAAATATTAACTCTCTCTAATACAAGTGCAGAGTAAAAGTAAGACATGGAAAGACAAATAGACATTAACAATCTTAGACAAAACTCAATAAATTAACAAACTACAAATTGCTTCAAAGCTTCACAATTTCATAGCTAAATCAAAAAAGAAAGCTGAAAATTCGGAGAAAGTTTAAGTACCTACAGTTTGAAAGGCGGAGGCGGAGGCGGAGGCGGAGGCAGAGGCGGTGGAGTGGTGGCGTCGTGACTGAATTGTGGTGGAGCGTGGTGTATCGTGACTCCTGATCTGCTGGTGAGCTGAGTGCGCGGTGAAGAGGAGCGGTGGGGGCTGCTGGTGGTTGTGCGGTTAGCTAGAGTGGCGGAGGGCTGGTAGCTGGAGTAAGACATGGAATTGTTTCAAAGCTTCACAATTTCATAGCTAAATCGAAAAAGAAAGCTGAAAATTCGGAGAAAGTTTAAGTACCTACAGTTTGAAAGGCGGAGGCGGAGGCGGTGGAGTGGTGGCGTCGTGACTGAATTGTGGTGGAGCGTGGTGTATCGTGACTCTCGATCTGCTGGTGAGCTGAGTGCGCGGTGAAGAGGAGCGGTGGGGGCTGCTGGTGGTTGTGCGGTGAGCTGGAGTGGTGGAGGGCTGGTAGTGGTCACGGTGGTTTCACGATGGTGGTGGTTTCGTGATGGTGGTGGTTTCGCGATGGTGGTTTCGCGATGCTTGGTGGAGGGGAAAGTGGTCAGCGTCGAGCGTGGTGGAGGGGGCGGTGGTTAGCGGCGGCGTGAGAGATGTAGGCGGGCGGTGAGTGGAGTTAGAGTTGGCAGCTGCTGAGTTTGTGATTTGTGACCTAGAAAATGAGGGGAGCTTTATTTGTTTTTATATTGGTTCCCATGAATTAGTTTCCATTAAAACCCATTCCTATAAAAATAATTATATTTTTGACCACAAATATATTTTAAACGTGTTTCGTTTCCCCATTTCTCGATAAAAATTGAATTAACATGCCTCATTAGTGTTGTGAAAATAGTTGTTCAAGAAAAAACTGAATTTGAAGTTGTTTTGCATCTTTTGTATAATTGTGCTTTCTTCCCCAAAATCTTTTCTAAACATCTTTCGGCATTCCGTTTTTTACGAAATTTGTAGGAAAACTCCTATTTTACATATCTTAGTGTATGGTTAAAAAAAATTAAGGATCGAAGGTATTTTACAACCTTTATGTAGGAAAATACAAGTTAGAACTATGTTGTCTATAGGTTTTAAAGATAAGGTTTAGGGTTTATAGGGTTTAGGGTTTAGGGTTTAGTGTTGAAGAGAGTTATAGTATTTTATATATTAATATTTGTTTATCTTATTTCGTTACTCCGTTTTGTACGAGATTTGAAATGACACGCAATATTAGTGTTTCCAAAGGATTGGTAAAAGAAAAAACTTAATTCGGATATTTCTCTAACTTTTCTATTATTAAATATTCCTCTCGTTTATTTGTTTATCGTATTTCGTTACTTCGTTTCGGACGAGATTTGGAATGACACGTTTAATTTGTGTTTTCAAATGATTTCTAAAAGAAAAAACTTAATTCGGATATTTCTTTAACTTTTCTGTAATTACATAAACCCCCCGTTTATTTGTTTATCGTATTTCGTTACTTCGTTTCGGACGAGGTTTGGAATGACACGCTTAATTTGTGTTTTCAAATGATTGGTAAAAGAAAAAACGTAATTCGGATATTTCTTTAACTTTTTCATAATTACATATTCCTCCCCTTTATTTGTTTATCGTATTTCGTTACTTCGTTTTGGACGAGATTTGAAATGACACTCAATATTAGCGTTTTCAAATGATTGGTAAAAGAAAAAACTTAGTTCGGATATTTCTTTAACTTTTCTGTAATTACATATTCCTCCAGTTTATTTGTTTATCTTATTTCGTTACTTCCTTTCGGATGAGATTTGGAATGACACGTTTAATTAGTGCTTTTAAAGGATTGGTAAAAGAAAAAACTTAATTCGGATATTTCTTTAACTTTTCTATAATTACATAAACCCCCTGTTTATTTGTTTATCGTATTTCGTTACTTCGTTTCGGACGAGATTTGGAATGACACGCTTAATTTGTGTTTTCAAATGATTGGTAAAAGAAAAAACGTAATTCGGATATTTTCTTTAACTTTTTTATAATTACATATTCCTCTCGTTTCTTTGTTTAACGTATTTCGTTACTTCGTTTTGGACGAGATTTGGAATGACACGCTTAATTTGTGTTTTCAAAGGATTGGTGAAAGAAAAAACTTAATTCGGATAATTCTTTAACTTTTCTATAATTACATAAACCCCCTGTTTATTTGTTTATCGTATTTCGTTACTTCGTTTTGGACGAGATTTAGAATGACACCCTTAATTAGTGTTTTTAAAGGAATGGAAAAAGAAAAAACTTAATTCAGATATTTCTTTAACTTTTCTATAATGACATAAACCCCCTGTTTATTTGTTTATCGTATTTCGTTACTTCGTTTTGCACGAGATTTGGAATGACACGCTTAATTAGTATTTCCAAATGATAGGTAAAAGAAAAAACTTAATTCGGATATTTCTTTAACTTTTTCATAATTACATATTCCTCTCGTTTCTTTGTTTAACGTATTTCGTTACTTCGTTTTGGACGAGATTTGGAATGACACGCTTAATTTGTGTTTTCAAATGATTTCTAAAAGAAAAAACTTAATTCGGATATTTCTTTAACTTTTTTATAATTACATATTACTCTCGTTTCTTTGTTTAACGTATTTCATTACTTCATTTTGGACGAGATTTGGAATGACACGCTTAATTTGTGTTTTCAAATGATTTGTAAAAGAAAAAACTTAATTCGGATATTTCTTTAACTTTTCTATAATTACATAAACCCCTCGTTTATTTGTTTATCGTATTTCGTTACTTCATTTTGCACGAGATTTGGAATGACACACTTAATTAGTATTTCCAAAGGATCGGTAAAAGAAAAAACTTAATTCGGATATTTTTTTTAACTTTTTTATAATTACATATTCCTCCCGTTTCTTTGTTTAACGTATTTCGTTACTTCGTTTTGGACGGGATTTGGAATGACACGCTTAATTTGTGTTTTCAAATGATTGGTAAAAGAAAAAACTTAATTCAGATATTTCTTTAACTTTTCTATAATTACATAAACCCCCCATTTATTTGTTTATCGTATTTTGTTACTTCGCTTTGCACGAAATTTGGAATGACACGCTTAATTTGTGTTTTCAAATGATTGGTAAAAGAAAAAACATAATTCGGATATTTTCTTTAACTTTTCTATAATAACATAAACCCCCATTTTCTTTGTTTATCGTATTTCGTTACTTCGTTTTGCACGAGATTTGGAATGACACGCTTAATTAGTATTTTCAAAAGATTGGTAAAAGAAAAAACTTAATTCGGATATTTCTTTAACTTTTATATAATTACATATTCCTCCCGTTTCTTTGTTTAACGTATTTCGTTACTTCGTTTTGGACGAGATTTGGAATGACACGCTTAATTTGTGTTTTCAAATGATTGGTAAAAGAAAATTTTTAATTCGGATATTTCTTTAACTTTTCTATAATTACATAAACCCCCCGTTTATTTGTTTATCGTATTTCGTTACTTCGTTTTGGGCGAGATTTGGAATGACACGCTTAATTAGTGTTTTCAAATGATTGGTAAAAGAAAAAACTTAATTCGAATATTTCTTTAAATTTTTTATAGTTATATATTTTTCCCGTTTATTTATTTATCGTATTTCGTTAAACATTACGTATTTTAAATAAGTGATTGATTTGTGAAATAAAATATACAAGAGTTTCAATTGTAGTAATTACCCTTTACAAGATAAAAAAACATAAGGTATTTATTAAATATGAGTCCATATAAAAGAGATTAAATCATAATACTACCAATCAAAAATCATTATTTATCCAAACAGTATAAAATAAACCACCACCACAAAGTTGTTCCAAAAGTTATTATTTTTTTTTGTTTTTTTTAATCAATGGGAACCACATTTTGGTTCCCATTGCGATGAGGTGTCACTAACGGGCACAACACTCAATGGGAACCAAATACTAGTCCCCTTTAATATGTGCATATAGTGCTTTAATATATAATATGAATAACATGCAATGGGAACGGAAATGTCGTTCCAATTATGTAGGAACGGATTTTGGTGCCCATATTTTCGTCTCCTATGCGAATTATTCTTGTAGTGGCGGTTACATCCAACTCCTGACTGCAAGAGGCGCCTAGATAAATGGGTATCAAGCGAATTTACTTAAATCGACAACCCTTGCTGCCCCGTAGTAAACAGTCTTAATCCATGGGCCCAAGTTCCCAAAGACATCCCAATTGGTATAAAAGATAAACAATAAGCTAGTAACCCGGACATTTTACGTTGCTTTTGAGCTACATGTCTTGAACATAGTTCGTTGCTCGTTGCACAGTTCAAGAACCAAAATGTGGATTATCATATTCGAGAAATTATTGTGATTATGAAAAATGATTAAGAATCCATGGTCCAAGAATATTTCAACATTAATCAAAAGGATTAGTTTACGAAATGAGATCATAAATGAAAATAATTTTGTTGAAAGAATCAGTTGTTGTCCATTTAGAACCAAGAATCACAAGTACTCGGTCCAAGTTCCTCAGGTCGGGTGCCAAACAGGGCTTAAATGTATTATAAATCTCACATGCAACAGTAACTTCGTGTTCGGGAAATTCTGCAGCGTCTCCTAAATAAATTTAAATGTGTTAATAAGTTTAAACCAAATAATTAAGTTTTATAGTTTATTATATTTTCTCATATGTCCTCTTTATCTTTAATATTTGATTGCAACCAAGTCAAGAAATAAAAATAGGACAAATAATCACATTTTAACTTGGTTCTCGCGATTTCATCGTAAGATAATTAGTTTTTTTTTTAATAAAATCCATGTATGAGCTATTCAGACGTACTTATTTTATTTTAAGGTTACCTATTAATTATAACATAAATAATATTTTTATTTAACATGAGACTCATAACTAATAATTTATAGAATTTCCTATGCTTACTACCTATTAACAGTACATATTGTTACATATATAAGGCGTCATGAATATATAATTTCGTATAACTAATTTAAGAGGAAGCTTAATTATTAACTTGAAAACAAGGTTATATAATCAGGTTATAACTTAGATCATAACACAATCTCACACCTTGATTTGGAACAAATGAGAAATTAAGTATGAATATTTTTCCTACAACATGTGATTAAAAGAAAAATCATAATTACTACCTATATTTGATTAAAACTTATAACAAACGGGTTTTAACATATCCTCATGACTTTATTAACTGCTACATATGATCAATTTTAAAATTACTATCATTATGGATAGGTTAATTTGAAGAATCAAAAGAGATATGCTATTAGAGCTAAAAATTGCAACAAGCTTAAAATTACCTTTAATCGACCCTTCTAATCAATTGCAATTCCAAATATTTTTGAGCGCTTTTGTTCTAAATACACTTAGGAAGATGTGTATAAAGCAGTTTTCTAAATTTTTAAGCCTTGATATTGTTTTTATATATTTCAAGTTTAGGGGCAAAACTGGATTTTTTGGGAAGACTTAGAATTTGAGCTTTTTCTCACAAATTTTGAGTTTAGGAACTTCTGGAAATATTTTATTTGAGTAGAGAATGAAAAATGGGAGAACTTTGGTGAAGAAATCATATGCAAACTCTTAGGGGATTTTGGTGTGAAATTTTTACACAGAAAAAGACTTGTATTTGTAGGCAAACTTACATGATTGAGATAATTAACTCATCAACTATTTAGATACTATTAAGATTATTATATTCAAGTATTTTATTGTGCCTTTTCAAGAATGTTGAGCCAAATTTGATGTAACAATATTTTTTTCAAATATGTCCTATTATTAATTATATGAAATTATTATTATGAAGACTTTTTCATTCCAGCTTTTAATGTTTGGGTCTATTATGGTTCTTCATGTCTCAACCATTACTTCTTGGGGCCTTAGTGAAGAAACAAAATCTGATTTTAATAATTATTTGTTTTTATAATTTTATCTAAATTCAAATTAAAAGGATTAAATCAATATTTTAAAACAGCTGGGGCCAAATAATAATTTTTAAAGGATGAAGGGCTAAAATGTAATTAACCAAATAATTAAATTTTTATTTTCTTTAAGAAGTATCTATATAATACTTATATTCTTATATATATATATATATGTATATACTAGGAAAGCTTAGGGATGTTACAATCTCCCCTCCTAAAAGGAATCTGGTCCCCAAATTTCTAACTTGAATCTTCGAAGAGGTATGGATAATGTTTCCGCATATCTTGCTCAGGCTCCTAGGTAGCTTCTTCAACTTGATGGTTTCTCCATAGAACCTTCACAATTGAAATTCTTCGATTCTGGAGTTCTTGAAACTTTTTATCAAGAATTTTGATGGGTTTCTCCTCGTAGGACAAATCACTCTCGATTTGAATAGCATCAGGAGTAATGATATAAGATTCATCAGGATAATACTACCTCAACTGAGATACGTGAAACTTGTCATGAATTCTTGTTATATTTTGAGGAAGTATCAATCGATAAGCTAAGTTTCCAATCCTTTCTGAGATCTCAAAGGGTCCTACATAGCGTGGACTTAACTTCCCCCTTTACCAATTCTTTTAAACCCGTTTCGAGGTGATAGGTTGAGGAAAACATGATCTCTAACCTCAAACTCAAGGTCTCTCATTTGCTTGTCGGCATAACTCTTATGGCGATCTTGAGATGCCTTGATCCGTTGCTTGATTAGTTGGACTTTATCAATATCATCCTGTATAATCTCTTACCTCGTAAGCCAATAAAGCCCATCAGGAGTAGTTTGGCGTTCATCCAAATCCCAATGAATCGGTGATCTACATTTTCTACCATATAGAGCTTCATATGGGGCCATTTGGATATACGCCTGATAACTGTTGTTGTAGGCAAACTCTACCAAAGGTAGATGTTTATTCCAGGCTCCCCCAAAGTCAAGTACACATGGCGACAACACGTCTTCTAGGAAACAAATTGTGCGCTCAGACTGTCCATCTGTGTGAGGATAGGACGCGATGCTAAATTTAAGCTTAGTCCCAAAACTCTCTTGTAATAGTTTCCATAGTCGCGATGTGAACTTGGGATCCCTATCAGACACAATGCTTATTGGGTAACCATGCAGTCTAATTATCTCTCTTTTATAGAGATCGGCCAATACTTTCACTTTGTAATGGGTCCCAACTGGCAGGAAATGGGTTGACTTGGTGAGTCTATCCACAATAACCCAAATACTATCATAGCCTCCTCTAAGAGTAGGAAGATCAGTTACAAAGTTCATGGTGATGTGTTTCCACTTCCAATCGGGTATAAGAAGGGGTTGTAGTTTCCCGGTTAGGTGTTGATGCTCGACCTTGATTAACTGGCAAGTCATGCACCTTTTTATAAAGTCTACAACATCGGCAATTAGATCTCAAGTTTATAAAGTCCTACCCATTATATTGACCATTTTTATTCAAGGTGTTAGGGTTGATTAACAGAGAATGTATCAAATCGGCAATTAGATCTCTTAAGCCAATATTGAATCAGTAATTCGATACTCTATTAGAGCAGTATCAATTGTAAACTCGACCTTACCCCGAGAAATTCAGGATATGGGGCCCACAATCGGAGGTCTATAAATACCCCAGATCCCGAGAAATACGTACGTCATTGATTACTATAGCACCTACCCACTCTTACATCGAAATCTTGGCTCAAACTTAATTCGAGACATAGTATTCGATAGTTCAGGGCAATTAACGGGATTAGTACTTCAGCATTCAACATCGAGACCGTGTCCATTCGAGAGTTAAGGAATTCGATTCTCCAGTGATTCAATATTTTGAATTATTCTTACGTGCTTACTAGGTGTTCCAGACTAATTAATCAAATTAGCATAAATTAAAGTACTTCAAACTCATAATATATTTTATTTGTGTTTCAAGTAACCTAGAAAAAAATATACCAAACTATGGTGCAATATGCCAGAGTATAGTTTCTCTAAAAATGCAGAATGCCAATCATCTATTGATAAAAAAAAGTAGAAAGATACAAATTCACCTTACAATAAAAGTGATATTATCATATAATTTTCCTTTATACATTATTAGTCACTAAACCGCATTGATGAATTATGACAAAAATGATATGTAAAAAAAGTAGAGCGAATTATCAAGTCTCATCTCAAATTCAAGGACGCATTTGCTTAGAGTCATAAATGGAGACAGTTCACTAAAAAATGGCAAATGATATAGACACAACACCCTAATAATTAGAGCAAAAATATATTTTTCTCTAATATACCATTTGTCTATTCATGGTCTAAATTCATCTTCTTTTTTAATTGCCAATAATTATGCAATCTTCTAAAAACTTAACCATCTTTTTTAATCTGTTTTTAATTTGGACGGATGATCTTTTCCATTCTGAGCATCTTTTGAGGATATAATCTTTTAATCAATCAAGTTTTCTTTGTTTTATTTTTCTTCGATAAATGTTAATTTATTTCGATCTTTTATTACTGAACTTTCATACTCATCATTTAATTCTATTTATTTTGTGAAGAAGAAAGTCCTCTAAAAAGTTTTAAAAAAAGTAAAAAAAAAATAGATAGATTTATTCACATGTCAATAAAAAATGTATTATGCAAAAAACAAAAATCATAACTACTCATTAAATCATTAATATTCTTCCATGGCCACATACTTAGTAAAATTAAAAAAATTAGACACGGTAAGTTCATTCAAAAAGAGAAAATTTATCCTTCAAGATATTTTAGTGTACGTGCCAATGGTACTCAAATTTTTGAATAAGGTTAATATATACTTAATTACTATTGTACTTATCAAGAAAAATAGCACCAACTACTTTTTAACAAGTTATTAGATATATTAATTATATGACAAAGAATATTTCCGCCGCCATGCAAACCCTAACACCTCCGCCGCCATGCAAACCCTAACACCACCGCCGCCGCCGCTCACTAACGGAATCATTCTGGCGTCGACTGAATTCGTCTCCCTGACTTAGGACAACAAGATACACGCAATCAAAGGAGGCTTTGACAAGGCGATCCCATGGACAAGGTTTCAGACGTGAATATTGATCGTAACGGGTGTAAAACAAAAAACAAACCAGATTTAAAGTCGAGGCAAGAGTTGGACTCTTTCTCTTTAAAACGATATTTGCCCCGCTCGATGCTTACGGTTTGATCGACAATCGCTTCCCAAGATGCAACGACTATCTTCTTAATATGGCAGCACTTCGAATATTAAGAAACGGCGAACTAAAAGATTGTTTTGAACTCTCGGAACAAAACAAACAGAAATAATGTTTGTAATTGAATGGAAAATGAAGAAGTAGGGGGGTCTATTTATAGTTTACGAAAGTTGGCCTTGAGATTGACTGGACAAACATGTCTTTTTCACGTCACAACTTTCTCGCCAGATTTTACACCATTTCGGCTGACTGTGCACCTATTCGGATGAAAGGTGACACTTGTTCTGCTGACGGGGTGTATGTGTAGGTGATTGTTCGCTGACTGAATTTTTCCTCCAGTTTTTGCAGCCACTAGACACACTTATTCGACCAGATTCTGATACCTAATCACGTTTAATTAATTATTACATTCGTTGCTTATTATTTTTTGAACATTTAATTAATTACTTAATTAAACTTTGTCCAAAAAGATAAATATTTGATTGGGAAGCCTAATCTCAAGCTCAAACCCAAGCCCAAGCCCAGGCCCATGGCCCATGGCCCACGACCCCAACCCCGACCCAGGCCCAGGCCCAGGTCCGGGTCTGGTCCGAACGGATGGCGACGGCAGCGCGCACATGTGTGGGCTTGAATTGAAGCATAGCCCATCTAAGTCTTCTCCCATTCAAAGACTTGTGGTACCCTTTGGAGCCCAAACCCTTATCACAAACAAACAACTCATTAGGTGTATTAATTTAGCTTAAACTTTCCATGTGGGATTGTGACTTTTCACATTCTCATCTATTTCCTTTCATTTCTTCAGGATAACTTATTTCAACTAGCTTACTTGCTCATTACAATGGTTTTGAATAATTAAATATACTAGATTCATCTACACGAAACGTAGATTTTATTAAGCTAAAGAAGTTCATCTTTATAAAAGAGGAACCTACTCAAATAAATTATCAAAAACATGGATTTTTTTTAATTTTCCAACAAATATGACACCCGAAACTCAAACTCACTCGACTTGGAGAAATCAATTCTCATATGCAGATGCTACCAAGAAAAGGCATGAACATGCTCGAATGAATGATGGTGAGATTGACGAGGAGGCAGACTTCATCGTCTCAAGTCCTCCATCCGAGACCATGCCATTCAAAAGGTTTAGTAGTCTACTAGAGATGAAAACACGAATGGAAGACCAATGGAAAGATGCCATTATAATTAGAGTCCTCGGAAACTCATGTACTATACATCATTGATGTCGAGGCTCGATCTAATATGGAAATTACACAACGATTTCGAACTAGTAGACCTTGGTCATAATTGCTATTGCATGAAAGGACTAAGTAGTTACAAAAGAGAGATGATTTTTACCGAAGGACCATGGCAATTGGCAGGGAGTTTCCTTTCCGTAAGAAAGTGGTGCCCGAAATTTCGTGCGGCTAAAGATTAGATGGAGAGCGCCATCACTTCGGTGAGAATTCTTGACCTTCCCGTTGAATATTTCCGCAAAGCGTGGATTCACGAACTCACGAAAGGTATCGGCGGTCTGATAAAAATAGTCGGGAACACGTACGCTACATCTCGCGGGAAGTTTGCGCGATTCTGCATTCAGGTCCGAACGAATATACCTCTGGATCTCGGGGTTTGTATCGAGGATGTTGTTTACCAAGTAGTCTAGAAGAACTTACTGGCGGTGTGTTATTCGTGTGGATGGGCGAGATATAAGAAAGAACAATGTCCGTCGCTAACACCCGACGAGTCGGAGACAAAGGCTACGAACCAACAACGATTATAGGAGGGTGTCCAAGAGATCGAGGAATCGGAGTGGCTGATTGCTAAGGTCCAACAAAAAGATTTTGGGGACTGGATGATCGTCCCACCAAGATGGAACGCGAGAGCGAATAAAACCATCAAGAACATGGAACTAAGGGATTCGGGTAAAAGGAAAAGAAAAAATTCTCAAGAATGTGTAAACTCCAAACCCACAAGTAAAAGCGACGTCGAAATCGGGTGCAAATATTGTGGGGGCAGTGCTCGAACCTTTTTGAGAAGGAAAGTGAAACCAACAGTAGGGAAAAATAAGAATATGGCAAAAAGAAAGAATTATATTCCTAACTATATTCTTAAAAGTTCTGATGTAGGAATGGGTAATAATAAGGAAGCTGTTATAAATAAAAATTCCTTTTTCCATTCTACAAGAGAATACAGATAGCCTTATATTTCAAAATCAAGTAATTCTCTCAAGCCCCTCGACATCCCTTATGTTTGGTAGCAAACATGCTAATTTCGCACGTGTTTTAGAGAAACGGTGCACTAATCGGCAAATGGCTGAATCTCCCAGCTTTCGCAACGAAAGTTCAGCGGTTTCGGGGCCTTTTAATGACATTACGAACACGGCAGCGGGACAAATTAATTCAAGTAGTAGAATTCCCTCATTTGGTTTGTGAAGTCGAGGTCCGAACGATCCTAAGTTACATGATGGGAGCGTCAAATCACAATATAAATCTGGGGCTGCAGTAGGGGTAATCTTATCTTGTGAGGGGAAGTGGATATGGGGCTTCGTAAAGGAAATCAACACGCCAACAGTTGACGAAGCGGAAGTCGAAGCTTTGAGACATGGTTTGGAGATGGCTTGGAGTCGAAGAATTTCCAAAATTGAGGTTGAAACTGACTCGCTCATGGTTTTCAAAATGGCTACGGGCGTGAAGGATGTTCCTGAGGAGTTAAGGTCTAAAGTGCATGAATGCAAGGAGCTATTAAAAAACCCGTGGAATTGTAAAATTAAATGGATACCGCGCGCGGCGAATAGAGTGGCGGACGCTTTGGCCAAGCTAAAGAGGAGGGAAGAAGACGGAGATTTATCTTGGGATGAACCCCCAGCTCCAGTTCTTGATTTGTTAAATTTTGATATGGCGTAAGCGCCTTTTGTTATTCTTTGTTTACCAAAAAAAACAAGTTATTAGATATGAAACAAATAATGCTGAAAGATTAATAGAATAAAAAATTTATTAAATACAGAAAAGTAAATAGATTTTAAATTTTATGTTATTGAAAAAGAATGGAAATTTCAATCATAGAGATTCTGTTTTTGACACTAGATATTTAGGGCGGATATTAAGTAAGGAATTAAAAAAGAAAGATGATTTTGCATGTTGATTATAAAAGTTAAGAGCGGATATTAAGAGAATAACAAATGGAGGATGGATTTCTTTAGATTTGGGAAGGATGGAATAGTAAATAATATATATTTTGCTTTGTATTTAGAGATTCTGCTATGTATATATCCGCTCCCCCTATTCGAAAAAAGAAATGAACAATGGAATTGGCTTAATATATAATTATGTTATGAAACGTTGCCACATTTAAATTGGTAATTGACCATATCACTGAGCAATATGACCATATCTAATTCTAAACACGGGCAAGCTGAAAGGTCAACAGTCAAACTCGAGAAATCTTAATAGCGGAACGGAACAGCCAGCACATGCGCGGAAACAAAATACCAAATGTGGCTATATAATTAGGGGAAAGTTGGTGAGTACAATTTTTTGATTAAATTTGGTGAGTACAAATGCATGCATCATTCGAATCCCATAGTTGATTTTCTCTGAAGAACATATCTTGTATAATTAGACACGTACACTAAAATTTGCGAAACAAACGATACATAAAATCAAGGATCGTCCAAATTTAATTGTGACAATGAATGTTGTAATGCACAAAATCAGCACGATGATTCACCATGAATTTAGACACTGAAAAACAAAAATCTCAATTCATCCGTATAACTCAGCCGTTATTATATATTTAAGGAAATGCCAGTCATGTGAATCAGACAATGAGAGAATTTCATATCCGTCTGTCTCAAATTTAGAAATTTTGATTATATTCCATAACTATTTTTTCCTCCTACAAATAGAGAACATAGTTTTTCTTATACCATAGCTCAAAAAAAGACCATCACAGGCTTTTTACTGTGAGAAAAAAGAAAAAGAAACATGTTACTGGCAAAGTTTTCATCTTTGGTTGTACTGTCATTCATTCTTTTCTCTGGGTTCCAAGAACCAGCTTTGGCCATCAAAAAGGTGCACATTTTTATTAGCTATTCTGACACCATCATGCAAAAAATGTTGATTAGTATTTAATTTATGTTGTGTTATAATTTGTTTGTAATGCAGTCCTATGTTGTGTACTTGGGAAGTCATACGCATGGAGCAGAAGCAACTACTACTGATCTTCAACGTGTCACAAATTCTCACTATAATTTGCTTTCTACATTCGTGGGAAGGTATGCATTTTTAATTTATTCACTTACATACTTTATTGGTAATTTTGAATTTACCAAATTGGTTTTATTTCAATTTACAGTGTAGAGAAGGCAAAAGATGCAATTTTTTATTCTTACAAGAGACACATAAATGGTTTTGCTGCTGTTCTTGAAGAAGAAGAGGCAGCAGAGATTGCAAGTATGGAAAAATGTAACATATATGTAAAAAAGAATTGTCAATGCTATATATAATTAACTTTTTATTCTTGATTTTGGCAGAGCATCCGGATGTGGTGTCTGTTTTTTTGAACGAAGGGAAGAAATTGCACACAACTCACTCATGGGATTTTCTTATGTTGGAAGAAGATGGTGCCGTTCATCCCTCTTCAATATGGACCAAAGCCAGATATGGTGAAGATACCATCATAGGAAATCTTGATACTGGTAACAAAATTAATTACACATGTTTTTTTTTATATCAATTAGCTCTTAATGTAATTACAGGACATGCAAGTTTTGTAGTGATTTATGATGTTTTAAATTAATTAATAGGTGTATGGCCTGAATCAAAGAGTTTCAGTGACAAAGGTTTGGGTCCACTTCCTTCAAAGTGGAAAGGTGTCTGTCAGTTTGATAATCAGAAAAAAGCCCCATGCAATAGGTACTGTACTGCAATCTCTTTTTCTTTTGCATGCTTTATGAGACAAATAATGTGCTGAATAGGATGAAAAAATGATGACCAATGTACAATTCTGCATTTAGATGTTTTTACTTTATCTTCCATAAAGTTCGATCACTTTACCATATAATAAACAGTATTATGGGTGTTTGTCCCTTAATTCTTTTAATCTCATCTCTATATTGTACTTTGCGCATGTTAAAAAATACAATAGGAAACTAATTGGAGGAAGGTACCACAACAAAGGGTATGCTGCTTATGTAGGCAAGCTCAATTCGACGTACATGAGTCCACGTGACATGGAGGGTCATGGTACCCACACGCTCTCCACGGCCGGTGGAAGCTTTGTACCCGGAGCAAGTGTATTTGGCATTGGTAATGGAACAGCGAAAGGGGGTTCCCCAAAAGCACGTGTGGCTGCATACAAAGTGTGCTGGCCACCTGTCAATGAGTCTCAGTGCTTCGGGGCTGATATCCTGAAAGGTTTCGAGATGGCAATACACGATGGAGTTGATGTGTTCTCGGTTTCCTTAGGTGGCTCTCCAGCTGACTACTTGAATGATGGCATAGCTATTGGATCGTTCCACGCTCTCAAGAAAGGAGTGGTGGTCGTAGCCTCTGCTGGAAATGGGGGACCAACTCCTAGATCTGTGTCGAATGTTGCACCGTGGATAATAACTGTTGGAGCAAGCACACTTGATCGTGAATTTCTGGCTAAGGTTCAGCTGAAAAATGGAGTCTCCCTTAAGGTTTGCATTTTGTTTAGTACTTCACTTGTTGTAGCATTTACTATTTTTCATACTTCTTCAGACGGATATTTTCCAATTGTTTTGAATCAGGGAACGAGCCTTTCTGAGGCTTTACCGCAGGAGAAATTTTATCCGCTTATCAGTGCTGCACATGCTAAAGCTGCCAATGCATCAGCCGAAGAAGCGTAAGCGACTTTCTTCCTAAAAGTTCATGCTTATGCAACTATGCAAAGTACTTCCAATAGCAGTATCTAACGTGTTAGTTTCGAACAGGGTACTCTGCAAGCCTGGAACGTTAGACTCTAAGAAAGTTAAGGGTAAGATTCTCGTGTGTCTTAGAGGTGATAATGCTCGAGTTGACAAAGGCGAGCAAGCTCATATTGCCGGTGCAGTTGGAATGATTCTCTGTAACGACGAGGCAAGTGGTAATGAACTCATAGCCGACCCTCACGTTCTTCCCACGTCTCACATCAACTACACAGATGGCCTTAGTGTCTTTGCCTATGTCAATAGCACCAAGTAAAGCTCTCCTCTGCATCTCCCACTATTGGAACACAAACTTTAACCGTCAAGAAACTAATTTATTCTTTCTTTTCCAGGAATCCAGAAGGTTTAATCACAGCTCCTAAGGCAATATTGAACACAAAGCCAGCTCCTTTTATGGCATCATTCTCTTCCAGGGGTCCGAACACTATCACACCAGAAATCCTAAAGCCTGATATCACGGCACCAGGAGTAAACATCATTGCGGCTTTTAGTGAAGCGGTTAGTCCTACTGAGGAAGCGCTTGATACCCGCAGGACCCCGTTTATTACAGAATCCGGAACCTCGATGTCTTGTCCACACGTTGCCGGTGTAGTCGGCCTGCTCAAGACCCTCTACCCGGATTGGAGTCCGTCTGCGATAAAATCAGCAATCATGACAACAGGTACGAGTTTTTCTTTGTGCAGATCAATTAAGTGTAGTGAGTTATTTGCAATTTACACTCATCTCCCCTGATTTCAATTTGTGGTTGAAAGTACTAATGACAAAACTGTTTATCACAGCAAGAACAAGAGACAATACGGCAAATCCGATGCGCGACGCTGACAACACCAAGGCCACGCCGTTTGCATACGGGGCGGGCCACATTCGACCAAACAGGGCCATGGATCCCGGACTGATATACGACTTAAGCGTCAACGACTATCTCGACTTTCTGTGCGGAGTCGGATACAACGAGACACAACTTCATACGTTTGTGGGATACGCCTACTACTGTCCAAAAAACTACAATGTACTAAACTTCAACTATCCATCCATTACGGTCCCTAATCTTATAGGATCGGTTACGTTGACGAGGAAAGTGAAGAATGTCGGGACACCCGGTAAGTACACTGTGCGTGTCCGTCAGCCAGTCGGGTTTTCGGTTACGGTGGAGCCGAAGGTTTTGGAGTTCAAGAACGTTGGTGAGGTGAAGAGGTTTAAGGTGACTGTCTTGAAAGGAGGAAAAGGTGATGGTGATGAGTATAAGTTTGGAGAGTTGTTGTGGTCTGATGGTGCACATTATGTTAGGAGTCCAATTGTAGTTTCAGGTGCTAATAAGTGAACAAAAGTTCAGGGATATTTCGTTTTTTGGGTGTTAATAATTGGATTGGTTAGGAAGTGGTTTTATTGATTCCAATGTTATTATCATTCTGATAAACATGTAATAATTATATTTCCTTTGTGCAAATAAAAAAAATGGGATAGAAGATTTGCGATGAATTGGTATATTATATTAAATAGTTGCATGTGGATTTAGGCATGGCAATGGGTAGAGTTTTACTCTGTTTTTACCCAAATCCTGCAAGACCATGTGTCTAATCTTCTTTACCCTACCTTGACAGAGACTCATTAATGATCATGTTTTGTAGATTCAGACCTCGCCCTGTTAAATATTGTTAACAAATACTGCTGGATCAATTTTTTTTTCTCGTTGACAACAAATTTCGTAACATGCACAAGAACAGAAAAAAAAAACCGTGTAAGGTGATTTTAAATGAACTTTCTAGAGTAAGGATCTCGATCCATACCATGAGTTGAGTTTCAAAAGTTACAAGTAGGGCTTGGTCTTGACAGGGTAAGACCCTACCCATTATCATGCTTACATGTGATTATACTTGATCAGCGCACATTATTCTGATAAATTTGTGCAAAACACTATAGTATTTTTTTATAATTTTTTTTAGGAATCTACAAAAAATATTTTTTGGTTGTGCACTAGGTAAACTCTTGGGTTGACGTCATAGTCTGCAAACATCGTCAATCACACTATATTAAACCATGCAAATAACTCTATAATGGTTTAAATTTGAAGTGTTGGAATTTTTTATGATATGGTGCAGATGAGACATTTTACAAGTTGTAAATGATTTAAGAAGATTAATGCTATCGTGTTCTTTATGTACCATTAGGTACTTTTTGTCATGCAAGGTAAAATGTATAAGATCTTAAACTTGGAAAACTCGGATTCTTCTTACATAAATAAAATTATACTTGTCTAAATTAGTAAAAATAATTCTTGAAAAAATATTATAAATCATCCATGTGGCTGCTTGTGATACTTTTGTATGTTATGCAATGAAGCTTTGGTCCAACTTGAATTTGATTCAGAATGAAACGGGAAAAAATCAAACTACATAAGCTAAGTTGGATCCCTAATAAAGTTGGTACCTTAAGTTGGTCCCCTACGTTTTTTTGTCCCCAAGTTGGCAAACGTACATACATTGAGTGCCCCACGGCAGAGCAACCTAATTGCCGCCACGAAAATACACATGCCATCATCTTGATTGTAGATTTTGGGGATTTTGACTTCTAGTTGATATATAGGATGTTGACTTGGCAAAAAATAATAATTTAAAAATAAATTATAAAAGGATAAAACATATGTTGCAGGCCAATTCTTCTCATTTCTCCCGCTCATTTTTCGTCAATACTCCCACTTTCCTGCTCAATATTCCACCATTTGAGCTTTGATTCTTCAGCCGCTTTTACAAGCGGCGCCACCTTTGTCGAGACTAGCGACGTTGTTACATAGTTCTAAGGCATAACTGGTCTACAACTCAAGACTCGTTATCCGTCCAAATTCGTCGACCCCTCCCCATTTTATGGCCATTCTCTGTTTTCGAACATGCATGCTTGACTTTTAACTAGATATGGTCGATTTCGTCATGAATTTTGCATTTGATTTGGTGAAATAGTGCTACCCCCAAATCCCCCTACTAGAAATACTAAATCTTTGATTTCGTTTTATCGCAACCCGAAATCTGATGCCACTGGATTTTAGCTATAAATTCTTGATTTCACATTTAAGAACATTAAGGTTACAATTACAAATCATAAATGCGAAATTAAAAATCTTAATTTTGAAATTAGGCTTTTGAAAGCCCTAAATTTGCAATTAGTGACACTAATTCCAAAATTGCAAACACTTTTTTTTTCAAAATTTGAACCTCATAGTTCAGAATTTGTAACCGTAGACCGTACTCATATACTCAACCCATAATTCCCAAATCTGTGTTCCTAAATCGTAGTTCCCAAATTCGTAAGCCTAATTCCGAAATTCGTACTTTGTATTCCTGTTTTAGCTCATGAGTATTCATTGGTGTTTACAATTTATATTGTGTTGCTGATTTATTCCCTGTATGTGCAAGAACCAATCACTTATATGTTACCGCAAATTTATATTATGGGGTGGGGGGAGGGAGATTCAATGTTAACCCACTTGAGTATGTTTGGGTAGTAGGTGTGTAGTTGATTTATGTTGGTCCTGAGTGTATGAGCCTAGAGAGAATGTTTACTATACGCAGTGAGCTAGGCTTTATTGGTTTAAGGGATTTTTACTTGAGACAATAAGTGGGTTTTGTTCTTATTGGAGATGATAGTGAGTTGAATGTTAGGTTCTTGGCTAGTCAAAGTAAGAGGGTTATGGATATATATATATATATATATATATATGTGTGTGTGTGTGTGTGTGTGTGTGTGTGTGTGTGTGTGTGTGTGTGTGTGTGTGTGTGTGTGTGTGTGTGTGTGAATTGTGAAGGAAAAATGGACAAGCTCCAGCAAGTTCAGTTTGAAGGGGATTAATACATGCATACAGAGGTTGAGGTAGAAAATGTGCATGCAAATGAAGGTGATCAAGATGCTGAAAATATTGACTTAGAGTATTTTAGTGATGGTTCATATGCCATGGATAGTGACACTAAACAGGACCCATCACTGAATCACAAGGTTGTTGACAACATGTTTTATGCCAATGTTGGACCTGAAATGGATCCACCTACTGTGGATGATGATGCTGACCAAGTAGAGCGAGACATAGCTAGAGGGAGAGCACATGTTAATGAGGATAACAATGAAAGATCAGACAAAGAGCCAGATATGGGTTTTGACAATATCAATGAAAGTGATGATGATCTTCTTATTGACGACTCTGATGAGGATGATCTCGGCGGGTAGGAAGTTGTTTATAATGAGAAGGATGTGATGAATCCAAACTTGAAGCTCGGTATGAAATTTACATAAAAACTAATACTTAGAGAGGTTGTGGAATCTCTTACACTAGTAGCAAAGAGATCTGTCGGAGTGACGACCAATGATAAGAGGAGAATATATGTGAAGTGTCTGAACATAAAGTGCAGGTGGAGACTGAATGCAATGAAGGTGTCAAGGGAAGATGGTACATTCAAGATTTGTTACTTCAAAAAGAAGCATAGGTGTCCATAGGTTTCTTTAAGAAAAAATCTAACCTCAAAGTGGGTTGGAAAGAGGTACATCCATCAATTCCAAAGTGACCCTAAAAGAAATGTTAAGGCTTTCCATGTTGATGTCAAAAGAGATATAGGTGCAGAGTGGTCAATGCAGCAGGCCTACAGAGCTAAAAAGGAAGCATTTGTCATGTTGAATGGCAGCTTAATAGAATAGTATGCAACCTTATGGGACTACAAAGGAGAGCTTAAAAGATCAAGCCATGGAAGTATTGTCATTATGGGCATTGACAACAGTTGTAATGAGAACAACTTCGAGAGGATCGATGTGTGTTTGAAGGTTTTGAAGATGGGATTTATTGAAGGTTGTAGGAACGTGATTGGAGTTTATGGGGCTCATCTTAAATAGCCTTATAAGAGTGTGCTATTGACATCAGTTGGTGTAGATGCCAACAACAACATATACCCTATTGCATGGGCTGTTGTTGAGAAAGAAGGTGGAGATAATTGGATATGGTTCCTACATGTCCTTCAGTTAGATTTGGGTATAAAGAGGAATTCAAACTGGACTTTTATGTCTGACAAGCAAAAATGGTTACTTCAAGCCTATGAACTGGTGTTTCCAGGGTATGGCCACCGCTTTTGTGTTTGGCATCTACATGGAAACTTCAAGAGAGTTGGTTTTATAGGGGATACTTTGAAGGATGCTCTTTGGAAAGCTGCAAGAGCAGCAACAAAAAATGAATTCAAATTCAGAATGGTTGCCTTAGAAAAAATCAATCCCAGAGCAAAGAAATGGTTAGAAGATAAGCCACCATAGCACTAGAGTTGGTCACACTTTAACACAAAACCCAGGTGTGATATTCTACTCAACTATGGTTGTGAGGCATTCAACTCTGTGATACTAGATGCTAGAGATATGTCAATTTTAATCATGCTAGAGTGGTTGCAACAATATACTATGACAAGACATCAGAAGAACATGAGTAGGGTCAGAAAAAATGGCATAGTGGTGCCCCAAAATTAGGCAAATAGTTGATGAATTCATTGGAACTCATGTTCAACACTGTATTCATACAAAGTCAGATGATGATCACTACCAGGTTATGATGTGGGATAATAGTGTATGGTCAGTCAATCTGAATGATAAAACATGTGGGTGTAGAAAGTGGGATATAAGTGGAATTCCCTGCATGCATGCAATTAATGCAATTACTGCTTAAGGATTAGATCCTTTAGACTTCATTCATCATGCATACTCTGTCAACACTTACATAGAGGCCTAAAAATATGTTTTTCTACCAATGAAAGGTAGGAAAAAGTGGATACATACTGAATATGCACCCCCTACCCCTCCAAATGATGGTAGGCATGTTGGAAGGCCTCAAAGGGCAAGAAGAGTTGAACCCGGTGAGCAACCATGAAAAAAGAAAAGAGAGTGTAGAGGGAGGACTATGGTACCACTGGTAAGTGACCCTAAAAAATTGAAAGGCTACTGTTATGTTGATGGACATAACATAAGGTCATGTAATAAAAGGAAAGAAGTAGAATAGCTAGCTGCTCATGTTGCAGTTGCTGCTGCTAATGCTGCTGAAAGTCCCAATGCTGGATAAGGTGTTGATGGCAGTGGAGGTCAAAGTACTGATGGGCAGGGAGATCAGGGTACTGCTGGGAAGGGAGGTGAGGGTGATACTACTGATGATAACCTAGGTGTTCAAACTAACTATCTTCTGAAGGTGGTGCTACTGAAGGTGGTTTTAATGATGGTGAAGTGGTTCAAGATATTGGTGGTGTTGCTAGAGGTGGTAATGAAGGTGTTTTTACGGGTGGTATAGGAGGTGGTTTTTATGGAGATGTGTGTGGAGGAGGTATACGAGGTGGTGATTCTAGGGTTGATTTCGGAGTTGGTATATGAGGTGGTATTTGGGGATGTTGTTGGAGGTGGTAATGGAGGTTTTACAAAAGGTGTTTCTGGAGGTGGTATAGGAGATGGTGATTTTGGGGGTGTTCTTGGAGGTGTTTCTGGTGTGGTGATTCAGTTGGCTTTTCTAGAGGTGGTATAGGAGGTTGTATCAATGATATGGGGGATAAGGTAACTGCTGAGATTCATCTAAGTGGGTTGAACTATGACCAACTCTGATGAAGAAGTTGGCATTGATGATTTTAACACAAAATTGGGGGATGATTCCCTTTTGTGAGTTGGCAAGGATTGGAGCCCTTTCACAACAGAATGTGTTTCCACTTGATGGATCTCACCAAGTGTCACCCAAAGTCAACAAGACACAGTTCCTTGTGAGCCCCAAGTGATTGCAACTAGAGGAGCACCAACAAAAGAAAATCTCAATGTAAAAAGAAGGAATGAAAAATCCATTGTAAGTGATTTGTTGTCACTTGATTAAAATAAGATTCTGGAGGTGCGTTATTAAATTATATGTAGTCATTTCATGAATTAACTGTCTTGAGTGTAATTGGTCTAATATGGGAACTCAAATCATGGTCAGGTGGAGGGATCAACTCCTTTTTCTAATACTAGACCATCACTTCAACAACAACTCCAGATGCTATCGGGAAGGAGTTGATGCTATGCCACCTAAACCAAAGAAAGGGAAGAAGCAGCTAATGATAAGATACAAGAATCATTGACTGGATGTCCAACAAAACCAGTTAGAGGCCCCTCCCATCAACAACAGCTTGAGGGTCATGGCTTGGTGAATGAGGAGAGTACAAAGGGTATCAGGGTTGGGAAAAAGAGCATGTGAGTGAGCACAAAACCAACAAAGAAGAAATAGATGGTACGGGATGACAGGGCCAATGATACATCATTTTGTCCCTTTTTTTAGCAGGGTGATATATGGCAAAACCTTTGCAATGTGTTTTGAACCTATTAACTCCAAAATGCTTTGAGTACTGGGTGTTCATGTTTATGGTACTGTTATTTGATGTTTAAGGTAGGCTACTGCATTTTGTTACCAGTGTAATAGTGACATTTTGGTAATAGTTTATGGTTATGCCAATACTATGTGGTATGTTAATTTACTTGTGTGATAGTTTTATTTGAGTTGTTTATTAGGTTAACATATTATTGTAATGTTGACGGAGTTATTGCTTTTGTGAGCATGGCATTGTGCTTTTTGTCTACTTTGAATATTATGCTCCTTCCTCTAATATTTAATTGTCCATGACAGTATTTAGCTTGTGTCAAAAATGATTTGAATGCAGATTGGTCTATGTCACAGCCACTATAATAATAGTAACTCAAATACCTATTTATAATAGCATAATTGTACCAAGAGTTTATTACAAGATTAGAAGGGATGCATAACTAAATAAAAGCAAATGAAAAACGATTTTGTCAAAAACTAAAACGTGCAAAAATCGACCAAGCATATCTATCTCCAGACTCCTAATAGTAAATTAATTACTCCAAATCATGAACTATTGGCTTAACTTTTTCCTAATCATCATCACTGTGACCAAGTCCCATTGGAACATCCAAATCCCATTGAGTCCCTCTGGAAACAACGCATATTGTTGTTCATCAAACAACTTATACAATAATGGTGAACTCTCTAGCCTAACCAAACTAAAGTATTTTTCAATATCGTATTCCTACATGTCAAAAATTCTCGAATTTCAACACCTAAAGCAAAGTATTAATACAACAACAAAATATATAAAACACACACAAATGAAAATGAATATTATAACTCCTTCATGTACGAAGCATCTCGTGACCAATAGTAATTTCATAACTAGGACCGCTACAAACCCTATGCAACCCAGTGAAACAACGAAAATGATTATATTTATTTCTCAACAAACAAATAGTCCTCCGGAGTATAAAAGGATTGTACTTGTTCTTTAAAAAGCAAGCATAATTCACCACGAACAACTTTGAGAGCTCTTTTCAATATATTTAACTCGTGTAACATATGTATTTCTCCACACTTCACCAATGCCAGTAGCAGTTGATGTTGACTGTGCACGTCAAAGTTCACACACAGTAACACAGTAAGTCTCAACTTTTGAGAACTTACAATAACCATTCTTTCTTTAACTATTAAACAAATTATAAAAAGACAACAAAAATATGACACTAATTAAACAATGCCCACATGAACTAGATTAAAAATTAATAACAAGCTGACATCATGTCATACTAAATTGGTCTTAGAGTTACAAAACACATTAGCGATTACATATGAATCGCAAGTAAAACATAATTACAACACTAAAATACAAATGACCTTAAGTCAAATGTTACATACATCTTATAATAGATGACACACACGACAACAACAAATACACAAGAAACAATAAGTAACAGTAACCAAGCCAAACAACAACAAAAGATCGCCGCTTTTGTTGGGTCGACGATCTTCAATGTTTCAACAAGAGTCGTTTTTGTGTAACAACCATTGTTGGTTCCTACTATTGAACGAGTAGTTGAAACATGACTGAGAGATGGTTTGTGTGACTCTGTACATGATGATTCAGCAATAACAGATGCCCTTTTTTTTAATTTAGGTTGCGGGGTCGGAAGTCTGAGTTTTGAGTTGTATGCATTAGGAAAGACTATGTTATGATAATGAGAAAATCTGGCCTCATGCAAAGAATCAACCCAAATAATAAAATCTCTATGTTGGACATTTGGTAGGCATATATAATAATATCTATCGTGGTCCTTAGCAATCAGACTTGCTCTAATACAACCAAAAATAAAATCGAACATAATTGTAGAAAAAATTAGTGTTAACAACTTAGTGGTATTCAATAATAATAATAAAAAAAGAGTGTTAACAACTGATAATTGGAGAAGCCAAGACTTTGCTCGAGGTGTTGTTTCTTTTCTTACTTGTTATTGGTTGTGGTTAGGGTTGTGCAGAAAAAAATGGATTGATCGAATTAGTTGAAAATCGATCGAATGATCCGATCTAAAAATCGAATCGGATGTTTGACTCGACTATTGGTTTTTGCATCAAGGTTGAGCCCCTCTTTGATCTGATCATCGATTTCAGAGATTAAAAATACGATCGAATCGAATACTCATCTTTTGTAGTTTTTTTTTTTGTGTGTGTGTTTTTTGAAGAACTTATCTTTTGTAGATTAACTAGTTAAAGTTGTAATACTTTTGTATCTAGTGTATATGTATAATTTTGAATTGTAACCTACTAATATACGAATTACTAATTATGGCTTGTCTTCTCTATTGAGATTTCTATTTTGAACATTTGGTTAATATTTTGTAATTAGAAACCCACTAATGAATGTGATTTTGTTATAAATTCTCATTGTATTCATGTTTATTCAAATTTTTTAAAATTTTAGATGCAAAATAAAAAGTTATATATTGTTTGTCATTTAATATAAAAAAAGATCGAAATCGAATCAAATCAGATCGAAACCGAATGATTGTGGATCGAATCAGGTCGTTTTGAATTGACTTGATTTCGATCTTCGTTTTGCCAAGATCAAGATCGAATATTAGAGTTGATCCGATATGACTCAATCCAAATGCACATCCCAACTAGTTGTGGTTGGAATGGAAAAGTATAGATGAATTAACTTCAGGACGAATTATTAAAATTGTCCATTAAGTTTACTGCGTTTATGAATATGCCCAAAAGAATTTCGAGCTTAAAAAATGACCCGTAACTATATGTACATTCTGGTAAAAATGCCCAATGGCTCTTATTCAGGCTATTTGTTCGATGTGGTTGCCAACGCAATAAAACGCCTTCCACGTGGAAAAACGTTGCTCCGGCGAATTATTAAAAATGCCATGTAACTTTGCCTCTTTAATAAAAGTGCCCAAAATAATTACGGGCTTTAAAAATGCCGAGTATATTTTCGGTTTTTCGTCAAAAGTGCCAAAAGTCATTGAAAAATTTATTTAAAGTTTGACTAGAATCTTTCCCTCGTCGAGACAGTTCCGATGATGGTGATGGTGTTGAAAAATTCAAAGTTATAGCACTGAAATAATAAACTTCATAATTAGATAGATAGTACTCGGAGAGTTTCCGTGCATATTTTATCTTTTATGAACGTGGGAATGTTGTTAACATACACTTTTGGATTTAGAAAACTTAATTACAAAATGAAATAAACAAGGTTTTTATATCACTTTTTGTACTTTTGGGCACCATCACTTTTTGACACTTTAAATAAGAGCCATTGGGCACTTTTGGTGAAAAATCGAAAATATACCAGGCATTTTAAAGCCCGTAATTATTTTGGGCACTTTTATAAATGAGTCAAAGTTATAGCGCGTTTATAATAACTTGTCGGCACAACGATTTTCTGCGAGGAAAGGCGCTTTCTCGAGTTGGCAACCACGTCGGACAAATAGGCCGAATAAGAGCTATTGGACATTTTTGACAAAACGTACAAATTACTATGAGGCATTTTTGAAGCCCGAAATTCTTTTAGACACTTTTATAAAAAATGAGAAATTTAATGAACATTTTTAATAATTCGTCCTTAAATTTAATATAGTTTTGTGGTTTGGTGGAACATCAAGGATCATTTAAATGGAAAATATCTTAAAAAAATATGTGTTAAATTAAAGTAGGTCCAGATGTAGTTCTGACACAGAGCTTTAACGAACATTCTACATAAAGGCTCTGTAGCAAATAAAACTATTTTAATAGCGTCTTAAAAAAGGGCCGACATGAAAATAGTTAGACATTTGTCTTGGAATTTAATTACATTTGAAAATATTCATTTGAGCAGCCGCTCACACGAATTACGGTATTAGACTATTAGTACCACGATTTGTTAAATTGCAAAGAAAAAAAAAACTTTAAAATGCTAAATAACCTAAAATTACTGTCTTGGAATATCCCCTTTTGGCTATTAATGAAAAATACTTATATTGTTTTAGGTTAAAAGTATTGAAAAGCCTATGGGCATTTGAGCTTTTCTAATATACATTATTTACTGGCTGCAGCACACGAATTAGTACTCTATACATGATCTTTTTTTTATAATGATAATGTATTGTTAAAAATAATTGAGTTAATGACATTTCATATCCTCTCTTTTTTTTATATATAAGAATGACATTTTATATCATGTTTTATATATATTAAATAGACACGTTATGTTTCTTAAGAAAACAATTTATCCCTATCACTCTATGATGGAAAAAAAAAAGATAAAATGACTCCATGTCAGTACTTCTTTGCACACGTAAAAGAGTATTTATAATGTAAATGGGGAGACAATAATCACAATATGACTAAATATTAGCTGCTGAGTAAAATAATTTTTATTTATTTTGGTCATGAATATAGTAACGGTTCGTTAAAATATTAGGATATATTTTTTTAAAAAAAATTAAATTTTTGTTTAAATTGAATCAGCATGTGCAAAGACGCCGAGTCGTTTCATCATCATCAACATGCTTCGCTGGAACCATCTCAATCAATTTTTTCAAATAATATAATCTCAATAAACAAAAACCTATTATTTCTTTATTTTAAAAAAATAATGATGATACAGCTACTTCTTAAATCTCATCATCATATCATAATTCATAATTAATTAAAAAAACAATAAACTCTCTCGATCTTCATCTTCAAACTTCCCTTTTCCCCTTTTGATTACCTAATTCGTGTTCAGAAAAGAAAAGAAAAAATGTCGTACGCGTATCTTTTCAAGTATATTATCATCGGCGATACAGGTATGGTTGATCTATTGCACTAATTTTAGTCTCTCTCTTTTGTTTATAATTCTGATTAGTAGTAATCGCCAGATTTATTGATTAGAGAGAAAAATCACGTAGTGGATTTTTGTTGAATATATATTCTGTGGGGAATTTTATCGAATAGTTGATGTGTTGGAGTTTGTTCATGTGAATTTTGATGTGATGGAGTAAACATGATAATACTGTCATTAATGTTGAGCTTTTGTATGTCCTTAGGAGTGGGTAAGTCATGTCTTCTTCTACAATTTACGGACAAGCGGTTCCAGCCGGTGCACGACTTAACAATCGGAGTCGAGTTTGGGGCCAGGATGATTACCATTGACAATAAGCCTATCAAGCTTCA
This sequence comes from Linaria vulgaris, assembly GCA_948329865.1. Taxonomy (NCBI): domain Eukaryota; kingdom Viridiplantae; phylum Streptophyta; class Magnoliopsida; order Lamiales; family Plantaginaceae; genus Linaria; species Linaria vulgaris. The sequence goes on from OX415252.1 coordinate 81,528,200, forward strand.
AATATGGGATACGGTTGCTTTTCCACTCTCAATCATGTTTCTTTCTTTCGCATTGTTTTCGGCTTTGGATCCTCTTCTTGTCTTTCTGAATTTGTTCCTCTTGTTGTCTTTCTAAGCGGTTGACGATTAGATGTAGACGTTTGTAAATTCAATCTTTAACTTGGGAAACAATGTGAAATATATTCTAGGATTTTATATATAGCTAGATTCTGAAACTAAGACAAGTCCAGAATGAAGATTACATTCTATATTTGAGGTCTCACACTTGTTGATTTCCTTTGCCCGTCGTCTTATCATCGAATTCATCAGTATTATTATATATGTTTCATAGCCATATGCTGTCTCCTGGTTATTCAATATCTAATGAAACTCTGAAGGTTTGAAGCTGACTAGCTGAATGTGTTCCTTTTTGAAAATGATGTTTGGTTGATATTTACAGGCTGGTCAAGAATCTTTCAGATCTATCACAAGGTCTTACTACAGAGGAGCTGCTGGTGCACTTCTGGTGTATGATATCACTAGGTACAGCTTATGTATCTCTTTGCAATCTTTATAGATATAGTTTGGTCATTTTCAGTTTGATATGTGGACGCTTACTTTCTGTAGAGTTATCCAACCAAATAATTTATTGTAAAACATAAAAATAGAAAAGAGGTCCTTCATAATTAATATCTCCGAAGAGGAGTATTTCTTAACTATCAATAGTTAGCTATCCTAGCTCTTTCGTTTTTGAAGTTTGGAATAGTTTGTTCTAACGTAGCTTAACTCGATGTATCTGATGGTGCTCAAGTAAAGTGGACTCAACATAGTCAAAACTCAAACTTGTTTAAACAGTGTTTTCCACATATATATGAGAGTGCTCAAGTCAAATTAAGGTGGAAAATAAGTTGAGCCAAATTATTTGTATTTATTTTCTCATTTCTGACTTATCAGGAGGGAAACATTTAACCATTTGGCTAGCTGGCTAGAAGATGCAAGGCAGCATGCAAACCCAAATATGTCGATTATGCTGATAGGCAACAAATGTGATCTTGCTCATAGAAGGGCTGTTAGCACAGAAGAAGGAGAACAGTTTGCCAAAGAACATGGATTAATTTTCATGGAAGCATCTGCAAAAACTGCTCAAAATGTTGAGGAGGTGACAGCCGTTCACTCTATTAGACCATCTGTAGTAGAAGCATCAAATTTATGCTGCATATGTCACCCTTCTTTTGTGCTTACTATTTGCAATTCATTATCTGCAGGCATTTATTCAAACAGCTGCAACAATATACAAGAAGATTCAAGATGGAATCTTCGACGTGTCAAATGAGGTTAGCTTGTTATTTGTCTCCTGTTAGTTACCTTGCATTTGGTTAAATAAACATTATCCGGCTTTCGAGTTGCCTTTGCATTTGCTTTCTGAATAAGGCTTGACATTTTATTTCTTACTTCATGTAATGACTTTTCATTCTGCCATTATCATTTATCCAGTCCTTGACATGCAAATGTAACCTCTAATCATCAGAGCAAAATCAAGATCTGTTTAATTACCTTCCCCTGTACTATTTTTTTGGCAAACCACAGTTTTTGTTATTTCTTTCATTGTGGTTTAGTATTTAATATCCTATACTTAATGATGGCATCTTGTGCCTATTATACTTATGCAGTCTTATGGAATAAAAGTTGGTTATGGTGGAATTCAAGGCCCATCCGCTGGCGGAGTCGGTTCTTCTTCTCAGGGTGGAGGTTGCTGCAGTTGAGATGTGCTCGATGGCTATACTGTCTGTATACTCTTCCAAGCTTCACTTTATATCCGACTTGGTATCCGGACGTCACTTCTTGATTTTATGTCGACCTCTTGCTCTTTCTCATTGTATTTGATTGTACATTTGCCTATAGGTTCTTCTTTTGTCATACAAAGTAACGACTTGTCAGTTTGTGAGAAACATATACATTTTGCCGCGTTTGGAATTTGAAACCTCCCCCCCCCCCCCCCCCTCCCCCAATTGTGTTTGTATTATAGCCACATACTCATGGCAATTCATATGTAAAAACATGTTTTTGTGTTCTAATTGTTTGTTCTATTTGCGCTTCTGTTCTTTTACTACGTTACCTATTTCACATGAATTATCCGGTGCTAACTTACAACATGGCGCGCTTCCTTGTATCATTTTAGGAGACAGTTGATGGTCAAGAAAGGAATAGATATGGATTATAATAGCTAGAAACTGTCGTGTAGGAATTCGCAGGATAACGTAGACGTTTGGTGACATGGTTGATTTTCTATCATAACCTCGTTTGTCGTATATGTAATAATCCACTTGACAGAGGCAAGATTATATTGTAGCATCAGGTTCATTGTCATTTGAATATATCCAACTATATAATTGTCATAATTGTCTTATCAAGTCACTAATAATATGTCGGGGATTACACACCTCTAAGTATATATATAGGGTACGCATCCGTACCCGTAGATCATTTTTTTTTTAAATTACGGCTGCATTCCCTTTAGCTTGCTACAAGAGTACCGATTGTTTCACGAGATATTAGCATCAGGCAAACTCTATGAGAAGAGTACAAAATAGAACACAATAGAGAGTACAAAATGAGATATAAATAACCAAAATAATGCTATCCAACTTTATTTATCGGACTAGCTTGGTTCAAAACACTTATTACAAGCTTACAAGGCTAATTAAACTAATTACAAGATTACTGTAGCGTATCGAATTCTTAGTGTTCGATGCTGACGTGTCGAATGCCTCTGTTCGATGCGATATGACTGTCTAGGATTCGATGGTGTGCTGAAGGGTATCGAATTCGATGCGGATATATGGTATCGAATTCGATGCGTGCTTTGCGTATCGAATGGAGCCAACACTGTTTGATCACGTGTCGAATGAGGGCAGTTCGATCCGATGCGTCTCGAATGAACAATGATTCGATGCTGACTGTGCAGAAGTAGTTATCTTCCCAAAACGTGCATGGAATACAAGGGGACGAGCTATTTATAGCAGCCGTCCCGTGGACCCCACGGACCGATACGGAAAGGAATCCTTTAGATTCGATGCGCGCATCAAATACTGTCGATTCGATGCGCTTCTGGGCCGGCCCAATAACGAAATATTAGACTGTTGATTCGATGCGCGCATCGAATCTACTCAATTCGATGCGCTTATAGACCGACCCAATAACAATGTATTGGGTCAATCTTAAATCACACCCATGAGAGTGGAATCAAATTAGGTGAGTTGGTTTCAGTTAAAGGTAAATTCTCATGTATATATTTTTAGTTTGTGTCAGGTGTAACATGCTTGATACGGATATTTCGATCCCTAGCTAGAAAGAAATAATGAAATATAGCAAGAGAGATTGAACCCTGCGTAAAAGAAGGGCAGGAGAAAAGCACTAAATTTTGGCTGCATGTCTTTTCATTAAAAGTTAAAATTAACGAGTGAGAAGAGAAGAGGAGATAAGAAGTAAATTATTAAAAGGAAAAGGACGCAAAAAGCGCACTTTCTTAGGATCTTACCCATCAATACTAAAGTAGAGTGTGGAGATTACAATGAAAGGGAAAAATGAAAGCGAAAATATAGCCAAAATCCCCCCCGGACTCTCGACTACATCCATATATCATTATATTTATTCACACACACACAGACACACACACACACACACACACACATATATATATATATATATATTTCATCATTTAATTATATATATATGTGTGTGTGTGTGTGTGTGTGTGTGTTGTATGGAAGGAGAGGCAGAGAGTTTTCGGCTTGGTAAAAGGCATGACGGATGGTGTGCATTTGCGTATCTATATTACGCACACTACTTGTGTGTATATATATAAAAGAAAAAAAAAACGGTTTTCATTTAGTTTCTATATCACTTGGCGTGTCAGCCAAAGAGAGAATATATATATTTATATTTATATTTATACCAACTTCAATCTGAAGCAAATTAAAAAGAAAAAAACCCACTCACAAAACTAGGAAAAAAGTAAAGGTAATCAACACAATCCAAGCCTTAAAGATCCACTTTTTCTCTTCATATATTCAGTGCCTCATTTCCTTCTGTAATGTGATCCATATTATATGCTTTAATTTTCTCTACCGTTGTTGCAGCTAGTTTAAAGATTATGGAGGCGGAGAATTCTCAGAACAGAAAGAGAACAAGAGATGATGATCATGAATACGACAATATAGAAATTCGCAAAGGCAAGAAACATGAAACCGTCGATGATTTCGATTCGTTGTTGTACGACGAAAAGGGATTGTTCGAGTTCTGCGATGGGATGGGGTCGGTTTTCGATTTTCCGTGGCTTAAAGAAGGAGTGGTCTTTAAAACAGACGAGTACTTCGATGATAACGAGGACACTTTCGCAACAACGTGTTCTTGCCTTGACGAAATTTCTGGCACTACTTTTGCAGATGAATCTTGCGTACAAAACTCTATTATTCCTCCGTTTACCGATCATAATTACGACAAAAAGAAGCTCGATGACGATGAGGATGGCTTTTTCAAGCTCCAAGTGGACCATCTCGAACCCATCGATTGCATTTGGAACTCTGTTCTTGATGAGCCTCTTGATGTTGGTTTGAACAAGGCCTAATGAATTGATGATCCATATAAGCTGCAGCTGGCATGGGATAATTACATTTCTCCCTATTTTTGGATTTGTTGAAACAGAGAAAAATCATAGTTAAAAATACAGTTGTTGTCCTAGTGATGCCTGAGATGAAGTCTTGGGGAACATGTTCAAACTTTAAAGTGCCCAAGTTTTGCAGATAAATATAAATATATATATTGGTATTTTTAAGATAAGAGTGATCAGATGCATGCATGGGGATACTGTTCTTGTGTTTCTCTTCAGTTTTATTACATTGGCTATAGATCTATTTTAATTATCAAACTGGGAAGAGGAACTAAACCTGGGTACATGGATCTACTATCTGGATTTTATTTTATTTTTTATTTTCGCAATATTTCTCTTGGACTAAGTATTAAGTTATTATTATCAAAGTACAGAGTCTGATCTGTTGCAAAAAAAAACTAAGGAGTTTTGTGACAGAAAACTAAGTTTCTGAAATGGCGCAATGTTTTTGGAGTCACGAAAATGGAAATGGCTGATTTTGAGCAACCATGCCTTGTGAATAGCACGTTTCGTTTTATTTATATATAAAGTACTCGTTTAGAGGTACCAAATTAACCTTAGGTAATCTACCAAAATAGCAAGTGAATAATGAATCCACTCAATTTTAATTCCAATTAGTCGTTTAGTAATCCACTAAAAATTAAAAGTTTAATTCTGATAACGGGGTTAACAAGAAGATCTTTCTTTTTGCTCCCCCGTATTAGCACATTTTAGTCCTCTCACCATGGTATTAAAATAAAATTACACCCAATTATAGTGAGGAACACGTGCTTTATTACATCATTTAGCATTCAGTCACAGAATATGATAGATAAACACATGTGTGTCTTAAAGTTTTGATTATAAGTAGTTTAATTTTTTGTTTATATTTCTCTTAACGGGTTGTCAAAAATATAATCAGAAGGTTAAAGCCAATTATATAGTGACACTGATTAGTAATATCGATAATTAAAATGTTCCCATCGACCATGCACACTGACCACGTATATATGATATATTACATGAACATATATAGCATATCCAACAATAATTATATATCAAATATTTTGTTTCTATTTTTCTTCACTTATGATCTAGGATGCACGGATACTCAAAAAAAGTGCTCGGTCAGCTCCGGATACGTATCGGACACGGATACGCGTCGGATACGCGCGGGATACGTATCCGATACTCCAAATGGAGTATCCTGAATTAAAATTAATTAAAAAATATGGATACGAGTATCGGATACTCTCTTGAGGAGTATCCGATACGTATCGGATACTCTCTTGGAGAGTATCCGATAAGTATCGGGGCCAATTTTTTTTTTTTTTTTTATTAGCAAAATAAGGTTTTATTCAAGAGAAAAGAAGACACTCATGAAATGAGTTGGACCAAATGACATGAGAATATGCAAACCCTTTAAACTTAGCATTAAACTATACCCAAGCTCTAATTTTGTTATTTGTTATGTTTTAAAAATATGCTAATCTAGTATTGTTATTTGTTATCGGATACTCTCTTGAAAGATATGCTAATCTAGTATTGTTATTTGTTATGTTTTAAACTCTTTAACTTTTGATGTTGACCATGTTTAATGTATTTAACATTTAGCCATTAGTATTTTGAGTTTTTGAACTTATATGAATTGCCTATGGCTATTAGGAATCTTTTATATATGTTTATATTTTTTTATTGTGTTGAAATTAATTTTGCAAGTGATTACATATGATATAATATATCATTTGACTTTTTTTTAGTTATATATTTATATAATTATTATTTATTAATATTAAATATTTGAAGTATCCTACACGTATCGTATCTTGTAAATTTTAAAAAAATCGTATCCACGTATCCGTATCCTATGGATACGGATTCTCGTATCCGTATCCGTGCAACCTTGCTTATGATCTAACTCTTTATTTGTAAATTACATTTTTCCTTTACTTTCCATCCGTAACTAAAATAACAGATAACAATTCAATACAAAATTTGAGTGTGTATATTACATCACTACAAGAAAAAGGGGTCAATAGGGACCAAAATTAGGTCCCTATTGACCCCTCCAGCGGTCCCTAAAGGTCAATAGCGACCGCACGTAGGTCGCTATTGTGCGGTCCCTATTGACCCCGGTCGCTTGCCATCAGGGACCGCAATTAGGTCCCTGATGAGGGCAATAGCGACCGGAGTATCAGGGACCGCTTTCCGGTCCCTGATACTTTAAAACCAATAGTGACCTAATGGCGGTCCCTATTGTGTTTTTGGGTCCCTATTGTTTTTCACACAATAGGGACCGCAATTAGGTCCCTATTGCTTTTTGTCAATAGGGACCTAACTGCGGTCCCTAATAATAGTAATAGGGACCGCAGTTAGGTCCCTACTAATATTCATAGAGTTCTATGAATATTAGTAGGGACCTAAATGCGGTCCCTATTACTATTATTAGGGACCGCAATTAGGTCCCTAATAATATTCATAGAACTCTATGAATATTATTAGGGACCTAACTGCGGTCCCTAATAGTCTGCGAGAAAAATAAAAAAAAACAATAATATTCCGGAAATATTCCGAAATATTATTGTTTTTTTTGTAGAAATATGATTATAACAAGATCAAAACAATAAAATAATAAAGAAAAATTTAATATAATGACATGAAAGTATTAAAAATATAAAAAAATGAATGAAATATGACTAATAATAGAATATAAAATATGAATGAAAACAAAAAGATGAATGAATAAAAAAAACAAGTGAAATAAAAGAAATTGTAGATCCAAAAAAATAAGAAAAGAATGTGTAGATTCAAAATAATAGAAAAGTAAGAAAAGAAAGTGTAGATCCAAAATAATAGAAAAGTAAGAAAAGAAAGTGTAGATCCAAAATAATAGAAAGGAAAGATTGAGTTGGTGATTTGTTTTTTTGTGTTGGGTGATTTTTGTTTTGGATTTGTGTTGGTAAAAAGAAGAAAAGTTTTTGTGTTGGGTAATTTTTGGAGAAAAGAAGATAGTGTTTTGGTGTTGGAAAAGAAGATAGTGTTTTTGTGTTGGGTGTTTTTTGGAGATTAATGAAATTTGATGTGTAAGAGTGGTGAGTATATATAGAGGAGAGGGTGAAATTTTCAAATTTTCGTGAAATTCAAATTTCCCCCTCAATCCCGCCTAAAATTTTCGCCAAAATTTCAAATTTTTGTATATTAGTGACCTAAGTGCGGTCCCTAATTATTAATAGTGACCGCAGTTAGGTCACTAATTTCTAATAGGGACCGCAATGCGGTCCCTGTTTTCTTATTAGGGACCTAAGTGCGGTCCCTACTAATATTCATCCTTGAAATTTGATTTTTTTGGATTGATGTTGGTGTGTTTGTGATTCCTAGCAACCAAACTCATTGCAACATGTGAATTGAAGTAATAAATGATTGCAAAACCAACCTCATAATATTTTAGTTGTGAAATAATAGATTGAATGAGATTGATCGAGTTATTAACGTTCAACATATATTTCATGTTCTACAACTAATCATCACTAGTTAGTTGTAGTTGTTATTCGTTTTTATTCTTTTCCTCACTAATGTTAGCATATATATTAAACAATAAATTAAACAATTACAACTATAACTAACTATTGATGATTAGTTGTAGAACATGAAATATATGTTGAACGTTAATAACTCGATCAATCTCATTCAATCTATTATTTCACAACTAAACTACTATATGAGGTTGGTTTTGCAATCATTTATTACTTCAATTCACATGTTGCAATGAATTTGGTTGTTAGGAATCACAAACACACCAACATCAATAAAAAAAATTAAATTTCAAGGATGAATATTAGTAGGGACCGCACCTAGGTCCCTAATAAAGGCAACAGGGACCGCACTGCGGTCCCTATTTAAAATTAGTGACCTAAGTGCGGTCACTATTAATTATTAGTGACCTAACTGCGGTCCCTAATTTTTAATAGTGACCGCACGTAGGTCACTAATTTTAAATAGGGACCGCATCGCGGTCCCTGTTGCCTTATTAGGGACCTAAGTTCGGTCCCTACTAATATTTATCCTTGAAATTGATTATTTTTTTTATTGATGGTGGTGTGTTTGTGATTCCTAGAAACCAAACTCATTGCAACATGTGAATTAAAGTAATAAATGATTGCAAAACCAACCTCATAGTAGTTTAGTTGTGAAATAATAGATTGAATGAGATTGATCGAGTTATTAACGTTCAACATATATTTTATGTTCTACAACTCATCATCGCTAGTTAGTTGTAGTTGTTATTCGTTTTTATGTTTTACTTCGCTAATGTTAGCATAGATATTAAATAATAATTTAAACAATAAATTAAATAATTACAACTAACTAGTGATGATTAGTTGTAGAACATAAAATATATGTTGAACGTTAATAACTCGATCAATCTCATTCAATCTATTATTTCACAACTAAACTACTATGAGGTTGGTTTTGCAATCATTTATTACTTCAATTCACATGTTGCAATGAGTTTGGTTGCTAGGAATCACAAACACACCATCATCAATAAAAAAAAAAATTAAAATTTCAAGGATGAATATTAGTAGGGACTGCACTTTGGTCACTAATAAGGCAACAGGGACCGCACTGCGGTCCCTATCTAAAATTAGTGACCTAACTGCGGTCACCTAACTCCGGTCCCTATTTTTTTCCGTCAATAGGGACCTAACTGCGGTCCCTATTAATGTTATTAGGGACCACAGTTAGGTCTCTATTGGTATATAAAAAGTTAGTGACCTAAGTGAGGTCCCTATTGGTATATAAAAAAAGTTTTTATTTTATTTTATTTATAGCAGGAAATCAGCGACCTAATTTAGGTCACTGATGATCAGAAAGGACTTTCAGTGACCTAAATTAGGTCGCTGAAGGTCTCCTTCATTTTCAGCGACCTAAGTTAGGTCGCTGAAAGTCACTTCTGATTATCAGCGACCTAATTTAGGTCGCTGTTACCTTCAGGACTTTCAGCGACCTAAATTAGGTCGCTGTTGCCTTCAGCGGTCACTGAAGGAGAGCGACCTAATTTAGGTCACTAACTGGGCGGTCCCTATTGACCGCCCAGTCTTGTAGTGCATAATTAAGGTGATGTGTGTAATTGGTTTGTAATTTTATAATACAACTTTAAAATGTGTTTTTGACAAACAAGATAGTGAAGACAAGGTGATTTCTTAAATTTCACATTTTTTTCTTCAGAAAAAGATGTTCAACATTCTGAATCTAATCTTATTACAGTTTAATATCCTCACAAGACATGCACAATCAAAGAAAGCTCAATGAATATAAACAACAAAATAAATGGTTGTTATTATATGTAATTTGGTATGTCATAATTTGCTAATAAATTACAACACATTCATAAGAGCCGTGCACAATACTCGCGTGTTCAACCCGTAGAGTTGAATTTGCCTTATTTTCCTCTAATGTCTAGTTTGTTTTCCCGAAAAATTGGGAAAAAAAGGAAAAATGAGGAAAAACAAAATTTCCGAGAAAATTCCTTAGATAAAATAAGAATAGATTTTTTTTTCATATTCTCCGATTTTCTTCCAAAGATTTTCTTTCTTTTCCAGGAAAATCTCAAATTACCAAACAGTAGGAAAAAAAAATTTCTTTTAAGATTTTCTTTTTTCCCTATTTTTTGGGAAAACAAACTAGGCCTAATTCTAATGATAATTCAAGCTTTCAAGCGAATGATTAAAAGTCAACTACATGTAAATGAGCGCTTTGAACTTTTTGACTATACCCGACTTAGCTCAATTTTTCATATTTGAGTGCAGGTGTTCTCGGACGAAAGTAGATTCAAGATGTCAAGGTAAGCAGCCTAAACATGGAGTATTTAGCCAACAAGCAAAAACTACCGATTACACCTTACATTATAATTATTATTTTTATGGAATATCCACATTCTTTTTATTCTTTTTTGCAGAAAGTTTAAACCATATTTTGAAACCCAACTCGAAAAAGTTTTCAAAATTTAGAGGGGTACATACCACAATGAAATCAATACCACAAAAGGCAACAAACAGAACTAATCAAGACCAACAGGCTTTAGACTAGGTATATGGCACAAGATAAAGCCTACATTTACTACAACACTCATTCACTCTTCCTTGAGTGTTCATTGTTGGGTTTGGCTCGGGCAACTCTCTTCACTTGGTTCCAGCCTTCATAACAGATGATTTGCTTCCTCTCGACTAGGCATAGCAAAACCCTACCCTTACCTTGAAAAATGAGCTCAGGGTCTAGACCCTCACCCTGAAATCAGGGTAAGGGTCAAGACCCAAACCCTACCCTGTAACTTTTGAAATTCAACTCAGGGTATGGATCTTGACTAAGACCTATTGAAAACCCTTAGACACAGGGTCTTGGCAGGGTTTGGGTAATGGTAGGATAAAACCCTTCCCATTGCCATGTCTACTCTCGATCAGTTTTCTCCTTTTGGGGGAATCGGAAGGATGTTAAAGAAAGGTTACCTTCAGAGATAAACACAAGCTAAGCTTCTCCTGTCATGCATAAATCAGTAAAGCAACTTTCCACACCAAATCAGTTAGTAAACAGTTTCATAGATTAATATGTCGTAATTTTTGACATATAGCTTTAGTTAGTCTATTTGTTATAACCTTCTTACCTTTGCTACCTGGATTCTAGAAACCGGTGTGTTAGCTATGTCTTTACTTACTTGTTGTGTTGTTTACTTCTGACCCTAAAAAATACTATTATTTCTAGTTTTTCAGATTGCTACCACAGTTTCACCGATTCCAGTTGCCCTGATTTGATATATGGCACTCTTCTTTGCTTTAGATTGTTTATACAACTTTATTCAGTCCTCAATGTCTTCTAGGCAGATCCCCAACCTTGTACATCTAAGTGCTCTACACAAGACAAGTACCCTACACAAGACATCATAGGCCCAAGAGCAGTGGAAATGCAAATGGCTTTGTGTTTCAATATGATTATTACACAGGACACAATTTAAGTCAGTTCTATTTGCAAATTTGATGGTTCTATCATTTGTATCTAGTCTCTTTTGAACAGCTAACCGATGTATAAAAGCTATTTTGGGAAGGGTCAAAGGGTTCCATAACTAACCTCAGGGTTGGGAGGAACCAATCTTGTGTATAGTTCTTCTGCTCCCTTCATGTTGCCTACTCTGATTTCACCTCTTTGATTTATATTTGGTATAATCTCTATTATTTTATCTCTTAGCTCCAATAGGTTCTTCCACGAAGGAGAATCACTGGCCTTCTGTTCCACTTCCTATATGTTCTTTTCCTTCCGTTTATAAGCTTTAAGCTACTACCATATGGTTTGTGGCCCCTCTATTATAGTCAGCTTCATGATTTGCAAGGCCATGACAATTTTGTTCCATCCCGGGACCTCCTTTATTTGGAGTCCACCATTCTGGTATTTCTAACATATTGTTTCCCATTCTATGGCACTCTTGCTCTTCTCTATCTTTCCTGCCCAAAGGAAATTTCTGCATATCTTTTCTATCTTCCTTATAACTCCAATAGGCATAGCAAAGACGTGACTCTAAAAGTTTTGTATGCTAGTCGAGACTGCTTTCACCAATTGTAACCTACTTGCATAACTTAAGTTCTTCCCCAACCAGCTTTATACTCTACCAACCATATTTTGAACCAGTGTGTCATAGTCTGTTATTTTCAATGTCCTTGGGCTGAGAGGGATCCCTATGTATCTTATAGGGAATTTCCCTTCCTAGAAACCCCGCAATTGTTGTATCTTTTCCTTGTCCCTATTGCTGACTCTAGCTAAGAAAATGTTGCTTTTTGTTGAACTTATCCTCAGTCCAGACATCTCAAAAAACTCATGAATGATATTCCTAAGTATTTCCATTGACTCTAGATCCCCTCTGCAAAATAAAAGTAGATCATCAGCAAATGCCATATGGCATAGGTTTATTCCACCACATTTAGGATGAAAATGAAACTTGTTATTCCTATCAGTTCTACGTTTGATCAATCTAGCAAGGTAATACATGCATATTACAAACAGGTAAGGGATAAAGGGTCCCCCTGTCTGAGACATTTTTTTCCCTTCAATGTTCCATGCAAGACCACCATTAAGGCTAAAAGAGAATCTAGGACAAGTCACCCCCAACATAATTAGATTAGTGAATTTAGGATCAAAATCAGAGCTATTAAGCACATTTTATAGAAATTCCCAATTCACAGTGTAATATACTTTTTGAATGTCAATTACAAGTTATCTTTCAGCATACCTCTAGGTGAAATATTTTTCCTCCAATAACCTTGAACCAATTCCTCAGCCATAAAGATATTTTGGTAGATATCTCTCCCACGAACAAATGCAGATTGACTAGGAAGGACAATATCAGGCATGATGTTCTTCAGTCTATTTGCTAGAACTTTAGGAAAAGTTTTATAATGATATTACAACAAGCAATAAGCCTAAATCCAGTAATTTTAGTACGATGCAAAACTTTAACTATAAGGCAAACAGCAGTATTAATCTGTTTAAGAATCTTCCTTGTTTGGAATATCTCCTTGATTGTTGCGCACACTAGGTCCCATGTGATGCTCCAACTTGTCGTATAGAAGCTAGTGTTCATTGACAAGCATTTATTTAGCGTGATTTAAGTATGTGTTTGCTTCTAATTTTGAATATTTATGATGACGCATTTTTTTGTTGTATTATTCTTTCATGGTTTCTTAGGATTTTATGGAGTCGAGATGAAACGAATCTAAAAGAGGCCAAAAATGGATGTGTTGGGCGACAATGAGGCAAGATACTATTTCACGATGTTCAGGCGCTACGGGAGCGCTATGATACTACACAAAGGTGAAATACCGAAGATAGCGTGATTGAAGATGAACACGCCAGGAGACCGCAAAAGGAAAATCAGAAGGTCGTGCGAGCAGGAGCGCATCGCTCGGGTGGCGCGCGATCAAGACAGAGTTTGGGCCGATTGTCAGAAACCCTAAAACGAAGCCCAGAGAAGATAAAAACTATAAATAGCAGGCCACGTTCAACAGTTAGGGTACTACTCTCACAACAAGCTTTTCACCATTCAGGCGAGCTTTTCATCACATACAACCACTTTCCGACAAAGAAACTCTGAGAGTTTGTCACCAGAGAGAAAACACCATCAAAGTCTTGTTCTAGTTTAGTTGAGTTATTATTTTGAGAGAAATAGTTTGTGTGGAAAAAGATAGCAAAAGGGAGTCAAGAAGAGAGTCAAGCAACAACATTCCACTGGATCCGAGAAGCTTTTCTTTATCTCTTTACTTTTTGTATGATATTTACTTCTTTATTGATTGTTGAACTCATAACTATGAGGAGCTAACCTACTCGTTGTTTAGAGTAGGGGAGTAACTATGATTTATGAATATGTTTATCTTCTTTACTTGATGTGTGTTTGATAATCTTGAATGTCTAGATTAAATAGTTACTTATGTTGTGTGACGAACCTTACTTTCGTTGGGATAAAATGGAAGCACCCGTGTGGTGTCGTCTGAAGTGTAGAATGATAAGGATTTGTGACTTTGAATTTGCGAAAGCAACTGATGCGCAACATGTAGATCACCCTAGATCAATCTTGACTATGTAGATTTTGTTAACACGATTCAGATGAGTTAATTGGATTGCAGATTTGATATATCTTCTAAAACAACTGACAATTGGGCTGATCCGTTAACACGGTAGATTATTAGAGACTCATAGGTGTTTGGTTGGGATAACTCCTACCATATTTCATGGACCCAATAGACATGCAAACATCAAATAACTATATCAAGTACTGTAAGTGTAACACCCCAGATTTTTGAAACCTTTACTTTTGTAATAATTCGTATTATTATTACTATTATTATTATTTCTTTGTTTTTTTCAAAGAACCTCCCTAATTTAATTCAAGAAATTACAAACACTTATTGCATAACTTATGAAATTGAGATAATTAATCTTTTTATAACCAATTCGTGCTAATTATTTGTAATGCAATATTAATGCTTCAAATTAACTAAATTGATTTTCGTAAGCCCATTATAAAATTCGTCCATTACCCAATACCTATTGTCAACCCAAGAAATAAGATGAATTATGGCACTTATTATAGTCAAGAGAAAATACACACGCACACGCCTGTAGTATATTTTTGTTCTTCTCCTTGTCGTCGTCGTCGGGCGCACGCACCAGAGGTATAATTCTTTTGTTATGTTGTTGTTTTGCATGCTTCCCTATTATAGGTCAAGTGATTTACTGTTTTATCATATATAAAATATAATTTACATAATAGGAAGTGTTTATTAAATCGAAAACAGTAGAATAGGGTGGGTGGTGTATTAAGTCCATGTGATCAATTCAATTCAAGTGTTTAAACATCTATGCACGGGTAGGAGAATCAAGCTTTATTATTTTATTATATTATTGTGTCTCATGCTTAATATTAGTATATTAAGATTTAGGGTCCAAATACATATATATGTATTTTGATAAATTAAGGCATCATGTTGCGTAAATATTTGATGAACTTGCACGGCTTATTATATACTTGGAAATCAAGTTAAGATCACTTCCCTGATTAGTTGAACCGAGTGGTATTATGTATCAGATTATTATTTGGCGATATTAGTTAGTAAATATTTTAACTTACTTTGAGGAAAATGCCTGGAACTCTTTATTTTAAAGCCAAGTTGCTATACTTTTAATATGTACACCTATACATAGTATACGGTTTGCTTTTAGATCATTACTACACCTTTTATTTCAATATTGACTATAATTACACTAACACGAGTTAGGAGAGATTAACGAGAATTCATGGGTATAAGTTAAGATTAGAGTTATAATAAGTATTCTTATCGAATCTTTTTTACGCATCAGGAAATTTGAATTAGACGTTAACATCACGACTTTGTGGTACTTGTCTCACTCCACAATCATGCTCAGGTGTGTGTTCCAAAACTATATTATTTTCAATGAAAGGGAGTCTGTACCTACATGTATCCACTACAAGAAAAATGGCCTTTTCCGTCGGGCCCGGCGTTTTGGGCCGACGGAAAAGGCCAAATTTGTACCGTCGGGCCCAATCCCGACGGTATAGGTCTATACCGTCGGCTTTGGGCCGACGGTACAAATGGGCTGGCTTTACCGTCGGCCCAAATCCGACGGTAAAGCCCATTCCCGTCGGGTTTGGGCCGACGGGAATGGCCCATTTAATAAAAAAAAATAAAAAATTAGGCTTGCTTTACCGTCGGCCCAAACCCGACGGTAAAGCCCATTACCGTCGGGTTTGGGCCGACGGTAATGGCCCATTTTATTAAAAAAAAAAAAAATTTAAAAAATGATGTCAGCATTTTCTTTTAAAAAAAAATAATAATAAAATTAAAAAAGGATGTCGACCAGAATTTTTTATTTAAAAAATATAAAAAATGATGTCGGCACGTTTTTAAATTAAAAAAAAAATTATTTAGCAATACCATTAATTTAAAATAACATTGATTTAAACTCGAAAACTAACATTAATTTAAAATAACATTGATTTAAACTCGAAAACTAACATTAATTTAAAATAACATTGATTTAAACTCGAAAACTAACATTAATTTAAAATAACATTGATTTAAACTCGAAAGCTAACATTAATTTAAAATAACATTGATTTAAACATAAATAAAACTAATCGTCAACTTCCTCAACAAGCTCGTACTCATCATCTGCCAACTGTCCTTCAATGTCAAAATCGATCAAATCGGCGCCCAAATTAAGTCCCGGCGATACATCATCTTGAAATAAGTCTTCGGGCTGATTAAAATCGACGTCGATTTCAGGCTCATGTAGCCCGGATACGTCGATGACGTTTCTTGCACGAATAGGGCAAACTGCCCACCATCCTTTCCTTCGCGACACATGTTGCGCTGGATATGGCGTGTAGAACACTTGTAGAGCCTGGTTAGCAAAAATGAACGGTTCATTTGTCGCGAGAAGCCTCGTAGGTTCGATATCAACCATTCCATACTTCGGGTGTACAGTTGTACCGCGGCTGCTAATATCATACCAATCACATTTAAAAAATACAATTGATTGGGCCCTATCTCCGCCACCGCACCATAAAACCTCAACGATTTCCTTGATCGTCCCGTAAAAATTTGTTCCTTCAATCCCATCACCACTGCCCTTCACGTACACGCCACTACAGTTTCCGACCTTTCCTTGGTTAAACGAATCAGTACGAAATCTAAATCCGTTCACTATGTAGCCCCCGTATGATGTTATAAGTGCACTTGCTCCATAGGCAAGGGGGTAGATACGTTCATCGACCAAGTACTCTCCTGATTTAACAGTTTCTTTAAACCACGACACGAACATTGTAGTTTTCTTTCTTTGTGTCTGTCGTGGAGTAAGATCTCCACAATGTAGGTCCTCGAACAACCTGTAATCATTTGGAACCGTGTTTCAATCCATGAGTCAAAATGTTAAATATAATTAAGCCATATTTAACAATAATATAGTTTGAAACTTACGTGACCCATCCGTCGACTTCCGAACAATTCATCAACGTGTAAAGCTCAATTTGGTTCAACTCCTCTGGAGAAATATACCGCTGGTTCTTATCTGGATTGAGTCATCTGCCTCTTCTATGGAAAATCGACAGAGCACCAGAGAAATCACCACGTAATTCAGCTTCATTTCTGCTAAGCCTGTTGTACCTTGTTTCAACACTATTGCCAAAATAGCGCGAGGTAAAATATGTGACTTCTGCCATTAGATAAGCATTAGCAATTGAACCTTCAACACGAGCTTTGTTCAAAACTGATTTCTTCAACCCGTTCATTTGCCTACAAGGAAATCCATGTATATAACTTCAGAATCGATAAAAATAATGCCAATACGTATTGAAATATATAAGGAATGAAATAAATAATGCCAATACCTCTCGAAAGGGTACATCCAACGATACTGAACCGGTCCACCAACTTTGGCCTCGTATGGAAGATGTATCGTCAAGTGCTCCATAGAATCGAAAAAGCCTGGTGGAAATATCTTCTCTAATTTGCATATTGTGACCACGATAGATTCCTCTAACAACGCCATGTCCGATCTCCTAATCTCTGTGGCGCACAATGCTCTGAAGAAGATACTTATCTCTACTAGGGTACCCCATATCGGATCAGGGATAAAATCACGGAAGGCAATAGGTATTAACCTTTGCATAAACACATGACAATCGTGACTCTTCATCCCAATCAACTTCAATTGTTGTTGTTGCACACAACGCTGAATATTTGAAGCATAGCCATCCGGAAATCGCAAACATGACAACCACTGACATAGTAGTTTCTTTTGAGGTCGATCAAGGCAATACTTGGCTTTCGGCTTGTAGGTTTTATTATCATCGGTATCGACAACAAAAAGCTCGACCCGAGTGGTCAACAATTCTAAGTCTCTCCTAGCTTTTAAGTTGTCTTTACTCTTAACTGGGTCGTCCATCACCGTGTTCTTTATGTTGTCGAAAAAGTTCTTCTCGCAATGCATCACATCAAGATTGTGACGTATCAGGTTCGTACTCCAATAGGGTAATTCCCAAAAGATACTTTTGTGGGTCCAATTGTGCTCTGTTCCTTTTCCTGGCATTATCGGTGCATCTGGCGCTGTAGACCTTCCTGGTAGTTGTGCAACAATTGCTGCCATTTCTGCGCCTGTCCTACGCGGTGGAGGCCCATCAAATTCTGTATGTCCATTGAATCCCATCATGTCGTGCCGAAATTCATGTCCCACTGGTAATAAACAACGATGACATCCCCACCACGTTGCTTTCCTACCATACTGCAAAGGGAACGCCTTCGTGTTCTCCATGCAATACGGGCACGATAACTTTCCATGTGTGCTCCACTGAGACAACATCCCGTAGGCGGGGAAATCACTAATAGTCCACATCAATGCAGCCCTCAACTGAAAATTATGCTCCCTAAATCTATCGTAAGTACGAACGCCGTCATGCCACAAAACCTTCAACTCGTCAATCAGAGGGCGTAGCAAAACGTTAATGTTTTGGCCTGGACTACTCGGCCCTGATATGATAAGACTCAAGAAAATAAACTCCTCTCGCATGCAAAGATCTGGAGGAAGGTTATAGGGAGTCATGAACACAGGCCAACAAGAATATTGTTTCCCGAAGTTTCCAAATGGAGTGAAACCGTCTGTGCATAGACCAAGGCGGATGTTCCGTGGCTCTGCTGCGAATTGCGGATGTTTCTTGTCGAAATCTTGCCACGCTTCGCCTGCTGCAGGGTGGATCATTACATCGTCCGACGACTTACAATTTAAGTGCCACGTCATATGTTCAGCAGTTGATTTAGTCATGAAGAGTCGTTTAAGACGTGGGGCCAAAGGGAAGTACCATAACTTTTTCCTTGGCACTGGATTCTTTCTACCTATAGTTTCATACCTATACTCCCCGCATTCAGGACAAACCGAGTAATCAGAAGATGCGAATTCTCCGTAGAACAAGAAACAATTATTAAAACACACGTCGATTGTTTCGTATCCCAACCCCAAACACCTCATCATATTCTCCGCATCGTGCATATCCTCTGGCAATAAGAGTTGATCCTCTGGGTACAAAAGTTCGCGGTGCAAGTTGTACATCTGATTGCACCCGGATTGATTGTAGTTATTCTCAATCTTGGCTGTAAAAAACTCGGACACCCACTGCAAAACAGATTTCTTGCTTGGTCCCTTAAGCTTGAGTTCCGACATTTGTAGAAAATTTAAAAAATCTTTTGCATCGGCGTTAGGCTCCTCACCGTTAACGTCGAATTGTGCCCGAAAAGTGTCGTCAACTAGATTTTCAAACAAAATCTCGTCCTGAACAACTTCGAGGTCGTTTCTAACTTCGTGCCTCGACGATGACGGCCCTTGGCTATTATGTGCGACAAAATTTTCCCCATGGAATATCCATACACGGTACCCTTCTACAAAACCCCATCGATAAAGGTGAGCTGCCACTTTGCCAGGGTCCAAGTATTTCCTATTGCTGCATTTTCTACATGGACATCTAGGATTTCCCCGAACGTTTCATTCACTCGACCCGTCTCACTCAAACGATCATACATCCAATCTCTATCTCCGTTTGGATTCATTATATATTGTCTACAAAATTTTTAAATTATAACGATTAGCACAACGACGTCTCTACATTTAGGGGTTATGAACAATATTTATAATGGTACGACTAGAACAAAAAATAAGAGCTCGAAACTATACACGTACCTCTTGTAGCACGTAAAGAATTTTTGAAACTGCTCCTTCGATCTATGGCACCGGTCTCCAAGATGACTCGTACATTTTCCCTAAGTCGCAAATAAAAAGAAAGATAAATTAGATAAACATAATTAACGTACGCTTATAAAAAAATAATTATTACGTAAAAATTAAAATGAGTACGTTTACGAACCTTATTTTGAAACCGAATGAATTGTGAGACTAACTCGTTCGGATTATATATAGGCCTTAGGGACGGGGGGTGTTGCCACGTCAGCGATCCGTGTGAATAATCACACGGATCGCTGACGTGGCACCCCCCACCCCCTTTTTTTGATTTTTTTAATTTAACCCTACTCCTCCTATAAATACCCCTAATTCTACCCACTTAATTCATTCATTCTTCCCATTCTCCAAAAACTATCTACTTTCTCTCCCAAAAATTCTAAATAACTAACAAAAATTTATCCATATATATTCACTAACTTATAATTAGAGTTTATTATTTGTTTTATTTTTTTATTTCTACTTATGTTTTATTCATTATTTAACAAATAATAACTATAAAAAACTTATATTATCAAGATTTTATTTTAAATACGAAATTTTATTTATTATAATTAATAATTTAAAACAATTGCTCGAAAATGTGAATGTTATTATTTAAATCGATTTCTTTTAAAAACAATCGACAAATAAACATAAAAAATTTATTTAAAATCGTTTCTTTACAAAAAATCGCCAAAAAATTATAAAATAATTATTTAAAATCGATTTATTTTAAATAAATCCGAAAAAAATCATAAATTAATTATTTTAATACGATTTCTTTTAACTCAATTGTTTTAAATCGCTTTTTTAAACCATTTTTTAAAATTTTTTTTTTTTTTTAATATTTTTAAACCCTTTTCCGTCGGCTTAAAACCGACGGAAAAGCCCTATACCGTCGGATTTAAGCCGACGGAAAAGCCCTATACCGTCGGCTTTAAATCATTTTAAATCAATTTTTTAAATTGATTTTTTTAATTTTTTTTTTTTTTTTTAATATTTAAAACCCTTTTCCGTCGGCTTAAAGCCGACGGAAAAGGGAAGCTATACCGTCGGCTTTAAGCCGACGGAAAAAAACTCCTTTTCCGTCGGCTTTAAGCCGTCGGTAAAGGAAAAAGGCTTTTCCGTCGGCTTAAAGCCGACGAAAAAGACCTATTCCGTCGGTAAAAGTCCGACGGAAAAGCTCTTTACTTACGAGCTTTTTTCCGTCGGGCTTTTCCGACGGCTTTTGCCGACGGAAAAGGGTATTTCCGTCGGAAAAAGCCCCTTTACCGACGGATTTTCAGCCGTCGGTAAAGCCCAAATCTGTTGTAGTGATCTTAGTAGTAAATATATATACGTATACATATTTTTAACATGATCTGAAGTGCATTGTGATAATTTGGTTTCTTAAATGATTGTTGGTTTGTTGGTAACTTGTACTGTGGATTATTTGCGTTGTTGATCGAATACTTCTAATGCTACCTGGTTACTTGGACTGTTAATTGAGTATTTGTATTGTTGATCGATTACTTGTTTTGTTAATTGATTATGTGTACTGATCGACGAGCATGTCTTCTTTTGACGTGTGGTATTGATGAGCATGTCTTCTTTGACATGTGGTGATTGACGAGCATGTCTTATTTGACATGTGGTGATTTTGAGCATGATGTCTATACATGTGGTATTCTGAGCATGCAACTCTACATGTGGTTTTCTGAGCATGCATTTATGCGTGTGGTATTCCGAGCATGCGCTCTCTGCATGTTGTATTCTGAGCATGTATATATTTTATACATGTGGTGATTGATGATCATGAGTATTTCTGTGATTGACAAGCATGTACTATGTGCATGTGGAATTGACTGATTAGTATGTTATTTTATATCGGAAAATAATTGACGAGCATGTCTTCTTTTGACGTGTGGTATTGACGAGCATGTCTTATTTGACATGTGGTGATTGACGAGCACATATATTCTCATACATGTGGTGATTGACGAGCATGTATATTCTTATACGTGTGGTGAATGAAGGGCATGTATTATATACATGTCTGATTAGTATATTCTTTACGTGTGAAACGATTGATAAGTTTGTATTCTTTACATGTGGAACGATTGATAAGTTTTGTTTACTTAAGGTTGAAACTTTGTTCATTCTCGATTGATTGCCTGATTGCCTGACTGTGTGACTGCCTGAATAATTAATTGACCAATGTGCCAATGTGTTGTTTTTCAATTATTTTCAAAATAAAAGTGCACGTCATTCACTCTACACACAAACGCACAAACACCACTGAGATTTTTATCTCACGCATGCATGTTTTCCCCCCTTCCTTTCAGCTTTAGGTCAACCAAGACGAGACTTGAAGAACGTGGAGAGTGGGTTCCGTCGGGTAGTTAGTTAATATTTGTATTAAGTTCACCTTTTTCTTTATGGTAACACTTGTAATTGTCTTGTTTTTGGACAATTAGTATTTTTTTAAATGTCATTCTTGTTATGAGATTGTACTGTTTAGCCTCGAGATTCCGGGGCGTTACAATAAGTAGATATAGGTAGTTTGTCTGTGAACTATTATGGTTAATTCATTGTGAAACCCCACCTCTAAACAATCTTTCCAATTATTATTCATAACAAAAATCAATTAATCAATTAATCAATCATTAAAAGTTTTTCTTTAGTTTAGTTAATCTAGTTAACCAATCCTTATTCCACCTTTCATTAATTATTTTAATTCCTTTAATTGTTTTCTTGCACTAAAACTAAAAACCAAAAAGATATTTAATTACCATTTCTGCATTCTTATATAAATTTCCATTGCATCCTAGATTAAACACTCTTAGCATAAAAAGCATTGAAAGAATCTTTAGTATAGAAAGAATTCACATCATTCACAATAATTCATTACATCCTTCAAACACACGAGAAAAGATCGTGACAATTGCTAGTGTGTTGCATTTAAGTGATTCATACATTAATCCACCACTCCCTTGAGATACGATGCTTTGTTCGTAACTATACTTACTATTTTATTATTACTTGATTGGTGCACTTGCGACAAAGTGGGATTTAGGTGTAGCATTTATGCGTTGACTTATACTCTATTGTAGTACAATTTAAAACACCCATCATTCATCTCATCTGGTCCTAGACTCTTCATGTCATTCATCTACAGAAGGGCTTTCTTTATCTCCCCATATGTATAGTGTTATTGCAGCGTGACTTCATTTCTGTAGTGATTCTAGGCCCATTTGCACTCACTGTTCTGTCTATATCCTGAACTTCATGATTTGTGCCCAACAAACATGTATAAAATATTAAGATGTAAGTAACAATGTCTTCTCTTTTAGTCATAGATTGCCCTCTGAGTCCTGTAAGGTGAGAATACTGTTATTTTTCCTTCTACTCTTTACGCTATTAAAGAAAAGTCTAGAGCATCTATATCCATTCTTGATCCACTCTAGCTTAGCAGCTTGTGCTATTTGACTCATATATTGTCTTTTCTTCTCCTTATACTCATCTCTCAACTTCTTGACGTAGCTCTGGTTGTCTCTGTTAGAGGGGTTGAGGAAACTAATTTCTTAGATATTCTGAAGCTTCTTGAGGTAATTATCAACTTGCTTTTCAAGGTTCTGAAATTTTCCATAGTTGAGTTGTTTCATTGTTTCCTTCACTTTTCGTTGCTTTTTTCTTTGTTGGAACATCTTGCACCTTATCATTCGGCTCTCCCATGCTTTTCGAACCAAGATCATGTAGTCCTTATCTTGAGTCCAAATGTTTTTGAATCTGAAAGAAATATTCATTTTTGTAATTTGCTCTGGCAATGTTGATACAGCCCATGGCATGGTCTGACACCTCATGAGGGAGAAAGACCACACTGGACTCATAGTTATGCATCATCCAAGCTTAATTGTTCATCACTATGTCAAGCTTGCAGTAGGTGTGGCCATTGATCCATGTAAATTTTGGGCCACAGTATTTATGATCTTGTACTTGCCGTTTGTCAAGTACATTCTCCAGCTCTTCTCCAACATGATTCTCACCCCTCTCCTCATTTTATTTCTCCTCTTGTGACATCAACACATTTCAGTCACCAATGAGGATCCAAGGATTAGTAGTCTGGTTGCCCAGTTCTTTCAAATCTTTCCACAAAGCTTTCATCTCCTCCATGTTATTATGGGCATTGATGAAAGTGCATAGGAAATCCAATTTCTTGTCCTTAGACCTAACTCTACTACGAATCATTTGACATGTTTTCTTCATAATAGTAATCTCCACTTTGTTCTCCTCCCAAACCAGAAGAATTCTACAATTCTTCAACATATCCATGTTCTTCAACATATCCAGGTTGTTGTCCATTTTCCAGGTGTCCTCAATTTCTTTTTTATCTTGTCATAATTATCTTGCAACCAGAATGGCATCAAAGCATAAATTATTATCCTTCATAGCTTGTTTACAAGCTGTCTGCTTGAGAGGATCATTCAGTCCTCTCAAGTTCCATCCACAAAACTTGAAGTTCACACTAGATTGTTGAATTCTTGTTTGATTAGGCAAATGATCTTTAAACCCGATTATCAAATTTGTATTATTTTATCGAATTCCAGTTGTATATCGAAGTTCCGTTTCTCATAAGCTTATAATTTAGTGTTTCGAGAAGTTTAATGTTACACATATTATTAACTACATATTATTTCTTTTATTGTAGTTGTGATTGATGAATGTCGAAGATCGTCGCTAAATGTATATCTAGCTTGGTTACAACTTGGTTATTAGTAATATTTTCGATGATAGATACGCAACTTTTTTCACTTCCTCGACCAAATAACAAGCACATATATCCTCGTATATTTTCTATACAAGAAGACACGAGCATTGCTCAACAAAAGAAACGTATGAAGCCCCTCCCTCGTTGTTTCTGGCCAGATTCTAACAACACGGCTCACAGACCACCCTCGGATAACTTATCCAGTTTCAGAGAAAATGACAAAACAGCACGAATTGACCAACTGGAGAAAATGGCGCACACCTCCTGACTCCACCCCACTTGTCTTCATATCGAGCAACCACGAAAGACGTACATGCACCAAGTAAGCAAAGGTACCCCCTTCTACCCCCACCTGCTACGCACTAATTGCGTTAACAATCTCCTATGCATAATTTAACATAATAGAGGATATATCAACATCACTCTATCGATTCGGAGAAACACGTGTGTCAATCACACAAAGTAGCATATGCAACAAATAATATTCAACAAAATAAAGTCTTCAATAGAATTAATCAAAACATAGGTTCAAGGTGCATGCATACGAGATATACATCCTCTCCCAGACACCGAGAGGTTTAGCTACTCATGATCTTAGTATAAGAACAATATTCATAATAAAGTTGAGCAATAAAAAAAAAGAAAAGATTAAACTCTTGATCTCAGTGAGATTTTGGCGTGTCTTCTTCTTTTGACTCTTTATTGCCTCATTTTACTCAATTACTTGCTCCTTTCATCACATTCTCCCTCAAAAATGATTGCAATACTTCGAACGATGAAATTTAGCAATGAATGTGTTTGTGAACTATGAAAAACTCTCTAATCGCAATATGTGTCTCTCTTTGGTGTTGGTTGTCCCCTCTTATTTAGAAGAGAAAACTATAGAATCACAGCTAAACTTTGGACTTTCTTTTTGCACTTTCATGGCTGAACTTTGAATTTTTGCATTTGGGTATCCAGACTTTGCTCCGACTAACACCCGAATATTCCAACTTTCAAAACTCATTTTCAGGCCAAAAGAGAGCGTGTGTTGACCAGGCGAAGGGGCAAAATAGTCATTTAAGAGATCAAGGAGCATAATACAAATTGTATAATAGATTAATACCTCCTCAATTTACTTTTTTTTTACATTGCACCCAAATATTTTGATTGGTTAGCAAAAATACCATCTTCCCCAAGTAAATTTAACCTTGTTTTCTCTAAGTCGTTATCCAGTATATACCATCGATTTATTCATAATTAACTGAATTATTTCATAGAAAACAAAATATATGAACGTGCAAATATAAAAGAAAGTATGGTGTTTCAATGGAGAAGGAATCTAACTAATAGTGAGGACTGTAGATTAAAATCATTATTATCCATTTTGTCACACGAACCTAACAATGAGTTATCAATTACAACATAAGTAACTGAATTAATTAGAATTTATGTGACATTCATTAAGTTGGAATATACAATTTTGATACAAAACCAAATTACGAAAAAGAAATTAAGAGATAAGTCGGTGAATACCATGACATCCATTCCAAAAAGCAAAGGGAAGTAATGAATTAATAAAAAAAAAAATTTACGTTGACCATGTGATAATTATGCCACTCTACATTGGGAAAATAACCTGTAAAAATTAAAATGTAGAAGAGCTGAGTGAAAGGAGAATTAAGTCTAGAATAAACACACATCTAATAACATTAATAAATAATTTTCCATATTAATCTGCAATTTCAAAATTATATGCAGCTACAATTTCCTGCCTCATTAATTGTAATAAGCAAATATTTGAGTTAATTACACTCTCGAGAAGATTTGAACATTTGAACCTGTGATAATCAAACAAAAACCTTAATTTGTTTGAATCCAATATTTGTTGCATCTTTTTACTTCATATACATTTATAGTTTTATACTGTTATCCCTCTGATACAAAATGAGGAATATGAAAGAAAAACATTGTGATTCTATCACGCACCTTTTGGCAACTTTTCTACAGCAAAAGAATGCGCCGAGCGTATTGACACTAAACGTGCGTTCAAAATCCTCGTCGCTCGTCTCTGATAGAAATTGAAGCTCATTATTCTCCACTTAAAAGGCTTTGTTAAGTGGAGTGAGAACTTCTCTTTATTAACATTAATGCAAGACCATTCTCAAGCGATGTGGGATGATATATTCTCAACATGCCCCCTCACGTGTGGCCCGATAATTATCTTCGGTGCCATCACGTGGGTAGGTCGCGGAGCCCTAGAAATTGAAGCCCATAATTCTTCACTTAAAAGTCCTGGTAAGTGGAGTGATATGGGCCTCTGATTTCTATCATGGTATCAGAGCCAACACGTGATGGCACCGAAGATAATTACCGGGCCACACGTGAGGGAGCGTATTGAGAATATATTATCTCACATCGCTTGGGTATGGTCTTGGATTAATGTTAATAAAGAGAAGTTCCCCCTCCACTTAACAATGCCTTTTAGAGGGAAATATGGGGATCTAATTTCTAATATGGTATCAGAGCTCAGGCCACAAGAGGTCCTGGGTTCGAATTCCACCGCCACCCGATAATCAAAAAAGTGTCACGTGACAAGCGTAACAGACAGATTTACAGCCTGCACGTGAGGGGGCGTGTTGGAGATAATATATAAATATTAAATGTCTCCCCTCTCTAGCAGCTTAAACTTTTAGATGAGATGACAATTCAATAGTCTCAGCAAGCGTCGAGTACTTCGAGTCGAGCACGCCGGCCGAGTTTACCAGAATGTCAACCGGCAAACTGAAAGCAGCCTCCGCCGCATCGAACAATGATTTAACCTGCGTCGAGTTGGAGATATCAGCTCGAAATGCGATGGCTCGCGGCGTGGATCCAACATCTTTGCCTTTGATTAGGGCGGCGACTTCATCGGCTTAAGCCAAATTAGAGGCGTAATTGGTGACGAGTTTGGCGCCGATCGAAGCTAAATAGAGGGCGATGGTGCGGCCAATACTATGCGATGCGCCGGTGATGATCACCAATCGACTTTCAAGTGGGTTAGAATTGCATTTGGATAATTACATGGAGGAAACAAAGTTACTGTATTTTTCTAACAATCAAAATATTTAAGGGTGCAATGTGTTAAAAAAAAACTTAGGGTGTATTAAGTTATTACACATTTTCCACTATTAAAAATTACACATTTAAGGTGTTTTGACTGTTTTGTCCCTTTTAATGACGTCATGTAGCCGGAAAATGATGTTTTTCCAGCAAAAAAAATGAGTTTTTGAAAGTCGGGATATTCGGGTGTTAGCCGGAGCAAAGTTTGGATACCCAAGTGCAAAAATTCAAAGTTCAGCCATGGAAGTGTAAAAAGTTCAAAGTTTGACTATGATTTTGTAATTTCCATATGTATAATAAAGTTTTGTTGCCTTAGTTTTGTAACCGCAACTTAAACTGTAGGATGAGACGTTGTTTCCCTAGAGACACGACCTGGCATGTCGTGCGGTTACCTGCGCGACTCGCGCAGCATTCTTTTCGCATCACGCCACTCTCAGTCCCTCCTCTGCGTCGTTCTGCAATGTTGCACTGGTGGCATTACCTTATGTTCCTCATTTGTTGTAGCACAACTAGCTGTGTCGTAGCGCTTCTTCCTCGTGTCATCATTCTTATGCTAAAATCCCTCCAATAAGCCTCGTTTTGCTCTGATTGGACTCAAATTACAAAAACGACAAAACAAGACTAAAATACTTCCACAAAGATTATACAAAAGTATAAGAAATCTGGTACTCAAATTGATATTATATATATATCATCAAATATCCCCAAACTTAAACCATTGTTCGTCCTCAGCTCGTGCACGAAATACACAAAATAAATCAAGTTCTAATAATAACAATATGCGCAATGATGGGGCGTTTAGTATGTTATAAAATAGAATATAAGCTAACAAAGAATTGTCACGCCTAAGTCCCATTGTGTCGCAAGTGCACGAATCAAGTAATAATATAATGATAAATATAGTTACGAACCAAGTATGGAATCCCAAAGAAGTGGTAGACTGTTGAATGAATTGCTTAGATGCAGAATACTAACTTACTATCACTTTTGTCTCTTGTGTTTGCAGGGTGAATGCTATTTAATCTAAGAACACTATGAAAGCGTTTAAACTAAGAATGCCTTGTCTAGATGCTTAATAACTAAGATGCAAAAATAAATTCTATCTAAGATGCAAGAAAATAGTAAATTATGATTTTGTGCTATGTTGCACGGATACTCCAAACTTTTAAAAAATACCGTGCGGACACGCAGGTGGCACCGACACTCCTTGGACACCCCTTAGATACGTGTCCAACACACCACGTGACGTGTCCGTGATTAATATAAATAAGAAAAATTTAGACACGCCACGTTTGATGTGTGTGTCCGACACATTTGTGACACATTTGAGTTTATTTTACATATTATCAAAAGTTTTTTTTGTTAAAATATAACACCTATAAAATCGAACTTTAGAAACTTAATTTATTAGTTAATGACTTAAAAAAACTAAGCTAAAAACTCCATTATCATCTCATGTAGCACATCAACCATTTCTTCCTCAACTATAAGTGAGAATCAAAGTTGGAATTCCTATATATTTTTTAGTTATTCCCACATTTTCTTCAATTGTCAAACTAAGTTAATTGCTTGATTTTATTTGATTTTAATGGCTTTAATTTTAGTAATCCCTGATCTAGAATTTTGATATGAAAACTTCTAAAAGTGTACTTCATTATTTCAGTTTACCCAATTTATTTTGTATGGTTTGAATTCAACCAATTTACTAATATTTGATATTCATTTTTGAATGAACTTAAAAATATAATTCAAATATTTTGTTTAGATGTTGTTGCTATATGTATATTAATATAAAATATTAAAAAGAATTAGACGTGTATATGTCGTATCCTATCATGTAATTTTTAAAAATATGTGTCCCCGTGTCCACATCTTGTCATATATGTGTCCCCGTATCCGTATCCGTGCAACATAGGTTTTTTGGTTTTGAATGCAAAATAACAGTAAAAGGTAATAAATCTAAGAAAGCAATTAAATCTATTAAACTATGAAAGTTTTTAATTAAACTAAATTAACTAAACAAGAACATAATCGAATTGATTGAGTTTGTAAGCAATATGAGTTTGTAAGCAATATAAAGAAAGATTATTTAGAGGTTGGGTTTCACTAAGACCTCTTCCTATATTTCAGTTCTAGTCCTTGGTAGCTGCTTGATGGTACACGGCTAATGGATCTGCGGCATATGGGAGAAGTTATCCCAACCATACCCCTATGAGTCTCTAATAACCTACAGTGTTAACGGAATCAGCCCAATTGTCAGTTGTTTCAGTAGAGATATCAAACCTGCAACACAATTAACTCATCAGTCTCGCGTCAACAAAACCTACATAATTAAGACATATATAATATGATCTAGGTATTGCGGTCTAGTTTCTTTCGCAAGTTCTAAGTCACAAATCAAATATATATATATATATATATACATATATATATATATGACAGTCATTAGCGTTCTACACTCCGGGTGGCACAACTCGGGTGCTTCTGTTTTATCCCAGCCAGAGTAAGGTTAGTCACACATCATACAATTATTCTATCTAGACATGCAACAACACCAAGTACATACCTCATAAAATAATTAAAATATATTCATTAATCTGAGTTACTTCCCTACTCCAAATAATGAGTAGGTTAGCTCCTCATAGTCATGAGTTCAACAATCATCAAAGAAGTAAACAATATAAACAAGATAAAAAGGGTAAAGAAAAGCTTCTCAGAACCAGTGGAACTTTGTTGCTTGACTCTTCTTCTTCTCCCATTGATGATCTCTTCTTCTTCTAAACTGCTTTCTCTCACGCAAAGATTCTACGAAACTAAGACTTTGTGGTGTTCTCTCTCTTCGGCGACTCTTAGGGTTTATCTGTTGAAAAGTTGTTGTATGCTACTGTAAACGGTTGTGTTACCTTACTTCTCTCTCGTGTCTTGTGTCTCGTGCTACGTGTCACTCGTGTCACCCTTGAGCTTCTGAAAGAACCCTCTTATTTATAGTTTTTCTTCACGTTCTGGTCTTATTCTAGGGCTTCTGTCGTTCTGGCCCAACTTCTGATAGTTACGCGATCAGGGGATGTGCGATCTCACATCGCGCATCAGTTGCGCGATCTGCCTTTTCCAACGCTCTTCTCATTGTGATGGTCTTTGTCTCTTCTGCTTGGTCCTCTTATGTCCGGTATTCAATCACCCTATGCTCATGTCTTTCTCCATTGAATCTCCAAATTAGTACCTTGGCCCTTTGCATTCCAAAAGCTTCCATTTTGGTCATTTTTAGTTTAGTCTCATCATGACTCATAAAATCCTAAGAAAATAAAAAATAATACGAAAACAAGTAAATATGCTATCATAAGTAATCAAAAGTACAAGCAAATCGATACTTAAATCACACTTAACACATGCTTATCACGCATGTTAAGACTTTGTCTCCGAATGTCACCTATGCTTAGAAGTTGGAGTAGTGAGAACCATACGAGTCAATTCCTTGCACACCACGGTTACTTAAATTGTCTTCATGTAGAATTTCATCGTGCATCGTGGTTTGCTCATGAATACTTAAGTGTAGATGATAAGACTTTCATAAAAAATTCACAAAATCACAAAGTTTTGCATATAGTTACTTCACCCTTGCTTTTTTACTTTTCTCACTATTCTCCATCCATGTGGATTTTTCATGTGAGGATCTTTAGGACTTGTTTAGGTCGTAATGCTAGGCTCGCGTATGCGCTATAATGGGAAAAGACATTTATGAGTTTTAGAGATGTACATGGTAAATCAACTCATTTGTTTTTTTTTCTCCCTTGTTTGTGCATTTTCGTTTGGCCATACATTTTAGGTTCTTTTTGCATATTTTCCTAGTGCTTTCCTTTGCGCAAGTATCAACCACCCGATACTTCATGATTTTTTTCTTTCTAGATTCACCCTCAAACTTAAAGTTTTTTGTTTGGCTATTTGTGCTCTCTATTATGCTCATACTCCTTTAGCCCTTTTCTTTTCATATTTTTCTTTTGGGCTCGTGCTTTCGTTTTGAAGCACCTACCTTATCTCTCCTTGTTGATCTACTACATCCATTTCTAGAAAAGGGTAGGATACAGTTTTTTGGCTAAGGGTAGATAATTGGTTTCATAAATAAAGGCTCATAAGAAACGTCTTTAGCAGGGTTCAATGGATAATATTTATAAAGGGTTTTGGGCTTGAAATGCTAAAACGTAATAATGGAAAATATTGCCTATTTTCATTTCCTCAACAATTCAAATCAACGTTTCTTTCAAATAGTAATAGCGTAAATTACTTGAGTTCCATAATTTCTATTTAATTCCTCATTTTTGACAAATTCACTGTAATTATCTTAATATTTTCTTCTTATGCTCCTCGTGAATGTTGTATATGAACTGAACATGTTTCAAACAAGATTAAACAAAGTATACTCCTATCATCCAAGCATAATCCCTTTCTTCCAATTCCTCATATATTAGGCATATATCATCATAAATCCTAACTTTGCATGCTTTTATTACTTCAAACTTGACTCTCATAGACTCTACAAACAAAAACAAAACAAAAAAATAGACTCTAAAAACTAACACATGGAGTAAACTTAATAGTGAAGCTATTCAAATACCCCCAACCCAAACTATTCAATGTCCTCGCTGAATTGACAAATAAAAAGAAAAAAATTAAAATAGAGGACTCCCTCGAAAAATTCTAGTCTTCTTGTGTGTATGTGGGTGTTGTGTCGAATACTTATCCGCTTTCCCTTTTATCTTGTCCATGACCGAATCCATTACGCATCCAAGTCATCACGAAGTTTCGTGATCTCAGCTTTAATGAACAATTATAGAATTCTTGTTTGCTCTTTCGTTGCTTACTTCACCAACTCTTCCATGACCTTTGGCCTTTTTGGTATATCAATGTCATCTTTTTCTTTAGCATGCCCATCAAATTTTTTAAGTGATTACATCTTTTATGTAGTTCATTTTGTCAGATGGCTTGTCGGGAACTCCCGCCTCTTTGCAAATTTGTGTAATGAGACCTCCATGTGGGATTGCTCCTGATGGTTTTCTCGTATCAAAGTGGTTAGCTCATTTCTTGATTTCTTCCCCCACATTTATATGGACTCCATCACGGATCCATGATAGCAATTTTACTCCATGCCAAGGTGCATTTGTCATGTGGTTAGTGAGTAAGATACGAGAAATAATAAATTTATAACAAGCCTTATATCCAGGTACGATTATTCAGTAATAGATATAGGGATCATCTACATTCTGTTTGTAGAAAATCGTGTCAAGAATGACTACGTTCCTCAAAGCTTGTTGAGATTGTCTCTCGCTTTTGAAGCTTTCCCATTGTAATCTTCTCCAAATCTAACTAGTATATTTTGTTGATGAGAGCCGCAGAAATGTTCACCTTTTTCCCTCTTACTATCATTGGTCCCATTACTGGTGCAATTGTATTAGTGTAGAACTATATCACCATTGTCTTGTTGACTTCTCCTGGTTGTTTAACAAGTTTCTTCCATCCCATATCAACAACTTTCTCATGGAAAATGTCAAGACCTCTTTCAATAATCAAAGATTTCTTCATCAATCCCTCTTTTCTTGAGGGTGAACTCCGCTTATTTAGTGTGTTGCATGGTGTGGCGTGTGGAGATGATGGTGGTGTATACTCTTCAGCGAAAGATGTCTCGTCCCTATGATGCTTGTTGATGTGTTTCTACAAAGTTACTATTTGAGTTGGTGTGCTTTGAACAAGTAAAAAAAGATGTGAAAGAAAAATAGAAATGAGCAATAATGGAGCAAAATATTGGGATTTTTTAACTTGTATAGTAGAATAATGACAAACTTTATATTCACCCATAAATATAGTATAGTAATACATGTAGTTTGAGATGGACTAGGATTCCATCCTATAGGTGAATTAAGAATTAAGAAAACATTCCATCACATAGTTAATTCAAATAGGTAACCTCATACTATACAAATTCCAAAATATGAATGAAAATGAAAGAAATAAAGTTAGGAAACTTATTCCCGGATCAGCAGGTCGCGCAACTCTCTGTTTCCAAAATTCTGCTACTGTCAATTTTGCAAAACCTGCATTCCTTTCATCATTCAACGCGGTTCCTTCTCCAATTCTCTTTACTATTCTTCTCTGGGCGAATTATTATTTCCGTCCAATAACTTTGTACAAAATTACTTTTTGCCCTTTTTTTCCAGAGCCGATTTTTTCTGCCATGCTAGTTTTCATTTTTCTATCAAAAATGCCCAATTTCAGCCACATATGCTAAATTGCTGATGTGGCAGCCCAGTCAAGGGAGTGTTACGCCTAGTTCATAAGTTGTCACGCCACGTCATATTTTTCAGCCCAAAAACATTTTTTTGGACTAATCCTTGTAATATTCAAAGTTGCACTTGCACCCCAAAATAAATTGCACTTTGCCCCCCAAAATACATATATTTATATATAATAAAATTCTATATATATAAAAACTTATATATAACTATTTGGTAAAAATAATATATATATATACAAATAATAATAATAAAGTTATATATATAGATAATAATAATAATAATAATAAACATATATATAAACCCAATATATATATATATATATTTATAAATAATAAAATTTTATATATATAAAAACTTATATATAACTATTTGGTAAAAATAATATATGTATATATATGAATAATAATAATAAAAATATATATAGAGATAATAATAATAACAAACATATATATAAATAATAATAATAATAATAATAATAATAATAATAATAAGCTATATATATAGATAATAATAACAATTATATATATATAACTATTTATAAATAATAAATATTTTAACAATATATAAAAATAAAAAATAGAAAAAAATTAAATTAAAAAAAAAGTCATCAACACCCCCCCCCCCACCGTTACCACCACCCCGCCGTCATCACCACCGTTGCCCCGCCTCCACCACCATCAACCCAATCACCACCACTGTTGCCCCGTTTCTACTCTGGACGAGTCATCTTCCCCGTTTCTACTGTGGATGAGTGATTTTCGTCGTCGGTTCCGATTGTATATTATAGGCAAACAGATTCTGATGGTATGGATTAGGCAAACAGATTCTACTGTGGACTAGATAAAATGGATTAGGCAAATGGTTCCGATTGTATATTTTATCGACTCCACCGTCGCCGGAATTTCCTTCCCCAATTTTATCTTCGTCCGCCGTCGGGGCTGGGAATTGAACAGTGAACAGTGCGTGAACAGTGGTGGCGGGGGTGGTGATGATGGCGGCGGCTGCAGGGGTGGGGGGTGAGCAAAGATGATAACATTTTTTATTTTTTTAATTAATGTATTTTATTTTTATTTGTTTTTTACAATTTTTAGAAATTATTAAAATATTTATTATTTTAAAAATATTGTTAAGATATAAAAAAATGAATATATATATATATATGTTTAATATATATATATATATATATATTAGGGGTGCAAAGTGTAATTTATTATGGGGTTCAAGTGTAATTTTTAATATTACAAGGATTAGTCCAAAAAATATTTTTTTGGCTGAAAAATATGACGTAGTGTGACAACTTATTGACTAGGCGTAACACTTTCTTGACTGGGCTGCCACATCAGCAATTTAGCTGATGTGGCTGAAATTTGGTATTTTTGATAGAAAAATGAAAACTAGCAAGGCAGAAAAAGTGAGGCCGAAATAAAAGGGCAAAAAGTAATTTTTGGCAAGTTATTAGGCAGAAATAATAATTCGCCCTTCTTCTCTTTACAAAGCAATCAAAGTTGAAACAAAAACATGATTAAATAAAGAAAGGGATAATTCCTTTAAACCCCCTGAACTATAGCGAATTTTGGACTCCACCCCGTGAACTTTATAAATAACCTTTACCAACTTGTTCGAGTTGCCCTTGACAATTTTTCGACCAAAAAATTGCTTGAATTTTTTTTTTAGGATCTTCTCCTCGTCAAAACGGTTCTGGTAGTGGTGATGGTATCAAAAAACTCAAAGCCATTACATTGGAGATTTAGTTTTAATTTGTCGAATTTCTGGAAAATGTGATGAACACCTTCAAGTGTTCTTCATTTTTTTTTCCGGAAATTCGACGAAATAAAACTAATTTTCTCGTGTAATGGCTTTGAATTTTGCGATACCGTCACCACTACCGGAACCGCCTTGATAGTAGAAAATTCGATTAGATTAAAGAAAAGTTCGACCAAAAATTTCCCGAAAAGCGCGGCGACGTAGTGGCGGGTTGCCGGAATTTTTTGTCGGAATTCCTAAATTTGGACTCAATATTCTCCTCGTCGAAAAGGTTCGGGTAGTGGTGACGGTGTTGGAAAATTCAAAGCCATTACACGGGAAATTTAGTTTTAATTCGTCGAATTTCCGAAAAATGTGATGAACACCTTCAAGTGTTCTTCATATTTTCCGAAAATTCAACTAATTAAAGCTAAGTTTTCGGTGTAATGACTTTGAGTTTTGCGATAACTTCACCACTACCGGAACCGTCTCGACAAGGAGAAGATTCTGAAATTGGTCGAAAAATTGTCATGGGGCAACTCGAACAGGTTGGCCAAGGTTAGGGGGTAAAGTGCTTATTTATAAAGTTCATGGGGTGGTGTCCAAAAGTCGCTATAGTTCAGGGGGTTTGAAGGAAATTATCCCATAAGGAAAATTGAGTCATTAACAATAAAAATTTTGCGTTGCCTCCCAAATAGCGCTGAGTTTTGACGTCGTAGCCCCACGCTACGAATTCTAAGGTGTAACTATCGCTCCATCATGGTTAAATGGATGTGCATAATTCATGCCCTTTGCTACATTCTTGATTATTGGTTCATTATGATAGATCATCTTCTCTAACTTAAAACTAACATGCTCATTGTTAACTTAAAAGGTAACAATTCATCTCTCTACATCAATCAAAGCATTAACAGTTGATAAAAATTGTATCCCAAGAATTAACGGAAGCTTATATTTTTTGCTTATATCAATTGCTACAAAATCAGTAGGAAAAGTAAAGTCACCTATCTTAACCATGACGTCTTCGTTTATCCCTTTAGGATAACTCACACGCCTATCAATTAACTGTATATTTAAGTCAGTTGTAGTCAAGCAGATCAATTTCAAATTTTCATATATAGGGTATGTCATAAGATTTATGCTAACACCTAAATCACATAAAGAATGTTCAAGTAAAACATTATTCACAGTGCAAGGAATAGTAAAAATCCCTTGATCCTTAAGATTTTGTGGCAATCCTTCAATCGCTTGAAGTGCAAAACCCTTATGGATCCTAGTTTCCTCCATCTTCTTCTTGACCATATTGGTATTGCCCGGGTGTTCTACATACTATGGTACTTGTTTAGCCGCTTCTTCGAGTGTCATTGATCCCGGTAGATTATTGAAAACCATAGCAAATTGTTCCACATGATGAATTCTTGATGGATATGGAATTGGTGGATAATACTCCTTCATTATTGGTTCATAAACTTTGCTCAAAACATCTTCTTCTATTCAGATAATATTCAATTGCTCCCTCCGATTTTTCTAGGTGTTGCTTGGCAATGTTTCTGTTTGTTGAATACTAAGATAATTTGTAATTTGAACCTATTGCTTCTCGATATTCCTCGATGAAGCGTATGTGTTTTGACACCTTGCTTCAATTTATCCTATTCTTGCATCATTCTTTGCCATATAGTTGAGCATTATTACTTCAATATTTGACTTCTTGTCATTAGATTGAAATTTCGACGATTTTTGAGCTCAAAATTGTTGTTGATGCTGATTCCGTTGTCCCCCCAAGAAACATTTGGGTGGTTTCTCCATCATGGATTGTAAGTATTGGCGTATGATTGTTTTACCTCGAATAATTATCAACATAGTTGATTTCCTCATGCACAATGAGTTAATTCCTAAACATTCTGTGTTTAGATGATTTCCTCCACAGTTGGTGCATACAATAAGTGGTGTGTTCCCGCTCATATGCTTCAGCTTGGTGTTGATGGACTCCACTATAATTGTGTAATGACATCTACCTCATGGGCCCTCATTGTCTTCCTTACTGGTGCTCGTTCTATATTCCACTTAGATAGGCTGGGTGTGATAGTTTCCAACAATGCGAATGCATCCTAGTCATGAATCCTCCTTCAGAACTAATATCAAGTTTATCCTTACACCCCGTTTTGGAAGTTGTTTTGTGGACAGCTCTTCACCATGCCTCTAAATTGTTCCCATGCATCGGATAATGGTTCTCTATCCATTTTACGTAAGTTAACTATATCACTCCTCATCTTTGCTATTTTTACTAGTGGGCGAAATTGTTGTAATAAAATTTGTGTCATTTGCTTCCACGTCGTGATGATATCATTTGGTAACCTGTTGAACCATCTTTTGCTTCTCCAATAAGAGAAAATGGAAACAACTTCAAGATTCCCAAATCAGTCCTAATTTGAAATACTTTGCACGTCCCCACAAAATCTTTGAGGTGTGCCATTAGTTCTTCAGCAGACCCTCCTCCAAATTAATTTTGGCCAATCATAGATAATACTGCTGAATTGATAGTAATTTGGTCTAATTGTATATGGGTCACAACACACTGAAATTACAATACTAATAGGCCTAAAATAAACCAAACTATGCTAGTCTATTACAAGGAATGGGACTAGCTTTGTCCGGAACACCTATTACACGTTGATAAGCCTAAAATGACTAAAGTAACCCTAAACAATCAAATCTGGGAACGGTTGAACATAGGGTGATTTGACGATGTGTTAACTTTTGAATTGCAGAACAATCAAGTGGTTGCGGGTTCAACTCTAAGTACTCTCGAACGGAATCAGCTGATAGAAAATGATTGAATGAAGAAGAAGATCGATCAAATCCAATAACTCTCGAACAGTCGAACGGTCTGGTTCGATTGTTGTAGGGTCGGTGAATAGTAATGAATGCATCTCGTGAGTATTGGGGAGTGGGGTATTTATTGATCTCGGGATGCAGAACCCGCCCCTTGAAAGAAAATAACAATCGAACGTTTCTGTTTGATTGTCCAAGAAGAGTCAAACCACCTCAGTTCGACTCTTTCCCGTTTGGGCCTCTAATGGGGCAGGCCGGCCCAATTCATTTCTAGGCCACCTAAAACACCCCACTATATAGTCTCGCCAATTTGGGAGTCGTTCTTGATTCAAGAGCAGGTGCCAAATTTAATATTTTTATTGTTGTCCTTGAAATAGGAAAGCGTTGTGCTTCAAAATATGCCCCCTATCTGGGACCTGTAATCCGAAAGATCAAGTGACAAATAATAATATTCGGGTTCAAAATATGCCCCCCCATTTGGGAGCTGTAATCTAAGGATCGGGTGCCAAATAATAACATTTGGCTACAAAATACGCCCCTCATTTAGAAGTCGTAGTCCAGAGGATCGGGTGCCAAATAATAAAATATAGCCTTAAAATACGCCCTCCGTTTGGGAGTTGTAATCGGGAGGATCGGGTGCCAAATAATAAAATCTTACTTCAAAATATGCCCCTCAATTGGGAGCCGTAATCTGGAGGATCGGGTGCGAAATACACCCCTCCCCCCATTTGGGAGCCGTAATCCGGGGAATTGGTTGGCAAATAATAAAATCTAGCTTCAAACTACGCCTCCTATTTGGGAGCCGGAATCCGGAGGATCGAGTGCCAAAGAATAAAACTTGGCTTTAAAATACGCCCCCATTTGGGAGCTATAATCCGGAGGATCGGGTGCCAAATAATAAAACATTGCTTCAAAATACCCCCCCCCCCCCATTTAGGAGCCTTAGTCCGGAGGATCGAGTGGTAAATAATAAGAATTTGACTTTAAAATACGCCCCCCATTTGGGAGACGTAATCTGAAGGATCGGGTGCCAATTAATAAAATCTTGCTTCAAAATACGCCCCCCATTTTGGAGTCGTAATCCAGAGGATCGGGTGCCAAATAATAAAATATGGCTTCAAAATACACCCTCGCCCCTCCCCACTCCCCCCCCCCCCCCTCTCATTTGGGAGCTGTAATCCGGAGGATCAGGTGCCAAATAATAAAAGTTGACTTCAAACTACGCCCCCAATTTTGGAGCCGTAATATGAAAGATCATGCGCCAAAGAATAAAATATAGCCTTAAAATACACCCCCCATTTGAGAGCCGTAATCAGGAGGATTATGTGCCAAATAATAAACCTGGCTTCAAAATATGCCTAAAATGTGTTCGATTGTTCTTTTGACAATAACCTCGATTGCTTCGGTGTATGTTAGGTTCAAATCGAATAGTTAATAACACTCGGATCCATTTTGATTCGAATATTATGGGGACAATCGAATCCTGGGTGATTCAACTTGTTTAAGAATAATCGAATCCTAGGTGATTCGACTGTTCTTGGGACTATCGAATCATGTGGGATTCGATTCTTATTATTTTTGATCGAATTTGGTCGTTCAACTGTTATGAGTCGAAAAGGCGGCGTTTGGGGTCGTTTGGGGTTAAATAGAGCCCTAGATAACAAGCTCATTTTGCCGTTGCATTGGCCAAACTCTATTCGTCTGTAGATAACAGTCAAACCAAGAGAGAAGTGTCGAACAAAGGGTCAATAAAATGCCGGAAGAGTCGAACAGAAGCTCGGTCGAACGCCAAATCGATCAAACGATAATTTAGTCGAGCAGCAGGAAGAAATCGAGTGTTGTTAGGGCCATTTTTTGTGCAATGGATCGGGGCAAAACGAAAGGTCGTAGTAAGGACGCAGTACCCCCGGTATATATATGTGGAATGAAAGGTCCAAGTAAAGCTCCGCCTTTATGAAATTCGAACGAGGGTGCTTCGATGAGCCAGAACACCCCATTGACTGGGACCTCAGAAGTGCCATCTAACGGTTCTGTACCGCGAGGACGACATGTGGTTTGTCCCTGAATTGGAGTTCGGGTCACACGGTTACTGAACATCTAGATACCTCAACTGGGGAAATTAGAGGGGTATCCTCCGATATCTTCATGCCGAGTGTTTCTAATTTCGAGCGTCTTAGGAATTTTGAAAGACGTCCAATTACCTTAAGCCCTACCGCTGAACGGGGGAGGGTAAGGGTTGGTACAAAAGCGTAGATCAGAATAATAGAGGAAGTTGATGATATCGGTAGAAGGGATGTAGAGAACTTTGTCGATTTAACGCCGAGAAACAAGAAAGGACTGCTAAAACCAAGCCAGGCTGACCTATTGTTGCTCTGATTGAACTAAACATTGGTTATTGTCGCGAAAAGGTGTGCCGCCAAAACTCGGGCCGCAGAAGATGCTGATAGTCTTCCGCCTCGTCCAACTAAACGTGTCTGATTATTGCTTCTTAAATAATGAGAATTCCGAGTTCTTGAACATCACATTGATGGGAAACATGCTGAGGGAGGAGCAGATTAATGAGATTATGGCGGGCTTGTGGCTGCAACTTGATTGCAACAGGGCCATTGAGAGCCTTAGGACCGTGATTTGGCTCGTTTTCGGCGCCTGATTACTACTACCACTACCATTGTTATGCATAAGCTTTGCCATGATTATAGTGCGTTAAGAGAGATGCAAGGTTGGCACAATGGAATCATCAATGAAATAAAAGATAAGTTTAGAAGAGTTGATCACAACTGCCTGGCGGCCCATTGTCGAGCTCGTGACATCGAGGAGGCTAGGGTCAGGGTCGTGCTAAAGGCACACACGGATGTTGTGACTGCTAAGAAGGCTGAGGACAGCGAGGGACTGCTGCATACCAAAATCGCGACCCTACAGCGAGAATAACACATTGAAATGGGAGAGGGATTCTTACCAGAAATTGAATTTAGATGCCGAATTCAAGGCCAATATACTGAAGGCTCGAGTTCAACACCTAGAAAGTGAGAGTTATCGGTGCGAGGTTGCAAGATTCTTCACGAAGAGTGGCGTATACCGCTGGTTGGAGTCACGTCAAGCAGCCAAAGATATTTGGAATGGATCTTGGTGCTAACCATATTTAATATTTAGGGTTCTTGAAAGAGGATTTTCAGAAGTACATGCTTGACGTAAGTAGAAATTCCCAAACGGAAACACCCAAAGGTTTGGAAGGTGATGATGAACAAGAATGAATTCCCCTAGAGCATGTGATCCCTTATTTCGAATTTGGCAAGAGAATAAAGGTCTTGTTGGTATAGATTCCAATGTGGGTATGAACGAGCTTGTCCAGGCGATGGAGCATGTAGAGAGATTTTCACGGGTGAATCCTGATTTGATTAAGGTCACGTCCGCAATCAAGGATGAAATTTGCAGCGCATTTGGGGGTAGAGATGATGAGTTGGTTACCCCGACAACGTCATCTGTCTGCGAGAGGGGTGCCCCCGTAGCTGCACGTGCGGAGGAAAGCAATGTTCATACGCTTGTTGTTCCCGTTAGTATGTCTAGGACTAGCTTTAAGAAGACTTTATTATCGACGAGTGGGTTGATTAGGCCGGGTGAACCATCGATGTCCTAGACAAAAAAGTGTTCCTGAAAGAATGGGGGGTCTCCCATGGGCATGGTTTCAGCTCAGGTTGTTTCCTCGGTTCCGTTGTCTAAAGTCGGAGAGATGGTGTCGCTAAGTATATACCACACGAAAGGATTGACAGAAGACATTGTTGAAGAGGGCATTGGGGTCTGGCCGGAAGGATAGCATGACTTCGATGGTGAGGGGCTCTGCATGTCCAAAAGGCAAATAGAGAAGAATTGCATGAGGTTCGTTCGATCTCTCAGAATCGTACTACGACTGGATTCGCCCATGCCCTCAGATATGCATAGTGACGATATCTGTTGAGATCTTTTCTAGATTTGTGATAGGCTTGATCAACTAGCAATAGTTTTGTTGTACTGGTTGCTGGTTCATATTTTTTATACGAAAGTTTTGTTGTTTTATTATCAATCTTCCACTTATTCTCCTTCTCAATCTTGATAAGGAATTTTGAAATCATATTGATGTGCTCCTGTTGTTACGAGGTTGTATGTTCATGTTAGATCGTGTTGAGTCAAAATGTGTGTCTCTAGTTCTCTATTTAAGTCGACATTTCACCACATTGAGTTAAATGTTTGTATCGGTTCCCCTTGGGGATATTTGTGTTGAATGAGATCACATCGGGTCACATGTCTGTCTCTCGCGCTCTCATAGAGATTTTAGGTTTGCACTTGACCTTATCAACAAATGGCCATCACTTGATTTCATGGATATATTAGGTTCGCATTCGAGCGTCGGGTCGAATGTCCATCTCCAGTTTTCATTGGGATATTAGTTTTGCATTCAAGCGCGTCAGGTTGAATGTCCATCTCTTTCGTTCTTCGACATTTTGGGTTTGCACTTGCCCTCGTCGGGTCAAGTGTCCATCTCTTCCTTTTGATCGCTTTGGGGTTTTGGGATTCCCCTTAGTTTAGAGAACCTCAACAATAAATATTACATAATCAGATATTGCGACCGGGTTAAGCCAAATTGTGCCTGCTCTAAGTCTAAGGGCTACTAAGGCCCACCTCGTTGTACCTGTAGAGCTCCCCCTATTTCGGCACTCAGTAGCAATAAATAACACGTCAACAAAGATAGCAATTAAGTTAGGGATAATGCTGAGCCCTAGCGTACCGTTGGGTTGCCTATGTTTCCCAAGTGGTACCTCGGGACTTAAGCCACCATAGCTTCTGCATTAACTTTAACATGCCGAGTAATATTAAAAAGTAACAAGATTAGGTGTAGTAACGCCTCAAATGTTGTAGATTCCAAGGTCGGGTCAATTTTTTGACCCTCCAAATCATTCAAGTAGTAATAGCCGCTAGACCTTGCATGTATACCCCAACCCTCCCAGTGCGGTTGCAACTTACCCACATGTTTACTTTCTCCAATACTCTTTATGACCAAGTCATCGACCTCAAAATTCCTGAAATGGGCCTTCTTATCAAAGCTTTTTGCCACCGTACACTGGTACGCCTGTTCTTTTGGATTGCTCTGGGTAGCTGTCGTGCACCCGACAGGTTGGCCTCCCAATCTCAGCTGGTAGCACCACTTCCCAGTTGTATATTAACATGAAAGGGGTCTCCCCCATCGATGTTCTCGGGGTGGTCCTATAGGCCTATAGGATTTTGGGCAGTTCATTGGTCTAGGTCTTTCTTGTATCGCGCAATCTACATTCGAGGTAGTCTTTCAAGGTTTTATTGGTTGACTCCACCTGGTCATTAGCATGAGGATGCGATACTGATGTGACATGTTGAAAATTTGCTGGCTCCTCACACCAAGCTTTGATTTCCTTCGCTATGAATTGTCGACTGTTATCGAATACCAGGACTATTGGAATACCAAAGCGACATATAATGTTCCTCTAGATAAATTCAATCATGTTGTTTTATGTAATGCTTTCCAATTGCTTCCGCTTTGACCCATTTAGTGTAGTACTCCACTGCTACAACCAGGTACTTACTTGTTGCCAATTCCTTACGCTTTGACCCATTTCTGTTATGCATGCCTCGGGGTTTTCTAAAGGTTTGCCTTGGTTTGCTAAAAGGGTCTTCCCTTGCTTCTTCGAGCCGGAAGGGGGGGAGGTTAATCGTCTCATGGCTCTCGCGGTTTCTCTGTGTCTTATTGATTCTGCCTCCTATTTGCTCCCATGTGGCACACTCTTCCTTTGGCTTGTCGTGCTAGGGATTATGTTGGGATCTAAGTGGTCCATGCATATAAGTTCTTCCAATGTTCTCGTATCTCATCTTGCTTCCCCATGTTAGTGTTGTTGTTGACCTTCTGGCTCTGTCCATGTGTTATTTTTGACACAAGAAAAAGTTAGTACTCTGTCAATTAAGTTTGATGACTCACACAAAACAATAAGAATACCGTTACTCCTGGCAACAGCGTCAAGAACTCGATGAGGGCGTTTGTTAGTGTAATAGAGTAGAATACATTTCAACACTGAATTGTTTCACATAAATCCCACTATGTCGCAAGGGCACGAATCAAGTAATAATAAAATGGTAAGTATACTTACGAACCAAGTATCGTATCCCAAGGGAGTG
Organism: Linaria vulgaris; assembly: GCA_948329865.1. NCBI lineage: Eukaryota > Viridiplantae > Streptophyta > Magnoliopsida > Lamiales > Plantaginaceae > Linaria > Linaria vulgaris. The sequence goes on from OX415252.1 coordinate 81,573,015, forward strand.
ATGGTTTTATGTATGAATCACTTAAATGCAAAATACTAATTACTCTCACTATCTTTTTTCTTATGTTTGCATAATGTAATGAATGCTTATGAATGATTTCTAAACTAAAGATGCTTTGAATGCTTTTTATGCTAAGAATGTTAAATCTAGAATGCAATGGAATTAATCTAAGAATGTAAGAATGATCAAATATCTTTTTCGATTTTTATTTTTTAAATGCAATATAGCAATTAAACTACTTAATCTAATGAAAGCAATTAAACTAAGAAAATTGGTAAGATGGGGGATTAACTAAGCTAAACTAAACTAGACTAGGGCATAGAATTGAATGAGTGATTGATTTTGGATGTGAACAATAGTTGGAAAGATTGTTTGAAGGTTGGGTTTCACAATGACTTAACTTAGCAGTTCATAGACAAACCACCTATATTTACTTACAAGACTTATCTTTTCCACACACCCACGAGTTCACTTATCCAAAGAACATGCTATGTGGCTACGCTAGTTGCCTCCCATAACTTCAGGCTAGTATTATGTTGATCAGGCATGATAAAGCATTGGGTACAAGATAAATAAATAAATATAAATCGAACAATCCATAGAAACCAACTCATAGGTCTTCACATAGTTTCAAATCTAATTACTTCCTAACTCTAAGCATATCGTACTAGCCACTCATCGTTTCAAATAACACATTCCACATCGTAAGAAGATGTGAAATATATGATTCTTTAGGATAGTTGTGTATTCCTCTTGATCTTATTTTTACTCTGCCTGATGAGAATGACTCTTCCTCTTCTTTTGAACGATGATTTGTTATTATTTTGTTGATTCTTCTTGATATCTGTCGCACGGTGTAATTCGAAAGGTGTTCTGCTTACTGAATATGGTGGTGAATAGTGTAATTGATGTCTCACTTTCGTTGGGGCACAGTTCTCTCTTTTTATAATTTATTCTCGGCCCATTAGGTTAACAATCGCCTGGAAAAGCCATACGTCAAATTTCGTCATGCACGATCGGCCACACTGCGCGCCTCACATCGCGTTTCTTTCTGTATTCCTTCTGCGTCTACTGCCTGCTCGCCCCACTCTTGGGGTTTTGTCCACTATAGCACTTGTATCGCACCTCACTTTGCACTTCGTATCTCGTTTGAGCTGTAGCGCTTCCCTCGTTTTCCTTTGTTTTCTCCGAATTCTCCAAAACCGTGTAATTTTACCTTAAATTGCAATATTTTGACTCAACAGACTCTAAACCCGAAATACAATAAAATGTAACTAAAATGAAAATAAAAAATCAAGGATCGAACATTATAGCATTCAAAATAAAGGGTCAAATATAGATGTTTTACACACGTATCAGCAACTCCGGCATCTTCAGACCCTTAGGCCGAAGCAACAACAAGTCTGCATCAGCCTTATAAAGACCAAGCATTTTCCCCCTTTCCCAGCAACCCCAATAGCCATCACGTGCCTCGTAAAGTATTTACGAAGATATGCATAATGGTTGGGCAAACCCTTGCAATTGCTCAATGAACCCAAGCTAGCCTCATTCACACTTATGATTAGGTGGTTATCCCACTCAACGTGCAGTTCCTCCACATTCCTTGAGAATTATTTGGCACATTTTCTCATTCTCCAATGCCTCACGCATCATCGCCTCATATGTATCTTGCATGGCCTTTTGGAGCACCTCTCAAAACTCCTCAATTAGCCTTGGTCATCTCATTATGTGACATGTGCAACTGCCACTCTTCGGCGAGAGCCTGCTGTTTCTCCTCTTCTTTCTTCTTTACTTTCTGTTGCAACTTCGCACAATGCTTGTCCCGCTCCTCTGCGACCCCAAAAGCCTCCAGCCTTTGCTCTTTCGCTTTCGCATAAGCTTGTAGGTGATTCTCCCAATACTCCAAGTTCACTCCTTTCGAAGAATAAATAGCATCATTTGCCTCCAAACCCTGAACGCGAGCATCAAGCACCCTCACCTGGTCTACCGCATGGTTGTACAACGTTGCGACTTCCCTCATTACCAACACCATATGATACGCAAATAATTAACATAAGTTAAATACGCAACCATTGATGAAACCTAAGAGAAATAGAAAAAAGATGAAGAAGGGAAAAGGCTCACCTCACGAGTAGCCAAATATGACCACTGCCAAAGTTCCTCCATCCCCTGTACCAAAGGACGATGTCACAGAATCCCCACCAGTAAACCTGTACGGGCCAATAAAGTTCCCTCCTTGGACACAACAGTCGGAGTAAGCACATCTGCTCTAATGGGAGAAACATCGCACATGACAAGCGCAACATGATCCTCCTCCACGCCCTCCTGCCCAATCATTGTGAAAGAAACTCAGTCCATTTATGCCCTTGACTCCCCACAGCTGACATCCACCACTTTCTTTTCGAAGGAAGGAACCCACTCCAAAGGAGGAAACACGGAATGGGTCACCACGATGCTCGACAGAGCCATCAAAATGTGAGTAAGAGACACAATTAGTGCCTTTTGTGCGATGCTCGCGGACACATGTGACATATCATCATTAGGAATAAATTCATCAGAGCCACTCGACCTAAGCACCTCCAAAATCGCATCCCCAAGAGAATGCAAGAGATCCTTCTTCTTCTTCTTCTTCTTCTTCTTCTTCTTCTTCTTCTTCTTCTTCTTCTTCTTCTTCTTCTTCTTCTTCTTCTTCTTCTTCTTCTTCTTCTTCTTCTTCTTCTTCTTCCTCTTCTTCTTCCGCATCTCCTTATTATCCCCTGTAAAAGGACTCCCTTCGACCACATGAGCCGTCTCCTCCATAGAGTTACCTTCCCCAAAGGAAGGCGTCTTCCTCTTCTTATCCTTTTTCTTCTTCTTCTTCTTCTTCCTATTTTGCTTCCCAGTGGCCGCATATTCCCCCACGTTGTCAGTTAAGACTCTCTCCATGGCCTTCTCAACCCCAGCAGGTGCTTCACTACCGCCCTTGAGGCAGCCTCCCTGTGCTTCTCAATATAAGATGACCTCTCAGAACTTCTATAGTTCAGAAAATCAACGTTTATACGAGCACCTAAACACCATACACCGAACAACTATATAAGGTAGCTTCGTCCAAACATAAGACCAAGAAAAGAACAGGTCACGAGCCAAAAGAAATTCTAAAAATTGTTACCAATATCATCGAGGTCGACAAGAGGAAGCTCTCAAAAACATGTGCTCGCCATTGATAAGCCACTTTACTCGTAAAAGAAGTTGAGGGTTTTCCCCTCTAAGAACTTAACAGCGTCAAACAAAGTATTGAAATAACCTTCAGCATTCATTTCATATGCCAGAGCATCTAAACACTTCACGTCTTACACCATGGGCTTCTCCTACCACGTATATGGGATCTTCCACGAGGCCTTTGTAGGGCAAACATAAAAAGTATCAAGCCTTACAACTTTTAAAGAGCGAGGGCATATTGTCTAGAAAGCGGAAATTGGCGTTACGAGGGGTAAAGAAATAGAAAGAAAGGCCCGAAGGTGAAAGACATACTCTATAAACAGCTAAAAATCGCTCAGCAGAGCACACAGGCCTCCTTATCAAACAAACAAAAGCAAAACAAGCCAAAAGAATATACAGTTGGGTGTCACTTGGCTAAGAGCAAGTCCGCTAACCCTAAAAACATCACGAAAGATGGGTATCAATGCTCGTAACCCCGCCCTAACTTGCACTGCATATATGGTAACGTGACCATGTGGCGAAGTGTTGGCTCGCTCAGCAGAAATGTGGATACAGACCTCGACCCTTGAAGAATCCATAACAAATTCCTCTAGTTTTGTCCTCACATACTTGTCAGAAACGCTAGTGGATATGTCACACACCAGAACATGCTTTGGCTCCGCCACCTCCACCGTTCTTTTCTTCCTCGATAAGGATCCACCACGCCTCCCTCCACAAGCGTGCACTCCTCCAACCAACAAAGGTAACAACCCCTTGAGAACGACATACGAAAACTTTGTCTTTGCTAGGACGACAGTCGTACTCGTCGGAATAACCCTCACTTCCTGATAAGAAGATACGACAGCAGTAGGAACAGAAGAAGACATTTCCTTCTCAAAAACCACTTAAAAAGATAAGAAAAGAGAAAATTCTAAAAAAAGATCACAAGAAATTGCTTCAGAACAAAGAATCACTTGAGGAGTAAGGATTGATCACAAAGAAATTTGGTAAAGATAAAATCCCTAAAAGGGTTGCCTTATATAAACGGTCAAACAATGTCATTAAATTCCCGCCCAAAGACACTCGGTCCATAAGGGAACACGTGGAAGGAGGGATCGAATCGCAAGAGTCACACCACTTCGATGGGACGTAACCTTCGACTTTGATACATCTCCTCGTATATTTTGTGTACAAGAAGATACGAACACTACTCAACAGAAGGAACGTATGAAGCCTCCCCCTTTGTTTCCGACCAGATTCTAACACCACGGCTGATAGAGCACCCTCGAATAACTTATCCAATATCTAAGCACTTGGAGAAACGGCACGCCACCTCCTGACACCACCCACTCGTCTTCATCTAAAACAGCCACAAAAGACGTACATGCACTAAGTAAGCAAAGGCATTCACTCCTACCCCCACCTGGCATGCACCCATAGGACGAAGCCCACGAAAACGAGCGACTTTGTTCCACCTATAAAAGGGACACCTTGTACCCAAGAAAGAGGGGGAAAGGGGTGGACCCTCGTAATATCATTCTAAATAACCTTTCTATAACCCCTCGTAACATAAAGAAAGCTATGACCATTACCAGTGGTAGCTATTTTATCCCTCGTTTTTCTCTCTTGTTCAAGAGAAGCGTTCTGAATCTAATTATGTTCCCCGAAATTAAGCACACAGGAGAATAAGTATCATCAATTTTATACATCTTGATAATATAGATGTGATATAACTTTTTTTCATTAATTTTTTTCAATGTCTTAAACGAATTTACCTTTGAAATTATTGAATTAAATCCCTCTCTTATACTGATTTTATCACAGATGCTATAATATTGCGCCACCTATCCAATTGATGACTATTTTGAGCTGCCGAAGCCATGTATATCATTTTGAAAAGAAAAAAAGTGTATGTAATAAAGATTCATTATATATTGAATTACATCCAAGGCATATAATTCATTAATTTGTAGATGGGGTCGTATCGTTATTGTGCATGCGTTATCAGTTCACACAAATTGTCGGTTTGTTTTGAAAGTATAGTTGCTTGGCAAAGTTTGCTTACTTTTAATTAATTAAAAAAAGTAAATGCGGATCTAGGCCTACGAATATGTTGATGCCATAAATGGACGAATAAATACGAGTGCGAAGGTGACATGGGCTTACCATCGAATATAGTCCAAAAGCTGGATTACATAATAAAAATATAATAATATTAGGAATAATAGTAACAACCACCACCACAACAACAAAAATAATATTAATAATACAAAAAGAAATAAAAATAAACACAACACAAATGAAAGACCATATAAACCTCGTTGGTACGAGGTGGACAATTGGCATTTACTTAGTGAAAGAAATAGGAAACGAATTCTTGCAAAAAAGAAATAGGAAACGAATCTTTTCCGAAAGAAAAAAAAGTTATGTGTTAAGGATAAAGCATTGTAATATTTACTATTAATTCCGTTACTAGCAAAAAAGTCACTCTAACCAACATTTCAGAAAAAAGGTGGGAAAATTGAAGCCCCTCTATTTCTTTTAAGTAATACGAAATATACATGTATTCTTATAGAGCTAATGCTCCATGATTATTGTTTGGAGTCAATTACATTGTAGTCGCAAATATATATTTTGAAATCTTTACTCAAACATTTACCAGTTTTACTCAAAATAAATATTAAATACTTTCTGACACTGTTTTCAGACCCGGACCGGACTGGCCGGTCCGACCGGTCTGGCCGGGAACCGGTGGCTTCACCGGTCCGGGTCTGTCTAAAAAACGGGCTGCAAGAGTCTGGTGGTCGAACCGGTGACCCGGACCGGTTCGACCGGAGAACCGGTCGACCGGCCCGGTCTTGTGACCCGGTCAGACCTTTTTTTTTTTTTTTTTGCTTTTTGTCAATTGCAAACCAGCCTCCCTATTTTTTTGCTAATTACAATACTGTCTCAAAAATTGAACAAAAAAATACAAAACTTTGAAATGCCATAACTTCGCGTAGGAATGTCCGTTTTGAACGCTTTTTTTTTTATTTGGGGTATCTCAACGAGATCTATCCACTGCAATCTGCCTACGACGGTTTGGGCAAACAAATTTTCAAAAAAACACAGTTTTCCATACTTAATTTGATTTTGAAGCGAAACGAGTATGCATTCTAGAATTTCAAGCCTAGTAATTCGTCCGATGCGGTTTTCATATTCTAGATTTTATTGTCAAGTGACGTTGTTATTGTCTTGAATTTTGTGATACGGTTAGTCAACATAAAAAAAAAACAATCTTTTAGCTTGTATTAAATATATGGTTTGTTGGATTATTTGTGGATAGCTCAATGGTTACCACTACTTACCAAAAACTTATTTTGTTGGAGGTCACATGTTCAAGTCCTAGTATTGTGATAACCATATTCTTATTTTTCTTATAATATAACAAAACATTAGTGACTTAAAATGTTTCTCACAATCTTATATTTTTTTTATACAAATAAATTTTATATTATATTTTTATTGAACGTTGACTAAAGTCAATAAATCGGTCCAACCACTGGTCTAACCGGTCCGACCTGTTGACCCGCTGCCCAGTAGCCTCACCGGTTCTGTGACCGGGCCGGGTCTGAAAACACTGCTTTCTGATGCAAGATATTTTTTTATGTTAATAAATACTCGAAGTAAGCTTGTTATGAATTAGTTTTGAGTTCGCGAATTTTGTAGTTGAACACAATATGTGAGCTACATTAGACCTGGTCCAATAATTGAACTTTAATACCCATCTAAGTCAATAAACCGAATTACAAGCCGAAATTGAAATTATTTCGACATAATACTTCATAATACACCAACGAATCGTAAAACCAAACATAGTGGCCCAATAGATCAGATCGCAAAATAAATAAAAATGTTCAAATAACTCGAATTTAAACTCGAGCATAATATAAAGTTGACATACTTTAATAATGATGGGCCAAGTATTCATAGATATTTTGTTCTCTTAATTATCGTAGTGCCTTAAGCTCACTTATGATGGACCTGGCTTAATAAGGCGAAACTCGCATCGAAATCACAATAACACACGAGAATACATTTTCAAATTTTCGACGTATGTGCCGATGTATCTGTGTCGTTTGTGTATTTCGCTCTTTTACGCGATGCACCGTGGACATGTTGTAATGCTAACACGTGTGTCAAACTATAACACACCATTTTGGTTACTCTCTTTTTCTCCCATTTATACAAACAAACAAATACTCGAATAGGCTACATCTTCCTTACATTTTATTTTTTAAATAGGTATATATAGCATTATTATCAACTATCAGTAACTCGTATGAGAAAGTTTTAATTAAGCAAAAATAAATGTGGCATTAAGAAAGGTTGGATTTACTCATGAAGCAAGAAAGTCATAAAGATGAATGAAAAATAAAAAATGTAAAGTTCACGCGGCCCTTATTTATTTCCTCTTTTCATTAGTTTACGCCTCCTTTTTAATTATAACACAACACAACACAACAGGTGTAATGAATCAATGATTAGTGCCATGGACAGCTAACTATAGAAGAAGAAAGAAAGCAATAAATTACGCTCTAAATCGAACCGCTCATATCTTCTCTGTGACTTTTGTTTCAGTAAATATAGCAAACAGATTGTGGGCTGTTTTTATTTGACATATATATATATATCATTTGTTGTTTTTCTTTTCTTTTTTTTGCACCGTACAACTTGTGGGTTGGGTTGTATCTCCACAAATTTAAAGGAAGTTCTCTTTACAGATATACTCCATTTTAACTACATCTCAACAATTGACAAAATTTGCTTGGGTTTTGCTTTATTGTGGAAAGCAAGTCCTAAAATCTACCAAAAAAGCTATCTTTTTGTACATTTCTCGTTTTTTGGCATGTGGGTGTTGAAGTGTTTGTATTCATAGTTCATGTGTGTTGGATTTGTGAAAGATTTGAGTTTGGTAGTGGGAGGTTGTGAAAAAAATGAAGATGAAGCTGCGAAAATCAGTTCTTTTCTTGCTGTTTGTAACAGTTCTTGCCCCAATTGTGCTCTACACCGACACTCTTGGAGTGTATTTCACTTCTTGTAAATGCTCTCTTTTTAACTTTCCCTTTTGTACTTTTACTCCATATTATATCTTGGTTTTTTTTTTTTTTTAAATGTGTATGCATTTTGATATTCTTTACTGGTTTCTTGATTGGTTTTTACAGCCAAGAGTGAATTGTTGGAAGATGTTTCAACCTTTGTAAGTGGTTCTTAATAATGGGTTTTCTTACCATATGTTGTTTTTGGGTTTCAATATAGAGGAATGTTTTGAGTTCTGGAGATTTAATGTTTTTTCAGACATTTGCTGGTGAAGTCAGACCATTAAATGTGCTACCTCAGGTAAGATTCCTTCTCTAGATTTGTGGGGTTTCGGTAAAGATTAGATCTTTGTTTTTCTGATTTCGTGCAATTTCATGTGTAATTGGTAGGAGTCATCTACAGCACTGAGAGAACCACAGGGCGAAGTCTATTCGGATAATTCAACAGAAGCTGGGGAGAATGGTCGTGTTACTAGACTGCTCACTGAAGGTTTTTATATATACTTTATGTTGTTTTTGGTTTACTCAGTTTCAAGTTATTGATCAGTTCAACTTATAAAACAGAATCAGCAGAAGATAGAACTATAAATGTATCCACCTTGAGTGGTAGTAACAGCGACAAGCAGTCTTTAGATGAGAATCCCATAAGACAGGTGACTGGTGTTGCCCGTGAAGCTGAGGCTGAGACACGAAAGGAAAACTTATTGAAAGTTGAATCGGTTGAGATACCAAGTGGGATTGGGAAAAACGATATAAGGAGAGCAAAAACTCCACAGCACACTGGAGGTGCATCAGAAATCGTCTCGGATAAAGCAGTAAGTTGGACACTGAATATCTAGTTTTTGAATTCATTAAATCTTGTGAAATAATTTTGGGCATGCTGGTGAAAGAAGTTATTAGAAACTCGTGAATTTAGAAACTTATGAATATTATGGGTCGGTAAGCAATTCGCGTTCTAGTTTATCCTGATGGTTCTTGTGTTGGGAACTATTATCGTTGTCCTTGTAATTGGATGAGGTTCTAAATTTATATCGATTTAGCATGCTCTGTTTACCTTACTTTACGCAGTTCAGCTATCAAAAGGTTGGTGGAATTTATCCAGTGATGCTATTGTAGCATACAGTTGGTTTGAAGACTCTCTGTCTGTACATTGCCTTTATTAATTCCAGCCTTCGTTGGTCATTAAGGCCATATCGATTTCACAGCCGTCTAAGATTTTCCACAACACTCTTCCCAGGTCTCTAGAAAAGAAGTGAAGGCTAGAAATGAGAACCCAAAGGAACAAACTGTATTGCCAGATGCCCGTGTACGTCAGCTTAGAGACCAACTCCTTCAAGGAAAGGTTTATCTGACCCTCTCAGCAACTCGAAACAATCCCCACTTTATAAGAGAACTCAGGTTGCGTATGAAGGAAGTTCAACGCGCGCTTGGAGTTGCCACCATAGATTCTGAGCTTCCAAGAAAGTTAGTTTTACTCTTCTGTGATTGCTTTAATTTTCATCTTTTTATATGATTGGAACGCATAAATTACCCGTCTTCTTCTTAGCATTGTTCTTTCTCTCATTTATATAAACATATGGGCTTTGATTGGATATAGTGCTTATGAGAAGTTGAAAGCAATGGAGCAAACACTTTCTAAAGGTAGACAAGTGCAAGATGATTGTGCGGCTGTAGTTAAGAAACTCCGTGCAATGCTTCATTCAGCAGAGGAGCAGCTCCGAGTCCACAGGAAACAGGCATTGTTTTTGACTCACTTAACTGCCAAGACAATGCCTAAAGGACTCCACTGTCTGCCTTTACGCCTTTCAACAGAGTATTTCATGTTGAACTCATCTCAACAGCATTTCCCTAACAAGGAAAAGTTAGACGATCCGAAGCTATACCACTATGCCTTGTTTTCAGATAACATACTGGCTGCGGCAGTTGTTGTGAACTCAACAATAGCCCACGCAAAGGTGAAATCATCTTTTAACTTGAGAAGTTGAAATATTTTTGTTTCAAAGTGAAGGATCCTTAGTATTTTATGTTTTTGTCATCCGGATTATGATCTTCGTATATTTTCTTTTGGCAAATTCTGACATTAATTCTGTGACTTGAGCAGGATGGGTCGAAACATGTATTCCATATTGTCACTGATCGCCTCAATTATGCTGCAATGAAAATGTGGTTCCTGGCCAACCCTCTCGGGGAAGCGACAGTGCAAGTTCAGAATGTTGAGGAGTTCACATGGTTAAATTCAAGTTATAGTCCGGTTCTTAAGCAGTTGGCTTCTCCCTCCATGATTGATTACTACTTCAAGAATCGACGTGCTGAATCTGATTCTAACATAAAGTATAGAAACCCCAAGTACCTCTCTATCATGAACCATCTTAGGTTTTATCTTCCACAGATATTTCCGAAGCTGGAAAAAGTTTTGTTCTTGGATGACGATATTGTGGTACAGAAAGATCTCACTGGCCTCTGGTCTCTTGATCTAAAGGGAAAAGTTATTGGAGTGGTTGAAACATGTGGAGAAAGCTTTCACCGCTTTGACCGGTACCTCAATTTCTCAAACCCCCTCATTTCGCAAAACTTCGATCCGCGAGCTTGTGGTTGGGCATATGGAATGAATATCTTTGATCTGAATGAGTGGCGGAAGCAGAATATTACGGAGGTGTATCACAAGTGGCAGAATCTGGTAAGATTCATTTACCTTTGCCATCAAAACTTCATAATACTAAATGTCTTGCCATTTATCTAAATTATGATTATCTTCTAAAATCCATATTGAATCCGTACATTGGATGCTAGTAAGTATGATGTAGTTAAAATTCAGAATTAGTGTTATTTGCATAACTTTGTTGTCGAGAAAGTGTACTGGTCGGTAGATTATTTGAGTATGATCCTGACCTGATATGTTGCTTACTAATTCTTACATGATAAATTTGTTTGTACACTGACGTCAAAGTGTCTATTATGCTCAGAATCACGACAGACTTCTGTGGAAACTTGGGACTTTGCCTCCTGGTTTAATAACATTTTGGAAGCACACATATGCTCTTGATAAATCTTGGCATGTCTTGGGACTCGGCTATAATCCAAATGTCCCTCGAAAAGATATCGAACGAGCGGCAGTCATACATTACAATGGCAACTTAAAACCTTGGCTCGAAATTGGGATACCAAAGTTCAAAAGCTATTGGGCAAAATTTGTTGACTATGATCAAGTATATTTGCGAGAATGCAACATCACTCCATAAACAAAATGTGCACTTTCTCATTGACGGCATTCATACTTTTCTTGCCATTTTTACTGCCGGTACATTACGAGGGCACTTGCAAACTTTTCAAACCGAAGGCATGACCTAAATAGATGCATACTTCCTCAGTAGAGTACTATCACTTCAGAATCGTGATTCGACGCGTCTATTTTTGATCTTGATTGTTGCAGAGGTTCCGGAATACTCGTGTATTTGTAAATGGTTCAACGGAAAGTTTTGCAGCAAAAACAACTTTCCCTCACCCCCACCAATTTATATTCTTTCATGAATCAGTTCATTACTCTTGGCCCTGTATATTATGTAATTTTCTTGAGCTTGCAACTTACATTTTTACTGTCATATTTGGGCAGCAAGTGATGGTTACTTGTATGTATTGAGCTATCTTTTATTTTAATCCTGTTACTTGAGAGTTGAGATATTTGCTGATGATGGTATTAATATTACAATTATTGGTGGACTCAAAGTGATGCCTGATTTGGTTTTATATAGATGTTTGATTATGCTCACTAATTCAAGTTTTGTAAGTATTGTTAATAAATAGGACTATAGGAGTATAAGATTATTAAAAATTAATAGTTGTAGTTAGATGGTAAGAGTTAAAAGATATGGACAGGCTGTGTGTGACAGCTGCATGTACACATGCAAGCTGTGTAGGCCGCTTCCATTTCTTATACTTTTGTTCATCATAAAGTAAGAGAGATTCATTTCATTCATTCACCATAAATTTCTTATTCAAAACTATCACCCACTACTTGTGATTATGGTGCGGGACCAATATATTTTTGTTTTTTGTTTTTTTTGCGGGGGGGGGGGGGGGGGGGGGGGGGGGGGGGGTAAGATAGCCTGTTTTGGGGCTTTCGACATAAAAAAGCCTATCCGGCTTGGGGGGGGGGGGGAGGGGGGGGGGGGTTTGAGAGAATTGGGAATGGGTACCCACAACGCAAGTACCACACATAAGTTGTAGGAATATGAATGGGAACGGGTAGTACTTGTTGATTTTACGCCCCCATATGGATACTCGCACAATTGAACATGATAGATTTATAATATATATTCATATATCCAGAATTTATAATAGTTACATGCTATTAGCTACATACATATATATATATATATATATATGTGTATATATCAATATTGTATAGCTATATTAAGTAGTTGAATTAACTAAAATGTAAGATAAACTATGATTTAATTTTTGCTGATGAATGGCGAGGTTGAATTTGAATATTTGATTATCGAAAGCATTAGATGTTTGGTTTTTTGCTTGTTACTATTATATTCTTCTGCAAATTAGTGAAAATTCAATATGTAATTATAATTGCTGAGTATTTTTGGGTTTGGTTCTCATTTGTTTTTAAGCTAAATACACTTGTAAGATAAGGGTTGAATACCCCACTACTCATTCCGTACACACGCAGATAACCAATTACGAGTACCCGCATAGTGCAAAAATGAGAATAGATAGCAAACTCTCATTTTCTACAAGTGCAGCTACCTATGTGTGGGTACCCACGTCCCACGCACACCCCTAGGTGGGGGGCAATGGCTATTCACAAATGATGGCAACAGATCCACTATTTTTTTTTTTTTATGTTCTATTGGGTTTAAATATGTCGACGTTACTCTAAAGATTGATGCTATAAAGTAAAAGTAAATATAATATTGTGTGAAGTTGTACAAAATTATTTGACTGTATCATCATAACAACAACCAAGCCTGTAATCCCAATTAAATTGGGGTAGGCTATATAAACCATGAATGAATCACGTCGAGTCGTGAACATGAATCTTCTGCCTCCATAGGTTTCGGTTGACGAGCATGTCTTCATTTAGATCTTTTGACTGTATCATCATGCGTATGAAATTAAATAGCACAAACAAATATTATAGAATTGAACAAAAGCGTATATTGGGGATAAATCTAAATTGGTTCACTTAATGGGGTATATTTTGAATTTTTCTTATATATACATATATATAATTATATATGCATTTCATTTTGGTCCTTCGCGTGCATTTCGTCCAATTTATATTTTTCGGTGATGGAATAAGAAATAATCGTCCAATTTGCATTTTTCGGCAATGAAATAAAAAATAAATGGCTAGGATTTGACACATGAATTGCACCTAGGTTCGAAACTTGGGGATCTTTATGAAATTGGTCCCTAATGCAATCTTTTATAGTTTTCGTCCCCTCATAAAAAAATTCCAATTTCAATGCCATAATCTGCATTTCTTCCTGCTAATTAGATTTTTTACCAAAATTAATTGAGGAGAATTATCCAAACCACCCCTGAGGTATGTGTAATTATATGAACACTACCTCATGTTTGAGAAGTTAGACAAACACTCCCTATGGACAATTTTTATTTAAAAAATATTAAATCTTGTTCGGTGTAAATTCATGATTTGCATGAATAACAAAAACTCAACCAAATTTGAAAAGAAAAAACAAAGGATACTTTGAAAATTCTCTACACATTATGTGTCCATTTTGTTTCTACTACAATTTAATGCTGGAAGGTAACTATAAACATTTTATTAACCACAAGGGGTGTTTGTGTAATTTCTCAAAATGATAGAATATCCCGATAATTAAGCATTGCCACACGAGTAGTGTGTGTAATTCTTCACTAATTAATTATGGGTAAGTTTCCAAATTGATTTAAATTACTGGGGTAAACCTATATTACAGGACCGAATTTGTAAGAAAAAAAATCACTAGAGAACAAAACTTATAAACATGTCATATTAGGGGACTAGTTTTGATAAATAGCCCCATATTTCAGCAGGATGTATTTTTCAAGTGTTCAATTCCGACCAAGCTTGTCCAATTCCGATGCTGGAGAATGTAAACTGGTGAAATTGAATGATTATATAATTGCAAATTAGAACTAGATTATAAGGTGTGAAATGTTTATAAAATTGTGAATTTGAATTTAGAATTGTTTTTTCTAGTTTTCTTGTCTAGTAGCTAATAAGCATAACTGATAATGGGATGGGCTAAAAGGCTGAATTAGGTTTCAGGCCCGAACCCAAGAATCATGTGAGGGTAAAAAAACGGGCTAAATGGAGGAAATCGTAATATGTAGTTTTGATTTTGTGAGTTTCTCATGCGGAATTTCTTATTCAAAATAGAAAAAAGAAAAATTAATCTATTATTCATGGTGCAAATTTTGAATTTAGTATCATCTAAGAGTTTTAGATATTATCCGTTTGCAAGGCCAAGAAGAAATTATTTCTGTCCAACTATTGCATGATTATATGCCGCGTGACTTTAGACTCATTTCTTAGGTACTTGAAGTTGAACCACCATACATCATTTTCAGAATTTCCACCATGGAAATACGAATTAGCACCATAAAAACTTGACGTAGAAGATTTTTAACAAACAAAAACCACAGAAATCGGAGCAAAAGTTCATTATGTAAAAAATTATAACAAGACACAATCCTTCACTCACCCAATGACCATCATAGAACATTCTCACTAGTAACATTTCATAACCACATCTTACCTAGAGTATGAAATCCTATAAAAAATAAATAGAGAGAAACCACTCGAAGCTCACATTTTGGATGAATAGGATGAAGAAACTAATGACCAAATGGCCATTTATAGGAGCCAGACTGCAACCTTCGTTTAATTTTTAAAATTGAACAACAGAAATGCAATTTCCATTGAAGGAACGGAAAACCTGTGAATTTTCTTTAATGCAAATCACGGTATCTTGCCTAATAATCCCCACTGATGGGGGTATTTTAGGACTGACCCATCACTAGGGATTGGGCCGGGCCATAAACGTATCGAATTAGCCCAATTCGATACCTTCAAACGCATCGAATACCTGTCATTCGATGCGCGCATCGAATCATACAAATTCGATGCGCTTTATACAGCTGTCTTTGGGTCTCACACAACGAGGTTGTTATATATATCGCGATTTTGAGCATTTAGAGGCAGATCGAACTTGAGTCCCAACCTGACCACATCGAATCTCACTATTCGATACGCTCCAGTATTCTAGACGTTCCTTAATTCGATACGCTCTAGTGTTAAGTCAAGGCCATATCGAATCAGCTCAGCATCGAACCAGCACCATTCGAGGCGCACATCGAATGTCCACGATTCGATGCGCTAAATAGTTAGCGTTATCTGTGTAGTTCAAATCAGTGTAAGATCTGTAATAGATAGTAGGTGTTTTGGACAAAGTTAGTCCGGTTAATTTTATTGGATTAACATTATTTTGGTTATTTATATTTCCATTGTACTGTTTTACTGTGTTCTATTACCGTGGCGAAATAAGACCAAAATATTGGCGCCGTCTGTGGGAACACCGTAAACACTGTTTTTAGATAGGACAGCTAGGATGACAAGTAAAAGGCGCATGAATGTGGTTGAAAAACAGCAAACGGAGAAAAAGATCAAAACAAAGACAGATCTGAGTCAAGATAGGATTGAGCCTAAAGAACAGGGGCAAGATAAAATAGAAAGTCAGTTGTTGAAGCAATGGCAAGAATGTAAGATTGAACCTTTAGGAGAATTCAAAATCGTACAGCTTTTCAAAGAAAGTTCTGAGAAAGTAATCAAGATTGGAGCAGAAATGGACTGGATGATAGAGGCTGCGTTGGTAGATTGTCTTCGCCGTAATTCAGATATATTTGCATGGTCTGATTCTGACCTTCTCGTGATAGACTCAAGAATCATTGTACATTATCTGAATGTAGACAAGAGTGCGAAACCGATACGGCAGAAGAAGCGAAATTTTAGCAAGGAAAAGAATGAAGCAGCTGAAAAAGAGGTGCAAGAACTCTTAGCAGCTCGGCATATTTATGCTATAAGGTTCTCAGAATGGTTGAGCAATATTGTGTTGGTGTTAAAGAAAGAAGCTACATAGAGAATGTGTGTGGATTATACTGACTTAAACAAGCATTGCCCGAGAGATCATTTTCCTTTGCCGCGGATAGATCTACTTGTGGATTCTACAGCAGGATGTGCATTATTGAGTATGATGGATGCAAAAAGTGGTTTTCATCAAATTTTCATGGCAGTGCAAGATCAGAGTAAAACGGCATTTGTGACTGATACCGGAGTGTACTGTTATAGGGTAATGCCTTTCGGATTAAAGAATGCGGGAGCAACATTTCAGAGGTTGGTGGCTAAAATGTTTTACCATCAGATTGAGAAATCGATGGAAGTATATATTGACGATATGCTTGTAAAGAGCCTAAAAGCTGATGAACATGTGCAACATCTGGATGAGGCATTCACCATAATGAGGACATATGAAATGAAACTAAACCCTAAAAAATGCACTTTTGGAGTGACGGCTGGAAAGTTTCTAGGATATGTGGTGAATGAGAGAGGAATCGAGGCCAATCCGGATAAATTAAAAGCAGTACTGGATTTACCTTCACCAAGGACGGTGAGGGATGTACAATGCTTGGTGGGCCGTCTGACGGCCTTGGGGAGATTTATATCAACATCTGCCGAAAAGAACCTCATTTTCTTTAAAGTGATGAAACGGAACAAAGATTTTATTTGGACTCCGGAATGCGAAAAGGCTTTTAGGCAAATGAAGAAATATCTAGTAAGCCCGCCGTTGTTAGCAAAACCGGAGGAGAATGAAATGTTGTATCTTTATCTGGCAGTATCTGCAAATGCAATCAGTACAGTACTGCTCAAACAAAAAGGAGCTCAACAGTTACCAATACACTATGTGAGCAGAGTACTGCAGGGGGCGGAGAGAAATTATTTGGAGATAGAATTGTTTGCATTAGCGATTGTTGTTACAGCTCGAAAGTTGAAACCGTATTTTCAGTCTCACCCAATTACCGTGGTAACTGACAAACCATTGAAGCAAGTGTTGGCAAAACCAGAAACCTCGGGTAGATTGGTGAAATGGGCAATTGAGCTCAGTGAGTTTGGGTTGGAGTTTAAGCCGCGAGTCTCCATCAAAGCGCAAGCTCTAGCCGATTTCATGGCCGAAACCCTGTGAAACAGTGTAGTTGAAACCGCATGATGTATATATTCAATATCAAACCAAGTGGGAACCAGTAGGGCAACGTCGACATGGATATTACACATTGATGGATCTGCCACAACTCACGGAGGGGGAATTAGGATACATTTTTTATCCCCAGAACGAAGGGAATTTGAATTTGCTATTAGCCTGAATTACATGGTAACGAATAACGAAGCTGAATACGAAGCGATAATTGCCGGGGTCAAAATGGCTCTCAGACTCAATATTGAACATCTAGACATATTCACCGATTCACTATTGGTGGCAAATCATTTCTCGGGAAGATATGAGACACATGAGGAAACTATGTAGCTGTATGCCGCTAAGGTTAAAGAGTTGGCAAAGAGCTTCAAATTTTTTGATATAACTCAAATCCATAGGGACGACAATGCAAAAGCAGATGCGCTTTCTAAATTTGCAAGTTCTTCAGAGATTTTGGCAGAGAAGCGAATCACGCTTATGGTCGCTAATAAACCTTCGATTGGGATATCAAAATATATTACCACGGAAGTCCGGATTGAGTTTATAATGGCGATACAAGAAGACCCATCATGGAAGGATGAAATCATGATCTATCTTCAACAAGGCATTTTACCAGCAGATTCTAATGCGCAGCGCAGATTGCGTTACAAGGCTTACAGATTTACTATCAGCAATGGAGAGTTATATAAAAGATCTTTCGAAGGACCATTGTTAAGATGTTTGACTCCTACACAAGCTGAGTATGTCATGGAAGAGATCCATGCAGGTTGCTGTGGAAATCATTCTGGGGGACGAGCTTTAGCTCAACGAATATTGCGTCAAGGATATTATTGGCCAACTCTACTTAAAGATGCTACGGCTTATTCGAGAAAATGTGACAGTTGCCAATATCATGCTCGTCTCATTCATAGACCGGCACGTCAACTACAACCCATCGGCGTGGCATGTCCGTTTGATCAGTGGGGAATTGATATTGTGGGTCCGTTTCCACCCGCCAAAGGGCAAAAATGATACTTAATTGTAGCGGTTGAATATTACACTAAGTGGGTCGAGGCAGAAGCTATAACGTCGATCACTGAGAATAATATGATCAAGTTTATTTGGAAGCACATCATATGTCGCTTCGGCATACCAAGGTCCATTGTATGCGACAACGGCACACAATTTTTGGGTAAGCAGATTAATTCGTGGTTTGGGGAATTAAAGATATCACACAATCTTACTTCGGTATATCACCCACAATCTAATGGCCAAACGGAATCCACTAACAAAACATTGAAGGACTATCTCGAGAGGAGAGTCAGGGCCACAGGGAAAACATGGCCAGAAGAGCTTCAAGGAATATTGTGGGCATACAGAACAACTCCGAGAACATCAACAGGGGAAACCCCATTCGTTCTTGTTTATGGCACTGAAGCTGTATTACCTGCAGAGATAGGAATACCGACGCGCAGAATCACTGATTATGATCCAGAGTAATCAGCCAGATTGCGACAAATGGATCTGGATATGATCGGATCCACAAGGGAGGATGCTTATCAACGTATAGTCGCTTATAAGGCAGCAATGGCCAAAAGTTATGATAAGAGAGTTCAATTCAGGAATTTTGAAGTAGGAGATTTGGTTCTGAGAAGCATTGCAGCAAAACAGCATATCGGAAAGCTTGAACCAAAATGGGAAGGGCCTTTTAGAGTCACACAAGCAAGTTCACGAGGATATTATTATCTGGAAACTCTAAGAGGAGTTCAACAGAAACGCCCATGGAATGTGCAACATCTCATGCGTTATTACGCATAAATTGAAGGAATTTAATCAGATATATGTTTTAGACATCCTATTTATTATTGATATTTCAAGAATTACTAATTGCAAATTTTTATTCATTGAATGACTCAGGGAAGAACATGACGGAGGGGTAAGAAGGCCCGAAGTGGTCCACTCCCGCATGCCAAAAGGAAGAACATGACGGAGGGGTAAGAAGGTCCGAAGTGGTCCACCCCGTATGCCAAAAAGAAGAACATGACGGAGGGGTCAGAAGGCCCGAAGTGGTCCACCCCTGTATGCCAAAAAGGAAGAACATGACGGAGGGGGTAAGAAGGCCCGAAGTGGTCCACCCCCGCATGCCAAAAGGAAGAACATGACGGAGGGGTAAGAAGGCCCGAAGTGGTCCACCCCCGTATGCCAAAAAGAAGAACACGATGGAGGGGTAAGAAGGGCCGAAGTGGTCCACCCCCGCATGCCAAAAAGGAAGAACATGACGGAGGGGTAAGAAGGCCCGAAGTGGTCCACCCCCGCATGCCAAAAGGAAGAGCATGACGGAGGGGTAAGAAGGCCCGAAGTGGTCCACCCCCGTATGCCAAAAAGAAGAACATGACGGAGGGGTAAGAAGGCCCGAAGTGGTCCACCCCCGCATGCCAAAAAGGAAGAACATGACGGAGGGGTAAGAAGGCCCTAAGTGGTCCACCCCCCCATGTCAATAGGAAGAACATGACATTGGGTAAGAAGGCCCGAAGTGGTCCACCCCTGCCTGCTAGAAAGAAGAACATGATATACAGATTAGAAAAACCAAAATAATCCAAAACTCATATACAGGGACACCCCAAATAATCTGTTATCTCAGGTAAACCATAAATACCTTAACAATAATATTCACAATTCAACATGCTCATATTCTCGTTGTAGGCGAAATCACAATATTAATAATGCAAAATCACAATTAAAATTATTGTTAGCCTTATATATATATACCGTCTCAACAGCAAGCAACTTGATGAAATATTGAATTTGGAATAAATTATAAAGAAACATTGAGCGAATAAATGAGCAATGCACGGTTATAATATCAAACAGTTGAGTCATTTTCATTCAAAAAGCAACCGCGACAGAGTTACAAGTTTCTGTACAGATACAGGGTCTAATATTCACAAGATAACATAACCTAAATATTGCTACTCGTCCGATGAATGTGGGGACTCTTCACGAAGAACCACCCCCATTGAGCGTGCAAAATTGGCACAATTGCCCTGAATGTTTTTCTTCTGTAAGAATCAATTCATCAGTTTGTGCCCAATTATCGGGCAAGACAATTTCTTCTCTATCAGCAGGATCTTGGAGTTGATATCTACTAGGAGAAATCATAGTCTGTGCAATAACTGATGGTTCAGCAACATTACTGGCTAGAGCAGAAACCTTGTCACCCTGAGTAGGATGCGGTTTGTTTGGTAAGACTGTTGAAGGCCCAGAGGTCCTAGATGCACTTGTCACCCCTTTTCTTTTATCCGAAATTATAGGGAGAACATTTTTGAAACCCGTTGTCTTTGGAGGACTTCGAAGGAAAATTGTAGACCTAGAAGTTCTCGGAGGCAATTATGAATCATCATCACTCGGACCAAAAACATCGTGAAAAGCCTTTTTAATTTTTTCTGAGTCGCCCGGAGTAGTACTGGGAGTGATTTTCTCTTTTCCCTTGGTGGCTCGAGGTGATTTTGATTTTGAGGGGCTTGAGCGGGACGCATTTGGTTTTTTACGATCCCGCCACAAGACATAAAATGGATCACCGGGCCGAGGAGTATGTAAGTCGTCATTATCATCATCACTGTTAACCTCGGGAATCTCCATTTTAGCATTACGACTTATGTCAAGCATGTCACTACGAAAACCTTCTCCAAGGTACCCAAGATGTCCAGCTTGACCAACACCTACTTCCATACCATACTTCACATCAACAGCACCGCGTAATAATTCCAGAAATTTATAAGCATTGCTCTGCGAAAATTCTGTAGCGATGGCACATTTGTAATCTTCAGATTCAAAATACTGAACTTGTTGACGCAAATTGGAAATGGCATTTTCAGCGTCCGTATTTGAAGCCTCAAGGGAACGATTCACGCGTTTCAAGGATTCGTTATCTTTCTTCAGCGCATTAATTTCAGCACGCAGAGCTTTTGCATCCTCTTCTGCTTTCTTAGCCTTCACTTCGGCATCATGTTTGTCACGGGTGGCTTTGGATGCTTTTAATTCCGCTTCCCTAGCGTGTTTCAGCACGTTTTGGCGACTGTATTTTTCGTTATTGATTGTATCACGTAGATTGTCGACAACAGCATTGTGTTGGTTTTGCACTTCAGCTAAACCACTATAATCTCTGCATAGCCGATATACTGCTAAGATGACAGCAGCTAGGGGTGTGCAAAATCCGGTCGGTTCGGAACCGGACCGGTCGAACCGAAACCGAACCGTGTAACAAATGGTTCGGTTTCGGCCGACCGTTTTTCAAGTTTTCGGTTTTCGGTTTTTTCGGTGACCGAACCGGAAAACCAAAAACCGAACCGGTTTTTTAGGCCTTTAAATGTTTGGGCTCAGGTAATTTTAAAACTTGGGCTTGATTAAATCAATGATTTAATTGTTTGTGGGCTAATTGCTTGTGGGCCGAAATAAAGAGATATAAACTGAATATTGATTAGCCCAATAGCCATTGATTTAAATTAGCCCAATAGCCAATTTAATATTAAATAAAAAAAAACAAAACTCAATCAGCAGCAAGTCAGCAACAGTGAACTCGATTGTGAGAAAGAAAGTAGAGAACTGAGAAGGGAAATAAAAAAAACGCCGCCGCTCCGCTCCACGCCGCCGCTCCGACCATGAGGCCTCCTAAAACTTCATCAAAGGCTCCAATTCCTCAACCTCAAGGTAATTTTTAAAAAACCCTAATAATTTTTTTCACAAATTGATTGATTTGATATTATGAAAAGTGGTTCATTCATATTGATTTATAAAAGTAATTCTCCATGGTGTGACAAACAATGTGCCTTGTAATGAATCTTGTAATGAACTAAATGTTGTTCACATTATTTTGCTTCAATGAATCTTGTAATGAAAAATGTGCCTTTATAGTTTATAGGATTTTGTAATGGATCTTGACAAGATAAATGTGCCTTTAATCTATTCTCACAAACAAACCATGAACCTTGTTTATAGGAAAAAGAAACACTGCCAATGATTTAGATTATTTACTGCCAATGATGTTTTATTGTTTTAGATTAGTTTTAATAGTGAGTGATGGGGTTTTAAATTAAAACATCATTGGAAGTAGATTATTTACGAATCCGAATTTCAATAATTTTAGTACAACTGGAGCAATCAGTAACGTTTTATTGTTTTAGATTGTATAACCTTTTATTTATTTTTAAAATTCAGAGTTGTCAAGCTCCTCTGGCTATTCAGATGAATCATAGTCTAATGATATGGATGTAGATGTCGATGGTGAGTCTTCAAATCATACAGAGTACTCCTTTGAGACGGAGGTACCTAGTACAGTCCCTTCGGAGACCCCGAGTTCTACTCCACCTTGTGCCACCTCAATGGGACCTCCTCCACCCCATAGTTCAGATAAGAATAGTAGGCATAGGTCACGGTCACAGTCAAAGCCTTCAAAGTCACAGTCAAAGCTTTCAAAGTCAAAGCAAAAGAGAAATAAGCCAAAAGAACGCTCGTGGGTGTGGGGACATTTTGACAAGTACCAGGACAAATATAACAGGTGGAGGGAAATTTGCAAACATTTCAAGATAAAACACTATGCTGCCGACTCTAGCAGAAATGGTACATCTAGCATGGCAAATCATCTAAGGAGATGCCAGGACTATTTGAAGACAAAGGTAAAAGAAAACAACACACTTGATAAGTATGTAGGGCAAATGACAGGGGAGAATGTACCTGAGGGTGCTAGATAGTTGGGTAAGCATTGGGAGCTTGATCTTATTGTTATCAGAAGGGCATTAATGGAGATGATTATCATTGATGAGTTGCCTTTCTCATTTGTTGAGAATGAGGGATTTAGAAAATTCATGATGATACTTTGTCCTATGTTTGGTACCATATCTAGAACGACAGCTACAAGAGATTGCTTACAAATTTATGCATCGGAGCAAGCAAAGTTGAAGGCCTACTTTGAAAAATCTGATATAATGATATGTTTAACTACTGATACATGGACCTCCAACCAGAGGTTGACATATCTTTGCTTGACAGGGCACTTTGTTGACGATGATTGGAAATTATGTAAGAGGATTCTGAATTTTATCCCATGTCCAAGTCACAAAGGAGCTGATATTGGGGTTATGATTGAGAATTGTTTGGATGAATGGAGTATCAAGCGAATTTTTTCAGTCACATTGGACAATGCAACTTCGAATGATAAGTGTTTGGAGTATTTGGCAGAACGATATAGTGCGAGAAATATGTGTCCTCTTGGTGGTAAAATGCTACAAATGAGATGTGTTGCTCACATTCTCAATCTTGTGGTACAAGATGGTATGTCTGAAAGTGGAGAATCTATTGATCGGGTGAGGGCAGTGGTGAGGTATGTTAGGCAGACACCTATGAGAGAAAAGAAGTTCCGTGAATATTGCAAGGAGGAAAAAATTGAATGCAAGTTACACTTGGTGCTAGATGTTCCAACGAGATGGAACTCTACGTATCAGATGTTGGTTGTTGCACTAGAGTATCAGGCAACCTTCGATAGGTATTTAATATAAATACATGTCAAGACTCTAAATTTACTTATTATCTATGTCAATTATTATTAACTTTACTTATTACTTATTATCTATGTCAATCATTATTAACTTTATAAGCTTTTTTTGAATAGGTATGCGAGATTTGATTCCCAATTCCAAACCGATTTTAATGGAACTAAGGGCACCTACGCTGATGTTGGGCCTCCAACAAAGATTGATTGGCTTTCTATAGAAAAATTGTCAAAGGTCTTACAATATTTTGATTCCCTTACAACAAAGGTATCAGGTACCTCGTATGTGACCTCAAACATTTTTTTAGATGAGATTGCGAATGTATACAGTGTGATCAAGGAGGACGCAATACAAGATAAAGATCCGCAATTGGCTGAGGTTAGTAAATTGACTACTAATTACGTAAAATAATGTAGATATTGAGAAGCTATTGTAATTGACATCTTTATATTTTGAAACTTGTTTTTACTTAATATAGGTTGCTCTTAAGATGAAGAAAAAGTTTGACAAATATTGGGGTGGGGAAACTGATATGAACATGTTATTGTACATTCCTATCATTTTAGATCCTCGCAAGAAGTTGAGTTATGTTGAGTTGGTATTGACTGAGATGCATGGTATGCATTGTGGGATTCGAATGACACAGAGAGCAAGGTTATGTCTTCAGAACCTATATGCCGAGTATAAGGAGACATATGCTCCTATGCCACCAGAAACACCTTCTTCTAGTTCTTCGTCGCATATTCAAATGCCAGAAACAAATATGGAGAAGCTTAGTGCTTCTGAGCAACGGACATTGCAAAAACAAGTTGATAGGATGAATTTGATTCAACGAAGGTCTAGTATGGGGTTTGATGAGGTGACCGAGTTGCAAACATATTTGGAGGAGAGGCCAGAAAAAAACACCGAAGAGGTAGGTGGCAAGACATTTGATATTTTGGGATGGTGGAGAGTATTAAGTCCTAGATATCCGATATTGGCCAAGGTTGCTCGGGATATCTTTGCAATGCCAATATCAAGTGTGGCGTCTGAATCAATTTTCAGTACTGGAGGTCGAGTTATTTCAGATTTTAGATCCTCTTTGACGTCGTTTTCAGCACAAGCCTTGATATGTACACAAAATTGGCTAAGGGAGACACCTTTGCTATCTATTGAGGAATCATTTGAAAAATTAAGCCTTATTGAAAAAGTAAGAATTTTTACTTGTGAACTTAGTTTTTTTAATATATTTTTTTGTATTGTTCGTTGATTAACCGTTTCAATTGTATAATCTTGTATGATTGATTCGTAGGAGCCCGTAGGACAATCAGAGGCGACGGTTGGGCGAGAAAGAGAAAGAGCTGACGAGAGAAGGCATCCATAGCAAATGGAGGCATCATTCGATGTTTTATTGTTTCTTATGAATTATGATATTTTGATTTGCTCAGTATGTTATATTGATCGAAGAATTGTTTAAGCATTACGCTAATTCGATTTATGCCTATGCGAGGCTTATTTGTGCACCGACACAAGTTTTGGATTATTTGGTATTGCATAGTTAATTATAAAGAGTATTTTCTACTTTGTTTGGATGATGTTTAATTACAAGGAGTATTTTCTACTTTGTTCTACAATCTACTTTGTTTATGGTTTGTTTATGGTTTGTTAGTAACATTATTTCAAGAACTCATTAACAATGAACATTATAATTCTAAAAAAAAAATGGATATAAGATTGCGGTTAAACTTATAACCTTTTATATTTAACAGAATGTTGTGAAGCAACAATGTATTTCGTTTGCGGGTCATATTAGAACCCTTGTAACATCCCATGCTAACGAAACAAACATAATCGTCCTAACATTCACACTGAAATTTAGAAGCCGCAAGAAATGAATTAATTCATTGAACCTCCTACTGTTTAAGTTTACAGTGCATTGTTTTTTCGGCGTAATATACTAGTATTATATATTTGGGGGTCAATATAATATTTCGTACAACAATATTGAAAAAAGAGGTTAAAACATGGAATTTTTTTTTCTCGATAAATGGTCAACAAGTAAGTAATAATAAAAAAAAAACTGCCGAACCGGAAACCGAACCGAATCGAACCGGTTCGGAACCGGTTTTAACCGAACCGAACCGTATTATATACGGTTCGGTTTCGGTTGGCCGAAAAGCCGTTGTTCGGTTTATCGATCTGGTCGGTGACCAAACCGAACCGGACCGAACCGGTCGACGAACACCCCTAACAACAGCGAAGAATAAGCGCCCAAAGCGAGCTAAACCCTGATACCCTAATCGGGTTATTGCGGTTCGACGATCCAGCTGAGGCCATAAACTTTGCATTATCTCTCCATCCTGCTCCTCTCTCAATCGATATCCGCCCAATGTGGCACTCAATGACTCTGAATTTTCATCATTGAGAAAGTCATAATTACTGAGGCTTCCCGGCGGAGCAGGTCTCGGATTTCCTGAAGGCCGACGCCGTCTAGGCGGTGGTGGAGGTATGTCCTGAGCTTCACGAGCGGATTCTTCCTCCTCCAATTTTTGCTTAGCGGACGCATACCAGTTCTCATCAGCTGAGCGGGAAGAACTCGCTACTCCTACATTACATTTTTCCCAGAAATTGGGATGAGCTGCATTAAACCTGGCCAGGTTGGCAACGATTTTCTCGTCTTCTGCATCGATGTCCTCCATTATCTGAATTTGGCGATTGGTACCAACTTTAATGCGTCCACCGGTATCGGTTGGAGTCATCACCAATCTCCTCGTAGCAAAGTTTTTTTGACGTTCAAAATCATTCACTATTGGCACCCGAGTACCTGCACTAATACCACCGAGCCTCATGGTAGAATGATTTGGGGAAGATATATTAGATGGGCCCACACCTGAGGGCTCATTTTGCTCATTTCGCTCGCTCCTTCCCTGAGCAGCATAAATGTTCTCAGGAGACAACACAATTTTGCTGCGATTTCGAGATTTTGTACGAGCCATATCAGTCTAATAATGAATTTTAATAATTTTTCTATAAAAGTAAAAAATCAGCAGCGTGTCGAATTCCACGATTCGATACGGACCGTGTCGAACAGACTCCGTTCGATGCGGTTCAGAAGCAAACAAAAAATTCCTTCTGCAGATGAAAACAAAAAATGTCAGGCACGTGGACCCTTATATATAGGCCCATGGGCCGCCGTTCTCTGAACGCATCGAATTTCATGGATTCGATGCACGCATCGATTCCGTCAAAATTCGATGCCGGCAAACTGACGCATCGAATTGTCACAATTCGATGCCCATAACTTTTTTACGATAAATGTGATTTGAAGTTCGGAAGCCGTCATCACTCTGTTAACGTCTCCCAAACTGGGGGGACTATGTGATGGGGGTATTTTAGGACTGGCCCAGCACTAGGGATTGGGCCGGCCCATAAACGTATCGAATTGGCCCAATTCGATACCTTCAAACGCATCGAATACCTGTCATTCGATGCGCACATCGAATCATACCAATTCGATGCGCTTTATACATCTGTCTTTGAGTCCCACACAGCGAGGCTGTTATATATATCGCGATTTTGAGCATTTAGAGGCAGATCGAACTTGAGTCCCAACCTGACCACATCGAATCTCACTATTCGATACGCTCCAGTATTCGAGACGTTCCTTAATTCGATACGCTCTAGTGTTAAGTCAAGGCCATATCGAATCAACTCAGCATCGAACCAGCACCATTCGAGGCGCACATCGAATGTCCACGATTCGATGCGCTAAATAGTTAGCGTTATCTGTGTAGTTCAAATCAGTGTAAGATCTGTAATAGATAGTAGGTGTTTCGGACAAAGTTAGTCTGGTTAATTTTATTGAATTAACATTATTTTGGTTATTTATATTTCCATTGTACTGTTTTACTGTGTTCTATTACCGTGACGAAATAAGACCAAAATACCACCTAAAAAATTTGACTG
The DNA here is from genome assembly GCA_948329865.1 of Linaria vulgaris. NCBI lineage: Eukaryota > Viridiplantae > Streptophyta > Magnoliopsida > Lamiales > Plantaginaceae > Linaria > Linaria vulgaris. The sequence goes on from OX415252.1 coordinate 81,601,008, forward strand.
TTGACAAATGGTTAGCCTTGAGCGATCACACACTCACTGCGCCTCAAATTCTTTTCATATATTTTGCTACCGCTACAATGTATTCATAATTTCAACGAAAATGAATCACACCATGTTCCACAATGAAATACAACCACTCATTACAATATACAATCAAAATGAATTACACCATGTTCCACAGTGAAATATAATTACTCAATATAATATACAATCATTTAGATAGTGAACTGAAAGACGAGGACAATACGCGTGTTGCGTTTGCATCAACCACGAGTGTCATAATCCTACGTCTTTATACTACGATAACTTTCACGGCATGAACACATGGATTAGACCAATTGACTGAGGGTCTGAGCCACACGGAATTTCATGTGTTGTTACTTTATTTTATTAGATACATGTTTTAGGTTACTAAATTGTACTAGAACCATGTAACATAGCTAAAAACAGACTTTTCAATATAACACAAATTTGGTGTTGTCGATAAGATTAACTTTTAGCAACAATTTAGTTGTCGTCAAAGATTTTAACTATCATAGTCAACTCAGTAGTCGATGAAACTTTATTATCGGCACAAATAAAGAATTCTTTTTCTACAATAAGGTTGGTACTTTTTACATACAAAGAAAAGTATTATAAATTAACAGCAATTAAAAAGCTGCAACTTTTAACTTTAAAGTACTTCTATATTAATTAACTGTTAATGCACAAATTTTCACAAATGATCATTTATCCTGGTCTCATTACAAAAATGGTCCGTTATCGTGCCACTATCTAGATTTAGTCCTTTATCGTGGTTTTTCGTCCAATTTTGGTCCTCCGGCCAAATTTTCTACCGGATTTCGCACGTGAGGTCACGTGGCGGCGAATTTTGGGGATTTTGACCAATTTGGGGCGATTTTGACCAGATGTTTGGGGATTTTGACTAATTTGGGGCGATTTTGACCAGATTTTGAGAAAAAAAATTAAAAAACAAAAAATATATTTATAATTTAAAATATATAGTTTTTATAATTGAAATCCCAAAAAAAAAATTAAAAACAAAAAAAATTGTACTTTAAAATATATAGTTTTTATGGTTGAAATACCCAAAAACAAAACAAAAGAAAATTATAATTTAAAATATATAGTTTTTATTATTGAAAAAAAATAAGAAACATAAACAATTTGTAATTTAAAATATAGTTTTTATAATTGAAATCCAAAAAAACGTAAAAAACAAAGACAAAATTGTAATTTAAAATATATAGTTTTTATTATTAAAATCCCAAACAAAATAAAAAAACACAAAAAAGTTGTGATTTAAAATATATAGTTATCACAATTGAAATCCCAAAAAAAAAATTAAAAACCAAAAACTATTTGTTAAAATATATTGTTTTTATTATTGAAATCCCAAAAAAAGAATTAAAAACACAAAAAATTGTACTTTAAAATATATTGTTTTTATTATTGAAATCCCAACAAAAAATAGAAAAAACACAAAGAAATTGTAATTTAAAATATATTGTTTTTATTATTCAAATCCCAAAAAAAAATTAAAAACATAAAAAATTTGTAATTTGAAATATATAATTTTTATTATTGTAATAAAAAAAAACACCAATTTGTAATTTTAAATATATAGTTTTTATTATTGAAACCCAAATATATATAGTTTTTTTTGGGATTTCAATAATAAAAACAATATATTATAAATTACAATTTTTTTTGTGTTTTTTAATTTTTTTTTTGGGATTTCAATAATAAAAACTATATATTTTAAATTACAAATTTGTTTTTATTTTTTACGTTTTTTTTTGGATTTCAATTATAAAAACTATATATTTTAAATTACAATTTTTTTGTGTTTTTTAATTTTTTTTGGGATTTCAATAATAAAAACAATATATTTTAAATTACATTTTTTTTGTATTTTTTATTTTTGTATTGGGATTTTAATAATAAGAACTATATATATTAAATTATAAATTTGTTTTTGTCTTTTATGCTTTTTTTGGATTTCAATTATAGAAACTATATATTTTAAATTAATTTTTTTTTGTGTTTTTTTAATTTGTTTTGTGATTTCAATAATAAAAACTATATAGTATAAATTATAAATTTTTTTTTGTTTTTTTTTGGGATTTCAACCATAAAACTATATATTTTAAATTACAAATTTTTTTGTTTTTTATTTTTTTTGGATTTCAATTATAAAAACTATATATTTTAAATTATAAATTTATTTTTGTTTTTAATTTGTTTTGCTCAAAATCGCCCCAAATTAGTCAAAATCCCCAAAAATTTGGTCAAAATCACCCCAAATTGGTCAAAATCCCTAGAATTCGTCGGCACGTGACTTCACGTGCGAAATCCGGTAGAAAATTTGGCCGGATGACCAAAATTGGACGAAAAACCATGATAAATGACTCAATCTAGACAGTGGCGCGATAACGGACTATTTTTGTAATGAGGCCACGATAAAGAACCATTTTTGAAAAAAAAAAAAAAAACCCTGTTAATGATAGCTCTTAGATTCTTTGATATTTTTTGTAGTAATAGTTCAATTCTATAATTTCTCAAACTTTTGTGTTCATGATTGTTTGTTGATGTACTATTGTCATTTCTCTTAAAATAAATGTCCTTAAAAGTTAACCTGTTTTTTTTGTTTTTTTTTTTGTTTTTTGCTTTTAGAGCATAAATATCGGCAACTTCATAATTATATTTTGTTTTTGTTTGGTTACATATTATAAAAATATCTAAGATTCACGTTTGCAAAATAAAAAAGAAATTCGTACACATGTTAGAAACGAAGTATTGCTTTAACATACACATCTACATAAACATATCTATATAGAGCGGGGGGGGGGGGGGGGGGTCTTTAATGCAAGATTTCTTTTATTTGTCACGACAATTAATTCTTACATTGCCTTATACAGAAATCTTATGAAGAGGATATATAAGGCACACGAAATACATGAAACCTGGTCTAATTCCGGGGGTAGGATAACCCTTGGGATAATGCATTGTTTTTCCACTCTTGGCACCAAATTCCACCACTGTCTAACATCACACAAGGTCCATTTTCCCCTATAGTCCAATGACAAAGTAGTTTACAATATGTTGTAGCTATATGTCTAGTATAAACACCATAGTTTCCAGAGCCATGGTTTGTGGTGAAATCACAGTAAAACTTGGTACTCCCTCCTAAGTTCATATGAAATTGAAAACTAAACTTTTGTTTATAATCTAGTATGTGAGTGCCAATATCATCCTCAGAAGAATAACAGTGAGCTCTAATATTTTCACCTGGTATATCACTTTGAATAATAACTTCTTCGGCTTTTAATGTAATCGCAACTAACATCAGAAGCCAAATACGAAACCAGAGGAAATAGTTCATTTTTCTTTCTTCTTGAAAGACAAGTATTTTAATTTGATGAATAGTTTACTTCGTGAAAGCATAATATATAGTTGGTCTTATATCCCTTGTCAACTACTTGGAATTAATTTTAGTAGTTAGGAAGTAATAGAAATAGGTGGTTGGGTGGGGTGGAAGTAATAGAAATAGGTGGTTGGGTGGGTGGTAAAATACTCGTCTTTACTGAAACTTCTCAATTTTTGTTCAAAATATGTTAATATTGAAATCAAGAAAAATAAAATAAGAGAATGCAATTAGGATGTAGTTCAAGTAGAGACCTAATCCACATGGTCACATTTTAAACGATTCCTTTAGAGACTGAAGTAGTTGTAGTAATTAATTTTGACAATACTTGACATATTAACAATTAGCGTGTTAGTTATTATTTATTAAGAAAAAAAACTACTCCCCTCCCCCATCTATTGGCTCTTTAACACTTTGCCTCCCAGCTTATATATATATATATATATATATATATATATATATATATATATATATATATATATATATGAGAGCACTTTGCCCCCACTCTTACTTTTTAAAAAAACTCGCACCTCTATCACCCTCTAGCTGGCCAAAATTAGAGAATTCATAGACATAATGGCCTTCTAAAGCTTGACTGTTCTCTGGGATTGGATTTGGGCTTTTCCTGCCTAGCATAGTTTGTGTATGGGGCAAAATGCAATTACTTAATTGTATATTTTTAGCTTAAATCTATGATTTATATAATACACTTAAAGTTTTTTAAAATTTATAAAATATTGCATTATCCTCCCATTAAAGTTCTGCTACTACACACAAAAGTATTTCTCTCCTGCACCCCCAAAATTAACACAACTCGAAAAAGGAAAAAAAAATGCAAAATATCAACAACACATGATTTATAAATAAGTGATAATTATAGTCATACCCGCTAAAGTTTGGTGTAATTACAAAGACATCCCCTAAAGTTTGAATAATTACAATGATTTTCCCTCTAACAAGTAATTGTAATATATGATTACATTGCACCCCTTGAGGTTTGGTGTAATTACAAAGACCTCCCCTCAGGTTTGAGTATTTACAATGACCTCCCGAACTCTTACTAGTAATTGTAAATGCATTTTCAACTTTGTCCTTGTTCAATTATATTGTTTAAATGAATTCAAATGCGTTGTTGAATGTACTTGATATTTTATTTAATTCCAAGAGCTTGCATGTAAAAATTAGATAAATTAATTACAAGATAGGAAGTATTAAAGAATACACTAAAATGTGCACCCGATGATCCCTAATTCCTCTACCAAAGTGTCGAGTTAATCGACAATAAACTAAGCGATGTGTGTGAGGCAACCCACAATGCATGAATTCAAATTTGTAAATGCATTTTCAACTTTGCCATTGATCATTTATATTGTTTAAATGAATTCAAATGCGTTGTTGAATGTACTTGATATTTTATTTAATTCCAACACTACAACAAATTGGGCCTTTTTCGTCGGGCATTGTAATTTGGGCCGACAGTACAGGCCCAATTTTTTTCGCTGGGCTAAATCACGACGGTAAAGGGCTTTACCGTCGGGTTTGGGCCGGCGGAAAAAGTGGGCTAATATTATCGTCGGCCTAATCCCGACGGTAAAGCCCATTACCGTCGGGTTTGGCCCGACGGTAATTGCCCTTATTGTTTTTTAAAAAAAAGCATGTCGCCATTTTTTAAAATTTTAAAAAAAATAATGGTCTTTACAGTCGGTTTATAGCCGACGGGAATAGGCTTTTCCGTCGGCTTATAGCCGACGGAATAGCCACGATCCGTGTGATTGTCATCATACGGATCGGATCGTGCCATGTCACTGATCCGCGTCAATTTTCACACAGATCGGTGACATGGCAACCCCTTATTTTACCCCCCTCCCCTTCTCCAAAATCATTATAAATACCCCTTATTTTACCCACTAAATTCATTCGTTTTTACCATTCTCCAAAAACAATCAACTTTCTCTCCAAAATATCCTTAATAACTAACAAAAATTCTTCAATATTCACTAAATTATAATTAGAGTTTATTATTTGTTTTATTATTTCGTTTCTACTTATGTTTATTCATTATCTAACTAATAATAACTATAAAAAACTTATATTATCAACATTTGATTTTAAATACGAAATTTTATTTATAAGAATAAATATTTTAAAAAAATCGCTCGAAAATGTGCATGTTATTATTTAAATCGATTTATTTTAAATAAAATCGCCAAATAAACATAAAAAATTATTTAAAATCGTTTTCTTTAAAAACAATTGCCAAAAAATTGTAAAATAATTATTTAAAATCGATTTCTTTTAAATAAATTGCCAAAAAATAATAAATCAATTATTTTAAAACGAATTTTTTAAATCAGTTGTTTTAAATCGTTTTTCTTTTAAATCAATTATTTAAAATCATTTTTTTCAATATTTCTTAACCCTTTACCGTCGGCTTAAAGTCGACGGAAAAAAAGCCCTTTTTTCGTCGGCATAATGCCGACGAAATAAAAAAGAGCTTTTCCGTCGGTAAAAATCCGACGGAAAAAAGCTTTAGTGACGAGCTTTTTTCCGTCGGGTTTTTCGACGGTTTTTGCCGACGAAAAAGCCTTTTTCCGTCGGCAAATGCCCCTTTACCGTCCGCTTTTGTGCCGATGGTAAAGGGGTTTTCCCTTGTAGTGCAAGAGCTTGCATGTAAAAATTAGATAAATTAATTACTAGATAGGAAGTATTAAAGAATACACTAAAATGCGCACCCGATGATCCCTAATTCCTTTACCAAAGTGTCGAGCTAACCGACAATAAACTAAGCGATGTGTGGGAGGCTACCCACAATAGTAAGTTTTTTATTTTTGAGTCTTGCATTTAGTTCAATTTTTAGTTATTTTCGTTTTGAGTCATATATAGCATAAAAAAATTTCAAGGCATTTTTGAGCTAATAATTGAGATAGGAAAAGAGACAAGAAGAAAGTGAAATAAGATGCAAAGTACAGAGACGAACAAGAAACAAAAAGGGAAAATGACATGTAGCATAGAACATAGCGCATCGCGCGGACTTTCTGGAAAGTCACGCAAGTCGTCCAGCGAGCAGAGCGGCAGAGGGTCGTTAATGACAATCTTGTACATGAGTTTTACGCTTACTATGATCGAAAAGACTCACCAACAATTATCTGTCTTCATGAAGTCCAATTCACTGCACAACGAATCAATGAACATTACAACTTGAGAAAGGAGTCCATGTAACTTACGCGAATTTATACAAACTAGTGCTCAAAAATTAAAATGCACTAGTAGTGTTTTCTTCAAAAGAAAGCCCTTCTCCACTAGTGTTTTGAAGAAAATAAAAGGACATGCACCTAAAGTGTAAAAACTTAAAAACCAAATGTTTCTTCAATGATTCAAAAAGGAAACATGCATCTTCATAATACTTTGAAGAAGAGAAATATTCCAAGGGGAAGTGAGAAAGGATATAGAAGAAATAAGAAAAAAAAGAAACTAGAAATAAGGATTCTTTTAAAAAGCAAAGGATTGGACGAAACGAATAAAAAATAATATTGTGTTTTTTAATTTTTTTTGTGATTTCAATAATAAAAACTATATATTTTAAATTATAATTGTTTTTTGTTTTTTTTTTGGGATTTCAACCATAAAAACTATATATTTTAAATTACAAATTCTTTTATTTTTTATTTTTTTTGGATTTCAATTATAAAAACTATATATTTTAAATAATAAATTTATTTTTGTTTTTAATTTGTTTTGCTCAAAATCGCCCCAAATTAGTCAAAATCCCCAAAAATTTGGTCAAAATCACCCCAAATTGGTCAAAATCCCCAAAATTCGCCGGCACGTGACTTCACGTGCGAAATCCGGTAGAATATTTGGTCGGAGGACCAAAATTGGACGAAAAACCACGATAAAGGACTAAATCTAGACAGTGACGCGATAACGGACTATTTTTGTAATGAGGCCACGATAAAGGACCATTTTTGAAAAAAAAAAAAAAACCCTGTTAATGACAGCTCTTAGATTCTTTGATATTTTTTGTAGTAATAGTTCAATTCTATAATTTCTCAAACTTTTGTGTTCATGATTGTTTGTTGATGTACTATTGTCATTTCTCTTAAAATAAATGTCCTTAAAAGTTAACCTGTTTTTTTTTTTTTTTTGCTTTTAGAGAATAAATATCGGCAACTACATAATTATATTTTTTTTGTTTGGTTACATATTATAAAAATATCTAACATTCACGTTTGCAAAATAAAAAAGAAATTCGTACACATGTTAGAAACGAAGTATTGCTTTTAACATACATATCTACATAAACATATCTATATAGAGCGGGGGGGGGGGGGGGGGGGTCTTTAATGCAAGATTTCTTTTATTTGTCACGACAATTAATTCTTACATTGCCTTATACAGAAATCTTATGAAGAGGATATATATAAGGCACGCGAAATACATGAAACCTGGTCTAATTCCGGGGGTAGGATAACCCTTGGGATAATGCATTGTTTTTCCACTCTTGGCACCAAATTCCACCACTGTCTAACATCACACAAGGTCCATTTTCCCCTATAGTCCAATGACAAAGTAGTTTACAATATGTTGTAGCTATATGTCTAGTATAAACACCATAGTTTCCAGAGCCATGGTTTGTGGTGAAATCACAGTAAAACTTGGTACTCCCTCCTAAGTTCATATGAAATTGAAAACTAAACTTTTGTTTATAATCTAGTATGTGAGTGCCAATATCATCCTCAGAAGAATAACAATGAGCTCTAATATTTTCACCTGGTATATCACTTTGAATAATAACTTCTTCGGCTTTTAATGTAATCGCAACTAACATCAGAAGCCAAATACGAAACCAGAGGAAATAGTTCATTTTTCTTTCTTCTTGAAAGACAAGTATTTTAATTTGATGAATAGTTTACTTCGTGAAAGCATAATATATAGTTGGTCTTATATCCCTTGTCAACTACTTGGAATTAATTTTAGTAGTTAGGAAGTAATAGAAATAGGTGGTTGGGTGGGGTGGAAGTAATAGAAATAGGTGGTTGGGTGGGTGGTAAAATACTCGTCTTTAATGAAACTTCTCAATTTTTGTTCAAAATATGTTAATATTGAAATCAAGAAAAATAAAATAAGAGAATGCAATTAGGATGTAGTTCAAGTAGAGACCTAATCCACATGGTCACATTTTAAACGATTCCTTTAGAGACTGAAGTAGTTGTAGTAATTAATTTTGACAATACTTGATATATTAACAATTAGCATGTTAGTTATTATTTATTAAGAAAAAAAACTACTCCCCTCCCCCATCTATTGGCTCTTTAACACTTTGCCTCCCAGCTTATATATATATATATATATAGATATATATATATATATATATATATGAGAGCACTTTGCCCCCATTCTTACTTTTTAAAAAAACTCGCACCTCTATCACCCTCTAGCTGGCCAAAATTAGAGAATTCATAGACATAATGGCCTTCTGAAGCTTGACTGTTCTCTGGGATTGGATTTGGGCTTTTCCTGCCTAGCATAGTTTGTGTATGGGGCAAAATGCAATTACTTAATTGTATATTTTTAGCTTAAATCTATGATTTATATAATACACTTAAAATTTTTTAAAATTTATAAAATATTGCATTATCCTCCCATTAAAGTTCTGCTACTACACACAAAAGTATTTCTCTCCTGCACCCCCAAAATTAACACAACTCGAAAAAGGAAAAAAAATGCAAAATATCAACAACACATGATTTATAAATAAGTGATAATTATCCTACATCTCAGGTTATGGTTCAAATCATTAATGACATCAAAACACACAACAAGAAAATAGTAAATTATAGAGATATGATAATAATGTTGAGTGTTTGCATGTCTGCCACATGTTCTGATTATTGTTTAGCCCAAAGATTTGCTGATGACATTGTCTTTGTTTATACTAACAAGTCTACTCTAGACAAGTTTGTTGAGGCTTTGACAGGTACATTAGTGATGAGTGAGATTGGTGACCTGGATTTCTTCTTGGGTTTGAAAGTGAAGCAAAATGAGGATGGGATGAGCATGATTGGGTTGGAGGAGTCAAAATTGAGCAACACTCCAATGTCTTCTACTTTGGTAATTCAAAAAGGAGACACAAGCTTGCTATATCTATCCGTCACTAGCCCATTTATTATGAACTCGGTTTGCGTCTGTGTTTGTGCCAGGTATTACACTGAACCTAAAGCTTTTCACTTAATTGTTGTGAAGCCAACACTGAATTATATATCTGGTACTGCAGACTTAGGCATTTGGTATACACATGATGCAAATACAAACCTTGTCGGTTTTGATTCTGACTGGGCCGGAGATTTAGCTGATAGAAAATCTACATGTGGGGGTTGTTTTTATTTGGGAAATAATCATTTTTCATGTTATAGCAAGAAACATAACTGTGTGTCATTATCAACTGTTGAATTTGCAGCTCACATCTGTGTTACCCGTTTTATATGGCTTAAACACGTGTTGCATGATTATGGGATAAAAAGTGACACATTGTTGTTGTTTAGTGATAACCTTAGGGCCATTAACATATCAAGAAATATGGTGCATCATTCTAGAACAAAGCATACATTTTCTATGCATTATTTCTTGAGAAAACTCGTAGATGACAAGGTTATAAACATTGATCACTTAGAGACCAACAATCATTTAGTTGATTTGTTTAAAATGTCATTAGATAGCGAGAGGTTCTTCAATTTGAGGAAGTCTCTCGGCTTGAATGTTCTGTGATTCAGTGTTGCATTCCGGTGTTGCCATAACACCACTGGCTAACACCGTAGTATGTTTGTGGTGTATAGGATTGCATTAGATTTTGTCTGTTTGATCTGTTTTTGTTCTTGTTTGTCTTCATGAATGTTTGTTATTATTAGTTTGTGTGGTTGACCAGTATTGTTAGCTAAGTTTTCTGGTGGACAAGTTCATATCAAAAGTTTTGTAAAGTAAAAACTCTGTTGTTAGTCTGAGAATGTTAATCTAACATCTGGAGAAGCTAGGGGTACACAGAGTTCACTACTTTGGTGTTATTCAGTCGTGACTTATCCATGTTAGGTTAGACAAAGCATGAAGAGAAGCTGGGGTACATGATGTTGAGAGCTTCATTGTCATTCAGTTGTGCTTATTTTTGTGTTTTTGTCTATGGCCAAGGTTATACATGATAGTGATCCTTACTACTGGGGTGCTTTGAAGTTTCAACTGCTTGCATTCAGTAGCATTGTTCACTTGTTATTTCTCTTGTAAACGGGTTGGTAAACAAGTATGCATGAGGAGTTGGGGGAAGAAGTATATGATAAATGTATTGTCTTCATTCAGTTCCTTTGTACTTGCCTAATCTGTAGCTGATGGTTAAGTTGCTGGGGTGTGTGGAGTCTTGTGCTGCCCACATTCAGGGATGAAACTATCCTTTAACATTCACTAGTTTTTGTTCAAAAGAGTTCATGATAATTGATAAAGATTTGAATTGATATGATCAGTTCCTAGTCTATAAAGCTGATACTCCATGGTTACCATCTGCTAATGTTAACTTAACATTTTGTATTTTGCATTTCACTTAGGCTTGCATTCATTCATTCTTTCCTTGATGTGTCTGTGTCGGTTTGAGCTTAAGGGGGAGAAATAGTTATGTTATCATGTGAAGGCATATATTTTGGGTTATTCAGCTGCGGTGACACACTACGTTGTCTCTTTTTATGACTTGGAAGTAGATTAACTCATTAATTTACTTCATACCCAAAATGTTGGATTTTCTGTTAATTAACTCTCCTTTCCATGTACAGGTCTGAGATATCTCTGGTACTAATTTGCTAATATGTCTTAAGTTTCAGATATATGTTTTCAGATCTAGCTCATGCTTTTAATTGAAAATATCTTGAGGATAAGCTCAATACCTCCACATTCACAAGAACCAATGTGATTCAGAACACGTGTCAATGTTGTGCCAACATCAGTCTGTAGCATGTTGTCTCAACATCCAGGTTTAACATTATGACTTATAAGTTTTTTATGAATTGCTCTGGTCATGTGTGAACTAACTCGGTGTCACTTGTTGTCTCAACAATCGGTAATTATTCATGATTTATTTTAAGAAACCGCTCATTACTTCTTTTCACTTGTGATTTTGAATCTCTAATCTCTTTGTGCCCAATTCTCTGAAATACTATGAATTTTCACTTGCAATTATTTTTGAAATCCTTGGCATGCACCTCTGATCTTGATTGTGGCCCGTGGTATGGTGAATCAAGGATATAACCCCACCCCTACTCCTGTAGTTCTTTCTCGTAGGCACAACACTCGTTCTCGACATTGTTGCTGAGACAAAACAAGTTAAAATTGAGGAACAATGTGTTGTTTTTGTTGGTACTTCAAACACAGTTGAGGAGACAGTGCTTGAGGAACATTTTGCAGAGAAAGTTGATTTGATTGAGGGGGAGAACATGTTAGTTGTTGGAGATACTAATGTGGGTGATAATGGTGGTTTTATTGCTGGTTTTTGTAAACTCTTGTGCAGGTACATTCTGGTTCAATGTTAAGACAACATCGATATACGTCAATGTTAGAACAACTTTCTGGATTCAATGTTAAGTTAACATTGTGAAAATCTGATGTTATGACAACATTGATAGATGTCAATATTATTCCAACATTGAGTTTGATAGCTTGCATTAAGGGGGAACAGTGTTATACCGCTGGTACTTGTAAAAAAAAAACATATTGATGATGCTAGGTAATTGCAAGGTGATGAGGAGAATGAGAAAGAGAAGGAGACCAGAGAGGTTGAGAATGAAGATGAAGTGGTGAAGAAGAAAAAGATGGTTCTGAGGAAATGTATTAGGAAACTGAGAATGATGATGATGAAACCATTGAGATCAAGAGGATAAGGAAGAAGGTTCTGAGAAGTCTGATGATACTGAGTCTAAGCTAGTTGTTACAACAACATCGCTGGAGAACAATGGTGACTCAACATTAGAGGTAACACTGAGGTAATATCTACAATTGAGGCTAACTTTATTTCCTGTTGGGAGATAAGACTGTGGCTATGAAGGATTTTAAGAAACAGTGGATGATAGAGTTCTTAAAGAGAGAAATGGAAATAGCTGCTAAAGAAAGAGCTATAGAACTTTATCCTATGAAGTGATTCGTCAAGATTTTGCTTTCCTCACAAAAAGGGGGAGAAGTAAGCCATTTGATCTTCATATTTATTCTACTAGTTCTACAATTCTTATATAGTTGAAGTTGTCTTAGTTATGCTCTTAATTATGATGTTTAACTCGTTGTGTTTTCTTATTAGTATCTTATAGCTACTTGGTTAATAGTGTCATATTAAGGGGGAGTAGCTTAAGATATTAATGATGTTGTATTGCTGGAGCACTGTGCATAATATGAATAGTGAATAGGTTTGGTTTTGTGAAGAAAGGCAAAAATGGGGAGATTGAAAGTGCAAGTATTTTGTCAATGTTAGATCAACAATGTTAGGATAACATTGAACACAGAAAAACTGCACATTCGGGATTTATTGCTATAATTGTGTTTTGCCTTTATTCACTTACTAACTTAGTTCCACGAGTTGTAGTTGGTATTTGTATGTGCTCCAGGTCAAGAGACTTCAAGGAAGGCTCTATTTCCTTAAAGAGAAGTTGTCATTCAAAGAGAAGTTTCCAAAGAAGAACTTTCCATAATTAAAACAAGTATCAAGTCCCGATCCAACAATTTCAGAAGTAATAGAAATAGGTGGTTGGGTGGGTGGTAAAATACTCGTCTTTAATGAAACTTCTCAATTTTTTTTCAAAATATGTTAATATTGAAATCAAGAAAAATAAAATAAGAGAATGCAATTAAGATGTAGTTCAAGTAGAGACCTAATCCACATGGTCACATTTTAAACGATTCCTTTAGAGACTGAAGTAGTTGTAGTAATCAATTTTGACAATACTTGACATAGTAACAATTAGCGTGTTAGTTATTATTTATTAAGAAAAAAAAACTTCTCCCCTCCCCCATCTATTGGCTCTTTAACACTTTGCCTCCCAACTTATATATATATATATATATATATATATATATATATATATATATATATGAGAGCACTTTGCCCCCACTCTTACTTTTTAAAAAAACTCGCACCTCTATCACCCTCTAGCTGGCCAAAATTAGAGAATTCATAGACATAATGGCCTTATGAAGCTTGACTGTTCTCTGGGATTGGATTTGGGCTTTTCCTGCCTAGCATAGCAAAATGCAATTACTTAATTGTATATTTTTAGCTTAAATCTATGATTTATATAATACACTTAAAGTTTTTTAAAATTTATAAAATATTGCATTATCCTCCCATTAAAGTTCTGCTACTACACACAAAAGTATTTCTCTCCTGCACCCCCAAAATTAATTCAACTCGAAAAAGGAAAAAAAATGCAAAATATCAACAACACATGATTTATAAATAAGTGATAATTATAGTTATACCCGCTGAAGTTTGGTGTAATTACAAAGACATCTCCTAAAATTTGAATAATTACAATGATTTTCCCTCGAACAAGTAACTGTAATATATGATTACATTGCACCCCTTGCGGTTTGGTGTAATTACAAAGACCTCCCCTCAGGTTTGAGTATTTACAATGACCTCCCGAACTCTAACTAGTAATTGTAAATGCATTTTCAACTTTGTCCTTGATCAATAGGCTTTTCCGTCGGCTATAAGCCGACGGAATAGCCCCGATCCGTGTGATTGTCATCATACGGATCGGATCGTGCCATGTCACCAATCCGCGTCAATTTTCACACATATCGGTGACATGGCAACCCCTTATTTTACCCCCCCCCCCTTCTCCAAAATCACTATAAATACCCCTTATTTTACCCACTAAATTCATTCGTTCTTACCATTCTCCAAAAACTATCAACTTTCTCTCCAAAATATCCTTAATAACTAACAAAAATTCTTCCATATTCACTAAATTATAATTAGAGTTTGTTATTTGTTTTATTATTTCGTTTCTACTTATGTTTATTCATTATCTAACTAATAATAACTATAAAAAACTTATATTATCAACATTTGATTTTAAATACGAAATTTTATTTATAAGAATAAATATTTTAAAAAAATCGCTCGAAAATGTGCATGTTATTATTTAAATCGATTTCTTTTAAATAAAATCGCCAAATAAACATAAAAAAATTATTTAAAATCGTTTTCTTTAAAAACAATTGCCAAAAAATTATAAAATAATTATTTAAAATCGATTTATTTTAAATTAATCGCCAAAAATCATAAATCAATTATTTTAAAACGATTTTTGTAAATCTGTTGTTTTAAATCGTTTTTCTTTTAAATCAATTATTTAAAATCATTTTTTTAAATATTTTTTAACCCTTTACTGTCGGCTTAAAGTCGACGAAAAAAGCCCTTTTTCGTCGTCTTTATGCCGACGAAATAAAAAAAGAGCTTTTTTCCATCGGGTTTTCGACGGTTTTTGCCTACGAAAAAGTCTTTTTCCGTCGGCAAATGCCCCTTTACTGTCCGCTTTTGTGCCGATGGTAATGGGGTTTTCCCTTGTAGTGCAATAGCTTGCATGTAAAAATTAGATAAATTAATTACTAGATAGGAAGTATTAAAGAATACACTAAAATGCGCACCCGGTGATCCCTAATTCCTTTACCAAAGTGTCGAGCTAACCGACAATAAACTAAGCGATGTGTGGGAGGCAACCCACAATAGTAAGTTTTTTTATTTTTGAGTCTTGCATTTAGTTCAATTTTTAGATATTTTCTTTTTGAGTCATATATAGCATAAAAAATTTCAAGGCATTTTTGAGCTAATAATTGAGATAGGAAAAGAGACAAGAAGAAAGTGAAATAAGATGCAAAGTACAGAGACGAACAAGAAACAAAAAGGGAAAAATGACATGTAGCATAGAACATAGCGCATCGCGCGGACTTTCTGGAAAGTCACGCAAGTCGTCCAGCGAGCAGAGCGGCAGAGGGTCGTTAATGACAATCTTGTACATGAGTTTTACGCTTACTATGATCGAAAAGACTCACCAACAATTATCTGTCTTCATGAAGTCCAATTCACTGCACAACGAATCAATGAACATTACAACTTGAGAAAGGAGTCCATGTAACTTACGCGAATTTATACAAACTAGTGCTCAAGAATTAAAATGCACCAGTAGTGTTTTCTTCAAAAGAAAGCCCTTCTCGACTAGTGTTTTGAAGAAAATAAAAGGACATGCACCTAAAGTGTAAAAACTTAAAAACCAAATGTTTCTTCAATGATTCAAAAAGGAAACATGCATCTTCATAATACTTTGAAGAAGAGAAATATTCCAAGGGCAAGTGAGAAAGGATATAGAAGAAATAAGAAAAAAAAGAAACAAGAAATAAGGATTCTTTTAAGAAGCAAAGGATTGGACGAAACGAATAAAAAATAATATTGTGTTTTCCAAAGTTCAGCCACACATGTGGTGAAAATTGTGGACTTTCGGGTTGGGATTCCTCAGTTTGAGATCAAAATCCTCTAAACTGGGGTCACATGCGGTCCACATACAATTTTTGGTAGGATTGGCCTAATCAGACTACTGTAGGACGTAAATTGATTTATTAGACAACTCAAATGACGATATTTACGTTAAGCAAAAAAAAAAGGGTAAATGATCAATTTCCATTTGGATCCAACTTGAATGATCGCACTATATTTGATTTTTCCCCATGTGTTTGGCTTGTTT
Source organism: Linaria vulgaris (assembly GCA_948329865.1). Lineage (NCBI taxonomy): Eukaryota > Viridiplantae > Streptophyta > Magnoliopsida > Lamiales > Plantaginaceae > Linaria > Linaria vulgaris. The sequence continues at coordinate 81,617,196 of OX415252.1, forward strand.
TGATTATTTCAAAGAAAATGAATAAAACTCAATCGCAATTTCATAACTTGACGGTCTTAATTCGGTCGATTGATCTTTTGTGGACGACTAGAGCCCGAGAGCACCATGCACTTGTTTTTGAAGCTTAAGCTAAGATTGTGACATATTCGGTTTCTAACCATTTAATTACCTCCAGAAAATCAAAAATAATCTATTTTTACGTTGGAAGAGGAGAGACGAGTGCTTTGAATTTGTTCGATCTAATTGAAGAAAAATTATGAGTGAACTCCAAAGCAAGGTTCAAAGCACTTTTCCTGACATGAGCTTATCTTCTAATTATTTGGTTTGATTTCTTAGTTTTGTGGGACGTTTACACTATTTACGGGTTGGGTACTCAATTTACTATTTCTGCAATAAACTTGTTTTGCCTCGATAAAATTGTTAAGAATTGAATTTTAGTCTCACAAATTTGTCTATGAATTCGCTTTTTTATTATTATTTTTGTAGAAATAGGTAAATCTTGATAGAAATGTCAAACTTGGATGGAAGTAGATTTTTGTCTTGCACACCATTGGAACGTCGTGTAAGTTTAGTTCTCTACAGAAAACCATTTCGCAAACAACTGATTAACGAGGGAGATGTGATCGAAACTTATGTTTTTTTACAAAAGAAGCACAAAAACATTTAACCAACTAATTTAGGGTTGTTTGTCACTTTTAATGGGGGTGAGAAAATCTATTTAGAATCTATATCATTAATATGTTTAAAAGAAAATTTAGTAATTTAACGCATGAACCTTTTAGCACCTACCCAGCTTAACTGGTTAGGTGTACTTATCACCATATCACAATTACTCAAATTTATGTAAGGCCAATTTGTCTACGGATTACTTCTGTCAGAAAAAACTCGAGTTTAAGAAACATACAACGTCCTTTTTTGTTGAAATGCTACGATCACCACAGTCATTTCTTCCTTTGAAAAGTAAAATGAATGTGTTAGAGTTAATAAATGAATTACTTCCATTTCAGGAAATAATTCAAATATTAGTTAAGTCGTTGAGCAATGACTTTCCATTTTCAGAAATTTGGTTCAGTTTTTTGTCATCGGTTTTATACTGTAATTAGTTAACACTAATTGTACCATTAATCCACTTAAGCACACATGCTCCATTATATATATACTTTAGGACAAATTATTTTTTTACCCCTTAATTTCTCCATAAATCTTTAAATGCTCCTTTTGGTTCCGAGCTGATAAATACGCCATGTAAGTTTGTTTTTTTTTTTAACAAAAATACCAAATTGCCATTATTCGGGATTTTTGACTGATGTGGTTGCCACATAGTCGCCACGTGAAAAATATTAAATTGTTTTTTCTACAACCACTATATAATTATAAAACTATAAAACTCGAAAATTACCTTTATAATACTTTACACCCCAAAAATATATTAAAAAGGTTGAAAAAAGTAAATTTATTATTTTCTTAAATTTCTATACTTATATCTTAAAAACTACACTTTAGAAATATATATATATATATATATATATATATATATATATATATATATATATATACACACACTTGTCAATCAGGGGCTGACAGAGCTGAATAGATAATTTTCGAGAGGCCAAAAGAACACCCAAATATTTAAAAGGAAGCTCACCAAGTCGAAACCCAGAAGCAGCCCGAATCTCCTCCTTCACCGCAGTAGTGACACCTCCAATATAGATATTAGTTTTGTTTGCATTTAACTTGAGACCAGTAGAGCTTGAAAAATCATGAAACTCATCTAGTAGTAGCCGAACTGACTCCATATCACCTCTGCAGAATAATAAGAGATCATCGACAAAACATAGATTAATTAATCCAACCTGCTCACACTTGAGTTATGCTGGAAGACTACAACTTATTCAAAGTGTAGTTTTTTTCTATTGCAAATTACTGGATGCAAGTGTTTCCCCTACCAAAGAAGGTGTTACAGCATATTGAGTCTCTATGTCGTAGTTTTCTCTGGAGTGGAAAGGAAATTATTAGTCGCAAAGCACCGATTGCTTGACAGAAAGTATGTGAACCAAAGAAAGCGGGTGGTCTGAATATTATATCAATAGTGGATTGGAATAAGACACTTATGCTCAAACTATTATGGAATATTAGTGCAAAGGTGGATTCCTTGTGGGTACGATGGATTCATTCGTACTATACAAAGGGTGTGGATATTATGACTTGTGCAACACACTCTGGAGGTTCTTGGATACTAAAGCGAATTTTGAAGACTCGGGAGGTAGTACCACAAATTACATGTTGGCCGAGCCTCCAAATGCGGGAAAAATTCCCATCACGCCAGGTGTATTTGGAAATTCGAGGACAATTCTCAGCTGTCTGTTGGCGCAGGTTGTTGTATACCAATAGAGCTCGACCTCGAGCGTTGTTTATCTTTTGGATGTGTCTCCACAAGAGATGGACTACAAAAGATCGATTAAGGGATTTTGGGATAGAGACTGATGGAGTTCGTTGTTTTTGCTTCCAAGCAGAAACTCTTGAGCATTTGTTCTTCGAATGCTCTTTTACTCGATTAGTTTGGGAAGTTGTGTTGCAATGGTTTGATTGTTATCACGCACCACTTGCATGGACTGATGAACTTTCGTGGGCTATGCGATATATGCAAGGGAATGGATTGAAAAAGATGATGCCCCGCATGGCTCTAGAAGAGACGATATATTCTATATGGAGAATGAGGAATGACGTTATTTTTAATAACAAACATATGGACTTACGTATTACCCAGCAGATAAGAGAAGTGCTTTTTCATAGAGCACGTATGTTTAAGCAGCTCCAACATTTTGTTATTCTGTTAGCGACCGCCTGAATATGACTCTTATTAGTTTAATTGATAGCTAGAAGATACTTAGGAGAGGTTTGAATTTTTACCTGGATCTTCGAATCGGTTTGTACTTACTTGTTTTTTGGCAATAGAAAGTTATTTTAGTTTCAAATATATATATATATATATATATAAACTCAATTCTTTCAAAAATATGTTATATCCTTAAACATAAAACAATTAATTCTTAAAAACTAAAATTCTATAATATTTTTTGTAATTATTATTTTGTAGAGAAAAAAAATCCTAAAATCATTGTCTTCTCCAAAATCACCATCACCACCACCAACCCACCACAAAACTGACCATCACCACCACCACCACCAACACCAAACCACTAAGCCCAACATCACCACCACCAAAAACCCGTCGCCATCACCATCACCACCACTGGCACCACCAAATTCGTCTAGCACCAAACCCTCCACCATTACCACCAAACTAACCATCACCACCACAACCAAACCACCAAACCCACCAAATCACCAAACCCAAATTCTTGTTCGATCTACTTCGTCATCGGAGTTAGGAATTTGAAAGTTGTTTTTGAAATAGGATGAAAAATATCGAAAGAGATCAAATCCGAAAATTGTGGTGGTGGATGATGAGGAGTAGAATGCCCTAGATGGGGGGGGGGGGGGGGGGGATGGTGGGAGGAAAAATAAAGATGGGAGGTTTTTTTTCTTTAAATGCAAATTGTTTTTTGTGTGATTTAATTAATTACAACAACAACAACAATCAAGCATGTAATCCCAATTAAATTGGGTAGGCTATATGAACCATGAATGAATCACGTCGAGTCAGTGAACATGAATCTTCTGCCTCCATATGTTTCGATTGACGAGCATGTCTTCATTTAGATCTTTTAGCTTCGTGTCGTTCCCTATGACCTCCATCCACGTCTTTTTTGGTCTCCCACGAGCTCTAGCCGCCTGTTCTAAGTCGAGATCTTCAACTCGTCCTACCTGAGCATCTATGGATTTGCGTTCAACATGTCCAAACCATCTTAAACGATTTTCTCGCATTTTCTCGTCGATGGCCGCCACACTCAATTTATGCCGAATATCTTCATTGCGCACCTTATCTCTCCTGGTGTTACCACACATCCATCGAAGTATGCGCATCTCTGTAACGTTCATTTTCTGTGCATGACTTTGCTTAATAGCCTAACACTCAGATTAATAAAGCAAAGCAGGTCTAATAGCCGTACAATAAAATTTTCATTTAAGCTTTAAAAGAAAGTTACGGTCGCACAGAATCCCTGTTGCACTCTTCCACTTTGTCCATCCAGCTTGGATACAGTGGTTGACATCCCCGTCTAACTCTCTATCCATCTATAGTGGAGCCTAAATACCGAAAATGATAACTTCTCGACATTTCTTGGCCATCCAACTGAAACTCGCCATCGTTGTTTCTTCGTTGTTGCTAAACTTGCATTTGAGGTACTTCGTTTTTGTTCGACTTAGTCAAAATCCCCGTGCTTCTAATGTTTGTCTCCATCGTTCTAATTTAGCGTTAACTCCCATTCTTGTCTCATCGATGATGACAATATCGTCCGCAAACAACATACACCATGAGACTCAGTCTTGGATGGTTATGGTGATTTCATCAACTACAATGGCAAACAAAAATAGCCTCAAAGATGACTCCTGATGTAAACCAATTGTAATTGGGAAGGCGTCTGTTAAACCACCACAAGTTCGAACACTTGTCACCACATTCTCATACATATCTTTAATGATGTTTATATATTTAATGGGTACCCCCTTCTTCACCAAGGTCCACCATAATACCTCTCGTGGTACTTTGTCATAGGCCTTTTCTAATTCGATAAAGACCATATGCAAATCTTTACTCTTTTCTCGAAAGCGTTTAATGAGCTGACGAATCAAATGGATGGCCTCTATGGTCGACCTTCCGGGCATAAATCCAAATTGGTTCTCAGATATGGGAACAATTTGTCTCAATCTGAGTTTGATCACCCTCTCACATAGCTTCATGGTATGAGACATAAGCTTTATCCCATGATAGTTAGAACAGTTTTGGACATCTAATAAGAGGTATTAGCGTACCCTTCCTCCACTCTTCTGATATTTTATTTGTTCGCCATATTTTGTTAAAGAGGTCCGTCAACCAGGTCACCCCTATCTCTCCCATGATTCTCCAAGCCTCGATAAGGATACCATCTGGGCTAACAACTTTTCAAGTCTTCATCCTCTTCAAAGCATCTTTGACTTCTGACCTTCTAATACGGTGCATAAAATTGCAGTTCAAATCCTGAAGGGACTGCGAGATGTCACCCACTGCTTGGGTGGGGCCTCATTTGAACACACCCTCGAAGTACTCCTTCCACCGTGCTTTGACCTGATCCTCACGCACTAAGACAGACTGACCTTCATCTTTGATGCATTTCACTACGCCTAGGTCTCTAGCCTTCCCCTCTCTAATGCGAGCAATTTTGTATATATCCTTCTCGGCCTCCTTGCTATCCATCTTCTTATAAATTTCCTTGTACACAGCCTCTCGCGCTAGTCGGACAGCTTTCTTTGCTTCTTTCATGGCTAGCTTATACTTTCAAACCTTGCTCCATCATAGTTCTTCTTCAAATCTATGTAGCAATCCCGTTAGGCCTTGATTGCCGCCTTCACTTCTTCATTCCACCATGACGTGTCTTTACCTGCCAGGCTATTACCTCGGGATTCACCTAAGAGGTCTTTAGCTACCTTCTTGATACAACAAGCCATTTTGGTCCAAGTTGCATCTGCATCGTCGTCTATCTTCCAATCTACCTCTTGAACCACTCGCTCCAAGAAGGCCCTTTGGGTAGACTCCTTAATTCTCCACCACTTAATTCTAGGTTCCACCCGACGCCTACTCCTCTTCAATCCTTGCCGCAGTCTAATACCCAACACCAAAATCCTATGTTGCGTAACCACACTTTCTCCGGGGATGACCTTGCAATCTAAGCAACGACCTCTATCCGCCCTCCTAGCTAAGAAGAAATCTTTGTGGAACTTATTTGACCCACTCATATAAGTGACCAAATGAGATTCTCTCTTCTTAAACCAAGTATTTGCTACAAGCAAATCATAGGAGAGGGCGAAGTCTAAGATAGCATTGTCTGGTTCATTAAGATCCCCAAAGCTATACCCGTCGTGGATGTCCTCAAACCCGTCACGGCTAGATCCTACATAACCATTAAAGTCACCTTCAATGAAGAGTTTCTCGCTACTAGGGATCCTTTGTACCATCTCGTCCAAATCTTCCCAAAACTTACGTTTCACAACTTTGTCTAATCCTATCTGTGGTTTATAGGCACTAATGACATTCAAGATATCCTCGCCTATGACCAACTTGACCAGTAAGATCTTGTCGCCCTTCCTTTTGACCTCCACCACGTCCTCGAGCCAAAGCTTATCTATGATGATCCCAACACCATTTCGGTTCTTCTCTGTCCCGGTATACCAAAGCTTACAACCCCAAGGGTCTACTACTTTGGCCTTCTCACCAACCCACTTGGTCTCTTGCACGCATAAGATGTTGATCCTCCTCCAGGACATTGCCTCAGCTAACTCAGCCAATCTTCTTGTGAGTGACCCCACATTCCACGATGTCAGGCGGAATCGTCGTTCCTGGACTAATTTCTTTACCCTCACCCGTCCTGGAAGGTGAGGGAACCCTTGCTCATTTGACACCACACCCGAGCGTCGATGTGGCGCGTCGCTTCCGGGCGACGACCTAGCAACCCTTGCCCATTTCACTACACCCGGGGTCCGATGTAGCGCGTCGCTAGGTAGGGAATGCCCCAACAAAATTCATAGTATGGTTCATATCATAGGATGTGACAAGGTTTTTACGTTGGCTGTCACAAGCCTACCACAACCCTCCTCCTTTATCCTGGCTTGGGACAAACTCTATATTTTTTCTTCTTCTAAATATGGTTGTTTTTTCAAAAGTTATTAATTTCGGAAATATAAGATGCTATTTTGGTTTTTGTTATAGTTATTTTAATTTTTAAGGAGATAAATAAATAAAGTTAATTACAAATAAATTAGCAAAATAATATTTTTTTTCTTTTTTCCTTATATATATTAAGCAATTAAGCATTTTATGCCTTTTAAGATATAAATAAAAACATTTAAGAAATGATAATATTTTTTCATCCCTTTTTAATATATTTTGGGGTGCAAAGTGCAATTTAAAATTATGAGGGCATATTTGAATTTTATTTTAATATAATTATAAAGTGATTGTGCAATAAAAATAAAAAAGCAACAAAATTATTATTTTTCACGTGGCGACGACGTGGCTGCCACATCAGTCAAAACGCCTCAATAAGGGAAATTGGGCATTTTTGGTAGAAAAAAATGAGCTTACATGGGCATATTTATTAGCCCGAAATCAAAAAGGGCATTTAATGATTTATTCAGAAATTAAAGAGCAGAAAACATAATTTATCCTATACTTTACAAACACACACAACACAATTTACTTTGAGATCAGGGGTGACCTGGTTGACGGACGTCTTTAACAAAATATGGCGAACAAATAAAATACCAGAAGAGTGAAGGAAGAGTACGCTAATACCTCTATATAAGAATAAGGGCGATGTCCAAAACTGTTCAAACTATCGTGGGATAAAGCTTATGTCTCATACCATGAAGCTATGGGAGAGATGATCGAACTCCGATTGAGATAAATTGTTCCCATATCTGAGAACCATTTTGGATTTATGCCCGAAAGGTCGACCATATAGGTCATCCATTTGATTCGTCAGCTCATTGAAGGCTTTCGAAAAAAGAGTAAAGATTTACATATGGTCTTTATCGACTTAGAAAAGGCATATGGCAAAGTACCTTGAGAGGTATTATGGTGGACCTTGGTGAAGAAGGGGGTACCCATTAAATATATCAACATCATAAAACATTTGTATGAGAATGTGGTGACAAGTGTTCGAACTTGTGGCGGTTTAACAGACGCCTTCCCAATTATAATTGGCTTACATCAAGGGTCAGCTTTGAGGCCATTTTTGTTTGTCATTGTAATTGATGAAATCACCAGAACTATTCAAGACCGAGTCCCATGGTGTATGTTGTTTGCAGACGATATTATCCTCATCGATGAGACAAGAATGAGAGTTAACGCTAATTTAGAACGATGAAGACAAACATTAGAAGCACGAGGATTTCAACTAAGTCGAACAAAAATAGAGTACCTCGAATGCAAGTTTAGCAAACAACGAAGAAACAACGATGGCAGGGTTCAGTTGGATGGCCAAGAGATACCGAAAAGTACACATTTTCGGTATTTAGGCTCCATACTACAGTTGTTTGAAGAGTTAGATGGAGATGTCAACCACCGCATCCAAGCTGGATGGACAAAGTGGAAGAGTGCAACAGGGATCCTGTGCGATCGTAACTTTTCTTTAAAGCTTAAAGGAAAGTTCTATCGTACGGCTATTAGACCTTCTTTGCTTTATGGCTCCAAGTGTTGGGCTATTAAGCAAAGTCATGCACATAAAATGAACGTTACAGAGATGTGCATGCTTCGGTGGATGTGCGGTAACACCATGAGAGATAAGGTGCGCAATGAAGATATTCAGCATAAATTGGGTGTGGCGGCCATCGACTAGAAAATGCGGAAAAACCGTTTAAGATGGTTTGGACATGTTAAACGCAGACCGATAGATGCACCGGTACAACGAGTTGAAGATCTCGACTTAGGACAGACGACTAGAGCTCGTAGGAGACCGAAAAAGAGGATGGAGGTCATATGGAACGACATGAAGATAAAAGATCTTTATGAAGACATGCTCGTCAACTGAAATATATGGAGGTAGAAGATTCTTGTTCACGACTCAACGTGATTCATTCATGATTCATATAGCCTACCCCAATTTAATTGGGATTACATGATTGGTTGTTGTTGTTGTTGAAGCATTGATCAATAAACTTTGCTTTATTGTTGTTTAATCATGCTAAATTTCATTCATAATTGACTTTCAAATCAATATCATAATGCATATATGGTTACATAATAAAATTCTCCAAATTAAAACAACTCTTAAAAAAAATTCTATGACGTCAATTGTTAAAAGTATTTTCATTATTGTTTAAATGCATCGTTGTTGATTACTTTGATCTTATTAGAACTATTTGATACGAAACATGGCCCGAAGGATTAGGCCTCTGACTCAGGCACGTAAATTTTCTCTGTCTTTTACTTTCACTTTTACATGCTTGATTTGGAACTTGTAAATTTTCTCTGTCTTTATTTAAGAATAGGTCGATATTAAATTAAGAACTTGTATTCTACAATTCAGACGATTTAATAGGGTGGGTTGACCATCCTTTATTATTTTTGTAACCACTCTAACAACTCCTTTCTTCAATATGTAAACTTGAGATTAAACACCTACGTCATCTTTTACTCAAAATGATCCAACCACCTTAAGATCTTCTTCTTTCAAATAATTGAATGAACGAATGGATATTTGAATATGGCATCAAATCTTGTTAAATAAGACGCACTCTTCAACCAAGTTACTTTATGACGTCAATTGCTAGTTTGTTCCTAAAGTGTTGTCTAAATTAAGTTTTAAAACCAGTTTTTTCACGAAATCGTTCAACACATAACTCGGGATTAGGTCTCTAATTTTACCACATTAAAGTTGCATTCTTTTCTTTTATTTTTCATGATTTGCAATCACTAATATATTTTGAACAAAAACCTTAGAAACTCATTCAAAATATCTGACACCTTACCCAATTAGGGTACACACCTGTTTCTATTACTTCCCAACTACTAAAACTAATTTGGAGTAGTTGATAAGGGACATTATGCAATTATATATTATGCCCCCACAAGTAAAACAGGCATTAGATTAAAATACTTGTACTTCAAGAAGATATAAATGAACTATATTTGGCTCTTGATGTTTGTTAACATTACGCCAGAAGCAGTATTCAAGGTGATATACCAGACCAAGATGTTGAAGCTATTTGTTATTCATCTAATAAGGATCTTGGCACTCACACACTAGGTTATCTAGAACAGCTCGATTTTGAAGCTGATATGAGTATGCTTTTTCCTACAAAGTATTGTTGCGATTTCACCACAGCCTATGGGAATGGAAACTATGGTGTTTTCACTAGACGTATATATGTAACATATTGTATCATGTTTGTCATTGGATTGTCGGAAAGAAAGGACCATGCGTGATATGTTCGGGAGCGGTGAGCTTTGGTGCCAAGTTTGGAAGAACATTACACTATCCCAAGTTACCTATTCCCCAAAACTAGACTTGATTTCATTTATATTGGGTACCTTCTATATGGATCTCTATATGTGAAAAAATAAATCGTGGTGACAAATAATGAAAAATCTCATATTTAAGATTATACTTTGTCTCTATCTCTCTCTCCCTCCATATATATATATATATATATATATATATATATATATTTATGTTTATGTGTATGCTAAAGGCAAACATGTATACAAATTTTTTCTTTTTGCAAATAAGGAATTGAAATGTTTTTATAATATATAACCAAAAAATAACTATTAAAAATGTTGGTATTTCTACTCAATTAAGAAAGGATAATTACAGTTATACCCCCTAAGGTCTGGTATAATTACAAAGATCTTCGTTGAGGTTTGAATATTTACAGTGACCTCCTCTCTAACAGGTAATTGTAAGGGATGATTACAATTACAACCCATATGTTTTGGTATAATTACAAAGACCTCATCTTAGGTTTGAATAATCTCAATGACCTCCCCTCTAACTAGTATTTATAAATGCATTTTAAATTTTGCTCTTGATCAATTCTATTGTTTAAACGAATTCAAATGTCTTGTTTTTTTTTTTGGAACTAAAATAACTTTATATTGCCAAAAAGCAAGTAAGTACAAACCGATCCGAAGATCCAGGTAAAGAGTTCAAACCTCTCCTAAGTATCTCCTAGCTATCAATAAAACTAATAAGAGTCATATTCAAGCGGTCGCTAACAGAATAACAAAATGTTGGAGCTGCTTAAACATACGTGCTCTATGAAAAAGCACTTCTCTTATCTGATGGGTAATACGTAAGTCCATATGTTTGTTATTAAAAATAACGGCATTCCTGATTCTCCATATAGCATATATCGTCTCTGCTAGAGCCATGCGGAGCATCATCTTTTTCAATCCATTCCCTTGCATATATCGCATAGCCCACGAAAGTTCATCAGTCCATGCAAGTGGTGCGTGATAACAATCAAACCATTGCAACACAACTTCCCAAACTAATCGAGTAAAAGAGCATTCGAAGAACAAATGCTCAAGAGTTTCTGCTTGGAAGCAGAAACAACAAACTCCATCGGTCTCTATCCCAAAATCCCTTATTCGATCTTTTGTAGTCAATCTCTTGTGGAGACACATCCAAAAGATAAACAACGCTCGAAGTCGAGCTCTGTTGGTATACAGCAACCTGCACCAACAGACAACCGGGAATTGTCCTCGAATTTCCAAGTACACCTGGCGTGATGGGAATTTTTCCCACATTTGGAGGCTCGGCCAACAGGTAATTTGTGGTACTACCTCCCGAGTCTTCAAAATTCGCTTTAGTATCCAAGAACCTCCAGAGTGTGTAGCACAAGTCATGTTGAAAAGACTTAATATTTTATTCAATTTCAAGAGCTTACATGTAATATTAGATAAATTAATTACTGAATAAAAAAATATATTAAATAATACACTAAATAAGTTTTATTAATTCTCACATATACTTAATTTTGCTACTCCTTATTTCTTGACGAAAAAAAACCTATTGGTGCGAGAATAAAAATAAACCCTTATGTCATAGTGGTAGAAAATATTAATTGTAATCTCATATTACAAAGTAATTTCTCTAATAATAAATAATTTTAAACGTACTTGAAATACATTTCTTACGATTATTTAAAAGTGGAGGTAACTACATTTAAAAAGTATACTTTATCAAAGAAATTATTTTGTATTATAAAATTACAATTGATATTTTCTACCACAATGACATAAGGGTTTATCTTTTATTCTTGCACCAATATATTTTTTTCGTCAAGAAAGAATGACTAATAAAATTAAATATTATTTTGATAAGAGTAATAAAATTAAATACATGTGGGAATGATTAAAATTAATCTAGTGTAGTTTGTAGTTCGCCGTTGATTTGCTGTGGTGACAACAACGGGGGAGGTGGTGGTGCATATGTGTTTTGATTTTTTCTTTTCTTTTGTTTAGTCAAAATGTATGACTTCATGTTTTCTTTTTTTTGTCAAAATAATGGAAATACTGTTGTGTCCCTTAAAAAACACCCACACACACACTCAAGGGGTGCAAAGTGTCAACAAATCGATTTTCAGGTTGGATTTGTTTATTGTTAAGCACAAGTTCATTAACTATTTTATGAAAACTCGGTACTATTGCTACATCAAAATTATCTAGTTGAACCATTTCTACCGGTAAAACCACTATTCGAAATGTATCTATTAAAACACAATTAATTCTTGCATTACCAGTTCTTTTATATGAATCTCACTAAGTCATTGAAGACTCATTCCTCGTATCTTCTATCCCTTCCTCAGGATAAAATCAATGTGGCAGCATGGATCAAGTGAATAATTGTTCAAACGTGCATTTTGAAATATTCGTGTTTCTTCATTAGTGCATAATCATTAAAATAGTCACATTGTTTGTAATAACCAAGACTTCCGCTGTATATATCAAAATGTATTTTATAAAACATATATAGTTTTGATCCTGATAGTGAGACCCCTTCCTATGAGTTGCGTTTTAATCTGAGTTGGGTAAGGTGACTGATCACCACCGAACTAACTCAGATTGGAACAAAACTCGTTGGGCGCGGTCGTCACAGTATGGTATCAGAGCCATTGGTTAAAAAGAAAAAATTACAATCGAAGTGTCGTATCTACATATAAAACACGTTTCTTACTAACATTACCACCACCACTTCCTTGCCATTTAATTTTTGACAAAATGGGATCTACTTTTGGTACATATGTTTTAAGTTTGACAATCAATTCATCGACTGTATGTGCAGAGATTAAAATTTCACTAGCGGACGGCTTCATAAAATTTTGCTCCACACAATGATCTAGAAAGGACAGCAGCCCATCATAGAAGTCGTTAACATTGTACAGTCCTATAGGTTTGTGATGCATGTTTAACTATGCCCGTAAAGCTATGCAAGAAATATCTTTCAGTGTTCCTAATTCCCCAGGTAATGCTATAAAGGCATCAAAATTATACAACATGTTTGTTATTCTTTTATGCATGCTATGTACTACAACCTTCTCCCCTAAGATTGGACCATCGAGATTCATGTCACCTAAGGCTTTTGGTATGATCCCTAACACACTACCTTTCTTTGAAAATTCACTCTTTGCAGCACACCCTATTAACCCTAAACTTCCTTCTCCATACACCAACTTGATTTTTCTCGCTGCTAGTATATTTCCCAGGCTGCTTGCTACCTCCAGAAACTCTGGATCTTTCCCGGTACTAGACCTACAAAAGACACAAATGGATTTTATTTCTCGAATTGAAAATTTATCCACTTTAATTTATTTTTCTCCCCTGATAATGTGGTGTTTGTGAATGTGTGACTTCTGTTATCATAGAAACAGTATTTATAAGAAAAACATAGTAAGCGTACCAAGGAAGCTTTTGAACGATAACAGTATAACATCTTAAAAAAATAATAAATAATTAAATAGCGTCCCCTACAATCCATCTTTTATGATATGACATTCACCAATTTAAGACGAACGCATTCATATCATTGTACCCCATCATCTATTCTTTGTGCCTATTAAAAATAATATATATATATATATATATGTGTGTGTGTGTGTGTGTGTGTGTGTGTATAGATAAAGCCGTCTAAGTTTTATTTATACTGAAAAACTAAATATTTGCATAATTCTTAAAATACGTGCATGAACTTATAAGGAAAAGTTATGTTACCTTATTTTCCTCTTGTGTTTTGTCTAAGTGGCAGATTTATTCATTTGAATATAAAATTTACAAAATAATAATAATATCAACAATAATAATAATCATTAAAATTTCTATGTTATGTTACAATTAAACTACTCGTGTGCTTTGTGTTAGTTATTTTTAAAATAAATAAATTATTAATTAGCATGATTTATGGACAAAAAAATTGGATTAAAATTTTTGGTACTCAAAATTTTAAGAATATTAAAGATTTTTCTAATTACTCTATATTATGCTCGTTAGTTAAAACTTTTGTTGGAAAATTTCAAAAACACAAACATATTTTACACAAACAAGTCACATACTTTTATAATTTCCGTTCCAATCATCAAACCATTCAAATAAAAAAAATATCATTTTTATTTTATTTTTTTCCCTGTCCCAACGGTTATAAACGGGTATAATGGCCCTATCTCCTTCTATAAATACATCATTTTTAATACACACTTATCTTCATCTAACTTCTATCTACCGAAAATAGATCACATGGTTCATGTAATTCTTGTTGTAATTTTTGTTTTTTTACTTTTAATTTTCTTCTAAATGATGAAGCAACATCATTTGAACTTGCTATTGTATTTTTAGGGTTCGCAATATTATTCCTATTTCTTGCTCTTGGTATGTGTTTACTACTATTGTGTAAGTTCAATTAAAATATTGCATCTTGGATAATAAGACATTTATTCGAGTCGTCTTCTTTTACATATATAGCTGTTATAATGTCTGAAACGTCAAAACTTGATTTGCATAATTATTTTAAGCTAATCAAATAGAAAACGTACTAAACTCTCGCATATTATTATACAAGAATCATAAGAGTTTAATTTTCTTCTTCCGAAAAAAATGGGTTTACGGCTTCCTATGGTGTTAAGTGTTAGTCCTTAAGGATAAAATTAATCGAGATAGTGATTAGAAATACTTCTCTTTTGGGATACATTAGTCTTGTTTGGACAAAAAAAAAAAGAAGACTTTAGATATCAATTACAAAGAGATATTCACTTTGGGATATAAATGGACTATCCGATCTAGTTAATGGATATAAGCTTGCTAGATTCAATGAGTGGATACTAGACTGACAATTTGAAGGTCAGAGGAAAATTTGAGACACAGAGAATGGATTAAAACCTTAAGTGGAGAATTATCTAGGTGATTTTGAGGTTATTAGATATTCACAGGTTGCGAGTGGATTAATAATTTTCTAGGAGAGAAATTATAAACTTGAGGTTTAGAGTTCGAGTCAAGCTATGTATATGTTCATTGTCAGTATTAACCATAAAGATGTGAGGATTTCTTTGAAACAATGGTTCAGAGGGAATTGATTATTTGGGGTGCAATTTAAATTTATACTTTAGTCCTTAAACTTTTGAAAATTTCTATTTTAAACCCTAAATATTTAGAAAAATTTGCCTTTTAGTCCCTGAACTTAGAAGTTAGTCATGTATTATTTTTATAAGACTCTAATCCTCAAACATATATTGAAATTTCAAATATTAACCAAGACGATCGAATTAACTAGAAAAATTACATAAGAAAATAGGTATACAAGAAAGAAATCTAATTATCCCTATTTGAATTTTAATTATAAATAATTGAGGGATTAGATATGCAATTAATTAATTGATGAGGTAAGCCATGACATCCTTAAGAGCATGATTTAATTCTGATTTTTTGTAATATATTATTACAAAAAATGGTGGGACATGAATATTTATGATTACCTTGAATTTCCACTTATAAATAAATACTTGATGTTCAACAATTTCTACAACTCAAACTAAACCGATTCAGCCAAAGTTTTGTGAAATACGACTTCTTTATTTTTGTGTTCTGATTCGGAGAAAAATTGCTTCATAATTTTCTGTTTTCTTCTTCAACCCATAAAGATCCCAAAACTCGTACTGCCAGAAATTTCCAATTGTGCCCTAAACTCGAAAAATAGAGAAAACATATCAAATCTTAATATTTTTGAAAACTGTTTTATACACACCTTCATACATGTGTTTAGAATAAAAGTCCTCAAAAATATTTGGAATCACAATGGATTAAAAGGGTTGAGTTAAGGTAATTTCAAGCTTGCTACAATTTATAGCCCTAAATAACATATCTCTTTTGATTCTTCAAATTAACTTATGCATAATGATACAAATCCTAAATTGACCATGTGTAGCACTTGTAAGTCATGAGAAATAGTTTTAAACCGTTTGTTATAATTGTTAATCAAGTATGGGTATTAATTATGATTTTCTTTTAATTACATATTGTAGGAAATATATTCATGCTTAATTTCTCTAAATCCTCTCGAGGTGTTGAAATTGTGTTATGATATGGGTTATAAACTTGTTTTCAAGTTGATAATTAAGTTTCATCCTAAATTAATCATACGAATTTATATATTTGTGCTTCCTTTTAAATGTAACAATGTGGTATTGTTAATAAGTAGTAATCCTAGGAAAGTTCTATAAATTATTAGGTACAAGTTTCATGTTAAAATATAAAAGTTCGTTTATGTTATAGCTAATAGGCAACCTTAAAATAAATTAATTACCCGTAAATGGCTCATCCGATGTTATTAAGAAACTAATAACTTTCGGTAAAATCGCGAGCACCGAGTTAATATGTAATTATTTTTCCTATTTATATTTCTTGATTGGACTATAATCAAATATTAAAGATAAAAAGGACATGCGTGAAATCACAACAAGTTAAAGAATAATGATTTGATTTAGACTTATTAACACATTTAAATTTATTTAGAAGACAACGCAGCTTGACTGTATGTTTCTTTATTCATTTGATCCGCCTCCATCTATTAACTCTTTGTCTATCCATTGTATTTCTAAGCGTTTGTAGTGGTGCCTTGGGCAAAATTGCAGCCTCTAATCCCAACGAATCGTGCACAGATTTTTCTTCTAAGCAGCTAAGCCTTATTTGACCACTCCAGGAGCAACTGTCCTCCAGTATATCACTGGCAGTCCTTCGTGAGTTTTTTCGAACACGAAGTTACTGTCACGGGTGAGGTTTTATTTCTGATTTGTTGTAGCCGGTTTGGCATTCGGCCTTGAGGAACTTGGATAGAAAGCCCACTGCTCCGTTACCAAACCTCGAACAACCTATATTCCATCATAATCTTGTTTTGCATCTCATATCATAACATGATTTTCTTACTCATCTTTAAATTATATTAAATCATTTATTATTTATCATATCGATTGATAATCATGGTAATTCTTCGATATTATAATCTCATCTACTGGTTCTTGAACTATGCAAAGAGCAACAAACTATGTTCGGGTCACGTAGCTCAAGGAGGCCGGAGCAACGGATATTATCCCGTTTACTAGCGTATTTGTTTATCTGTTATACTCATTGGGACGCATTTGGGAAGTTGGGCCCATGGATTGAGTCGAGTTACTGTCAGACAGTAAGGACTGTCGGTTTAAATTATCGGGACGTTACAAAATAATTATTAATCTGCTCGGTTTAAATTATCGGGACGTTACAAAATAATTATTAATCTCCAGGTATTTCTTGCTTATAAGCTAAAGCCAAGTCTAGATTAACAATCTAGGTTCTTGATTTATTAAAAAAGTAATATTACCAAACAATCATGGGAACCATCGTTTGTACGAAGATAGAATTGGATTATCATGACAAAATGCCAAGAAAAGGAAGACTTAATCAGTAAGTGACAAGTACTTTAATGTTTAATAGTTGAAAAAAGCACACCCCCTCCCCTTCACCTACATTTCAATATCTAATCTTATAAAAGTTGCACTTCACTTTCTTTATATTTGGTTTAAAACACGGTCGTCCAAACACTTCCTCGCTCATCATAAATCACATATTTTTTTCACATCCCATGTATCTTGTATGCGAACTCTATTTAAAAGACAAAATCATCAATCCGCGTCATTGGAGAGGGGGAGGGAAAAAACTTATGTGGACTTGGTCCACATTTCAAATATGCACCGTGTGGCTCAGAATTCACCATTCATTTCTCAAAAAAATAAAGTAAAACTAAACATTAAAATAATAAACCCAACTTAGTTAAATCTTGGTTAAGTTAGAGCTTTGAAAATAAAAGAAAAATGCTCAATTCATCATTCCTGCTACTGTCCATACACAAGAAAAAAAAAATTCCCTCCATTTGATTTGTGATGTGTAAATGTGTTATTTTGTTTATCTACAACAGCAGGTATTTGTTCCAATTTTTTTTTTTTTTTTTTTTGACTTCGTATCTCATTATTCCTCATGAAAACAAATACTAGAAACCCAGAACAAAACCTGTTGGTATTAGCATTTAGAGGTTATTGAAGTCTATGTTTTCTAACAATCGAAAAAAAAAGTCTCTGTTTTTTTGGAAAAATAAGTCTCTGTTTTTTGTGTTTACTCAAAAAAGATGTTACAAGTTCTTTTAGAACATAAATTTTGACTGATTTGTGATGTGTATATGTGTTATTTTGTTTATCATTCTAATATTTTTTTTTATAATCTCTGTTTCAGAAAATATTATCGGAGTTGGTTGAAACCCAGAAATGATTGGAGTTGACTCAATCATTTCTTCTTCTTGACGAGGTCCGTTTCACCCATAAAAACAAAAATTTGATGAGCTCTGTTTGGTTCTATTTCTCACATGGTGGAGGTTTTTTTTTTCCTTGGCCATGAACAGTAATGTTTTCCTTGTTCATGAATAGTAATAGACTAATAGCGGGAATGAAGAAATCTATTTGTTCCTTTTTTTTTAAAGACCCAACTTAACCAAGGTTTAACTGAGTTGGGTTAGTATTTTAAATTCTATTTTTACTTTTTTTTTACTAAAAGAATGAATGAAATATTTTAAGCCACACGGTGCATATTTGAAATATGGACTAAGTCCACATAAGTTTTTTCCGAGGGGGAGGGGGCATAATGCGAAATATATAATAAGTTATTTCACCCCAAACTCTTTTATATATCTTTTACCCCAAATATTTTGATATTCCCCATAAATTCAGGAAGAATGATATGGACGCAAGAAACATCAATGAAGACGTTCTACTCAACTGGAACAGTTAGAGATGAAAAGTTATTGTGTTCACTCCACGTATTTCATGTTCTCTCTCAATGGATTGAGATTACCAGCTTGGTGGTGGTGGTTGTTGCTGCGGGCTGCGGCTAAAACCTTAGCCCCTAAAATACAAGTATTTTAGTGACTCTCAAAGAAATTATTAAATAGAGCATTAAACCTTAATCTACCAGACCAATTTAATCTAGGACTTGGTTAGTAGTTATTAGTTATTACCACTGAATTCGGCAATAAGCATAAATATGGGGCCATATTTGAATTTCGGGAAACAACGTGGGGCAATTCCTATAATTTGCTCATTTTCCACAGTGAAATGAACTCATTTACCTCTCTCTCTCTCTTAGGGTTTGGATATCGCGAAGCTTCAGTGAACCATTTTCAGGTCTCTTTATGAATCTCTCTGTCTCTCTCTCCTATTTTTTTATTATTTGCGTAATTATCTACCTAATTGTACCTATTAATAGTTAATTCCAACCAATCAATCGCACAATTCAGACCCCGGATTCTGTGTTGAGATAATTTATAAGTGCGTAATGTATACTGTTATTTCTTCCGGAGCTATATGGATATGCTTGTAGATAATTACACTTTTGTGGTTGTAGTTTTTTTTTTTTTTTTTTTTTTATGGTGGGGGTGGGTGGGGCCGGGGGGGGGTGGGTTTAGAACTTATTATGTAATACATGAATACGTTACGTAGTTAGTATTGGATTGTGATCTGTGGTGTGGGAATGAGGTAGTTGGACTTGTAAGAAAACTCGTGTTGAGTTTCCATGAGTTGCGAAGCTGGCCGTAGGCGAAGTCAAATCATGTCGATTTTATATCAGACCTATCAATTTGACATAGATGTGGTGTTAATCTGTCATATGCATAAGACTGCTCTCCACTGTCTCGACCTGTATGAGTGTTACAACTCGTTATACTGGTGAAATTACAAACTTGTATGACATTTTGAGTCAGCCCTTGGTAATTTCGTGATTTCAGTATAAATGAAGTTCCGGTGACCCGTAGTCTCTTCAGACCTGTATTTGTAGGTGTGAAACTTGAGCCAACATGATTTCACTTGTAAAACTATCATATTCTTCACTTGTTTTAATAATTTTGTTTTCGGTGGTTTCGTGTCAGTTGCCTTACTTGTTTTCTAAATGATTTCAACTTCATATTCACACTGGTGGAAAACATGTTTCAACAAATTTGGTTGTGCGAGTTGTTTCTTTTCTTCTGCATTGAGTAGTTGCAGGAGAAAACAATACATTTGTTTGCTCATGTAAGTATTGGTCGTAACTCGGTCTGTATATGCAGAATTTTGGATATGGAAACCATGACTATGTCGTCTTCACAGCTCCCGGCCACCACTGACTCACTTGTTCAGGCTGCTGAAGCTAAAAGTCCATCAGAGGCAATCACTATCCTTTATCAAGTTCTTGAAAATCCTTCCTCGTCTTCTGAGGCCCTACGTATAAAAGAACAGGCTATTACCAATCTCTCAGATCTTCTTAGACAAGAAGCTAGAGCAGCTGAGCTTCAAAACCTCCTTACCAAGCTGCGTCCGTTCTTTTCTTTGATCCCAAAGGCTAAAACAGCCAAAATTGTTCGTGTCATTGTCGATGCGGTTGCTAAAATACCTGGTACATCTGATCTTCAGATCACCCTTTGCAAAGAAATAGTGCAATGGACACGTTCCGAAAAGCGTACATTTCTCCGTCAACGGATCGAGGCAAGGCTAGCAGCCCTCTTGATGGACAACAAGGAGTATTCTGAAGCACTGAATCTGCTTTCAGGTCTTATAAAGGAGGTTCGGAGATTAGACGACAAGCTCCTGCTTGTTGAAATCGACCTGCTTGAAAGCAAACTTCATTTTTCTTTGAGAAATCTGCCCAAAGCAAAGGCGGCACTTACCGCAGCAAGAACCGCTGCTAATGCTATCTACGTACCTCCAGCGCAGCAGGGCACTATAGATTTGCAGAGTGGGATTCTCCATGCAGAGGAAAAGGACTACAAGACTTCTTACAGCTATTTCTTTGAAGCATTTGAGGCTTTCAATGCCCTTGAAGTTCCCCAGGCCATATATAGCCTCAAGTATATGTTACTGTGCAAAGTTATGGTGAACCAGGCTGACGATGTTGCAGGAATCATATCATCTCCTAAGGTGGGATTACAATATCAAGGACCCGAACTCGATGCAATGAAAGCAGTTGCCGATGCTTATTCGAAACGCTCTCTCAAGCTTTTTGAGACCGCAATTCAGAATTATAAGACTCAACTTGATGAAGACCCCATCGTTCATCGGCATCTTTCTTCCCTCTATGATACTCTGCTGGAGCAGAATCTTTGCAGATTGATCGAGCCCTTTTCAAGAGTTGAGATCGCACATGTAGCGGAGTTGATTGAATTGCCAGCGCACCATGTGGAAAAGAAATTATCTCAGATGATTCTGGATAAGAAGTTTGCCGGTACATTAGACCAGGGAGCTGGATGCTTAATCATATTTGAGGATCCCAAGACTGATGCCATCTACCCTGCAACCTTGGAGACCATTTCAAATATGGAAAAAGTCGTGGACAGCCTTTACGTAAGGTCTGCAAAGATAATGGCATGAGTACCACTCTAACGGACAATATTTTCATTTAGTTCCAAGTCACGTGGAGGCATTTTAACTTTTATCTGTTTCTTTGTTATCAATCTAGGAGAACTGAATTTTCTTTGTTGTAGACCTCATTCATATTTATCTCGTGGGCTGCATACTAATTTGCTCTAAGTATATTGTTTTTCCCATTTTCGTGTTTGAATACTTGAATAGTACACTGAAAACTTCTCTTGTATGAGGTCTTGCCTGCTCATAATCCTGGTACTGCTTATTTGCACGTTCTTGTAAGTTGATGGAAAGACTGGTACATTGGGCGCGTGTGATGAATAACTGCCGTTTAAAGCAGAATGACATGACTAGGCATCGAGTGCCATCAACTCGGATTTTCTTGTTTGATGCCAATGTATTTGCAAATATTTCCTGGAAATAATATGAATGCTTTACTGAGAATTTTGTTGCAGTTGTTTTTATCTCAGTAGATTGCTTCGTGGGGCTGGATATAGAATTAGAATACACAGTCACTTGTTCTTTTTTGTTGCCAGTGTACTTTAAATACTTATTAGAAATAATTCAAAACCTTATGGGGAAATCGATTTAATATTGTGACCTGAATGTATTGGTCACTACGTGGGGGCAATCTCATTCATAAACTCGTTGTTTGGCTCAACTTTTTGACTCATTTAAGACACCCTGAAACCCGTGTTCTTAGGTAATTTAAATGGGGTTTCTGTTTCTTATCTGTAGTGCTTTTCTAGATACTTTTAGGTGCTTTAGCTGAAAAATGTGACTTTTAAATGTAGTGTGTTCTCTTACAGTTAGGTGTAGTGTACTCTGTACTTTCAGGAATTTAGGTGTACCGTTTAAGTAATTCAAAGGTGTGGTGGGTTGGTAGCTTGGGTAACGAATTAGTTAATTAGTTATTATCAAATAATTTATTAATAGTAAGTTACAAATCTCAATAAACATTGATTCATGCGCTTACAAAATTATATCAACCAAAATCGATTAGTTTTCGTGTAAAATAGGTTTATCAATTTCTTTCCGTAATGGGCCTACACAGTCAAGTCCGAAGGGCAATTATCTCCAATTATACTTGTATACATGTCACAATCCCAGCAACTATACAACACATGCAATTGCAACCATTAGAAACCAACATTTATAGTAATAACTAATAACCCTTTATAAACTCGTTCCAGTTGTTCACTTTAATCAAATTGGCCGCAACATTATACCGAACAATTAATGACTTACAGCAGATAAGAACTAACAAGTTCACATCCACTACATTTATAAACATCTACATATCCATGATGACATGAAATCATACGCGGATTTGAAAACACTATCACCTAGTCTCATTCAATTTCTGTCATAATGTATCAAAAATTGGCATTGCCACTTCTCTTCATCATAGTTTTTTCCTTAAATTCGTCATGGTCAACCTCCTCCTCCATAGAATTGGTCGTCGAAGTCTGCAGATACCACAAACTACACCTTTTGTTGCGGCGTCTTTCACTTTGATTTAAGCGCTCTATAGGTCGATGAATTTGGTTTTCACTATATAACATTTTCGATAACTTATCGAAACGCATTAGACACCAAAACTTACATCTAATTAACATTGAAGACCCTTAATGGATCACCAAAGAATTTCAAGTTCGTGCTCGTTTGGAGTCATGCAAAGAGTCTCACGCTGCGAAAATTAGGTCATTGGTGGAAACGAACTGTGATTTAGACTCTGAATCGTTCTACGGATTGGTTGATTGGCACATGATATTGATTGCCATGTGTGAACATGTAAAGAAGATATGATGATAGGTCGATCACTCTTGTCTAAGGGGAATGCGGATTTGATTAAGCTTGCTAATTTTTGTCTTATTGTTTCTAAGTTGTATCATTATTCTTGACAATAAAAATGTTGATTTTCGTGGTGCAGACAAGTTTGTTAAGTGAATTGAAAGATTTTCAGAAAACTATCACGTGGTACTCTTGTATTTTTCTTTTTTCATAATAAAACGCACAAAAACGATCTTTGCCATATAAAAAAAGGAATTTCGCATTTGATGTGCTTTATGTTACGCACTTTTCAAACAAGGTCCTCTATGTTGACGTTTAGCAGAAAACGCCTATATATGTTGGCATAATTTTCATTTCTCGTCCTTCTCCGCTGGAATTTGGTGGAGAATGACGAAAAATAAAAATTATGCCAACATATAGAACGTTTAATGAGAAATTAAGTCCACCGGACTCCGGCGGAGAAGGACGAAAAATAAAAATTTATGCCTACATATAGGACGTCCAGTGATAGATTTTCACTAAGTCCACCGGATTGCGGCGGAGAAGTACAAAAAATGAGAATCATGCTAACATATAGAACGTTTCCTACTAAATGTCAAAATAGAAGACCCTCTTTGAAAAATAGTTAACAAAAAGGGCGTCAAATGCAAAATTTCATATAAAAATAGATGAAAACAAAGACATAATATAAACAATTTAAATGGAGTTGAAAATGTAGTTGTTTTTGTGTAATTTAAATTATAAGGTTGAATTTGAAAATTAACTATTTAGTGTTATAGTGTAGCTTAAAGTCTTAAACTATAAGGTCGGTTATCAAAAGTTTGGTGTACCAATGTGTTCAACGCCACTTTCTTTGTATATTCACAAAAAAAAAAATAAAAAAATTGGAATTTCATAAGCTTCGTGTAGGACCTATTGTATATGATGAAGGCTTTCTATAGTATTGTAATTTTGATACAATAACTCAATATTGCATGTATGCCTTTTTATTAATTGAGGGACCTTAATCTGTTTTGCTCGATTATGTTAAATCGGATTGTGATCATGAGGAAGATCAGATAGTACTTTATCATCCCAATGTTAACGAATTAGTTCTGATTATTAGTATCTCAAATTTAAAAGGAGAAATTCATACAATAACGAGCAATATTGGGAAATTGGGATAAAAACAAGACAATTTAGTGGATCAATGAAATCAGCAATATCAACAACTCCTCACTCATCAAAAAAAAAAAAAAAAAACAACTCCTCACAAAATCTAGTTGATCTTTTATTTCTTTATATTCCACTATCATGGTGGAAATTCATCTTGTTAGGGCCGATTTCCAATGGGCCTTTTTTGGTCAAATTGATCTTGTTTTAAAAATCAAATTTGTTGTGTCAGTCTCGTTAAGAGAGAAGTTATCTTAAAGATGGTAGTTATCTTTGATGATTCCATCATATCTTATATGATTGACATTCCTTATACACAAGTTATTTAATCTAATATTCTGCCATACGTATCCGGGCTTAAATTGTGGTATATACATATGATATATTCGAAGATTGCCTTGCAGATAACTGAATAAGAAAAGAAGATATGCAGGATCGCACAACGAGTTACAACAACAATCTGCAGAAGATTCTCCAGTGCCAATATAAGAAGATGACTCGAGACCTAATGAACACAAGCTTTGAACGATAATTTGTTGACATTCGTCATGTATCGAGTCAAAGTGTTTTACTGAGAGAACTTCTTGTCAAATGAACTTTGAGCTATCTTGAAGTTCTCAGACTCAAAAGGAGTATACCAAATACAGTTAATGCTTAGGTGTTGCAAGAGTAAAGTAGAGGGAGTCTAGTTTCCCTTCGGAGTAAATACTAAGATTGTAATTCTTAAGTAGGTATATCATGCTTAGTCATATTCTTGGTGCATACCCCATGGAGTAAGACCATTTGGACTGAACCACGTTAAAATCTCGTGTTCTCTCCTACTTTCGTTTAACTGTTACGCCTATGCATAATTGCAACAATAAAACTATTTTTAAAGATTAAAGAACTAAAATTCTTATTGCTTTCGTACATAGTTATAACTGTTCCGACTTATAACTGTAAACATTTTACAAGTAATGTAGATCCAAGATCTTTCACATCTCTTTGCTTGTACATATGCGTAGTGTTTTAAAAGGCGGAGGCGGAGGGCAGGGCATTTTATGTTCCTAAAGGCGAGGGCGTAAGCCCCATAAATTTTAAAATTTAAATTTAAAATCATATATCTAATGATAATAACTAATAAAACAATATATTGTCACTCAAAACTTCTACAATAACATCAAATATTCCATTAATCTTTGATATATGAATTTTTATGCTTGACTAAAGAGCATCCAACAAGAAGAAACAAGTGCGTGTTTTCATTTGCTACAAAACTACTGCTTATTCTAACTAGCCTCTAAAAAGTTAACACTAGCTCAAGAGTTTCCAAAACTTACTTAACATGAGAAAATTAAGTTCAATATTAATTTTTAATCCTTTCAAAAGTCTCCTCGTTTAGATCATCAAGCTCATTATCATTGACGGCGTCTAATCCATATCTACTTCATTGTCTGCATCACTCCAACTAAAACATCATTGAGGGCATCATTTCAATATCCTCTTCATTGAAATGATGTTTTGGCGTTAACAAGATTCTCCCTTTTCTCATCAAGTTCTCAAGGCGTATTCCTTCGAGGGCGTAAAAAATGCGCCTTTAGTGCCCTGAGCGTAAGCCCTGCGAAGTTTATGCCCCAAAGGTAAGCCTTGGAGCGTTATTAGCTAGTGTATTTAGCCGTGAGGCGCGTTTTTCAAAACACTGCATATGCTGTAATACGAAATAGTTGGGATCTGTATTATGTTGGATATCTATGTATTCGTGTTAATTTGTGTAGTTATTTTATTTAGTTTATCAATCATGTTATTAATGCTTTTGCACTATTAGCTTGAAGGATTTGATTATGTATGTTAAAAATACCATGAACTAATGAATAATAAATGTTATTAGAATAAAGACTCGAGATCAATTTCTACATTGAAGAATCACAAGAATGCTTTAGAACAAAAAGAATCCACAAAACAAAGACTAACAACTCTGCTATACTAAAACCATTGTAGATGCCCAAAACATGTGGTTCATACTTGGATCATTGAGACGTCTTAAAATTATTGATACCTCTATGTTAAGATAATATATGAATCCAACATTAATTACACAACTGAAAGAAAGCCACTAATAAAGGTTCTATTATTACACTTTAACAATTAAATTAATCAAATTTATAATCCTTACCACAACATTAACTAATTATAAATCTAGACCTAATCGACCACCTAATCACATTTCTTTTCAATTATATTCAAAGTTACATTCATACTTCAAACATCTCTAGCATAAAATTATGATCTAATAACGGGAATTTTGACTTGTTAGTCCTCTATAGTAACCACCTTTCAAAATTAGTCCTCTATAGTACCTTGGGCCCTTTTTAGTCCTCTAAAGTAACCGAAGTTTCATTTTTGGTCCTCCGGTGACGGAATATTCCATTATTCCCCGGAATTATGCATGTGCCATGCACATGACTTTAGATCTAAGTTTTGTTTTTGCGTTTTTCGCCCCAAAACTTTATACAACTACACTCACACCCTAATATTTTTTAAATAACGCATATTTGATTAAAAATATAAATAATCTTATTTTATTTTGTGTTAGTAATAAAAATTGATTATAAATTTTATTTTAATTAGGTAAAAAAATTTATATTATTCAAAACCCATCTTTATTTAGTGTTATATATATATATATATATATTATCCAACCCCCACCCCCACCCACCACCCACCACCCCTGCACCATCACCACCTCCAACCAGCCCCTGCACCACAACCACCTCCAACCCGCCCCTGCACCACCACCCACCTCCATCAACCCCGCCTCCCCCACCCGCCCCAACACCCACCCCGCCTCCTACACCCGCCCCTGCACGGCTGCAGCAACCCCGCCTCCCCCCACCTGCCCTACCACCAACCCCGCCTGCCCCCCGCCCCTGCACAACCCCGCCTCCCCCCACCCACCCCTGCAGCAACCCCGCCTCCCCCGCCCCTGCACAACCCCGCCTGCCCCCACCCACCCCTGCAGCAACCCCGCCTCCCCACACCCACCCCGCCTCCCCCCCGCCCCTGCACAAGCCCGTCTCCCCCCACCCACCCCTGCAGCAACCCCCCCCCCCCCCCACCCACCTCGCCTCCCCACCCACTCCTGCACCCCGCCTCCCCCCACCCATATCATATATTTTTTTTAGCTTTAAAAGAAATATACTATAAAACATAAGTTAAATTAGTATAAAAATATTTACAAATTTAAATAAATATTTACAATAAAAATATAAAACATAAGTTAAATTAGTATAATCAACAAATTTTAAAGACAAAAATTGTAAATCTCCCAACCATTTTTAAAATATCAAAATTATTTAAATTGTAAATATAATTATTTCAATATTTGGGGTCTAAGTGTAATTACATAAAAATATTTTGGAGGAAAAATTGAAAATATCCCCAAATTATCGCCGGAGGACCAAAATTGAAATTTTGGTTACTTTAGAGGACCAAAAACGGCCCGAGGCACTATAGAGGACTAAATTTGAAAGGTGGTTACTATAGAGGACCAAAAAGTCAAAAATCCCTCTAATAACTCTTTAGCGTCAACTTGCGTAAAATTTACAATTCTATCTATACCACTACAAGATTTCGGGGCTTTTCCCGACCGCAATCTCCCGACCGCCATTTGGTCGTGAGCATTCCCGACCGCGCAATAGTCGATACAAACATTCCCGACTGCAGCGTGGTTACGAAACGTTCCAGGACTATTCTCGACCGCGCTGTAGTCAGGAAAACATCTCCCGACTGCAGGGCGGTCGGGAGTGTATTGGGCCGGATATTATCAGCCCGAATTTTTGGCCCGGCTGGGCCGCGCAGCTGGGCCTTAGGGTCCCGACCGCACGGCAGTCGGGAGGAAGACAGACGATTTAGTCGTCTTCCTCCCCCTTTCTCTCCATTTTCGCCTCTCTCACCACAAAAACCCTAACCGACTTCCACCGCTGATGCGCCGCCCCTCTCTCGACCGCAGTTCGGTCGACGCCTTCCTCTCTCCCTAATCTCGACCGCGTTCCAGTCGTCTCTCCACCTCCAGCGCCGCCTCTCCACCTCCACTCTCTCTCTCTCCGCCACCACCGCGCTCCGCCTCTCCACCTCCAATCTCTCTCTCTCTCCGCCACCACCGCGCACCGCCCCTCTATCTCTCTCCGCGTCTCCACCACCGCGCACCGCCCCTCTCCTCCGCCTCTCCACCGCCCCTCTCCACCACCGCGCACCGCCCCTCTCCACCGCCCCTCTCATCTGCAACCACCCCTGCCTGTCCACCGCCTGTCCACCGCCGCGCCGCCACCTTTCCCGCCTCTCCACCATCGCGTCACTTTCTCGATCCGGTAAAATTTAATTAATTAGTTATGTTTAAAAGTTAATTAATTATGTTTAAAATTTAATTACTTATGTTTAGAATTTAATTAATTATGTTTAAAATGTTTTTATATATACTTATGTTTAAAATTTAATTATTAATTAGATACCCGCGCCTTCTCCCGACCGAACGCCACTTTTCTACACCGAAATTTATTTGGCGACCCCGATCCGGTAAGTTTTCGACTAATCTTGTATTTTTTTATTTGTTTAATGTTAATTTGTTTATTGTTTAATGTTTAATTTATAATGTTTAATTTTTAATGTTTAATGTTTTATTTGTTTAATTTTTAATGTTTAATTGTTAAATATCGTTAAATTTTTTAGGATTTTAGTAGAAATTGTTTTAAGAATATTGTTAGACTTAATATTAGTGGATTTAATTAATATTAGGAAAATAATAGTGCTTTTAGGAAATATTAGGAAAATATTAGTGCTTTTAGGAAATATTAGAAAAATATTAGTGCTTTTAGGAAATATTAGGAAAATATTAGTGCTTTTAGGAAATATTAGGAAAATATTAGTGCTTTTATGAAAACTGTTTAATGTTTAATTTATAATGTTTAATTTTTAATGTTTAATGTTTTATTTGTTTAATTTTTAATGTTTAATTGTTAGATATCGTTAAATTTTTTAGGATTTTAGTAGAAATTGTTTTAAGAATATTGTTAGACTTAATATTAGTGGATTTAATTAATATTAGGAAAATAATAGTGCTTTTAGGAAATATTAGGAAAATATTAGTGCTTTTAGGAAATATTAGAAAAATATTAGTGCTTTTAGGAAATATTAGGAAAATATTAGTGCTTTTAGGAAATATTAGGAAAATATTAGTGCTTTTATGAAAACTGTTTAATGCCTTTAGGAAAAAACTATATAACTTAGTGTTTGATTACAATTAGCGTTTTCTTTTATTTAGATGTCTTCCTGTGATCGTGACGAGCCCTTCCGTCGTAGTAGTACTTTTGGTACTGTATCTGGTCCTTCACCGCGTCTTCCTTCCGTTGCTCGGTCGACTGCTCCTCCCGTTGCTCCGTCGACTGCTCCTCCTACTGACGTCGGGACTACTGCCCCACCACCGAGGATACCTATTCGTCTCGCCTTACGTGATCAGGCTGCACCATCTGATACGGACGATTCCCGTGATTCCCTCGTCGCCGAGACTCCACCAGGTTTACTTGATGATCACGTAGCTGCGACGCCCTCGACATCTGGTGGATCGAGGCCTACGGCACCTGTGGGGCCCACTACTTCTTCCCGACCAGACGGGGCCCAGGCAGGATCATCTTCGACACAGCGCCGACCCGGACGAGGCCCAGCGAGAGCTCCAGAGGTTCCACAGGATCGCACCAGGCGTCCGACGATCCGTTTGACGCCTTTGGGCGAATTTGAGGATAGCAACGCGGTGGCCAAATCCATTACCACGAGTATTCGAGAGCATATGAGGGTCGTTTGTCACCGATTTGACAAGGTTCCTGCAGCCACAAAAGGGAAGTGGTGGGCTAGTTTTCGGGTAAGACTTTAAAAGTTTACAATATATATATATATATACATATTCATCAATTTTATATATCGAAAAACTAATAATAAACTTTAATTAAATGCAGGATAAGTATATTATTGATCCCACTATATTCAATGAAGTTCATAAAGTGTTCCTAAAAAAGGCCCAAAAGTG
The DNA here is from genome assembly GCA_948329865.1 of Linaria vulgaris. Taxonomy (NCBI): domain Eukaryota; kingdom Viridiplantae; phylum Streptophyta; class Magnoliopsida; order Lamiales; family Plantaginaceae; genus Linaria; species Linaria vulgaris. The sequence goes on from OX415252.1 coordinate 81,647,758, forward strand.
TTACAAGGAAGTTAACCACGCTGCGAAGCATTACTATTATGAGAGGCTCAATGATCCGAGGTGGGCGAACTGTCCGAAGAATGAATGGATGAGCGACGCGTTAGAGAAGATGTACATAGAGCATTGGGAGTCGGAGAAGCATCAGAAGAGGGCCGTCACTGGAAAGAAGAACAGGCGAGGAGGAGAGGAGCCAGTCCCAGGAAAGAAAGCAAAAGGGACGCATGCTACTGGAAAAACGGGCTACACGAAGATTTCTCAAAAGATGGTATGTCTTATTAAAACTTATTATACGAATATAATACTTATTGTCTTAAATTTAAATTCTTACATTATATCAATATGCAGGCTGCTGCTAGAGGTCCCGGTGCCCCTAAGCCTCGACACGATGAGATATATCGTTATCAGCACACACATGAGGTCGAGGTGCCAGAGGGAGCTCCACGTCGCCGAGAGTGGATTCATTCCGACTACAAGGCTATATATGTAAGTATTTTACTTGTAAAGCATTCTAATAACATACGTGATGAAATTAATGATGTACTAACTCATTTTTGTCTTATTGAACAGGATGACTACATAGCCCGTATGACAAGGAGGTACGAGGCGGACCGTTCACAGTGGGTCCATTTGGACAATGAGTTGTGGCAGCTTGCGAGTGGAGGGTTGAAGAAGGGGCTAGCTGCTGGTTTTCCACAGGATGTACCTCACAATGTGTTTGGGTTCGACACGCAGAACCCCAATGCCGAGCAGGATGAGTACATTCGCGTATTGCAGACAGATAGCCAGCAGCAGAGGGAGACTATGGCGAAGAAATTTGACGAGCTTGTTGGTCACATCGGATACTTGTCCGATCACATCACACAGACTACAGGTTGTGCCCCTTCTCGACCCACACCTAGCTTTACGGGTTCCGATGCAGCGAACCCTACTCAGGATCCATTTGCCCACGGAGTGGAGAATGTTCCATTGTACGACCCTTCTCTAGACGATGGAGCCGAGCTTGGGCTTGATGGTGATGTTGGACCCGCTACCATGGATACCTTCGGTTTTTACGATTGTGACTATGTTTGACTTGTATTATGTTTTGACTTGTATTATGTTTTGACTTCTATTATGTTTTGGCTTGTATTATGTTTTGTATTTCTACTATCTTGGGGATGTTTGTGATGTATGTCTTGTATTATATTTGATTGTGACGATGATGGTTATATTTTGACTTGTATTAATTTTGTTAAATTTTTAATATTCATCTCGAAACACAAACACATTAAGTAAGACAATATTTCAATAAAAAAATTAGACAATATTTCAATAAAAAAAGTAGACAATATTTCAATGAAAAAAGTAGACAATATTTCAATAAAAAAGAACACATTTGGAAAAAAAGTAGACAATATTTCAATAAAAAAAGTAGACAATATTTCAATAAAAAAGAACACATTTCAATAAAAAATTTTAATATTCGGAAAATTAATCTTCCTCAGAATCATAGTCACTCATCATCTCTCCCTCTTCCTTTTCCTCGTTGTCCTCCTCCTCCTCGTCTTCGTCAACCTCCACAATCGGTTCATCGGGCTCTTCTACTGCATATTCATCAACCATCTCAAACTCGTCATTGGCCAACTGGATATTCATATCAAATGAGGTAAGGTCCACGAATAAGTTAACCACTTCTGATACATTTTCTTGTAGAACTTGGTTCGGCATCCCTGATTCGACATCGTTTGCTCCCGCAACTGATGACATATCGATTATGTGTCTGGCAGGAATAGTTGTTACGGCCAACCATCCTTCTTGTCCTGGACGCCCCGTCGTCAAGTTTGGATATGGCACATAGTACGCCTGTTGTGCTTGGTTAGCAAATACAAACGGTTCGTCTCTCCAACTTGTACGCTTGGGGTCGATGTCAACCAACTTGTACGTTGCATGTTCCACTGTACCTGCATTAATATCATACCAAACACACTTGAACATGACAATGTATAGGGGTCTCTCGTGGCTACAATATACAACCTGTAAAACTTCTTTTAACGTTCCATAGCAGTTTGTAGCATCAGAACCACCCATGGCGCCCTTCACACAAACACCACTGCAATCACTATGTTTGGGCCCCAATATCGAGTCGACGTGAAATCTGAACCCATTCACAATGTATCCCTCGGAGGTTATTGCCTTAGTATTCGGACCATCAAGTAGAGGATTTATTCGTACGTCAGTCTCGTATTTACCACTGCCATATGTCCGTTTGAACCATGCTACGTACTCACGGTTCCTCTTTGCTTGTTTCTCCCTTTGACTAAGACCACTGCACTCTTCCATTTCAAACAATCTACACATAAACATTTACATTAGTCAGTTATTCTAAAAGTAATTCAGTATATCGTTATTAAGAATAATTAGAGAGCACTTACTCGACCCAATCGTCAAGCTCTGGACAATTTAGAAGCACATAGAGCTCTATTTGCTTCATTTCCTTGGTAGTCAAGGGCCTATCGTCAATTTTTCCTAGCGTACCGCCTCTCTTCCGAAATATTGAAAGCTCATTATCCCACTCCGTGCTCTCTAGTGTCTCGTTCCTGTTGAGTTTCTTAAATGTAGTCTTAGCCGAGACATCCAGATATTGAGCACACAAATTTGACAACTCCAAAAGTAGGTACTGGTTGGCTATACATCCTTCCACCCTCGCCTTGTTAAGTACAAAACCCTTCATGACGAACATTTGCCTATATCAATTAAATCAAAGAAAGATGAGAGAAAACAACAAATATTTTTAAATATAATAATTTTAAAAATATGAAATTGTACCTCTCGAACGGATACATCCATCTATAATGGACTGGACCCCCAACTCTAGCCTCGTACGCGAGGTGTATGGCTAAATGCTCCATGGAGTCAAAAAATGAAGGAGGGAATATCATTTCCATCTTGCACATAGTAACAATAAACGAGTCCTCCAAAATCTTCATATCCTGAGCCGACACCTCTGAGGCGCAAATCGCCTTGAAGAAAAGGCTAACCTCAACTAAAGTACCCCAAATCTCGGTGTCCAAGAAGTCTCGAAAAGCAATCGGGATCAATCTCTGCATGAAGACGTGACAATCATGACTCTTCATTCCAATCAGTTTTCCTTGTTGTTTTTGCACACATCTTCCCAGATCAGAGGCATATCCATCAGGAAATTTGAGTTTGGTCAACCAATCAAGTACCATGTTCTTTTGTTCCCTCGTGAGACAGTATTTTGCCACTGGCTTTGCATACTCACCACCTCTTCTTCCACCGGGTTGCAAAAACAATGCTTTACGTGTTGTGTAAAGCCTAAGATCGTGCCTCGACTTAATGTTGTCCTTCGACTTAGCACTGTCCAACACCGTGTTGATGATGTTCTCAAAAAAGTTCTTCTCACAATGCATGACATCTAGATTGTGGCGAATCAAGTTCGAGGACCAATATGGTAGTTCCCAAAATATGCTTCGTCGACACCAATTATGAGTTGTGTTAAAACCCGGGAGCTTAGGGGGATTTAACCCAAACCTAACCGATCGTAGCCTATCCACAATTGCCTTCATCTCCTCCCCTGTTTTCCTTCGAATAGGCGGCTCATGCACCTCCTTCTTCTTGGTGAAATCCTTCTTGTTGTACCTAAACTTATGACCAGGTGGTAGAAATCGACGATGACAATCAAACCACGAAGGTTTTCCACCGTTATCAAGTGTGAAAGAATCTATATCACCCATGCAATAAGGACATGCTAGTTTCCCGTGAGTGCTCCACTGTGACAACATTCCATAAGCCGGAAAATCGCTAATAGTCCACATAAGGGTCGCTCTCATCTGGAAGTTTTCCTTTCGTGAGCTGTCATATGTCCATAAACCATCACTCCACAATTGTTTCAACTCATCAATCAACGGCCTCAACAACAAATCCAAGTTCTTTCCAGGACTCTTCGGGCCAGGTATAATAAGGCTCAAAAAAAGGAACTCTGGTCGCATGCATAAATCCGGCGGGAGGTTATAAGGGGTCACAAACACGGGCCAACAAGAATATTGTCTCCCAGATTGCCCAAACGGTGAGAACCCATCTGTACAGAGCCCAAGTCGGACATTTCTGGGCTCCGCGGCAAAGTCCGGATAAGTGCGATCAAAATGTCGCCACGCCTCGCCTGCAGCGGGGTGTATCATTCTATCAGGTGACGCGCGACACTTCAAATGCCAAGTCATATGTCGGGAAGTACCGATGGTATAAAACAATCTCTGTAACCGAGGGCCTAGGGGGAAATACCACAACTTTTTCCTTCCAACCCTCGACTTTCTACCGGCCTCGTACCTATCTGTCTTGCATATCGGACACGATGTGAGATCCGGGTTGGCATTTTCACCGTAGTACAAGAAACACAGATTCCAACATACGTCGATCTTTTCGTACCCTAAACCCAAACCCGCGAGCATCTTATTCATGCCTGGAATCGTGCTCGGTAGCATTTCCTCAATCTCTGGGTCCATGCAATCCTTGGACAACGCTAAGTACTTTTCGCTCTCGACATTTGAGGATTTATGACCCGTCTTAACTGTCAACCACTCGGCAAACCACTGGAGCACAGTCTTAGGCTTCTTCTGGTGCATTTTATGGTCGCCCAACTTCATCAATTTGTAGAACTCCTTTGCATCGCGACTCGGATCTTCGTTGTGCACCTCTCCCTCAACAAATCGACCCCCATATGCATCCACAACCATATCCCTAAACAAAGTATCGGCATGAACAGGACTATCAACGTGAAAATTAGGGGTCGGTGATTCTGGTACATACGATGTGGATGCCTCGTTCGCCTCCTCTCCATGCAAGTCCCATATCCAATATTGATTCACAAACCCCGACTTATGAAGATGATCTTGTACTACGTTTCGTTCCCAATATTTTAAATTTGTGCATTTCTTGCACGGGCACCTAATACGTTTTCCATCTACGTAATCTGTTTGTGCTAATGCAAACTTTATGAATTCACGAACCCCAATCACGTAATGTTCATTCAAATAACCGGTATTACTATTTATCCTATCGTACATCCAAGATCTATCGGGACGATAATCCATTTATAATCTACGGAAATTAAAAAGAATTTGTTACACTTCTAAGAATTTAGCTTGATCTTATAAAATTAAATAGCGTAGGAAAAAAATGCTTACTTGTTGTAGCGTAGAAAAATACTTAGATCAAGTATTTGTTGCACACACATACGCCCCTCGTTGCATTTAATTACCGCAATATCTAAAACAAATCAATAAAAACATTAGTTTCTAAATAAACATGAGCTTAATGGTTATAAAATAGGAAAATTGGGATATAACAAGGGAAAATCGTGCATACCTTAAAAAATGATGAATGTTGGAATGATTTCTAAAGGGAATAGGAGAGGGTATTTATAGGAGATTCGCAGAGTATTCCCGACCGCACGGTGGTCGGAAAAACCAACGGTAATAAAGAGTCCCGACCGCAAGGCGTTCGGGAAACTTTGTTACCGTTACTAGCCGTTACATCTCCCGACCGCCGGGCGGTCGGGAAACTTTGTTACCGTTACATCTCCCGACCGCCCTGCGGTCGGGAAACTTTGTAGCCGCGGTCGGGAAAATAACTTACCGACCAAATTGCGGTCGGGAATGTTAGGGTATAGGGTTTAGGGTTTAGGGTTTAGGGTTTACCGCTATTCAGTAACGATTAATATTCATATTTTCTCAATTATTATTTGATTAGTATTCATCTAGTGTTTTAAACATTGGTGAAATTTTATAAGTGCAATAAAAATATTATATTTTGTTATCCAAAGAATCATGAATCGATTGATCTTGTCATATATATTTACGTAACACTAATAATTCAGTAACGTAACTAATCATCATCTCATAATTTAGTTATATATATATGTGTATACCTCTAATTAACAAATGTGTTCAATAACACAAGTGGCTTATCTTTACTTATCACTAACGATTACAACAATTGTTGATTCCTATATATAGGTAGATAGATATATAGATAGATAGAAATATATAGATAGATAGATATACACACGACTAATTAATATATATAGATATATATACATAGATATACACGTAAAACTCAAAGTTACCCCGACATAATATTATTTAACAAATAATTATTAATTTTTTAACTCAAATAAACATTAAACTAGTATTATTATAGCTCAATAATAATTTTTAAAAAATAAAAAATTTATCATTCCCGACCGGCGTTCGGTCGGGAGTAATATTCATATGATTCTCGACCACCCTGCGGTCGGGAATAATATTCATCGGTGTGTTTCTGGGCAAAATAATTGTCCCGACCGCAGGCCGGTCGGAACCGTTAAAAGTTTTGGCGGGGCCGCCAAAAATTTAAATTTTTCAACAAAACAAAATCCAATCTCATCCGTTCATTAACCAAAACAATCCAACGACTCAAACCATGATCCGCGCCACTCACATCCCACCAATCAAAACCAATCCCACAAACCTTATAAATAAACCATACCCCATTGCCATCACTCCACACAATTTTTTCACTAAACACTTTTTCATTTATTTGTTGAAACACCTATCTTTCTTTTTCTCCAAACACTTTTTATCTTTTATTTCTTCAAACACTTTTCTTTCTTTTTCTTCAAACACTTTTTTCTTTCTTTTCCTTCAAACACCTTTCTTTCTTTTTCTTCAAACACTTTTCTTTCCTTTCTTTCTTTTTCTTCATAAACTTTTATTTCATTTATTAAAACACTTTTATTTCATTTTCTTCAAACACTTTTATTTCATTTCTTCAAACACTTTTATTTCATTTTTCTTTCAAACACTTTTATTTCATTTTTCTTTCAAACAATTTTATTCTATTTTTCTTTGAAACAATATATATAATAAAGAAACATTAAATTATATTGAGCATATAGATTGGGCTACATATAAAATATAATATTCCGGTAATTTTTACCGGAATATTATTTTTTTTATTTCTATGAATATTACTCCCGACCGCACACCGGTCGGGAGAGTATGAATATTACTCCCGACCGCACACCGGTCGAGAAAGTATGAATATTACTCCCGACCGCACACCGGTCGGGAGAGTATGAATATTACTCCCGACCGCACACCGGTCGAGAAAGTATGAATATTACTTCCGACCACAAAGTGGTCGGGAATCTTTGAATATTATTTTTGACCAATCGGCGGTCGAGATTTCTTGTAGTTCCCGACCACGTGTTGGCCGGGAAATGCAAATTATTTAAAATATATACGGGATGGTTTCTCGACCAAATTGCAGTCGGGAATATTACTCCCGACCGCCATGTGGTCGGACGCTGGCCCGTAGCCCGGTTTTGCAACCGGGCTACAACCCGACCAGATTCTGGTCGGGAATAATCTCCCGACCGCGTGGCGGACGGGTATTATCCCGACCAACCTGCGGTCGGGAATTGTTTCTCGACCAAATTGCGGTCGGGAATGTTATGACCAGGCTCCGGTCGATATTTTGTGGTCGGGAAAAGTATTGCCGACCGATTGCGGTCGGGAATGTATTTCCGACCAGACTTTATCCGACCGCAGCTTCGCGACCGCCCTGCGGTCGGGAATGGGCTTTTCCCGACCGCAGGAGGGCTTTTCCCGACCCGAGCTGCGGTCGGGAAAAGCCCCGTTTTCTTGTAGTGTACCCACAAAAGAAAAACCAACAATACAACCATACTGAAAACTAATGGTATGCATTATTATTTTTGTTCTCTTCTCATGGTATGCATTATTATTATTATTGTTATTGTTATTATTATTAATAATAAATTTTTTAATTGTGGTTTTACAAAAAAATTTATTTCCAACATGTTTAAGGATCATTGGGTGTTTTTTAATACTTCAATTGTTACTAGATTGCTAATGGTATTGTCACAAACTAACATTATCCTTTTGCTTGATGAATCTTTTTGGACTAATAATATAAACTAAATAAGAAAAACAAAGGGTCATAACTGGACATCCAATTTTGTTTTCAGAGATAGTAACAATAAAAACAGCTTGTGATTTATATAAATATCACTAATCAATGGGTAGACTTTATTTTTTGTATGTTAAAATATTCAAAAATCACTCTTTTCCCCTTTAAATTCTTGCAGCGCCAGAAAAAAGTTCATTACCTTTTAAAATGTTGACAAAATATACCCATTAGGCTCCCAAATGGGATTAAGAAGATTTAAAGTATATTTTATCATTTTTGTGGCATTCACATATACCGCCCCCTAGAAAAAATCGAGTCTGGGTTTTTCTTTTTAAATTTGCAAATCAATTTTATATTACAAGAAACAATAAATATTTTAAAAATAACATTTACGTGATAGTTCAAAAAAAGAAGAAGACATAAGCCATTTGTTAAAAGTAACAAAAAAAACTGCACAAATTGCTTGTATGTTTGCATAATTGTAAATTTCCGTTGATAAAAAAATCCTCAATAATAAAAGAAATAGTAATAATTTTTAAAACAACAAAAAATGGTAATATAAAATAATATTATAGTACGTTATTCTCCTTACTTTATAGTAACCACGTTTCAAAATTAGTCATTTATAGTACCTCGGGCCGTTTTTGGTTCTCTAAAGTAACCACCATTTCATTTTTGGTTCTCTATATAGTGTCCTGCTTGGTCCTTTTTGCTGTGAAATTACGAAGTTACCCTTATTTTTTTGGCATTTGACTTGCACATGATTTCTAATTTCAAATTTTTCTTTAATTTTGGTACAAATCTTTGAGTTATTATACTTACACCCCCACAATTTTATAATAACTATTTTTTTGATAGTTATGTAATAATCATATTTAACATATTAAAAAGATAAGCCTAAATATTTATAATTGTGACATGCTTTTTAGTTATACAAAATGTGTACATTAACAACTTAATAATTTTCTATAATTTGTTTTTTTTTATATAATTTTATCTAAGTTTTTTAAAAACCCTATAATTAATATTAAACAAACAAATTTGAAATTATAAATATTAATATTTTTCTCAATTCAAAATATCATTCATGTTTATCTATGTAAGTTGTGAAATTTTATTCGCAAGTTTGATTTAATTAAGCGTAATCCCTAAATAAATCACATTTATTTTTGTTTTTAAAGGAAAAAAAATGGAGTTGTTCAAACGATCATCAGCTTAACCTAGCATTTTGGGGGGAAAAAATAACAACTTGAAAAATTACACTTTATTTAAAATTACAAGCATATAATAATAAAATTTACTATGTGTTTAAATTGTGAAGTATATTTGCCATTCTTTTTTAGTTTTTAGGTTATATTAATGTTAATTTTTTACCTTCAAAATTAATAAAAATGTTATAGGATACAACTGTTTATACAAATAATAATTAATAAAACTATAAAATTTCATAGTTGAAGAAAATATATTTTTTTAATTATTTGAAGATTTTTCTTTTATTAAATTTTTGGAGGTAAAATTATTCTCATTATTATTATTATTAGTGTGTTGTTAATGTGCAAATTTTGTACAACTAAAAAAGAATTGAAACAATAATGAATTTTAGGGCTTATGTTTTAAGATATTAAATATTATTATTACAAAATTATGAAAAAATGGCTATTATATTATGGGGGTGTAAATATAACAACTGAAAAGATTTAATTGTAAATTGATGGAGAAAAATTAAATTGGAGGTCATGTGCACATCACATGCTAAAATTAAGGGCAAAATAATAATTTTACTGCAAAATGACCAAAAACGAAACAATGTATTATAAATGACTAATTTTAAAAGTTGGTTACAATAAATGACCAACATCGCAACCCACATCATGACATCATGACATGTAGCCATTGACGAAAATGCATATATATGAGATGGCATCTAAACATTTTAGATGTCAATGCATAAATCAATGCAACTTCAAACCATTTAATATACTTTAGCCTATACTCTCAACTCAAACACAAATAATAATTAGTCTTGAACTGTACATTTGTGTTAATGCATCTTTGTCCTACAAAGAAAAATAAAATATCGGATTAGGTAAGTATAAGGAAACTTGGGCCGTTTTGTCCGGTCCGGTTGCCTATTAAAACCAGTCTCTCTGTTGAGCCGTTTTGGACCGGTAAAAACCGGTTCAAAACCGCCACCCGGTGGACCGGTGGATCGGACCGGTCCGCTCTTAAACAAAGAAATTTAATGTTTTTTTTAAAAAAAAAGAACTGAACCAAAATTTGACAAAAAGACTAGAATGGATGATGCTAAAATCCTAAGCGGACTTGAGTAGATGAAATGGAGAAGAAATGGAAGTGCAGCAATTGGTTCAATATTATATATACAATAATTCGTTTAAATTTAGTCAGAAAGAAAATAGGCATAATTAACTAATTAAACAGAGAAAGTAAATAAATTGATAGATTGATTCAAAAGGAAAAAGCAATATATCATGCTTAATTGGTTGTATTAGATATTTAGATTTCTTAATAGTAAATGTTTGATTAAACGAAAATGGGGTGCTTTGGATAGTAAATTTTTACTAGTCCTAAATTTATGATTCACTTTATTTTATGAAAAAAGATTATGCTTCAATTGAGATGAAAGATAGTGGTTCAAATCACAAAATAAACGGAAGTGATTTGAATATAAGAATACATGATGATTACTTTAAATATATAAAGATAATGATAAACAGAAGAACAAAAAAACAACGTATTCACCAAAATTAGGAATGAATCTTGCCCCCAAAGTAAGAATAAATCTGGCCCCAAACTTCTTTCAATTTGACGTTGAACGAGTCTAGCTTCCCCACACTAGAAAATGACAACTAAACAAATAAAAATAGTAAAATACATCATACCATGCTATAACTTATCTAACATTTCATAAAATAATAACAAAAATATATATGGTATATATGATGTATCTTTTCTATCTTATGTGTGATATACCATTTGTTTATATGAAACATTATTTAAGTTATATATGGTATGACGATTTTTTTTAAAAAAAATTATTTAATCCATCATACTTTGAAGACAAATAGAAAAAAAAAATCATACATAATAACTAATTATAAGTCATACAATTTGATATTTCATTGATATCTTAATAATATCTCACACACAAAATTATTTAAGTTACTGTTTTTGAAATAAATATTTAGATTTTGAATTTTTTATATATGCTTTTATTCAACATTTTTTCTCAATGTTTATATGGCATGTGTTTCATAAAACTTTTGAAATCAAATAATTTATATCTTTCTAATGTATAAAATGGTTAAATAAAATAAAATATGAACTTATTCTGAATTTCTTTAATGGTATTGAAGTTACTATAAAGTTTATTTCCCATCTTATTAACTATGAAGATGATATAATTATAAGATTTGAAGTTGGCACCGGTCAGACCAGTGGTTCGACCGGTTCGAACCAGTAAAACCAGTAACAGTAAGGTTACCGATTCGTTGTCCGGTCCGGTTCTAAAAACACTGAGTTCACCCATGTAATGTTGTTTGTAAAAACTCCCTAAGGAACACGTATTTCATGCAATTCTTAGCAGGTGAGGTGTAATCTTACACTTCGGATTATATTGTAAATTAAATGCACAGTTGAATAAAATAATGAGGTTGGTACTCTACCATCTAGAGATATAGCAATCTGGATGATGCAACAGTTACCATGCATTAAATTTCGAAGAGTTTTTTCCCCTTGAATTTTAATGCGCTTTGAATTCTGTCATACATACACAACCTATAATCCATATGTTAGATTTCTGTTTGAGCGTTGTCATTTGAAAATCGTGATTAGTGTATATAACATATTAAGCTAACAACTCAGCTTATCGATCTCATGATTTTATAGGAAACTTGGTCGCATAATTTGACCGTCCTCAAATCTCCACGAGAAAACGCATGTCTAAAACCCCATACTTTGTTAAAGAGACACCAAACCCGCCCGTCGTTCTTATGTTTCTTTTTTAATTACATCTTCTCATGTTAAAAAACTTAATCTCATTTTGTTATATATAAAAAACCATGGATCAAACCTCCTTTCAAACGAATTATGTGAAAATTCCTTGGCGATCTCGAATTTGCCTCAAATTACTCCATGTGTCTAGAAATTAATTTTGTGCCCGTTCTATAATTAATTGCATATGATGAAACAAGAATTTAGATAAACAAAAATATTTCTAACAATTAGGGAATAACTACTCCCATAATTCAATCACACAATCCTATATAGTAACCGTATGTCCACTTCAGCATAGAAATATTGCGTGAGACCATTTGCATGGTATTTTCAAAATCTTACACCAAACTCACTTATATTACAGATAAACTTGCATTGAGCCCCTTTAACATACGAAAACTAGTCTAAAAAGTCGATAGTGTAATGCCCACGTCGTTAATTAAACTAAACTTGAAAGGTTGTTGTAGAATTCTTAATAACATAATGAGGTTTGGAACTTGGTAAAAAGAGGTTAATAACATGTGGTGGTTTAATGAAGAAAAAAAATGATTCCCCAAATGTCACTAGCAATAACTCCACCTACCGTACATACATGCACAACAACCGCTATAAAAATAACCATCCATCTACTGAGAAATAAACCATACACAGATTCAAAAAACCATCTCCCAAAATGTATCAAACTTCTAATATCATTCTCCTTTTCATCACAATATCCACCTTAACCTCCTCACCACCCCCCTACGCCACTGCAGACGAAGCATTAATCGACCAAGCCTGCAGAAACACCACCGACTACGCCTTCTGTCATGCCATCGTTTATGCCGATACCTACCCACTCAACGACAGATACGTTCTCAACAGTATAGCCCATACCGAAATTTACTTCAATGCCACAAATACCAAAAAATACATCGATTCGAAATTGAAAGCCCTAAAATCATCAACCAACGGCGGAGACCCACAAGTTATTGCTGGTCTGAAGAAATGCAAAGAGCATTATGAAGAGGCGATTCAGACAATAGATTCACAAGGGAGAAATATAAATGACGATGCGTTTGGCTTCTTGATCGAAGACGCGATGGATATCGACCACAGTGTGCGAAAATGTATAAAGAGTATAACCAGAGGTCGAGAACTCATGCATAAGAGGAATGAGGATATGCTTAAGCTTGCTAATATTTGTCTTGTTGCTGCCGAGTTGTATCCTCATGCGGGAAATTGAATAAGTTGGTTTAGCTAATTAGTAAAATAATGATGTTGTGGTACTATTCGGTGGTGACATGCAACTTTTGTTTTTAAAATTGTGTATCGGTTGATACGTGACAGTTGTTAACTCCTAAATGTTACTTTAACAACGTCAAGAATAACAATGCAACGAAAAATAAATAACACAAAATTTAAGAAGTGAATATATTAATATTAACTTCCGAGCCTTAGGCGAAATACCACAAGGGTTTATGAAAATACGTTTCTTACAACTCTCAAGCTCCTCACTCTCGAATTGCTCGAACTCAACAAAGCACACAAAAATTATTCTCTCAATTCTAAATCTATAACTAATTGAACAACTCACAAACTTTGCAAAAGCAAGACAACACTCAACAACTCGTGAATAAATCTCTTGGATTATTAGCTCTTGTCTCGTGTTTGTCTTGATGTACTTCACACCTATATATAGGTTCTTGACTTGGTCTTCTTCTTTGACTTGGTCTTCTTCTTCGACTTGGTCTTCTTCTTCTTCTTGCATCCTCAGGATTCCATGGAAGATCTTGGATCCCCACCTATGTAAAGTAGCTCCTGGTGATGGGCATTATGGCCTTGTTCTTGACCCACCCTACTGTCTTTGAAGTCTTCAGCCCTTATTTCACCAGTATGCTAGACATCAGAGAGGGATATGGAATGATTCCCTTGGACTTTGTTGTGACCTCCTTCATTGACCTCATCACCGTTTCCCCTATGTTGACATTCAGACAATTCTTCAACTTAAACACCAGCCTTGCTGACTCCTTAGTCATCACAGTTCTGTTGGAAGATGGTAGCCAGTTGTAGGTAGAGATCTTGTGCAGTACAACACTCAGAGAAGTTAGCCTTGTTGTGGGAAAGTTTTCATTCCATTTCCTAGTCAGCCCACCAGTGAGATCAGTGATGATCTCATCCATGCTTGGATCCTCAGACTCTTCTGGATCAGGAAATCCCCATGCTTCATTGATGGTGGAGGGGCTAATGTCGAAGAAGCCCTTCCTAACCCAAGCCTTCCCATACTTGGGAGAATCCAGATGGCACACCCATTGAGAGAAATTCATTTAGAACTCTCTAATGATATATGGGTCATAAGATGAATGGTTCATCACTGACCCAAGCACTCCTCTAGCTTCCAGCAGTTCAAAAATCATTTTTTCTTTGAAACTTTCCTCCTCTATTTCCCTTTCCTTTTGGATTACCCTTGCTTGATAGGCCTCCCATTGCTCTTCTGCTTCCATAGACACATAGAAGTCAAAATAAGGCTTATCTGGATATTCTCCCTCCATAACATCACAGTACTCCTCATCATCAGATGTTGGAGTAGCATAAGCCTCAGTAGGGTTTTCAGCCACAAGTTCTTCTTCTTCATCCCCAGTTTCCTCCTGGTCCTCTTCTTCCTGTTCCTCTTCCTCATTTTCTCCAGCTTCTTCATCAGCTGCTTCAGACTCAGACTCAGAAGCAACCACCACTTGTTTGGCCTTTCTCTTTCTAGCAGAAGTAGATAGAGCAGTCAGAGTAGGGCTCTCTTCTTCTTCCTTCTCACTCACATTGTTCTCTTCAACATTATCAGCAAGGATACCCTCAGTAGTATCCAACCCAGCCACATCCTCCTCAACAACAACCTCAACATCCTCAGAATCACCCACATCTGGTGATCTTCACTGAGGCAGACATAGGGGTCTTGCAAGGCATTGAATCTGCAAGTTCAAACCTTTTCACCAAATTCTTGGCACACTTTTCCTGGTTCAAGAATATGCATGTACCTGTTTGTGTTATTTGGAGACCAAGAAAGAAATTTAATTCTTCTATCATACGCATCTCAAATGTTCTTGTCATGGATTTAACAAACTTTCCCAAAATAGAATTGTTAGTGGAACCAAACAGTATATCATCAACATAGATTTGAGCAATACATATATCAAAATTTTTCTTTAAAACAAACTGTATTCTGTCTCCATCACCTCTAACAAAACCAAGACTTAAAAGAAATTCAGTAAGTCTTTCATACCATGCTCTAGGAGCCTGTTTAAGACCATACAGAGCTTTCTTCAACTTGTACACATGATTGGGAAACTTAGGATCAGTGAATCCTTTAGGCTGTTCTACATACACTTCCTTATCAATCAGCTCATTCAGGAAAGCACTCTTTACATCCATCTGTTATAGTTTTATCTTAAGACTGCAAGCAATGGCTAGAAGTAGCCTAATAGATTCTATCCTAGCAACTGGAGCAAAAGTCTCATTAAAATCTACACCTTCAACTTGAGTATACCCCTGAGCAACAAGTCTGGCTTTGTTCCTAACAATTACCCCTTCCTCATTACTTTTGTTTTTAAAGATCCATTTAGTCACTATTACATTTACATCAGGTGGCCTAGGTACCAAGATCCAGACATTATTTTTAGTAAACTGTAATAGTTCATCCTGCATGGCATTAATCCAAAAGTTATCTAGTAAAACTTCAGATACATTTTTCGGTTCTGTGGCAGAGACAAAACATGAGGCATAATCCACAATACAAGTGAAGTTCATAGAGACACACAGTTTAACCATATCTCTATAGTTCAGTCTCTCTTTGTTGCGTGTCCTTACCTGTTCAGTGATCTCACCTATTACATGAGAGGCTGGATGATATTTTTGTATCCTAGCAGGGGGATCTCTTCTTGATTCAGAGCCAACTTCAGTTTCTAAGTCAGACTCTTATGTTGTTAGTCTAACATCCGATCTGGCTGGGGTTAGTCTAACATCAGTTCATGTTTCCTGCTTAGTGGTTCCAGCTTCAAGCTCTAGTGTTGGTACAGCCTTCTCGGTTTCCAATGTTGGTTCAACATTAGAAACTGAAATGTCACATGTACCTGTTTCAAAAGTGAAATCATCAAACACAGCGTTCATAGACTCTTGAACAATCTTTGATCTAGGATTATAGACTCTAAAAGAAGCATTGTTATGAGAGTAGCCTACAAAGATGCATTTCTCACTTTTTGGATCAAATTTACTCAGATAGTCCCTGTCATTTAGCAAATAACAGTCACATCCAAACTCATGAAAATATGCAATGTTTGGCTTTACACCCTTCAAGATTTCATAAGGTGTCATATTAGTTCCAGGCCTGAGAGACACTCTGTTACTAATGTGACATGCATTATTTAAAGCTTCGGCCCAAAGTCTTTTAGATAGATCTTTAGCATTCAACATCACTCTGGCCATCTCTTGAAGAGTTCTATTTTTTTCTTTCAGCAATGCCATTCTGCTGAGGTGTTTTAGGAGCTGAATATTCATGAAAGATGCCTTTAGCATTGCAGTAGTTATCAAAACTTGCATTCTCAAATTCCTTTCCATGATCAGACCTGATCTTAGACACAATAGAATCATACAAAGTTTTGAGACTAGCTCACAGAATTTTGAACTGATCAAAAGCTTTTGATTTCTCTCTAAGAAACTTTATCCATGCATATCTAAAGAAATCATCTACAATTACAAAGGTATATTTCTTTCCACTCAGACTGCTTACCTCAATTGGACCCATTAAGTCCTTATGCAACAATTCAAGACACCTACTGGTTCTAGGAGTAGCATTTTGTACCTGTAGGGGAGCATGAACAACTCTGGTTTGCTTACATTTGAGACAATCACCACACACAAGCTTACCTGGACTGGATAGTTTAGGCAAACCTCTTACAACATCCACTTTCTGCAATTTCTCTAGGTTTCTATAGTGCACATGTCCCAGTTTTCTGTGCCAAACAGAGGCTTCATCTATCTTGGCATGAAAACATTATGCTTCTTCCTGAGCCAGATAACAGTTGTCTTTAGATCCAGTATCTGTCATAACAAGAACATTGTCACTATCATAAACATCACAAGAAACTTTATCAAAAGTAACTAGCAGATCATCATCACAGAGCTGACTAATGCTAATTAAATTTGCTTTTAACCCATCAACCAACAGAACATCCTTGAGTGGTGGAAATCCTTCAACATTGAGTGTTCCCTTTCCAATGATTTTCCCTTTGGTGCCTCCCTCATAGGTGACTGTTCCAGCACTTAGGGGAATCACCTGTTTAAGATTCTCTTCGGTGCATGTCATGTGTCTTGAGCATCCACTGTCAAAGTACCACTTTCCTGAAAGGTTAGAGTAAACAACAGAGAAAACCACATTGCACACAATCTTGATCTTAGGGGATTTTACCTTTTCAACCCAAGTTCTACCTTTCTGTCCAGAACCTAAAGTTGGACTAACATCACGAACAACTGTTAGTTTAACAGTAGCTACGGAGGCTGCTTTCTTACCACTCACTTTCAAATATTTTTTACAAAATGGTTTAATGTGACCTGGTTGAAAACAGTATTGACAGATAAAGATAGATTTTCTTTTTTCTATGTTGACTGGACCAGAACTCGATTTAGAAGATTCTTTGACAAAACTGGTTTTAAGGTAGGAAGACTTCTCATTAGGAGATTTCTCAACAGAGTCTTTCTCAACAAAACCTAGACCATTTGTACCTGTGTTTCCCATGTTCAGTACCTCATCAAGTTTGGAGGTTCCTGAATTCCATCTTGCAATGATCTGAGTGTCCTTTTTGAGTTTTTCTTTTACCTCTCTCAACTCAACTTATGTTCTGTTAAGATCTCTTTCATAGAGTTTCATCAAGTTCTTTAAACACTCAATCTCAAATTTCATAGCTTTATTGCTTTTGATGAGCATAGTGTTCTCTTCCTCAAGTTTGATGAATGTGGAATGAAGCTCTTCTATGATTTCCTCATGAGACTATTCTTCTTCCAAGCAGTATCCCTCCTCCAGATCAACTGAACCATGAAAACAATCAAAGTTAGTATCATCAGAATCAGAGTAAAAATTAGAATAAACCTTTAAGTCATTGTTGTCCCAATTCCCAAATAAGATCTCATGTATTGTTGTTGGTTCCTGAATGTTAAAGTAACATTGTGCCTCGTTGTAGTTCCTAGAGTCTTCTCCTGACCAGTTAATCTGAGTGTAGAGCGCATGAGTATTGGTTTCTTCTGAGTGTTCATCAGCACTTGATCCAGAGTTGAAATCAGCTTCATCAAAATCATCTACACAAACCCAATGAGAGTTTCCTCTTGCTCGGAGGACGTTAGCACATTCATGTTTATACTGACCAAAACCGTTACATTCATAGCTCTATACATCTTTTAGTTTTTCAGTATCTTGAGGAGTACTCTTTGATGCCATGTACTTTATGAATTTAGGGGGTAGCTTTTTATAACTAGGATTAACATTACCAGATTGTTTCTCTTTACCTTTATCTTTGAAGCCTAGTTTGTTAAACTTCTTGGTAATGTTTCCATAATTAGAAGAGAACAGTTCATACTCATCATCATCACTTCCTACATTATCTGAATCAGTTACAAGTAGGGCTAAAGCAGGTTGCTTACTGGACTTACTTAGGAATTCTAGCTCAAATTCTTTCAAAGTGTTCATTAAGGATTGAAAATCCATGTTTGCAAGATCTCTAGACTCATTCATAGCTATTCTCTTGACAGTGAATTTAGTAGACAGGGATTTGAAAGCTTTCTGAACCATGGTTTTATTAAAGATAACAAATCCTAGGTTTTGACATTGGTTAGCAATATCAAGCAGTTTCTCAAAATAGTTATCAATGCTCTTATCTTCACCCATAACCATTTTTTCAAAATCTTGAAGCAACTTCCTATGTTTAGAGTCCCTCACAACCACATCTCCCTCACAATGAAGTTCAAGAATATCCCATGCAGGTTTAGTTGTAGTGCAGTTTTGAATAAGTTTAAACATATGATTACCTACCCAACTGAAAATTGCATTGAGAGCCTTTTCATTGAAGTTGTAGAGAGCTATCTCATTGGTTTTCCATTGTCCTTTGGGTTTAGGCACCAGATCAGCATCTCCATCTCTTGGTAAGTAGGGGATGGTGTAGCCTTCGAGAACTGATTCCCAAGCTCTTATGTCAATGGATTTAATGTGGACCCTGAGTCTGGTCTTCCAATATGCATAATTGTTTGGTCTTTCCAACACTGGCAGTCTGCTGGTATTGGGGTTGGAGTTGTCCATCTTGACGTATCAACGCTAAACACTGGTGAAGTTGGTGCTTGGCTCTTGATACTAATTGAAATTTTGGATCGGTTGATATGTGACAGTTTAACAACGTCAAGAATAACAATGCAGCGGAAAATAAATAACACAAAATTTAAGAAGTGAATATATTAATATTAACTTCCGAGCCGTAGGCGAAATACCACAAAGGTTTATGAAAATATGTTTCTTACAACTATCAAGCTCCTCACTCTCGAATTTCTCGAACTCAACAAAGCACACAAGAATTATTCTCTCAATTCTAAATCTATAACTAATTGAACAACTCACAAACTTTGCAAAAGCAAGACAACACTCAACAACTCGTGAATAAATCTCTTGAATTATTAGCTCTTGTCTCGTGTTTGTCTTGATGTACTTCACACCTATATATAGGTTCTTGACTTGGTCTTCAAGGTGTGTTGCACATGGTTTGGTAACTCTTCCAATTTCCTTGTCAAACTACTCTTCCTTGTTCTCGACGTTCTTCTTGAATAATAGTTCATTTGTTAGTAAACTAACTTAGGAAAGACTCATTCTTCAAATCAGAACTCAACTTGGAAGTTTCCTAGTTGCACTCGAACTCTTGCTTCCTTGTTCGTTAAGCGGCTAGCTTTAATTAAGGAAACTTTTCTTTATGGAAACTTTGAGTGACCAAGCTATGACAAGTTTGTTTCCTGAATAATAATCAAAGACAATCACAACTGTAGAACTAGATTAGTCGAGTGAATAAGGCAAAACAATAAATAAAGATATTCATAACAAGATTGTAAAACAGATTCTGTCAGTCAATGTTACTCTAACATTGACCTTCTAACATTGCCAAAATACTTGCACTTTCAGTTTTCAATGGCATAAAAGTTATTATATGGATTATTATTTTTGAATTTTGATAATTTAGCATAATTCTTTCTTTTTCCTTCTGAAAGTTGCACAAATTAGTCTCTCACTATGTTGTCATTTAGACATTTCACGGTCACATGTTGCTTCACCATCACCACCGTACATTCTTCTGAATATTTCTGATGTTGGTGATTGGTCCACAAAATCTCTCGACAATAGGATCTTGCAGTAATAATCAAAATTCTAAACATTGATGAGATTAATGATGTCATGATTATTGTTTTTTTGAAAATAACAAACAAAATCCCTAAAACCATGTCAATGAATGACGAATTCCATTAAAAATATGATAGGACTTTAAGAGAGGAAAGAGAAGGTCAAATAGGATTATGGTTTCTAATATTTCTAAATTAACTACAAAAGGAATCTTTAATTAAAAAGGTTGGAATTGATTTCCTCATTGCTATCGTCAACGTCATATGGTTTTGGATACCATCTTTCTAGATAATATTCAACATAGTAGGATATAACTGCTCTTTTGTCAAAAATTCGAGTGTAAGAAGAAATAAGAGAGAATTAATAAAAGGTTTATGGGTTTTCAGGAATTTCTTTTACCACCGGTGGAACAAAAACTATTGGTTTTTGTGCAATCTTCTCATTTTTCCATTTTTCGGCAGTTTTTTGACCAAAATTTTCTAGAAAAATTATTTAAAGTTGGAATAGAATCTTTTCCTCGTCATGACGGTTTTAATGTTGGCGATGTCGCAAAATGCAAAGCTATTACACTAGAGTTTTAAATTTAAGTTCAATACACTTAAATTAAATTTTTCGTGTCATAACTTTGAATTTTGCGACACTCTAACCACCATCGGAACCGTCTAGACTAGGGGGAGTTTTGGGCGATTTTTTTGTTGAAAATTCACCCGAAAAAAATGGGGCAAATTGCGCAAACACTAATAGTTTATGCTCCAAATGTGCAAAGAAAAAAGTTCTGACATGTTTGCATGAAGTGCCTATAGTTTGGGTTTTGGTGGGACTAGCCTCGGTTTTGTCTATGTTTCTATTCACAGTATTTTTATATTTAAATACAAGTTTCTTGTGAGAAGAAAAAGTAAGTCCGCTATATTAAATAATATTACCTTGGGATAATTTAACATATTTAAAAAAGGTTAAATAAAAGACAAGGGAGAAAGTAGCAAAATCTTGGTCTCTACGCCTAATCTCACAAAATTTTCATCCATCAAGGGAATCATCAAAAACGTAGGCAATTGGGGCTTAGTCTGTGTGCGACTCTCTCAGGCCTCCTTGTGATCTCAGACCTCCTTGTGATCTTCAATCTTGAGTGAGACTCACTCATTTTATATATTTGTCAACCTTGTGGAACTCTTCCTCCTTTTGGCACAACTCACTCTCATAATAGCACGACTCGGGCAATTTTTATCGAGCTAGAGTGAAACTCACATCGAATTAATACCAAATTAGTATAAATAGATAATGATGTATTTTTTGGTTGACAAAAAATATTATTAATGAAACGAGTATGAGCAATACTCAACCAATCCATACAAAACCATGGCCATGTGTACCAGTCAATAAAAGAGTAATAAAATTTATAATGTTTATCCTTAATTAAATTCCATGAGCTAGCCTTGACTAGGTGATTTGAGAATACTTCTCTTGTAGTACATAGAGGCGTCTATGAATAAAAGAATAATTACACCATGATAATGAGGTAATTTGGGTAACTTTGAGGAGCTAAATGTTCTTAGGAATTGTAATATCCATCTTGGTACGATACTGTCCACTTTGGACTCTAAACTATCATGATTTTGTCTTTAGAGACAACTTCAAAAGGCTTCGTACCAATTAATATTTCTCCAAAAATATAAACTCAGATCAACTTTTTCATCTTTTTAATGTGAAACTTTTGTTTGCCCCAACAAAAATAACTTGGAACTTTTGTTTTGTCTGAGTACTATAATAAGTGTAGACGATCCTATTACAAGTGAAGTTTTGGGATATATATTTCATGTGAAGATTGAAGCTTCCATGCATGCCTTAACACTTGATCTTCATAATTGTTGGAGTAGGCCATGCTTAATCTTGATCTATAGTTGATATATATGTTGACATTCTTAAATTCTAATTTTGTGGTATAAATGTTCTCTGGTTGGGTAATGATGACACAATAATACTTTGACATGGCCCCTTAGTGGAGCCTATGATGCCGGATCTTCTCAGGCCATGGAATATAACATTTGTCAATCATATGAAGCTATATAGTTTGATTGCTTACAAGGTCATAGATGGTCCTCTAGCGAGGGGGGCATCCTTGCCTCATTTTGTGCTTGATGTAGTGGGGGATTCCCCTTTTTTCTAGACTTCTTTACTTTGTGAGCTTCTTGTTTTGACTTGTATATATTTTAAGGAGATTTTTTTTTGCACGAAAGGTAAATAGAATAGAACTGAAAGAGATTCATTACAGAATACCAGGGGCATTCCCCCAGACGAAGCCCAGTTTTGTCAAACTAAACCATTCTAATATCAAATCAGTACCCTATCACGCTAAGGAATATACCAAGCTCTAGTCTAGGACTATGGCTTGTGTAAAGTCCCAACCTATATTACAACTCTTTTAGAATTGACCCACTCCTTTCCAACTCTGGGGCAGGCCCGTGATTGTACTCTCTGGGCTTCTTCTAGTAGTCATTGGCTGCTCAAGAAATAGGTGCTTCTGTACTGATCCATTCTCTTTCAGTTGAGGGAGGAGGAGGGACAGAAGGATTATCTGCAAAGCTGCAACCATGTATCCATAAATTGTAGTTTCTGATTGGACTTGTACCTATGACATATAAGAAAGGGACAAAAAAATCTCCAAGCCAGAAACTGAGATCAAGGTTATATCAAAGTCACAATGATCAGATTCTCGTTAATTCTTTTAGGATGCTCTTAGTTATCCCATTATTGTTCTTACCAACTTTATACATGAACCTCATATGTAATTCACTAGTAATCTCTCTGTATATTGTCTGAACATGGATCAATCTCTCCTAAAAAACCTTTGTGTTTCTCCACCTCCAAATGCCAGCTAGAACACCGCCGAAGGCAGATGCTCTCACTTGGTATGTTACACTCCTCTTGTGTGCAGATGAACTAAACGTGCCCAGCCATTCCTGCAATTTGATCTCATGCCAGTATATGCCCATTATCCTCATAATTGTATCAAGCACATGTTTAACCATATCACATTCAAATAATAAATGTTCTAAAGTTTCAACAGAGTTGTTACACATAGAGCAATTATTATCAGATATCATAATGAACTTTACCAGTCTCTTTTTTGTGGCCATTCTTCTGTGTATAATCAGTCAATGTATAAAAGAAACCCTAGGAGTAGAGATTTTGTTCCATACCCGAGCATCCCATTCTATGGTTGGGTTTTCAATGCAGAAAGCTTGATAGCACAAATGGATTACCTTCTTTTGATGAGTCTCCCTCCAATCTGAGTCTATCATTGTTGGGAATTTATTCTTCATCTCATCTCTGATTCTCAACAACTCTTTCCACTAGGGAGAATCCCCTTGCTTCACCTCCATCTTCCATATTCCATTCTCCTTTAGTTTGTACTCATTGATCCACTTTGTCCAAATTGTAGGCCTTGACGCATGATTATCAATGTTGACAATTTGGAATCCAATGAGGGCTTTGTTCCAGCTCAAGATTTCCTTTATTTGCAGTCATCCTCTCTCATATTCTTGGCATATACTAGCCCATGCAACATGACATTTTCTCCATTATTCCTTTCTAGTCCATAGGTAGCTTCTACAAAGAGCTTTAATACGCTTTGCCACCCCTACAGGGATGGGTAGAACAAAGCACCAAAACCTCTGTATTGACATAAGTACAGCCCTCACCAACTGCAACATGCATGCATAGTTGAGTTGTCTTGCCATCTAGCTTTGGATCCTAGTACTGATCTTCTTAATGAAGGGTTCATATTCACTTATTCTCAACTTCCTTGGGCTTAGGGGGATCCCTAGATATCTCACATGGAAGCTTCCCTCAGGAAATTGCCATATCTGTTTCATATCTTTTCTTTCTTCTTCTGTAGTTCTAGCTAAAAAGATAGTACTTTTGGTTTTGTTGATTTGTAACCCTGAAGCATATGAGAACTCATCCAATGTTCTTTTCAAGACTTGTGTTTTAAGGAGATTTGTTATAGTGGTCCACATGTGATATCTTTTAAATTCCTAACACTTTGAGTTATAAACCAGATCGTTGAATTGATTTGTTAGTAACTTTGACAAAGTGCTATGGCAGTTTTTTGGTATCTTCACATTAGCATAATTTCCTCTTTTTCAATCTCTTCATCATGGCATTGTTTGTTCTATATTATTAAGGTTTCGAATGCTTGCAATCATCTAGATCAAAAAAATTATCAAAATAAACAAATTAGGTTGTAAAATAAGGGTCACGAGTTTGTAATATTTAGGATTAAGTTAGGATTAAGTTATCTCAACTTTTCTTGACCAGTTGTATTTAATTTTTACTGTATATAACCTTATCAAATTGGCGTATATATTAAGTTTGCTCAAAAGAATAAAAATGTAAAAGAAAGAAAAAGAAAAATATACTAAATAATAATTGGATGGAAATCTTCATTTGATTTGACATTTTAATTTCGGAAATTATCATGAATTTATTAATTTTTCACTATTTGGGTGTTAATGAATAACAAGAGAATCGCAGGATGTATGAGAATGTTTTCTATAGTCTGGTGGAAGTACGTTAAGGGAAATAAAGGATGAAAAAAGAAGATAGATTAGTTTGTTTATTTAGGAAAAATAAATAAATTAGTAAATAGCTTATCAAAAAAAAAAAAATAGTAAATAGTAAATTATTGCTTTGTAGGGATGGGATGGATGGTGCAATCAATCTTACACTTCAGTTACCGAGAAAATTAAACGCAAATTTAAAATAGAATAATAGGCGGTTGGTACTTTTACAGCAATCTTGATCAAACGGTCAACGTGCAATAAATCATGCAATAAATATTCAAGATACTTATTTCTTTTTCATTTACAGCAATCTTGATGAAACGGTCAACGTGCAATAAATCTTCAAGATACTTATTTCTTTTTTATTTATTTGTATAATCTTCTACCGTATATATTGCCCACTAATCCTCCATATATATATTCGATTTCCTATCGAACGATATTACTGAAAAATTAATATGAATATGCCTAAGGTAATAAACTATATATACACAGCTCAGCTTATTTCATGATTTTATGTATTTTAATTGACTCTCCTCAATTCTCGATGGGAAATCCTTCCATCTTTTATCCTACCTCCATGGTATACCTTTTTTTTTGGTGTCAAATCCATTCCTATCATTAAATACTCCGTATCAATTAATTAAACGTACGGCCTTCATTTAGCGAAATTATTTAACCGGCCATAAAAAATGTTCTACGATTATTGTCTTTGTCCTTGGAAAAATGCATAAAATCCTTTGCGTTTTTCTATAGTGTTTGCTAAAAGTGGCACCAAATTACTATCGTGTTTGCTTACGCTGGTAAATGACTGGGCAATGATATTGATGATATATATAGACACTACAAAAAAATTGGGTCTTTCCCGACCGCAAAATCGGTCGGGAATAACCCCTCCGCGGTCGGAAAATCGCGGTCGGTGTTGCTTCGGTCGGGAAAAATTTTCCGACCGCCTTCCGGTCGGCACGGACCTTTCCCGACCGCATTTCCTGACCGAATTATGGTCGGGAAATTACCGACCGATTATTCCGACCGCAAAACGGTCGGACTATTTCCCGACCGCATATCAGTCGGGAAATGATTGAATATTATTCCCGACCGCTTTGCGGTCGGGATTATATGAATTTTTTTCCCGGCCGGAAGGCGGTCGGGACTTTTCCCAATTTTCCGACCGGATGGCGGTCGGGCTTTTTTGCGCCAATTTCCGACCAAACGGCGGTCGGTATTAGTCCCGACCGCGGGCCGGTCGGAAGTACTGTGAATATTAGTCCCGACCGCTGGCCGGTCGGGACTAATATTCATATTTATCCCGATCGGCGAGCGGTCGGCACTAATATTCAAAGTACTTCCGACCGGCCCGCGGTCGGGACTAATATTCAAAGTAATTCCGACCGGGACGCGGTCGGGAATAATAATCATCAGAACAAAAAAAAATAATATTCCGATAATAAATTACCGGAATATTATTTTTTTAATATATTGTAAGATTTTAAAAACATTATTTAGTATTTTTGTGTTTTAGATGAGCAATTAAATCTTTGATTCATTGCTCAGTCTCAAACACAAAAAAATTAAATAAGTTTTTGATTATTGAGAATTTGAATAAATAAGTGAAAAATTTTAATTTTGAAGTTGAAAGAAAGAAGGTTTTGAAAAAGTGTTTGACAATGAAAAAAGTGTTTGAAAATGAAAAAAGTGTTTGAAAAAATTGTGTGGAGATGAAAAAATGAGGAGAATAATGAAGTGTATTTATAGAAAAAGTTGAATTTTTTTGAATTTTCGTCAAATTTGGTTTCCCGCCAAGTTTTTCGATTATTCCCGACCGATTATCGGTCGGGAATGTTTATTTTTTTCAAAAATTTCAAAAAACCGCCAAATTTTCAAAACTCTAGCGACCGCATGCCGGTCGGGAAAAATATTTAAACTTATTCCCGACCGCATGCCGGTCGGGAATTACTATGAATATTATTCCCGACCGCCATACGGTCGGGAATAACTTTAAATATTATTTCCGACCGCCTTGCGGTCGGGAATAAGTTTAAATTTTATTCCCGACCGGCATGCGGTCGACAATAATGGTCAATGGCGACCGCAATGCGGTCGGGAATGTGGTTGAATATTATTCCCTACCGCATATCGGTCGGGAAAAATAGTAAATTTTACCTTTTTTCAATCTTTTGGAAAATCTTGATGTGTTTGTTAAGTATAACTATAGAATCTCATTAAATTCATGAATTGCACTATTAGTTAGTTAGTTTAATGTACTTTTAATTATTAAATAATTAGTATAGTTTATCGGAGTATAGGTTAAGTTAGTTTGGAGTGTTACATTTAATAATCATACGTAGTATATAGGAGTTCACAATTGGCCATTCAAAATTTGTTACGAACGTTAGTATAGAGAGGCTAATTGTGATATATATATATTAACATGTGTTTAACATAATCGTAAGTAGTTACATTATTAGCAACTACATATACTAATCTATTTATAAGTGACAATATGAATAGACGCTTCAAAAGATTCATCAACGGGCAACTAAATTTATTGTTTTTTTGAGATTTTTAGTAATATATAACTAATATTGTTTTACTTGATCATTAAATGAACGATTTATCTAAAATTGAGAGCGAAATTGTGAAATTAAGAATATGAATATTATTCCCGACCGCGGGTCGGTCGCCAATAAGTCTAAACCCTAAACCCTAAACCCTAAACCCTAATATTCCCGACCGGGTTGCGGTCGGGAATAACAACGGTTAGTATTATTCCCGACCGCATTGCGGTCGGGAATAATTTTTACCGTTGTTATTCCCGACCGCGTTGCGGTCGGGAATAATAATAACCGTTGTTATTCCCGACCGCAACCCGGTCGGAAATAACTGTCAGCCCCCCTATAAATACCCCTCCCTATTCCACTTGAGAAATCATTCCAACATTCATCCCTTGTTAAGGTATACACGATTTCATCTTGTTATAACTGTTTTAGTTAGTTTTTGTCAATGAAGATCGTTTTTATTAACTTTTTTTTAATGTTTCTTTGTTTTAGATATTGCGGTTAATGCAGCGAGGGGCGTGTGTTTGCAAAGAATACTTGATCTAAGTATTTTCTACGCTACAACAAGTAAGTATTAATTTCCTTGGCCTCGTCGTACTCGAGTTTTAAAATTTTTCTATAAATGATAAATATATTGATTGGTGAAATTAATTGTAACAATTTAATTTGTTTTTAATTTTCTTAGATTAGAAATGGATTATCGTCCCGATAGAGCTTGGATGTACGATAGGATAGATAGTAACACTGGTTATTTGAATCAACATTACGTGGTTGGGGTTCGTGAATTCATACAATACGCATCACAACAGACAGATTACGTAGATCTAAGAAATCGTATTAGGTGCCCGTGCCAGAGATGCAATAATTTAAATTTTTTGGATCGAAACGTAGTACGGGATCATCTTCATAAGTGGGGGTTTGTGTATCAATATTGGATATGGGTGTTGCATGGAGAGATGGAGAGCGAGGCAGCTACATCATATGTACATGAATCACCGTCTACTAGTATTCACGTTGATAGTCCGGTTCATGCCGATACTTCGTTTAGAGAATTGGTTGTGGATGCATATGGGGGTCGATTTGTTGAGGGAGAGGTGCGCAACGAAGATCCAAGTCCCGAGGCAAAGGAGTTCTACAAATTGATGCAGACGGGAGACATAAAAATGAACAGTAAGAAGTCGAAGACTGTGCTCAAGTGGTTTGCTGAGTTCTTAACTACCAAGACGATGCACAAAGTAGTTAATGTCGCTTGCGAAAAGTACTTAAGTTTGTCTAAAGATATTATGGACCCAGAGATTGAGGAAATGCTACCGAATACGGTTCCAGCCATGAATAAGATGCTCGCGGGTTTGGGTTTAGGGTACGAAAAGATTGACGTATGTTGGAATTTTTGTTTCTTGTACTACGGCGATAATGCCAACAATGATCTCACATCGTGTCCGATTTGCAAGGAAGATAGGTACGAGGCTGGTAGAAAGTCCAGGATCGCAAGGAAGAAATTGTGGTACTTCCCCCTAGGCAAAGGCGAAATATTGTCTTACGAGGGATCAAAAGAAGATGGTGCTTGATTGGCTGACTGAACTGAAGTTTCCTGATGGATATGCATCGGACTTGGGACGATGTGTGCAAAAACAACAAGGAAAATTGTATGGAATGAAGAGTCATGATTGTCACGTCTTCATTCAGAGATTGATCCCCATAGCATTTCGCGAATTCTTGGAACCCGAGATTTGGGGGACCTTCGTAGAGATTAGCCTTTTTTTTAAGGCGATTTGCGCGTCAGAGGTGTCGGCCGAAGATATGGAGCGATTGGAGGAATCGTTTATTGTTACCATGTGCAAGATGGAAATGATATTTCCCCCTTCATTTTTCGACTCTATGGAGCATTTAGCCATACACCTTCCGTATGAGGCTAGAGTTGGTGGTCCAGTTCATTATAGATGGATGTATCCATTCGAGAGGTACGATCTTATATTTATAATAACAATTATCTTTTAAAAATATCTATTCTTTGCCTAATCTTTGATTTATATGAACTAGGCGGATGTTCGACATGAAGGGTTCAGTAAAGAACAAGGCGAGGGTGGAGGGATCCATAGCCAATCAATACCTACTTGCTGAGCTCTCCAATATGTGTTCTCAATATTTGGATGTTTCTTTTCAGACTAAATATAAAAAACTCAACAGGAACGAGACACTAGAAAGCACGGAGTGGGATGATGAGCTTTCAATATTTCAAAAGAAAGGGGCGCCAATAGGGGCACTAAACAAAAGGCGATACTTGACTTCCGATGAGATGGAGCAAATAGAGCTTTACGCGCTTCTAAACTGTCCAGAGCTTGACGAATGGGTGGAGTAAGTGGTAGTTAATTATTCTTAATAACAAAATGATTAAGCGCTTTAAAGACCACTAACTTATGATGATTTTTCTATGCAGACTGTTTGTAGAAGAGGAGTGCGGTGGACTAAGTCCAATGGAGATACAATCCAAGAGGAACCAAGAGTACGTAGCATGGTTCAAGCAGACATATTCAAGTGGGAAATACGAGACCGATATACGAATAGATCCTCTAATCACAGGTCCGATGTATTCAGTGACAACCTACGAGGGATACATTGTGAATGGGTTCAGATTTCACACTGATATGATCTTGGGCCCGAAGAAGAGTGATTGTAGCGGTGTTTATGTGACGGGAGACATGGGAGGATCCGATGCTACCAACTTCTATGGAACGTTGAAAGACATTATACAGGTGGAATATTGGGGCAGAATCCGGCCCCTATACATTGTCTTGTTCAAATGTGTTTGGTATGATATAAACGCAGGTACGCAGGAGCATTCAACGTACAAGTTGGTTGACATCAACCCGAGGCGTGCCCTCAAGACCAATGAGCCGTTTGTATTCGCTAACCAAGCAAAACAGGCGTACTATGTGCCCTATCCAAAAAAGACATCAGGGCGACCAGGACAGAGATGATGGTTGGCCGTATCCACTATTCCTGCCAGACACATAATCGATATGTCATCAGTTGCAGGATCAAAAGATGTCGACCCAGGGATGCCAAACCAAGTGCTACAAGAGAATGCGTCTGAAGGGTTTAACTTATGCGTGGACCTTTCCTCATTCAATATGAATATCCAATTGGCCAACGAGGGATTTGATGTGGTTGTCGAGGAGGCAGCAACGGAGGGCAACGAGGTAGAGGAAGGCTACGAGGAAGAAGAGGGCAATGAGGAAGAGGAAGACGAGGGCAATGAGGAAGAGGAAGAGGAAGAGATAATGAGTGACTCAGAATCTGAGGATAGTATGTATGACTAGCATCGAGACTGGTTTAGTAGGTCGAATTTTATTTTATAAAAAAATTTGATTCACGTTGTTTAATTTCATATTATAGGCATGATTACCAATAAACAAACAACTAACACAATGTTCAATACTTAGATTAAACGAACAAATAATACACAACATAATGACAAAATAAATACAAAACTAGTTTAACATTACATAATCGGTCCGAGCATCAAACAAATTACATAAATACAAACAACTAACACAATATTCAATACTAAAATATCCCTAAAATAAATTAAACTACTACTACTACTACTCATAGTCCTCGTCATGAAATCCAAATGTATCAGGAGCTGTGGCGGGTCCAGCACCATCATCACCATCACCGGCAAGATCGGCTGCATCACCACCGAGAGTGTCATCCTCGGGGTCCTCATCGGGGACATCCTCGTACTCATCATCATACAGCGTGCAATCTGGAGCACCATATGCAAAAGGATCAAGAGTAGGTGACGAGGAACGCTGGTCGGCTCGACGAGCATCACGCATGAGTCCCCCTGTAGGCATGGGTCGAGATGGAGGAGTACCTGTAGTCTGGGTGATGTGCTGGGTCAAGAAATCTACCTGAGTAGCAAGCTCGTCAATCCTCGCATCAGTAACAGTCCTAATACGATGGTTCTCCCTCTCCAACACCCTCGCATAATCATGTGTCGTGTCTCGATGCCTCTTCGTCGAGAAACCAAACCCATCGTGGCGTGCATCCGAAGGGAGACCCGCAGCCTTCCCCTTCTTCAAGCCTCCTATCACCTGACTCCACAGCTCCTGATCTAGTGGTGGCCACGTAGAACGATTCTCCTCGTACCTCTCGGTCATAAGGCGCATGTACTCCTCCTGTTAATTTTGTCATAATTGTTAGTACGTAATTAAGGAAGACATATATTAATACAGTAATCAAAGAATGCTATATAAGTTAAATACTTACGTAGATAGCCCTATACTTGGGGTGAACCCAAACACGGCGACGTGGAGCTCCCTCTGGCAGACCACTCGGCACATGTGTGTGCTGATAACGATATGCCTCATCGTGCCGAGGTGGAGGGGCCCCTGGAGGTCTAGAAGCAGCCTGCATATTGATATACATTTGTTATTATAGATATTTAAATTTAAGACAATTATATTATTTTTATAGAAACTCAATTTAATAAGACATACCATCCTACGTCGAATAGCTGTGTAGCTCTGGGACCCACTAGCATGAGTAGCTCGTGCAGGACGATCAGGGTCTGGTGCCTCACCAGATCGCCTGTTCTTCTGGCCTGCCACGGATTTCTTCGCATGGCCCTCCGACTCCCAATGCGTCACCCACATTTTTTCTAACTTGTCGCTCATCCAACTGTTCTTCGGACGCGACGCCCACATCGGATCATCGAGCCTGTCGTAATAGTTCTTCTTTGCATTGTGCACGATTTCCTTGTAACACTTCTTAACCTTCGCATCGTATGCGGAATGTGCACGAAGCCTGTCCCCCGGAGGAATGTAGTATATGCTCTACAATTAAATAAGGTTTTTAATTAAGGTTTCGTTAAAAAAATCTTACTATATATATATATATTTAGTAAACTTTCTAAATCTCACCTTAAACTTAGCCCACATCTGTCCCTGGACTATCGGATCGACCTCGGTGTATGAAGGAACACACGTCTTCATAAACTCCCTAATGATCGAGGTAATCGTCGTCGATATCTTTCTCCCATCCATAAATACGCCGTGCTCATCCAGCTCGATCCTACGACGGGCACTACGGTCAGCCGGAACCTGCGGCCCTCTCGATACACCTCGGCCCGGTCTCTGCTGCGTCGCTGAAGATGGTCCTGCACCGGCAACGTCTGCAGGGGAAGAAGTACTAGGACCAGCCGGTGTAGACTCTGTAGAACGTGGCATAGGTGCCGTAGGTCTCGATGATGACGGTGGCCTCGATGAAGACGATGGCCTAGATGAAGACGATGGCCTAGATGATGACGATGGTGTCGATGCTACGTGATCATCATCAAGTCGAAATGGTACTACTAGATCTGGTGGAGTACCGCCGCTCGATCCGATACGCCTATGTGGATGTGAAGAAGTAGGGGACTCGCCAAGATCGAGATCAGGTGCAACGACAGGAGCGGGTGGTGCACCGCCAGAATGAATGATCCGTAGACGAGGACCTAACCTCGGTGGACCAGTCGTAGGTGGAGTACTCGATGGAGTGCTCGATGGACCACTACGCCCTCTCTTCGAGGGCTGGCCACGATCGCTATCATGGGACGACATGTCGTCGAGGAGGAGTGCTACGAACTAAGTAAAAGCATCTAAGTTAGAATTTTTCTAATTGTAGAGATAACCTAAGTTTAATCAATACTAAGTTATTCCTAAAGGTATAAATATTTCACAAAGCCCAATAATTTCTAAAGGAATTTACAAATTAAATCCTAACAATTTCTACAATATCTAATAATTCATATTAAAACATTAAATATAACATTAATAATTAATATTAAAACATTAAATCTAACATAAATAACTCCATAATTAACGTCCAAATAAATAAATTAACACATATAAAAATCATATATAGTTTTCCTAAAGTCATAAATAATTCCTAAACTGTAACATTCGTAAAGCCTAACAATTCCTAAAGGTATAAATAATTACTAAAATCATAAAATTATAACATTCCCTAAAGGCATAAATAATTACTAAAATCATACAACTATAACATTTCCTAAAATCTAACAATTCCTAAAAGCATAAAAGTCTAACATTTCCCAAAGCCTAACAATTCCAAAAGACATTTCCTAATTAAAACTATACTATTTCCTAAAGCCTAACGATTCCTAAAGGCATAAAAATCTAATATTTTCCAAAGCCTAACAATTCCTAAAGGCATAAAAATCTAATATTTTTCCAAAGCCTAACAATTCCTAAAAGCATTTCTTAATTAAATCCTAACAATTTCTACAATATCTAACAATTAAACATAAAAAATATATATTAAAACATTAAATATAACCTAAAAAACAAGAAAAAGCAAAAAAAATTACCGATTTTGCAGAGCCGACGGAACTGCGGTCGCCAAAGGGCTCCTGGCGGTCGGAAAAAAGAGGAGGGAGAGAGAAATTGAGGGTGTGAGAATGAAGAGATGGAGGGAGGTATTTATAGAAATACCTCCCTCTTTCCCGACCGCCGTGCGGTCGGGAATAAGGGTATTCCCGACCGCATTGCGGTCGGGAAGTCTCGGCCCAGCTGCGCGGCCCAGCTGGGCCGAGATTAGGGCGACACTCTGGGCGGGAAATTTCCCGCCCAGAGTTGTCCCGACCGCATTGCGGTCGGGAATAGTAATCCCGACCGCGTTGCAGTCGGGATTAGTATTTCCCGACTGCAATGCGGTCGGGAATGGTTTTTTAGAACGTACCGACCGCAATGCGGTCGGGAAAAGTTTTTCCGACCGCATTGCAGTCGGGAATGCTCCCGACCGAATTCCGGTCGGGATTTTCCGGTCGGGAAAGGGCGAAAAATCTTGTAGTGAGAGAAAGATTACTTTCCCCTTTTAGATATTGTTGTATAACTCAGTAATGCACTTTCCACTATAGTAATTGCACAGTTATAAAAACTCAATTAAGACAATCTTTCCTACATATAAAAAGATAATCTTTCATTATATAAAAACATAGTAGAAAATCAAACTATCAAAAAAAAGGTTGAAAATCTTGAGAATAAGTTATAATTCACAAATAAATACCTAAACAAAATATTAGTTTTCATCACGACTGTAATAAAATGAAAATTTGTTAACACGACACAACGAAGGAGCTATGTTGCACGGATACTCCGAAAATGACTACGTATCTCGTATCGAATACCAAACAGATAAGGATACGCCCAAGATACGCCTCGGATACGTGTCAAATACGCCACGTGGCGTATCCTATTTAAAAATTATTTTTTAATAAATAATATATGTATCGGATACTATTCTAAAGTCTATCCAATATGTGTCCTCAATAAAATAGGTCATTTTATTGTTTTTGAAACCTTTAGGGTCGAAAAGTAATTTGGTTATACTACAAGCACCAAAAGGCACTTTTTAATTTATTAATCTAATTTAACTCATATAATAGTTTTTACTCATGAAACTGCAAATATTTCTCTTGATGAACACGACGTTGATTCAGTTTTGTTTGTTGATGATGTCGTTTAACGATAAATAAGTTATATATCGCGGTATTAATCTTGTTTGTTATATGATGAAACTTTGTAATATTCGTGTTGAACATGTTTATCAATTAATATTTGAGTTTGTGGAATGGTGGATCATTTTTTTTTTTTTGAAACACAAGCCCTTTTATAACTGGAGGAAAAACGGTACCCAATTGTTGCAAGGGTACTAAAATCACTGTTCGTACAGAGCTTCTCAAAACCAAAAGAAAACCTGAGACCAAAATCCAAAACTAATCCAAAACCAAAAAACACCTTCAGCTAGCTATTCCTTTCGAATCCGTCGGCATCTTCCACTGCGTTTCTTGCCAATGCGTGTGCTACGGCATTGGACTCGCGTCGAACCCATTTAAAGTAATACCCCACACGACATCCAATTAGCCGCCTAATATCATTAAGAATGTTCACAACGCGGATATCCTCATTAGCGCCAAACACAATGGCGTGAACGATACTTAGACAGTCGCCCTCAAAAAGCACACACGCCCATCCTTTCTCCTCGGCCCAACGAACAGCATACAACGCCGCCAATGCCTCAATACCCGCAGGTTCCATAAGAGAAACTAAACTCCACAGCATACGCACGGCGTGTCGACACAAATGCTCCTCCGCGCAAGCTCCCAACGTGTAGGTAGTATATACGTACAATAACGCCATAAGAAAATCTTTATTTTGCTCGCACATTCAATCTTCCAAAGTTTTGACCACACGGCGTGCGGCTCAGCATTTGACGTTCCCTCGGTTCTCCCCACCAAACCACCATCCATTATAACATGATATGCACTTCTAACCGAGAACAAACCATTCTTTTCATAGTGCCAAATTCGTCGGTCTTTGTCACCTTGATCCCCAAGCGGAATTGTCAAGATCACCTCCATGTCCACCTCCCACAAATAGTCGCGCGATAGCGTAATGTCCCACCATCCAGTGTTAGCGTCGATCAAATCCCTCACCGAAAGGAACGGTTCATCAGGATGAACGAGAGTAATAGGCTTGAAAGTTATTGGTCTTTGCACCCACGGGTCGTGCCAAATCGATATAGATTCACCGTTGCCAACATGCCACCTTATACCACGCTTCAACACCGGAATAGCACCACATATGCAGCGCCACGAGAATGACGGAACGGACCCCTAACGTGCGTCACAAAACTCAAAGTTCGGGAAGTACTTGCTAGAAGAGCAAGATTGAACGCCCTCAAGTCCCAAAACCCGAGGCCGCCCTCCCCTTTTTTCTTGCACATTCTATCCCATGCTATCCAATGTATTTTCTTTTGCTCCCCATTACTCCACCAATAATTACATATAATCGATTCGATTTCTCTAATCAATGAATCAAGAAGGCGAAAAAAACTCATGATAAAACTTCGGGATAGATTGCATAATAGACTTTACCAGTACCTCCTTCCCCGCGGCTGATAGAGTTTTGCCTTTGTAACCCTGAGCTCTTTTCCAAATACGCTCCTGAATGTAGTCAAAAAGCTCCTTCTTTGATTTTCCGACAACTGATGGCATCCCAAGGTACTTATCGCATCGCTCCGCCACTGCAATGCCCAATCGTTCACCAACGTCCATCCTTGTTTGCGCCTCCGTATTCTTGCTAAATACCACCACTGACTTATCAAGATTGATTTCTTGGCTCGAAGATGCCTCAAACCGTTCCAAAATACCCCGAATGCACATCATCGATGTCTCGTCCGCATCACAAAAAAGAAGGGTATCATCCGCGAACAATAGATGAGATATTGGAGGCGCATGACGGCTGATTTTAACCCCCCAGATTTCGCCTCGTTCCTTCGCTTTAGATATAAGAGCTGAAAACACTTCAGAGACAAATAAGAAAAGATAGGGGGATAAAGGATCTCTCTGCCTTATACCCATTTCGGGGGAAAAAAATTGTGATTCACGCCCATTGAACAAGATAGCATAAGAAACCGTTCGCACCCCAAGCATAATAAGCGAAACAAAATGATTATCAAAGCCAATTTTAAGCATTACCTTTTCCAAAAAAGCCCACTCGACTCGGTCGTAGGCCTTACTCATATCCAACTTTAGCGTCATATGGCACCGTTTCCCAGTCCTTTTATTTTTGAGACAATGATTCACCTCAAAAGCCACCAAAATGTTGTCAGTAATCAGGCGACACGGAAAACAAGCGGACTGAGAAGGGGAAATAATAGATGAGAGGAACGGCTTGATACGATTCACCACCGCTTTAGAAGAAATTTTAAAACACACGTTACTAAGACTAATAGGCCGAAACTGCAACATCAACTCAAGGTTAGAGGATTTAGGAATAAGCACAATATGCGTAAAATTAACATCTGGATCCAAAATACGATTATTCGGGAAAGAAAGAGCAAATCTAGTCACGTCCCCCCCAACAATATCCCAAAATTTATGATAAAAGACAGCAGAAAAACCATCTGGACCAGGAGATTTAAAAGGATACATATCGTTAAGTTCTTCTTGTACCTCCTCCGATGAAAACGGCTGGCCTAAGCGTTTGTTCACCCCAGGACTGACTCGCACGCTGACATCTCGCAAAACATCCTCAATGGCCACATCTGAGGGGACAGTAGATCGAAACATGCTAGTGAAATAGTCGGTCGCAAGTTGGTCCAACTCCGACGGATTCGTGTGAAGGACCCCTCCGTCATCTCGGATTCCTGTAATCTCGTTTTTCTTTCGACGTTCACTAGCCCTCCTATGAAAATACTTTGTGTTTCTATCCCCCTCCTGAAGCCACTGAACTTTTGCACGTTGTTTCCAGTAGATTTCCTCCGCCTCAAGCAACTCCTCAAGCTTTTCCCCAATTCTCTTCTCCTCAAGTTTTGTTGCCGCAGTAATAGTCCCCGTTCAAAGTCGGGCTAGCATTTTCCTTAAATCATCGATGCGCCTTTTCATGTCCACCCCGTCCACCTTACTCCACCGAACTAATCCTAGTCGACATCCCTCCAACTTATTTCCGAAATCATCGCCACCACATTCCCTCCAACATTGCGCCACGACCTGCTTACAATCTGTCTTCATTAGCCAAGAAGCTTCAAACCGAAAGCGCGAGGGCGGTCGCGGTCTTCCCCGTTTTTCCTTTACATGAACCAAAAGAGCATGGTGATCTGAATGTAACGTCACAATGTGCTCCACTCGTGCGAGTGGAAAGCGGTTTCTCCACGGTAAATTTGCGCATGCTTTGTCTAATCTTTCCTAGATCGTATATGGAGTAGGTCGTCTATTACACCAAGTGAAACGCGGCCCAAAAAACTCAAGTTCACTCTTACCCGTGTCAACCACTGCGTCACGGAAATTACGAATCAACCAATTAGGACGTCGAGGCCCTCCCTTCTTGTCATCGTGGTTAGAAATCTTATTATAATCCCCCGCACAAAGCCATGGTAGTGCTGATATACCGTGAAGATGACGTAATAAGTTCCACGTGCACATCCTCAAAGCCCCGTCAGGTTCCCCGTAAAAGCCTTTGAACCGCCAATCCAAATTCGCTCCCTTACCCACGACAATAGCATCAATATGGTTAACTGACATGCTCAAAAGATGGATTTCCACCTCCTTCTCCCAAAGTAGTGCCAATCCTCCCGAAAAACCTTTAACATCAACACAAACACCAAAATAGTTCAACCTTCCTTTCAACGCCTCTACTTTCCTCGCCTTGCATTTAGTCTCGGACAAGAAATATGTTAATTATCTTTTGAATTTTATAAGTGTTTAATATTCATTATTTTTTATATTTACTTAAATAATATATATACATATATAATTTTTCAATATTAAATATTCGATGTATCCTTGACGCATCTCAATGTGTGATTTTGGAAAAATTCGTATCTATTCGTATCTTGTCTCTCATCGTATAGTGATTTAAATGTAAAGAAATAGAAACTAAAACGTAATAGTAAGAAAACAGGCTTTTGATTTTTGACAGCTTATTATTATTATTTTCTTGTAAACATTTACGTTTTGACCTCCTTTTTCTTGAATCCATGTAGCTTCTGCCTATAATATTTGAATTCAAATATGTATTTCAGTTTTTATTCCTTTTTGTCATCGGTGTTTATCATTATTGTATATGCATGGTTGAAAAATATTCGGACTAATGTATACAATAAATTAACATTTGTATTTAAAAATTCATAAATTCAAATAACATATTTACTACAAGTTACATCAAAAAAGCTCACGAGAAATTAAATTTTGCTTGCTTCCCACTTCGTCCTCCTTGTCTGTCGAAGATATATATAAAGCACAACATCTTTAAATTTTTTTTAGAACACTATAATAAACCCCAAAAGAGAATATTTGTACGGATGATATAACATATTAAACGAAAAGGTTAATAGAACTTCGAATTGAATAATTCTATATTTTCGTTCTTGCATGGAAAGAGAATATTCTTATTTTTTGTGATTCCAGTAAGAGAAATCACTGAACTTGAAAAGAAAGATAGACTAGTTTGTTGTATTAAAAGGGTAAAGTAGTAATTAAACAAAACAACTTGCTCTCTATATTGAGGAATATTATTCTGAATATATCTAATTCTCCGGAAAATAGGAAAAAAGGAAAATGAAAATAAAAAATGAGGGAAAATAAGGTTTTTCAAGAAAAATTTAAAGGAAAATAAAAAATTTCCCTTATTTTCCAGGCGTTTGGCTCATACTGATTTTCCGGGAAAAACTATTATTATGTGTAAAGGATTTCCTCTATTTTCCAAAAATTTCATAGATTTTCCTTATTTTCCAAAGATCTCCTAGATTTTCCATAAAAATCTCGAATTGCCAAACAGTAGGAAAAAAAGATTTTTCTTTATTTTTTCCTTTTTCACTATTTTCCAGGGAAACAAATAGAGCTTAAGTGATTTGAGAAATCTTGCTCTCTTTGTATTAAGGATCCTCTATCCAATGTTGTCAAAAGTGCCGCTCAAGCGCACCTCGGGGCGCGCTCCGAGCGAAATTGGCGAAAAAACACACTGGAGTGCTGGTCTTGGGCGCTACATTCCTAAGCGTATGCTCCGTTTGAAAAAGTGTTGCACGAAGGAGAAAAGGCGCATGTCTTCATTAAGCGGTCGCTCAGAAATTAATTACTCAAATTTGTGTCGATCATCTATTTTCAGCTCACGGCCAGCAAAAGTGGCCCATGTGAAAGCTTATTACAAGCCCAATAACAAATTAAAAGGATTTTATGAATTGAAAACGGAAAAGTCTTGAAATTTGGGGAAAGGAAGGAATAGTGACCATATTCTTTTTGTCTTCTTCCATCCACTTTTTTTCCTTTTTCTTTTTTAAAAATTATATTTCTCCTCCAACAAACAATTATGCACCGTTAATCTCCTTCCACAATGGTATTTTGGTTTTCTAGTTATTTTTCATGTAAGATTGTGTTCTTTATTGCTTAACAACATTTTTCTGTTTTTATTTCTATTTCTTGCGGTTTTAAATAGCATTGGTCAGCAACAATTAGAAACAATTTTATAATGATGTTGGTATTGTTATTGTTTGTTAATTATTGTACTTGTATAATGGAACAAACTTATTAATATAAATATCAACTTATTTTAATTCATTTATTTATAGTTTTATATTAAATAAAATAAAAATGCCAACATTTGTGGAGCTTACGCTCAACGCCCGTTAGCTTACGCTTTGCTTCTAAGGATGAAAAATACTCCGTCTACGCTCAACGCCTTTAACAACACCGCATCTATCCCATAATTTGTCCCATTTTTGTCCCACTTTTTATTAATGATTAATTTAGCGCTTACCATATTTTAATAAATGATAAGAAATTATTCTCTCTCCTTTCTCCTCACTCACGTCCACCTATATCCCCTCTCTCTATACCTTTTTTTTCTTTTCTCTTCTCATCTCAACATCATCAATAAAATTATACTTTGGTAATTTTCACAAAGAAAATGAATAGTTTTTCACACAAATCCAACATAATCTATATACAAAACCATCTTATAAAATATCATCATTTTTAATAGAATAATTCAGATTTTAAAAAAATTAATCTTTAATTTGATTTTTTATGTATGATAATGTAAGAGTTTTTCAAACTCCAAATCATATGTGTGCGCATGGATTCAAGTTTCTTTTCGATAATATGGTTTAGTCTCTCAAATTTTAAAAACTTTTCACAATATTTCGAGATATTTTTAAAAATTTCAAAAAATTCGTAAAAATTGTTATTGCAAGTAACTTTAAAAATACTTGTGTGTTATGTTTTGCTAGAGCCAAAATCGTTTTTGTAGCTTTCGTTAAAAAAAAAACTTTGATCCATGTGTGTGAGAGCGAATAATTAATTAAATATATTCATCTAGGAACAATATAATGTATATGATAATTAAATACCTCCAAGTAATATATCTCCTTTCTATGTATTAAGATATAAAATCCAATATTGTCAAATACTTGATGAATAATATTTTTTTGGTTATGATCCAGACATAAAATGGTTTATATGTATTTTAAATATTATTATGATCGTTATTAATAATATTGATATCACCAAAAAATTATAATAATAAGAGAATAGTGAAAAGGATACGACTCTTCTTTTTTCTTGTATTCCTAATATTTGTTGATCTTTAGTTCATTGCGTTATTATACAATTATCATATACTTTTTAAACATTTTATTTGTATTTATGTACATGTTGTGTATATATATGTTCTTCATTAGACAATTCATATAGTTAATTTACACTCAGTAATTATAAGATTAACGTTGATAATTGTAAATATTATCTTATTCAAATATAGTAGTTATAATCAAGTTTTAGTTTTATCTGTTATATCATGTGATTTTTAACATAAATTTGTTTTATATTGATTTTAATATAAAAGAAATATATATATATATATATATATATATATATATATATATATATATATGTGTGTGCGCGCGCGCGTGCGCGCATGTGTATGTATGTAACAACTTAACAGAAGTATAAATAACTAGAACCTTAATTAGAAGAATTACTTTGTATGTATGTGTATGCTATGTAATTAATTAGGAGAATTACTTTGTCTATAATTTACTTTTTGAGTGCAGTTACTTAAGATATTAAGTATTAGACTCTAGTAAGAGTTAAATTAGAAAAAACCCAAAGAGAGACAAAGAGATGAGAGAGGTGTGTAAAATAAAGAACTTCTGATATTTTTCGTTGCTTCAGACTTGGAGTTACATATGTAATTATAATGTACATGTACTAAAGATTACAAGATCAGAATGCAAATTCAAATTACAGATTGTGATTAGAAAATATCTTTCAGTTTAATGTGATAGGATCAGTTGATGGTTTCTCATGATTTTCAGCTTGTTCATACTTATCTTCGACACGCCCCCTCAATCTCAAAGACAGATGGAATGTCATTCTTGGGACAATTTCAAGGATGTGGCCATTGGTGTGGTACATGGCTTAGCCTGGTCCATGTTACACTTATGAAGGATATTTGCAATCTATGCGAAAGATATAATCCTTGTGAAGTGTGTAGGACTTTCATACCTAAAAAGAAGTTCAGATTACCCAAATCTTTGATGGAAAATTCCAGATGTAACTTCTTGATTATATATTGAACATCAGAGAACTTAGAGCATTAGAATGTCATCAACATAGATGACCATGAAAATTATTGAACCAGCGTTGCAATAAATGAAAAGTGAGTTGTCGGCCTTGCTACTTTTGAAACCAAGTTTAATAAATGATCAGATAATCGAGAGAACCATGCCCGTGGCACCTGTCAAAGGCCATAAAGAGATTTTTGCAGTTTGCAAAAATAATTTGGAAATTGTGGATGGTGGTAACTCTGTGGTTGAGTCATATACATTGTTTCATGCAAATAACCATGTATGAAAGCGTTGTGCACATCTAATTGACGCAAACACCAACATCTCGAAGTCTCGAGAGATAAAATGAGTCTGATTGTCGTAGGCTTGACGATGAGACTGAAGGTTTCAGTAGAGTCGAGACCGTGTTGTTGGTGATACCCCTTAGCAACAAGCCGAGCTTTGTATCGCTCGATACAACCAACCGCTTTCCTTTTGATGCTATATACCCACTTACAACCGACATCATTAACGCATTTCCGTGGAGCGACTAGAGTCCAGGTTCTATTTTTTAGAAGAGCACTGAATTCGTCATTCATGGCTTGCCTCCAATGGTGAGTTTTGGATGCCTAGGTGTAAAAAGTTGGTTCGGGAACCTCACTTTGAAGCACAACAACCAGAGCTCGAGGAAAAGGATGTCAAGATGAGCTAGCAACATGAAATTTTGGTTTGTGAATATTGTTTTTACTTCTTGTTACCATGGCATGCTGATTTGTAGCAGGATCAAAAATAGAGGGAGTATTCTGTATATTTTGTGCAGAACTAGCAGAACCTTCCCATGAAGTGAAATTCCTAGTTGGAGACTCTCTTTTCAAACCTGCAACATCAGAGACATGGACATACCGAGTAGATAAGATGTTAGCTTGTGTCACAACATTTGGGTTTGGATCCTCATTATGTTGAACTGTGGAGAAGTTAAATGACGGATAATAGGCAAAGTGACTGTATGAGTAGATGTTTTGGGCTTTTGGGTGTTGGAGGAGCTATAAGGGAGAGATGTTCATCGAATACGACATGTCTTGAGATATAAAGTTATCCAGTTGACAATTCCAAACACTTGTATCCGTTATGATTCAGACTATAGCCGACAAAAATGCACGTTTTAGAACGAAAGTCGATTTTATGACAATTATATGGGCGTAAATATGGTCAAACACACGCAACCAAAAACTTTCATGAAAGAGTAATCTGGTTTTTGGTCATAAACTATTTCATAAGGTGATTTGTTTTGCAAAATAGGTGTTGGAAACGATTGATTATATATGTTGCAGTAAGAAAAGCATCTTCCCAATATATTTGAGATAAATTAGATTGTGAAAGAAGTGAAAGACCAATTTCAACAACTTGTCAGTGTCGACGTTCAATAGCACCCATCTGAGGACTTGTACAAGGACATGTAATTCTATGATGAATATCAACTTTCTTAAAGTAACTTGATAGTTTCTGGTATTCTCCTCCCCCATCAGTCTGTACAACTTTTATCTTAGTATCAAAGTGTCTTTTAACATAGTTTTGAAATAATATAAAGACCTTTTCAACATCATATTTCAACTTTAAAGGGAACAGCCAAATAAATTTAGTGCAATCATCAAGAAAACTCACATAATGAAAACACTGTGATTTGATGATTTGTGAATTTAGGGAAGAAGACGAACGGAGAAGAGAGGCAGAGAGAATTAAGGTTACATATTTTTTGAAAAAGAAAGAATAAATTAATTAATTAAAAAATATTACATATTAGCCTTATATAGAAGGCCATGAGCACGAAAGGAAAGAAAATGAAGGACTAAAACGCTAATTACATGAAGACGCGTTAATAATATAAAACACGCCCCCTCAAGAGAGGCATGACTATCTAAAGTGCCCATCGTGGAAGCCATGCGGTTGAACAATTGAAGTGTAAGCGGCTTGGTGAAGATGTCCGCGATCTGGTGTTCGTTGGAGATATGTTGTACTTT
Source organism: Linaria vulgaris (assembly GCA_948329865.1). NCBI lineage: Eukaryota > Viridiplantae > Streptophyta > Magnoliopsida > Lamiales > Plantaginaceae > Linaria > Linaria vulgaris. Next base: position 81,692,378 of record OX415252.1, read on the forward strand.
AATTTGACCATTGTTGACCTTCTCACGGACGAAAAAATAATATATCTGGATGTGTTTGGTGCGCTCGTGATGGATCGGGTTCACAGCAATGCACGTCGCGCCTTTGTTATCAGTGAAGACGACCGGAATGCATGTTTGGGTGACATGGAGGTCATGGAGGAGTTGGCTTAACCAAAGGACCTCACAGGTGGTGGTCGCGAGGGCCCGGTATTCGGGCTCTGTTGAAGATCTGCTGACGGTGGGCTGCTTCTTTTCTTTCCAGAGATCAAGGAGGAACCCAAGTAGATTGCGTACCCCGTAACGCTGCGACGAGAGTCGGACAGGCAGCCCTATCACTGTCACAAAAGGATTTTAAGTGAGATTCAGAATTGGCCGGATAGAAAAGTCCCTTACCTGGGCTGCCTTTGGTGTAGCGCAATACTCTATGGGCCGCAACAAGATGTGAAGCAGTGGCCCTAGCCATGAATTGGCTCAGACTCTGAACACTATAGCTCAAGTCAGACCTGGTAATTGTTAAGTAGAGCAGGCGCCCAACTAGCCTCTTGTACACTGTGGGATCACTTAAGACAGCAGAAGAGTCATGTAGTTGCAGTTTAGTAGAAGAATCCATGGGAGTATTAGAAGGCTTACAAGTAAGATAACCACAATCATTTAAAATATCTAAAGCGTACTTTCTCTGACTTAGGACAATACCAGACTTACTTCTAGCAACCTCAATCCCTAAGATATATTTGAAGGGTCCTAAATCCTTAATAGTGATCTGAGCATGTAAATGAGCTTTTAGAGAAGAAATGACAGAGGAATCATTGCCTGCCAGAATTATATCATCCACATATATGCACAAAACAGTAAATGAATGACCAACAGATTTAGTAAATAAAGAACAGTCAGAAACTGATTGAGTGTAGCCAAAAGCAAGAAGGCAACATGTAAGTTTGTTATACCATTGTCTAGAGGCTTGCTTGAGGCCATAAAGACTTTTCTTAAGTAAACAAACTCTTTTATCATTTTTAGAGCAATATCCAGGAGGAGGAGACATATAAATGGCCTCATCCAAATCTCCATGCAAGAATACATTGTTAACATCCAATTGATGCAAATGTCAGTTATGAGATGCAACTACAGCTAAGAGAACCCTAACAGTAGCCAACTTAGCTACAGGGGAAAAGGTGTCAAAAAAATCCAAACCCTCTTGCTGGTTATAGCCTTTAGCCACTAACCTAGCCTTATGTCTTTCTATGGAACAATCAGACCTAAGTTTGATCTTATAGACCCATCTACACCCTATACAATTCTGACCAACAGGTAGATCAGTAAGCACCCAAGTCTTAGTCTTTTCTAAGGCATCAAGTTCTTGTTTCATAGCTAACTACCACTCAGGTATAGTACTAGCCTGCTTATAAGAAGCGGGCTCAACAAGAGCAGTGACAGATGAAGTGAAAACTCTATACAAAGGGGAGAGTTGACAGGTAGAGACATAAGATGCAAGGGGGTATCTAGATGCATGAAAAGTGCTAGTGGAATTGCTCTTATGCAAGGACTCAGGCAACTGATAATCATAAACAGAAAGATAAGCAAGGGGCACAACATTCCTAGTAGACCTTCTAGGTGCAGGTATATCAGCAGCAGGGGAAACAGAAGAATCATAAAAACAGGTTGAAGGAAAGAAGGAAAACTGTTACTGGGAGAGGACATCACTAGAGTGGATGAGCCAGGGAGGGGAGAAGCACCAGGTCCAGGAGAAGGCAGCAGGACTAGGGAGCAGGACTGGAGAGGCCACCTGGGACTGGGAATCAGCAACTTCAATCTCAGGACCAGAGGGCAGATGAGCAGTTGAAGGACCTAAACCCTGCAAGACAACAAAGGGAGTGGTGCAACCACTAGAAGTGTGCTGCCCGGAGGGGTTAGAAACAGTGCAAAAAGGAAAAATAGATTCATAGAAGACAACATGTCTAGAGATGAATGCTTTAAGAGTGTCCAGGTTTAACAGAACGTAGCCTTTGGTGCCCAAAGGATAACCAAGAAAAACACATTTAATAGCCATAGGGTCAAATTTGTGCCTGTGTGCAGAAAGAGTACTAGCATAACATAAACACCCAAAACTTTTTAACAAATAATAATCAGGGGGTTTGTTAAAAAGAAGCTCATAGGGACTTTTATTTTGAGTAACCTTAGAAGGGAGTCTATTAATTAAAAAAGCAGCAGTTGCAACACAGTTAGACCAATAGATGAGAGGGACATTGGATTGAAACCTAAGTGCCCTAGCAACTTGTAACAAATGCTGGTCCTTTCTCTCCACCAACCCATTCTGTTGAGGGATTTCTACACAACTTCTCTGATGTTCAATGCCAAAGGAATCAAAAAAAGTTGGCATAAAACATTCTATGCCATTATCAGTTCTGATAGCTTTGATTTTAAAAGAGAACTAATTACCAACAAATTTGCAAAAATTAGTAAGCTTGAGCTGAACATCATATTTATGCTTTAAAAAGAAAATCCAAGTGCTTTTAGAAAAGTCATCCACAACAGTGAGAAAGAATTTATAACCATCATGAGAAATTAATTGAAGGGGCCCCAAACATCACAATGGACTAACTCAAAAGGATGAGTAGAAACAGATGAACTAACAGGAAAAGAAAGTCTCTTCTGTTTAGACCTATGACAAACATCACAAGGGGGACTGTCAACAGATATAGTAGAAAGAGTAGGAATAGAGGCTAACTTCTGAATAGAGGGGTGACCCAACCTATGGTGCCAAATGGTGGCAGTGCTCAAAGAAGAATTACATGAAGCAGTATGCAAATTATTCACAGTACAAAGAGAGCTATTATTAGAGACAGGTAAAGTAAGATAATAAAGGCCATGCTTCAACTTAGCAGATCCAATCACCTTCTGCTTGAAGATGTCCTGCAAAACACAAAGAGATGAGAAAAAGAAATCACATATATGTGATGTAGCAGTTAGTTTAGAGACAGACAAGAGATTGAACCTAAAAGCAGGGACATATTGAACATTGCTCAAAAACAAGTTATCGGAAAGACAAACATTACCCCTAAAACTAGCCACAATACTACTATTGTTTGGCAGAGTAACAGTAACATGAACATGTTGAGGGGGAGATGTAAAATAAGCCATAGAATAGACCATATGGTCAGTTGCCCCAGTATCTAGTATCCAACAAGAGGAATCACAAGAACTAGAAGAAACAATAGAAGTAAGAGCATAAGTAGCATTTATATCAGTCACGGATGTCGCAGCAGAAGACTGATCAACAGAGCCATTTACAAGAACCTGAGATGCACTGTGGGTCTTTGCAAAAGCAATAAACTGTTCAAATAAGCCATGTAAAGCAGTATCAGTGGGCTGAGGGAGCCCAGAAGAGGAGACTTCAGTAGAGTGAATAGAGCAAATGACTACAGTGTTAGGAGTAAAAGACCTTTTACCCTTGGGACCATCCCACCCAAGGGGATAACCATAAATTTGGAAACATTTGTCAACAGTATGCCCAGTATACCCACAATGGGTGCATTTAAGTTTCTTCATATCTTTGGAAACAGTGGATTTGCCTTGGTTGTTGAAAACAGGGGTAGGGTTTGGGGAGCAGAAAACACTTTGGTTTGATTACTCCTAGGCTGAGGACCCCTACTGAACATATCAAGGGGATCCGTGGGAACAAAAGAAGTGAGGGACCTCTAGTTTTCTTCCTGTAAAACAAGGGCATAGACTCTTGACAGAGAGGGTAAAGGGATCATCAATAAAATATGACTACACAAGGCAGTCTAAGAATCATTTAGGCATATCAAGAAACTAAGAACACAATCATGTTGTTGAAGCTCTAACAAGTGTTTATTAACATTACAAACACAGAGTCCGCAGGAGCTGAGAGTAATAGGGCGTTGGTTGACATATTCATTCCAAACAGCACGAAAGGAGTTAAAATAGGCAATAATAGATAAGGCACCTTGAGAGATAGTATATAGGGATTTTTGCAACTGAAAGACCCCGAGAGCCATCAGTGCAAGAGTACCTCATCTGCAACTCCTGCCAAACCTCAAGAGTGGTGGTACAGTAGACAAGGCTGTCACGGATCTCTTTGACAACAAAATTCATAAGCCATGTGAGAACGAGGTTGTTCGCACGAATCCAACAGATCTTGAGGGAATCATCGGTAGTAGGAATTAGGAGAGAACCGTCAACAAACCGCGCCTTGTTTTTGATGTTCAGGGCGATGAGGATGGCTCGGCTCCAAGAGATGTAGTTGTTACCGTTGAGCAAGTCGCCAACAATGGCGGATCCGGTGAGATTGTTGTTCGCTAAATAAAAGACCAAGGACGAATCTTCGCTAGGGTTGCGTGAAGGTAACGGCCAATGGAAGCAGATCCAGCGGCAGGGGCAAAGGAAACACCAGAAGAGGAAGAGACAGTGCCTGGTGAAGTCATAGTGAGACAGATCTAACGATCAAGAGCGAATCGGACCGCGACGAACTAATTAGGGTTTCGGTGAAGGGCAAATTGAGAGGATTCAGAGAGAATAGAGATGCGGAAGCGAGGATCGAGAAACGCTGGTGAATGATACCATGAAAACACTGTGATTTGATGCTTTGTGAATTTAGGGAAGAAGACGAACGGAGAAGAGAGGCGGAGAGAATTAGGGTTACATATTTTGTGAAAAAGAAAGAATGAAGTAATTAATTAAAAAATATTACATATTAGCCTTATATAGAAGGCCATGAGTGCGAAAGGAAAGAAAAGGAAGGACTAAAAAGCTAATTACATGAAGACGCGTTAATAATATAAAACACGCTTCTAATACATCTAAGGCATAATAACGCGCTCCTATTGTCGAGACAACGTAGGCAGGTCACCAAACGTCTAAATAAATTAAATCTAATGGATATTTAGAATTGACATGAAATTCTTAAAAGGCAACTTTTAGTCTGTTGGCAAAGAGGACACACAGAGTGTTTGTTATTAGCTGCAACTGGAATCTTTAAACTAGAAAGGATTTTAGAGATAATTGGTGCGAAAGCATGGCCTAAGCGTTTGTGCCAATCTTGAAAAGAAACAACAGCTGAATAGGTTGAAGGAGATACAGATTTGCCAATATCAGAGAATGAGTATATGCCATCCTTAAGTCGACCTTTGTGGAAAACGCTCCCCGAGTAGTTCTTAACAAGAAAAAAAAAAGAATTATCTCGACAGAACTGATGCACATAGATTAATTATTTTGTATGGCAGGAACAAGTAAGATTTGGTTCAAAACAAAAGAACGAGAAGAAGTTGAGAGAACTGAGGATCCAACTTTGCTAATTTCTAAACCTATGTGGTTACCAACATGTATCTGATCAGAGCCGTCATACTCGTCACTACAAAGGTTCAAATTTACCAAGTCATAGGTAAGATGGTGATGTGCCATATTCTCGTATATGACACGTGGCAAGCTCACAAGTCGCCAACGCAGCACACTACGTGTTTCGCAAGAGTACATGGTTGCGTGCTAACAAGGTTACATGGTTGCGCGTTAACAAGCTAGCGTACTAACAAGATTACATGAGTGCATGCCAACAAGGTAACACCGTTGCATGCTAGCAAGGTTGCGCGTTTGGAATTGGACCAGGCCTCCAAGATGAGCCAAGTCCATCTTAGGCCCATGAGGTATCTATAAATACCCCCTCCCCTGAAGGCAAAAGACACAATTTTCACATTCTTGCTTTATCTTTCTAAGTCAGAGCTTTCTCTCTCTAAATTTCTTACTGACTTGAGCGTCGGAGTGCCTTCGCCGGGGCCACCGGCTAGTTTATTATTTGGTGTTTCTCTGTATTTTTCTGTGCAGGTTTCTCGAACTCAAAGCTGACTTAGGACCAATACGGAGCTTGAGTTAGTCTGACGTGGATTTCTTAGTCAGCAGATGAAATCACCCCGCTTCAGTGGCGTCGTATGTGGAAAACCACTAAGGCATTATGAAGAAAACACAAGAACTATTCAATCATGACCAGAACCACGTGAGCATCCGAAAGAGCCAATAAGGCAGCCCCTACCCAACAACAAGAACTTTAAACACGGGCCAAAGGGGTGGCTAATAATAATGTCCCAAGTCAGCATAGGGACGAGATATCTGTGGCTGTTTCAGAGCAAGGCCATGGGGCAGCGCTGCAAGCAGTCAACTAGTAGGCCGCGGGCACAACTATTAACCCATTGTCGCCACAGCACGTGGCACAACTAATCCAAGCGCTGCAAGCAACACTTGGAGGAGCGACACCTATCGTCCCAGTGGCACCCAATACTCAACTTGAAGCTCAAGCAAGGACAGAGCAGCATGCGCAGAACTCTCGTTCGCTTGGTCTTCATGCGGCAGGACAAACTCAAAGGCGTTGACCTAGGCTAGAAGCAGCAATCTCATGATCACCTAGGAGGACAGATCAACGATCATCCAACATGCCTGGGGAGTCTCAACATGTTAGGAGGGACGATGAAAGGAGAACCCACGAACAACGTTGGAGGCGTGTTGATAGAGGTGGTGAGGTGAACTCATATGATAGAGCTCGAAGAGGAAGAGACATTGATAGAACAGAGAGGTGCAATAGAATATATCCTAGTCCTATTAGAAGAGAGCATCACCACAACCATCATGAGCCGACCCCAATGGGGTACGTAGAAGATAGAAGAAGATCGGTGTGTTATAATCAAGATGATGGTAGAATTACTGAGCCTTCACCTTTTTGTGAGGTGTTACGAAGGGTTGTCTTGGGAAGAGGCCAAGATATTCCAAAGATGCCAAACTACAGTGGTACCACTGATCTAGCATCACATATGCATGTGCTAGATGGGATTCTATGTTTGGGAGGCTATGATACTAGAGTTCAAGCACGACTTTTTGCTAGAACTTTGGTCGATGTGGCGTAAGAATGGTTTGCACGCATACCAACTGGAACCATCTACAGTTACAAGCAACTGCGTGATATGTCTCGCTCTAAGTTTTCTACTCTTTCAATGGACCCATTGGACCCAGACTATCTATGCGGATTGAAGCAAGGGGGAAGGAGACATTGCGCAAGTACACCAAGAAGTTTAATGTTGAGATGTTGAAGGTGAAAACTCCATCACCTAGGACCATCCGAGGAATCTTGTTCAAGACATTGAGGAACACAGAGCTGGCAAATGATCTTATGCGTTGCCCTCCCCTTACTGTTGAACTAATTATGTAAAGATTGTGCCAAGAGACGAAAGTAGAGGAGTTGAACATGATCAGCAAGGGCGAATACCGTGACTTAGGGAAATAGAAGGAAATTGATAATCACAGAAATAATAGGCCATGGAGAAATGGTCGAGATAGAGACAAAAATGATAGAAGGAGAGGTAGATCGCCCGTGAATTACACCCCACTGAACATAAATATAATGGAAGTGTATGTCGTAGCCAATAAACGAGGATTGATGAGAAAATCACGACAGTTTAGAGAAATGCAAGATACGCGAAAGTCCAAGGATTATTGTCGCTACCATCAACAAAATGGGCACGATACATCACAATGTAGAGTCCTTTTTACCGAGATTGAACGATTGATAAAGGATGGGCGCCTGGCTAAATATATTCAATATCAAATGAGAGATAGCCCATCAGCTAAACGAGGAAGAACATATGATCTTACTCGTGTTGAGGAACAACGAAGGACTGAGGCACCTACGAGGCATGAGAAAGTAGAAAATCTCCCAGTGAGGGGAGTGATTAATATGATTTTCGGAGGGCCAACGGGCGCTGACTCTAATCATGCACGGGAACGAATCAAGAGGAAAGTGGATAGTAACGTATTCAGAAGAGATGCGTCCTTGATCGCTGCGTTGGAAGTATTGGAGGAGTCTATCACTTTTGATGAGACGCACCGCAAGCAGTTGGACCCTCAAGTAGCTGAGGCACAACAGTTGAGTTGCCCTCTATTGGTGACTGTTGACATTGAAAACTATACGATGAGGAAGGTCTTAGTTGACAACGGAAGTTCGGCGAACATCATCTTTTATGAGACATTAGAAAGAATGGCGTTAGGTAATAATTTCATGCAGAAAGTGACGACGCCTTTATATGGCTTTGGAGGAGCAATTGTTATGCCAATCGGAATAGTGACTTTGCAAACATCTCTAGGAGATTCTCCAACCAGACACACTCGAAATCTCCAATATCTAGTTATTGATACACCATTCACATACAATGTCATTATTGGTAGGCCTAGATTGAACGATTTTAGAGTTGTGGTGTCTACCTACCACCAAAAGATGAAGTTTCCCACTCCTAAAGGGATTGGTGAGGTGCGAGGTGATCACAAGGAAGCTTAGAAGTCTTATGTGGCCTCTATAAGACTGAGTAGGAAGGAAGAAGTGAATATGCTTAACACCGTCAGTCAAGATATGGAGATGGTAAACATTACTGAGACGCAGAAGAATGCTAAGAAGTTTAAGATCCTTAGGGAAATCAAAGCCCCAGAAGGTGTTGAGACATTGATTCTAGGGGAAGAGGGGTGCAAAAGATTGAAGAAGTACAAGGTGCAGCTGGCGCAAAACAACAAGATGGAACCTTTAGGAGAATTTCGAGAAATATCACTTGCAAGGGATGATCCGAGCAAGGTGGCCCGCATTGGCACTTGCATGGCGAATGAAATTGAAGAGCAAATGATCGCTTGCTTGCGCGAGAATTTTGACATTTTTACGTGGACAGATGAAGACTTGAAAGGTATAGATACTAGGATAGTGGTACACAGACTGAATGTGGACCCCAAGGCAAAACCTATCCGCCAGAAGAAGAGAAATTTCTGTAAGGAAATGAATTTGGCTACCAAAAATGAGGTGACTAAAGAACTTGCAGCGAGGCACATTTATAAGGTGCGGTACTCTGAATGGCTAAGCAATATTGTCTTAGTGCCTAAGGCCAACCGTGACTGGAGGATGTGTGTGGACTACACAGATCTGAATAAGCATTGCCCGCGTGATCCTTTCCCTTTGCCAAGGATTGATTTGTTGGTGGACTCGACAGCGAGTTGTGCTCTATTAAGCATGGTAGATGCACAAATCGATTTTCACCAGATTATGATGGTCGTGTATGATATGTCAAAAACGGCTTTTGTAACTAATAGAGGAGTTTTCTGTTATCGCGTGATGCCATTCGGGCTTAAAAGCGTCGGGGCTACCTTTCAGCGGTTAGTTGCGAAGATGTTCTATGATCATATAGGGAAGACAATGGAAGTCTATATAGATGACATACTTGTAAAAAGCATTAAAAGTTGAGGATCATGTCAACCACTTGTGTACGGCGTTCGCTATCATGTGCTTGTATAGTATAAAGATGAATCCAAAATAATACACCTTTGGCGTGAACGGTGGAAAGTTTTTGGGTATGTGGTAAACTATAAAGGAATCGAAGCTAACCTCGACAAGATTGAAGCTATCACCACATTATCGTCCCCTTGCACCATGAAAGATGTGCAACATTTGTTAGGTCAATTAACGGCGCTTGGACGTTTTATCTCTGTATCGACTGAAAAAAGCCTAGCTTTTTTCAAAATTTTGAAGAAGAACAGAAGCTTCGAGTGGACCGAACACTGCGAGAATGCTTTTCAGCAAATCAAGACTTATCTGGCAACGCCGCCTCTTCTGGCAAAGTCGATTGAGGTAGAGACATTGTACCCTTATTTGGCGGTTTCTCCGAATGTTATCAGTTATGTCCTTGTGCGAGCTGACGGAAACCAGCATCTACATGTTTACTACATTAGGAAAGTGTTGCATGGAGCTGAGCTGAACTATATTGAGATTGAGAGATTTGCTTTTGCCGTGGTGCATACGACAAGGAAGCTACGACCATACTTTCAAGCGCATCCAAATATTGTATTAACTGACAAGCCACTAAAGCAAGTGCTAAAAAAACCAAAAAACATCAGGAAGATTGATCAAGTGGGCCATCGAACTTAGTGAGTATGGCATTGAGTACAAGCCAAGGGTGGCAATCAAAGCGCAAGTCTTGGCCGACTTCGTCGCTGAAGCGTTTGGAAGGGAAGAAGTGACCCGACAGGATCAAGTGTTGAATGTAGAGTATTAATTGTCCACTATTATTTGGACTCTTCATGTTGATGGATCTGCAACTACCTCAAAGGGAGGACTAGGAATATATATGCGGTCCCCCGAAGGAAAAGAATATGAGTATACAGTCAACCTCAACTTTGTGGTGACCAACAATGAAGCTGAATATGAGGCGATAGTGGATGGGGTCAAAATGTGCAAATCTCTAGGGATCACCCATTTGGCGGTATTCACGGATTCACAACTAGTGGCTAATCAGTTTATGGGCACGTATGAAGCCAATGAGGAGACTATGGTGAAGTACCTTACTAAGTTGAAGGAATGAGCGGTGTCTTTTACATTTTTCACTCTTAGCCATATCCCTAGGTCTGAAAACGTCAAGGCAGATGCCTTATCAAAATTTGCTAGCTCTACTGACGTTTACATAGAGCGTAGAGTGGTACTTCTAGCAGCAGACAAACCTGCCATTGGGAAGACCCGCAATATGGATAAAGCTATTTTAGTGGAGTTCATTTTGCCAAGTTGGAAGGATGATATTATGCGATACTTGAAAGATGGAATCCTTCCAAATGACTCATTTGTTGTAAGAAGATTGAGGTAGCTATACAAAAGGTCATTTGAGGGACCGTTGTTGAAATGCTTAACCCCTAGACAAGCTGAAGATCTAATGTACGAAGTACATGGAGGATGTTGTGGGAATCATGCTGGCGGTAGATCCCTTGGCCAGAAGATCATGAGGCAAGGATACTACTGGCCTACCTTGTTCAAGGATGCGACCGAATTTGTGAAGAAATGCAAGAGTTGCCAATTGCATGCTCACTCTACTCATGTGTCGGCCCAACTCTTACACCCATTGGAGGCGACTTTCCCTTTTGACCAATGGGGAATTGATATTGTAGGCCCTCTTCCTGCTGTTAAGAATGGAAAGAGATTTATGGTGGTGGCAGTTGAGTATTTTTCCAAGTGGGCTGAGGCTGAGGCTTTGGCAACCATTACTGAGAAGAACATGATAGAGTTCATTTGGCGCAACATCATTTGTCGTTTTGGTCTACCTAGAGTGATAGTATTTGACAATGGCAAGCAATTTACGGGTTCCGAGATTACTTCTTGGTGCGTAGAACTAAAGAGAATGGGCAAGTGGAGTCAACAAACAAGACGCTAAAAGACTATATGTAGAAGCGTCTGACGCATATCAGGGGAACCTGGCCAGAGGTCTTACCGAGCATCTTATGGGCATATAGGACGACACCTAAGCGAGCAACGGGTGAAACTCCTTTCTTGTTGGTCTATGGTTCAGAGGCAGTTGTACCAGTTGAAGCTGGCATGATGACACATAGAATTGAGACATACAATCATGAAGAAGTAGCAAGACTGAGACGAAAGGACTTGGACATGATATGAGCAGTCAGAGAAGAGGCGTACCAGTGCTCGTTGGCAAACAAAATAGTGATGGCTAAGGTTTATGACAATAAGGTCCGCTTTAAAGATTTCCAAGTAGGCGACTTGGTCTTGAGAAAGGTGGAAGCGAGTAGACACGTTGGTAAGCTACAACCAACATGGGAAGGTCCGTTCAAAGTAATCCGAGCAAGTGCGAAGGGATACTACTATCTAGCATCTATGGATGGAAAAGCTTTGAAAGAGGCCTTGGAATATTCAGAATCTGCGCCGCTACTATGCATGAAGGATTTGACAATGGATGACATGCATGGTTCGAGCATTAGTTAGTTTTTATTAAGAATATTATGTAGATGGTCGTAGTTTATATTAGGTTTAATTATTGCAAAAAAAAAATGGGATCCTAACTTGTGGGACTCGGTGTAATCAAAATCCTAATGAACTACGACGACTTGATTCCCACTTATAAGGGATATGTAGGCAGCTTGTCGTGGCTGCAAGTGCAGTCTTAAAATAAACATAAAATATTTTTGGCCCATCACTTTGCTTTTTCTGTGCAGATCTTCGTAAATCGATGATTGATGCTACTTTCATAGATAAGTGGCTAAATCAGACAAACAATGGAGGTTCTACAAAACCACGATAATAGCATAAAGTCTGAAAATGACAAGTACACTAGGTGAAGAGCCTATTGGGTGAAAATCCTATAAAGTAGGCACATAACATAAGCCCTATCGAATCAAACTAGGTGAAGAGCCTATTGGGTGAAAATCCTATAAAGTAGGCACATAACATAAGCTCTACCAAATCAAACTAGGTGAAGAGCCTATTGGGTGAAAATCCTATAAAGTAGGCACATAACATGAGCCCTACCGAATCAAACTAGGTGAATAGCCTATTGGGTGAAAATCGCATAAAGTAGGCACACATGACATAAGCCCTACCAAACCAAACTAGATGAAGAGTCTATTAGGTGAAAATCCCTATTGACGAAAGTCAAGTAAACACAATTGTAGACAAAGACGAGCAAAATATACAATGATGTGCAAAATATGAACCACGAATCTATTTCACTGATTAGACAAGTATGTCATTCAAAGACTTATCACATATCAAAACTTGTCCTACTGGCACGGTTCGCCGCATTTTTGGAAGCTCGGTTGATACAGAAGAAATCATGTGAAAAGGGCTTCGAAAAGTTAGTAGTCGAAATTTCAAGTCTTAGCATGCAACCAACAGAAGGCTCAAATTAATTTGTAGAACTGCTCCAATTGAGAAAGATTCATAATTAAATCCATATATGGATGGATAGCTCCATTAGTCTTCTTTCTAACGAGTCAAGCTAGAGGTCATTTGAAAATTCGTACAACGAGTTATGGCCGTTTTGTGGGATTACGCAAACTGCATTGAAGTCTGTTAAGTTGCAGCTCTTCCACACTCCTTAGCAAAACTGCTCATATGGAAAAACTTCCAGAGGAAGTTCCATATATGTATGGATAGATCCATGAGTCTTCTTTCTAATTAATCAAGCTAGAGGTCATTTGAAAATTTGTACAACGCATTATGACCATTTTTTTCGTGGGATTGCGCAAACTGCATTGAAGTCTGTTAAGTTGCAGCTCTTCCACACTCCTTAGAAAAACTGCTCAGATTGAAACATTTGCAGAGGAAGTGACATATATGGATGGATAGCTATATGTGTCTTCTTTCTAATGAATCAAGTTAGCGGTGATTTGAAATTTTGTACAGCGAGTTATGGCTGTTTTCTTGGGAATGCACACACTGCTTTGAAGTAAAACAGATTGTATGCACATTGAAGACTAATAAATACGATTGCCGAGAGCGTGCACTTTACAGATTGGACACATCTTCAAAAGAGCACGTGAAGATACATATTGAATGGGACTTTATAGACGTCGTGCGCCATGTAAACTAGCAAAGTTTTTATATGAACAACATATCAATTATGTGATAGAATTTCGGCGTCACACGTCCACAAAAAGAAAAAACGAGGTGCTGTCAAACTTTGACCAGTAGCGATCTTCTGGAATTTCATATGTGCCAGAATTAAAGCTTTAGAAAAGGCAACCCGCATCGAACCACAACTATCCTAATATTAGGATTATCATCTCTCGGAAAGCTGGCGCGTCCTAATATCAGCTAGACAAATAAACTTGGAAATATTTTATGGGATTCATAACTGATACACTGATTGAACAACAACTTCATTCAAGTATATACATGAATGATAAACTACATGTTTCAATCTTTACGCAACAACTAATGGAAGACAAACAACAAGTTTCTTCAATAAACGAGCAGCAATCAAAATCAATGCCAGTCAAAATCAGTACTCTACCATTAAGAACAAAGGAATGGAATTCTGATCAGCAATTGTAGCAGCCAACTTTTATACAAACTCTTCCATGGATAAGAACACGATTCTTCGCAACAACAGGTTGCAGAAAAAAAAAGAAAAAAAAAGAGAGAATCAATCACTATTAAAGACGCCAAATTGACATTTCAGCTTATTCAGCAAAACATTTCTTATTATTCAGAAAAGCAAAGGATTTTATGCTCAAGGATTAGCAGGATTTTCAGTTGCAACACCATCATTTATCATCATCTCAGCCACACCAAAATAAGGATCAACCAGTCCAACCTCCACCGAATTATTGTTAACAAGACCGCTTGTGGTAGCTAGCTGAGTCATTAGTCCAGAATTCAATGGCGAGAGAGGAACGTGATCCAGCTCATCCATTTGCCGCGAGATAAAAGCCATAGCAGAACGTTCCTCATCGACAGTGGCTGTAACATCATCTTTTTTGTCAATCCATAGATCTTCTTCCCTAATGAGCGGCTCGAAACATCCTCGTCCAAAGAAGGCAAAGTGGAAGGATCATCGGGGGAAGATAAATTAGCTTTTTTCCACACACTCACGAGGTCTTTATCGAAATCTTCTGCTATAACCTTCAAGTACTTCAGCTGCTCTAACGCCAAGTCAAACGCCTCAACCACAATATTACCACATCTCAAGTAGATGCCTTCAGCAAACGTAGCTGACTTCATGAACTCCCTCGCAATGCTTAGTTTCAGCTCGGGTGACACTACCTTAGACTTCCCTTCAGCTATTTTGAGCCGGCCATTCGTCTCTGCCAAGTCTTTGATGAGTACGTCGATCTCGAGTTTCAAGTCGGAGATCATTTTATCAGAATTGTTTTTCTATTCAGATAGAGCCACTTCAAACTCTTTAAGTGATGCATACATTTCAAGAAAAAGAACAAGAGGGTTCAATATACAAAAAATATATATGCATACACATATATATAAACAGATATAAAGAAGCTTATATAAAAAAAATTAATAATAATAATAAATAAAGGAACGTTACACGTTACCGCTGTATTGTGCAAAGCCACTTCACGATAAATGTCTGCGACTGTCCACTTGGGTATTACCATGTCACGATTCAAGGATGGCCACGCCTTAATTGTTGAAGTCATGGCAGCGAAATCAGTGAGTTCACTACCAAACAAGGTGAGCGAGGTTTTCCCGAGCTCGATACTACGAAGCCCACACGATGCTTTAGGTGGCGGGGGTAGGATAACATGGTCATTAACATCATAAAATGCAGGTCTTTTCCCACGAGCACGGTCCTCGTTATTAATACTCCATGCAGGCCTTTTCTGAGTAGGAGCCTTACTTGCCACAACGACGGATGAACCACTCAAGGGGGTGCTAGATGCTATGCTAGCATCATCACGAGCTTGACGCCTTAAGTCTTGAACCCCACCGCGAGGCCCTTGACTCTCTGGTCCTCTTCTTTCATGCGAGCGACGACCATCATCTTGATTAAGAGTTGAGCCACCACGAGTCCCTTGACTCTCTGGTCCTGTTATCTCATGCGAACGACGGCCATCATCTTTTGGGCGTGCATTATGAGTGGCACGAACTTCTTTCTTACGCATGGCCTGATTAAATCTTGAGAATTTTACCATTAGCAATCTTCCTGCAAAAGGACAAATCAAAGATAAGTGTGTGATATCTTAAATATGAAAACATAACAATGAAATCAAATATCTACCCAAGTTTCTCTTTTCCTTATCAAACCACACCGGTGATAATCCACCGGCACTAAGGATGCATTCGTCAATCAATGTCTCTGGCTCAAAAATCACGAAAGGCAGCTTCTCTAGAAATCCAGGGGAAAAATTCGATCTCGGAACATCGTCTATTTTAACTCGACCATGGTGCCATACTCTTGGGAAGTCAAAAACTACATCTTTTGGAGGTTTGATAAATACAAAACGATGTTTCCACCCCATGTTTCCTGGTGTTCTAATATTCTCTAAAAACCTGCGTTTCTTTTTAGTAATGAAGAAATAAAACCCCTCCTCCCCTTTTTGAGTTGAAGTACAAAGAGAAAAAATGTCGTGAAATTCAGCATAGGTACAAGGTTGATTATACGCTTTCAGGACAAGAATGAAACATAAAGCAACGCAAACTGCTTTTGGATTAAGTTGGCTTAAACATAAACCGAAAAAATTGACGATCTCACAAAGCTCTCGAGGAAGTGGAAATCGAAGTCCTAATTTAAGCGTTGCAAGGTGGACGGTCATACTGCCACAAGGAGGTGTATTCATTCTATCTACGGAGCTAGGAATTATTATGTCATAACCAAGAGGGATATGGAATTCCGATCTGATCCGAATTATATTCCAGTTCACTTCAGAAACAATATCAGTATGATGTACTTTTAAGGTACCTTTCTTAAAACTTATTACATTTTTATCAGAAACTTTTTGAAGACTTTCGACACTACCATTTTCATTAACCTCGGTCTGAGATTCCAAAGACGGACTAATAATTGGTGACCCTCGAAAATCAAAGTTTTCAAAATTCGATCCAAGCTCGGATGAATTATACATTTGAGAAACAAAACTTAGAAAAATAGACGATTACCAAATCTCGTTCGCGGCACCGCTAGAAATTCGTAAGCACGCACACGGGAAATATAGATCGAGTTGCAAAGTCCTTCAACTTTACAAAAACAAGATACTCGCTCTCTTAATCTAGCCACTCCAACCTGCAAATAAGACACAAGATTGTGATCAAAAAATATTCGTAGTCGCATCAACAAGGAGACAACATGTTGTCAAGAAAAAAAAGTACGAAACGCAGTCGTACTGAATCGTACACTGGAATTCAGATTCTGATCGTCGCCGTTTGTCGTGAATTCGCATTCGTCGAGTGAATTATTTCTAAAAGACTAATGTTGCTGAATAAATTGGTGAAATTGAGCAAAGGAGCAACTGGAATTTATAGAGGAAAAGTAGCAACGAATTCATCCGTTGGAAATTTGAATTTTGGAAGAGGAAAAGAAATTAGAATTTTTGAAGAAGATAAAAAACAAGTTTTATTGGAACAATAGATTTCATCATTCGAATTTGAAGATTCGGATGAAACAAAAGAAACCCAATATAGTTGGGATATCAATTGAATCCACACTCTACTTGCAAAAATAGCTGAAGAAAATAGAAGGGGATGACTTGAAATAGAAGGAAATAGAAGGGGATGAATTGAATCCATACTCTATTTTTGAAGTGATAAAAGGTGAACAAAGGAAAAGGTGAACAAAGGAAAAGTGATAAAAGGTTCATCTTCCTCTCTTGCGTAGAACAATATATATATATATATATATATATATATATATATATATATATACACACGTGTGTGTTGAAAAGTCAAACATGCTTGTCATGAAATTGCAAAAGAGTACATGGGGTCTTTGAAATCGTACATCGGTCCATGCAATCACATAAAGAGGCTAAGACATATCAAAAATATCAAAAGTCTCCACAAGAAATTCAGAAAGAGGCCAAGACATATCAAAAATATCAAAACTCTCCACAAGAAGTTCAAAAATGTCTAAAGACACTTCGGAAACTTCAGCTATATGTTTCAAGAAGAACTCAAAAAAATTTGAGAACTAGCAAAAAGACCCCGAACACTGCAAACATCCTAAAAGGAACCCAATAAGTTCAACGAAGCTGAAAAGAGCTCTCAAGAGAGCACGAGATCAGCCACAGTAAATACTTCCAAGTGACTTGCCTTGCATACAACGCACTTATAAGTGGGGGAATAATGATGTGTCATATTCTCGTATATGACATATGGCAAGCTCAGAAATCGCCAACGCAACACACTACGTGTTTCGCAAGAGTACATGGTTGCGTGCTAACAAGGTTACACGGTTGCGTGTTAACAAGGTAGCATACTAACAAGATTACATGAGTGTGTGCCAACAAGGTAACACAGTTGCGCGCTAACAAGGCTGCGCATTTGGAATTGGACCAGGCCTCCAAGATGGGCCAAGCCCATCTTAGGCCATGAGATATCTATAAATACCCCCTCATGTGAAGGCAAAAAACACAATTTTCACATTCTTGCTTTATCTCTCTAAGTCAGAGCTTTCTCTCTCTAGATTTCAATAGTCTAGATTTCTTACTGACTTGAGCGTCGGAGTGCCTTCATCGGGGCCACCGGCTAGTTTATTTTTTCGTGTTTTTTTGTGTTTTTTTGTGCAGGTTTCTCGAACTCAAAGCTAACTTAGGACCAATACGGAGCTAGAGTTAGTCTGACGTGGAGTGCTTAGTCAGCAAACGAAATCACCCCGCATCAGATGGTGAGTTGCTCCAGTGTCGGGATGTCGGGATTCTGCTGAGTAGAGGCAATCATAGCTTGAGGTTGTCGACTGTTGGGCATGGTTTGGTAGGAGATGTCAAATCGGTTGTAACACTTTTTAGCGGTATGTCCTGGTTTATCACATATTTGAGCGTAGATAACTTCTCAAATATTTGGCACACGAGTCCCTCCATAATTGAATTGAGATTGTGTTTGATTTCTTCCACCGCGAAAACCACGCCCCTGCCACGATATCCTACACGACCACGACCATTAGGCTGTTGTGATTGGTGCGTGTCTACATTAGCAGAAGGTTGCTGAATCAAGAAGAAACTATCGTGAGCATAGTTCGCGATTTGGTTGTTAGCAACAACGTATAGTGTTAGGACCAATGTTATTTCCACGTAAATAAATTGGAGATTATGTTGACATCGTTTTGGAAATTATTTAAATCAATGTCAATTGATTTAATAAAAGAAATTAAGTGAGATATAGTTTCCATTAATTGAAGAAAATCTTTGATTGCCTTATTTAGGAGCTCAATTTATGGAATATTATCTTTTTTGCAAGTCAAATGTTTCCATGCTTATTATTGTGTTAATCTTGGAAGAAGGAAACTTTCCTTTTGATTGACTTGCCCTTTTGATTGTGATGTAATTGACTTTCTTTGTTGTTTTGCATATCTTTCCTAAATCATGTTGATTGATTATATGTTGGAAAGTATTCAATGTCTGTTTATGCAGGAAAGTCACGCTATTTTCGGATAGTGAATCTGTCAGTTGCAACGTCATCCAGACAGTTCAGTTGCAACTACGTAAATCAGCGTTTTGGCGAAACGGAATATTCCCTTGATCCTATATTCTGGAAATTATATTTAAAAGGAAAATATTTCGTTTTTCTTTAAAATGATAATTTGATATCTGATCGTTTAGGGAAGAATCTTCGTCAAATATCTTTTGTTGAGATATAGAAAGTCAAATATTTTTATGGAATATATTTTAGATATTTTCCTTATCCTTTAAAGATAGGCTTTCAATATCTTCCAAGATTATCTTTGTTTGATCTTATCTTTTATCCTTATCTTTTTAAGATAGACTTTCAAGATCTTCCAAGATTATCTTTGTTTAACATTATCTCCTTATTATGTATCTAGACATATTTAATAGGCATGTACATTGGATATATTCAGATTTATCTTGCAGAATATATTAGATAAGGAAAGAAGATCTGCGTGGATTGCAACTGGAGATACGCAGAGCTTATCTGTTAAGGAAAGAAGATCTGCGAGGTTACAACTGAAGATCTGCAGAGATTCTGCTCATGCCTATATAAGGAGAAGACTCCACATAATTGAAGGACACTTTGAAAAGGATAGTTTGTGATTTCAGTCCTGTATCGAGTCAAAGTCTTTTAGAGAAGAGCATCAAGTCAGAGGAACTCTGGAGTAGCTTGATGTGTCTTCGATTCAATCGTGTTTTCGAAAACAAGTTAAGGGTTAGGTGTTGCAACTGCATATGTTAGAGGGAGTCTAGTATATGAGTTGATTTAAATCCTTCATTGTAATTCTTAAGTAGGAAACAGGTTGAGTCAAACTTTGGGTGAAAGCCCCGTGGACTAGGACCAATTGGATCGAACCACGTTAAAAACCTTTGTGTTCTTTATCGCTTTATGTTTAACTGTCCAATACCAGTTGCAACAGTAAAACAACTTTTAAACGTTAAAGAATTGTCATATGTCTTACTTACGAGTGCAGTTGCAACTACTGTCAAGTGCAACTACATCCGATTATAAGTAATATAGATCAAAGATCTTACAAGTGGCATCAAGAGCCGGTCACTAACACATTATTTAGTGAGATTCTGGATTTAAGATCTTGTTTTGCAGGTATGGACAATATTAAGGATGAAGCATTGGTGTTATGGCCACCACCGCTTAATAATTCAAAATATTTATATTGGAAATACCAATTGGAAATCATTATCAAGTCCAAAGATTTCAAGGCATGGAAAATCATACTTAGAGGATGGTCTCCGCCGTCTTACAAGAATAAAATTGTCAAAGATGTCTTAGACTGGATCGATGATGAATATCTTATGGCCAGCCAAAACTCCAGCGCCGTGGATGTTATTTTATTTTCTGTTGATATTAATAATTTCAAATTAATATCTAATTGTGTTTCAACTAAAAAGATGTGGAATATTTTCAGGATGGCTCATGAAGGAACATCAATTGAGAAAGAAGAAATTGAGTCATCAACGAAGAGTATGGTGTTTCAAGATAAAGTCAAGGAGGACTCAAAATCAAATAAGAATGATGGACATGCTCAATCATTAACACCTCTTTTAATGAAACTCCAAGAAATGCATAAATCATGGAAATACAAAGGTAAGAATCTTATCCCTTCCGACTCTGATTTTATTAAATCAAATTCCGCTGCTAATGATCTTAGTATCAAAAGGAAGGATAAAGGTATTAAATGCAGGGAAGATTATGTTATATCATCTGATGCAACAATACCAGTTGCAACTACGCCTGTTGCAACATCACCAGTTGCCACAAATGTTTGGGCAATATATGAAGATGATTCTAAGCAAGATGGTAAATCAAATCCAGAGGTCCAAGAGAAACCTTCCCAAAACCAAGTGAGACTTGTTGTTGATGGTAAATCACAAGAAAAGTGCATTCTTGTGAAAGGTATACAAGGTGGTTTTATCTCTCTAATGCGAGGGCATCATGGTAATGTTTCCCACCCTTATCATATTTTTAAAGGTGTTTTTTCTCCAAAGGATCTTGGTAAGTCTATGTTGATCTTCCATTGTAGTACAAAAAGTCATAGTAAATCAAGTTGTTCTAACTTCTGGAAGAATCTTTATTTTCATAAGCCTGTCTTAATCCCCATGGCTATTCCGTGTTGCAACTTGCATTGATCATATTGAGACAATATTCACACAGAGTGTTGCAACTTTACTGGATAAACAAGTTTGGTTGAAAATTTGTAATCTCTTGTGCTTGTCTACTGATTCACGTATTTATGGGTGTTCACCTAAATCATATTATTTTGACAAAAGAGGCTTTAGAATTACGAATGAAACTAGTAACTTATTGTCAAAATGTGTTAAAGAATCAAAAAGAGAGATTATGGTTGGAAATGGAAAGAATGAAGGAATTCTCTATATAAGATTTGTGTATGTTGACGAGATTTCACGAATCAAGGATGTGCTCCACGTGGAGGAACTTTTTGCTAACTTGATTAAAATTTGTGAATCACGTAAACCCAACTTCTTAGATAATTTCAATTACATTCTTTTGATGAAACTTTTTTTGTGGCTCAAAAGGTTAGTTAACGTGAAACTAACTAAAAGTTTTATTGTAGGAATATGCTGTGAAGCTTCTACCAAATGGAGGAAGCAACTTGAGCCTTGTAATGCATGGCAACGATGTAAGAACCAAATGATCAGCCATATTCTGTTGCAACAGAATGCTACTTCAAAAGCTGTGCCGAAGGTGTTGTTGGAATTTGTAGATGCATCTGCAAACGAAGAGACTCGTAGTCACAAATGGACTGGAATTCTGAAGCTATATGATGTTGGAACTTCTGCTGCATTTGCTGTTGCAATTGGAAAATTGACAGAGCTCAATGCGATTGTATTAAGTAATCGAGTAGAGTCTGTTGCAACAAAGCAGAACATGATTGAACGAATCAAGATAAGTCCATTATCTAGATCTGATTCTTTTGATGAAGGTATGACTGATTGGTTTAATGGTCTGCATGAGTTCCCTATTTGAATTTATTGATAAGGAAATAGGGCAAGTTGTGTTGTTACTTTTGTTGACTTTTGCGAATATTTTTTTTCTAATTTGCTTTATCTTTGCTTGGACATATTCTCATGCTAATCATGAGTTGTTGTGTGTTTGAGACCTTGTTATTCGACATGTGCATATTGTTGTTGCAAGAGTGACTAGTTGCAACTATGATGATTTAATGCCAATTTTCTTATCTCATACAGTCTATCTAAGTTGTACTTTCTGTTTGTCTGGATATGCTTATGATCTCTGTACTCGTAAAAGATTTCACAAACATGAGTTTTTTCAACTTGTTGTTTTTACGCATGCCTGAAGAGATAACTTGTTGTTATATGTACTAAGGTACTGCATGCAGTTACAGTTGAGACCCTAAGAAAGTCTCCAGAAACTGCCTTATGTGAGTTGCAACAGTGGTCGTGTTGCAACTAGGATGATCTGTATACTATTGAATTCATTTCATAGGTTTGTCCGAATTGTTTTTCATTGTCTCGTTCTGAATATGAACACTGGCTGCATAAGATGAGTTCAGAACTGATTTTATGTGGATTACCTCACCATTCTCCAAGTACTCAATTCTTTAAAAAAAAAAAAAAAGGAAAGAAAAGTATTCTCTTATCATTTAAAGAGGATAATGTGTTTGTGTGATGACTGGAAAAAGCTACCTGACCTAAAAGGAATGGGAGTGAAAGCTATCAATTCATATTTCACGCGTCTACTCATTGAAAAGAGCTACCCCATACCAAAAATGAGTTAGAGTGAAAGCTGCCAGTTCAAGTGGATAAGTACAAAGTTTTTTTGGTGATGGTATTTTACTTAGTCAAGTTTTGTTCATTAATGCCCATGTGTCACATCTCCGGACTTGACCATTTTAAACATTTTGTGTGACTTGAACCGTGAATGCGTACTTTAGCATCTAATATCATCCAAGCACATCATGTCATTGGAGCTTCCACATTTTAGGCATTCTCTGCCTGATTTTTTGAAATGTCTTTTCACTGTGTTGCTTGTTGCAACTTTGGTACTTATGGCATGTACTTGTTGTTTTCTCTAGTTCTCATGCACTTTTTGTTACTCAAAATTCTCTCTATCTTTTGTCACTGTTTTTTTAAGAGAATTTGTTGAGACGACATGTCATGTTTTTGTAGAACTTTTATGGACTCAGACTACTGATTGCATCATCATGGCAAAGCTGCATCAATCATATCTCTTTTTGTGAGTATACATCTTAGGAACATCTTCTATGTGAGATTGATACATGTGTGTCTCATGGTATCATGACTGTTTCACAGGGTGATTCAAGTGATTGTCTTTTGGTACTAAAGTCCATGCTGTAACTTTGTTTGCAACATATCCAGGGGTGAATTTCTAAAGCACTTAGTTAATTATTTTTATATAGTTAACTATCTTTTGGTGCGCTGATTGTGTTTGGGGCATAGCGGTTGTTGAAGCTATGCTTAATTTAAGGGGGAGCAAAATTCTTTTGCCATTAGTTGTTGACACATGTGGTTTACCAGTTACAACAAATATACATGTGATATGCTCCGGGATATTGAGACTCCATCTCGTTGTCAGGGTCTTTGATTTGCTATGACAAAAAGGGGGAGATCAAGTTAAGAGGTGACATATGCCACATATGGCATACATCATTCAGTTGCAACTTCGATATATTATTATATCTTGTGCTTGGTGTCTAACCGCTTCATGCAAGGCATTGCTTTTGTCAACTTTTGTCAAGAAATCAACGAATGAGCATATGACTCTTGTTTGTTGCCATTCTCCAACTTGGGTTCTGGGCTTATAGCTTGCTACTACAACCTTGCTGATTATTAATATTATCTTGGTAATGCTTGTTTAGAGAATTTCTCTTTGCATTCTGCAGATTTACACCCGTTGACTCGTTATGTCAAAAAGGGGGAGAAGTTAGCCAAGAAATGTATTATGCCAAGCTCAACCTAAATGGTAGAGCAAAGGTATGCATGAACCGAGGGGGAGAGAGAGTTTGGCTGGTGCCCTCATGGCAGTTCCAGATTTATGTTTGTTGCAACAATTGCAGTGATATGTGTTTTCACTCATCTATTTATTTAATCACTGACAAAGTTTCTTTTGTTGATTGCAAGTGTTCTACTTAATTTCTTTGGATATACATGGTTTTGCCAAAACGAGTCAAAGGGGGGGATTGTTAGGACCAATGTTATTTCCACGTAAATAAATTGGAGATTATGTTGACATCGTTTTGGAAATTATTTAAATCAATGTCAATTGATTTAATAAAAGAAATTAAGTGAGATATAGTTTCCATTAATTGAAGAAAATCTTTGATTGCCTTATTTAGGAGCTCAATTTATGGAATATTATCTTTTTTGCAAGTCAAATGTTTCCATGCTTATTATTGTGTTAATCTTGGAAGAAGGAAACTTTCCTTTTGATTGACTTGCCCTTTTGATTGTGATGTAATTGACTTTCCTTGTTGTTTTGCATATCTTTCCTAAATCATGTTGATTGACTATATGTTGGAGAGTATTCAATGTCTGTTTATGCAGGAAAGTCACGCTATTTTCGGATAGTGAATCTGTCAGTTGCAACGTCATCCAGACAGTTCAGTTGCAACTACGTAAATCAGCGTTTTGGCGAAACGGAATATTCCCTTGATCCTATATTCTGGAAATTATATTTAAAAGGAAAATATTTCGTTTTTCTTTAAAATGATAATTTGATATCTGATCGTTTAGGGAAGAATCTTCGTCAAATATCTTTTGTTGAGATATAGAAAGTCAAATATTTTTATGGAATATATTTTAGATATTTTCCTTATCCTTTAAAGATAGGCTTTCAATATCTTCCAAGATTATCTTTGTTTGATCTTATCTTTTATCCTTATCTTTTTAAGATAGACTTTCAAGATCTTCCAAGATTATCTTTGTTTAACATTATCTCCTTATTATGTATCTAGACATATTTAATAGGCATGTACATTGGATATATTCAGATTTATCTTGCAGAATATATTAGATAAGGAAAGAAGATCTGCGTGGATTGCAACTGGAGATACGCAGAGCTTATCTGTTAAGGAAAGAAGATCTGCGAGGTTACAACTGAAGATCTGCAGAGATTCTGCTCATGCCTATATAAGGAGAAGACTCCACATAATTGAAGGACACTTTGAAAAGGATAGTTTGTGATTTCAGTCCTGTATCGAGTCAAAGTCTTTTAGAGAAGAGCATCAAGTCAGAGGAACTCTGGAGTAGCTTGATGTGTCTTCGATTCAATCGTGTTTTCGAAAACAAGTTAAGGGTTAGGTGTTGCAACTGCATATGTTAGAGGGAGTCTAGTATATGAGTTGATTTAAATCCTTCATTGTAATTCTTAAGTAGGAAACAGGTTGAGTCAAACTTTGGGTGAAAGCCCCGTGGACTAGGACCAATTGGATCGAACCACGTTAAAAACCTTTGTGTTCTTTATCGCTTTATGTTTAACTGTCCAATACCAGTTGCAACAGTAAAACAACTTTTAAACGTTAAAGAATTGTCATATGTCTTACTTACGAGTGCAGTTGCAACTACTGTCAAGTGCAACTACATCCGATTATAAGTAATATAGATCAAAGATCTTACAAGTGGCATCAAGAGCCGGTCACTAACACATTATTTAGTGAGATTCTGGATTTAAGATCTTGTTTTGCAGGTATGGACAATATTAAGGATGAAGCATTGGTGTTATGGCCACCACCGCTTAATAATTCAAAATATTTATATTGGAAATACCAATTGGAAATCATTATCAAGTCCAAAGATTTCAAGGCATGGAAAATCATACTTAGAGGATGGTCTCCGCCGTCTTACAAGAATAAAATTGTCAAAGATGTCTTAGACTGGATCGATGATGAATATCTTATGGCCAGCCAAAACTCCAGCGCCGTGGATGTTATTTTATTTTCTGTTGATATTAATAATTTCAAATTAATATCTAATTGTGTTTCAACTAAAAAGATGTGGAATATTTTCAGGATGGCTCATGAAGGAACATCAATTGAGAAAGAAGAAATTGAGTCATCAACGAAGAGTATGGTGTTTCAAGATAAAGTCAAGGAGGACTCAAAATCAAATAAGAATGATGGACATGCTCAATCATTAACACCTCTTTTAATGAAACTCCAAGAAATGCATAAATCATGGAAATACAAAGGTAAGAATCTTATCCCTTCCGACTCTGATTTTATTAAATCAAATTCCGCTGCTAATGATCTTAGTATCAAAAGGAAGGATAAAGGTATTAAATGCAGGGAAGATTATGTTATATCATCTGATGCAACAATACCAGTTGCAACTACGCCTGTTGCAACATCACCAGTTGCCACAAATGTTTGGGCAATATATGAAGATGATTCTAAGCAAGATGGTAAATCAAATCCAGAGGTCCAAGAGAAACCTTCCCAAAACCAAGTGAGACTTGTTGTTGATGGTAAATCACAAGAAAAGTGCATTCTTGTGAAAGGTATACAAGGTGGTTTTATCTCTCTAATGCGAGGGCATCATGGTAATGTTTCCCACCCTTATCATATTTTTAAAGGTGTTTTTTCTCCAAAGGATCTTGGTAAGTCTATGTTGATCTTCCATTGTAGTACAAAAAGTCATAGTAAATCAAGTTGTTCTAACTTCTGGAAGAATCTTTATTTTCATAAGCCTGTCTTAATCCCCATGGCTATTCCGTGTTGCAACTTGCATTGATCATATTGAGACAATATTCACACAGAGTGTTGCAACTTTACTGGATAAACAAGTTTGGTTGAAAATTTGTAATCTCTTGTGCTTGTCTACTGATTCACGTATTTATGGGTGTTCACCTAAATCATATTATTTTGACAAAAGAGGCTTTAGAATTACGAATGAAACTAGTAACTTATTGTCAAAATGTGTTAAAGAATCAAAAAGAGAGATTATGGTTGGAAATGGAAAGAATGAAGGAATTCTCTATATAAGATTTGTGTATGTTGACGAGATTTCACGAATCAAGGATGTGCTCCACGTGGAGGAACTTTTTGCTAACTTGATTAAAATTTGTGAATCACGTAAACCCAACTTCTTAGATAATTTCAATTACATTCTTTTGATGAAACTTTTTTTGTGGCTCAAAAGGTTAGTTAACGTGAAACTAACTAAAAGTTTTATTGTAGGAATATGCTGTGAAGCTTCTACCAAATGGAGGAAGCAACTTGAGCCTTGTAATGCATGGCAACGATGTAAGAACCAAATGATCAGCCATATTTTGTTGCAACAGAATGCTACTTCAAAAGCTGTGCCGAAGGTGTTGTTGGAATTTGTAGATGCATCTGCAAACGAAGAGACTCGTAGTCACAAATGGACTGGAATTCTGAAGCTATATGATGTTGGAACTTCTGCTGCATTTGCTGTTGCAATTGGAAAATTGACAGAGCTCAATGCGATTGTATTAAGTAATCGAGTAGAGTCTGTTGCAACAAAGCAGAACATGATTGAACGAATCAAGATAAGTCCATTATCTAGATCTGATTCTTTTGATGAAGGTATGACTGATTGGTTTAATGGTCTGCATGAGTTCCCTATTTGAATTTATTGATAAGGAAATAGGGCAAGTTGTGTTGTTACTTTTGTTGACTTTTGCGAATATTTTTTTTCTAATTTGCTTTATCTTTGCTTGGACATATTCTCATGCTAATCATGAGTTGTTGTGTGTTTGAGACCTTGTTATTCGACATGTGCATATTGTTGTTGCAAGAGTGACTAGTTGCAACTATGATGATTTAATGCCAATTTTCTTATCTCATACAGTCTATCTAAGTTGTACTTTCTGTTTGTCTGGATATGCTTATGATCTCTGTACTCGTAAAAGATTTCACAAACATGAGTTTTTTCAACTTGTTGTTTTTACGCATGCCTGAAGAGATAACTTGTTGTTATATGTACTAAGGTACTGCATGCAGTTACAGTTGAGACCCTAAGAAAGTCTCCAGAAACTGCCTTATGTGAGTTGCAACAGTGGTCGTGTTGCAACTAGGATGATCTGTATACTATTGAATTCATTTCATAGGTTTGTCCGAATTGTTTTTCATTGTCTCGTTCTGAATATGAACACTGGCTGCATAAGATGAGTTCAGAACTGATTTTATGTGGATTACCTCACCATTCTCCAAGTACTCAATTCTTTAAAAAAAAAAAAAAAAGGAAAGAAAAGTATTCTCTTATCATTTAAAGAGGATAATGTGTTTGTGTGATGACTGGAAAAAGCTACCTGACCTAAAAGGAATGGGAGTGAAAGCTATCAATTCATATTTCACGCGTCTACTCATTGAAAAGAGCTACCCCATACCAAAAATGAGTTAGAGTGAAAGCTGCCAGTTCAAGTGGATAAGTACAAAGTTTTTTTGGTGATGGTATTTTACTTAGTCAAGTTTTGTTCATTAATGCCCATGTGTCACATCTCCGGACTTGACCATTTTAAACATTTTGTGTGACTTGAACCGTGAATGCGTACTTTAGCATCTAATATCATCCAAGCACATCATGTCATTGGAGCTTCCACATTTTAGGCATTCTCTGCCTGATTTTTTGAAATGTCTTTTCACTGTGTTGCTTGTTGCAACTTTGGTACTTATGGCATGTACTTGTTGTTTTCTCTAGTTCTCATGCACTTTTTGTTACTCAAAATTCTCTCTATCTTTTGTCACTGTTTTTTTAAGAGAATTTGTTGAGACGACATGTCATGTTTTTGTAGAACTTTTATGGACTCAGACTACTGATTGCATCATCATGGCAAAGCTGCATCAATCATATCTCTTTTTGTGAGTATACATCTTAGGAACATCTTCTATGTGAGATTGATACATGTGTGTCTCATGGTATCATGACTGTTTCACAGGGTGATTCAAGTGATTGTCTTTTGGTACTAAAGTCCATGCTGTAACTTTGTTTGCAACATATCCAGGGGTGAATTTCTAAAGCACTTAGTTAATTATTTTTATATAGTTAACTATCTTTTGGTGCGCTGATTGTGTTTGGGGCATAGCGGTTGTTGAAGCTATGCTTAATTTAAGGGGGAGCAAAATTCTTTTGCCATTAGTTGTTGACACATGTGGTTTACCAGTTACAACAAATATACATGTGATATGCTCCGGGATATTGAGACTCCATCTCGTTGTCAGGGTCTTTGATTTGCTATGACAAAAAGGGGGAGATCAAGTTAAGAGGTGACATATGCCACATATGGCATACATCATTCAGTTGCAACTTCGATATATTATTATATCTTGTGCTTGGTGTCTAACCGCTTCATGCAAGGCATTGCTTTTGTCAACTTTTGTCAAGAAATCAACGAATGAGCATATGACTCTTGTTTGTTGCCATTCTCCAACTTGGGTTCTGGGCTTATAGCTTGCTACTACAACCTTGCTGATTATTAATATTATCTTGGTAATGCTTGTTTAGAGAATTTCTCTTTGCATTCTGCAGATTTACACCCGTTGACTCGTTATGTCAAAAAGGGGGAGAAGTTAGCCAAGAAATGTATTATGCCAAGCTCAACCTAAATGGTAGAGCAAAGGTATGCATGAACCGAGGGGGAGAGAGAGTTTGGCTGGTGCCCTCATGGCAGTTCCAGATTTATGTTTGTTGCAACAATTGCAGTGATATGTGTTTTCACTCATCTATTTATTTAATCACTGACAAAGTTTCTTTTGTTGATTGCAAGTGTTCTACTTAATTTCTTTGGATATACATGGTTTTGCCAAAACGAGTCAAAGGGGGGGATTGTTAGGACCAATGTTATTTCCACGTAAATAAATTGGAGATTATGTTGACATCGTTTTGGAAATTATTTAAATCAATGTCAATTGATTTAATAAAAGAAATTAAGTGAGATATAGTTTCCATTAATTGAAGAAAATCTTTGATTGCCTTATTTAGGAGCTCAATTTATGGAATATTATCTTTTTTGCAAGTCAAATGTTTCCATGCTTATTATTGTGTTAATCTTGGAAGAAGGAAACTTTCCTTTTGATTGACTTGCCCTTTTGATTGTGATGTAATTGACTTTCCTTGTTGTTTTGCATATCTTTCCTAAATCATGTTGATTGACTATATGTTGGAGAGTATTCAATGTCTGTTTATGCAGGAAAGTCACGCTATTTTCGGATAGTGAATCTGTCAGTTGCAACGTCATCCAGACAGTTCAGTTGCAACTACGTAAATCAGCGTTTTGGCGAAACGGAATATTCCCTTGATCCTATATTCTGGAAATTATATTTAAAAGGAAAATATTTCGTTTTTCTTTAAAATGATAATTTGATATCTGATCGTTTAGGGAAGAATCTTCGTCAAATATCTTTTGTTGAGATATAGAAAGTCAAATATTTTTATGGAATATATTTTAGATATTTTCCTTATCCTTTAAAGATAGGCTTTCAATATCTTCCAAGATTATCTTTGTTTGATCTTATCTTTTATCCTTATCTTTTTAAGATAGACTTTCAAGATCTTCCAAGATTATCTTTGTTTAACATTATCTCCTTATTATGTATCTAGACATATTTAATAGGCATGTACATTGGATATATTCAGATTTATCTTGCAGAATATATTAGATAAGGAAAGAAGATCTGCGTGGATTGCAACTGGAGATACGCAGAGCTTATCTGTTAAGGAAAGAAGATCTGCGAGGTTACAACTGAAGATCTGCAGAGATTCTGCTCATGCCTATATAAGGAGAAGACTCCACATAATTGAAGGACACTTTGAAAAGGATAGTTTGTGATTTCAGTCCTGTATCGAGTCAAAGTCTTTTAGAGAAGAGCATCAAGTCAGAGGAACTCTGGAGTAGCTTGATGTGTCTTCGATTCAATCGTGTTTTCGAAAACAAGTTAAGGGTTAGGTGTTGCAACTGCATATGTTAGAGGGAGTCTAGTATATGAGTTGATTTAAATCCTTCATTGTAATTCTTAAGTAGGAAACAGGTTGAGTCAAACTTTGGGTGAAAGCCCCGTGGACTAGGACCAATTGGATCGAACCACGTTAAAAACCTTTGTGTTCTTTATCGCTTTATGTTTAACTGTCCAATACCAGTTGCAACAGTAAAACAACTTTTAAACGTTAAAGAATTGTCATATGTCTTACTTACGAGTGCAGTTGCAACTACTGTCAAGTGCAACTACATCCGATTATAAGTAATATAGATCAAAGATCTTACAAGTGGCATCAAGAGCCGGTCACTAACACATTATTTAGTGAGATTCTGGATTTAAGATCTTGTTTTGCAGGTATGGACAATATTAAGGATGAAGCATTGGTGTTATGGCCACCACCGCTTAATAATTCAAAATATTTATATTGGAAATACCAATTGGAAATCATTATCAAGTCCAAAGATTTCAAGGCATGGAAAATCATACTTAGAGGATGGTCTCCGCCGTCTTACAAGAATAAAATTGTCAAAGATGTCTTAGACTGGATCGATGATGAATATCTTATGGCCAGCCAAAACTCCAGCGCCGTGGATGTTATTTTATTTTCTGTTGATATTAATAATTTCAAATTAATATCTAATTGTGTTTCAACTAAAAAGATGTGGAATATTTTCAGGATGGCTCATGAAGGAACATCAATTGAGAAAGAAGAAATTGAGTCATCAACGAAGAGTATGGTGTTTCAAGATAAAGTCAAGGAGGACTCAAAATCAAATAAGAATGATGGACATGCTCAATCATTAACACCTCTTTTAATGAAACTCCAAGAAATGCATAAATCATGGAAATACAAAGGTAAGAATCTTATCCCTTCCGACTCTGATTTTATTAAATCAAATTCCGCTGCTAATGATCTTAGTATCAAAAGGAAGGATAAAGGTATTAAATGCAGGGAAGATTATGTTATATCATCTGATGCAACAATACCAGTTGCAACTACGCCTGTTGCAACATCACCAGTTGCCACAAATGTTTGGGCAATATATGAAGATGATTCTAAGCAAGATGGTAAATCAAATCCAGAGGTCCAAGAGAAACCTTCCCAAAACCAAGTGAGACTTGTTGTTGATGGTAAATCACAAGAAAAGTGCATTCTTGTGAAAGGTATACAAGGTGGTTTTATCTCTCTAATGCGAGGGCATCATGGTAATGTTTCCCACCCTTATCATATTTTTAAAGGTGTTTTTTCTCCAAAGGATCTTGGTAAGTCTATGTTGATCTTCCATTGTAGTACAAAAAGTCATAGTAAATCAAGTTGTTCTAACTTCTGGAAGAATCTTTATTTTCATAAGCCTGTCTTAATCCCCATGGCTATTCCGTGTTGCAACTTGCATTGATCATATTGAGACAATATTCACACAGAGTGTTGCAACTTTACTGGATAAACAAGTTTGGTTGAAAATTTGTAATCTCTTGTGCTTGTCTACTGATTCACGTATTTATGGGTGTTCACCTAAATCATATTATTTTGACAAAAGAGGCTTTAGAATTACGAATGAAACTAGTAACTTATTGTCAAAATGTGTTAAAGAATCAAAAAGAGAGATTATGGTTGGAAATGGAAAGAATGAAGGAATTCTCTATATAAGATTTGTGTATGTTGACGAGATTTCACGAATCAAGGATGTGCTCCACGTGGAGGAACTTTTTGCTAACTTGATTAAAATTTGTGAATCACGTAAACCCAACTTCTTAGATAATTTCAATTACATTCTTTTGATGAAACTTTTTTTGTGGCTCAAAAGGTTAGTTAACGTGAAACTAACTAAAAGTTTTATTGTAGGAATATGCTGTGAAGCTTCTACCAAATGGAGGAAGCAACTTGAGCCTTGTAATGCATGGCAACGATGTAAGAACCAAATGATCAGCCATATTCTGTTGCAACAGAATGCTACTTCAAAAGCTGTGCCGAAGGTGTTGTTGGAATTTGTAGATGCATCTGCAAACGAAGAGACTCGTAGTCACAAATGGACTGGAATTCTGAAGCTATATGATGTTGGAACTTCTGCTGCATTTGCTGTTGCAATTGGAAAATTGACAGAGCTCAATGCGATTGTATTAAGTAATCGAGTAGAGTCTGTTGCAACAAAACAGAACATGATTGAACGAATCAAGATAAGTCCATTATCTAGATCTGATTCTTTTGATGAAGGTATGACTGATTGGTTTAATGGTCTGCATGAGTTCCCTATTTGAATTTATTGATAAGGAAATAGGGCAAGTTGTGTTGTTACTTTTGTTGACTTTTGCGAATATTTTTTTTCTAATTTGCTTTATCTTTGCTTGGACATATTCTCATGCTAATCATGAGTTGTTGTGTGTTTGAGACCTTGTTATTCGACATGTGCATATTGTTGTTGCAAGAGTGACTAGTTGCAACTATGATGATTTAATGCCAATTTTCTTATCTCATACAGTCTATCTAAGTTGTACTTTCTGTTTGTCTGGATATGCTTATGATCTCTGTACTCGTAAAAGATTTCACAAACATGAGTTTTTTCAACTTGTTGTTTTTACGCATGCCTGAAGAGATAACTTGTTGTTATATGTACTAAGGTACTGCATGCAGTTACAGTTGAGACCCTAAGAAAGTCTCCAGAAACTGCCTTATGTGAGTTGCAACAGTGGTCGTGTTGCAACTAGGATGATCTGTATACTATTGAATTCATTTCATAGGTTTGTCCGAATTGTTTTTCATTGTCTCGTTCTGAATATGAACACTGGCTGCATAAGATGAGTTCAGAACTGATTTTATGTGGATTACCTCACCATTCTCCAAGTACTCAATTCTTTAAAAAAAAAAAAAAAGGAAAGAAAAGTATTCTCTTATCATTTAAAGAGGATAATGTGTTTGTGTGATGACTGGAAAAAGCTACCTGACCTAAAAGGAATGGGAGTGAAAGCTATCAATTCATATTTCACGCGTCTACTCATTGAAAAGAGCTACCCCATACCAAAAATGAGTTAGAGTGAAAGCTGCCAGTTCAAGTGG
Source organism: Linaria vulgaris (assembly GCA_948329865.1). Classification (NCBI taxonomy): domain Eukaryota; kingdom Viridiplantae; phylum Streptophyta; class Magnoliopsida; order Lamiales; family Plantaginaceae; genus Linaria; species Linaria vulgaris. The sequence continues at coordinate 81,726,302 of OX415252.1, forward strand.
ATAAGTACAAAGTTTTTTTGGTGATGGTATTTTACTTAGTCAAGTTTTGTTCATTAATGCCCATGTGTCACATCTCCGGACTTGACCATTTTAAACATTTTGTGTGACTTGAACCGTGAATGCGTACTTTAGCATCTAATATCATCCAAGCACATCATGTCATTGGAGCTTCCACATTTTAGGCATTCTCTGCCTGATTTTTTGAAATGTCTTTTCACTGTGTTGCTTGTTGCAACTTTGGTACTTATGGCATGTACTTGTTGTTTTCTCTAGTTCTCATGCACTTTTTGTTACTCAAAATTCTCTCTATCTTTTGTCACTGTTTTTTTAAGAGAATTTGTTGAGACGACATGTCATGTTTTTGTAGAACTTTTATGGACTCAGACTACTGATTGCATCATCATGGCAAAGCTGCATCAATCATATCTCTTTTTGTGAGTATACATCTTAGGAACATCTTCTATGTGAGATTGATACATGTGTGTCTCATCGTATCATGACTGTTTCACAGGGTGATTCAAGTGATTGTCTTTTGGTACTAAAGTCCATGCTGTAACTTTGTTTGCAACATATCCAGGGGTGAATTTCTAAAGCACTTAGTTAATTATTTTTATATAGTTAACTATCTTTTGGTGCGCTGATTGTGTTTGGGGCATAGCGGTTGTTGAAGCTATGCTTAATTTAAGGGGGAGCAAAATTCTTTTGCCATTAGTTGTTGACACATGTGGTTTACCAGTTACAACAAATATACATGTGATATGCTCCGGGATATTGAGACTCCATCTCGTTGTCAGGGTCTTTGATTTGCTATGACAAAAAGGGGGAGATCAAGTTAAGAGGTGACATATGCCACATATGGCATACATCATTCAGTTGCAACTTCGATATATTATTATATCTTGTGCTTGGTGTCTAACCGCTTCATGCAAGGCATTGCTTTTGTCAACTTTTGTCAAGAAATCAACGAATGAGCATATGACTCTTGTTTGTTGCCATTCTCCAACTTGGGTTCTGGGCTTATAGCTTGCTACTACAACCTTGCTGATTATTAATATTATCTTGGTAATGCTTGTTTAGAGAATTTCTCTTTGCATTCTGCAGATTTACACCCGTTGACTCGTTATGTCAAAAAGGGGGAGAAGTTAGCCAAGAAATGTATTATGCCAAGCTCAACCTAAATGGTAGAGCAAAGGTATGCATGAACCGAGGGGGAGAGAGAGTTTGGCTGGTGCCCTCATGGCAGTTCCAGTTTTATGTTTGTTGCAACAATTGCAGTGATATGTGTTTTCACTCATCTATTTATTTAATCACTGACAAAGTTTCTTTTGTTGATTGCAAGTGTTCTACTTAATTTCTTTGGATATACATGGTTTTGCCAAAACGAGTCAAAGGGGGGGATTGTTAGGACCAATGTTATTTCCACGTAAATAAATTGGAGATTATGTTGACATCGTTTTGGAAATTATTTAAATCAATGTCAATTGATTTAATAAAAGAAATTAAGTGAGATATAGTTTCCATTAATTGAAGAAAATCTTTGATTGCCTTATTTAGGAGCTCAATTTATGGAATATTATCTTTTTTGCAAGTCAAATGTTTCCATGCTTATTATTGTGTTAATCTTGGAAGAAGGAAACTTTCCTTTTGATTGACATGCCCTTTTGATTGTGATGTAATTGACTTTCCTTGTTGTTTTGCATATCTTTCCTAAATCATGTTGATTGATTATATGTTGGAAAGTATTCAATGTCTGTTTATGCAGGAAAGTCACGCTATTTTCGGATAGTGAATCTGTCAGTTGCAACGTCATCCAGACAGTTCAGTTGCAACTACGTAAATCAGCGTTTTGGCGAAACGGAATATTCCCTTGATCCTATATTCTGGAAATTATATTTAAAAGGAAAATATTTCGTTTTTCTTTAAAATGATAATTTGATATCTGATCGTTTAGGGAAGAATCTTCGTCAAATATCTTTTGTTGAGATATAGAAAGTCAAATATTTTTATGGAATATATTTTAGATATTTTCCTTATCCTTTAAAGATAGGCTTTCAATATCTTCCAAGATTATCTTTGTTTGATCTTATCTTTTATCCTTATCTTTTTAAGATAGACTTTCAAGATCTTCCAAGATTATCTTTGTTTAACATTATCTCCTTATTATGTATCTACACATATTTAATAGGCATGTACATTGGATATATTCAGATTTATCTTGCAGAATATATTAGATAAGGAAAGAAGATCTGCGTGGATTGCAACTGGAGATACGCAGAGCTTATCTGTTAAGGAAAGAAGATCTGCGAGGTTACAACTAAAGATCTGCAGAGATTCTGCTCATGCCTATATAAGGAGAAGACTCCACATAATTGAAGGACACTTTGAAAATGATAGTTTGTGATTTCAGTCCTGTATCGAGTCAAAGCCTTTTAGAGAAGAGCATCAAGTCAGAGGAACTCTGGAGTAGCTTGATTTGTCTTCGATTCAATCGTGTTTTCGAAAACAAGTTAAGGGTTAGGTGTTGCAACTGCATATGTTAGAGGGAGTCTAGTATATGAGTTGATTTAAATCCTTCATTGTAATTCTTAAGTAGGAAACAGGTTGAGTCAAACTTTGGGTGAAAGCCCCGTGGACTAGGACCAATTGGATCGAACCACATTAAAAACCTTTGTGTTCTTTATCGCTTTATGTTTAACTGTCCAATACCAGTTGCAACAGTAAAACAACTTTTAAACGTTAAAGAATTGTCATTTGTCTTACTTACGAGTGCAGTTGCAACTACTGTCAAGTGCAACTACATCCGATTATAAGTAATATAGATCAAAGATCTTACAAGTGGCATCAAGAGCCGGTCACTAACACATTATTTAGTGAGATTCTGGATTTAAGATCTTGTTTTGCAGGTATGGACAATATTAAGGATGAAGCATTGGTGTTATGGCCACCACCGCTTAATAATTCAAAATATTTATATTGGAAATACCAATTGGAAATCATTATCAAGTCCAAAGATTTCAAGGCATGGAAAATCATACTTAGAGGATGGTCTCCGCCGTCTTACAAGAATAAAATTGTCAAAGATGTCTTAGACTGGATCGATGATGAATATCTTATGGCCAGCCAAAACTCCAGCGCCGTGGATGTTATTTTATTTTCTGTTGATATTAATAATTTCAAATTAATATCTAATTGTGTTTCAACTAAAAAGATGTGGAATATTTTCAGGATGGCTCATGAAGGAACATCAATTGAGAAAGAAGAAATTGAGTCATCAACGAAGAGTATGGTGTTTCAAGATAAAGTCAAGGAGGACTCAAAATCAAATAAGAATGATGGACATGCTCAATCATTAACACCTCTTTTAATGAAACTCCAAGAAATGCATAAATCATGGAAATACAAAGGTAAGAATCTTATCCCTTCCGACTCTGATTTTATTAAATCAAATTCCGCTGCTAATGATCTTAGTATCAAAAGGAAGGATAAAGGTATTAAATGCAGGGAAGATTATGTTATATCATCTGATGCAACAATACCAGTTGCAACTACGCCTGTTGCAACATCACCAGTTGCCACAAATGTTTGGGCAATATATGAAGATGATTCTAAGCAAGATGGTAAATCAAATCCAGAGGTCCAAGAGAAACCTTCCCAAAACCAAGTGAGACTTGTTGTTGATGGTAAATCACAAGAAAAGTGCATTCTTGTGAAAGGTATACAAGGTGGTTTTATCTCTCTAATGCGAGGGCATCATGGTAATGTTTCCCACCCTTATCATATTTTTAAAGGTGTTTTTTCTCCAAAGGATATTGGTAAGTCTATGTTGATCTTCCATTGTAGTACAAAAAGTCATAGTAAATCAAGTTGTTCTAACTTCTGGAAGAATCTTTATTTTCATAAGCCTATCTTAATCTCCATGGCTATTCCGTGTTGCAACTTGCATTGATCATATTGAGACAATATTCACACAGAGTGTTGCAACTTTACTGGATAAACAAGTTTGGTTGAAAATTTGTAATCTCTTGTGCTTGTCTACTGATTCACGTATTTATGGGTGTTCACCTAAATCATATTATTTTGACAAAAGAGGCTTTAGAATTACGAATGAAACTAGTAACTTATTGTCAAAATGTGTTAAAGAATCAAAAAGAGAGATTATGGTTGGAAATGGAAAGAATGAAGGAATTCTCTATATAAGATTTGTGTATGTTGACGAGATTTCACGAATCAAGGATGTGCTCCACGTGGAGGAACTTTTTGCTAACTTGATTAAAATTTGTGAATCACGTAAACCCAACTTCTTAGATAATTTCAATTACATTCTTTTGATGAAACTTTTTTTGTGGCTCAAAAGGTTAGTTAACGTGAAACTAACTAAAAGTTTTATTGTAGGAATATGCTGTGAAGCTTCTACCAAATGGAGGAAGCAACTTGAGCCTTGTAATGCATGGCAACGATGTAAGAACCAAATGATCAGCCATATTCTGTTGCAACAGAATGCTACTTCAAAAGCTGTGCCGAAGGTGTTGTTGGAATTTGTAGATGCATCTGCAAACGAAGAGACTCGTAGTCACAAATGGACTGGAATTCTGAAGCTATATGATGTTGGAACTTCTGCTGCATTTGCTGTTGCAATTGGAAAATTGACAGAGCTCAATGCGATTGTATTAAGTAATCGAGTAGAGTCTGTTGCAACAAAGCAGAACATGATTGAACGAATCAAGATAAGTCCATTATCTAGATCTGATTCTTTTGATGAAGGTATGACTGATTGGTTTAATGGTCTGCATGAGTTCCCTATTTGAATTTATTGATAAGGAAATAGGGCAAGTTGTGTTGTTACTTTTGTTGACTTTTGCGAATATTTTTTTTCTAATTTGCTTTATCTTTGCTTGGACATATTCTCATGCTAATCATGAGTTGTTGTGTGTTTGAGACCTTGTTATTCGACATGTGCATATTGTTGTTGCAAGAGTGACTAGTTGCAACTATGATGATTTAATGCCAATTTTCTTATCTCATACAGTCTATCTAAGTTGTACTTTCTGTTTGTCTGGATATGCTTATGATCTCTGTACTCGTAAAAGATTTCACAAACATGAGTTTTTTCAACTTGTTGTTTTTACGCATGCCTGAAGAGATAACTTGTTGTTATATGTACTAAGGTACTGTATGCAGTTACAGTTGAGACCCTAAGAAAGTCTCCAGAAACTGCCTTATGTGAGTTGCAACAGTGGTCGTGTTGCAACTAGGATGATCTGTATACTATTGAATTCATTTCATAGGTTTGTCCGAATTGTTTTTCATTGTCTCGTTCTGAATATGAACACTGGCTGCATAAGATGAGTTCAGAACTGATTTTATGTGGATTACCTCACCATTCTCCAAGTACTCAATTCTTTAAAAAAAAAAAAAAGGAAAGAAAAGTATTCTCTTATCATTTAAAGAGGATAATGTGTTTGTGTGATGACTGGAAAAAGCTACCTGACCTAAAAGGAATGGGAGTGAAAGCTATCAATTCATATTTCACGCGTCTACTCATTGAAAAGAGCTACCCCATACCAAAAATGAGTTAGAGTGAAAGCTGCCAGTTTAAGTGGATAAGTACAAAGTTTTTTTGGTGATGGTATTTTACTTAGTCAAGTTTTGTTCATTAATGCCCATGTGTCACATCTCCGGACTTGACCATTTTAAACATTTTGTGTGACTTGAACCGTGAATGCGTACTTTAGCATCTAATATCATCCAAGCACATCATGTCATTGGAGCTTCCACATTTTAGGCATTCTCTGCCTGATTTTTTGAAATGTCTTTTCACTGTGTTGCTTGTTGCAACTTTGGTACTTATGGCATGTACTTGTTGTTTTCTCTAGTTCTCATGCACTTTTTGTTACTCAAAATTCTCTCTATCGTTTGTCACTGTTTTTTTAAGAGAATTTGTTGAGACGACATGTCATGTTTTTGTAGAACTTTTATGGACTCAGACTACTGATTGCATCATCATGGCAAAGCTGCATCAATCATATCTCTTTTTGTGAGTATACATCTTAGGAACATCTTCTATGTGAGATTGATACATGTGTGTCTCATCGTATCATGACTGTTTCACAGGGTGATTCAAGTGATTGTCTTTTGGTACTAAAGTCCATGCTGTAACTTTGTTTGCAACATATCCAGGGGTGAATTTCTAAAGCACTTAGTTAATTATTTTTATATAGTTAACTATCTTTTGGTGCGCTGATTGTGTTTGGGGCATAGCGGTTGTTGAAGCTATGCTTAATTTAAGGGGGAGCAAAATTCTTTTGCCATTAGTTGTTGACACATGTGGTTTACCAGTTACAACAAATATACATGTGATATGCTCCGGGATATTGAGACTCCATCTCGTTGTCAGGGTCTTTGATTTGCTATGACAAAAAGGGGGAGATCAAGTTAAGAGGTGACATATGCCACATATGGCATACATCATTCAGTTGCAACTTCGATATATTATTATATCTTGTGCTTGGTGTCTAACCGCTTCATGCAAGGCATTGCTTTTGTCAACTTTTGTCAAGAAATCAACGAATGAGCATATGACTCTTGTTTGTTGCCATTCTCCAACTTGGGTTCTGGGCTTATAGCTTGCTACTACAACCTTGCTGATTATTAATATTATCTTGGTAATGCTTGTTTAGAGAATTTCTCTTTGCATTCTGCAGATTTACACCCGTTGACTCGTTATGTCAAAAAGGGGGAGAAGTTAGCCAAGAAATGTATTATGCCAAGCTCAACCTAAATGGTAGAGCAAAGGTATGCATGAACCGAGGGGGAGAGAGAGTTTGGCTGGTGCCCTCATGGCAGTTCCAGTTTTATGTTTGTTGCAACAATTGCAGTGATATGTGTTTTCACTCATCTATTTATTTAATCACTGACAAAGTTTCTTTTGTTGATTGCAAGTGTTCTACTTAATTTCTTTGGATATACATGGTTTTGCCAATACGAGTCAAAGGGGGGGATTGTTAGGACCAATGTTATTTCCACGTAAATAAATTGGAGATTATGTTGACATCGTTTTGGAAATTATTTAAATCAATGTCAATTGATTTAATAAAAGAAATTAAGTGAGATATAGTTTCCATTAATTGAAGAAAATCTTTGATTGCCTTATTTAGGAGCTCAATTTATGGAATATTATCTTTTTTGCAAGTCAAATGTTTCCATGCTTATTATTGTGTTAATCTTGGAAGAAGGAAACTTTCCTTTTGATTGACTTGCCCTTTTGATTGTGATGTAATTGACTTTCCTTGTTGTTTTGCATATCTTTCCTAAATCATGTTGATTGATTATATGTTGGAAAGTATTCAATGTCTGTTTATGCAGGAAAGTCACGCTATTTTCGGATAGTGAATCTGTCAGTTGCAACGTCATCCAGACAGTTCAGTTGCAACTACGTAAATCAGCGTTTTGGCGAAACGGAATATTCCCTTGATCCTATATTCTGGAAATTATATTTAAAAGGAAAATATTTCGTTTTTCTTTAAAATGATAATTTGATATCTGATCGTTTAGGGAAGAATCTTCGTCAAATATCTTTTGTTGAGATATAGAAAGTCAAATATTTTTATGGAATATATTTTAGATATTTTCCTTATCCTTTAAAGATAGGCTTTCAATATCTTCCAAGATTATCTTTGTTTGATCTTATCTTTTATCCTTATCTTTTTAAGATAGACTTTCAAGATCTTCCAAGATTATCTTTGTTTAACATTATCTCCTTATTATGTATCTACACATATTTAATAGGCATGTACATTGGATATATTCAGATTTATCTTGCAGAATATATTAGATAAGGAAAGAAGATCTGCGTGGATTGCAACTGGAGATACGCAGAGCTTATCTGTTAAGGAAAGAAGATCTGCGAGGTTACAACTGAAGATCTGCAGAGATTCTGCTCATGCCTATATAAGGAGAAGACTCCACATAATTGAAGGACACTTTGAAAAGGATAGTTTGTGATTTCAGTCCTGTATCGAGTCAAAGTCTTTTAGAGAAGAGCATCAAGTCAGAGGAACTCTGGAGTAGCTTGATGTGTCTTCGATTCAATCGTGTTTTCGAAAACAAGTTAGGGGTTAGGTGTTGCAACTGCATATGTTAGAGGGAGTCTAGTATATGAGTTGATTTAAATCCTTCATTGTAATTCTTAAGTAGGAAACAGGTTGAGTCAAACTTTGGGTGAAAGCCCCGTGGACTAGGACCAATTGGATCGAACCACGTTAAAAACCTTTGTGTTCTTTATCGCTTTATGTTTAACTGTCCAATACCAGTTGCAACAGTAAAATAACTTTTAAACGTTAAAGAATTGTCATATGTCTTACTTACGAGTGCAGTTGCAACTACTGTCAAGTGCAACTGCATCCGATTATAAGTAATATAGATCAAAGATCTTACAAGTGGCATCAAGATCCGGTCACTAACACATTATTTAGTGAGATTCTGGATTTAAGATCTTGTTTTGCAGGTATGGACAATATTAAGGATGAAGCATTGGTGTTATGGCCACCACCGCTTAATAATTCAAAATATTTATATTGGAAATACCAATTGGAAATCATTATCAAGTCCAAAGATTTCAAGGCATGGAAAATCATACTTAGAGGATGGTCTCCGCCGTCTTACAAGAATAAAATTGTCAAAGATGTCTTAGACTGGATCGATGATGAATATCTTATGGCCAGCCAAAACTCCAGCGCCGTGGATGTTATTTTATTTTCTGTTGATATTAATAATTTCAAATTAATATCTAATTGTGTTTCAACTAAAAAGATGTGGAATATTTTCAGGATGGCTCATGAAGGAACATCAATTGAGAAAGAAGAAATTGAGTCATCAACGAAGAGTATGGTGTTTCAAGATAAAGTCAAGGAGGACTCAAAATCAAATAAGAATGATGGACATGCTCAATCATTAACACCTCTTTTAATGAAACTCCAAGAAATGCATAAATCATGGAAATACAAAGGTAAGAATCTTATCCCTTCCGACTCTGATTTTATTAAATCAAATTCCGCTGCTAATGATCTTAGTATCAAAAGGAAGGATAAAGGTATTAAATGCAGGGAAGATTATGTTATATCATCTGATGCAACAATACCAGTTGCAACTACGCCTGTTGCAACATCACCAGTTGCCACAAATGTTTGGGCAATATATGAAGATGATTCTAAGCAAGATGGTAAATCAAATCCAGAGGTCCAAGAGAAACCTTCCCAAAACCAAGTGAGACTTGTTGTTGATGGTAAATCACAAGAAAAGTGCATTCTTGTGAAAGGTATACAAGGTGGTTTTATCTCTCTAATGCGAGGGCATCATGGTAATGTTTCCCACCCTTATCATATTTTTAAAGGTGTTTTTTCTCCAAAGGATCTTGGTAAGTCTATGTTGATCTTCCATTGTAGTACAAAAAGTCATAGTAAATCAAGTTGTTCTAACTTCTGGAAGAATCTTTATTTTCATAAGCCTGTCTTAATCCCCATGGCTATTCCGTGTTGCAACTTGCATTGATCATATTAAGACAATATTCACACAGAGTGTTGCAACTTTACTGGATAAACAAGTTTGGTTGAAAATTTGTAATCTCTTGTGCTTGTCTACTGATTCACGTATTTATGGGTGTTCACCTAAATCATATTATTTTGACAAAAGAGGCTTTAGAATTACGAATGAAACTAGTAACTTATTGTCAAAATGTGTTAAAGAATCAAAATGAGAGAGATTATGGTTGGAAATGGAAAGAATGAAGGAATTCTCTATATAAGATTTGTGTATGTTGACGAGATTTCACGAATCAAGGATGTGCTCCACGTGGAGGAACTTTTTGCTAACTTGATTAAAATTTGTGAATCACGTAAACCCAACTTCTTAGATAATTTCAATTACATTCTTTTGATGAAACTTTTTTTGTGGCTCAAAAGGTTAGTTAACGTGAAACTAACTAAAAGTTTTATTGTAGGAATATGCTGTGAAGCTTCTACCAAATGGAGGAAGCAACTTGAGCCTTGTAATGCATGGCAACGATGTAAGAACCAAATGATCAGCCATATTCTGTTGCAACAGAATGCTACTTCAAAAGCTGTGCCGAAGGTGTTGTTGGAATTTGTAGATGCATCTGCAAACGAAGAGACTCGTAGTCACAAATGGACTGGAATTCTGAAGCTATATGATGTTGGAACTTCTGCTGCATTTGCTGTTGCAATTGGAAAATTGACAGAGCTCAATGCGATTGTATTAAGTAATCGAGTAGAGTCTGTTGCAACAAAGCAGAACATGATTGAACGAATCAAGATAAGTCCATTATCTAGATCTGATTCTTTTGATGAAGGTATGACTGATTGGTTTAATGGTCTGCATGAGTTCCCTATTTGAATTTATTGATAAGGAAATAGGGCAAGTTGTGTTGTTACTTTTGTTGACTTTTGCGAATATTTTTTTTCTAATTTGCTTTATCTTTGCTTGGACATATTCTCATGCTAATCATGAGTTGTTGTGTGTTTGAGACCTTGTTATTCGACATGTGCATATTGTTGTTGCAAGAGTGACTAGTTGCAACTATGATGATTTAATGCCAATTTTCTTATCTCATACAGTCTATCTAAGTTGTACTTTCTGTTTGTCTGGATATGCTTATGATCTCTGTACTCGTAAAAGATTTCACAAACATGAGTTTTTTCAACTTGTTGTTTTTACGCATGCCTGAAGAGATAACTTGTTGTTATATGTACTAAGGTACTGCATGCAGTTACAGTTGAGACCCTAAGAAAGTCTCCAGAAACTGCCTTATGTGAGTTGCAACAGTGGTCGTGTTGCAACTAGGATGATCTGTATACTATTGAATTCATTTCATAGGTTTGTCCGAATTGTTTTTCATTGTCTCGTTCTGAATATGAACACTGGCTGCATAAGATGAGTTCAGAACTGATTTTATGTGGATTACCTCACCATTCTCCAAGTACTCAATTCTTTAAAAAAAAAAAAAAAGGAAAGAAAAGTATTCTCTTATCATTTAAAGAGGATAATGTGTTTGTGTGATGACTGGAAAAAGCTACCTGACCTAAAAGGAATGGGAGTGAAAGCTATCAATTCATATTTCACGCTTCTACTCATTGAAAAGAGCTACCCCATACCAAAAATGAGTTAGAGTGAAAGCTGCCAGTTCAAGTGGATAAGTACAAAGTTTTTTTGGTGATGGTATTTTACTTAGTCAAGTTTTGTTCATTAATGCCCATGTGTCACATCTCCGGACTTGACCATTTTAAACATTTTGTGTGACTTGAACCGTGAATGCGTACTTTAGCATCTAATATCATCCAAGCACATCATGTCATTGGAGCTTCCACATTTTAGGCATTCTCTGCCTGATTTTTTGAAATGTCTTTTCACTGTGTTGCTTGTTGCAACTTTGGTACTTATGGCATGTACTTGTTGTTTTCTCTAGTTCTCATGCACTTTTTGTTACTCAAAATTCTCTCTATCTTTTGTCACTGTTTTTTTAAGAGAATTTGTTGAGACGACATGTCATGTTTTTGTAGAACTTTTATGGACTCAGACTACTGATTGCATCATCATGGCAAAGCTGCATCAATCATATCTCTTTTTGTGAGTATACATCTTAGGAACATCTTCTATGTGAGATTGATACATGTGTGTCTCATCGTATCATGACTGTTTCACAGGGTGATTCAAGTGATTGTCTTTTGGTACTAAAGTCCATGCTGTAACTTTGTTTGCAACATATCCAGGGGTGAATTTCTAAAGCACTTAGTTAATTATTTTTATATAGTTAACTATCTTTTGGTGCGCTGATTGTGTTTGGGGCATAGCGGTTGTTGAAGCTATGCTTAATTTAAGGGGGAGCAAAATTCTTTTGCCATTAGTTGTTGACACATGTGGTTTACCAGTTACAACAAATATACATGTGATATGCTCCGGGATATTGAGACTCCATCTCGTTGTCAGGGTCTTTGATTTGCTATGACAAAAAGGGGGAGATCAAGTTAAGAGGTGACATATGCCACATATGGCATACATCATTCAGTTGCAACTTCGATATATTATTATATCTTGTGCTTGGTGTCTAACCGCTTCATGCAAGGCATTGCTTTTGTCAACTTTTGTCAAGAAATCAACGAATGAGCATATGACTCTTGTTTGTTGCCATTCTCCAACTTGGGTTCTGGGCTTATAGCTTGCTACTACAACCTTGTTGATTATTAATATTATCTTGGTAATGCTTGTTTAGAGAATTTCTCTTTGCATTCTGCAGATTTACACCCGTTGACTCGTTATGTCAAAAAGGGGGAGAAGTTAGCCAAGAAATGTATTATGCCAAGCTCAACCTAAATGGTAGAGCAAAGGTATGCATGAACCGAGGGGGAGAGAGAGTTTGGCTGGTGCCCTCATGGCAGTTCCAGTTTTATGTTTGTTGCAACAATTGCAGTGATATGTGTTTTCACTCATCTATTTATTTAATCACTGACAAAGTTTCTTTTGTTGATTGCAAGTGTTCTACTTAATTTCTTTGGATATACATGGTTTTGCCAAAACGAGTCAAAGGGGGGGATTGTTAGGACCAATGTTATTTCCACGTAAATAAATTGGAGATTATGTTGACATCGTTTTGGAAATTATTTAAATCAATGTCAATTGATTTAATAAAAGAAATTAAGTGAGATATAGTTTCCATTAATTGAAGAAAATCTTTGATTGCCTTATTTAGGAGCTCAATTTATGGAATATTATCTTTTTTGCAAGTCAAATGTTTCCATGCTTATTATTGTGTTAATCTTGGAAGAAGGAAACTTTCCTTTTGATTGACTTGCCCTTTTGATTGTGATGTAATTGACTTTCCTTGTTGTTTTGCATATCTTTCCTAAATCATGTTGATTGATTATATGTTGGAAAGTATTCAATGTCTGTTTATGCAGGAAAGTCACGCTATTTTCGGATAGTGAATCTGTCAGTTGCAACGTCATCCAGACAGTTCAGTTGCAACTACGTAAATCAGCGTTTTGGCGAAACGGAATATTCCCTTGATCCTATATTCTGGAAATTATATTTAAAAGGAAAATATTTCGTTTTTCTTTAAAATGATAATTTGATATCTGATCGTTTAGGGAAGAATCTTCGTCAAATATCTTTTGTTGAGATATAGAAAGTCAAATATTTTTATGGAATATATTTTAGATATTTTCCTTATCCTTTAAAGATAGGCTTTCAATATCTTCCAAGATTATCTTTGTTTGATCTTATCTTTTATCCTTATCTTTTTAAGATAGACTTTCAAGATCTTCCAAGATTATCTTTGTTTAACATTATCTCCTTATTATGTATCTAGACATATTTAATAGGCATGTACATTGGATATATTCAGATTTATCTTGCAGAATATATTAGATAAGGAAAGAAGATCTGCGTGGATTGCAACTGGAGATACGCAGAGCTTATCTGTTAAGGAAAGAAGATCTGCGAGGTTACAACTGAAGATCTGTAGAGATTCTGCTCATGCCTATATAAGGAGAAGACTCCACATAATTGAAGGACACTTTGAAAAGGATAGTTTGTGATTTCAGTCCTGTATCGAGTCAAAGTCTTTTAGAGAAGAGCATCAAGTCAGAGGAACTCTGGAGTAGCTTGATGTGTCTTCGATTCAATCGTGTTTTCGAAAACAAGTTAAGGGTTAGGTGTTGCAACTGCATATGTTAGAGGGAGTCTAGTATATGAGTTGATTTAAATCCTTCATTGTAATTCTTAAGTAGGAAACAGGTTGAGTCAAACTTTGGGTGAAAGCCCCGTGGACTAGGACCAATTGGATCGAACCACGTTAAAAACCTTTGTGTTCTTTATCGCTTTATGTTTAACTGTCCAATACCAGTTGCAACAGTAAAACAACTTTTAAACGTTAAAGAATTGTCATATGTCTTACTTACGAGTGCAGTTGCAACTACTGTCAAGTGCAACTGCATCCGATTATAAGTAATATAGATCAAAGATCTTACATATAGATTTCTTCAAGACTGGCTGAATCTTTGCGAGAAGTAATGATGAATACCAAGGAATCGTATTCATGACCAAGACCAGCCAAGAGATATGTGATGATTTCATCACGATGAAGAGGGTGCCTTGCAATGGCAAAATCATCTGAAAGTTTCTTTATATGGAAGAAATAATCTGTACCAGACATCGAGCCTTATCGAGCAGTAGCTAGTTCAGTTCGAACTTGCAAGACGCGAGCTTTAGACTGAGAAGCAAAGCTGTCCGCAAGAGTACACCAAACATCTTTCGATGTGTGATAGTCAGCGATCTGAGCAACAATGGGAGTAGTGAGAGTGAAATTGATTGTGCTAAGGATGAGAGCATCTTGTCATACCCAATAAGAAAAGGCGGGGCTAGGAATTGCTGCGCTGTTTGATGTGTTAATGGTTGCAGGAGGTTTAAGAATTATTCCGTCCAGATAACCAAATACATCCAAACCTTTGAAATAATGTACTAACTGTGCCTTCCATGTCAGATAATTATCACGAGAGAGTTTGTAATATATATTGAGAGAGGGTGGTGTGATGAGAGAGGGTGGTGTGATAGGAGCAGGAGTGAAGATAGAAGTAGAGGTGTTTGTATTAGGAGAAGACATCGTGTGACGTTAGTCTACTAACTCACGATGATACCATGTAAAATAAAAAGCTTATGATATTTTTCATTGCTTCACACTTGGAGTTACATATGTATTTATAATGTATAGGAACTAAAGATTACAAAATCAGAATGCAAATTCAAATTACAGATCGTGATAAGAAAATATCTTACAGTTTAATGTGATAGGATCGGTTGATGGCTTCTCCTGATTTTCAGCTTGTTATGCTATGTTTTATCTTCGACAAGGTGGATGTGAGATGAGTGAAAGGAGAGAGGAGAGAGTAATCTTTAACATTAAAAGTGATTTGTAATTAAAGTACAATAAATATTAAATTAACTATTAATAGAATGGATGGGACACAAAAGTGAGACAAATTGTGGGATAGAAGATCTCTCCACCATATCTTCCTAAATGATTTGGTGAATATCGTTAATAACATAAGTTAATTAGTCTATGACTCTATGTAATTTCAGCCAAGTCTCCATCCAAATTTACTTCACGTACCAATAAAAATCTACATGTCCATAACATAAAATGATAAAATCAAATAAACCAGTTCACACACTCAAAAAAATCGTCCTTTCTATTTCTCCCAAAATGTATTCAAAAACCACTCTCCTCTTCATTACAACAGTCACCTTAATCTCATCACCAGCCCCCTCAGTCTCGGCGGCGGAACTCGCCGACGATGTATGCAAAAACACCACAGACTACGCATTCTGTCACGACGTAGTTTACTCCAATCCAAACGCTCCAACGGCGGACAGCTACTTTCTCAACTCCATAGTATTTCACGAAACGTTCCTAAACACGTCGAACAACCAAAACTACATCAAGTCGAAACTCCAAGCCCTAAAATCAAAAACGGGAGGAGGGAATGCACAAGTCGTTTGGGGATTCGAGAAATGCAAAAAGTATTACGCGGCCGTGGATCAAACGCTGGTTTTAGTGCAGGGCTCTATGGATTCGGAATCGTTCGACGAATTGTACGAGCTGGCGGTGGATGTGGATCGAAATGTGCGGCAATGTGACAAGAGTTTCATTAGAGGTAGAAAACTCATGCGTAAGAGGAATGCAGATATGATGAAGCTTGCTAATATGTGTCTTGTAGTTGCTAAGCTGTATAAGTAATAATTCTTGTAACCTAATGTGTTGGTTTTGAAAGCTGTGAAATCGATCAATGGTATTACTAGTAAAATAATAATTAATGCACAGAGTTGATGCTTAAGTGTATTCTGTTTGGGCATGCAACGTTCTTTTTTTCTTTTTTTTAAGGGCAATAACATTATTATTATGATCAATAATTATTCACAAAATTTACCCGATTCAACTGTTTGAAAACCTTCGAAAGAAATCCAAAAAAAAAACTATTTGAAAGTCTTTGAAAGAAAATTTAATTTATTTTGGTTAAAGATATGAAATTTTATCTATCAAAAAATATACAAACACCATTGGATGTAAAGTGTCACACAATTGCCTTCTGAGGGGCAAAGTGGCCATTATTAAAATCTAAGGGTGCCAAATGTCAAAAGCACACGATATATATATGGGTGCACGTTGTATTTTTTTCCCTCTCTTTTCTCATTTCTTGTACCTATAATAACACGAACATGGAAATGGATGAGTTCCTCTTTATTTGTTAGGTGACTACGTACCAAAATCTATGGAATCTTTATGCGGTGGGTGGTGTAATCTCACAGTTCGATTAAAGAGTAAATTAAATGGCGATTTATTATTTTTGCCCGTTATTTTCTACCATCTTCAAGTTTTGCCCTTTTTTTGATCGGGCTTGTTTTTTGCCCTGTAATTGTTTTTTTTTTGTTTAGAAAATGCCCGACGGGCTCAGCTCTGGGCTTGGTCAGCACAGTCAATTTTTTTTATTATTTTTAATTAATAACTATATTTAGTTTAATTATATTTTGATCTAAATCATAAAAAAATTGTATAAAATCAAGTTTATTAAAAAAATGTCTTAAAATGTTTACTAAATTTATATTACTAGTAAAAATTAAAAATAAATTATGCATTGATCTAAATCATAAAAAAATGTATAAATTCAACTTTATTAAAAATAATTATCTTAAAATGTTTAATAAATATATATATACTAAAAAAATTAAAATTAAATTTATATTCACTAGTAAAAATTTAAAATAAATTTGTATTTACTAGTAAATATTAAAAATAAATTGATCTTCAATATTGTATTTAATTTTATTATTATTGATCTAAATCATTAAGAAAATTGTATAAATTCAAGTTTATTAAAAAAATTATCTTAAAATGTTTAATAAATATATATATACTAAAAAAATTAAAATTATATTTATATTTACTAGTAAAAATTAAAATTAAATTTGTATTTACTAGTAAATATTTAAAATAAATTGATATTCAATATTGTATTTAATTTTATTATTATTGATCTAAATCATAAAAACAATTGTATAAATACAAGTTTATTAAAAAAGTTTATCTTAAAATGTTTAATAAATGTATATTTACTAGTAAAAATGAAAAATAATTTTATATTTACTAGTAAATATAAAAAATAAATATATTTCAACTATACATATTTTTTCTTAATAAACATAATTTCTCAATAAAATAATAAACTTGAAATAAGATTAAAAAAAAATTACTTCATTAGATTGTCTTCTCTCTTGAACCCCTACCCCCCCCCCCACCCGTCGGCCGCAACACCACCACCGCCGATGGCAACACCATTGTCGGACAAAAACCAACCCGACAAAGATCCGCACAACATCAACACGAACCCCGCCGGGGTTATCTACTGCAACGACACCCGCCGCTGGATCGCCGCCGATTGATCGGGAAACTCCATTGACAGAATAGGGGACCGCATGATGTTCAATACTAAATCTGACAACTCGTACAAAACCTTTGTGTAATAATCCCTCAGATCTTCTTGTTGTTGTCTCCTCATCATCTTATCTTTGCCGGAAATGAAAAAAAGATTCGACTTTGCGAACTGGGTTTGGTTTAATTTGGTCCGAATTTTATTATTTGTTGTGACGAATTTTGCGAACAGAGTGTACTAATTTTTTTTTTGTGGAGATGGGGAGCTTGAGGGCGGCGGCGAGTAGGGCGGAGGATGGTGGTGGTGGTGGCGACAGTGGAAGACGATATGTATTCTGTAGTTAATTGGTTTTTAAAAAAATTATTATTTTATTGAGTAATTAAGTTTATTAAGAAACAATATGTATAATTGCAATATATTTATTTTTAATATTTACTAGTAAATATAATTTTTTTATATTTTTTGAATAGTAAAAAAAATTATTAAACATTTTAAGATAATTTTTTTTAATAAACTTGAATATATACAACTTTTTTTATGATTTAGATCAATAATAATAAAATTAAATACAATATTGAAGATCAATTTATTTTTAATATTTACTAGTAAATACAAATTCATTTTAAATTTTTACTAGTGAATATAAATTTAAGTTTAATTTTTTTAGTATATATATAATTATTAAACATTTTAAGATAAACTTTTTTAATAAACTTGAATTTATACATTTTTTTATGATTTAGATCAATATATAATTTATTTTTAATTTTTACTAGTAATATAAATTTAGTAAACATTTTAAGACAGTTTGTTTTAATAAACTTGATTTTATACAATTTTTTTATAATTTAGATCAAAATATAATTAAATTAAATATAGTTATTAATTAAAAAAAAATTGACTGGGCTGACCAAGCCCAGAGCTGAGCCCGCCGGGCATTTTCTAAACCAAAAAAAAAAAACAATTACAGGGCAAAAAACAAGCCCGATCCAAAAAAGGGCAAAACTTGAAAATGGTGGAAAATAACGGGCAAAAATAATAAATCGCCCTAAATTAAATGCAAAGTTGAAAAGTAATGCGAGGTTGGTATTCTACCATTTAGAGATTATAACAATTTGAATGATGCAACAGTCATCAAGCAATAATTTTTTTGTGAAAATTAGTTCTTTATATTTAGGGATAATTACAGTTACACCCTTTGAGGTTTGGTATAATTACAAAGACCTCCCCTGAGGTTTGAGTAATTACAATAACCTCCCCTCTAACAAGTAATTGTAAGAATGATTACAATTACACCCCGTGAGGTTTGGTGTAATTACAAAGGCATCACCTCTAACTAGTAATTGTAAATGCATTTCCAACTTTACCCTTGATAAATTTTATTGTTTAAATGAATTTAAAGCTCTTGTTTAAAGTACTTGATATTTTATTTAATTTCAAGATCTTGAATATAATATTAGATGATTTAATAACTGGATAAAAAGTATTGAAGAATACTAAATTAATTTTATTCATTCTCACATATATTTAATTTTGTTACTCATTATTTCTTGACGAAAAAAAAAACCTTATTGGTGCGAGAATAAAAGATAAACCCTTATGTCATAGTGGTGGAAAATATTAATTGTAACTTTATATTACAAAATAATTTCTTTAATAATATATATTTTTAATGTAGTTTAAAAGATATAATTTATTAATTGTAACTTTATATTACAAAATAATTTCTTTAATAATATATATTTTTAATGTAGTTTAACCTCAGGGGGTATACCTGTAATTATCTCTTTTATTTATAAAGTAATTGGTATTAGCGTTTTGATTTTCTCCCGTATATACGCAGCCCAGTTGAATGATATTGCTAAAAAAACTTCACATGAATCATGATTAGTGCATAGGGTATTAAATTATATACAGCTTGGCTCAGCTTATTTTGCATGATTATATACAGGGGCGAAGCCAGGATTTTTGTTTAGGGGGGGCGAAATAGCATTGAAAATTTTCTTTTCATTCATTAACATGAATGAGTCGTATGATTAACTAATTTTGGTATATTTCAAGAGAATAACAAATCCTCGTTAAAAGGAATGAATATAAATACAATGATTAGCAAAATCAAGGAATGAATCTAATTCCTCTGATTAAGCTAACAGTATATAATTATATCTAAGATTAAGCTAACAGTATATATATCTAAGGCAATTAATATAACACTATAACAGTGACAATATATGTACGAAAAGAAATTCCAGAGCTCATTTGTTAATCAAATCTAGTATATGTCGTGTATGTTATTTAAATGTTTAAATATTGTAACATTCCTAACTATATATATACATTATACATATACTACTACATATATATATATATATATTATGTATATATACAATGAGGATTGGGGTTGGGCTGGGGGGGGCGGCCGCCCCTACATGCCCCCCCTGTAGCTTCGCCCCTGATTATATATGTGTGTATTTTAGGTTGGTCCCGTAAACTGACTGTCCTCATGTTTTCAATGGGAAATTACATACCCATTTTCGCAAAATTCCTTCCTATTATTGAAGGCTCTTCACCAAATTATTGAATGCTCAACACGAAATTAAAAGTTCTACAATTATCGTTTTTGTCCTTGACAAAATGCATAATATTCCGTTTTCTGTTAAAAAAAAACTTATTAACTCTCCTAAATACGTACAAAAACCAGTCTCATATAAGTAACGTGTACACTCCCTGTTAAAATAATTAAAGGCTTTGATGAAGAGTTTATACAGAAAACTTAACACAAAATGATTTGGTGAAGGTCTTTAGTAACATAAGGTGATCATAGCTTTGCATTTCCACCTAAATCTTCATCCCGTCATCCGCAATAACTTCACGTACCAAACCGTACATACAATTCCTACACTATATATATAAGAATCTAAATATCCATAATCCATAACATAATAAGAAAACAAATTCAAAAAACCATCCTTTCAATTTTTTCCAATATGTATTCAAAAATCACAACCATTCTCCTCTTCATCACAATATCCACCTTATTAACCTACTCACCACCACCCTCCGTTTTGGCCTCAGAACTAGCCGACGAGGTGTACAAGAACACCACCGACCCCGCGTTTTGTCACGACGTCGTTTACAGCAACCCAAATGCCCAAACGGCAGACGCGCCTGTTCTCAACGCGATAGTCTTTCACGAAATATCTATTATTACATCGAGTCGAAACTGAGAGCATTAAAATCGGAATCGGGAGGTGGGGATTCACTAGACATCGCGGCTCTCGAGAAATGCAAAAAGTACTATATGCGGCGGCGCGTATGACGATGTTGAATGCGCAGAGCTCTTTGGATTCGGATTCGTTCGGGGAGTTGTACGAGCTGGCAATCGACGTGGATCGAAATGTATGGAAATGTGAACAGAGTTTTGTTAGACGTAGAGAACTCATGTGTAAGAGGAATGCGGATATGACTAAGCTGTTGGATCTTTTATCCAATAATGTTGGATCGTTAATCCAACGTTGGGCTTATATGTTAATAATTATGTGATATGAAATATCATTATTAATAAGCCCAATAAAGTGATATAAAGTTCGGTTAAACTATGGGCTTAATGTATCTAATAGGGTGTGGGTCTTTAATGATAGAGACTGTTATAACTTGTGCTTACGATGATGGACCAAAGCCCAAGTTACGAAATTAGAGCACCAGGTTTTGGTGACCTAATATTTAAAGGTGGTCATGGTCCCCAAATCACACGAGTCGCTTTCTATACTAACATCCAATCGATAGTTAGATCCATAGAGAACTAAAGGAACTCTCAAGGGGTTCGTGCTGATTTAGAAGACCAACCACACGACGTTTCGCAATCAATTAATCATACGGTATAAGGTACGCTTCCGCAATCTACTTATTTGGCTTATGTGTTTATTTCGGTCCTAACATGTGGTATCATAGCTACTTCATGTTGAATCATTGGGATTAAGGTGTGAATTATATGTCAATGATTAATTGTTTAATGTTCTCGAATTTCAAAATTTTGGGTTTTTTGCTGAAATTGGAATTTGAGATTGATGCACCGTTAGTGTATCTTGGAATTTAGATGTATATGCTTTGGCTGTGCAGAAATTATGTTTTCTCCAATTGTGTTACGGACTTATTTCTTGATAATTACAGCACTGTCATAATAAAATTATGTTTGAGAACCAAGTTAAACACTAGTTTTTGGCTTAGTGTTTCCCTTAATTCTGGTAAAGATTAAGGATCCTTGAATCTGGATCATCTTTTTTGATGAATTACATTTAAGAATATATTGATACTTTTTGTTAACTAAGGATAATTTGGATTATGGGTTTATCTGTTGAAGAATTTTAAATAAATGGGCTTAATTGAGTAAGCCCAAGTAAGTAAGGGTGTTGTGAATGTTCATTGACTTAGGCAAGTGTAAGGTACTTTGTCCCACATTGGAAAAAGTCCTACAAATTCTATTGGTTATATTGAGATACCAAACTAAAGAGTGTAGTGAACTAGAAGATATGGGACTCCTCGCGCAGTCGTCGTCATCCGTCTCGCCTCGTCGCGTCGCGCGTGTCCCTGCAGGGAAGGCAGTAAATATCTTTTTGGGAGAAATTTATTTAATTATATTAAATAAAATGCTTAAGCGAAATTCTGAATTTAAATTTGAAGTTTGAATTCAAGAATGTTTATTACACACTTAATGGCTACAGATTTAATTAGAAAATTAAATCTGCTGATTTAATTTGTAAATTAAATCAGACGTTTTGAATTGAGTCAAAACGTTTTGAATGCTGAATAAATTCCCCTTGATTGTCTTTGGCTGTTGCATATTTTTTCCAGCTATAAAACCAGACCCTCTGCGCAGAGGAATTTAATCGAAGAAAACACAAATCATTCTGCATTTCATTTCATATACAATTTCAGAGTTTTTGCAAGTATCGTTCGTGTTCGAAATTGAAAAACAGTATAGTCCTTCGCTTGCTGTTTATTTGAGTGGACGTTGTACCTTGGGAGATCTCTTCTTCACGAGGGCTTGAAGGATAGCCGAGGAATTCGATCTTAAGGGGAGAAGACTTGCTTTCAACTCGTCTGAAACCCTTTCGTCAATCCATTTGTTCACTGCATCGGTAAAGTTTATTTGTACGTCTTATTTATTTATTTGGAAAAATCAACATCATGAATATAAACGTTATTTCTTGCCGTTAATTGTTCTTTATCATTATACGCTTGTGCAACGAGTACCAACAATCTTAAGATCGAACTTTATTATCTCTATTCGTAATATGTGTTGCACGTATAGGTGGTAGAAATTTCCAGAATCTGCATATTATATTTTCTGCTCATGATCATATGTTTATGTTCTTAGTTTTATTATTCTATGCTAATGAACCTCTGTGTATATCCAATAGTTTTAAGAGTTATATGTTGGGCATGTTCATAAGATTATGGTTCTAACATGTTGATAATATGCTTCTCTGTTGATTATACGTTTATGTTCTAGTTTATATCTTATTTGTTATTACTAATGATTTGTCTAGTGACTGCAGGTTTTTAATCAGTTTTCCAAAGTGTTGGTTACAAACTTTTCCAGTAACTAAAGTGTCTATATGCATATTATATGTAGGAAGCGCAGGGTTATCTCTTATGCTTCTCATATTTGCAGCTCTCAAATTGATTTCCTGCAAGCGTTTTTTGATTTCAAAAGGATTGTATGGAAAGATTTGGTTTTCTGTTTTCAAAATAATAGCAGGGTGTTTTTGTTTCAATTCAATTTCCAGTAGCGTAAATTAGAAGGAAGGTTGGTTGGTTTTCAAAGTTACATGCTGCTGTTATAATCTGAAATGAGTTCCAGTAACCATCTGTTCTCAGTTTCTGTTTTCAAAAGTTAAAGAGCAGGTTTCAAAAATAAATTTCGCTACTGTTGGTTTGTATCTTATTTGTTATTACTAATGATATGTCTAGTGACTGCAGGTTTTTAATCAGTTTTCCAAAGTGTTAGTTACAAACTTTTCCAGTAACTAAATTGTCTATATGCATATTATATGTAGGAAGAGCAGGGTTATCTCTTATGCTTCTCATATTTGCAGCTCTCAAATTGATTTTCTGCAAGCGTTTTTTGATTTCAAAAGGATTGTATGGAAAGATTTGGTTTTCTATTTTCAAAATAATAGCAGGGTGTTTTTGTTTCAATTCAATTTCCAGTAGCGTAAATTAGAAGGAAGGTTGGTTGGTTTTCAAAGTTACATGTTGTTGTTTATAATCTGAAATGAGTTCCAGTAACCATCTGTTCTCAGTTTCTGTTTTCAAAAGTTAAAGAGCAGGTTTCAAAAATAAATTTCGCTACTGCTGGCCACACACGGATTCGAACTCTGTACCTCCCATATGTGGGTGCTCAGGCGTTACCGCTGTGCTATATTAATTCATGTGAATTAATTGTTTCGTTATATATTAATTGCTATTTATTCTGTGAATTTAATTGTGATTTTTGAAAAAATGTAACTGTTGGGAATCGAACCCAAGTCCCTCTGTTTGCCAGCTGGTGTCTTTACCATTTGAGCATTACGGATCTTGTGTGTTAACTTGTTCGGTTACATATTCAATGCATGCAATAAAATCTATGTTAATTTAAGTTGCTGAGAATGTTTAATTCCAAAACGTAACTCCCTGGATTCGAACTCGCGTCCTCTGATGTATTGAATGTGCTCCTTACCATTATTTTGTGAGTTATTTCGTGTTACAAGCATGCGTTAT
Source organism: Linaria vulgaris (assembly GCA_948329865.1). Classification (NCBI taxonomy): domain Eukaryota; kingdom Viridiplantae; phylum Streptophyta; class Magnoliopsida; order Lamiales; family Plantaginaceae; genus Linaria; species Linaria vulgaris. The sequence continues at coordinate 81,750,556 of OX415252.1, forward strand.
TCTGTACTTATAATAACTGATATGCTGCAGTGAATTATTTTGTTTAAGTCATTGTTCATGCGTTAAGATAATGATTTGGTGAAGAAAAATTCCATGATTATTATGATAAATTTGTTCTGTGCATTGTGAAATAATTCTAAAGTGTGAGATTTTTTTGAATTATTTAGATATGGCCGGTGACAATACATCCACCAATGATGGCATCGAGACTTCCTCGAAAGCGGGCAACACTGAGGCTGGCACGCGACACCAGGCGAGCGGTACTGAGGCCGTTTTTTTGCCTGTCTTGAGGAACACCTCAATGCCATACACTCATCCGGAGAAACCGGAGAAGTTCAAAGGCTCGAACTTCAAACGGTGGCAACAAAAGATGCTCTTTTTCTTGATGACACTCAATCTGACCAAGTTTCTCAAGGAGGAGAAACCAAAAGAAGATCGTGAGGATCCTCTGTCCGTTGAGAAGATGGAAATCTGGTCAAATGGCGATTATCTTTGCCAGAATTATGTGTTGAACTCACTAGATGATTCTTTGTTCAACGTGTACTCCCCAAAGGAGAGCGCTCGAGAGCTTTGGTCTTTGTTGGAGACGAAGTACAAGGTTGATGATGTTGGGGCTAAGAAATTTGTGGCCGGGCGTTTCCATGAGTACCGGATGGTCGATGGGAGAAGCGTGGTGGAACAATGCGAAGAACTGCAATTGATTTTCCACGAATTGGCGGTGGAAGGAATGCCTCTACCCGAACCTTTTGAAGTGGCAATGGTGATTGAAAAATTACCACCCTCATGGAAGGAGTTCACGAGCTATCTCAAGCACAAGCGAAAGCAGATGGGGCTTGAGGATCTTGTTCGTAGACTGCGGATAGAACAAGACAACCGCAAGATGGAGAGGAAACCAGATGGGGCGTATTCAAAGGCCCACGTGATCGAATCTGGGGATACTTCTAACGGCCAAAAGAGGAAACATTCGGATGTTTCAAAGGCAAAAGGAAAACAGAAAGAAGAATTCTCGGGGGATTGCTACACATGTGGCAAGGTTGGACACAAAGCAAAGGATTGTCGCCGACGTCCCAAGGGGAAAGGTAAAGGCAAACGATCAGTTGCAAATGTGGCAGAGGCAAGCCAAAACTCCGATGAAGACACGTATCTAAGTGCTATGGTCTCGGAAATCAATCTTGTTAGAGGAAACTCCAAGGAATGGTGGGTTGATACGGGAGCTACGAAGCACATATGTGCAAATAAGTGGATGTTTAAAACCTACCAAGCTGTTGAGAACGAACAATGCTACTTGGGAAATTCTGCTATATCTAAGGTGGAAGGCAAGGGAACGGTGGTGCTTAAAATGACCTCCGGGAAGATGGTGGGTTTAAGCGACGTTCTTCATGTCCCAGAAATTCGGAAGAACCTGATATCCGGTTCTATGATGAGCAAGAAGGGTTTTAGGCTCGTTTTCGAGTCCAACCGGGTCATCCTTTCAAAGGGAGGAACTTTTGTGGGCAAGGGATACTTGACCCAAAATCTATTCAAAATGTCGGTGATGACATTGGCAAATAAGAGTGAAGCTACCAATGAAGCTAGCAACTAAGTTGAAGATTTAAATTATTGTAATAAAAGTCTTGAAAGAATAGACTAATAATTTAAATAATTGTAATAAAAAATTAGTCTCGTGAGAGGAGGCTAAATATTATGAATAAAATGTTTTCCTTTGATTAATTGCGATGTGTTAATATATATATATATATATATATATATATATATATATACTTGTTGAGAATAACACAAGTGTGAGACTTGTATGTTATATATATTTGTAGAAAATAAAACCAAGTGCGAGACTTGTATTTTATTATATATATATATATATATATATATATATATATATATATATATATGTGTGTGTGTGTGTGTGTGTGTGTTTGAAATATTTGGAATTGAGTCCAAAATATAAGTGTGTAAATTAAATTGCTTAGTGAGAAGTAAGTGAGATTTAATACTATTTATTTTACTAAATAGATTAAATATTCAGATTTATTTGATGTAAGACGCAAAGTACGCAAACAAAATAAATTCTGAAATAAGTAATTTCTTTAAGGCTAGAGACATTTTTTTTCCTTGAGGAAAAGAAAGAAATGTGGGGGGCTTGAAGAAGAAAGTGTTGGTTAAGACTATTCCGAATTTTTAAGTTGAATAATAATCATAATATTTTCCGAATACTTTAAGAGGTTAAAGAAAATATTGGAGGCGATTGACGAAAGGTCTAGCGAGAGACTAAGCGGGAAATTTGAGCCCACCAAAAGACATCACCCCATGATGGCAACCCTACCTGAATTGTAAACCCCAATTTGCAGGTTCAAAGGGACAACCGAATTGTGGGGGCGAGTCGAACAAAGCACTCGGGAAATTGAGTTCCCAACCCGTTTCTAGGATGAAAGAGTGATGGACCTGTACAGGTTAAGGAGAACTTGAGGTTCTAATGATCCTTATGTCTTGTGAACACAAGCGGGGTATTGCAGGATACCCTTAATGAGAGATCACCTATGTCGAATGTGAAGGGGCCGCATCTATGAGATGACACAAAATTGTAAACCCCAATTTGCAGGTTCAAATGGACAACCGAATTGTGGGGGCGAGTCGAACAAAGCACTCGAGAAATTGAGTTCCCAACCCATTTCTAGGATGAAAGAGTGACGGACTTGTACAAGTTAAGGAGAACTTGAGGTTCTAATGATCCTTATGTCTTGTGAACACAAGCGGGGTATTGCAGGATACCCATAATGAGAGATCACCTATGTCGAATGTGAAGGGGCCGCTTCTATGAGATGACACAAAAGGGCTAAATCTCTAAAGCATTCGATGAAATTTTCCAAGGCAGTCCAGGGCCGAAACGGACAACAACGAGAACCAATACGGTATTGGAATGAGTTGTGTGAGTACCATTGTCTTGGTGTACACAAAACGCCGAACAGTTCAAGGCATCACGTCCACTGGTTGGCAAGTATATCCGATGGTATTTCACTAAGGAAGGTTCAAGGCCCAAAACCACCTATCATGATGCAACAAGTTCCGGCAAAACTCTGAAATTGCATTTAGCATTGTTAGGCTCACGTGCATTTCAGCCAATTACATTCATGTGGGGGATTGTTGGAGAATTTTAAATAAATGGGCTTAATTGAGTAAGCCCCAAGTAAGTAAGGGTGTTGTGAATGTTCATTGACTTAGGCAAGTGTAAGGGACTTTGTCCCACATTGGAAAAGTCCTACAAATTCTATTGGTTATATTGAGATACCAAACTAGAGAGTGTAGTGAACTAGAAGATATGGGACTCCTCGCACAGTCGTCGTCGTCCATCTGTCTCGACTCGACTCGCCTCGCCTCGTCGCGTCGCGTCGCGCGTGTCCCTGTCAGGAAGGCAGTAAATATCTTTTTGGGAGAAATTTATTTAATTATATTAAATAAAATGCTTAAGCGAAATTCTAAATTTAAATTTGAAGTTTGAATTCAAGAATGTTTATTACACACTTAATGGCTACAGATTTAATTAGAAAATTAAACCTGCTGAATTAAATCAAAAGTTTTGAATTGAGTCAAAACGTTTTGAATGCTGAATAAATTCTCCTTGATTGTCTTTGGTTGTTACATATTTTTTCCAGCTATAAAACCAGACCCTCTGCGCAGAGGAATTTAATCGAAGAAAACACAAATCATTCTGCATTTCATTTCATATACAATTTCAGAGTTTTTGCAAGTACCGTTCGTGTTCGAAATTGAAAAACAGTATAGTCATTCGCTTGCTGTTTATTTGAGTGGACGTTGTACCTTGGGAGATCTCTTCCTCACGAGGGCTTGAAGGATAGCCGAAGAATTCGATCTTAAGGGGAGAAGGCTTGCTTTCAACTAGTCCGAAACCCTTTCGTCAATCTATTTGTTCACTGCATCGGTAAAGTTTATTTGTATATCTTATGTATTTATTTGGAAAAATCAACATCATGAATATAAACATTATTTCTTGCCGTTAATTGTTCTTTATCATTATACGCTTGTGCAACGAGTACCAACATTATCTTACTGGCTGCTCCTTTCCTTGCGGTGTTAAGAAAATCTCAATTAAGGAAAGAGTATCATTTAATGGATAACTAGTATTCAGAAAATTTAATTCCAAAAAAAAAAAAGAAATCAGCAAAGATTTCGCCCGTGGACGTCTTCCGCCAGCGATAAAGGACATAAGATGACCGACCACGGCGGATGAGGGACAGCAGCAGCGAATCGCGCTTTGCTGTTGTTGCTACAGGTCATAAAATAAAATTTAAAAAAAAAGCATTTTCTCATATGGCCGCCCGACCACGGCGGAGGAGGAGCAGCGGCGTGACACCGCCGGCGCAAAGTAGGAAACAACACCTTCGCCTCTCTCTCTGTGAGCAAGCCGTCGGAAAGGGGAAAGTCGTCGATGTGAATAGAGAAGCGGCGCTTGCGAGCTGCCGTTGATTCGGTGAAGGTTGCGGCGGTCGCTGCAAAACTGTTGGAGAAAAGTTGTGTCTCTGTTACTGAAGGTTGTTGTCACTCACGACAAAGGTTGAAGACGAAGAAACTCCAAGAATTGCAATAAAGCCCCTAAATCATAATTTGCAACCACAGACCATGAAATTCCTATCTAATGCAAATCAGTCCTTTTAATATTGCAATCCAGTCCTACAAGTTGCAACATGGCCCCCTGCTAATTGCAACTCAAGTCTGGGATTTTGTGGAATTACTACCAGCTCTTAAAAATTGTAAACCGGCCCCTGCCAATTGCAATTTCAGCCTATATCTTTTCTAGAAATGGAATCAAGTCTAGATATATTGCAATTCCATTCTTTTCCTCCTATAAATTGCAAACCAGCCCTAATGTATTGTAGATTAAGTTTCTAATTACTACAAAATTCCAATTCTAAATTGGCCTTGAAGTTTAATAAAATTATATGGCCCAAACATAACTAAAGTTAAAGAATATTAAGATTTTATGCTTTAATAAAATTAAAGCGTAAAGATTAAAAATATGGGCATGGGTCAAGAAACTAGAGCAGGATACAGGTCTAGTTTGACTTGTCCAGTCCCGACTCAGTCAAAGGTCAAAACATTGACCATTCACTTGTGATTAAAAAGGATAACCTTTTATAGAAGCCCAAATTTTCGGTGCAATCTTGAATTCTAATATTAGAAAAGTTATATATTTTAAGATATGTTAATTGAAGCAACATCCCGCAAAAGTGAGCTCTCTTGTGGAAATTAAAAATATAAATGGTAATGTGCGTGTAACTTATGTGAATGAATATCCATCAGCCAAAAGGAAGATCGGTGTTTATCAGAATTGCATGCATACTTGCAGAATTAAACTTGTGATAATTACGCGGTTTTGCATGTGAACATAGCATCAGCCAAAGGTAGAGTTATGTTCGACATTTATTATCAAAGTTTAGAAACTGCTTCAAGATACCACTTACAAGTTAACATTTGTTCAAAGATAAAATGTTAATGGAGTTCCGGTATCTTGAGATGGGAATTACCAATATTTGAATTCGATTTTGCTTCAAGGTTAATGTAAGAATGTATAAGATTTATTCTGTTGTAGCACATGCTACTTATAACTACCAACATATATTATATTTTGGTGTTAAAGAACTTCAATTTTTATCATGAATCTTCATCTTGCGTTACGGATTACTTCTCTACCACAACTTAAGGATAAAATTTACCTTTGCAACAAGGGCAATATAAAATTGTGGCAGAAAATACTAAACGCGAGTGTAGGATGGTCATAAACAAGACAATCTTAGTAACTTTTAGGGGCATTATTTCAAATATATATATATATATATATATTAAAGTTAAGTTCCATAAGGATATAAAAATAAAGTTGTCCATAATGATAAGTCTAAAATATATACATTCTTGACAATTTTAATTTTTAAATATGTATCAGGAAAGGATAATATTAGGGAGTACATCTCGAAATATCTCGTATTACCTCAATACCTAAGAACAAAGCAAAATTCAATTTTACAAAAGCTGTAAATATAGCAACTCAGAAGAAACAACAAAGGCCACCAATTAAATTGGAAAAGAAAAAGTTGTTTCTCATTTGAGTCTTAATCTTAAGGAGAAGCAATGCACTAATTGTCTTGTTAGGCGTGTCAAATGGTGTACTTCTTAATTTGATAATTTCACAGATTAAATTAATTTTGGCTACATAGACCCATGTGATGGATAGATTATGTCGCAGTATCTTACATTACTATGTCCATGAAATGTTCTCTAAAATGTCTAAAGTCAAATGATGCTGAAAGATGCATCTATTTGCGTAATGACAATAAGTTCAAGTTGAGGCAATAAAGAAATTTAGTTACTATGAAAGAACTGTTTTCAAGATTTCTTTTGGTAATGTCTTTCTATTTTTGTCTTTTGGGCAAAAATTATTATTTTTTGATTTATTAGGTTACTAAAGAAAATTCAACTTTTGTAAAAGTTTTGGCTTTAAAGTTCTCAAGTTCTTTCTACAGTTGTGAAAATCATTTTTTAAATAATATAATTGCCTCTTAAATCTTTTACTATAGTACTTAATGTACAAAAGTTATATTGATTTGTGAAAATTCAGTTAAGTTATGGTATATGAGATCAAGTCATACCTCTTAAAGGAGAATAAGAACTCATGTTACTATAATTCTCAAACATAGGGTGTGTTGTTAAAGTTGAGAGTTCACTCAACTTAAAGATCAAAACATTATGTTCATCCAAAATATTAATTTATTCGGTATACTTAATGTTTCAAGTTCACCCAATATAGTTTGTTAAATTCCTATAGAGAAATGTAATATCATCTTTAGGTACATCATAAAGGGTTAATTCTGCTATAATGGTGTCACTTAAAGATGAAATATAACAATTAAAACTTCTCTAAACCGAAGCTCTTGAGATTGCAGCTTGCATTATATAGAATATTTACTAAAGTACTTACTTGTTTAGAATATTCAATTAAAAGTAAAGTTTTATCGACTTTAAGATCATAATCTGAATTAAATAACGATAAGTTACTTTAAGTATTCTAAAAAAAAGTCTAAGTTAAAAGTTTTAGATCCTACATTAAACTCAACTTTTAAGATGAAAGAAATGTTTAGTTCTTTAAGGATGCTGAGTTTGCCGGGGGAGATAAAGTTAAAGACATTGTCTTTCAGAAGGAATATGGTTGTATTCTTATGGTTGTTGAATAGGTCTTGACTTCTTTGTCATTCTATTCAATACTATGCAAGTTAAGACAATGTCAAGGAAACTCCTGTTTAGAGAGTAGTTTCGAAAGAACAAACTTCAACATCTCAAGAACTTATAATATCAAAGGTATACTATGAACTTTATGAGATGGATATGATTATTGTCTCTTAATGGCAACATTGTGAGACAATATATATATAGTGCATTGAGAAAACCTTGTGTCAAAAGATGCATAGATTATAGTTTGCAAGCTTAGAAAATCCATCTGAGTATTTCAGTAAACTTTTAATTTGAATGGTATTTCAAGTTTATCAAGTAATTATCTCAATTAATTTTGAGATGAATTTAGTAAATATCATAAGGTCCGTAGGAGTAAAACTATAGTGTAATTGCATTGCTTTTGATACTCTTTCTTATAAGAGACTAGTACAATTAATTAATGCTCTAAAAGTTGTCCTTGAACAAAAGGTAATAAAGAATTTTCCATATGCCTTAGTAATGAAGATTCTTAAGTATGCTCGAATTATAATAAATGTTGGTCAGATATTTGAGTAACTCAAAAAATACCATTAGTAAGAAGCCAAATGGAGTCTTATAGTACTTAAAGTATTTTAAAGGATACATGCTTACATGTCGGAGGTCAGGTCAGTTTGAGATCGTAAAGTATACTGACTCCGATTTAGGTGGATGCGTAAAAGTATGATTTTACATCAAGTCATGTTCGTCTGCTTGTCATGAGAGTCACTTTAGAAAGAGTACTTAACCGTCTCATTTGGTAAATACTTTCATGACAACGGTGTTTGTGGTGTGTTATAAGGCGTCCAATTATAAAAGTGTGATTGTATACTTTTGTCACGGGTCTGCGTGAAGTGGATAACATTGAAACGTACCACTAAAGTTATTTTGTGACAATAATAAGCAGTTGTACATTCTAACAATAGGATCTTGGCAATGTCAAATTACAGAAGACATCATATTCCTAGTTGTTGAATAAAGTTTAGAGTAAATAGTTGTCTATAAAGTGCATCAACACAAACTCCAAATCGTGGATCCACTAATTAAAGAAGTATCATCCAAAAGGTTTTATGAGCTTGGTCGCTCATATGGATGACACATCAGTTAAGAAAATTCAGTTTTTGTGGGAGTATGTAGGTGTTTTACAATATAGACGCTTTCAGTTAATCCAGTTTAAGGATTTTAAGGTTGTTTCTGTAGAAATAAAGTTTCAAGTAAAGTTATACTCTAACTTCAGTTTGAGGTTTGATCTCACTAAGGTTTAAGGGAGGACTAGTTGGAAACAGGCATGTTATGGTCACGTTATATGAAGTTTCCATGCTACGCATCCACATCATGATCTATGTCATTCAGTTATATTGACATACGTGACCGTTGATGGGTCGAGTCACGATAAATGCGATGAAGACCCCTTCGATCCTATGTTGGTATGATTGATGGACGGGATTGGTTGTAGATACATTCGGTAATGACAGTGAAGGAGCTCCAATCGGTTAAGCATAATTATGAAGTTCACATATAGCCCAAGTGGGAGATTGTTGGATCTTTTATCCAATAATGTTGGATCGTTAATCCAACGTTGGGCTTATATGTTAATAATTATGTGATACGAAATGTCATTAATAATAAGACCAATAAAAGTGATCTAAAGTTCGGTTAAATTATGGGCTTAATGTATCTAATAGGATGTGGACCTTTAATGGGTAGAGATTGTTATAACTTGTGCTTACGATGATGGGTCAAAGCCCAAGTTACGAAATTAGGGCACCAGGGTTTTGGTGACCTAATATTTAAAGGTGGTCATGGTCCCTAAATCACACGAGTCGCTTTCTATACTAACATCCCATCAATAGTTAGATCTAGAGAGAACTAAAGGAACTCTCAAGGGGTTCATGCTGATTTGGAAGACCAACCACACGACGTTTCGCAAGCAATTAATCATACGGTGTAAGGTTGATGCTTAGTTTTTGAAATTGTGGATCGGGTTGATACGTTGTTGATGTTAACTTAACACTGAAGTTCTAACAGCAGTTTGTGTTCGCTGTTAGTTCGACGATGTTACTTTAACAGCAGACCAGAGTAACAGTTTGCAGCGGAATAAACAAACACGAATTTAAGAAGTGAATATAGGATTATATTAACTTCCGAGCCGTAGGCAAAATACCACAAGGGTTTAACAAAGGCGTTCTCACAACTCTCAAGCTCCTCACTCTCGAATTGTTCAAACTAAGCAAAGCACACAAGAGTTGCTTCGACTATCTCTAAAAGCTCTTCACTCTTAGATCTATTCTAACAACTTAAAAACTTTGCTAAAGCAAGACAACACTCAACAACTGTAAATTAATCTCTCGGATTGATTAGCTCTTGTCTCGTCCTTTGTCTTGATGTACTTCACACATATATATAGGTTCTTGATCTTCGACTTCAAGGTGTGTTGTACACGGTTGGTAATTCTCTTTGTTTCCTTCTCGAACTCCTCTTCCTTGTTCTCGCAGTCCTTCTTGAATAAAAGTTCCTTCGCCAGTGATCTAGCTAAGGAAAGACTCCTTCTTCAATTCAGGACTTTCCCTTGGAAGCTTTCCTAGTCGCACTAGACTTCTTCTTTCCTTTTATAAGCCGTTTGCTTTAATTAAGGAAACTTCTCATCTTGGAAACTTTGAGCGTCCAACCTAATGCAAGTTTGTTTCCTGAATAATAATCAAAGACAACTACAACTGTGGAACTCAGTTAGTTAAGTGAATAAGGCAAAACAATAATAATAATAATAACTAGATTGTAAAACAGTTTCTGGACGTGCAATGTTACTCTAACATTGAAAATCTCAATGTTATCCTAACATCCAGAAAACTTGCACTTTCAATCTCCCCCTTTTTGCCTTAATCACAAAACCTAAGAAACAGTTCTTATCAGATCAAATTATTCAGAAAAACTTCATTATATCATAACAATGAAAAACTAAGTACTCTCCCCCTGAATATCAGAAGGGACTAATCCAATGTTATTCTAACACTGATACTCTCGATGTTATAACATCCAGCTTTATCAATGTTGGTTTAACATCAGAAAGTTAACACCTGCAAAACAGAGTTAGTACCAGTAATCACAGTTCAATAATAGCATAAGCAGAAACACTAAGTACCCAAAATTAAAAAGTACTTAATTACAGTCCATACTAGCAGCAAGGAACAGACTCCTTGATCAGAATAAAAAAGAAAACAATTGTTCAAAAGGCATTAGAAACAGAAACTAAAAAACTTGCAGGAAATTTTGAAATTTGATCTACTCTCCCCCTTTTTGTGAGGAAGGCAGATCCTTCAAGTGTTTCCTCAAGCTGTCCAGTTCCTGCAGTCTGACTTGCTTGTCAGCTATTTCCCTCTGGGTGTCCTTGTACTCCCTATCCAGCCAGACCAAGGTTTCCTCAACAAAAGCATCTGCAATCACTGAGCAGCTGTCACCACTGCTCACTGGGACTGAAGAAGCAGCAAACTTGTGTGTCTTCTTCTTCTTCTTCCTGCTGGGACCAGCTTCTCCTTGAGGGTTCCAAGGCAAATCCTGGATCCTCACATTAGTGAAGTAGCTCCTGGTGATTGACATTACAGCCTTGTTGCTGATCCATCCTTCAGTCTTCTTGGTTTTGAAGCCTTGCTTCACCAATAGGGATGAGATCAGAGAGGGATAGGGAAGGATTCCTTTGGGCTTTGTAGTGACTTCCTTCATGTGTCTCAGCACTTTTTCACCAATGTTTACACTCAGTCCATTCTTCAGCTTGTACACCAACTTTGCTGACTCTTTTGTCATCACAGTAGTGTTGGAAGAAGGAAGCCAATTGTAAGTGCTGATCTTGTGAAGGATGGCACTAAGAGAAGTCAGCCTGGTTGTGGGAAAGCTCTCTCTCCATTGCCTAGTGAGACCACATGTAAGATCAGTGATGATCTCCTCCATAGTAGGATCCTCAGACTCTTCAGGATCAGGAAGCCCCCAAGCCTCATTGATCATGGCAGGAGTGATGTCATAGATCTTCTTCCTAACCCAAGCCTTCCCATACTTAGGAGAATCCAGGTTGATCACCCACTCAGAGAGATTCATGTAGAACTCTCTCACTACATCAGGAACATATGCAGACAGATTCTGCACAGAGCCCAAGACTCCTCTAGCCTCAAGCAACTCAAACACCCTGTTTTCTTTGAAAATACCCTCCTCAATAGCCCTTTCCTTGTGGATTACCCTGGCTTGGTATGCCTCCCATTGCTCCTCAGCATCAGGAGACACATAGAAGTCAGAGTAAGCTTCATGTGGATACTCTTTCATCATCAGATCAGTAAACTGATCATCATCTGATGTTAGAGTAACATCAGCTTCCTCTGGCTCATCAGCCACAAGCTCTTCTTCCTCAACTTCCTCTTCCTCTTCCTCCTCAACCTCTTCTTCTTCTTTTTCTTCTTCTGACTCATTCTCAGAAGACTCAGCCATCACCTCCTTACCCTTCTTCTTCCTGGCAGCATTTGCAAGAGCAGCCAAGGAAAGGTTTTCATCCTCATCCTCTTCTTCTCCTTCAACCTCAGCTGGTTGATCACTCACAACAGCTTGGTTACCTTCAGTAGTAACCCCATTATTTACACCAAGATTGTCATCAGCAGCAATCTCCTCAGACAAATCCTCATCATGCTCACCAGTAGCATGTCCACTCTCCTCATCAGCAGCAAGCTCATCATCATTAGCCTCATTAGGCTCAACAGAACTAGCCACAGTTGGCTCCACCACTTCCTCAACCACATTAGCCTCAGCTGGCTCAATCACAGCACTACCCAACCCAATCACAGGGGCTTCATTCTCCCCCTCAATACCAACATCAACATCAGCAGGTATACTCGGAGTAGGGTTAGCCATTGTTACCTCGATTTCAGGATTGGTGGGAGCAGGGGCTTGCTCGACAGCATCTGATGTTGAACCAACATCTTTCTTTGAAATCTTTTTGCCCTTGCGTCGTTGAGTGGTAGCTTTCCTCTTTGGAGAGGCGGCGACTGTGGTTTCAGTGGCGGTGCGTCTGGTACTGCGTCGTGGCGCTCGCTCGATTTGCGCAGCTGCTTCTGCAAGAGCATCAATATTGGACTTGCGTGCCATTGTTAGAGTAACTTTGAGATAAAAGATTGAAGATTTGGAAAATTTAGAGAGTAATTTGCTTTGCGCAATTGTTAGCGTTAGAATGAAGAAGAAATTAGGGCAAATTATATATATGATTCAGATGAAGAGCATGGAATAGTGGTGTTGTAACATGTTACCATAATAATCTGACCATTATCACACGTCCCCTACATGTCGTTCTTACCACGTGTCAGTGTTAGGTTAACACGTAACCAGAGCAGTCTTCGTTCCTGAAAACTTATAAGTTACAATGTTACAATGTTGGACTAACATTGGCAAGTTAACATCAGGGAGGGAAGCTGGAGGTGCAGGGCTTCATCCAAAGTAGCATCATCTTGTGAGAGCGTGAGATATTCCTGTACTAATCTGAAGCTTCAACCACGTACACAGGTACAATGACAAAGCTTAAGATCATCAGTATAAGCAAGTGAAAAATCAAACAGGGAAAAACACAGAGGATATACTTATCCAGGGAAAGGATTTTCCCACAGCAAGAAGATCACAAAACATAGTGCTTTTACCTGTAGCTGGTCACCCAAGAAGTATGCCTCAACACAAGATACTTAACTACTCCCCCTAAGCCCAAACCGACAAAAGGAAATATGCAGAACTAGAATGAATGCAACCATGTTAGATTAACATTTGAGAAATGGTAACCACATACAAACCGCCTTGGTAACTGGGATCAGGACATATCAATTTATCTTTAACTTTCACTATTTTTAGAAACTCTTTTGAATAAAAAAAACTGATGAATGTTAAAGGACAGTCTCATCACTGAATGTGGGCAGCACAGGACTCCACACACCCCAGCAACTTAACCATCAGCTACAGATCAGGCAAGTACAAAGAAATTGAATGAAGACAACACTTTTATCAAATATTTCTCCACCCCAACTCCTCATGCATACTTGTTTACTAACCTGTTTATCAAGGAAATACTAAGTAATCAATGCTACTGAATGCACACAGTCTAAACTTTATACACCCCAGTAGGAAAGATCACTATCATGTAAAAACCTTGGCCATAGACAAAAATATGAAAATAAGCACAACTGAATGACAATGAGGCCTTCAACATCATGTACCCCAGCTTCTCTTCATACCTTGTCAAACCTAACATGGATAAGTCACAACTGAATAGCATCAGAGTAGTGAGCTCTGTGTATCCCAGCTTCTCCCATGATGTTAGGTTAACATTCACAGACTAACATCAGAGTTATTTCTATCCAAACCTCTTGATATGTACCTGTTCACCAATCACCTTAGCTATTCATACAGGTCAACCACACAACCAACAGTTTCTCTAACAAAGATGTAATATGCAAGAAAGAAGAATGTAAAAAAAAGGAACATAAAAGAATTACAGCTACACCACAACCAATAACCAATGTTAGACAGTGGTGTTATGTCAACACTGGTGAACTAACATCTCTAAACAATGCACATGCCAAGAGAGTTCCTCAGACTGAAGAACCTCTCAGTATCTAATGGTTTAGTGAACATATCAGCAAGCTAATTGTTAGTTTCTATATGTTCAATGTCAATAAGCTTGTCTTCTACCATGTTTCTCAGAAAGTGATGCCTAATGTCTATATGTTTTGTCCTAGAATGCTGAACAGGATTCTTAGAGATGCTTATAGCACTAAGGTTATCACAAAACATAAGTAAGGTATCACTGTCCAACCCATAGTCCAGTAGCATATGTTTGAGCCATACCAACTGGGTGACACAACTACCTGCTGCAATGTATTCAGCCTCAGCAGTGGATAGTGACACACAGTTTTGCTTTCTACTGTACCATGAGACCAAGTTGTTCCCCAGATAAAAACATCCTCCACTTGTAGACTTCCTGTCATCAGTATCACCTGCCCAATCTGAGTCACTGAAACCTACAAGATTTGTGTTAGTATCATAAGAGTACCATATGCCAAGGGCCAAAGTGCCAGATATGTATCTAAGTATTCTCTTCACAGCAATCAGATGTGACTGCTTTGGACATGCCTGGTACCTTGCACATACACACACAGAGAACATAATATCAGGTCTTGAAGCAGACAAATATAACAAGCTTCCTATCATTGAACGGTACAATGTTGGATCAACATTGACACCAGTATCATCCCTGGCCATCTTCACTGCAGATGCCATGGGAGTCTTACAAGGCTTTGAATCTGCTAATTCAAACATTTTTACCAAATTCTTTGCATACTTTTCCTGACAAAGGAATATGCCAGTACCTGTTTGTTTCACTTGAAGACCAAGGAAGAAATTCAATTCTCCCATCATACTCATTTCAAACTGCCCTGTCATTGATTCAACAAACTTTTCTAACATAGAATTGTTAGTTGAGCCAAACACAATATCATCAACGTAGATTTGAGCAATACAGATATGAGAATCTTTCTTTAAAACAAACAGAGTTCTATCTCCTCCACCTCTAACAAAACCAAGACTTAATAGAAATTCTGTAAGCCTTTCATACCATGCTCTAGGTGCTTGTTTAAGACCATAAAGGGCTTTTTCAAGCTTGTACACATGGTTTGGATACTTAGGATCTGTGAATCCCTTAGGCTGTTCAACATATACTTCCTTATCAATCAGCCCATTAAGAAAAGCACCCTTAACATCCATTTGGTATAGTTTTATCTTAAGACAGCATGCAATGGCTAAGAGTAATCTAATAGATTCTATCCTAGCAACTGGAGCAAAAGTCTCATCAAAATCTACACCTTCAACCTGAGTGTATCCCTGAGCAACCAGTCTAGCTTTGTTCCTAACTATGACTCCTTCCTCATTACTTTTGTTTTTAAAGATCCATTTAGTTCCTATTACATTTACACTAGGTGGTCTAGGTACCAACTTCCAAACACAGTTCTTAGTAAACTGTAATAGTTCATCCTGCATGGCATTAATCCAAAAGTTATCAAGAAGGGCTTCAGTCACATTCTTAGGTTCAATAGAGGAAACAAAACATGAGGCATTGTCAACAGTACAAGTGAAATTCATGCAGACGCACATCTTGACCATATCACTATAGTCAATTCTTTCTTTGTTGCGTGTCCTTACCCGTTTAGTGATCTCACCTATTACCTGTGATGCTGGATGGTCTTTCTGAATCCTAGTTGGAGGGTCCCTTCTAGATCCAGTGACAGCTTCAACTTCAGAGTCAGAATCTTCTGCTGTTAGTCTAACATCAGATCTAGCTGGTGTTAGTCTAACATTGGGTTCTGTCTCCTGTTCTGCATTTCCAGCTTCATGGTCCAATGTTGGAGTACCATTGGAAGGAGTAACATCATCAATCTCCACTGTTGGTTCAACATTGGAGACATTAATATTACCAGTACCTGTATCAAGTATGAAATCATCAAACACAACATTCACTGATTCCTGAATTGTCTTCAATCTAGGATTGTAGACTCTAAAGGAAGTACTATTGGCAGAGTATCCTACAAAGATGCATTTTTCACTTTTTGGATCAAATTTATTAAGATAATCCCTGTCATTTAGCAGATAACAGTCACATCCAAATTCATGAAAATGTGCAATATTTGGTTTCACACCCTTCAAGAGTTCATATGGAGTCATGTTAGTTCCAGGTCTGAGGTACACCCGGTTACTAATATGACAAGCAGTGTTTAAAGCTTCAGCCCAGAGTCTCTTGGATATATTTTTGGCATTCAGCATGACTCTGGCCATCTCTTGAAGTGTCATGTTCTTCCTTTCAGCAATCCCATTCTGCTGAGGTGTCTTAGGTGCTGAGTATTCATGGAAAATTCCTTTAACATTGCAATAGTTATCAAAACTAGCATTCTCAAATTCTTTACCATGGTCAGACCTAATTTTAGTCACAGAAGAGCCATATAAGTTTTTAATACTAGCACAAAGAATTTTGAACTGATCAAAAGCTTCTGACTTTTCTTTAAGAAACTTTACCCAAGTATATCTAGAGAAGTCATCTACAATAACAAAGGCAAATTTCTTACCATTCAGACTACTCACCTCAATGGGACCCATCAAGTCCATATGTAACAGTTCAAAGCACCTACTAGATCTAGGATTAGCATTCTGTACCTGTAGGGGGGCATGAACTGCTCTAGTTTGTTTACCCTTGAGACAATCACCACAGACAAGCTTACCTGGGCAAGATAGCTTAGGTAAGCCTCTTACAGCATCAACTTTTTGCAATTTCTCAAGGTTCCTGTAGTGAACATGTCCAAGTTTCCTATGCCATATAGATGCTTCATCTATTTTAGCATGGAAACACTCTGCTTCCTCTTGAGCTAGGTAGCAGTTGTCCTTGGACCGAGTACCTGTCATAACAAGTACATTATCACTATCATAAACATCACAAGATGAACTGTCAAATGTAACCAGCAAGTCATCATCACATAGTTGACTGATGCTGATTAAATTTGCCTGTAGCCCATCAACCAACAACACATCCTTCAGGGGTGGAAATCCATCAACATTCAGTGTCCCCTTTCCAATGATTTTCCCTTTTGTACCACCACCATAGGTCACAGTGCCAGTACTCAAGGGAACCATATTCACAAGATTGTCAATGTTGCCTGTCATGTGTCTTGAGCATCCACTGTCGAAGTACCACTTACCTGAAAGGTTAGAATACACAGCAGAGAAAACAACATTGCAAACAACTTTAATCTTAGGGGTCTTAACTTTTTCTACCCAAGTTCTACCTTTCTGTCCTGAACCTAATGTTGGTCTAACATCAGAAACTGCTGTTGTTCTAACATTGGGTTCAGTAACTATTTTCTTACCACATTCTCTTATAAATTTTCTACAGAATGGTTTTATGTGTCCTGGTTGGTAACAGTATTGACAGATAAAAGTAGGTTTACTTCTCACAGTGTTGATGGTACCTAAACTCTTAGAATCAGATTCTTTAACAAAGCTAGAAAATAGATAGGCAGAATTTACAATAGAAGAGGAAGGTTTCTCAACAAATCCCAGACCACTTGAACCTGAATTTCCCATGCTTAGTACCTCATCAAGTTTGGAAGTACCTGCATTCCATTTAGCTATGATCTGTGTGTCTTTCTTGAGTTTATCCTTTACCTCTTTCAACTCAGCTTCAGCTTTGTCAAGATCTCTTTCATAGAGTTTCAACATGTTTTTCAGACACTCGATGTCATGAGTCAGTGCTTTGTTCTTCTTTATGAGTTTCACATTCTCTCTCTCAAGCCTGAGGAATGTTGTGTGCAGATCATCAAGAATCTCCTCCTGGGATAATTCTTCTTCTTGGGAGTACTCTTCTTCTAGATCAACTGTAACATGAAAACGGTCAAAGTTAGTATCATCACAATCAGAGAGTTCATCATAGATAACCTGGGAATCATTGCTGTTCCAGTCTCCAAAAAAGATTTCCTGCTTTGCTGTTGGTTCACCAATGTTAGAGTAACATTGTGATCCTAGGCAATTTCTGGAGTCTTCATTGGTCCAGGTGATCCTTGTGCATAGCGCAGCAGTTTTGATTTCCTCTGAGTGTTCTTCGGTACTTGTTCCAGATTCAAAATCATCTTCATTGAAGTCATCTACACAAACCCAATGAGAATTCCCTCTTGTTCTGAGGGTGTTAGCACATTCATGTTTATAGTGACCATACCCCTTACATTCATAGCACTGAACATCCTTTAATTTTTCTACATCTTGAGATGTGCTCTTAGATGCCATGTACTTAACAAATTTAGGGGGCAATTTCTTGTAACCGGGGCCATCATTACCAGTTAGTTTTTCTTTCTGTTTACCTTTGAAACCTAATTTACTAAACTTTTTGGTAATATTGCCATAGTTAGAAGAGATCAACTCATATTCATCCTCATCACTACCTGCAGAATCTGAACTAGTTCCAAGAAGGGCTAAAGCTAATTGCTTGCTAGACTTTCCTAGGAATTCTAATTCAAATTCTTTCATAGTGTTCATCAAGGTCTGGAAACTCATGTTGGCAAGATATTTAGACTCATTCATAGCAATTCTTTTGACTGTAAACTTAGAAGATAGTGTTCTAAAGGCTTTATACACCATGGTCTGATTAGGAATCACAAAACCTAAGTTCTGACATTGATTAGATATATCAAGAAGTTTCTCAAAATAACTATCAATAGTTTCCTCTTCTCCCATCTCAATCTTCTCAAAGTCTCTCAAAAGTTTCCTATACTTAGAATCCCTCACAGCCACATCACCCTCACAATGTAACTGAAGTGTTTCTCATGCAGCTTTAGCAGTATCACAAGTTTGAACAAGTTTAAACATATGATTACCTATCCAGCTAAAAATAGCATTGAGAGCCTTCTCATTGTAGTTGTAGAGAGCAATTTCAGCGGCTGTCCATTGTCCCCTTGGCTTTGGCACCAGGTCACATCTCCATCTCTTGGCAGATAAGGGATGGTATAGCCTTCTAGTACAGCTTCCCAAGCTTTGAGGTCGATGGATTTGATGTGGACTCTGAGTCTGATCTTCCAGTAGGCATAGTTGTTGGGACCTTCCAATACAGGCAACCTGCTGGTATTGGGGTTGGAGCTGTCCATCTTGTCGTATCAACGCCAAACACCGGTGAAGTTGGTGCTTGGCTCTGATACCAATTGAAATTGTGGATCGGGTTGATACGTTGTTGATGTTAACTTAACACTGAAGTTCTAACAGCAGTTTGTGTTCGCTGTTAGTTCGACGATGTTACTTTAACAGCAGACCAGAGTAACAGTTTGCAGCGGAATAAACAAACACGAATTTAAGAAGTGAATATAGGATTATATTAACTTCCGAGCCGTAGGCAAAATACCACAAGGGTTTAACAAAGGCGTTCTCACAACTCTCAAGCTCATCACTCTCGAATTGTTCAAACTAAGCAAAGCACACAAGAGTTGCTTCGACTATCTCTAAAAGCTCCTCACTCTTAGATCTATTCTAACAACTTAAAAACTTTGCTAAAGCAAGACAACACTCAACAACTGTAAATTAATCTCTCGGATTGATTAGCTCTTGTCTCGTCCTTTGTCTTGATGTACTTCACACCTATATATAGGTTCTTGATCTTCGACTTCAAGGTGTGTTGTACACGGTTGGTAATTCTCTTTGTTTCCTTCTCGAACTCCTCTTCCTTGTTCTCGCAGTCCTTCTTGAATAAAAGTTCCTTCGCCAGTGATCTAGCTAAGGAAAGACTCCTTCTTCAATTCAAGACTTTCCCTTGGAAGCTTTCCTAGTCGCACTAGACTTCTTCTTTCCTTTTATAAGCCGTTTGCTTTAATTAAGGAAACTTCTCATCTTGGAAACTTTGAGCGTCCAACCTAATGCAAGTTTGTTTCCTGAATAATAATCAAAGACAACTACAAATGTGGAACTCAGTTAGTTAAGTGAATAAGGCAAAACAATAATAATAATAATAACTAGATTGTAAAACAATTTCTGGACGTGCAATGTTACTCTAACATTGAAAATCTCAATGTTATCCTAACATCCAGAAAACTTGCACTTTCAGTTTTGTTACACCATGCAACTTTTTGGATTTCAAGGACAAAAACTATTTTGAGCTTTGGTTTTAGTTCAACTCTGCAATTTATTTTTGTTGTTTTTTCTTCAAGTTGCACGATTTCCTGAACGGTTAAGGTATCTATACTATTATGGACGAATAATTAAATTTGTCCCTTAATATTTTTTGAAAAGTTAAAATGGCTTTTTTTTCGGGCCTTGTTAAAATGCCCCGTATGTTTCAAAAAAGCTTGAAAAAATGCCCTCGCCCTTATTCTGGCCAAAATTGCCTACACAGCGGTACGAAATTGCACTTTGCATCCCAAGATAAATTGTATTTTGTACACTAAAAAATTTTAAGGTGCAAAGTGCAATTTATTTCGGGGTGCAAAGTACAATTTTGTACTACCATGTAGGCAATTTTGGCCCGAATAAAGGCCGAGGGCATTTTTGAAAGCTTTTTTTGAAATATACGGGGCATTTTGGCAAGGCCCGAAAAAAACGGACATTTTAACTTTTTAAAAAAAGTTAGCGGGCACTTTTAATATTTCATCTTACTATTATTTATAGTTTTATACTATTATATAAATGAAGTCATGTTGAGACCAATTTTTTGATTTTCTTATTTACCCTTCTAAGTACTATTAAATTTTATTATTAGTTGGTACAACTGTAATTTATCTTAGACTTATCATTATTTAAATATTTTATTAAGAGAAAAAATCATTACTTAATTATTTTACATAAAAAGAAGATTAAAATATATAGATTATTTATCCATAATTAAGTTATAATATTTACTATAAAAAATAATTATATTATACTTAAAATAAACTGCTAATCACGTGAAGACGTCGTGCCAATATTTTTAGTACAATAATACTAACTCGTATACTGGTTTAATAATAAGAGATACTTTAAACAATTATTTTTAGCACTAGCTAATCATGCTTGCTTTAGTAAATTGTAACATTGAATTTTAACGATATAATTGTCCAGGTATACAATTATAACACCATTCTTACAATATTATATATATATGTATATATTAGGACGAAATATTAAAACTGCCCTATAACTTTTTTTCAAAACTAAAAATGCCCATTTTTTTCGGGCCTTGCAAAAATGCCCCGTAAGTCTTGAAAAATCTTGTAAAAATGCCCGATTCCCTTATTTGGGCCAAAATTGCCTACGTGGCGACACAATCAACGCCACGTCATAAAATAGCTCCGCCACGTCATATTTTCAGCCAATAATAATAAATATATATAAATAATAATAATAATAATAAACATATATATAAATAATAAAGATATATATAGTAATAAACATATATATAAATAATAATAATAAACATATATATATAAATAATAAAGATATATATATATATATATATATATATAAATAATAATAAACATATATATAAATAAAACAAATAACAATAAAGCACAAAAAAAACTACCGCACCCCCCCTACGCCCCCAACCCCCCCCCCCCCCCCCCCACCCAACGACCACGATTGCAGTGGTGGCGACGTCACCACCGCTGCGATTCACGGTGGCGTCACCGCGAATCGCAGCGATGGTGGCGTCGCCACCACCACCGCGATTTGCAGTGGTGGTGGCGGGGCGGGGGAGGGGGGTGGGGTTCCGGCGATTCGCAGCGGCGGGGGGGGGGGGGGGGGGAGGGGGGTAAACCGGCGGGGATGGATTTTTTTCTTTTTATTTTTTTTTGTTTTTTATTTATTTTATATAATGTTAAAATATTTATTATTTTATAAATAGTATAAATAATAATATATGTTGATATTATTATTTATATATAATATATGTTTTACTTTTACAAATGATTATATATATGTTTATTATTTATATATATATATATATTTTGGAGGGCAAAGTAGAATTTATTTTGGGGTGCAAATACAATATTTAAAGGGGGAAAAATCAGAAACCGATCCAACGTTTGCCCACTTTTGCACTTACCTATCCAACGTTTCATTTTTTACATTTACCTATCCAACGTTTCATTCCGGTGACACTTTCCTATCCAACCTTTGTTTCCGACCTAATTTAGCCCAAAAATGTCACTTTTTTACGAAATGACGCATCACTGACGTCATTAAGAGGGGTATTCTCGGTACATCACTGATTATTTGTTTAACAATTAAATAAATTAACATATAACGTATCACGCGGCTTTTTCTCAAATCACCCGCCATTTTCCGAAACCCTAATTTCCATAATCGAAAGAAAATCCACAAAATCGAAGCTGAATTTCTTATTTTTCCACTCGATCGACAGAATCTAACAATGGTGTGGAGAGTTAGAACAGCCATTGAATTTATTCCTGAAGGTCAAATTACACCCGATATGGTAAGAATCCCCAAATCCCCAAATTTAATTTATTTCTTTGTTTGGAGTTACATTTCGTCGTGTGGTCCTCCATTTGGCTGTATGTGAGGGAATAGTTTAAGTGTGGTCATCCATTTCGTCATGTTCTTGTGTGTTTGTGTGATCCATTTCGTCATTTAAGTGTGGTCATCCATTTCTTTTTATATGTCACTCCAACTTGTGTGTTTGTGTGATAAGTTAGTTTAAGTGTGTATATGTATGTCAATATAATGTTAAATAATTTTTGTCTACCTTCAGCTGGAGCTAGAGATGACCCATTCACCATAATATTGCATCATTCTGACAAATTAATGAATTTGGGGAAATGGGTTTATCTAGAGGGACACGTGAGCTATATAGACTGGTGCACTGAGGATGAAATGTCCAGGCTAGAGCTACTGGATATGGTGAAAGAAGTGGGTGTTAAAACAGAGGGTTGTGTGGTGAGAATATGTTACATTCGAGATTCTGCTCCAGGCGATTATATTGAAGTAGGTAATGATAATGAGGCATTGGATATGGCACTCTATGCATCTACAAGGAAATCAGTAGATGTATATGTTCTCATAGATGAGGTAAATGATACTCAATCACAGAGTGAATTGCCTAATCTTTCTCCAATGAGTGAAGGGTTGGATGTTATTGGTGATAACAATAGAGGTGCCAATGTTGGTGAAGAGGATAGGTTTGTAGAAGGTCTGGTAGAGAGTGATGATGATGGTGATGATGCTGATCAACGGCATGATGTAGAAGATGTAGCAATTCTGTTAAGAGATATGGCCACCAGAAAAGCAAGAGCAAGTGATATACCATACTCTTCAAGTGCCCGCCAACTGAATCAAGAAGCCAGAGATGATAGTGATGTTGGAATCTACAGTTGATATAGTGGACAGTGATGATAGTGATGGTGAAATCTCATGTGGTGATGACTCTGAATTTTCAGACGATCTGCATGACAGTGACAATGATGCAGCTGATGATGAATATATTAGGAGTGTTAGTGAGGCAGTGGGGTATGAGGATGAAGAAGCTGTTGCACCACCTGAATTTGTTCTAAATGATGATGAAGGAGTAGGAAGCTCTAGCAGACAAGCTCTTGTGCAAGATGGGAAAGGAAAGGAAAAAGTGACAGGGAGGAAACCACAAAAGCCAATACCACAAAGACCTACACACCAAGGTCATCCAATTTTCAATCCCTTACTTGACATGCATTGTGTCACATTTGAGCTAGGGATGCAGTTTGCAACAACTGAAATGTTGAGGGATGCAATAGTTAATTTCTCAAGTAATGCGGCCTACAAGGAGTAATCAAGCACCAATAGCTGCTGCACCAATTTCAGTGGCTGAGACCAATGGTAGGCTACTCACTAGAAGCCAAACACCTGCTAGGTTTACTAGTTTGTCGACTGAAAAACCAGCAAGTAAGTCAAAGAAGCAGCTTGTGTTCTCAGAGGTTCCTACATCCACCAGTAATCTGACTCTCACTCCTCCAGGCAGAAAAAGTTTCAAACCTTCTGCTGCAATTAAAAAAATTGGCGCTCCAAAAAGAACCAGAAATATGATGTCTGTTACTACTGCAGAAGATGGTACTAACTAAAACCGAGTATAATGTATAACGTACAATAGTGCTTGCTCTTTTGAATAGTGTTTGGTAATGTCATGGTATTTAATATCGACTCCACTTCATGTTGTTGTTCATGGTATTGAATTGATATTTAATGCAATATGTTGTACAAAATACTATCTAAAAAATATATATAATTGCACTCGACTATATATACTTTGATGACATTTTACAGTTTAAGGTCCAACGTTTGCCCATTATTACAGTTTACGGTCCAACGTTTGAAAATCAGATACACTTTCCTATCCAACCTTTTAAATAACTAACATGCGACGATATAAACTTTGTGAATTATTCCATCATCAATTCTGAATCACAACATTATATTGTTTCCTTTTTTATGATACGAATCCGAATCAACGCAGCAGATCATTAATAATTCTATCATCAATTAGGAACGCTACCATTAATTATTGTTTCCTTTTTTTTTATCCAAACCCTATATCAACGCAGGAAATCACGTAAACCAACAACTGAATGATGTCAGCCAACTTTGAAAAGCCTCAACTACCAATTGTCTCGATAATATTATAAACTTAAAAACTGATTAGACCTCTCCGGAATCGTAACCGTAGGATAAGTACTGAACCGGTGACATGCATTAATTCAACAGACGTAAACCCTAGCATTTAAATAACACTCATCAACTCCAAAAGACGCATGCAATCAAACCCTCAAACAAAAAGTCTTCACTCCTCTGTACTAGCAAAAGAAACTCTTCACTTCTCTCTTCTGTCAACAAAAAAACTCCTAACATCTCTCTTCTTTCAGAAAAATTCTCCATGGAAAACGTTTATCAATCAACCCTAAAGAACTCCTACAACGAGGTAACGGAATACCTCCCCAAAATCTTCTACAACTTCGATGACTTTTCAGTCGTCGATGAATTGATTCTTATGGAAGAACTTCAACGCCGCGTCCAGTTTGAAATTAGATATACCGAGGCTATGATGCAGCGAGTTTACGAAGAACTTGCTGATGTTTTCACGAAGAGGAGGGGAGAGGTGGTTACACCGGTGGAGATTCTGGACCGTCTGCGGATAATGCAGACGTGGTTTGGACTCTTCACCGAGTTCTATGGGAAACCAGGGGTCACCTACAACCGGAGGACGGGGGCTGTGAAGACAAACTCTGTCTATGACCGTCTCTTCAAAAATGTAAGATCTTCTCCTCAACTTCGTATATTTGATATATCACGAAACTAATATTTGTTGCACCCAACATGCAGCCTTCGAATATGGAGAAGAGATTTGCAGCAGAGGGCTTTGTGAACTACAACATAATGGACTATTGCTTCCGCATCAAGAAGCTTCCCATCCTACCCATTAGGATCGTGACCAGATTCGAAGTAGAATATGGCATGATTCAACAATAGTATATTTTGTAATCATTGTTTACCACCCCCCCACCCACCGCTAATACCCTTCTTTGTCAAGGGTTTATTTTGTTTTTTGTGGGGTTCTGTTAAGAATTTATGTTAATTTCTTATGTTTCAGTGTAATTCGGTCCCAAGTCAACAGATGCATAACGTTACAAATCTCGAAATCAGATAACAAATGCCTAATTAATAACGTGAACACACACCTCTGTTTCAGCAGACTACACTCGATCGAAATCAGATAACAAGGGGCTAGTTAAACAAGTTGTTGTACAATACAAAAAATAGGAAACAGAAAATGACTATCAATAATTTCCTATTTTTGGACTCTAAATTACTAGCACGCTGTTCAAGCTTCTTCATCTTCTTCATCAACTTCTTATTCTCCAACTCCAAGTCAGTGTTGGTCTGCTGCATGTTGGGTTCAATGTTTCCCTTTTCGAATTCCTTCAGTTTGGCTTCGGTCTTTTCGATTCTTCTCCTCAACATCGGTATAACCTCTCGTGCACGATGACAAAGTGGTTCATTAACCCAGAACCACAACCCACATCCTTTGGATCCCTTGTAACATTTCGTAAATCGACGACCCGGATTTTTATCGGTTAGAGATACTTGGGTAACAGCTGGAAACCCGCACTTGCAATGAAACTCCTCCCTAACAGTAGTCTCGGACATTACTCGATTATGATTGTGGCCTTAATTTGGTGAATTTGATGGTAATTTTTGGTTTGGAATTTTTAGGGTTCGTCGAAAAATTCGATTTGGGGCCGAAATCTGGTTAAAGTTGGTTTTAAAATGTTTTTGAATGAGTTAGCCGTTGAAAATAGTGATGTACCGACAATATCCCTCTTAATGACGTCAGCGATGCGTCATTTCATCAAAAAATGACATTTTTGGGCTAAATTAGGTCGGAAACAAAGGTTGGATAGGAAAGTTTCACCGGAATGAAACGTTGGATAGGTAAATGTAAAAAATGAAACGTTGGATAGGTAAGTGCAAAAGCGGGCAAACGTTGGATCGATTTCTGATTTTTTCCCTATTTAAAGTTACAAGGGTTTTGGGGTGCAAATACAACTTGTTGACGTGGCAGCCACTGTACCGCCACGTAGGCAATTTTGGCCCAAATAAGAGAATCGGGCATTTTTACAAGATTTTTCAAGACTTACGGGGCATTTTTGCAAGGCCCAAAAAAACTGGCATTTTTAGTTTTGAAAAGAAGTTATAGGGCAGTTTTAATATTTCGTCCTATATATTATGAATAAGCTAGTGAAGTTTGCTGATTTTTTTTAATATGATCTTTGGCAACCTTTTCGTGTTGTAATTTGTAACTGCATTTCGGAATAAAGCCAAAATGGTGTTTGTTTATATGTAAGAACGAACCGTTTATTTCAAGGTATATATATATATATCGTACATATTTATAGATATTTCTAAAAGATTATTTCCAAATAAACAAAAAATATTGTTGCTAGAGCAATTTGTTTTGGACTTTTGGTTCTCAAATTTACCTCTCACGGCAAACACTACAAGATTTGGGGGTCAATAGTGACCGCCCAATTGTGAGTCAAGTTGAGTCACTTGTCTTCAGCGACTTGTGAAGACAACTGCGACTCAACTTGAGTCGCAGAAATGTACGAGGACAACAGCGACTCAAATTGAGTCGCTGTTGTCCTCAGGGAAATTCAGCGACTCATATTGAGTCGTTGAATTCTAATATATGACTTGGGCCACACATTTTGGCCCCAATTGGGCCAAAATGTAGGCCAAAGTCTGGGCCTCAACTGCCCTATTTCATTTGGAAGCAATCAGGGACTCAACTTGAGTCGCTGGTTCCTTCCTATAAATAAAAAAAAAAAACTTTTGTCAATAGTGACCGAAAAGCGGTCACTATTAACATTTGCGGTCACTATTGACATTGGTCGTTATCAATAGTGACCGCTTTCCGGTCACTACTGACAACAGCTATTACCAATCAGCAACTCAACTTGAGTAGTTGATTCCTTCCTATAAAATAAAATAAAAAAACTTTTGTCATTTGCGGTCACTATTGACATTGGCCGTTATCAATAGTGACCGCTTTCCGGTCACTACTGACAATAGCTATTACCAATAGCGACTCAAATTGAGTCGCTATTGGTAATAGCCGTTGTTAATAGTGACTGGAAAGCGGTTACTATTAACATTGACCGTTATCAATAGTGACCGCCTTTCGGTCCCTAATGACACAACAGTGACTGCATTGCGGTCCTTATTGAATCAACAGGGACCGAATTGCAGTCCCTACTAATATTCATAATTTAAAATCGATATTTTAAGATGGTTCGAGGTGTCGCGTTGTTTTTTTAGTTCATAATAACCATTGTAAGAGTTAAAACAACAATAATTTCAATGACGCATTGTAAATCCAAACATTATGTAAAGAGAACGGACCACTTTGACGATTCTCTTATTATTTTGTACGACGAATGTCATAATGACAAACTAATTGTATATACATATAAGTATAATGATTACTTGATGTGATGATTTATACCTCATAATCTATATGCTAACATTAGTGAAGTAAAGCATAAAAACGAATAACAACTACAACTAACTAGTGATGATTAGTTGTAGAACATGAAATAGATCTCCAACGTTAATAACTCGTTCAATCTCAATCAATCTATTAATCCACAACTAAACTACTATGAGGTTGGTTTTGCAATCATTTATTACTTCAATTCACATGTTACAATGAGTTTGATTACTAAGAATCACAAACACACCAAAATCAATAAAAAAAAATCGATTTTAAAGTATGGGAGACAATAGGGACTGCAACGCAGTCACTATTGAGTCAATTGCGACCGCATTGCAGTCACTGTTGACTCATCAGGGACTGCATTGCGGTCCCTATTGACTCAACAGGGACCGAATTGCGGTCCTACTAATATTCATACTTTAAAATGAATGAATATTATTAGGGACCTAATAGCGGTCACTGATATGGCAACAGGGACCGCACTGCAGTCACTACAAAATATTAGTGACCTAATAGCGGTCCCTAATATATATTAGTGACCTAAATGCGGTCCCTAATATATATTAGTGACCTAAATGCGGTCATTGAAATCCAAAAATTTGAAATTGGGCAGAAATTTTAGGCGGGATTGAGAGGGAAATTTGAATTTGACGAAAATTTGAAAATTTCACCCTCCCCTCTATATATACTCACCACTCTTACACATCTAATTTCATTATCTCCAAAAATCACCAACATAATTAACAACACTCTCTTCTTTTCTCCAAAAATCACCAACACACCAACACAACAACATAAATCCAAAAAAACACTTTCTTTTCTTTCACTTTTTTTTTTTTTTTTGGATCTACACTTTGTTATCTTTCTTTCTTTATTTTGGATCTACACTTTATTTTCTTACTTTCTTTCACTTTTTTTTTTTGTTTTGGATTTACACTTTATTTTCTTACTTTTCTTTCACTTGTTGTTTTATTCATTAATCTTTTTGTTTTCGTTAATCTTTTTGCTTTCATTCATCTTTTTTAATCATTTATTTTTTTGTTTTCATTCATATTATATTTTATATTATTAGACATTTTTTTCATCTTTTTGCATTCATGTCATTATATTAACTTTTTCTTCATTATTTTATGGTTTTGATCTTGTTAAAATCGTAATTTTACCAAAAAAAACAATAATATTCCGGATTAAATCCGGAATATTAGTGTTTTTTTTTTATTTTTCGTACAAGTCAATAGTGACCGCAATTCGGTCCCTACTAATATTCATAGATATCTATGAATATTAGTAGGGACCGAGTTGCGGTCCCTGTTTTTAATATTAGTGACCGCAAATCGGTCCCTACTAATATTCATAGAATATCTATGAATATTAGTAGGGATCGAATTGCGGTCCCTGTTTTTAATATTAGTGACCGCAAATCGGTCCCTAATTCTCAATCAATAGGGACCTGAAAGCGGTCACTAATGTTTTAAAATTAACAGGGACCGGAAAGTGGTCACTAATCTTCCGGTCACTATTGACCCTCATCAGGGACCTAATTACGGTCACTGATGGCAAGTGACCGAGGTCAATAGTGACCGGTCATCTGCGACTCAAAGGCGGTCACTATTGACATTCAGGGACCGCAGGGGGATCAATAGTGACTGCATTTCGGTCACTATTGACCCCCAAATCTTATAGTGAAATTAAGTTTATTTATCCAAATTCCATCATCAAATACTGAATTAACTCCTTAAAGTCAAGCAACTCAAACACTATATTACACACACTTATATGATATACATAACATTATATTAATACGACTTAAAAGTTTAAATTTAATTCATCAGGCAATGTGAAATTTCATAATAATGTCAAGAATTCAACAAATTTCATTCTTGTCTTACAGCTTTTATAAGTTTTCCATTTTTGAAAAACTCTAGAGAGGTTTTTGTAATTAAACCAAATATGAGGAAGTATAGTTGTAATTATCCTTATAATTAAACATGCATGGTTGTTGGTCAAGATTTCCAGCCACCATAGGAGACCACATGAAAATGCTTCTGGCACGTCGCATCGATTCATCAAAACTTCGACTTGAACATTTCAACTTTTTCTCCTCCCACTATAAACAAAGCTGCAAAGAGAGAAGAACAACAAGAGAGAAAGAAAAGAGAGAAAACAAAAGGCGTAGGCAAGTCGTGAGACTTGAGGCTTCGTTTTTTTGTAATGGTTAAGTGTGAGCTATTCTCCTCCTGTTGTAATCCGTTTGTATCGTTGAATGAAGAATTTTTCAAACCCAACAAATTGGTATCAAGAGCTTCGGGTTTCGTTTCCTAAACCTCTCTAACATTTCATTCGAAAATTATCCTTCTGAAACTATGATTCGTTATCACGATTACAAATCTCTTGTTGCGTAGATTCCAAAATATAGTTTTTGAAGGATTCTAGTGGCAGGAAAGTGGCATTTGAGGCCGACCCAATTCGACGTCAAAATTTTTCCATCCCAAAATCGTACTTTGGTACTACGATTACGAAACTTGTGTTGCGAGAATTCCGAATATATATTTCTCAAAAGAATCGGTTATAGCCAAGGCGAAATGCCCATTGAATTTTTGGTCACCGAAAAGCATCGTATCACGCCGACCGGTTAACGGCGAGTTAACTCAGCCCAACTCAAATAGGTGCATAAAGAAGAAGGATCCAGATCCTGATTTAACCCGGCTAGTTTCATATATGGGCAGCCGCTAGTCAGACGGGTCAACGGTGGTCAAAATTGAATCCAGTCTGGTTCAATTTCTTTCAACTTGTTTCAGTCTGGTTCAACTCCAATTTTATCGATTTTTAACAAGGTCAAACCAGTTCTCAAAGACTTTGACTGTTTCGGATTTACTTGTGCACTGTATTTGTCCAAATTCTATATCGAAATTGCAGTGCAATCAAACCCTTCGTAAAAGCCATCTTTGATGAGGTGGCATAGTTTGTAAGAAGGGTATACCGTTCTCCATAGCGATATTGGAGAAAGAGAACGAAGGAGTACATAGATTAAATTCTCTACGATGACTTTTCCATTTTCTTTGTTGATTCGAGAAAAAAGGATGATGGTGTACGGAGAATAGTTTTATCTCCATGATTGCATTTCCTTCCTTTATGGGTTTTCTAAAAAAGAGATTGGCATTTTTCGTGCCTTGCTTTAGGGTCATTCGAAGAAAGAGAGGGTAAATGGAGATATGGTATATCTTCATGTTTGTTTGCTTTTCCTCAGGGTCATTCAAAGAAAAATTTGGTATACGAAGCTAAGATATATTTTCGTGTGTTTCCCTTTCTTTAGGGTTATTCGAGGAAAGATCGGGTATACGGAGATAGGTTATATCTCCATGTTTATTTTCGTTTCTTTATGGTCATCCAAAGGAAGATTGGGTATACGGAGATGCGGTGTATCTTCATGTTTGTTTACCTTTCTTCACGGAATATCGGAAAAAGAGAAGTTTTGAGCAGGGGGGATGAAGTCATCGTAGGAATGATCCTAGGCGAACGATAAATTGTGATCCTCTTTGGCAAGCGAAGAAATAAAAAATAAGATATGGTTGAGGCTGGAGAGGAAGATTTGTTGGTCAAGTTTCCAGCCCATCATAGGAGACCACGTGAAAATTCTTTCGGCACGTCACATCGATTCATCAAAGCTCCGACTTGGACATCTCAATCTTTTCTCCTCCTCCTATACAAAAAGCTACAAAGAGACATAAAAGAACTACTAGAGAGAAAGAAAAAGTGGCAAAGAAAGAAAAGAGAGAAAAAAGGGTGTAGCGTAAGTTCGTGAGATTTGAGAGTTTGTTTTTTGTAATAATCGAATGTGAGCGATTATTCTCCTATTGTGTTCATATCGTGGAATGAAGAATTTTTCGTCCCCAACAATGCATGGCTGCATCGACGAGCTCTCGTTTTATTGCCCAAATCTTTGTTCCTGTTTGATGTGCCATTTCCGGTGCCAACCTTGAATTTGACACGTGTCACGTATTTTTTTGTATTTTGCATTTTCACAAACTTGCTACATGTTTGGTGGAAAAGTAAAACGTATGTGTAAAATTTTGTTCAGCCACATCTTTATAACTGGGAATTTGTTCATTAGTATATGGTATGGATATCACAAATTTGAGGAAGTCGTTCTCACATAGTAACATTGCTGATCGGTGATGGAGGTATTTTAGGACTGGTCCAGCAATAGAATTGGGCCGGCCCATAAACGTATCGAATTGGTCTGATTCGATACCTTCAGCGCATCGAATATTCATCATTCGATGCGCGCATCGAATCGGAATGATTCGATGCGTATCTTACAGTTGTCCTCGGGCCCCACAAAGCGAGGTTGCTATATATAGGACGGTTTTGAGCATTCAGAGGCAGATCGAACTTGAGTCCCAATCCGACCACATCGAATCCTGCTATTCGATACGTTCCTTTATTCGATACGTCCTTCGATTCGACACACTCCACTATTCGATACGTTCCAACGTATTATCAAGACCATATCAAATTGACTCGGCATCGAACATGCACCATTCGAGGCGCACATCGAACAACCACAATTCGATGCGTTACATATTTAGCATTATCTTTGTATTTAAATCAGTGTAAGATTTGTAATAGATAGTAGGTGTTTCGGACAAAGTTAGTCCGGTTAATTCTATTGGATTAACATTATTTTGGTTATTTATATTCTCATTGTACTGTATTACCGTGTTCTATTACCGTGACGAAATAAGACCAAAATATTGGCGCCGTCTGTGGGAACACCGCAAACACTGTTTTTAGATAGGGCAGCTAGGATGACAAATGAAAGGCGCATGAATGTGGTTGAAAAACAGCAAAATGAGAAAAAGATCAAAACAAAGTCAGATCTGAGTCAAGATAGGATTGAGCCTAAAGAACAGGGGCAAGATAAAATAGAAAGTCAGTTGTTGAAGCAATGGCAAGAATGTAAGATGGAACCTTTAGGAGGATTCAAAATCGTACAACTTTTCAAAGAAAGTTCTGAAAAAGTAATCAAGATTGGAGCATAAATGGACTGGATGATAGAGGCTGCATTGGTAGATTGTCTTCGCCGTAATTCAGATATATTTGCATGGTCCGATTCTGGCCTTCAAGGGATAGACTCAAGAATCATTATACATCATCTGAATGTAGACAAGAGTGCGAAACCGATACGGCAGAAGAAGCAAAATTTCAGCAAGGAAAAGAATGAAGCAGCCGAAAAAGAGGTGCAAGAACTCTTAGCAGCTCGACATATTTATGCTATAAGATTCTCAGAATGGTTGAGCAATATTGTGTTGGTGTTTAAGAAAGAAGCTACATGGAGAATGTGTGTAGATTATACTGACTTAAACAAGCATTGCCTGAGAGATCCTTTTCCTTTGCCACGGATAGATCTACTTGTGGATTCTACAGCAGGATGTGCATTACTGAGTATGATGGATGCAAAAAGTGGTTTTCATCAGATCTTCATGGCAGTGCAAGATCAGAGTAAAACGGCATTTGTAACTGATACCGGAGTGTACTGCTATAGGGTAATGCCTTTCGGATTAAAGAATGCTGGAGCAACATTTCAGAGGTTGGTGGCTAAAATGTTTTATCATCAGATTGGAAAATCGATGGAAGTATATATTGTAAAGAGCCTAAAAGCTGATGAACATGTGCGGCATCTGGATGAGGCATTCACCATAATGAGGACATATGGAATGAAACTAAACCCTAAAAAATGCACTTTTGGAGTGACGGCTGTAAAGTTTCTAGGATATGTGGTGAATGAGAGAGGAATCGAGGCCAATCCGGATAAAATAAAAGCAGTACTGGATTTACCTTCACCAAGGACGGTGAGGGACGTACAATGCTTGGTGGGCCGTCTGACGGCCTTGGGGAGATTTATATCAACATTTGCCGAAAAGAACCTCCATTTCTTTAAAGTGATGAAACGGAACAAAGATTTTATTTGGACTCCGGAATGCGAAGGGGCTTTTAGGCAAATGAAGAAATATTTAGTAAGCCCGTCGTTGTTAGCAAAACCGGAGGAGAATTAAATGTTGTATCTCTATCTAGCAGTATCTGCAAATGTAATCAGTACAGTACTACTCAAACAGAGAGGAGCTCAACAGTTACCAATACACTATGTGAGCAGAGTACTGCAAGGGGCGGAGAGAAATTATTTGGAGATAGAACTGTTTGCATTGGCGATTGTTGTTACAGCTCGAAAGTTGAAACCGTATTTTCAATCTCACCCAATTACTGTGTTGACTGACAAACCATTGAAGCAAGTATTGGCAAAACCAGAAACCTCTGGTAGATTGGTGAAATGGGCAATTGAACTCAGTGAGTTTGGGTTGGAATTTAAGCCGCGAGTCGCAGTCAAAGCGCAAGCTCTAGCAGATTTCATGGCCGAAACCTTGGGGAACAGTGTAGTGGAGACCGCATGCTGTATATTTTCTATATCAAACCAAGAGGGAACCAGTAGAGCAACGACGACATGGATATTGCATACTGATGGATCTGCCACAACTCATGGGGGGGAGGGGGCATTGGAATACATTTTTTGTCCCCAGAGCGGAGGGAATTTGAATTTGCTATCAGCTTGAATTACATGGTAACAAATAACGAAGCTGAATATGAAGCAATAATTGCAGGGATCAAAATGGCACTCGGACTCAACATCGAACATCTAGACGTGTTCACCGATTCGCTCTTGGTGGCAAATCATTTCTCGGGAAGATATGAAACACGTGAGGAAACTATGAAGCTATATGCCGCTAAGGTTAAAGAGTTGGCAAAGAGGTTCAAATTTTTTGATATAACTCAAATCCCCAGGGACGACAATGCAAAAGCAGATGCGCTTTCTAAATTTGCAAGTTCTTCAGAGATTTTGGCAGAGAAACGAATCACACTTATGGTCGCTGATAAACCTTCGATTGGGAAATCAAAATATATTACCACAGAAGTCAGAGTGGAATTTATAATGACAATACAAGAGGACCCGTCTTGGAAGGATGAAATTATGATCTATCTTCAACAGGGCATTTTACCAGCGGATCCGAATGCTCAACGCAGGATGCGTTACAAGGCTTACAGGTTCACTATCAGTATTGGAGAGTTATATAAAAGATCTTTCGAAGGACCATTGTTAAGATGTTTGACTCCTACTCAAGCTGAATATGTCATGGAAGAGATCCACGCAGGTAGTTGCGGAAATCATTCCGGGGGACGAGCATTAGCTCAACGAATATTGCGTCAAGGATATTATTGGCCAACTCTACGTAAAGATGCAACAGCTTATTCGAGAAAATGTGACAGTTGCCAATACCATGCTCGCCTCATTCACAGACCGGCACGTCAACTGCAATCGACGTGGCATGTCCATTTGATCAATGGGGAATTGATATTGTGGGTCCATTTCCCCCTGGCAAAGGTCAAAAATGATATTTAATAGTAGCAGTGGAGTATTATACAAAATGGGTTGAGGCAGAAGCTATAACGTCGATCACGGAGAATAATATGATCGAGTTCATTTGGAAATACATTATATGCCGATTCGGCATACCGAGATCCATTGTGTGTGATAACGGTACGCAATTTACTGGGAAGCAGATTAAATCGTGGTTTGGGGAATTAAAGATATCACACAATCTTACGTCAGTATATCACCCACAATCCAATGGCCAAACAGAATCCACTAACAAAACATTGAAGGATTATCTCGAAAGGAGAGTCAGAGCCACAGGAAAAACATGGCCAGCAGAGCTTCAAGGAATATTATGGGCGTATAGAACGACCCCGAGGACATCGACAGGGGAAACCCCTTTCGTTCTTGTCTATGGCACTGAAGCTGTATTGCCTGCGGAAATAGGTATGCCAACACGCAGAATTACTAATTACGATCCAGAACAATCGGCCCGGTTGCGACAGATGGATCTGGATATGATAGGATCCACAAGAGAGGATGCTTATCAGCGTACTGTTGCTTATAAAGCTGCAATGGCCAAAAGCTATGATAAGAGAGTTCAATTCAGAAATTTTGAAGTAGGAGATTTGGTTCTTAGGAGCCTTGCAGCTAAACAGCATATCGGAAAGCTTGAACGAAAATGGGAAGGGCCTTTTAGAGTCACACGAGCAAGTTCACGAGGATATTATTATTTGGAGACTCTAAGAGGAGTTCAACAGAAACGCCCATGGAATGTGCAACATCTCAGGCGTTATTACGCATAAATTGAAGAAATTTCATTAAATATATGTTTCTTACACATAAATTTATGTTGATTCTTTTAAAAATTATTAACTGAAAATTTTCATTCGTTGAATGATACAGAGAAGAACATGACGGAGGGGTAAGAAGGCCCAAAGTGGTCCACCCCCGCATGCCAGAAGGAAGAACATGACGGAGGGGTAAGAAGGCCCAAAGTGGTCCACCCCCGCATGCCAGAAGGAAGAACATGACGGAGGGGTAAGAAGGCCCGAAGTGGTCCACCCCCGCATGCCAGAAGGAAGAACATGACGGAGGGGTAAGAAGGCTCAAAGTGGTCCACCCCCGCATGCCAGAAGGAATAACATGACGGAGGGGTAAGAAGGCCCGAAGTGGTCCACCCCCGCATACCAGATGGGAGAACATGACGGAGGGGTAAGAAGGCCCAAAGTGATCCACCCCCGCATGCCCGAAGGAAGAACATGACGGAAGGGTAAGAAGGCCCAAAGCGGTCCACCCACGCATGCAAGAAGTACGAATAAGACGTAGGAATAGGAAGTCCCAACGTGATCCATCCCCGCATTCCAAAACAACGATGTAAAGGGATCTAATTTTTCAAATAAAGCATGAATGCCCTAAAGATAATAATAACAGCTCAAAGTGCTCATATTTTTCATGGCAAGTAAAATCATAATATTAGACATGCACCATTACGTCAAACGTCATTATTAAACGCCAGGAAAATATTCACTCAACAGTAAACAAATAAAATAAATGTTGTGTCTTGATATAATCACAACGAAGCAATACAGGAGTAAACTTAAATTACATAGCTGATGTTAAACGGTAGAGTCGTTATCATTACCGAGCAATTGATTAAAGTTATATGATTATATACAAAACAAAAGGATGATATTCACAATTCAGTTTAGCCAAACTATCGCTACTCTTCCGATGAATGGGGGGACTCCTCGCGAAGAACCACCCCCATTGAACGTGCAAAATTGGCGCAATTGCCCTGAATTTGATCCTCTGTTAGGATTAATTCGTCAGTTTGTGCCCAATTGTCGGGCAAGACAATTTTTTCTTTATCAGCAGGATTTTCGAGTTGATACCTACTGGGAGAAATTATAGATTGTGCATTAACTGATGATTCAGCCCTTTTACTGGCCAGCACAGGGGCCATGTCACTTTGTGCAGGATGTATTCTACGTGGTAAGACTGTTGAGGGACCTGAGGTCTTAGACGCACTGGTCACCTTCTTTCTCTTATCCGGAATTACAGGATAAATATTTTTTAAACCCGTTGTCTTCGGAGGACTTCGGAGAAGAATTGTAGACCTGGAAATTTTCGGTGGCAATTCTGGCTCATTATCGCTCGAACCAAAAACATCATAAAGAGCCTTTTTAATATTTTCCGAATTGCCCGGAGTAGTGCTAGGAGTGATTTTCTCTTTACCCTTGGAAGCACGAGGTGATTTAGATGTTAAGGGGCTTGAATGGGACTTCTTTGGTTTTTTACGGTCCCGCCACACGGCATAGAATGGATCACCAGGACGAGGTGTATGTAACTCTTCATCGTCATCATCGTTGTTAGCCTTGGGTGTTTGCATTTTCGCGTTACGCCTTACGTCAAGCATGTCATTGCGAAAACCTTCTCCAAGGTACCCAAGGTGCCCAGCCTGGCCAACCCCTACTTCCATTCCGTACTTCATGTCAGCAGCACCGCGTAGTAATTCCAGAAATTTATATGCATTACTCTGCGTAAATTCTTCAACAATAGCACATCTATATTCTTCAGATTCAAAATACTGAATTCGATGACGCAAGTTGGAAATGGCATTTTCAGCATCTGTATTCGAAGCCTCGAGAGAACGATTCACGCGTTTGAGGGATTCGTTATCCTTTTTCAACGCGTCAATTTCAGCACGCAGAACTTTTGCATCCTCTTCTGCTTTCTTGGTCTTCACTTCGGCATCATGTTTATCGCGGGTGGCTTTAGATGCCTTCAAATCTGCTTCTCTAGCGACTGTATTTTCCATTATTGATAGTAGTACGCAGATTGTCGACAACAGCATTGTGTTGATTTTGCACCACAGCTAGCCCACTATAATCTCTGCATACCCGATACACTGCTAAAATGACAGCAGCAAAGAAAAGGCGCCCAAAGCGAGCTAAACCTTGATACCCCAATTGGTTAATTACAGCTTGGCGATCCAACTGCGGCCACAAACTTTGCATAATCTCTCCAGCTTGCTCCTCTCTCAATCGGTATCCGCCCAATGTGGCACTCAATGATTCTGAATTATCATCATTGAGAAAGTCATAATTACTAAGGCTTCCAGGCGGAGCAGGTCTTGGATTCCCTGAAGGTCGAGGCCTCATAGGTGGAGGTATGCTCTGAGCTTCGCGAGCGGATATATTCTCCTCTGATTTTCGTTTAGCGGTTGCATACCAGGTCTCATCGGTTGAACGGGAAGAACTCGTTGCTTCTACATTACGTTTTTCCCTGAAATTGGGATGAGCTGCATTAAATTTGGCCAAGTTGGCAGCGATTTTTTCGTCTTCTGCATCGATGTCTTCCATTATCTGAATTTGGCGGTTGGTGCCAACTTTAATGCGTCCACCGGTATCGGTTGGAGTCATCATTAATCTCCTCGTAGCAAAGTTCTCTTGACGTTCAAAATCACTCACTATTGGCACCCGAGTGCCTGCACTGATACCTCCAAGCCTTATGGTAGAAGGGTTTGGCGAAGATAAATTAGATGGGCTCGCGCCTGAGGGCTCATTTTGCTCGTTTCATTCGCCCCTTCCCTGAGCATCGTGAATATTCTCAGGAGATAGAACAATTTTCCTGCGACTTCGAGATTTTATACGAGCCATATCAGCCTAATAATAAATTTTAATAATTTTTCTATAAAAATAAATAATCAGTAGTGTGTCGAATTTTGCCGATTCGATACGAACCGTGTCAAACAGACTGCGTTCGATGCGGTCAAGAAGTGAACAAAAATCCTTTCTCCGGATAAAAACAAGAAATGTCAGACATGTGGTCCCTTATATATAGGCCCATGGGCCGCAACTGTTCTGAACGCATCGAATTTTTCGTAATTCGATGCGCGCATCGAACGCATCAAAATTCGATGCCTGCAAACTGACGCATCGAATTGTTACAATTCGATGCCCAAAATTTTTTATGACGAATATGTTTTGAGTTTGGAAGTCGTCATCATTCTATTAACGTCTCCCAAACTGGGGGGACTATGTGATGGGGGTATTTTAGGACTGGGCCAGCAATAGAATTGGGTCGGCCCATAAACGTATCGAATTGGTCTGATTCGATACCTTCAGCGCATCGAATATTCATCATTCGATGCGCGCATCGAATCAGAATGATTCGATGCGTATCTTACAGCTGTCCTCGGGCCCCACAAATCGAGGTTGCTATATATATGACGGTTTTGAGCATTCAGAGGCAGATCGAACTTGAGTCCCAACCCGACCACATCGAATCCTGCTATTCGATACGTTCCTTTATTCGATATGTCCCTCGATTCGACACACTCCACTATTCGATACGTTCCAACGTATTATCAATACCATATCGAATTGACTCGGCTTCGAACCTGCACCATTCGAGGCGCACATCGAACAACCACAATTCGATGCGTTACATATTTAGCATTATCTTTGTATTTAAATCAGTGTAAGATCTGTAATAGATAGTAGGTGTTTCGGACAAAGTTAGTCCGGTTAATTCTATTGGATTAACATTATTTTGGTTATTTATATTCCCATTGTACTGTATTACCGTGTTCTATTACCGTGACGAAATAAGACCAAAATAATCGGTATCAATATTTAATTGATAATGTTATTGGTGGCTAGTTTGAAAATCACTCATTGCTCACGAGTAAAATACTCAACAAGAAGTAAAAAGGATTAAATAGCATCATAAATAAAAGAAAAAATCCAGTCAATTATCTGGAAAAGAACTATATATATATATATATATATATATATATATATATATATATATAGCTAGTAGCCAAAAGCCTGATTAACAATCATTAGAGAATATGTGACCAGATCAGAACCTCGAGGAGACCTACGACCTGCGTACATAATTCATTACCTCAAATACGAAAGTCAGGTTAAACCGTCCCACTCTAGGAATTGAATATCTGTGTAGCTTGTAGATAGTCTTTAAATAATGCACACCTACATGCATGTAGTAATAAAACTCTGTGACATTGTAATTACACGAATTTGTATCAATTTTTTTTTTTCATAAAACAATATATTGTCTGTAAGATTTTACAAACGTGTGTAGTTTAATTTGTCATATTCTTTTTTAACTTTTTTCAACAAAGATAATTAATTATTTACTAAACCTATTTTGACTCGGTCAATTTTCCCGACTCCCAAGCTTTCATGTGCATCGATTAACATAAGTAGCAATTTATATCTATGATAGCAAAAAGTTACGTATGGTTTTGTTGTTTAATAACAGACCATATCTTTCATCCTTTTTCTTCTTTTGAGGAGCAGAAATGGAAGCCCATTTAGAAGTCGGGCAACAGCACTTTGTCAGTCGTAAATACCCAAAAAAAAAAAAAATGAGAGATAAGAAAAAACTAAAAAAAGAAAAAGATTGCCTAGAGAATATAAAAAAGAAGTCTTCATCCTGTCAGTGCGTGCTTTATGATCTGTACCATGGTACCAACTTTTTCAAATGAAACATTCGTTTCAAATATAATATTATTCAGAAAATTCTGATTAAGAATCTAATTAGGCATAAGGGCTACACATAAAACAGTTGCCCCAGAATATATGATGTAAGAAACGTGGTTAAATAATTTATAACTTCTAATGCCCAACAAATTTCTTAAGTAAGAAAAGAATAAGACGCATTTCTACTTAATCCGAGAATTACACACACCCACGTGATTGTTGAAACATGGGATTCTATTTTCGAATGTATTCAGAACTGGTCCATCAAGCTCTAAAGGACTTAGAAAGTAATTACGAATGAATCATTTTCTTTTTTGATAATAAATAATTAGGAATGAATCTCGGTTTGCTTAATTTAGCAACGTTTTTTCTTAATAACAATAGACAGGACGACAACATGCATATATAATTGTATACACTATATAACATCTAAAATTATGGTTTCTGGGGAAAAATAATTTCTCAAGACGCATCGATCATTTTCGCTATACTAGCTCGCACTACGTGAAGCTGGTCGGTTTTATTTTTGGTAATTCATAGTAAGGATTACAAAACAGATGAATTCTTTTTTTCTTTTTGATAATTGAATAGATGAGTTCTAAGTTACAACAGTACAATAACATTTAAAAAAAAAGAATTTGTTGGCAAAATTAATGCAATAGCTTATAATAAACTTTCCTTTCTTGGAGTCCCCAACTCTGAATTCAGTCTGCAGAGTGGTAAAAGAGAGAAAAGAAAAAACAAACAACAGCCACACACACATTTTTTTGGGTGCTTTTGTGTACATTAAGCTTCCTTTGACTTTAATTAGACAAATGGGACAGGGAGGACGACAACCCATCATTACGTTATTAAAATTTAGAACTAGTTTTGATGCCAAAAGCCGAAAATTCAAATTTAATTTTAAACCGTAACGCTTCTTTTTTCTTCTTGTCTTTTTTTTTTCTTTTTGTTCACCAAAACTAGCCGCGGGCATTAGTAGATATCTTGTTTATAAATTCAAAATTCATGCGACTCTACGTTCATATATTTGATGACATGAAAAGATATTTGTTGAATTCAAAGCGTACACAATTATCAAAAAACCCAAAGCGTACGTACACCAAAGGGAATCGGTAATCTGATTACACATATTACTAGGTGTACATATATATAATAAGTAAAATGAAAAATAAATGTGAATATAGGACTACAAATGTATGTATATATATAGAGAGAGAGTAAAATGCAAAAAACTACCCTATGTTATTTCTAATTGGCAAAAAAACCCCTGTGTTATTTTTATTAGCAAAAACCCCCCTGTATTTTTTCAACCTTAGCACACCGCCCCCTACTCAAATTTAATAGTTGACCGCTCGCGAAATGACTATTTTACCCCTTTCTTAATTACCTCAAAATTAAACCCCACAAGGGTAAAATAGTCTCAAAAAAACTTTAAAAAGCCGAAATTGGGTAAATAGCAAAAACTCTCCCTGTGTTATCTCTAATTGGCAAATAACCCCCTGTGTTATTTTAATTAGCAAAAAAATCCCTGTGTTATTTCAAAATTAGTAAAAAACCTCCTACTATACTGAATTAATTCGCACATACTGAGATTGATCTCAAAATATGATTTTTATTGTATGTCTTTGATACATATGGAACTAATAATGTTCGAATTAAATTGTATGCATATTTTTGTTTATTAATTTTGAAGAAAACCTTAGTTTTTAGATCTGTAAAAATATAATTACGGTACTGACTAATTTTATTATGTTTTTATACAATTTTAAAAAAATCTAAAAAATTTATAACACGATGCATGATATTTATTGTAACAAGTATATGTTTATTATAAAATTGTAATACTTATAAATCCTTAATTATTGGTATTGTCATTATAAAATATGTCATGAAAGGGGTTTTTGCTAATTTATGAATAACACAGGGGGGTTTCTGCCAATTAAAATAACACAGGGGGTTATTTGCCAATTAGAGATAACACAGGGGTAGTTTTTGCTAATAGCTCTGCCGAAATTTAAAGTTCAAGTCGCAATTCAGGCGCGTGACTTATAAAATTGTACGATAGGGAGTTTTTCGCCTTTGACCAAATAACACAGGGGGGTTTTTGCTAATAAAAATAACACAAGGGTTTTTTTGCCAATTAGAAATAACACAGGGTAGTTTTTTGTATTTTACTCTATATATATACCAGTAGCAATAGTTCTAATGGGGACAAAGTAAGAGATGTGGTACTGCTAGTAACAATAAATAAAAGATAGGAGCAGGCGAGGCGAGAGAGGAATCCATCAATCTCAATCACTAGAGACAATAGAGAGAGAGAGAGAAGGCACTGAGTGAAACATTTACTGCAGGTTTTTTCTATATCTATAGTAGGAATTGTTGGTAGTAGTCAGTCAGTATAGCATTAAAGTGAAATATATTCACAGGGCAGTGAAACTCATGTAATCAAATTCTATCTATTCACAGGTTTTTTTTTTGTCTCCACTAGCGACCAAATTCTTAAAGAAGCTTTGACAAATACAAACACAAAAATATATAGGTTAAGACTTAAGTGGTGGTGGTGGTGGTGGTGGTGGTGGTGGTGGTGGTGGTGGTGGAAGTGTAATAAATAATAGGTGAAAATGGGAGGAGGAGGGTCGTGGACGTTAAGGAAAGCCGCCAAGAAAATATTTGTTCAGACATGTGGATCCTTATTGTGCCACCACGGTCAACAACACCAATCTATTCATGTTGTTCTCAACAACTCCGCCACTGTAAAACTCTCTCTCTCTCTCTCTCTCTCACACACACACACACACAAAACAATTCTTATCTTATCTACATTAGATGGATTTTTGATTCATCAATTAATTATGTACAGGGGAATGTTACTAGGAGATGCAATTCTAGCAACAAGATTTCATCGCAAATTCATTCAACCACCACCCCTTCTTCTAACAAGGTAAATCTAACAAATAACATAACCTTCTGGATTTCCATTGAAATGGTGTCATTTCTTTTCAATATAAATGCAAGAAAAAATAGACAAATATTACATTAGCTTTTACTCTGTTCAATACCTACAACTTGGCTTCATAGGCTTTTGCTCTTGAGAAGGTTTCTTTAGCCGTTTGATAATTTGAACTACCATTAACAATTTCATTCTAGCTAAAGGACAAGTGCTAAGACCATTGACACATGAATATACTGTATACATACATCTCTTGTTAAGTCCTCGATCTGTACTTAGGTGGATATGCGTCTGTATCATCTGTGTTGAGTTCCTCTGATTTATGTACCCTCTTCCTAATATTTCTGCAATTTTGGTCTCTATTGTCTTTAGTTATATGGGCAATGTTTTCTATTATTTCTAAAAATTTCATATTTTTAGATAACTCATATATATAGCTTTTATCTCAATTCATGGTGCAGAGTATGTGCGCTATATGTCTCGATCCGTTGAACTACTGCTCCTCTAGCAGCCCAGGCCAGGCAATATTCACAGCACAGTGCTCTCATGCATTCCATTTTTCCTGCATTTCTTCCAATGTCCGCCACGGTAGCGTCACTTGCCCTATTTGCCGCGCTCATTGGACTCAACTACCTCGCAACCTTAGTACCCTTCCCTTCCTTCATTACAATATAACCGATCCTGCATTCCAAATCCTCGATAATTCCATTGCCAGTTCCCGAGTTCATAGACGGTCCTTCCTACGCTCCACTACTTACAACAACGACGATCCCATCGAGCATGATAGCTCTAGCGACCAACCCCGGCTCCATCTCTCTCTATTAACTGCCCCTCTCACTGATTATCGTGGGATTTCTCAGTCATCCAGCTCATCTGCAATGGCAGAATCGCCAAACAACGGAACATATCTTCATGTGAAATTAGCACCTCAACCTGCAACGGATATAGTCTTAGTAGCAAGCCCCAATGGGCCACATTTGAGGCTTATGAAGCATGCCATGGTGTTGGTCGTCTCTTCCCTTCGACCAGAGGACCGTTTGGCTATCGTCA
Organism: Linaria vulgaris; assembly: GCA_948329865.1. Classification (NCBI taxonomy): domain Eukaryota; kingdom Viridiplantae; phylum Streptophyta; class Magnoliopsida; order Lamiales; family Plantaginaceae; genus Linaria; species Linaria vulgaris. The sequence continues at coordinate 81,795,294 of OX415252.1, forward strand.
CTTATTCTTCTACGGCAGCCCGTGTCTTCCCCCTCAGGCGCATGACTTCATACGGAAAGAGAACTGCATTACAAGTGATCAATCGAGTATCCTACATGAGGCACGAAGATGATCCAGTGGAAGGGCTTAAGAAAGGAGTTAAGATACTCAGAGACCGCGTCCACAACAACCCTCATTCTTGTATTTTGCATCTAACAGATAGTCTTTCGGAGTCCTACAATCGGTTTGATACGGATGTTCTTGTTAGAGTCCACCGGTTCCAAATAGGCTTGGGATTAGGTGCTGAAAATGGATTCGTCATGCGTGAATTTGAGGAGTTTCTTGCAAGAACACTTGGGGGCGCGATCAGAGACGTTCAGTTGCGCATAGGGGAAAGGACTGGCATTGTTAGGATTGGCGAACTTAGGGGCGGAGAAGAGAGGAATGTTCCGATGTACTTGGGAGAGTTCGACCACGTGTGCGTGGAGTATAGTTACGCTGATGGTGGAGACGGGGAATGCATTAGGACAGGGGAAATTGTTGTAAGGATTGAGGAGAATGATAGTAGAGATGATGTTTCTATAGGAGGGAGGATTAGCAGTACTGCTGAAAATTGGGAGTATCATGATCCTTATATGGCTAGGAGATGGGCTAAGCATTTAAATGCCTATAGACTATAGAAATGAAATTAGAAGGAAAAAAAAAACAATTGTATTTTCATTTAATGTGATTCTAAGCAGTTAGGAGATTTTATTTATTAGTTTGGATTTGTATTCAAGTCATTTCTTGAAAGAAATTCATGAAAAATCTGACTAGCAGTGAGTGAAGTTTTGCTTGTTTCGTTTTCATGGATTACAAGTTACAATGCACCCTATGATAGTAATATTAATCAATTATGTTTTACTTTAATGATATTTGATTTGGCAAATATACATTCCGATCGGGCTACCAATTTGATCCGTCAGATGGCTCGAGACGATACTTTTGTTTGGGAGAAATTACATGCGCTCCAACATCCTGGTCAAACTAAAAACTTGAGTTATATTGGCGTCGTCAAGATTAATGTTGATGGAAGTGCCTTAGGTAATCCGGGACATGTGTCTTATGGCGGAGTAGGTCGAGACAGCGATGGACATTGGCTTTTTGGCTTCACATCCAATATTGGTCATGGTAGCATTATGTCGGCTGAAACATGGGGCATTTAATATGGCTTGTTAGAGGCACTTCGCCACGATTTTCGTCATGTTTTGTTGTCATGTGACTCAAGAATCGATGTCTAACTTCTTAGTACTGACTTGCACGTCAATCACTTCCACCGTGGCCTTATTTACGCTTGCAAAAATCTGATGTGTAGATTACGATATCCGTCATGACTACTGAGAAACGAATATGGTGGCTGATAAATTCGCCAACTTGGGGCACTCTAAGTCGTATGACATCCACACTTTTGATCGACCACCTCCGTTGGTTTCTCATTATCTCTTGTTTGATTTAGTTGGTGGCTCTAGCACACTTTTGATTGACCACCTCTGTTGGTTTCTCATTATCTCTTGTTTGATTTAGTTGGTGGCTCTAGCACTAGTAGTAGCTTTACTTTTTCTAAGGGTATTATACCCTTCCAATGTAAGGGAAAAAAGATACCCACCTAATTTCAAAAAATGCATATTAGAGGTGGAAGTTTGTTCTCCAATAAAATAGGATTATATTTTTGTTAAAAGAATGATATTTGAACCCTTCATCCTCATAAAATATTGAATCATGCAAAGTCGTGTTGGTTGAGAAGCGCGAGAATTGAAAGTCGCGTTACCAAAAGTATTCGAAATATTGTACTTCGTCGTCACTCGCATGAAATTGAGAAAGAGAAATTGGGTGAAAGAAAAATAAAATATCTTCACCAAAATTGAACCGCCATGAGTGCCTCATTGATGCCACTCACCAACACTACCTCATTACCACTCACCTCCTGTTTCTCCAAGACCAGAACAAGATTTATAAGGAACTCTCTGGTAATCGACACGGCGGAGGGACAGCCCTCGTCGGAAGCTCCGCTGGAAACCGTCGGTCGCCGCCTCATATTGCTCCGTCATGCTCGGAGTTCATGGGAGGACCGCTCACTCAGAGGTATTACTCAATTTTGTTTATGAAATAATAATAAAAATTAATAATCACGCGTTCGTGTTATTCGGTTAGTCGTATTACCATAAAGACCTGTGGCTGATAGTTTGATTATGAGATTCAGCTGGAGAAATATTCTCGTTGTTCGTTACGGAGTTCAGATACAACTTTATTATTAGAATTTAGAATCCCCTCGAGGCCTCGTAAACTGGAGAAGCGGAGATTATTAAATTGGTATAGTTTGACTTTGAAGCAATGCGGGCGACATTTCGACATTTTGATCGGCTTGGGCAGGGGCTCTGATATCCATATTAGAATTTAGAACCTCCTCAAGTTCCCCCTAAACGGTCTTGCTTATGGTATTGGGGCAATTGGATCGGCTTAACTTGATCAGAGTGTGGATGTTGGCTTGTCGTGTTAGTTATGTGTGGCTTTACGTACGCTAATGTCATTTAGCCTGGTCAACGAGCCAATGATGAGGAATTCTCGGTCGTTTAAAGTATTTTGTTTTGCAACAGTATTTAATAAGTTCCTATATGTAATTCAAGTCATATTGTTGATAGATCATGATCGCCCTTTGTGTAAATCCGGACGGGATGACGCTGTCAAGCTCTCACAGAAACTCGAGCAGTTGGGCTGGATTCCTCAACTTATATTATCGAGGTCCAAGTTGCCTTCTTAAATTTGAATAGTAAATAGAAAGAGTTTATGATTTGAGTTGTTCAAACTGTTTTAAAGATATACGTTTGATGCAGTGATGCGCGGAGGACACGCGAGACGCTGAAAGTCATGCAGGAGAAAATGAGAGGCTTCCTGGAGGCCGAGGTACATTTCATATCAAGCTTTTACTCAATTGCAGCCATGGATGGGCAAACAGCAGAGCATCTTCAACAGGCTGTGTGTAAATACGCAAGGGATGAGATTCTTACGATAATGTGAGTTCTATTGTTACAGCTGCTTCTGTATATTGCTCAATTCTTATTGCGTGGTTGTACTTTCTTAATTTTTTTGGTCGGTCCTGAATACAAATTTCTGAAACCACTATGCAAACACCAACTTGCATGCCCTAGCAGTAATCCTTTTTTACTATACCCAATGTCCATTTGCTCTAAAAGTTTATGACAGGTAACTGCCAGCTACAAGCATCTTGTGATCACAAAATTAGTAAAATGTAATGTAACAAAACAAGAGGCTGAAATGGGAGAAACTGAAACCGGGTTAATTAACAATAATTCAGATGCTCAACTGTATCTTTATCCCTCTCTTGTGTTAATAATTTATGTTTTTTACTTGAAGTTTGTTACAATCTAGTAAGTGAAAACTTTGATAATTGTGCAGGTGTATGGGTCACAATAGGGGGTGGGAGGAGGCGGCTTCCATGTTTTCTGGTGCCACAGTTGAACTGAAGACTTGCAATGCTGCTTTACTTGAAGCTACCGGGAAATCATGGGAAGAGGTCAAGCATCCTTGTTATGAGCATTTTATTCACTTCTATAATTCTATGATCATAATTCTTTATGTCTATTACATGTCATAGGGATCAGAATATGGGTAATAATAATATATTGTATAAGCATAAAAAAAAAATTGAGGGATGGGCAATGCTGTAGGTGGCAAAGGAAGATCGAGCATTATGTTTTTTGACCTTAGTTATCCCTGTTTAATAGCAAAAGCAGTGAATCACTGTTGAGTTTCTCTGGATAAAGTTCCAGCTAATGAAATTCTATCATTATATAGTTACATGTATACATCCAAATATACATAGAGTTTGCTTTTAGGCAAGTATACATTCTCTTTTCTTTGGATATGATAGCCAATGCCTGTATGTTCATATTGGCAGAAAGGCTGTTTGCTGATTGCAGAAGACATTCGTTAACTCCAGGTTGAGCTTAAGTAGCTAGTGGGAAATACCAAGTTATTACCTAGTGATGATATTGAACAGGGTCACTGAGGACTAGAAATATAGTGATGGAGCAGGACTTGTTGTGCATTAGTTTTGAGACTGCTATTTAGCAGGCTAGGCATATATTATTATGCTATATCGTAATATTTCACACTACGTATGGAAATCGGCATTTTGAAACTCTTCTAATAACCGATTGAAATTAGTGGATTTGGAATGTATGAGAGTAAGAGGGGTGTGCCTACCAGCAAATGTGAAAATTGTATTTCAAACTGATTCAGGCAAATATTGAATGCAAGTCGACCATCTTTGTCCTGTATTTGTCTCAAGTTACAAAAATAGTCTTCTGATACTAATGCATATGCTCGTCTTTAGTGTATAATTTTAAACTTATAATATTTATATCCTCACGTATGAGTCAAGTCCCGCCCATCCTAAAACAAATCAGTCCAATGGCCATTAATGTCTCCATTGACTTGGAAACATGCTGCTCAAAGACATATGGTCGCATGGCAAGTTTAAAACTACCATGTTCCTGTGCGGTGCACAAATCCGTTGCAGTAAATAGCAATATATTAAGTGTAACTTTTAATCTTTTTTTTAATCTAATAAACATTTTGTCTGTTCCCCCTTTGAGACATGCTTAGCACTAGAAAGTGAGTTGGAGAGGGGGTAATGCGTATTGATCATAGTTGAAAATTATGGGATGCAAACTGAAAATAAAAGCAATAGCTATATTTCGTTAGGGTTTTCCATCCGAAACAATGGGCAACCAAGCATATGTGTCTGGACTTTAAGACCCTACTGACCTTTTAGCTATGCTTTCATTCTTTTCCTCCATTGTTGTTGCTTTCATATATGAATTAATATTAATACCTGTTCTTCTGTTACATGGATGGGAATATTTTAGCTTCTAGTGATACCCTTTGAATGTGGATGAGTTGCTAAATCAGATTATTGACTTGGTGAGCGTATTAAGTTTATCAATGAGTCGTAAAATCTCATTGATGCCTTAATTGCCTGTTGGAATTTTCTCTTGGAGTTCTTTTGGCATTGCTGGTAATACTCAAGTCAAGTCATTTCTAAGAGTAGAAGTTGGCAGCACTTGTGCCTTCTGTAGTATTCAGTGGAAATCAGTTGCTCTGTCTGTTTTAACATTAATTTGTTTCATCTTCAGGCGTTTTCATTGGCTGGCCTAGGTGGTTGGAAGCTGCATGGAGTTATAAAGCCAGATACTGACCTCTAGGACTTGTTTTAATTCGAGACCTCGTGGGTTATTACAGACAAGAGAAAATTGTGTTCTCCGTCATAATCATATATATATAGCCTCATCATTCTTACCATTTCTTAACCCTTTTTTATGATGGCAAAGAGTTGATGGCTACAACTGCTAAGTGTTCATATTATCAGGAACACAAAGCTGTGTTGGAAATGCGGTTTATGTTAATTCGGCCTGCAGTTCATTTCTACAATCAGGTTGCATCACGATGAAAGGCGTTTTACATGTTCACGAGGAATCTTCTAGTATCATCCAAGAATCCAGCAGCTGAGATGCAATCGACTACTGTCAAATGATAAAATATCCATATCGAGTATGCTTCATCATAATTTTGTTCTTCCGTTTGTATGATTTGTTTCGCGAACACTTCAGGAATTGTAACTTTACGAGTTATGAACATGAAAGGAAGGGAAAAGGGTTGTACTTTAGTATATACCAGATTCCAGAATACGGGACTGATCATTAGCTTTTCGGAGCTGAAGTCACGTGTTGTAAGTTGTAAAATGTTGCTCATCTGTCTTCTTCATTTGAACAAATGAATCACACAAGTTGTGATGTGATCTCTATGGTACAATCATGTACCTAAAATGGATAACAGATCATCCAGAAATCGACTTCTCAATCTCAACTTTGCTTTACCTTGAGGTAAATGCATTTTACCCTTGAAACCTTACATAAGAGTTTAGAGCATAGGCAGAAATTTCAAAAGTTTATTTAGGCTTTGTGGCCCCGATTATGCTACTTATTGCTTTCAGTTCCATTATGCATTATTAGTAGAACTGTGGTGCTAAAGTCACAGATTTTCATAGATTTGATTTGAGTGAATAATGATGGGAGTAGTAATTTAGAAAGAGTTGGGCATAAAATAACACAAACAAAGTATGAAACCGAATGCAAAAAGTATGTGCACATGCAAGATGCACCAGCCTTTGCATGTGATTAGTAGGTGTGAATTTCTCTAAAAAGAAGAGGCCTTTTGCAGGCCGAGTCTTGGTCTTGTTTTGTTTTACATGGTTAGCATCAAATGATTGGGGTTATTATAACTAATTGAATTAGAATTTGGTTATTTACGTGGATTAGTGGAAATGATTCCCTACTAGCATAGTAACAAATTATTGAAGACATTTTGGTATTTAGTTGATGTTTGTTTTGTCTAAACTTTTGTTCTAAAGTGGGGATTACTGATTAAGGTGGAACGATGACTGTATTAGTCTACTTAGGATGAATTATTTTAATGCAGGGGGGCATGGTTTCGTTGAATTAGTTTCTTATACGATTACGAAATAGAATAATGTCCTTTATAAACATTAATTTGTATCAAAAAGTTAAAGCATGTTGTAGTGTAAAAAAATTAGAACATTTTTAATATCATAATTTATGGGTGCTGAAAAATTGGTAATAATTTCATCAAATAATAAAAAGAAAAAAGAGGTAGGAGAGGACTAGATATGCGCTGTCAAGTGGGAAGTACACTTACCTTTGTCAAATGGATGGAGATTAGCACTGATTAGTATCTCATAATTCTTATATTATTACATCGTTCTTTTTATGAATGTATAACTTTAATTACACACGAAAGTTTTAGATACTTTTAGCGTTGTAGGGGAAAAAAATAAATCTTACGGGCAATTATTAAGTATGTGGTTGTTTGTGATGGTTGACATGTTTAATTTATCGAAATCTTAGCGTTCTCAATTGATAATAATGCAATAAGCAGGGTTATTGTAACACATTTGCCTGACCAAGTTTGACACACACCGTTGACTAATCTTAATTTTCTTCTTGCTTGTTTTATAATATACACATATGTGATTGATATGTCCATACACATACAAAGAAAATTCAACAGTTGCATGATCAAAAAATAATCATACAACAAACATATGCATGAGTCCATCACAATCAAGTAACAATAATAATTGTCTAAATATAAACAGTTATTTATTCCAAACGACGTTTGACTTATTAGATATTTGTCAAACTACACCAAAAAATGTTGTTTATTTATGTTGGAGATAATTCCAGCTGGTTTTATTTATTTATTTTTAAAATATTTTTTTTAATATGAGTTGGTTGTCGTCGAGCCTCAGTTGCATCTAAAATAACAAATGAAATAAATGGAAACCCTACTACTACTACCACAAATCACAAAATAAATATAAAACAACCTGACGAGATCTATGGTAAATAATGCAATAATAATAATAATTGGATAAACAAAAAACCTGAAAAGATAAAAAAAAAAAAACATTTAATTTCGGAAATTGTGGTCCGTATCTGTAACGTTGTTGTTATTAGTATTTTATTTTTTATTTGCAAACCCCAGATCTGTAAAAACAAAAATGAAAAAAGAATAAAACAAAAAAAAAAAAACCAGTTGGTAGTTTTATCAGCTATTACCCATATACCAGTATACCACCATAGCTGAGAAGCTTCACCTTCCTCTTTTCACTCACCACCATACAAATCTACTGCCTTCTTTCGATCTCCTCTTCATTTAATTCAAAATAAAATAAAGAAATAGAGTCTATTTTGTTGGTTTGTTATTAAATTTTATTTATTTATTTTGTTGGATTTATTTTCTGTTTCAGATCCAGCTCTTTATTCTACTGCTTTCATCCTTTGGTGTCGTTATTCTGAAGAGGTTTACTTTAAGGATCTGTTATAAAAATTGGGTCTTTTTTTATTTTTTATTATTGGTAGTGACTAGTGACTAGAGAGTGACTATTGGAGTATTATTATTGGGGAGATTATTGGTATTGATATATGGTTATGGAGTGGAGTTTATGATTTAAGCTCCTTTTTTTTTTTTTTATGGTTACCGTTGTGTAAGTGACTCTGCGGTTAGCGGATAATGAACCACGTCCCGTCCTTTTGAGCTACTTTTGCGGTTCGAGATGATTGATCAGTTTATCAATTTTGTTATTAGGCCTCCAAGGTTTAATTATATCTATGTTCAGCTTTTACTTTAGCTTTGTGTATCTTCTTTTCTTTTCTTGCACTAGTTTAGTTGTTTTCATGTTTGTGTATCAACGGTTGTCTGTCGTGGAAATGTCAAAACGTGAATTAGGATAAAATGCTCTGGATTATCTCAGAGAATCTTCATCCAACCAGACTCTGTTAAAATGCCTAATCTACTGCTTTAGTTATTAAAAATAATAACCCAAAATGACAGGAAATATATGTAGCCTTTAATGGTTTTGGTGTTGAAGGTTCCTTTCTGCTTATACTTAATTGAGTAGCCATGTTACAGTATACAGCAGAAACATGCATGTTTGATTTTTTCGTCTTTTTAGTGCATGTGATCTTGGTATGACATGGACTACTTATCTCCTTATATGAACTCGAGGTTTTATGACTTTTCTGCTGTAATGAAACCCTGTTCTCTGTTGTACTTCCATTCAAGATTTTGGGTTGTGTTACTAAGTTTTTGCTACTTTTATCTCTACCTTGCCGTTCTTCTACATCGGGCGCACTTGTGCTTTTGACGTTCTATTCCTCCAGAACCTCAACATTTTTACTTGTAGTATCCACCTTGGGCAAATCGTTATTCACGCTTTAGGCTGGCCCATGTTCATTTTACCTTTTTTTGTTTAGCCAAATTTCATTAATCTTTAACTCTTTGTTGTACTTCGTCGAGCACTTTGCTTGTAATATAAGGTCCTCATAACTTCGGGGTTTGTCATGCAAACAGGGCTGATTATAACCCAGATCAATATCTGTGGGAAAAGGATTTCACGCTTGCAGGAAGAAAGTACAAAAGAGAAGACGTTGAGGCAAGTACGGGCATAAGTTACCAATAGTTCTATCTTTGCGATGGCTTAAAGGTTGTTTGATTGAGTGCAATTCTTGTGATATTTAAGTGTTTGAACGTATAATCGTCTTTTTTCTGCAGCTTACAAATGAAAGAGGCCATATATTAAGGTGTAGCCATTATGTTCCTTCTGAGTTGCCGGATGATGCCTCTCTTCCTTGTGTTATATATTGCCATGGGAACAGGTTTGTCATGGTCTTATAAAAAATCAATTCTCCTCTTGGTTCAGTAAAATGTATTTCCTTGTACATCTATTGAATGACATCCAAAAATGCATCTTGGTTTGAGGGTAAAGAAAATACAATTTCAGCAGGTGTGAAATAGTTGAATCAACTTTGCGAGTTTCTGTTTATATGAAAAGAGAACCTAGAATGCCAACATCTTCTTATAAAAGTTAGTAACTTCAAGGTACCATTTTGTCTCTTGGTATTGTGAAAGGTGAGAATGAGAAAGAAGGAATAAACAGTATTTCAACTGAAGGAGTTCTTTCAATGTTTTCTTATGGCCAGTAGTGATCATGGCATCTCGTTTGCTCATTTCCTAGGTGATGCACACACATGAGAGGCTAAAACCTGTGTGCTATTTGGGAGCCACCCACCTTGTAGCCCGTTCCTGAAACTTTTACCTATCAAATAGTGATAACCAGTGTTGAGACATAATACCAATGGTGAAACTAGGGATAGATAGAAGATTAACATTTATGGGTAAATCAGATCTTTGGCCATTTTGTATTTTCTTTTCTACGTTTGCAGTTAACTGCCACTTCCTAGAAAGCTTTCAACAATGTTTAGAGACTGGAATACATTTCACGTAGTGAAAACTTATTACTTGTTCTGGTCATGCAGTGGATGTCGAGCAGATGCAAATGAGGCTGCTGTAGTTCTTCTCCCTTCAAATATTACAGTATTCACTCTTGATTTCTCGGGTTCTGGCTTATCAGATGGGGATTATGTTAGTCTTGGTTGGCATGAGGTATTTTTCTCAGTCACCTTATCTGTGCATCGCTTCAGTTTTTTCCTTTACGTGGTATGTGAAAATTACTGTCTGAATTTCAGAAAAATGACCTCAAGGTTGTGGTATCACATTTGAGGAGCAATGAAAGAGTATCTCGTATTGGTCTTTGGGGGAGGTCGATGGGTGCGGTGACAAGGTTGGTGATATTTTATCTGCTCTTTCATTGTTGGACTGCCATTTGCACAGCATTTAGAAGAGCTCTTCATATCTTCTACTTGTTTTCTACTGCATTTCTTGGATATCTCTTAGTCTTTTGAAGTAGAATATTCACAATTGAGTAACTAGTGTATCAATAGCATGTGCTAAAAGGATAAAACCCATGCAATAGATTCTTTTTCGTGATAGTTCCATTTTGAGTTTGGCTTTAGCTTATTGCTTGCTGAAGGTTGTGCAAAGGGTTGCATTTGAAGTAAAATCGTTAGAATAAGGTTTGGGAGCAACCCTCTGAATGCTTTCTGCTGCAGTGAGTAGTTCTAGGGTTCTAATTATCTATTACCGAGTATATTTAGGAAATTCACTATACTTTTCTTTAAGAATCTGAAAGAAACCTTAAATATTGAAAGTGTGGAGACTGAGGTAGAAAGAGATGTGGAACTTTAATAGTCTATAACTGTCTTCACGAGGTTAATGCCTGCTGCCGCATGTTGGACATAAGATAGCCAAAGAGAGATTTGCTAGACTGCGTTGACAAGATACTACGAAGTGTGTCACCTCTTTGATTATGGTTTCGAAAGCTGGAAGTTATTAGGAACACCTTGTGAGTGAATGGAGTTTAGGGTTAATGTACATCTTTAAACTTTCATGGATCAACTTTGGTTGATTTTTGAATTATTTATTTTGGTTATCCAAAGATTTTTCTCGTCCAGCATCAGTATTGGTAATTAGTTTTGAATTATCTTACTGTGTTACAGATAAAATGACAAAAATTATAAGACCAGTAGAGCTTATATATATATATATATATATGAAAACTGTTACAGTAATACTCTACATTTAATAATGACATCACAGAAAGCAGCTTATTAACTATCATTGGCCGTTAGCTTCAGTCGAGATAAAGTTCAATACATGCAGATTGTAAATGCCCATCGTATTTTCGACTACCAATAATTGATGGGTATATAGATTTAATCAGTGTATTCCTACATATATTTACTGCAGTCTTCTTTATGGAGCAGAAGACCCTTCTATAGCTGGAATGGTGCTGGACAGTGCCTTCTCTAATTTGTTCAATCTCATGATGGAACTTGCAGATGTGTACAAAATTCGGCTTCCAAAATTTACGGTATGGGACATCTGATACTATGTTTTCCAGTTAACTTGAGGTCTGTTGTGTTGAATATGCAGAAAGATTGTTGCTTTTCCTTGCTTTCATTTGATTAGCTTAACAATTATGCTTAATTAGTCCACGATTTGAACCATGCAGTACTATGTGTTCCCTACAGATAGTGTATGTATGTCTACAAATAGTTAGAACCAACTATATACATTCTTATACCTTTCTGATCTTTTATGAATCCTGCCTCCATAGTTTTTGACCTGGATGTCTGCTAAATCCGGCAGCGCCAATGTTATCTGCGTTTATATACCTTGCTGCCGCAACATTATTTCAGCATCTCTCTTGGCTATTCTGAATGTAGCATCTGACCTGTAGATGCCAGTTTCCTATTCTAATATTTTCAATTCCATTAGGTAGAGAAAATGCTTGATTTTTGGATTGTGGTCTCATGCATGATGATCTGAACCTATGCTGTTCATATAGTTTCTTTTAAATAAATCTTTCAAGGAAATTTGATACAAGAGTTGTGTTATTCTTTCTTTCTTTTTTTTCTGTTCTTGAACCACTCTGATCCTGAAGATCTCTTATGAAGAAAATGTTCAAATCCAGTAGTCATCGAGTTAGGTATATTGGACCCTAGCTCGAAATGTGCATGCAGATGAAAAGATAAGTTAGGAGAAACAAAGAATTTGACATCTCTGAGTACTTTTGTTCAAAAAACTGAATATGTTATTTTGATGCACAAAGTTTTTCCACTGATACTGTATTTCCTCTTCTATAGAATATGATTTACGGTTCACAGTTTGTACTTACGCGACACATCAGATTTTCTATTTGTTTGCTCTTTTTGCCACACAAAATCAGAAAAGTAATGTTTATAAACGCTGTACACAGTATTGCTTGCATGTAGCTTCTCTTTAATTCAAACCACATCTTCCCTTGTGTATTTATCAGGGACTGAAACATATTTTCTGAAGCACTCTTACTTATATGAAGTTTTCCCAAGTTTCTTAATAGTTTTGTCTTTCCTCTTTTAATGAATTTGCAATACCATGTTTCCTTCCTATTCGAAAGATCAAGATGGCTCTTCAGTACATGCGACGAGTAATTCAGAAGAAGGCCAAATTTGATGTCATGCGGCTTGATTGCGTACAGGTCTGTGTTTATCTTGAGTCGTGGGTCTCCATTTTGGTTCTCGAACCTGATGCAATTTCTGTCGTTTTGAAACTGTCTCTTTCTTTACTAGATAAATTAGTTAATGAAGCTGCATTGGTACTAATAACATATTGTATTCAAACTGAAACTTAACAGGTTGCACCGAAGACATTTATTCCTGCTATGTTTGGGCATGCCAAAGATGACAAATTTATTCAACCGCGGCATGCTGATGCTATATTTAAGGCCTATGCGGTATTAAAACGTGTTCTCCAGATCCTTGATTGTGAAGTTTTTCGTACATTATGCTGATAACTTTTTGGTCCAATGCAGGGTGATAAAAATATTATCAAATTCGATGGTGACCACAATTCATCTCGGCCGCAATTTTATTATGATTCTGTATCAATTTTCTTTTATAATGTCCTCCATCCTCCTCGACTCTCATCTTCATATACTACTAAGATTGAAAAATATTATGATCTGGGAGACCTAAAAGTCGATGCGGGTATTGAAGAGGTAACTTTTGTTGCACTTGTTCTTTGGAGTTGTTTCATGACTTTTCATAAGCTGATGCAGTTAATTTTTGTCAGAATCTTTTATATGAAATCATCGCTGGGCTTCGGAATGTCAGTACTGATGCAGCAAGTTCTTCATCTGCACCACGTAGCATATCAGCAACAAAATCTGTGGGGGAACTCTTGGATGACATTGTACCAGTTTGTAATGTAAGTTTTGAATCTCTCTCTTTAATCAATAGTTCTCTCCGTGTATGATAAAAGTTTTCTTCAAAGCTTTGCAAATGACACAGGCATTCTTTGAAGGAGAAAAATACCTTTGGAAAAGATAATGACCTCCGTTATGTGTATCTTGTTCTTTTTCTTTGTTTAATTAGCAGGAATCCCTGGCTACTGTTGACACTGAACTTCATGGCAATGACGCATCACTATTACAGGTATCTTAGGCCTTCAGCTCCTTAGTTTAAATCATTCTTGAGGTTTTACACTTAGTGTTTGATATACCTATAAATGTTTGAACTGTCCTGTCTCATTGTATTAGGAGAAGCCTAGTGGTCCAAATGAGGAGTGTTGCTCCTTCACAAGCTCGAATAGAGAAAGTTGGGGAAGATGCTCCTCTTTGGGCAGTGATGATGCACCTTCTTTGGATTGTACGAGCTCCAGCAACTGTGATCAGGTATGTCTCCATCATCTCCCCATCCCCCTCCTCTTCCTATCTGAACATAGATTGTGATTTCTAGGGACACTTTCTCTCCTACCTTTCGTTTTTCAAATTTATTTCTTTACGGGCATGCTAGCTTCTTTCTGCTTGTTAGTGTTTTTTGATCTGCATATGACCAAATAATATTTGCCAGAAAACTATCAAGGTGTTTGCAACACCTCTTCGAAATTCTCAACGAATTACCACCAGCTCGCCAAAGGACGACAGCAAAAAGAAGACTAAAGTCCCCACGGGCGCAAAGAAGTCCACACGTGAGAGGTTTGAAAAGCTGGAGGCCCTAAGCCAGCGCTTGCGTAATTGCATCCTCAAGAAAGTTAATCATAAGAGACATTGCTCCTCGTGACTACCACAACCTAGTGTAGAGTAGGTCGTTATTTTGTATCTGTCTTCTGTTTTTTGGTCTTTGTTAAGGTTTATGTTTGTTCCTTGTACTGTAAAGAAGATAGCCTAGTTCAAGGTGTTTTCGCGGCACAGTTTGTTGATTCCCGAACTCTTCTTGATTCCAATCATATAAAATGACGTGATTTCCTTTGAAGTGGTCTTTTTAACATTTCTAGTCTGGCAACGATGATCCCATAAAACACCTAAGGCGTCTAAAACTAAAAGTGGAAAGAATAAAAAAGACGTTCATCACAGAACCGGATGATGTCCAAACTCCAAACACTCTACTTCAGAAGGTATAAGTTTCAACCCAACACTACTCTCTAGTAGTATCTAATTATCAGTAGCGGTCCTCTGACTGAACACTGATGTATACATATATTATCAGAAAATACAAACACAAGGTAAACTTGTACCCAGACGTGCCTGTATGGCACACCATTGCGAATTACATTTTGGTACCAGAGACTTTTTCAAAAGAGAGTCATGAATGATTAAATTCCTCTCTTGCCAGGAAAAGTGAATGTGGTTGTTGGTACGAAGGGCTCGATGCCGACTCCAGGATTGAATGGTGGATGAGGCCCATCTCTGATTTCGGGAATGCTAAATCAGGGTTTGATCGTTGCCTTTTCCCTGGTCTTGCACTTGGGCTCTCGACTGGTGAGGTCACGTGACAGCCAGAATCTGGGGTTTGTGGCTCGTGATGGGAGGAGTATGATTCATCAATGGAGAGACTCTTGGTTGAGACACGTTCCTTGGAAGGCTTGTCCAGGAAAGGAGGCTCTGACGTTGGAGCCGGGGTAGCTGGGTCAGTTTTATCATCGGATTCTAAGAAATTGTTCTCTGGTTCAGGTGCATCTGAAAGAACTCCACTAATGCGTTGTTGCTCCTCAATTATCTTTTTCAAGTACTTTCCTTGAGCTTCTATACGTAACTGCAGCTGTCTTTGCACCTAATATTCATCAACAAACTGATGAGACAGTATAATGCTACGGCAAAAGATGCTGGGAATTTTCTGAGAACTTCATACATACTTTTTTTATTTAAGTGCGAGATAAATCCATAGATTCGCACATGCCTCCAAATCGACAAATGAAGCATGATACATCTTAAATTTACAAAGTAAGAACTTCTAGAGGTAGAATACATTTTTGCACATGTTGGAAATGGGTTTTCAGAAAAAAGAAAAGGCTTCCCCAATCGCCACCAGCAAGTACTTAATAGGTACATGTCCACAGGTTTTGTCAAAAAACAAAAAAAAAAAAGGTACATGTCCACAGGGAAAACAATAAAGAAGCATATACCTCTAATTGTTCGTGCAGCCTCTTCTGAACCTCCATTTGCAGCTTGAGTGCTTCAGAAATTTGCATCCCGCTGCAAGCAAAGCAAAATAAATACTTCTTGTCCTAAATAAATCACTTACTGATCAGAAATTTAATTTATTATTAGTGTGTTAGGGTGATGATCAATTAATAGGAGAGACTAAGAAACTACCTAAATATTTCTGAACAGGAAAGGTTTTGGATTTCATAAAAACTATCCAAACCACCATGTCTAAGAAACTAAAAATGGTGTGCCATATTCATAGATGATCTATATGCACCTCAATATTTACAATGAGAAAGAAGATTGGACTCACGATGAATCCTCCAAGCCAGAAAGCATCTCACCAGATTCTTTCTTTTCAGTTTGTTTCCCTTAAAACATTAGACCAAGACAACACATATTAACAAATTAATGGCAGTCAAAATAAGATCCTCAAAATTTATCAGTATTTCATAAAACTAATAAAGGCTAAAACCTACAAACATGTTAATACGATGAAAATATGATGACCTACCATCAGATGAAGAATCTGGAAGATATTTCGCAAGCCGATACTTCTGTTTAAAAAAGTATATTGGTAATAAGCTGCTCAGCAGAATACATAAAAAAACAAAACACTATTTTATAAAGGACCTCTGTTGTGCATACC
Organism: Linaria vulgaris; assembly: GCA_948329865.1. NCBI lineage: Eukaryota > Viridiplantae > Streptophyta > Magnoliopsida > Lamiales > Plantaginaceae > Linaria > Linaria vulgaris. The sequence goes on from OX415252.1 coordinate 81,811,427, forward strand.
TGCAGGTGACTTTTTACATGGTAAATCGTAAGCCCTTGGACTCCCATAACTCTGAGAACACCTTTAGGAGTTGCTCCTGAAATGTAGTGAAAATAAGATTTCTTCTGGCAATAATCGAGTGCAAACCGGAAAGCACAACTTTGTCCCATGACTCCAAATCCCTCTAATTTTCAAGAAATGTCTATTGCATTTAAACAATTTTGACACTCGAATGTACATAGAAGCAATATCTGTTTCCTTTTCATCAGAAAACTCCAACAACGTATCACAGAAATCAAGTGAAAGCTACTTGCTGCAGGCGCAACACTTAGGTCGTACCAACCAGGTCCTTCTAAGGTTGGTCAAAATCCACTTGGGTGAGCGAGTGGGTTGACTCAGACACATCACCAAGCTCTAAAACAGGCTCTATGTATTAGGTAGGAATAGGGATCTTTCTATGAGTGTGTGCATGAGGCGGGGGGGAATAATTTTCTTTGAATTTTGAACAAAAGCTAAGAAAGAACTCACGATCTGGCCCACCAAGTTGGGCTACAGCATCAACAAATCGCTCATGAAGCTCGTGTGTCCAACGGAGTCGCTGCTTCGAAGACATACTTTGATTGTTGCTCATATCATTACCTCCATCAGTGGGATCCATCGTACTGGCAGTACAGTCTAACGGCTGATTTTGAAAGGCCAAACTGCTGTGATCTAAGCTTGAGCTAGACACATATTCCCTTAAGCTACAACAAGAAGAACACAACTCAGTAACATCAAAACTGTAAAGCTCCATAGAAGCAGCAACCGATACATAAATATTGATGAGACATAGTGATGGGCAAGAAATCTGGAAATACAGGACAAGAAGCATGAAAGCATTTAAATTTTATAGATGTGCTCAGCTCAAGTATTCACTTCATTCCTTCAACACGAGCATTGCACAGGGGCCAGTCATACAGTAAATAGTCAATTAAGGCTACCAAACACAATCTTAATACGTCCTACGATGAGATGAAACTCCCAACACTACATTTGATTTTAATACTATACAAGAGTAAATCCTTGTGAGAGACATTTCCTGTAAGAAAGTAACAATTGACGAATTTAACGATCGCAAACAAAGGAGACTTAACAAAAACAAGAAGAAATCAACAATCAACCAGAAGCGGGGCATTAGGGAAACAGGTGCATTAACACAGTTTCTAGGTTATACATGATATGAAGGCAGTATGTTGAATACTCAAATTTAGGCTAGCAAATGGTACATGCTCCAATTCCGATGAGCTCGAATCGAATTTGGAACATGTGATACTACCACCAATTGCACAAAGCTATAATAAGTCTTCTCATCAAATATATACATATATATATATATATATAATTACAACTTTTCTCAAATCACAAGGTGCTAAATCAAGGAAGATACATTTCTAACATCATTTAATACCAAAAATTTAAAAAAAAAAATGCCTTCAAAGTTCAAAGCTAAATAGAAAAAGAGAGGTATTGAATTGAGTAATAAACTGGTGTTTCCCCAATTTTGACCATATAATTTACAGAATGTTCCATTTTCATCAACAACAGAAAAGAAAAAAAGAAAAAATGGAGAAATTCGTACCCGGATCTACAAGTATTGAAGATTGGCAAATCACACGACAAAAATGAAGTTTCAAAATGATTGATTAATTTAAATTGTGTGAGCTGATTATGAGTTGTTCTTTAGCTGCAATCAATTCAACCTATATTGTATTATTTGATTTCAGGGATCTCTCCCTTTTTATTTTTTGCATATATAACACAACTTTTTGAAATACAAAAAAAAAAAAAAATTGATATTGGGCAACTACAGCTACAAACCCCCTCAGGTTTGGTGTAATTACAGTAGTCTCCCATTAAACTAAAATATTAGATTGCATAGTATCCATATTCCATCCAATAAGCATTTTAACGGTTGTACAAGTAATAATGTGCTCTGTGTTTTATTAAGTTTCAGGTGTCAATATGTATAATTATATAATAATCTACGCAATATTATCTTAAAATAAGTTTTTTTTATTATATACTAAAACTAAAATGATTTTTATCAAATTCTAATTGAAGCATCTCTATCATTGGCAGAAAATATGAGCTTTTTTACACTTAATTAATTCAGTACTTGTATATATGCTCACGTCGCTTGCGTTTTACTAGTTAACTGTTTTGGTCAATTAATAAAAATGTTTGTACGAAACCTATCCAGGTACTAATGAATATTATATATTTAAAAAGCAAAATATTTTTTTAATAATAAATCATCAAACCAAATATGTTATAAGTTAATAAGAAGAAAATCATGTACACCAATCGCATTTAGTGTCTCTTCTACAGTCCTAAAAAGACAAAAAAAAGAAAACTAAAATCTCAGTACTATACCATCTAAAAAATATTCTAGTTTGATGATGGGAAGTCTTTGTATTTTTCAAAACGCCAGGGGTGTTCTTCTAATTAAACCAAACCTTATGGGGTGTAGCTGTAATTATTTTTTATGAAATTACTATGAAGTATGAACAGAAAAGAGCCAATCGCAGAGCTAAGCTGGTCTTCATATGGACCAATGTCAGACAGAAAAAATTCAACCAATCAATCAACACCTTTTACTTTTTTGTCCAATAGAGAAGGACATACCAAGGACAAATGCGTAATTCAACAACGAAGAACAAATTACATCTGCCCACGGGCAGCTCAGGGAAGTCGTAAAATGACAAAAGACGGGCAAACTGACCGGCCACGGAATCTTCTTTGTTTTATATTCCCTCCGGTCTGGCCGTCCAATACTACTTATTTTAACGTGCTGACGTGACTATATATATGGTATATACGAATGACTTTTGGATATTATTGTGGTTTGTCAATTTTTAATTTGGCATTTCATTGTCACACTTTTACTAAGATTATTATACAAAGGTACTTCTAGCTGAAATATAGCGGTTTATATATATTAATTATGTAGCTATTCAAAAACAATATAATGCAAATCTTTTAAGGAGTACCGTTTTATTGACATGATTTGAAGTCAAATTTAGTGGATAATATAAAATATAATTGCGTACATTATAGTGTGGTCGTGTTGAGGAAATCATGATAATCTTCAATTTCTCAAAATATATTAATACATTGCACGCAGAATTTCACGATTAAATTAAATAAACTAAAGTGCTTGTGTTTGTGGAGAAAGCATCTAAGTCATAATTATCCATTAGTGCAGAGAGGCATGACCTTGCAAATTTTTAGTTAGATTTGCTGCAATCATCTCACAAACTAGAATAAATGGAGGTCATAATGAACTTGGCGTGGGTGTTTTCGTTAGGTCTCGAGTTACACGTCCACGTTAGACCCTCTTGTTCATCTAAGAAATGAAAAGAGTTTAGAGTTCGATGAAAACCTGCACTTCATGAAACAAATTTAGACGTGATAAATATATAAGAAACTAAACAAATAATAAGAATGCAAAATCGTTCGACTAAGCTTGACACAAGGTCAAGCTGCCTACGTATCTCTCTTAGAAGGGAAACCATGTCGCGTAGTTCATTTGGAGTGTTCATTGGAGGGCCTTGGGGTTATCAAACTCGCTACGTAGCATGGACTAAAGCTTGAATCGAGTACTCTATGGATCACGACGCTAAATCGAGTACTCTATGGAGTCTCGTTGCACATTATCATGTTTGTTAGGATGTGCTATAGGTGATTGGACTAGGGATAGCCATCTCATGGGATGATGGACTAATATTAGATGTACCATAGCAGATGCACCTTGGTCGACTTCACAAGGAAGATGTGAATAGTAGAAGCGAAAAAGTAAATCTGAATAGTAGATGTGCTTTTAAGAAAGAGAAAGTAGTCTGCTCACAACTTGGAACTTGGTCCCTTCAAATGATGATGAAAATGAGATGGTATGTTCCACTATTTACTTAGAAGCAAGTTGGTATGTTGGAGTCCGCCAAAGTGCTCTGGGATAAACTTGATATCTTGTTTACGGATACTTCTTTGCCTGAAAAGTTGTTCTTACTTGAAAAATTCTTTCATTTTAAATTGGATTTAAACAAAGATATTGATGAGAATCTTGATGTGTTTAATAAGCCTATTCAAAATATCAAACAAGCTGGTGATAAACATATAGATGATTATACTCCTATTGTGTTGTTGAATGTTATTCCCGATTCTTATAATGATGTGAAATCTGCTATTAAGTATGGTAGAGATGACATTACTCTTGACATTGTTGTGAATGGTTTGAGAAGTCAATGACTTGATTTCAAACATTCTAGGGGCGGGAATAGTTAGTCTAAAGATTCTGGTGAGGTTATGCATGTGAGGGGGAGATCTCATAATAGATTTCAAAACCAAAAGCATGATAACAATAGTAAGAAAGCTAATGGTCAAGGAAAGAAGAGGTCTAAGTCCAAGAATAAAAGTTGGTATAACTGTGGTGATTCTGGACACTTTATCAAGGATTGCCCTAATCCCAAGAAGAATGAGCATGCTAATGTGGCTATTGATTTGGGTGATGTTTTTATGATGTGTGATCATGTGAATTATGTGTCTGGTTCTTTGTCTGAACATGAGTGGTTAATTGACTCTGGATGTTCCTTCCATATATCTCCTTTTAGAAATTTGTTTTCTAGTTATAAAAAGTTTGAGCATGGCGTTGTGTCCTTAGCAAATAAAAAGATATGCAATGTATTAGGAATTGGTGATATATGTCTTAAATTTTCTTGTGGCTCTGTGTATACCTTGAAAAATGTGAGACATGTGTCTGATATATACTTTAATCTGATATCTTCTTCTGCTCTTGAGGATGATGGTTTGGAGGGAAGGTGGGGAAAAGGGGTTATGAAAATCTTAAAAAATTCACTTGTTTTGTTTAAGGCTGAAAGGAGAATTAGCTTGTATGTTTGTTGTGCTAAGCCTGTTTCTGACTTTGTAAATGCTGTGAAAGATGATAAATCTGTGTTATGGCATAATAGGCTTGGGCATATGAGTAATAAAGGCCTTAACATTTTGCAAAGAGGTGGTCATTTTGGTAATGATTATGTGTCCTATGTTCCTTTCTGTGAATCATGTGTTTTGGGTAAACAACATAAGGTTTCTTTCCCTGTTTCCTCTTACCCCAATCAGTCTAAGTCTTACCCCAATCAGTCTAAGTGTACTGATGTGCTTGAATATGTTCATGCTAATGTGTGGGGTCCTGCTAGTGCGTCTACTCATGGTGGTAAAAAGTGTTTTTTGTCCTTGATTGATGATTTTTCTAGGAAAGTTTGGGTTTGTTTGTTGAAGCCAAAATCTGATGTTTTTAATGAGTTTAAAAACTGGAAAACTTTGGTGGAAAATCAAACTGGGAAGAAAATAAAGATGCTTAGAACTGATAATGGACTTGAATTCTGTAATAAGGAACTTGATCAATTATGTGATTTATGTGGTATTAAGCGTCATAAAACTGTTCCTTATACTCCTCAGCAAAATGGTGTTGCTGAGAGGATGAACAGAACACTTCTAGAGAATGTGAGGAGTTTGTTGTCCTCATCTGGGCTCTCTAATAAGTTTTGGGGTGAAGCCGTGTGTGCTGCTACCTATGTGATTAATAGGTCACCATCTGTCCCTTTGGGAGGGAAATGCCCAGAAATGGTTTTCACGGGAAAACCACTTGATTTGTCTAATTTGAGAGTATTTGGTTGTAGTGTTTATGTGCATCAAAGTGGTGATAAACTTGAACCTAGGTCTAAGAAATATATTTTCTTAGGGTATCCTGATGGGGTAAAGGCTATAGATTGTGGAATAGAAGTGAACCTCGTTTTAAAGTTGTGATAAGTAGAGATGTGATATTCAATGAGAGTGAATTTCCATGCTTGTCTGTGTCTTTGCCTGGTGTTGTTAATTCTGAATCTGATACTGCTCCTTTTGAGGTGGAGCATGTGCCTAGTGTTTGTGAACCTGTTCAGCCTGTTGAACGTGATAATACTCTAGAGATGCATGATAATCAGAGTGATTTGCATGTTGACAATCAAGATGAGACCACCTCAAGTGAGGTGGAGCATGTGTTGCATGATGATATGCATTTGTTGCATAATGAGCATGATTTGCATAATGAGCATGTTGAGCATGAGTTACACGATGATAATTTATTGCATAATGAGGTTAATGAGCATGTTGTGCATGATGAACTTAGTGTTCAAGAGTATCAACTCATTAGGGATAGAGGTAAAATGAACATTGTGAAAAAGGCTGATAGAATGTCTGACTTTGCTTTCAATGTGTTTGAAATGTCTGCATTTGCCTTTAATGTGTTTGAATCTCTTGATTGCAATTAACTGAGGACTTATCGTGAAGCCTTAGAATCTAAACAATGTGATGAATGGCTTAGCGCTGTGAAAAGTGAGATGGAATCCTTGCATGTTAACCAAACTTGGATACTTGTCCCCAAACCTGCTAAGTGCTCTGTTGTGGAATGTAAATGGTTATTTAAAGTGAAGGAGGAATCTCAAAATGTTAGATCTAAGGCTAGGCTTGTTGCTAAAGGATTTACTCAAAAGGAGGGAATCAATTATGCTAAAATATTTGCTCATGTGGTCAAATTCACTACTGTTAGAATTATGCTTGCTTTAGTTGCTCATTTTGATTGGGAAATGAAACAAATGGATGTGACTACTGCTTTCTTGCATGGTGATCTTGACAAGAAGATTTATATGAAACAGCCCGAGGAATTTGTGGATCATAAGAAGCCTGATTGTGTCTGTTTGTTGAAGAAGTCTTTGTATGGCTTTAAACAGTCACCTAGGCAATGGAACATTAAGTTTGACAAATGCATGCAGTCTTTGAGTTTTGTCAAAAGTGCGTATGATCATTGCTTGTATTTTAAGAATACTGCTTCTGTGCATGTGTTTCTATTAATCTATATGGATATGCTGATTATCAGTCTGTGCCTTAAATCTATTGTGCATGTGCAAAAATGTCTTTGTGAAAATTTTGCTATGAAAGACTTGGGTGATGCTAAAAGAATTTTAGGCATCAATATTGTGAGGGATAGGAAGAAATCTACTCTTGTGTTAAACCAAATTTCATATGTTAAAAAGGTTTTGAGTAAATTTAACATGTCTTCTGCTAAGCCTGAGAATGTGCCGCTTGCTTCTCACTTTGTGTTAAGTAAGGATCAATCTCCAAAGATTGATTCTGAAATTGAGAAAATGAAGAGTGTGCCATATGCTAATGCTATAGGTTCTGTCATGTACTTGGTGGTTAGTTCTAGACCTGACATTGCTTATTCTGTGAGTTGCTTGAGTAGATACATGTCTAATCCTGGTATGCCTCATTGGAATGCTTTGAAATGGCTTCTAAGATATTTGAAATCATCTGCGAATTTTAGTTTGACTTTTTCGAAGTGCCCTGATGGTGTGAAGCTTGTTGGCTATGTGGATTCTAATTATGCAAATGATAGGGATAATAGAAAGTCTACTACTTCCTATATGTTTACCTTTTGTGGTGCTTGCATAAGTTGGAAATCTCAGTTACAACCTATTGTTGCTTTGTCTACTACTGAGTCTGAGTATGTAGTTGCTACTGAAGCTTTCAAAGAAGCTCTTTGGTTAAAGCGTCTCGTGTATGAAATTGGTTTTCTAAAACAAGATGTGGTTGTATTTTCTGATAGTCAATCAGCTATTCAACTGTGTAAGAATCCAGTGTTTCATGATAGAACTAAACATATTGATGTTAGGTTCCACTTTATTCGAGACATAGTTGAGAAATGGCTTGTTAAGTTGAACAAAATTCCTTCTGAGTTTAATCTTGCTGATATGTGAACTAAGTGTTTGCCTGTTGAGAAGCTTGCTTCGTGTTTAAGGAATTTAAACTTTTGTGAAGGATGATTTGTGTGCTATGTGCTATATCTGTTAGTTGCCTGTTATGTGCTTGCCTAGGTGGTGATTATATATTTTGACATGTCTGGTCAGGAGTTTACATTGGTATCCTCCATTGTCATTTGCATTTTCTTAGTGAACTTGCAGGTGCCCCGGCGATGATGAGTCCTCCAGTTCCGCGTCCTTAGTGCACCATCTTGGGCCAAAGGTGGAGATTGTTGGTTTATTTTGTGTTGGCCCAAAAGCCCCAAACTAAAGCCCAATTCCTTTTATGCCCTAATGTAGTCTTGTGAACCATTATCTTCCAAGACAAGCTTCTTTGTGTGAAGCCACCATTATTTCCTATCTTAGTGAGAGAGAAGAGAGAAAAGAGAGTTTTTGTGGGTACTCTTCATCTTTGTGGGTTTTCTTCTTCCCCCTCTTCACCTAAACACTTTGTGTTTGTGTAGTTAGCTACTTAGTGTGGGCTCTTTAGTTGGTGTAGACCTTGTGGTCTTGGTGGTGCACTTAAGAGGAGCGGGAAACCGAGTCGAGGGTTTCTGAGTCGAAACGAGAAAGGAACGAACACCCAACAGAAGGCTTCTCTGTACTTTTAATTAAAGCCGATTTTCAAACAAAAGATAATGTATAAAGCATTTCTACAAGTTCACAAACACAAAGTAAAGCAAACTAGATGAATGAGATTGAATGAATACCTGGCAAGCACTTAGATGAATGAGATTGAATGAATACCTGGCAAGCACTCGGCTGGTCGGCTTGAACCTGTCTGCTCTCAGGGTCAATTGCTAAACTTGGGAAGTTCATTCAGTGGTGGTCTTTCCATTTCTTGATAGTGGAGTGTTCGTAGAAAAGAATGCATCAACCCAAAGAGCATAGATCTGGACAATCTCGCGACCTCTACATTTCTAAGGGAGTACTCCAATCAACTTCTCATCCTATCTTTAATCAAGAAAACCCTTTGTATGTGCCCATACTTTACGCGGCATAAATATAAAATAACAATCGATTGTAATGTGATTGTGTTGCATCTTATGTTACATATCTGCTACATATCCACATTACATATTTTGTCAAAGTCTTAAATTCAAACACGTACAGTAATTTGAAGCTTTCCAATAGCATACCATTATAGAGGATTGATGACAACTTTACTCTTTTGTATTGTGCAACATCAAACATTCAACAAATCTACCCCCACAAACTATGGCAAATGAAACCAAAAACAAGAGGCCATTTAAAGAATCACCATCACATTACATCATGTACAGAAATATGTGCGACAGCAGGCCTAGCTCTTATGATTTCCTACTCTAAATACGCCTATCTACAACCAGTATGAGTGTATGACAGTAATAGTTAAAAAGCAACAAAGTTGAGATGTGAAGCAAATCAGTCATCTCCATATGTGCTACTTGCAACCACATAAAATCGAAGTCAGTTGTATGAAGTCAACGTCCTTTGACAAATCTAGCCACATGTCAGTGAAACCCTCCTCTCCTTACTCCGCCCAGAAGCTCGTCTGTATAGAATTGTACAACGGTTCATGGTTAATGTATGAGGAAAAACCTTTAGCAGCAGCAATTACTTTAATAGTGAATGTAAACCATGTTAAGCCCACTCATCGGCACTAAAATTGGGATCAAAATAGACCCATGCATATCAGGCACTCGAGTTTTCAAGTGAAAGATGGTTGTAACACGGAATTGTTTCGCTTCTTATTGCACAGTCGGATTGCGAAAGAGACACAAAGAATGCTAACAATAAAGGTCTGTGCCAGAGCATCACAGTGCCAGTCTCGCAATCAGAGCAACTGTAATAACCAAATGAAATCCTGCCGCACGGGAGGTAGGTTTCACTATGATCATATACACATGACCAAGAAACTTCAAAGCTACATCTAACAAAAAAGAGTTGATCTAGGATTCATCTTACCATTCTCGTCATCTTCATCACCGCCTTGAGTTGTAAAAAACGGGGTCAGGTAGTTCTTATCTAGTGCAGTAAAAGATGCAGTGCTGCAAGGCGGAAATCCAAAACTGGTAGCATAAGAACAAATTGACAAAGAAAAGATAAGAATGAATATCCAGAAATCTTTATTTCGCTACCTCTTATGAAACTCTTTAAGTTTCATCTTGAACCCATTTCCAGATGATGATTCTCCCTCATAAGTAGGAGCTATGTAGCCATTATGCTCCTCAAAGCTCTGAAAGTGAGGAGGATTCGGGATTGTTAAGTAATTCGCTGAAAATCATTTTGACCATGCAACTTTTAATGCCTGAATGATATGGAAGCTGTGGCACACAACATGTGAACATAGAGTAACGAGTCTAAGAATTGTCATAGTTTCAGCCCTTCAGCATATGAAGACATTTTCATCTATAACACTAGCATGTTAAACATAACCAAGCTGATGAGCAGGATCCAATAAGTGTGACCTTTATCTGAACTCCCAAGTAAAAAATAACTGAATGGCACCTTACTTATGCGACAATTTGCAAGCATAGAGACAGAAGATAATGTACAGATCAATGCTGAAAACAAATTCTAAACCACTTTCGAATACAATGAACATAAAGGTCCGGGTAACATTTTCAAGAACATATAACCTTATATAAATTGTCGTCTGCAAAAACTAATGCAGCACGCAGAGATCAGTGATAATTTCAAACATAAGTACAACCTAATCCTGCAATAAAGTTTTCAACTTTATATGATTTGTTAACAAGACCCAATAGTAGAAGTAGGTGCTGAACACAACAACATGAGGCCTAATTTTCATCATAAAAGTGCACAATGAAACTCTTATAATGTCAACTTACTTCACCCAACGGGCCATCGTGGTCATCACCCACAACTTGTAATGCTTCCAGCATGGTTCCTGTTGACCCTCCTATCAGTAAGACCTTAAGAAGTCCAACAGTAGCCAGAATGTTAGTAGCTAACAATTACAGAATGTTAAAATATATACAAGCCATCAGCTTAATGAGCAAATTCAGAATTTTAAGTTTACATTCAAGCTTTTTCAAAATGTAATATTTAAAGGAAATAATAACTAGGTTTAACTGAAGAACTTCAGGGAAACTAAGCATAGGCGGATGCAATGACACTGCAACGGATAGATCAACTATATGTTAGTGAAAGGGCCTTGAGCAAGAGGCAATTATTAACAGAACACCAAGTACTGCTATATTCACTGTGGTAATTTGTGACCGACCACACAGAAAACATACCCCAATGGCTAACAATTATATTTCAAAAGATATGGTGATGCAATGTCCCTGTGAATAGGTTTTGCAACACTACCAACTCAAGAAGCTGAAATGCATCTATTAGTTCATCTAAGCTTCCTTACAAATACTAGTTATAAGCAAATGGACTACTCACCGTTAAAACAACTATTGCGGTTGTGGCAGTAAATATTGTCTGACCATGTCCTTCTGGAAGATCATGAACTGATTGAAGGGCTAAAGCAAAGGCCATTGCTCCTCGAAGTCCTGTGATGGATATTGTATGAGATTGAGCACTCAGAGAGTTAAGCATATGCTATTACTACCAGCAACAGTGTGTGAACGAGTAAGATGCAATTATATATAAAAATGAGCATCAACGTAGAAATTTCTTATTAACATACCACTATACCAAAGTGCTTTCTGATGCTTCATGGGTATTTGTTTATTTGCAGGTCTAACCAAATTCACCAGATAAGCGCACGAGAACACATTTGCAGCTCTTTATAGCACAACAAAAGGTTCAAAAATTATTCCACAATAATGAAAAACAGTATGTTTCTACTTCTAATCAGCAATAAAAAAATACTGGCAACCATTATACATCATGTCAAAAATGGCAAGACTTGATTTGAGGCTGTCTAAGAAAATAAATCAATATAATTCGGTAAAAGTATGCATACCTTGCAATTCCGATAAATAACTGGTATAATTCAGGTTAAGTTAAGAAAAACAACAGTAGATATCAGAAAATTATACAGCAAATGACTAATTCAGTTACAACAATAAAGGATACAATTGAGAAAAAGATGAATCCCATATGCGACCAGCTATGCTGTTCCATGGCAATGTCAAATCCCATGTATATAAAGCTGCAAGATAAACAAACTAAGCAGATGCGTTGTAACATACATAGTGAAGATTTGAAAAAGAAAAGAGAGCTCACACAAAAGTCTCCGCCAAAGATGATATTAGATGGAAAAAAGCTGATACAAACTTTTGAGAACTGTCTGACAAGTTCGAGTAAGAATAGTGCTTCATGACCTAACAAAAATGGAACACATGCATCATCATAATAATTTGACTATCAAATGAAAGATAAACACAAGATAAAAGGCATACTAGTCAACTTACTATTCCTGTGAATAATATAGATACAATACCCGACAGACCAAGACCTTCAGCTAGCATGTATCTAGAAAATTTAGAAGCATAACAAGTAAAACAGAATGGAGAAGAATCCAAAAACCCCAAATTCTGTAAGGAAAAGGTTGAAATCATCTTACGAGAAATACGGGAAAAGAACAAAAAGGCAGCTCTCCAAGTTCTGAAGACTGCATACCGATCACAGATTTGTAGTCAGTATTTTCGATACAGCTAATATCCAAAACTCGAATCATTGAAAATAAAAACAAATGCTTACTTGTCAATATCCAAACCAGCATACTTGAAAAGGTTCGAGAAGTTAAGGCCTCACAGATGCTTTAGGAGCTTAAAGGCATTGAAACTCGAAATCAAATGTGGACCCAAAGGTCGAAAGAAATAGCAAACAATCAAAAAGGATATCAAAGCAGAAGTGAACCCAACTCCAACACCTGCACATGAAAAAAAAGATATAGTTTGTAACTTGGAAATCAGTACATCCACACATGGATCCTTTTCTAAAGGAAGGCTCCATACATACGTTTACAAGGATACAAGAGGATAGATTATTTTGCTCTGTTGAATTGTATAACCTAGAACTGCAATTCTTATTAGAAACTACAAAACCAACGTTTCACACATAGACAAAGAAGTAGCAATGATTTCACACAAAATTGTTTTCTTGGACAATCAGACTTTCGATTTCACTATATTTTCAAATAAAAGACCTATACAGGACCCACAAATAATGAAGAAATCAAAGTAGCAGTTTCATAACAGCTTAGTAAGCAAATTCACTGATACCTAAACGACAAACCATACAGCTATAAAAGAAAGATATGATGGAAAATATGAGAGAATTAAAGCCATCATTTAGAGATTTTGAAAGTGATGAAGAATAATTGATGGCATAAAAAATGAAAGAATCAATTTGTAATCATGAACCATGAAATAACGACATGGATGCGCTAAAATTATGAGTGCCAGATAGACCTGCTGATAATGATCCCACGAAGGTCTCAAGAAATCTGACTACGACCATGAAAAGATTATGATCTGATGACATATTGCTCCTCACCAATGACATCGTCCTACAATAGTAGTATTAGTTGTTAATAGCCTAATCTGCAACCTCATAACAAATATGATTAGATAACGACAATTTGACTCACCTATACAAAGAAATTGCCATCTTCACACAGCAAATACATACAAATATCAACAAACAGATTTGTGAATAAATATTATATAAACAAATTAATATCAAATATGAATAGTATCCATGAAATTGCAAAAGGTCCATATAAGAAGAGAAAGGTAAGGCAGAAAAACTTACTGCATCATTTAGTACAGATTCACCAAATACCAATGCGTAGAGATTGACATCTGTACCAAGCTCCTACATATTGTCAAATTAAGCATGTGTCATCCACAATTATCTTATTAAGCTACACTTGAAGATTAAGCATCATACTTTCTCGCATTGGATACCAGTAATATAACAGAGTTATTCATATTTTGCTTCAGTAAGTTTTAGATACACCTGCCTCCCTTTAACTGAGGCACAATTAGCAACTCCATTCTCTACCTATTAAAAAAGTCCATACCTTATTCATAATTCTCCAACCACAATTACCGGTAAATTATGTTTACGAGGACATCAAAATTGTAATGATTTTCTATCTTAACCTTGGGTATTACTAGAAATTCTTTAGGACAGTACAAAACTTCTTGTTAAAAGTGGCTTCACTGTATTTAACACAAGAGAAGGGGTGTAAATCAAAACAATAAGTCTTGCTTGGTCATTATTATGTTTAGCAATCACCATGTAAATGAAAATTTCAAGACAATAAACCCACACGGAATTTATTTTTAATTAGATTATATATCTGCAATGTCGAGACCATAGAATCCTGCATATTATAGAATACTAATATTTTATTAACTAAGTAAAAGTGAAACTTTCCAGACTGCAATATTGAAGTAAGCTTGTTTCCACCATACAAAAATATAGTCAACCGTTCCGTGAACCCCTGTAACGGGCACCAAGTAACGCAACCCAAAAGAACATCAAATATCACAAATCTAAACCACCAAATCACCTGAAATATAGACAAGACAGTGACAGGATCTGTAGCCGAAATGAGAGCACCAAACATCAGACACTCAACAAATGGAAGTTTGTACATAAGAAATGTTACTCCACCAAGATATCTGAAAAATGAGAGATAAAATCACCAAAGGCACAAAATGTTGATGCCATAAATATTTCTTAATGGTCTAGGTTCCAAATATTATCTGAAGCTAATAAGAGACTTACATCAATACTCCAGTGACAACAGAAGCTAGAAAAGTTCCAAAAATTGCGAATGTGACTATGGCCCCAAAGTTAGAAAAGAATGGTTTCTGCATATAAATCATGTACCATGTCATCGATTTAATAAGATTGGCAACATAAAATGCATCATGCTTGTTGTAAATCTTTATTTGATCTACAGTAAGAAACCTATACATAGAAAACCATTATATCATAGTTATATGTTCACTTCCATTCTTTTTTCCGCTCTCTAAACTTCATAATGCTGCTCCAACTAACAAAAGACAACTGTTCTCTCATCAGGTCTCTTCTAGCTTCAACCCTAACATTCATAACTAAAGACATCCTCCAACTCTGTTCAAAAATCTAAATCTTACAATCTAGCAGGACCAGTCTAGTTTAAAGGACTTCCTATATCTACCACAGGGGAACTAACAGCTCACAGCACAATGAACATATCTACAGAGACGTATCAACGAGGATCACTAAATGTGAAGCAAGTAGCACAGGTCTGGGCAAATAGGAATCCATTGTTTGCTCTGATTGTATTAGCTATTTGTACATTTGCACAGACAAAGACCTAATAAAGTTGATTTGGGAAGAACATGCATGGAACAGATCACTCCTTTCCCAATTTCATGTTTCACGAGCTAAAGCAAGCATTGTGCAAAAAGCTAAAAAAAAGGAAAAGACTTACAGGCTGCAGACTGAACCCCGACTGAGTAAGCACGACAAACAAAAGTCAAGGAAACACTTCCGGGAGCTAACAATACAATGACAGGAAAGAAAAAAAATGAAAAACAAACAATGCCACTACTCTAGTATTAAAATTCTCAAGGATATAATATGATCGGCGGCAACAGAAACAAGAAGAAGAACTCCTCGTGGAAATTGAACCACGTCCTACGAAGCAGAAACAGAATTCAATAAATAAGAATTACGGTGACGATTTAAAAGGAAAGCATAAGTGAATGCGATGAGAAAAAACCTGATGTTAGTCTCTGTATTGGAAATATTAGCCAGTCCACCAACTATCAAACCTGTTCAACAACCTCCATTTCATTAAATACACGCAACTACAACAACAAAGTGATTAGTCATTACTACTAGGTCAAAATTACCGATCAAAAGAGAAGCACTAGCTTCCGGCAGGTAATAGACGCGATGACGGCGGAGAACGTGACCGAGCACAAAGGAGAGAACGAGCATCATAATCTGGAGAAGAATTCCGACGCCGGCAGCCTGCTGCTCCTTCGCCGGAGATCCACGGGGATCGGCCGGAGATAGGTGCAGCTCTTCCATTACGGGAAGTGTAAACCCTAATTTGAACAAGAAGCAATTGAAAAAAATGAGTTAAGAAAAAGAGGCGTATGATTTCTGCAACTGATTTTGATTTTGATTTTGATTTTGATTGAGTGTGTTGTCGACGATGCCAACCAGGTGTTTGCTTGAATGAAGAGCAGAAAGTGGACTTAATGCTTTATTTCCCTTTTTTTTCTTAATTTTCAACTCCTATTTTTTTTCTTTTCTTTTCTTTTTCCAATAAATAAATAAAATTCAAAGATTGCTGCTTAAATTTGTTGCTTTCAGGTTTTTGCTTGGTCCGGTCAACTCAACCTTGTTGATCTTTATCAGTCCAATCCCCGTGTTTTAGCTGCTCTCACTAACCAGTCCCCAAACTAAGATATTTATTTGGACATTCGGAGAATCAGTTATTTATGGTAGGTACCTTGGATTGAATTTCAGATATTTTACTCCATTTCGTTTGACAGATTTTTTTATTTTTTTATCAGTAGCGTCATTTCTATGGTGGCAGTTGGCATTCGGAATTGGTCATTTTAAATGTCGGAAAAAAAAATTGTGTCGTAGTAATAAATATATGTTTTTTGTTTATTATAACATTTTCATGTGCGCATTAGGTAAACTCGCAGATTGCAAAAACTACACTAGGCTAACTATATATGATAGATACAAACTTAAAAAACATAGACTCAAGTTGCTCTTGTGTGATTCAAACTCGAGATAAGTAGAGAAAAACTACGCCACCCTTGCGAGTTATATGTTTTATTTTGTAATATAATAAATTAATGATTGAGCTTCAACAAATGCAACTAGTTGATCACAGAAGGCCTCATAGTCATCATGGGGGAGGACTGAAGAGCCCGGTCCTTTTACCGTAAAAGTCAGCTTATTAAGGATTGAGTTCTCTCTAAATTAATATTTCCCTTTATAGCCTCTTCTCGGCTTTAAAATGAACAAAACTGATGTTATATTTATCTTCTTCACTTAAAGAAAATGATTTTTATTTGAAAACCACAATATTAGAGTGATCAAATATATCTTTCTCAATTGTCAAAAAAATATATATGTATATATATATATATATATATATCTTTCTCAATTCTCTGTCTCCTAGATTTGTATTTTGGATTGCTCAACTGACAAAAATTTGTAGGCTATTACGGCAACTAGCATATTTACATAGCGCATGCGCAAAAGTCAGCTACATGCAATTTCCAGAATGTAAATCACACACCGGGAATATATAACTTCAAAAGAGAGGCAAGACACCTACACTAAGTGACAATCTCCCGACTCTCGAGCATTGAGTAAGTACACCAAGATAATCGAGTTCTGCTATATTTGAAACACGTATACCTGTCAGTCAACAGTAACTGTAGAAGGTACTTTCCGTTTCTACTTATCAAATTTCAACATAAAATCCTCGGTTAGAACAAGTTACAGAGGCATTTATAGACCAATTAAAGTAACCCAAAGGTTACATTTTATTTTTCTTTATTTCTTTTGTAATTTACTTGATCACTTAATTAGTTGCAAACGCTCTTATTATTGTTCCTTGAACAGCGCACGGCCGATTATTAGCCTTCGGATTTCACTGGTTCCAGCTCCTATTTCAAAGAGTTTGGCATCACGAAGAAGCCGACCAGTTGGATATTCATTTACATATCCATTCCCACCTAAACACTGAATTGCCTGCAAAACAAATAAAACCACCACGTAGCTTGGTAAATTCTTATAATAACTGAATCCCATTTCTTTAACTAGTGCAAGTAATATATAGGAGGAGGTACTGCTGTAATTCCTACAGCTTAAGAGGTTTTTGTAATTCGATCAAATGTTGGGGGCGTGTTAACATTATTCACCCAAAAGTTATCCCATGAGTCATCATAGATTGCTTCATGTTTATATAATCATGTCAGAGGATGATACAACTTTTCTTTTCTACATTGGTATAAATTTAATTAATTAAAGAGTGAATCCATGTAAGTAATACCTGAAGTGCAACTTGTGTGGCCTTTTCAGCTGCAGAAAGTATAACACCAGCACAATCCTGGAAAACATCACATTCGGTAACTCACAAGTCTAGTCGCTTAGCTTAAAAACCAGATATATTCTAAAAAATATATATACACAAAAGATCACAGATATACTAACAAAGTGAAACTTAAGAAAATTATGCTGTGCTCACCTTAGGATCGATATGTCCATCGTCACAACCTCTAGCAACCGAATACACATATGACCTGCAACAAATGAAAAACAGATATATTTAGTCCCATACTACATCAAGCAAACATTATCTGACATAAAATAATTCAAATCGTTGACCTTGAAGATTGTAGTGCAGTATACATATCAGCAACCTTTCCCTGCATAGTCAAATAAATAGTCAGCGATGGCTTTTGAGGTGCAGAAGGGGAATTATTTGGACTTAGAGAGCTTGTATGGACCTGTATAAATTGGAATTCTCCAATCGGTTGACCAAATTGTTCCCTTTGTTTAACATAAGGAAGAACAACATCAAGACAAGCTTGCATGAGTCCCAGAGGTCCTCCTGCTAAGACAAGCCTCTCCAGGTCTAATCCCGACATCATGACATAAACTCCTGGTGCAGATATCAAATGTCAGAATGGAAAACTAAATCAACCAAAATCATGTTTCTGGAATGTTTTGGTCCTCAAATTTTAAAGAGTTATGAGAACTGATGGTTCTGGAGAATTTATGCCTCAACCAATGTGCTGGCCCACAGACTCTTCAGGCTAACACTTACGGAACAATGTTGCACCACATTGAACTTGAATATTAAACATGAAAACTCAAATCCACAAACTGGACCTTGAAAGTCCAAATAAGAAAAAATCTTTTCTTTACCATCACCAAGTAACAAGTATCCTTAGAGACAAAATCGACAGATTATGAGCTTTTATAACAGGTAGAAAAATAATGTACTGAAACTCATCAAAAGATATATATGTGATAGTGCTGTAAGATACTCATTCTTTTTCATCAACCGAAACAAAATTCAACATGTTCATTTCCTTCAATCACTAATTATTTGGGGAGTTAACCTTTTAAAAATTAAAGTTGGAACAGTCAAACAGGTCAATCATTATGATTTAACATATCTAGGGAATACTGTAAAATCTCCGATATGAACTAACTGGTATCACTGTCATAATTATGGTCGATGCCAACCTTAATACCTTTTCCTTCTTGGCCCAAGACATTTTCTTTTGGAACAAAACAATTCTCGAAAACAAGCTCACATCTGCAATTTTGTTGACATGCCACAATCAGGTAACTGATAGAGAAAATTACCAATTCAAAGGAGCAAAAAAGCAGCCAGCGCAACTGGGCTTACGTATCACTTCCACGCATCCCCAGTTTGTCTAGCTTCTGGGCAGTACTAAATCTGCATAGCAGCATTGATAAAGAAAATACAGGTCAAAAGAATACTGACAGAACGTACAAATACATATAACTAATTGGTTTTGCCATTGTTATGTTGTGCAAAATACTGTTCAGAAAATAGAACCACATAAAGATAACTAATATATAAATGAACACGGACATTTTCCAGAAAAATGTTGATTTCCTTTTCTTGTCTTTTGGCTTTATCTTTAAACTAAACAGTATTTGTCAATCAAGAGTAAAGGTCCACACAACATTTTATCACAATGAGCACAAGTTTGAGGACTGTAAATTGAATACAACTTCAAGAGTACAACACTTCTTCCGTCCTTAACGATCATTAGAAATCCAAAGTCGTTTCTTTTGTACAGGGGCATATATATGACAAACACATGCAAACATGTGGCATTTCAGTTCTGTATAATGAACCAATTCAGGATCCCATCAAATTTATATCATCTCTTGAGTATAACCAGTCATCGAAGACATGGAGATATGTTAAATCTAGTTTGACCTGCAGCCAATCTAGTTGAGAAGCTTTTCATAAAATGAAGGATATTTATACGAGAGCATAGTTAGCAAAAGGTGCATACCCTGGCATGTCCTTTTCTATGATAAATGCTGTAATTCCTTTTGATTTAGCTGCAGTATCTGTTTTTGCATACACAACCTGACCAACATCAAGGGAGTATGAGAAAATGGCGTGCAAAAATCAAATGACTGACCAGGGTCTGGCGACACATAATTAGCACAACAGAGTTACTAATCCAAACATGTAACTTCAATTAGTGAGTTCCGCGCTGGTTTGTTGATTCCATAAGACTGCTATTAGACATGTCTTACTACAGAACAACAAGAACCAAGCTTGTGATCCTAATAAATTGGGGTAGGCAATATGAACCTTGAGAGCATCACGCTGAGTAGTGTTGTGCTACTATGAGAAATGTCTTACTATACGTTCCGAAAATGTTGTGCTATTGAGCGACATCACACTCGAAAGATGACGCTTCGAAGATTAGTGTAACAAAAATCTTGTTTGCAGAAACACGAGAAAAGAGCGGACAAAGTGAAGCAACCATCAAACAAAGGATGAGAGAAAATTGTCTACAATGGTTTGATCATGTGAGGGTAGACCCACAGACACACCAGTAGACACACCAGTACAGACATGGTATAACTCTCCAATTTGGGCCAAACATTTGGAGCATGTGGATGACTATAGAAAATGTGAAGGGAGGTCACACAGAGCAATATGAACACGAAACGACTAAATAAAGACTCTACTCAACCAAAAAGAGCTGAGAAAAAGAGCTGAGAAGGTGAATTCATGTAATCGACTCGACGTGATTATCGTGTGGTTCACATAGCCTACCCTAGATTAAAGCTTTTTCTATCATGTACGTCAATGAGGAACTGGTCCTGACTGTTGATCTATTCCACCCTATTAAGATGGATCAAGTATGTCGTTGGATCTGGTATTTCGTAGTTCTTTTACTATGAGGATTGTTTCTTTTCAATTGTATATGCTCATGGTTGTCGATTCCAAGATGGATATAGTCATAGGGTTAATCATCTTCAGACAAGTTCCGTCACTACTTCCTTGGCAAAGAGAGATCCTAAGATTTGTAGGGACAACATGGTTTACTTTTAACTTAAGAGAAAGTCAGAGCTATATCTTTACATCAACTTATTTCATTTTCCGTTCTTGAAAGTCTTTCCAGCTTCTGTTCTGCATGTTCAGCTCACCCTAAAATCACTATATTAAACAGAATTCAGCTCGCTCAATTTTCTCCAAATTTTATTTTCTTAATTCTCGGAATAGGTTCAGCATCATTCTTTCAAGTATATGAAAGTATTAACAAATAGCAAATTGCCATATAAATCATGCATCGAAGTTAATAAATGTAAGCCGTGAGAAACTATACCAGTGTTTCAGCAATAGGGCCATTCGTACACCACATCTTGTTCCCATTTAAAATGAAACCACCATCAGCAGGATCAGCTCTGCATCTCATGCTAACGACATCCGATCCGGCTAAAAGATACACATAAAATGACTAAATCGTGATGGAATAATCCGAAGTTAATGTGGCTCGTGCATAGTTTTGTATGAATTACCATTAGGTTCGCTCATTGCAAGAGCTCCCACATGCTCCCCACTTATTAGCTTCATTAGAATAAAGTTGAAGATGGAAGTTAGTAACGCTACAGTGTATTACACTTATATAGGAAAGAAAGAATATAAACTATCATCGATATACGACATAACATAGAGGAACATCCTAACAGTTGACAAAATAGTGAAAACGTCCTTCAACACTCACCACTCTTAAAACAGAGGGTTAGAAATGTCCACATGGAATTAAAGTTTATTCACAACATCTCACAGAAAAATGGAACAATGAGATGGAAGAAAAACCTTGGGCAAGTACTTTTGCTTCTGAGCAGGAGTTCCATTCCTCACCTGCAAACATCAACGATAGTAAGCTCATAGGCATGACTATTTAGGTCTACAATTTAAAACTTAAGGGTAAGCATAAATACCAATTGGTTGATACAGAGGTTAGAGTGTGCACCGAATGAAAGACCAACTGAGCCTGAAGCACGGCTTATTTCTTCCATAGCTATACAGTGATATAAATAGCCTAGGCCAAGTCCTCCATATTCCTCTGCAAGTTCAGTGGTAGATTTTTAAATAAATCACAGCAAGCACATCAGACGAATGGAAATCAACAAATATAAAACCACAAGTGGCCAAAATTCCAGGATTTGCTTAATATGTAATAATTCGTGTTTTTTTCATTAAACTATGAACGCTTCTCCATTAATGCTATAATAACGTAACGATCAAAGTTCTTATCGAGGAAAAAACAGTGTTAGGAATTTCAATTTGTTCTTTTTGATATATTAAAAGTTGCTCCTATTCAAGAGCAAATTTGAATCATGGGCACGAATGTTGCAACAACTAAGGTACAATTGGAGAAATACCAAGGGCACAAACTTAACATGAGTTCCAGTCATGCTGTTCTCCAGTCCTACTTGCGGCACTCACACTTACCACCGTATTGCTCTAATTAGCTCAAGTGGAATTTATCAAACACCATTGCTAATCTCAATCGTAATACAATTGAATAACATTATTGAAATACAGAAAACTCAAAACATCACTTCTTAGAATAAGTGGGCCCATACATACAAGAATCCTCAGGATTTTCTATATCCACAAACAATTTCTGCGGCTTGCGGCAGGAAGGAGTAGCATAAAGTAGAATTAAGAAGAAAAATAAATGGTTATATCGAAAGAGAAAGAGATGTACCGTACCGGGGACAGTAATACCATGGAGATTAAAATCACCCATTAGCTTCCACAAATTAACTTCCTGAAATGGTGCCATTCAATAAACTAACTATATTTGCATAATAATAAAACATATATATAGACAAAGAGGTGCATAATCATCATATATAATAAAATAATTAGGTGTAATAACCTTTGGGAAATAATTTGATCTGTCAATATTAGCGGCATGAGGGGCAATGTTCTCTTGAGCAAATTGAGCTACACTTTCCTTGAACTGTCAACATTGAAAACAATCAAGTTGGTTTTTAACTGGAACGGTCCGGTCCGGTCGGTCCGGTCGAAACAACACAACATACATATTCCATAACAAAATCCCGATTTCTTCAAATTGTTATTGCTACCAGTAAGCACATATATCAAATCCATTTGATTCAGACGCATGTAGCCATTTCAATTTCATAAAAAAAAAAAAAAAAAAAAAAAAACATAATCAGAAGCTCATTATAGTATAGTACAAAAATACGAAGAATTAAAACTCCCTGTTACTTTTTCAAAATACAGAAACATGTTATAACAAAAAAAAAAAAAAAGTAACAACCTGTTTCTGGGTATCGTCAAAGAGGAAGGAAGTGGTGGAGAAAGCAGCAGCAGCAGCAGCAGCACAACGGTAATGGGGCTTTTTTCTAATTAATGAACAAGTTAGGGATCTCACTGACAACATCCTTTCTTTTTCCTTCTTTTCTTTTTTGACTTGGGGGAGAAGAGAAGAAGCTGACGGGCCTCACCTGAGCTCAGAGTTTCTGAGTTTAATAATAATAGCTTGAGCTTAGGATGAAATGAATGTGTTTGATTAGAAATTAGGTGTTTGATAAGATAATATTAATAATATTAATAATAATAATATGAAAATAAAATAATATTAATAAAATTGCTTGTGCTTCTTTTAAAATAAAAATCAAAAAATTAAAAGTACAAGTAGAGAAATTGGGTATGTGGTGTTTTCCAAACTTTGTAAAAACAAATTATGTTGCGGACACTTAAAATAACGTTTCGAGTAGTTTTTTAAAAGATGCTTTTAAACATTCACAACTTTTAAATAAAAAAAGAAAGAAAATGCATGTAAGCAAGAGTAGTATAAATTCGACTTTTATTAGCCCATGAGAAAATGCAGAGTTTCTCAAACTTCTTTATGTTATATATTATATCTTGTATGAATTTTTTTAGTATTATACTCTACTATTATTATGGAAAACACTGCCACCAAATTAGAGTTTTGTGCAGAGGGTTTCGTGCAGATTTTTAATAAAACAAAGGGGATTTGAGTACAAAGACAACAAATGAGTACAAAGATTAAATTCTTTATGGTGATTTTCATTCTTTTTTGTTGAGTCGAGAAAAGAGTATGATGGTGTACGGAAAATAGTTATATCTCCACGATTGGATTTCTTTTCTCTATGGATCTTCGGAGAAAGAAATAAGTGTTGTGTCTGTCTTTCTTTAGGGTCATTCGAAGAAAGAAGAGGTATACGGAGATACGATATATCTCCATGTTTGATTTTTTCAGGGTCATTCGAAAAAGTATTTGGTGTGCGAAGATAAGAGATATTTACATGATCGTCTGCCTTTCTTTAGGGTTATTTGAAGAAAGATCGAGTATACATAGATAAGATATATCTATGCGTTTGTTTGCCTTTTTTCAGGGGACTACGAAGAAAGAGAAGTTTTGAGCAAGAGGGAACGTTCGCCCCTACATATAAAGTTGTTTGAAGAATGATCATGCGGGTGATAAATCGTGTTCTTCTTTTGTCAAGAGAAGAAATAATTAAGCAAGGTTTGGGCTGGAGGGTGTTGGAAAAATTGGTGTTGCACCAATATTATGTAATTTATTTCAATAAATTCCTATTTATGAAATTGGAATTTCTTTAGCTCAATGAAATCTACATTTCGCGTAGATGAACCTAGTATATTTAATTGTTCAAAACCAATTTGGGATGAATGAGAAATTAAATGATAAAGTGAGCTAGTTGACATAAGTTATATTGGTGGAAGAAAAGGAAATAAGTGGGAAGGTGAAAAATCACCATCCCACATGGGAAAAAAAGAGCTAACTTTTACACCTTATTAATTGTTTGTTTATGATAAGGGTTTGGGCCCCAAGGGGTACCACAAGTCTTTGAAGGGGAGAGGACTTAGATGGGTTATGCTTTAATTCAAGCCCACACGCGCGCGCGCCGCCGGGCCTGGGTTGGGCTTGGGCTTGGGCTTCCATATCAAATACTTATCTTTTTGGACAAAGTTTAATTAAGTAATTAATTAATTGTCTGAAAATAAATAAAGCAACAAATTAATAATTAATTAAATCGTGATTAGGTGTAAATTCTGATCGAATGAGTGTGTCCAGTGGCTGAAAATCTGGCGGGAAATGTCCAGTCAGCAAACAGTCACTACGCACCCAGTCAGCAGAAACAATGTCACCTTTCATCCGAATAGGTGTACAGTCAGCCGAAGTGGTGCAGGTTCTGGCGGGAAAGCTGTGACGTGGAACGGATGTGTCCGTCCAGTCACCCCCTAGGCCCACTTTCGACATCTATAAAAGGCAGGCTCCTCCTCTTCCAAAAACACACAATCAAATACATTCTTTCTTACTTTCTGTTTTGTTCCGAGAGTTCAAAACGTTCTTCTGTTTCGCCGTACTTAATATTTGAAGTGTTGTTATATTAAGAGATAGTCGAGTTATCTTGGGAAACGAATTGCCGATCAAACCGTAAGCACCGAGCGGGGCAAATATCGTTTTAAAGAGAAAGAGTTCAACTCTTGCCTCGACTTTAAATACTGGTTTGTTTTCTGTTATACACCCGTTACGATCAACATTTTAAAACGATATTTTGCTTGTTGTATTTCACAAAAATGGTGACCATATCGCCTGTCCAAAGTAGCGGCGAGAAGCCGGAGAAGTTTTCCGGCACTGATTTCAAAAGGTGGCAACAGAAGATGTTGTTCTACCTTACGACCTTGAACCTGTCAAGGATGCTGACCGAAGAGGATCCTGTGGTGGCAGAAGACGTGACTGATCCTCGTCCTAGGGCTACCTTCGACGCTTGGAGTCAAAGTGACTTTTTTGTGCAGGAACTACATCCTGAATGGATTAGACAACTCACTGTACAACGTCTATTCCACCATCAAGACGTCAAAGGAACTCTGGACGTCCCTTGACAAGAAGTACAGAACAGAAGATGTTGGGTTGAAGAAGTTCATCGTCGGCAAATTTCTGGACTTCAAAATGACCGACTCGAAGACGGTGACGAGTCAAGTTCAAGAGTTGCAACTGATCCTACATGACCTATATGCAGAGGACATGAAACTCAGTGAATCCTTCCAAGTTGCTGCTATGATAGAGAAGTTGTCGCCGTCCTGGAAGGAGTTCAAGAACTATTTCAAGCATAAGCGCAAGGAGATGAATCTTGAAGACTTGATTGTCAGACTTCGGATTGAAGAAGATAATCGAATGTCTGAGGCCAAGCCAAAGCAGATGCAGATGGAGGCTAGAGCCAACGTGGTGGAACACAAGCCCAACTCCAAGAAGAGAAAGAATCAGGGCAATGGTGGAGGGCAACAAAAGAAGAAAAAGAAGTTCAAAGGGAACTGCCACAACTGTGGAAAGCCGAACCACATGGCTAAAGACTGCCGACTCCCGAAGAAAGACAACCAGAACCCGAACCAGTCCAACTAGGTTGCTGTGGTTCAGGACAAAGGCGTTTCGGTCGACATGAGTGACCTGATGCTTACTGCAGTTGTCTTCGAGGCTAACATGGTGGACCATCCAAAGGAGTGGTTTGTCGACACCGGTGCCACCCGCCACGTTTGTTCCGACCGAGACATGTTCTCCACATACTACTCATTCAACAACCGGAAGTTGTACATGGGGAACTCTGCAACGTCTGACATCATCGGAAGTGGAAGAGTGGTGCTAAAGATGACTTCGGGCAGAGAGATAACCTTGATTGATGTATTGCATGTTCCAGATATTCGAAAGAATTTAATATCTGGTTATGCACTTGATGCAAGTGGTCTTAGACTAGTGTTTGAGTCTGGTAAATTGGTGCTCACTAAGAATGGGCAATTTGTTGGTAAAGGTTACGCGGTCAACCGCATGTACAAGATGAATGTAATGACTGTAAAACGTGACCTCGAAAAGAATAATAAAACTATTACTTCTGCTTACTTGGTTGAGTGTTCAGATTTATGGCATGTTAGATTAGGACATGTTAACTTTAATACTCTACGAAAACTAGTAAGCTTAGAATTATTGCCTTCATTCAATATCGAATCTCAAAATAATTGTGAGATTTGTGTAGAGGCCAAATTAACCAAACTACCATTTCCTTCTGTAGAAAGAAACACTGAACCTCTAGATTTAATTCACACCGATATATGTGATTTAAAGTTTGTGCAAACTAGAGGTGGTAAAAAGTACTTCATTACTTTTATTGATGACTGCACAAGATACTGCATAGTATACTTATTAAGAAGTAAAGATGAAGCCTTGCAAGCTTTTAAAACCTACAAACTTGAGGTTGAAAATCAACTTGGCAAACAAATAAAAACTATCCGAAGTGATAGAGGTGGAGAATATGGAGCTCCATTTGACGAATTTTGTGCTTCTTCAGGCATCATTCATCAAACTACAGCCCCTTATTCACCACAATCAAATGGAATTGCTGAACGCAAAAATCGTACTCTTAAGGAGATGATGAATGCCATGTTGATCAGTTCTGGTTTACCACAAAATTTGTGGGGGGATGCAATCCTCTCAGCAAATCATATAGTAAACAAGCTACCTCACAAAAGTAGAAACGAAACCCCTTATGAGTTATGGAAAGGTCGAAAGCCTTCCTACAAATACTTAAAAGTGTGGGGGTGTTTAGCAAAGGTAGAAGTACCTAAACCTAAACAAGTAAAGATAGGACCTAAGACCGTTGACTGTATATTCATTGGATATGCGCACAACAGTAGTGCCTATCGCTTCTTAGTACATAAGTCTTCAATTCCTGACATTAATGAAAACATGATCATTGAATCAAGGAATGCAGTATTCTTTGAAAACATATATCCTTGCAAAGAAAAGAAAGAATCTGGTTCCCTTAAAAGAACCTATGAAACTGCAAAGGATAGTCATCAGGAAGATGAAGAACCTAGACGCAGTAAAAGGGCTAAAACAGCTAAAAGCCATGGTCCTGATTTTCTGACTTATATGTTAGAAAACGAACCAAGGACAATAAGTGAAGCCTTGTCCTCTCCAGAAGCTCCCTTTTGGAAAGAAGCTATCAATAGTGAAATAGAGTCTATTTTGCACAACCACACATGGGAGTTGGTTGATCTCCCAGCGGGTAGCAAACCTTTGGGCTGCAAATGGATACTGAAGAGAAAGTATAAAGCAGATGGATTTATTGATAAGTATAAGGCCAGATTGGTAGCTAAAGGGTTTAGACAAATTGAAGGCCTTGACTTCTTCGACACATATTCACCTGTGACTAGGATCACATCAATTAGAGTGCTCATTGCTATTGCTGCATTGAAAGGTCTGGAAATACATCAAATGGATGTCAAGACGGCATTTCTAAATGGTGAATTAGATGAAGAGATTTACATGGAACAACCTGAAGGGTTTGTTGCTCCAGGAAAGGAGAAAAAGGTGTGTAGACTCATTAAGTCATTGTATGGGCTTAAACAAGCGCCAAAGCAGTGGCACGAAAAATTTGACAGAACGATGTTGTCAAATGGTTTCAGAATTAATGAGTGTGATAAATGCGTATACGTAAAAGGCACACCTAAAGATTACGTGATCGTTTGTCTATACGTAGACGACATGTTAATCATGGGAAGTAATCATGACCTAGTCATGAATACCAAGAAAATGTTGACCAAACATTTTGACATGAAAGACTTAGGGGTCGCCGATGTCATATTAGGGATTAAAATCACTAAGACGTCAAATGGGATCGTGTTGTCACAATCTCATTATATTGAGACTGTACTTAAGAAGTACAATGCATATGACGGTCCTCCGGCTAAGACACCAGTGGACTTGAGTCTACACTTAGGCAAAAATCATGGCGAACCTGTCTCTCAAGTAGAATATGCCAGGATAATAGGATGTCTCATGTATATCATGAACTGCACTCGTCCGGATATTGCTTACTCAGTTAATAAATTGAGTAGATTTACGAGTAATCCAAACAAAGATCATTGGAAGGCGTTAATTAGAATACTTAGGTATTTAAAACACACCTTAGATTATGGATTACATTACGGTAGATATCCAGCTATATTAGAAGGATATAGTGATGCGAACTGGATATCAGACTCTAACGACACTAAATCCACCAGCTGTTATGTCTTTACCATTGGAGGTGGAGCTGTGTCGTGGAAGTCCTCAAAACAAACATGTATAGCTCGCTCCACGATGGAATCCGAGTTTATTGCCTTGGATAAGGCTGGTGAAGAAGCAGAATGGCTTCGAAACTTTCTTGAGGACATTCCTTGTTGGAATAAGCCAGTGCCTGCTATTCTAATACATTGCGACAGCCAAGCAGCTATTGGAAGGGCACAAAGTGGCATGTACAATGGTAAGTCTAGACATATTCGTCGTAGACATAATACCATAAGGCAGTTGATCTCTAATGGTGTCATTTCCATTGATTATGTAAAATCGAAGGAAAACTTATCGGATCCGTTGACTAAAGGCCTACCAAGAGATCAAACATACTGCTTATCGAGGGGAATGGGTTTAAAACCCAACACTAAAGAATCTTTGTGATGGAACCCAACCATGTTGATTGGAGATCCCAAGATCTTGGTTCAAAGGGACAACGAAATTATAAGGATTCAGTGATAGCATTTTGGAACTAACTCCAGCTCATTCTCGTGTACGATAAATATGCTACCTGTAGAAAGGGTAAGGTTAAGTTTAAACTTTTAATGATTCCTAAGCCTAATTAGGCAGAGTATGACAGGATACTCTTGGAAAGAGATCACCTATGTAAGTGTGAAGTTTGGCCGCTTCATAAGAAAACACTTATGAACCCCAAGAGTTGTCCAGGGCCAAAACGGACACAACCATGAGAATCAAAAGATGTTAGGGGAGTTACTGTGTGAATACAGTTGTCTTGGTTTACACCAACAGCTGAACGGTTCAAGACATCACGTTCACTGATCAGCTAAGTAAATCCGATGTATTTCGCTAAGGAATGTTCAAAGCCAAAAGCTACCTATCCTGATGCAGTAAGCTCTCCGCCTGAACTCTCTCGAATGTACACATTGAATTTTCATTCATGTGGGGGATTGTTGGAAAAATTGGTGTTGCACCAATATTATGTAATTTATTTCAATAAATTCCTATTTATGAAATTGGAATTTCTTTAGCTCAATGAAATCTACATTTCGCGTAGATGAACCTAGTATATTTAATTGTTCAAAACCAATTTGGGATGAATGGGAAATTAAATGATAAAGTGAGCTAGTTGACATAAGTTATATTGGTGGAAGAAAAGGAAATAAGTGGGAAGGTGAAAAATCACCATCCCACATGGGAAAAAGTAGGGGTGCACATCGGCCGGTTCGGCCCGGTTCGGTTCGGTTACCGACCGGTTCGATAAACTGAACTAAAGGTTTTTGGCCGACCGAAACCGAACCGTATACCAATCGGTTCGGTTCGGTTCGGTTTTCGGTTCGGCCGTTTTTTTTTTTTTTTTTTTTTTTTTTAATATTGAGCAAATTACTTAGCTTTCATTTTTCTAAAAAATAAAAAAAAACAATATTGTTGTACAAAGTATAATATTGACCTCCAAATATATAATACGTCGCCGAAATTACAACGCACCGTAAACTATAAACAAAAACAAATGATAAAAACTATATAGAATTTATTTTTGTCACTTTATTTGTCATAACATAAGTCATGAAAGCTTGTGTATTTGTTTAAAAAGAAGGCAAATTATTTCTTAAAAGATTTATTTTATTTTTTTAACAAGAATTCAATAATTTTCAATAAATACTTTTCTAGTTATCTAGTTATCTTATATCCATTATTCTTTTTTATATATAATTATAATGTTAATGTGTTCTTGAAATAATTCTACTAACATACCATAAACAACGGTATAAACCATAACAAAATTGCATAAACATTAAACACCTACTAAGTGCTAACAAATAATAATCCATAAACAAAGTAGCAAAACATAAAAAAAAATGCATCATAAATTCGGTTTTCGGTTCGGTTTTCGGTTTTTCGGTTCGGTCACCGAAAAAAACCGCGAACCGAACAACACAAAAACGGTCGACCGAAATCGAACCGTATGTCAACCGGTTCGGTTTCGGTTTGACCGGTTCGGTTCGGTTTCGGCCGGTTCGGCCGAACCGGCCGAAATGTGCACACCCCTAGGAAAAAGAGAGCTAACTTTTACACCTTATTAATTGTTTATTTATGATAAGGGTTTGGGCCCCAAGGGGTACCACAAGTCTTTGAAGGGGAGAGGACTTAGATGGGCTATGCTTTAATTCAAGCCCACACGCGCGCGCGCGCCGCCGCCGCCGTCCGTCCGGACCGGACCCGGACCCGGGCCTGGGTCGGGGTCGTGGGTCGTGGGTCACGGGTCACGGGTCCGGGCGTGGGCTTGGGCTTCCATATCAAATACTTATCTTTTTGGACAAAGTTTAATTAAGTAATTAATTAATTGTCTGAAAATAAATAAAGCAACAAATTAATAATTAATTAAATCGTGATTAGGTGTAAATTCTGATCGAATGAGTGTGTCCAGTGGCTGAAAATCTGGCGGGAAATGTCCAGTCAGCAAACAGTCACTACGCACCCAGTCAGCAGAAACAATGTCACCTTTCATCCGAATAGGTGTACAGTCAGCCGAAGTGGTGCAGGTTCTGGCGGGAAAGCTGTGACGTGGAACGGATGTGTCCGTCCAGTCACCCCTAGGCCCACTTTCGACACCTATAAAAGGCAGACTCCTCCTCTTTCAAAAACACACAATCAAATACATTCTTTCTTACTTTCTGTTTTGTTCCGAGAGTTCAAAACGTTCTTCTGTTTCGCCGTACTTAATATTTGAAGTGCTGCTATATTAAGAGATAGTCGAGTTATCTTGGGAAACGAATTGCCGATCAAACCGTAAGCACCGAGCGGGGCAAATATCGTTTTAAAGAGAAAGAGTTCAACTCTTGCCTCGACTTTAAATACTGGTTTGTTTTCTGTTATACACCCGTTACGATTAACAGAGAGGGAGATTGTTGGGTGTGCAATTTCCAGCCGCCAACTTTGACAACATGATTTACATACAAGAAGTAGCTATGAGATCCAACCATTATTGACTTGAAGTATACAAACTACCAAATATCATGTTTCATGCACAAAGACGTACCTATCAATTCTAGCTAACTGATTTGGACATAACACATTTCCATCCAAGATCTATAAACTCGCTAGAATGATAGAGAGAAAAATGTAACAGGAGAGAACAAAAAGTTACAGAGAAAAGATAAAGAGAGAAAAAAGCCGTTGTGTAAAACGTGAGGTTTCGAAGGTTGGTTTTTTCATTTTTTTAATAATCGAGTATGAGAGTTGCTCCTCCTATAACTCGTTCTAGTGTTGAATGAAATTTTTTTCAAACCCAACACTTAACACAAGAGTTCCATTTTGTATCTGTTACAAGTCGAATCTGTTGCATTTTAGCAGATCCAGAATAAGTTTTAGCAACGGGTCAACCATGACTGACCCCGAATTTAATAAAATACAAAAGGACTTCAAATTATGAGTTATGACATTATAGTCAGAATTTAGCTAGCCAATGTTGACTTCGTAACGGGTTATCGGACCATTATGTAATTTACGTTAACAAATATCAAAGGATATACCATATAAATCTATGATATTATTATGAAATGTTAAAAAAGGATTCGTAGTACTGATCGTAATAATAAAAAAGGATTCGTAGTACTGATCGTAATAATAGACTAATATGAACGGATAAGCGTCAACATTTAATTATCCACCATATCCAATGCGTGATGATTTAAAAAAGATAGTATGTAACACGTCAACTCCCTTAAGTTTAGTGTATTTACAGAACTTTCTCCAGAGTTTGGAAAACTATACATATAATAACCTCTTATCACACTAATCGTTGAAAATATCGATTAAATTTGCTTGGTTTTATATATTTTGAATGTCAACTGTATGCCTACATGCTATTGCTTAGCTTTACCACTTAATTAATGACCTAAACAAAAGTAATTTCTTATCTCAGTTTGAAATAATATCTATAAAATATTAAGAACCTATTTATGATTCAAATTTAGCGACAATCTTTTTACATATTTGATGCGGGGTAATTTCGTCTGCTGACTAATCAATCCACGTCAGACTAGCTCGAGCTCCTGATTGGTCCAAACTAGCTTTGAGTTCGGGAAACCTGCACTGGAAACACGGCACGTGAACTAGGCGGGGGCTGGCCCCGCGAAGGCACTCCGATGCCTAAGTCAGTAATGGGCCTTAGTAGTAATGGACCTATAATGCCAATTATAGGCCTCGTAGTGTTTGAAATATGCGAAAATATGGTGAAAACGGACTAAACTGCTCAAAACAGGCCAAATAACTCGAATTCAGCCCTCAACTCGAATTCTGGGCAAAATAACTCAAATTCAGCTTCAACTCGAATTCAGTCTCAACTCGAATTCGATGTAGCTCAACTTGGATCTCAACTCGAATTCCTCAACCCTAACAGAGTGTCAACTCTAATTCCTCAACTCTATCAGAGTGTCAACTCTAACAGAGTGTCAACTCTAATTCTTCAACTCTATCAGAGTGTCAACTCTAATTCTTCAACTCGGATTCTTCAACCCGAATTCGATGTAGCTCAACTCGGATCTCAACTCGAATTCCTCAACCCGAAATCGATGTAGCTCAACTCGGATCTCAACTCGAATTCCTCAACTCGAATTCGATGTAGATCAACTCGGATCTCAACTCGAATTCCTCAACTCGAATTCGATGTAGCTCAACTCGGATCTCAACTCGAATTAGGTTAAAGCTCTCCGAAATTCGTCCCTTAACAATGAAAACTACCCGGGTATTTATAGGCAAAAAAGCTTCCGTAATTTTCGGCGTGGGCCGCGCTAATGGGCCTCGGCCTTTTAGGCCCAATTGGTTGGCTTCAACTCGAATTAAGCTTTCAACTCTAACAGATCATTTCAACTCTAACAGCATCTCAACTCTAACAGATGATTTCAACTCTAACAGCATTTCAACTCTAACAGCATTTCAACTCTAACAGAGTTTCAACTCTAACAACATTTCAACTCTAACAGCATTTCAACTCTAACAGAGAATTTCAACTCTAACAGCATCTCAACTCTAACAGAGGATTTCAACTCTAACAACATTTCAACTCTAACAACATTTCAACTCTAACAGAGGATTTCAACTCTAACAGCATTTCAACTCTAACAGAGGATTTCAACTCTAACAGAGTTTCAACTCTAACAGCATTTCAACTCTAACAACATTTCAACTCTAACAGAGGATTTCAACTCTAACAGCATTTCAACTCTAACATAGGATTTCAACTCTAACAGCATTTCAACTCTAACAGAGGATTTCAACTCTAACAGAGTGTCAACTCTAATTGGGCTTATAGGTCAAATTGGGCCTACGTGTTGATTTAAGGCCCAAATTTGACTTATTAATCCAATTTCAAAAAATAAAAAATTTATGGCTCGCCCGTCATCGACTTGCCACGCGTCACGAGCTTATAGGTCGCATATTATTTAGCATAACATAAGTCCCCCAATTTGCATGGGCTCGTGGTACACGAGCGTTTGCAAATTTGATGCTTCGATCTTTTTCTTGGTTCGTCAAATTTTTATTTGACCCTTCATAAGTCCCCCAATTTGCATGGGCTCGTGGTACACGAGCGTTTCCAAATTTGATGCTTCGATCTTTTTCTTGGTTCGTCAAATTTTTATTTGACCCTTCATAAGTCCCCCAATTTGCATGGGCTCGTGGTACACGAGCGTTTGCAAATTTGATGCTTCGGTCTTTTTCTTGGTTCGTCAAATTTTTATTTGACCCTTCATAAGTCCCCCAATTTGCATGGGCTCGTGGTACACGAGCGTTTGCAACTTTGATGCTTCGGTCTTTTTCTTGGCTCATGTGCCTCTTTTGTTTAGATTTTAGTATTATTTTTCATTCATGAATATTCTGGTGTTTTCTTCTCGAGCCTTAGACGTTTTTGTTGACCTTCGGGATTTGGTATTTCAATAGTTGCTTTCTTGGATTTGCATCCGAGTCTTGTCTTTATCGATATAGCGTAGTTTTGTTGTTATATGCTCATGTTTCCCGTTTTTATCTATACGATGGATTTCCATTTCAGTAGAAAATCATGGTTTTCCAACGTGACAAGAAGAATGCTCATCATCCAGTTTCTTCTCCGGTTATGCCGTAATTGCTAGTCGCTTTTATTGGTTTTTCACCTAGTTTAATTTCTGTAGGGCTTTTATAGCTCGCCTACTTTATGGGAATTTCACCCAATAGGCTCTTCACCTAGTTTAATTTCTGTAGGGCTTTTATAGCTCGCCTACTTTATGGGAATTTCACCCAATAGGCTCTTCACCTAGTTTAATTTCTGTAGGGCTTTTATAGCTCGCCTACTTTATGGGAATTTCACCCAATAGGCTCTTCACCTAGTTTAATTTCTGTAGGGCTTTTATAGCTCGCCTACTTTATGGGAATTTCACCCAATAGGCTCTTCACCTAGTTTAATTGCAGTCCTTCTTCCCTTGTTTTCTCGATATTATACTTCAAGCAAGTATCCTTTGGCCAAAAAGAAAGTTTTATTTATTTCGGACTGCACTTGCGGCCACGACAAGCTGCCTACATATCCCTTATAAGTGGGAATCAAGCCGAACGTAGTTCATTGTGGTGCTTACATCTCGTCAGGTTCCACAGGTCTAAACCTCGCATTGACTCCCACAAGTCGGGATCTCATTATTTGCAGAAAAAATAAACCTACCAATCTACTGCTCTCACATATCAAGCGATTTATTTATTAGAAAATCTAAAATTGTCCTCATCCGTGCTCCATCATCCGGTTGGTGAATTTCTCATGCGTAGAAATGACGCAAATTCTGAATGTTCCAAGGCCTTTTCAACATCTTCCCTCCGAGTTTCGCTAAATAATAGTATCCTTTGGTACTCGCCTTGACAACTCTATATGGTCCTTCCCATGTTGGTTGTAGCTTTCCAACATGCCTTCTTGTCGCTTCAACCTTTCTTAACACCAAGTCCCCAACTTGGAATTCTCTGAAACGTACTTTCTTGTCGTAAGCTTTTGCCATCACAATCTTATTAGCGAGCGAACATTGAAAAGCTTCTTCCCTGATTGCACCTATCATATCCAAATCCAACTTCCTTAGTCGAGCGGCTTCTTCCGGGTTGTAACTCTCCATTCTATGCGTTGTCATTCCTGCCTCCACTGGTATGACAGCTTCCGACCCATACACTAATAAAAACGGAGTCTCCCCGGTTGCTCTCTTTGGTGTAGTCCTGTAAGCCCACAGAATTCCGGGCAAAGTTTCTGGCCAAGTTCCACCCACTTGAAACAAGCGTTTATGCAGATAGTCTTTCAGTGTCTTGTTGGTGGACTCCACTTGTCCATTTGCTTGGGGATGCGAGACTGCAGAAAAGTGTTGTTTTATCTTTAGCTCTTTACACCACGATGTAATCTCTGATCCCGTGAATTATTTTCCATTGTCTGATACTAGCACACGTGGAAGACCAAAACGACAGATAATATTTCTCCAGATGAACTCAATCATGTTCTTCTCCGTGATAGCTGCTAAAGCTTCGGCTTCTACCCATTTGGAGAAATATTCCACCGCCACTACCATAAATCTTTTTCCATTCTTTGCCGCCGGTAACGGTCCCACTAGGTCTATTCCCCATTGATCGAAAGGACACGTTGCCTCCATGGGATGTAAGAGTTGAGCTGGTACATGGGTTGAGTGAGCATGCAATTGACAACTCTCGCACTTCTTGACGTATTCCATCGCGTCCTTGAATAAGGTAGGCCAATAATAACCTTGCCTCATAATCTTCTGACCCAATGCTCTACCACCTGCATGATTCCCGCATGATCCTCCGTGGATTTCATCCATGACATATTCTGCTTGATTCGGCAATAAACACTTCAATAATGGTCCTTCAAAAGACCGCTTGTATAGTTCCTCATTGAAGATCACGTATCGCGAGGCACTATACCTCAACCTCCTTACTGCCTGAGGATCCGAAGGCAAACTCCCATCTTTCAGAAATTTGATAATGTCATCCTTCCAACTAGGTTCGTCAATAATTGGCATCACAAACTCTATCTCTTGCTCCTTTGCACGTGAAATTCTGCCTATCGCAGGTTGTTCAGATGCCAATAGGACCACTCGTCGTTCAATGTATACGTCAGTTGAGCTGGCAAATCTAGAGAGTGCGTCCGCCTTGGTGTTTTCTGCCCTTGGAATCTGACTAAGAGTGAATACCGTGAAGGACTCCGCTCCATCCTTCAACTTAGCCAAATATCTCACCATGTTCTCTTCATTTGCTTCATAAGTACCAGCGAACTGATTGGCTACTAGCTGAGAGTCAGTGAAGACTGCTAGGTGTGTTACCCCTAGAGATTTGCACATTTCAGTCCCTGCTACGGCCGCCTCGTATTCTGCTTCATTATTAGTCACCGTGAAGTTGAGGCTAATAGCGTACTCATATTCCCTTCCTTCGGGGGACCGTAGATAGATCCATATTCCTCCCTTTGAGGTAGTCGCGGATCCATCTACGTGAAGAGTCCACAAAACAGTGGACAAGTCCCCCTCCAAAGTCAATACTTGACCCTTCGTGGTCATTTCTTCTCTTCCTCCGAATGATTCAGCAACAAAATCAGCAAGGACCTGTGCCTTGATCGCTTGTCTGGGTCGATACTCTATTCCATACTCGCTTAACTCTATTGCCCACTTGACCAATCTCCCTGATGTGTCTGGTTTTGTCAAAACTTGCTTCAACGGTTTGTCAGTTAAGACTACGATTGGATGAGCCTGGAAATAAGGCTTCAGCTTCTTTGTGGAGTGAACTACCGCTAGAGCAAACTTCTCAATATCTATATAATTTAATTCTGCTCCATGCAACACCTTGCTGATGTAGTAGACTGGTAAGTGATGCGTCCCTTCAGCTCGTACTAGGACAGAACTAATGGCGTTAGGAGAAACTGCCAGATATAAATACAAGGTTTCCCCCTCTACTGGTTTGGCAAGCAATGGCGGCGTCGCCAAATAGGTCTTGAGTTGCTGAAAAGCATTCTCACAGTCCTCATTCCACTCAAAGTTTCTATTCTTCTTCAAAGTTTTGAAAAATGGAAGACTTTTCTCAGCCGCCATTGATATAAAACGACCCAAGGCTATCATTCTTCCTAACAAGTGTTGTACGTCCCTTATAGTTTTAGGAGATGGTAATGTAGTAATGGCCGCAATCTTATCAGGATTGGCCTCAATCCCTCTCTGGTTTACCATGTATCCCAAAAACTTTCCTCCATTGACCCCAAAAGTGCACTTCTTCGGGTTTAGCTTCATTCCATACAGTCGCATGATCGAAAAAGCTGTACGCAAATGATCAACATGGTCGTCTTCCTTGACGCTCTTTATGAGTATGTCATCAATATATGCCTCCATCGTCTTTCCAATGTGATCATAGAACATCTTAGCCACCAACCTTTGAAAAGTTGCCCCTGCATTTTTAAGTCCGAACGGCATTACTCGATAAAAAAACACTCCTCTATCAGTTACGAAGGCCGTCTTCGACATATCATACACAACCATCAGGATTTGATGAAAACCACTTTGCGCGTCCACCATACTTAACAACGCACATCCTGCTGTAGAGTCCACCAACAGATCTATTCGAGGTAATGGGAATGGATCTCTCGGACAATGCTTGTTTAAGTCCGTGTAGTCTACACACATCCTCCAATCTTGATTGGCCTTTGGAACCAACACGATATTGCTCAACCACTCCGAATAGCGTACCTCGTATATGTGTCTTGCTGCCAATTTCTGGTTTACCTCCTTCTCGGCTGCCAAATTCTTCTCTTTACTGAAGTTCCTTTTCTTTTGGCGTACCGGCCTTGCATCTGGATTCACATTTAGTCGATGCACGACTATTCTAGGATCTATCCCCTTCAAATCTTCATCCGTCCACGCAAACACGTCGTAATGTTCACGTAAACACGTGATCAATCGCTCTTCCACCTCCTTCGTCATACAAGTTCCAATTCTGGTAGTTTTGGCAGGGTCATTCTTGGCGAGGGATATCTCTTTAAATTCCCCCAATGGCTCAACTTTGCCGTTTTGCGCCAACTGCGCCTTGTACCTTCTCAGCCTCTTACTTTCTTCTTCCTCCGGAATCAGTGTCTCGACACCCTCCAGAGCTTCTTCCCCTAATCTTTGCTTCTTAGGTTCCTTCTGCATTTCAGTAACATTCATCAACTCCCTCTGTTGGCATACTGTGTTCAGCATATTGACTTCTTCCTTCCTCGTGGGTTTCAATGATGCCACATATGACTTCCAAGCTACCTTGTGGTCTCCACATACCTCGCCTACACCTCTTGGCGTGGGAAACTTCACCTTCTGATGATAATTAGATGCTATTGCACGGAACTCATTCAATCCTGGCCTTCCGATTATCATATTGTATGTGAAAGGGGTGTCGACCACTACGTACTTAAGATTGCGAGTTCGCCTAGTGGGATTGTGCCCAAATGAGGTTTGGAGCGTTACTATTCCTATTGGTATCACTGTGGCTCCCCCGAATCCTTGCAGCGGTGTAGTTACCTTTTCCATGTAGAGCTGCCCTAACTCCATCTTCATAAGAGTATCATACAAGATAATGTTTGCCGAACTTCCATTGTCAATTAACACTCTTTTCATTGCGTAATTTGCTACTTCAATAGTCACTACTAACGGACAGTCGAGCTCGTGGGACTCCATCATCTGAGGATCTAATCGCTCTCGATCCTTCTCATCAAATGTTATCGAATCTGGCAAATCCTCCACCATTCCAACAAGGGATGTATTCCTGGTGAATACTCCTTGATTTACCTTCCTCATGATTCTCTCCCTTCCTTTCTTGGAGTCTGCCCCGACTGGCCCTCCAGATATCATGTTGATCACCCCTCTAAGAGGCGCATTTTCTATTCTCAGCGGTTGTTCATCAGCTTCATTTCTTCTAAGTTCATCCCTTTGTCTGGAGTCATCGGTTCTAAGCTTTTTGCTCGAAGGACTTTCCCTCTTGTGATCCCTTACATACTGGGCCAAATGCCCTTCTCTGATCAGACGTTCTATTTCTGCAAATAGGGTGCGACACTGTGAAGTGTCATAACCATACTGCTCGTGGTAACGGCAATATTCTTTGGACTTGCGAGTTCCCTCAGTTTCTCTAATTTTGTTTGGTTTTCTGGTCAACCCTTGTTGTCTTGCCACAACGAATACCTCCATGATGCTTGCGTTCAATGGAGTATACTTTACGGGTGATCTTCCCCTTCTCTTATCATTTCTGTCTTGATCAGGACCGCTTCTCCAAGGCCGGTCGTTACGTCTGTTGTCATTCATCTTCTGCTTTCCCGGATCTCTGTAATCTCCTCTGTTATACTGATTAAGTTCTTCCACCTCCATCTCACGACGCAATCTCTCCATGATGAGCTCAATAGTTGGGGGCGGGTTTCGCACTAAATCATTGGCCAAAGCCCTGTTCCTTAAGGTCTTGAAAAGGATTCCTCGAATTTCCCTTGGGGTTGGCGTTTTGACTTTCAACATCTCCACATTAAACTTCTTCATATACTCCCGCAGAGATTCTCTCTCGCCTTGTTTGAGGCGACATAGATAATCTGCCTCAAGCGGATCTACCGAGAGTGTAGAGAACTTTGATCTAAACATGTCACGCAGCTGTTCGTAACTGTAGATGCTTCCTGCAGGTATACGTGCAAACCACTCCTGTGCCACTCCCGCTAGGGAGATCGAGAAAAGCCGTGCCTGGATTCTAGCATCAAATCCTCACAGGCTCAATATTCCATCCAAAACATGCAAGTGCGATGATGGATCTGTTGTCCCATCATAGTTGGGCATTTTTGGGATATCCTGTCCTCTACCCAAGACCACACTTCGTAGCTCCTCACAAAAAGGTGAGGGTTCAGACACCCTGGTGTTATTTTGATTATAACCACCCGTTCTCCTTCTGCCATCCTCGTATCTCGGTGGACTATACTCACGAGGAGCCTCGCGGCGCTCCCCCATTTCCAAATTTCTATAATGTCTATCACGCCTGTCTACTCTCTCGGTATCTCTTCCTCTATGAACTCTATCATATGAGTTCACTTCATCATCCAACTCCACACGCTTCCTGCGTGGGTTAACGGTTCTCATGTCATCCTCAGGCCTTGGACCTCCCGCATGCCTCAATGAGCGAACATTTGAGGAGGCTTGACGAGTCTCTCTATGTGAACGTGAGATCTCATCTTCCTCCCTACCTCTGTCCCGATGAGCTATCCCAGCCGATCGGTGATCACGCGAACGTGAGTTCTGCGCCTGAAATTCGGTCCTCCTTTGAAGTCCTGACTGGGTTTGAGGAGCAACGGTTGGTATGACACCCAACTGTTGCAATGTTTGTACTATTTGCTCCACATGATGTGGTGGTAGAGGAGGTATCACCGCCATATCAGTCTGTTGGTTCTCCACTGGTGCAGCATTTCTGCGAGCTCGTGCTGTATCAGTCACAGAAGTTTCATCCCTGTTACCGTCCCTATCGACACGGGTCGAAGGGCCTTGCGGTTGGCTAGTAGCTGCAGTGTGAGCTCTGGTGCCTACAACCATGTTTAAGTGGTCACGTGTGTTTTTAACTCAGTACACTTAAGTGGTTTCCCACAGACGGCGCCACTGATGCGGGGTAATTTCGTCTGCTGACTAATCACTCCACGTCAGACTAGCTCGAGCTCCTGATTGGTCCAAGCTAGCTTTGAGTTCGGGAAACCTGCACTGGAAACACGGCACGTGAACTAGGCGGGGGCTGGCCCCGCGAAGGCACTCCGATGCCTAAGTCAGTAATGGGCCTTAGTAGTAATGGAGCTATAATGCCAATTATAGGCCTCGTAGTGTTTGAAATATGCGAAAATATGGTGAAAACGGACTAAACTGCTCAAAACAGGCCAAATAACTCGAATTCAGCCCCAAATTCAGCCCCAAACTGCTCAAAACAGGCTCAACTCGAATTCTGGGCAAAATAACTCAAATTCAGCTTCAACTCGAATTCAGTCTCAACTCGAATTCGATGTAGCTCAACTTGGATCTCAACTCGAATTCCTCAACCCTAACAGAGTGTCAACTCTAATTCCTCAACTCTATCAGAATGTCAACTCTAACAGAGTGTCAACTCTAATTCTTCAACTCTATCAGAGTGTCAACTCTAATTCTTCAACTCGAATTCTTCAACCCGAATTCGATGTAGCTCAACTCGGATCTCAACTCGAATTCCTCAACCCGAAATCGATGTAGCTCAACTCGGATCTCAACTCGAATTCCTCAACTCGAATTCGATGTAGCTCAACTCGGATCTCAACTCGAATTCCTCAACTCGAATTCGATGTAGCTCAACTCGGATCTCAACTCGAATTCCTCAACTCGAATTCGATGTAGCTCAACTCGGATCTCAACTCGAATTAGGTTAAAGCTCTCCGAAATTCGTCCCTTAACAATGAAAACTACCCGGGTATTTATAGGCAAAAAAGCTTCCGTAATTTTCGGCGTGGGCCGCGCTAATGGGCCTCGGCCTTTTAGGCCCAATTGGTTGGCTTCAACTCGAATTAAGCTTTCAACTCGAACACATGCTTTCAACTCTAACAGATCATTTCAACTCTAACAGCATCTCAACTCTAACAGAGGATTTCAACTCTAACAGCATTTCAACTCTAACAGCATTTCAACTCTAACAGATGATTTCAACTCTAACAGCATTTCAACTCTAACAGCATTTCAACTCTAACAGAGAATTTCAACTCTAACAACATCTCAACTCTAACATAGGATTTCAACTCTAACAGCATTTCAACTCTAACAGCATTTCAACTCTAACAGAGAATTTCAACTCTAACAGCATCTCAACTCTAACAGAGGATTTCAACTCTAACAGCATTTCAACTCTAACAGCATTTCAACTCTAACAGCATTTCAACTCTAACAGAGGATTTCAACTCTAACAGCATTTCAACTCTAACAGAGGATTTCAACTCTAACAGAGTTTCAACTCTAACAGCATTTCAACTCTAACATAGGATTTCAACTCTAACAGCATTTCAACTCTAACAGAGGATTTCAACTCTAACAGAGTGTCAACTCTAATTGGGCTTATAGGTCAAATTGGGCCTACGTGTTGATTTAAGGCCCAAATTTGACTTATTAATCCAATTTCAAAAAATAAAAAATTTATGGCTCGCCCGCCATCGACTTGCCACGCGTCACGAGCTTATAAGTCGCATATTATTTAGCATAACAATATTCTAAAAACAAACCTAGAAAAATATGATTTCTTATTTATGAATCTGAAATAAAACATAATATATGTAAAAAAAATTGAAGACTTTTCTGGTTTTTAAAAAAACAAAAGTAGTTCAATTCTTTTTTAGTGTAAGTTATATCTACGAGAACTGAGTAACTTTTTTAATGTCTTTTATCTTACCTAACTTCATATTGTATAATGATGATGTGTAAATTTATATATCAATTAAGTATTTTCAATGATATCAGTTTGAAAGGAGGTTATTGTGAATTCAAAAATTTTGGAGGTTTCTATAATTAAATCTCGGGCTTATTGACAACAATATAATTTGATAAGATGCTGATTTCCTGATGAATACTAAACAAAATTGTATACGCATCTTGTCATCTATTATTTCCTTCACATACCAGAACACTCCAACAAGCTATATATATACTGGCTTTGCTGAAGCACTTGTATAAAATGTTTGTAAGCGAATTTCACTTCACTTCTAATGTGTTCCAAAAAAAAAACTCAAAAAGCAGATTCAGTATTTAATACTAGCAATCGAGTGCACGCGGGAACCGCGTGCAACGTACTCTTTGATATAAAACGTATTAATCTCAAAATGAAGAGTACAATTGTTATCCTAAATGGTGAAACATAAAAAGAGTACGTGTATATTTATGTAATGTTAGTAGATTGTCTTTTGAAATAAATTCGAATATACACAAATATATTCACGTGTAATATAAAGTGAATTTAGAGCTTCAACCTGTAATTGATTGCGTGCAAGTATGTGACTAAATATTTATGTAATTAATTTATAGCTTCAACTTGTAATTAATTTTTATGTGTTCCTCTCTTAAATAATTTCTGTAAAACTTTTGTGGGGTATTACATATACTCCCATTTTTAATAAAATTTCATTTTGCCGATAAAAATATAGGAAATTGTTAAGTAATTTCTGCAATTAATTCAAGTTAAGAAACTTGTATATGATTATAAATTTATAATATTAGATGTGCAGATGTAAATAATATTTTGTTATTTTCAAGATGAATCAGTTTGCGTTTTCTTAGTTCATGAATATCCAAATTCGATACTTTCTAAACTGATCCTATGTATAGGCTTGTGCTTTGCAAAGTCCCTTATGAGAACTCTATAAACTTTGTTAAAAAAAGTCTATAAACTT
Source organism: Linaria vulgaris (assembly GCA_948329865.1). Taxonomy (NCBI): domain Eukaryota; kingdom Viridiplantae; phylum Streptophyta; class Magnoliopsida; order Lamiales; family Plantaginaceae; genus Linaria; species Linaria vulgaris. The sequence continues at coordinate 81,855,811 of OX415252.1, forward strand.
AATAAAAATACGTTATTGAACAAATAAAGAAGGCAAGGTAATTAATAGATAAACTCATCTAAGAAAAAATAGAGAGAAAAAAATAGAGAGAGAGATTAACAGATAACATGCAAAATAAGTTATATTCTTCCCAAGTTTTCGTTAACTTATTTTTCCCTTAACTTTAGTAATGGAGTTTGAAGGTATATCAAATGGTAATTTAAGCCTCGTCTAAAAACTGTTTTTTTTTTTGAAGAGATTAATGTTGATCGTAACAGGTGTAAATCAGAATGCAAAACAGTATTAAAGTCGAGGCAAGAGTTGAACTCTTTATCTTTAAAACGATATTTGCCCCGCTCGGTGCTTACGGTTTGATCGGCAATTCGTTTCCCAAGATACCTCGACTATCTCTTAATATAGCAGCACTTCAAATATTAAGAACGACGAACTAAAGTATTGTTTTGAACTCTCAGAACAAAACAGATATAAAGAAAGAATGTTTGTGATTGAATGTTAAATGAAGAAGTAGGGGAGGCTATTTATAGTTTATGAAAGTTGGCCTTGGGGTTGACTGGACGGATATGTCTTTTTCACGTCACAACTTTCCCGCCAGATTTAACACCATTTCGGCTGACTGTGCACCTATTCAGATGAAATGTGGCACTTATTCTGCTGACGGGGTGTGTAGGTGGCTATTCGCTGACTGGATTTTCCCTCCAATTTTCGCAGCCACTAGACACACTTATTCGACCAGATTCTGACACCTAATCATGTTTAATTAATTATTAAATTCGTTGCTTATTATTTTCTGAACATTTAATTAATTACTTAATTAAACTTTGTCCAAAAAGATAAGTATTTGATAGGGAAGCCCAAGCCCAAGCCCAAGCTCAAGCCAAAGCCCAAGCCCAAGCTCAAGCCCACGGCCCACGACCCGTGACCCACGACCTCGACCCCGGCCCAGGCCCGGGTCTGATCCGGACGGACGGCGGCGCCGGCGCGCGCGCGCGTGTGTGCTTGAATTGAAACATAGCCCATCTAAGTCTTCTCCCCTTCAAAGACTAGTGGTACCCCTTGGGGCCCAAATCCTTATCACAAACAAACCAGCTTATTAGGTGTACTAGTTTAGCTCAAACTTTCCATGTGGGATGGTGACTTTTCACCTTCCCACCTATTTCCTTTCATTTCTTCAACTAGCTTAATTGTTCATTTAATTTCTCATTCATCCCACAATGGTTTTGAATAATTAAATATACTAGATTCATCTACACGAAACGTAGATTTCATTAAGCTAAAGAAGTTCCACTTTTATAAAGAGGAACTTACTCAAATAAATTATCAAAATCATGGAAAAGTCATAATTTTCCAACAATCCCCCACATGAATGAAAATTCAATGTGTACATTCAAGAGAGTTCAGGCGGAAAGCTTACTGCATCAGGATAGGTAGCTTTTGGCTTTGAACCTTCCTTAGTGAAATACATCGGATTTACTTAGCTGATCAGTGAACGTGGGGTCTTGAACCGTTCAGCTGTTGGTGTAAACCAAGACAACTGTATTCACACAATAACTCCCCTAACAAATTTTAGTTCTCATGGTTGTGTCCGTTTTGGCCCTGGACAACTCTTGGGGTTCATAAGTGTTTTCTTATGAAGCGGCCAAACTTCACACTTACATAGGTGATCTCCTTCCAAGAGCATCCTGCCATACTCTGCCTAATTAGGCTTAGGAATCATTAAAAGTTAAACTTAACCTTACCCTTTCTACAGGTAGCATATTTATCGTACACGAGAATGAGTTGGAGTTAGTTCCAAAATGCTATCATTGAATCCTTATAATTTCGTTGTCCCTTTGAACCAAGATCTTGGGATCTCCAATCAACATGGTTAGAGTGCGGTTCATGATATACATGTTATTTTTGAGGACTTCCACGACACAGATCCACCTCCAATGGTAAAGACATAACCGCTGGTGGATTTAGTGTCGTTAGAGTCTGATATCCAGTTCGCATCACTATATCCTTCTAATATAGCTGGATATCTACCGTAATGTAATCTATAATCTAATGTGTGTTTTAAATACCTAAGTATTCTAATTAACGCCTTCCAATGATCTTTGGTTGGATTACTCGTAAATCTACTCAATTTATTAACTGAGTAAGCGATATCCGGACGAGTGCAGTTCATGATATACATGAGACAGCCTATTATCCTGGCATATTCTACTTGAGAGACAGGTTCACCATGATTTTTGCCTAAGTGTAGACTCAAGTCCACTGGCGTCTTAGCCGGAGGACCGTCATATGCATTGTACTTCTTAAGTACACTCTCAATATAATGAGATTGTGACAACACGATCCCATTTGACGTCTTAGTGATTTTAATCCCTAATATGACATCGGCGACCCTTAAGTCTTTCATGTCAAAATGTTTGGTCAACATTTTCTTGGCATTCATGACTAGGTCATGATTACTTCCCATGATTAACATGTCGTCTACGTATAGACAGACGATCACGTAATCTTTAGGTGTGCCTTTTACGTATACGCATTTATCACACTCATTAATTCTGAAACCATTTGACAACATCGTTCTGTCAATTTTTTCGCGCCACTGCTTTGGAGCTTGTTTAAGCCCATACAATGACTTAATGAGTCTACACACATTTTTCTCCTTTCCTGGAGCAACAAACCCTTCAGGTTGTTCCATGTAAATCTCTTCATCTAATTCACCATTTAGAAACGCCGTCTTGACATCCATTTGATGTATTTCCAGACCTTTCAATGCAGCAATAGCAATGAGCACTCTAATTGATGTGATCCTAGTCACAGGTGAATATGTGTCGAAGAAGTCAAGGCCTTCTATTTGTCTAAACCCTTTAGCTACCAATCTGGCCTTGTACTTGTCAATAGATCCATCTGCTTTATACTTTCTCTTCAGTATCCATTTGCAACCCAAAGGTTTGCTACCCGCTGGGAGATCTACCAACTCCCATGTGCGGTTGTGCAAAATAGACTCTATTTCACTGTTGATAGCTTCTTTCCTTTCCAAAAGGGAGCTTCTGGAGAGGACAAGGCTTCACTTATTGTCCTTGGTTCGTTTTCTAACATATAGGTCAGAAAATCAGGACCATAGCTTTTAGCTGTTTTAGCCTGTTTACTGCGTCTAGGTTCTTCATCTTCCTAATGATTATCCTTTGCAGTTTCATAGGTTCTTTTAAGGGAACCAGATTCTTTCCTTTCTTTACAAGGATATATGTTTTCAAAGAATACTGCATTCCTTGATTCAATGATTATGTTTTCATTAATATCAGGAATTGAAGACTTATGTACTAAGAAGCGTTAGGACTATTGTTGTGCGCATATCCAATGAATATACAGTCAACGGTTTTAGGTTCTATCTTTACTTGTTTAGGTTTAGGTACTTCTACCTTTGCTAAACACCCCCACACTTTTAAGTATTTGTAGGAAGGCTTTCGACCTTTCCATAACTCATAAGGGGTTTCGTTTCTACTTTTGTGAGGTAGCTTGTTTAGTATATGATTTGCTGAGAGGATTGCATCCCCCCACAAATTATGTGGTAAACCAGAACTGATCAACATGGCATTCATCATCTCCTTAAGAGTACGATTTTTGCGTTCAGAAATTCCATTTGATTGTGGTGAATAAGGGGCTGTAGTTTGATGAATGATGCCTGAAGAAGCACAAAATTCGTCAAATGGAGGTTCATATTCTCCACCTCTATCACTTCGGATAGTTTTCAATTGTTTGCCAAGTTGATTTTCAACCTCAAGTTTGTAGATTTTAAAAGCTTGCAAGGCTTCATCTTTACTTCTTAATAAGTATACTATGCAGAATCTTGTGCAGTCATCAATAAAAGTAATGAAGTACTTTTTACCACCTCTAGTTTGCACAAACTTTAAATCACATATATCGGTGTGAATTAAGTCTAGAGGTTCAGTGTTTCTTTCTATAGAAGGAAACGGTAGTTTGGTTAATTTGGCCTCTACACAAATCTCACATTTATTTTGAGATTCGATATTGAATGAAGGCAATAATTCTAAGCTTACTAGTTTTCGTAGAGTACTAAAGTTAACATGTCTTAATCTAACATGCCATAAATTTGAACACTCAACCAAGTAAGCAGAAGTAATAGTTTTATTATTCTTTTCGAGGTCACGTTTTACAGTCATTACATTCATCTTGTACATGTGGTTGACCGCGTAACCTTTACCAACAAATTGCCCATTCTTAGTGAGCACCAATTTACCAGACTCAAACACTAGTCTAACACCACTTGCATCAAGTGCATAACCAGATATTAAATTCTTTCGAATATCTGGAACATGCAGTACATCAATCAAGATTATCTCTCTGCTTGAAGTCATCTTTAGCACCACTCTTCCACTTCCGATGATGTCAGACGTTGCAGAGTTCCCCATGTACAACTTCCGGTTGTTGAATGAGTAGTATGTGGAGAACATGTCTCGGTCGGAACAGACGTGGCGGGTGGCACCGGTGTCGACAAACCACTCCTTTGGATGGTCCACCATGTTAGCCTCGAAGACAACTACAGTAAGCATCATGTCACTCATGTCGACTGGAACGCCTTTGTCCTGAACCACAACAACCTGGTTGGACTGGTTCGGGTTCTAGTTGTCTTTCTTCGGGAGTCGGCAGTCTTTAGCCATGTGGTTCGGCTTTCCACAGTTGTGGCAGTTCCCTTTGAACTTCTTTTTCTTCTTTTGTTGCCCTCCACCATTGCCCTGATTCTTTCTCTTCTTAGAGTTGGGCTTGTGTTCCACCACGTTGGCTCTAGCCTCCATCTGCATCTGCTTTGGCTTGGCCTCAGACATTCGATTATCTTCTTCAATCTGAAGTCTGACTATCAAGTCTTCAAGATTCATCTCCTTGTGCTTGTGCTTGAGATAGTTCTTGAACTCCTTCCAGGACGGCGGCAACTTCTCTATCATAGCAGAAACTTGGAAGGATTCACTGAGTTTCATGTCCTCTGCATCAAGGTCATGTAGGATCAGTTGCAACTCTTGAACCTGACTCATCACCGTCTTCGAGTCAGTCATTTTGAAGTCCATAAACTTGCCAACGATGAACTTCTTCAACCCAACATCTTCTGTTATGTACTTCTTGTCAAGGGACGTCCAAAGTTCCTTTGACGTCTTGATGGTGGAATAGACGTTGTACAGTGAGTTTTCTAATCCATTCAAGATGTAGTTCCTGCACAGAAGGTCACTTTGACTCCAAGCGTCGAAGGCAGCCCTTGGACGAGGATCAATCACGTCTTCTGCCACCGCAGGAGCATCTTCGGTCAGCATCCTTGACAGGTTCAAGGTCGTAAGGTAGAACAACATCTTCTGTTGCCACCTTTTGAAATCAGTGCCGAAAAAGCAAAAGCAACATATTCAGTGAAATACAATATTTTGTTGCACTTCAAAGAAAATAAATACTTGCATGCAGTACAACACCGGTAAGGAACATGAACAAAGTAATAACTAATACTGCAATCTGGTTCGTGTATACCCCTACATTAATCTTCTTGTTTTCATTTCATGGATCTGTGGTTTTCAACATTTTCTCTATGTTTTGATTTTTGAAGCTTCTGCATGTATGAACCGTACCCTGCAAAACGTACCCTGCAAATGTGATATAATTAGAAACATTTTAAGAAAACTAAAGATAAAATTAGAAGAAATACGGTCATGCATCATAAAAGAGAACAATCAAACACAATGGAAAATATATAAAATCAAATAGTTTGGGAGATCTCGAAATTGCACCTTGTAATTAGGAGGATTTTGAGGAGAAAGAAGGAAATGAAAAAAAATGAATTAACCGTTCCTATAGATTTTCTTGGAAAATGTAGCTATTTAAGGGTGGTTATAATTCAAATTCACATTGTCAAACGTGATTTTCAAACCAGATGAGTATGAGAAAGTGGATAAGTGGTTATCTACCAAATTTCAAATTTTAACTGCAAGGTTGAGAAAGTGGGGGAATTGAGAAGTATATGACTGCAAAATTTTATTTCTTTACAAAGAAAAATCAAAATTTATAGGGATAATTAACAAAAAGTAATTAAATAACTACCGTTTCCTAAAATATAGGAAGAAAATTGGGGGAATCTTTTTTTTTTTGCGAAGAAAGAGAAAGTGGGTGATTGTGTTTATTTCTTGATAATAATTGTGAAATTTCATTGTATTAAATCATGTGAATTGGATCGGATAAAGAGAAATATGTGGCGGTTATCCTATTACTCAAATTTTAAGTTTTTTTTTTTTTTGTTAACGTAGGGGAAGTTGAGAGATTTGGGAAGTGGGAGGTTTTGGTCCATTGGTCTGCTAACTTCCATTTTGTGAGACAAATACCTCTTCCTTTATAGTAGTAATAGATTATTAAAACTCAAATTTAAAATTTCAAGTAGATGGGTCAATTTAGGGGGAAAAAAACTAAGTAGGCCCCTAAATCTCTCTCTCTCTCTCTCTCTCACACACACACATACACACACACACACACACACACACATATATATATATATATATATATATATATATATTAATATACAAATATATGCCAATTAGATTATTTTGTTTGCTTATTTAGTGATTAGTAATTTAGTAGTGATAATATAATAGCATGATATAATTATTTAGAGATTTTGTAATTCAGAAATTGAGTATTTTGTTATGACCATTCTTATACAACTGAAGTTTGAAACTTTGAATTATATACTTTATTGAACGTTGGCTAAAGTCAACAAACCGGTCCAACCAGTGGTTCAACTGGTTCGACCTGTTGACCCACTACCCGGTAGCCTCATCGGATCTATCACCGGGCCAGGTTTCAAAACCCTGGAATAAACGCTGATCTCATTTGTTAAAGGCTTGCCAAACCTCCTCTACCGTTGACACAACGAGTTTTTTTTTTGAGAACTTTATACGAAACGATGGTGAGATCACCAATATTTTATCCTACCAGGCACAAAAAATGCACTAGAAAAAGCACTAATTGCACGAAATACGGCATTACGATACTTATATATTCTCTTAAGGCAAATAGTATCTTACTAATTCTTATTATTATATTATCTATCAAATCTATCAAAATTAATTAGAAAATGCCAGACGAAAAACACATAAGAACTAACCTAAAACCAAACGGTCGACGGTCGACGAGCACATTATGTCTCATTGCGACCAATTTTTTACCTTTTTTCTAGCAGATGACACGCGCACCCTTTTTTTGCTCGCGAGCTTGCAAGTTGCAATAGATAACTTTTTGTAAATGCATTATTACCAAGTACAAAATAAGCTTCTACTTAGTACTTACTAACACTTTAAGTGTTAAAACTTTAAATATTATCTCAATCATTTCTCGACAATCCATTATCAACGCTTCACAATTATTCTTAACTTAATATGTACATTAAATTTAACTCATTTATCAAACCATTTTAGCCATGTAATATATCGATTTGAAACTCTCAAAGAGCACAACTTTTCATATTAACTTTATCAAAAGATAAAGTAGAACTCACTCAAAAATCCAATTAAAATTATTTGTTAAAAAATAATTTAACAGAACAAATTATACGTGGTGTACTCAATCATGTAAAATAACATTATCTTCTTTGATCATAGATACTCACTACCTCTTAAATTTACCGCTCATTTAAATAATTCTTAGACTAACTTTGGTTAGGGGTGAGCATATGAATCGAGTACCCACTCCCGTACTCACTCCTTTTGGATATTTCTCGTTCGAAATGGGTAAAGTGAGAACGGATACCCGCAATGCCGATGCTCACTTAAAAGTGAATATATTCTTTTCTGATTTAGGTAGATATCTTTCGTTAGGATCTTTCCTTATCGACTAGTCCAGCTCTCTTGTATATAATAGCATGTATCATTATACTGTTGTATATTTCTCAAGAGTGAAATAATATTCTTCACAATATTTCCATATGGTATCATCATAGTCAGAATATCTAACGATATCCTAACCCTAATTTTCCTTCCGCAGCACCACTATGTCAAAAATAAATTCTTTCGATCCTTCATCCACTTTCACACCACCACATTCCACTCCCTACGCCACCCACCACTCCCATTCCCGTCATGACCAGCCACCACTTCACTCTCAAACTCACGCCCACGAACTACCTCTCATGGCATCTTCAGATTATCGCTAAACTTACCGACCTAAACCTTCTTGGCTACCTTCAGGACACCGTCCATTGCCTCGATTTGTCTTGTTAACCCTTAGAAAAAATCAAGTATATGAACAAAAATAAACTCTTCGATACCAAATAAATGGTGCACCTATCCCCACGACAAATATCTCACAAAGTACAAATACCGTGCGAGATGTTGGGGACTTTAAATAGTTTCCAAAAACATCCCCCAGGTATACGATACTCTTGCACCTATCGTGTCATATGGAGCAATATACCTTTTTCCTCTTAAGGAGCCCTCAGAGCAATATACCTCCCTCCTCTCAAGAAGCATACGGAGCAACATACCTCTCTCCTCTCAAGGAGCCTCGGAGCAATATACCTCCTTTCTCTCAAGAAGCATACGGAGCGATATATCTCTCTCCTCTCAAGGAGCCATCGGAGCAATATACCTCCCTCCTCTCAAGAAGCATACGTAGCAATATACCTCTCTCCTCTCAAGGAGCCCTCGGAGCAATATATCTCCCTACTTACAAAGAAACTCTGGGAGCACACGTACCATTTCTATCCTAAATAGACAGATAAGAATCTCATTAAAATCCCACGCCAGCTCCTTCGAAACACATGTCCCCCATCCGAAGCATCTAGAAAGCCACGACAGCTAGTTGTCTCTATCAGAAAGAAGATAAAATTTCCGTAAATACGACACCTGTAACATCCCACTTGTACTATATAAAAATTACCCCCTATAAAAAGGGAGAAAAGGCAAAGAAGAAGGGATATCTTTTTCCCAAGAATAAAAAAGGCATAGTAGCAATACTTCTCTTCAAACTCAGGCAAGAGCGGTCACTCTCAGAAATTCCTTCAAAAATATAATACTGTTAAAAAATTGGCGCCGTCTGTGGGAACCGCCTTAGAACTTTGCCTTTGAGAACGTTTGAAGAGATCATGTTGCGAAAAAGAAAGAAGTTACCATGAATATTTCCCCTAACTCTAGACATTCCGGGAGCCAACGCAACTCTGCGGAATCCATACCAAGAGAATACTCGGAAGCGCATTCATCACCAACTACGGAAAGAGGGGATTCCATAAACATCCACCGTTCCGTGTTTGAACGCCTTGTGGAAGGAGCAACTCGGAGAGATAGGCCAGAAACGGCTTACCCCCAAGATGAATTTCCTCCCCAAAACCACATGGAACATCTCTACTTGGAAGAATATGAGTCCCGCCCAAGATCCTGTTTCCAATCAGCTCCTCCCCGTCAGAATACCTTCCCTTTGGCCAGAGAAAGACGAACCCCCTTCGAAGAAGCTGGGGACAGAGCGCCCCGAGGCAGGGATAGAATGGACTTCCCCTACCATCGAGAACACCAATTATCTACCATTTCCCCCACTGGTGATCATTCTTTGTGGACCATGGTCACCAACCTAAGGAGGGAAATGAGGAATCTACAAAGAAATCTCGCCCCGGGTGAGGAAGTTGTCTATCACGGATCTTCCTTCGTCCCGGAAATATACCGCGCTCTGGTTCCACCGGGGATGCGCCCCAGTAACCTTCCCCTATACATGGGAGAAAAGGATGGAAGAGATCCCCAAGATCACATCCACCAGTATATCGCTACCATGGACCTAGCCTCCGCACCAGATTTTGTCCTATGTCGAGTATTTTGCACCACCCTTTCGGGCAGAGCTCAAGCTTGGTTCTCCCAACTGATGCCTGACACGATCTCTTGTTTTGATCAACTAGCATGCCTGTTTGTACGCCAATTTGCTTGTAATCGAAGATACCCTAAATCGGCTATCACTTGTTCACGATAAAACAAGGAAAAGATGAGCCTCTTAGAGAATATATGAAATGCTTCTCGGATGAGGCCTTGGACGTACCAAATACTAACCTGTCCATTATAGTGGACATCTTAACTCAAGGACTGCGAGCCGATGATTTCTTTCGATACCTCATGGGTAATCAAGTTAAAGATATGAATGAGCTCATGTACAAAGCAGAAACTTATATCATCGTGGAGGAGGCAGAAAACTCCAAAATCCGAGCAGAGCGCCATGATCTAGAGCACGAAAAAGGGATCCCAGACAAAGCTAAGGAAGGAAAGGTACCTCCAAAGAGGAGAGAATATGGGGGGTCAGTAAAGCGACATCTCCAGCATGCACCCTTACCCCCCTTAACTATCACCCCCGCTGAAGTGCTCAATGTCATGAGAGGAAGTACTGACCTCCAATGGCCCCGCCCCGTTAGAAGACCCCATGAAAAGAAAGATTCCGGCATATTTTGTAAATATCATAAAGCTTGGGGACATGATACTGACGCCTGCACCACCCTGAAAACTGAAATACACCGACTCCTCAGAGCCGGATATTTGGGAAATTATCTACAAGAAAATAATCAAGAAATCCCCAGATCCAATGTTTGGAAGAGAATTCGATCTGAAGGAACCACGAAAGATAGAGGGTCCGATACCCAGAACCGAGAAGACACCCCTCGCCAAAGGTTGCCACCCCCTCCAGAATCCTACGAGGATAATCCTCCCTCGGGCCGAACAATTAATATGATAGAGGGAGGAGACAGTTCGGTATCCCCGCCGGGAAAAAAGAAGAAATATTTAAAGGAGGCGAGACGGATAGAACAAGGATCGCCCGTGTGCTCCGTACAAGGATCCCAATTACCTACTATCGCCTTTGGACCGGAAGACTTAAAAGGAATCGTATATCCTCTCGAGGACCCTCTGGTCATAGAAGCCACGATATTCGGCATTGAGTTCCAGCGTATCTTAATTGATACATGCAGTTCCATTGATGTTCTCTTCTTCTCGACCTACTTAGCTATGGGATTAAGGAAAGACCGCCTGGAAGCGGCTGAAGTCCCCCTCGTCGGCTTCTCCAGGGATGCGTGTCGTACCCTAGGGGACCATCATCCTACCCATGTCTTGGGGAGAGGACGCCACGAGGCGCGCTAAACCAACCACATTTTGGGTAGTAGAGTCCTCCTCTAGAACGTATAACGCGATATGCGGGCGACCTTCAATACGAACTTTTAAAGCCATCCCCTCTATCCTACACCTGAAGGTCAAATTCCCCGTCCCATCAGGCATCGAGGAAGTATGGGGTAGCCAAATCAAAGCCCGAGAATGCCGCATGAACGCTATCCCATCTGAAAGCGAAGAAGGGATCTCCCTGCCAGCCAAAAAACAAAGAATAGAGGAAGAGTTGAAAGTACAACCCGTACAAGAGCTGAAGGTGATTGAAATAGTAGAAGGAGCCCCCACTAAGACTGTTAAGATAGGTACGGGCATGAATCCGGGAGTGGAAGAGGGGGTGACCCTTATACTTAAGGAGTTCAACCATCTCTTTGCATGGGAAGGTGGGCCTCCGGGAAGGATAAGTAATCAAGTGTGTCAACACTTCCTCATTGTCAAAACCGGAGCCAAACCCATACAACAAACGAAAATAAATATGGGACCGGACAGAAATAAAATTATACGGTTCGAAATCCAGCGCATGCTCAACTTACATCAAATTCGGGAAGTGCATTACCTCGAGTGGTTAGCTAACGTGGTCCGTGTACCCAAGAAAGGGGGAAGGTGGCGTATGTGTGTTGACTTTACCAACTTGAACGAGGCTTGCCCAAAGGATTGCTATCCCCTACCCATCATAGATCAACTGGTAGACTCTACAGCTGGATGCGCACTGCTATCCACGATGGACGGGGATCAGGGATACAACCAGATACCTATGGGTGCCATCAACCAAGACAAAACTAGCTTCATTACTGAGGCGGGCACCTTTTGTTACCTGGTAATGCCATTTGGACTAAAAAATGTCGGCGCTACCTATCAGCGCCTTGTGAACTTAATGTTCGCTGGCCTAATTGGGAAGTCCATGGAGGTGTATGTAGATGATATGATTGTCAAAAGCCCTCGAGTTGAAGATCACCCGGAGGACCTCCGTAAGGCGTTAGCCATTATGGACCAATTCGGAATGAAAATCAACCCTCAGAAGTGTTCTTTCGGAATAAAAGGGGGTAAATTCTTAGGATTCATGGTTACGGAGAAGGGAATAGAAATGAATCCAGAAAAGGCCCAGGCTCTCCTAGATATGCCTACTCCAAAAACAATCAAAGATGTCCAAAAGCTCACAGGGAGAATGGCGTCTCTGAGCAGATTCATCTCTAAATCAGCTGACAAAGGGCTACCTTTCTTCAAAATCCTAAGAAACATTAAAGACTTCAAGTGGACTAAACGATGCGAGGGTGCTCTAAGGGAATTAAAAGACTACCTAACTCACCCTCCATTGTTAATGAAACCCACCCCTCAAGAAGATTTTTTTGTATACTTAGCCATCGAGGAAGAGGTCGTAAGTGCGGTGCTAGTCAAGGAACATAATAGGGAACATCACCCGATATACTATGTTAGTAAAACATTGCAAGGGGCAAAAAGGGCGATACACTCAAACCGAGAAGACAGTACTGGCTCCCGTCACTACCGCGCGGAAGTTACATCCTTACTTCCTTTGTCACCCCGTGACAGTGTTAACTAAGTATCCCTAACAAACCATCCTCAACAAGCCCAAAACCTCTGGCCGACTCATCAATGGGCCATCGAACTCACCGAGTACGACATCACCTACGCCCCCTCTCTTGCCATTAAAGCTCAGGTCTTGGCGGATTTCTTGGTAAAAATATCAGGTATGGAGGTTACTCAAAATCCCGAGTGTGACACATATTTGTGGATGGATCCGCACGGCTACTCATGGGGGAGCAGGAATCGTCCTATCCAACACGGAAGTAGAGGACGAAACCTTATACTTCGCTGTTAGACTTGACTACCCCCTATCCAAAAATGAAGCCGAATATGAAGCCCTATTGATAGGACTAAGACTAGCCCTAGATGGAGGGATTAGAAGAGTAGTAATGCATAGCGACTCCCAACTCATCGTGCAACAAACAAAAGGTGCCTACGAGGCCCGAGAAGAGAGAATGCGAGAGTATGTACAAGCCGTATAACACAAAAGTGCGTGGTTTGAAAGCTACGAGATAGTACAAATCCCTCGCTTCGATAACCAGGAAGCGGATGCTTTATCGAAAATAGCTTCCCAAACTGCTACCATCCATACCCGTCGTATTACGCTTCTCCAAACAACAACTTCGGAAAAGACAGAAGCAGGGGAGGTGAATGCGACACAACAACCCGCATGTGGTGAATGGATGGAGCCTATCCTAGCTTACCTCAAGCATCCTGAGGAGTATGCGGCTCACGCTAATAAAATGGAACAACAGTTAATGGCACGAAGAACTGCCAATACTATCTCCACGAAAGGGTATTGTTCTGACGGTCTTACTCCCACCCCAATACCAGATGCCTAGGCCAGGCGGAAGCTGAGCAAGTTATTCGGGAAACACATGAAGGGACCTGTGGTAGCCACACGGGAGGAGAAAGTATGACGGGACGTATACTCCGCCAAGGCTACTACTGGCCCACAATGGAAAAAGATTGCCAAGAACATGCCAAACGCTGTAAGCCGTGTCAAACCTTCGCTCGCCAGGTACGTCAACCCGCAATACCATGGGTGCACAGACCACCTCCATGCCCCATCGTCAAGTGGAGGATTGACATCGTCGGGCCATTAATCCCCACTGCAGGCCAAAAGAATTTTTTGTTAGTAGATGTAGACTACTTCACCAAATGGGTGGAGGCGGAACCCCTAGCCAAGATTACCGCGGGGGCGGTTATTAACTTTATATGGAGATACATTATATGCTGTTTCGGCATCCCCCGACACTTGGTTAGCGATAATGGGCTCCAATTCACGAGCCAAGAGTTAGAAAAATGGTGCATCCATTGGGAGATAAAGCACCGTTTTACCTCCGTGTGATATCCCCAAGCCAACGGCCAGGTAGAAAGAACCAACCAAACTCTGCTAAAAAATCTAAAAGCAAGATTGGGTTGGCACAAGGCCCGATGGGTAGAGAAGATCCCCGTAATTCTATGGGCCTATCAGACTATGGGTAGAGAAGATCCCCGTAATTCTATGGGCCACGGGAGAAACCCCATATAGCCTAACTTATGGAAGTGAAGCGATTATACCCCCAGAAGTAGTGGTGGAGAGCTGGCGAGTCCGAGAGTATGAGGAAGTAAGCAACAACTCCAATCTAGCCTTAGCTCTAGATCTTCTGGAAGAAAGAAGGACCCGTGCCGCTGTTCGTATGGAACAGTATAAGGCACGCATGGCACGACACTATAATGCCCGAGTCCGATCCCGACCCTTTCAAGTCAGAGATCTCGTACTAAATGGGAAGGGCCTTTTAAAATAGCTAAAATCGTTGGAGGCGCCACATACCTCCTAGAAAACCACGAAGGGGAAGTCCTCCATAACTCTTGGAGCGCGTATAACTTGATAAAGTACTACGCTTGATATCACGCTTGACTGGTGTGAAACCAGCCTCCCCTTGTATATAAATAAAGATGTAAGTGAATAAAACAATTGTTAACCGTAAAAAATAATTACGGGATTAAAGAAAATATTAGTCCTAAATATAGGAATTAATATACGGACAATACTATTGTCACGAGTACTTCCGATGAGATGTAACCACCTCCCACGAGGAGGCCCTCGGAGAGTTACAAATCTGCATGGTCACTGACCTAAAAGCAATATAAAGGAATACCCGAGGAGACACAAAACGTCCCATGGAAAGTCAACGATGAATAAAGAAAAGATATTCACGTGGCATCGTAAGCACGACAAAACCCGATGAATCCACGCGACTCGGATATCCATCAAATGCACCACGAGGGACCACAAAGGACCCCGAGTCCCATAAACTCACGAGAACGCTTCTTTGCTGAAAACTCCTCAACATAAACTGCCCTCAGAACATCACTCCCAAAATCAAATCTCCGAGCAAAGATAGATCTAAGCACAAAAGCCATTAAAAAACCACAACGAGGACTGAGAGAAGAAAAAACCACGTCACGAAGGACAAGTCAAGCCCTCGGAGATCAAATCTAGCCCTCGAAGATCAAACCAAAGCCCTAGGAAATCAAGCCAAGCTCTCGGAGATCGTACCAAAACCACTCGGAGACCAAGTCAATGGCAAAAACACCCCCCAGAAAATAGTGTCCCAAAAAAGGCCCCCGGAGATCCCGGAGCTATCGAACGAGGAAAAGATCAGCCTAGTCAGCGTCTAGTAGACCCAAAAATATATCTTATCTTATCTTTTTTCACTTTTACACATATTGCAACACCTGTACTTACTAAAACACATGCACGACGACACATGTCCCTAGCAAACTATATATAAAGGGAGGTAGTCAGTTAAAGAAAGATAGCTGGAAAACAAACACATACACAGACAATCATACACCAACAAAATCCAGGAGTGAAGTTCAGTGAATAAAAGAAGGAATATTCTCGTATCTTTATTATCCTTATCAACACTTTTTGAACCCCGGGTAAAGCGTTCCAACCCCTAAATTATCCCGTTAATTAGGTTATAATATCCAACATGTTAACAACAATGTTTACAATAGATGGCTCTCGTTTTATTATTTAAACAAGGACTGCTTTGCCATTACAAGAAGAACAGTCCCCTAGGGACTATCGATAAACCTATCTTATGAGACCTTCCGTTACAAAAAAAACAAAAAGAAAAAAAACAACAAGCACAGCAAAGCAAGCTAAACATGCCTATCACCCACATGCCTATATAACAATATATACATTATCAAGAACCTCCCAGAACACACCGCAACACTTAAGGGTCCTAACGTGGTCGCTTCCCTTCTCTAATCAATCGACGACGTTGTTCCTCCAAAAGATCCATAGGTTCTGCTAGATCCACAGAAGGAACGGCCAATTCCTCTGACATCGGAATCGATTCTGAAACCATCCCCAGGGAAGTAGGAGGAGGTTCAGGCATTATGTTCAAACGCGGGATTACCAAAGAGACAAGGAATCCCGGCAGTGACCGTACAGCCTCCTCACATAACTTGTGCCCATTACGCACCATGTCCCAGAATTTCTCTCGAAGCACATCCCGAGGGGCAAGAGCGTTGGATATATCCATTAGCACCTGGGTTCGTGCCAGCATCAGGGATACCTTACTTCCATTAGCTTCCGGGTAGCTGCATCCTTCTCTTCCAAGACTAAGGACAGACGCTCCTTTAAGCTATGCAGCCGCTCTCGAAGATCCTCCACCCTCTCTTCGAAACACACCACCCTGGCTCGCTCCAAAGACATGCGCCTCTCCATATCCCAAGACTTCTCTATCAAATCTTTCACCACCCCACGATGGCTTTCCTGCACCGCTTCTCTATCTCCTCGGAGTTGTTCTACTTTTTGCTTGGTAAGCAAAAGTTCTCTTTCAAGGTCATTCCGATGGAGATAGATTAACTCCACCTCAGAAGTAATTTGGTCCCTCCGGGAGCCCACAGCGTTGATCACCATAAAAAGCTGAAATATTCCATCAGAAGAAAATCTAAGTAATCATCGAAGCAAAAGTTATACCCGAAAGTAAAAAGAGAGAGGTTACCTCACAAAGCTCCTTACTAGCCAAATCTTGTAGAGAAGACAGTGGGAGAGTGTTCAACTGAGTGTCGTCCAAGTTATTCAACAATCCGCTCAAGAAGGTTCGGCAAAAAAGAACATCAGGATTAATCTCGGGAAACCGTTCGGCAACTCGCGAACCTCCCCTTGTTCC
This sequence comes from Linaria vulgaris, assembly GCA_948329865.1. Lineage (NCBI taxonomy): Eukaryota > Viridiplantae > Streptophyta > Magnoliopsida > Lamiales > Plantaginaceae > Linaria > Linaria vulgaris. The sequence continues at coordinate 81,872,684 of OX415252.1, forward strand.
ACCGCTGCTATAGGAGGTGGTGTATCGAGAGAAGAGGGCATGACCTCCTCTATTGCGTTAACGGAGTCCCTACGAAAACTAGGAGCGTAACCCCCTTGATCATTGCCCTCCCCGATAGTCCGAGAACCCAACCTCAAAGAAAGCAACGGGCTTAAAACGACTCCCGACTCCCCAACTCTAGGGAACCTTCGGGATGAATCCCCTACTAGTCGTAAGGGGAAACGGCCCGAGTCCCCCCTAAAGGGGATAGTTCCCGGTCGGGCACAAAAACCCTTCTCCTACCATACCACTAGATACATCCTCGGAGCCGCTACTCTCGAAAGCTCTTCCAGACCTCCCTATGGCAAAAAAGTCCATCTCGGACCCTATAAAAAGAATCAAACCATATTAGAATAGAACCCCCCCCCCCCCCCAGTATCACATATTTTCAAAAGGAAATACACAAGGAAGAACGTTACGGAAAAAGAAATTGGTATGAAGAGGACGAGGAGAAAGCTCTCGTGCCGCCGATCCCTCTTGCAAACCAGCAAGAGAAAGAGCATCGGACAGCTCCAGCAGGCCACATATATCATAACTACTATTGAATAGTGAAGACTCTCGCAAAATTTCTGATTCACGAGTATTCACTTCCACAGAAGGAACCACATATCCTAATCCCCAACGAGCAGGCACTCCCCAGGCGCAAGCTGCCATCCCCTGAGGCTTCAGATAAAAGAAACGACTCTTCCAATCGTCCCGGGGGTGACCCGTCTCATGATAGTCGTAAAGGCGCGACACTGATCACTGTACACCAAGCTAAAAAAGGTAAATCTCCAGAACAAGGACGCAATAGAAAGACACTTCCCACCCTATAAGGAGTTAGAGGCAAATCCAAGAGTCTACAACAAAGAACATAACCCACCAGATAACGGTAGGAATTAGGTGTAAGTTGGCTGGGACAATTTTGCCAATAACAAAAAAGCGCCCGTAAAAACGGATGGAAGAACAGGCGCAACCCGCAGCGTATTTGATCCGAATATACCGTCATGTACCCAGTGGGAGGGTTGTAGGCCCGTTGATCAGCCCTATGTAGCACTACGTCATATCCACCTAAATCGAAATTATACTCCACAAACAACGCTGCCACTGAATCTGTGGATTCCGTGCTTTCTACCGATCCAATACGATCCCCCTATCAACATTCGAGGATTCACTGTGATCGTATGAAAAACCGATAGTCGATCTATCAGGAGGTAAGCATCCCTGCTCATGAACACATCCCTTATGTTATGCGACAGCAACATATCTGTCCGAAGTTGCACCGAGGGAGGAACTGTTGAACCTCTCGGGGTGGAAGGGGACCAGCCCTCCCCACAACGAGGACCATGCATAGAAGTCTCACTTGAAATTCGTCACACCATACGCACAGAAGGGGATCTACGCGAAGGAGTAAGACTCCCTTGAGAACATGTAGAACGAGGAAGTGTCATGGCGGGATTATCTAAATTTGCTAAACTTTTCTTAGAAAATTCTCTCCAAAGAACAAGGCACTCTAAGACAAAGACAAATACCGCCTTTTTAAGATAAAAATGACAAGTGTTCTTTCGAAATGAGAAATCTCGAGGAGCCTGATGAAAGTGACGGTTCAGGAGAAAGCAATATATAGTGAGCACCACCCGGGACCCACTCCCAAAGGCCGGACCACCCGGAATCCGCGGTTCTTACAACCAATAAAAAAGAGGCACGATACTCCACGTGTCATTATCCCCAGAAGTCAACTGGAGACCGACTCCCACCTACCCCATGCAGAGAGGAAAAGAGAGCACGCAACTACTATCATTTAAAGCTTCAAGATAAAGTCAAAAAAAAACATTCTAAGTCCTTAGTGACATTAAGAGAGGAACTCAGATTCCCAAGCTTGGCATAGCACAACTACCCTATTTATATCAAGTCAATCTTGACAAAACATAATAAAGACAAAATATAATAAAAACAAACATAGTAAAAACAAACATCCATAAGAGACAAAACAAAAGAACAAATTCATTCATAAATAGAGTCCATACATAGCAAAACATTCTTCTTAAAAAAGAACAATTTTTACAAAATCTTAAAAGGAAAAGAAACAAAGTGACTAAAAGCTTAAGAGGAAGTAGTCCCTTCTGCATTCACGAGAGCTGAAGGAGGAGAGGTGGGAGCAGTCTCTTCCGTGACCCCGGGAATTAAAGAAGGGGAAGCGGAAGTAGTTCCCTCTACGGGCCCGAAAGCTGAGGAGGGGGGAAGGGGAGTCGTCTCCTCGGCAAAACGAGATGCCGATGCCATAGCACCTGAGGAAGGCACGCGAGTGGGAGCGGGAGGCAGAGGAAATATACCTTCATACTTCAAAAAAAGGGCATAGGCCTCATCCAAAGTAGGCCGCTTCATGTTCTGGATGCTCACAACCCGAGGATCGGCTTGCGAACCAAGACACTGCTTCACCTGCCCAAAGCACTCGGAGAAACCCCACATTAGGTGCCCCATTAGATGCCCACGATACTTCCAGGCATATACGACACCACAATACTTAATAGCTCATCTCGTGCATACTTGGAGGCTGCGTCCAGCTTTCGTTGCACCTCCTCTGGGGGGATACCTGCGGACGTAGGGGCCTTAGCCAGCTCCTATGTCACTGCGTCCACCCGGGCAAGGGCCTGGGACAAATCCCGCTCTAACTCCCCTTGCCGAATTGCACTCGCCGCCCTCTACTTCTCCAAAACTTTTACTTCCTCCTTTAACGCTAACTCCGAGCCCTCCAACTCGGATAACTGGCTAAGAAGGCGCTTGTTCGCATCCTCTACCTCGAGCAACCGATCACTGGCCTTCTCCCACACCACCTGCTGCGCCCTCCTACGCTCCCGCAACTGTCGATTCTCCTCCTCTAACCTTCTCGTCCCCGCATCAACTATGCTGCCATTCTTCTGAAGCTTCTCAACCTCAAGTAAAAGAAGAGGAAGCACTTTAGGCGCCTAAAATTCAAAGGAAAATATGAAAACATAGGCAAAAGACTTGGACAAAAAAAAGGAGTTTACGACTTACCAACACTGTAATCATATTGGTGCAAGCATGAAGAAACTTCCACCCATACATGGGAAGAGTGTTGGAGAAGGCCAACAATTGGGAAAAGGGTGGCCAGAGCAGCCTCCGCATCCTCATTTCCAGGAACGGACCCCCGCCCAGGGAGGACTGAGGTAGAGGGACCCCTCGACGACAGACTTCTTGAAAGTGGGACTTCCGTCACCACAGGGCTATCAGAAGGATAAGCAGTCCATACCCCGTGGGCAGGATGTCCGACTGAGGCTGAAAAAGTGTCCATTAACTCATCCATCCAGGAGGAAATCCCCTCGGAAGTGAGTTCTGGGAGAGGAACCTCCCCTCCGATACCAAAGAGATTGCCTGCTGCAAAGAGAGAGAGAGAGAGAGAGAGAGAGAGAGAGAGAGAGAGAGAGAGAGAGAGAGAGAGAGAGAGAGAGAGAGAGAAAGGGAGGTAAGTATAAGCTAAAAGGAAACGGAAAATAGTATATTAACTTAGGAAAAACAAAAAATTACCTAAGTCAAAAGTAGATCTCAAGTCCGAGCCTTCCACCCCCGACATAGGAGCCTTCCCCTTATCTGTACAAAAGAAATTTCTTGTAAAAAAAGAAAGATAACTTCTTTTTACAAATTAAATAAAACAAGAAGAACACTTATCAAGGGCTCGAAGGGGGCTAGTGGGAGGTGTCTCCAACATCCGGTACGCCGAATCCCCCGAGGCCGTAGACTTACCGGAGGAGGATATTTCTATCGCCTCCATGGGAGCAGTAGGAGTTGGGGTCGGCATCACGGGAGTAGTAGTTGTTGTAGTAAGGACAACCGAAGGAAAGGGAGACGTAGGAATTCCGGGCAGACCCACATCACCTCCGATACCCTCCAAAGTGAATGAAACACCCACTTCCCTTAAGTCCACGTCCTGACCTCCCTCCTCCGGATTGTCCGACGTCCCACTCGAAGACCGGGGCGCAACTGTAACCCCCTCGGCGTCAAAAACCCCCATAAGTGCCTCCCCCGAATCCACCACACTCTCCCTAGAAAACTTGGCCCCCTTGGGGAGATTAGCACCTTCCTTCATGAAGGGCTTCAGCGTATCAACTACAAACACAAAGAAAATAACAAAAGTTAGTTTTTACAAAAGCAAAAGAAACAAGACAGAGTTCTATGAGAGCCAAAAAGGACTTACCAAAAATAGTAGCATAACCAGAAGAAATGGCCAACGGCCTATCCACTTGATCCAAAGGTGAAATGCTCCATAAACCCGCCGTCCGATAGAGTCCAGCAAATTTACCTGACTCCATCAGGGTCTTCGCTTGGAATACCGGAGAAAACACCAAAGTGTCGTCCATAACCCTCTCGGGGAGTCTCGACTTCCCCCAAGTATAAGGTACATCCCACTTTCCTCCCATGGTAGGGCAGATAAAGAAGAACTTGTTCTTCCATGTGCTGTGGGAGCTAATACCACCCTCGAAGATTCGGTCCGATGGGCTACGATGGTTGAAGCAATAAAAGGGGGCACCTCCCGGCGAGGGCTTCAGCTCAAAGATGGCGAAAAACCTATCCCTCGTGCACTCAATCCCTCGGACAAGGCACCAAAATACGAACAGGGCCAAAGCCGTGAACGAATTGGGAGTAAGCAGACTCGGGTAGATGCCACAATACGTGAAGATTTTGCAGTAAAAAGGGGGGAAAAGGAGCGCAACCCCGCCTTCACCTGAGAATAATACACGGTGATGTGCTTATCGGGAGGCGCGTGACCCCTCTCATCATCCGTAGGAATCCGCACCGTCACGTTCCGCCCTGACACCCCGAACTCTCCACATAAAGCACTAACCTCATCCATGGTGGCGGTGCTAACAGTCGTCTCCACCTTCTAGAAGGTCCGAGTAGGACCACTCTTGTCCGCGCCACCCTTACCAGCGGTAGCGCGTGATTTCTTGCCTTTTCTACCACTGCCACTAGCACCGGCCTCCACCGCCGCCGCGCCGCGCTTACGGGTAACGACGGTAGCAACTCCCATCACTGCGGGAAGATCAACAGCAGGAGAAAAGAAAGCAGCACCAGTGTCGGAAGCGGCCGACACCAAGTTCGCGGTAGATTGAGACGCATGTAAAATCGGAGTTGTGGATTCTATAAAGAAAGAGAAAAAATTTGCAGAAGAGAAGAAGAGCGGGAGTAATTTTCTGATAAGGTGAGAAATGAGAGAGGAAGAGAAGGGTATTTATAACCCTAGGGAATAATGGGTATTAGTTACCCACTAAACCCCTCATTAACTCCCCAATATTCTACATTAAAGCCTACACCTAGCCATTAATGGCACGACTCACGAAATATTCGGACCGCTGCCCCATGATAAAAGGACGTGACTGTCAGTTACGCCCCGTTCCAAGAAAACGTGGCCTTAAATGAAGCCACATTATAAAAAATATATATATATATAATATATACAAATATTCAGTAAAAATATATAATTAGATCACCCAAATTCCTCTCGCCTCTCTTAAAGAGAGCCATCGGAATTGGGGGGGGGGGGGGGGGGGGGGGGGAGGGGCTAATGTTAACCCTTAGAAAAAAAATCAAGGATATGAACAAAAATAAACTCTCTGATACCAAATAAATGGTGCACCTATCCCCATGACAGATATCTCACAAAGTACAAATACCGCGCGAGATGTCGGGAACTTTAAATAATTTTCCGAAACACCCCCAGGTATACGATACTCTTGCACCTATCGTGTCATACAGAGCAATATACCTCTCTCCTCTCAAGGAGCCCTCGGAGCGATATACCTCCCTCCTCTCAAGAAGCATACGGAGCAATATACCTCTCTCCTCTCAAAGAGCCCTCGGAGCAATATACCTCCCTCCTCTCAAGAAGTATACAAAGCGATATACCTCTCTCCTCTCAAGAAGCCCTCAGAGCAATATACCCCCTCCTCTCAAGAAGCATACAAAGCAATATACCTCTCTCCTCTCAAGGAGCCCTCAGAGCAATATATCTCCCTACTTACAAAGAAGCTCTCAGAGCACACATACCATTCTTATCCTAAATAGACAGATAAGAATCTCATTAAAAAGCCACGCCAGCTCCTTCGAAACACTTGTCCCCCATCCGAAGCATCTAGAAAGCCACGACAACTAGTTGTCTCTATCAGAAAGAAGATAAAATTCCCGTAAATACAACACCTGTAACATCCCACTTGTACTATATAAAAATTACCCCCTATAAAAAGGGAGAAAAGGCAAAGAAGAAGGGATATCTTTTTCCCAAGAATAAAAAAGGCATAGTAGCAATACTTCTCTTCAAACTCAGGCAAGAGCGGTCACTCCCATAAATTCCTTCAAAAATATAATACTGTTAACATGTCTAATGAAGCCTATACCTAGTTTCAACAATATCAACTCCTTCTAGCGGAGCTCGTTGGATCCATCTCTAGTGAACTATCACCAATCACCTGCTTCCCCACCACCTCATCCGAAGCATGGGTCAATATCATGCATACGTTCGCCCATCTGGATTGCATGCGCGTCATAGCTCTCAAAGACACGTTTAACTCTACCACACTCGGCTCTCGCTCCATCACATAGTACCTCATTGACATCAAAACCAAGGTAGATGAAATTGCCATGATCGACAACCCCATTCACGTTGATGATATCACTTTGTATGTTCTGAACGGATTGGTTGTTGCTTACCGAGACATTGCTGCTACGCCGACTCCTATTTTGAACATCGGCTCCTACCGATGCACGCCCATCCCCTTACACATGTCTTGTCGACTCTGTTGCTTTGCACAACATGATATGATCTCAACCAACTCATGTATCACTGAGAATGCGATGGAACTATTGAGGTTCAATTGGCCAATGGAAATGGTATGTCAATTACTCACACCGAAGCTTCCTCTCTCAAACTTCCAACTTGTGACTTGTATCTATCTAATGTGTTATGTCTAACAGACATAAATAGATTATATCTTTGTAAATCCTTGTATATCTTTAGATTATATCCTTTCCTAGAATTACTGATTTATCTACCTAACTTAGATATTGTAATTATGTATTTATACCTTAGTGATTAATGAAATTGATATCACTTCACAATTACTCTCTTATATGGTATCAGAGTCTAAATATCTCTTACGAGACTCTTTCCTTATAACGATCCGATGGCCGGCCCTAATGACGGCCCTAATAACAATCGTAACCCTAATTCTGGATCCGGGAACTCACGCCGTGCGCCTCCATCTCAGCAGCGCACGGGTCAGCCCTCATCCCACGCAATGGTTATTTGCCAACTTTGTGGCCTTCCGGGCCACGCCGCTCGTACATGCCGATTGTTCAATGCCCCTACCGCGAATATGGCTTCCTCGCCGACCTCGTCGAATGCGACCAATGATAAGTGGCTTGTGGATTCTGGGGCATCCCACAATCTAACTTCTGACCTCAAGAATCTCTCCATTCATTCTGAATATGACGGCCCTGACGAGGTCGCCATCGCTGATGGCACAGGTTTGACTATTTCGCATGTTGGTTCGTCTATTGTTAATTGTTCGTCTCGCCCTTTTGTTCTTGACAACGTACTGTGTGTTCCTGCATCTCGTCGGAATCTTTTATCTGTCTATCAGTTTACTAAAGCAAATAATGTGACTATTGAGTTTTTTGCTTCTCACTTTGTTGTCAAGGATCGCAATTCGGGGGATAAATTGCTTACAGGACCTTGCATTGGCGGAGTCTATCAGTTACGGATGCCCCCTATCTCACGGCCACCAATTCATGCTTTTGTTGGGGAACGAACGAATAAAGAGTGTTGGCATGATCGTTTGGGTCATCCTTCCACTAGACTTAGTTCTTTTATTCTACGCAAGTTTAATTTACCATGTGACGATATCTCTGTTTTGAACACTCACTGTGAACCTTGTCTTTTGAATAAGAGCAAACAATTGCCGTTTACTACTACTTCTCTTGTGTCTACAAGTGTTTTGCATTATGTGTATGGCGATGTTTGGGGTCCTGCGCCTGTTACGTCACTAAATGGTTTTAGATATTACTTGCAATTGGTGGATCATTACTCAAAATATTGTTGGTTATATCCGATGACAGTTAAATCTGACGTTGCAAAGATATTTCCCGTTTTTCGTTCTCTTGTTGAAAAGCAGTTTGGTGTTGTTTTACACAATCTTTACACAGATAATGGAGGCGAATTCTTAGCCCTGCGTCCCTACCTTGCGACTCACGGCATTAGTTTTCTAACTACTGCACCTCACACTCCTCAACAAAACGGAACTACGGAACGTCGTCACTTGCAAGTTGTCTCTCTAGGTCGCACGCTTCTCTCTCGTGCACGACTTCCTCCCGAATTTTGGGAGTTCTCTTTTGTTGCGGCTGTTTACTTGAGCAATAGACTTCCAACACCAGTCCTTAAGGGTGAATCCCCGTTCTCCATCTTGCAGGGGCGTTCGCCCAATTATCTCCGCCTACGTGTCTTTGGATGTCTCTGTTTTCCTCATCTTCGGCCGTATGTGAAAGGCAAGCTTGATCCGCCATCTCGTCGTTGCGTTTTTATTGGGTACTCTACCTCTCAGGCCGCTTATAAATGTCTCGACGTTAATTCTGGGCGCGTGTTTATTTCACGCCATGTTCGCTTTGTTGAGGACAATTTTCCGGGGTACTCTTTGGGCTCGGTCTCTCATCCTTCCTCTTCGCCAACTGCAGTTCGACTCACGCCTATACAGCCCACGGTTTTGCCTCTCCCTGTTTCGACCTCAAGCCCGTGTCCGGCCCAACCTTGTGAACAAGTTGCACCAGCACTACCCCCTTCTGATAAAAATGTTGGAGTGATGTTGGGGCAACATTGCAATCACACCCCTGTAGCACCAGTTTCTGCGCCTTCTGATAAAAATGTTGGAGTGATGTTGGGGCAACATTCCATCCAGAACCCTGTTCTTCCCACTCCGGCCTCACCCGTGTTGGAACCTGACACCGCTGCTCCGGACCCGACACCTGCTCCTGACCCGCCTTCCACGAATCGAGCTCATCCCATGATCACTCGTTCGCGTAATAACATTTTTAAGCCCAAACAAATGCATCTCGCCACCAAACATCCGCTTCCCTCCTTGACTGCCCCGACTTGTGTTAGTCAAGCTATTAGTGATCCGCTTTGGCGAGCCGCCATGGATGAGGAATACACGGCCCTTCTCAAACATGGCACTTGGTCGCTTGTTGATGCTCCACCTAATCGCAACATTATTGGATCTAAATGGGTGTTTCGTATCAAGCGTCTTCCGGATGGTACTATTGACAAGTACAAGGCCCGTTTGGTGGCTAAAGGCTTTCACCAACGCCCTGGTATTGATTATAAGGAAACCTTCAGTCCCGTTGTTAAGCCTATCACCATTCACACTATTCTTACACTTGCTGTATCTCGGGGTTGGCCTCTTCGTCAACTTGACGTCAGTAATGCGTTTCTGCATGGCAACCTCACTGAAGCCGTGTTTATGAGTCAACCCGCTGGCTTTGTTGATCCGTCTCATCCGAACCATGTATGCCGTCTTCACAAATCCATTTATGGCTTGAAACAAGCCCCCCGAGCTTGGTACTTGGCACTTAGCGACGCCCTTCTCTCTTTTGGTTTTCGTCAAACCAAGTCGGATGCTTTCCTATTTGTTTACTCAAAAGATGCGGTTGTTTGCTATATGCTTATCTATGTTGATGATATTATTGTCACGGGAAATTGCAACTCCCTTCTCTCGTCTCTAATTACTCGCCTTGGTGCGCGATTTGCTGTTAAGGATATGGGTGCCTTAACTTATTTTCTTGGGATTGAAGTGCTTCGGTGCCGTGAGGGTCTACTTTTATCTCAACATAAATATATTGCTGATATTCTAGCTCGTCATAAGATGGATGGTGCCAAGGCCTTAGCCACTCCTATGACCTCCAATCCTTCGGCCTCACCCTCGGACTCCCCAGTGGATCCGACACCTTATCGCCAAATTATTGGCGCACTTCACTATCTTGCCTTCACGCGTCCAGACATTGGTTTTGCCGTTAGTCGTCTAGCACAGCGTATGGCGCACCCTACGGAAACGGATTGGGCAGCCCTTAAGAGGATATTGTGTTACCTTAAGGGCACCATCTCTCACGGCCTCTTACTTCGTCGCTCTACCTCTCACGTCCTCTCGGCCTATTCCGATGCCGACTGGGCTGGCGACTCTATGAATGGCACTTCGACATCAGCCTATGTTGTCTTCCTTGGCCCCAATCCTATTTTCTGGACTTCACGCAAACAACGTGCCGTGTCTCGCTCCTCGACTGAAGCTGAGTATCGGGCTCTAGCGAATGCTTCCGCTGAAATTCGTTGGATCCAACACCTCTTTGGCGAACTCGGTATCTCTCTTGCCCATGCACCGCTCATTCGCTGCGACAACATGGGTGCTCTTCGACTTTCTCTTCACCCAGTTCAACATACAAGAATGAAGCATATATCAGTTGATTTGCATTTTGTCCGTGACTTGGTTAACAAAGGATTTCTCAAAGTTTCCTATGTTAACACACTCGATCAACTGGCGGATATTCTCACCAAACCTCTTGCGCGCACTCGTTTTCAACTCATGCGTTCCAAACTTTCCGTTGCCGATGGAACGTCAATTTTGTAGGGGCGTAACAGACATAAATAGATTATATCTTTGTAAATCCTTGTATATCTTTAGATTATATCCTTTCCTAGAATTACTGATTTATCTACCTACCTTAGATATTGTAATTATGTATTTATACCTTAGTGATTAATGAAATTGATATCACTTCACAATTACTCTCTTATAATGTCTCATTGGAATTCTTTTCTCATCATTTTGTTATTAAAGATCAGCCTATGGGGGACCATCTGCCTAAGGGCATGTGCCGTAATGACGTATATCACATCCATCCCCCGTCATATTATATGCTGTCAGATGCCAAGTTTGTGTCCTCGGGAGTACGTACCAGTCCGAAAACATGGCATTCTCGGATTGGCCATCCGTCCTTTTAGACGAGTTCTTATTTAATTTCTCATTTTAAATTACCTGTTAGAACTCTTGCCTCTGCGAAGGCTTCTTTTTGTGATTCCTGCAACGTGAGCAAGTCTCACTGTTTACCGTTTGTGGACTCGTACTTTGTGGCTACTTATCCTTTACATTATTTATTTGCGGACGTTTGGGGACCTACTTCTGTGTCGATTCATGGAGTTTTTTACTACTTGCTAATTGTTGATCTTTATAGTCATTATTGTTAGATTTTTCCTACAACAGCAAAATTTCAAGTGCATGATACTTTTATCAAATGCAAGCCATTAGTTGAGAAGCAGATTGCTCATTTCATCACTAACTTCTACTATGACAATGGCGGTGAATTTCTTGCATTAAAAGGTTACTAATTGAAAGAAGGCATTAATTGGCTCATTACTGCTCGTCACATCCCGAAACAAAAATGGAATAGCTGAACGACAACATCACCACATTCTTGAGACAGGCTGTGCACTTTTTCATCAGAGCAACTTCCTCCCCCTTTTTGGTCCTTTGTTCTTCAAACCACGGTCTATCTTATCAAATACATGTTGTTCCCTGCCTTGAATGACACGAGACCTTTCACTCGACTTTTTTCCACGGATCCAAACTATTTGAAGCTTTATTCCTTTGGTTGCCTATGTTATTCGGGGTTACACCCTTATGTCACTGGGAAACTCTCATATCCATCTCTCCAATGCATCTTTCATGGTCATTCTCTATCACAAAGTGCATACAAATGTTTGGATCCCGTTTCTCACCGACTATTTATCTCGCGTCATGTTTAGTTTTTGTGAAGAACAATTTCCTTATTCGAAATTGACTTTGCCCTTACCGGTTGTTCCTACCCCATCATCAGTGGATGAGATGCATATATTTTAGGTTAGTTCCACACCGCCACCCGCACGGCTCTTGTCGCCCTCTTAAGCACCTGTGGTGCCTGCAACAGAAGTGTTGGTGCCTTCTTCAATGCTTGTGGCGCCCGTGCCAGAAACTCTGGCACCTCTTTCAGCGCATGTGTCACTCGAGACTGAAACTCTATGCCTCTTCTAGCGCCCCTAGCACCGTTACCACTTCGTTCTCCGCCACTCAACTCACATCCTATGGTCACTCGGGCGAAGAATAATATTTTCAAACCAGAATCATTCACTCGGTGACCCTATATCCCTTGCCATAAATTATTGAACCGACCCCTGTGTTTGTTGCAATGGCCAACCCCAATTGGAGTACTGCCATGTCTCAAGAGTTTAATGTGGTTCTTCAACACGACACATGGGATCTTGTGCCCCGACCTTCTAACTCGAATATTACTCGATGCAAACGGGTTATTTGTGCTGAATAAAATGCGATGGCTCGATCGACAAGTACAAAGCCAACCTCGTTGTCAAGGGATTTCATCCATGATCGGGGGTAGACTATGAAGAGACTTTCAGTCTCGTCGTCAAACCGATCAGTATTCGAGTTGTTATATCTCTTGCTGTCACTAACGACATGCCATTCGCCAACTTGATGTAAGTAACGTCTTTCTTCATGGTACACTATCTGAGGTTGTCTTCATGCAACAACCTCCAGGTTTTGTTGACCCCCCCTTCTCATGTATGTCGCCTTCGCAAATCGCCCTACGCCCTCAAACAGACGCCTCGTGCTTGGTTTCAAGACCTTCGCACAACACTCTCATCTTTTGGTTTCTCGCAATCTCGGTTCGATTGCTCACTCTTCTTCCTTCACAAAGGGAAGGTCCGCCTCTATCTATTGGTTTACGTGGACGACATCGTCTTCACCTGCAACGACTCTTCCCTTCTCTCTGATATCATTCCAAACCTTCAATCCTTTTTTGCGGTGAAAGATTTGGGATCTCTCTCTTACTTTCTTGGCATTGAAGCAATTCCGTGTTGTGATGGTCTTCTTTTATCACAACGCAAATATATTAATGATATATTGGAGCAACATCATATGATCGACACCAAACCAATCTCCACGCCTATGACCACTACAACACCTTCCGCTAGCTCGACCGACACTACCCCATGTGAATATGCACACTTATCAACATGCTATTGGTGAACTCCAATATATCTCCTTCACTCGTTCGGACATTGCATTCTCGTTCAATCGCCTTGCTCAATTCGTTTCAGCTCCCATGGAAACTCATTGGACCTCGGTCAAGCGCATTCTTCTATATCTTAAGGGAACCATCAATCATGGTCTTCTTATTCGCCGACGCTTGTCCCTTAAGCTTGCGGCCTACTCGGACGCCGATTGAGGTGGTCATCCCATCGACCGCAGCTCAACCACGACTTTTATGATCTTCCTTGGCGACAACCCCATCTCTTGGAGTTGTCGTTCGCTCCTCGACCGAAGCGGAATATCGCGCTTTGGCCGCCACTACCTTGGAAGTTCTTTGGATCCACCATCTCTTGTTCGAGCTTCATATTGAACTCGCTGTGAGTGGGAGGAGTCGTGCATCAAAGAGCACACCAGAAGTTCCCATACATGTATATACTATATATATATATATATATGTGTGTGTGCGTATATTGTAATTTCAACTAGCGGTTCATATTAATATGTACTAAAACTATTTATTCAATAATTAAGATACAAGTAATTTTAATAAACGAATATATTGTGTGTTTTGGCATTGTGTTATTATTGTATATTTGAATTAACTATGCATGATGTGGTCTTTTATTGTGATTGATACATTATAATGTTGGATTTGAATGCATTATTACCGATTAAATATAATGCGTGATTAATAGAAGCCCGTTATCGTAGTGTTTAGTTTTTATTTTTTATTAAATGACATTTAAATATTTTCATATTAAAGAATCACTTTGGATTGTTTTTCAAGTTTTAAAATATAGGAAATACTAATAATTGGGTACCACTAATCTATCCGTCATGTACCCGCGCTGATATTCATATCCCGACACCCGCTTTGTGTGGGAATAAAATTAGTAAAGTCCAATTTCTCGCTGGCAGGAGTACCCGCATGTGGATACCTGTATTACAGGTAGCCGCTCCACTTCTGACTTCACTACTAGTTGTGATTTAGTTTTGTAAATTTATTTTAATAGAGAATAATTTGCCATATGTCACGGTGGAATAATTAAATATAGTTTGCTTGAAATTTAAACATCTATTTACATTTATTTTGTCGTTGTCAACAAATGTTATGGATAGGTGTTATCATTTTTCATGAGCTACTTGTTCTCTTTTTCACAATAAGAATGTATGTATTTAGCTGAGAAATTTAGCTAGCGAAATTTGTGAAACAAGGCTTGTAACGCTTTGTAACGGAATAATCGCTAGCCGAAATGGAATTCCCTTGCTAATTTCCAGCGAGAAAAACAGCTAGCGAAAAACGACTTGGCAAAACATTTGTTGTAACATATTCGCTCGCAAAAGAGGAATATTTCTTTCTAGCCACATCAGCTGCAACCTTACCAAGGAAACAAAGAATTTAACTTATGTATTGTCATTATTAACTAGAATTAACCCATATTGTCCTAATTAAAAATATACTCTTTATTCAAAATTAGTTAATTAAATTATCTTATAAGAAAAGTCTAATTAAAATTACCTACTTGGAAAAATAATCGTTAATTAAAATTGTTTAATCCTTAAAAAAGAATAATTAAAACTAATAATTTAATCCTTAATTAAAATTGTTTAATTATGATTTTCTAATTATAAAAGACAAGTGAAAATGGCCCTATTAAATTTAGGGAGTAAAATTGCTTTATTGAAGTTGGCTAATTAAAGTGTCTAATTAAAATCGACTAATTAAATTGCCTACTTAAAATGGTAAGAAAAAGTTTTCTAATTAAAATATCTTATTAAAAATGGCATAATTATAGTTGATTAATTAAAACTTTTATTTAAATTAATTAATTAAATGTGACATAAAACAAATTTATTTATTTCCACGTGTCACGGGTAGCGATCAAATAATAGCTAGCTAACTCCACGTAACAATAACTGAGCTAGCGAAATTTTAGAAGCAAATATGTCCACCTCAGCGCCACCTAAGCATATATGGCGAGCGAAAAGGAAAGAGGAAGATGTCCACCTCAGCTTTATTTCTAGCATCAAAACGGTAGCTATTTTGACAAAAAAAATATTTGTTTAAGCAAGCAACCCTAATGACTTTCGGTCCTCATGACTTAACAAGCTCCTCGATATGTCTAGCGCATCATCACAACTACTTTCGGTCCAAGTGTTCTTTATCTTGTTTGACATGAATATTGGGTGCCATTTTTTTTATTTATCTGGAACAGTATCAGCTAGCGAAATTTCGCTAGCTGATCTTATTGAAATTTATATTTGCCGCGTTAATATTCGTTTGCAGTTTTAATTTTTTAGTATGTATAGAAAATATTATACAGTGACCTGCAAGCCTCAATTCACTAGCTGATTTCCACGTGGATCAGATGTCAAGTGCATTTTCACTAGCTGATAAATGATTGTTGGATAAATATGTGTGCCATATTTCGCTAGCAAGTGCCACAGAGAATTGAAACCTGTTTTTCGCTAGCCGACTTTTGCATAAGCACATCAGGTTGGACAAAATTGCATACAATATTTCGCTAGTAAAGCTCCAGGTAGGACAATTTTCGTGCGGAAGTTCGCTAGCAAATATTCACGTAAGACAAGTGATTTTCATCCAATTTTTCGCTCGCTAGTATGCCAACTAGCTTTGTAGCTAAGATATCGCTCGCTAAATACTAGCTTCGACACCTACAGCTGCGAAACGTGGCAATTGATTTTTCGCTAGCTAATATCAAAATCAACTAGCGAATTTGGTGTTTGATCGGACCGTAACTAAGAGGGAAAGTAAGAAGTCCCCCATCTCGCTTCCTAGAAAGCCATTCTTGCAGCTACGGAGTTTGAGCAAGCCAAATGGCTACATTCTTGTAGCGTTTATAATTAGACATACTTAGAGTCTGGAATATTGTAGAAATGTGAAATGAATTTTCAAGGATCTTGTAATTGGTGAAAAGAACATGAGACCTGAGAATAATATTATTTGTGTTGGCCGGATATAAAGAGATAATCATGTTAAATATTACACGCTGAGTAAATAATCTTCTTAATAAAACTCAACTTGGATAATTATAGGATCAAACTCGTGTTTTGGTTTAGGTCCGTATCATACGAAATCTATATACGGTATACCCATTCTGGTTTGTGTTGTACAATTCGTGTATTTATGTACCCCTTTAACCGAATCGTTGTGGTGTTCTCCGAACCGTATCAAATGACTCGCTAATATGTCCTTTACCTAATTGTAATGGGCACATACTCCCATCCAACAATAGCCCTCATTGCTTATCAAAAGACTCTTATAGTCTTATGATTGTTCCCTGAACAAAGCCCGACCGATTAGCATCCTTCGAATTTCACTCGTTCCAGCTCCAATTTCATACAACTTGGCATCACGAAGTAGTCGACCCGTCGGATATTCGTTTACGTATCCATTCCCACCTAAACACTGAATCGCCTGCAAAAGACAACTACAAGTTAACCTCATAACTCTATAGCAGTGCCTCAAAGAATCTGTAACACCTTTAACAAGTGACATGTTACCTCAAGTGCAACTTTTGTGGCATTTTCAGCTGCACAAAGTATAACAGCAGCACAATCCTGAAAAAAAAAAACATTTGAATAGAAAGTTACTTTGATATTAATCAGTTACATTCTTGAAAAAAAAATACAAAAAACATGTTACGCGCACCTTAGAATCAATCTCTCCATTGTCACAATTTCGAGCAACCGAATACAAATATGCCCTGCAGGAATTGAAGATAAAAGAGAAGTCCTATCTTAATATCACTGCATAAGATTATATATAACAAACTTTATGATCTAATGCAACATTATTCAAAAGTTGTACCTTGAAGAATGCAGAGCAGTATACATATCAGCAACCTTTCCCTGCATAGTCAAATATCGATGATAAGCAACGAATTTGATAGCGGATGGGTAATTGTTTAGCTTACAAGAAGTCGTTTGAACCTGTATAAATTGAAACTCTCCAATCGGTTTGCCAAACTGTTCTCGTTGTTTAACGTATGGAAGAACAACATCGAGACAAGCTTGCATGATTCCAAGAGGTGCTGCTCCTAACACGACCCTCTCCAGATCTAATCCCGACATCAAGATATAAACTCCTGATGCACATATCCATGTCAATGAAGCAAAGAAAGATTAGCTTAGCGTGTCTTTCTCCTTCAATCACTAGTTATAGGAGCAACACTTACTTTATTGAAATTACGGTTAGAATTGTATACATGTTGATTCAAAAGGTTCAAAATGAGTATGAAATACGATCATATCTCTGCTATGCACTAGTTGGTATTCACTTTTATTATTAAACTCCATGCCGATCTAAATACCTTTTCCTTCCTGGCCCAGTACATTTTCGTTTGGAACAAAGCAATTCTCAAAAACAAGTTCGCACCTGCAATTTTGTCAACACGACACGATCAGGTATATAAACTATCGGCTGAGGTGCTAATAGAGAAAAATATAATGCCTGTTCAAACCATGAAAAAATAGCTTATGCAAATAGGCTTACGTTTCACTTCCACGCATCCCCAGTTTGTCGAGCTTTTGGGCAGTACTAAATCTACATCACAGCATTTATAACGAAACCGTATGTCAAGAGAATGGTGTCATAGTACACAAAAAGCTATAACAAAACGATGTTTCCAATGGTATGTAATGGAAAATAAAGTGAAGAAAATTTAGTATAGAGTGCGCATGTACCCTGGCATCCCCTTTTCTACGATAAAAGTTGTTATTCCTTTCGATCCAGCTGCAGGGTCTGTTTTTGCATACACAAGCTGACCAGATCCGAGTAAGTATGAGAAAGTTGCTAGCGAACAAGTCAGAGTATTAAGTAGGGCCTAGGTGATCTCAATCACATAATTAGCAAAACCTTTCTATTTAATCTCAATATAAAGTATAAATTGTCGAATTCTGCAAAATC
This sequence comes from Linaria vulgaris, assembly GCA_948329865.1. Taxonomy (NCBI): domain Eukaryota; kingdom Viridiplantae; phylum Streptophyta; class Magnoliopsida; order Lamiales; family Plantaginaceae; genus Linaria; species Linaria vulgaris. The sequence goes on from OX415252.1 coordinate 81,890,768, forward strand.
TAATCATGCATCTAGAACATCAAACATTGATCATTCTTTAGAAGCGTACCAGTGTTTGAGCAATAGGACCATTCGTACACCACATCTTATTCCCGTTTATAACGTATCCGCCATCAACACGATCAGCTCTGCATTTCATGCCAACGACATCGGAGCCAGCTACAAAATTACACACATGAAATTACTAAATCACTACAAACAGTCCATAATCAATACGTCATGAGCAGGGTAATTACCATTAGGTTCACTCATCGAAAGAGCTCCCACGTGCTCCCCAGTTACTAGCTTCATTAGAAAAATGTAGAATGAAAAGTTAGCCACACCACAGACCACAGTATGTTAACATGTCAAGTTTATTCATAACATATCATAGAGAAATGGACGAAGTAGATTTCTGAAGTAATACCTTGGGTAAGTACTTTTGCTTCTGAGCAGTAGTTCCATGCTTCACCTGTAAGATCAGAGTTGTTAAGCTTAACGCTTATGATTAATCGGTTAATGACTCGACGATGAAGGGTAAGTGTAGTTACCAATTGATTCATACAAATGTGAGAGTGAATTCCATATGAAAGACCAACCGACGCCGAAGCACGGCTTATCTCTTCCATAGCTATACACTGATACAAATAGCTTTGGTCGAGGCCTCCATATTCTTCTGCAAAGTTCAATGAGTAGGTTCTCGTAAGTGTCGTTTCTCGTAAAGCTCTTTCAGTGAAGGACTAAATCATCCGTTTTATACTATACTAAATTGAAATTGATCCTACATTAGAGGACTAAAATTTTACATTAGAGAACTAAAGTATGTGCCTTCTCTAAATTGATCCTACATTAGAGGACAAATTTATATTATACTATCTTGGCTATAATTTTCAACATTCAAAGTAGAACTAAGAAAAAATGTCATGTTGAAAAAGAGTCGTATATACCCGGAACAGTAATTCCATGCAGATTAAAGTCTCCCATTAGCTTCCACAAATCAACTTCCTAAAATGGTACAACCAAGTCAGAGTTTAATCATACATTACATTTGGAAATTAATATATAAAAATATAGCTATTATTATTACGTAAGGCAAATAATAACCTTTGGGAAACTATTTGACTTGTCAATATTTGAGGCATGAGGCGCAATGTTTTCTTGAGCAAATTGAGCTACGCTTTCCTTGAACTGTCAGCATCAAAAAATCATAATGGTGTAATTGCTAATTATGATATGGCAGGTTGAAACAAATCAAGAATTAACAAGAAATGCATTATTATATTATATATAACCACTGTTAAATATATTTAAAGAAACATATATGTGTATATATAATATCCTATTAAGAAATTAAAAGAAAATTAAAAAAGAGGAAGACTTATTAGTAAATTAGCTAGCTAGTAATTAAGCACATGACTGAACCATGACATTGGACTTCAAAGCTCTCTTATCAAGTCATTGTTGGCGTTCGACAACTAAATTAAAACACGATATGTGGTGGTAGTGCACTAATGTAAGTCAGTATTTGATTATTCAATTTAATTGACTCTCAGCTAGCGCGCCCTTATTTTATATACTCGGGGTACATTTATTGAGCTATTTCAAATTTGTTAGCCTTTGAGGAAGTTCGAGTATTAGTTTAAAATAACAAAAGAAGACAAACAAAATGATCAACTACAGTTTATTACCACACTAATTTTCTTAACCGAATGGTCAACTGAGACTATTATATTATTTTCTTATATGTTAAGCATGTGCACGGTGTTGCACACTTGCACTTCGTTTGTTTCTAACCATTCAGATATAAAATAAAAAAAAACTTCGTAATTGTATATTGAAGATGAACGTATATGTTGGTGCAACCTTATTGTATTGAAATTTACTAACTAGTTTGCGCAATTGCGCCTTACTCCCAACAATTTACTCTTTACATTAAGTAATATTAGTCCATTCAAACACCTATTTTGTTTGATCTACGTTATAATTTATAAACCTTTTCTTGATTCCATTAAATCTCAAAAGCTCGTTTATTACATTGAAATTTGAAGAATTAGAACTCCCGTAACAACTTTTGCACTTTCTCTTTTTCTCTTGTTCCCAGCGTAGATCACCATCTCGCCACAAAAGAAACACAGAGAAAAAAAAAAAAAAAGAATTGATGGAATAAAGAATGACCCGGCCCGCATAAAATGCATACATGCATATCAATGTGTACACAAATAAATATACACGCGTTATATTGCACTTATAATAATATATCATAACAAGAAATGTGTACCTGTTTTTGAGTATCATCAAAGAGAAAGGAAGTGGAGAAAGCAGCAGCAGGGGCAGAACGGTAATTGGTCTGCTTTCTAATCAACGAACGAGTTACAGAATTCGCTACGCCGCATAATCTCTGCATCTTAATTTTGATGAGTACTTGTACAAGAGGAAATAGAAGCCTGAAAAAGGAACTTGCAAGAATGAATTATATTGCAATGAGTTTAGTTCGTTGAATTGTGTGACTGGCCGGGCTATCTTGGACTTCATAAATAGATCAAATTTCTGGATAGCTATTAATTTTATATTGACTATTTGAACTATAATATGTGTTACTAGTTACTACCGTTCGAATTCGTTAAATTAATTAATGCTGAAATCTTAAATACAGCTTGACATATTATGGTCCAATATGGAGTACTGCCGATCGCGCTCAGAGTCTGAACGTGTGTGCGGTGTGGGCATTAATTTATTAATGGACATATTATGATGCGTTTGATTTTTATAGGAAATGAACACAATAATTGTACAACTACCACAAAAAAGGGATATATAATCATACATAGGCTGGCAAGTCTCCTGAATACGTATCATTTCACTTCAATGTATGTTCTCACGATTCCATCAGGCATTAATCTAAAATCGAAACAGAAAGGAAAACCTGCGTAGCTATGTTGCACGGGTTCGGGTACGGCGGTACGGGTACGGATACACCGATACGACATTTTTTAAAAACAGCCGATACCGGTACGGCAAAGATACGTATATATATAAATAATTATTAATATTTATTATATGTATTTTTTTTAACAAGCAATAAAATTTAACTTAAACAAGAAAAATTAGAAATACACAAAAAAAGTTTAACATTAAAAAAAGTCATGCATCAAATATGAAAAAAGACATATAAACGTGAATTATTTATGACTAATAAGTTAAACAACAACATAACAAGCTTGAAGATGGCGCATGGTGGTGGTGGTGATTATGAATAGAAAAATAAGTATAATTGTAAAAATAATGAGACATAAATCGTGCCCTTGATAAAAGGAATTTTTATTTTTTTATTTCATTTTATATTTGATAGAATTTATATTTAAATATTTAACCCATCAAATATTAAGAATTTATAAAAAAAAACCATAATAGTTCCGATACGCCTAAAAATACGTATCGAGATTTTTTTAATTTCAAAATTAAAGGATACGCCATGTGGCGTATCGGATACGCCAGAACTGGTATCGGTATCTGAATCGGTATCGATATGTATCGGGTACTGCATAGCCGTCTTGGTATCGGTATCGGTGCATCACATCTGCGTAGTTTAAAAAACGATACGATTTTTCGTATTTAATGGATTAATGCTTTGTCGAAAATGACCTGATAAATATAATAATTAATACATGACTATTTGGGTGTGTGTGTGTGTGTTTTTTTTTTTTTTACTTAATCTTAACGATATCTAATTAATGAATCATTTATGTGAAACGTTAATGCATAGTTATTTGCGAAACATTGAAGGTTTTGCATATAAAGGCAAAAGTTATAAATAAATAGTTGAAGGTTTAAAATGTTTAAAACCTTCTTGGATACTTTTTCTACTATTTACACGAACAACACTTTTATATTGAGTTAATTGAATTAATTAAGCATAACTCTTAATATGTTTTTAAAGTTGTGTGCTCACAAGGAAAAAAGAAAACTAGATAATATACTCTAGTAAAGTATAATTTTATTTTTATGCAACGCTAAAATTTATAGTAATTTTGCTGGATCCTAGAATTATGTAATGAGTCTATACTCATTATTGGTGCTAATTTACAAATTTATTATTTTCTTTGATTTGATTATGATCGAGATACAGAAATGAGGTTTAACAAATATTTACCTAAAATTTTGGGCCAATCTAAGTCAACGAAGAATCCTAGCTTGTCTAATGCGTGGTGAGTAAATTAATGATTAATGAAAGATTGATTCGTGATTTCTAGGTCAACCACGTGGAAAATAATAAATTATTCCGAAACTCATTACTCTTTCGACACAAGATAAGAGATTTTCTACACCCATTCACCTTGTGTCGAAAGACTAGGAAGATGAATAATTCATCTTAGAATTATTTGTTCCCCGCATTTATAGTTCGCTCTATTTCCTGTTTTCTTGTGCTAATATCTATCCCAATTTTATTCTATTTCAAAAAGAATAAAAGTATCCGTTTTATGACATTGAAATCTGACATATAGAACCATAGTCGTAACAATTCAATTTGGTGAGTAGAGAAATCTTATGGTTTAATTATTCTATTGTAGGTTTTTGGCAGCAGCCTCCCTGTATTCTGCGAAATAGGCAGAAAACCCCCATGTGTAATAAAAAAAGGCAAAAACAACCCCTATGTTTTAGAAAACATAGCAAAATACCTCATTCCTTGCGAAAGTGAGATACACTTGCCATGAGATGAGTGTGGGATTCCTTTTGGAGCAGTACCTTTTCAAAGCCATTTGATATTTTTGTCTTTAATTTTAAAAAATTACATTTCTGACCCGATAAAGTTTTATTTTGCCAAATCAGTTTCGAAATCGTAAAAATGGTATCAGAGCCAGTTTGTTTATTTATAAAAATAGAAAATTATTTTATTATAGCTCATCCCTTATGAGTAGAGTATTTTAAACACATGAATAATCCAATTATGGATGACATTTGGAAAACCCCGGTTCAGTTCTCTTTTAGAGGACCAAAAACTACAAGTATAAAGTATTTTATCTATGCTTTAACTGAATGCCTTGCGTTTCATGAAACGCATATTGAAAATCACGAGGTTCTATGTTGCGACTTAGAACAACATGCTTGTTCCATGAATAGAGCCAGACTTGAAAGAGTCAAGCTAATAAACAGAGTTTAATACTAAGTCTTTAAATATGTCTGGTATTACCCTAGACCAAGAGCTCCAGCTCTTGATGACTAATTTAGTTAACCTAGCCAGTCACAGACCAGACAATCTCTTTGGCATTAGAGCTAAGTTCATAGCTATTAATGGCCTCACAACTGAGATTTCAAGAATAAACAGATTAATTGTCGAAAGAGATAATAGATGAGTAATCTAGTTTTGCCAGATTTTCACGAGCTCGAGACAGATGGCTCTAAACTGTCTCAGGACCTCAGAGAAGTCCAGAAAACAGTCCAAACATATGGTAACCGTCAATACCATATGCCCGAGCAACTTCAAGAACTTCAAGACAAGCTTGAAACCATGTCTAGGCGTCAAAAGGAGATCTTGGAAAATCTGCAAGATATCCAGCGAAGAATGAAGAAATTGGAATCTCAACCCAGTTCTCCAAGAAGAAAGCGAGGAGGATGGTTACCACCATCTTATGGAACCGAGCCACTTCTACACCAGAAAGGCAAGACAGTAGAAGTAAAACGAGAATTGACAGAGGGAGAAAAGTTGAGAGCCTTATTGAGAGGAGAATTAGTTCCTCAAAAGAAGCCATGACATCCCGTATCCACCTCGACGAGGTTAACTTCGGGAATCTGCAGGATCTAAACGACCTTGCAGAATCATTCGCCGGATTAAATCTGGTGAATCTCAAAACTCAGCAAGTGACTCAATATGCAGAGTCTTCCAGTCATGCTCCACCGACGGCACCAGAGAATAGCGGAGTGAGCAATCCCCTCAGCAAGATGAGCACATGCCGCACCAATGAGATTTTATTCCTGGAGGAAATCTACATCCAGATTTCATAAAACCAGGCATAACCAGATCTCGAAGAAGGCCAGACATAAGGGAAACACCATATGTCAAGTCCCAGCTCGACCCAATACATCCGTATGGGTTAATGCTCAATCTTGATACCCTTGATTTCAAAAACAGAAAGCTTCTGATTGACGATTGGGCCTCAGCAATGAGGATTGCAGCAGGAACCCTTGATCTCAACAAAGAAGCATTCATATTACTGCTTAATATGAGTTTAGAAGGGTCAGTCAAGATCGCCTGGGACCAAACAGACCAGGGAACCAAAGAAGAAGTTGCGGCCGAAGAATCTATGAAAAATATCGTAGATAAAATGGCAAAAGTATTCAAGATACTTTTCATTGGAATTGGTTACTTCGAGGATTCAGAAGGAAACTTTGGAGGAGGCCGAGAGCAAGGCAAGAGATATGAAAGAGCATTGTATAGTCTTGAGTTACACGACATATGTAACATAGACTTATACATAAAACTCTTCACCGAGTACAAATGGAAGTCAAAAGTGAGTGATTCTACGACCATCCCACTTTTCTTCGCCAAGATCCCAAGTCCATGGAGGGAAATGCTGATAAAAGAATACGAATTGCCCCAAGGTATCGATACTGTGGCAAGAGGAATGTCTTTCCTCAAGAGAAAACTTGTCGAATGGTGCCAAAAGGCAGCTGAGCTAAAGAATTGCAAGAGGCTGAGAAGAGTTAACAAAAATGTTACTCTTTGCCGCGAAAACAACGACATCCCAACAATTGTCGGAGAAGCCAGAGAGCATAAGAAGAGAAATAAATACCCTTATGCCAGAGAAGAAAGACGGGGCAAGGAAAGATCTTCATGGAAACCCAGAAGATTTTGGTCCAAACAAAAAGCCCGAAGTTACAAATCAGGACATCGTTCAGGGCCAAGCCGAGGACGTCCAACCACAAGCCAAGATAGATCCAACAGGATATCTACCAAGAGAACTTTCAGAAGGGCACACACCAGAGCCAATGAAAGTTTCAAAGATTGCAAATGTTGGACATGTGGTGCTCCATGCCACATCTCTACCGATTGTCCACAAAACCAAAACCAATGAGTCAAACGGTTCGAGGTAACGCCAGGAATCGAGGAAGCTGTTTACTATCAAGACCTTATTCAAGTATATCGGTTCGAGGACATCCCCTTAGACGAAAGCATATACGAAGAAGAAGAATACAACGATGAGTCTTCTGAATCAGAATCAGACTGAAGAAGAGGAAATCTTCCATCAGGAGACGCACGAGCATATCTCGGGGTTTTTCTCACAGACGAGTATATCACATAAAGCTCTGATGAGAATTATGAAAGAGGATCCAAAACTTCGCATTTATGACGGCTTCACAGTCGGCAAAATGGAGAGAGCCTTGACACAATTGAGTCTAAGGCAAAGGAAGCATCATATCATTTACAAGGTCACGGCGGGAGAGCTTGCAATCCCAATGGAGCTGACCAGTAATGTGATGGCGATGCAGTTAGTTCCCATGATGGAAATCAAAGAGGAACTAAACAGACTCAACAGGGAAGTTGCTCAGAAGATGTCATGGATCCATATCGGAGCCATAAGAATCTTGCTTAAAGCAACGTTCAAAGAAGGAGTCAATTCCCCAATCGACATTGCAGTCTTCGATAGAAGAATTCAAAATTTGAAAGATGCATGTCTAGGTGGAATCTCCGGCAACTTATTCGCAGGAAAGGTGGCAATGTTCATCTATCCAAAGATTGCCTATAACCTGGTAGATCGAGACTTTAATAGAGTGCTAATACTTCATCAGGATTTCGAAAATAAAGATCTGATGAAAGAAGGAAATAGACCATGCTCTATAACATCTCATACGCACTCTCTAATACCCATCATTCTGAGGTATTTCAGAGAAAAGAGTTCGTTGAGATCCCAGAAATATTCGAGAAAGTTGCCCAAGCGGTCAAACTAGAAATTTTTGACCTACCCCATATCCAATAGATGGACATGATTATCAGAGATCAACCAGTGCTAAATCAGACAGCTAGTCACAGGTTTGAGCAAAGACGAGCTTCGTTGAGTGAAAACCGGATGACAAGCCAAAGGACAAGTCAAAGAATGGGAAAGAGACCTATTCTTGAAGCTATCACTGGACCAGGCCAGTTCATTACCAAATGAGAGCTTCAATGTCCAGCAAGATGGAGTATATTCGAAGTAATTTTCGATATTACTCAGAAAGATAATACCTTCCCGAGCAATGCTTTGTATTATCTCCAACAGCCTTTACCAGGAAGATATCAAGGATGTCTAAAACTGGGAAGTATGGATTTTACAATACATGGAATAGCAGGAAGATTAACCGAGAATTTAATACTCGGACTAGAATTCCTCAAGGCACACAAACCTTGGGAAAGGATACAAGATGGGATGGAATTTACAGTGGAAGGAAAAAGATACAGAATTCGATGACCACTAGTCCATTCTCCATATACATCTCAGTAGGGATGTTATATGAAAAATACAGGGCAGAGTACTTTGCAGCATACATCGATTCAGGTGCAGGAATATGTACGGCAAAAAAGAACGTGTTCCCTCCCAACTTGAAGAAGAATTACCAGCAGTTGCAGGAAGAGACTTCTCTAAAAAGATTATTATCTTTAAAAGAGGAATTAATGAGGCACGTGAGGTAGCCCTTAGTACAAGGTCAAAATGCCGCCTATCTATTTCCATGATACAAGAGCGGATATTCTCTTAGGCAACAATTTCCTACAGGCCTTTAAAAGGGTTACGCAGGACAATGAGACAAGAAGACTTATTCTCACAGTGCTTTGTGACCATAAGATTCTCATTCAACGCCTCAGGGAAGCATTTTACCGCAAAATGCCTTTCAATTTTCGCAGCAAGCGTGGTGATGAAGGACAGCTTTGACACCCAAAAATGAGAGATCAACGCAAGTATGGAGAAGCAATACTCCAGTTGAGAGCAGACCTAATAGGAGAAGATGATCCAGATACAGAAAGGGTCAAAGAAACAACAATCAAGCTTCTCAAGGTCAGTATGGAAGGAGTATCGCAAACAGATATCACAAGTGAAGAGCAAATATCACTTGAAGATATAAAAAACAAGATTCAAAGGAATTTCAGTGAAGATCCTTTGGCATGGTGGAACAAAAATGAACTCCAAGCTGCCTTGAAACTTCAAAAGGGAAAAGAGCATGAGTTCGTATGATACAAGCCAATCCTGATGAATCAAAGTGATCGTGAGGATATGCAAATGATTCTTAAGAAACACCTTGACCTTAAGTTGATATCACCAGGAGTCTCACCTTACAGCAGCCCAGGTTTTTTTGGTAAGAAACCACAGCGAGATGAAAAGGGGAAAACCAAGACTTGTCATCAACTACCAAGGCATCAACAAGATCCTAGAATTTGATGGCTACTACATTCCAAGTCGAGAACACCTAATCAATTATGTCCAAAACGCAAAGGTATTCTCCAAATTTGATTGTAAATTTGGTTTCTATCAGATTAAGATGCAGGAGGAAAGCAAGAAGTTTACCGCCTTCTCCACACCACAAGGACATTACATTTGGAATGTGTTGCCAATGGGTCTTGCCAACACACCCCAAATATACCAAAGGAAAATGGATAATCTTTTTAAAGATTACTTCAGTTTCATGTTTGTTTATGTGGACGATATCCTCATAGCATCCAAAACAGTCAAGGAACATCTCAAACATTTAGAGATTTTCTCAGATATCTGTTTCAAGAATGGATTAGTGTTATCTCAAAAGAAAGCAGTAACTCTAACAAGGAAGATTGAATTCCTTGGCATCGAGATTGACGAATCAGGTATTATCCTCCAAACACATTTGGTTGAAAAGGTACGTGATTGTCCTGATAATTTCAAAACAGTTAAACAACTTCAAAGCTTTTTGGGGTTAGTTAATTTTGCAGGGATGTTTATCAACAATCTTGCTAGTTACAAGAAAGTGTTTAGTCCTCTGCTTAAAAAGGAAGCAGAATTCAAATGGACAACTGAACATACAGGAGCGGTACAACAACTAAAGAAGTTGTGCCAGAACCTTCCCAAACTTGCAATACCTAACGATGAAGACGATCTGGTACTTTACACAGATGCTAGTGATCATTGGTGGGCAGCAGTTCTAACGAAGGTGGAACCAACAAGAGAAGTCCTATGAAGATACTGCAGTGGACTATCGCTGATAATAATGCGGCCAGATGGCACATTAACGAGAAAGAATTCTTTGCAGTTCGCAGTGCATTTAAAAAATGGCCTCTGTTTCTACTAGAAAAGAAATTTACCCTAAAAATTGATAATACAAGTGTTAAGGCTTTCTTAAAAAACAAAATAGAAAGTAAACCCGAGAAAGCCAGACTTTTAAGATGGCAAGCAGAGTGTCAATATTACGATTTTGACGTTTTGATTATTAAATCTCATGAAAATGTTCTTACAGATTTCTTAACACGAGATGGAGCCAAGTGAAGCCAACGACATCCTTACAAGGTGGAGGCATCACAGTGATAGCCTTGAAGAACTAAACAAGGCAATAGACAGCCTAGCAATTAATGCAAAGGCTTCTGGACATGTATAAGAGAAGGACCTTAACAAGGTCCTGGCTGAAATGAAAGCCGCAAGGCTTCATAGCACCATGTTATGGGACAGCCTTTATGCCCCCTTATGCGAGACACTTCAGAGTCTAAACTTTGCTCTGAACTACGAGCACGAGGCGTAAAAATCGAGGAAGGTGACTCAAGCACGATTCACCCAAATACTGGAGAAGATTCCTATGAAGAGGATTCAAAAAACGAGAAAGATTCCAAGATGGAAACATCGGAAGAATCAGCTCAGTCTAAAAAATTAGAGACTAAAGTTAACGAGCTCAATCTTAGACCAAGGATTAAAAAACCTAAGGTCAAGAATGATAACCAAAAACCATCCCCATTGATAGAATACCAAAGAACATGGGACATGTTATATACAAGAATGGGACTTGTCCCGGGTAAATCCTTGGCCGATTGGTTTGGGAAATATCCACGAGTTTGGACTCTTCCAGGTGCAAAACCAGAGAGTGTACGAGAATGGTTTGACTTCGGCTGTTTAGCTTCAGTCTTCACGACATCACCAGGATTTCTAGAAATTTCAAAATTACCAGAATGGTTAATCGAGGGAGTGTATGGATCGTGGAAAAATAATAATACACTCGGACGAGGGGAAACTCTGGAACTGGAATTTATTTCAGCCTCACCAGAAGTCAATGGAAAAGGTTTCTATCCCAGCTTTCATTTCATCAAGCTGCAGAGGCCATACATGAAGGCTTTAGATTTCATAAAGCCACCACCTGAAGAGCAGCTTCTAGTTGCTCCAATATTAGAGGATGATATTACTACAAGAAGAGCTTGGGGACTTTGGGTTTGTCTGACAGAAATGGACAAAGTCAAATACTCGTTCAAAACATTTCACAAGACTGAAGATGGATCATTCATGCTCAATTCCATGACGGGGAAAACCACCGATTTTGTCGAAAGAATATTTGAAAATAAAAGGCAAAAACTATGGAGAAACGAGATTCCGGCAACATCTGAAACCAGTCGGAAGTTCTGCAACATGATGCATGTTGGAAGATGGAAAGAACAGATCTGTGCGAAATGTCCAGATCAACGAAAACCACTCTTTGGCAAAAGATTCCCTGTGAAAAGAGACAAAGGGGAAAACGACAAAGAGGGCCCTCCAAGAAAGGGAAAGATGCCGAAAGGTGGAAAGTGGGCGAATTTTGCTGGTAAAGCAAAGGAAGCCATGTGAAGAATCAAGACAAAATAACCTCCACTCAGAGATAATAGAGGGACCAGATTCCCACTGACAACGAGACAAGAAAAGCTAGTGGATTAAAACGTAAGCCATGGCGAATTAATCCAAAAGGAGAAGTGAAGTCCGCAATTTGAAATCCGGATGAGCTTTTATATATACCCAAGCTAAAGGAAGCAGAAGACATCGAACAACATCCTCTGTTTTCTTACTCTTAAATAAATTCTATCAGAAAATTATTCTGAGCTTAGTTTGTATTAAGTTTTCAATTCTGTTTTTAAATACGAGTGTATGTGTAAAGGAAACAGGGACTGGAATCAATTTAAACTTTTGCAGGGACTGGAATCAATTTTATATTTATCATGTGGCACAGGGACTGGAATCAATTTAAACTTTTGCAGGGGGGAAGTGTGCTATGAGTTGTAGAACACAAGGGGGTTTCTTGCCTCTTTTATTTTCACAAGGAGGTTTTTTGCCACTTTCGTATAACACAAGGGGGTTATTTGCTATCAACTCTTCTACTGTCCATAGTTTGTAGAAGATATGGTAAACTAAAAAATAAAAGAAAAAAGAAGAAAACTAATAAATTCTATTTTGTGACCTTAGATTATATTCATTTGACATGCATTTTCAAAGTAGCGCCCACTCCCCACCCCCGAATACGGTAGTGTATTTGGATTGAATCAGATCGAAGCGATACTAGTAATCGATTTTGATCATGACAAAACGTAGGTCGAAATAAGATCAATTTAAAACAATCCGATTCGATCTAAAATCATTCGATTTTGATATTTTTCTTTTTCTTTTTTACCTTCTTATTTTAATATAAAAAACAAACATCATATACCTTTTTATTTTGCATCTAAAATTAAAGAAAACTTGAATAAACATGAATACAATGATAATTTACAACAAATTCACACGCATTAGTGGGTTTCTCATTACAAAATATTAATTCGATGTTCAAAATAGAAACCCCAAAAAAGAAAACAAACCATATTTAGTACGTAGTAATTAGTAGGTTACAATTCAAGATTATACATATACACTAGATTCAAAAGTATTACAACTTTTGAGAAAGAAAAACGTGTGACGTGTTAATACTTTAGTTAATATATTATGTCAATTAGTAGTACTTCATTAGCATTATATATATTTTATTATGTTATAACTTAATTTAGTAAACTATACTTATTTATTTTCACAAAAATAAGATAAGTATTAAATTCGATCCGATTTTTAACCTCTGGTATCGATGATAAGACCGGGGGGGGGGGGGGGGGGGGGTTATCTAAGGCAGAAACCAAAAGTTGAATCAAACATTCGATTCAATTTTTGGTTCGGGTCATTCGATCGATCCAATTTTTTTTTGCATAGCCCTACCCCGAATAGCAAAATGTGAGGAGTTATTGATCCGAAGGCATTTTATTCAGTTTCCTAAGGATAAACATGTCTTCAAATTAGGAGAGAAAATGAGGAAAGAAAGAAAACGAAGGAAAATCTTGTTTTTTTAACTATTTGACAATTCTTGAATCCCCGGAAAAGATAGAGATATATATTCTAATTTTTCTAATATATAAAACCATAAATACAATTAAAGCTAATTTTAAAATATTTTAATCCCATTTTGACTCCTACAAAAGTGGTGAGAAAACGTTGTCTCTATATTCCAAATCTTTGAAATTTTTAAAACTTATCATATTCCCACCAAACAAAACCGTAAATATTAAAGCTTATTTTAAAATGTTTAAAAACTCCATCTTTCCTCCTAAAAAAAAAGGTGAAAACCCCTTATCCCTGAATTCCAAATCCTTATAATTTAAGAAATTATCATATTCCCATCAACGTTGATGAAATGAAATTTTAGTTTAAGCTCTTTATAAATACTCCTTAGAGCAAGCTTTTTGGTCGAATCTTTATTATTTATGTTCTTTGATCTCAAACGTATTGATAATATTTGTGATACTAAAATAAATATGTTAACGGGTTTGGAATTATTCCCTACTTAACGGAAGATATTTATTTGGGTTAGAACGCCCTGTCCGTGATTCAGAGATAATGATAGGTGGAAATGATAACAATATTTGCAAGAATATTCCCTTCCTTTATTCACTGAACTTTTTCTCCTCTCTTTCTGTGTACATGAGTATCCAATTGTATTTAGTAAGTTAAGTTAAGTTGTCCCCTTTTCTTTCTGCTGATTACCTCCCTTTATATAGACTTTGGTAAGGGCAGGTGTCATTGTGCATGTGTTTTGGTAAGGACAAGTGTTGTTGTTACCTTGATACAGGTGTGAAAATTAGGATAATGTTTATCTCTTATCTACTAGGCGCTGACTGGATTGGTCTTTGTGTCTTCTGATATTTCCGAGGGCTTTTGAGGTACGATTGTTGTGGTAGAGCTATTCTTCCGAGGGACTCTATTCCTCTTTTCTTGATTCGGGTACGTTCTTCAATGATCAGGAGTAATCTCCGAGGGCATAATTTGATCTCCGAGGACATGGTATGATCTCCGAGGGTTTAATAGGATCTCCGAGGACTGGATTTTCTCCTTTTGAAAGGGTATTTCTTCATCTAAGTTCTCGGAATATGTTATCTGGGCACTCTGTTATTCACTTCTGATTTTTCTCCGAAAATGAGTCCTCGGGTGATGGTCCGAGGGCAGTTCAGATTGAGGAGTGTTCAGCAAGGAAGTTTTCTTGTAAGTTCGTGGGACTCGGGGTCCGTTGTGGTCCCTCTTGGCGCATTGGTGGATATCGGAGTCGTACGAGTCCATCGGGGTTTGCTCTGTTTCCGATGCCGTGCTGATATCTGTTTTTTATTCACCGTTTAACTTTCCAAGGGACACTTATGTTCCTCCTCGTGTGCTCTTGTAAACCTTTTTGGGTCAGTGACCGAAAGGTAGGGCAATCCTCCGAGGGGTTTCTCTTTATAGACACATCTCATCGGAAATACTCGTGACAATAGTATTGTCTATGTATTGATTTCTCCGAGTAGTAGTAATATTCTTTATTTTATTTTTAGGGTTAACACTAGCCCCCCCAAATTTCGATTGTCCTCGTAGAGACAAACGGAATTTTAAATCATCGTCCTCAGTGAGGCGAGGGGTTATTTTTTGTCCTAGTGTCCCTATGTTTATTTTTTGATATTTCTCAGAGAGATAAAAATATATAAATTCAAAGTTTTGCAAGGATTTTACCTGATTGCCCTTACGGCATCATTGTTAAGCACGCGAGGATCTCGGAGGCGCAGGTTGCGGGTTACCGTTTGACCAGTTTCGAAATTTGGAGCATCTGACCGTTGGCAACGGTCAGAATCTTGACGGCGTGGCGTGAGCGGGCGACGGTTACGTGGAGTCTTGAATAAATGCCACGTCTTTATGGGCATCTGACCGTTGTAGCCTTTATGGTTATAAATAGGACACTGTTGCCTCTTCTTTTCTTCATTCACTCAAGTATAATCTGTGATAATTTTCTCTCAGAGCCACAAATTTCTTCTCTTATCCTCTATTCTCTTGCAACTCAAAGTTCCAGTAGATTTACTCGCTCTTTTCTTATTCTTTAAAAAAACTTTCCTCTTTTTATATCCATGGCTTCTTCTACCAACACGAACCCTGTTGCTGCTGTTACCTCCTCGAAAGTTACTGCTCCGATTAACACTTCTACGAGTGTGAGGAGTATTCCGGTGGGAGTTGTTACTCGTAAACGCAAGGGAGAGATGGCTGCTGCTGCCGAGGGCGGCGCCACCTCCTCGAAAAAAGCTAGGGTTCCCAAATCGAAGGAGCCGCCTCTTCGGACTTTCGCCAAGGTAGAAAAGATGCCGAATATTGCTACCCGTAAGCAGGTGGCGGATCTATTTACCTCAACCGGGGTCCTTCAGAAGAATATGGTATTCCGAATCCCGACGAAGGATGAGAGGGCATGTTATCCTCCGGGTATGCTGACAGTGTTTTTTGCCCAGGTGAAGTACGGGTGGCGTTCATTCATGTCACCTTTTTTCTGTGAGCTTTTCAAGACTTGTAATATTTGCCCGAGTCAAATGGTGCCGAACGGTTTTGCCGCTATTTGCATTTATGTCTTCTGGTGTCAAGTGAATGGACTAGAGTGCACGGTGGACCATTTTCTTTCGATCTTTGATGTGGCGGTGTCACCCGGGGGGTATCCTTTCTATAACGTTCGTCACCGGGACAACACGGGGGATTCCACGAAGATAATTTTGGGTGCGGCAATTTCCTCACACAGCGTCTGGAAGAATAGATACTTTTTCGTGGGACCTGTTAAGGGTGAATGGGATGTGCCCTTCGACTGGCGAGAGGGTACTACTCCCGTGCGTGCTTTGGACCAGGAGGTGGTTTTATCTCCTATAATTTCTCAACACAAATTGATGGAATCAGAGGACTTCACAATGTTATATGAGACCTCCGGTCTCCACTACGTAGTTTTTACCGACGACGCCGTGGAGAGGCCTTTGTCGTTGTCTCCCGATGCGAGGAGTCTTTTTCGTAAGTCCCTCTATTTATTCTTTTATTCTTTCTCCGAGTACAGTAGTAAATTATGCTTATACACGTTATTTGTGGGGTTGATGCAGGGGAGGTCATGGCGAACTACTATCTGCAGTCGAGTCCGAGGGAGCCTACTCCTAGTGGTGTCTCCGAGATACCAGAGGAGGGTGATCACGAGGAGGATGAGGTTAATGCTCCCGAGAGTAGGCATATGGGTTCAGAAAAGGGTGGAGTTCACGAGGACCATTCCCTTCTATGCATGGATATGACGGGGGTCATCAGGAGCGCTGTTCCCTTGCGCCAAGTAGCTTCTG
The DNA here is from genome assembly GCA_948329865.1 of Linaria vulgaris. NCBI lineage: Eukaryota > Viridiplantae > Streptophyta > Magnoliopsida > Lamiales > Plantaginaceae > Linaria > Linaria vulgaris. The sequence goes on from OX415252.1 coordinate 81,907,359, forward strand.
CTTCTTGGGATTTAGCTTTGGTGCCCGTTTCCAAATCCGAGTCAGGGAATTTACCTGCTTCTGAATCTAATATAGGAACTTCTCCGAGAGTTTCCGAGGAGGGGATCTTTCTGAGTGTTACCGAGGAAGAATCCGCTCAGAAGGTTACTGAAATAATAGACTTGTCTTCCGAGGGTCCTTCTCCTCAGCCTCCGACAGTTTCCGAATCTGCTCCTCGCGGTAAGTTCTTGTAAGGTTTTAATGTGATTTTCATATCTTACTCGTAACACTTGTTCATGTGTTGACGCTTTTTCTTTTGATGTAGTGGCTATGGATAAAGGAAAAGCTCCGATGGTAGAAGAGCCTTCATTATACGGTGAGTATCCATTATTCGTCCTCTTTCCATAACTTTTTCTAGTTTCATTCTCTTTATTGCTGACAGTGAGTACCTTTTGTAGAGGAGGATTTTCTGGCACAGTTCAACATTCCCGAGCAGGAAGCTTTACGAGGGGATTCCGAGGATACTCAATGGGAGTTCGATCCTTCTTCTGAAGACAGAGATGTGAAGGAGGGGATTCTGAATTCACTATTGGGAAAGACTAGTCCACCCACAACAGTTGGTGGTTCTCGGGCCGTGTTTACGAACTCAGAGGTGATGACTCCAGTAAAGGACGCGACTCCTCCGAGGGGGCATGTTCCGGTGACTTTGTCTCCGAGGGGTCATACATTCCAGGAGTCCGCCCCTCCTAGTGGATCCGGGGGCAATTCTCGTCTCGGACGGTAGGGGAAGCTTACCAAGATATTCTCTGGCTCTTTGTTTCTTCTAGTTCAACACCCGTTGAGGGGTACCAGTTTCTGTATACCAGCCTTAACTGGTTGGGCCTCATGGTAAGTTTTCTGTACTATTCTTCTGGGGTTATCTGATGTATTCATGTTAACTTTTTTCTTATTGACTTCTTCGCAGATTGGAAAGACTCGGGAGGCGGTCACTGCCGTTGAAGAGCGCGGTCGGAAAGACATAGAGGAGTTAGAAGTACTCCGAGCGTAATTGGCACCTCTCTTAGTCCGGGATAAAGAGAGTCAAACTAGGGAGGACATTCTTCAAACCAAGATTTCCGACTACGAATTCGCTCTTAATGAAGCAGAGAAGGCGAAAGAGGATTTGCAACATAACTTGAACGCTGCCGAGTCCGCTTACAAGGAGGTGGAGGCATCCGAGAAGGCGGCAATGGCCCAAATAGCTCTTTTAAAGAAGGAAAGGGAGGAATCCGAGAGGATGTTCACCGCTCGTATCGCTGATCTTGAGAAGGCCGTGGCAGAAAGTGGTGAAAGGGAAATGAGTCTCCAAGAGACACTGGGCCAAGTTACTGACAGAGCTGAATCAGCCGAGGGGAAGTTGTCAAACTTTCTTTCTCCCGAGGAGGTGCAGGCTAAGGTTGATGCTGCAGTTCTATTCGCCCAGCAAGAAACATCAAGGCAGCATTCTGAGGTTTCCGAGACGCCTTCTCACGAGCTCTTGACAGGCCACCTTTTGTGGGGTTATTTGGAGTGTGCTAGATTGGCTAAGTCTTTGATAAGGTCGGAGGTTGACTTCTCAAGGTATTTTGACCTTCGTAAGTTGAAGAGGCCAACTCCCGATGATTGCCAGTACTTTGTGGGGAGATTTGGGGGTTTGTTATCTTCTCGGGATTCTCCGGCACCGTCTCCGATGCGCTCTGCCACTAGTCCGAGTCCGAGGGCTAGCGGTTCTGGGGGGGTATTTTCTCCAATTTCTCGTCTCGCTCCATTGGGTACTTCCGCCGAAGAGACAACTTCTCCCCTCCCTCCTTCCACGGGGGCTTAGTCTTGCTCTCTTTATTTTTTGTTTTTTAAATAAATGTTCTTTGTATCTATTACCCCTTCCGAGGGCTCTTCGGCTTAAATGAATAAATATTTTTGTTCAATTTCCTTCTTCTACTTTTTGTTTTTATAGTTAAAATTCAATTAAATCAAATAATGATAATTGTTATAAGGTTGATGACTAAGTAAACTTCCTAAGTAGGAGGTGTTGCTTTGCATGGTTAAATAGGGTACGTGTCATTTTTAATCAAAAAGTTTTTCAACACGTGTCCCTTAGTTAACATAATAAGAGTCTAAACTTCTTCTTTTAACCAAGAGTTAAAGAGTATATATGCAATTGGGCCCTTTACCAATTATGCATCTATCTCTAATCTTATAATCATAGCTAGTCTTTAATCTTCTTCCAAATTTGTCCATAGTTGCAAGTACGAGGATAATACTTACCTGACAAGATGATGCCTCCTTACTATAGAAGAAGTGGTTCAGTTTCGTCTTGCGGTTCTTCTCGGGATACCGCTCGGAGTCCTTCTGGATCATCAAGGATTCCTCCGAGGGACAATCTATCCGAAAATCAGGCGACACTTGGTGCTAGTTCCTCTCTTGGGGTAGCTCGTAGGATTCCATCTACAAATTCACGTAGAGTCAATCATATCAGGGAGATATTCATGGGTAGGGAGCCATACCCTTTGGCGGATGAGTCTTCGGAGTTCGATTTGATTCCTCTTAACCCGTCCAGATTGATAGGTAGAGGACGTGTAGGATCCACTATGAGTACAGAATGTGAGAACTCGGTAAGATCTCTTTTCACTGGTTATAACTTGGATTTCGAAGATTATGACATAATAGTGCCTTCCTCGGGCCAAAGGGCTTACGCACCCCCCTCGGGTTACATGACCGTTTATACCGAACAGATGCGTTGCGGGTTGCGGATGTTTTTTCACCCCTTTTTCCAAACACTTTTTCGGTATTGGCAGGTGTGTCCGAGTCAGTTAACACCAAGTTCCTATAGCCATTTGGTGGGGTACGTCCTTCGTAGTGAGCTTTTAAACCTTCCAATGTCCCCTTATCGGGTGGGAACAATATTTACCCTTCGACCTTGCTCAGAGGGGACTCCCTTTTTTAGCTTGACCTATAGGGACAAGGAAAATACCTTCACTCGTGTATCCAGTTCCCACTCTTGTAGAGGGGATTGGAGGCGGAGATTTTTCTTCGTCCGTCCGAGAGGTCAGTCAGCCAGATCATGGGGGGTACCCATCCGATGGGGTCTGGGATATATTGCTCCCAACCTTGAAACACAAGGGCAAGTGAGGGAGATATTGCTTCACTCGGGACTTTTTTCTGGTTCTTATGACATATCCGGGCTACTGGATTTCCCCGAGGCCCTGATTTTGGCAGGTTTACAAGAGGGGGTGGAGGGATGTGCCCCCACTTCTCGTCCTCTTCACAGTAACTTTCATTTTCGTAAGTTTTACTAACCTTTCTTTAACTTATAAACTTTATGGGTGCCCTCGGACCGTTTTTCTACTGATATCTTTTTGCAGGAGCGGAGATGGGAGCCTTTTCCCTCGGATCTTCTACTGACGTTTTCCTTGGGAGAGAGCATTGCATGGTAGTCCCGGGATGGCGGAGGTTGGTAATTCCGTTCCTCTCGTGAATGAGGGCATGGTTGAGATTTCCTCGGAGGAGGAGGAACCTGTAGCAGCCCCCCCAGTCAGTTATATAATTCCTCCGGGGCCGTCAGATACGATAGCAGCTCTTTCCCAAGCAGACTTTCACGGGAATCCTATAGTGTCACAACCTATTCCTCGTAGCTCTGCCGTGGTGAATGTGTTAGAGGAGTATCTTCTCTCCCCTGGCACAGAGGTCTTGCAGCCCCGGGAAGATATCCCTGATCGTATTCCTGTACCACCGCCCGAGGAGCACCCTTCCCTCGGGAGAACTCTTCCCCCCGGGGATAGTCAGGATGTTTCTCTTCTTGGATCAGAGGTGGGATTTTGCCGAAACTTTCTCAGCGGTTTATTGAACGTAACAGATTGTGAGCTGATAAAAACCCTTTCGGTACCCGTTCTCCAAGATTTAGCTTGTAAAGACCTGTGTGAGGTATTTATTCATTTTATTTAATACTAACCTGTCGTCCGGTCTGATGCCATTCGCTTTGTTTTTCGAGCAGATTTATATGGTGCTAGATGCTCTCGGTTCTTACGGAAGTTCTTCTTCAGATCCAGGCTTAGTATATCGTCGTCGGGACGAGTTAGAGCGAGGTCTCTTGGAGGCTCAAGTGGAGATAACTCATTTGAAGGAAGTTCACGAGTCAGCTCAGGAAACTCATATCCATGCGTTACAATCCGAGAAGGATAAGGCGTGGGAATTGGAACGCCAATTAGTGCTTGAAAGAGCCCGTGTACAGAATTTAGGAAGGAGTCTTAAGGAGTTACGTAGTCAAATACGGTCTTCGGAGGAGCAACTAACGCAGGCTACGAGGGAAAGAGATGCCTTGAGTCAGCAGCTACTAGGGATAACTCGTTCCTATGCAGTAGAGGTGATTATGCCCCGAGTCCAGGCCGTGCTAGAAGTGGTGGGTCCATCCAATCCTCGTGAGTCTCTTCGGGGTGAGATGCACGATTTAGTGCATATAGGCTATAGATTGTGCCAAGATGCCGTACAGGCTTTGTCGGAGTTTCCCTCAGGCTTGCTTCTTCCTGAGCTCAACATTCGTCAGATCTCCGAAGAGTTTCCTTCCTCACCCATTAGAGATTCTGCAGTCGGAACTGTGTTCCTTGATGACCCAATCTTTCTTTCCGAGGAGCAGCGCCGACGTCTTATCCGAGAGGGAAAGCGTCCCATGGGAGGGACTTAGCTTGTAGATGAATGTTATATAGTTTAGTTCGTAATACAGAGGATTTTTAGTGTTATCGGGTTGTCCCGATGTCTCATATATAGAGCCATCATTTTGTCGGACAACTCTAATTTCTTTTGTACTATAGCCCCTTGTATATGAACACTATTTTTATTCATGTATGATTATTACATTAAGCATAGTACTTTCTAAGGTTGCTTGAGTTCCACGTGTTGCGAAGTACTGCCTCCTCGGAGTTGGCGAGACGATAAGTTGTCGGCCCTACAATTTCCACTATCTTATAGGGTCCTTCCCATCGTGGATCTAATTTGCCCACATTCTTGGAAGCCCCTACTCGTTTCATCACTAAATCTCCAACTTGAAAGGTTCGGGGTTTTACCTTGGCATTGTAATATCGTGACATCCGAGCCTTGTACTCTTCCATTCGGAGGGCTACTCGGGTTCTCTTTTCTTCGAGCAAATCAAGGGCGAGGGCTAGATTCGAGCCGTTGGTTACTTCCTCGTATTCCTTCACTCGCCAACTTTCTATTGAGACCTCCGAGGGTAAGACAGCTTCACATCCGTAGGATAGACTGAAAGGGGTTTCACCCGTAGCAACGCTTTGCGTGGTCCGATAGGCCCACAATATCCCGGGTATTTCTTCAACCCACTTGGCTTTGTGCCAATCAAGCCGGGATTTCATGTTTTTCAAGAGGGTTCTGTTGGTTCTTTCTACTTGGCCATTTGCTTGAGGGTATCCCACTGAAGCAAAGCGGTGTTTTATTTCCCAATGATCGCACCATTTTTGTAACCCTTGATCTGTAAACTGCAAACCGTTGTCACTTACCAAACTTCGAGGGATTCCAAAGCGACAAATAATGCTTCTCCAAAGAAAATTAATAACAGCCCATGCGGTTACTCTAGCCAGGGGTTCCGCTTCCACCCATTTGGTGAAGTAGTCAACGGCTACTAGTAGAAATTTCTTTTGACCGGCATCGGGAATAAGGGGTCCCAGTATATCAATACCCCACTTGGAGAATGGGCAAGGGGTCAGATGGGGTTCCCAAGGAGCTGTGGGTTGATGGGTCCGAGGGGCGTAAGCTTGGCAGGATTTACACCTTTCGGCATGGCTTTTGCTGTCCTTGTCGAATCAAGCGTCCGACCATGCTTTCACTGCTGGTATGGCTTCCGCATACCCCCTCGTGAGTTTCTGCTAAAGCTAGTTGGGCCTCCTCTTCATTAAGGCATCGAGCATGAGGACATGAATAGGTTCTTCAGAAGAGTATCCCGTCCTTGAGGAAGTATCGGAGAGTTTTTCTGAACATCATTCGCTGAATATTCTTGTCCGAGGAGTATCCCTCGGGATTCTGCAAATAAGCCTTGATAGGGGTCACCCAGCTAGATGAGGGATCTGAAATGGTATTCACCTCTTGGCCTTCACTCTTTTCAGATTCATTGACATGAAGTAGGGTAATCTTCCGAGTACGTACATCGGCTGTTTGAGTAGCCATTTTGGATAAGGCGTCCGCCTCTTGGTTTTCTTTTCGGAGAATTTGAACTATATCATATTCTTCAAACCATTCGGACCTTTGACGAACAACTCGGAGGTACTCTTGCATTCTTTCTTCTTTTGCTTCATATGATCCTTTAACTTGCTGGACGATTAATTGGGAATCACTATGGAGGAGTACTCTCTTCATTCCCCCTTCCTTTGCTAGTCTCATACCAATAAGGAGTGCTTCATATTCAGCTTCATTATTAGAGAGGGGGTAATCAATTCTGACTGCAAAGTGGAGTCTTTCTTCTTCTCCTTCTCGGTTTACAAAAACTATTCCAGCCCCCCCATGTGTACTTACCGAAGATCCATCTACATATGCGTGCCACAACGGTTCTTTCTCCTCGGATCCAATGCTCGTAAGTTCTGTTACAAAGTCCGCCAGAACTTGCGCTTTAATCGATGGTCTCGGAGCATAGGAAATATCGTATTCAGTAAGCTCTACGGCCCATTTTATCAATCTCCCTGATGATTCAGGTTTATTAAGAATTGCCCTCAGAGGGTGCTTAGTTAGCACGGTAATTGGATGGGATAGAAAGTAGGAACGTAGCTTTCGAGCTGTAATAACCAATGCTATGACGAGTTTCTCAGTTAGGGTATATCTGGTTTCGGCTCCGAGGAGAGTTTTGCTGACGTAATATACCGGATGATGTTCCCCGTCTTGTTCCTTGACTAAGACGGTGCTAACAGCCTCTTCTCCGACCGATAAATACAGAAATAGCTCTTCTTGAGGTATAGGTTTTACCAGCAAAGGTGGTTTCAACATATACCTTTTCAACTCTTCGAGAGCTTCCTCGCATTGGGGGGTCCACTGAAATTCCTTGACATTTCGAAGTATCTTGAAGAAGGGAAGCCCTTTTTTCTGCAGACTTGGAGACGAATCGACTCAACGAGGCCATTCTTCCAGTTAATTTTTGGACATCTTTCACCGTCCTAGGGGTAGGTAACCCCATGATAGCTTCTGCTTTCTCGGGGTTTACTTCTATTCCCTTCTCCGTAACCATAAATCCCAAAAACTTTCCTCCTCGGATACCAAATGAACATTTTCGAGGGTTAACTTTCATACCAAAATTGTTCATAATGACCAACGCTTTCCGTAGGTCCTCGGGATGTTCTTCGGCAGTGTTACTTTTAACTACAGTATCATCTACGTAAACCTCTACTGATTTCCCAATAAGTCCTGCGAACATAAGACTTACTAACCTTTGGTAGGTAGCTCCCGCATTCTTCAACCCAAATGGCATGACTAGATAACAAAATGTGCATGCATCTGTGATGAAGCTGGTCTTACCTTGGTCAATAGTCGCCATTGGGATTTGGTTATACCCTTGGTCTCCATCTAAAGTTGTTAGTAGCGCGCACCCTGTGGTAGAATCAACTAGCTGATCTATGCTCGGTAAGGGATAACAATCTTTTGGGCATGCTTCATTGAGGTTGGTAAAGTCAACACACATTCGCCATCTTCCTCCATGCTTGGGTACTAGCACGACATTAGCTAACCATTCGGGATAAATGACTTCTCGAATTTGTTTCAAACTAAGAAGGCGTTGTATTTCCGAACGGATAATCTTGTTGCGCTCGGGTCCCATTTTCCTTTTCTTCTGTTGGACAGGTTTAGCCCCGGGCTTTACGTTAAGAAAGTGTTGACATACTTTATTGCTGATTCGCCCGGGCGGTCCACCTTCCCATGCAAAGAGGTGATGAAACTGTTTGAGGAGAGAGATCAGTTGACCTTCTATGGCCGAAGCCATGTGGGTACCCATTTTGATTACTTTCTCAGGGCTTCCTTCTACTAATTCCACCATCTTTAATTCTTCCACAGGTTGGACTCGGGTTTCCTCGGTTTTACACTTTTTGCTCTTTCCGAGTGAGGGTTCTTCCGAGGGAATGGCATTCATGCAGCATTCTCTGGCTTTTGACTGACTTCCTCGGACTTCTCCAATTCCCGAAGAAGTGGGGAATTTCACTTTAAGATGTAAAGTAGAGGGGATAGCCTCGAAGGCCCGAATGGATGGTCTTCCGCAGATAACATTATACGTTCGTGAAGAGGCCTCTACTACCCAAAATTTGATAGGCTCCGTCCTTCGAAGGGCTCCCTTCCCCCATGACATTGGAAGAGTCACCGTTCCGAGGGTTTGGCAGGCTTCCCCTGAGAATCCTACTAACGGGACTTCAACAGTTTCCAACATTTCTTGTTTCAATCTCATAGCAAGATAGGTAGGCAAGAAGAGCACATCCACGGAGCTACCCGTATCTATAAGGATTCGTTGGATTTCATACCCGTAGATGACAACAGAAATAACCAATGGATCTTCGTGAGGGTATATTACGTCCATAAGGTCCTCGGGCCCGAAAGTGATGCTAGGCAGATTTGATCCTTGAATGGAGCAGACAGACAATCCTTGTTCTGCTCGTCGGGCTTCTTTCAATTATTTCTTCTTTTTACCCTGAGGTGTCATGGAAATTTCACCCCCTTCAATCATATTGATCGTTCTCCCTGTTGGGGGGTTGTTTTTGTAAGAATTAGGTGGAGGAGGCAAACTCTGATACCCTGTCGTTTTCTCTCGTGAATTTTGCCGACGGTCTTTAATTCTCTCTTGGGATCGGAGGCGTCCAGTTGTCCCTTCTCGTGACTTCCGACTAGGCATCCTTTCTTCCCTTTCTTGTTCCTCCTCCTCTCTTCGTGATCTCTTCCAAACACGTGCCTTGGGCTCCTCGGGGTTATTTTCCTTGAGGTAATTCTTCAAATACCCTATTTCTAACAGGCGGAGCACCTCTAAACGAAGGGTAGTACATTCTTCCGTAGTGTGCCCGTAAGTTTTATGGTACTTACAATATTTCCCAGTGTCCTTGTCTCAGTTAGGGAATTTAGTCGGCCTGGGCCAGTGTAACTCGTTGCTACCCCTCATTATATTGAGCACTTCTGGTGGGGTAACAGTCATTGGAGGCAGGTGCACGGGTCGGAGAAATTTATTAACCACTCCTCCTTCGTCCTTGCGCTGAAGAGGTTTCCCTTCCTTATTCTTTTCTTTGGTCTTTGCTTCTTTCTCGACGCGCTCTAGGTGTTCATTATCCTCCTGCTCCATTTGCTTCTTTGTTCCTTCGGCCTCTTCCATCAAGATATGGATTTCTGCCTTTTGCATTAGTTCATTCATGTCCGTGATCCGATTTCCCATAAGGTATCTAAAGAAATCCCCCGTTCGGAGTCCCTCAGTTAATATGTCCGCCATGATGGTTGGGCTAACGTTGGGAACATCGAGTGCTTCATCCGTGAAGCGCTTTATATACTCTCGTAAGGATTCATCCTTTTTCTGTTTAATAGTGAAAAGGTGTGTGGCAGATTTAGGGTACCTTCGATTGCAGACGAATTGTCGTACGAACAAATGGGCTAATCGATCAAAACTCGTAATGGAACAAGGTGGAAGGTGAGTAAACCAGGCTTGGGCCCGCCCTCCGAGGGTAACAGGAAACACGCGGCATAACACGTGGTCAGGGGCAGAAGAGAGGTCCATTCCGGCTAGATATTGATGGATGTGATCCTGCGGGTCCCTTCCGTCAGCTTCTCCGGTATATAACGGGATATTGACAGGTCGCATCCCCGAGGGGATAGAAGCTGAAGCGATTTCGGGAATGAAAGGAGTGATCTTGAATGTAGGATCCTCCTCTGGGACCATGGTCTTCTTGAGGTCACCTAATTCTTTTCGTAAATCATCCATAATTCCCCATAAGGAATGTTCAACCTCTCCTCGATACTCCGAGGGGCGAGAAATTTCTTCCCAACTCCTCACTGGAGTTCCTTCACGACATACATACCTTCGAGGCGTTTGTCGGGGTACCTGTTGCCACGGATTTGAATTTGGGTCCCACGCCATTGGAGGTGCGTCTCCTTTCGAGGGGAAATTCCCGGTTTCTCTTCTATATGGATTAGGTACAACTATACTATCTTTATTAGATGATTTTTCTTAGATCTTAATTTGCTCTTATCGGCAAGAAGAGAAAATAGAGGAAGTTCGGCATCGCTAGTTTCGCTTTAGGGAGAGCCCCTTCTTGGATGGTTATAAGTCTAGAGCCACAAAGACATTCAATCGTGGGTGAAGAGAGTAAGCCACACGGCTGAATGGAGAGGAGAGCCAAGTCAAGTTGAATAATAAGAAATAATCTTTACATATATCTCAATTCATCAAATTCCAAACAAGTGTCTTCTTTCGATGAATGACCAAAAGAAGTACTTTAAGGAATGAAAATAATTCTAATTTTGAGACGAAAAGCATGGTTTAAAATTTCGAGCCGTTTCTTACGAAACGGCCGAAATATTGCGCCTTTTTCAATTGTCGAAATGTTTCGCAGGTATAATTTCGAAACAGCAGCACTATGCATTTTAATTTGTGTTTGTGCATGCATATTATATTTATTAATGGTGCGGTGGCCTTTGTGCGTTGTGACTTATTTTAGTGTGTATTTAATAACTTTTACATGGAGCTGATCAAAAGAAAAAAAACTCTAACATTTGTTTAAGTCGACTTCATGTGATCTTTGTACAAAATTTTACAAGTATCAAATACAATTTAAAACGTTTTCATAGTTGTATTGTTTTTACAAATAGTATTGAATTCTATCACATGTCTCGTATGTTTTATATAAAATTTATTATAATTATTTAAACTAAACAACTAAGGAAATTCATGTTCTTAAAATATGTTAACATGTTTTAGTTCATATCTTATTCGTTTAGTACGATTTTCGAAACTTTCTCGAATCATCTCGAAATATTTCCAAAAATTTGCGAAACGTTTCTAATATTTGATACATCGAAACATAACAGGAAACCTAAACTTTAATCCTTGACGAAAAGGACTCCTTTTCGATAGCCAAGAATATAATAATTGAGAGAAAGATAATGAGATGATAAAAAAAAAACGAGCAAATAAGGAAAAAACTTATTTTGTTTAAAAGATATTCTAAAAAATCTTGTTTTTTGTATTTTTCTTTATATCTTTTCCTTTCCCTTATTTTTCTTGACAATCAAACAGAGCCTAAGAGTCCCAATAGAATTTTTCTACAATCTTCAAAATATGGACGATCAAATTACCACAAATTCCCATGCATGAGCCTCAAATACTAACTAAGGTTTAGTTTTGAACTTTTGATCAAGAAGCAACTGTGCTAAACCTAGAATTGTGGTTCTGTTTAGTCATATATATAATATTAGAACTGATTAATCCTTTTTTGATGTCACAAAATCATGTGCAAGTGCAACCCCCTCGGTTCGTGCTTAGATTCCTAATCGACATACGTGTAAGTTAATTTAAGTATAATAATGTCAATTACATGCCAAAGTCACGAGCCTATCAACACGTGGAGGGAGGAAATCCAAATGATATGCTCAATGAGCATAGCCTGCTGTCACGCGACATCACGTGATTCCACAATAGGAAAGGAAATTCAATTTCATTTCACAGCAAACATAACAACATAAAAAATACGATCTAAGAAAAACAACACGTAATCCCCAAAATCTACACCTAATCCAAACCCTAATTCGAACAAATTAACCGCCGAATCCGTACAAAGTACGGCCCTGCCTCTTCAAAGCGTAAACCACATCCATTGCCGTCACGGTTTTCCGGCGAGCGTGCTCGGTGTACGTCACAGCATCGCGAATCACGTTCTCCAAAAAGATCTTGAGCACGCCACGTGTCTCCTCGTAGATCAGTCCGCTGATACGCTTCACTCCTCCACGGCGTGCCAAACGGCGAATAGCAGGCTTCGTGATGCCCTGGATGTTGTCACGCAACACCTTACGGTGTCGTTTCGCTCCGCCCTTGCCCAATCCCTTGCCGCCCTTTCCTCTTCCTGACATTTTTTTTAATTCGGGTGAATTTACTTTTGTTGGTGAAAATGTGAAATGGTGGTGATGAGTCACACGTGATTCCACAATATATATATATATTTATTTGGAAAAAAGAAAATCTTAGGTGACAATTAGTATTCTAAATGTGCCTTTGTCTGATTTAATGCGTTATTATGTGCCACCAGGAAGTCAAGATGGCAAATATTTTCTTTTCAAAAATTACACTATGGAATGGAGGCCTGCCTCTCCACTAATGGTGTACAGAAAAATGAATTAAAATAGACTGTTTAATTAATGTCTTCAATCAATAAATGTGAAAAATGAAAAATCATCTCATCACCTGACAGTCGTAGGCCCAACAAAAAGGTGGGCCTTTTTTTTCTTTCTGCTGAGCCCAAATATATGGGCCGTAACATTGAGCTAGTTATTGAGTATTCTTTTTTATTGTATCCAGCTAGTTATTGAGTATTCATTCCTTCGTATTCAGACTTCAGTAAATTAGGGTTCATCATTCCTTCGTATTCAGACTTCACCAACACAGCAATCAATCAGGTGCGTTTTGCAACCTTTCTTTTACCCGTTATGTGTCTCTGTTGATTCATGCTATGTGTGGTTGAATTTGATTTCTTTTCAATCAATGTATTTATTGATTAATTTATAATCGGATGCAGATTTGTTTGTCTAATTAGAGTATTAAGAGCTCAACAACAGCGTTACTCCGCCTACGCAAGTGCTGAAAAATTTCAACGAGATCAAGCTGCTGAGAATCGAGCTCCCGAGCGGCGAATTAGGTATCGACGACGGTGTTTAGCTAACTAATCACTTTCCCGCAACAAAAAAATGGCGTCAAGATTTTGGACTCAGGTTCGTTTCTTTTTTTCCAGTTTAATATAATTCATGTAAGTTGCAATTACATTGTTGATCTTCATATAGGGTGGTGACAGTGACACCGAGGAAGAGGAGAGCGATTACGATGAGGAGATCGAGGCGCCCGCCGTTGAGGCCACCGCTGCAACCGCTGCTAGCAGGTATTATTCGGGAAATCCTAGCGACAGTGACGACTCCGAGGGACAGAAGCGTGTCGTCCGACGTGTCAAAGACAAGCGGTTTGACGAGATGGTTGCTACCATGGATCAAATGAAAAATGCCATGAAGATCAATGACTGGGTCAGTCTTCAGGAAAGCTTTGAGAAGATTAACAAGCAGTTGGGGAAGGTTATGAGGGTTACGGAGTCGGATAAAGCTCCCAATATTTATATTAAGGCTCTTGTGATGTTGGAGGATTTCTTGAATCAAGCTTTGGCTAATAAGGAGGCAAAGAAGAAAATGAGTAGTAGCAACGCAAAGGCTCTGAATTCGATGAAACAGAAGTTGAAGAAGAATAATAAGCTGTATGAGGAACTAATCAACCAGTGCAGGGAGAAGCCTGAACTGTTTGAGGAGAAGGTTGAGGAGGAGAAAGAATCCGAGGATGAGGATGAAGACGATGACGATGATGATGATTTCAGTGATGACCCTGCAGCTGTAGAGTCCGAGGAGAGTGGTGACGAGGAAGGAGGAGAAAAGGAGGGTGGTGAGAGTGGACCTGGATGGGAGAAGATGTTGAGCAAGAAAGATAAGATGATGGATAAACAATTCAAGGACCCTAGCCAAATCACATGGGATACCGTTAACAAAAAATTCAAGGAAATTGTTGCTGCTAGGGGTAAGAAGGGAACAGGAAGAATTGAGTTGGTAGAGCAGCTCACTTTCTTGACAAGAGTTGCCAAGACGCCTGCTCAGAAGCTTGAGATTCTCTTCAGTGTTATCTCTGCTCAGTTTGATGTTAATACAAGTCTGAGCGGTCACATGCCAATCAATGTGTGGAAACAGTGTGTCCGTAATTTGCTTACCATACTTGATATTTTAACCCAGTACCCGAACATAGTGGTTGATGATATGGTAGAGGTTGATGAGAATGAGACCCAAAAAGGAGCTGATTATGATGGTACAATTAGGATTTGGGGTAATTTGGTGGCCTTCCTTGAAAGGGTGGATTTGGAGTTTTTTAAGAGCCTTCAGGTTATTGATCCGCATACCCGTGAGTATGTCGAGAGGCTTAGAGATGAACCTAGATTTTCGATTCTTGCTCAAAATGTCCAGGAGTATTTGGAACGTGTTGGGGATACCAAAGGTGCATCAAAGGTAGCCCTTAAACGCGTTGAACTCATATACTACAAGCCCCAGGAGGTATACGATGCTATGAGGGTACTGGCTGAGCAGGATAATGGAGGTGAGGCCGGAGATGAAAGCAAACCTGTTGAAGAAAATAGAGGGCCTGCCTCCTTTGTTGCTACACCAGAGCTGGTGGCTCGCAAAGCTACTTTTCCAGAGAGTAGCAGGGCATTGATGGACACTCTTGTTTCGCTCATATACAAGTATGGTGATGAGCGGACCAAGGCCCGTGCAATGCTTTGTGACATATACCACCATGCCATATTGGATGAATTTACCACATCGCGTGACTTATTACTTATGAGTCATCTGCAGGACAGCATTCAGCACATGGATATTTCCACCCAGATACTTTTCAATAGAGCTATGGCTCAACTTGGTTTATGTGCATTCAGGGTGGGACTTGTTCCTGAGGGGCATGGTTGCCTGGCGGAGCTGTATTCTGCTGGCAGGGTGAAGGAATTGTTGGCACAAGGTGTCTCTCAGAGCAGATATCATGAGAAAACACCAGAACAGGTAATGTTATTTGTCTGTTAATTTGGTCTTCAGTTTCCTTATGTATCAGCTGTAGTTCTTCTTCAGTTTCCTTATGTATCAGCTGTAGTTCTTCTTAGATACTTTATTATACATTACGGTGTTCAATTAGACTCGGAATTAATATTATGCTGGTCTAAGTTCCCATGCGTATGATAAATACTGTACTGGTCTAAGTGTAAGTAAATCTCATATATCCTTTCAGTAGTTATATGCATACTTTTTAGTAAGTTTATTCTGGCACTTTTAGTAGAATTTTGCTTGCCCTAGAAGTTTGTTCTTGGTTTATTGCATGAGAGATACGATTAATTTGCCTCCAAGTTTCACCTCTGGTCTTTTTGAATGCGAGTGATTGATGATAATTTGTGTTGTTTTTAGGAACGTCTTGAAAGGAGGCGCCAAATGCCTTACCACATGCATATAAATCTTGAGCTTCTTGAGGCTGTACATCTTATTTGTGCTATGTTACTGGAAGTCCCAAACATGGCAGCCAACATCCACGATGCCAAGCGCAGGGTCATAAGCAAGAATTTCCGGAGATTGCTTGAAGTGAGCGAGAGGCAAACTTTCACCGGTCCTCCCGAAAATGTCAGGGACCATGTAATGGCTGCCACAAGGGCCCTCCGTCAGGGAGATTTTGAGAAGGCTTTTGAAGTCATCAATTCTCTTGATGTTTGGAGGCTGCTCCGCAACAAAGATAAAGTTCTTGAAATGCTGAAGGCTAAAATAAAGGAAGAGGCGTTGAGGACTTATCTTTTTACTTATTCCGCTTCTTATGAGTCCATAAGCCTCGACCACCTGTCTGAAATGTTTGACCTTTCTGATGCTCAGACTCATAGCACCGTTAGTAAAATGATGATCAATGAGGAGCTGCATGCGAGCTGGGACCAACCAACTCGTTGCATTGTCTTCCATGACATTGAGCACACTAGATTACAGGCTCTGTCTTTCCAGTTGACTGAAAAGCTCGCTATCCTAGCGGAAACTAACGAAAGAGCGATTGAGGCAAGGATTGGTGGTGGTTTGGAAGGTGGTCTCCCTAGGCGTAAAGATGGGCAAGATTATGCGGGGGCCGTGGGCGGCGGCGGTAGGTGGCAGGAGTTCTCCTTTCAACAGAGGCAAGGCAGTAGCGGTGGTAGAGGCTATAATGCTGGTGGTGGACGAGGAGGTTTCATGAGAGGGGACCGTCAAGGTCGTTCTGGCCGAGATGGGGGCATGGGGAGAAATTACCAGACAGGTTCAGCAGCAAGAGGGGGTCAGATGGATGCTTCTACTCGGATGGTTAGCCTCAACAGAGGAGTTCGCGCATAGAGTGAGAACAATAGACACAACCTATTCAATTTTTAAAGTTTCCATAAGCGTTTTGTTGTTTTTGTGATAATTGTCTGGTGTTAAATTTGAACTATATAACCAGTTGAGCTGTGTTTCTCATTCATAAAATTTTGACATTTGTTCTGGGATGATTGCACTGTTATGTCAGACTATGCAAAGATTTGGCACCTTTATTTGTTCATCTTTTACTTTTAGTATTAGAATCTTTTGGTTGGTTCGTCTTTAGCTTAACAAAATTTTTGTGTCTCGTCTGGTTAGTAACTTCGGATATGAATAGAATCAGTGATTGTAAGTAAATTTGTAGTCAACGCCTGATGTTGGCAATTAGTTTTTTCATGTCAACTATTTTGTTATGAAAAATACTCGGAAAATGTAATAGGGATGAATCCGAGAACGGCACCTTAAAATTTAGAGCATCAGTAAGTTCACGTGATTCAAACGAGTTGGTAACTTGGTATACACCTTTTTGGCTGCTGTTTTCAATATATTACGACCAGAGTCTGTTTAGTAAGCCTTTTATCGACTCTTTAGATTTATAATTCATCGAACTGATTAGTATCCGTATTAATAATGTATTATGAGATATTCTAAGTAATAAAACCGGACTATCAAGGAAACAAAGAGAATCCCGTCATACAAACAGACACGTTTATTCAACTCCATACAAAGGAAAGTACAAAAGGAGCACAGACAAAAGGTAATTCATTTTGAATTGAAAGGGCCTAATGTTTGAATTTCACCAGTCTTCATGCTGACTGACAGGAAAAGAAGGTATGCATTTAGAGAATTGCGTATCACCGATACTCGTCATAAATTGGAGAGTACATTGACTAAATAATTCCTTCTTGTGCATGAATGGTTAATATAATTATTGTTCTATTATCGTTTGGTTGAAGATTAACGCATCCAAATTGAACAACTAATTAATAAATGAAAAAAGAAAGAAAAGCAATTTTTTTTTGCTAAAATCAATAAATTAGAAGTTTTTCAAGCTAGGTTTAGAGATGAGATAACAGTTTAGAGGGTTATCTGTCGTAACCCATATTATTTTGTTATTCAAGTTATAAGAGTTAAGGACTATATGGATATTTTATTATTTACACGATTGTGTTTTATATGTATCTATGCATATTTACACGATTGTGTTTTATATGTATTCATGCATATTTGATTATTGACTAAAAGTTATTAATGAGTTCTGAAATGAGAGCTGCAACGGGTGTTTTCGTTTTAAAACTGAGGCGACTACCTCATTTCGGCTTTGATCCAAGTTGCGATGAGATGAAAAGAAGAAAAAAACAAGTCCATAGTTATTTTCTCAAGAGACATCATATTACAATATTACATCAATACATTACATACAAGAAAAAGACAAAATTGCATGCAGGAAACCAAAAAAGATGAAACATAGCAAGTTGACAGGCCTAAGTTGGTCTATTTTCACGTTTAACATTATCCAGCAACTTTGATTCTAGCAACAATCGAGCATACTCACGTTGTGTATGTCGTACTTCTGCCTGGAGTCGTGTCACCTACACAAATAGGCATTACAAACATTCAAACTTTTGAGCAATGGAGACTACTAAAGAAAAGGATAACTTCATTTGACAATCCGCTAAAGTCCTCAATTAACTTCAGTAATCTACATTTCTAGGAAAAGAAAAACAAAAGCAGCAAACGTCCGCACCTAGTATTAGAGTATTAAACATCGAAATGATTACGGTAGAAACGAACACTTCCACCAAAAATCCATGCCCAGACTCAAGTTTCATTTTAGTCCAAGTGACAGATGCAAATTAGACAATTATTACTCCGATTAAAGTTTTTAATAAAGGTCAACGGGACTACTCCAGAATCTTTTTATGTGAGGATACTTCATATCATAGTGGTTATATAAAAGACTTAGAATTCTATCTCAAACTAGTAGAAAATTCACGGTATAAAGGCGTACCTTGAGATTGAGTTCTTCCTGAGTCTTCTCATATTCCTGACATCTGAAGTACAAAAATATACAAACGTTTTAGTCTAAGGGAATGTGTCGATCAATAAAAGATATTCATAATCAAATGCTCATGTAATTTGATAGAAGGCAGATGCCATTGTTCCCTGTGGTCTAAGCCTCCTTTCATAGGCATCGAAATAAGACATTGTAAGTTATAAACTTACTCAACATGTAGCTTTTTGTTTTCTTGAATAATGTGGAAAGCTTCTTGATTTTCCCTCTGAGTACCAGGATCAACGGCATGCTACAGGGATAACAAATCATTCATAAGTAAATAGATTTTCACTGGGACAAGGGTGGTTATTACATGGAGAAAAGAAATGATAAATCAATATTAATGCAGAAGAGACCGACACCTTTACTACTCTGACATGTACATTGTCAGTTGTTCTGGGTCCAGTGACACCCATCCTCTTCACCCTTCCATGATCCAGGATATTCTCGTGACCTTTCCTTTTCAAAAGTTCCCCTGTGCAATCATAGTGCAGGGTATCTTCAAGTTAAAAGGGCAAGCTACAACTTGGTCGGCTCTTAACATACTCCCACAACGAAAGAATCTAAAAAAAACTGAAGGTCAAGTCAGTAAACAGCATCACTTCTTTACCTTGAGAACATTGATGAATGGGTTGATTTGAGATTCTTGGATTTGCTGCCAAATGAGGTGCTGGGGCACTGATTCTGTGTTGAATAGCCCAGCTGCTACCGATGGTTTTGCACCAGAGGAATCACTGCTACCGATGGTTTTGCACCAGAGGAATCAGGACACAGCGAAACGGGCTGATATATACCATGATCTTGTCTAGAATCAGGAGAGGCGCGATGTGCCATTGTTGCTCGAGGTTTTTTCTTAACTTGATAACCAATGAGTCCACAATGATAATCCCTGTCAAATTCAACAACTGTTGTGAGCATGATTTCATCATATTAAATGATCTACAGATTGAAAGCTGCGACATACAGATAACTACGACACATGCAGAATTCATTTTAAAAGACATTACACTACAATTACAGAAGAGACAAATACGCAAGTATTTTAGAATGTCTATGAAGCTCATATTGTTTCCTCTATGAAGCTAAAATGATTAGTTAAACGTTTATCCTTTCTCCTTTAAGTAATAGTCTTCCAACAATCACTTACCAGTATTCCTGTGTCATTTCTTTCAGACGATTTTCAAGCTTTTGGAAAACTGGAGTTTTCTCAAAGTCTTGTTTGTTGTGAGTAGGCTCACTAAAATTTACTTCCAAAACCCCTGGCATCCCAGTGACACAGTCTCAGTTTATGCAACAATAAGTAAATGAGAATCAGTAAAACATGACAAGGTGCAGCAATATACGGAATTCGTACCCACAACCCCTCTGCCTCTGCTATCAGCATAGGCAACAACGTGCCAAAATGGCTGCAAAAGGAAAATGTGATAGGGGCAAAGTTAGAAGTGAAATGTAGGTGAAAGGAAAACATAAGATGCTAAACTATGTTCTTTCTCGTTCTGTAAGGGCTTGGCCCTTTACGGACAGAGAACCTAAAGCAATCGTTGTTATAAATATGAAAACAAAATTTGACCATATTATCATGATAATGTAGCTATCTATATGAACATAATTAACAACTTGTCTTCCTACCATGATTCAAACATAATCTAACAAAATTTTATGAAAAGACCTGACAAGATTATTAAAGCTTCAATATATACATAAAAAAAGGCTCACCAAATTACCGTATACACATTGATCGTAATATCGTGAATCGGTTAAGGGAAGAAAAAACCATTGCATGTAAACTGTGATAAGCAGACATGTATACAGAGCAGAACAGTATAATCGTCAACAATTAGGACGTCTGAACATGAGACCAATCAGTGCAGAACAAACATCAGCTAAAGCAAATCAATTCATGGGCACATGCTCAATATAACTAGAAATGCATCAAAATTAGACAACTATCTGTTAATAGCAGTTGGAATCAATTTCACCGAGTTAGACTGATCAGTTACTAGTAACTCCCCTTAATAGAATGTTTCTATCATCCAAACATAGATCTTCTCACTTTGAAAAGCGTAAAACTCTCTCAGGCATGGCGCGATTCTGACAGTACAAATCCCAGTAGCAAAGCAGCAAAAGAGTAAAAGATCAGGATAAAAGTTAATCACCAGTATCAATCTATTCTTGTGGTAAACATTGAAGCCATGTACATTCACCACTGGAGCTTCCTTCAGAAAACCAATTGTTGTGACAACTGAACCCTGGCACGTATGACAATCACTAAATTGTACCAAAGAGCAACAAATTTTCTTATACGTATATAAAGTAATATACACACAATATTCGATTCTAATAACTAATTTTTAACTTCAGAAAAGGTTCAAGTATCATTAATCTTTGATGCTAAGGAACAGTTCATATTCGCAACTCAAATAACTTATGTAGCAATAAAATCCAAAGAACTTGACAATTTGAATTAGTTTTTTAGGTTGACATTATAGGTCAAGTGTCTATGACAGTCATCTTCCTGAAACTTGTATCTACCTCAACATTTTGAGGTTTATAGTTTATGAATTCCGGAAATTTGAGATCAATGTTATGATATTCAGCCACTCGTCCACGCAATATTAAGCTGAAGTTCTCCAAAGCTCTCAAGTACAAAATAGATAAATATGCCTGCAATTGTGAGAAAAATAGACATTAGCCAGCTTATTGCCCATCCATTGATGCTGATAGATTACAATGTTTTTTAGAAAACTCACCCAAAGTGAATACTGAAGACGGTTTGCAAGATGCTGTTCATTAACATCCTCACGAGATCCACTTTTCGCAGTATCTTTGCCTTTCCTAGATATACAAATATCCTGAGACCATTGAACTAACTGAAGCTTATATCGAAAGTTGTGAAATATGATTATCCATTTAGGAATTAGTCGATAAAAGGAATTGTTGCAGTAACTTCGGATTAAGCACGAACCTCTGGATCGGACTCAAAATCAAGCGCCAAATTCCCTTCATCTTTATGCCATAAATTGTATATTATTATTTTGGTACCATGAGAACCAATGTCATCACACGGCAATGGAGGGAAAAACAAACATTACTCCTTAACCATGACAAATCAAGGAAAAGATTATCTTAAGCAGAATGTAAAAAGTCTGGTCTCATGGAGTAAAACACACTTGCTCCGTGAGTTCAGCTTCCAATGCAAATGGACTCCACTGTAGCAAGATGGAAAGATTGGTCTTAAGATGATGCTCGTTGTGTAAAGCATCCCACGTGCCAGTTTGTGCGTTGAACTGATAATCAACCTGCACCAATGTAAAGAGAAGCTTGGACTTTTGGAGAATGTTCAGCCATTACAAATCTGAAAAAGAAGCAATCTGCCATAATGTGAAAAACCCCAACCCCCCAAAAAAGGCAATGGCAATTTCAATCTCGAGATAGAGAAGATTGAAACTGCAACTGGTATCTATGTGAGAGAGAATATAGGGAAGGATTAACTGAAAACACAAAAAATGTTTCATAATCCTTCATGTGACCACTCTAGAAGATACCGATATGAAAACAAAGCCAATATGCAAATTCACTATTTCGATCAATAATTTTTGACCCTAAGTTTAAAAATCAAAACAATGTTAGTGACGGTCATTATTTATTGCTCCAAAGAAAAAGACAAATGGGTCACAAAAGTTGGGTTTCACATGTTCCAACTTAGAATTTAATGTTCTACAAGTTTCTTGCACACTTTTAACCACAATATCAAACATAATATTTGCCGATTCATCCTGTCATCTAACAAAACTCAAAAGCATTACACATGTTATCTTGAATGTGAAATGCTTGTCACCAAACTGTCTGATAAAACTGTGCACATAGGACTTTTGAGAATTCAAAATACAAAAAAAATTAACATATTCTAACCACTATAATTTCTGGCAAAAGGAAATCGCTAATAAAGAATTCAAACTTATGCAGCCATTTAGATCAAGAAACTTACCATAGGAACTACTATTCTATCTTGCGGTGTTTGCACTAAAAATGTATAAGATAGTAGACCAACACTTTGGGTCCATTTCCTGGTCAAGAAAAAGGGTGAGTAATAGCAAAGGCAATGCGCAAGAGAGTATAAGGAAGTAACTATTCATGGTTAGCAAAACACACACACAACATAAAAACTTTTTAAGCGAAAAACAAAAGGAAAGGAAGAAACCTAAACCTGTTCCTCATGTTGCGGCTACAGACAATAACATCAGCCCCAAGCCTCATAGAACTGGTTTTAAATCCATTTCCATCTGAAAGCATACATACAAGTCAATTTTCCATAATGAAACACCAAGAAAGGAACAATAGTATTATTCTTACACTGTCCAATTGCCGTTTTAGACTATTTATCTGAAAACCCAAAACTCATGCAACGACGCATTGCATCTGGATCCATTCCACCACCATCATCTAAGAGAAGAAAATCATCATAATTTACAACTTGTTAACTAATACCAAATATAGAATGTCAGATAAGAATTGTACTGTCATAATTGAAATATTTAGAAGTTTTTGTACCTTCGACTAACAAAGATGGAGTTCCATCCCTAGAGTTTGATGTTTTATCTACAATGACAAAGGTGGCCCCATTTTGTATCTGACAATAATAAGAGACATATATATATATAATAAAAAAAAAAGTTACATTAAACTGTAAGCATATTAACAACTTAAAACAGAACTCTACAAGACATCATCATGCAATAACTTAACCAAAGGCCCATTTATGTGAAGTGGCATTTGAATGAAGAAATTTGGGATGAATGCGCAGATAGCTTGAGCCACCTATCATCAACCAAATAGATAATATAATATAATGTCAAGAAGACTAAACAAAAGGCACCAAATAGACAGACATGAAAACTTAACACGTGTAAGAAAACTGATAAACCCAGAATGGTGATGGTCGTTCATAAATAAATAAGATCAATCTGTAGAAAAGAATAAAACAAATACATACATTGAGAGATTGGGTTTGAATTATTAAGCCTGTGCCTGTCATCATCATAATTTCCGCTTTCCAGAACTGTCGAGAGATCATCATGGTTGCTTTTCAGGCCAAGCTTTTCAAGATCATCATGGTTGCTACTTGAGTTGGGGGGGTTCATGTTCATCCCTTCCTTAATTAGGGTACTGTACTGTACTGCAAGCTAAGGGAAATAATAATAATAAAAGATACACCAACCAGAGTTACCAACTACACCAATGAAAGATTAATTAATTATAGCCATCTTTTAAATTAAAGGAGGAAACGGACAGACACTTCAAGAACCAAATTGAGGGATTTATTCAGCAAAGGGAACCAAACAAGTTTTAAGTAAATTGCAAAACTACTAATGAATAATAATATGTTTGTTAGTTTTTACTGAAACAACTGTGATTTATTTTAGACAGTGAAATTACTTACACCTTTATTATTTTTTTAAATGAACCACATGTGGTGACTTATTTAACTATTATTCACTGTATTGTGTATAATAATGGGTTAACACTGCTAGCTTCAAATATGTTGTCGAATCAATAAAAAGAAGACAGACAACATACGTATAAACCGAATTCCAAGATTATCCCAAGAGATCGTGCGATAGAATTCAACGGACTCCATATGTGTTTATTCAACAACAAACAATCTCATAACCTAAATTCGTCCTGGTAAGGTAATTGAGCCAAGCATAAAAAACATCGAGTCAAACCCATTAATTAACCATCTCAATGCAATCCATATGAGTTGCTCGTCATAGTATATATATACTTTTAGTTTTCATGTCGTTCCTTATGATCTCCATTGACCTTTTTCTCAGTCGCGAATCGATAGGTACCACAAGTTTCCTTACTTTCCTTATAGATAAAATATGATTGCTTTTAGACTGCAACTAAGACACATTTAGGCATAAGGTCTAAATGTAGGGCTCTTAAGCAACATTATGCTCATAACATGAGCGTGGATGAAATGTGAAGGTTTAGTTGGACGTGCAGTAACTCGAGAAATGAGATACCGAAAAGCTCACAACTTCGAGATTAGGCTCCATACTACAAAAGAATGAAAAATAAGATAATGATTTCCATCACCGCACTCAAGCTGATGGAAGACCGGGACAAGGATCTTGTCCAATCATAACTTCTCTCCAGTGATTTTTTTTAATCAAATTGAGACCATGCTACTATATGACTTTGAATATTGGGCAAATAAATATAATAATGCACATAAGGTGGGCATACCTCATATGTGAATGTGTGGTAACACAAGAAGAAATAATGTACGAAATGATGATCTTTGCTAGAAATTTGGTGTGGCAACCATCGACCAAATGCGAGGATATCACTTACAATGATTCGAGCATGTAAAAGCACGACTCATAGACATGTCAGTACGACTCTTCATAACTCTTGACGTATGACGTACGAATAAACTACAACGAAGACGGAAAAAAGCGTGGATAGAAATCCTACAAAACAATTTGAACCTTAGAAGTCTGCAAAAAGCATCCCATTCAGCCAGAAAGTATGGAGACAGAGCATTCATGTGTTCTATGACTCGCTTTCGGTTCATATTACCCATCCAATGAATTGTGTTATACAATTGGTTCTTGTTGATGTGTAGCTTTAAGCTAACCAAGGTCATTGTTTGTTAATTTTTTTGTGTCTTCTTTTTAAATTTCCATCTTCCAATTTGTGTATGAGCCAAAATATCATTTCAAGTTAAGTTATAGAACTCGAACATCTCACATGTTTGGTTCACAAGGTACATATCTCGATCTATTGAACACGTGATTCTTTTTGCTAACGAAATACAAAATTTAGGAGATATTATCATCGATCAAAATTTCCACATGTTTTCTTGAAACTAGCGAAATATTTTTATTTTTGACTCCACCGAAATGACACATACCAAATTTTCCGTGTTCACCGTAACCACATTACGACGAATTTTCATATACACATCGACAAGATCTCGAAATATCACGAAACCTTTTCAATATTTGATAGACCGAAACATACTTCGAAATAGAAACTTTAACGTGTGTATCGATATTATAGCAAGCTCAAGAGGTGAAAGTGACGTTTTCTATAAATCTAATGAACTTACAGTAAAAAACAATTGAATCACACCAAAGCTGATACCAAAATCAGAACAGAGAGAAGAAAGAAAAAAATGGCAGCGAATTTAACCCAAAACAGACAGCATAGGTAAAAGTTAGTTTTCTAAAAACATTTTTTCACAAAAAGCGGGTTTTCCTTTTTCGAAGAATCCCAACAACAAAAAGCTCATGCTGAATTTGAGCTTTTCCAGCAGTAACCAAAACTAAAAGTAATTCATCAGAGAGCTAAATAGCAAAGGTAAATTTCACTTACTTGTTCAACTCTAAGGTACCTGAGATCTTCTTTCCACTTTTTTATTTTATTTTTATTTATTTTAACCCTAAATCAGATACTTGAGGGTTCAATTCTAAAGAGAGGAATCTTCTTCCAATACTGCCTCCTCTCTTTTCACAAACAAATTGAATACTGAATCTTCCCCACACTCATATCTATAGCAGGCAGTTGTAAATCACAAAATTGAATCCAATTTGTAAAATTGATAATTGCTAAACCCTAGACAATGGAAGGTTGAAGGGTGCCCCTTGGAGATGACAAAAGCCAAACACCTTTATTTTGGGTAAAAAGTGAAATTGATCATATCTTAAATGGTTTGTTAGATTTGGAAAATATATCAAAAAAGATTTGAATTACTATATTTAAAAATTATAAGTTAAAGTTAGTGAAGCAATCTTATCAAGTGGGGAAGTAAATCTTTTGAAGATCTCAATGGAAAGAGACTCAAATTTCTTTGGCAGTGGGCCAAGATGGGTTTTAATGAATAGTTAAAGGAATATTTAGATTTAGATATATCAAATACAAAATAAAAGATATATTATGGAGAATTAAACAATTTATCTTAATTATGGGGTAATTACATAAATTACACCTCATGTAGTCATGCAAGGAAAATTAGGATTAATGTATCAATTTTGATTTATTTCTTGTTTTTGACAAGATAAATGAGGACTTAAATTCAATAAAATTTAATAATTTTTATACGGAAAATCGGCCATAAGGATAGTTTCTGCAATTTCTTAAAATGAAGGTAATTTGTATAATTATCCCATAGTTCAGGAGTAGTATGTGTAATTATCCCACATATAAATCTCTTATCCCATAGTTCAAGAGTAGTGTGTATAATTTCTTTAAAGGATGTGAATGGGTGGGTGGTTGCCTCTTGAGATGCCAAAAGGCACAACACCTTTATAAAATTGATCAAAGCTGGTTTTGTTTAGTAACCGCTCTAAAGATTAGGAAAAGATAATTAACAAATATTTAAAATACTATATCCAAAAGTTGAAACTTATGACCAACATTCTATAATAAAAAATTGAATCTTGGAAAAACTAAGCGAAAAGAGATTTAAGTTTCTTTGGCAATGGGCGCATGAGAAAATGGAAAATCTTGGATCGCACAAAAAAAGAATTACAAGTTCTTCTTTAAGAATGCATGATTCCAGTATTTTTTTTTTTTTTTTTTTTTTTTTTTTTTACCTTTAGTCCTGCATTGATAACCTTCTTATCAAGCTTCGTCCTATGGATCCTTTATTTTTCGAATTTTCTAATTTTTACTCCAAATCTTTTTAAAGTTTGTATAAGCATCCATAATTTTTAAGAAATAATTATACTTATAGTCTAATAAAAAAAACTATACTACAAAGTAATTAAGTAACTATTGCATGATAAAGTTGATATGGGCCTTTCTAGTAGCCCAATAAGTCGGTCCAACAAACTGTTGGGCCAAGCCCGAAGATGTTGATGTACATGTGTATGTTGGGCATGAACCTGGTATATTGAATGTAGGCATTTGATATGCTAACCTATATCGAATGTTCGCATTCAATATAGTACAACTGATTCTGGAAATTATGGAAGTGGTCTCTCGCGCCCCGAGGTCTATAAAAAATCTCGCTCTGCATCCTAAGACACGTTCATTAATTACCCGCAGTATTCACATATCGATATCGAATATCTGACATCCAACATCCACATCGACACTCGACATACAATTTCACCTGATATAGACCCTTACTCAATATGGAGACAATACCCGACATCTCCTGAGTTCGACATACACCATGCCCAATATCCAAGATGCCCGACATCCTCTAGATTCGATATCCTCCATATTCGGCATCCATCAGACCCAACGTCTCAGATCCTCGACATGCTAGAAGTGTTTTTCTAGGCTTAGTCATTTGGTGTTACAAACGAAGTTAATCTAGATACTTGTATTAGTTTGTATTTGGTTCATTGTTATTCATGTAATTTTGCATTCTGTCTGTAATCTACGAACTTGTATCAAACTATTGACGCCGTTTATAGAAACACCAGTTCTATTGACAAGCATAGAAGCGACAAGACACCACCATGAAGAGATCACATGGTGACAACACAACGGATCACAACAGGTCAAAGAAGATTGTCAAACAAATACCAGATGAGGATTCGGCGGAAGCGCGCACGGTAGAGAAGACGCTTCAAGCCTATCGAGCCAAACCAAAGATGGAGCTCTTAGGCGAGTTCATCCCCGTCAGCCTCGACCCAATGAATTCTGAGAGAGTGGTTCAGGTAGGCTCGACCTTGTTAGCCAACATAAGGACATGTTGATAGAGTGCTTGAGAAGAAATGCAAACATCTTCGTATGGTGGGACTCAAATTTGAAAGGGATAGACCCGAGGATCATACTGCACCGATTGAACGTGAATCCTGCGGCTAAGCCTGTGAGGCAGAAGAAAATGAGCTTTAACAAGGAGAAAAACAAAGCGGCATAAAAGGAAGTGATCGAGAAGTTGGAGGCTCGACACATCTATGAAATACTTTACTTCGAATGGCTCAACAATATTGTCCTAATGCTCAAGAAGGAGGCGGCATGGAGGATGTGCATTGATTATATTGACTTGAATAAGCATTGCCCCTGCAATCATTTTCCTTTGCCTAGGATCGATATATTGGTGGATTCGACTGCAGAATGCGCGCTATTCAGCTTCATGGATGCCAAAAGTGGGTTTCACCAGATATTCATGGCACTGCATGATCAGGCTAATACTACATTCATCACAGACATAGAGTGTACTGTTATCGAGTTATGCCCTTTGGATTGTGCAATGCAGGCGCAATTTTTTAGAGGTTGGTAGCTAAAATGTTCTACGACCTCATCGAGAAAACTATGGAAGTTTACATAGATGACATGTTAGTAAAGAGTTTAAAAGCAGATGATCATATTAAGCATTTGGAATAATCCTTCCGGATAATGAGGAATTACGATATGAAGCTCAATCCTAAAAAGTGTACATTTGGGATTACAACATGGAAGTTTTTAGGCTATGTGGTCAACGAGAGGGGCATAGAGGCCAACCCGGACAAAATACAAGCAGTCATGAATCTACCGCCCCCAAGATCTATCAGAGATATGCAATGTTTGTTCGGGCGCATTAGAGCTCTGGGGCGTTTCACAGTCACGTCAACAGAAAAAAAGCCTACATTTCTTCAAGGTCATGAGGAAGGCTACATATTTTCAATGGACAAAGGAGTGTGAAACTGCCTTCCAGCAGCTTAAGAAATATTTGATGTCCCCTCCGCTTCTGGCTTAACCTGAACCACATGAGATGCTTTATATATACTTGGCAGTCTCAACTAATGTTGTCAGTCTCACCCTAAGATAAATTGTATTTTGCACCCCAAAATATTTTAGGGTGCAAAGTGCAATTTTGTACTACCACGTAGGCAATTTTGGCCCGAATAAGGGCCGATGGCATTTTAAAAAGCTTTTTTGAAACATACGGGGCATTTTGGCAAGACCCGAAAAAATAGGCATTTTAACTTTTTAAAAAAAGTTAGCGGCATTTTTTAATATTTCGTCATTTCGAAAATTAATTCACTAATCATCGTAGTTATAAAGGAGAAAAGAAAACGGTTTCTTTGCCATAAATAAATTCAAAGAGAAACTGATTTCTTCATATGTAATGCACTTGACCAGCTAGCGATAAGGCCTGAAACTAATGAATTAACAAATCAGTTAGCAATTCTCACAAATTGCAATTAAACCACAACAAGAGAACTGTTGACCTTTTTACTTTGCAGAAAAAAACATACTTTTATTAAAATAGTTCCAACAATGAGTCTATACTCATTATTGGTGCTAATTTACAAATTTATTATTTTCTTTGTTTTGATTATGAAAAGATAAGAAAATGAGGTTTAAGTTTAACAAATATTTACCTAAAATTCTGGGCCAATTTTCGAAACTCTTTGAATAGAGAAATCGTATGAAATTTTGTGGTTTAATTATTCTACTGTCCATATAGTTTGTAGAAGACAAGGTAAAATACAAAATAAAAGAAAACATAAAAGAAAACAGAAGAAAAATGATAGATTCTATTTTGTGACCTCAAATTATATTCAGTTGACATGTTCAAAGTAGCACCCACTTCCAAGAGAAATTATTATATACATCCGCTGTATGTACAACCGATGATTGAGATTAAAAGGAAATCTTTAAATTGTAGAAATAACCACCAAACACCCCATTCCCAACGTGTATTGGTAGTGGATGCACAGTCTCACCCCCGAATAGCCAAATGGGAGAAGAAGGCCCGAAGGCGTTTTATTCAGTTTCCTCAGGATAAACATGTCTTCAAGTTAGGAGAGAAAATGGGGAAAGAAAAGAAAATAAAGGAAAATCTAGTTTTCCAATTATTTGACAATTCTGTTAGTATTATATTATTGTAAATATTCTTTTAGATATTTGCATATCTTTCCTTAGTTAGGTTTCTTGCATCTCTCTCTCTCTCTCCCCCAGCCATGGCCTTACGCCACGTGCAAAAATTTTAAGTTTGGGGGTGTTTCTCGAAAAATCATGAAGTATAGGATTGTTTGAATACTTGTGAAAATGAAAACGTAAATGAAAAGATGCCAAAATGAGCCTATAACGTATGGCTAAAAGAAGAAAGCACAAACAAGAGAGGAAAGAGTAATACATGAGTGGTTTACTACATACATCTCTAGAACTCATATATGACTTTTTCTATTATAGCCCACACCCGAGCCTACATTACAAGCTTATAAAGTTCTAAATGATCGTCAACATATGAAATCTGTTTGAGTCAACCGCAATAGAATAGTGAAGAGGAAAAAGGGAAGTGATTACATGTTAAGAGCCATGTTTTTATAAGTTTGCAACATGAAAATAACTTTTATGCATCAACAATAGTATCACACACTATTAGAGCACATGAAACGGATGTGAAGGTGACTGTATTAAACATGATGTGCTCGTGTTCATTTATTCTATCTCATCTCTTGTTTTGACCGTAGGTTGCATTTTGAGAATTTCCACTTATTCATGTTGGCATGTCAATAATTACACTCTAATTTAGATCGAGTCAGTTAAGTAAGTTTGCTTGAGGACAAACAAATGTTTAAGTTTGGGGGTATTTGATAAGCATCTCATTAGCATGATTTAAGTATCTGTTTACTTATGCTTTGGAATACTTATAATTGCTTATTTACTTATTTTAGTATTGTTTTATATTTTCTTAGATATTCAAGGAGTCAAGACAAAGCGAGGCTAAACGAGGCCAAAAATGGATGTTTTGGACAACAAGTGGTCAGAAACGCTATTTCGGTATGTTCACGTGCTACGGCACTACACGAAGAGGAAATTCTAGATATAGCGCGATTGAAGAGAAGACACCAGGAGACCGTAGGGAGGAAATCAGAATATAGTGCGATCATCATCGTATTGCGCGGGTGGCGAGCGATCAGAGCCACATCGTACAGGGGTCGCGCGATAAGAGAAAAAGTGGGCTGCAAGTCAGAAACCCTAAAACGCAACCGAGAGCAGAGAAAAAACTATAATATGAGGTTACGTTTAGCAGTTAGAGCACCATCTCTCAACAATTTTCACAACAACTTTCATAGCCTTTACAACCACTTTCAAAGAGAAGAAACACCATCAAAGTCTTGTTTTAGATTAGTGGAGTCCTTGTTTGAGAGAAGATAATTAGTGAAGAAGAAGATGACAAAAAGGAGTTCGAAGAGGGTCAAGTAACAAAGTTCCACGAGATCTGAGAAGCTTTTCTTTACATTTTTTCTTTGTCTATCATATTTAACTCTTTGTTGATTGTTGAACTCGATCATGACTATGAGGAGCTAACCTACTCTTTGTTTAGAGTAGGGGAGTAACTCTGATATTATGAATATATTTATTTTGTTTACTTGATATGTGTTTGATGACCTTAAATGTCTAGATTGAATAGTTACTTATGGTGTGTGGCTAACCTTACCCTCGCTGGGATAAAGAAATGCAATTTGTGACACCAAGCTTTTAATTTTCAATTTTAGCCTTATAATTTTGGTGTTAGAACAATAGTTAATAAGTTCCTAATATACTCTTAAGATTTAAGCAAAATCTTTAACTTCAATAATTATAATGATTGGTGATTTAGTTTCTCAAAGTTTCGAACTTTTTATATGAATTCTATATCATATTTAATATTTACTTATTTAAATTATTTTCTTCAACATACAAATTAAAAATAAATTCTTAATCACGCGGGAACCGCGTGCCAGCGTTTCTAGTTTAATTTAAAAATTGCACAAGAATCTCAAGTGTCCAGCTTATTTTTATCAAAATCTCGTTCTGTTATTTTTGTTCAAATTTTGATTTGTTTATTTTTTCTTTATGTGTCAGAATCTTTGTTTAAAAAAAAGTGAATATTTTATTTAATTTTTTAAAATAGGAAGAAAAGTGTAGAATGTTAAGAGAGTTATATATATATATATATATATATATATATATATATATGTGTGTGTGTGTGTGCGATTTATGACTTTGGATTTGCGAAACAATTAGTGTGCAATCTTTAGATCACACTAGATCAATCTTGACTATGTACGTTTTGTTAGCATGATTCGAAAGAGTTAATTGGATTGCAGATTTGATATCTATTTTAAAACAATTGACAACTAGCCTGATTCCGTTGACACGGTAGGTTATTAGAGACTCATAGAGATGTGGTTGAGATAGCTCCTACCATATGTCATGGATCCATTAGGCATGCAAACATCAAATAACTATCAAGTACTGTAAGTAAATATAGGTGGTTCGTCTATGAACTACTATGTTAAGTTATTGTGAAATTAGACCTCTAAACAATCTTTCCAACCATTGTTCACAACCTAAAAGTAATCAATCAATATTTCTTAGTCCTAGTCTAGTTTAGTTTAGCTTAGTTAATCTCTCATATTCCCAACATTCTTAGTTTAATAGCTTGCATTAGATTAGGTAGTTTAATTGTTTTCTTGCATTTAAAAACCAAAAAACCCAAAAGATATTTGATCATTCTTGCATTCTTAGATTAGTCCATTGCATTCTAAACTAAGCATTATTAGCACAAAAAATATCCATAACATTCTTAGTTTAGGAATCATTCATGGCATTCACCATATTTGGCAAACACAAAAGAAAAGAAAGTGACAGTAATTAGTGTTTTTGCATTTAAGTGATTCATACATACAACCATTAATCCCTTAGGTTAGATACTTGCTTCGTAACTATACTAACCATTTTATTATTACTTGATTCATGCACTTGCGACATAGTGGGATTTAGGTGTAACAATTATGTGCTGAAATATATTCTACTATATTTACACCTACGCACGCTCCCATCAAAATGCTGCAAATAAAAAGGAGGATGGGTATAATAAAGAGCACAAATAACACCAAAGAAAACTTTAAGTTTGGGGGTGCATCTCGAAAAATCAATGAAGTAAAGGGTGGAAAGATACTTGCGCAAATGAAAACGCGAGAAAAAGATGAAAAAAGCCTAAAATTGTATGGCCAATGAAAATATCAAATACGGGAGGAAAAACAAAAAGAAAATGAGTTGATTTACCATGTACATCTCTAGATTTCATAAATGTCTTTTTTCACTATAGCCTACACCTTAACCTAACATTACAAGCCGAGTAAAGTCTTAAATTATCCTCAACACAAAAAATTCACATGTATGGAGAATAATGAGAAAATTAGAAAGTAAGACTGACGTAACTATATGTGAAACTCTATGCTTTTATAAATTCTTTATGAGGATCTTATTTTTCTGTACTTATGTATCCATGATCACTATTCAACACAATGGAATCTTACTTGAAGACGACTTTATTAACCTTAGTGTGCAATGAATCACTCATATGATTCTAACTACTCCAATTTTCAAGCATAGGTGGCATTCTGAGGCGAAATCTTAATTTGCGTATGTTGGCATTATTAGAACTTGATTTCTTATGTTTAAAGTCTTGCTCGAAGACAAGCAATGGTTCAAGTTTGGGGGTATTTGATGAGTGATTATTTACAGTGATTTTGTACCTGATTTCTTATGCTTTCGATTGTTCCTTCTGACATTTTTACTGGTTTTAGTCTTGTTTTGTCATTTTACAGTTTTAGTCAAGTCGGAGCAAACCGATGCATTTTAGATGAAAAATAACATGAAGTGGAACAAGGTTGTATGAGGAGCAAGTTAGTGCAGGCTAATAATGGATTCAAACCATGACTTAGCCGAGAAGAGTGAAGATATGAGGCAGCGCAACACCAGAAAAGATCAGACAATCTAAAGAAAAGCAACACAAGAGGCGCGACTTGCGCAACTACCCATGCCATAACGCGAAACAGATAGTAGATCGCGCCGCTACACAACATCACGTGTCATCACAACAAACATCCAGAGACTTGCGCCACATCAGATATACCCGTGCAAATCGCGCAGCCACACGCGTGACATGCCGCGACTTGTACCAAATGGGCCGAATCTTTCTAGAACCCTAGCAGCTGCAACTTACATGCATAAAACTATAATACGAGGAGATGTCCAACAACTAGGGCACACGCACGAACAAAAGAGCAACAAGAATTGCAGTAAATACAAGCATACATAGAGCGCAAAGTACAAGAGCAATATTTTCATAGAAAACTCCACCGTTTGAAGCATCGCAATCGTTGTTGAGGGAGAGAAGGGATCAAAATGAGCTAATAATCATTTGAAGAAGGGCACCAAAGAGTCACAATGAGAGGACACGCTGAAACTGTTACGCAACGAAAAATATACGAAAAATAAATAACAGTAACAAACCTATGAACGGATAAACTCACATCACAAGAAAAGCAATAAAACAATGAAAGAGCACAAGACACAATTTGTTTACCTAGTTCGTCACACTACCTCTGGGGGCGATTCTAGCCAGGATTTTCACTATGATGATGATCAATTACAAAATAAGATACAACAATTGTCTATCACAGATCAAGAATAATCTCTCACAATGTTCTCTCAAATCTGACAAGTGTATTCTCTCTCTCTCTCTCTCTCTCTCTCTATATATATATATATATATATATATATATATAAACCTCACTCTACAAAAACGTCTAAATTACATGTTTATAGCTGCTCGAGAATCAGACTCGAGATGGATTGAAACTGGGCTGAAACTGTCAGGCGCGACCTATGCCACATTGCCTGACCGTAGCGCCTGTTAAGCGCGACCTGTGTCGCATCTCCTGACCGTAGTGCCTATCAGGCGCGACCAATGCTTCATCACCTGACCGTAGCGAATGTCAGGCACGACCAGTGCTGTAGCGCCACTCTCTGGAAGAACTGCGCAAGCAACGCCACTCAGGCACAACTTGCCCTACAACGCCCTACATGCGCGACCATTCCTATATTTCAGTACACCATCTTCATTGTTCAGGCTCCAAAATTCTAACAATCTCCCACTTGGAGACTAAACCACCCGAACTACTCCCACAAAACAAGATGTCCATCACATTCATCAATGCCATCATCGTCATAGCTAATTCATCAAACAATAGAATCACCAATCCTTGAACTTCTTCAAGCTTCAAGGTTCGTTGATGCCAGGCATAGCTTCAACACCACTAAGGCAAGTCAAAAAATCTTCAAACTCCCACTAGCTTGAGTCATCGCTCATGTGACAATGTTCACATCGCCACAAACTTTCACCACCAAGATCAATTGATGTCATCATGCTGGACTTTCACACCACCAAGATCGATGCCATCTTGGGTAACATTGGTCAAGTACATAGTTCTCTCCTTGAACCCTCGAGCACAAACCATGCCACTTCTAGTTATCTCCCCAACAACCGAGCCAAAGGATAAATGATAACCCTCATCATCTAGCTGCCACACAGAAATAAGGTTTCTCCCCAAACCCAAAATATGTCTCACTCCACGCAGCAAACCTACATATCCATTCATCTTACGTATCCTAACATCTTCTTTCCCTACAATCTTCAAAGACTCATTAGCGGCAGGATGGATCTCTCCAAAATCACTAGAGATATAATTTTCCATTATATCACGATCATGGAAAGAATGATACGATGCTCCAGAGTCCAAAACCCAAGACTCCAATGGACTGCATACACTCAATATTAGTGCATCACCAATCTCCTCAAAATCCACCTTCGTTGAGTTGACACCATCCCCTTTCTTCTTCGGTGCTTTACAATGCTTTCTGTAATGAACAAACTTTCCATAATTCCAACACTCTATGGAATTCCAGACTTTCATTGGTTTTGATCTGCCTTTACCTCCTCTACTCAAAATTGATCCAGAAGTGTTACTCGAGATACCTGATTCTCCTCGTTAATAATCAAATCTTTGAATTCATCAAATTTCACCCTCACCTTTCCCGCAGATGCAATAACAATAATTACTATAACATTCCAACTCTTAGGTAAAGAAATATAACAAGATTAGGGATCTTACTTCATCATCAAAATCAATAACCAACGAGCTCAATTGTTCGTTGCAGATGGCTTTTCGAACATGTCAGCAAACACTTTCAGCACCCCTTTCTGATTGTCTCTTTCGCAACATGAAACGCCACGTTTCGCAATAGAGTCAAACAAACAACCCTCAATGCCTTCTTATCTAACTTAACCCAGTCTTCATCTTTCATATCCGCCAATTTATCTTTTAGAAGACTCGATAGATCGCGTCCGTAGAGGTAATCCTCGATCTGAATTCTCCAACCCTAATCCAACCCAGCGAACTTCTCCATCAGAAATTTGCCATCGTTCATCATGACTACTCCCACTTGACCTGGAGCTCTTGATACCACTTGTTGCGCAACAGAAAATATACGAACAACAAATAACAGCAACAAACCCACGAACGGATAAATTCACACCACGAACGGATAAATTCGCAAGACACAATTTGCTTACATAGTTCGTCAAAGTACCTCTAGGGGCAATCCAAGCTAGGATTTTCACTATTATGATGATTGATTACAAAATAAGATTCAACAATTGTCTATCACATATCAAGCAATCTCACAATGTTCTCTCAAATCTCACAAGTGTATTCTCTCTCTCTCTCTCTCTCTCTCTCTCTCTCTCTCTCTCTATATATATATATATATCCGTCGCACTTTATAAGTACCTCTAAATTACATATTTAAGGCTGCTAAGGCAACATAATCAAGATGGACTGAAACTGGACCAAAACTGTCAGGCGCGACCTGTGCCGCATCACCTGACCGTAGTGCCTGTCAGATTCGACCTTTGCCGCATTGCCTGACCGTAGTGCATGTCAGGTGCGACCTGTGACGCATCGCCTGATCGTAGCTCCTGTCAGGATCAACCAGTGTCGCATTGCGGCTCCGATAGCACCAACTCTCCGAAAGAACTGCGTAAGCAAGGCCACTCAGGCATGGCCTGCCCTGCAACGCCCTATAGGTGCGACCAGTCTTTTATTTCAGT
Organism: Linaria vulgaris; assembly: GCA_948329865.1. Lineage (NCBI taxonomy): Eukaryota > Viridiplantae > Streptophyta > Magnoliopsida > Lamiales > Plantaginaceae > Linaria > Linaria vulgaris. Next base: position 81,944,399 of record OX415252.1, read on the forward strand.
ACACTGTATTCAATGTTTAGGCTCCACAATCCTAAATAAAAATTCCACAAGGATCAAGAGTTTAATCTTTCATTTTCTTTATTGCACAACTTTATAACAAATTATTATTTTGTTACATTGATCATGAGTAGCTAAATCTCCCAGTATCTGAGGCAAGATGTAGTTATCTCATATGGATGCACCTTGAACCTACGTTTTGATTAATTCTATTGAGACTTTACTTTGTTGGATTTTATTTGTTGTATATGCTAATTGGTATATTTGACACACACGTTTCTTAGAATTAGAGTAGCGATATTGTACTACCTTGTATTGTGTTGAATTATGCTTATGAGATTGTTAGCGCAACGCTAGCATATTAGATCAAGTAAATAAATCTCTAGACCTCTGCACTAGCTTTTACCAAGGAATTTAGGTCTTAGTTGTCAACTTAATAATCTTCCAAAACTCTGTATGGATCCTTAACACGGTGAACTTCTGGGAAAATGCTTAATGACCTGACATCATTAGAGGTTAGGGAGTTATTTAAGTATTACGAAAGTGTACTTAACTTATAAAGTCAACTAAGTGAACAAAACAAGAATTAATAGAAGAAAGCTCTACGTAGGGATCATTGGTATTTTGTCTATGAAATACCCGCATTCAAGATTAACGAAATTCGACTCCTAGATACATTTTATTTAATCTATTTTACAACAAATCCAACCACTCAATCAATCAACTTAATTCTATTTTTGTCTTATTTTCTTAGCTTTAGTCGTAGTTTAATTAATTCTTTCTATTTTAAAATATTCAAAGCATTGTTTCACTAAGTTCGTAACGATTTCGATTGTTAATTCAAGATACATACTCTCTAGGAATTCGATACTTGATCTAAAAGTTTAACATTTTATTATTATTTGACTCGTATACATGCAAACAAGCATAGTTGTTTAATATTCCATAGTACTGATTACAAACAAGCACTACATATATACACGCATAAATAACCTTCTTGGATGCAAAATGATGTGATGAGTGACTCGAAATATAAGAAATACTTTTAATTGGGTACCACTAATACTATCCGTCATGTACTCGCATAGGTATTCACATGCCAATACCCCCTTTGTGCGCCAATTGGAATGAGCAGTGAAGTCCAATTTCTCGCTGCAGGTGGGAGTACTAGCACGTGGATACCTGTAATGCGGGTACCCGTTTTGCGTCCACCCCTAGTTGTGATTTTGTTTTATAAATTCATTTTAATAGTGCATATTTGACAGGTGGCATGGTGGGATTATAAAAATATAATTAGCTTGAAATTTAAACATCTAGCTTCATTTATTTTGTTGTTGACAACAAGTGTTACAGATATGTGTTATAATTACTAAGATATACTTAGAGTAGGCAAAAAATTTATTGGTAACATGCTACAAAGGTCATGAAATAAATTTTCAAGAATCTTGTAATTGGTGAAAACAACATGAGAGTGAAAAGAATATTATTTGTGTTGGATATAAAGAGATAATCATATTAAATATTACACGCTGAGTAAATAATCTTCTTAATAAAACTCAACTTGGATAATTATAGAATCAAATTCGTGTTTTGGTTTAGGTCCCTATCATACGAAATACATATACCCATTCTGGTTTGTGTTATACATTTTGTGTATTAATTTACCCCTTTAACCGAATCGTTGTGGTGTTCTTTGAATCGTACCAAACCACTCTCTAATATGTCATTTAAATTTAATTGTACTAGACAAGTACTCCCATCCAACTATAGCCCTCATTTCTTATCAAATGCCTCATATACTTGCAAACACTCGTATAGTGTTATGATTGTGCCCTGAACAACGCCCGACCGATTAGCATCCTTCGGATTTCACTCGTTCCAGCTCCAATTTCGTACAACTTGGCATCACGAAGAAGCCGACCCGTTGAATATTCATTTACATATCCATTCCCACCTAAACACTGAATCGCCTGCAAAAGACAACTACAAGTTAACCTCATAACTCTATAGCAGTGCCTCAAAAAATCTGTAACACCTTTAACAAGTGGCATGTTACCTCAAGTGCAACTTTTGTAGCATTTTCAGCTGCACAAAGTATAACAGCAGCACAATCCTGGCAAAAACATCATACGTTTGAAAACTTATAGTACGTTACTTTGATAAGAATCAGTTACATTCTTGAAAAAAAATGAAATGCAAAAACATAAACATGTTACACGCACCTTAGAATCAATGTCTCCATTGTCACAATTTCGAGCAACCGAATACAAATATGCCCTGCAGAAATTGAAGATAACAGAGAAGTCCTATCTTAATATCACTGCATAGGATATATATAACAAACTTTACGATCTAATACAACATTTCTCAGAAGTCGTACCTTGAAGAATGCAGAACAGTATACATATCGGCAACCTTTCCCTACATAGTCAAATATTAATAATAAGCTACGGATTTGATCGCCGATGGGTAATTGTTTAGCTTACAAGAAGTCGTTTGAACCTGTATAAATTGAAACTCTCCAATCGGTTTGCCAAACTGTTCTCGTTGTTTAACGTACGGAAGAACAACATCGAGACAAGCTTGCATGATTCCAAGAGGTGCTGCTCCTAACACAACCCTCTCCAAATCTAATCCCGACATCAAGATATAAACTCCTGATGCACATACCCATGTCAATGAAGCAAATAGATATTAGCTTAACATGGTTCTTTCCTTCAATCACTAATTATAAGAGCGATGCGTACTTTATTGAAATTATGGTTAGAACTGTACACGTTGATTTGAAAGGTTCAAAATGACATGAAATACAATCAAATCTCTGCTATGCACTAGTTGGTATTCACTGTTATTATTAAACTCCATGCCGATCTAAATACCTTTTCCTTCCTGGCCCAGTACATTCTCGTTTGGAACAAAGCAATTCTCGAAAACAAGTTCGCATCTGCAATTTTTTCAACATGACACGATCAGATATATAAACTCTTCGCTGAGGTGCTAATAGAGAAAAATACCAGTTCAAACCATGAAAAAATAGCTAATGCAAATAGGCTTACGTTTCACTTCCACGCATCCCCAGTTTGTCGAGCTTTTGGGCAGTACTAAATCTATATGACAACATTTATAACGAAACCGTATATCAAGAGAATGTTGTCATAATACCCAAAAAAAGCTACAACAAACGATTTTCCCAATGGTATGTAATGGAAAATAAAGTGACGAAAATTTAGTATAGAGTGCGTATGTACCCTGGCATCCCCTTTTCTACGATGAAAGTTGTTATTCCTTTTGATCCAGCTGTGGGGTCTGTTTTTGCATACACAAGCTAACCAGATTCGAGTAAGTATGAGAAAGTCGCGATCGAACAAGTCAAAGTACTAAGCAGGGCCTAGGTGACCTCGATCACATAATTATCAAAACCTTTCTACTTAATCTCAGTATAAAGTATAAACTGTCAAACTCTGCAATATCTAATCATGCATCTAGAACATCAAACATTGATCTTTCTTTAGAGGTGTACCAGTGTTTGAGCAATAGGACCATTCGTACACCACATCTTATTCCCGTTTATAACGTATCCGCCATCAACACGATCAGCTCTGCATTTCATGCCAACGACATCGGAGCCAGCTACAAAATTACACACATGAAATTACTAAATCACAATACAAACATTCCATAATCAATACATCACGAGTAGGGCAGTTTTGAATGAATTACCATTAGGTTCACTCATCGAAAGAGCTCCAACATGCTCCCCAGTTACTAGCTTCATTAAAAAAATGTTGGATGAAAAGTTAGTTACACCTCAGTATGATAACCTGTCAAGTTTATTCATAACATATCATAGTGAAATGGACAGAGTAGATTTTTGGTAAGTAATACTTTGGGCAAGTACTTTTGCTTCTGAGCAGTAGTTCCATGCTTCACCTGTAAGATCAGAGTTGTTAAGCTTAACGCTTATCATTAATTGGTTAATGACTCAACGATGAAGGGTAAGTGTAGTTACCAATTGATTCATACAAATGTGAGAGTGTATTCCATATGAAAGACCAACCGACGCCGAAGCACGGCTTATCTCTTCCATAGCTATACACTGATACAAATAGCTTTGGTCGAGGCCTCCATATTCTTCTGCAAAGTTTCACAAGCGTGGTTTTTCCGTCAAAAATCACGAGTTCCGTGACTGAGGGGTTAGAATTGGACGTTTTACACTACGCACGGCTAAAATTGTACAGAATTTCAAAAGTATTTTAAAAAATAAACATTAAAAATATAACGACATAACAAACACACAAAATTTGATGTTGGATATATTCTCCCTAGCAATTTTCTATATCAAAAAACATCATTTTTTTTTGTTTTCAATCATGGTTTGTAATTAAACAATATGTATACTTGTGAGTATATCTTTATTAAATTTGCATTACCAATGTGGTATTTAAGATGTGTTTACATTTTTAGTTACTTCCTTCCCGCCAAATAATCTAAAAGCAAAATATCAACTCAAATGTCGTACTTCTTTTTCATACTTTTAACTTTTAATACATGATTAGAGTAAGATCAAATAAAAATTAAGTGTAAAAAATTGTATGACAAGTTAATTGTAAGTCATTCTGAAATCAAATAATTGCGTAAAAAAATGTTAAACCAACCATTTCCTATAAAACAATTAAACTGTAAAAGCATGTATATTTATTTATGGCAGAATTGTCAAAAAAATGGTTGATTTAGTGATTTGGCGGGCAAACAGTGTTTCAGACATTTTTGACAAAGATAACGGGCATAAACTCAGGCTTAAAAAGATATCGGTCAAAAAGTAAAGTGAACGAAAGATAAGAGACATTTTTGACAATTCTACCTTTATTTATTAATATATGGTGCAATAAAGTCCTGAGTAACGAATTATTGAGATGCGCTAGCAAGAGAAACCATTGTTGACACTACCATTCAAAACTTCATTTGACATTTTAATGGCAAGTGCTTGGACCTATTACTAATTAATGGTAGTGCAATACGAACTTGTTTCGCATCGAATAATAACGTACAAGAAGTCAATATGGGTTTATTTTTACCGTGTCGCAGTGTTTTGCAAGAGCTTCTAAAAGCTATTTCTTCATAACTTTTTACTTAAAACTACTTAAAAATAGCGTTTAACTTAATAGTGAGTGTTTGCAAACATATTTTAAAAATTTAAGGTAACTTAAGTAGTTAAAACTAGTTTTGTGGAACTTGCAATAGCTAGTGAAAAATAGCTTTTGTATAACAATTAAAATTCAATAAGATTTAATTGCCCTTATTTAAGGTATACAAAATATTAATGTTTCATTCACCCTTACATAATGATGGTTATATTTAGACAAAAAGAAATCTTAATATAATTGAGTTAATATATAAGTTTATTACATTACATTACATTGCACATTTATTTTGTGTAAGCATTTATCTTTTAGAAAGTATAACTTTATTTAACATTTGTACATATAATTATGTTGTACATCATATTGTTAAGTAAAAAGAAAAAGTAAGAACTTTTTTCTATTATTTTTCATTATTAATTGTTCTTTAATATATTTTCATTATTAATTTATTATTCTAGAAAGCACCACAATATAATCCAACACTAAAGAGAATATTACGTAAATGAGGAAATAGATTTCTTTCCAATTAACTGAGGGTAAAATAAGATGTTTGGAGAAATTTAAGGAATAGATAAATAGAAGTTGCTTATTAAAGCACCATATGACATATGCTTTTGGGCTTCTGCATTTTTTTGATTTTTTTTTGAGAATATGAGAAGCAAAAGCAACTATTGCAAACATTAAATAAATATTTTTTAATGACTTAAAGCCTATAAGCTACTTTTAAAAACTCTATCTCCAATCCTTCTTATGTTGTAAGAGTTTATTTTATGTTTTTGTTAAATTTTAGATTGTAGTTTGCATTTTAGCCTGAGGATCCAAAATATTTGTAATTTTGATTTATTTTCATGAATGAATAATCTATTTATCCATAAAAAAAGGGAAAAGAAAGTCACTAGGGATGCAAAGGACGAACTGTTGGAAGTGATAAATATAATTCATGTTGGTCAAAGAGAAAGCCTAGTTGCTAGCTTGAGAAATTATTAGTTATATTAGCATTTCAAAATGATCGGAGATATGTAATTTTCCAACATTCAAAGTAAAGCCAAGAAAAATTGTCACGTTGAAAAAAACAAAAACAGAGTCATATCATATACCTGGAACAGTAATTCCATGGAGATTAAAGTCTCCCATTAGCTTCCACAAATCAACTTCCTAAAATGGTACAACCCAGTCAGAGTTTAATCATATATTACATTTCGAAATGAATGTACAGAAATAGCTATTATTATTACGTAAGACAACTAACCTTTGGGAAACTATTTGATTTGTCAATATTTGAGGCATGAGGGGCAATGTTTTCTTGAGCAAATTGAGCTACACTCTCCTTGAACTGTCAACACGAAAAATATTTAATGGTGTAATTGCTAATTATTGATACGGTAGGTTGAAAGAACTCAATAAACAAGATATGCATTATTGTCAATATAACCGCTAGCTGTTTAAGAAATTCAAAGAAGCATATATGTATTCTATGAATGTAAAATAATATATAGAAAGAAGACAACTTGCTACATATGTTGCACGAATACAAGATACGAACACAAACACGGGAACACAGATTTAGGATACAAACACGAGCACAAACACGGGGACATGGCTGTATTTTTATATCAAAATATATTAAATAACACTAGAACTTACAGAATTAATATTTTTAAACACAATTAATAACTTATAACATCAAAAGTAATTATTATTTACTACTTACTAATTATGAATAAAATGCTCACTTAAATTCAAGTATCAATGTCAAAACAAATACAAACTAATGAATAATATTAATCAAGATTTATACAATACTAAAGAAAGAACAGATACTACCCAACCAAAGCCATGCATTAATAAAAAAATACGTTTAAACCTTTTACTTAGTTGTTTAAGTTTAGAATTTCTTTTAACTCTTTTATCTTTTAATTTTTAATTTATATAATTTTTTAATAAGATTTATAACACAAACTATTAAAATACACATTTTTTCTTCAAACATTTCTAAAACATATTGAATATACATTTCTTAGGATGGATTGAATAAGATGCGCAATGAAGATATTCGACATAAATTGGGTGTAGCGTTTATCAACGTCAAGATGGAAGAGAACCGTTTAAGATGGTTCAGGCATGTTAAACGTAGACCTATAGAGGTACTGGTACGACGCGTGGAAGATCTTGACTTATGACGGATGACTAGAGCTCGTAGGAGAGACCGAAAAAGACGTGGATGAACGTCATACGGAACGACATAAAGCTCAAGGGTCTAAATGAAGATATGCTTCTCAACTGAAATGCATGGAGACAGAGAATTCATGTTCGCGACCCAACATTATTTATTCATTGTTCATATTCTCTACCCCAATTTATTAAGATTACGGGCTTAGTTATTGTTGTTGTTGTTGTATTGGATATACACTTCTTAAGTCTTCGACACGCCACTCTCAAGTGTCGGACATGGGAGTTGAACTATTTTTATAACGCCTCGTGGCATGTGAGACGAGCATCGGGAAGAATCAGTCGAGTGTCGAATCCATGTCGAAACAGAACACTACTGATGTTTTGAAGTTTTGAAGTGTAAGTAGTGTATCATAACGTGTTTCTAGCATAGTAATTAAAAGCTCACATCATCTAACAATGATCAGCGGACCTTAAAGCTTTCTAATGAAGTCTTTGTTGGCGTACGTTCGACGACTAGACGAAAACTGATCCATATGGCGGTAGTGCACCAATGACAAATAATTCAGTGTTTTCATTTGAATATATTCAATTTAAGATTGACACTCAGCGCACCCTAATTATTTAATCCAGATACATTAATTTAGCAATTTCAATTTTCTTAGCCTCTATTGACACTACAAGAATTCGGGTCTTTTCCCGACCGGAAAATCCCGACCGGATTTCGGTCGGGAGCATTTTCGACCGAATTTCGGTCGGGAATAATATTCATAGGTATTCCCGACTGCGGTTCGGTCGGGAATACTTTTTCCGACCGAATTTCGGTCGGGAAAGTGGGCGTTACTATTCGCAACCGAAATTCGGTAGGGAATTAGGGGTATTGGCGACCGATTTTCGGTAGGGAATAATATTCATATTTTTAATTTCACAATTTCGCTCTCCATTTTAGATAAATCGTTGATTTAATGATCAAGTCCATCAATATTAGTTATATACTACTGAAAAAAAAAAAATAGTTGCACGTTGATGAATCGTTTGAAGCGTCGATTCATATTGTCACTTATAAATAGATTGATATATGTAGCTGCAAATAACGTAACTACTTACGATTATGTTAAACATATGTTATATATCAAAATTAGCCTCTCTATACTAACATTTGTAACAAATGTTAATCGCCAATTGGGAATACTCTATACTATGTATGATTAATATATATGCAAAACTCCAAACTAACTTAACTTATATGTTAATCTATATTAATTTCATAATTAAAAGAACATTAAACTAACTAAATGTTAGTGCAATTCATGTATTTAGTGAGATTCTATAGTTATACTTAACAAACACATCAAGATTTTTCAAAAGATCGAAAAAAAATAAAATTTACTCTTTTTCCCGACCGAATTTCGGTCGGGAATAATATTCATAAGTATTCGCGACCGAAATTCGGTCGGAAATACTTATTCGCGACCGAAATTCGGTCGAGAATACTTATTCGCGACCGAAATTCGGTAGGGAATTAGGGGTATTGGCGACCGATTTGCGGTCGGGAATAATATTCATAAGTATTCCCGACCGCATTTCGGTCGGGAATAATATTCATAGGTATTCCCGACCGAATTTCGGTCGGGAATTTGGCCGTTTCTGGGCATAAATGTATTCCCGACCGAAATTCGGTCGGTAAATGTTGAAAATTTGGCGGGTTGGCTAATTTTTCAAATTTCAAACTTTTCCCGACCGAAATTCGGTCGAGAATACTCGAAAAAATTGGCGAGACTTGGGGGGAAATTCAAATTTTACGAAAATTGAAAATTTTTAACTTTTCCCTATAAATACACTTCATTATTCTCCTCATTTTTTCATCTACTTTACATTATTTCTTCAACTTTCTCTTTATTTCAAGAATTTTTTTCTACAAACACAATTTATTCTTTCATCTTCAAACAATTTTTTCCACAAAACAATTTTTTCCTCTTCTTTCTTCAACTTGAAACAAGCATTTTCTTCTTTTTTGTGCTTTAGATTGAGCAATAAATCCAAAATTTAATTGCCCATCTAAAAAACAAAAAAGCTAAAGAATGTTTTAGATTGGGTAATAAATCGAAAACATTTCAAAATATTAAAAATAATAATATTTCGGTAATTATTACCGGAATATTTTTTTTTATTATTCTGGCGAGTTTTATTACCGCCCGAAATTTGGTCGGGAATAGTTTAAATATTACTTCCGACCGAATTTCGGTCGGGAATAATATAAATATTACTCCCGATCGAATTTCGGTCGGGAATAATTTTATATTATTCCCGACCGAAATTGGGTCGGGAATAATATTTATATTACTCCCGATCGATTTTCGGTCGGGAGTAATATTTAAACTATTCCCGACCGAATTTCGGTCGGAAATAACATTTAAACTATTCCCGACCGGAATTCGGTCGGGAAACTCCCGACTAATTTGCGGTCGGGATTTACCGGTCGGGAAAAACCCGGGACGACCGAACTTCGGTCGGGAAATTATTTCCGACCGAAGCAACGCCGACCGGCCCGTCCCGACCGAAAATCGGGCGGGAATGAGTTATTCCCGACCGGAAATTGTCATTCCCGACCGGCATTGGGGTCGGGAATGACCCAAAAATTTTGTAGTGTGAGGCTGTTCATATATTTGATTAAATAACAAAATAAAGCAAAATGTTCAACTACCACAATACTACTAGCTAATTTTCTTAATAGAATGGTCAACTGATGGGACTAGTATATTATTTTCTCATATGTTAAGCACGTGCACGACGTTGCACTTCATTTGTGTCCAAGTTTTCAGTTCGGAAAGAAATACAATTTCGCAATTGTATCTTGAAGTTGAACATATTGATAAAATCTTATTGAAACAAAATTTCGCTAGTTCGCGCCTTATTCAACACTTTGCTAGGTCTAACATTGATGGTACGAGAGAGGTGATATTAGTCCATTCAAATTTCAAACATCTATTTTGTTTAATGATTTAATCTACGTTATTATTCATAAACCTTTACTTGATGCCTTTAAAGGTCAAAAGCTCATTGAAGTGAAATTTGAAGAGTTAGATCTCCCGCAGCCAAAGATACACGTACAGAACAAAAAACCGAATAAAATGCATAAAAGCATATGAATGTGATTCATGTGAAGACATACATACACGCACACACACACACACACATATATATATATATATAATAATAAATACACACACTCACACGCACGCACGCACGCATGAATATATATTGCCGATTAATTAATCATATACTAAGAATAAAAAATCATGATTACCTGTTTCTGAGTATCATCAAAGAGAAAGGAAGATGAGAAAGCAGCAGCAGGGGAATAACGGTAATTGGTCTGTTTTCTTATTACCGAATTCGCAAGTACTCCGCACAGTTTCTGCATCTTCATTTTGATGACCAGCTAGTACATAATATTGGAGTGAGTTTAACTGTGGCCTGGCGTGAGTTTATATAATGCATATATCTCTACACACACCGACACACGCTCTGTTCAGTACGTTCGTTGAATTGTTGAAAGGTTGAAGGACATTACTTTACAAAATAGATTCTATTTTAATTTTTAATATTTGCAATTTGCAATATGACTAATTAATTTTGTGATCCTATCGTTCTCGAAAGTCGAAACTATGTACTGAAATATATATTATTTAATTCTTAATATGGGTCATCGATGGAGTGCCAATGCAACCGCATTTATAGTAATAATGCATGTGGGCGCTAGCTATTATTATATGGACGTATATTATTAAATGTTTGATCTGAAAGGAGGTTTGGAATCGATATAATAATAAAAAATATTAACAACAAAAAGATATTTGCAATTAGTAGACACTCAGGAGCCACGTAGTAATAACAAACAAAAGTTGTTATGAGATAATTAATGAGGAACCATAACGAATCTCATACTTAATATAATAAATTACAATGAGTACTACTATTATATTCAAAAAAAAAAACAATGAGTACTATTAAAACTTCATTTTACTTTTTGCACAATTAATCATATTAAGTGAACTAAAACAAAAAAAAAGACTATAATTCTAATTTGGACTTCACAATTAAAATAGTTTTATTTTATAATTATGGAGATAATACAAATTTCCGTGATATATATATATATATATATATATTGTCGAAATTTGACCTGATATGATGAATGAAATTAAAGAGGCCCTTCAGAATCTATTTCTTTCTTCAATTAGAAGCTACTGCTATCAATAACTTGTTTTTTCCCAAATCAAACCACCAAAAAAGTTTACGATGTTCAAGATTTATTCTTTGTGAGATGTTAATGGTTAATTACCAAATTTAACATACATGTACTTGCATATATAGGCAAAAGTTAAAAATAAATAATTATAAATTTAATTTATGTATTACATTCTTGGACATAATAACTTTTTTCAAATTTGACACCATAACTATTTTTATATGTAATTTAAGAAAGCAAGAATGCTAACTAAGATTGATTTGAAGCGTCCGATCAAAAAATATATTCCTGGAGCACTTTTGATTTCCATGTTATACAATGAATTCTATAATTTTTAAGTTAAATCTACATCACGTCATAAATTTATTATTATATAATTTTTAAGTTTTTTATTAATTAAAAAATTGTAAAAATTGCGTGCTCATAAGAAGGAAAAAACTAGATAATATACAGTACTAAAGTATAAGTCATATAGTTATGCAACACTTATTATCATGCCATTAGTGGTCAGTTGTTCCCCTGAGAAACCCACGAGGGGGAATGCCACTATTTTGGTCTTCGATTCGTCCAGTCGTAATGTGAGAAAAATGTATATGAACATTATGTCGACTGAACACTTCTGCCATGTGTATGGCCGTTTGAATCACGATAGAATCCTCATGGGGATATATGATCCCTTTGAGATCTTTGGGTTTGGAGCACATGATGGGGGTTGTTCTTCCTCGTATTGAGTATACTTCGACCCTTGGTCCCCTGTTGAGCCTCTCTTAAGTATTATATTGCTTCTTTCTTCCTTTAGAAGTTAGCGATAGCCTAGCTTCCACTTTCAATCATTAAGACCATACGCCCTATGGGGGCATTGCTACAATATTCTTCTTCAGCCTCTTCTTCTTCGTCTTAGTCGTTGTCTTCTTTAATTGATAGTGGGGGCTTTCCCCTTTTTCCTCTCTTGGCATGTGAGCATTTCTCCTTGTCTCACTTTTTTTTAGATATTTTGTGTGTAGAGTGGCCTTTGTTGTCTACATGCTCCTATATGAATCCTTGTCCTAAAAACCTTTTGATTTCTCCTTTGAGGTGACGGCAATTATTTGTTTCGTATACCTATGCCCAGTGAAACTCGCAGTATTTGTTGGTGTCTCATCTAGCCTCTTCATCCTCGAGTCTTAAAGGTCCCCATCGCAGATATTGCTCGACTTTTGAAACCTGGAGGACGTGAGTGGGAGTGGTTTTTAATGGAGTATATTTGGGCCCCTCTCTGGGTGGGTCACGTCTGTCATTTTTCTAAATTCTCATTTTTCTCTTGTTTTTGCTTTTGAGGGGCTTACAAAACTTTGTGGTGGGACTGGGCATTCTCACCCCGCATCGGTGTACTGCCTGCGAGGCCTTGACTTTCTCATAAAGCATGTATTTATTCGTTCTTCGCACAAGATCGTCCATATCTACGATTGATTTTTCTACAAGGGACCTCATGAAAGGTCCAATCTTTATGCAATGTATTGCGATGTCCATCAGCAAGGTGGGATAAATGTTTGGTGCCTAGAGGACCACACTGGCAAAGCGTCTCATGTAGCTACACAGGGTCTCTTCTTGTTCTTGGATCATATTAAAGAGATGTGTGGCTATCTTCTGGTGCCTTCGATTGCATGTGCCTAGGAGGTCGTTCATCCATCCCTTTGGGTGTTTCTCTCTTCGATGAGTGAGAGGTTCGCTCTGGGCGTTCATTCCTTGGTGGTTGTAAGCCTACATAGGAACCGTTGTTGACTTTTCGTGAGGAAGATGGGTGGCTTTGGTACTGTTGAGCTGATTTTTTGCCGATAGAGTGGATCTGCGACTAGAGCCATCTGCTCGCGATGCACCAAGTTTTGGCACCGGATGGAGAGTGACGGTGAATTGTAATATTTTACTGTAAACGTTAAACTTAACTATTTCCCATCTCTTTTTTAGTTGAAAGATTGCATTACTTGAGGTGGCAGAAATCAGATTGTTTGCCCAACAATTGCATAAAATAGAGATCATTCAATGAAAAAGAGATGTCTGAAGGAGAGCCTTACATGGATAACTCCTTAATGGAATGCATATGTACTTGAGAAAATGGTTTTTAGAATTTGGATAAGTTAATACATGTTTTGGCATATTTGTGGAATTTTTGGCAGAAGTCGAATGGTATCAGAAAACTGTGGAAAAGTGGGAAACTATTTTCAATTCAGCGAACTGTGAGCTCATGGTAAAAACGGGACGCATCCTCTCATTTTCACCTAATTTTGAAGAAGACGAAGAAGATGTCCCGACCGTTGTTGAAACCGAGATGAGCAAAGAAGTGTCGATGGAGGAAGACAAAATCATTGAAGAATGACCATGAACCACTTCCAATTAACGTCGTGCAGATCCAAGAGGCACAACCACACACCATTCCCTATTAAAGTGGAGAGTGGGATGCAATGCCTCCGATTCATATACAAAATGAGGTAGTGGAAATACAAGTGAGTGGTCCAATACTCAAGGGGAATGGTGAGAAGACCGAGTTCAATTTAAAATCTAGTGTTGTTGACCATGCAAAATTTCGAACCACTTCTACCGATTGAAGACATGATTACATTGAAGAAGAAGCCAGTGAGAAAAAAAATATGATTTGGATCTAAATAACAAATGGTTCCTTGATTATGCACTGAAAATTGAAGACCCACACTAAATATTCATATGAAGGACATATACACTACCCAAGGCGTTGAAGTTGAAACTCTGACATATGAAGAATTTTGAGTTGGAGAGGGTGAGCCATTTCATCGAAAGGCAAGGAGAAAGAAAGCACCATATGTCGATTCCACATTGTTGCTATCTAATAGGCTACTTTATGGAAATTGTGAGCTACCTCATATAGAGGCTAAAAGAAAGAGAGTTTGTGTGCAAACCTTGAAGGAAAGAGATATGGATTTGGAGAACGAAGTTTTGTACAAGAGTCTGAGTTGGAAGAAGGTTAAGAAGCCACTTAAGGGCGATACATTGACATCCTTCATCAATTGTAGTCTCATCAAGTTATTTGAACCTCCATGAATCCATCAATAGCGTCGAGCTATCCGACGAAAAAGCATGCACTTCGTAAGAGACAAGCAATGTAGTAAGTTTTAATTTTTGAGTCTTTCCATTAAGTTTATTTCTTTCCAATTTAACATTCTTGTTTTGAGTCATATATAGCAAATCTTGTGCAATGTGTTTGAGCTTAAAATTGAGAAAGGAGAGGACTTGTGAAGAAAATGAAGGAAGCTGATAAAGTAGAAAGACAAACAATAAACAAATAGACGAGACGACATGTAGCTGCGGTGAACAATACAGAAAGTATAACAATGCATGTGTCGCACCACGAATCATTCAGAAAGTTGTGCGAGTGTATTATCCCTATGCATGAGTGTTGACATGATGATGAATTCAATTCTAAATTTTGTGCAAGCCAAACTAGTGGTTTGCTTGAGGGCAAGCAAATGTTTAAGTTTGAGTGTATTTGATAATTGTCTAAAGTGTTGACTTTTATACCTCATTATAAGTCAATGGAAATCCACATAAGTCAGGGTTCCAACGCAATAAGCAAATCTCAATTTTGACATCAAGAAAACTAGTGATAGCCAAAATCGTGAAGCTCAGCAAAGTAGAAAATACCCGCGCGACATTACTCGTGAAACTCATGCTGATTGAGGAGAAAGTAGCACTGGAAGCAGAAGAATCATCGCATCACGCAGACCAGACAAAGACATGCGCAACCAGGGCTACTACTCGATCGACATGTTGTGCTTCACGACAGGTAGCGCAACTCTAGAAACATAAAGAAACTCTAATTTTGGCTCATCAACTACTTTTACCTATAAATAATAGTAGGTTAGGAATTTTCACTAATCTCACGCCATATCACATGCCCACATAAAATTACACACTTTTAATATCATCTCCCATCATCATGCATCCATCTTATGAGATCAGAGAAGAGTATTCAAGTCACGATTCAGTCAGGAGAAGCAAAGCAACGGAGATTGAAGACTGAGTTTATCTTATCTTTACTCTTTTATTATGATCTTCTCTTTCGTTTGTTTTGTTGAACTTGTTATCATTATGTGGTAATCTTCTCCGTATTTGGAGAATGGAGTAATGATTATTTATGCATAATGAACATTTAGTTATAAATTCATGTTGAGTTTTATGTATTTAGATGTAATTCGTTATGATATTCCACATGTCTGATTTATACACTTGATGAGCGGTAATGTGCCTCGTGGCCAGGCTACACATATGATTATGTGCTAGAAGTAGGCTAATGCAACTCGCCCAAAAGCTAAATCACACGAATCCATGTCTTTGATTTATTCTATATAGTTAACACTTGTCAAGGACCAAACTTTACTTCTTTTAGATTGATTGTCTTAAGATCTTTAAGGGTAAGGGGATTGTAGTTGTCACTAGCGTTGCATCTAGATTCTGGTAATTCATTGAACACAAGTGAACTTAGCATGATGAAACTAACTAGAGGAAAATTGGTTGTTTATCCATGATTCATATAATGAATAGTTATCAAACCAATCTTCAAATACACTTCATCAATCTATTTAAATCCTTGTTATTTACTTGTTTTATTAGTTATAATCAAAATCTTTTTATTAATTGTTTTAATGTTGTCTATTAAACGAACACTATAGTTACACACTCTATGTGGGATCGATACTTTGTTAGTAACTATACTTACCATTTTATATTACTTGACCGTCCACTTGTGAACACGTAGGCGTAGCAATTCATTGCATTCGTAAAAACTACTCGCTCTCCACGCATTAACGACATGGTGGGAGAAAATCAGCTTGACAACAACGATGGAGAAAGCTAGGCATCGGAGTGGGGTTTTGGCAAGCATGGGTGGCGGAGCCGGCGATGGTAGAGGAGGTTGGGAGAATGCCACAGAAGACGGGGGAACAGTTGAAGCCATCAGATCGTGGTGTGTGTGAGAGAGAGAGTGGAAAGTGGTTTAATCTCATATAAAATCACTGCAGTTAGCCCACAAGATATAATATATATATATATATATATATATATATATATATATATATATATATATATATAGATTCAATTTGACCCTAGATAATCAGTTATTTTCATTTTTCACCATGAGAATTGCTCATAAACTCTATCCAACTTCATGAGTTCTTGTAAGACCCCGTAAAAATCTAGAAATCGAACGGTACTGTTCTGATTCTTTTTTCTTATGAATGAATAGATCTCATTGATGTGATGACATTTTGTTCATATGCGTATTGTTTTAAACTTTTACCATGCCTTTCAAGATTTTATGAAATTGTATAGGTATGCTATTTACGTGGTCTAAAAAAAGTTACTAATTGTCTAATGTCAAAAGTATGCATGTATGTATTGTGGACGGGGTCCAATGATTTATAGTCTAACACAGTAACAAATATAGTATATGATATATTAGAAGTGAATTTGTGACAAGTTAAAATGAGTATATGGTGTGTTAAAAATTGAAATGGATATTTAAAGAAAAACACCAAGCGAGCCAATATTCTGGAGTTGATGCATTACGAAAACTATTGCATATGTAAGATAAAATGTAATATGATTTTGAATCATATATGATAAGTTGGAATTTGAAAAACCTACACATACCACGAACCCATAGCAAGTTACATAATTATAGATTAAGGATACTGACTAAGTTATTTGTAACGGCTGACACGCGTGAAAAGTTTTCAAAATAGAAATTTGCTATAAATAATTCATGAATATGTGTATTTGTAGGATTGTCAAACTTGCTTGGTTGTTTACTTTATTTTTATGGTTGTTACATACTCAAATTATTTAAAAATTATTGGTAATGAGATTCGATCCTCTCGTACGAGGGCTACAATTTTTTCTAATTCAATATTCTTTGGGAAGTGGTTGTGGCGACAAAGAAAGAAATGACTCTAATGCTGTGTGATTTCATTTGTTGACTAATCATTCCACGTCAGACTAACCCAAGCTTCTTATTGGTCATTAGCTAGCTTTGAGTTCAAGAAACTTGAACTTGAAACACAGCATGCGAACTAGGTTGAGGCTGACCCAGCAAAGGCACTATGATGTCTAGGTCATTTGATGCTCATTGATGGCGTCTAAGGCAGGCTGGAGGCCGTTGTTGTGGATCGGGGAGTTTCTTGGTTTTGGACTGAACTTGGCGTTAAACCAAGTTGCCCACGTATCCCATGTAGAAAATCAAGTCGAACATAGTTCATTGTTCTCGGTGTTAGTCGAATGTGGTCGGAGGTTAGAATCAGCCATTTGAGGGTGAGCATTTGCACATCGGGTGTTGGTTGATGGCTTTGTATCTGTTGTTGATGATTGAGCTTTGCCCGATCTTGAGGCACTCTGATGCCTAAGTCAATATTGGGCATGTGATGGGATGTGCCTCTAATGCGAGTTATATGCCTCAAAATGTGGAAGTGCCATAAAATATGGTGAAATCATGCTTAACGGCTCTAAACTGACTAAATAAGTTGAATTCATTGGAATAACACGAATCATGCCTTTAAGTCGAATAAAAAGCAGTTTTGACTCGAACCAAAATAGGTCGAATTATCACAGCAGTAACTCAAACATAATTATGGATATAACTCAAACATAATTACTCAGATAACTCGAACATAATTACTGAAATAACTCGAACAGAACTACTCAGTAACTCGAACGATCAAGGTTGTCTCAAAAAACGTGTCCCGCTAATGACGATTAGTTTGATCAAATCTTCTGAATCCAAATTATAATTTTGAATAAGATATATATTTACGACCTGTGATTAACTAAAAAACCGAAAAAATGATTCAACTTTACATTTTATCCACCAATTGACCAAAAGAAACTATTTATAAATAATAAATTGCATGAACTTAGATCCATCAGCTAGCAACTTTTTTTATCAGTAAAAGAAATTCATTAACTTGGGAGTACAAGGGGTACTCCAACCCCATCATCAAAACATCAAACCCATCTGTTTAGGTCTTACTCAAACAATATAAAGGTTGAACCAACCAATCACAAAAAAAGAGAAATTAAAAACAACAACTTAGCCTTAAGCCAAGTCCACGTTTTCACCTTGATAGACTCCACGATTTTCACAACGCAAATTCTTTCTCCTTCAAAAACCTTTTATTTCCTAGCCTTCCATATTTCCCAAATATCGTTGAACCATAGAAATATCCACAAGTTTTTACATGTCATTTTAGGATAAAGACCGTTAAATTGTTCAAAGTGATTGACATCGTTGTTATGCATCGTAACTTTGACTCCAAACCAATCAAGGCAAGAACTCCAGATCTGAAATGCAATCAGACATTCAAAGAAAATATGTGAGGAAGTCTCCATCACTTCACCACATGAACCACATCCATAACAAATAATAATATTTCTATGCAATGGGTATTTATAGGCTTAATATTTTCTTAATTATCGGAGTGGGCCTAGTGAGCCATGGCCTTGACGGGGGCAATGAGCAAGATAAGTCGAATAACTCGAATATGCTTCAACTCTTCAACTCGAATAGGCTTCAACTCTTCAACTCGAATAGACCTCAACTCTTCAACTCGAATATGCTTCAACTCAAATAGATTTCAATTCTTCAACTCGAATAGGCTTCAACTCGAATAGACTTCAATTCTTCAACTTGAATAGGCTTCAACTCGAATAGACTTCAACTCGAATGGACCTTCAACTCGAATTGGGAGGATAAGTTGAATTGGGCCCGTAAGCTGGATTAGGGTCCGATTCGACTTATTTAGCATAAATTTGAAATAAATTGCGGTTTTTCCTGTCGTTGCGAGGCCGCGTTTCTTGATTCAATTGGCCGCATATATTTTGGTATAACATACGCCAATTAGTTTTGTAGACGAAACAAAAAAAAAAAAAAAAAAAAAAAAAAGAGAGAGAGAATTTCGCGGCTAATAGTTACGTGTCTCTAGGACGAAAACAAACAAATAAAGGCTATGTCCGACCTTTTCCCAGACGTCCAATTCGTAATGTTACAACGTATGGTTATTGAAGAAATAATGAGAAAGAAAGATAGTAGCTCCTTTATTCCAGGATTTGACTCTAACCCCATGGATGTGTAATAGTTGTAATAATATACTATGTAAATTAACCATGCATGTGACATTCTATGTAAATTAATGCATAAAAATCAGATGAGATAGAACACGGTACGTAGTTTGGACTAAGAAAAGAAAAAAGAGAACGCAATGATATGAGTATCTAATTTATTAATTCTATAATTCCATAGTCGTCACTTAATATGAGGCGAATTTTGGGATATGGGTTCTCCCATTCAACGACAATTCGCAAATTGTGATAGTTTCCCTTGCACTAATCACTATTTATCTGCCTACTGAAAAAAATTCAAACCCACCGGCCGCTTACTTGCACACGGATAGTAATACATTTTTAATACTATATAGTATTGTCTTTCCTTTAATTTGGCAAGCTGTACAATCAATCAGTAGAGCTTTTTATAATGAAACGTAACATATACATTTCTATCTCATTTTGCACTCAATTTAACAACCCTAGCTTGATTCTTGTGCTCTTCATTTCAATTGACCTGTCTGCTCTCATTACTTGTTGCCTCTCTTTGCAGCTTGTCTTTTCTATTTGACAAGAAGCTTAAAGGTTTGAATGTCTCCATATTATTTGTATATCTTAATTAAGTTAACTAGCTCATTGAATATTGTTACATGTCGAATCTTTTGTCTTGCAATTCCTTAGTTCTATCCCTCTCTTTCAATTCCTCGGTGCTCATGATGTAGCGAGGAAAACAAATGAAACTTTTATTTTGCACTTTAGAACTTTGTGTCGTTGTCTTATTTATTATTCTTGTCATATAGTAGTATACTGATGTACATGTACCGTACATGTGATTCATTCTAGGGTTCATATGAGCCTGGTTTTTGTGTGCATGCATGATTTTATTGCTGTGATCTTACACACTAGGGTTTGCCTGACGGTTAATGTTGCTATTCATTCGTCATTTACAACTTATTAGAATTTAGAACAGCCTTAATTAATTCTCCTAAAAGGACTTGTAAGGGAAAATGTTGAGAGGACCATATAATAGACCGAGGAAGCAACGTGGGATAAATTTCAATTTATTTGCTGATCACGTGTTAGGCCTATGTACTTAATAGGAGCACTCATCATAGGCTTGTGTAGATTTTGATATTGATATCTTATAACGATTTAGCACTCGGTCAATCGAGATGCAGAGAGTATTAATATTGCACAACTCAAGATTAATTCTCAAGGGATAAGCCTTTAATTTCTTGGGGTTAATTTAATGCATGTGCATAATAACTTGATATGAGTTAACCTCATTTCACTATGCAGAATAAAAGTGCATAAAAATCAGAATAATAAGATGGCTGGAAACTGTGGGCAGCAGCAACATTTATCAGTTCCTCCGGGGTTCCGATTCCATCCGACGGAAGAAGAGCTGTTGTATTATTACCTGAGGAAGAAGGTTTCATACGAACCAATTGATCTTGATGTCATTCGAGAAGTGGATCTTAACAAACTTGAGCCTTGGGACCTCAATGGTATAATTTCCCTTTCTCCATTTTAGTTTTTAATTAGCTAGTTCTGTTTTTAATTGATCGTTTTAAGAATTGTAGACAAATAACACAACAAAAGTTTGTCTAGATTCGATAAGTACTCTGACTGATCTGCATTTCTCCACTTAATTGCATAATTGAATCGGAGCGGTTTGATTATATAATATGATAATCCCGTATGAAGGGGTATTATTTGACATTAATTAAGCACTATTATGGCATTTTGATATGACTATTTTACATGTGGGTTGGATGGATATATATAATTCAGCAAGTCCTTAATTCGTGATAAATTGATATATGTTCGTTATCGGTGAATTACATATTCTAGCGAAGTTGGGTTATATTCCTGCCGACCAGATGCCATTCTAATAAAATCGATTTCCCGAACCTGTGAAGATTGGAAATTCTCTTTTCTACAGCAAGATCAAATGACATTATAATTTGGATTGAGTTGAGTCCTTACCTTTTTATCTTTCTTCTTATCAAACGATTCCTAAATCTCAGTTAAATATGAAATCAATGACAAGGCGTATCAGCTGGCGAGTGAGCATGTAAGGCCGGCAGCGGCATGGGTGCAAACTAAAATGTCGCTAGATCCAATGAACTCAAGCTTCATATAATCATATTTCAGTTCCCAATAAAGGAAATTAATACGAGTCATATATAATATTAATTAAGAAATGTTAATAAGCGTTTAATTTGCGTTCACCAAGAAAAGATTATTATATAATTATATATGATATATATTGCGTATAATCAACGAGGTGATTGTTTGTAGAATATTGTCTCTCCATCTACAAGTTTAAACTATAGAAATGTTGAACAGTTAGTACTTTGGTCCAACATTTGTGATATTTAATGAAAATATACTAAAACCATTGACTCAAATGTGTGTCAAACATGGTTTTGCATAAATAAATTAAGAAAAAAAAAAAAAAAAAAACATGTCGCGCAATTGTTTGTCACAGAGAGCCCGAGAATAAATGCATAGAGCTAGTGAGTACACTGGTAAAGCATTTCCCATTAGATATTTCAGCTGCCTATATCTCTGAATTCCTAAAAGTTTAAATAAATGTAAACTTTCAAACAACTTTGAGTTTTGAGATGATTATAACGTATTTACTTGATGACGCTGAATGCATGTAGATAAGTGTGGAATAGGATCAGGTCCCCAAAACGAATGGTACTTTTTCAGCCACAAGGATAAAAAGTATCCGACAGGAACACGAACCAATCGCGCAACAATGGCGGGTTTCTGGAAGGCAACTGGGAGGGACAAGGCAATCCACCTGACCAACTCAAAGAGAATAGGCATGAGAAAGACACTAGTGTTCTACACAGGCCGCGCTCCTCACGGCCACAAGTCCGATTGGATCATGCACGAGTATCGTTTGGACGAAGACAACGCTGAAATCCAAGTACATATATGGAATCTCCAAACTTATCTCAAAATTTAATGTTTCTTTCTTAATTTAACTTTCCGATGGAAATATTTTCAAACTACGAACACCGCATGACAACTTCTTGTCAAACAGGAGGATGGGTGGGTGATCTGCAGAGCGTTCAAGAAGAAGAATCACACGAGAATCAATAATTTCCACCCCGATATCGACCATGAAGACCCCATCATACACAGTTTCGGTGATCGTACATTGATGGAGCCTAAGCAGAATTCCGATGATGATCAAGCAACATACAACAATTCATTTCACCATACTAACGCCACGCTTTTAACGTGTCCAGATTCAAAGATCCTCCCTTTCTCGTCCTCATCCTCACTTCCACTGATGGACGTTCAACGTTCACAAAGCTTGTTGAGGCTATCAGCAGTCGGCCCCGGGATAATGCACGTGGGAAAGTTTTCAGGCGACTGGTCGTTTTTGGAGAAGCTATTGGCGACGAATCAGAACCAGTTTCCAGTTTCACATGTTTCTGATTTGGTTGCCGCGCAGGAGAGAATGTTCTCATTTCCTTAAATCACAATTAATTACAACCAGATTCTTTGAAGTATTAATTCCAAGTTGTTTCACAGTTTGCAATAACTAGACTTCTTGTGCTCAAGCTATCTATAGAATTGTCTCAAAACATTATTAATTAAATCTTCTAGACGAGCAAATATTTATTTTCATATCACAGTACACACACAAACAGCAACAGCAGCAGCAGCAGCAGCAGATGATCGAAAGGGATATCAGATGTGCTTTCCATTCGAGAAGTTGGAAATTAGATAGGTAGACGACGTAAGGATCACGATATAAGTAAAATGTGTCAAACTCCCTAAGGTATACCCCTTTTGGCAAAGTGCCGCCCCATCGTTTAAAAACAGAAACTTGCATATTTAAGAAAGAGAAGATATCTTGGGGGCGGGGGAGTTTCTTGTTTTGAAATAGAGGACACATCGCAAAATGGGGTGTATCATGTGGGATTTGATGACTTTCCCCCTGAATCTTGGGATCATAAAGGTGAAGCAAAAGTGTCGCAACAAATCATACGCAATGAGTGCACGTAATTCTTATGCTTCAAGTTCAATAGAGAATAAAGTTACAAAGTTGAATCATATATTGGAATGAATAATATGTATGCTGTACTGTGAATTCAGGTCAAATTTAAATTCCATGGAACTATATAGGAAATTCCGAGTAACCTTTTCCATTATTATAGTAAAGGAAATAAGGCTAAACTAACTATGAAACCCAACACCGCACCTGCAGCGACTTCAACTTCTGTGTGACCGATTGATTCCTTCAGCCGTGAGCGACCATAAGGAGCAGTTTCTGATTCTTCTTCTACATAGACTACATCACTGGATCTTACAAATGAGGAGCTCTGTATCCTGTCGTCGTTGGACTTGAGCATCACAGAAGAATTTTTCAACCTTGTCTGAAGTGAACTCTGTTCCTCAAGAAAAGCAGTGTCGCCATTATCCAAATTTGGCGATAATTCTCTTGGAAAAGAATTGGGCGACCCGTTTGCATCGATTCTAGACGATGTTGAAGATGATGTGGTTCTTACTAGGACTTTATTTAATTCTTTTGCGTGGGTACCCACTTCTCTTCTAACTCCCTGCGAAAGCAACAAAGTCAAAAATCAAGTTCAACAACAACTAGAAGCACTGCCACGTGCCAAATATGTGATGGATATGCCAAATGATTTTGCACGTTCGGATATTGGAGTTTAGTGGGGCATCTACACTAATGAGCTTTCTCAGAGAGATAGATCGTGAATGTTATTGGCAATGTTAACTTTAATAACTTGGAAAGAGAATATATACGAAACTACCATTAATTACAATGCAGGTTCAAGTTACTGATGCATGCCCTGAGCAAGCTCAAGATAGCTTATAAAGGTGATTCCCTTTCTCCTAGTTAGAGATTTATTCTAAACAGCGACTGCATACCTAAAAATAGTTTAAAACCGTCAATAGGTTTAGGCCTAACAAAAAAGGGTAATCCTTTGGTATGAAAATGTTTCCCTAAGCAACTGAAATCCATTGGAGGACATAACTATATTTAGTTTTCCTCCATGACTTGTAAAGTCCTCTATAGAAAGATGCAAAGCTCACGAGCTTAATGTGCAAAAAGGATATGTATTTGTCGAAAAATGAGTATTGAATATCATAATGCTCTGGCAAAGGTAGTGAATAAAATTTAAAAACTGAGTCACAGGTCCAACTTAAACATAGGATTGTAGTATTTAGACTTGATCCATGCTAACTTTGCTTTTTTCTTCGTTAATCCATCATTGGAGGAAGACTCAAAAGTACATCTTCAGGTTATTGCCGACTACATGAATCTTCTTCCAATATTTCATTTAGTGTATATTTTTTCTCAAATTCAACTTTTGGAGTTTTTGGATCACTATTACCAAAGTACGGAAGAGGGAAAAAAAAATCAAAAAACTGATGATAGGATCCATACAAACACAGATTTGTAGCAATTAGGGTTGATCTACGCTATACTAAACGTTTGCTCTGGTTTTAGTTAATCCATCTTTTATGGAGGCAGCAACGTACATTTTTGTGTTATTGCCAACTACATAAAACCGCTTTCCAATCTTCTATTTCCTTGTCAAATTCTAGTTTTGAAGTTTATGGATCACTGTCATATAAGCAAACGAAGCAAGAAAGGCCTTCCAACACAAACCTGGGCATCATACATGAAGAGGCCAGCGTAAACAAAAGCTAGACCGAAAATCGAATCAGAAAATCCCCTGCATTAAGATCAGGTCATTAAAAGTAACTTCAAATTCAGTTAGCAAGCAAACGAAAGGTAAGTAATTAATTAGATACAGAATCTTGTAAGCACCAACCTCTCAAGAGCAAGACAAGTCGCAGCTGCCACTACTGACTGTCATTTAACAATATTACCCAAATGAGATAAATGCCAATAAAACCATCTCATCATACAATTAATTCACAGCTAAAATTTCAAAATTGAAAATAATAATAATAATAATAATAATAATAATAATAATAATAATAATAATAATAATAATAATAATAATAATAATAATAATAATAATAATAATAATAAATACCGAAGAATGGGTAGAAGGGAATCCACCAGCTTGAAGGGCATCCTTAAAATTAAATTTCTTGCCATAAAATAAAACTGAAGTAAATGGTTTCGATAGTTGACCAATTGCTGCAGATACAACTGCAGTTACCAAAGCCTTCAAAAATCCACACAAAATTAAAAACCCACAAAATATTTTGCAAAATAAAGAAAACCCATTAAACAGAAAGAGTAAAAATCAAACCTTGTTGTGCAAAACATCAGCAATGTTAAGTGTCGAGTAACAACGAACTGAAAAATCATTATGGGCTCTTGAATTTTTTCTTGAAACAGAGTGGCGAGAATTTAGGCTAGTCGTTTTTTTCTCAACTGGGTTCCTAAAAAACTGCAAACTTTGCACTAAATTTACCGCCTGCATCTTTTCTTTTTCTTTTTCTTTGCTAAAATATCAACCGCATAATTTTTATTTTTTCTTTTGATAGAGAAAAAATTAGAGCATTTCGTAATATTTAGTAGTAATGCGCCAATTATGTGTTCTTTTGTAGTGATGATTAACATTTAAGGAGAATTACACAAGTACCTCCCCCACGTCTAGGGTAATTATAGGTGCTTCCCTCGTGTTTGAGAAATTACAAGATTAACATTGGTTTGAGTAATTTATTAGATCTTGTTGTGTAAATTTATGTCCATTATTTATTATGCATGATAAATGAGAAATAAACCAAAATTACAACGATAATTCTTAATTGTCATTTTTTTTATCTTTTTTAATAAACGAAGTTTATGTTCTATTGTGTACCCCATTTTTTGTTTATTTTTCATTTTTGTATGGATAACAAATGATGGGCATAAATTTACATGTAGCAAAATATAATATTCCCAAACGAATGTTAGTTAGCTTTAAAGAGTGGTTGTATAATTTTAGAGATATAAGCAGTGTCTCTAGAATTACACAATATTTCAAGGGGGGTTGTGTAAGTAACTATTCCAATTTTCTAAGATCAGTAGAGTACGAGTTCAGGCACTGGCATGTGATTTTTTTGGTAAACGCTTCTTTTGACTGAGAATTATTTGTGCGTTTAGTAAATTAATTGTTGGAACGGTATAATATAAGAATTTTCATAGTTAATTGTTATACACGAACAGCGTGGTTAGTAAACAACGTAGCGATCAGATTTCGTGTAGTGGTTGGAGATTCCGTTGTAAGGCATTTAAATATTTACCATGACAATTGACAAAACTGTAATTTACAATATATACATATATATATTTTTATTATTTATGTTGCCTGTGATATTTTCTATAATGTTCAGAAGTTGCGTGACAAAATAAGCTTACTCGACCTTTTGTTTTTCGTAGTCTCTATAGTATATTTCCATTTGCTCAATTTGAGTAACTATATATAGTACAGACTCAGTTATATAGTGAAAATTGCTCGGACGAGACAGAAAAAGAAAAATTCTTAAATGACTTGGGAAGAAGCTACTCCACCTTTTATTTTTCATATGATTGTAATTTCCTTTTACTATGAAGATGTAATTTAATCAAATGAATTGTAAATTACGACATGTAGAATTAATATAGGTCCTCAAAAGTCAAAACTGTACAGTGTACAATTTTGGTTCTTTCATGTGTCAAAAGTTCAAGTTTAGTCTTTTATAGTGTAAAACAAATTTATACTTCCGGTAACAGAACTTGTGTTTTTTTGGCCAGATAAAGTACCTTCTACTAAAATTGAAAGTTTACACTATAAAAGACTAATTGGCTTTTTTCTAGATTAGAAGATAAAAAAAAATTATACGGTAGAGTTTACTCTGAACTTTTTCTCGTTAAGGAGTGTAACCTTTACAAATATGATCATTTAGAATATAAGAAAATGCATAAAAACATTCTATGCTAATGACATGAATATGACATTTCACTCAACCTAAGTCACCTATATATGAAAAGTCCACAAGTCTAAGGTTCAAGTTTTATACCATTTGGAGTTTTGGCAAAACTTGTTATGCGATACTAATATTTACAATTAATCAACTTTTATGATGTGTATGATGACTTTTAAGGGCTAGCTCTTTTGTCATTACAGTTTATTTTGGGTTTTGTTTCAGAGTCTATACATTTCTACCTCATGTAAACACTAATACTCTTTAATATCTATTCTTCTGTATCAATTTTACTGCTTGAAAGCATGTTTCATCAATTTAATCAATCTATATATTTTTCAGGTATTTTGGATTACCTATTTCGAAATGATTCTAAATTTCACATTACCTCTAGGGAAACGAAGGGAATGAATTGCCTTGAGGATGGCACGAGAAATTCTTTTCATATTATTTTTTTCTTTATTTTTTTTACATTTTCAGAACTAACAAAAGAATCATATATAATGTTCCATGAAGAATAAATTTGTAATCGTTTTGAAAGTAATAAGAAAATATTAATGTTAGTTCACAAGCTGGAATAGCTCAGTTGGTTAGAGCGTGTGGCTGTTAACCACAAGGTCGGAGGTTCAACCCCTCCTTCTAGCGATAATTTTATTATATTGACGAATTTTTGAAAAAATAATTGGGGTGTAATAATAATAATAATATATGATTATATGAACAAAGAACTTCGATGTCGGGCGTCTGGCCAAGTTACTTACATCTTTTTCTCTTTTACTCGGAGACCTTCAATTTCATCATTGCTAATTTTTATGGGCAATTGTTCAAAATTCATAAAAAAGAAATCACTATGCTCTCCTGACCAACTTTGATTTTCTCTTTTAATTAAAAACATTCATCATTGCAAACTAGTCATTCATTACAAAGCCTGCCTTTGGCCCGAAGTTCCATTTATAATTTTGAATATTATGCAAACTTTCCATGATATGAAAGTATAGAAATTTGAATTATATACACGTGTATGATGCGATTCTATAAAGTGCCCCGCTATTTTGATCATTTTTGTTGCGCTATATTATCCTGCAATAACTTCTCTTCTTTTTTTGTTAAGTCTGCAATAACTTCTCTTCATTCTTATAGACTACTTACTAACTATATTGGCAAAGCTAGCTGTAACATCTTACAAAAATCTTAGTCCATGTGGTAGGTGAGGGCGTTCATTACAAAAGCATTGATGCTATGATTAAACCATTCTTGATTCTACTATGCACCAAGGCATGTTTGATTATTTATAGGCGCCATTACTTTATGCAGATTTTATTGAGGACAATAGTGTACAACTTCAGACTCAGTAGATCCTCGCTTCAAAGGGGCACGAGACCGAAAAGCAACGTCTCTTTTACATAACCAAACTCGGCCACGATCACAGCTTTGCCTTTTTCCAGAGTCTACCTCTCAATTCCCCAGCAACCGCGTCAATGAACTCTTCAGTATTCAAATAATGAGCCCTCTTCACCCTGCAAGAAACGCACACAGTATGAAATGCGTGTTATTCAAAATAACCAACGATAAAAATGTTGAAGAAACTGCAACTCACTTAGGTCCATGGATAAGAATAGCAAGATCCTTGGTCATCTTCCCAGATTCAACAGTCGCGATGCAGGCAGCTTCTAGTTTCCCCGTGAAATCCAAGAGCCGTGCATTGTTGTCCAGCTTTGCTCTATAAAAAAGTCGACTACAGATCAAGCAAGAGTACAACAGCAACAGAGGAACATTAGTAGCACTAAATTCAAGAGAAACTAAATGAGTACCTATGCGCAAGCCCCCTTGACCAGGCAAAGATTGATGCAATGCTATTAGTGCTAGTTTCACCTCCTTTCTGATGAACACGGTAATGGCGTGTCACAGTACCATGAGCTGCCTCCGCCTCAATTGTCTTTCCGTCTGGGCACACCTGACAAAACAATAAAAAGTTTATTTTGGAATGGCCGCAAGTAAAAGATATGGTGAAGGATGATATAAGGCTCATACTAGTACTGATGTCATCAAGCCTAAAGATCCAAATCCTGCATAAAAAGATAAAAGTTTAAAAGTTTGTCATACACTAGGAGTAATGCATCAAAAAGCAAATTACTGTGATTCATCCTTTTGTGAAGGGACAAATGTTCACTGTTGTAAATCCCATGTAAGATGTAAACACGAATTGTCAAGTCATACAAATAGATGTTGCAGACCTTGGGCCAAAAAATCACTTTGAACATCCCCATCGTAATTTTTGCATGCCCAGACATAACCTCCTTCACTTTTAAGGGCATAAGCAACCATATCATCGATAAGACGATGTTCATACCTGTTTTATTAAGAGGACAAACAATTAAAATCTGGTAACATGTTTCAACTTGAAAATCCTTTTGTCTTTTAAAAATGTGATTTTACCAGATCCCAGCAGCCTCAAACTTTGACCTCCATTCACTTTCATAAACTTCTTGGAATATATCCTTGAACCTTCAAGAGTTAAATTGAATAATAAGCAAAGAAACAATGTCGAAGAAAGAGAGTTCCAATCTGAAGGGTTACAACAAATTTAAAGGAACATTGGACAGAATTGAATTGACCTACCTTCCATCATACTTCTTTAAAATCGTGTTTTTTGTGCTAAGATATAGTGGCCACCGCTTCTGGTACGCTGTGTTCATTGAAGCTTCCGCAAAAGCATGAATAGACTGAGTAGCAAAAGTACATAAGTATCATGTCTTCACTAACACAATTTCAACCATGAAAGGCCCAACTAAAGTATCACGTCTTCACTAACTTTCTTCAAACAAGTGACACTCATTTATTTAGATAGAAAGACGCTACTCTCAGCAGAATATCCCGACATAATCACCATGGCCCCAATCACCTCAGCTGAAGAGGTATTTAAAAATTTGATACTGGGAAGACAACTCTAAAACATTAAAGACTCAAACCTCATCAGTGTTGTACATTGATAGAGCTACACCGCCAGAGCCCGTAAAGTTGTACACCTCCAGCTCCACGCTCTTGTCTGCCTTTGATGGGACTGCAACATAACTCTTATGAATACCCATGCCATAAGCTTGAGAGAAATATTACAGCATAAAATGTCTAGCTATTCAATGAACAGCTAGCACACTTAAGTTACACTTGCTATGTCGATACATAATTTTATGAAAATCTGTTGAGAAGCTAATAACAACCACAATTATACCAAAAATCATTTTAAGTTTTCCAGGTCCTTGAACGACCAAATCAGTGGCTCGATATTGATCACCAAAGGCATGGCGTCCAATGCATATCGGTTTAGTCCAACCTAAAAAGATTGAACAGAAACTTTAGAGAGGGAGGCAGATGCCTAATTCTCTAACTAAGGAACTCACAAGTACCTGGAACAAGCCGAGGAACATTTTTGCATATGATTGGTTCTCTAAACACCGTCCCTGCAGCAGATGGAAACCTAATTTCAGTAATAATACACATTTCAATATATATTCAAATCAAGACGTTCCTAAAAATGTTTGGCAACCATTTAAGATGTTTCGAATGGTTCCATTTGGACTCCTCCACATATGTCTCAAATTGAACTCCTTAACCCGATCCTCGTCTATTCCAACAGCAAAAAATAAAAAACAAATGTCAAAATAATATGCAAAACATCCAACGTGATTAAAAGTTACAAGAAAGCCATAAAATTGACATGAAAAATCAAATATTTCTTCAGGTATGGTAAATATAATTAGTATCCATGTCTTGAATTCAAGCAGTTGAGCTGCAAATCATGTGAACTAATAACAATACATACCAGGAGTAATGGTTGCACATTTGATCGCCACGTTGTACCTAAAGTTAAGAGGGGAGTGCAAATAGCAATCAAGATATCAGATTATGGAACAGAAAATTCACAACTGAATATAAAGGGCAGCCCGGTGCACCCCCTGTCAAATTTGACAAGAGGCCGCTCCCGGGACTTGAACCCGCTCAGTCACACAGCAACACCTTTACAGGTGCGCCAAGGCTCCCCTCCCTCCCTCCCTCCCAAGTGACTAGTGAGAAGTGAATATACATGTGCAAAATGACATACTTAAGCGTGGCTTGTGCACTTTCAATCGTAACCTTGTCGTCGGTGGCATCACGATGAGGAAGACCGAGATCGAAATACTTTATGTCCAGCTCCAGGAAAGGAAGTATCAGCTGAAAAATGACATCAGATAGTAATAGAGGTGGATGCTGATCATCGATCATCACAATAAAGAAAATGAAAAAAAAAAGAGAAATACTACTACACTAACACTACACAGTTACTTACCTTATCTTTGATCCGTTTCCATATAACGCGAGTCATTTCATCACCTGCACCGATTTCAATCAAATTCATTAATACGGTAGCTAATTAATCAAACTGATTATTTATTGATTAAACACAACAATTAACAAACTTAAATCGGAATTTAGGCACTAACTAACTAACTAACCGTCCATTTCAACAATAGGGTTATCGACTTTAATCTTCTCCAAATCCATCGGAAAGTAATTCCGGTGCTACTCAAAATCAGCTGCGTGATGGTCAATTTTGGAGTGCTGGCCTGTTGTTACACTTTCTAACTAGTAATAATGCTTTAATAATAATAGGATATAGACAAAAATATACAATTTTTTTTTATTTTTTTAAACAAAAATAAAATATTTGTGGCTTTATAAATGAGTATAAAACGCTAAACATGTAACCCGCTGAGCATTTTATATACTAGAAACGTTGACATGCGGTTCTCGTATGATTAACAATTTTATGTATAATAAAATTAATTTATATGATAAAATTATATCTTAAATATGGATATCATGTTTATATATCTTAATCTTCTTTATATTTTTATTTTTATGTGAGAAAAGAATTAAGTAATAAATTCCCCCCTTTAACAAGAAAGTTTAAATAATGATAAATTAAAATAAATTATAGTTATTTTCTAAGCAATAACAATTGAATAGTGTGCCGAGGATAAATAAGATTAGTGTTTCATTTATATAATAGTATAGATTATTTCTCCAACCTATTATTTTTTTTGCAATTTACAGTTTAGTCTATTAAAAAATGTGAAATCTGCTCTCTAAAGCCAAATCTAATAGCATAACACAAACACATGTCCACCTGATCAACTCCTCCGGGGACTATTCACGCCTTTTTCCATTAATTGTGGATTATTTTGAAAAAATAAAAAAACAATTAAGGTTGAGAGGCGTTCAACACTTGCCATTCAAATAAACTGAATCATTCACAAATAAAAAGTTTTTGAAGTTGTATTTAAGTTTTATCTTCTTATCAAACTTCTTACCATATATAAAATTTTGACCCATCACCCCACACGTTCAAAAGCAGTACCATTACCCTCTAAGGTGGTGTTTGCAAACTCTAGCGGAAAAGTAGAAGTTCACAATTTTTAGTTAAGCCAAAAATACCCACACACCAGCTTGAAGATTGTGAGCTTTTTTAGCTTAAAATAAGTTTTATAACCGAAAAAGTTAGATTTGCAAACACCCCAAAATTACTTGTTCAAATAAAAAGCTGATTATAGCTTTTTTTAAGAATTTGCAAACACCACCTAAAAAGAACAGGAAATAAACATTTTTCAATAAATCAATGTTGAAACTATCACAAAAAAAAAATCTTGGGGAAAAAATCCATACAAATTCTTTTTTATACAGAAATATCAAAAGCAGTACGATTACCCTTCATGTCCCTTACTCTACTCTATATATCTAACTCAAATATGCATCCATTTAAAAAAAAAAAAAAAAACAGATTCATGATCATTCCCCGGGTAAAAGTTTATATATCCTATTGTCACAATCTACTAAAACTTTGGATCATAAAACCTTTGCAAACCGCCAATCTCTTTGTACAAATTACTCTCGAGGAAAGCTGTATTGTATATACATACATCACAGTAAAATCAAGAATAACCCTGAGAATCCTAAAAATACTCAAATTCAACATAAGAAGAATCACTAGCACTGCTCTTCTTCTTCTCATTTCCAACCTCTGCTGTTGCATTCTTCTTGTCCGGAGGACCCGCGTCTTTACTAGCAAACTGCGTGAAATCTACGGGTTCCGGAGTATATGGAGCCGTGGCACTTCTTACCAGAGCCCAGTTCGTACCCTCGAAGAAAGGGTGCTGTTTTATCTCGGTAGCACCCCTTTTGTACGCAATCCTCTTGTGTGGTTCCTTCACCAAAAGCCCCCGAATGAGATCCCGTGCAGAAAAGCTCACTTGTGGAGTATCTGGAAACTTCAACGGCTGTCCGACTACATTGAATAACGTTGCCCGATTTCCTGACCCCTTGAAAGGGGTCGTCCCGTGTAAGAGTTCGTACAAGAAAATGCCGAATGTCCACCAATCTACAGCACTGCCGTGGCCCTCCCCACGAATGATCTCAGGGGCGAGATATTCGTGCGTTCCAACAAAAGACATGGAACGAACGTCCGTCGGCTCTGCCATGAGCTCGGGAAGGCAGTTGATGTTATTGCTTAAGCCAAAATCGGATTTGGATTTGCGATTCTTTTTTGAAGGGAGGAGGCGCGGGAAAAAACTTGATGGTTGCATGCAACCTTTCACTGCAGTTACATCATCCACGATGCCACTGGAAGGATCGCTAGGATTGCCAGAATGGACAGACGAAGATTTTACTAGGGTTGGACTGACGGAGCAACGGAGAGAAAGGTCAAAGTCGGAAAGCATGATATGACCCTCTTCTCTTACAAGAACATTTTCTGGCTTTAGATCTCTGTAGACGATTCCTAGCATATGCAGATATTCAAGTGCCAACAACACCTCTGATGCATAAAATCTGTTAAAAGTAGAAGTAACAAATAAAATTGTTAGTTTTAACAATTGATGCTCGAACTTGAGTACTAGAATCTGCACATATAAGAAAAATAAAGTTTTGGGACACACACTAGTAATGCAACAAGTGATTAGGCCTAAAGTTTTGGCTTTTCGGTTCAATCATTCATACTTGACAAGTGCAGCAAAGAAAACAGGTGATTTGTGCTAATAAGTAAAACAACTTAGATCAAACATCACTTGGGTGGGTCATGCATAGCCACCAATTAAACTGCACGAAAGATGGTTTACCAGCCTGAATAAGAACACGACAAATGTATGCTACAAATTGGGTCTTCAGAGTTGTTAATCTACTGCAGAGACAATGAAATTGTATTTGATCTTCAGTATAGAAGCTTGTTTTCTCAAAGAACATTTTCTCTTCCAATTCCACGAAAATGATCTTCGTAGTTTATAATAAAAATTCTAGCTCTTTCAGCCTCTCATACGATATCATTTATGTTCTAATGATAAATGCAGGCATCGTTGCTTAGTATTCAGAAAAACACATTAAACCGTATCTAAACATTTAACCAAATAATAGAGTATACAGTATTCAAAGCCTAGAAAATAAACAATCTTCATATTGCTAAGCCAAATAAGTAGATGAATCAAGCCTCTTAGTCTAGAATGTGACAAGAATGATAATGTTAAAAATAAAACCTTATTCCAAATTCAAGAAAAATACAAAGAAGAAAAACTAAGAGAGCAAACAACAAGCGAAGCGTGTAAGGATCAAAAGAGCAAGTAGGTAATAACCTGGCAGCTTCCTCTGTAAAATGCTTGTTGGGCTGCTTTTGCCGAAGAGTGTGGAGGTTACCTCCACTGCAAAACTCCATGACCAAGCAATAAAACTTGTCGGTCTCAAAGTGAGAATATAACGTAGGTAAGAAAGGGTGGTCGAGAAGGCCAAGTATCTCTCTTTCTGTTTGAGCCCGAAGCAACTTATTTCTGCTAGCAAGAGAACCTTTATCCATCACTTTCATGGCAAAGAAGGCATTAGTACCCCGAAGTTCAACGAGATACACACTTCCAATATCACCATAACCAAGCCGCTTCAGAAGCCTAAAATTAGTTAGACCCAGAGGCGACTCTCTCGAAGAAGCGGAACTAATGGCATCCCATCTAACATCCCCACCAGTGTGGGGCTTGAAGGGTGCTACCGCACTGTCTAAACTGTCACTACGGTTGCTGCTGCCGCTGGTCCTCCCCTGATTAAAGTTTGATATGCTGCTTTTAGTACTCATATTGGGTGACATTGCAGGCGATACACTTGGAGTTGAATTCATCAGATAGTCGGGATGCATAAATCTTCCAGGGCTGGGCAATTGATATGGAGAAGAACCACCGGACTGCATCATGTTCTCGTTTTTTCTACATTCACTAGATGTCTTATGACTTGAAGTTAAATTTACGTGGGAATTGGGATCGACGTGTAAAGGATCACATGGCGGGATGCGGCCATGATGAGCATTTTTCTTAGTTGGTTGCTCTGAGTTCTTCAAGTTATGAGATGTATCTGATATCGGTGTGGGAAAGTTTTTGACATACGAGTCCATATCGCTAGGCTCATTCTCTTCAAACGGTATGTGACTCATCTGCAGTTAAATCACAAAATTATGGTTATAAACCAGCTGTTTTTTACATTGAGCAACATAAAGACATCAAATAACCAAAGGCACCAAAATCCTTTTGAGTCGTCACAACGATTTCAATTCTTAGCTATCAGACCATTAAGCCTGTAAAATGCAGTTTAATTTTGCCATTTCACATGACAACTGTGAATCAAAACATCATATTCAGACGCTAATGAACTCTAACGCATAGCTTAATATAAAGTGGAATATCTAAGTTAACATACATTTCTAAGTTATACCACTTCCATTGCAATAAAATCAAAAGCACAAAAAAACAATAAATTCTAAGAATCTCGTCATTGTTCTAATGCATTCGCACGCGTTCCTATCTTGCATATGACTGACCTTATCCAAGCCTCCACCTTGGGGGCAAAATGCCAAGCAGTCTTACCGCCACAAAATCCTTAAATCAACCGATTCTGAAAAACAAAAAATCAAAGCCTGTCATCATTCTTATTAGTCAGCTTGCAACAAATGGTTGATCGGAATCATGAAATGCTCGTGCCAAACGGCATTGCACAATCATGGATCAAAAATTTTGTGCTTCGACTCTATGCAAACAAACGAAACATTGAAATATTTATTTTATTCAAAAAATTAGGAAAAACATTATAATGGTTAGCAAACTGAAATATAAATGAAAAAACGAAACTTTAATCCATGACATGAGCACAATAAAATCATTATCTTTTTTCTTGCAAGCACATTACCACATGATTTTGAACAAACTTATTATGGGTTATGTGTAATACCTTTCAAACAATACGAGAAAAGAGAAAAACAGAGAGAAACAGGGGATCAAGAATCCCAGGGAGCGACCATTGAAGAATCTCACAACGTTAACAGAAGGAAAAACCCAACAAGAAAAGAAGGGTCTTTGATGAATTCCATTGACTATGCGGGCAATGTGGAGATGAGGGAGAAAAAGAATGTGAAAAATAAATAGAAATAGAAATAGGAATTCCATTTTTATATGAAGAAAGAAAAGGAAAAAGACGTGGAGGGATGAAAATAGAGAGAAGCGGTCAGGGGAGAGTGACACAAACACAACAACTGATTGGAAAAACTAAAGGGGAGGATTGCCGTTTGAAACTCTGAAAATCGTGGTCAGAATTTATTCTCCAAGATTCTTTTCTCTCGCTTCTCTCTCCTAAAACTCTAATTTCCACTTTATTTTCTTAATTATAATGTAATTTATCTAATGTTATAGTTTAAACGAGGGTAAATTATAAGATTGACCCTTCTCGTTTTAAAAAATCCTAAGTTGCTAACCCAACGACCCTCTTAGCTGAGAAGGTTATGAACCTCCTCCTACCACCCTCGGGCCAGCGAGACTAGACTCTCTTAACCAGCTAACTCGGATTGTTTTCGGCTTTTCGCTCTTCAATAGCCAATGGTAGAAAATGGCGACGCCCAAGTCTGGAGGGCGATGCCTAGCGCGAGTTATAATCCAAACTCAAAATCCGTTCAGCTAGGTCATCAGTTCGTTCAGTTTTTCACGCTGAAGAAAATAACGTGGTCTCTCTTATGACATTTCAAATAATTTCCAACCACTGTTAGTGCAAGAAGGTAACACAGCTAAAAACACTCTAGCAATGTCAAGGGTCGGGATCTCTTTTTGTCTTCAAAGAGAGATGTAATTGCTACATAAGGTTGAAAGAAGCAATAAGACTCAACGATGGCCCACCTCTTGAAGGAGGGATCCATTTTCTTCCTCAAATGCTCAAAGCTCAATTGCCAACTCGTTGGAGCTCGCTATAATTTGAAAAGGGATTCACCTCTTAGTTGCGAGTAAGTTCCACTTCAAGCAGGGACGAGCATGGCTACATTAATGCGACTCAAAATCTAGGTATACGCTAGGTCACATAATTCTCCTACTACCCCTACTCCACTAGCTCACTAGTCGCGAACTGGTGAACTCAGTATCAGTGCTCCGCTTTAAGGCAAACTAAAAAATAGGATCCTTAATTCTCAAACTAAAAATTTATACTTAGGTCGTGCACTTTTTTCCAGAGTCTATGGTGAATTACGTGAAGTCTATGATTTTTTTTTCAATTGGTAGAAGATCGAGAGAGAAAGAGAATATCTCGTGGGATCAAAACAAATAAGAAATAAAATAACAAAATAGATCATAATCATATACATTGAAACTCTTATCTCAATAAAATAAATAAATCAAAACTAAATTTTAGCACATTTTAATACAAGTAATCATATGTTTATTTGATTTATCACAAGAGTATTTAAATTTATACAAAAATATATAAAATATGGCTTTGATTAATCATGTATATATTTTATTTTTATTTTTTAACCGACGCACTAAGACACGCTCAAATTTACGAATTTCTTAATTTGACACACTGGAGCACTCGCATCCGCGCGAGCACTCGCTTGCGTAACCATACTATGTGATCTAGGGTATACGTGATCCTTAGACTCAACTTTAACCCTTATATCTTGTTACACCATCCTCTCAATTTCTTGTTAATTTTATTATTGCTATATAAGCATTATTCATTAACAAAATTATATATGATAACTTAAAATATATATTTACACGAAAGAAAGACACCATCAAGTCCATGCCCAACGATCTTTTGTCCTACTTAACCACCCACCCTCCACGTATTAAACCAAACAATACTTGTCGCAAAAAATAGAGTTAGCACAACATCAGAAGAAATTATTATTGGCAATCATGGAGTGGTGCAACAAGTCGATTATTTTTGCTAATATACTGTGGAGGATGATTTATGTGGTGGTTATTTTTAAAATTTAGGAGATTGTTTTGATCTCAATCCTTAGTTGCACTACGTCATTAATATACAAGATATACATTAATTCTTTGAGATAATTAGATCTACACGTCCGAAGTTTTGGTGTAATTATGTATTAGGGAGACTAAAAGGGAAGTTATCAACGAGTCTTTTGCTTTGTGGGGAGATAGGGAATGTGAATGGAAATTCGTGGCTTCGAGGGGACTTTCGGGCGGCCTTCTCACTATATGGAGAAAATGTTGTTTACAAATGAGAGTTGTTATGGAATGAGATGGTTTCTTACTTATTTTTGAAATCTCGATTGCTAATAATAGCGTTTGTCACATTGTTAATGTTTATGCACCTTGTGATCTTACTGAAAAGAAGATCCTCTGGGACAATATATTAAGGCTGAAACAACAGGAGATAGAAGGATGTTGGTGTGTGATTGGCGACTGCAATGCCGTTACAAATGCCAACGAAAGAAAAGGTAGGGGCTCTAAGGAAAATTGATAACTTGCATGATTTCATTCGCTCAATGGATGTTGATAAGCGTCTCATTATCGTGATTTAAGTATATGCTTACCTATGCTTTTGAATACTTATGATAGCATATTTACTTGTTTTAGTATTGTTTCATGTTTTCTTAGATATTCAAGGAGTCAAGACAAAACGAGGCTAAACAAGGCCAAAATGGATGTTTTGCACAACAATTGGCCAGAGACACTATTTCGGTATATGCAAGCGCTACGGCACTAGAAGAAGAGGAAATACCAAATATAGCGCGATTGAAGAGAAGACACCAGGAGAACATATGGAGAAAAACAGAAGGCAGTGCGATCACCACCGCGTCGTGCGGCTGGCGCGCGATCAAGGACACATCGCGCGGGGGTGGCGCGATCAGAGGAAGTTTGGGGCGCAAGTCAGAAACCCCTAAAACACAGCCTAGAGCGTAGAGAAAAACTATAAATAAGAGGTTACGTTCAGCAGTTAAAGTACAACTTTCATATCCTTTACAACCACTTCATAGAGAAGAAACCCTGAGAGTTGTCACCAAAGAGAAACACCATCAAAGTCTTGCTCTAGATTAGTCGAGTAATTGTTTCAGAGGAGATAATTAGTGAAGAAGAAGATAACAAAATGGAGTATGAAGGGGTCAAGCTACAACGTTCCACCGGATCTGAGAAACTTTTCTTTACCTTTTTACTTTTTCTTTGATATTTAACTTTTTGTTAATTGTTGAACTCATGACTATGGGAAGCTAATCTACTTGTTGTTTAGAGTAGGAGAGTAACTATGATATTATGAATATATGTGTTTGCTTTACTTGATGTGTGTTTTATGATCTTGAATGTCTAGATTGAATTAGTTACTTATGCTGTGTGACTAACCTTACTCTCGCTAGGATAAAATGGAAGCACCCGAGTGGGGTCATCTGGAGTGTAGAATGCTAAGGGAGTGTTATATATATAGATATATATATATATATATATATATATATATTGGATTGCAGATTTGATATGTCTTCTAAAATAATTGACAATTGGGTTGATTCCGTTAACACGATAGGTTATAGAGACTCATAGAAATGTGGCTGTGATAGCTTTGTAACGGATCCATTAGACAACGAACATCAAATAACTATCAAGTACTATAAGTAAATATAGGTGGTTTGTCTATGAACTACTAAGTTAAGTCATTGTGAAACCCGACCTCTAAACAATCTTTTCACCCGTTGTTCACAACTTAAAAGCAATCAATCAATCATTCTAGTCCTAGTTTAGTTTAGTTTATCTTAGTTAATATCCCATCTTCCCAACATTCTTAGTTTAATAGCTTCATTAGATTATGTAGTTTAATTGTTTTCTTGCATTTAAAAACCAAAAAACTAAAAAATATATGTGATCATTCTTGCATTCTTAGATTAGTTCCATTGCATTCTAGATTAAGCATTCTTAGCATATAAAAAGCATCCATAGCATTCATAGTTTAGAATTCACTCATAACATTTATTATATTTGGCACACATAAGAGAAAAGATAATGATAATAATTATTGTTTTTGCATTTAAGTAATTTATACATACAACCATCACTCCCTTGCGATACGATACTTGGTTAACTATACTTACCAATTTATTATTACTTGATTCGTGCACTTACGAAATAGTGGGATTTAGGTGTAACAATTCAGTGTTGAAATATATTCTACTCTATTTACACCTACGCACGCTCCCATCAAGTTTTTGGCACCGCTGCCTGGCAGTAACGGTATTCTTATTGATTATGTGAATCCTTGAGCTTATTTGTTGAGACGCTAATAGCCTTTGTTGTTTTCAGTTAAGGAACACGCATGGAGCCACTCAGTGAAATTTCACCTGCATTTTTCAACAAGAAGAAGAAAACACCCAAAAGTACGCTGAGAGCATTGTTTCTTTCCAGAGTTGCATGAGAGTTACGCCCAACAACACCAACCGAAGAAGAAGAAATCAATAAGGAGATACGTATATTGTTCAGCAAGGAGGTTGGGAAGTATCAGTTCAATGGGGTCTACAATGAAGATATGGTGCAGCATGTCGCACGATTTGAGAGCTTGTATGATGGTTTGATTCACAACAATTCACCAAGAAAGCTAATAGTATTTCTTATGTCCTCGTCAGAGTAGCACTTGATTGGTTCACTAAGGTTATGACAAAGGATACAACACGGGAAATGATAGTTGAAGAATTAAAAGAGAATTTTTTGCTAACCTCGAAAGAAATGGTAGCAAAGAGGGCAATTCTTAACTACGAGCAAGATGAAGGTGAGACAATTATGCAAGCTTGGGACAAGTTCAAAGAAATAATCAGGAAGGCTGAACCACTATGCAGGATTCGAAGAGACACAATGGTGCAAGTTTTCTATTACAGAATGAGCATGAAGAATAAGCTCATATTGGATTACACTGTCCATGGAGATGGATTGTTTGAAAACAACGCATGTGAATCTCACAAGTTGTTGGAAGCATTTGAAGAAGCTGTTGCAAATCTCCCAAGGAGCCTGTAAGTGAACTGTTACAGTAGAGAGGAAGAAGCAATAGCATTAGAGGAGAGCCTGTTGGAATAAGTGAAAGTAAAGAAAGAAGCGCATGAGGAAAAATACCATGGTGCAGTTGGTGCACCAAAAGACCCCTGATTTTTCACCATAAAATTCAGCGTTGTGTGGGAGGCAACCCACTAGTAAGTTTTTAATAATAGAGTTTCTAGTTTAATTATGTTTTGGGTCATATATAACATTTTATTTCAATTTCTTGTTGAGCTGGCAATTGAGATAGGAAAAAAGGAAGAAAGTGAAAAGAAACCATACGTGAGTAGTATGTAGGGTGAACTTGAATCTGAATCCCATCTTTTTTTTTTACGTGTCCTGTTTCTTATTCTATTTAGATGGACATGTATCGATGGATGGGAGTGATGGTTGTGATGCCGAACAATGCTATGGATCATTATAGACAACATGAGGTCTTGTTTCCTTTAAGTAGAGAAATGTTTTTTTTGGGAAAGGAATGTGGAACGTTATGGTCTGGTCTCTGTGGTAATCTAGGAATAAATTACTTTTTAATGGTGAAGCTTTCATCAAGAACAAAGTTTTCGAGATGGTGATTGTTAGAGGTTGGAGTTGGATGAAAGTAAACAAGTCGGGGTTTCAGTTCTCTACTTCTGATTGGTTTATTGCGCCAATATAGTCTTTTTGTAATTTTTGATCCTTTGGGGAGCCCTCACATGTTTTTACTTTTCTCCTTTAGAGGTTTTGATTTTTTGATTGTATTGTAATACTGTTGAGGTTTGTACGGGTCTTGTGTCTATTTTTAACCATTGCTCTTTTACTGTTAAAAAAAGAAAAATACACACACACGTTTCTTATGGTCGATTTTATAAAAAATAATATTAACTATTGTTGAATATCAATTTGTGCTTATCATTTATTCTGCACAATTAAAAAAAATTGCTCAGAAAATAAAAATTAAGCCTTATTTATTTCGTTTAAAAAAAACAAAAAAAAACATAAAATAAAGAATATCTTGAAAGTTGAACTAAATTATCTGCGAATTTTAGTTTATGAATGGTTTAAAGTTGTGAGATTGTCTTAATATTTTTTTTTATATAAGAAGTACTTGTGTAGTTTCTCAAACATGAGTATGTAATTATTTCATATATCAAAAGGTAATTTGCATAATTCTCCCATTTATTTATTTTAGAGAAAAAAGACAAACTAGCCCCAACATTTTCCCGTTTTCACAAAACTATACATATCATTTCAATTTTTGCAAAACTATACATGAACTTTGCATTTCGAAAAAACTAACCCCAACTTTCATTCCGGCCAAATTTGAATTTTACAAGGGCAAAACCGGTACTACACTTCCACTTTATATAAAAATTTTTATTATTTCACCTATAATTATTATTAAATCAAATGTAATAAAAACTATTATTTCTTCAACGGTATATCTTTATATATTAAAAATAATAAGATATTTAATTCCTTAATATATATAAATATATAAAAAAGAAAAAAAAAGTATATCTTTATATATTAAAAACAATAATATATTTAATTCCTTAATATATATAAGGACGAAATATTAAAACTGCCCTATAACTTTTTTTCAAAACTAAAAATGTCCGTTTTTTTCGGGCCTTGTAAAAATGCCCTGTAAATCTTGTAAAATCTTGAGAAAATGTCCGTTTGCCTTAATCGGGCTAAAAATGCCGACGTGGCGACACAGTCATCAAAACGTGTCGCCACGTCGGAAACGCTTCTTTTAATATACAGGTTGAATAACGTTTTTGGTTATTTGAAAACATATATATATATATATACAAACACTTAGCTTAATTTTGTAACCCTAATACTAAAAACCGTGGCAAAATAGCGAAGAACCCTAATCTCCAAATTCTACAACTCCAATTCGTCGCGACCAGCTAAAATCTTCAAGTCTACGAGGTCGACGCACATTGAAGGGCCGAAAGATGGTGAAAATTAGACCATCGGTTGAAAGTGGTTTACCCCCGCCCGATTATGGTGAGTGCGCTCGGTTTTTTTTTTGTTTTTTTTCTATAATCCTCTCGTTATAGTGACTGGGTTAGGTTTTGAATTACCTATTGTACCATTTTGTTCAAAGTTTATCCATTCGTTGTTCGTAGTAGTATTTTTGTTTGATTTTAGGGTTTGGAGTCAAGTATGTGACCTTCTTAACTAATTTCCTTTACCTTTTTGCAGACCCATGAAGCAAATTCGTGACTTTGGTATTACACTATGGAGGGAGGTATGACACATCTCCATTTAATGGTGGGCAGTATGAAGGCTCAGAAGCAAAAAGAGTGTACAATTACGTAAATTACAGAGAGTTAAACATATCACTCCTTGATAAGCTATATACTGATATTGGTGTTAGAGGGCCAAAGAAATACTTTATGGTTTCCAT
Source organism: Linaria vulgaris (assembly GCA_948329865.1). Classification (NCBI taxonomy): domain Eukaryota; kingdom Viridiplantae; phylum Streptophyta; class Magnoliopsida; order Lamiales; family Plantaginaceae; genus Linaria; species Linaria vulgaris. Next base: position 81,988,736 of record OX415252.1, read on the forward strand.
GGGATATCATCTTTGTGTAAGTTTTGACAAGTATTTGTATCGTGGCGCTAGGTTAGCTCATAAGGAAATGATGGAGTTTCATGTGTATGTAGTGAACCCTAACCATCGGGCAGTTGAACTTGAGGGTGAAAGTGAAGGAAATTATGTGTCTGTGGTGGATGAGGTTCTAGAGACAGACCTTCCAGCTAGTGTCCCTGTTGTAGGAACTTGTAGTGTCCCAGATAGTGTGCCTGCTAGTGTCCCTGTTGAGGAAGTTATAAGAACAGATAAGGGTGCTCATGTTTCTGCAAATGAGGGTGATGGAAATGGAGAGGGGATTAGTAAGGGTGCTCCTGTTTCTGCAAATGAGGGTGATGGAAATGGAGAGGGGATTAGTAATCCACATAATTTGGATAAGGGTAAGGAGATAGCTATTGATGTTGATGAAAGTGAGGAAGACAGTGAGGATGAATCATATCAAGCATCTAGTGAGGAGATGGATGATGATCTGTTTGCACATGTAGATGTGTTTGATGATGATGATTTGATTGAAAGTGAGTTGGGTGATGAAGATATTGTATCTGATGTAAACTTGGGTGATGAAGATGTTGTACCTGATGTAAACTGTTCTGGAGTGGAGGAAAATGTTGATGGTGGACCATGGTTAGATGAACCAGATGAACCAAATGTAGCTGATGTAGAAGCAAGGGAGCCTTGGTTTTTCACAGATCCTAGGGGAAATGAGGATCTAGAGGTTGAGTGCTTTAACAAGGTAGACATGTTTGATCATGTGTTCAAATTGAAGATGTTATTTCATAGCAAAAAGCAACTCCACTTTGCTATTAAGTCACTTGCAATCAAATAGAGAAGGAGTGTATATGTTTTCAAGAGTGATCGTGGAAGGGTGCACTACAGATGTGAAGTAAAAGAATGTCCATGGAGGCTGCATGCAAAAAAGGTTCCAGATCAAGAGACATATCAAGTAAGGGCATACAAGCCTGAACACACTTGTTCAGAGACATTCTATGTCAGCAATTTGAAGTCAACATGGCTGTCTCAGAAGTTCTTGGATGTATTTGTCACTGATCCTAAAAGAAATACCACTGGATTCCAGATGGACTCAATCCATAAGCTCCATGTCAATGTTTCCTACAATCAAGCATACAGAGCCAAATTGATTTCAAATAAGAAGCTTGAAGGTACTCCCTCCTTTCAATACTCTAAACTATTTGAATATCAGGCAGAGCTTAGAAGGACAAATCCAGGAACCACAATTGCCATATGCACAGAGGACATTGGTGGGGAGACCAGATTCAAATGCATCTATATTTGTTTCCAGGCACTGAAAGAAGGCTATAAAGTAGGTTGTAGACCATTCATTGGTGTGGATGGTGCACATTTGACAGGGCCTAATGGGGGTACATTACTCACTGCAGTTGCATTAGATCCTGCTAACAGCATATTCCCTCTTGCATGGGCTGTTGTATCTGTTGAAGACACAGACAATTGGATGTGGTTTTTATCCCTCTTGAAGAGTGACCTAGAATTGAATGAACCTGAAAAGCTGACATTCATGTCAGATAAGCAGAAAGGGTTGATCAATGCATTCAATGAGATTTATCCAGGAGCCACACACAGGTTTTGTGTGAGGCATATGATTGGAAATGTTGGAAGATCTGGATTTAGTGGTGAAGACTACAATGATGCCAACCTCATTTTTTTAGGTGTCATTTGCTGATCCTGTAACTGGTGAGATTACTTCATCAGTCCAGCCTTCACTTCATCCACCAATACCAACCAAGACAGGTCCATTGTCTAAAAAAAAGAGGGCTATGCATGAAGAACTGACAACTCAAGCTGCAAACAGAACAGATGAAGTTGATTTGACTGAGTTGGGACCTGCTAATGATGGTTGGTTGACAAATTTGGTAAAAAAGAACCAGAAATAAACTACACCAAAAGTGACAACTCAACTTAAAGCCAATCAAGAGGCACTAAGATCAGCAGACAATCAGACTCCAGACTTGGTAAGGAGAATAAGCAGGAAGTATGTCAAAATGGCAGATCTTGGTGCAGCAATGGCTGATATGAACAAGCAAAACAATGAGTCAGGGATTGGCAAGGGAAAGGGCAAAGGAAAGAGGCAGAAGAAGTAGTGGTCTAGTTTCAGAATTGATTTCATCAATCCATTGATCATTTTGTCTATTGGTACTGCAAAGTTCGTTGATTATGAGTGATGTAGATGTAGGTTTTTGAGCATCACTCAATTCCACTTTGCAATTTTGGTCTCAAAATGTGGTGATGTAGTTTCAGTTTATGTAGCTGGGAAAAACAGTTATATTTTGGGTACAAAATTGATACATTTGTGATGGAATCAATTCTGTAATGATATTATATTCGAGGCTATGAAGTTGTTTCGTTATTTTATTCTATTGCCTATATTCCATTTTTTGTTTGTTGTTTATACACATACAACCTATGCAAAATGTAGGTGTATACACATACAACTCCAGCAAAATGTATCATGATTAAAAAGGCAATCTTATTCATAACATAACAATCCACAAACTAGAAACTATTCACTGGTATACCACAAAAAATTAACAAAACATAAGCAAAATCCTATTCTTCTTCCATTTGGTCATCTTCATCAGAGTTAGGTGGTGGCCCCTCACCATCAACTTGAATTTCATCAACTACAACGCCAACACCCTCGTCTTCAATAAATTCCTCATCATGCCTAATTGGCGCCTCGCCGGGAAATATTGCGCAACGCATTTCTTCAAACAAAATGCACATATTTCTTGCATTCGTCAGACCATGAAGCCTAAAATGCATTTCCCACCTTGTCTCATGTGTTATCATAAAAATCATGACTTAAAGGAGAAGAGATAATGAATTGAATGACAAAAGCTTTTAAAATATAGTGATCATACCACGGGAATAATCCAATTGTATGCGGCACCAATTCCAACATTTAAATCATCCCTGTAGAGATGAACTCCAGGAAGGTCACAGAAGTTTTTAAACAAGGCAAACTTTATTCTCAACTCTCTAATCTTCATCTCTAATTGGTCTATTGTATAAGGAACATGAACAATCGTGTTCAACTCCTCCATGATGATGCACATTCCTCTCTTCAAAGCATATACATTGTTTAATCGATGCCTCTTGCCGTATTTGACTAGTCGGTCCAAGAACACCGCTTCGGCAAGGCGGGTTAAATTAGGATCATAATAGAAGAGTTGAATCAACATGGTTGCGGTGATAATCATGTTGCTATAATTTTATGTAAGAGAACAGAGTAGGGAATTTAAGTTGTTGATAATTGGTTCTAATCTTTGGATACATATTTATATGCAAAAGTGGTGTCTTTCGATATGCACAATCTTGTGAATTGGGACAGATTCATATGAAGAGTTACAGAGAGGTGACCATTCGGTTACAACATCAAACTACCAAAAGTCAAAAGAAATCGAAGAGATACAACAAGCACATGACCAAACACGATCACTCCAAACAACACAACACTTTCCAGACCCTAACAACATCATATCATCCTAACAACGACTATAAAAACAACAAATAAGGTAATCAAAGAAAGCCTAATCCATTTACCCAATTTTTGGTTCTCGATTTGCAGATTCTTCACCTTTTTCCTCCAAATCCATGATCTTGTTCTCGTACAAGCGTTGAATCGTTTCCAAACCTTGATTGTTCATCGACCCGAGATCGGCCGTGAGTTGCTTCACCTTTGACTCGCTCCTATCGATTTTCGCACGAAGTAGAGGCACAATGGTCCTAAGCCTTTCACATACGGGGGGGTCTAGCCAAACGAAAAATTGGCAACCGAATTGCCCCTTCCAACATCCATTAAACCTGCGACCCGAATTCGCGTCGGTTGTTGCAACCCTAACGACAGCGGGTCTTCCGCAATCGCACATTATACTCGAGCTAGTAGTTGAGGAAGACATTTTCGCACCGTCAATTTCGTATGGGAGGATTCAATTTGGGAATTTGGGGATTTAGGGTTCTTGGCCAGCTTTATTCAAAATTTTGGAATTATGACCGTTGAAAATTTTCGGTCCGTTATAAGACATGTAATAAACGTTATTCAACCTATATATTAAAAGAAGCGTTTCTGACGTGGCGACACGTTTTGATGACTGTGTCGCCACGTCGGCATTTTTAGTCCGATTAAGGCAAACAGACATTTTCTCAAGATTTTACAAGACTTACGGGGCATTTTTACAAGGCCCGAAAAAAATGGGCATTTTTAGTTTTGAAAAAAAGTTACAGGGCAGTTTTAATATTTCGTCCTATGTATAAATACATAAACAAAAATTTATTATTTCATAAATATAATTTTTGTTATTGAAATCCAAAATAAAAATTAAGAATTGTCTTCTTCCCCACCACACCCCACCCCACCTCCGCACCCCACCTCCGCCGCTTCTTCCCCACCCCACATTCGCAATCCATCACCACCACCACACCTCCGCCGCGATCGCGAATCAAATGGTGGAGGTCATGAATTGCTGATTGCCCTACCACTCCCGGCCGCCGGAGGTGGTGGTGCGATTCTGGTGTAGGGGGTAGGGGGTAGGGGGTCCGGTGAGGAAGATGGTGACATCCTCATCCAGAAACAAATCCTCCGCAACCCTAACCGCAACGTGCAAAACCACTACCGTGCCTCAACCGCCACCGCCACCACCACCACCACATTCAACCACACGCGCCTGAAAACCAAGCTCACCACCGTCAATACTTTGAGCCCAACCAACACCGCCCGATCGTCCATCGTCCGATTGAAAACCTCGATCAAAATAGAGTAGTGATGTCATAACGTCGAACCATGACGTTTTTTGTCGGAATGAAAGTTGGGGTATAGTTTTTTCTAAAATGCAAAGTTCAGGTATAGTTTTACAAAAAATAAAAAGATGTGTATAGTTTCGTGAAAACGGGCAAACGTTGAGGCTAGTTTGTTATTTTTTCCTGATAACGTTTTCTTCGCCCATAAAATAATTTTTAACTTGAGGGTGAGCCTACCAACCAACCAAAGGGTTAGCCGGTTAGGGGAGGACGGATTAAAAGAGGGCTTCGAAATTCAAACTAGAAAAAACCAGTCAGTAGTAAAACCTTAACCGCGAATTAATTAACATGGCGGCAATTCATCCTTGGGTGCAACCCCTGTCGTACTTGTTGGGTACCTGGAGAGGCGAAGGCAACGGCAGTTATCCCACCATTTCCCCTTTCCGTTACACAGAAGAGCTCCAATTCTCTCACTCACCACAAAAGCCCGTTATCTCATACACTTCAAAAACCTGGAAATCGGGCAGCGGTGACCCGATCCCGATCCCGATGCACTCCGAGAGCGGCTACTGGAGGCCCAAACCCGACGGCACTATCGAAGTCGTTATTGCTCAGAGCACTGGCCTCCTCGAACTTCAGGTGTCAGCTTTGCCTCCTTAATTGGAATCATAGCTTGCGTGACGGTGTCGTTTCGTGTGCTATAATAATAATAAGCTTACTGAATGCGCTAATAAAAATGAATAATAACATGTCCGCCTTGATTACAAACCATGTAATGTAACAAGTGTGTATTACTATGGATTAAAACTCTTTTTTGGTTCTGGAGTACGTACGTTTCAGGCAGCCGTAAACGTGGAAAATACTTGTATGTTTCGTTTCGATAGAGTCAAAAATGGCAACGATTTGACATTTTGTGAGGAGGCGTGTGGAAATCTGGATCCATGTGTATTATTAGGTTTTACAAAACGGTCCCAGATTTGTAAGCCCTTTTGTAATTTGTTTTCCAATTCAGTAATTGATGATTCTGTATATCTTGTTCTCTTGGAATACTAAGATCATTTATAGTTCACGTTTGAAAAGGTAAAAAAAAAAAAATGAGCTAGAATATTGGGGCTGTTAGCTTCTTCAGTTGGTAAGTTGAAGCATTCTAGGAAATGTCTGCTGAATCCTGAAGATTAGTAGTCGTAGGTTGTTTATTTTACACAAATAGTAGTTTGTATAGGTGTAATTGAAGTCGAAAGTGAAAATCATTTCTTTGCCTAACTTCTCTTAGTGTGATTAAGATGCTTCTCTTATGTACCACAGTTAAAGATGCGATTGGGCTTTCTGCCGTTTTTGTTTAAGAAAAATTGGTTTGAAATAAAAATACCTTGCTTCTGGTGTGTGAAGAGGCTTGATTCATTATCTGCTCTCAATTTTGATCTATGTTTGGACTTTGGAGTTTTGTATGTCGGCTATCTAATGCTATTGCATTTTTCGTACCCTGATTCATGTTCTGCTCTTTCACGTGGTATTAAAAATTACACATGCTTGATTGTTTTTATGGTTTTTGATAAACTCAAACGCCTTCAGTTTTGATGAATAAGACTTTCTCTTATTCTGATTTAATTACACCCTACAGAAAGGAACGTATGATGCAGAACATAGACGTGTGAAGCTAAAGAGTGAACTTGTTGGGAATGCTTCAAAGGTAAATTTACTGGAACAAATATGGTGTAGAATCCAATGCACGTCTTTCTAATTATCCCAGTATTGCAAATTTCTGTTTTTGATTTATTTTTTGCTATGTAGCAAGCCTCTGCTTGGATTTATGAGCACTATGTTAGGATTTAGACAACCGCGTTGCTATGTTATTTATTGTTTGTTGGTTGGTGGTTAATTTATCGTCTCCATTTGCTCAACATCAAAGTCTTTAGCTCTCGTCTCTTAGTCTAAGCTAGAAAGAGACTAAGCTATTCCTTTTTGTCTCATTTAGCAAATTTTCTTTTATGCCTTAAACACCGAAGTTTGCACTGTTGCTCGTGTTGGTAGATCACTGTGAATTGTATAAACAATCTCCATGCACAGGAGCACCTGCTCGGGGGCAGTTTTTGGTGGTATAATAGCACCAAGGTAGAACATTATAGATTTATGTGGCCACTTATTGATCTCCTATTCAATATTTTCTCTATTCTGGTTCAAGATTTGGAAAATCTTTACGACTTTACCCACTAGATATGTGTCATTCTATATTTTGGTAATATACCGTGAATGGTGGACTGACAAAGGCCTCATAATTGAATAAAACGCTGAATATCTTGGAGACCGTTAATGTTCTCTCGTATGCTCTCTCGAAGGCTAGAGCAGTGGGCTGGGAATTGTGAGGAATGGGCTCTTGCCTTCAAGACACTGTAATAAATCTTCAGGACCACTTTGGCATTTCCCTTCACGAACAGAACGTTTAACAGATCTATTTATTTTAGAAGTAGCTTAAGCTTAAAATTGCCGTCTGTAAACTACACTAGAAGTTAGATATGATTTATCATTTATCTACTTGTTTAGTCAAAAAAGGTTTTTATTTGGAGGTGAAAAACATAAGTCTTTTCGACTTTCATGTCCTCTTGTTAGGACCATATGAATTTGCCAATTTAGCCCAACCAGCCCAGATTCAGAGTCCAATAGTTACGGTACTTTTACTGCATCACACTCTTATTCATTAGAAGTTGGTGCTTTGAGTTTATGATCTGTAAAAACTTCAAAACTCCACTGAGATGACAGTGTGCCTGAACTCATAAGTACATATTTACTAGTAAGGAAAAATATGAAATAATGAAATAAATTATAAACGGGTAGCTATGGAATGCACAGGCTGATTTTGTTTGCCACTAAAAAAATTCAGGTCTTTAGTAATCTTGCATAAAAAGTGGTACAACCAAGTTTAGTTATAATGAACCTCATACATTGTTTAGCTAATTTCATTTTTGTTAATGAAGCTCATACTAATTTCAATTGATTTATAGCAGAACTTTAATTAGAATTATCGAGGACTGATGCGAAGGGTACAAATATGAGTTATATTGCTTCAAAATAAAGCTTATTTTAACTCTTGTCATGGACTACAAAATGCAGCCATAATGTACTAAATCATACTTTGATGAAGACGTGATTTGAAACGACAATGACAGCATGCTAATTATATGTGGATTATCTGGCCTCAGCAAACCGTAGTGACTAATGCGACTATACATTATGCAAACACAAGATACAAAAGCTTTAGTAATCTACAGTTTTTAGCTCTTTGTCAAAAGATCTTCCAACTTCGGCTGTTACCATCTTACGCAAAATAAATGCCCACGAGATTCATATTTATCCTTGATTTGAATATTGTTTTGCAGACAAGAAAAAACTCTTATGGGGTCAGTTTGTGCCCAGCGCATGCTGATGAACAGTTTTTTAACCGAATGCTCTGTTTCTTTATTGACATGTTGTGCTTAGGGGCACTTGTACGCACATATCTGTGATAATTTGCCTATTATTGTTTCACTACGGATGATGCTTGTCTAATATAACACGGCGTAAAATGCCTTTAACTTCGATTAGGTGTGTCAAAAATACGCGCTTGAGTTTAAGAATACAGTTCCCTTGAGGGAGTTTTTGATTTATGATGTAGAAAGGTCTAGAGTGGTCCAATGAAGTTAAGATCTTTCAGTAACATAGTGACTACTCATGCAATTGAGATCTTGTGCTTTCGATTGAAAAGTTTCCTTTTCATGAAGAAAAAAATCAAAGTTTTGATATATGGCAATGTCAATAATGTATTGATATGACAGTATACTATTGATGGTGGTGGCAGGTGAAAGAGATAAGTCGAGTGTTTGAAATGGTTGATGATGGAGAATTGTCGTATGTGGTTGAGATGGAAACCAACCAGACCAGTTCACATTTACACTTGAAAGCCTCCTTTAAAAAGCTTTGATCAGCTGACTGTTTATCATCTGATGAACAATAAATTAGTATGGAATGGTCATAATTTCCTTTTTCACTGATGATGCTGTTACTCATGTAAGTTATTTTGATTGTTCATGTTGCTAGATTGCATTGAACAATCTAAGTTTGTTGTATCACAGAAATATATGGCATTTATGTGGAAGTGGACTTTCTTTCGAAAATATTATGACTATCATTGTGACACTAAAAACAAATTCTTATAATTTAAGTTAATGTTGTAAAATCACGCGCAAATCGTAACTCATAACTCATAAGTTGGTCAGTCGTGTTTGAGAAAAAAGATAAATGTTAACAAGAAACTGTAGAATCATTATAGTGTTTTTGTCAAGTAACTACCAACAGTGAAAAACAGGCGCATAGCAGGTTTTTAGATAGTGGTCAATTTTAGCAAAAGTGTGATTAAACGCTTCGAAAGTGTTTAAGTTGCGGTAAAAATAAAATTCAATATTTTCTAGGAATTTGGAAACCCCGGGGAGTATTCACTTAAACGATCACCTGTGCAATTAATTTTTTTTTATACTTGCATTCTTTAGACGTTAAAGTCATCTGAATTAGTAACTAACATTTTTGGCAAATTCACGAGAACTTATGCATTGTCTTTGTCTGTCCCCATATAGTGAACGGAATAAATAACAAAAAAAAAAGTAATTAATGTTTTGGATGAACAAGGACATTGAATATAGTACAAGTTCAAAGAAAAAAATGTATATTTGAAATAGTGGGATATGGAGAAATATGTGGTATACTTTTTAAAGACAGTGATGTCAAGTCCTTTAACATCTCTTATTGGTCTATAGGACTATGAATTATTAAAGTTGTTTATATTCTTTCAGAATAAATAATATAAACCTTCATACCGATTTCTTATTGTTTGGAATTTGGATTCATGCTCGAAAGTAACAAAAAATTCAGACATGAATGGCCGACGGTGGTTTGTCTCTTTGCCAATTCTTGTTATATCAGAGATGCTTTATCAGACAATGATAACAGATACGATTGACGTTGAAGCCACACATGATCAGGTCCTTTCACCAGGCAATGATACATTCGTACCATCCATGCCTTGTCAAACAAGTACTCCATTGTATTTCATTTTCTAGATTTTTGTAAAGTAGATTAATGCAAGTTGCAGACCCTCATGTACAGTGAAGTCAGATTTTCTTCTAGTAAAATTATATATTAATCACCAAAGAGAGAATCAACCAATTGAAAAGTCAGATTTTTTCCCACGGAAATGCATTTAAAATGGTGATATTTCCATTCGTGGTATGGAATCATTGTCATTAGGTAACATGGCGCAAAATTGGGGATCAAATTAAACCTCCATACCTTCAGTTATCTGCTAATGAAGTTGATCACATTTTGAATATATTAGCTGTTTTTTCTCAAGAATTATTGGTTCCCTTGAACAAACATATATACCAAGTCAAAATGCTTATAATGATTGAACGTGCGAGAAATTGTGTGATTTATAAGTTATGAGTTTAATTCCCACTTGTTAACGACGGTGATTTAATAAGTATCTTAGACTAGTTTACTTGCATTAATATAAGCTTTTTGATTGATTTTGCTGGAAAAATCTACCTAAAGTAGAAGAGTGCGGGGGAAGGGGTTATAAGAGATATTGGTTTACTTGGGAGTTGTTGTTGAATGATGTAATTCAGAATTTGGATCTAATTTGTGCCGGTGTAAAATGAAAGACTTGTCTTTGAAAGGATATTGATAGGGGGTATTTTCCGTATTGAGGCGGTCCATAGGTCAAGCCCATATTTCGCCTATATTGGGGATTTCTCCGATATGCATATCAAGATGACATTCGATATGGTACGAGGCAGGATTCTATAAATACCCCGTCCCGCATACCGAGAACATACAATAATTACTGTCTAACTTAGCGTATTCGATATTATCTCCGATATCAACCCCGATATAGCTTGCAGGATCACATTCGAGTTAATCATCTGATATCACCCTCGACGTCACATTTGACATCACCTTCGACATCACCCTCGACATTACCTTTGACATCACCCTCGACGTCACCTTCGACATAACCTTCGACGTTAACTTCGATATTCGTTTGTGAGACCCGGTCGGACCTTCTGTCCTAATCACCTGGTGTTCCGGACTTAAGTCGTCCTAGAGCTAGCATTAGTGATAGGAGGCATAGTTTATAAAAGAATCGTAGCACTACATTTGTAATATCCCATCTCGTCATATAAATACGCTAGTGGCACCGTTTGTGGGAACACCACATTTCCGGACGAAGACGACAAACCACTTCGACAGATAATGGCAAGCCCAGAAACCTTCGGGCGCTTGGGTTAAATGGGCAATAGAGTTAAGCGAATTTGGGATAGAATAGCGCCCTCGGACCGCCATCAAGGCGCAGGTTTTGGCAGATTTTATGGTAGAGACGTTAGGGAATAAGTGGGCCACTCTTGTAGCCACGTCTTTACTATAATCCAAGACCCGAGACCTAGTACCCAGCATTCAACATGGCTGTTATATGTCGATGGATCTTCGACCGCCAACGGCGGGGGCGCAGGAATCCACCTGGTATCACCGAATCGAAGAGAGTTTGATTTCGCCATAAGCTTGAACTTCCCCATCACGAACAATGAAGTGGAGTATGAGGCAGCTCTTGCGGGGGTGAGAATGGCGGCGACTATGAGTTCAGACCACTTAGAGGTGTTTACAGATTCCCAATTGGTGGCAAACCATTTCTCGAGATTCTTCGAAGTAGAGCAAGAGACAATGGTCTTATATCTAGCAAAGTTGAAGGCACTGGCCTCGGAATTCACCACATTCAACTTGACCCAGATCCCTCGGTCTGAGAACACTAAGGCAAATGCGTTGTCAAAATTCGCATGCTCATTAGAGAATTTTGTGGAGAAATGAGTTCCCTTATTGGCCACTTCAAGGCCGGCGATAGCTTTTACAAAAAACTAGCAAGGTATGGGCTGAAGTTGAATTCATTCTTCCTATTACAGACACTCCTTGTTGGAAGGATGAGATCTTCCAATACCTCTAGAATGGGACACTTCCAAATGATGTAAACGCTTGGCGACGCCTCAAGTACAACGCCTACATGTTCACTATTTATCAAGGAGAGCTTTATAAGCGATCCTTTGAGGGTCCCTTATTGAGATGTATATCCCCGATGGATGCGCAGTACATCATGAGAGAAATACACGCGGGGAATTGTGGGAACCATTCCGGGGGAAGAGCCCTCGCATAAAAGATTATGAGGCAGCGGTATTTTTGGCCAACATTGAGAAAGTATGCGACACAATTCTATCGTACTTGTGATAACTCTCAATACCATGCAAGATTGATCCACCGACCAACTGTCCTAATGCAGACGCTCGAGATTACTTATCCTTTTGATCAGAGGGGAATTGATATAGTGGGACCTCTCCCCGTCGCTAAGGGACAGAAAAAGTTTCTCTTAGTTATTGTTGAATATTTCACCAAATAGGTGGAGGCGGAGGCACTAGCCCATATAACTAAGAATAATATGATAGACTGCGTGTGAAAGAATATTATCTGCCATTTCGGTCTGCCAAGAGTCCTTATCTTCGATAATGGGACCCAGTTCTGTGGCAAAGAAATGGTTTCATGGTGCAAAGAGCTAAAGATTGCACAACACCTAACGGCCGTGGCTCACCCGCAGGCTAATAGACAGGTTGAATCCACCAACAAGACCCGGTCGGACCTTTTGTCCCAGTCACTTGGTGTTGCGGACTAAAGTCGTCCTAGAACTAACATTAGTGATAGGAGGCATAGTTTGCCACATAATCGTAGCACTATATTTGTAATGTCCCACCTCGTCATATAAATACGATCTATTGTTAAACTAGATATTGTCCTGGTATTTGTTAACGTTGTTTTAGTTAGACAACCGTTCTCATGATACAATGCAACTATAAAACATAACATTGCAACACTGCAAATATGAAGAACATCGCATCAAAAGAATGCGTTCGACTTGAGACAAGACATAAAGACGAGAAAAAAAAAAGAGATGACTGAATTGGATGAGTCCTGACATGTCTATTTATCGTATAAAAAGGTTAGCTTGGACGACTAGAAGGACAAATTTGCACGCTTTGTTACATATTTCTTTGACATGTATCTTTTCGACGTTGATTGTGCATATTTTTGTTACTGAAGGTGTTTCGCTGCTGACTTGAATCTCTAGGTGTTTGTTCGCTAATCGATCGAGCTCGTCAATATAAGCTGAAATTCCGTAGCTTCAACAAAGTTAACAAAAATATTGCTAACTCATTAGTGAGATTTGCCATGTGGTTTCGAATCTTTTTATTCTTTTCTCTCTCTCTCTCTCTTTTTTTTTCTAGGAGAAGCTTATTCTTTGCGGGCTTAATTTTAACCTAATATCTTTGACCTTTTACAAAATTAAATAATCTTATTGCCGCGAAAAATGTTCATCTCTTCGGTTACGTATTATATGGGGGTCCTTAAGTCGTTTGGCCTTTAGATTATACAGTAGACTTTAGTAAATTATTTGTTCAATCATACAATTGTCTCCGTAAAATTAATTACATGTCACATCACATAGATTTTTTAACTCCCTGGGTAGACAAGCAAAATCATAGTTTTTTCAAATGTCCATTCAATTGCAGGAAGGACATTTACACAAATAATAGTATTTGTGTAGTATGAAATTTAACAGTTAATCGATCAAAGATTTGAAAAGAAAAAATAAAATGTGACGCGGAATAGTATATTAGAAATTGAAAATCCTTCAAGTTTCCAAAAAAAAAAGTGGTCTTGTTAAAGGAAAAACTATTGGAAGGACGCGTTTGGTTGCAGCAATTATATTAAGAAGTTGGAATCATCAGTGACTTTGGTTAGTCAATTTTGTATTTAGGTTGTTCTACATGTTAGTAGCTGATCTGGAGTCGAGGACCAACGATTAATATAATTAAGTAATTACGGAAAGTTGGTGCTAAAATATCCTAAACCTGGCCAACCAAGTCGTCAACTTATGCAATTGGTAAAATGCTACGTTGCACGGGTTCGGATACGGCAGTATGGGTACGATACAGTACAAATACATCGATATACATAATTTTTAAAAATAATCGATACCGGTACGACAATGATACGTCTATACAAAATAATTATTAATATATATTATATGTATTTTTTATTTTTAACAAGCAATAAAATTTAAAACTTAAAAAAGAAAAATTAAAAATATACAAAAAAAATTTACCATTAAAAAAAGTCATGCATCAAATATGAAAAAAGACATATAAACGTGAATTATTTATGCCTAATAAGTTAAACAACAACATAACCAACTTGAAGATGGCGCATGGCGGTGGTGATGATTATGAATAGAAAATGATAAGTATAATTGTGGTAGCGCATGATGGTGGAGTGAAGATGCGCATGGTGGTGGTGATTATTATGAATATAAAAAGAAAAGTATAATTGTAAAAATAACGAGACCTGAATTGTGTCCTTGATAAAGGGATTTTCATTTTTTTTATTTCATTTTATATTTGGTAAAATTTATATTTAAATATTTAACCCATCAAATATTAAAAGTTTATAAAAAAGACCCATAATAGTTCCGATACACCTAAAAAATGTATTGGATACGTATCGATATTTCTTTAATTTCAAAATTAAAGGATACGTCACGTGGATATCGGATACGTCAGAACTGATATCGGTATCTGAATCGGTATCGATATGTATCGGGTACTGCATAACCGTCTTGGTATCGGTATCGGTGCATCACAGGTAAAATGTAATTGAGCTCGCGGGATCAAAATTATTTGTAATTGCTTTCTCAAAAAATATTGAAATGTTTCTATTTTAAGTTCTACCTAAAAAAAATCTAAAACGAATTTTCCACATTTATTTTGGTTATATCTTATTATTTTTCAAATATGTTGAAAATTAAAATAATCTGGAAACACTGCAAAAAGTTGCTAATACTTCACGGAACGGTAATACTTAGAACTTTGATCCTGATTAAGCTAAGCATTTGTGAATTACGTCATCATACAATAGCAACAGTTCATTCATTTATAGATAGCCACTAATCATAATCGCAAGCAAACTCATCCAAATAGTTTAAAATTGATATACTTCGACTTCTCACTGATAAGTTGAAACAAGAATCAAATCCTTATATTTCATTGGTAAGTTTGAATGAGTGTCAGATTCTTACACTGCATAGCGTGCGAACTTATTAACCAACAGAACTCCCTGGAGTTCTCCTAATAAAGACTTTTTACTAAGGTGTGGTGTTGTAATTGTACATATAAAATGCTATATAATTCTCGTTAAGCAGAGTGTGATAAGTTTCTAATTTCAGCATATGATCTCGAGGGAGATGGCGGTCAAATATTTAATATGTGCATGAAGTGAGAACATTATTATGTGTGGTGCTATTAAGAGTTAAGATGAAAATAATTTCCTAAATTATAGAAAGTAACTTTTCATAATGTCATTCTCAACTTGTTTTGACAGAGATAACCAACTTATTGAATCACCTTACTGTGAAAATACATCATATTTTTTTCACCAAGGCGGTGTCCGTATAACTAAAAATAGAAATTAAAGTATTAATGTTATTCGTTGAGATTCTCAATTGCTTAATTAAGTTATCACATGAAATTTATCTGGATTTGATTTGAATGATCCCTTCACAACATGTGAATGTCAATAAATTATGAATTAACGAATACACATTCATGTAACTGTTAATTTTTCAGCCTAGAAATACATTTTTGTCCCTCAAGTTCCTAACTTCAATATCATTACGTTAAATAATCGCGTTTAACGATCTTCATAATTCGATTCAGTGACATACACTCTTACCTACTCATGCACGAATAATATGGTTAAAACGTAGAAATTGGATCCAAGAGGATCATGTGAAGACTGAAGAGAGAGAAATGCAATAACAATATATAATTTATTACTAGAAAAATAAAATGAGCGAGAAGACAAAATATGTACTGTATGATAGGAAAATCAACCATCTCTGACAGCGCATCATAAATAAAGCAATAAATATAAGCATACATGCATGACAGTGAGATGATATCGAAGACCAACAAAGATTTGGAATTAAGATATTCACACAACACACACCAGTCGACCAAGTATTCAATAATAAATTGAACCGTGAATTAAGAAAAACAAAAACAGTTTATGCTATCGAGTGTCACTAATTGTTCAAATTTTATACGCAACCATTTTATAGTTTCCCTTCAACAGCCATCTATAATCTATTCTAATAATTAAATTGATACATATTATGCATGAATTAAAAATTCAATTTCGGAGTATGTTTAGGTCGGCTAAAAATTAGAAACATTTCGTAATATTTCCAAATTTTTTTGGCATGTTTCGAAAAATTCGTAAAAATAATAATTATAACTAACATAAAAATTACATGTATGTTTCGTTTCGTTAGAGTAAAAAACAAAAACGCTTCGGTACTTTTTGAGAAAATATAAGGAAACTTTGATCCATGATATTATGGACAGACATCTACGACATCATTATTTTCACCCGTGCATTTATACCGATAATTATATTTGGATTTTTTTAGACGATGGTTTTTCTTTTCTTTTCTTTTTACTATGATAGTCATCTTTATTACAATACACACAATAGTTTTAATACATGAAATTTGAGAACGAAAAGCACGCATTAAAATAGAATTACAATAAAAAAACAGTGAAGACGACGTCCAAGTTAGGCATGTGTCGCAAACACTGTACGTTGGTGCTAAAAGTTGATCAAATGATGGACCTTGCGCTGGCGACGAAGAGGCGCCTAATCAACAATTTTTGTAGAAAGAATGGAAGAACAAGAATAATGAGCTAAAATAATTGTTAAATCAAACAAAATTAAATGTTACATTCAAATGGGAAAAATGTTTCATACATTGTAAGCCGAGTGTGTAACATGAGCTTGTCGTTGTCCTGTGTGCCCCAAGTTTCAGAAGCTTAGCAACGTCAGAATGTCATTTTAGCCTGCACTTACACAAACTATCAATTGTACGATTTCATTTTCTAACCTGTGTCCTTATATATCAACAAAACTATCCTAAAAGAATTTGCTCCACGTATTTCTTAACAAGTGAATTACGCTAAACCACGTTAATTTAAAATAATTCACTTAAATTGTACTTATGCGTCAATCCAATATTTTTATTATTCATGAATCTAAATTTTGATTTTTCTCCGGCCCCACCCCTAGTCGTATATGAGCACGTTTGGTTCCCACTTTATCTAGTGGGCCAATTTGTAGTCTGGTTATTAATAGGCCCACGATTGTCTTAAATTTTACGTTTGGATCCGTTAAATTACAGGCCTTATACGCTATGTGTGGACGTTTGGTTTTCCCCGATTTGATTCCATATACCAAAGGTTGCCTTCAATACCCTCACCTAACATTTTAACACTCATTAAAAAAAACCTCTTTATTTTCCTCCCCAAAGGCCATTCTCGTACCTCAAAACCCTTCTTCTTCCTCCACATTTTGGCGAATCTATAGCACTGCAAAATGTTGATGTACTCCGATATGGAAATACGAGAGAAGTCGCGTAAGTTTGGGAAAGCTGCCGTCGTTGAATGTAACTCCGGCGAGTGTTGTTGCCTCGACGCACCGGCCGGAACATGCATCCTGCGAAATGGTGATCGAACGATGGGGCCATTTCTGAGATATCAACTCCTTTGTCCCGATCATTCAGCAAGGAAGGTAAATTTACCAAACCTAATTTTGGGATGATTACGGATAATACACAGCCTGTGAAAATTGTTAATTTTCGTTTTGACATTATCAGGTATATGTTTTGGTCTAGATCCATTGTTAAGCCTAGATTGTCCTTCATTTTACCGCTGTGTTAGAGTGTGAATTCCATGATTTTAATCTGCATGCCTTACCTGAAAATGGAGAATTGATAGAATATTAGTCTGTATATTTTTTAAATTATCCTAAAATCTGATTGTCTGGTAATACATTTCCCCAAATACCATGTTTTCTTATATCACGTTGTTAAAGTATTAACACATTTTTGTAATATAATTTGTGAATGAAAATCCGTGTTAGGTGTTTGTGGTTTGGCTTAAGAACATTGAGAGGATGCAATAAAACATTACACGTAAACTACGTGAGTGGGCGTAGTCTGAGAAGTTAAAGCATAACGTTGTTTAATTAGGTTCCTTACATTGTGGTTACAGTGTGCAAAAGAAACAGCCCATACATTACATGAAATGGACATCAAAATTGTGTATTAGTAGTCGATTTTGTAGGTTAAATTTCATCTGTGTTGCTTTTAGAGAAAGAATTTGTATTAAACTTCAATGCAACTACAAATATTAGTCTTGATTATTAGTTATAAAATGAGGCACTTACTTGGGAAATCCTTTAAAATGTTATGCAGCCTTCGTTGTACGTTAACCATGACGATGACAACATCGAGGCAGAGCAATGGAGTCCCAACTTAGAGAATGCCCTATGTAAATACCTTGAGACCTATTGCCACAACAATCCAGTGAACACCGTTGCGAGCCTGGAATTGGCCATGGAGACAGCATCCGACTATCTAACAAGTAATGGAAGTCTTGAATTTCCTACAACGCGGGAGGTCCGACACAAAGTTATAAGAATGAGGGCTAATTTCCTGGAGCACTGGAACTTTGTTGTGTCTCATATGCTTCCTTTTAATTCACAGACTGGAGTGATAACGACCAATCCAGAATATGAACCATATCTAGACACGGTAATAAAATCTCCCTACGTATACGAAAGCTGTTAATAGCCGGGTAACCAAATTACAATTTACATTAACATTTGAATTTGTAGGAATCATACCGTGAGAAGAAATTCCGCAACGAAGCCTTCCCTGGGTACTACTCGCACCACCGTTTCTTCTTAGAGTCAAATGCTGCCTACCTGGAGGAGGAACAGATGTTCTACTTCCTTCATGACAAGACTGTTTTCCATATAATGGACCGATACACTTGGAATCTTGACCGGGAGGAATGGCTTTTCAGCGCTTTGGTGTCATTCTCCAGAAGTAAGAAAGTAACCACTGAAGATGGAGTTATGAATGCAATTGCCTATGCAGCCAAGCTTCTGGTTGCAACTGAGGATCAGATTCGAAGGATCATTAGGAGGCGTCGCCTTCCTTTCGCTCATTTCAGGAAATTTCTCGAGGATAATGATCTAGAAGAGTGTTGGTACCAAGGAAATCTGGAACGTTGTCTCCCTGCCCATTACCGTAAGATGAATGTGAGTACTTAAAAACGTCCATTACAATTCGATCAATAAGTACTCAGTCATAATGTGTTTTATTTTTCCGAAAAAGAACACACAATTCATTATTTCCCCTGTTGTGACACAGATTGAGGCTCAAGGGTACTTCGACAATGTCACGTACGGGGTTTATCGTGGACATGTCGGTTTCTACATAGATTCCAAGGCAGCGCTCACATCGGAGGAGTTGGAGGCCCACAGCTTCGACTACAAGCCAGAAGATGTTGCATTTGATTATTAGATATGTTTTAAGTATTGGAAGGACTGATGTAGGTGTTATTATGTTAGTTATGTTGAATTTGTTTTCTATTCGGTTGCCTTTAGACATTACAAAGTACTGGTACTACTTATTATTCATTCCTTATGCTAATTTTCAGTAGCATTGCATATGGGATGACTATAATGTTTTGAAATCACAATCACAATGTTTGTGAAATCTAAAAATGTTGGTATTTATACCCCTGCACTATGAACATTTATTTGCCTTTTGATGTGCTACTATATTATTAAAATTTTGGAACCATTGAATCACGACCTTAATATTATGTTGAAACTTAGGTAAGTTATCTTACAACATTAAACGCCTCTATTGCAATGTGTTGTAGTAACATAGATAATTCAATTATCTGCCTTCTAGGTCCACAATACCTGTAGCTAGATTGTAGTTTTGATTTATGCAAACTTGCAGATATAATATGAGAACATATTAGGCATGTGGTGTCAGTGACATGTACCTAAGGTATTTAATTGACAGAATCCACAATGGCCATTAACACTTGAATGAATTCGGGTGTGTTAATTACATGGTACATTTTACTAGAACTTCATGTTATATCAACTGCAAATTGGATGTTAATAAAAATAATTCTCAATTCAATGTCACACAATGTTTGCAGTTCACAAGATGCAGAATTTATTATTACTCAACCACCTAAATATAGTTGGACAGTTGGATGAATCCACTCTTAAACATAACCTACCAAATGAGCACATCCAAAAATCATTAATAAGACAAAAATAAATATGGGGGTTGTCACCCCTCTTACAATATATCAACCACCTGTAAGCAAACATCATTGCAAATTTCATCTTGGGAATACAACAAATCTAAAGCTTCTGCAATTCAATTGATTACATAAGATACTGTAATGCATGTTATTTGCTTTTAAACGAATAAAAACCCTTGTACTTTAGTACAAAACTCCATGATCAAACATTTGACTATAGCTTAATTAAACGGCTCCTTAGCGGTTTGGAATCAATGCAATTCTTCTTTTTTGTGATAACTTTAATCCACTGAGAAGACATCGACTACTTACCTACTGCAAGCAGCCTCCATATTGAGGGAAAACTAAGCCAAGTTGGCAAATTTACATCATATACAGACACATTATTACACATTCACAGAAGAGATTTTACAAATCTCTTCTGTGCATGGATGATTCGACGCCCGATCATGGAAACAGTAGTAATCCATCTATAAATATTACACAATTTCCACTTTACAAAATCACTGCAAATAACTATCACACTTTAACAGAATATACCACTTCCCTTTAGCAAAGATGGTGCCTGAAAACCCACGTCCGCAAGCCTTCTTTTTCTACACCGCTACTTGGACATTTGCCATTGACTGCATGTTTCTTGACTGCTTGGTGGAGGAGAAAACCAACTCTGACTCAATTTTCCAAGCTCAGGTGTCCGATATGGTAAAGGTGGCGGCAAGAAAGGTTAATGCCGTTTTCAACCAAAAATTCACGTTCCGTCAATGCCTTGCCCAATACCGTAAGCTCCAAATGCGGTATAATGTCTTCGACTTCATCATAACCTTGAGCTCTGTGTACTATGACGAAACGAACAACATCGTGCATGCCTTTGAGGACTTCGTTTGGGATTACGTCGTTTTGGTAATAATTTACAATACAACCGTTTTCCTATCCATTAACAGTTTTGTGTTTTGTTTTTTAATGTTAATATTCATCGGTTTTTGTTGTTATATTAGAAATACAAGATCGCCGAGGCGTACATGATCGAAGGCGAGCCGGCATGGCGCGCACTCCAAACTTTATTTGGGCCCGAGCGTGTAGGACCGGCGCGTAAAGTCAATCTCACTCGTGCTTTCGTCGACCTAACTTCCGATGTCGAGGATAACCCACAGGGGGGAGAATGTAGTGAACCGTGGTGGACGACCGATCCCATAGAGTTGGAGAGTGCACATGCAAACAACGACCCCCCCCGCACTTACTCCCCACCACCTCCTGGAGTCGAGGTTTTCCCTCGAGAGACATTTGATATCCATCATTCTGAAACTGACAGCGGATTTTGGGATGATGTCGTCGATGGTACCTATGGTGTACGTCCCACACCTACTGTTGTGATAGAGGAGACTCCACAGCCACTGATTGTTGATTCAAATGAGATACGAGCTCGTTTGCAGCGGCCGTTGTTCCGCATTCCCGAGAACAAATCTTGTCCAATAGCGGGTGCCAACCCGACTCCACGTGCACCCGTTATCTCCGCCGACCGCGCAAGCTCTGAAGGTTCGTCTTGTTCGGTGACTAGCCCATGGCGAACCAAATTTGCTGACAACTTAGGAAAGGGAAAGGGGAAGCAGCAGGGGTGACAACATAGCTCTTGAAGTCATGGAACTCTTGGGCGCTGTCTTTACTATATTAAATCGGCTAATAAGTTATTTATGTTTGTGTGTTAAAAAATGGCGCTGCAGTTTAGTGTCTTTTTGTTTATAAGTTTAGCACTATGCAACTTTATTTTGTGGTGTTGCTCATTTTGTGGACCGTTAGATTTGGCTGGTATGCTAAATTGAAGGCTAAAGCTCCAGTTTGAAGTTCCTTTCTTACTTTGGAGTTGTAGATTGTGCAAGGGCTAATATAATGTATTCGCTTAAATGTAGTCGTTTAACTGCATTGCTCTTTTGCGACCCTAGTGCTTCCGATTCGATTACATACAACCCAATAGCCGACGCCTTTACGTTTGTCGAATTTTTTTATGCAATTGGTTACAAATTCAACTTCGAACCAGATATTGTATTAAACTGCTGGAGCGTATGAGGTGTAATTTTTAGGTGGGTAAAAACAAAATATTATGTACTTTACTAGAGTTGACATAATAGAGATTTTCAAAAACTGAGTAACTTACCTTCTTTACTTGCGCTACATAGGCTTAATAATAATATCAACACATAAATATGCCTCAGGATTACGCATTAATAAGCATTGTTATATCACCATTACAAAAAGAGACGGTTGTTATCACTTAAACCAACTAAGCAAACTTCGGTAACTGCCAAAATGGGTCAGACGCATTAATAAGCATTGTTATATCACCATTACAAAAAGAGAAGGTTTTTATCACTTAAACCAACTAAGCAAACTTTGGTAACTGCCAAAATGGGTCAGACCAAAGAATTCCTTCAACTCAAAATATGTGAGTTCTCAATGCCTCCTGCATGTTATTTGAATTACTAGTTCTTAGCCGACGGGTCGAGATCACCGCTTACAACCATTTTAATGTACTCCTCTCGGCAATGTTCATCCATTCCTAAGAAGAGATCACAGGATTGTGGGTTGTTGACAATCTTATGAGCAACCAGGATACGTAGTTGTAGTGGCATTAATCCCATTTGAGCTATCACATCGAATACCATCTTACCCTTCGAGGGAAGCTCTTTAGGTGTAGTGGCAGGTATCGGCGGAGGTGGGGGAGGAGTTGAGTTCATAATAACCTTATTAGCCATTTCACCCAATTTCTCGTTGCTCTTTTCAAACATGCCTCCTAAGAGTTGAACAAGCTGCTCGGGAATTGTTGCTGGTGGGTGTGACTTCCTTTTGCGGACGGTGTTATTTGTACCAGCAGCGGAGTTAGTGTTGTCGTCGACACCCATTGCGTTCGAAGAACTGAACTCCTGACTCTCGAATGGGTCATTCAGCGTTGCGTCCCTTGGATTCGAACTGAAATCAAATGTACCTCCAGCTTTGCCTTTGCCCTTCGCCCCACTAACAACATGGATGTCAGCCACCTCGTCGTAAATCTGGTGGGGGCTCTCTAAATCTAACACCGCATCCGTGATAGTTTGAGCGCCTTTTCCATTAGCACGATCTGTCCCAAAGATATACAACCAATCCTCGTAGTAAGGAAAGCTCTTGTTGCGATAATTCTCAACCTCCCGGTGTACCTTTTGCATAAACAATTATGTATTAAGACTTGAATGAAATTAAAAATTAGGGGCTATCTAAGTAAAAAGATACAACAGATGAAATCAAACATATTATATAAAAGCCATCAGTATATGAGGTTGTTAAATTACTGAGGGTGACACAGAAGCCTTGTATAGGTATTCAACTATAGGAGAATACTTAGACAATATAATTGCTTACCTTTACATATTCCCTCCATACGTCATCAGAATCCACTTTCACCATTTGCCTTTCAGTTTCAAAGCCGAAACCACTAGTATTAACCATTTGATTAACACTAGCAAGTGTTTTCTTCCAAACCGTAAGCTTGGAGTTGATATGTTTCTCAGTCATAGGCATTCCGTGGGGAAATTTTTTGACCATTGCACGCTCTAAAGCAGCTAAGTATCCTGGTCGAAACCCGTTACCTGCTCGCCAACCGTTCACAACCAAGTCCTTAAGGGCGTCAATCAGTACCATCTCTTCAGGCTTCGTCCACACTCTTCTAGCCCCACCTGGTTTTCGGTAAGGAGGTAGACCGCTTGGGCAGCTGCTTTGCGAGAGTTCCATCTGCAAAATGAAACAATTATCAAGACTTATTTCAAATATTAGCATACCTAACAATAACCATTAGCTAAAACAGTGATAGGTAATAGGTTTATTGTAAACAAAAACTAAACTTCACTAAGCAATCCTTTTAAACAATTTATTGCCAACAAATTACCAACCTATAATATGTTGTCCAAAGTTCTGTCCATTTTCATATCCTATTATAATTGTATAAACTCACTCATTGGGTTGATATCAATGAGTGATTGCAGAATGGACTTTTCACAATTTACTACTTACATATGAACAAGAACATCAAAGCTATACAATCACTGCCATAATTCTTTTCTCAGTCATAAAATGTCGACTATAATTTTTTTTCCCACCAACAATCACTATAGCACCAGAAAGTACACCTGTCCTAGCATTTTAATGGGCAGTCAATGTGTTGCAATGCACGGAAGAGGTCAATTTTCTAGAAGAGACATAACACCAAAGAATTTTGATTCAGATGTCCCAACCAGTGAAATTAGATCCATACAGCCCAAAACAGCAAGACAATCACAGTGTTTACATTACATAACATTTAGATCAATTAAAAGATCTAAATATATAATATTACAACAGTCAACAGGACACAAAAAAGAATGCCCTAAATATAATAATCATGCTTTTCCTATGCCCTACGACGCGCAGTCCACTCGTTGTACATTTCCAACGCCATGTTGTCACGGAAATTGGTCCACTCCTGTGAAGGTTCAACAACATCAATGTAATCTGACCCCTGCTCGTGGTTTGACGGTGAGGTAGGATAGTTGTCGTCTAAATGTGAATTAGGCATATTCTTCCGTATGAAGTTATGAAGTAAAGCGCACGCCATAACTATATGGTGATGGCGCTTCAACGAGAACCACGAATGTTTGCGCAAAATACCCCATTTCCCCTTCAAGGCAGCAAAAGTACACTCAATTATGTTACGAGCACGGGCATGCTTCAAGTTAAAATACTCTTGGTAGTTTTGTGGACTTAGGTTGCTAGATTCCCAATCCCTTAGGTGATAACGGACACCGCGATAGGGTACAAGAAATCCCTCACCATTCGTATAACCACCATCACCGAGGTAATAACAACCTAGCAATGGATTGTTAAGTAATGTTATTTAGGTGATTATAAATAATTTAAATTAGATATTATTAATGGTATATACAAAAACAAATATATGGAATCTTAATTACCAGTTGGGATTTTTAATCCATTAGGTCTAGTTACTGCGTCGTGAAGCACTCGACTATCGGCGGCTGTCCCTTCCCACCCAGCTAGGACAAACACAAACTGGCCATTTCTATCACACACACCTAGAAGATTTGATGCCAATACTCCTTTTCGGTTTCGGTATCTACCTTGATCGGCCAATGGGACACGTACTTGAATAAGAGTACCATCAAGTGCTCCTAGACATCCCTAAGTCACCAAGTTAAATTTGTTACTTAAGTACAACAACTACAATATATTGATAATTATTGAAATAGATTATTTAATCCAAATTTATACCTGAAATGGTTTCCATGTTGGGTCTAGATCGTCTGGTCCTATTGGATCGGGTGTGGATAGTAGTACATTGTGGCATTTTAACAAAGCTACCAACACCTTTCCAAAATGACGACTAATTGTTTCGCCTGATCTAACAAAATGGCCACCAATTATACGGTTTTTGGTGTGATGGGAAAGAGCATGAAGGAACATTGAAACTTGACAAGAAATACCAACGTACTTACTTTCTTCCAACCCACCGTAGCTATGTAACAAATAGCATAGTTTCATGAAACAATCCCTATTCATCCTAAGAGCATTTTTAACACCAACGTCACCAAGGTTTAGTAGCTGGTCTAAGTATTTTATTTGATACGGAATGCGGCGGACAATGCTATACCTAATGTTGGTACGACGAGCTTTACGACCTAGATAACCATTCTCATACAGGAAAATAAACACAACAATTAAAGCAAAAAATGAGACCCTAAACACTGCTTGATGCATTGCAAAAAGTAGCCACATCTGCTCCCTCGGACCCATTCACACACCTGCTATTTTAGAACACAAAGCAGCAAATCTTAACTTGGAATGGATTGTGTAACAAAAAATATTCAAGAATGTTTTGTGAAGCAGTCATTACTACTGCAACACTTCCCACAACATATAACAGAATTGAAAAACTGAGGAAATGCTGCCTACAATAACCTGACCACAAACATTGACTATATGTTTCTTCATCATTGTAAACAAAAATTAGCAAACATGGATGTATAATTAGAGCAAGGACACTGCGCATTTAGATAAACCAAATTATATATCAGCTACACTTCAAATACACTTCAATCACCAGATAAGAAATGACCCATTCACCCAAACGTAGGACTGTCAACCCAACATTTAATCACGAAATGTGTTAAATAAGTTCCAATTTTTTCAAAATTTACTCAAAACAGCAAAACAAATAGGGGAAATTGCCCTAACTCTGTATAACAGTGTTTACATTACACTCAGAAACAAGTAATAGGCCCCTAAGAACATTATAAAGGATGAAATGTTGTTTACCAGGAAGAAAGCCCTAAATCGTCGACCCAAGTATCCTGGAATACATACAGAAGACTGATTTGTTATTATCTTGCAGAAGAAACACGCTAAACACAGTAATATACAAGAATTGTTTGATAGGAAAAGCAATACAAAAAAATTACCTTGCGAAATTCGTACTGTAGAAATCGCCGTGCTCGTCGAAACCCTAGCCGCTTGGAATTTGTAATTGAAAAACTGAGACACTACTCCCTTTAACTTGCTTTTTGGTTAGATATTAAGCTGGAATGGTTCTGCGCGAATTTAAGGGTATTTCTGGAATTTTACATAACTAATCTTGGCACAACTACAAGTTGGAGGGGGGTAGTTCAAGATTATATGTTGGGGGACAAACCAAAGAAGTGACACATATCATGTCTATTTCATTTTAGACTCATGGCAACCAAACACAAGATAAGCCCCTCATTTGTAATTTATCTAGCCTTATTTCCCCAAGCAAACGTGCTCTATATGATATATATCTCTGCCATCTCCACTCCCCCCGAACTCCCTTCCCTTTCCCCACGGAAAGAGAAAAAAAAAAGAAGAAAAAAGAGTTAGCCAATTTGTACTCACAACATTCCATTTCCATTTCCCACCTTTATTTCCATTTCTAGAATTCGTCGCCTAAATCCGTGTCTTAAATGTTAATTCAGTTCAAAATCACATTGCTTATCTGTCACATTTATCCAACCCTGAACCACTCACTAGTCACTACTAAATACTAATACTAATACGCCCTCATTTCATTATTAGTTATTACCACCTCATACTCTCAACACTACTGTCAGAAAAAGAAATATGGCGACACAACGAGACTTTATCCTTTTAAATTTCCTCTTCACCATTTTCACCTACTCGATAAGCTTCAATCACGGCCTCCAAATTCCCGCCGGCACAAAATTAGAACTCATTCACCGCCGCCTCAACGACGGCGCCGCCGCCACCACCGCCGCCGGAAAACTCCACCACCTGAAACAACTGGTCCAAAACGACGCCGTCCGTGTCGCTTCCATTTCCGATAAGGTTGACCGGAGCCGCGGCGGCGATGGTGGAGTCCGGCGGCGGCGCGTGGAGGACGACGGCGGCGTCTCTGGATATAGTAAAGCCTGCGACAATGGCGGTGGTCGGAAGAATAGCAATGTGACGGTCAAGTCACCGATGAATTCGGCTGCGGATTACGGTACGGGGGAGTATTTTGTGCATGTTAGAGTCGGATCTCCGCCGCAGAGGGCGATGCTGGTTGTTGATACGGGGAGCGATTTGACGTGGGTGAAGTGTTCGTATAGGTGCCGTGGTGGTGGTTGTGCCGGGAATTCGACGAGGCGGCTCTTTCGGGCGGATCGTTCGTCCTCGTTTAGGACGGTGCCTTGTTCGTCGAGGACGTGCGCGGAGGGTTTGGCGCAGCTGTTTTCGCTTAGGACGTGTCCGTCGCCAAAGGCGCCGTGTACTTATGGTTACAGGTATAAATTATAATGTGTGTGTTTTCCCGCTTTATTTTTTGTGTTAATTGAATTGGCTTAGCTCACTTAAAAACTTAAGCTTTGAGATTATATGTTTGTGTATATCTTTACGTGCTTTCATGTGCTTTCATGTTACATGTTGGCTGTATTCCTTTTTGTTATGTGTTGGCTGTATTCCTTTTTGTTACGTCTAACACGTGGCATTCATGTTATTTTTGATTAGGTAAATGTATTTTTGATCTAAGTTGATACCATATTAATACGACGCAATGCTTCTACGTTACGTTACATGTTGGTTGTAATCTTTTTTGTTACGTCAGACACGTGGCATTTGAGTTATTTTGGATAAGTAAACGTATTTATGATCTAAGTTGATACCATATTAAGTTGTCGTTTTGTCTGAGAACTTGGGCGTTCACCAAATTTTCTACATTTACCTTTTTATATATAGACCCCTTTACAAAATTGTGAAGCAGAAATGCTCTTCATTGGTTCTAAAGCAAAGGTTTTTTTGAAAATAAAATAGTTGAAAAAGTTAAAATCTTGGTTTTTTTTTATATATATATTTTTCGACAAATTGTAAAAGGTATTTGCACATGTTCATTGGTTCTAAAGCAAAGTTTTCTAAGAAAGTCAAGAAAGTTGAATTTTGAGGTTTTTATTGTTGGAATTTAAGTGTGCAAGAATCAATGTCTAACCAGCTAGTTTCTCAACGGATGGGCCATGTGACAGACTTGTAAATGTGGAATCTTGTTTTTACTATCTGATTTAGGTAGGCTTGGTTAGATGGGTAAAAATAAAGTTTACAGATACTTGTTGAACATTTGCCTCACTAAAACCAGAAAGTAGCATTGAATTGTAATAAGATGTAGAGCTTGACTGTCTTAGGAAATGAACTATTAAATGTGTGTTAATCGTGGCCCCATTTTCTGTCTAGTTTCAAATATTGTAAATCAACAGGGTCTTGTTGTTTTAATGATGAAAATGTTCATTGTTTTCTTTATTTTTCATTATAAAGTTTTTTCAAGGAAGTTCGGTCTGATACAATTAATATGCCAAAGAAGTTACTGTCCAACAGTCAAATAAATCCTCCTTTTCCTTTTTTCTGGTTCTGAGTTACAGTTACAGAACAGAAAAGTAAGGCTTTTCATTTAACAGCACAAACACTATAAATGCTCAGTTGTCCAGTTTGGCATTTGTTGCTGGTGTGTAAAGTCATTACAGCTCTCACCTACAATCTATCATTGCAGTAATGAACAGTTATTGTGAAGTAGATTAGCTCACATGACTCACAACATCTTTGCAGCAGTGCAAGTGTTTGCCCCATTTAGATTGTATTGTAGGCATGAAAAATAACTCTAGAAACAAGGACAGATTGGCTCTCATGTTTTCACAAGGATCAAAAAAGACATCCTTTGGTCCTTGAGAATTACATGTGACTGTGTCATTGGGACCAAAATGAGTCACTTTATTACAGCTGTTAGACATATATGTGCCAAAATCTATAACACCAGTTGAATCTTCTTATAAGAAAGTTTGGTAGGTGGTCCTGAGACCACAGCGCAGACAGAGAGGACTCATGATCTTATACGATAATTTACGGTGGTCATTAATTATGCTCGAACTTTCCCCTTACCGGTCTTTATATTCACAGTATTCCCTTTGCTATAAACAGAGGGATTCCTCTCCTACGTAAGGAAGAAAAGCGGTTTATCTTTGAGACTTGTTGTTAACTTGTTTCCTTGCGCTAGCCTCCATGTTCAATACTACTTAAGAATCTGATTTTTCGGCTACTGCATTGGCCTACATAATATTATGTTATAAAAGTTTACTTAGATCTGATAATTAAATCATATACTATGATTTATGGTTATTGCAGTTACGCAGATGGATCAAATGCGAATGGTTTGTTTGGCACTGAGACAGTAACATTTACCCGAACAAATGGAAGAAAAACGAGACTCCGCAACGTGCTGGTTGGGTGCACGGTGTCCTCCCAGGGCTCAGCTTTTGAACATTCGGATGGTATTATGGGGTTAGGTTACAACAACTATTCGTTAGCTATAAGAGCAACTAAACAATTCGGGGGTAAATTCTCATATTGTCTGGTTGATCACTTAAGCCCCAAGAACCTATCAAGCTATCTAATTTTCGGCTCCCATGAACAAGAAAAAGCAATGACTTTGAACAGAATTCGATATACCGAGCTAGTTCTTGGAGTGATCCGTTCATTTTATGCCGTAAATATCAGAGGCATCTCCCTTGGGGGCTCAATGTTGGAAATTCCAGCTGAAGTATGGAACGTGCGCGGCGGTAGAGGAGGAATGATACTCGATTCAGGGACGAGCCTAACAGCATTGGATAAACGGGCTTATGGCCCTGTAATGGATGCACTAAAGCTGCCGTTGAAGAATTTTAGGACCTTGAAATTGGACATACCGCTCAGTTATTGCTTTAATTCGACGGGGTTTGATGAGTCTTTGTTTCCGCGATTAGTGTTCCATTTTGCGGATGGGGCGAGTTTTGAACCTCTGGTAAAGAGTTACGTGATCGATGCTAGTGATGGAGTGAAATGCCTCGGGTTTACGCCCCTTAATGGTGTATCTGTGATGGGAAATATTATGCAGCAAAATCATTTCTGGGAATTTGATCTTGCTAATAGCAGAGTTGGATTTGCTAGCTCCTCCTGCGTTTAAACTTTAAATGGATCCTTGATCCAAAATGGAACATCACAAAGAATTTGTTATTCAAGATTTATTCTTATTTGATTTATATACACATAAAGGAAAGCAGTGTTGAGCTTCTATATGCGTTCTTACCATTCTTTTGCCAGTGGGTGTCAATTTCCATTTTTTTCAATCTTCAAAAAATAATTCATTAGTGCTTAAGTATCAGGAAATAGAAATATAGTCGAATAAAAGCATAATTATAACAAGAAAATCAGCGTTGTAATAGTTACGACAGGACAAAAGACTGCTTCTATATTATTTGAAGCAAACGGACGAATCAGATTATTGGCTATGGGGTATGGTCGGTTATCTTTTATTGGTGGATTATCTTGTTACGCGACAAAATTTCATGTTTTGTTCTTCTAGTGATAGTTATTCTTTTATTAAGAGTTAAAACGATTGATTTACAGCTAGCTAATTGTGAGTTAGTATAACGCGGGATTTAAGTCATGGATCGAGACTCTAAAAGGAACAAAGATGAAGTTATAGTTTATTGGCAAATTACTATTAGAGTGATTGCAAAAATACTCATTTTTTTAAAAAGTTAAGAAGTAGTTCGCAATTTGTCTTCCTCTAGGAGACTTGCGAGTTGCGAATATAGTTTGATCAAAGGATTGTTTAGGTTGATTAGAACCCGTTACTAGAATGAACTTTAGTCTTTTCGGATAATATTGAACACTTTTAACCGTACATACACTTTTTTACAACATTGTGTACTAACCTCACATTGTTTAGCATGTCAATAAAGAACTTGATTTTGAACGATCTTGTATTAAGAGCAAGACTCGATAAAATTATGAGTAATAATTATTATGATTTTCAGCAAATAATCTTAAATATATTTTATTCAGTAATAATTCTAGATATTATTGTGTGTAATGGGCTTGGTCGCATCAATACTTTATGGACCAACATATCCAATTGCAATCCCTATAAAAATATTACATCTAATCTTTGTAGTACTTCTAACTGAGAGGCGTGCTTGGACACCGTCCGGAGAGCGCCCTGGTCGAAATTGGGTCGAAAATGCCCTTGGATGAGTAATTGGGACGTAAAGTTTGTGGGGGTACAAACAATATGGCTTGCGCCCAAGGTCCAAATACGCACATGGGCTTGCCATTCTGTTGGATGTGCACGCCCCATAACAAAAAAAGTTGTGATTTGTTGTCTTTTCTTTAATTTATAACCCACGAAATAAATTAATAAATGAATGGTGGCTTAAACGATAATAGTATGGTCTACACAAAAAGAAATGTGTTTATCAAAAGCTTGAGAAATTAAAATCACCTCGAACTTCATGAAGTAACCGTTACCTGTTAATATTATAGCTCAATCATTTTTCTTCTTCATTTATTATTATTTTAATAAAAAAAAGATATTTCATCTATCACAAATTATAGATTAGTGTTCATGTGATCATCTTATTTCACTAATATTCTTGCATATGAGCAATTTAGTTTTAACTCAAATATATTTTGAATATTCTCTAGGTTATATAAGTTTATTTTTTTGTTTTATTCTACATTGCTTGCATTAATATTATATACTTATTTATAATATTACACTTAAAGCAAATTAAAATGACAATATTTATTGGGCTTACGCCTCGCCTCTAATTATGAAAAAACTATCGCTTACGCCTAACGCATTTAACAACTATGCTTCTGACAATGGTCATTACATTATTGTTAATGAAAACAACGAGAAACGTGCTACCAAGTGGTTTATCTCTCGTTTCCAACCATTTGTCTTTAAACATTAGCCATTCGCGTTCTTTTTTATTTTTAATTTAAGGCGTTAATTTGTTTTGTTGCTTGATTTAAATCTTTAAGCAAGCTTTAATATTTTTATTTGTACCTTGCAAAATTAAAAATGAATATAACGAGAGATTTTGAATAATTGTTTGTTTGATGACTACAAACATTTCACGACGGTAAATTGAGGACTAAAAATGAAAGAAAATGACTTAGAATTGCTAACAATTAAGGAGTATTTGCCTCTTTTCTGTTTTTTTTTTCATTTAAACGTTCGCTGTTTTCCTCAGGGAGCAAAGAGTCTTATTTGTTGCACTATAATGCAAATTGCCATACTAATGCATATTCATTCCACAAATCAACCCATATTGCAATATCCACAAATCATAAACAACAGAAGATAACGAGTTAAGAACTCTTTTTCAATACTTGTTATCAAATCAACCCAACACCCATATCTTGATACTACCAACATGGCGAAAAACCTAACGACACCACCAATACCACAATCGGAGAATATTAATCATGTTGTGACCGAATTTGTTTCGCTGAACTTTCGACCAACAAATTCAAGATTACAAAAAAGACTACGTCAAGGAGACGATAATTCGGAACCCTATAATTTACAGTATCTTGATACTCCATTATCTGAACCTCTACGTCCAACGGTGTCGTCATATGCAGATATGTTTAAGAAGCGCCTTAATCATGTTCATATTCATGATCAGCCAATGGCGGAAGAGCAAGACTATATCCATAAGTCTCTGATGCAATACCTTTCAAACATGTGGAATTCTTGACTGGAATTAAAATCCTAATGTCAAATGAATGGGGCGACCCAATTATCATTTGAGTACTAGGAAACCCTGATACTATCCGACATGGTTAACTAAACTCGATTCGATGTGGAAACTACACAATGATTTTGAGTGGTTGATCTAGGGTTTGGTTGTTATTGCATGAAAAATTTGACAATGGAAAATAGAGAGATGATCATTACAGAATGACCGTGGCAATTGGTGGGGAGTTTCTTATCAAGTGGACTTCTAAATTTCATGCGAACACGGACAAAGTCGATAGTATCATTACATAGGTGAGAATCCTTAACCTACTAGTTGAATGTTTAAGGGTCAGTGATTCGTGCGCTCGCAAATGCATTGGAGACCCTATAAAAATTATCGGTAATACCTTTCATGCGATGCAGGGGAAATATGCTCGTTTTTGCGTTAAGGTACACACAAACGTCCCTTTGGAATGAGGAATTTGTGTTAATGGTACAATCTATCAAGAGTCCTACCAGAGAGTATTACCTTGCAAGGAAAGAAAGTTCAAGCCCATGGTAAGTTTCATAAGCCAAAACTGATTCTAAATAGAACTCATAAGGAAACTTCTACTTCCAAAACATCGGGTAATATTCAACATAACACATTTTCTATTCTCTCAGAAAAGAAACAACATATACTTGTTAAATTTTCAGCCACCTCTTAATACTACACCGAATCCGAACAGCCTGGGTAGTAAAGATGGAGAATGTGCTAGTGTTTTTTCACAACGAAATGTTAATAGCAGCTTGAGAAGAAATACCGGCGTTTGTGACTATGGTACATCACTTTTAAGGCCTCTCAAAGATATTACGAACACAAACTGAGTAAAGAATGATTCATATTCTAGAAATCCTATCGACAACATGGGAGATAGAGACCAAAATCTTTATGGTATCGAGAGAAGAAGAACCGAGTTCATTGTGGTAGAGAACAACGATAAGTGTATGGGAGTTAAGGATACAGATGGCCTTCATGCTAGATAATTTAAGTCAACTATTGCGATATGGATGGGGTTACAGATTGAGTACCATATTCGGCTGTTTCACATGCTTAACGCATCTATGAAGATTATTTCATGGAATTTCCATGGGGCAGAAAATGAATCTTTTATTAGAAACTTCAAGGAACTAGTTCGTATTCATGAACCCACTATTGTATTTGTCATGGAGACTAGAGTGAGTGGAACACACACTAATGAGATTATTTTGTATTTAGGGTATTCAACTTTTATCATGGCTCCCACAACGGGAATGAACAATGGCGTGTAGATGTTATGGAATGAAGCCGAACTTGAAGTTGTTATTAAAGAGGTCGAGGAACAAGTAATATATGCTCTCACTAGAACCAAGTCGGCCGAAACCTGGAGGGAATCAAGGATTTATGCACAGCCGCTTAAGGTGAAGAAGGCAAGGGCGTTCAACAATCTTGTTAAAGTTGTTGAGGAATGAGATATTCCTTGGTTGGTTACCAGTGATTTTAATGAGGTTAGATTCGCACATGAAAGGCAAGTAGTGCGTACGGTTTCCCTGAGTCGCTTAAAATCCTTTCAAAATTATATGAAGCATTGTAGATTAATTGACCTCGGTTACAAGATCCATCATTTATATGCACATATAAGAGATAGTGCGGGGCCAACATCAAAGGAAGAATTGATCAAGTTTTTGTGAATCAATCAGGAATTGACTTATTTTCGAATAATGTTGTGGTGCACTTACCTTTTACTCATGAAGACCACCACCATATCATCATGTATCGTAGAGGAATCCCTCAAAGTAGCATAGTTAGGACTTTTCGTTTCGAGGTTGCATGACTTCGGCATTCAAACTGTGAGATTATTCTGAAGGAAATTTGGAATAAAAACATGTTGATCATTAACGCTATTAAGGAGGTACCTTGAGCTCTAATTTCGTGGAATAGAGAGAAGTTTGGCACGTCTTGAAGGTATACAACGCACGAATAATCATGGTCGAAGTGATTTTCTTAACTCCTTAGGAAATGACTTAATCATGGAATATAACAAGGTACTCATTCAAGAGGACATTTTTGGCTCCAAGAATCTTGAGTCAAATGAATTCAGGAGGGTGAGAGAAGCTCATAGTCTTTTCATAAATCCACGATGGCTAGACGAATGCGTTATAATATCATGATGCTAAAGATTAAGGATATTTTGGTTAAGGAATGTTCCATTCTTAAGAAGCATACGAAAGACTACTTTGGGAAGATATTCACGTCCGGAATTACCAACCAAATAGATAGGCTGATCTGTGGGAGTTTTGGCTAAAACTATCAAATTACAATTAGTTAGGAAGACGGACAAAATCTGTGTCCCGAGCTGAATTTGGAAGAGTTAAAATCAGTAGTTTGGGCATTACACCCTCTTAAGGCACGGGGTCCAAATGGTTTACAAGCTTTATTTTATCATAAATGTTAGGAATGTGTAAGTGTCCTCTTCTAACTTTTGCAAAGGAGGTCTTTAGAGAAAGGCACTTCGATCGAAAACTATGTGAAGCCTACTTATGCCTTATTCCAAAAACCCCAAATCCATAACTAATTTCCCAATTTAGACCAATGTCGTTATGCAACATTCTGTATTGATTCATCACGAAGAGAATACCAAGGAAACTGTGGCTAGGATTATCACACCAACTCAGTCCCGTTTCATCAAAGATCGTGGTACTCAAGACAATATTTTTTCTTACAAGAGATTCTCCATTCCTTACGTGTGAAAAAGATGAACAAGATGAGGGAGATGATTATGAAGTTGGATCTTGAGAAAGCTTACGACAAAGTTGAATGTTCTTGAGGATACCTTGAGATCTTTCAAGTTTCCCTAAGGCCTAA
This sequence comes from Linaria vulgaris, assembly GCA_948329865.1. Taxonomy (NCBI): domain Eukaryota; kingdom Viridiplantae; phylum Streptophyta; class Magnoliopsida; order Lamiales; family Plantaginaceae; genus Linaria; species Linaria vulgaris. The sequence goes on from OX415252.1 coordinate 82,024,797, forward strand.
TCGAGCTCGTGATGTTTTGTTTCAAGAACACAGCGACACATATACTTTGGAACGGTTCTCCCTTAGATAGTTTCAAACATACATGCGGGTTGCGGCAAGGTGATCCTTTATCTCATTACTTATTCGTGTTGTGTGTTGATAGATTGTCGTATCTCATTCAGGAAAAGTGGACAGAAATAAATGGAAGTTGGTTGTGCCATGTCGGGGTGGTCCTATATATCCCTTTTTATGATTTGATTTTATTGGATAAAGCTACGACATTCACGACCTGCGCTATCAAGGAAGTCCTGGAAACGTTTTGCACTGCTTCGAGTTTGAAAATCAGCCTTCAAAAAAAAAGTGAAGTGAAGGTGCAAGTCTCAAAAGGAATACCGGTGAGGTTTTCAGGTCTGCTCAGACGAGGAATTTGGAAAAGTACGTGGGAGTGAAGCTCGTACATGTCCGTGTGAATAGAGATACATTTGTAGAAACTATGGATCGTGTTCTCAAGATATTTAGCGACTGGAAGCCAAAATTTCTTTCACTCTGCGGAAGAAAGATTTTCATTCAATTTGTATTGTCCATATGCCAATTTATCACATGCAAGCATCGTGGCTCTCCGAAAGTATATGCGATTACTCGGATAAATTAAATAGGGACTTTCTCTCGTTCACTAATATTGCACAGAAGGAATTCATCTTGTTGGATGGATTCAGGTTACGAAGCCGAAGGTGGAAGGTGGCTTGGGAATTAGGAAAAGTACCACGAGCAATGCGTCTCTTTTATCCAAGATTGCGTGGAAAATTCTGATAGTGAAGACACGATGTGGAGTCCTTTAATCCGGAGAAAGTATTTTAGAGGGGAATACTCTGAAGGTGAATGCAAGCCTGGCATGGAAAGGGATCATGTGATGCATGTCTTAGTGAAACCATTTTTGAGGTGGAAGATAGGTGACGGGACCTCAACATCATTTTAATATGACAACTGGATGGGCAAGTCAGGGTTATGTGATGTGATCGCAAACATTAATCAAGCAGATGCGGGGATGTGAGTTTGAGATATTGTCACGGATGCGGCGGATGAAATCTTGCGAATTTACACACCATTATTTCGCCAAATATCAAGGATGGAATTAGTAAGAGAAATATATTGCTTAATAATTGTTGCGCGGCGGATAATATAAAACCACAACAAGAAAAGAGAAATACGCACAATGGAAAGCGATAAAATAACAATTAGTACAAAAGAAATAATTTGTTTACTCAATTCGTCTATGACTACCTCTGAGGGCGATCTAAGCCATGATTTCCACTATGATGATGATGAACGATTTACGATTACAAATAAGATACATCGTGCCTCACATATTAAGTACAATCTTTCACAATGTCTTTCAATCTCACAAGTGTTTTCTCTCTTATTTTCATCTCTCCGTTTTTTCTGCCATACTTATACAAACGTACGAAATTACATATATAGCTGCTAGGGCCTCAAAATCGAGATGGGATGAAACTTGAACCTGCACCGGTTGCACGGGTCTCTGAACAACCAGCACGATGCACCGCATCTCGCGCGACTCCTTGCCTGGATAACGCGACGGCGCCAGGGGTCATGACGTCTTGCGCTTGCCTCCTATGTCTTCTCTTTTGTTCCACGTTCTATTGCTAGAACCCCGATCTTCAACTTCAGTACACCGTCTTCATAGTTTAGGCTCCTTAATCCTAACAATCTCCCACTTGGAGACTGAAGCCACCGAACTGCTCCCACAAACCAAGACCTCCATCAGATTCAATTACGCCACCATCATCATAGTAATCCACCAAATCTAGAAACGGGGTTTTTTTCAAAAATGGTGCTTTATTGTGGCCTCATTACAAAAATAGTCATTTATCGCGCCACTGTCTAGATTTAGTCCTTTATCGTGGTTTTTCGTCCAATTTTGGTCCTCCGGCTAAATTTTCCGGCGAATTTTGAGGATTTTGACCAATTTGGGCGATTTTGACCAAAAATTTGGGGATTTTGACTAATTTGGGCGATTTTGACTAATTTGAGCAAAAAAATAAAAACAATATATATAAATTTATAATTTAAAATATATATTGTTTTTATAATTGAAATCCAAAAAAAAATAAAAAAATTTGTAATTTAAAATATATAGTTTTTATGGTTGAAATCCAAAAAAAAACAAAAAAAATATAATTTAAAATATATAGTTTTTATTATTGAAATCACAAAAAAGTTTAAAAAACATAAAAAATTCGTAATTTAAAATATATAGTTTTTATAATTGAAATCCAAAAAAAAACGTAAAAAACAAAAACAAATTTGTAATTTAAAATATATAGTTTTTATTATTAAAATCCCAAAACAAAATAAAAAAACACAAAAAAGTTGTGATTTAAAATATATAGTTCTTACAATTGAAATCCCAAAAACCATTAAAAAAATTGTTTTTAAATATATTGTTCTTACAATTGAAATCCCAAAAAAAAATTAAAAACAAATTTGTTTTAAAATATATAGTTCTCGTGATTTAAAATATATTGCTTTTATTATTGAAATCCCAAAAAGAAATAAACAAACACATGGATTTTTTATGAATGAATTTTTTTACATTTTGTCATGGATTTCAATTATAAATACTATATATTTTAAATTACAATTTTTTTGTGTTTTTTTTTTTATTTTTTCTGGGATTTCAATAATAAAAACAGTATATTTTCAAACATCAATTTGTTTTTAATTTTTACATTTTTTTTTAATTTCAATTATAAAAACTATATGTTTTAAATTACATTTTTTTGTGTTTTTTTATTTTTTTCTGGGATTTCAATAATAAAAACAGTATATTTTCAAACATCAATTTGTTTTTAATTTTTACGTTTTTTTTATTTCAATTATAAAAACTATATATTTTAAATTACAATTTTTTTGTGTTTTTTTATTTTTTTCTGGGATTTCAATAATAAAAACAATATATTTTAAATTACAATTTTTTTGGGTTTGTTTATTTGTTTTTGGGATTTCAATAATAAAAGCAATATATTTTAAATCACGAGAACTATATATTTTAAAACAAATTTGTTTTTAAATTTTTTTTTGGGATTTCAATTGTAACAATATATTTAAAAACAATTTTTTTTTAATGTTTTTTGGGATTTCAATTGTAAGAACTATATATTTTAAATCACAACTTTTTTGTGTTTTTTATTTTGTTTTGGGATTTTAATAATAAACACTATATATTTTAAATTACAAATTTGTTTTTGTTTTTTACGTTCTTTTTTTGGATTTCAATTATAAAAACTATATATTTTAAATTACAAATTTTTTGTGTTTTTTAAATTTTTTGTGATTTCAATAATAAAAACTATATATTTTAAATTTTTTTTTTTTATTTCAACCATAAAAACTATATATTTTAAATTAGAATTTTTTTTTATTTTTTTTTGGATTTCAATTATAAAAACAATATATATTTTAAATTATAAATTTATATATTGTTTTTTATTTTTTTGCTCAAATTAGTCAAAATCGCCCAAATTAGTCAAAATCCCCAAATTTCTGGTCAAAATCGCCCAAATTGGTCAAAATCCCCAAAATTTGCCGGAAAATTTGGCCGGAGGACCAAAATTGGACGAAAAACCACGATAAAGGACTATTTTTGTAATGAGGCCACAATAAAGAACCATTTTTGAAAAAAACCCCTAGAAACGCCAATCCTCAAGTCTTTTCAAACTCCAAGGCTAGTTGAAGCTACACAATACCTTGAATCTTCACAAGTTGCAAAATTTTCATCTCCAAGAGATATCGTATGTAGTAGTTCAATATACTTTGTTCTCGAATGAAACAACAAATTCTTCGCCAAGCAAATAACACTCTAACCATCACTATAGAGAATGTTATTCGTTTGCCCTTTACCCAATTCACTCAGAAAACCTTGCAACCATACCATCTTCTTGTTGGCCTCTGTTACCGCTACTTACTGAGCTTCTGTAGTAGATAACTCCACAATCGTAGTACCACCCAAAGTAAACACATAACTTGTAGTACTTTTTCTTCCATTGAGATCACCCGCCAAATCAGCATCAACATATCCACATAGACTTGTGCTCGGTCCTCCAAAACACAACGCCATGTCTATAATACCCCTCAAGTACCTCCAAATCCACTTCACTGCTTCCTAGTGTTGTTTTCCCGGATCGCTCATGTATCTACTCACAACTCCAACTGCATGTGCAATGTCTAGACTTGTACACACTGATAATGGAATTATTATAGTGATTTAAGTACCCGATTTTTTAGGCTTTTATACAATGCTCGTTGTTTTTATATTTTAAGTCGAGTAAGAGAAAACGATGCTTATTTGGAGAATTTCAACACTTTTTGGTAACAAAGAGGAGTAGAGTTACGACGCTATCAACCACACTACTAAAGGGACCAGAAAATAGAATGTTGAGCGAGCAAGAGCATGATCGCGCAAAGAAGCTGAAGAAATAGAATGGCGCATGATCAGTGGCGCATCGCGCGCCAGGCGCGCGATCAAGAAGAAAGGTGAGCCAACGTTTGAAACCCTAGAACTAAGCCCAGAGCGAAGAAAAACTATAAAAAGAGGCTACGTTCAATATCTAGGGTAATGGTTTTCGGAGCACAAAACACCACTTACAAAGAGTTAGAGAGCGTCCTAGGGTTAGATGAGAGCATAAATTATGTCGTTCGTAGCACTACAATCATAGTTGAAGGAGAAAGGTTAACCATAGGAGTCAGCAATCTATGTACATGAAAGCAACTAGTAAATTAGGAGTTAAATCTTTTCTTTTCCTTATTTGAATAATCTATGATGAATTGTTGTGATTTGAATATGACTATGAGTAGCTAATTCTCTCAGTATCTGAGAGAGGATGTAGTTAATCTCATATAGATGCACCTTGAACTTATGTTTTGATTATGTTTATTGATGATTTAGTTTTGTTGGATATTATTTGTTACTTATGTACTTGGTTTGTTTTGGTGCATGTGTTTCTATGAGGCAGAGTAGTGGCATTAAACAACCTTGTATTATGTTGAATTATGCATAGGAGATTGTTAACGCAAGACTAGCATAGTAGAACAGGCAAATAAATCTTTAGACCTTCAACATTAACATGTTTGTGGAATCTATATCATAGTTGGTAACTCTAATTCACTTCTAAAACACTGTATGGATCCTATGACATGATGAACTTCTGGTGAGGAAAAAGTGCTTTATGGTCTGGCATCATTAGAGATTATAGGGTTCTTTAGTACATAAAAAAGGTGGCTAATTTGCTACATCAACTTGGAAACAAAACGATCATCAATAGATAGCGTCTTGCATATGAGTCATTGGTATTTTGTCTATGAAGTACATGCATTCGAGATTAATGAAATTCATCTCATTGATACATTTATCTTAACATGTTGTACAACCTTAGATAGCAATCAATCAATCAACCAATCAATTAGATTTTGTTTCAGTTAGTTAGTTAGGTTTTAAGTTCTTCTACAAATCTTTCCAGTTGCAATCTTTAATTAATCTTACTTCAAGCATTCTAGTTTAGATCTTTAGTTGTTAGTGAATTTCTCTATCTTTATTTATTTCTTCAACAATAAAAGCAAAAAAAAGGGGAAATAAATTCAGTTCATTAAGCGTGCAACAATATAATTGCTAACGTTACAAATATCTACTCTCTATGGGATCGATACTTGGTCAGTAACCATACTTTTCATTTTATTATTACTTGACTCGTATACTTGCGATAGAGAGTGTATTAAGATCTAATCAGAACACATACAAAATACGCATCACACACCATTCCATACATAATATTGCCCATTGTCGATGCATACGAATTCTTCATCATTTCAGCATGCTCTCACTCACTACTAAGCGATCCCCTTTTAGATCATTTAAATTGACTACCCAAAAGAGTACTTATTGGATATGCAACATTCCCAATATATTCAACCTATGAAAGACACAACTTCCTCGAAACCTTGTCACGTGAAATCCGCATGCCTAAGATCTGTTTTTCCTCACCAAGATCTTTCATAGAAAATCGTTCAGACAATTGTTTCTTCAACTTGTTCATCTATTAAACACAAGCACCCGATATCAACATATCATCAACGTACAATAGCACTGTAATGAAAGAATTGTCAAATCTCTTGAAATAGCAAGAATGATCAGCATTGCACCTACTAAATTTAATATCATGCATGAAACCATCAAATTTCATGTACCACTGGCGTGGAGCTTGTTTAAGGCCATACAAGCTCTTCTCCAGTTTGGAAACAAGCTCAGTGTTACCTTCATCCAAGAATCACTCTGGTTGCTTCATATAGATGTCTTGTTCAAGGTCACCATGAAGAAATATCGTTTTGACATCCATTTGTTCTAGCAATAAATTTTCCACCGCAACTATACTCAGAGCCATTCTAATTGTCGCCAGCTTCACCATCGGAGAAAATATATCCGTGTAATCAACACCCTCCTTTTGTTGAAAACCCTTCACAAACAATCTTGCTTTGTAGCGCTTGCTTCCATTGGCTTCTTCTTTAATTTTGTACACCCATTTTTTATGCAAGGCCTTCTTTTCTTTAGGAATCTCCACGAGTTCCCATATGTTATTCTCCTTCAAGGAATTCATCTCATCTCCATGGCAAACCCTCACTTGCTCAAATCAAAACTCTACATTTCTTCTGCATAACTCTTCAGCTCGCCACTATCAGTCAAAAAATAACACTGAATAGCGGAATCATATATGTTTGAAGCCCGACGTTGTCTACTTGACTTCCTCAACATAAACATAGTGTACGAGGTTTTGGCTCAACATTCTCATGTTCTTGCAAAACCTCAACTTCATCAGAATTTGGCACATCCAAAACCACAACATTCGGTTTGTCATCCCAAACGTCATCACTACAAGCGACTGCCCCACCTAATCTATCTTTGTATAACACATGCTCATTAAATATGACATCTCCACTATGAATTACTTTCTGATTTTGATCATCCCAAAATATATAACCATAATCATCACCACCATATCCAATAAATGTACACTTCATTGATTTATCATCCAACTTACTTCTAATAGTAGCATCAATATGAACATATAACATACAACTAGTAGATATGACAAATTTACCTTCTTACCACTCCAAGCATCCTCTGAAGTCCCATACTCCAGTGAAACGCCTGGTCCTAGGTTGATCAGGAAAGCTGCAGTATCAACTACATACGTCCAAAACCTCTTCGGTAATCCACTCTTCAACCTCATACATCTAGCCCTCTCACTCAATGTTCTGTTTATACGTTCTGTAACACCGTTTTGTTGAGGGGTCCCCTTGACCATCTTTTCCATGCGAATGTCGTTCTCTGCACAATATTGTTTGAAATATGTGAGTTCATACTCGTCATCATTGTTAAACCTCAAACGCTTCATACTCAGACCAGTCTCAATTTGTACTTGTGCTTTCCACTTCTTGAAGACATCAAAGGCTTCTGATTTCTGCTTCAAGAAATACACCCATATCTTTCTCGTAGCATCATCGATGGAAATCATGCAATACAATGCTCCACCAAGAGATGTGACTGTCGTCGGTCCCCATAAGTCACTATGTACCAGCTCCAACTTTTGCTTCTTCAGAGTTCGACCACTTTTTGAGAAACTGACTCTCTTATGTTTCCTGAACAGGCAGTCTTCACATTTACCCATGCCAACTGTCTTCAAGTCTAGTAGATTATCCTTAGAACACATAATATTCATCCCTTTTCGTTCATGTGGCCAAGCCGGCAATGCCCCAAATTAGCATCACCTTTTGCACCCGCAACTACCATGAGATCCTTTTTATTGGTAGTCATGTAAAGTGTGCCTTTCTTCGAACCCTCGGTTATCTTACACGCACCCTTGAATATCTTCCACGTACCAGAACTAAATGATAGATGATACCCATCATCATCTAACTATTCGGAGAAAAATAAGAGTTTTATTCAGACTAAGAACATGCCTCACCCCACGCAACATCCATATGCCTCTATTTTCTGACTTGATTCAAACATCTTCTTTTCCATATATCTCCAGCAGAATAATTTGCCATTATACTGCTATCTGGGCAAAAATGAAACGAAACTCCATAATCCAAGATCCACGACTCCAATGGACTACATCCACTCAATATTCATGCTTTATCAATATCCTCTATGGTTGCGTTTGCTGAGTTTTTATCCTTATTTGATGCTCGATAATTAGCTTTGTAATGACCTTTCTTTCTACAATTCCAACATTCATTGGAACTCTTGTCCTTCTTTAACTTCCTTGATTTCGATCTACCCCGATTGAGATTTGATCCCTTCTACTTTGATCTACCTCTAGCCTCCGTACTCATAATTAATTCTGAAGAATTCCCCGATGAACTACCTGACTCGTTCCTGCAAATTTCTTCACTAACAATCATGCCTTTCACTTTGTTATACTTCAACCTCGCCTTCCCAATTGATGCACTAATGGTCGTGACTATTTTGCTCCTACTCTCTGGCAGAGACGACATCAAAATCAAGGGTTTGACTTTGTCGCCAAAATCAATTCCAACCAAGTTCAACCTTGATACAATCAAGTCAAACTCATTAAGATGATCTGACACCACCGTGTTCTCCGTTATGCTCAAGTAGAACAAACGCCGCATTTGATGAACTTTGTTGGATGCTGATGGTCTCCCGTATATGTGTGCAATGATCTTTAGCATCACCTTCGCGGTTGTCTTCTTCCTGGTGTAGAGCGCCACGTTTTTCTCTAGAGTTAACCGAACAACACTCATCGCCTTCTTGTCAAGAACTTTTCAGTCTGCGTTTGACATCTCTGTCGGTTTATACTTCAACTGTTTCCACAGATCTTTTCCATATAGTAAATCCTCAGCCCGCATCCACCAGAACTCATAATCCAACCTATCAAACTTCTCGATTTGCGTTTTACCTCCATCCATCACATAATTCTCGTATAATTGTACCATCCCTCAGAACTTGATGATTTGGTTACTTGTTGTGCAGCGAATAATATAAAACCAGGGTCGTGCTGTCTTGCTCTTGCCCCATTTGTCTTCTCTTCCATTTCCACCTTTTATACTATTCTTAGAACCTCAGTCTTCAACTTCAGTACACCGTCTTCATAGTTTAGGCTCCGTAATCCTAACAGTAATATGGAGGATGTGTGTTATGGAATGAAACGGGGGACATGGAGTTCACATGTCAATCGACGTACAAGGCTTTTTGCAAGAGATATGGGTGCAGACCGGTTTTAGAGCCAATTGCAGTTGGATTCAGAAGATGAAAATAAGTAGCAAACTAAATCACTTTATATTCCTTGCTTTTCACAATCGTCTAGCGATAAAATTTGCTTAGGAGACGTGGTAAATTGTTACCTCAACAAATTGTCCTTTGTGCGACTCTACAGATAAGTCAGTTATTCATCTTCTCAAGGAGTGTGAGGTGGCTTGGGAAATCTGGCAGCAGCTACTTAGTGGCCCAGATTTAGCTGAATTTAAAGGGATTGAGGAGGCGAATTGGATTTGAAGCAAAGGTTTTACCAAACGTTGACTAGGGCATTATGTTTGCTTCAGCGTTATGGGGTATATGGAAGGCGTGCAACAAAGAGGTGTTTCAAGTAAAGAAGGAAATGGTTAATTGTAAGTTGCATCTCATTAAACAAATCAATATTGAACTTATTATGTCGAGGAAGAAGGAGAAGTCGGAAGACGCCAATGAGAAGTTGCAAAAGCCGAAGGACGGATGGACAAAGTTGCATGTTGATGGGAGTTGTTGCCTTAGTTCAAAATGATGTGGTCGATAGTTTTTTATGTCAGATATCGGGGAATGGTTAAGGGGATTCAAGTTTAAACTCGTGGAACCAACGATGGATGAAGCGGAATTAGAAGCCTTAAGACAAGGTATGGAGTATGCTTAGGAAAAAAGGCTTTCGAATATTGTGATTGAGACTGATTCTAAGACATGCTACAAACTTGTGGCATGAGTAAGGGATCCAAGCGTGCATGATTCATACATGGTGGCTACAAGATGTCGTGAGCTCATACGTCTTCCTTGGACGATTGATTTTTGATGAATTCCACGAAAGGCCAACAAAAGTTGCTGATTACATTCCCGAATTCGATATTGGCGAGAGTGAGCATGAACTATTTTGGGATACCGCACCAATCCGAGCTATGAAATTGGTTACACACAGACATTATGTAGTTTTAGTTTAGCTTTGTTTAATCTTGTTCTTAGTTTTCATTCATCTGTTTATCAAAAAAAAACACCCATATCTTTGAATTTGAGTATGCCTAAAAAGATTGAGATATCAATCATATGCCAGTTCATTGCACCTAAAAAAAACTCTCTAAATATTAATAGGAAAAATGCAATAACCTCAAATTATGTTCACTCTTATAAATTGCCTCGTAACGTTGAGAAGTTAAAGTAAACCCCCAACCTATTGATTTTGGAGAGTTTTTCCCTGAGATCAAATATGACCAACAAAAATGTAAACTTGAGTTCAAATCGAATGTTGATAACTGAATAAAACCTCAACCCAGTAGCAGCTAAAAGTATAAGTGTGATAAGCAGTTAAAATGTAAGAAGAAACCGCGATACGATATATTCTTGCCACCCGTGTAACTTGCCACATGCAATACAGCCACCCACCACATCATGGCCTCTGATTGCTCTATCACGAGCTCCACTAGGTGATAAAGGAATCAGGTTGTCCTGCTCTTAGCCCGTTGTGAATAAGAGTTGTCGTGCCTTGAAAACAAACAAAAAAAAATTGTGTAACTGTTGCATTAGTGACGTGGTGCAATCGACGATCCAGATTTAATACATATTTAAATTTTCCTAGAATTTAGGCAAACCACCCCATCACCCCATCACAAGCATGTATTGGTAGTAGTTGCACCATGTCAACAATAAAAGATTGTATAACATAATTTCTCCTTGAAAAAGGTGGACTCGAGCACTATCATAGATTTGAAAACATCTTAGGACCAAATCTAGAAGGGGACTTGCACCACAAACATCACAATAAAAGATTGGAAAATTAAACTCATTTTTCTCATTCATTAGATTCAATACAAACTAAACAATAAGTATTCAAAAAAGAAGAAAACAATATGAAAAAATTACTCAAATTTTGCAATTTTCATATATTTTTAAAGCTTTATAAACACCAGTTTTTATAACCTATTAATGAAAATTTATACTTGATATTTTATAATAAAGAAACTAGTATGGATTTCATGCAGAGTGAGTTCCTTGGAGAATATTCATACTATAGAATTTTAGATACACTAACTTCTAGCGATATATCAAGATTTTCGAAAATAAATACAATAAAAAACTACTTTGATTTTAAATGTGTGTGAACCACTCGCTAAATTGTGTCTAATATTTGAAACCTTGAGGTGTCCCAAAGCCCAAAGAAAAGATCACTTCGATTAAGAAATGAAAGCAAACAAAATACAAGTAAAAATAATACGCTATATTTTAAGAATCTACATGGCGACCCCGATCAACACTCCAATTCTGGCATTGGAGAGTTTAAACTCCCAGTGTCATTAGAATCTAGGCATCAACAATGAAGTTTCACACAATATGAATCCTTTCAGCCCTACGTTACGGCTGGAATCCACAAAACATCACGGCACTCAGAAACTCCCGTGGCAAACCTTTGGATTTAAGGCGGAGGGAATGCATGATAGAATGGGGAAACAAATACAAAGTAATGATCAGTTCGGACGACAATCTTGCACAAGTAAAGTTAGGCCAGCGGATGTTCATATCGAAGAAGGTAAAAATATAGAATTTCGAAGGAGATATAGGATTTCGTTCCCGTCTGCTGACAACCCATTCAAAAACATCGAGTTTGAGGAGGATCTTGATGATATGATGTGTGCACAATGGAAGGACAGAGTGATCATAAAAGTTCTTGGTAAATCGTGCTATTACCCGAGCCTCGTAAATCGACTACTGAATGAAGTGAATTGGTGGATCTTGGTTAAGGAACGCACTGCCTAAAGGGTATTACTCAGAAGTAGAGGGAGACCATTCTGACAAAGGGTCCATGGCAATTAGCGGGAAGCCTTCTGTCGATTAGGAAGTGGATGTCGAATTTCAGAGTGGACAACGATAACATCGAATGCGCTATTACCTAGGTAAGAGTTCTCCACTTGCCTCTTGAGATGTTCAACAAACCAGTTATCGAGACTATAGCTAGCTATTTAGGCGACCCTATAAAAAATCGACGGTAACACTTTTACGGCAACACGAGGAAAATATGTGATTATGTGTCCAGATTCGTATGAACAAACCTGTCAATAGGGGTTTAAGCATAAACGGGAGGGTGTACCAAATTAATTACAAAAATCTACCGAACTTCTAACATGAATGGGCTATATAAATCATGGTACGAATTTATGTTTGACGAAAAAAGAAAAAGAACACAAAAGTAGCTCCTCAAGTACAATGGATGGGATAGAAAGTGCAGAAATGAATAACATCTAGAAGAATGCATGGCTAATTGAGAAGGCGAGGAAAGATGAGTTTGGCGGCTGGTTAGTCGTTCCGCGACGTAGAGGAAATATTAAGTTGGGAGAGGAAAAAGCTAGAGTTGCGCCTAGTCGAGGAATATTTTTTTTGAATGGGAATAATAAGGATAATATCTTAAGTCATAAGGAAAATTACCTTTCCTGTAACGCCCCAAAGACTAGGAAGAAAAATAAATTTATACTTTAGTCCTTGAAATTTTGAAAATTTCTATTTTGACCCTAAATGTTTGAAAAAAATTACATTTTAGTCCCTAAACTTAAAAGATAGTCTTTTATTATTTTTATAGATCTCTAATCCTAAGACATATTTTTAAATTTTAAATCTTAACCAAGATGATCGAATCATCTAGAAAAATTACATAAATAAATATGTATGTAACAAAGAAATCAAATTATACCTATTTGATTTTTAATTATAAATAATTGAGGGACTTAATATGCAATTAACCAATTAATGAAGTAAGCCATGATATATTTTTGATGAGGTAAGCCATGACATCATTAAGAGCATGATTAAAAGATTTGTGTGATTTATTATAAAATAATCAAAGTTGGACCTTCATTAAAATTATTTTAACATGATTTTTGCCTATAAATACTAAGCTTTCTTCCAATAATTTTCACACCCAAAATCATTTCGATTTTTCCTTCTTTATTTCTATGAATCTCTAAGTTAGTGAGTCTACTTTCAGAAAAAATTTATCCCAAGTTCTTATTTCATCATTTTCTACCCGACAATACCCCAAAACTTTTATTGCGCAGAAATTATCCATTCGGCCCTGCACCTTAGAAAAATCATAACAAATTGTAGAATTTTTTTTTATCAAGGCTAACTTCCTAATACTCCTCATGATGTCCTCTAACTTTCATATGAAGAAATGTTTTTCAAATAATGTGATTTAGAAGGTCGAAATTCCTAAACCGTAGACTGTTGTCCGAAAATCCGAAAATAGGTTCTATGTTGCAAGAATTGTTTAGCTTATCAACATTTGTATTTTCACAAAATCTTGGATTCCCACATCTCTCATGATGCTAGAAAACCATAAAGAATAAAAAGATTTGAAAACCAAGTTCATTTGGATGTCCGATCAAAGGTAAAACCAAAATTGCGGTGAATTTTTAATTTATTTGGCACAATCTTTGTTTTCTTAATTTATAAGTTTAATCGCCATCATAGTTCAATGTATTTATCACATACGTAAATTTAACATGATATAGTATTAGTTATAATTAGATTATTATGATTTATAATCATGAGTTGACATTTTTATGATCTTATTTATAGCATTTAAATGGTAAATTTTGTTTTTTTGATTTTTGATAAAGGAGTAGTTAATTGCTTGTTTTTCATCTTCTAGTTTCGGTATCTCCACTTTTATGTACTTTTTACATAATTATATTTTCAGGTAGATTAAAATGCATGCCGTGAAAGCTTGAATTAAAACCTCTCATTTGATGATACCTTATTCAGAATAAAGTTTAGGATCACCAGTTTTTTTTACTATGTGAAAGTTATATAGCCAATTGCACATTGATAAAAAAACAAAAAACACTTGTCTTGCATCCTTCTGGTCGATATGCATGAATATTGGGTCAAGGCTAACAACTGAAGATTAATTTTATTAGTATTTTACTACCGCCACTTGAAGATTAATATTCATCTAATTGTAATTAGTTTTCTCAACTGTGGAATTACTTAAATTATTATATACAACTAGTATAACATATTATTTGACAATATGAAAACTGTCAGACGAGACATATCTAAAAGTGTCTCAAGAAAAGTTGAACGTTCAAAAGTCTAAGTACTTAGCTTAAGGTGAAGAATTTATCTAGAGTTGTGATGAGTTTTCCTAGAGTTAGTTAAGTAATATGTTTTTTTTTAAGTTCATCATCTAAGATTTTCATGTTTTATGTATTGACATAAATTAAGCTTATGTGTTATTTACCAAGATCTACATTGTAACTAGCATTCTTAACAAGAACATTCTCAATTTCACCAACATGAGAATTGAAGAAAAAAGTACTAATATTTGTTGTGGTGAATTATAAATTCAGTTGATTAATATTATTTAAATTTGTTAAAGGTTTGACGAACTAATCAACGCCATCAAAGTTCCTCGTACGAGTTAAGGTGAGGTTCCATTTCTGATTTGTTCTAGCCTCGTTTGGCATCCGGCCCTGAGGAACTTGGACAGAAAAGTCACTACTCCATTACCAAACCCCGGACAACCTATATTTCATCATAATCTTGTTTGGCATCTCATCTCATAACATAATTTTCTTACTCATCGTCTACGTTGCACGGGTTCGGGTACGGCGGTACGGGACGGTACGCTACAGATACGTCGATACAGTATTTTTTTAAAACAACCAATACCGGTACAGCAAGGATACGTCTATATATAAATAATTATTAATATTTATTATATGTATTTTTTATTTTTAACAAGTAATAAAATTTAAAACTTAAACAAAAAAAAATTAGAAATACACAAAAAAAAATGTTTAACATTGAAAAAAGTCATGCATCAAATATGAAAAAAAACATATAAACATGAATTATTTATGACTAATAAGTTAAATAACAACATAACCAGCTTGAAGATGGCGCATGGTGGTAGTGATGATTATGAATAGAAAAAGAAAAGTATAATTGTGGTGGCGCATGGTGGTAGGGTGAAGATGACGCATGGTGGTGGTGGTGATTATGAATAGAAAAAGAAAAGTATAATTGTAAAAATAATGACACCTGAATCGTGTCCTTAATAAGGATTTTTTTTTTATTTCATTTTATATTTGGTGGAATTTATATTTAAATATTTAACCCATCAAATATTAAAAGTTTATAAAAAAGACCCATAATAGTTCCGATACACCTAAAAAACGTATCGGATACGTATCGAGATTTTTTTAATTTCAAAATTAAAGGATACGCCGCGTGGCATATCGGATACGTCTGAACTAATATCGGTATCTGAATCGGTATCGATATGTATCGGGTACTGCATAGCCGTCTTGGTATCGGTATCGATGCATCACAGCTCATCGTTAAATCATATCCAATCATTTATTATTTATCATATCTATTCATAATCATAATAATTCTCCAATATTATAATCTCATCTTCTGGTTCTTGAATTGTGCAAAGAGCAACGAACTATGTTCGGGACATGTAGCTCAAGGAGCAACGGATATTATCTGGTTTACTAGTTTGATTGTTTATTTGTTATACCCATTGGGACACCTTTGGGAAGTTGGGCCCAGGGATTGAGTCGAGTTACTGTCGGGCAGTAAGGACTGTCAGTTTAAGTAATTTCTCTTGATACCCATCTATCTAGGCGCCGCTTGCAGTCAGGAGTTGGCTGTAACCCGCGTGCTGGATCGACATGTACTCGAGCATGTCTCTTGATTGTTTGCGAGGTCGCTCCTCGTCGGGAGGTATAAGGTAGAATAGTAAAAGTTATAAGGCTGGATCTGTTTATTGTTAAGCACAAGTTCATTAACTAATCTATGAAAATCTCAGTACCATTGCTAGATCAAATTGTCTAGTTGAACTGCTTCTACCGGTAAGATCATTCCTCAAAATGTATCCAGTATGTCACAGTTAATTATTGCATTACCAGTTCTTTTATATGAATCTCACTACGTCATTAAAGACTTATTCCTCGTTTTTTATTTCCATTCCTCAGGATAAAAATCAACATGGCAGCATGGATCAAGTGAATAATTGTTCAAGCGTGCATTTTGGAATATTCGTGTTTGGTCACTAGTGCATAAGCATTAAAAAAAAGTCACATTGTTTGTAATACAAGACTTCCGCTGTATATATTAAAATATATTTTATAAAATGTGTATGATTTTGATCCTGAACAAGTGAGGCCCCTTTCTATGAGTTACGTTTTAATCTGAGTTGGGTAAAGTGATTGATCACCACTGAACCAACTCAGATCGGAGCATGGCTCGTGGGGCGCGGTCGTCACATTTCCCAACCTAAGTAATAAACACAATTCCATCCCGGCATGGAGATCGAAGGCAGAAGGACTCATGTGGTAAAAGAGAGCTACCCAAATCCATCTTTATTCTGCAAAACACGAACAACAAAAGTAAAAGTAAAAAAAAACTAAGTCGAACAATTCTGACATGGGCGAGCTTGAGGAAGTTGACGCGAGTGCGAAAGATAATTCGATAAAGGATAGCAATTTAAGCTGCAAAATACAAAATGGATCTAGAGGAAAATCTAGTCTTGAACATGGACAGGGGAGTGCTGAACGTGTTAATCCAACAAAATTTCTGGAATTTCCAGACACAACTCCACAACTTCAAAGGTCCCTCAAAGATATTACAAATATCCGACAAACAATTCACATGGTGAATATAGTTTCGGCCATCTGAGAATCGGAGATTGTCACAGAGACGATAAAGAGAGTCGAGAACATCCCGGTTTGTTGACAATAATTGGCGCTAAGAAATTGGGAAGTAAATAGTCAACTATACATGTTGAGAGAAATTCTGAGACAGACGATGTTGTCATTGAGGGGGTTGACTTTGGACAACCCCGCCCACCCTTGCCACCTCTTTAATAGTCTAATGAAAATGGTCCCAATGAGCGGGTCATGAGGATTTTTGCAGGAATTTTTTGAGATTTAGTGCGGGTTCACGCATTGAATATTGTGTTTTTGTTAGAAACGAGAGTCTCTGAGGAACGTGCTTATGAGATTGCACCCCACCTGGTATGGACGGGGGTGTGTGGATGTCATGGAATTGAGATACATTGACGTCGAGATTTAAAATATCGAAGATCAGGGGATCCATGCGTTAAGGGTCCAAAGAGACCAGAGAAGTAGTTGTTGTCGGGAGTTTACGCGAAGCCATATAGGGAGTATAAGATACAGATCTTCGGCAGTCTGGAGAAGATGGCACAACAGGTAGAAATCTAGTGGCTAGTTCAGGGTGATTTCAATGAGATAGGCTATACACATGAGAAATAAGGAGGCAACGTGAATTCGGCCAGAAGATGTATGGTGTTTTAGAGATAGATTTGTGCTTGGGGTTTACAAGACCTTGGTCCATGGCCCTAAATTCACGTGGACGAATAAACGTAAAGATGGCGCAAATATTAAAGAAAGAATAGATAGAGCCCTTGCCAATATAGATTGGACGAAGAAATTCCCTGACAATGGCGTATTTCATCTCCCTCATACACAATCCTATTCTGACAAGTTGTTTTGGATCGGTCGTGAATAACATGACGAGGTCGTTTCAATTTGAAGCCATGCGGCTAACAAACCCAGAGTGTGAGAATATCCTTAAAGGAGTTTGGGCGAATCATTCAGAGATTGTTGAGGCCATTGATCAGATTTTGGAGGTCTTAATCCCGTGGAATATGAGAAAATTCGACAATTTATTTAGCAAGAAACTGAAGGTCATGAAATGCATTGACGGTATTCAGATTTCTCTCGCGCGAGGGCCGAAGAACTTTTTAGCCAATTTGGAGAGGGATATATTATGAAAAACACAGAAGTTTGGAAGAACAAAGAAATATTTTGGCACCAGAAATCATGCATTAAATGGCTCGCGGAGGGAGACCAAAATACGACTTTTTTTTCACAAGGCCACAATAGCGCGGCGAAAGAAAAACCAAATCCTCATGCTTTTGATTGATGAAATCTTGATCTAGGATCCAAAAGTTCTTAAGTCGCACGCCATGGGATTTTTCAAAAGTCTATTTACAGTAGGGGTGGGTAATCGTACCCGAAATTCGGGTACCCTAACCGCCCCGATCGGGTTTTACCCGAATTTCGGGTATTAATACCCGACCCGTACCTGAAAATTCGGGTACCCTAACCGATTAGGGTATTTCGGGTACGGGTTCGGGTAGGGATTTTGAAAAAATTAGGGTACCCGAATACCCGATTATACATAATTTTTTTATTTTTTTTTTACCCTAAACAACCTTCGGGTACCCCAATGTTTGGGGTACCCTACCCGAATTTTGGGGTACCCTACCCGAATTTTGGGGTACCCTACCCGAATTTTTGGGGTACCCTACCCGTTTTTCGCCATTTTTTCCTTTTTTGTTGACGTTCGGGTACCCTAAACCCGAATGTTAGGGTACCCGAATTTTAGGGTATCCGATCCGATCGGGTACCCCCAAATACAATAGGGTGTCGGGTAGGGGTTTTACCCTACCCGAAAATACGGGTACCCTACCCAAAAATACGGGTACCCTAACCGAATTGCAGTTTACCCACCCCTAATTTACAGCACCTGGGAACATGCATACTAGCCTTCCAGTTTCAAGATTGAAATATCAGCTCGGCTCCGAGATGACAGAGAAAGTGGGTTAGGTAATCACGTTGGGTGTTTTGAAAAGTACTGTATCGGCCACACATCCGAGTAAAGCCCCGAAACCGGATGGCATACATGTTATGTTCTATCAACAGTACTGAGAATGGGTCAACGATTCTCTTATGGAGTTTATGTCACGTGCGTTTTGGGAAGGGAAGTTCAAACCAGGAGTTTGTGTCGCGCATATATGTCTCATTCCTAAGGTAAAAAATTCGTCTCTTATATCAGAGTTTCGTACAATATCTCTATGTAATGTACTTTATAAATTTATTACAAAGTGCATAACCATGAGATTAAAGGATTTTTGTCGCTTCTCATTACCCTGACCCAGTCCAGTTTTCTCAATGGCCAGAGCGCACCTAAGGTTAAAAATTTCCTCATTCAGGAGATCTTACACTCTTTGAGATCAAAGAAATAGAATAAAGTGGTTGTGTGATTATTAAGTTGGACCTTGAAATAGCATATGATAAGATAAGTTGGTGCTTTAAGAAGAGACTTTGTTAGCGTTCAATCTTCCCAATCATATTATTAATCTGATTATGTTTTGTGTGCACAACGCGTCTACACGTATCCTTTGGAATAGGGAACCGCTTGAAGCTCATGGATGTAGTTTGAGGCAAAGGGATGCCCTATCTCCGTATCTTTTGTCTTGTGCGTGGAACGTCTGGCGTATCTCATCCTAGAAGCGATGGAGGATGGTGATTGAGAACCATTTTTGTAGGGGAGGCCCTCGTCTTCCACATGTTTTTTTCGTCGTTGACTTGTTGCTCATGGGAAAGGCAACTGTCAAGGCAACGAAGAAGATGAAATATATCTTGATCAATTTTGTTCATCCTCGGGACTAAAATTGAATGTGGCAAAATTGAAAGTATATTTCTTTAATACCGATGGTGCGAATATGAAAAGAAGATTATGCGCACTGTTTGGTTTTGCTTAAACCGAGAAACTCGGGAAATACTTGGGGGCACAACTGAATCACATGAGGGGAATCACTAATCAGTTTAATGATATTCTTGACAAGTTACTCGCGCGGTATACATTTTGGAAAAGTAAGACGTTATCCCTCGCGGGTCGGGAAACTCATGTGCAATTTGTATTAACGGCGGTCTCTATTCATATCATGCGGTTTACTTGGCTTCCGGAGAAGGTTTGCAACAGACTGGACAAACTTAATCGTGAGCTTTTGTGGCCAAATGACAAGCAAAAAAAAGGTACATATTGTTTGTTTAATCGAGTTACGAGATGCAAAAAAACGGGAGGATTAGGTATTCGCACGATAGAAGAAATAATGAGGCACTCTTTTCTAAATTTTGTTGGAATATCCTTCAAAACAAATAGTGTATTTGGTCGGATTTGGTGAGAGCGAAGTACCTCAAAGGTAAACGCCTTATGGATTATATGTCAAAACCGGGAGATGGCGTGACGTGGAAATGCATTGTAAGATGTATGGCCTTAATCAAACTTTTCATGCATTGGAAGATTGGAAGAGGTGATAACATCTCGATGTGGTTTGATAGTTGGATGGGAAAGTTCACTCTTCATGAAGAATATTGACCCGTTAGATTTTGGCTTGAAGAAAGCAAATGTTGTTGACGAGACAAGGAATTGGAATTCTAAGCTGATCCGTACAGCTATTCCTCATGAATGGAAAAGGTCTATGATTGATAGCAATATTATGCTTAAAGAGACGGAAAACATTCTCATATGGGGAGAGGAAGTGAATGGAGTGTTCTCGTGTCGCACAGAATATAAGGCATTGTTTCGTGATTATGTTGGTCCTACGATGCATAGAAATCGGCTCAACTGAATTTGGAAGCTCCCATGTGGTAATAAAATTAAGCACTTTATTTGGCTCGCGGTGCAAAACTGTCTGGTTACAAACTAGTTGAGGAAGAGAAGAAAAATGTCTGATTTGGCCAACTTCACGTTATGTGCCGATCCTGAAGAATCCTGATGCATTATTCTCCGCGAGTGTACTCCCGCGAGGCATATTTGGAAGCTAGTTGTCCCGGTTTCTTCATGGACATGGTTTAACCAAATAGACAATGAAAAGTGGTTGAGGAAAAATATGGGAGTTATGGAGTGCGTATGTCCTCTCATGCCGCACACACATTGGAGAATCATCTTTGCGACATGCATTTGACAACTCTGTAAGGCAAGAAACCATCGCGTTTTCAAAGGTAAGTCGCTGAAATCATTTGTTATCATAAATCAAGTTAAGCAACTGAGTGCGAATTTATGTTGTGCGAATAATAAGAAGAATAAAGCGGCAAGCGAGAAGTGGCAAAACTGAAAATTGGGTGGGCTAAACTTAACATGGATGACAACATGCTCAACGACCAAAACCGTGACGCTTTAGGAGGAATACTCAGAGATGAAAAAAGTGCTTGGACTTGGGGCTTTGCGGAACCGGTGAATTGCCCGACTGTTTTGGAAGCCAAGGTGGAAGCTATCAGAAGAGGGTTCGAGCCCGCATGGAAGAAAATAATTCAGTAGATATAAATCGAGACAGATTCAAAGGAAGCTTTCGATCGAATTAGTGAAGGGACGAACAATAGTCATTGTTTACTTAGACATATTGAAAGAGTGTCGCGCTCTTATTCATAAGCTTTAGGATCACGAATTTAGATGGATATCCCGATCAATTAACAAGCTTGTTGACGCATTAGTGAAGGAAGAGGAGTTTGCTTTATGCTTAATTTCCCGAGTTAGTTTATATTTTAGAGTAGGATATCGACTAAGGGCTTGTTTTCCACTTCGTCTACCAAAAAAAAGGCAAAAATAAAATAAAATTAGAGAAAGAATGGAAATGACACGACCCATTGATAAAAAAAAAAAAACAAAAAAAAAAAAAAAAAACGAGAAAAAGGAAAAGTCACCTCCCACGCAACTCACTCGGATTACCGACAGTGCTACGACGTGCAATACTTTATCCATTCCTCTAATACTCTCGATTTTTTGTACTTGACATAAAAAATGATTTGTCTATATAATAATAATAATCTCATTTCCATAAACTTACTATATAATAATAATTCTCTGTGGTTCTCATCTTTAATATCCACTTCTACTTTTTCTTAAAGTTCAAAGCTAAAAAGGAGAAAAAAGTTAAAACACACTAAACCATGGCGAAAAAGGCGGTACTGATCGGATGCAACTACCCCGGAACAAAGGCTGAGCTTCGTGGATGCGTCAACGACGTTAAACGGATGCACAGTGCTCTGATCGAGCGGTTCGGATTCGCGGAGGAGGATATTACGGTGCTCATCGACACAGACGATTCCTACACTCAGCCGACAGGCCGCAACATTCGTGCTGCGCTGGCGGATCTGGTTAATTCCGCCGAGGAAGGTGACTTCTTGTTTGTTCACTACAGCGGGCACGGTACGAGGCTACCGGCTGAAACCGGCGAGGATGATGATACTGGTTATGATGAATGTATTGTTCCAAATGATATGAACTTGATTACAGGTAAAAAAAAACAAAAAAAAATACTCTCTCTCTCTTCTCTCTCTCTGTGGTATTATTGTGCAAATTAGTATGATGTGTTGGGAGAATTGTACTTTGACTTGGACTCTGTATTACGTGTGTTGAAGTTCGTTAGATTTTACGATCTTTAGGTGTCACGCCTGATCCGTCCAAAATCTGCAACTTTGATTAGGATTTTAGGTCCAGAAGTCAATTGATACTTATCACGGGAGAATGAACGAATATCATTGAACTGAGTACTGTGATTTGTTGCAATTGATGTTCTAGGGACGGTACTTTGACTTGGACTACTTGTGTCGTGTGTTTGCTGTTATGTACTGTCAAATTTGGTGATTGCCCCAAGTAATCTAGGAATAATCTGAATGTGAATGTAGTAGTATATAATGACTATGCAGTTAAATGAGTGTCTTAAGTCCAAAATTTCTCGCTTAATGAGCTATGCTTTCTTTTGTTTCACCAGATGATGATTTCAGAGAGTTGGTTGACAAAGTACCCTATGGATGCCAGATCACTATAGTGTCGGACTCGTGTCACAGTGGAGGCCTCATTGATGAAGCGAAGGAACAGATTGGAGAGAGCACCAAGGCAGGCGAGGAAGAAGAGGAAGGATCTCGATTTGGATTTAAGAAATTCCTGCGCAGAAAAGTTGAAGATGTTGAGTCGCGAGGCTTTAACATCCCATCTGGGTTAAAATTCGGCCACCACAAAGAAGAAGAAGTAGAAGAAGAAACCTCAGAGGGATACCATGAACAAGGATACATCAAGAACAAGTCACTGCCACTATCGACTCTGATTGAAATACTCCAGCAAAAAACTGGCAAAGATGATATAGATGTAGGCAAGTTGAGGCCAACTTTGTTCGACATATTTGGGGAGGATTCCAGCCCCAAGGTTAAGAAATTTATGAATGTCATCCTGAGCAAACTTCAAGGCCGCAACGATGGTGAGGGTGGTGGATTTATGGGAATGGTTGGGGGTTTAGCTCAGCAGTTTTTACAACAGAAGCTTGAGGAAAACGACGAGGGATATGCTGAACCTGCAAAGAAAACAAATGTCACAAGGAAAGAAGAAGTCTATGCTGGATCAACAAATAGAGCTTTACCTGATGGCGGCATTCTGATCAGTGGTTGTCAAACTGACCAAACATCTGCTGATGCTACCCCTTCAGGCGATGTCAGCCGAGCTTATGGTGCTCTGAGCAATGCAATTCAAACTATTATTGCAGAATCAGATGGTCAGATTAGTAACCAAGAATTGGTAACAAAGGCCAGAGTGATTTTGAAGAAACAGGGCTTTACTCAGCGCCCCGGGCTCTACTGCGGCGACAACCATGTTGATGCTCCTTTTGTTTGCGAATGTTGATACCCTTGACAAGGCTCTTATACTCTACTCACTAATGCATCATTGGTTATGTCTTTCCCCAAACTAGGCTGAATTATTTGTTAAGTTATTTGTTGAGTGTGCTTGCCTTCTGTTCTGAGTTTGTGCTTTCTGCTTTGTAATCGGGTTGAATGTACAATAAATGTTTATTGTGCAGTATTATCATTCAGCTATATATATATATATTATGGTTACGCAAATGAATGAGAATGAACAAAAAGAATTTGTATTAACTTATATCACATTCGTGATCAAATGTGGCTGTTGCAATATTCATATCGCCTATCACGAAAATGCATATGATATACAAAAATATAATTGCGCATAGGCTGAGAAATAGCTTAAACAATAAATGAAATGCAGCTTTCTTTTTATTTGCCCATGAAGCTCAAAATGACTGCAGTTCCCCATCTCCACTGCGACCCCAAAGCTAGCTATACCTGTGAACTCAGAACTGTATGCGAATTCCACAGCACCTTCGCCGCCGCACTGAACAAGCCAAAAAAACCATTCACAGGATAAATGGCAAAAAAGACCTCGGCTTTATAGTTTCTCTCACTCGTCCTCCACATCGGCATCCCAAGCAAGATCTGTCAAAACACCACGCTTAGAGTAAATATTAGCAGTTATATAAATAGCTAAACGCTAATACCAAAAAATAAATACATATCAATGCAATTGACAAACATCTACCAAGTCTATTAATATAAAGCTCGTATTTAAGTAATTTCTAAATGTGCCGTAGGTATTTATCTGTAAATTAGTTTGTAGTGAGTCAGATATTCCACCATTCACGCTTAGCAACTACTAAGAAGCATGAACACACGTAGAACTCAAAAGTAAGCAGGTCAAAATGTTGGCATATAATTGCTATTGCTGAAACAAAATACAATTGTTACAGTTGAACATTAACGGATCTCGTTCTGTCAACAACGTAGTATTACCATTAAAACGTATATTGTTAATGTAACATGCAAAATTTTCCTAATAACAAAGTGCTACTACAGTCTCTAAGAGACTTTTTTTGCTGAGAAACATGGCATTACAGATGTCTATCACTCTATGATGCTACAACTTCAAAAAGTAACATGGACAGAAATAAGAGCTAGTGAGAGATTAAACCTTGAAGGACAGAGTCAACTGCAGCATTAGGGATAAGCAATCCAACAATCCTTTGTTTGTCTGCAGTGGTCTCTATACGCACAACCCGAATTCGCTTGTGGCTTTGGCGAGCCTGTAAAAAATGTACATCTTCCCATTAACTAGGAAACTATGTGTGTGCACGATGATAAAATGATCTATAGATCATTAGATCAACACATGTATACTAATGCACTTTCACAAAATCATTGAAACCCTGAAAGTTGATAACCTATAGAAACCAAATGGAGTCAGATATATAACAGTTCTTTAGAGAAAAATCAAATAAAAAATTCTACATACTGCAACAGCAAAAATCATATCACCAAGTATACGAGTGATATATCTATGTAAAGTTCCACTAGTGTTACTTCTTAACTTACAACGAGAGAGTTTTACTATGTAGAATTTCATAAGTACTTTTTAACAGACAACGAGATATATTGACCTCTGGTGTTCCACAAGTGCTCTATTTTCCATATTTGTCTATTGAATATCAGATTCCCACTATCATCATATATTAATCCATTAACATCTTACAAATTTTAGCTCAATCTTCACATGTAAATCAGACCAATAATGTTCGCATAATCGAACAACCAAATATTAATTTCTTGGCTGATTTAAATTGGTTGGAATCTGTAATTTTTTGATAAAGTTAAGCACGTACCATTGACTCCAAAACAATTTTATTCAAGTCTATAAACATCTTAGGCTTTTAAATTACTGATCCAAGTCAAGACACATACTGGTTACTGCCGAGTAAATGTGTACGGCTCAGATGCATCTTCCCAGTCCACCTACTATGTTTGGAATGCCAATCTACAAAACCACCAAAAGACTCCCAACATTTCTTGGAATACTCATGTTTAAGAGAACCTAATTTTCCATGAGTTCATAATCAAGGATCCGAGTTCTGTTCCAGGCAAGGTTTTGCTCAGAGGAAGCTATCCTAGTCTGGGGCCACAGAACGATGCAGGCTCTCTAAAACATACAGTGAAATGTGCATCACCCACCAAGAAAGATTACTGTTGACAATCAAGAAGTTAACATTGCATGAATCTAATTCGTTTTTTTTAACCCAAAACATGTCACTTCAGGAAACGTAAACGAGTATGATAAATCATTCCGACATGCACACATTATTTTTATTATTTTGGTCAGCCAATGACTGGTTATATTCGATTCTTATTCTATCCTCGAACCAAAGGCAGGACCTGTACAAATGCAGAGCCATTGCAATTTGACTTGTGTGCCACTGGGAGATAGAAGCTTGGTATCCCATGATTTTGAACTTCATGAATTGTAATTTTGTGACAGTTTAGCATGCTTAAGTAGTCTGGTCTCACCATCTACATTCTGGAGGTGTAGGTTAGCCCTCGTTACTAATAGCACAGATTGCATAAAGATTAGAATCAAGAGCCTGCTCAAAATATAATGTTCTTGGACAGTTTTATCATTCTTGCGTGACTTATAACATGGCTTTACTTCTTTCGTCTCTACCTAATAACCACATGCATTTTGTGAAAGAAACATAAGATAGTAAGCAGAAAACTTGCACACATGTTTTCACCTTTACACTGTGGATTGGTGCTACTACATTGCATGGACCCACAAATTTATAGGAGTCAATAGTGTTTCCATGTTTAACAATGTTTCTAAGTTGTCTTACCTGATTTATTGTATTTCATATCTTATACTATATAATAGCATTCTAATAAGACACTTTTGTCCACTTACATGCGGCAAAACACAAGCATCCTGAAGAATGCATGCTTATATATACTACAGATTGATGATAAGTGAAACAATCCATATGGTAAACATTTGACAGCCTTATAACAATAAGCAGACTTGAGTTAAAACTTGTGGTCCACAGACTTTTGCTTTTAATAGGCTTTAAAGTAAGAACCTGAAACTTTTACAGATCTGTGTTCTGCAGAATAAGATACTTTAAGCAGAAACAGAATTTTGCAATTCGGATGCAGGGCAACATGGGCAACCGTCAAGTTTAAAACAGAGCACAAAAGAAAATAGTTAATATTCTTATGCAATTTCACTGGTTCCCCATTTCCCATAATATATAACATTTAACCCATTTCTGCCATTCCATACACCTCCAACATGTCTTGAAAATCAAACAATCGAAAATAGCAACTTAGCTAGTCATATTACCTGCTTGGAAAGTGCATTTGCAATAGTTCCCCAAACAGGAAGTATCAGGCCACCTATAACATTAACTTCCTGTAGCCTTCTTCCAACAGTGCAGAAACTGCCCAGCTTGCATTTGGGACCATGCATGCACTGCAGTGCAAAAATAGCTTAAATGGTATGGTGGCCAAAAAAAAAAGTATCAAAGGCCATCTGTAACGAAGCCAAATCAGCCTCCACAACAGCTATGAAACTAATAGATTAAAGAGCTGGATCCATAATCAAGAGTTACAAGTAGAGAGATATTTCCCAGTGCTATTATCATGCCACTTCAAGATTTTGTGCAAGAACTAATTACAGGATTAACAGATTGCAAAACAATTAAAATCGAAATTGACGGCCCCTTGACAGCTTTGTCTCCACAAATACAGCTTAACAGAAGCTAAATATGACTTAGATGTGGAGAAGAACAACCATATCAATATATGATACTAAATTATGACAATCTCAATTAACAATGCCATGGGAGCCAATGAAACTTCTAGCAAAATATATTTGACACAAGTACACGAAATTGCCGCAAAAGCTTAAGTTCCTCTTTTTTAGAGGGATGGCGTGGAATTGTGGTCTCGGGATGTATTAGGTGTCACGGGATATGATCCAGAGAATCAACAAAGTATTCCCATGTGGCAAACATATTATGCATATGTGCATCAACATAAAAGACACATTTTTCTTCATCTTTCTATGTTGAATTCTTGAGATGGATCGAGTGTCTCTGGAAATGGGCGACCCACAGAAAGCACAAAATGTTTTGCAAACCTATTATGAAATTCTATCCGTTCGAATGCATCCATCACTTAAAGGACAGCCTATCTTCTTATGTTGCCAAACTGATGCAGATTGTTACAGAGGTGTTTATAGTAATAAGTTTTCTTAAGTGCATCCATATCTCTAGCTTGAGAGGTTCTTTTATAGAGGTGAGAAAACGTAGTGTCGACAACATGCTCCATGTGGTAGACAGATGCTCCCAAGTTATGCACGCAGTTCTTCCCAGATACGAGTCCTTTCGTGAATTAATATGAAAACATAAGGATTACACAAACATCTATCAAACCAAGTCTATTCAAGATACTAACTACTATTTTATTTCCACATGGCACATTAGACATAACAACACTCACCTGCTTGGAGGAAGCATCATATTCATCCTCCCAGCCACGACGAGCCTTTTCTATCGCTGTAATTTTTCTGTATTTGTCTTTTAATTCAGCTAACGCCATCTCCCTGGATATTCAAGTGACATCAATCAGACTGCTAAAAAAACTACAGACGTTATCATCTGAAATGGTAATGGCATCTATCACACACCTGATAGACTCTCCAATGGTTGGACGGAATATTTTATACATTCCAGAAGCAGAACTGAAAGTATGATCAGAAAAGCCAGAGATAGATGAACATACATACATAGAAGATTGCATTTGAAATTTAAGTAATTCACATTAGTGTATAGAAGTTCGAATTTATAAACTGGAGAAAACTTTAAACTTGGACAAGAAGAGGTGTTGCCATGGAAAACATCTTACCTGTCTTTTCCCTAAAAAGATGGACTGTTGTAATAATGAAATAAGCTTTAATTGAAAACAATGAATAACCCACACATTTGCAAAACCAACTGAAGCTATCTGTTCTCGTGAGATGCATAATGTGAATATCACATGTTTATTAGCAATTCTTGATTTAGAAGCCCGTATTACTAAAAACACTCAAAATTTCAAACAAATAAGACTAACAACCCAGATAAGAGAAATAAGAAAAATATATTCCAAGACATGCAAGACCACCCACCATAGCCTGGCAAGTTATCTAATTTCATAATAAATGCTTATAGGTGCAAACATGGGTCTAACCAGTCAACTGATTAATAATTTGTCAGCAAGCTATGGGCAAATGGATCTTTATTTTCCAGGTGAATGCCTCGAAAGAAAGCCAATGCCAGATCGCGGAAGCTAAGTAACAGCTACAACTTTGCAATTTACTAATAGACATAATCACTATATTAAACAGATTGTAAATAATCCGGTATACATACTCTTCGAATGCTAATAAAAAGTGCCGCTTTCCCATCCATTCTCTCCTTGACTCATAGAATCCAGTATTACTTGAGCCAGGCTCATCCTTTTGCTTGTCCTCAAGCAATGTGGAAGCAGACTACAGTAAAATAAATGTGACAAGACAGTAAGCAGAGTTGCATGAAAAAAAAGTTAGAAAGAAATATAATCATATGGATACCCTAGAACACTGAAAGCTGCAAATTATAATACCTCCCATGTCATTCCTCGATTCATTGTGAAAGTAAACAACACAGTCGATGCTCCAGACATGCTGTCAACGTGAACAGTCTGCAAATGACGAGTTAATAATTTCTAAAATGTAATATTGACGCCAAATGAGCACAGAGGAGTATTACAACCTTCGGCGTTCCCAGCAGTTCAACGGTGTTAGCTCTCATATCCACAATCCCAGAATCTAAATGCCCTTCAACACGTGCTTTCTGAATAAGAAGATCAAGGATGCTGACAAATAACTCAAAAAGCCTGAAACACCATCAGGAATTACAGTTATTAATGCACCCATGTGAAATAAATGCATAAAACTTAAATAACAAACTTCCCACCTATTCTGAATGTCAGGGGGTAGCCCTAAAAGTCGGTTGAGGAAACGCCCAACATCATGCATGTCTGAATCAACTATACGGCCAGAAATCTTTCCAGAATCCTTTCCATTTCCTAAAAGGAGAATTAACGAACAAAAGAGGAACATTAAACTCAAATATAAAAGATTTAAGATACAGTTCAGAGTCAGCGGACATAAAACTTCATTTAGAAGTTCAAGGTGTGACTACATCGCTAAAAGTCTTAACTTCCCACACTGTATATCATTACAAGAATGAAGAAACACCAGAGAACAAAAATCCAACAATAAAGTAAGATGACAAATGTACTTTTTCTAAGCGATAAATATGACAAAATCACTCCATTATTACCAAGAACCGAATCTCGAATTATTCCAACAGAGACAAGTGCAGCTTTTCCCTTCAGAACGAAGTCTTCTATTGTGTCTTGTTTTTCAGATGAACACCCTGGTGGAAGAACGGGCAAAGGTTCCTTGATAATGCAAAACCAAGTATAAGCAATTCAGACAAAACAAATAAGTTTCTGTAAACTCCACAGTTAGAGAATATATAGCAATAAGCACCTGTTCCATGAGTCCTCTGTACAGCATCACTAATGCCCGCTTCCCATAAGTAGTATCATAGTTGTACGCACTAAGAGATGGTCCTGCCCTGCAATGCACTCAACAATGCTCTTAGTCATGCATGCATATGCAATAAAACAATGGAGAGAGAACATATTGATAATATCTTTGCAAGTAACCCGAAGTTACCTACGGTCTCCTTGTGTTAATGCTCCAAGTGATTCAAGCCTTCTGGCAACAATTGATGCAAACCGGCGTTCACCACCAAGATTTGTGAAAAGCAATCTGTGAACCCCAAAATATTATTAATTACTTGGTAGTTAACATCCTATAGATAACACATTACAGATGTACTTACGGTACATAGATAATCAAAATGTGGAATTCATCAACTTTACATCCCAAGACTTACGGTTTATATCGAGAATTGCTAGCATACTTTAACGCCTTCAATCAGTGCGCGTCTGCTAAAGTATTAATCCTTCCTCTAGAGAAATAAATTTCCATGTTGTTGTAACCACTAATTCAATGTGACACTCAGTCCAATATTTCCACAGGTTCTAGTAAAACAGTGCATGTCAACTTCACCAATTTCTATGATCTTCTTGACTACATGTGAATAATTACCTAGTTCTTATGTCAAACTTATACTAATTCTTTTCACTATCTATTTGAGCATTTTCAGCACCATATGTAATCTAATCTTGTCTTATAAGACATTTTCATGGCTATAAGTTGAAATTTTCAAACTTCAAAAGAAAAACACGACATTTATAGCGAAGTAGGTGCCTGTGAGAAAGCAAAGCCAAAGGGTCAAGAAAAACAGAGTACAACAGTTGTTGCATTTACATCTCTAACAAGTTGAATGAATTCACTTCCTGTACATACAATGCTTTATTGCCTTCATAAATGCGGAATGAAGAAAGAATAACAAATGTTAGCGCATATTTAGCAAATGACTGTAGATATCTTGGTGATAACTCTTAATGGTCATGATCAGAACACAAAATGACACAAGTATGTTTCAGCAAAAGTAAAAGAGATGATTGCAGTTATTCTAGATACAATTTTTGTACAGGCCAGACAAATAGGAATCGCAATCTCATAATCACCTATATTCAGGTGCGGAAGCTTGATTTGAACGGTGGGTTCTTCCAAACTGTTGAATAGCCCGATCTGCACTCCAAGGTAGTTCTAAAGTTATATGAACTCTTCTTTTCTGTTGAGGGAAGAGGAGATCCAGTTAGTTTTCTTAATGTTAGCTAATAATAAATGATCTAGAAAGCATAAACATTTGACCTGGTTGACAGCTCTTCTATCTGCTTGCAAGGAAACACCAGCAGATCCAGCCTCAGATATAATGGCCACTAGTTTTTTACCGTCCATGAACAGCTGCTTTTCATGCATGTTCACCATTTCCATGGTCACATCTTTCCTGAGAAAGACAACACGCTGGTTAGCATTCACGAAGGCAACTTAAAGCAAGGCCAGTTGCATGCCCAACTCACGTGTTCCGTGCCTGGTAACTGACTCCCTTTCCTCCAGAAGTTCTGACCAGCATGCCTCGCCTCCCTGTTATTTCTGCTACTTTATCAGGGCCTCCAAGCTGCACCAGAACTACATGTCAATGAAATGATGACAGGATGATAGTAGACAGTGCTGCTGCTCTTGCAGTTTAAATCTAGACCTTACCTGGTCAATAATATCATCCAACGGATTGTTAGGAAGTTCCAACGTACGTATTATATCAAGAATTTTCAGTTTCCGCTCCAAGGCTCCTTCATACCTAATTGTGTTTCAAAGTCCGCTGGTTAGCCGAATGACAGTCCATCAAAAACAGTGTGATACAAATAAAACATACAACATTTATCAAATTACGAGATAGTGTCAGACATTTTAGGACAAATTCTACCTTGCTAACAACTCTTCATAATAGATTTGTCTAGCTCGCAGATATTCTTCTGTTTTCTCCTTGCACGAGTGACAAGACCAATCCCCAACTATTACCTCTGTGACTGGTGGAACCAAACATGTAGGGTGAAAAAGCCGACTGCAGCCGGAACATTGAAGCAACCTCTTTCTTTCCTGCATTAAGAGACAGGAGGGTAAAAATAGCGTAGGTTGAGGAATTGAATAGAAGGTAAAGAAACATAGAACTCCAAAAAAAAATAAAAAAAAGTACCTCTTCTGAATTGCAAACATTGCAGATCTGAAATTCGTCATCGGATTCAACTTCAGGTTCAGTGTCAGCTGACAAATATCCAGAAATAAGAA
Organism: Linaria vulgaris; assembly: GCA_948329865.1. Lineage (NCBI taxonomy): Eukaryota > Viridiplantae > Streptophyta > Magnoliopsida > Lamiales > Plantaginaceae > Linaria > Linaria vulgaris. The sequence continues at coordinate 82,057,438 of OX415252.1, forward strand.
CCCACCAGAGTTATAACCCAAACCACAGATTATTGTTTTAAACATTTCTCCAAAAAGTACCGAGACAGTTCATTTTACACTGTACAGAAGCGGAGCATACAAGTATTTTGTACGTTCATTGTAACTCTAACTTTTACAGATTAACCAAACATGGCAAAGATCTCAAAACATTGTGAAAAGCTTCAAATATTTAACAGAGAAATATACTTCAAAACCGAAACTTGTACTAATTACAGAACATACACAATTGCTGGTCTGTTCCATCGAAAATAAGTTAAAGCAGTAAGAAATTATTTAAAATTACTTTCAGATTGCCACTCGCTTTCTTCTTCTTCTTCCTCACTTTCATCATTCCATTTAGCAGCTTTCCTCACTCTCCCCGTGAATGAACCATCAGCTGCCTCCGAGTGTCTCTTTCTCGGAAGCTCAATTTCCTCTTTAAAAAAAAAACCGTCCAATTAGGACTTCAGATGCACGAAAGAAAATGTACAAACAATTTCACAGATAAAATCTTAAAGATACCATGCACAGGATCAGGCTTATCCGGAAGTGGGTAATTTTCCTCTACAAATTTCAGCAATAATTCACGAGGCCCAGAGATGAAATCCTCAAGTTCCTGACCCTATCTCAACAAAATACAAGAGGCTATTCAATGAATCTTTCATATACGTAATTCATATGCAGAAAAACTCAACATGAAAAGTGGTGGCATATTGATATACATGGTGCATAGAATTCTGTAACAAGCTCATTTGCAATTTAGGCTATATTAAGAAAATAATCCGATGTACAGATAGCACATTCAGTCAAAATAACAAAGAGAATTCAAGCTTACATATTTTGTTATGGCTTCCTCAGTCCGTGCCTCTCCAGTACTCTGCAGGCCTACTACCACACATTTATCGTCCTCCAATGCTTGCTTAGAAAGTCTAACCACTGCAGGAACTTTAGCTGACATGCACATGTGTCTAAAGAAGCGCTGAAATAGTGCAGAAAAGACCAAACCTTTAATGAAATGTAAATAGGGAAAGAACACAGTAACAAATTTTACAGATATGGGTTTCTAAGTACTGAACTTGATGATTTGCCCAATACAATCTCCATATCTGACTTGAATTAGCCCTCTCATTGGCCACAAAAGCGCTGGCTGATAATAGTTCCACTCTCAACTCAGCCCAAAATTCTGCTGCTTTTCCATACATATCCTGTAAACAGAAAGAGAAAGTGTGAATGAAGCGGCAACATAAGAATCTTGATAATGCAGGAGAACTCTTACAGACAACGGAGAAAGAAACGGGAAACAAATTGATCAAACAAGGTTCTCATTAAGTTTGAAAAAGAATGTATCAATACCATAGGAATTATCGCACAAACAGAATGGAGAAAATCTTTACTAGGATAGATCAAAAGATGAAGCTTGAAGTAATTTAGAAAAGAACATATCCACAGAAGATACAAGCCCTGGTTACCTCAGCATGTTGTGCTTATACTATGTCCAGCCGAACACATAAAACAAAAATAAAGGAATAAATATAATGCAACATCAATCCTTGTAAGATGTCTAAAAGATAATGGAAAATAAAGCTACACGTTTAACTCCCCATACAGACTGACATTCCAGATTTCTCAGCTCCAGTTTTGAGTTCATTTCAGCATCATTTAACTATCTATATCAGAAAAAGGGGCAGGACCATATCCCTAATTGTTCACCTTTTTATAGAGATTATTGCTTAATAAAGTAACCAACGCAATTATACCAGTAAAGCAAAAGCATCACTAAATGTCCCATGGAAATTATTAAGCTGATCCTGATGGAATAATATCCAACAGTTACTAATACAACAACAAATCAAGCCATATTTAACACAGAGATGCTCGGTTTTATGAAAGAGTCTTTGCAATCATCATTTACTCTTCTGCAGCCAGACCAAAAGGTTCACTGTACCATCATATTGGGCTCCAATGGAACTTCAACAACTTCAAATTCTGCACCTTTGTAGCTCAATGTCCGACAAACATACATCCCCCTAAAATTCCAGAGCGTCATTTCAATTATAATCTGGAAACAAATATGTATGTTCAAGAAATGCTCTTAAACAAGACCTTGCTTTCATATCCATGGCAACAAGTTCCAAAGCTCCAACACCACCTTTCTCCATGGCACCTTCAAAGATCAAAGAATATTATATCCACCACCCAAACGTGCAACTTACTATGATGAGAAACTTAATACATGGAGGTAAAATCCATCTGTAAATGCATCTAACATACTGAGTGGATATAAAACATGAGCACAAAATTGCCTCTGATCACTTATGTATAAGTTCCCCATCAGAGGCCTTGAGGGGCGAACCAAGTTAATGATGTTAACCAAAACCCATATACCATCCCACATTAAATAACTTTAGTAACAATGATTTGAAGTCCACTTGCGAAGAACAAGCATGTTTAATGTTGCAAACATCACAGATAGGGTGTGTTCCTTCTGTAACTAATTATACTATGCATAGACTACTGAGAGAAAGTTCAAACCTGAATTTTCATAAAACCTAGAAAAAGAAAATAAGACATTCATGAGTAACAAAAATGAGTCTAGGATTCGACTAAAGAATATTCCTGAGCCTTCCCCTATATCTTTTATGGAGAACTAGTAACTGAGACATCATTAACCTTCCAGAAAACTAATACAAGCAAAGATAGTAAGAATACTGAGCGACGATACAAATAAAAAATGCACCTAAGAACTCATGAAAGTCACGAAAAGACGTTCCAGCTCCCCAAAGACCAAGGCGGACCATATAACCCAAGTTTCGTGGTTCAGAAGCACCAGTAGCTGAGCAGTAAATGACACGAGCTTCCGGAAGTCTGGCCTACAGTGTAATAAATTCAAAACCAGAAACAATGAATTTATTCAGTCAGAAAACAACATTCTAAGCATGTATTATGGCTTCAATATAGCAGTTGGAGACGAAGAGGAAAAAGGAGTTCAGTGAGAGCAATAGAGTAAACATAAATAATTGTACTATGTTAATTACTATTAGCAAACAGATTTGTTAACACGCAGAAATTCAAAACCATGCGGCACACCACGACTGCAGCACCATACAAAGCCAACGGATAAAGAGAAACACAAACTGTAACATACATACACAAACTATACTAATACTTTTTTGTAGGATTAAATCAACTCCAGGCTTGCACAAAAAACAGAAGGCTCAAGCAGGGTTGCACAGTCAATGCCTTTAGCCTTAATGTCCCATCTCCACAACTTATTAAAATTATTTTTCCAAATACTCAAGGCAACTGAAGAAACATGCTGATGCTCAAGGCAGTCTCAGGAACTGCAGCGTAAACCACACTTATTTCTACTCTGATTAGTGCAATTCTTTGCCGTAAGAGGGTATAAATATCTACTTGCTGCAGAGGCAACAAGCAACGGCAAGTTAATAATCCAAAACTCTTGAGACTAGTTTCCAGAAATATCATCTATAGGTTCCATCAATAATTTTTTTTTTAAGAGAGAGAGAGAGAGAGAGAACTGATAAGAAGTTTCGTCCACATCTGCGAAAATTAAGATAGACAGCTTAACGCATTGCTCGAACAATTACATATGATTGAGTAGAACGTAACAATATAACTCCAAAACCAGCTTCTACCAGGTGGCAGAGACACCATAAACAGACAATGTCACTGCATGGTTGCTTCATATTGGCATTGATGCTATATTAACGGAAAAACCAAATATGCAAAAAGTCCCACACCCTACACAAATCTAAGACAATAGAACACATATTCTTACACTTATTGAAGGGAAAAATACAGTGAGATGTACAATTCACTGTTTTCCAATTCTACATTCACGAAGGTAGAATTACTGAAGAAACTGCACAATTTATGAGAGAATGGAGTTCGTAAAATGAATAACGAGGGAGACAATCCATCCGCAGGAGTTGACCAAACTCATTAGAACCGGAAGCAATTAACGCTAAGAATAACATTAAAATACCTAAAAATAAGGACTTGAAAAATAGCTCAGAAGTATGGAAATTGCACCTGAATATCAAGAACTGCTTCGCCTGTCTTTGTTGCCTGTCCTCCAGCTTCAGGAACCAGATTTTTAGCTTTGTGACACTAAGTGATAATTGCAATAAAATCATACACTAGTCTGACATCACTTCAGGAAAGCTGATCGAAATCATATGGAATGCCTGTTTCATTAAATAACTTACCTCGTCAAATACAATAAGTCCATCAAATTGCCCAAACCATTGTACAAGCTGCTGTAAACGAGAGCGACCTCTCTCCGAAGATGCAATCAGGCTGTTATATGTCAAGAAAACAACTCCCTCCTTCACGCCAACAGCCTTTGAGTCAAGCTTAGAGTAAGGAAGTTTGTTTAGAGCATGAACTACAGAAGGAAAGTAATAAGAGACCAAAATAAATTGTCAGAAATGAAAAACAAACTAAACTGTCAGAAAATGAAGAAAGCCAAAGACTTGAGCTCAGTAGCAAGGTCATTAAGTAGAAGTGTTATATAACAGATCACACAAAAAGAATAGGTTCGATCAAGTATAAGCATCAAATAACAAAAGAAAATCAAGTAAACTTACAGAATAGTAGATTAAGGAACATCAGGTAACCATGTTCAGAATATTGTACACCACTATTTAAGAGGAAAGAACAAGAGATAGCAACTTCTCCAGTTCTTGCATATACAGCAACATTTAACACTCAACTCAAACTTTCTTAAGTTATAACAGTCCATTGCTTAGCATATTATATCGTCAAACCCCTCAAATGTGAACCAACTTCCATAATTGCTTAGCTCCTTTCAGCTATCCTCGTATATATTGTTCAAAGATAAAATAGAATTATTGAAACTGCCTAAGCCTTAGTTTTAAACCAACACTACATGAGACACTGACATGATTTTTCTTACATATTTGAAATACAAAATGTACATCCACCCAGCATCTGAAGACACTTTTCCCCCCAATTACAACAAAAAGAACACAATAAAAATATGAGGAGGGAATCGGTTCCAACAAATTACAAATAAACATAATAAGACATAAGATAGCTTACACCTTCTATACACGTTGCCCCAACATCATCCAGGTCTCTTCGAGCATCATATTTTAGGTCTGAACCAACAGAAATCCACCTGCACAAATTAGAGATATGTCTAAGAAAATTTTAGAAATCTTCAATTTAGTCCTGGAGCTAATAGTCACCAGGCCTTGTACATGAGAACCGTTTCAAGCCAATGCAAATGCACGAGAACCGTCATTTTACTGGATACATACAGTGCTTTTCTTCTCCCATGGTGCCAGTTCTCCCATATTAAGCCAGCAATTGTCCTCCCTTTACCGACACCAGCACCATCTCCAAGGAAAAACCCAGCTCTGGCACCATCCGGGAGGTGCTGACTATGTCTCTAAAATGCAAAAGCAAGTTTGTAATACGATGAATAAAAATTAAGAGAATGACAAAATGCACTGTTAGGCAACCTGACAAGCATAGACCAATGTTTCAATCTGCAAGCATGATAACGCCTCTGAATTTTCAAGATCATCCTGAATTTTGAGATTGTAAGTAGGTTCAGGAGGCTGTACTGCAGATAAAGAAGATGTCTCCACAATAGGATCAGGATGGGAAGAACCAATGGACAGTTTCGAAGGTCGCTGCAGAAACATAGAAAAACTTGAATGAGAAAATTGAGTCAAGACCTTTGTTTACAGGCTAAAAAAATGGCTGAAAAAGGCATACATAGTCCATAAATGTCTCTCCAGCTAAACCACCTTCATCTTCTTCACGCTCCACGTCAATGGCTGCCTAAAAGGAGTAGCAGAAAACGTCAACAGAATTGACCATTATTTCCAACAAAACTCTCTAAAGTTCAAACAGGTTACTGCAGAGGACATCTTTAAAATAGTATTAAATGAAACAATATAATCCCCCAGAAGATTTCCAAGATAAGATTATGTCATGAACTGACGATATGCATGCGCCACAGCCCAAACCTCGGTACATTTGAAAACCTTTCCCCTACAGCTCATCAAGAACTTTGCAGGAATAAGAATAAGCATGACTAAATTTATTGATGGCATGACAATTACTTGAACACAATTCTTCGCCTATACAAAACAGTATGCCACGTACTCATAGTTAAAACCCAAATCAATAAGTATGTAGTAATGGAGGCATCATAATAGAAGTATAAATCACAATTGTAGCATTCAGTCTAAGAAAGAACTAGTTTACAAGCCAAAATAGAAGTATAGTAGAAGTATAAATCACAATTGTAGCATTCAAGAGACACAGATAACAGAAAAAATGAGTCAATGCATGCTTAACACTCGTAACGTCAACTCTAACCTCTTCACCTGTCGTGTTGGTCTTACTTTCACAGTATTTTCCCCAAAACGGTAGACTATTAAAGCAAGCTAGTTCGGCATTTGATGGTTCATAACCTCACACGATAGTAACAATAAGGGCTCTAGCAAACAACTAACTAACCTCGTTAATTTCTTCGGGAGCCGGAGGCACCACGGGAACCGAAGGAGGGCGCACATGAGGCGGCAAGGGGAAGACCTTGGACAAATCAACAGTGAGATTAATCCTGCACTGGGGACAATTAAAGCGCGACAATCCATGAGGTACATTGAGAATGGCTTTGCAGTTGGCGCAGGGGAGCTGGATCTTAGTCGGGTCAATGCCATGGGCCGGGGCACTGTTCCTTTGGGCCTGGGCCCGTATGGCAGCTTGGGTGGGCAGCATCTGAGGCAACTTGCAGGTAGGGCAGACGAATTCGGTCAGACCGGACATGACGGTCAGCACCGTCTTGCAACCGGCGCATCTGACCTGGCAACCGGGGGGGACGAGGGATTTAGGCGTAGGGAGTGGTGGCGGAGGTGCGATCGGCGGCGGAGGCAAGGAGGGCTGGCCCATTGGAACCCCGATTGAGTGGGAGTAAAGTGAGAATTAGGAATTGAATTTGAAATTGAAATTGAAATTGAAATTGGGGGAAAATGAGATTGATGAGGGTTTGGTTAATTAATTAATTTGGGGGTGAGAGTTGAGACTGAGCGGCAAATGGATTTGTGTTTGGCGCCTCTCTCTCTCAGATTAGTAGTAGCAACTGCACACTTTTACTGCAACACGCGCGGTGTACGTGACTTATTATATTATTTGCCGATTCCTATTCTCTTTTAATTACCTACTACTCTGTGTTCCTGCACTTTATTTTACTTAAGGGGAAAATGTACTTTGGACTCGATTTACCAATCAATATATTTATACAAAACACTTATTAATGGATCATGTCTTAAAGTTGGAACGGGGTGAACTAAGTACAAATCATATTCAGTTATTCTCCCACATCGTGCTTTATTTGATAACTTTCCAAATCATTTTTATTTTTTTTGTCAATTTCCTATTCCTCATTACCTTGCTATCATGGATCCAACTATCATGTCAAAACTTAGTATTACAACCATCACAAACAAACACTACGTATCACCTTAGTAGCAAACCAGTTACTCCATCTAAGACTCGAAAAGACCGATCCCAAGTATATCCAACAAGTAGATTCAAGATTGCGAGTGTGAAAAGTATTATCTTAATAACAATAAGTCTCTTTAAAATCGTCATATTCAGATTTCGAGATCATTATCCACAAAGAATTATCCTCCTTAAGACATCACAATCTCCATTTTCTAAGCATCGCCAAATTTAAATCTTCGGTTTCTTATGTTTAAGCCCCCAAATTCAATCCTTTTGCACACCACTTCCTATTTAACCCGGGGGTCTTCCTTTCATTTTCTTTTGCGCAACATAAGATGTTATTTTGTGCTTTGACGAGATTTTGAAAGACCAGCACTTTCTAGAGTGCAAAAGAATATGAAGGGAGTGCAACTATCACTAAGTTAAGTAAAATCACCCTGCTCTGATCGAAATATGTGAACGATTAAACTTGTAGTCTACGATTAGTCGCTATAAGGATAGATTTCTACGTTGACAGTGATCTTGGGTTTGCACCCAACAAAACTCATAAGTAATTGAATAAAACCTTGCAACTTGACAATTGAGAATGCTTACCTTTGATCGTCCACTCTCGATGCTCATTAACTTTCTTTTTTCGAAAAAAACACTCTCAATCATGATGTTAACTCAAACATACGAAGTATGCTCTTGACTTTGAGACCCCAAATTTTATGGTCGTTGTTATTCACAAAGAAGATGATGTCATCTTCAAATTCATTGTGAGAAATATTATAAATGAAAAACCTCCTCCTTTGATTTGTTTTTATGATTGTATTTATTCCTTTGGCAACCAAACGAAAAAGAAAATGAGATAACTGAACTCCTTATTCGAGTCCTCGTTAGGGTTGAAACTCCTGTGTGGGGCTCCCATTCACCATATTAACGTCGATGCATTTTGAAGACACTCCTTCATCCAAAGTCTCCATCGATCACTAAACCCCAACAACACCATCATATTATCAAGAAAATGACATTCACAAAATCGTATGAATTTTCAAAGTCAAACGTCATTAGCAGTAAGGGCACAATCTGAAATTTGTCACTTTTACATAAACGTCATTTGTTTCTCCAGAATAATTTTAATCACCACCCTCCTCAATCTGATAGCCATAGCCTTAGCCAAGACTTTATACATATGGGTATATATTCATTCAATGAGAGTGGATTCTCCACTTTAGGAACAAAGGTAATAAATAGCGGTGTTTGCACCTCTGACGATTGACCATATTTCTGATTTTTTTTTATAAAGCTGCAAAATTCATCCTTGAATACATCTTAAAACCGTCAAATAAATTAAAGTTTAAGTCTTCCGGACCTGGACTTTGTCTCCTTCACAACTCCAAAACGTGTTTTTTTATTTCTTCTTCACTAAATTTTGGTGTTAGGAATATATTATCCTCTTCATCGGTCCTGCTAAAGCTCACGTCCCTAAATTAAGACATGTCCCAAAAAAATTATTTTAGTCTAACTTCGTGGAAACTCTAACTTCTTTATTAACATATTATAGTTTGTCAATCCACCTTTCGTTTATGTTGGAATATTTTACTAAAAGAATAGTATTTATTTATATGTTATAAATTTTTTCAAGGTGCGGTGTTGGCCTTTACAAACTTGTTGAGAAATCTGATTGAAACCGATGCATATACTTATTTCTCTACAATCCAACGGTTACCCATTCTTTGAATATTGTTGGTGACCATATTAATTGGCAACATTATTGAGAACATTGTTGGCTTTGTAACCTCCTAACGTTTTCTTTTCAACAACTATTTGTAACCACAATTCTGTGTCTCCAAAAATTAAAAGACAAGAAGAATTGGTACAAATAAATTTGATATAAATTTAAGTAAATTTAGAGTTACAATCTCTGTTATTCCTCTGATTCTTTTCTACAAGAACAATGATCTTGAATGATTAAAGACTTGTGGTGAAAATCTTCTATTTGATCTTCACCGAAATGGTTTGGATTTGGAGAAACATTTAATTTGAGGATTGATGAAGATTGGAATAATCTTCGTCTCTAGTTCTTTGAATTTGTTGGGTTTTGATATTCTTTGAAATGATTTCAATCTTCAAAAACAATTTTTCGAGGGTCTTGTGACTTGATCTCGAATCAAGCAGATTTTGACTTGAAGATTGTTGACGAACGTTATGAACTTGATTTTGAATTTGTTGAATTTCTTGAAGCTTGATCTTCATCGACATAAGTGTTATCTTCAAAAATGGTTATTTGATGAGTTGGAGCTTGACGTCAGATTGAAATGAGCTTTTCGTGAATAACGCCTTGAAGGTTGATGGACTTTATGGAGAGGATTTGCAAAACTTCGTTGCTCCAAGACTTCCTTGATAGTTGATTGTGATTTTCTTCTTCAAGAATACCTCTATTTATAGTTGCTGAGAGAATCTCAATTAGAATATCCTAATGAGATGAACAGTTGTGATCGCATTTACAATTTCTTGATTTGAAAAACTTGATCTAAGTGAATCTTCTTTCCATCTCTTGAAGATTGAGACTTAATGGAGAAGGCTTACCATGTCTTGAGATTTGATGAGAAATTATTTTTTTGTCTCAAGATTTGATGAATATATTTATTCTAATCCCTTAAAATATTAGGATTAAGTAATATATATTTTGTATTTCTTGCATCTTAAGACTTACCATCATTTAATTCATTTTGACACAAAATTTATGTGCCTACGCTATTGTTTACATTGGTGCTAATTACTCACATTGACCATAAGTATGCAACGGTATAAAATTGATGATCTAATATCACGTTTTTTTTTTAAATAAGTTCACCTATAAATATAGAGCCATATGTTTGTGTTAGGATGCAGAGAAAATTGAAAGAATATGTATGTGAGATAAAAGAAAAAACGACAAAAATATTATATGAGCATATTGTGTGAGAAAATATATATTACTTTGTTAATATATTGGCATGAGCAAAAAAGAGCAAAGTGTTGTGTGGGCTTCCATAGTTTTTATAAGTGTACTGTTTAGAAATAAGAATACAACATGTGTTGTTGGGTAGTTGCATACTGGAGACGACGTGTGGTGTTGACCCTACTGCATGTTGAGTATTATCAACTAGTGGCGCCAAGGTCTTAAAGAGAGCTAACGTGGTGTGCATCTCAGTCTAGCGTTTATAATTTACACTCGACGTGAACCGTTGGAGTTATGATAATATCACCATTTTATATTTTGTTGCAAATATTCTTGCTCATCATTCGAGATAATATTACATTTTGTATTTGTTTCTTTATTTAGTTATTGTGAATTATTAAATAGAGGAACAATAGTTTACATGTAATTTATTCATCCTTCTTCCCTCATTGATAAATTTGTGAAAAGCTTGAAGATACAATTCTCTTCTTTAATCCATTCGAGTCTTGTTGTTTGACTGTTGAGGCTCTCTCTAGATTTCACAGTTTTCCAAAGTGCCCCGACTATTTATTTTCTTTGGATCACCTCTTCCCCCGAGATAGTATTCAGCTTACTTTTGCAATCTAAAAGCTCCAACTTATTTTTAAGATTTTGTATATTTGTATCCAGATTACCTAAGAATCCTTAATTATACTCCTTCTACATTACTTTTAAAAGCTAAAGTTTTTTCTTGAGGCGAAAAGAAGCCCTACCCTCAATCCTCAAACTTTCCTACTCCTTGTTCACAAACAAACAAAAGTCCCTACGACTTACTCAATAGTCCACTCAACTGATAATTTATCTTAACCATTATAGTTTTGTGATTTAATAAAAAATGACCAAACTCTCTTTGCACAAAATTCGGCCATTGGCAGTGGCGGAAGGAGAGGCGTTGGGGTGCCACTGCACCACTGGACCCCCTAAGTTTATTGTAATTTTTATTTTTTTGCAAGAAGTTGAAATATTATTGAAGCCCAACTCGGAGATATTACAAAGAAAGTTAGGGGCAAAACCCCATAATTAAGCAAACTCTAGTGACTAATTACATTCATCAAGCATGGGAATATCTAAGATCTTGACTAAGTCTATGACTTAAGATAAATCCCACAAAACTACATACACTCCCTATAACTAGAGTGTCCCTTCATTCACTTCCTTGGCTAGAGTAGCCCACTTCCATCATATTTCAGTCCAGGACTGTGATCTTTCCTTCAAGCTCTCTAATGTAGCTTTGTTCTGCCTCTTTTTGATGATTTGCTTTGGTAATGAGTTTCTTCTTTTGGGTGGTTTGGATATTAGGGAAAATGTTCTTTACCTGGGTGACTGTGGTTCTCCTCTTCTGCTCCCCCAATCTGCACATGGTAGAAAACACTTGACAATACCAGATTTTCCTATAACCAGTAGGTTCAGTTGTTATATCTTTCATATTTGTTCCAACTTTGTACATATGGCCTTAATCAGTCTGTCAGCATTCTTACCTCCCTTACTTTGCAGCATGGTTATTAATGTATGTGCTATTTCTCTGCTTACTTTTTGTTCATTGAGGTTCTATCCCTCAAATTTATTTTTGTTCCTTGCTTTCCACAATGTTGTCATTGTTTCTCTCATTGTAGCTGCTCTAACTTGGTAGATTTTTATTCCTTTTTGCTTTTGATTGAGCAAATGCTCTGGTTCAATAGCTCATATCTCAAGTGCCAACTTTCATGCATGTGCTAGATAGTATATTACACAGAATGTTATAAAACCAGATACACTTAAAGAAAAGATGGTCATTAGTCTCATATGGTTCTTACATAACACATAGTTGAGATCATTATCCAGCACAAATTTCTTAAGCCTATCCTTTGTTGCCAACCTATTTTGTATTGCTAGCCAATTTATAAAAGCAGCCTTAGGACTAGAGAATTTATTTCATACCTGCCTCCACCATGTCACTTCTGGTTTTTTGTGCACATAGTTGTTGTATATCCTGGTTGCACCTTCTTTTAGATTCACCCCTTGTCTGATATTTGGATGCATTTCTTTAACTCTATCCCTAATTTTTAATAAACTTCTCCATCAAGGGGAGTCACTCTTTTTTCCTTCCACTTCCCATATATTTTTATCTTTCAACTTATAAGCTTTGATCCATTCCAGCCAAATTGTACCTTGTACTTCACTTGCATTTATTTTCAGCAGCTGCATGGCTAGCATAGTTTTATTTCAGTCCAAGACTTCTTTCATTTGTAGCCCTCCATTCATATATTCTTGGCAAATTGTGCCCCATGCTACCACATTTTTCCTCCCATCCTCCTTCACAGTCCACAGATAGGTTATACAAATTCTTTCAATTCTTTTGACCACTCATGCTGGTATAATAAAGATATGGCACCAGAAATTATGAATGCTCACTAGAACAGCTCTCACCAATTGGAGCCTCCCTGCATAACTGGGGCTTTTGGCTTGCCATCTTTGTACTCTTCCCACCAGCTTCTTTATTAGTGGATCATAATTTGCGATCTTGAGTGTCTTTCGGCTCAATGGTATGCTCAGGTATCTGATTGGAAAGATGCCTTCAATGAACCCCCATTCCCTTTGTATTTCTTCCTTTGTTGTAGTATTCACTCCAGCCAGGAAAACATTGCTCTTTGTTGCACTGATGTGGAGTCCTGGCATCTCAGAGATTTCCTTTATTGTTTCCATCAATATTTTCATTGAGGCTATGTCATCCCTACAGAACAAGAACAAATCATCAGCAAATGTTATGTGACAGAGCTTTATCTTATTACACTTTGGATGATAGTGAAAGTTCTTATTGTTATATATTTAAGTAATCTGGCAATGTAGTCCATGCAAAACACAAATAAGTAGAGGGACAGTGGGTCCCCTTGTCTCAACCCTTTCCTCCCTTCTATATTACCTTCAAGGCTCCCATTCATGCAAAAGAAAAATTTAGGATTAGTAACACAGTTCATGATCAACAGGAAAAAATTAGGGTTAAAGCCATAGCCATGTGTAACACTTTTTCAAGAAATTGCCAACTCACAGTATCATATGCTTTCTGAATATCAAGCTTCATCATACCCCATGAGACATGTTTTTCCTATTATATCCTCTAACAAGTTCCTGAGCTAAAAATATATTTTGGTATATGTCCCTACCATGCACAAATGTGTATTGACTAGGCAATATCAGATCAGGCATCACGGTGTTTAGTCTATTAGCAAGAACATTAGTAATCGTTCTGTACATAACATTACAACAAGCTATAGGTCTAAACTCAGTGATCTTAGAAGGATTCAATACTTTAGGGATAAGACAAACAAATGTGGCATTAATTTATTTCAATAACTTCCCTGAATTGAAGTATTCCTTAACTGCTGCACATGTCAGTTCTCCTGTGATCTTCCAACTTGTTTTGTAAAATCCTGAGTTCATGCCATCAGGTCATGGACTTTTTTGATCATTCATCTTGAATATTGCTTCCTTGATTTCTACATCTGTTAGTTCCCTTCTCGGTTTGTTATTCATTTCCTCACTAACCCTTGGTCCTCTGTCAATGATCTATCTATTAATGTCTTGTACATGTTTGTTAGTACCCAACAGATCAGTGTAAAAATTTAAAATATGATCAACTATATCCTCTCTAGTAGTAAGCAAGTTTCCAGTGAGATTATGTAATGTGGGGATATTGTTATTTCTCTTTCTGTCTTTAACAGTATTGAAGAACAATCTTATGAACTCATCCCCTTCTTGGATCCAATCCATCTTTGTTGTTTGTCTGCTCTGATTCATCGGATCCCCCTTCTTGTTATCATATTCATTTCTTAGATCTTTAATTTCCTTCTTAACATTTCTATATGTAGGATTGTGGCGGATACTATCTTGTTTTCTTTTTAATTCATCCAGGATCTCCTCAGTTTGCTTCTCCAGACTCTGAAATCTTCTATGGTTAAGGTTCTTCATGGCTTCTGTGACCTTCTTAAGATTACCCACTAATTGAAACATTTTGCATCCATGATGTTGGTATTCTAGGCAGCTTGTACAAGAGGGATGTTTTGTCCTTGCTCCACACATTCTTAAATCTGAAAGGTATATTTCTCTTGACATTATCTTTTATCATTCTAACATATCCCATGGCATGGTCAGACACTCTGGGAGGAAGAAAGGCAACACTAGACTTAAGGTTGCTTTGCATCCATTCTTGGTTAACCATCACTCTGTCAAGTTTACAGTAAGTGTACCCATTGGACTAAGTGTATTTTAATCCACATTATTGGTGGTCTTGGATCATAAGAGTATCCATTAGTTCCTTCAATTCTTCCCCAACTAAAGGCACTACACTTTCTTCATTCCACTTTTCACTCTGATGCAACACTACATTCCAGTCCCCCATTAAAATCCAAGGGTTGTGGGTTCTTCTGCTAATATTTTCAAGATCATTCTACATTCTTCTCCTTTCCTCAATGATGTTGTGGGCATAAATGAATGTGCAACTGAATTCCCATATGTTATATTTGGGTTTCACTCTACAGTGAATAAGTTGGTCTGTCTTGGTTTCATGCTCAAGTTAATCTTCCCTTCCTCCCTAACAACCATAATCCTATAGTTTCTACTAAGACCTATGTTGTTATCAACCTTCCAAGTGTCTTCAAACTTTATTTTTATTTTTTTATAAGCTTCTTCTTTCAGTCTTGTTTCCAGAGTGGCACAAAAACTGCATTTATTCTCGTTCATATATTGTTTCCAAGCTTCTTGCTTGAGAGGATCATTCAGTTCTCTCAAGTTCCATCCACATAAATTTAGGCTATCCATATGGGCCTAAAGCCCTCTTACTTCCCCCTCCACTTTCTCTTTGTGGTTGTTTTCCATTCGTCTCTACTTTGTAGTTTTCAATTCTCTTTGATTTCCTGGGAACAACAGTCATCTAATTCTTTTTGATTCCCTTGCGTACTCTTCTTAGTTGCGTCTGTACTTGCTTGCCTTTCTATGTTCTGCTTGCTCTTTATGTCACCTTTGATAACTAGCTGCTTTAGTGGAGATGTCTTCCCCGTGTTGCCTTCATGTGGTGTTGTTACCTCCCATGTTTTCTTCTGTTTCAAGTCCCTCTTTGTCTCCTGAACTCTCTGGTTTTCCTCCTCCTTTTGCTTATCTGATATTTCTTTAATTTGAACCTCTTTGATTCTGTGATGCTCTGTCGCCTCTTTAGTTTCCTCATTATGTCCTTCAGCCTTCTTGACCTATTCCTTCTTTAACTTACAATCTCTAATTCCATGACCAAATTTGTGGCATTTGAAACATTGATATGGCCTTCTCCCATACAATATTCTCTGATTAAATGTCTCTCCATGTGGTCATTTTAACTGTATGGTATCTATAACCTTTTCTCCTTATTATAGTTCCACCATGATCCTAGCAAATGCTAACATATCTCTGTTTATGGTCATTTTGTCTATGTAACATAGTTTGCCAATTAAACTTGCTATCTTTCCAAGCATTTTTGGAGACCAAAATTGTAAATCTAATCATGGCAGTTGAACCCATGTAGGATAATCCTTCAAGGTGTTGGGGTCAAGGATCATACTTGGCTCCCACTTTTTCAGCATCAAGATGTAGTTCCCTTTGACCAGCCATGGTCCTCTCCCGTAGACCTCCATCATCTGCTCTTCTGTCTCAAACCGGTAGACATATACTCATTTACTCACTGCATGTATCTTTGGTTGATGAACCCATCGTGTTTCCACATACCTCTACATGGCCTCATAAGGTAGATTTAGCCCTATCACTATTCCAATTAGGGTACATCCCCAGAATTGTCAATTCTCTTGTACATATTCCTCTGTGAATTCCAACACATTTCTGTCCCATGGCTTCGTGTATTCTACTCGACAGTCATTTTTCGGTCTCTAATTACCCCCAAACAACTCATTCCATCTTTTGGTTTTCCTTTGTGGGTAGTGTCCGATTTCCTCCTTGTTCTGTAAATCCAAGTGTATATCCTGGTATTGTTGTTCCTTTGCCTCTTCATCCTTTTCGAACCCTAAATCCCCTTATTCATTCGATTCCTCTTCTGATCCAGCTCTAGTTCCCTCTATGTAGTGTTCTTCGTCGCTTTCCTGTGTGGCGCCGTGCTCTCCCTCCACGATTTCCAGTTGATGTTCCACCAATTCGTTCGATCTCTTCTTCGCCATTGCTGGCAAAGGAATTTTAGTTTCCCCCAAATCCGCACTTTTTTGCACCTTTATTGTGTTTTTTCTGGAGAGAGAGAAATAATCTCGCGTTTAGTTATATTGTTTTATTATTGTAATTTTTTTATTTATTAGTAGTATATAGTATTATATAAGTAAGAAAGAAGTTGAACACGATATTATTGCCTATTGATTTTACGAATAAGGAAAAGTACATTTAAGTATCAATTGGAGCCTTTTGAAGTGGATATTAGATGGAATAGTAGCTTTCAACGTGTCTGAACAATTTCACAAAGGTGCAAAGTATTGTCAAAGACTGGAAAGACAAAGTTCTACTATGTTGTTGATAGATTGATTCGACTTGTTTTGGTTCTTACGGTTTCTACAACAACATCTGAACATCCATTTTTCGCAATGAAAATTGTGAAGACGAGATTGCGGAATAAAATGGAGGATCATTTCTTATCTAGCAGTCTCATTATGCATATTGAAAAGGAAATTACTGATTGATGTTGATTTAATAATTGATGAGTTTGATTGCATGAAGAAACGTAAATCACAGTTTAAAGTGCCTAAGTAATTTTTGATTACTAAATATCACTCTTGAAGGATGTTTGAACATCGCTTATTTTCATTTCATCCCAACACACGAGATGTTCTAAGTTTGTAATATGTGTTATGCTTGTATTAGTAGATTTCTTAAAGATGTTGAATGCTTTGTTAAAAGGTACAATTAAAATATTATATGTTAGTTATTGATCATCTACATGTTTTTTTTCTTAAAACTAACTTATTATTGTTGATAAGTTTTATTTCATACAATGAATTATTATTCTAATAAATTAAAAGGATAATCTCCCCCTCCCCCCCACCCAATTCTAAATCAAGTGTCGCCCCTTGGCAATTGGTCAAAAAACCTTGTGAAATTAAAAATCTATGAAGCCTACTCAAGCACGTATTATCTAAGCTACTCTACGTGAGTTGTAGTCCACTAAAGGCAAGTCGATAAAGCACATATTTTGAACAAATCATTGTAATTTTTAAATCACTTTTGTGCACAAATGCCTATGTCTCCCCCTTCTTTCATGTGTTTCTAGAACCACATTGAAGTCGCCAACACAACACTCATTGTCTCCTCCAAACTGAATATTCAAGTCGAGAAGAGTATCCCAAAGCTGTCTTTAATCCTAAAAGAACATGGCGAGCAAATATGTATAGTAGTAACCTCGACATTACTCGGTCTTTATACTTCTTTAGTGTGCACAAACTCGTCGCCTTCAATAGACGAATGAAGCGGAACTGACACTCTCCTCCAAATACAACTGCATTTCCAATGCTTCCCTTTGCAACACACTCACAATCCCCCCCCCCCACACACACATTCACTAATTTCTTGTTAAAGATTCAATTTTAGTCTCATAAAAAACATGCAAAATCCAAATTTATTCATTTGACTTCACCTATCTCGTCTCGCTTAGCAGTCTGCTTCAACCTCATATATTGCAAGAGATCATCTTCATCAAACGCATTCATATTTCTCATCCATCGTATTGTTCACACTTGTTTCGGCGTTTTTCTCCTTATACCTAACCTCCATTTCAATTTGAGGCCTTATTGATGTCTTTGTCATATCCATTCCTAATGATTATACTAAATACTTATTTAACGACATGATCATGTTATAAGTGTTAAACGAAAATAAAAACTACATTTTTATTTAGTAGTAAATTAAGGTTATTCTAAAAGTAGCGCTTTAATTGATAACTTTAGAATACGTTATCACTTGTCAATTTGAATTAGAACTTAATGAGTAGGTTTTAAACGGAACATTTGTATTTGTTAGCTATGAGCTTTATGTTTTGACTTTATATCTATAATCTAGTTTTTGTTAATTTATTCGGAAAAATAGTTTTTAACTAGTCACCAGAGAAAATCTTTTTTTTTCTTTTTTGGTATTACTCTTTATTTTTTAGCAAAGTAATGAAATTCTTTTGGTATCTTTTTATTTTATTCAAAAAGTAATGCCATTTTGCAGTTTGATCTATGTTTTTCACCAGTTCTTCGTAAAGTTTTCTAGTTAGGGGATGTAACATTTTACAAGCTCCTTCTATTTTTAGATTATTTATTTCTTACAAATAATTCAAATTATCAAGTTTACATTAAAATACACCAAATTTTAAAATAATAAATTATAGTCGACCCGGTAAATGCCCTTACATAAATAAGAATTCAAAATATAATTTTATTAGCCATGCACACAACCCAATGCCTAATTCAACCCCAAAAAGACAAAATCAAAACAAGTTATACAAACATTCAAACGCCTTTTTGCATAGGAAGCAACACCATGACAATTATTTGGGCTTCTTCTTCCTTTGTGCAACTGTAAGTACATATTTTTTTTCTTTTGTCATCTTGTAGCATAGTATAATTAATATATTATATATAATAATTTATGAAATACATTGCTTGAATATGATAGTGCGTTTGTAAAGTGTTCCATAAAATTATTTGAATATGATAGTGTGTTTGTAAATTGTTTAAGTATTATCATACCACATTGTGATGTGAATTATGATGTCATATGGATGTTAAAAGTTTTGGATATGATTTTGTATTCTCAGAATATGAGTTTTGGATTAAACACGATTTTGGGTTGATAAAGTATTTAGAATAGAGGTGTTTCTTTTATATTGATGTAGAAACCTATTTATGTAATTAGTTACTAATGTTAATTATTTATGTCACGATGTGCTAGTGTTACACTTATTGTTATGTTACCAAGTAACGTGGCAACTAATTAATTACTTAACCTTTTTAATTATACATGTTTTTGCTTGATGAGTAAGAAAAGAATTGACTCTTATTTTAGAAATAGTAGTATTCCAAACGTTGCTTTTAATAATTTTGATGGACATATCACTCCTCCTGAAAATACAAGTATTCTTCGATTTAAAGTTGAGCACGCGGATTCTCATCAAAGAAAAATTCAAATGATTGATTAAAATGCAAAGATTGTGATTGGAAAAGATCTAGGTAAGCGCCAAATGATATGGAATTATGCAGTAGATAAGACATGTCAAATTCAGCGATCGCATTTAATAGATGGACCTTATCAAGTAGTTCTAAAAGAATCTCACGATCTTGTTGACAAATATGGTAATAAATTTTTCGTCTCTTGGTAGTTGGTACATACTATTTCCTGATTGGTCAGAATATTCTCCTACAAAGAATGCTACTTTTTGTCTTCACGATTACCTATTTGCAAAGCCATCAACGTTTGCATATCAAATGCTTTTGTTGTTAGTGGATTTCAATCTTGGAAAAAAATGAACGAGGGAAAGAAATGTATTTCTTTACGCATGTGGAATTTTCTTCTAATTCTTCACATAAGGTTGCGGTACAACAAACTGAGAATATGTTGAATTTATTGCAACGTATTGCCAATATTTTGGATTGACGATCTTTTAGACTAAGACTCAAACTTTCTGTGGATGTTGTAAAGTAATGTGCATTCCAGGCCATAGCATTTAGAGGTCACGATGAAAGCATCGGCTCACGTAATCATGGTAATTTTTTTAGAAATCCTAGATCACACGACCTCTTACAATAAATAAGTAGCCTCTTCTAAATGATACTTGTACTTCTGCCACAATTCAAAATGAGATATTGTCAATCTATGGTAGCAGAATCTAAAGATTTATTCGAGGAGAAATTGGCGATGAAAGGTTTTTGCATTATTGTTGACGAATCTCGTGATGAATCAAAAAGAGAACAAATGGCAATTGATTTGAGGTTAGTTAATAAAGGTGGACTCGTTCGAGAAAGATTCTTTGAGATAGTTCACGTCGAGCACACTAAATCATCTACCTTGAAAAAAAATATGTGACGTTATTTCTCACCATAATCTTAGTACACATAGTATTCGAGGGCATGGTACAATGGTGCAAGCAACATGCGTAGAGACTGGAATGGACTGAAAGATTATTTTTGAGTTAATATCCATATGCACACTATATTAATTATTTCGCTCATCGTTAGCAGTTGATATTAATGAAAACAACCTAAAGTGTGAATCATGTTTAGCATTTTTTCTCACAGTTAAATCTTAGTATTAATGTGGTTTATTTTTCTTCAAAACGTCATGATTGGTTGCATCTTGCTCATTTTATTCAAATAGCGGAATTGATTTCAACCAATGAACTTGAAACATGGAAAGGAAAAAATGAAGGTAGCAACATACAACGTGCATGTGGTACTAGATGAAGCTCTCATTTGAAGTCCTTTCATTGTTTACTTTAAATGATTGATTTTACTCTTCTAGCATTGAATGAGATTATAAATGATAAAAGTAATGTAATGATGTTATTTGAATTTGTAATCTCGTATTTTCTGATAGAGTTATTGGGAAAGACAAATCTTCTTTGTGAGTCGTTGTATGGTAAATCTCAAGATACTTTGAATGTTATGGATACATTAGCAAATACGAAAGAAGTTATTCAGAAATTTAGAGAAACATGATGGCATGAGTTGTGTGAAAAGGTAAAGGCTTTTTATAAGATATAAGAACACAAGCTTTTGTGTTTGTGAAGTTATATAGTATTCACTGATTAGTAGCATTATGCATACAATGGTGCAATCCTTGCTACAAAGAATAAATAATATATATAAGGAATGGTTGACTAATTGATATTGTTATACAGTAAGCTTCCAGTAGAGTTGGTGTGATGATACTAATTATAATCGATATTATTAATCGCCAATCATAGTTGGTGGGATTATGTTTCCTATTACGCTTGCTCAAAAGTTGCGTTTCATCAGTCAAAGCCCAAAGAAATTTTTGAACGAATGAGTGAACCGTGCTCGAGGAAAGGGCTTCGCAAAGAGATCTAAAAGTTAGTCGTGTGCACTAATATGAGAAACAGAAAGAGCACCTTTGGAAACCAGATCCCGAATGAAGTAGACATCTATAACAATATGTTTCAAGCGAGAGTGCATGATTGGATGTAGAGACAAGTGTGTTGCGCCAATATTTTAAAGCTCGAGTAGAAGGTGTTGGATCCATCGAACTTCAGTCGTTGTGGTGGCAAGAACGTAGTACTCTGCTTCATTGGATGAACGAGCAACCGCTCGTTGCTTACGGGAACTCCAAACTACGGGGTTTACTCCAAAACAATGATGAAGGTCGAGGTAGACGTATAATATGTTGCGTTTTCGGTGAGATCACCATAAGAGACAGAGAGGCCTTGCGCAAGAGGACACAATGATTACGGACACCTTTAAGGTAGCAGAACAAGCTTTTTACGGCTATCCAATGAGCAGCAGTAGAGTGAAAAATCGACTGAGCTAGATGATTGACCGTGAATGCTATGTCAGGATGTGTGATAACCATGTAATGAAGAGAGCTAATAGCACTTCGATAGTCCGGCACCATCGCAAGCCCCAGAGGATACAAAATTTATTACTGGTGGTCGTGGAAGTGCTAAGAGATTTGACACCATCCATTTTAAAAAGAGACAAAAGTTCTGAGATATATTTCCTCTGGGATAAAAGGACACCCTCGACATAAGGAATAACTTCAACACCAAGAAATAAGGATAGTAAGCCAAGATCCTTCAGGACAAACTACGAGGCAAGCATACAAATCACGTCAGAGAAAAATGTTATATATATATATATATATATTTATATATGTACAAGACACCACGCTGACGAATAAACAAAGAGGAGTTTGAGCGTGACTGGAAAAGGCCTCTATGGAGTAGTGATTGGCGCGAGGTATTGTACCAAGCACATGGTGTTTGTTTGAGGCCATAGTATGATTTTCGTAAGCGGCAAACATGCTTTGAAGATTAGGATCGACAAAGCCGCGAGGTTACTTCATATAAACTTCATCATCAAGTTCCATGAAGAAATGCGTTGTTACTATCATGTTGGATAATAGGCCAATCATACATAAGAGCAATAAAGAGCACGTTCCGAATAGTTACAAGTTTAACCACATAACTAAAAGTCTCAAAGTAGTGAATACTATGGCATTGGTGGAAGCCCTTAACAACGAAGCGAGCCTTATGCTTCTCAATCAAACCATCATGGCGGTGTTTCAGCTTGAACACCCATTTACAACCGACAATGTTGCGGGCCTGAGATGATGGAACAAGATCCCACGTACCATGAGGAGAGAGGGTATTAAACTCCTGAGACATTTCTTTGTGCCAATCTGCTAAGCACCAAACCTGATGTGACATTTATTGGTTCACCTGGAGCAGGTCACGGGTGTTTGGTCGCAGAATTGACAAGTTTAGGCCAAAATATATCATTTAGAGAGCGGGTGGTCATGGAGTGAGTGCGAGGAATTCCTAGATTATGTTGCACGGGAGAAAGAGTAGCTGGTTCCGTGATAGATGTTAGTGTTGGACAATCAAATGGAGAAAGGAGAAGCGTGTTGGGACTGAGATAGAGCAATAGACGTTGATCTTTGATCTGGAAACTGCAACTTGAGTAATTGGGCATATTCTGGAAGAACCACATGAGGCAAGGGACACTCACATATAGTGGTATCGACTTGAAATGGAATGACAGTTTCCATAAAGAGAACGTGAGAAAAAAGAAAAAGACGTCGAGAGTCGATGTAAAGCCATTTGTAGGCACTCTGAGAGAGACATATGTCTAAGACAGAGGGACCAACTTGTTTGTAGAGTAAGGTTTCAACCACGGGAAACAAAGGCAACCAAATACTTGAAGCTTCAAATAGTTGGGTGCCGAGTGAAATAAACACTCATAGGGACTTTTATCACGAAGAATTGGAGTTGGAGTGCCTTAATGAAGATAAAACCACTGCTTCAAAAGTATAAGTCCAAAATTTTGGCGATAAAGAAGCATGGTGTAAGAGTGCACGATCTTTAATCATAACATCTTGATGGCGGTGTTCGGTGGTGCCATTATGTAGAGGTGTATATGAAGTAGTGGTGAACCAACTTATTCCATGGTGCATGACATAACGACGAAGAGCCAAGAACTCCCCTGCTATCATTGTAAAAATTTATTATCTTGCGATCAAACTTATTTTCAACCATCTCTTTCAATGCCAAAAAGAGGGAAACGACCCAAGATGTAGTATGTATGAGATATGCCACGTATACTCAATATAGTGATCAACAATGAGTAAGTAATAATGGTTGTCATCAAGATAAGTGACCGGGGCAGCCCTATACATCACCATATATATATTCAAGACAATGTAAGCTAATAAGTGATGTGTTAGAGAACGACAATTGGATGCTTTTATTCAAATTGCAAGAAGTACACAAGGTAAGATATTTTTTCTAATTTAAACGTAAATAATTTTTCTAACATCATCGGTACTTAAACGTAAAAGAAGTGCTCCCAAATCTGATACCACATAGTAAGGAAGTCTTTTCACCAAAAACTGCTTGCGACCCTTGTCGAGACAAGGTACGCAAGGTATACGTACCACAGTCACATCCCTCCTAGTGCGATCCTATACAAAAAAGTAAATGGGTGAAATTCCACGAGAGCATTATTATCACGAGTAAGGTGATGAACATATAATAAATTCGAGCGATTTTGAGGCACACATAACATAACATAGACGGTAAAGTTAAAGTTTAGAAGAGATAATATGCAGGAGCTAATATAAGATATACGCAAACCTGAACCACCAACAATGGCGACTTCATTTGCTTCGTCGTACTCAGAGTGAATAGTCAGATTGAAGAGATCAGAGGTAAGGCTACGGGATGCACCAGAGTTATGATCCATGAAGATTTATCTATGATGCTTGGTGGAGTAAAGGCTACATTAGCAGTGATAGTGATACACCGACATTGTGGCACCGAAACCCCTTGAGTGTTGTAGTACTAACAAATCACATGTGAGCCAAGAGGAGGAGGATGGTGGCAAACCGAGTTGCCATAAGGAGGGTTGGACCACTAACGCGAATGATTGCGTTAATGTCATCGATTGTTTGAGCCTCTACCGCGACCGCCTGAGTTTTGAGGATGATGTGATGTTCAATTCTGATTACTAGATGGTTGAGTTGCAAGTTCCTGATGGGCATTAGAGATAAGGTTGGTCAACGATGACTTCAAGCGCTGAAGGTACGCTTCATGGTTTACCAAGATGTCATGTAAATCATCAAACGCTACTAGAATTTCTGGCGCATGAATGTTTCTAACAATATCGTGATAGTTCGGCCCGAGGCCATTGAGAATATAGTAGCATATCATCGTGTGGAATGGCGCGGTCAATAACAACAAGCTCATCGACTTTGATCTTAGCCAGGTGTAGGAAACCGCACATCAATAAGGAGTCGATAGAGAGTCAGGACAAATCTTCCTTAAGTTGCAACACGTGTAAAAGAGCGCGGCTCTCATACATACACGAGAGGGAGGACTAAACAGCAACCAGCGCCTTGGCAGTAGCAACAAGGGGAAGAATATCCGAGGATAATGGTCCAAAGTGGGCTGAAAGGACTAGTTTATCTTGGTGAAGCCAAAAAGTATAAGATGTCGAGTCGACTAGTGGGGTGCCATCGAGAGACCCGAAGAGGTCGTAGTCGATAAAAAGGGAGTCGACTTAAGCGCGCCATGAAAGATAGTTTTGTGTTGTGAGTTTGAGTGGCATATGATTCGCATTAAGAGCCACACGAGTGACCTCATTCACGAGAGGGAGTGAAGAGGTGACGTGGGAGAAGTTGGTGCGCTCATATTGGGGGAGCTTGGAGAAGACATGGCAGGATTTGACAACTCGGAAGACTTAAAGCCTCTGATACTATATAAGATATAAGAACACAAGCTTTTGTGTCTGTGAAGTTATATTGCGTTCACTGATCAGTAGCATTATGTATACAAGTATGGAATCCTTCCTACAAAGAATAAAATAATATATACAAGGAATGGTTGACTAATTGATATTCTAATACGGTAAGCTTCAATTAGAGTTGGTGTGGTGGCACTAATTATAATCATAATATAATTAATCATCAATCAGGGTTGGTGGGATTAGTTTCTTTAATACTTTTTATGAAAAACACGATATTGATATATCTGATATGAACGGTCCTCGTCGATCAAGTAAAATGCATGCTAAGAAAGGCAATGCTATCTCATTGGAGCATCATATATAATTGCTATTTTAAATGGGATAGTTGATAACATCTTGCAAGAGATGAGGTATATGTTCAATGAAGATGTTATGAAGTCGCTTAAGTTAAGTTTAGCTTTAGATCCGAGAGATGGTTATAAACTCTTTCACAAAAACAAGGTTTGCAGACTAGTTGAGAAGTTATATTCTACTGAATTTATGAATCAGGAAAAGTTACATATTACATACGAACTGAACCATTTTGAAGTGGATATTGGAAGAAATAATAGCTTTCAATGTGTCTCAACAATTTCACAGTTGTGCAAAGTATTGTCAAAGCCCGTGAAGTCAAAGGTCTAGTCTGTTGTTGATAGGTTGATTCGAATTGTTTTGGTTTTTTCGATTTCTACAACGACATCTGAACATGCATTTCTTGCAATGAAAATTGTGAAGACGAGATAGCGAAATAAAATGGAAGATGATTTCATATCTAGCAGTCTCATTATGCATTTGCAAAAAGATATTGCTGAAAGCGATGTTGATTCAATAAATGATGAGTTAGATTGTATCATGAAACGTAGATCACATTAAAGTGCTTAAGTAATTTTTGATTACTAACTATTACTCTCGAATGATGTTTGACAATGTTTATTTTCATGTCATCTTAACGTATGAGATATTCTTAGTTGATAATCTTTGTTATGCATATTACTTCGAGTATTTGCCATATATTTTAGTATGCTTTGTTAAAAGATACAATTTAAATATTGTAAGTTAGTTATTGATCGTCTACATGTTTTTTCCTAATTTTTTTCGTATATTGAATTATTATTTTAATCAAAAATAATATTTAGGATAATCTCGCCCCCTCCCCCCTTCTAAATCCTGTAAAAATTAAATCTATGAAGCCTACTTGAGGACATCCCATCTAAGCTACTCCACATGAATTTGCAGCCCACTAAAGGTAAGTCGATAAAGCACATATTTTGAAGAATTAATTGTAATTTCTCAATCTCTTTTATACATATATACTCGTGTCTCCCCTTTCTCTAAGGAGTTTGTAGAACCACATTGAAACACCACACCAATTACCTAACGAAATCTTCAAGTCGAGAAGAGTATCCCAAAGGTGTATTTCTAAAAGTGCATGGCGAGAAAATATTCACAGTAGTAACCTCGACTTGATTGTTCAGTCCTCACGCTCCTTTAATAAGCACAAATTCGTGACCTTCAATAGATGAATGAAGTGGGAGTAACACTCTCGTCCAAATACAACTGCATTTCCGATGCTTCCCTTCGCAATACTCTCACAATCCCTCTACCCCCCCCACACTTTCACTATTTTCTTGTAAAAATTCAATTTTAGTCTCATAAATACATACCAAATCCAAATTTCTTCTTTTGAATGACTTCCCCTAGCCCGTTTAGCTTAGCGGCCCACTCCAACCTCGTATATTGTAAGAGATCATCTTCATCAAACACCTTCATATTTCTCCTCCATCGTATTATTCAAACATATTTCAGTGATTTTCTCCTTGTCCCAAGCCTCCATCTCAACATGAGGTCTTAATGATGTCTCTGTCATATCCATTCCCATAGATTATACTAAAAACTTATTTAACGACGTGGTCATGTAATAACTGTTGAACAAAGTAAAAACTATAATTATATCTAGTAGTAAATTAAGGTTGTTCTAAAAGTAGTGCTTTATTTGATAGGGAAAAAAGCAGATCACCCCCTTAGCTTTCGGCCGTTTTGCACTTTGTCCCCCCAGCTTTGATTTTTAGCACTTTGCCCCCCAGCTTTGTATTCCGTCAAACGTTACCCCCTCACGGGAATATTCCGTACAAAAAATGAATATTCCGTTTAATTTTGACACATTTTCCCCCCAACTTTCGGTATTTTTGACGAAATATTCGTTTTTAACGGAATATTCATTTTTTAACGCCCATGTTACGTTGGGGGGTAATGTTTGACAGAATACAAAGCTGAGGGGGCAAAGTGCTAAAAATCAAAGTTGGGGGGGGGGGGGGGGGGGGGGGCAAAGTGCAAAACGGTCGAAAGCTAAGGGGGTCATCTGGTTTTTTCCCTATTTGATAACTTTAGATTTGATTTAGAAATTATTGAGTAAGTTTTAAACGGGCCATTGGTATTTGTTAGCTATGGTTTTATGTTTTAACTTTCTTTCCATAATCTAGTTTCTGTCAATTTATTGGGAAAAAATATATTTTACTAGTCACTGGAGATAATCTTCTTTAACTTTTTTGGTATTACTCTTTAATTTTTAGCAAAATAATGAATTCTTTTGATATCACTTTTTTTTATTTTCTTATTAGCAAAGTAATGCCATTTTACATTTTGATCTATGTTATTCACCCGTTCTTCATATAGTTTTATAGTTAGTGGATGTAACAATTTACAAGCTCCTTCTATTTTTTAGAATATCCGTTTCTTACAATTCTTTAACATGGACTTAACTGTACTTATACATCATTTTTTTATCAATAATACCTGTTTTTTTAATCATAGAGGAAAATAGTTCGCTTTTGAATAATGTGTGTGTACCTTCTCTTGTAAGGCCTTCTCGAGCCCATCGTCTCTGCCTTGTCCGGTGAAGGTGATCTGGATCCTACTACGCTCATTTCTTCTATTCCGTATTGGTTAATCTTTATGTATGGTCGCGTAACTGCTAGGTTTCTGTTAGTTTTTCTTTTATCATTCTTTCTCTCTTAGTGTTATTGCTTTAGATTTCTTTGTTTGTCTTTTGTTTTCCTGTGTTTTCTTCTCTCGGTGTTTTCAGGTTTTCGACTTTGGATTCACGTTTGGACTACTTGCTAGAGTTGTCTTGGTTCAATATTATTTGTTTCATCATTTGTGGGGATTTGAAATTTGAACTAGAAAGGTTAGGGAAACGACTTACAATCTCTGAAGATGAATGTGGGGGTCTTTTAGTTCGTGACTCGATTTGGTTGAATGAAGACGAGGTATATGAGTTATCTTTGGGAGACTAGTTACTTCGAAACCTTACAACTTTGGAGCATTTTGTTTTTTAGTGATCAAATCGCTCCTTAAGCCGAGAAGGGGAGTAGTTAAATATCAAGGGAGATCGTATCCTTTTCCATTTCAATCACATCATTGATAAAAAGCGAGCCTATAATGGATGCCCATGGTCTTTTGATAAGAAGGTACTTGTCTTGAATGAAATCGGTTCAGAGGAAAATCTAAACCAAGTTAATATGGATTTATGTGCTTTTGATATACATATACACGATCTCCCTCTCTCAAAATAGACTAAAGAGATGGCGCGTTGATAGGGAACATATTGGGAGAGTTTGTGGATGAATACAGAGAACCGGGAAGAGGGACTAGTATGAGGATTAGGGCCATGATTGATTTTATTAAGTCGTTGATGCGTTGTTTGAAATTGAGAGGTTTGAGAGGGGAGGAATTAATGGTTGGTTTTACGTATGAGCGTTTGCCAATTTTTTGTTATTTGTGCGGCATAATTGGGCATATCGCTGTTGATTGTGCATTTAGTTTGAGGTTGGAGAAGTCATGAAGTATACGATATTTCCATATGGTGCGTGGCTTCGTGATTCTCCAGATAATATGGGGGGTTATCGAGAGAGTAGAGATTTGCAAGCAGACGATGGAACTTTTACTCGCCCAGTCTTTGTGAAGAAAAAGAATAATATGGATGACACTGCTACGTCATCGGTCAAAAAAGATAAGCATGTGATGGATTTGCTGAATTGTAGCGATTCATTATATGGGGAGGCAACTGAAAATAAGGAGCAAGTTTTTAAATCTCATCAGAATGCTGAATCAGAAAATGATGATTTAAATAATGATATGCATGCTAAATTCGAAAAGGTTTATGAGGGGTATGTGAAGGAGTTCGAACATGACCTGGGTGGGAATTTGAATAAGGGTAAGAGTGTGCTTATGGTTTCGTCAAATGGAGTTGTTGCTGGAAAGATAGGAGTGGACGTTGGTACTATTAAATATATTAGTGTTTTTCAGGATCTCAGAAATGCAGGGAAGGCTGGGGGGTTTGATTCTAATTTGTTCAATGTGACGATTGTTGTTGGAGGTATTGGGAAGGGATGGAGATGGCGTGGTAGGGACAGGGAACGAGGGAGTTCGTTGGAAAAAGTTAGAAAAATGGAGGGTGGAGAAGTCAGGGGATTCGGTCAAGGTGAGAAGAAATAAGAGAGTGAAGGATGCTGACAAAAACTCGAGTCCTCCGCTGGAAAGGCTAATATTTCTAGGAACCACGATCTCTAAATTATTTGCTATTTGGCGATGACTGCACAACAACCTCGCTGATCACTATGAGTATCCTAAGTTGGAACTGTCAGGGTTTGGGGACCCTTGGACATTTTGAGAGCTTTGGTTTGCTGTTGTGCGGTATAATTCCTCTTTTCTTTCTCGTAGAGACAAAAAGCTACATGAGAAGGATTGAGAAACTAAAACAACATATTAATTACTTTGGTGTCGCAGTTGATGCTCAAGGCAGGTTAGGAGGCTCGCCTTGTTGTGGAGGAAAGATGTTAATCCGAGGCTTCTGAGTTTATCACGCTATCATATTGATATCATGATTGATCATGATGACATCAAGTTATATTGGAGGTTTGCTGGTTCTTACGGGTAACCAGACTTGAGCTTGAGACACAGATCTTGGTCGTTGCTAAATCATTTGACGCATTCCTCTACGAAGTCATGCATTTGTGGGGTGAATTTAATGAAATTATGAATCAAGATGATTTTTTTTAGAAAGGCTCTTCTTGATTCGGGTCTGACAGATCTGGGGTATGAGGGTAGATGTCTCACTTGGTGTTACCTAAGGGAGGAGGAGGATACTATATGGGAGAGACTTGACATAGCGTCTGCTTCAGATTCTTGGCGTGAGTTGTTCCCGGGGGCCAAAGTTTAGAATTTATCAATGAGACATTCTGACCACTCATCTCCGCTTATCTCTCTTGAACTGAATGTATCTTTTTAAAATGAGTGGAAGAGAGAGAAGTTGTTTAGGTTTGAGGCTACTTGGGCTGAGGCGGCTGAGTGTAAAGGCCCAGTTGAATAATTTTGGAACTTGGGTAGGAGTGGGGAACAAGCATATGATCTTTCAAAAAAGCTTGAGCACTATCGTGTGGGGTTGGTGCAGTGGGAGGACTGCTCAGGATCTGAAATTAAGAAATGTATTGAGGAGTTGACTAAGAGGATTGAGGAAATTAGAGAAAGAGTCATCACGATCGAGTCAAAATAGACTGAGGCGGAACTCACTTGGGATTTAGAAGTTATGCTTGATAAGGAGGAACTTTTCTGGAAGCAGAGAGGAAAGGTTCAATGGTTAAAAGAGGGAGATAGGAATACAATATATTTTCATAAAAGGAAAGTGAGAAGAAGACAAAATAATATCAGTGGGATCCAAGACTCAGAGAGTAACCGGAGAGATTCAAAAAAGGGGATCGAAGAGGTTGCAGTTGACTACTTCTAATCTATATTCAGTTCCAATAACCCTACAAGCGATGAGATTAACGATGTCTTACAAGTAATTCAGTAAAAAGTGTCCGGATGTGAATCATAAGTTGAGTCAACCTTTTACATCGGAGGAGGTAACAAAAGCTCTCTTCGATATGTACCCTCTCTAATCTCTAGGTCTAAATAGCTTTTCTCCTGTTTTCTATCAAAATCTCTGGGATATACTAGAGTTTTGATGTTGTATGCTTTGTCCTTAACTTTTTGAATAATCGTGTCTTTCCTTCTGCTATGAATTTTATCCACATTGTCCTTATCCCTAAATGCACATATCCAGGATTTATGTCTTAGTTTTGGCCTATCTCTATGTGTAATATGTGTTATAAAGATAACATCTAAAGCAATAAAAAATAGGATTGTGTTGTTCCTCCCTTATATAATATCATATGTGCAATCTATTTTTGTTCTAAAGCGGCTTATTACTGATAATATCCTTGTGGCTTTTGAGATTAATCATTTTTTGAAGACTAGAAGAACATGTAAGGTGGGACATATGCCACACAAGCTAGATATGAGCAAAACTTACGACCATATTGAATGGTCCTTTCTTGAAAAGGTACTTACTAGATTAGATTATGAGAGCCATTTTGCCACCCTTATAATGATGTGTGTTAAAACATTTTTTTATTCTCTTTTAATTAATGGTTGTGAGATTAGTCATATTGAGCCAGAGAGAGGTTTACGTTACGGCAATCCTTTGTTGCCATATCTTTTTTTGTTTGTTAATGAAAGTGTTCTCAGGTTTAATCCGTGATGTTGAGAGGAGACATGCCTTGAAAAGTCTTGCTGTGAGCAGACATGCACCAAAGGTGTCACATTTGCTTTTTGCTGATGATACTTTGGTTTTTTGTGAGGCGGGGGGCAGTTGCAGTTCGTGAAATTACTTATATTTTTAGTCGGTATGCACGTGCTTTGGGGCAAGTGATTAACTTAGAGAAATCAGTAGTTGTATCAAGTAAGAATACTACGAGTGAATGATGTATCAAGTAAGAACACTACGAGTGAATGCCGAGGGGAAGTAGAACAGATTATTGGGGTCCGTGTAGCTGAAAAACATGATATGTATCTTGGGATGCCTGTCGTAGTAGGAAGATCGAAAAAGAACTCTTTAATTATCTTAGAGATAGACCATGGAACATGTTTCAGGACTGAAAGGAACTGACACTTTCAAGGGCGAACAAGGAGGTCTTAATCAAATATGTGGCTTAAGCTATGCCTTCCTTTGTCATGATTTGCTTCCGTTTACCAAATTCGTTGGTTAAAGAACTTGAAGCTGTGCAAAAAGGAGAGTACACTGGATTGCTTGGAATAAGATGTGTGTAGCAAAAGGAACGGAGGTATGGGGTTTCGTGACCTTCTGCATTTCATTTGGCGTTACTTACTAAATATGCATGAAGGATATGGAAGTATCCAGGTAGTCTAGTGGGACAAATCTTCAAGGCCAAATATTTTTCTAATTGTTCCATTTTCGAGGCAAAGAGAGAGGGGGGAATGGACATTATTTTTCGTGGCGTAGTATTAGGTAGTCTGTTCACATACTTGAACGAGGGTTACGGTGGCGGGTTAGGGATGGAACCTCGATTGGGGCTTGGGGCAACGCATGGCTACTGCGTTCGATGTCTTTTAAACCTATCACGCCTATGCATGTGGACTATTTAGATTTAAGAGTGAGAGATCTTATCGATGAGGAGACGGGGTGGTGGAATCAAGTGCGAGTTCGAGAGTTATTCTTGGAGGTCGATGTTACGTTAATATTTCAATTTCGTTGGGATCTTTGGAGCAGTCGGACAATCAAATTTGGCACTGCACTAAACCTGGACACTTCTTTGTTAAAAGTGCACATTACCTTATTATAAAGCAAGGGATGTTGTCAGATGTCGCGGTGACTTCAAGTAGTTTGGTGTTAGACTGGCGTAAAATCTGGAATTTACCATGTCCAAATAAAATAAAGCATTTCCTCTACCGTGCGTGTTCTAATATTTTACCAACTCGTAGTGTGTTAACTCATTGGAGTGCGGAGTTTGAGGAGAACGAAGATGTGCATCATGTCCTTTTATCGTGTCATATGGCGAGACAGGTTTGGGCGTTATCCCATATGCCAAGCGTTTTTTCCCTAAGTATGAGGAGGGGATAGTGAACTGGTTTTTTCAGAATTTAAGTGCTAAAGGGGAAGTATTTGGTGGTAAAAGTTGTCACTTTTTTGTGTTGGGCTATTTGGTTAAACAGGAACAAATTCATGGGAGGGGAAAAGTGTTCAACACCAATGGATATTGCTACATTTTGTGCTGAATCAGAATATGTGGAACATCTCTATGTCCGTCCTTCGAGAGATCAAGTGGAGAAGTAGATTGTGTGGAAACCGCCGAGCGAGCCGTGGGTCAAGTGCAACTCTGATGTTCCCATTTTTGAAGAAGAGAATGGTTCGAGTATTGCTATCTTATTTCGTGAATAAAGAAAAAAGTCTTGCAAGTATTCAGAAAATATTTTCTAGAAATTTAGGACCCCTTAACTCGGGAATTATGGATGTGTATAATGTAGTTCAATTTGCCATGCCACAGGGTTGGAATAATGTGATTTTTGAAGTGGATAATCTGGAGATAATCAACTTGATTTTGCGTGTGGATTCCCTAGTAGCTGAATGAGAAAACTTGATATAGGAAATTAGAAATTTGAGGAATGATCACGCGTTGTTTTTCTCTAGTTGGGTGCGTAGGGAAGGAAATGGTGATGCTCATATTCTCACACGCTCAACTAAAGCAGATTATACCTGGTTACTCCCCATGTGATAAATCTTGATTAATTTATGTTGCTTTCTGTATTTCTCGTGTTATGCTTATTTTTCGGTGTAACATATTTTATCATGCATATTTCCTTAATGAAGGTTTTATTTTAAAAAAAAATGTTGCAAAAGACTTGTCAAGGACGAAGTTGAAGAATTGGGCTTGATACTCAAAAGCCCAATAGTTACAGATAGAAAACTCCGAAGTGTACTGATCTAGAAATAAAGGAACAAGATTAGGCGCTGCCCAATTTGCTACCATCTTAATTTGTTTGAGTACCATAAGTCTTTAATTTCTTTTTCAATTTTGCAATCAAGTCATCTACCATCTCCAACAATAACTATCGCAAGTAGTCAAATTACAAAATTAGTAACATGTTTCCACTATGTCAAAAAAAAGTTAACTTGTTTCTATTAGTTAATGTCCGAATCTCAACATTGACAACACTTTAAGCATTGAGTTTTGTCTCTTATTGAAATCCTTTTCTTTTGAAAACTCACGTTAAATATGTCCCTCTTTCTTACTATAGGAAAAAATTCGTAAACATTAACGGCACATTTGTTTGCCCATAACAACCCATATTAATTAAATAGTGTGTGTTTATACCACATTTGGTTGGCAAATAAATGGTAGAAGGGGCCTAAGATAAATTGTCTTTTTGTAGCATTTTCTAAGATAACTAATCTCACCCTCCCCCTATGATAATTTAATACAACAACCACCAACTTCAGCCACTCAAGTTAAATACCGTTTTGCCCCCACTTTTTCAAAAAAAAAATATATTTTCCTACCCCTAAAAAGGTGCCTACCTCACAATTGAGTGACATCAAGTAGAATCACGAATTACGAAGCAACTTAAGGGTAGTTTGGTAATTCACGAAATTATGCGAATGCGTATGTGCAACCAAACATGAGTTTTAGTAAAATTAAAAGCTACAAGGTGGGATTTTTTTTGACAACCAAATGTAAGATTAATTGTTTTATTTAGTATAATTTTGACACTAAATTATATGAATTTTCAGCTCATGGAGCAACCAAATGTGCCGTAAAGATATAAATTAAAGCTAAGACCTCGTCGCAATTTGAAATTGATGCAGACCCTAGTAATCACATAATTTCTTTGCTGGCCTCAGTTAAGTGTGTGAATGGAGTTTATCTTTTGACTTGACTCTCGTCTCCTCAAAGAAAATATTTGAGACCATATGTTACTAAACTAGATATGCAATTAGTTATCGGTTAATTTGTGACTAATTAATTCTGGTAGGACGGTCGGTAGAAGATCAAAAAGGGTCTTTCGGCAAAGAGAAAGACCACTTGACCAGTATTATATTTTGAAGGAACAAAGGACTTCTTTGTCGCCATTGGCCATTTGCTAATTTAAACTTTAAAGCACATACATATTGCACGATTTTTCTTAACTAATTATGCGAGTCATCTTTAATTATTCTTTCGTTTGCTTCAAAAAATTAATCATGCGGGTCATCCTAAATGGCTCGTTTACATTGTTTGTTTCAAAAGGAAATTGTGATTAATTAAATCTTCAAATATGTGGATCAAAATTTTCACAAATTGAAATGTTTGCATGTTTTTCTCTAATTGTCCAAACGAAACACACAAGTGTTCCTCTTGCTCAACATTGTTATAATTTATATATGCGAGTTTATTGAAATATGATCTCGAAACAGTGCAAACATATTTTGAATGTAGCATGCGGGCCGAACATACTCCGAAATTAAATTTATTAATCCATGCACGAAGAGTGATTTTTTGGTGTGATTTTTTGGGGGGAGGGTGTTGAATCTCGGCTTTTAATTACTGATCCGCAAATCTCTATCATTTCTTCCTTTTAGTCACGGAAGGTCACGGTATCTTTTAAGTCTTTAACACGATTTGTACAAAAGTATTAGCATTTGAGATTCGATTCGTTCAGTTAGTTATTTTTTTCTATTATATCGTAATTGTTGACATATAATAAATACTCTGGAGCAATCTGTTTTGTGGTTACTTTCTTTCCAATTTAATTACATATTGTGTGATCTGATAAACTGTGCAACATATAATCACAAATTTCAACAAATTCTAATAAAAAATTCCATATATCATACCAGAATAAATATAAGTAACTATCATAAAAGTAATAATTTCTTCTAAGGTAATCATCAAAATAAACGACAAAATCGGACTTGTGAAACCTATTCATAATGAACTAATAATTCCTTGCATATTGTTAGAGTGTTTTTATGACTGCATAGAGAAAGAGATCATCGACCAGTCAAAGATAAGGGTTTCGTAATCATTATACAGTTTGTTAGCATATCTTTTAACCAAATATGGAAAATGATATTTTAAGTAAAGGGGAGATAAAAGAACTAAAAAACAGTAAAGAAAAAGTAGAGATTGGTCTGAGAGAAAATCAAAAGAGGAAAAAAGTAAGTAAGGCATGATGGGGTGCCAGGTAGTTTTGTTCTGATTGCCGTTTGTAATATAAGCTCATTAATCTCTTCAAGTGTACTGTTGAATGATCAAAGTGTTCTTTTCCTCCTTTGGGATATATTGTAAAGTTAGAAGCCATTGAATTAAAATAATAGGATCATGCGTTCTTTCCACACCATATCTGCATGGAAATTTGAATAATGCATGCCTGGTCCTGCCATTAAATGAAATCTTTTGTTTTCGAGTTCATATTTTGTTTCAGAAAAGAAATACAAGAGGGGCCTATATGTGGGTTATTTAAGTTGCAAATATTCGTTATGAGTATAAAGAGACTAATAACTATCCATAAAATCACATGTGATAAACATTGAGTTCACATTACTAATTTATAACTTTCATAAGAACTAGATAAACTTTGCTTGTGAACAGTATGTATCATCACAGAATTTTGAACTTCACCTTTGTTTGCTCTAGCTAAGAACCATTAATTGTGATTTGTGTCATCATTTTTTCTTTTCTTTTCTGAATGATAATTTTTTCAGGTATCCAAGCCATTGATCCCCATTCTCCCCACTCGTAGTTTTGGAGAGCCCTGTCATTTGAACAATATATTTTTATTTAATAATTATTTTATATATATAACTATTGGCAACGTGCTGCACTAACGACAAAGATAAGTAGTTTCAAAATTTATATGACACTAATACACCGACGATCTCATCACAATATAATCACATGTATTTACAGAATTACATGCCCCAATTTGTTCGCAAAATAATTCCTCAATATTCACGGTAAGGCAAGGAACTTGTACGGTATCAATTAAAAAGGTCAGTTGCAGCACCAATTCATTAACAACACTCCATCCAATTAGAACATGAATACACATATTACAAAAGAGGTATTGGACTGATTTTAGATTTGAATCTAAATATTATTAATTACACATTTATTTAACTCGGAAACGAATTAAATTTCTACTGAAAACATATGAGGTCAAAATACAGTTTAATGGGTCTCTGCCTGGGCTTGAGATAATGAGCGGCCAGCCGGGTCTAAGTTCATCTTTTATTCTTTTCGTTATTTTTTCAATTTTCAATTTCCATTGGCAATTTTCGTTAGGACGTGCGGATAATTACAGGTCTTCCTATAAATTAAGTTAAGAGAATATATATATATATACATATATATATACACAAACATATGTTGTGTTTATAATTTCTAATGGGATAATTCTATCAAACCCCCCAAACTATGGGGTCATTTACCGCACAGGGTCAGAACTTTAGTTTTAGCGGCAGTGCCCCCTGAACTTTGGTCGTTTGTGCGATTTACTTTTGTGCGTTTTCCGAACATATTTTTACCGGAACAGTAAGCCACGTGCACAACACATGTTATAGTTTAAGGGCATTTTTGTCCAAAAAAATTCTTTTAAACTTTGTCGCACCCCAAACTATACTAAGTGTGCGTTTTGCCCCCTGAACTATGAAGTATGCGATTTGCCCCCTGAACTATTGTTTCTTTTGAAGTTATACCCTTTAACTATATTTTAATTTTCTGAAACGCCCCCTTAACTATATTTTCCATTTCTAATTTAGGCCCTAAATTTTATTAGTTTGGTCATTTATATACACTAAAAAAAACATCATATACCATAAAAAAGGATGACTAAATACACCAATTATACACCATTAGAACATCAAAAATTCAACATCAAAATAACAAAACATCTCAAGCCATAATATCAATTGTTCATACTCCTACATTACAAGAAAAATAAGAACTGTTCATAACAAAATGCAAAACATTGTTATCCCTCCCAAAATAGATGCTCATAAGGGCTGATTGCCCTTCAAAATCCTGCTCACTCTATTGTGAAGTGCCTTTTGAAGTGCTGTGTCAACTATTCTCTCCACAACACTTGCAGGGTTGCCCACTCTATTCACTTTTTCCCTTTTAGATGACTGCAACAAAAATACATGAAAATTAAACAATCATATTGGGACCTCAACCAATAAATAATAATATTGGAACCAAAAACAAGCACAAGGCAGTTTTTACCTCATACCTAGCAGCTTCATTCCTGGCTTGCTGATGCACAACAACCCATTGCAGCTACCAATGCAGGGGCATGACACATCATGCACTTGGTAATGTAATTGTTTCAAATTGTGATCCTAAACTTCCAACGGAATCAACTGAAAGCTCAATTGCAATCTTCTGTTGAGAATCAGAAATAATCAAAATTTCATCAACTAACCTTGCATCACCAATAACTCCATCTGCAGATTTTCAAACACAAAAGCAGGAAAAGAGAAAAAAAGTACACTACAAAAGCAGGAAGCAGAATTATTGCCGTATACAAGACTAGTAAAAGCACAAAGTACATTACTTCTCATTAACAAATTATAAGACAAAACAGAACGACACCAACCGCCGTTTGACTCCTCCCCAATTTTTCTTTTATATGTTCCCAATAAGAAAGAAGATATGGGGGCCAGAGATGACTCTCAAGGGAAGTCGACACATGTCATAAGTTTTTCAACAAATCTCTATACAACAATAACAAATCAGCATGTACGATTCCCAAAAAAATGATGAAGAACACATGATATCAGCGCAATATGTTTTATGCATAGCCTCCTGTTGTAAGATCAAATCATTAAACAAATGAGGAGGTGCATAAGAAATTAAGGTTTTAGCTAGAATATCCAGACAAATGACCTGCACATTACATATCTAACAGTTAAATGGCTACCAAGTTTGCTCAACAGAAACTAGAGGCGGATAATGCACATGATTGTTTCCTTAAGAACAAGAGAAGGGCAAAAGCTTCATTACCCCATTTACCAGCAAAACTCGACTCGTTTCCATATTTCAAATTCAGAAACTCATCTAAATTGCTTCCAATTCCAACAGCTAGGAATTGAAGCAATTATATATCTAACAGCTAGGAATCGAAGCAATTATATCATTATCTTCAGTAATTTTAGAATTGAAAATGTGTACTAAAATCATGGATCCGAATCTACAGAGCATAAGAGTGGACACTCATTTTTCAAAATTCGATATCAATATTAGATTCGTAACAATTCCAATTCTTCCTGCAATCACAAAATGCAAAAATGAACGAACCTGAGATCCGAACAAGCGGATGTACGGATTTGAGAGTAACCTGAGATCCGAACCACCGAACGATGTCGTTTTATTGGAGTGGTGCGAGATGTGGAGCTGAGAATCGACGTGGTGGTGGAGAGATGGTGCAGCGGTGGAGTCGTGGAGTCGCGAGTTCGCGGCGGAGAGGTGGTGCAGCGGTGGATTTGTGGTTGCGCAAAGCACAGTGACGGGTTTAATAGCTTTTAGGTTTTTTTTTATTAGTTTTTAATTATTTTAAGTGACGAGTCTATTTTACCCCTTACGGGTCACGTGAGACATGCACGTGAGGGAATATTCTAAGAATATTCCGGTAAAATGTGACCGGAACACGCACAAAAACAAACACGCACAAACGACCAAAGTTCAGGGGGCACTGCCGCTAAAACTAAAGTTCTGACCCTGTGCGGTAAATGACCCCATAGTTTGGGGGGTTTGATAGAATTATCCCATTTCTAATTAAACTTAGTATATTTTACAAAATGAAAATTACTCACTCATGTATATATATTCTTTATCTAGCTTGGGTACTCTACTTTATTAACTTGTTTCTCCACCCAAGTTTCTGATCCAAATACGTTGCTTAGCTCAATTTTCGTAAATAAAAGGCAATATAACTGATTGTTGGTTTGAATTAATGTTTAATAATTGACTTAAAGAGTTTGACAAAGAATAAGTAAAATCGGAGGCATGCTAAATAGTAAATACAGTACATGGTATAATTGCTTTTACGTCATTATCATATAAGTACTCAACTCAACATGTGATGATCTTCTATCTCACAATTTGTCCTACTTTTGTGTCACACCTTCTATTAATAATAGTTAATTTAACATTTATTGCATTTTAATTATTTTTTTATACTTTTAATAGTAAAGACTAAAGACTATTCTCTCTCCTCCCTCATTTCACTCCTCTCAAGTCCACCTCTCTCCTCTCTTTCTCTCTCTTTGGGTTTTTTAATTTAACTCTTACTAAAGTCTACCCACTTAGTATCTTAAGTAATTAAACTAAAAAAATAAATTATAGACAAAGCAATTCTCCTAATTATAGAGCAAAAAAATACATTTTTCTCTTGTACCCCTTCTACTTAAGGTTCTAGTTATTTATTATATTTTTTATTAAGTTGTTGATTTTATGCATTTTTATTAAAATAATACCTGAATGCATGATTTTCTCTATCTACACACACACATATATATATATATATATATATATATTATATTAAAATCACTGTAAATAAATTTATGTTGAAAATCACATGGTATAACCGATAAAACTAAAATTTAAATAAAATTTTTATAATTAAATGAGACAATACTTAAAATTATCAACCATAAC
Organism: Linaria vulgaris; assembly: GCA_948329865.1. NCBI lineage: Eukaryota > Viridiplantae > Streptophyta > Magnoliopsida > Lamiales > Plantaginaceae > Linaria > Linaria vulgaris. The sequence goes on from OX415252.1 coordinate 82,098,429, forward strand.
TTTATAATTACTGAGTGTATAAATTAACTATGAAGTGTCTAATGAAGAATATATATATACACCACATATACATAAATAAAAACAAAATGTGTAGAAAATATATGATAATTGTACAATGACGTAATGAACTAAAGATCAACAAATAAAATAGGCATGTAAAAAAGAAGAAAAGTTGTATATTTTTTACTTCTGTTATAATACTAATACTATTAATAACGATCATAATAATAGTTACAATACATAGAATAATCATTTTTTTGTTTGGTTCATAACAGAAATTAATTCGAATGGTGTGAGAAATGCAAAAGAATAACATATCACTAGTTAAAATTCACATGAAAAAAATTTATTTAGCAAGTATTCATAGTGGATATGATTGGATTTTATATCTCAATACATAAAAAGGAGGTATATTTAGAGTTTTTTTAATTATCATTTACATTATAATGTTTATGGATGAACACCTTTTTAATTAATTATTCGTTCACATACACGTAGATCAAAGTGTTTTTTTTAATGAAAGGTATATAAACGATTTTGGCTCTAGCAAAACAAAACACACAACTATTTTTCAAGTCATTTGCAATTACAGTTTATACAATTTTTTTTTGAAATTTGTTGGAAATATCTCAAAACATTGTGAAAAGTTTATAATATTTGACCGATACAAATATATTCTCGAATGAAACTTTAATCCATGCTACACATATGATTTAGAGTTTGATAAGCTCTAACATTATTTATTTTTTAATCAAAAAAAGAAAAACAAGGGCCCTTAGGCCATATCAAAGTTTAGTACATCAACTATGTGAGAAGGGGGAGCGTCCCAAAAGAAATCTCGCTCCTCTACACTCAGTGAATTCTTCGAAAAACTATCCACAACTCTATTTGCTGTCCGTGGGATCCGTCTTAACTTGCAAGTCCATGGTAGTCGTAGTAATTTCTTACAATCGACTACAATGTTCCTTACGCTCTCCGGTATTGTAGCTTCACCCATAATCATCTCGTAGGCTGAGATGGAATCCGTTTCAACCTCCATGCAGGAGATACGTCTTTCCCAAGCAAGTTGCATTTCGATTTTGATGGCCTCAAGTTCTGTCTCGTCCACCGTTGGCGTCGGGATTCTTGAATAATATCCCCAAATCCACGCTCTAGTGTTGGACCGAAAGACACCCGCAGCTGCGCCTCTGTTACTATTCGTATTAAGGCTTCCGTCGACGTTGACTTTTACCCAATCAGTTGGTGGTTTAGTCCACTTTGCGCCGAGTCTCTTATTTCTGTTTTCTTTTTAGGGTTATGCAGTTCAAAGCTTAATGTTTTAACCTTGAAAACGCTTGTACTCATCGCTTCGATTGTATTTCTAAACACCATTTCGTTATGTGCTTTCCACAACGTCCATATCGAGGCTACAAAAATGCAGAACCAGTCATAATTCGGGATTGAGATGCTCTTCCTCGACTTATTTAATACATTTTCCTTCAACCAAATTGTGTATGTGGCCTTATTAAAATCATCCTGATCACCCCCGTAAGTAGTCTATCCCAAAGTCTCTTTGCAATCTGACATTGTCTAAAAATGTGGCTCACGGATTCCACATCAGCGTTGCAAACTGGGCAACAGGCGTGGTCCGAGAGTTTTCTAATCTTCCTTAGATTATTCGTTGCGAGTCGCTCTTGCGCCGCCAACCACATGAAGTATTGAAGTTTACTACTAACCTCGACTTTCCACACCCATCTTAGATGACTTACTGAATCACCCGACTCGTACCTTGCCTTATAAAAGGCTCGATATGCGGATTGACATGTAAAAATACCGCTTGAAGTCTCGTTCCACAAGATGACATCTTTTTCGTCTCTCAACGTGATATCACTGTAATGACAAATTATTGAATTCTTGAATGCCGCAAAGAACACTTGAAGATAGTTGAAGGATACTTTGAATGCTGCGAAGAATGCTTGAAGATGGATGAATTTGGTGGAGCGAAAAACTTAGAGCTTTTCCCTCTTCAACTTGTGAATATTTTGTGTGTGTTTTTTTCTTCTTCAAGACCACCTCCATTTATAGTTGTGGAGTGAATCTCAATTAGAATCTCCTGATGAGATGAACGATTGTGATCGCGTCTACAATTCCTTGATATGAAAGACTTTATCTAAGAGAATATTCTTTCCATCTCTTGAAGATTGAGACTTGGTGGGGAATTCTTTCCTTGTGAAGATTTGGGGGAGAATTCTTTCCATCTCTTGAAGATTGAGACTTGGAGGAGAAGACTTTCCATGTCTTGAGATTTGATGAGCAATTATTTCATTGTCTTAAGATTTAGTTAATATATTTATTTTAATATCTCAAATATGAATATTAAATAAAATATATTTTATATTCCTTGCATCTTAAGAGTTACCATCATTTAATTTAATTAGTCACAAAATTAATGTGTCTACAAATTGCCCCCTCGAGACTTGTTCACAATTTGTGTTGAAAAACACCAATGAGTGGATAAGTCTCGACATCTTTCTTCTTCTTGTTCTCGTGCTAAGAAAGACTTCTAGCTGCCTACGTATCCAATGAAGGAATCAAGTCATAATGTAGTTCTAAAGAAATCAATATTGATTTAAAGGGAGTGACGTACACAGTTTCTACTTGTGAAGGCCAGGAGTAACGTGCAATTTAAGCTCGTGCGTCATAGAGCAATTGACTTGGACATTTCTAGACAGTTTTATATCATATCAAGGAGGCTTTTGATTTGAAGGATTTGTAGACCTTTTGGCTCGTGTCTAGGAGACTTGAAAATTTGAAGGATTTGCATACCTTTTGACTCGTGTCTAGGAGACTTGAAGATTTGTTTTGAAGACTTGAAGGATTTGTACACCTTTTGGCTCGTGTCTAGGAGACTTGCGCATTTGTTTTGAAGACTTGAAGGATTTGTTTTGAGTTTGGATATGCAAACAGTTTATACTCGTGTTAAGGAGAATGTTGATAGTTTATACTCTTATCAAGGAGTATATATTTTGGCACTTAATTTGAAGAATTGAGATAGTTTAGGGTCGTATCAAGGAGCATATATTTTGACACTTAGTTTGAAGATTTGAGGATTTGAGATAGTTTAAGCTCGTATCAAGGATCATATATTTTGACACTTAATTTGATGGTGCACCCTCTTCATTGTCATCGTCGTCGTCTGTCTCATTACTTTCAATATCAAGACCATGAGCTGAGTTTTCTTCTTTAATAGAGTTTACACTTGTCTCTATGTCATGCGATCGCGTTGCCAACTCTTCAAAGTTTCTTAGCTTGATTCCTTGAAGTATGTAAGAGAGACTCCAATTCATCCCTTGAATGCAAATCTCCATCGCTGAAGTTTCAGATAGTTTCTCTTTGCAACTTAAGGATAAACTTCTCCACCTATTGATGTACTTAATCATTGGTTCGTCTTCTTGTTGATGAGAATTTGCAAGTTTAATCATGCTTACAGTACACCGAGTGCTATAAAAGCGATTGAAGAATTCAGTTTGTAGATCGTTCCAACCATCAATGGAGTTTGGTTCAAGATTAATGTACCAATCAAAGGCAAATTATTCTAAGGATCGAACGAATTGCTTGACTAGATGATCTCTATAAGTTCCACCACTATCGCACGTCTCAATAAGGTGAGCAACATGTTGTCTTGGGTCTCCAGTCCCATCGAATCTTTGAAACATCGGAGGTTGATAGCTTTTCGGCATTTGGAATTGCTCTATTCTTTAAGTATAAGGCTTCGTGTACGCTTTGGTCATTGCAGGTTGAGCTTTTAAATCCTTTGCAACTTCTTCAATGAGCTTCTTCAATTGATCGGCAGAGACAAGGCCTTGCGGGAAAACTTGAATTTGTTTGCTTGAAGACTTAGAATCTTCTCCAACTTCAACATCTTGAATGTCTTTCTTGGCAAACTTTGTGTGCATCATGGCGCATTGCTCTTCATTCCTTGATAAATCTGGCTTGTGGAAAAGAGAAGTGGCTTGGATTCTTTCACTTAGGACTTCATCAAACTCTTGAGCTTCAACTCCTTGAGTAGCATTTTCATGTGCCATGCTTTGATCGTCGCTTTACACGAGCTCTTGCTTTTGGAGAAGAGGTGACACTTCAACTTCATTGATTATAGTCTTGATGCATCCTTGAAATCCAATGTTGTTGGTGACTTGAGGATTTGACTTGAGGATTTGATGAACACTGATTTGATTTGAGGATTTGATGGACACCGATTTGACTTGGGGATTTGATGAACACCGATGTGACTTGGGGATTTGATGAAGAATGATATGATCTTCATCCTCAGTTCTTTGAATATGTGAGTTTTGATCTTTCTAGTACGGATTTTGATCTTCAAAATGGTTTTTCGAGGGTCTTGTGACTTGATCTAGGATCAAACGAATTTTTGGCTTGAATGTTGTTGAAGAACGATATGAATTTGATTTTGGATTTTTCCGGATATGTTGAAGATTTTATCTTCTTGACAGAGACACGATATTCAAAAAATGGTTTTTGGATGAACTTGAGGCTTGATAGCGGATTCAAAGGAGTTCTAAACGAAGAACACCTTGAAGATGGTTGAAGGATACCTTGAATGCCGCGAAGAACGCTTGAAGATGGTTGAAGGATACCTTGAATGCCGCGAAGAACGCTTGAAGATGGATGAATTTGGTGGAGCGAAAAACTTAGAGCTTTTCCCTCTTCAACTTGTGAATATTTTGTGTGTTTGTTTTCTTCTTCAAGACCACCTCTATTTATAGTTATGGAGTGAATCTCAATTAGAATCTCCTGATGAGACGGTTGTGATCGCGTCTACAATTCCTTGATATGGAAGACTTTATCTTGAAGAATTCTTTCCATCTCTTGAAGATTGAGACTTGGTGGGGAATTCTTTCCTTGTGTTGAGATTTGGTGAAAAATTCTTTCCATCCCTTGAAGATTGAGACTTGGAGGAGAAGACTTTCCATGTCTTGAGATTTGATGAGCAATTATTTCCTTGTCTTAAGATTTAATTAATATATTTATTTTAATCCCTCAAAATATTAAGATTAAATAAAATATATTTTGTATTTCTTGCATCTTAAGTTACCATCACTTAATTTAATTAGGCACAAAATTATTGTGTCTACAATCACAACCATTTAGTTCGATCTTCAAACCACTCGGGATGGTCGTGCAAAACGCAGCTAAATTCTAGCCCCCGTTTCGTTCAACACTTCACATAACCGAATATTGATGTCATCAGGATGAATATCCAGCCCATCTGCGCATAAACTCCGCGACCCGATCCAATTGTCTTGCCAAAAAAGGATAGTTTTTTCGTCCCATATTTTCCAACAAAAATATGGTTGCATCAGACTTGCGCACTTGACAATTCCCTTCCATAGAGTTCTATTCGTCATCTTCACCTTGTACTCGAGGAGATTGGATTTCTTGAGATATTTAGCCTTGATAAGTGCACTCCACACAGTCGCCACATCCTTAATAATTTTCCACGCTAACTTTGCGAGTAATGATTCGTTACTTGTGCGTGTAATTCTGATCCCGAGTCCTTTTTTTTTTCGATTTTGTCACCTTTTGCCAACCAACAAGATGTAGCTTCCGTCTATTCACATACGCGGACCACAAAAAGCTACGGTTGAGGCAGTCTAGACTATCACACACGTTCTCTGGCAACCACGTTGATTGCATCATATAAATAGGCATGGCCATCGGCACTGACTGGATGAGAGTCGATCTCCCAGCGAGAGAAGTGTGTTACTCTTCCACCCGCTATACCACCCCAAAACTCTGTCGAATAAAGCTCCACTCGTTTCTCGACTAACTCGGCCGTGAGTAAGATTAATGTTGAGATATTTGCCGAGGTTACCCGTCTGCCCAAATCCTAAGATTCCACAAATCTCTCTTTTGGCCGCTGACCCTTGACTTTTTGAGAAGAAAATCTTCGACTTCGACAGGTTAAGCTTGAGCCCAGATGTCGCACAAAATTTGTCTAGCACCTTTCTCAGCGACCGAGCCGCATCAACATTTGCTTTACCCATGAGGATTAAATCATCCGCAAAGAAAAGCTGGGAGAGATTTGGGCTACTTCGACATGGGATCAGAGGTTTCCACTTTCCAATGTCAACCGCTTCATTAATGAGGTACGATAGCCTTTCCACACAAAGGACAAAGAGATACGGCTAAAGAGGGTCTCCTTGCCTAAGACAACATGAATGAGAGAAAGCCTTGATCGGTGATCCGTTCCAAAGAATCCTACTCGCTGCATTACACACACAAAACATTATGATCTCAATAATCTCTTTTGGAAAACAGAACGCACACAAAGTATCTTCCAAGAATTCCCAACTCACTTTATCGTACGCTTTCTCGAGGTCGAGTTTCATAATCATATTCCCGTATTTCACATTTTTTTTATTTCTCATAGAATGGAGTACCTCTTGTAGTAGAAATATATTATCCTGTGCGCTTCGATTCTTGATGAAGCTAGATTGAGTCGGGGCAATAATACGGGGCATGATGTCTCTCAGTCTCATAGTAATGCACTTCGTTACAAATTTATATAACACATTGCACAATGAAGTTGGAGGAAATTGAGCTATATTTTTTCGGATTTCTAACCTTTGGAATCAAACAAAGATAAGTCTCACAAATCTTTTTATCAAAACACTTATTCTTGAATACCTCTTCCGCGAACTTTAGCAGCGATTCATGTCTCCAATTCCACGTCTTATGATAAAAGACTGCTTTAATTCCATCCAGGCCCCGTGCCTTGTATGGATGTGATGAGAAAACCACCTCCCTCAATTCGGCCAAATCTATCATTTGCATAAGGTTCTTGCGATCCTCGATCGACAGAGTTTGTAGAAAACGCGACACTCCCATGCTTTTTATGTGGTTCCTTCAAATTCCCTGAGAGTTTGAGAAAAGCTTCCCGAAATAAGCTTTAGCATGTTGTTGTAGTATGTCCTCATCGCTCACTCAATGATCATCTATTTTCAGCTCGCTGATTTTGTTTTGCCTTCTTCTTGCTATGACGGATCTATGGAAATATTTCGTGTTTCTTTCCCCATCCCTCATCCATCGCACCCGATATTTATAGAACCATAATATCTCTTCATGTTTAAGGACATCGTTAAATTCACCAATCAACTCACTCTCCAACCGAGTTAGATAGCCATTCACACCATACACTAGCTTCATTTGAATACCGAGGAGACGAGCATTAATTCTCCTTTTTTTTTTCACAAAAATATTGCCAAACTGCGCCCGGTTCCAAGGCTCTAGGGTTTTTGATACTTCTTTTATTGCGTCCAGGATATCATTCTTTCCTTCCCATATGCGCCGCAAAATTTCCTCGCAATCCTTATAGAAGAACCATGTGGCCTCGAAGCAAAATGGCCGTGATCCCTTAACCGACTCCCCTCCATTTCAGCATGTTAGGACTGGATGATGATCCAAACACGTGCGTGTGGTGTGATACACCTCGTGGCATGGGAATTTATCAATCTATAGTTGATTCGCCACGACTCGACCAATTCGCCCTTTGATATTCTCCCCGTTTTCCCTTTTGTTTGTCCATGTGAACAGAGGAACTCGGAAAGCTAAGTCAAGTAGGCCGCATCTCTCGAGGTAGTTTCTAAAAAATCTTAGCCGGCTTAAAGCAATCTTCCGACCTTCAATTCTTTCATGGGCGAAGTAAACTTCGTTGAAGTCTCCCGTTACTAGCCATGATTCCCTACAGTTAGTCGCCACCGAGACGAGATCGTCAAAGTCTCCCACTTTATCTTCTTTTCTTGGTTGTGCATAGATCCCAAAAGTTCTCCACGACTCATTTGCTGTCGACAGAATTCTTGCATGAATCACTTGATAATTAATTCCTAGGATTTCCACATCCACTTCATCCTCCTGCCAAAGCATCCACACCCCTCCCGCCATATCATCAGTGGAGGCCATCACGTGTCTTGAGTATCCGAGAGTCGGGATAATTTCTCTCGTATGTTCCTCGCTGACGAGTGTTTCTAGAATATACACCACAATTGGTCTTTGTATTCTAACAAATTCTCTGAAGTTTCTACGAAACTCGTCTTTTCCAGCACCCTGACAATTACACAACACTATCTTCATAGACATATTGATTAATTGGTACAGTCGTATTGGGTAATCAATCTCGTACCCCAACCATGTCAATATCATTTGTCTCACCATCTCTGCCATGAAGACCATCTGTCTCAGACACTCCCACCGGCTTATCACCGTTATCTGCCACCATGTCATCACTCCCTCCGTACTCGATGTCCAGATAGTCCTCGTTTCCACTTCCCACACCCGTGGAGGAATCTCCAATACTTGGACTAATCTGTCTCGCCACCGTGTTCGTAATGTCATGAAATACCCGCTGAACTTGTGTATTCTCGTGACAAGCTGATTCTATTGCCTGCCGGTCAGTGCAACTTCAGGTGCCTACTCCTCTTCCGCAGATTCAGATATTCCGGGATTTCTAGTCATCGTCCTATTAAGCTCCCATTTCTGAAAAACACGTGAAATATTTGCATGTTTTTGGCCGAAGGTAATGGCTGGAGTCTCGTCACTTTTTGTCAATATTTGCAAGCTATTTTCGCCCTCCAAAATTTTCATGTAATGGAGAAAACGTGTTCCTACTGTTGGGGTTAGCTCTTAATAAGGAATTCTCCGTATTTTTCACTACCAGACTTGTATTTGATTTAGGAATCCTATTAGTAGTGGAATTCTTCTTTCCTAGTCTAATTTGTTTCTTTGTTTGGGACATGCCTTTGAGAGTAGGTTAACTCGGACCACTAAACACGAAGGGCCGAGAGTCGCTACCCTTTAGTTCATTAGTTGGTTTAGGCAATTCATCGAACACCTTCTCCTTTCCCTTCTTCGATTTTCTGTTTGCCTTTTCAATAGCAATTCCTTTCCCTTTCGAATTCTTTCTCAGCTGGACTACCATCCAGTCACCATACTCCTTCTTTTTTGCCTTTGCAACCAGTCAATCAGTCCATCGGTTTCGGCCACATTGTCAACTTCGTCTTCGTTCATGGCAGCCAAATCCGTGGCCTTTTTAATCGTTTCTTTGTGTTCCCGCTTTGCGCATTGTTCTTTCTTGTGTCCTGCTTTTCCGCGTGTGTAGCACACTAGTGGAAGGTTTTCGTACACCACTTGATAGACGACCCCGTCAATGCATACACAAAGGTCGAGCAGAACATGTGTACGTACTTCCACGCAGAATTGGGCGTAACGACCACGCGTGGCCGAATATGTATTCCCATCGATCTTAATCGGGTCGCCGATGCTCTTCGCAAGTTTTCAGATCCATGCTTTTCGGAAGTACTCAACCGGTAAATCTAGAATACGTACCCACGTTATCGCACTTTCTATCCGATCCTTCTCTGCTCAAAATTCTGGACACCACTTCCGGATTGATAAAAAACTACCCGCTAATTGCCACAGGCCCTTGGTAAGTATCATCTCTCGTTTTCCCGATTAAGATTCTTCATGCAGTAGCAGTTATGGCCGAGATCTACCAGTTCAAAATCGTGTTGGAGCTTCCACATGATATCCAACTTGTTTGAGGGATGGATAGTAATAAGAGTTGCCAAGAACCCCAATTATGATCGAATTTCCCATTGGTTTTTCATTCGATCTTTCATTTTCGGGAGACTCGTGAATTGTTTGAGCGGCATCTCGTCCGAAGGGGGGGTGATCATGATGAGATCGTCTTCTTCATCAGACTCGTCTTCAATCAATCTCACATGTTCATGTCTTATTTTTTATCGCGTCAACGTAAGAAGATGGCTTGCGTGAATCTTCTTGCCTGATCGGTACTGCGTAGTTTGAATTCACTGTGTCCATTAACTCGTTTTGTCCGGGACGGAGACGTTTTCGTGTGCGATTTGCTGAACGATCGATGTCCGGAGGAACGAATTCCGTTGATGGAGGCCTAGTTTCATGCGCTTTCGGCGGAGCAATCATATTCACATTACATTCCCATAACCATAGGTTATAATATTGTATAAGCTCTAAAAATCAAACTAAAGGTCAAATTTTTGGAAGTCTAAATTACTCTATTAAAAATGATGATATTTTATAAGATAGTGTTGTATATTGATTATGTTGATGGATTTGTTCTATGAAAATTACCAAAGTAAAATTCTTGATAATGTTGAGATGAGAAAAGAAAAAAAAAATAGAGAGAGGGGAGAGAGGTGGAAGTCCCGAGAGAGAGGAGAGAGAATAATTCTTTTATCATTAATTAAAATATGGTAAGTGTTAAATTAATCATTAATACTTCTTTAAATAAATTAATCATTAATAGATAGTGAGGCAAAAAGTGGGACAAATTGTGAAATAGATGATCTTCTTCCCATGAGTGATATATGAGAGGTCACGCGCATACTAATGTTGAGAAGTAGAGAATCCACAACAAAAATATCAACAATAATTAAGTAATATAGCTGTATATATAAATATAAAAAAGAAATGCAGTATTATATATTCTATACATCAGAATGTTGTACTATAATATAAATTTAGAAAAAGAAATATTAAATATTCCATAGATACACAAAGTTGTATGTACGTAGGGCAAAGTATATATTTTGGTCTTATTTCGTCTAGGTTACAATACACCGAGAAATCGATACAGTGGGGCCTGACTTAACCAAAATAATGCTATCCTATTACAGTGAATGGACTAGCTTGGTCCGGAACACCTATTACACATAGAGAAATATAAGGTTACAGGAAATAATCCCTAAATGGCCAAGTTGAGGGAACAGTCGAACGTGAGAGATTTGGTACTCTTTGATCGTTGACTTGCGGGCGTTAGACACTTGTGATATCGGACTGAACTTGGGAACTTGCCAAGCTGCCTACGTATCCCATTAAGGGAATCAAGCCGAACGTAGTTCATATGTCTCTTTTGAGCTGCTTCTATTAGGTCAACCCTTGGTTGGGCTGCCTGGTTCACTTGTTTCAGCATTGGCGTGACTTCACGGTTTCGATCATATCTCCTTGACGGATGATCGAAACCTCGATCCGCTTCTTGATTACGGACCCCGACTCATGTAGCTTTCTGGGCATGTGCATCGAATTGGCTTGGTTCGATGCGTGCGCATCGAATTCGATGCCTCCATGTCGAACCGGGTGAATTCGATGCGTTGTGCGCGACTTCACGGTTTCGATCATATCTCCCTAACGGATGGTCGAAACCTCATTCCGCTTCTTGATCCAGAACCCTGACTCACGTGGCTTTCTGGGAATGTGCATCGAATTGGCTTGGTTCGATGCGTGCGCATCGAATTCGATGCCTCAATGTCGAATCGGATGAATTCGATGCGCTGTGCGCGATTTCACGGTTTCGATCATATCTCCCTAACGGATGATCGAAACCTCATTCCGCTTCTTGATTCGGAACCCCGACTCTCGTGGCTTTCTGGGCATGTAAGGCTTCGATTTTGGGACGCATCGAATTGTCATGATTCGATGCGTCCATGTCGAACAAGGTGAATTCGAGGCATGATAGATTGCGCATCGAACCTACTTGGTTCGATGCGCGTGTCGAATCGACTTGGATTCGATGCGTCTCATCCCCGTGGGGTCCCCCCTTCTTGTGAGGAGTGAGGGGGTATATATAGGCATGATTAGAGGGGCTTAAAGGTCATTTTAGGACCGCATCGAATTGTACAAATTCGATGCGCTCAGGACACATCGAATTGTGCAAATTCGATGTGCTCTGCGCAGCTTTACTAATTTGACCATAACTTTCTCTCTGGACCTCCAAATCGCATTCCGCTTGTTGCGTTGCGACCTAGACTCATGTGGCTTTCCAATGACATATTACTCAATGTCTAATTAGCTATATAGATATAATGGTGATCCAAATACGGCTAAGGTAACTTTACCTTTAAGCCTTCTCAACATTCATTGCTCAGTTTCGTGCCATCGTGGCTTTTCTTTGACATGACACATTATACCATATCACTAGTCCCCCAGTTTGGAGTGTGATTTTGGTACATAAGCATACTTCAAACTATGATGAAGTGCTAGAGCCGTTTCGCCTCAGTTTTGGGGTGATTAATGTCATTATGCAACAGTGACCGAATAAGCCCACATCATATAATCCCCCCAGTTTGGGAGACGGTGTCGATCAGAGAGCGGGTGCCAAACTTATAAGATGTATTCTTGACTTACCGCTTTATGCTAGTTATTTTGATAATGCTGAAAATCATGCCCCTGATTGGGAGGCGGTCTGATGTGTGCGACTAATGCGCTGTGGAGATTAGCGCTCAGAGGTGTGCGCGCTAGGCCCGTAAGGCTCAGGTGCTGATTGTAATGAACAATTTCTAATTTGCTATTTTTGTGGCGCTGCGTTGCCTTTTTATTAGTCGCATAGTTGTCATTTATGACTATTTATTTGTTTGTTTGATCGAAGGCTCGTAATCGTTGCCTTTTCTTTCAATTGCTATCGTTGCTTTTTACTTTATTTTGACAACTCGAGCATTCTTCCATAATCACGGAAAGTTATTGTTGCTGTTAGGTGCTTAGGAAGTTGCGGTATCATGCGTCCTTTTAGACAGAGTCTCCGTCCCTTTTTAGTTATTGCGAATCCCATTTTTAGGTCCTGCATGACGTTAGTTTCACGCAAATAACTCGTGGTTCCGCTTTCTTTATGCATATAGGCATAATCTGATCGATTCTTTTCATTGTTCTAATGCATCTTGTCATTCTTATGACATATTCTTTTGTCGCCAATAGGACGACTCTCAATTCTATGAATATCGTGGTTTTGTTGCGCATTATGACAACGCACCTAGTTACATCTCCGCATTTGGGGATTCGGTAATAGTTAAGACTGTGAAATGATTTCACCAGTCGCTAGTCTATAAAGACCGCCAGGCATTTAACTTGTAACGAGCTTGCCATTGAGGTTCCGGCGAGAATAGCTTTGTATTCTGCCTCGTTGCTGGTTGCAATAAAGCTCGACCTTGGGTATGCTATCTAGTTGTATGATCATACGGGGTTTTTACCTCCAATTTTGATGTTATCGCTGTTTCGACAATGTTGTTGATAAAAAAGTGATAAGCATAATGAACTCTGACTTTGGAGTCCTTTGCTTCGGTGATGTGCACTGATTTTGCAGTTATGTTCGGTTTAGATTTTTACCCATAGTCGTGAGACTTTATGGAGTGCACTGCTTCCATTGAGGGCGGTGGCTTTACATCATAGGCCGAATCTGAGCTGTTATATCAATGGTAGATCGAATCTGATGAATCTCCAGATCATTCATACTGAGACTATTTGATAGTCATTTCATGTTTGAAGCGAAAACAAATCGGTAGTGTTACTTCACCATATCTAGGAATTTGATTGGTATGACCTATGGCATGCTTCGAATGGATGGAATTCGATCGTCGTTGCGCAGTCTCAACCTAATTTGATTTTGAAGGTTGTTAAAAAATTGAAATTTGGATGATCACTATTGATCGAATGTGTTCGGATTCGACCGACTGACTGACGCGTCTGCTTTTATGAACAATTTATTGTGTCTGTTTTGGCTCTGTGTCGCCCTATTGCTTTGAACATTGTTTTTCAATGGATCTTTGTTGCTTTATTCTTGCGGTTATTAGAATTGCCTTATCGAAATGCATCACTTGCTTGCCCATTTATCTCAGCGGCAATTTGTACTATTTCTATGTTACTTGCCAACTCTGTGCCACGTCATGTTGCAGAGTTTCTATGGCATCTTTTGCTAAGTTAGCTCAATATTCACATCATTGTTTTGAGGTTTTCCATCATGCAGGATTTCTTTGGGTGCACTTGCTGCTGCTTGTGGCGCTTATTTTAGCGGAATGTGTTGTTAGCACTCGCCATTTTAGGCGAGGCACAATACATTGAGAAAGATCACAATAACCGAGGAGAATTAACCCACTATTGCGAACGAATTTATGAGTTGGCTTGAAAGCGAGAGCGTCGTCTACTGAGGAAAGTCTCCGCCTCCTCCAATGCCTGCCATTTATCCTTCTTCAGAGGATGAAGATAACGCCGAAAGTTAACGACCTTGATTTTAATTTCCTACTTTTATGATCAACGCTTCTGATTCGGTTTGACGTTGCGCCACCCTTTTATTTTGAATTATTTGATTATTTGAATTCCTGCCGTATTTTTCTCGTTCAATCTTGCGATACTTTGTTGGCTTGATCAATTGCAGTTTCGTTTGCCTTTTCCTTCAAATGCTATTTTTGCAATTTACTTTATTTTGGCAACTCGTATGCAGTATTGCATCGTGGGGTATCGTGCGTGTTTCATTTATTTTTGCCGCATCAGACATTTGATATGTCAGTGCAATCAATTTCATTAGATTTTTCATAGATAGCTGTCTCTTGAGACAGGCTTTCTTATCTCGTTGCTTTGTTTTTAGGGATTTAATGGTTAGCACTTGTCATTTGAGACAGAGTGTCGATCCCGTTTCTTTCTCATCGCGGGTCTCCTTTAGATCATGGATGGTGTTATTTTTATGCAAATAATTTCGCAATGCATGGTTCTGCTTTTGCTGCATTTTTGAGACAGTGCTGCCATCGTTGCTTAACCTTGTATGATTTGCGTTTTGAGGATTATGGTCTCACTCGGGTATAGGTTTTTTTGATATTTTTGATTGGTGCTTCCTAATTGATGCATTAGCGTTGCTGGGTCGTGCGAAGGCGCGATGTTTATTTGCCCAATACAGTTTTGCAGTTATCTTTTGAATTAATCGTTGTTGTCTTTGAGAGATAGACAACTTAGATAACACATAGATTATGTTGTTAAGCACCTCGATCGAGCGAGAGATCGTCTCAATGGAGACCTTCGACTATGATGGAAATGATATATAAGTGATGGATCTAAAGAGATCTAGTGCTAAGTTTCTCAAGCTTCCTACATTGATCTTGTAGTTTACGCTTGGTAGAGATCTTTGTCTATCTGGACATTGTGTCGCATTTATTCGTGTATTTTGTTTCATTCTTGCTCAATGATTTCTAGTGTTCTGTTTACGGAACTTTGTGCTGTCACATGTTATTGCTCTTCGACGTTGACGGCTAATTCAACGAATGGATATCTGCACCTCTTAAGATGATAATCCTTTTATAGTAGTCTAAATATGCACTAATTTGGGCAGATTTTCATCGTATTAAGCTGGGTAGCTGACATGGTGCTGCTTTGGACACGTTCTCATTGTATTGTTATAATTAGATGTTTATCGTGTTGTTTTGGGTGGATTTGCATCGTATCATGCTGGATAGATGTAACTGATTTACCGCGTGAAGTCTATTGCCATATTCAGCCTTTAAGGTATATGGATATGTTGTTTGCATCATGCTTCTACTAGCGAATGTCTATCCTTAGCGATGTCTAATATGTTTCAGACCATGATGGACTGATGTCTATTTTCGATATATTCCATTTATTCATCTGACCACTTCGGGCCATTATTTCATTTTTGAAATTTTAGGTTTACGTTTATCTTGTCGGCTGATGCTTTTGGTATTGCTTTGGACAAGTTTGCTTCGTACCATTTCGGGTAGGTTTGCACCGTGCAACTTTGTGTGGACATTCTTGGTGCCAATCTGGATATGTTTGACGTACCGCATAGGATCAGATTCCAGGAAATTGTGCCAATTTCGCTCGTTCGGTGGGTGTGATCATTCGTCAGGAGTCCCCCCAGTGTTCGAGTGATTAGCAGTATTTAGGTTACATTATTTTGACGATATTAGGCCTTTTTTGTTTTGTATAGAATATTTATAACTTTTTTCGCAGTGGTTTTTGTATAAGACTGATGTTACTGTTTGATATCATAATCTTTGATTTACGTTTTACTCGCATAATGTTTCTTCCTAATGCATTCCCAAGTATGTTATCTCATTCATTTGCTTGTCATTGATATGTATTTATTTGATGTTCAATAATGGTTTTTGATGTCATGGTGCATATCTAATATTATGATTGTGCTTGCCATGAAAAATATGAGCACTTTGGGCTGTTATTATTTTCGTTAGGGCATTCATGTTTTACCTGAGAGATCGGATCATTTGGGCCTTTATCTCGCCGTTCTTGCATGCGGGGGTGGACCACTTTGGGTCTTCTTACCCCAACGTCATGTTCTTCCTTCTGGCACGCGTGGGTGGACCACTTTGGGCCTTCTTACCCCAACGTCATGTTCTTCCTTCTGACACGCGTGGGTGGACCACTTTGGGCCTTCTTACCCCAACGTCATGTTCTTCCTTCTGACACGCGTGGGTGGGCCACTTTGGGCCTTCTCACCCCAACGTCATGTTCTTCCTTCTGACACGCGTGGGTGGACCACTTTGGGCCTTCTTACCCCAACGTCATGTTCTTCCTTCTGACACGCGTGGGTGGACCACTTTGGGCCTTCTTACCCCAACGTCATGTTCTTGTGTTTGTCTTGTTGCTGAACTTTGGTTCCTCATTTGGGATTTTTAGCATCATTTCTATAAGACTCCACCTGCGTCGTTCACGTAGATAGATACATTTAATAATTTGGAAAAAGTTGGGCTCAGTTTCTTACCGAGGGGTCTACGCTTCCCAGTCTTTGCATGGGACTCAAACCTTAGCAGCTCATACAATTATTTAGCCGCCGAGTTTTTTTTTTTTTTTTTTTTTTTTTTTTTTTTTTTTTTTTTTTTTACTCCTATGCACAGTAGCGTTTAAGATGTTGCACATTCCACGAACGCTTTTGTTGAACACCCTGCATAGTCTCCAAGTAATTACATCACCGCGAACTTGCTTGTAAGATTATGGAAGGCCCCTTCCAATTCGGTTCGAGCTTCCCGATATGCTGTTTTGCCGCAATGCCTCTCAGGACCAAATCTCCTACCTCAAAATTTCAGAATTGGATTCTGTTGTCGTTACTTTTAGCCATTGCTGCTTTTAAATGCTACAGTGCGTTGGTACGCATCTTCTCTTGCTATGCCTATTATGTCCAGATCCATCTGACGTAAATGAACAGTCGATGTTCTTGTAGTTGTCCTATATGCCCATAATATTCCTTGAAGTTCCTCTGGCCAGGTTTTTCCTCTGTCTTTCATCCTCTTCTCGAGGCAATTCTTCAATGTCTTGTTGTTGGATTTCATTTGTATGTAGTATCCACGTGATGATGGCCTTGCTGGTTCCTGCTTGGTCTGATAATCAATGCAATCCGACCTTCGATACCACCTTAAGGTACGACAAATCGTGACACTATTCGGGGTGTAGTCATCTGTCCGTGTAGGATTGGAATTGAAGAATCCCTAATCATTCTCCGATAATGTTAGTTTTCTTGGTGGAATTGTGGATTTGTTTATTGCTCTTAGCACCACTCCTTGCTTGCTTGGGACCGAATTCCATATTGTCAACTTCGTAGTTGTATTCCAATCTCGATATAGCTACTTGGACTCTTCACGGTTCTTTTCCCATTGGTCCATTCCCTTTCTTGCCATTTTACCTAAACAGACTCTTGAGCGTAAGCGAAATGGTGTTCCCACAGACGGCGCCAATATTTTGGTCTTATTTCGTCTAGGTTACAATACACCGAGAAATCGATACAGTGGGGCCTGACTTAACCAAAATAATGCTATCCTATTACAGTGAATGGACTAGCTTGGTCCGGAACACCTATTACACATAGAGAAATATAAGGTTACAGGAAATAATCCCTAAATGGCCAAGTTGAGGGAACAGTCGAACGTGAGAGATTTGGTACTCTTTGATCGTTGACTTGCGGGCGTTAGACACTTGTGATATCGGACTGAACTTGGGAACTTGCCAAGCTGCCTACGTATCCCATTAAGGGAATCAAGCCGAACGTAGTTCATATGTCTCTTTTGAGCTGCTTCTATTAGGTCAACCCTTGGTTGGGCTGCCTGGTTCACTTGTTTCAGCATTGGCGTGACTTCACGGTTTCGATCATATCTCCTTGACGGATGATCGAAACCTCGATCCGCTTCTTGATTACGGACCCCGACTCATGTAGCTTTCTGGGCATGTGCATCGAATTGGCTTGGTTCGATGCGTGCGCATCGAATTCGATGCCTCCATGTCGAACCGGGTGAATTCGATGCGTTGTGCGCGACTTCACGGTTTCGATCATATCTCCCTAACGGATGGTCGAAACCTCATTCCGCTTCTTGATCCAGAACCCTGACTCACGCGGCTTTCTGGGAATGTGCATCGAATTGGCTTGGTTCGATGCGTGCGCATCGAATTCGATGCCTCAATGTCGAATCGGATGAATTCGATGCGCTGTGCGCGATTTCACGGTTTCGATCATATCTCCCTAACGGATGATCGAAACCTCATTCCGCTTCTTGATTCGGAACCCCGACTCTCGTGGCTTTCTGGGCATGTAAGGCTTCGATTTTGGGACGCATCGAATTGTCATGATTCGATGCGTCCATGTCGAACAAGGTGAATTCGAGGCATGATAGATTGCGCATCGAACCTACTTGGTTCGATGCGCGTGTCGAATCGACTTGGATTCGATGCGTCTCATCCCCGTGGGGTCCCCCCTTCTTGTGAGGAGTGAGGGGGTATATATAGGCATGATTAGAGGGGCTTAAAGGTCATTTTAGGACCGCATCGAATTGTACAAATTCGATGCGCTCAGGACACATCGAATTGTGCAAATTCGATGTGCTCTGCGCAGCTTTACTAATTTGACCATAACTTTCTCTCTGGACCTCCAAATCGCATTCCGCTTGTTGCGTTGCGACCTAGACTCATGTGGCTTTCCAATGACATATTACTCAATGTCTAATTAGCTATATAGATATAATGGTGATCCAAATACGGCTAAGGTAACTTTACCTTTAAGCCTTCTCAACATTCATTGCTCAGTTTCGTGCCATCGTGGCTTTTCTTTGACATGACACATTATACCATATCACTAGTCCCCCAGTTTGGAGTGTGATTTTGGTACATAAGCATACTTCAAACTATGATGAAGTGCTAGAGCCGTTTCGCCTCAGTTTTGGGGTGATTAATGTCATTATGCAACAGTGACCGAATAAGCCCACATCAGTATAAATAATATTCGTAGAATACGCGAGAGGTGTACTGTAATGTAATGATTACATGTGATCTCATGATGACAGCAAAAGTAGAAGAAAGGGGCGGCCTACGCGATTGGTTTGGTGGGTCCAGCCTGTAGCTAGGGGAGAATAGCGTGTTGTGGGGAAGGGGTCGGTGGTGGTGGCCCACGCAGCCTTTTGTGGGTACCACCTATTTTTGTTAGTTTCTGAGCAGACAAAAGCACTGAAGCTTCTCCTTCTCTTCTAATCCCACCACTGGTTTCAGTTTCACACAAAAATCATACAATAAGAATCTCTTAAAGTAAACCCTACCCTCTACTACTAGTACCACCTTACACATCATCACCATAAATCACTTTAACCTAATCTCATTTTGGATTATTAGTACTATAATTAAGCTCTTGATTGATATGTAATTGTCTGGGTGTTGGCCTACTCCCTATTTTGAGTTTGTGAAACACAATATAATTAAGGGTATTTGATGGGACAAAAGCAACATTCTTTTTTAAAAGATTGCTGATTTATATTTATATTACGGTAATTAGCAATGTTACTCCCTCTTATGTCATATGAAGCAAGGACATTATTCCGAGCAAAAGCTAAATTAGGCAAATTATTCATCAATATGATGTGAAATATGACACGCATTACCTTTATGTGAAATTAAATTTACAGAACCGTTTCATATGTTAAATGGACACATCCCCATGTGTGTTTTATACGTTGCAAAATACGTCAACCCCGAAGTAGGTCTAGCTTTCTTTTTAATCACTATTGATAATAATTTAACATAACACAAGGAGCTTGTTCGCCTATTTTTATTAACAGGAGGCAATACATACCTCTGCCTTATTTTAACATATATAACACAATAAGATTATTTACCTATATATATATATATTTCACATGGCTAATGTGCTTAATTATTTCACGTAACACATTAGGAAAAATGCCATTAGCTCTTTTTTTTTTCTTTTCTTTACAGAAACCAACTACATCTTCTTAATCTGACCGAAACGTCAGTTTCAAAGTTAAAGTAGAGGGTCGATGATATAACTGTCACTGTTTGTTGTTTCTTATCAGCCTGAAAAGAAAAGCGACTCGATTCATTCTGGTAAAATGTGTAACTGATTTAAGTATAATAACATACGTCAGATTAGCTTTATTTTTGTGAGAGTGAACTGTGAACATTGAGTGTGAATCCTCTAATTAACAAATAAAAAGATACATATAAAGAAAAACATCAATGCAAAAAGACGTAGTAGCATGATAAGGGGCCACTTTATTTGGCTTTGATCCCGAACAGTGTGGCTATATATAACATAACTTCCAAATCCATCACATTCCCCTTTACTAGTTACTACCATCATTTTCTTAATCCACTCCTCCTCTAAAAAACACACACACAACAAACTCTAAAAGAATTCAGGGTTTGAAGCATTTGGCACTGTTTAATCATTATGGCACCAATGATTCTTCCTCCTGGATTTAGGTTCCATCCAACGGACGAGGAACTTGTCGCCTACTATCTTGATCGGAAAATCAACGGTGGATACATCGAACTCGAAGTCATCCCTGAAGTTGATCTATACAAATGTGAACCTTGGGATTTACCAGGTATATAAATTACATTTAATAATAATTTGATTAATTGCTAACTAGCCCTTTGTTAACATATATACTTATGTATTCATATTAATAATTGATCTATTGATGCAGATAAATCTTTTTTGCCTGGAAAAGACATGGAATGGTACTTCTACAGTCCACGGGACAGGAAATACCCAAACGGTTCGAGGACTAACCGAGCCACACGTTCGGGCTACTGGAAGGCCACGGGGAAAGATCGGGCCGTTCATTCACAGAAGAAGCCAGTTGGAATGAAGAAAACATTGGTTTATTATAGAGGGAGAGCCCCTCATGGCATTAGAACTGGTTGGGTTATGCACGAGTATCGCCTCGTTGAATCGGCATCCGGAAGTACCGGATCAACTCTAAAGGTACATACACATATTATATATAGATAAACATACATATCTATAGCTTTTTATGAACCTGAAGCTATTATGAAATTTATAATTGTCAGAATATATAGACATTTAGGTAAATATACTTCTTTTTTTGATGAAGAAGATAGATGTAGTTGGAAAGAGGGTTCCTTTGGCTTTTTACTTTTTTTTTTGAAATTTGATGATTAGAGGGTACGGTTTCATATGTTAAAGATGGCAAAAGGGTTTCAAAAATAATTACCATGATCATTTCTTTTAGAAATATTGCTTTAAAAAAAATGTTGTATTGAATTTGTTAAATTTGGTTACAAGCTAGTCTATACCCTTTTGTTGTAGAGAATTCATCGATTCACAAAGTATTAAAACTCAATTTAATTTGTATTTCAGGATTCTTATGCACTATGTCGGGTTTTCAAGAAAAACATAGCCACTATACCTAAATCCAAAGAATCATCAGTTGGTGCACCAGTTGATCCGTGGGATGACAACGGATCCACACCCGAAACATCCCGTGATCAGCGAGATGACATCGACGATGAAAACATTCTTAAAAACCATGAATTTAGTCCGAAAATACGATCGACTGCCTCTTCTTCAGATCTAACACAAGGGACGACGACGCCAATGGCAACGGGTTCCAAAGATTATTATTATTCGCCAGCTCAGATCGCATCAGATGAAGTCAATAGTTCATTTGATCAATTCTATTGTTACGGCACGGAAAACATATCAGATTTCATTAATCAGGCATGACTATCACCTTCTTTAAATACTAGTATAAAGTCTATGATTTATTGGTGGTGTTGAAAAAAATAAATTGTGTTCACACTAAAATACATTTCGAGTTTTTCTTTTTAACTATAGATAGATAGTTATTCAGGCTAAAAACATGGTCCCGGGAATTTATCCCTTTGGGATTTGTCTTTTTTGATTTAAAGTCATAAAAGTTGGGAGCAATTGAACTCAAACATCTTTTCCTAAAGCACCCCTCGAAAAAATCTCCAAGGGCTTTCTCACCATTTCCAATAAATTCTTTTGACTGGATTAAAACGTCTTTCCGCCATGGTTTTCTCCTCATATGTAATTTACACGTATGAATGATGTATATGTGTTTTTTTCTTTTTTCTTTTTACAGAATAAAAGCAATGTTACTGATAAATGTGTATTGATTGATGCAGGATTCAAGAATTCCAAGTTATACGTCTGGTATATTTTACGAAAGTTCGTCCTACACGCCCTTGGCCATGGAGGATTTTCCGCAAGTAGAGCTAATGGAGGCGAATTCGATTAATGAATATATGAATTGTGACAGATTTAGAGATGGCTCAAATGGGATTACAGCGTTAGAGGAGATTTATTCCTTGTGTTCTTTACAGGAGAATTTGAGCTACCAAAATTATGCAGGATCAAATTGACTAGCGAGACTCTTGAGATTATTTAATATATATACTACAACTTATATATATACAAGCATACATAAGTTATATCTTCAGATATATGCTCTCTTAGCTTTTTTTCCTTCATATATTTTCAATTTTTTTTTGCTTAACAGGGTACTTAAAAGTTGATGTCTTTATGTGTAATTCAGTAATTATGCTGGAAATTGAGGTGGTTCATTTGGGGTGTAGTTTTTGTATCTGATGAGGCCTGGATTTTTTCACTAATGGCTTCTAGAGTTTATTGTTCCAAATTAAAGAATGATCCAATTGTAATTTGATGCTACTAGAATGTATTCTTTATTTGTGTGGGTTTTTGTTTAAAATTGTGTTCAAGAATAGTATTTATTTTCTCTCCGTTAAGAGTTAAAGAAAAAACAAAAAACTAATGTGAAGTTATAATGTGAAGTTGTACCAATTTAATGCAATGTTGAACGGAGATATTGATCATAAAACTGCAAGACGCATGCACAAGTACAACCTTAAAAATTTCGTCACTCTTTTAGTTTTTTTTTTTAAACATATTAACCTATGAAGTTGACCAACACGAGGGTTTCTGGCCCAACAGTCTGTTAATAATGTTGTACTAAGTAGAAATATTATATCATCTGTTAAAACAACAACAGTGGCCAAGCTACCTCATGCAATATGCTAAAATTGTTACATAATGCACGTGACAAATAAATAGGTAATTAACTTTATTATTTTTAGACAAAATTATTGAAAATATTATGTAACTCTTTTCTTTATGACTTTTTGCCTTTAATTTTTTATGGTGATGAAAATGCCAATAACTCTCACTTTTTTTCTAAATCTGCCCTATCCAAGTTCGGTCTAGCTTTTTGCATCCGTGGCATCTACATCACATAAACGCTGCCACGTGAGATGTTAAAAATGCTTTGTAATATGTTCCAGGACATTTTAATAATTTGATAATTTTATTTATAGTTTTTATATTAAATCCTTAACAACTTAAAAATCACATCTAAAAATGTTTAATAAACTTAAACTTAAGAATACTATTACTTTAAACAACAAAAGTACTAAAACTAGAAGTATTTTAATCAACAAAAATACTAAAGAATTTGTATATTTATCTTAATTTAAAAATATATTCAAAATTACTATTATAAAGGGTTTTTAGGCTTTGTAACATAATATATATACACATATATTTAAGAAAGATTTAGTTTTTTAACTAAAAGATTTAATTTTTATTTTCTTTATTAAAAAAACCTAAAAGACAATGAATTGAATAAATTTAAACTAAAAGGACTTCTTTGCAAATATCCTTAACCCCTTTCACCCTCAAAAATCTTTCTCCGACAAACGGTCGCCGTGCTCCGCCGCACCTCCGACGAGTCCACCACCATAAAGCCATCGAAAAGAGAAACGCCCCGCCTCTGTTTCCATCGATGCCTCGAAACGACACCGTACGCGACGACCTCTCTTAATAAATTCCTTTCGCCGCCGACCTCCGCTGCCAAAGCTTCTCAGACGGACTCGTGGTGACCTGAATCTATCCTCAAAAGTAGTTAATAATAAAATTTTGGGCTTACATGTGTTGTTGGTGATACTACAAATTAGGGCTTACAAGTGCTTTAGGCCTCCCTGGTGGACCATTTTATCAAGTTCGTAGCAATTTTTTGTATCATTTACTATAAGACCATGTAATGATTTAAACAAATAATTTTGCTCTAAAGCCCAATTAATTAAAAGCAGGCTTGAAATTTATCTTTTTCTTTTAGGAACAAACTAGCAAATGGAGCACGCGGTTCCCGCGAGCATAATTCTTTTTTCAATGTCATTCTATGTGGGTTAAAGTAAAAAAATTATCTAGATAACATGTGCCATAAATTTAGAGTATAACAATGGAAGAAAAATATATTATAGGAAAAGTAAATCATTAATTACAATGAATAGTGTAATTAATTAGTCTAACTTAATTTGTAAGGTTATTTTGGGGATTTAATAGTATACTTTTACAATATAGCTAAAACTCAAAGGTTAAAGTTGGAAATCAAAAGATTGGTGTCACAATGGGTTTCTTTATATAATAGTATATAGATAAGAACTTTCATTATAAAGCAGCCGAAAAATGGCAGATAAAATCTCATTACAAAAGCAAACTAAAACATAAGTAACAGGAAAGAAAAATAGCTACCCAAAAAATAAACTAATCATTAGGAATCCGAATTGTCGTCCTCGCCAGATTGTGAGCAACATTATTTCATCCCATGTAATCCATATGAACAACCAGTTATTCCTTTTCTCGCACATGATTCAAATATCCGTGATGAGATTCCCACGATCACCATTCGTGTTTGTTGGGAACGAGATATCATGAATAACATTCAAGCAATTCCCTTCGAAAACCGCATATTGAACAACTATTAACGCAACAAACGTTTCTGCATTTCGAGCTCCAAAGTTTCCAACAATACGTCTCTGAATACTAATCACATCACTTCCCTTCCCTTCGAATCACACACATACACCCCAACTCCGGTTTCCTCATCGTCCTCAAAGATTGACCCGTCAAAACGGAATCTATACCACGGATCTAGGAGGAATATATTCCCTTGCTTAGCCATTTCATAAATATCCAAATCTGCCGCCCTTCGACCCATTGTCCAGAACTCAAACTGACCCTTTATAAACTCAGCAATCTTTGCCGGTTCAGAGGCCTTTTTGCCCGCCACTATTCTGTTTCGATTCGACCATAAGGCTCAACATGTTGTCACCACAAAACCGAACCCAGCTACTCATTAGCCTTTATATGTACGTCGTAGCCACGCCTCCACATCTTCATTATTTCTCACCAATGTCGAAATCAGAATGAAGAGTAATGCCCACCCATAACTGCCTTGCGACATGGCATGACATGATATCGTAACGATGGTCTTCATCCCTTCCCGCACATACTAGACAAACCGTATCGCACTTGATGTGTCTGCGCGTCAACGACATTTGAATTGGCATGATATTATGACTAAGTCTCCAACTAAATAAATTTATGTTAGTTGGTAACTTCGGCTTCCATATGAAATTCCAGTCCCACGCGTACTTGAACTCGCCCCATTTGCTGCTCATTTGTGACACAAACCCAATGTGAAAATTAGACAATATGCACTTTTAACCGTGAAAAGCCCAGAGTTGGTGTAATGCCAAATTAATTTATCCTCGTGTACTCTGCTCCCCAATGGAATCGAAAGGATGGCATCAACGTCTTCCTTCTAAAATATATGACGAATTAAACCAACGTTCCAACCTCCCGACTCCTCATCTATAAGTGCAGCACTTTAATGTCACTAATCGCATCCATCCTTGGTGTAATAGTACAAAAAAGCGACGGTCTTGGGATCTACGCATCACCCCAAACTCATAATTTCTCCCCATGGCCCACACGACATCTCACTCCTATCTTGACCACCTCCAACGCCTCAAACATAAAATGCCATGAAAAGGATCGAGCTGCTCCAATTTTTGCATCAAGAACCGACATTTTTGGGAAATATTTTGCTCAAACAATATGTGCTAATAAGCTATTTGGATACTCAAGAATTCTTCAAATTTGCTAATAACGCAAGATTAAAACTCCGACGATCTCTAAACCAATTCCTCCATCCCGTTTTCTCATACTCAGCTTATGCCACGCAAACCAATGAATCTTATTTTGATATTTGTTTCCCCACCAGAAGTTGCCAATCATTGATTCAATCTCCGTGATCAGAGAGTCAGGGAGTCGAAAGCAACTCATAGCGAACATCGAAATGGCTTGTACCGCCTTTATCAGTACCTCCTCCCCCAATCATCAAAATTTTCTCCTTAAAGCCTTTCACTTTATCCCATATACAATCTCGAATATAATTGAAAACCTCATTCTTTGATCGTCCCGTAACCGAGGGAAGACCAAGATATTTTTCATGTTTATCCGCCATCCTTACTCCCAATGAATCCGCGACCTCTTTAGCCAAACCATCACTTGTATTTTTGATAAACACCACGAAGGATTTCTCCATATTGACCATCTACCCGATGCCAGTGCATATTTCCTTAGGATATTCAAAGTTTCCTCCATCGCTATTTATTTGCCTCGCAATAAACAATAGTATCGTCTGCAAAAAGAAGGTGAGGGACCATTGGTGCCTGTCTAGCAAATTTTACACCGCGAATCCTCCCCTTTGCCTTAACGTCACTAAGAAGTGCAGAGAAAGCTTCTGAAACCATAACGGGTCGCCTTGACGAATTCCTCGCTCTGGCAACAAAAATCAAAATTCACGTCCATTAAACAAAAAGGAATAAGAAACAGATCTAATGCACTTCATGACCAAAAAAACAAAATTCTCGTCAAAACCTAACCTGGGTAAGACCTGCTCTAAAAAGGACCACATCGACCCAGTCGTAAGATTTACTCATGTTCAACTTGAGAGTCATCAATCCTTTCTCTCTTGTCCTTTTGGTTTCCAAAAAATGATTAATTTCAAAAGCTACTAAGATATTATCAATGATTAATTTTCCTAGGACAAAAGCAAACTCCGATGTCGAAATAATATCAAGAAGAAATATGTTGAGCGTATTAGCTATAGCCTTCGATGCAATTTTGAAAGCAACGTCGCTTAAGCTAACATGCCTAAAGTTCTGCATAAATTCAAGGTTAGAGAAT
The DNA here is from genome assembly GCA_948329865.1 of Linaria vulgaris. Lineage (NCBI taxonomy): Eukaryota > Viridiplantae > Streptophyta > Magnoliopsida > Lamiales > Plantaginaceae > Linaria > Linaria vulgaris. Next base: position 82,125,625 of record OX415252.1, read on the forward strand.
TTAGGAATCACAATGAATGGGTGAAATTAATGTTAGAAAGAAGCCTTTTATCATTTAGAATTTCAAGACAAAAACTACTAACTTGGGGACCCACAATATGCTAGTATTGTTGATAAAATACTGCCGAGAAACCATTAGGACTAGGGGACTTATATGGAAACATTTGGAAGAGAGAACGCTTTACCTCGTCAATCGTATAAGGTTGAAGAAAGAATTGGTTCATTCCATCTGTCACTGGTGCATGCATTATTCCGACCACTTCCTGAATATTTCAAGACCAGACCTAGTTGACTGAAACATATCAGAGAAATAATCTTCAATAACTTTCTCCACTTCTATCGGTTTCTCTCACCATACCCCTTCATTGTCTCGGATTCCCTTGATCTTATTAATTTTCCTCCTTTCATTTGCTCGATTGTGAAAAAAGGTCGTATTTCTATGGACTTCTTTGAGCTAAGGAGATCTAATCTCTCAATTTCTTTTAGTCCTCTACTTTGAGATTTTCTCCGGGTTATTCGCTCGAGAGGAGCAAGAAGGCAATATAAAGGGTATTAAAAATTCCAGAGAAGCCCTTACGATCAATCACTTGATTTTTGCCGATGATTTGATCATGTTTTACAAAGTGGATTACCAAAAAGCTCACTTAGGTGCAGAGGTGCCTGTATACCCTCCAATGTTGGTCAAGTACCTTAAAAGCTAATTTTGACAAGGCCGACATTCATTTCAGCCGTAATACAAGCATTGAGTTGAAACGAAGTATTTTGGATATGCTTAATATCAAAGAGTGCAATCACAAGAGAAACCACCTCGATATTCCACTGTGCAAGCTGAAAAAAGTCAAAAGAGACTTGTCTACCTCTTCTCTCTAAATTCTCAATGATGTTTACTAGTTGGAAAGCCATGAATTTATCTCGGGCTGGTAAATTAATCTTGTTGAAATCCGTTGCCCAGAGTACTCCAAACTATTTAATGTTGACAGGGATTCTTCTTGTTGGAGTTTGTGAGGCACTTGATGCCCATATGAGTAGGTTTTGGTGGTCAAACAACGGTAACAAGATAATTTTTTGCCTTGTTTCCTGGGATTGGATTTATCAACCTAAATCTCGTTCTAAGTCTCGTGGGGGGCATTAGACTGCGACGTTTGCTCAATATGAATTGATCATTGATGGCTAAATCTACATTGCAAATGGCAGCAAATCCTTCTAGATCTCTTTGGTCTTGACTTCTCCATGCTAAATACCTTCGATACAAGACCTTTATGGAGACACAAAGTAAATTTTATGGCTATTCTCCCTTGTGGTGCAACATTACTAAAACATGGGATGTTATTGCTAAAGGTGCATGCTTTCAAGTTTTGGTTCATTCGACTATCCGTACTTGGCAAGACCCTTGTGTCTCGTCTATCCCTACTTTTATTCCCCCATACGAGAATATTCCTCAAAATTCGATTTTTCAGTTTGCTCTTGTGGGTTTTCTTATCAATTATGATCCAACTTCTTAGGATGTGGAAAGCTTGCTCAAGATCTTTGATGCTCGAATAATTATTGAAATCTGTAAAATCCGTATTATTCCCTCCGTGGAACCCTTGCACTTGGTGTGAACTCACTCTAGGAAATGAGTTTTCTCTACCAAGAGCGCTTATCTCTTGAATCAGCACCATAGATTTCAAGAAGAAGCACATCCATTAGCTATGATCACCAAAAAATGATGGAATTCGCCAATTCACAACCATAGTCGAATGTTTTTTTGGCATCTTCCTTTCCGTGACAAGCTCAAATTCAGTTTTCCAGTTGATAATCAATCATGTCCGAATTGCGATTATTCTTCGAAATCTCTTAAGAACCTTTTTATGGAATGCTACATTGCCCATCAAGTGTGGTTCCATTCTAAACGGAATATTAGAAAATCAGCTTTCCACTCTTTTGAGTTATTGATTGGATAAAAATCTTTACCACCAACAATGAATCAATTATTCATAAGGAAGAATTTATTGAGTTTATAAATTTTGCTGTAATCGCTATGCAATCTCTTTGGGAGAGATGGAATTTAATTTTACATTAGAAAGTTGTTTCTGAATTTTTCTCTTTTTTCCAATCTATCTCTAGGCGTGTAAAATAACATTCTTGCTCTCAACTCCCCCTCTCCCCCAACACCCATTGAGCAAGATCAGATTAAATGGCGTAATCCGTTGCCCGGATGGGTCAATATCAAAGTGGATGCAACATCTGATTCTAGTCGAGGCAAAAGGCTAGAGCTATTTTAATTTTAAATGCAAATGGTGTTGTTACGTATGAAGAATCAATAACAGGATGGGCTCTTGACCCTTCGGCTGCAAAAGCTACTGCTCTTTTGCTTGCTTTGAAAAAATCTTATGATATTAAAATGTCTTTGGCTACATTTGCTAGTGATGCAGAGGAGATGGTTACCCAAGTAAATATCCATAATGAAGCATTGAACTGAGAAGCCGTGTAGATATCATGGAAGCACGAGCTCTCTGTCTCAAGGTGCCTTGTTTAGAAATCTTGAAAAATTCTCGCTAGCTGAACATTGAGGTGCACAACACAACGAAATGCATGCTGACAAACAATTGGACGGAACAAACTTCCTTAGATATTATTTATGGGGAAATCCTCTAAGTTGTTTGTTTCTTTTTTTGTATCGTCATTTTTAAGGCGCTCTCTTGTGTTTTGCTAACTTTGCGGATGTTCCGTTGGTTGTTTTAATATATTGGCCATTCTCATAAATAAAAAAAAGTTTTCCTTTTAACCTTTTGCATACACCTCGTCGTATAGCAATTTAATCAAACCATGGATAACAATAGTCACTAGAATTCAGGGGCGGGCCCAAGCCCAAGGCTAACCTGGGCTTGAGCCCGGGGTCAGCTTGGGCTAACAACCTCTAATATATACATATTTCTATAGTTATTTAAAAAATATATATAAGCCCAATTAAATTTTAAAAAAAAATAGTTGTCATTTGTGTTTGGGCCAACTATAAGTTTGGCCCAATTCCTACCATTTCTTTCAAACTTTCAGCTCACTAACGTTAATAACAATTAAAATATATAAAAAAAATAAAAAGAAAACATCTCCTTCTCTTTCTAAACCTACTGGACGGGCGGCCATAGTTCAGATTTCAGAAAACAACAAACCCTCTCAAGAAAAAAAAAACAAAAATTGGTTTATCAGGTGAAAATAGCGTTACATTAATTGTTAATTTGTTACATTAACTTTCGTTTTTCGTCATTGTTGCTTTCTTTATTTATTAATTTATAATTTTCTGATTAATGTTTTCCATATCTTTCTTATCTCTAGCAGGTGGATATTGGAGGAGGAGGACATAAAGATTTCTCCAACACCCAAGTGGCACAGGTATATGCAATTGCAAATTTTCTTCTACAAGTAAATTTTGCTTTTAAATATTTTCTTCATTTTTTATCAAGGAAACTAATGTGTAAAACTACTGCAGTTTCAGTTTCTAAAGACATTTATGATTTTTGGAACTAATGCGTTGTCTGATTATGTTTTTTCTTCAAATCTAATAAGTAATAACTATTATTTCATACTTATTTGGAAATTATAAATATCTTAAATAATTTCTTCATTGTGATGTGTCATATTATACATTCATACTCCCCTCTTGATAGAAATAAGATGGTTGCTTTAGCTTATTTGTTATAGGGAGTTAGGGACCATGAATACTTTTGCTTGTTATTTGTTAAGGTGCTTTCTTTTGTTATTTTGAATTATATGTCGCATTTATGTATAACGTCACACTTTTAATTGTAGTTTGAACAAAAACTTATACTATAATGGAACCCAAGGAAGTCAAGAAAGGAAAAACTATATTTTCCTTCTATAAGCGAAAAGAACCGGAGGCAACAACTTCACATCATTCTCCATTCAATATCGACCAAGGTTCTTCTAAACTTCCAAGGGTGGAAATAGAAGTTCCTAGGGTGGAAGTTGAAGTTCCAAGGGTGGAAATTGAAGTTCCAAGGGTGGAAGTTGAATCCGACGTTGATGATATTTCTCTTCCAAGAGACCCGGCTGAGCGTTTTTCCTATATCACAATATCCCATTAACCAACGAGATGAAATTAGACGCTCTTACATTAAATTGGGGCCTTTTCAACCACGTTTGTCAGCGTATAAAGCAACATGGGACGGAACACAGAATCGCTCTTTTCAAAGTCGTTGGTTTGATCAATTTTCTTGGATAGAGTACTCACAGATAAAAGATGCAGTGTTTTGCTTTCCATGTTTTCTTTTTGAAAACAAGAATGCTCGTTTTGCGGCATTTACCATCGATGGATTTAGAAGCTGGAAGCGAGTTTGTGACGGAAGTAGAGGAGCATTTTTGCAGCATGCAGGGGGGACTAATTCACCACATAATAATTCTGTGAAGTCCATGGGTGATTTAATGAATGTAACTCGCCACATTGATAAGGTTATTGATGTACACAGTTCAGAAAAAATTGAGAAGAACAAGTTGCGGCTAAAGGTAACAATTGAATTCGTACGTTGGCTTACTTTCCAAGGATGTGCATTTCGAGGTCATGATGAATCAACCTCTTCGATTAATCAAGGTAATTTTATGGAGATGGTTGATTTATTGGGAAGAATGAATTTTGACATGGGTTTGGTGATAGAGAAGGCACCTAAAAATGCAAAGTATACTTCACCCAAGATTCAAAAAGAAGTTTTGCATATTCTTGCTGAGAAAGTAAGAAGAAAAATCCGCGAGGAAGTTGGGAATACTAAATATTGTATTTTAGTTGATGAGGCTAAGGAACTATCAAGTAAAGAGCAAATGGCTATTGTGTTAAGATTTGTTGATGCTAAAGGCGTCATACGAGAGCGATTTTTTGATATTGTGCACGTCACTGACACCACTGCTGCAACGCTTAAGAAAGAGATTACTCAAGTCCTTGATAAATATGATCTACCTATCTGCAACATGCGTGGTCAAGGCTATGATGGCGCAAGTAATATGCGCGGTGCTTGGAATGGGTTACAAGCTCTTTTCCTAAGAGATTGTCCATATGCGTATTACGTGCATTGCTTTGCTCATCGATTACAATTGGCATTGGTAGGGGCTGCTGAGAAGAGGTATATGTTTGCTTATTTTTTTTCTAGATTGAACTCCATTGTTAATTTGTTTAGTCCATCAAGATGAATTGCATTCTGCTCAAGTTGCTGAGATTAAGGATATGCTAGCTAGTGGAAAACGTGAAAGTGTTAGAGGTGCAAATCAAATTGGTACATTACAAAGGGCTGGAAAGACTCGTTGGAGTGCCCATTTTAACTCAATTTGTAGTGTAGTAGAGATGTATGGTCCTGTAATGACGGTTCTTGAGAACATAGTGTATGGAGAGTCTTCTTTAGTAAAGGGTGACGTAAAGGTGGACGCCGCCAACATTTTGATAGCAATGAGAACCTTTGATTTTATATTCATCTTGCGCTTAATGCAGAAAATCATGGCGATTACTAATTTGCTTTGTGAGGCCTTACAGAAAAAGTCTCTAGATATTTTAAATGCGATGGATTCAGTGTCGTCGACTAAGGCATTACTTCAAATGTTGCGAGAAGATGGTTTTGATTGTCTTTATGATGAAGTTGTGTTAGTTTGTTCTGAGTATGAGATTGAGGTACCTAATAAGGATTCTTGTTATAAGTCTCCCATAGGACGTTCCCGTCGGCAAAAGGATTCTGTTACAGTTGACCACCACTATCGTTTTGATATATTTAATGCTATTATAGATATTCAAGTGGAGGAGATAAATAACAGATTTAAAGATGAGAATGTGGAACTTCTGAAACTAAGTACTGCTTTGGATCCTCGATATGATTTCAAATTGTTCAATATTGATCAGATTTTTGCTCTTGCTGAGAAATTCTATCCTGATGATTTTGTTGATCTCGAAAAGCATTCGTTGAGAAGTCAATTGTTGCATTACAGTGTTGATGTTATTCCTCACCAGGACTTTCAGAATATCGCAACAATCTCTGAGTTATGTCAAAGATTGGTTGACACAAATAAGTCACAACTTTATTATTTAGTTGATAGGTTGATTCGGCTTATTTTGACTCTTCCGGTTTCTACAGCAACAACCGAACGAGCATTTTCAGCGATGAAGATTGTGAAAACAGTGTTGCGCAACAAAATGGATGAAGAGTTTCTGGCAGATAGTATGGTTGTGTACATTGAAAGGGAGTTAGCAGAATGTATTGATGTCGATTCAATAATTGATGAATTTAATGTACGGAAGTAGGGGTGGGAGGGCCGGGTCGGTTTCCCGCGACCCGACCCGACCAAATTTTCCCCGAATCGGGGAAAATCCGATTGGAGATCCGACCCGCTGCTGCGGGAATTTTCTCCTGCAGCAACTCCCGCGGATCGGATCGGGAGGCATGGCCAGAATCCGATCCGATCCGCGGGTCCCGATTTTTCTGATCCTCCCTACAAATAGAGCACAACGGAACAGGTGAAGAAGGCAGATTGGGGGGGGGGGGGGGAGGTTTTGATCGGTGGCGAATCGACAAAGGATTGGAGAGCTATTGGAATCGTCTTCTTCGTACTCGTAATCGGAGTCTTCGTCGTCGTCGTCGTCGAAGTCGTCGGAGGTGTAGTGGGTGAAGAGTTCGGCGGCGTTTGAGGTACTTGGCGGCGGAGGTGGTGGTTGAGAGACGGTGTGGGGAGGGATGAGGTGGAGGTGGTGACATTGAGGGCAGCGGAAAGAAGAAGGGGAAGGGGTGGCGGTGGCGGTGACTGTTCACCGGTCCTCTTCCTCCGCGAGCAGCTCCGCCTCTTCCTCCTCTCTGCGACGACATGGTTATGGTAAATAGCAAGGGTTTGTTTTTCTCTCAACTGTGTGTGTTTGTGTGTGTGTGTTGCAGTGTGTGTTTTGCAGTGATGCGGGATCCCTAGAACCGCGGGACTCCCGCAAACGCGGGAGCTCCGCCATCCGCGGGTCGGGTCGGGAGCTTCGGTTAGCTCCCGATCCCGATAAATCCCGTGGGCCGGATTCCCGATCCCCGCGGGAATCCGGCCCAACTCACCCCTATACGGAAGAACCGAAAGGTCCCACTCCAATAAATTGTTGCTCGCTTTTATTAACGATATGTAGCTTTTTTATCATTCAGTATCGAATAATGGATATTTTCTCATTCTACGGCATATATTTGCATTTAAATTTTCACATATGTTTTTTTTTTTTTACGCTTACTTCAACTTTTAGCAGCCCGGGGTAACAAAAAATCCTGGGTCCGCCCGTGCTAGAATTATTCTGCAAATTTGCCAAACATTAAGGGAAACATCAATTAAATCTACATAGTAATAAAACTAATCAGACCTCACTTCACTCTAACTAATCAGACACATTACACTCCATTTTCAGGTACATCAACCCCATTCCTCTCTTCCTCCTCCAACGTATCACACAAAATCCTCCCCCTAGTCTCCGGCAACCACGCTACGAACAACCCGCAAACCGAAATCGTGACACCAAAGACCCCGTAAGAGAACCACAAACTGTTCTTCCTCCCCACCGCCAGCAGCACGGGACTCAAAACACCCCCAAGCACCAATGCCTGGCGCACCATCGACACTGCGGAGTTCCTCACGCATGTGGGGAAAAGCTCCAACGTGAAAATCAACACCACGTTGAACGCGGTACACGCGCAGAAAAACGACAAAAGCTCCAGCCCAATCTGCACCGCTTTATTATTCCAGCTCACCAGCACGCACGCCACACTGCAGATCCCACTGAATAAAGTTAACCCCAACACCGAGATCTTTCTGTCCAGTTTCCCAATCAGACAAAACGTGATCACAGAAGCGGGAATCTCGGACAACGCGTTTAACGTGACACTTAAATAAAGATCGAACGACAAGTTCCCCAATCCCAACGGCATCCCGTAATAAATGATTCCAATCCCGAATCCAACCACCATAACGGCAAACAACCGCTTACACGCCCATTTCTTCTTCAACAGAATCCTCATAGCGGCGTAAATATCCATTACCTCCTCCAACGATGACGACGTATCGTCCCATTCCGCACACCTTCCGAAAAAGCTCTCCGTTAAGTTGCTTCTGTTCGCTGGTGACGCTATGCTTCTCAGAGTCTCCGCAAATTCCTCCTTTCTCCCTTTCAAGAATAGCCACCGAGGCGACTCGCGAACGACAAAGTAAACCGCAAATGAATAGAACACCGAAGGGACGCTAGTCCAAAGGTAGATTAACCTCCACGATTCGCCTTTAAGGAAATAAGCAATAAAGGGCAAAGACAGAAACCCGAGGGTAAAACAAACAAACCCAACAATGCCAATTTTGCCCCTCCATTTCTTCCCAACTAACTCCGTCGACAAAACTAAAGCGCACGTGCCGACTGTGGCCCGACCGAATCCACCGATGAAACGTAACAAGACGTACATCCATATGTTAGTCGAAAATGCGGTCAGCACGCCTGTCAGCGACATTAGCAAGCTCGACAAGACCAGCATGTTTTTTCGGCCCAGGGACGAATCTGCTAATGTCGCGAGGGCAAATCCGCCGACTAAACAACCAAAAAAGAAACTCGAGGCAGGTAAGCCTGTTATGACTGAACCCGCACATTGGAGGGACCACTCCGATATGATGGATGTTTTTGCAGGTTGATCCCATGACCATAAGTCTTTCGGAAGGTCGCATGATGATAATGTGTTGCATGATGATGATGTGTTGATGTGGTTGCAACTCCATTTGGGTTCGGCGTCGGTGAAGACGGTGATGAAGGATTGTTGTGCGTCGAAGAACCAAGCGAGGGATACGAGGGTGGCTTGGAGCATTTGGGTCCACCCGAACTCGCCAATGCAGTGCTCGATTGTGTCGTCGAGGGAGGGGTACTTTTGGTAAGTTTTCAACGACGGAGGTGGTGGCAAAGGAGTAGTGTTTGGCTCCTCGGCGGTATGGGTGTGTGAGAGTAGAGGATTCTTGTCTGTCATTTTATTATTTTTTTGGCTGCTATATATTAGGAGTGTATTATTTGTGAGTCTCTAATGGAGGCTTGGAGCCTTTGCATGTATATTATATAGGAGGGGTGTTATGTTACCTATATGGATATACCGCATGGTAAATGTTGTTAATGGAATTTTTAATTTGATGACGTATTAACCCCTTGCAAGGAAATACAGCAAATCACTAGCTATGATACAAAAATAAAGGAAATTTTAGTAATTGACGCATGGTATTTAGAAATGAGTATTTTGCAACATTATAACAAAATTGAAAGAGTTAAATTTTCTACTAAATAGATATATTGTATATATATATTGCGTGGGAATTTGTTTATTTTTTGTCATATAGGAAATTAAATTACTGTTTCTATTTAGAATAACGTAGTGAATGAGTAATTTGTTTGTTTATTTTTACACTCTAGACGATTCCAGTTCCAATACTATATTACTATGTGTAGTGAGAAGGACAAGGGGTGGGCACACTGCACGCACACATGCATATACATATATATATATATTTATATATTTTGATAAGAGTATGAATATATATATATATATATATATATATATATATATAATATACACAAAAAGAGGTTTCACAATGCAAGAAGCCAAGAACATCTTGCATGTGCATGATCCTCCTTCCTCCATTAATTCCTTGACTTTTGGCTTTTGCTGATTCTGCATTGCCGACTAACTGAGGACTGTTTTTTTTCTTAAATGCCTATATCATTTTTTTTTTCTTTTCTAAAGTAGTGAGTGGACCCACACTTCTTTTGCTTCTCTTTATTTTTTGAACCACTTCTTACTGGAAAATTTAAAGGAAATTTATTTGTTCATTCTTTGATTCCTTTCATGTTTCTCTTATTTGACTAAATAATTAGTAGAATCTTTTATTAAGTTTCATAATTAATGGAAATAAAATTTGAGGAAAAGAGACATGAGTCAATCCTATTTAGTTTTCGTGATAAATAAAGAGAAAATGTACGGACTATACCCATCGTTTAGCCTCTTTTACGAAACTATACCCAACCTTTGAACTTTTGCATACTATACCCAACCTTTGAAAACCGTAACTATACTATACTTATACTAAATTTCCGGCCAAAATTCAAGTTTTTGAGGGGTAAAACAGGTAAGTCACGTTGGTTGCATATGACTTTCAATTTATGTAATTGCATATGCGCCCCCAAAATCTTTTAAACAATCTCATTGACTCCAAATTCAAATTATTTATTTTCATTGCTTCACATAATTACATTCACACCCAATTTTCTTTATGAAATAAGATAAATATTTTCTTAAATTTATAATAAATATAGTTTTCTAAATTTTAAAATAATATATTTTTAAATTTAAGAAAAGAAAAAAAAACCATCCTCCCCCCCCCACCCACCCGCCCCCACCTCCCCGACCCACCCCTAGCTACCCCGCCCCACACGCACCATCACCGCGATTTGCAGTGGTGGTGGCGTCAAATCGACGCCACCGCCACCACAAATCGCGGTTGCGTGGTGGGGTTTGGGGGCCGGGGGGGGGGGGGGGGGGGGGGGGTGGGGTGGGGGGGGAGGGGAAGATGACTTTTTATTTTTATTTTTTTTGTTATAAAAAATTATATATATTGTTTTTAATATATAAATATATACTCTTTTATATATTTATATATGTTAAGGAATTAATTTGTTATTGTTTTTAATATATGAAGATATACTTTTTATATATTAAGGAATTAAATTTGTTATTATTTTTAATATATGAATATATACTTTTTATATATATTTATATATGTTATGGAATTAAATTTGTAATTTTTTTAATATATGAAGATATACTTTATATATATATTTATATATGGTAAGGAATTAAATTTGTTATTGTTTTTAATATATGAAGATATACTTTTTATATATATTTATATATGTTAAGGAATTAAATTTGTTATTATTTTTAATATATGAAGATATACTTTTTATATATGTTAAGGAATTAAATTTATTATTGTTTTTATTGTTATGTTAAAGAATTTATAAGGTAACTTTAGTATTAAGTTGAGGTTAATAAAGATTTATATAAAATTATAAAATATAACCTAAATTAGTTGAATTGATAAAGTCTGAGGGCATAACTGCAATATTTCGAATTATTTTTGTAGTATTAATGGAATTTATAATTGCAAAGACTATATTACCCCCCTCACTTGCCGAGACATGATGTCACTTTGTTTGGAAATGACGTTTTTTGACCGAAAATTTAGTATAGGTATAGTATAGTTACAGTTTTCAAGGTTGGGTATAGTATTGCAAAAGTTCAAAGGTTGGGTATAGTTTCGTAAAAGAAGCTAAACGATGGGTATAGTCCGTACTTTTTCCCTTAAATAAATTGCATTTCGTACGTGTTTACAAAGCAATAAAGACAAGTAATATTATATTTCCACAAATGTTATATATATTAAAGCTTTATGCAAGTGAAAGTATATAACAGATAGTTAGGCCTAGGATAAGATTTAAGTGTGGGTGACGAGACTATTAAACAGCCATTATGCTTGCGGGTGTGCAAAACAATTAAAATCAATCAAATCACTGGGAATCGTATCAATTGGTACGAATTGTCTACTGAATCATTTAAATGATATGATAAACGATTCGATGTAAAATATCGAATTATATTTTGATAAATTTTTTGGTTTTATATGTCAATTACCGAATCGTACCAAAGTACCTATATATATATAATATTTATATACTGAAGCGAGGACCTCAACTTTTAAGCATGTGTATTTTTCATCATTAAGTAATTATACCATTAATTACGTAGAGTAGTTAAGTAATTAGATTTTAGAGTGTAACACAATTATATTTAAGATCTATTTAAAATTGGAGAATAAATATTATTTTTCATGGATGAATGATGAATTTATTATATCTTGATTACGATAATATCATGCTAATTTTTGTTGAACGTCATACGATATTTAAGATGTATTGATGGCTAAAGTATAGAGCTTTGGAGTCAAATTAATGATATCTTGTGAGTTTTGGAAAATATATTTCTTATATTTGTCATATATTTTTTCTCAATTCCTTGATAGAAAAAAAAATGTTTTTCTCAATTCAACTAATAGTTTTTTTAGACCGTTATAATGATGCAATTTTTTTTTGGCAATAAAAAAATGTTCAAGAAAAGTATGGTAAAAATACCAAATCGGTCGAAAGACCGAATTCAAATTCTATAATTATCGAATCGTATCAAAGTAATTTAATTTGGCTAACAATTTAAATTTTAGAATTACCTAATCAAACTATTTATCTAAATATCGAATCATTGATATGATAATATGGGTTTGTAGTTTGCACACATCTAATTATGCTTAGAAAATAGAAGTATAGTTATAATTATTCTCTAATATTTTATTCATTAATTAGCTAGTACAATAATCTCTCGTGCATGAAATTTGGCAACCGATATTGAATTAGACTTATTTTTATTTTTGGTAAACAATGTAAAGCAAGGTCGTTAGACCATGTCTATGCCTAACAAATTAACTATGCTTATCCCAAAATAAATTTCTCTCCCTATCACTCATAACAAATTTAGTCAAACCATCGACGATTTTGCTGGCAATCGCAATATCCATTTGAATGTATTATCCCAAGGCATGTGCACCAATGTCTTGCATTCTGGTACAAGTTCGGCGCTATCCCTTTATGGTTCTAGTTCTCCCATCACAAGTTTATATACAACTAAAGATTTCGTCTCAATTTCAATCTTTGACACCCTTTGCTCTAAGAACTTTCCATCCCCTTCTTGAGCTTTTCAAGTTCCGCTACCTCCACCACTGGTGACGTTAGCACTTTTTAGTACCCATAACCAGTACCCTGATCGCCGAACCACAATTGTCGTTCTCAACCACAGTACCATCGACATTTAATTTCACCCAACATTTCGTCGGATTTTTCTACTTTTGAGCTTTTATAATGCTACTGACATTCACCTTCCTTTGACCATCAAAAAGTTCACGACTCAATCTTTTGATTTGAAAAATTCCACTATTAATGCCCTTGGTCTTTCCTTGAAAAACTTCAGCATTATGTTTTTCCATATGATCCAAATCGTCCTAATAAAAACCCAACTCCAGCTTTCTTTCGATCCAATATCATTATTAAACTCCGTTTTCTCATTGTCCGTCTTCGACCAATCTTCATTAGAGAGGCTATTGAATTTGATTAGATTAGGTCTAGAAAGAATTTTCTACCAAATAACCCGTGTGACCCAACAATTTCGCAGCATATGGATTTCTATTTTGTTCGGTATCTCGCAGTTTGGACATTCCACCTCTTGAGAAATATTTTGTATCTTTCGGAGGTGAGTTGTTACCAGCGTCTCTTACTAACGCCAACCTCCCACACCCAATTACAATTCTTTTGATGTGCCATGTTGTCCGAGTAATGCTTAAGGAACGCTTTATAAGTCGATGGGCAAGAAAAACTCCATTCTCTATTTCGTTCCAAAGTATCAAGTCATCGACATTGCTAGTATATAATTTCTCCCAATCAATTCGTCTCGTAACATCAATGGTATTTGAGACCTCACATCATCAAATTGCCAATTACCGAATTCATCAAGAACATCACATAACTTCATCTCTACCTTGGTCGGATCGATAACCACACCCTCATTGCACGACCTCTTTGACCCTTGCTAGTTATCATACCAAAAGGATATGTTCCATCTCAAAAAAAGTTTTATTAAGCCCATGCATCAAACTATACCCTTCCAAGTTGCACCATCTGTCAGTTTACCGGTATAGTTCTAGAGACTTGACTTCTTAAGATATTTTGCCTGAATGAACTCGCTCCAGACCGTGTTCTCACTATTCAGAATTTCTCATGCAAGTTTCAATCAATGAGCTTCATTACTTGTGTACGACAGACAAATTCTCATGCTCTTCCAGCTTTTGCTTTAATCAATTTCTTCATGCCCACAAGATGTAACTTTTTCTTGGACAAATTCGTGGACCATAAAAAATCTCTATTCAATTTATTAAGTTGTTCACAAACGCTCGTGGGAAGCTAACTCGACTGTATCGTATAAATTAACATAGTTGGTCCAACAGACTAAATAACAGTCGCTCTATCTGCAATGGAGAGAAATTTACTTTTCCAACCGCTAAATCTTTTCATGACTCTGTCGAATATTTTTGCAAATGTCTCCCTCGTCACTCGTCTGGGCATGAGTTTCACCCCCAGGTATTTACCAAGATTTACAGTTTGGGAAAATCTAAGTAGCTCGCTGATTGTTCGCTTCAAGGATTATCCTTCACTCTTCGAGAAAAATATCTTAGACTTTTGTGGATTTAACTTCAAACTCGACGTGCCACATAATTCCTTTAGCACCTTATTAATCCTCGTTGTTACCATATTCATTCTCCCAATTAAAAGGTCAATAACAAAAAATAGGTGAGACAACTTGGGTCAGCCGCAACAGGCAACTATAGGATGCTACTTATTTTTCTCGACTGCCTCGTTAATGAGATAAGATAATCTGTCGACACATAGAAAAAACAGATACAGTGACAGAACAAATAGATAAAATGATAACAGAACCCCCTGACTGAGACCACATGAATGACTTAAGGTATCCAGAGGTGTACCATTACACAATATTTCTGTAGTAGCATTCTGTGTATGCAAAACATTCTCAACTCAACCAATCCTTCAGAAACTTGAACGTGTGCAAGGTATTTTCCAAGAAATCTCAATTAACCTCGCCATATGCCTTTTTTAGATCTAGCTTCATGATAATGCAACCAACCTTGTTCTTTTTCTTGGAACGTAAAGAGTGTAATATTTCCTAGAGCACGAAATTATTATACTGCGTACTCCTTCCTTGATGAAGCTATATTGAGTAGGCGCAATTATCCTAGGTATCATCTATCTTAACCTCATTGTAATAATTTTGTAATCATCTTATAAAGTACATTACATAATGAAACTTTCATGTATTAAAAGATTACCTTCGGTATTAAAAAATTACTTGTAATCCATCCAGCTCCGGAGCTTTCAGGGGAGGCGTCGTCTTCACAACATTCTTCACGACTCATCGATGATTGTAAATTTGATTGGACAAATTCTATTTTTGCGTGAGTCAAGGATTCTGGTGGTGGAATCACCGTATGATTTCTCACGTCTCTTACTTATTTCGATGAATTAGGATTTTCCAACAAAAAACATACATTGGACGAGTTTGATTGTTGAGCCAATATAGATGAACTAATTAATTTTTGCTATTTTCTTTTTACATAACTCATGGATGCCCATGGTTAGCTTTATTCTACAAATCAATTGCTCAAATCTTGACTTGGTTGATCCACCTAGACATATTTTAGTGTCAAGATATTGATTTGCCTAATACATTAATTGTTGGGTCATAGTAACTAGCAATTGCAACTTGGATTGGTCATCCACATCTGCTACACATAGGAAAACTTAAATCAATGTTTAATTAATGCTTTCAACTTGTTATTTAGTGTGGGATTAAAAGTTATAACCATGGCTCCAAGTTTTGGTTTTAAATTAAAGTATAATCTTGTGCGTTTAATATTTAACTTTTTTTTTGATTTTTTGAAATCTTTTCGACATGTTCGAAAATTAGTAAACGTTGTAGTTACAACTAATGCATAAATACACCGGGTAACCAAAAGATCAAAATACCCCGCAAAATCCCAAGAAGGCGCCTCAGAAAAAGTCATTTGAACAAAGAGTGTTCCACTGTCTTCTCACTAGAAGGACAAATATCGCTTCGCATAATCATCAACCTTGTACTAGGAATGCCATAAATACTGCCTGACACCATAAATAGCCCACCTGCAGGAATCATGTGTGCATTAAAGATCATCAACCATAATTGGTCCAACAACCCTTAAATCGCGGGCGACCCATATTAACATGTGTCAACAGAACAATATTACACGTGACAGCATTAAGGAAGGCCTATCTCACAACATTAAAGGAAGCCAATTTACTACGACCCTAACTACACTCGAGTCCCTTAAAGCACCAAACACTCTCCCATTGTAAACCAGCTTAGATTCATACAATGTACTTGTACTCTCCAATAGCAAAAGCAATATATATATATATACATACATATATATATATATATATATATATATATATTCTTTTTTATCTCTAGACTCCATATTCAGAGGGCCTTCATATTCATGAAAACTCGTCGTAATCATTATTTTCGTTACGGCCATTTCTCTAAGAATGGGAATCGCGTTTCAAACGATATAATTTAACAATAATCAAGGAATTAGCCTACCCTAATAATCTTGTGTTATCATTTTGGCACCGTTTGTGAGGAAGCCATAAGAGAGATTTCTTGAGCATGATTTTGAGACCGTCACAACCCCTCGGGATGGACAAAATAAAAATTCTCACCCAGCGCCAAGGGCAAGCCGATCGGGTCCACGAAGGCAAATCATTAGCTTCACATCAGAAAATATGAGGGGAGACATATACCCTCACGTGGAACCCATTATTGTACGAAATTGTATCCAAGAAGACGATGTACCCAACATCCTGATAAATAGGGGAAGCACGGTAAATCTCATGTATCTCTCAACCTTCCGGTTCTTGGGACTAACGACATCTCAAGTGGAGCCCAAATAAACTGCTCTCTGAGGATTTTTTAGGGCGCCCCTAATCATTCGATGGGCCATCTCACTCCCTATTACGTGTGGGACAAAACCACGTCAGAGAATAAAAGCGATTACCTTCCACATCGTAGAGGCGCCGATCAAACCATACAACATCATATGTGGCCAACCAGGCATTCAAGCCTTCTAGGGCATCATATCTATGACACACCTCAATGTTGAATTCCCCACCCGAGAAGGAATTGGAGAAATTCGCGACACACAAGGGGATTGGGGAGCGTCTTACAACAAAAAATTCACCATATACAACAGCATGCTATACCTCGCTCCAGGTGCTCCAAACCTCTTAGAGTGAGCACACACTACGTAGGCCATGACCCCTCTAGTCTGAAGGAAGGGAATATAAGAAAAACACGGGGCGATACTGAGAAGATCACAAAGCCTCAAGACTTGTGACCGATGAGTGTCGGCACCTCGAGGCTTAAATATAAGACTTCTCAAACTGAAGCAGCTGCAACCCTATGAAGAGGAGGATGAAGATGAAAGAGGAGTAAACGGCCTTGGAAATAGGAAAGTACAAGGGAAGAACTTTTCCTGGGAGAACAAAGAAAGCAAGAGAGAGATAAATGAGCATAGCCCTCTACAAGCCACCCAACATAAACAGAACGAGGCTCTTCATCAACTTGGATAAGTCAAAGAGACCCTGTATCATAGGACCCTCACAAAGCGCCTTAAAACGTGATTTAGATACTTCAGAATCTCAATCTTGAGGCCCCTCATCCTCCACCTTTCATTGGGTCCTCACACCCAAATCCATGAACACGTCCCCTCCCTTATTCTTCACAAAGAAGAAGTGTTTCTTCCAGGCACTCTCCAAAGTAGGATTCAAAATAAGGAATTGGATATTGTCATGGGAAAAAAGTGGTAGATGTGGGTGGCCTTCATATTGGTACCAACACGATAGGCGGTAAGGAACTGAGGGTTGAGCAAGTCAGCCCAAGCAAATGACAACATAACTAGAACCCCGCCAACACCCGCTAGGAATTGGAGTGCAGCTGGCTCGAACATGTCCCAATGTAGTTGAGTACCTATACATACCACTGGAGTTAAAAGTGACGAAGCCCATGCCGGTCTGCTCCTTGTTAACGATCAATAATATAACATGAGGGGAATAAATACAGTCCTCCGCGGAGGGAAATTCTACATCCAAAGTTCCAATATCAATATGATACCAGAGCAAAAGATTCTTCACCTTATCAAGGGTGATGGTGCTAACCATCTTCGAAACAAGATGAGACCACCTCGTAGGAACAACCTCATCATCATTGGAATCCTCCATAGGAGCACTGCTTTTCTTCTTCGAAGACTCGCGATACGTGATGGCTTAACGGCGAACACCACTGGTGAGGCGAAGAGGAACACCAAAGGTCATAACAGCGATGGTGGCAATAGTAGAGTGAACAACGCCACCAATCGCGGTTGGAGCTATCTCCATTGCAAGAGTAGGAAAGGAAATGTGAGAAGAATGGTTAACAATGGCCATTTTTTGAGAAGATGAAAGAAGAGGAAAGGGAAACAAAGATGGAGAAATAACTTGTGTCTTCACAAAACAAAAAAGCTCAAAGAATTTTTACGAATGCAGATGTTAGCAAAAACCCCAAAACCCGTATTTATACTAATGGTTCGCAAAAAACTAGGGCACACGATCGCCCTCTTGCTAGAAGTCGATCGCTCATATTGATACACGTGTCACGCTTGGCTAATACGCATTCCGAGTCAAAAAGCGAAAGTCACTTGAAGAGCCCATCCGCGCACTACGCAGACAAAACATTTAATACCGAAGGGACATTGGAACGTTCCCCACGTCCATCATCATGGCATACTAGACAAATTAAAAAACAACGGTATTTTTTCAAAACAGGCAAAAGATAAAAAATAACGGACTTTTCTTCCACTTCGGAACACCACTCGGAGGCAAATCAGGATCCCAATTCTGTAAAGCTCAACTCACAAGTTCCCTACCTCGAGTACCACGAACCAACAGACTTGTGGACATCTAATAATGCATAAATATACCGGGTACTTAAAAGACCAAAATACCCCGTAAAATTCCACGAATGCGCCTCGAAAAGGGTCCTTCGAACAAAGAGTGCTCTGCGGTCTCTCACTAGCTAGAAAAACGAATATCGCCTCGTATAATGATTAGCCTCGTGCGAAGAATGCCTTAAATATCGCCATACACCATAAATAACACACTTGGAGGAATCATGTGTGTATTAAAGACATGCCAACCATAGTTGGTCCAACTACCTTTAAACAGCGGGGACCCACATTAACATCTGTCAGCAGACCCATCTCGCACGATGCGGTATTAATGAAGGCACATCTCACAACATTAAAGGATCACAACATTAAAGGAAGTCAAGTTGTTACGGTCCTAACTACACTCGAGTCCCTATAAATACTAATTAAGAAACTCTCCAATTGTAAACCAACTCAAATTCATACAACGTACTCTAAAATAGCAAAAATAATATATATTTAAGTAAACATTTGTATTCAGAGAGTTTTTGTATTCACGAAAATCTCTCGTCAACATTTTTTTGTTAAGGTCATTTCTCTAAAAATCACGAGAATTACGTTCCGAACCATGTAATATAACGATAATTAAGGAATTGTTCTGCTCGGATAATTTTGTATTATCAACAATGAATATGAAAAGAACCGTATGTTTTGCATCAGGAGAGTTCAAAATAAAGCGATCGAATTGGTACTTTTTAAGCAAAGCATCGGTAATATAGATATAACGACTTAGAAAGCAAATTATCATTAATCATCTTGAATACTTCTCTACGTTTTCGAAATCATGGTAAAACAACCTATTCATGGTAAAAGAAAGAATCATTTTGTTATTACATATATTATAGAACTGTACTGTCCAAATGAAGCCAGTCCGAGAAAGACTCTTAACGGCACGTTTGGATCATGTCACTCTTTTTAACGGGAGCCCACCATATGCCATAACTCATAAGTCATAACCTTCAAAAAGTGGTCATTTTTGGACTTAAACCTCCACTGCCAATCGCAGGTCCCCCCTCGATCAGATTAACAGTCACCACAAAGATTAATTAAAATCTTTCCGCTAATACTCTTCAAAGTAGATCAAGAATTACACAGCTAGTCCTTGAAATTGTGCTGGAACTTTGCGATGCAAAATAATAGCAATTTCCTTGTTCTCCTATTCATTCTATCTCTTCAAGCAAGCTGCCATAGTTTTTTTTAATTTGAACATTTCTCACTGTTTTCCTTCTGATTTTTTGCTAACGATACGTCACATTAGCACACTCATCTTTTATTAACAACACTTCAACTGACTTTTGTTTGTTAGTTAAAGCAAGTTTCTCTCTCTCCTCTTTCCTCAAATATATGCAGAGAGATAAGTGTGTATTTTCTTTTCCTTTTCCTTTCTTGTTTTTCGATAACCTTATGTTCAGGCAAAAAAGGATTCACATTATTATGAGAAGCTTGGCCCAAAACCAAACGTGAGATCCAACTGTACAAAATTATCAAGAACAAAGGGCGTCCTTAGCTAAGATACAAACAAAGAAGATCTAACGGTCAAACTCAAACAAGAGGCTAACAAAGGGAATATCCGAATATCTCATTTGTCTCCTCCTAGTGCCTCACGCACTCACCGGGCCCCACCCTCTGTGAGTGCGGGAGGCACTACAACTCAGGAGGTATGGGACATAAAATGTGTGAAAATAAAGGTAAGTAATGTAATAATCTGGTCCAAGTAATATATAAAGGTGGTTTGCTGCAGTGATCAATCTCAGTCCAACTGTTCCCCACTGGTTTCTGTTTTCCACTGCGGTGCTGCATGTATTGATTGATATTGATAAAGGTAAGGAATACTAATCTGGTCAAGATTGTATCCAAAAAAAAAAAAAAAATCTGGTCAAGTTGTGTTTATTTGTATCGACAAATTTCATTTCCACACACACACACACACACACACACACACACATATATATATATATATATTTGTCTGGACTTTTAAGTTTTAATATTTAAAGTGAAATGGCTCATGAGATACGAGAAAACTTAAATTAAGCTACAAAACAATGTACTGACGGTTGTGCGCAATTGCTTCATGTTCGTACAAATTATTAGTTGGATTAGACTCTAGTTTACAAAAACTAAAATAAAATGAAGAATATACATTACACTGCGTTTTCAAACGCAAAATGAGGTACTAAAATTAGCTAGTCTCAAGCTTACATGTTAAGAATACCATCAACATAATAAAAGAGTGTTTTGAGATGTCAATGTCATACATCATTTCTAAATTCTAACTTGTTATATGTGGACAATACTATATCATTAATCAGAAACTGGGAAATTGTTTCGGCCAGATACCAAAAACCATTCCTTAAATTTTTTTTTTTTTACCAAAAACCGTGTCATATTTAATTCATATAATAAGTACAATAAGTAACTAGCTTTAAATTTTTTCTTATAGTTAATAAGTAGGGATAAAAGCATTAAGTCCAAGAATTATGCACAATTTTGCGACTTGCACCCTAAACAAATTTAATAAACGTTTTGCCCTCTAAACTATGCACGTCTGTTCAATTTGCCCCTTCAGTGAATTTCCAGCTATTTTTGGCTGGAATATTCTCCGTTCGAGGTATTTTTTCGCTTACTTTTTGTCATCAACTACCAAAATACATCTAGTACAACACATATGAGTCGAGTAGGGGGGAATGTTCTGGCCAAAAATGGCTGAAAATACACTGAAGCGGCAAATCGCATTTTTGGCCATTTTTGGTCGGAATACCCTGTTCGAGGTGTTTTTTCCCCAACTTCTTGTCATCAACTAGCATAATACATCTAGTACAACGCATATGAGTTGGGTATGAGCAAATATTCTGGCCAAAATGGCCGGAAATCCACTAAATGGGCAAATCGAACAGACGTTCATAGTTTAAGGGGCAAAATACTTATTAAATTTATTTAAGGTGCAAGTCGAAAAATGTGCATAGTTCGGTGGTTTGATGCTTTTATCCCTAATAAGTAACTAAAATATATATGGCCCCTTAATGATTGGACCTTCTGCACAATGCATGCCATTCACACTGTTCTACTAATTTAATTTTATAACTTTATGTATGTTGTTAATAATCAAACCTATAATTTATAATTACATGTGATTAGATATCAATTATACATCTTTAGATATTGAGTCTATTATGTGACTACGTTTCCTATAAATTATGAGATATACATTAGTAAAACTACTATTTGAAAAATATTGTGAAGAAATATACTAAATTTATGAAAAGTTAGAAAAAAAAACATTGTATGTTGAGATGATAAGAAACATAGAGAAAAATGGGGATAATTTTGCAAGTTGTGAGATGAGACGAGTTGAATGAATTGTGAGGGTGGGTATTTATAGGAGGTGAATATTACTGAAATACAATATTTCGCTCGACTGCAGAAGAATGGAATGACAAATTATGTTCCATTTGCCACGTAGGAGCGAAATAATTCGTTCCAAGTTGACTAGAATGAAATATTTTGTTACAACGTGGCAATTGGCACGAAGTTTCCCTTTCCAACATTCTGCAGGTGAATATTTTGTTCCAATACTTTGTATTGGAACAAAATATTTACTTTCAAGCTATTTTATTATATTAAAAATAAATAAATATATTATTGCATGTTTTTCAACTTTTGATTTATTTCATTTGCTCCATAAAGTTCTTTTTTCGTCTTTACTGGCTTCATTTTTGTTGAAACTCAAAGGAAGACACCTTTTGATAGTTTTCAAGTTACTCGTGAAAGAAAAAAAGAATTGGGGTTGTTTTTCAGCTTTTGATTTATTTTATTTTCCCCTAAAATTTTATTTATCATCTTTTCTTATTTATTTTTTATGAAACTAGAAGGAACACACCTTTTTATAATTTTGAAGTTAATGGTGAAAGAATAAGAGAATACGGAGTTGATTTACAACTTTTGCTTAGTTAATAGTTAATTTTGGTCTAAACTTAGATGAACCAACAACAATAGTTAGTGTTTAACGTTTGGGATTTAGGTTTTATGGTCGGGGTTATTAAAAGAGTTTTATTTATAGTCTTTTGTGACTGTTTTTTTATGAAACTCGAAGGAACACACTTTTTAATAGTTCTGAAGTTAATGATGAAAGAATACAAAAAATCCGGGTTGTTTTTCTACTTTTGGTTTATTTCATTTTGCCTCATAAAGTTTTATTTATCTTATTTCACTACTCCATTTTTTAGGAAACTAGAAGGAACACGTCTTTAAATAGTTTTGAAGTTAGTAGTTTAAAGAAAAAATAGAATCAGGGTTGCTTACCAACTTTTGATTTATTTTATTTTCCCCTAAAGTGTTTTTAAACGTCTTACGTGACTCTGTTTTTTATGAAACTTAGAGGAACATATCTTTTAATATTTTTGAAGTTAGTGATGAAAGAAAAACTAGAATACTTTTGATTTCTTTTACTTTCCCCGTAAAGTTTTTTATCGACTTTCGTGGACTCCGTTTTTTATGAAACTTGATAGAACACACCCTTTTACAGTTTATAAGTTAGTGGTGAAAGAAAAAATAGAATTGATGTTGTTTTCCAACCTTCCATTTATTTTCTTTCCCCGCTAAAGTTTCTTTATCGTCTTTCGTGACTCCGTTTTTTTATGAAACTCAAAGGAACACACCTTTAATAGTTTTGAAGTTAATGGTAAAAGAAAAAATAGAATCGTGTTGTTTCTGAACCATTGACTTATTTCATTTCTCCCTAAAGTTTTATTTATCATCTTTCTTGACTCCTTTTTTCTTTTATGAAACTCATAGGAACACACCTTTTAATAGTTTTAAAGTTAGTGGTGAAAAAAAATAGAATCAGAGTTGTTTTCCAACTTTTTCTTTATTTCATTACTCCATAAAGTTTCTTTATCATCTTTCATGACTTTGTTTTTTATAAAACTCAAAGGAACACACCTTTTAAGATATTTCATATTACACAAAGATGCATACTAGATATAATAAAAACTAAAGATGTTAAAATATTTAACATTGTACCAATGGTTCACAATAAACATAATAATCAACACTTAAATATGAACGAGTTGTTGCCCGGATCCATGTTGTTGTCTGGAACCACGTCCCCGTGCACCAACTCATTGAAAAGACCATCTAGTGTACCTTCTTCATCCCTGGGTTGTCTGACCTACTGCCCCAGTTATTGTCGTTGCCCCTCATGTTGCTGCCTCTAACGTCCACCATCTACCGACGTGGATCCACTATGCTTCTGCGTAGGTGGAGCCCATATCATACGCATCCCCGACATTTGACTCCCTGACACCTGCCTACCCCGACATTTGACTCATTGACACGTGCCTACCCCGTAGAGAACAACATTTTCATGGATAAGACAATTAAGGAGACCCCTCAACAAAACAGGGTTGCAGGGCGTATGAACAGAACACTAAATGAGAGGGCCATGTGCGTGAGATTGAAGACTGGATTGCCGAAGGGGTTTTGGGCATATGCAGTTGACACTGCAGCATTTCTGATCAATCGAGGACCGTCCGTTCCACTAGAGTATGGTATTTCGGAGGAGGCTTGGAGTGGTAAGGAGGTAAACCTGTCATATTTGTGAGTATTTTGTTGTGTGTCATATGTTCATATTGATGTTGCTGCTAGATGTAAGTTGGATACTAAATCTGTGAAGTGTACATTTATTGGATATGGTGGTGATGATTATGGTTATAGATTTTGGGATGATCAAAATTGGAAAGTAATACATAGTTGAGATGTCATTTAAAGAGCATGTGTTGTACACAGATAGATTGGGTGCACCAATTACTTGCAGTGATGACGTTTGGGATGATAAATCGGATATTGTGGATTTGGATGTGCCAAATTCAGATGAAGAGGAGGGCTTGCACGAACATGGAAATGTTGATTTATAACCTCATACACTAGTGTCTACGTTGAGGAGGTCAAGTAGACAACGTCGGGCCCCAGAGAGATATGGCTCCACTATACACTATCTTTTGTTGACTAATAGTGGTGAGCCGAAGAGTTATGCGGAAGCAATTTAGAGTGTTGATTTGAGAAAGTAAGAGTTCGTCATGGAAGATGAGATGAATTCCTTGAGGGCGAATAACACATGGGAACTCGTGGAGATTCCTATGGAAAAGAAGGCCTTGCATGATAAATGGGGTGTACATTATTAAAGAATAAGCCGATGGAAGCAAGCGTTACAAAGCAAGATTGGTTGTGAAGGGTTTTCAACAAAAGGAAAGTGTTGATTACACAAATATATTTTCTCCGGGGGTGAAGCTGCCAACTATTAGAATCAACCACTAGAACAAATGGATGTCAAGACGACTTTTTTTCACGGTGACCTTGAAGAAGATATCTATATGAAGCAACCAGGAGGTTTCTTGGCTGAAGGTGGGGTTGTTTGCAAACTCGAGAAGAGCTTGTACGACCTTAAACAAGCTCCACGCCAGTGGTACATGAAATTTGATGGTTTCACGCTTGATATTGAATTTAGTAGGTGCAATTCTGATCATTGGTGCTATTTCAAGAGGTTCGGCAATTCTTTCATTATATTGCTATTGTACGTTGATGATATGTTAATAGCTGGTGCTTGTGTTCAAGAGGTGAACAAGTTGAAGAAATAATTGTCTGAACGATTTTCTATGAAAGATCTTGGCGAGGCAAAGCAGATCTTGGGCATACATATCTTACGGGACAAGGTTTCAGGGAAGTTGTATCTTTCGTAGGCTGAATATATTGAAAATGTTCTTAAGAGATTCAGCATAGATGGTGCAAAGCTGATAAGTATTAAATTATCTTAAAATAAGTCGCCTAGTAGTGAGTGGGAGCTTACTGAAATGATGAAGACTCCGTATGTGTTGACAATGGGAAGTATTATGCATGCAAGGGTGTGTACAAGGCCAGACATTATACAAGTAGGGGGGTTGTTAGTAGACACCTAAGCAATCCGTGGAAACAAAATTGGGAAGCAGTGAAGTGGATTCTGAGTGATTTGACAATAGATCGTATTATATATATGAGTGTCGGTTACAAGTGAATGGTCTAGCAATACAACGAGTCTATCTCAAATCAGGCCTACACTATGTATCTCGCGTAAACTTGGTCCGGAACACCTCGAACCAACGCCTCGATGCTTGGATGGCAGTGGGATATCGGTGACTAGATCGGACGTATGTCGGTGATTGTCTTCGATATGATATCGAGGATGCCCCCCGACGTGATATCGGTGATGAGGTGGTGTGACGTGTCGATGGTGCACGAGATAATCCCGATATCGAATGCGATATCGAGAGTGAGATCGAGAATGTATTTCAATGTGATGCGTGGTAGCTGAGGGATAATAATTGCTTACTTTGGGATCCGGGTACCGCGTATTTATAGACCTCGGGATCCGGGGACCACAGTACCATATCGGTGATTATTACCGATATGACATCGAAAGTGGCCCCCAATATGGGCCTGGTTTGGGCCAGGCCCAATATGCGGGAAATGCCCATATCATGTAGTCCCCCAATTTGGGGATTCTTGTCTTAGAGATAAGAATTCGCAAATTTAATTTTAAATTCCTGGGTTGCATGTACCCTTCGTCCCGCTAGTTCAAATGACGGAGATCAAATTTGCGGGGAATGCGCTTTGCGATGAACTTCAGTGGGCTCTCCAGTAAAGTGGATGTATAATTTGAGGTCCGTATTTGAATTTTTAGTTCGGCACACGTGATTTTTAAATTACCCGCACATCTCGGGATTGCGCTTTGTGATGCACTTTGGTGATTCCCCATGTGCGCCTGTCCTTGCCCATGTCCTTTTATCTATATCGAATATCAGTACTGATGTGAGATCGAAACTGTGTTTCGATCTAGCATCTCCGATATCTATAAATAGGTTGTCAGGAAAGTGAAAAACCCGCTTTGGCTTTTAGCGAAATTTCGTTGTTCCTTCGAAAAGCACGTCGAATTTGTCTTCTGATATATCATTCGATCCCGGTTTCAATATCTTCCTTTGATTTTAATTTTCGATATCGTATTCGATACCTTTTTTGATATCTTGTTCGATTTTGACTTTCAGCCTTTAGTGCGTTAATATGTCGTTTTCCAGGGACAGTGTTGGCGCAGGTTTGCCCGAGATGGATTTCGAAGAGGGTGGAGCGGAATACTCCGAAAACGAGATGTTTGGGCCTGATCAGTTGACTGGCGAACAGGGCGGTGCTAAATTTTCTGCTCCGCCCGAAGCTGCCAGCCCCTATGTGGACGAATGGGGCTTTGAGGTCAGCCCCCCGAAATATAAGACCTCAGAGAAGTACGAGGACATGACGTCTCATGTTCCTCATCATGCTGGTTATTACTCCGACGAGTATGACATTCCCGAGGGGTATAAGGTCATATTTCCCAGTGCGAATTAACGAGTGCATACTCCACCAAAAGTTGCATTACTGTTAATGCCAAGCATTTCAAGAACGGATTGCGCTTCCCGATTGATCTTGCGGTTAGTGCTATCGTAGCAAGCATCGGGGTCTGCTTGGGACAACTATCCCCCAATTCTCTGGGGTACATTGTAGCTTTTATTTGTGTTATGAGGAAGTTGGGTGCCCCTTGCGGAGCTAACGAGTTCTGGGAACTCTTTAGTGTCATGGTCAACAAGAAGGGTGGTGATAGAGGGTTCTTCTGTGTGCGAGCCCAGGTGGGACTTAGGTTCGTGCAATATACTCAATCTAGCTTTGGATTTGGAAATAAGTGCGAGTATACGTACATATAGGAGAGGACGGCTGGCGAGTTTGATGCGCTTCCTAGCGTGTGGTGTGAAGACACCAAATATGAGAGACGAGCCGCTGTCGGGCCTACTGCACATAGCCTCGAGTTTCTGAGGAAATTGATTAACCATCTGTACGACGGTACCCTTCTTTGTAGCAACATAGTTTTGCGAGCAAGTGGGATATCTCCCGTACGGTATAACGGTCCCTCTACACTTGGTAAGTGTTATATCTTTGTAAATTGATATCTTCCCCCCGATTTATTTCTTGATCCTCTATTTTATGTGTTTCGCAGCCGAGATGGTGGAGTATTGTAGTCTGGATGCGATAGCGGAACGTAGACAGCCTGGGGCCGAAACCGCTACAGATGACACACCTCCACTCGTCAAGAAGAGGGGTCGTGAGGGCGTGCGCAAGAATGCGAAGAAATCTGTTCCCTCATCGAGTGGAAATACTGCCGGGGTGGGTAGTGCTTCGCAGTCTCAACATGACGTTGATGTTGGGATGTCCAAGGGGCGAAAGAGAAGGAAGGAAGAGGGTAGTTCAAGTGGGGATCATAATGGTCTCTTTCGCTCTGTAAGTAGCCTTTGTGTCTATTGGATGTGTATTTCCTTTGGGTTTTCATTTGACTGAACAATCGACTCCTTATTGTGGACGTGCAGGTGGCGGGTTTTTTGAAAGGTTTCTTGGCGATGGTTGTTAAGGGCCAATCGGACCACGCCGAGTCGCTCCGAGTTACCAACGGTTTGCTCAAGAAACTGGGCGAATACGATCTTATTGCTGTCGTACAACTCCAGCATGAGAGAGACAAGGCCATGGATATTTTGAAGGCCAACGAGAACAATGTGGGAGGCATGTTAAATGATAATAAAAGGTTGATCGCAGAGCTCAATGAGTCTCTACTTATCGCTGGTCAAGAGGCATCTCGTCGGGAGGCACTTGAAGTTGAGGCCGCAATTCTAAAGGACCAACTAGCCCAGGCTGAAAGGCGCATGCGGTGCATGACGCTGAGTAAAAGCCAATTGACCAGTGCGGCCAAACAGTTCCTTCTAAGTCGGTCGTATAAGATGATGTGCGCTGAGCGGGGCTTGCTCGAGCGGGAGGAAGCCAAGGCCTCTGTCATAGGTCAAATTCAACTGAAAGGTGGTTTCAAGGACGGTTACAACCCTTCAGCCATAAATCCGTTGTAGGGGCCGGACGGGAAATTTTTGAGGACTCCGACGATGACGACGAAGATTTGGAGCCAGAAACGGAGTACAGCGAGATTATCGAGCAGAAGAGTTTGGCGCTAATCCACATAAAGGGGGCCCCTCGTTATCCCAGTTGAGAGTTTAGGATTCTATATTTTTTCTTTCGGCGCAGTCACCTCTGTAATATGACTCATGGTTTTGCCCGTTAATTCAATCGATCTTTTCTGCGTGTCCTGATATATATTTGTTCATACGTATTCCATGGTATGATTGCTAGTGTTATTGCCACTCCTCCTTGTTGTGTCACCTATCGGTTATACCGGATTATGTCGACTAATCAAGCTAATCGCATGAAGGTGCTTCTGTTTCCGTTCTTTAAAGTGCGACCCGTTATCACAGGGAAGCCGTTATCGTTCACATGTTTCAAGGTCGACCTTGTTATCACAAGGGATGTTTTCTTGTGGGTAGGGGCGCTTCCCGTTATCATAGGGAAACCACTGTCGTTGTAATGTTTTTTGTCGACCCTGTTATCACACGGGATATTTTCCTTGCGGGTAGGGGCGCATCCCGTTATCACAAGGAAACCGCTACCGTTGAGATATTTAGAATCGACCCCGTTATCACAGGGGATATTTTTTTGTGGGTAGGGGCGCATCCCGTTATCACAGGGAAACCGCTACCGCTGAAATATTTATGGTCGACCCCGTTATCACAGGGGATATTTTTCTTGTGGGTAGGGGCGCATCCCGTTATCACAGGGAACCCACTACCGTTGAACTGTTTCTTGTCGACCCCGTTATCACAGGGGATATTTTTCTTGTGGGTAGGGGCGTATCCCGTTATCACAGGGAACCCACTACCGTTGAATTGTTTCTTGTCGACCCCGTTATCACATGGGATATTTTTCTTGTGGGTAGGGGTGCATCCCGTTATCACAGGGAAACCGCTACCGCTGAAATGTTTATGGTCGACCCCGTTATCACAGGGGATATTTTTCTTGTGGGTAGGGGCGCATCCCGTTATCACAGGGAACCCACTACCGTTGAACTGTTTCTTGTCGACCCCGTTATCACAGGGGATATTTTTCTTGTGGGTAGGGGCGCATCCCATTATCACAGGGAACCCACTACCGTTGAATTGTTTCTTGTCGACCCCGTTATCACATGGGATATTTTTCTTGTGGGTAGGGGCGCATCCCGTTATCACAGGGAACCCGCTACCGTTGAAATGTTTATGATCGACACCGTTATCACATGGGATATTTTTCTTGTGGGTAGGAGCACATCCCGTTATCACAGGGAACCCGCTATCGTTGAAATGTTTATGATCGACCCTGTTATCACAGGGGATGTTTTTCTTGTTGTAGGTGAATCTTTTCTTTGTCTTTTTGACTATGTCTCTTGGTGACTCTGTCGTCGTTGAATCTGTATGTTATTAAGCCCTGTAAAATAGCACAGACAAGAAAGATTTTCGATGTAAAAGCTAATATGAAAGCACGAAATGATGTGCGTGTGTTATCTGGGAGATGTTCCCTCAATCTGGGAATATCAGTTTTATACGAGAAAATGTGTTTCCATTGTGCTCTATCATGCCTATTGTACTTGTTTGTACCTGTTGTACCTGTTTAAATGGATAATATTGAATAATCTGGGGCAATGCCCCTGAATCTCCCCTTTCGATATTCCCTATGTCCTTTTCGGATATAGTAATGTGTGATCCTTCGAGCCATGTACCTGTAAGAGGGCGATGTGTTAAACATATATCTAGGGGAATACTCCCCGATTCTTTGTGCCATTCTCTGCACTTCTGTAATGTCCGCTTAGGACATATCCCTGCATGAAATATGAGATTCCGCCAAGAAACAAATAAAAAGGTAATGACGGATAACGGTCGAAGGCTTACCAACCCGCCTACATATCCCGTTGAATGGGGAATCGGACCGCCATAGTTCCCCTATTTTAAGTTACATGCCGACCCACGAAGGGGCCAAATAAGAGATAACGGTCGAGGGCTAGGTAAACCTAACCCGCCTACGTATCCCGTTGAATGGGGAATCAGACCGGCGTAGTTCCCCTTGTTTTAAGTTACATGCCGACCCACGAAGGGGCCAAATAAGAGATAACGGTTGAGGGCTAGGTAAACCTAACCCGCCTACGTATCCCGTTGAATGGGGAATCAGACCGGCGTAGTTCCCCCTGTTTTAGGTTTACAACTTAACCCGTGATGGGGCAATGTTTCAAATATTCAAGCATAATTTAAAAATTACTAAAATCTAAAATATTGTCCTGTTGTTCCTCATGGTGATCACTCCATAGCTTGCTGATCCTGATTTGGTCCGATTGCTTCTTCCTCCGCTTCTCTAATTCTTGGCAACGTAAGAGAAGTGATGTAGCAGAACCAAGCTTCCTCCTAGTTAGCGACCACTTCTCCGACCCCTTCTCATGCTGGGAATTTCATCTTCTGATGGAATGTGGATACCACCGCTCTTATCGCGTTCAGGGCCGGCCTGCCGATTATGACATTGTATGCAAATGGTTGGTCCACGATTGTGTATTGAACATTAATAGTTCGCCTGTACGGTTCTTGTCCAAATGATGTGGGAAGTTCACTTGCCCTAGGGGAATTGTCTGTGCTCCACCAAATCCTACCAGTGGCGTACGGACCTGTTCAACCACGTGGTGGCCGAGTGCCACCTTCTCCAAAGCATGCGCAAACATAACATTGGTGGAACTACCGTTGTCTATAAGTACCTTGTGTACATCATAGTTAGCGATATCAACCTGAACAACCAGAGCGCAGTCGAGCTCGCCTGCCTGGATGGCTTTGGGGCTGAGATCCAAGAGATCGCTGCCGGAAAACGTGATAATCTCGTCTGGAAGCTCCTCAATCAACGTCGTGAATCCGACGAATCGGTCCTCGTTCAATCCATGAGTTATCTTCTTCCTCTGGTTGGTGGAATCCGCTCATGCGGTCCCACCGCTTATCACATTAATCACCCCCTCGAAGGCGCATTATTTATCGTATCGCGTCCTTGTCCACTCTCAATTGCCTTAAGGCCCTCCCTTCTTGTGGATTGGGACCGCTCTCTTGACTCAGCATACTGCCCGCTCGCCTTAACAAATTCTATTAATCTCCCGTCCTTAATCAGTCTCTCGATCTCATCCTTCAGGTCATTGCAGTCCTTCGTGTCATGGCCTTTTTGGCGGTGATACTCGCAGTAGTGCCTAGATTTCTTGGTGAAATCCGTCTCCTTGATTTTCCGAGGCGCACTTAGCCAATTCCTGCTTTGCACGATGGCCAAGATAGTGCGAATGTCCTGATTGAGGGGGGTATATCTCTTTGGGGACCTGTCTCTCCCCCCTGCTCTTATTCCATAGCTCTCTACTCCTTTCCCGGCCGGATTCATGGGGTCCAAACTTAGTTGCCATCATCGCGTCTTCGTAAATCACCGTATGTGCCAACTCGTTTATCTGATTGATGGTAGGTTCTGCTACCTTGATCAACTCTTTGGCAAATCTGTTGTGTGTCGTTGCCCTGAATAGGGTCTGCAATACTTGTCCCCCGTAGGGGTTGTCCACCTTCAGTAGCTCCTCATTGAATCTGTTCATGAACTCACCGAGAGTTTCTCTCTCTGTCTGTTTCAACGCTTCCAGATGGTACATGCTTGTCTTCATTTGCTTCTGACTAGAAAAGTGGTTCTCCAACCTCTCCTTCATCTGCTCGAAGCTCGAAATAGATCCTGCTTCGATTCTGTTAAATCAGTCTAATGTTGCTCCTATCAGTGTTGTCGCCATTATTTTTGCCTTAATACTCTCGGAAAAATCTTGTAGGTTCAAGAGACTCTCCACGGCGTGGATGTGATCCCTCGGGTCACTCTTCCCATCATATAGTTTTATGGTTGGAATCTTGTCTCCTCTGCACAATACCTCCTTCTCGATTTCAAAACAGAAGGGAGTCAACGACCGTCGTATTTGGTGCGGCGAAGATTGGACCTGCATTCGTGGCTTGCGGCGGCCTCCCGGGCCCACACCTTCGTCGCGGCTCATTCTGTGCTGGAGGAAGCTCAATCTCGGCTTGGGTCACTGTCTGTTCTTGGTCAGTCGGGTGTTGAGGGAGTTGCGTGTCCCCCGTCCTGGCGTTCCTAGTCACAACTTCGTCCTCCTTCCTTGCATCTTGACGTCCTCGTCCGGGAACTGGTGTTCTCACAGACGGCGCCACTGATTTGACAATAGATCGTATTATATATATATATGAGTGTCGGTTACAAGTGAATGGTCTAGCAATACAACGAGTCTATCTCAAATCAGGCCTACACTATGTATCTCGCGTAGACTTAGTCCGGAACACCTCGAACCAACGCCTCGATGCTTGGATGGCAGTGGGATATCGGTGACTAGATCGGACGTATTTCGGTGATTGTCTTCGATATGATATCGAGAATGCCCCCCGACGTGATATCGATGATGAGGTGGTGTGACGTGTCGATGGTGCACGAGATAATCCCAATATCGAATGCGATATCGAGAGTGGGATCGGGAATGTATTTCGATGTGATGCGTGGTAGCTGAGGGATAATAATTGCTTACTTTGAGATCCGGGTACCGCATATTTATAGACCTCGGGATCCGGGGACCACAGTACCATATCGGTGATTATTACCGATATGACATCAAAAGTGGCCCCCGATATGGTCCAATATGGGCATGGTTTGGGCCAGGCCCAATATGTGGGAAATGCCCATATCACTGAGGTACTTGAGGGTTACTACAGATATGACGTTGTGTTTTGGAGGATAGAGCACAAATATATGTGGCTATGTTGATGCTTATTTGGCATGTGATCTTGATGGGAGAAAGAGTACTACATAGTATATGTTTACTTTGGGTGGTACTGCAATTTCTTGGGGTTCAAAGTTTCAAAAGATTGTGGCGTATCTACTACTAAAGATGAACGGTAACAGAGGCCAGCAAGAAGATGGTATGATTGCAAGATTTTCTAAGTGAATTGGGTAGAGGGCAGAGTAATAACATTCTCTACAACGATAGCCATAGTACTATTTTTTTGGTCAAGAATCATGCATTTCATTCGAGAACAAAGCATATTGAGTTGATATTTTACTACATGCGGTATCTCTTGGTGATGAATTTTGCAGCTTGTGAAGATTTGAGGTACTGAAAATCCTGCTGATATGTTGACTAAGGTTGTGACCTTAGAGAAGTTGAAGCTTTGCGTGGCTTCAACTGGCCTTGGAATTTGATGAAATTCGACGATTAACGGTTTTAGTGTTGGTCGATTTGTATGATGATGGTTCGTGATGGTAGCATTAATGAATGTGATGGAGTTCTTGGTTCGTGAAGCCAAACTCGGGTGGTTTAGTCTACAAGTGGGAGATTGTTAGAATTATGAAGCATGAACAATGAAGACCGTGTACTGAAATTGAAGACCGTGTACTGAAATTGAAGACTAGAGGTCTAACAACAGTGAGAACGAAGAGAAAACCAGATGTGCAACCAGGGAGTGGCGCAACGGTAGTGATTGCATGCCTGGCGCGTTATAGGAGTCTGATCGCACTTGGGCGGCGCTACGTACTGTAGTTCGTTCAGAAAGTGGCACAACAAGATCTGAGATGCGGTGTTGATCGCGCTTCTGGAGCGCTATGGGCATTGCACGCCCAAAACGCGCACCACAATTTTGGCCCAATTTTGGTCCATCTCGATTCTGATGCCCTAGCAGCTATAAATATGTTATTTGGACGTCCTTGTAGAGTAAGACAGATATATAGAGAGATAAAAATAAGAGAAGAAAACATTTGCGAGATTGAGACACATTGTGAGAGATTGTTTTAATCTGAAAGGCACAATTGTACCTTATTCCGTTATTTTTAATCGTAAACCACTCATCATCATCACAGTGAAAATCCTAGCTTGGATCACCCCCATAGGTAGACATAGTCGATCTATGTAAACAAATTGTGTCTGGTGTGCTGGCTTTTATTTATCGCTTTCGATTGTGTGTGATTCTATGTTCTTGCTGTGATTTTGTAATTTTCCGATGCGCAGCACTGGTAACCAAATTAGACAAAATGACCATTCAATCCTCTTCAAGGTCAATCACACCCTATCGCACCCCAATTGTGCGTGCCATGCGCGATCATTGCGCCATCGCGCCATAATCGCGCCACTCTTTGTTTCTTCTTGCGGTCTCCTAATGTTCTCTTTTTGGTCGCACTACATTTAGTATTTGTAGTGCTATAGTGCTTCCCATAGCGCCTAAAAGTCCCGAAATAGTGTCTCGACTATTTTGTCTCCAAAAACATTCAATTAGACCTCTTTTAGATCGTTTTGTCTTGACTCGATAAAATCCAAGAAAAACATGAAACAATATTAAAACCAATAAATATGCAATAAAAAGTATACAAAAGAATAAGAAAACGGATACTAAAATCACGCTAAATAAACGCTCATCAAATACCCCAAACTTAAACCTTTGTTTGTCCGCAAGCAAACTCCATAGCTTGACTCAATCTAAATTTGAACTCAATCATCAACATGTCAACACTCATAAGCGGGAATTCTCAAAATGCAACCTATGGTCAAAATAAGAGATGATATAGAATAGATGACGTATTGTTTATGTTTATAGATGAACTACGGGCAAATCAAATTGAATAAAATTATTGTTAAATCAAGTTCATGTGCTCTAATAGTGTGTGATACTATTGTTTATGTATGACTTATTTTCATGTTGCAAACTTATAAGATCATAGCTCTTAACATGTAATCACTCCACTTTTCACTCTTCACTCACATATTACCATTGAGTCAAGTAGATTTCATATGTTGAGGATCATTTAGGACTTTGTTAGCTTGTAATGTTTGGCTCGAGTGTGGGCTATAACGGAAAAAGTAATGTATGAGTTCTAGAGACGTATGTAGAAAAACCACTCATTTATTCTTTTTTCCTCCTTTGTTTGTGCCTTCTTCATTGGCCATATACTTTAGCCTCTTTTTGGCATCTTTTTATATGCATTTTTATTTGCACAAAAATCAAACCATCCTATACTACATGATTTTTTGAGAGGCGCCCCAAAACTTAAAGTTTTTGCAACGGGTTATTTGTGCTCTCTATTATGCCCATCCTCTTTTTATTTTTTACATTTTCTTTTTAACTCATGCTTTGTTTTGAGCTCATATCTTATTTCTCATTCGATCCACTACATCCATCTCTAGAAATGGATATGATATAAATTTTTCTTTCGGCTCAAGATAGGTAAGTAGGCTTCATAAACAAAGGCCCAACGAAAAGGCTTCAACGGGGTTCAATGTATATTCATTTATCCTAAAGGGTTATTGGCATGAAAGACTAAAACCCAAATTTAGAAAAAATGGTCTATTTCATTTCCTCAACACATTAAAATCTCAAATTATCTCAAGTAATAGTAAAGCAATTTGTTCAAGTGTAATCATCACATGCTTCACTACTATTTTCTCATGAATAAGCAACGTTCTTTTCACAATTATACATAACAAAAAATTGAAAGGTGCATATGAACTTAAACATGCTTTTGAAAATATTAAAAAAACTATGTAATTCACTTATTCCTTCATCTCAAATTCGTACTGTATTATGCATATATCGTCATTGATCACAACTTATTCATGCATTCATGCTTCAAATTTCATTATAATGTCTCGATCCTAAAAAAATAAACTAGACTCTAAGATAAATATACAACATATAAGAATAACAAAAAGATTAGCTCCCACCCCCAAACATAAAATCATGCGATGCATTCATTGCATAAAATAGAAAGAACTAAAGCATAGATGAGAGGACTCCCCTGATCGAGTTCAAAGGACACTCGTCGGACTAGTGGTGGTACTGCTTTCTTCTTTAGTCATGCTCTCCTCAATTTGTCTTAACTCCCTCCAATGGTGGTTGTTGTTGCTCTGGAATTGCTCCATGATTTCTTCCAATTGGTGCACTAACTCAACATTCTCTTACTCCAAACTATATTTCGCCTCTTGTAGTTTCTCTTGAAACGTCTTCCGTTTCTTGTGCATTGGTGGTAAGATTTCTTCAATTGACTTAATTACAGATGACTCGTTAGTGTAGAACGTCGTTTCAATCACTTGCCTTGCATTGTGATTGATGGAATATGTATTTCGGGGATGAATGTCTGTATCAAATTTTGGATAACCTTCCTTGATATAAAATATAGTGATAAGTGTGCTAAAATACATTAAATGTAGTGGACCATCAACAATGTGATCCCCAATAGCCTTAATTATAATTTTCCCAATGTTAGGAGTGTCTCTTATTTTAATGCTCATCATAATTTTTGCTTGTTCCCATGAAACTTTTCCTTTGTTGACAGGTGGTAGAATTCGTGAATTTACGAACAAATAAAGCTCTTTACAAAGTTCTTGTAGATCCCTATAATTAGCCTCCAACTCGCCGTCATCATTGTAATGAAACTTGAGGTCCGATTGTAGAAAAAATTGTGAGACACGCTTGGCCTTAACTTGTGCTGTAAACCCATGTCCCAGAGTATCATTTTATCTGCCTTCAACTTGTAGTATCTGTTCACACTTCTTTCTGTGATGTCAACATACATTCTTCTAAAGCCAAACATTGCCATCATCTTCATAATAATGCGCATAGTATTTGCGAACAATGGTGTCGTTCACAATACCCGGTCATCTCAACATCTCCCTAATTCCGCATGCTTCAACATCACTTCCTAATGGTGTACTTCTTATTCATCAACAAAGTGGCTCTCTAACAGTGCCTAAAGCCTTGTACAGATTGAAACAGTTGTTAGTGAGGAATCGGTAGCGGTCAAATTTTGGCTCAACTAAAGAGATTCTTGATGGTTTTGTGGTATTCGCGTTGCTGGATCAAAGGTGTAATATCTTCCAGATGTCATGTTCTTCTACAAAGAAATAAAAAATAATCATTTTTTCTTTCAAGAGAATAGATGAATAGAAAAAAAAAATAGTCTTATGAATTCTGAGAGATAGTAGAGTTATAAAAATGATCAGAGTTATATATAAAAGAATTCATAAAGAATTTTAGAAATTTTATTTAAGTTGTACAACTTTCTATAATAATTATAATCACAATGGAAATAATTCATATATCAATGGAATTTAATCATAAGAGAAGTATAGGTATGGTAGGAAAGGTAAAGATAAATATTACTCAACGAGATTTCGTAGATTCTAATTTTTGCATTTTTTACTCCAAAACGTGTTCGGAAAGAAACGGCCATGTGCGATGTGGGCATTACGTGTGACATCCCGCTTGACAGACGCAATCAAAACTTGACAATGGTATGGAACGCAATGCTTTCTGAAACTGTGTTGCTACAATATCAGAACGGGGTCCTATCTCAATGGTTAACTCAAAGAGAAATTGAAAATTTTATGCTATATATGACTCAAAATAGAATAGCTAAAAATTGAGCTAAATGCAAGACTACAAAATAAAACTTACTATAGTGGGTTGCCTCTCACACAGTGCTTATTTTATTGTCGGTTAGCTCGAACACTTTGGTGAAGAATCAAGGATCCTTAGGTGCACCTTTTGCACCTTGGTCTTTCTCCTCATTTGCTCTTTACTTCACTTCTTCTTCTTTGAGTAGACTCTCTTCTAGGGCTAATGCTTCATCTCTGTTGTAACAGCTGTTTGCAAAAACCTAGAAAATTTTGCAAAAGCTTCCTCAAAATCCTTCTCTTTTACTGCATAATCTAGTGGTAGCTTATCCTTCATACTCCTTCCATAGTATAAGACCTGTATCATTGTGACTTTTGGTATCTTGAATGTTGGTTTAGTCTTCCTGATTATTTCTTTGAACTTGTCCCACGCTTGCATGACTGTCTCGCCTTGAATCTTCCTCTTCTCAACCATTTCTTTGGAGGCCAGCGAAAATTTCGCCTTAAATTCTTTTATTATTGTTTTCCATTTTGTATCATCTGTCATGGCCTTTGCAAACCAATCGAGTGCTACCCCTGACATTGACATAGGGAATACCACCAATTTTCTTAGTGAATTATGATGAATGAGACCATTATACAAACTCTCAAACCGTGCAACGCGTTCCCCTGGGTCTTCATCTTGGATTACGTCAAATTGGTACTTTCCAACCTGTTTACTGAACAATATGCACATTTTCAAATCGATTTCCTATTCTTCAGCCAGTGTGGTTGGGTGTATTTCTTGTGCAACTTTTGACAGCAATAGTGCTCTCAACATATTCTTAGCACTTTGGATTGTTCCCCCTTTTTGTTGTTGAGAAGTGTTGGGTAGAAGATCATTGAATGACTCCATGTGTGCTCCTTAATTGCAATAACAAAAGTCTATTAATGCCTCAACAATTACTCTTGAAGATTCACACAAAACGGTACTATAATTTCCCGGCAACGATGCCTAAAACTTTATGCTTGACCTCGATGTAACTCTCGAAGAATATCAGTTAACAACCAAATGTTACACCTAAATTCCTCGTTACGCAAGTGAACAAATCAGGTAATAATAAAATTGCAAGTATAGTTACGAACCAATTATCGTATACCTATGGAGTCGTGGATTAATGTATGAAGCACTTGAATGCAAGACACTAACGGTTGTCACGATCTTTTCTCTTGTGTTTGCAGGATGTGGTAAGTGCTTGTGAATGTTGTGAATGCTTTTTACACTAAGAATGCAAAGAATGGCTACTCTAGAATGCACTAGAGATCTATCTATGATGCAGGAAAATAGTAAATTAGGAGTGTGATTTTGATGCAATTAAACTATTAAACTAATGAAAGCAAGTAAAGAGTAATTAAACTAACTAAACTAAACTTAAGACTGAATTGTATGATTGATTGGTTGGTTGTGGTTGTAAACAATAATTGGAAAGATTATTTAGAGGTCGAGATTCACAAGGACTTAAGCATAGTAGTTCATAGACAAACTACATATACTTACTTACAATGCTTGATGATAATTTGATGTTTGTATGTCTAATGGATCAGTGATATATAGCAGGAGTTATCCCAACCCTAAATCTATTGTCTCTAATAACTTACCGTGTTAATTGATCAGCTCAGTTGTCAGTTATTTTCGAGCAAGACGTTGATGGTGTTTTCTCTCTAAAGACAATCTCACAAGATTTATGTGGACTCTTATAAGCTTTTATAAGTTGATGGTGGCTTTTTTAAGCTGTCGTGGTTCGTGTTTTGTGTTTTGGTCATCCCCTATAATTATAGAAGAGTCTTGATGTCCTAATTTTGTGAGCAGCTGTAACCTAATTAGAAAGAATGACTGTTCAATCCTCGTCACGCGCGATCATGCTATATCGAAATGGTGTCTCGACTCTTTTGTCTCCAAAAACATCAAATTCGGCTTCTTTTAGCTTCGTTTTGTCTTGAACCGATAAAATCTTAGAAAAACATGAAATAATACTAAAATCAATAAATATGCAATAAGAAGCATACAAAATCGTAAGGAAACAAATACTAAAATCACTCTAAATAAACGCTCATCAAAGGTACTCAAATCTTTTCTGATAAGAGGACCAAGAGAAAATCTCACAAATCTCTGTCATTCTCTATCTTGTACATTAAAGATTATTTATATATAAACTGTAATATACTAATACATATCTTAGATTGAGTCATATACACATATATATATATATATATATATATATATATAAAAGACAAAAAAATTGAAAATAGCTTGGGGGTTTCTGCTGAATGCCCCCCTTGACTCCGCCACTGACCTATATTAGGCACTGTTCTTGGAATCGAACCGGACCGGTCGAATCATCGGGTCACTCGCTGGCAATGGTTCGACCGTCGAAAAACCCGGTTCGCTCGAGAGAACCGGTGAACCGGCCCAGTTACAAACCCTTTCGCCCGGTTCTTTTTTCAGTTAATTTTTTCTAATTGCTGCTGCTAATTGACGTCTCTGCTACTGCCCACTCCAATCCTCCAATAGAAAAGAAAGGGAATCAAAAAGGGAGAAAAAGAGATATGTCCTTAAAAAGAAAAGGAATCCATATAAAAAGAAAATTGAAAGGAAAGAGATGGAAGAAAAAAGAAAAAATAGAAAAGAGGAGAGATAATGTAAGAGGAAAGAAGAGTGGCGGAAGAGTGAAGTAATTGTTAGAGTTTTTTATTTTTTCTAATCCATATTAAGTATATTTGGGCCCAAACTCAATACGGGCCTATGTACATTTAATTATATAGTGTATCATGTTTAGTTATTTTTATATTACATTATTTATAATACATATATATGTATATGTAAAATTATAGTATGTTCATATTTGAATTTAGTTGAAAAATAAGTTCTTAATTTCAAATTTAATTACTGGACTTCCTAATTTATAAATTTCATGATAAAAAATATAAATGTCTTATATTTATATTTAATATTCTCTAAAACGGTTCAACCAGTGGTTCAATCGATCCGACCAATTAAACCACTAACCAGTAGCTTTACCGGTTCGGTTCTGAAAACACTGATATTAAGTAAATTATTTCTATTATCACATGGTAAATCTAAATAAAAAATCATGTCCTTATTGTGTATTGAATAGGCACAAAAATAAATGGACTTTTACGGTGCCGATATTCCCTATTGTACGCAGTTAGTGAATAACGTTCCACTCTTTAAAATAACATTAGATGATTTGCATATATTTATTTTTCACGAGTAATAACTTTTCTACTTAAAATAAGAGAAAGAGGATATTTTTTTCTTTCTTTTTTCTTACAACAAAATAATATTTTATTGAACTTAACACGAGAGTAGAACCTTATCTACTCTTAAATATATCGTACCCAAATGAGATATAGAAGTTGCTCAAGGATGGTGTTTGGATAATTGGATTAATGATCATGATGAGGTGAAAAATCACTTATAGGAGTCGTTCAGTTGCAAGAAATGGGAAAAATCAAGAAGGAATCGAGTTTAAATATATCAATCTCATTAAGCCTTTCACATGAGAGGAGATTAGAGCGAAAGTTTGGAAATGTGAAGGCGACAAAAGTCATGTGTCTGATGGATTGATTTTCAACTTTTTTATACGATCATAGGATTATTTGAATTTTGATTTTAAAAAGTTAGGTAAGGAATTTCATCGAAATAGAAAGCTTGTGAAAGGCTCTAACCATTCCTTCACCACATTTATTCATTTATTCTAAAAGATGGATATTCCAATGAATCTCAATGAATTCCGACCTATTTCATTGATTGCATGCATGTATATAACTCTCATAAAGTTCATGGCCAATAGAATCACGAAGGTGATGAACAAAATCATAATTTTTATTAGGAAAGTAAATTGTGAATAGTGTGACAAAAAATGAAGTAAATGAGGAAGTTAGGAAGGATAAAAAGGCGAGTACTATGTTTAAGGTTGATTTTGAGAAGGCATATGACTGTTTCGTGGGAGTGCCAAGATTCTGTTATGAACAAGTTGAGATTTTGTCTTTAATGGAGAAGTGGGATTTAATACTGTCTTTCTTCAAACATGACTTCCATCCTCGTTAACAATAGCCCTACGAATGAGTTTAGACTTCAAAGAGGACTTGGACAAGTAGATTTGTTGTCCCCAAATTATATTCTTGATTGCAACTAAGGTTCTTGGTGGGCTAATGAGAAACTATGTGGAAGCTAATGTTCAACTTGTAGATGATATGATGTTTATCGGTAGTTCGAACTT
Organism: Linaria vulgaris; assembly: GCA_948329865.1. NCBI lineage: Eukaryota > Viridiplantae > Streptophyta > Magnoliopsida > Lamiales > Plantaginaceae > Linaria > Linaria vulgaris. Next base: position 82,168,029 of record OX415252.1, read on the forward strand.
GGTCAATGTGAAGGCAATCAAGTGTATTATAAGAAATTTTAGAATTGCATCAGTTTTCAAGGTGAATTATCAAAATGCCAGCTTGTGGGGTTCAACGTGGACGAAGAGGTCATTGACATAGGGATGATTCTCTTCACTACAAAAAATAATTTACTTTTTTTAAATATTTGGGACTGTCGGTGGAGGAAAAATCGAGGAGGCTTGAGACCCGGGACCCAGTTATGAAGGCATTAAAGGAGAAGCTTGTGTTGTGGTCGAATCATTTTTTATCTTAAGAGGGCAAAGATATTTTGATTAATTCACTGCATTGTTCTTAAGTTGTACTTTTGTACATTTTTAGGGGGCCAAAGAAGGTGATTAAAAGCCGCACCCAAATTCAAAAATAATTTTTATAGGTGGATTGCGATCAAGTAAAGAAAGTGCATGGGTTAGTTAGACAAAATCTGAAGGGATAAAAGTGAGGGAGGGATCAATGTGGAAAGAAATTAGAGTGGTTCAATTTGGCTTCATTGGAAAATAGAGATGGCGAACTCTAAATAATGAATAAAGGTCTTGATTGAGACCTAGGTATGAGGGAGTGATGGCCCGATGAGCTAACGTATTTTAATTTGAGTACAAGAAGTAAAGGCTCCAAATAGTGTGGAAGATTGATGATCAAGTGTGGTGATTATCAATAAATAGAGTGGTGGGTAATGGGGGAAGTGTTAGTGGTTGTAATGAAAAATGGGTGAGTAAGAACGCCACTGCAAATAAATATATCAAGGTTTTTTCCAATATCAACTAGTAAAGATGCAATGATTGCTGACATGAAAACTTGATGTTAGGTTTGTGGGCCTGAACAATGTAGACAAAAAGCTGAACAACCTGAACAAGTGCATTGACTTTCAGACAACATAATGGAGTGTTGGCCACGCTAGTGGACAGAGGGCAACGAGTGTTGCGCAGTTTCTAACGCATGTTGCGAGGCTTTAAGACTGGTCGTGCTGAATTGCTGATCGGGGCTGGCCCAACTTCATCCCAACGTCATTTTTGTTGCCCTAGTCCATTTCAACCTTTATCTAAGTGACATTTAGGGCGTCTTTCTCAGCGGGACAAGTTGTCATGATGTGAGTCAAGGTGTGACCTTGCGACTTCCAAAAGGGAGTGTAAGATAGAGATAACAAATAAGAGATAAAATACTTGTGAGATCTGAGAGACATTTTAAGAGACATATGTTGTATCTTATTTGTAATCACACATCATTATCATAGTGGAGGTCTAGACCTGGATCTTCCCAAATGTAGAGGTAGACGAACATGTAAAGAAATGATTTAAGAGCAAAACAAGAAACAAATTTGACATCAAGTCTGAGATTACAGAAAATGAAAACGTGAAACTTCAGGCATTTACTCCAACAAATATGTGTAAAAAAAATAGTGCCAAGCACTCTACCGGTAATTAAGTATATGACTTAAGCATATTTTGGAACTCCCCTACACCATAGTGTTTTTAATTTGTATCCCCACCTAAGAGATCCTTGTTAAAAGAGGTATTATTCCACTAGGAGCTTATGCCTTGCGTTTATTATTCATCTAATTTAGCCTCTTTAATTAAGGTAGACAATAATGACGTTTTTTATAATCATTCACCCTCCTTAACTGTATCAATTTATTTACTTATCCCCTGATGCGTGTATTACAATGCAATAGCAATACTACTATGTTAGCAAGTACACGGTCAAGTAATAAAGTGATTTGTAAATTAAGCTCAAAGAATCTTATCTCACGAATACTATGAATCAATCTCACAACTTTAATTATATTCTCGGATGGTCTAAATCAAAGTTGTAGATTTTCTCACTTAACAAAATAAAATTTCAACTTCAATTGAATAAGATTGGTGAATAATACTTAAGTTTAATCAGATGTTGGATGGATTTTTAGAGATTCATGTTTCATTAGGATTTCTCATATCATTTACATGCATTGAATAAGTTATTGACTATGTATTCATGACTTCTTTCGATGCCAGAAGAGAACATAGTCCGACTTATCTTTTTCACACTCTCAGGTTCAACTATCCCACATAACGTATTATATGACGACGCTAGTGATCAACTATAACTTCTAATCATTCATATATTAGCTAGATACACAAAAGCATTGAGATCAAGATAGATGAATAAACACGTAAACAAAGGTCTTAATCAAGACATAAGAAATCTCATAGGTACATACCCAATTATCCTTAACTCTAAACAGAAGGAATCAACTACTCATGATCACAAGTTCAACATCATAAATAGACAAGAACATCGTAATGAAAGAGTCAAGAAAAGATAAACACTCTCCTTAGTCTCATTTTCGAATCCCACAAGGAGCGACTTGATTCTATGCTTCTAGGTCTGTGCCTGTCACACATGATTAACCTAGTGTGGTTTGCCTGGTTGGCTAAGTTTGCATGCTATTGCGTCAGCACGAGGGTTTACCTAGTGCGCACCTAAAGGGTGGCGGCTACAGCTTCCCGCGTCATCAAAAAAATAATAAAAAAAAATCCTTGTGGGATTTAACGTCTATGTCTTCAGTTTTTGTCGCTCCACTCCTTCTGGCTGGATCTTATCGCTCCGCCGCAGATGAATATAATTATGATTTTGAAGGTTGTGTTTAAACTTTAAATGTGTTTGTATAATTGAAGAAAGAAAGAAAAAGATATACACATGTGATAGTAAGCAAATAACTGATTGCTACAAGTAAGAAGGGTAAATGAATATAAAAACCTTTATAATATATAGTCTTCCTTAATTGGAGAGAAATATTAGTGCCCTTTTAGATCTTGCTTTAAAAACGACGATCTTTGCTATGCAAAAACGCCACCCTTAAGCTTAAGCATGCTTCCGGGCTTGGGCTCAGACATGGATTTATCGGGTAAATAAACATAACATTATAAACAAACAAAGTCCATTTTGGTTTAAGTACTTTGTGGCCAACTGTTCGATCCTAAAGTTTTTAACTGAAAGCCCTACATTATGGGCCTCATGCACCAACAATCTTGGGCCCAACCCAACTCAGTCCAGGCTTGTAATATGTAAATGACTGATTGACAAGTTTCCCAAACCCACTATTTTGAGTAAATATCAGAATTAAAATTTGTGTCTATTTAATATTGCATTTGGGTAGATATTATTTATTTATGAGAGTGTAACAATACATTTTTTTGTATAGGAATCGGTATTACTTGACTTTGCCTAAAAGGTGACAGCTTACTCTATTTTACTCATCTCATGATCCACGCATTAGCAGCTTATAATAATATCAAAAAGCCATGTTCAAATGTATTTTCTTTTTCATATAATAATAAAAAAAAAATAGTCACAGTGTTCTGCGCGTCGGCATACTGCATTCATGCGCTCACACAACCAACAATATATTGAAAGGAAATATTTGCACTGGATCACGGACAACTAAATTTGTTTAAATTTAGTTTGTCTAAGTTAAACTATATATACTGGAACATTTAATGTTCAAATAATGATACATATAAAAAATCAAGTTGGATAATGCGGTGATAATGCCACAATGGTTGAGTAGTGATATATTAAATTGGATAGGGTAGTGTAACCAAGTCCAGGCAGATGTATGACTTGCTTGTGTACATAAATTATGGTAGAAAATGCGTTAAAACTAAAATAAATTTTTACACTAAAAAGAAAAATTGGCACGCGATCTTTGCGTGCTCTTTTTTACTAGTATTTAATATAAATATAATATTTAAAAAGAAAACACATAACACAGTAATTATAAATAATTACTATTTACTAAATATTTTGATTTTATGTGTCAAACCTCAATTTATTTGTAACGGATTTGAAAATAAATCAGCAAACAAAAAAAAAATTTACCTGAAACAGATTTTACCAAATAATATACGTACTAAATAAGATATATAAAGTAAAAGAAAAGAATTCTGCTTGCTTATGCTTATAAGTAAGTTTATCAAATAATCTTAGAATCTTTTATTTGTTGCATGATCTAACTTCGTTGGCACATCGATAATCGATAATCTTTTATGTGTTCGACGTGGCACGTTGATAATCGGATCGATGTGCCACGTGGCACGTCGATAACCAGACCGATGTATCACATGGCGCGTTGGCTTATCTATCGACATGGCTCCTCTTTGGGGCTCATGTGGCCCGCGGTTCCGCGCCCTTGTGCTCTTTATTGGGCCACCTTGGTTCGATCGTTGGGGCCTAATGAGTGTCGTGATCTAGCCCGTATTAAGTTTTCTCGACACGCCTTTATGTCTCTTTGAGGATCGCGTCGTTCGGGCATCGTCTCGACATATTCTTAGACTTTACGGACTAATTGAGAATTGCCTTCTCGTCTTTTTAAGTCCATCTGTTGTTAATTGTAACTTCGTATTTTTGAGGTGTCGCAACTATGGCACACTACCAGTTCATCATCATTTACAAGTATATCATCCTCGTCTTCTATATGAGCACCACCTGTCATTTTTCCCTGCAAAAAGATAACTTATATCAAACTAGATACATATAAATATCTTTGCTATTCTATAAGCACATAGTATATTACCTTTTCAAGTTCAATAATCTGGGAAAAACTTTTTTTTCCCAATGACATGATCCATTTTCTTCTTTTCTCAGTTTTTTACATTGTTTTGACTGATTTCCTGAACAACGAAACCCATTTTTTAGTCTTTATCTCCTTACTAGCGGGTTACTAATCAAATTTCAACGTGGAACTAATACTCATATTTCAATACAGAAGCTTTCACCAAAAAATGCGAACTTATAAAGCTAGTACCTTTCCTGATTCACTAGAATACGAGGTACTTCTAATGCTCTGGTAAAACTCTTTCATCAAGACAGATGAGTGTAACACGTAGATTTTGTTTAGCAGACAACTCGGGTTTGAAGTACATTCTCTTTAAATTGTTTTTAAAGCTTCTCCAACTTTTGTTTATAGCTTGTAAGGTGTTTAATTCGAGGCCCGGACACAGAACAAATTTGTCCTAGAAACAAAAATGTAAATATAAAACTGTGTTATACATAACAAAGATTAAGTACAAACTAATTCCAAGAAACCAAAATGATGTGCCTTTACCTTTACCAATTTCAACATGTCTCATATCAGAGAGAGACCTCTTGCCAATCCTTGATATTAAAGGGAGCTAGCTTACCATTCCTAGTAATCGTCCCCCGAATTCAACGAACTTACTTTTATTGGGATGTATAGGATGCAAGCTTATTAAACTGAATTGTCTAACGCTCTTTTCCTGATTGGTTGGGGTTTATAGCCCACACACGGGGCATATAAGGGTAACCTCTTTTTTTTTCCTCTCCACAATGTCGCCTACCAGTATTAAACAAAGCACAAAAACTGTAAATGTAGAAAGATTTGTAATATATTGCAAAATCATAATCCAATGTGATGCAGATAATAAAATTTGCAACAACGTCCACTTACCTTGGGTGTCGTCATGTTGCTCATCGACCATCTCATTATATAAGTGATTTTCAACATGGTGCTAATTCCTTTCTTGTCTATTTGTAGTCCTAATAACTCGTAACAGAACTAGTGCCAATTAGCTTGATGTAACTGGTAATAAAAAAAGAAGTAGTGCTAGTATTCAGTTAACACACTGAATTTCTAAAAATAACCAGAATAAATCGTGGCATTCTTGTTCAAACTTGTTTAAAACCAAGCTACATTCTCACAAAAGAATCCAGTATTCATCACAATCAAATATTCATCACATTCTTTTATGTACCAATTAGAAATACCTTTGCCATCTACATAGTAAATGTTATTCATCATACTATCTCTCTTGTGTACTAGGTTTTAAGAGACAGAATTACACTTTAATAAGGGTAGAAAACACCATTCCCGAATCGATTTAAGTAGTATAACATTGAGGGATAAGTGCGGAATATTTGTGTTGCATATATCTTTGAATTTAGAGTTACAAATTAGGAGAGTTTTAAGATTCATAGATGCCAAGGGACGGGATTTGCCTTACAAAATGGAGGTCGTATCTTTCTTCAGGGATACTATTTTTTTCTCCTCCCCATCTTGGTTATCGGAGGGGACGTTTTGTAGACAGAAAAGTACGGCTCTTATATCTTCTTCCTCGAATGAGCTCTTGACAGGTGTGGGAGAAAGGGAGGCATTTGTTGTGTGGTGTGCATGCTAGTTCTTCGTGGCAGTGGGAGATGTTTGACGCGTGGTGGATATCATAAGAGGTTTGTGTCGTTATTCCGGAAGATTTCTTACACCCCAAGACAATCTCTTCGTTGAAGGATAAGCTCTTCGAGGAGTCTTTTGTCAGCATCGTTCGTTCTTATTTAGAAAAAAGAAAAAATGAGTGGTACGAAGGGATGATGATGGTGGATTTGGAGGGGGTGATAATACGAAGAGGAGGCAATAATTGTTTCGAGAAACTTTAGAAGGCCTATTCTTGTGAATACAGTTGAGCATTTACATACTTAATCATTAGGAATACTAAATGTATTATAACAATTGATATATATTACTAGGGGTCCCCCAATTCTCCTTGTATTCATAGAATACGAGGGGCATTCGAGAAGCCGAGTCTTTTCTCTTTCAGGAAGGATACGAGGGGGATTTTGGAGAGTCAAGACTCTTTGTTTGGATGAGACGCATTGATTAGACGGATTATGTCTCTTCAAAACTAGACGACTTTTGGGTTTTGGCCTACATGTCTTTTTCTGAACCGATGGTTTTGGGCGGGAATTAAATGCCCTAATTCGTTCTTATAAAAGGGGGTCGAATTCAGAGTTGTTTTCTCTATCTTGGACAACCTCTTAGCATCCCTTCAGCTTTCTTCATCTTCGAGTTTTCTTGCTCCTTGATTTTTTGCAACTTTTTTCCTTTGTTTTTATGGGAGATATGTCTTCTTGATCCCTATGACGAATAGGTAGATGGTAGAGGAGGGAGATTCTGTTGTGGTAGGGAGATTATGGTGCCAGAAACGTCGTGGATCTTCTTCGAGGGCTTTGGAGGTAGAATCCAAGTCTACTCTTGTAGGGGACATCCCGTCAGTGGTTTCCGATAATTTTGTCAATGATAAATTGAAGGAGTTCGCCGTGGATGCTTTAGTGGTGGGGTGGCGGACACCATATCCTTCCGAATGGGCAAGCATCCCGCCTAAGGGTTTTGTCACTATATACGCAGCTTAGATCAAGGCAGGGTTACGAGCCCCGATTCCTCCTTCTTATGTGCGTTTTTTATGACTTGTGGGCTATCTCCGAGGCAAGTGACACCCAACGAGTATGTTTATGTTTGCCTGGCGTGTTTCACCAATTTCACCATGCACTATTGATAATTGCGCAGCGAATAGTTAGATAACAACACGAGTTTTCACATAACGAACTGATCAATTAACAAACAACAAGCAATTAACAATATAGATCCATAGATCCATACATACATATATACACACACACACAGAGATGATACTAATAAAATTGTGACTGGTTTTGTTTAACATTCTTACATTTAGTAATCAATATATTATCCCCCATCCTTAGAATGCCTCTGGACTAGAAAATACTAGTTTGTATATCGACATTAGAAGTGGAGTTGGGATTTTCCATTGTTTACTCCAAAAGATTAAAGCCCCGTGATTGGGCCCCTATGTTGATGAATTGATTGTATTACTCATTTCTACATTACTTTATCGAAGAAAATCAAGAAAAGCAAGGCAGAAAGTACTATCGAAATAGAAGCTATTGCCATAATTAACCAAAAGTAATTACGGCAGTAAAGGTTAAAATATATTGTCAAACTCAAACACATCAAACATTTTGTAAAAGACTTTGAGATGTATTCTATACAAACAACAACTTTAAGATCATGAAAAGAGGCTTCGTTTTAACCTTTTGCATATATACACCTCATCGAATAGTAATTCAATCAAACCATGATAATAACAAAAGTCACTCGAATTATTCTGCAAAATCTGCCAAACATAAATGTAAACGACTTGTTTACATACACATAACCAACAGTACACAAACACTACAACTCTGAACACCAATTGAATCTATCAATAGAGAGGTAAAATAACCAGACCTCGCTTCACTCTAATTAATCAAACACAATAATACACTCCATTCCCAGATACATCAACCACCTTCCTCTCTTCCTCCTCCAACGTATCACACAAAATCCTCCCCCTAGTCTCCGGTAACCATGCCACGAACAACCCGCAAACTGAAATTGTCACACCAAAAACCCCGTAAGACAACCACAACCCGTTCTTCCTCCCTGCCGCCACCAGCACGGGACTCAAAACTCCCCCAAACACCAACGCCTGGCGCACCATCGACACTGCAGAATTCCTCACGCACGTGGGGAAAAGCTCCAACGTGTAAATCAACACGACGTTGAACGCGGTACACGCGCTGAAAAATGACAAAAGCTCAAGCCCAATCTGCACCCCCTTATTATTATTCCAGCTCATCAGCACGCACGCCACACTGCAAGTCCCACTAAATAATGACAACCCCAACACCGAGATCTTTCTGTCCAGTTTCCCAATCAGAAAAAACGTGAGCACTGAGGCCGGAAACTCTGACAACGCGTTTAATGTGACACTTAAATAAAGATCAAACGACAAGTTCCCCAATCCCAACGGCATCCCGTAATAAATGATTCCAATCCCGAATCCAACCACCATAACGGCAAACAACCGCTGATACGCCCATTTCTTCTTCAACAGGATCCCCATTGCAGAGAAAATATCCGTTACTTTCTCCAACGACAACGTATCATCGTCCCATTCCGCACACTTCCCGAAAAAGCTCTCCGTTAAGCTGCTTCTATTCGTTGGAGCCGCGATGCTCCTCAGAGTCTCCGCAAATTCCTCTTTTCTCCCCTTTACGAATAGCCACCGAGGCGACTCGCGAACAAGAAAGTAAACCGTCAATGCATAGAAAACAGAAGGGACGCTAGTCCAAAGGTAAATCAATCGCCATGATTCGCCTTTAAGCAAATAAGCAATAGCAGGTAAAGATAGAAACCCGAGGGTAAAACAAACAAACCCAACAATGCCAATATTGCCCCTCCATTTCTTCCCAACTAACTCCGTCGACAGAACTAAAGCGCACGTGCCGACCGTTGCCCGACCGAATCCACCGATGAAACGTAAGAAAACGTACATCCATATATTAGTCGAAAATGCGGTCAACACGCCTGTCAGCGACATTAGCAGGCTCGACAACACCAGCATGTTTTTTCGGCCTAGAGACGAGTCCGCTAATGTTGCGAGAGCGAATCCGCCGACCAAACAACCAAAAAAGAAACTCGAGGCAGGTAAGCCTGTTATGACTGAACCGGCACATTGGAGGGACCACTCCGATATGATGGATGTTTTTGCGGGGTGATCCCATGACCATGAGTCTTTCGGAATCTCGCATAAATTGGATTTATTAGGGTTGCATGATGTGTTATTGTTGATGTGGTTGCAACTCCATGTGGGTTCGGCGTCGGTGAAGACGGTGATGAACGCTTGTTGTGCGTCGAAGAACCAAGCGAGGGATACTAGGGTGGCTTGGAGCATTTGGGTCCAACCGAACTCGCCGATGCAGTGCTCGATTGTGTCGTCGAGGGAGGGGTACTTTTGGTGAATTTTTAACGACGGAGGTGGTGACGGAGGAGTAGTGATTGGCTCCTCGGCGGGATGGGTGTGTGAGAGAAGAGGATTCTTGTCTGTCATTTGTTTTTTTTTTAGTGAGTGTATTATTTGCAAGTGGCTAAGTCTCTATTGGAGCCTTTGCATATATATATATATATATATATATATATATATATATATATAAAGGGTGTTACGTTACGTTACCTATATTAATAATATACATGTTTATCTATTAAAAAAAAATATACATGTTGTTATTGATATTATTTGATGACGAATTAACCAGTTGAAAGGAAAAACAGCAAATCACTAGCTATGATAAAAATAAGGGAAATTTTATTAATATTTGACAGGCTATAATATCTAGAAATGAATATTGTAACATTATAACAATATTGAAGAGGTTATAAATTTCCTAGATTGCATGGGAATTTGTTTATTTGTTTGTCATATAAGAAAGTACTATTTATATTTAATTAGAGTAACGCAGTGGATGAGTAAATTTGTTCGATTATTTTTGAGATAAGAATGATTTGTCTATAACGTATAATGTGCCAACACCAAAATAATTGTACACTCTAGGGGATTCCTGTTTCATTCAATACTGCTTTTGTGTAGTAACTAGTGAGTAGGTAAAGGGTGGGCGCACACTGCACGCACACATGCATATACCCTAAAAATACTTACTAGAACTCTCTTCTCCCCTTGGTGACTCATGTCGATGTCACATACAGATAGAAATGACAGATGTATCATTTCCTTAAATCAATCATTATACCCTAAATATGTAAATTATTGTAATTAATGACACTTAGTTGTAATTAATAAGGAAAACGTACAAGAATTTGTTGAAGATAATATATAAATATTAAATTGTCATCTCATCTAAAAGCTTATATTAAATTGCATCTCATTTAAAAATTTAAGCTTTTAGATGAAATAACAATTTAATATGGTATCAGAGCTCAGGTCAAGCTGAAGGTTCTGAGTTCGAATCTCACCGTCACACGATTATCAAAAAGTGTCACGTGACAGGCATAACAAAAAGATTTACAACCTGCACGTAAAGGGGCGTGTTGGAGATAATATATAAATATTAAATGTCTACTCTTTCTAACATTTTAAGCTTTTAAATTATATAATAATTTAATAGAATTAATTTAAATAAGGAAAACATAAAAGACATTCCAGGAAGATATTTAATTGAAGATATGTAATTTAATTATATTCATATCCAGTTCTCAAGAACATCTTGCATGTGCCTTTGATCCTCCATTAATTACTTTTGCTGATTCTGTATTGCCTAGAGGACAGCCTTTTTTTTAAATGCCTATTTCAGTTTTTTTTCTTCTTCTTAAATAGTGAGTGGACCCACTCTTCTTTTGCTTATCTTTATTTATGAACCTCTTCTTACTAAAAGTGTTAAAGGAAAACGCTATGTTTGGATGTATTTTCATTAATTTGGTTTGACTCATTTTAGTTTGGGTGTTTCGAAATTTTTTTAAAAAACATTTTAAAAAACGTATCATAAATTAAAGTTTGATTTGGATGTAGCTTTAATGTTTGAATGTTAAGAACAAAAGTAGGGATATAAATATCAAATCAAATCAATGTAATGATAGGTATATGTAGAAATAATATTTTAATTACTAATAATAATTTTTATTATTATTTAAATATTATTATTTGAAGATTATGATGCATATATAACTTCTCCTTTTTACTTTTGATGATAAAATGAAAAAAAAATATTTGTAAAATTGTAGTTTATATATATAGCATTACTATTATGTTCAAAGTCATATTTATAACAAATGATTATACATAAAAAAAATCAATGAATATGTTACTATAAAATAGTCAATGAATATGTTAATATGTAGACATGTAAATAATGGGATATAAATACATAAGTATATATATATATATATGTCATAAAATTGTATTACTAAATTTTGCAATACTCGATCTTTAATTTTGTAACAAAATATAAAATGATACAAGTTGTTGTTGCATAATATATATATATATATATATATATATATATATATATATTATATGTATAATTTATCAGAAAGATTTCTTTCCAAAAGCGTTGAAGTTTCAGTGTTTTAGCTCACGCTTCAGCAAAGCGTAGTTTGTATACGCCCTATCCCAACGCTTTGCAAGGAAAGTGTGTCTGATGTACTTGGATTAGCCCACTCTTCACAAAAGCGTTGTTGAAATACTGGGCCTAGCCCACAGTTTTCGGCAAAGCGTAGAGGATGCACTATTTTTTTCCAACTACACTCTAGGGGTGTACGCGGGCTATATTTGGCGGGTGTCAAAGAAATATTTCACCCGCCCATAACATAACGGATGACCAATTTTGTCAGCCATACGGGTGTATTTTTTTAGTAAACCGTGCGGTTACGGTTGCACGGGTGCGTGCGGGTTGGCGGGCGGTTGGCGGGTTGGCAAATAATAAAATTTTCTGTTTACATTATTTTTTTCTCTTATGAAAGACTAGTTATTTTTTTAACTGCATATTCAACAAAAAATACATTGCATTTTTCATCACCTGCAAAAACTGCAGTCCATAAATTTCATTTTTCAACATAAATAAAGTCTATCATCTGCAATTCTGCATTGCACCATTTTAAAGCAATGCCCTGTCCATAAACAATATTTTACAACCTCAAAACAATATTTTTTTTCAAACTAAAACAACAATACTAACATTAAATATGAAAAAACAAAAATTATCACCTCCAAGCTTCAAGTCAGTCTTTAAACTAACATTTTCTGCATGCATACAGTTTATATTCTGCATTTCAGAATTTTGGAGCAAAATATAGTCTAAAAACAGCATAATAACCCACAAACATCATTTTTTCCAAGTCTAAAAAAACAATACTATTTATAAATATGAAAAGTAGAATATAACATCTATGAGACAGCAAAAACAGCCTATAAACTGCTGTTTTTAGCACAAATAGTCAAATACAGTCCATTTAAGCCAAAAAAATTGTCCAAAACAGCATATTTAAGCCCCAAAACAACAAATCTCCTGTCCAAAACAACAATACTAGGTCGAAAAACATAGAAAAAAACACCTACAAGGCAGCAAAAATAGTCGACGAGCAGTAATATTCAATCCAGAAAAGTCTTCAAGTCTTTTAACAACCTCATTCAAACCTGGATTTCAAAGATGAGCTCAATTGCTCTTTTTCCATCTGAACAACATATAATTAAATCCAACATCAGTAACTATTAAATCCAACAGCAACAATTAAATCCAACAGCATCAATTAAATCCAACAACAGCAATTAAATCCAACAGCAACAATTAAACAGCAACAAATTGAACAGCAACAAATTGAATCCAATTTACAGTACTAACATGAACAGCACTAACATGAACAACAACAAATTGTGAATCCAATTTACAGTACTTAACTACTTACTGTGAATCCAATTTACAGTACTAACATGAACAACAACAAATTGAATCCAACAAATGAATCCAAATCCAAACTAACAGTACTTACAATTTCGTGGTGGTGGTGGAGCTTTCGTGGTGGTGGTGGAGCGTAGAGTCCTGGTGGCGCGCGGCTGTCGTGGTGGTGGTGGAGCAGTGGAGTATTGGTGGCGTCGCGGCTGTCGTGGTGGAGCGTGGAGTCCTGGCGGTGCAGCTTTCGTGGTGGCGCGCGGCTGTCGTGGTGGTGGACTGGTGGTGGAGTAGTGGAGTCGTGGTGGAGCGTGGAATCGTGGTGGCGTCGCGGCTGTCGTGGTGGAGCGTGGAGTCCTGGTGACTTCGGGGAAGCGGTGCGGAGGTGGTGGCGGTGCAGGTTTCGTGGTGGCGCGCGGCTGTCGTGGTGGTGGTGGAGTAGTGGAGTCGTGGTGGAGCGTGGAATCGTGGTGGAGCGTGGAGTCGTGGTGGAGCGTGGAATCCGTCGGGGGCGGCAGAGAGTGAGAGAGAAGAGGGGCTAGTGGTGGCGGTGCACGGAACAGTGGTGGCGATGCGGATTGCGGAGCGTCGGGGGCGGCGCGGCTGGAGTGAGAGAGAAGAGGGGCTAGTGAAAGTGTGAAACCCTAAATCTGAAGAAGAAGTATATATATATATATATATATATATATTTTTTTTTTTATAATAACTAATAAGTGGCGGGCGGGTCGGGCGGGTGGAATGGGTAACCCGCGACCCGCCCGCCAGACCTACGGGTTACATAAAAAGAACCCGCAACCCGTATTTAAAATTAAAACCCGCGCGGGTGCGGGCGGATACGGGCGGGTGCGGGCGGGTCGGGCGGGTTGCCGGTTTTTTGTACACCCCTACTACACTCTTTAAAAAAAAAAAATCGCGAAGAAGGATTCGTAGTGGTAGGGTTTGTACAGTGCGTGTTCGTTGCAACAATCGCCTGTTCCTTTACGCGGCTGTTTTCGGATCAGAGGTCCTCGAACACAGGTCGAATCTGAAACTATGACGAATTCGTTAACTAATTTATCGTTAATTTCGGATTTCATCGTAGCAGGAGCCTGTGGTCTCGCGAAGTAAGAATGTGTTTGTGATTTGCTTGTGTTAATGAATGAGCAGATGAATTCAAATGAGAGTTCTGATCACGACGATTCTGTTAGCTTTCGCGGAATCGATTTCGAATCCTTCGTATTTCAGGTACTTGAAAACCTATATATGTGTAACTATTGTCATTTCATCGATCAATTGAGTGAATGAACCTTATGCTTGTACCGGAACAGTATGCTCTGATCTGTGTGTGTTAGGGGCGAATAGGAACTTGTTGATGTGTCAGGATAATCAAGTGAAAATGAAATGTTGCGATTGAATTTGTATAGGATGAGAAAGAGGAGGAGGTTGAGCAGGCTGAAGTGTATGAGTTTCTTACTTTGGCGATTGTTGAAGGTGATATGTTGAATTAGTCTGACTTATTTGTATTTCTCAGTGAGTGTGGTACTGTGTTGGCTTCGAAATAGTTTTCACCTTTTTTTTTGTTTTTCTGGATTATTGAAGGGGTGCTGTTAATGGAGCAATTATCACTTACTATATTTTCCTTATTGATGAGATGTACTACATATTGTATAATACGTTGCCGTAGATTTCATAATTTTGGCCGGTAGTATTTTACCTTGATTTGTTGTTGTTGGTGGTGTTTTACAGACACACAGAGCTGAGCAGTAAATACTTAGTGAAGTAGAGAAGGTACCTGATATATGGATTAATTTTATATTTTGTGTCGTGTTTATTGTTATTATGTTCATGAGGTGCTTGATTTTGGTGTAGGAAGATACTGAAGGTCTGGAAGAACCTTTCCCGATGATATACAAAATTGATACCTCTAATCCTGTAATTAATTTTAAATTCAAGTGAGGTAATAAATTTGATGTATTTATAGATGATGCCGACTCGTTGAGAAATGATGGTTGGTCTAGTGCCTGTACATTATACTTCAATATCCTTTATTACTTCAACTGAGTAATGTTGAAATACATTGTGCTGCTTTTATTTTAATTTCAGCCACTAGAGATGACAGAAATAAACACTGCAAGAAAAGACAGCAGGAGGATGAGTTGCCTAAGTCTGAGGTGAGCTTACGACAATGATATATGATCATTATAAATGACTTAGATGTGTTACTTATTCGTTCTTCCTTTTTTCTCTTAAGTTTATGAATCACCACGAGTTTAGTCAAAAAAGTTACTTTGCCTATGTTTTAAGTTTGCCTGTGATCCTTTTTAATTGGATATTTTACAAACTTTTGACTGAATTAGATATTATTAGGATAACTATTTAATGTGCACTCAGTTTAACCCAGGGGTGATTTATTGTGTTTAGGAGAGACTGAGATGAGTATGACTACTAAAACCAATAACAAATGTTTATGTTTGCATTATATCAATATAATCAGGATATGCATACCCTGTCCAAGGAAACTCTGGATGAGAAGGTAAAGGAGATGAAAGGTCTGGTGATCAGGGCCAGAGTATACTTAAATTTCATGCCGGCAGATAGCACATCTGCTTTAGCAAAAAAGCTGAAACTTCGAATCAAAGATGTCGAACGAGTTACGAGTCAATCTGTCGAAGCTTCTATTCTATCTGGAAGCTACAACATCTTTCTGTAATATTATTATTTGATACATTTCATCCATGTCTTATTTAAGCAAAAGAATCACAGCAATACATAGTTCGGAGAGATCATGTGGACTGTTGCAACTTAAGAATAGCGTTTCCTGATAGAGATTGCAGTGGTCTCATTGATATTGTCATTAATTTGTGGTGCTAGATTCAGCTGAATACTTGGTTATTAAATACCTAATAATTATTTTATCTTGTTCTTCTCTAAGTAAAAATAGAATTTACCTTTGTCTGTTAAATCGCCTCGTTCCCTCGCAGAACTCACTAAGGTGGAATATGTGTTTTATTCGGATAAGATAGAAATCTGATGCTTACTGTAAAGCCAATTCCTTGAGCATACCTACAAGTTTTGTACCATTGTAATTTTTTGGTTCTCTTAGATTCGTAGATCAGAAATTGTTCCTGGCAGTTGTTCTCTCGGTTAGCTAGTTCCCAGCGAAGGTTATTTATTGGTGATAAATGCATGTTCAGTTATGGATATATCAGTACAAGAGTACTTGTGCTTCTGATACAGTCTAAAAAAACTTAAATTTAGATGTCAATAAAGATCATTTCACAGTTATACAACTTCAATCAATTGTTCAATTCGTTCATTATGGAAATGTACATTAGGAGTTGAGAGAATATGAATTTAGTGAAAGTGCATTTAATTTATAGCACATTTGCTTCTTCAGTGCTCTGCATTAGGAGTTTAGAGAATATGTTGGCTTGTTCCATTGTTGTCAACTCAACTATCTCAACTATCATAGTTTTTACCAACTCAAATGAAGAAATATGGAGTTGGTTTGCAGTAATCTGTGATTCATCATACAGATGGCTGCTTGATTTCTTCTTTTTAAATTTTGTCTACATATGCCAACGCTTTTATGTAAAAGCGTTGTAGAAGGCCTTATGTAAACTTGGTTCTACACCAACGCTTTAGGGGTAATGCCAACGTTTCGTCGACAAAGCGTTGGTGTTGACTGACAGCAACGCCAACGCCTTGAAGCGTTGTTACAGGACCCCCTACACCAACGATACACCTAAAAAGCGTTGGGACCTTTACCGACGCAGGAACAAACAACGCTTTGGGAAAGCGTTGGTAAAGGTTTTGCCAACGCAGAAAACGTTGGGAAGCCACAAAATGCGTTGCCAATTCCCTGTTTTTTTTTGTAGTGATAAAAAAACTTAGAAAGCAAATTATAATATAACAACTTAGAAAGCAAATTATTGTTAATTAACTTAAATTAATACTCTCTACGTGTTCGAAATCATGGTAAAAGAAAGAATTATCTTTGTTACCACTTACCACATATAACATCATTTTATCGTCATAATAATACTTATAGTACCGTACTGTCCAAATGAAGCCAGTCCGAGAAAGATTATTATTATTTTGACTATTTTAATTAGCTTAGATACAAACAGAAAGATCTAGCGGTCAAACTCAAACAAAAAGCTAACACGCCACTGTGAGTGCGAGAGGCGCTAGGTAACGCAGGAGGTATGGGACAAAAAATATGTCATCGTATTATTAATTGGAAAAGCTGCAGAGATCCAATCCAGTCCAACTGCTCCCACTGGTTTCTGTTCTCCGGCTGCAGTGCTGCAGAGTATTGATTGATACTGATAAAGGTAAGTAATATTATAATCTGGTCAAGACTGCGTCAAGTTGCTGAGTTCATTTGTGTCGACAATTTACGGACGGTTGTGCGCAATTGCCTCTTAGTTGTATAAATTATTAGCTGGTCTTGTACTCTTGTCGACAAAAGATAAAGAATATACATTAAACTGTGATTACAAACGCAAAAGGAGGAAAAACATTGTTTACATGTTAAAAATACCATCAACATACTAAAAGATTGTATTGAGATGTCAATGTCATACATCATTTTGCAACCTGTTTTGGACTAACATATCATATTATCATCATAAATTAGAAACGGGGAAGTTGTTTCCTCCAGATACCAGAAAACCGTGTGTCATTTGATCATTTCATATATTAATTCGTATAATAAGAACAATAAGTAACAACAATGTACTTGGGACTATCTCTACGTGGTGTACTATTGTGTTATTAACTATTACATAATTCATCTTTGCATGTCTAATCTATGAAATTGACATTTTAATGATTGGACATTCTGCATAATGCATTGCGATTTCTTAGCTGATCCAGAAGAAGCAGATTTATATTCAACTCAAAAGTTTCCATTTTTGGAGACTATGTAAATTACCGTTATAACAGACTTTCTAATTACAGTAATACCGGATTAGCAACGGACTAATGCTTTGAGATTACAATTTTAGAGAGAATATTTATGAGAACAATCGCTCGGTTTGGAACATTCAATAATTCAATACAAAATTTCGATTTCTTTTACTGTTTTGATGAACAATGTTGCGTGACGATTCAGTTGCGATCTCAGAACTTGACATGGTATCATTCGCTAGTTTAATCCGATCCTAAATGCCGCTGCACTACTCTAAAATATGCCCCATTCGTGTTTTTATCGATCACGCTCTTCTTATGCATGATTAAATCACGATTTTTGTTGTTTTTTATTCGAATTTGTGTTGTTCGACTCACACATTGCCGCAATTTGATCTGAGCTGCTTGAGTTTTGATCACATTCGACTGGATTCTGGCTTTTGTAACTCTAATTTTGACTATTCTTCCCCAATATGATGTCACCAAGTTCATCAACTATTACTGTTCCCATTATTCCACCCCAAGAATTCATTTGAGGATTCCACTTTTGTGTACTTCCTTGGATCACATGATTTCACATGTTCTTCGATTGTGGCTGAGAAGTTTAATGGAGGTAACTTCATTACTTGGAATAAAAGTATATTAATGACATTAACTATTAAAAATAAGATTAGACTTGTTGATGGATCCTTAGCTGAATTTACTGATGATCCTGTTGAAAAGGTTTGTTAAACTAAGGCCAATAGGCTTGTTTATTCTTGGATCATAAACTCCATTGTCACTCATATTGGTAAAAGTTTGATGTATATTACCAATGCACTGGAATTATGGAAAGAATTCCAAACACGTTATGCAAGAACTGATGGCTCGCGTGTCTATCAGTTATAAAAATCCTTGTCACCATTACACAAGGTTCTAATTCTGTCACTGAGTACTACAATTTGTTCAGGGCACTTTGGGATGAATATATGAGCCAAAGGCCTATCACTGCTTGCACTTGAAGTCTCTATATATGTAATGTGAATAAAACTTTGGTGCATTTACAGCAATCTGATGATGTCCTTAAGTTTTTGGTTGGTCTTAATGAGTCTTTTGCCGCTTTAAGGAGCCATGTACAAAGAACAACCACAAGCTTCAACCTCTAGAACAAATTCTTCTATGCATTATGCTTCTACTGCAACAACTGGTATTTATATACTTTTTGCTTTTCATACTATTCAATCTAGTACCATTTTTAATGATTGTTGGATTTTAGAAACTGGAGCCATAGATCATATGGTATGTCACATCCAATGGTTCACTTCAAATCGTGTACCTATCAACACAATCATTCAAATGCCTAACAATAACATTGTTGCAACTCAAATAGGAACTATCAAATTTCTCAATGGAGTTGTTTTGCACAATGTTATTTACGTTCCTTCTTTTGCTCACAATTTACTATCTATCTCTAAGCTCACTAACAACACTAATATTGTTAGGATTATGGAGCCTGAATAATGAAGACGGTGTACTAAAATTGAAGACTGGAGTTCTAACAACAGTGAGAACGAAGTGCATATCAGACGTGCAACGGGGGCGTGGCGCTACGGTGAGGCGCTACGACGGTGATTGCGAATGTGGGGCGCTATCAAAGTCTGATCACGCCTGGGTGGCGCTACGTGCAAAGTTCATCTAGAGACAGGCGCTACAAGATCCGCACTGCAACACGGATCATGCGCTTGGCTCACTATGTACGCATCGCGCGCCATATCGCGCGTGACACTTTTGGCCCAATTTTAGTCCATCTTCGTCTGATGCCTTATAACGCGTTTTAGCAGCTATTTAAAGGTCTTTAGGTTGTGAAACTTAAGTAATGAGATAGTGAAGCAAGATGTAATCATGTAGCCTCCGATGTGTGGGCTTGTGGCCACCATGAGAGATGAAAGGGAGAGATTAAAATAAGAGAGAGTACACTTGTGAGATTGAGAGACATTGTGATAAATTGTTCTTGATCTGTTGAGAGACATATGTTGTATCTTATTTGTAATCGCTCATCATCATCATAGTGAAAATCCTGGATTGGATAGCCCCCAGAGGTAGACATAGTCGAAATGGGTAAAAAAATTGTGTTTTGCGTACTAGTTGTTATTTATCTCTTTCGGTTATGCTTGTTTCTTTGTTCTTTTTGTGGTTTTGTATTTTTTTCGCTGTGCAACAAGTGGTATCAGAGCCCCAGGTTTTGAGGGTCAATACAATTTTGTTGGAGTTGTATGTTGAACGGAGGGAATTGTTGATTAAGAAGTCGATGGTCAGATTATGGATTTTGGAGATTGCAGATCAGAAGTTACCAATCCGGTAATGATTTGTGGAGATCTTTGATGGTTAAACCGACGGTTATGTCAGACGCAGACTGGTGATGGTAGATAGGAAGACGATGATCGACATTCGTTTGTCTCTTATGTGAAACAAGGCGTTTCAAGTTGGTGAGACAACCATTGAGGGGTGTTGATGTTGGCTTACGTGTTGGTGAAGCCATCTACAACGAAAAAGGTTCATCTGATGCAAAGCCTATCTGAAGATGTTAGAAAACTCTGCAATTTTTGATCATCTGATTAAGTTCATATTGAACTTGATGAGTATTGATTTTAATGGTGAATTGACTAGCACTAATTCTATTTTATGGGAGGTAAAGGTGGATCGAAGTCAATTGCAAGGAGTTTCGAGTGAGTGGGAGATGTTGAAGTTTTGTTCACTATGGAAAGGATTATGGAACACCAAAGAAGAAAAGGGAAGATTCTAAGTCTGGGAACGTAGTTCGAATGGGAGATTGGTGGTGCACTAGTCTCGTATCGATGTGGTCTATTGGGGTCATTGATTTTGGATTCTAAAGCATCAGTGGGAGATGTTACATGATTCAAATGAGGTATGTAATTGTATGTTTGTTGCGTGGATTGAGGCATATTTTGGGTTTTATGAGAAATCTTATTTCTATGGAGTAGTTGGATGATGAGGGTTGTCATTTATCCTTTGGCTTAGAGTGTTCGAAAATAATGACAAGGCGTATGGTTTTGTGCTCGTGGGTTCGAGGAGAGAACTTTGTACGTGATCAATGTTACCCATGGCATCGATCGTGGCAGTGTAAAAGTCCAACATGATGGCATCAATCGTGGTGGTGAAAGTGATGCAAGTCAACTAGGATGGCACTGATGTTGGTGGTGGGAAATCCTAACATGATGGTTTAGTCATGGTGGTGGAAGTCATGCAAGTATGCGATGATGTGGATGTTGTTGCATAAGAAAGGATTCAATCTAGTGGGAGTTTGATGATCAGCTGACTAAGGTTTTTTCCTTAGTGGAGTTGAAGTTGTACGTGGTTTCAACATGTGTTTGTTGTTCCTCCTATTGTAATTCGTTCGTATTGTTGAATGAAGAATTTTCCAACCCCAACAAAGTGGTATCAAGAGCAGCGGGTTTTGTCTCTCCGTTCTCTATAAAATTTCGTCCAAAATTTTTAGTCCCAAAACTGTGATTTTTTATCACGGTTGTGAAGCTCTCTGTCCGACGATTCCGAATATATAGTTCTTGAGCTATTTCGATCGCCGGAAAGTGACGATCGAAGGCGACCAATTTGACGTCAAAATTTTTTCGTTCCGGAATTGTGTTTTGTTACTACCGTTGTGAAGCTCGTGTTGCAAGGATTTCAAATATATATTTTTTGGAATTTCGATTGCCGGAAACCTCCATTCCATGCCAACCGAGTTAACGACGAGTTAACTCGGCCCAACTCACAAAACCGGGCGAAGAAGAAGGGATCCGACCCGGTCAAAGCTGCTGGTCCAGTCAAACCCGGTCAGTCGGTCAACTCTGGTCAAAATCGGATTCAATCCGGTTCAACTCCTTCCAACTTGTTTCGTCCCGGTTCAACTCATTTTTGATCCGTTTTCAATAAGGTCTGAAGTGTTCCCAAGGTTTTAGACCATTCCGGATCCAACCGTGTGCTCCGTTTCCACAAATTCAGCCTCTAAATTTGGGTACAAGCAAGCTTGTTGAATTTTAACATGGAAAATTCAACGTCGGACACGATGATGCGATTGACGCCTACTAATTACAACATGTGGAAGCCTCACATGGAGGATTTGCTAAATTTGAAGGATTTAGCCAGGCCAATCGAAAATAAAGGTGTCAAATCCTAGAAGACGAGTGATGACGATTGGAAAAAGTTGAACAAGAAGACTGTTGCTTAGATTCGTCAGTGGATTGACAATAGTGTGTTCCATCATGTCGCACAGGAAACGAGTGCCCACACGTTGTAGGATAAGCTTGCTAACATGTATCAGGCAAAGACGGCACGTAACAAGACCTTGTTGATGAGACGTTTAGTAAACCACAAGCTTCGTAGTGGTACGTCTATACCAGAACACACGAGTCAGTTCCAGGACCTCGTGAACCATCTTGCTACCGCCGATTGGAACCTCAAAGATGAGGAACAAGCAATACTACTTCTAAGTTCTCTGTCGGACAATTGGGAGACTCTTGTTGTCACCCTTAGTAATTTTCTCCCCAATGGTAAAGTATCTATGCAAATGGTGACATATGCTTTACTTAATAAAGAAGCCAGAAGAAAAGAAGTCAGTGCCGACCAATCTTATGCTCTTATGTCGGAAAGTAAAGGCAGAGGTGGAGGTAGAGGAAGAGGTCTTGGCAGAGGAACAGGTAGAGGTTGAGGTAAAAATTGTGGATGATCTCAAGATCAAGGTAGATCCCAGGAGAGAGGTAAATCCATTGACAACTCGAGTCGATTCAACGAAAACTGTAATTATTGTGGAATTTACGGTCATATGAAGAGGGACTATCGAAAGCTTTTGAGGGATCAACCCCAAACCGGCCAAAGCTCCAACAAGGATGAAGGTGAAACCATTGTCATAGTATCATCGAAAATTGCTCTTGTTTCTTATGGAGACGAGACATGCCTACATGTAGGCAATCAAGAAATTGAGTGGGTGATTGACTCTGCAGCTTCATTTCACGCCACTCCACATCGTGATTTGTTTGCTACATACAAATCAGGGGACTTTGGTACCGTAAAGATGGGTAACACCAGTTACTCCAGTGTAGTTTGTGTTGGTGACGTGCACGTGAAAACCAACATAGGATGTTCTCTTATCCTCAAGGATGTGCGCCATGTTCCAGATCTCAGGCTGAATCTGATCTCAAGACTAGCCCTTGACCGACAGGGTTATGAAAGTAATTTTAAAAGTGGCACCTGGAAGCTGTCGAAAGGTGTGATAGTTGTTGCGATCGGTCATATTTGTGGCACACTATTCAAAACTCATACAAAATTATGCCAGTTAAGCCTCAACGCCGTTGAAGAAGAGGCGTCACCAAATCTTTGACACAAAAGACTTGGGCATATGAGCGAGAAGGGCTTGGCTACACTAGCCAAGATTGATGCTATCAATCTCGCGAAGGATGTTGCACTAGATCCTTGCGAGCACTATTTGTTCGGGAAACAACATAGAGTTTCTTTCAGTTCCACCAGGAAGCAACGCTCCGTTGCTTCCTGAGTTACTTAGTCTCGTTCACTCTGATGTGTGTGGACCGATAGAAGAAGAATCTCTCGGTGGAAGCAAATATTTTGTGACCTTTATTGACGATGCTTCACGGAAATTATGGCCCTACTGTTTAAGATCAAAAGATCAAGGTTTTGATCGCTTCAAAGCATTTCATGCGTCGGTAGAAAGACAGACAGGGAAGAACTTGAAGTGCCTTCGCTCAGACAATGGAGGCGAATACACTTCTCTAGAATTTGCAACGTATTGCACTGAAAATGGCATTAGGCACGAGAAGACGGTGCCGAGTACCCCCACAACATAATGGTGTTGCTGAGCGAATGAATCGCACCATTGTTGAGAAAGTTCGTTGCATGCTCAGTATGGCTAAGCTGCCTAAAGCATACTGGGCCGAAGTAGTCCTCACAGCTTGTTAT
This sequence comes from Linaria vulgaris, assembly GCA_948329865.1. Lineage (NCBI taxonomy): Eukaryota > Viridiplantae > Streptophyta > Magnoliopsida > Lamiales > Plantaginaceae > Linaria > Linaria vulgaris. The sequence continues at coordinate 82,191,976 of OX415252.1, forward strand.
CTGATAAATAGGACACCGTCAGTTCCTTTGAATTTTGAAGTTCCGGAGAAGATGTGGACAGGGAATGATATTTCATATTCTCACCTAAATGTATTCGGGTGCAAGGCTTTTGCCCATGTGTCGAGGGAGGTCAGGCAGAAACTTGATCTCAAGTCAACTCCATGCATCTTTATTAGCTATGGTGATCAAGAATTCAGTTACAGATTGTGAGATCCGAAGTCCAAGAAAGTTATTCGCTGTAGAGATGTGATTTTCTTCGAAAATAAATTCTATGACTTTACTCCAGCTGCTCCAGTTCGACAACGTACTAGTGCTCCGGAAGAAGTTACTTCACCAGCAGAGCCTCATATTGAAAATGAGGATGCCCAAGATAATGTAGACTATGCTGACGAGGATGAAGGTGCTGAGCAAGGGGAGCTCTCGCCTTCTTTACAAGAAGATGGTGAACCTCGACGATCTGGACGTATGCCGATACCATCAACAAGGTATCCTACATCAGAATATATCATTCTTACGAGTGAGGGGAGCCAGAAAGTTTCAAAGAAATTCAATCTCACAGTGACAAAGAAAGCTGGAGGCAAGCCATAGAAGAAGAAATGAATTCTTTGTAGAAGAATCAGACTTATAAGCTTGTGAAATTTCCAAAGGGAAAGAGAGCACTGGAGAATAAATGGGTATTCAAACTCAAGAAAGATGGTCCTGGAAATATTGTGAAATATAAGGCCAGGCTTGTCGTCAAAGGATTCCAACAGAAGAAATGCATTGACTTTGACGAGATATTCTCACCAGTGGTGAAAATGACGCCCATCCGTGTTATACTTGGGTTAGTTGCCAGTTTGGATATGGAGCTTGAACAGATGGACGTGAAAACTGCATTCCTTTATGGTGATCTAGAAGAAGAGATATACATGGAGCAGCCAGAAGGTTTTCAAGTCCGGGACAATGAGCATCTTATCTGTAAATTGAAGAAAAGTTTGTATGGTCTAAAGCAAGCTCCAATGCAGTGGTACACGAAGTTTAACTCTTTTATGGCGAGTCACCAGTATAACAGGACTGCGGCAGACCAGTGTGTTTATTTGAAGAAGTTCGTTGATGGTAAATTTATCATCCTTTTGCTCTATGTCGATGATATGTTGATAGTTGGCCAGGATGCAGCGCTAATCAACAACTTGAAGAAAGATTTGTCCAAGTTCTTTGATATGAAAGACTTGGGTGCAGTACAACAGATTCTCGGCATGAAGATTACGCGAGATATGAAAACGAGAAAATTGTACTTATCTCAAGAAGATTACGTTGAACGGGTTCTCAAAAGGTTCAACATGGGTAAAGCAAAGCCTGTTTCGACTCCACTCGCAAATCACTTCAAGTTAAGCAATAGACAATGTCCTTCTACGATGAAGGAGAAAGAAGAAATGGAGGCAATACCATATTCTTCGGCAGTGGGAAGTCTGATGTACGAGATGGTGTGTACTAGGCCAGATATTGCTCATGCAGTTGGTATTGTTAGCAGATATCTGTCAAATCCAGGGAAAGAGCACTGGGAGGCGGTTAAGTGGATTCTTCGATACCTGAGAGGTACATCTAATCTACGTTTGTGTTACGGTGGAGCAAAGCCAGTTCTGAATGGTTACACAGATGCCGACATGGCCGGAGATCTTGATAGTAGAAAATCTACATCAAGTTACATATTCACTTACGCAGGGGGAGCTGTTTCATGGCAGTCCAAGATGCAAAAGTGCATTGCTTTATCCACCACTGAAGCCGAGTACATTGATGTAGCAAAAGCAGGGAAAGAGTTATAATGGATAAAGCGTTTTCTTCAAGAACTGGGCTTTACACAAAATGAGTACATTATTCACTGCGATAGTCAAAGTGCTCTAGACTTGAGCAAGAATGCAATGTATCATTCCCGGACAAAACATATCGACATTCGGTATCACTGAATACGCGAAGTGATGGAGCAACAACTGTTAAAGCTAGTTAAGATTCACACAAGCAAGAATCCTGCAGACATGCTAACGAAGGCGATGACACGAGAGAAACTTGGTCTGTGTACGAACATAGTTGGGCTGGAGGGGGAGATTTGTAGACTAAGTCAGTCAACTCAGTCTCCTACCGACACACTCCCTCCCGTGATTCACACCTGACAACCATCCACTAAAAGTCATTGCTCCAATTATCTGATTACGATGGGCAAGACTTGGACAACTTATCTACTACTCAATTGCCTATAAACGTATGATCAGGAAAAATACACACCAAAAAGAGAGAAACACCGAGGAAAGAAAAGAAAACTCCGTAGAGTTCAAACGTGAGATTTGAGGGTTGGTTTTTTATAATAGTCGAGTGTGAGAGTTGCTCCTCCTATTGTAATTCGTTCGTATTGTTAAATGAAGAATTTTCCAACCCCAACATTAGTCGTACTGTATAGTTCGGAAAGGGACAACTAGTTGAATCTTTATCTGAGCACACTTGATCACATTTATTGTGCCTACATATACATAACATCACATATGAAATTCTTCCACACGACTAAATTCCATTCTCTCCTTCTAAAACCTGATAATAAACAAAAAATATGTCAGATCCTATAGCTAATCCACTCCTCTCGAAACAATATGAGGAGCAACACCTCTCCCTCGACGACACGATCGAGCACTGCATCGGAGATTTCGGGTGGAAACAAATGTTCCAAGCCGCTCTTATATCGCTCGCGTGGTTTTTCGATGCACAACAAACCTTCATCACTGTTTTCACCGATGCGGAACCCAAATGGAGTTGCAAGCACATCAACAACAACTCATCGTGCAGCGGTTATAAAACCCGCAACTTATGCGAGCTTCAGAAGGGTTCATGGTCGTGGAACTTTCCAGAGAAAACATCCATTATATCGGAGTGGTCTCTAGAATGTGCGGGTTCGATTATAACAGGTCTACCGACCTCAAGTTTCTTTTTTGGTTCCCTGGTTGGCGGATTCGTGCTCGCCACGTTAGCAGACTCGTCTCTAGGCCGAAAGAATATGTTGGTATTGTCGAGTTTGCTGATGTCGTTAGCAGGTTTGCTTACCGCGGTTTCAACGAACGTGTGGATGTATGTTTTGTTACGTTTCATTGGCGGATTTGGTCGTGCCACAGTAGCGACTTGTGCTCTAGTTCTGTCGTCGGAGTTGGTGGGGAAGAAATGGAGGGGAAAAATTGGGATTGTCGGGTTTATATTTTTTACGCTCGGATTTCTATCATTGCCTGCTATTGCTTATTTGCTTGAAGGCGAATCGTGGAGACTAATTTACTTTTGGATTAGCGTTCCTTCAGTTTTTTACTCGTTGATGGTTTACTTTCTTGTTTGCGAGTCGCCTAGGTGGTTATTCGTGAAGGGGAGGAAGGAGGAGTTTGCGGAGACTTTGAGATGCATAGCGGCTCCGAAAAACAGAAGCCACTTAACGAAGAGTTTTTTCGATAAGTGTACTGAATGGGATGATACGTCCTTGTTACAAGAAACTGATATTTTCTCCGCTATGAAAATCTTGTTGAAGAAAAAATGGGCTTGGCAGCGATTGGCGGTGGTGATGGTGGTCGGGTTTGGAATCGGAATGATGTATTATGGCATGCCTTTGGGGTTGGGAAACTTGTCGTCCGATCTTTATTTAAGCGTCACATTAAACGCGTTGTCTGAATTTCCGGCATCGTTGTTAACGTTTTTTGTGATAGGGAAGCTGGACAGAAAATTCTCGGTGTTGGGTTTGTCAGTAGCGAGTGGGATTTGCAGTGTGGCGTGCGTGTTGGTGGGCTCGAAAGAGATGCAAGTTGGGATAGAACTTGTCTCGTTTTTCAGCGCGTGTACCGCATTTGATGTGGTGTTGATATACACGTTGGAGCTGTTTCCGACGTGCGTGAGGAACTCGGCGGTATCAATGGTGCGGCAAGCTTTGGTATTTGGGGGTGTTTTAAGTCCAGTGTTGGTGGCAGCGGGCAGAAAGAATGGGTTGATGTTGTCTTACGGCGTATTTGGTGTAATGATCTTGGTTTGTGGGTTGTTCGTGGCGTGGTTGCCAGAGACTAGAGGAAGGATTTTGTGCGATACAATGGAGGAAGAAGAGCGGAAGGACGTTAATGTATCCGTGAATTTAGTTTCTTGCGCTTAGAGCTGGTCAGATCCTTTGTCTGTCTTAGTTTTTATTTATTTTGTCTCACTTTGTTGTGATAATACAAATATCCTAAATCCTTTTTTCTTTTTCTTAATTACGAATAAAGTTTTCTAAATCTTAATACCTGAAGTATAAGTGGTTAAGTAGAAAACATAACCGACTACCAAGTCGGACACCTTATCGTTGAGAGATTATTTGATGCAGCCGCTGTATGTGTTAGGTGTGAAATTTTCCAGCACGCCAACCTTGAACACATATATCACGCCCAAGAGGTTACTATCAATCCAGCTTGGCAATTTGGACGTTTCAACCTTCTTCCATCTTCTTCAAACAAAGCTGCAAAGAGAGAGAAGAGAACGAACGAGAGAGAGAAAAGAAACAGAGAAAAAAAGGCGTTGCGCAAATACGAGTGAGTTTCGAGGGTTGGTTTTTTGTAATAGTCGAGTGCGAGAGTTGCTCCTCCTAATGTAATTCGTTCTAGCGTTGAATGAAGAATTTTCCAACCCCAACAACTAGTATCAAGAGCTAAGGTTACGTTCTCTGTAAAATTTCGTCCAAAATTTTTCGTTACGAAACTGTGATTTCTTATCATAGTTGTGAAGCTCTCGTTCCGACGATTCCGAAAATCAAGTTTTCGAAGGATTCCGATTGCCGGAGAGTGGCATTCGAGGCCGACCCGATTCGACGTCAAAATTTTTCCGTACCGAAATCGTGTTTTGTTACTACCATTACGAAGCTCGTGTTGCGAGGATTCCGAATATATATTTTTCGGAATTTTTCAGTCATCGGAAAGCGTCGTTTCATGTCGATCGAGTTAACTCGACCCATTTGAGAAAAACGGGCGAAGAAGACGAAGTCCGACCCGGACCCGACCCGCTTAGATTCTGGTCCGGTCAGCTGCTGGTCTGACCGGTCAACGCTAATCCCACCGGATTTACTTCGGTTCAATTCCCTCCAACTTCTTTTAGCCCGGTTCAACTCATTTTTTGTCGGTTTTTGACAAGGTCAGAACGGTTTCCAAGGTTTTCGACCGTTTCGGATCCAACCGTGTGCTCCGTTTCCCCAAATTCGGCCTCTAAATTCGGTACAAGCAATCTTGTTGAATTTTAACATGGAAAATTCAACGTCGGACACGATGATGCGGTTGACGCCAACAAATTACAGCATGTGGAAGTCTCGCATGAAAGATTTACTGAATTTGAAGGATTTAGCCGACCCAATTGAGAGTAAGGGTGTGAAACCGGAGAAGAAGACAGATGAAATATGGACAAAAATGAACAAGAAGACGGTGGCTCAGATCCGTCAATGGATTGACCACAATGTGTTCCACCACGTTGCGTAAGAAACTAAGGCGTATGATCTGTGGAAAAAGCTTGAGAATATGTATCAAGCAAAGACAGCTCGGAACAAAACTCTATTGATGAGGCGTTTGGTGAACCACAAGCTACGAAGTGGTACGTCTATAGCAGAGCATACGAGTCAATTCTAGGACCTCATGAACCAGCTTGCTGCCGCTGATTGGGTCCTGAAAGACGAGGAACAAGCCATCTTGCTTCTCAGTTCTCTACCTGATAACTGGGAGACACTCGTCATCACTCTGAGTAACTCGGCTCCTGGCGGTAAAATATCCATGGAGATGGTCACGGACACTCTCCTGAACGAGGATGCCAGAAGGAAGGAGAATCATACTGAAGAGTCATATGCCCTCGTTTATGAGAACAACGAACGAGGTAGAGGACGAGGACGGGGACGAGGTAGAGGCAGAGGCAGAGGAAGAGGCCAATACAGTGGAAGTGTACCACAAGGACCGAACAATGTCACGGACGACGTTAATCAATATGAAGACACACTGATATGCTATTATTGTGGCATTAAGGGTCACATGAAAAGGAATTGTCGTAAGTTCTTGAGAGAACAACTAGCACAAAGCAGTGAAAATAACAAGTCAGAAAATGATGATGTGTTGATCACCATATCTGATGATGTGGCATAGTTTGTACGAGAGGGTATACCTTTCTCCATAGTGATGTTGGAGAAAGAGAAAGAAGGAGTACAAAGATTAAATTCTCTATGGTGATTTCCATTCCTTTTGTTGAGTCGAGAAAAGAGGATGATGGTGTACGGAGAATAATTATATCTCCACGATTTGATTTCCTTTCTCTATGGGTTTTCGGAGAAAGAGATAAGTGTTGTGTTTGCTTTCTTCAGGGTCATTCGAAGAAGTACTTGGTGTACGGAGATAAGAGATATTTCCATGATCGTCTGCCTTTCTTCAGGGTTATTCAAAGAAAGATCGGGTATACGGAGGTGTTGTATATCTCCACGTTTGTTTGCCTTTCTTCAGGGGATGACGGAGAAAGATAAGTTTTGAGCAAGGGGGAGCGTTCACCCCTACATGCAAAGTCGTTCGAGGAATGATCCTAGACGAGCACTAAATTGTATTCCTCTATTGAAAAGAGAAGAAATAAGAGAGCGAAAAATACGGTTGCGACTGGAGGGGGAGATTGTTAGGTGTGAAATTTTCCAGCACGCCAACCTTGAACACATATACACGCCCAAGAGGTTACTATCAATCCAGCTTGGCGATTTGGACGTTTCAACCTTCTTCCATCTTCTATAAACAAAGCTGCAAAGAGAGAGAAGAGAACACATGAGAGAGAGAAAAGAAACAGAGAAAAAAAAAGCCATTGCGCAAATACGAGTGAGTTTCGAGGGCTGATTTTTTGTAATAGTCGAGTGCGAGAGTTGCTCCTCCTATTGTAATTCGTTCTAGCGTGCGGATGTATATAATAATTTCTCCTTATTGTTGGCGTATAAGTGAAAAGCCTAGCTAAGTTTTCCTATATTTATATATATATATATATATATATATAGATATATAGAAAAACTTAGATTCAATTCAATAGGTGTTTGGAAAGTAGAACCGTCGCGATTAGCTTGCTATGTTTTTGGGGAATGACTAATCTCACAGCAAAAGATAAGGACTGTGTCACAGTCCCGGTTTATGTGTTCAATAGCAACTAGGCGTCTATTTTAATTGGACTTCTTCTATAACCTCTTCAAGTTTTGTTAATTAGCTTAATACCCCTATTTAATCAAACATCTTATAAATACTGCAAACACACATTCACCAAAATATACCATATATAATATTTCCTTCACATTCACCAAAATATACCATATATAATATTTTCCTTCCGTTGAACTCTGCTATATATATATATATATATATATATGCAATAAGAATCAAACTTTATATCCTTCTCAATTCTCATCCATTCACGTAATCAGAATTTGAGAGAAACTTACAACCTTGTTCTTCTAGTTAAGGGAAAATATTGTTGTTCCAAAACTCTAGAGTATGTTCTCCTCAATCAACTATTTTTTTTCTCACATCTTAAATATTTTATTATTTGTTACTTGATTAATTATATTGATATTGAACACGAATTTATTATTTTCTTTAGATGGAAGACGTAGAGATCGATAATAATAAATTGTCAACTCTAGATAAGACAACACCGATTCATCCTACTCTATGTATGTTATTTGATAGTTATGATGATTCATATGATTTTTATAATGCATATGCAAAAAACTCGGGTTTTGGTGTTCGAGTGAGAAACTTGTATAAAGGAAAAAAGAGTCAGGAAAAAATGGGTGCTATATTTTGCTGTGTTCACGAAGGACAAAAGACAATTAATGAAGTAAGTAATCCTAGCCTAGAAAACGAGTTCGCTGTAATGCGCTAATGAGGATCAAATTAAACAAACTTCGGAAGTGGGAGATTACGGAAATTGTTTTGCAGATTTTTCAAATATTTCTCATTGGTGTATTAGTAATTAATAGTGATTTAGCTTAGCTGAATATTAATTTAAAGGGTGTTTATAAGAGTTTTAAGAAAAATAGTTTTTCTCAAGGTACTTTTTATGTATGTTTATTATAACTAAGGGGGAATTATTATTTATGCCCATAACTTTGATAAAAATTACTTTTGTCCTTTTTTTTTTCGAGCTGACTTTTTCTGCCCTGCAACTTTTCAAAATTCGATCAAACATTTTTAAAATAATATAAATTATTACACAACTTAACCAATAGTTTTATTAAATTACACTCGGACCCCAAAATAAAAAAATGAAAAAAATTAAATAAACATATCATCTTCTTCTTCTTCCCAGCACCCCGCCGAAGTTTGAAGCAAAGTCGCTAGAGTTTTCAATTCTTCTCGGAATCGCGTCCGATTTAACGTTTATAAGGGGGGGGGGGGGGGTGGAGGGGGCACAAAATTAGGGATGGTCATGAAATTGGGGGTGGTGATGATGGCGACGGGTGTGGAGATGATGGCGGCGCAAAACATGGGCTGGTAATGACGCGAGATCGAGGAACGTTAGATTTGAAATAGAGGAGATGAGATTCGAAATACGACCGTCGATATTGTAGAGCCGGAGGTTTATTCCGGCGATGGCGGAGTCGTTGGAGCAGGTGATTTCCAGCGAGGAGCAGTGATGACGACGACGAATCGGAGGTGGGGCAGTAGTTGGTATCTTTTTGTAATGAGTGATAGGGTTGACGGTGGTGGAGGCGAGGCAACGGGGTGGTGGGGGGTGGGGGGGGGGTGGGGTGGGGTACGGGATAGTGTGATGAAGATGATGACTTTTTTTTAATTTTATTTTTTCAATTTTTTTTTTATATATTGTTAAAATATTTATTATTTATAAATAGTTATATATATGTTTATTATTGTTATTATCTATATATATATAGCTTTATTATTATTATTATTTATATATATGTTCATTATTATTATCTATATATATAGCTTTATTATTATTATTATTATTATTTATATATATATATATATATTATTTTTACCAAATAGTTATATATAAGTTTTTTTTTTATATATATAAATTTATATATATATATATATATATATATATATATTTCTTTTTTTGGGGGCAAAGTGCAATTTTTAATATTATAAGAATTAGTCCCAAAAACGTTATTTGGGCTAAAAAATATTACGTAGCGCGACAACTTATTGACTAGGCGTAGCAACTTATTGACTGGGCATGCACATCAGCAATTTGGCCCGAATAAGAGCAATTAGGCACTTTTAGTCGAAAAATAAAAACTAGCGAGGCAGAAAAAGTCTGTCCGGAAGAATAATAATTGGGGGTGGTGATGATGGCGACAGGTGTGGAGATGATGGCGGCGCAAAACATGGGCTGGTGATGACGCGAGATCGAGGAACGTTAGATTTGAAATAGAGGAGATGAGATTCGAAATACGACCGTCGATATTGTAGAGCCGGAGGTTTATTCCGGCGATGGCGGAGTCGTTGGAGCAGGTGATTTCCAACGAGGAACAGTGATGACGACGACGAATCGGAGGCGGGGCAGTAGTTGGTATCTTTTTGTAATGAGTGATAGGGTTGACGGTGGTGGAGGCGAGGCAACGGGGGGTGGGGGGTGGGGGGAGGGGGGTGGGGTGGGGTACGGGATAGTGTGATGAAGATGATGACTTTTTTTTTAATTTTATTTTTTTCAATTTTTTTTATATATTGTTAAAATATTTATTATTTATAAATAGTTATATATATGTTTATTATTGTTATTATCTATATATATATAGCTTTTTTTTATTATTATTATTTATATATATGTTTATTATTATTATCTATATATATAGCTTTATTATTATTATTTATATATATATATATATATATATTATTTTTACCAAATAGTTATATATAAGTTTTTTTTATATATATAAATTTATATATATATATATATATATATATATATATATATTTTCTTTTTTTGGGGGCAAAGTGCAATTTTTAATATTATAAGAATTAGTCCCAAAAACGTTATTTGGGCTAAAAAATATGACGTAGCGCGATAACTTATTTATTGACTGGGCATGCACATCAGCAATTTGGCCCGAATAAGAGCAATTAGGCAGTTTTAGTCGAAAAATAAAAACTAGCGAGGCAGAAAAAGTCTGTCCGGAAGAATAATAATTGGGGGTGGTGATGATGGCGACGGGTGTGGAGATGATGGCGGCGCAAAACATGGGCTGGTGATGACGCGAGATCGAGGAACGTTAGATTTGAAATAGAGGAGATGAGATTCGAAATACGACCGTCGATATTGTAGAGCCGGAGGTTTATTCCGGCGATGGCGGAGTCGTTGGAGCAGGTGATTTCCAACGAGGAGCAGTGATGACGACGACGAATCGGAGGCGGGGCAGTAGTTGGTATCTTTTTGTAATGAGTGATAGGGTTGACGGTGGTGGAGGCGAGGCAACGGGGGGTGGGGGGTGGGGGGAGGGGGGTGGGGTGGGGTACGGGATAGTGTGATGAAGATGATGACTTTTTTTTTAATTTTATTTTTTTCAATTTTTTTTATATATTGTTAAAATATTTATTATTTATAAATAGTTATATATATGTTTATTATTGTTATTATCTATATATATATAGCTTTTTTTTATTATTATTATTTATATATATGTTTATTATTATTATCTATATATATAGCTTTATTATTATTATTTATATATATATATATATATATTATTTTTACCAAATAGTTATATATAAGTTTTTTTTATATATATAAATTTATATATATATATATATTTCTTTTTTTGGGGGCAAAGTGCAATTTGTAATATTATAAGAATTAGTCCCAAAAACGTTATTTGGGCTAAAAAATATGACGTAGCGCGACAACTTATTGACTAGGCGTAGCAACTTATTGACTGGGCATGCACATCAGCAATTTGGCCCGAATAAGAGCAATTAGGCACTTTTAGTCGAAAAATAAAAACTAGCGAGGCAGAAAAAGTCTGTCCGGAAGAAAAAGGACAAAAAATAATTTTTGCCAAAGTTATTGGGCAGAAATAATAATTCCACGCTTTAGTTATTGCTTAACCATAAAAGTTCATCTCAAAAGCCAGTCAAAGTGTTTTTTTTTTAAGTTTAAAAAAATATTTTTTCATAATTACTTATTGTATTCCAACTTATAATTATATACCTCTAATTAATACACCAACTTTTTGTAGCCAAACGCTAAGTCAATCACCAAAAAGTAAATTTGTCCAGGGGTCATGATGAGAAGTTCTTTCGTTTCGAGGTTATGTATAAACTATAAACATAAGGGGTTAATTAATTTTTAGGACTAATTAACAATGTTTTACTATTTCTGAGCAACACTCATTTTCACTTAATACATGATAAAATGTCGTTCTTAGTTTAAGCTAATGCCAAGTTACCTCTTTGAGTTCATGATATTGCGGAAATGATAAAGGCGAAGGCATGGAGTTGGATCAAAGCAAGACATCAAGGCTTTTCTTTTCTTGAATGGTCTATTACACCTCTTTCATGAAATTTTGACGGATACTTTTGAAGTATTGTTCATACTCCCTTCGATAAATTACCCTTTTCCAAAAAAAAAAAGGTTACTTCCTTTGAATTTTAGGAGTAGGCACATTACTTTTCTACTAAAAATATATAGGTAAATTACTCCCATGAGTTGTATACATGTATATGCCAAATTATTCTCATGTAACAAAAGATCAGATATCCCACTTGAATATTGAATATGGTACACTAGTCCTTGTGATATTACAAAGTTGAACAGTGAAAGTACAAAGTGTTCGGTCAATGTTATCACAATATTGAAGCTCCAATGTTAGCTTAAAATTGAGTTAGTAAAATGTTAGGATAACATTAAGTACTATAACACTTAATTAAATAATCTTGGTTTAATTGTAATAATAATTATTTTGTCTTTATTCACTTATTAATCTAGTTTCACATTTTAGTGATCTTTGAATGTTCCAGGATATAACTTAACATAAGTTAAAGCATGGAGTTTCCATATTCGTGTATTTCCTTAAATAACCAAAAGCGTGATAGAAAAAGAAAGATGTTGAAGTCCGAGTGCAACAAGGAAACTTTTCGAGGATGATCTCCAATTGAAAAATGTGTCTTTCCTAATTAGAACTCGATCTAATTAAGGGAACATTATTCAAGAAGGAGTCTGAGACCAAAAGAAATAGAGTTCAAAAAGAAAGATAGAAGATGTACCAAACCGTGTACAACATACCTTGAATATCAAGTTTCAAGACTACTATATAAAGATGTTAAGTACATCAAGACAAATCACAAGACAAGAGAGCTAAAGAATCCATAGAGATTAGATCTATTTATGTTTGGTTTTTGTCTTGCTTTTCCGAGGTTAAAAATTAAATAGTTGAATCTAAATTCCTAGTTAGATTTAACAAGTTGATCTTAGTTTGCTCAGTTGAAGTTCAAAAAACTTAAAAGTGGGGAGCTTGAGAGTTGAGAGAACAACTTTGTTAAAATCGTTATTTCTAATATTGATTTTTTTTGCCTAAGGACCGGATTATTATATTTATATAATCTTCTTAAAATTTACTTTCTTGTGTTATTTAAACTGCTGCTGCAATTTATATTCTGTAATCAACGTTAAGGTAACATTGGTGATCCAGTATTATCATACTTACAACATATTAGTCCTAGTCCAACAATTTTAGTTGGCGTTGGAGCCCAACACTGATTTCACTGGTGCTTGGATATGATACAACAAGAAGGACAACATAAATCCGAACAACAACTGGTTACCAGTTTTTGATGGCTCCAACTTCGAATTCTGGAAGATCAAAATCAGGACACACATCAAATCAATCGATGCGAGAGCTTGTCAATATGTGATCAATGGATTAGTCTTCCTATGTTGCCAAGAGATGGGGACAATGATATTTTTCCATAGCCATAAGCATAATGGACATCAGCTGAGGTAAGTCTCTACAACTTTTATGAGAAAGCTCTTAAGGTTATTTTCAGCTCGGTAGATCATCAAATGTTCAAACTGATTCAATATTGTACCACATCTAAGCAAGCCTGGGATATTCTAGAATTGCATTGTGAAGGAGATGCTGCAATAAAAGACTCAAAGCATAGACAACGTTTGAACACATTTTTAAAAGTTACAAATGTGTGAGAATGAAAGTATAGATAACTACTTTGAGAAAATACTAGAAATTGCTAATCAATGTCAAAATCTTGGTTTTCCCATGACAAATCAACAAATGGTTTACAAAGTTTTTCGAACTCCGTCTACCAAGTTTTAAATTAAAAAAGTTGCCATGGGTGAAGTTAGGAATATTGCTACACTAAATTTTCAAGTCTTGCTTAACTCTCTCAGAGAATATGAAATGAAATTGACTACTCAACCAAATAAGAACAAAAACATTGCTTTACTTTCTTCAAATTTTGAAATTGAGTTTAATGATGAGGAAGATGTATTAGTTTCTTCTAACTATGGCTACATTACCAAGAAATTTAATAGATTAAAATTTTAAAAATAAATCTAAGATGAAATCTCATGGTAATACACCCTCTGATTCTAAGAAATTTATCCATAAACTTGCTAAATAAATTGCTTTTAAGCCTACTCCTCAACATGTTGAAAAATTGAAAGAAGTTCAATGTTTTGAATGTAAAGGGTGGGGACATATTTCCTATGAACATGCTAACAACATTCGAAAGAGAGGAAGTTCTCACTGGATGTATAGATGATTATGAGGAAGAATATACAAGTTCTGGATCAAGTGCTGATGTTGATGCTGAAGGACGATTGGAGAAACTTCACACTGCTGTGCTGCTTACTCAAATTCACTGGACAAAAGAAAAATCTCTGAACTGTCAAGACAACAATAGATCTCAATATTATTCTAACATTCAACGATCAAAACCTGAATATGAGATTTTGATTGGGAATTGGAATGAATACAATTTATGTTCTAATTCTGATTACTTGTCCGATAGTGATGAATCTAATCTTGATTGTTTTAATTGCACTGTAGATCTAGATGAGGAATACTTCTTTGAAAGAGAGATATCTAATGCGGATATCATTGAAGATCTAAACATCACATACCACAATCTACTGTTGGAAAACCAAAATCTTCTCAAGAATGAGAAAGTATTGAATAAACAGAACGATCACCTATGGAGCAGGCAAAAAGGGAAACATAATTGGAAATGGAGTTCTTAATGTTGAAGGATTTCCACCACTCAAGGATGTCTCGTTGGTTGATGGGTTAAAAGCAAATATAATTAGCATTAGTCGACTTTGTGATGATAATCTGCTACTTGCTTTTGATAAGAATTCATGTGATGTTTATGATAGTGCTAATATATGTGTTATGACAGATACAAGGTCAAGAGACAACTGCTATTTTGTGAAAGATGAAATAGAATATTTTCATGCAAAGGTTGATGAATATGTCATTTGGCACATGAAGCTTGGACATGTGCACTATAGTAATCTTGAGAAACTACATAAGTTAGATGCTGTGAGAGGACTACGAAAGATGAGCAGTCCATGTAAACTTGTGTGTGGAGATTGCCTAAAAGGTAAACAAACCAAAGTTATTCATACACCTGGCCAGGTACAAAATTTTGTCACTAGAACTTACAAGTATTTTGAGCTGCTACATATGAATCTAATGGGTCCTATTGAGGTCAGTAATCTTAGTGGTAAAAAGTATGCTTTATTGGTTAAATTATTGAAAGAAAAATCTGAAGCATTCCACATATTCACATTTTTACATGCTAGCATTAAAAACTTGCATGTAGCTTCTGTTTGAAGAATTACGTCAGACCATGGAAGAGAATTTGAGAATTTGCATTTTTTGAATTTTGTGATTTTAATGGCATCTTCCATGAATATTCTGCACCTAAAACACCTTAGCAGAATGAGATTGCTGAGAGAAAGAACATAACTTTTCAAGAGATGGACATAGTAATGTTAAATGCAAAGAACATATCTAAGAGACTCCATTTGAAATCTTGAAGGGTATAAAGCCAAACGTTGCACATTTTCATGAGTTTGAATGTAATCGCTATTTGTTGAATGATAGAGAATATTTGAGCAAGTTTGATTCAAAGAGTGAAAAGTGTATTTTAGTTGGATATTCTCCAAATAGTTCTGCTTTCAGGGTGTATAATCATAGGTTGCATAATATTCAAGAATCAGTTAATATGGTATTATATGATTTGACTAGTGATGCGGGTAATGATGGACACATGGAATCTGGTTTTATTCCAACACCAGACACAAAGAATGTTCCTATAGCATCACTCACAGAAGCTGGAGAAGCTGAAATAGAGACTGATCCCAATGTTGTAACAACACCAATAAGATCAAAAGTTAGGACAACATCAAAACAACCAGAAGAGGAAGAAACAGTTGCTGAATCCAGAAGGGACCCTCTTGCCAGGATTCAAAGGAATCATCCAGCAACTCAAGTGATAGGACAGATCACTGACAGCATTAGAACACGCAACAAAGAAAGGTTAAATTATAGAGATATGATAAGGTTGTGTGTTTGTATGGCTGCCACATGTACTGTTGAGAATGCTTCTTGTTTTGTGTCCTCCATTGAACCCAAACATGTGAATGTAGCTCTTAAGGATAGTTACTAGATCAAGGTTATGCAAGATGAAATGTTACAATTCACCAAAAATAAAGCCTGGAATTTAGTACCTAGACCTTCAAGCGTGAATATTATAGGAACTAAATGGATTTTCTAGAACAAAAGTGATAAAAATAGTGTGATTGTAGGAAACAAAGCTAGTGTTGTTTCTCAGAGATACACTCAGGTAGAGGGTATAGATTTTGATGAGACATTTTCACCAGTAGCTACAATTGTGTCCATCAAATTATTACTTGCTATTGTTTGCGATTTTAAAATAAAACTCTACCAGGTGGATGTTAAATGTGATTTTCTAAATGGTCTAATTGATAAAGAAGTTTATGTTGAACAACCAAAAGATTTTGCTGATCCTAAACATCCCGATTATGTGTATAAACTGAAAAAGGCTTTGTATGGTTTGAAATAGGCTCCTAGAGCTTGGTATTAAAGACTGACAAAATTTATGTTAGGTCTAGGGTTCTTTAGAGGATATAGTGACAAAACCTTGTTTATTCTTACAAATAAATATGATGTTTGCATTGCTAAAATCTATGTTGACAATATTGTCTTTGGTCCACTAACCAGTCTACTCTAGACAAGTGTATTGAGTCCATGATTGGTAACTTTGAGATGAGCATGATTGGAGAGATGAATTTCTTTCTTGGATTACACTACTACTAGACTAGATATTATGTATTCTGTTTGTTTTGTTTGTTTTTGTGCTAGGAATCAGGCTGAATAAAAGCAATCTCATATGATTGCTGTGAAGAGAATTTTGAGATATATTTCTAGAGCTTAGGCATTTGGTATTCACATGACACAAATACTTAATCTTGTGAGTTTTAGTGATACTGACTGGGCATGTGCCCTGGATGATAGCAAATCCACAAGTGGGGGCTGTTTCTATTTGGAAAATAATCCGGTTTCCTGGTATAATAAGAAAGAAAACTGTGTTACCCAACTTTTATGGCTTAAATACATGTTTTTGTACTATGGTTAAGATAGTGAAACTCTCTATATGTTTTGTGACAATCTCAGTGCTATAAGTATTTCAATAAATCTTATCTCGATTGCCATAACACCACTAGCTAGCACTAGTTTCTGTTTGTGGTGTTGTCTGCATTTCTTTTAATTTTGTTTATTTTATTCTTTTTCTCATTCATCCATGTTTGACATATGTGGTTTGTGTGGTTGAACTCTATACTTTAACATGTTTTTTTTTTCCAGTTACCAGTTCACATTCTGGGATTTGAAAAGTGTTTTAATATAAACTCTACTATTTTCTGAGGTTGCCTTCTTATGAAGAAGCCGGGGTACACAAAGTTTGCTGCTTTGATGTTTATTCAGTTGTGTCTTATCCATATTAAGGTTCATGTTGCATGTAGAAAAGCTGAGGCTCATGATGTTGATTGCTTCAATGATGTTCAGTTGTGCTATTTACATATTTCTGTGATTGTTTTTGGGAAAGGGCACATGAGAGTAATCCTTTCCACTGGGATGTTTGGTGTTTCGATTTCCTACACTCAGTAGCATTGATCACTCGGTGCTAAACCTTGTATGCAAGTCAGTAAACAGGCATGCATAATGTTTTGGAGTGTTGGGGTCTTGTATTGCCATCATTGAAAGCATATGTACTTACCTTATCTACCTCTAATAATGAATTCACTAGGGTGTATGGGTCATGTACTTCCTGCATTTAGTGAAGCCATTATTGTTTTTTACCACCTACATATTTGCTTCAAAAGAGTTACACATTTGATAAAGATTTTGAGTGATGTGAACTGCTGAGCTAGTCAAACTGTTTTTGTTCAAGTGTTTTCCATATTCCAATATTATCGTAACATTGTGCATTCATTCCAAAACTGCATTCCTTCTTTGTTTGTTGTTTCAGCTTGGGCTTAGGGGGATTATATAGTTCTAATTCATGTGTTGAGGCATACACTTTGGGTGATATACTCCAGGTGGCACACTGATTTGTTACTTCTTATGTTGTGGAAGTGGATTATTTCTCTAATTCACAACTGCTTATCTCTGTATGTTTCTGTTACTTATGTTAGTTACTCATGATGTCGATCCAGATATTATGCATGTGGTACTCTTTTGCTACTTGCTTTAAGTTTCAGATATACTATTTCAGATCAATCTCATGCTCTCACAAAAATTGCCAAGGAGAAAGCTCTTTACCTCCAATGTTCTGCTCTGGATGTTATGCCAACATTGCATATCAAATGTTAGTCTAACATTGTAACATTGTGACTTACAGTTTTCAAGTTTTAAAACTGCTCTAGTCACGCGTTAATCTAATACTGACACGTGGTAAGGTTGTACGCGGGAAAGTGTGTGTAGGGGGCAGATAACTTTGGTAACTCCACACATTCTCCACTCACGCCACTCTTCACGATCTTAATCGAGTTTGTGCCCTAATTTCCTTTTTTCTCTCTACAATTCTTCATAATCTCTACAAATTCATTGTGATTTTTGTTGCGATTAAACTTCTTCTCTCCAATATTAGGCTAACAAGGGCACGCAAGTCTTCAATTGCTGACCTCGCAGATGCTGCTCTCACTAGTGAGCAAAACACATGCTAAACTCAACCCAGAAAATACAACACTCACCATGCCCGTGTTGAGGTTCCTGCTCCTACTATTACCAAATGCAAGGCCGCCACCTATCAACGATGCACTATCATATCAAAGAAGGGTGAGGGTCGAGTAATGTTGTAGAAACATCAGAGGTAGAAAATACTACACCAACCACCATTGAAACTTAATTTCAGGTAACTAAGGCTAACCCTACTTCTACTAATGTTGCTGATAACTTAGTTTAGGATGTGAAACATGATTATGTGGATAGATTCGTGGATGATTGGGTTATGACTATGGGTAATGAGGTTGAGTCTCAGAGTCGAGTTGTTGTTGAGGTTGAAAATGAGTAGGCCACCGCTGCTTCTGCTAGAAAGAAAAGGGGAGAAACAATTGTGGTAAAGGAATCTAAGAAATAGGAGACTGAGCTAGAGAATGAGGAGGAGAAGTAAAAGGTCAAGGATGAAGAGGAGGAGGAAACTACTGATGATGTTGTGGCCAACGTTAGGCCAACATCAGAGGAATCTGAATAAGAAGGGGAGTGATTTGATGAGGTTGAGGAAGAGTATCCCAAAGTTCTTCACATTATCTTCTTTATATATAAATATGTTGTGGAGAGATGAGAAGCTTTTCAAGCTAGGGTGATCCAAGAGGAAAGAACAATGGATCAGGCCAGCTTCAAGGAGCATATGGTGTACGAATTTTTGGAAGCTAGATGTAATCAGATAATTCTACATAAACATGTCTTCTTGGGTGTGTTTGGTGCGGTCTCTCAAGTATATGAAAGCTTGGGGTTAGAAATGGTGTGTATGACAAAAACCTTTCTACAATCAATGAAGCTTGAGGACTTCCTGATCCAAAAGAGTCAAATGATCCTAAACTAGATGAAGTCATTAAAGACTTCATTGGTGGGCTCACCATAGTGTGGGAAGATGGTTACCCAACCACAAGATTGACCTCCGTGAGTGATGTTATGCACAATATTACAACTTACAATTGGCTACCCTCTACCAAACCAACTGTCATGACCAAGGACTATGCTCTTTTGGTGTACAAGTTAAAGAATGGTCTTGCTGTAAACATAAGGGAGATGATCTTGAAGAGGATTCATTGGCTGCTGGAAGGGATAAGGGGATTATGCCATACCCCTCACTGGTCTCTACAATATTGCTCAAACAAGGTTTTAAGACCCATAGGAATGTGGGATGGATCCAAAACAAGTCCAAGATGGCCATCACTGCCAACTACTTCAAAAGTATTAGAATCACATTGAGCAACAGCTAATTTGGCTTAGGACAAACTACACTGACACTAAGAGGGAGATTGCAGACAAGCAAGTGCATCCTCAAGAGCTGGATGTCCTAATCAAGAATCTGGAAGATCTACATTTTTCACAAAAAGGGAGAGAGTAGATCAAATCAAAGAATTTGGGCTCTCGTTTATTTTCTGTGAGTTTCTGATTTCCAAGCATTTTCATCAATTTTTGTGATCCTTGAACCATTGGTACTTTTTTCCTTAGTTTTTTTTGGCTATGGAGTATGTTCGCTGTTTATTTTCTTGGATCTATGATACCTAAGTACTGCTAACTGCTTCTTATGTTTTGCTTATGAAAACTTTTTCGATCTGCTGTTTTCTTTTAAATTTTATGCATGTGTTCTATTTTCAATGTTAAGACAACATTGATGAATATCAATGGTATGCCAACATTGAGTATGATCAAATACATTAAGGGGGAGCAGTTTAAGTAGTCTTCTTAGTTTTAAGTTTGTTTTGGAGTGGTGCCTCGAGACTTATTAGTGAATATGTTTGATGGTTTTCTCAAGAAAGGCAAAAATGGGAAGATTGAAAGTGCAAAGTGTTCGGTCAATGTTATCAGAACATTGAAGCTCAAATGTTAACCTAACATTGAGCTAATGAAATGTGAGAATAACATTGAACATTGTAACACTTAAACAATCTTGGTTTTAATTGTGATAATAATTGCTTTGTCTTTATTCACTTATTAATCTAGTTCCACGTTTTTAGTTATCTTTGAACGTTACTAGATATAACTTAGCAAAAGTTAAGGCATGAAGTTTTCATATTCGTGTATTTCCTTAAATAGCGGAACGTGTGATAGAAAAGGAAAGATGTTGAAGTCCGATTGCAACAAGGAAACTTTATGAGAATGATCTACACATTGAAGAAGGTGTCTTTCCTAATTAGAAATCGATCTAATTAAGGAAATATTTTTCAAGAAGGAGCCCGAGACCAAAGGAAGTAGAGTTTAACAAGATAGATAAAAGATGTACCAAATCGAGTACAACATACCTTGAAGATTAAGTTGCAAGACTTCCATATAAAGGTGTGAAGTACATCAAGACAAATAAGAAGACAAGAGAGCTAAAAGATCCGTAAAGATTAGATCTATTGTTGTTGAATTTTTGTCTTGCTTTTCCGAGGTTTGAGATTAACGAGTTGAGTCTAAAGTCTTGTTTAGATTTAAGGAGTTGATCTTTAGTTGCTTGGTTGAAGTTCAAACAATTTGAAAGTGAGCAGCTTGAGAGTTGAGAGAACAACTTTGCCAAAATTATTATTTCTAATAGTGATTATTTGCATAAAGCTCGAAAGATTATATTTATATGATCTTCTTATTATTTACTTCTTGTGTTATTTAAATTTCTGCCTCAATTTATATTCTGTGATCAGTGTTAAGGTAACACTGGTGATCCGATGTTGACTTAACATTGTACTCAGAAACGTATCAAATCTCGATCCAACAATTTCAAATAACACAACCTTCTTACCTGTATATAGAATATTGTATGACATATAAAAATATAAAACACGTGCTTAAAAAAAATATATAAAAACATGTAATATGCCTACAGCCTACTCAATGTTATATTTAAGGATAATTTACCTATTCTTAACCACAAAGAGTTAATGTGTTCGATGTTGCAGCGTCTATTTTAATTTACTTTTTAGCAGGGGGCTTCCTCTACAAAGCCTAATTAAACTTGCACGTTGATGGCATGAGAAACCTTAACATCCAGAGTATGGAATTCGCCTCACAGTGTTACAGTTGTAGTTCTTTATCAATGATCATTTTCAAAAAGTAGTCGTCAAATGAGAATTTTGTTCTAGTGATCGAATTTAATTGTATTCGTTATGCACCTTACATTTTTCTCCCGTAGCCACGCATCTGATTGCCATCCGACATGAAATACAATATTCATCGACATGACAAATAACAAATAATTATGAGAAGTAGACCATTCACCTCATTTAATTTAATGTTTTTCAAGGACCATCAGTTATCACTATCTGACAAATAGTAAATTTACTTGTAAGATACGGACTGATCACGCGGCTTTAAAGCAAGTTTCTTGCAGTCAATCAACTAGCTAGTAGGGCAAATGAAAAATCCTCAGTTCCATAAACTTGATATACAATTAGGGGTTTTTTGACTCTGTAGTCCTTTATAGTAATCAACTTTTAAAATGAGTCTTTTATAGTACTTCGGGTCCTTTTTAGTCCTCCAAAATAACCAGAGTTTTGTTTTTGGTTCTCCGGTAATGAAATATTCATTTTTTCCTCGGAATATTCAATTTTCCCTCCAAAAACGTGCATTTGACATGCACGTGACTCTTAATTCCCCTCCCCCCAATACTTTTATGCAATTAGAGTTACATCCCAATTTGATTTTTATTAAATACATTTTACATTAAAAACAATCTTGAAATTATATATTTTTGCTTTCATTAACAATTTTCTTAATTACTTCTCACAACAAGAAAAAAATTGAATAATTTATTTTTTTGAATGTAATAAAACTATTTTAAGAATAATTATGTATTATTTTTAATTTGACTAAGTTTATTTTCTATTAATAAGAAACCTAAATACGCTGCCATGGACGAACAACGCTACATCACCACCACCAACAACCCCCAACAAGTGCTCGATTCGACGGCGTTGTGGATTCAAAAACGCCGAAGAACGGGGAAACACACAATGATGGGCCAATTCAAATCTAATGTTCAGTTGTGCATTTGTATGAGCGGTATTGAAATGATATATACTTTTCTTATTGTTGTTATATTTATTTGGTTTTTGGGATTGAAATTCGGTGGATCACCGCACCAAAAAAAGAAATTTGTGGCGGTAATAGCCTCGAGATCTGGAACGATTTGGGTAATGCCGAACTCAGATCGAAAAAAGATAACTGGACCTGACGGGGATGCGCCGGTGAGGGGTGGCGTTGAGGAAGATGATGAACAATATGTTCATGTCCTAATTAGCCCTTAATTAATAAGAAATAAAATTTAGTTAAACTTAATCATTACTAATTTTATTACTAAATAATGCATAATAAAAGTAACAATATCTGTAACTGAAACCCTTACCTTGTACAAAGGCCTACTTGGAACTGCAGCGGTAACTACTCAGGATATCGACCTACAAACAATATCCCTTGGTCCTGTTCTGAATATGGAGCATAGGCGTAAATTGATGAAACCTATTACCAGAGCTAAGATTTGGGGTGTTTTGCAGTCAATAGGAGATGACAAGGCCCCGGGGGTGGATGGGTATTCTGCCAATTTCTTTAAAAAAGCTTGGCTTGTTATAGGGGATGAAGTAGTGGCTGCAGTACATGACTTCTTCCACACTGGGAGAATGTTAAAGAGTATTAATGTTACCCTTGTCACCCTTTTACCTAAGTCCAGTAATGCCACAACCATAAGAGACTATAGGCCTATTGCATGTTTTACTGTCTTGTACAAAATCATCTTTAAAGTTCTTACAAAGAGGATGAGCAGTGTGATGAACTTTCTAGTTGGAGAGGAGCAAGCTGCATTTGTTCCTCAGAGATTCATTCATGACAATACTATTTTGGCTCAGGAAATTATTAGGGGTTACGGTAGAAAGAATATGTCTGCAAGATGCATGATGAAGATGGATTTGCAGAAAGCCTATGACTCCATTCATTGGGGTTTTATTGAGAAGTTGCTGAGGTGTCTGGGGTTTCCTCATCTGTTTGTAGGATGGTTGACTACTTGTCTCACTACGGTGTCATATCAAATTTGCTTGAATGGACAGTTGCTTCCACCATTTGATGGGAAGAAAGGATTGAGACAGGGGGATCCTGTGTCACCTTACTTGTTTGTGCTTTGCATGGAATACCTGAGCAGAATTATGAAGACCTTGAAGTACCACCCAACTTATAGATATCATCCTAAGTGTGACCAGCTGAGAATCACTTATCTTACCTTTGCTGATGACCTATTGTTTCTCTCTAAGGGTACAGAAGCCTCTGTATCAGCTCTTCTCTCCAAATTTGAGAAGTTCAGTGCTACATCTGGACTTACAGCAAACATGAAAAAGAGTGAAATCTACTTCGCGGGGGTGAGTAATGCCAAGAAAGGGGTGATAACTGCAGCAGCCCAACTGCAAGAAGGTGTAATGCCTTTTAGATATTTGGGGATCTCGTGGAATGCTAAAAAATTATCCATCTTGCAATACCAACCTTTGCTTGAGAAGATGGTGGGTAAAGTGAGACACTAGACCTCTAAACTGCTTAGCTATGGTGGTAGGCTACAGTTAATCAAGAGTGTTTTATATGCTATCCAAAATTACTGGAGCCAAATATTTTTCTTCCCGAAAAATGTGTTAACTGTAGTTGAGAGTATCTGTAGAAAGTTTCTTTGGACAGTTGAAGTGGGCGAGTCCAGGAAAACTCTGGTTGCATGGGAGGAGTTATGTAGACCACGATCAGAATGGGGACTAGGACTTATACACCTCCCATCTTGGAACAAAACATGTATGTTGAAACTTCTTTGGGCCTTAAGAACTAAAGCAGATAAGTTGTGGATTCGATGGATGCATACATATTATATTAATGAGCAGAATGTGATGTCTATGGAAGCCCCTCTTCAGGCATCTTACTTGTTCAAAAAGATCATTAAGGTGAGGGAGTTGGTGATGAACTCAGTGGACTGGCATGAGCAATTGACAAGAGATACTTTTAGCAGGGCCCATATCTATTTGTTGCTCAGGCCTCCAGCTGACAAGGTTGGGTGGAGGGAGTTTCAATTGTATAATATGGCAACACCTCGTACATTGTTCATACTTTGGCTTGGTTTATGGGGGCGATTGGCCACAAAGTCTCGACTACAAAGTTTAGGCATAGTTGTTGATCCTCCTTGTACCCTTTGTGATTCTCAATTAGAAATAGGGGATCACCTCTTCTTTGGGTGCACCTACTCTGCTGCTGCCGTACACGCTATACTCAGATGGGTGGGATATGAAGGATTTACTAATGTTGAGTGGCGGAACCTATATCCATTGATCAAAGGTAAAAGTCCGAAGAGCAGGTTTTGAAGGTAATTCTCACAGAACTTGTCTATGCTATTTGGAGGGAAAGGAATGGGCGGATTTTCCAGAAAAGAGTGGTACCGGCTAATGTGCTATTGAGGGAGGTTGCACGCACTGCTCTGACTCGGGCTCTCTTCTCTAGCAAAATGCAGCAATATTGTCTATCCTTATATGAGTCCCATGTAATAGTGTAGTTGAATTTAGTTTCAGATCTCTCCTTTGGTTAGTTGTTTGTTAGGTGCCGTGGTATTTTGTACCATGCTGTTGTAGATGTTAGAGCTGGTACTATCATTGACCTACTGGAATAAATAAAGCTAATTTGTTCCAAAACAATATCCGTAACAAAGAAATATTTATTGTTTCAAAAGTGTTTTTGATTTTTAAGATAATTTTTAGGATTATTTAAGAAAATATATATTATTTTCAAGATTTTTCTAATGTAACTTTTTGTGTTAATTTGAGTTTAATAAATACTAAGATAAAATAAAAAAAGTACAAATTAAAATCAACTAAAATGTAGAATAAAATTGATAATATGTTAAATTAAGAATATATATCCTATTTCAATATTGTTTCTATTTTTTAAAGTGACTTTTAAGGTTGTTTAAGAGAAAATATATGATTTTCATAATTTTATTTTGTTTTATTTTGCAAGGTAACTATTATCATTAAATTGGGTTTAATAAATATTTCGATAAAATTATTAAATACAATAGTAAAGTCGACAAAAACAAAAGGCTGCACATATTTTAGCTATTTTGATGTGTCAATGTTTTTTTTAAAAGTTGTGAATATAATTATTCTGATTTAGCAAAGTCCGGTCAAAATAATCAAGCAAACTCGTCGGAGGACCAAAAACAAAGCTTCGGTTATTTTAGATGACTAAAAAGTGCCCAAGGTACTAATTTTGAAAGGAGGTTACTATAAAGGACTAAAGAGTCAAAAATCCCATAAAATTAGTATCTATACGTACCAGGAAGCATCCTTACTGTATATGGATAAAAATATTGATGGATCAATCATGAATTATTATAAATAATAACTTTTGAAAAAGAAAAAGTAAAAAGTGATAAAGAACAAAATAGGGAAATAGGGAAAAGGAGAATACCATTAAAAATCTTAGAAATTACAAAAATAAAAATTGACTCTTCTAGCTTCCTTTCCAAGCTTTCTCTCGGACGAATAAGACCAAAAACCATTCCCACACAAACCACCAACACCT
This sequence comes from Linaria vulgaris, assembly GCA_948329865.1. Classification (NCBI taxonomy): domain Eukaryota; kingdom Viridiplantae; phylum Streptophyta; class Magnoliopsida; order Lamiales; family Plantaginaceae; genus Linaria; species Linaria vulgaris. The sequence continues at coordinate 82,217,795 of OX415252.1, forward strand.
GCCACCATCCCTACTCCAAACCACCACCCCCACCTTCTCCCCCTCACATACCACCCTTCCACCGGACCCGCCCCCTTTCCTCCACCTCAAAACCTCTTCTTCCACCCCCTTTCAACCACCCGCAACCACTTTTTTTGACTCCCGCGACTAACACCCACGTACTAGTCACGCCTCCTTTCACCCACTACTCACACTTTATTCCCTACATAGTTCCAGATCGTGGAGGAAACGGTAGAGGCATATATGGTAGATCCCAGTGACGCAGAGGTATCAGTGAATGGACCTCAGATCACCTTCACCCCTGATGAGATGTGTCGCCTAGCGACCCATGGGAAAAATCCCTCATAGTACATATAGTTGGCATCTCCCGAGCCATCCCTGATATGGTGACCAAGCTCCAACTCCTCTGGAAGCTCACTCAACCAGTAGGAATCACGGATATTGGCAACGAAGCATATGCCCCGAGAATGAACAATCCAGAAGACTATACTATTGCGTTGGCCGGCGACACCTAGTTTATGTTCAATCATTACCAGACTGTTTTCTAGTGGCACCCTATCTTTTTCCATTCAAACAAGTTGCAAAGCAAGATATGTACCTTGATCCAACACCCATGCTTACTATTGGAATATTACGACTTTGATGCCCTATTCAGAATAGCTGGACTATTTGGTCGACCGATTTAAATTGATAAGCACTACCTCTCATGCTCAGGCCCGTTCTGCGCAAATTTTTGTTGAACTTGACTCCACCAACCCTTTATCCGCTAAAATTCGCATTAACGGCCACCAACAAGACGTGACGTATGAGGTTAAAGTGGACTTCTTCGTGACTTGTGGAAGACTGGGTCACACCCGTAGCATATGTGGTGCATCGTCTTCCCCATCAGCCCCATCCCTACCCTCACCCTCACCTCCAGTTTATGTCGATTAGACATGGGATGACATTTTGTTACCAAATGTCCTTCCGCTTGTTGCCCCGGTGGCCCGCCAGCTTCTACTGCTCAAATCTCCAAGTGACAAGTGTTGAGTCTACCTTTAAATTGCCCGTGTAATGCACCTCTAGCCGAAACCCCTAACAAGGTTTCCCCTACCCCAAATCTTGGGTGCATAAAGCCCCGTCTAATGGCCTAATTTTGGCTCACCACTTTCGCCCCTCACCAAGGAGCACAATGGCTCTTCCTAAACTCCATCCAGAAAAACTGTAAAATCTCTCCCATGCAACCAAACGAACTAGGCACGATAGCCGTGAACCAACGACACACCCCGACACTGGTCTGAAACCTAAGGTAGGCCCTTTGGAAACCTGTATAAGCCACTTATCATGCAAGAGGGACAAGTTATCGGTAGACGTGGCAGATAAGACTACCACATTTGCATTCAATGTCACCCTGGCGCCATGTGGCATATCATCGATAGAGGAATGCCAAATGGTGGCTATAACTGCCGCAAGGCTTTACATGTTACCACATAGCGGCACGTCTGGTCATACGTCATTCCCGAATGACGCGTGGTCAAATGGAGGACAAGTGGTAGAATCATCTGCCACCAACCCTCCCACGAGGCTGCCATATGGCTCTTTGGAGCCAACGGCGGCCCCGCCCCCATACCCTACTCCTAACTACCCCCTTCTCCCCACCCTTCATATATCCCCCTACACACATTTCCCCCTTAAACCAGCCCCCGAAGCCCCCTCCGCCTACCTCTCCCACCCGCCACCTCCACGCGCCACCGCTGTCCATCGTGCCACTACCAACACACTACCACCTTCCACCACTTCTGCCACCAACCTACCACCACCCATCCGCCATTGCCACTCTAGCCCCCCATCCACCTTTGTTTCCCTGCCACCCACCGCCACTGAACCGCCGCTCAACACCTTCCCCAATCGTAGCCCTACCATCGTCGTCTCTCAACCACAACCCACCTCTAACCTCTTAATGAGAACCATAAACTCCTAGAGCTCTTCTAATGCCAACTACGAGGGCCTTCGGGCCAACGAAACTCGGTAGGAGATTTTGAGCTTCTAGGAGCTCATGGAATGCCTGTCGGGCGATGATGCTGTGATTGTCTCAAACAACCCGACTTTGGCATATAGACACGGCCCTAAGAATACGATATCGTCCCTAAAAAAGGCCCACCATTCTATGTAAAGACATCCACAGCGGGGGAACAACGACACCAACCTTATTTTGAACCAATGAAGACGACGATCCTTCCGTCCGTGACTGCTCCATCTCCACACCCTGTGACACTACTGAGCCCGGTGCATGTGTTTCAGCTGGTATCTGTAATCCAAACACTCCCGGTAAGTCCCCCAGCCCCCCACATGGCCTGTGCTACCCAACAGCAACAAAACTTCATAGGTAGCGACACGTTATCAGGTATCGAGATCCGATATGCACATCCATATGCACCATACAAGGGCGCGAATCACTTGCCAATTATCATGCGACATGAGAGCCCTACGATTTGAGTGTATCTAATCCCAAACCACATGTTGGAAGTCAGAGCAATGGTTTTATTTTTGGGGTATTTGATGAGTGAATTATTATAGCAATTTTAGTACTTGATTTTTTATACTTTTGCATAATATTTGTAGCAATTTTACTTGTTTTAGTATTTTTTCATGGTTTTTGTAGTTTGAGTCGAGTCAAAGTAAAATGATGCTTATTTGAAGGATTTCAGCACTATTTAGCGATAACAAGGCACTTACAATCCAGGATGGGGAAATCACCTTAATCTTTCTTGGGGAGGGCAACAAACTCAACAACAACAAGGAGGAGTTCAGAAGCCAATAGGATTTCAGCCAAATGACTAGAAATCAAATCTCGAGGAAACATTATATAATTATATGACGAAAACTGAAACAAAACTGGGGCAAATTGAAGTAAGATGTCAAAACACCAACAACTCACTGGGGAATATTGAGAAACAACTGAGCCTAATTGCAAATCAATGGGTTTTTCAAAATTGGTCCGTTATCGTGGCTTTGGTATGAAAATAGTCATTTATCGTAGTTTTGTCCAATTTCAGTCTTTTATTGTGTTCTTTTTTTCAATTTCAGTCCTCCAACCAAATTCCAGCCGAATTTTGCACATGAGGTCACGTGCCGATGGGATTTGGGGATTTTGACCAATTTTAGGCAAATTTGACCAATCTTGACTATTTTTTTTTTTAAAAAGCCAACCACCCAATTAAGTTAAACCAACCCGACCCAAATTCTAACATGATATGCCCATCTCACCATGCCCAAAAATGGGCTACTACATCATCAAATCACAAACACCAAACAATCCCCCCCCCCCAAATCTATTTTGGAAAACTAAGAACCCTAACCCCTCAATATTGCCCACATCAATTTCACTCTGATCACGAAATACGCCGCAACCAATCTCCCGGATGGCCACTTCCAACCAATTTGCACCCTTAATTCACGACGAGCTGATTCGAAAAATTGTTCAAATTCAGTCAACACCCATTCGAAAATCACCCTACTCCGATCGATTCATGACGGGTTGTGATCAATTGAACTGGATTTGTTGATAAATAAGGTCTTTGGGGTTTGGGAGGCATGTCTCAGTCGTGGTCTTGGATGAAGATGATGAAATGGTTGGTCGGAGCTGGATGCGTCGCCCCGAAAAATGTGATAGGTGCGATTTGGGTGTGGGCCATTTTGGCTAGGGTTCTTAGTTTTCCTCCCAAATCAGTTTTCCTCAAATTGATTTGGGGGAGATTATGTGTGTTTGCAATTTGATGAGTTTGCCCATTGTTGGAAGAGTGTGGTGGGGCAGGCCTGGCTGGTTTAATTTTGTTGGGCGGGTTGGGCTATTAAAAAAACAAAAATTTGTCAAAATTTACTGAAATTGGTCAAAATCGGTCAAAACCCCCAAACCCAGCCAGCACGTGGCTTCAAGTGTAAAATCCATCTAAAACTTTGGTTAAAGGACCAAAATTGGATCAAAAAACATGATAGGATTGAAATTGGACAAAACCTTGATAAATGACTATTCTACGATACCACGATAAAGGACCAATTTTGAAAAAAAAAAAAACAAACCAGGTAAGTACTCGACCAACTAGAACGTTGTCGAGCAATACAGAGACCAACCCAAGGGAGCGAGTGAATGCGGTCTCAACTGAAAAAGATGTTTCGAGCAAAGTATCAGACCACTTATGAAGGAGTACTATCCACCAATTCTATATTGTTTTAGAATTCATTACGTGGAACGATTTGTTAGAGTCTTCAATGACCTACCAGGATCGATGACACTTGAGGACGCAGTGCAACAAGTACCAAAGTACGCTAATACTTGGGACACACAAGGATTTAACATTTCAACTTGATGATAGGAGTATTAATTATCCTAAGTGATGCAGATCATAAATATGGGTATCTCTTGATCGAAAATAACAAACCCGAGGTTCAAGGAAGTCGAGGTTTGACCAGAAAGTCAACGGAGCCCGTTTTGACAAAAAATACCATTTTTCCAAGTGGAGACGACCTCCTGAGCAAAACGTAAAGACTAAAGTCTTTACGCCCACGTGATATTAGGCAAATTCCAAGGTTTAGATGGTCAAATTTGCAGTTTATTATTTTCAGCAGAATTGTTTTGTTTTATTTAGTTATTTTAAGAGTCTTTTGTAATTTTGGCATTTTTCTTAGTTAGGGTTTTCACTTTATAAGTTAGTCGTCTTTGAGTCATTGTAGTCAGTTGTTGATTGAATAAAAAAGACATAACTTGAGAGTTTTCTCAGTTTTTGTCAATTTCTCAGTATTCTGCGAAATCAACGAGCTTTTGATTCTTGTGTTATTTCATCTTCTCTTATGGCTTCACCCCGCTACATCAGTTGGCATCAGAGACAGGTTCGTTCCTTCACCATGGCGGAAAGGAGAAACTCTGAAGTCCATCATGTTCCGGTAGAAGAAGATAGATGTGATGAATACACAATGTTACGTCGACAAATTAACTTGTTGACGCAACAAATATCGGTGATGGTTGCTCGACAGCCTGAACTCGCACCGACACTTGAAGCCCCATTATTTTTGGATTTCGGGGAGAATCCGTTTGTACCACTAGAACAACCATTGAATCCGTCTATCCACCGGAGACAAGATGATCTAGAGGAAAAATATTGGAAATCAGAGTTTCAAGGTGATATTCTAAATTTACATGGTGATTATGAAGAGGATTGTGAGTCTTCATATGATGTTGTTTATGATAGCGATGGTGATGATATTGTGGATGAGTTCGAGATTTCTATATTAAAAGATTTCATGGAGGGTGTGGACGAGAAGATCATGGTAGAGAATCCAATGAAAGAGACGAATATGTTGGAAAAGTATGAGGTTAATGCAAAAGTTGATATGATTGAGGGGGTTGAAAAGGAAAAAAATGGTTTAGGCATGACAATGGTCGACGAGGAGAAGAAACATATAATTACTATCACAATTGAAGATGTTCATCTTCAGGGTTTTACTTTTCCTGAAGTTTCAGATTTTATTTTGTATTGTGTTGATAAATTTATAGGTACTACACATAATTCAGATTCGAGGACAAATCTTTTTCAACAAGGGGAGAATGATGCAGATCATAAATATGGGTATCTCTTGATCGAAAATAACAAACACGAGGTTCAAGAAAGTCGAGGTTTGACCAAAAAGTCAACATAGCCCGTTTTTGACAAAAAATACCACTTTTCCAAGTGGAGACGACCTCCTGAGCAAAACGTAAAGACTTTAGTCTTTACGCCCACGTGATTTAGGCAAAGTCCAAGGTTTAGAGGGTCAAAATTGCAGTTTATTATTTCCAGATGGATTTTTTTTTTGTTTTATTTAGTTATTTTAAGAGTCTTTTGTAATTTTGACATTTTTCTTAGTTAGGGTTTTCACTTTATAAGTTAATCGTCTTTGAGTCATTGTAGTCAGTTGTTGATTGAATAAAAAAAATATAACTTGAGAGTTTTCTCAGTTTTTGTCAATTTCTCGGTATTCTGCAGAAACAACGGGCTTTTGATTCTTGTGTTATTTCATCTTCCCTTATGGTTTCACCCTGCTACATCACTAAGGGAGTAGTTGAGGATGTTATGGTTAAGATTGGTATATTTACTTTTCCAACTGATTTTGTGGTAATTGACATGAGTGAAAAGTATAAATTTGCATTGATTCTTAGAAAACCATTTTTAGCAATTGCTAATGCCTTGATTGATGTAGGACAAGGAATTGTTACTTTAAAAGTTAACAATGAGCATGTTAGTTTTAAAGTAGAGAAAATGGTTTACCCAAAGGAACCAAAAATCAAGAAAATAACAAGGGAAGAAATTCATGAGCATCCATTTAACCATGATGTAGCGATTTATACACCTTAAAATAAGTAGATTTAACCATGATGAGCATTGCACGTCATGATCGCGCTTGATTCTGAAATTTTTGAGTGAGGTAGATTTTTCGCACTATTCATCGCGACACTCACTAGAAAGGGCAGTAATTATTTTTTTGACGACGACTTTAATCGCGCCTGCCAGGTGCAATGTGGGGCGCGGCGCACTGTGCGCGGTCAAAATGCATTTTATGCACCAGGCTGAATCGGGAATAAGTTTTCTTACTTATTTACTCTATTTTCTACATTATTTCAGGATTTTACACGTTAACATGTTTTCTATTCGTACTTACCTTGTTGAGGAATGTTTTCCTTAGGTCTAAATTTACCTACATGATGGAATCCTAGTCTATCTACACATATATGTATTACTATACTATGTATTACTATACTATTTATATGGGTGAATATAGAGTGTAGGTCATTACTCCGCTAGTTCCCTAGTTGTTCTTCTTCAATATTTTCTTCTTCTATTTCTCTCTTACTCTTGTTCTACTTGTCAAAAGGTACCATGACTTTGCAGAAAACACCAACAAATGTCGTAGGGACGTTTCAAGTTCCTAGGAGTAGGATCACCACCATCATCTCCACGCGCCCCACCATGCAAGAAAAAGACCAAGGATGATTCACCAACAAAAATAAAAAACTTATGAAGAAAATCTTACATTCTTGAACGAGGTCTTGATGTTTTTCGTGATAAAATCAATGCCATGGGGGTGGACGACGATTGCCAAACAACCTGGAGAGGTCAACAAAATTGTGGTGATAGAATTATACAGGAACACAACTGTGCCAGTGACAGAACCAATTTTACTACGAGGGAAAAAGGTGCAGGTTTTCGAAGAACTTATTAACAAAATCTACAAGCTAGACTTGAAAAAGATTTCAGAAGGGGAGCTTCATAAAAGGAAAGTGTAATATTACAAAGAGCATTGAGGACCGTGGTTCTTCCAGGAACCATTCTCCATGAGCCAAATCCAGCTAATCCTTTTATCCTTTATCATAAAATTGTGCCAGAATAAAAGGCATTGTATAATTTTTTTATTTCTCTTATTGCACCCACTAACCACATAACAGATGTCCACTGGGACAAAGTGAAATATTTGACATGGATCCACAATGGAATCCATATAGATGTGGGGCAAGAAATTTTGAAATCAATTAACACTTTTGCTATAGAAAAAATATTAGGAGCTATCCCACATGGAGGTCCAATCACAAAATTGTACAACAGAGGGGGTTCCGACTAAGCAATCCAACAATAGGGAGTTTATTGAAGATGCCATCGCATAGAAGCAAGTCGCCGGATATGCAAAAGCAAAAGTTGTTACACCAAATAAGCCGACAATTTTGGAGGAATTGGTAAAGAATGCAATAGATGAGCAGACGAAGCAAATCATGGACCATGTCAGTTTAGAGATCAAGAAGCTTCATGATGATCTCTATAATTCATGGGATGCGATGATGGACAAGTTGGAAAAGATGGAAAAGATGAACTGGGAATTATTCGGCACAGCACCAACCAACAAGCATGGAGAATAGAATTTCCAGAGGATTCTTCTATTTTAATTACGTTTTTGTTCAACGGGGACATTGAACAATTTAAGTGTGAGAGGTGTGTGAATAACTTCACTATTTAAGTTAGTTTTACTCCATAATTTCTTTTGTTTTTAGAGTTAGTTTTAATTTCATGTTTATCGAATATGTCCCTTAGAGTCAAATTTGAAGTAATAAAAGCATACAAGAGTTAGGAGCTATGATGAAGTATGCCTAATATAAGAGGACTTTGGAAGAATTGTGTTTGGATGATAAGAGCACACGTTTTTTAATTTTGTTGAAAGCATGTTTATTTCATATATACCATTCACGACGAACATGAGCATAAAATATCGAGATAATGTATGGGATTTATGAGAAAATGAGGTGTTACAAAGAAATTATGAATCTCAAGTGATTTACTATATTATTGTTTGAAATAAATGTAAATTTAAATTTTTGAGGAAATGAAATAGGCCACATTTTCTATATTTGAGTTTCAGCCTTTCAAGCCCAAAACCTTTTATGATGAATATCCACTCATCCCCATTGTAGTCTTTTCTATTAGCCTTTGTTTATGAAGCCTACTTAACTACTCTGAGTCGAAAGAAAAATTTATATCCTACCCATTCTTGGGATGTAGTGGATTGAAGGAGGAATAAGGTAGAAGCTCAAAACAAAAGCATGAGCTACAAAGAAAATATGAAAAAGCAAAGGAGAATGATTACAACAAAATAACCCGTTGCAAAAACTTTAATTTTGGGGGTGCGTCCCTAAATCTATGAAGTATAGGGTGGTTTGATTCTTTCACAAATGAAAACGCAAATAAAAAGATGCTAAAAAGAGTCTAAAGTATATGGCCAATGAAGAAGGCACAAACAAGGGAGAAAAATAAAACATTAATGAATAGATTCACTATGTACATCTCTAGAGCTCATAAATATTTTTTTTTTATTTGTAGCCCATGCCTATCATTATAAGCTAATAAAGTCCTAATGATCCTCAACATGAAGTTTTTTGCATGCATAGAAAACAATGAGAAACGTAGAAAGCAAGAGGGAAGTAACTATATGTAAAACTTTCTGATCTTGTAAATTTTATATGAAAGTCTCGTATTCTATACTTATGATACACAAGCACACTACGATGCACAATGAGATATTTTTTTATGACAACCTGATTAATTTTGGTGTTCAATGACTTGACATCCATAAGTATTATTATTTCAATTTCCAAACATATGTGGCATTTTGAGACGAAATCTTGATTTGAGCATGTTGTTATTAGAATTTGATTTCTTTTGTTTAGAGTCTTGCTCGAGGACGAGTAATAATTTAAGTTTGGGGATATTTGATGAGTGAATTATTATAGCAGTTTGAGTACCCGATTTCTTATACTTTCGCATAATCTTTGTAGCAATTTTACTTGTTTTCGTATTGTTTCATTGTTTTTGTAGTTTGAGTCAAGTCAGAACAAAATGATGCTTATTTGGAAGATTTTAGCACTAGGCAGCAAGTCAGATTAGTGGTAACAATGCAGTAGCTCTACGACCCTACCAATCGCACCTCTATCACGAGAAAACCGAATGCAGCTCGAGGAAGGGCAGCATCACAAGAGAAAGCTGGAGAAACCAAATATGGCGCGGACATTAGGCGCGACAGACTGTGATAGTGCCTGGAATGCGTGATGTGACATGATCATGCCTGGCGAGGATCAAACACATTCTGTCTAATAAGGTTACAACTGCTCACGAAATTAGGGCATCATAACTCTTATAAATATAAGGGGACGGCCACAACACAAAAGACAACCGACAAGAGCCTACAAACACTTACAAAAACATTCTAGTATTGAAAGGGCAAAAATTATACCATTCGTAGCACTACATTCATTATTGAGGGAGAAGGTGAACAAGAAGAGTCAGCAATCAGAGTAGAGGAAAGCAACAAGAAGATCATGAGTTTATTATTTTTCTTTTCCTTATTGAATAATTTATGAGGAATTGTTGTGATTTGAATATGACTATGAGTAGCTTATCCTCAGTACCTATGCAGTTAATATCACATGGATGCACCTTGAACCTATGTTTTGATTAATTCTATTGATGAATTTGTTTTGTTGGATATTACTTGTTGCTTATGCTATTTGGTATGCTTAGCGCAGGTGATTATATGATTCACATTAGTGTTCTTGAACAACCTTGTATTACGTTGAATTACGCATAGGAGATTGTTAATACAATACTAACATAGTAGACCAGGCAGATATATCTCTAGACTTTCGACATTAACGCATTTTGTGGAATCTAGATTGTAGTTTATAACTCTAATTCACTTCTAAAATATTGTATGGATCTTATGATGTAGTGGACTTCTGGTGAGAGGAAAATGCTTAACGACCTGACATCATTATGGATTAAGGGGTTCTTTAGTACAAATGAAAGGTGGTTAATTTATCAAAGCAATGGAAAGAAGCTTGCATATGAGTCATTGGTATTTTGTCGATGAAATACACACATTTGAGATTAATGAAATCCATCTTTTAGATACATTTTACTTAATCTGTTTTACAAACTTAGATATCAACCAATCAATCAATTAAATTATGTCTTAGTTAGTTTAGTCGTATTGAATTCATTTTCTCATCTGTAATCGTTAGTGTTTAATCTTAATTCTACATTCTAATCTAGATCTTTAGTAAATTTATATTTCTCTGTCTTCATTCGTAAACAAAAGCAAAGCAGAAATCATTCACTGTTCAACAATATAATTGTTAAATTACAAATATCTACTCTCAAGGGATTTGATAGTTGGTCAGTTATACATGTTTACCATTTTATTATTACTTGACTCGTGTACTTGCACTTTGTGTGCATTATTCCAATTGAGAACACCAAAGTAACTTACGCACACATCATTTGCTATTTGGCATCCCACACATCAGATCATTCCCCGGTTCTTCTAGATCTCCTTTAACCATACCCACCCCGACCTGACTGTTTTGTTATGAGATGACATGGGATCTTCACCCGACCTTTTTGGTGGTAGTCGAGCGCATTTAGGAGACTCTAGCAATTTGATATACCCGTTCTACAATAACTGTCGCCGCTTTGCAGCGGCGACCGCCATTGGAAATTCAAGCAGCACGGTAACCTTGACTCTCAAATTGCTTCTTACCAATCGTAACTCTCTGATATTCTACCCTAGTTAATCACTAATCCCATTTTGTAAACCTTCCTTGTGTAACACACTCTTCGTGAAGAGATTGCTCCAGGATTGGCACAAAAAAAAACACTACTAGGTTCAGTGCTCCTGGGATGGATCTCGGATGGCGATAATAACACGAAGTTTAATAATGCATGTGCGTTGCACCATTCAATAATGCAATTCGTGGTTTGATTGCAGCTGGACAAATCATTGTAGCAAAGGGTGAAACTGAGAAGTTCGTGGAAATGGGTTTCACTCCCAGTTGCATGACTTATAATAGTATTATTGATGGCTTTATAAAGGAAGGTGATGTCAACTCTGCACTGTCTACTTATACAGAGATGTCTAAGAGTGGATATTCACCATGTGTTGTTACCTACACAACTTTGATTGATGGTTTTGTTAAAGCAAAAGAAATTGATCTTGCGTTAACATTGGGAAGATAGATGCGTGGAAAAGGTAGGAAAATGGATATAACAGCATATAATACCTTAATTGATGCTTACTGCAAAAGAAGTGATATGGCAAGTGCAAGTGAACTGTTCGATGAAATCCTCCAAGTTGGTCAATCTCCAACTAAGGTTGTTTATAACGTAATGATTGGTGGCTTCATACGGTTATGTAATATGGAGGCAGCATTGAGATGGTATAAAAGAATGAAAGATGATGGATTCTATTGTGATTTGGCAACTTACACCACGTTGATCGATGGATTGGTCAAGGACGGGAAAGTACTGAGTGCTTTAGATTTGTACCAGGACATGCTTGCTAAGGGTATATTGCCTGATGTTGTTACATATTCAGTTCTCGTGCGTGGTCTTTGTAATAAGGGACAGCTGGAAAATGCTCGCAACATCTTTGATGAGATGGTTAAAATGAATGTCACTCTTGATGCTGTGATTTACGCAATACATTGATTGCTGGATATTTCAGGGGGGTAACTCTCAAACTTGTTTTAGTTTAATTGATGAAATGATTGCTAGAGGTCTTGTTCCTGACGACACAACCGTTGATATTCTTGTAAGTCGAAAGTTCAAATATTTGGAAGAGAATGACTTCCAAGTATGAGCCTTGTGTATATGAATTATCATCTTGGCCTCTCGCAATCCCTGTTTGCTGCTATGGTGAACAGATCACAAGATATCTACATTATGTCCAAACTGTTACTTTTTCTTTTTATTCAATCTGTTTTTTTTTTTTTTATGAGTTTCTTATTTTATTCTCATTGTTTCACTACAAGCACTCTGTTTATTATCGACTTTGAAGCAGCTTCATCTAGAGATAACAATCCGCAAAGTTCTGTTCAAGATTAAGTTTACATAATAATTCTCCTTGACATCAAAACATATTGAAATCCATTTAGCTTAAGTTCACATTATATTCTCTCCTATTGTTACTTTTTTGTCCCATGAATATAGTTTGAGCTGTCCCTACAGAGTACAGAGGACTGGTTGCTGTACACCACAAGCAGACATTACTGGTCTGGATTCAAAACAGCATGTCATGACTGATTGAAAGGCAGGAGCATTTGGATCGAATTAGTGAAGTAACCAGACTTGCGAAGTTTGCTTTTGTGAAAAATATCCATATGCAAACTACGTTGCTGCGCCAGAATGTATCATGTATATAAAGTTCTTCTGAACTTTGCTATGAATGGCAGCATCAACTTAATGAAAGGTTCATTAAGTGCTAAAATTGTTAAAGTTACCACTTCATCTCCTCAACAAAAATATAATCCTATTTATTCGGGAACAAACTTCACCTCTAATTAGTTTAAGGAATTTTCCAACACCGCCATCGGAGAAAATTAACACGTCGGATTTACGGTTGATAGATACACGCACGCAAAAATGCCTCCGACAAGGAGATGAAGGGGACAACGAACTGACTAAACCTCCGTTTGATACGCCTATGTCTGACCTCCCACAAATTGCCTTTCTCACAAGATATTTGGTGTATGTGGTAAGTAATAATGTGATCTAAGAGTCTAGCTAGGACCTAATGATTGTCTGCAGCCGGAAGTTCATCCGCTGCATCTATATATATATACACATATACATATACAAACACCATCCTTCTTGTAACTCCGTATAACCCCTCTTTCCAATTATTCTCGGTTCTTCATACTTTGTAGTTTTTTTTTTAACTTGTTTTGATCTATTGTCAACACAAGGTGTAAAGTCGCCTAATGAAACACTTGCACCAGTCTTATATATTCCTTTTTTCTCTTTCAAATTATCGTGTACCTTTATGCAAGGATCTGCTGAAGTGGTTGGAGGATACTCTCGCAGAAGAGTGCTAAATCTCTTTAGACCATACTAAATCTTTAGCTACAACTCTTACCACTGGTATTCGGCACCTTTTGTTAGGCCACATTTCCTTTTGTTAGTTGTACTTTATATCAACTTTGTTTTTTTTTTATCATTCAAAAGATAAAGAAGAGCAGAAGGGGTGCTCAAACCCAAAAACAATTGTCAAGATTTAATTTTAACATTCCAAGCAAAAACGTTAATCTTTCAACAATAGCTCAAACCCAAAGTTAGTTCTTTCAACAATAGCTCAAACCCCAAAGTAGAAGCCCTTCCACACTAGCTCTCAACCAAGCCCATGTTTTCAATTTAATTCTTTCAACATCATTGTAGTATCACTGTTTTCTTTTTTGGAAAAATAACTTTGTTTCTCATCTCCCAAATGTACCAAATAACAACATACCATAAACTGGTCCATAACTTATTTACTTGAGGAATCCGCACCAGCTTTGAGTGTTGGAAAAAATAAGAAGATGGATCGTTTGGCAGCGCGGTAAGAATTTCGCACCACTCATAAATCCACATCCATACGGTACGTGAACACATTCAAAAAACAAATGGGAGTTAGTTTCTGGGGCGCTTCCAAAAAACATGAGATTCGTCATTGTTGGTAATCTATTGAGTTTCATTTTCAAACCCATGTGCATCATTTTTGGGGGAGCAGATAAATTCCAAAATGCTTTTGAAAAAGTCTCTATTATATTTTTAGGGATAAATGCATTAAACCCCCTGAACTATGCACGTTTTTGAGCTTTCGTCTTTAAACTAATTTAATAAGCGTTTTCCCCCCTAAACTATGCACGTCTGTGCGATTTGCCCCCTGGCCGGGAAAATAAGCGTTTTTGGCCATTCTATGGTCGGAATTTTTCCCCTTACCCGACACATATGTGTTGTACTAGATGTATATTAGTAGTTGATGACAAAAAGAAGGCGAAAAAACACCTCGAACGGGGCATATTCCGGCCAAAATGTGATTTCGTCTTTAGTTTACTTTAGCCGGAATATGCCCCGTTCGAGGCATTTTTTCGCCTTCTTTTTGTCATCAACTACTAATATACATCTAGTACAACACATATGTGTCGGGTAAGGGGAAAAATTCCGGCCAATAATGGCCAAAAATAGCCGAAAATCCGGCCAGGGGGCAAATCGCACAGACGTGCATAGTTTAGGGGGGAAAACGCTTATTAAATTAGTTTAAGGACGAAAGCTCAAAAACGTGCATAGTTCAGGGGGTTTAATGCATTTATCCCATATTTTTAATATGCCTGGTAGACATAAGAAACTCATAAGCTGATGACCAGCTATCCTTCCCACTCGATTCTTTTTCCCATATCCATTTGTCTTTTTTTGAGATATCAAGCTGGATATGTTGCAAAGATTGGAGAAAAAACTTAAACATTTGATGTTCCTAGCAAAAAAATCTCTTCTCCATCTAATGTCTATCTCCATTACTCCAAACTCTCATCTCTGCGATGCTTCTATTCTTGTCCAGTGAGATATTAAATAGCCTGCCCTAACTCTTCTTGAGGGAATTTGCACCATTCCAAATATCCTCAGCAAAATTTAGTGTCTATGCCATCTCCTGTAATTTTAGATACTCCACCTAAAAACAGGGGCGAAGCCAGAATTATAAGTCAAGGGGGGCGAATTTCTTTTCTTGGTACATGTAATTTTTTTCACATACTATAGTAAAATTTAAATTCAGCATAAAAATGCAATAAAGTAAAAGCAAGTAAATCACCTTGCGGTTTTAAAGAAAGAAGAAGCAGAATTTCTCTTTTATATGTACATGGAAGGTTCTATTGCATGATCTTAACGAGGTGTGTTTTATCCTATTACATATGTCATGTGCGGTTTATTTTGTTAATACCTGCCTATTTTTATATATGTATTTTTAGTATGCTATACATGCTTAAAGCATGTGACTACAAGGATTATTTTTGTTTGGGAATAATTATTTCTTCATTAGCAGTATCACTGAAACATGTAAGAATTTATATTTGGCTATAATTTAAAAGATTTTTTTTTCTCTATTTGTCAACATCTTTGACATAAGTTTATAACATTTCTTATACACTAACTTTATTTTAGCAAAAAAGTACGCATTTGAACATACAGAAGAGCCTTGTTTATGGCCTTGTTTTGGTTTATTTATGAAATAAGACTACAAAAGAAAATGATAGTATATTATTAGTATGCTAAGTCACAAATGAAATATTTGAGTGTCGATAGTGAAAGAAAACAAAACCCCAAAACATATATAGGTGTAAAATTAAACAAGCCTTCAAATTATACAAAAGTATGCATTTAATTACCTTATCTTTATTTAAGGGTATACTAGTGGACAACAAAGAAACATTAATAAAATAATTTTTGTGAACTTCTAACGGTGGACCAATCTAATAAGGGGTGCAAAGACCAACCAAAACTTTAATATTATGCAAAAATCTACTACATATGTAACACTTCTCAAACAATTCAGGGGAGGTTGGGGGGTGCAAGTGCACCCACATGCACCCCCTTGGCTTCGCCCCTGCCTAAAAACCAATCACTCCCCTCAAGTGTAAGTGTTGCTGTGAAGTGTTAGTTTAACATTCTGGTAGCTCGTGTTGGCAAAACACTGAACTTAACACTGCATTGTCCGATTTTTTAATTGTATTATTTTATTTTGCCTTTACTCATAAACTCACCTAGTTCCACAAGTTATAGTTATTTGTGATATTTCAGAATATCAAGGTCTCTAGGATTGTGTGGATTTATACTTAAAGAAAGAAGATAAGCCGAAGGCAATTGAAGATAATATAAGAAGATCTTTTGAAGATAAACATTAAAGGAGATTTTGGAATTATCCAAGCAATTAGAGAGCAATCAAGATCGTGTCAATCACGCCTAAGAGAAGGGACGATCAAATCCTATAAGAAGGCGCGCTCGACATCAAGAATAACAACGAGACTAGAATAGGTTCTGAGAGATTAGAAATATCCTTGTAATAATTGTTAGTCTGGTTTTTACTGAGTTTTATCTAGAGAAGCTATAAACTTCATAGCTTATAATTAGTTATTGTTAGGATTGAGTTCCTTACTCAGTTGAGTTTTGTAAGAGCATTAGATATATATTTAGTGATTATTTTGCCGTAAGGCTCGACAGGTTATATTCATATAACCTGCTTAATCTGTGTTCGTTATTTCACTGCAATTTACTCTATAGCAAGTGTTGGGACAACCCCGAATACAATCGGTGTTGGCACAACATTTTTTCTCAACACAACATGTGAATCAAAAAGGGTACCGATCCCAATCCATACATTTACAATTGGCGTCAGAGCCAAGCACCTAATTCATTGGTGTTCGGATCTGGTACCATACTATGGATAATGCAAACCCCAACACAAGCAACAGGCTACCAGTGCTGGATTGAACTAACTATGCCTACTGGGAAATCAGGCTCATGCAATACATCAAATCCTTAGAGCTACGGGCTTGGAAATCAATCATTAATGGGTACACTCCACCAATGACGGCAAGAGGCAATGACAATGATGTACATCTGAAGCCTGAAGCTGGTTAGACTCCAGTAGAAGTCAATGAAGCAACTTACAATGAGAAAGCACTAAATGCAATCTTCAGTTGGATTGATCCACATATGTTCAGGATAGTAAAACTCTGCACAACTGCTAAGCAATCTTGGATATTTCTTCAAACTCACTGTGAGGGAGATGCAAGTGTCAAATCGAGACTTCAAATTGCTTTACAAAAATTTGAGAGTATTAGGATGGGTGATGATGAGTCTGTCACTTCTTACTTTGAGAAACTAATGGATATTTCAAATGAATATCAAAGTTTAGGTGATCCCTTAACTAATAAACAACTTGTTTACAAAGCTAATAGAACTCTGTCTTCTATGTTTGATGTTAAGAAGATAGCTATGCAAGAGGCCATACACATGCCATCACTTAATTTTCATACTCTTCTAAATGCTTTACAAGAATTTGAAATGAATTCAGAGCCTACTAACAAACAGAGAGTTCTTGCTCTAAAAGCTACTGAAGAAAAAGTAGATGATGTAACTAAAATAAGTGCTTACTTAGGTTCCGTGGTTAAAAAGTTTACCAAAATTGCTTTGAATGATAGAGTCAAAAAAGAAAAGAATGTGCCTCCTAATCTGAGAAGGAGTTTTCCTGGTAAAATGGTAAAGTATTCCTTCAAAATGCCTTATGAAAGTGACACAAAGAAAATGAAAGAAATTCAATGCTATGAGTATAAAGGTTATGGTCACTTAGCTTATGAATGTGCTAATACTTTAAGAGTCAAGGGTAACTCTAACTGGGTGTGTATAGATGATATTGATGATGAGACATGTTTGGAGAAAATACTAGATGAACAGGTGTCTGAAGAAGTACATACAATAGCCTTGTTTGCTCAGGTAAACTAGACAGAGTGTCAGGACAACATTGCAAATGACGGATGTGCGCTCAACGCTCAGACTGATCCCGAAGAACAGAAAGACTACTTCGACAGCTGGGAGGATGAGGAATATATATCTAATCCTCACTGTGTTATTACTGATATAAATGAATCTGAGGAACATTCTAACTTTGTCTGTTTTGGTGGCTCTATAGATTTGGATGAAGAGTACCTCTTTGAAGGGGAAATGGATCAAGGTGAAATTATTGATGAACTGAAGGTTGTTTACAGAGAACTCCTTGATGAAGTAAAGCAAATTATCAAGAGGGAAAAGGAGGTCATCAAGGAAAACAGTTTCTTAATTGAAATTGTGACCGAACTAGAAAGAAACCTCACCAAAAAGGAATGTCAAATGGAGATAAAGCTGGAAGAAGCTAAGAGAACAATTGCCAAGTGGAACTAAGGGGCAACTAAGCTTGATAAAGTACTGAGTGTTGGCAATAAAGGAACTACTGATTTAGGATACCAAGAAAGGTCAAGTAAGTCTGATACTATTACACCTAGTTTTGTAAAAGCTGGCTTTGGTAAAACTAATAAGAATTCTAGTAAATCTAAGAAAATAACCTATATCTGCCAATATTATTTTCAGCATGGTCATTTAAAATCATACTGCTTTAAGTACAAAAAGTTTTGTGAAAAATACAAGTATGAAAGCAGTGATGTTGGATCTGATGTTAGGTCAACATCAAGATCCTCTGATGTTGACACAACACTCAGAAACAACACCAGTGAACAAACTAACAGTTTTAGCAAGAACATAATGTGGTCTCCTAAAATTAAGATTATATGTAATGTTGTGTTTTCAGCTACTCGGACCCTTACGGGTGATTAGTATTTTGACATTGGTTGTTCTAGATATATGACAGGTACCAATACTAATCTCATGGACTTTGTGCCCTTAACTACTGGTACTGTTACATATGGTGGAGGCAGTAAAGGAAAAATAATAGGGAAGGGGGTTCTCTATGTAAATGGTTTTCCACACCTGACTGATGTACTGTTCATGGAAGCTTTGCGTGCAAATTTCATTAGCATCAGCCAGCTCTATGATGACATTTTGATAGTTAAATTTGATAAGTATTCATGTGATGTGTTTGATAACATTGATACTTGTGTTATGACATGAAAAAGGTAAAAGGACAACTGCTACTTAGTGGATGAAGATGCCCAGTTCCTACAAGTCAAGGTTGATGAATCAGTGATTTGACACAGGAGACTTGGTCATGTTCACTATAGGAATTTGGAAAAGATCATCAAAGTAGAGGCTGTCAGAGGCATACCCCAACTGACCAGTCCAGGTAAACTGGTTTGTAGTGATTGTCTGCAAGGTAAACAACCCAAGACTACACATGCTCCTATACATGTGGCAGGTACCTCTGGTGATCAACATATTCTGCCCGTGACTGGTAATATAGATCCAACACCGTCAAGCAACAATGTGGACTCAACATTAGTGACTGAAAAATAAGTCACTAGAGACACTGAAGTTGAGCCAACGCCTGTTGATCCAGATGTTGGACCAACACCAGATTATACAGATTCTGACACAGAAGAATTTTTTGGTGAAATGTGAGAAGAGACAAACCAGCCAGAATTCAGAAGAATCACCCCACTTCGTAGGTTATAGGCAATCTCATAGAAGGTGTAAAGACCAGAATCAAAGATAGAGTAAACTATAAAGATATGGTTAAACTTAGTATTTGCATGTATTTTTTGTGTAATACTTTTTCTTGTTTTGTATCTGTTGTAAAACCTAAGAATGTTAATGAGGCCCTAAAAGACTCACATTGGATAAATGCTATGCAAGAAGAACTTATGCAATTCACTAAGAACAAAGTTTGGAAATTAGTTCCTAGGCCTGCTCATGCAAATGTAATTGAAACTAAGTGGATTTTCAAAATTCAAAGTGTTGAAAATGGAGTGATAGTTAGGAATAATGCTAGATTAGTGGCCCAAGGATATACTCAGGTGGAAGGGATTGGCTTTGATGAAACATTTGTCCATGTTACCAGAATTGAATCCATTAGGCTTTAACTTGCTATAGCTTGTTTCTAAAGATCAAACTGTTCCAAATGGATGTTAATGGAGCCTTTTTAAATGGGTATATTGATAAATAAGCCTATGTAGAGCAACCAAAAGGGTTCACTTATTCTTATCACCCTGATCATGTGTATAAACTTGAAAAAGTATTTTTGAAACAGGCTCCTAGAGCTGGGTATGAGAGGTTAACTGAATTCTTGCTATATTTTGGTTTTTCAAGAGGTGAAGGTGATAGGACTCTATTTATCATGAAGAATAATAAAGATGTTTGTATAGCTCAAACCTATATTAATGACATAGGTTTTGGTTCTTCTAATCAGTCCACTCTGACAAGTTTGTTAGTACTATGACAAGTACATTTAAAATGAGTATTATAGGAGAGCTCACCTTCTTCCTAGGACACCAAGTGAAACAAAAGGAAACTGGAATGTTTCTATCTTAGGAGAAATATGCTAGGAACTTGGTGAAAAGATTCGGCTTACTGGAGTCTAAGCCTAACAAAACACCTATGTCAATTACTGTGAAGATTGAGAAGGATGAAACTGGAGAAGATGTTGACTTAACACTATACAGATCCATGATTGGGAGTATGCTATACTGATCAGCCACTAGACCTGACATCATGTACTCAATTTGGGTCGATGCCAGGTATCAGTCAGCACCAAAGGTATCTCACTTCACTGCAATCTTCTAGAATCTTGAAATATAATATATATATATATATATATATATATATATATATATATGTGTGTGTGTGTGTGTGTGTGTGTGTGTGTGTGTGCCAGGTATCAGTCATTCAAATCTTCACATCAATCTTCTAGCGATTTTCTAGTGAATTGAAGTCCATTGTCGCTGATTAGACGTTGTAGGGCCCCAAAATGACATAAGATGTTCCTCCAAATGAAGTTAAGCACTGCCCCTGAAGTGATTTGGGCCAGATGCTTGGCTTTGACCCACTTGGCGAAATAATCTATGGCTACCATGAGGTACTTCTTTTGACCTTTGGTTGGGAGCATTGGGTCTACTATGTCTACTCCCTATTTATCGAAGGGGCAGGGTACACTATTGGGTTCCCAAGAGGTGGCGGGCTGGTTCGTTGACATTAGGGACTTTTTTTTTTGCGTGGTTAGTGCAGTCGGGGGTCATGGTTGGCTAGAAACAACCCTGCCTTTAAACTTTGAGCGCTAGGGTAGCCCCCCCCCCCCCCCCCTCATATGAATGGTTTCTAAAACTTCCTTTGTGGATTTCTCTCATGACATGGCCGACCTCTGTTGGGTCGAGGCATCATAAGTACCACTATGCGTAGGGTTTGCAGTACTAGTGACTTTCACGGAGAAAGAAGCGAGTCGCACACTAACTGAGTCCCTTAGCTGACCTTTATTCGATAGTAAATCTCTTAGGGTTGTGTATTTGCTCCTAGATTTCTATATCCACGTTCTTCCCCCCTCAGTGCCAGCGGCAACTGGGATGGTACTCTTGGCTCGCTCGAGGTGAAGGTTTCTGAGGAACATGGTTTTTCGGGTAATCGCTAGCAATACTTGTATGGCTATTTTAGATAGAGCTTCAGCCTCCCAGTTTTTAGTTCGAGGTATCCGTTGGATTTTTAAATCCTCAAACCAAGCATTGGTTGTAAAAGCTACTCGCATGTATTCATTCTTTCTTTCTTATTTTACCTTGTAAGTCTCATTGACTTGGTGCACTACTAGTTGAGAGTCACTGTAGACTAATAAGTGCTTCATCCCTCCCTCATCAGCAAGGCAGATGGCTATGAGTAGGGCTTCATATTCAGCGTCGTCATTCGATATAGGGAACTTTAGGTGGACTGCAAAGTCCATGACCTCTTTTGTGCCTTTTGGGACAATTTGTCAAAATTCGATGCCTGCTCCCCAATGGGACCCTGCTGAGGACCCATCTACCCAAGTCATCCTTACAGGTTTGGTTGGGGTTGAGCCGGCTCCCCATACATTTACATGATGATATCTTCCAGGACTTGGGCCTTGACGGCGAGGCGTGGGGCGTACTAGATATCAAATTCTCCAAATTCTACAGCCTACTTCACCATTCTTCCTGACATATTGGGTTGATTCAACATGGTACATAGCAGATATTTAGTAAGTATAGTGACCTAATGTGTAAGAAAGTATGCTCTCAGCTTTTGTGCCGTGGTTACGAGGGCTAGGCTGACTTTTTCTATCAGGGAGTATCGACCTTCCGTTGCCAAAATGGTTTTGCTAACGTAGTAGACGGGGCGATGCTCCTTTGCTTGGGCTCGTACTAAGATGGCGTTGATGGATACTGCTCCTACAGAGAGGTACATGTACAACCCTTCTCCAGCTAAAGGTTTAACCAAAAGCGATATGCGAACGTTTATTTAACGTCATTTGAGTACTCATTTCCTTATGCTTTTGTATAATTATTGGTGTATATTTATTGGTTTTATTATGGTTTTGTGTTTTATAGGCTTTTGGTGAGATAACGCAAAACGAAGCAAAAAGCCTAAATTGAATGTTTTTGAGAACATAGCTTCAAGACACAACGTTGCGATGAGGAGAATCCGAAGGAAGCGATTAGTTCAAATACAAGGAGACAAATTTACAAGAAGAATCAGAGGCTACTCTACATGCCATTGGAAATTCATGGGAGTCAGTGTTCCAAAACATCTAGAGAGGAAGTTATACCAAAGACTACGACTCTGCGCAGAGCAGAAACGAGCAGGTGCGACCATCAGGCGCAATGGCACAATGATCACGCCTGCCAAGCGCAACTTTAGGCGCTATCTGACCAAATCGCGTGAGCTTCAGACAAAAAACAGAGAGTAGCGAGTCCCTGACTCGACCAGAGTGTGATCAGACCACCCAGGCGTGTTCTCAGGCGCGACCGTCATGTAGCGCCTCAGTATTTAGTCCTAGAAACGTACATGAACCTTGACTTCAGCTCAACTGTTATTTTTTCTATATAAGGACATTAGGGCTACGAAATTCAGTCACCAACTCATAATCTCACCGCCCGCAAGCATCACACGCCTAGAGAAGCAGAGCAACGGAGATTGAAGACTGAGTTTATTTTACCATTAATCTTTTATTATGATGTTCTCTTCCGTTATATTGTTGAACTTATTTTTGTTATGTGATAAGTTTCTTTGTATTTGGAGAAGGGAGTGATGACTATTTATGCACAATGAACCTTTAGTTATGAATTCATGTTGAGTCTTATGCGTTTAGATTTGATTCGTTTCATATTCCACATGTTTGATTGATACACTTGATGAGCGCTAATATGCCTCGTGGCTAAATTGCATGTCTGATTTATGTGCTAGAATTATGACTAACGTAACTCGATCATAAGCTAGATCAAACGGATCCAATTCTTTGATTTAATCCATATAGTTAACACTTGAAAAGGTTGAATTGGTTACCAAACTTTAATTATTTTAAATTAATCGCACTTAGGTCATTGAATCTTTAGAAGGAGGCGAGGAGATTATAGTTGTAATTAGCATTGTATTTAGAGTTTTGGTAATTCATTGAACACATGAACTTAGCATGATGAAATGATCTATGCGGGAATTGGCCATTTGTTTATGAATCACATAATAAGTAGTTATGAAACCAATTTCAAATACGACTTCATCAGTCTGATTAAATCTTTATTACTTATTTGTTTAGTAGTTATAATCAAAACAACTCTATTCAAAATTTATCAGTAGTTGTTAAAGTAGTTATAATCAAAACCTCTTTTATAAAATCTATTTACTTAATTGTTTTACCGTTGTCTATTAAGCGAACACTATAGTTACACACGCTCTGTGGGATTGATACCTGGTGAGTACCTATACTTATCATTATATTATTACTTGACTCGTATACTCGCGAACATGTGTATTTGATAGTACACTTTAAACTTGATTGATGTGGCCAAAATCAGTGCCCAACAACTGCAGAGAAAAAAAAAGAGTATTCAATGGAAACAAAGACTTTTGAGGGACAGACGTGTGGCGATGAAGATGTCTTACCTTATTGGACATGTTATTACGGTGATTTTGCAATCTTTGGCTCATTCGACAAATGCTTGGATGATTGGGCTACCTTTGAAGCGTATTTTGCAAAGATGAACCATGTTGTCAATAAGGCTATTTTTCATGATACAAACTCCACGTATCACTTCACAATCACAGAGTGGAGTACAATCTAGTGCAGTGGAGATTTAAGAGGCCCAACCACTCACCATCCCGTTAAAAGTAGAAAGTGAGCTTGATCCAATGACCACAATTCATGCACAAGAAGCGGTAGCGGAGATACTAATGAGTGATTTAATACTAAAGGATAATGGTGAGAAAACCGAGTTCTATTCAGAATTTGGCGTTGAGGACAATGCAAAAGCCGAACCACTCCAACCAACTGAAATCCTGGCATTGAAGGAGAAGACGGTGAGGAAAGATATGATCGTGGATTCTAACACTGATTGTCTTCTCAATTATGCACCTACAATTGAAGAGTCCACAATGGAGAATCGTGTGAGGTACAATAATTTTGATTTCCAATGTGTTGAATTTGAATATTTAACATTTGCAGAGTTTTAACTTGGAAGTGGAGAGCCATCTCACAAGAAGGTGATGAAACATAAACCAACCATGTATGCTAAAGTCACAACACTACTATCTAAAAGGCGACGAGTTAGAAAAAGTGAGTCATTTCATTGAAAATCAAGGAGAAAGAAAGCACCATATTCCAATGTCATTGTTAACACTAACTTTTACCAAACTATATCTCATCCTTCATGATGCCCTCGAAACATCCTAGAGACTTACGCCAGTATCGGTAGACTTAGATGTTCTGTTCGATATAAGAAAAATGGTGCCATATCCACGATAAGTATCGTACAGAGTATAGATCTGACGCGAGTTATCGGAAGTTTTAAATAACTTGACGAATACCCCCAGGGATACGATACTCTAGCACTTACCTTATCAATGTTACCATATAGAACCTGCCCCATCGCGTCCCGATACCCCGTAAAAGGCATATCGGGACACCTCGAAAACTCCCCCAACAAATATCCTCCCACGATGTCTACCTATCGGAAAAAATGCATTAGATCAAAAGAGAAGTACACGTCATGTCCTCATCCACCAAACCGATAAGACCGAAGGAATGACCAACTCAGCATATGGAAGACACATGGCGTCAAGAATCTGAATGCGGCAACTCTAGGAATATATGTCAGCTTTCTGGGAGACAGTTGTCTGAATTAAAAGTAAATACCCCACTCCTATACACATGCATAGAACACATGTTAAAGGGGGATACCCCACTTGTACTAGAACTACCTTCTATAAAAGGTGGAAAACATTGAGAATAAAGGGACATATATTTTTTGTGGAAGAAAAAGAGTGCAATTATATTCTTCAAACCCAGGCAAAGTGTTATAATCTACCCCTAAATTCACCAAAAATAAATAAATATTAACAAAATGGCGTCGTCTGTGGGAAGGCCAAAAGACCTTGCCTTCGAGTACATTTTGAAATTGTGGATCGGGTTGATACGTCGTTGTTGTTAACTTAACACTGGAGTGTTAACAGCAGATTTGTACGTTGTTAACTCAGCGATGTTACTTTAACAACAGACCAGAATAATTGTGCAGCGGAATAAACAAACACCAAGTTTAAGAAGTGAATATAGAATTATATTAACTTTCGAGCCGTAGGCAAAATAACCCGTAAAGGTTTTAACAAAGGTTGTTCTCTCAATTCTCAAGCTCCTCACTCTTAAATTGATTGAACTAAGCAAAGCACACAAGAATTGCTTCGACTATCTCTAAAAGCTCCTCACTCTTAGATCTATTCTAACAACTCACAAACTTTGCTAAAGTAAGACAACACTCAACAACTGTAAATTAATCTCTCGGATTGATTGGCTCTTGTCTCGTTATTTGTATTGATGTACTTCACACCTATATATAGGTTCTTAATCTTCGACTTCAAGGTGTGTTGTACACAGTTGGTAATTCTCCTTGTTTCCTTCTCGAACTCCTCTTCCTTGTTCTCGCAGTCCTTCTTGAATAAAAGTTCCTTCGTTAGTGATCTAACTAAGGAAAGACTCCTTCTTCAAATCAGGACTTGATCTTGGAAAGCATTCCTAGTTCCACTCGAACTCGACTTCCCTTGTAGAGTGGTTTGCGTAATTAAGGAAACTTCCCTTCTTGGAAACTTGAGCGTCCAACCTATGACTAGTTTGTTTCCTGAATAATAATCAAAGACACTTACAACTGTGGAACTCAGTTAGTTAAATGAATAAGGCAAAACAATAATAAAGAATATAATCAAGATTGTAAATCGGATTCTGCTCCAGCAATGTTACACTAACATTGACTTCTCAATGTTAAACTAACATTGACAGAATACCTGCACTTTCACATTTAAAGAGCTTCTCTCGCAACAACTATGGCTAATCATTTAACCATCAATAGTCTCTGGGATCACCAAGAACATACCCATGAAGAGCTTTCGGAGACCCCTTCCCCACCTCCCACGGAAATGGGGGATTTCATAAATGTTCGTTGATCCATATTCGAACACCTCGTAGAGAGGGTTACCAGGAGGAATAGGTCAGAGGCGGCACACTCCCAAAAGGACCTCCCTATACAACTCTATGGAGAACGATACGACTCAGAAGAGTACAAATCCCGCCCAATGCCCAACTTCTAGCTAGATTCCCGATATCGTGATACCCTTTCGCGGAACCGAGGGCTGAGAACTCGCTTTGAAGATAACCGCGTGAGAAGACCGCAGAACAACGAAATGTTGAGGTCTCCTTACCCTCGGGACCGCCAGCTGTCCCTACTTCGGTGGGGGTAGATGACTCAATGTGGGACATGGTCAATAGCCTGCGTAGAGAGATGAGAGATATAAAGAAAAATATAACTCCGGGGGAAGAACTTATGTACCACGGCTCTCTCTTTGTCTTGGAAATCTCTCAATCTTTGGTCCACTCGGGGATGCATCCTAGTAACCTCCCCTTGTACGCGGGAGACAAAGACAGAAGGGATCTACAAGACCACATCCATCAATAAATAGAAACTATGAATTTGACATCAGTGCCCAACTTCGTCCTCTGCCGAGTGTTTTGAACCACCCTGGCGGGTACGACATAGGCTTAGTTCTCCCTGCTATCCTCTGGTACGATATTCCATTTCAATCAATTAGCCCCAGAATATTACGAGGAATCCACCCTTGGGTAGGACGATAAACATGATTGAAGGAGGGGATATTTCCGTAACACCCTTGGGGAAGAAGAAGAAGTACCTAAAGGAAGCCCGACGTGTCGAGCAAGGGCTGCCCATCTGTTCAATACATGGAGCCAAGTTACCCACCATCACCTTCGGGCCTGAAGACTTGAAGGGCATAGTATACCCCCCACAAAGACCCATTGGTCATAGAGGCCACCATCTTCGGTATTGAGATCCAACGCATCTTGATCGACACCAACAGTTTGGTAGATGTTCTTTTCTTGCCAGCCTACTTGGCAATGAGGTTAAAGAAGAAGCACATGGAATCGACCGAAGTCCTTTTGGTAGGCTTCTCAGGAGAATCCCGTCGTACGTTCGGAACGATAACCCTACACATGTCTTGGGGTGAATGCGCCATGAGGCAGACTGAGCACACCAAGTTCTGGGTAGTAGAGGCATCCTCTTGGACTTACAATACCATATGCGGCTGACCATCCATACGAACTTTCGAGGCAATCCCTTCCGCGCTTCATCTGTAGGTAAAATTCCCCACGCCATCGGGCATATTGAAGGTAAGGGGTAGCCAAATCAAGGCTAGTGAATGCCGCATGAATGCTATCCCTTCGAAAAACAATAAGGACTTTACTATGCTTATTAAAAAGCAAAAACTGGAAGAAGAATTAAAAGTACAACCGGTAGAGGAACTAAAGATGATTGAAATAGTAGAGGGGGACCCTAAAAAGACCGTTAAAGTGGGAACCGAGATGAGTTCCGAGAAAGAGGGCGGAGTAGTATCCATGCTCAAACAGTTTCATCACCTCTTCGCCTGGGAAGAAGGCCCCCCAGATAAGATAAGCGATCGAGTATGCCAACATTTCTTTAACTTCAAGGTGGATACTAAACTAATCCTACAGAGGAAGAGAAATGTGGAATCCTAAAGGAACAAAATCATCCAGTCCAAAATTCAACGGTTGCTTAAGCTACAGCAGATTCACAAAGTCTGATACCCGGAATGGTTGGCCAATGTGGTCCTCATCCCCAAAATAGGGGAAAGATGACAGATGTGCGTCAACGTCACCAAATTGAATGATGCGTGCCCAAAAGATTGCTATCCCCTTCCCATCATAGATCAATTGGTCGATTCAACAGCAGGATACGTCTTATTGTCCACGCTGGACGGAGACCATGGGTATAACCAGATTCCGATGGCTACCATAGACCAAGATAAGACTAGTTTCACCACCGATGTAGGTACTTTCTAATATCTAGTGATGCCGTTTCGTCTAAATAACTTAGGGGCCACTTACCACGCCTGGTAAACCTCATGTTTGCAGGCTTAATTGGGAAATCGATGGAAGTGTAATTCAATGATATGATTGTTAAGAGCCCCCGGGTGGAAGACCATTCGGAGGACCTCCGTAAAGCGTAGCAATCATGGATTAGTTTGGGATGAAGATCAACCCTCAAAAATTCTCTTTTGGTATCAAAAGAGGGAAATTTCTAGGATTTATAGTGACAGAGAAGTGGATAGAAATAAATCCAGAGAAAGCCAAAGATGTTATAGACATGTCCACCCCTAAGATTGTCAAACACATTCAAAAGCTAACGGTGAGGATGGCCTCCTTGACTAGGTTCATCTCCAAATCGGCCGAGAAAGGGCTCTCCTTCTTCAAGGTCCTGAGGAATATTAAGGATTTTCAGTAGACCGAGTGATGTGAGGAAACCCTCATCGAGCTGAAAAACTACATAACTTGCTCCACGTTATTGGTAAAATTGGTATCTCAAGAGGAGTTGTTCGTATATTTAGCGATTGGAGAGGAAACTGTGAGTGCCGTATTGGTCAAAGAACACAACAGAGAGCATCTCCCCATGTATAACGTTACTAAAATGCTGCAAGGAGCAGAAGGTTGGTACACCCAGACCGAGAAACTGGTGCTAGCTCTAATTACCATGGCTCACAAATTGCGACCCTATTTCCTCTCCCATCCTATCACCATACTGACTACGTACCCTATACGAACCATCCTCAATAAGCCGGAGATCTCGGGCTGATTGATAAAGTGGGCCTTTGAACTCACCGAGTACGACATTTCCTATGCCCCCACACCCTCGATCAAAGCCCAAGTATTGGATGAGTTTGTCATGGAGATGGCGGGCATAGAGGCCATCCAAAATCCACCCCTACGGTACGTATTCGTAGACGGATCCACTACGGCGGCACACGGTGGGGGGGCAAGGGTAGTCCTAACCAACACCGAAGTGGAGGAAGAAATACTATACTTTGACGGCAGGCTCGACTATCCCCTATCTAACAATGAGGCGGAATACGAAGCTGTATTGATAGGGATGAGATTGGCCCAAGAAGAGGGGAATCGGAAAAATAATAGTTCACAGTGATCTCCTAGTTAATTGTGCAACAAGTTAACGGTACATACGAGGCCAAAGAAGAAATAATGTGTGGTTATCTGTAGGTTGTCCATCGGAGGTACACTTGGTTTGAAAGATGCAAGATAGTCCAAATCCCCCGCTTTTATAATCACGAAGTGGACGCTTCGTCTAAAATAGCCTCTCAAACCGCCACGATACACATCCATCGTATCACCCTCCTCCAAGCGCCAAGATCAGAAAAATCAGAAGCCGATGAGGTAAATACCACTGTAAACTCAATCGGACACGAAAGGATGGCCCCAATTTTGGCCTACTTAAAGCAACCGGAAGAATATACCGCTGGAAAAACTGAGCAACAGTTGATGGCCCAAAGAACGACCCAATACTTCCTCTATGATGGCATCCTATTATGTCGGTCTTATTCCCACCCCCACACGAGATGCCTCGACAACGTCGAGGCAGAGCATCTCATTAAAGAGATTCACGAGGGAACTTGTGGGAGCCATACGGGGGAGAAAGCATGGGAGACCACATCATTCACTAGAGCTATTACTAGCATGCGATGGTCCGAGATTGTAGAGAGCATGCCAAGCGATGCAAGTCATGCCAGGTCTACGCTCACCGAGTCCACCAACCCGTGGTGCCATGGGTGTTCGGGTCGAACCCTTGCCCCTTTGCAAAATGGGGGATCGATATCATGGGACCGCTAATCCCTAACACTGGGCAGAAATTTTTTTAGTTGGTGGCAGTGGACTACTTCACCAAATGAGTGAAAGTGGAGCCCCTCGCTAGGATCACCACTGGGCGGTTATCAACTTCCTATGGAGGTACATCATATGCTGCTTTGGTATCCCCCAAAGCCTAGTTAGTGATAACGGGCTCCGATTTATAAACTAAGACTTAGAGAAATCGTGTGATCACTGGGAAATAAAATATCGCTTCACCTCGGTGGGGTATCCCCAAGCCAACGCCCAAGTGGAAAGAACCAATCAAACCTTGCTAAAAAACCTAAAAGCAAGGTTAGACTAGTATAAGGCTAAATGGGTGGAAGAAGTCCCCAGAATCCTATGGGCATATAGGACGACCCAAAGGACCGCCACGAAAGAAGCTCCATATTGCCTGACCTACGGCAGCGATGCGATGATACCTCCCGAGGTCGTGTTGGAAAGTTGGCAAGTTCGAGAATACAAAGAAGTGAGCAACAACTCTAATCTCGCTTTAGCCGTGGATCTTCTAGAAGAAAAGAGAGCCTGTGCGGCTATTCGGATGGAACAGTACAAGGCACGCATGGCGCGATACTACAACCCCAAGGTGCGGACCAGAACCTTTCAAGTGGGAGATTTAGTGCTAAAAAGTGTAGAAGCTTCTAAGAACATAGGAACGCTTCAATCCAAATACGAGAGACCCTCAAGATCGCTAAGATTATCGAAGGCGCTACCTAGCAACTAGAAAATCACGAGGGAGAAGTGTTCCACAACACTTGGAACACATATAATCTAATAAAGTACTATGATTGATGTAAACCTTCTCCGTACGAGAGCACACTTCTTTATATATGAATAAAACACTGTTTATGGTAGATGATTCGTATATTGTCAAAATAGAAATAGCGTTGCCATTACAAAATCATAGTCTTGAACGGACTATGGGAAACCTTACCTTACGATACCTTCTATCTATGAACAAAAAAGATATCGTGGGAATCTAAGCCAAGCCGTTTTTACATAGGCTTATACACACAAACAGAACATACCAAAATAAAATAGAGTAAGGAGAAATATTCAAAGCACCCCCGATGGACGCTTCCTCTCCGGGATCAAACGATGCCGTTGTTCTTGAGTCAAGTCTATTGGATCAACGACATCCACAGACAGCATGACCACATCTTTGGAGGCCTGCACCAGAGAAGGAGGCAAAGAGGTATCTGGGAACATCTACACGATATTCAGGTTAGGGATCACGATAGTCGCAGGAAAATCGGGCAAGAATCCCACTGCCTACTGACACAGTCTATATCCAATACGCACCATGTCCCGAAACTCCTCTCGAAGCAAATCCCGAGGAGGGAGGGAATTGGATATATCCACAACTGCCTGAGCACGAGCCAATATCAGAGCTACCTTCTGCCTCCTCGTCACTTCGGCTATCTTCCGATGCACTGTGTCCATCTCCTCAAAAACCCTGGAAAATTGCTCCTCCAGGGCACGGAGCTGATCCCGAAGGTCCTCCACCCTCCCCACTAAACAAACCACTCATGCCCGCTCCAATACAAGACGTCGTTCTATGTCCCACGACTTCTCCGCCAAATTCTCCAATGCTCTGTCATGAATGTCCTGCACCGCATTACGGTTAGTCTCGAGCTCCTTTATCATTTTCCTAGCCAGAAGGAGATTCTTCTCCAAATCATCCCTATGATGGTATATCGATTCCTTCTCGAATGACGTCTGGTCCCTCCGAGAGCCCATAACGTTGATAATTATGAACAGTTGCAAAGAAAAAGAAAAGAAGGGCAAGTAAGGCACGAGGCGAGCACTATTCTAAGAAAAGCTGGAGAAAAGAATTATACCTCACAGATATCCTTGCAAGCTAGGTCTAGCAGAGAAGACAAAGGAAGAGTATTCAGCATGGTACAATCCAACTTATTCAACAATCCACTTAGGAAAGTCCAACAAAAAGCCATGTCGGGAGCAATCCCAAGGAACAGTCCCACCCACGTCGACGCTTCCCCATGCTCGTCCCCCACGACCCGAGTCCCCGTATAGGAGGAAGGCGGTTGATGTTCTTCGACCATGTTCCTCTCGATAACAAGTGCGGGAGCTACATCATGGACACCGCCCTCTCCGGTAGGTAAAGAACCTACAGCCAACAAAAAGACCGGACCCAGAACAACTACAGATTTCGGCACTCTCGAAACCCTACGGAAGAACTCCCCACCTCAAATAGAAGGTTCTCGAGAAGAGGGATCCCCGATCAATTGTAAGTGAAAGTTATCCGACACCGGACGCTGGAGAGCCAATTCAAGCCTCGCAAATGACGATCCCCCTCCGTCCACACTACTCGGACCTCCTTCGAAAGTGCTACTCAACGTCATTCCTTCAAATTCCTTCACCGCAAAAAAAAACTCCATTTCGGACCCTGTAAGAAATAGTGAGTGTAAGATGAGCCATGGCAGGAAAGCAAAAGCAACCAAAAAAGAGAAGGAAAGAGAGAGGAAGCATACGGAAGAAAAAGTTAGTATGTAGCGGGCGGGAAGGGAACTCCAGCGTTGCCGCCCCCTCTTGTAACCCTGCCATGGCTAAGGCATTCAATAACTCCAACAAACCGCAAATAACGTAACTCCCTGAAAACAACTAAGTGTCCTGCAAGACAACCACCTCTTGAACGGCCGCCTCCGGACTGGATACTACGTACCCCAACCCCCACCGAGTTGGCACCTCCCATGAGGAAGCCATCTTACCCCTTGGTTTTAGGAAGAACAAATGATTCTTCCAATCGTCTAGAGGGGTAACACACCTAGTAATAGTCGTAATGGACCGAAAGCCATTGGAAAGGTCTTAACAAGAGTTTGAGCTACTTCCCCCTTCTGCAGAAATGAATGAATGACTAGGATAGTGCTTGCTGAGTTCGAGTAGAAGACAGTATATGACTATTGACAAAGAGGATTGGCCTACAGTAGGCCAGGATGAAGTCTTCCCTCTGGAGTGAGTTTGTTCAAGGCATCCAGAAGGGAAGGTCTAGCTTCAGAGTGCTTTTTGCTCTACTTTTTATGAATGAAAGATATCTCTTCCTGCCATTGTATCGCTTTCAAAATGTTACTAAAGAAAGAATGTCGACCGATGTCAGCTCGACCAATTACGACAGTTGCAGTTGATACCGATACAGTTTTCGACATACTAGATTCATGGGGGGAAACCCCCTACTGTTTGGAGAAATCCTACCTCTTTCCTCATGTCGCTACTAAAAGCATCAAGCATCGGTAAATTCACAACGATCCCCAATCCTTAGCATAGTAAGTTTCCATTCTCAAATAGTTATTTCGGGGAAAGAAACTCAATAGCCCCGCTCTCTCTTCAACTTAGTTTTTAGTACTTCGGTCGTCAAATGCCACCGGTTCATCATTCAGCTAAAGTCAGAGACAGGAGATTACCCTATGACTTCCTCAAACTATGAAATAAGAGGGGTAGAAAGAGAAAATGCACTAAAATAAATCGACTAATTCAAATCTTTTGTCTTTATTTGTCTACCGTACTTGATCAGTCACTATTTGAATAGGCGTCAATCGATAATAAGGTAAGCTTCCAAAGCTCCTTTCTTCATGAACTAGGGAAACATAGAACTCAACTTCACACATCGTATTCTCTGACTAAACAATCGATTCTCAACCTGACAGCACTATGCGTTGCAACCTAGTTTGAAAGAAATACCCTTAAATCTTGAGAATGAGAATATAGGGGTTGTTGTCTTTGGTAGTGATACTGCTATTAAAGTAGTCGCCTCCACTATCGAGTAAGGTTTGGAAGGTGAGCTAGCGCAACAACTCGAATTGAATCTGAAGGAGGCTTACAGTCCTACATTTAGAAAGGCGGTGGGATGGATTCTTTTTGGTTTTTGATAATCTGCCACCTCGAGGACTGAAATATTTGGAGTAAGCTAACACCAATTTCTTTCTGGTGTACACAACCACCATAATATGCGGATCTTGGGTTGTCTCGGTACCTTCCATAGCTTGTTCCAAAGCATATAAATATTTGACCCTGAGGAGCGGTAGCTCTTGATTGGCCATCCCGATCACAAGGAGACGTTCACTATGATGGGGGTACTTTGTTTGCCTTTCAGAAAGAATGAAATGCATAGGTGGACCATCCTTTTGTTGCGATATGAATGGAAGATGCCTCTGGAACTTGTTTTGGGGAACAAATGAGGAAATACAATCGATTACAAGTCCCTTCTGTCAGTTCACTCAGGTGGTCTTCCTTCTACTTTATTTCTTATACCAGGAACCAACTCTAAAGGGAGTCAGATGTCCTCAGGTCCGACTCCCAATCACGAATCATTTTCAGGATCAAGAGCCGAACACATTAATCAGAGTCGTTTGGTATGGTATACACCAGACTAAAAAAGAGGAGACCACTGGGGTAAGGCCACAAAATAAAAATACTCCCCACCCGATAGGGTGTGAGAGGCAAGTCTAAAATCTGACTACAAAGAACATACCCCGCTAAATAATGGTAAGAATTAGGCGTAAGTTGGCTGTCGGAAAAGGGATTGCAAGAACGGGTGGAAAAATAAACGAAGACTACAATGGATTTGATCCGAATATACTGTCATGTACCCCGTAGGAGTGTCATAAGCCCTCTGGTGAGCTTGGGGCAACACAATATCGTATCCATCGAGGTTTAGGTTATACTCCACGAACAAAGCAGCTACGGGGTCCAAAGACTCCGTACTCATGGAGGACCCTACCCAACCTCCACCTATTAAACCCTGAGGGTTCACAGTGATAATATTGAACACAGAGACGTTATATATGGGGAGATACGATTCCCTACTCATACACACCTCCCTTATGTTATTTACTAGCAAAGTGTCAGTGGGGAACTGCGCCGACGGTGGAGTAGGGGAATAGCCCCTGAAGATAGTGGAGAAACCGTCTTCAGTCCTTTTAGAACATGGAGGGAAAACTTCATTAAGACTA
The DNA here is from genome assembly GCA_948329865.1 of Linaria vulgaris. NCBI lineage: Eukaryota > Viridiplantae > Streptophyta > Magnoliopsida > Lamiales > Plantaginaceae > Linaria > Linaria vulgaris. The sequence goes on from OX415252.1 coordinate 82,253,035, forward strand.
CGACGCACCATATACAGCGATGGGGATCTTCGAAGAGGAAAGAAGTTACCTTGTGAACGAGAGGAGCGAGGAGGAGTCATAATATACTTCCACTTTGTCAATAAAATAACATATCTATTCAGTCAATCTAGTGCAAAGATGACAAAGGCGATAAATGTAACAAAGGAAACAAAAGTACAAGAGATGTGCGAAAATATTCTTCTAAAAGGTAAAGTTTGTTTGGACTTGGTGAAAAGGAATGTTTTGAAGAATATATAGTGGACTTAAGGGACCCGCCACGTAGGGAAAGACCACCCAGATTATGCGGCTATTCCAACCAATGGATGAAAGGCACGAAAGGGCACGTGTCACCGTACTCTAAAGGTCAAAGAGAATATTCCTTCTCATCATTCGAGTAACGATTAGAGGAAGGCACACATCTACTATCTTAAACACTCCAAGATAGAGTCAAAAGTTTAGGTTATCGCCAAAACTAAAGAGAGGAACTCAAGTTCCCAAGAGTGTCGGAGACACATTAATTTCAATCAAGTCAAACACATCCAAACAAGAGATGAGGCGCGCAAAAGGACAAATCTTCGTTAAAATCAAAGAAGTTCACAAAGTACATGTTCCAAACACTATTACTACACTAAAAGACAATAGCAGAAAACAACGAAGCAAGACTATTACAAGGATGGAATGAAAAACAAATCTAAAAATAGAAGTTCTAAACATTGGAAGGCGGCGCTATAGTAGAAGGGGCGGCATGCAAACCATCCGATGGACCCACAGTCGGTGCTACTATTAGGGGCAGCGGTAATGGGGATATGCTACCAGGAGTCACGGGCCTAAGAAGGATGGCGGCGACAAGAATCCTAGCAGGAGCCATTAGGGAAGGAGGAAAGTGAGAACTATGCTTCTCAAAGAGAGCATAAGCTTGCTCTAGGGATGGCCTCTCCATCTTCAGAAGCTTTATCTAACATGGATCAGCTCCGCGGGATATCTTCTTTCGCACTTGTGTGAAGCATTGAAGGAAGTCCCATAGTACATGGCCAACAAGACACCCATCATTCTTCCGAACGAAAGCTGCCTGACATTGCTTAAGGGTATCGTCGTGAGTAAATTTGACAGCGGCATCCAACCTCTATTGTAAGTCTTCCGGAGAGATGACCCCCAATACAGGAGTTTTTGCTAACTCATCCGTTAAAGCATCCACTCGGAGAAGGGTCTGGGACAAGATCTACTCCATCTCATCCTACCTCGATGTCTCAACTGCCTTATTCATCTCCAAAGACTCAACCTTTCCCTTCAAAACCATCCCCGAGGCCTCCAACACCGATACTAAAGCATGGAGACAATTGTTCTCAGCCTCTAACTCTTGCATCCTCCGAGTGACCTTCACCCAAGCTGGCTCGTACTTCTCCACTTTATCCCTTAAAATCTTATTGTCCTCTTCCATCTTCTGGAATCTCTTCCACCACGACAGCATTGTCTCGCAGCTTCCCAACCTCGAGTAAGACAACGGGAAGCACTTTAGGCGCCTAAGAAAAAAATCAAAGTATAAAAAAGGGGACCTAAGGATGCTTTAGAAAGATGAACATCAAGAGAAATAACTTACCATTAGAGCCATACAGGTGAGGCAAGCCTGCATGAACTGCCACCCATCCATGGGCAGTGCATTGGTGGAAGTAAAAAAACGAAATATTATTCCGAGAGCAGCCTCCACTCCCTCTACGGCAGGTACCTAACCCAAAGTAGGGATATCGGAAGAAGAGGGCGCTCCCATAGACATCCCGCTCACTAGGGGAATTTGAGTAACCGCATGGCTATTGGACAGAATAGCGGCGAATGAGCCCTGGGGTGTGGGGTCGGCAAACGCCGGAGTTATGGACAATAACTCCTCCACCAGAAAAGTAGTCCCCCCTAGGGAAGAGCCTTGGGGTGTGCTCTCGGAGAACGGGAGAAGAGAATCTCTGCCAAATTTAAGCAGCTTGCCCCCTGCGCACAAACTATACACCCGTAAGAATGTTATCCCTCAAATTTTAAATCAATATAAAACCAAGGTTCGGAGGTATACCGAGGTCGAAGGCATCGCCGAGCAGTGATGATCCTTCGTCTAAGACCATCAGAGCCTTCCCCTTATCTGCAAGAATTAGTCAACACCTCTTAAGTATGTAACTCATCGGATAAGCCTCCTAAAAATATCTAATGATGGATACTGACCAAGAACCCGAAAAGGGGTAGCAGGAGACTCCAACAAAATGTTGGAAATAGAGGGACCAGGAGTCATTGCAGTGATGTCAACGAAGGAAGGTTTGTCGTCTCTGAGGAAGCCGCAAACTTCTCCGATGTAGAAATGTTAACGTACTTTGATGGGACGGCGAAAGGACCTACAGCAGGACCGGTGGTGGGAATAGTCGGGGTGACAGAGAGGGAAGGCAAAGTGACCCCATCCACCCCTACCTCGTCGCCTGCCCCCTCTATGGTAAAGGCGAAAACGATGGTATCCATCGAACTCACGTCTGGGGACCCCTCCTCGGGTGCATCCGACGTCCCGCTATGATCGAAACATAGCAGTAGAAGTCGAGGACCAGGTCTGCACTTTGCCAACAGGGACCACAACGGTATCGGGAACCCCGACATCCCCTGAAGCTGATGCATTCTCTGCGGCCTCAACACCCTCGAAAGCCCCCGTACCGCCATAGATATCGGCACTCTCAACCATATAAGGCTTCAACGCCCCCGCTGCATAAAGACAAAAAATATCAAATTTCAATAAATCAAGCACAACGAAATCAAGAATCCCTAAGGAATAGGGTATGTAAGACTTACCAAAAGAAGCAGCACAGCCTGTAGGGATAGCTAAAGGCTTCGTCATCCTGTCTAAAGGAGCAATATGCCTCAACCCCGCGACCCTATAGAGACCCACAAACTTGGCCGACTTCACTAACGCCTTCGTCGTGAACACCGGTGAAAAAACCAAGGTATCATCCATGACTTGCTCGGGGAACTGGGGCTCCTTCCAGGTATAGGGCATATCTCATTCCCCTACATTGGGTCGAACATAGAAGAACTTGTTCTTCCATGTGCTATATGAGCTTACGCTCCCCTCGGAAATATTATCATCCTTGACCCAATGACCAAAACAGTAGAAAGGAGCCCCCCTGGGGATATCTTCAATTCAAAGATAGCGAATAACCTCTCCTTCGTGCACTCTATTCCCTTGATCAGACACCAAAATATGAATAACGATAGCCCGGTAAAGGAGTTGGGGGTAAGCTGGCTCGGGCATATGTCACAAAACTTACATATTTCACAGAAAAATGGGCGGAAGAAAGACCAAAGCCCAGCCCTTACTTGCGAATAGTATATCAGAAGGTGGTGGGCTAGAGGTGCGTTATCCCTTTGATCAGCAGTCGGAATCACTACTGTCACGTTCTGACCCGATACCCCAAAGTTTGTGCAGAGTTTCTGCACCTTTTTGTGAGTAGCGAAGCTCATTGTGACATCCACCTTTTCGGTGTGCCGCGGGTCCCCACCCTTAGCGGAAGCCTTCCGGGACTACTTCTCCTTTTTGGCACTTCCACTACCACACGCCTTTGCCACCGCAACGGCACCCCTCTTTCGAGAAATCGAAGCAGAAACTCATGTCACCATAGGAGGGTCAGAAGCGGGCGAGAAAGCGACTGCGCCGGAGACTAAAGCGGCGGATACCAAGTCGGTAGTGGACAAAGAAGCCATTAACGCAGTGGAAGGGAAAGAACTTAAAGAACGAAATTGGGAATTGCAGAGAAGAGAAACGCGAAGAAGAAAGTTGAGTTTAGATCTAAGAAAATAAGAACTCGAGATTCTGCTGCTAAGTGTGAGAAAAGTTTTTGAGGGATGAGGGTATTTATAGCCCTATGAGTTAACGGGATTTAATAGCCTATTAACCCCCCCTACGCCCCACTACATCACGTTCAATTAACGGGATTTAACTACCCATTATCCCATTAATTGCACCACGACACCAGGTTCAGTGGCACAGAAATCAAAGGTTTTAACTATTACACCGCCAGTCTCAAAAGACGTGGCTTTTACTACGGCACGTCATTAAAAAAACAAATATATATATATATATATAAATAAAATATATAAACAGATAACGGTAACATTTCCCCCCGATACCCCCTCCAAACTGGAAAATTTCCTCTTGCCTTTAAACGAAGCCTACATGAATGGGGGGGGGGGGGGGGGGAGCTAGTGTTAACACTAGCTTTTACCAAACTACATCTCTTCCTTCACGATGCCCTCGAAGCATCTTGGAGACCTACCCGAGTATCGGTAGACGTAGATGTTCTTTCCAATACCGAAAAAATGGTGCCCTATCCACGATAAGTACCTTACAGAGTACAGATCGCACAGGGATACGATACTCTAGCATTTACCTTATCAAAGTTACCACATGGGACCTACCCCATCGCGGCCCGATACCCCGTAAAAGGCATATCTAGACCCCCCGGAAACTCCCCCAACGAATCTTCTCCCACGATGTCTACCTATTGGAAAAAAAGGCATCAGATCAGAAGAGCAGTAGAAGTCATGTCCTCATCCACCCAATCGATAAGATCGAAGGAAGGACCAACTCAGCACATGGGAGAAACATGGCGTCAAGAATCCGAAGGCGACAACTCCAGGAATATATGTCAGCTTTCTAGGAGACAGATGTCCGAATTAAAAACAAACACCCCACTCCTATACACATGCATATAACACCTGTCAAATGGGGATACCCCACTTGTACTAGATCTAACTACTATAAAAGGGGGAGAACATTGAGAATAAAGGGACATACCTTTTTTGTGGGAGAAAAAGAGAGCAATTACATTCTTCAAACCCAGGCAAAGTGTTATAATCCACCCCTAAATTCACCAGAAATAAATAACTGTTAACAGTCATATAAAAAGATTGCTATATGGAACTTGCGAACCACTGCATACGATGGCTAAAAGAAAGACAGTTCTTATGCAAGCAATGACGGAAGAAGACATGAGGGCGGAGAACAGGTCAATGAAAAAGAGCCTCCACTGGAAGAAGGCGAGAAAACCGCCTAAAGTTGATACATTGGCATATTTTGAAGACTCGAGTCTCATCAGAATATTCGAGCCTTCATTAATCCATCAATAGCGTCAAGCTAACCGACATAAAAACTAAGAGTTGTGTGGAAGGCAACCCACAATAGTGAGTTTTATTTTCGAGTCTTGCATTTAGTTTATTTCTTAGTTATTTGATATTTTGTTTGAGTCATATATAGAATAAAAATAAAAAATAATAATGTATGTGAGCTAACTATTGAGATAGGAAAATAGAAGAAAGTTAAAGAAGATATAAAGGGATGGACGAACATGATAAAAGCAAGACGACCTTAAACAAAAGTAAGGACAACACGGATCAGAGCACAAAGAGAAGATTTTCTAGAACCAGTCGCGAACATCGCCATAACTATTCACATTGCACCTCATACGTGCGTCCAGGACCGCGTTCTGACCTTCGTAGCACCACAATTCCAGAATGTAGCGTGTTTCATAGTGTTGTAACGTGTCATCGCGCCCTTCACGCACCCCCTCCAAGTCACGACTGGAAGTTTTATTGCCAAACACATTTCTCAGTTCGAAAGGCAATAGGAAACATGCAAAAACTAGAGTCTACAGAATTTGGATGAGCAATCTCTCTTTACCTTTCCTACTATACTTATACATCCCTTAAGATTAAATTTCATTGATACATGTAGTATTTCCATGGTGATTAGAGTTTTTAAGGAGAGTTGCGCAACTTAATAAAAATTACCATTTTTTTTATGAACTCTTTTATATATAACTCTAGACACTTTTGTAATTTTACTATCTCTTAGAATTCGTAAGACTATTTCTTCTTTATTTCTCTATTCATCTATTCTCTTAAAAGAAAATTTTATTTTTCTTTTATTTCTTTGTAGAAGAACATGGAGTCCGAAAGTTACTACACTATTGATCTAGCCACGGGAATAAAAACATATAGACTGCCACTAGCATCAACCATGGGCATAACAGGTGGAGCTAGTGAACAAATTGGAAGAGATCAAATAACAACTCCGGAATACCACCACCATCTTTGGATGGAGTTGAAACACATTGAGAAAAATATAACAAATGAAGAAACCACCAACACCCACAATTCGACAAGTGTCCCATGAGCTTGTTGCTCGATCAGGGGAGTACTCTCATCTATGTTTTATTTTATATGTTTTGACGATGGGTACATCGTCTGATTCTATGTTCGAGGTGGGAAAGCTTCGCTTTATTGTTATCTATCCTATGTATTTATCCTAGAGTCTAGTTTTTTTTAGGATTGAGTCATTATATTCAAATTTGAAGCATGAAAGCATGAATAAATAGGGATCAATGAGGATATATGCATATTATGGTTTGAATTTGAGATGCAAGAGTATGTGTGCGTAAATTCAGTACATCTTGCGTAATATTATCAAAAGCATTTTTTATTTCATATACACCATTCACGGTGGACATAAGTAGAAAATATTGAGATAATTGTATTGAACTTATGAGAAAATGGGGAATTGTATAGAAATTATGAATCTCAAGTAATTTACTCTATTGTTATTTGAAAGAATGGTGAATTTGAATTATTGAGGAAATAAAATAGGTCATCTTTTCTATCACCTTTGAGCCTTTCAAGCCCAAAACCCTTTATAAATAAAATAATCCTCAGTACCCCCACTGAAGCCTTTTCTATGTAGGCTTTTTATTTATCTACCCACATCTACCTACCCTTTGAGACGGATGATATACTATCCCAACATTTTCTAGAAGTGCATTGACTGAATCTTAAGAAAGAACGAAAATGAGAAGAGAGTGGGATGTGGAAAACAAAATTGTTCGAGCCTGAAAAATCAAAAGGAGGATGAATAGAGTAGTGAGAGCATCTAATAACCCCCATGCAAAAATGTAAGTGTGGGGGAGCATCTCGAAAATCAATAAAATATAGGGTGGATAGATACTTACGCAAATGAAAATCAAGGAAAAGATGCAAAAGAGCCAAAAATGTATGGCTTATAAAAATTTCACAAATGAGGGAGGAAAAAGAAAAAAAATTAAGTTGATTTACTTCATGCATCTCTAGAACTCATAAATGTCTTTTTTCAATATAACCTATACTCGAGCCTAACATTATAAGTCCTAAAGATCCTCAACATGAAAATTTCACATGTATGGAGAATAGTGAGAAAAGTAGAAAACCAGAGTGAAGTAACTATATGTAAAACCCTGTGAGTTAGTGAATTCTTTATGAAAGTCTTGTATTCTATACTTATGCATACATGAGCACACCACTTCGCATGATGAGATTTTGCATGACAATGACTTTATTAAACTTGATGTACATTGCTCATCTCTTATTTTGATCATATGTTGCATTCTGAGAATATATCCATATGCATGAGTGACGTTGACGATTTGATTTCTAATTGAGATTGAGTCAGTTTTTAGTTTCTAGTTACTCGAGGACGAGCAACGATCTAAGTGTGAGAGTATTTGATGAGCGTTTCTTTAACAACGTTTGAGTACTAATTTCCATATGATTTGGTATAAGTATTGGTGCATATTAACTGTTTTAGTATGGTTTTATTTTTTTATAGGATTTTGGTGAGATAACGCAAAATGAAGCAAAAAGAGCCTAAATTGGATGTTTGCGGGAACATAGCTTCAAGACACAACATTGCAATGAGAAGAATTCAAAGAAAACCATTGATTCAAATGCAAGAAGAGAAGAGAATCAGAGGTTGTACTGCATACCATTGAAAATTCCCAAGAGTCAGTGTTCCAATGCAACAAACAAATATTCCCACATCCAGAGGAAAGTTACAGTTGATGAGCGCTAACGTGCCTCGTGGCTAAACTACATGTCTGATTTAAGTGCTAGAAGTATGACTAACATAACTCGTGCATAACTTGAATCGCACTCGGATCCGTGTATTTGATTCATTCAATATAGTTAACATTTGAGAAGGTTGAATTGGTTTCCAAATTTTAATTCTTTTGGATTGATCACACTTAGGTCGTTGGATCTTTAGAAGGAGGCGAGGGGATTATAGTTGTAATTAGCGTTTCATTTAGAGTTTTGGTAATTCTTTGAACACATGAACTTGACATGATGAAACTGTCTGTGGTGAAATTAGTGGTTTGTCTATGAATCACATAATAAGTAGTTATGAAACCAACTTCAAATACGACTTCATCAATTTGATTAAATGCTTATTACTTATTTGTTTTAGTAGTTATAATAAAACCTCTCTTTTCGAATTTTATTAGTACTTGTGAAATTAATTATAATCAACACCTCTTTTATAAAATCTATTTTCTTAATTTTTTGACTGTTGTCTATTAAGCGAACACTATAGTTACACACACTATATGGGATTGATACTTGGTCAATACCTATACTTATCAATATTTTATTATTACTTGACTCATATACTTGCGAACGTGTGTATTTGATACTTGCGAAAGTGTGTATCATACCTAGGCCTTTCAACACCAATATAATAAGAATCAAGTGGGTCTATAAGAATAAAACAGATGAATTTGATAATGTCATTAGGTGAATTTGATAATGTCATTAGGTGATTAGGGGTTTCATGCATTTTTTCCTATATTAGAACCAAGTGAAAATTACATTCTTATTTTTTTGTGTTTGTTGTAAAACAATAAAGATGAACTGAATTGAAAATGAATGATAGAGAGAATTGTTACAAGTTGTTGTATTTTCAATAATTTGAGTTGGGGAGGAGAGAGCGTTGCTTATATAGTTGCACCTTACATGAAGAAATCAAAAAAAAATTCAAAAACAGGAAGCTGTTAACATATTGTCCTAACTAACTGAATTTTGAAATCTATTTATAGAAAATCGTGTTATTTCATTCTTAAAAAATAATGATGAATTTCAAAATCGTGGCTTGGAAGCTCATCTACCAATTACTGTCAATCCGATCGATCAGCCTGCCACTTGGAAACTGCCCATCAAACCCATTGATGCAGACTCTACACCCCAATAATGTTCAGGTTAAATAATATCAATAAAACTAAAAGACGTTGGGGTAAATTAAACGAGCAATAGACTATTTCAAATGTTTTTTCCATAAATGTTGTAAGACTCTATATAAATGTAGGATTTAATTTGAATAAAGAAAAAAAGTAGCTGAAAGTACTGAAAGAGATGTCGTACTTAATACGAGATTTGATAGGCCAACCTAATTAAATTTGTCTTGAATTAGAGAAAGATGCCAATCAACTACTTTCCTAAGGCGAACTACCTAGCTATCCCTTGTACTATTTGAAAATTCTATAGTAGAACATAAAATAAGTTTATAAATGTACTAGGTTTGCTGATACAAAAAAAAAAAAAAAAAAAACAGAAAAAACTTTTGTGATTCCTATAAGAATTATAATTGAATAATTTTATTCATCACAACTTGTGGTATTTATACAATATACATAATTCTAAAAAAAGGAAATATATTAAACTAAATACAAGGAAATATCCTAACAGATATACAATAAATTACTACAGATTACAAGGAAATATCCTAAAAGATATATGTTAGAGATTATACTTAATATGACCCGCAAAATTGACGTCCCATTGACGACAGAAATTTTGAAACGCAAAAGCCGAAACTGCGCACGAGAAAGCGATTTGGTGAATAAATCCACAAGTTGGTCAACACTGCTAACATACGAGACAGTTAGAAACCCTTTGTTGGCAAAACCACAGACAAAATGGAGATCAGTAGAGATATGTGTTATGCGAAAATGCAACAGCGGATGAAGAGACAGACGTATAGCTCCCAAATTGTCACATAAGACCCGAGGTGTAGGGAGAGGAACATGCAACTCAATAAACAGGTGTTGCAACCAACGTACCTCGGCAGCCACTTTGGCAAGAACAAGCTACTCAGAGTTTGTAGAAAAACGTGAGACCGCACGTTAGCGACAAGAAGACCATGCGATCGGATTCGAGCCAAGAAACACCACATAGGCAGATGTCGACGCTGCAGATGTGTGATCACCATCCATTTTATGGTGAGCAAGAATGTCACAAATATACTTGTGTTGAGACAGGAACAAGCCTTCACAACAACGAAAAACCTCTCAACACAAAGTAAGTAGGACAACTCACCAAGGTCCTTGAATGCAAAGTTGGAGCCCAATTGCGCAATAAGGGCATGCAATTAAAATGGAACAATTACCCGTGAAAATAATTTAATCGACATCTACCAAGACACAGGCCAAATCTGAATCCCAAGAGTAAACAAAGAGAGAAGCATCAGATTTCGATTGCAAGAAGCCAAGAGAGCTGAGAGCAAAGCTCAACGCAAGATACCAAGCACGAGAGGCTTGCTTAATGCCACATAGTGATTTTTTCAGATGACAGACATGCAACGGAAAATGAGTCTGAGAACCCTGGGGGTTGAGATATATAGACATCCTCAAGAATATCACCATGCAAAGAGGCCATGAGTTCGTATCTGCAAGAGAAAGAACTGGGCGAATCGTGGAAGGCTTAACAACAGGACTGAATGTCTCCTTAAAATTGAGGCCCTCACGTTGATAAAAGCCCTTAGCAACAAGCCGAGCCTTGTACTTGTCAATAGTACCATTAGGATGACGTTTGATCCAAAAAAAACACATCTAGAGCCAATTATATTCTTGCCAATCAGACGAGGAACAAGATTCCATGTATTGTGCTTCGTAAGAGTTCTATATTCTTCAGCCATGGCTGCACACCAAACCTAATCCTTGAGAGCAGTGTTGACAAAAGTGGGCTCAAGAGGACCGTCAACCGGATAATTTGTTTCAAGTTTTGGTTGTTTAGGCTTAAAGATGTGATTCAAGGCACGTGGGTTCATGAGATGGGTGCAAGGTGGGCTAGATGGCAAGAAATATGGTATACAAGATGTCAGTCCATCAGTAGAACAAGGTGAAGCAAATGAATTGGATAAAGACTCGATCAAGCATGGTGTAGGCGAAGGGGGAACTGGAGGCAGTGGGGCAACCACAATCTAAGGTTGGTTGGTGGTGCGACTGGCACATGTCGCACCGCATTCGGACTTTGGCGCTCGTCATGCGCGACTGGGGGTGGGAATGGACGAGGTTGTGCTATATTTGGTTTTTTTGCGCAGTTGGTGGCGCGACGGGCCCATATCGTGCCACAATCGGACTGTGGCACTCGACATGAGTGACTGGTGGCGCGACTAATCAAGATCGTGCCTCACTCAGACTTTGTGGTGCGGCATGAAGAATGAAAATAGATGGTTGAGCAATCCGAGAGAGAAAATGAGACATAGATGAAGTAAGAGAAGTACCGGGAAATTCAGTCTCAACAAAATGAACATGGCGAGAGACAAAAACTCTGCCAAACTCAACATCATAACAACGATATTCACTCTGAGAGGTGGAGTACCCAACGAAGATGCAAGCACGAGAATGAAAGCTCTACGTAGAGTAAACAAAGAGAGAAGCATTGGATTTGGATTGCAATAAGCCAAGAGAGCCAAGAGCAAAGCTCAATGCATAATACCAAGCATGAGGGGATTTCTCGAGGCCATAGAGTAATTTCTTAAGATGAAAGATAGGCGACGGAAAAGTATATTCTGAGAACCTCAGGGGTTGAGACATATAGACATTACTCATGTTAAGTTGACAAAGGGGCCATGAGTTCATAACTGCAAAAGAAAAAACTGTGTGAATCGTGGAAGGCTCGATAACATGATTGAACATCTTCTTATAATCGAGGCCATCACGTTGATGAAAGCCTTTAGCAACAAAGCGAGCCTTGTACTTCTCAATAGTACCATCAGGATGACCCTTGATCCAAAAAACCAATCTGGAGCCAATTATATTCTTGCCAATCGAACAAGGAACAAGATGCCATGTATCGTGAATCATAAGACTCGTATATTCATCAACCAAGGCCGCACGCGAATTCAAGCCTTGAGAGCAATGCTGATAAAAGTGGGCTCAAGAGGACCGTCAACCAGATATTTTGTTGCAATAATAATTTGTTTAGGCTTAAAGATTTTATTCATGGCACGTGTGGTCATGCGATGGGTGTGAGGCGGATCAACTGGCAAGAAAGATGGTATAGAAGATGTCGATCTATCAGTGGAATAAGGTGAAGCAAAGAACTGGATAAAGACTCGGTCAAGCATGGCGTAGGAAAATGAGGGACCCAGTCAGTAGGGCAAATTCAGTCGAAGTCGCGGCTGGTACAGGTCGCACCACATTCAAACTATGGTGCTCAACAGGGGCAACTGAGGGCCCGACTGGTCCAGGTTGCGCTACATTCGGATTTTGTTTTACGGTTGGTGCCAAATCGCGCCACAATCGGACTGTGGCGCTCGGCAGGAGCATCCAGAGGCGCAATTTGTCTAGGTCACGCCTCACTCAGACTTTTTGGCATGGCATGAAGAATGAAAAGAGATGGTTGAGTAGTCCTAGAGCGAGAATGAGACATAGAGGGAGTAAGAGAAGTACCTGAAAATTAAGTCTCAATAAAACGAACATGGCGAGAGACAAAAACTTTGTCTGGCTTAACATCATAACAACGATATGCACTATGAAGGGTGGCGTACCCAACAAAGATGCAAGCACGAGAAGGAGAGTTGAGTTTACCCGGAACATAAATCGCAACACGGGAAGCAAATACAGCCAAAAGTCTACAACTTCAAGTAATTTGGTGGATGACCAAAACGGATACCAAAATGAAAGTCCTTGCAAACAACTGACATAGGGAGGTGTTTAGAGAGATACACCACATTGGCAAAAGTAGCATCCCAAAAGGAGGAAGCCAAATGTGCATGCTGAAGTAGAGTGCAGTCGAAAGAAACTACATGACGGCGACGTCGCTCAACATTGTCATTCTGTTAAGGCAAGTGTGTGCAGTAGTAAGCCAACTAATACCAGTCTCAGATAGATAAGACCGAAAAGCCAAAAATTCACCTCCATTGTCATAATAAAAAAAATTGACACTAAACCCAAATTACGTCTCAACTAGGCGGCAAAATTGGTGAAACACTATGAGTACCTGAGACTTGTGAGATAAAGGATAAAACCAGCAATACCTGGAGTAATGATCAACAAGCAATAAGTAATAATGGTCGCCATCAACATAAGTAATCGAACAAGGTCCCCACACATCTTCATAAACATAATGCAAAGGATGAACAAAGTGCAAGGAACTCGTAGTAAAGGGTAATTAAGTACTTTTATTTGAGTAGCAGAAACAACAAATTATAGCATCATTATAAGGTAAATTACATGGTAAATCAAACTTCTTAATAATCAACGAACTAATAACATCAGAAGGATGTCCTAAACGACACTGCCAAAGGTCCCGATTCGTCCGAACTTCCAAAAATGCCATAACTGATGGGAGGACTTGGGGAGGAATCTTGATGTGATAAACTCCATTAGTGCAAGCTCCGTGCAGCAGCTTCACCCCTGTAACTCGATCCTCAACAAAAAAAAATGAGAAGGATAGAATTCAACGGTCACATTATTAGTCGCAGTAAGTTGGTGAACCGACAGTAGATTCTCTTTGAAGACGGAGTACTCAAAATAAGAGATATATCAAAACCATGATCAGGCATGTGAAAAAGAAGTGGAACCAATATGAGAAATTGGTAAACCTAAACCATTGGAAATGACAACCTCATCAGTGCCACCATACTCAGAATGAACCGAGAGATTCTGAAGATTAGAGGTAAGGTTGTGAGTAGCGCTAGAATCAACCAACCAAGAGTTTTGATCTTGAGGCGGCGGACGCGGGGTCGTGGCTAAGTTAGCGAGAGGTTGGTGGATTCGATGGTAAGTGCAAGCACCATGACCATAAGTTTCACAAATTTAACATGTGATATTAGGTCGGTTCCCTGAATTATTCTGACGACCATTATTGCGAGAATTTAGAAGAGGAAGACCATTGTGGTGACCACCACAATTGTTCGAATGACCACATGGGAAGTTATTATCGCTGCTACCACCAGAGTTGCCACGAGATGGATTGACTAAACCCCGAACGACGTGGGTCGTAGCCACTACGAGTGGCTATGCGCATTGAGACGGTTAACATACATCTCATGCGCAACTAACTTATCATGTAACTGCACAAAACTGAGAGACGTGTCACGAGCATTGATCTGGGTGGTAATATCATGATAGGCCGCCCCAAGACCATTGTGAACATAGAGGGTGACATCATCGTCGGAAAGAGGATGGTCAATGAGGGCCAATTCAACCACCTTCATCTTATAAAGCTGAAGGAATTCAGCAACAGTGCGAGAGCCGATTGTCATAGGGGAGAGGGATTCCTTCAATTGCATGACAAGGGAGCGTGACTTGTTCGCACAAATGCACTATAAAGTTTGCCAAGCCTGATCCGAGGTCTTGGCATCAGAGATCAACCTCATGATATCGGGGGAGAAGGAAGCAAAGAGAGCCGACAATATGAGTGAATCTTGTCGTGTCCAATAACTGAACGTTGCAATGGACTTCGGAGAACCACTAAAATGAGGGTATATATACGAACCATCCACAAAACCAAAAAGGCCATAGCCATAGAATAGATGGCAGCACTGATCATTCCAGGACGTGTAGTTGCTGAAAATAAGCTACATGGGTAGATGAGAGTGTGCAACAATAGGCACAAGATGGTCGAGAGGAGGACCAATTGTGATCGTCCGCATAACAAGGATAGCAGCGACGGCGGCAGACAATGCGGAAGTGCGGAGGCGGCGACGGCAGATGGCACAGAAGTCGTGGAGGCGGTGGCGGTATTAGGCTTAGGGTTTGATGAATCCCGGAAGACATATTATGATTTTTTTCTCGTTAGAGAAATTTTCTTGGTACCATATAAGAATTATAAATAACTAATTTTATTCATCACAACTTGTTGTATTTATATAATGTACATAATTCTTAAGAAATAAAATATCCTCAACTAAAAATAAGGAAATATCCTGAAAGATATACATTAAAGACCACAAGGAAATACACTATAGTATCCGCTAGAGATTATGCTTAATAATTCCATGCATGTGAAACTCAAAATGAAAACTATTAAGTTTACTTTATTTTCTGAAAAAAAGAACTTGAAAAGTAAAATTTTCAGTTAAGGGTAGACATTAAAATATAATAAATGTAATATAGTTCTGGTATGTTCACTTGGTGAGTGCAAATGCCACCAATTAATTAGGTTTAAGTGACTTACGTGTATTTTAGAATGATTTCATGACTATGATCCCGCCACATTGTATGTATAATTTTAATTGTTAGGAACAAGGTTGTACCAAAATTTATTAACTTATAAGCGCATAATCTGATATTTTCAAACTTTTCCACTATATTCTGCTTCTTTAATTTCTCATCAAAGGTGGGAAGTTTTTCAATGACAGAATGGCAACTGCGGCAATAGGATTTAATCTCAAAAATTCTTGATTTAACGAACTCATTAAAAGCTTCCTAATAACCTGTAAATGTAGACGGAACTGTGTCTTGCATATTACTTAACAGTATTAAGAATTAAGATAAACGTTTAATAATATATTTAGTAATTTAGTAACAATAACCATATTTAGAGTATTCGACAAAGCCCTGTAAAAACGGTACACGGTACATAGGCGTGGGAGTGGGTATGGGAAATTGGGTACCTGTCCTATACCCGGCGGGTATTTCCCATTTGAGAATTCCCCATTCGCCTAATTGAGAAAATTGGGATTTCGCGTCTCCTGTCCTGACTAAGTGGGACAGGAGATGGCAATCGTTCTGCAAACCCGCGAGAAATGGGTACTCGATCTAAAAATAATAAAAAATTATATGTATATAGTTGAATTTTAGTAATTCAATTAAATAGAGGGTTGAATTGCAATTACTTAAATACAAACATAACAAAATTCTCTCTCTCTCTCTCTAACAACCCGCACTCTCTCTCTCTCACAGCCCACCGCACCGCTTTTTCTGCCGACCACCGCGCTGCTTTGCCGCCGCTCGCAGCTCACTGCTCATTGCTCACGGTCACCCGCAAGTTTCAAGGTTCATTGCTGACGGTTCTTTTTTCTTTTTTCAACTTTTTACAAACATCTTTCGTTTATTAGTTGTTTTCATACTTATTGTGTTAATATCTTGATTAGTTGTGCATATGAGTTGATAAATTATAAAGAAATTGAATTAGGATTTTAATGTCGAGTATAGCAAGAATAGTAATATGTTCATAAAAAACTCACTTTTGTGGAGTGGCAAATAAAACTACGCATTTTGGAGACTTCTGGGTACCCAGAAATTTTCAGAATGTATGATTTTATCTGTCTAATAAGTCACTGGAAATTTATCAGTACCCAGTACCCTAGAAACTGGGTACCCAAAATATTTGGGAACCCGTTTGGAGGGTTCCCAAATAAATGGAACGGGAAATGTGTAGCATTTTCTGCTACCCGCGAAAATATGGGTACCCATGAAGTAGGTACCCGTTTTTTGGGTACCCGTCCCACTCCTACCCCTGTCGGTACACCACACACTACAAGATTTCCAGGTCTTTTGCGACCGGAAATCTGCAACCGCATTTGCGGTTGCAAAATTTGCAACCGCAATGCGGTTGCAAATTCTTATTGGAGGGCATTTGCAACCGCAATGCGGTTGCAAATTCCTATAGGAGGGCATTTGCAACCGCATCGCGGTTGCAAATACTTTGCAACCGCAATGCGGTTGCAAATTCCTATAGGAGGGCATTTGCAACCGCATTGCGGTTGCAAATTCCTATAGGAGGGTCTTTTGCAACCGCATTGCGGTTGCAAAAGCTAGTATTTGCAACCGCAACGCGGTTGCTGAAAACATTCATACTTTTAAAATGCCATTTTTTTATGATTTGAGGTGCCACATTGTTATTTTGGTTGATAACTATCCTAATAATGATAAAAACAACCATAATTACAATCCTCATAACAATTTCAAGCATTATATATGTGGGACAAGCCGTGATATCTATGATTTCAAACGATAACGTTCGTATACACACACACACATATATATATATATATATATATATATAAATATCATCACTAGATACATATAGAAATAAAAGTAATGTGAAAAATTTATCTACTAATTCAATCAATTAATCATATTATTAGTGAAGCAAATCATAATAACAAGAAGAAATATGATGATGAGTAGTAAATAGAACATACAATATGTTCATGCATGGTCTAATAACTCATTCGATCATTTCACATTCAATCTACTCTTTCATTCCTCAATTACTTGTTTTGTAACCATTTATTAGTTTATATCACATGTAGCATTGAAATTTGTTGTTAAAAATCAGAAACGCATTGAGAAAGTCCCATAAAATTGCGATTTTCATGTATGAATAATTTTTGCAACCGCAGTGCGGTTGTAGAAAGGGGCTATTGGGACCGCAAAGCGGTTGCAAAAGCCAGTATTTGCAACCGCAATGCGGTTGCAAATTACTATAGGAGGGCATTTGCAACCGCATCGCGGTTGCAAATACTTTGCAACCGCAATGCGGTTGCAAATTCCTATAGGAAGGTCTTTTGCAACCGCATTGCGGTTGCAAAAGCTAGTATTTGCAACCGCAATGCGGTTGCTGAAAATATTCATACTTTTAAAATGCCCTTTTTTTATGATTTGAGGTGCCACATTGTTATTTTGGTTGATAACTATCCTAATAATGATAAAAACAACCATAATTACAATCCTCATAACAATTTCAAGCATTATATATGTGGGACAAGCCGTGATATCTATGATTTCAAACGATAACGTTCGTATACACACATATATATATATATATATATATATATATATATATATATATAAATATCATCACTAGATACATATAGAAATAAACGTAATGTGAAAAATTTATCTACTAATTCAATCAATTAATCATATTATTAGTGAAGCAAATCATAATAACAAGAAGAAATATGATGATGAGTAGTAAATAGAACATACAATATGTTCATGCATGGTCTAATAACTCATCCGATCATTTCACATTCAATCTACTCTTTCATTCCTAATTACTTGTTTTGTAACCATTTATTAGTTTATATCACATGTAGCATTGAAATTTGTTGTTAAAAATCAGAAACGCATTGAGAAAGTCCCATAAAATTACGATTTTCATGTATGAATAGTTTTTGCAACCGCAGTGCGGTTGCAGAAAGGGGCTATTGGGACCGCAAAGCGGTTGCAAAAGCCAGTATTTGCAACCGCAATGCGGTTGCAAATTCCTATAGGAGGGCATTTGCAACCGCTTTGCGGTTGCAAATTGTTCAAATTTTTTGAAAATTTGGGCGGCCTACGGGAAGAAATTTGAATTTTCGCGAAAATTCAAATTTTCACCCCATTTTCTATATATACCCACCAACACTTCTCTTCTTTTTCCAAATCCATATACCCACCAACACTTCTCTTCTTTTTCCAAATCCAAAAAATAAAAAACAACCCAAACTTCTCTTCTTTTCTTTTCCAAATCCAAAAAATAAAAAAACACCAACACTTCTCTTCTTTTCTTTTTCAAATCCAAAACAAATAACTCCTAACACTTTATTTTTTGCTTTTTTATTTCTCTTCTTCTTTATGTTTTTTTGTTCAACTTTTTTCATTTTTCATTTCATTTTATTCATTGTTTTTCGTTATTTATTTATACTTGTTCTTGTATATTCACTATATTGATTTGCTGCCATTATCAATTTGTAATTTTAACAAAAATCAATAATATTTCGGTAAATTATCGGAATATTATTGGTTTTTTTTTTATTTTCGTTCGCAGGTCATTTGCAACCGCGTTGCGGTTGCAAATGGGTTGAATATTTTCTGCAACCGCGTTGCGGTTGCAGATGCTTACAGGGCTTTCTGCAACCGCAACGCGGTTGCAAAATCTGCAACCGCGATGCGGTTGCAAAATTTCTGGTCGCAAATAGTCATTTGCAACCGCGATGCGGTCGCGGATGGCAAGTAACCGAGGCTTTACGAGACCTCGTCATCTGCAACCGAATCGCGGTTGCAAATGACTATTTGCAACCGGATTTGGGCCTTTTGCAACCGCAAATGCGGTTGCAAAAGACCCTGCAATCTTGTAGTGACAATTCTTGAAAACATACATAGATGAATTTAAATTTACGCAAACCAAAAGTAGAAACGTCCCTTAAAATGTTGCGAAAGAAAGATGCACTAAAATTAACTAAATGAGCATAACACCGCTTCACATATCTTTCTACGATGTGCAAGAAATTTCCTCTAATAGTTTAGTTTAACACGGACTTGAAATAACCTTTAGCGATTCCTTAGATTGTGCATCCCACAATAAAAGTCCGGTTCTTGTTTCTACGATGTTTTAAATTAAATTAAAATCTCCTTATGTCCGTCATTTAAAAAGTTGTTATAGATCATCTTTAACGTAATTACGACATTCATTTTTCTTTTTGATTTTATTACTACAAAATCCATTTTTATTTCAATGATAAAACACCCCATGAAGATACTTAATGAACCAGAACCCGTTTGAACACGTCTTATTTAAGTTTAGCAATCAACCAAAAAAGAGGTAAAGAAACACCTACCTTAGGAACTCTTAAAATGGATAAGTGCACAATTCTACCAAAAGTCGCAGCAAATTAATGAGCGTAGACTTCAAGTTCAGGAAAAGCCATAACTTGAAGTGAAAAATTGAGATATTATAGAAGAGATCAGGAGTAATCACCAATTGAAATTATTCCACGATATATAAATAAAACCATGGAATAAAGTTTCATTTTCCCGGAATGAATATGTTAAATATTTGAAATTGTAATTTTTAAAAATATTTTGGACATATTTCAAAATTCATGTTGCAATGAACATCGAAAATAATTGTATATTTTAGTTTTTGGTGCTTTTCGAAAAATCATCTAAAATGTTTTTCACAAGTTCAAATATTTACTAAGACAACACTTCAACACAGTATCATAGCTTATAAAGTGGAATCTCATTGTCATTTCGAAAAGGTATCATCGCCTATTAATAAATAAAATAACAAAAGAATAATTTAGTATGAATCGAAAGATAGCAGTTGCATGTTAGTACATCACAAATAAGATATTAAAAGAAATCTCACAAGCTAGAAATCTAAGACAGACATACCAATTACCAACCAATTTTAGAAAGGGACTTAGCTGGTTAATTCACACGCAGCCTCTCATTTGGAGTGGCTCAAGGGAATAAACAATTAAATGCAATAGTCCCACTAATAAAACTTGAAATCAGCAGTGACCAAAAGAAAAGGAAAGAATAAAGCGACGTACTCTTCCTAATCCCAATAAAAAATAATCCAACTTGCCCCTCTGCCGTTGGGCGGATGGACTGTCCCTTTTGTCTTTTATTAACTTGTTCACTCCTTAAGCTAACCATTTATTTCCCTCTCAAACTCACAAATCAACCACATTCCTTCACTACTACAAATCTTCATCCACTCTTCTTCTTTATTTGGGAAAAAGTTTAAAAAAAATTAATTTGGAAAATATTTATGGGGTCTAGGAGTGGAAGAAAACAGAGGTGGTGCGCTCAACCACTAACACCTCTTATGGAAGGGCCTGATTTTGGAGTAGAAGATCAAGAATGTAATAGAAAAGAAAGTTCATGGGAAGTTATACGAGAATGGTTCAAAGTGCAAAGGAACGTGCCCGAAGGAACCACATTATCACCCTCGATGTCGCCCTCCGGGCAGAACATCAGTCCTGCCAAGACGCAAGATTTGAGGCTTTTGCTCGGCGTTTTGGGCTGCCCGCTCGCCCCCATTCCAATTTCAAACAACCCCGTCTCCCACCTCCATATAAAAGACATCCCCATTGTGAGTGTACCAAGTTTAGATTTCAGTATCATTTGGTCGGTTAAATATATTAGGATTAGTTTCTAAAAAAAAAACTATTCTGAAATAATTTTGTAAAATCGAGAAAATAGTTGTTACCACAAGTTTAAGAGATGTATTTATCTTAGTTTTGATTCAAAAACATGCATGTTTCAATGTTTTAATTACATCCAGAAAAACGTTTAGAAACTTTGGTACATAGTCGATATGTCCTCCCTTTGTTGTACTTAATTTTTGTTTTGTTTTAGGAAGCGTCGACGGCATACTACATAATCCAACAGTACTTGGCGGCGACAGGGTGTTCGAAGCAACAAATGTGCGCCAAGAACATGTTCACGTCGGGGGTGGTGAAATTGATTCGTTGTGAGACGGAAATATCGACAGGGAAGAACGTTAGGACCATCGGGTCGAGGAGCGGAGAGAATGGCTGCTTTGTTTTATGGCAAATGTCGCCCGGCATGTGGTCGTTGGAACTGGCGGTGGGCGGCAATAAAGTGGTGGCAGGCAGCGACGGCAAAATCGTGTGGCGACATACGCCCTGGCTTGGTACTCATGCAGCCAAAGGACCACAACGCCCCTTACGCCGTATCATTCAGGTAATATAATTAAATAGCTCCTCTAAGTTTAATATATAATTGATGATCCCCTAAATACAAAATTTAGCTCTATTTAATTAGTTTTATTTGTATGTTGCGCTAGGACGTTCTTCTAGGATGATACTGGATTTTACTATTTTTAATTTTTAAAGTACAAACTGTGTCCAAATTGCTATAGCTACATACATATCCCCTGGTCTAAATTAAAGTGTGATTTGGTCAGGTGAAAAGAAGAGATTACCTAATGATCAAGTGTACTTTATCGAAATTAATTAAAGAAAGTAAAAATAAAAATAAAAAAGAGTGTGCCAACAACACAGATTTCGAGAAAGTGGTCCATTTTCTATTAGATCGAATAATAGAGAGGGTGATAGATATGGAAACTGACTATGTCCCCCTGCTTTTATCCAACATTCATGTTTGGACACACTCAGATAAATAAATTTTGAAAATGCAGAGCACGTGACATAATCTGACGTATTCCCTTATGTATCACTAATCTTCTCGGGATTGCAGTTACCAAGTACTAAAATGACAAGCCTCTGCTCTCTTTTTTTCTGCTTTTGATCTTTTGCTTTGTTGAACAGAACTCCCTCTATTCTTTTGCTTTTTCATCTCAAGACTAAATGTTCAAAATCTTGGATCGCCCAATAATTCAAGTTTTTAGCTTTCTAGCCTACCTTAGGCATATGATACTCACATTTATCATTGATATTCTAGGCACAAGTTAACCCTTACATATTTATCAAAAAAAAACCCTTACACACTTATACAACATGACATTTTAATTGCATAAGTCCTTTTTTTAAAGAACGAAGTGCATATAAACTATCAAAACAAAAAAATCAAAAAAGTGCATATATCAAAACATGTATAGCTAATAACAATAATTTCTTGTGTTATGACGAAGCACAAAGACGTGTTAGAGTGTGGAGGAAAGATCAACTTCGATGTTTAATTATATTATACAAACTTATTAGAAACCTTAACCCTCTATGGTTCTTAGTCTGTGGGCCAAAACTCCTTAACTGATCACTGATGGGTCTATGGATATGCGGGCTATAATTTACAATTAAACGATTTGATTTGACATATATAGGGATTGGATCCAAAGAGTACCGCGAGCTTATTTTCTAAGGCACAGTGTCTAGGCGAGAAGCGCATTGGAGAGGACGATTGTTTTGTATTGAAAGTGGCCGCAGACCGTGCCTCGGTGATAGAGAGAAACGAAGGTCCGGCAGAGGTGATTCGACACGTACTTTATGGATACTTTAGTCAAAAGAGTGGCCTTCTCATCTACATGGAGGACTCTCATCTCACAAGGGTGCATTCTGAGAACGACACTGTTTATTGGGAGACCACAATTGGCAGTAGCATTGGGGAATATAAGGACGTTGATGGCGTAATGATTGCTCATCAAGGTCGGACCGTAGCCACTGTATTTCGATTTGGCGAGACTTCGACCGAACATAGTAGGACTAGGATGGAAGAAATTTGGAACATAGATGATGTTGTGTTTAACGTGCCTGGGCTTTCAATTGACTCGTTCATTCCTCCCACTGATATAATCGAGTCACCGTGATCCATTCTTGTTTCTAATTTTTTCGTCCCACCACTTGCTCTTTATTTTAGCTTGACCACCAAACCATGCATGTATATGTCTAGTATTAGCTTGTCAAACCATGTATCTCAAGTACGATTATTGATTGGTATAATGATATATTATATTTTCTTGAATTCGCTCTAATTATAGAAATCTCTCCTTATGTTTGAATAATCGTGGGGATGCCATTGGAACGCTGAATAACATGACAAATCAGAGACACGTATATGTCTTCTTTTTTTTTTTTAAGTTTCATCGTGTGTTGTTGTTCTATAGCTAGTCACATTATATATGGTTTGTTAATTTTGTAAATCTTTTGGCAACGTTGAAGAATTAGCCTGTAATATTTTCAACTTTTGTGAGAGGTTTGTGTGATTAGATCACACTCATGAATGTATAGTATAAATTGTAGTCAGATCTAATATAATGAATTGCAGGACATTAATGAGAGTTCCAATTATAATACTTTCCACTCCAGTCTGCTACTAATGTGTATAAAGAACTCAATCTTTTCAATTCAGTAACAAGAATTTGATCGCGCGTTTGATGCTACCTAAGATATGCATTTCATTTACTTAGGAAATGTTTGATAACTAATTATAATTATACGGCACTTGATTAAATATAACTCCATAAGCCAGTGAGAAATAAAAAAAAAAAAAAAAAAAAAACTCCATAAGCGTAGTTATAAATGACGCACTTAGATATCGAGCATCTATATAAGTTTTTGGAATAAATAGAGGATAGTTTTTTCTATTGGATAAATAGAGAAGAAGTTTTTTTTTTCTATTGAATAAATAGAGAATAGTTTAGGCTACCAAAAGAGAATAGTTCAACTTTGAGCGACCAATTAAAAGTAGTTGGACAAACCCCAATGACCTGCTCTCTTTCTCGACTTGGGGCTTTCATTGGTTTGGGCCTGAAAACTATATTCTTGTATTTTTTTTTTTCTAATTTGCATTTTCTTGGTCTATTATACACTAGAACCCAATAAGGCATTTATCCCCCATATTTTATGCATCATATCTTCATATTAAACATCACTTATGGTTTTAAGTTAGTTCAATATAATGAATTTAATTTTATTACCTATTCATTAATATATAAAAATATAGTAGTTTCAGGATCCCACGGGGTCGAAGATCCCCTAGGACGGAGCTGTCCAGCAGATCTCGTTCCCTCCCACCAGGGAGGGAAATCCTTCGGGATCCCGAGGATTTTCCAGCCCCCATTTTGGGACTGGAAATCCACTTTAAAAATAGTGGAATTCTTCTCTTGTTTTCAAAATGCAAAACCTGACCATCCTCCCATGTTTTCAAAGTCCAACCCTACACCGATCATTCTCACTTCAGCTCCATAGATGCGACAAAACATGATCATAAACCTTGTTTTACAAATAATTAACCATATAACGTCAAAATACAATTGACAAATTGTGATCCCAATTTCCAACGCCAAATGACAAACCATACGACAAAATCAATATCATTTATTACCTCGACTAATCACATCATCCAATCACCAATAACATCGCAACCGACACAATACCAATTAAAAACACTAATCACCATAATATATCATATTATCCAATCACCAACACGAGCACAATCAAATCAATATCATTAAAAAACATACATACCCATAACATATAATATCATCCGATCACCAACAAAATATTAATCATCCAATAAGACAACGATGCGATGTTTGCACGACAAACAAAGATAAAAACTTAATCAAACATGTCAAAATACCCAACATCCTCATCAAATATAAAAATGAAAACACACTCGGTCTTTCATTCAAATCAAGCCAAAATGGACGCATTATCACCCATCGCCGCAAACTCAGCCTGAAAATCAAAATATTAGCATTTCAAAATATAAAAAAATTAACAAGAACATCGATTAACTATTAACGTTATATACCTGCTTCAAGTTTCTCCAAGTCCTCCAAGCACTCCTCAATTTGAATTGGTGTATCATCATCTCATAGTCAGTCTTGGTTGTAACTATACTTACCATTTTATTATTACTTAATCTGTGGACTTGTGAGAATAGGAATCTAGGTGTAACAATTGATTTGTTAACTTTATATTATTTGTTTGTTACACCAAAGCTCCCATCAATGATCGCACAAGATTCTTGCTGCGCTTTCTGTTTTGTCCATTCAGCTTTAATGTGGTGATTGACAACACCATCTTGCTCTTCATCCTTTTATAGTATGGAGCCTAGATATAAAAAATGGGAGATTCTCATTATCTCTCCATAAAAATCATTGCTTCTTTGTTGTTTGCAAAACTTTCACTCAAGATACTCAATTTTTGTTTGACTTAGTTGAAATATCGTGCTTCTAATGTTTGTCCATATTTACCGTTCGTCCCTGCCATTGGCTCATCCATGAGAACAACATGCACCATGGTACTTGTTGCTTAGCGAAAAATATACGAACAACGAATAACAGCAACAAACCATGAACGGATAAATTCATAACACACGAAAAGCAATAAAACAATAAAAGAATACAAGACACAAATTTTTTTTATCCAGTTTGTCTATGACTACCTCTAAAGGCGATCCAAACCATGATTTTCACTATGATGATGATTGTTTACGAAATAAGATACAAAAATTGTCTCTCACGGTAATAAAAATATGAAATAAAAATACTTTAACTCGCACTTGTCCTAACCGACCATTTTTCAGAGTAAAAGAAATCAAATTTCTTAGCAATGAGCGAACACCAACTCCTAACTTGAATGAGCTCAAAGATATAGCAAAGACTCACTTGCACATTCTTCACAACACAACAAGCTTCCAAATTTCCCATATCACAATTAACGACAACTGTTTCCATTCTTCTAGACCTTTCTCTTTCGTCCAAAGCCTAGCAAAATATTCAACATGAATTCTCGAATCATTATTAAAAACCGAAACAAAACAAAACCAGTCACATGCCCACTTCCACAAGAAACACGTAGCATCGCATGAGAAAAGAAAGTGCTAAGTTGATTCAAGGTTCTTACCACGAAGACAATAGTTTAGAATATCACCAACTTGAAGAACTTTGCACCGATGCAGATTATCTTACAGGAAATACCATTCAAAAGAACTCTCTAACCAAATATGTGAATCTTAAGAGGAACATTAATCCTCCAAAATGACTTAAAGAAACATAAGAGAGAAGGATCTTCGTTTCTCAAGAATGTATGAGAAGCCTTCATCGAATAACAACCTGAATTACACTCTAGGGCCATTTATCATTGACTTCACGATTTAAATGGACCCCTTCCATCCGTCTCAAAAGTTCCTCAAAAAAGTCAGATTTCCAAAATTATAATATTTCTTCTCTATCCCCATTCCAAACCCATGTGCTATTTCGCCATTCTCCTATACAAGAAGCCATGCTTTCCTTGTCCAACGAGAGCTCGAACAATAAGGAAAAACACAGCTTAAGAAGGGTGTTGTCACACCAAATATCTCGCCAAAATCGAGTATGATCTTTTTTTCCAGCCCGCATTTTATTTTCCTTACGAAACCAATCGAAATTATTATTTTTATGAGATTGTAGAGAAATATCTCTCCACCACAAAGAGCAACTGTTTTTTTTGTTGCATTCTTCTATGCAACCACGAGTTTTCCTCAAACCTTTCATACTTAGATCTAATAACTCTGGTCCAAAGTTGATATAGTTCGACAAGAAACCGCCACCTCCATTTCCATCAACGCCTTATTAAAATAATCAAGGTTTTTGATATTAAGCCCATCGTTCTCTTTTCTTTTGCAACGGGTATTCCATTTGACCCAAGCCATTTTCCTATCGACCTTACTTCCTCCCCCCAAAAAAAATATGTTGAATGTTCGTCATAGTTTGAATCACCTTCCTTGGGACTCTATAGAAAGTGAACATATACGTTAGATGCCCAGAAAGTGCAACGTTTGCTAAAACAATCCTCCCCCACAAGTAATATTGAAAATTTTCCCAAGTCGAATAGAGTCTTGTTCATTAGATCAATCGAAGACTTCCAGGTTTCCATTCTTCTTAGATTCACCTCAAGAGGAATACCAAGGTACTTGAGAGGGAAGTTCTCAGCGCTACATTGCAACAGATTAGAAAAAGTTGTTAGCTCCACATCATCAACATTTATCCCCACGAGGCTGTTTTTGAAGAAATTAACCTTGAGGTTTGACATCATTTTAAAAATTCTCAAGATAGCTGTGGTTGCCCACGCGCTATTTCTACTTGCATCAATAAAAACAAGAGTGTCATCCGCGTATTGCGCATGAGTGATCATGATGTTTTCACATGCCTAACTTCGACTCCTTTGAGAAATTGCAAATTGCGTGCACTTTTCATCAAAGCACTCAAACCTCAGCCATAATGTTGAAAAGGAGTGGCGCAAGTGGGTCACCTTGCCTGATACCTCGTGACATATGAAACTCATATGTCGAGCTTTCGTTCATGGGAACAGAGATAGACCCTCATGAGAGACATTCTTTACTTCAGTTGCACGGAGCTAAAGCCCATCGCGTCCATGATAAAGAGAAGAAAATCTGAGTTAACCTAGTCAAAAGCCTTCTCGAAGTCGACTTTGATGATTAAAGTAGCCTTTATAAATGCTTTTGTGCAACCTTTTTACTATTGAGTCTTGATCCTTAAAATTCCGCCTCTTGCTCTACATCAAAATGTTTTCAGTGCAAGAATATAATTCATGTGAGTAACTTTATTCTAGTGGTATTAGATGTATTTTACGCCTATCTAAAATATGATATGTGTCATTTGCATTCTATAACCATAAGTTTCATGTGTGTTGGCCATGTGTGTATTGCTAGCTATTTAGTTAGCGATTTGTTTATTGTCTTAGTTAAGTCTTTACTTTCTTGAATTAATATATATATATATATATATATATATATATTTCCTTCTACTCTTGGATGTATTTTTGATAGAGCTTGTAGGGAAAATGAAAGCTTGTGAAGTGTACTTTTTTGGAAAATGAGTCCTTAATTACAAGAAAATAAAATTTTTGAAGAGTTAATGGAACAGAAGTTGACCGAATCCAAAGTGCTTTACATATAACTATACATGTGTCATGCAACGAGACCACTGCATACTACTTGCATGAGAGTGAGTGCCAAATATTAGTTACATCATCTAATCAAAGACCAAATGATTTTACTAGAAGATACTAACTCGAGTAAAATCAAATGGTATATGCATGGTCTCGTACATCGTGAGGTTAATAATATTTGGTTGTCAATTAGCAAGAGTGAATAGTACATAATGAATCTCCATCAGCTTTTGATAAGGCATACTGAAACTTTGGCTGCATAAAGTTAGAAGCTTCATCGATATATGCATAATGCATGCATGAGAGTGCGTTTTTCTTTTTCCATTTTATTCCTCTCCCCTGACTTTACCTTTTCATTCAACATCTTGCTCGTGGTCGTCATCATAATCAAGTTATATATATATATATATATATATATATATATATATATATATATAGGTATATTTGTGTGTGCGCGTTTGTGTAAAATATTTATTCTCACTAATTTGATCCTTTAAGTTAAGTTAATTAAGTTTAATCATTCAAAGAATTAATATATGTTCCTAAATTATTAGTTTTAGGGAGAATTTCAAACCCTCTGAACTATAGCGACTTTTGGACACCACCCACTGAACTTTATAAATAAGCACTTTACCCCCTAACATTTGCCAACCTGTTCGAGTTGCCCCATGGCAATGTTCCGACCAAAAAATCACCGTAATTTTTTTTTCCAGAATCTTCTCCTTGTCGAGATGGTTCTGGTAGTAGTGACGGTATCGCAAAACTCAAAGTCATTACGCGGGAAATTTAGCTTTAATTCGTTGAATTTTCGAAAAATATGAAGAACAGTTGAAGGTGTTCATCATATTTTTCGGAAATTCGACGAATTAAAACTAAATTTTTCGTGTAATGGCTTTGAAAATTTTGACACCGTCACCACTAACGGAACTTTTTCGATGAGGAGAATATTGAATCCAAATTTAGGAATTCCAGCAACCAGCCACTACGCCGCCGCGATTTGCGGGAAGTTTTTTGTTGAACTTTTTTTATTCTAATCAACTTATCTACTCGTCAAGGCGGTTACGGTAGTGGTGACGGTATCGCAAAATTCAAAGTCATTACACGGGAAATTTGGTTTTATTTCGTCGAATTTTTGGGAAAAAATGAAGAACACTTGAAGGTGTTCATCACATTTTTCGAAAATTCGACAAATTAAAACTAAATTTCCCATGTAATGGCATTGAATTTTTCGATAGCGTCACTACTACCGGAACCGTCTTGACGAGGAGAAGATTCTAAAAAAAAAATTCGCCGATTTTTTGATCGGAAAATTGTCATGGGGCAACTCAAACAGATTGGCAAAGGTTGGGGGTAAAGTGCTTATTTATAAAGTTCAGGATGTGGTGTCCAAAAGTCGTTATAGTTCAAGGGGTTTGAAGGAATTATCCCTTAATTTTAAGGGGTAATCACACTAAACCCCCCATCGTATGGTCCATTTCTGAGTCAACCCCCTTAACATTATTTTGACTCAGTCAACCCCCCATCGTTTGCCAAAATCATCACTTTGCCCCAAGTCAACTTCTTGCACTTTTTTCAGGGGTATTCTCGTCAAATGTCAAAATTTTTAATATTTTTTTAAAAAAATGTAAAATTTATTAATCGACAAATATTAATTTTCGCCCAAAAAAATAAATTCCGACCAAATCTTTTTTTCCGACAAATTTTTTTTTTCGAAAACATTTTTTGTTTGGCAAATACTTTTTTCTCGACAAATTTTTTTTTTCAACAATTTTTTTTTCGGCAACATTTTTTTCGAAATAAGAAATTTGGCGAAAAAAAAATTTGTTGAAAATAAAAAGTTATCGATTTTTTTTTTCGATTATTAAATTTCACATTTTTATAAAAAAATATTAATTTTTTTGCCATTTGACGAAAATACCCCTGAAAAAAAGTGCAAAAAGTTGACTTGGGGCAAAGTGATGATTTTGGCAAACGATGGGGGGTTGACTGAGTCAAAACAAAGTTAAGGGGGTTGACTCATAAATGGACCATACGATGGGGGGTTTAATGTAATTACCCCTAATTTTAATTAGATAGATGAAGGGAAATCGTTGGAACAAGAAATACTAAATTAAAGACCGGAGTGCATCGATGCAACACATCCATTAGTTTAAGTGTACTAATACAGCATTTGGCGCGTCATTTAGCTAGAGTGCATTTACACTAAATTAAAGGCTTTTGCGTAGAATGATTTTTTCGATAAAAATGATTTATGCATCTATTGAATTATGACGTGAAGCGACAACGAGCTCATGTTGCATTCTTTTCTTAAAAACTTTTCAACAAAGCACATTAACAATATTAATTAAATTAGCTTTTTTAATAGAAAATAACTGAATTAGTTGCACCTAGTAATCTTTGTTTTTTTTCCTATAGACCCCTTTGGCTTGCGTAAGTCACACGTAAACCATGGAGAAAGTGGTCAAAATCACAAAAAGAAAAGAATTAATATTCAAATTAAGACGGAAAATGAAAGGACTATCTATCTATCCTTTAACGGTTATGGAAATTCATTATTATAATAAGGGGGTTAACTATAACTTGGGACAACCAACTAAAATATCACCGGTCGGATTAGGTGTTTCAAGTAGATGTTTCATTTGGAAAAGAATTAAATAACACAACAATAATTTAGAGAAAAGAACAAACACATATTAGAGAAAATTAGAACAAACGCGTATTAGTTACATATGGTGCTTCTTGGCATTATATTCATCAAGCCAACAAGGTATTAGGATGACCGTACCCAATGCCTTTAATACAATAGCTCAAGTACTGTGATGGTACATAAATGGACAAACAAATGCATGGCTAGAACGCTTTAATTCAAAACCTTCCTTTTTATCTTCCAACAAACTTCTGTTTCAAGCAAATATACACATGGACAGATATGTACTTTTTAATCGTCTCTTATTTTATTGAATTAAATAATGCGTAGTTTAAGTCTTTATGAAGTAGCTAGAATGTTAAAGCAACAAGAAACATCCATTTAGATCTTTCATTCCCAGATTAATTAATGAGTTATTCTAATTTCAAACGTGACATATATAACATATTCGGTCTGCTATTAACCAAAATTAATTTAGTAAGCTGACGCTGTATATATATGCCTAATGATTATGCATGCAGCTAGGAAAAAAAAGTTATCTAATGAGCATTAAAATATCAAATCATCAGAGAACTGGCGAACGAGCACGCAAATCAAAACGTATTAACAAGTTGTAACACTATATTGATCGCATCAACTCATAGGTTAATGCTACAACTGCAAATGTTGAACTCCCCAAAAAACCTCTAAAAAAAATTAGAACCATCAACATGGAAGTTAAAAGTATATCGTATGTATCTATAATTCAAATATTCGTTCACCCGAATGGAGAGTTCCGACCCTGGTGCACCGTGACTGCACGACGAGGAGATGGCCTCTCCAGCTTATTTCCCTTATCACCACTTGAATTATCTCCCGAATGAACAGATTTGGTGTCATAATTAATATCTGAACTAGAACCAATACGATGAATAATTTGATGATCGTCGAGGCTTGGTGGGACCGCTCCGGTGGTCATCCCCAGGTTTTGTAGCCTCAAATCATCAGCCCAAATTAAAGGATTTTTTCCAGTACTATTGTTGGTGTACGGATTAGGCCTCTTTTTGTTCATAAAGTGTTCGTTGCTCATGAACGTGTTCATGTTGTGATCGGGAAGATTAAGTTCAAGTGATGAATTAGTAGTGGCAGATCCGTAAATGTTGAGATCTTGAAATGATGGGAAGTTCATGGATGGTGGTGCCACCATATTCTTCATGCCTGAGATTTCTGGTCCCATGTTGTTTTCGCCGGTGAGTGTTTGACAAGCTCTCTCCAGAATGGACTGCATGTACTTGCCTTGAGCCTCAATCCTCAATTGCAAGTGTCTTTGAACCTGCAAATTTAATTAGATTCTTTTTATTTGCCACGCATTGTTAGAAAATAGATCAGAGGGCTGATATCGGTATCCTTAGGAGGATAGTACGTAGAAATATTAACGTACCTCTAATTGTTCGTGTAGTCTTCTGTTCACCTCCATTTGCATCCTAATTGCATCAGTGATGTGAATATTACTGCCACTGGTCAAATTACAAGTACCACACAATTCCAGAAGGAAAAACAAAAAATAAATAAAAACTCAACCATCGAATTCTTTTCGAAGAAAGATATTTAATTTTGTTGCTAAAAAATTATATATTAATAAGGCATATGGAACTATTCAGAAACGCACAAATATTTTAAGTACTATTATAGATCAAGTAAAAGAAAGCAAATATGTAACCAAAGCACGAACAAACAATATAAGGACATACTCATTCATGTTGCGGCCGAGCATGCCAGAAGAGGACATAGTATTGTTCCGCTGAAGTTCTAATGAAGCTGCAAAAGAATATTGAAAAGAATATTGGATATAAAATGGAAAAAATAGTTCCTTAAAACTGAAACTTACACTCAATTTTAATTTGGAGCAAATTATGGTTAGTGTTCTCACCGTCTTTCATAGAATTGTCAATAAATTCCTTGTGAGGTTGCTTTCCCAACCTGAATTTCTAAAAGGATAAAAATGAAAAGAAAAAAAAAATTAGCATCAAAACAACCCTAATATGCAGTAATATATACCTGAAATTAAATTCGATTAAGCTAAAGCTACAAAACAAGAGTCAATACAACAAATAAAATATTTTGTATAAATTTGTATACCTGAAGATGGCTCTTCAGATGGTAAAGTGTTAGACCTTTAACCCCCATAACTCTCATGATGGTCTTCGGCGTCGCCTCTAAAATCATAAGAATAAATTGAAGGTCATTTTGTTAACTCAGAAATAAAAAAAATAAAAAAAAACGTATAATCCCTATAAGAGAGGGGAAAACGAGAAACCTCGACGACAATATTTTTCAACAAAAGTTATTAGCTAGGCTTTGCCTATAAAAGTAGAAAATTTCCATAAGTGAAGCCAATATCATTATCGACAACCCCACGGTGTCCCTAATCTTTTATTTAGTGAACGTGCACGTGTACTCACTGTCAGGGCCGCCGAGCTGTGCAACGGCATCAACAAAGCGTTCATGGAGTTCAACAGTCCAACGAAGCCTTGGCTTAGGATCAGTAGTGAGAACAAGGCCCGAGTCGCCTTGAACGCACATGGGGCGCTCGTGAGAATTCATAGTTGATAATGGCTTCTTAGAATGGAACATTCTCTTTCTCTCTCTCTCTGGTGCTG
Organism: Linaria vulgaris; assembly: GCA_948329865.1. NCBI lineage: Eukaryota > Viridiplantae > Streptophyta > Magnoliopsida > Lamiales > Plantaginaceae > Linaria > Linaria vulgaris. The sequence goes on from OX415252.1 coordinate 82,286,528, forward strand.
AGGGAATACGTACAGAGAGAGATTCAACCAGAACAAATGCGATGCAAAGAGAGTAGAAAAAGAGAGAATAGGGTGCGGTTTTGAAGAGGTAGAATAAAAAGGGCTTTGGTCCTCTAATAGGAAGGCATTAGGCACAAGTTAACCCTTAACAAGAAAAAAGGAAAAGTGAAAAGCAAAAAAAAAAATTTACTTTAATTAGAGTCCGTTAGTTACTTGCTAATTTTTACTGATAAAAAAGTGAGTATACAAATTCACTAAAGAGGGTCTAATACTAACTAATTTTGTGAGGGGCACCACCGACAAGATCCTATATTCCACTTTATCACATTATGTGTTTCACTATGTTTTTATTAAGATACGTGAAAAACATATTGGTTAATTAAGTGAGACATAAAATGTGAAACTGAGTATGACATGAGACTCTTTGGCATAGTGCTTAGTACTTAATTTGAACTTTTACTCAAATTTAATTTGAACAAATTCATCTATAACAAAGTAGTAGTGTGTCATAATCCCTATTATGATAATGGGACCAAACCAGCCGGTTCACTCAAACTCAATTGGTGACCTTGATCTAGAGTGATCTAGTCTGTTAAATCGCCAATTTGGACTTATGAATACTAGTGAATCTAGACTTTTTTCCTTTTTTCTGTTTATTGTTTTCATAATTTTAATTAATAAAATATAAATGCTTATATGTACGTTTGTACAATTAATATTTCCATGCAACAAATAGTTGTTTTTTTTTTCAGACAAGTACTTTTATTAGAAAGAAAACGGGGTACAACCGTACAAGAGGTACACCCACCCTTTTTCCAATGCAAATAAATCACAAACCCATCCTCATAATAAGATCTAACTTTTCATCAGCAATACATTGGATCTGAAACCTCAATATAAATAGTGGTTAAATTATAATAAGGGGAAATTGGTACTACTATAGGTCTGGCCACGCATTTCAATATTAAATTACAAATACAAGTAAATATTAAGGTTAAGTGAGTTTTAGATATAATTTTGATATTTAGTAACAGAATATGTATTGTCATATAACAAACATATATTTCGTTGTCTGTGTCTATTTCATAGTGAAACATATATACATATATATAACATAGTTATAATCTGAAGAGAAACCGAAAAAGAATAAATCATATCAATATTTTTCAGAAAGAAAATGAGATATTAATGCTTCGCCTTAATTTCAACTATCTCCAAGCCAAAAGCTGTCTAAAAAATGAACTGGTTATACAGCAATCTGTACCGGATTCAAATCAAATATAGACACACACACACACACATATATATATATATATATATGCCAAATTGTTAAATTTACCTTGTATGTTCGGCTTTTTTTCCCATGCCCAATAAATTTTTAATTATAACTTTTGCACTACAAGAATGGGCGGTCATTAGCGACCGCCCATTAGCGACTGCCAAGCAGTCGCTTGTCTTCAGCGACTGCTGAAGACAACAGCGACTGCTTAGCAGTCGCTAACCAAAATAGCGACTGCTTAGCAGTCGCTAACAGAAACAGCGACTGCTAAGCAGTCGCTGTTGAAATTTGCGACTGCTAAGCAGTCGCTACTGTCACAATGGACAATCAGCGACTGCTTAGCAGTCGCTACTAATTCGTCAATTACTGGGCCACACATTTTGGCCCGAGTTGGGCCAATTTTAGGGCCGAATTAGGGTAAATTCGGCCCTAAACAAATCAGCGACCGTTAAGCGGTCGCTGATTTTGGTGTATAAATAAAAAAAAAATCCTTTTTTTTTATTTCTTCATCTTCTTCCCCAAATTAGCGACCCCAAAACCCGATTTCCGCCATTTTCAGCCATTAGCGACTGTCGAGCTAAATTTGCGACCAAAAAACGGTCTCTAACTCATAACATCCTTTTCCCCTCCAAAAATTGCCGGTATTTTGAATCTCCGCCTCAAATCTTCATTGCGCCGCCTCCTTTGCCGTTCGAAACCCCTTCTTGCGCCGCCTCCTTTGCCCATTTCCGCCTCTCACCGCCGGTAATGAAGAGCTCTTATTTGTTTTTCCATTTTTATTTGTGTTTTACTAATATTTTAATTTAAATCCGAAAATTGCTTAATTTAAATTCGAAAATTGGTATTGTTAGATTGTTAGATTTGTTGTATGATTGTTAGATTTGTTGTTAGATTTGAAATAGAAATAGAAATAGATTATTGTGAAATTAGAAATAGATTAGAAATATATTATTGTGAAATTGTGAAATTAGAAATAGATTATTGTTAAATTGTGAAATTAAAAATAGATTATTGTGAAATTGTGAAATTAGAAATAGATTAGAAATTAGATTAAGGAAAAAAAATAGAATAAGATTAGAATTAGATTAGCAATAGATTAGAGATTAGAATAAGGAAAAAAATAGTAATAGATTAGAAATAGATTAGAAATGAGATTAAGGAGAAAAAAAAAGAAATAGATTTGTGAAATTAATTAATGAATGATTAAAGGAAAAAAATAGAAATGGATTTGTGAAAATTAGATTATAGAAATTATTTTAAATTAGATTAGTTTTTACTTAGATTTTTTAATTACATTGTAAAAATGAGATTAAGTTTATACTTAGATTCTTTAAATAGATTGTAAAAATTAGATTAAGTTTATACTTAGATTTCTTAAAATAGATTGTAAAAATTGAATTGTTCAATTTGAAATAGTTTTGTGTTAGATTGTTAAATTGTTAAATTAGATTCAAATGTTGATTTGATTTTCTAAATGTTATATTTTCATTTTTACAGTATATAGTGATTTTCGGCATGACGTCACGTAAGACCACTAGCGGTACTAGAGGTCGAGGTCGAGGTCGTGGAGACGGAGGTCGTACTGGGGTGTCGGGTACTCGTAGCGGTGGACGAGTCACGAGTAGTGGCAGTGTAGGTCGTGGCAGTGTAGGTCGTGGTGGTGTTGGTCGTGGTGGTGTTGGCCGTGGTGGGGTTGGTGCCAGTGCTAGTGGCGGAGTAGGTGATAGCGGTGTTGGCCGTGGTGATAGTAGCAGTCGGGGGGGTCGAGGTAGCCTCGGACCTGTACGGATTGTCCGATCGGCGACTCGTGCATCGGATGGCCATGCAGCCGAGCCATCCGATGCGGCACTAGGGTCAGGTGACGTCTCTACGTCGAGGACACCAGTGTTGCAGCGGCAGTTATTAGCAGAGTTTGAGACCGCCGAGGTGCCAGAGGTGCCAGTACCCCGATCATCAGAGTCCACCAGGTCCGAGGTGCCACGACCACCTACTTCAGCTTCAGTAGGGACTCACGTGCCCCCATCTGCCGAGTCTACCAGACTTCAGACTCCATCACCTGTACACGACATCGGAGCTGGACCGAGTCAGAGGTCGAGTGAGTCACCACTACCGAGCCAGTCTCGCCCACCGAGGGGACCAAATGCACCATGTACGACGGTCCCGGCGGGACAGAAGATTCCGCTTATAGAATTGCATCGGGGTTGTTTTTCCAAGCCCCCTAGTCGTGAGATCTCGAAGGTGATCACTGGCCTCATTCGTCAGTTTATGACTGAGTTTTGGCCCTCCTACACAAAGATTCCCGAGGATATACGGAAGGAGATGTATGCTCGATTTACGGTGAGTTATTAATTTATTGTTTAATATCTCTTAATTTAGTTTATTAAATTAGGGCTTTTTTAAAAAAAAATTATGTTGAATTTAGTTTATTAATTTATTGTCGTAATTAATTGTTGAATTTTTTATTTTTTTTGCAGAATAGGTTTGGGATTCGTTACTCCGATATGGGTGCAGTACACAGGGCATACCAGGAGAAGGCGAGGGAGCTTTACAAACGAGCGATGAACAAGGCGCGTAGCTATTACATGGAGAGGAAGGATTTGGAAAAGTTTCGCGACAAGATAAAGACGCCGTGGATGAGCAAAAGTATTGAGAAGGCGGCGGCAAAACATTGGGAGACGGAAGAATTTAAGAAGAAATCTGTTAAGGGAAAGAAAGCTAGGAGAGGCGGTAAGGAGGATGGCCCGGCTCCCGGCACCTATTACGGTGGTTCTATTGATTACGAGGAGATCCGGCAGCGCCTGGTATTTTTTTTTTAATTATATATTTTTAATTGTTCTTAAGTTATATATTTTAAGATGTTAATTTTTTAAAATTATTGTTCTTAAAAAGAAACCCCACTTTTATTTTCAATTTAAAGATAAGGAATCAGCCCGGTCGCACGCACCCTATCAGGCACGACGAGATATACAAGGCGGGACATACTAAGAAGGTGTCGGGGACTGGGAGAGGTACCGACCAACCCTTGAGGCGGATGTGGAAGTCAGAGGCGACGAGACTGATTTACGTAAGTGTTTCGACTTTTGTACTTGTTTACCCGTTATTAATTCTAATTTAATTTTAAATTATATTTCGAACTAATTCATCTTTTTCATCACATTTTTGATAATTCAACAGAAATTATACAAGAGGGAGTTGAGGAGGAAAAAATCCCGACGCCGTGGAGGACAAGGATTTGGATGAATGGGACCCCGAGGCGTGGAAGAAGGCCATAGGGACGATCAGCAAGGGGAAAGCGAAGGGTTTACCGACTTATGCCGATCCACGTGACTGGGACATTGAGATGACGCGGGCGAGAAACTGGGATCGGGAATTGCTTAGGCAGGTCCAGTCCGAGAACCTAGAGTTGAGGACGACACCGGACCCGAGAGTCGACGCACTGACGACATGGGCACATGGCTTTGTCGAGGACCAGATTGCAGAGGGCCGACCAGTGCAAGAGCTTCCTAGTGAGTTGTTCATGGGGAGTGCTATTAAGACCGGAGACGCACAGGGTTCCGAGAAAGGTCCGTCAGAGAGTTGATCCTTTTGCTCCAGGTACTTCTACCGCCTCTCAGTATGTTGATGATTTTGAGGCTGATGAGTGGTATAGTGATTGTGATGGTGTTGCTGGTGATGAGGATCCCGAGGCCGGTGTTGATGGTGAGGAGAACCTAGATGAGATGTATAGAATGTGGGAGAGTTCCGGTGATGAGGGGGTCGAGTATCCACCTAGCGATGATGAGGGGGGTGATGTTGGGGTCGGTGATGTTGGGGTCGGTGATGTTGGAGACGGTGATGATTTGGTCGGTGATGATTGGGAGGGTGATGATGAGGGGGGTGATGATGACCCGGCTCATTGATCGGGTGGATGTTAGTGGTTTGTATTTTGTTTGGGATTATGATACTATAGTTTTTTGATTATGTATTGTGTTGAAACAGGTTTTGAATTGTGATTGTGATTGTGTTTGTGTTTGGATATACAAGTTTGTGATTAGCTAGCGATTTGGAAATTATTGTGTTGAAACAGGTTTTTAACTATTATTAGGTCCAACTCATGCCAATTTTTTTTTATGATTATCGCGTTATGGATATGATTGTGTTTTTGAAAATGTATTTTTTATCGGTTGCAACAGGTTTCCGTTATGAACTATTAGTTGTAGTAGTTTGAAACAAGTTTGTGATTAAACAATGAATATGCAATAAATGAATAAGCCCAAACACAAATCTATCACTCAAATAACCATCACTATCGTACGGATCGTACATCCAAGATTTATTCATTATGTAATCCATATTTTAATTATATGAATAGAGTTGAATCATCCACCACAAGAAATTTAAAGAGTTAAATAGAAAGATGAACGTACTTTTTGAAGCGTGAAAAGCGCCGCAAGAAAGTTTCGTACACCACGATTACCCTTTGTGTGTGTAATATTACCTATCAACAAATAAATAGTGATAAGTTAGAATCTAATAAAATAACAAAATATATTGAAATTAAAATTTGGGATAATAAGGAGAAAAAAACGTGCATACCTTATGAAGTATGGAAGTTTGTAATGAAAATGAGAGTAGAAGAAGACTCCTATTTATAGGGCACTATCAGTCAATAGGGACCGCCTGGGCGGTCCCTATTGACAACGGATACTAACAATAGGGACCGCCTGAGCGGTCCCTAATGATACTATCCGTTGTTAATAGGGACCGCCCAAGCGGTCCCTAATGACAACGGATACTACCAATAGGGACCACTTGGGCGGTCCCTAATGATAATAGCCGTTGTCATTAGGGACCGCTTGAGCGGTCCCTAATGATACTATCCGTTGTCAATAGGGACCGCTCAGCGGTCCCTATTTTGGCATTATCGACATTGTGCATCCAAACATTATACAAGGAGAACGGGCCGCTTTGAAGATTCTCCTACTATTTTGTACGACGAATGACATAATGACAAATTAATTCGATCTACATATATACGTATAATTAATGAATACTTAATCTAATGATTATGCCTCATAATCGTATCTATGCTAACGTTTGTGAAGTAAATCATAAACACGGATAACAATTACAACTAACTAATTAGTTAGTTGTACATTTGTGAAATATATCTTGAACGTTAATAACTCGATCGATCTCAATTAATCTATTATTTCACAACTAATCTACTATAAGGTTGGTTTTGCAATCATTTATTACTTATATTTACATAGTACAATGAGTTTGGTTGCTTACAATCACAAACACAACAACATCAATAAAAAAAAATCGATTTTTAAGTAAGAATATTAGTAGGGACCGCTTAACGGTCCCTATTTTGGCATTAGCGACCGCTTAGCGGTCGCTATTGTCATATTAGGGACCGTTAAGCGGTCCCTATTGTCAATTTAGGGACCGCTTAGCAGTCCCTACTAATATTTATACATCAAAATTATGAATTTTTCGATTGTTCGAGGTGCCGCGTTGTATGTTTAGTTCATAATAACCATTGGAATAGTTAAAATAACAATAAGTACAAGGAGACATTGTGCATCCAAACATTATACAAGGAGAACGGGCCGCTTTGAAGATTCTCCTACTATTTTGTACGACGAATGACATAATGACAAATTAATTCGATCTACATATATACGTATAATTAATGAATACTTAATCTAATGATTATGCCTCATAATCGTATCTATGCTAACGTTTGTGAAGTAAATCATAAACACGGATAACAATTACAACTAACTAATTAGTTAGTTGTACATTTGTGAAATATATCTTGAACGTTAATAACTCGATCGATCTCAATTAATCTATTATTTCACAACTAATCTACTATAAGGTTGGTTTTGCAATCATTTATTACTTATATTTACATAGTACAATGAGTTTGGTTGCTGACAATCACAAACACAACAACATCAATAAAAAAAAAAATCGATTTTTAAGTAAGAATATTAGTAGGGACCGCTTAACGGTCCCTATTTTGGCATTAGCGACCGCTTAGCGGTCGCTATTGTCATATTAGGGACCGTTAAGCGGTCCCTATTGTCAATTTAGGGACCGCTTAGCAGTCCCTACTAATATTCATACATCAAAATTATGAATTTTTCGATTGTTCGAGGTGCCGCGTTGTATGTTTAGTTCATAATAACCATTGGAATAGTTAAAATAACAATAAGTACAACGAGACATTGTGCATCCAAACATTATACAAGGAGAACGGGCCGCTTTGAAGATTCTCCTACTATTTTGTACGACGAATGACATAATGACAAATTAATTCGATCTACATATATACGTATAATTAATGAATACTTAATCTAATGATTATGCCTCATAATCGTATCTATGCTAACGTTTGTGAAGTAAATCATAAACACGGATAACAATTACAACTAACTAATTAGTTAGTTGTACATTTGTGAAATATATCTTGAACGTTAATAACTCGATCGATCTCAATTAATCTATTATTTCACAACTAATCTACTATAAGGTTGGTTTTGCAATCATTTATTACTTATATTTACATAGTACAATGAGTTTGGTTGCTTACAATCACAAACACAACAACATCAATAAAAAAAAATCGATTTTTAAGTAAGAATATTAGTAGGGACCGCTTAACGGTCCCTATTTTGGCATTAGCGACCGCTTAGCGGTCGCTATTGTCATATTAGGGACCGTTAAGCGGTCCCTATTGTCAATTTAGGGACCGCTTAGCAGTCCCTACTAATATTTATACATCAAAATTATGAATTTTTCGATTGTTCGAGGTGCCGCGTTGTATGTTTAGTTCATAATAACCATTGGAATAGTTAAAATAACAATAAGTACAAGGAGACATTGTGCATCCAAACATTATACAAGGAGAACGGGCCGCTTTGAAGATTCTCCTACTATTTTGTACGACGAATGACATAATGACAAATTAATTCGATCTACATATATACGTATAATTAATGAATACTTAATCTAATGATTATGCCTCATAATCGTATCTATGCTAACGTTTGTGAAGTAAATCATAAACACGGATAACAATTACAACTAACTAATTAGTTAGTTGTACATTTGTGAAATATATCTTGAACGTTAATAACTCGATCGATCTCAATTAATCTATTATTTCACAACTAATCTACTATAAGGTTGGTTTTGCAATCATTTATTACTTATATTTACATAGTACAATGAGTTTGGTTGCTGACAATCACAAACACAACAACATCAATAAAAAAAAAAATCGATTTTTAAGTAAGAATATTAGTAGGGACCGCTTAACGGTCCCTATTTTGGCATTAGCGACCGCTTAGCGGTCGCTATTGTCATATTAGGGACCGTTAAGCGGTCCCTATTGTCAATTTAGGGACCGCTTAGCAGTCCCTACTAATATTCATACATCAAAATTATGAATTTTTCGATTGTTCGAGGTGCCGCGTTGTATGTTTAGTTCATAATAACCATTGGAATAGTTAAAATAACAATAAGTACAACGAGACATTGTGCATCCAAACATTATACAAGGAGAACGGGCCGCTTTGAAGATTCTCCTACTATTTTGTACGACGAATGACATAATGACAAATTAATTCGATCTACATATATACGTATAATTAATGAATACTTAATCTAATGATTATGCCTCATAATCGTATCTATGCTAACGTTTGTGAAGTAAATCATAAACACGGATAACAATTACAACTAACTAATTAGTTAGTTGTACATTTGTGAAATATATCTTGAACGTTAATAACTCGATCGATCTCAATTAATCTATTATTTCACAACTAATCTACTATAAGGTTGGTTTTGCAATCATTTATTACTTATATTTACATAGTACAATGAGTTTGGTTGCTTACAATCACAAACACAACAACATCAATAAAAAAAAATCGATTTTTAAGTAAGAATATTAGTAGGGACCGCTTAACGGTCCCTATTTTGGCATTAGCGACCGCTTAGCGGTCGCTATTGTCATATTAGGGACCGTTAAGCGGTCCCTATTGTCAATTTAGGGACCGCTTAGCAGTCCCTACTAATATTTATACATCAAAATTATGAATTTTTCGATTGTTCGAGGTGCCGCGTTGTATGTTTAGTTCATAATAACCATTGGAATAGTTAAAATAACAATAAGTACAAGGAGACATTGTGCATCCAAACATTATACAAGGAGAACGGGCCGCTTTGAAGATTCTCCTACTATTTTGTACGACGAATGACATAATGACAAATTAATTCGATCTACATATATACGTATAATTAATGAATACTTAATCTAATGATTATGCCTCATAATCGTATCTATGCTAACGTTTGTGAAGTAAATCATAAACACGGATAACAATTACAACTAACTAATTAGTTAGTTGTACATTTGTGAAATATATCTTGAACGTTAATAACTCGATCGATCTCAATTAATCTATTATTTCACAACTAATCTACTATAAGGTTGGTTTTGCAATCATTTATTACTTATATTTACATAGTACAATGAGTTTGGTTGCTGACAATCACAAACACAACAACATCAATAAAAAAAAAAATCGATTTTTAAGTAAGAATATTAGTAGGGACCGCTTAACGGTCCCTATTTTGGCATTAGCGACCGCTTAGCGGTCGCTATTGTCATATTAGGGACCGTTAAGCGGTCCCTATTGTCAATTTAGGGACCGCTTAGCAGTCCCTACTAATATTCATACATCAAAATTATGAATTTTTCGATTGTTCGAGGTGCCGCGTTGTATGTTTAGTTCATAATAACCATTGGAATAGTTAAAATAACAATAAGTACAACGAGACATTGTGCATCCAAACATTATACAAGGAGAACGGGCCGCTTTGAAGATTCTCCTACTATTTTGTACGACGAATGACATAATGACAAATTAATTCGATCTACATATATACGTATAATTAATGAATACTTAATCTAATGATTATGCCTCATAATCGTATCTATGCTAACGTTTGTGAAGTAAATCATAAACACGGATAACAATTACAACTAACTAATTAGTTAGTTGTACATTTGTGAAATATATCTTGAACGTTAATAACTCGATCGATCTCAATTAATCTATTATTTCACAACTAATCTACTATAAGGTTGGTTTTGCAATCATTTATTACTTATATTTACATAGTACAATGAGTTTGGTTGCTTACAATCACAAACACAACAACATCAATAAAAAAAAATCGATTTTTAAGTAAGAATATTAGTAGGGACCGCTTAACGGTCCCTATTTTGGCATTAGCGACCGCTTAGCGGTCGCTATTGTCATATTAGGGACCGTTAAGCGGTCCCTATTGTCAATTTAGGGACCGCTTAGCAGTCCCTACTAATATTTATACATCAAAATTATGAATTTTTCGATTGTTCGAGGTGTCGCGTTGTATGTTTAGTTCATAATAACCATTGGAATAGTTAAAATAACAATAAGTACAAGGAGACATTGTGCATCCAAACATTATACAAGGAGAACGGGCCGCTTTGAAGATTCTCCTACTATTTTGTACGACGAATGACATAATGACAAATTAATTCGATCTACATATATACGTATAATTAATGAATACTTAATCTAATGATTATGCCTCATAATCGTATCTATGCTAACGTTTGTGAAGTAAATCATAAACACGGATAACAATTACAACTAACTAATTAGTTAGTTGTACATTTGTGAAATATATCTTGAACGTTAATAACTCGATCGATCTCAATTAATCTATTATTTCACAACTAATCTACTATAAGGTTGGTTTTGCAACCATTTATTACTTATATTTACATAGTACAATGAGTTTGGTTGCTTACAATCACAAACACAACAACATCAATAAAAAAAAAATCGATTTTTAAGTAAGAATATTAGTAGGGACCGCTTAACGGTCCCTATTTTGGCATTAGCGACCGCTTAGCGGTCGCTATTGTCATATTAGGGACCGTTAAGCGGTCCCTATTGTCAATTTAGGGACCGCTTAGCAGTCCCTACTAATATTCATACATCAAAATTATGAATATTAGTAGGGACCGTTAAGCGGTCCCTAATTTGACATTAGGGACCGTTTAACGGTCACTAAAATCGTAAATTTTGAATTTTTGGCTAAATTTTTTGGCGGAAATGAGGGGGAAATTTGAATTTCACAAAAGCAATTCTCAACCGTCGATTAAATCCTAATCTACGGTCATAAGTACCCCATCATGTCTTTAACACGGATCGCCATCTCAAACCGTCGATCATCTAAAATCATCCAACGGACAAAAACTAATTGAATCCTATATATAACCTCACCACTCTTTACACCCATTTCATTATCTCCAAAAAATACTATCTTTTTTTCTTCTTTCACCAACACAAAAAAACACTATCTTTTTTTCTTCTTTTCACAAACACAAAAACACTATCTTTTTTTTCTTCTTTTCACCAACACAATCTTTTCTTCATTTTCTTTTCTTTCACTTTCTTTATTTTGGATTTTTATTTTCTTTTTTTGACCAATACAATCTTTTCTTTTTATACTTTTTTTTTTATTTTGGATCTCTTTTACTATTCTTCACTTTTGATTTTATTCATGTTTTTTATTTCATTCATTTTATATTATTACTTATTTTATTCATATTTTCACATTCTTTTATTCTTTCATATCAATTGTCATTATATTAACTTTTTATTCATCATTTTATTGTTTTGATGTTGTTAAAATTACAATTCTACAAAAAAAAAAAAAAAAAATTATATTCCGGATTTAATCCGGAATATAATGGTATATTTTTTTTTTCTGGAGGTCATTAGGGACCGCTTAACGGTCCCTACTAATATTCATACTATGAATATTAGTAGGGACCGTTAAGCGGTCCCTATTTTTGATATTAGGGACCGTCAAACGGTCCCTGTTGTTGGTATTAGGGACCGTTCGACGGTCCCTACTAATATTCATAGAAAATCTATGAATATTAGTAGGGACCGTTAAACGGTCCCTATTGTAAAATTAGGGACCGTCTAACGGTCCCTAATTTTTTTTCAGAATATAGCGACCGTTAAGCGGTCGCTATGTTCTGAAGCACATTAGGGACCGCCCAGACGGTCCCTAATGTAGAAATTAGGGACCGCTCAAGCGGTCCCTATTGTAAATAATTAGGGACCGCTCAAGCGGTCCCTATTCCTTAACGGTCGCTAAATTGACCTCAATAGGGACCGCTTAACGGTCGCTATTGGCAAGCGACCGCTGTCAATAGCGACCGCTGCTTAGCGACCGTCTAACGGTCGCTATTGGTCAATAGGGACCGCCTGGGGGGTCATTAGGGACCGCCCAGGCAGTCCCTAATGACCCATTTTTCTTGTAGTGTTGCCATGAATGCCCAATAAACTCTTGTTCGGGCTTTTGTAGCAGCCAAGTATCCTTAGGTGAACAAAATTAACAATCCTTGTGTTATCTTTAATTAGAAATTGACCCATATAATATTTTAATTAACAAAACTCTCTCCGTAATTTTATTTGATTAGAATATTTGCACCCAAAATTATTTTTAGCATCATATATATACAGCCTTTTTAATTATTTATAAACTTTTAAAGAATAAATTCTACTTCTAGTTAAATTTATTTATTTTCTGGTAAATCTAGAAAAATAATCTTAATCTTTTTAAACTTTATTATTTAAAATTAAGATAACATTTTAACTAGAACTTCAAGTTTTCTTTTTTCGTATATAGCTTTTTTTATTTATTTTAAAACTTTTTTAGACAAATCTATAAAGAGGAAACAAAAAGAATATATATTTCAAGTTTACATCCAAAACATTCAATTCTTAGAAATCGGAAAATAAAATTAAATACAAAACAAGGACCTATTTGTTATATGTTGGGTGTTAAGGATATTTAGGAAGGTATAAAAAGTATTCTGGGGCTTATAAAGAATATAACAATGCAATATTTATTATTATTCAAATGTTGTACACGGTTGAAGCTATTGTTTTTTGAGGCTTGATTACAACTGATTATAATCCCATATTTATAGGATCATTAAACCGCCTTATACAACAGATTTTTTCTCAATCATTTGTCCTAAATATTATTATAATGAAATATCATTCAATCATCAATAATATTTTTAATATGGTAGTTGAAGAATTCGCCCACAACTTTCTGACATTTGGGTTGCATGTCATTTTTTTATTTTAGTCTAGAACTTTCTTTAATCATGGAGATGGCACATGGCTGATCCACGTTAGAAGTTTCTGATATTTACTTCATTGCAAATTAATATTTTAATACCCCCTCTTAATTTGCAACTTGTACTTCATTTCGAAGTTGCGCGATTTTCTCTACGGTCACTGCCTTCGTGAAACTGTCCGCGAGTTGTTCCCTGGTATTTATGAATTCCAACTGAATTTCTTGGTCTTGCACAAGACTTCTAATGAAATGATGCCGAAGTTCGATATGCTTCGATCTTGCGTGAAATACTGGATTCTTTGTCATTGCAATAGTCGACATGTTGTCGCAATAGATTACTGTTGGAGCTTCTTGTTTCTGCTGCAAGTCTTCAAGAATTCTTCTAAGCCAAATAGCTTCTCACGTTGCATCTGTGGCTGCGATATATTATGCTTCTGCTTATGAAAGTGATATCGTCTTCTGCTTCTTTGACGTCTACGATATTATTTTTTATCCAAGACAGGATACGTATCCTGACGTGCTTTTATGATCATCGAATGATCCAGCACAATCACTGGCAGTATAGTCGATGAGATTATTCTCTTTTTCCTTGACATACTTGATGCCGAACTTCTTCGTACCTTGAAGGTATCGTAGAACTCTTTTTGCTGCTACATAGTGCAATTTGCTTAGATCATGCATAAACCTTGATATCAGGTTAACTGGATAGACAATATCTGGCCTTGTGTTCGTCAGATAAATCAGGGAGCCTACTAAACTCCTGTACATTTTCTGATCAACCTTTTCAGCACCGTCATTCATCATCAACTTTTCATTGACTGTAAGTGGTGTGGATATTGGCTTGCAGTTCTGCATCTGGACTTGGACCTTGGTCTGGACTTGCACTTGGACTGGTACTCGATTCATCTTGTTGAAATGAGGATGGTGGTGGTTGATAGACATTATTTATCTTCGTATTCTCTTCCCAGTTCAACGACTGCTTTTCATCAAAGATAACATCTCGAGAGATGATGAGCTTATTTGATATTGGGTCTAGTAAACGATATCCCTTGGATTTGTCACTATAACCAATAAAGATTAACTTTTCTCATTTTTCATCAAATTCTTTACGTTGCTGGGAAGGAATATGAGAATAAGCAATGCATCCAAAAACTTTGAGATGGTGTACCTGTGGTTTTCGGTGAAACCACGCTTCATATGGCGTCTTGCTTGGTAAGGCCTTAGTCGGTGACCGGTTCAAGATGTAAACCACTGTTGTCACAGCTTCCGCCCAAAAACTTTTAGGAAGTCCTTTTCTCCTGTCATCATGCTCCGGGCCATTTCAGCAATCGTGCGGTTTTTTCGTTCGGCAACTCTATTCTGTTGTGGGCTATAGCGAACTGTTAACTGCATGTGGATTCCTTTCTCTTTACAGTAGTTCATGAAGTCTCTTCCAATGAACTCTCCACCTCGATCAGTTCTGAGGGTCTTTATTTTCATGCCACTTTGATTTTCGACTTTCGCCTTGAACTCCAAGAACTTGGGAAATGCTTCTGATTTCTGCTTCAAAATGTATATCCACATCATCCTTGTATAATCATCGACAAACAGAAGGAAGTACCTGTTGTCGTTTAGTGATGGTGTCTGAGTTGGTCCAAAAACATCGGCGTTGAGTAATTCCAAATGAGCTTTGGCTCTGTATGAAACTTTTGGAAATGGCAGGCGATGCATTTTTCCATAAATGCATCCTTCACATGGTTTGTCCCTGTCTAGAATATCTAGAAGGCCAAGAACCATATTTTTCTTTTTCAACATATTTAAGTCATTATAGTTTAGATGTCCGTACCTCAAATGCCAAATCATGTGATCATCGGTGGTGCTTTGAAGTACCATCTTCTCCGTCAACGACAAGGTAAGTGGAAACACTTTGTTCGCAGTCATTTTTATTTTTGCCACAACAAGACTTTTCTTTTTATCAATAATAACACAGTGATCATTATTGAACTCCACTTTATAATTTTCCATAGCAATTGGCCGACACTGAGTAGATTTTGGGTCAAACCTGGGACACAGAAGACGTCTTTGATGAAGTTCGTCACACCATTTCTTGTCTTTACTGCAACCGTGCCTTTTTCGATAATTTTGTGCTCTTTTCCATCACTGAGACTTACTTTTGATGAATATGAGTCGTCCAGCTCCACAAATATATTTTTATTTCCGGACATGTGATTGTTGCAGCCACTATCAACATACCAAGTACTTTTAGTTTTTTGTTGTGAATTGAAACATGAATAGAGTGCCTAGTTATTGTTGGCATCTTCGGTAAAGTTGGATTCTTTAGTGTTGTCGTCATCTTTATGCCAGCAATCTCTGTCGGAATGGTTGGCATTTTTGCACCTTTTGCACTTGAATCGGCAATCCTTCGTGGCATGATTATTTCTTCTGCATATTCTGCAACTCGGCTCATAATTTGAATTTTGATTATCAACTCCTTTGTATGGATCGCGTCGCTGGAAATTTTGGTTTCTGCCGCGACCTCGTCCTCTGCCTCGACCCCCTCTTGATATTGAGGCATTTTTTTTCTTTCATGGTGGCTATCATCATTTTTTCTGTCGCCTGTAGCAGCTTTGACTTGGAAAGCATGTTCCAATTTTGATTCGCAAACTGACTCATTCTTTTTTCATGAGCCTATAATGACCCCATGAGTTCATCTAAAGATAACTTTGATAAATCTTTAGATTCCTCTATGGCTGCAACTACGTGCTCAAATTTAGCTGGCAAGCTCCGTAGCACTTTTTCGACAATTTTCTTGTCTTGAATGTGATCTCCGTATGCACGTATTTGGTTCACAATTATTGTGACCCTTGAAAAAAACTCTTGAATATTTTCATTTTCTTTCATGAAAATATTATCGAACTCACGCCATAAATTTTGCAATTTAATGGAGATAACTCTATCGTAGTCACCGAATTGTTTTTGTAAAACATCCCATGCATCTTTTGATTTTTTAACACCCATTATCGGAAGTATGGATCGGCTTACCCCCTGGTGCATAAAGGACAAGGCTCTACCATCTCTCGTCTTGTTCTCCTTATGCTCCTTCTTTTTTGATGCCGTCAACACTGCTTCTTCCTCCGACGTATACTTGTCGTAACCTTGATCGACAATATCCCATAGCTCATGGAACTGAAATAACGTCTGCATTAGGACGCTCCATAATTCATAATTTTGTCCAACAAAGATAGGCACTCCTTGTTGGGAATAAGCGAAGGCGAGCTCGTTGAAAGGGGTTGAATTCATTTTTTATTTTTACAGAAGATATCGAGCCAGGGGTGGCTCTGATACCACAATATGTTGGGTGTTAAGGATATTTAGGAAGGTATAAAATGTATTTTGGGGCTTATAAAGAATATGAAGAACTTGGAGGATTTTTATGCAATATAACAATGCAATATTTATTATTATTCAAATGTTGTACACGATTGAAGCTATTGTTTTTTGAGGCTTGATTACAACTTATTATAATCCCATATTTATAGGATCATTATACCGCCTTATACAACATATTTTTTCTTCTCAATCATTTGTCCTAATGAAATATCATTCAATCATTAATAATATTTTTAATATGGTAGTTGAAGAATTCGCCCACAGCTTTCTGACATTAATGGGTTGCATGTCATTTTTTTATTTTAGTCTAGAACTTTCTTTAATCATGGAGATGGCACACGGCTGATCCACGTTAGAAGTTTCTGATATTTTACTTCATTGCAAATTAATATTTTAATATTATAAATGAAAATGAAAAAAAAAGAAAAAAAAAACTATGTGCCCCTCCTAGCTCGCGACCGTGGCAGCGAAATCGCCGCTTCAGTCGCCACCACCCGCAGTGATGAATAGCCAAGGTTTCCATTACTTGGGCATCTATTTGGAACCCAACATTCACCACCACCACCATATGGTCAATTTACATGTTCTTCGGTGTCAGAATTGAGTCAGATCTGGAGATACTCAACGACTACGGGATCGGCGGCGATAGGATAGGACGAATGCGGTGAATTTGAGGACTTTGACAGTCGCGGCGTACAAAGGAGGTAACTGGTGGTGGACAGCGGGTTTGGAGGTGAAGAAGAAGAAGAAGAATTCGTCTTTTTAAATTGATCCTTGTCTTTAGAAAAAATTAAAAAATAATGATTACTTAAAAAAATTACGGGGTGTATGTATAATAACTTAAAAGATTTGAATGAAATAAGTATAACAACTTAAAAGATTTGAATGAAAGTTGAAGGAAACTTCGAACTAGAGTCCATTTGACATTTTTAACGAAAAAATACAAACATAGAGGGCAAAAGTTATTGGGCAAAAGGCAAAAAGAGCGAAACATACAAGGCAAATTCAACAATTCTGTCTCTCTCTATATATAGTATGTCTAAAGAAAATATCAATTCTGCCTCTCTTTATATATAGTATGTCTAAAGAAAATATCGTATACATACGGTATTCATATATACATATAAATATATATATAGTATATATATATTTAGTAAAAATTGTCGCCACATCATAAATTAATAGGCAAAATTGCTAAAAATGCCCTCTAACTTTCTATAACTTTAGTTTTTGCCCTCTAACTTTTTAAGCCTGAGTTTATACCCGATAACTTTGTAAAAAATGCTCGAAACACTGTTTGACTCTATGTGGGTATCTATGTCATCAAGTTTTGCATATGTGGACAAAAAGTGACTACCATGTCATCCAATTTATAATTTTTATATTTCTTTATAATTAGCTTTATTATATAAATTATAAGAACTCATTTTATAATTCTAATAACTAATAATTTTTTAAAAAAAAAGAATAGAAACATGAAAAAGTTAAATTTTAATAATTAACCTTATTATTTAAATTTGAAAAACCTATTCTATAATTCTAATTTTAAAAAATTAATTTTTAATAATAAAAAAATGAAAATAAAAAATAAGGAAATATAGATATTTTATACTATATTCTTTTAAATATTTAACTTTATTTATTTAAATTATAAAATCTTTATATAAATCTTATTTTAATAAGTTTCTTACCAATTAAAAACTTAAAAGAAAAAAAAACAGTCATCAGTTTCCACCCAACCCACCACCCAGGCAACACCCCCCCCCCCCCCCCCCCCACACACACACACACACATAGTTTATGCATGTGTACTTCGCCAATATATATATATATATATATATATATTAAAGTTTTTTTTATTTTTTTGTTTTTAAAATATGTTTTTTTAAAGTTAGTTATAAAGATTTTAACACAAAAATATAAAGGGGGAGGGAGAAGTATTTTCTTTTTCTTTTTTTGTTTTTTTATAAAAAAATATTTGCACGAAAGGTAAATGGATTGCAAACTGAAAGAGTTTTACATTTACGAGGGGCATACCCCAAGAACGAGTTACAATGAAATCGATACTCTATCTAGCAAAAGAAGTAGACAACCACTAGCCTAGGACTACAAATTGTAGTACTCCTAATCCCAATCCTACTCGCTAATAGTTCCCCACTTCATTCCGACTCTGGGCGTGCCCGTGATCGTACTCTTCAGGCATTATTCCGTAGTCTTTGGTAGATAATTTGATAGCAGCTCTAGCACCGACTCTATCTCTTTCAGCTGAAGAGAGGAGGAAGTAGTTACCTGTTCAAGTTTCTCCCCTGATGGCCTTCTTTTCCAATGCTTATGTAACATGTAAATAGTGAGAGAACTCACAACAATTTGTATAGTTGGTATACTCATGTCACTAATAATATAGTTATGCCCCTGTATCATTTTGTATTTTCTGTAAATTTTTAAGTGTACTTCTAATAAATCTATTACTCTTCTTACCAATTTTGTACCTGATCCTCATGTGTAGTTCCTCAGCTAGCTATTTGCACGCCCTCTGTGTTGGGATCATCGTTTCCTGAAGTATACTTGCATTCCTCCACTTCCATATTCCCACCACCACAATGCCTAGTGCTGCAGCTCTCACTTAGAACACTTCACTCTTTTTTTGTTAGAGTTTTTGAACAGATTGTTCCACACCTGCAAGTTTAGATGATTGTAGCAGACTCCCACTGCTTTCATTATTTTCTCCAGAATCATGTTAACCTTAGAACACTGGAAAAAAAGGTGATCCAGGGATTCCACATGGTCCCTACACAGACTGCACTTATCATCATTTATTATCTTAAATCTATATAGTTGTTCTTTGGTGTTATCCTCTTGTGCATGACCAGCTAGTGGATAAAAGCCCTTTTAGGAGTAGAAAATTTGTTCCATACCTGGGCACTTCATTAAACTAGAGGAGCGGCTTTGTGAAATACCTGGTAGCACTCTTGCACTACTTGTCCCTGCTTCAGTACCCTCTATTTTTTAGGCCCTATATGTGCTATCTTCTCCTTCACCTCATCCCTTAGTTTAAGGAGAGTTCTCCACCATGGTGACTCCCTTGCCTTCTTCTCCATTGTCTAGATGCTCCTCTCTTTTAGTCTGTATTCCTTGATCCATTTTGTCTAGATGGTTGACTGTTTATCTACATTTGTAATTTGTGCACATAGGAGTGCTTTGTTCCAACTTAATATCTCATTGAATCCCAGTTCTCCATTCTCTTTCTCTTGGCATACATTTGCCCAAGCAACCAAATTCTTCCTTCCCATTTCTTTGCCAGTCCACATGTAGCTCCTGCACAGTGCCTCTATCTTCTTGACCACACCTGCAGGTAGAGGACAGACAAAACACCAAAATCTTTGTATAGCCATTAGAACAACACTCACCAATTGCACTCTCCATGCATAGCTGAATGTTTTTGCCATCCAGCTTTATATCCTCCCACTCACCTTTTGTATATATAAAAGGGTCATACTCCTCTATCCTCAGTTTCCTTGGGATTAGTGGGATTCCAAGATACCTTACTGGAAATCTGCCCTCTGGAAGTTCCCAAATATTCATGAGTTCCTATCTCTCTTCTCCCTGAACTCCTGCCAGAAACACAGAGCTTTTAGTGTTGTTAATTTGTAATCCTGAACACTTAGAGAATTCTGTTAATGTATTCTTGAGAGTCTACGTTGAATCTTTGTCTCCTCTGCAAAAGATAAGAAGGTCATCAGCAAAACAAATGTGTGTCAAACTAACTTTAGCAGTTTAGGGTGATGCTTAAAATCCATGTTCTGCTTCACTCTCAATTTTATGAGCCTAGTCATGTACTCCATACATAACACAAAAGGTACGGGACATAGGGTCCCCCTATCTAAGCCTTGTTTCCCTTTACCCTCTAAGCAACCATTTATGCTAAATGAAAAGATGGCAGTTGTTACACAAATCATAACTAACTTTGTAAACCATCTATCAAAATCCATGCCAATGAGGACTTCATGTAAGAAATTCTAGTTAATGGTATCATATGCCTTTCTGAGATCAATATTTCACATGCACCTAGGGGAGATATTCTTTCTTTTATAGCCATTAATTAGTTCCTGAGCAACAAATATGTTTTGAAACAGATCCCTCCCAGGTACAAATGCATTATGGCAGAGGTTAATCAAATCAAGCAAAAGTTTATTCATTCTATTAGCCAATACTTTGGTTATAAGTTTGTAAATAATATTACAGCATGCAATGGGCCTAAAATCACTGATAGAAGTAGCATTCACAATCCTAGGTATCAAGCAGACACATGTGGCATTTATTCGTTTTAGAATTTTACCTGATAGCTGGAATTTCCCTAATGGTTTCATATGGGCCTAGGCTTTTTGTAACTCTCATACTAAACAGAGCTGTTTTTACCTCTTCTTTTGTCACTGGTTTTCTCAGTTGGATGTTCATTTCCTCAGTTATCCTTGGCCCCTGTGCTAAGGCTTCTTGTTGAATCTGTCTCACCTCCCTCTCATCTCCAAATAGCCCCTGATAAAAGAAAATAATGTGGTCAGTAATTGCACTTTTAGTATTCAATGTTACCCCCTCTTGTGTAACCAGAGCATGTATGCTGTTGGATTTCCTTCTTTGTTTTATTTGCTGAAAAAATATTTTGCTGCAACTATCCCCCTCATCATTCCAATCTGTCTTGGCTTTTTAATGTAACTGCTGGAGTAGCAATTTCTGAACCTGAATATATTCTTCTCTCTTCTTGGCTGTAGGTTGATGTTGACTCCCAGGGTTTTGAAGATTCTGTTCTTGGAGTTGCTGCAGCTCTCTTAGCTTATTATCAACAGTAGCTTCCAAATTCTAAAAGTGTCTTGTGTTCAGCTCCTTAAAATTTCCTTTGAGTGCTTTCAGCTTGGTTATTAGTTGGAACATCTTACACCCCTCCCCTTGAATATCCTATGCCTCTTTAACTATGTCTTGGAATTTGCCATCTTCAGCTCATATATTTTAAAATCTAAATGGTATTCTAGTTTTATACTCCTTAGTAAAGATACTGATTATGCTTGCTGAATGATCATAAATGCCAGGTGGTTTGAACTGCAGCACTGAGTCTCTGTTGCTATCCAGTCAATCCTTATTAATTAGTACCCTATCTAGCTTGCAGAAAGTGTGAGAGTTACTCCAATTGTGAATAGCCCCCATGTATTGATGATCTTCAAGCCCATTGCTCGCCATCATCTCCTTCAGTTCATTCCCCCACATTGTAGTATTTAACTCCCTCACTCCACTTTTCCTCTGGGGTCAGGACTACATTAAAATCCCCTGCTAAGAGCCAAGGCCCATGCATATTCTGGGCTATCTTCCCAATTTCCTTCCACAACTTCTTCATTCCCTCTATTTGGTTGTGAGCATAGATGCAGGTTACACTCCCCTTCCATGTCTTGTCCTTAGTCTGTATGGTGGCATGGATAAACTGGTCCCCTTTGTTCTCTATTTGTAAGTTGATTTCCCCTCCTTTCCAAACTAGCAGGATTCTGCAATTCTTACTAAAGGTGATGTTGCTCTCCACCTCCCAATGCTTAATCAGCTTATTTCTAACCTTATCATAATTTTTTATTTTTCAATCTAGTCTCCACTATTGCCCCTATAGTGCATTTATTGCTACCTAGAAAATTATCCATAGCCTCTTGCTTAATGGGGTCATTCAGCCCCCTTACGTTCCAAACCCCTATC
This sequence comes from Linaria vulgaris, assembly GCA_948329865.1. Taxonomy (NCBI): domain Eukaryota; kingdom Viridiplantae; phylum Streptophyta; class Magnoliopsida; order Lamiales; family Plantaginaceae; genus Linaria; species Linaria vulgaris. The sequence goes on from OX415252.1 coordinate 82,309,125, forward strand.
CTAATGTTGCTATCCATTGGGTACTTTTACCCTTTTTGGTCTCACCTTGTTATTTGTGTTCTCCTTGCCCTTTCCCTGCTTTCTTGTTGACTTTCTCTTATTCTCCACCTTTTGCCAATCTTCTTGCTCTTGTTCCTCATCTCTTATGACTGTCTCTCCATGTTCTTCCCTTCTCTTGTTTAGTGATCTACATCTATCTGTTACCTCATTTTCAATTGGTACCATAGGTATGTTCAAAACCACTGCTAGCTCTCCTAAGTTGTAACTTGTTGGCTACTTTCCTCACTCCTTGTTGTCTGGTCCTTTTGCTTCTTCCCCCTTGTCTGCTCTCCTTCCCTTGCCCTTGGTTCATTAGTTCTCTCATGTTCTGTCACATTCTTCACTTCCTTGGTTTTTGAACTTTCCTTATTGTTGTCCTTCTCTCCTTTTTTCTGTGTTTCCTTTGCTTCCTTCCTCATCTGCCCTTTCCGCTCTTCTCTATACTACCCATAATGTTCTTGACCCAGGGCAGTTCCTGGCATCATGCCCACACATATTGCACTTAAAGCATTGCAAAGGCCTTTTCTCATAAACTACTCTATGTTCAAATAATTCCCCCTCTGGGCCCCTCAAACTCACCTTCTCCACTAGTTTCTGCCCACTCTGTAGCTCTACAAATACTCTTGCAAAAGCCAATCTCTCTTCTGTACTTGTTAGTTTATCTATATACACAGGCTTGCTTATCATGCTTGTGATCTTCCCTATCATGTTTACATTCGAAAATTGCAAATCTAACGCAGGTAATTGCATCCAAACAGGGTAGTTCTGCATTTTACCTAGGTCCAACTTCATGCCAGGGCTCCATCTTTGTAGTATCAAGGGGTAAAAGCCTTTTACCATCCATATACCTCAATCCTTGCTCCCTATGAGTCAAACCTACACACAAACACTCCATGTAGGGCTACATATATATGTGGCTGAGCACTCCATCGACTCTGTGTGTATCTGCTTATCGCCTCAAATGGCAGCTTCAAGCCCACCACCGTGCCAATTAAGGCATGTTTGCAGTAGTCAACTGACTCCACTACATCCTCATTTATGAATTCCATTATTTCTCTATTCTCTGGTGGGTGGTAGGGCACATCTACTCCATTTTCGAACCTCTTATTCCAGCAAATAGCTCATTGTATCTCTTTGCATTTCTCGGTTGGCTTACTCTGATGTCCTTGTATGCCGGAATCCTCGGCGGTGATCGTGATTTCGCGGATCCTCCCTCGAATTCTGCTTCTGTGTCCTTATCAACGTCTGTTTCCCCTTCTTCTTCTTCACCGGAGGTTTCTCCTTCCTCCATCTCAATTTGCTCCTCAAGTGTTATCTTCCTCTAATGTGCCACCTGAACTCTCCTCTCCGACATGGAAATGGCGGAGGTAAAACCCTAATTTCGATCAAATCGCCTTGTTATGTGTAAATCGCACCTAGTGAAGGTTAAAAAAACTTTTTTTATAATTTTTTTACAAATTTTATTAGTTATTAAAAGTTAATATTTTAAAATTAAAATTATAATAGAAGCTTTTTTTAATAATATAGTTAACCATAAAAAAATATAAAATTTATAATTTGATGACAAGTTAGTCACATTTTTGCCACGTATGACGCAATTTGATAATTTGGCAGAGCAATGAACAGTATTTCTGGCATTTTTGGCAAAATAAAATTACCGGGTATAAACCCAGGCTTAAAAAGTTTTTCGGCAAAAAGTAAAGTTGAGAAAAATTATCAGGCATTTTTAGCAATTCTGCCAAATTAATATTACTATGCACTATGCAGTTTCAAATTTAATTTTACCTCTATAAAGTAATATAATATATAATTGAGACTTTTTCTGGTAATTAATAAGCAAGGGCGGGTTTTTATATCTATAACATGGGATTTCATACGGTATGTAGTTAGGTGGTGTTTGCAAACTCTTTAAAAAAAAGCTATAATCAGCTTTTTATTTGAACAAGTGATTTTGGGGTGTTTGCAAATCTAGTTTTTTCGGTTACAAAATTTTTTTTAAGCTAAAAAAGCTCACAATCTTCAAGTTGGTGTGGGGGTGCTTTTGGCTTAACTAAAAATTGTGAACTTCTACTTTTTCACTAGAGTTTGCAAACACCACCTTAATAGGCTTCTTCACTAGGTAAGTGTGTATACAAGTTGTTTAGTACTCCTGGACCACATTCAACTTAATGATCGTGCATTAAATTAAAGCAGTGTTTTTTTAAGTTGTTCTCTTTTGTGGTACGAGTCCTAGCTTTTTGGATTTAAATTATCATCATTAACCTCATGATGATCTGCTTCTAAGATACTGTGTTGTCTCATGAATTAAGGCATACATGGCCCCTCGGACACATACTATATTTTGGTGGTATTTGAAAATTTCTAGTGAAAAAATAGAAGTTAATAAGTCAAAAGCACTTACATACAATCTTTAAGATTGTGGAGTTTTTTAGCTTAAAAAAATTGTGTGACCGAAAAAGTTAAATTTGCAAACACCCCAAAATCACTTATTCAAATAAAAAACTGATTAAAGATTTTTTTTTAGAGTTTGCAAACGCCACATTTAAATGGAATAACGCCATCTTTTATCGTCATTATGAATTGGAGTTCATTATAATATATTGTTATATAAATGATTTTTTGACCTTCCTTAAGTTCGAATCCCGACTCCGGAGTCCGGACGATGTCTTTTTTAATAATATGGTAATTCGCAGCCGCAACTATTTAAATATGGTAAGCACTCGAACAATGCAATGCTTGCAACTTAGTCAACAAATTAAACCACACATGGTGAGTTATTAACCATATATTAATTGTAGACAAAGACGGCCTATAAGATATAAAATAAATCAAAAGTTATTCGTTGTGAAATCGAATTTAAAACCAGCAGTGAGATAAATAATCCCTCCCATTAATCAATGATTTGATGAGAATCAGGCATCGGCACCAACTATTTCACTAATAAGCTGATAGAAACAACTATTTCAATAATTAAATGAAAGCCAGTCGTCTCCTTGACAACGAGTTGGTGCCCTTTCTCACAAAATAAAAATGAGATGTGGCTTTACGTCATATAAATATATAAGAAGCGTTTCATACAAAACATTTCATAAAGATGTTACGTACAAGTTTTGAAAAACACATGGAGTTTTAATGCATTTTTCTCATACATACATACATATATATATATATATGTAAATAGATAGGTGTAGATAATATAAGTAAGAATTAAATTATTATTGCCATCGTATAACTCATAAGTAGTGTTCACCTTAAGAGATAGTAACTAATAATACATGCATATTCAAAGTGAATAACGCGGATAAGGGACTAAAATAGAAGTATATACCAAGTAATTATAATAGTATTTGGGATACTTTTTCCGTAGTTAAGAAATCATGCAGTTGGCATATATAAAAGAAATAGTGTATAATACTTGAATACTAATACAAATTTGTTTGAGTGAGTGAGTGTTTATAGCTTGCATTAATTTTACAAATGAAATAGTTGGTATATATAATGAAAATAAGAATTTTTCTATGAAATCTTGTCACTTGTTCTTTATCAATTGACTGTGATAGGTCATGTTCAATTCTGACATAGTTCATGAATTTTCATGATACTTTCTTATTTTGGATTATCCTTAGTATAATTGTGTTATGATGTTGCAATGATTCAATAATGCTCTAATTTATACTTCAACGTTGGAATTAAGGGGCCGGATCTTGTTAAGCTTTTTAATATAATAATTGACTCGTGTGCGAGATTGGCGTTGACTAGCCTTGGTACAAGGCGTAGTTTTCTTACTTGAGTACGATGTTGAATGCACTCTTCATATGAGGTAGGTTGTTCTTGCCTCGTTTGGTGCTTGTTGTTATATGGAGATTTTTTCTTGATTAAGAGGCTCTTCCGCTTCATGTATCTCTTCTTCTGCATGTGTACATTTTCATTAGGAGGTTCTCGTTGTGCGATCTGAAGTCTTCTTTACCCCACTAACTCTATATGGACTATCACAAAAAAAAATCTAACAAGAGTGAAATGTTACTCGAGCAAAGTTTAAATTTACTTCTTTCTTTGAATGTTCATGTAAGACAAACAAAGTACAACTAAAGAGTTCTCAAAACCCGTAATACAACAAACTCAAAAACAAAATGGGGTGAAAACTACAAGAAACAATGCAAATGAGCAATAAGCAAGTCGGAAGTAGATATGCGTGTTGGGAATACTTGTAGACTTGTACATATTAACATTTTTATATGTGTGTGCATACAATATATATATATGAATATATATATATATATATATATAAACCAAAAATATGTTGCACAAAATGGAAATATATACATGTATAGATGGGAGTAACTTAATTTGGAACATATGGTCAATAAAAGTTTTGAGGGACGTGAACACCAATGCATAAAGCTAGTTACATACATGTGGAGCTTTCTTTTCTTTTCTTTTTCGTTCTAAAGTTTCGGGGGCTCAATCTCTAGCTCTTTTGTGGAATACAAGATTGTCCTCGCAAGCCGCATCCCATGCACCCTTTACACTCCACATATCAAATATATATATATATATATATCACATATATATATATATATATATATATATGCAGACACGAAAACAATTGCCCCACCTATTCTAATTTGGGACACATTCCAAATTAAAGACAATATAACATAAAATTAATAAAAACTTAATTTACATGAAATTGATATTACTTTTTTTCTTAGAATTCAGCCCGCACTTGACTTTCATGCATTCATTTCGATGAGCTATTAAAAATATGAAGTACTTTTATTTTATGTACATAAGATATATAGAATTTTTTGCTTATCATGAAAGTCCCTTAGCTTCTTCTCTTCTTCTTTTTGTTTTATGGTATATTGACTATGCCTACGCTATTCATTGAAACTTAAACAATATAGTTTTACCACGCTGTTTAAATGTGTCGATATTAATTATAGTTTCAAGATGTAATTGTAGCCGCCACAAGTACAATATATAGTTTAATTTCATGCGAAAGTCAACGAGACTCGATAATTTTATATGTATATATATTATGGTTTAATTTTTATCTGATGCAAGATGATTCGATCTGTTATATGATTGATTCAATATGGTTCTATATGAACGTGCAATTACACACACACACACACACACACTGATTTTATGGTTATTTTGAAGTAAATTAATAACGAAATTCGTTTTAATAAGGATATATAATGCACGCTAGCTGTAGTAGGTGATTAGAGTAATAAGCTTTAACTGAAAACCTTTTATTTTATATTAACTATATATACATAACATAAGTTTGGGGGAAATGATATAGGCAGAGCAAAATCCCTTCATACATATCAGAGCAATTTTGTACAATAGACTACTTTGCCCTTTTTAAATTGATTGAACAATTAATTTTTCATTTAGTATGCCATAATTGTAGCAGCTCAATCCGGAACAATGTTTTCTATATATAAAAACATAATCTTTCATCATACAAAAAGATATCTTTTTTTTTTTTTTTTGGTAGAAATAACGAAAAAACTAAGCCCTTAGGCTACATCATCCGACATAATAGTAGATAACTCGGGGGGTGGGGATAGTAAAAAACAGCTTCCTCCTTCCAAGTTACTTGCATATTTCGCCATAGCATCCGCCAACTTATTTCTTGATCTTGGAATCCAACGTATCTCAATGTCCCACGGCATGTGCACAAGCCGACGACATGCCTCCACTTGTATCCTCAGGTTCGGTTCATCCCGTGTTATATCCGTGATAAGATCATACGCACCCTTCGAGTCAGTTTCGACAACCAACTTCGGAACTCTACGTTCCCATGATATTTCCAAGCCCCGTCGCACAGCTTCCACTTCTGTCTCCAAAGGTGTTGGGCAGCGCTTGCGTTCCTTAAAACCCCAAAGCCATCTCCCCTCGCTATCCCGTAGCACGCCTCCAATCGTTCCCGAGTTGTTATGGTATAAGACACTCCCGTCAACATTTAGCTTGCACCATTCCTTCTTTGGTTTTTCCCACTTCATACTCTTGTTCCCCTTCTTGCGGCTTATGGTTTGTTTAAGGTCTAAGCTTAGTTGTTTGATTTTACAAATGCTAGCAAAGACGCTGTCCGCCTGACCTTTAAACACTTTAGCATTCCTCCTTTTCCATATGATCCAAATGCTTGACGCGAAAATAATTCCCCAAGGCGTGTTCGGAATTTCAGCACTTTTTTCCTCTCGGTTTGTTAGATTAATTTTCAGCCAATTTCTGTCATCCCCAGAATCAAACATATGCCAGTCGCTTACACTCACGAGTCTCCTCCAAATCGCTTTAGCATGCAAACATCTACGAAGAATGTGTGTCACCGTTTCCTCCTCGCTCGGACATATACCGCATGTTCCCAAGTCCGTGATCTTTCGTATTTTCCGTAAATGATTAGTAGCTAACCGATTTTGCTGCGCAAGCCATATGAAGAACTTAATTTTTGCGCTGCATTGGAGTGACCAGATCCAGTTCAGCCTATTGGTACGCTGTTGCAGGTTTCTGCTAGTGCGTGCGAGTGCTGTGTATGCACTCTGGCACGTAAATAGACCGCTCGTCGTCTCATTCCACATGATTCGATCATCCTCATCAATTAACATGATATTCATTTGCTGAATCTTGCACCTAACTGCTTGGGGGATCACTGTTATAAGATCATCCAATCTCCAGTTTCCATCGACATCAATAACATCCGCTAATTTAATTTCAAGCTCCGTCTCCTCTATATTGACGACAGTTTCCTCCAATGCGCCGTTTCCCATCCAGTTGTCAAACCAAAGAGAAATAGTGTCCCCCCTTCCGATTTTCCAGCGTAAGAATGGTTTTATGCTCCGCATACATTTAATTAGGCCTTTCCAAGTCATGCTGTCCCCCGGTTTTTGCGCGCAATCCGTAAGTCTTCTTGTTTTGAGGTATTTCGCCCTTACGAGATCCGCCCACAAACCTGCGTGATTCTGCAATAGTTTCCAGCAAAGTTTAGAAAGGAGTGCCATGTTATTCAAGCGAGCACTTCTTAGTCCCAAACCGCCATCTTTTTTCTCCAAAAGAACCTTTTTCCACCCCACTAAATGCAGCTTCTTGACGTTCGGATCTTGAGACCATAGAAAGTCGCGATTTATACGGTCTAATTTAGCACAAACATTTTCCGGAAGCCAACTCGACTGCATTATATGAATTGGCACAGCTGTAGAAACTGATTGTACTAGTGTAGCCCGTCCCGCGAGCGACAAATTCTGCCCCTTCCATCCCGTTAATCTCGACTGGAGTTTGTCGAACACGTCATTGAAGTCCTCTCTTTTTGTTCGGCCCTGGATCAGTTGCGCACCTAGGTACTTACCTAGAGTCATAGTCTGCGCAAATCCGAGGTATTCACATATGCGGCGCTTCATCTGTCTGTCTCCCCCCGCGGAAAAAAAAACTTTGGATTTTGGCCCACTCAGTTCAAGTCCGGAAGTTTCACAGAAAATATTCAGCGTTCTCTTAATTTCTCTTGCCGTTTTAAGCGTTCCTTTTCCCATAAGTATAAGATCGTCGGCAAAGAAAAGGTGAGAGATTTTAGGTCCTCCTCTACATGGAGTAATTGGTTCCCAATTTTTCTTTTCCACGGCTTCGTGTATCAAGTATGACAACCTCTCGATACAAAGAACAAAAAGATACGGGGAAAGAGGGTCCCCTTGCCTTAGTCCACACTTGTGAGAAAAGGCCTCCAGTGGCTCCCCATTCCACAAGATCCGTGTTGAAGCATGCGTGACACAAAACATAATTAATTCGACTATATGGGGTGGAAATTCAAAAGCTCTCAGTGTTTCCTCCAAGAAACTCCAGCTGATTTTATCATACGCCTTCTCAAGATCGAGCTTCAAAATCATGCATCCAACTTTATTCTTCTTTTTATTTCTCAACGAGTGTAAGACTTCTTGCACCACAAATATGTTATCCTGAGTGCTGCGCCCTTTTATAAAGCTTGATTGAGTGGGGGCAATCAACTTCGGCATAATCTCCTTAAGTCTCAAGGTAATGCACTTCGTAATTAATTTGTAAGTAACATTACACAGAGAAATAGGACGGAACTGAGAGATAACCACGGGGCTTGTTACCTTAGGAATTAAGCATAGAAACGCGGCGCATACATTAGGATCAAACTTTCGGTCCCTGTACGCAGCGCTGATGAAGTCGAAGAGGGACTTCCCCATCCAGTGCCAATATTCTTGATAAATTTTCGCCTGAATACCGTCGGGTCCTGGTGCTTTGAGTGGATGAGTCGCCCAAACGGTTCGTTTCAGTTCCTCCATCGTAATATCCTGCCCCACCAGTTCAGTTGAGAGTGAGTCCATGCGTTGCTGGAACTTCGACACCCGCAAACTCGGTGTACTGCTCGTTGTCCCACTAAATAACCCCTTGAAAAATCCGAGAGCATGACTTTTTAAGCTTTCCTCATCATTAGTCCACAGCCCATCAATTTGTAAGGTGTTAATCCGGTTTTTCTTCCTTCGTGCAAGTGTTGATTTATGGAAGAATTTAGTGTTACGGTCTCCCTCATCGAGCCATTTAACACGAGATTTTTGCTTCCAAAATAATTCCTCGCGCTTGAGGATTTCATTATAGTTTTCCAGCAACTCCCTCTCGAGGTTCCTAAGGAAATCATTCGGCCTACTAGCTAACGCCCGTTGCGTTCCCTCGATTCGATTGCATAGGCGTCTCTTAGCTTTAAAAATATTTCCAAAGGTCTTTTTGTTCCATAACGACATATGCGCTGGGACTCTGCTTATAGCCTCCAAAATATTCGTGCTTCCCTCCCAAATCTGCTGCATATTACTCTCGCACTCCCCGTGTTTCAACCACATCGCTTCGAAGCGAAATGGGCGTGATTTACGTGCTGTTCCCTTGCCCGTACACTTAGTTAGAACTGGACAGTGGTCCCCTTTAGTTCGCGGTAAGTTAGTCACGATCGACTCCGGAAAGCGTTCAACCCATAATGGATTAGCTAAGGCCCTGTCCAGCCTCTCCATGATGTTTGCTTCCCCCTCTCTCTTATTAGTCCATGTAAACAAAGGTCCGTGGCAGCCAAGGTCTTGTACACCCCAGGCGCTGATCCGATTTTGAAAGGCAAGGCAACGTCGCGCAACATTGGCTGATCCTCCTTGTTTTTCATGGGCGTATGCAATCTCATTAAAGTCACCCTGTATCAACCATGGGATTTTCATCCCTCTCGCCATACTCTCCAGCTTATCAAATATACGGGATTTATCCTCATCATACGGCTTCGCATAAATACCCGACATACACCACTGTTCTTGATTTTGACGTCGGATGATCGCGTGTATACCCTGATCATCAACATCTGTAATTTCTACCTCTGTATCTCCAGAGTTCCATAGCATCCATATCCCCCCGTCCATGCCATCAGTCGGGGCGATTAAGAAGTCCGTAAAACCCAATCTTGGCACCATCACATACGCTTGATCTGCCGAGACCCGAGTTTCCATGAGATAGACCACGTCCGGGTTGTGAGTCCGGATCAGCTCTCTGTAATTCGCCATAAAATCTTCGGCCCCTGCCCCCTGACAATTCCACGTAACTATCTTCATGTTATACATATTAAGCTGGTATTCGTGTACGGGATTATCAATTTCCCAGCCCATCCCTGACAGTATCAACTGTCTTGCAATCTCCGAACTCACGGCCAGTTGCCTGTTCGTCTCCCATAATGTCATCTCCATCTTCTGCCAACACAAGCGTATGTTCTCCACTCGTTCTATCTTCGTAATAGATATCGCTACCTCCCATATTGTGCTCGGAATTTTTACAACGTGGATAAGTCGCCTCTCTATTCGTGATATCCTGGAGTGCCCTTGGGAGGTGCAATTCCGTGTTCTTATGTCCCAAAAATCTGGAGGTATCATCACTACCATTCCCCCATATACCCACATTATTGCGTTCTCGCCTTCCTGTGCCATCTTCAGTATCTCTTTCGAGAATGACCACGTCGTTATCCTCCCCGATTGCTAGCTCTTTATTTGCTAGAGCTGCGAATGGATTTGAATTCAACTTATAGGTCCCTTCCTCGGATATAACTGACTTCTTCGAGCTCCTACTATTGCCTTTATTTATTGTACCATTCTTAGAAGGAAGTTTCACCAAGTTATTTGAATTTCCTTGTAAGTTGGACTCCTTTCCTGGATGGAATTGAACACTATCTCCACGTGTCAAGATAGTCTTTGGCTGGAACATGTTCTTATTCCCCACTTTGCTAGTTTCCTTTTGGTTTCTTTTTGGTGAGTGTTTCATGTTTCCACTGTTATCCTCCTTAATCCACCATTTCTTTTTCTGGACTTGCATCCATTCCCCGTAACCATCTTTTGCTATGTTCTCCTCCAGATTATCATTGACCACAGTTTTCCCCTTACTTGTGTCTTCTGCCTCGGTTTCCCCATCTCGCTTCCCCGTCGGTTTTTCATGCACAATTAAAGGACACCTATCCTTCCAGTGCCCCACCCGACCACATGAGTAGCAAAGCGATGGGAGATTCTCATACTTGAGTTGATAGGCCTTATTTCGAAAGTAGAACCCCTTGTCCAGTGGTTCCGCCGTCGATACTTGGACACAAAACCTCGCGTACTTCCCCCTCGTTGCGGCGAATGTATTTCCATCTATCTTAATTGGTATACCAATACTTTCCGCGATAGATTGGATCACCGGTTCGTCGTAAAGCTCCAAAGGTAAGTCCATAACGCGTACCCATGTAATTGCATAGTCCATCTTGTCGTTCTTCGCGTCATAGTTTGGTATCCACGTGCGGACCGATAGGAAATTCCCAGCCACCTGCCACGGGCCTTGAGTTAGGATTCTCTCCCTTTGTTGTGTCGAGATGCCTTTAAGGCAATAACTGCCGTAACCTAGGTCAACTAATTCACTTCCGGCCATAAGGTTCCACAAATTGCTCAGTTTATTCAAGAGAGTCGGATAAAACCAAGGGCGCCCCGAAACCTTAATTAGTATCGCATCCTTCCACTTGTTATCTAGGGCTTGCTGATACTCATCACTGATCTCAAGGGTTTTAAGGGGCTTTCCTTCCCCAGCAGGGTGGATCTTAATCATCGTTTGATACAACTCCGATTTCGATGTGTCAATTGGTACATCCCTAGGTTTCAGTTTGTTTGCGTATGAATCATTAGCAGTTCTCCGTTCTGTTCCCCTCGAAATCCCTTGCATGGAGTCTTGCATGCTGGTTCCTTCGTATTCCTGTCGTGGTCGCTTTGTAGCACCCGGGTCTTCTGCCATCGCAATCCGATGGTAGGACGGTTAATCGCTTGTAGTTCGCCGAAGGGTTTTAGGGTCGCCGCCTGTAACTAGCCTAGTGTTATTATTTTACAAAAAGATATCTTTGATTATATATAGATCTCCGATAAATCTTCTTCTTCTTCTTTTTTTTTAAGTCATTACTAAAAATTTAAACAAATATAATACTTGTTATCACTTTTCAGCACACATCAAGAAGTGATTTAAATAACAAAAAATAAAATAAAAAAGAAACTTATGACATAATAGTAAGATCGAAAAGAAACTTCAGCAAATAAATAAATATATATTATATATATATGTATGTATATTTATTTCCTTTTAAACCTTTAAAATTTTACCTCTTTTATATTAATTCATGTAGCTTCTCCCAAAAAATCTTGTATTCAAAGTAATCTGTATTTTATTTCCTAATCATCTTCATCAAGTTTTGGTGCTTTAACTTATCACTATCGTGCATATTTGCACCATATTTAACATAATGCATACAATAAATTAACATATGTATTGATATAGAGCACAAAATTCAATAATAGATTTTTCTAAAAGGTATGTCAAAAAAATCTCACCAAGAAATTTAAATTCTCAAAAAATAATTATTACATTTTATTTTAAATAGACTGATTTGGTGTATTAATTTTTTGTTCAAGACCCAAGAAAAAATAAAATCTAGGGAGTAATAAAAATCTTAATAACCCAAAAATATATGTACGGAAGATGTAACATGCATTTAATGAAAAAGGCAAATAAATATAGAGTTGAATAATTTTATATTTTTGTTCTTGCATGGAAAGAGGATATCAATATATAGTTAATGTAATTTGTGATTCTAATAAGATAAATTGTGGGATTACAAAAGGAAGAGAATTAATTTATTGATTTGAAAGGAGTAAAGTGGTAAACAAAGAAAAATTGCTCTGTATTGAGGGATTTTGCTATGTATATATTAACTCCCTAAGTTTAGCGTTACAACAATTTAAGTACAGGAAACTTGAAATGAATAAAAGGGCATTTATCAGAAAAATGTAATTAGGCTACCATTTTTTTCTTGACACGTGCATATATATATATATATATATATATATATATATATATATGTGTGTGTGTGTGTGTGTGTGTGTGTGTGTGTGTGTGTGTGTTCGGATTTACTATACTAAAAAATGATTTGTGTACACATTTTTATGGATTTTCAACTCAGTCCTTGAGTCATGAAGCATAAGTTTTTGCAATATTTATCTTCCTTTCATGTCTACTTACTTTATTTTTGCAACTCTAGTTATTCTTTGTGATTTCATGTAATATCATCACATTGATATAATAAGACAATTGCAATATATATTATGAGATTTAGATTGACAGCAAAGGTAATACCCTTCCATGTTGCTCCAAAAAGGAATATATTCTTTCTTCATTCACAATCAAAGCACATATTCTTTCTCCAAAATGTTTAAATATCTTATAATAACATGACTATGGATATTATATATATATATATATATATATATATATATAAGTGTCCTAGATTGATTTACTTTTTAATTATCAAAATATGTGAAGAGCTTGTGTCATGCAAGATTAACGCTCGGATAAATTTCGTCAAGATAATATCAACTAACTTATCTATTTAATTATATATAGTATACTATGAATTATATATAGTATAAATTTGTGTGTATATATATGACTTTGTGCAATCATTCTCCTAGTATTATGAATTATAATATGTATATAGTTTGAGATCTTACGTCTTCAAGAAATTGATTTTACAAAAAAAATGTTTCATATAACATTTTGTCCTAAAATTAGTTACAACACCCACTTGATCAGCTAAAAGCCTTAATACTGATCCATATATAATACAAAAATTGACTGCTTTACATGTTGGCACATCACAGACCATTGGTAAGAAAAGCAAATTTAGCGTTTTTATCTATCATTACTTAATTAGGCAACCGCGGTATTAGACTAGCTGGACCATTATAAAAAGCATATGCGCTTAAAGTTAAGGTTTAACTTTTAGTAGTTCATTTTGTTTTTAAATCAGGCAAAAGTGGAACGGGTTGGGTTGGGTTAACTGAAAATTGCCCCGTTCGCTTAAATTTTAAGCATCTTTATATGCTTTTCGAATTTATTCCCAAAATTGAATATATTCTTTTGACACAAGTACTAGAATCCTTTGTCTTTTGCGATATATTGTTTGTGTCAAATTTTAGTTCCTAACGAAACAAATGAGTTTCTACTAGCTAAATAAGATTAAAGTCAATTACAAATTTTAAGGTTTTTCTTCCGAGAAAAAAGAAGACGAGTCCAACATAATTATGGAGACCAATCAATTTCCATTTCTTGCTCGATCATTATTATTAACATTTGTCTCGTGTATTTAATTTATATATATATATATATATATATATATATATATATATTGGAGGCACGGATTCTAGAGTTTTGTGTCTCGTTGACCAGTCAAGAAGTCAAATTGGTTTTAATTGGCAAATTAAACCAAATCCTTAGTCATACGTGTAAGACCTGACAATTTATTATCCAGACTGCGTCACAAGTCACAACTTGAACAATTTGATAATTTAATTTTGATATGGTATAATTGACTTGCAGGTTTGAAATAATTTTCGGCCCATACGAATGAAGCTTCATATTTACCAGAATTAAACTTTGGCCCATTGACATGGGGTGCTAATGCATGGCTCAATCCAAATGTCTGAGGGTTGGTTTTCGGTTAGAAAGCTTTTTATACATGACAAATTAACTCGAAAATTCCAAACTTGCTAATGTTATTTTTACCACGAAGAACGAAACGCTGGAAATGGCACGCTTATTCACCATAATACAACTAAATTCAACTAATGATTTCAACTTATACAAAATAATCATATTCTGATCTTTTCGTCCGGGTAACAAAACACCGTAAACGTTACAATGGGCTAATCAATTACCAAAACAATGTTAATCAAATAGAAATCGGACTAACTTGGTTCGGAACACCTATTACAAGTTGATTACTGACTAGGCAAAATAAATAAAATTACAAAGTATAGATTGTGTATCGAACTAATGGAATCTGATCTAAGTTGTATCGAATCTTGCACGTTCGATACAGAGTAAGCTTGATGGTCCAATATCGAATTGGGGTCATTCGATCTATGAGTGTGCTGAATTCGGGTCCTTCGATGTAGGATCAAGTTGGGTTGCTGAGTATCGAATCAGTCTGTTTTGATCGATCGTTGAGTATCGAATACGGGGAGTTCGATCGAATGCGGAGACTTCGATCGAATGCTGATGGTTCGATCTTCAGTGAGTTGATGATAGTTGGAATGCGTGCTAAGAACGTCAGGGGACGGGGTATTTATAACCCCTGTCCCGCGGGCCCCAGTGGTGGTTGGGAAAAGTATATCGAACTGGGATGATTCAATCGACTCGTGAGATCAAATCGATTCCGTTCGATGCTCGGATTGTATCGAAATTCTCATGTTCGATGTACTATTTCAGTGGGCCTTTCTTCTTGGGCCGGCACAATATTAGTATTGGGCCATTCTTAAAATACCCCCATTATATAGTCCCCCCAGTTTGGGAGACGGTATCGATTAGAGAGTGGGTTCCAAATTTATAAACTATATGTTTGACTTGCCGTTTTATGCTTGTTATTTTGATAATGTCGAAAATCATGCCCCCAATTGAAAGGCGATTTTGCACAGAGACTGGGTTCCTATTATGGAGACCTAAACACTTTTCGTTGAAAATCATGCCCCGATTGGGAGGCAGTTTCGAACAGAGACCGGGTTTCAAGTATGGAGACCTGAACATTTTGGTTGAAAATTATGGCCCAAATTGGGAGGCGCGGTCTGAAAGACGTGCATCTCATTATATTGTTCTTGAGCCTTTTTATTAATGTTGGTGTCGTCGATCGAATGTTTTTCGTTCAATCTTGTGGTCTGCAACGAACGTCGGTGGTTCGATGTATATATCGCGTATTTCTGTTGTTCGATCGAATCAATTACGTTTAATGTTGAAATGTATATCGAATCGGCATGATTCGATGCTTGGTCTGATGGGCCTAATGGGCCTTTTCAACGTCTATATAAAGGGGAAAGGTGTTGGAGAAGCTCATTTCTCCTTTTGTCGAACTCACACTTAAACGTAAGCTGCATCGAACGGGCATGGTTCAATACAGGTTACATCGAATGATGCTTATTCGATGTTGGATGTATCGAACGATAGATCAATCAATCTAATGCCGTAGAAAAGAAAAATCTGTTTTTTTTCTGAATGTATAGGTTTTGCCTCTAGTTTTGTGTAACATTTTTTGTACTTTTTTCAGGCAATTTGCTTCTCAATCGTTGTCGATTCTCCAGCTGTAACCAAGGTAAACAATTATGTGCTTACTTTGCGGGTCACGTTATTTTTGTTTAGTGGATGTTTATTTAAACATGTCGCGTAGACGTCGTAAGTGCCGAGAGTGACGTATTCGCGCGTAGTCAGCTGTTTTTTTATTTCAGTTTGTGTCGATCAAGATAGTGAGATCTAAATCGACCTCAGGAAGTGAGTCTAGTAGCGGCTCAAGCTCCGGTTCAGTCAACTTTGTGGTGGGCATGTAAGTGCTCTCGCGGGTTTGAATATACCCTGAGGAGATGAGAATGAGCTAATTGATATTGATTTTGTTGACTTGCCTAGGAATGATCATCCAAGTGGTAACAATGATCAGTCGTCCTTGCAAGGTGGGGACGATAATTCGCAATCATCTTCTTTCGAGGATAATCGTGCCTCGAGTGAAGCAGGGGAAGATATAGAAGCCATCAATATGGAGACTGATGACTATGCAGAGGTCCCAGGGATGGAGTATAATACTTACGTATCGCAGTTTCAGTATAGTCGCCCTTCCCTGCATGAAATGTTTAACATAGACAATAGGTATAAGTTAGTTATTCACAGTCCGGACGAGCGCATGGATTCACCCCCCACCTGGTCACCTCACAGTTTTTGTGGGTCAGCTGGCCAATGGGTTGCGATTTCCCATACCTGTGGAGGTCAAATTTATTTTGAAGTCCATTGGGATTGTGCCAAGTCAGCTGACACCAAACTCGATCGGGCAAATTATTGGTTTAATCATCTTGATGAAGGCTTTGGGCGTACCTCAGGGTCCCAATGAATTTTGGGCCCTTTTCGAAGTTTGTAAGAGGAAAGCAGATTTCTATAATGTTAAGACTCTGAGGAATCGTAAGTTTTTGAGTGGCAGGGTCTCTAGTTACGGAAAGAATTGGAAGAAACATTACTTATACATTCATGAAAGCTATGAAGGCGAATTACCGACGTATTGTCGTGATTGGTTTGGCGGTGCTAGAGTTGCAATACCGTCGGGTGTACACCCACCTTCATGGGACTGTAACTTTGTCCCTAACTTAGTTCGCAATCACCAGTTTAATGTTAAGAGACTGGTAGAGAACCGCGTTTTATCTTTAGCTGGGTTGTTGCGAGTTTGCTATAATGGGAGATTTACGCTTAGTATAAATTCTGCGTTTTTTAGCCGATCTCTTGTTTCATTTTTACCCTTATGATGATACTAATATGTGTTTTTCTTTCCAGGCGAATTTATCATGGGCCGCCATGCCTGGATCAATCGAGCCCTTACTACTGAGAACGAAGTTTCTCATACTACCGTTGTTCCCCCGATAACTCCCCCAAGGAAGAGGAAGAACAAGGGTAAGAAGGCAGAAGTCGAGGCATCGGCTTCAACCCATCTCGAAGCTCTGATTGATCCTTTTGAGGATATTTTGGGGCAAGGTCACGCGACTACTCCCCCTCCTGATGATCTTGGCCATGCGGGAGGTTTTGATGGTGTTGCAGCCGATCAAGGCGTCAATATCGAGGTTGTTGCCCAAGCTAAACGGAGGAGAGTCCATCAGACTCATATCCGGACTAGGAGTGTTATCCCCCCAACGCCGTATACCACTGGTTCGGTGACTGTCGGCGGTTGTGCTGCTGTGGAGGAGGCGAGTGCTAGAATGAGGCCAAGTCCTGGTCTGCGAGCCCGCATCAGGGAATATGAGATTAGCGAGGAAGAGGCAATTGATGCCTTAAAACTCCTCATTCCAAGTCTTGCGGTTCCTCATCCTGTTTCTGCCGAGGAGAGAAAATGGTGGAGTGGAACGCTCTTCACCTCATTAGCGCGGTAATATCTTATATTCCGACTACGTTGTATCACATACGCGTTTCGTTGTATATTATCGTATAACCCCTTGATTTTTTTCATTTTTTTAGGACGGTGGGGTAGTGGATGCCATGTTTGCTAGGTTAGTCCAGGCTCATGGACAGTAGCAGGTCGAGGCTAAGTTTTGTGGTAATGTATCTGAAGCTTTGAAGGCCGCCCTTGACAAGAAGGAGAAAGCCTTGCAAACGGTGAAGTATTATGCTGCTCGAGCTTCCAGTGACAGAGAAGTAGTGAGGCTTGCAAAGGAGGCCGTCAATCAGCTTCAATCGCAAGTCGACAATCTTTCGTCCAGCAAAGGTGAGCTGGAGAAACTAATTGCCGAGCTCGAGAAAGAACTGGTAGTCGAGAAAGAAAGGTCTGAGCGGGCTGCGGAGATTGGATTTGCTCGCGGCCTCAGTGAGGTAAAGTAATTTTACATGACCATAAGTTTGTATTCTTTTATTCTTCCTTGTTAATCTCTATTAACATTGTGCAATTTCCTTCCGCGCAACAACGGGTGGAAATTGCTGAGGAGTTCCTCCCTAGCAATGCCTTTCGAGAGATAAGTGCTCGGAGGGGTGCCCGGGAAGCCAAGAAGGCGCAAGTGCTCATAGTGCAACAATTATACAACACCAAATATGTCTGTGGGCACTTCGACCCCGGTTGGCTCGATCTTTCGTTCGGGCCAATTAGAGAGAGATTATGTTGCCCGTCGTGAATGATCAATCGGCTCTTCCGGATGAGTTTGTTGTGCTGCTTGAGAGTGATAACCTCATTTTTCGGGGAATCTCTCCAGCGCCTCCTATGCCCCCTATTTATCCTTCCTCCGAAGATGAGGATGATGCCGATGCTTAAGGACTTTGGCTATTTTTGTTTTGTAATGAACAATTTCTATTCTGTTTTTCGGCACTGCGTCGCCCTTTAATGTTTTGAACAATTCAAATTATTTCATCGTCGTTGCACGTTATTCGTGATATTTTTCAATGGTATGATTATTCGTTGGCTCGTATTCATTGCCTTTTCTTTCAGTCGATGTTGTTGCATTTTACTTTATTTTGACAGCTAGGGTGTCCTTTCATATTAGTGGAAGGTGATATGTTTCTCTTTGGGATGTAGGATTCGTATATTATTACTACTGATATAGCAGTCGTTCTGTTTTCTGTTATCGGGATCCACGGTTTCCTCTTGCCACTTTGGACAAAGTGTTCGTCCCCTCTTTTCATTTTTTAGGATTTGCAGTATCGCTTGCCACTTTGGACAGAGTGTCCGTCCCATCTTTTCATTTTTTTGGGATTTGCGGTATCACTTGCCACTTTGGACAGAGTGTCCGTCCCTTTTTCGTATTTCGGGATTTGCGGTAACACTTTCCACTTTGGACAGAGTGTCCGTCCTTTTTTTTTCATATTTTAGGATTTGCGGTATCACTTGCCCCTTTGGACAGAGTGTTCGTCCCTTTTTTCATATTTTGGGATTTGGGGTAACACTTGCCACTTTGGACAGAGTGTCCGTCTCTTTTTTCATATTTCGGGATTTGCGGTAATACTTGCCACTTTGGGCAGAGTGTCCGTCCCCTTTTTTGTTGTAGCGAACCATCTTAGGTCTTGCATAAAAATGATATTATGCAATTTGAAAAGATAATAATAAGATTGATATGTCAAAAGAGTTTCTCTTGGAAACGAATTCATATAAAGAGATTAGGGCGGAGCTTGATTTCATACCCCGCTCTCCTATGTTCTCCAATACAGCCTTCGGGGCTCAAATCTTTAGTGTCTCTGTTTTAGGTTAGTACATGTTTGCCCCTCATGCTTGTCAGGGCAGAAGGGACGAATAAAAGTTGTTCAAAATATTCGGGAAACTAAAAAGTTGCAAAAATTATATAAGAGCACTTCAATCAATGTTCTCCATTTTCATGTGAGCCAATGCTTCCACTACTTCTTCCTCCTCATGTGGTTGCGATCAAAGCGACGCCGCATAGCACTTCCAACCCTCAATGTGGTCCTCAATTACTTCACATATTCTGGCGGAAGTGGGAAATCTCACCATTTGGTGGTAAGTCGATGGCAACGCTTGGAATGCGTTCAATGTCGGCCTTCTTAGAATGTCGTTGTATGAGAAATGCATGTCGACAACTGCATAGTTCGCCAGCAGTGTTCTCCTCTGTGGAGCGGTTCCCAATGAGGTAGGAAGCGTAATCATTCCGCGAGGCAATATTTTTGGGCCTTCGAATCCGTGAAGCGAAGTTCTCACCGGCTCCAATGTCTCGCTATTCACTCCCATTTTGGCCAAAGTGGAGCTGAATAGTACATTAACTGAGCTTCCATGATCCACCAACATTTTTGTGACGCAGAAGTTGGCTATATCCACCGTTATCACCAAAGAGGAATCCAGATTTTCCGTTTGAATGTCTTGGGCGCTTAACTTTCGTAGGTCTGCGGTTGAGAAAGTGATCTCTTCCTGCGGCATTTCCTCGATTCTTAATATGTTGGCGAAGCTAACAAATTTGTCTGATTCAACGAGCCCTGAAATCTTCTTTCTACCGTTCGTAGAATCTGCCCCCACTGGGCCACTTGATATCATGTTTATCATTCCTCTTCTGACGTTGTTGTTTCCAATCTGAGGATATTCCAACACATGCGGATGGTAAATTATCTTTTGCTTGTCCTTTCTGGGTGATGGTGATCTATCCTTGTCGGCGCTGTCATCTTGCTCTTTCATTTTTTTTGACAAATTCCACGGGTTTGCCATCCTTTTACAGTTGTTCGATATCGTCCTTGAGATCCTTGCAATTCTCGATTTCGTGTTCCTTCTGATTGTGGTATTTGTAGAAATGGGTCAAATACCTAGTTGCCTTTGAGTCCTTTATCTGTATGGGCTCTTTCAGCCATCCTTTCATTTTTGTCGTCTCAGAAACTATCATGATATTAGCATTCAGGGACGTGTATTGCTTTGGCGATGTGTCCCGGTACCTATTGTTCCTGTTTGTGTTGTTGCTGTTATTGTTGCGGTTCTGGTCCTTCCTTCCCTTTTCCTTCTCTTTTGAGGGTGCGATAACGGCCAACTTAGTTGCCATCATCTCTTCATGGTGGACCACCCCCTGCGCTATCTTATTTATCTCTTCGATAGTGTTGGGGTTCCGCCTAAGTAGGTCATCGTTGAAGACCATATTAGTGGTTGCTCGGAAGAGTATACTCATCACCATCTCTCCACTTGAGTTGTCTATCCTTAACATCTCTGCGTTGAAACGCCTCATAAAATCCTTCAGACTTTCATTGGTTTCCTACTTCATTGAGTATAGATGGGAATGATGTAAGACCAGTCTCGCCTGGCTTGAGAATTGGTACTCGAACATGTTCCTCAGCTACTTGTAGGTCTTGATCGATCCCAAAGCGATCCGAGTAAACTAGTCCATTGCTACCCCGGCCAAAGTAGTGGCGAATATTCTGGCTTGTACATTCTCTTTGAAACCATACAAGCTCAGCTTGCTATCCAAATGGAAAAGATGATCATGGGGATCGGACTTTCCGTTGTAAATATTCAAATCGGGTATCTTCTCCCCGTACCCCAAGGTCTCCGCCTCTATTTCTTCAGAAAACGGGCTACTCCGCAGAGCGTTTCCCATTCGATCCATTCGGCCTTCAACCGCTGCTTTCTCCCTTTCCAGTCTTTCTAGCTTTCTTAATACCTCATCGTGTTCCCTTTTTAAGTCGCGACTCTCCCCGCATCTCCTCTTGTCTCCTCGGTTTGTCCTTCTAATTTCCTCTCTTTCTTTTCTTCTCGCCTCACGGTGCCTTCTTGATTGCACCTCCACGGATTTGGGTCTGCCTCTTTGGTCATCAATGTGTGAATTTTCTTTATTTTGCACCTCCATCGAGATTGGTTTGTCCCTTCCGTCATCCTAATGCGACTTCTCTTTGTCCGCTCCCTCAAAAGCTCTAACCGCAGAACCCTATTCCCTCACGGTCTCTGCGCATCCCACCAGTGGTGGTGCCTGCAACGGTGGTGCAAGGGTCAAGTACTCAGCGAGTGCGGACTTTACCATAGCCCGGATTTCATCTCTCAAATTATTTGGGATCGAAGCAGTGGTTGTTGTCGCCTCAGTTGCTCATGCATTCGCTCTTGGTATCTCCTCA
Organism: Linaria vulgaris; assembly: GCA_948329865.1. Lineage (NCBI taxonomy): Eukaryota > Viridiplantae > Streptophyta > Magnoliopsida > Lamiales > Plantaginaceae > Linaria > Linaria vulgaris. The sequence continues at coordinate 82,330,809 of OX415252.1, forward strand.
CATTGCGGTCCTGGCATCTCTTGCCTCACAACGTCTGGGATAGTTTGGCTAGCGGTTGTCTGCTCAACTAATTCATTCGGGCCTTCTAAAGCTCTACTCCGGGATCGGGTGGTAACTCTAGAAGTCATATCTAGTAAACTGGAAAAATGTGGTGTTCCCACAGATGGATCCAATATTTTGGTCTTATTTTGTACGGGTAACAAAACACCGTAGAACGTTACGACGGGCTTATCAATTGCCAAAATAATGCTAATCAAATAGAAATCGGACTAGCTTGGTCTAGAACACCTATTACAAGTTGACTAGGCAAACTAAATAAAATTACAAAGTATAAATTGTGTATCGAACTGATGGAATTCGATCTAAGCTATATCGAATCTTGCACGTTCGATACATAGTAAGCTTGGTGGTCTAATATCGAATTGGGTCCTTTCGATCTATGAGTGTGTCGAATTTGGGTCCTTCGATGTAGGATTAAGTTGGGTTGCTGAGTATCGAATTGGTCTGCTTCGATCGATCGTTGAGTATCGAATACGGGGAGTTCGATCGAATGCTGATGGTTTGATCTTCAGTGCGTTGATGATAGTTGGAATGCGTGCTGAGAATGTCAGGGGACGAGGTATTTATAACTCATGTCCCGCGGTCCCCAATGGTGGTTGGGGAAAGTGTATCGAACTGGGATGATTTGATCAACTCGTTAGATTGAATTGATTCAGTTTGATGCTCAGTTGTATCGAATTTCTCATGTTTGATATACTATTTCAATGGGCATTTCTTCTTGGGTCGGCCCAATATTAGTATTGGGCCATTCCTAAAATACCCCCTTCAAATCACCTCTTGTCATTGTTGACTCTCTCGTCAGTTTTAGCTTTAGTTTGGGGTGTTTTTGTCTGCTGACTTGGCAGGCTAATAAGACACTCCACATCAGACTGATTTATAGTTGTGTTAGAATCAGTTTTGTCCTTTATACACCTGCATTCCAATCATCGCGGCAAGAGGGTTGGATATTTAATAATTTCAGACTAAACTTAGGAACGAGCCAAGTTGCCTACGTATCACATTGAGGAAATCAAGCCGAGCGTAGTTCATTTATCTCTTTCGTACAAGCCTAAAATGACTAGAATAACTCTAACTATCGAATATGAGAATTGTCGAACTATCAAATAGGAGCGAATTCGATGATGGAATAACTTTTGAATATGAGCGAATTCGATACTAGAATAACTATTGAATCCCATGACTATCGAACTGTCATAGATTCAATACTGATGATCGATCGAACAAAATAATGGTCGAACGGAAATAACTATGAACGCATAGTTCGATACTTGTTGGGTTCGTGAATAGTAATTCATCACCATCTTTAAATCTTGGGGTCCGGGTATTTATAAACCTCAGAATGTGGGCCCCGTATCCAAAAAGACAATAACTATCGAACGGGAGTCGTTCGATAGTCCGGGAAGCATCGAACTACCTTGGTATGATACTTTCCCATTTGGGCCGTTAGGGGGCGTGCCGACCTAGTTCCTTGTTGGGCCACCCAAATCACCCCCACTATATAGTCCCCCCCCTCAATCTGAAAGTTGTCCTTGATTCAAGAGCGGATGACAAATTCAAGAAGTGTTTGCTAATGCTCTTGAAATGTTGTAAAGAAAGAGTGTTACTTCAGAGTATGCCCCCCATTTGAAAGTCATAATCCGAAGGATCGGGTGTCAAATAATAATAATCAGCTACAAAATATGATCCCCATTTGAGAGCCGTAGTATGGAGGATTGGGTGCCAAATCAGTGTTCTCATAACCGGACCAGTCACTGAACCAGTGAGGCTACTAGTTAGTGGTTCAATAGGCCGAACCAGTCGAACACTAGTTGAACCGGTTAGTCAACGGTCAACAAAATATGTAATTCAAATTCAATTATATAACAAAATACCCAATTTGCATAACACCGTGAAAAATATTCTAAGTGACTAATATTTTGTTATGTTATAAGAAAAATAAGAATATGAATAGCACAATACTAGGTGTTGAACACGTGATCTCCAACAAAATAAGTTTTTGGAAAGTAATTTTTGGATATATTATTTAATTAAGCATGTTATTATAGAATTATAACGTCTAGTTAGTGAAAATTTTGGACCGTGGATTTACACAACACTTTTGAGAGTTAAGCTGGAATTGCCTTAACTCTATTTTGATCTTCTTAATAATAATAATGTGCAGCGGAAGTAAGAACACAAGAAGATATAATTTTAAGAAGTTTTCAATATTATTAAAAACTTTCGAGCCTTAGGCCAAATAACCATAAAGGTTTTATCAAAAACGTTCCTCACAACAATTCACTCACGCTCTTTGTTGATCGGACTCAACGAAGCAGACAAGTAAGAACTACTTAACTTCTATGAACTAGACTTAAGTAGTTGATACAAAAACTTCGCAAAACAAGACGAAGACAATACAAAGAAAGATTAATCTCTTGGATTATTTAGCACGATTATCTTGTCTTCATCTTGATGAACTTCACATCTTTTATAGATTTCTTGTGTCTTGAACGCCAAGATGTGTTGTTCACAGTTTTGGTAACTCTTGTTGTTTCCTTGTTGATATTTGCCTTTTTTGTGAACTTCAAATCTTTCCTGAGAATGTGTTTCCATTGTTACCGATTTAACAAGGTAACACGTCTTCTTCAATTCGCAGAATCCTGGAAAGAATCGCGTCGCAAAGAACAGCTCGCTTGTTTCCTTATTTTGAAATCGTGTTGTGTTGACTAATTCAACTTAGCTTGAATTATGCAAACTTCAAGTAAAGAATCTTCCATAGCTCTTCCTTATGATAAAGATACCTTCCTGGACATAAACATAAACAACTAAAACCGTGGAACTTGGTTAATATGTGAATAAAGGCAAAACTTAATTTTGGCAACTAAAGAGCAGTTTTCGCACAAGCTCTCGGCTTTCAATGTTATCCTCAATGTTAACCCAACATCGTCTAACATTGCATCATCTAACATTGATTCCAGAAAGTCCTGCACTTTCAATCTCCCCCTTTTTGTCTTTCTTCACAAAACCAACACTTGTTCCAATCAAGTCTTATATCCACAAAGTTATAATCAACAAGAAACAAATTAAACTACTAAACTGCTCCCCCTCAATACAAGATAACAAATTCAAAGTTAAAGTGGCAAAGACAAATATTAAGGTCATCACTACACACACATATGTACATATGTTCAGACCTCAACATTCATCAATGTTGCCTCAACATTAAAACCAGTAAGTTTCATGCATAAAAGGTTAACTAGACAAGTAGTTCAAAATGTACTTTCATAAGTAATAACAGTTAGAGCAGTTCACCAGTAGTACTTAGAGTTACAGGCCATAGCTAAATATCAAGGACAAGCCCCTTGATCAAATAAAACCAATTAGAGATTAATGTACCAGCAGTTCAAAGATATTAGCAGTTCTTAAGAAACAAAACATAAACTAGAAGACAAAAATTTAAAATTGGAACTACTCTCCCCCTTTTTGTGAAGAAGTGAGTTTCTCCAAATTTTTCACCATGTCCTCCAGCTCTTTGAGGTGTTCCTTTCTCTCCTCGATCTCTCTCTGAGTATCAGCAATCTGCCCCCTGTACCAGTTCAGCATATGATCCACAAACGTAGAGGTTATGACCATGCAGTCTTCTTCTTTAGACATTGGCACTGAAGTTCCAGCAAACTCATTAGCCTTCTTCTTTTCAGCCCTTGGTCTCACCACTCCTTTTGGGTTCCATGGAAGGTCTCTCACTCTTGATCCAGACAAGTAGCTTGGGAGAATTGTCAGTTCAGAATCATTCTTCCTCCAGCCCACAGTCACACTTGTCTTCAATCCTTGCTTGCTAAGGATTTTGCAGATCAGTGAGGGAAAAGGTAGCATGCCATTTTTCCTTCCAGCAACTTCAGACATTGACTTCACAATCCTCTCCCCCATGTTCACAGCTAGCCCATTCTTGATTTTGTAGACTAACATTGCTGATTCCTTAGTCAAAACAGTGACATTTTTGCTTGGCAGCCAGTTGAAGTAAGCTATCTTATGCAAGACAGCACTAAGGGAGGTAAGTTTTGTGGTTGGCAGAGCATCTCTCCAGATTTTGACCAACCCTCCAGTCAAGTCCTCAATCACATCATCATAATAGGGGTCCTCAGATTCATCAGCAGTAGGAAATCCACAGATCTTGTTGATGGTGTAGGGGTCAATGTTGAAGACTCTCCCCCTCACCCAAGCCTTTCCAAATTTTGGAGATCTGTAGTCCCTGATCCATTTTGAGAGATTTAGGTAGAACTCCATAACAATCTCAGGAGCATAGTCACTCAGCTCCATCACTGATTGTTGCAACCCTCTTGCCTCAAGCAAGTCCATCACCTTGTTCTCTTTGAAACTGGCCATCTCTATAGCTCTTTCAGTGTGAATCTCCCTTCTCTTGAAGGAATCCCACTTCTTCTCCAACTCTTGAGAGAGATAGTAAGGAGAAAAGTAGCTCCCCTTATCATCAGGATAGACCACATACAGCCCATCTGTGTACTCCTCTGTTCCTGATGTTGCCCCAACATCAGCAGCAACATCATGCTCCTCTTCAGTCTCCTCTTCCTTCTCATGTTCTTCCTCTTCGTCCTCAACATCCAACACCTCTACTTCCTCTTCCATCACTTGCTTTCCTTTCTTCTTTCTCTCAGCAGCATTCTTTCCATCCTCAGCCTTCTTCTCATCCTCAACCTTCTTCTCAGCCTCAGCATCCCTCTTCCTAGCTGATCTCTCAGCCAGCCTTTTCCTGGCCTCAGCTCTTGCCTTAGCAGACTCAGACATATTTTTCAATTTCTCCCCATTGCCCTTTCTCTTTTTCTTTTGAGCCCTAATCCACTTCCTCACCATCTTATCCACATACGCATCCACGGATTTCTCCACAGATTTTTCAACGGATTCTCTACCCTCCCCCTCAACAGTTAAGTCAACATCAAGTTCAGGGTTGGGTTCATCAGTGTTTACCTAAATTTCAGGCTCACTGGTGATGGGAGTGGTTGAATCAGCAGTTGGCTCAACATTGGGGGTCGATTCACCCTGTTTGGATTTCTTCCCTCGTCGCACATAGGAATAGCCTTCCTTTTAGCAGCAACAGGAGCATCAATTGTCTTTGCAGCAACACCTCTAGTGTGTGAACGAGTGCGTGCAGCAGTGGGTTCACTTCCCAGGGCAACATCTGCGAGAGTTTGCATGGGAGACTTGCTTGCCATTGTTAGTAGAGAAGTTTTGAAAGAAATCGCAGAAGAAAATTGAGAGAATTTGAGAGTTGCGAGAGAAATTTTGCAAAGTAAGCACAAATATGAAAATTGCAAGTTTAATTAAGGAAAATAGGGTTTTGATTTCAAAAATAACCGTGAATAGGAAAGAAAATGAATGTTAATGGGCAGTTACCAAATTTGAACCAAGTAAAACTTTTCCACTATGTTTTCCCGCGCACATGCTTTGATGTTTATTTAACAGTTAACTAGAGCGGTTTTCAGAAAACTGAAAACTTATAAGTTCCTGTTTTCAATGTTGACCTGCGACTGTGCACAATGTTGGGATAACATTTGATAACATTCAAAACCGAAGGTGGAGGTACAGGCTTCACCAAGGCAAATTCATGTGAGAGCTTGAGATACATCCAAAAATACATCTGAAACTTAACCAATATAGCAAGTGAGTACCTCAGACATATTGTTCAGATCAAAATCATGAGTAAGCAACATAGATAACAAGAAACACACAGAGATAAGCACAACTCAACAACAAGAAGGAAACAATGCAGTTCTACACGAATGCAACAATGTAATGTCAAATAGGCAGATGGTAAACACAAATGAAAAACTCCTCAGACCAGCACAGCACACATCTCTTAACAATCTATATTATTTTCATAACTCATCTGAACCAAAAACTGAAGGTTGTTAAACACAAAGCTAATGTCACTACTGAATGAGGGCAGCCTGAACTCCACACACCCTAGTAACAACATTAACAACAACAAGTTAGGCAAGTACAAATGCCTTGAATGTTGGCAATTCATTTATCATGCACCCTAACACCCCAATTCCTTAAGCATACTTGTTTACCAACCTGCATTCAAGAGAATCACCAAGTGATCAGTGCTATTAAATGTAAGAAATCTAAACCTCAAACACCCTAGTAGAAAAGATCACCCTCATGTGTTCCTTGGCCAAACAAACAGAAACATGTAAATAAGCACAACTGAGCAACACTGAAGCTGTCAACATCATGCACCCCAGCTTCTCCACATGTCTTGTACACCTTTCATATGAATAAGACACAACTAAATAGACATCAAAGTAGTGAACTTTGTGTACCCCAGCTTCTCCATATGTTAGGTAATCACAACCTCAGACAACAGAAGAGTTTTATTACTTTTTCAAAACAAAGATGTGAAACTGATAACTAGAAAGAGTTGTTAATCAAAGAGTTCAACCACACAAACCAAATATGACAAAACACAGATGAAATGAGACTCACAAGGAAATAAAATCAACAAAAGAAAACAACATAATACCTACTACACCACAACCAATATACCAGTGCTAGTCAGTGGTGTTATGACAACACTGGTTTCCTCAACATTTTCACATATTGCACATGCCAAGAGATTTCCTCAAACTGAAGAATCTCTCACTATCTAAAGGTTTTGTAAACATATCAGCAAGCTGATTAGCTGTCTCAATATGTTCAATGTTGATTACTTTGTCCTCTAACATATCTCTTAGGAAATGATGTCTTATGTCTATATGCTTAGTTCTAGAATGTTGGACAGGATTCCTAGAGATACTTATGGCACTTAGATTGTCACAGAACATGAGAAGTGTATCACTATCTAGCCCATAATCTGAAAGCATGTGTTTAAGCCACACAAGTTGGGTAACACAGCTGCCAGTTGCTACATATTCTGATTCAGTAGTTGATAATAAAACACAGTTCTGCTTCTTGCTATACCAGGAGACCAAATTATTCCCCAAATAAAAACAGCCCCCACTTGTGGATTTCCTGTCATCCACATCACCTGCCCAGTCAGAGTCACTGAAACCGACCAAGTTAGTGTTAGTGAAATAAGAATACCAAATGCCTAAAGGTGAAGTTCCAGAGATATATCTAAGAATCCTCTCCACAGCAATCAAGTGAGATTGCATTGGCTCAGCTTGGTACCTAGCACAAACACATACTGAAAACATGATGTCAGGTCTAGAGGCAGAGAGATATAGCAAACTACCAATCATGGATCTGTACAATGTTGGATCAACATTGCTGCCAGTGCCATCTTTTGTTATCTTCACTAAAGAGGACATAGGAGTTTTGCAAGACTTAGACTCTTGTAGCTCAAATCTCTTCACCAGATTCCTTGCATACTTCTCCTGGTTCAGGAAGATACCATTCTCCAGCTACTTAATTTGTAGTCCCAGAAAGTAGTTGAGCTCACCAATCATGCTCATCTCAAATGTTCCTGTCATAGACTCAACAAACTTGTCTAAAGTAGACTTGTTAGTAGAGCCAAATACAATATCATCCACATAAATTTGAGCAATGCATATATCATAGCTTTTTCTAAGGACAAACAATGTTCTATCTCCATCTCCTCTATTGAAACTTAGGCCTAACAGAAAATCAGTTAGCCTCTCATACCAAGCTCTAGGAGCCTGTTTTAAGCCATACAAAGCCTTTTCAAGTTTGTACACATGGTCAAGATGTTTAGGATCAGCAAAGCCTTTAGGTTGTTCTACATAAACCTCTTTGTCAATTAAACCATTTAGAAAGGCACCTTTAACATCCATTTGGTATAGTTTAATCCTAAGACAGCAAGCAATGGCAAGGAGTAATCTAATTGATTCTATCCTAGCTACTGGAGCAAAAGTCTCATCAAAATCTATACCTTCTACCTGAGTATAACCTTGTGCAACCAACCTAGCTTTGTTCCTCATAATTACACCATTCTCATCAGTTTTATTTTTGAAAATCCATTTTGTACCTATTACATTCACATGTGATGGCCTAGGTACTAGATTCCAAACTCTGTTTTTGGTGAATTGTAAGATTTCCTCTTACATGGCATTAATCCAGTAACTATCCTTAAGGGCTTCAGTTACATTCTTAGGTTTAATGGAGGAAACAAAACAAGACGCATTATCAATAGTACATGAAGAAGACATGCAAACACACAACTTATCCATATCCTTGTAATTGACGCTTTCTTTGTTGTGTGTTCTAACTCTTTCAGTAATTTGTCCAATTACTTGAGAGGCTGGATGATCTCTTTCTATTCTAAGAGGGGGATCTCTTCTGGATACATGAACCACTTCATCTTCATAATCTGACAGCACCGATGTTGGCCTAACATTGGGGGTTTCTGGTGCTAAGTCAACATTTGTTCCAGTTTCTAGTTCAGCATCTCCAGCGTCTGTGTTCAATGTTGAGTCCAATGTTGGAGTAACATCTGAACCAGTGACTTCTTCAGTACCTGTAGAAACAGTTAAATCATCAAAAATGACATTCATCGATTCTTGAACAGTATGCAATCTTGGATTGTAGACCCTGAAAGCAGCACTATTAGGAGAATATCCAACAAATATACACTTTTCACTTTTGGGATTAAATTTGCTCAAATAATCTCTATCTTTTAGCAAATAGCAGTTAATACCAAACTCATGAAAGTGTGCTACTGTTGGTTGAACCCTTCAAGATTTCATAAGGTGTCATAGTAGTACCAGGTCTAAGATAAACTCTATTACTAATATGACATGCAGTATTCAAAGCTTCGGCCCAGAGTTTCTTAGAAAGGTTTTTAGAATTCAACATAACTCTAGCCATCTCTTGAAGTGTTGTATTCTTCCTCTCAACAATCCCATTTTGCTGAGGTGTCTTAGGTGCTGAAAACTCATGAAAAATGCCTTTAGATTCACATAAATTAGCTAAGCTTACATTTTCAAACTCCTTTCCATGGTCAAACCTAATTCTTCCTACAGAAGTACCATAGAGATTCTTGATACTAGCATGCAAAATCTTGAATGTGTTGAATGTCTCTGATTTTTCTTTCAAAAACTTAATCCATGTATATCTTGAAAAATCATCAACAATAACAAAAGCATACTTCTTACCATTCAGGCTACTAACCTCAATAGGACCCATGAGATCCATGTGTAGCAAATCAAAGCACTTATTAGTTCTAGGGTTAGTACTCTGTACCTGAAGTGGTGGATGGACAGCTTTTGTTTGTTTACCTTTCAGGCAGTCTTCACAAACAATTTTACTTGGGCTAGTCAACTTAGGCAGTCCTCTTATAGCCTCTAACTTCTGTAGTTTCTCCAGATTTCTATAGTGCACATGTCATAACTTCTTGTGCCACATGGCAGATTCATCTACCTTGGCATGGTAGCATCCAGCTTCATCTTGAGCAAGATAGCAGTTATCCTTTGATCTTGTACCTGTCATGACACGGACATTGTCACTATTAAACACATCACATGAACTTTTATCAAAAGTAACTAGCAAGTTGTCATCACAAAGTTGACTTATGCTAATTAAATTTGCTTTCAATCCTTCAACCAACAACACATCCTTGAGTGGTGGAAATCCTTCAACATCTAGTACTCCTTTTCCTATGATTTTCCCTTTTGTGCCTCCTCTATAGGTAACTGTTCCAACAATCAAAGGGATTACCTCTTTCAGGTTGTCAATGTTTCCAGTCATGTGCCTTGAACACCCACTGTCAAAATACCACTTACCTGCAAGGTTAGAGTAAACAGCAGAAAAGACAACATTGCAAACAATTTCAACCTTAGGAGTTTTTAACTTTTCTATCCAAGTTCTACTTTTATGTCCTTCAGCGTTGTTACCTAATGTTGGGATAACATTCAGATCAGAGGTTCTCCTAACATTGGTATTGCAATTAATTACTGTTTTCTTCTCAATCACAATTTTAAATTTTTTACAATAAGGCTTAATGTACCAGGTTGAAAACAATATTGACAGATAAAAGTAGGTTTTTTCACAGTGTTGGAAGGGATTTTACAACTCAAGTTATTGCTATCCTTGATAAAACCAGCTTTCAAGTAGGCAGAATTAACATCTTCAGAGGAAGGTTTCTCAACATAGCCCAAACCATTTTTACCTTGATTTCCCATACTCAACACTTCATCAAGCAGAGATGTAGAAGAGTTCCATTTGTCAATGGTATGTTCAGCTTTATTTAGTTTTACCTTTACCTCTTTCAGCTCAGCCTCAGTTTTGTCAAGGTCTTTCTCATACAGTTTCAGCATCTCTTTCATGCATCCAATCTCTTCCTTCAAGCTTTTGTTGCTCTTGATGAGTTTGTGATTCTCAAGCAGCAGTTTGTGGTAGATACACTTCAGGTCTTCAATGATTTCCTCCTAGGACATTTCACCTTCAAAGAAATATTCTTCATCTAGATCCACTGTGCCATGAAAACAATCAAAGTTAGATTCATCAAAGTAGGACGCAAGATAAGGTTCAGAATAAGAATCATATTCATCCCAACCTGCAAAGAAGTTCTCCTGTTCTGATGTTGGGTCCTGAATGTTGGGGTAACATTGAGATCCGAAGCAGTTCAGGGAGTCTTCTGGCGTCTAGTCAATCTGAGTGAGTAGCGCAGCAGTTTGAACCTCTTCTGATTGTTCTTCAGCTTCTCCAGAACTAAAGTCATCTTCATTGAAATCATCTACACAAACCCAATGAGAATTTCCTCCTTTTCTAAGAGTGTTAGCACATTTATTAGCCATATGACCATATCCTTTACATTCAAAACATTGAACATCTTTTAACTTATCAGCTTCTAAAGGAGTAGGTTTTGATGCCATGTACTTCACAAACTTAGGAGGTAATTTCGTATATCCTGCAGAATTATTAATAAGATTCTTTTCTTTACCTTTTCCTTTAAAGTTCAGTTTATTGAATTTCTTAGTAATTTCCCCATAGTTTGAAGAAATTAGTTCACAATCATCATCGCTTTCATTGTCAAGATTTGAACCTCTTAAAGCAACAGCCCTATGTTTGCTAGGTTGTGAGGCAAGCTCCATCTCAAATTCTCTAAGAGTATACATCAAGACTTGAAATTGTAGATTAGCAAGGTTTCTAGATTCACTCATTGCAATTTTCTTGAGAGCAAATTTAGATGGCAGTGTTCTCATAGCTTTATAAACCATTTCTTGATTAGTCATAGCAAAACCTAGGTTTTCACATTGGTTAGCAATATCAAGAATTTTCTCAAAATAACTGTTAACACTTTCATTTTCACCCATCTCAAGTTTTTCAAATTGCAAAAGCAGTTGTCTATATTTAGAATCTCCTTCACAATGTAATTCAAGTGTATCCCAAGCATGTTTGGCTTTTGTACAATTTTGGATTAACTTGAACATGTGATGATTAACCCAACTAAAGATAGCATTAAGAGCTTTTTCATTAGAGTTATAGAGACTTACCTCTGCTGCTGTCCAGTCTGCTTCTGGTTTTGGAACTAGATCACCTTCACCATCTCTTGGTAATGTTGGAAGAGAGTATCCATTGATCACGGATTGCCAGGCTCGAATATCAATAGCTTTGATGTGAGACCTCATCCTGATCTTCCAATATGCATAATTGGAGCCATCCAAAACTGGAGTCCTGTTGGTGTTAGGATTGACACTGTCCATGGTGTTGTATCACCTCCAAACCACCAGTGTAGTCGGTGTTTGGCTCTGATACCAATTGAAAATTTTGGACTGTGGATTGACACAACACTTTTGAGAGTTAAGCTGGATTTGCCTTAACTCTATTTTGATCTTCTTGATAATAATAATGTGCAGCGGAAGTAAGAACACAAGAAGATATAATTTTAAGAAGTTTTCAATATTATTAAAAACTTTCGAGCCTTAGGACAAATAACCATAAAGGTTTTATCAAAAACGTTCATCACAACAATTCACTCACGCTCTTTGTTGATCGGACTCAACGAAGCAGACAAGTAAGAACTACTTAACTTCTATGAACTAGACTTAAGCAGTTGATGCAAAAACTTCACAAAACAAGACGAAGACAATACAAAGAAAGATTAATCTCTTGGATTATTTAGCACGATTGTCTTGTCTTCATCTTGATGAACTTAACATCTTTTATAGATTTCTTGAGTCTTGAACGCCAAGATGTGTTGTTCACAGTTTTGGTAACTCTTGTTGTTTCCTTGTTGATATTTGCCTTCTTTGTGAACTTCAAATCTTTCCTGAGAATGTGTTTCCATTGTTACCGATTTAACAAGGTAACACATCTTCTTCAATTCGCAGAATCCTGGAAAGAATCGCGTCGCAGAGAACAGCTCGCTTGTTTCCTTATTTTGAAACCGTGTTGTGTTGACTAATTCAACTTAGCTTGAATTATGGAAACTTCAAGTAAGGAATCTTCCATAGCTCTTCCTTATGATAAAGATACCTTCCTGGACATAAACATAAACAACTAAAACCGTGGAACTTGGTTAATATGTGAATAAAGGCAAAACTTAATTTTGGCAACTAAAGAGCAGTTTTCGCACAAGCTCTCGGCTTTCAATGTTATCCTCAATGTTAACCCAACATCGTCTAACATTGCATCATCTAACATTGATTCCAAAAAGTACTGCACTTTCAGTTAGCATATATATAAAACTTGTATGTGGATATATATGTGGTTACCGCGACCATCCATTTTCCGAGTGTTCTCACCAAAACCAGCTGATACAGAGATCACAAGGGTCTGCGAGTTAGTCGAAGAGGAAACACGGGAGTGGAACGCCGCGCTTGTTAGAGGACTGTTTTGGGAGGATGATGCGAAGCTCATTTTATCGATCCCAAGGGGCAGCGGAAATCAAGATGATAAATTGGTGTGGCAATATGAAAAGAGCGGTTTAGTTACCGTTAGGAGCGCAAATCATCTTATTCTTGAAAACGGAATGCATAGGAGGGAAATTCGGGCGACGACCAGCCATGCGGGATCTCGACCATGGAGGATAATTTGGAATTTAAAGTGTCCGAGGAAGATAAATATTTTTCTATGGCACGCATGCTTGGATAGTCTACCAACGAGGAGAAATTTGGTTAGGAGGAAGGTAATTACGGAGGATAGTTGCCCGGTATGTCATGGAGGGAGTGAGGACATACGCCATTGTCTATTTACGTGTGATGTTGCGCACCAAGTATGGGCCCTTGCCAATTTTCCTATTAATGAGAGGATCCGAGACGTCGAGGATTTACTTACATGGCTGCAGCAAACGACTGGCAAAAGCACGGGAAGGGAACTTGTTAATATTGCGATACTTTGCTGGTCTTTATGGGGAAATAGGAACGACATTGTTGCGCGGGAAGAGGCGAAAAGTCCAGCGGCCATTGTGGAGTTTGCGACACACATCGGTAATGCTTGGACGGCTGCACACGGGAAAATTATGGAAGTGGAACGTTCTCGATCAGTTCTGATATGGCAAGCCCCGAGAGATGGAATGGTGAAAATAAACTTTGACGGAGCCTGTTTTCCGGAAAATGATGCGAGCGATATCGGGGTGCTGGCGAGGGATAGTTCCGGGAAAATGATAGCGTGGGCGCGAAGAAGATTACCGGTGTTGTACGAACCGAGGGTAACTGAAATGCTGGTTGCTCGTCTTGCGGTTCAATTAGCGCTTAATCTGAATTGGAACGAGGTAATTTTTGAAGGGGACTGTATGGATGTGATAAATGATCTTTCGCACAATACCGATGGAGGCGCGGAATACTTCAATATTGCGAGAGACGTCCGTGAGCTTTGTGGGGATACAAGAGGCTTTGTTTTCCGATGGGTGTTTAGAGAGGCGAACGTTGACGTACATATGATTGCTCGGAATGCAATATCCAACGTCGAATTTCCTTTGAATTGTATTTGAGGCTCGGCTCTCTTTCTTTTTTAAGTTCTTTAGCGCTGGTTTGATCGAGTATCTGTAATGAACATTGGGTGCTCTTTTTTGCTGAAAGCAATTGCCGTTTTGGCGTTAAAAAAAAAAAAAATATATATATATATATATATATATATATATATATATATATATATATATATATATATATGGTTTATGGGGCCTACTTAATTTTTTTTCTAAAATGGCCCATCTGCTTAGACTTTAAATTGGAGTTTTTAATGATATTCATGCAAAATCAAGCCCAATCAAATAAAGTCCCAATAACTAATAATTTCATCATAATAAAATACGCAACAAAGACTTGGCAACCCTACTTGCTCTTACAATTTTCCAGCCACTAGTTCTTCTCTTTTTTTTTTTCTCATTTTCTCTCCTCATGTTATCTTCTTCACATCTTATCTTATATCTAGATATCTAATTTTATCTAGTGCCCTTTATATCAAATACATATTAAATAAAGAACAAAAGTTATATTCTCTATGTTTCTTCTTCTTCTCGTTCATCAATCAAAAAGCTGCATTTCAGTTTTGATATCAGAATTAGTAAAAAGAAAAAGAGAAAAAACAAAGTAAAAGAAAAATCGGGTTAGACAACAGAGGGCATTATTGTAATTGACCAAAAAAAGAACAAAAGAAAAAATAAAAACGGGTCAGTTCTCTAGTTGAACCGGTCAACCGGGCTAATCGGTATGATCAGAAAATTTCTCGATCGGCTCGCTAAATCATACCAACCCAGAAATGAGCGGAATTGGACCGATAAAGCCACCGATTTGCGATCGAACTGGTTCTACCGATCGGTCCGGTCTGGTTATAAAAATAGTGTGCCAAATAATAATATTCGGCTTCAAAATGTGGCCCCCATTTAGAAGTCGTAATCCGGAGGATCACTGCGGGTGTGCCCGACTCTAACGCCCTATGTTGCACGGACACAGACACGGCATGACACAGACATGGGGAGATGGATTTTTAAAAAATTCGACACGACTTGGACACGACTGTATTTTTTTATTGTAAAAATTGATTAATTATTACTAAAATTAATAGAATTGATTACCTTTAAACCTAAGTGAAAACTCATACATTCTTAAATTTAAATAAAATAATCACTTAGCACTCATTAATCATTAACCAAAATAAAGTTCAAATAAAACACTCACTTAAATTCAACTATCAGTGTCAAATATCAGTGTCAAAGTCAAACAAAAGCATAAACCAAATAAATTAATAATAATACTCAAAGACATAAATAATACACTAAACAAATCATACATTAATTAAAAATCATTTACGTATAGGCCTTTTATTTAGTTATTTAAGTTTTAACAATTGATTTTCTAAATCTTTTATCTTTTATTTGGCAATTTATAACATTATTTTCAGTAAATTTTATAACGAAAACAATTAAAATATACAATTTGTCTTGAACAAGCCTAAAATATGTTGGACATACCCTTATTACATGTCGGACACAGCACCCTCATTTGTCGGACACGGCATCCTCAAGTGTTCGACACGAGTGTCGGTTTCCTTTTTTTTAATAAAGACACGCCACGTGGCATGTCTGATACGTGTCGAACACGGATATGACTGGTGTTTTGAAGTGTCGGTGCATCATAGCTAACGCCTCATCATCAACAGTAATCACTGCGGGTGGATCCGCAACAATAGGAGGAACTATCTCCTCGTCTCTCAGGGCGAACTACCATGTGAACCCTGCTCCAAAACAGGAGAGCTCCTAACCTCCACGGGAACATCCCTCATCTCATTGCCACATGTCATAGAGGCGCCATGTCCACCATGGCCCCCTCTACCTCTGCCACGTGAAGGCGTAAAGCCAACCGCCAATTAATTCCGTGCAGAAGTCATGCGCAACACCTCAGACCTATCTCTCACCATGTCGACTGCAAACGAAAAAATCGGATGAGAACACAATATCAAAAATGCTAAATACAAGTGTGTATTCATGAAAGGGTAATTGTAAAGTTAAGCACGCAGATGCAAAAATCAAAAAACTATACCCAAAGTCTCCGTCCCCATATACTCGATGGGCGAAATACGACTAGCTCTCAATACATCTGGAAGACTCATAACTGGATAATATAAGGGATCAGCCTGACGCGCAACCAACCTTTCCCTCATACCCTCTCCGTCTCTAGGCCTTTCTGGCCAATCATCAATGTCGGTCCAATATCGACTGAAGCAATTAAACACTCCGCGAGTCTTTCTTTGACGTAGAAGAACTTGTGCTTCCAATCTCAGCCATAGCTGTCTCTGGCACCGTCTAGGTACGCACAATTTGTCCTAGCCGACAAAAAATAGAAGCCAGAATTGGCGCCACCCTTTTGGTTGAAGTTCATACGAAACCAAAACCAGAAGTCATCCATATTACATCAGAAATCCTTCGCCTTCATCGCCACAACAAAGCCTATGATGGTTTCATATCCATTCGGGGTAAACTGAGCAGGGTTTAATCCAATCCTCACAATGATGTCCTGAACCTCTGAGACTACAGGGAATCTAAGCCTCGTGGCTAGATAACATGTGAAAATGGTAATGCACCCCCTCGGGGGAAGATGTATCCTATCTCTCTTCCCAGGAATGATCACCTCATACTCCACCGATATGTCTAACTCTTCTTGTAAGTTGTCCACCATCTACCTTCTCGTAAGCTTGGGGACAATATCCTTTTATGGCTATAAGGGTTTGAAATATACACGGAGGTATATCATCTCCCTCGTTGTATATCTCATTCCCCTCACCACAATCCCCAAAGGAATCAACACGATCCACATGGCCCTGAACTGCCTCGCCATCCTGGCGCCTCATACAAGGAGTAACCTCGTAGTCACTATCATCATCGTCTCCTCCTCCCGAGGACTACTCACAAAAGGCACCAACCTCAATATACAAATTATGCGATGAGCCACTCTCATCAATCAAAGGTTCCCCTTTCTCACTACTAGAAGGGCTAACCTAATCACAATCATCATCACAATCCGACTCATGCTCGGAGAGCGTACCAACATGTGTATCAAAAAATTCTTTAGGGAAACGTTTTCCCAACCCCATAGGCTCAATAAAGTAAGTTGAGTATAAGCAAGTTACTGTGGCAAGGCGATCTACGTGACGTCTCACGAAAAATGGGGTATCTCAAACTGTGAACGGGCGAGTATCTCAACAAATAACGTTGATCTACCCTAGGTGGAGAACGGAAATACCTCTCTTCATGGTATCTATGCCTTGGGGAGTAGTACTCACGATGGTAACGCGGAATCCTAATTTTTGCTACTACCTGCGATTCAATATTGCGAATAGAGTCAAATACGAGCGAAAGTCCATGTCGTAAAACCATACAACTAAAGAATGTGAGAATTCTACAAAAGCGACAACAAGTTCATACGATTAAACAAAGTGAGGTAAATTCGATACGTCCGAACAGCACACGATTCAAACACAAACGAGCCCTCGATTAACGAAAAATAACTCGAGAATGACACCATTTCGATCAGATGACTAACGCGTGGTGACGTTACCACGCCGGTCATAACCGACTTATGATGACGTCATCACATCGTCCATGAACGACGTGGATGATGTCATCACGTCGATCACCAATCGACGTGATGAAGTCCACGTCGGACTCTCGGACGTGGGCACATCGATGGCATCAATGTGGGTAACATCGATCCAAGTCGACACGTCCACGTTGAGCGAATCAACGTGCCACATGGCCACATCGGTTCGTCCGATGTGCCACGTGTCACCACTCTCTTTTCCTTCGAAATATGTAAAAAAAATGATGGGAAGTTCATGGGTAACCTTACCTTTAAATTGGAGATGATATGGAGCCTTTATCTTCTCCCAACTCCTCTCCTTGAAGCTTTATCCTCTCTCTAACCTTCTCTCTCTAAAAAGTGGGAAAATGAGGCTAGATGGAAGATTCATCTACTTTAAGGGTGGAGCTAATGGGCCCAAAAGTCTCTTAAAGGCCCATATCAGTAGAGGCCCAATTCATCTAACAATTAGTGAGTTGATATTTTAGGCCCCAATAATATTTCTCCAAGAAATGTTTTGCCTCGGTCCAGATATTTTCACGAAATTACAAAATTGACTCAAATTCTTGCTAATTACCAAATGTGGTTAAAATGCTAATTTAGATGGAATATCAATTAACAAACATGGTAATTATGCCTAGTCTTCTCTTCTAAAGTTTGAAATACGTTCAACAAAGTCGAGCCCATCTCAAATTGGGGGACTTATGGTGTGTCATAATTATGACACCTCCAAAGTACGCAGATATTTTTGGAATAACTCGGAGTAAAGGGGGCGAAAGCCAATTTCTTCCCGATCTGACTAGACAATCAAGATATCAAATCAATGCGACCCTCGGGACAAGGCCACTGACCTCGAGAAAATGGTATGTTACGGCAAAACACCGGGCATAGAGTCCACACAATCGAGCAAAAGGACGACACCCCCGATCACAAGCCGCGTCAACCAACCCGATGTGGCACATCATACGAAGCCCAACAACGTCAGTCAAATCGACGTGGCAACCACCGGGTCAAGCCGACGTGCCACGTCGGTCAAACATCGACGTGCCCCGACACGTCGGTTAACGTCGACGTGGCACGTTAGTCAAAACGATATGGGTGCACCGCTCTGATGATGCACCCCTTTATTTTTCACACCTTTAGTGTGTGTGGACATGCACACCCATGCCTTCCCCCATTTTCTATAATTACCCGCTCACTTCTTCATTTGAGGGGTTGGACACTTGAAGGGTAGCTCACTTGGAAGCTTGGATGCTCTAGCTTCTCTCCAGAATTCTAGTGAGAGAAAGCACGTCAATCTATTCCACGACAATTCATTCCACGTCAATCCTTGGCTCGTCAATTCGTTCCAAGTCAAATTCGTTCCACGTCAACCGAAAGTACGTCAACACAAATACCTAGAGTATTTTATCATCTACTTTTTCATAGACATTCATATGTCTACAACTGGACCTGAGATTTGTACGCGATGCAAATCACACGAGGTCCGATACCGAGCCTCTGGGGCTCTATGAATGCTACGTTGTTAGGCTGCCCAAATGATCTCCAATCGCGATATACCCAACATGGTTCAATACTACGGTCACTCGTGCCTTGACAGTGAGACAAACATCCTTCGGATAGTCCAAATCGAGCCTAAGGGCTAATACAATGCATTCAGCTAGCTCGAGCTAGCATTAAGACCCTCTGCAGGCACAAATTAATAATGCACTACGTCCGACTTGATTCTTTCTTCTCAGAGAGATACGTAGGCAACTCGACTCCGCGTTGAGCCCAGTCGCAAGAAAGCAACACCCGTATCTTCCATTAGCATAGGTTACTTACTTATATAAAATGTTTACTTCTAAACATACAATCTTTATTGCAGGTTTCTATTGAACCAAAAGCTCTTCTTCTGTTGCATATAAGGGGCAAGAGAGTCTCGCGGAAAGGTAATCTCGAGACTAGCGAAAACACCGCGCGCCAAACGGATAACGCCATTTTGGAACACACTTCTATGTCAAACGAATAACGAACCATTTTGGAACATCGACGTGACACTATTTTGGAACACGCTTTTATGTCAAACGGATAACGAACCAAATTAGTTATAGGTACAGATATTGTCTGCCCTTATATCCCGAAGCAAACACGTCCTAGGTCAACCGCAATGTCTACTCTTCCTTTATTGAAGCAAATCATAAAAGGGAGACTTACTAAATTTTTGAATATGTCATTAGGAATTTTGCCAGGCTCCATCAGCCCCCAACTAGGAAAGGAAAGGTCAAATGCTAATAACTTAATATGTTGTGGGAATTAAAATAATGTAATTTTACAATATTATCTCCTACAATACCTCGATAATTCAATTAAATGTAATTTCGCATAACATACGGAAAGTCTCATGCAACTTGCCATAAGTATCCAATAAATTATAAGCCAGACAAAAACATGCTAAGTTCCACCCCTCACAACGAATTTGGGCTGCCGTCCCTACCCGCAACCAACCACAGGAAAACGTGTTTGGCAGTCCAAATTTGACCATTTCCCGTTATTTATTCTCCCACGTTGCCGTCGCAAACATAGCATAAATGTATTTATCAAAACAAATTGAAAAAAAAAAAAAACTTAGATGGAAGTTTCATTTCCACACTAACGGAACATAACACAAAATACTTTTACGTATTAATAAGGGAGCTGATATATTCGAAGCAAAAATCTTAATACGAAACAAAATATAAGAAAAAAATGTAATTATTAATTAGCAGACAAAAAATGAAACAAAACTTTGATTAATGCTTAAAAAAAACTCTAATATTTAACAAATCGAAACATACTTACGAAACAAATCTAAAAATCTCGAAATATCGAAAAAGAGTTTCTAATATTTTTACCCGACGAAATCACGGCGCAAAACGCTATGATGATAATAGAACACGCTTTCTACATAGACTATTAGTAACCACGACTGTAAGTAAACGTAAATAGGGGTGGCGAAAACACCAAAGCAAAGAGAAGACCATTCCAAGTCAAACAAGAAGAAGCTGATTTAGAAATCTAGAAGCAAAATACCTAAACCAAACCCCATTTGTTATCTCTCTCTCTCTCTCTCTATGTCATATACATATATCTTTTTAACACAGAGCTTTGTACTCAAGATTTGTGTGATTCCTTTCGTGAAATCTCTGATTTTGGTTGGTTGATCTGATTTTGAACAAAACAAGAATTTCTTTTTTTTTTGTTTGTTTGGTTGAAAATTTGGGGGTTGAAGTGATGAACACGAATACTCCGTCGTCGAGTGCCGGAGGAGCTGGATCGGCCGATGCCGCTGCTCCTAGAAGGAATTCCAAGCGCCCTAAGTGTATTTTCCTTAAACTCATGCTGCTGCTGCTGCTATTTTGACTCTTTTGTTTGATAGTTAGGGATTGATTAGTTATTATATAGGGCGTCATCGAGAAAAATTAGTTGGTGATGATAGATAGATGCTAATTTTTTTTTTAGGAACGAGTACGGGATGCTGATTGACTTCTTTTTTTTTTTTTTTTTTGGTTATGGTCTCGTTGTATAATATTAAGATCGGAATATGAATTTTAAGCTCTTTAAGGCGATTGATCCCGTTTAGTGTATCTACTTATTGCTCCCATGGGTAACTAATCGCATTGACGTTTCGTATGAAGAAAAACTACATCTTTTGTATTGGCATTAACATTAGGTTTTGTGTGAAGCGATGAGTTTATGTGCACCAATTTCCCCTTCTCTTTTTGTATATTCTCGATGCGAGTTAATTGCATTACAGAGTCAGAAGTTTTTGCTAAGAAACAAATATATGCGATTATGTAAAGCTCTTGGATGCTATGTTTCTATAAGAATATAGTTTGGCTTGAAAAAGGGGAACGAGACTAATTAGAGTAGTGAATCCTCTTCTCAAAGAAGTTTATAATTTCCAGAAAGATGGATTTGATTGGAATGAACGTTTGGTGGTTAGTTTTATTGGTTGGTTACTCCAGAAAGATGTATTGTTTGCCAATGTGCATGTTAATATGAGACCTTCTCACATGTCCTCATATTTTGAAAGCATGGGTGCGACATAGTTGATCATACTCATCAGCTATGCGGAGATGTGCAAAAACATCAGCTTGTTTAACATAGTTAAAGACTGATTTGGGTTGAAGCTATCTTGATGTCAATAATACAATATCTGATACTTGTTCATCGGTTGGCCATTTGGTCAGAACTATCCATTAAGATGAATATAAATGTGTGATCACACTGTGGTTGGAAATTTGAGTAGATATTTTGTTTCTTCAGATTCGAGGTTTACGCAACAAGAACTTCCAGCATGCAAACCTATTCTTACTCCTAAATGGGTAATTATTCTTAACTGTTTTATGCAAACTTGATTCCCTCATATTAGAAAAGTACATTTCTAATGATGCCTTCCATTCATTGGTACAGGTGATTTCGACATTCTTACTTGTTAGTATTATCTTCATTCCCATTGGAGTCGTCTCCCTCTTTGCTTCTCGAGATGTACGTTCGCTGCCGTGCATCATTTTCTCGTATTACAGTTACCCTTTTCAAGTGCTTCCCAAAATTGAAAAAAAAATCTTTGTACCAGGTTGTTGAGATTGTTGATCGATATGAAACTGCATGCATTCCTCAAGACGCGAGAAATGACAGGGTCAGGTATATTCAAAGCTCTGTGGACAAGACCTGCACTAGATCTCTTACGGTTAGTTTTGCTGTTGCATCTCTTTCCCGTGGTCTTTTTGTTGTAAAAACATTAGTATATAATGATACTGACAAACTAATTCACAAATATCAGATTCCGAAACGTATGAGGCAACCAATTTATGTGTATTACCAGCTGGACAATTTCTACCAAAACCATCGCAGGTACTTATAGTTTAGTCTATGTTTTTATCTGCATTTTGTAAGACGTTGGTGATTTGCGCCTTGCTTGTCCATATGTGGTACTAGCATTGATGGCCTCTTCTTGTAGATTGATATTTGGCATATTATTTAAACAACTCCTTTCCTCAAGTAGTATAAATTTGTTATGCACTACAATTTTTTATGGTATTTAATGAATTCTTGATGAATACCTAGATATGTGAGGAGCCGGAGTGATCAGCAGTTGAGAAGCCAAGGAAATGCGGGGTCCGTATCTTCCTGTGACCCCGAGGACCGCACCAACAACAGTGTTCCAATTGTCCCTTGCGGTCTTATAGCCTGGAGTCTTTTCAATGATACTTATTCCCTCACTCGGAACAACCAGAATTTGACCATAAACAAGAATGATATCTCTTGGCAGAGTGATAGGGATCACAAGTTTGGAAGTAATGTCTATCCGAGCAATTTTCAGAATGGAAGCTTAAAAGGTGGTGCATCGCTTAATGCATTAATTCCCGTAAGCCCTTAGCCCTGTACAATAATCTTGCTTGCATCATACACTGTAAAGTTATTTTTGTCTTATTGAACTTGTTTCAAAACCGAACTTTAATTTGTTTTGTGAATACGTTCGTCATGTAACAGTTAAGCCAGCAGGAGGACCTCATCGTTTGGATGCGAACTGCGGCGCTTCCGACTTTTAGAAAACTGTATGGGAGAATAGAAGTAGATCTTCAAGCTGGCGAGGTAATTAATGTGACATTGCAGAACAATTACAATACCTACAGTTTCAACGGGAAGAAGAAACTTGTCCTTTCGACCACCAGTTGGCTTGGAGGGAAAAATGATTTTGTGGGTATTGCGTACCTCACTGTGGGTGGGCTCTGTTTCTTCCTGGCCATGGTTTTCGTACTTATTTACCTAGTTAAACCAAGGTGTGTCCTTTTGCTTCTTTCTCTATGATCCCATTTCTTGTGTCAGTGTGTATTATTATGTGATAAATTTCATGAGTAACTAGTCGGATTCTACGCATGGCCTGAGATAATATAACCAATGGATATGGTTTATTCTACATAATCTGATTAATCTATAATTTCATTGACATGAAACTCGGCACTATTAAACTTGATGTTGTCACTTGCCAAAATTTAAAAATTATGTTATGTTTGTGAAGTTAACTAATAAGTTTTCTGTTTCAGACAACTTGGAGATCCATCATATCTATCATGGAATCGGAACCCGGGAGGTCACTAAGCCGTTGATTCACTGGTTACTAAGCCGTTGATTCACTGGTAAACGGCTAGTTCTGATCATAGCTTATCAAAGATGTGTGTATAAACCTGGATCACTTATGTTAGACATGAAGTATGTATTCTTATTTTTTAATGAGTTGTAAGATTTAAAAACCCAAATGTATTTCGATGTAAATTTATTTTGGCATGATACAGATTGCGGTTTCCAGGTGTCCGCCTGCGTTCGACGTTTATGTTTTCCTCGTATGTACTCTTGAATTAATGTATAATTGAGATAATGGAAAAGGCGTATTAGTTATATATATATATTTTTTATGGTTTATTAGTTACAGTTGTAAATAGTACACACAATGGGGAAAAAGAATTTCGTTCTCTGATATAGCAAATACCTCAACGAAAGAAATAGCCTCTCTTGCGTATTATTATCCATGGTTAGTTAAGCCGACTTACCTACACGTAGTTTCACGGAAAAATAAATTCACACGAAGATAATAATAAAATGTTTATTACGAGCGAATAACGACGAATATCTGTAAATAAATAAACTAAACAATTCTTAATCTTTCTAGCGGAGTTAATCCCATATCACGGGGCTGAATGTTTGGCCCCAATGAGCCACCATGAGATACTTTGAAACCAAATCAAACCTTGGCGAGCTCAAAGGGGACTTTTGTAAACATTTTGAGTGTAACCACTTCAAATCAATGCGGCGTTCTCTATTTACACATCCAACTTCTACAACATTTGGCTCCCATTTTACAGCAAGTATTCTCAAAGGTAAATCTTCGAGCCTCCTCTCTTCTTGAACTTATCGTTCGCTGCTTGTATCCCATCAAAAATATTCTCGATCAGTTGGCTTAGTGTGCGCTGCGCAATGAGGCAATTTCACAGCACTCTTAGTAAAACATTGGAAAGGTATGCTCCCTCTGGATAAGAAGGATCAATAGGATGATCACATGCTGCTCCAGCTTCACGTACGACTGTGATCTTTCTTCCTGCCATGGATGCAGCACCCTGCATGCATAAAAACAAAAACGCAAAAAAGAAAGAATGAAATATCGGGAAATAGTTACATTTGTTGTATAACGCACTAAATGCGAATCAGTGAAAAGAACTGATTCAAAGTGCAGAACTCGGAGTTGCACCATTTTGGCATTTGGTCTTTCGTCGTCAGTACAATGAAAGACAAGTATCATTTACCACATGCTGTAGCGGATTTAATGCTGGACGAATAATAACACACCGAAGAAAAACTAGAGAGAATACTTGCCTGTAGCATGCGTAGAAACGTCCCGCTTTGGGTCACAGCTCCAGAACATGAGCAGGTCATTAACAGTCCACCTCTTTTTGTTATTTTCATGGCCAGTGAATTTAAATTCCTATACATGCCAGATGCGCTCTGTAATACCTAAGAAAGCAAGTAATAACGGAGCACTCAAAAAGCCAAACAATGCTATTGGTGTGCTCAAGAACCTCAAAATCCAATAAAATTTTATGTGTAAAGACCCCTTGAAAGGCTAAAAGGTCAACAGAAATTCCTCATATCGGTCAACTAGCAAACAATGCATTTCTATAGACACATACAGCATCACATGAGATTGAGCACGTAAAAATACCTTTTTACTAGGAGCTAGTTTGGGAGGATCCAGAATAACTATATCCCATGTATCGCCGTTTGAAATCGCATTCCTCATAAAAGCTGTAGAATCTTGTTTTAGAAATGATATTGTTGCAGAATCAAGGTTATTGAGGACAATGTTCTCCTTAGCGATCTCCAGGGCCGGAGAAGATGAATCGACACCTGCCATGAGTTGAATTATCAAAGCTCAGATATGGAGGACGAAATGTAGCGGCAGAATAGAACATAATGCAAGAGCAGGATAATATGACGCAGGGATCATCTTTCAGACCATAAAATTCTAGGTTTATTAAATTTATTGCATACTGCAATCTGGATAGCATTTGCTTAAATTAGCATTTCTGTAGATACAAAATATGATGCGAGACAAAGTGCACCGTTTTTAAACGTACAGTAGCAGGTTGCAACACGGGGTGAACCTTGGGTATTAACGGGATTAACCCTAAAACTAATAACAGAAGTAACAGAGATTAATCTTACCAGTCACACTACAAGCACCACCACGAACCGCATTTAGGGCAAAACCTCCAGTATAGCAACAAATGTCAACTACTCTCTTTCCTGCTGAAATTGAAGATATATACTGGCGGTTCTCACGCTGATCAGCGTAGAAGCCAGTTTTCTGCCCCTCAGAGGAAACTAAATAGGAAATGCCATTCTCAACAACCTGGCTGAGGAAAAGAAAAGTATTACAGATAATTCATAGTATCACAAGGTAACAAGTTTGTTCAACCATTACAGAGTAGTACAGAAAATGTTAATTTGTTACTTCCAGAAGTAACCTGTGTTCCATGCGCATAACCAAAGACAGATCTTTCAGAAATTCCTCCGAAAAATAATAAGCTTCATCTTCAGTACAAGTTAACCTCTATCATGTTGTCTAGCTTGCAACAGAATTTTCACATGGTAAGGAGTTTTACCTTAGTCATTCTGGGAGAACTTGATACATCTGCAACGCCAGCATTGGAGAATTCCAATCCTTCCTCCTTCAAGATCTCGATGGATGGTCTCCAAGTTATATGGTTGATATTATTTATTCTACTGATGCAATCTTTTATCTGTTGCTTGTACTTTTCAATCCAAGCTGCAGAGGAAGCAACCACAGCTTCATCTCCAAATATATCCACGATGAGGCCGGATAACCTGCATTACAAAAAGTTAATGTTGTCTCAGAAACATAATCAATCCATTGAATATTCTACCAGCTCCATATTAACAGCCAGGTAGCAAGCTTAAATAACTGTCTCTTTTCTTCTAAAATTAATAATCTCTTAAAAAGGCTCTAACTTTATGGACCAAACTAGTTCTACCAATCTACAGTTCACCAGTCTTAAACTTTGACGCCAGGGCTGAATCACAGACATCATGAACATTGAGATATAATCACAGGATTATTTCTGATGTCTGCATTTTAAACCGAACTTCTAGTGTTAATTCCTCATAAATAGAATATCAATTGTAATCAATGAGAAGAGTACCCAAAGTTGGCAGACTAGGAAATTCATTGGTAGAAAAAGGTCAAAAATCTAGTACAGAAATTTCAAACATATATACTTAAATCAATCTTTAGATAGAGTGAACAATACCGATCTCCTTCACTGTTTACAAGACGATACGCATTCGTCTTGGCCGAAGGAAGCCCAAGCTGCTCTCTTAACGCAACAGCAGCTTCAATCCGTGTTTCAAGCAGTCTCTCCACATTCAACGCACACGAAGGATCTCTGTAACAATTCGATTTCCAACACAATCAGGCTCACACACTGGAAAAAGCTAACCTCAAATAACACTGAACTTAATGCACAAATACCTTGTTGCTTCATCTTCGAGCTGCATGAGCCGAACACAAAACATGGAAGTCGAATTGTATAAACCCCAACCAATAGGTTTCTCCGTCCCATCAGCTACCAGGACGGCATCCCCTGTTATAGGCGGCGGTTTACCAATTATCCTATCAACGGCACCACTATATACCATTGGACTCCCATCTCTAAAGAGCTGAGTCTTCCCCTTTTTCAGCACAACCTTCGCAACACCTACGTATCAATCGCATCAAACAACTAATTATCACATATCAGAGTCATAAAGCTTTTTCGACCACAAACCACTACAAGCACACAATGGTACTGGACCTTAGTAGTCAACCACACATCATTAAAAAAAAAAAGTCTTTTAACCAGCATTGTGAGTTTGTGACCAATTCTTGAAATAAGGAAAATATTTCAAAAATTATGCAAACATACAAAAAAACCCATAACTAAAGTTTGAATCTTTATACAATAAGTAAATAAAATAGTTCTAAACATGTATGCAATTGGCTTCTCAAATGAACAAATTTCATAAATATAATACCTTTTGAGTGGTTGGAGGCGATTTCTTGAAGGGTAGAGGTGGTGTTAGGTGCCACCGTGGCAAGAGAGAGAGTTCGTGACATGAGGAATCGAGTTCCGACAACCATTTTTGGTCTACTTTTGTTACTAAGTTTCCATTGATTTTGTTCCTGCAAAGGTTGTAATTTTCAAATGTTGTGTTGTTTTTTTTTTTTTTTTTTTTCAGTGTGGTTTATGATTATCCATCTGTATTCTTATTCTTCCAATATGGGCCTATCTGTTGGGTTAGGTTACTGTAACGGGTAACCAACTTTGTTATTAGTTATGGGCCGAAAGCTCATAACTTATCGGTTCAAAATTATGGATCAAGCCTTGTTAAATTTGGTGTATATACTACGTTGCAAAGATACAGACACATGGGGGTGTTTGGGTTGGGTCGAGAATGTTGCAATAATACATACACGTAGGGTTGTTTGTGCCTGGTCGGGAACAGGGAACCCGACCCGGCCAGACGGATTTTTCCCGCCCGAAAAAAATTCGTCTATTTTTCCTCCCGAGCCTCAATAAAAAAGTCTCAAGATCCGATCCCACAAACCGGGCACGGGATCCGACCCACGGGATCTCGAGGTCGGAGATTCCGAGGTCGTGGCCATGGAGCTCGTGGGTTAGGTTGAAGGGGGAGGAGGGGGAGGAGAAGGAGTAGAGGCAAGCGAATTTGTTGGCGGAGGAAGACGCGAGGAGGCGATCGTCGAAGGAGAATTTTGAAAATACCCAGAAGCTGAAAGTCAAGTTCATTTTTATAGATTGTAGCTTTAATTGAAGGGCCACCATAACTAATTCAAGAATCCAACTAAAGATACCTTGATTCTTGTCAGCTTGCTGCTTATATTTTGATTAGGCGTGGATAATACCTAATTAGTAAAACGAATTAGTGGTACTATTGAGATTCTTATTGGGAGGGAGATTGAAGTACATTTTTTATGCTGATTTTTTTTTGTGTTAATTATACTTTTTTATGCAAAAATCCACCTTGATTTTATAGACTACTTCCTGCGACTGCCGTTAATGTGGATATGTGTCGGGAGGATATTGAATGTGTTGCTTTCTAGGCAAATTATGGCGTAGCGCGTTTGGGCTCAAGAAGTTGTGTGCGTATCAATTTTGATAGGGCGACCAAAGAGATCAGTGATACGAAAGAGGGCATGAAGTCGTAGGACTCGGGTGGCATGATAGGAGTTGTATACATGTACACATTTTGCACGAGGTGGGGGGGGGGGGGGGGGGTGGCAGAGCTGGAGAAGTTCGGGTGCCATTGGAGGATAGCAAGATAGTGATTTATTAAAAAACAAGGTCCTCAAGCCAAGGCTATGGTATAATCCTACGGGGTGCCCAAACGGGCTACATAAGCCCCTCAACCAATATATGTGATCACGATCGGTTGGGAAGTCTTCCATATGCGTTGAAGCTTGGTGGTCATATCAGGAACTGAATGAGGGATGCCGACCGTTTGTACGATGAGGGATTTTTTCCACGGTTGGCTAAGGCGCAGCATCTCTGACGCCGTGAAGGTGATGTGAGGACCAATATCTGTCATCTCGTTGTCGTTGGGTTAGGGTTTTGGAATGTGGGGGCAGATGAATCGATTCCAACGAGGAGTATGACTCGTCGATTCTATTAAATGGAAGGATAATTTGGAGGATGCTATTGGAAATTAACATTGGTTAATAACCAGATTTTGAATTTAATCGCGAACCAAAGTGTACTATGTCAGCGTACTATTTAGTACCAATTAAAATCTTACGAATCAAACAAGTTATTACGACACAATTATTAAATAATCCGCGAAACATAGTGACTTATAATAACTATTCAAATAGCATAGTAGTGGCGAAACCAAGCACTCTAAAAGAGTATGTAATGATTATTTTACAGTTAAATTCTTTTGTCAAAAACACTAAAAACAAAATTAGAATAACTCAAAACACAACCAAACAGATACGCATGCCAAACGTATTCACCTACGTGGTCATCGTATAGTATTCCAAAGTCCAAACTCCAAACACTCAAAATTTAAGATATATGTATTCTATTTATTTTTTGATGATTTTATTATTATATTTATATTTACATAAGATAAGATACCTACGTATTGTGATTATGAAAGAATATGAAAGAATACAAAGAGCATAATGAGGTCCATACAAGATACTTGATTCCCCCCACGACCACCTTTCCCACTTTTTGTCGATTTGCATTTTGCAGACACTTTTTCTCCCAGTATAGAAAACACGGGGCTTTCACCTCTGATGATGATCCCACTTTGCAAAATCAAACCTTTTTGTCGTTTGCTACCAAAGAGGTTTAAGCCATGTCTCTTCAGCTCTCCAATTCTCTGTTTTTTCGCCACAATAAATCCCATTTCAAGAACCCATGTTGTTATAATCGTGTATCAGGTTAATTATATCTTTTCTTGTTCTTGTTTACCCATTTCTGTTAATGGGTTGTCGCCTTTTCTTCGAAATTAATGACCTTTAACAGGAAATCATAAATTAGTGTTTTTTTTTTCCTTTGTTAGCAGCATCTTTGGACACTGGGGTTGAAAGGGTGGCATCAGCTAATTCTGCTTCACTGGTAACTATAAACACTTTCTTTTGTGTTGTTATTTCAGTGAATCTCTGCTTTGAATGAGTCAACTGATGTTTTGATTGTAGTGCTTTGAGGAGAGCAGAGAAAGAATAGTAAAGCTGATTCAGAAGCCTGAATTCTCCATTTCGACGTATGACACGGCATGGGTTGCCATGGTCCCTTCTCCGCATTCGTCGCAAGAGGAACCTTGTTTTCCGGATTGCGTGAATTGGTTGATAGATAACCAGTGTCACGATGGGTCGTGGGCTCGTCCACATCATCATTCGTTGTTACGGAAAGATGTTCTCTCTTCGACATTAGCGTGCGTTCTTGCACTCAAAAGATGGGGAGTTGGGGCAGAACAAATTGACAAGGGTGTGTTTTACTACTCTTTTTTTTTTTTTTTTTTTTTTTTTTTTTATAGCTTCTTCCACGTATTCTTGTTTAGTTTGTATAGCTTACACCGTTTATGTAAGAGTAAGACATTGGTTGTTGTTATGGCTTCCGTTGTTTGATGCGCATTCTTTATTGCAGGCAGTCATTTTATTGAGTTGAATATTACCTCAGCTAACGAAAAGGATCAGATTAATCCTGTGGGATTCGACATCCTATTCCCTGGCATGCTTGAATATGGGACAGAGTTGTCTTTGAACCTCCATTTGGAACCTAAAATCTTGAATGATTTGATTCATAGAAGAAATTCGGAGCTTAAAAGGTAAGCCATGTCCTGGTTTACATTATATTATTCTTTGCAAAATTTTGAAAATCAATCTAAGACAGGAGATGTTGGCAGCAGTGAACTTTATTGACGACAGACAATATGAAACTGTTAGGACTTCAGAGTAAAACATGCATTTATTATAACGTTTTTTTATCAATAGCACGGACAACATTTAATAATTCAAAAGCTGTTAAAGTAATATGAAGTTGTTTAATATGAGGACTTCGCTATAACGAAATATTTTATCTTTCTCCTGACACGGTCCCCTTCCTTTCCAGATGCTACAAAAGTCCTTCAGCCAATATGGACGCATGCATGGCATATCTTTCTGAAGGAATGGGAAGGTTACAGGACTGGAAATCTGTCATGAGATATCAAAGAAGAAATGGATCACTTTTCAACTCTCCGTCCACAACAGCAGCTGCTTGTATTTTCCATAACGATGCTCGCTGCCTTGATTACCTTCAATCAGCCTTAAAGAAGTTTGGGAATGCAGGTAACATTAATGTACTTTATTTCGAATTCTCATGAATTGGGAACTCAAAAGCTGTTCTCTTCTTCTTCTTATCAGTTCCCGCAGTTCATCCTCTAGATATATACTCTCGGCTGAGTACGGTTGATAATCTTCAAAAGTTGGGGATTAGCCAGTACTTTAGGAGTGAAATCCGGAGTGTGTTGGATGAAACATTCAGGTAGTTGTTATTATATATACATGTCCATTATTTCTTACTTGTTTCAAGGACTAAAGTTAATTCTGGGATTCAAGTTTATGCTATCATTTTCATTTGTGACGAGTGTGAAGATTTTGACGTAGTAATTCTGTTGACATGAGCCAATAAAAGGTGCTGGCTGCAGGATGAGGAAGAGATATTCATGGATGGTTCAACATGTGCTTTAGCATTTAGGATACTGCGAATGAATGGATATGATGTAACTTCAGGTTGACTAAAATAAACAATGTCTGAAATTTTCTTTTGCACTCACCTACGTCTTGTTGTCTTCAAGAGGAAAGAGTATTTAAAGAGTTTTTACGAATTTAGTTGGTTATATCTTCAGATCCTGTAACAAAATTCCTGGAAGAAGAGTATCATACCAGTTTTCTTGGTGGACAATCCGGAGATATATACAAAAGTCTTGAATCATATAGGGCGACAGAGGTAATATTTCCTGATGAAGCAGCTCTAGAGAAACAAAACTCAAGGCTTAGGCGTGTACTTGAGCAAGAATTATCGAGTTCAACTAATTTGTGTGAACACTGGAAATCTATTGAAGACGAGGTATGCCTTGTTTCTCTAATAGTCCGGGACTTTTTGACTTTGTATAACTTGATAACACGGGTCTGAATTACTGACATTTAGTCATTTCCAGATGCAGCATGCACTCCAGAATCCCTTTTATGCAGTTATGGAACGGATTGCGAATCGGAGAAATATAGAACATTACAATTTAGACAACACAAGAATTCTGAAAACTTCCATTTGGTAAAATTCTTGTTATAGCTGTTATGGTTGTATCTTTCTCCTCTTTCTTTAAACTTTCATTTATCTAATCCTTTTTCTTTTCTCTTCTAGTTCACCAAGTCTTGCCAACAAGGATTTCCTTTTACTGTCTTCAGCAGATTTCAATGAGTGTCAAAAATTACATCGGAAAGAACTTGAAGAGATTGAAAGGTGTTTATCCTTTACTGACATAGTAAAAATCCATAATTTTTTTCTTTTTCATTCACCGATTTTCAACTTATTCACTTAAATCAGGATTCTGATGTTGGTGTACAGAACTAGAGTCCAATGTGTTTAGTTGAATTTTATCTTCTCTTTAGTAGGTTGATTATACTGTTGAGAACATTAATGGTGGCTGAGATTTTTATTTTTTTAAAATTCTGGCTTCTGTTGAAACAGCGTGCCTACCCGTGTCATGAATTATGCTTCATTGAGCAGAAATCGTCTGAAAATACCAATTTAAAAGTTGCTACAAAAGTATGAGAATCTCTTTACCAAAGAACAATACATTCCTGAGAGCATGGTAAAAAAGCTTTTGCTAAGTTATTTAAAGAAAAGAGATGACACGGCTTTGGCGAGGGATCCAAGTTCTCATTTTTTACAATTTTATGGCCTCCTTAATCGTGCAAACAAAATAAAGCCAGACTGGAGATGCATTTGGTTTTCCACAATCTGGGAAATTTGGCCAGTCACAATCACGTACCATCATTTGAATTTCTTGTGCTTTAATTGTGACCCGCGATCATGCGTATGTGAATGCACGTCTGTGCTTATATCATATGATGGTGGAAAAATCTGATGTTTTATGATTTAATCTGTAGATGGGTCGCAGAGAACAGATTGGATGAACTGAAGTTTGCAAGGCGTAAGTCTGCATACTGTTATTTTTCTGCTGCAGCAACATTTTTCTCTCCAGATTTGTCGGATGCCCGCATGTCTTGGGCCAAAAACAGTGTTCTTACGACAGTGGTGGATGACTTTTTTGACGGCGGAGGTTCAGTTGAAGAATTGAGAAACTTAATTCAGTTAGTTGAAGGGTAAGTATCCATTACCACGTTTGGATCCTTTTACGTCTTATTTATGATAAAGTAGTTGCCTATGATCATAACCGCAGATGGGAAGTGGATGTTGACACAGAGTGCTCTTCTCAGAATGTTCTGATCATATTTACAGCACTTAAGAGCACAATTTGTGAGATTGGGGACAAAGCCTCCAAAATGCAGGAACGTTGTGTGACAAAACACATAATTGACATTGTGAGAATCCTACGCTTTTTATCCCAAGTTAATGCATCTAGTTTAGCTCTCGCCATTGCTTTGTGTACCCAGCAAATTCAGTGCATATGGAGGTTACAAGTGTGGTTTAACACTTATATTTAAACAATTCATGGCTTGTGTTTTTCTTTTTCATTTGCAGTGGTTGGATTTGTTGTATAGTATGTTGAAAGAGACTGAATGGGCTGGAGACAACTACATCCCAACCATCGAGGAGTACATGAACAATGCGTACGTATCATTTGCCCTTGGACCAATTGTCCTTCCAACTCTTTACCTAGTTGGACCTAATGTCTCAGAAGAGATGGTTCATCATTCCGAGTATCACTCTCTATTTAAGCTTATGAGTACTTGCGGACGTCTTCTAAATGATATCCGCAGTTATGAGGTAGTAAATCATATGATCTTTTTGTCTGTCAAATGTATATCCTCTATGGAATAACCTGTCAAGAAGATGATTTTGTCATTTGCGGTGCAGAGAGAGCGGAAACAGGGGAAACTAACTGCTGTAGTGTTGTACAAGACGGATGGCGGTGGTGATGCTACTGAAGAAGTTGCGATTGCAGAACTGAAAAAACTGATAGACAACCGAAGGAGGGAATTGCTTAAGTTAGTTGTGGAAGGAGGAACGAACAGTGTTCTTCCAAGAGCTTGCAAGGATTTGTTTTGGCATATGAGCACTGTATTGCACCTGTTCTATAGCAAAGATGACGGTTTCTCCTCCGAAGATTTGATCGAAGTTGTGAAAAATATTATCTATGAACCTATAGTTTTGGATGAATTATAAATGTCACCCTCCTCTGCGCCCTCGGGGTCGAGGGTGGATGTGACGAGTTGATCTTAGTTGGCAGACTATATCTCTTATTAACACTATGAGTTATGCAAGAAGCCAAGAACTACGATTAGAATTCTCTTATTAACAGTTTGAATTCAAGTGCAAGAACTACAGTGTTTAAAACAGTAAACAAGTTCTATAATTTTGTTTCTTATGTTGGGGTGAGCTTCATTCGAGAGATTTAGTTGTTATTTATAATAACTAGAAACGTTGATATGCGATCCCCGCCTAGTTAACAATTTATTTTAAGTATATTATAATTAATTTACA
Source organism: Linaria vulgaris (assembly GCA_948329865.1). Lineage (NCBI taxonomy): Eukaryota > Viridiplantae > Streptophyta > Magnoliopsida > Lamiales > Plantaginaceae > Linaria > Linaria vulgaris. The sequence goes on from OX415252.1 coordinate 82,365,649, forward strand.
CACAAAAGATTATAACTTAAATATATATATATAAAGTTTATATATTTTAACCTTTTTTTATGAGAGAGAATTAAGTAATAAAATGACAAAATTTAAATAATAATAAAAGGAAAATAAATTACAATTATATCGCAATTAATTCCAGAGGGATAATAAAGAGATTAAGAACTTGATATCAACATGACTTCCATAGTACAGATGCCCCAACTTTCTTTTATGGGGTAAAAATAATTTCAATTTACCAGAAAAATGATTAGGTCCATTTAACTTAACCAAATAGCAAGTTCAAATATTCCATGAATGTAAGAATCCAAGGGAATAAATATATGAACTTTAGCTAGGAAATAACAAGACAAAAAATGCAAGAGGAATAATTCAGGACTCCATGTTTATTCTAAAAGTAACACAACACAGCCGACTTATTAGGTTAACTATTGTTGTCACAACACAATGAAGAGCTACAAAAATGAAATAAAAGTCACTGTAATAGCTTAAGTGTATCAAGTCCTCTTAGGCAAGTAACATAGAAGAGCTCATTTGTAATGGGACCTTAATCTTCAACCCGTTCATGGTAGGTAACTCTTAAAATACACGCTCCCAGCCACAACCAACAACTATCATTTGTTAATGGAAGTATCACAGTGGGTATTAGAATGCTTTCTTCTGATATGAGACCAGTCCATGGATACCACCTTCAACTTGAGCTGCTCCGGTCCTGACCTGTAAGAAATAAAGCAAAGAAAAACATAGGTTTGACAAGTTCTTAAGCTATATTAAATAAGTTTCATATATGTCTACGAGTACGTAGGGCAGTAACACCTTTGGCCAGAAGTACTAAATTAGGCATTAGTATTAGAAGCAAATAATTATTGCTTACCTCTAGCCTTAAATCTGATCTCAACAGGTCATGTGCAGACTGTAGGGACGAAGCTCCCAGATCTTGGAAACCTTGCTTCACTGCCTGCATCGTGTACGGCACGAACTTCAATACAGACCCTTTATCTGCCACTGCACCAACAACACCTTGAGCAATCTTCAACTTGGCCTTATCACCCAAGTATCGAGCATCACTTCCCTTCGTCATTGCTTCTAGAGATCCCATACCTCGATACTTTTTAACTCGACGACCATCCTATCACCATAAAATGCTACTGAGTAAAAATAAAAATTACTCACTAGGATTTTCTTAAAGCAAACAAAATCCTAAATTTAATTAAGGGACAGAATTCTGGGGCAACATGAATAGATTAATTTTTTAACTTGAAGCGATTGGGGCACGGCACTTGAACAGAAAAATCAGGTCTAGATGGCACTTATAGATTCTACGGAAAGGGAGAGCAGTAGGCCATCACACAAGCTTCAGAATTAGGGATAAATCAAAGCACACAAAAGAAGTTGAAACACAGAAGTCAAGATTACTTCACAAACTATTGTAATAGGATGTATATGAACCTGATATTCATAAATGCCAGGGGCTTCGGCGCTTCCAGCTAGAAAACTTCCCATCATCACAGTCGATGCTCCCAGGCTCAAAGCTTTGACAATATGTCCAGAATTTGAGATCCCGCCATCAGCAATCACGGGTACACCACTATCTGCAGCAACTGATGCAACCTTGTAAACAGCCGTTGCCTGAAAAAAATAAATTTTCACTAGTTAACAAGCCAATGATGCTAAACGTGGCATTCTTATAAACAAATCAAAGCCCAAAGAAAAGTGACACTATATAAATCACTGATAAATTAATGTTTCTGTTACATATACATTGTTAGAATCATCATCGAAATTTCAAGGCCACAACAGACAAACAAACAGAACAACAATTGAACCATCCATATTATTACCTGTCCACGTCCAACAGCGCATACTTCTTGAGTGGTACAAATAGAACCAGAACCCATTCCAACTCTGAGACCATCCACGCCTGCCTGAATCAACTTCTGTGCCTGGTACGTGGTCACCACATTCCCACCGATCAAATCCAACTCCGGATACGTATTCTTGACATATTTAATCATCTCAATCTGGTAAATCGAACTCCCTTGCGAACTATCAAGCACCACCACATTCACCCCAGCCTTTACCAACTGCTCCAATCTCTCCTTATCGGTCTCCCTCGTACCAATCGACGCCCCAACCAAAAACTCCCCATCCGAGCCCAACGACGGCAACCCCAACTTCGGAAACTCCCTAATCCTCTCCACATCATCCCTCGTAACCAAATTGACAATCTCTCCTTCCCCCTCTTTTCTGACTAAAGGCACAAACTCGAGATCGTTTTTCGCCAAGTAACCCGCAACATCCTCGAAACTATAACTAGCAGGAACCGAGACCGCGGACTTCGTCATGTAATCCGAGACTCTAGTCTCCTTATCCCCTAATTTCTCCCAATCAGATTTCTTAACAGTCCCCAAAAACCGCGAACTTCGGGCCCCGGACTCCGTCACGAAAATGCAGGGAGCAGAACAAAACTCCTCCGCCGATAAAATCGAATCCGACGGCGATTTGAAGACGAGCTCGTGAGTGAAAGGAATCTTGTGCGATTTCGCGTAACGTACCAACGACGCCTGGTGAGCGGCGGTGTTGTTGGAGTGCACGATGCCGATGGCGCCTAGGGAGGCCATGGCGGCAGCCATGGAGGATTCCGTGACGGTGTCCATCGGAGAGGCGACGCAGGGGGTTGAGAGAGACACGTTGCGGCTGAGCTTGGTGGAGAGAGAAACGGCGTCGGTTGGGAAGTCGATGTAGCCGGGGAGGAAGATGACGTCATCGTAGGTGTAGGAGAAGCCCTGGTTGAAGAGCTTAACGGCGGAGAAACCGTCATCGATGATCGGAGCCCCGTCCATTACGGCCGCCGGAAAATTTGGGGATTTAGGGTTTTAGGGGTTTGCAGGGGAGAGTGTAGTGTGGTGTGGTGTGGTGTGGTGTAGTGGCAGGAGGGAAAATTCAGCTGTGTTATTACTTATTATACTGTACGGTTTTATTATTATAGGGTAAAAGATAAAAGAATTAAACAAAAAAAAGGTATATATGACTTTCTTTTTTGTACATGCTACATTTCTACTTTTTGATTTTATTGAAAACATATTGAAAAAATCTCGAATATTTAAAAGCAAAAAAAAAATTAAAAGAACTATTACTTTACTTACTCGAACGAAACATACTTCAAGGTCAACATTCAAAGCATTGGCGTTCTTTATCTCCTACTTGACGGAAGTTTTACTCGTCTTATCAGCACATCATACCTTAAGGAGTTTCATGTAACATCTTCAACTCAAGATAACTTGGTGAAAGGATATGACTGAACTCGGAAATTCTAAGTTGCCTACGTATCCAATAAAGGAATCAAGTCACAACGTAGTTCAAATTACATAAATTTGGTTTAGAGATGGTGCATTTTATACTCATGCATGTCAGGAGTAACGTGCAGTTTAGACTCGTGCGTTATGGAGCAATTGGCTTGAAGACTTGAGGGCTTGAACACTTGAAGAATATGCATACCTTTTTGCTCGTGTCTAGGAGAACTTGAAGACTTGAAGAATTTGCAGACCTTCGACGTGTCTAGAAGACTTGCGCATTTGGTTTGAAGACTTGAAGAATTTGTAGACCTTTTGACTCGTGTCTAGGAGACTTGAAGACTTGGATTATTGCTTTGAGGACTTGGACTTGAAGAACTTGCAGACCTTTTAGCTCGTGTCTAGGAGACTTGAAGACTTGGATATTTGCTTTGAAGACTTGGCTTTGAAAAACTTGCAGACCTTTGGCTCGTGTCTAGGAGACTTGAATGTTTACTTTAAGTTCACATATACAAACAGTTTATACTCGTGTTAAGGAGAATGTTGATAGTTTGTACTCTTATCAAGGAGTACATATTATGGCACTTAATTTGGAAATTTGAGATGGTTTAAGCTCGTATCAAGAAGCATATCGGTTGTAATGAAACATGATGTTGTGCCCTCTTCATCGTCATTGTCGTCATTTGTCATCACTTTCAATATCAAAGCCATGAGTTGAGTTTTATTCTTCAATAGAGTTTATACTTGTCTCTATGTCATGCGCTCGTGTCGCCAACTCTTCAAAGTTTATTGGTTTGTGTTAACCCTAAAAAAAAAGAAGGGATTATACAAGTTAAACAAAAGATTAACCCTTAAATTAAGGATTAATCCCAAGGGCGATACTATCGTCACGAACACTCTCGTATGTCACATACCCTACTATGGTATGATGTGGCATCCGAAGAGATAATAGTCCCTCGGAACTCACATATCCTACTAGGATACGACGTGGCACCCGAGTGGACACCCAAGCGTCCCTTGGAAAGTCAAGATGAACAAAAATAAGATATCAACGTGGCATCGGAAAAAGAGTAAACCCCGATGAATCCACGCGATCCTGATATCCATCACTGCGCCAAGAGGGACCACTATACGAGAATACTTCCTTGCTGAACACTCCCAAAGCCCTCAGAATCATCACCCCGAAGGCTAAAATTCATAAAACAACGTCCTACTCAAAGCACCAACCACTAAACTCACTTACCCCGAAGGCCCAAGCCAAGAAGGTTACTCAGCCAAGACCAGGAAGCCTTCGGAGAATGATTCCTGAAGGAGCCACTACTCTCACGACGGCCAAAAACGCTCGGAACCCATACTAAGGGGATCCGTATACAAGAATACAGCCTTACATGCAAATTGATGCTCTCGGAGCCCACCTTACAAGCCTACAGAAACAAATATGCCCCTCGGAGAACTCTACCAGAGAAGCCGACGAGGAAATAGCTGTCCCCGGAACAGAAAACCCCTCGGACACCCCCTCCACTTCAACTAGTGAACCTCCTCATGAAATCCAGCCCCTCGGAGAAAAGAAAACAGAAGGTTCAGTCCATCAAAGAGAAGAAAATAGAAGAAGCAACCCCTCGGAACTCCCCACAGCCCTCGGACAAGATAAGGATCAGCCTAGTCAGCGCTTTGTCAACAAGATATACCTTATCTTTTAGAAGGACACTTGTAACACATGCATCATTACACTTGTAACACATGCAGCATTACACTTGTAACACATGCAGCACATTCATAGTAACATAAACACCCTCCCATACCTATATAAGGAAAAAGAGGAAAAGAAAGGAGGGCAGAATATACACTTAAACTTACTCGGAAAAAAGCATAAGATCATATTTATGCTCTTCAGGAGTCAGAAGTTCAGTGATTAAAGGAAGGATATTTCGTAATTTTCCCTAATAGTCATTTACTTTCTTTGAACCACGGATAACGGCGTTCCGAACTCATAAATAAATCGGTTAATCGGGTATTATTCCAAACCTGTTAACAAAATGGCGCCGTCTGTGGGAATGCCATAGAAGTTGTCCTCGAGCGTGTTCAAGAAAGCAAACCAACTATGGAAAATTTGTTTCACAGCGAAATCCACCCGCCCCATCTAGACAATTCGGAGGAAACTGTAGCGAATCGCCGTTCCGACGAAAGGGACTTCATCAATGTTCCCCGATCCGTTTTTGAAAGACTAGTGGAAGCCACCACTCGAGTTAATCACCGAGAATTCGAGTCTCCCCTGGAAACCATCCCAGGATCCCCGCACCAAGGAGATTACCCCTCGGAACAAGGCGAGTTTACGCAAGAGGGGCACAATGCCCTACTCCAATCTCGTGGTATCAGGAAACTCCTCGGAGGACGCCAAGGCGTTATGATCATCTGGAAATTCCGAGGATAATCCAGAGGGAAGAAAGGTCTCTCCCTGTATATCGGCCACCCCCCATTATCACTCCTAACGGAGAGCCAACCCTATGGGGAATCCTTGAAGATCTACGAAAGGAAGTAGGAGACCTCAAGAGGACTGTAGGGCCCAAGGAAGATCCGACATTTAGGACATCTCCCTTCATTCCTGAAATAGCTTCTGCTCCAATTCCTTCAGGAATGCGGCCTATTAATGTACCATTATACACAGGAGAAGCCGATGGGAGGGATCCGCAAGATCATATACATCAATATTTGGCAGGAATGGACCTATCGTCTGCCCCGGACTATGTCCTATGCCGAGTGTTCCCTGTTACCCTCGGAGGACGAGCTCAATCTTGGTTTACCCATCTCCCTCCCAATTCAGTGGTCAACTTTGACCGATTGGCTCACCTATTTATACGCCACTTCGCCTGTAACCGTAGGTATCCCAAATCGGCCACTCATCTTTTTACCATCAAACAACGAAAGGATGAATCTCTTCGGGAATATATAAAACGCTTCACGGACGAAGCGCTAGATGTTCCGAACGTTAGCCCAACCATTATGGCCGATATTCTGACACAAGGACTCCGAGCGGGAGAATTCTTCCGATACCTGATGGGGAATCATGTCACGGACATGAATGAACTTATGCAACAAGCTGAAACTCATATTCTTATGGAAGAAGCTGACCATACAAAGAGAGGGCTGGAGAAGGATGACAATGAACGTCACGAACAGACGGAAAAGGAAACTAAGACCAAAGAGAAGGGCAAATAAGGAAAACCACCCCCTCGGAAGGATGAGGGGGAGACGGTCAAGAAATTCCTTAAACCCGTGCCCCTTCCTCCGATGACCCTAGCTCCTGGGGAGGTACTCAACGTAATGCGGGGCAATGAAGAAGTGCGTTGGCCCCGACCTGCCAAATTTCCCAATAAAGATAAGGATACAGGTAAGTACTGTAAATTCCATAAAACTTATGGACACACTACCGAGGAGTGTACTACCCTCCGAAGAGAAATACTTCGCCTTCTGGAGGCGGGATATCTGCATAATTACCTAAAAAGAAACAATCCCGAAGGGCCCAAAGCGCATGTGTGGAAAAGGTCCCGATGAGGACCTGACGAGGAAGAGGATGCTCCCCACCGGCAGTCACGAGAACAAACCGCGGAACATCGGCGGAGGTCCCAAGAAAAGACCAGAAAGCGGCAAAGATCCCCCCGAGAAAGAACCGCTGCGTCTCCGCGGCAATCACGGGAAAGGACCACAGGGTATCGGAACCTACCTCCCCCTCCCGACACGTACGAGGTCAACCCCTCATTGGGGCGGATGATCAACATGATAGAGGGAGGAGATATTTCCAGAATACCCCAGGGTAAGAAGACAAAATATCTCAAAGAAGCCAGACGAGTGGGACAAGGGCTCCCGGTATGCTCCGCCCAAGGGGCCAGATTACCAAATATCACTTTCGGACCCGAAGACCTGAAAGGTGTAGTCTACCCCCACGAAGATCCTTTGGTAATTGAAGCTACCATCTATGGATTTGGGATCCAGCGTATCCTCATAGATACGGGCAGCTCTGTGGACGTCTTGTTTTTTCCAACCTATCTAGCCATGGGATTGAAGAAGGAGCAACTGGAGGTGGCTGAAGTCCCTCTAGTAGGCTTCTCTGGCGAAACCTGCAATACCCTCGGAACCGTGACCCTGCCAATGTCGTGGGGAAAGGGAGCCCTACGAAGAACGGAACCCACCAAAGTTTGGGTGGTGGAGGCTTCGTCAAGGACATACAACGCTATATGCGGAAGACCCTCTATTCGGTCATTCGAAGCGATCCCCTCTACCCTTCACCTTAAGGTAAAATTTCCTACCTTGGCAGGTATCGAAGAAGTCCGAGGAAATCAACCTAGAGCCAGAGAATGCCGAATGAATGCCCTACTCCCCGAAGAGGACGAAAACCCCTCGGATAATGGCAAAAAACGGAAAGTCGAAGAAACCCGAGTCCAACCCATTGAAGAGCTCAAGATGATAGAACTTGTGGAAGGAAACCCCGCTAGGGCGATCAAAATGGGCACTAATATGGAACCTGAGTTGGAGGCCCAACTGATATCCGTTCTAAACGAATTTTGCCACCTTTTCGCATGGGAAGGAGGCCCCCCCGGACGGATCAGCAATAAGGTATGCCAACATTTCCTTAATGTAAAGCCGGGGGCTAAACCCATTCAACAAAAGAAGAGAAAAATGGGGCCCGAACGCAACAAGATTATCCGATCAGAAATTCAATGGCTTCTCTGCTTACGACAAATTCGAGAGGTCGTGTATCCCGAATGGTTGGCCAATGTGGTCTTGGTCCCCAAGTCGGGAGGAAGATGGAGGATGTGTGTTGACTTCACCGATCTCAGTGATGCTTGTCCAAAGGACTGCTATCCCTTACCAAGCATAGACCAATTAGTCGACTCTACCGCCGGTTGTGCACTCCTGTCGACTCTGGACGGGGACCAAGGATACAATCAAATCCCGATGGCATTCCCGGACCAGGACAAAACCAGCTTCATTACGGACGCAGGTACCTTTTGTTATCTAGTCATGCCCTTCGGACTTAAGAACGCAGGAGCTACATACCAACGATTGGTGAACCTCATGTTTGCGGAACTCATTGGGAAAACTGTGGAAGTATATGTGGACGACACGGTCGTCAAAAGTCGTTCTGCGAAAGATCATCCTGAAGACTTGCGAAAAACACTGGCTATCATGGATCACTTTGGGATGAAGGTAAACCCTCGGAAATGCTCCTTTGGTATCCGAGGAGGCAAATTTTTGGGATTCATGGTCACCGAGAAGGGAATAGAAGTTAACCCCGAGAAAGCTGAAGCAATTGTTGGGTTACCAACCCCAAAATCCATAAAGGACGTGCAAAAGTTGACCGGACGAATGGCCTCCCTCAGCCGATTTGTCTCCAAATCAGCGGAGAAATGACTCCCGTTCTTTAAAGTCCTTCGGAATATCAAAGAATTCCAGTGGACTTCACGATGTGAAGAAGCTCTCCAGGAATTGAAAAGATATATGGTAAGACCACCCTTGCTGGTCAAACCTTCGCCCCAGGAAGAACTTTTCGTATACCTATCCGTAGGAGAGGAGGCTATCGGAGCGGTACTGGTCAAAGAGCACGAGGGAGAGCATCATCCGGTCTACTACGTTAGCAAAACTCTCCTCGGAGCGGAAACCAGGTATACTCTGGTAGAAAAACTTGTACTCACTTTGGTTACTACGGCGCGTAAATTACGCCCGTATTTCCTCTCCCACCCGATCACTGTTCTGACTAAGCACCCTCTACGAGCAATTCTCAACAAACCCGAGACCTCGGGAAGACTAATAAAATGGGCCGTCGAGCTAACGGAGTATGATATCTCCTATGCCCCTAGACCTTCCATCAAAGCCCAGGTGCTAGCAGACTTTGTGGTAGAACTTACGGGAATCGAAGTGGAAAGGACAGAACCTCTGTGGCATGTCTACGTGGATGGTTCCTCCGTAAATACGCATGGCGGAGCTGGAGTAATCTTGATTAACACGGAAGCTGAGGAAGAGGCGCTACATTTTGCGGTTAGAATTGATTACCCCGTATCCAATAACGAAGCCGAATATGAAGCCCTCCTTGTTGGAATGAGGCTCGCTCGGGAAGGCGGAATACGAAAAGTCCGCCTGCATAGTGACTCTCAGTTAATTGTCCAGCAAGTTCAGGGTACCTACGAAGCCAAAGAAGAAAGGATGCAGAGTTATCTTCGAATGGTCCATCGGGCCAAAGCCTGGTTTGATGAGTATCAATTAGTGCAGATCCCCCGAGGGGATAATCAGGAAGCCGATGCCTTGTCCAAAATGGCTGCACAATTAACCACCATTCGTACTCGGAAAATCACTCTGTTACATATGAGCGAATCAGAGAGGACTGAACCTGAAGAGGTGAGTGCCACCGCGGCAAACCCTTCGATAAGTTGGATAACACCCATTAAAGCATACTTACAAGATCCTGAAGGATACTCCGAGGACAAATCTGTCCGATGGATGATGTCTAAGAAGACCATCCGATATTTCCTCAAAGACGGAATACTATTCCGAATGACGTACTCTTACCCTCATGCCCGATGTTTAAACGAGGAGGAGGCTCAACTTGTCCTGGCGGAAACTCACGAAGGGGTGTGTGGTAGCCATACTAGTGGCGGAAGCATGGCTGGACGAATAATCCGACAGGGTTATTATTGGCCCACGATGGCCAAAGATTGCAAAAACCACGCGGAAAAGTGCAAGTCATATCAAGTTTATGCCCCTCGGGCTTACCAGCCAGCGGCTCCATGGGAACCCCATTTGACCACATGTCCTTTCGCCAAGTGGGGAATAGACATAGTAGGTCCACTTATTCCCGATGCTGGTCAAAAGAAGTTCCTACTCGTAGCAGTAGATTACTTCACCAAATGGGTGGAGGCGGAGCCCTTAGCACGAATAACTGCAGGGGCGGTCATTAACTTCTTGTGGAGGAACATTCTGTGCCGCTTTGGAGTCCCTCGGAGCCTGGTAAGTGACAATGGCCTGCAATTTATTGACCAAGGGTTAGAAAAATGGTGTGATCATTGGGAGATTAAACACCGTTTTGCTTCGGTGGGATACCCTCAAGCCAACGGACAAGTCGAGAGAACTAATCGCACTCTCCTGAAAAATATGAAGGCCCGACTCGACTGGCACAAGGCCAAATGGGTTGAAGAAATACCCGGCATATTATGGGCCTATCGAACCACACAAAATACCGCCACAAGCGAAGCCCCTTTCAGCCTATCTTATGGGTGTGAAGCAGTGGTACCCTCCGAAGTCTCGATTGAGAGTTGGCGAGTCAAAGAATACGAAGAAGTGGCCAATAGTGCTAACTTAGCTCTGGCCCTTGATCTCCTGGAAGAGAGAAGAATCCGAGCCGCCGTTCGGGCTGAGGAATACAAAACTCGAATGGCACGATACTATAACACCAAGGTAAAGCTTAGGACTTTTCAAGTGGGTGATTTAGTGTTAAAACGGGTCGGAGCCTCCAAAAACGTAGGCAAGCTTGAACCCCGATGGGAAGGGCCCTATAACATAGCGGGAATTATCGGACCCGCAACCTATCTACTTGCCAACTCTGAAGGCGCCACTCTTCGCAATACGTGGAATTCCTTCAATCTTAGAAAATACTATGTTTAATGTAACATCTCCATTGTTACATAAATAAAACCGTTTGTTCATAAATAGATGGTTACGATACATTCGAATCTGATAGGGTGCATAGGTTTGCAAAACAAAAATGGTAGCCTTACACAGGAAATCATTACAAGCAACCTAACCCCGAGGAGTCATCTACCATAGATAAACAGTCATCAGACCAAAAAAAAAAACTACCTACTACAAACTATTCCTCTCGTAGAGGACGTTTCCCTTCTCGGATAAGGCGACGACGCTGCTCCTCGGATAAGGTTATTGGATCCGCCAATAACACGCCCTCGGACGCCACGGGACTCTCTTCTGGGAAGATGGGGTGAAGACTAAGCTCGGGAATAATCAAGTTCCCAGGACATTCTGGCAATGATTGAACTGCATCCGTACCAAGTCGATACCCGATGCGGACCAGATCGCGCATCTCTCTTTGCAAAGACTCCCTTAAAGCTGAAGGACCCGCGATATCCAAAACAGCTCGGACCCGAGCTACTACCAAAGCAAGGTCGTGGGCGCGGGTAGTCTCCAGCACCCGATGAGCTGCCGCATCCCGTTCCCGAATCGTCTGCAGTAATTGCTCATCGGAGTGGCGAAGCTGACTCTTCAACTCCTCCAAACTCGCCTGAAAACTCGTCACCCGGGTCTTCTCTAGCATCAACTGGCGCTCCACTTCCCAAGACTTATCCCTCTCAATCTGAAGGACCATATCGTGAATCGCTTTAGCAGCTTCATGCTCTTCCTGCAAGCGGGAAATCTCTGTTTGAGCCTCCAACAAACCATGTTCTAACTCGTCCCGACGACGATAAACCAAGCCAGGATCTGAAGAGGAACACCCCCGAGATCCGATGGCATCCAGCACCATATAAATCTGAATGGAAACGAAGGAATCACTACTGAAGAAATAAAAGGTAAATAACCAAAATTTGCAAATAACATGGATATCTACCTCACACAGGTTTTTGCAAACTAAATCCTGAAGACGAGAAGAAGGAAGGGTCCTCATGAGCTCACAGTCCGTAACATTCAAAAGACCGCTAAGAAAATTTCGGCAAAACCCCGATACCTCTCCGAGGGGAGAAAACCCTGTGCCCGCACCCGGAGGAGAGGAACTCACGGGAGGAGGATTCCCTCCGCCCTGCGACGCGGGTATGCGCTCGGGACCTCCTTCCACAACATTCACGATATCGGAAATCCGAGGGAGTGGTTGCGACACTGAGGGAGGCACTGGGTAGTTTATCGGAGAAAGAGCCGTAACCGAATTTTCTACCCTAAGAGGAATCACAAAGCTCACTGGGGGGGCTGCCACGGGCGAACCCTCCGATTCCGGTCTCTCCGAGGAAGAGTCAGCCCTCGTAACTGCCACGAAGGTATCGGAAATGCCCTCCGGTGCCCGCCGCATACCGTGTAGAGCTCGTCCCAGAAAAACACCATTAAATGGATCTATGGAAAAAGCCGCCATTTCAGCACCTATAAGATAAGGATAGAGTATATGATGATCCCGAAGAGCACACATGTCGATAAAAGAAAAATCGACAAATCTTCGAACTTACGGAAATAGAAATTGCCATGAAGAGGATGAATTGGCGAATTCTCTCTTCTTATCCCCTCTTGAAGACCTGCCAGAATAAGAGCTTCAGGACACGCGAGCAGACCGGTAATATCGTACGAGCCAGAAAATAACCCGGAATGACTCAGTTCCTCCCACTCCCGCCCCAACGTCTCGGAGAGGGGCGAAACGTATCCCAAGCCCCATCGGATAGGCACTCCCCACGATCGGGCCGAATGACCTTTCGAACGGACGAAGAAAAACCTCTGCTTCCAATCCCCCCTACGAGTGCGAGGACTGGATGTACCAGTGAAGGCTTTTGTGACGTCCCGATAGGCCAGGCTGAAAAGGGGGACTCCATCTGAACAAGGCCGAAGGATGAAAATTGCCCCCACCCGATACGGGGACATGGGAAGGTTAAGGAGCTCACAGCATAAAACGTATCCCACTAAAAGGCGATACGAGTTGGGTGTTAACTGGCTCGGACAGATTTGCCAATACTGGAAGAGCGATCGAAGAAAATGGTGAAAAAACACCCGTAATCCACAGTGCATTTGATCACAATAGACAGTTAAAAATCCAGGAGGAGGATCATATGCTCTCTGATCCGGAGAAGGCACAATCACATCAAAATCATCGAAATTCAGATTAAATTCCGTAAAAAGAGTTACTAGAGACTCTCCGTACACAGTGCTAACGGCGGAACCAACTCGTCCCCGACCTACCAACCTTGAGGGGCTCAAAGGTATTAAGTTAAATACAGAACGCTCATCGGCAAGAGAATATGGTTCTCTACCCAAGAACACATCCCTTATATGGTCTATCTTTCGAGAATCCGTGTACGATGACCTACTCCCCACCCTTGAAGACGAGCTTGTCCCAATGGTCATTTGATTCTCAGCCAGCCTATTCCGTTGTCCCAGAGAAGAACTTTCCGAGGACGCGCTATAAACCTGGGATCCAGGGACAACTCGGGCACGATTCCGAGAAGAACTACTTGATGATGTGGACCCCCCATGCCTGTGATGTGGTGGCATCATCTTTAATAGTAAGTTTTCCGTTTGCTCTTATTCGAAAGTTGAAAATAAAGTATTGAATACGACTACGAAAGTGAAAACTAAGTTCTGCGAGAATAGATTTCTAGAGGAAGAAAGGAAACTGATTTATCCTATAAAGCAAGATAACTTTTAATGGTAAATATAAATACCACTGTTAGCATATTATATACGATAAGCTAATCCCATGGAGAGAAGCTGGAGCTGTCCCACCCACTCCTAGGGGCATGACACGTGTTAATGAGTGTCCTTAATTAGAATAAATAACTCTTAAGCATGCATATGATTTGACACGTCCTGCTAAGTTATATACTTAGTCAGCAAATAAAGGAATTTGTCTTTAGCTTACCTTTTTGAAGAAGATTAAAGGGAATAAGTTTTATATATAAGTATGCTAATAGTTTATTACTATCTCAAGCTAGTGGACAAGTAAAACAAAATAGAAAGAAAAGAATAGGACAAATTGTTCATTTATAAGTCCGAGAAGCTCTCGGAAGCGTTTACAAAAGCATAGAAAAAAAGAGAGAAGGAATCCTATTCTAAATCCCTGTACTCGGAGGGGGCGGGGGCGGAGGCAAAACTCCACTCGAGCCAGTAACACCAAGTTTGGAGACAGTCGGAAGAGGAGCAGGGGAGCCCTTGGGCGTCATCACCGCATCATACATCTCAAGAATGCTCTGAACCTGCTCGGAAGACGGCTTGGCAAGTTTCTTGACATCAAAAATGCCGCCAAGGGCATCACTCCACGGGCAACAGTAGCGCACTCTATCCATCCCCATAGCATATGCCCAAGAGACTCTCGAGCGGACAAGGGAGCATATTGGCGCTCTGCCTCCACTGTTGCGTACCGAACGGCCTCGTCAATCCGAGCTTGCACCTCCTCGTGTGGCACTACCTGGACTATCTTCAAATCCACCAACTCCTTGACCCGATATTGAAGCTCCTGTTCTCGCTCCAACCACTCCGATTTCTCCTTCTCCAAAACTTTCACCCGAGCACGAAGTAGCTCCTCGGACTCCATCTTCTCCTTCTCCAGAAGAGTCAACTGGACTCGGACAGCCCCCTCGGACGCCTCCAGCTTGTCGTAAGCCGACTGCATCCTCTGCAAAGTGAGCCGCATCACTTCCTTGGCTCTCTGATCCTCCCTCCAAGCGAAGTCACTGGCTTCCAACTTTGTCCGGAAAACATCCCTCATTGACTCGGCCTCATAGAGCTGGGCCCGGAGAGAAGTCACCTGCCCTCGGAGGGATCCTATCTCTGCTACCTCCCTTGAATGGCGCTGCTCTACTGCAGTGATAACCTCCCGAGTCTTCTTGGACTACATGACAAGAAGAGAAACATAAGGAAGGATACGGGAAAATTATTTAAAAATAAAGCAACCGAAGGACAAGCACTTACGATGGTTTCCATCCAGACCATGCTGGCCCGCAAAAACTGATACCCCTCCGCGGGCGCAGCAAGAGAAGATCCGAAGAAGTGGAGGATCTCATGGTATGCCTCCCCGACAGTTGAAGGCTCCTTCTCGGGTACTTGAGATGAAAAATCTCCCTCGGAAGCTGACCTCCGCAAAGGAACCCCCTTCGGGAGATCTCCTATCGGAGAAGGAGTAGCAGTAGCGGGAGTCGTGGCCACTGCCTCCGTCACAACCGCTTCAGGAGCTTTCGCAGTGGCCGAGGGACCCTCTCCCCGGAGCAAAGTTTCCCACACTTCCCTCTTCACCTCCAAATCCTTCGATAAATCCGCAGGACCTTGACTGATTCCCTCGGATGGCTCTTCCGAGTCCTGGTGAAGTAATTGAGCGAATAAATCCGCACCCAGAAACATAAGGGCCTTGCCCTTATCAACATCTACAAGGGCCAAATACGTAGTCAAATAATGATAACAAAATTTGAAGGGAAGTAGAAGAGAGAAAGAAACTTACGAGGACGAGTAGGAGAAGGATCAGGAATAATGGGCGAGGGATCTCGAGAAGAGACCAAAACCACATCCGGAGACGAAGACTCTTCTTCTTCAGCCCTCGGAGATTGCCCCCCTTGCGAGCCCCTCGGAAGACTACCAGTGTCTGACTCGGAGGCAGATCTCCAGGTCAGGACGGACGAGGGAGCTACCTGCCGTAACGGAACAGCCTCCAGGGGCACTCCCCCAACATCCTCGGAAGGAGGCGGAATATTTTCATAAACCTTCTCGGCCTCCGTGCCCATCCCTGCCTCCTCGGACTGCGCCTCCGCCCCCTCGTGATCTCCTTTCTCGGAAGCTCCGCTATGACCACTTGGAGCCACCTCCTCGGAACCAGGTACTAAATAGTACCTCACCATAACCTCCTCTGCGCCACACCAAAATATCTTAGTACGAGTAACGGAAGAATGCGAAAAACCACTCGAAGAAAATAGATGTGGAATAAAGAAGCATACGAGCAACAGAAGAAAAACTTACTGAAAGCTGGCATGAGTAGGCTCGAGACAAAAAGCGGTTTCTTCACGTTGTCATCAACACCCACTACGAAGTGAAGTCCAGCCTTATCAAATAACCAAGAAAAATCTTCTGACTCCATTAGTGCGTGCTGGGCAATCACTGGAGAGAGCACCATATCTTCAGCCAGGGTGTGAATTGGAGTCACACCCTCCCCCCACTTGAAGGGCATATTCCATTTCCCTCGAATGGGCTTCACATAAAATAATTTGTCCTTCCAAACACCGTGCGAGCTTATCGTCGCACCCAAAATCCTCTTCGTAGAGTTAGCCGAATGATCCCGATGATGAACGTGATAGAAGGGATATCCCCCGGGTGACACTCCCACATCGAAGATAGACAGAAAATGATCCACATTGCACTCGTACCCCTTGACCATACACCAGAACACGTAAATACAGAGGGCGGCATAGCCATTAGGAACCAACTGACTCGGGCAGATTCCACAAGTCTTGAAGACTTCACAGAAAAAGGATGGCATAAAAGAACGCCACCCGTAATTCACCTGCGCAAAATACACAGTGAGCATACCCGTAGGAGGGTAGCACGCCCTCTGATTTTCCGAAGGAATGTGAACGGTCACATTCGCCATCGTAGTTCCCGTAGCCTCAAACAAATCCATGACCTGTTCATAAGTAACCACGGATTGAACATTCTCAATTTTGGAGAAGTCGCGGAGAGGGGGTTTCTTTGATTTCGAAACCCTAGATTTTTTTGCGGCGGCGGCCCCACTCCCTTCGGCTACCGTACCTCTTCTCTTACGAGTGGCAGCAGTAGGTCCCACGAGGGGAACAGTCGTCGCGGCAGAAACAGAAACGTCAACAGAGGCAGTTTCGGCAGAAGAAATATTTGCAGAAGAAGCCATCTTCTTTTGGGACAAAAAGAAAAATTTTACGAGTCTGGTAAAAGAAAAGAGAAGAAGAGATTCAGAGAGGAGCAAAAGTCGCTCTTTCTTTGCTTAAGAAAATTGAAGAGAATTGGAAGATTGAAGAGTTTGTAAAAAGAATGGTAAAGAAGAGTACGGATGGGATATTTATAAGCAGACCGTCATTAAAGACGTGCCTCGTCTCCCACGCCCCACGTCTCCACTCAGGAAGCGACGTGTCGTTCCACGCGCTAGCCGTTACTGCAGATGAACGGACGGATGAATGAATGCCACTTAAGACATCCAACGGCTAGAAAGAGCCGTTATAAAAGTAACTCTTCATCTGGACCGCTGATTCCCAAGAACATAACGGTAAGTTTACTTCACGGTATTTCAAGTATATATTTATATACATATAATACCCCCGTAAATCATAAAAAAAAAAAAGAATGGAGAAAATCCCAAACTTCTCGGAAAAATCACCAAAAAATAAAGAAAAAGCCCCTTTTGCCCTATTAAGGCCACGAAATAAAATTTCACTCGTCTCTACGAGAACGATCGAAATTTGGGGGGGCTAGTGTTAACCCTAAAAAAAAAAGGGATTATACAAGTTAAACAAAAGATTAACCCTTAAATTAAGGATTAATCCCAAGGGCGATACTATCGTCACGAACACTCTCGTATGTCACATACCCTACTATGGTATGATGTGGCATCCGAAGAGATAATAGTCCCTCGGAACTCACATATCCTACTAGGATACGACGTGGCACCCGAGTGGACACCCAAGCGTCCCTTGGAAAGTCAAGATGAACAAAAATAAGATATCAACGTGGCATCGGAAAAAGAGTAAACCCCGATGAATCCACGCGATCCTGATATCCATCACTGCGCCAAGAGGGACCACTATACGAGAATACTTCCTTGCTGAACACTCCCAAAGCCCTCGGAATCATCACCCCGAAGGCTAAAATTCATAAAACAACGTCCTACTCAAAGCACCAACCACTAAACTCACTTACCCCGAAGGCCCAAGCCAAGAAGGTTACTCAGCCAAGACCAGGAAGCCCTCGGAGAATGATTCCTGAAGGAGCCACTACTCTCACGACGGCCAAAAACGCTCGGAACCCATACTAAGGGGATCCGTATACAAGAATACAGCCTTACATGCAAATTGATGCTCTCGGAGCCCACCTTACAAGCCTACAGAAACAAATATGCCCCTCGGAGAACTCTACCAGAGAAGCCGACGAGGAAATAGCTGTCCCCGGAACAGAAAACCCCTCGGACACCCCCTCCACTTCAACTAGTGAACCTCCTCATGAAATCCAGCCCCTCAGAGAAAAGAAAACAGAAGGTTCAGTCCATCAAAGAGAAGAAAATAGAAGAAGCAACCCCTCGGAACTCCCCACAGCCCTCGAACAAGATAAGGATCTGCCTAGTCAGCGCTTTGTCAACAAGATATACCTTATCTTTTAGAAGGACACTTGTAACACATGCAGCATTACACTTGTAACACATGCAGCATTACACTTGTAACACATGCAGCACATTCATAGTAACATAAACACCCTCCCATACCTATATAAGGAAAAAAAGGAAAAGAAAGGAGGGCAGAATATACACTTAAACTTACTCGGAAAAAAGCATAAGATCATATTTATGCTCTTCAGGAGTCAGAAGTTCAGTGATTAAAGGAAGGATATTTCGTAATTTTCCCTAATAGTCATTTACTTTCTTTGAACCACGGATAACGGCGTTCCGAACTCATAAATAAATCGGTTAATCGGGTATTATTCCAAACCTATTAACAGTTTGATTCCTTGAAGTATGTAAGAGAGACTCCAATTCATTCCTTGAATGCAAGTCTCCATGGCTGAAGTTTCAGGCAGTTTCTCTTTGCAACTTAAGGATAGGCTTCTCCACCTATTGATGTACTCAATCACCGGTCCGTCTTCTTGTTGATGAGAATTTGCAAGTTCAATCATGCTCATAGTACGTCGAGTGCTATAAAAGCGATTGAAGAATTCGGTTTGTAGATCGTTCCAACCGTCAATGGAGTTTGGTTCAAGATTAATGTACCAATCAAAGGCAAAGTCTTCTAAGGATCGAATGAATTGCTTGACTCGATCATCTCCATAAGTTCCAATGCTATTGCACGTCTCAATGAAGTGAGCAACATGTTGTCTTGGGTTTCTAGTCCCATCAAATCTTTGAAACATCAGAGGTTGATAGCTTTTCGGCATTTGCAATTTCTCTATTCTTTGAGTATAAGGCTTCGTGTAAGATTTGGAAGTCTTGCGTTGAGCTTTATGTTCCTTGAAAACTTCTTCGATGAGCTTCTTAAATTGACCGGTAGAGACGTGACCTTGTGTGAGGATACTTGAATTTGTTGGCTTGAGGACTTAGAAGGTTTTCCAACTTCAGCATCTTGAATGGTTTTTTCGGGAAACTTTGTGTGCATCATGGCGCCTTGCTCTTCCTTCCTTGAGAAACTTGACTTGTGGAAAAGAGAAGTGGCATGGATCCTTTCGCTTAGAACTTCATCAAACTCTTGAGCTTCAACTCCTTGAGTAGCATTTTCATGCGCCATGCTTTGATCGCCGCTTTCCATGAGCTCTTACTTTTGGAGACGAGGAGAGACTTCAGTTTCGTTGATTGTAGTCTTGATGCAACCTTGAACTTCAATGTTGTCGGTGACTTCTTTGGAATTTTCAAATCCTTCTTGGCACTCTAACTTTTGGAGAAGGCGGTTCAAATGTTCATCACATTTTTGAGCTTGTTTTGTAAGATTCTCAATGGCTCTTGTCAGTGCCGCAACTTGTTCTTCCAATGAAGTTGCTTGATCGTCTTCTCTAGCTTCATGCCTTGCCACCGGTACAAGTGAAACTTTCAACGTCGGTTGCATGGAGCCTCCGCTTGTTGCCCCCATTGACTTGTCCATTGTTGAGCAACACTTACTTCTTGTGACTTCAAATTTGAGACTTGTTGGAAAAGAGATGAGAGGTAGAGATTGTCCCACTGGGCGCGCCAAATTTGTAATGACAAATTCTTGATCTCTGAAATTAAACGACAAGAAAATATTACAAAATAAATTTGATCAATTTAAAAGTACAATTGTGGTGTAATCTCTATTTAATCCTCTGATTCTTTTCTCAAACAAATGATTTTGAAATTTGGTTGACTTGAGTGGATTTGATTTTGATCTCTTCCACGTGTATTTGAGTTGGACGTTAATCCAAGGGCGTTGAGCTTGATCTTGAATTGACGATCTACTTGACTTGATATTTGCGATGAACAATTTGATCTTCATCTTGAACTTGTTGAATGTCAATCTTCTTTGGAGGAATCTTGATCTTCAAAGTACTTGGATATTTGACAAACGTTGATTCGAGGGCTTGGCGGCCTGATCTCGGATCGAACGGGAATTTTATTTGGAACTTGACTTGAAGGTTGATGAAGATTGGTATGATCTTCGTCTTCAGTTATTTGGATTTGTTGGGTTTTGATCTTCTTGAATGGACTTCAATATTCAAAAATAGTTTTTCAAGGGTCTTGAGACTTGATCTCGGATTAAACGGATTTTTGACTTGAGACGAATGAAGAACGGTATGAACTTAGTTTTTGATTTGTTGAACTTCTTGGAGTTTGATCTTCCTCGGCAGAAGTGCGATCTTCAAAAATAATTTTTGGATGGAAATGAGACTTGACTGCTGATTGAAAGGAGTTCTTTAGGAAGAACACCTTGAAGATTGTTGAAAAATGCCTTGAATGTCGTGAAGAACGCTTAAAGATGGATGAATTTGGTGGAGCGAAAAACTTAGAGCTTTTTCCTCTTCAACTTGTGGATATTTTGTGTCCCCTTTTTCTTTATGAGAGGGCCTCTATTTATAGTTGTAAAAACCTAGTGCTCATTGCTTGTGATTGTTCAGTTTTATTTTCAAGATAAACATGGATTTAATTTGGCTTACTTATCAAGAAACACATCATATTTCCACATGGCTTAACATCATTGGTTGAAATACTCCATCTTTTCCACGTGCTTTATTTGATTGGCCAACAATATATATTAGAAAATCAATCAATTAACCTATTAATAATTGAAATTTAATTTAGTAAAATTCTAATTTAAAAATAGAAATAATCAATTTAATTTTTAATAATTAATTTGACACTTGTTAATATTTAATTGGAGTAGACAAACTGTCTACAATGTCAAACCAAATAAGCTACAAATAAATAATTTTGATCTCTTTTGATGTAGCAAGGTGAAGACATAAGGGAAGATGAAATAACACAAGAAATCAAAGGCTCGTTGATTTCGCAGAATACCGAGAAATTGACAAAAACTGAGAAAACTCTCAAATTAGGTTTTTTATTCAATCTACAACTAACTACAATGACTCAAAGACGACTCACTTATAAACATGAAACCCTAAACATAAAAATTACCAAAATTACAAGAGACTCTTAAAATAACTAAATAAGACTAAAAATCTCGCTGGAAATAATAAACTGCATATTTGACCCTCTAAAACTTCAAGTTTGCCAAAAAATCACGTGGGCGTAAAGACTAAAGTCTTTACGTTTTGCTCGGGTGGTCGTTTCCACTTGGAAAAGTGGTATCGTTTGCCAAAAATGGGCTCCATTGACTTTCTGGTCAAACATCAACTGGCTTGAACCTCGGGTTGGTTATTTTTGATCGAGAAATACCCATATTTCTGATCTCCATCATTCTCCCCTGGTTGAAAAATATTCGACCTCGAATCTAAATCGTGTTTAGTAACTAAGAACTTATCACCATAAGACAAAACATGATTAGTCACATAAGAAATGTCAAAACCCTGAGGATGAACATCTTTAACTGTAGCAGCAACAATAGCAGTAACATGCATGTTCTCTTCATCGAGTGTTGTCATACTCTTAGTTTTCTTCTCATGACCTTCAGATTTATCGATTTCCTTATCAACTTCGTCTTTTTCTGACATCTCCATCTCTTTCATTGTATGCTCTATCGTGATCTCCTCATCCAAACACTCATGAAAGCTTTTAATCTAGAGATCTCGAACTCATCCACAAGATCATCACCGCTATCATAAGCAACATCATATGAAGATTCACAATCCTCTTCATAATCACCAAGAAAATTTGGAATATCACCTTGAAACTTGGCTTCCCAATGTTTTTCCTCTAGATAATCTTGCCTTCGGTGAATTGGCGAATTCAATCGTTGTTCTAGTGGTACAAATGGATTCTCCATAAAATCCATAAACAATGGAGCTCTAGGTGTCGATGCGGGTTCAGGCTGTCGAGCAACCATCACCGCCATTTGTTGCGTCAACAAGTGAATTTGTTGACGTAATTTTGTGTATTCATCACATCTATCTTCTTCTACCGGAACATCATAGACTTCAGGGTTTCTCCTTGCCGCCATGGTGAAGGAACGAACCTGGCTTTGATACCAACTGATGTAGCAACGTGAAGACATAAGGGAAGATTAAATAACACAAGAAATCAAAGACTCGTTGATTCCACAGAATACCGAGAAATTGACAAAAACTGAGAAAACTCTCAAGTTAGGTTTTTTTTTATTCAATCAACAACTAACTACAATGACTCAACGACGACTCACTTATAAAGATGAAACCCTAAACATAAAATTACCAAAATTACATGAGACTCTTAAAATAACTAAATAAGACTAAAATCCCGCTGGAAATAATAAACTGCATATTTGATCCTCCAAAACTTCGAATTTGCCGAAAATTCACGTGGGCGTAAAGACTCTTTACATTTTGCTCGGGTGGTCGTTTCCACTTGGAAAAGTGGCATCGTTTGCCAAAAACGGGCTTCGTTGACTTTCTGGTCAAACATCGACTGACTTGAATCTCGGGTTGGTTATTTTCGATCGAGAAATACCCATATTTCTGATCTCCATCATCTTTCCTTCCTTCAACTACTCACATTCCAATACAGGATTATTAAATAACATCAAACTTTCAGCGACACAGATAACATCAAATGTGTCCACCATTCTAGCGTCCCTCTTCACCAATGGCGTCATGTCGTTCACACCTAGGAAATTCATCAGACTGTTACAGGTTATCCGGAAAAATGTCTCCCCATCAAATATATCAAAGGAAATCAATCTTGAACGGACCCCGAACCAATTAAACCGTATCATGACGCATGAATTCTCGCTTGCAAGTGCTTTCATCTTCCACAAACTACCATGTTCTTCTACCTTGCAATCATTCGGAATCCTAAGAAGCTTATTGACATCAAGGGGTTGAGACCCTTGTTCATAATTTGTGTACACCCGCACATCATGAAATAAATCCTTCTCCCCAAACGATTCCTCATCGAAATAGAACCACATTTTTACATGAATGGGTGTAGCATGCAACCGAAACTGAGGATTGGCGACGACCCAGTTGATGCTTCTGTTGGCGAATACACTGGTAATCTCACAAGGCACAAGGGGGGCTGCAGAGTCGATACACCTCCAATAATCTAATTTCAGCGAGTAGATCTCGACGACCTTGTTGATGAGTGAACCACCAGTACTTGTAGTAGTATCACATGAATAATTATTCTTTACGACTATGTGGTCATTGCTGGTGTAGCTATAACCCAATCCATATTCTGCAGGGGGTTGCTGGGTAGTAGTTTCTTTTTGCTCGGAGGGGGATGGTGGTAGGATTTTGAAAGTTTGAAGGAAGGGATTCCAGAGGTAAACTTGTCTTCGAATATCATGATCAATACTTTCAACACAAACTAAGCCCTCGCAGGAACCGATAACATTGAATTTATGAAAGGGCATATTTTTTAAATTAAAGCGCGGTTTGCGGCACATGTAAAAGTAAGAAACGGCGGGGAGGATAAAGTAACTTTGCTGGATGTGTAGAGGAGGTAACGTTGATGACAAGGGGTTAATTTGTTGTAGGCTGAGATAAAAGCATGACTATGGATCAAAGAGTTCCACGATTTGCACACCGAGGTAAATCTAATCAAAGATATTACGGAGACCCTTTAATGTTACTAATCATGTAGTCGCAAAGACAAGTAGTTTTAATGGTGGCTCTAATATCGTTGTTGTCAACCTTTCTTTTCTTCATCATTGTAGGAATACAAATACGATAGAAGTAAGTATGTATATATATATATATATATATATATATATATATATGAGAGTTTAATTTGAAGTATTCTAATTTATATATATATATATATATATTATCGCTGAAAATTAACATGTATGTATGTACATGCCGAAAGAAAACCAGAGCTCCGCTGCCGTCGTCGTACGTACTGAAATTCTCTTCTTCCTCTTACAACTTAGTCGTCCAGCCTTTTTCTTTGCAAAAGCACGAAACTATATTTATTTATAAGATAATTCCTTCAAACCCCCTTAACTATAGCGACTTTTGGACACCACCCTCTGAACTTTATAAATAAGCACTTTACCCCATAACCTTTGCCAACCTGTTCGAGTTGCCCCATGGCAATTTTCCAACCAAAAAATCACCGGAATGTTTTTTCTCTTTTCAGAATCTTCTCCTTGTCGAAACGGTTCTGGTAGTGGTGACGGTATCGTAAAACTCAAAGTCATTACACGGGAAATTTAGCTTTAATTCGTTGAATTTTCGGAAAATATGAAGAACATTTGAAGGTGTTCATCACATTTTTCGAAAATTCGACGAATTAAAACTAAATTTCCCGTGTAATGACTTTGAATTTTTCGACACCGTCACCACTAAAGGAACCTTTTCGAAGAGGAGAATATTGAGTCCAAATTTAGGAATTTCAGCAAAAAAGTCCGGCAACCCGCCACTACGCCGCCGCGGTTTGTGGGAATTTTTTTGTCGAACTTTTTTTTATTTTAATCGATTTTTCTACTCGTCAAGGCGGTTCTGGTAGTGGTGACGGTATCACAAAATTCAAAGACATTACACGGGGAATTTAGTTTTATTTCGTTGAATTTTCGGAAAAAATGAAAAACACTTGAAGGTTCATCATATTTTCCAGAAATTCGACAAATTAAAACTAAATCTCCCGTGTAATGGCTTTGAATTTTTCGATACCGTCACCACTACCGGAATCGTCTTGACGAAGAGAAGATTATGAAAAAAATAATTTTTTACGGCGATTTTTTGGTCGGAAAATTGTCAAGGGGTAACTCGAACAGATTAGCAAAGATTAGGGGGCAAAGTGCTTATTTATAAAGTTCAGGGGGTGGTATCCAAAAGTCGCTATAGTTCAGGAGGTTTGAAGAAATTATCCCTTTATTTATATATTCCTCTACTTGTGTTGAACAGAGTAATGTTAGAAGTTTTTCTCTAATATTTTGATCCTTGTGCGATACTCAATATATATTAGATTAGATAGCACGCAATTATATATTTATATCTTAGTAGGGAGGGCTATGTAAATGGTATCTATCGCAATCCTAATCCTAATTGATGTTTGTAAGAATTCATAGGTTGATAACTAGCAGAACTCTAACTGGGTATATTAGAGAGTTTTAGGAAATAACCAAGTTACCAAATTTGGGTTAGTGGTCAAAGTTATAAAGCTATTCGTTCTATCTCAGTGGTCAAAGTATAATCTAACACTTAAAAAGTTGCATAATCATGTTCAAAGGTCAAAATTAAATCTAATATCTACATATGTGCAAATAATAGCATAATATATAGCAAACTTGCAAATTAATTGGCAAAATAAATGGTATATAACTTAGATTAGATAGCACGCAATTATATATTTATATCTTATGAGGGCGGTTTAAATGGTACATACCTTAGATTAGATAGCACGCAATCATAATTGATGCTTGTAAGAATTCATACTGGGTTTGTTAGATCAGAATTTTAGGAAATAACATTACCAAATAAAAGATCATATATGCATGTAATTGTCAAGAAACTATGCGACATGTCATCCAAAAAAATCAACATCTGAAACCTATATATATAGAGTTAACGTCGCACGTACCGTTTGAATAATTTTTGCAACATAATTTGCGGTAACTGGCCATTGGATGGTTTTTTATTTTTTTTTTAATATAAATTCCCTTTTTGATCTAAGACTAATATTCGGAATCAGATTTTTTTTTTTGAACTTCAATCCTTTCAATAAAACCTGGGTAAAAACTTTACATAGTACTAATAAGGCAAAAACCACAACGCCAAAACCTAAACAATGTCGAACCCGTCAACGTCTTCAATCGCATTCCTAGCAAGCTCGTGCGCCACCGCGTTTGAGTCACGACGCACCCATCTAATGTAAAATCCCTTCTGATCACGAAGCATAAGCCGCACATCCTTCACGATTTACTCAATTAATATAAATAATTTACTTGTTGGGAGATAATAATATTTCACTTGGAAAATAACTAGGCCATTTTATATTAGGTGGGGCCTAAGATTAATACATGAGGTTACTAATTACTGCAAGATAAAACCTAATATAGTAATTAGTTGAACTTACAATGCAAAATCGAAAAAATAAAATATGAACGATAGAAAAAACTAATTCTTAGCAAAAGTAAAAAAAAAAATCATTTGTACTTTTTTTCCAAAACATACATACAATTTTTTGTCTAAAAATTTCAAATTCGAAGCTTGTGGTAATCCAAGCTTTAAATGTATATTAAAGTTAAAGAATTACGGTTTTAGGCTTTAATAAAATTAAAGCAAAAGATTAAAAAATTTGGGCATGGATCAAGAAATTGGAGTAGGATTCATGTCTTGTTTGACCTGTCTAGTCTCGGCTCGGTCAAATGTCAAAACCTTGACCATTGACTTGTGATTAAAAAGGATAACATTTTATAGAAGCCCATATTTTTCAACGCAATCTTGAATTCTAATATTGAAAAAGTTATATATTTTAAGGGGATAAATGCATTAAACCCCCTGAACTATGCAGGTTTTTGCGTTTTTGTCCTTAAATTAATGAAATAAATTTGCCATGCTTTCAAGCTCAGCAATAATCGACCGGATCAACGCTGTTGTCACTTGCTGCCTTCAACAAAGTGGCAAGGAACTTCCCAACCTGGGACACAAAAATCATTAAATCTATCATCACTACAACTAGATAGAGAAGGGGGTTACAACAAGCATACCGACTGAAATATATTGCTCCTTCTAGTAGCCGTACTACCGCCCTCGGTCCGCTTCCTCTTATGTGGGGAAGGGTTCACACCCGAAGTCCCCGGAGCCTTGCTCCTACTGGAGCTCACGCCGATTCCACCTTGGATAGGTGCACTTCTCCCATGAGCAACACCTTCTGCATGTTCCTCACCTTGAGACGACCCACCCATATTTTCTTTGAGACGGTGCCCCTCTCGTCCGTATGTTTTATGAACGACGGGCCGTGACGCATCGACGCCGGCCTCCGCCCTCGCTGCAGCGGCACGTTGAGCAATCATATGCAACCTCCGATACTTCACGAGTTCTGCTGCATACAACAAGTACAACATCATCAAACAAAGCACTACTTATAATTATCCAATTAAGATAAAGAAAAGACATA
This sequence comes from Linaria vulgaris, assembly GCA_948329865.1. Taxonomy (NCBI): domain Eukaryota; kingdom Viridiplantae; phylum Streptophyta; class Magnoliopsida; order Lamiales; family Plantaginaceae; genus Linaria; species Linaria vulgaris. The sequence goes on from OX415252.1 coordinate 82,393,075, forward strand.
CCAAGGTCGAACGAGCCTCGATCAGGAATCGAAGAAAGACCACCTGCGCGGAGCACATCCTCATCAGAGAACACTGTAAGGTCATACGGGTGGGCCAACAACCGCCTAGAAACCCGGCCACCCATTGGGGTACCCCAACATTAGCAGGCCTCTTGTACTTATCCAATGTCGACCACTGTTGAGGAAGATCATCAAATTCCCGAGCAGTTTTCTCCTCGACGTAGAAGTATTCATGTTTGTTGCCAAAACTGTAACTGGTCTGGCTACCGTGTAAGAATTTCCATCCAGAATGAAATCTGATGAAGAAGAACCCCTTATCCCTACCATTTTTATTGGTGATGACGGAGAAGAGGTTCCAAAATTCATTATCCCCATAGGGGGCACCAAGGGCCTTCATGACCAAAATAAAGGACACGATGACACCAAACAAGTTGGGAGGAGCTTTCCCAGATAGACTCCAATACTTTTCAGAATAGCGATAATGGTCGGGTCGATAGGAAACCGCAAACCATTGGTGAAATGCTTCGCATGTACGGTGATGGAACCTCGAGGGGGCTTATGCATTCTCTCCTCTTGTCCAGGAAACTTAATTTTGTACCTAACATCCACATGATATGTCGGAGGACCAGGATGATGGGGCACATGGGACACCATGTCCTCATAGCTAATAACCGTCTTGTACTTCTTCACATCAGGAGACACGCGGAAACCCCATTCATTATACTCCACATCATCATCCCCGTGTAACTCATTACCCTCCTCCTCTAATCCATCCCCTACGTCATCACCGACCAAATTCGTCGTCCCAAAATATTCAAAATCATCAAAAGCAAATCCATACCCCGCGAACCCCGCATTTTCATGTTCCAAATCGGTCGTGTCAACTGTCAACTCTCCTCGTCCCATACATGGTGACTACGAACAAGAGGCACAGATACAGAGCGCAAACAAAATCTTTGGAAGGCTACAACTAGCACATACGCAACCTGAAAATCAAAAAGTTTAAAAAGGGGGTTAATTTAAAAACCTATATTGAAAATCAATCGAAGAACATATTGAATCCGTATATCGAATATAACGTCGAAAACCGACATCGAAAATGGGTATGGAATATGTAAATCATAAATAGATCACAAGAACACATATCGAAAGTCATGTCGAATATCCCCGATATACCTCTGCAGAAAGAAGACAAATTTTGCTACAAAACAAATGATCCTCATCTCTCCAGCAGACCGCTATTTATAGACATCAGGTCCTCCGATGAGCATTTATGGGATACATATCGAAGGACAAATTCGATATCCATATCAAAACAAATTCGATATCAATTTCTACAAAAATATACAAACTTTTAGAAATTCACATTACATGTCTATGCACAATAATTCAAACTAGGACTTCCAGGCTACGCCAATTACATGGGGGGGGGGGGGGGTCCACCAACTTTTTTCAAAATAAATTCCGGTATCCGAGCTCCGTCATTTGAACTGGAGGGACGAGAGGTACTGCTGATTCAAACTTAGATTTAATTTGCGAATTATTATTTACAATAATAACTCCCAAATTGTGGGACTACATGATATAAGTATTTTCCGTACTGGGCTGGCCCATGGGTCTGGCCCATATTTCACCTATGTCGGGGGTCATCCCCGACATACATATCGAATATTAACTTCAATATGATACAACTTACGTGTCTATCATGTGTGCGGTCCTTGCTTTCCGAGCCTATAAATACCCGCATCCCGGTAATCAAAGTAAGCTTTAATTATCCACAATTACTGTACATCTATATCGAGTATACCCGATATAGCATTCGACATAGCACCCGATATATATCTTCGATATATATCACCGACACACTATTCGACATTGTATTCGACGTCACCCCCGATGTCAGTCAAGATATCATCCTCGACGTGGATGGTCTCCGATATCATCCACGATATCACCTTCAACGTCACAACCAATATACTTCCGACATCTAGCAGAGCATCTCGCATAAGTTCAAGGTGTTCCAAACCATGCCTACTCAGCACTAGCACTAGTCTAAGTATGCCTAGTTTGTAATAGAATCATTGTACCACACCTGTAATCCACTTCGTCATATATATACGAGCTATTGTTAAACTACTAACTATGATAGCACGGTTATTATGACAACATTTTGTCTTCATTTTCACCCAACCGAAGTTAATTACTACAGTCACATAGGCACACGAACGTAACATCATACACTACTAAGTACGAACTTTAGATTGCCCACTTATCAAAATCTTTTTTCATCTCTGGAACAATTAGCGCTTTTCCGAAATTACGCTGCATGAAGACACATGTAACATGTTTAATTTGTACGTGAATAGCCACCAAAAAAACTCTTAATAAAGTTTACTTTGTGTGATTTGACCTGAAATTTTGATATTGAATAGTTGATTGTGTTGTGCAGCGAAAGCATTAAACAGTCAAAACGAGACAATAATTTATTTAAGTCCACATGATCGAGCTAATGAAGTGCAAAAAAGGATTATTTCAAGATTGAGAAGAATCTATTCAAGTTCTAAGTGAGTCTCATTTTTTACAAACGATACTACTTTTCTAAGTGGAAACGACCACCCGAGAAATGTTTACATCCACGCAATTTTAGGCAAATTCAAACGTTTAAAGGATTAAACATGCAGTTTATTATTTCCTACAATTTTCGTGTATTTTGTAAATTTATCTGGAGTCTTATTTAATTTTGGTATTGTTTAGATCTATGGTTTTATCATTAGAAGTTAGTTGTCTTTGAGTATTTGGAGTCCGTTGTTGCTTGAATAAAAAAAAGAACCCCAATTAGAGTGTTTTCTCATTTTTTCATCAATTTAATTTTGGTATTGTTTAGATCTATGGTTTTATCATTAGAAGTTAGTTGTCTTTGAGTATTTGGAGTCCGTTGTTGCTAGAATAAAAAAAAGAACCCCAATTAGAGTGTTTTCTCATTTTTCCATCAATTTTCTCAGTATTTTGCGAAATTAACGAGTATTTGATTATCGTGTGTTCCATTTTTTAATATAAGCTTCCGCTACATCTACAAACCACTACGACTTAACATATTTCGGATTGTAAACACCCCACTTGTTTCATATCCTCAACAGAAGCTCTTAGACAGCTATTAGAAGTGTTTTCAGATTTGAGGATGATTTTCATATTGCCAAAGTGGGTCTATATAAGTATTTATATACAAATCAAGCCATTGATGAATGGATGGGTTTTCCCCATCCCCTGTTGGGTTTCCATACTCTGAAATTTACAGAATATGCGGTAGGATGGTGAAAACCATCATTTCCAGCAGATTGATCAATAATACCATAACAGAAAAAATGTACATAGAATTTAGCAAACACTGTAATTTTTAAATAAAATATATATCGATGAATTTTTTTAAAAGGAAAAGTTCTTTGCTAGATGCGCCAAGACCATTAGATGAGTCAAGTGTGTAAATATACACAGAATGTGCTCATCGAACGGACTAACTCACCCTACGTACAGTATCTGTTCTTATTAGTTCCATGATAGATATACTAATGAACAGTAGAAAATATTTTCTTGGTGGCATTAGTATAGACCATCCATATATATACTCTACTTAATTGGCCACCCAAAGATTCCAACACTGCAACCATTAGCAGCATCACCTTTTGTATCTACTACATAAAGAAACTCAGAAGCCTTTGTTTCTTCTCCACCAAATTTTTTCCTCTTTCCAACCATGATAAGTTTCATGTATCAAAAGATCATAATCTTCTCGTGCCTAGTCCTGGTTTTAATCCCCGCGGCAACGGTTTCCGGCCACAGCACTTGCCAGGATGAAACCGAGCAGCACAACAATAGTACCGAGGCCTTCAAGTTCAAACTAGCGGCAATAATCGCCATTCTCGTATCGGGAGGCATTGGCGTGAGCCTCCCACTTCTTGGCAGGAAATTCAAAGCTCTGCGTCCGGAGAATGACATATTCTTCATGATCAAGGCCTTTGCTGCCGGCGTGATACTGGCGACAGGATTCATTCACATCCTTCCCGATGCGTTCAGCACCCTGAATTCCCCTTGCATCGGGGAAAACCCGTGGGGGAAGTTTCCCTTCGCGGGTTTTATAGCGATGATTGCTTCGATTGGCACGCTGATGGTGGACACGATAGCTACCACCTTCTACAAGAACCAGCATTTTCATAGCGCAAAGCAGGTGAATGCTGACGAAGAACGCGGTGGTGAGGACGGGGATGGGCACGCGGGCCATGTACACGTGCACACTCACGCCACACATGGCCATGCTCATGGAGCCGCAATGCCATCACAAGAAACGAGCCTGTCAGACATAGTCCGACAGCGCATAATATCACAAGTATGCTCCTTAGAAAAATATTTAACCTTGAGATCCTTGGTTCTAGAGGGGTCGTGTTTCTTTTTCTTTCTCATCTTCCAATTTCTTGAAGGATGGTGATTGTTTTTGTAGGTTCTGGAGTTGGGAATTTTGGTGCACTCGATAATAATCGGAATCTCACTTGGGGCTTCTGGGAACATCAATACAGTCAAGTCTCTGCTTGCTGCTCTGTCTTTCCACCAATTCTTTGAAGGCATGGGGCTTGGTGGATGCATCTCTCAGGTAAATCCTGGTGATATATATAGTGTACATTTGTAGAAATCAACAACTGAAAATAGTGTTGTCACATTTCATCATTTCATTTCATATGTTGCCATTATATTCCCTTCAAATTTATTCCATGCCAATAAAAAGAAAGTTATTCCAGAATCCCACCTTCAATTCTTTAATTTGTTCCATGGAAGAAATCATGTTCACTTGCATTGATAACACGAATAAACATCCAAGAAACTAAACAAATATGTTGATGTCGTATCGAGTGACTCTTTCCGTTTACGTTTTACCTGGCTTTAAACTGAGTTATGTTGTCATTGCACAATCAGGCTCGATTCAAGTCGTTGAAAACGACGATTATGATGATGTTTTTTTCGCTCACAACTCCGGTGGGGATTGGAATTGGGATTGGAATTTCGCACTTTAACAATGACAACATTCCTAAAGCTCTAGTGGTTGAAGGCATCTTCAACTCTGCTTCAGCAGGGATATTGGTTTACATGGCTCTAGTCGATATTCTAGCGGCTGATTTCATGAACCCAAGGATGCAAAGTAATGTTAGGCTCCAGTTAGGAGCATATACTTCACTTCTTCTCGGTTCTGGGTGTATGTCTTTTCTAGCTAAATGGGCATGATATCTTCCTTTAACTTTCTACAATTTGTCTTATTTTTCTGATGTTCGTTTATCTCTACTGTATGTCAATCATGTTTAAAAATACTTTAGTATCTCTGGATAGGAAGTTCTCAGTTACCATAAAATGACTAGCGGAAGAATTTGAAGTACATAATCATCATAGTATACCTGTAGGAATATTTTTTTATTGAACAACGAAGGACTATGCCTCTCTCTCTCTCTCTTTCTCTCTCTCTTAAGTATTTCTTGCTGAATATTTTGCCTGAGAACCTTCATAATATCACATGTTTATACTTCTTGTATCAGACTATCAGGAGGTCTAGTCTTGATATTCACCCTTTTTTCGTTGGCGTCTGACTTGCAATTGTTGTAGTGAATTTTGAACGCATTCTGGAGAGGTTGTTCACTTCTCGAGTTCTCGTACATAATCTTTACTCGAGTGTCTGCAAAGATCTCATAAGTTCCACCAATTAAGTTGAAAGATCCTTCAATTCTTCGTTTTTGCTACTACATGATCATTTTTTTCGTAGGACTAGTAAATATATTTTGAGCAATCCTTCCCTCTTCAACAATTTTTTCATATATTTGATTAACAAGATTGACAACTCTTGACAAATAATCAATCTCAGCCTCAGTTGTAGCAAGACGTACAACTGGGATGGCTATGCAGTAGTGATAGATGAAAACATTTTGTACATTAAGTGTCAGTGTTGTCAATGTTTTTAATTAGCTTGAATATTTTTCAAGATTACCGATCCTGTGGGTGTCATATGATTCACAAAAATCGAAAATCTACATTGACAATACACTGGAAAAAAATGGGGTATGTATGTTAAGGTAAGTTAGCAAAATTGTGTACTTGGTTAGAAAATATAATCAAGTGAAGAGATGAACTTTCTGGCATGGAAAGTGTAAAACTGAAGAATGAAATTGTGAAAAATGTAACGTGTTATTCATCACTGATCATTGTACAATATATATTCAAGAGGGAGAAAGAAAGGGGCGGGAAAGACAACTCAACTGATCCAGCAGTGCTAACAAACCGTCACTAACTGGATACGAGTATTTACACAAGGAACCCTTGAACTAACAATAATTATCACTAAAGCATTGGAATACAATTATCTTGACAACAGAAAGAAAATCTCGCTAACTATCATCAACGATCAGAATTCGAGGAATTGGGGCATTAACGACTAAAAAACAAATATGTAAGTGATAAAGATCACGGACATAGATTCGAGTTCCAAAACAAGATTTACTACATCAAACACGTACGCGCAACTCAAAAAAAAAAAAAAAAGGGAACCCAAGATTCAATATATTATACGACTTTCACTTGTCGTTATTAATTAACTATACTTTCGTAATATGTATAATAATGATGAACTAAGACCTTGTTTATTAAAACTTGGCAAAAAGTTTAGAGATCTTTTATTTCGTAATATTCGTACAAATTGTATTTGCAAATAACTTTAAAATAATACTTGTGTTTTCGTGTCAGAGTTAAGAATACAACGTTTTCAGTACTTTTCGTGTAAAAAAACTTTAATCTATAATACTATAGTTCCTAAAATACGCAACGTCCATATATCCTTAAGATAATGAAGATCACTTGACATGATTTTTTGAACAATGAAAATGTTGAGAATATATTATCCCACATCGCTTAGAGATGGTCTTGGATTAATGTTAATAAAGAGAAGTTATCCATTCACTTTACAAGGCCTTTTAAGTGGAGAATGATGAACTTTTAAATTTCTATTATAATATGAGAGTCAACCCAAGACGTATGTTGGACTTCACGACCTACCCACGTGATGACACCGATGATAATTACTAGGCCACACGTGAGGGAACGTGTTGAGAATATATTATCCCTCGCATAGAGATTGTCTTAGATTAATGTTAATAAAGAGAAATTCTTACTCCAATTAACAAAGCCTTTTAAGTGGAGTAACATGAGCTTTAATTTCTATCAAAAAATAATAACATATTTTTGAATGTATAAGTTGCCATTACCCGTTAGTAAATTATTTCAATTCTAATCTTGGACCACAAGATTGACGTCACAAAGGGTGTAGAAATAGATTTAGGGGTCACTTTTAGTTGTTAATAATGGGTTTACACTTTACATCGAAAGAGTATCTATTAGACTTTAGAACAAATGGCAACCCACACTAGCTAATTTATAAATTAGGCGCATTATTTCCTTTGTAATTTTAGAAAAGACAAACTACCAATTATAATCTTAAAATTGATGCACAAATTTTTTTTTTGTTTTGTACTTGTACTTGATTAAATTTTATTATTCTAATATATAATTTTTATTTATTTAATAAATTAGTGAAATTTTATATTTTTTTAATTTAAAAAGAATAATTTTAAGAAAATCCCACTCTCAACTTTTGAGAGCAAATTGTACTTCCTTCCATAAGGCACTATTTTGCATCATTTAAAATTATAGAAAGGTAATTTGTTTATTTATTTGTTAAAAAGATAATGCGCCTCTTTTGTAGGATTTGGTGTGCCAATATCCCTAGATTTTATTCTAGCAATATTCTGACTTTCAATTTTTATTATTTTGACCTTTACCTCTATATTCATGAAAATATAGATGTAATTTGAATCTCACATATTAACTAAAGAAAAACAGAACAGGTCACAGTTTTCAGAAACAGAGACTCATTCATTCATAGACAACCGAAAAACCACAACCATTTGGGTATCATTACATACAACAACCGAAAAACCACAACCATTTCAATAGCACATTACTTAGCTTACACTAACCATAACCCGGTAATTAAGCTCATACAACACGCAATTAATTAAAGCATAAAACCTCACAAACACGCATTTCTTCTTCTTCTTCTTCAAGCAATTTTGACCTCAATAGTCTTAGCTTTCTTCGGCTCCGGCGGTGGCAGCTTCTCCACCGTAACCGTCAGCACACCGTCCTTACAAACCGCCGCGATCTTGTTCGTGTCCGCATTCTCCGGCAACACGAACTTCCGCATAAACTTCCCCACCCTGCGCTCCATTCTCACGTACTTTGCATTTTCCTCCTCCTCCCTTTTGCGCTCTCCGCTGATGAGTAAAACGTTGTCGTCTTCGACTTGAACTTTAATGTCGCCCGATTTCAACCCGGGCATGTCGATCACGAAGGCGTAAGAGTTTGGATACTCTTTCACGTCGGCGGGCGTGGCGGCCATGGCCTTGGCGTCGCGGACGTAGGTCCTAGTGGGGGCGTTGGCGGATGATTTGTTGTTGTTGGTGGTGGTGTCGTGGTCATCGGGGAAGTCGAGGATGTTGTTGATGGCGTGAAAGACTGGTGTGTCCAATCCGAGGATCCTCAAATCCATTTTTGATGTTTGGCTAGTGGGATGTGGAGAAGATCGATAGCTGGATTTGTGTGTGCGTATGTGTGTTTTCTTGTCTGTTTGAAGTTGGATACTTGGATATGTAATGGGCAGTTTATATAAGGTGAAATTGTGCGTGGGAAGAGAAGGAAGAGGATGGAAGCTTCTGGAGGGCTGTTCGGTTTCACGAAGATTCTGGTTTCAAATGTTTTTGTTTCTAGATGCCTCTGGTGAGAGGAACAACAATATCCTTCTGTTTCCTTTTTTATTTATTTATTGAAAAGTGGAATTTTTGGCAAAACACCCCCTAATATAGGACGCATTACTTCACTCTAAAAAAAACTGATATATTACCCGTTATAATATACAAAATAGCATTATTTTCGTGTAAAAAATAAATAGAAATTTACCCCTTTAGATATATACATTACCCCCTATAATTTTAAAAAAGTTCCACACTATTTCTTTAATACATGTGTATAATAAGGGTTTGCACGGTATAAAAATACACAAGGGGTAATGCGCCTATAAAACATAACACATGGGGTAATCTTTATATTTTATTATTACATAGGGATAATATGTCTATTTCGTGTATCACAAGAGATTTATATGCCCTTTCTTTTTTAAGGGGGAGGTAATGTGCCTATTTCTCATATTACAAGGGGTGTTACGCCAAAAACTAAAAAAAAAAAAAATAACCGAAAAACCATGAATTATATATTACACCTTTTTATATAATTATAAAATCAATCATAAGATAAGTGCCCAATAAATATTACGTATTTCTTTTGTTGCAAAATTCTAGTTTTTGAGCTTTAATGAATATTGTGCCTTGTCTTGTATAGGGCAATCTTATAAAGGTATAAGGAATGGTAATAGACGAATTTAATAAATATTAAGAATAAGGTAGAATTTAAGATTATTTTATTTTGGGGCTTGTGTAATTTCTTATCTTGTATTGGAAAATATTTTTTTTTTGATCGGCAAAATAGAATCAAATTAATGAGAAGAAAGGTTACATATTACATGTGGTATTTCATCCTTTAAGACAAACTAACGGGGAATTAAACCAATCTAAACAGGAATATGCAAAATCTTTATCCTTTGATTTGATCCAGCTCCACGACCGAACTCTGATAAGATCAACAATATTTGAAGCCTTCACATCTTCCCCCTGTAGTACTTTCCTGTTTCTAGCGCACCAAATTGACCAAAGCGTAATAGGCCAAATACTACTCCAGGATTTCTTACCACCAACAAATGGAAAAAGTTGGTAAAAGTAAAAAAGATGATCAACGAGAGAACCCGGCATGACACCCTTCAAGCCAAACCAATCAATGACTTTCGACCATACTTCAAACGCAAAAGAGCAAGAAATCAAGATATGATCAACGTTTTCTTGCTGAAACCCACAAAAAGCACAAAGGCAACTGTCTCCTTCATTCAAAATACCTCTACTCCTTAAGTTCATTTTTGTAGGAATTCTGTTCTGTATTGCTTTCCAGGCAAAGGCCAACATTTTGAGTGGAGCTTTCAAGCTCCAAAGCCTCTTTGCCCATTCCACCGCCAAAACACTTGAGTTATTCGAGATAAGATGATATGCTGACTTGACAAAAAATATCCCCGATGGTTCGCCCTTCCAAATCCAAATATCTTCATTTCCATGGTTGAGAACGACACTGTTAAGGACCTGAAAAAGTTCATCGCATAGAGTTTGTTCCCAAAGGAAAAGGTTACGCCTCCATTCGATGTGCCAAACCCATAAATTGTCAATCCATGAACCCATTTCGAAAATCGTAGCATTTTTATTGACTGCTACGGAAAAAAGCCTGTTGTAACGAATGCAGAGCGGTGCATCTCCAATCCACCTAGTATACCAGAATCTAGTATTTTTCCCATTTCCAATATGCCGCACAAGATTGTTGTCGAACCACCCATCTTCATTATTATAGTACACATTACCACATGCAAGGTCTTTCCACCAAATGGATTGCAATCTAACTGGAGCTGTGCTTGAGTGCAAGTCATCTGGACTCCACGCCTTACCATATTTGGAAAAGATAACTTTGGTCCAAAGGCTGTCCCTTTCGGTAAGAAGCCTCCATTTCCACTTTGAGAGTAAAGCTTTATTGAATCTTCCCAAGTCACGAACATTCAACCCTCCACAATCCTTGCTTTTGCAGATATTATCCCATTTAACCCATGGGATTTTTTTTGCGTCTGAACTTCCTCCCCAAAGAAACCTTCTTTGAATTTTGATGAGAGCTTTTATAACCTGCACAGGAGCTTTAAAAAAAGATAAAAAGTAGACAGGTAGCCCAACAAAAACAGAATTAAGAATAACAATACGACCACCAAACGAAATAGATTCACCCTTCAATCCTGGTAATTTTGTTTATCATTGCGTTGACCATAGAAGTCCAGGTTTCAATTCTCCTTGGGTTAGCGCCCACTGGGATCCCAAGGTAGTTAAAAGGGGGGCGTCCGTGTTTACAATTAAGAGACGCAGTGAAAGAGCGTATCCTGACATCTTCAATGTTAATCCCCAAAAGACAGCTTTTTGCAAAATTTACTTTGAGTCCAGCCGAGAGCTCGAAGAGGCGAAGGATATACTTAAGGGCTTTTACATTCTCTGAAGAGTCCGAGCAATAAAGCACAGTATCATCTACATATTGAGTGTGTGTAATTTCCACTTTATCATGCCCAATTTCGATTCCCTTAAAGAACTGGAGTTCTCTAGCCCTTTTGATTAAGCCGCTTAATCCTTCAACCACAATAAGAAAGAGTAAGGGAGATAACGGGTCCCCTTGTCTAAGACCCCTTGACATTGTAAATTCTTCGGTTGGTCATCCATTAACAAGCACTGAGATAGAGGCTGACCGGTTGCATTCTCTAATCCAAGCACGCCAAATACTGCAGAAACCCAAGTTGTCCAACATATGATCGAGGAATTCCCAACTCACGCTATCAAAAGCTTTATGAAAATCAACTTTAAAAATGATGCATTTCTTGTGCTTCCTTTGCAACTCATCAATAAGCTCGTTAGTGATCAAAATACTGTCTGTTATCTGCCTTCCTATAATAAAAGTCGTTTGCTCACATGAGATAATTTTTCCTATCACTTTGTTCAGCCTGTTTGCAAGGATTTTTGACAACACTTTATACAAACAACCAAGAAGATAAATGGGTCGATAATCATCTAGTTCCAGAGGGATTTTGATCTTCGGAATGAGAACCAAAAAAGAGGCATTGCACCCACGAGTAATTCTTCCGTTCTGATGAAAATCACTTAGAAAGTTACAAAATTCAGACTTGAGCACATCCCAAAATTTTTTGATGAAGCCAAAATTATAACCATCCGGCCCCGGACTCTTTGAGCTCTCACAATTCCACACCGCATTTTTGATCTCCTCTTCCGAGAAAGGCGCAACCAAATTAGCATTATCGTATCCTGTAATTTTGTTAAATTGGACATTGCAGAGTTTCAGCCTTGAGTGAAAAGGTTCTTCAAATATCTTTGAGAAGTGTTCTTTGATCTCTTTCTTCATCTCCAGACTTTCTTCAATCCACCTATTGTGACAATGCAACCCCCTGATCACGTTCGCTGCTTTTCTTCGACTAATACATCTATGAAAAAAGCGAGAGTTAGCATCCCCGAGCTTCAACCATTTTATTCTCGACCTCTGAAAAGATAAACTGTTCTGTGATTTTAAAGCTTGCCAGAGTTCCCCAATTTTTGATCTTCTATGGTTGATTTCCTGTTCTGAAAGATTACTACGTTCTTCTTTTTTGTCTAGGAAAGCAATATCTTCCTTAATTTCAGATATCTTTTGCTCCACACATCCAAAAACCTCCTTGTTCCACTTTTTCATTTCCTTTTTAAGGCTTTTCATTTTCTCTTTGAGCACAAATCCTCAATGACCCTCAACCCGCAATTTCTTCCATTCTTCACGGATAAAAGATGCAAAACCAGGATGATCATTCCAACAGTCCATAACCCGAAAAGGCTTAGTCCCCCAATCTGTCACCAAGTTTTTGAGAAGAATTGGGCAATGATCTGAGGTGGATCTGTTAAGAGCCCATTGGGACAAGGAACTCCACTTTTGTGTCCAGTCTTCAGAGATAAGAAAACGATCTAACCTGCTTTTTGCTGTGCCATTAGTACGATACCATGTAAACTTTCTTCCTAATAAAGGTAGATCAATGAGGTCGAGCTCGGTGATAAAGTCTTGAAAGTCTGAGATTTCCCTATTATTAGCGGATTGTCTTGAAGACCCCCTCCTTTCACCCGTTCTGGAAACGACATTAAAATCCCCCGTAAAACACCAATAATCCCCTCCATGAATTTGTTTCAGTGCAATAAGATCAATCCAGAAATTTCTTCTTTCAACAGCTGAACACGGCGCATAAACATTAACCATTTGACATGGAGTCTGCTCGGCACCCCACCGCCCAGTCAAGAGAATGAAATTATTTTCGACTATGAAGTTATCCATCTTGAACGAGTTTATGTTCCATATAAACAGTAAACCTCCCGACATACCCGTTGCCGGAGCACTTATCCAATCACATTCTTCATTTCCCCAAATCATAAAGCAAAGCTTGTTATCAAAAGTTTCCAGCTTTGTCTCTTGCAAAAAAAGCATGTCCAGTTTATAGCTGCCCACCATTTTCCTAATTTGATTGACCTAAACTCCCCCCCCCCCTTAGCCCCTACAATTGAAGCTAATGATTCTCATTAATCAGCAACATTTCCCAGCCTATCTATTTCAGGATTACTATTTTTCTCAAATCCATTTTTATCCCTTCTTTCCATCTCCATAATTTTGTTAATATACTCACTGTCGTCCAAGTTACCATGGACACCTAATTTTTTCCCGAATTCCCACACATCAGTTGCTTCTCGCTCGAAATTATCCCTTCAAAACTTTGCATTACACTTTTCGATGTTGCTATCATGAATGGAATCGTTAAAAGAAGGTGAACCTGTATAAGATTCGGGCTCCTGGATTTTATGCGAGCTAACCTCAAGCTTTCCTCGAGCTGGAACTCTTGTCGTTGTTTGATTGAAGACCCGAAACGAAGCTCTTCCATTCCTTTTCTTGCTGCTTTTTGGTGATTTTCTTCATTTGCTTTATAATCCTCTTATTTTTCTTACCTTTGACGCCACAATAGGGAGCAAACTTTGCAAATTGAATACGTCCGTGTTTTGTGATTATAAGCTCCCTGTGTTCTGGCTGAGTTGAATTACTCACGTACTGAGACTTATGTGCCGAAGGTGAGCCCATTTGAGAAGGTTGAGAATTAATTCTAGGGTCGTGATATTTTGGGGCCTCTATTGGACTCTTAGCAAGCCCAATATTGTTTTCCACATCAAATGTCTTGTAAGTATAATTATCAGGCCCCTTACTTTTCACCTCGTCATCACGGGCTTACTTTTCACCTCGTCATCACGGGCATGTGAGCGATTGGCAGAAGTGTGGTCAATATTCTCAAGCTCGTTGACCAAAGACCTTTTTAATATAGAAACCTTACAACCTTCATCAATATTAATTCTCGGATTTAAACGTTCAACAACCTGATCTGAAAAGTCTTGGAAGTCTCCTTCTTTAGTTAAAGCAACTTTTCCCCACAAATTATCGAGGTCTTCCATGCACGTCTCCTCCACTTTTTCAAACTCCGAGTCAGCGTGTCCAATTATATTATTGCCGGAAAAATCGGTTTCCGATGAGTTCACGTTGGAAAAATTTGAACCATGTTGCACAGTTTGTTCTTGGGAAAAAAGAGAACATGATCCCAAATCTTCAATATCTGAATATTGTAGTGATTTCCATCGACTATGATCGGGACTGAAAAATTGATCCACTCGCGAGACTTGGTGGAGATCAGAAACCTAGCTCTGTCCATGCAATTTTTCATAGCTGTTGAATCGTCGAGCTTAATCAGATAACCAACTCGTTCAATGAGTTTCTCGAACGTGCTTGAATTCCACATAGTAATCGGGAGTCCTATGCAGCTGACCCACGCAAACCTTTCATTTACTACAACTTCACTTGTCCATGGTTTTATGTCAAGGAACTTTGATTTCCACCACATATTTTCTTTTGCAATGACACTGGAGATATTACCTGAGTCTTTAGCACGAAGTAAAACCAAATTCCCACCCAAGGGAATCGTTGTAATACCTCACAGGCCTTCCTTAAACATGACCTCTTCTAAATCCAGAAAATCTTCGATCTTTTTGAGAGAGCCCACCAGAGAGTTTCTAAGCCATTCAACGTCCTCTTCCTTTACGTGGAGGTCGATGACCTCCCTTGTACCTTTAGTTTCCTGAGAATTGAATTTTGGCTTACTGGTATTGGTTTTAGTGATCTCTGCATATGATAGGGGTCCTCTTGGCTTCCACTCAATTTTCTTGTCGCTATGAACGTTACCCTATGATAGGGGTCCTCTTGGCTTCCACTCAATTTTCTTGTCGCTATGAACGTTACCCTGACTACTGTTCCTCTTCGACCCTTTCTCGAATTTTGCTGGGTTGATGATGATCTTAAAAGAACCGATCCAGATGGATTCCAATAGCTTTTCCAGTTTCCCAACGTTAACGACATCCTTGAACCGTACAAATCCAAACCTCTGCCCCTTTATATTTCTTTTGTTCTGTATGACAACTTCCTTTACTCCTGCATATTTTCTGAATACCATCCAAAGATCCTTCGCATTCCAATCTTCGGGAAAGTTGGTAAAAAAGAAAGTTTTGATTCCCTCCATCGCCTCTTACGCTTGATTAAATAGTTACCTCTGGCACATTGTTTGTTGCTTAAGAAATTTATCTAAGTATTTGCTACTACTGTAAAGACAAATTTTATAGCACTCGATAGAAATTAAATGAAACTGTTGAGATATCTACAAAACCGAACAGATTCTTAAAATAATAGATCTGGGTGGCAGAAACAAATAAAATGAGATTAGGTTAAATATTTCACCGTATCTATAAGATCAAACGAATCCTTAAAGTTATTGATATGTGTCGTAGAAATGAGATTCGAACATGAAAAACCATAACAAAAAGGCTATTTAGAGATACAAAACTTTACCGTTGAGAAGACAACAAAATTCACATTTAGAAAGAAAAAATATATATTGAAGCTTTGACATACGGATTTGCAACATCTACTAATTCTCTCTATTCTAATTAACTGAGATAGACTAATGAACAATGTTGACATCACTTTCAGTCGAATCATTAATACTCCTTCCTTATTTCGAAAGTGTGACATGTATTTATTTTATGAAAAATGACATTTACACCCCTGAACTATTAGCTCACGAGCACTTACACCCCCACCTTTTTTTTTCGAGCACTAATACCCCCAACCTTAATTTTCTAAAGAATGGTACCCCCCGCGACACCCCCCCACACGTGAGAAAATGTATATTCCACTGAATCTTGGTCTCCTCGTGCACGTGTCGTCCAAGACTAAGGGCAAAATCGGTAATTCAGGGGTGTAAGTGCTCGCGAGCCAATAGTTCAGGGGTGTAAGTGTCCCTAGTGTTTGCCGACACGTGCACGCAGAGCCAAAGATTCCGTAGAATATTCTCTTTCTCACGTGTGAGGGGTGTGTGAGGGGGTACAAAACTTTCAAAAATTAAGCTTGGTGGTGTTAGTGCTCCAAAAAAAGTTCAGGGGGGTAAGTGCTCGCGGGCTAAAAGTTCAGGGGTGTAAGTGTCGTTTTTCCTTATTTAATCTTCAATGTTTCATATCGTTATATGTTTGACCTTTATTTTGAACGAAAGGGTTTTTGTCCACAGAATATTTCGTGGTCAATAAGCCCTTTTTCGTAGCCAATGGCTATTGGCTACGGATGTTGCAGTAGCCAATGACTATTAAAATAAAAATAAAATCTTGTCTGATTTTGATTGGCGATGGAAAGCTTTCGTTGCCAATAGTATTCATATTATGGCGACAGAATTCGGCCATCGCCAATAATATTCAAAATTATAAAAAAAAAAAATCCATTTAAAACTGTTAACAGGATAAAAAAATCACATGCTTAAAATAAGCGATTATTCAATTACCGAAATTACTGGGTATATTATTATATGATTTATATTTATAATTAACATCGCATTATAGAACGGTTTAAATACCGGTTTATTTTGTTAAAAATTATTGGTAAATCACGACACACGCCTATCAACCGAATTTATAGCTAAAGAATACGGGAACATCCCCTCTCTGAAGCCTAAAAGCCCTCGGAGCCCACGCCACGAGCAAGAAGAGGCAAATACACCCCTCGGAGCACCCTACCAAAGAAGACGACGTGAAATCAACTACTATCGGAGCCACAGCAGCCTCGGACAACCACCTAACCAGACCAATTGAACCTCCTCAAGAAACTCAGCCCCTCGGAGACAAGAAAACAAGAGAGTCGGCCCATTGGAACCCCTCGGAGCCATCGGAAATGATAGAGATTATCCTCGTCAGCGCCCCGTCAACAGATATATCTTCTCACACATGCATAACGACACCTGTATCAACACATGCGTACCGACACCTGTACTTTTGCATGCACCGTGACACCTGCCCCTAAAAAAACTCCTATAAAAGGGAGCAAGACCAATAGAGAAAGAAGAGGACGGCTTTTCTCCACAAAAAAAGGAATTTCTCTACGGGAGAATAACTTCTCCCCTCGGAGAACTCCCTCTCCCCCTCGGACTCTTCACGAGGACAACCCCTCAACAAATACAAAACCAATACATCTGATAAAATCGACAAACACCAAATATCCAACACCAAAAACAAGAACTACGAGTGGCTTGATTCCCGAGGAAGGGATACGTAGGCATCTCGAAACAAATCGAGTCCAGCCGCAAATCAATAAAAACCAACAATCTCCTCGGGTCGGGATCGGCGTTCGAACCCAAAATAAATATCTTCCGTTAAATAGGGAATAATTCCAAACCCGTTTACAAAGTGGCGCCGTCTGTGGGAAACGTCGTTGAATCCTTGAGAAAGTCCGAGGGGATCGCCGCCAAGATCAAAACGGAGAACAGTTACTACTGCTACGAGGCGATACGCTCCGAAGTTAAGTTTTCCTTTCTCCAAACTTGCGCGATTCGATTATAATCTTGGAGATCTTCGTGAAAATCATATGATTTTCTAATTGCTATATAATACATATATAAGTATATATAAGTGTATATATACGAAGTCTATAAAAGACTTGTAAATAAACTTGGGCAGGAGTAGATTCTTTGGTCTACTGCCTGAGAGTTGCAGAGAAAATCTGCAAGTGAAGAAGAAAAGAGAAAGAATTAACAAAGAAGAAGAAAAGAAAAGAATGCAACGGAGGAGAAGAAAAGAAATAAAAGAAAGGGAAGAAAAGGTAGTCACGTTTCCTTTTTGAAGAATTTGAACTATGAAAGAGACACGTGTCCCACAATGTTGCTTTTGATAAAAACGTGTCACACTATGGTTGGGTGAGTTGAGTTATAAAAAATATATATATATTAATCAACTCATTAATGGCTAATTTGTATAATTTAAAAAGGGGCTAGTCTAATATAAATACGAGAACAAACGAATTTATAACAAAAAAGAGGTGTAGCCCAGTGGTCCTCGGAGAGCATCTCCGAGAACCTCTCTCCGAGGACCCGGGTTCGAGTCCTACCCTCGTTTTTTTTTATGAAAAGCCATAGTGTAATAATAATACAAAAAACTTCTTGTTATTAACAACAGAAAGGGACGGCCCAGTGGTCCTCGGAGATGTTCTCCGAAGGCATTTGTGCTAAGAACCCGGGTTCGAATCCCTTTTCCGAAGGTTTTTTTTTATTATATAAAGAGCCTATATAATAATAAAAAATATAATAATAATAAATAAAAAATAAAATAAAGAGAAGAGACTGCTCTGAGAGGAGTTCGAACACGAGACCTCTTTAATAAAATTTCCTGCTCATACCAGTGGGACAAGCTTCCATTGCTGTATAACAATACTAAAGCCTAGATTTAGGAGTAAGGTTTATTAACCTCTTATGATACTCGCAAGTATCCGTGGATGAAATCGAACTTTTCTAAGTGTGGTAGCTTGGAGCATCGGAACAAGGACTAAGCACTCTCAGGGCATGGCACTTACGAACACTCAAAACGGGAGCTCGCGACGACCCCTACCCACGAGGTAAACGGGAGCTCACAACGACCCCGACCACAAGGTTCGCAGGTGACCACCCCCCAAAGGAGTCAAAATATAAAAAATACGATGACTACGGCTACCCACGCGGGAAATCGAGAGTGATTCACGAGTATTTACACGAGGAATCAAAAACTCTTTAAATACGGCGGAAAAAGTGCAAATTATTGCCAATATGTATTTCTTCCCAAACCGAATACAACGGGTCTTATTCTCGGACTTTACGAGGGATACGCACCCATTCACCAAGATTGTTGTATAATTTTATCATGAGATAAATAGTTCTTCCATCGGAAACACGAAGAGAGTATAAATATACCCAAAATCTATATTCCATGAGGTCTTCGTGCTTAAATATGGACTATGCTCTACATATTTTTGAACACTGACTCCGCCGAAGGAAACTTCGAGCAAAGTTGGCTATTTTTGCTTAAGCTATATGCAGATATTATAGTCGGAACTCCCGAAGAGTTCCCTCCGATAGCCAACAACCCCTCGGAGGAAGCCTAACGAACGCCATTCCGAGCGGAGTTCTGAGGAAAATTGCTTGACGATAACGAATTGGCATGCACGGAACGACCTGGACTCCAGATAAGTGCTACGAACCTCTTATGCAATTTTGATTTCGATAAACTTATACTCTAAGTATAAAATTCAACAGCGAGACATAACTTTACCTTTCAAAACAAGCAAATTCCAAAAGTGAAAGCTTGCAACGGAAACTATTAGGATTAGGTGAAAACATTCACTAATCCGAATATATATACTAAGGAAATATCCACAAAAAAGATTTATAAGCAAATAAAGCCGTAAAGTAGAGCTATCCTCCTCCATCAGATTATGATCCTAATCCTCGGATGCATCGGTCTCATCTTCGAGAACATCATCCCCCTCGGACGGTTGGTCCTCTTCAAAAATTTCATCCTCCTTGGGAGCATATGAACTCCCACGAGGAGGGCGAGGCAGAATCGCAGCCAACGTCCTAGACCGCGCTCTCCCCCTCCGGGTAGGAAGACCCTACTCCGAGGACCGCGCGGCCGTAAACAGATAAATTGTAAAATATTTTCCAAGGCATTGCCTGTACAAAATAACGGGAATGTAAAACTCCCCGAAGAAAGAAATGAGTAAACAACTCAGCGGAAAAGATTTTTTGAAAGTAAGTGAGAATATTCAATAAACTTTAAGCACCTATATGTATACTTAGGAACCTCTCCTTGGATAACCGAGTTAAGCTTGAGCTGTCCAAGCTCTATTATAGCCACGATTACGTGTCGGGTGATACCTCTATTCAGAGAAAAATCTCCAAAGTTTGCATTGCAAACAGACACATCATGCTAAATAATTTGCTTGGCCAGTCAGAATGGGATCCTATCTCATCTCTTTAAACTCAATCTTAAATCCTACAATTAAAGGAGAGGGTCCAAGTATTTATAAGTGCTGAAAAGTTATGATGAATATTAGCACGAAAAAGGCAAAGTAGAACGAAAGACCCAAAGCTGAGAAACGCTTACAAAGCACGAAAGTAATTACAAACGCTGAAATGCCCAAAATTCTAGGACGGTCCTATCGTTCCACTCCCGATGAGGAGGCCCGATGAAGGCACGCCTCAGCGGAGGCATCGAAAAAAATAAAAATAAAAATAAAAATAAAAAAACTCCTCGCCTCTTCTAAAGCAAGCAAAAGACCGGGGGGGGCTTGTATTAAACGGACATAAACGTCGTACGACGAAAGTCTACGATACTCCAAAATAGTTCCCCAATACCTTACCGAGGCTTTCCGAGTCCTACAGGAGACTCAGATGCCTTTCAAGGATCTACGAGACATTCACGATACGATAACCGACAAGGACCTACAAGGTTCTAAATAATTCTACGATACCTCAAAAGAAACGTTAAAAATATTAATAGCTATTATTGGACATACACTATAATATCTCCGACCAGAAAAAGCGAGAAAGACAACACTTTAAAAGGCTCGAAACAATGCCTTAAACGACCTCGTTACAAGAGACTACAATACCTCTCTAAAAAATTCGCGATACTCGTGACTCTCGACTTTATGAGTTTCTAGTGCAGTCATAATGACCGACTGCACTAAAAACTGGGGGGCTTTGTTAACAGGATAAAAAATCACCTGCTTAAAATAAGCGATTATTCAATTACCGAAATTACTGGGTATATTATTATATGATTTATATTTATAATTAACATCGCATTATAGAACGGTTTAAATACCGGTTTATTTTGTTAAAAATTATTGGTAAATCACGACACACGCCTATCAACCGAATTTATAGCTAAAGAATACGGGAACATCCCCTCTCTGAAGCCTAAAAGCCCTCGGAGCCCACGCCACGAGCAAGAAGAGGCAAATACACCCCTCGGAGCACCCTACCAAAGAAGACGACGTGAAATCAACTACTATCGGAGCCACAGCAGCCTCGGACAACCACCTAACCAAACCAATTGAACCTCCTCAAGAAACTCAGCCCCTCGGAGACAAGAAAACAGGAGAGTCGGCCCATTGGAACCCCTCGGAGCCATCGGAAATGATAGAGATTATCCTCGTCAGCGCCCCGTCAACAGATATATCTTCTCACACATGCATAACGACACCTGTATCAACACATGCGTACCGACACCTGTACTTTTGCATGCACCGTGACACCTGCCCCTAAAAAAACTCCTATAAAAGGGAGCAAGACCAATAGAGAAAGAAGAGGACGGCTTTTCTCCACAAAAAAAAGGAATTTCTCTACGGGAGAATAACTTCTCCCCTCGGAGAACTCCCTCTCCCCCTCGGACTCTTCACGAGGACAACCCCTCAACAAATACAAAACCAATACATCCGATAAAATCGACAAACACCAAATATCCAACACCAAAAACAAGAACTACGAGTGGCTTGATTCCCGAGGAAGGGATACGTAGGCATCTCGAAACAAATCGAGTCCAGCCGCAAATCAATAAAAACCAACAATCTCCTCGGGTCGGGATCGGCGTTCGAACCCAAAATAAATATCTTCCGTTAAATAGGGAATAATTCCAAACCCGTTTACAAAAACATTTGTGAATTATAAAATTGTATTATATTTAAATAAATTAAATAATGATTATGATATTATTTGGTTGTAGGAGTAATAATTAATTAGATTATATTATAATTCTTTGTTTGAAGTAGTGATTATATAAAATTACAAGGGTGAGAAAATATATTAGGAACTATAGGAATTGGAGCTTTATAGAGAATTATGAATGGTGAGAGAAGGGTATGGTGGAAAGTGAAAATGAATTTATGATTGGAATGATTTGAGTATTTTTAGAATATGATAGTACTATTGGCTAACGGAGATTCCAGAGCCAATAAACATTGGCTATGGGAGATTCTGTAGCCATTAGTTATTGACTACGAACTATCCCGTCGCCAATAGTCATTGACTACTGAATATTCAGTAGCCAATGACTATTATTTATTATTTTTTATTTTTTCTCGTGTAACTTTTATTGGCTACGGAAGATGTTGTAGCCAATAGTCATTGGCAACGAAATTTCGTAGCCAATAGTGTATAACCCGATTCTCTATAAATACTAGGCGTTTTGGTGTTATTCAAAACACAACAATCCTTTGTTTCTCCTCAGAGGTACATTTAATTATATTAGCGTAATGTGTAGTTGTTTACATTTTTTGATTTATAGTTTGTTAATTTTATTTTACTAACCATTTTTCTCTTTCTTTTGCAAATTAAATTGTTGCACATAATCAAATAACTTTGCATTGCTAGCCTTTGTTGTTTGGTGATTTTTGGTGACGCGTGCTTGTTACGTACTAAATATCAAAGGTCATTACTCCAAGAGGTAATTACTTACACTAATAGAACTTTTAGATTAATTTTTAGGAGCTAAGTATGTAATACTTTGTTTAAACTATATTAATTAATATATGTACATTTATTTGTTAGCTAGATAAGTAATGTATTTACACGGAGATAGAAGTTGAATGTACGATCGCTTAATCGAAAACAGTCATTTGACTAAAATATTTGTTTATGGGGTTCAACAATTTGTAAAGTTTACTTTAGAGCAAACAAGTTTGCAAGACCGTTTAATAATCCTAGGCGTCCATGTAGAAAATACAATAGAAATCTATTGCCCGAAGAAGATGTGGTCGTTCACCAATTTGTAGGTCGTGTTTTGTAGCACAATACCATGTATGGGTATTTCACGGTGAAAATTACTACATGTACGACGAATTTCGTAGGAGAGTAGTCAAGTCGTGACAATAGGAAATGACAAATGTGGACTAGGGAACGATAACGTGGTTTCGATGAGGGATTTAGTTGTGGACGCCTAAGGAGGGAAGTTCCCCGAGGCTAATTATAATGAAAAGCCGAACCGTGATGCTAGAATAGTTCACAAGTTGATGCAATTTTGAAGGTGAAGTTGCATAAAGAAAAAGATAAGTCGGTGTTACAGTGGGTGACTAAGTTTCTTACGTACAATAGTGGGCATAACTTTAGTAAAGCCGCATGTTACAGTTAACTCGCGATGCAATGGCTCCTGAAGATGAATACTTATTGCATGCGACAATGTACAAGATGGAGAAAATGATGAGTAGTTTAGGGCTTGGTTACAAAACAATCCATGTGTGTATAGATACTTGTTTCTTGTTCTATGAAGAGTACGAGAGTGCTAAACACACAAAGTGTAACGCCCCAAAAACTAGGAAGAAAATAAATTTATACTTTAACCCTTGTACTTTTAAAAATTTCTATTTTTGATCCTATATGTTTAAAAAAAATTACATTTGAGCCCCATGAACTTAAAAGTTAGTCTTTTATTATATTTACAGGCCTCTAATCGTAAAATATATATTTTAATTTCAAATATTAACCAAGTTGATTGAATTACCTAGAAAAATTACATAAGTAAATATGTATGTAACAAAAAAAATCTAATTATACCGATTTGAATTTGAATTATAAATAATTAAGGGACTTGATATGTAATTAACCAATTGATGAAGTATGCCATGACATCGTTTTGATGAGGTAAGCCATGATACCCTTAAGAGCATGATTAAATTCAGATTTTTTGCAATTTATTATGAAATAATCAAAGTGGGACCTTAATTAAAATACTTTTTACATGATTTTTTGCCTATAAATAGTAGGCTTTCTTCCAACAATTTTTACACCAAAAATCATTTCGTTCTTTCCTTCTTTCTTCCTATGTATCTCTAAGTTCATCCCAAGTTCTTATTTCATCATTTTCTACTCGATAATACCCCAAACCTTTTATTGCGCAAAAATTATCCATTTGGTCCTGCACCTTAGAAAAATCATAACTAATTGTAGGAAAATATTTTTTGATCAAGTCCAACGGCCAAATACTCCTCATGATATCCTCTAACTTTCATATGAAGAAATTATTTTCAACTAATGTGATTTAGAAGGTCGAAATTCTTAAACCGTAGACTGCTGTCTGAAAATCCGAAAATAGGTCTATGTTTTCAAGAATTATTTAACATAGCAAACCTTTGTGTTTTTCTCAAACTCTTGGATACACACATTCATCTTGACATCATGAATCAGAAACCAAAAAATAATTTGAAAATCAAGTTCATTTGGATGTCCGATCAAAGGTAAAACCAAAATTGCGGTGAATTTTCAGTTTATTTAGGACAACCTTTATTTTCTTAGTTTATAAGTTAAATCACCATCATAATTCATGTATTTATCACACACATGAACTTAACATGATTTAGTATTTGTTATAATCAGATTATTATAATTATAATCATGAATTGATATTTTTGTAATTTTATTTATATCATTTAAATGGTAGATTTATCATGTTTAACATATTACTTTCATAAGTCTTACAAGATTATTCTTGTCACTTCATAACTTAAACATCGAATAAGATTATTTATCATAATAGACATTCCTTATCACATGTTTTGATAAATTTCTCATGTTATATCTTTATATATAAGTTATAACATAATTATGTGCATTTTAAAATAACTATATAAAATAAAGTAATAATCGACTAAGTTAGAATTTTTAAGGTGTTACTTCATATGATACTTATTTGATGTGTGGTTATTAAAAATTTTGAATTAATTAAAGGTAAAAAAGACGAGTTTTCTTAGAGTTGGTTAAGTTATATATTTTAAGGATTGATTATGCATCAAATTGGATAGTTAATCAAATTTACTTATTACCGTAACTTGTCAGCGAAATGACTCTAACGTGAATACTCACAGTCATACGTTTGAACATATGGTTGTTTAAGATAATTTTGAGATATCAATAAGGTTGTTAATTGATATTTAACTTAACCTTACGTTTGTCAATTCATCATCTAAGATTTTCATGTTTAGAGCAATGACATAAATTAAACTTATGTATAATTTACTAGCATTGTAACTAGCATTCTTAACCAGTACGTTCTCAATTTCACCAACATGAGGATTGAAGAAAAAATACTAATATTTGTTGTGGTGAACTATAAATTGAGTTGATTAATATTATTTAAATTTGTTAAAGGTTTGACGAACTAATCAACGCCATCAAGGTTCCCTGTACGAGTCAAGGAGAGGTTCCATTTCTAATTTGTTCTAGCCCCGTTTGGCATCCGGCCCAGAGGAACTTGGACAGAAAAGCCACTACTTTGTTACCAAACCTCGAACAACATATATTTCATCATATTTCTCTTTTTGCATCTCATCTCTTAACATGGTTTTCTTACTCATCGTTAAATCTTATCCAATCATTTATTATTTATCATATTGATTCATATTCATGGTAATTCCCTGATATTTTAATCTCAACTTCTAGTTCTTGAACTGTGCAAAGAGCAACGAACTATGTTTGAGACAGGTAGCTCAAGGAGCAACGGATATTATCCGCTGTATTGGCTTATTTGTTTATCTGTTATACCCATTGAGACGCCTTTGGGAAGTTCGGCCCAGGAATTGAGTCGAGTTACCGCCGGGCAGTAAGGACTATCGGCTTAAGTAATTTCGCTTGATACCCATCTATT
This sequence comes from Linaria vulgaris, assembly GCA_948329865.1. Lineage (NCBI taxonomy): Eukaryota > Viridiplantae > Streptophyta > Magnoliopsida > Lamiales > Plantaginaceae > Linaria > Linaria vulgaris. The sequence goes on from OX415252.1 coordinate 82,418,940, forward strand.
TAGGCGCCGCTTGCAGTCAGGAGTTTGCTGTAACCCGCGTGCTGGATCAACATGTACTCGATCATGTCTCTTGATTGTTTGCGAGGCCGCTCCTCGTCGGGAGGTATAAGGTAGAATATTAGAAGTCATAAGGCTGGATTTTTTTATTGTTAAGCACAAGTTCATTAACTAATCTATGAAAATTCCAGTACCATTGCTACATCAAATTGTCTAGTTGAACTGTTTCTACCGGTAAGATCATTCCTCGAAATGTATCCAGTAGGTCACAATTAATTCTTGCATTACCAGTTCTTTTATATGAATCTCATTAAGTCATTAAAGACTTATTCCTCGTTTCTTCTGTCCATTCCCCAGGATAAAAATCAACATGGAAGCATGAATCAAGTGAATAATTGTTCAAGCGTGCATTTTGGAATATTCATGTTTGGTCACTACTGCATAATCATTAAAAAATGTCACATTGTTGGTAATACAAGACTTCCGTTGTATATAGCAAAATATTTTATAAAATGTGTATGGTTTTGATCCTGAACAAGTGAGACCCCTTCCTATAAGTTACGTTTTAGTCTGAGTTAGGTAAACTGACTGATCACCACCGAACCAACTCGGATTTGAGCATGGCTCGTGGGGCGCGATCGTCACACAAAGTGTCTTGAATGCGGGAAGGATAGATATGAGACTGGTAGAAAGAAGCCAGTTGTGAAAAAAGAAATTATGGTACTTTCCTTTGGGTCCTCGCCTACAAAGGCTCTTCATGATACACTCCATCTCAGAGCACATGACATAGCACCTAAAGTGTAGGGTGTCCAATGACACAATGCATCAGGAGTAGCATGGAAACATTTTGATAGGACACACTCAATTTGCAGCGGAGCCACGTAACACTCGTTAGGAGTAACTATATGTGAAATTTCTTGATCTTATGAGTTTTATATGAAAGTCTTGTATTCTATACTTATGATATATGAGCACACCATTATCCACAATGAAATATATGTGACAACAACTTGATTTGGTGTGCAATGACTTGACATCCATGATTCTTATTATTTCAATTTACAATTGTAGGTGGCATTCTGAGACGAAATCCTGATTTGAGCATGTTGTTATAATTAGAATTTGAATTCTTTTGTTTAGAGTCTTGCTTGGGACGAGCTAATGTTTATGTTTAGGGGTATTTGATAAGGAGAGAATTATAGTGAATTAAGTACTTGATTTCTTAGACTTTTGTACAATATTTGTGGCAAAGTTACTTGTTTTAGTGTGTCATTTCATTTTTTTTGCCGTTTAACTCGAGTTGGAGCAAAATGATGCATTTATGGAGGATTTCGACACTTTTTAGTAAAAAAAAAGGGAATAGAGCTATGGCGATACCAACCAAGCTATTAAAGGAACCAGAAAATAGAATGCAGAGTGAGCAAGAGGGCGATCACACAAGAAAGCTGAAAAAACAGGGAGTCGTGCAATCAGCGCGTCGCGCGCGATCAGACAAAAAATTGAGTCGATGCCAGAAACCCATAAAACGAAGCCTAGGATGAAGAAAAACTACAAAAAGGAGGCTACGTTCAGCAATTATGGTACGAATTTTCAGAGCATAAAATACCACTAAAAAAGTTAGAGAGTATTCTAGGGTTAGAGAAGAGCAAAAATTCTACCGTTCGTAGCACCACATTCATAGTTGAAGGAGAAAGGTGAACCAACAATCATAGTAGAGGAAAGAAGCAAGGAGATCGGGAGTTTAGTCTTTTCTTTTCCTTACTTGAATAATCTATGATGAGTTGTTGTGATTTGAATATGACTATAAGTAGCTAATCATCTCAGTATCTGAGGGAGGATGTAGTTGATCTCATATGGAGGCACTTGAACCTATGTTTTGATTATGTTCATTGATGAATTTGTTTTGTTGGATATTATTTGTTTCTTATGCTACTTGGTTTATTTGATGCACGTATTTCTCTGACAGCAATGTAGTGACATTGAATAACCTCGAATTATGTTGAATTATGTAGAGGGGATTGTTAATGCAACACTAGCATAGTAGACCAGGCAGATAAATCTTTAGATCTTCGTTCATTAATGTGTTCGTGGAATCTAGATCGTAGTTGATAACTCTAATTACTTCTAAAACATTGTATGGATCTTATGACATGGTGAACTTCTGGTGACGAGAAAGTGCTTAATAGCCTGACAGCATTAGAGATTCGAGGGTTCTTTAGTACATCGAAAGGTGGCTAATTTGCTACATCAATGCGGAAACAACCATCAATAAATAACGTCTTGCATATAAGTCATTGGTATTTTATCTATGAAGTACATGCATTCGAGATCAATGAAATCCATCTCTTAGATACCTTCTACCAAATCTGATTCATAACTTTAGATAGAAATCAATCAACCAATCAAGCAATTAAATTCTGTTCTAGTTAGTTAGATAGCTTAGTCTTAGTTCTTTAGAAATATCTCCAACCGCAATCTCCAGTTAATTATATTTAAGCATTTTAGTTTAGATCTCTAGTTATGAGTTAGTCAGTTAAGAAATAGTTCCTAGTCTTAGTTTCATTCTTCAACGATAAAGCCGAAAAGAAAAGAAAATTGATTCATTGAGTGTTCAATATAAGGGATAAATGCATTAAACCCCCTGAACTATGCACGTTTTTGCGTTTTCGTCCTTAAACTAATTTAATAAGCGTTTTCCCCCCCTAAACTATGCACGTCTGTGCGATTTGCCCCCTGGCCGGGTTTTCGGCCATTTCCGGCCATTTTTAGCCGGAATATTCTTCTCTACCCGACTCATATGTGTTGTACCAGATGTATAATGATAGTTGATGACAAAAAAAGGCGAAAAAACACCTCGAACCGGGCATATTCCGGCCAAAATGTGATTTCGTTTTGGCCGGAATATGCCCCGTTCGAGGTGTTTTTTTGCCTTCTTTTTGTCATCAACTACTAATATACATCTAGTACAACACATATGTGTCGGGTAAGGGGAAAAATTCCAGCCAAGAATGGCCGGAAATGGCCGAAAACCCGGCCAGGGGGCAAATCGCACAAACGTGCATAGTTTAGGGGGGGGGGGGGGAAACGCTTATTAAATTAGTTTAAGGACGAAAACGCAAAAACGTGCATAGTTCAGGGGGTTTAATGCATTTATCCCATAATATAATCGCTAAATTACAAATATCTACTCTCTTCGAATTCGACATATGGGCAGTAATCTTACTTTCCATTTTATTATTACTTGATTCGTGCAATTGCGATATCGTGGGACTTAGGTGTAACAACCCTGTGTTAAAATTTATCCTATTCTATTACACCTCATAAACGCTCCATCAGTTGACATTAATCCAAGAAAAACGCTAGCAACCAATGAACAATTTATATTTGCATTCCAAGCACTACAAGTGTACTACACTCCATATCCTGCACAAAACATCAGTGATAGAAGAGCATGGTGGGCAATCCATCTTATTCATGATAGGCATGTAGTTGACACGTCGTCACTATCCTAAAAAGAAAATGACACGACCGACCAATTGTCTGCACTTTTCCAAGATGATGAGCCACCCGGGCTCAATGTATTTATGGATTTTAGCACGTTCGACCTCTAGGGTAAACTAGCAGACGACGAGTTTGAGTTATTTGAGGAACCTACTTTGTATTAGTTACCAACAATATTTTTTTACTTAGAAAATTTGTAATGAATTCAAATTTCTTTGATATGATGTGGTTTATTTATATATTAAAGAATGAATGTTCTAGCAACAATGTAACTTAATTTGGTGAAACATATAATATAAACTTAATTTAAAATTAAACTAATGTAAATAATATAAGCGTTAGGTAAAATCAGAATAGAAGTGTTTGATGAAATTTATAATATAACTTAATCCAAAATTATACTAAACATACGAATATTAAATTAAACTAAACAACCAAATTGAAATTCATACATGCCGAGAAAAATTCATAGACCCCAAACTACAATAGTAAAAATTATCTTATAGACTAAAAAACATTAACATAATAGTATTTATAGTGTTTTTTTCCTTTTTTTTCTTTGTTCATTGGCAACAGTGGGTGATTATAGCCCCATACATTAAAATTTTGGTCCGTTTAAGGAACGGACGAATTTTTTTGCTTTTGGACCTGACCGAAATGAAGCGGCACTATAGTTTCGAAACAAAATTCTGTACAAAGATCCCTTTCAATTCTTATTTCTTTTACCTCCTACAAAATCGGTGTGGACTGTGGACGTGTATTCTTTGGTCTGCATATTTAATGCTTTTAAACTTGTTTAATACTTGCAGTTATTGAATTTTTTTAGTTTATCTTAACTGTTAGATTTTTATTATTTACCAATTGTATCAATCTATTTTTCTATACAATAGGTGAAGATTATGGTAATTAGCTTCTGGATTCCTTTTTAAAATTGATGTATTGTTTAAAGTATTCTAATGAAAATTATTCCATGTAATTATGTTTTGGGAAACTATTTAGAAAATTTCTCAAAATCTTTCGAAACGTTTCCGAAACTATGCGAAACGTTTCTAATATTTGCCACACCGAAACATATAACAAAACCAAAAATTTTATTCATGTATAGCCCTTGGCCATGGGCAAGGGGCACTGCCCGTCGCCCTTCACTATGGAACATTCCGTAGCAAAAATGGCAAAACACCCATTGGCTACCACGTCTGTTGCCGGCCAATACTCATTTTTGTTGTAGCATAATAGATCGGGGTCACCGAAACAAATAAAAGGAGACAAATAAAAGGAGATTAGGTTAAAATTTAAATACTTCACCGTATCTATAACATCAAACGAATCCTTAAAGCTGGGTCGCAGAAACAAGTAAAATGAGATTGGAACATGAAAAACAATAACAAAATGGCTATTTAGAGATACAAAACTTTACCGTTGAAAAGACAACGAAATTCACATTTATAAAGAAAAAAAATCTTTGAAGCTTTGACATACGGATTTGCAACATTTATTAATTATCTCTATAATTAATTGAGATAGTCTAATGAACAATGTTGACAGCACCTTCAATCGGATCATTAATATTCTTTTCTTATTTTGATAGTGTAACATGTATTTGTTTTATCTTCAACGTTTCATATCGTTATGTTTGACATTCATTCTGAATGAAAGCATTTTTGAATTTCCATGTTTAAAAAGAATATTGGACAAACTATTTTTCTGCCCTGTAACTTTTTCATAAATTTTTAAATGCCCTTTTGTTTCGAGCCGACTAAAAATGTCTGGTAACTTTTAATTTTTCTACTAAAAATGCTCAAATTCTCTTATTCGGACCAAAATGCTGACGTGGCTGTCCAGTCAATAAAGCGATGGTCCTAGTCAACAAATCGCCACTACACATTATTTGTTTACCCCAAAAATCGTTTTTTCATATTACCCAAAAAAAAAACACATGAATTCATCGTCCCCACTCCACCCCTCCACCGCACGGCCACCACCACCACCAACCCACCACCAAACTCACCTCTAAACCCATCACCACCACCATCCGAAATTTCCCCCAATCTCCGGTCTGTGCTTTCGCTTCTGTTATTATGTTCCACAACGGCGTTTGGGCGGCGGAACAACAACAAGTAGATGATGATGATGATGATGCAGATGATCTGCAAACCCTAACCCCCAAACGACGACGTTTCAACCTCACAATTCTACTCTAATTACCGCAGCACAATGACCACCCTCTCCTCGTCCACCGTCGATCATCCCCTCCTTTCTCTGCCGCCGTCGATTCTTACCATCTCCGATCATTCTTCACACGAATTGACCATTTTTTTCTTTTTTTTAATTCATGGGGTACAAGTGTAATTTTAAAATATTATAAGGGTAGTTTTTGAAAATATTATGCGTTGTGTAATAAGAGTGTTGTGTTAAAATTATTTTTTAGGCGAAAAAATTGTGGGGTCTTTGTTGACTGGACGGAGCATTTTATTGACTGTGTTGACTGCTGACACATCAACATTTTAGCCCAAATAAGACATTATGAGCATGTTTAGTAGAAAAATCAAATGTTAGGGGGCAGAAAAAGTCGGCCAAAAACAAAAAGGATATTTAAAAATTTAGAAAAAGGTTATAGGAAAGAAAAAATAATTCGTCCAAGAATATTTGACTTTCATCTACATTTTTCTTCAATCGAGCCCATATTGCACCTATAAATGTACACGTCTACTTTACATGACCAAAACTATCGAAGGCTTAGCTCTAGAAGGGCAGGATGAAACCATCTTACACATAGCTTTTCCTTCTTTGTTTTGGTGGGTGATACACCTACTGGAATGTGCACTCAATCTGTTAATTAGGAGCATAAGCTCAGGTTGAGCTTGGTAACCGTAACTGTAAGGTTGTGAGGTAAATATTGAATGTAACCGCAACTCACTTTCTCCCAATAAAAGAAGAATCGTCCCAATTGGTACCTGAGGATTATGATGTCCCCAGATTTTTTTAAACTAATACAACATGTCATATTAAGTGAATAACTCACTTGGAAGTCAGAAGGGTTGTATTTTATAATGTGGGCATTTTGTTTATTCTGGTCAAGTAAGAATCTTTTGTGTTCCTAGTATAGTCGCAGAAGTTGGAAATTAACTTGTGGATAAAACTGGCCAAGCATCACCTTTCTGAACCTTATTCTCAAGCTAAAGGTCGTAATAACTAATATTCGGTAATATATAAATCTTTTAGTAGCTATTATAAATAAACCGAAAAAGGTCTACTTGTTAATTCTTGGACTTTTGTATATATTTATATGTTTCTCATAGTAGTGCATATGCTTCATGTACCAGTATAACCTTCCTTTCTGCTTGAATGGAACATTTGCTTTCGATCTTCATCATTGAATTAAACAAAGATGGAATATATCTCTACGTACTACAGCAGCCAAAGACTTAATTGCTGCAGCTAACGGGGGAAAAAGTCCTATAAGTATTCTAATGAAGATACATGGAGACTTTTTAATTAGTGGTTGATAGTGATATAGCACATTAGGAACCTTTTCTTATTCCATAATGAGCCATTACCTCAAATCATCCATTTGAAGAATATATGAAGCTGGGTTTGCCGTTTTCAGTATTGTTATTACATCATAACAATCTTTTCTTGTTTTTGTTTAATATTAGTAGACTTAATAAAATATAATTTGGATTCCACTGCATAACTAATGTGCTAGAAGCAGTAGACTAGCTGAGTATTTTATCTTCGCCTTTGTTCTTTTCTGCTGTGTGGAGATATTTTCTACCGGATAGTTTGATATGGAAGCTATTGATTTTTTTTTTTTTCAAACTTTACAATTCACTATAAGGTTACATCCTACACCACTAATGTTATTGTAGTGACCATAAGCAATGACTAAATAGATGTGAACCCAAGAGTTGAAGAATTTCTTTAATTATACAACAAAATTGGGGATGTTGGGACATTTTATTCGAGTCATTTGCTAATGAATGTCCCAAATATATTACATCGGAACACTTGCTTATTATGTCCTAATAGTGTTACATCTTGAGACACTTAAAAGTAAAAAAGAGCCTCGCCAATATTTGCCAAAACTAAAATGAAATAATCTCGAATTCCCGCTATTAGCTACTAAAACTTTTCCCTCTTTTTTATTTTTCATCCCTTTTAGACACTTCTAGTTAACCTAGAAAACCCATTCTCCTAGTCCCATTATTGCACAGAAATTCGGTGCAGCTTCATCTCTAAGAAAAAATTTCGTCATCGTCTTCCGAGGACCTCTAACAGCCAAGGTGTATTTTCTTATGCTCTGCCATTTTTTCGTTTTTCTTTGGCTTTCGTTTTTTCGAAATATCTATCATTGTTATATTTTGGTAATATCTTTCATATAAATCTTATGTGTGTTTGTAATTTTGCCATACCCGAGGTTATTGTTGAGGAATTGAAGTTAAATCATAAATGTTAACAATTGTATGTGATTTGAAGTTCTAAGAGGCAGAGTAAACCGCACGGCTCCAGCCTCTAATCTCCACCACGACACTACGAACACTCCACCACGCCATTACATTCATTCTCAGAAAGTATATAAATAATAATAAATAAACCTCTATTACTTCACTTCACACAGCAACTGCCATTTCAGATCCGCTATAAGATTCTCAGATTTGCTTTCTCTACTACAAAAGGTAATTGTTGATTCTCGTTTTGTTACTGTTGTATTTGATTTGAAGGAATAGATATGTTATGTTGTTAATTGAATGTGATTGATTGCAGAAAAAAGGATCAATTGTAATGGCTGTTAGAAGACCTGGATTGATTGCTCTTTTCAATGTCGACGGCACGCTTACAGCTCCACGACAAGTACGATTTTGTGATTCTGAGCTGATTGTGTAATGCAATTTGATCTGGATAATGCATGAATAGAGTTATGTTTTATCGTGTGTGATGTTGCGATCCGAGTTGGACGAATGTGTAGTTACACGATTGTGTTGATTCTATAACGTACGAGTACTAATCGAGAGAATGTTGTGGTTTAAGCTTTCTGGTTTGAGACGATTACGTTTTCGCAAGTGGTGGCGACTTTTGAGGTTCAGTTGTAGTTGTGTACTGACGTGCTTCTATTTACCGCTGTAGGATGTTACTCCTAAGATGTTGGAATTCATGCGTGAGCTTCGTAAGGTATTTTAACTTATTCCTTCGTTTTTGTGCCTCTTTGTTTTTCATTTGGAGTAATTTGATGAGGTATATGACCCTTATTTGTAGTGCATTTGTCAAATAGAAGAAAGAAAAGAAGATTGTTTAATAATTGGAGTTTCGTCTTTTCAGGTTGTCACTGTTGGTATTGTTGGAGGTTCTGACTTGACGGTGTTGTTGGAGGTTCTGACTTTGTCAAGATATCTGAGTAGCTAGGGAAGACAGGGCAGATACTGAGCTCTTATGAGTTTATTTCCTACTTTACGGAACTATCAGACTGAAAATTTGGGGATAAGCTTGATTTACCTTTATCTATATGTTCTTCTTTGGACGGTGTTATGGTTTAAGGTACACTTTACCTTTGGGGTGTGTCTATCACTTCTTTTTAACATGCATCGTTTTTCCACACTTTCCATGGTTTCGTGTCTCATTTTGGCTGAGGCAGGCTCTTACATTTGAATGTTAAATCAGTTTCTAATGTATGCTTACTTTCTAAAATATTGTTACTTTTCTCAATTTTTGCAGTTGTTAATGACTATGATTATGTTTTTTCGGAGAATGGGCTTGTGGCATATACAAGGATGGCTTGTTAATTGGAACACATGTATCTTGAAAGAATGAAGATCTCACTTTTATGTCAGTTTCAGGATAACAGAACTAGAGATAATACTATATATATTGTTGCTCCAGAAGTTGCAAAGATGGTTTACTTCCTTCTCGATGCATCAAACTTCATGTCATAAGCTAACAAATTCAATTTGATAAAGAAAACTAAGTGCAAAATCTACAATGTTGTTAGTCAGTTAAAATCATCAAAATGCCCTCTGGCATAGAATGGTGAATGTAAAGAAAAAGGGATCTTTGTTGTCTCAGAAATACTCTTATCTAAAATATAAGAGCATCATCAGGATACAACTATTCCTGGTCTTGCCAGACAATCAACTGATGGACGGGCTTCTGCTGCTGGGAAATCTGGGAATCGACTTAAACTTGTAATTGGAGTATCGATTGCAGTTTTTTTGCTCATCCTTGTTGCAGTCATGTTTCTCATTTTCAGAAGAAAAACGGCAAAAACTGGTCCGTGGAAGAGTGGATTGACTGGGCAGTTGCAGAAAGGATTTGTTACGGGTATGGTTTCTCCTTATGATATTAAAGCTCTTAACCTTCAAGCTTGTTGAAACATTAAGTTTCTTGGCAGCATTTCTTTGTGTATATTTAATTCAGTCCAAATCAATCTTGAAATTAGTAAGGGCATATGGTTGTTCTACATAAAAATAATTTCAGTTTCACAAAACTGTGAGTCTTGTGCAGTTCTACATAAAAAGAGGTGTTTGCCCTGTATAAAAACGCTTTCTATATGATGAGGGGGTCGTCCCGTTATGCCTTTTCGCTATAGCATAAAGGAGTTATCTGCAAAAAATCATATATGTGGTTGAGAGTGATTACATTAAGCAATTGTGACAAAAGGCCAAGCTTTAACAATTGCTTCTATTGTCTCTGAACTATATATTGTTGTTTCACGTTACAAACTTATGTCTAGCATGCATTGTAATTTCATTTGATGCATTGGTAACTCATGTGGTTCATTTGTAGGGGTACCTAAGCTGAACAGAGATGAGTTAGAAACTGCATGTGAGGATTTCAGCAATATTATTAGTCCTATGAAGGTATTGTCACTGTGTACAAGGGAACTTTATCAAATGGAACAGAGATTGTTGTTGCTTCAACTGTTATAGATTCTTTAGAAGACTGGTCGAGACATTCAGAATTGGCATACAGGAATGAGGTTAGCTACCATTTTCTGAATTGTGGAATATTATTGATAAATTATGATAATCTAAAACACCATTATATGTTAACGTTATAATTATCCAGAAGTAATTAGCACGAGAAATCTAATCATCAACAAAAATTACCATGCAGATGCTCATAAAGAGTGTCGTTTGGAGCATATTCGTAAACCATCATTCTAGTGAAAGGTTTGTCCTCCTCGCAGAACCCAATAAGATTAACGAAATTCTTATGGTTTACACGGGACAAGCTATCAAGCTATTGCAAAAGCCAAATGAATTTTCAAAACTATAATATATATATGTAGGTGAATACTTCCAAAACTAATATATAATGGTTTTTGTGCTCGTATCTCTGTAGAAAGTTGGTGTAAGTTGGTGTAAGTTTGTAAAGAGATAGGGATTAGTTTTTTGTAATTCATGATTAGTTTAGCTTCTGAAGGTGCAGTGCACGTGGGATAGGGTGGTGTAAGTTTGTAAATAGTTTGTAGATATGTCTGATTAACTTTGCTAACTGAAAGTTTAGTACATGGAGTAACAAAGTAATGAGAGTTTATGGTTAGTTTAGCTTCTAATGAATTTGCAACATCTGTTTACTTGTTTTTTTTTTTTATATTTATTTTGGGGGCACAAGAATCTGGAACATACCCCACCAGATTATCCGTTGTTTTCTTATATCTTTACCTTTTTCTCTTTTCAGAATTGTAGAATATATTTATAAGCAATAGCATACACAGTTCGATATCGCAAACTGTTGTGACATGCCTCCTTCACAAAGGTATCTGTTACTCTGTTACCCTCTCCTACTTATTTTGGCTTTTGACACTTGGATAAGTTACTTGATTCTCTGTAATTGAAGATCTATAATAAGTTAATAACCTATAGTCTTATTAATACATCATGTGCAGGTTGGTTTAGATAAAGTTGAAAGCTGATGCATTTTGGAGCTTGTTGACGAAAGAGTTCTTCATTCTTGGAGTTTTAGTGATTGTGTTCTCTGTGGGCAGAGTACTATTTCGCGTGTAACTTTATTTGGAATAGAGCGTGTTCAATATGATTATTCTACTTCTACCACTTCTCGTTTCATGTAATATGAATGATGTATAATGTTCACATTCTGATAGTGAACTAATAACACCATGTTGAATTTCTATGAACCTTGTGTTTTTATGTTTGAGTTTACTTATGTATAGAAACTGTTAAAGGTGCATTTTTTTTAATGAATGTGTTATATGTGCATTTTGATTCTAAGATGGTTCTTATAAGACAGTATCTAATCATTCATATAAACTGATGCAAATTAGTATTAAACAGAATTTTGATGTCATAACAGTAATTATTATGAGAAATTCCAGTTTTTGGATGTTTTGGAAATTACTTACGGGACACAAATAAATGTTCTGATAAAGTACATTTGAATATTTAGATTTGCCATGAGACACTAATATGTGTCTCTAAGTTACTTACAAGACACAAGTAAGTGTCCTAATACGGTATATTATGAACTTTTTAATAATTATGGAACACATATTTGTGTCTCAAAAATTTGACTACGGGACATTAATATTTCCATAATAGTGTCCCAAACGATATTGCGACACAACTATATGAGACATAAATGTTGAATGTCCCAAAGGCTGTAAATGTTGCAATAAGAGGGGTTTTAGGACATTTTTCTGTGTCCCTATAGACCAATTTTGTTGTAGATGAAGGTGCTTTATTAGTTTCACTCTTTTCATTGAATTACTTATGAACTCTTTTGACGATGGAACAACTACAGCTATAACTTTAGTTTCTGCGGTACTTACCGTATTGCATGTGAACCGGCCTAGTCGTATAGTGAAGCAAATGAAAAGATTGGCCCCAGTTAAACACCACATAGTCATACCTGTTCCTTCATTTCTTTTTGATAGCACCATATCTTGAACCACCTCCCCTGACATGATAACTTTTGCAACTCACAATTTTAATAGATTTTGCCCTTTAACTGTTTGCATGTTAAGAGTATTTTCTGTTTGAAAATGGAGATCTTTTTTGGACGAATTATCAAAAATGCCCGCTAACTTTTGCCTTTAATCCTAAATGGCTGATATATCCAAACCTGCTGAAAATGCCCGTTAAGTTTTAAATTTTCTAACAAAAATGCCCGATTTTAAAAATTCGAACTTTTTACCCGACGTGGCATCCGAATCAAAGAGACGCACTGCTGAATCAAAAAGTCGCGTTTTAAAATTCGGGCATTTTTGGTAGAATTTTAAAAGATACAGGGCATTTTTAGCATTTTTTTTCAGACAAAACAAGTTTTTTTGTGCTTATTTTTCATTTCGGACATTTTTAGTAGAAATTTTAAAAGATACATGGCATTTTTAGCATGTTGGGAAACAACAGGCATTTAGGATTAAAGGCAAAAGTTAGTTGCCATTTTTGATAATTCGTCCATCTTTTTTTTTTCAAATTGATATTGAGGTGTATGCTTATGCTTAATTTGACATGTACAGTGTTCACATTTCTGCTTATTTAGTCCAAGTTTATCATGTGAAATTCTTTCTTCAGGTTCTTAGTAGGAGACTATCTCAGTAAGCTAATGTAATTTGGTTATGCCTTTCATAGGGGAACATTTGTGAGCTATGGTTGTAATTCCGCGTGGGATGAAACCAGGGGTCGCTTTGAAACAAAAGTTTTATCAGATTTGAAGTATCAAGAGGACAAGAGCCTATTTCCATTCAGGTGTTCAGACAAGCAACTTGGTATGAAGTGAGTACTTGATTAGGCAAGACAGCAATAAGCTGTACTAATGTGCCATAAGCAAATGTATCTGAATAAGAAGAGTAAGATCTCTCTTTTTGGCATATCTTTTCATGAATTGAAGAGTTTATGCTTCAATACAAATTTGAAGCGTTCTGTATGTCAGACAAATAGTGTGTAATAGTATAATATTTCTGCAGCCACTTCATGTCTCCCCTTGCCTTAACTATAACTTTTCCAGCTTGTCTTTGTACGCATTTTAATCACATGGGATTCTTTGCATCCATTATCCGTATTGTGTTGGGTGTGGGTGGGCACCGGGATTAGAGCGATTTTGTGGTTTTCATGCTACAATTCGTACACGTTAATTTTCCGTAGTTAAGATCGAGCTCTTTCTAGAGAAAAAAACAGTGCTTAATATGTTCTTAAACATTTTAGTTTGACAACACATTTTAACAAACATAAGACAAATGGCGGAAAGTTTAAGGAAATTTCATGCCCATTTGGCGAGAAAAGACATACATCCCGAACCAAGAAGAAGTGAAGTATATGCCCCTAATTGTAGCCTAACATTACTTTGCATCCTCGGGTTCATGAAATCAGCCGCTAGTATATCGACTAGAGCCATGTAAACCAATATCCCTGCTGAAGCAGAGTTGAAGATGCCTTCAACCACTAGAGCTTTAGGAATGTTGTCATTGTTAAAGTGCGAAATTCCAATCCCAATTCCAATCCCCACCGGAGTTGTGAGCGAAAAAAACACCATCATAATCGTCGTTTTCAACGACTTGAATCGAGCCTGATTGTGCAATGACAACATAACTCAGTCTAAAAGTAAAGCTAAAACGTAAACGAAAAGATTCACTAGGACGACATCAACATATTTGATTAGTTTCTTGGATGTTTATTCGTGTTCCAAACGTAAATGAACCTCGTTTCTTCCATGGAACAAACAAAAAGAAGGTGGGGTTCTGGAATAACTTTCTTCTTATTAGCATGGAATAAATTTGAAGGGAATATAATGGCAACATAGGGTTTTTGGCACAATACCCCCCTGTAATATGAGAAATAGGCGCATTACCCCCCTGTAAAAAAAGAAAAGGCATATTACCCCCGTGATATACGAAATAGGCGCATTACCCCCTGTAAAAAATAAATAGGCAAATTACCCCCTGTAATATATGAAATAGGTACATTACCCCCCTATAATTTTTAAAAAGTTGCACATTATCCCCTTAGTACATGTGTATAAAAAGGAGGTATTTTGCACCGTATAAAAATACACAAGGGGATAATGTGCCTATTAAACATAACACAGGGGGGTAATCTGCCTATTTTATTATTACAAGGGGGTAATATGCCTATTTCGTATATCACAGGGGGGTAATATGCCCTTTCTTTTTTTACAGTGGGGTAACACGCCTATTTCTCATATTACAGGGGGGTATAATGCCAAAAACTCGGCAACATATGAAACGAAATGATGAAATGTGACAACATTACTTTTTTCTGTTGTTGACTTCTAAAAATGTACACTATATATAATTATATATCACCAGGATTTACCTGAGAGATGCATCCACCAAGCCCCATGCCTTCAAAGAATTGGTGGAAAGACAGAGCAGCAAGCAGAGACTTGACTGTATCAATGTTCCCAGAAGCCCCAAGTGAGATTCCAATTATTATCGAGTGCACCAAAATCCCCAACTCCAATACCTACATAAACAACAACCATCCTTCAAAAAATTGGAAGACAAGAAAGAAAAAATCCGACCCCTATTGTGAAACGTATGGAACCAAGGATCTCAAGGTTAAATATTTTTGTAACAAGCATACATGTGATATTATGCGCTGTCGGACTATGTCTGACAGACTCGTTTCTTGTGACGGCATTGCGGCTCCATGAGCATGGCCATGTGTGGCGTGAGTGTGCACGTGTACATGGCCTGCGTGCCCATCGCCGTCCTCACCACCAACCTCTTCGTCAGCATTCACCTGCTTCGCACTATGGAAATGCTGGTTCTTGTAGAAGGTGGTGGCTATCGTGTCCACCATCAGCGTCCCAATCGAGGCCATCATCGCGATGAAACCCGCGAAGGGAAACTTTCCCCACGGGTTTTCCCCAATGCAAGGCGAAGTCAAGGTGTTAAACGCCTCGGGAAGGATGTGAATGAATCCGGTTGCCAGTATCACGCCAGCAGCAAAGGCCTTGATCATGAAGAACATATCGTTCTCCGGGCGCAGAGGTTCGAATTTCCTCCCGAGGAGCGGAAGGCTCACGCCAATGCCTCCCGAGAGGAGAATGGCGACTATTGCGGCCAGTTTGAACTTGAGGGCCTCGGTACTGTTGTTGCGCGGCTCGGTTTCATCTTGGCAAGTGCAGTGGCCGGAAACCGTTTCCGCGGGGATTAAAATTAAGATAAGGGATGAGAAGATTATGATTTTATGAGAGTGATAGATGAGATTAATCGCCATGTGAAATAAAGAGGGGCGAATTTAATGGAGAAGAGAGGCTTATGAGTTTCTTTATAGTACTTGTGCAAAAGGTGCTGCTGCTAATAATGTTTGCTGTGTTGGAATCTTTGGGTGGCAAATTAAGAAATATATAGTAATGCAAGCAAGAAATATATGTATTTGTACTGTTGCTGTTCTTTAGTATATCTATCATGGAACTAAGACAGGGGACTGTAGGTTGGTTTTACGTGGACATCAGAAAGAGAATTATGACGCGACATAAAGGCATTTTTTTTTTTGTTCTTGTTGTTGCACTTAGTCCATTCGATGAGCACATTATGTGTACATACACACACTCATTGACTCATTCAATGGTCTTGGTGCATCTAGCTAAGAAACTTTTCCTTTCAAAAGCTTTCACATTTTCATGATATATTAGTTAAATTATGAAAATTACAATTCATATATTGAATCTGTTGTTGGTACTTACGAATTTTTTTTATGGTACTGCTGAGTTCTACTATCGAAGGTTTGCTTCATGCGCCTTGTTGGCAAATTTCCGCTAACAGCCTGACACAAAGCCTGATACTGATAATTCGCTTCCCACAAATTAACGGAGGAATTAAGCATTTTCGGCTAATGCCTCCAACATTTTCTAGTTACGCTAGCGATTGCTGATAGGGATTTTTGGCTTCATATACTCCTTTAGATAGCGTATGATTGGAAGCTAAATTGGTGTTTAATTTCTATATATGTAGGCATATATTCTTGTAGTGCTCTAGTAAGGTTTCTTAAAAAGAAATATAAGATAACGTAAATTCTAATAACTCGTTTTGTAGAAGATGAATGGAATTTGGATTTATTAGGGATATTTTTACAACTAAGTGATTTATATGAATCGTTAATCTTCCTTTCATGGAGTTTTTTCCTTATTCATATAGTTCCATGTTTCAAAAATAGTTGTTGCCTATAAATGAGCACCTAAAAAAAAGGGCCATATGCCGATTTTGTAACTTTTTTTTCGGGGTATGGTATTATTGATCAATCATCAATATCCAATGACTAAATCTTAGATGAAATCACAAAAGTAACTTTAGTATCGTTTTTTGTTCGTGACTGTTCAAGTACAAACATGTTACATGTCCTCATGCAGCCTAATTCCTGAAAAGCCCTAATTAATTGTTCCTCAGATTTAAAAAGAGTTTGAATCAAGTGGGTAATCTAAAGTTAGTACTTATTAGTAGTACTATGATGTTACGTTCGTGTGCCTATGTGACTGTGACTTTCACTTTGGTTGGGTGGAAATGAAATGAGGACAAAATGTTGTCATAAAAGACCGTGGCATCACATTTAGAGTGTGGACTTCACCAACCGAAGACTGTTTAAGTAGCAAATTAGCTGCACGATGTCGTTATTGTGTTTCTTTTGAGTCGTAATAAAAGGATCGTACTTTTATTCTGTTTAACCCTTTTACTTTTTGTATTCAACTTGAACTGTGCGTTCGCTTTTGCGTCCCACAACTTAAAGGCTTGAGTAAATAATAGGACTCTGTAAAGAACAGATTTGCTAGAAAGGTGTGATCCTCATCTTAAGTTCTTTTAGCGGTCTTTGCGATATTCAAACTTTTATTTTGCTCTTCTTTAAATGACATTAACTTCTTATTGATTGAGTTAAACGTTAGCGATATTGATTAATCATAGCTTCTTTAATTTTATTTCAGATTTCATGAGAGAATCTATACCAAGTGATAGAAACACCTTAACACGTGATGCACGAATAATACTCACAAAAATCGTTAATTGTATTATTGGATATTGAATACGGATATGTCTTATATATGTATTTGATACGCTACATGGTATTATCGTATTAGAAAATAATTTAAAATAGACGTGTATCGAATACGACGTGAGAGAGTATCCGACATGTATCGTCCGCTCACACGCATATCTCTATGTTGATGAAACTGACTTTGAGTTTATTTTATTTGTTAATAAATTAGTTGAACCACGAAAAAGCAACTCTAATGTTAGTCTACGTTATACAACAATGGTGTTTAAACTCCTCAATATTGTTGATGAATAATTTTAATGCATTACAGATTTGTTGTTTAGAATTTGTGTGCATTATGAGTCTCTTTATGTATGCTTCTATCTAAAGTGAAGTTGAATAGGTTTTACTTCAAAATGTTACTACATAATGAATTTAAAAAAAAATTGACATGTAAATTATATTTTATACATATAAAATTTAATATTAAATATTCGACGTATCCTAAATTTATCGTATCTTACAATTTAATTTTGAAAAATATTGTGTCACTATATCTATCGTTGCATATCTATCTCTATTTTTTTTATTTATGAATAACATGCATACCCTAGTATCTGTTAGATCACAGAGTCAGCTATAATATCCTGGGTATATTTCCTTTGGTTGATATAAGTTCCTGAAGAAGTGCGCAAGATCTCAAGGCCTAGAAAGTACTTAGCGGGTCCCAAGTCCTTGATAGTGAAACAGGAATGCAAGTGATCCTTGAAAGTCTTGATGAGAGACATAAAGGGACCTGTGATGAGTACATCATCCACATACACAAGAAGAGCAATGAATGAAGCACCAGAACCCTTGGTAAATAGACAATTGTCATGAGCTGATTGACAAAAACCATAAGTGACTAAACACTTAGTAAATTCAATGTTCCATTGCCTGGTAGCCTGCTTCAAGCTATAGAGAGATTTTCTGAGTTTGCAAACTAATCCAGGAGCAATGTTGTAACCTTGAAGAGGAGAGAGGTAGAGATCTTCATCCAAAAAGCCATGCAAGAAAGCATTGTTGATGTCAAGCTATTGTAAAGGCCAAGAGAAGTGAGTAGCCACAGCAATGAGCAATCTAACAGTTACCAGTTTAACTACATGAGAGAAGCTCTCATTGTAGTCCTAGCCAAATACTTGGTTGTATCCCTTTTCAACCAAGCGAGCTTTGTGTCTTTCAATGGAACCATCTGGGTGCAACTTCAATTTGTAAACCCATTTAGAGCCAATAGGCTTCTTATCAGCAGGTAAGGGAACCAAATCCCAAGTGTTATTTGCCTCCAGTGCACTGATTTCAGTGTTCATAGCAGAAATCCAATTAGGATCTTTGCAAGCCTGTAAGTAACTTGTAGGTTTTGTATGAGAGGAGATATTGACAAGAAAGCTTATATAGGATGGAGTAAAGTGAGCAGGATAGGTGAAAGGAAATGTAGGAGGGGTATAAGATGAAGAGGTAAGGAGATGATGAGGTGGAGAGAGAGTGGGATCAGTTTTGCAACAAAGTATATAGTCCTTGAGGTGTTTGGGGAGTGTACTAGGGTTGGGGAGTGTACTAGGGCGACTGCTTCTGCGCACAAGGTTAGAAGGAGGTTGTTGTATAGGAATATCCAAGGTATCATTGGATGGAAGAGTAATGTTAGGCTCAATATCATTAGTCTCCTCACAGTGTGTGGAATCAGGAGTAATAGGTGATGAAAAAGTAGATTCAGAAGGTAAGGATAGAGGGGTGTAAGCCAATTCAGCTTTAATAATGGGAATAACAGGTAATGGAGTTCCCTTGGGTTTAGCAGAGAAAGAGAGGAAAGGAAAATCTTTCTCATGAAAGACAACATCCCTGGATATTATCATAGTCTTCTTAGTGAAGCAATACACTTTGAATGCCTATGTCTAGGAGCATATCCAAAGAAACAGTCCTTGAAACCTCTAGGAGCTAATTTGTCCTTGTGAGGAGTAGTATTTGTGTAGTAACACAGACATCCAAAAGTCCTCAATGAGCTCAACTCAGGTTTATAACCATGAAGCACTTCAAATGGAGATTTCCAGTCCAGAAGTTGAGTGGGGTTCTATTGATAATGTGAGTAGCCATTAATAGTGCATATACCCAATATACAAGAGGCAAATTTGCATCAAAGAGTAGAGCTCTTGTCACGTGAAGACGGTGCCTATGCTTCCTTTCCACCACCCCATTATGTTGAGGTGCATAAGGAGCAGTCTTCTGGTGTTGAGTACCATGTTTAAGGAACAATTGCTGGCAAGCATAGCTGGTGAATTCACCAACATTATCACTTCTGAAAGATAATATATGTGCTTTGAATTGAGTTGCAACAGAAGCAATGAAATGATCCAGTAGAGTAGGAACCTGTGCTTTATTGTTAATGAGGAAGGTCCAGGTACACTTATTGAATTCATCCTCAAGAGTTAACATGTAATGAGCATTGGTAATAGTAGCAATTTTATATGGACCCCAAATATCCATATGAACAAGTTCAAACAATTTAGAGGCTTTAAAAGTATTGTGAGGAAAAGGTAATCTATGTTGTTTGGATTTATGACATACATAACATGAGGCAATAGCATCAAAAGAATGTTGAATAGAAGACAAACATTCAATGTGTTTTAAAGTGTTATATGAAGCATGTCCAAATCTTGCATGCCACAAATGAAGTGCATCTTTATCATCAGTTTTCAAAGAAGCAGAAGTAAAACACTTATTTAAACTAGACTTATTAACAGTACTAGTAGACAAACTATTCTGCAAAGAGGTAAGAGAATAGTTTGAGGGGTCAAGAATGTATAGATTGACTTTCACATGACCTACGGCAAGAACTTTCTCAGTCTGTAGGTCCTGCAAAAGACAATGAGCGGGAAAAAAATGAATTTCATTCTTGCATTGTTTGAAAGCTTATGCACTGAAAAAAGATTGAATTTGAAATCAGGAATGTGCAAAGCTCCAGTGAGAGTAATATTTGGTGTGAGGACTATATTACCAATGCTCTTAATATTTTTATCGATACCATAAGGTAAAATAACATAAGTTGAGACAGCAGGAGCACAAGCATGAGTCAAATTCCTAGTGTTAATAACCATGTGATTTGAAGCCCCTGTGTCTATCACCCAAACCTCAAAAGATAGATTTCATAAAGAAGGAGAACTGCTGAAATTATTACCAGCAAATTCTCCAAAGTGTGCAAAGTTGACTCTTCCAGCATCAGATTGTAGGAGACCATTGTTTGAAGCCATCATGTGTCTCGTCATCTTTATGAAATCAGCCTGGAACTGATCAGTAGGAAAGGAATTGTTGGAACCTGAAGTGAATGGCATAGAATATCCATTTGGGGAGCTTTGAAGCTCAGTATCAACCGCATTAGCAGAGTATCTAGGTCTAGAGGATTTCTCATCCTTTAGTTCTTTGTACCAATTTGGTATTCCAGCCAGCTTGAAGCAAGTTTCTCTGGTATGTCCATTCATCTGGCAGTGATCACACTTCTTGTCACTTGTTTTCTTCTTAAAATCTCTGGAATTAGAGCTAGATGAAGATATAGGCTGGTAAGAGTTACTTGATCTAGTGAACATAGCACTATTCTCATGAACAAGATAGCGAGACCTGAATCTCTTTCTATTTTTCCACTCTCAGAATCATGACATATGCGTTCTCAACAAGAGGTAAGGGATCTAATCCAAGAATCTGGCTCCTAACTGACTCAAACTCATCATTAAGCCCCATGAAAAATTGCATGAGTCTGGTCTGAGAGGCAACATCTAGTGAGTGTTGTGCAATGTTACATGTGCACAGATTAGCAGCTTCACAGTGACAAGCAATAGGAGGCAAAATGCAGTTTAACTCATCCCACAGTTTCCACAAATTAGTGTAGTATTTAGAAACAGAGGCAAAGCCCTGAGCTACAGAAGCAATAGCACGATGCAATTACAATCTAGGATCATTATTCAATCCATAATGTGTCTCTAACAGATTCCACAATCCAGCAGCAGAATCACAAAAAGTAAAGGCATCAGATAAGCTATCATCAATTGAGTAAAGGATCCAACAGGTTACCATGCCGCCAACACGCATCCAATCTTCATAATCTGGATGATCCACAACAGGTTTGGGGGTAGATCTAGTTATGAACCCTAATTTCCGCTTCGCACCTAATGCAAGCTTCACTGCTCTGTTCCATGACAGCTAATTTTGAATTCCAGTTAAAGGAATTGAGGTGAGCTTTATGTTAGGGTTATCCGATCCTTGCAAGTAGAGAGGATCGTGAATCGATCGCGAATTCGCCGCATAATCTGATCCGATCGAAGAAGCAGAGTTGCGATTCACAGTAGAATTTGCCGTCGATGGTGAAATCGCACCATTGTTAGGGTTCGTCATCAAAATGCAAGCTCAAATTCACACACACAGTGAAATGATGAAATTGAGCTCAAATTTCACTCACACGCAGTGAAAATGGATAAAATTAAGCTCCGATTTCACGCACACGCAGTGAAAAAGAGATCACACGTCGAAAATCAGCTCGACTTTGCACCGAAAAACGAAAAAAAACTTTAACGAAGCTCTGATACCATGTTAGATCACAGAGTTTAGAGAGAGAAAATAGTTTTTCATTAATGGTCAGTCAAGTTAACTGTACATATTAGTTGGTATTTATGCAACTACGTTGCGGGATAAATAACAGCTAATCTAACTAACAGAATCCAGTTGGCAACTTAACAAACTAATAGAGCTAATTACATAATAGACCCTGAACTATCTACTAATGCTAACAGTATCCATATGTGTGCAACATAGATTGACACCATTGTCTTAAGGATCGAATTGGACCGGCCGCTCTAACTGGTCCAACCATGACCCGATCTCTTGTTTGGAGAGGAGAAGATATTCTATTTTTCTAATGTAATTCTTTCGTTCACGTAACTAGAAGATATAATTTATTCGACACTAAATTATATACATGAGAATAGCTACAAAAACATAGAATATAATCTTGATGTATGATACCAATTTCATTACAAAGTAAGCATTTATAAATAGAAAAAGAAATAAAATACGAATGTGATTATAATATTTTCAGATATAAAGCAAATCTTCCTAGACTTAGGGCTTTCTTTTAATATACTTTCATTATTTTCAAATTTCTAGATCATTTGTCAGCTATAGGTGTGGCTTAATATTAGGAAAAAGATAAGAATGCATCTTTGTTAGTTATCTTTAAATGTTTAAAATTATTATACGGGAGCATATTATAATTATGTTGTGCATACATAATAATGATCTGTGAAAATATAGTATAATAAGGTAATTAATTTTTGATAAACAAACATTTAATTAAAATTACACAAAACGTTATATTTCGATTCAACATAAATTATCATATATAGCATAATGTAATTGTTTCAAATATTTTACATCGTTTTGATGGTATATATTTATATTTTTTAAAACAACTTAAAAATATTTCTTACCTACTTAATATTTCGAATATAATAGTTATATTATGATGACGTTAATCGATCCAGTGGTTTAACTAGTTTAATCGATTGAACCTGTGATCGTAAGGGTTGACACAAACACGTTGTGTAATACAAACGCATGAACCTAGATAATGGTTATTTTAATTGTTATGTGATCATATAGGTATCCCTCATTTTTATGCTTAGATAATTGTTCAAGAATCTCGATAAAAGAAAGAGATATTCTCAAACGTTCATTTTCCTCGCCCGATTTCTTGTTTTAGGGTATATAGTTGATCACATAATCCTCCCACTACCCCTCTCATTAGGAGTGTTCGCAAGCGGGTTACATCGGACTATCATAAGAAAATACACCATACTAAACATTTATGGGGTACCAATTTTTTCAACCGCACATGTGAATTTAGTTTTTAGACCATGCGGGTTGAAAGTTAGACAGGTGCAGAAGGATTAGCATGTTATGCTATACATCGAATCACAAAATAAAAATAAAAATCTCGTTTTAAGGCACACAAGTTATATAGTGCAATAGTCTTATATTATTCTCGTATTAAAAAAATTTCTCTTCTCAACTTTTTTCCCTGTATGCTTATAATATATTCAAGGTAATTTATACATTATGAATATTGAGTTTCAATTATTTATATGTAAAGTCTTCTCTTAAAATGCATTAAAGTATTAAATTTTTACGTTATAGATGAACCATAGGGTTGTGTAGCTATCTCTATTATTTGGCTTGTATACAATTACTTTTTGTTTCGTTCTAGCGTTTAGTGAAGTGAACTAAAATTCTTTTTTTTTTTCTTTTATATGCGGTAGTGGGATGGCTGGCTGGCGGATGTAAGGCTCAACTCACAACTCACCCGATCAAGGGCGGGTTTTTATATTTCTCAACCGTGACACAAGTTAAAAAAATAAAACATGCGGGTAGCGGTTTGAGCGGGTTGAGTTTAGGCGGATTGGTCGGGTGAGCGGGTTTATGAACACCCCTACCTCTGGTATTGGTGCATTCAATGTCAATGCTTTGATTTAAGGCGAACTAAGAATCCTTAGTTTCGAAGTATCTGTAATTTTCGAACAAAAAATTCTATGCATTTTTTTTCGCCATCTATTGTGAATTCGGTGAGGTCTATAAATATCTCACTTTCATTAGGAAGAAGATTCAGAAAGAGAAAGAGGGAGAATAGCTTGTGTGATTAAGACAACTAAGAAAAAAAACAAAATAAATAATGACTATATACATTGAAAGACTCATCTCAATTAATAAATGACCCGGAGACAAAATTTAACATATTTTAATATAATTAATTATATATTTCTTTGATTTATCACATGAATATTTTTTTATCAATTGTTTTTATTAAGGATGGATACAAGAAATACTCATAGTCAAAAGATAACAACGAGATACATGAGAGGGGGGAAACAGACCATTCAAGAAATGAGTACGAAAATATTCTATCCTTTGGCTTACACCAACTCCACATCTTTGCCTTGATAGTATCACTGACGTCAATTGGGTTTGGATTTATTTCTTTCAAGTACTTGTTATTTCTACTAACGCATATCTCCCGAAAGAACAAAAGGCAACAGACTATTCCAATGATGCCTACATTTTGCAGTCGGTATAATGCCACAAAGTTGCGTAACAAGACCTTTCAGATTGCCCATCGGGCCTGAGACAACTCCAAGCCAACAAAAATAGAGGACCAGATCTTTCCTGAGAAAATGCATTTACGAAAGAGATGACCAATGTCTTCTTATTTGTTGCGGAAAAAGACGCAAAGCTCATTCCCATCTGTAAATGTAATGACTCATTTTTTTCTTCAAATTAGTCTTTATGGGAATCCTATCATGAATCATTTTCCAATCAAGTGATTTCATCTTCAACGTTCATCGATCTTCCATAACAACTTGAAACAGGAATCTGCCAAAGCATTCTCATTTGGCAAAAGAGTTTGATATATTGATTTGACTGAAAATTCACCATTTACCCCTCCTTTATAACACTTGTTGGCTATGTGTGTACTTAAACATGAAGATATAAAAATAAACATAAAATATGATTATATTTCCAAACATGCGATAAGATTAAATAAGCCATAGTATATAACATGTATTGCAATAAACTAAAAATTACGACAATGAATTCAAAAGGACCTCTCAGCAACTTAATGAAAAATCGAGGAGTAAGTTGGACGAGTCGGAAGTTTAATCCCTTCCCCTTAAGATCAATTTTTCGGCTACTGCTTCAAGCCCTCAAGTAGCAACAATCTCCCAAGGTACAACTTCCTTCCCGAGAAGCAGCAAGTGAAGCGCAATACTGCCTCATCAGTCGAACACGAACGGTATTTGCAGAACTTCAGATGTCAACATTTCCTATCCACCGCCTCGAATTTGTATGATGATACCTAATTAAACAGTTGAGAAATAAACCAATAACAGCTAGTCCTGAGGTGAGGCAAATAAAACGTGATTCATTGGTTATAGTAAGACATTTTGGGACTGCTTCTAAGTAGAGACTTCTATCAAGATATACCCCGTTTCCTATTAACCTCGTGTCATGAGTGATGTGTTGCATCACATTACTCATGGTTGATGGATTTATGTTTAGGTACTCACACAGAAGAGTTTTGTAATTTTTACCTTGTACGAATCGTTCTCCTAAAATGAGTTGAGATGGTGATCAAACCATAATTTTGGTGCTATTTTTAAATCGTATATGGTCTGGTTCCCCTATTGTGACAACTAAGGAACTGAAGGTTCCTTAGGTTCTCCCATATTATGAGACATTGTATAGCAATCAGCTTCTTTTATTCCCTGCAAGATGCATTTGTCTTCCTTGTCGATTACTTCGTATCCATCCTTAGTGAAGCGTACTAAACAATAATGTTCGCATAATTGACTTATACTGATGAGATTGGTTCGTAACCCTTCTACATAGAAGACATCCTTTATATGAGGGAATCCATCTATATTCAGGGTACCTCTTCTGACAATTTTCTCTTTGCTTCCATCACCAAAAATCACATATCCTTATGTAACTTTTGTGAGATTATGGAGAATGTCCTTTCTTCCTGTCATATGGTGGGAGCAGCCACCGTCAAGAAACCAAGTATTAGTAGAATAGAGTGAAAAGAAGTTATTACTTACAAAATAATTAATGTTTGACCGTTGAACCCATATTTGTTTGGGATTGTGTTTTGGAGCATGTGTTATTGCAGCAGTTGTGTTTGAGACAGTTGATTGGGCAGGATGAGAGATACCATTCCCCTTCTATAGAGTCTAATTTTCCCAAAGTTGTAAATAGCTATATCGAATGTGTCCTTTGATTCCGCAGTGATGACACACTGGCATAAATTCTTGAAAGTCAGTGGAAGCAGAATTATTGAAGAGATTTTTGTTTGTACCTGTGTGACTACGAGAGACGGGTAGTTTTTGTTCTTCTCTCTGTTAAGTCATGGGGTAGAACTCATCTCTTTTTCTTGTCTCTGATGGAAAGTAGTTATGTGATTTGAGTTCCTCGTTTGGGTGTCCTTTGGGAGAACTGATCTGATGTTTTACTGCTTCCCGCTTGTCTTGTCACAACAGGAGATTTTGATCCAATATGACCATTAGCGGTGAGTTGTTAGTCCAAGATTTCATTGAGTTTGATCATTCCATAATGTAATCGATTGACATTTCTTTAGACCATGTCAATTCATTCAATGCTTTAATCAACCTATGTTGTGCTTCAATGATGGAAGATCGTGCTTGATTTAGATCTGAGATTACTACGTCATTTTTCGTTTTGAGAGTTTCAATCTCATCTTCAAGGTTTATCATATGAATATCCATTGAGTGAGAATTTTTCCTGAGAGAGACGAGTTGCGCCTCTAGATCAGTATTCTCTTCTGGTGACACATTCGCATTTGGCAAGGATTGCATTGATTTCCACGCAATTCATGATACATCATCTGCATTTGATTCTTCCTCGGATATATGTGAGAATGTCAGTGGCACCAATGATTTCATCTGTTTCCTTAGGAGTGGTTTAGACATGAGGCATTCTGGAGGTGAGGGCCATATCTGGTAGTCTTTCTTCTTCTTCATCTATTTCATCAGAATTATCATCCCTCCATGTTGTGACAAAGGGAGCGATTTTTATTTTCTCGAGTAAGTTTGCACAACCTGCTCTAATGTGCCTAAATCCACAACATTCTTTGCATTAAATGCCTTTTCCCTTTCTTCTTACTTCAAGATCATTAGCAGTGGAAGAATTTTTGGCATAATCAGAGTTAGATGAACTAGGTGATAAGAATATACCTCTGAATTTTGATCTATTGATCTTCATGAAATTTTTAGAAATGAGGGCCATCGATTTCATGAGGTCCCTTCCTTGCTCATTATGTGGGAGTGATGTCGATTTGGATTTTAGTGCAATACTTTTGGCAACATTGTCTCCTTCTTGTTTTAGCTTCATTTCACATGTTGAAAGTGATCCCATAAGAATTTCTAGAGGCATATTGTCTGCGTCTTTGGCTTCTTGGTCTCAACTTTGATTGCAAACTTTGGTGGAAGAGATCTGAGTATTTTGTGAACCAACTTTACTTCACTGTATTCTTCACCGAGCAGAGCTGCTTTTGTTGCGATTCGTCTAAGTTTAGTGTTAATAGGTTTAGAATTAAAACATATTTAACTGAATTATTTAGGGTTGGAACGCCCTGTACGTGACTCAAAAAAGTGACGATATTATAAAAGAGAACAAATATACGAGAATATTCCTTCTTTTATTCATTGAACTTCACTCCCAAGTTTCTTGTGTATGATTGTGTGTTCAAAGTCTGAGCCTGCCTTTAACTATGAGATTACCTATTCATTAGGATGTAGGTTTCTGCTTGTTGCATGAGTTCAGTCATATCCGTAATATGATTTCCCATGAGGTATCGGAAGAATTCACCCACTCGGAGTCCTTGAGTAAGTATGTCAGCTAAGATGGTGGTCCTAACATTTGGGACATCCAACGCTTCATCGGTGAAGCTCTTTATGTATTCTCGTAGGGATTCGGTCTTTTGTTGTTTTACAGTAAAGAGGTGCGTGGCTGATTTAGGGTATCGCTTATTACAAGCAAATTGCCTCACAAATAAGTGGGCCATTCGATCAAAGCTATCGATGGAGTTAGGTGGGAGGTGGGTAAACCGCGCTTGCGCCCGACCTCTGAGGGTAACAGGGAACACGCGGCAAAGGACGTGGTCCAGGGCTGAATTGAGGTCCATTCCGACCAGGTATTGGTGTATATGATCTTGTGAATCTTTCCCATCCGCTTCTCCAGTGTATAAAGGAACGTTAACGGGCCGCATCCTCGAGGGGACGGATGCTAGGGCGATCTCGGAGATAAATAGGGAGATTTTGAAGGTAGGATCCTCCTTGGGGCCCATAGTTTTCTTAATGTCACCCATTTCCTTGCGGAGGTCGTCAAGGATTCCCCATAGAGTTTGATTCTCACCCACGGAAGGGAGCGGCGTGGGGAGGTCTAAGGGAAACGGCCCTCCCCTTTGATGGTCAGCCCTTGGCGTTCCTTGGTAATCGTAGTACATCCGGGGATCCTGCGGGGGTACGCGGTGCCAATGGTCGGAGGTAGGGCTCCATCTTGTACGAGGCCAATCCTCTTCCAAGTGGTGGCCTCTCTGGCGAAGGGATTCGGAGGGCATATCCCGGGGGCTCCCGTATCCCCATGGGGGTCTCCGAGCCTCAGATTCCATAAATCTCTCAAAGATAGAACGAGAAACGTTGATAAAATCTCTTCCATCGGACCGACGGTCTGACCGGGTTTTTTCTGAATCTATTTGTTGAGTCGGACGGCTTTCACTGTGAAATAGATTCTCCATAATAGGCATCGCTTTGTTGAGCTCGCTCGAAGACAGATTTTATGACGTTCCCACAGACGGCGCCATCTTGTTAATAGGTTTAGAATTATAACCTATTTAATTGAATTATTTAGGATTGGAACGCCCTGCTCGTGACTCAAAAAAATGACGATATTATAAAAGAGAACAAAGATACGAGAATATACCTTCATTTATTCATTGAACTTCACTCCCAAGTTTTTTGTGTATGATTGTGTGTTCAAAGTCTGAGCCTGCCTTTAACTATGAGATTACCTCCCATTTATATAGAGTTGGTTTAGGACAGGTGTCGTCATGCATGTGTTTTAATAAGATACATGTGTTGCAATATTTGTAATAGGATAAGATAAGGTATATCTTTAATCTACTAGGCGCTGACTAGGATGATCTTTGTTTCTTTCGATAGCTCCTCGGATCTCCGATGGGTTATTCTTCCAGACTCTATTTTCCGAGGGGTCCTATATTTGGTATTAACTTGATGGACAAGTTATGATGTTCTTCTGGTGGTGTTATCGGTCCGATAAGGGTTCATTTTGGTGTAGTAGCTTCTGGATATGCTCTCCGAGGGGTGTTTCCGTCCGTGAGTTGGACTTCGAGGGCTCTTTTGTCCTCGGGAAGTAGTGCTTTCTTGTCCAGGTCCTCGTAGTGTGCCTTCCAGTGGCTCCTGTATCTAGATCTGGCATTGCTCTTCAGGTTTGGTCCTCGTAGTGTTCAACAAGGAAGCGTTCTCGTGAGATTCGTGGACTCGGGGTCCATCGTGGTCTCTCTTGGCGCATTGATGGATATCGAAGTCGCGCGAATCCATCGGGATTTACTCTTATTTCGATGCCGCGTTGATATCTTTTCTTTATTCATCGTTGACTTTCCAAGGGACGTTTTGGTGCCTCCTCGGGTGCTCCTTCATACCGCTTCGGGTCAATGACCGAGGGGTGTGGTAACATCTGATGTGCCTCCTCATCGGGAGTAGGTACGTCTCATCGGAAGTACTCGTGACAATAGTATTGTCCATACATTAATTCCTATATTTAGGACTAATATTTTCTTTAATCTCGTATTTATTTTTCACGGTTAACATTTAGCATTGTATTGCGCTATAGTTTCAGTTTTCTGCATCTACATATTCTCAAATTGAATGATTAACAATTGTAAATTAGATTTACGAACACTTGCGATACCTTTATAAGCAACTCGTATAATATCTTATGCTTCTTTCGCAAATATACAATTAGAAATGATATTCATGCCGACAACATTTAGAATAGTATTAAGAGCAGTAGAGTTTTGTTGAGCAAGAAGATCTTTCTCATTTGACCAAGTAAGTTCATTTTTTTGGTTCCTGTCTTCATCAGTAGCGGGTGACCAACCTCTTAGAATGCTTTTCCAGGCTTTTTGGTCCTGTTGTTTGATGAAGTTTTTAAGATGGTTCTTCAAGTACGAGTAGTTGCTGCTTGTGAGCATTGGTGGTTTGTTAATTGACAAACCTTCTTTGATTTCTTCCAACCTTGAAAAATAAGATCTTTTTCAAACCAGAATCTCACTAAAAACAAACGTTAGTGACTAGCTCTTGGTGCCACTTGTAAGACTTTAATTGTTTACTTGTTATGTGTTTCTTTAGTAATAGTTATCACTTGTTACAACAGGTAAAAATTAAAACAATAACACATGGATTTTATAGCGGTTCGGTCACAACAGACCTAGTCCACTCGTCTTGTGCATGTTTTAACAACTCAAGTCTTTTTTCGTATAGTACATGACTTTGAATCACTTAGGTTATTACTCTGTGCTTGTAATCTAAACTCCCTCTAATTACTTCCTTAATACCAGACGCGACACCTTACTTTAGAACTCTACTTGAATGTGGAAATATTCAAGTTCACACGAAGTTTCTTCGCGTTGATATTTCGTACAAAGATAATATAGTATTTTTACTCTCAAACAAATAAAATAACAAATCTTAAAACCTAAAACTTGTCTGCAAATGACTTCGAGTCTTCTTCTTTTATAGAGTGCAGAATCTACACGGAAGGACAATTGTTGCATTAGATCTTCAATTCTTCAAGACAACTTGCAAACCTTCATTAGTTTATCCGATTTGATTCTGTAAACAAGTAAACATAATACTCCAATGTTTGCATATATATATATATATATATATATATATATATAATTCAGTTCAGATTCACTTGGAATAAAATCGGACCATTCAAAGACAAATAAAATACTTGATCTTGTTTTCTTAAATAATCTGTTGCGGCAGGATCTCAATAAACAAGAAAACTTTAAGATTCAGTATCTCACAAATCTTATTTCCTTAAATAACTGTTGCGATAGGATCGTAAACTTAAGGAAATAAATATAACAACATGTTTGCTGAAATATTACAAAATATAATCAATTAAACACATAAATAAACCGTATTTAATTAACTAATTAATTAAGTATACTTAGGCCAAAACATTCGGTCCTAACAGTATTAGTAGTCGTTTTTAGCTTATGGTTAACTCAAGCATCAACAAAAGTTAAAATTAGTGTTAGTGTTAGAGTTAGATAACAGTAAAATTATTAAGAAAGTTTTCATCTCATCATAAAATTATAGATAGGCGGTAGTCCACCTTGTCTATAATAATGGAGATAGATGAGCAAGTAAATATAAAATTTTATGCCTTTTAACGTTGAATATTTTTGTAAAGAATAGAACTGAATTTTGAAATATTGAATCCTCGTTTTGGGTTTATACTAAATTTTCGGCAATGGACTCATAGAAGAGTATGAATATTTTGAGTTTATACTAATTTGTTTCCTTTGGAGAGTAAGGATATTGTACATAGAGAAGGAAATCTTAAGGAAATATTTTGGAATGAGCACTTTCGTGCTGATAATGTGTTAATAATTAATCGAAATATTATTATAACTTTGGGAGGCAAAAAAAAGATGAAGGGTTTGAGAGAGAGTTGTATGCTTTTGTATATTTTCAAGTGTAATATTTACACATCTTCAAATAGCCAATTTATAGGAAAATATACAATGTGGCAGTTTTTCCAAATTACTATTGAGATTTATGCTTATGCTTAATTCAACACGTACAATTTCAAGTAGGGTTGTACATTTGGATCAAAGCGACGCTAGTATTCGATTTCGATCCTAGTAAAATAGATATCGAAATTAGATCAATTTAAAATGATCCAGTTCGATCAAATATCACTCGATTTCGATTTGATTTGATCCGATTTCGATCTTTTTCTTTGGTTTTATTTTTATTTTAATATTAAAGAACAAACATTATATAACTTTTTATTTTGCATCTAAAATTAAAGAAACTTGAACTAAACATGAACATAATGAGAATTTATATAACAAATCCACATGTATTAGTGGGTACAAAATATTAAGCCAATGTACAACATAGAAAGTGTTACAATTCAAGATTATTCATATATATTAGATACAAAAGTATTACAACTGTAAGTAGTTGAACTACGAGTCATATAGGTAGTCCATACTTCACGTGTGTAGTGAACTTAAGGTTTAGTGCTTTAGTTAATACATTGAGTTACTTAGTAGTACTTCATTAGCATTATATTTTTTTGTTTAATATTAATTTATTTTTAAAAAAATAAGATGATCATTCGATTCGATCTGTTTTTTATCTCTAAAATCAAGGATCAAATCAAAATGAGGGTTCGATCTTGGTACAGAAATCGAGAATCGAATCAAATATTTTTGATTCGATTTTTGGATCGAATCATTCGACTGGTTTTCAATTGATTCAATCGATCTAATTTATTCTGCACAACCTTATTTTCAAGCTCCAGTATGAGACAATCTCAGTGTACTAATGTACGACAACTTAATTTAGTTATGCCATTCACTTGCAATATTTATGAGCTATGGTTGTAATTCCGCATGGGATGAACCAGGAGTCACTTTCACTACAAGAAATAGGTAGTTTTCCCGACTGGAATTCGGTCGAAAATGAACCGATCAGAAATTTAAATATCAATTTTCCTGACCAGATCTCGGACGGGACCCTTTGGCGGGACAAATTTCCGCCAAAGGGTGTTGCCCTAAACTCGACCCAGTTGGGTCGAGTATTATCGACCGCAATGCGGTCGGTAATAAAGGCATTTCCGACCGCATTGCGGTCGAAAATGAGGGAGGTATTTCTATAAGTACCTTTGTCTCCCTCATTTCACACTCTATTGCGGTCGGTAATAAGGGCATTTCTGACCGCATTGCGGTCGAAAATGAGGGAGGTATTTCTATAAGTACCTTCGTCTCCCTCATTTCACACTCATCTCTTCTCTCTCCCCCTCCCATTACCGACCGCCCAGCCCCGGTTTTCCTATCGGATTTCGGTCGAAAATCCGGATTCGGTAAGTTTTTTCGTCTTTTCTCGTTTTTATGTTATATTTAATGTTTTAATATTTATTTTATATGTTTAATTCTTAGATATTGTAGGAATTGTTAGGCTTTAATTAGGAAATGCCTTTAGGAATTGTTAGACTTTAGAAAATGTTAGAGTTTAGTAATTATTTATGCCTTTAGGAAATGTATGCAATTAGAATTTAAATAGTATGTATTTTCTTTATGCATTGTTAGTCTTTAAACTTTATTTATGTCTTTAGGGATTATTTGATATTGTGTTATTGTTAGACTTTCAACATAGTTTATGCCCTTTAGGAAATCGATTTATAAATTTGAATTCGTCATGCTTTTAGGGAATTACTATGAAGTAGAAATAATTATATTCTTATAATATCTACTTGAAATTTATGTTTTTAGCTACTCTCAAAATATCTATGTCTTTTTTAGGTAATATTATTTATCTTATCATTGTTTTATTTTACATGATTTTTATATGTGTTAATTTAGTTATTATGGCGTTAACTTTATGAAATGTTGTTAGATATCTTAGAAATGAGAGTTTTTATAACATAATTCATGCCTTTAGGAATACTATATAACTTAGTAATGATTAAATTTAGGTCATCTCTATAATTAGAAATATTTAACTTAGATGCTTTTACTTTGTACGTAACACTTTAGTCAACGACATGTCGAGCGATCCTCCAGGCTCGTCTCGTGATACCGACCATGGCCAGCCCTCGAAGAGAGGGTGTAGTGGTCGACCGAGTGCCGGAGGGCCTAGTGCTCCATCGAGATTAGGTCCTCGTCTTTGATTTGTTCATTATGGCGCTACACCACCCGATCATGTCGATGCCACTGCTACCGATGATGTTAAGTCCTCTTCCACTTCCCAACCACCTAGGCATACTACTGGATCGAGTGGCAGTACTCCACTAGATCGAGTAGTACCACATCGACTAGATGATGATCATCCAACGTCGACGTCGCCTACATCATCTGGATCGAGGCGTAGGGCACCTAGGCCACCATCTACTAAGTCGACAGCAACGGGTCCCAGTACTTCTTCCCCAATAGACGTCATCGATGCAAGACCCTCTACAACGACGCAGCAGCGACTGGGCAGAGGCTTGTCTAGAGGCGATCAGGTTTCGTCTGACTGTAGAGGCCGTTGTAGAGTTGTTTTGGATGAGCACGACGTATTTATGAAGAGGCGCAAGATATCGACGACGATTACCGAGATCATTAGGTCATTTATGACGAAGTGTATTCCTTCATACAATGCGCTCGATCCAACTGTCCAAGGGCAGATGTGGACTAAGTTTAGGGTGAGATTTTGGAACATATATATATATATATATATATATATATATATATTAATATTTTTATTAAACGAAAACTTAATTAAAACCATGTCTCAAAACATAAAAACCTTAATTAATTGCAGAAAACATACAACATTGGTCCGGATGAGTTAGGCCTGGTACATACGGCCTACAAGGTAAAGGCTAGGAAGAATTACAAGGAAGTGGTGTACAATGCGAAGAAGAAATACTATGCGAGTAAGGATGATCCGAAGTGGGCGGGGCGTCCGAGGACTGGGTGGATGAACGACAAGTTGGAAGTTGAGTTTGTGAAGCATTGGGAGTCAGGGGAGCATTTGCAGATATCACAGACAGGACATAAGAACAAGCAAGGAGGAGAAACCCCAAACCCTGATCGTCCTGCACGAGGACTCATGCTAGTGGGTTCATTAGCTACTAGTGGGTTCATTAGCTACTAGGAGATCCAACGTAGGATGTTATGTCTTATTAAATTCGATTCTACACGAATAACTTTTGTTTTAAATTTAAATAGTTTAACAAAAAAAATTATATCAATATGCAGACGCGTTCGAGACCTCCAGGAGCCCCTGCGCTTCGGCATGATGAGATGTATTGTTATCAGCATACACATATTCCCGATAATCTGCCAGAGGGAGTTCAACGTCGCCGCGTTTGGATACACCCCGTGTATAGGGCTATCTACGTAAGATTTAACTTGAAAAGTATTTTTTGATTACTATATTAACATATGCATTATTAATTATGTACTAACTATTCTATCAAAATGAATAGGAGGCCTACATAGACTTGATGATCGAGAGGTACTTGGTGGATCATATTAAATGGCCCTTCATGGAGCAGGAGTTGTGGAGTAGGGCTTCTGGAGGAGTGAAGAAATGGAAGGTTGCGAGCCTCCCTTCGGATGTACGTCAGGATCAGTTTGGTTTACAGACGAAGAAGGTGCCAGACAAGACACATGCCTATGCGAGGACATTGGAGGGGAATATCGTCGTCTTAGGACTGCTACTCATTGGAGGGTTGGCGTCCTTATGGATCACATAGAGCACTTGACATAGCACATCACTGACGCGACAGGTACTCCTCCTTCTCG
This sequence comes from Linaria vulgaris, assembly GCA_948329865.1. Lineage (NCBI taxonomy): Eukaryota > Viridiplantae > Streptophyta > Magnoliopsida > Lamiales > Plantaginaceae > Linaria > Linaria vulgaris. The sequence goes on from OX415252.1 coordinate 82,454,583, forward strand.
ACCCCTTCTTACTGGATTCATGTCTAAGGGTCGTCGAGCCTACCAAGGTATCGTGCAGACACCACCATCTCCCCCTCGTGATCCATTTGCCCCTACTGATCTGGATGCTATGATGTATAAGCCAAAGTACGAGGATGACTATGAGGAAGGCGATCTGGATGACACTCCCGATGGTGATGTTGCCGATCTTGGTAGTGATAATGATGAGGGTGGTGGAGCCTCTAAAGATGTTACATTTTGCTTTGCTGATGATGACTATGAGAACTAGTAGTATTAGTTGTTCGTTTTTTTAAGTACTGAAAAGTGTGTTAGTTGTTTGTATTTATGTAATTCGTTAGATGCTTGGACAAACTATTTTATGTTTATGTAATTTCCTATTTATTCTGTAATGGCTCTATGTTTGTGTAATTTTATGTTTATTGGTAATTCTTTAATGTTTATATTAGTACTAGTTTGTGCGTAATAAATGCCCTTAATGTTTTTAACTATAAAAAAATCCAACACGAATACAAACTATAATATAAAATTAAACAGCGTGAATCCAAATTTATTATATAATAGAAAGGGATAATTATATCAAACCCCCCAAACTATGGTACCTTTTACCGTACGAGGTCAAAACTTTTATTTTAGCACTAGTGCCCCCTAAACTTTAGTCGTTTGTGCGAGTTGGTTTAGTGCGTGTTCCGGTCATATTTTTACCGGAATATTCTTAGAATATTCCCTCACGTGCATGACTCACGTGACCCGTAAGGGGTAAAATAGACCCGTCACTTAAAATAATAAAAATCTATAAAAAAAAATGGCTGAAATCAGTTGTAAATTTTCATCAACAATGGCGGCAGCTTTAAGCGGTTGTACATCGACAACTCAATTACTCTTCAAAGGTACCACCACCATTAGCGTCGCCTCTCCACTCCTCATTCTCTCATGCCGCCGCTGCCGCTACCGCACCGCCGTCACCCGATTGACCAACAACCGTGAAAATATGGCTGTTATTCACAACCCTAAGACCACACCTCTCGTACTTTCAAATTTCGCTAATCGTACCTATACATTAGCAAAAGGAAAAGGACGAATGTTGCAGAGCCTTTCGTGCTACTGCACCGAGGCGCAGAGTAGTCAGAACACGGCAACGACAAAAGTAACGAAAGAAGGTGCAGGTGAATCGTCGGAGGAATCGAAGATTAGAGAGGCGGCGAACCTTCTGGAAATCAGAATGGGGAGGATTCTGAAGGCGTGGCGGCATGAGGAAGCGGATTCGCTGTACGTGGAGGAGGTTTGTTTGAACTGTAATATTTGTTCTTAGGAGATTTCAACTGTAATATTTGTTCTTCAAATCAGCATTTTGTTTGAGACACTCAATGGTGGTTTTGCTTGTGACATGTAATTATGAGGATTCTGTAAAAGATTCATGTCATAGCCAATTGTAGCATGCTTGTCTTTTTCTTTACTGATGTGGGGTGTGAAGTCATTTGGGATGTTGATGGCTTCTTCTGATGCATCACACAAGAAGGTGGAGCTTGTAGTGCCACCAGAAGGTTCAGTCCCTGGTGAGCGAATATGGTTTGGTTCTGTCGAAGAGAAAGAGAACCTACCTGATGCTGCATCGCCAAACCAGGTAAAATCTCTTATTGGCATCATGCCACTAATTCTTCTACTGTAGGTTTTTTTAACTTAACTTTACTGCATATAGCATAGAGTCCAACATCCATAACTTTGGGCATTTTTCCAGTTTACCTCTGTGATTGGTCTAACCAGTTATTTGCTATTTTTGTGTATTGAACCATTTGCAACTTACTATGATTTAGTCCTTTCTCTGGTGATATCCTGATCTCGTAGCTAGATTCATATGATGTCAAAAATGTTCCGTTTGTTTTTTGTCGGTGCTTGAAAATTACATATGATCTTCTACCTTCTGAAGCCTTATGAGTTTCATTGCAGTACTCTTATTTTTACGTTGGTAATCACATTTTTCTCCTAGAAGGTGAGTTAATCTAGTTTTGTATTGAATATATATGCAGATTCAGAAGAAAAAGATCTGGGAATTTATCCAACCCCACCTGAAGACAGATGAGTTCGATGCGGCTGCACTTCTAGGTGCTCACTCCTATGCGAACATCAGTTGTGGTTGTTACCAGCGAGTCTCTTAAGAATGCCAACATATCATAACTAGTCATTATTCGAATATTTTGTAATGACTTAATTTTGATTTAGCCATTGGATGTGAAATCTCAATTTTGCTAAAAATGTTCTAATTTAATGTGTAGTATACAAGTGCACCATATCATCATATTATGGTGATGATGGGGTTGTGAATTATCATTATGAATATTTTTTTGGTTTTTTTATGTTGATTTAGGTGTTTTGATGTTGAATTTTTGATGTTTTGATGTTGTTTTTTTGGTGTTTGGTGTTTTGATGCTGAATTTTAGGTGTATCTCAATGACCAAAAATAATTCTCTTGTGCAATCCTAAATACTCATTTTAGGGGCCAATGCAGAAATTCAAAAAATAGTTCAAGGGGCAATACTCATAAGCATACCATAGTTCATGGGGCAATCCTCAAAAGCATACCATAGTCCAGGGGGCAAATCGCACAATTCATAGTTTAGGGGGGAAAGTCAAAACAAAGTATAGTTTAGGGGGTATGAGAGTTTGGCGAATCTTTTTTGGACAAAAATGACCTTAAACTATAGCATGTGATGTGCACATTTTTCACTGTTTAGGTAAAAATATGGCCGGAACACGCACAAAAGTAAATCGAACAAACGACTAAAGGTTAGGGGGCAGTGGTGCTAAAATAAAAGTTCTGACCTCGTCCGGTAAAAGGTACGATAGTTTGGGGGGTTTGATAGAATTATCCCTGATAGAAATGTACCACTAAACTATAATCGCACGCTATTCATACATACTATCCTCAGACTTTGAGTCACTCATTGTCTCTTCATCTTCCTCTTCCTCATTGCCCGCCTCTGCCTCCTCCTCTAGTATTTTGTCGTCAACCACATCGAATCCCTCATCGGCCAATTGGATATTCATATTGAATGTGGAAAGTTCTACGCATAAGTTCAACCCTTTAGATCCTTTCTCTTTTAGCACTTGGTTCGGCATCCCTGCGTCGACATCGTTTGATCCGGCAACTAATGACATATCGATTATGTGTCTAGTAGGAATAGTGGATACGACCAACCATCCTCGTTGTCCCGGTCGCCCCGTCGTCTTCTTTGGATAGGGCACATAGTACGCCTGTTTTGCTTGGTTAACAAATACAAACGGCTCATTGGTGCCGAGGGTACGCCTCGGGTCGATGTCAACCAACTTGTACATTAAATGCTCCTGCTGTGACGACCGCGTCCCACGAGCCATGCTTCGATCCGAATTGGTTCAGTGGTGGCCAGCCACTTTACCCAATCCAGACTAAAGCGCAACTCATAGAAAGGGGTCTCACTTCTTCAAGATCAAAACCATACACGTTTTATAAATTATATTGTGATATGTACAGCGGAAGTCTTGGTATTACGAATAATGTGACTATTTTAATGGTTATGCACTAATGACAAAACACGAATATTTCAAAATGCACGCTTGAACAATTATTCATTTGGTCCATGCTGCCATGTTGATTTTTATCCTGAGGAATGGACAGAAGAAACGAGGAATAAGTCTTTAATGACTTAGTGAGATTTATATAAAAGAACTGGTAATGCAAGAATTAACTGTGACCTACTGGATACATTTCGAGGAGTGATCTTACCGGTAGAAACAGTTCAACTAGATAATTTGATGTAGCAATGGTACTGGAGTTTTCATAGAATAATTAATGAACTTGTGCTTAACAATAAACGAATCCAGTCTTATAACTTTTACTATTCTACCTTATACCTACCGACGAGGAGCGACCTCGCAAACAATCAAGAGACATGCTCGAGTACATGTCGATCCAGCACGTGCATTACAGCCAACTCCTGACTGCAAGTGGCACCTAGATAGATGGGTATCAAGCGAAATTACTTAAACCGACAGTCCTTACTGCCCGGCAGTAACTCGACTCAATCCCTGGGCTCAACTTCCCAAAGGCGTCCCAATGGGTATAACAAATAAACAAACAAGCTAGTAAACCGGATAATATCCGTTGCTCCTTGAGCTACATGTCCCAAACATAGTTCGTTGCTCTTTGCACAATTCAAGAACCAGCAGAGGAGATTACAATATGGGAGAGTTATCATGATTGTGAATAGATATGATAAATAATAAATGATTGGATATGATTTAGCGACGAGTAAGAAAATCATGTTATAAGATGAGATGCCAAACAGGATTATGATGAAATATACGTTGTTGGAGGTTTGGTAATGGAATAGTGACTTTTCTGTCTGAAAGTGTAAGATGTTCTGTTATCAATGTTGGATGGATGTTGTGTCAACATCCAGAGGACAACATTGAAACCCGAGAACAAGTCTTAATCTGAAACATGTTCTGTTATTAATGTTGGATGGATGTTGTGTCAACATCCAGAGGACAACATTGAAAACCGAGAACAGTCTTAACCTAAAACATGTTTCTGAAATTCTGAATATGAGTAAAGTATTCGGGTTTAAATGTTGGATGGATGTTGAGCCAACATTCACAGGACAACATTGAAACCAGTATATATTCTGTCAATCTGTCTTTAACTGCTTTATGTTAGTTTTGCCTTTATTCACCTATTAATCAAGTTCCACGATTTTAGTTGTCTTTGTTTATGTCCAGGAACATCTCTTAATCATAAGGAAGAACATTAAAAGTTTCCTAAGTTGAAGTTTCCATAATTCAAGAGGAGGAGAACGGTCAAGTCAACACGGTTTCAATGAAGGAAAGTTTTGGAGTTCAAGTGCAACTAGGAATCTTTCCAAGATCAACTCTGAATTGAAGAAGGAGTATTTCCTTATTGGAACTCAATCTAATAAAGGGAACTATTATTCAAGAAGGAGATCGAGTTCAAGAAGGAAAGTAGAGTTCAACAAGGAAACAACATAAGTTACCAAAACTGTGTACAACACACCTTGGAGATCAAGTTTGAAGAAACCTATATATAGGGTGTGAAGTACATCAAGATACATAGAGAAACAATAGAGCTTATAAATCCGTAGAGATTATATCTTAAGCATTGTTGCTGTGTTTCTTGTTTTGCAAAGTTTGTGAGTTTTCGAGTTAAGTCTAGGATTAGATTTAAGGAGAAAATTCTTGTCTGCTTTGCTGAGTCCAATCTACAAAAGAGCGAGAGTGATTTTTTGGTGAGGAACATCTTTGGTAAAACCTGCGTGGTTATTTTGCCATAAGGCTAGATGGTTGATTATTTATAATAAACCATTGAAAATTTATCTTCTTGTGTTCTTTAACTTCCGCTGCATATTATACTCTATCAAGAAGATTGTTTGAGATCAAGTTAAGGCAACGCCAGCTTAACTTGAGCTTTGAAACTTTGGAAAAGTTGTATCAATCCCGATCCAACAATTTCAATTGGCGTCAGAGCCAAGCACCGATTTCACTGGTGTTTGGAGGTGATACAACGCGATGGACAACATCAATCCCAATTCTGGCAGACTCCCAGTCTTAGAAGGATCCATCAATTATGCTTACTGGAAGACCAGGCTCAGAGTTCACATCAAATCCATTGACATGAAAGCATGGGATGCCGTTCTTGATGGATATTCTGTCCCAAAGATTGAGAACGACCGAGATGCAGATATTGTACCAAAACTGAAGTCACAATGGACAGCAAACGAGGTAACATTGTATAACTACAATGAGAAAGCTCTTAATGCTATTTTTAGTTATGTTACCAATCAGATGTTTAAGTTAATTCAGAACTGCACCACAGCTAAATCAGCTTGGGATATCCTTGAACTTCATTGTGAAGGAGATATAGCAGTTAGAAACTCTAAACATAGACAATTGCTTAAAGATTTTGAAAAACTTGAGATGGGTGATGAAGAGAGTATAGATAGTTATTTTGAGAAAATCCTTGACATTACTAATCAATGTGAAAATCTAGGATTTCCTGTTTCAAATCAAACTATGGTTTATAAAGCTTTTAGATCTTTGTCACCTAGATTTGCTCTCAAGAGAATTGCCATGGGAGAAACAAGAGATATTGCCAACATGGAATTTCAATCCTTGTTAAACACTCTTAGAGAATTTGAGCTAGAGTTTCCTGCTAGGACTACCAAACAACAAGTTATTGCTTTGTTAGGAACAAATTATCATGAGAGTGAAGATGAGGATGAAATTATTTCTTCTAACTATGGAAATATTAGCAAGAAACTCAGTAGGTTGAACTTTAAAGATAATCAGATCATTGCTAAATGGAACTCAAGTACATCTAAACTTGAAGAGGTTCTGAGTATGGGTAATCAAGGAACAAATGGTCTTGGATATATTGAGAAACCTACCTCTAAAGTTGCTAATCCTGTTTTCATTAAAGAAGGTTTTGTTAAGGAATCAAAAGACTTGAGCAGTGCTAATCCCAACAAAAGTAAACCTACTTATATCTGTCAATTTTGTTTTCAACTAGGTCACATAAAACCTTATTGCAAGAAATATTTGAAAGAAAATGTGAAGAAAACAGAAACTGTCTCTAATGTTGAGTTGGTCAGTGGTACACATGTTATCCCAACATTAGGAACAAGACAGAAAAGTAGAACTTGGATTGAAAAGTTAAATACTCCTAAGATGAAACTTGTATGCAATGTTGTGTTTTCTGCTGTGTACTCTAACCTTGCAGGTAAGTGGTACTTTGACAGTGGATGCTCAAGACACATGACAGGAGACAAGGAAAATCTTAAACAATTGATTCCTCTCAATGTTGGAACTGTCACCTATGGAGGAGGCACCAAGGGAAGAATCATTGGAAAGGGAGTACTAGATGTTGAAGGATTTCCACCACTCAAAGATGTTCTGCTAGTTGAAGGATTGAAAGCAAATCTAATAAGCATTAGTCAACTTTGTGATGATAACTTGCTTGTTACATTTGATAAAAGTTCTTGTGATGTATTTAATAGGGAAAATGTCCTTGTTATGACAGGTACTAGATCTAAAGATAATTGCTACCTTGCACAGGAAGAAGCAGATTGCTTTCATGCTAAAGTTGATGATGTTGTTCTGTGGCATAGGAAGCTAGGACATGTTCACTACAGGAACCTTGAAAAGCTACAGAAAGTTGATGCTGTAAGAGGCTTACCAAAGATATCCAGCCCAGTTAAGGTTGTATGTGGGGACTGCCTAAAGGGTAAGCAAACCAAAGCTGTTCATACACCCCTCTAGGTACATAGTACAATTCCCAGGACTGGTAAGTGTTTTGAATTATTACACATGGATCTCATGGGTCCTATTGAGGTGAGCAGCCTAAGTGGTAAGAGATATGCCTTTGTTATTGTAGATGATTTCTCTAGATATACATGGGTTAAGTTTCTTAAAGAAAAATCTGATGCTTTTAACACATTTAGGATCTTACATGCTAGCATCAAAAATCTGTATGGTTCCTCTGTTTGTAAGATTAGGTCTGATCATGGGAAAGAATTTGAAAATGCTAGTTTCAGTGATTTCTGTGATAAAAATGGAATTTTCCATGAGTTTTCAGCACCTAAGACACCTCAGCAAAATGGGATAGCTGAGAGGAAAAATAGGACACTTCAAGAGATGGCCAGAGTTATGCTTAATGCTAGAAACCTATCTAAAAGACTTTGGGTTGAAGCTTTAAATACTGCATGTCATATAAGTAATAGGGCTTATCTTAGACCTGGTACAAATATGACTCCATATGAAATATTGAAGGGTTTGAAACCAAATATTGCTCATTTTCATGAATTTGGATGTGACTGTTACTTGTTGAATGATAGAGACTATCTTAGTAAGTTTGATCCAAAAAGTGAAAAGTGCATATTTGTTGGTTATTATGTGAATAGTTCTGCTTTCAGGGTTTATAATCCAAGGTTGAAGACTATTCAAGAATCAGTAAATATAGTGTTTGATGATTCCACCTTTGATTCAGGTACTGATGAAGTTACTGTCTCTGATGTTGCTCCAACATTGGAAACAGAGACTGTCTCAACATCAGGAGCAGAAGCTGAAGACACTGAAGTTGTGACTGGTACTAGTGTTGAGCTGACACCTGCTGCTGTTAGGCCAACATCCCCACAGTCCAATTCAGAGGATGACATTGTTGATGAACCTAGGAGAGATCCCCCTACTAGGATTCAAAAGGACCATCCAGCTTCACAAGTGATAGGTGAAATCACTGGACGCATGAAGACTCGCAACAAAGACAAGGTAAACTATAAAAATATGGTAAGGTTGTGTGTCTGCATGGCTTCCACTTGCACTGTAAGTAATGCTTCTTGTTTTGTCTCAAATATTGAACCTAAGAATGTGACTGAAGCTCTTAAGGATAGTAAATGGATAAATGCTATGCAAGATGAACTGTTGCAATTCACCAAAAATCGTGTTTGGAATCTAGTGCCTAGACCTTCTAATGTGAATGTTATAGGAACTAAGTGGATTTTCAAGAACAAAACTAATGAAGATGGTGTAATTGTAAGAAACAAAGCTAGGCTTGTTGCACAAGGTTATACTCAGGTAGAAGGGATTGACTTTGATGAGACATTTGCTTCAGTAGCTAGGATAGAATCTATTAGATTACTTCTTGCTATTGCGTGTTGTCTTAAGATTAAGCTCTACCAGATGGATGTGAAGGGTGCTTTCCTTAATGGTTTGATAGACAAAGAAGTATATGTTGAACAACCTAAAGGTTTTGCTGATCCTAAACATCCTAATTATGTGTATAAACTTGAGAAAGCTTTGTATGGTTTAAAACAGGCACCTAGAGCTTGGTATGAAAGACTAACTCAATTTTTGTTAAGTCTTGGGTTCAATAGAGGAGATGGAGACAGAACCTTGTTTATTCTAAGAAAGAGTTCTGATGTGTGTATTGCTCAGATCTATGTGGATGACATTGTTTTTGGTTCTACTAACAAGTCTACTCTAGACAAGTTTGTTGAGTCAATGACAGGGACATTTGAAATGAGCATGATTGGAGAGCTGAACTACTTTCTGGGATTGCAAGTAAAGCAACTGGAGAATGGTATGTTCTTAAACCAGGAGAAGTATGCAAGGAACCTGGTAAAAAGATTTGAGCTACATGAGTCAAAACCTTGCAAAACTCCCATGTCTTCTTCTGTGAAGATTACTAAGGATGGCACTGGAGACAATGTTGACCCAACATTGTACAGATCTATGATTGGTAGTCTTCTATATCTCTCTGCCTCTAGACCAGATATTATGTTTTATGTTTGTGTTTATGCTAGGTACCAAGTTGATCCAAAGCAATCTCACTTGATTGCTGTGAAGAGAATATTAAGATATATATCTGGAACTTCATCATTGGGCATATGGTATTCTTTTGAAACAAATACAAATCTTGTTGGGTTTAGTGATTCTGATTGGGCAGGTGATGTAGATGACAGAAAATCCACAAGTGGGGGCTGTTTTTATTTGGGAAACAATCTAGTTTCATGGTATAGTAGGATATGTTTACTAAACCTTTAGATAGTGAGAGATTCTTTAGTTTGAGGAAATCTCTCGGCATGTGCAATATGTGAGAATGTTAGGATCCCAGTGTTGACATAACACCACTGTCTAGCACTGGTTAATGTTTGTGGTGTTGTATGTAACTTTTTGTTTTTTTTTTGTTTCTTTATTTATTTTCTTTTTGAGTCACATTGATCTTTGTTTGGCATATTTGATTGTGTGGTTGATCACTGTGTTTTACTAATCTTTCTAGCTTGCAGATTCACATCTAAGTTTTGACAAGTATAAATCTCTAAAGTGTGTCTGAGGTTGTGTTAGCCTAACATATGGAGAAGCTGGGGTACACAAAGTTCACTACTTTGATATCTATTCAGTTGTGTCGTATTCATATGAAAAGGTTTTACAGGACATGTGGAGAAGCTGGGGTTCATGATGTTGACAGCTTCAATGATATTCAGTTGTGCTTATTTGCATGTCTCTGTTTAGTTTGGCCAAGGGGTACACAAAAGTGGTTCTTTCTACTAGGGTGTTTGGGGTTTCGATTGCCTTCACTTGGTAGCATTGATCACTTAGTGCTCTCTTGTATGTAGGTTGGTAAACAAGTATGCATAAGGAATTGGGGTATTGGGGTGCATGATAAATGTGTTGCCAGTATTCAAGACCTTTGTACTTGCCTAACTTGCTGCTGATAATGTTGTTACTGGGGTGTGTGGAGTCTAGTGCTGCCCTCATTCAGTAATGTCATTATCCTTTTTTTTAAACAACCCTCAGTTTTTGTTCTAAAGAGATAATGAAAATAGTGAAGATTTGATGTGATGTGAACTGTTGCTGGTTTGAAAAGTGATTCACTGTGTATACCATCTGTCAATGTTGTCATAACATTGTTGCATTTATTCTAGAACTGCATTGTCTTTCATCTTTGATTAGTGTGGTTGACTAGGTTTGGGCTTAGGGGGAGTATATAGTCTCTTTCATGTGTTGAGGCATACTCGTTGGGTGACATTCTGCAGGTGACACACTTTTTGTGACCTTCTATGCTGTGGAAGTGGATTAATTCTCTAATTCATGACTGCTTATCTCTGTGTGTTTTCTGTTTGATATGTTGCCTATTCATGATTTTGATCTAAATCTTAATGTTTTTGATACTCACTTGCTACTTTGGTGAAGTCTCAGATATAAGTTTGGATATATCTCACGCTCTCACATGAAATTGCCTTGAAGAAGCCCAAAACCTCAAATATTATGATTTAAAAACTTTCGGGTTTGAATGTTACTCTACTCTCTGATCTGAATGTAGTCCAACATTGCCACACGGTCTGCACAACATTGAAGTCAATAACTTATAAGTTTGTTTAAAATTTTAAAAAACTGAGTTTTTATTGTTTTATTGTGAACTGCTCTGGTTACTTGTTGTGTTTAAGTGACACGTGGTGAAGTTCTTACGCGGGAATAGAGGAGTGGGAAAACTTAATTGATCATATTCCATAATCTCACTTACATTCTTTCCTTCTCTCTCCACTCTTCACAACTTAAAAGAACAACTTGCCCTAATTTCTGTCACTTGTGCAATTTGTCTTTCTCTTTGCAAATAATTATCTAAAAATCTCTCATATTTTTCTCTCAATTCTCAAAACTAACATGGCGAGCAAGACTCCTTTAGACACTCTTGCAGATTTGGCCGTGAATGTCAAGCAAACAACAACACGCACCAGGGCTGATGCGCGTGAGGATCAAGGACGGCCTGCTGCAAAACGACCAACGATTCCTTATCAACGACGGGCAAAGCGAGCTAAGAATGTGGAATCTGAGTCGAATGTTGGCGCAACATCAGAAGCCCATGCTCCTCAAACCAATGAATCTGAATCTGAGATAAATGTGGCTAACCCTAAACCCCAAGTGAATAATGTTGATGATATAATTGAGGGGGAGGGATCTGGAGCTGGTTCTGGTAGAAAGGGAACACCTATTGGGTCTAGGCAAATGAGTAAAATAGCCTTGCAAAGAGTTGAGGCTAGAAGAGCTCTAAGAGAGAGACTTGAGAAGAAAAAGGCTGAGGATAAGGCTAAGGCTGAGGCTGAGAGAGTGAGGAAAGGGAAACAGGTTGTGGATGAGGAAGTGGAGGTAGTTGATGAAGAAGAAGAGGAGAAAGAGGAAGAGGAATCTGATGCTGAAGAGTTTGAAGCTAGTGGTGATAATGATGATAATAATGAAGAAGAGTACTGTGACACTCTTGCGTTATCCTATTTTAGTAAGGAAGCTAGGTCTAGATACTATCTTAATAAGGAGATAGAGGACAAGGCTTATGACTTTAGAAAGAGGGATTTTCACAAATAGAGGGTCATGGACATGGACAGCTTTAAAAGAAACAGAGTTTTTGAGTTGTTGAAAGCAAGAGGGGTTCAGAATTCAATGAAGAAGCATGGTGATTATGCTCCTGAGCTTGTACAAGAATTCTACTAGAATCTCTCAAAGTATATCACTTGTGAGTTGTCTCCCAAATATGGTCAAGCATGGGTAAGAGGACAAGTGTTTGACATTAGTCCTCAGAAGATAAATAAGATTTGGGGACTGCCACATGTTGAGGAATCTGAAGATCCAAAGCCAGATGAGGTGATTGAGGATATCACAGGTGGTCTAGAGAGAACCTTGGTTGAACAATTACCAACAACAAAGCTCACTGCCCTAAGTGCTGTTCTGCACAAATGTGCATCTTATAATTGGCTGCCTACTAAAAATTCTACTGTTTTGACTAAGGAGTCAGCTTACTTGGTCTACAAACTGAAGAATGGGCTTGCTGTGAATATTGGGGTGAGAATTTTAAAGGCTATGGAAGATGCTACTGGGAGGAAGCAAGGGATTCTACCATTTCCTTCTTTGATCACAACTCTGCTGCAAAAACAGAAGATGGACAAGAAAGAGTTTGGAGGAATGTCAGAGAACAAGGCTAGGTTCACCATCACTCAATCCTACTTGTCTAGCACAAGAGTGAAGGACTTGCCTTGGAATCCTGAAGGTGGAGTTGCGCCTGGAGAGGAAAAGGAGGCTCAACAATTTGTTGGAGCTTCAGTGCCTCAATCTGAGGAGGAAGAAACCAGGGTAACAACAAAATCTTTTGTTGATCAGCAGTTGACTTGGTATAGAAGTGGTTATACCAATCTTCAGAGGGAAATTGCTTTCAAGGAAAAACAAATGCAGGAGCTCGATGTCTTGATTAAGAACATGGAGGAGCTTTCTTCACAAAAAGGGGGAGAGTGATCTAGTTTTTAATTTTTGATTTCTGGTTTTTATGTTTTTCTTTTTGATATGTTTTGAACTGTTTCTATTTTGCTGCTAGTTCTTCTTATTTGTTTTGGTTTGTAATGATAATGCTACTTAGCTTTAACTCCTCTTAATGCTTTTGCTTATGAAGATAGTCTATATTTGTTGTTTCTGCTGATAAACTGATGTGCAGGTATATTCTGGTCTTAATGTTGAGACAACATTGATGTGTTAAGTGTCTGAACAACTTTTTGAGTTGTGGTGATGACTTTAATGAATAATCTTTGTTATGCCAAGTTAATACTTGATAGTTTGCATTAAGGGGGAGCAGTTTTAGTAGGTTTAGATTATTATGCTTAATTGATATTTGGACATATTATCTGTTATGTGAACAGGTTAATTGGTTTTGTGAAGAAAGGCAAAAAGGGGGAGATTGAAAGTGTAAGATGTTATGTTATCAATGTTGGATGGATGTTGTGTCAACATCCAGAGGACAACATTGAAACCCGAGAACAAGTCTTAATCTGAAACATGTTCTGTTATCAATGTTTGATGGATGTTGTGTCAACATCCAGAGGACAACATTGAAAACCGAGAACAGTCTTAACCTAAAACATGTTTCTGAAATTCTGAATATGAGTAAAGTATTCGGGTTTAAATGTTGGATGGATGTTGAGCCAACATTCACAGGACAACATTGAAACCAGTATATATTCTGTCAATCTGTCTTTAACTGCTTTATGTTAGTTTTGCCTTTATTCACCTATTAATCAAGTTCCACGATTTTAGTTGTCTTTGTTTATGTCCAGGAACATCTCTTAATCATAAGGAAGAACATTACAAGTTTCCTAAGTTGAAGTTTCCATAATTCAAGAGGAGGAGATCGGTCAAGTCAACACGGTTTCAAAGAAGGAAAGTTTTGGAGTTCAAGCGCAAGTAGGAATCTTTCCAAGATCAACTCTGAATTGAAGAAGGAGTATTTCCTTATTAGAACTCAATCTAATAAAGGGAACTAGTATTCAAGAAGGAGATCGAGTTCAAGAAGGAAAGTAGAGTTCAACAAGGAAACAACATAAGTTACCAAAACTGTGTACAACACACCTTGGAGATCAAGTTTGAAGAAACCTATATATAGGGTGTGAAGTCATCAAGATACATAGAGAAACAATAGAGCTTATAAATCCGTAGAGATTATATCTTAAGCATTGTTGCTGTGTTTCTTGTTTTGCAAAGTTTGTGAGTTTTCGAGTTAAGTCTAGGATTAGATTTAAGGAGAAAATTCTTGTCTGCTTTGCTGAGTCCAATCTACAAAAGAGCGAGAGTGATTTTGTAGTGAGGAACATCTTTGGTAAAACCTGCGTGGTTATTTTGCCGTAAGGCTAGATGGTTGATTATTTATAATAAACCATTGAAAATTTATCTTCTTGTGTTCTTTAACTTCCGCTGCATATTATACTCTATCAAGAAGATTGTTTGAGATCAAGTTAAGGCAACGCCAGCTTAACTTGAGCTTTGAAACTTTAGAAAAGTTGTATCAATCCCGATCCAACAATTTCACTGTCCAAGTTCCTCAGAGCCGGATGCCAAACGGGGCTAGAACAAATCAGAAATAGAACCTCACCTTAACTCGTACGGGGAACCTTGATGGCTTTGATTAGTTCGTCAAACTTTTAACAAATTTAAATAATATTTGAAAGTGCAGGTATTCGGTTAATGTTAGTTTAACATTGAAAGTGCAGGTATTCTGTCAATGTTAGTTTAACATTGAGAAGTCAATGTTAGAATAACATTGCTGGAGCAGAATCCGATTTACAATCTTGATTATATTATTTATTATTGGTTTGCCTTATTCACTTAACTAACTGAGTTCCACAGTTGTAATTGTCTTTGATTATTATTCAGGAAACAAACTTGTCATAGGTTGGACGCACAAGTTTCCAAGAAGGAAAGTTTCCTTAATTACGCAAACCACTCTACAAGGAAAGAAGAGTTCGAGTGGAACTAGGAATACTTTCCAAGTTCAAGTCCTGATTTGAAGAAGGAGTCTTTCCCTAGTTAGATCACTAACGAAGGAACTATTATTCAAGAAGGACTGCGAGAACAAAGAAGAAGAGTTCAAGAAGGAAACAAGGAGAATTACCAACCGTGTACAAAACACCTTGAAGTCGAAGATCAAGAAC
This sequence comes from Linaria vulgaris, assembly GCA_948329865.1. NCBI lineage: Eukaryota > Viridiplantae > Streptophyta > Magnoliopsida > Lamiales > Plantaginaceae > Linaria > Linaria vulgaris. The sequence continues at coordinate 82,469,588 of OX415252.1, forward strand.
CTATATATAGGTGTGAAGTACATCAAGACAAACACGGGACAAGAGCCAATCAATCCGAGAGATTAATTTACAGTTGTTGAGTGTTGTCTTGCTTTAGCAAAGTTTGTGAATTGTTAGGATAGATCTAAGAGTGAGGAGCTGCTAGAGATATACGAAGCAATTCTTGTGTGCTTTGCTTAGTTCAATCAATTTAAGAGTGAGGAGCTTGAGAATTGAGAGAACGACCTTTGTTAAAACCTTTACGGGTTATTTTGCCTAAGGCTCGGAAGTTAATATAATTCTATATTCACTTCTTAAACTTGGTGTGTGTTTATTCCGCTGCACTATTATTCTGGTATGTTGTTAAAGTAACATCGCTGCGTTAACAACGTACAAATCTGTTGTTAACTCTCCAGTGTTAAGCTAACAACAACAACGTATCAACCCGATCCACAATTTCAATTGGTATCAGAGCCAAGCACCAACTTCACCGGTGTTTGGCGTTGATAGGACAAGATGGACAACTCCAACCCCAATACCAGCAGGTTGCCTGTATTGGAGGGTCCCAACAACTATGCCTACTGGAAGATCAGGCTCAGAGTCCTCATCAAATCCATCGACCTAAGAGCTTGGGACGCAGTACTAGAAGGCTACACCATCCCCTACTTGCCAAGAGATGGAGATGTTGATCTAGTACCTAAGCCAAGAGGACAATGGACAGCCAACGAAATTGCTCTTTACAACTTCAATGAAAAGGCTCTCAATGCTATTTTTAGCTGGGTAGGTAATCACATGTTCAAACTTATTCAAACTTGTTCTACTACTAAAGTTGCATGGGAAGTTCTTGAATTACATTGTGAGGGTGATGTGGCTGTGAGGGACTCTAAATATAGAAAACTTTTGAGGGACTTTGAGAATATAGAGATGGGTGAGGATGAAAGCATTGATAGCTATTTTGAGAAACTTCTAGATATTGCTAATCAGTGTCAAAACTTAGGTTTTATCATCCCAAATCAAACCATGGTCTATAAAGCTTTTAGAACATTATCTTCCAAGTTTACTGTCAAAAGAGTTGCTATGAATGAGTCTAGAGATCTTGCCAACATGGACTTTCAAACATTGATGAACACTCTAAAAGAATTTGAACTAGAATTCCTAGGAAAGTCCAGTAAACAACTTGCTTTAGCCTTACTAGGCACTAGCTCAGATTCCACATGGAGTGATGAGGATGAATATGAGTTGATCTCTTCTAACTATGGTAACATCACTAGGAAGTTTAGTAAATTGGGTTACAAAGATAAAAATAAAGAAAAACAACCCAGTAATGCTGCCCTTGGTTATAAGAAACTACCCCCAAAGTTCGTAAAATACATGGCATCTAAGAGCACGCCTCAAGATGCTGAGAAATTGAAAGATGTCCAGTGTTATGAATGTAAGGGGTATGGTCACTTTAAACATGAATGTGCTAACACCCTCAGAACAAGAGGGAATTCTCATTGGGTCTGTGTAGATGACTTTAATGAAGCTGACTTCGAATTTGGAACAAGTGCTGATGAACAATCGGAGGAAATCAACACTGCTGCGCTCTGCACTCGGATCATCTGGTCAGGAGAAGACTCCAGAAACTGCCAAGAATCTCAATGTTACTCTAACATTAGAGAACCAACAGCAAAGCAGGAGATCTTCTTTGGAGACTGGAACAGCAATGATACACAGGTTAACCATGACACACTCTCTGATTGTGATGATACTAACTTTGATTGTTTTCATGGCTCAGTTAATCTAGAAGAGGAGTACTTCAATGAAGATGAGATGTCCCAGGAGGAAATTCTTGATGACCTACATACAACCTTTCTCAGACTTGAGAGAGAGAATGTCAGACTCATGAAGAAAAATAAAGCACAGAAGCATGACATTGAATGTTTGAAGAACATGTTGAAACTCTATGAAAGAGATCTTGACAAAGCTGAAGTTGAGTTAAAAGAGGTAAAGGAGAAACTCAAAAAGGATTCACAGATCATGGTCAAATGGAATGGAGGTACTTCTAATCTTGATGAGGTACTGAGCATGAGTAACTCAGGTACATGTGGTCTGGGATTTGTTGAGAAACCTTCCTCTTCAAATGTTAATTCTGCCTATTTAACTACAAGCTTTGTTAAAGAGTCTGCTAATATGAGTTCTGGAACCATTAATACTGTAAAAAGTAAACCTACCTTTATCTGCCAGTACTATTTTCAACCAGGCCACATTAAACCATTCTGTAGAAAATTCATAAAAGAATGTGGTAAGAAAACAGCCTCTGTGTCCAATGTTAATTCTACGACAAGTTCTGATGTTAGACTAACATTAGGTGCAGGACAGAAAAGTAGGACTTGGGTAGAAAAAGCTAAAACCCCTAAGATTAAAGTTGTATGCAATGTTGTTTTCTCTGCTGTGTACTCTAACCTTTCAGGTAAATGGTACTTCGATAGTGGATGCTCAAGACACATGACAGGCAGCAAAGAAAATCTTAAGCAAATGATACCTTTGAGTGCTAGAACAGTGACATATGGAGGAGGCACCAAAGGAAAAATCATTGGCAAGGGGACACTAGATGTTGATGGATTCCCACCCTTGAAGGATGTGTTGTTGGTAGATGGGTTAAAGGCAAATCAAATCAGTATCAGTCAGCTGTGTGATAATGACTTACTGGTTACATTTGACAAGGTATCTTGTGATGTTTATGATAGTGACAATGTTCTTGTGATGACAGGTACTAGATCCAAAGATAACTGCTACCTAGCCCAGGAGGAAGCAGAATGTTTCCATGCCAAGATAGATGAGGCTTCTATATGGCATAGGAAACTTGGACATGTTCACTGCAAAAATCTTGAGAAATTACAGAAAGTTGATGTTGTAAGAGGTTTACCAAAGCTGTCTTGTCCAGGTAAGCTTGTGTGTGGTGATTGCCTCAAGGGTAAGCAAACCAGAGCAGTTCATACACCCCTACAGGTACATAATGCTAACCCTAGATCTAGTAGGTGTTTTGAATTGCTGCACATGGACTTAATGGGTCCAATTGAGGTAAGTAGTCTCAGTGGGAAGAGATATGCCTTTGTGATTGTAGATGACTTCTCTAGATACACTTGGGTAAAAATTTTTAAAGAAAAATCAGAAGCTTTTGATCAGTTCAAAATTCTTTGTGCTAGTATTAAAAACTTGTATGGCTCCACTGTGACTAAGATTAGGTCTGATCATGGTAAAGAATTTGAAAATGCTAGTTTTGATAACTACTGCAATGCTAAAGGTGTTTTCCATGAATTTTCAGCTCCTAAGACTCCTCAGCAGAATGGGATTGCTGAGAGAAAGAACAGGACTCTTCAAGAGATGGCCAGAGTTATGCTCAATGCTAAAGATTTATCCAAAAGACTCTGGGCTGAAGCTTTAAATACTGCTTGTCTCATTAGTAACAGGGTGTATCTTAGACCTGGAACTAACATGACTCCATATGAACTCTTGAAGGGTGTAAAACCAAATGTTGCATATTTCCATGAATTTGGATGTGATTGTTATCTACTTAATGACAGGGATTACCTGAGTAAATTTGATTCTAAAAGTGAAAAATGCATCTTTGTAGGATACTCAGCCAATAGTACTTCCTTTAGAGTCTACAATCTTAGATTGAAGACAATTCAGGAATCAGTGAATGTTGTGTTTGATGATTTCACTCTTGATACAGGTACTGGTGACATCTTAGTTCCCAATGTTGAACCAACAGTGGAAACCGAGAATGTTACTCCTGACAATGTTACACCAACATTGGAACTGGAAGCTGGAAACACTGAACAGGAGTCAGGGAACGATGTTAGACTAACACCAGCAAGATCAGATGTTAGAGTAACAGCAGAGGATTCTGACTTAGAACATGAAGGTGCCTCTGAACCTAGAAGAGACCCCCCAGCTAGGATTCAGAAAGACCATCCAGCATCCCAGGTAATAGGTGAACTCACTGAACGGGTAAGGACACGCAACAGAGAAAGACTTGACTACAGAGATATGGTTAAATTGTGTGTCTGTATGAACTTCACTTGTACTGTTGATAATGCCTCTTGTTTTGTCTCCACCATAGAACCTAAGAATGTGAATGAAGCTCTTCTAGATAACTCATGGATTAATGCCATGCAGGATGAACTATTCCAGTTTACTAAGAACAATGTCTGGATACTTGTACCTAGACCACCTAATGTGAATGTAATAGGGACTAAGTGGATATTTAAGAACAAGAGTAATGAGGAAAGAGTCATAGTTAGGAACAAAGCTAGACTAGTTGCTCAGGGGTACACTTAGGTAGAGGGTGTAGATTTTGATGAGACATTTGCTCCAGTGGCTAGGATTGAATCTATTAGGTTACTTCTAGCTATAGCATGCAGTCTTAAGATAAAACTATACCAAATGGATGTAAAGGGTGCATTTCTGAATGGGCTGATTGATAAGGAAGTATATGTTGAACAGCCTAAGGGATTCACAGATCCTAAGTATCCAAACCATGTGTACAAGCTTGAAAATGCACTCTATGGTCTTAAACAAGCACCTAGAGCATGGTATGAAAGGCTTACAAAATTCCTATTAAGTCTTGGTTTTGTTAGAGGTGATGGAGATAGAACATTGTTTGTCTTGAAGAAAGATTCTCATGTCTGTATAGCTCAAATATATGTAGATGATATTGTTTTTGGCTCAACTAACAATTCTATTCTAGGAAAATTTGTTGAATCAATGACAGGGCAGTTTAGATGAGTATGATGGGAGAATTAACTTTCTTTCTTGGTCTTCAAGTAAAACAAACAGGTAATGGGATTTTCCTAAGTCAGGAAAAGTATGCAAATGATTTGGTGAAAAGGTTTGCATTGGCAGATTCAAAGCCTTGCAAGACTCCCATGTCTTCATCAGTGAAGATATCCAGGGATGTTAATGGTACCAATGTTGATCCAACATTGTACCGTTCAATGATAGGAAGCTTACTCTACTTGTCTGCTTCAAGGCCTGACATAATGTTCTGTGTCTGTGTTTGTGCTAGGTACCAGGCATGTCCAAAGCAGTCACATCTGATTGCTGTGAAGAGAATACTTAGATACATTTCTGGCACCTTGGCCCTTGGTATATGGTATTCCTATGACACTAACACATATCTTGTAGGTTTCAGTGACTCAGACTGGGCAGGTGACACTGATGACAGAAAGTCTACAAGTGGAGGATGTTTTTATCTGGGGAACAACTTGGTCTCATGGTACAGTAGAAAGCAAAATTGTGTGTCACTCTCCACTGCTGAATCTGAATACATAGCAGCAGGCAGTTGTGTCACTCAGTTAGTACGGGTTAAACACATGCTACTGGATTATGGGTTAGACAGTGATACCTTACTTATGTTTTGTGATAATCTTAGTGCTATAAGCATCTCTAAGAACCCTGTGCAACATACCAGAACTAAACATATTGATATAAGGCATCACTTTCTGAGAAACATGGTAGAAGATAAGCTCATTGGCATTGAACACATTGAAACTAACAATCAGCTTGCTGATATGTTCACTAAACCCTTAGATTTTGAGAGGTTCTTCAGTTTGAGGAATTCTCTTGGCATGTGCATCGTCTAGGGATGTTAGTACACTAGTGTTGACATAACACCACTGTCTAGCACTGGTTATTGGTTGTGGTGTATCTGTAATTCTTTTTGTTTTCTTTCTGCATTCTTCCTTCTTGCATATTACATCTTTGTTAGAGATTCTGTTGGGATGTGTGGTTAACTATATGAATAGCTGAGCTGACTGGTGGACAGGTACATATTAAAAGGTTTGAAAAGTTAAGAACTCTGTTGTTAGTCTGTGAATGTTAGCCTAACATCTGGGAGAAGCTGGGGTACACAGAGCTCACTACTCTGATGTTATTCAGTTGTGACTTATCCATGTTAGGTTAGACAAAGCATGAAGAGAAGCTGGGGTACATGATGTTGAAAGCTTCATTGTCATTCAGTTATGCTTATTTTTGTGTTTTGTCTATGACCAAGGTTATGCATGATAGTGGTCCTTACTACTGGGTGTTTTGAAGTTTCGACTGCTTGCATTCAGTAGCATTGTTCACTTGGTATTTCGCTTGTATACAGGTTGGAAAACAAGTATGCATGAGGAGTTGGGGTGCAGAAGTATATGATAAATGTATTGTCTTCATTCAGTTCCTTTGTACTTGCCTAATCTGTTGCTGATGGTTAAGTTGCTGGGGTGTGTGGGGTCTTGTGCTGCCCACATTCAGTGATGAAACTGTCCTTTTACATTCATTAGCTTTTGTTCAACAGAGTTCACAAATAAAGAAAAAGTGATTTGTCCTGATTCCAGTCAGTAAAGTTGTATGTACGTGGTTACCATCTTCCAATGTTGATCTAACATGGTTGCATTCTTCTAGTTCTGCATTTACTTTTTCCTTGTGTCGGTTTGGGCTTAGGGGGAGTAGTAATCCTAGGAATCATGTGTTGAGGCATACTTTATGGGTGACTCACTGCAGGTAAAACACAATATTTTGTGATCTTCTAGGCTATGGGAACATCTTTTCCCTAGATATGTATATCCACTCTGTGTTTTTCTGTTTGATGTGTTACTTACTCATACTGATGATCTTAACCTATGTCTTGGTACCTATGTACTTGGGTGAGGGTTCAGATTAGTTTACAGGAATATCTCACGCTCTCACATGATGCTGCCTTGGATGAAGCCCTGCACCTACAACTTTCCTCTCTGATGTTAACTTACCAATGTTAGTCCAACATTGAAACATTGTAACTTATAAGTTTTCAGTTTTGAAGACCGCTCTAGTTACGTGTTAATCCAACACTGACACGTGGTAAGGTGAACATGGGTATGATCGTGTGACAGTGGTCCGATTATGTTGGTAACATGTTACAACACCACTATCTCTACTCTTCAGCTGATAATTGTATAATTTGCCCTAATCTCCTTCTACTGTATACGCGCTCAAAAAAATTTTGCAATAACAACTCTCTCTGCAAAATCAAGTTTCGATTTTTCTTCTCTAAATCACTCTAACAATGGCACGCAAGTCTTCCATTGACACTCTTGCAGCTGTTGCCGAACAGATGGAGCAACCTAGACGCCGCAGGACCAGAAGTGCAATCGCTGAAGCCATTACCGTCGTCGCTCCGAAGAGAAAATCCATCTATCAACGGCGTAAGGGCAAGAAAGCAGCTAAGGGTGATGTTGATTCAACACCAAAAACTTCTGAGCAAACCTCCACTCCCACCAACCCTGAAAACGAGGTAATGATGGCTAACCCTACTCTGGATATACCAGATACTACTGTTGTTGGTATTGAGGGGGAAAAAGAGGCCCCGGGTGTTGTTGTGGGTGAGTCTGAGGTGGTGCATGAGGTCCCTGAGGGTAATGCTAGGGATGGATCTGTGGTTGCTGAGGCTGATGTTGCTGAGCAGGATACTGCTGATGAGATGGAGACTCATCCTGAGGAGGATGATCAGGTTGAGGAGACTGTGGCTGAGGAGGTTACTACTGAGGGTAACCAAGATGCTGGTGAAGAGGATGACAGTCAACCTGAAGAGGTTGAGAGAGAAGAAGAAGAAGAAGAGAGCCTGACTCTCTCTGACTTAGCTACTGCGGCTAAGAAAAGAAAGGGAAAGCAGGTGATGGTTGAAGCTTCTGAGTCTGAGTCAAAAGAAGAAAAATAGGAGGAAGAGGATAAAGAAGAGGATGAAGTTGAGGATGAAGGTCTACATGTAGGTGATGACCCTGCTGATGTTACTCCAACATCAATTGAATACTTTGATTTGCTTGAGGAGGAGTATCCCAAGAAGCCTTATTCTGGCTTTTATGTCTGCTGAGGCAGAAGAGCTGTGGGAGGCTTATCAAGCCAGGGTTATTCACACTGAGAGGAACATTGGTGAGGAGATGTTCAAGGAAAATAGGTTGTTTGAGCTGCTTGAAGCTAGAGGAGTGTTGGGCTCTGTGATGAACCAGTCATCATATGTCCCTGATGTGATCAGAGAGTTCTACATGAACCTCTCTCAATGGGTGTGCCACCAGGACTCTCCCAAGTTTGGCAAAGCTTGGGTCAGGATGAATGTCTATGACATCAGCCCATCTGTGATCAATGAGGCTTGGGGACTTCCTGACCCTGAGGAGACTGAGGATCCTAGCATGGATGAGGTGATCACTGACCTCACTGGTGGATTGACAAGGAAATGGAATGACAGTTTTCCAACTACAAAGCTGACCTCCTTAAGTGATGTACTTCACAAGCTCTCCACCTACAACTGGCTGCCCTCTTCAAACACCACTGTTATGACAAAAGAATCTGCAAGGCTGGTGTACAAACTGAAGAATGGGCTGAGTGTGAACATAGGGGAGAAGGTTCTGAGGCACACGAGGGAAGTCACAACCAAGGCAAAGGGAATCATTCCATATCCCTCTCTGATATCCAGCATTCTGGTGAAGCAAGGCTTCAAGACAAAGAAGACAGAAGGTTGGATCAAGAAAAAGGCCAAGATGATCATCACCAGGAGCTACTTCACTCAGATCAGGATTCAGGATCTGCCATGGAATCCCAATGATGGAGCTGGTCCAAGCAGGAAGAAGAAGAAGAAGAAGAAGAAGAAGACTCACAAGTTGTTCTGTCATTGCTGATGCCTTTGTGGAGGAGACCCTGGTGTGGCTGGACAGAGAGTACAGGGATACCCAAAGAGAGATAGCAGATGAGCAAGTGAGGTTGCAAGAGATAGACAGCCTCAGGAAGCATTTGAGGGATCTGCCTTCCTCACAAAAAGGGGGAGAATGATCAAATTTCAAAAAATTCTGAGTTCTGTTCTGTTTCTGTCAGCATGAACAATTATTTTCTTTGGTTGTTTTCGGTTTTCATCAAAGAGTGCAGGTATTCGGTCAATGTTAGTTTAACATTGAAAGTGCAGGTATTCTGTCAATGTTAGTTTAACATTGAGAAGTCAATGTTAGAATAACATTGCTGGAGCAGAATCCGATTTACAATCTTGATTATATTATTTATTATTGTTTTGCCTTATTCACTTAACTAACTGAGTTCCAGAGTTGTAATTGTCTTTGATTATTATTCAGGAAACAAACTTGTCATAGGTTGGACGCTCAAGTTTCCAAGAAGGAAAGTTTCCTTAATTACGCAAACCACTCTACAAGGAAAGAAGAGTTCGAGTGGAACCAGGAATACTTTCCAAGTTCAAGTCCTGATTTGAAGAAGGAGTCTTTCCCTAGTTAGATCACTAACGAAGGAACTATTATTCAAGAAGGACTGCGAGAACAAAGAAGAAGAGTTCAAGAAGGAAACAAGGAGAATTACCAACCGTGTACAAAACACCTTGAAGTCGAAGATCAAGAACCTATATATAGGTGTGAAGTACATCAAGACAAACACGAGACAAGAGCCAATCAATCCGAGAGATTAATTTACAGTTGTTGAGTGTTGTCTTGCTTTAGCAAAGTTTGTGAATTGTTAGGATAGATCTAAGAGTGAGGAGCTGTTAGAGATATACGAAGCAATTCTTGTGTGCTTTGCTTAGTTCAATCAATTTAAGAGTGAGGAGCATGAGAATTGAGAGAACGACCTTTGTTAAAACCTTTACGGGTTATTTTGCCTAAGGCTCGGAAGTTAATATAATTCTATATTCACTTCTTAAACTTGGTGTTTGTTTATTCCGTTGCACTATTATTCTGGTCTGTTGTTAAAGTAACATCGCTGAGTTAACAACGTACAAATCTGCTGTTAACTCTCCAGTGTTAAGTTAACAACAACAACGTATCAACCCAATCCACAATTTCAATATTAATCAACTGAATTTATAATTCACCACAACAATTATTAGTACTTTTTCTTCAATTCTCACGTTGGTGAAATTGAGAACGTTCTTGTTAAGAATGCTAGTTATAATGTAAATCTTAGTAAATAATACATAAGCTTAATTTATGTCATTACACTAAACATGAAAATTTTAGATGATGAATTTAAAGAAAACCATATTACTTAACTAACTCTAGGAAAACTCATCTTTTTAGTCTTTAATCAATTCTAAACTTTTAATAACCACACATCAAATCATACGAAATAACACCTTAAAATGTATAACTTAGTCATTTATTACTTTATTTTACATAGTAAGTTTAAAAATGCATATACTCGTTTTATAACTTAATTATAAAGATATAAACATGAGAGTTTTATCAAAACATGTGATAAGGGATGATAAATAATCTTATTTGAAGGTTAGGTCATGAAGTGACAAGAATAATCTTGTAAGACTTATGAAAATAATATGTTAAACATGATAAATTTACCATTTAAATGCAATAAATAAGATCACAAAAATGTCAATTCATGATTATAAATCATAATAATCTAATTATAACTAATACTATATCATGTTAAATTTATGTGTGTGATAAATACATTGAATTATGATGGCGATCAAACTTATAAATTAAGAAAACAAGGATTGTGCCAAATAAACTGAAAATCACCGCAGTTTTGGTTTTACCTTTGATCGGACATCCAAATGAACCTGGTTTTCAAATATTTTTATGCTTTATGGTTTTCAAGCATCATGAGAGATGTGGGAATCCAGGATTTTATGAAAACACAAAAGTTTGATATGCTAAATAATTCTTGCAACATAAGAGTTGCTATCGGATTTCCCGGCAACAGTTTACGATTTATGGATTATTCCTTTCTAGATCATATTATTGGAGAAAGATGTCTTCCTACAAAAGATAGAAGACACCAAGGAGAGTATTCAGCCGTTGGCCTTGATCAAAAAAGATTTTTCTAGAATTAGTTATGATTTTTCTAAGGTGCAGAATCGACATTTCATGCGCAGTAAAAGTTGTGGTGTCTTTTTGGGTAGAAAATAGCAAGATAAAAATCTGGAAAATTTATTTTCCGAACGAAAACACAAAAGGAACAACTTTTATTTCTTCTTATTTTTGCAGAATCGGATTATTTTGGGCTGTAGAAAATGGTGAAGAAAGGTGAGTATTTATAGGCGAAAATAGTAAATTAATCATACTTATTTAGGTCCCACCTTGATTATTTTATATTAATTCACAAAAAATCTGAATTTAATCATGCTCATAAGGATGTCATGGCTTAGCTAATCAAAAATATGTCATGGCTTACTTCATCAATTGGTTAATTGCATATCAAGTCCCTCAATTATTTATAATTAAAATTCAAAGTATAATTAGATTTCTTTGTTACATACATATTTATTCATGTAATTTTTCTAGATAATTCGATCATCTTTGTCAAGATTTGAAATTGAAATATATGTTTTAGGATTAGAGACCTATAAAAATAATAAAAGACTAAATTTTAAGTTTATGGACTAAAATACAAATTTTTCTAAACATTTAGGGTCAAAAATAGAAAATTTTAAAAGTTCAAGGACTAAAGTATAAATTTATTTTCTTCCTAATTCTTGGGGTGTTACACATGCGTACCTCCGTTTATATCATACCAAACAAATTTGAACAACACTATGTACAGGGGTTTAATTCTGCCCCAATATGCCACTTGTATTATGTCTTTCAACATTCCATAGAAGTTGGTAACATCGGATCCTCTCATATCTGTCTTCACATAAGCACCACTACAATCACTCTTCTTCGGGCCCAAAGTCATATCGGTGTGAAATCTGAACACATTCACAATGTATCCATCGTAGGTTGCCACTTTATTAGCCGGACCTGTGATTAGAGGATCTATTCGTACGTGGCTCTCGTATTTCCCACATGAATACATCTGATTGAACCATGCTGCGTACTCTTGTTTCCTCTTGGATTGTATCTCCATTGGACTAAGTCCACCGCACTCCTCTTCTTCAAACAACTTGTATAGGAAAATTTTCATACGTTAGTAATCTACTTGTCTTTAAAGCATTTAATCATTTAGTTATTACAAATAATTAACAACAACTTACTCGACCCATTCGTCAAGCTCTTCACAGTTTAGAAGCGTGTAAAGCTCTATTTGCTCCATTTCATCGGAAGTCAAGTATTGCCTATTGTTTAGTGGCCCTATTGCCGCCCATTTCTTGTGAAATATTCTAAGCCCACCATCCCACTCTGTGCTATCTAGCGTCTCGTTCCTGTTGAGTTGTTTATATTTAGTCTGAACAGAGACATCCAAATATTGAGAACACATATTGGACAGCTCTGCAAGTAGGTATGCATTGGCTATGGATCCTTCCACCCTGGCCTTATTCAATATTGAACCCTTCGTATTGAACATCCACCTCATTCATAGAAATGAATGATTAGGCAAACAATCAATAAACAATTCCTCCAATCGCTCCATATCCTCGGTTGGAACCTCTGAGGCACAATCGCCTTGAAAAAAAGACTAATCTCTACCAAGGTCCCCCAAATCTCGGGTTCCAAGAAGTCGCGAAAGGCAATCGGTATCAATCTCTGTATGAATACGTGACAATCATGACTCCTCATACCATACAATTTTCCTTGTTGTTTTTGCACACATCGTCCCAAGTCCGAGGCATATCCATCAGGAAACTTCAGTTATGTCAGCCAATCAAGCACCATGTTCTTTTGCTTTCCCGTAAGACAATATTTTGCCTTTGGCTTTATATACCCACTTCCACTACCAATGGATACTAAGAACAATTCTTTACGGTTGGTCAATAGCTTAAGATCGTGCCTCGACTTAATGTTCCCCTTCGACTTAGCATCGTCCAACACCGTATTGATGATGTTCTCAAAAAGGTCCTTCTCACAATGCATGACATCTAGATTGTGGCGAATCAAGTTTGTGGGCCAATAAGGTAGTTCCCAAAAGATGCTTCGACGACACCAATTATGAGTTGTATTAAAACCCAGAAGCTTTGTAGGGTTTGACCCAAATCCAACCGATCGTAGACTATCCACAATTGTCATCATCTCCGTTTCTGATTTCTTTCGAATGCAAGTACCTCTTTAACCTTGTAGAAATCCTTCCTGTTGTACCTCTTTTCATGATGCTCTGGTAGAAACCGACGATGACAATCGAACCACGAGGCTTTCCCACCATGCTTAAGTGTAAAAGAATATGTCTCACCCATATGCATCTACCACCAATTATCTAAACGAAGTATCAACATGAACCGGACTATCCACGTGAATACTAGTGGACGGTGATTCAGGTACATACGATGTGGATGCCCCACTCGCCTCCTTTCCATGCAACACCCATACCAAATATTGATACGTAAACCCCGACTTATGAAGATGATCCCGAACTACGTTTCGATCAAAAAACTTTAAATTGTTGCATTTATGGCACGAGCACCTAATACGATTTCTTATATCTAAGTAATCTCTCTGTTGTGAGGCATATTGTATGAATGCATGAACCCCAACACGTAATGTTGATTCAAATAACCAGTATTACTATCTATCCTATCGTACATCCAAGATCTATCGGCAAGATATTTCATTTCTAATCTAAGAAAATTAAAAAGAAATTGTTACAATTAATTCCACCAATCAATATTTTTATCATCTATATTAAATTTCTAAAACATGAGTATATAGAAGTCAAGTCCATACTTACTTGTTGTAGCGTAGAAAATACTGAGATCAAATATTGTTTGCACACACACGCCCCTCGTTGAATTTACTGCAATATCTAATAATACACAAACAAACATATAAAAAAGTTAAGAGTGATCAGTTTAATAAGAAATTATTGAGAAAATAAACACAAAATAGTTATAACAAGGGAAAATCGTGAATACCTTACAAATGAGGAAGAATTGAATGATTTGACAATTGGAAAGTAGTGGGTATTTATAAGGACATCCGGCTACTTTTCTGACCGGAATTCAGTCGGAAAAACAACTAATTGTTGTTATTTTCGACCGGATTTCGGCCGAAAAAACAACTAACCGTTGTTATTTCCGACCAGAATTCGGTCGAAAATATTAGGGTTTAAGGTCTAGGGTTTAGGGTATAGGATTTTTTCCGACCCCATTCCGAACGGTAATGCTTGAATTTTCGACCGGAATGCGGTCGGTAATAATATTCATATTTCTTATTTTCCCATTTCGCTCTCTAATTTTAGATAAATCTTTGGTTTGATGATCAATTACAACAACATTAGTTATATATAGGTTATGAAATCAAAAATAAATAATTTTTTCGCACGTTAAAGAATCATTTGAAGCGTCGGTTCATAATGTCACTTGTAAATAGATTAGTATATGTTGCTAATTAACTACTTATGATTATGTAAACTTCATGTAACATCTAAATATATATATATATATATATATATATATATATATATATATATATATATCACAATCGCCTTCTCTATACTAACGTTTCTAACGAATGGTAATCGCAAATGAGATAGTACTCTATATTGTGTATGATTAATATATGTAGAACTTAAAATAAGTTTAATAGTAAATTTACTAGGTTAATCAATTTTAACTAAATATTAGTTCAAAAGAACATTAAACTAACTAAATAATAATTCTGTTCATATTTTTAGTGAAATTCTATAGTTAAACTCACAAACACATCAATATTTTCTTAAAATCAAGCTAAAATACAATTTTTAGAGTATTTTCGACCGGATTCCGGTCGAAAATTATGGGCAGAAAATAATTTTCGACCGCCGGTCTGAAATTCTAAAAAATTGGCGCATTTTCGAAATTTTCAAATTTCAAACTTTTTTTCGACCAAAAAATCGGTCGGAAAAACTCGAAAATTTAGGCGACTTAGGGGGAAAATTCAAATTTTTCGAAAATTTAAATATTTTTTCCAAATTCTATAAATACACTTCATTTTCACACCATTTTCATCAAAATAATCTCTTCATCTTTAAATATTCTCCAAACACGAATATTTCACCAACATATTTCAACTTAAACACTTTTTTATATTTAAATAATTTTCCAAACACAAATCCTTTCAGCATAAACACTTTTTTCTTCCTTTCATCTTTAAATAAACACTTTTTATTCCTTTCATTTTTAAGTAAACAATTTTTTCTTCAATTTTTATTTCAAACACTTGTTCTAACATATCTTCCACTAATTCATCAATATTTTGACTAACAATCACTTTTTATATTTTAGATTGGTGCAATAAATCGAAATATTTCAAAAAACTAAAAAAAAGAATCGATAATTATTACCGGAATATTATTATTTTTATTCTGATAAATATTATTTCCGACCCGAGTCCGATCGAAAATACCTTAAATATTATTTTCGATCGGAATTCCGGCTGAAAAAGTTGAAAGAAGTTTTCTGACCGGAGTCGGGTCGGTATAAGATATGTCAGAACGGAACCGAGTCAGAATATTTGCCACCGCAGCCCGGTCGAATATTTTTTCCGACCGGAGATCGGTCGAAAAATATCTTATACCGACCGGACCCCGGTTGAAATATTGACTACCGAACTCCGGTCGGGAAAGAATATTCCGATCGAGAAGCCGGTTGGAAGAGGTCCCGACCGAAGGCCGGTAGGGAAAAGTGAGTTCCGACCGGGGTTCAATCGAGAAAAGTTTTCCGACCGCAGCATTCTCAACCTTATTTTTTCGATCGGAATGCGGTTGGATCCCGACCGGATACGGGTTATTTCCTACCAGAGTTCCGGTCGGAAAAAACCCTATTTTCATGTAGTGTTTGAAACAACTTTTACCAGATTGGCAGAGTGATAGTGTCAAGAGTAGACAAGAACCAAGCAACTTTGTCGGAAGTAAGTGTTATAGGCAAGAGAGCAATAAGTTGTACTAACGTGATTCAAACAAATGTGTCTGAATGAAAGAAGTAACATATTTCTATTTGGCTATATCTTTTCATGAATTGACCTTATTTCTCCCCTGTCGTCTTCCTTTTGATCGAATTCTTTTACATCGCGGATCAGCCATTATCCATACTGTGTTGGGTGTGGGTCGGATTTGGGGTAGGGGTGATTTGGTGGATTACTTGATACAATTCGTGCACCTTAATTTTCTATAGTTAAGAGCTTCTTCTAAAGAGAAGAACATTGCTTAATATATTCCTCTGTTGTGAAAGGCGCAATTCGCGGGGGGGGGGGGAGGGGGAGGGGGGGAAGGGGGGGGGAGGGGGCAGGGCATGCTCGACGCGATTTGGGCCTAAAAACGCTCTTGGGAGCTGTATTAGGGCGCCACTTTTGTGGGGCGCATGCCCCAAACGTCGGGGTGTGCGCCCGAAGTCAAAAGGCGTTTGGGCGCACCCCTAGATCATTGTAAACGCCCCGTAAATTTTTGCGTTTTTTTCTTCTTCTTTTTTCTAGTCACCGAGCCCAAAAATAAATGCAAAACTTAAAATTAACCCACTTAAAATACTCTAGGACCAAAAGAGAAGTAAACAAAGAAAATAAAAAGGGCTTGTAATCGTGATACTTGGCAGAATGAAAAATCATATACGTGACTTACTTTCTTCTTCAATTTTTTTTCCTTCCATTATTTTAAGCTTTCTCCCATAACGTGATCATATAAAAGCATGATATGAATATGATCACTTCTTTTGCTTAATTCTCAAGTTTGTCTTTTAAATTTACTCTATAGTTTTTTGTATTTATTATATTCTTGTTTTATAATATTATGCTTAAAATAAATTAAAAATCAACATTTATTGGGCTTACGCCCCACGCCTCGAGACTTATGTATCGCCTCTAGCTATGAAAAACGTCTCGCTTACACTCTGCGCCTTTAACAACACTGATATATTTTGAAACATTCTAGACGCATATTAAGAAACATAAGACAAATTGTAGAAAGTTAAAGGAAAATATCATGCCCATTTAGCTAGAAAAGACATACATCCAGAACCGAGAAGAAGTGAAGTATATGCTCCCAACTGTAGCCTAACATTACTTTGCATCCTCGGGTTCATGAAATCAGCCGCTAGTATATCGACTAAAGCCATGTAAACCAATATCCCTGCTGAAGCAGAGTTGAAGATGCCTTCAACCACTAGAGCTTTAGGAATGTTGTCATTGTTAAAGTGCGAAATTCCAATCCCAATTCCAATCCCCACCGGAGTTGTGAACGAAAAAAACACCATCATAATCGTCGTTTTCAACCACTTGAATCGAGCCTGATTGTGCAATGACAACATAACTCAGTCTAAAAGCAAAGGTAAAACGTAAACGAAAAGATTCACTAGAACGACATCAACATATTTGATTAGTTTCTTGGATGTTTATTCGTGTTCCGAACGTAAGTGAACCTGGTTTCTTCCATGGAACAAACAAAAAGAAGGTGGGGTTCTGGAATAACTTTCTTCTTATTAGCATGGAATAAATTTGAAGGGAATATAATGGCAACATATGTGATGAAGTGATGAAATGTGACAACACTATTTTCAGTTGTTGATTCCTAAAATGTACACTATATATATCACCAGGATTTATCTGAGAGATGCATCCACCAAGTCCCATGCCTTCAAAGAATTGGTGGAAAGACAGAGCAGCAAGCAGAGACTTGACAGTATTGATGTTCCCAGAAGCCCCAAGTGAGATTCCGATTATTATCGAGTGCACCAAAATTCCCAACTCCAGAACCTACAAAAACAACCACCATCCTTCAAGAAATGGGAAGATGAGAAAGAAAAAGAAACACGACCCCTCTAGAACCAAGGATCTCAAGGTTAAATATTTTTCTAACGAGCATACTTGTGATATTATGCGCTGTCGGACTATGTCTGACAGGCTCGTTTCTTGTGACGGCATTGCGGCTCCATGAGCATGGCCATGTGTGGCGTGAGTGTGCACGTGTACATGGCCTGCGTGCCCATTGCCGTCCTCACCACCACCATCTTCGTCAGCATTCTCCTGCTTTGCACTGTGAAAATGCTGGTTCTTGTAGAAGGTGGTGGCTATCGTGTCCACCATCAGCGTGCCTATCGAGGCCGTCATTGCGATGAAACCCGCGAAGGGGAACTTCCCCCACGGATTTTCCCCAATGCAAGGTGACGTCAGGGTGCTGAACGCCTCAGGAAGGATGTGAATGAATCCCGTCGCTAATATGACACCTGCGGCGAAGGCCTTGATCATGAAGAACATGTCGTTCTCCGGGCGCAGATGCTCGATTTTTTTCCCGAGAAGGGGGAGGCTCACGCCAATGCCTCCTGAAATGAGAATGGCGACTATTGCGGCTAGTTTGAACTTGAGGGCACCGGTACTCGTGTTGCGTGGCTCGAGTTCATCCTGGCAAGTGCAGTGGCCAGAAACCATTGCAGCCTGAATTAAAATCAAGATAACGGATGAGAAGATTATGAACTTATGAGAGTGATACATGAGATTAATCGCCATGTGAAAATTTGATGGTGAAGAGAGGCATATGAGTTTCTTTATGTAGTAGTACAAAAGGTGCCGCTACTAAGCTAACGGTTGCTGGTGTCGAATCTTTGGGTGGCATTGTGGCAAATTAAGTAGAATATTTATATGTATGGTCTACAGTAATGCAACCAAGAAATATATATATATACAGATATACAGAAAATATTATATTTTTCCAGTTCTTTAGTATATCATGGAACTAAGAACAGGGACTGTAGGTTGGTTTCATGCATACATCAGAAAGAGAATTAGGACACGACATAAAGGGCTTTTTTTTGTTGTTGTTGCACTTAGTCCATTCGATGAGCACATTATGTGTACATACACACACTCATTGACTCATCCAATGGTCTTGGTGCATCTAGCTAAGAAACTTTTCCTTTCATAAACATTACATTTTGGTACTGTTGAGTTTTGTCCCACGTCAACGAATGAACTCTAAATTTTGTTAACTAATGATCTTTTTGTCACCATTTCACGAAAATATATAAGGGGATCTGAGTTTTCTTTTATTGGTACTATTGAGATCTGTTAATTGAGCTTTGCTGGCAAATTCTCGGTAGCCGCCTGACTCAAAGTCTGAAATCGATAATTCGCTTTCTACATATTAACATAGGAAGCGATTTTCGGCTTTCCACGTGCGGTATAGTTTCGACAGTAGCGAATTTCAAATGATATGAAGTAAAATTGGTGTTTCTAACTGGGCACATTCTTATAATGCTATGTAAGATTTCTTAAGACAATGTAAATTCTAATAGCTCCTCTGTGAAAAATGATTGGACTTTTATGCACAAAATTTCGTAATTGTTTTGGTGCTCTGATATTATATATCAATCATCAACCCAATGGCTAAATTTTAGGTCAAATCACAAAAAGTGAATTTTAGTCTAGTTTTTTGGTGGTGACTAATTGACTATTGAAGTGCATACATGTTACATGTCCTCATGCAGCGTAGTTTCTGAAAAGCACTAATATTTCCTGAGATTGAAAAAGAGTTTGAAAGTAGTGGGCAGTCTAAAGTTAGTAGCTATATATATTATATATATATATATGATGTTACGTTCGTGTGCATATGTGACTGACTTTTTTGGTTGGGTGGAAATGAAGACCAAATGTTGTCATAAAAAACAGTGGCATCATATTTAGATTGTCAAAATCACCAACCTAAGACTTGTTTAAGTAGCAAAATAGCTTCACCATGTCGTTATTGTGTCTGTTCCGTTGTATTTCTTTTGAGTCATAATAAAACGGATCGTACTTTTTCTGTTTAACTCTTTTACTTTCTGTATTCAATTGGAACTGATGGTTTGCTTTTTGCGTCCCACCACTTAAAGGTTTGAGTAAAATAACAGAATCTGTAAAGAGCAGATTTGCTACAAAGGTGTAGAACTTCATCTTAAGTTGTTTTACTGGTCTTTGCCATATTCACGCTTTTATTTTATCTTTTTTGAAATGAGATTATTGCTTATTGATTGAGTTCAATGTTAGCTGCAATGAAAATTCATAGTTGTTTCTACTTTTAGATTTAAGATAAACTATATTGTATTAGAAGTTAGAAACACAATAACACCTATTATGCACGGATACTCGACAAAATTATTGGTGGCAGTATCATCAGATCAGATACGCCACGGATACATATTCGATATGTCACGTAACGTATCGTATTAAAAAATAATTCAAAAAAATGGACACGCATAGTGGATGCAACGTATTCCGACTGGAATGCTTCCAGATGGTCGCTACTGCTCATGTATTCCGGCTAGAATGCTTCCAAATGGTCATAGGAGAGTGTTTCCTATAGAGAGCTCACCAGGTGTTCGACGTATTTACCTAAAGAGAATTTTACTTTTTTCTAATTTGTTTCGACTCCCTTTTTCAAAGAGTTTTTTGTAATCTTGACCAATTTCCAGCGAGAACTTTGCTGAACGAAGATTTTTTGACTGGATCTTGACTCGACGTGAAGCAACTTGGATTTTTGCGTATAAGTTGGAAGGTGTTTGATAGATCGACCGAATGAAAAATGGAGAGCTTGCGGTGTTAATTTTTACTCGAGCTTACTCAGGGATTTAATAATGGCGTCCCACAGACGAAGAGAGTATCAATTCGTTCGGAATGCTAATCCCGACCCAAGGAAGAGAGTATATTTTTGGTGATATATGACTAAACTTGAGCAACTTCCGATGCCTACGTATCCCTTATTGGGAATTAAGTCAAACGTAGTTCAAAGGCGAGGGGTGTAAGGTTGTGGATGAAAAATCATGTTTTTTTTTTGTAAAACTGGGCTGAGGAGATGGTATTTTAGTGTAATAATCTTGTTTAGAAAAGAAAAGTAAGGGAAAAAATGATTGGTGTTGAAATATTAGGGGGATGGTCTTGAAATGATTTTTGAGGAGCTTTAAGTGTAGATTTTAGAGGAGCTTTTGGGTGTAAGAAAAGTTATTGATCTTGTTTCTACGATTCATATGGTACTTATAGAGTTTTGCCTCCAACGCATGTCGACAAATGTCGTGTTTAAAAAAGTGGCATGTGTTAGGATGATGGGGGCCACTCATTTGGATGTGTTTGGAGGATGTAGAATGATAAGTGTAAAAAGGGGGGATATTTTAGAGGAGGAAGCCATTTTCAGAGGGAAAAGGTGTTGAGGGGTAGAGAAGAAATCTGTTAGACGAGGTAGATGGGAAATCTGTTAAAGGGGAAATTCCTAGGAAGAGGAATAACGAGGAGGCTTCCATACGAGGGGCATTCATATGAGGAGGCGTCATTTGAGGAGAAACCCGTTAGAGGAGCATTCTTTTAGAGGATAAATCTATTTGAGGAGCCTTCTTTAGAAGAGCCTTATATTGAGGTGTAATAGAATAGAATATCCCAACCACATTCCTATGAGTCTCTAATCACCTATCGTGTTAACGGAATCAGCCTAGTTGTCAGTTGTTTTAGAAGAGTTATCAAATTTGCAATCCAATTAACTCATGTGAATCATGCTAACAAACATACATAGGCAAGATTGATCTAGTGTGATCAAAAGGTTGCGCATCAGCTGCTTTCGCGATTACAAAGTCACAAATCGCACACATATATATATATATATATATATATATATATATATATATCCTTAGCATTCTACACTTCGAGCAGCCCCACTCGGGTGCTTCTGTTTTATTCCAGCGAGAGTAAGTTTAGTCACACGACATAAGCAACTATTCAATCTAGACATTCAAGGTCATCCAACACATATCAAGTAAAGCAAATAAATATATTCATTATATCAGAGTTACTCCCCTACTCTAAACATTCAGTAGGTTAGCTCCTCGTTGTCATTAGTTCAACAATCAACAAAGAATTAAATATCATAGACAAAGTAAAAAGGTGAAGAAAATCTTCTCGGATCCGATGGAACGTTGTTTCTTGATCCTCTTAGTACTCGCTTTTCTTATCTCCTTCTCCACTAACTATCTTCTCTCAAATAATGACTTGACTAATCTTGAACAAGACTTTTGATGGTTTTTTCCTCTTGTGACGAACTCTTAGGGTTTCTTCTCTCAAAAAGCGGTCGAAAAGTGGTGAAGACTATTGTGAAAGCTATACCATAACTATTGAACGTAGCCTCCTATTTATAGTCTTTCTCTGTTATGGGCCGCGTTTTAGGGTTTCTGACTTGCGGCTCAATTTTCTTCTGAATGTGCGACCCTCGTGCGATGTAACCTTCTGATTGTGTGCCACCCGCGCGATGCGGTGCTGATTGCACTACCTTCTGATTTCTTCCTTGTAGTCTCCTGGTGTCTTCTCTTCAATCGTGATATGTTTGGGAGTTCACCTTCTTGTAGTGTCGTAGCACTTGAATATCCCAAAATAGTGTCTTCGACCAATTTTTGTCCAAAATATCCATTTCTTGCTTCGTTTAGCCTTGTTTTGGCTTGACTCCTAGAATACCTAAGAAAACATTGAACAAAAATAAAACAAGTAAATACGCCATCATAAGTATTCAAAGCATAAGTAAACAGATACTTAAACCACACTAAAGAGACGTTTATCAAATACCCCCAAACTTAAACCTTTGTTTGTCCTCAAGCAAACTTACTTAACTGACTCGATCTAATTAGAATGTAACCATTGACATGCCAATATGCATAAGCGAGAATTCTCAAAATGCAACATACGATCAGAACAAGAGATGAGATAGAATATATGAACACGAGCACATCAGGTTTAATATAGTCATTTTCACATCCGTTTCATGCGCTCTAATAGTGTGTGCTACTGTTGTTGATGCGTAAAAGTTATTTTCATGTGGCATACTTATAAAAGCATAGGTCTTAACATGTAATCACTTCGCTTTTTATTTGTCACTCTTTTGTTGTCGTTGACTCAAGTAGACTTCATATGTTGAGGATCATTTAGGACTTTGTAAGCTTGTAATGTAGGCTTGTAATTTCGTAAACCACTCCTTTATTACTCTTTTCTCCCTTGTTTTGTGTATTCTTCTTTTCGCCATACATTTTAGGCACTTTTTGGCATCTTTTTATTTGCGTTTTCATTTTCGCAAGTATTCAAACCATCTTATACTTCATGATTTTCGAGAAACACCACCAAACTTAAAGTCTTTGCACGGGTTATTTGTGTTCTCTATTATATTCATCATCATTTTCTATTTAGATTTTCTTTTTAGCTCATGCTTTTGTTTTGAGTTCTTACCTTATTTCTCCTTCGATCTACTACATCCATCTGTACAAATGGGTATGATATAAATTTTTCTTTTCCGACTCATGGTAGGAAAGTAGGTTTCATAAACAAAGGCTTATAAAAACATGCTTATGTGGGGTTATGTGGATAATCTTATATTCATAAAGGTGACGGATACTCAAATTTTTTAGATGATGGCCTATTTCATTTTTTCAATACATTTACATCTACATTTATCTCAAGCAACAGTCAAACAATTTGATGAAGAGTCATAATCACATGTTTCATTACCATATTCTCGTAAATAAGCAACACTCCCTTACCAATTATATACAATAGCAGATTGAAAGATGTATATGAATTTAAAGCATGCTTTTAACCATATTACCCAACATATACCAAAAGTGTTAACATATCTCTTCATCTCAAATTCGTACAATATAATGCATATACTATCATAGATTCCTACTTATTCATGTTTTCATGCTTCAAATTTCATTCTAATGACTTATACGGAAAAACAAATTAGAATCAAAAAATTAGACTCTAAGGATAAATATATAGCAAAATAAACAGTGTACACCCAAACTTCAAGTCATGCGATGTCCTCATTCCATAAAAATAAAAAGAATTAAAGCAAAGATCAGAGGACTCCCCTGATCGATCTCAAAGGACACTCGCCGAAATGGCGGCGGTGCTTTCTCCGTTTGCAAAACTGTCTTCAATTTCTCTCAACTCTCTCCAATGGAGAGTGTTGTTGTTCTGGAAGAGCTCCTTGATCTCTTCCAACAGACTCACTAACTAAGCATTCTTCTTTTCTAGTCGCTCTTTCACCTCTTGCAATTGCTCGCATGCCGTCTTTTGTCTCTTCTATGAAGGTGATAGAGTTTCTTCAATTGCCTCTATTGCTGGTTTTTCATTATTGGGGAATGGAGTTTCTATCACTTGCCTCGCAATGTGATTTATGGTATATGTATTTCAATGATGGATGTTTTTATCAAGTTCTGGGCAGCCTTCTTTGGTATAGAGTGTGGTGATAAGTGTTCCAAAATACATAAAGCATGGAGGACCATTGATGGTGTGATCCTTGATAGCTTTGATTATGATTTCTCTTATGTTTGGAGTGTCTACTCGTTTGATGCATGTCATAATCTTGGTTTGTTCCCATGAAACTTTTCTTGTGTAATCTGGTGGAATCATCCTTGAACAAATAAACAAATATAGTTCCTTACAAAGTATTTGTAGATTCCCATAATTAGCCTCCAAGTCACCATCGTCGTTCTTCTCAAACATGAGGCATGATTGTAGGAGATGTCTTGAGGCATGCTCTCATGTAATATTGTGTTGTGAGACTAAGTCCCAAAGTAACTTCTGATCTTACTTCAATTTGTAGTATTTGTTTATGTCTCTCTCCGTGATTGCAACTGTTCTCCCTCTAAGCCAAACATTAGTGTCGTTCACAATACCCGGTCGCCTCATCATGCGCCCTAATCCCGTACGCTCCAGTGTCTTTTCCAACCCTTGTACTTCTTATTCATCAATAAAGTGGCTTTATAAAAGTTCCTGATACATGTTGAAACAGTTGTCGCTAAGGAATCGATAGCAGTCAAATGTCAGTTTAGCCAAAGAGAGTTTTGATGCACTTCTTAGTGTTCCTATTGCTGGCTCCAAAGTGTAGTATCTTATAGATGCCCTGTTCTTTTACAAAGAACAATTAGAAAGATAAAAATTTTCTTTCAAGAAAAGTATATTGATAGGATAAGTAAAGAAGAAATAGCCTTATGAATTCTAAGAGATAGTAGAATTATAAAAGTGCTTAGAGTTATAAATAAGAGAGTTCTTAATTAGAATTTTGAAAAATTTTCATCTCGTTGCATAACTCTCCTATAATAAAAAAAAAATCACAATGGGAACAACTCATATATCAATGGAATTTAATCATTGGTAGGAAATGTAAAGATAGACATTGATCAACCAAATTACATAGATTCTAGTTTTTGCATGCCTCCGATTGCCCTTCAAACTGAGAAATGTGTACTTTAAGATTTGAGGCGCGATGTGGCCATCGCGCGACTGAAGCACGATGAAAACTTTGACGTTGTATTGGACACGGTATCTTCTGGAACTATGGTGCCACATAATCAGATTGCGCTACTTGATCGAATGTAGAGGTGTGACGAAAAAAGTGATCGCGCATGCTACTGAAAACCTTCTATGCATGCTCTAATTTGTGATGTTCTTACTTTGTCCAATATCGTTTGCTTTTCTCATGTTCGTCCCTCCACTTATAGTTTCTTTCACTTTCTTCAATTTTCCTATCTCGATGTTTAGATCAACAAGAAATTGAAATAAAATGCTATATGACTCAAAACAGAATTGAACTAAAAACTCGAAAATTAAAAACTTACTATTGTTGGTTGCCTCCCTCATAATGCTAAGTTTATTGTCAGTTAGCTCGACAACTATGGTGAAGAATCAGGGGTCTTTGGTGCACCAATTGCACCATGGTCTTTCTCCTCCTTTGTTCTTTTCTTCACTTTCTCTTCTTCTATTGTCATATGCATGCGTCCAATTATGATGTTGAAATTTGCATTGCATGGTGTCACAATGCCATGGTCTTTAGTGGCTCCTGCGACATCATACATCAATGGGAATGTTACATCAGGTGGTAACCGTTGAAGTCCTTCTCCATAATACAGTTCTCCACTCAGCTTATCCAAAAATATAGTGGCTAACTTTACTTAACCTTCAATAATAGATGTCATTCACATGTTTTTCTTCTAACCATGACACATCAAATCCCGTTTTTTCTCTTCCAAGGTAGTCATCATGTGCTTTTTCGAACATCTCTTGAAAGTCTATTCATGCTTCAACAAATGTTGCACCTCGTTTTTGCTTGAAGCTCAGAATTCTCTCCTTCCATGACTTTGTATGCGCTCCTCCGCGGAATTTAAACTTGAATTCCTTAGTTTTTGTCAACTAATCTCCTCCCCAATTGACTTTAGTATCATACCATTCTTTTATTTTTCTTGTCAATGAATGAGAAAAACTTTATGCCATCTTGTGCTCCTCTGTAATACCCAATAAGTTACATACTTCTTGGAATTATTCAACATGTGTGAGAGGGTTGTCAGATAGTTTTCTTGCAAATTGCTCCCTCCTAACCATCTTCATTAGTTCTTCATCCACAGCATGGATATCGAATTTCGGGCGTGGTAGCAAACTTGTTTATATGCTCTGTGTACTTTGCAGCTTACCAGTTGGTTTGGTTTTGTCCTCCCATGTAAGGTTGTTGCATAAGTGGTCCATGCATGTAAGTTCTTCCAATTTTCCCGTATCTCATCTTGCTTCCCCATGGTGGCGCTGTTCCTGACCTTCTGAATTTATCCATGTGTTATTCGTGACACAAGAAAAAATTAGTACTCTGATAATTAAGATTGATAACTCACACAAAATAATAAGAATACGGTTATTCCACGGCAACGGCGCCAAAAACTTGATGGGGGCGTATTGAGGTGTAGTAGAATAGAATATATCTCAGCACGGAATTATTACACCTAAATCCCACTATGTCGCAAATGCATGAATCAAGTAATAATAAAATGGTAAGTATAGTTATGAACCAAGTATTGTATCCCAAGGGAGTGATGGTTGTATGTATGAATCACTTAATTGTAAATCACTAATAATTGTCACTGTCTTTTCTTTTGTGTCTGCAAAATGTAATGAATGCTTATGAATGATTTCTAAACTAAAGATTCTTTGAATGCTTTTTATGCTAAGAATACTTAATCTAAAATGCACTTGAACTTATTCTAAAAATGGAAGAAGGATCAAATAAATTTTTGGGTTTTTGGTTTTGAATTTAAGAAAATAATTAAACTACTTAATCTAATGAAATCAATTAAACTAAGAATATTGAAAAGATTAGAGTGATTACCTAAGCTAAACTATACTAGACTAAACTAAACTATATATATATAACTCCCTTAGCATTCTACACTCCGAACGGCCCCACTCAGGTGCTTCCGTTTTATCCCAGCGAGAGTAAGTTTAGTCGCACAGCATAAGTAATTATTCAATCTAGACTTTCGAGATCATCAAAGAACTAAATATCATAGACAAAGTAAAAAGATGAAGAAAAGCTTCTCAGATTCGATAGAACGTTGTTTCTTGATCCTCTTAGTACTCGCTTTTGCTATCTCCTTCTCCACTAACTATCTTCTCTCAAATAATGACTTGACTAATAACAAGACTTTTCATGGTGTTTTCTCTCTTGTGACGAACTCTCAAGGTTTCTTCTCAAAAAAGTGGTGAAGACTATCGTGAAACCTATACCCTAACTGTTGAAAGTAGCCTCCTATTTATAGTTTTTCTCTGCTATAGGCCGCGTTTTAGGGTTTCTGACTTGTAGTTCGATTTCCGTCTGATCGCACGACCCTCGCGCGATGTAACCTTCTGGTCGTGTGCCACCTGCGCGATGCGGTGCAAATCGCACTACCTTATGATTTCTTCCTTACAGTCTCTTGGTGTCTTCTCTTCAATCGCACTATGTTAGGGATCTCCCCTTCTTGTAATGCCTTAGCGCTCCTATAGCTTGAATATCACGATATAGTGTCTTTGACCTATTGTTGTCCAAAACATCCATTTTTGTTCTCGTTTAGCCTCGTTTTGTCTTGACTTCTTGAACATCTAAGAAAACATGAAAAAATATTAAAACAAGTAAATACGCCGTCATAGGTATCCAAAAGCGCAAGTAAACGGATACTTAAATCACTTTAATGAGTCGCTTATCAGAGTCTCTTGTTTACAACAACACCGGTTAAACATTTGGACGTTTTAAATTCTGATCATTTGGCATCTCCTTATTACGTGTGTTCACGACATGACAAAAAGGGTGAAATAGAGGCGACGATCGTTGTTCCAATATGAAGAAGACTGGACCAAACGGATGGGTATAAAGGTATTATTGAGGACTGTTGGGGCGGGGAAAATAACGGGGCAGCTACATAAGCTAACAGTGTGCAGTGGTGTAGGGAAGGGTAATAGATAGTTGCACTAATTATTTAATTAAATATACTTGTTGTATTTAGTTTATTGGTTATCCTTATTTAGTTGATCACTTGTTGGAACTATATACACCCTTTTAGTGGTTAATGAAAATTAATGCCTCCAAATAATATTCTCTAAACCCTTATATGGTATCAGAGCCGCCTATATATGCATTGATATTAAATCTGGTCGGGTTTATTTTTTTAGGCATGTTTGTTTTTCTTAAAACTTCTTTCCGGGGCTTGGGAGTCGCGGCTCATTCTATGATTCTATCGGTGGTTCGCTGCCACTTTCGATTATTCCGTTGCCACTTGCCCCGTCTCTCGCACTGCTCTTGCATGATGCGTCCTCTGCACCGCAACATACAGCACCATTGGATCATGACGCCCGCTCGCCCGCATCCCCTTTACAGGCTCCTTAACTCCCGACCTCACTTGTGCTGCCCCTCGAGCTACGTTCAGTGCCGCTCCTCGACCGAGCACACCCAATGGTCACAAGATCTTGCATCGGCATGTTCAAACCTACGGTTGCATGCATCACCACCCATCCGCTAGTTGGTCCCCGTGAACCGACGTGTGCGGCTATGGCCGAAGAGTTCACTGCCCTGGTGAAGCAAAGTACTTGTTTGCTTGTTCCTCCCCCTATTGGTCGCGACATTATTGTCTCTAAGTGGTTATTTCAAACAAAAGCCATTTGGGTGGCTCTATTGATCGGTACAAAGCTCGTCTCGTTGCTAAGGGCTTTCATCAGCGTCTAGGTCACGACTATAAGGAAACCTTCAATCATGTTGTCAAAACGGTCACTCTTCGCAATGTTCTGTCCTTGGCTACTATGTATTTTTTGCCTATTCACCAACTGGTGTTAGCAATGTGTTTCACCAAAGGGATCTCTTTAAAACACTTTATAGGCGGCAACCTTCGGGCTTTGTTGACAATTCTGTGTCGAATCAAGTGTGTCGTCTCCACAAGTCTCTTTCTGGCTTGAAGAAAGCTCCACGTGCATGTACCTTGCCTTGAGTTCGGCCCTTCTGTCCTTGGGTTTCACATAATCTAAGTCCAACACATCCTCATTCATTTTCTCCCTGGATGGCACTCGCATCTTCATTCTTGTCTATGTCGATGATATCAGTGTGATTGGCTCATCTACCACTCATATCTCATCGCTTATTACTCAACTAAGTTTGTGGTTTGCTGTAAAGAATATGGGTACCCTTACTTATTTTCTAAAAGTGGAAGTTGTTCGGCATCAATAAGTTCCATTCTTGTCGCAGCACAAGTACATCTCAGACCTTCTTGTGTGGCATAAGATAGATTGTACGAAGCCGCTTGCTACGCCTATGGTGTCAACCCCTCCGCTCCTTCTGCCTCGGGTTCGGTCGACTCCAATGAGTTCCGGAAGATTATTGGTGGCCTACAGTACCTTGCTCTGAAGCATCCAAACATTGCCTTTGTTGTCAATCGCCTTACGCAACGCATGGTGGCCCGGATGTGTCTAATTGGATGTCACTCAAACGTGTGCTTCAGTATCTTAAAGGCACAGTTTCTCATGGTGTTCTTCTTCAAAAGGACACGTCTCTCATAATACAAGCTTTTCGTGACTCGAATTGGGCAGGTGACAACCTTCATGGCACGTCGACCTCAGTGTGCATCGTCTTTCTTGGCTCCAATCCGATTTCTTGGCTTTCTTAGAAGCAAAGGGCGGTTTCACGCTCCTCTACCGAAGTTGAGTACCAGGATCTTGCTTTCAAATGTGTTGAAGTTTGATGGCTTCAACACCTATTCGCCGAGCTTGGTGTTTCCTTATCGACTGTGTCGCTGATCTGTTGTGACAATATGGGGGCCATTCGGCTCTCCTTGCATCCGGTTCAGCACTCTTGCATGAAGCATATCTTAGTTGATCTCCATTTTATTTGCGATTTGGTCTCCAAGGTACTTCTTCGTGTGCCTTACGTTAATACCTTGGACCAGTTGGCTGACTTACTCACTAAGCCTCTTGCACGCTCTCGTTATCTTCTTCTTCGTTCCAAAATCATTGTGGCTTATGGCATATCAATTTTGCGGGGGCGTAATAGATAGTTGCACTAATTCTGTAATTAAATATAGTTGTCGTATTTAGTTTATTTGTGTTCCTTATTTAGTTAATCACTTGTTATAACTATATATACTATTTTAGTGGTTAATGGAATTTAACACATCCAAATTATATTCTATAAACCCTTATAAAGGGTTGTAAAAGTGGATGAGGGTTTCTCATAGACGGATGCATTTTAGAGTTCAAGTACTGATGCAAACAATTACGGAACTACAAAGGGGTCGGCTCACTAGCGAGTCTAAGTATGAGAAGAAAGCGTTGAAAGTTGAATTGGAAAGGCTACGGGATCAAGAGGAATTTTTAGGGAAGCAAAGGGGAAAGGCGCAATGGTTAAAAGAGGGAGATAAGAATACATCATTTTTTCATCAGTGTGCAAATAACAAAAGGAAAGTAAACGAGATTAAAGGTTTGAGGGATGATGAGGGGGTGTGGCGTGACGAGCCGAGTCAAATTCAGAAGGTGATTGAGGATTATTTTTCTGCAATTTTTCAGTCCACACGGCCTAGCGATGAGAATATTGAGGATGTTTAGAGAGGAATGTGAGCGCGGGTAACAGAAAAGATGAACCAAAATCTCTTGCAACCCTATACGACAAACGAGGTAAAACATGCTTTATTTCAAATGTTTCCTTTAAAATCTCTAGTCCTGATGGTTTCTGTGCATTTTTTTTATCAGAAATATTGGAATATAGTTGGCCCTCAAGTCACTAAATTATGTCTCGAACTCTTAAATGATATATAAGAAGCCTCTTGCTGATATAAATTTGACAAGTATTGTCCTTATATCTAAACGTCGTAACCCGGAGATTATGCAGAATTGTAGACATATTAGCTTAAGCAATGTTTGTTTTAAAATTGCTTCAAAATGCTCTAGTTAATAGGCTTAAAATTAGTCTCCCTGAGATAATTTCACCTTCTCAATCAGCTTTTTACAAGTCGTTTGATCACGGACAATATTTCGGAAGCTTTTGAAATTAAGCACTTTTTGAAAACCAAAAGAACATGGAAGAAATGGATGATGACTCTCAAATTGTATATGAGGAAAGCTTATGACATAGTCGAGTGGTTCTTTTTGGAGAATGTGCTTCTCAGGTTAGGTTTTCATGTTGATTTCATGGCACTGGTTATGAATTGTGTTCGTTTCATACTCGTTTCTTGTGAAAGGGTGTGAATTTGGTTATGTTATATCCCTTTATCTTTTCTTGATGGTTTCAAAAGCATTTTCTAACATGATTTGTGAGGCTGGGGAGAAAAGATCTTTGATGGGGACTCGTGTTGCAAAGAATGCACTGCTAATATCTCATCTTTTATTTGTGGATGATACACTCATCTCATGTGAGGAAAACATCAATGTTGATGGGGCGATTATGGATATTTTATATAAATACGAGTTGGCATCAGGTCAAAAGATTAATTTGGAGAAGTCGGTGGTTTTTAGCAATAACACAGTTGAGCAAATAGCATTGAATGTGGTGACTTTGTTGGATGTGTGGGTAGCTGAAAAACATGAGAAGTATCTTGCCCTCCCGTCAGTGATTGGCAAGACAAAGAAGGAAACTTTATCTATTGGGGACTGTGTGTGGAAAAAAGTGAAGGGGTACAACGAAAAGAATTTATCTATTGAGGAGGAGGTGTTGATTAAAGTTGTGTTACAAGCGATTCCTACTTTTGCAATGAGTTGCTTCCGGTTACCGGATTCTTTTATCTCTAACAAAGAATCCATGATAGCACATTTTGGTGGGGCAACGGGAGGAACAAAAAATCCATTGCATGGCGTGGAAAAAACTAAGTTGCGGTAAGCGTGATCGGGGGTTGGGTTCCGGGATCTACGATCTTTTACTTTGGCGCTTTTGGCAAAACAAGCATGAGAATTTTTGAGTATCCTAATAGCTTAGTAGGGCAGGTGTTTAAAGCAAAGTATTTTCCGTCATCATCAGTCTTGGGGGCACGGTATGGTGAGATTCCTTCTTATCCGTGGTGGTGTATTTTTGAATCAGTGAATGTTATTCGGCCGAGTATGAGGTGGCGAGTCGAAAAGGGACTTGTATGTGGGTGTTGGGAGATGTGTGGGCTCCTAAGTTGTTTAACTTCCGTGTCACTACACCTCACATTGCAGCAATTCAAGACATACGAGTTCCGGCTTTGTTTGATGGAGAAACGGTTGAGGAGAATGTGGGACTGATTAAACATATGTTTTGGGAGTATGACCCAGCAGCCATCTTATCAATCCCCTTGAGTAAACACACGCACACAGACAAAGTAATTTGAAAGTAATTTGGCACTTTACACAGTACGGGGTGGGTACTACCTTATTTTGGACCGCGGTTTACATAGGAAGGGCGCAAGGGGGGGGAAGTTTTGTATAGTACGACCACGGACTGGAGACTCATTTGGAAACCTCGTTTGCCAAGAAAGTTCAATTTCTTTTGTTGGAGGCTTTGTTCTAATATCTTACCCACTAAATGCCCATTGGCTCAAAGACAAATTCCCGTGGAGCAACAATGCCCGATTTTTTTGTGTGGGAAAGAGGATATTTTTCCTATCTTTTCATCATGTCATGCGTTGAGGCATGTGTGGGTGCTTCGTTTTATTTTTGTGAGAAACCTTATGCAGCATAATGAAGATGGAGAGACATGTTTAAGGCATTCTTTGAGGGAAGGGGACTGCGGGAGATGGAGGTGTTCGTAATAGCTTGTTGGGCACACTTTGGGGTAATCGCAATAGGATTGTGGCGGTGGAAAAGGCATCGCAACCACTTGAGGTGGTAGAGTTCATACAACATCAGCCAGAGTGGTGGGGTATTGGACGAGGCGTGGAAGGGTTAACTGAGGTTGATCCGTTACTACATGAGGATGTTCTTCTATCGTATCCATTGTTTAAAGTAAGATTTGACGCAGACACTTTTGAGGAGCTGGGGAGACAGGCTTCGGTATTTATATTATGGACGGAATGGGCAAATTCGTATCTAGTGTTCAACGAAGGGCAATCGGGTTTGATATTGGCACGTAATGCGAAGGCATGTGCGGCAAGGATCACTATTCAATTTGCAAACCATGAAGGGTTGGTTAGCAAACGTGGTTTGAGGCCGTTTGTTTAAATGTGATTCATGAGTGGTTTGAGGGCGATTGTTTAAATGTATTCATGACTGCTGCTTTCCGAACGAGACAAATGGAGATCACAAAAAATCAATTCGTGATATTAGGAGATTGCGAGGGAAAAGTAACTTGATTTTTTGATGAACTAGTAGGAAGGAAAATGAGAAGGTCAAACTCTTGCAAATTAGTAGCTTACTGGAGCCGCTTTGGCTTTTATGAAAATTGTTCTGATTTCAAAAGGTAAAAAAATAAAAAACAACCATATGATGATAAGCCCCTGTTTGGCATTCATTTCACAAAGATTTGAGAATTTTCAGAAACCAAAAAAAATGTTTGGTTTAGGACTTCTGAAACAGCCCAACAAGCATTAAAATGGCCCATTTGTGGTCTCAAAAATCAGGATTAAAATTAAGTAGAAATAGGCTACAATATAGGTTCAACTTTTTGCAGTTGTGTCAGTTTTGACAGCTTCTAAAAGTTGATGTACCCGAAAAGAAGGCCATTGTTCATCCAAAATTGCGCCAACGGTTCCCTCCAAAATTCCTCAGCTCAAGAATAACAACATTGAACATCTAATCCAAAAAAATTTCAGTCCAAATATCTAAAATTCAAAATTTTTGAACATCTAATCGAAAAACTATTCTGCCGAAATATCGAACATTCGAATTTTTTGGTTTCCCCCTTATAATCTCCTATATATTACAACCACCACTCTCATTATTTCCATTGCATCCTCTATTTTTAGTAAAGGTCAGTGAAATTGTCCCAGTTCTTACACATGATACTCTCATATATTGCTTTTCTTGTTCGTTAGTTGTTATTAATTTCTGTGTTTTTTCGGGTGCAGTTACCAGCAAATCCGTTCTTTACCTGCAAATTCGAAGTGAAGCTTTAATTTTGACAACTCCGTTCTTTGCCTGCAAATTCCAAGGAAATGTTTACTTTTGACCTCATCTCCTGCTGGTTTATGTTGATCTGTCAAATATGTTTGTTGTTATTACCTCATTTAGTGTGCGCATTCTCTATTTGTATTCACATGAAGATATATATGTTCGGTTTGTTACAGTCATTACACGCACATAACATGTTCCATGAATCCTTGATGCCTAACTTTGAAACTTTTCTAAAATTGTTGGTTCCCAATGTATGTTGTTTACTGTATCACCTATTATTCAGTTGGATTATGCCACCATTGTTATGTTAACTTCTGTTTTCTTTCCTTGATTTCAATAAGTTCACTAACTTGATGAAAGCCAACTAAAGATCTATACTTTTATGCGGTGTGAATGACTGAATATATAAGTGCAGTGTAGCTTACAATAGTTTGGCTGAATGGTTTCTGATATAAATGTTGGATTGATGTTGGTTTAACATCTATCTAACATTTAAACCAGAACACTTTTGCTCTTTCATATATTATATTTAGAGTTAAAACATTTCACCGATGTCGTGTTTGTGGTTACGTACGTATGTTGCGTATTACTAATTGGCCAAGTTATTTGAGGTTTAGATGAGTAGTCGCCGCGGCGCTAGAGTCGACATTCCCACAAACCGTCCGAAGCGCTCTAAGAAAAACGATGCGTACTGGGGTGACGTAAACGAGTGTTTTTTCATCCGGCTTATATACCAGGAATTTGTGGTCGGTAAGTTACTTGGAAGCACTTTCACCACCAGCATATGGAACGATCTGGTGAACGCCATGAGAGCGAATTGTCCGGTGAGGTTCGATTACACGGTTGACCAGCTGAAGGGTAAGTACAATCGGCTGAAGGTCCTATGGAGGCACATTAAGATAGGCAGGTCAAAGACTAGTGTTGGTGTTGATCCAGCGACAGGCAAGCTGGAATTTGACGACGAGCGTTGGGCGCAGTTCCAGAAGGTAAAATGCCAATCCTCCTTTCCTTCAGCTTATATTTATAATGTCGGGCGTTATGAATGCAACCTAATCCGTATATCGGTTGACAAATTGCAGGAAGATCCCGCAGCCGTCGTAAGCTGCAGGCGTGGCTGTCCAGATTGGGAGCTGTTGGAGGAAATGTGGCACAACCGTGTTGCCACCAGCGACATGGCCCGTTATTCTGGGCAGGGCGGTTCTGATTCAGAGGACGAGATCACGCAACTCGGTGATCCCGAGCCGGTATCTGGCGGTAGTTCTGTGTTTGATCAGGATAGCCACCTGAAAGTGGTGACCCTACTGGATCCACACAAGACGCTTCCCAATATGCGTCAAGTAGTTTGAATCCCCCTAATGCCACTGTGTGTACGCCCCATGTGCTTAATATGACTCCTTCTCAGATGGGTCTTGCAACCAGGCGCGCCCCAAGGAAACGTTCCGACAACCCTACGTCCAGAGGTGCTATGCTAGACACAACTCTAAAGTGTTGGAATATGTTGAATGAGACCAAAGCGGCCAACATCACGCAGTCAACTTCCAAACATATTGGTGAATGCATGGAAGCACTATACAAACTGGAAATCGTGCCGAAATCGTTGTTCTTCGAAGCCATCAACCAATTGAAGGACAAAGAGACAAGGATGTTTTTCCTAAGGATGAAGGAAGACGATCGTCGCGAATGGGTGATGCGTCTGCTGGTTGTGATAACACCCTCCAACATGGACACTGGTCCCTAGAGCAGTGTTGGCTTTTTGTGCTTTCGAGCTCTAATCTACTGTAGTAGACTTGATGTCTACGTAGGTCCTCCCCGTTGACATCTTGGAATAATTTTGTTGTTTACCTTTGTGTGCATTTGGCTCTGTTGAAAACCGTAAATGCGCTTTGCTTGTGGCCTTTTCAATGAATGCATTGTGTTTGTTATGATCAATTATATTTTATCGATTTCTGAGGCCTAGCACAATAACGAACGTCCCACTCGTACGGTTATCTTGATTGGACGATCTTTATAATTTGCAGAAATGGAGTCCTGCAGCGATAACACTGTTTCGACCTCGACTGCCCGAAGCAAGGACGAGAACGACGATGGTCTTTCTGAGTTCATGTTCATTGGTTTGTTAATGGCCCCCGATTGGTTTTACCCGAAGCGCCCTAGGAATAACTCTGAACTGACGCATTCGCGGTGGCTCCTGGAACTATTGCTTGGACACGATGATCGGTTCTACGATGCTTTGCGGATGAACCGGGATACATTTTACACGCTGCACGACACACTTAGGAACCATTACGGCCTCACTGATTCGAGGAACTCACAGGTACAGTCCATGGAAGCACTTGCGATATTTATGTGGACTGTTGGGCTAAATCACAGATTCCGTGATTCGTGCGAGCGGTTCCAACACTCAACGGAAACCATTCACCGCCACGTGCATAGGGTGATGAAGGCCATTTTAAACATGGCTACTAACATGATTGTACCACCAGATATCAATGCTATTCCTGATCGCATTGCCAGCGATGCCCGCTTTTATCCTTACTTTAAGGTACTTTTTAACCAATTAGCAGTTGTGTCCTTATTCGTAACACTATCTGCTGTCAAAAAAATTTTGTGGAACTTTGATACCAGAACACTTTGCAATTTTCCCCCAATATATGGACGCTGGCGCATGTTAAGAATGTTTCTGCTTTAAATGTTGGACGCTTGTTGCTTCAACAGCTATCCAACATTTTTTCCAGAACCTCTTTCGTCATTCGCGGCCAACATTTTGTGGCACAGTTTATTTTCGTTTTACCAATTTGACAATAGCCTCAATTGATTCACGGCAGGACTGCGTCGGTGCAATCGATGGTACACATATTTCGGCCCACGTGCCCATGCACCTTCACACGGCGTACATAAATCGGAAAAATAGCTTGAGCCAGAACGTTGTTGCTATATGCGATTTTGACATGAACTTCACTTACGTCGGTGCCGGGTACGAAGGTTCTATGAACGACTACAGGGCATTGCAAATGTCTATCGCCAGGGACCCCTGCTGGAGAAATCCACATGCCGACAAGTATTACTTGGTTGATTCGGGGTTCTCTTTGTACACTTGTTACGTGACTCCGTTTGCGTCCGGGCGGTACCACCTACGCGAGTACCAAAATAATCAGCCGAATGGAATGGTGGAGTTGTTTAACTACAGGCATTCGAGTCTCCGCAACGTTATTGAGCGTACTTTTGGTGTGTTGAAGATGCGTTTCCCCATTCTGAAGATGATGCCCAACTACGGTTTAAAACATCAGGCTAAGATTGTCATGGCGTGCTGTACCCTGCACAACTTCATTCGGAAGAATGGAGTCGATGGTGATTTCTTGTTTGATTTTCACCCAGACGACGTGTACCGCGCTAGTAGCCTAATATCCCGCAGCCGGATTAACACCGTTCCTGCAGAAGCAAGAGCAATGGATCGCAGGAGGGGTGAAATTGCACGGGCAATGTGGGACGACTATCGCAATCAAAACGGAGCCATGTGATTTTTAAATATAACACAATATCTCTCCAGTATTCGACATGCTGCATATTTTTCGTCGGGTGTAAAGCCACTCCGTCCTTGTTGTGGTCTTTATTTTTGAATATTGTGTCTTATTGTATTTTGCTGTGACTCGACGTTCTCAAATATGTGGATGTTATTATTATTTGCCTATTTTTTGTATTTTAGTCGAATATACTTTGAGGTTAGCCCTTTGTAATCGGCTTTCCTCAGCACAGTTACTTCAGTACTGGTTTCAGTGTGTAATAGATGTTAATCAAACATCGAGATAACATTACAAAATAGTAATTTCATATAGCCCCTTACACTTTGATTGCAACGTATATCTTCCCCGCCACTCTGAACCCACAATTCTATAGATTACGCTGTAAAGTTCCAAATTTTATTATTTGGTGTTTATGCCCTCTAATTAAGTCAAATCTACTTTGAGCTTAGCCCATTCTACTCGGATGCCCTCAATACAGTTGCAACATTATTGGTTTCAATGTGTAAGAGATGTTAGTGTACCATGTCTTACACATGAAAATCAGTAAGTTTATACAGCCCCTTCCAGTTTTACTTGGACGTATAGTTATCCCTAAACCGTGAACCCACAGTTTTATAGATCAGACTCATTTTAGCCACAAACTTCGTAGGTTTGTTATTAACAAATCACACTTACTGTTGGTCATGTATAGACTCGCAGACGAGTTAGCTTAATCGTATATAAATAAGTTTTTAAGTTATTTTGATAAGGTATTCAATGTGTCCGATAAATTACATATAAATACTACTTATTAATTATAATATCATGCCGCTAGCTTGTTGACCTTATATTTCGATATTGGTGTAAATTAATTGATTTCCTTCAGAAAATTTGTTAACGAACCACTAATGTCTTTTTAATGACCATATATTTTAGGCCACCGTAGTCAGAAAATATAAGTTTCATTGGTCAATTGAACAATAATATATGTCATATTGGCACTTGGCTTCTAATATCTCCAATTACAAAAATCATTGGGACTTAATTCAAATAAAGGGCAAAGAAAATGGGGTCTCTAATTAAATAGAAATTTAAACATAAAAGGTGATACTGCCGCCATAAATTCACCCATTCTCTCTCTCTTTCTCTCTCTCTCTCCACCTGCGACTCCACTGTTTCTGCCCTAATTTATCCCCAATTACCAACTACTCTTTCTTTCTCTATTTTCGACCGAAATTGAACTCTCAATTCAACATCTTTAATTCTTTCAACATCTTTGTAATGGCAAGCAAAAATCCACTAGACACACTTGTGGAGGCAGCGTTGGACAAGGGTAAACGGAGCAGAGCCGTGCGTACTACTATCGCGCGCAGAACTAGGTCTCGAACAGCAGGCACGGGAGCTGTTGCGCCGTTGGTTCTTGGAAAAACAGATCCTCATTGCCCAGCCCAAGTGCTTAAGGTACACAAAGGAGAAGTGATTCCGGAAAAGGTAAACAAAGCAGTTGTGAGAGCGGAGAAAGCAGTTGTTGGGGTGACTACGGGTGAAGCCGATGCGAGCACAGCGCCAAAATCGGGTGAGCCTAGCGGTGAGATTCCACGCCCTAAACGCTACAAGATTTGTTTGCGTAGGCCCAAACGCAGTAAGAAAGGGAAAAGTGTGGTTGATGAGGATGTTGAAGCCACGGATGATCAACCGACTGAAATTGATGATGCCGAAGAAACCATTGAGGTCGATTTGGCGGAAAGAAAACGCAAAGTGCCGAAATCGGCTGGGAAAAAAGGTACGGGTAGGATGTCCAAGCGATTAGCTCATAAAAAGAAAGATTATGTTGCTGGGGGGAAAGGTAAAAATGTTGTGGTTGACGAGGCAGAATTGGGATCTGATGTCAAGGGTGATAATGCAGGTGACGGTTTAAATGACGTGGAAACTGTGGCGGTGGATGAGGATGTTCAGGTGAATGACGATCAACCGGCTGATATTGACGAGGCCGAAGAAACAATTGCGGCCGATTTGGCGGCAAGATTATGCAAAGTGTCGAAATCGGCTGGAAAAAAAGGTAAAGGTAAGAGATCTAAGCTATTGGGTCGTAAAAAGAAAGATTACGTTTCTGGTGGAAAAGGCAAAAATGTTGTGGTTGACGAGGCTGAAGTGAGATCAGATGACGAGGGTGATAATGCAGGGGATGGTTTCAATGAAGAGGAAACTGTGGCGGCTGATGAGGAGGCTAAGGTGGGAGAAGAGATGGAAACAGTTGCGGCAGCCGAGGTGGAGTCCGATTTGGAGGCAGATGTGGATGCCGAATCAAGCTCATTGCCTAGAGCGGATGCCAAACGAAAAGCAGTTGGGAGTTCTAAACGACTGAGGCGTAAAAAGAAGAAGGGAGATGTCGGAAAGAAAAGTAAACGGGTAGTTGAGGAGGAGGATGTTGAGATGGCTGATGAAATGGCAGACAAGGGTGAGGAAGAGCAATATGTTGATGGAACTATTCCAGTCGGAGAAGAAGAAGAAGAGTTGGAGTACAAGGACAACCTTTCGGAGTTCTACCGGAAGGACACAAACTGCTCTAGGTTCTATCTCACTAAGGGGATAGAAGCTAAGGCTAACGATTTTAAGAAGAGGGCAATCCATAAAGAGAGATTTATGGATAAGGTGAGCTCCAAAGAATACCGGATGACCGAATTCCTTGAATCGAGAAGAGTTCTTAACTGTATGAGGGAGCACGGTGCGTATTCGCCCAGCCTCGTACAGGAATTCTACATGAATCTCTCAAGATGGGTCACATGCCAGGTGTCGTCCAAATATGCCAAGGCATGGGTGAGGGGTGAAGTGTTCGACATAAGCCCACAGAAGATCAATCAGGTATGGGGACTGGAAAACGTCAGGGAAGGTGACGATCCTAGGCTGGATGAGGTGATAGAGGATCTAACAGGAGGATTGGTCAGGGTTTGGGAAGGACAACTAGCAAGCACTCGACTGACTGCATTAAGTGCTGTTTTGCACAAGCTTGCTAGTTACAATTGGCTGCCCACCGTGAATAACACCGTTTTGACCAAGGAGGCTGCTTTCTTGATATATAAACTGAAGAACGGGTTACCCGTTAACATCGGTGAAAGAGTCTTGCGGTCTATGGAAGAAGTTTCGAGAAGGAACTCAGGGGTTCTGCCATTTCCTTCCTTGATCACCACCCTTCTTCTCAAACAGGGGATGCCACAGGAAGAGTTTGATGGGATGCTGCCGAACCAGGACAAGTTCACCATCACGACAACTTACTTGACAAGCGAGAGAGTTAAGGACCTGTCGTGGGCGCCGGAGGATGGATCACAACCTGGGGGTAACAGGGAGAGGAGGGCCCACTTATTTGCAGGACATTCTGTGCCCCGTTCTGATGATGTTGAGACCAGGGTCACCACAAAGGACTTTGTGGATCAGTCGATCGCTTGGTACAGAAATGCTATTGCTGATCTTCAGAGGGAGATTGCTGCCAAGCAAGTTCAGTTGCAGGAACTAGATGTTCTGGCTAAGAACATGGAGGAGCTTGCAGCACAAAATGGTATGGATTGATCCTTGGTTGGTTATGTTGTATGGGCGGTGACTGTGTTTGTCGTGATGTGGTTTATTTGAACTGTTTTGTTGGGTATTGGATGTTGAACAATTTGGTTTGAAATATAAGTTGTGTTGCCTATATTTGAGTACAAATTGTTCTGTTTTTAATGTTGGGACGAGGTCGGGGCGACATCAGGCCAACATTGATTCCCGAACGTGTCCCAAGCTTTATTTTACCTGCTGCGTTTTTGCCTATATTTGAGTACAAATTGTTCTGTTTTTAATGTTGGGACGATGTCGGGGCAACATCAGGCCAACATTGATTCCCGAACGCGTCCCAAGCTTTATTTTACCTGCTGCGTTTTTTCCTATATTTGAGTACAAATTGTTCTGTTTTTAATGTTGGGACGATGTCGGGGCAACATCAGGCCAACATCGATTCCAGAACCCCATTTTCGTAAATTGGAAATGTGTACTTTGTTCTTACTGCATTGCATGGGCGATGATGTTTCCATTAAGATGTTTGGGTGGTAATGCAACACT
Organism: Linaria vulgaris; assembly: GCA_948329865.1. NCBI lineage: Eukaryota > Viridiplantae > Streptophyta > Magnoliopsida > Lamiales > Plantaginaceae > Linaria > Linaria vulgaris. Next base: position 82,511,355 of record OX415252.1, read on the forward strand.
AATCATGTTCGAATGCCCAACATTATTTTTTTAAATTCTTTTAGTGTTGTCGGTAAAAAGGAACTCTCCGTACATGTTTAAAAATATGAATTTCCATGGATTAAACAATATATAAAATATAAGTGCTAGCGTTCGGCAAGTTCTGCAAATGCATTTAAAATATCATATGACAATTACAGAGCGTTACAAAAGCCAACATCTACATGGCACAAGTAATAAGAATGGGGAAAATATTTGAATATCCACGACGGGGATATTGCCCATTATGTCGTTGAACTTCAACTCCGGCTTCAATTTCTAGGTATGAATACTTGTGCAGTGTGACGTTTAAGCTCGTGGCACCTACGGATCATGTGATATTGTTAGCTTTCATATACAGTAGCATAATTCTCACATATACTGCGGTCAGAAAGAGGTGCTTACGTTTGATGATGCCTTATTCCGGAAAATTTCGCACAATTCGCTTCATGTTGGTTCTCCATTTATCATATAGACCTCCGCAAATTGGTTATTCTGTTAAAAAACATAATCGATTGTCGAAGACATTTTAATCAACTTCAGAGGTATTAATCACAATTAATAACGAGCTTGGTTACCTTCAAAACATCATCAAATGCGTCTTCGGCTGTATAGACTATTTGGTTATTTTCTTCGTCCCAGAAAAATCCATCTCGGCCCAGCAAATCAGTGAAAGTATCGTATCGTAATTTCAGTAAATGAAATTGCCACACGCAGTCAATATACGACAAATTGGTTCCAAACGGGATGTTCGTCTCTACTTCGGCTGCTGATATGGCATCAAAGTTACACAACGATAAATTTGTGTGGTTTGTACGTGCTATGTCAGCCAGGACGGCGATGAATTTCGTGTCCATTTCCTTGGTCCAATCTTTGCTATACAACAGTTCTTCTTGTGGTACTGGAACTATTGGTGCCATTTTGTAAGTGTTTGCTGAATAATCGTTTGGTGGATGGTTTTCTAATTTTATTTTGACAGGAGATGTGTGCATCTGCTTTTAATGTGTATTGGGGACTGCACATGATAGGCATTTCGTGCTCGTACGATGCTACCAAGCTTTTACTGCATATAATAGAAGAGTCTTATCCCGTAAATCCTTCCAAAAGGTGATTGACGCGACATGGTTCTGTACAAGTAATCATTCCCATGCGTAATTTTAAATTTGATATATATATTAAGTGACAACTGAGGCATCCGTGTAATAGTTTATTTAGTGCGTACTTGGCAATTATAAGAAGAATTCCCTCATTTTTATTTTTGTGCAGCTTGAAATCTTTGCTGTTATTATTTGAATTTCAATTAATAAGACAAAGATCCGCAGCTACATTCCTCTCGCTCACCGAGGATATATTACTAATAATATATCTTCATGATTTTTTTGTTCCAAATAAACCGAACCGAACAATGTTGTATATAAAGGTACAAAATCAACACCGAAAATTTATATTACAAACTGGACACCTTTATTATAATCGACCTCTTGTGCTAGTTGAACATATGCGTGACAACGCTGAAGTCTAATACATAATTTAGTCAGGAATTTAATTCAACTTGGCACGTGGACATACAACAAAAAGCAAGACTTGGTTTCAAATAGGGCAGTGGCCACAAGATAATATTACAAAATACCAATGAGATTTAACAAAGTACACATATACTGATATAAAATCATTGCATAATTACTATCTTTGCAACCACAGCCACCACCACGAGCAATGCTCCCATCGCCAAGCGCATTCCAATTCTCTCGCGTTTTTTATAATGCTCAATTGAGGCCTCTTGTTTCTCTAGATTATTGATGAGCCCTGGAATTACAGCCTTACATCTGTGACAAGGTTCGGGATCAATCCATGACACCATCTTGCACCTTAAGGCCTGCAAAAATGTGGTTAATTATTGTTATTCAAATTATGTACTAGAATCAATTTCAATATGTGCAATACGCATAACATATTTCATAGACTTTGTATTCCCACCGGACATCTCCAATAACGGCGACCTGGGTTCGGAATTCTCCATGCTGTCTGCATCACCGCCTCTCGCCCACAATGGCACAATACCAGCCCATTTATAACCCCGGTTGTTCGACGCTCTGTGATACCTGACCTTTGCTCATACTCCATGGTGAATTTGAAGTGGTTTATTAGTGTGATTTAACTTTCTTCAATTATTAAAATGGATGAGTGATCTCTGGGGTAGGAATGTTTATATAGAAAACCCGCGCTCCTCATTTTTTAAATTTGAAACTATCCATCCAACTATACATAATCTATTTTAATGCACAACGGTAATTTATAAAATGACATATCCCAGCGTGTCCAGGAAGACAATTCATGTTATTGTACATTTTATATAGTAGCCTAGAAAGATACAACTTGCCGTCTTCATCCTCTTACCACCAGTTAGCTCTATTTAATTGATACATATATATATATGTATTTTATAAATTTATTTATTATTAACTACCCATTGATTTTGATTATAGTAACTATGGCATTTTAATACAAATGTATAGAAAAAATATGAGGGAATGCATATTGAGTCTCTATTCAATATGATTATTCAAAATAAATTCTTTATGGTACCAATTCCTAATACTATAAAAGTTCGTATTGAGGTTCTATTCAATTCTTTTATCGATGTTTTATAGAAAAACTAAAATCCACATTGTCAAAACAATAGTATATTAACTATGTCACCAGGTTAACACGGCACTTTTTGTTAGATTATCTATTTCTAATTATAATCTCTTGAGAAAATGGTTGAATATAAATACCGGGTGGTTTTTATAATTAGGAACAATAACGTAAACAGATATCCTATATGTTTGTCCTACCAATAAGCGAAATATTGCACCACCAATTGTTTCTTTAATTAGATACATACAAATTTATATTTCCTTGATTTGTGATCTCCAGATCGTATCTAGCTTTCGGCCGCATTCATTTGTCAGAAGAGATCACAGAGTCAGCTAAGTCAGATACCCTACAGCATAGATGACCCCTATGACACTCTATCACACTATTTGTTTCGACGTCGTATAGTAAATATCAAACAAACCCCATTACTTGTGTAAATCCTGTCCACGAAATGTTTGTATATACCAAGATACAATACTCAAAATATTGATTAATAATTCAAATTTTCCAGCTACACCGTAGGCAATATTTATAGTCATATCTCCTACATATATAATTATTAATGAAACCAGTAAATATATAGGCAGAAATACTTCTTGCTCCTTTTCTCCTCCCAATTAATACGCTTAGCCACCATTGAAGAAAGTACACATGGTACTTTTTGGGTTTGTCTCCCAACAGTAAACTACCCCATCCAATTTGTATTGGTTGTCTGATAAGTTTCATAATATTACTACTTTGCCCTTATATTGTGAATTGAAAGACATTTGAAATGTTAGGTGAATGGTAATTATGACAATTTGAGTACAAAGGGATTGTTATTTTTTTATTTTTTTGGTAAAACAAATGGATTGTTATTGGGCAAAGCAAACGTCCTACAAATTATACAAGGTACATCTATTGAACAAATGAAGTTCACACCAAAGCTACTAACCCATTTATTCAATGTAAAATTAGTCTTCGTGAAGAATTTAAAATTAAATGTTGTAAAATATGTAATCCCAGTGTGTATCCATCACCACTTCATTGCATGTATACAAGCCGAACACATGTTTGTTGCAATTACACTCTACTAAGTGTCAAACTTCGTGGAACGGATGTTGAGTTTTAGTTGGTCCAACATCAGTACAACATTCTACTCCTTACTTATCACACAGTTCCTAATACATATTAACATTAATTTTTTTAACCATATAAACCAGCAACAATTAAGTCTACTGTTTTTATCAAGCGTGTATGTCGCCTGAAATCAAATAGGAACATACATTACTTATTCCTGACTGTTTGTTATTACAATAAATTATGTTTTAGCAGCCATATTAAAAGTGGTAGTTGGGGTAGAAACCGAGGTTTGCACTTTTAATACATTGCCATAAAATGAGAAATCCTTCTAATAATTTTTAAAAAACCACTTTGTTGTCGGATGCGTGTATGGTCATACAGGCATGCCATTGAACATGAGTAGACATGTGTTTGTATTGGACCGTTCACTTGACCAAATTATGGATGTACGTCATTATGTATGTGTTATAACACTATATATAATACATTGACCTTACACACACTCTCACTTCGAAAGCAACATTTTTTCACTCATTCCTTACAACAAAAAAATTTACTTATATCCAGCGCAATGGCGGGAACAAATGGCAAATTGAAAGAAGTGTACGATTCGACAAAGGTCAGCTTTACATACTAATACTATAATTCTTATTTTCTTCATGTGTGTAGTGTTGACTTGTTCATTTGATACTAAATTAATAGGAGGACATTAGCAATGTGTTCATGAGTTTCAGAGAGTTCACACAAACAGACGAGGATTACCTACTACGCAAGCTCCGCAAGAGAGCGGATCGTTGGATTTGGTTCACGACGGAGATGATGCAGCCGATATACGAGGAATTGGCCGAAAAACTAACGGCGTATAAGGGGACGGATATATCCCATGTGATGATCAGGGAACGCCGCATGATCATGCAAACTCGTTTCCAATTGTTCAATCGATATTATAAAGTACCCGGGGTGACTCTTATCAAGAAGAAAGGCAAAGTGAAAATGAATCGAAACCTTCATGATCTGCATGTGAAACAAGTGAGTTTAACTTGAACACTGATGCATGTGAATTTATCATAACCAAAATTTGAATATTTCATTTGATAAATGCAGCCCACGAGGATTGATATGTGGTTCAAGAAAAAAGGGTTCAAGAACTACAACAAGATGCAGTATCTGTTTGCAGTGAAAGAACTTCCCATCCCTCAAATTAAGGTCCTGTCTAAGATGGATGTATTGTTTGGTGACACATGAAGGATATTCGAATGTTTTTAATATGTCCTATGCAATGGCAACAACATATTTCATATGATAATTTTTTTGTGTTAATGTTTTGGTGATTTAGTTGAACGTCCATATTTTGTTAGCTGTTGCGTTGGTACGTTGTAATTACGCGTATCACGTTTGACTATAAAATCGGGATTAAAATAACTATATATATGTACGTAAATTCAATTGTTTAATCGTTGATGACCATTGCTGAACAGTATACCAAAACTCATACAAGTGACATACAAGTGAAAAATTACATTGGTCAACTATATTAGAAGAAGTCATGAAGGCCTAAAATATATAGCTTATCAATGAAACACGCCCAATTGGGTAAATCTTTTCTATTTTATTTATTAAGAAATATAGGCACATATGACATTGGCCGTCACGTCGTATATAAATGACAGCTCGTAATCATTACATCGGGAAGTCCCATGTGAATGATTCAAGTAGCATTTATCACCTAAAGGTTTGCAAGCCAAAAGATTGTATGGGGAGGGTGACCCCCCAATGTGAAACAAAACAGGAATATATATGGCAAATGGGTTGACATGTGTTACTTGACATTAGCATATATGCCCCTGGTTGGATGTAAGATTTTTGTTAATAGTACTTGTGATCTGCATAACAATAATCATTGCCATTTTCTAAAAAAACACATATACTGAATATGAAATAATATTTTGTTTTTTTATAAAATAACTCAACAACTCAAGGGGACATGAAATCAAACTTAAATGTCAGCCACCATTAACCACGACACATGCACTGCCGATTAGGGTACTTCATTTAATAAATTAATATTAAGTAATAAAAACATCTACTACATTGTTCACACAAATTATGAATGGACATACCCGTGTAATGATTTTGGACTTGTTAGAAACTGAATTGTGACATAATACAAAAGCGTGGGTCTTCCTTATTTTCTTGACTATTTCACTTGATAATAATTAAAACGAGGAAAAAGACAACTATATGTTTCGCCTCATATAATAACTCAAGTTTCATATGGTATCCATAAGTTGTGTTATTAATGGTACTGCACAAGTAGTTGAATAGTGCACGCATTTTTGTGATATTGTAAGTGGTAATTTATGAATGTTATTGGGATGTTGAGGTAACACCTGACCAACATTGAATCCAGTAGCATGCCAGAGTATTCACTTAACACGGATTGTTATAATAATATCAAAGCCCAACAGATTAAATAATGTAAAACAGGGATGCAATTACGATGCATTAAATTAACAATCCAAAACATAAATCATTTCAATATCCATTGTCATAGTAAATTACACAAAATGTCATTATTAAGTGTTTAGTCTGAATCGTCGTAAAAGTTCGAGGGGAGACCACTCGACCCATCGGATGATAAACAGACGCACATGTCATAGTATTCGCCACATTTCTCACACCCCGTACTTACATTATTGGGGGGCGACTGCATATTTGTACTATCGAAAGAGCACCCGTCTTCGTCGTGATATATCTCGTCTTCGATCGACTCCGACCCTATGTCGTCTCCCGATCCGTCTGAGGTGGAATGCTCGTATTCATGTTCTTCACTTGATTCATTATCTGTATTAGGAAATGCATCCTCCGTAGGGACAAACACGGCAAACATTTCCTCGCGGTTCGGTAGGCCGTGTAGACGGAAGTACCTATATATCGCAGCCTCGACCTTTTAAGGTGCACATATAAAAGGATCATTCAAACAACAACAAATCACCCAATTTAAATATGTACATAACATACTGTTAGAGTTAAATTATAGTTGTTGCCGTGGTACAAATGGGCAAAGCATAAAAATTGATTACCCCATCTCGTGACAAAGCCTCGAAGTAAGAATCCTCTTGCAGAGTATGAAGATGCGTGGCCTTGTCGTAAACTACCCCTTCCCTATTAATGAAGGAAAGGTAACAAGACATACGTCGGGCCAAAAGTTGCGTCCGTTCTTCCAGGCTTACTACACTTAGTGGTGGACCACCGTGTGTTTGTAGTTCGATAGCGAGTTGTTCAAGTGTGCTCCTTGTTGTGTCCCCAACCAACCGGAAATATTTGAGTAACAAGGATTCTCTAGCGTCGTCCCACTCGTGGTTGTATTGCATTGGTTGGAACACCGATTCATTAGGCGGATCCTGTTGCATGCAGAAACATTATTAGTGTTTAATTTGTAGGGAATGGATATAAAATGTAATTGAAACAAAGAACGGTGCAATAACACAAGAACCGATTGAAAGGAAAGTAATCTTACAATGATTCTCTCCACCGGCGTCGCCCCAAGGCGCTTTATCTCCGTGATCAGTTGTTCCATGGCCCTTTGTTATTTTGTGATGGTAAGTTTTACAACTTAAGGTGACCAATATAATTTTGCGGGCCGGATGTGGAATGTGTTATGGGTTTATAATTAAATTTTATTTTCCATTGGCGTGGTTATATAACAATGTTAAAATAATGTACCGTTGTAATTCCACAAGAGTGGGTTACAACTTTCACCCTAGAATGTCGTGACCAATTAAGGAGGGGCGGGTAGGGGAAAAGGTTGTAATGCTAGGGAAAACGATTCAAAAGGGGATTTAACAAGACCATTTAACTTTGTGCGGATTGGGATTCTGTCGAAGGTGCAACACGTTTTTCAAAATAAGGATCTAAATATTAGAGGGTGGTCAACAATTAGTTTGTCAGTGTTGGGCCAACACCCAGCCAACATGGGCACCTCCACATGTTCCACTTGTATGTTAAGTTAAATTCACTGTCAATTAAACAAACAAGAGCTTGACTTAGTGTTTAACCTTTAAAAATGACGAAGTGAGATAATTGAAACACAATTATAATTTAAGACGTCGTCAAAAATAAGCTAATTATAAAAGTAAAATGTATTGATTCCTTGCGTAAAGATTAAAAATTAACCAAAACAAAGGCAATGTGTAGTTGCGAGAAATAAAATTAAGATAACCACTTCGTGCTAACATTTTATTGGATTACATGTGTTTACGATACTTAATGTCAGGAAATGGTAAATATTTGACAACTTAAGATCAGTATTAGAAAAATGAAATCTATAAATAACTTCTTCTTTTTAAGTACCCCTAATTTATTGGTCGACTTGGTAAAATGATAATCTCAAAGTGACTAGTGTGAATTTGTTATTTTTTGAATTCTGACCCTAAACATATTAAACTATAAAATACAGTGACCCACTATACACGCGTTGTGCAGTCTTACTTGCAAATGATAAAGGGCAAACGTTAAGTACTATTCAATGTTGGACAGTTGTTGGAGGAAGATCATATCAACATTCTATCCAGACGCATTTGAACTTGACATTAACATATCATCAAAGCAAGCAAAAGAGGTTTGTGACCTCCCAAATGAAATCAAACACAAAATAACCCAAACATAGGTATGGCCAACTTCCAAAATACATCGATTTTATATATAAAATCGAAATTTAGACATGGCCAACTAACAAAATCAGCCGACCATATGGAAGCATCATCAACACAACAACAAAACATTCAACATCTACCACGCTCCAAAATAAGCCCTTACAAAAGAGAATTGACTGTCTACTACTATTACACAGTCAAGGGCTATTCAATAGATAGTGAGCAATTAAGAAGTGATGCACAGATGCATCACTTCTTGGTAATGGGGGTTTCTGGACTTGAGTCGATGTTCACAACGTTTGTGGGCTTCGATTCCGGGGTCTTCTTCTCTTGCTTCACAGGGAACAGGCACTTTGTCGTTGCTACCCTCTTCCTTTTGGGGTTAAGATCCTCTACAGGAGGGTCCTTTGAGGGGTGCGACCACTCAAGAAGGTCATCGATTGTGATTTGAGGGCGCTTCTGAGTTCGGAGAGGGAGTACGCAGTCTGGACTTGGGAATTCAACGAAATTATCGGCCGTGCTCCCTGAATCCCACTTGTCCACGGCATCCAAATCGTCAAACTCATAAGGATCGACAGTGAGATCGACAACTGGAAAACTGCGCAAGTTTCCGGCCGGGTCTAGTCTTCCAAAGATGGACACGAGCTCGTTCCACAAGAGTTCACCCTCTTCATGATATGCTACGGCAAGGGCGTATCTCTACAGTACGACAAATTAGGATCATAAATCTTTGGCCATATATATGAATAAAGTTTACTAATTCTTGCACATATGTTTAGGATATCTTCAAACTCATTCGTAAGGTGTTCAACGTGTACATGTGTACCATGTTTCATAGGTCCACCGTTGTTAAATCTATACGACATATAACTCCTGGACGAGGTAATATACAAATTTCCAAAGCACAATTTCATGCAAATTAATTACAAATAACTGATGAAATCATGTCCGTAGTTATACGTAGAATTTACTTGCATGAAGAAGTCCCAAACAAATGGGTAGTCAGCGATTACCTTGAAAGTGACTGGGTTAAATTTCATACAAGGGTTGTCTATGATACTTGAAAAACATATAAACCTAGCATGCAAGTGCGCAAAACGGAGACGTAGGGCTTTCATAGTGAAAGTTGTGCCGTGTTTCGCGTTCAGTTTTTCCATGCAATCGGTAAAAACAAAAGTATCACTCTTTTGTATATTACGCTCGAGACACTCTCCATGTTTAGCCAAGAGTCCGATGAAAGTGCCATCAACTTCGACACTCCACGGGGGCTCATAGAACAACACCATTTTCGCATCCATTTTTTTTGCAAAGTTTTTTTTTTTGGTGATAAATTACATACAAAAAGCTTTAAATACTGATAGTTGACTTTGACAAACACAAAGAAACCGGAATCTATTTATTAAAAAAATATTGCATGGAAAACGCTAAAAATGTATAACGAGAAAAGAGGACATTTTTTTGAGTTGTTGAAAAAATTTATTGCCAGGAGGCAGTTATTTATAGACAATGCAAAAAGGGGGGCAAAAGGCTCTTGGGATTATGGCGGGTGTTTTTACCGCCAAGTTTGAGATATTGCTAATCATGACATGTTTAGGTGCATTTAATGCTTTCTCTTCCCCATGTATGTCCGATTTGACAATTAGCTTCAACTATGGGATGTTTGTGGTTGTACTTGTACCTAATAGCCTCCACACAAGTATGTATATAAAAGTATGAACATATAAATTAATGGTACCAAACTTTAGGTGAGTCTATAGTAGAGTATCGACTGGTACAAACAAACATGTTATATTGTAGATATTTGCCGGACTTAGTACAAAAATGTTGGCTAAAATATCCATGGAAATTAAATTTGTGAACCTAATCGACATAAATCACTCTAAGTAGAGCTAAGTTGAAGGGTTGTTGATGCTTCTTCATAAATTTCGTAAGGGGTGTTTGAAGATCCAATCTCCTCAACACGTGTTAGCGGAGCACGCTTCACGTTGAAGAAATAATCAAGCTCGAAATAATTGGGTATTCCGTAGACCTTAAAGTAGAAGTCGAGCATTGTCTCCTGTATTTTGTTTACAACTGAATTAGATGGACAAATATCGATTCAAGAAATGTGGAAAGAGTCTCGATCGGCAGAAAACACACGCAATCAATAATAACGTCCGACATCAGTTAATAGAACTAGGACGGATTCGGTATTTCAACGGAAGAATCGGCATGGCTGATACGAGAACATATAAGAGAGTGGCTTAACGTGATTAATCTTAATCATGTGCTAGTAGAGCATGTACACATAGACAATTGCAACGATAATTAAAGAAACAGTATATAATGTCATCGTACTTAATTTGAAAAAATTATACCTATTGTTAGGGGATATTCTATCTATCACTAATTGCCACGGCATTAATGGTATTTGCTTTTATCAGAATCGTTATTGTTTAATCGATGAATCGCGTAAAATAAGTACCTTATGCTCGTAGTCAGCGTATAACTCGTCGGTTCGGACGCAATCACTTAACGGATCGAAAATCACTCCCGGGATTGACATATAACGGCGAAACTTGATAAACCTTTCGCGCATAACGCCAACGCGAGCTCGTACCATGCCGGGAGTAACATCGTTTGAGAACGTGTTGGACATGAAAATGGCCGCCTGTTTAATAACCTTCCACATGTGCGTGCAATCTAAAATCGGGTGAGGTTTGGAGAACTCGCGTAGTGCAAAAGCAAGTTGTGCCTCGGTTTCGGCACACCAAAATTTGTTGTAGTGAAATGGATGTCCCGAGTGGCGGTAAGTTTCCTAACAATATGAATTGAATGTCTGTGGATTAGAACATAACCCAAAAAAAATCATAATCTGTGATGTTTGGCATTTGTTGCGTAAGTTATTTTGCCTATTGAACACAATAGTGTACCTCGATGGAAGGGCTGGGTCCTGTGTTATCCATGGTGGAACAAGTGGAGAATTCAGAAGACATGATAGAATGGCACAAGATGCGTTTGGATTTCTTCGGGTATTGAAACGTGAGGAGTATTTGTTTTCAAAATATAAGGCAAGAGAAATATAAAACAAAGCGATTTTGTAATAGGTAGCGGAAAATTGTATTTAAGTTTTATTGCATGGCATTGATCATTGGTGGTTGGGGTTGTTGTAGGTCATGTCCGGTAATTAAATGCCACGATGAAATATATCTGCTTACATAGCCCATGCACATGCAAGTGGTAGTCAATAGCACTTGCCAATTTTTATCCCCGTTTAAAAAAAAAATATGTTATAACTGGGCCGGGGATGGGTTATATATATTATATGCCAAAATTGCAGTGATGCATATCAACTTGTGCATATTGTAACCGATTTGTCGATTAAACCATAACCAACTAGTATGATACGCTGGACAAGGATTTAAGTATATGTTTTAAAAGGATATGTTTGAGGCCAACAAAATTCAGCAAACAATATGACCAACAATTTAAATTTGTATCTAATAGAAGAAGATGCACACACTCGACCTATAAGAATTGCAATACAATTAATGCAAATTTAGATTGGGAATAAACGAAGCTTAATAACGAACATGTATTTGTGTTGCCCTGCAAATCCAACTTTGTCGATGTGAACATCACTATGTACTTTTAATTCAATGCACCTCAGTATCATTGTAGTAACGGATTAAACTTCAACCACAAGAAAGGAGGTTCCTGGTTTCAATGTTGGATAGCTGTCGGGCCAACATCCATACAACATTTCGAAAACAACACGTTCGCTTTCTAAAAATACTGTGTAATACAAATGACTCGTGGCACTACGAGATGAAGTTATCGAGTTACATCTATTCGACGTAACGAGTAATACGCATCAACGTCTCACCCGCCTACAGAAATGAGATAGTTGCATATATAGTGTAGACGAAAGTTCGTTAATAAAGTGGTGCAATAAAGTAAGGAGATATAATTAAGCATATTATCAAGGGAACATCAACGATAAATTTGTTTTAAGTAGTCATTTACCGTAAGACTTACAACAGGTGCATCACATACACAAAAATTGGAGGGTTGTAATTTTGATGTGGCGATAACAATCAATTTAGGTGAACTGTGTACTTAATTAGGTGGGAATACTGCTAACACAGCACAGGTTGTACGCTACTAACAGAGTTCATAGATGGACTAGGGGATTCTCAATTATGGAGTATCCATAGCAATCACGTCAATAGAGTAACAGGAGTGCATTAAAGAAATTACAGGAAGAGTTGTATTCTACGTAATTAATGTTTCCCACATTATATATGTATCATATATGTAGTGGCAGTTGTGTGTAGTAATGGCAACACAACAGTCTTATCATCAAAGTATACTTTTGGTTTAAACGTTATATAACGCATTCAACAGAGGCACTATATGCACAGTGGTTCGCACCCTTCTCTTGTCAGCGTTTTTTCTTGAAGAGCTTCAATGGAAACCAGGTGTGGCGAGGAACAGCAGAAGGACAACTACGAGTACGGACAAGGCAGCTGCTACACTCGACTCGACGTATTCCAAAAAAAAGGTACACGAATATGTCAAAAACGTTGTCGTATGTTTTTATAAGAATTGAAATCTTCTTTAATTCACTGAACGAACCTGATCGCGAGCATCGAGAATTAGAATAGTGTACCAAAACTCTTATGAAATGAATATATACAAGCGGCAACTGATGGGCTGCCCATATTTAATGTGCTTCGCATGAGTGGAAGTGTCCATCGCAAAAACCTGCATGTTATGCTCTTCGTTATGTAATCTGATCATGTTCAAAGATGCATGAAACAGTCAGAAATCGCGGGAAAGGAAAAAGGGAAAACGTTCAACATTCAGTTACAAAAAAAATTCCAGAACTCTCTGTTTTCAATGTTTCTGAGATGTTGGCCAAACATCGAGATAACATTTTTTCCAGTAAAGTTCTAATCGATAAAAAATTTAACTAACGCTAGTTGAATTTGACTAATCTAGTGTACATTTTTATTAAACTAGTAAATGGAGCACGCGGTTCCTGCGAGTATAATTCATTTTTTAATGTCATTCTACGTGAATTAAAGAAGAAGATTCATCTAGATGACACATGTTGAAAGTATGTGCCATAAATTTGGAGTAGAAAAATGGAAGAAAAACAGATTATTGAGAAAGTAAATCATTAATTATAATTAGTAGTGTACTTAATTAGTCTAATTTAATGTGTAAGGCTATTTTGGGAATTTAATTATATATTTTTACAATGTAGTTAAAACTCAAGATTAAAGTTGAAAATCAAAAAATTGGTGTCACAATGGGTTTCTTTATATAATATTATATAGATAATTATCATGTGGCAACAACTATTTGATGTCGCACATGTATCTATGTTAAGGTTAAATCTTGTCTTTTCCCCATGCCTTTCGTTATTTTTGCAAGATGCCCGCTAGGGCGCGAAGGATTTAAAAAGTAACATATTTTCTGATGTTTTGCAATTTTATGTGAACATCTTTATAAACTTCCATTCACTTTAGAACACGAGTTAGCCCCCGTTTGGCGCTTCCCTCAGAGTTATTTTTCAGAAAATAAATCATTTTTAGAGATATTGGCTTCTCAAAAAAGTGAATTTTTAAGACTAATTTTCGGATGAACAGTACAATTCTGGAATATAAAAAATGTGAAATTTGGGCTAAATGTATCATTTCGCCTAAAACAAGGTGTGATTGCTTTTTGAGGGTAATTATTATATAACTGAAAAGAATTGTTTTCAAAAATCGGTTGCTCCATCTTTTAAAAACTAACGGTAGTTATGTTTTTTGTACTTCATTTCTTTTAGGCTTATTTTCTTTATATTAGCCTCAATACCCTTTAATTGCCCCATTATGTGCATCATTTTTGAATTATATGTGCTTGTGATTTTACTTGGATATTAAAATATTACATAATAAAAATCCCTTTTCTATAAATATAAAATTTCAGAGATCTTATGCTCTCGGATCCTTATATGAAATTTAATGATTCCGTGACATAGTAAACTTGTCTCCAAATTTAAAATGTATCAAATTTATCAGTGAACATAATATTATATATGCTACAAGCAACCAATGTTTTAGAGATGCATCAATATCCCCATACATTACAAAACAAACATATTTCGTATATCCCCATTACTCATACATTGAGTTTACGTTAGTCACAATAAGAAATTAACTATTCTGAGAAATACACACCATATTCAGTCTTGACCTCTTCAAATTCCATATCCTGGTACCATTTGTGCCTCTGCCTTACCATTTTCTCTACGGCAATGTACGTGCATTTATCGCCGAATATGGATTCCATTAACTCGTATTGCGGCAACCCGTATTTGCGGAAGAATTTCCTATCAGCGTATTCCTGCAAGTTTATTTCAAATCATTAGCAGACATCGCTATCATGTACAACAGACTTTACTTAATAAAATGAGTATACGGTGCGCCATTACGCACCTTCAACCCGTGCGTCATTTCGTATTCTTTTGTTGTGCTGACCCACTTTGTTTGGCGGTTGAAACTTACCCCCGACAAGTTTATGAACTACATAAAAACTTGGTATCGCATCCAAACAGTCTGGTACTGTCTGTAAACTTTCACATAGTTTATTCCAGTGCGTGGATGAATCGCGCATAGAATGAAGTCGATGCGATCTAGAGCACTTTCCAGTCCGTCACGGGTTGATATGTCAATCTCTTTAGATACGCTTGTAAGGTCCTTATGTAGCTCTCATCCAACAAACGGTTCCAGAAACCTTTGCATATAGATTGACGGTCTTCCCATTTAAGTTGAGAGGCCATCTGAATTTGTTGTTGTGGTTATCACATTAAAAAGATCAAGCCACATTGTTAGGGGCTTTGTTAATCACCAGCATAAAGAAGTCAAAGTCCAAATTTTCAATGTTATCCCCATCACGTTTAACATTTGAAATCGAGGGAAATATATATAACTATAATAAATGATGCAGATTTTGATACAATTTATTTCCTATCAACATGAATAGCATGAATTAATTTCATTGTTGATTTTCATTTATTTAAATATTTAGTCCTTCAATATTCTGGCATAATGACTTCGTCAATTAAACATAGAGACATGGTTATGTGTTTCTCCGAACAAATATATTAATTTAATTTTGTGGTCAAATAAAATGATTTTTCCGGGTAGAAGTCATTCAGTACCCAAATGGAAAAGTTATTACATCTTTTAAGTACAACTCTTACAGCTGCCAGAGTAGCCCAACTAAAACTCTAAAACTAGAACAATAAGAGAGAAGGGCCTATAGGTATAGGCTCAAGATAATAACTACCCCAACTTCCATTGTTAGTAGTAATATTATTAAAACCCAACTAACGTAAATTCACCATCAAATGTGAAAAAGGAAAAACTAAACAAAACTAAAATGAGTAAAAACTATATCTATTATTACTTCTTAAATAAATAGGTAAAAAAACATTTAGATATGAGAGTATTCACAGAAATAAAATAAATGAGATTTAAAATTTGGGTACATCTGAATGCATCAGCTTCACTAGAGAGAAGCCATTGCCAGAATCTCAGTACCTATATTTACTTTTGGCAACGTACAGCGCTGAAAACACCATTAAAATCGAGGTGCTCCAGTAACTCTAATTATTGCCTTTTCAATTTAAATATAATTTAAATAAGAAGAGAGGCTCAGAAATTAATGATTTAGTAGCATCAACAAACCAATTTTCCGGTTTTCATAGTTTGATGGTATAATTTTCAACATCATCGCCTCCTCCTTGGTACAATTCAAAGAAATAAAGTGATTAAAAAAAAATAAATTAAATATTTGAAGATTGTAACCTCAGATCTAAGAGATTGGATAATCACGTAAATCTTTCGAAAAAGATTTTCAGATGGTACGGACAATACCTCAATGCATCACCGGTCAACAATCGGAAGTATAATTCTGCAGATCAAACAAAACAAAGAAAAATGAAAAATAAAGCTCACAATTAACTAACAATTGAGAGGACAAAAAAACATTTTACAAAACGATACAGCGTGTGAATTATAAGAGATGTTACAAAAAATTGAAGCAAGAAGGTTAGATATATAGTAAAACCTAAAAACCCTAATTTTGGGTTTTATAGTGTGAACTTACTTTTATGCCCTCACCGCTTTGGGTTGCCCGCAGCCGTTTGGATTTCCCGTCAGCTACGCTTTAGTTGCAAATTAAATCAACTAGTATTTATTTTATATGTAATGAAATATTTAGGTTTTCTAAATCCCATAATAAATTTTTTTGTATTAAATTTAGGTGTGAGTTTATTTTTTTCGACAAGATTATTAAATTATAATACCAAATCATATAAAGATGCATAGCTATGGATCTAGTTGTTGAACAAATAAAGCATTTGGAATACATAAGTAATTTAAAATTTAATTTTAACAAAGTTCTAAATATTTTAAGAGACTTATTAAGATTACACACAAATATAGGTTAACTTTGTTGGATGTTGTAAAACTATTACCAACACAATAACAACATATTTGTGACAAAATATTTATTGAGTCGAACGTTATATTGGCACCGTGTCACAAATTTTTAGTATTTGCTTCTATTTTGCAATCTATTTGTTATTTTGTTATTACTAGGGGGCATTTAATTTGTTGAATGTAAGATAAGAACTCAAGATCACATTCAATCGTCCATCTCGTTTAGCTCCAAGGATTGAAAGTCTATTTTATCAAGTTGATTTTTTTTTTTTTTTTGTTACATCAAGTTGATAATTGTTCATATGATTCATGACATTCTAGAAACTCTTACATGTAAAATATTTCATTTTTTAAGACTAAATCTATACCATTAATTTATCTTTTTAATCTAACCATCAAGAATCAGCGAGTTCCGGTTAAGCTTGTAGGCTTGTCTTTCGGTAGCGCAAAAGCTACGTCAGGAAATGTGATCAATATTGTCACTTTGTAGTGCACAAGCTATGCCACCGAATGGGATCAATGTAAAAGGCCATTTCATCCTCTTCTACTTTAGAGATTGGTCTTGTCATCCTGAGAATGTTTTGCTTATAAAGCAATTTCTTTTCTTTTTTTGATCCCTGACCTGACCAATGCTTCGAGCTTTATTCAGTTCGAGTGTTCTTCTTGAATACCCCTAGTACTCAGTATTAAGAAATCCTTCTTTTTCTTTTACAGATAAAATTAAACAAGAATTAAATACAATCTAAGAGTTAGTCATAATGTTTTTTTATTTTATTTATTTCTTACTTTGTCAGTTTAACCATGAGAGTGAGAAAAATCATAGTGTTGGTTAACGTTTATTCCCTGGGTGGTCCTTCGGATATCAATTTCAAACCAACCCTACCAAATAGCTATCGAACATTTGGTGATTTACGGCAAATACAGCTGATTTACATAACTGATATACGACGCAACTCAAAATGCCATAAGATTGAATGAAAGCAAGAGTGGTCCTAACCATTCTAGGGACAATCTCAGTCATACAAGTCGTGAGCGAAACCTCCACATGCAGCCATGAAATATATATGGCTGAGAATTTCAGCTTTTTAAGACTACTAGATTCAATACTAGCTAAAAATATTCTCAAAAGGAAGATGAGGAATTGTGCTTAAATCCACATCCCACAATGCAACTTGCATATCGCCATATCCTCTAGTTTCTTAGACTTAAATCTGAACTGGCTATTAGTAAAGAGTAGCATCAATCCAGTTAGTGCAATTGAACCATCATCAAGCCATATGCCTATATCAAACTTTGCTCTTGTGTTCTGGTCTATGAGTGAACTCGAAGTCTATATGAACAAAGGCTCTCTCCACCTCAGGAAGTTGCTCCAGCTTTTCTTGCAGCGTTTCGCCAATGTTATGAGCCTGGCTCAACATCATATCTTCCGGCAGTACAATGTCGACCTCCACAAAGTAATGAGATCCAAAAGTGTAAGCTCTCACCGTGTCAATGTGCTGGATCTCTTTATGATGGTTCCATATCAGATACGTCAATTTTGCAAGAAAATCTGGTGGAGCTGTTCTTCCAATCAATGACCACACATTCTCAATAACTGTCTTTGCCCATGTGTTTATAGTGTATATTGCGATCTATAACATAGAAGAAATGTCTGTCAGAAGATGATGAGAGTTTATTGATTGAAATAAGAGGTGTGATTATGCTCTACTAGTCTTTCATAAATAAACATTAATTAAGTAAATAAACACAAGGGATTCTGAAAGGAGAAAAAAGAATAGTGATTATATATAAAAAAAATTAACGAAAAAAAAAACACTAGTGATGGACTCACGATTATGGCTCCAGTAGGATCAATCCACCAGTAGAATCGTACTGCTAAAATGGCAGTCACTAGTCCAATTGAGTTTGTGACAACATCAAACATATGATCTTGAGCATAGGCTCTAACAATTTCATTCTTGAATCTGCGGCAGTAAATCATGAGTGCAAACTTCACAACAGTTACTGATACCATTATCCCAATCATCCACATCTCCTCCTCATGGTTCATTTCTGGACCAGACTGTCCACATTGTTTAAGCAAACAATTAGTATAAAAAAAAATGTTAAAGACAGCATTAAATCTTCCTGCTTAATTTAGAAAAAATAACTTGAAGATGCAATACCTTTGCAACAAGATGCCGGCCAGACTCCAGTATGATTTGCAATCCCAGAGTAGCCATTACAGATGCAAAAACAATAATTCCCTGAAAGAGTACATTAACTTAAGGCAGTCAACTAGGAGATAAAATAAAGTATTTGACAATATACAAACATTGATTAACAAACTGGAAAAACAAGTACTGCAACATAGTCTTTGCACATTCAATGGAATGGGTATTGCATTTTCCAGGTGGGTAAATCTCACAACAATCTCAAAGTAACTACAATAGGAAGCTTTCACCTAAACCAGCACATCTGCAGGCTCAAGTTTTATTTCCTAAAAGGCTAGATTAACATGTTGAGGCATCAGTTGTTTAAACAGAAAGACTATAAGGAGCAGCGCAAGATGCTGAAAATTTATAATTGCTGCATAACGATATTATCTCCCGGCAGCCATGAAAAAAAGATTAACTTCTTATATAGGTGACTGTGTAAACAAAGATTATAATTTCGGAAAACTTACCACAGGTTGCATCCGTTTCTTCCCAATTGGGTAGTGATACTGGTTTGGATTTCTCATGGCATGCGATGTAAACCACAAAATAAGCCCAGATAACAGGTCTAAGAAAGAATCCATTGTTGACGCAATAACTGCCAGAGATCTGCTTTCAATTGAAGCAAACACTTTTGCCGCAAAAAGGATCAGATTAGCAATATTTGATATATGAACAGCCAACCTTTCGCTATTGACAAGGTGTTTAAGATCCTCCTGAAAAGATATAAAAAAGTTTGAGATAATAATGAGAGCATTGCCAAAGGAATATCTATTCCTCCATATTGCTATAAAACCTGATGCTCTTCCTCATCAAACGCAGTGTTCAGAACAGACACCAATACTTATGGAAATGAATAAAACCTCTAAGCAAGTCAGTGTGTTGTGCCAAAAAGGAATAATATACTCTAAGCAAAAGACAAGAAGCTGTCTACCATGTTTTTTATTTTTTTTCATTTACTTTCCAGAAGATGCTTTTGACGTTTTCATAAGTTTAGGACGTGTTACATACATCAATGGTGCCTGATTGATTATCAATTAGCTTAATTGTAGATTATATCATTATACCAAAAGGAAAATATATACATGTCTGTCTGCCCTAGACGTCACACATTTTTCATGGTGCGGTATTGTCTTGCACGGTAAACTAAAACTAAAACCAACCTCTGTTAGGGCACCTGGTAAACCACCAGATTCGTGAATAGTCTCCATTTCATTGAATCCTTCCAAAAGTCTCTCCTGCTTTTTGTAATATTCAGCAACTTTTCCATGTTTTTCTGAGAAACAGAATGAATGTATGCAGAAAGAAACATATGGAGTTAAAAAAAAAAACAGATAATTTCAAGTTTTATGAGCTGCTAAGATTATTCTTCATCTGTGACCACAACATAATTAAGAAGATAATCAGCAAAGGAACTTAAACTTCAGTGACCACAAATCCACTTGCCACGATAAAGGATAATCTTAGCAGGACAAATACAGCACAATCGCACAAACTAATATTCCACTCCAAACTCTGTTCAGGAATGAAATCTGAATCCTGAATCTTCCATACACTCTTTAAAAGATCTCATCATCTCAAATAAAATTTTACTAATAATAATAATAATCAAGTAACCGTTCCGAAATCACGCAAAACTTCACATGTGATGTTGGCAACGCAATTCACTCTAATTCCATAACCGCCGCTACTCAT
The DNA here is from genome assembly GCA_948329865.1 of Linaria vulgaris. Classification (NCBI taxonomy): domain Eukaryota; kingdom Viridiplantae; phylum Streptophyta; class Magnoliopsida; order Lamiales; family Plantaginaceae; genus Linaria; species Linaria vulgaris. The sequence continues at coordinate 82,532,100 of OX415252.1, forward strand.
TAATTATCTCATCTCAAATAAAGTAGTAGTAGTAGTAGTAGTAGTAGTAGTAGTAGTAGTAGTAGTAGTACTAGTAGTAGTAATCCAGTAACCGTTCGAGAAATCACGTAAAAACCTCGGTGAAAAATTCGATTCGTCACGCTTCGAAGGCGATTCACATGTTCACAACGCAATCGGAACAAATCTATACAATGCATATAAGAAGGAAGACACGCATTACCGTAACATTTACCGATTACAACACAACACAACACGCACAAATAATCATCATTATCAGGAGTGCACGTACTTTTATTGCGAAGTAGGCGTCGGAGACTGAAGGACTGATTCTTATCGGCTTCACGATCCGGTAAATGAAACTCACTGATCTTCAACCGCCAGTTGGACTGTTCATCATCATCGGCGGCGAGCAACTCCCGGCGACTCTCTCCGCCGCCATCGACACCACTCTCCATTTTACCTTTTTTGGTTTCTAGGGTTTATTTTGTGAGAGTACAATCAATGTGACTTGAACGAATTGAATTGGTTACAAAAAGTGAATTGTACTGACTGTATTGTTTTGTTACGTTTTCTTTTATTTCTCTTCCCTTGAAATAGGCACGGGAGGTTGGGCGGGACAGTGGGGTTATGGTGTGCGAAGGTCTATTCGTGAGGAACACGGGTTTACACGTGTTCTGTGATGAGTGGATGTTGTGGGGCCCGGTACTGGCACTACCAACCTAACTTTTTTCTTTTTTATCTTACTAGTAGTAGAATATTGTTACTTTTTTGTTGAATATTATTATTATTGAACCCGAAATATGGATTGGATTAGGCACTCGAACTTTTTTGCCTTTAGTAGTAGTGCAAAATATCTTTTAAGTAATGGAAAGGCACGTGGGACCTTTATGTTTAAAATAATTGAACAATAATCAATATGGGTTACATATTTTATTATTAAACTTCGGATCATGTGACCGACCTTTCAATAAGGATTAGTGCATTGATATACTAATGGAGGTTTTGATGTAACAGATGAGCTTATATACAGATTCAAATAAAGAAGGTGGTAAAATGTATGTAAAATTGAACATGCAAATAAAAGATAAAAATTATCGAGATATTGATAAAAGATCCAAAACGATAGGGATACAATTATATATAAAATATGATACTTATATTGATTCAAAAAGTTGATAGTCTTTTTTGTAAATGGTATCCATTAATTAGTATTTTTAATGCAAATTAGTATGTTGCTAAGTTGGGTATTTTGATTTTTGTCTATTTTGTTCTCGACAAACATATTCCCTTAGCTTAAATGTTTTTGGTCGATTCGGCTCAATTATATCGGGATCTTAAAAAATCAAATAACATTCATACAATATATATATTTTTTTGATTATTAACATTCATACAAATTGAAAAGTATATCAGTTCTCATTCGTTGAATCTCTAGCTTTAAGTGACAACGATATTTAGCAAAGCTGCTAATTAATTGTCTTTATTGGGTTCAAAAGAGAAATACTTAATTACCTTCGAGATTTTGAAGAAATATAAAATTACATAATACAAGTTAAATGTATTCCTTTGTTGGTTCTCATTCATTGAATCTTTTAATACAAAAATATATTTAGCAAAGCTAATTATTTGTTTTATGGAATTCAGAAGTGGAAAATAAAATGCCTGTTATATATAGCTATTCACTAACTAAGCTACAATTTTTTGATGTCAAAAGTAGGGGTGTTCATAAACCCGCTCACCCGATCGACCCGTCTAAACTCCACCCGCTTAAACCGTTATCCGCATATTTTTATATTTTTTAATTTGTGTCATTTTTGAAAAAGATGGAAACTCACCCTTGAGCGGGTGGATTGCAGGTTAAGCCGTATACCCATCCGCTATCCGTCTACCCACATATTAAAAAAGAAAAAGGAATCTTAATTTGTTCTTTCACTAATCAGTAGAACAAACGAAAATATAATTATATACTAAAAAATTATAGAGATAAATACACAACCGGACAACCCTACAATGTGACAAGTTAATAATTTAATGCATTTTGAGGAAAGGCTTTACATATAAATAGTTGAAACTCAATATTCATAATGCATAAATTGACTTGAAAATATTATAAATATTATAAGCATAAGGAAAAAACAAAAACAAAAAAAGTTGAGAGGATATTTTTTTAACACGATTATGACATAGAACTATTGCACTATATAACTTGTGCTTAGAACGAGATTTTTATTTTTATTTTGTGATTTGATCTATAGCATATTCCGCTAATTTGCTCGCACCCGCCTAACCCGCAAGGCGCATGGTCTTAAAACTAAATTCACTCGCACAGTTGAAAAAATTGGTAACCCGCAAGTATTGGATATGGTGTCTTTTCTTACGACATTCTGCTAAAACTTGCCCGCGAATACTCTAGTCAAAAGTTATGTATATATATATATATATATAATATTGATAGATACTAGATAGATATTGATGTCAAAAGTTAACTAGTCAGTTTCTCACGTACATATATATATATATATATATATATATATATATATATAATATTGATAGATAGATATTGATGTCAAAAGTTAACTAGTCAGTTTCTCACGTACATATTTTTACGTTTAATCTCAAATAGCCATAGGCAGATTCTCAGTGGCATTCTTTTATTTATTATTTTCAGCCTTTTTAATTATGTATATATGTTGATATTTTTGTGCCTCTCTGATCAGATCGAACAAATTGAAAATTCCCAACCACGAAAATGAATTTGTAGAACCTTGTGGAGGACCATCGTCGAGGATCGAACAGTTTTGGACGCATTTATAATCTTGGAAGATAAGGGCACGCGACATAGGCCAACTAGATAAAAACTATATATATATATATATATATAATGTGGTTTAGATTATTCTTTTGTCACATTTTATGTGGTACATGTGGTGAAAAGTTATGTTGCATGAATACATATAAAATAATAATAATACGATGTCTGGTAATATATCTATGAAGTTCATTTTGAAAAAGACAGATACACGCCATTGATACAATTATTTATTTTAATGTTAAAATGAAGAAGATAGCAGGTGCTTGAATATTTGATGGTTCTGAAAATTACATAATGTCGGCATATGAATTTATTCGAAATTAAAATGATGGCACCAATAACTGATCCTTTTCATTAGTGTGGAATGGCAAGATTTTGAGATAGATGAAGACGTTTGCATAGCCCTTGATAAGTTTTCAAACAAATTGAATTTAGACAGGAGAGAAGTTTATAAAAGGTTGTCAAATTTAAATTGAGTTTTTTGCCAAGCGATGGAAGATTCCCAACATCTCTTATTTGAATGCCCGATTATTTATGACGTCTGATGAGTATATATAGGGGGTGTTTGCAAGAGCTTTTAAAATGAGCTTATGTGCTTTAAGTTACTGAAAAACATTTATTTAGTGTTTGCAATTCATGCTTTTGCTTCTCCTTCTCTTAAAAAAAGTCAAAAATAAGCAGAAGCCCAGAATCATGTCATGAGGTGCTTCCATAAACTGCTTCTACTTATATTTTTCTTAAATTTCTCTTAATATCTTATTTAAGTCTTAATTAATGAGAAAAGAAATTCTCATAATTTCCCTCTTTCCTCATTTACGTGATATTCTCTATAATTTTAAATTATGGTGTTTTAATTAATAATAAAAAATAATTAAAGAAAAAGTAATAACGAAAAAGAATACAAAGAAATTCATAAAAGAAAAAAAATACTTAACAACAACATATTTATATTAATAACTTACAAATAAAGTTATACTTTCTAAAAATAAATGCCTACATCAAATAAATTGTGAAAGTTAGTGTAATAAGCGTATTAATTCAATTATATTATTTTATTTTTAAATATAACCATAATTGTGCATGTGTGGGTGAAACATTAATATTATGGATACTTTAAATATAGGTAAATAAATATTATTGCATCTTGATCAATATTCAAAAACTGCATTTCGCTAACTATTGCAAACACCACAAAACTATTTTAACTGATTTAAGTAACTTTTAAAAATACATTTGCAAACACTCACTACTTTAAGTCAAACGCCGCTTTAAGTAACTTTAAGTAAAAGTTATGAAGAAGTAGCTTTCATAAGCTCTTGCAAACACCCCCATAAATGGCTCGGGTTTAACGGTCATGAATAAAAAGGTTATAAGTGCTTTTTTTTCAAAATATGGATCTTTTCTCTGGATTTGTCTGAAATGCTCCTCGGGCCAAGCCCCTCCACTCACAGCAGTGCGGATCCCATGCGGACCCATGTGTTTGAAGCCCACACTTCTATAAGTGATGAGAGTTGTGCAACAAGGAGTATACCCAAAGTTTCCCTTTTCTCTTTGGTATAATTAGAAAAATAAAAATAATTAATATCATATTTGGGGAAGAGACATTTGACAAGGACAAGTTGTTAGACTTGATCAAAACAAATTAAATTCGTGGAAGTATTTATCTTTTTTCTTTCGATTCACCAATTGGTTCCAACTTCCAAGAACATTTGATGTGTGTTAGAGGCTTTTGAAGCATGTTTTTTATTCTCTTATGCTTTTGAGTATTTCTCGTACCCTTATGCTTATGTTTTAATAAAACTGACTTTGCCTATGAAAAAAAAAAGGTTTCGTTTCATGCATTACTATAAGAATTTTATTTTGTAATCTTTGAGATTTAGTGTTACGGACCTAATTCATTATAATTATTAATATGATTTTATTAATTATTAATTACTAGATTTTATGTATTAGATAATATGAAATAGGTAGTGGGATAAAATTGTGGAGTAGTGTGTTAGTGGAAAGTTTATTTTATGTATTTATAGTGTGTTTGTACGTATTGTGGAGTAAGAAGAAAATTAAAAGTATTTTAGTTTAAAGTTTTCTCCTCATCTTAATTTCTTAGGAGCTTTTTTTGTTCTTCCTTGAATAAGAACAAATCTTTTAGGATCTATGATCCTAACATTTAGTCCATAATGCATCAAAAACCTTAATGTATATTTATGCTAAAAACAAAGCCTAATATGGCAATTCAGCTGATTTTTTATATAAAAAAATAAAATAAAATTGGTGCAATATATAACACAAAATATTCCATTGTACAACGTATCAAATTTGGTTTCACCATGGAATCAAATCAAACGTATTGGCAGACACTGGGGCTGGGGGTAGATATTCCAAAAATTGTGGATCCGGCCCCCCAAAACCAAGTGAATAATGTCGAGCACATAAAATCATCATTGATAATAATAGATCATATTGTACGTCATTCACTGTCCTTGTTCTTTTGGAAATTCAGCCTAATTTGGTCATCAATGAATAATATTGCCTTATGCACATGTGTGACAACGATAAGAAAAAAAATAATTAAATATAGGTCTGCTTCGTGCTAGCTACTGCACAATTGCACAATTATTTAGACATTACTTTATTATTTGTGCGGTGTATGTAGGGAGTTTCTCGTGTGCTCTTCGGAGCACAACTCTCACCACTCACATAGATGTGGATCCCGTTATATCGGTTTCAGTTGATTTGATTTTCATTTTTAACTGTGTATAATGGATTATGTCGGTTTCAGCTGATTTGATTTTCATTTTTAACCCTTTCTATTCAAAAACAATAAATACCCATATGTTTTAAGTCTAACTATAGCTCTTCAAATTCGTAATCTTTCATAAGATATAAATTAGTATATAAATACACAATATAATTATAGTTATAATTTATAAATTCCTTTTAACCTGATTTAGAAAAAAAAAACGTTATGCTTAAGTTGTGCATGATGGGTATTTTCATGTCATATTATTTTTTATTTATAAAGATGGAGCAACATTATTATTTTTTAATTATTTTGCATTATCCATGACAACCTCGTGATGAATTATTGATCTGAAATTGCAGTCAACTTTTGCTATTAATATTTTAAAAACATTTCTGGGTCAAGAGTCAATATAATGGTACAGATTAAGCATGTACTTGTGGGTGCACTTGATTGGTCTTTTTGGAATGACAAATAATGCAAAAAAATACACTAGGATCTTGACAAAAGATACATTTTAAAGTTTAATTTATATCACGGCTCAGTTTTAACTTTGGAGTTTTGACTAGCAAAGTAATTCTACTTGTTCCGGAGCCCAATGTTTCAATGGTCAAAATAAACATTTATATTGTTATAAATATGGTTAGTAGAATATGCTTAGTGGTCATTGTTGAAAATTATGTACAAATACTATTTTATAATAGTAATAGTTGTTGTAAATAGTGTAAATTGTAAAATATTGGAAATTCTTCCTTATATAAGGAGTCATCAAGATGAAGAGAAAAACACTAATTCACAAGTAATATACTTCTCATTTGCTCTTCTTTTCCTATGTCCTTTTAAATATATTGTTATAAACCCAAACAGTTTTAGCTTTTCTATAACACGTTATCAGCACGATAGTGCTCGATCCAGAAGAATTCAGTTCATTCGTTAAAGAAAACGTTCAACGTTAAAAGGTACGAAAGTCTATCTCCATTATTATAGTACAAGGCAAATTATTATAGTACAAGGCAAATTACCGCCTATCTGTAATTTTATGATTAGATGAAAATTCTCTTTATATTTTATTGTCATCTAACTCTAACACTAACGCTAATTTTAACTTTCGTTGATGTTTGAGTTAACCCCAAGCTAGAAACGACTACTGACAATTTATAATTATGGAAGGTTTTACCTCCTATTACTGCTGACAATTTATTATGGAAGATTTTACCTCCTATTACTACCAACACTTTATTATTATGGAAGGTTTTACCTCATATTACTACTAACACTTTATTATTATGGAATGTTTTACCTCCTATTACTACTAACACTTTATTATTATGAGAGGTTTTACCTCCTATTACTACTAACACTTAATTATTATAGAAGGTTTTACCTCATATTATGTTACTTAATTTATTCCACAAGCCCTGAAAGTTTTTACATAGTAATGTGGCGGAAATATCTATATGTATTTACTTATCGTAATATTATTTCTTATGCCCGTTGAAATTTATTAACGCGGTTGAAATTATTTACTCGTTATACAATTATCCTTGTTTCTCGATTGTTAAAGATATTCCCATTCATCAATAATTGTGATTGTGTGGTTGCGTATTAAAATAAAATGTCTTTATCCTAATTATGTTTGTTTTAATGTTCATTTAGCTGCAATATGTCTAATCTCTCGAAAGTAGATTTTACCGAACTCACTGTCGATGGAAAAAATTATATGCAATGGGAATCAAATGTGAAAACGCATCTTACTGCAAAATCCCTCGCGGAAACAATTGATGAGAAAAATGAATGTACTGACCAGCAACGATGCGAGGCAATTATATTCCTGCGTAGACATTTAGATAATTTCCTGCAAATGGAATATCTCGATATTACAGATCATTCTGAGCTATAGATTAATCAGAATGAAAGATATGGCCACCAAAGGGAAACAATGCTTCCAAAAGTCATACATCAGTGGAACACATTAAGGTTCCAAGATTTTATATCAGTAAATGATTACTCCTTTGCCATTCATAATATCCGACATACGCTAAAATTTTGCGGGACAGAAATTACTGATGAGGAAATGATTGAAAAAATTCTTTCTACTTTTCATGCCAGTCATATACTCATCCAAATGCAACACAAACTAGTCGGATACACTAAGTATCACGAACTAGAGAGGGTGTTGTTAACGACAGAAAATAGTAATAATATATTGATTAAAAATTCTGAGTTACGCCCAACTGGAGCACAGGCATTACGAGAAGCACATGCCATAAATTTCTCAAACTTCTGTGGACGAGAAAATTACAATAATGGTGGTCGAGGCAAAGGCCAATATCAAGGCTGGGGTGGTTATAGAGGAGAATATGTTTCTAGAGGTGGTCGTGGTCGTGGTCGTGGACGTGGTCGAGGTAGTTATCACAACCCTTCGACTAGTGCTACAGTCCATAACAATAACCATCATAATAAAAGAAAAAAATACTCATAATAAATCTGAAGGTTACTGTTTTAACTGCGGAATGAAAGGACATTGGGTCAATACGTGTCGTACACCTGCCTGAACATTTTTGTAAATTGTACCAAGAGAGTAAAGGCAAAGAAAATGAAGTGAACCTTGTTGAACAAATGCCTAATAATCCCACATATTTAGCAGCATTTGATTTCACGGATGATCATGATGTTACTATGGCTTGATATGAGCTATGTGATTCATGTCTGCGTGATTCCTGGTTTGATTTGCATTATGTGATTCCTTGTTGTGTAATTTTTAAATTGATATGTATTTGCGATTTCTGCTTGTAATGTACCATGTTTTCATTAATTGTGTATCCTTATGTATCTTAATGAAACTTCTTTTTCAATATATGCTTCATTTATTGTTATATTATGCTTAACTCTACTTGTTTGACATGAATCTAGTATGGAGCATACCGGTGATTTTTGCATCCCTCATAGCGGTACAACTCATACAATTCTCATAAGTAAGAAATATTTTACATATCTAAAATCAACAAAGGCAAAAATCAATACGATATCAGTCCTACTGACCTGATTGTAGGATTTGGTAAAGCTAGTTTTATTTTACCAAATGGAACGCTATTTATCATCAACGATGCCTTATTATTTGCCCCAAGATCCAGAAGAAATTTGTTGAGTTTTAATGATATATATCGTCATGGGTATGATACCAACTCAAAAACTGAAAACAAAACTAAATATCTTTTTATTATTAAGTATATATCAGGAAAGCAACATATATTTGAAAAACTACCAAAACTCTCATCAGGATTGCATTATACATATATTAATGCTATCGAGTCAAATATGGTAGTCAATGAAAATCCTGAATTATTAACTTTATGGCATGATCGTCTAGGTCATCCTGGTTCAACAATGATGCGAAGGATAATTGAAACTACACATGGACGTTCATTAAAGGGATCCAAACTCAATTTGAACAATACTAGTCCATGTGAAGCATGTTCTCTTGGAAAGCTAATTATTAAGCATTCACCAGTTAAAATTAAGACAAAATTACAAACATTGCTTGAACGAATTCAAGGTGATATTTGTGGACCTATTCATCCTTCATGTGGACCGTTTCAATATTTTATGGTATCAATTGATGTCTCAAGTCGATGGTCACATGTCTGTCTATTGTCCACTTGCAATATGACATTTGCGAGATTTTTGGCTCAAATAATTAAAATAAGAGTCCAATGTCCTAACTATACGATCAAGAAAGTCATACTTGACAATGCTGGTGAATTCACATCTCAAGCTTTCAATGATTATTGTATATCAACTAGAATTACTGTTGAACATAGTGTTGCACATGTGCATAATCAAAATGGTTTAGCTGAATCATTAATTAAACGTCTTCAGTTAATTGCTAGGCCATTGTTAATGAAAGCTAAATTACCAACTTTTGTATGGGGTCATGCAATTTTACATGCTGCATTGCTAATTCGCATTAGACCGAGCTTGTATCATGAATACTCCCCATTACAACTTGCTTTTGGTCATGAACCTAATATTTCCCATATAAAGATTTTTGGCTGTGCAATTTATGTTCCGATTGCACAACCACAACGAACAAAAATGGGACATCAAAGAAGGTTAGGGATATATGTTGGATATGACTCACCATCTATAATCAAGTATCTTGAACCATTAACATGTGATGTCTTTACGGCACGTTTCGCCGATTACCATTTCAATGAGGCAAATTTCCCACCTTTAGGGGGAGAAAAGTAGCAGTTGAAAAAAGATATATCATGGTATAATCCATCTTTATCACACTATGATATTTTAACAAAACAATGTGATTTGCAAGTTAAGAAAATTTTTACATTTTCAAGATATTGCAAATCAATTACCCAATACATTTACTGACATAAAACGGGTAACCAAATCACATTTACCAGCTGCAAATGTTCCTGCTCTGGTTGAAATTCCAAAGGACATATCCAACAATAATAAAATAAATGCACGTAAGAAACGTGGTCGTCCTGTTGGTTTAAAAAACAAGAATCCTCAAAAAAGAAAAGAAGAAAATATTATTAACTTTATTATCGAGGAAACTATTTATGATGAAACAGAAAATGTGACAAATGAGATAACTCAAGAGATCACCGAACCAAATTCCAATACCGAGATCTCTGTAAATTATGTTAATTCAGGAGTTATTTGGAATCGAAATGAGATAAAAAAATATAAGTGAAATATTTTCATATAATATTGCTTATGATCTTATGAATGAAAATGATGATCCTGAACCACAATCTGTGGATGAATGCCAAAATCGGGATGATTGGGTTAAATGGAAAGAAGCTATGCAAGTTGGATTGAATTCCCTCAACAAACGAAATGTTTTTGGACCTATTGTCTTCACACCTAAAGACGTGAGACCTGTAGGCCACAAATGGGTCTTCGTTCGAAAAAGAAATGAGAAAAATAAAATTGTAAGATACAAAGCTCGACTTGTTGCACAAGTTTTTTCTCAAAGACCTGAGATTCATTATGGAGAAACTTATTCCCCAATAATGGATACAATTACTTTTCGATTCTTAATCAGTTTAGCTGTTTATGAAAACTTAAATATGCATCTCATGAATGTTGTCACAACTTATCTTTATGGATCACTTGATAATGATATTTATATGAAAGTCCCATAAGGACTTAAAATGCCTGAATCATCTAGTTCTAAACCTAGAGAAATGTACTCAATTATATTGTAAATATCGTTATATGGTTTAAAACAATCAGGCCACATGTGGTACAATCGTTTGAGTGAATATTTACTAAAAGAATGATATATAAATAATTATTCGTGTTCATGTGTTTTTATCAAGAGAACATCATTTGGTTTTGCAATTATTGCGGTTTATGAAGATGATTTAAATATCGTTGGCACTGACAAAGAAATTCATTCAACTATGAATGATTTAAAGAATGAATTTGAAATGAAAGATCTTGATAAAACCAAATATTGTCTTGGTTTACAGATTGAGCATACAAAAAATGGTATATTAGTGCATCAATCTAATTATACCAAAAGGATTTTAAAACGTTTTAACATGGATAAATCAACTCCTTTAAATCATCTTGTCATTGCTAGATCATTAACAAAAGACAAAGATCTATTTCGTCCAAGTGAAGAAAATGAAGAAATTCTTAGTTCTCAAGATCAGTATTTAAGTGTCATTGGAGCTAATTGTACTAGACTTGATATATCATTTACTGTGAATTTATTAGCCAGGTTTAGCTCATCACCCACAAGAAGGCACTGGAAAGAAATTAAACATTTATTCTGTTATTTGCAAGGAACTGTGGATCTTGATATATTTTATCCTAACAATGCAAAACAAGATTTGATTGGTTATGCAGATGCAGGTTTTCTATCAGACCCGCATAAATCCAGATCTCAAACTGGATATGTATTCATGTATGGAGGCACTGTTATTTCATGGCGTTCTCAGAAACAGACACTTGTTGCAACATCATCGAATCATGCCGAGATTATCGCACTCCATGAAGCTAGCAGGGAATGTGTATGGTTACGATCAATGACACATCATATAAGAAGTACATATGGCTTACCTATTAGAGAGGGTCCTACAACATTATACGAAGACAATTCTGCATGTACTACACAAATGAAAGAAGACTATGTCAAGAGTGACCGAACCAAACAACCCCCAAGATATTTTGTCTACACTCAGGAACTCGAGAAGAACAAAGAAATTAATATCCAATATGTTCAATTCTGCGACAATATGACATATCTTTTTACAAAAGCACTCCCTACTGTAACTTTTAAGAAACATGTTCAAAGTATTGGGATGCGTCACCTACGAGACTTATGAAGAATTGGAGATGCCAACTTGAGGGGGAGTTCACACGGCTGCACTCTTTTTCTCTTATTAAGGTTTTTCTCCCACTGGGTTTTTCCTTATAATGTTTTTAACGAGGCAACATAAGACGTGTGCAGAAGACGGATCATGTACATCACAAAATCGCCAAATGGCCAAGGGAGAGTGTTATAAATATGGTTAGTGGAATATGCTTAATGGTCATTGTTGAAAATTATGTACAAATACTATTTTATAATAGTAGTATTTGTTGTAAATAGTGTAAAATGTTGAGAATTCTTCCCTATATAAGGAGCCATCAAGATGAAGAGAAAAACACTCATTCACAACATTTGCTCTTCTTTTCCTCTGTCCTTTTAAATATATTGTTATAAACCCAAATAGTTTTAACTTTTCTATAACATATATTAATTATTGGGATTTTTATTATGGTTTCTTCACTTTTGGTTTAATTTCATTCTTACTATAGGTTTAGTCGCCTTAGACACAAACAAAACTTTTATTATTATCCAGTTTGAAAATTCTCTAAGTTGTACATGGACTTTTCTTCCTGAATTAACATATTCTTGATTTACAATTTAATTAAGCCACACGCGTGTATGAACTATGAACAGTATGAACCATGAAATCAAGAGCTTACAGGGTGATGCTTGTGAATGATAAATCCTGGATTCGCCATTACAAAATTAATATGTCTTAATTAGCATCTCAAAAGTGAACATCTAATCGATAACTCACTATTTTAAAACAATATTATAATATAAAAAGTTTGAGTTATGTTTGTATATATCCATACTAGTAAATGGAGCACGCGGTTCCCGCGAGCGTAATTCATTTTTCAATGTCATTCTATGTGAGTTAAAGAAGAAGATTCATCTAGACGACACAGGTTGAAAGCATGTGCCATAAATTTAGAGTAGAAAAATGGAAGAAAAACAGATTATGGGGAAAGTAAATCATTAATTATAATTAGTAGTGTAATTAATTAGTCTAATTTAATGTGTAAGGCTATTTTGGAAATTTAATTATACATTTTTACAATATAGTTAAAACTCAAGGTTAAAGTTGGAAATCAAAAGATTGGTGTCACCATGAATTTCTTTATATAATAGTATATAGATATCTAATAACTACATTTTGCGAAATTAATTCTCAATATTTAATTACTTACTGCATCTGCACGAAGAATTTAACATATATACTTACCTTATTATTTAAAAGCAAAACTTTGGTAGTGCGAATTAACGTCGACATCGGAGGCAAAATATCAGTCAGCCAAAAATATCGAGCAAAATTGTTCACGAAAAGAATAGCCCAACTTTACTCAAAAGTTGTGCTTTAGCTTAGCTTTGTTTGCTGCTTGAGTGAAAGTCCCAGTCAGTTTCTTTAACTAATTAACTTAATGTACATTGTTTTAGTGCTCTAACAGTCAAACATCGCAAAGAAAATTAAAGTCTCTTTTTGAAAAATGAAGAGATTTTAAGGCGTAGCTAGCCCCTCTGATCAATATAATTAATTAATTAATTAATTAATTAATTACATTGATTCTACCTAACAACATCCACTGACATAAGCACCAACTACATTGATTCTACCTAACATCCACCGACATAAGCACCAATGATAAATTATGGCGTTGTATTTGTAGTTTAAGTTCTTACATCCTAACACTAGTAAATGGAGCACGCGGTTCCCGCGAGTATAATTCATTTTTCAATGTCATTTTATGTGAGTTAAAGAAGAAGATTCATCTAGATGACACAGGTTGAAAACATGTGCCATAAATTTGGAGTAAAAAAATGGAAGAAAAACAGATTATGGAGAAAGTAAATCTTTAATTATAATTAGTAGTGTAATTAATTAGTCTAATTTAATGTGTAAGGCTATTTTGGGAATTTAATTATATATTTTTACAATGTAGCTAAAACTCAAGGTTAAAGTTGGAAATCAAAAGATTGGTGTCACAATGAGTTTTTTTATATAATAGTATATAGATTAACCAAAGGAACTATTCATTAAAAAAAATTAAAAAAAAAATATTGTCAAAGGAAAAGTTTAGTCTAACATCCAATCTTTTTACACTTAATTAGTTAATTTAGTCACGAACCATACAAGTTAATTAATACAGATATCATGTGCTAATTGGTCAAACAAGCAAAAAGACATGCATACGAAAGACATAAAGATTCTGAATATCCATTATAGATTTATAGTGCAACCAAATTAGATTTGGGCTAGAAACTCATGTCATACCATAAATATACAGCACGTTAAAATACTCAATACTTTTCTAAGAAAATTTAAATGGCCCAACGACTTGTTGCGACTTCTTTAATTAGTAAAGCAAACTATTACTTCTCATGCATTTGTAGGGGCAAAGGCATAAAACTCTATTCATAAAAAAAAATATATATATATTTTATGAATAGCCTATGTGTTTATATCAGTGTTTTCAGACCCGACCCGGTCACAGAACCGGTGAGGCTACTGGGTAGTGGGTCAACAGGTCGAACCGGTCGGACCACTGGTTGGACCGGTTTGTTGACTTTAGTCAACGTTTAATAAAATATCTAATTCAAAGTTTCAAACTTCAATTGTATGACAAAATACTCAATTCATTAACCAAAAAATCTCTAAATAAATATACCATGCTATTATATTATCACTACTAATTACTAATAAGCAAATAAAATAATCTAATTGGCATATATTTAAAATTGTATGTTGATATAATATTACACTATGTTTTTGCAATTGAAGTTTAAAGTTTTCGAATATATTATGCACCTTTTCATTCTTGTACAATAACTATTGATAATCTATACAAAATTTAAAAGCATAAACTTTTTGATCATGTATATATACATATTATATATAAATTTCATAAACACACATCATGCACATATGTATTTATATTATATATATATATTTATATTTTAATAAACATGTACATAATATAATAGTTTGAAATTTTAATATAAAGGGCTTATTAAGTTAAGGCCCATTTAAAAGTAGGATGGTTAGGCCCAAAAATATATAAAGTATTACTAATATAAAATTCAAACACTAAACCTAGTTAAATTGTTCATCATCATTCATCAGCCGCCACTCCTTCTTACCTTTATTAGTTTTTTTTTCTTTTTTTCTCAATCTCTCTCATGCCGTCATTTTCTTCTATCACTTTCTTCCTTCTATTTTTTTCTTTTTTCTTTTTTGTGTGTTTCAACCACTGTTCTCTCATGTAACTGGAAAAAAGGAAAAAAAAAAGAAAAAAAAAAGGTGTGACCGGTTCGCAAGACCGAACCGGGCGACCGGTTCTCCGGCCGAACCGGTCCGAGTCGCCGGTTCACTCACATCACTCTAGCAGCCCGTTTTTTGGTCTGACCCGGACCGGTGAAGCCACCGGTTCCCGGCCAGACCGGTCGGACCGGCCGGTCCGGTCCGGGTCTGAAAACAGTGGTTTTTATATATATATATATATATATATATATATATATATATATATACACACGCATAAAACCCCATGTGTTTTTGTCTTTCATATTCATAATACATGCACTCAAAATTTGGTATTTTTTTATTCACCAAATTCTCTCCGGTTTTAAAAAATTCGGCACCAAAATCTCAAGTGTTATATTTCCTTGCACGAAATTCCTTACCAAACTCCTGATTAAATATGAATTGGTAACCTTACCATCCCTAGAGGGCATTGCTGCAAATTGTTAATAATACGAGGAAGTACATTGCTAAGCCATTTAGGTATGTGTCACACATGATTAACTTAGTGGTAGTTTGTTTGATTAAAGAGATTTGTAGGCTATTGCATCAATCTGCGGGATTATATAATGCACATCTTAAGGGTAATAGCTATGAATTCTCACGACATTCAGAAAAGAAGAAGTACATGGTGCACAATTGAATTATAATAGGAAGGAGTTTCCTATAAGTCACTAATAACACACGAATTGAAGGGATTTGATGTAGGTTTTAGAAAACACGTACTTATAATAAAATGATGGGGATTGGTGGAGTGCTTTTGCAAACTAATGTTGAAAAAATTGGTGTTTCACCAATATTAAATAATTTATTTCAATTGATTCCTATTTATGAAATTGGATTTTGTTTAGCTCAATGAAATCTATATTTTGTGTAGATGAACATAGTATATTTAATTGTTCAAAACTAATTTGGGATGAATGAGAAATTAAATGATAAAGTGAGCTAGTTGAGATAAGTTATATTGATTGAAGAAAAGGAAATAAGTGGGAAGGTGAAAAGTCACCATCCCGCATGGGAAAAAAAGATTTAACTTTTACACCTTATTAGTTGTTTGTTTGTGATATGTGTTTGGGCCCCAAGGGATACCACAAGTCTTTGAAGTCGAGAAGACTTAGATGTGTTATGCTTCAATTCAAGCCCACACGCGCGCGCGCGTCGCCGCCATCCGTCCAGACCGAACCAGATCCGGCCCTGGGCCAAGGACACGGGTCACGGGCCTCGGCTTGGGCTTGGATTTTCCCACCTATTAATCTTTTTGGACAAGATTTAATTAAGTAATTAATTAATAGTCTGAGAAATTAATAAGCAAATAAATTAAAATAATTAATTAACGTGATTAGGTGTCAACACACCCCGTCAGCAGAAAACATGCCACCTTTCATCCGAATAGGTGTACAGTCAGCCGAAGTGGTGCAGATTTTGGTGGAAAAGTTGTAACGTGGAAAGGATGTGTCCGTCCAGTCACCCCTAGGCCCACTTTCGTCATCTATAAAAGGGAGCCTCCTCCTCTTCCAAATCACTCAATCAAATACATTCTTTCTTACTTTCTGTTTTGTTCCGAGAGTTCAAAACATTCTTTTATTTTGTCGTTCTTAATATTTGAAGTGCTGCTATATTAAGAGATAGTCGAGCCATCTTGGAAAATGAATTGCCGATCAAATCGTAAGCACCGAGCGGGGCAAATATCGTTTTAAAGAGAAATAGTTCAACTCTTACCTCGACTTTAAATATTGGTTTGTTTTCTGTTTTACACCTGTTACGATCAACAATTTTTAAAACGATATTTTGCTTGTTGTATTTCAGAAAAATGGTGACCATATCGCCTGTCCACAGTAGCGGCGAGAAGCCAGAGAAGTTTTTCGGCACTGATTTCAAAAGGTGGCAACAAAAGATTCTGTTCTACCTTACGACCTTGAACATGTCAAGGATGTTGACCGAAGATGCTCTTGTGGTGGCAGAAAATGTGACTGGTCCTCGTCCAAGGGCTGCCTTCGATTCTTGGAGTCAAAGTGACTTTTTGTGCAGAAACTACATCTTGAATGGATTAGACAACTCACTGTACAACGTTTATTCCACCATCAAGACGTCAAAGGAACTCTAGACGCCCCTTGACAAGAAGTACATAACAGAAGATGCTGGGTTGAAGAAGTTCATCGTTGGTAAGTTTTTGGACTTCAAAATGACCGACTCGAAGACGGTGACGAGTGAGGTTCAAGAGTTGAAATTGATCCTACATGACCTAGATGCACAGGACATGAAACTCAGCGAATCCTTCCAAGTTGCTGCTTTGATAGAGAAGTTGTCGCCGTCCTGGAAGGAGTTCAAGAGCTATCTCAAGCACAAGCGCAAGGAGACGAATCTTGAAGACTTGATAGTCAGACTTCTAATTGAAGAAGATAGTCGAATGTCTGAGGCCAAGCCAAAGCAGATGCAAATGGAGGCTAGAGCCAACGTGGTGGAACACAAGTCCAACTCTAAGAAAAGAAAGAATCAGGGCAATGGTGGAGGGCAACAAAAGAAGAAAAAGAAGTTCAAAGGGAACTGCCACAACTGTGGAAAGCCGAATCACATGGCTAAAGACTGCCGACTCCTGAAAAAAAGACAACCAGAACCCAAACCAGTCCAACCAGGTGGTTGTGGTTCAGGACAAGGGCGTTCCGGTCGACATAATTGACCTGATGCTTACTGCAGTTGTCTTCGAAGCCAACATGGTAGACCATCCAAATGAGTGGTTTGTCGACACCGGTGCCACCCACCACATCTATTCCGACTGAGACATGTTCTCCACATACTATTCGTTCAACAATCATAAGTTGTACATGGGGAACTCTGCAACGTCCGACATCATCGAAAATGGAAGAGTGGTGCTCAAGATGACTTCGAGCAGAGAGATAACTTTGGTTGATGTACTGCATGTTCCTGATATTTAAAAGAACTTAATATCTGGTTATGCACTTGATGCAAGTGGTCTTAGACTAGTGTTTGAGTCTGGTAAATTGGTGCTCACTAAGAATGGGTAATTTGTTGGTAAACATTACGCGGTCAACCGCATGTACAAGATTAATGTAATGTCTGTAAAACGTGACCTTGAAAAGAATAATAAAACTATTACTTTTACTTATTTGGTTGAGTGTTCAGATTTATGGCATGTTAGATTGGGACATGTTAACTTTAATACTCTACGAAAACTAGTAAGCTTAGAGTTATTGCCTTCATTCAATATCGAATCTCAAAATAAATGTGAGATTTGTGTAGGAATTAACCAAATTATTGTTTCCTTCTGTATAAAGAAACACTCAACCTCTAGGCTTAATTCACACCGATATATGTGACTTAAAGTTTGTGCAAACTAGAGGTGGTAAAAAGTACTTCATTACATTTATTGATGACTGCACAAGATACTACATTGTCTACTTAATAAGAAGTAAAGATGAACCTCTACAATCTTTTAAAATCTAAAAACTTGAGGTTGAAAATCAACTTGACAAACAAATAAAAACTATCCGAAGTGATAGAGGTGGAGAATATGGAGCTCCATTTGACAAATTTTGTGCTTCCTCAGGCATCATTCATCAAACTACAACCCCTTATTCACCACAATCAAATGTAATTGTTGAACGCAAAAAATGTACTCTTAAGGAGATGACAAATGTCATGTTGATTAGTTCTGGTTTACCACGGAACTTGTGGGAGGATGCAATCCTCTCATCAAATCATATACTAAACAAGCTACCTCACAAAAGTAGAAACGAAACCCCTTTATGAGTTATGGAAAGGTCGAAAGCCTTCTTATAAATACTTAAAAGTGTGGGGGGTGTTTAGCAAAGGTAGAACTACCTAAACCTAAACAAGTAAAGATATGACCTAAGACTGTTGACTGCATATTCATTGGATATGCGCACAACAATAGTGCCTATCATTTCTTAGTACATAAGTCTTCAATTCCTGATATTAATGCAAATATGATCATTGAATCAAGGAATGCAGTATTCTTTGAAAATATATATCCTTGCAAAGAAAGGAAAGAATCTAGTTCCCTTACAAGAACCTATGAAGCTGCAAGGGATGATCATTAGGAAGATGAAGAACCTAGACGCAGTAAAAGAGCTAAAACAGCTAAAAGCTATGGTCCAAATTTTCTAACTTACATGTTAGAAAATGAACCGAGAACAATAAGTGAAGCCTTGCCCTCTCCTGAAGCTCCCTTTTGGAAATAAGCTATCAATAGTGAAATAGAGTCTATTTTGCACAACCACACGTGGGAGTTGGTTGATCTTCCAGATGGTAGCAAACCTTTGGGCTGCAAATGGATACTGAAGAGAAAGTATAAAGCAGATAGATCCACTGATAAGTAC
Source organism: Linaria vulgaris (assembly GCA_948329865.1). Taxonomy (NCBI): domain Eukaryota; kingdom Viridiplantae; phylum Streptophyta; class Magnoliopsida; order Lamiales; family Plantaginaceae; genus Linaria; species Linaria vulgaris. Next base: position 82,551,654 of record OX415252.1, read on the forward strand.
AATGCTAGATTGGTAGCTAAAGGGTTTAAACAAATAGAAGGCCTTGACTTTTTCGACACATATTCATATGTGACTAGGATCACATCTATTAGAGTATTCATTGCTATTGCTGCATTGAGAGGTCTAGAAATACATCAAATGGATGTCAAGACAGCATTTTTAAACGGTGAATTAGATGAAGAAATTTACATGGGACAACCCGAAAGGTTTGTTGCTCCAGGAAAGGAGAAAAAGGTGTGTAGACTCATTAAGTCACTGTATGGGCTTAAACAAGCACCAAAGTAGTGGCAAGAAAAAATTGACTGAACGATGTTGTCAAATGGTTTCAGAATTAATGAGTGTGATAAATGTGTATACATAAAAAGCACACCTAAAAATTACGTGATCGTCTGTCCATACGTAGACGATATGTTAATCATGGGAAGTAATCATGACTTAGTCATGAATACCAAGAAAATGTTGACCAAACGTTATGACATGAAAGACCTAGGGGTCGCCGATGTCATATTAGGGATTAAAATCACTAAGACATCAAATGGGACCGTGTTGTCACAATCTCATTATATAGAGACTGTACTTAAGAAGTACAATGCATATGACGGTCCTCCGGCTAAGACGCCAATAGACTTGAGTCTACACTTAGGAAAAAATCATGGCGAACCTGTCTCTTAAATAGAATATGCCAGGATGATAGGTTGTCTCATGTATATCATGAACTGCACTCGTCCGGATATTGCTTACTCAGTCAATAAATTGAGTAGATTTACGAGTAATCCAAACTAAGATCATTGGAAGGCGTTAATTAGAATACTCAGGTATTTAAAACACACCTTAGATTATGGATTACATTACGGTAGATATCCAGATATATTAGAAGGATATAGTGATGCGAACTAGATATCTGACTCTAACGACACTAAATCCACCAGTGGCTACATCTTTACCATTGGAGGTGGATATGTGTCGTGGAAGTCCTAAAAAAAACATGTATAGCTCGTTCCACGATGGAATCCAAGTTTATTGCCTTGGGATAAGGCTGATGAAAAAGCAGAATGGCTTCACAACTTTCTTGAGGACATTCCTTATTGGAATAAGCCAGTGTCTGCAATTTTAATACATTGCGACAGCCAATCAGCGATTGGAAGGGCACAAAGTGGCATGTATAATGGTAAGTCTAGACACATACGTCGCATACATAATACCATAAGGTAGTTGATCTCTAATGGTGTCATTTCCATTGATTATGTAAAATCAAAGGAAAACTTATCGGATCCGTTGAATAAAGGCCTACCAAGAGATCAAACATACTGCTTATCGAGGGTAATGGGTTTAAAACCCAACACAAAAGAATCTTTATGATGGAACCCAACCATGTTGATTGGAGATCCCAAGATCTTGGTTCAAAGGGACAACGAAATTGTAAGGATTCAGTAATAGCACTTTGGAGCTTACTCCAACTCATTCCCGTGTACGATGAATGTGCTACATGTAGAAAGGGTAAGGGTAAGTTTGACTTTTAATGATTCCTAAGCTTAACTAAGCAGAGTATGACATGATACTCTTGGAAGGAGATCACCTATGTAAGTGAGAAGTTTGACCGCTTCATAAGAAAACACTTATGAATCCCAAGAGCTGTCGAGGGCCAAAACGGACACAACCATGAGAATCAAAAGATGTTAGGGGAGTCACTATGTAAATACAGTTGTCTTGGTTTACACCCACATCTGAACGGTTCAAGACATCATGTTCACTGATCAACTAAGTAAATCCGATGTATTTTACTAAGGAAGGTTCAAAGCCAAAAGCTACCTATCCCGATGCAGTAAGCTCTCTGCCTGAACTCTCTCGAATGTACACATTGAATTTTCATTCATGTGGGGGATTGTTGAAAAAATTGGTGTTTCACCAATATTAAATAATTATTTCAATTGATTCTTATTTATGAAATTGCAATTTGTTTAGCTCAATGTAATCTACATTTTGTGTAGATGAACATAGTATATTTAATTGTTCAAAACTAATTTGGGATGAATGAGAAATTAAATGATAAAGTGAGCTAATTGAGATAAGTTATATTGATGGAAGAAAAGGAAATAAGTGGGAAGGTGAAAAGTCACCATCCCGCATGGGAAAAAAAAGATTTAACTTTTACACCTTATTAGTTGTCTGTTTGTGATAGGGGTTTGGGCTCCAAGGGGTACCACAAGTCTTTGAAGGGGGGAAAACTTAGATGGGTTATGCTTTAATTCAAGCCCACACGCGCGCGTGTGCGCGCCGCCGCCGGTCCGGATCGAACCCGGACCTGGGCCGCGGTCGGGGTCAGGGTTGGGGTCGGGGTCACGGGCCGTGGGCCTGGATTTCCTCACCTATTAATCTTTTTGGACACGATTTAATTAAGTAATTAATTAATAGTCTGAAAATTTAATAAGCAAACAAATTAAAATAATTAATTAACGTGATTAGGTGTCTAAAGCTGATCGTATGAGTGTGTCCAGTGGCTGAAAATCTGACGGGAAAGTCTAGTCAGCGAACAGTCAGAAACACACCCCGTCACCAGAAACCATGTCACGTTTCATCAGAATATGTGTACAGTCAGCCGAAGTGGTGCAGATTCTGGCGGAAAAGCTATGACGTGGAAAGGATGTGTCCGTCCAGTCACCCCCTAGGCCCACTTTCGTCATCTATAAAAGGCAATCTCCTCCTCTTCCAAAATCACCCAATCCAATACATTCTTTCTTACTTTCTATTTTGTTCCGAGAGTTCAAAACGTTCTTTTATTTCGTCGTTCTTAATATTTGAAGTGTTGTTATATTAAGCGATAGTTGAGTCATATTGGGAAATGAATTGCCGATCAAACCGTAAGCACCGAGCGGGGCAAATATCGTTTTAAAGAGAAATAGTTCAACTCTTGCCTCGACTTCAAATAGTGGTTTATTTTGTTATACACCCATTAGAATCAACAACTAAAGAAGAAGATATTAATTATTCAAGAAAGTAACACGGGGAAGTTTAGCGTAAAGATCTGAAAACACAAAACTTCATGCATTTTCTCGAGTTTGTGTATAACTAATCTAGTAATGAACTATACACACTAATTGAAGAAAATTCAAAGTACGAATTAATTCATTTTCATCCTTTACAAATTACACGTACCAAAGACATTTGGTTAATTGGTACTAAGGCTAAGTCCAATAACACATTGAAAACGATGGCAATATAATTTTGGGCCTCCTAGAGAAGATCCAATGCTAAAGTGTGGCGAATATTGTAAATATTGCTTTGAAAAAACAAAAACAAAACAAGCAATTGACTTGCACAAAAAAAAAACCTATATATAACTCAAATTTTAGGATACGACCCTGACAAAATATAGTCGATTTCTGGTTGTGCTTTATAATGTTATGAGCAACAGATTACAAAAGTTTCCAAATTGCAAACTTTCCATTCAAGTATCAAGTTAGTTAGGCTTTCTCTACTTAGTAAATTAAGTTTACCCGTAGCAATTTGTAATAAGTATAAATAGTTAGTTGAGGAGGAGCCAAATTCACTTTTGATCACCAGTAAATCACACACAACACACTCTTCAATCGTTCAATTCATATGAACAAACATGTTATATTTGATTCAATCTTTCAATCCGATTTTCCGGTTTAGGATCAATGTCAAAATCTTCACATGGTATCATTCACCTAGTTTTGATCCAATTTTTGTTGTGCATTTGAAGTAGCATTGCAATTTGATGCGATCATAGGAATGTAAAAGCCCAAATTTGATCGTGAATCCCTAATTTTGTCATTTTGTTCGTGGATTTTATCACGATCGTAATGTTTCTTCTCTGCTCCTCTGTGAGATTTTACTTGTAGTTTATTTATTGTCAAAATGCTTGGTACTGGTGCAAATGGCATTGTCGCCTCTGGTGCGAATCGTCAAAAGAATTCATCCGAGGATTCAAGCTCCGTATATTTTCTCGGATCACACGACTAGATTGGTTCATCAATTATTGGTGAGAAATTAAACGGTGAAAATTATATTGTGTGGTTCAAAAGAATTAAAATGAGGTTAAAAGCCAAAAATAAGACATGTTTCGTTGACGATTAAACACCAATGCTTTGAGAAAATGAGCTTATACTTCGCATGTGTTGATTCGAGCAAATAATATAGTTTTGTCTTGGTTGTGAAACTCTCATTATGATGATATCATAACAGTTTATTGTACTTTACTAATGCTGCTGATGTTTCGAATGATTTGAAGATTCGTTACGACAAGAAAAGATGGTTCTCTTGTGTTTCAACTGGAGAAGTCTTTGGCTACTATGACACAAGGTCATTGAGCATCACATCTTACTACAATGGGTTGAATTTGTGACATCAACCGTAGTATGTTTGCAATTCAAGTCTGGTTGTGTTTTGAAATTCTTAATTGGGATGAATGATTCATACACTACCATTAGAAGTTAGTTGTTGTTGGTTAACCCACTGCCTTCTTTGTCAAAGATGTACTCATTGGAAAATCCAAGAAGAGAACAAAAGAACCCTGCATAACACAAACATGCATGATCCTCTAGCCATGTTTATTCAATCCAAACCTCAATTTGATTACCAGAATAAAGGTTCTTGGTCCCGCTAATCATTCTCAGCCCTACTCTCAAAACAAGCATTCAAAAAATAAGGATAAGAATAAATTGTAATGCACTCATTGCAAGCACCACGGGCACACCGTGGATATATGTTTCTAGTTGATAGGGTGCCCTCCTAGGTAGGAAGGACCCACTGGTAGAAGACAGAATCCATCAGCTCATATGCCAGCTTCTGATACTGGTCAACAATCTGCATATTCAACTCCACATGTCATTGATCATCAAACTCTTTTGGAACAGTTTTTGGAGTTCAAGAAGAATCATGCTTCCAGGCCAAATTCCTCTGGTCACAAGCCTATGGCTGCAACTGTTGTTACCAAGCCTGGTAACACTAATGACTCAACTATTGCACTTAATTCCTACTCACAATTTAATCCACTTGCTCATAATTCATGGATACTTGATACATGTGTAACAGACCATTTGATATGTGATCTGGCATACTTTAACTCCTTTTTTACAATTGTGAATGTATCTATTGCATTACCAAATAATCAGACTGTTGTTGCTACATTAAGAAGAGATGTTTACTTTAAAGAATTGCTATTATGTGTCTCACTTTACCTATAATCTGATTTTATGTGCCTTGGATAACCTCCTCTTCAAACACATCTCTATTGTTTTTGACTCATAAGTGTTTCTTGCAGGACCTGTCAATAAAGAGGATGATTGGTTTAGCTGACATGGTCCATAGGCTCTATGTCATGTATCTTGATATTTTTAGCAATTATTTTAATCTTAATTCCATTAAATGTAATGATGTAGTAGTTTCTAACAAGTCTTGGCACCACAAACTGGGACATCCATATCTCATGTATATATTCCATTTCTATTCCTCGATGGAATAAGCAACAACATTGTGATGTTTGTCACTTTGCTAAACATAAGAGACTTATAATGTTCGCATACATATCAATGTATTTTATAACCTGATTTACAATTAGTTCTATTGAAAAATGAAGCAACTCATGAGTGACAATAGTACAGAGTTCTTGTTGAAAGATTTCTACGCTCAAACTGACACTATACACCAAACAAGTTGTGTGGAAACTCTACAATAGAATGTCTTGGTTGAAAGGAAGCATCAACACCTTCTGCACGTGGCCAGAGCACTCGAGTTTCAGTCTCAAGTCCCTATCTAATACTAAACCAATTGTGTGGCCACTACATCCTTCCTTATCAACATATTACCTTTTCCAGTTGCAGAACTTAACTTCCTTGGGAAAGTTGTTTAACAGGACTCATAACTATGATATATTAAAGTAATTTGGATGCATGTGCTTTGCATCAACAATTATTGCAATAGACACAAGTTTGCAAAAGGGTTCATGAATCTGTGTTTCTAAGGTATCCAAAGGGAACCAAAGGTTACCTTCTACTAAACCTAGAAACAAATAGAACCTTTGTTTCAAGAGATGTTACATTCTATGAGGATAATTCCCCTTTCTCTTATAACTGTCAAACTAACAATTCTACTGATTTGAGTTCATTCCTTTGTACAAATCCTTTAATTTCATTGCGGGATTCTGAAACTGGCACTACACATGATGATATATCTCCAGTAGGCACTACAACCACTCTTGTCACAAAATGACCTAATGCAGAAACACATATTTCTAATATTGAGCAACTTATTAGTCCCTCTCATACTGATGGTGCACTCACTACCATAAATGAGAGCTCATCTTTTGTTCCATCAGTTCCCGCCAGAAAGTCTACAAGAACTATCACTCCACCATCATACCTTGATATATATGACTATAAATTGCCAAAATCATTACGCATAGCAACTTTATCCTCATCTATAAAATATCCTATATCATCTTACCTCTGCAATGATCAACTCAATAACTCTTATAAGGCCTTCAATGCATCAATCAGTCAAAACACTGAACCAAAGACATATAAGCAAGCCAACAAATCCGAAGCTTGGCAAGAAGCAATGATAAAGGAAATTAAAGCACTTGAGAAAACTAACACATGGATTCTTACTGATCTTCCTCCATGACACAACTGTGTTGGGTGCAAGTGGATTTACAAAATAAGGTATAAGGCGGATGGTTCAATAGAAAGATATAAAGCAAGACTTGTAGCAAAGGGCTATACTCAAGAAGAAGGCCAGGATTACTTTGATACACTTTATCATGTGGAAAAGCTAACCACAGTAAGAGTACTCCTTGCCATTGGCACTACTCAGAACTGGTACTTACACTAATGGGATGTCAACAATGCATTCGTGCATGGTGACTTGGATGAGGAGATCTATATGAAACCCCCTCATGGATACTACAAACCAGATGAAAAGATAGTATGCCTCCTAAACAAAAGTCTTTATGCCCTCAAGTAAGCCTCAAGACAGTGGAACACAAAGTTGACATCTTGTTTACTCTCATACGATTTCAAACAAACCATCTCTGACTCCTCTCTTTCTGTTAAACATAATGATTCTTCATTTACAACTTATGTGTGTATATGGATGACAATATACTAGCAGAAAATAACCTCACAGAGATCAATAATATTAAGCAACACCTTGACCACAAATTTACAATCAAAGACTTAGGTGACTTGAAGTATATTCTAGGTATTCAAGTTGTAAGAAGTAGCTCTAGAATTACACTTTGCCAAAGGAAATATGCCCTAGACATACTTACAGAAAGTGGCTATCTAGGCTGCAAACCAAACTCTGCTCCTATGGATCACTCAACTAAACTGAAGAAAGATGATTTTGTTTCACTTGATGATCTTGCTATTTACAGAAGATTTGTTGGGAGATTACGATATCTCACCATCACAAGATCTGACATCAACTTTAGCATTCAATGTATCACATAATATATGTCTAATAATTCCATTGTTTCTCACCTTGCAGCAGCACGTAAAGTGCTCAGATACTTGAAAACATGTCCTGATAAAGGCTTATTTTATGCTTCTAACTCTGATACTCACCTTAAGGCATTTTGTGACAGTGACTAGATGTCAAGACATAGAAGGAGCATAACTGGTTATGCAATATACCTAAAACTCTCTCTCATTTCATGGAAGGTAAAAAAGTAAGTTACAGTTAGCAGGTCATTCACAGAAGTTGGGTACATGTTTGAGCTACTACAACTTGTGAGGTGGTTTGGCCTAATCAACTTCTCATTGACCTCTCCATTCAATAACCAAATAACCCTCTTCTCTCCACTCACAACAAAAGTGTCCAATGCATTGTTGTCAAGCATGTCCACCATGAGAGGACAAAGCACATTCAAATAGACTGTTACTTTGCAAGGGAACATGTTCACGAGGGAGCTATCAAGGTTGTTCACATAAAAAATAATCACTAAATTGCTGATATATTGACTATGCCTATGTCCTTACATCCATACAAACTAATGATGTAAGAGATGGGATTGATCGACATCCATGCCTCATTTGAAGGGGGGTCTTGTGCAACAGATTACAATAATTTCCAGAATTCGAGACTTTCCATTCAAAATTCAACTTCAAGTTAGTTAGACTTTCTATATTTTAGTAAATTAAGTTTACCGTTAGCAATTTGTAATTAGTATAAAAAGTCAGTTGAGCAAGAGCCAAATTCACTTGATCAACTGTAAATTACACATAACACACTCCCCAATTGTTCAATCCATATGAACAAACGTGTAACATTTGCATCAATCTTTCAATACAATTTTCTGATTTACGATCAATGTCAAATCTTCACAATGTGCACTAACTATAAATTATTATACATAAAGAAAACCTACGTACTTCGGATTTTGAGTTAATATTCAAGTTTAATGGGAAATAAATTCAATTTAAAATTATGTGGATCGAGATTGCATGATACTTCTTTTCATAGTGTTAAACTGATGTTGCCTTAACACTGGTCACTTCTCACAATGTTAAGCTGGTGTTGCCTTAACAAGTAATCAGTTGATCTACTTGACAGAGAATATAAGAGCGGAAAATTAAAGAACTCAAAAAGATGATTTTTAGAATATTTTATAGGGATAAAAGCATCAAGCCCCCTGAACTATGCATATTTTTGCGACTTGCACCCTAAACAAATTTAATAAGCGGTTTGCCCCCTAAACTATGCACGTCTGTTCGATTTGCCCCTTCAATAGATCTCCGACCATTTTTGGCCGGAATATTGCCCGTTTGAGGTATTTTTTCGCCAACTTTTTGTCATCAACTACCAAAATATATCTAGTACAACATATATGAGTCGGGTAGGAGGGAATATTCCGCCCAAAAATGGCCGAAAATACACTGAAGTGGCAAATCGCATTTTCGGCCATTTTTGGCCGGAATACCCCATTTGAGGTGTTTTTTCCCCAAATTTTTGTCAGCATAATACATCTAGTACAACTCATATAAGTCGGGTAGGGAGAATATTCTGGCAAAAAATGGCCGAAAATTCATTGAAGGGGCAAATCGAACAGACATGCATAGTTCAGGAGGCAAAACGCTTATTAAATTTGTTTAGGGTGCAAATCGCAAAAACGTGCATAGTTCAAGGGGCTTGATGCTTTTACCCCTATTTTATAAGGTTTTATAATCTTCCTAGCCTTAGGCAAAATAATCACTATGAATAATGATTTTAACAAAACGTTCTTACAACTCTCAAGCTCACACTCTCAAGTTATTTGAACTTTGAACTCAATCGAGCAAACAAAGAACAACTCATTAACTCTAGAAACTAAACTTAACTTGTTATTCTCAAACCTTGATAAAGCAAGACAAAAACTCAACAACTAATGATCTAATCTCTCTGGACTATTTAGCTTTATGTCTTACATTTGTCTTGATGTACTCCATCTCTTTATCTTGAGACTTGATCTTCAAGGCATGTAGTACATGGCTTTGGTAATTCTTCAATCTTCCTTGTTGAACTATTCTTTCCTTTAGTCTCGGGTTCCTTCTTGAATAATGTTCCCATAATTAAACATGATTCTAATCAGAAAAGTCACCTTCTTCAATTCATATATCATCCTAGAGAGTTTACTAGTTGAACTTGGACTCCAAACCTTCCTTCTTTAACAACCGCGTTCAACCAATAAGGACACTTCTTACACAAGGAAACTTCTTGTCTTACCTTAAGTTTAGGCATGATTCTAAAACATACAAAATCAACTAATTAAACCGTGTTACTTGATTAATAAATGAATAAAGGCAAAACACAAAATTCACAAGATGAAAATCTCAATGTTAGAAAGTTTCTGTTTCCAGTGTTAAACCAACATCGTCACTCCAATGTTGTTCTAACATTGACCAGAAACTTACACTTTCACAAATATCATGATTTATTTTCTTCCTCCCCACCCTAATTAATCCGCCGCGCGTCCCTCTCCCACATACAGATCTTAATGAGTTTTTTTACGTATGTCTTGCACTATTATCTGTATTTATGCGTACATTTTTTTTTTATTATTCATTTTTTGAAGGGACAAAAGTTTTGTTTATAATATCGATTATTGTATCATAATATTCAAATCGAGACAAATTTCCAAACGAAACAGAACTATTCATGTTATTCAAGTACTCTCAACAAAAACACGATTGATTAACTTGTACAAGTCTGATGAAATACAATTGAAATTAGAAGATACAACTAATTAGCACATCAGTCAACATTAAAAGTACATACACTCAGCATATTTAGAGAGGAGGGCAAACAAAACCAGGGGGAGGGTTCAACCCACAAGTCGCCAGCACCGAAAGCGCTAGGGGTAGGAAAATGTTGAGGTTGAGAAGCTTTAGCCTTATGGTTGTGCACAAACAAATGGCGGCTTCGAGTTCGAGCAAACCTTGGATCACCGGACAGCATATGTTCTCAACTGGATTTCCTATACCAACATGGACTAGTCCTCCGAGCACGTCGAGGCAAAGCCCCAGTTTTAAGGCGTCAATTGGACACGTGGCAGCTGGAGGAGGAGAAGGAACGATACCTGGAGAACCGCCACCACCTCCACCTCCACCGCCTGGAGGTGTGTAAGGTGGGTAAGAAGAAGAAGGAGGCGGTCTTGTCACCGGAGGGTTTGTTATTGGAGGTACAATGCCTGTATGGTTTGAATAATACAGGACAAATAAGTATACAGTATGTTAGAACTTATGTAGGGGCCTTTGCAAATTACCACATATAGAATGACTCACTGAAAAAGAATAAGTAGAATAACATGCAATTAAAAACTTATTTTTTAGTGTAATTATTTTCAGTGGCCACTCTTTTAATTTTTCTTATTTTGTTTTATGCAATATCAAATTTGACGTAGTCTTTCTTTGGAAAAAAAAGGTCAAAGTATGAAATGTAAACAAATATATCACCAGATTTACCTTAATCTTAAACTTTAGATTTCTGTTTTGCATAATTATGTTAAGTAATTTCAGTAGAAACCACAAGACATATGTTTTTTTAAGTAGACATGGTGTACACATTAAATGCCTTTCGTGGCACGAATTTGAGTGAGAAATTGCACCTTCCTACGTAGAAAATGCCATGCACACTTTTTGAGATGTGTGGGTGATTTGCCTATTAAATTTCCACGAGGAATATTTTTTGGCATTCGCTAAATTAAACATATATATATGATCATGTACAGAAAAATGATCGAAGAAAAAAATTAATGAAGGCACGTGTATTGACTCAATTCCACGTAACAATAGACCAAAAGCGTTACATAATACCAATTTATTTTCTCATCACAGTGATTCATTTTTTTTTACCTTTTTTGGTACGGTGGAGACTTCACTATTTAGTGTTTACACCACCATTTACAAGTGAGATAAGTACAATATGTACAAATTAAATGATTAGTAGAGAAACTCTTTTGAAAAATAGAAGAAGCAAATCACACCTATAATTGCACAATCGGTGCACACGTTCTATCATAACAACTTGATTTATTACAGTACCTGGAGGATTTATGATAGGAGGGATTATGCCCGGAGGATTTGTAATTGGCGGGGAGATAACCGGTGGTGGCATGATAATTGGTGGAATGATGCCCGGAGGATTCCTAATAGGAGGGGAGATCACCGGCGGTGGCATGATAATGGGTGGCACAATTACCGGAGGATTAATTATCGGTGGCAATACTCTCGGCGGTGGCGCTCCTCCGCCGTGGTGTGGTGGCGGGGAAGGAGGATGCGGCCTGGGCGAGGGCCGTCTAGGGGGAAGAGGCCTAGGGACGGATGGAGGTCGGTGATGAGGCGGGGAAGGCGGGTGGTGTGGAGGGGAGGGCGGATGGGGCCGCGGGGTTGACGGGGGTTGGGGACGGGGAGTCGAAGGTGGGCTAGGGCGGCCATAGGGTGGATAAGGGGTGCAGCCTTGTGTTGCGGCGTAGGCGGGTGGCAACGCTAGTAACATGCAAAGAATGCACACCAAGAACGTTGCTATGGTCTTTGAACCCATGGTGTACAGTAGGGTTCCTTACTTTGTGGTTCTATTCTTTTCTTTTGAGTTAGTGAGAAATGGTTTAGTACGTTTGGAAGATTTATATATCTAATTTTAAGGAGAACCCGTGAATGGCGTGACAGAATTATGGAAATGTTGATAACTGAGAAAGGACACATGTACATGAGCAAAGGTGATGGACTGGAGATTTTGTAGTGTTGTTGGTGGTTTGCGAATTTCAATATCAATCCGTGATCATGAGTGAGTGAGTGCAATTCCACTCAGTATAATCGATCCGTGATATGGAGTTTGGTTTTAATCAAACAAATTAAATCTTCTCATATAATTCTCTCTTATATGCTTCATCTTTACATTAATTTGTTCTCTAGTCAATTACAACACTTTCTCCAGTAGAAATTTGACACAGTAGTACTCTCCTAGGGGTACGTGGTTAACGAAGAGCACCTACAAACCATATAATTGCATAGCTATGACAGATGATGCCAAATTACAGCTAACCATGCATGAGCATCACTTTGTCTTTGTGTACAACAATACCACTACTACGTACAGTATTGATTCTGCAGCTTTCTACATTTGGCGCAACAGAAGGTAAAAGCTATAGATCCCATTTCACGAAGACATCACGTGAACTAAGCTACTTTGATTTGTTATTTCCGCACAACAGTTCTGATGAAAGGAACATTGATTTGAGTGTGAAAAGTAGGACTAGAACGTGGGAAAAAAACACTTTTGGTCCCTTATTGTGGCATAGTTACGACTTTAGTCCCATAATGTGGCATTGTCCACATTTAATCATTTATTGTGGTTTTTTGTACAATTTTGATCCCACAATCAGATTTTAGCCCCTCTAAGTTATTTTTATTAGCAAAAAACACCCCATGTATTATTTCTAATTAATTAAACACCCTCGTGTGTTATATATTCTCCTAAAATTATATTTTCACCTAAGGAAAGCTAAAAATAAAAATTCCTAAGTTACAACGTAAATTAATTTTTTTAAATTATTATAAATATTTATATTTAAAAAAAGACTGAATTATAAAAAAATAAAAAAATAAAACCTTCTCCTTCCCCACCCACCACTAACGCCACCACACAATTTTTGTTCTTTTGTTTTACGTCAAATTTATGACTTTTCACTAAAAATAAAAATTATTTTTTTCATGTAAAGAAAATAAGATATATGCACCATGTTTTAAGTAGCTCAATTTTTTAAATTATTTATTATTCTAATTTATTTGAAGTGCTTAATAGAAAAAAGAAAAAAAGAAGAAGAAAATAACTAAGAAGTCGAGAAGTCTTCCCCAATCCTCGGTGAGAAACCACCTTCTCAGGGACCACTTCAAAGCTCAATTACCGACAAAATAATTGGTGTCAGTGAACCTTAATTTGGATTTTTATGGATAGGATGGGAGGGGGGAAAAGGAAAAATAAAATTGGGTGGTGGTGGCGGGTGGCGGTGGAGGGGGAGGGGGTGGGTGGATCAGAAGGGAGCGAGGGAGAAGGTTTTCTTTTTAAAATCTTGAATATATTTTATTATAGTTAAGTCTTTTTTGTTTTTGAAATTTTAACATGAAATAAATAATTTTCTTTTTATAGTAAAAAAAAAATCTTAAATTGGACCGAAAATAAAACAAAAAAGAAGAAGAATAATAGAAGAAGAAGAAGAAGAAGATGGGGTTATTTATTTATTTATTATTGGGTATTTTTCTTTTAGTAATTTTAAATATATATTTATAATAATTAAAATTTAATAATAAATATAAGTTTACATTGATTTTTTAATTATAGTTTTTTTGATAAAAATATAATTTTAGAAGAATATATAACTTACATGGGTTTTTTAGTAATTAGAAAAATATACGGGGTGTTTTTTGTTAATAAAAATAACTTAGGGGGCCAAAATCTGACCGTGGGACCAAAATTATACAAAAAGCCACAATAAGGGACTAAATATGGACAATGCCAAATTATGGGACCAAAATCGTAACTATGCCACAATAAAAGACCAAAAGTAATTTTTTCCCCTAGAACGTACATTTTATTTAAAAATTATAAACGAGACGACTTGTAAAAGAAGATTGCCGCATGGCTCAAGTTCGTTTATATGTATCACTAAGATTTACATGAGTAGGTGTAGACAAAATTAAACTTTGTCTAAGTGCCACATTAAATTAAGTTATTTCTATTTCTAATTTGGAAATGTACTAATTTCAATATAAAATAGGTTAATTAATTAATTTTTTTATGTATATTTTGTTAGTCAATCAAATAAAGTCACGAGAAAAGATGGAGTATTTCAACCGGTTATATCAAGCAATGTGGAAAAAGATGATGTGTTTTAACCAATCAAACAAGGCCATGTGGAAAAGATATTGTGTTTCAACCAATTATATTATTACACGTGGAAAATATGATTTGTTCTAGTCAATCAAAAGATTTATTGATAAACAAACTAAATTAAATCCATGTTTATCTTAAAGAGAAAAACGATCAATCACAAACAAGTTGATTGAATGAAGAACTCTAGGTTCTACAACTATAAATAGATGTCTTCCATTAAAGAAAATGACACCAGAATATTCATAAGTTTTGAAGAGAAAAAACTCTAGTTTTTTCTCTTCATCAAGTCCATCCATCTTCAAGGCATTTTTTCCCGAAATTCAAGGCGTTCTTCGCCAAAACGTCCGTTCCGGCGTTAAGCTTCAAGTTCATCAAATGACCATTTTTCAAAGATCGTACTTCTGTCGAGAAAATCACTCTTGAAGAAATTCAAGAAATCCAAGATCAAGTTCATACCGTTCTTCAAATCCTTATGTGAAAAGTCCGTTGACTCGTGATCAAGTCTCAAGACCCAAAAAACCATTTTTGAAGATTGAAGTTCCTTTAAAGAAGATCAAAGTTCAACATATTCGAAGAACATATTGTTATTCATCAATCTTCAAACCAAAACACCTTTTGACTCGAGATCAAGTCGCGAAGCCCTCGAGGATATATTTTCTAAAGATCAAGATTCCTCTAAATAAGATTGACGCTCAACAAGTTCAAGAAGTCAAGACGAAGATCAAATTATTCGTCGCGAAGACCAAGTCAAGTCGATTGTTAATTCAAGATCAAGTTCAAAAGCCCTTGGATTAATGTTCAACTCAAATGCACGTGGAAGAGATCAAAATCAGATCCACTTTCAAGTCAATCAAATTTCAAGACTATTTGTTTAACAAAAGAATGAGAGGATTTCATAGAGATTGTAACCTCATATTTGTTTGAAGAAATATAAAGTTTATTTGTACTTTGATTTTTCTTGTCTTTTATTTAAAGACTAGAAAATTTTGTCGCTACAAGTTTTTGGCACGCCTAGTGGGACAATCTCTACCTCTCGTATATTTTCTAGCAAGTCTACAAATTTGAAGTCACAAAAAGGCAATTTTTGCTCAACAATGGACAAGTCATTGGAGGCATCAAGTGAGGACTCTTCGCAACTCAGGATGACAAGAGGAGCGAGTTGGTGCATTGACAAGAGTTACTAAGAGTCTTACAACACAAGTCCAGAGACGTGAAGAGCGGTTGAATTGTCTTCTCCAAAAGTTAGAGCTCCAAGAAAGAAATCACAATATTGAAGAAGTTGTTGGCAAAGTCAAAGTTTAAGGATGCATCAAGCTTTTGAGCAAACAAATTGAAGTTGCGACTCATCTTGAAAAACAAGAACATATTAAAAGTGACGATCAAAGCATGGCGCATGAAAAGGCTACTTATAGAGTAGGGGCTAACGAATTTGATGAAGTCCTAGGTGGAAGATTCCAAGTCGCTTCTCTTTTTCAGGTGTCAAATTTCTCAAGGAATGAGGAACAAGGCATCATGATGCACACAAAGTTTTCTGAAGAAACCATTCAAGAGGTTGAAGTTGGCAAATATTCTAAGTCCTCAAGCAAAGAAATTCATTTTTCTACACAAGGTCTTGTCATGACTATAAATTGAAGAATTTTATTGAAGAATTTGCAAAGGAATATAAAGCTCAATCCAAGACTTTCAAAACCTATATGAAGCCTTATACTCGAAGAGTAGAGCAATTTCAAATGCCTGAAAGCTATCTACCTCCAAAGTTTCACATATTCGATAGAAAATGAGACCCAAGACAACATCTTGCTCACTTTGTTGAAACTTGTAATAGTATTGAAACTGATGGATATCTTCTTGTCAAGCAGTTCATGCGATCCTTAGAAGACTTTGCTTTTGATTGGTACATTAATCTCGAGCCAAACTCCATTGACATTTAAAAATATATACAAAGTGCATTCTTCAATCATTTTTATAGCCCTCGACGTAATGTGAGCATGATGATCTTGTGAATTCGCATCAACAAGAAGACGAGCCAGTGATTGAGCACATGAATAGATGGCGAAGTTTTTCCTTGAGCAGCAAAGAAAAAATGTCTAAAACCTCAGCCATAGAGATTTGCATTCAAGAGATGAATTCGGGTGTCTCATACATACTTCGAATAATCAAACTGAGAAACATTAAAGTGTTGTCAATGCGCGCGCATGACATAGAGACAAGTGTAAATTCTACTAAAGAAGAAAACTCAACTCATGCCCTTGACATTGAAGGTGATAATACAGATGAAGACAACGATGAAGAGGGCACGACATCAAATTCCATTGCAATGAACATGCTCCTTGATACAAGCTTAAACTATATAGAATCTTCAAATTAAGTGTCCATTATATATTCCTTAATAAGAGTTTAAACTTTCAACATTGTCCTTAACACAAGTATAAGTTGTTTGTGTATTTGAACTCAAAGTAAACATTCAAGTGTTCAAGTCATCAAGTCTCCGAAATAAATATTCAAGTTTTAAGCCTTCGAAGCAAATATTTTAAGTCTATCAAGTCTCTTGGACATGAGCAAAAAAGTTCTACAAGTTCTTCAAGTTCAATTCTTCAAAGCAAATATTCAAATCTCCAAGTCTCCTAGACACAAGCCAAAAGGTCTACAAATTCTTCAAGTTCATGTCTTCAAAGCCAATATTCAAAACTTTAAGTCTCCTAGACACGAGCCAAAATGCCCACAAATCCTTCAAATCTTCAAGTCTCCTAGGCACTAGCTACAAAGTCTGCAAATTCATCAAGCCTTCACGTCTCCTCTACACGAGAAAAAAATATGCCTACAAGTCAATTACTCCATGACGCACGAGCGTAAACTACACATTACTCATTGCCGGCAGGAGTATAAAATGTGAATGGCACTCACCAAGTCCAAAGTGACTAATAAATGAATATTCCTAGCCCTCTAAACTATGCACGACACCCACTATTGATAAATAATGTGTTTAAATGATAAATTACTCTACTAAGGGCGTGTTTGGTTTCATGTATATTGCAATATATGGATATACAAAAAGTTGTCATAAAATTCGTAATATGTAATACGACTGACTTAATAAGCTCTTTGGTTCGTATGTTAATTTTGCGTGTTATTTTTACTTATTTTTCCAAAACCTGTTTGGTTTGTTGTATTAAATCAAGATTAAGTGAGATAAGACTAAATTGCACTCAGAAATGGGGGTATAAATAGCAACAATCTTTTCACTTCCATCATTTCCATCAGATTTGCCCCCAAATTGACCCGTTAAAAACACTAGGTCGCAAAATTGAGGGCGAATTTAGTTCGATTTTGGCAAGGATTGAAGCTATTTCACACCATTTCCGTATAATCACCAAGATGAGTTCGTTTTCACCTCTATTATAGTGATTGTTTCGTAAAATGTATTTATCAGTGAACCTCTTCCTTGTAATATGTATCATGTGCTATTTTTGGAATATGATTTAATATGTAATATTGTAATTTTCACTTGATTTGAATCGCATGCAAGTATATTACTATAAACATGTTGACATGAATGTTGAATTTGTTCAAATATATTGTGTAGGTGTTAGGATACTCATTATATGACATGTATCATGAGGGTTTCAGTGTTATATCTGATCTATGTGAATCTTGCCTCGGCTTTAATCCTCGTAAACTGCATGCTGGTGATTTTTAGGGCGTTAGTTGTTCGTGAAATTATTTTAAACCTATAGGATTTGCCATTGTTGTATATGTATGCCCCCTACATCGTCAACTGTGTGTGCCGGTGAGGCCCCCATGAATTACCGTAGGGTAACTTGGATTGGTAGATGCCCCGACATATACTACTACATTTGTCTAGCTGAGATAAGACACACAAACTATTTCATTTGGGCGGATGAGTTGTTACTGCCCCGCTTTGCTCGTGTTAATCGTCAACGATCGTGCCCAACCCCAAGTCAGGGTAATAACTCCTCGTCTAATGTGAAGATGGAGACATGTGATGAGTCCTCTAATACTGCCACCAACACTAATACACAGTTCTCTCACAATGTTCCAACCCCTTCCCACTCTGAAGTTGGAGAAATTCACAAACCGAACCCACATCCACTTAATGTACTAATCCAGTCTTGTGTTGATGGCATTAATGAAAGGTCCATGGCTAGGGTGGCTGTGATGTGTTGTTGTGTAGCTTGGGTCGTAGTCTTTTTGATCGTTTTAGTTGTAATTCCGTTTATCATCGTTTTCATTGCGCGCTAGTAATTTGCTGCAATTTTCAAGTGAACCGTAGTATCTGTTATTTGGATAATGAAGGTGTTGTGGCTTATTGTAATATAATATGACACTCACATGAATCAATGATATGTTTTCTTTTTCCTTTGAGGGTATTACTTTTATTATTAAATTTGAATGTATAGTCAACTTTTTGTTGGGGTATGAATATGTGTGATTATGCAATGCAGATTTTTTTGAATCATGCCTTACACAAAGAACCAATGGATCAAAAAATATTTTGAAGATCCTGATATAGGTCTAGATGGGTCTTTTAAGGTGCTCCTTGTACTGAGTAAATATGGGAAAAAGCATGACATATGCCTAATGCATGAGATGAAGTATGTTGTGCTTGACGTTCAAGAATGTATACAGGATAGTTTCGGAAACAAATACCCCGTGTATGTGATTCAAGAGAAGGTTAAGGCCTTGAGACATTAGCTAGAGACATTTGACCGCTGGATAAACACACCTAGTGTAATTTTTGATCGTTGGTCTAAAACGAAACTAGTGTCATTTGGTCCAGAATATCATCACTACTTGAAGAAGGTAATCTTGTTTCTTTTGAGAAGCAATCTCGTTAAGTTGTTAAGTCATACTACTTGACTAATTCGTTCAAATCAATATTAATTTTCAAAAGAATACAATCGAGAAGCACATTCATGGTTTCGAGCATTACAAACTTTACGATGAGGTGTTTTTGGTCTGCTCTGTGGCAGTCCTCCCTTATGAACTGTGGGGAACAGTTGAGAGGCCTGTTGTGGTAGATAAGGATGGAACTGAAGCACCGTGGTGGCGTGCAACAATTGCAAGTGGTGTGACTACTAGCTATATTACCGACAATGGAGGAAGTGTTACTCAGGATTTGATATAAGACTAAGATCTAGAATTGTTATTTGCCATTGTTATGTCTTTTATGTGTATTTTGTATTTGTGAGAATGCTGAATTACTTTGGTATTGACTAGTGATGGTGGTGTGCATTTGTTGTGGAGTTGTCATGTGATTCTTCAGCGGATCTCATGACATCAATTTTCAATTTTACCACAACCTTTGTACAAGCATACCATTACAAAACAAGATATGCATGCCTTGTTTTAAAATTTCCAGAGATTCTCTTCCCAATTATTTTGTTTGCTTAAGTCATTTTATTTTGTACTTTATTTTTTTCCCATGTCACTAATTTTGGCCTCACTACATACATGTGAACAAAGCAAACAGTGTTGAACCAATGGGCTTGCAAGGAAAATAACAGAGTTGCTCCCTTTTTTTTGGTGTACTATTCATTTGTTATGCAAAGTAACCCCAGTGTTAGCAGATACCACTCTATAAATAGTGGTTATTTGCAATCAATTATGCCATTCATCACCAAGCCAAACATTTCAATTCCAAGCAAAACAAACCAAAAAACATTGCAATCAATTCTCGACAGGGGGTATGGACTCACGCCTCCTTCTATGGCCCTTCTCCCTCTTGATTTTCTTGAGAATCTTCTTAGTAGATGACTTTGAAGGACTCGATGAGGTTGGCGCATCATTTTCGCCTCCACCCTCGTCTATATCTAGGTCGACAGAGTCTGTCTGAGTGCTAGTTGGTAGGGGGCAGATTGGGGCTTCTCATCTTCTGTTTTAACCTCATTTCCCTTCGAAAAAAGATAATTCACCGCTGCACTTAAGTCCTCAACCGCATTACCATTAACACGATCTTTCCCAAACAGCTCGGTCCATTCTTGAAAGTAGGGAGATGGCTTGTCCTTATATTGCAGGATGTAGGGGTATGACTAAACCATACAATTAAAAGTACAAGTTAGATTCAGTAGATTCAATTGACAAAACAGTTGCAAATTACTAAAAGTGCTTGTCCTTAGTTGTAGTTAGATTGAATAGACATAACATTAGCAAATAATCAAAACAATGAAAAGTGCCTTTTATATTGAACAGAAAAATACTTGCAAATAATCATAACATGAAATTGCGTCAAGGAAAAGTTAGTTATGTATGAACACACCTTCGCATAGTCTAGCCAATACTCCTCACTGATACAATGGATCGTCTTAGTAATCGGACAGAGCCACGACCCCCCGCTGGTAACATCAAACAACAAGTACAAATTCCCATAAGTTCGTTTCCATACAGTCATCTTCGACCTCACTTTGGAGCTTGGGATCATCCTTCTGATAGCGTACTCCAAATTTAGCAAGTACCCCGCCCTGAAAGCATTGTCAATGTTCATTCCCTTGCATTTCAGGTCATTAACAACATCAATCAGTGCAAGTTCCTGCTTCTTTGTCCACTTGTACCAGTTTTTAGCAGCCTTGGGCTCAGAATCCATTGGAGCAGAGTTGCCGCTGGATGTTGATGCCATCTATACAACAAACAAATGCGTTAAAACCATAATCTGAAAAACAATTCTCATAAAAATGCATGAACAAAAAAATATTCACCATCAAGTCAAAACCATTGATATTAAAGACTCATACTAATGCATGAACATAAAAGAACATTCATTCAACAAACAAAGTATTCGGTCACACACTGCCAGTTATAAATATGTCATCACACCATAATCCAAACTATAACATATCACAATCCCTAGGGTCTACAGTTTATCAAACTAGGGTCCTAATGGAGAACGCCAAATAGATAGCGAATTCACAAAATGTTGCCGAAGTCAACCACGACGCGTCGCCCGCCACTCGTTCCACATCTTATTTGCAATTTCATCTCTATATATGCCCCATGTAGTAGTGCTTTTTAGGCCATCAATGAATTTGGTTGGTTCGTCATCGCTGATGTCATCAGAGTTAGAATCGTCAGACGATGAGGACGAGTCAAACACATAATTCGTCATCTCAACCTTCATGAAGTTATTCAATAGCGCATCGGCCATCACACATCGATTTTGAATCTTCAATGGGTATGAGGATGCGCTCTTAAGAATCTTCCACTTGTTTTTGGTTAATGCACGTTCGATGACACTCCTCGTCCTCGAATGCCTCATGTTGAACATCTCCTCCTTGTCATGTGGAACTACACACCCCTTACCCCACTCCTTCAAATGATAACATCTACCACGCTACGACGCCAAATATTCATCACAATTCACGTATCCGACATCCACCAATTAGTAACAACTTGTTGATAATTAATATCAGTCAACACATGCTTTGAATGTGATGAATGAAACAAACTAGATTACTATTTAATCATAAAGTTTTATCTAATCATATGCTTTTCCCTAGGGGAACTCTAAAACCGTTCAGTGTCAGTCGATAAAGGACAACCATAAATACTCTACCGTCTACCGCAAATCCCTTCCATCCACATAATAGATAAACAAAGCTCATTTCAGTGTCACACTCCCCAAGTATGTTCACATGAACCCTACCCTTACGGAGCGATACCTTGGTTGTTCAAGTGTTGGAGCAGTCACATCTATCATAGTACCATCTAATGCACCAAGACAAGGAAATTAGTAACGGCATATCCAGTTGAAACTTAGCTTTTAATCACTAACTCAAATTGTTGAAGAACGTAATAGAGTGGATGGAATACCTCAAAATGTTTCCATGGTTCTTTCCGATTTTCGTTCTCATCAGATATAGGCTTAGGTGTCACAAGCAGTAAATGACTACACTTGATCAGAGCCTCGAGAGTACGTTTGAAGTAACGACTAACTGTCTGACCGGATCTATGCCAAGTAAAACCAGTGGTTCAGTTTGTGTCATGGTGAGCGAGAATCTTGAGGAGTAGACTGACTTGCTTGCTCAGGGTTACAAATTTTTCATCCCTAAGACTACCAACCTCTCTATGTAGCCAACATAATTTCATAAAACAGTTCTTATCCATCCTAAGGTTGGCTATGCAATACTCGTCATTCAACACTGTCATCCGATACATGACTTTATCTATCTCATGTATTTTACCCAACAAGCTATATGGAATCACCCGTCTCCGTTTAGACCCCACTTGCCTTCCATTGTTGTGCATAATGATCAAGAACATAACAATATTTGCGCGCAAAATGATAAGTTGACAGAGAACTAAAATCAAAATTTTCCTCCACTGGTCCATCTGGAACACAATTACCATTCACACAAGTTTGAGAGCCATGAACACTATCAATAAACGTGCTCGAATAAAAGCTTAGTGCAACTAATATTTCATCATACAAGCCAAACCAACTTCAACAACATGCTTCTCTTACACCTAATCAAATCAGTCATCACATAAAATACATATAACATACAACTCTTCCAAAATCATCGTTCATCACATTATACATAAAAATGAGATTATGTAAAATGAATACTTAGCCCAAGGATACAAACAAGCACATCAGGGAGTTGAATTTTACCTTATCAGATTTCCTTGGTGAATTTGTTGTAGGTTAATGATTTCCTCTCACCAAACCAACAAACCGAATAACCTGGAACATGGAGAACACTGAAACTTAGACCAAATATATGACTGGGACCAACAATTCACATAACATAACACTAGTAGTTGAGAGAATTTCCAAGGAGGACCTTTAAACAAATTAGTCTAGACATCTAAACAATGTTTTCAATCAGATTTTCGGACAAAGAAAACAACATATCCGACAGTGTATTATACTAGACATTACAAATTCAAAAATGATTGAAAATAAAACATATTCAACAGAATATCATAATATACATTACAAACTCTAAAATGACCTCAATCATAAGTTTTACTTGGGGATCAATAAGACTTGACATCTAAAAAATGCCTACAATCAGATTTTATGACAATGAGTATAACATAATCACAGAGGTCCACAAACTATGATGTGACTGCAAAACCAGAAAAAACGACCAAATCAAGAACACCCAACTACAACAGTCTAACAAGCAGAGCTATGAATCTTATCTGTTTATTTAAAATGAGGGTTTAGTACGCAAGTAACGCACTTGTTGACAAACAAATACGAGCAAATGTCAGAGTACATTATGATTTTTTTGTTAGCAGCAACGACTATGATGTTAGAACAGTAAAGGCAGAGGGCAAATTGAACCTTTTGGATTCGAATGGACAACCTAGGGTTTACACTTGAAGAGAACTGTTACAATTAAGAATCGTAACAACGTTAATCAACTACAAAGTACCTAGAAATTATCAAATTTACAAAGAAATCGAAGGAAAAATCGTACCGTTGCCACCAAAATTGCACTAGAGCTAGGGTTTTGTTCCCCCCCAATTTTTCCCGCTGATATATGTGGTGTCTAATGATTTTTTTTTATATAATTGAGTGTTTGTAAAGTTGCTACACGACTTTAAAAAACATTATCAGCTATGAGGGCCCCAGGGGCATATTGGTCTTTTCAACAATCGGGTAATCCTGGTATAAGTTAATCTCAAAGGGGGATTAAGTCGATTTCATACCGGGCTTTGCCAGGCTATCTAAGATTTGGTAAAAAGCCCGAAAAAATAATCATTCGAACCAAAGTGCGGATATTCCTTTTGCGGGTTTGGATTAAGGGCTTATCCGCAAAATCAAATACGCCCTAATGGTATTTTATATGGTTAAACCTTAAATACCGCACTTTGTCTAAAGTGGTTAAAGAATAGATACAAATGGTCGCTAAATTCTTTATTAGGATACATATGTGTGTGTATATATATTATAGAAATCTTCCAAGCAACTAACGTAAATTACAAAACAACACATTTAAGTAGTGAAAAGTAATTTATAAAATCTTGTCATTTTAAGTCTCCATAATCTGATGTACAACTTTCTTGAAGTTATTTAATATGCACTTTAGATTATTTCTTTGTAAGCTTGTAATTTTAAATTTTGGTGTTGTTAATATTCAGAGGAAAGCAAATTAATGAAAGTAAACTTTTTTTAAGACTAAGAACGGAGATTTTAGAAGAATCAAACTTATTTGTTATAGTCTGTGTGGCAGTTGCCGTACACTATGAGTTTTAATTAGTTTGTTGAAAATAAATAAATAATTAGAAAAATCACAGCCACAAGGTCCACACAAGGTATAGATGGACCTAGTTCATGCAAATATTTTCCATAAAACACGGAAGAAGATAGGGGATGATGTCAACTCAACGACCGTAGCTTTGAAGGAGATTCGTGAGGAACTAGTCTTAAGTGTATGAAGTTCATTGGAGTCGTGGGTTTTGGATTTTTTGAGCATCATATCATTCTTTTCCTAGTCGTGATTGTAACAGCCCGATAATTTCGAGATAAATAGAACAATATCAGAGCAACTATTACATGTCTAACTCTTAAATATCTGAATCCAATACACTCAAAGTACTAAACCAATGAAAAAGAAGCATAAACTTAACTAACTCCAAACCCTAGTGAACTCTGAACTCTCCCCAGTGCCAAAGGCTCCCAGGTCATGACATGGTAGTAATCTAGTTCGTCTTAATCTGGAACAAGGAAAAAAAACACAAAGTTTTATGTGAGATAAAAATCTCAGTGAATGCTCATGTGTGCGTGCAAGTGTTGCATTTTTTTTTCAGTAACTTTCATTTGAAAACAGTTTGACAAAAGAACTTAAATGTACACAAATGTCATGCAATAGAATCGTAAAATCAAAAGCTTTCGTGGTTTAACAAAAATCCTTTAACAAAAAATGGATTCACGTTTGATGATCGGTGTCCACGTTATTCTACTAATGTAGCCAACCTTATCATCTCATAACAATACTCATTATCTCCTCATTCAAGGCGCGACCTTGGAATCAAGAACGTATGACATGGTACGTACGGAAATCCTACGACCTAACAAAGACATAACCTCCTCATGTTATGTCTGAGAGGGAATAGGCACATGGGGACAAAAGGTTCTACCAGCAAGCCCGCCGCCGCCCGGGGGTACCCCCTGCACTCCCGCGCCAAACACTGAATCTAGTAAATAATCAAATCTGAATACAACCAATGGGACACCATTCATCATATCGATTCCAATCATTTAAAGAAATTAACCAATCTGCGGATAACTTGCTTTTTGATAAAACTGAACAGTTCAAATACCCAATTTACAGAAACTTCCTTTCATGAAATAAACATTTCCAAAAACAACTTTCTTTGAAGAAGTGACAGTTCAATATGCAGAGAGTCATGAATACACACACACACACACACATATATATATATATATATATAGATATACATGTACGTATTACTTTCAGTTTTGAAAATAATAGAGTTTAGTAACACTCACCTGACACACGAGTATAAAGAACGAGAGAGTAAATACGTGACACGCGACGACGTCTAATTATAGTCACCTAAGAGGTCAGAAGAATGATTATTGAATACTACTCAATTTATTCTCTAATTCTCTATTCTAATTGGTTCTAAGAACATGATATAATCGGTTTTAGTGAATCATAGTTTCAATCTACTACAAATCTAACTTATTTTTATAAGTTTTCATTAGAATTACATGTTATGAAATCAACGTATAGTAACATATCTACCATGAATCCCAGTTGGGCAGTAGTGTGTAGCCTTCCGAGTTGTACAAATTAGGCTTCAAATTCTCTTCCTAAATCATAATTATGGTATAACATGATAATACTCTCCACTAGTTACAATTAATACCCTCACATGTGTACATGTATATAATTATGTGTACCGTGTATAACATGTATACATAATATATATCAATCATGCTTTCACCTTCATTTGATTATTGAAAGTGTCCACTACCTAAACTCCAATATTTTATTATGTTCAAGGAATGAATTCATGTCTCAATATTTTTATGTATGGCATAAACCATTTGCTTCTATCAGCCCACACCAAGATTTAGCTTAACCACTTGTTAAATTAAGTAAGATTAGGATAAGAATGTTACCTGAGGGCTGAGGGCTGGTATGTGCACGGTAAAACAGGGAAATAATGTGAAAGATAAGGGTTTTTGTTTCTATTTATCCACAAGAAGTCCGCCTCAACATACAATATAATAATTGTTTGTTCTCTTTGTCTTTTTACCATTGAACCCTTATTTTGCATGCAATCCTCAAATAAGTGGTGTAAACTCTCACCATTAGTAAAATACTAATTGATAAACTTTAATTGATTAAAATTAAGTTTTATTTATTGTCTGCTAAATTATGAGAACCCAAATAAAATCTAGAGTTAATTAAAATAAATACGAGAGCATGAAAAAAAATTGCGGTATTACAGTGATATAATGGAGAGGTATATTTTCGGGAATTCTTGCTAATGGTGAGTCTTTTGAAGGGAAATGAGATGTTAGGATTCAGGTGCTGAATGGTTACTGCATGCATGGAGTGAGACATATTCCGGGTTTGAAGAGAAACCTTGTTTCTATAGGGCAGTTGGATAATGAAGGTTATCATGAATCCTCTGGCTCGGGTGTTTGGGAGTAACCAGAAGGGTCGTAGTTTGTTACATAATATTACTTTTCATTTTTACCTATTCTCAACATGTCTTTATATTATCCAATATTTTAGTTAGATATAAATACTTTATAGCAATTGTACATTATGTAACAAACCTCTTAAAATCAAAATACTTTTTACTTCAAAACAAAACTTTGCACGCACACGATTGCAAGAATATATATACTTAGAAAAAGTTGTTTGAAGAGATTATGACTATTTGTTTTTGTAACAATGATTACTGCAATTACAACGCTTATTTTGGACATATAAGTGACATGATTGTCACCAAAATTAAGAATTCTATTTAAAATAGTCATTGTTACCATTAAAAAAAGACTTGGACAACACGCCTGATGGGGGTATTTTAGGACTGGTCCAGCACTAGGGATTGGGCCGGCCCATAATCGTATCGAATTGGCCAAATTCGATACCTTCAGCGCATCGAATAACCATCATTCGATGCGCGCATCGAATCGATATGATTCGATGCGCTTTATACAACTGTCTATGGGCCCCGCGTAGCGAGGCTATTATATATATCCCGGTTTTGAGCATTCAGAGGCAGATCGAACCCGGGCCCCAACTTTACCACATCGAATAACCCTATTCGATGCGCACCCCTGTTCGACACGTGATTAGATTCGACACCAATAGTGTTTTGTCATAGTCATATCGAATCATTCAGGTATCGAATCAGTACCATTCGAAGTGCACATCGAACAGTCGCAATTCGATGCGTTAAATAGTTCATGTTATTTACTTATTTAAATCAGTGTAAGATCTGTAATAGATAGTAGGTGTTTCGGACAAAGTTAGTCCGGTTTACATTATTGGATTAACATTATTTTGGTTATTTATATTCAAATTGTATTGTTTACTGTGTTCTATTACCGTGACGAAATAAGACCAAAATATTGGCGCCATCTGTGAGAACACCGTTACCACTGTTTTAGATAGGGTAGCTAAGATGACAAGTAAACGGCGCATGAATGCGGTTGAAAAATGGCAAACGGGGAAAAAGATCAAAATAAAGACAGAAGTGAGTCAAGAGCGAATTGAGCCTAAAGAACAGGGGCAAGATAAAATAGAAGGTCAGTTGTTGAAACAATGGCAAGAATGTAAGATGGATCCTTTAGGGGAGTTCAAAGTCGTTCAGCTTTCCAAAGAAAGTTCTGAGAAAGTAATCAAGATTGGAGCAGAAATGGATTGGATTATAGAGGATGCGTTGGTAGATTGTCTCCGACAAAATTCAGATATGTTTGCATGGTCTGATTCTGACCTTGTCGGGATAGATTCTAGGATTATAGTGCATCGTTTGAATGTAGATAAGAGTGCAAAACCAATACGACAGAAGAAGCGGAATTTTAGCAAGGAAAAGAATGAAACAGCTGAAAAAGAGGTACAAAAACTTTTGGCAGCTCGGCATATTTATGCTATAAGATTCTCAGAGTGGTTGACCAATATTGTGTTGGTCTTAAAAAAAGAAGCTACATGGAGAATGTGTGTGGATTATACTGACTTAAACAAGCACTGCCCGTGGGATCCTTTTCCGTTGCCTCGGATAGATCTACTTGTGGATTCTACCGCATGATGTGCATTGCTGAGTATGATGGATGCAAAGAGTGGTTTCCATCAAATCTTCATAGCAGTGCAAGATCAGAGCAAGACAGCATTTGTGACAGATACCAGAGTGTATTGTTATAGGGTAATGCCGTTTGGTTTGAAGAATGCGGGAGCAACTTTTCAGAGGCTGGTGGCTAAAATGTTTTACCATCAAATTGGAAAATCGATGGAAGTATATATTGACGATATGCTTGTAAAAAGCCTGAAAGCTGATGAGCATGTGCGACATTTGGATGAAGCCTTCACTATAATGAGGACATACGGAATGAAACTAAACCCTAAAAAATGCACTTTCGGAGTAACGGCTGGGAAGTTTCTAGGATATGTGGTAAATGAAAGAGGGATTGAAGCTAATCCTGATAAAATAAAAGCAGTACTGGATCTACCATCACCAAGAACGGTGAGGGATGTTCAATGTCTGGTGGGCCGTCTTACGGCCTTGGGAAGATTTATATCGACATCTGCGGAAAAGAATCTTCCTTTCTTTAAAGTGATGAAGCGGAACAAAGATTTTATTTGGACGCCGGAATGTGAAGAGGCTTTCAGACAAATGAAGAATTATTTGGTAAGCCCGCCGTTGTTAGCAAAACCGGAGGAAAATGAAATGCTGTATCTCTACTTGGCGGTATCCGCAAATGCAATCAGTACAGTATTACTCAAGCAAAAAGGAGCTCAGCAATTACCCATCCATTATGTGAGTAGAGTACTGCAAGGGGCGGAGAGAAACTACTTGGAAATAGAGTTGTTCGCATTAGCAATTGTTGTTACAGCTAGGAAGTTGAAACCATATTTCCAGTCTCACCCGATTACCGTGGTAACGGACAAACCATTGAAGCAAGTATTGGAAAAGCCAGAAACCTCTAGTCGATTGGTGAAATGGGCGATTGAACTCAGTGAATTCGGACTGGAGTTTAAGCCACGAGTCGTGATCAAAGCACAGGCTTTAGCAGATTTTATGGCCAAAACTTTGGGGAACAGTGTAACCGAGACCGCAAGCTGTATTTTTTCTATATCAAATCAGGTTGGAACTAGCAGGGCTACCTCAACATGGCTATTGCACACAGATGGATCTGCTACCACTCATGGATGAGGAATTGGAATCCATTTCTTGTCCCCGGAACGAAGAGAATTTGAATTTGCCATCAGTTTAAATTACATGGTAACAAATAATAAAGCAGAATACAAAGCAGTTATTGCCGGCATCAAAATGGCGCTCGGACTCAATATTGAACACCTAGACATCTTCACCGACTCCCTCTTGGTGGCTAATCATTTTTCGGGAAAATATGAGACGTGGGAGGAAACAATGAAATTATATGCTGCAAAGATAAAAGAATTGGCAAAGAACTTCAAATTCTTTGACATTACTCAAATCCCCAGGGATGACAATGCAAAGGCAGATGCGCTCTCTAAATTTGCGAGCTCCTCGGAGATTTTGGTGGAGAAAAGAATCACACTTATGGTAGCTGACAAACCTTCGATTGGGATATCGAAATATCTTACCACGGAGGCTCGATTGGAGTTTATACTGGCAATACAAAAAGATCCCTCCTGGAAGGAAGAGATCATGATTTATCTTCAGCAAGGTATTCTACCGACATATCCAAATGCACAGCGTAGAATGCGATATAAGGCTCATAGATTTACCATGAGTAATGGAGAATTATATAAAAGATCTTTTGAAGGACCATTGTTGAGATGTTTTACACCTATTCAAGTTGAGTATGTTATGGAAGAAATCCATGATGGATGTTGTGGAAATCATTCCGGGGGACGAGCTTTGGCGCAACGAATATTGCGTCAAGGATATTATTGACCAACTCTACTTAAAGATGCGACAACTTACTCGAGAAAATGTGACAGTTGCCAATACCATGCTCGTCTCATTCACAGACCGGCACGTCAATTACAACCCATCGGCGTGGCATGTCCATTTGATCAGTGGGGAATTGATATTGTGGGCCCATTTCCACCAACCAAGGGGCAAAAATGATACTTAATAGTAGCTGTGGAGTATTATACTAAATGGGTTGAGGCAGAACCAATAACGTCAATCACAAAGAAGAATATGATTGAGTTTATCTGGAAAAACATCATATGCCGTTTCGGCATCCCGAGGTCAATTGTATGTGACAACGGCACACAATTCACCGGAAAGGAGATAAAATCATGGTTTGCGGAATTAAAAATATCTCACAATTTGACCTCGGTGTATCATCCACAGTCTAATGGTCAAACAGAATCCACTAACAAAACATTGAAGGATTATCTGGAACAGAGAGTGAGAAGCACAGGAAAAACATGGCCAGAAGAGCTTCAAGGAATACTATGGGCATACAGAACGACTCCAAGAACATCTATAGGGGAGACCCCGTTCGTCCTCGTATACGGTACTGAAGCTGTCTTACCAGCAGAGATCTGTATGCCAACACGCAGGATTACTGATTACGATCCTGAACAATCAGCTCGGTTAAGACAAATGGATCTGGATATGATAAGATCAACAAGGGAGGATGCGTATCAACGTACTATTGCTTATAAAGCAGCAATGGCCAAGAGCTATGATAAAAGGATTCACTTCAGAAACTTTGAAGTAGGAGATTTGGTTCTGCGAAGCATTGCAGCAAAACAACATATAGGAAAGCTCGAACCAATTGGGAAGGGCCTTTTAGAGTCACACGAGCAAGTTCACGAGGATACTATTATTTGGAGACTCTAAGAGGGGTTCAACTGAAGCATCCTTGGTATGTGCAACATCTCAGGCGTTATTATGCATAAATTTTGAATAAAATTGATAAAATATTTCCATACAATAAATGTGATTGATATTAATCTTTATGAGTTATTCACTGCAATTTTTATCCGTTAAAATACGCAGGAAGAACATGACGGAGGCATAAGAAGGCCCGAAGCGGTCCACCCCCGCATGCCAGAAGGAAGAACATGACGGAGGCATAAGAAGGCCCGAAGCGGTCCACTCCCGCATGCCAGAAGGAAGAACATGACAGAGGGGTAAGAAGGCCCAAAATGGTCCACCCATGCATGCCAGAAGGAAGAACATGACGGAGGGGTAAGAAGGCCCAAAGTGGTCCACCCCCGCATGCCAGAAGGAAGAACATGACGGTGAAATAGTGAAGCAAGATTCAACCCAACATAAGGAGGGTTTGGTTGAAGTGCTTGAAGAGAAAGCTGGGAACAAGAGAGAAGAATGTTTTTTGTAAAAATCGTAATAATCATTCAATACTACTCCGATCCTCAAATAAGGCAAGGATCAATACACTTTTAGCTAAACAAACCTAAAAGTGGACTTGTACTATCTTAACAAATAAGGTAATAAAGATTGTGGGCTGAGTTTGAATTAAGCCCACAAATATGTCAGGCCCGTCTTATGCAATTGGGCCTAATTTAAATAAAATAAGGAGAACCCGGTCCAAACCGCAATGATTCCCTTTTAACAACTTAAACGGAATTACTAAAATAAGAAACAAGTCAGATCCCTCTTGTCCTTCAATCGCGAACCCTAAATCGACCAAAATGGGAAATTCGTAACCCTAATTCTTCTCAATCTGACAGATAAAGCATTGTTACACTAACATATATTGAATATCTCTATCTTTCCATCATAGGAGATGTGACACAAGGGGATTAATGAACTTGGGACTCCGCTTCTTCGTTTTGAGGTGAACTATTACTATCTTGTTGTGCTCTCAATATGTTTGATGAATTGTTTCAATGTACTTTATTTTGACCAAACCTCTATGAATTTAATCTTGATGGTTGGGGCGATTGTAGTTATCTTGATAGAAGTTAGATGATTCCGTATATAAGTTGCATTATTAGAATAACATTTCAACAATTTGTTCCATAGTTTATTTCATAACTGGGTTTTTTTTTTTAGATGATGTTAGGTCACATCATTTCCTTTTTTTTTGTACAATGTAGATTATAGAGTTACGGAGAAGTCCCACGAGATATTGAGCTGGTACAGGTAACAAAAACGAGAAGACAAGTAAATATGCGTTAAAATTTCCAATTGGTAATAAAAATTTGTCAAGTGTCTAATGGTTATAACAGTTGAACAAGTAAAATGGTCGATATGGTTTTGAACCATGAGCATGTCCCAAATCCTTGGCTGGATTGAAGCTCAAGCTATCTCAGTACAATTGTTTCTCTTGTTAGGATATTGACCTCAACCTGCAACGTAAAAATATATTTCTTACTTATAAGAAATCTTAGTAGTTAAGTGTTGCTATAAGCTAGGGAACAAAAGAACTCTATTAAGAACATATCAATAGTAGGATTTATACTAACATTAGTAAATGTTAATTATTATGTGGCAAAGAGAAAGCTTAACACCAAAATTTACTTCGCGAACTGCAGCCCCATAATTCAAGTATTTTGATATATTGGATTCAGGTACATATAAAGAATTTGCTGCTAAGTTTATCTTTTGATAATGTGACTGCCTTCAATAAGTAGACTTTTATTATGAAAAAAATATGAATTGATAAAACTGAGCTACTCGTATGATGTTAATTTGTTTTCTCATAAGTAGCAAAAAGATAAAATGTTAGATGTAGTTCTTTCCATATATATTATTTTATGAATATGTATTAAAATAAAGGAAATATAAACATTGTTATCTCCATTATGTGGCTATTATTTGCGCCGAGCACGTAAAAAATACATTTTGGGTTATTTGCATATTTGTGCCACTTGTGGTAATTTGTCCTTTTGATATATCGAAAGGGATTTTCTTGTCATGTTATTTTTGGTTTCTTGTACAATCAGAGAAGTTCATGTAAGAGTGAATAAAAGTGGTATTAGAAGCTTGATATTTAAGCATGTGAATACAGTAAAGGACTGTTGAAAATGAAAACAAGTTTGAATCTTATATATTTAAAATTCCAATAAGAGAATATTGAATAGAATTCTTTATAAAACAAACCTTCTACTTCCTGAAATTGAACTTCATTCATTAGCTCTACAGCTACATTGTATTCAAACCTGCAAATATTAAAATCAACTCCAGTCAAACATAGTATTAATAGAAGAGCAACTACAAGTTCTTTCTATTGATTTTTTTTTCTTTATTTATGTGCATATCGGGGAAGAGATAATTTGGTTTCTCATACAATTCAATACACTTAACAAACTTGGCACATGAACATAGAAAAGATAAAAGACTAAATGGCCCGAAATATTTTGCAAATCACCCCAAAATGTTGTTGATGGTTCTTAATACTCAACCATCTGAGTACTTGTGAATATTAACGATAAATTCAGTTGTGTATTAGCAACGTATCTAATTTTTCAATTATGTCTACAGATCGTAGTTGGATGTGGCGTTGCACGAATGAGAACGGATGTATTAGAGATGAATATAAAGATGAAGTAATTAATTTTCTTAGACTTTGCATTTTCACACATGTTGATATTGTTGGCGACGAAAAAATAAGATGTTCGTGTTCACGATGTTGAAATAACTTCTATAGAATGGGTGAAGAGGAGCAATTACACCTCAATAGTTATGATTTTAAACAAGACTATGATAGGTGGATACTTCTTGACCAAACACGATAGGACAATTCATCAAATGGCATGCCTTCTAGTGTTTTGAATGAAGAAAGATCTCGAATGCGGCCGATAGTTATGGATGTTGTTGGCCCGAGTTCGATTGGAATACATGATCTTTGGACCAACCTCCTAATAGGGATGCACATGTTTTTTTTTGTTAGATGCTACAAACGAGCCATTGTGTGATGGCTGCAAGATGCATACAAAATTGCAGTTATATCTTAATTGTTCAATTTGAAATTAGAATTTAATATGCCAGAGGCATGCTATGATTGCATGACGACAATTATAAAAAGAATGCTACCTGAAGGCGATCGGTAGCCAAAGAACTTGTACAAATCCAAGAAAGAATTGGTTAAACTTGGGTTTAGTTATGAGAAAATTAATGCATGTGTAAAACAACTGCTTATTATATTACAAGGAAAATAAGAATTTGCAAAATTATAGTGTATGCCATCATGCTCGATACAAGCCGCACAAACAAGGAAGTCTAAATGTGCCTTATAAGGTACTGCGTTACTTGCCACTTACACCTAGGCTTCAAAGGTTATATATGTCGGGCCACACGGCAGAACACATGACTTGGTATACAAGTTGTTGTGATGATGGGACCATGACATATCCAACTCATGGTGAAGTATAGAAGCATTTTAATCATACACACCCTCATTTTGCTTCAGAAACTCGAAATATTCGTATTGGATTGTTTACTGATGGCTTCACACTATTTGGTAATTTTGAAGCTTCTTACTCTTGTTGTCTTGTGATCATAACTGTGTATAACTTACCTCTATGGATGTTTATGAAAAGTCTATACTTGGTTTTAAACATGGTTATTCCTGGACCTAAAAGCATTGGCAAACACCTGGATGTATTTTTACGTCAACTTATGGATGGTTTGAATTTGTTATAAACAAACGGTGTTGAGACATATGGTATGACTAGAAAGATTTTATTTCAAATGAGGGTAGCATTTTTTTGGACGATTAGTGATTTTCCTGCATGTGCCATGTTATGTGGGTGGAGCACTCGTGGAAAGCTAGCGTGTCCATGTTGCATGGAGAACACCAACCCATTTTTTCTGGAAAATAGAATAAATTCATGTTGGTTTGACTGTCATCACCAGTTTCTACCTTTGAGGCATCAAATAAGAAGACTTATGACTAAATTCACGAATGGAAGAATTGAAAAAACAAATAAACCTCCTCCTCGATTATTTGGTGAAGAAGTTTGCAGGCGAGTTGAGAAACTTCCAGATATTACCTTTGGCACTGAAAGTGGAAATCAAGAGATAGATGGCTTCAAAGAGCTACATAGTTGGTTAACAAGAGTATATTTTGGGAGCTCCCTTATTGGCATACAAATCTCATTCACCATAACGTGGATGTAATGCACATAAAAATGAATATTTTTGAAAGTGTTTTCAACAATGTTCCGGCCGTAAAAAGGAAAATAAAAGATAACGCCAAAGCTTGATAAGACATGGAGATGCATTGTGATTATTCAAACCTTCATTTGATCCACGGTGAAAACAGGAAATTGTGGAAACGTAAAGCATATTATACTCTAAGTAAGGAGCATGTTAAACATGTTTGTGCTTGAGCTAGTCAACTAAAGTTTCCTGATAGATATGCCTCAAATATAGCTCTAGGTGTGAATGAAAATGAATGCAAAATCTCACGGAATGAAGAGTCATGACTGCCACGTATTCATGCGAAGGTTGCTTCTAGTAGCATTTCACTATCTTCCACCTAAACCACTATAGGAGGCAATAACATAGCTAAGTCATTTTTGTAGAGAGATTTGCTCAACTGTGCTTAAGGTTCACGATATGGAATCTTGAAGTTAATATCGTTGGGACTCTATGCAGGCTGGAGAAGATGTTTTCCCCTAGTTTTCTTGCTTCAATGGAGCATTTTTTTGGTTCACTTAGAATATGAAGCCGAGGTTGGCAGACTAGTACAACATCGACCGATGTATCCTTTTGAGAGATACTTGTTATTTCACATTTTATTTTTTCTACCTTATAACAAAAATGTGTTTATTTATCATTATTTATATGCTAACATATAACACATAACCAGATTTGTGCACCGTTTGCAAAAAAAAGTTGAAAATCTAGCTAAAGTTGAAGCTTCTGTTGTTAAATCATACTTGAATGAAGAAACCTCAATATTTTGTTCGTTATACTTGGACAAAAGTATAGAAATAAGATTGACTCGTGTACACGCAATGACGATGGAGGACAAGTTGATATAAAATGACGTCTTTAAATTTTCTCATACCTAGGCAGACCCTTGGGTTCTTTAACCATTTATCGGAGTTTAAGTGATGATGAAATACTGCATGCAAATCGATATGACTTATTAAACTGTTGAGAACTAAATCCTTATGTTGAGTAGCATATTCTACATATGGATTAACAATAGACTTTATGCCTATATTGACTAGTGGTATGATACTTGTGCATAAAATTTGATACACTTATGAAGGCCCAAAAATCCAATGATATTAAAGGATGAACTAGTCAAACTACGAAACATGCAATTTTTAGAATGGCTACAAAATATGTAAGTTTAACAAGTTTTACACAATTTTGATTTACATGTATTATATAGAATGTTATTATTCATGACATATCTTTTACTCAGTTGGAAGATAATATGGGTAAGGAAGCTCATACAAAAATCAGACCCATGACGCATCTTCCACATTGACGGGTAAAATATTATAAAGGATACTTTGTTAATGTATTCAAGTTTTACGCTAAAGAACATATGAGGACAAAGAAATAACGAACAATGGTGTTTGTGTATTCACAAGCCCAGCTGGCGACGGGACAATATACTATTATGGTATGTTGCCAAAAATTATAGAATTGAGATACTTTGGAGGAATTTTGGTATTATTTAAGTGTCGCTGTTATGATACTTCTTCTAACAATGGAGTCAGAGTGCATCCGCCTTTTAAGCTTGTTGAGATCAATAAAAGTTCGAGGATCATGTCTCATGATCACTTGATACTAGCTCAACAAGCACACCGTGTATTCTATTTAAATCATCCAAAATGTATGGCGCATAAAGATAGAGGTGAACGGGTGGCGATTTGTAAGAATAGGGTCATGAGTATGACCGTGGTATTGAATTGCCATCTCATCTAAAAGCTTAAGCTATTAGAGAGGATAGGCATTTAATATTTATATATTATCTCTAACACGCCCCCTCACATGCAGGCTGTAAATCTTTTGTTACGCCTGTCACGTGACACTTTTTGATTAATCGGGTGGCGGTGGGATTCGAACCCAGGACCTCCTCCTTCGCCTGTGCTCTGATACCATATTGAATTGCCATCTCATCTAAAAGCTTAAGCTGTTAGAGAGGGTAGACATTTAATATTTATATATTATCTAATTCCACCTCATCTAAAAGGTTAAGCTGTTAGAGAGTGTATGCATTTAATATTTATATATTATCTCCAACACGTGGTTCTATCAGTAGAAAACAACGATGAGGTTAAGTCTGGCGTTGAAGGCCCTTTCCAAGAATTGGTATCATATACTCAAAAGTATTTTCTTTAGTTGTCGATCTTGATGATGCAAATACTCTATTAGGCAGTGATGGCAACGTAGAAAAAGTTGATCCTATGGAGTTGCGACAAAATAATGAGCTAGATGAGAATGCAAATAATTTAGAAGATGAAGTTGTATTTGAGGATCTACTAGATGAAGAACTTGAATGTAGTAGCAGTGATGGCATAATGGATTATGGTGGTGATTGAGGCCTCTTGTTCTTCGAATTTTATACAACTAACTATAAGGTGGATTAATATATTTGAGGATTTCGTCGTTCCATTTTGAGGTCATTTTTTCGTATACTGGCGCTCTCTCAACTTGTTTGATGAGTTGCTTCAGTGAATAGCTTCACCTATTGAATAAACTCATTTGCATTTTTTGACTCATGTGTTTTTTTTTACTTGTATTATGTAATTTCTACTAGTTCATTGTCTTGCTCTTGCCTCTGTAATTGTTTTCCTAGATTTTTATTTGAAGGATTAGCTAAGGCTACTATTGTCTACTCTCTTTGTAATTGAATTTGGGTATATTGGGTTCAACCGGGAGTCCTTGAACATATTTTGATAAGTTGGAGATCTTATAATTATCTTAGTGTGTAATAGAACATATTACATGAGACGCTCTACTTATTTAGATTGATAAAAACTAAAAAATTGTCAATAGGCGCTGGAGAAGGGGTCTATAGTTCAGTCTTGTATTGTTTAAGCAGTTTGCAGACATGTGTCTTTACCTTACCTTGTTTAGTTTATGGTTTCTTATTTTGGTTTTATCTAATTCTTATCACGCAAGTTCTAAGTGGTTGTAAAGTATGGTTAACGTGAGCTGCGGTAGTATGGTCTAAGTTGTTTCCTTCTTGATGTTGCAAAGTGCATGGAAACCTGAAAGTGTTATGTACTCTACTACAAATGATATCCTATATAATTTTTTAGGATATCTTAACTTTGTGTCTTTTCTTTTTTGTTTTTGTTAGGTGTTTGATACGAAAATAATAAATAAAACCTTTGTATTTGATTAAACAAATAACTCGTAGCTTGAGTGGTGACATTTTCATGTGTGTATATGGTGTAAGAACTTGAAAACACCTAACAATCTTATTTCTTGGTACTAGTATTTCTAAAGTTTGGCAAGAAGATTGCAAACTAGAAAAAATATCTAATATACTAGGCAAAAGTATCACACTTACGAATAAAAAAAGAAATTTCCGCATCTTCTTGAATTTTCAGAGCACATATTTGTGAAATATCCCCTTATATATATATATATATATATATATATATATATATATATACTAGTTAATTACTAGGCATATATAACACATTGAGAAAGTTATGACCAAAGTAGGAAACTATGAACCCAAACAGACGATATCGCGGCCCATATTTAGGAAAACAGGAAATATATAATAATACACCAACACAATCGCTAAAATCTAGCTGGCAAAAGGGTAAACCCGTAAATTTGAATATGAGCTACAATGGGGTCTACTACTCTACCTTTACCTCTCAGTGGCTGTGCTCTGTGACTTATAATCGAAGGGATATTATTATTAGCTATAGAGTGAGAGG
Source organism: Linaria vulgaris (assembly GCA_948329865.1). Classification (NCBI taxonomy): domain Eukaryota; kingdom Viridiplantae; phylum Streptophyta; class Magnoliopsida; order Lamiales; family Plantaginaceae; genus Linaria; species Linaria vulgaris. The sequence goes on from OX415252.1 coordinate 82,591,049, forward strand.
AATCAAATACAATTAAAAACCCTAGCTCCTCCCTCTCTCTCTCTCTCTCGCGCGCGCGCGATTTTCAGCAATTCATTATGGTTCGTTGCTAATTGTTCGTTTAATTTTTTGTTTTTAATTTAGTGATGAAGTAGCTAGATACCTTTTTTTTATGGTGTTGTTAAATGATTTACGCTAAAGAACATAGGAGGACAAAGAAACAACGAACAATGGTGTTTGTGTATTCACAAGCCTAGTTGGCGACGGGACAATATACTATTATGTTATGTTGCCAGAAATTATAGAATTGAGATATTTTGGAGGAATTTTAGTATTATTTAAGTGTCACTGTTATGATACTTCTTCTAATAATGGAGTCAGAGTGCATCCGCCTTTTAAGCTTGTTGAGATCAATAAAAGTTCGAGGACCATGTCTCATGATCACTTGATACTAGCTCAACAAGCACATTGTGTATTCTATTTAAATCATCCAAAACGTATGGCGCATAAAGATAGAGGTGAACGAGTGGCGATTTGTAAGAATAAGGTCATGAGTAGGACCGTGGTATTGAATTGCCATCTCATCTAAAAGCTTAAGCTATTAGAGAGGACAAGCATTTAATATTTATATATTATCTCTAACACGCCCCCTCACATGTAGGTTGTAAATCTTTTGTTACGCCTGTCACGTGACACTTTTTGATAATCGGGTGGCGGTGGGATTCGAACCCAGGACCTTCTCCTTGGCCTGTGCTCTGATACCATATTGAATTGCCATCTCATCTAAAAGCTTAAACTATTAAAGAGGGTAGACATTTAATATTTATATATTATATAATTCCACCTCATCTAAAAGGTTAAGCTGTTAGAGAGGGTATGCATTTAATATTAATATATTATCTCCAACACGTGGTTCTACCAGTAGAAAACAACGATGAGGTTAAGTCTGGCGTTGAAGGCCCTTTTCCAAGAATTGGTATCATCTACTCAAAAGTATTTTCTTTAGTTGTCGATCTTGATGATACAAATACTCTATTAGGCAGTGATGGCAACGTAGAAAAAGTTGATCCTATGGAGTTGCGACAAAATAATGAGCTAGATGAGAATGCAAATAATTTAGAAGATGAAGTTGTATTTGAGGATCTACTAGATGAAGAACTTGAATGTAGTAGCAGTGATGGCATAATGGATTATGGTGGTGATTGAGGCCTCTTGTTCTTCGAATTTTATACAACTAACTATAAGGTGGATTAATATATTTGAGGATTTCGTCGTTCCATTTTGAGGTCATTTTTTCTGATTTTCGTATACTGCGCTCTCTCAACTTGTTTGATGAGTTGCTTCGGTGAATAGCTTCACCTATTGAATAAACTCATTTGCATTTTTTGACTCATGTGTTTTTTTTACTTGTAGTATGTAATTTCTACTAGTTCATTGTCTTGCTCTTGCCTCTGTAATTATTTTTTCTGGATTTTTATTTGAAGGATTAGCTAAGGCTACGGCTGTCTACTCTCTTTGTAATTGAATTTGGGCATATTGGGTTCAACCGGGAGTCCTTGAATATATTTTGATAAGTTGGAGATCTTATAATTATCTTAGTGTGTAATATAACATGTTATATGAGACACTCTATTTATTTAGATTGATAAAAAATGAAAAATTGTCAATAGGCGCTGGAGAAGGGGTCTATAGTTCAGTCTTGTATTGTTTAAGCAGTTTGCAGACATGTGTATTTACCTTGTTTTGTTTATGGTTTCTTATTTTGGTTTTATCTAATTTTTATCACGCAAGTTCTAAGTGGTCTTAAAGTATGGTTAATGTGAGCTGCGGTAGTATGGTCTAAGTTGTTTCCTTATTGATGCTGCAAATTGCATGAAAACCTGAAAGTGTTATGTACTCTACTACAAATGATATCCTATATAGTTTTTTAGGATATCTTAACTCTGTGTCTTTTTTTTTTTTTTTGTTAGGTGCATTTGATACGAAAATAATAAATAAAACTTTTGTATTTGATTAAACAAATAACTCGTAGCTTGAGTGGTGACATTTTCATGCGTGTATATGGTGTAAGAACTCGTAGCCAAAGGACCAAACCTCAGGGGAGGTGGATGAAAAATAGCCCTTTCTCAATGTGTTATATATGTCTAGTAATTAACTAGTATATATAATTAACTTGGTGTAATTAACTAGTATATATAATTAACTTGGTAACCAAATAGTAAAAATTAACAGGGAAAAAAAACAATGAAAAGAAACTCGACTAATCTTTATTTATCTCTAATGCCTTAGAGAACAAACGTGGTAAAAGTAGTCAATTAACGAAATGTTAACTAGGAAATTATATAACACGGTAAAACCAAATCGTTGGTAATTTCCTGAAATGATATAATGACATTACGTTTATTCTCTAATATTATATATATATATATTTATGTATATATTAGTACAACTTGTTTTCATGATACAACACACAATAGTTTTATTTCTGAAATGAATTTTTTAAGGACATTTATATAAATTACAAAATCTCTTATTACATTTATTATTTAAAAATCACCATAGTAGTAATAATAATAATAGTAGTAGTAATAGTAGTAATAATAATAATACTAATACTAATAATAATAATAGTAATAGTAGTAGTAGTAGTAGTAATAATAATAATAATAATAATAATAATAATAATAATAATAATAATGTACACCTTGAGAATTAAGAAGGAAAAATCATGTAATGTTTACATTAAATTACTAATGATTCTGTTTTTTTTATGTGAATAAAGATAATGAAGATTATCTATATACTATTATATAAAGAAACCCATTGTTACACCAATCTTTTGATTTTCAACTTTAACCTTTGAGTTTTAGCTATATTGTAAAAGTATACTATTAAATCCCCAAAATAACCTTACAAATTAAGTCAGACTAATTAATTACACTATTGTAATTAATGATTTACTTTTCCTATAATATATTTTTCTTCCATTGTTATACTCTAAATTTATGGCACATGTTATCTAGATAAATTTTCTTCTTTAACCCACATAGAATGACATTGAAAAAAGAATTATGCTCGCGGGAACCGCGTGCTCCATTTGCTAGTAATAGTAAATGACTTTTTATTTTGAAGTGAATGATAAATGACATTATTGTCCTTCTTTTTAACTGTTGACTAATTGGTCAACTAACAGAAATGAGTCTTTAAAACAATGCCAAACCTAAGAGAGGTGTTTGCTAAAAGGTCAAACCTAGAAGAGGTGGATGAAAAATACCCATTGAGAAAGTTATGACCAAAGTAAGAAACTATGAACCCAAACCGACGACACCGCGGCCCATATTTAGGAAAACAGGAAATATATAATAATACACCAACACAATCGCTAAAATCTAGCTGGCAAAAGGGTAAAACCGTAAATTTCGAATATGAGCTACAATGGGGTCTACTACTCTTCTACCTTTACATCTCTCAGTGGCTGTGCTCTGTGACTTATAATCGAAGGAATATTATTATTATTAGCTACAGAGTGAGAGGAATCAAATTCAATCAAAAACCCTAGCTCCTCTCTCTCTCTCTCGCGCGCGCGATTTTCATTATGGTTTGTTGCTAATTGTTCGTTTAATTTTTTGTTTTTAATTTAGTGATGAAGTAGCTAAATGCTTTTTTATTGTGTTGTTAATTTATTTTCGTTGTAATTTGTTTTTTTTTTTATGAGGGTTTAAGTGTTGATTTGTGTTTTTTTGTGTGGCAGAACAAGTTAGGAAGAGGAATGCGTGACCGTGTGCAGCAATTCATGGCTATTACTGGAAGCAAGTACGATTTTTGTGCTTAATTTAGAGGCTTTAGTATGATATGCGCTATTAATTCGCGTCGATTTGATCGAGTTTGATTCTAGTTCTAGAAAGTTGTCAAATTTGAGAAAGGATATGTTCTTTTGAATTTTGATGTTGGATTATGTTAGTCTGTTAATTTTGGGGATTGCTGGACTTACTGTACTTAAGTCCCGAAATGTGTTGTAAAACCGAAAAATTTGGGAAGATGGAACTAAGGCGGTTGACTTTAAGTAACAGATAGATAGTGTACGAAGAGGAAAAAGATCCGGAATTCAGATAAATATGCGTACGGGAGGACTCTAGAATAGATGCTGAGTCATATATGCGAGTCTTTCAGCTCCTTTGTCCGTCGTATTAATTGCTACTCTTGAATGTTCACCTGGAATCCAGTTCCAGAATCCCCGGCTAATTTTGCGGCGTTTATTCCTTTTTTGAAGATTGTATGGATACGGGGGTGGGGTTGAACTGCAATGTGTTCTTAACACGCGTGTACCCTTAACAGCTTTTGAGACAAAAAAAGAAAAAACCCGGCATGTGGTTTATGAGCACGTTTCTTCTTGTCGATTTCTTCCTGAAAAAAGTTTCTGCTACTAGTATGTGTGGCAACTTCAGTAATGCGCAATGGCGCATCTTTGAAATATTAGTAAACTAGGTGAAAAATGCAGCTTTTTGATGCGTAAGTTTCTAATTGGTGATAGCTTCAATTTAAAAGAGCATGTTTTACTCGATTATTACTTCTTACTGGAAGCATAGATATTAACTTAATACATGCAGCCTTCACTGGTTTAATCTGTCCCCAAGAGACTTTTAAACATTGGTGATGTGGAGTAGTCCTTTTGGAAGTCCATTAGTTACCTCTTTATTGTACATTGTTACTACAATTATGGAAGTAGATACAATGTTGCTAGTGTTTTATTATGTATAATATTGGTTGAGGTGAATTTTGATAGTTCTTGCTATAAAAACTTGACTTTCGATGGATTCAAGTTTTCTCTTCTAAGTTTCTTTTCTAATGGTCCTGCAGTTGCTCTCTTAATTAGCTCTATTCCTGTCTAGTTATCTAACATACTATTATTTCAATGCAGTGAGAAAATAGCTATGCAGACTCTGAAATCCAGTGATTGGCAACTTGAAGGAGCATTTGACATTTTCTATAGCCAACCCCAAGCCCAAATTAAGCCGTTTGCTGACACAAGGCACTATGATGAACTCTACAACCGATATAAAGGCAAATTTAAATTATTTGATCTGCTATTTTTTGTTATTTTTTTAAGGAATATATACTGTTGGGTTGTGCATTTCTTTACCACATTTTAATCCTTTTTTCAAGTATATCGTATTAGAGTATCTAGTCACACAGCTTGTACATGAAATTTGTACTATTGATCGGCTACCAAACAGTTATTATGTGATGATTAAATTAGTAAATTAGTGATTTACTATGTACTGGAGAATACTTCATAGATAATTCTAGGTTTTCCCATTTGACAACTGATAAAACTCTTGCAGCTTCTGAGGTGGTTGAAAATTGTGACACTTGATCAGTTACATATGAAAATAGTCCTGCGGTTGGCCAACTAGGTTCTTCTATGGGCTTTTATTTGCTGATGACTTGGCATCATCGATTGTCTCAGTCTGTCAAGTGGTGAATGTTTTAACTCTGACTGTGAAGATGTCCTAATTATCTCCAAGATGCCAGCACCTTTAGTGAAGGACTATAGATAGTGAATGCAACTACTAGTTCATGACATTGAGATGGATCAAACAAAACCATTCTTAATGTTGCATGCTCAACCTGGTTTATGCCTCAGTACCTTGTATGTAATCTGTTGACATGACAATGTTGCAAACTGGTAAACACTGCAAGTACATTTGATGACTTAGAATATCTAGCCTGAGCCTGTTTATATTTGATATTGCGAAATTTTACTTTTACATGTCAAACTTTAATTGTTGCATTATATTTTTCGTAAGTACATTATATTTCTCGTAAGCATCTCACTTGCAGAAAAATGCATTTTGCGTACTTCTCTTGTCAAATTCTTACCAATTAAATACGAAATCTTACAATAAGATTCTAATTTTGCAGATCCCCATACCGATATGATTTTGGCTGATGGAATCACTCTCCTATGCAGTGATCTTTTGGTAGGTTTAGTAGTTACAAGCTTGTAAACTGAGTCTATAATATATGTTTAGGAGAAATTCCTCAAGTATTGCTGCATCTTGTGCTAGTGACTTGTGGAATCCTGCCATGAGTATTCACATAATTTTATTCTCCTTACTTTATCTGTTTCTCTGACCATCATCAGTTGAGGAAATTTATGACTTCTGCTTCTTTTGGCAGGTTGATCCACAAGATATCGTCATGGTAAGTTGCAGTCTGATTTGTGCTGTCAAGAAACTTTGCGCCTTCAATACTATTTAGCTTTGTTGTTCTTGACATTTATGGCTGAAGTTATCTTATTTTTTCTTCCACGAGTGTGATATGAAAATGTTGGGTAAATCCCTGTGATTGGAACTGTAAATCTATGAAGATATTAAAGGCGAAAACATGTTTTTTTTTTTTTTTTTTTTTGTGTGGCAAAGACGAGGCATTTGGTTGTACCATATTATAATGAAGGAATCACTACAATGCTTCTGGTGTTTGATATGAGTTTGCCAAAGCTAATAGAATTTTTTGAGAGCTCGTATGCTGATGTTTTTTCAGCCAAACAGAGTCTGACCCCGTTATGGGATATCCTGTAGTCCGTCAAACTTGTTAGGTTGTGTGTTTTACTGTCCTTTTTAAGGTTGAGGTGAAAGCAGTCAAAGCTTGTTGTCTCCAAGCAACGGAAATCTCTATTTATTTGAATTAATACTACCACAAAACCAAGTGAAAGTGGGTAATATTAGATCTGTGAAAACATTTTGTATGCTTGCAGATCCATTGGTTTTGTTACTTTGTGAAAGTTATTGTTTACTTTTTTTTTTCTTTTTTTCTTTTTATTGTTATTGGGTTTACCAGTTTACGGATCTATTATAAGCTTGTACGACATACTTAGATGCAAATTCAATCATTGGGCCTGCATTTCTCATTTGTATTCTCATTTTATAGAAAATAGCTTTTTAGCTAAGTTTGAGATACTCTGCGTTGTAGTTGGTGGTGTCATGGCATATGAAGGCTGCTACTATGTGTGAATTTTCTAAGCAGGAGTTTCTCAGTGGATTACAGTCTCTGGGGTGAGTGTAGCTCAAGCCTTCAAGCATCCTTTTTCTTTTTGCCCTTTTATTTGGTTGAGGTGGAAGGTTGGTTGTCAAAGAACAAATAATTTAGAAGATATGATTTATTTGCATCTGATGTACTACTTCCAACAAATTCAACTTCAATAGTATAATCTATCTTATGGAATTTCTTGACATATATGATAGATTCATTTTATTCGTTCGATTTTTGACTTGTGGCATTAAGTTTCATGAATTATAATGAATGTATGAAATCTCAAAAGCAGAATTTCGTTTTCTGGTTGTTTTGGCTTGAATAAATGTTTGTCGGAACTTCAACTAAGCTATGCTAGAGAAAAGAAAATCTTTTTGGGTACATTGTCCGTTTGGCTGAGAAATATTATGTTCTTCAGCCTATTTCCTTTTAAAGAGCCTCAAGTAGTATGAACAAGAGATATGTCAATTCCATTGTATGCTCAATTTCTTCCGTAGTCGATTTTTCATGATGTAGATCACTGGGAAAAGCTCTGACGTATAATGTCCATTACAAATATAACTTCCCTCTGTTCCAACTGATTCAATATTTTTCTGCAAAGAATAAAAAGACTTTTCTACAGTACTTTGGCTAGAATCCGCAGTTCTCTTTCATTTCCATTTAATCGACCAAAACATGTATTAGCTTCATTCCCAACAAAAGGTGCTCGTTGTTTTTCATTTCTATTGAACCAATCGAATCACTACCTTCATTCTTGAAAAATGTGCCAATTAGCAACTAGTAAAGAGACATTCTTGTAGAATACTTCACCATTGAAACATGATTTTCTGGGATGAAAAACTAGAACTGTATCAAGTTTCTTTCAAGATAATTGGAATTTACGACCCGTAAAAGCCTCTATTGTACTTAAATGTGGATAAGTGCTGACAACGGTAACTTAAGGATTCACACCCCTTTATGAGTTCAATCCATATATGTTATGGTCGCCCACTGATACTTGACATAATAGCATATATTGGATTTGACCATTTTTGTTCTAACCTTTTCTGGTTTCTTGAGGAATTCTCATCCATTGACAGTAGTTGGATGAGAACATTTGGGAAGACTTATTCATCAATGATATAATATAGTAAGATACCATTCGTAGGATTTCAATATGCATATAGATCCATCACATTTGATGCATTATGCTTCCATCAATTGGGATCTATTTGAAACTAGTTAGGTATCTTTTGCCGTAGATCGTTTTATCCCTTATATTAGAACTTTAGGTTGATTATATTGCTAAAATCACATTCTATACTGTATTTTCTTGAGAAGTCTCTGTTATGATACAAGTGTTAAGTTTAGTTAAGGGGTTTAGGTCCTTTAGATTTACATAATCTTGTTTTCTTGAACGCGAGAAACAATTAAGCTGTTGCAGTTTCCAGTTATACCAGACCTATTAAATGCTCAAAATGTGGTTAGATGAATTGTTATAAATGGATACCTCAGTTTACTACTGTACTTATCATATGTTTATATATATATATGTATTTTTTTATATTTTCTATTTATGGTTGTTATAGTTGAGGTTTATAATTATCTTGACTTCATTATCTCTTGTTAATTCAATAATAACAATGGGTACAATTATAGCATCTTATATGTCTAAGCGAGTATAGGGAACAAGTCCAATGAATAAACTAACTTAATGAACTATTTCCCTTTCTACATGAAATAAGTGACAATCAACTTTATCACTTATCTCCCTTTCTTTCTGTTGTGTTCTTGTCGACTAATTTAGTGTAGAGAGTTCTTACAAGTAACTCTTTTCGTTACAGGATAGATACGCTAGAGAAGTTCAGAGAAAGAATACCGTTTATGCGTGCTGAATTGAAAGATGAACGTATGTGAGGATAATTTCATCCCTTGTTCATTTCTTTAATCTTTGTATAATTCTGTTTCTGTTCCTAAATTGCACATACTTTGTCCAGATAAGTTCCGGGAGATATATAACTTTGCGTTTGGCTGGGCAAAGGAGAAGGTAGGTTTACTCAATTGGACTCGGGATTTTCTTCAATGAAATTATACTGGCCGATAATTTAAGTCTTATCTGACAAGTTAGCCATTAGACTTGCAGAAGTTTTCTGCATAACTGTTGAATATTGCAACTAACTTATATTACCTAGCATTAGATAACTTAACCAAAGGGTGATGATAACTGATAAGTTCATTTTTTTTTGGAAGATGTGGGAACCCTTAACTGATAAGCTCATTATTGATAATGACATACAAAGGAAGATGTTCAGATGTGTTACTTCTGACAAGTTAAAAGCGTTCTCAAAAATGAGCAACAAATACTGTCTTTATTTACCCGATTATCTTTTCTAGATGTCGAAAGAGCACACATTTCTTGCCAATATGTTGACATCTCCGTGTTTATTAGTATGTTTTTTTTAGATAGGCAAAAAAGTATTATTAGAAATTTTGTTGAGTACAAGGAGTGCTCAACAAAAACAAGTTTCAAAGAACACACCAGAAACGAGTTACACAGATTAAACCAAAGTCAAAACTGGAAAATTACACAAATCACAAAGAGAGTTACAAAACCTCACTTTTTTAGCCTTAATCCATCCCCAAGATTTTAACTTTATTAGATCCAGAGTTTCTTTTCATGTAGAGGCCGATTAAAGGATAACCTAGTTACTTTCTATTTCTCTGTTTAGTTGTTTTCATTTTTTTCCTAAGAGTAGACTATGTTCTTTTGTAGTATTGTTTTTCCTTTGTTTATTATTTATTATTTTTTGGAGTATTTTCGCTTTGGCATTGATGAGGTTCAACCGCGTTTTCTCTTGCTGCTATGGAATTGGCTCATTTAGGTTACAGTACAAAGTACAAACCATCAAAGCCCCCAACCTACTGTTTGCAACCTACTATCTTAGCAAACAAAAGAGAGATTAGCAACCTAACCTTTCAAAATTGTGCAGTCTGCCCCCCCCGCGTCAACTTTTTTTTGTTGTCAGTATGTTCCTATTTGATGACGTACTCAATGCTTATTTTGTCTGAAACACATGTGTATGCCATATTTGACGGTATATTCCTTGTTTGCTGGCATCTGAAATGAAATCCGGTTTAATAATAGATGCAAAGTTGTTGAGGGGACTAAACACACATTTTAAAGGTGCGGGTGTGGTAGGTTTCAAATGGAATAACTTTGGGGGGTTTGATGCATTTTACCATGCAAATGTCACTACTGTCATTAGTGTTTTCAGTGTTATGATTGTGGTCCTCTTCTTTCTGTTCTTACATAAACCACCCTCCGTAACTTTTAATCGTAATGATTGCTTTACGCACCGATTTTCTTAACTCAACATTGTTGTCCTAAAGCAGTGAATTAAGAGTTTAATCACTTTATTCTGATAAGCTGATGTACTCTAACCATCAACCAACTGCTTTTCTCTTCAGGGGCAAAAGTCTTTGGCATTGGATACAGCAATTGGAATGTGGCAGTTGCTATTTGCAGAAAAGCAATGGCCTTTAGTCGATCATTGGTGCCAGTTCTTGCAGGTTAAAAAAATGTATTTGGTTTGTTGGGCTTCTTATAGTTTTTATCCCCGGAAGGGAGTCGCGCTGCAATGTTCTTTTTCTGCTCCACAGTTAATTCTACTTTTGAGACCTGGTTTTGTTTCATTGTGTAGCACCAACATCTGATCTGCACATATAAAAGAAATATAGATTAAAATTGCAAATCAGACAGTGATAACATGTTAGGTGGACTTGACAGTTTTCTATATATTCTTCCCAGCACTATGCTATTTCCTAAGTAGCAACTCAACACTTTCGAATCAGCTTTGAATGGATTAAAATCAGCTGATCTTTTGCTGTAGATGCTGATGTAGGCTTATCTTAAAGTAGTCCCGTGGAATCTCATAATTACTATCTGATGGACTAGGCAGAAATTTAGTTACGTTTGCGTTGTCGTTAGTAAAAATTAATGAAGAACTGATAGAATGTCACTATTTTGCTTGTTTGTAAATTGCAGATTTAGTTTTCTACGGCCGAACTTAAGTACATGCTCGTCTCTCTCTCTCCCTCTCTCTCTCTCTGTGCTTCTGTGTGTGTGTGTGTGAGAGAGAGAGTATCTAGTGAGAAAGTGAGAAGATGTGGGTAGATGTGGATGTGGATGTAAGTAAAGTTGTAGGTCCTCTCTATCATGCTTGCCTGCAGGGGTGTACAACTTTGAGCAATATATGGTCGTGAAACCCATTGGTTGTTGTTGTCCTTGGACTAGGGATCATGTTAAAAGATAAACTCAGTGTTCGCAAAATGTCGATCTTGTGGTTCTGACATAATTTTAAGGAGACTGAGAGGTTCAGTTCCACAATGTTGATTTTCATCCTTGACACACTTCTATGTAGAACTCAGTTTGTGAGGTAGTAATGTTGCACCCCCCTAAACTTAGGACACATGTTTTTACATACAAATGGAATATGGATCGATAAGTAATCCATCGTGTGTGGTTTGAATTTTATTCTTCATTGTTTAGGTCTGAGATATTCTACATTGGTTATTTTTATTATCATGTATCCTTTGGAAGGCATTCTTAGTGACATGAATTCTACTTTGGATTCAGGCACGACATAATAAAGCAATGTCTCGCGACACCTGGTCTCAGCTACTGGAGTTTGCATGGGTAAATAATGAAACATCAAACCTTATATCGCCTTTTTCATCTTATTTCCTTTTTCACTTCCCTATATCATCAAACCTTGTATTGCTATCTGTTTCTCATCTGTACATCATTCACTATTACCAAAGTTCCATTTCCTCTTACCGCGATGCACTTCTTACGTGATCTACATTTAATAGTCTAGTTTTATTGCCTTACTACATTTTTGACGTGCAGACCGTGGATCCTACACTATCAAACTATGACCCTGATGGTGCCTGGCCTTATCTGATTGATGAATTTGTTGACTACTTAACTGAAAGTGGCGTTGCTCAGAAGGGCAAGTTGGGTGATTGGAGCTACAACCATTGAGTGTTTCTCTGTATTGGCTTCTGTCTTACCTTTCCTTACTTAGATTGATGATTTAAGTCCCGTAGTAAAATTCAGAAAGAAAGAGTAAGGCAGAAGCAACTGTGTAAATTATTCAAACTCGTCTCTGTTTAATATTTATGCATTCGATGGAACTACAGATATAAGAATCTTTCTGTATTTCAATAGAACAATTGACTTGTAGTGACTGAGATTGCAATGATGGGGTGTGTTTTGGATTTGTCTCGAGTTAAAATTTGATTTTGAGTTTTGGAAGTTGTCCATTAAAACTTGACTAAGCGATTAGGGAGTAGATCAATTCCTAGGCAATACCTGGGGTCATATAAGCGTTATGGTTTTTAATCATCTTTTTTTAAAACTTGAAACTGAATTATTCATGGTGGCGTGGCATTGAATTATTCCTTCCTCTGAAAGAATGAACGCACAAATTGATTTTGCTGTGGCACATTAAACAGGTTTCTGAGAAATGTTGAAATCCAATTGCATTATTCCTTCATCTGAGAGAATGAACGCACAATTGATTTTGCTGTGGCACATTAAACAGGTTTCTGAGAAGCGTATCTATACTGTCAGGTAACTAGGTTTTTGTTCAGTCGTGAGACCGCCAGCTTTTCTAATTTAAGTGTGTCTAATTTGTTTGAGAAAATCAAATTTGCATGATACGCACATACGTCTCGTCTCCAAACAGAATAAGGAGAACTACCGCAAAAAGAGACGTACGAATAGATAAATATTATTTAGTCATTTAGTAACATAATTTCAGTTATATTGATCCATATTCAGAATATCACCAAATACATTCAGTAACATAATTTCAGTTATATTGATGCATGTTCAGAATATCACCAAATACATTGGGACCATAGATATTAATCTATAGAGCTTAGTGGGGGAAAGTGGGGAAAGTGTGGAGGACTAGCATTTGCCTTGAGGGGGTTCCGGATAACCAAGTGGAGGCTAAAGATGACCACCTGGAGTAGTCGGTCCCACGGGACAACCACCAGGAGGGCTCGGGGTATAGGGAGGGTTTGGGATAGGAGTGTCGGGAGGGTTGGGACACCCACCGGGTGGTTTAGGGACATTAGGAGGGTTGGGAGGTGTAGGTACATATGGAGGACTAGGAGGTCGGGGGACGTCAGGGGGGTTGGGAGGTTGATAAGGAGGGTTGGGAGGGTTGGGTGTGTCGGGAGGATTGGGACAACCGCCAGGAGGGCTCGGGGTATAAGGAGGGTTTGGGCAACCACCGGGAGGGTTAGGGCACCCACCCGGAGGACCAGGGCAAGGATTAAGAGGAGCCTGGGGACCAGGGGTATAGGGTGGCTCGGGAGTTGGTACATCGGGGGGACTCTCGGGAGGTCCAGCCGGAGGATTTGCATCACAATCTTTGACGCATATGCATCGCAACTTTAAACCCTTGCAATTTCCTGAAAGATAACCTTCTTGTTCACATACTCTGGCGCAATTGCTATCTATTAGACAAATGCCATGGAATAACTTGCTTGGTGTCTCGCATAATATTGCTTCCACATGCGACACTTCTGCATATTGAATTAAACATCAGGTTTCAAGAAAGAATTTTAGGCAAATCAATTGATAACAGATTCATGGAAAAAATTGTGAAATAATAGAATGATAAATAGATTTGCTTACTTGAGATGAGAAGATGGAGCAGCAAAACAAGCAAGGAAAACATTTTCAGCATTCTTGTATAAGAAATTAATCTGAGTGATCAGATATGTGTAATGTGTTCTTCTTGCAAGTACTTGAAGCATATTATATACAAACAAACTAAAGCCAAAAACTTACTCTAATGCTCTTAAGAGCCAACGGCATTTAATTTTGATGCTAATGACTTTCATGGTCCTTGTTATGAGACCGATGCTAGTCATAAGTCGTGTAGTACGTGGCAGTAATTAAATATAATTTTCTACTTATTAGCTAAAGTCATGAAGTAAATAATGTATTTTATTTGTAGAAGAGCCTGATGCAAATTGACTCTTGAGTGATTAATAATAGATTTGAGTGTTTAGTATTGATCCCATCCGTAGTGGATTCTTCCTTCTGCATGATATGTATTCATTCAATTAACATTGGTCAAACGCTTTTCTTTCTGTTTGCAAATTTTCTATTTGATTTAATTTGCATAATAAATTTAAATGACATCCCGTTCCCCGAAGGCGAAAAATGATGAACTATTAACGGTCGATGAAATTAATTACTATCTCATTGCACATGAAAAGTTTTGCAGAAAGTGTAACAGAATAAAAAAGTTTGATTTTTATATTAACTCTGTAGTTGTAAATATATCAAATAAATTGAAAGTGCGTAAGGCGTATATTTTGGTCTTATTTCGTCACGATAATAGAACACAGTAAAACAATACAATTGAAATATAAATAACCAAAATAACGTTAATCCAATAAAATGAACGGACTAACTTTGTCTAGAACACCTACTATTTATTACAGATCTTGAATTGCTTTAGATATCCTAATAAGACACTCATAAAAAAAAAAGATATCCTAATAAGACAAATTTACATACGCATCGAATTCTGAAGGTTCGATGCGCGCCTCGAATGATGCTGATTCGATGCTGAGTTTATTCAATAATTGCTGATTCGATGTGAGTGTATCGAATCACTGAGATTCGATGTTGATACAACTCGAATCGGATCGATTCGATGTCAGATTGTAATAACTGTGTTGGTGTCGAATGTTGTGAGGCATCGAACGAATGTGCGCATCGAATAGACTTGTTCGATGTGGTAATAGTTGGACTCAGGTTCGATCTGCCTCTAGAAGATCAAGGGTCGAGTTATATATAGGCTCCGTCTCGCGGGACCCACTGACAGCTGTGGAAAGCGCATCAAATCGACACGATTCGATGCGGCCTGATTCGATGCGCGTATCGAATAATGCTTGTTCGATGCGCTGTTGGGCCGATCCTATAACTGTATTGGGCCCATCCTCAAATTCTCCTATCACATAGTCCCCCCAGTTTGGGAGACGCTGTCTTGTAGAGAGCGATTTCCAAACTCTAATATGCCTCGTATGATATTTTATGGGGTGTGCGAACTTGTGTTGCCCTCATGTGATTTCAGAGAGCATGTTATTCTAAAAATCTGATTGTACCGCATCGAACGGCCGCTGTTCGACGCGTGTTGACATCGGCATCGAATTTGACGAATTCGATGCGCACACATCGAATGGTATGTATTCGATGCGGTCGAGGTGTATGGCGGTGCATGGGCCTATATAAGGACCACATTCCACGTCAAGTTTGTCATTTTCCCCGAAAGCGATTTTTTGTTTGCTTTTTAACCGCATCGAACACTGTCCGTTCGATACGGTCAGACGCATCGAATTTCTCTGATTTGATGCATGTTTGATTTAATCCTGTCACCGCAATCCATATATATTTTTCGCTATTTGCTTGATATGGCACGTACAAAGTCTAAAAATCGAAGTAAACCTGTAGTGTCGCCCGAGAATATTTATGATTCTCGGAGAAGGAATGAGGAAGATGATCCCTCCGATGTGGGCCCGTCTACGGGTAATATTGCTCCGGAAGATAATGCAAGGGACACTGTTAGAAACGAATCTGCAACTGCAGCCCCTGGCAATCTCTCCGATAATTGAGGTTCGGGTCGTTCTGATATGTCTCCGGTAGATCGTTCTACAATGAGACTCAGTGGTGTTAGCGCTGGTACTCGTGTACCCATTGTGAGTGATTTTGAACGTCATGAACATGCTATCCCACGGAGATTAGTGTTGACGCCAACCGCTACTGGTGGACGTATAAAAGTTGGGACTAATCGTCAGATCAGTATAATGGAAGATATTGATGCTGAGGACGAGAGAATTGCTGTCAATCTGGCTATATTCAATGCGTCTCATCCCACATTAAGGAATGAGCGAAACATAAATGAAGCGAGCTCCTCTCATTCAGGGAATAAGGACTGGTACGCCTCCGCTAAAAGGAAATTGGCAGAGAAAGAATCTGCTCGCGAGGCTCAAGACATACCTCCGCCTCCACTTAGGCGCCCGCGACCTTCAGGGAACCCGAGACCGGCCCCTCCAGGGAGTCTTGTCAATTATGATTTTCTCAATGACGAAAATTCAGAATCATTGAGCGCCACACTGGGCGGGTATAGGTTAAGAGATGAGCAAGCATGCGAGATAATGCAGAGTCTATAATAATAAATCGGCTAGGATATCAAGATTTTGCTGCCGTTATTTTTGCAGTATTTCGACTGTGCAGGGATTATAGTGGTTTGGCTGAGGTGCAGAGCCAACATAATGTTGTCGTCGATAATTTACGTGCTAATATCCGTAGTGGGGATTATAGCTGCCACAATGCACTGAAGCGCGCCAAAGAGGCAGAACAAAGAGCATCGAAAGCTGCACACGACGTACATGATGCTGAAGTTAAGGCTAAGAAATCTGAAGAGAGTGCTGAAGCACTGCGTGCTGAAATAACCGCGCTAAAAAGGAGGATGATTTCTTGAAGCGCGAGAATTGTTCTCTTAAAGCGTCGAATGTTGACGCGGACAATGCTATTGCCAATTTGCATCGCCGAATTCAACATTTCGAGTCAGAGGATTATAAATGTTCCATTGCCCAAAATTTTACACAGAGTAACGTTTATAAATTTCTCGAATTACTCTGTGGTGCTGCAGACATGAAATATGGTATGGAACTTGGCATCGACCAAGTTGGTCATCTAGGGTACCTCGGAGAGGGTTTTGATAAAGGTATGCTTGATGCTAGTCGTAATTCGGGAATGGAAATTCCAGAGGCTAGTGGTGATGATAATGACGATTTACATACCCCTAGGCCTGGTAATTCATTTTACTCCGTGTGGCGCGATCGTAAAAAACAAAATGTGACAGGCTCAAGCTTTTTGAAATCGAGCTCTCCTCTGACGCATAAAGGAAAAGATAAATGCGCTCCTAAGGCTACTTTGAGCGATTCAGAGAGTATTAAGAAAGCTCTTCATGACGCTTTTGGTTTGAGTGACGATGAAGCAGGTTTGCCTCCAAAAAAGTCGAGGTCGACGATTTTCTTGCGGAGTCCCCCAAAAATGTCAAGTTTTGAAAACGTTGCTTCTACGGCCGTGGATAAGAGAAGTAAGGCGAAAATCGTACCAAAGAATTCCGGTCCAACAAGGATCCTGCGAAGTGGAACGTATCCTTCTTGAGATGACATAGTTTTTTCGCTGTAATGTAATGTGCCTGATCACTCATTTAATGCTCAAGATCTGATTTCTCCGAGTAGATATCAGCTTGACGATCCAACTAAAAGAATGGAAGTTGCTTTGCCCGATAATTGGGCTCAAACGGATGAATTGATTCTTACAGAGGATCAAATTCATGGCAATTGTGCCAATTTTGCGCGTTCAGTGGGTGTGATTCTTCGTCAAGAGTCCCCCAGTCTTCGAGTGAATAACTATGTTTAGGTTATATTATTTTGACGATATTAGGCCTTTTGTTTTGTATAGAGTCTTTGTAACTCTTTAGCAGTAGTTTTTTTTTTTTTTTTTTTTTTTTTTTTTTTTTTATAAAAAACTGATTCTGCCGCTTGATATCATAATCCTTTATTTACGTTTTACTCACATGATGTTCTTTCCAATGCATTCCAAGGCGTGTTTCTCATCCATTTTTTGCTGTATATTGAACCTTTGTTTTATGTTTAATAATGGTTTTTTATGTCATCGTGCTTATTCGTTATAACGATTGTGCCTGTCACGAGAAGTATGAGCATTTTGGGCAATCATTATCGTTAGGGTTATTATGTTACACCTGAGAAATTTGATCACTTGGGCCTCTTGCTTCGCCGTTATTGTGTCCGAAACGTGCATGAGAGGTTGGACCACTTTGGGCCTTCCTATCCCACCGTCATGTTCTTCCGTCGTGCATGAGGAGTTGGACCAATTTGGACCTTCTTATCCCACCGTCATGTTCTTCTGTCAGGCATGAGGGGTTGGACCACTTTGGGCCTTCTTATCCCACCGTCATGTTCTTCTGTCAGGCATGAGGGGGTGGACCACTTTGGGCCTTCTTATCCACCGTCATGTTCTTCTGTCAGGCATGAGGGGTTGGACCACTTTGTGCCTTCTTATCCCACCGTCATGTTCTTCTGTCATGCATGAGGGGTTGGACCACCTTGGGCCTTCTTATCCCACCGTCATGTTCTTCTGTCAGGCATGAAAGGTTGGACCACTTTGGGCCTTCTTATCCCATCGTCATGTTCTTCTGTCAGGCATAAGGGGTTGGACCACTTTGGGCCTTGTTATCCCACCGTCATGTTCACCTGCGTCATTTGACGGATAAGAATTGTAGTTAGTAACTTAAAAAGAATTGATAACGATCAAAGTGTATTCATCAAAACATCTGATGGAATTTATTCAATTTTATGCATAATAACGCCTAAGATGTTGCACATTCCAGGGACGCTTCTGTTGAACCCCTTTTAGAGATTCCAAATAATAATATCCTTTTGAACTTGCTCGTATAACTCTGAAAGGCCCTTCCCATTTCAGTTTGAGCTTTCCGATATGGTGTTTTGCTGCAATGCTTCTCAGGACCAAATCTCCTACTTCAAAATTTCTGAATTGAACCCTTTTATCATAGCTTTTGGCCATTGCTGCTTTAAAAGAAATAATACGTTGATACACATCATCCCTTGTTGATCCTATCATATCCAGATCCATTTGTCTTAACCGGGTCGACTGCTCTGGATCGTAATCAGTAATCCTGCGCGTTGGCATACCTATCTCTGCAGGTAAAACAGCTTCAATGCCATACACAAGAACAAACGGGGTCTCCCCCGTGGAAGTTCTTGGAGTCGTTCTATATGCCCATAGTATTCCTTGAAGCTCTTCCGACCATGTTTTTCATGTGCTCCTCACCCTCATTTCGAGATAATCCTTCAATATTTTGTTAGTGGATTCTGTTTGACCATTGGACTGTGGATGATACACTGAGGTCAGATTGTGTGATATTTTTAATTCCACAAACCATGATTTAATCTCCTTTCCGTTGAATTGCGTGCCGTTGTCACATACAATTGACCATGGGATGCCGAAATGACATATGATGTATTTCCAGATAAACTCGATCATATTCTTTTCCGTGATTGACCATATAGCTTCTGCCTCAATCCATTTAGTATAATACTCAACAGCCACTACCAAATATCGTTTTTGTCCTTTGGCCGACGGAAACGGGCCCACAATATCAATTCCCCACTGATCAAATGGACATGCCACGTCGATGGGTTGTAGCTGGCGTGCCGATCTATGAATGAGACGAGCGTGGTATTGGCAGCTATCACATTTCCTCGAGAAAGCTGTCGCATCTTTCAGTAGAGTTGGCCAATAATATCCTTGATGCAATATTCATTGAGCCAAAGCTCGTCCCCCGGAGTGATTTCCACAACAACCTGCATGGATCTCTTCCATGATATACTCAGCTTGAGTTGGAGTCAAACATCTCAACAATGGTCCTTCGAAAGATCTTTTGTATAATTCTCCATTGCTGATAGTAAATCTATAAGCCTTATATCGCATTATGCGTTGTGCATTCAGATCTGCCGGAAGAATGCCCTGCTGAAGATAAATCATAATCTCGTCCTTCCAAGAGGGGTCTTCTTGTATTGCCAATATAAACTCTACTCGTGCTTCCATGGTAATATATTTTGATATCCCAATCGAAGGTTTATCAGCAACCATAAGTGTGATTCGCTTCTCCACCAGAATCTCTGAAGAACTCGCGAATTTAGAGAGCGCGTCTGCCTTTGCATTGTTGTCCCTAGGGATCTGAGTAATGTCAAAGAATTTGAAGTTCTTTGCCAATTCTTTTATCTTTGAGGCATACAATTTCATTGTTTCCTCACGCGTCTCATACCTTCCCGAAAAATGATTAGCCACCAAAAGCGAGTCGGTGAATATGTCGAGATGTTCAATGTTGAGTCCGAATGCCATTTTGACACCTGTAATAACTGCTTTCGTACTCAGCTTCGTTATTCGTTACCATGTAATTTAAGCTGATAGCAAATTCAAATTCTCTTCGTTTTGGGGACAGAAAATGGATTCCAATTCCTCCTCCATGAGTGGTTGCAGATCCATCCGTGTGTAATATCCATGTTGTGGTTGCTCTGCTGGTTCCAGCTTGATTTGATATAGAAAAAATACAGCTTGCGGTCTCGATTACACTGTTTCCCAGAGTCTCGGCCATGAAATCTGCTAAAGCATGTGCTTTGATTGCAATTCGCGGCTTAAACTCCAACTCGAACTCACTGAGTTCAATTGCCCATTTCACCAATCGGCCAGAGGTTTCAGGCTTTGCCAACACTTGCTTCAACGGTTTGTCTTTTACTACAGTGATTGGGTGAGATTGAAAATATGGTTTCAATTTCCGAGCCGTAACCACAATTGCTAATGCGAACAACTCTATTTCCAAGTAATTCCTCTCCCCCCTGCAGTACTCTACTCACATAATGAATGGGTAATTGATGAGTTCCCTTTTGCTTGAGTAATACTGTACTGATTGCGTGCATGGATACTGCCAAATATAGATACAACATTTCATTTTTCTCCGGTTTAGCTAACAATGGCGGGCTCACCAAATAATTCTTCATTTGTCTAAAAGCCTCTTCACACTCCGGCGTCCAAATGAAATCTTTGCTCCGTTTCATCACTTTAAAGAAAGGAAGATTATTTTCTGCAGATGTTGATATAAATCTTCCCAAAGCTGTCAAACGGCCCACCAGACATTGAACTTCCCTCACTGTTCTTGGTGACGGTAGATCCAATACTGCCTTTATTTTATCAGGGTTGGCTTCAATCCCTCTTTCATTTACCACATAACCTAGAACTTTCCCGTTGTTACCCCAAAATTGCATTTTTTGGGGTTTAATTTCATTCTATAGGTTCTCATGATAGTGAAAGCCTCATCTAAATGTCGCACATGCTCCTCGGCTTTGAGACTCTTTACTAGCATATCGTCAATATACACTTCCATTGATTTTCCAATTTGATGGTAAAAAATTTTAGTTACCAGCCTTTGAAATGTTGCTCCCGCATTCTTCAATCCGAACGGCATTACCCTATAACAATACACTCCAGTATCCGTGACAAATGTTGTCTTGCTCTGATCCTGCACTGCCATGAAGATTTGATGAAATCCACTTTTCGCATCCATCATGCTTAGCAATGCACACCTTGTCGTGGAATCAACAAGTAGATCTATCCGAGGCAATGGAAAAGGATCCCTTGGACAATGCTTGTTTAAGTCTGTATAATTCACACACATTCTCCATGTAGCTTCTTTTTTAAGACTAAAACAATATTGCTCAACCATTCTGAGAACCTTATAGCATAAATATGTCGTGCTGCTAAAAGTTCTTGTACCTCTTTTTCGGCAGCTTCATTCTTTTCTTTGCTAAAATTTCGCTTCTTTTGCCGTATTGGTTTCGCGCTCTTGTCTACATTCAAACGATGTACTATGATCCTAGAGTCTATCCCGAGAAGATCGGAACCAGACTAGGCAAATATATCTGAATTACGCCGGAGAAAGTCCACCAAGGAAGCCTCTATCGTCCAGTCCATATCTGCTCCAATTTTTATTATTTTCTCAGTGCTTTCCTTAAACAGTTGCACAATCTTGAACTCCCCTAAAGGCTCCATGTTACATTCTTGCCTTTGTTTTAACAATTGACTTTCTGCTTTATCTCGCGCCTGCTCTTTAGGCTCAAATCGCTTTTAATTATTATCTGTCTCTGTTTTGATCTTCTTCTCTGTTTCCCTTTTTTCAACCGCATACATGCGCCGTTTATTTGTCATCCTAACTGCTTATACCTAAAACAATGTTAACGGTGTTCCCACAGACGGCGCCAATATTTTGGTCTTATTTCGTCACGGTAATAGAACACAGTAAAACAGTACAATTGAAATATAAATAACCAAAATAACGTTAATCCAATAAAATGAATGGACTAACTTTGTCCGGGACACCTACTATCTATTACAGATCTTGAATTGCTTTAGATATCCTAATAAGATAAATTTACATACGCATCGAATTCTGAAGGTTCGATGCGTGCCTCGAATGATGCTGATTCGATGCTGAGTTTATTCAATAACTGTTGATTTGATGTGAGTGTATCGAATCACTGAGATTCGATGTGGATACAACTCGAGTCGGATCGATTCGATGTCAGATTGTAATAACTGTGTTGGTGTCGAATGCTGTGAGGCATCGAATAGACTTGTTCGATGTGGTAATAGTTGGACTCAGGTTCGATCTGCCTCTAGAAGATCAAGGGTCGAGTTATATATAGGCTCCGTCTCGCGGGACCCACTGACAGCTGTGGAAAGCGAATCGAATTGACACGATTTGATGCGGCCTGATTCGATGTGCGTATCGAATAATGCTTGTTCGATACGCTGTTAGGCCGACCCTATAACTGTATTGGGCCCATCCTCAAATTCCCCTATCAGCGTACAAATGGTCACTGGTCAGCGATATCCTTGGGAGTCCGACAATCGGAGGCGCGGCATAAACATCAAGAATATATACAATATTAAATATACATAAATTAAAAATTAAAACGACAAAATGTTAGTTTAATATTCTTCAAAAGATGTTTACAGAATGTGTGGATATATAATTAAGTTAAAGAATGCGTGAAAAGATTCTTAAAACTATTACAATAAGATATTATATTATGAATCTGAAAATTGAAGTTGAAAAGACTTTTTTAACATATATATATATATATATAAGAGTAATGAAAAAAGTGATAATTATTATTAATTGTAAAGAGAGTACTTATACAATGTACAAGAATAATTAAGGAAAGATCTATTTTAAATACAACAATAATCCTAAATTAAAGATAGTAAGATATCAGGGATATTCTAGCTATGGAAAGATATCAAAAGATACTCTAGCTAATACGCCACCGCAAAATTGACATCCCATCGGCGACGTAAATTTTGGAATGTAGAAGAAGAAACCACGAGCGAGCGAGGGGCTTTGTGAGGAGATCCGCCAATTGATCAAGGGTGTTGACATAAGAGACATTGAGCAAACCTTTAGAGACAAGGTCACAAATAAAATGGAGATCAATAGAAATATGCTTCATACATGAGTGCTAAACCGAATGCAAAGAGAGCCGAAGGGCGCTCATGTTATCACAACGAATGAGTTGAACAGATGGGAGCGGAAACCCAAGCTCACTGAAGAGGTGTTGCAACCAACGAACTTCAGTAGACATAGAAGCTAAGGCACTATACTCAGCCTCCGTGGAAGAACGGGCAAGTGCCATTTGTTTTCGAGAGGACCAAGAGGTGGGATTGGAGCCAAGAAACACAAGATACGTAGTAGTAGACGTGCCATGAACCGCATCACCAGCCCAATCGGTGTCACACGCGATGAGGGATAAAGAACTCATACGACGAAGAAGTATGTCATGTGAAACCGTGCCTTTGAGATACCAAAGGACACGTTTCAAGGCAACCCAATTTGCAGAATCCAGGGCAGACATTCTTTGTGCAAGTTGGTTAACCGAGAAGGCAATTTTCGATTGAGTTAAAGTGAGGTATTGAAGGCCTCCAATGATTTGGCAATATGCGGTAGGGTCCACATCATACGAAGAGGAAGAAGATGGAGGATTGGAGGTCATTGGCGTGGCAAGAGGTTTAGCACCATCCATTTTGTGGAGAGCCAAAAGGTCAAGTATGTATTTGTGTTGAAAAAGAAATAAACCTTCACGACAACGACATACCTCAATCCCCAAAAAATACGTAAGTGCACCCATATACTGAACGGAGAAACGAACACTAAGCCGTGAAATAACCGAGGAAATCAGAGAAGGACACAAACCAATGATGATAATATCATCCACGTAGACAAGGACATAGACCCGAATATGCTCCCGAAGGAAAATAAAGAGAGAATTGTTGGCTCTGGATTGAGAGAATCCAAAGGAGGTGAGTGTCGTACTAAAAGCAATATACCAAGTACGAGGATCTTGCTTGAGACCATAGATAGATTTGCGCAGGAGGCAAACATGGTCCGGTGCCGACTGATCAACAAAACCAACAAGTTAGCGCATGTAAACCGTTTCAGACAGATCCCCATGTAGGAAGGCGTTGCTAACATCTAGTTGGCGCAAGGTCCAGCCATGCATAGTTTCAAGTGAGAGAAGAGTCCGAATTGTAACTGTCTTAACGACTGGACTGAATGTTTCTTTGTAGTCAAGACCCGGACGTTGATTGAAACATTTGGCAATAAGACGAGCTTTGTACTTGTCGATTGACCCATCGGGGTGCCTCTTGATACGAAAGACACATTTAGAGCCAATAATATTGCAACCGGTCGGAGAAAGAACAAGAGTCCAAGTGCCATGCTTTGTCAATGCTGTGATTTCTTCACCCATGGCAACACGCCAAGCCGAATCAGATAATGCATTGGACGCACAATTAGGAGCTATAGGACAGTCAATAGGATGCTTTGTTGCAAGGTGATTCTGCTTCGGCTTAAAGATATTATTTTGCAAACGAGTAATCATAGAGTGAGTCCTGTCAGAGGGAGGAAGAGCAGTCACAGTTGCAACAGAAGCGTGCTCTGACGAACAGTCGCAACGGGTTACGGGGGTGCAACATCAATAAAAGTTGAAACACCAGCAGGAACATATTGTGCATCGAGCAAGTGAGTTGCAATATCAACATGAGTTGTAACAACAATATGAAGTAATTATGTAGCGGACAACGGCTGTTGCAAGACAAGTGGCGTGGGGATAACCAAGACTCCAAAGGAAGTATCTGAGGGAGTAGTTGCAACAGTAGGCGAAGGAGACGCCTGTGGAAAAATGAACTCCACAAACTGAACATGGCTAGAGATATATAAATGCCCCGTGGTGAGATCAAGACACTTGTATGCCGCTTGAGAAGTTGAATATCCAACAAAGAGGCATGCTCGAGAAGAAGGAAGCAGTTTGTTCGAACATAGGCCCGAACATGAGGATAACAAAGGCAACCAAAAGTCCTATGGCAATAATAGTTCAGAGCACGACCAAAGAGAACTTCAAATGACGACTTGTTCTTGAGAACGGGAGCAGGGAGCCAATTCGAGAGATAGATAGCGGCCCCAAAGGCATAGGCCCAATAAGGTGGAGGCAAGTTGGCACGAGTGAGAAGCGCCCGTCCCATAGTTGCAATTGAGCGATGATAGTGTTCACTTGTGCCATTTTGCTGCGGGGTGTGAGGTGCCGTAGTTAGCCAACTGATGCCATGAGTAACAAAATAGCGCCACAAGGCCACAAACTCCCCACCATTATCAGAGTCAAATTAAGGATGGAGCAACCAAACTGTCTTTCCACAAGGGATTTAAACTCCACAAAAACTCAGAATACATCGGACTTTACAACTATATGCAACAACCAACAATACTTCGTATAATGATCAACAAGAATCAAGTAATACTTATAACCATTCAAAGAAGTAGAAGGTGCAGGACCCAAACATCACCATACACAAATTGTAAAACTCGATCAAAAACAAGTGAGGTATGGTGAAAAACAAGTTGCTGGCCTTTATTAAGTAAACAAGAGTTGCAATTGTCAATATCCGAAGAAGTCGACGTACATGGTAAACTAAATTTGCGAATAACTAAAGTACTAATCCGAGAGGAGGGGTGACCCAATAGATCATGCAAGAAATCTTGGGTGACTCGTTCACCAACAAAGGCATTGATAGGAGGACGCAGAGGGCGAGGAAGATGAACCCGATAAACACCATCAATGCAATGGCCGAAAATTAAGCTAGTTCCTGTTCTGCGATCCTTAACCACAAAGTTAGAGGGGTGAAACACAATATAGACACCATTTACCTTTGTAAAATGATGCACATATAGAAGATTGCGTTGAGACTTCGGAACACATAAGATATTATCAAGAAGAAGCTCACGAGCACCACATAAAACACGAGAAGAACCAATATGAGTGATGAGGAAACCTGAGCCACCAGAAGTTGCAACTTGGTCATGACCATCATACTTTGAGTGAACTGACAAATTTTGAAAGTCAGGCGTGAGGTTATGTGATGCACCAGAGTCGACCAACCAGTCCGTGTTAGGAGGCTCGTCCGGTGGAGGAGAAGTGGCACAATGAGCACTAGGTAGACCGTAACGGCGACAAGTGCGCGCACCATGGCACATGATGTTGCAAAACTAACATACAATCTGTAAGAGTTGTTGTGCAAGATGAGGAGAAGGTGGATTATGCGAGCGCAAATCAGCAGAGCCACGCTGATTATGGTTGGAGAACTCTGGACTAGAAGTGTTGTTGCGTCTGCGTCCGCTAGAATTTCGCCGAGAGTTGCGGGAAGAGGAGGCAACCAAGTTTGCAGTTGCAACTAGGGAAGCATTACTAGAATCAAGTCAACGCAAATAACTCTCATGACTTACCAACAGATCATGGAGTTCGACAAAGTGGATCAGGTTTTTCGAGCTCGGATAGATCCAACAATATCTCGATAGTTGGAACCGAGACCATTCAAAATGTAGAGAGTAAGATCTTCATCTTTAATTGCTCCATCAATGATAGCAAGCTCATCCGCTTGGATTTGATGGCTTGAAGATAACCCGAGACGAATTTGGAGCCCAACTTGAGCGTGTTCAGATAATCCTTGAGTTGCATAACTCTAGATCGAGAGCAATTAACGTAAATACGGTGAAGTTCACGCCATGCATGAGCGGAGGAGTCACAGTTGGAGATAAGAGTATAAATCTCTGGGGTGACAGAGCCGAAGAGGGACGAGAGGATTAGAGAATCCTGATGAAGCCATAACACGTGTGTAGCCATGGACTCGGGGTCGAGGCCCATAGGCAGACACAGAACTGTCCCATTGAGAAAGCCAAATAGGCCGTACCCAAACAGTAGATGGCGAACTTGAGATCGCCATGACAAAAAATTGGGACCCATGAGACGAAGCGGCAAATGGTGGTGGGTGTTGATCGAAATAGGGGAGTCATCGCCAGTCATACCATTGCCAGTGGGCAGCGTCATGAAGAACCGACGCGTCGAGGAGACGTCCGAGGACGTGGCACCACTAGGGGCGGCGGTGGAAGTAGGGTTGCCGGAGTCATTTGGTGGGCTTGACATAAGATCAAAATTTCTCGTTAGAGGTAGGGAAAAGCTGATACCATATAAGAGATATGAGAAAAGTGATAATTATTATTAATGGTAAAGAGAGTATTTATACAATTACATGTACAAGGATAATTAATAATTCTAAAATAAAGATATGAAGATATCACGGATATTCTAACTATGAAATGATATTAAAAGATACTCTAGCTAATAATATACACCAATACCCACATTTATTCTAACTGTTGTATTAGTAAAACAATCTTATGTAATCTAAACTGAAATTGTTGGATCGATATTGATACAACTTTTCCAAAGTTCAAAGCTCAAGTTAAGCTGGCGTTGCCTTAACTTGATCTTAAACAATCTTCTTGATAGAGTATAATGTGCAGCAGAATTAAAGAACACAAGAAGATAAATTTTTAATTGTTTAATATATATATATAATCAACCATCTAGCCTTACGGCAAAATAACCACGCAGGTTTTAACAAAGATGTTCCACACCATAAAATCATTCTTGCTCTTTTGTAAATCAGACTCAGCAAAGCAGACAAGAATTTTCTCCTCAAATCTAATCCTAGACTTAACTCGAAAACTCAGAAACTTTGCAAAGCAAGAAACGCAACAACAATGCTTAAGATATAATCTCTATGGATTAATTAGTGTAGACACATTAATTTTATGTCTAATTAAATTAAATGATGGTAACTCTTAAGATGCAAGAAATATAAAATATATTTTATTTAATCTTAATATTTTGAGGGATTAAAATAAATATATTAATTAAATCTTAAAACAAGGAAATAATTGCTATTTGCTCATCAAATCTCATGACATGGAAAGTCTTCTCCTCCAAGTCTCAAATCTTCAAGAGATGGAAAGAATTCTCCACCAAATCTCCACAAGGGAAGAATTCCCCACCAAGTCTCAATCTTCAAGAGATAAAAAGAAAATTCTCTTAGATAAAGTCTTCCATATCAAGAAATTGTAGATGCAATCACAACCGTTCATCTCATCAGGAGATTCTAATTGAGATTCACTCCACAACTATAAATAGTTGAAGAAGAAAAAAAAACACAGGAATTTGTCGTTCGATCCGAGATCCGAGATCCGAGATCAAGCACACAAAAAAAACACACAAAATATTCAAATTCCAAATTAAATTTTCGTTCGATCCGAGATCAAGCCCTAAAGCCCTTGAATCAACGTTTGTCAAATATTCAAGTACTTTGAAGATCAAGATTCCTCCAAAGAAGATTGACATTCAACAAGTTCAAGTCGAAGATCAAATTGTTCGTCGCAAATATCAAGTCAAGTAGATCGTCAATTCAAGATCAAGCTTAAAGCCCTTGGATTAACGCTCAACTCAAATACACGCGAAAGGGATCAAAATCAAATCTACTCAACTTGAGAAAAGAATCAGAGGATCAAATAGAGAGATTGCACCACGATTGTACTTTAAATTTACTCAAATTTATCTTGTAATCTTTTCTTGTCTTTTAAATTCAGAGATCAAGAATTTGTCGTTACAATTAGCTCTATTGTTTCTTGTGTATCTTGATGTACTTCACACCCTGTATATTTCTTCAAACTTGATCTCCAAGGTGTGTTATACATAGATTTGGTAACTTAAGTTGTTTCCTTGTTGAACTCGTCTTTCCTTGCTGAACTCGGTCTCCTTCTTGAATAATAGTTCCCTTTATTAGATTGAGTTATAATAAGAAAATACCCATTCTTCAATTCAGAGTTGATCTTGGAAAGATTCCTAGTTGCACTTGAACTCCAAAACTTTCCATCTTTGAAACCGTGTTGACTTGATCGATCTCCTCCTCTTGAATTATGGAAACTTCAACTTTGGAAACTTTTAATGCTCTTCCTTATGATTAAGAGATATTCCTGGACTTAAACAAAGACAACTGAAAACGTGGAACTTGATTAATAGGTGAATAAATGCAAAACTAAAATAAAGCAGTTAAAGACAGATTGACATAAAAGTTTGTGGTTTCAATGTTGTCCTGTGGATGTTGGCTCAACATGCATCCAATATTTAATCCAGAACACTTTACTCATGTTCTCGAATATCAGAACCATGTTTTAGGTTAAGAATATTTCGGGTTTCAATGTTGTCCTCTAGATGTTGGCACAACATCCATCCAACATTTATTACAGAACATCTTACACTTTCATAAACTTTGGTTTGATTATATACCGAAATTTTACGCTCGATTTGACATGTTCTCACTTCTTAATGTAATAACATTTATGCACGGTTAGTCCTATTATTTTTGAGATTTTAGCGATCATTCTCTCTTTGCTAATTTTATTTAAACAATAAAATTGATAGAATAAAAGATGACCAACGATATCACATTTGAATGAAATATTTGGACTTCTTTGCCTTCAATTCTTCTACAACATTATGACATGTTTCTTGTACCAAAAATTTGGTTGAGACAAAATTAGAATCAATAACTGTAAGTCCAAATGTTGAGACGACACTTTAAACGAAGTATTGGACTGTATTACTGTACTTTATTTATTTTATATTTTGCTTTTAGTCATATATTAACTTAGTTCTACGCTTTTTGTTTATATTAACTTGAGTTCCAAGTTCTCAAAACATCAAGATGGATCGATTTCTTTCAAAGAAAGTTACCATCCATGAAAGTTTCCTTGTGAACGACTTTCCTTGAATAAAAGAAGTCCCTCGTTGTTCTCAATTGAAAAGAATCCAGGCGAGTGAGGCAAAGGAAAGAACACAGATCCATAAGGAAATAAAGATTACAAAAGGAAGGCTGTTGTAATCTACCTTGTGTGTGGAGCCTTAGACGAATCAATTCAACACTATATATAGATGGTTCCACATCAAGATCAAACATAAGACTTGAGCAGATTTCTGGAGAGCTTAGATCATTATTGTTAGTTGAGTGTTTGAGGTTTGGTTTTTTCAGATTTTTCTAGATAGTTGTCTCTAGGTGATTGGTGATTTACAGTTAAGTAGCTAGATTGAAGAAGTTATTTCTCTTTAAAATCTTAGTTGTTACAATTCATTTTATTCCTTGAATAAGTTGAGAGATAGTTTGTAGAATCATTATTTAACATACTGGATATTTTGCCTTAAAGGCTCAACTTATTATAGACATGTAATATGCTTAAAAGTTTTTACATATTGTTAACCAGGAAAAATAAATATGAGATTAAGAGGAACATTAGTCCTAAATATAGGAACTAATATATGGACAATACTATTGTCACGAGTACTTCCAATGAGAGTACCCACTCCCAATGAGGAGGCCCCTCGGATGTTACCACACCCCTCGGTCACTGACCCAAAGCGGTGCGAAGGAACATCCGAGGAGACACCTAAACGTCCCTTGGAAAGTCAATGATGAATAAAAAAGAGATATCAACGCGACATCAGAAACCCCGATGGATCCGCGCGACTCCGATATCCATCAATGCGTCAAGAGGGACCACAACGGACCCCGAGTCCCATAATCTTGCGAGAACACTTCCTTGCTGAACACTCCTCAACATAAATTACCCTCGGAACATCACTCCGAAGACCAAATCTAAGAACAAAGCCAGATCTAAGTACAAGAGCCACTGGAAGGCCCTCTACGAGGACTTAGGCAAGAAAGTACCACTTCACGAAGGCCAAGTCAAGCCCTCGGAGACCAAGTCAAGCCCTCGGAGACCAAGTCCAGCCCTCGGAGACCATGCCAAACCCTCAGAGCCCAAGTCAAAAGCAAAATCACCCCTCGGAGAACATATACAGACACCCCTACACCAAGATAAACCCTTATTGAAGCAACAACACCACCCGAAGAAGGTCCTAACTGGTCCATCAAGTCACTACCAAATGTAGGGCCCCTCGGAAAATAGCATCCCGAAGAACAACCCCTCGAAAATCCCCGGAGCCATCGGAAGAAGCAAAGATCAGCTTAGTCAGCATCTAGTAGACTAAAGATATACATTATCTTATCTTTTTACACTTTTACGCATATTGCGACACTTGTACCCTACTAAAACACATGCATAACGATACCTGTCCCTAACAAACTCTATATAAAGGGAGGTGATCGATTGAAGAAAGATAACTTCGGACACACACACATACAATCACATACAAACAAAATTGAGGAGTGAAGTTCAGTGAATAAAGGAAGGAATATTCTCGTATCTTTTGTTCTCCTTTATAAAACTATCGCTTTTGAATCACGGGCAGGGCGTTCCAACCCAAAAATAAATCCGTTAAATAGGAAATAATATCAAACCTGTTAACACATATTGTGATATTTTTTTGTTGTGTTTAATTTCTGGCAATAGGCGTTAAAACAACACTAGAGTTATTAAATATTGAACCAACACGGGATCGTGTCACTAGTGTTGAAGTTTAGATTTTTGAAAATGAATTATGATACAATAGTTTTAAGAATCATCAAATCGTAAAGGTAGCATACTTTCTAAGATTCTAAAAGGTAGGAACATACTGTCCTCAACTTTACAGTGCATTTGCTACTTTTAATGATCAAAATATTCTTGATATTTCTAATATTTCTATTTTTAATTTAAAAGTTAATAATTGATCTTTGAAATCTTCAAAGAGTTTAAAAATATAAGTAAAAATAAATATATATAAAAAGTTTTCTCGTATCGAAAGAGTACCTTGGTAACTTCCTCTACAAATATTCCTTACCGCCTATGAGTAAACTTGGCCCGACTTCGAGGCTTTAATGCACCGCCTCGTACATAGGATCCTATCATACTAAATCATCTTCAAGTGACTGAACATGTCGCTTCGCTAACCCATCTCAGCCTCCTTGTTGCAGTGTTATCACCAGTTCCCCCATTAGATTCTAAACCCCCTCATGCAACCATAAAAGATATTTAGAACCATTAAACACACTTTTATTCAAACATATTTCCCCAACCATTTGTCGTTGCCATGAATGGTCTAAGACCAATTAGTCATTCGTTCCTATTCACTTTACACATCAAAAACACCTCGATAACTAGGTGCTACTCATCTCAGAAACACCCTCTCGTAAACGACAGAAGAAACCTTCAATGTACTCTAAAAAGAAGCTCAATTGGCCTTTTTAACCACATCTTTCTTCTCAGTAAACATAAATGAACTCACATGTATGCAAAAATTGAAGATTTATACCTACTTTAAGCAGTTTAACTAGTATATAAATAGCTGCAACCCCTCTAATAAAGCTAAAGCACTTTTTTCATTTACAGGTACTTGACTAAGATTGTATTTTTGGTCCTAGTAGCTTGTCAAGACTCAAGTTTTACCATCTCGACTTGCTGCCAGAATCTTTAATTTCCAAGTCCTCGCATTTGTACCTTTTCAGATTTTGTATTAATATAACAATATACATATAACGACTTAAACTCCCTATAGAAGGCTAACATGCTGTTTATTTATGTAATTCGAACTGCTTTAGTTTGCATTTTTTTTGGGATAACATCATCAAATAACTTATCCTTTGAGCCCCTTTATTGAGTACTCCAGAAATTTCTTTTAGAAAAAACTTTATACCCTCTCCCAGCCTAAGCAAACATGTGCACTTTGAGCGGATCAACACTTATATTCTGAATATTCTTTCTTAGTTTCTTAACTTTTGTTTACCACAATGGTACGAAATTTGAGGAGTTTTGTATGAAAGTTTGTCTCTGAATTCAACTGAAGGTAGTGCAAGTTTTTAGCGGAGGAGTTTCTTATGGGATTGAAGCACATTTTGTTGAGTGAAGACCACGTGGTGATGGGGGTAATCCCAAGTGTGTGAAGACTTTGGTTAAGTTACTTTGACATGCATTGGTTAGTCAGTGTTTTGGACATTTGTGCTTAAGCCTTTTAACGTGTCACAATATATTGACTTCGAATATTGATAACCGTACCAGAAGGACATCAATGGTAGGAGGGTCTCCATTATTGGATGTTTTCTGGGAGCCTGGTTACTTGAATGACTTAAGGGAGGGCCCCAAGGGCTCGTGAGGTGGTGGTGTGAGTTTTAGTTATACTTGTATGGTTGTTATGGGCTCGTGGAGTAGGCCACGTGATAGTGATATGACTTGGAACAACATATGTAATCAATTATTCTTAAAGAAATGTAGATATATTGTTCACCATGGCCAAACATTTATTCGATATAAAACAGCTCTAAATACAACCTTCTTGTAGTATCCTTAGTTTCACAGCCACCACTACAACCTCCATACTCTTACTCGCTCTCAACACTATGTCGTGCTCACAAACCCATCTCTTAAAACGGCTTCTCTTCACCGAATTCACTCCACAATCTTTAAAAACCAGTTACACCAGACTCGTATTCAAGAAAATACAAGTCACATAGACATGGTGGTTAGTGAATGTGCATATACATCTCACCTCTACTTGTGCAACAAACTACCATAATTGTTCATCTGATCAATAATACGAGTAAGCAAAGAAAAATGGTATGTGAACTGCTAGTATAAATTTGCTTGTTCTATTTTTGCCTTCATAGTATAGAACGATTGAGTTACACAAGATGAAAAGAAGGATAGAAATAACCTATAGGTGCTAATTATAAGGAGGAGAATATTTGGAGACTTCACATAGTGGTTTTTCCAACAAAAGTACTTCACAATTCAACCCTCTGTATCTTTACTTATCTATGAGTTGTACTTGATTTCGTTTTGTAAACCTTCAACACTCATTTGAGCCTTGAGTACAAGGCCCTTTTAAGGCGAGATTATTAGGTGCAGTCATTGCACGATGGGGGTGGTACATAGAGTTGGTTACTGCTACCAATATACGGTGTGTATGGGTACTATGACAGTTATTTCCTATAAATTAAAAAATACTTTTAATCTCAAGTGATGGAGTTAGGAATGCTAAAGTCCTCTTTAATATCAAATGATACATATGTGTATATTGCATTTGATAATATGTATTATGTAATAAATATGGTATTAGAGAAGTTATATGTATAAGAGTCAAAGAGTTAATTCGGGACGAGGGGTGACCAAATTGGTCATGCCATCCAACCTTAGTCGTGCGTTCTCCAACAAACGCATGTAACGAAGGGCGAAGAGCTGAAGGAAAACGAAGCTGATAGATGCCGCCGATGCAAGGTCCAGTCAATAATTTATCCCCCGTATTGCGATTCTTAACAACAAAATAGGAGGAGAAGAATTCAATAGTAACATTGTTAGATTTAGTAAACTGGTGAACATACAATAAGTTGCGTCGCGCGGTAGGAACACATAGTACATTATCCAAATGAAAACGACGATTTGAACAATGAATATGAGACGAACCAACTCGAGAAGTTGTCAAACCTGTTCCATCCGCAATATTGATCTCATCGGGAACTTCGTATTCAGAGTGAACGGTTAAGTTTTGAAGATCCAAAGTCAGAGTGTGCGACGCACCAAAATCTACAAGCCAATCTTTTTGCGGCAGTGGTGGCGGTAACGGAGACGCTGCAAGATTGGCATGGGGCTGGGTGAAGAGAGGGCATTTCCGCACACCATGCCCGTGAAAACCACACAATTGACAAGTCTTGGGGGAGCGATGGTTGGTGGATCCCGAGCCACGGTTGGAGCGCTGATTGTGATAGCGCTGTGAGTTTGAGCCTCCCCCGGAGTTTTGGGAATTGCTGGACTGATGTGATCTGCCACGAGACTGATTAGAGCCACGAGCGGGATTTGAGTTTCCACCGCGAGAAGAATGACGGCATGAAGACTGGCCGTAGTTTGTCGTGGTGACAAGAGAGGCCGACTCATCATCGGCACGTCGAATGAATGCTTTTTGTGCGAGAAGCAAGTCATGGAGCTCGTTGAACTGAATTGGATTTTCCCGAGCATGTATCGGGCCGGCGAGGTCACAATACGCTGGTCCAAGTCTGTTTAGGACATAAAACGTAACATCGTCATAATGGAGAGGATGATCGATTACCGCGAGTTCATCCGCTTTTGCCTTAACGGTGTAGAGGAACTCAGAAATTGATCTCGAACCCAACTTCATGGTGTTGAGATTGTCCTTCAATTGCATGACACGAGTGCGAGACCGATTCAGATAGGTTCGTTGCAAGGAGGACTATTCTGCCACAAAAATTTCGGCATTGGAGATGAGGCGAACCACATCATTGGAGACGGATCCGAAGAGGGCAGATATGATAAGCGAGTCTTGCTGGGTCCAGTGGAGATGATGGGCAATGGACTCAGGCGTGGTTCCATGGGGAGGGCAAGGGAATGTGCTGTTGAGGTAGCCAAAAAGGCAAAACCCGTGGAAGAGGTGATGTACTTGTGAATGCCACAACGCGTAGTTATCGCCGGTGAGATGAAGCAGAAGATGGTTAGCAGTGATCGGAACAAGAGGATCATTGCCGGGGCCGACGAGAGGCGGCATGGTGGGCGGCCAGACTAGGGTATCCAAAGGATCGAATGAGATGAAATTTGAGAAAGAATCATCGACTATTGAATCGAGGTCTCGTTAGAGAAGAGAGACTCTTGATACCATATAAGAATTATATTTTGTAATATGAAAGTGATGTATATTTCATTAATCAAGAAAGTATAAATACAAGGAGATATGGAAGATTCTATGTAGGTCTATTAATATGCTAGTGTCAAGTTACTTATTCATTTATTCGTGAATAGTTATTCAAAGTTATTCTTCCTAATTTATGTAATAACATTGTAATGCATAAAAATAAGAAATAAGAAATCAATTGTTCATTGATATTTCCTCTTCAATTTCAAGTTTTTCGAGACACATCCTTTTCAAATTAGGACATTCTAACATTAACTCTCTTTTGTTGGATACGTTTCACCCGGGGCAGGTGCATTGACATATCCATCTCCAACGGGTGGGCTTTGATACGGATCCTGATCTTCACTAGGATTCGAAGCAGGAGCAAGACTAGTTCCATTTCCGTTAATTGGACCTTGATCTGAAGCCGAACCACTAGGAGTAGGAGTAGAATCACTTCTATTTTGTACAGGAGACGGAACACTACGAGTATCCATGTTGCAATCCTTTACGCATATGCATCTAAACCAGATGCACTCTCCAAATACAAATCCTTCTTGTGTGCATATTGTTCCGCAGTTCCTGTTGTTAAAGCAAAGCCCCGAGAACTTTCGGCTTGGTGCTTGGCACATTGCTGCTTCACCTGACATCTCTTCTGCATTTATATTGTATGTACAATGCATAGACAAACACTTACTAACATTTCACCTTGTTACAAACAACAAAAATTGAGTAATCGATGTGTTTCAAAATGGGACAAAATAAACCCCAATTAATAAAGACTCATCAATAAATATGAATGCATTGCCGGATTTAATTGCTCCAGACGTATTGATGAATAATTAAAGAAAATATCAATTTTGAAGCAAATGAGGCGCGAAAAATGACCCCTGTGTTATCTCTAATTGACAAAGAACTCTATATATTATTTTAATTAGCAAAAAACCCTTTATGTTCTTTATAAATTAGCACACTGCACCCAAATATGTTTAACTTTGACTTGATTAGAGATGCCTTATTAACCCTTATATAAAAGAGTCCAGTTATATGAAAATACTACCTAAAAGTTTTAAACTAAATTTTAGTCTTACAAATAAATTTGATTAACAAATGAAAAAGCATAATCTTTGTAATTTTTAAAGGCTTCCGCATTAATATTTTAATTTTATTAGAAAGTATATTGATCACAATTTTCAAACATTTATTTTTGCATTTTGCTTCCTGTTAAATATTAAATTCAATAAAAAAAGAAACAAAACAAATGGGTCATCTTCTTGGGATTGGTTGTATGCTAACTGCTGTGCACCCAAGCTCCCAAACTTGTAAAATTATTTTAATTAAAACCCTATAGTTTTGTTTATTCTGACAAGCAGGTTCAAGGCTACTTTTGAAAAGAAAGAGCAAATCGATAAACATGAAAAATACTTGGGGTTGCCTACGACTATGGGTAAGAGTAAGAGAGAGATCTTTTCGTGGATCCGGGATAGAATTTGGACTAGAGCCCAGTCTTTTGAGAATAAAATTATTTCTAAAGCAGGGAAAGAGATACTAATTAAAGCTGTCTTGCAATCTATACCCACCTATGTGATGAGTTGCTTTAAATTACCAGATTACCTTTTGCATGAAATTGAATCCATGATATCTAACTACTGGTGGGGAAATGATGGGAATAATAAGATGCACTGGATCAATTGGGGTGAATTATGTAAGAGTAAAAGGGACGGCGGGCTTGGATTTCGTGATCTTAAATCCTTTAATCTGGCTCTCCTTGGCAAACAGATCTGGAGAATTATTCAGTACCCAGAGGCGTTACTTAGCAGAATTCTGAAGGCTAAATATTTTCCCGATTGTAATATTTTTGAAGCAATACCCAAGGGGAACGCGTCATTTACATGGAAAAGTATTTGTACAGCTAAAATGTTAGTTCATGCAGGCACCAGATGGCGGGTGGGAAGTGGAGATAGCATTGATGTCTGGAATGATAGGTGGATCCCGGGAAATTATAATTTCAAAACTAGAACACCGGATCGGTTTGCAACTGGACCGCTCAATGTTAACGTGCTAATTGACGTTTTCTATCGTGGTTGGGATCTTAATGTTCTTCAATATTTATTTTGGCAGGAAGATATTGATGAAATAATAAAAATTCCAATTGGTGGAGAACATTTGATGGATACACTGGTCTGGCACTACTCAAAGAATGGCCTATATACGGTGCGTACAGCTTACCATTTGGCTATGCAACTGAAAAATTGTGACAGTGAGAATCGGCAGGGGGGAACTAGCACAAGGATTTGTATGAATTGGAACTTTGTTTGGAACATAGCTGCACCAAATAAAATTAAACATTTCGTATGGAGATTGCTCAAGAGATCTCTGCCAACCATGGCCTTGCTGCGATTTCGCCACCTAGCGAACAATGACGGGTGCAACATTTGTAAGGAAAATATTGAAACTGTGCTTCATTTATTCAGGGACTGTCACTTCACGCGGGTGTTCTGGGCTCTTTCCAATATCCCTATTTCGAGTATAGGAGGGGAATCTGAATGTGAATGGATTGAATTGGTTTATCAGAAGCTTGATATGAATGATTTTGGCTTGTTCATGACTGGATGCTGGTTTTTGTGGTACAACCGCAACAAACTTTGGCATGAAAATAAGATGGACTCTCCTTTGGATTTACTTCACAAGGCTCAGCGATTTTACAGTGAGTTTACTAAAGCAGAACGTCAAAGAAAAGAGGCAATAATCACACCAATACAAGATGGTGATCAGAAGTGGAAACCACCAGAGGTTGGCACAGTCCTTATTAATTTCGATGGGGCTACTGGAAATGATCGGAAAACTGGAGGTATTGGGATTGTGGCACGTAATTCAGAAGGAGAGGTTCTCGCATGGAAGAGAGTGCGAATTCCAGGTGGCTGGAAAGCGGATATTGCTGAAGCGGCAGCAGCAAATTTGGCGATTCATTTGGCGTTGGAAAAAAGGTGGAACAACATTCGTTTGGCAGGAGATTGCATCAGTATTATCAAGATCATAAACTCCAACGAGTCCACACGAGCAGATGTCGGAACGTTCGTGAACGACATTCTGGAAATGAAAATTATGTTCAGTTCATTCACAGCCATACACGTACGACGATCGGCAAATAGTTTAGCTCATAATTTAGCACATGACATTAATTGTGATTCAAGTGGAGAGGCTGTTCTTCCTTTTGTTTTTGTTGAACCTGGTTAATCTGTAGATGTTCTACTGATGTTCTGGTGCTTTTTTAACACTTTATGATGTAGTTTTATGCTCTGTTTTAATGAATTTGACTTCTGTTTCAAAAAAAAAAATATCTGTAATATATACTTTTAACTTCAAGATTATTTTTTAACACCCCACTTATAAGTCAAATAAAATCTTAAACTAAACTTATAACTGGGTTTCATTTTTGAAACATTTTATTTGAAAACTAATTTAATTCAAAGAGTCATAATATAATTAAATGTTAATTCATTTAAAAAAAAAAACAATTCACTCTTGCTTATGTCAAGTAAAATAAAAAAAAAACTATAAAATGTGTATGTAATTGTATGATATTAATTATTGCTTATGACACTTTTAGCGTCACATATGCATGAACAATATATTTTATTGTAAATTTTGTATTTGATGTTTAATAAAAGTATATATATATTATCAATTTGATTATTGTTGAAATTTGTGTAGGTTATTAATAAATCTTTTTTTTCGTATTGAACTTACTTTGATCCGTATAATACGCAAACTATATAATGCTCTACTTTAACTTGTAAGCATTTCTTTATTTTACTTTTATTATGATTTTTGTTTTTGATTTATTTAACTTTAAATTAGGGATACACTTGTAATTTTGTTGTTATATGCAAACCCATATGCATATTTGGAGTGTGCAACTTACTTTTGACCAAATAACACATGGAGGTTTTTACCAATTAAAATAAGATAATGGATTTTTTGCCAATTAGAAATAACACATTAGTTTATGAAGTGAATAAACTTTACGTATAAAGTTTTTTTTTTTATTTGGTTCCAGTCAAAATCTAAATTTACACACTAGCTGTCATTGATTTTTATCGTTTTACAACGGACATGTAAATATCAATAGACCAAAAACTGGGCGGCTTGTATTACAATATCTCTGCAAGCACAAACATGTGTCCAAATATAATACACAGCTATATACTATATATATATTCACATTTATAATTAGTTGAAAACAAACGAATTATATATACTTACGGAAGCACAAGAGAAGGAGAAACATTAGCAAACTTGAGAGTTTCGTCACCATGATTAATCTGAATTGTTTATTGTATTTAGGATGATTTAGTCTCCGAACCAGCTAGTAGATTTTATAGTAGAACGCCGTTTGCTAACATGAAATGCAAGGAAAGTTGAATTTAATGTTACAGAACAAATTTCATTGAGTAATAATTATAATCTTTCCTTTATTATTGATAATATAATATCCACGATTTTACACCTCCGCGAAACAATCATGAAAACCACGCCGCCGCGAATGGTCACGCTAA
The DNA here is from genome assembly GCA_948329865.1 of Linaria vulgaris. Taxonomy (NCBI): domain Eukaryota; kingdom Viridiplantae; phylum Streptophyta; class Magnoliopsida; order Lamiales; family Plantaginaceae; genus Linaria; species Linaria vulgaris. The sequence continues at coordinate 82,631,350 of OX415252.1, forward strand.
GACAAGCCATTTTATCTTCTCAAACCAGCCGAGGCAACCATCCAGAAAGAACGTATGAAGAGAATATATTCGACCAGGCTTAAACAAATAAGCTAATAAAGCACCCCTCAAATTAGTCAATCAAATGGCATAAGGATTAATCAATTCATTGACTTGAAAACACCATGAGCTAGCCAGCGAGATAGAAAACGGTGATTATGATATTAATTAAAATCGAAGCATATATTCTTATTCAACAATATAAAGTGAGATTTAGATATTAATCTAACATGCGTTCTTACATGGGATAATTAATTACTGAATTAGCAATTCTTATAACAATTACAACGTCGAGGGAAAAATCCTAAACATTCCCCGTCGGTGAAATGTTCCGCAACACATACATTCTTACAGTTTGAATCACTAAAGCACATTCCCGTGAAATACTCACTTTGTGCTGAACACTTATAACTGCTCGATGCCTTTTCTGCACACAAATCAAAATCAAAGCATCTTATTAACTATGTTGAGTGTGTATCTAATTAAAAAAAGCTTAATTAACAAGGTCAAAGATACCTAAAATCCCATTATGCATGGTTTGAAAAAACTTGTAAACATTAAAATTGAATAACATTGTTATAGTATTTTTAGATGTGACTAAATTACCATTACCTTAAAAAGTAAAAAAGGTTTAATCTCGTTAAGTCTCTTAACGTATATTGCGTTTCTTGTTTTGCACCTCCAACATTTACAAATTTGCATTGTGCCCCCTAACGTATTGATAATACCCTTGAATTTTTGATTAACCGTGCATTTTGGACATTTGTAAATATTTTTGTTAGTGAGATTTTGTCCAAGGGTCGGGGGTATTCACTTTACGTTAGAAGGCACATTGCAAAATTTTAAAATCTTAGGAGACAAAGTGAAAAACACAGTATATGTTAAGGGGCTTAACGTGATAACCCAAAAACAAGAAATCTAACTCGCAAAAAAAGAAATTCTTTACATTAAAGAATACAAAATTGTAAAAAAATTATAATTGAATTTTTAAATGGAATACGAAACTAAATTCATATGTATTGTATAAAAGTACAAATAGGATTCCCTTGGAATTCTGAAAGTATTGGGAGGGTTCACGTAGGTGTTTAAATCACTAGAGGACTTTATATTAACAATTTTAAAGGTTACAATCGACATTTTAAAAGAAAAAAGTACATAAAAATCAAGTTTACTCCTGCATAGAACGAATGTGAGCCACTCCCTATTGTGAATTATAAAATCATAAAATGATTTGGTGCATAGTTTATGGAAGTACAAGGGAGTTCTATACAATTACATACCAAATCAAAAGGGAGTTTCGCGCAGGTTTTCAAAATTAAGGGAAGTTTTATGCATTTTAAAGTTTTAGCTACTTTATAACTTTATTTATAAAAAAAAAAAACTAAGAGTCTTACAAATATGTTTTTGGAGATAGATATCTGAATACTGAAATAGTAAATCAAAAGTACAGATACTAATGTTTAGTAATTCATCCTAGCTCACTTCTTACACATATGGCCATTAATCAAAGTTAATTCCATTAAATTCAACCTATATTCGGTTTTGCAATTTTAAAAAAGTGTGATTTGTCTTTTAACATTCGGAATTATAGTACCTTGCCCTCTAGATCTAAGTAACGGACTTAAAATGGAGAAACAAGTCCAAAAGGTACGGTCTTAGAAGGAGATTTTGAAAAGTAGGGTCCAAAGATGTATTTTCCAACTTTAGATAGTGAATCATAAAACGCGATAAAAGTTTAGGGGCTTAACGAGATTAACTCTTAGTTAAATCTCTTAAGTATATCATATTTCGAGAGAGGAGAGAGGAGAGAGGATGAGAGAGCATACGAGAAGCAGAAGCCAACACTAAGAGAACCAAAAGACTGCAAAGCGTGCATTTAGCCACCATATTTTGTTAGTCTGTAATATTAATGAATGCATCCTCATGTAAGAGTAAGACTTGTAATTTATAGGAATACCAACCGGCCGTTAGTTATTGAGATGCTGATCCTACCATGCATCAAACCGACCTATAGGAAGAAAAATCTAGCTACTTGGAAAATCAAACCAACATTTTAGACTTTGAGCTGATTGTCAATTAATTATTAAGGATAACGGTATTGATCATGTGATTATGCGCCGCTCCTAATAGAATGCATAGATGATACAATTTTTTTTTATGTGACATACGATGATACAAATCAATGACAAGCTAAATACTTAAATAAATTTAGTGATTAAAAAATATTTTCTCCCACTTTATGTATTAGTACTTAATTAATTAATTACCTACTTTTCACGCATTAAGATCTAGGACATGTAGCATAATAGACAACATAATGGAATACAGACTTTGATAGGAGATTTTAACCGATATTAGATACGTTTTATGGTTTCTTAAGGTGATTAAGCAGATCATATAATTACCATGCGATAGCCATCTTTTATTTGGCAAGTAGGGATGAAACAATGCACTTGCAGTGTCGAAGGGTGATGAGTTCATTTGTTCAAGATTCTTGGCAATTAGGCTAGGTTCATGTTCATGACGAAAATAGTAAAATTAAACTGTTAGCAAAGTCGTGTTTATTGATTCCGTCGTGTTCGTATGGAAAATCGCTTATTTCGTTTTCTTCAGCATAGTGACGTTAATTCAAGCTCAAGACAAGTCTTAAACTAAATAATTCCATGGTATTTGTTATGAACCATTTTTTGTATCGTATGTTATATTCTTCAAGTTTGTCCTTCACACTACAAAAATTTTGGGTCATTCCCGACCGCAAAGTCGGTCGGGAATGACCCTTTTCCGACCGGAAATCGGTCGGGATGGCCCGGTCGGCATTGCTTCGGTCGGAAATATTTTCCCGACCGAAGTTCGGTCGTCCCGGGTTTTTCCCGACCGGCCAATCCCGACCGAAAACCGGTCGGGAGTTTTTCGACCGAAATTCGGTCGGAAATAGTTTAAATGTTATTCCCGACAGAAATGCGGTCGGGATAGTTTAAATATTATTCCCGACCGAAATTCGGCCGGGAATAACATTTATATTATTCCCGACCGAATTTCGGTCGGGAGTAATATTTAAACTATCCCGACCGAATTTCGGTCGGGAATAATATTTAAACTATTCCCGACCGAAAATCGGTCGGGAGTAATATTTAAACTATTCTCGACCGAATTTCGGTCGGGAATAAAACTCGTCAGAATAAAAAAAAAATATTCCGGTAATAATTACCGGAATATTATTATTTTTAATATTTTGAAATATTTTCGATTTATTACCCAATCTAAAACATTCTTTAGCTTCTTGTGTTTTAGATGGACAATTAAATTTTGAATTTATTGCTCAATGTAAAGCACAAAAAAGTTAAATAAGTGTTTATTTAAAATAGAAAAAATGCTTGTTTCAAGTTGAAGAAAGAAGAGAAAAAATATTTTTTGTGGAAAAAAGTGTTTGAAGATGAAAGAATAAATTGTGTTTGCAGAAAAAAAAGTTTTGAACTAAAGAGAAAGTTGAAGAAATAATGTAAAGTATATGAAAAATGAGGAGAATAATGAAGTGTATTTATAGGGAAAAGTTAAAAAATTTGAATTTTCGTAAAATTAAATTTGAATTTCCCCAAGTCCCGCCAATTTTTTCGAGTATTCCCGACCGAATTGCGATCTGGAAAAGTTTAAAATTTGAAAATTTAGCCAACCCGCCAAATTTTCAACATTTACCGACCGAAATTCGGTCGGGAAAAAGAGTAATATTTTTTTTCGATCTTTTGGAAAATCTTGATGTGTTTGTTAAGTATAACTATAGAATCTCACTAAATACATGAATTGCACTAACATTTAGTTAGTTTAATGTTCTTTTAATTATGAAATTAGTATAGATTAACATATAGGTTAAGTTAGTTTGGAGTTTCACATATATATTAATCATACGTAGTATAGAGTATTCTCAATTGGCGATTAACATTTGTTACAAACGTTAGTATAGAGAGGCTAATTGTGATATATATTAACATATGTTTAACATAATCGTAAGTAGTTACGTTATTAGCAGCTACATATACCAATCTATTTATAAGTGACAATATGAATCGACGCTTCAAACGATTCATCAACGTGCAACTATTTTTTTTTTATTTTTTCAGTAATATATAACTAATATTGATATACTTGATCATTAAATCAACGATTTATCTAACATGGATAGCGAAATTGTGAAATTAAAAATATGAATATTATTCCCTACCGAAAATCGGTCGCCAATACTCCTAATTTCCTACCGAATTTCGGTCGCCAATAAGTATTCCCGACCGCATTTCGGTCGGGAATACCTATGAATATTATTCCCGACCGCAATTCGGTCGGGAATACTTATGAATATTATTCCCGACCGAAATTCGGTCAGAAAAACGAGTAATTTTTTTTTTCGATCTTTTGGAAAATCTTGATGTGTTTGTTAAGTATAACTATAGAATCTCACTAAATACATGAATTGCACTAACATTTAGTTAGTTTAATGTTCTTTTAATTATGAAATTAGTATAAATTAACATATAAGTTAAGTTAGTTTGGAGTTTCACATATATATTAATCATACATAGTATAGAGTATTCTCAATTGACGATTAACATTTGTTACAAACGTTAGAATAAAGAGGCTAGTTGTGATATATATTAACATATGTTTAACATAATCGTAAGTAGTTACGTTATTAGCAGCTACATATACCAATCTATTTATAAGTGACAATATGAATCGACGCTTCAAACGATTCATCAACATGCAACTAATTTTTATTTTTATTTGATTTTCTCAGTAATATATAACTAATATTGATGTACTTGATCATTAAATCAACGATTTATCTAACATGGATAGCGAAATTGTGAAATTAAAAATATGAATATTATTCTCTACCAAAAATCGGTCGCCAATACCCCTAATTCCCGACCGAATTTCGGTCGCGAATAGTAACGCCCACTTTCCCGACCGAAATTCGGTCGGGAAAAGTATTCCCGACAGAACCGCGGTCCTGAATGCTCTTTTAAAACTTTCCGACCGAAATCCGGTCGGGATTTTTCGGTCGGGAAACACCCGAATTCTTGTAGTGTCATCTTTATAAGTTGCAAAATATAGTTCTTAATCTTTACTCATACTTGTCAGCAATTTTCATCTTTTCAAAAAAAAATTAACCCTTAATCTACCATGTAAATCCTCAGATAATTTACTTTTAAATTTTTAAATCTAGTATAATACCAGCTAAAAGGAAATTTACCATTTGAAGAAAATAAAGGGAGAATATTCAGTAGTATTTTATTTTGACTATTTATTAAGATAGGAGGTGGTACAGTCATAATTATTCTACAGTTTTGGGCTTGAAGGTTGATATTCTCTAATTTAGGTGAAAACTAATTTGTTAAAATGTTTCGAAGTGACAACACACATATCTTAAGTTTCGGGGCAAAACCATAAATGTTTTATAGTTTATGGATGAAAATGTAATTGATTCAAGTTAGGGATTACAGTGTAATTATCTCAGTTTGTGTGGTAAGAACGTAAATATTTCCTGATTTGAATGTGAGAAGTGAGAACGCAACTCTTTGTAAGACTAGACCTAACAATATAAATATTCTAACTTTAGGGCGATAGCATAAATATTCCATAAATTTTTCAACATACTGCCGGATGATTACTTAATTCATTAATTTAGAAGCACGATCAGACAGTGAGATAGATAAAGGTATAGATCATGGTATTTATTAAGATCGATACAAACCATATTTTACTATTCGACATGCAATATAAAATGAGGTTTAGAAATTAATTAATCTAACATGCCTTATATAGAGGCCTTTAGCTTGTTAAAACGGATAATTAATAATTGGATTTGCAATGATTGTCACAAATACAGCGTCGAGGGAATAGTCCTAAACATTCCCCGTCAATGAAACTTTCCACAGCACATATATTCTTACAGTTTGTGTCACTAAAGCACACTCCCTCGAATTTTCCACTTGGTGCTTCACACTTGAAACCACGGATCAACCTCTCACGGACCAACCTGCTGCCCTCTACCAATGCCTTTTCTGCACAAAAATTAAAATCAAAGCTTTTAGTTAATCGTAAATATTAAAAAGGTCTAGCTTGCATATTCATAAGAAAATTAAGAGAGAGTTCTACAAATGTATTTTCAGAAACAAATTAGTTAGGCAGAATTTCTAAAAATGCCCATTATCTTTGTCTCACTTTAGTTTTTGCCCTTTATCTTTTTTTTTTGTTTAAAATGTCCGTTATCTTTGCCTAAAATGCCTGATCTAATAATTAGGGCATTTTCGCTGCCACGTCGCTAAAACCTACTTACGTGGCTGCCATGTCATAAATTGTTTTCTTTAAAAAATTAATTAAAAAAAAGTCATCACCTTCCCCCTCCCCACCCAATCCCGCAGCCCACCACCACCTCCATTGCACCGCCGCTTGAACTAGATCTACTGCAAGAAAGACGAATCATGTTGTGAGAGAACCAATAAGATCTGGCGGAAGAGTTGTTGGTGTTGGTGGTGATGAGAGACGCCTGAACTAGGCGGTGGTGGAGGGAGTTTTCGACGACGGTGGCGCGGTAGACGGCGGTGGAGAGACCGGAGAATCTTCTCGTCGCCATTGATTTGAGATATGTTGTTGGTGGTGGTGATGAGATACGCCTGAACTAGGTGGTGGTGGAGGGGGTTTCCGACAACGGTGGCGCGGTAGACGGCGGTGGAGACACCGAATAATCTTTTTCGCCGCCATTGATTCAAGATCTATTGCTTTTGGTGGTGATGAGAGACGCCTGAACTTGGCGGTGGTGGAGGGGGTTTCCGGCGACGGTGGCGCGGTAGACAGCGGTGGAGAGACCGGAGAATCTTCTCGTCGCCATTGATTCAAGATCTGTTGCTGTTGGTGGTGATGAGAGACGCCTGAACTAGGCGGTGGTGGAGGGGGTTTCCGGCGACGGTGGCGCGGTAGACGGCGGTGGAGAGACCGGAGAATCTTCTCGTCGCCATTGATTCGAGATCTGTTGCTGTTGGTGGTGATGAGAGACGCCTGAACTAGGCGGTAGTGGAGGGGGTTTCCGGCGACGGTGGCGCGGTAGACGGCGGTGGAGAGACCGGAGAATCTTCTCGTCGCCATTGATTCGATATCTAACGGTGTTGAAGGTGGGGGTGGAGGTGTGGTGAGGCGGCGGTGTTGTGGTGCGGCGACGGTGCAGTGGAGGTGGGCGGTGGGCTAGGGGGGGGGGTGCCGCGGGATTTGTTGGGGGGGGGGGGGAAGGTGATGACTTATTTTTCCTTTTTCTTTTTTAATTAATTTAAAAAAACATTTTTATGACATGGCATCCACGTCAGTAGGTTTTGGCGACGTGGCAGCGAAAATGCTCTAATTATTGGATCGGACATTTTAGGCAAAGATAACGGGCATTTCAAGCGAAAAAAAGAAAGATAAAAGGCAAAAATTAAAGTGAGGCAAAGATAACGAACATTTTTAGAAATTCTTAGTTATTAGATGCATAGTGAACTAGCTAGTGTGGCATATATTATAGTAGTGCTAAACTTATGTCATGCATGCGTAGTAAATTAAAAGCAAAGATTTAAATGTTTTATTAATATGTTCACCCACACCACTTACGTATGGGCATTAACCAAAGTTGATTCCACTAAACCAATCAACTTATATACTTGGTTATGCAATTTAAAAGAAAACTGCGATTTGTCTTCCAAAATTCAAAATTGTAGGACTTTGCCCGTAGATCAAATCTAATAGATGAAAATGCAGAATATGTCCAAAAGGAACGATGGGCAATTTTCAAAAGTTACGTTGGGCTAATTAACATCTTTTTAAGCTGTATAGGTAACTTGTAATACTAGATAAATGTGGGACTTAATGAAATTAACTTGCGAGAAACCAAATTAAATGCGGAGGAGAGGAGTGAGGGGGAGAGAGAGTGTTCGAGAAGTAGACGACAACGCTAAGAGAACCAAAAGACTGCAAAGCGTGCATTTAGGCCCCATATTTTGTTAGTTTAAAATATTAATAAATTCTTTTCTCGGCTTCTCTATAATTTTAATGAATACATATCCTCATGTAAGATTTGTCAATTTATAGGAATAGCAACAGTTAGTTATTGAGAAGCTGATCCTAACAATCATTTATCCGGCTGATGAGAAGAAAAGTCTACATGGGAAATAAAACCATTTTAAAGGCTTTTAGAGCTGATTGTCAATAATGCGACCACTTATTAAGGATAAGGGTATTGATCGTGTTGATAGAAAATTATAAATTGAAGTTCATAAATCTCTACTTAAAAGACTCTAAGTTGAGCGGAAACTCTTTTTAATTAACAATAACTCAAGATCAAATTCGAGCGATGTGAGATAATATTTCTCAACAAGCTCTCTTACGTGTAGCTCGACAATTATTTTCGGTGTCATTACGTGGGTAGGTCGAGGAGCCCAACATACGTCTTGTGTTGACTTTGATACCATGATGAATTGTCATCTCATCTAAATGCTTAAGCTTTTAGAGATGGTAGATATTTAATATTTTTATCTCCAACACACCCCCAAATGTGCAGGTTATAAATATTTTTGTTACACCTGTCACGTGGCATGAACTTTGATACCATGCATGATAGAAATTGAAGCTCATAATTCTCCACTTAAAATGCATTGTTAAGTGGAGAGGGAATATCTCTTTATTAATAATAATTCAAGACTATACCCAAACGATATATGATTATATTTTTCTAACTCATGTCACCGTGTCACTCTTAATAGTACACATGATGATTCAAATCAACGACAAACTAAATAATCAAATGTATTTTAATTATCAAAATATCTTTTGTTTCACTTATAAGTCTTATTTAATTATCCACTTTTTATGCATTAACCTTGAGAACAAAAGGACACATGTCGTTACGACAACATAATATAGACCGTATAATGGCGCATAGAATATATATGATAGAAGATCTTGACCAATTTTAATTACATTTTTTTGAGTTTATTAGTTTGTGTAAGTTAAGTAATATATAGGTAGGTCACATAATTATGCGGTAACCATTTTTTATTAGACAATAAGCTAAGGGAAGAAACGAAGCATTTGCCGTGTCTATGGGTGACGAGTTCATTCGTTCAAGACTTTTGGCAATGAGGCTAGGTTCATGTGTCATGACGAGAATAGTGAAACATTTAACAAAGTCGTTATTAATGATTTAGTAGTGTTCGCTTTGAACACTACAAGAATTGACCCTCAATTGGAACCGCAAATTTGCAACCGCAAGTTTCTAAGACCGTAAAGCAACCGCATCGCGGTTGCTATCCAATTGGAACCGCAATGCGGTCTCAATTGATCATCTGGACCAATTGGGACCGCATCGCGGTTCTAATTGTCTTCAGTGACTCAATTCGGACCGTGACGCGGTTCCAATTGTCTAAAGTTAAAATTGGGTTGTCATTGTTGGAACCAAGTTTGGTAGACAGTTGTCATTGTTGGAACCAAATTTTGTTATTTTTTGTGATCAGTTTGTGATTAGTTTTGTTGTGACTGACTACAAATGATTTGGTTCTATGAGATGGCAATTTTTTACCAATTATTTATCTTGTTGTTATTGTATGTCATATTAATAGGTGCAAAATTAGGTGCAAAATTCTTGTAAAAGAAAAAGCAAAACTCATCGATCACTTTTAACAAACGAAAAAATTAGGTGCAAAATTCTCGTTAAAAAAACATGCAAAACTCACCGATCAATATTAATGTACAAAATAAATAAATTATAATGTCAAAAAACTAGAGCCGAAATGTAATTAGAACAATAAACTCTAAAATATTAATACATCGTAATACAAATCTAATCTTCATCCGATGAATAATAATAAACATCCTCACCTAGAACCATCAGTCCCATGTCTTCATTTTCTTCTTCTCTACCCTCTTCCTCGTTCGCGTCTAGCGTCTTGACGACCTCAAACTCACCAACGCCCAATTGAATATCCATATTAAACGGCACAAAGTCTACAAATATATTGAGCCCCAAAGAGTCATTCTCCTGAAGGATTGGTTCATCCGGCACTGCCGCTTCAGTTTGACTAGAACCACTAACGGATGACATGTTAATGATGTGCCTAGCGAGAATATGAGATACCGACAACCATCCCCTCTTCCCAGGCCTTCCATTCGGTAGATTCAGATAAGGCGCGTAGTAAGATTGTAGGGCTTGATTCGCATAAATAAATGGCTTGTTGGTTGAAAGTGATCGAAGTGGGTTGATATCAACCAGGTTGAACGTCTCGTGGACCTCCGTGCCACGTCTTGTGATATCATACCACTTACACTTGAAAAATACAATGTACAATGGTTTTCAAGTTGTTCCTCCCCAGTATTCCACTTCTAAGATCTCTTTCAAAGTCCCATAGAAGTTGGTGGAATCAGTATCTCCCATGACACCCTTCACGTACACCTTACTGCAATCACGCTTCTTAGGGCCCAATTTCATATCAACATGGAATCGGAACCCATTAATAATGTAGCCGTCGTACGTTAACGCCGTGTTGAGGGGACCATAAATCAACGGTACTACACGATCGTTCGATATGTACTTTCCACTGGAGTACGTTCGATTGAACCACACCACATACTCTACGTTCCTCTTCGTTTGCACCTCCATTGGATTCAATCCAATGCACTCCTCTTCAATAAACAACCCGCGAGTCACAAATCAAACAATTTAGTACACTAACATAATACAAGACGTAACACTAGGCTAAGAAAAATAAAAGTTCACTCACTCGAGCCATCCGTCTAACTCTTCACAGTTAAGAAGTGTGTGCGGTTCAATCTGCTCCTTTTCTTCCGACGTTAATGGCTTCTTGTTGTTCAACGGACCAATCGGTCGCCCCCTCTTCCGAAATACCAAGAGCTCATCATCCCATTCTGAACTCTCTAAAGTCTCGTTCATGTTTAGTCGTTTATGAGTAGAACCAAAGCCTTTATCAAGATATTGGGAACACAAATTTGACAGCTCCCCCAGTAGGTATGAATTGGCTATGCATCCTTCGGGTCGCGCTTTGTTCAGCACAGCGCCCTTAAACTCAAACATGCGCTTATACAAAAAAACAATAATGATAAGTACAATAAGTCAATGATGTTTATAGGAATAATAATTTAATTAAACGTTTAATTAGCTCTCGAATGGATACATCCACCTGTAGTGAACCGGACCACAAACTCTAGCCTCGTAAGGTAAGTGTATAGCCAAATGCTCCATAAAGTCGAAAAAGGAAGGCAATAATATCCTTTCAAGTTTGCACATTGTGAGAACGATAGATTTCTCCAGTCCCCTTATATCAAACATCTGAAGCGCAAATGACCTTGAAGAACAAACTGATCTCCACCAGTGTATCCCAAATGTCAGATGTTAGGAACTCACGAAAAGCAATCAGAATCAATCTCTGCATGAACACGTGACAATTGTGACTCTTCATACCAAACAACCTTTGTTGCTGCATCTATACACATCATCCCGGGTTCGAGGCGTATCCGTCCAGAAAATTCAGCTGATCCAACCATTCTAACACCCTTTTCTTTTGCTCCCTTGTCAAACAATAGAGTGTCAAAGGCTTTATCGACTCCCCACCTCGGGGCCTGGTTGTAAAAAAAGCTCACTTCGATTGGTGTAGAGCCTCAAATCTTTTCTGGACTTGATGTTATCCTTCGTCATAGAGTCATCCAACACCGTGTTGATGATGTTATCCAAAAAGTTCTTCTCGCAGTGCATTACGTCTAGAGTGTGACGAACCAAGTTCGTGGACCAGTATGGTAGTTCCCAGAATATGCTCTTCCGTACCTAATTATGTTTCGTACCAAAGTTCGGTAGGGGCTTGAATTGTGTACCAAATCCCACGCGCCCTAGCCCATTTACAATTACCCGGATTTGGTCACCTGTCTTCCTAGGAATTGGTGCTTCGGGGGATTTTTTATCTTTTCTAAAATTAATAACGTCGCCTCTCCAAGGGTGCCTTTTGGGCAAGAACCGACGATGGTAATCAAAAAAGGTCGGTTTACCCCTATTCGCCAAAGTAAAGGATTTCGTGTCACCCACACAATAAGGACACGATAACTTTTCGTGCGTACTCCACCCCGACAACATCCCGTACGCCGGGAAATCTCTAATCGTCTACATGAGGGCTGCTTGTAAATTAAAGTGTTTCCTTCTAGAAATGACGTATGTCTCGACCCCAGTGCTCCATAATAACTTAAGATCGTCAAGTTCTTTGTAGGACTATAACGCACGAAAATTATTAGGCTTAAAAATATAAAGTCCTTCCTCATGCATATATCCGGATGAAGGTTATACGGTGTGAAAAAAAACTGGCCAACATGAGTAATTCTTGCCAGATGCTCCATACGAAGAAAATTCGTCTGTGCACAAACCAAGTCTTAGGTTACGGGGCTCTGATGCAAAATCTGGGTGCGTACGGTCAAGGTGGTTGCAGAAACAAGTAGCCGTTAGTTTCTGGAACAGACGCGATTGCAGAATTCCTACCGTTACTTGCAATCGCAAAAACTGGAATTTGTAACCGCATTGCGGTTACTAATAATATTCATTCTTCAAAGTGATGTGTGTTTGATGATTTGAAGTACCACATTAATAATTTAGTTGATAACTATCCTAATAATAGTAAAAACAACCATAATTTCATTGTTACGTTGCAAATAAGGGCATTTTATATATGTCGATCAAGCTGGTAAGAAGATTCTCTCGAGTTCGAACGAAAACGATCAATATATATATATATATATATATATATATATATATATCTATCATGCCTAGATTAACGTAATGTGTAAGATGATATATTAATTAAATTGGTTAATGACATTTATACTTTAATTTGTGAAGTAAATCATAATAACAAAGCAACAAGGTGTGTATGATGGGAGTAGTTGATATATATAACATACAATAAGTTCAACCTTAATGACTTGAACGGTCATTTCACTTCCAATCTACTCTTGCATTGCTCAATTACTTGTTTTGTAACCATTTATTAGTTCGTTTCACATGTACTATTGATGTGTATTGCTAAAAACCACAAACGCAATGAGAAAGATCCGTAAAATAACGATTTTAAAGTATGAATATTATTTGAGACCGCAACACAGTCTCAAATAACCTCTATTGCAACCGTGATGCGGTCCCAAATAATATTCATAGTATTAGAGACCGTGTTGCGGTCCGTAATAATATTCCTAGTATTTAGGACCGCGATGCGGTCTCAAATAACCTGTATTTGTAATTATCAAACTTTTAGAGATCGCGCCGCAGTTGTAATTACCTCAAAAAATTCAAATATTTGGTCTGGCAATGGGGGGAAATTCAGATTTTCGCGAAAATTTAAATTTTCACCCCCATTTTCTATATATACCCACCACTATCCTTTCATTTTTTTCAAAACTATCACCAACACAACTCTTCACTGACCAAAACATCAACAAAAAACACTCTTATATTCTTTCTTTTTTAAATCAAAAATAAAAATAACACCAAACACTACTATTATTTTCTTTTCCAAATCAAAAAAAAATCTTATCTCTTCTTCTTAATTTCTCTTCTTCTTTTTTCCATTTCATTTTTTTATCTTTCTTTATTTTTTTGTTCATCTTTATTACATTTCTTTATATATTAATCTTTCATTTCAGTATTTAATTTATTTATTCTTTTATATTGTTTTGCTCGCGTTATTCATATGTAATTTATTTATTCTTTTATATTGTTATTTATCTAATTTCTACCAAACAAACGAATAATATTCCAGTAATTTACAGGAATATTATTGGTTTTTTTTTTATTTTGTTCGCAGAGTATCTGCAACCGCGACGCGGTTGCAGTTAAAATTCATACTATCTGGGACCGCGTCGCGATTCCAGAGTTTGAATAATAACTGCAACTGCGTCGCCTTTTCAATAGGCCTTTCGAGCATTAGAGACCGCGATGCGGTTGCAGTTTGTTTTCAACATTCTGGAACCGCGACGCGATTGCAGTTTGTTTTCAACATTCTGGAACCGTGACGCGGTCTCAGATGTTCTTCAGATATCTGGGACCGCATTGCGGTTCCAGATACTCGACCGATTATTGGGACCGCATTGTGGTTCCTATTTGCATCTGCAACCGCGTTGTGGTCCCAGAATAATTGAGTCGCAATTGCCCTCTTCTGGGACCGCATCGCGGTCACTGATGAGAAGCGACCAAGCTCAATTGGAACCGCGATGCGGTTGCAGAAAGCCTTCTGCAACCGCATTTTGATTATCTTTGCGGTTGCAGATGAGGCAATTTTCTTGTCGTGAAAAATCTCGTGTATTTGTTTATATAGACTAGTTTTGTTTAGTTTTTTCAAACTACTCAAAAGGCGTTTTTCTTTTCTTCGATTCATTGTTGTTATTAGTTCAAGCTCAAGAAAAACTTCAATGGTATATTTTCGTTATGGACCATCTTTTAGCATGTGTTTTTTTTTTCTTAATTTTATTACAAATATTAATCTTTTTTCGCCCTCATATTTGTCAGCAATGTTCATCTTTCGTAAAAATTAACCCTTAATTTACCATGATGAAGTATTTAAAAAGTCAAATAATTTGTTTTTTAGTTTTATATTCTAAAATTCATAGTATAAATAGATCGGGAAGAAGTTAGATAAGCGGTTTGTTTGACTATTAAAATCGATCAATTAATAGTTGATATTATTTCTACAACAATAACATCAGAATATCTTTTGTAATCATCTAGTGTTGGTAGTTTCCTTAGAGACCAAGTTTAACTACGAGCAAAATTTGTCTATTATCAATTTTCTATTCCCTTCTCTCTTCCATCAATCATATAATGACATGTGGTATAGGCCCACATAAATTAAACCCCTCACATTAATTCATCAAATTGATTCAGTCAATCTATGTTATGGAATTAATTATTTCCTTTTCTTATATAAAATCATGTAATCGCAAATAAATCTTCCAAGTAAAAAAAAATCAAAATCTTTTGCAATAAAATTGAAAAAGAAAAACTTAAGATTGTATTGAATGAAAATAATCTTTTTTTTTTAAATCAAGTGAGAAATAACATTATCAATATAGTTAATTAATGCCTTTTTATACATGTGATACATCCTTCATAACAAGTATTAATTGTTAAACTTAAAATAAATCATAATTATTAAAAAATGATAGCTACGTATTAAAAAATAATGAATATATAACATTAATTGTGCACAACATGGAAACAGTTCACACCTTTTTGGGAATTAAAGAACATATAAATACATGATTGAAAATTTTATAGAGATTGTGAAATATAGGCAGTATTTAATTCACGTATTTTTCATTTTGTTTTTTGAATGACATTTTTTTTCCTTTTTTGATTGGAAGAGATTTTGATTTCTTTACTTGGGGGATTTATATGGTTTTATTTTAGGAAATGCAATAATTAATTCCATAATATAGATTGACTGAATCAATTTGATGGATTAATGTGGGGGTTTAATTTATATGGGCCTACTCATGCCACATGTTATTATATAATTGTGGGAAGATATAAGGGAATAGGTAAAGGGAATAGATAAATTTTGCTCGTTTACTTTTTTTTTTTGGTAAACAGATGAATAAAAGCCCTTAGGCCATGTCCGCGTACAAAATAGACGAAACACAAGAGGGAGGGTCTAATTTAAGATCGGACTCCCCCTCAAATAAAGCATAAGACTTAGCTAAACTATCGGCCACTTTATTGGCTTCTCTACTAATCCAAGCAAATTTGTGTTGCCAAGGGCGTCTAAGGAGTGCGCGACATTCCTCAATTTTTCCTTGTAGCTCGTGATCCCGCTCTCTTTCTTCGGATATGAGGATGAATGCCAATTTGGAGTCGGTCTCCACTTCTATTTTTTCAATCCTCTTCTCCCATGCTATTTCTAGACCTACACGGAGTGCCTCAATTTCCGCTTCAAGAACCGTCGGAGTCTTGAGTTTCCTGGCGAATCCCCATCTCCATTTTCCCTCGTGATCTCTTAGTACCCCTCCAATTGACCCTTCATTATTTCTTTCAACCACGCTCCCATCTACATTGAGTTTATACCAACCCATGTTCGGCTTCTTCCACTTCGAGGTGTTGTTGCCTTTCTTATTTTTCAGCACTGCCATTTGATCGTTGCACAATTGTTTTATTTGGCACAACATGCCGTAAGTAGTTCCCCGCACCCCTTTGAAAATTCTGCTATTCCGCGCTTTCCATATACTCCAAATCCCGGCTGCAAAAATGATGTTCCACGGAGTGTTCGGCAGTTCCGAGCTGATAATCTTGGTGCACTGGAGGTTAGCTTTCAGCCATGAAGTCTCCTCTATGCCGAAGAAGCTCTGCCACATTATCCTCGGGACGAGTATTTTCCATACTTTAAGTGCTGTGTGACAATTTCGGAGTATGTGAACTGTCGACTCAATGGTGTTCTCGCACACCTCACAACTCGCGTCATCCGTCAGTTTTCTTGCTTTCCGTAAGGCATTAGATGCGATTTTGTTTTGGATTGCCAGCCATATAAAATAGCGAACTTTGTTGCTGCACGGCAAAGACCAAATCCAGTCCATCTTTCCAATATGTCGAATTGATTCCGAGTATTTCTTGAACAGAGCCACATACGCACTTTGACAAGAAAACTTACCATCCGCCGCCGGACTCCAAATCACCCTATCATCTTCCTCATTCAGCACCACGGTTCTCTTCAGGATTTTTTCTCTCCATTCTCTTGGTATATCAGACCGAATGCTTGTCAAGTTCCAGCCCCCATCCTCATCAATAATATCTGCAAGCTTCAATCCATACTCCTCTTGCTGAATATCGTGCATAACCTCGCTTAATCTTCCGTCGCCCAGCCAGTTATCCGACCAAACAGAAATAGATTTCCCGTTTCCAATTTTCCAACGAATAAACGGTTGGATAAAAGCCATACACCTCATTATACCCTTCCACGTTGGGCTATCGGATGGTCGAGTAACATACTCCATAATACTCTTATCTTTCAAATATTTAGCTTTCACTAATTGGGACCATAGGCAATCTTGATTTTGCACAATTTTCCAACATACCTTAGATAGGAGCGCCTCGTTATTAAAACGAGCCGCGCGTATGCCCAGCCCTCCATCACGCTTCCGTTGTAGCACTCTTTTCCACCCCACGAGGTGGATCTTGCGGGAATTCGGATCATCCGCCCATAAATAGTCACGGTTGAATTTATCCAGTCTATTACAAACATTTTCGGGGACCCAACATGATTGCATGATATGTATCGGAATCGCCGTTGACACCGATTGGATTAATGTCGCCCTCCCCGCTAGTGACAGCGTATTTCCCTTCCATCCGGCTGCTCTTGCCGTTAACTTGTCAAAAATCTCGTTGAATTGTTCTCTAGAAATCCGACCATGCACCAGTTGTGCGCCCAAATATTTTCCTAGAGAATTTGTTCTAGCGAACCCAAGAATTGCACAAACTCTTCTTTTCAAACTCCACCCGCCTTCATTCGAGAAATAGACCTTCGACTTGGCTGCATTTAATTTTAATCCCGATGCTCCACAAAATTTGTCGAGGATTTGCATCATCTTGCGCGCGGTGCGAATGGTCGTTTTTCCCATTAATAAAAGATCATCCGCAAAAAAGAGATGTGAGATTCGCGGCCCCCCTCTACACGGTATTATTGGTTCCCAAGATTCATCGTCAATCGCCTCGTGAATGAGATATGATAGCCTCTCCACACAAAGAACAAAAAGATATGGCGAGAGCGGATCTCCCTGTCTTAACCCACACCCGTGATCAAATCTTTCTATCGGTTCCCCATTCCACAAGATCTCCGTCGATGCATTACGAACACAAAAGAGGATGAGCTCTATTATATTCGGTGGGAAATTAAACGCAATTAGCGTTTCTTCCAAGAATTCCCAATTTATTTTGTCATAAGCCTTCTCGAGATCGAGCTTAAGAATCATACATCCCGTCTTGTTCTTCTTCTTTGATCTAAGTGAATGGAGGATTTCTTGTATCGCAAAAATATTATCTTGGGTGCTACGACCCTTAATAAAACTTGATTGCGTGGGAGCGATGATTTGTGGCATTAATTCCTTCAAACGCATTGTTATGCACTTTGTGATAAACTTGTAAATAACATTGCATAGAGAAATTGGGCGGAATTGAGATATAAGATTCGGATCCGTCACCTTAGGAATTAAGCAAAGGTGTGCGCCACAAATATTCTTGTCGAATTTCCTCTCTTCGAATGCTCCTTTGATGAACCGAAACAAGGAGTCCTTAATAACCTCCCAATATTTTTGATAGAACAGGCCTTGTATACCGTCCGGTCCCGGTGCCTTAGCGGGGTGAGTTTGCCAAACCACCTCTTTCAATTCTTCCAAGGTGATATCGCGCCCCACAAAATCTGCATCAACTTGCGCGAGTTGGATCTGAAGTTTTGACACTGAAATTGCGCATCCTGTCCGTGCCTCGCCCCCAAATAATCGCATAAAATAGGATCGTGCATGGTTCTTTAGTGTTTCCTGATCTTCGCACCACATGCCATCAATTTTCAGCATTAGAACTTTATTTTTCTTCCTCCTTATCATAGTTGTTCTGTGAAAGAATGCCGTATTTCTATCTCCCTCATCCAGCCATTTTACTCGCGACTTTTGTCTCCAAAAAATTTCCTCTCTTCTAAGTACTTCATTATATTCTCCCACCAGCCTTCCCTCCAATCTTGTGAGGTATTCATTCGGTTTCCTTGCCAGCGCTTTTTGTGCGCACTCTATTCGTCGGAGCAGCGTTCTTTTTGTTTTAAATATATTACCGAAGCGGCTCTTGTTCCACGGGATAAGGCAGTCCGGAACAGCCTCAATTGCCTCAATAATATCCTCGTGCTTCCCCCAAATATCCTTCACTAATTCTTTGCATTCCGGATGTCTTGTCCACATTGCTTCAAAACGAAAGGGCCTAGATCCGCTTATTGGTGGGACACCGCAGCAATTTGTGAGTATAGGATGGTGATCTCCATGTGTACGGGGAAGATGAAACACCGCATTATCCGGGAACATATCAATCCATGCCGTGTTGGCGAACGCCCTATCTATTCTTTCTTGGATCAGCGCCCCCCCCGTCCCTTTTATTAAGCCACGTATATTTTGGTCCGTTATACCCCAAGTCCATAACGTTCCATTTATCAACCCATTGCTGGAATTCGGCGCATCTTCTTGACATATTTGGATTTCCTCCTCGTTTCTCGTGGGTAAAAAGGAATTCGTTAAAATCTCCTTGAATTAGCCACGGCATGTCATATTGCTGCTCCATTCTCCTTAGGCTCTCAAAAATTCGGACTTTATCATTGGCGTTTGGCTTCGCGTAGATTCCGGATATCATCCATTTAGCTGCCCTTTTCGGCCCCACCCGCGCGTGAATTCCTTGGTCCTCCACGTTGAGAATATCCACATCAATGTTTTCGCTATTCCATAACATCCATACTCCCCCATCCATCCCATCCGTCGGGGCGATACAATAGTCTGAGTACCCCAAGAAAGGGGCAATCTCGTAGGCTCTTTCCGGCGCCACTCTCGTTTCTAGTAGAAAAACGATGTCAGGCCTATGTATTCTAACCAA
This sequence comes from Linaria vulgaris, assembly GCA_948329865.1. Classification (NCBI taxonomy): domain Eukaryota; kingdom Viridiplantae; phylum Streptophyta; class Magnoliopsida; order Lamiales; family Plantaginaceae; genus Linaria; species Linaria vulgaris. The sequence continues at coordinate 82,651,064 of OX415252.1, forward strand.
ATTGCGAAAGTTTCTCGCAAAATCTTCATGTCCGGTACCTTGACAATTCCACGTTACGACTTTCATTGGACACATGTGAAGGTATGTCGGGTGTAGGGAATTATCAATATCTTGATTCCCCCATCGAGACGTCTCCCGTCGGATCAATTCTTGGATCAAAAAATCCTGTCTGTTCCGTTCCCATGCGCTCATCGCTATCTTTTGCCAACAAATCGGTATGTTCAGTAATCTCTCGATTATTTGGGAGTTGATTTCGAATTCCCAAATTGTTGACGATATCTCCGTGACGTGAACTGTTCTCGGGTCGATTCGTAATATCTTGGAGGGACCCTCGAATGTGTATCGCATTGTTTCGACATCCCAGAATCGCGGATTCACTTGGACGATTAATTGGTCGTTCTCCATTATAGGGTTCAAGTTCTCCTCGTGATTCATTGACAGGGTTCGGTTCCACGCTTTTTGCTGTGTCGCGTGTGTTATTGGACAGGATTTTCTCAAAACTAGTCTCGTCCGAATCTGTAAGAGCTGCAAAAGGATTAGAGTTCAACTCATTCAGCCCTTTTTTAGTTCTTATAACTTTATTTTTCCCTTTTGCATTTCCGTGGCTTTTTCCTCCCAAGGATTGTGGTAGAATTCTTCCTGCTTTAGGATTTCTTGCCTTCTCTACTTCCATACCCACATGGTATATATTTTCTTTCCCTTGTGCATTCGCATTCGACTTTGGTATGTCAATATTTCTCTTGAGGATTTTGATTCTATTTCCATCTATCCCTTTTCCATTGCCCGTCGATGATTTATGCGTCAGGTTTTTGTTCGGACTCTTCCTCCGTTGCACTATCATCCATTCCCCGAATTCATCCCTCTTAGTTTTTTCCATAAGCCACTCGCTGGAATTTGCGGGTGTTGGCGGCTCTCTACTCACTGGACCTATGCTTGGTGTATTTTCCGGAGCCGTTTCAGTCGATTTCTTATTCGGACATTCCATAGTATTGTGACCAACCCGACCACAGCCGTAGCATAGTGTAGGTATATTTTCGTAGACGACTTGATAGACTTTTCCCCTAATATTCACTCCTCGTTCCAGTGGTTTGTTCGTCGGGACTTGGACGCAAACTCGGGCGAATTTTCCCCTCGCTGCCATGAACGTATTTCCATCAATCTTAATAGGTTCCCCAACACAACTAGCTATCGCTTGTATAGCCACTTCCCGAAACATTTCCAGTGGGAGGTCCAAAATCCGGATCCAAGTTATTACGCAGTCGAGCTTGTCATCTTTTGCATTGTAATCCGGCGTCCATTTGCGGATTTAAAGAAAGCTCCCCGCTATTTGCCACGGACCTTGGGTGAGGATGAATTCCCGTTGGGGAGTGTTGAGTCCCCGGATACAGTAACTCCCGTGATTGAGATCTACTATGTCACATCCCTCCGCCAATTTCCACATTACGCTCAGTTTGTTCACAAGGTTCGGGTAGTACCATGGTTTTCCGAGGACTTTTATCAAGATTGTATCGCGCCATTGCTCGCACATGGTTTCATGTAGATCGTCGGCGAATTCTACCGTTTTGAAGGGCATCTCTTCCGTCGGTTCTAGAACTCTTACTTTCTCTCTTTCTCCCATCAGACGATCCACGTCGATAAATACATCCTTCGGACGTACCTTATTAGCATAGGTCTGATTACTGTTGATGTTTTGGATCTCCACTGTTTTTTGTAGATCAGTCTCCGTTGGGTGATCGTTCTTTTTCGCCTTGAATTCGTACAATTGACGGGGTCTCTTTTGCGCTCCAGATGATTCAATCGCTTGAAACCCTAGGTTATCAACACCGTATTGATCAATGTTGTTCCGTTCGTCGGGGCTATCAGAGATGTTAATCTCTGATGCCATGTTGAGATGCAATTTCCGATGGTTTCCCGTAGCCGCCACTCTCGCCAATTTCGTTAGGTTAAACCTGTTTGATAGCCTCCAAACTTATTGTTATTCTTAGCAAGGAACCAACAATTTCTGAAACTATGGTGTGGCTTTTTAGTTAATTTTGCTCGTTTACTACATGTATATATATTTGTGTATTATGTTTAATGAAAACAAGATAAATTATTATCTTACAGGGTATCAAACCTTTCTTTTTTCTCTCCTAAAATATGACTAACCATAATGATACCCCACCCTCATCCTCCACCCTCGTCCTCCACCACCACCCAGTCGTTCCCCATCCCCTTCAGTGGATCCACTAGTGCGCCGCCTCACGCGGTTACTACTCCTAAATTCCACGGCGCCCTCACTGTCACCAGCATCCGCAATTTTATCTCAATCGCATTGGACGTTGAATTCAGCCAATACAATTCATAGTCTGAATTGTTCAAAATCCACACCCGTGCGTATGAACTATGACGTTCTTGACCACATCTCCCCTCCCACACTACCAAACACTTCCTCCGACGTTGATGCCACCTTGTGTGATTGCATTGATGCTTTCATCCTACAATGGATCTACGACACAAGAGGGTGTCGGGCGCGACTTTTTGATTAAGCAACACGATTCTTTGACTAGGCAGTCACGTAGGCCACTTTGTCCAAAATTTTCACTTCGGGCATTTTTAGTAGAAATTTTAAAAGATACAGGGCATTTTTAGCATGTTTTGAAAAAAAAATATAATGGGCAGAAATAATAATTCCTCCTAGATTAGGACATTTCTAATAATCTATTTAGTGGACAAATAAATTGAGACAATTATATTTAAGCTAATAAATATATTGGGCTAATTAAGTGATCTAAATTGAGGAGCCCAATTAGCATCTAATTAAGTATGGACTTTGTAATGTGTAATACCCAATAGGAGTCTAATTAGGGTTTATCGGGTTCTAATTAGATTACTATATAAGGCTCGGGTTTTGGTCCCCAAGACAATTCTTGAAACACTCTCATCCTCGTTCTCATCAATTGAGCGAGATCCCATCGAGAGCTAGAATTTGTCTGTGGAAGATCGAAGTCCTCACCGTTCTCTCGTAAAAGTTAATATGTATGGATCAAGGTACGCTTCTCGATTCATGACTTATGAATTTCTTTATGGTTTAACATGTGGCGATCTTGGATACGTGATTTAATTCATGATAGTGACAGTTATGACTTCACTTTCGCTATGATTAGGATAGTGGACACGTCGTGCATTTTTTTTTTTTTTTTTTTTACTTTAATGACATTATATGGTAACGCGCTAGTGGCTATAGTGTCACCTTCACATTATGTTGGTATAATTGTGTGTAAAAGGTGAAGTGTAGTATCTTACATTGATAGAAAGTAGCAAAATATATGAGTTTTAAGTTTTTAATTGTAGATGTGATCCGCTTAAGTGTTGAACTAATATGTCGACGTTTTGGGTTGGGTTTGGGCTTTGCTGTTTTGTATTTATCTATAATTGGACGTTTTGTATTCAAAGTTAAAATTGGACGCAGCTGGGCAAGTTGGAGCTCGTTAATTTGTAATCCGAATTAATAAATTAGTTAGTTAACTAAATTGGAATAATACATTTTGAATTTAAAAAGAAATATATTATTTTAATCTGATATATATTAAATCTGAAACGAAAAATCGTAACTCTATGCGTTGTTGCATAATTTTGAATTGTTTCACCTTTCTAAAAAGTTGCAAATGTGCAGAAATCTGTCTTATGATTCTACAAATAAGAGTCGATCAACGAATTTGCTATCATTCAATTTTGTTTACTTGTCTCAAACTAATTCTTAAGCTTGTTTAATTTATCATGTAGGTTAATTTTATCTTCTAATTTATAGTGAAAGAAATATATTGTTTTCAAAGTGACTTTTTCACGACTAAAGGCAAACTCATTTCAACCTTTTTGTTTCTATTGCAATATATTTTTCTGAAACCCTTACTTAAACTCTTCGTATGTCATATAGTGTGCGGGACACGTATTTGATTCTGAACTTGAGAACATAATTATTTGAATGTTTAGGGGTTAGGGTGTAAATGTTCGAAGTTTAGGGATGAGAACATAATATTCCACAATTCTCAAATTTCAACATGCTGCATGCAGAATCGCATATTGAATACTTATTTATATATTGATTAATTCGGAATTAAGCATGATCAGCCAGCGACATATCTATCTATCTATCTATATATATATATATATATATATATATATATATATATATATATATATATATATATACCTATATATATATTTATATATATTGTGCATTTATAATGTATATATATATATATATAAATTAAGGTGATCATGATATATTTATTATGATCGAACCGTAGTTTTCTTATTCAACGATATAAAGTGAGGTAAAGAAACTAATCTAACATGCCTTCATATATTTATGGGGATAATAATTAATTACTGAATCAGCAAGGCTTTTTACAATAACAGCGTCGAAGGACTCCTGAACAATCGCCGTCGGTGAAACCTTCCTGAGCACAAATGTTCTTACAGTTGGTATCACTGAGGCATACTCCCTTGAAATTTGCACTTGTTACCTCACACATTAATCCCAATGCCTCTTCTGTACATAGATTAAAACCAAAGCTCTTTATTAATTGAATATAAAAACACTAATTATTATAAAGACAAATTATTATTTGTGCTAAGTAAGTTTTCCCTTTTGAAAAAAATTCTCAATAAATTTCGAGTTTTTAGAAATGCCCTATAACTATGCCATTTGCTATTTTTTTTGCCCCGTGTCCAATGCGAATGAAATATCTCAAAATATTTCAATGTAAAGTCAGCATTTTGTGCTGCGAAAACAGTTATATTTTGGCTGCAAAATTGTTGTCCAATGCGAATGAAATTAGTTTTCAGTTATTGAGCATATTTTAAAATTAGGTCTAACTTAAAGGGCATACAATATATAGATTGGCCTACTTACTGGGTAGATTTATTTAAAAAACGAAACATAAATGGCAGAAATAAAAACATTTTCAATCGCATTGGACACGGGGTAAAAAAATCAGCAAATAGCATAGTTACATGGCATTTCTAAAAACTCGAAATTTATTGGGTTTTTTATTAAAAGGGCAAATTTACAGGGCACAAATAATAATTTGTCCTTATTTTAATTTAAAGACTAAATAGTTTGTATATATATAAGAAAAATAAGAGATATTTTTCAGAAATAAATGCAACTTCAATTGATCTTTCGTACCAAAATAGTGTTTAATTTCATCATACACCGTTAAATTTGTGTTACGTGTGATAAAATTAAAAGTAAAAATCATAATAGAAAGAGAGAGTTAGAGCTTACGGGATATTGTAGAAGCCAGCACTAAGAGAACCAAAAGACTGCAAAGCGCGCATTTAGACCCCATAGTTCTTTTGTCTATGATATTAATTAATGAATACATGCATCTCTTGAAAGAATTGCAAATTTATAGGAATATCAAATGTTAGTTATTGTGAAGCTGATCCTAACATTAAACCGACCAATGGGAAGAAATAATTACTTGGAAAATAACACTATTTTTAGACTTTTAGAGCTGATTGACAGGAATCCCGACCTTTCATTAAGGATTAAGCCATATATGATCATTTGATTATGTCGCTCCTAATTCTAATGGAATGTATTGGATGATACGAATTACTTTTTTTTTTTTTTTTGAAATAGGATGATACGAAATTACGAATTACTGGCGAACTAAATAGTCAAATGTATTTCAACGTCCAAAAGAGCTTTGTGTCATGCTTAATTATACCCTCCATGCATTAATATTTAAAATTCATCATAATATAGTGAAACACAGCCTGTAACACAGCGAGGATAGAAACTTCAAATCGATTTAATTAAATGACTTTTTTGGTTTAGATTCTTTAAGCTACGTAGTAATAATTATGCTATATCCATTTCTTATTGGGCAGCTAGGGAAGAAGAAACAATGCATTTGCGGTGTCTATGGGAGAGGAGTTCATTTGTTCGAGATTTTGGGCAATGAGAATAGGTTCCGTTGTGAAAATAGTGAAACAGTTAACCAAGTCGTGTTTACTAGTTCCGTTGTGTTTGTACTGAAACCCTTTTATTTTTATTTATGTAAAATTGATTTTTTTCTCCTTCAAAATTTGCTAATGTTAGAGTATATATTCTGTCAAATTCTCAAAAGAAGTTTGTTATTTCTTCACACTACAACAAATTGGGCCTTTTCTGCCGGGCCCGGCAATTTGGGCCGACGGTAAAGGCCCAATTTTTTCCGCGGGCTAAATTTCGACGGTAAAGGGCTTTACCGTCGGGTTTGGGCCGACGGAAAAAGTAGGCTAATATTACCGTCGGCCCAAACCCGACGGTAAAGCCCATTACTGTCGGGTTTTCCTCGACGGTAATGGCCCTTATTTAAAAAAAAAACAAATTCATGTCGCCATTTTTTAAAATTTTAAAAAAAATAATGATCTTTTCCGTCGGCTATAGCCCTGATCCGTGTGATTTTCATCACACGGATCGGATCGTGCCATGTCACCGATCCGTGTCAATTTTCACACGGATCGGTGACGTGGCAACCCCTTATTTTACCCCACCCCTTCTCCAAAATCACTATAAATACCCCTTATTTTACCCACTAAATTCATTCATTTTTACCATTCTCCAAAAACTATCAACTTTCTCTCCAAAATATCCTTAATAACTAACAAAAATGCTTCCATATTCACAAAATTATAATTAGAGTTTATTATTTGTTTTATTATTTCATTTCTACTTATGTTTATTCATTATCTAACTAATAATAACTATAAAAAACTTATATTATCAAGATTTTATTTTAAATACGAAATTTTATTTATTAAAATAAATATTTTAAAAAAATCGCTCGAAAATGTGCATGTTATTATTTAAATCGATTTCTTTTAAATAAATCGCCAAATAAACATAAAGAATTTATTTAAAATCGTTTTCTTTAAAAACAATTGCCAAAAAATTATAAAATAATTATTTAATATCGATTTCTTTTAAATAAATCGTCAAAAAATCATAAATCAATTATTTTAAAACGATTTCTTTTAAATCAATTATTTTAAATCGTTTTTCTTTTAAATCAATTATTTAAGATCGTTTTTTTTTACTATTTTTTAACCTTTTACTGTCGGCGACGGTAAAGGCTTTTCCGTCGGCTTAAAGCCAATGGAAAAAAGCCCTTTTCCGTCGGCTTTATGCCGACAGAATAAAAAAAGAGCTTTTCCGGCGGTAAAAATCCGACGGAAAAAAGCTTTAGTGACGAGTTTTTTCCGTCGGGTTTTTCCGACGGTTTTTGCCGACGGAAAAGCCTTTTTCCGTCGGCAAATGCCCCTTTACCGTCGGCTTTTGTGCCGACGTGCCGACGGTAAGGGGGTTTTTTCTTGTAGTGTCATACTGTTATGAATTCGTGAATCATGCTCGACTTCACTAGTTCTTATGAAATATTTCCACGGTATATTTTTGTTATGGGCCAGTTTTTATCGTGTTTAAAAAAAAATACAAATATAGTCTTTTAATTTACCTTGGTGCATTCACTAGTTTTCGTCTTGTTTATTCTAGTTGGTTCTTCTATTCTTATAACTTTCAAATTAAATATAGTTTCTATATATTTTCTGATCTTCACCCTCTCACTTGTCAGCAATTTTCACGTAATGCAAGTGCAAATCTTATATTCAGGCTTCTTTTGGTTGTCAAGAAAATTGTCGGGGGAAAAGGGGCCGGGAAAAATGGAAAATGAAGAAAAACAATTTTTTTTCAAGAATTGGTTGAGAAAAAAAAAAGTCAATTTCTAGGTTTGCAGTTTGGGTTGCCACCAGTTTTTTAGGAAAAATTATTATTAAGGTTAAAGATTTTTCATATTTCCTATTATATTTTTTTAAATGTGATTATATTTTGTACCTTCATTAAGTATACGTTAGTCGTTAAATAAACTTCATAAATATTGTATTAAATTCAATATATTTCTTTATTTTTGAAGTTTTACCTAAAATTATTTTATATGAATTAACTTTATATATTTATTTTAATATCACAAGTATTATTACCGATAAATTCGAGATCAAAGAACACGGATAATAAAGACTCAACCAGATGGATTGTTCTTAGAAGTATTTTATTATTATTTATGAATAGATATAATTAATTAAAAATTTCATTTTCACGTTGTTTTTTTTTTGGAAGAGCCAAAACGGCTATTGCATTATCACAGCAAGAGAACCAAATGTCAGATACATCACATAATGTGACCCAAACTAAGCAGAAACTAATACAACTTCAAACACACATATAAGGAAATTCAGAGTTCGTAAAAGCATTCCAGACTAGCATATGTGCATCGTTGTTTGCCTCGCGGTATACTCAACGGAAAACATAATCCTTTCAATCTGCACACATCCCTCGTATTTCTTTCGCAACATTATAATATTTCGCGCCTCCATCATTGCCATGCATAAGATGAATGATCACGCTCAAACAATCACCCTCAAAGACTACATTCGTCAAATTCAAATTCAAAGCTAAACTCACTGCCCATCGAGCCGCAAGAATTTCTGTTACTCTCGGTTCAAGTAACACCGGATGTCGCCGACGTATCCACGCAATGATCGAGCCTGAACTATCTCTAGCAATAATTCCCATCCCACTCGCATTCGCCTCCCGAAAACAAGCTCCATCAAAATTAATTTCAATAGTGCTTCCCAATGAAGGTTGCCATTTCAAAACCGATCGGTCATGATTCCACACGTTTCGTCCCATATTAGCAGTCTTCTATGATTCTCGAACACCATGAGTAGTAATCAAAATGTCTTTTGGACTCGTCTTCCCTTCGCTCGCCACAATACGATTCCTATTACACCAAAGCGACCAACAAATAATTGTTGTCTTAATCAACTCAATTCCCGCGTCATTCTTTAGTATCCGTTGCAACCAAGCCAATACATCTTCATTTTCCCGAATTAAGTAATTCATTGGCGTATTCGCAAAGGCCCAAACCTGATGAGCCACATGACAAGTGAAAAAACAATGGCGACTATCCTCTAGTCCGCACGAACAAATAGGACATTGATTCTCCATAATGACTCGTCGTCTCTTGAGATTACTCCGTGTAGGAAGACTATCAAGACACAGGCGCCACAAGAAAATTTTAATTTTTTTGGACACCTAATGTTCCAATCACCTTCCATGGCCTAGATCCTGATCCCTCCTCACTAGTTGTAGTTCGGTCACCCCTCTTATGAAGTCCCTAATTCAGAATTAAAATGGTACACACTCCGAACCGAGAACATGCCACTCTTCTCATAGTACCAAACTAGTTTATCATATCTCCTCGTCCCAATGGAATTGCTAAAATTGCGTCCGCGTCTTCTGTCCAAAATAATCCACGTATCAAACTCACATTCCAACCCCCCGTAGTGGCATCCACCAAATTACATACCATGTTAGCATCTGCCACCATTGGTTTTGGTGAGAGAACATGAAACAAAGTCGGACGTGGTATCCATTTATCTGTCCAAATAGAGACCGAATGTCCATTTCCAATGCGACACCTTAATCCCTTCTCATGAATATTGATCGATTCTCAAATACAGCGCCACGAGAAAGATGGGTTATTTCCAACTTTTGCATCCAACATAGAATTGTTCGGAAAATACTTAGCTTTGTAAATTTGCCCCACTAAACTATCCGGATAGCTAAATATTCTCCACGCTTGTTTTGCAAGTAACGTCAGGTTGAACGCTTTCAAATTTCTAAATCCCATACCACCATCTTTTTTCCCAACACAAAGCTTATCCCATGCAACCCAATGAATTTTGTTACTCGAGCCGCTTCCCCACTAAACGTTGCATATCAAGGATTCAAGTTCTATCACAAGACTATCAGGGAGTCGAAAACAACTCATAGCAAAGGACGAAATAGCTTGAAAAATAGATTTTATAAGAACCTCCTTCCCCGCACATGAAAGATTTTGATATTTTAGCTTATGTGCCTTCCGAATGCGCTCTTTAATATATGCAAACCGTTCATTTTTTGATTTTCCCACAACTGATGGAAGCCCAAGATACTTGTCATGCTTGTGCGCCACTAGTACCCCGAGAATACATGTGATCCCCCGAACGTCCTCATCTCCTGAATTTCTGCTAAACACAACAATCGATTTATCCATATTAATATTTTTTGCCCCAAGCTCTTTCATACCTCTGGAGAATAGATCTGATCTCCTTGGCAGTATCCGGATTTTCATTGCAACAAATAAGAGTATCATCTGCAAACAAAAGATGAGATACCGCCAGTGCATGACGACAGATAGAAATGCCTCGAATGGTACCTCTAGACTCCGCATCACTAATAAGAGCTAAAAAATCCTCGTAAATAAATAAGAACAACTAAGGGGATAAAGGATCCCCTTGTCGAAGTCCTCTCTCAGGCAGAAAAATATTAGAATCACGTCCATTAATAATAACAGAGTAAGAAGCAGACCGCACTCCTAACATCACTAAACTCACAAAATACGAATTAAAGCCTAATCTAAGCATTACCTTCTCCATAAAGGACCACTCGACTCTGTCATAGGCTTTACTCATGTCCAGTTTCAGCGTCATGTAACGTCGTTTTCCTGTCATTTGGTTCTTCAGAAAATGGTTAATTTCAAATAAAGCTAAAATATTATCAGTAATTAATCGGCCAGGAACAAAAGCAGACTGCGAATAAGATACAATATCATTTAGTAAAGGTTTCGGTCTATTAGCAATAGTTTTTAGAGTGACTTTGAAACTGATGTTACAAAGGCTGATAGGATGGAATTGGTGCATAAACTCAGTATTTTTACATTTAGGAATAAGCACAATATGAGTATAGTTTACACTAGGATCAAGAGTTTGATTGTTCAGAAAAGCAAGGCAAAAGAGACAACATCGTGACTAATTATCTTCCAAAAATTATGATAAAACACGATAGAGAATCCATCCGGCCCCGGGGATTTATAGGGATACATTTCAGAAAGTGATTTAATTACCTCATCCGATGTGTAAGGTAGTAGAAGTTGATCGTTCATCTCGGGACTGATCTTCGTTCGTACCACGCCCATCACATCGTCCAAATCAGCCCTCGAAGGCTCTGTAGATCCAAAGACCATTCTAAAATAATTAGTCACAATCAAATCCAAATCATTTGTTGTATCCTTCCACACCTCACCACTATCTCGAAGACCCTTTATCTCATTTTTATCTTTTCTCTCATTCGCACGCCTATGAAAGTAAGACATATCTCTATCTCCTTCGCGTAACCACTGAACTTTAGTCGTTTGTTTCCAAAAAAGCTCCTCTTAATCCTTCAACGCCTCTAACTTCTTTTTCAAATCAGCCTCCTCATTCTTAGACTGATGTGTAATTGGCCCGATCCTTAATTCTGTAATACGTTCCGCCAATCTCTCAATTTTTCTTTTCAAATCTATTCCACTAACTTTGTTCCATTTAAGTAACCCCAACTTACACCCCTTCAACTTCGACTCAAGACTTGACTCTGGTTGATCATTCCCCATATCTTGCCATATTTGTTCAATGACTTTTGAACATTCTTCTTTCTTAATCTAGATTGCCTCGAACCAAACCTCTTTGGAGTTGGTTGTCTCTTCTTGTGAATTTCATCAGCTTTGAGAGATATAAAAAGTGCCAAATGATCAGAATAGTCCATCGATAAATGATCAACCCTCGTCGTCTCAAAACACTGTCTTCATCGTGCATTAGCGCATGCTCTATCCAATCTTTCCCACACAGTGTCAGGTTTTGAACGTCTATTACACCAAGTGAATTTAGACCCGTGAAAACCAAGATCACTTAACCCTGTATCAGAGAGAGCCTCTCGAAAATGTCTACGGTTCCAATTCAGTTTTGGGATTCCACCTAATTTCTCTGATTGACACAACACTTCATTAAAATCTCATGTGCAACCCATGGTTTAGAGGAGACGGACTTTAGATACCGTAATAAATCCCAAATATTTTTTCTCATCGAGCCATCTGGTTCTCTGTAGAAACCTGTAAAACGCCACTCAAGACTTCCATCTGGTAATAGAACAAGAGCGTCAATGTGATGAAGCGACATACTCATGAGGTGAACGTCGGCATCTTTTCACATAATAAAGCTAGACCCCCCGACTTCTCTCTAGAATCCACAGATACTCCAAAATATCCAACTTGTTGCTTCAAAAAATCCATATTCATTTGTCTACACTTAGTCTCCATTAACAATACTAATGAGGGGCGATGCTTGGAAATCATGTTCCTGAATTCTCGAAATGTCCAAGGGATCCCTACACCTTGACAGTTCCAACATAAGATACTCATTTCTCACGGCGGGGTTGTTCGGCAGCCTCCACCGTTGTAGACACCTTGTAAATAGCAAGTGCAAAATTAATTCCTTTCTTCTTTCGTGCGGGTAACTCATTTTCCCACTCCTCCAGAGATCGCTTGTGCGGCGTAATCTGAAATCCTATGTTGCATGAAGAGTTAGACTCGCCTATCCTCCGACGCACATGGACTTTCTTTTTTGTAGTAACCTTTGTCCCCTTCTCCTTTCGCATACCGCCATGTTGTGTCGCGAGAGAGTTACTGACCATTTCTGTAAGATTTGTAATATCTCTTAGAGCATATTTCCTTCCTCCTTCACCCTTAATCATTTGACTCGCGTTACATTTTCCATCCCCAAACACCTCACTACAGCACTCAACCCGACCTCCTGATGCTACCAGTTCTTCCCAACTCAACATTTTTTCCTTTCCCAGCAACTTAGTCTCAACTAAACTCACTGTTCACTTATTATTGTTTCCTCCACCATTCTCTTTTTTAGCCCCCAACACCTTCATTCCTATAAACTACCATAGCATCTGTCTTTTTTATTCTGTTAGCATTCCCAACTATATATTCTGGAATTTGCTGCTCCATCAGAGAATTATTAATTGAAGATTCACCATCATGGTCACTCCTCTTCTCATTTATGCTCCTATAGTTGTATGATTTATTACACCAACCTGATGATGATGCGCGAGTAGTCGCTGGTCTATCCGAGAATTTTTGATAGCAGAATCCACCCATTATATATGGTTATTCACGTAGCCATGCCCCGTAAGGAAATTTTGACTCTGGGATATCCTCAAAATCATATTTCCTTTAGCAATCTCCAACCGTATGTCCAATAATTCCGCGAAGATAACAAGAATTCGAAAGTCGTTCGTATTTGAAGGTGACTGTCATCTCACCGCTTTCCTCTCCACGAACTTTCATGTATCTAAACAAAGGCTTAGTAACATTAATCTTCACCCTAACACGCATCCTAAGTCCCCATAATTCACTAGAATCAATCTCCTAAAAAGTCCCCAATCTGTTTCCGATATACTTAGCCATATCCTATGTTTGTCTAGTAAATGGAATACCGTTAAACCGAACATGAAAACTGCAGAAATCCAAATTCATGTCCTCGAGACTTTCATTCTCCTCCACCGTGTTGAGAATCAAGATTTGTTTGTCAAACGACCATGGACACCCCGATAAAGCACGATTCTTATCAATCACATGGAAAAATTGGAAAAGTATCTGATCCTCACTAATCCTATGAATTTTGATTCCTTTGCCGGCTTTGAAGAGATTTTTGCTTACTGAACAAAAGGAACTGAAATTATAGTTCTTGGGCGTAAGGATACCAAACCAGCCGTTTCTTTTGTTTTTTTCCAAGTAGTATCTAAAAAGAACTACCCCATCATCCTCTTCAGATATAATAAGATTTTCACGAAGCTTCTCAATGTTCTGATCCATATTACTGCCAAATGCAAACAATGAATAATGTGATAGGACGTGGTACGAAATCAATCAAATCCAGTGAGAGTAAAAACAAACCAAGCATCCCAATCCTAACACACCAAACAAAGAAAATGAAATCACTAAATTGAAAGTAACACGCTAAAAAAACCGGAAACACGATAGAAAACAAAGCCGAATTAAATTAGAAACTAAGGAAGAAAATTATGGATGAACAGAAGAGAAAAGCACGATGCCGAAGAAAAACACCATAGCCGATCAATCCTGGGAGTAAGAATGAAAACAGAGCGAATTCACCAGTGAGATCAAACAAAAACCGAAGAACTCAAGCCATAGACAACGAGACAATTTTGTTGATTTCGATGAGTATTTGCCATGCAAAGATCGATGAAGGCCTTACCAGAAATGTAAAGTTTCTCTCACAAAAGAGACACATGAACTCTTACAAAAGACAATGGTTACTATCAAATGCATGCAGTGAGCGTACAAGAAGAAAATGAAGAGAATCAGGCAAAATGAGATACTTGGGAAGCAAGAGAGCAGCTGGAATATTCTGTACCATCAGCTGATTCCATTGGTAGTTAGGATCAGTTTTTCATTGGCTGCTTTTTGATGTACTTTTGATTCCCTTTTTCATTTAATGTTAAGATTCCTTAGCAGGCTATATATATGGTTGTGCTTTCATTGTAATACAATACAATACAATTAATCTTTATCAATACAATCATTTGCATTACATATTTTTGTTCCTCAATACACAAACACAAACATGTGTTCTTTTATCCTTTCTGATATGGTATCAGAGCAGTGAGTTCTTGATCTCACTGTCTCTTGATCCGTATTGTCTCTTCCGCGTGCACTATACACTTTTACCATGGATACTCCACCACACTCACAAGGAACACCCACATCACAAATATGATCTCAGGCTCTCAGCATAACAATACCACTGCATCTCAATGGCAACCATTGCCAAGAGTCAGTACCTACGCTAATGATCCTGCACATCCTCTTTACTTGCACCATGGAGAAAATCCAGGACAACATTTGGTCAATCAGCCTCTCACTAGTCAGAACTACTACAGATGGAGCAGAACTATGCATTTGGCTCTACTTGCTAAGAACAAACTTGGGTTTGTGGATGGTTCCATTACTGAACCACCACCAACAGATCCAAGCTATACTCAATGGGTGCGCTATAATTCCATGGTCATATCATGGATTACAAACAGTTTGTCTTCAAAAATACAAGACTACCATTTGTTCCCTGATTCTGCATACAAACGCTAGAATGGTCTAAAGAAGCAGATTTCCAGAAGTAGTACTACTAGAGTATATGTGCTTGAACAACAGCTAACAAATATCAAGCAAGATGGTGGTCCATTAAGTGTTTATTTTGCCAGATTGAAAGTTGCGTGGGATGAGTTAAACATTTATGAGGCTCCTTTCACATGTAACAACAAATCTTGTGGTGTGTTGCAGGCTTTACATGCTAAAAATGGAAGGAGGCACATTATGGTATTCTTGATGGGCCTGGATGACAAGTTCAGTCAAGTTAGCAATCAGATCTTGTTAAGGGATCCTTTACCACCACTTAATGAAATCTTTTGAGTGGTTCTTCAGGAGGAAGCCAACTTGTAACTCTCTGTTGGGTCTGGATCTGCAGTGGAATCTGCAGCTATGCAAGTGAAACCCACTTCACAAGGAGCTCAAGATGGGGACATGGTGAACTACACTCAGAAACCACCATCTAGACCTTGGAACAAAGGCTACAATAACAACAACGGCAAACAAAGACCTCCATGCAGTAAGTGTGGTAAGACTAATCACACTATTGACACTTGTTTTGAAGTGTATGGCTATCCACCAGGACACAAACTTGCTAGGTTTAAACCAGCACCTCAAACACACAGAGAAAACACACCAGCTGTTAATCAAACCACTTAGGGCTCAGTTGCTCAAGGACCACAGTCACCTATCACACATGAACAATTTCAGCAGCTTTGTAATCTCTTCCAAAACTCCACCTCCTCTTCAAATCAGGTTAAAAACACCCCCACGGACTTCTCACACAGGTATACATCAAATTCTCAATTGTTCTCTTTCTAAGTTTTACTCTTCCAACTCCTGGATCTTAGATTCAGGAGCCATTGATCACATAGTGTGTACTCCTTCTCTTCTCACTCATCAACAACCATTGACTGACACTGTGGTTAAACTCCCTGATGGTAAAACTACTCCAGCAAATGTTATTGGTACTGCTATTCTAAATGACAAAATCATTCTCAGGAATACACTATGTGTGCCATCCTTTCAGTTCAACTTGTTATCTGTGAGCAAGCTCATTAAAGATTTTCATTGTTGTCTTGTAATGTGGGGTGATTTTTGTTTAATACAGGACATTTAGAGATGGGAGACGATTGGGATAGCTAAGCTGCATGCAGGCATGTATCACCTAGTCTTGAAGAATGTGTCTCCTGATTCTAGAAGTTATGTTCAAACTAGCCATTCTGTTTCTTTTTCTTCTAGTTCTATGCTTTGGCATGTAAGAATGGGACACCCTTCGGTATCAAGATTATCATTGATAAATTCACTTAATGAGAATTTCCCTTTGAAGTTTACATACTTGAAGTTTACGTACTTTTTGTCTCAAGGCATGTTGTGTTCCATGAAATTATCTTTCCTTTCAAATCCACCAACTTCTACTTTCTCTTTGCATTCAGCCACTCATCCATGTCCTCTTGTTACTCCATCTCCTGACATTACTCAATCACCTATTGTTTCTGTTCCAGATCCTCCGAACACTGAAAATCCTATCCCCCATGACATTGTTAGACATTCTTCTAGGATTAGGAGACCACCTGCTTACTTGCAAGACTACCAAAATACAGACTTGCTGCAGCTACTTCTACTCCGCTATCTCTTGTTGCAATGTCTTCTACACAATGTACCTCTACTTACTTGAATATCAATTTATCTTTTCATAGATTCTCTCCTCCTCGCCTACATTATGCCTTATCTGTTGCTTCACACCATGAACCTCAATCCTTCACTGAAGCTAATTCAAATCCTTTATGGAGAGATGCAATGTCTGCTGAGTTAACTGCTCTTCATGAGAATGGTACTTGGTCCCTCACAACTTTGCCTCATGGTAAGTTAGCTATTGGTTGTAGATGGGTTTACAAAGTAAAATTCACATCAACAGGAGAGGTAGAATGCTACAAAGCCAGATTAGTGGCAAAGGGCTATAGTCAACTTGAAGGATATGATTTCTTTGAGACTTTCTCTCCAGTAGTAGAAATCACCACAGTAAGAAGTCTCCTAGCTTTTGCAACAGCTCATGACTGGCTTTTATTTCAGCTTGATGTCAATAACGCCTTCCTCTATGGTGATTTAGAGGAAGAGGTCTACATGACTCCTCCTCCTGGACTTGCTACTGAGGGGGAGCAAGTATGTAAACTTCACAAATCTCTCTAATGGATTGAGGCAAGCTTCTAGACAGTGGAACTACAAGCTTACTTCTGTGATCACAAGTATAGGATATAAACAGTCTTCAGCAGATTATTCATTATTTATAAAGTCCTCTGGTCCTACCTCTATCACCATCATACTCATTTATGTTGATGATATTATCATTGGAGGAAATCATCATGCAGAACTTGATGAGTTGAAGGCCTACTTGAAGAAAAATTTCAAACTCAAAGATCTTGGACCACTTAAGTACTTTATGGGAATAGAAGTGGCAAGGAACAAGTTTGGTATATCTTTGAATCAGAGACAATACACTATTGAAATTATAAGAGATTGTGGCTTGTTGGGAGGAAGATCAGTTAGCTTCCCTATTGATCAGAATCTCAAACTTCAAAGTGAAGGAGAGGATACTCTAAGCAATCCTACTGAGTACATGAGACTTATAGGAAGATTATTGTATCTGGTAGTTACTAGGCCAGACATTGCTTACAGTGTTCAAACCTTGAGCCAGTTCATAGTTAATCCTCTAAAATCTCATATGGATGTTGCTCTAAGAGTTGTGAGGTATCTCAGATCAGCACCAGGACAAGGTCTTCTATTTCCTAGCAAGAACACTATGCATATAAAGGGGTACTGTAATGCTGATTGGGCATCATGTGTGGATACAAGGAGATCTGACACAGGATTTTGCATATTTCTTGGTGATGCTTTGATTTCTTGGAAATCCAAGAAACAACAAACTGTGCCTAGGTCTTCAGCAGAGGCAGAATACATGGCTATGGCATCAATAGTTTGTGAAATGGTGTGGATTAAAAGTTTGTTGAATGATTTAGGTTGCAAACATGAACAACTAGGACTGTTATTTTGTGATAATAAAGATGCCATTCATATTGCATCCAATCCAGTCTTCCATGAGAGGACTAAACATATAGAAATAGATTGTCATGTTGTTAGAGAAAGAATGCAACAAGGTCTATTCAAACTGATACATGTAAGCACTGCAAATCAGTTGGCAGACATCTTCACCAAAGGTCTTGGAGTGAAGCATTTCAGAAACTTGCTTGTCAAGATGGGAGTTTATGACATGCACTCCCATCTTGAGGGGGAGTATCAAACGCATGCAGTGATCGTACAAGAAGAAAAGGAAGAGAATCAGGCAAAAGGAGATACTTGGGAAGCAAGAGAGCAGCTGGAATATTCTGTACCATCGGCTGATTCCATTGGTAGTTAGGATCCGTTTTTCATTGGCTGTTTTTGATGTACTTTTGATTCATTTTCCATTTAATGTTAAGATTCCTTAGCAGACTATATATATGGTTGTGCTTTCATTGTAATACAATACAATTAATCTTTATCAATACAATCATTTGCATTACATCTTTTTGTTCCTCAATACACAAACACAAACATGTGTTCTGTTATCCTTTCTGATAGTTACTCTCACGTTGTTGGGAATATGAAAATTTTGAAAATGAAGCGATTTGGAATGATGGATGAGATTTTCCCACCTTTTTGTATAGCTAGGAGGACAAATAAGATTTGAATATTTTCAGATAAACTTTAATATTTCTCTTTTATATATGAGAAAACTACAATATAGTTTCTAGCTTTTTCCAGATATTTCAGTTTTTTCTGAAAACATCATGAGTTGGCAAACAATATAATTAGAAATAAATAGATATTTTTTCCCTTTTTTTTTCTCTTTTCCCTTTTCTTGGCAACCAATCGGAGCCTTAAGAGGAGAAACTAAGTTTCTTTCTGTAATATATATACATGCAACTGAGTTCATTTGTCATGAAATAAATTATTCGCTTGAGGAATGCGGCCTAGTATATTCTCATGGGTATATGGAATTACTTATAATGAACCGTAAAAATGATTGAGAAAATGCATAAATAATCATCAATATTTACTATATCTCCCCTAAGTTAAAGGGAACGAATTTAAGTTTACAAAAACTTGCTCTACGATTAAAGATATTTAATTTGCCTCTATTAAATACATAATTAAGCTAGTGATGGACTCCGGATATGACTTCGCATTGAATTTCAAACGTTTTGTTTGGAGTTTCAAAATGTATTAGAAACATTTATTGAAAATTACATGTAAAATAGTAATAGAAACATAGAGTTAAAAAGTTATTAAATTTTGAAGAGGGAGAGGACACGTGTTACGTAAATGGGATAAGAGGAAGTCCAACGGTCGTCAAGTCATACTCAACTAACTTTCAGGAGATTTCAAGATTTGGTTAAACTTATTATTACATCAGCCTTAAAATTTTCCGTTTAATACGGACAAGGCTCTTTTCTTATTTTTCTTACTATCTATTTTCTTCCCATTACTCTGCCCCTTTGATTCAACCTTCAATCCTAGAGGAACTCTTTGTCCAATTATTTTGCCCGCTTCATTTCTGGTATCACTATTTAATTTAATTTTATTCATTGATTTTTTTTTTCTATTTTTCATGTTAATTATATAATTATTGATTTGTCATGCATGGAGGTATATGAATATTTTCTTTTATTTCGATTCTACATCGTGTGTTTTTGTCTATTGAAATTGGTGGACGTTTCTTGAAATATTGGAAGTTTGCACTTCCCTGTTAGTTTTGCAATCTCACATATTCTTCACATTTGTTTCATCGTGTGATGTAGTTCATTCAATTTGAGTTATTTTGCCAATTACAAAATCTTGTTGCAATTAAGATTTGTACAAAAAATATTAGTTGCATATATTTTTCACTATTAATTTGTTAGATTGATGTTTGTGTCGGTGATCAGGCTAGATGGCATCTATGAGCTTCAAATTCTGGAATGATTGCGTGGATCCTCAGGATTTGGAGGCAATGTGGGCACAACCAGATGTTAAAGCTGAATGGATAGATGTTGGGGAGACAAAAGGAACTAAGGTCCACCTCTCGCGTGATCCTGATGGCCAACCTTATTTAACGCGAACAGAGATGAGGGTAATGTAAAATTAAACTTTTATCGTCATGTTGCACAAAAATCATCCCGTCTCATGTCGTGAGTTTGGGATTAGACCTTGTGATAAATTTCTCAAACTGATAAGAGTGAGTGATGTGAGTGTTTTATCAGATACTTAGTCGACAATAGAAATCATTCTTCGATAACTTTGAGATGTATAAATCTTGAAAGATAAATAAAAAGGTCTATCTTATGATCAATGCTACTTCCCTTTCTATGTTGTGCTCCAATCTTCCAGTATAATTTATAGAATCTACTTTTTTTGTGCACAATACTAACTAAAATTGTAACTTATGAAAAAAAATATGTCACAGGCTGTAGCAGGAATTGTTGTCCAGAGACACTTTCTCTCGTACATAGATTCGGTAAGAAAACATTTTTAACTGTGGCGTTTGGTATATCTTACTTCATAGTGCAACTTATCCGTATAACGGTATTGTGCAGGACATGCTTTGCGTGATTGCGGAGCTTGAAAGTGATCGACAGCCTCTTTCCATGAAATATAACAAGAAATCTAAAGAGCCAATGATGGGAATTATGCAGATAACACCAAAAACTGCAGAATGGCTCGCCAAGTAAAAATCGCTCATTAACTTAATTTCTTTCAATGAAATATAATGTTTCATACGAAAATCAATTTGTCCATGAAAATAATGCGTTAAAGTTAATCCCTTTTCTGCAGTGAATGTGGTTTCACGGCCTACCACGTGCCAGATCCAAAACTTCTATACTGTCCTTTTGTTAGCGTTTATCTTGGAGCTGCCTATCTTAAATGGCTATCGACCTTTGATAAAAAGTATGTCCATGCGTATTTCCTTCCAGCATCCCAACTCTTCGCTAATAATTTGGTGTGTTATTTAGCGTGCGAGATATTGTAGCTAATAGTACTGTATTTGCAGGGAAAGAAGTGAAGAGTTCATGGTGAGGGCTTATAAAGGTGGTACAAAAAAGGCGAATGACAAGTCGACTTTGCAATACTGGAAAAAATATCTTGCTATTAAGGGAAGTCTTCCATCGAGGTACGTACAGCTCGTCTATGATGCCAGTAATCGTGTGTACTAAATATGATGTAAACAAATTACATTGGTAATTTTGCAGAAATATCTTTGGAGGTGGTACTGTGCCCACTGCTCCAGCATCCTCTTCTTCTGCACCTGGTCAAATGGAAGGTATATTACTAAAAGTGAATATTGTTCCAGTTTATTCGTTTCAATTACCTTTTGAACAATAACATAACTTGTCTCGTCTTTAATCATGTTAATTCTAGTCGTAAATTTTGAAGTACATTTAGCTATGGCATCTATTAGTAATGACAATTCTAGCATAGAAAAGTTTACAGATTTCAGGCTTAGTTTTTACAAGAATAATGAGATTATGTGAAGCAACACACATGAATTGAAAAAACATTGAGGTTGAATAATTACTTGTTATCGTTTGATACACAGTTAAAGGTCCTCAGAAGACAACTTGGGACTCAAGGACCTCTCCTGAAGACATGGAAGCTATGTGGAACGATCATAATGTACGCAAGGAATGGACCAAATCTGGAGAAAAGAAGGGCAAAGTGCGATTTTCTCACGATACAGAAATGCGTCCTTATCTTTCTAGGATAGAACTAAAGGTGAGACTGCACATAACATAATTTCTCGTATTAGCGTTGAGTAAGGACCATTTTGAGCTTTACTTTTATAGCAAGTGGTCAGCTTCTTCCTTTTCTCCCGATTTCTAGCAAACTTATAGCAATTCTATTTCTCTCAGGCTATCTCGGAAATCATTCTGCAGAGATACTTCAGCACAAGGGGTGTACAACCTGTGAGTATATATGTTTTAAAGTGAACGAAGAGTTGACAAGAAAAAACCGTGAAAGAAAACTTTATCAGATTCTCTCGTCTTTTTCCTTCCAGAGTACAATACGGCATAATGTTCCCCTTCATTGTGCAGATTGTTTTATGTGCTATTGCTGAGATGGTTAGCATGAGGTTTGTGAATGGAGTTGGACAACGCACTGGACTAATGGGAATCGACTATCCCACAGCACGCTGGCTTTACAAGTACGTCTAATGAAACTTCCATGCTGCAACTAATTTGTGAGGATATCCCTTGTTGTCCATTTAAAGAAAATTCGCACATATGCTAGGTCTATTATATATATATATATATATATATATATATATATATATATATATATATATATATATTTTGGTCTTATTTCGTCACGGTAATAGAACAAGGTAAAACAATACAATCGGAATATAAATAACCAAAATAATGTTAATCCAATAAAATATACCGGACTAACTTCGTCCGGAACACCTACTAGATCTTACACTGTTTTAAACATATAACAACAACAACAACCAAGCCTGTAATCCCAATTAAATTGGGGTAGGCTATATGAACCATGAATGAATCACGTCGAGTCGTGAACATGAATCTTCTGCCTCCATAGGTTTCGGTTGACGAGCATGTCTTCATTTAGATCTTTTAGCTTCATGTCGTTCCGTATGACCTCCATCCACGTCTTTTTCGGTCTCCCACGAGCTCTAGCCGTCTGT
The DNA here is from genome assembly GCA_948329865.1 of Linaria vulgaris. Lineage (NCBI taxonomy): Eukaryota > Viridiplantae > Streptophyta > Magnoliopsida > Lamiales > Plantaginaceae > Linaria > Linaria vulgaris. The sequence goes on from OX415252.1 coordinate 82,673,846, forward strand.
CCTAAGTCGAGATCTTCAACTCGTCGTACCGGTGCATCTATGGGTCTGCGTTTAACATGCCCAAACCATCTTAAACGATTTTCTCGCATTTTCTCGTCAATGGCCGCCACACCCAATTTATGCCGAATATCTTCATTGCGCACTCTATCTCTCCTAGTGTTACCGCACATCCACCGAAGCATGCACATCTCTGTAACGTTCATTTTCTGTGCATGACTTTGCTTAATAGCCTAGCACTCGGAGCCATAAAGCAAAGCATGTCTAATAGCCGTACGATATAACTTTCCTTTAAGCTTTAAAGAAAAGTTACGATCGCACAGATCCCTGTCGCACTCTTCCACTTTGTCCATCCAGCTTGGATGCGGTGGTTGACGTCTCCATCTAACTCTCCATCCATCTGCAGTATGGAGCCTAAATACCGAAAATGCGCACTTCTCGGTATCTCTTGGCCATCCAACTGAACCGTGTCATCGTTGTTTCTTCGTTGTTTGCTAAACTTGCATTCGAGGTACTCTATTTTTGTTCGACTTAGTCGAAATCCTCGTGCTTCTAATGTTTGTCTCCATCGTTCTAATTTAGCGTTAACTCACATTCTCGTCTCATCGATGAGGACAATATCGTCTGCAAACAACATACACCATGGGACTCGGTCTTGGATGGCTCTGGTGATTTCATCAATTACAATGGCAAACAAAAATGGGCTCAAAGCTGACCCCTGATGTAAGCCAATTGTAATTGGAAAGGCGTCTGTTAAACCGCCACAAGTTCGGACACTTGTCACCACATTCTCATACATATCTTTTATGATGTTGATATATTTAATGGGTACCCCCTTCTTCACCAAGGTCCACCATAATACATCTCGAGGTACTTTGTCATATGCCTTTTCTAAGTCGATAAAGATCATATGCAAATCTCTACTCTTTTCTCGAAAGCGCTCAATGAGCTGACGAATCAAATGGATGGCCTCTATGGTCGACCTTCCGGGCATAAATTCAAATTGGTTCTCAGATATGGGAACAATTTGTCTCAATCGGTGTTCGATCACCCTCTCCCATAGATTCATGGTATGAGACATAAGCTTTATCCCACGATAGTTAGAACAGTTTTGGACATCGCCCTTGTTCTTATATAGAGGTATTAGCGTACTCTTCTTCCACTCTTCTGGTATTTTATTTGTTCGCCATATTTTGTTAAAGAGGTCCGTCAACCAGGTCACCCCTATCTCTCCCATGCTTCTCCAAGCCTCAATAGGGATACCATCTGGGCCAACGGCTTTTCGAGTCTTCATCCTCTTCAAGGCATCTTTGACTTCCGACCTTCTAATACGGCGCATAAAATCGCGGTTCAGGTCCTGAGGGGACTGCGAGATGTCACCCACTGCTTGGGTGGGGCCTCCATTGAACAGGCCCTCGAAGTACTCCCTCCACCGTGCTTTGACCTGATCCTCACGCACTAAGACAGACTGACCTTCATCTTTGATGCATTTCACTGCACCTAGGTCTTTAGTCTTCCTCTCTCTAATGCGAGCAATTTTGTATATATCCTTCTCGACCTCCTTGCTATCCCTCTTCTCATAAATTTCCTTGTACACAGCCTCTCGCGCTAGTCCAACAGCTTTCTTTGCTTCTTTCCTGGCTAGCTTATACTTTTCAAAGCTTGCTCCATCATGGTTCTTCTTCAAATCCCTGTAGCAATCCCGTTTGGCCTTAATTGCCGCATTTACTTCTTCATTCCACCATGACGTGTCTTTATCTATCAGGCTACTACCTCGGGATTCACCTAAGAGGTCTTTAGCTACCTTCTTGATACAACAAGCCATTTTGGTCCAAGTTGCATCTGCATCGTCCTCAGTCTTCCAGTCTACCTCTTGAACCACTCGCTCTACGAAGGCCTTTTGGGTAGACTCCTTAAGCCGCCACCACTTAATTCTAGGTTCCAACCGGCGCCTACTCCTCTTCACTCCTTGCCGCAGTCTAATATCCAACACCAAAAGCCTATGTTGCGTAACCACACTTTCCCCGGGGATGACCTTGCAATCTATGCAACGACTTCTATCTGCCCTCCTAGCTAAGAAGAAATCTATTTGGCTCTTATTTGACCCACTCATATAAGTGACCAAATGAGACTCTCTCTTCTTAAACCAAGTATTTGCTACAAGCAAATCATAGGAGAGGGCGAAGTCTAAGATAGCGTTTCCCGGCTCATTGCGATCCCCAAAGCTATACCCGCCGTGGATGTCCTCGAACCCATCACGGCTAGATCCTACATGACCATTAAAGTCACCTCCAATGAAGAGTTTCTCGCTACTAGGGATCCTTTGTACCATCTCGTCCAAATCTTCCCAAAACTTACGTTTCACGGCTTCGTCTAGTCCTATATGTGGTGCATAGGCACTAATGACATTCAAGATATCCTCGCCTATGACCAACTTGACCAGTAAGATCCTGTCGCCCTTCCTTCTGACCTCCACCACTTCCTCGAGCCAAAGCTTATCTATGATGATCCCAACATCATTTCGGTTCTTCTCTGTCCCGGTATACCAAAGCTTACAACCCCAAGGGTCTACTACTTTGGCCTTTTCACCAACCCATTTGGTCTCTTGCACGCACAAGATGTTGATCCTCCTCCTAGACATTGCCTCAGCTAGCTCAGCCAATCTTCCTGTGAGTGACCCCACATTCCACGATGCAAGGCGAACTCGTCGTTCCTGGACTAACTTCTTTACCCTCACCCGTCCTGGAAGGTGAGGGAACCCTTGCTCATTTGACACCACACCCGGGCGTCGATGTGGCGCGTCGCTTCCGGGCGACGACCTAGCAACCCTTGCCCATTTATCACTACACCCGGGATCCGATGTAGCGCGTCGCTGAGTAGGGAACGCCCCAACGAAATTCATAGTATGGTTCATATCATAGGATGTGACGGGGTTTTTACGTTGGCTGTCACAAGCCTACCACAACCCTCCTCCTTTATCCAAGCCTACCACACTGTTTTAAACATATGAATAACACAAACTATTCAACGCATCGAATTTCGGGTGTTCGATGTGCGCCTCGAACAATACTGATTCGATGCGGGGTTGATTCGATATGGCTTTGACAGAACACTGTTGGTGTCGAATTCTGAGACGCCTCGAACAAAGGGACATGTCGAATAGGGCGATTCGATATGGTGAGGGTTGTACTTGGGTTTGATCTGCCTCTGAAGACTAAAAAACGGAGTATATATAATAGCCTCGCTCCGTGGGACCCATAGACAGCTGTATAAAGCGCATCGAATCAGGGTTATTCGATGCGTTAAAGGTATCGAATTGGGCCAATTCGATACGGTTTTGGGCCGGCTCAATCCATAGTGCTAGGCCAATCCTAAAATACCCTATCAATATATATATATATATATATATATATATATATATATATATATCATGTCCATAATTCTTCATGTATTAAAGCTTACCATTATATCCATCATTTAGTAAAAACAATTCGTTTATCATTGTGGCAAAGTTGTAACCACAATGTCTATTGACCTGGTCTACGTTCGACTCATCCTATAACCAAATCATTTTTATGCCATTTTTTCCTTCAAATTTACAGGAAATCATGTGTAGCTATTCAATGCATGGGATCGGTATAACTGTTAGGATTTTATAAGTAGTCTAGCGAAATACTTGAATCCAGATTATGCCTAATCGAGCTTATTGCATCTGCTTAATATGAATGTTTAGGGACTTGGGCTGCAAAGGTTACACTGCAGAGTCGGTAGAAGATCTTACAAAGCCGTTCGTTTCCATGTACTTTGGTGCAGCATATATGGCTTGGTTATCAGAATATGAGGGAAAGTAAGCCTATATGATGATAGGCTTTTAGTCCTGTTTTCCTTGTTAACCTTATACCTGAAATTTGTAATGCAAACTTCTAATTTTTTTATATCACCTCATCATGAAATTCGTTGCCTGAACAGGGAAAGATCACCCGAGTTTGTCGTCCAGGCCTATCTCTCTGGACCACAGAACGTGAACCTTCAAGAAACAGGTCCCCTCTGGACTAAGTTTGAGGAAGCAATGGGCCGTTTTCATGATAGTAAAAAGTAAGTATTCGCTCATTTTTTCGCAAGAGTAACTATTGAAATTTCGTGCGCATTGTTTTGATAAAGGGTAATGATCATCACAGGGACAAGGGGAGCTGTACCATTTTGTGATCTTAGTAACCTCCTTTTGACATGTTAAAAGGATCAATACATGCCGATGGCTAGTCTTCTCTTCCTATCCTATGACGCCAAAAATAAAAAGAAAACTGTTTTCTGTAAAAATAAGTGTGTATACACTGCAATTTTCCTTGTGCAATGTAACTAGAGATTGTGGTTTTTGTTTAATTATTATGTTGGTTGTTGGAGAATTTGGTAAGTTAAGTTTTTAATACCTTTTAAGTAGTTTTTAGTTATTATAACATTTGGTTGAGAGGGTAAATTGTATGACCGGGTGAGTTTGTGTCAGTGTGTTTTGCAGTTGAAACTAAAATGGGCTCTTTTTCAATTTTAGAGATACTTGCATGTAAAAAATTATAAATAAATAAAAAAAGATATTAACACATAAGAATCGATCTTTACAATAATAACCCCTGCAAGCTGCAACTCGTGTGACAATAGAGCCAATATTAAATAGTAAATATAATTAATATATACAATATATTTGGCCGCTTTGCTTGTGTTGTTTAGTTTAATTAGCTTCAGTCAGAGTTTTTAGATTTTGATAAGTAGGAGCTTCAGAAGTCAGAACCCCACCAATACCAGTTTTTAAATGATATTATATATATCCTTTTCAACAATTCTAGTAACATAATCTGAAATTGTCGGTCGTGTATTCTCTAAAGTCACAGACTATAAATAAACCTAAGTACATTTTGTCAAGTTCAAGCCCCCAAAACCATTGATTACCTCCACGTGTTTCATTAAGCATTTAAAATCATATTTTTGCGTTATAGTCCCAAAAGGTTAGCGTATCTCATGTGTAACAATAACATTCATTTCCCCCTCCCTTCTGCTATAAATGACTTATAAAAAATAAAGTGCAAAACGGCCGGAAGCTAAAAAGGTGGTGTGTTTTTTTCCCTAAATATAAACATATTTTCTATGTTGAAGTTTATGATTGCAAATTTGCAATTCTAGATATTAAAAACTAGCGGGTAGGCATGGATCGTACCTATATTGGCAACGCATAAATGTAGCATATTTTACAATTTGTTTTAAATATGTATGTATATACATACATACCTAAACATAAACATAAAATTGAGACAAAAATAAGTAGTAAAGTTATTGAATTGGACAAAACGGAAATATCTTACACAATAAAAAGTTCCAAAAAGCACTAAACAGAAAAATTACATACTAACCTTACATGGGTTTTATTTAAAACTGCATGTGTAAAGACTCTATCTATTTCGCATAGTATATTAATCTAAAATCGAAACACATACCACTAAATACACTACTAAAAAGAAACCCGATAAAAGAACAGTTGTGTTACTCGTGTCATTAACATGATCTATAACCTATAAAAAATGGTGAATTTCAAATTTAGAAAAGCTCGTAAGAATATCAAATATCTTGCAAAATATTTTCTTTAAAAAAAAAAGATGAAATAGTACATACTAATTACTAACCTTACATGGATTTTTTCTAAAACTGCATGAGTAAAGAGACTCTATGTATTTCGCATAGTATATTAATCTAAAATTGGAACACATATCACTAAATACATTACTAAAAAGAAACGCAACAAAAGAACGGCTGTGACTCGTGTCATTAACATGATCTATAACCTATATTCCTACAATTTAGGGATCTCCTTTTAATCTCAACTATTGGTTGTACATACAGCGAATGTATATAATAATTTCTCATAAAATGGTGAATTTGAAATTTAGAAAATCTAGTAAGAATATCAATATCTTGCAAAATATTTTCATGAAAAAGCACAAACGAACAACAAGCTCACCCTTGTTTTTGTCTTTTCTAGAGCATAACGCCAACAACTTTCGGCACAAAAAAGTACATATCTTTACTACGAGAGTATGCCTAAATTACGCACAGTCACGTGGGTTGTCAGTTATGTAAATGTAAAACTCCAAAGAGATGTTCTAAGGCGTTTTTAGATAAATAAGGTCACGATACATATAATGAACAAAACTTTTAAAAGGCATTAATAAAAATACGGGGCCAAATCATATCATAAATTTAGTTTTTGAGATGACGTGGGAATCTTTAGTCGCTACTCTTCTAGGCAAGCCTCCCAATTAACGTAATAGCAAGTAAATCACGTCAACCGAGCTAACCATATGCTGTGGGTTTACATTGTGTCTTAATTTTTTTTCTTAATGATGAAATAAAATTATAGGAACTCAATTACTTTTGTAAATATAAATAACCAAATTAGAAAAAAGGCTGATGTTTTTTATAATGATCGTGATATATATATATATATATATATACATATATATATCCATAATAGATTATGTCATTGTTGTTTGACTCGCCCTTCAATAAAGACAGTGTGAACCTACACAACGTCAATTCTTTTTCTACTCTCTCAACAAACAAAAACTGTAATCTTTTTTTCTCCCTTGAAAACAGAAAAACAAAATGGAGTTGCGGTAATGGCGGAATAACTCAAATGCATGCTTATTATTAAACTCCACTGCTCTCTCATTTGGTGTAATATTTCATTCAACCCATTTTCACTAATAAAGCTTACTTTTTTCGGTAAGTAATTTTTTTTTTTTTTTGCTGTTTTCTTTTACCATTCGCGATTTCAAGATTAGGGTTCTTTTTGTGACGATAATTGTTGAGGATATTAAGTGTTTCTGCAGCTGATTATTAGCGGTAACCAAGTATTTCTTGTTCAAGAATTGTGCGTTATTGGTGGAATGTTAGTGTTTTTTGTTGTTTTATTTGTATGAAGGGCTTTCTTTTTCTTCTTCTTGGACTTGAATTTTGCCTTGATGAAATTCTAGTCGACAAAGAACCCTTTTTTCTGCGTAATTTTACGAGTTAAGTACTGAGTTTGATATTAGCTGCATGGAGAATCAATCTTTAAAAAAGGGACTGTGAATTCTGTTAGTAACCAACCATCATTTGGTTTGAAGACGAGCAAATGTAAATCGTATGACTTTATGCTGTTCTGCAGTTTCTTGTGGAATGACCACTTTCACTAAAATGTTTTATTATCTTAAAAATCCCAGCTTGGAACAGGATACACTATGTAACAGCAACAAGAGAAGGGGAAAGTAAGAATGAGGAATGAATGAAATGTGGGGTTTTATATGTATTAACTTTTAAATCCACGCAAGATTCTCGATAAAGGGGACTTTGACTTGGATTGTATGTTCCCCGTTTTGTTAAAGCATTCCGTTCGCTGTCCTTTTTGATTTTAATAGTTCTTTGCTTCAGTACACGTTGAGAGTCAGAAATGTTTCTTGTGTTATTTATGTATGCATCATGCAAGTACCAATGAACTTATCTCACGCGGATTTTTGGTTTTGTTGCAAGGATAGTGGTGCTTCTGTGTGGTGTTTTGCAAGTTAGTTACAGCTTCGTGGCAACAGTCGTTCACTTGGAATTTGCATTTGAGAGGAGAAATTCAGCAGTACCAGTATGGAACCATCACAAAGTTACATGTTTGTGCCAAATAATTACTCAGAACATGTGAAGAAAGATTTTGGTCCCCATTCAGCTGCCAATATGAAGTTTCCCGGCACCAGTTTTACAGAATTGAAACCTGTACTAAATTACTCTATCCAGACTGGTGAGGAGTTTTCGCTTGAATTCATGCTTGACCGAGTGAATCCCAGGAAGCCATCTGATCCAAATCTATCTGGAAACTTGGAGCTGAAAGGCATTTTAAGCATTAGTCATACTGTCTCGGAGAGTGGCTCAGATGTTTCTATGGTTTCTACATCAGAAAAAGGTACGAAAGAACCCAATCGGCAAAATTTTGTTTTATATGGCAACAAGGCAGACAATGGGCCTTTACACTCCATGCAACCCGCACCACTGCCACCTACCTCAGCAGGAGTCTCTGATAATTCATCAATGAAGCTTAAAGTACTTTGCAGCTTTGGTGGTAGGATTTTACCAAGGCCTAGCGACGGAAAGCTCAGATACGTTGGCGGTGAAACACGCATCATGCGGATAAGAAAGGACATTACATGGCAGGAGTTATGGCTGAAAGCAACTGCAATTTATGAGGAGACACATACAATAAAGTATCAGCTTCCTGGTGAGGATCTTGATGCTTTAGTTACTGTATCGAGTGACGAAGACGTATTGAACATGATTGAAGAGTGCAGCGTGTTGGAAGATTGGCTAGGATCCAAGAAGCTTCGGATATTTCTATTCTCTGTTGGGGATTTAGATGACGTTCGATTTAGTCTGGCCAACCCTGGTGGTGATTTGGAGATGAGATATGTAGTGGCTGTCAACTGCATGGAGGTTAGATCACGGGGAGGTTCTATGGTAAATGGTTTAGCAAGCTCTTCTGGGAACAACTTAAATGAGTTAGACATACTAAATGTAGAGCGAGACACGAATAGGGATGCCCCTGAATTTGTTGGAGTTGATACCTCAAATTTGGCAGGCATTGCTGTTCCATCTTCAATTGCTGAATCTTCCAAACCTGGTGTACAAAGTTCATCCAAGTTGCAAGAAACAGACTTCCACCTCTATGACAATCAGGGTGTGCACCATGATGGAAACAAGCAACATCCTCCAGAACTAGGAGACACTTCGTGTCCTTCTCATCAAACACCTTTCGAAAGTGCTCTGCCTCAATCTTCTTATGGGCCTACTTCTCTCCAAGAAGGCCTTGAAGGGAAGTCCCTGAGTGGTCAAGGCACACAGAGCACAGAAGTGCAAGAAAACGAGGCAAAATTAAAAGCTGAGAGCTCAACCCGAGCGGAAAGTGAAAGTAAAAAATTGTTAGCTGATGAGTATTTTGTTCCTTTGGAAGCATACATTGGTAAACCAAAAGTTAGTTCTCCGGTTGAAGAATCGTTAACTGTTATTTCTGAACTGGACCGAGAATTGTCGTCAAAGAATGAGGAGAGGCCTGCTGAACCTGTACAGGTCTCAAAACCTTTTGATGCTGTTGATCCATCTGAACCTTTAGGATCCGGTGGGAATGAGTTTCATACTGCTGGTAATACTCCAGATCCAGACGTCAGATTAGAGTCTGATTCTGTGGATTTGAGCTACCTTGAGTCTATTAATCCTCGGAGGGTCTTCTGTTCTGAGCGTATTCCTCGGGAACAGACAGAATTGTTCAGCAGGATATCAAAATCAGATGATTCACTCAGTTCTCAGCTAATGGTGAATCAGTCACACACTGACGCTGCCCGAACGGGTTTCGTTCCAGATTTTATAGACAAATTGCAAGATGGGAATGCAAGTATCCCTACCATGGTGTCGAGCTCTATTGAAAACCCTTTGCATGGGGAAGCTGAGACTCCTGATGACGACAGAGCTCAAAAGCTAAATCAGGCAGACCCTTGCAGCATTAAAGATTCAATGCATGAAAATCAAACTCTTAAGGAGGCAGAAATTGGGTTCAAGAGCCACGAGGATTCAGGGATGCACTCTGAAGATCCTACCAGTCATCGGGTTGATGGGGTTGACCATCATTCCATTGTTAATGATGCCCATGGGCAGCCTCAACCTCCTGCAGTAACAGTAATGCAGCAAAAAACCGATGTTGCTGTTCCCAGAACCGAGCAAGGAGATATACTCATTGATATAAGTGATCGATTCCCTCTTGATCTTCTCTCTGATATATTTTCAAAAGCTCTTTCTGATGGTACATCAGATATTGGTGCTCGGCAGAAAGGTGGAGCTGGTTTGAGTGTGAACTTAGAAAATCATGAGCCTAAACACTGGTCCTTCTTCCAGAGGTTGGCAGGAGATGAATTTGCGAGAAAGAATGTTTCTCTTATTGATCAAGACCATGTTGTAGTTCCCTCCGTACTCCCTGGAGTTGACGAGGACCATTTAGCATATAATTTCACACCAGCTGAGAGAGATGGAATGCATGATAATCATAGTGAAAGTTTCCTTAAAAACGTGCCCGCTGCAGATGGGGCTGTCTCTTTAGCTTTGGATTCCAATTATAATTCTTCAACACACGTGGAAGCCAGTGAAGACATGCATTATGATGATTTGATAGATAATACGAGAATTCGGTACTCGGATTATGAGGTACATTTTCCTTTTAAATGCTGAAATAATAGTTATATAGCGGACACTGATCTCACTTATCTCTTAATCTTATTAATATTTTTAGGATGGGATTGAAAATATTGACCTAGCTCCTCTAGATCCTTCCTTAGTGGATTTTGATATCAGCTCATTGCAGGTTTGTGCTTGTTTTTTGCCTTTTTTTATGCATGGTGGCACATAACTTATAATTCAGTATAAGAATTTCTGGCATTAAGACATCACAAGATGTTTATGCTAATAGTCATTACTCTGCTACGTTGCTTTGCTTGTTTTTTCAGTTAGCAACTTAATAGTTTATTGATGCTTAATACCAACCGAGTATCCAATTATTTTGGCACAAATTTATTTCCAGAAGTTGGTCAATCAATCATTACATTGATTTTTACGGTTGCCGTTCCAAATTACTTATTGGAAACCCACGCTGTGAGTTGGGCAAACAATTGTTATTTATTTGGGTGGCCAATTGAAATGACTTGGATGTAGTACTTTTTCTGAAAGTTGTGGTTATGCAAATCAATTCAGCATCACAAGTAATAAATTTGCGACTGCTTGGTGGATGGTCTGCAGATAATTAAAAATGCAGATCTTGAGGAATTGAGAGAACTTGGTTCAGGCTCATTTGGCACTGTATATCATGGAAAATGGAGAGGCTCGGATGTTGCAATCAAGCGCATAAAGAAAAGTTGTTTCACTGGACGACAGTCGGAACAAGAAAGATTGGTAACTAATTCTTCATGATGTTATCCCAATTATTTTCTCATTGCAATCTCAAGTGTTTATATTTCCGGCAACATCTAATTGCCTATGCTTTGTATCATACTAACGAGTACTTGTAAGTTGAAGCTAAGAAAATGGAAGGAAGTTGGATCATATTTTTTTCTTGTAACTTTTGTTGTTTCTTTGATTAAATGGTAACCTCAGTCAATTTTCAGATCATTGAGTTTTGGAGAGAAGCTGAAATTCTCTCAAAGCTTCATCACCCAAATGTGGTAGCATTTTATGGTGTCGTACAAGATGGACCAGGAGGCACAATGGCTACTGTGACTGAATTTATGGTTGACGGATCTTTAAGACATGTTTTACTGCGCAAGGATAGGTACACTTTGCTTACCTAGTTATTATATTTTGCTAGAACATCAACATTTAGCGATAAATCTTGAGGAGATAGATAATGTTTGCCTTGAAAAGTGAAACACTATCTGCTGCCTCCTCTAATTTTACCACTTTCCTGTCATGATTTTTCTGTTTCTGTTTGATGCAACTTTGCAGGCATCTTGATCGCCGGAAGCGGCTCATAATTGCCATGGATGCAGCTTTTGGGATGGAATATTTGCATTCAAAGAATATAGTTCACTTTGATCTAAAATGTGATAATTTGCTGGTTAACTTGAAAGATCCTTCAAGGCCTATATGCAAGGTTTTCTCCAAGGAAACTTATTGTGTGCCTCAACTAAATGACTTACAATACGTCCTTGCGTTTGCATAATTCGTGATTTGTAGGATCTTATGAGTTCCTAATAAGTTGTCCAGGATTTGAATGATCTTAAGAATTCCTAATGAGTTGTCCCCTAATTTTAGTCATTGCCAAATGAACGAATTCTGATGCTAGTATACAATTTATCAGGTAGGTGATTTTGGTCTATCAAAGATGAAGCGGAACACTTTGGTTTCTGGTGGTGTTAGGGGTACCTTGCCGTGGATGGCTCCGGAGCTGCTAAATGGAAGTAGCAATAGGGTTTCTGAGAAGGTCAGAACCCACAATCTATCTCCAGAAAATTGAATAGAAACTTTATTGTGAAAATTGAAATTTTTGTTGCTTATGATTCTGAATAATAGGACCATCTTCTGCGGATGCAAAACTCTAATTTTGATATGCGAATTTTCTATTCAGGAAAAGGGAGGATTTTAGCATGCAGACCACCATTATTCACTAAATTTCTGTTTTAGAAGAAATATATTTTGTTTTTTTAACTATTTCAGCACATCCATACTCCATATGTTCAACAACCGAATTGAAGTAGCTCCAATCTTTATTTAGATCATAAAATACTGAATTTCTGTTGTTATCTTGCAGGTAGATGTCTTTTCATTTGGAGTTGTCTTGTGGGAGATACTCACCGGAGAAGAACCTTACGCCAACATGCATTATGGTGCAATCATAGGTTTGTATTCTCACTTATTTTGTAAGTTGAGCAAAATATTGTTTCTGGTGTGGAAGTTCATATTTGTTGGTTGTAGTTGATAAAATTAACTGGTATAATTGGGCATGAAGCTTGAATGTAACACTTAGGTATCCCGAATTACTACACTTTTATGGGCATAAAAACTACACTGCCAAGAAGAGATTCCCCCTCTATGCTACCTAGATCAAAGATCCAAAATTCAAAGTTGTGATCAGAAAAAGAAAAAAACTGCCAACTATGTTTTCCTGTAATTTTGAACAGAAATTACAGTTCCTTGCTGGTCTAATTGTTTCAACGAACAATATGTGGCCTTTATAAGATTTAAGTCCCCTGTAGTTCCAGTATTCCTCCTTTCCGCATCCTTTTGACTATGTTTGTTGCATTCCTATCAAGAACCTCTTGTTTTTTATATGTATCCTTTCCAGTATTTGCCCCGCATTGTGCCGTATATTTGTAAATTTGATCAATCTTCTTGCGACATGCAGGAGGCATCGTGAATAACACATTGAGGCCAACCATCCCAAGCTACTGTGATCAAGAATGGAGAGACCTAATGGAGCAGTGTTGGGCACCAAATCCTTCCGTAAGGCCATCTTTTACGGAAATCGCTAGTCGGTTGCGTGTAATGTCGTCCTCACCCCAGACAAAACCGAGTTCATAACCAATACCTACTCTAATAGCTTGATGGCGTTTTTTTGCTAGTGAAAGCTATTTGTTCATTCATTTGTAAAAGCTAGGGGGGTAAGCATAATCTAATTAGTAAGTACAGGGGAATTTTGCCTTTTAATGGCCTATACTGTTGTCATAATTTTGTTCTTTTTTTTTTTTTTGGCATTGGCTAGTGAAATGATTAGAACAAAATCCAGTCGCAGTGAGTTGACAAACTTTACATGATGAGGCCATTTTCGATATAAAAATTCATTAAGTTGAGTAGATAGCATTTTGATCAAGCGATATTGACATATTGTCCTAATAAAGTTTATGTATGTGGTATGTCGGCAAAAAGATCAGGTAAAAAAAGTAATGTTTTTTATTGGTTATAAGTTAACATCAGTCACTGATTTAATATATATGAATGCATTTTGTACGGTTTAGTTCTTAAATCTTAATCAAAATTTGATATTTAAATCTCTTAAGGCATATGAGGATTTGAATATTTCTGCACTTTTAACAATAGTAGCCACTTTAAAATAGTGAAATCGAAAAAGAGAAAAAAAAAAAAAAACGAAAAGTCACTGTAAGGCTGTAATGCGTGTAGGTCGGAGTCGGACAGAGTGAGTACAAGTCAGTGTAGCGACAAATGTTTCATAATTATAATGTTTCATAATTTTAAATGTATTCAAAAGCAGTAACTTACATTACTTGCTGCCGTTGTATAATACGACAAATTCTATTAATGCTGGGAGCTGCAAATGATGACACGTGTCCCATGTACCTACATCCCCCCCTCTCTCTCACAAACACAAAAAGCAGTCACTTTTCTTTTCTGTGTCGGATTTACACCACCCCCATTAATACATTATTATTATTATTCTTCTTAAAAAAGGTTAGACTTATATGGTTGCTAGCTACACTACATGTGTCTCTCTTCTAGGGTTTGTTTGTCCGACCACAAAATTCTGCACCTCTTTCATTCCAAACCGTCGGTAATTCTTTTTTTAATTTATTTTTATTATTATTATTTTTGCTCTCGTCATTTCTATTTCTTTATTCGATTCTTTTCTTGCTTTTATAAATTGCCAGATGCCATTTAATTTGTCATTACGACGATATCTTATTTTGTTGTTGTGCGTTGAAATTGTTCGATTTGATCAGCTCTAAATCGAATCTTTTAAGGATTATTATTTCGATTTTGGATCTTCTTACAAACTTGTTGAGTATTTAATTTATTTTTATTTTTTGGTTAGGAATTTGAGGCGAAAGAAATTAGTTTTAGAACTAACCCTGTTCAGCTCTATACGTATTATTATAAATTTTGCAAAATCGGATCTCGACCTAATATTTTTTTTTTGTTTTAAAATTACTTTGTGTTATGTTACGTATAATTAACTCCGAAAATCGTACGAGAATTTTTGTGTTGTGAATCGAGCTTTTCGCGCTTTTTTTCTCTATAAGTTAGACTAGTTAAAGTAGCATTCTCAGTTCTTTGGTTATGTTGACATCTTGATGTCCCAATATGAACTAACTTGTAGCATTTGGCGATTTGTGCATCTGTCTTTGCGTAGAGGCCGCCATACTAATCTTCTCTGTATCATTCTAATTGTTTATAGCGATCTTACAAATTGCAACCTGTTCTCTGTTTCAGCTCTGAGTTGAGTGTACACTTCTTGTAACTATTGGTGGAGCTTAGCATTTTATAGGGTACCATGGATCATACCGACCAGAGACAGCAACCCGCTATGGGAGTTTTAGCAGGCAACGGGCAATTGGCTTACCCCGCTCCTTATCAACCACCACAGATGGTGGCTACCGGCACCCCAGCTATGCCCGTCTCTTCCCCAACTAGTTTCCCAACTCAACAACACCTCACCTACCCTCAGTTCCAAAATCCGCAACAACAACAGCAACTTCAGACATTCTGGGCGAATCAAACGCGAGAAGTCGAGCGCGCCACTGATTTCAAGAACCACAGCCTCCCGCTTGCTCGAATCAAGAAGATAATGAAAGCCGACGAAGACGTCAAGATGATCTCTGCTGAAGCTCCCGTTATATTCGCAAAGGCGTGCGAGATGTTCACTTTGGAGTTGACGCTGAGGTCTTGGATCCACACGGAAGAAAACAAGAGACGGACGCTTCAGAGGAACGATATCGCGGCCGCTATTTCGAGGACGGATGTTTTTGACTTCTTGGTTGATATTATACCTAGAGATGAGTTGAAAGAAGAAGGGCTTGGTGGAATTACTAAGGGTGCTGGTATTCCTTTGATGGGATCTCCTACTGATGGTCTGCCGTATTACTATATGCCACCGCAACCATTTGGAGCAAATGGCGCGATGATGGAACAGCCTCGTCCCAATATGCCATTTGTTCCATGGCCACCACATTCACAAACTCAACCTCAAACTCAGCAACAGCCGTCCCAGCAGCAGTCGAGTGGGTGATGGTCGAGTAAAATTGCACAAATCCTTGATTTTGTGGTGTAGGGATTGTAAGGTGTAGTGTAAGTTAATATATAGTTGTGAGTGGTTTGGATGAGAATGTTTTGTCTGGGTAAAACTTCTGTTTGTACCAAACAGACATATTCTTGTGATCTTTAGTAGTTGTCCTGAGGCAAGCAGAGTATATGACTTGTTTGATTCAGTCAGTGCTTGTTATTTGTTGTTAGTACATGGTGAACTGTGTAAGCATGAATCAATAATAGTGTCAGTTTCAGGTGTATGTTTGGGTCCGTAATACGTTAGAATCTGCGATATTGGGTAAAATGTGTTGCACTGAGCATGACAAATATTTTATTTGCTTCTACAGTCGGATGTAGAGATAATTTCGATACGTTTTGATCCATGTTCTTGTGAAGCGTTTTGACCCACACGACAAGATTGAAAGCCGTTTGATACATGTTCTTGTGAAACGTCTTGACCCACACGACAGGATTGAAAGCCGTCACCGAGGATGTAACATTTTGATACTTCCTAAAACTCATCACAATGGGGACCTTCGTTTAGAATGGAATTGTAAGTAAAGAGAAACTGTTTAAAAACAATTGTGTTGATTTTGGGGTTCCTCTCAGATTGAAACTTAATACCAAAAGAATATGTTTGAAACAATAAAAGATTTGCCGTCATGGAAGGAACACTCAGATCATTTCATAAAACAAGTGTTCATTGTTCAATCTAGCTGTTCAAACTGATTGTCCCCGTTCTGTTTACCCTTCAATTGAGGTTAAAATTATGTTTGACATAAAATGAAATAGAAGAATGTACTTTGTATCCCACATAGGAGATAAACAGTGTTTAAGAGAGGTTAATAAGGTGATTAGCAACTAGTTAGCATCGCCGAGCTCAGCAACGAGGGCTTGTAACCCAAGTGGGGGCAATAAAGTTACTGAACGTTGGGTTGATTTAATTGACTGGGCCCAGTGGGCTATTTACCGACCCGCCCGTTCCAAGCTGGGAGTTGGCCCATTGTGTTCAGGCGAAGGCTTGGGCCTAATGGGCTTTAGAGTGGAGGGCAATGCGTCAGGCTGGATTCACAGAGCAGCGAATTACTTCTCGCTCTCGACAGTGGAAGGATTACGGGTTGGTTCTTGTCGGGTCCCAACAAAGTCAATTAGATCAGGCCATAATTGAACAGTAACTTTTTTATTTTTGCCATCATGTTTTGAAAAGAATTGACAGAGAGTTTTTAATAAATGCTTATTTACTCATTTGATTCATCTGCCAGTCCACATTGTGATGAACTACAGTCTACGTGTCAATTTTATTTAGCTTGAAAAATAAAATTAGTACTTTTTGCATGTGAATTAGCGACCCGCCCGTTCCAAGCTGGGAGTTGGCCCATTGTGTTCAGGCGAAGGCTTGGGCCTAATGGGCTTTAGAGTGGAGGGCAATGCGTCAGGCTGGATTCACAGAGCAGCGAATTACTTCCCGCTCTCGACAGTGGAAGGATTACGGGTTGGTTCTTGTCGGGTCCCAACAAAGTCAATTAGATCAGGCCATAATTGAACAGTAACTTTTTTATTTTTGCCATCATGTTTTGAAAAGAATTGACAGAGAGTTTTTAATAAATGCTTATTTACTCATTTGATTCATCTGCCAGTCCACATTGTGATGAACTACAGTCTACGTGTCAATTTTATTTAGCTTGAAAATTAAAATTAGTACTTTTTGCATGTGAATTAGCGTGGACGTGTGTTTTATAGGAATGTGTTTCTGTTGCACTAATAAGAAAAAACATTGGATTCTGGTATTATACGTATTGAATATGACACGTTCATCTACTATATCTTTGATCCATGTTACAAGTGTTTCTATTTTCTGATAACTCGTATCAAATTTTACAGACTTCACTCTTTCCACATGATATTGCTTATTCTATAAAAAAAATCGCATATATGTATCCGTATTATCTCCCATACCAGTTCAACATAAGAATGGGTGCAACTGCAAGCATTGCATTTTCCGACAAAATTTATAGGATATTTGAGGTTAAATTAAACATCCACCAGTTCAACAGAGAATGTGCGCATTTGTCCTATTCTTTTTGTTGTTTGATGGGTAAATTACTATACTTTTATTGCAAAGAAAGACCTCAAGGTTTCCTTGGATTCAGAGCAGAATCAACAACAGTACATCGTTTGGCAGTCTTGTTTAAAGAAGAAGCCTTCTGAAAAATAAAGATCAGCGTAACCAACACCAAGGCATATATTAAACCTAATACCTAAACCTCTGAATGAAACATGTAAAATGATGTCTCAACATAATGTCCCAAAAAGAGACCAAAATAAGTAACCGATCGATCAATCTACAAGAAAGAAGAACTTGGTTAAAGAAGATGGCAGTTGGCAGTACATCATTAACCAGTAAAAGAAAAAGTAATCTTATAGAGGAGACAAAACTTTAATATACAAGAAAGACGAATTTGGTTAAAGAATATTGCAGTCGGCAGTACATCATTAACCAGTAAAAGAAAAAGTAATATTATAGAGGCGACAAAACTTTCTTCCCAATTTGCTATCAGTCAAAGACCCCCCTCTCTGAAGAGTCCGGGGAAATGCAGACTAATAAATACACCGTTGTGGGCATAAGACCTACGGAAGGGCCGGGTTGTTAATCAGACTTTAAAAATATATTTCAATTTCTGGGACGCTTTTCTCGTTTTTGCTTCTTAGGCTTGTCCTTAAGTAAGCCTTTCTCTTCCAACGACTTCGATTTCTGGGCCTTCCGTGCCTTGGCTTTCTCCTCAAAGCCATCGTCCATCATTCTCATCGTTGCTACACGTCTAGCCTTGTATACCTGAAAATATAATTAAATATGGACCAACACGCATTCAAACACCACCAAAGAACCACAAAGTACAAGCCCATGTCTTGCAATGTACAAAATAAGTAACAAATACTTCAGAGTTGTTGTATGCTCTTACCTTTGTGATATTATCCTCAAGCACTTCCTTCTCCTTGCAATCAAACTTTTCCAATTGTTTTCCAATGACACTTTCTATTCCATGTACGAGATCCACATCATTCTGAGGAATAAATATTATAGAGGTCAGCAGCAGACAAGTATGGCAACTATCATCTACTACGTCCCTAATCACAGTTGGGTTACTAAATTTGTCTAAGTTTTGCCAGAAAATATGTAGTCGAAGTAGTTCATAAATTATAACATACAAATTTCTCGTACATATACATTTGTAACTTGTAAGAAGGTTCATATTATGGAAATGGAATATAAGTCTATATATCCTGAAAAAACTGCTAAAAATGATGCAAAATACTGCTTAAGAATAAAGTTTGTCATTTTCAGATGGCTTTTGCAGTGGCAATCATGATTGTCAATACAACTCATAAATGACTTTGTACTAAAAATCTGAGTTTTTTTTTTATTTTTGTGAAAAATCAACCGTTGTTGGAGTGCTAAATTTTTTTATAGAAAAATGATAAAATATATTGGGCTTCAAACCTGGGTGACAAAGCTAACAGCCAGACCTCCTCTTCCTGCTCTTGCCGTTCGCCCAACACGATGAACATAATCCTCTGGATATCTATAAAGAACAAGAAACCCAGTTTTGACACACCGATGTTGCGAGAATCGGAAATTTGAATAAAGATCTGAAAGAAGTCACTACCTAGGGACGTCATAGTTTATGACTAAATCTACCGATGGAATATCTAAACCACGATTGGCAACATCGGTAGCTATCAATACATGGACCTTTCCAGATTTAAATTGTTGCAGAGCAGAGAGCCTCAAAGACTGTGACTTGAAAGAGTGCAAAGCTGCAACTTCAAGGTCAAGCACTTCCAGCAACAAACTCAAAAGTTCACAACCCCTGCTCAACCAAAGTAGACATTAAATGAATATATTTGCAAGTCACAATTTAAAAGAACCATGTATTTTGGCAACCAACCTGGAATACCACTAGTGAATCGAGGTAATAGGGGTGGACAAAGCAAGATGATCGTTGGTCCAGTCTTAACTACTACAGATCTATAATCTAATGTGGATGAATCCCAAGTAACATAAAGGAAATATTCATGGCTGAAAATTGTTGATAAAGTGCAATTAACATTAAACTGGGTCTATAAATATTAGGTATGCTCCAAAAAGACAGAACAAGAGCTTGTGGCTTTCCATCATGCTTCCAATTCAGTGAAATTCTCATATTAGACAATAATAGTCAGACTTGTTATACGCATTCCACCATCTCTACCTAAACGACGGGGATTAGCGGTGGTATACCTATTTGATAGTTTAGAAAAGCATAACTTTATTAAAGACAAATGCAGGAAGAGCTTTCTGAAAGTCATTTTAAATAATCATCAAACTAATGCAATTCCACAAGGAATACACCCTCTGCCATCATCTACAAACTTGATAACATACGCAAGAGAAAGATAGTCTGTTCAGGTTCTGTGCAACAACAAGAACAATGTACATTTAGCTTCTAGATATATTTAAGAAAATCTTACCTGCATGTTGAAACAAAAATCATGGCAGATCTAACGCCCATGTCTTCCATTTTGTTTAATATGTGTATCAAATAAACTTCCTTCACGTTCTTGGGGATAAAAATATACTCCTGTCTAAGAGATTCTACAGTCTTGAAACCCTCATACGCTGCGTAAAAATAAGCCTTATTTGCTGAAAGTTCAAGCAGCGTCTGTAAATTACTTGTCATAGTAGCAGAAAACAGTAATGTTTGCCGATTCTTCGGCAAGCATTGGAAAATAACTCTTAATTCGTCTTCAAAATTAACACCCAAAACTCGGTCGGCTTCATCCAAAACCAAAAACTGCAAGAAAGTTTATTAGTCAGACTTCAGCATTAACGGCATAATCTCTGTATGACATGTCAGCTAACATGACAAAAACTGAATAATACAAGCATCAAAAGAAAAAGTAGCTAAGGCCCTCTAAAGACATCGAAGGCTGAAGCTCGTTCCTGTCATTATACTGATTCACTACAACAAAGATATCACTTCTTCCTCTAAATATATATCACTACCAAACAAGCAACCATTAACGAAACAACTAATCAACAAGCATAGTACCTTTGTATTTGCGAAAATAGCAGGTATATCATCAGCATTCTGCTCCATAAGAACCTTAATCCTCCCCGGAGTCGCAATCACCACGTGCGGTCTCCGCGCCAGCTCCTGCGCCTGGTTAAGCATATCCATCCCCCCGACAACCACCGCCACACGCAAACTCAACCCGGACCCCAGCGCCCTAAACTGCTCGGCCAGCTGGTACGCCAGCTCCCGGGTGGGCGTCACCACGAGCGCGAACACGCCGAACGGATCCTGCGCGAATTTGTTGAGGATGGGGAGCGCAAACGCCGCCGTTTTGCCGCTTCCGGTCTGGGCGAGGCCCATGACGTCCTGCCCGGCGAGGATTTTGGGGATGCAGTGGTGCTGTACGGGAGTGGGGCGCTTCATGCCGAGCTCGGTACACGTGTCGACGGCCCATTGGGAGAGGCCGAGGTCGGAGAAGGTGACGTTGGAGGGGGTAGGGTTAGGGTTTAGTTCTCTTGTGAGTTGGGGTTCTGTCGGAGTTGGGGGAGGAGGTGGGGCTGGGGTTGTGGTGGTGGCGGCGGACTTACGCCGGGAGAATAAGGGGAAATTAGGGTCGATTAGAGTTTGTTCTTCCATGGTCATCCACGGCGGAGGACGGCGGGTTGACGGCGGAGTTACAATTTAGGTTCTGGAAATTAGTGAGGTGATAAAATTATGAGTTCGTAAGTTTATTATAATTATAAATTAGAGCTTTTGTTACTTTATACTCGCGTCATTTGGCATATATTTTGAAATTTTGAATGTGAAAATAAAATAGTACATCCAAGTAATATATCATTTGTAATCTTTTTATATCATTATTATTATTTGGTGGTGATATTTTATTTATCTATTAGTTTGTTTACCTTTACCCACAAGTTTCATTCTTTAGCGCTCATCTTAACCATCTTTTAAACTTCAGCATAAGTTTCATTTTAGAGCTCTTCTTCACAATGTTTAAACTTCACCGCAAATTTTCATCTTTAAAACTCCTCTTCACCAGGTATCTTTTATGAGGGCGACACACTTGCATTTTGACAATGGCACATAGCTGGAGCCCCGGGCGAATCCAAGAATTTAAAATGAGGTGGGCTAACACAACTAACATAAAGGATAATTTTTTGCTTAGTATAAAGTACAAAACAAAATTTAAAATAACAAACTATATAAAGAGTGACATCACATTCAATATAAACATACCATCAATATAAGAAATAAAAGTGCTACACAAATTTTTTCCTTCGCTCATGATATTAAACTAGTCAATTATCGAATCGGTGTCGATATTCGATGTAAATAACCATAGAATTCGACAAATATTCATCATCCATTTTGTTTTTAAGAACACTCTTAACACGTTTCATTGCAGAAAATGCACGCTTTATTGGTGCAGTAGAAATCGGAAGAGTTAAAACAACTCGAATTAACGTGTCAATCAAATTGTAGTCTTGTGCCTTATTTGTCACAACGAATTTTTGGCATAAATCTGAAAGTGTTAATATGTTCTGAAACCTCTCATTCTGAAGTATGTTATGCTGATACTACCCCAACTGACTTCTCAAATAATGAATTTCCTGATTTGTGATAGAATTTCTCGGCAAGAAGACAAATCTGATCAATGTCGAACAACTTGAAACCTTCTTTGGGTTCCAAAGCAGAGCTTAGCTTCAAAAGTTCTATCGCCTCATCACTAAAATCTATTATTGAGCTCCACCATTTGAAAGTCTATTGCAGAATGAAATACATCAAAGCGACAATGGTGTTCAACTGTGATTGAAACCAGGTGTTGGTGCGGGTTCAAGTTGTCGAGCAACCATCACCGCCATTTATTGCGTCAACCAGTCATTTTATCGACGTAACATTGTGTATTCATCACATCTATCTTCTTCTATCGGAACATGGTGGACTTCAAGGTTACTCCTTGCCGCCATGGTGAAGGAACGAACTTGTCTCTGATGCCAACTGATGTAGCGAGCGGAAGCCATAAGGAAAGATGAAATAACACAATAAATCAAAGGCTTGTTAATTTCGCAAAATACCGAGAAATTGACAAAAACTGAGAAAACTTACCACTTAGGTTTTTTTATTCAATCAACAACTTCCCCCAACACTGAAAGATGATTAACTTATAATGATAAAACCCTAGATCTAAACAATACCAAAATTACAAAAGACTCTTAAATTAAATTTAAAAAAAAAACATAATATTCTCGCACGAAATAATAAATTGCCTATTTGACCCTCTGAACGTTTGAATTTGCCTAAAATCACGTGGTCGTAAGGACTAAAGTCGTTACGTTTTGCTCGGGTGGCCATTTCTACTTGAGAAGATGGCATCGTTTGTCAAAAAGGGCTATGTTAACTTTATGGTCAAACTTCGACTCATTTGAAACTTGAATAGGGTCTTCTCGATCTTGAAATAATCTCTTTCTTCCCTTCACCATCACCCCGAGTAACTAGTCCGAGGACTTTCCGTGAATGCCTCAGCAAAAAGATGTGAGAAAGACTCAAAACGTCTCTGCGTCTAGAAAAGGCCCAAACGTTCCCCTTGGTAAAACCGCCACCAACTCCGGAGGAGCATCCTCCACCCCCTTCTTCCCCGTCTCTCCGCCTCCCGATCATCCTGCAACCAAGGAATTCCCCCCGAAAGATACCCTCATCCTCTTCTTGCCCTCCTTCTTACTGTTATTCTTCTTCTTCTCACTTGGACCCGCACCCCCGACCTCCGTCGCACCTTCCTCGCCCTTAATCAACTCGGTCCATCTTTCGAGACCTCTTCTTCCCCCATGTTATCTCTCTTGAAGACCAAACCTTCGTGACCCAACACGGCAACCACCTTGCTCGGAACCCCCCCCTTCCAGCCCCCGACGGGGCCGCACATGCGTTTTCAACAGTAAAAGCCATCGCAACAGGAGTGTTGGAAGCTATTAAAGATATAAAGACAAATTGAGATGAAATTTAAGGAAGAAGAAGAAATTGTAAGAACAAAGCTTTTTCTAGTAAATAGGGAGGAATTTGTTGTTTGCGTGATGAGTATGAGAAATGGCGAAGTGCCCCTTTTTATAAACTAAGTAATGGCGCCATTTAATTCCTGTCCAAAAACGATTCACTTGGTAGAGGGGCACGTGTTGAACCAAACGTCAAGAGTCGCGCCACCTCAAGAGCCACTAGCTCGTCATAATTACACCTCTAACCAATGCGTCCAATCTATCCATCGTAAAACAGAGAGTTGCATCTCACTAAAGACTAACTTTTGAGTTTCTGGAAGCAACGATATAAATTCCTCTCGGATTCTATGAATACGAGAAGGATTGGGGGACTCCTGATAATACAAGGAAATACGAATCCTCTTGTGAAGCGGTATTTAACGCGTTAAAGGCAAAGCTGACAAGGAGCTCCTTGAAGCCTTATCTTATTTCAAGATTAGTACACATTAAAGATGGAGCTGACAAGTAGCCCCTCGAAGCCTTATCTTATTTCAAGATTAGTATGCATTAAAGATGGAGCTGAAAAGGAGCACCTCGAAACCTTATCTTATTTCAAGATTAGTAAACATTAAAGACATAGTTGACAAGAAGCCCCTCGAAAATCCTGTCCTATTTCAAGACTAGTGCGCATTAAAAGACAAAGTCGACTCAAGAGCTCCTCGAAATTCTTATCTTCTCATCAAGACCCACGATACGTGTTAAGATCTGATTAGAGTCAGCTCTCACCGCCATTCGAGGACATTTATCTACGAGTTTATTCGGAAAAACCTATATATATATATGTATATATATATATAGTCCCCCACTCCTCTTTGTAAACTCAAGGACTTCGGTCCCCCATATACCATTACCCATGAAATAAATACTTAAGCTATTTTTATCTATATTTTGCTCTTAATTCTTGATCTTTGGACCGGGAAAGACCAACCCTTCGTATATCATAATTCATACATCATCAATTGCAAAACCTGATCTCATTACCCCCAAAGTATCATACCAATGCCGATGATCCAGCCTTTCTTGTGTCTTTTTTAGGAGATAGGGAATACGTATTCAGAACGCCAAAATTGTCGAACATATCTTATTACGAGGGGGTCGTACAAGATTTTTGTTCTTATTT
The DNA here is from genome assembly GCA_948329865.1 of Linaria vulgaris. NCBI lineage: Eukaryota > Viridiplantae > Streptophyta > Magnoliopsida > Lamiales > Plantaginaceae > Linaria > Linaria vulgaris. The sequence goes on from OX415252.1 coordinate 82,698,619, forward strand.
TTTGTTGTCCAACCCCTTTTTCAATTACAAAACAACCTCGTTGTCTTCAGAGCCCAGACTCTCCTCGTATGCCTTCCTCACATAATGCCCTCGTATACGTTGGGCTTTAACATTTATTGGGTGGCATCTAGTGAATGCAGCACAGTAGCACCCTCGTATAATATTCGATTTCCCTCGCTAAGCACGAGGCAGGGCGTCAAGGCGAAGTTCGACCGGCCTCGTATGACGCTATACTATCCAGGGGCAAAGGGACGGGGGGTGTATGTGGGTGCACCTGCACCCCCCAACATTTAAAAAAAATATTATATACATATATAATACAAATATATTGGGCCCATACCTTATTATATAATGTTTGCACCTCCAAAATAATTTGGCCCTACTTCAAAGCAATATTAAAAAAACTAGCCCAACAACAACAATGATTAAATATTTAGCCCGCAAACCATTGTGTATTTTCTTATTAAAAAATAAATATTAAACAAAGTCTAACACACAAGCCTTTCATTATATTTTCGGCTGAACGCATGAACAAAGCAAAAAAAGAAGAAATTTTTGTTTTCTTCAATAATACAATATGTAAGTTTTTTTTTCTTTCGTTTTTGGTTTTTTGGTTTTTGTTTTGTTTTTCTACATTGTCCTCTTGTACTTGTTAGCTTGTTGCCTTATGTTGTATTATACACTATGATTAGAGTTCAAGAAAACATAGTTAATAATTTAAATAAGATTATGGATTGATCAAGTGCATATTAGTTAGGGATTTAGGGGAATATAACACATATGTCTTTTAGATTAAGTATGATTTTTAATAGTAGTTTTCAACATGTCGCTAAAAATTCACAAATGTGCGAAGTGTTAAAAACAATCGGATTGTTGACAATCTACTCTCTTGTTGATAGGTTGATTCAACTTATTTTGGTTCTTCCGGCTTCTACATCAACATTTGAACGTGAATTCTCGGTAATGAAAATTGTGAAGATAAGGTTGCGAAATAAAATGGAAGACGATTTCATATCTATTAGTCTCATTATGCATATTGAAAAGAAAAGAAATTGCTGAGAGTTTTGATGTTGATTCATTTATTGATGAGTTAAGCGTAGATCACAATTTAAAGTGCCTAAGTAATTTTTGATTACTTAACATTTATTTAGGAGAATGTTTGACATTATTTATTTTCATCTTCATATATGTGATATAGTTGATAATTTGTTTGCATACCGTGTAATGCTTATTATTTCGATGATATGTTTAATATATTTCTTTTGAAGAGATTGGATGCTTCAAACACAATTCAAATATTGTTGGCTAGTTAGTGATTAAGTACACGACCTTTCTTAAAGCAAATTTATTATCGTTAATAAAATTTATTTTATATTTGAATTACTATTTAATTAAATAAAAAAATGAATTTTTATTTTAATTAAAAAAATATTTAACATAATCTCGCCCCCCGTCGTTTAAAATCCTTCCTTCACCCATGATACTATCAATTGTAAAATCAAAGAGATACATGGAGATGGAAGTGTGTCAAGTCAAGCGCGTTTCTCGGTCGCTTCAGCTTATTGACTTCATGGAACAAGACCAAGACGACAACTTAGTTATGATTTTTGTCGCTTTGTTAACAAAAGTGCTGATCACTTTTTTGGTTCTTGTCCTTTCACTTATCGTGTATCGACCAAAGTTTGCACCTGGTATGGACTTCAAAGTGCTTTCTCAAACACTTTGATGGGCCAATTTCTACAATTTAATGGTTTAGTCGGAAGCCACAAGTTCTACTAACATTGATTTTTTTTTTATCTGTCATATGAGAAATCTGGAAAACAGAGAAGCTGCTCAATTTACAGTAGACAAACCAAAAGATTCGATAGCATAATTATCAAAGCTAACCTGGGTTTGGCTTAAGGGGAACACAATACAAACTTATTTATTTTGGTTATTCATTGTGTTGACAGCCGTGACACCAATGTGGGTTTAAACTTAATACACTTATCATAATTAATGTAGTTTGTAGTTTTTGCATGGCTGGAGGAAGGTGTCATTTATTCTTCTTGTGTATTAGGTGTCTATAAATAGCATCACCCGACAAAAGAAAAAATCATCCAAAGCAACACTTTCTCTTCAATATAAAGTGTTCTCCCCTCTCTCTCTCTCTCTATATATATATATATATATATATATATATATATATATATATATTAGTTTGTGTATTTTCGATCGTCAGAGTTTTTAGTTCGTGGATCAGATGAATATTATTCTAGTAATATATTCCACCACCGAGATCGAGGAACGCGAAGGTTTTGCCGCCGGGTTCGACATGAAGGATCAACGACATAAAAGGGACGTTACTATCGACTTACGGAGGTATAAATAATTTATTATTTATGTCTCGTAATTTTGTTGCGTAAATCTATTTCGGTAGTAGGCGGCGGAGTTGTGGTGTGACTAGTGAGAATACGGTAAATGCAGTTATGTCAAAGGTAATTGGTTATTAAGCGGGACCGTTATGACCCCACCAATTACCTGAGAACCTTGGAATCCTGTCAGGCAAGACGAGCTATCTCTTTTCGGGGGTTTACTTTGCACTATTCTGATCTACGAAACTCCCCAACTCGCCCGTATAATAGTTTAACGAATAATGACATTGTTATTAAATCAATAAAATGTCCAACACATTGCATGATTAGTCTTCTTTTTCTGCATTTGCTTGTAACCAGTTGAATTCACGTTTATCTTGTACTCGAATTCGTTCTTACTAAAAACCTTTTCAATATTTGCCAATCAAAAACAAAAGTATTCAAAATTTCATCGTTTTTTATTTCTTTTACATAAATTAATGTCCTTATATACCTCCAAACACTCAACCAAGTCTCCAAAAAGAAAAAGAAACTAAGAAATACTTTTTAATGAATAAATATACGATATATATTAGTAAGTAGTAAACGAAATTTGCTTTTCTTTTGTCATAAATATTATGACTATGGTCTATGACACACACAGTCAATACCATTCTAGAAACTCTTTTAGTCGTTCTCGGGATGAGCCGATGAGATAGAATTTTGAGGCGGCCTTCTTGTCTTCTACGAACAATAACGCCTATATATCATGACCTATGTTGCACGGGTACGCGATACGACGATACGGATACGGTACGGTACGGGTACGGCGATACGGATTTTCAAAAAATAGGCGATACGGATACGGCAAGGATACGCTTATATATATATAAATATATTAATATTAATATTACAAGAATTAAATGACACGTTCATAGTAAGTAAGAATTGATACAAAAAGCATTAGTTCATAAAAGTGATTATAACAATATAATGAATTATGAAGGTGGTGGTGAGCGAGTAGAAGGTGGCCACAACCATGGATTTGGTGTCTTGGTGGAGGTGGATTGAGAAAGAAGAAAAATTGATTAGAAGTGAGAAAAGTGGAATTATGATCATCAGCTAGTTAATTACTAATTAGATTAAAAGATTTTGTTGTAAGTTTTAATTGTACGTGGTATTTATTGATGTTGCCATCAATTAAAAAACTTATAAAAAAGACCCAAAATATTCCCGATACGCCTCAAATATGTATCGGATACGTATCGGGAATTTTTTATTTTTTTTTAATTAACCGATACGCCACGTGGCGTATCGGATTCGTATCAGTAGTGTATCCGTAGCGTATCGGTATCGAATACGTATCCGATACTGGTACGATAGTTTTTTAGGTGTATCCGTGCATCATAGATCATGACCAGCAAAATGCTAATTTTAGCATAATGAATGATATAGTTGCTCAAATCAAAATGAATTTTTACTTTTAATGAAATCAACTAAATGTACCATTAATTTTCGTAAGCTAAATTTATAGATTATAACCAAAAGTTACAAAGTCAAGTAAACCCAAGAAGAGAAGCTTCCACGCCAAAATAATAGTAGTAGACTAGTAGTAGTAGTACTAACACATGGTTAATTATCAAAAAAAAGTACTACTACACATGGCCTTCAAACGCCCACGAGTTGGCTCTCTTTAATCTTTATTGTTGCATAAAAAGGTGGTACGGTGCCCAAACATAGTATAGAAAAAAAAAACATCAATTTACGTTCGATTCGAGGAAACTTAGAATTGTAGTTTTCTCCTAGTAATCAAAATTATTTAACTTTAAGAAATAAAAATGGACTCTCCTTTCAAGGCGGATATACTGAAAGGCAAAGTGGCATTGCTCACTGGTGGCGGGTCGGGTATCGGGCTCGAAATCTCCACCCAATTCGGCAAACATGGAGCCTCCATCGCCATCATGGGCCGCCGCAAAAAAGTAGTCGACGACGCCGTTTCTGCCCTCCGATCCCTCGGTATTCCGGTAACAAAAATATTATCTTTTTTTTTTCTTTTTACGTCTCATACGTGAATAGCTTAGTATTGTATAAAAAATAATTTATTTAACGGTTGGTAGGATCCTACAATATAAAAAAATAGTTCTTTTTAAGGTAAAGTATCTTTCTTTTTTTATTAAAAAAAGAATTGTTTATTGGGTTTTAGGCAATTGGGTTTGAAGGTGATGTTAGAAAAAGAGAAGATGCTGAAAGAGTTGTGGAGGAGACTGTGAAGCATTTTGGGAAGCTTGACATTTTAGTAAATGCTGCTGCTGGGAATTTTCTGGTGGCTGCTGAAGATTTATCCCCTAATGGTTTTAAAACAGGTTGGTTTTTTTTTTTATTTTTTTATTATTATATATTGTCTTCAAATGGTCTAATTTGATTTGTTTCGTTTTAAATCCGAGTTTAAGCTTTTAGACGGGACGATAATTGAATATGGTACGTTTAGTACCTATAGATCGAAATAAAAGTATATCTCGTGTCACGCGTATCAAAAAGATAATGGTTCGTACATGGGTATGTTGGAATGCTTATATAACAATCGATGTCGTTGCAACAATTCAATGTATTTGTTGGAATTTAGAATTTGTCGGGATCAATGGGATTTAACTTGGGCGAAAGCCTCTTGATCATGTCTTATATATTACGCGTGAATTCTGTTTTGTTGATTAAAAGCAGAAGAAATCTCTATTGGGTTCTCATGCACTTCTTTTTCTAGGATACTTCAAGACGTGCTAAAGTTGTTCCTTTACTCGTGATCTTAGTAGAGGAGGCACTAGATTAGGGGATGATGAGTTATTTTTTGCTTGATTTTACATTGATGAATCTCGGGGAAAAAGTCTGATTTTTAACGTGTTTGGAATCTACTTATACTGTGCAGTGATGGATATTGATTCTGTTGGTACGTTTACGATGTGCCATGAAGCACTAAAGTATCTTAAGAAGGGAGCGAATGGAAGAAGCTCGTTAAGCGGGGGATTTATACTGAACATTAGTGCCACTTTGCATTACACCGCATCCTGGTATCAGATCCATGTATCTGCCGCAAAGGTTTCTGATTTTGATTCTTTTAAATGTAAATGATTAGATTTTCTTGAGGTCTTGTTGATTAGTGTAAGTTCTATCACAGGCAGCTGTCGATGCCCTTACGAGAAATTTAGCCCTGGAATGGGGCACAGACTATGATATTAGAGTTAACGGTATTGCACCAGGTCCAATAGCAGATACTACTGGCATGACTAAACTTTTTCCACAAGAGATAAATGACAAGGCAAAAGATTATACGCCTTTGTACAAAGTTGGTGAGAAGTGGGATATTGCCATGGCCGCTGTCTATCTCGCCTCAGATGCTGGTTTGTAATCTTTCCTCGTCTCACGTTAAGTGTAATTGATAAATATTTTCAAGTTTAATTGCATTCATTGAGGGGCAATACGTTTTTTTCCGACAAATTTAAGAGTTTGATGGTCGTCTGATAGCTAACCTCTAAGAGTTTGATGGTCTTCGGGTAGCTAACCTCTAATTGTGTTGTTCTCTTATAGTCACTGATGCATGATTTATTGATCCAGGCGTATTTCTCTCTTTTATACATGTTCTAGTTTATAGTCCAATATGCTAAGGTTTGGACCTCTGTGCTACATGATACTCGTAACAGTGGCTAAGAATCATGCCATGTAATTCACGCGAAAGTTTTCGCTATTTGCTCTATTCTGTAGTCTTAACTTGGACTAGTTATCACGATGAAGTGCGATGAACATAGTATCTATTGGCATGATATCTTAAATGGTTGGCTTCGATTGAATTTTATGTGAAAAAGCCTGAAGTTGAGCTAACTTGTTTGTGTTTTGCGACGTTACCCCGAAAATTGGTCCACATCTTTCTACTTTTTTCACTTCTTCCATATTGGTTGATAATACTGATATATTCCTAATACATCACTTCTATGTATGTACTGTTTTTGCATTGACATTCCATTAACAGAAAATGTATGATTGTTCATCTCAACATACGTTAACTACGTTGTAATTTGTATTTAGGCAAGTACATCAACGGAAGCACTTTGCCCGTTGACGGAGGACTGTGGTTGAGCAGACCTCGTCATTTACCAAAAGATGGAGTGAAGCAGCTTTCTCGCACCGTGGAGAAACGATCGCGCTCCGAAGCGATCGGGCTTCCTAAGAGCAAGCTTTAGCCTTAATTACTTGAAAAGCCTTTGTATTCAATGTCCATCCTCAGCAAATGAATTCATTGATATACACTAATATGAGCTACATAAAGCTTTTAAATAAACTGAGGGATTTTCTTTTTCTGGAGAAAATATCCACATCTTTAATTGTCTCTATTCTGCAAATTGAGCTTGTACAATTCCTTTTTGTTTGTTTGAATATTCTGTTTTAGCCATTTCTGGCGGGCATGTTGTTATTGTATTACATGATGCATGGAATTGAATAAATGTGAAAATGATGTGAGGTAAAACTGAATTATCTAATTGTGTCAAAGTTGTCGTGACCCAACTGCGGGACGGGACGACTTTTACCGTACAGATATGAATCTGAATTAAATAATCATTGATCAGAGGTGGGGTCAGAACCTTCCCCCCCCCCCCCCCCCCCTAATGAATGAACATGGGAAAATCGTAAGTAAGAACTTCAAAGCTTGGAGAACCGAGAACGCAAGCTTTTAAACAAAGTCATGTTTGTTTTCTTTCTTCTATTATTTCTCATTCGCAGTCACCTTTCGTCCCGGGACGACTCATTACTGAGAATGTTCTTGTAGTGTTTGAAATAAATCACTTCCTCAAAAATAACAGAACGGGGAAGATGAGCCATATGACGTTGAAACTGCACATGAGTGAGATCTATGACCAGGTCGAGTGGCCCTTCTTGGAGAAGGTAATGCTTAAGTTGGGTTTTGATCTTTCTTCAGTTGAACTTATTATGATGGATGTGCGTACTGTCTCGTATTCGATTTTGTTGAATAGTAATGAATTGAGTACTTTTACCCCCGAAAGGGGCATTCGGCAGGGGGATCCTTTATCCTCCTACCTTTTCTTATTCGTTTTCGAAGTGCTTTTAGGCTCTCATCACCAAGGCCGAAGAACGAGGGGAAATTCAGGGTGTCAAAATCAGTCGTCATGCTCCTGTGTCGCACCTCCTCTTCGCAGATGACACGCTCTTATTTTGTGATGCGAATGAGGAGACCGCGAGGTGTATTAGGGATATTTTGGGTTGGTTCGAAGCGGCCTCAGGACAACAAATTAATTTTGAAAAATTCGTCATGGTGTTTAGTAAGACCACGACCGACCGTATGCGTGAGGTAATTGGCAAATTGTTGGGCGTCACGATCGCGGAAAAGCATGAGAAGTATTTGGGACTCCCCTCTGTCGTTGGTAAGTCTAAGAAAGAGCTTTTTGATTACATTCGTGAACGAATTTGGAAGAGGGTGCATGGGTATAAAGGAAATATATTATCCGGAGCCGGGAAAGAGATTTTGGTGAAAGCAGCATTGCAATCTATTCCGACTTTTGTTATGAGTTGCTTTAGAACTCCTGACACGTTGATAAAAGAGATCGAATCAATTATAAACAATTATTGGTGGGGGAGTGGGTCGCAAAATAAAATTCTTTGGGTGGCGTGGGAGAAGATGTGTAGGAGGAAAGTAGATGGCGGGCTTGGTTTCCGTGATTTGAAGGCGTTTAATTTAGCACTCCTTGCAAAACAAGCATGTCGCATCTTTCAAAATCCCGCGAGTTTGGTGGGTCGAATATATAAAGCAAAGTACTTTCATGGCTGCGATTTCCGTGATGCGCAGCTTGGCGCGGCTCATTCGTTCTCATGGCGATGTATTTGGGAGTCGATTGAGGTGTTGAAGAAGGGGATTCGCTGGAGTGTGGGAAACGGGGAATTGATCTCGGTTTGGCATGATGCTTGGTTTCCACGCCCGACTACGTTTCGGCCGTTTACACCCGTTAATATGAAGGACCCTTAAATGATGGTGTATGAGCTTATTGATCCTACAACGGGATGGTGGAATGTGGAGTTAGTGCGTGGATTATTTTGGGAAGAGGATGCCGCGTAATCCTCTCAATTTCGTTTGGGGAGCTAACGAACCATGACTGCTTTATTTGGCATTATGAAAAAAAAGGATTCTTCACAGTTCGCAGCGCGTACCATGTTATTATGTCGCATGAGCTACACAAAAAGGGCGGAGTATGGCGTCAATTTTCGAGTCGCATGTGGTATGGTCCAAAATTTGGAAGATTGAGTGTGCGAATAAGATCAAACATTTTTTTGTGGCGTTGTTGCAAGGATGCGATTCCGACTCAGTCGATATTGGCGAGAAGACAGGTTTGCTTGGACATGACGTGTGTTTCGTGCGGAGGTGGGGATGAGACGATTTTTCATTGTTTATTTGGTTGCCCCATTGCGTGACAAACTTGGGCCCTTGCGAATATCTCGACGTTTCTTTGGCTGCGAGAGAATGAAAATTTGAGTGACTGGATTGTAAGGATTTGGCGAACGGAGAATGCGTGTACAATTAGTCTAACTATTACTATTTGTTGGACTATTTGGGGTAATTGCAACAACACTCTTGCGGGGGAAAGAAACCATAGGCCGGACGAGTTGGCTCTATTTGTGCAACTGTATCACACGACTTGGTGGGAATATAATGGGAGGTAAATTGTCCGAATGGGGACCAAAGGATGGACACCTCCAACGGGTGATATCACTAAGGTCAATTTTGACGAGACTAAATTCGCTATGGAAAAGGAGATCGGAATGGGAATGGCCGCGCATGATAAAAATGGGGAATTTATAGCGTGGCGACAACGGAGGCGTACATCATGCATTGAGCCGGAGGGAGTTGAGGCACTTGCTGCGTTAGGTGCGGTCCAATGGGCGAGTGAAAAGGAATGGAAAGAGGTGTTATTTGAGGGGGATTGTTTAAATATCATTCATGACATAATCTGTGGGACGAATGGTGACGCCACTCTTACCAATATAATAAGTGATATTCGTGAGTATTTCCATACTAACCCGGGCTTTGGTATTTGATGGATTGGGCGTGAATCGAAAGCGGTGGCTCATGAGCTTGCGCGGAATGCTGTGGAGGACGCGGGTGACTTCGAGATTTATTGAGATTATTTAGTTTGCTTGGTAGCTTCAGTTGTTATTATCTTATGTACGAACTTTGCTCGCCTTTTTTGGTTGGGTGCCCAGGCCTTTTAAAAGTTTCTTTGACTTCAAAAAGAAAAAAAAAACAAGTCATGTTTAGGTTTTACTTAATAATACCACTAGACTACTGGTACACTCCGAAACTCCACAAACTAATTTTTAAAGAAATATTTGACATGCGCCGCCTAAATCAATTATGATGATTTATGGAAAAATGCATAAAATCCCCTAATGTTTCAAAAATCTGCACGAAACTCTCCTTGTGGTTTATAAATTGCACAAAACTCACTCATGTTTTCAAAAATCATGCACAAAATCCCCCATTAAGTCTCAACTAACTCCGTTAACTTTTCTAACAAATGACTAAATTGTTCTTACTTGATTTATAATATATAATATATTTTATAAATATATTTATATTTGTAAAATGTTATTTTTGGTTAAAAGAACAGCACAAAGTATTTTCTGTTTAAATTATGTAAAATTATTAAAAAAAAATCTATTTTGTAATAAATAAATTAAAAGTAGAGAATTCGTTTAGGGTTTTTCAAACTATAAGGGAGTTCTGTGCAAGTTTTCAAACCACATGATTCTAAACAATATAATAGACTTTTTAGAAGTAAAAAATACTCAAAAAGCAAACCCACTTTCGTATAGAGCGAGTGAGAATCACTCTCTAACGGAGTTGTACGGAAAATGAATTTTGTGTAGGGTTTATGAAACCACGAAGGTGTTTTGTGCAGAGTTTTTGAAACCACGATGAGATTGTGCAGTTTACAAACTGAAAGGAGATTTCGTGCAGATTTTTGAAACCACAAGAGAGTTTTATGCATTCCCACAATGATTTATATACACTATTATTAAGAATGTGAAAATTTGGCCCAAGATCACCCAAAGGGTTTTATTGGGTAATCGAGTTAACTTTCATTGGCCATACACCCATAAGCAATTGTGAAGAAAAGACACAACAAACTATTGAGCTAACATAGTTATGAGTTATCAATAAAATACAAATTGCAGGGCTAATATATATATATATATATATATATAATTATATAATATAAGAAGACAAAATTAAAGTATTATTGGCATTATTCACGCTCCGAGTATGTTGAACTTTGTTACACTTAATAAGTGCTAGGCTTTTTCAATCTTGTTCTTTTTAGTCTTGATAGAGCGGTTGCTAAGCATGTCGCATCTTTGATTGTGTTAGGTTTGTGGAGTCTGAACAATGAAGACTGAGGGCTTGAACGGTGGAGACAGCGGTTCAACAGTTGCTTGGAGGAAAAAAATGAGTGATGGTCGTGCTGCTCAGTGGCACGTTGCGCGGCCCAACAACGATCAAGTTTAAGCCCAACTTCGTCTTTTTCCCCTAGTTCTCTTCAGTCGTTATTTATATAAGGTTTATGGCACTTTATTCGCGTGATCATGTGCCTCCAAAAGAGTTGTGATTGAACAACCGCCATATAGAGAATGGGACAGAGATTGTAATAAAATAGAAAACACTCGCAAGGTATGAGACATTGTGAGGGATTGTTTCAAGTATGTGAGAGACATTTGTTGTATCTTATTTGCAATCGCTCATCATTGTAGTAAAAATTCTGGCTTGGATCGCCACTAGAGGTAGTTTGTTGACGAACTCGATAAACAAATTGTGTCTTGTGTGCTTTCATTGTTTTATCGCTTTTTGAATATTTTGAATTATTTCGTATTGTTGCTATTATCAAGCAACATATTACATATAAGTCGGGGATAATTTAATTTGGCCGCCCGTAGAGGGACGAACATCCAATCTTATTACATGTCGATCGAGTTAATATTAGATTGAATTTATCAACATGATTTTTATGAGTTTTATTTATTTATTATTCACATTTATGTATTATATTTTACAAACAAATGTCACAATTATTAATAGATCTCATAACAAGTAGAATAAATTTGGAATTTGTGAGACATTGGATACATCCAAAGAAAGGGACAAAAGCATCAAATTTCAGCATTTGAGCTTATGCATATCTTCAAAAAACTTTAGAAAAGAGTAGTTAACCTCTTGAGTTATTGAAAATGTGCAAATTCTATAGGCCAAATGTAACAAAAAGAAATGGCGATCCATGTAAAAATCAAACGAGAAATTTTAATATTTTCACAAAAAATGTTAAGACACTATACAAAAAACGAACCAAAGGATAATATGAAGGGTTTAAATGTTACTCTCCCTAAAATAATAAAATATGGCAAAGTTTATTTTCTTTTGGATTTTTGGCAATTTTAAAATTGCACCACCTTTTTTGATATTTTACAATTATATACATAGTTATATTCTTTTTAAATCTATTTTCCAATAAACATATAATACTTAAAAATGAAGTATCTTAATTATGAAATCAAACTACACATTTGCCCCTATCAATATTTGATTATTTCACTAAAACTAAGTACAATTAAACATTCAAAAAAAAAGTACAATTAAACATTATGCTCCAAAATTCATTCTCTTATTCACAACTCAAAATAATAAATGAACTTTCAATAATAATAATAACTAGTAAATGGAGCACGCGGTTCCCACGAGCATAATTAATTTTTCAATGTCATTCTATGTGAGTTAAAGAATAAGTTTTTTTTTTTTTTTTTTTTTTTGGTATACAAAGGAGAAGCAGGCCTATCAGGCTACATCAGAATGTAAAAAAGAGACAAGTTCTGGTGGAGGACTGAGTAGAAGACAAGGTCCACTCACTGCTCCATGTTGAAACTTTGCAATTGCATCAGCCAAATAGTTTTTCTTTCGAGGGATCCATCTGAAAACAATATCCCACGGCTTGTGAATTAGAATTCTGCATTCTTCAGTCAGTTGGTACAGGCAATGGGCTGGATTTGCACCATTATTGATGAGTTGAAACGCTTCTTCCGAGTCCGTCTCAACTTCAAGCTTCTGGATTCTTTTGCTCCACGCAATTTCCAAACCTTTGTGTATGGCTCTCATCTCCGTCTCTAAAACAGTCGGACTAGATATATATTCTGCGAATCCCCACATCCATGCGCCTTTGCTATCTCTCAAAACACCACCAATTGCTCCTCGGTTCAGGTCATGGCGAACACTCCCATCGACATTTAATTTGTCCCATCCTAATTGAGGTTTCTCCCAGCTGAATTTTGATTCTTTCTTTTTCCCGCACGGCATCTTTCTCATGTCCTCACATAATAGTTTAATCTGACAGATAACAGCATGTGTACTCAAAGATTTTCCTTTAAAAACTCGATGGTTCCGCGCCTTCCATATGTGCCAAATGCTGGCAGCAAAAATTAGATTCCACGGCAAACCCGGACTAATACTGCAGCCCTCCTCGCGATTGCAAAGGTTTCCCCGCAGCCACTTGTCGTCCGCAATATCTACAAATTCACGCCATCTTGAAGCGGGAATAAGTTTGCGCCAAATCAGGTGTGCCGGTTTGCAAAAACGCAAGATATGCATGACTGATTCCTCGGGGTAATTGCAGACCTCGCACTGTCCATCCTCAGTAATTTTTCGTATCTTGCGCACTTGATTTGTTGCCAATTTGTTCTGCCACGCGAGTCATATAAAATGGCGCATCTTATTCCCACAATCCAGCTTCCATATCCAACCAAAATTTGGGTAATTTGTAGGTTGATCGGCATACCTTCGGTGTAGAGCTTTATACGCAGTTTGGCACGAGAATTTTCCCGACGCTGTTTCCCCCCATAACAGCATGTCCGCTTCATCCTTCAGCACAAACCTTCGACTCCTTATCTCATGTTTCCATTCATCCGGGATCCTTGTGTGTATTCCTTCAAAAGTCCAGTCCCCTGTCTCATCGATTACATCCGCAAGTGACAAGCCAGAATCCATCGGATCAATATCAGGAATAACATCATAAAGAACAACGCTCCCTAACCAATTATCGAACCAAAAGGATATAGAGGTGCCGTCTCCAACTTTCCACCTCATGAACGGTTTGATCAACGCCATACATTTGATAATTCCTTTCCACGTGATACTATCCCCCGGTTTGGCCATATAGTCCGTGAGTCTAGACCCTTTGAGATACTTTGCCTCCACTAATTGCGCCCAAAGTCCATCGGTATTATTTAAAATCTTCCAACATATTTTGGAGAGCAAAGCCTCATTGTTTCTTCGTGCGGTGCGAATCCCCAGGCCACCATTTTTTTTATCGCGTGCAACTTTTTGCCATCCCACCAGATGAAGTCTTTTAATATTCGGGTCACTCGACCATAGGAAGTCTCGGTTCAGTCTGTCTAATCTGTCACATACTTTTTCCGGAAGCCAACAGGACTGCATAATATGAATAGGTACAGCCGTTGACACCGACTGGATCAAAGTAGCTCTCCCCGCCAATGACAAAGTCTTGCTCTTCCATGTCGAGTACCTCGCTAGGAGTTTATCCATGATATCATTAAATTGTTCCCGACCACCCCTGCCATGGTTTAATTGAGCCCCCAAGTATTTCCCCAATGACATAGTTTGTGCATAACCCAAATTTGCACATATTCTTCGTTTTAGTCCCGAACCCTCTGACTTCGAGAAATAAATTTTTGACTTGGCCATGCTGATTTTGAGCCCTGAAGAGATGCAAAATCGGTCTAGAACCTCTTTCATTGTTCTTGAAGTTTTTAAAGAAGCCTTCCCCATCAACAATAAGTCGTCGGCAAAGAAAATGTGTGAGATTTTTGGGGCCCCTCTGCACGGAATCACTGGTTCCCATTTTTTACAATCAACTGCTTCGAGGATTAAATATGCAAGTCTTTCAATGCACAATACAAACAGATATGGGGATAGCGGGTCTCCCTGGCGCAGACCGCAGCTATGAGTAAAGGGGTCCAAAGGTTCCCCATTCCATAATATCCGAGTAGTCGCATTTCTAACACAGAACATAATCAACGTAATCATATGTATGGGAAAGTCGAAAGCAAGCAGTGTTTCCTCTAAAAAATTCCAGCTAATTCTGTCATATGCCTTCTCAAGATCGAGTTTGAGAATCATACACCCGACCTTATTTTTCTTTTTTGATTTCAGAGAGTGTAGAATTTCTTGGATCAGAAAAATATTATCCTGTGTACTCCTCCCTTTGATAAAACTAGACTGCGTGGGTGCAATAAGATCCGGCATATAATCCTTAAGTCTCATTGTAATGCATTTAGTTAAAAACTTGTAAATCACATTACAAAGGGAGATAGGGCGAAATCCAGAGATATGCGTAGGATTATTTACCTTTGGAATAAGACACATATGTGTTGCGCATACTCTAGGCTCAAAATGTCCATCCCGAAAAGCTCCGCTAATGAATTCCATGAGGGAATCGCATGACCACTCCCAATAACGCTGGTAAAAACTAGCCTGAATGCCGTCCGGGCCTGGGGATTTATTCGGGTGTGTCGCCCATACTGTTTCCTTAAGTTCCTTTATCGACACGTCCATACCCACCTTACTCCTCATCTCGGCCGACAAGCAATATTGGAATCTTGAGATTGGTAGTCGAACGTGTCCATGATTCGTAGCCGTGAAGATTTTAGAGAAGAAGCTAGTCGCGTGGCTTTGAAGAATATTCTGGTCACTTACCCACATATCATCGATTGACAGCATAAGTATTTTATTTCTTTTGCGTCTAGTTAACGTCGCTTTATGGAAAAACGCCGTATTCTGATCACCCTCTGCCAACCATTTAATTCTGGACTTTTGACGCCAAAAAGTCTCCTCATTTTTGGGAATTTAATTATATATTTTTACAATGTAGCTAAAATTCAAGATTAAAGTTGGAAATCAAAAGATTGGTGTATTTCTTTATATAATAGTATATAGATAATAATAATAATAATAATAATAATAATAATAATAAAATAACAAAAAGAAGGAATATACTTTGCTTGATGCCCAAACAAAAGCCCTCACTAAAATCTCCATTAATTTCTCTCACACTTCACTTGATGCTTTTTGTGGTTTGATATTGTGATTGAATTTTGAAGAAGAAAATCAATGGCGACAAAGAAGAGCGTGGGATCATTGAAAGAAGGCGATTTGAAAGGAAAGAGAGTGTTGGTGAGAGTGGATCTGAACGTGCCGTTGGATGATAACTTCAACATTACCGATGATACCAGAATCAGAGCCGCCGTTCCAACCATCAACTACTTGATCTCCAACGGAGCTAAACTCATCCTCACCACTCACCTCGTAAGTATTCGAAACCGTATTGGTTAAGCTAAGCTACTAGATCTATTTAATTAGTTCGTTGATGCTTACTGGTTAGTGTCTGATTTTATGGCGGTGATTAGTTTATACTTTTATCGTATGTGTTGTTAATTGTGGTAACTGCACCTTCGGTTCGGTTCAATGATTTAATGTGAGTTTGGTGGTGTAGATGTTTCCATTGGGTAATGAAGTGATTGATGTTAAATAGTTTGGTGATTAGTGGCTCATTTTGATGGATCATTAAGTTCCGATTACCGAAAAATATGTATTGCAGTGTATACATGATGGAATGTGTTACTGCTGAGTGTAGGTGGTGTAAATGTTTGTATAATTAGTTGATGAAAGTGATTGAGTTCCCTGGAATGCTTATTTCAGGGCCGGCCGAAAGGTGTCACGCCAAAGTACAGTTTGAAGCCTCTTGTTCCTAGACTCTCTGAGCTTCTTGGAGTTGAGGTTCGAGTTTCTTAACCTTTCAATACCTATTTGTTTTACTTTCTTGATTGATGATGTTTATTCGCTCATTCATAGTGCCTGGCCTGCTGTGTCATCATTAGGTCAAGATGGCTAACGACTGCATAGGTGAAGAAGTCGAGAAGTTGGTGGCTGGGTTATCAGAGGGAGGTGTTATTCTGTTGGAGAATGTCAGATTTTACAAAGAGGAGGAGAAGAACGATCCTGAGTTTGCAAAGAAGCTTGCTTCCCTCGCAGACCTCTATGTTAACGATGCGTTTGGAACTGCTCATAGAGCTCATGCCTCAACAGAGGGAGTGGCTAAATATCTAAAGCCTTCCGTTGCTGGATTTCTCATGCAGAAGGTTTGTTAATATTGTTGGCTCCCTTCCTGTTATTATTTCACCATTGTTGTCGATACAACAACAAATCCATCAAATTCTATGACAGTATGAAAATTTTGTCATTTGATATATGAGTGTTTAAGGTGGGCCGTTTAATATATGTTACTTGTACTTACTTGGAGGTGGCAAATCGCAGGTGAGGTTGTAAATGTACGATTATAGGTATGTTATTTTAAAAGTTACCTATATTTTAAAAGTTACCTATACATTCACTTCTTATTTGAAAGGAATTGTATATTGAAGGTGTGCACTGGATTGAGATTATCCATTAATTCATCAGCCTATTAGACCATATTTGAAGTTAATTTTGTCACCACTATTTCAAGTAATGGTGGTAATAATCTTATCCAGCTTTATGTAACCTTCAGGAGCTTGATTATTTAGTTGGTGCCGTTTCCAATCCCAAGAAGCCTTTCGCCGCAATTGTTGGAGGAGCAAAGGTATCCAGTAAAATTGGTGTTATAGAATCTCTGCTTGGGAAGGTAGACGTGCTCATTCTTGGTGGTGGAATGATCTTCACTTTCTACAAAGCCCAAGGACATGCTGTGGGGTCCTCACTTGTGGAGGCAGACAAGCTTGAACTTGCAACTTCACTCATGGAGAAGGCTAAAGCCAAAGGAGTGTCTCTGTTGCTACCTTCCGACGTTGTTATTGCTGACAAGTTTGCTGCTGATGCTAACAGCAAGGTACGCGGCCCTTCATGCTCTTTTGGGCTGGTGATACTACTGTCGTTGTCGAAGTAATTCTAGCACTCTGTGTGATATACCATGCTGTGATAAATAACTCACTAAAAGTTTATATTTTACTCATCTGTGAACCTTATTTATATTATTTCAGATTGTCCCAGCATCTCAAATTCCTGATGGATGGATGGGCTTAGATATCGGACCTGACAGTATCAAATCATTCAGTGAAGCTCTGGACACTACCAACACCATCATGTGGAACGGACCTATGGGTGTCTTTGAGTTTGATAAGTTTGCTGCTGGGACAGAGGTATTTTATAAATGATGAATCTCGTTGGGGTATTATGTTCCTAATTCTACTAGGACAACAGTCGGTATATTATGCTTTTGTAGTTCTGCTTGATGGCAATTTACTGCATGATATTTTTCACCATTTTGATATTAACATGCATCTTATGTCCCTTTTGCAGGCTATTGCCAAGAAATTGGCAGAACTTAGCGGAAAGGGAGTGACAACAATCATTGGAGGAGGAGACTCTGTTGCTGCTGTTGAGAAGGTCGGTCTAGCGGACAAGATGAGCCATATCTCGACTGGTGGTGGTGCCAGCTTGGAACTTCTAGAGGGGAAAACACTACCTGGAGTTCTTGCCCTTAACGAAGCTTAAACAATTTCATAAGCCAGTTTTTGTTTTAGGTTTTTGCCCCTTCCTCGCAGTCGCTAGATCTGATTTAAACCAGAGTGGCTGGAGCTAGTCTTGTAGCTAGAATGGTAGATCAAGTTTTAATAATCGTCTCGGTGCTAACGTTAAATCCATTGCTAAATGACAAAATATTTTGCTGGATATATTGGATTGCCGCTCCATCGTAGATTTCAAATGGCAGCTCGTGTGCATGTGAATTGCAACCATGTGATTACTACCCTCTAGTTATCAATTTATACTGCCGATTATTTCGGCTTGTGGTGATTGAGTATATGTCGGGTGAAGGCAAGGTGTTTTATGGGTCTTGATACGAAACGTAAGCTTTACGAATTTTAATATTTACCAATGAGTTAAGATGTTCCTAAATTTGTCAAAAAAAATTATTTATCTTTGCTAATTTGAAATGAAATTATAAAATAAATATGTGTACATAGTTTATTTTAATACTTATTGTATGAAAAGAAATTAAGTAAATACAAGATATATTAATATATATATATATATATATATATGTAAATATACAAATTTAAGACGTAAAAAGAGTGTCTTTTTGGCTCCGAACACAATCCCCAAATAATGGGGTGTAATCTCAGCGATATCCAATACATTTAACATTTAACAACACTGAAGAATAAGTTCGAATTAAATCCAACAGTATATTTCCGCAAAATCTATGAAGCTCTCCATGAAACCAAAAGAAAGAAAGGGAAGAAAAAAAAAGGAAGCTGAATAACCAAAAACAATAAGGACAAAAAAAAAAGGTTAATGTCTATTTGAACCATCACAATTGAGTAAATACAAGAAGTATTAATATATATATATATATGTACATATATATATATATATATGTAAATATACAAATTTAAGACGTAAAAAGAGTGTCTTTTTGGCTCCGAACACAATCCCCAAATAATGGGGTGTAATCTCAGCAATATCCAATACATTTAACAATTAACAATACTGAAGAATAAGTTCGAATTAAATCCAACAGTATATTTCCGCAAAATCTATGAAGCTCTCCATGAAACCAAAAGAAAGAAAGGGAAGAAAAAAAAAGGAAGCTGAATAACCAAAAACAATAAGGACAAAAAAAGGGTTAATGTCTATTTGAACCATCACAATTGACTTTTATTGGATCAATGAAGCACCGGCCCGTAATTCTTCCACTGCAGAGAGCGGGAAGTAATCGTTGCTCTGTGAAACCAGCCTGACGCTGTGCCCTCCGCTCTAAGGCCCGTTAAGCCCAAGCCAATAAGGACAAAAAAAAAGTTAATGTCTATTTGAACCATCACAATTGACTTTTATTGGATCAATGAAGCACCGGCCCGTAATCCTTCCACTGCAGAGAGCGGGAAGTAATCGCTGCTCTGTGAAACCAGCCTGACGCTGTGCCCTCCGCTCTAAGGCCCGTTAAGCCCAAGCCAATAAGGACAAAAAAAAAGTTAATGTCTATTTGAACCATCACAATTGACTTTTATTGGATCAATGAAGCACCGGCCCGTAATCCTTCCACTGCAGAGAGCGGGAAGTAATCGCTGCTCTGTGAAACCAGCCTGACGCTGTGCCCTCCACTCTAAGGCCCGTTAAGCCCAAGCCTTCGCTTGAGCCCAATGAGCCAACTCCCCGCTTGGAACGGGCGGGCCAGATATAGCTTCACGGATCCAGCCAATTGGGCTAATCCAATATCCATTAACCTTAATGCCTCCACTTGGATTACAAGCTCACGCTACTGAGCTCGGCGAACAATAGCGCAATAATTCTCTATATAAAAAGCTCTATAAGTTTAATATTAGCGATGTGGGACAAAAGAAGCGCTTTGTGAATTTCATACAAACAAACACTCGCAGCAATAACCAAAGAGCAGGGAGTATAATTAATGGCTTCTTCTTTTTCTTCCATTGGAATGTATGTGCACCCAAATTCTTCTTATTATTGCATCTCACACCCCCGCAAATTCGCTAAATTGCACAACAACCTCACTAGATTCTTCTTCTCCAAGTCATGCTCAATCCATGGAAAAGCATCAACCGTTATGAACTCTGCTCTACAAAACGACGTCGCGCCTCCACTCCCAGCTGAACTTCCTCCTCTTTCAGGTTCATTGTTTAGTCAATGCTGTGTAATTTCAACATTATGAGCTTAATTCCTTTTTTTTTGTTTTTTTTCTGAAATT
Organism: Linaria vulgaris; assembly: GCA_948329865.1. Taxonomy (NCBI): domain Eukaryota; kingdom Viridiplantae; phylum Streptophyta; class Magnoliopsida; order Lamiales; family Plantaginaceae; genus Linaria; species Linaria vulgaris. The sequence continues at coordinate 82,718,804 of OX415252.1, forward strand.
TGAAATTGATTTGATAATTTAGGGTTAGAGAATGTGGTGACGGGGTATATACTCGGGAGGAAAAAGGCTACTGAAGTTGCTCATGCGTAGGTGCTTGCTTGCTTATTTAATTAAAATTGCATTGTTAGTAGTTTTTGAAATGATTGTTTGTTTATTGTGTTAGAGTGTGGAAGAATGTGGTTCGGAAAGGGGACGTGGTTGTTGACGCTACGTGCGGAAACGGATACGACACTTTGTCCATGCTGAGGTTGGTTGCGGATGAGACGCGCAAGGGTCGGGTGTATGGTATGGACGTACAAAGAGATGCGTTGGAGAGTACTTCCTCGTTGTTGGATCGGTCGGTTAGTCCCCATGAGGTGTGTGCGTATTTGTTGAAATCCTGATCGGTGATTGCTATAACGTACATAATGTTTGTTGTTTTGATGCATGAGCCATGTGTCTTTGCTTAATAGTTCATAATTAACATGGTTCTTTGCTTGTAATAATAACGACTATGCAAATGTATTTACGAAAGTGAATAGGTACGGTGGGTTTACGTTGATGTTTGTGTTGTCAATTTAATTCTGAGATTGCTATCATGTCTCAACCAGTTTCGTATAATCTGTATACTTAAAAAACTGTCATTTGTTCCCAATTACCTGGAATAGATTCTGTGTACTATCTGCCATTGTCATTGCATGAGTTTACGTTTTCTGTTGTCATCCAAAAATTCCTCGCATAGGCAAACTATTTTCCTGCTGTCTTGATTCCCAGAAACCTAGTTTGATGTTTGTATCCTCTGATCATACAATTTATTTTGGCGGTAATGCAGAGGGAACTTGTTGAACTGTATTCCATGTGTCATTCTAAAATGGACGAAATTGTTCCGCGGGGTGTGGCTGTGAGGTACTTTCTTATTGCTAAAACATAGAAAGAGGAACGATCTAAACATCAGTTGAGACTTAGGGACGTGAAAATGACTTTCCCTTTCTGTGTTTCTTTTAGGTTAGTTGCATTCAATTTGGGTTACCTTCCAGGAGGCGACAAAAAGATTAAAACCGAGTCAGAAACAACTTTACCTGCACTAGAGGCTGCCAAGAAAATCCTTGCTCGGGGAGGCCTTATCAGCATAGTGGTCTATTTGGGTCATTCTGGTGGAAGGTAGCATCTCGTCTTTCTGTTTTCTCCATCTGTTTTTTTCTATCCACATTACCATGTATGCCTCCGTTTTCTCCTCCTGCAAAAGTTCATGTGGGCATCGAAATGTATTCGATAAGTTCTTGTAACGTTCTATTTGCTTCCAAATTTTTGCCTTTCTTGACTGAAGACTTCATGCCATTTTCATCTCTTACAGGGAGGAGTTCGAGACAGTGCAGTCGTTCGCCTCTGGTTTACCTTTTGAAAATTGGGCCTGCTGCAAACTCCAAATGTTAAACCGGCCGTTGGCTCCGGTTCTTGTTTTATTATCGAAGAAGAAGTGAGTACATACGTGATACATTTGTTTTGGTATAGCTTTACGAATCTGATTTTGTATCATTTTTATATGTTGCAACACATTTGCTGTTTGTCTGAAATAAAATGTAGTTTAATCATCCAATAAAAATAAAAATTGTAGTTTAATCGCTTCTTTATTCTTAGTATGGTCCTGCATCTTGTGTATTAAGTATTAACAATTCATTCCATGCCGCGGGAGCAATTTATTTAGTCTATTTTCATGTATTTCTACTATATCCATCAAGGATCAGCTTGTTATTCGTTTATTTGGTGGTAACAACTTGGATTAAGCCGAAACATTTTCCTGGCTGTTGCAATTAGGACAACCATTTTACATGGAGGAGTAAATCGGAAGACGCAAATCACAAAAGAAAATAGGAGGGGGGGGGGGTGATTAATAATGAATGAGGAATTGATATGATTAGGAGAAATCAAACATTTTTAACTCGTTGTTAAGGTGGAAGAGGACAAAGTTTCATAAGCTTCACAACTATATAATATCAAACATTTCTTTTCTTTGCTCCACAAGCTTTGATTTCATTGCAAGTTTTGTCGTGACAAACTTAGGAGTCCCCGACCAAACATGGTAATATTGACGTTGTCGCCATTAGCGACGCTCAACTGCAATTAACATAACTTTGATATAGTTAAACACAAAAGTTAGTTGTTAAACTGGAGGAGTCTAAAACCACATTAATGCCACACTATTATTTAATGGTGCCTATGTTTTATATATATTACCAAAAAACAAATAAGCAAACTTAGCAAAGCAAAATAAAGATCCGATCGCGATGGGACTCGAACCCACAATCTCCCGCTCCGGAGGCGAGCGCCTTATCCATTAGGCCACGCGATCTTGTTTGGAATTAGATTTCTCGAATTATATTCGAACAAATAATGTTTTAAGATTACATAGGGCATGACTTAAATATAAGTAACCAGTAACCACTAACCACAAATGAGCTACATGTTTATCAAAATATCATCGCATTCATTTGTTCGACATTTCAAAAAAAGATCACCCAAAACATAGCTTGATGAATGAATACTCTCATTAAGTCACCCCAAAATGTCTAATCCCGCAATTAAATAATTATTAGAACTTCAAGTTATGCGCAACAAATAAAAAACGCTGCAAGCCATGATTATGAAGCGTGTACACTCTACACAACTCATTAAATGAGCACATACGCATTATTTTTGATGTTTTAATTCAATGTAGCATTTTAATGCAATGCACAACGCATTAAATGGGCACACAAGCACTATATAGTATATACCATTATTTAATTCCAAAATCCCATCATATTCAAACCTTTGTACTAATGCACAAAAAATAGAGAAAAAAGCAAAATGCATACGGTATCAGTCTATCAGACAACTTTGACCTTTCCATTTATTAATTTCTCCTTTCTTATTCTTCCTTAATCAGCTTATCAATGCAATTGATAAGGGTTTTAAATTTCTCATACCCATTACCACATTGCACATATACTCTAAAATTTTGAAAAATAACGTGTTAGACACGCGAGGGACACCGGCACTCTTTGGACATGCTTTAGATACGTGTGTGACACGCTACATAGCGTGCCTGTAATTAATATAAATAAGAAAAATTCGGACACGCGTGTATGACACTTTTCATGTGCGTGTCCGACACATTTGTGACACGTTCGTGATTATTTTACTTATTATAAAAAAATTATTGTATTAAATATAACACTTATAAAAATCGAACTTTAAAACTTAATTTGTTAGTTAATGAATTGATAATAAAATTAAAAAGTCCACTATCTTCTCATATAATGCGTCAACCATCTCTTCCTCAACTAGAAGTGAGAATCAAAGTTAGAATTCCTTTTATTCCTTTTTGTTTTTCTTTCCTTTCTTTATATATTTCTTGTACATAAACTTTAATTTGCAAACGTAGTTAATGATTGATTTTATTTAATTTTAATTATTTTTAATTTGAGTAATTCTAGATCTAGAATTTAGAAATAGAACTTTTAAAAGTGTACTACACTATTTTAGTTTGTCCGTTTATATTGTATGTTCGAATTCAACCAATTTACGCATATTTGATATTCATTTGTGAATGAACTTAAAAATAGAATTCAAATGTTCTGCTTGATGTTGTTGCTACATGTATGTTAATATAAAACATTAAAAAAAAATTAGACGTGTCCTTGCCGTATCGTATTCTGTAAGTTTTGAAAATCTGTGTCGTCGTGTCCGTATCGTGTCATTGTCGTATCCTCGTATTAGTATATGTGGAACATAGGCATTAAATTATAACTAATCAGAATTCTTTTGAGCCTTTTTTTTTTTTAACTCTTTTCAATAAATTTAAGATTTTATTTAAATACTAAATTACTATTGTTTATATACTAATAATATTCCAACATATGAGACGCTTACGCCTTGCCTCTAAGTTGGCAAAATGCACCAGTTACGCGCAAAACCTTTAATAACACTTAGTAGAACACAATCATTACACTAAAGTTTTTTTTTTGTTCAACTCCTAAATTAAACCTGATGTTTTTGTTATTATTATGGGAGAATTACACAAAGTACCCCTCAACTATGGGTAAATTACATAAAGTACCCCACCTCTTTGGAAAATTACACAAACTACCCTTATGGTCAAAAAAATAAAAATAATTAAGACAACCTTTCAAATTCAAATCATAGCAGAGACTAAAATTTTCAGATAATTTATTTTTTCTTAGAAGAAATTATTTGTTATCAATATTTTTTTATCTTTTTAAGCGAGATAAATGAGGTTTAATGCAATAATCTTGACTTATTAATTGTTTTTTGTGCAAAATAATTGAAGAGCATGAATTTACATTCAATAGTTTGAAATAAAAAAATTACGAAAAATCGGTCATAAGGGTAGTTTGTATAATTTCCCAAAGAGGAGGGGTACTTTGTGTAATTTATCCATAGTTGAGGGGTACTTTGTGTAATTCTCCCTATTATTTATGCCGAATATTTTTATTCCCCCCTTACCTTTCTTGGTGTTACCGTACATTCACCGTAGCATGCACATCCCTGTAACATTCATCTTATATGCATAACTTTGTTTAATAGCCCAACATTTTCAGAGCCATAAAGCAAAGTAGGTCTAATACTCGTGCGATATAACTTTCATTTAAGCTTTAAAGGAAAGTTACGATTGCACAAGATCCTTGTTGCACTCTTTCACTTTATCCATCCAGCTTGGATGCGGTGATTGACATCTCCGTCTAACTCTTCATCATTTTGCAGTATGGAGCCTAAATACCGAAAATACGAACTTCTCGATATTTCTTGGCCATCCAACTGAATCTTGTCATCGTTGTTTCTTCGTTGTTTGCTAAATTACACACTTGCCAATAAATTGCATCTCGCTCGTTATGTTCGTGCATATACATTGACTCATCCTAATATTAGCTATCCATAGGAAAGCATTAAAAAGTACACGAAGAAAATAAAACCTGAACTCATCCAAATAAGAATAAAAGAAACCAACGTAATCATATTTATCTCCACTATACCTTAACTACAAAGATAACCTAAATTAGCAAGTCATGGCATACAAAACTTGACATTGATGAATGAGGCTTGTAGTAGCCTTCACATTTTTGGCATTGCGGTAACCACCTACCTTGAGATATGGATACAAACATACATACAAGTCAAACTGGAAGTTTGCTATAAAAGCAAATAATTTAATATCATTATATTTGAATAATAAAACCAAAAACTAAATATGGGAAGCAAGAAGAAAAACTGAAGTGTAAGAAGAAGATAACACAGTTTTTCCAAACACATACAGGAATCACCATAACTTTACAGGTTCATTGTTTGTGAAAGTATGAATTGTTGGTCTTGTATCTGTACAAGACTCGTTTCTTTCGGAATATCCCGTTCTCAATAGTGATCACGACCTTGCCAGGTTCGTTATTCGTGAAGGTATTGCGAATGGATTCATCTTGGCAGCTTATCTTACTTCCCTTTCTCACAATCACGGTGTATGACCCTTCATCATCTGGCACAAATTCTTCTTTGTAGTTCACATCCCAGCCTATTACACTCATGTCCCAAATCAAAGTAGCTCCAACCTGTTAACCCAAAAGCTAAAAGATTTAGCCAGACCAGATTTTAGAGAAATTGAATGATAAATGAATAGAGTGTCACTTAGCATTAACATTTTCAGCAAAATTCGAACATGCAATCTATTGGCTTTGCGTTCCATTCAACAAATACTCTACAAAGCACGTGTAGTTGTTCTTGAATGTGATAAACCCCATTCAAGGAGTTGGAAATATCATAATCAAGCCAGACTATTATACCATAAGATAAAAGAAGCACCGACCATAAGTGGGATTTTCTTTGTAGCGACTCAAATACCGACAACCCATTTTAAACACAAAAGCCATATATAACGATGTTACATACCAGCGCCAATGTGCGTCCAAGTATAATTTTTTTAAATATACAATCTGATCTGCTTTTACTGTAAGTTGTATACATAAAATCATTGAGAAGTTTAACATTCTGTGCACATAATTATCACAAAATCGAATTTCAAGTTCATTATTCCTCTCGACAATGAATGGAATGGAAAAGAAGAAAAGTCTAATTAGCTAATGTAATAGTTAACAGTTTTACCTCTGGTGCGAGGATCTCTATAGTTTCCGTTGCACCAGCCTTAACAGTGACATCTGAAGCAGCATCGTCTACTGAAAAGTCGGTATCATTCTCTCTTCTAAGTCCCCCATAGTAAACTGGAATTTCCTCCGCAGCAATATACCTGCAAATTTTATTCTATCAGCTACACTGGCCAGTAAGAAAAAAAATTTCACGAGGCGCTAAGATTTTGCGCTTACTTAAGAAGTGTTTCTGTAACCCTGGATGGGCGACTGAAATCAATTTTGCTCTTGGTTCGTTGTGTCAAGAAAGGCGACAAAAGTGCATTGAAGGCATAATACCAGAAAGGAACATTGATAAAGATCTGCCATTATCACCACATGAAACCAATCAACTAGAGAAACAGAGGGAAGTAACAATATTGTTTCTTTCTGCACAATAATTTCTAACCAGATACGATATTTAGTTGCACAAGTTAGACTATTCGACTTCTTTCTAAAAGAAATATTCATAGAAAGCAGTAGAAAAGCTCACATTTCTTGCAACAAATTCAGGGTAATTGTCCTGAAGAACTTCCACGGCTCGTTTAGTCGCATGCCTTAAATCCCTCCTTGAAGGTCCAGGAGTGTTCTTAAGATCATGAATCTGGACCAAAGACGATACACCATCCGCCTTAAAATCAAGCTCCCGAATTTGCTTCTCCATCAATTGAAGCCTCCACCTCAAAAACTTCTCGCGACTGGCTTCCGTTCCAAATGTCTTATTATACACCTCATCATCGGCAAACACCCCATACAAATTGTAACAAACGAGATGCCCTTCGCGATCCAATCCCAACATATACGACAAAGAAGCAAACTCATCTCCAAAATCCTCCTCCATTATAGAGTCAATATTGTTTTCCCTCCTCCATTCTAAAGTGTTCCTTAACATCTCAAATGCATCATTCACCTTAAACTCTCTAGCAGTCAAGAACTTGAAAAGTAACACATCGGTGCATTCGTTTCCATTACTTGGCAATAAGGGCACACCCCAAAGAGTGATCTCTTTATTGATTTCGACCCCGATTTCCGACTTTTTCGCTTGATCACATTTCCCCTCTTCTTTCCCAACTTCACTTAGATTCTGCTTCAGGGGTTCATCTTTCTTCTCCTCTTTGAATAACTTATTTGCCAAAATGGCATCTTCAACCTTTGATCTCAGCTCCACCAATGCAGCCTTCTCATTCTCCTTCAAATTAGAAAAGAACCCATTTTCCCCTTTCATCAAAGAAGCTATATCTCCAACCTTTTCATCACATTGTGATACTAATGATGATGAACAATGCTCACAATTTTCACTTTCCTTAATAACATTTTCATCAAATAGAGATAATGGGCTCTCACCATTTTCACATTTCTTTACATCTTCACCATTACCACCATTTAAAGGCGCACTTGATAATAAAAACTCATTCTTTCCATTCGCATTATCATTTTTCTCCTCCATTTGAGAGAGAGAGAGAGAGAGAGAAAAAAAAAGAAAAGGGAAACGGGAGATCGTACCGTTGGAGCAGTTTCAAATCTCTGATGAATAAAAAACACAGTGGAGTGGGAACTGTGAAGCGTGAATTTTTGCAACGGTTGAGTGACGAAGTGTTTGTGAAATGTTGTGAAAGAGAGAGAGAGATGAACGGTGTATATCTGTGGTGCTATGTGGACCGTTGGATGAGGACATTTATTGTTTTTCGAAACGGTATGATGTGAGTTGTAACCAACGGTCAGCATTTCGGGTCAACGGGACAGGGACCGATAAAAAAAATGTTTTTGTTTCTTCATTATAAAATTATTATGGCTGATTGCCCTCGTGGGTTACACATGATTCACTTTTTCAAGTGCTATACTAAATATGTTTGATTAAGAGTATAAAAAACGGGTAAATAGCAAAAACTACCTCTGTGTTATCTCTAATTGGCGAAAACCCCTCATGTGTTATTTGAATTGGTAAAACCCCCCTATGTTATTTGGTCAATGGCAAAAAACCCCTTCCAGCCCTGAATTGCTCGACACGCGCCATGTGTGCGTCTGGGGTGAGCTTTTCTGGGTGAAGTTACCGGGCTCCCAAAGCTTTGTTTTTTAATTAAAAAACCATAATTTTTATTAGAAAACCATGATAGAATAAGAAAAAAAAAGGAAAAAAGAAAAGCTCATCCTTTTTGATAGAATACAAAACCATAATTTGTATTCCTGTTTTCTTTTTAAATTTTAAATAAATTTAAAATGTTTATTAAAACCAATATATATATATATATATTTATATAATAATTTAAAGGTTAAAATCATCTTTTTACTATTGGTCAAAGCTTAAAATACAAATGGGTGCTAATTTTTAAATAATACATGGAGTTTTTTGTCAATTAAAATAATACAAGAGTTTTTCGCCAATTAGAGATAACACGGGTAGTTTTTGCTATGTACTCTATAAAAAACTCCAAAAGGAAATAGCTTCTTGTTGTAAGTTGTAACTTTAGTGAAAGAAAAAAAAAGGGATTGAGTAGAAGATATATCTGTAAGTGTTGAAATTTGAGTGCTTTGTTGAGACGGATCGCTCGACATGGATCGTTTATACCACTTTGTGTGTTGTTTGACACGTCTTGGATTGTAACACGTTCGGAGTAACGGACAAAGTGACATATATGAATATGATCATTTTGCCCAAAGCGTCAAGAACCTGGCTCAAACTGTAAGAATAACAGCAAGAGAATTGTGAAGCCAACTAACTTAGCCAAAGGACTCCATTTTCTTTCCTCAAAATCAGTGATGACTAGAATAAAATTCAAACATGTGCTTGCCTGTGCACAAAAAAAGCTGTGCTGGAACCTCAAACATCCATTCTTTACACAGAGTAGATGATATATTAGGATTTTGTGCTCTCATCATACACTGGAACTTCATTCATCCCTAGTTTACCGAGTCCCTGAAAGAGTGAACACTGAAAAATTGAAGGAGACAGGTAAGAAAATTGAACCTGGTTACTATCCAGCAAAGCGTTGTTCAAGAACTACGGCTAAATTGGTAGCTAAACAGTTGGTGTACGTCCAATTTGAAACACACTACAGTCCTAATCTTGGACACTGTTTCCATTGACTGAGGAACAAGGCTTTGGATCAACATGTGCAGTCCACAGTATGTCGTTTCCACTCGAAGAAAGAAGATGCAATTGGGACTTCTTTGTCATGTCAAAAGATAGGCACAAGTTCTTCCTTCTTAATTGTTGATTGACATAAGCTATACGCAGGATATTTTACAGTACTTTTCTCTTCCATCAAAATCCTTGTTTCCCTTGCCTTGTTCCACGAGCCAGCGGCAGCAAACATACCAGATAGAACCACATAGTTGGCAGGATTGTCAGGCTCCATTTTGAATAAATGGCTGCCCACTATATGTCCAAGGCTTGTGTTCTCATGAGTGACGCAAGCCCCAAGGATTGCACCCATACCCGAGACGTTAGGATTTGAAGAAGATTTACAAACCAAGTCATAAGCCTCTTCCAAACAACCCCCACGTGCAAAGAGGTCCACCAAACAGGAATAGTGTTTGGGCCTCGGAGAAATATTGTGCTTCTCGATAATATCTCTGAAACACGCCCATCCTTCTGTTGTCAAACCATTGTGGCTACAAGCAAATAGAAGGGACAACAGTGTCACATCGTTGGGTTTTAAAGCTTCGGCTTCCATCTTTTCATAGAGCGCAAGTGCTTCTTGAGCATATCCATGTTTACCATAGCCAGCGATTAAGGACGTCCATGAAATGATATTTTTCTCCTTCATTTCATCAAAAACATGCCTAGCATCGTTTATTACTCCTGATTTTGAGTACATGTCAATCAAGGCATTGCTCGTGGCTGTATCATTTTGGCTTTGAGATTTAAGTTTCAGTGTATGTAATTGCCTTCCCAAGCTCAGTGATGCTGCTTTGGCACATATATTGATCATGGAACAGAGTAAGACGCCATCAATTGCCATTTTTCTGTGTACTTCGTAGAAGAGTAGCAGAGCCTCGGTGCAAATTGTACCTTCAGAGGCATACCCCATGATCAATGCAGTACATGCTACTATGTCTTTGTTCTGCATATTGTTGTAAACTAAATTTGCATTGGCCACACTTCCGCATTTTACGTATGCATCTACTAAAGACCCGCTTAGCAATTTGTGAGGCCCAAAACCAAATTGAAAAATGTGTCCATGAATCATTTTGACTTTTGTAAGCCCTTCATTTCCAACAGAGGCTCTCAGAACATTTCCAAAGCTAAAGCTGTCCGGAAGCATGCCTGCATATAATTCCGATCACCAATTGAGGAGAAAAAATCGAGTAAATCAAGAAAGCTGCAGCCTAACCATTTTATCTTAGATTTTAGCCAGAAAATATTAAGAGAATGCTGATCAAAAGGAACTCCAGGAAGCATGAATCTTATCACAAAATAACCTCAATTCGGTAATCAAATAACGGCAAACTACCGTCTTCTATTCAACCGGACTGAGATTTCAAGTTACGCACTATATTCTAAATTATGCCACTGAATAGACCTCTTGTCAGAATCCTCAGTTACATAAAGAGGAACGACAAGAAATACCAATGATCCTAGGAGACTTTCCTTACGTTTCACATGGCTTGAATAATAGCATCAATATAACAGGGATTTGTTGTTTTTTATCAGAAAACACGAAAGAAAGTGTTATTACCATGTTCAAGAACTATGTTGTACCTTCTCTAAGCATCGAGCAAAACATAAAAATAGCATCTTTATTCAGCCTCTGTGCAACGTATCCTCCAATCATCGAATTCCAACATACCAAGTCCCTTGTCTCCATTGAATTGAAAACACAACAAGCATCCTTCATATTCCCACATTTCGAGTGCAAATCTATCAATGCACTCTGTACAAACAAGTTATTAACGAACCTACCCTTATGCACGCAACTCTGTATTTGCTTCCCCCACTCCAAGCACAACAAACTCGTGCAAGCGGTCAACGCACTACCATAAGTGAACTGATTAGCTTTCACGCCTTCACGATGCATAGCGGTGAAAACCCGTAAAGCTTCATCTGAATCACCATTCTGCGAGTAACCAGATATCAAAGCTGTCCAAGTGACCACACTTCTGTCAAACATTTGATCGAACACCTGTCGAGCGCTACGCATTTCGCCAACTTTGGAGTAGAAAATGATCAACCTGGTATTCAACGAGGTGTTTGAGGGAAACCCATCTGTAATTAAACGGTTATGAATCAGTTGGCCAGGTTTCTTGGACTTTAATTCCGTGCAAAGGTGAAGAACCTTGGAATAAACAGCATACTGATGTGGTTCGAATCTGTCGGATAAAATGAACCTCAGAGCCTGTCCGAGCTTTCTTGAATGGCAGAGGGATTCGATAATCGAGTTAAATGGATGATTTGCACAACCTGTTCTTCCAGTCATGAAAACACACTCCAATTAACTGGCGCTCAAAAATGGTTTATTTATTTATTCTTTTTTGAATTACATATATATATATATAATCAAATGGATGTTTGTGTAGTTTTCTTCAAGTAGTTTCTATGTAGGGAATTTTGCACCGGACGTCCTTTATGTTAACCACTTTTCAAAGAAGGTCATGTATGTTGACATGTTGCAAAAAGAGTCCTGTATGTTGGCATCATTTGTAATTTTCGTCCTATATGTTGACATTAACAGAAAGCGTCCTATATGTTGACATCATTTGTAATTTTCGTCCTATATGTTGACATTAACAGAAATCGTCATATTTGCATTTTAATCCCTAAATAATTTATATAATTACACTCACACTTAAAAATTTAAAAATTTCAACAAACTTAATTGCATTCTTTTAAGAGACATTCTTTTAAGAAAAAATGATGATATTATATTTTTAGAAAATTAAAAATTTCAACAAACTTAATTAATAATTTCTTAAGCTTGATTTTATTAATTATTTGATAATTTTATTTTACTTTAAAAAAAATTATAAATTTTGAAAAATTGAAAAATATAATTTATCAATTTCGAAAATTGCTACCCAAAATCGTTCGAAATAGTTTGAATTTTTTTATCAATTTCGAAAATTTTAAAAAATATTATCAATTTAGAAATTCTAATATTTTTTTAAAAAATTCAAAATTTCATAATTGTTTTTCAAACTATTTCGAACGATTTTGGGTAGCAATTTTCGAACTTGAAAGTAATTTTTTTTAAAATTTTCGAAATTTTAATATATTTTAAAAAAAAATCGAAATTGATAATTTTTTTTCAAACCATTTCGAATGTTTTGGGTAACAAATTTTCGAACTTGAAAGTAATTTTTTTAAAAAAAAATCGAAATTTTAATATTTTTTTAAAAATTTTCGAAATTTTAATTTTTTAAAAAAAAAAATCGAAATTGATAATTTTTTTTCAAACTATTTCGAACGATTTTGGGTAGTAATTTTCGAAATTGAAAATTTTTTATTTTTTCAAATTTTCGAAATTGATAAATTATATTTTTCAAATTTTCAAAATTTATAATTTTTTTAAAAATAAAATAAAATTATCAAATAATTAATAAAATCAAGCTTAAGAAATTATTAATTAAGTTTGTTGAAATTTTTTATTTTCTAAAAATATAATATCATCAATTTTTTCTTAAAAGAATGTGTCTTAAAAGAATGCAATTAAGTTTGTTGAAATTTTTAAATTTTTAAGTGTGAGTGTAATTATATAAATTATTTAGGGATTAAAATGCAAATAGGACGCTTTCTGTTAATGTCAACATATAGGACGAAAATTACAAATGATATCAACATATAGGATGTTTTCTGTTAATGTCAACATATAGGACGAAAATTACAAATGATGCCAACATACAGGACTCTTTTTGCAACATGTCAACATACAGGACCTTCTTTGAAAAGTGGTTAACATAAAGGACGTCCGGTGCAAAATTCCCTTTCTATGTAAGTACTAATGTTTTTTTAGTGATACTTTTTTGCAAAATTTACTTGTTAAGTAATTACAGAATTATATATATATATATACATATATATTCTATTTACCTAAACATAATGAAAAAATCAAAAAATCATTATGAAGCCGTGGCATTATAACTTTTTGTGCCTCCCTAAACATAATTTGTGGACAATAATTAGACACGAAAAAGTGAAATAAAAGACAACTCTTAACACACTATATTGTTCAATATTCTTTTCATTTCCTGACATTTAAAGAAACAATGTTTAAAGAACACATTGTTTTCAAATAAGGGCAAAACAAGTATAAAAACTTGACATTCAAAGTCCGTTTAATACAAAACTGTTATTACACTATTTGTGAGCATATACATGATTAATTTACTAGCATCAACATCATAAACGACAAATTTTACTCTTCGTATCTCGTCAAAATCAATTATGTTAACGAGACTTGGTGAGGGTATCACTATATTTTGTTCAAGGTTTAGAGGGTGAATAACCATATTTACTTCGAGATTTGAGAAGACCATATCCATACTATTTTTTCGTTTTTAAGGGCTCATAAGTTATGACATCCATATTTTTCGTTAAGGTTCAAAGAAATTAAAGAGCATGATGAGTCTTGCACCTTGGGCACATTAAGCCCACCGAGGGAGCGCTGATCATACAAATCTCGTGCATGGAGCACAAGAACGAACTTGGAAGACCTTTACGGTATTTTTTGGTAACTTTATAATTTCTTGCAAGCATAGGGCCAATCATAAGTTGAATGGAATTTCTTGAGTATTTGGAGTTATCTAAACAATGTTGATATTATGAAACTTAGTAGAACTTCGTGGAACTTTAGGCTCAATTGTAGGATCAAATCAATTTATTCTGTCAATTAAGAAGGTGGAGTAATATATAGGAGGACGTCTTTCTCATTTGTAACCATATAACAAATTTTGAGCAATACAAATGCATATTTTCAACATTTCCTTTTCCTCTCGCCTTCTTAGAAATTTTTGTTCAAGTTTGGATTATATGCTTACTTAGTAAGCAATGTGGGTTACTACCTAGCATAGTACGAACTATCGTGGAAGAAAAGTTTTAGCATGCTACACCAAATATTAATTATGACAATTTTAAGATAGTAAAACTACACATATTATGCCGTTATATTTACCCATCAACTCTCATCTCGTTCTCTTCTTCTTTGGATGTCTCGTCTAGTTTGAAAAGTGTATGACTTCCCTCTTATTACGGAGTTTAAGGGACAAAATTTTATACGCCTACTTGTGCTATAAAATTTTAGTAGATTGACAAAACCTTTGTTATTGTCTTTCTCCACTAATTTGGCACGTACATGTGAATGTTTACCTTTGTTGTCTTACTATTGTAACTGAGCCTTATTATCATCTACCAAAAGTATGTGCCGACTTATGTACCACAAATTAAACAGCAAACACATGTCCTATTAACTAGCTCGATCTATATTACCATCCCTACTATATATTTCTTCGTATTTCCTTTCGCTGACCCCAAGTTTAATTTTTAGTCTATAATGCCATATAATGGCTTATCAAGAAAAGTAGAATAATGAATAATCACAATAACACAACTTTCTCGAATCATGAAAACTCATATTTGTTCTAGATACGAAATCTTATAATCATCAGTTCACCCAAAAAAAATTATAATGATCTAATTAACAGTTTTCCTTCCATAACAAGAAGCGATAAAAAATAATGTAAGGAAAAAAAAACACATCATTTAAAGGATGGTCTTCCAATGACTATAGAGCAGCTTCCTCAACTGATGGTGTAAGAAATTTGAGGTTGACCCGTCGCCGATGCTACTGTGTGTGTAAAGAAAATTAGATGACTTGAAGCTATACACGTTTGAATGAGCAACAAGAACTATACAACAATTGGTTTGTCTTTTTCATAAAAACAGAACAATTTTAAAGTATATGCCGAAACTTTCAACATGAAGCTCTCGTAGCTCAGTTGGTTAGAGCACCCGTTTAGTAAGCGGGAGGTCTTGAGTTCAACTCTCAACGAGAGCAATTTATATTTAATATTATTTTTTCTTTCATTGGTCTTGAGTTCAACTCTCAACTCTCCTTATCGCTCCCCAAAAGAGTTCTATCCCTGCCAAAACCATGCAATGAAATTGTGGGATCAAATGCATAATTTTTTTGATTATAGAAAAAAACTTAAATCAATTAGGTCAGATGAACTTTCTCCAATAATTTCATTATTGAGTAATGAGTAGATGACATAGAAAGAGAAGCATTGGATCATCCCAAAAAGTACACGAACAAGTAGAAAAACTAAAAAATAAAAAGATACTATACGTTTCTGAATGAAGAAACAAAATGGTGACATACCTGATGACATTCTTTGACAACACAAATAAATGTCAATGCAAAACTCGCAAACAGAATATCAAAATTAAGCATTACTGGGCGAACCTATAAATTAAAGAGTTGACCTTAAAGAAAAGTTTTCCGAAAGTATGCATGAAAGTAGAGGTATCTTGTATACAAATTCTAATCAATTAGTTAACTGTTGTAACGCCCCAAAAAACTAAGAAGAAAATAAATTTATACTTTAGTCTTTGAACTTTTAATTTTTTTTTATTTTTGACCCTAAATATTTAGAAAAAATTGCATTTTAGTCCCCAAACTTAAAAGATAGTCTTTTATTATTTTTATAGGTATCTAATCCTAAAGCATATATTTTAATTTCAAATCTTAACCAAGATGATCTAATTATCAAGAAAATTACATAAATAAATATGTATGTAACAAAGAAATCTAATTATACTTATTTGGATATTAATTATAAATAATTGAGGGACTCGATATGTAATTAATCAATTGATGAAGTAAGCCATGACATATTTTTGATGAGGTAAGCCATGACATCCTTAAGAACATGATTGAAGGATTTTTTTGTGATTTATTATAAAATAATCAAAGTGGGACCTTAATTAAATATATTTTAACATGATTTTTGCCTATAAATACTAAGTTTTCTTCCAACAATTTTCACACCCAAAATTATTTCGATTTTTCCTTCTTTATTCCAATGAATCTCTAAGTTAGTGAGTCTACTTTCAGAAAAATTCATCACAAGTTCTTATTTCATCATTTTCTACCCGACAATGCCCCAAAATTTTTATTGTGCAGAAATTATCCATTCGGCCCTGCACCTTAGAAAAATCATAACTAATTGTAAAAAAAATCCTTTTTGATCAAGACCAACGGACAAATACTCCTCATGATGTCCTCTAACTTTGATGTGAAGAAATGTTTTTCAAATAATGTGATTTAGAAGGTCGAAATTTCTAAATCGTAGACAAATGTCCGAAAATTCGAAAATAGGTTCTGTGTTTTCAAGAATTATTTAGCATAGTAAACCTTTGGATTTTCCTTCCTATCCAGGTACACATGTTCCTAGTAATGTCAGGAATGAGTTTCCATAAAAGTATTTGAAAACAAAGTTCATTTGGATATCCGATCAAAGGTAAACTCGAAACTATGACGATTTTCAGTTTATATTACGTAGTTTAAGTTCTTTGTTTATGATTGAAAATAATCATCATAATTCCATGATTGATCACTCACACATGACTCTTACAAGATATAACAATCATTAGAATCACTTTAATATGATTTGTATTCATGGATTAATATTTTTGAGATTTTTCAATAAAATATAAATAGTATATTTATCATGTTTTGCATATCCTTACATAAGTTTAATAAGATTATCATATATACTTTTGAGGTCTAATCTCTTATATGATTATGTATCGAAACTTAAACATTCTTTGGTCATTTACCTTGATTAGGTTTACGTATTAATATTTTTATAAGTTATGAATACAATGTTATGTAATTTAAGATAATCTTGGAACAAAATTAACTAAGTTATACAATATAATGGATTGCTTCATAAGGTAATTGTTTGATGTCGTGATTCCTGGAATTTTCGGATGTACTAGAGACTTAAAGAACTTCCTCAAATTCCATCAAAACGAAAGTTGAATAGTACATATGTTTATAGTGGTGAGTTATGATTATTCAGTTAACTGATATTATCTCAATGTTATTAAAGGTTTGACAAATTAATCTACAACGCACAAGATTCTCCGTACAAATAAAGGTGATGTTCCATTTCTGATTTTTTCTAGCCCCGTTTGGCATCCGGCCCTGAGGAACTTGGACAGAAAAGCCACTACTCCGTTACCAAACCTCGAACAACCTATATTTCATCATAATCTTGTTTGGCATCTCATCTCATAACATAATTTTCTTACTCATCGTTAAATCATATCCAATCATTTATTATTTATCATATCTATTCATAATCATGATAATTCTCCAATATTATAATCTCATCTCCTAGTTCTTGAATTGTGCAAAGAGCAACAAACTATGTTCGGGACATATAGCTCAAGGAGCAACAAATATTATCCGGTTTATTAGCTTGATTGTTTATGAATTGTTGGATCGGGACTTGATACTTGTCGCACAGTGTTAACCCTTCGATGTTAGTCTAACACTGATCAGCTCTTCCAATGTTAAGCTGATGTTGGACTCTCGATGTTATCTTAACATCCGTTTAACAACAGTTGATCGTTAGCACAAATCTACTTGACAGAGAATATAACGCAACAAATAAATAAAGAACACATGTAGATGTAATTTTAAGAAGATAATATATTAATATGATCTTCCGAGCCGTAGGCGAAATACCACAAGAATTTATTAAAAGATGTTTCTCTCAACTCACAAGCTCCTCACTCTCGAATTGATCGAACTCAACCAAGCAACTAAGGATGTAACTCCCTACAAGTAAAGCTCCTTAACTCTAAAACTTAGACTTAATTTGCTAAACACAAACTTTGTAAAACAAGACAAAGACACTCGACTATAAAGATTTCCTCACGGGATATTTTCGCTCTTGTCTTCGTGTCTTTTTCTTGATGCCCAACATGCCTATTTATAGTGTAGTCTTCCTTGATGTCCAAGACATGTTGTGCACGATTTTGATTCCTATTAGATCTCATTGTATGAATCTAATTTCGTTCATGGCAAATCTCCTTCAATTGGGAAATATTTCCTTGTCCAACTTGAAGTCTTCAATGGAAAGGTTTTCTTCTTTGACTAGAAGTCTTCAATGGAAAGGTTTCCTTCTTTAACTTGAAGACTTCTAAGGAAAGTATCCATCTCCATCTTGTAGTCTTCTATGGAAAGAATCATACTGCAAGTAATCTTCTTTCCTTCTTGCAATTCACACGCCTTGATCTTTCCATTGCACCGCACACATCTTTCTTTATTTAATTAGGGAAAAAGTATGGACTATACCCATCGTTTAGCCTCTTTTACGAAACTATACCCAACGTTTGAACTTTTGCAATACTATACCCAACCTTTGTAAATCGTAACTATGCTATACCTAGACTAATTTTCCGGCAAAAACAAACGTCATATTCTGATCTTGTGACATCACCAATCCGATTTGCACGAGAGCAAAATAGTCATTTCATTTATTTATAATAAAAATTAATAAAAATTAAGAAAAAACAAAAAAGTATCCGGAGAGTATCGGAGAGTATCGGTAGTATCCGGAGCATAGTTACGATTTACAAATGTTGGGACCCATTTACAAAAGTATCCGGAGAGTATCCGGAGAGTATCGGTATCCGATACGTATCCGACACTGACCGGCCATTTTTTTGGAGTATCCGTGCATCATAGGGTTGGGTATAGTATTGCAAAAGTTCAAACGTTGGGTATAGTTTCGTAAAAGAGGCTAAACGATGGGTATTGTCCGTACTTTTTCCCATTTAATTATGGAAAGTTCTTCTTTGGAAACTTCTCTTTGAATGGCAACTTCTCGTTAAGGAAATAGATACATCTTTGAAGTCTCTTGACCTGGAGCACATATAAATACCAACTACAACTCGTGGAACTAAGTTAGTAAGTGAATAAAGGCAAAAAAACAATTATAGCAATAAATCCCGAATGTGCAGTTTTTCTGTGTTCAATGTTACCCTAACATTGCAGTTACACTGTTGATCTAACATTGACTAAATATCTGCACTTTCAATCTCCCCCTTTTTGTCTTTCTTCACAAAACCAAACATGTTCACAATTCATATTATGCAAGTGCTCCAGCAACACAACATCATTAATATCTTGGGCTACTCCCCCTTAGAGAGTGTTTGCAAATGCTTTTAAAATGAGCTTGTGGGCTTTTGTCTATAGAGAAGCCATAAATTAGTGTTTTATTATACGACTTTTGCTTCTCCTTGTCTTAAAATAAGCCAAAAAAAGCACAAGCCCACAAGCTAGGTAGAGTGTGCTTTTAAAAGCTCCTTTTAATTATCAACATTATAAAATTATTTCTCTCTCCTAATTCCCCTCAAAGTGCCGCCTATACCCCTACAATTAAGGAAAAAAATATTCTATAATCCTTCTCATCCATTTTCAACAATAAAAAAATATTTTTAATCTTTTCTCTTCCATATTCAACGTCATTCCCACATCATATTTTTTATTTTATTTAACAAAATGTATACTTGTCTAATGTAAGTTTATGTTAATTATTTATATGCTCGATAAATAAGGATAATTAAGTCTTATTGCATTATAAAAGCCGCTTCTTACTTATTATTGCAAACACTACAAAATTAATTTAAACGACTTTAAGTTACTTTTTTAAGAATGATTGCAAACACTCATTGCTTTAAGTCAAAATGAGCTTTTAATGACTTTAAGTAAAAACTTGGAAGAAGGAGCTTCTATAAGCTCTTGCAAACACCCACTTAATATGACACTATTAACCAAGTAGCTTTAAGATACTAATAAGAATACACAACGAGCTAAACATCACAATTATAAGCATAACTAAGAAGGCATTAACTATATAAGAATTGTAGAACCAATAGAATAAACATGAAGATCAAATCGCTTACTTCTCCCCCTTTTTGTGAGGAAAGCAAAATCTTGACGAATCACTTCATAAGATAAAGTTCTATAGCTCTTTCCTTAGCAGCTATTTCTATTTCTCTCTCTAAGAACTTTATCATCCACTATTTCTTAAAATCCTCCATAGCCACAGTCTTATCTCCCAACATGAAATTAAAGTTAGCCTCAATTGTAGATATTATCTCAAGTGTTACCTCTGATGTTGAGTCAACATTGTTCTCCAGCGATGTTGTCGTAACAACTAGCTCAGACTCAGCATCATCAGACTTCTCAGAACCTTCTTCTTTATCCTCTTGATCTCAATGGTTTCATTATCACCATTCTCATTTCCTAGTCCTTTCTCTCAGAACCATCTTTTTCTTCTTCACCACTTCATCTTCATTATCTACCTCTCTGTCCTCCTTATCTTTCTCATTCTCCTCATCACCTTGCAATCAACCAGCAACATCAACATCTCTTTTTTCTTTATAATTACCAGCGGTATAACATTGATCCCCCTTAATGCAAGCTATCAAACTCAATGTTGGCATAACACTGACATCTATCAATGTTGTCATAACATCAGACTGTATCAATGCTAACTTAACATTGAATCCAGAATGTTGTTCTAACATTGACGTTTATCAATGTTGTCTTAACATTGAAACCAGAATGTACCTGCACAAAAGTTTACAAAAATCAGCAATAAAACCACCATTAACACCCACATTAGTCTCTCCAGCAACTAACATGTTCTCCCCCCTCAATCAAATCAGCTTTCTCTGCAAAATGTTCCTCAAGCAATGTCTCCTTAACTGTGTTTGAAGTAACAACAAAAACAACAATTTGTTCCTCAGTTTTAACTTATTTTATCTCAGCAACAATGTCTAGAACGAGTGTTGTACCTACGAGAAAGAACTACAGAAGTAAGGGTAGGGTTATATCCTTGATTCACCATACCACGAGCCACAATAAAGATCAGAGATGCATGCCAAGGATTTCAAAAATAATTGCAAGTGAAAATTCATAGTATTTCAGAGAATTGGGCACAAAGAGATTAGAGATTCAAAATCACAAGTGAAAATAAGTAATGGGCGGTTTCTTTAAATAAATTATGCATAATCACCGCCTGCTGAGACAACAAGTGACACCGAGTTACTTCACACATGACCAGAGTAGTTCACTAAAAAAACTTATGAGTTATAATGTTAAACCTGGATGTTGAGACAATATGCTTACAGACTGATGTTGGCATAACATTGACACCTGTTCTGAATCAACATTGGTTCTTGTGAATCAACATTGGTTCTAAATCAACATTGGTTCTGAATCAACATTGGTTCTTGTGAATATTTTCAATCTATGGTACTAATTTTCTAATATGTCTTAAGTTTCAGATATGTGTTTTCAGATCTAGCTCAATAGAATGAACTTTTAATTGAAAATATGTATTGAACTAAAACTGAAGAATGTTAAAAAGGATAATATCATCACTGAATGTGGGCAACACAAAACTCCACACACCCCATCAACTTTATTATTAGCTACAGATTAGGCAAGTACAAAGGAATTGAATGAGGATAATACACTTATCATATACTTCATCACCCCAATCCCTTATGCATACTTGTTGACCAACCTATTTACAAGAGAAACACCAAGTGGTCAGTGCTACTGAATGTGAGGCAGTCGAAACTCCAAACATCCCAGTAGAAAGGATCACCATCATGCATTTTCTTGGCCAAATATAACAGAAACATGAAAATAAGCACAATTGAATCACACTGAAGCTCTCAAAATCATGTACCTCAACTTCTCTTCGTGTTCATTTTAACCTAAACATGGATAAGTCACAACTGAATAACACCAAAGTAGTGAACTCTGTGCATTCCAGCTTCTTCTGATGTTAGGTTAACATTCTCAGAATAACAACAGAGTTTTTACTTTACAAAACTTTTGACATGAACATGTCCACCAGTAGACTTAGCAAATAATCCTGGTCAACCACACAAACCAATAATAACAAACATTCATGAAGACAAACAAGAACAAAATATAAATCAAATAGAAAAATCTAATGCAATACTACACACCACAAACAGACTACGGTGTTAGCCAGTGGTGTTAAGGCAACACCGGAATGCAACACTGAATCACAGAACATTCAAGACGAGAGTCTTCCTCAAATTTAAGAACCTCTCGCTATCTAATGACATCTTAAACATATCAGCTAACTGATTGTTGGTTTCTAAGTGATCAATGTTTATAACATTGTCATCTACCAGATTTGTCAAGAAATGATGCATAAAAATTGTATGCTTTGTTCTAGAATGATGGACCAGATTTCTTGATATGCTAATGGTACTAAGGTTATCACTAAACAACAACAATGTGTCACTTTTTATCCCATAATCATGCAACATGTGTTTAAGCCATATAAAACGGGTAACACAGCTGCAAGCTGCAAATTCAACAGTTGACAATGACACATAGTTATGTTTCTTGCTATAACATGAAGAAATATTATTTCCCAAAGAAAAACAACCCCCACATGTTCTATCAGCTAAATCTCCAACTTAGTCAGAATCATCAAAACCAACAAGGTTTGTATTTGTATCATGTGCATACCAAATACTCAAGTCTACAGTACCAGATATATATTTCAGTGTTCGCTTCACAACAATTAAGTGAAAAGCTTTAGGTTCAGCGTAATACCTGGCACCAACACAAACACAAACCGAGTTCATAATATATGGGCGAGTGATGGATAGATATAGCAAGCTTGTGTCTCCTTTTCTAATCACCAACGTAGATGACATTTGAGTCTTGCTCGACTTTGACTTCTCCAAACCAATCATACTCATCCCATCCTCATTTTGCTTCATTTTCAAACCCAAGAAAAAATCCAGTTCACCAATCACGCTCATCACTAATGTACCTGTCAAAGCCTCAACAAATTTGTCTAGAGTAGACTTATTAGTATAAACAAAGACAATGTCATCATCAAATCTTTGAGCTAAACAATTATCAGAATATGTGGCAGACATACAAACACTCTTGTTGTGCATTTTGATGTCATTAATGATTTGAACCATAACCTGAGATGTAGGATGATTACTCTGAGTCCTATCAGTTGTATACCTCCAAACCCCTTGAACTTGAACCTTTTCATTGTAGAATTTTGACTGCTCTACTGTTGTGTCAACATCAGGACTGGTCGATGTTAGCATAACATCAGCTTCTGGTTCATGTTCATGTTCAGGTTCTGGATCTGCATGTGATGTTGGAATAACACTGTCTGGAGTCAATGTTGGCCTAACATCAGAATCCAGTAGACTTGGCACAACAACCTCTAACCCACCTGCAGCACTTGGCAAACCATCAAAAACCACATATACAGATTCTTGAACAATATTTAATCTTGGATCAAACATCCTAATAACAGTATTGTTCAAAGAATAGACATCAAAGATACATTCTTCAATTTTTGGATCATATTTACTCAAAAGATCTTTGTCATTTAAAGTATAGCAAACATATCCAAATTCATGAAAATGAGCAAGATCATGTTTCTTCTTTTTCATCATCTCATAAAGAGTCATGGGACTATAGAATTTATGAATATTTTCATTAAACACACATAAGCCAGAGAATGACCTATTTTCAAAATCTCTATCATTATTTGACCAAATATTACCAAAAGAAGCATCGTGTAAGTTATCAATACTAGCATGCAATGTTCTAAAGGTATTAAGAGCTTCAGATTTTTCTTTGAAATATTTAATCAAAGTATATCCAGAAAAATCATTCATAATCACACAATCATACTGCTTACCCACAACTCTATTTACTTCAATAAGACCTAAGAGATCCATATGAAGTAGATGAGAATAATTAGAGGTACTTGTAACATGTTCATCCACTTGGATTGGATTATGAGGAGCTTTGGTCACCTTACCTTTTGAGCAATCATAACAGACCATCTTACCAGAACTCATGAGATTGGGAATGCCTCTCACGGTTTCAAGTTTCAGCACTTTGCCCAGATTCTTGTTGTGCATGTGTCCAGGTCTCATGTTCTTGGCAACTGAATAGTCCACATTTGTTTGAAAGAAAGTCACTTGATCCCTCGCCAAGTATTCTTCAAACCTCTTACTTGTCACAACACACACATTTGCACAATCAGATACATCACAAGAATCTTTATCATACCTTACCAATAAGTCATCATCACACAATTGACTGATGCTTGTATGGTTTTCACATAATCCCTCCAACAACATCTCATCCTTCAAGGGTGGGGATCCATCAACGTTCAACACTTCTTTGCCAATGATTCTTCCTTTACTTACATCTTCATAGGTGAAGGTTCCAGTGGTTAGTGGTGCACACTTCTTCAAATTGGATTTGCTTTCTTTCCAATCATGTGTCTTAAGTAGTGTTAATGAGGCAATACAATTTGTTCTCAATGTTAAGGTAACATTGGTTATCCAGTGTTGTCTTAACATCGCGTATAACCGTATCAAATCAGATTTGTATCCAGTCATATGCCTCAAACATCCACAATCAGAGTACCACTTACTTGCAAGGTTAGTATGCACAATAGGAAAGATAATATTGCAAACAATATAAGCTTTAGGCAACCAAAGTCTAGTGTTTCTCATCCCACTATTCTGTTCAGTAATGTTGAAACCGAATGTTAAGGTAACACTGGAATAACTAGTATCAACATTGGAATGTTCAAATTCCAGTGTTGGCTTAACACCAGCATCATCATTGCATGAATCCCTATTTTGTTCAACTATTTTCTTTTTAAGAGACTTTCTATATTTATAACAATATATGGATTAAAGTGTCCAAATTGAAAACAATATTGATAAATATAAGCCATTTTCTTAGATTCTCTAGAAAGTACCTTTGCCTTTTCAAAACCAGGAATAATGGATTCAACATAATTTAGTGGAGCGAGTAACTTGCCTTTGATATCCTAAACCAGAACTACCATCATTGCCTAAACATAAAACTTCATCAAGTTTGTAAGTACCTGTATTCCTCTTGCCAATGGTATGTTCAGCAATTCCCAGTTTAGAAGTTACCTTTTCTATTTCATCATCTTTTCTATCCAAACTAACCTCAAGTTGAGTGATTGTAGCCTTCAAGCTTTCATTATCTTCCATAGCCTTCTCAATTCTACTCAACTTGTCCTTCTCCTTCCTTGAGCACGTCTTGGTAGATGATCTTCAGTTCATCAAGAAACTCTTCTTGAATTGATTTACCTTCAAGGACACTATCATCTTCCAAACCTATAGAATCATGCAAATACTCAAAGTTAGAATCATCATAGAACTCATCATTAACAAAAATCAAACATTTAGTGTTGTCTAAACAAATGGTTTCATCCCAATTGTCAACAAAAATCTCCTAGACTGGTGTTGTCTTCTCGATGTTAACATAACATTGAGCTGTCTGGGTGTTGGTAGAACAACAAGCCTTGATACCAACGGGTTTGTCTACCTTTGCACACACTATTGTTTGCGTTTCGTCAATCGTCGGCACCTGTCCATCACCATATTCTTCAAAACCTTCCTCATCATTATCATTTACACAAACCAAGTTAGAATTCCCTTTTGTTCTAAGGTTGTTACCACATTCATAAGCAAAATGGCCCCAACCTTTACATTTATAACATTGAATCTTTTTGAGATGTGTATCATTATGAGGAGTGGGTTTACAAGAATATTTGGTCATCTCTTTAGAGAAATCTTCCTTTAAATCAGCAAGAATATTTTTATCAATTAGACTAAGCTTATTAAACTTTTCAAACACAGTTTCATTATAAGCTTGAATTTCTTCTTCATCATCTACTTTTTTCAAGATTCATCTCAAATTCTTTTAGAGTGTTAAGTAGAGTATAAGAGTCTAAAGTGTTCATATTCCTATATTCTGGCATAGCAATCACTTCAAATTTCTTAGAAAGAGTTCTCACAACTTTGTACGCCAATTTCTTAGTAGACAGGGACTCACCTAGGTCTTGAATTTCATTAGCAAGATTCATGAGTTTCACAAAATAAACAGTAATACTTTCGTCTTCCCCCATTGTTAAATTATCAAATTTGCTCAAAAACATGCATGGCTTAGTCTTTTTAGTGCATACATCACCTTCACAATGATTTTGTAAGATATCCCAAGCATGCTTTGCAGTTGAACAATTTTTAATTAACATAAACACGTGACAATCAACCAAACTAAATATGGTATTTAGGGCTTTTTCATTGAAGAAAGAGTTACTTAGCTCAATTTGAGTCCACTTTGATTTTGGCTTAGGAACAACGTCACGATCTTCATCTGAATCTACAGTGCCATGAAAGTAATCAAAGTTAGATTCATGAATAAAATACAAGGAATCAGAATTAATACAAGAATTATATTTATTCCAAATTATAAAGAAAAACTCTTGTTCTAGTGTTGGATCCTGGATGTTAGAGTAACATTGAGATCTGTGGTAGTTCTGGGAGTCTTGTTTTGTCCTGTAAGTATGAGCGAGTAGCGCAGCTGTATGAATCTCATCTGATTGTCCTTCAGCCACAGTACGTGATCCATAATTGAAATCCTCACCATCGTTATTCTGAGAATTTGAGGCTAATAACGAAAGATATTCATATGGAGCACACATAGGGACTGTATACCCTTCGATCACCGTCTTCCAAGCTCTCCAACCGAATGATTTAATGAGTGCACGAATTCTAACCTTCCAATAAGAATAGTTGGATCCATCAAAGACAAGCAATTTGTTGTTGTTAGGATTCCGGTTGTCCATCCTTTAATATCAAATCCAAACACCAGTGAAGTCTGTGCTTAGATCTGATGCCAATTGAAATTGTTGGATCGGAGCTTGATACTTGTCGCACAACGTTAACCCTTCGATGTTAGTCTAACACTGATCAGCTCTTCCAATGTTAAGCTGATGTTGGACTCTCGATGTTATCTTAACATCCGTTTAATAACAGTTGATCGTTAGCACAAATCTACTTGACAAAGAATATAACGCAACGGATAAATAAAGAACACAAGTAGATGTAATTTTAAGAAGATAATATATTAATATGATCTTCTGAGCCGTAGGCAAAATACCACTAGGATTTATTAAAAGATGTTTCTCTCAACTCACAAGCTCCCCACTCTCGAATTGATCGAACTCAACCAAACAACTAAGGATGTAACTCCCTACAAGTAAAGCTCTTTAACTCTAAAACTTAGACTTAATTTGCTAAACACAAACTTGGTAAAACAAGACAAAGACACTCGACTATAAAGATTTCCTCACGAGATATTTTCGCTATTGTCTTCGTGTCTTTTTCTTGATGCCCAACATGCCTATTTATAGTGTAGTCTTCCTTGATTTTCAAGACATGTTGTGCACGCTTTTGATTGATATTAGATCTCATTGTATGACTCTAATTTCGTTCATGGCAAGTCTTCTTCAATTGGGAAAGATTTCCTTGTCCAACTTGAAGTCTTCAATGGAAAGGTTTCCTTCTTTAACTTGAAGACTTCTAAGGAAAGTATCCATCTCCATCTTGTAGTCTTCTATGGAAAGAATCCTACTGCAAGTAATCTTCTTTCCTTCTTGCAATTCACACGCCTTGATCTTTCCATTGCACCGCACACATCTTTCCTAATTTAATTATGGAAAGTTCTTCTTTGGAAACTTCTCTTTGAATGGCAACTTCTCTTTAAGGAAATAGATCCATCTTTGAAGTCTCTTGACCTGGAGCACATAGAAATACCAACTACAACTCGTGGAACTAAGTTAGTAAGTGAATAAAGGCAAACCACAATTATAGCAATAAATCCCGAATGTGCAGTTGTTTGTGTTCAATGTTACCCTAACATTGCAGTTACACTGTTGATCTAACATTGACTAAATACTTGCACTTTCAGTTTATTTGTTATATCCATTGAGACGCCTTTGAGAAGTTAGGCCCAGGGATTGAGTCGAGTTACCGCCGGGCAGTTAGGACTGTCGGTTTAAGTAATTTAGCTTGATACCTATCTATCTAGACGCCGCTTGCAGTCAGGAGTTGGCTGTAACCCGCGTGCTAGATCGACATGTACTCGAGCATGTCTCTTGATTGTTTGCGAGGTTGCTCCTCGTCGGGAGGTATAAGGTAGAATAGTAAAAGTTATAAGGCTGGATTCGTTTATTGTTAAGCACAAGTTCATTAATTATTCTATGAAAATTCCAGTACCATTGCTACATTAAATTATCTAGTTGAACTGTTTCTACCGGTAAGACCACTCCTCAAAATATATCCAGTAGGTCACAGTTAATTCTTGCATTACTAGTTCTTTTATATGAATCTCGCTAAGTCATTAAAGACTTATTCCTCGTTTCTTCTGTCCATTCCTCAGGATAAAAATCAACATGACAGCATGGATCAAGTGAATAATTGTTCAAGCGTGCATTTTGGAATATTCGTGTTTTGTCATTAGTGCATAATCATTAAAGAGTCACATTGTTTGTAATACAAGACTTCCGTTGTATATATCAAAATATATTTTATAAAACGTGTATGGTTTTGATCCTGAATAGGTGAGATCCCTTCATATGAGTTACGCTTTAATCTGAGTTGGGTAAAGTGACTGATCACCACCGAACCAACTCGGATCGGAGCATGGCTCGTAGGGCGCAGTCGTCACAACTATGGTTGTATACAATTACCTATTCTAATGTAGTTGGTACCTACTACATAAGGATAGTTAGAGGCAAGGAACATGTAAAGAAACAATTAGAAAGA
This sequence comes from Linaria vulgaris, assembly GCA_948329865.1. Lineage (NCBI taxonomy): Eukaryota > Viridiplantae > Streptophyta > Magnoliopsida > Lamiales > Plantaginaceae > Linaria > Linaria vulgaris. The sequence continues at coordinate 82,747,658 of OX415252.1, forward strand.
AACTCGCAAACTAAATATCAAAATTAAGTATTACTAGGCGAACCTATAAATTAAAGAGTTGACCTTAAAGAAAAGTTTTCAGAAAGTATGCATGAAAGTAGAGGTAGCTTGTACACAAATTCTAATCAATTAATTAACTGCAGATGTATACAATTACCTATTCTAATGTAGTTGGTACCTACTACATAAGGATAGTTAGAGGCAAGGAACATGTAAAGAAACAGTTGGAACTAATTTTTCTTTCTCGTTTTAGCAACAGTAGCTTTGCATCCCACATTGCAAATAAGCAAGATTTAATCTTATTGATAAACGAATTAGCAGTTAATCAGTTCGCCGAGCTCAATCACATGGGCTTATAACCTATGTAGGGGCATTAATGTTACTGAACGTTGGGTTGATTTAATTAACTGGGCCCGCCCGTTCCAAGCTGAGAGTTGGTGCATTGGGTTCATGCGAAGGCTTGGGCTTAATGGGCTTTAGAGTGGAGGGCAATGCATGAGGCTGGTTTCACAGAGCAACGAATACTTCCCACACTCGGCCGTGGAAGGATTACGGGTTGGTGCTCGTTGGGTCCAACAAAGTCAATTAAGTCGGCCATAACTGGACAATGACCTTTTTGTAATAGAAAAGCTAAAACTATAGGGGTTTATAATAATATATTTAAAAGGAAATAGGAAAAAGAGAGCAAATAAGTAGTATATTACTTGTGAGTGGGTGTTTTTCTTTTCATCTTGATGGCTCCTTATATAAGGAAGAATTTCCAATATCTTACACTATTTACAACAACTATTACTATTATAAAATAGTATTTGCACATAATTTCCAACAATGGCCACTAGGCATATCCCACTAACCTTATTTATAACACTTCCTATTGGCCATTTGAAGAAAAGAAGTCTCGGCCACATACTTGTACTACTTTACTGATCGTTTCAGAACATCTTCGAATGGCCTCTGAAACCAAAGCTCTACAAATAATAACCTCTTCTTTCATGGCATTGGTGAGGTTATTATAGATTTAGAGTATGATTGTCGTGAAAGATAAATGACTTACCACCAGATTCTTATTTCGGAAACAATCAATAATAAAAGGCCATATCTTGTTCATTATAGGAAGCAGTCTATTCTCCCCATTTTGATCCTCTGCAGCATCTAAAGTATCCTCTACAACATCCAAAGTATCCAGAACATGATGAAAAGATAAAGAGTTAATGACTTCCTGAATTACTTCTTTAGATTCACTTTCATGCTTGTAGGCTTCTTCCACTTTAGCAAGTACCATAACACCATCCTAGAGATAATTTGAAAAAAAAACACATAAATATGAGAATTTGAAGAGTTTAACACGTTATAAATTATATTTTATCAAATCACTAAATCCAAACTAATCAACATTAAATTGGCTCCCTGAGTGAACATTATGATGAAAACTATCTCGTTTAATTTCCAAGACAGTTCTAAAGTTTTAAAAAAGTCATTGTTTCCAAAGTAATCTCGAAACATTGCCGGAGTTACATTGATGGAGTTATGTTCCTCAACTACATACATTGCAATTAAGCATGCTTCAGGGCCAGCTGAAGCAATCAATGGAGTTACAACAAATAGACACGAAACAACAATAGAACCAACTACCCTCCTATATCTTTTGAACAATAGGGATTCCCATTTAGTTTCTTGTGCATCGGCCTCAATGCCACAAATTCTTCCACCTATTTCAGGAATAAAATTAGACAAAAGGTCAGCAAAGAGACTTTATGAGCCAAACCATGCAGTTTCCAATAAGTCCAAATACTAAGTTCGTTACATAATGTAAATGTTGACAGAGCCTTCACAAACAACACAATTTCATCTTATAGACTAAATTGCAGTGAATAGAGAAGTCATCCTATCAACTAGAAGAAAGCCAAAAGCACGTCTCACTTGCCCAAATATTGAAGAATACATCACCGAAGAGGGATATCTTTAATAAGAAGTGGAGCCATCAAGCTCACCAGTATTGAAAATTTTAAAGTCAACGTGAAATTATCAGGAAATAATTTCTAGAAAAGCATACCCAAATCCCTTATTTCCTTGAGCATGGTCTCTTCAGCAAATGGTCTAGAATGCTCAAATTTTCTTCCCATTTGCTCCCTTAAATGCAAAATTTTAGAATTGACGTCACTCTTGTATAACTTTGCTTGACTGTGTAAGAAGCCACATGAGAAGCATCACAATCATGTGAACAACATCAAGACAATCCAACTTCATTCAGCTTGTAAGAAGCCACATGAGAAGCAACATGAATGACAACAAGACAGCGGAAAGGCATTGGAACTGGACAGCAAAGTAGATGAACTTTAGTCTCAGCTTTTAGATTAGTTTATGAAGTAGAATATTGTTGGAACATCGCACTGCAATTGTCAGCTGTTGTACTTAGGAAAAGGAATCTTAAATGTTCTCAATTGTGTGTATAAATATAGGATCATGTACTGCAATTCAATAACAAGAAAACGTTCTTCTTTTCTACAACTATTGATCAATCTTACACAAAATGGATGCATTGCAACTACACTATCCTGGGATGGATTTCTACTAGCATTTCTGATGAGTTAGGAGATCCAACTATGTTCTCTGACTCTGCATTTCAGGTATGGAAAGATATACAGAGGAGATTTTCCAGATCTAGTAATAACCATATATATATGCTTGAACAACAGCTTGCTAACACCAAACAAGAAGGAGCTGCACTTTCTTTATATTTTTCTAAGTTAAAATCAATTTGGGATGAGATAAACAAGTATGAAGTTCCATGTGTTTGTACCAACCCTGAGTGTGGTGCTATGGCTACCTTAATAAAAAAGAATGAGCATAAGAAAGTGATGAAATTCTTGATGGGGTTAGATGACTCCTTCTCTTTAGTCAGAAACCAAATACTACTGAGGGATCCTCTTCCCTTGTTAGATGATATTTTTGGTTTGGTGCTGCAAGAAGAGTCAAATAGAGAGTTATCAAACTTTCACCACTCACCTATTGACACAGCTGCCATAACAGTCAAGACACACATCACTCATCATAACAAATCACAAGCTACTGTGATGGCTGGAAACTTTCAAAAGCAACAAAAACCATGGAACAAATTCAATAGTGGTAAGAACGGGCCACCTTGTATCAAGTGTGGGAAAACAAACCACACAATTGATAACCCGTTGTTACTCAAGGTGCCAGACAATTTACTGGTAATGTGAACCAATTAACTCAAGTTGGTCCAAGTCCAGGACATGGTCCTGCTCCTATATCACATGAACAATTTCAGCATTTGTGTAGTCTTTTTCAAGGTAACACAAGCTTAGTCAATCAGGTTAACATTCAACCACCAAACAATTTGATAACAGAACACTCAGGTAAAACAGTAAAATCTATGTGCCTTTCTACAGTTTTAGCAAATTTTGAACCACTCTTATTGAATCATTTTCTCAATTCTTCCAATTGGATTCTGGATTCAGGAGCTTCATATCACATAGTTTGTGATCCAAAGTTACTTGATTCATATATCATAACACATGATTCATATGTCAAATTGCCAAATAACAAAACTGCTTTAGTTACTATGATAAGGACTGTGAAGTATAACAAAGATTTAGTTCTTACACATGTTCTCTGTGTACCATCCTTTTCTTTTAACCTCATGACTGTTAGCAAAATTATCAAACAAAATCAATGCTCACTCATTTTCTGGTCTAATCTATGTGTCAAACATGACATCAAGAGCTGGAGAATGATTGGGATGGCTGAGAAAGTACATGTCCTGTACTATATAACATAAGTAGTCATTTAGGTACAACTACTGTTAATTCTTCTATTTCATCTTCTGCCTTGTGGCATAATAGACTAGGACACCCATCAAATGCTAGGTTATCTTTTCTTCATTCCACAAATGAGAAGTTTCCATTGAAGTTTGATCAAATAGTCTGTGATACATGTCATCTGTCAAAACAAACCAGAGTGCCTTTTCTTTTAAATCCTCATAAAAGTGACTTCATTTTTGATTTGATTCATGTTGACATCTGGGGACCATACAATGTTGCATCATTGAATGGATCACACTACTTTCTCACTATAGTAGATGATCACAGTAGATTCACATGGACATTTCTCATGAAAAACAAAGGAGAAACTAGAAATATATTACACAATTTCTACAAATACATTGACACTCAATTTGACAAACAAATCAAAGTCATCAGATCAGATCAAGGTCTAGAATTCAATATGCTTGAATTCTATAACACAAAAGGAATTATACACCAACAAACTTGTACCTACACACCTCAACAGAACTCAGTAGCAGAAAGAAAGCACATACACTTGCTAAATGTTGCAAGATCATTGCGTATACAAGCTAACTTACCTCTATCATTCTGGGGAGATTGTGTTGTCACAACTGCTTATCTGATAAACAGAACACCTCCACCATTGTTAAATAATCTTACACCATTCTATCATCTACACTCAAAACACCCTCAATATCAACACTTAAGAACTTTTGGATGCATGTGTTATGCAACTGATCTGCCAAAACCACATAACAAAATGCTTGCAAGAGCTTCAAAATGCATATTCATAGGATATCCAGCACATATCAAAGGATATAAGTTGTATAATTTACAAACTAAACATGTTTTCATATCAAGAGATGTCATCTTTTATGAGGAAATCTTCCCATACTCCTCAATCCCACAAACTACTTCCACTGACATTGATCACATTTTTCCTAACCCGTCATTTCTTGATTCTAATCCATCTTATGATGATCCTACTACAAATATTCATCACAACCATGAATCTCATGATCAGACTCCTCCTCCACATAACACATCACATATTACTGATACTCACTCACCTTCCTCTCCATAAACTAACTTACCAAACATATCTGGTCATGTTTCTTCTTCCACTTCTGACATTACTGAGCCTAGAAGATCTACAAGGGTTAGACAAGTACCTATACATCTCTAGGATTATCAGTGCAAGCAAGTTACATCTCTCAGCCACAACAATCAATCTCAGGCTCTTGCTGAAACCTCAGGTACTGTTCATCCTTTACATTTTTGTCTTCATCATTTCTCTCATTCTCATCTCAAATTTATATTATCTGTTTCTTCACACACTGAACCTACTTCATATGAACAAGCTAAGCTTGACCCTTTGTGGAGAGAAGTCATGAATACTGAACTTCATGCCTTGAATGAGAATAACACTTGGTCTTTGGTTCCACTACCTCCTGGAAAAACAACAATTGGCTCTAAATGGGTATATAAAATCAAATATACTTCTACTGGTGAAATTGAGAGACACAAGGCTAGATTAGTAGCCAAAGGTTATAATCAAAAGGACTGGGATTTCTTTGAGACTTTCTCTGCAGTAGCACAGATTACCACTGTTAGATGTCTCCTAGCTTATGCAGCAGCTCAAAACTGGCATCTTTCACAACTTGATGTGAATAATGCTTTCCTATATGGAGATTTACAGGAAGATGTTTATATGGAGCCACCTCTTGGACTTGCTACTGAGGGGGGGAGAAGGTTTATTGTCACTTGCACAAGTCTCTTTATGGACTCAAGCAAGCATCCAGACAATGGAATCACAAATTAACTTATGTGATCATAGCTCAAGGATTCATTCAGTCACATGCTGACCACTCTTTGTTTCTTAAACATTCTAATGGAAACACAACTGCAATCCTAATGTATGTAGATGGCATTATAATTGGTGGAAACAACAAAGAAGAAATGGACAGATTAAAAGAATATTTGCAGATTCACTTCAAATTAAAAGATTTGGAAGTACTGAAATATTTCTTAGGACTTGAAGTTGCAAGAAACAAGAAAGGGATATCTGTGAATCAGAGGAAATATGCTTTGGAAATAATAAAAGATTGTGGACTTCTTGGAACAAAACCAGCAACCACTCCAATAGAACAGAATGTAAAAGTATCTCAATCAGGGGGAGATTACATTGATCCTACAAAATTCAGAAGGTTGATTGGCATATTACTATATTTGGTTGTAACTAGACCAAACATATCATATGTTGTTCAAACTCTCAATCAACATATGGAAGATCCCAAAGATCAACACATGGAGTGAGCACTGAGAGCGGTGAAATATTTAAAGAAATCACTAGGGCTTGGTTTATTTTTTCCAAGTGATAACAAAATACATATCAAAGCATAATGTGATGCTGATTAGGGATCATGTATTGACACCAGAAGATCTATCACTAGATATTGTGTGTTCTTAGGTGATGCCTTAGTGTCTTGGAAGTCTAAAAAGTAACAAACAGTCTCAAGATCCTCAGCTGAAGCTGAATATAGAGATTTGGCATCAACTGTTTGTGAGATAGTATGGTTAAAACAACTGATGAATGATCTTGGATATAAGCATGAGCAACCAGGATTGATATATTGTGATAATCAAGCAGCAATCCATATTGCAACCAATCCAATGTTTCATGAAAGGACCAAACACATAGAAATTGATTGTCATGTTACTAGAGATAAATTGCAGCAGAGAATAATTAAGCTTTTTCATGTATCCACTGAAAATCAATTAGCAGATGCTCTTACAAAAGGATTAAATACTAAGAGGTTTGAAATGCTAATCAACAAGATGGGAATGTATGATATACATTCTCACCTTGAGGAGGAGTGTAAGAAGCCATATGAGAAGCATCACAATCATGTGAACAACAACTTCATTCAGCTTGTAAGAAGCCACATGAGAAGCAACATGAACGACAACAAGACAGTGGAAAGGCAGTGGAACTGGACAACAAAGCAGATGAACTTTAATTTCAGCTTTTAGATTAGTTTGTGAAGTAGAATATTGTTGGCAGATCGCACTGCAATTGCTAGCTGTTGTACTTAGGAAAAAGAATCTTAAATGTTCTCAATTTTGTGTATAAATATAGGATCATGTACTGCAATTCAATAACAAGAAAACATTCTTCTTTTCTACAACTGAAAGTTTAATCTTTCTGTCATTTTCATTCTTTCTTTTATTGTTACATTGCTTCTATTAGTTCAATGTTTCTAAGTATATCATTTGAAAGACTGGGCAGTTTAGTAGCCTCACGCTTGGACGCCTTGGCTATTTCCGCTAGTGCCTAAAACATGAGGAAAGAACATATGTTATTACCACAGATAAAGTAAATAACTTAAACAATTTTACATCAATTCACAAGTTGGGTCCAGTAACAAACTTATTATATATTTCAAAATGAAAAAATTGAGAACTAAAGGTAAAAAACATGGTCATAACGTATGACAACATGAACACTTCAACACAAGAAGATAGCAATCTGAAGACAAAACAAACATTAGTAAAGATAATTCTTAAGAGGTGACCTTCAAGAAGGAGATGGTCAAATTAGTGTGTTGATGCCTACCAAGAATTTGAAGCTCCATAGACACTGCACGCATCTGTACAAGTCTTAAATCAGGTCACACGGGTTCAGATGAAATAAATTTAAAACTAAGTACATAGCTTTAGAAGAAATCATCATGCCATAGCAGATAGGTTTTTTTCTAGCAGCAGTAAATCCTACCGGCTCCCCCAACATTTGCAACATTTTATCAGCTACTCCAACATAAGAAAGCATTGCAGAAAGAACATTAGGGACGTGAGGATTGATATCTAAGTAACGCAGTTGTCTGCAAACATAATCAATTACGTAAGCCGAGTTTGCTAGTCCCATGTGGCCCGCAAGCAAGAATTTTACGCGGTAAGACTTAGTTGAATCCTTATACCACATGAAATCTACAAACAATACTCACAGTTGGATGGCCTTAAAACCAACCCTCATTGTGATTTGTCCAATGATGGCGCTCTTAGTATCTTCTCTCTCCGTAAAGGCACACTCCACAATGAGGTCTTTATAAGTATCACTCATAAGAAATTTTCCGGCAACGTGCACCATAAGCTTTAGAGAGGTGTCCTACGTACAAGAACTTACGTGAGACTGTGTCACGAAGAGCACAATAGCACGACAAGGAAAGTATACCTACCGCATTTTCCAAGTCAAGTCGGGCTTTTGAAAGCTCTGCCAGCAGACGCTAGCTTTCCAGTTTCACCTTATCGAGCTCCCGCTCAGCAGCGCATCTCTCATTTTGATCCTTGGCAGCCTGCTCTTTCAAACTAAAAAGCTTGTTGCAAAGCTTCTCATCCTCGATACATCAAGAGTCGTACTCGTCCTTGACTAACCACCATCGGCGCATGGCCTTATCCTTTTCAGCGACAATCTTCTCAATAGCAATTGGGTTAAGTCACCCATCTTCTCGATATCAGCCTCCAACTGAGCTATTATCACGTCTTTGCCTCCTTCAGCTTGATTGACAGTCATCATGTTAGGTCACGAACTTGGCAAACTGGACACATGCCAAACTAGAATGTTATGAAAACAACCTATACATACGTCTGATGAAGTAATAAAATTATTCTTAACCACTTACGGACTTGAAGACATGAATATCACACCGAACGTTTCGAGCATGGTCTTTCTCTCCTAGCACGGGCGCCTTACCTGTCGTGGGGAACACCCGCCTCATTGAACAAATTGCTTCGCCCTCACCAAATTCATGGTTCTTAACATTGATGCTAGGATCGAGAATGGCACGTCCAGGCAGAGGAGGCGTTTGAGGGGCGGCAAAACCCTCACCTCGAGTTCTTTTCTATCAGCTTAAACCATGCATCTCACCTGGAGACACATCTATTTTTTGCGTACGGCTACCGCTAGCCCATTTAAATCACGTCGACCCCGAACTCACATTTCGAGAACCTCCCTCACCTGTCGGAGCCGTGAGATTGGGACTAGACGCTCCTTCATCCGAACTTATGGGGACGTCCGCAGATCCCCCTCCCCCCTTCTTGCCAGACAGACTCTGGGGACTCCCACCATCCAAATTTTGCATGTGTCGGAATGTCACTAGCACCTTCACGGATAGACGCATGCCCATGATGAAGACCAGAAGTAACGTTCTCAACTGCAAACGAAAAAGAGACAATGTTAGGCAAAGGTGCCACTACACCAAGAGATGACTTCACAGCTTTGGCTCGTGGAGTCACGCATGACTTATCCCCTACAGCCGCCATAGGCTGAACTACTGCGACCTCTTTTACTGTCATAGAATCGGGTGCCACATCATCATCATCAGCCACAATTTGACTCACTATCACAACCTCTGCCACCGCGACAACCCATGTCGCTGTTGTCGACTCGGCTATTGCAGCTGCCTCCGCCGCTCGTCGCGCGGTTGAGATCTGCAACATACGTGCGCGAAGACCAGCCATTACGCCAAATGAATGAGATTAAAGATAACGACCTAAAAGATTACAACTAGTAAAAGAATGCAGATAAGTTAGAAACAATATCAAAACCGATATTGAAAAAGATATCGAAATCGGATATATCCAGACCGATATCAAAAACGATATAAAAATCATACATAGAGAACGATATCCAAAGATAATAGCGAAAACAATATCAAAAGTTATATAGAAACCATATATAAGATGACGCTATCGAAATGTAAACAAAAACAAATCATATAAAAAACGATATCAAAAACTATATCGAAGCCAATATCGAGGGAGCATATCGAATACCTCCGATATATACTGAAACAAGTATGCGTTCACTAGAGGACAAATATATTTTTTAACTCCTCTCACCGTCTATTAATAGAATTGGGGCGTTTGAGGTTTGCATTTATTGACGACTATATCGAGATAAAAATCTGATATCAAAATGAATGATATCGAAAAAATTCGACATGACATTCATTTTTGGAATCATTAAAGAATGGGTGGTTACACAGCAATATACGTTGATTCATTTAGCTCATAATTCAAATGCGGACCTCATGTTATGATAATTATATTGCGGTCCACCATTGTTTTGAATAAAATTCATGTTTTCGAGCTCCATCATTTGAACTGGTGGGACAAGAGGTACTAGTAATTCAAATTTTGATTTAGATAGTTTAAAATGTATTATTTACGACAATAACTCCTAAAACAAGGGGGCTACATGATATGGGTAATTCCCGTTTTAGGTCGGCCCATTCCAGTTACATGGGTCAATCTCATCAGGAGTCAGCCCAGCGTTCTCTTATATCGGGGATGTACCCGGATATAGTTTGCGATATCGAATATCACATTCGATATGGTATAGCTCATGTGGAAGTCACGTGTGCAGTTTTCGCATCCCGTGCTCTATATATATATGGGCTTCACTAATCAAGGTAAGCTTTATTAATTACACACACTATTCACTAGTATATCGATATTTGTATTCGGTATCGAATACTCACCTGATATCCGTTCCCGATATCTCACCCAATTTTTTTTTACATACTTACTCGACAAACACCATGATATATATCCCCGATATACATCCCAGATATCCATTCTCGACATGGTCATATCCTCGATATCAGCCACATCCCTGACATAGAAGAGATTTAACATCATCTTCGACATCCAGCCAAGCATCCAAGTGTTACTCTGAGGTGTTTCGGACCTAAGTCTACCTAAAACTAGCGATAGTGATAAGAGACTTGATTTGTAATAGATTTGTTACCATATTGTTGTAATCTCGCACTTCGTATATTATATACGATCTATTGTCAATGAAAGTGCTAGGTAATATGAAATCAAGGTTATGCGATGTTGGGACAACATTTATGATAACTTTGAAACCCGAGAACATGCGTGCAATCTGTGATTTAACTGCTTTATTTGAGTTTTGCCTTTATTCACTTATTAGTCAAGTTCCACAGTTTTAGTTGTTTATGTTTATATCTAGGAAGGTATCTTAATCATAAGGAAGAGCTTTGGAAGATTCCTTACTTGAAGTTTCTATAATTCAAGTTGAGAAGAATAGTCAACTCAACACAGTTTCAGAAAAGGAAACAATTGGAGTTCCACTGCAACTGGGATTCTTTCTAGGATTTACTCCGAATTAAAGAAGTTGTATTACCTTATTAGAACTTAATAAAGGGAACAATTATTCAAGAAAGATATCGAGTTCACAAGGAAGTCCAATTCAACAAGGAAACAACAAGAGTTACTAAAACTGTGAACAACACACCTTGGAGTGCAAGTTTCAAGAAACCTATATATAGGTGTGAAGTTCATCAAGACAATACAAGACAATAGTGCTAAATAATCCAAGAGATTAATCATTGTATTGTCTTCGTCTTGCTTTTGCGAAGTTTTTGTATCAACTACTTTAAGTCTAGTTCTTAGAAGTTAAGTAGTTTGTGCTTGTCTGCTTCATTGAGTCTGATCAACAAAGAGTGTGAGTAAATTGTTGTGAGGAATGTTTTGTTAAAACAGTTTTCGGTTATTTCGCCTAAAGCTAGGAAGTTTTTAATAATATTAAAAACTTTTGAAAATTATATCTTCTTGCGTTCTTTATTTCCGCTACATATTACTCTAATCAAGAAGATCATTGTGAAGAGTTAAGGCAATGTCAGCTTAACTCTAAAGTTGTTATGTCAATCCCGATCCGACAATTTCAATCAAATTAGCGGATGCAACCGCTTTCTTGTAGTGAGTGTATAAACACACATAGGTAGGCAAATATATAATCAATTAATTGTTTGATGTTTGATTTATTGGTTGGGAATTGGGATTGACCTTATATTACATTACGTTGAATAAATTGTACTTGTTGTTTGTAATGGGAATAATTTATTTGTTTATGGGCGATTTATTATTTTTGCCCTTTAATTTATATAAACTTCAAGTTTTGCCTTTTTTTTTAACCGGGCTTTTTTTTGCCCATTAACTTTATTTTTTTGTTTTAAATTTGCACGGTGGGCTTCGCTGAGGGTTGAGTCGAAGCTCAGACGATGTGGCAACCCACGTGGCTTACAGACCTCGGCCACGTGGCGCCACGCCAACAATTTTTTTTTATTTTTAATTCTTGAGAAATAAGGGTAATTACCTAATTACCCCTGTCAACTTTTATTACCGTTAATAACTACGTGGATGATTCTTGCTCCACATAATCAAACTCTTACCTCACGGGAAGAAAACGAGGGTAGAAAAAAAAAAGACGCCACCCAATTTGAGGAAGAACCCTAATTTTCATTTTCAATTTCACTACAAAAATCGATTATTACCAACTTGTGTGTAATTCATTTCTGGATTTGTAGGTTTTGTGTTAGACACTTGTTGAGAAACTTCTACAATGCCAGTTTTAGAGGTGAAGAATACAGTGATATAGTATGGAAAGCAGCAAGTTCAACCACAATTGGTGAATTAAAGGAGGCAATGACTGAGATGGGTGAGTTGAGCCAAAGTTCTCTAGAATGGTTTGATGATAAGGATCCTGCTCACTGGAGCAAGTCCCACTTCAGCACTATCTCCACCTGTGATTTGATTCTTAACAACATATGTGAATCACTGAACAGTTCTATCCTAGAGGTAAGGGAGAAGGGTATTATCACACTATGGGAATGGATTAGGGAGTATTTGTTAAATAGACACACAGCTAATGGAGAGAAAGCTGAGAGGAAATGGATTGCTGTTAGAGTCTGCCCCAAGATTAAGGATATACTGAGAAGATATCTGGATTGGTGCCAATGAAATGTGATGAGAATAATTACCAAGTGATGTCACTTGTTGATGGTTCACAACATACAATGGACTTGCTGAGGTGGAGATGTAGTTGCAGGAACTGGGATCTGAGTGGCATCCCTTGTAAACATGCAGTTTGTGCACTACTGCACAATAACAAGAGACCGGTTGATTATATCTCTGATTGGTATACTGTTAAAAAGTATAGGCTAGCTTATGAGTTGCCTATATATGGAGTTCCTGGAGCTAAGATATGGGGTGAGACAAGGTATATGCCACCACTTCCACTAAATTTTGGAAGAAAAGCTGGTAGACCCCAAAAGGCAAGGAGAAGGACACTCGGTGAGGAACCACTAACAAAAAGAAGAAGTAGACAAATAAGAAGGTAGTCATAAAAGACCACAAAGGAAAATCAACTAAGGAACATAGTCTGAAGAGGAAGCAAAAAATTGTACAATGCAGTTTATGTGGTATAGCAGGTCATAATATTGTGACCTGTTCTTTGAGAAAAGAATATGATGGAGAGGAGGAGGAAGATAGGATGTATGTTGGCATTGATGATGAGAGTTCAAGTGAAGGAGGACAAGAAGAAGTTGATACACATGTACTCTTGTTCATGAAGCACTTCTAAATAAGTTTTAATTGTAGTTACTTGCATTAGAAAACAATTAGTAACATTTGTTCTGTAATAGGACCATGGAGTTGATCTGGATCCTGACATAGAGAACATTGATGTTGGAACTCAAAGCATTGTGGATGATAATATTGTTAACAAAAAAGGAAAGAAAAAAATATTGCAATCTGGCTTGGGTTTCATTGCCTCACAAGTAACTTATAATAATAATTTTGTTTATTTCCAGTTACTTAAAATGATAAAAGCTTACATCTTTCAATGATCTTACAGGAGGCAGGCAGTTCTGTTATGGATCAAAGTTTTGCCCCTGATCCAGTATCCATTCATGGTTTAGTTAACCATTACTACAAGTCAGCAGCAAATATATATGTTCCAAACATCAGTTCTCAAATAGTCAAAGCCTTTCTGGACCTTCTCCATATATGATGCCATCACAACCACTGTCAAGAGGGGTGAACATTAGAGGCCCAGTTCTTATGGTTTCAACACAAGGAAGTCAATCATATGTTCCACCACCTGTCAATATGAACATCCAGATTGCTACACCAACCTTCACTGTTGGTGGTAAAAAATATGTGAAACTGTCAAACATTGCTTCTGTTGTCAATAACATCAACCAAAAAGGAAAAAAAAATGTGAGAAGGTCAATAAAGCAAGTGCAAATGGAAAAGGGGCAGGCAAGGGAAACAGTTGATCTCAGTTGTAGTAGCAACACTGAACTTGTTTGGGATTTTTTCTTCTAATTCTGTTATGGGTTGTAGAAAATGAACCAAACAGGTCTCTTATTTTGATTACAGGGAGGGAGAAATGTCAACATGTTTGGCATTTGTTTTGTAGATACGGTTAGGCATTTGAAGGATTTGTGTATATCCTTCATGGACAATTTTTATTGCCTAACAGATGGCATTTGGCATGTATTTTGGTTAAGTATTAGCAGTAGCATTTCCAAGTTGATGTTGTGATTCTTGTGTTCTATTGTCTGTGTGATTGGTTCATAATAGATAACAGATCAGCTTCAATAATGAATAACAGCTCATAAAAAACATTCAAGAACCAATAAATAATAAAACATCATATTCAATAAAATGATGCAATCCCATAAGATGTCAACTTAGTTCAACAATCATTACATTCAAAATACAGTAGCAGTAAGAGCAGCAGCAGTAGATTCAATAGTTATTACATCCCAAATTCAAAATGAAGTGAGAACAAAGCAGTAGCAGTAACTTCAATATCAGTAGCTTCAGTATTTGGCATCTAATCCAATTCAACCACTTCAATATCAGTAGCTTCAGCAGTTGGTTCAGATTCAAACTCAGGCAAAACAGCAAAGTCCAGGTCTTTAAACAACTTGAATATATAATATGCATTCTCAAGGCCGTAGAGGCGGAAGTAGCGATCAGATTCAGTTTCCTATCAATATCAAGTTTGCAGTTAGTAAATGATAGATGAAAAATATATTATAATAAAACATTTAAAAACTAGTAAGGATAAAATTAGAGACATGCCCCGCTAGGATCATAGTTGTCAAAAGGAACAACTTCATATGTATTTCCAAGGAAGAATATATTAGGCCTTTCCATAAATTCCATAAATTTTGATATACTTTTGGTGGTAAATTTTCAAATTTTTTTGATCCTTGAAAGCGGAAAGGTCTCTCCATTTCTGCCTGGAAGAACTTCATTCCTCGGTTCAGGATATGTGGACTACTTATACGATGCCTTTCACCGTACGTACAAACAATATCAAGTAGCTTCAGCTCAACAAAGTCATTAGTGCATGGATCCCTAAATAAGTGCTTAAGCCTTACATCAGCCATGTTGTCCATTCTTCTAGAAAAAAATGAAAGATTACTATCTATATATGAATACAGATAATAACCAACATCATTAACACAAAGCAAATAACTTCATTAACATAAATCCATTACATGACCAACATTAACTGAAATTAACACCATTAACAAATTAAATCATCCAACAAGTTACACATCATCGACACCTACTTTTTAGAATAAAAGAGTACAAAAAAAATACAAAAAACAATGACCATCATGATCACAATAGACCAAGCAATACAACAGCAAGCAAGAGGAGTCTTTGTGACACTCACATTAGTTAGCACTTCATTTAATCCATAACCATGAGGGGTACCCACAACGCCAAGCACATTAGATGTAGCAGACACACCACAACTAGATTATGTTTTATCTTGTTCATGATTTCTAGAAAAGCCTTATTGTCAGTGAGTTCTCTTTTTCAAAGACGGTGGAGAATTCATTGTAGGAGGATACATGAAGCCCGTAGACGAGCATTTTTTTCCAAATAGATTTCATCAGCTCAAATAAAATAATTTGGGTGACGCACTCTAGTTGGACACACGTAATAGTATTCACTGGGACGAGTCGAAGTTAACCCAACCCTATTATATATCATTTAACCCCGACCACATACACAAGGAAATTGATACACCATCTACAATAAAATCAAAACATACATATATCAAATTTCACAGTATCAAATTTCTAGTACCATTATAGATTTAGCCATAAACACTAATCAAAAGATACATAGTACAATTATAGAATTTAACACTAAAAACTAATCAATTTTACTAAGCACAGACACCATACCCTAATTTTACATATTACCTAATCAGTTTCTTCCTATTGCAAACAGTAAAGTAATTAAACACTCGTAGTACTTAGTTTTGGTATTTAGATCGAGTTATACATCAACAAACATAAAATTGGTCAAAATACAAATTAAAAATCGATTCTTAATTAGGGTTTTAGCATTTACCTCGAATTAGGCAAAATTCAACCACCCTAACACGTCGACACCCGCTGTTCAATCAAAATATAACAAGAACAACAAAAAAAAATAATTAGTTGAAATCGATAATTATCTATAATCGGGGAAAACAAACCCTAAACCCTAAACAAAATTAACCGTCGGGGTAATGTAATTGAGAAATTGTTTACCTTTTTTTTCGATGCTTCAAACGGCGAAATCATGAATGGATTAGGGCGAGCGTGTCGGATTTGTTCGTGAGGTCGAGAGTGTCGGATTAGGGTGAGACTGTGTTCTTCGTACCCCGATTTCGATTTAATTAACGGTAATAAAAGTTAACGGGGGTAATTAGGTAATTATCCCTATTTCTCAAGAATAAAAAAAATGTGTTGACGTGGCGCCACGTGGACGTCGTCTGTACGCCACGTCGTCTGGGCTTTGACTCAGCCCTCGGCGAAGCCCACCGGGCAAATTTAAAATAAAAAAATAAAGTTAACGGGCAAAAAAAACGCCCGATAAAAAAAAGGGCAAAACTTGAAGTTTATAAATTAATGGGTAAAAATAATAAATCGCCCTTTGTTTATTGTTAAATGAGAATTGAGAATGAACGTGATTAACAGCTTTGGAAAGAAATTGCCTTTCTTTGCTTTTTCTTATTTATATTCTATTGACATATTTCGAATAACGAATGTGAAGCTGCATGCTTGTTTATATACACATATTAACATTCAAAATGAAGACATGCACTAAAACGTATAACAAGATTAAATCCAAAGCAAGCTAAGCAATGCTTGTTTGATGTGCTAGCATTTAAGTACTTGTTTTTTGATACGTTGACTACCAATTTAAGGGTAGCAGATCATCAGTTAGGGATGTGCATTTGGATCGGATCGGATCGAATTGGATCGAATCGAGGCTGGAAGTCGATTTCGATCCTCGAGAAATGAGGATCGAAATCAAATCAATTTAAAACGATCTGATTCGATCCAAAATCATTCGATTTCGATCTGATTCGATTCGATTTCGATCCTTTTTTTCTTATTTAATTTAATATCAATGGGACCAACCACAACATTCAACAAGAGTTACTGGATTACAAAATTCACTTTCATATGGTTCTCAATCACACTTTTTGACAAAAACACAAATCAATTATAAAAGATACACTTTCACAAATTAATTTTCATCACTTTACACTTTTCATTCACCAGACTATGCATTGACTTATCATCAACTGTCGGCCTTCGTACAGAAAGAGAAAGGGTTTGATTTGCAAAAAAAATGATTTTTGAGTGAAACCCCTTTTTTGAATGAATCTTTCATAGAGACTGAAACTAGTGACTACAGAGAGAGAAAAGTGTTACAAATTGTCTACGTTTTACAAAGACAGAAACGTGGCAAAGATGGTAGGTAGGTGTATATATAAAAATATAATATTAGCATTATATATAAAAATATCTTAGTAGCATCTTAATAGGCTTAGCATTATATATAAAAAAAATATTATATATATATACTATTGTATATTTATTTATTTTTAAAAATAAGATGAGTATTCGATTCCATCCAATTTTCAGCCTCTAAAATCGAGGATCGAATCAAATGGGGGTTCGATCCTAAGACAAAAATCAAAAGTCGGATCAAATATTCGATCCGATCCGAGAATCGGATCATTCGATCGATTTTCACCCGATTCGATCGATCCAATTCTTTTTGCACAGCTAGCCCTATCATCAGTTGTTTGTTGGTGTGGATTATGGCCCTGAAACTTCCACATAAATTAATTCAATAAATTCGTCTAGGTAAACAGCAAATCATGTGAACAGCAAAACCTTTTTACCACAACACAACTCCTACATACATAATTTACCATTCCATGAAAAAGAAACAATCTCGTCAGGTATATTATTGCATGACCCCCACCACCTTCAATATTTGTGGTTCGTAACCGGCACCGGATGGTTTGCCTTTATGGGGTGTAGTAATATGTAGTTGAGGGGAATTCCGCTTGCATGCCTATAAATATATCATCTTTGATGCGTCCTTCAACGTATAATTCTTCTCAATCCAAAATATCTATATATACATATATGTATAATTCTTCCACTTCAAAAGAAAAGAAGATATAATTCTTAAAGTATATTTAGTACATACAAAAAGGTATTTTGCTCCGAGTTGGATCCATACGAGCTGGATCCAAAGACTTAACGGAGAGAAGGTAAAAACAAATCTTTTTTTTTAAACTGACGGATATATTTTAAATTAGTATTTTACTTTATTTCGTTGCAAATGCCAAATAGTTCAGTTGATAATAGTATTTTTTCTAGTACCCGGATATGAACATCACAGTATGGTTTACTTAGCTTGTGTGTGTATAGTGTATACATAAATCTTTGATCATTATATTGTACGGTAAGGCTATGCCCATTTCTGCGATTTACACCACGTTAATTTTCTGGTGAAAATCTCGATGAATAAATAATTTTGAATAGAATTCTTCCTTCATCGAGACGGTTCTAATGGTGGTGACGATATTGCAAAATTTAAAACCGTTACACAAGAAATTCGATCAAGTGCAAGTAATTTCTAAAAACATAAAAAAAACACTTTAAGAAATGATGAAGTTTTAGAAGATTTTAAAATCTCAAGAACACAGGTGATGAAAGCGTTAGAAAAGCGCCCCAGTCGCCTCTTATTTTTGACGTAAAATCCAAATATACAAGAATTAACATGAAAAAACCACTCCAAGTATAAGAATTCGACTTTGAAATGCAAAAGATTTTCAAGAAATATGAAGAACGTAACAAAAAACAACTTTTAAGGTACGTTATTTTTTGGTGCATTAGTACTTTTATAGGGCAACTTTGTAAAGACCAATAGTTTATGGGGTATATTAATGTGCAAAGGTTATGTTCTACTTTTTGAACGATTATACTCTTGCCTAAAATGTGTTGGGCACGTGTCTCAACTTTCTGACAAAATTTTGGCCGGAAAATCAAATGAGCCAGATCATACAAATAGGCATAGTTAGTGCTTCGTTGCTACAAAAAATCTCGTTTTGCGGATATTTTGTAAAAACACCCGTAGTTCATGGGGTTTAATTATGTGTTTATCCCTATATTATATGCTTTACAGTTATAGATATATAAATTTATAGCTGTATACAGTTATTTAAGGAAAATTAGATATTTTCATGTACTTCGACGTCTTAATTTATTTATGATCAATTCTATGATGCAACCTTAATTTTATTTTTTTCGCTGCTTAAGTTTCTAGTAATTATCATTTGATTTCAACACCACTCTAAACTTCAACTTTCTTTACACTTATGTCTAATTAAGAGAATTAACAGGAGAAAAAAATAACAATTTATACTAATACGTAAGAATAGATTTTACTTAATACGATGATTATTTTGTTTTGTTATCTATATATTTATCATTTTCAGCCTTGGATAAGTAAAATTGGTCTATTAGTTCAAAATTGGTATTAGTACTTTTTTTTTTATCTATTTGAAACTTATAGTATGACTGTATGAGAAGCGCATGTGATATATATATATATATATATATATATAACTGAAAATAAAAGGCAAAGTGGTACATGAGATTAGAGAGAGAGAGGTTATATAAACCCTCATTCAATTCAGAAAAAAAATGGTACAGTTATATTTATGAAACAAATTAATCATAAGCGAAATCCATGACTATCAGGTTCTCTTTCACTGTTAGGTGATGGCTGTTTATCTCGATGTTTTTGTTGACAGATTATGAAACTGATCTTTAGGCATTACATGAATTCAGTAATTCAGTAATTATATAATGCTGTATTAAAATTCAACTGACGCCAATCAAATTTCAAAATAATGATGAGGTTATTAATTATATAGTATTAGATGATTTTCTTCAAACTCACAAATATGCTCTGTTGCAGATAACCAAACTAACTATAATATTTGAATCCGCTTTGTTCTTTTGCAGCTCTGCATCCATATCGTAGCATCACGCAATACTTAAACTCGAAGCATAATAATGTTGGCTTATGCAGTAGTAGCTTTCGTAATTTTCTACTTAATCTATATCTGTTACAAGAAATTGAATCCAAAATGGAGAAGAAGCTCAATACCTACCAACTGGCCGATTGTTGGTATGCTGCCTGGCCTACTTCTAAACATTGGGCGGATAAACGACTATGCCACGGAGATTTTAGAACAATGTGGGGGCACAATTATGTTCAAAGGGCCTTGGTTTACTAACATGGATTTGATGCTCACCTGTGATCCAGGAAACGTGCATTACATATTGAGCAAGAGCTTTAAGAACTTCCAAAAAGGTCCGGTGTACAAGCAGATGTTTGACATTCTAGGGGATGCGATATTCAATACCGACCTGGAATTATGGGAAAGCCATAGAAAATTCTTAATGCCTCTAATAAAAGACCCGAGCTTTCAGAAGTTTGTTGCGACAAGTATCTGGAACAAGTTGGAAGTTGGTCTAATTCCAATTCTTGATCATATTTCAGAAACAGGAACAGAAGTCGATTTACAAGAGCTTTTTAACCGTTTTGCCTTTGATTGCTCGTGTATTCAGGTCTTAGGCCATGATCCTGTTTCTCTATGCAAAGAGTTGCCTTATTTACCTTACGAAAAAGCATTTGTGGATGCTGAGGAAGCGGTTTGGCAAAGACATATACTCCCGGAAACACTTTGGAAGCTTCAAAAGTGGCTCCAAGTTGGCAAAGAAAGAAAGTTGAGCAAAGCTAAAGAAAATCTTGGCAACTTCTTGTCTTATTGCATCTCCTTAAAATCCCAAACCCTTAATGAAATGGATCGGATTGCGCCAATTGCAACTTACGAGTTCGACTTGTTGACTAGTTACATGAGACACAATGCAGAAAAGGGTACTGATGCACATCTCCAATCCACAAAGGTTTGGAGAGATAATATGTTGAATTTACTGTTTGCCGGTAAGGATACAATAAGTGCATCTCTTACTTGGTTCTTTTGGCTCCTAGCAACACACCCGGAGGAAGAAACCAAGATTCGACAAGAGATCGTGACCAATTTACCAGTGAACGAAGATGGAAAATGGAGTTATTCCAATGAAGACGAGCTTAAGAATCTTATTTATCTCCATGGTGCATTGTGTGAAACATTGCGTCTCTACCCACCCATACCGATTCAACACAAAGCTCCAGTTGAACCCGATAAACTTCCAAATGGACATCAGATGAGGCCCAATATAAAAACGTTTTTGCTCTTCTATTCAATGGGAAGAATGGAGTCAATTTGGGGCAAAGATTGTCTTGTGTTTAAGCCAGGGAGATGGATCTCTGCACCGGGGCGTATTAAAACAGAACCGTCTTACAAGTTTCCAGCGTTTAATGCAGGGCCAAGGAGTTGTTTGGGAAAAGAAATGTCATTTGTGCAACTTAAAATCGTTGTGGCTGCCATCATTAGTCGTTACCGCATTCAGGCCGTAGAAGGTCATCCAATTTATCCAGGCTCTTCAGTCATACTTCACATGAAATATGGTTTAAAGGCTAAGGTCTCAAATTATGTCGGATAATTCTGGTTAAGCTACATAACGTATAATGTGTTTCTCACTTTGCCCCTAATGTTTCATTGATAATACCTCCTTGAACCATTGATCAACCGAAGTGCAAAACACAGTATACGATAGAGGGTTTAACGGGATTTACCCAATTATGCAAATTTTATTAGTCTATGTGCATGTGCGAGCGCGCTTGCATTGCACATGGACATGCTTTTCTTTGTATTTTCTGCTATCCAATAATATTTTGTATTAGTAGTTTTTGTTTATGCTTATGGGGAAGGATTATTATTTCTGGCATATAACTTTGCCTAAAATTGTTAAATTTTCAATTTTGTTTCGGGTTGATAAACATGCCCCGTAAGTTCGTTTTTTCCTATCAAAAATGCCCAATTGCCCTTATTTGTACTTTTTGCTGATGTGGTTGCCATGTCGTCGCCATCTCCTCCTTTTGATTTGTTTTGTCACAATCGATCGTCAAATCTGCACAAGTTGGTTAGATGCAAAAACAGATAAAGTGTTCAATCAAAAACAGTGTGCAGAAATAGTTAAGGTGCAACACCAGTGTAATCATCCGTAAACGAAAAAGTGTTCAAAAATTCAAACGAGGTTCAGAATAAGAAGAAGTATCCCCCTTAGTTAAAACTCCCGTTGAACTGGTCAGTCAACCATTCTCCCCTTTGTGACAAAGAAATCAAGGGTTGCGCTGAAGTTGCAACACCTTGTCCCGTTTCGAGTCCATGAGCATCGCAGTGTTGCATAGTTCATCATAGTCCAATTCTACATCGTATCGCAAACTTGTTAGTGCAAAATCTAAGTTAAAAACAAATAATGACTCTTCTCTTTCTCTAGTCGACTTCATCAAAACAATAGGATATGAAGATTGAGATCTAAATAGTGCAGTTGTCTACTATACGTACCGTATGAATAACCGCTATTCTTTGTTTTTCCTTTATTGCTGATGACAAGTGAGAGGAAGACGCAAAAGGAAGACTGATGGTGTGCATCACAGAAGGAAGACGCCTCGAATCTTCACATGGGGTGTGGGGCATCATCAAAGACGGTGATAGCGTAAAGTTTAGCAATCTCGAAATTTTGTTGATTAGTAATATAAGTGAACACAACGCGATCTCGAAATTTTGTTGATTTAGTAATATAAGTGAACACAACGCGAATTATATAAGTGAACTTTCAGGATATTTAATTTGTTGTTATTAGACCATGTTTAGGAGTCAAAATTTCAAATGCACAGTTCAAGGTTTTAATTTTCCTCTTTTTTCCCTTCATCTTAATACCGCCTAGTGAGAGTTGTTTAGTGATAGATTAATTTGTTGACTCGCTAAGCCTTTACCATACTTGCATAGTTGCATGTTACTCCATATATAGACCAGGCTAATGTACGAATACAGTAATTAGGATTACGTACCAGAAGTAGGTGAATTGAAACAATATGTCTAGTTCTGTACTGAAATAAGAGAAAGGGTTTTTAGCACAACACCTTGTAATGTGCAAAAGAGGCGCATTTATCCTCTGTAAAAAATAAATATGCCTATTAACCCAATGTAATCTTAAAATGGTGCAAATTACACTACAAGATTTCAGGACTTTTCCCGACCGGAAACTCCCGACCGGATTTCGGTCGGGAGCAGTCCCGACCGCAATGCGGTCATGATAACGTTTCCCGACCGATATGCGGTCGGGAAATTTATAAAACCCATTCCGGCCAGAGTGTCCCGACCGATAACGTGTCCCGACCGCACCGCGGTCAGGAATACTCTGGGCGGGAAATTTCCCGCCCAGAGTGTCGCCCTAATCTCGGCCCAGCTGGGCCGCGCAGCTGGGCTGAGACTTCATGACCGCAATGCGGTCGGGAAAGAGGGAGGTATTTCTATAAATACCTCCCTCCATCTCTTCATTCTCACAAACTCAATTTCTCTCTCCCTCCTATTATTCCCGACCGCCCAGCACCCTTTAGCGACCGCAGTTCCGTCGGCACTGCAAAATCGGTAACTTTTTCCGCTTTTTCTTGTTTTTTAGGTTATATTTAATGTTTTAATATTTATTTTTTATGTTTAATTGTTAGATATTGTAGAAATTGTTAGGATTTAATTAAGAAATGCCTTTAGGAATTGTTAGGCTTTGGAAAAATATTAGATTTTTATGCCTTTAGGAATTGTTAGGCTTTGGAAAATATTAGATTTTTATGCCTTTATCAATCGTTAGGCTTTAGGAAATAGTATAGTTTTAATTAGGAAATGTCTTTAGGAATTGTTAGGCTTTGGGAAATGTTAGACTTTTATGCCTTTAGGAATTGTTAGATTTTAGGAAATGTTATAGTTGTATGATTTTAGTAATTATTTATGCCTTTAGGGAATGTTATAAATTTATGATTTTAGTAATTATTTATACCTTTAGGAATTGTTAGGCTTTACGAATGTTACAGTTTAGGAATTATTTATGACTTTAGGAAAACTATATATGATTTTTATATGTGTTAATTTATTTATTTGGACGTTAATTATGGAGTTATTTATGTTATATTTAATGTTTTAATATTAATTATTAATGTTATATTTAATGTTTTCATATGAATTATTAGATATTGTAGAAATTGTTAGGATTTAATTTGTAAATTCCTTTAGAAATTGTTGGGCTTTGTGAAATATTTATACCTTTAGGAATAACTTAGTATTGATTAAACTTAGGTCATCTCTACAATTAGAAAAATTCTAACTTAGATGCTTTTACTTAGTTCGTAGCACTCCTCCTCGACGACATGTCGTCCCATGATAGCGATCGTGGCCACCCCTCGAAGAGAGGGCGTAGTGGTCCATCGAGCACTCCATCGAGTACTCCACCTACGACTGGTCCACCGAGGTTAGGTCCTCGTCTACGGATCATTCATTCTGGCGGTGCACCACCCGCTCCTGTCGATGCACCTGATCTCGATCTTGGCGAGTCCCCTACTTCTTCACATCCACATAGGCGTATCGGATCGAGCGGCGGTACTCCACCAGATCTAGTAGTACCATTTCGACTTGATGATGATCACGTAGCATCGACACCATCGTCATCATCTAGGCCATCGTCTTCATCGAGGCCACCGTCATCATCGAGACCTACGGCACCTACGCCACGTTCTACAGAGTCTACACCGGCTGGTCCTAGTACTTCTTCTCCTGCAGACGTTGCCGGTGCAGGACCATCTTCAGCGACGCAGCAGAGACCGGGCCGAGGTGTATCGAGAGGGCCGCAGGTTCCGGCTGACCATAGTGCCCGTCGTAGGATCCAGCTGGATGAGCACGGCGTATTTATGGATGGGAGAAAGATATCGACGACGACTACCTCGATCATTAGGGAGTTTATGAAGACGTGTGTTCCTTCATACACCGAGGTCGATCCGATAGTCCAGGGACAGATGTGGGCTAAGTTTAAGGTGAGATTTAGAAAGTTTACTAAATATATATATATAGTAAGATTTTTTTAACGAAACCTTAATTAAAAACCTTATTTAATTGTAGAGCATATACTACATTCCTCCGGAGGACATGCTTCGTGCACATTCCGCATACGATGCGAAGGTTAAGAAGTGTTACAAGGAAACCGTGCACAATGCAAAGAAGAACTATTACGACAGGCTCGATGATCCGATGTGGGCGTCGCGTCCGAAGAACAGTTGGATGAGCGACAAGTTAGAGAAAATGTGGGTGACGCATTGGGAGTCGGAGGGCCATGCGAAGAAATCCGTGGCAGGCCAGAAGAACAGGCGATCTGGAGAGGCACCAGACCCTGATCGTCCTGCACGAGCTACTCATGCTAGTGGGTCCCAGAGCTACACGGATATTCGACGTAGGATGGTATGTCTTATTAAATTGAGTTTCTATAAAAATAATATAATTGTCTTAAATTTAAATATCTATAATAACAAATGTATATCAATATGCAGGCTGCTTCTAGACCTCCAGGGGCCCCTCCACCTCGGCAAGATGAGGCATATCGTTATCAGCACACACATGTGCCCAGTGGTCTGCCAGAGGGAGCTCCACGTCGCCGCGTTTGGGTTCACCCCAAGTATAGGGCTATCTACGTAAGTATTTAACTTATATAGCATTCTTTGATTACTGTATTAATATATGTCTTCCTTAATTACGTACTAACAATTATGACAAAATTAACATGAGGAGTACATGCGCCTTATGACCGAGAGGTACGAGGCGGATCGTTCTACGTGGCCACCACTAGATCAGGAGCTGTGGAGTCAGGCGATAGGAGGCTTGAAGAAGGGGAAGGTTGCGGGTCTCCCTTCGGATGCACGTCGCGATGGGTTTGGTTTCTCGACGAAGAGGCATCGAGACACGACACATGATTATGCGAGGGTGTTGGAGAGGGAGAATCGTCGTATTAGGACTGTTACTGATGCGAGGATTGACGAGCTTGCTACTCAGGTAGAGTTCTTGACCCAACACATCACCCAGACTACAGGTACTCCTCCATCTCGACCCATGCCTACAGGGGGACTCATGCGTGATGCTCGTCGAGCCAGCCAGTGTTCCTCGCCACCCCCTCTTGATCCTTTTGCATATGGTGCTCCAGATTGCACGCTGTATGATGATGAGTACGAGGATGTCCCCGATGAGGACCCCGAGGATGACACTCTCGGTGGTGATGCAGCCGATCTTGCCGGTGATGGTGATGATGGTGCTGGACCCGCCACAGCTCCTGATACATTTGGATTTCATGACGGGGACTATGAGTAGTAGTAGTAGTTTAATTTATTTTAGGGATATTTTAGTATTGAATATTGTGTTAGTTGTTTGTATTTATGTAATTTGTTTGATGCTCGGACCGATTATGTAATGTTAAACTAGTTTTGTATTTATTCTGTAATTATGTTGTGTATTATTTGTTCGTTTGATGCGGAGTAGTAGTATTATTTGTTCGTTTAATCTAAGTATTGAAAATTGTGTTAGTTGTTTGTTTATTGGTAATCATGCCTATAATATGAAATTAAACAACGTGAATCAATTTTTTTTATAAAATAAAATCCGACCTACTAAACCAGTCTCGATGCTAGTCATACATACTATCCTCAGATTCTGAGTCACTCATTATCTCTTCCTCTTTTTCTTCCTCATTGCCCTCGTCTTCCTCTTCCTCATTGCCCTCGTCTTCCTCGTAGCCCTCCTCTACCTCGTTGCCCTCCGTTGCTGCCACTTGAGCACAGTCTTCGACTTCTTACTGTTCATTTTTATGTCTCTCATCTGCATCAATTTGTAGAACTCATTTGTCTCGAGACTTGGATCTTCGTTGCGCACCTCTCCCTCAACAAATCGACCCCCATATGCATCCATAACCAATTCTCTAAATGAAGTATCGGCATGAACCGGACTATCAACGTGAATACTAGTAGACGGTGATTCATGTACATATGATGTAGCTGCCTCGCTCTCCATCTCTCCATGCAACACCCATATCCAATATTGATACACAAACCCCCACTTATGAAGATGATCTCGTACTACGTTTCGATCCAAAAACTTTAAATTATTGCATCTCTGGCACGGGCACCTAATACGATTTCTTAGATCTACGTAATCTGTCTGTTGTGATGCGTATTGTATGAATTCACGAACCCCAACCACGTAATGTTGATTCAAATAACCAGTGTTACTATCTATCCTATCGTACATCCAAGATCTATCGGGACGATAATCCATTTCTAATCTAAGAAAATTAAAAACAAATTAAATTGTTACAATTAATTTCACCAATCAATATATTTATCATTTATAGAAAAATTTTAAAACTCGAGTACGACGAGGCCAAGGAAATTAATACTTACTTGTTGTAGCGTAGAAAATACTTAGATCAAGTATTCTTTGCAAACACACGCCCCTCGCTGCATTAACCGCAATATCTAAAACAAAGAAACATTAAAAAAAAATCTAATAAAAACGATCTTCATTGACAAAAACTAACTAAAACAGTTATAACAAGAGGAAATCGTGTATACCTTAACAAGGGATGAATGTTGGAATGATTTCTCAAGTGGAATAGGGAGGGGTATTTATAGGGGGGCTGACAGTTATTCCTGACCGCGTGGCGGTCGGGAATAACAACGGTCCCTAGTCTTCCCGGCCGCAACGCGGTCGGGGATAACAACGGTAACAATTATTCCCGACCGCAATGCGGTCGGGAATAATACTAACCGTTGTTATTCCCGACCGCAACCCGGTCGGGAATATTAGGGTTTAGGGTTTAGACTTATTGGCGACCGATTTTTGGTAGGGAATAATATTCATATTCTTAATTTCACAATTTCGCTCTCAATTTTAGATAAATCGTTCATTTAATGATCAAGTAAATCAGTATTAGTTATATATTACTAAAAAACTCAAAAAACATTAAATTTAGTTGCACGTTGATGAATCGTTTGAAGCGTCTATTCATATTGTCACTTATAAATAGATTAGTAAATGTAGTTGCTAATAATGTAACTACTTACGATTATGTTAAACACATGTTAATATATATATCACAATTAGCCTCTCTATACTAACGTTCGTAACAAATGTTAATCGCCAATTGTGAACTCCTATATACTACGTATGATTATTAAATGTAACACTCCAAACTAACTTAACCTATACTCCGATAAACTATACTAATTATTTAATAATTAAAAGTACATTAAACTAACTAACTAATAGTGCAATTCATGAATTTAATGAGATTCTATAGTTATACTTAACAAACACATCAAGATTTTCTAAAAGATTGAAAAAAGGTAAAATTTACTATTTTTCCCGACCGATATGCGGTAGGGAATAATATTCAACCACGTTCCCGACCGCATTTCGGTCGGCATTGACCATTATTGCCGACCGCATGCCGGTCGGAAATAACATTTAAACTTATTCCCGACCGCATTGCGGTCGGGAATAATATTCAAAGTTATTCCCGACCGACATGCGGTCGGGAATAATATTCAAATTTAATCCCGACCGATATGCGGTCGCTATGTTTTGAAAATTTGGCGGTTTTTTGAAATTTTTGAGAAAAATAAACATTCCCGACCGATAATCGGTCGGGAATAATCGAAAAACTTGGCGGGAATCCAAATTTGACGAAAATTCAAAAAAATTCAACTTTTTCTATAAATACACTTCATTATTCTCCTCATTTTTTCATCTCCACACAATTTTGTCCTTTTCAACAAATTTTTCAAACACTTTTTTCATTTTCAAACACTTTTTTCATTTTCAAACACTTTTTCAAAACCTTCTTTCTTTCAACTTCAAAATTAAATTTTTTCACTTATTTATTCAAATTCTCAATAATCAAAAACTTATTTAATTTTTTTGTGTTTTAGACTGAGCAATGAATCAAAGATTTAATTGCTCATCTAAAACACAAAAAAACTAAATAATGTTTTTAAAATATTACAATATATTAAAAAAATAATATCCCGGTAATTTATTACCGGAATATTATTTTTTTTTTGTTCTGATGATTATTATTCCCGACCGCGTGTCGGTCGGGATTAATTTGAATATTAGTCCCAACCGCGTGTCGGTCGGAATTACTTTGAATATTAGTCCCGACCGCGCGTCGGTCGGGATAAATACCGACCGACGATTGGTCGGAAATTTGCGTAAAAAGGCCCGACCGCTAAGTGGTCGGAAAATTGGGAGTTTTCCGACCGTTTAGCGGTCGGGCAAAATATTCATAAAACCCCGACCGAATAGCGGTCGGGAATAACATTCAAGGGAGTTCCGACCGCAAATCGGTCGGGATATGTCCCGACCGTTATCCGGTCGGAATCAACGGTCGGTAATTTCCCGACCATAATTCGGTCGGGAAATGCGATCGGGAAAGGTCCGTGCCGACCGGAAGGCGGTCGGAAAACTTTTCCCGACCGAAGCAACACCGACCGCCGTTTCCCGACCGCATGGCGGTCGGTAAAGGGTCTTTCCTGACCGCGGAAGGGTTATTCCCGACCGGGCTTGCGGTCGGGAAAGACCCAATTTTTTTGTAGTGATTACCCCCATATGGAAGGAGGTGCAGTTCACTTGCCAAAAATCGAGAGTGAGATTAGCTTTTTTCTTATCATTTCCTCTTAAAAATCAATTTTTTAAGCTATTCTAACTTATAATTACAAAAAAAAAATTATATAATATTTCACTAACTTACTAAATAAATAAATATTTGAATAATAAAATTTGACAAAGTACAAGTACAAATACATGGAAAATTTGTCAGGGAGTCGATGTGCATCGATTTTAAGATTACATGAAGATAATTTGTCAATTTTAAGATTACATGAGGTAATGCGTCTACTTCATAGATTACATAGAGGTAATTTGCCATTTGCTCTATGAGAAATCTATAAGCACCAACACTTCAAATCCATGTTATAAAAATATTTTATCTTCCTCGTCTCACCACAATCATCCATATCTTTAAGCACCAACATATATATATATATATATATATATATATATATATATATATACTACAAAACTTTGGCCCGTGCGGAATCTTAAACGATAAGTATAATTACACGCTTAAAAATTACTATTAATATTTAATACTTTAGGGGATAACAAATGGCATTATTTATTTAAGTATTAATTCAAACGTTTTATAAACATATTCTTAAATGATGTAAAAGTTTTGAAGTGATTTTGTTTGAAGTTTGGAATGTCCCTGAATTTTCATAATTATATTAGTATATTAAATGTCTCATTTTTGCCATTTGTATTTTCTTGTTTTTTTGGTTTTTACTATTGTTATTAGCTTTTTGTGACAGCATATTTTATTATATGACATTTTTAAATATAAGATTGGCAACTGCTGCAATATTTGATCCAATATATTTATCCAAAATTTAAGGCATCTTTAGTTCGCTAGTGTTGAGAATATATTATCTCACATCGCTTGGGTATGGTCTTGGATTAATATTAATAAAGAGAAGTTTCCACTCCACTTAACAAGGCCTTTTAAGTGGAGAAATTTGGGCTTTAATTTCTATCATGGTATCAGAGCCAACCCCAAGACGTATGATGGGCTCCGCGACCAACCCACGTGATGTCACCAAAGATAATTACTGGGCCACATGTGAGGGGGCGTGTTGAGAATATATTATCTCACATCGCTTGAGTATGGTCTTGGATTAATGTTAATAAAGAGAAGTCCCCCCTCCACTTAACAAGGTCTTTTAAGTGGAGAAATCTGGGCTTCAATTTCTATCAGCTAGTCAGTAATAAAGATATATACTTCTACACTCAAAATCCACCTAAATTAGGCCCTAGTCTCTTGCCCAATTACCTTTGTTCCATATTGGATAGGTTTCACAGAGCTTTTGAACTTTTACGAGGTCTTCCACAAACGCATGAGGTTTCGTGGATTTTTAGGTTACATGGATAGGCAAGATAAAAAGAGCTAGCACCATTATATTGGGGCTTTTATTAATTAAAAAGGTTTGAGATTTTTTTTTAACTTATAAGTAAAATTAACAATTATAACTTTTAAATTTATGGAGTTCTTACAAATTTAAGGTTTTTTGGGGTATTGAAAGAATTCGTATAATTTTGATGGGCACTTTGATAGTTTACCAAGGATCAAAGTGAAAATAACATATATTATAGAAAGAGGAGAGAACGTGTGAGGGAGGAGAGAGGAGAGAGTGACAGTGACATGGGCCCTTCCTTTTAGAAAGAGGAAACAGAAAAGTGGGTGATTTGCCTCATAGCCTCTTAAAACAAAAAAGACAAATGTTGATTTGTACAGGTAATGTGAGTAATTAAAGGTGATAATAGGGGTAGTATAGGAATCCGAGAATTGGTTGATAAAAGAAGATCCTTCAAAAGAATATATATATATATATTACTATATTACAAGCAAAGCTCTCTCACTCACAAAATGACAGTTGTAATATCAATTTTTGAATTTCCTAAAATACATTTCTCTCTCTAAATAAAAGCATTTCAAGCAATATTGTCATTTTTCATATTTTGCTCAACTATCCACCCTATAAAATAGCAATTCATATTTTCGTGCATCTATCTTTTAAATTTTATTTTTTAAAATATTAATATAATTTACACGCGGTCCCCGCGTGTGTCAAATTTTTAATATATATATATATATATATATATAAAGCGCCAATACTGTTAGTAAGGTTATTTATATTATAGTTACGGTTAATTGCAAAATAGTTCTTATATTTTTGAATTTTTTTACTTTCACCCCTAAAGTTTTTAATTAATTATTTTGGGCCCATAGTGAATTGTAATACCGCCCTTCAGATTTTTGATTTTCTTATTTTTGCCCCCCAAAGGTTTTTGATATTTGACTTATAAATTTCAGAACAACCCTTGTGTCTTTCAACTCTTTCACTTTCCTCCCTAAAGTTTTCTATTATTTGTTTTTGGGCTCTATGGTAAATTGCAGAACAATTATTATGGCTTTTACCTCCTTTTTTTGTCCCTAAAAATTTCTATTATTTGCTATTGGGTCCCATAGTAAATTGTAACACAGTTCTTCAAGTTTTAAATTTTTTGATGAAATTTCAAGATTACCAGGACCTGTCGGCCCGAGAACCACTTAATTGGAGGAATCGATTATAAGCGCCAATATTATTAGCAAGGTTATTTACATTATAGTCACGGTTAATTGCAAAATTGTCCTTGTGTTTTTGAATTCTTTTACTTTCTCCCATAAGGTTTTAATTACTTATTTTGGGCCCCATAGTAAATTGTAATACAGCCCTTCAAATTTTTGATTTTCTTATTTTTGTCCCCAAAGGTTTTTGATATTTGACTTATAAATTTCAGAACAACCCTTGTGTCTTTGAACTCTTTCACTTTCGCCCATATAGTTTTCTATTATTTATTTTTGGGCTTACCTCTTTTCCTTTGGTCTCTAAAGTTTTCTATTATTTACTATTGGGTCCCATAGTAAATTGTAACACAGTCCTTCAAGTTTTAAATTTTTTATTTTTGCACCAAAAGTTTTTGTTATTTAGCTCATTTCGTCGTCCATCTTTCTTTGTTTCAATTTTGCCCTTGTAAGTTCAACTAGTTACTATATTATATTATATTATGTCTATCTAAGTGTACTATATCTATAAATTGATAAGATTTTAGTCCTGTAATTTGGTATGCCTCTATTTTGCCAATGTTATTTCATGTAATTATTTTCTAATATACTGAAGCTCAAACACAAAGAAAAGGGGTGGCTGCAATTGTTGACTTTGTGGCGTAGAATGTGCTGGTGGGGCTTGTCGGAGGCGTTTGATGTGGTGGTGATGATATGTGCAATCGGAGGAGCCGAATGTAGTGGTGGTTGTGCGCGTCGCAAGGGGTGTATGCTACGGTGGTGGGAGCTTGGTGGCAACGCGCTAGAAGAAAATTGATTCGACCGCTAGGCAAAGGAAGCTGGGCGTCGGCGAAAAAATGGGTGGTGGGGCAGCCAGGGCGGGGGTTCAGCGGTAGAATCGGAACCATGGGAAGAGGTGGTGTCGTGCGTGGTGAGGTTTAGTAATTTATGATTATTCACATAAATACGGTAGTCAACTGTAGTAGATTAATTTATAATTTATTATTGATTTATATAAAAATAATACATTGAACGGTCATTTTAGATTAAAATTCTTTTACTTTCGTCCCAAAAAATTTATGCTATTCAACTTATTGGTATATCTATATATGTACTATATAATAAAGGGGAATGGAATGAGTTTAGTCGTGTAGTTTTTTGTTTTCTATTTTGCCCCTATTATTTCAGCGAATTACTTTTATATGCTGCAGTTCAGAAGAAAAAAAAAAAAAAAAAAAAAAAAAAAAAACAGCCGCAATTTTTGACTTTGTCGCGTGGGATGTGGTGGTGCGCGTCGTCGAAGGCATGAGATGTAGTGGCAGTGTTGCGTCGAAGGCGTGGGATGTGGTGGCGGTAGTGCGCGTCGTCGAAGGCATGTGATATGGTGGTGCTGGTGCATGTCGTCGAGGGAGAGGCAGGTTGTGGTGTGCGTCTCTGGGGGAATGGGATATGGTGGTGATGGTACACGTCGCCAAAGCGGCAGGATGTGGTGGTGGTGGTTGTGCGCATCGTCGGCGGCGTGCGATGTGGTGGTGGTGGCGAGCAATAGAGTAGGTAATGCATCGGGGGCGTCAATGTGGAACTCGGTGGCAGAGGTGGAGGGGGCGGCGAAAGCCGCGATGGTGAGAGAGGTGGAGAAGGGACGACATTTTTTGAGTTCCGATATTGCCCCTACTTTAACTTTAATTTTTCTGTTTTGCTCTTTCTTTTTACTCTTGTGCCTGATATATACTTTGCTCTTTGCCGCTTTCGATGACTATTATTAATAAAAATATTTTTATATATCAGAGAAATTTAAGTTTTAACTACACACAAAATTGCAAAAATATCTTAAAAGTTGTCGAACAATTTTAGTTATTTAACAATGACCACCAAGATAGACCATTTCATTGATGAGGCAAAATTTATCCGATTATTATGTTAAAGTCCAGTTATAAAATATTTACACCATAATATTAATAATATCAACCATGCCTACTTATATCCGCACGTGCGTAGAACAATCCTTGTGGTACTTGTGGTTAATTGCATTAATAATATTATTTACTTTTGAGCCTACTACTATTCTAAAAGAGGGAATAGTGTTAGTATTTGTTAATTGCATTAAAGTCCTTGTGGTTTTTAATTTTTTTATTATTGCCCCTAAAATTTCTCATTATTTACTTTTGAGACCCATATTAAATTGTAAAAGGCCTTTAAATTTAATATTTTCTTATTTTTGTCCCTAGAGATTTCTGTTGTTTGACTTGTAAATTGCAGAACAATCTTTGTTGCTTTCGACTCTTTCACTTTCCCCCGGTCGCCCCTATAATTTCCTATGACTTACTTTTGGGCCCCATAATTATTTAAAACACAACCCTTCAAATTATAAATTTTCTTATTTTTACCCCCAAAAAGTTCTTATTATTACTTTTGGGTCCATTGCAGAACAATCTTATACATACCTCAAAACTAATGGACCGACCCTTCAATTTTTTTTAGTACTCTATGGAAATCGTGAACGGTCCTCTCATTTTTAAATTCTTTAGATCTTGTCCCAAAAGTTTTACATTGCGCAATAATGGCCCCAATATAAATTGCATAATGGTCCTTTTAGTTTCTTACTCTCTTAGATTTGCCTAGTTTTACGTCATTTATCTATGGACCATGTGTAAATTGTTGAACAGTCCTTTTATTTTTAAATTATTTTAGTTTTGCCCTAAAAGTTTTACGTTATTTAGGAATTTCGTCCTTCACCTTTTTTTTCGTATTTTGCCCCTCAATTTTGTATTGCTTACCTTTTTTACGAGAGTCCTTTTATTTTTGGATTTTTTTTTGATTCATGCCCCCAAAGTTTTGCGTTATTTAACTTAGTATCCCATCATCAATTGCAGAATAGTCCTTTCACTTATAAATTTATTTATTTATCGCCCAAAAAATGGCCAGCTGTAAATTGCAGAACGGGTTCTTTTAGTTGAAAATTGTTTTATTTATGTCACAAAAGTTTATTTATTCAACTTATTGGTATATCTATACTATATAATAAAGGGGAAGGATTTTAGTCATGTAATGTTTTATTTTCTATTTTGCCCCTATAATTTCATCGAATTACTCTTCAGTAAGATGCAGCTCGAAAAAAAAAAAAAAAAAAAAAAAAACAGCCGAAATTTTGAACTTTGTGGCGTGGGATGTGGTGGTGCAGACACATGTTGCTTACTATTTTGAAAGGTGGTGGTGTTGCACGTCGTCAAAGGCGTTGGATGTTGTGGGTGTGGTGCGCGTCGACGGGGGAGTGGGATGTGGTGGCGATGGTGCACGTCGCCGGAGGAGTAAGTTGTGGTGGTTGTGGTGCGTGCCGCCGGGGGATGGGCGAGTTGTGGCGTGGGATGTGGTGGTGGTTGTACGCATCGCCAAGGGCGTGGGATGTGGTGGTGGTAACGCACAGTTGAGTAGGTAATGCGTTCGGGACGTCGATGAGGAACTCATTGGTAGAGATAGTGGGGACGGCAAAAGCAGCGGTGGTGAGAGATGGATGAGGGACCACATTTTTTTAGTTCTGATACCCCTACTTTTACTTTAATTTTCCTGTTTTGCTCTTTCTATTTACTCTTGTGACTCATATACTTTGCTCTTTGTCACTTTCGCTGACTATCTTGTAGAAAATTGGTGTTCGGTCCAAAAAATTAAGAGTTATTTGGTTTTTCCCTTCTTACAATATTGATCATTAACTTTTGTGATTTTTTAATCCACCTTTTGTTTAAAGTAAAAGGCCAATAAGAGCCACAATGTTTGGCTTTTCTCTATTTAAATGGTTTGGCCATACAAACTTACTGATTATTTTAATTTTTATGTTACTTTTCCTTATCTGTGAATTCCAACTCTATTATAAACATAATTTCGGGTTTGATTCTTTAACAAAAACATATCAAATTTCATAATTAATGCTAAACAATAAATATTGAATTGTCGCGACTCATTACCCGTGTGATTTTTTAGAAAAAATTTCGCAGAATTCAGATTGACAAAAGGCAAGTCTAAACTATTGTCATCTATCTATATATCACTAATAAAGATATTTTATATATGATAGAATTGCAGGTTTAAACTACACACAAAATTACAAAAATATCTTAAAATTTATCCAACAAGTTAGTTTTTAACAAAGACCACCAAGATGGACCATTTCCTTGATAAGCCAAAATTTATCCGATTATTATGTTAAAGTCCAGATATAAAAAATTTACACCATAAAGTTTTTAGTAATTACTTTTGGGTCCTATGATAAATTGTAACACAGCCCTTCAAAATTTAGATTTTCTTAGTTTTTGATGCAGATCATAAATATGGGTATCTCTTGATCGAAAATAACAAACTCGAGGTTCAAGGAAGTCAATGTTTGACCAGAAAGTCAATAGAGCCCGTTTTTGACAAAAGATACCACTTTTCCAAGTGGAAACGACCTCCTGAGCAAAACGTAAAGACAAAAGTGTTTACGCCCACGTGATTTTAGGCAAATTCAAAAGTTTAGAGGGTTAAATTTGCAGTTTATTATTTTCAGCGGGATTTTTATGTTTTATTTAGTTATTTTAAGAGTCTTTTGGAATTTTGGAATTTTTCTTAGTTAGGGTTTTTACTTTATAAGTTAGTCGTCTTTGAGTCATTATAGTCAGTTGATTATTGAATAAAGTCTTTGAGAGTTTCTCTCTTTTTGCTTCAATTTCTTGGCATTCTTTACGGAATCAACAAGTCTTTGATTGTTGTGTTTTTTCATCTTCTCTTATGGCTTCACCTCGCTACATCAGTTGGCATCAGAGACAGGTTCGTTCATTCACCATGGCGGCAAGGAGAAACTCTGAAGTCCATTATGTTCCGGTAGAAGAAGATAGATGTGATGAATACACAATACTACGTCGACAAATTAACTTGTTGACCCAACAAATAGCGGTGATGGTTGCTCGACAGCTTGAACTCGCACCGACACCTGAAGCCCCATTGTTTGCAGATTTCGGGGAGAATCCATTTGTACCACTAGAACAGCCATTGAATCCGTCTATTCACCGGAGACAAGATGATCTAGAGAAAAAATATTGGAAATCAGAGTTTCAAGGTGATGTTCTAAATTTACTTGGTGATTATGAAGTGGATTGTGAATCTTCATATGATGTTGTTTATAATAGCGATGGTGATGATATTGTGGATGAGTTCGAGATTTCAAGATTAAAAGCTTTCATGGAGGGTGTGGACGAGAAGATCACGGTAGAGAATCCAATGAAAGAGACGAATATGTTGGAAAAGTATGAGGTTGATGCAAAAGTTGATATGATTGAGGGGGTTGAAAAGGAAAAAAATGAAGAAACATATAGTTGCTGTCACAATTGAAGATGTTCATCTTTAGAGTTTTACTTTTCCTGAAGTTTCAGATTTTATTTTGTGTTGTGGTGATAAATTTACAGGTACTACACATGATTCAGATTCGAGGACGATTTTTTTTCAACTAGGGGAGAATGATGCAGATCATAAATATGGGTATCTCTTGATCGAAAATAACAAGCTCGAGGTTCAAGGAAGTCAATGTTTGACCAGAAAGTCAATAGAGCCCGTTTTTTACCAAAGATACCACTTTTCCAAGTGGAAACGACCTCCTGAGCAAAACGTAAAGACTAAAGTGTTTACGCCCACGTGATTTTAGGCAAATTCAAAGGTTTATAGGGTTAAATTTGCAGTTTATTATTTTCAGCGGGATTTTTATGTTTTATTTAGTTGTTTTAAAAGTCTTTTGTAATTTTGGAATTTTTCTTAGTTATGGTTTTTACTTTATAAGTTAGTCGTCTTTGAGTCATTATAGTCAGGTGATTATTAAATAAATTTTATGAGAGTTTCTCTCTTTTTGCTTCAATTTCTTAGCATTCTTTACGGAATCAACAAGTCTTTGATTGTTGTGTTTTTTCATCTTCCATTAACAAGAATGTGATTAAGGTTGAGGCTGTAACACCTATGCACCTGCCTTCCTTCTTACAATTCCAACATCAAGCTTCATTCAGACAACATCTCAAATGGCTCATATTTTGCAAAAGTTATTCAAACACAATTATCACATACACCAAACTAAACCAATATACATCGAAACAAAGTAGCTTTTCGATAAACCATAAAAAAATAAAAAATATATATAGCTTTTATACAACTAAATTACTTTGACACAAATACAGTACCATAAAATGGCAATGTCAACCCATTAAAATAAATTATGTGAAAAAAGGCCTACAACAAAGAAGAGAGTACTCGAAAATCAAACTACCATATCAGCATAATATACAACTACCCTTCAAAAACTTCTCTGTAGGATTCTTTTCAGATTTCGGAAATGATCATCCTTATGACGATTTAAATGTACATTTGCGCGGTAAACACCCTGGCATGCAATTTCTTGAAAACGTTCTCCACAGAGGTAAAATCAACATCGAATCCATAACTTTGACCTCCATACAAGGCATAAAGATACTCTTTAGAAGACAGCGGTGGAGGTAAAATCTTAGCAATTTCTGGGAATTCAGGAGATGGTGGAAAAGGCTGATCTTTCTTTCTTGAGTAGTAAACATCAGCCAAAAGAATCCATATGAGATCAGGGTCAATTGACGCCAATCCTTCAAGTGCGTTCACCGAAGAGTCGTGAAGACCTTTAACACCACTACATGCAATCCCTACCACTATGCCACAGACCTTCTTGAAAACTGTTTCTAGTGCTGAAGCACTTCTTTTGTTCCCAGCCAAATCCGAAATCATTTTAAGTAATGCTACCTGGACTTTTAGGTTAGATGTCTCAGCCACTGTATCTTCATAAGAGGTGGGTCCACTCCTGTAAGGAAGTCGTAATGGGATTCGTTCTTCTTTTGCAAAAGGTTTCCTGTGATATGGTGATGTGCTTAGAAGTTTCCAGAAGTGGTTACCATCAGTGTGAAAACGTCGAGAAAAGAAGTCTCCGCCACAGATTTGTACCACTTTACTGATCGTTTCAGAACATCTTCGAATGGCCTGTGAAACCAAAGCTCCAGATATTAACCTCTTTTTTCATGGCATTCGTGGTGTTATTTTAGATTTAGTGTATGATTGTAGTGAAAGAAAAACGACTCACCACCAGATTCTTATTTCGGAAACAAGCAACAAGAAAAGGCCATATCTTGTTCATTGCAGGAAGCAGTCTATTCTCCCCAGTTTGATCCTCAGCAGCATCCAAAGTATCCAGAAGGTGATGTAAAGATAAAGAGTTAATGACTTCCTGAATTGCTTCTTTAGATTCACTTTCATGCTTGTAGGCTTCTTCCACTTTGGCAAGTACCATAACACCATCCTAGAGAAAATTGGAAAAAAAACACAGAAATATGAGAATTTGAAGAGTTTAACACGTTACAAATTATATTTTATTAAATCACTAAATATAAACTAATCAAAACATTAAATTGGCTCCCTGAGTGAACATTATGAAGAGAACTGTCTGGTTTAATTTCCAAGACAGTTCTAAAGTTTTAAGAAAGCCATTGTTTCAAAGGTAATCTCAAAACTCTGCCTGAGTTACATTGATGGAGTTATATACCTCAACTACATCCATTGCAATTAAGCATGCTTCAGGGTCAGCTGAAGCAATCAATGGAGTTGCAGCAACTAGACACGAACCGGCAATAGAACCAACTATCCTTCTGTATCTTTTGGAATCATTCAACTTGAACAATAGGGATTCCCATTCAGTTTCTTGTGCATCGTCCTTAATGCCACAAATTCCTCCACCTGTTTCAGGAATAAAATTAGACAAAAGGTCAGTAAAGAGACTTTACGAGCAAAACCATGCAGTCTCCAATAAGTCAATATACCAAGTTTGTTGCATAATATAAATATTGATAGAGCCTTCACAAACAGCACAGTTTCATCTCATTTCGGGCCAATTGTCGGTGTTCTGGTGGACGACTAGGGCCACTCGAGGGAGGTAGACCGTTGCAGTTTGCGTATTAAAAAGTAAATCAATTTTTTTTACCTTGCTGTTTACAGCCATTCAACGGTCATTTATGCAATTGTATCATTACATTATTGATCACGAGGAGATGGCATAGCCAGGTATGCAGTACATCAACCCAATCGTAATGAAGAAGTTAAAATGCTAAATACTAAGAAGAAAACATAATCATGAGAACCAGCAAAACCCAATGCCTTATATTTTTCCAGACTAAATTGCAGCGAATAGAGAAGTCATCCTATCAACTAGAAGAAAGCCAAAAGCAGGTCTCACTTGCCCAAATATTGAAGAATACATCACCGAAGAGGGATATCTTTAATAAGAAGTTGAGCCATCACGCTCACCGGTATTGAAAATTTTAAGGTCAACATGAAATTATCAAGATATAAGTTCTGGAAAAGCATACCCAAATCCGTTATTTCCTTGAGCATAGTCTCTTCAGTAAATGGTCTAGAATGCTCAGATTTTCTTCCCATTTGCTCCTCTAAATGCAAAATTTTAGAATTGACGTCACTCTTGTATAACTCCGCTTGACTGGGCAGTTTGGTAGCCTCACGCTTGGACGCCTTGGCTATTTCCGCTAGTGCCTAAAACATGAGGAAAGAACATATGTTATTACCACAGATAAAATAAATAAGTTAAACAATTTTACATCAATTCACAAGTTGGGTCCAGTAACAAACTTATTATATATTTCAAAATGAAAAAATTGAGAACTAAAGGTAAAAAACATGGTCATAACATATAACAACATGAACACTTCAACACAAGAAGATAGCAATCTGAAGACAAAATAAACATTAGTAAAGATAATTCTTCAGAGGTGACCTTCAAGAAGGAGACTGTCAAATTTGGGTGTTGATGCCTGCCCAGAATTTCAAGCTCCATAGAGACTGCACGCATCTGTACAAGTCTTAAATCAGGTCACACAGGTTCAGATGAAACAAATTTAAAAACTAATTACATAGCTTTAGAAGAAATCATCATGACACAGCAGATAGGTTTTTCCTAGCAGCAGTAAATCCTACCGGCTCCTCCAACAGTGGCAACATTTTATCAGCTACTCCAACATAAGAAAGCATTGCAGAAAGAACATTAGGGACATGAGGATTAAGATCTAAGTGACGCAATTGTCTGCAAACAGAATCAATTACGTAATCCGAGTTTGCTAGCACCAAGTGGCCGACCTGCAAGAATTTTACGCGGTAATATTTAGTTACTTGAATCCTTATACCACAGGAATGTACAAACAGTACTCACAGTTGGATGGTCATTTGTGGCAGAGATCGCATGTAATACAACATCAGATGCTCTTCGAACTTGGAAATTTGAGCAAATGACATTTTCAAGTAACATATAAAGTGACGTGTGAAGAAATCCACAAGATGAAAATTCTTTCCCAAGAGAGATATTGAATATACCAATTCCCTCGATAATAACCTGTGAAGTAAGTGGACAATGAGAGCCATGTATCTCACACACCTGCCGTCTTAATACACACTGATAAGATCTTCATCGAAACAAAATAATTTTGAAGAGACAGAACCTGGTGCAACATTGCATTGTCGCTATAAAAGTGCAAGCTTATGTTTCCATCTTTTTCTGATTGGAGAGTCGAAGTTGAGAGTCCAAGTGGGAGATCCCAGATTTCAGGTGATAAATATTCATGTAGTATACTACCAATGCAATCAATCAAAAGATTTCTTGCACCAATATTCTGATTAATCTTCTGAACATAAAGCTCTGGCAAAGGATCTTGATATTCATTTTGTAAACGGGTATCACTTCCATTAAAGCCCTTATGTACCTGTTCTTGTCTAAAATGGAACATTCTGTAGAAAGTAGGAATGGCCTGATCAGACAGGCCAAATATCAACTCATTCAAAATGCATGTTGCAGTACAAGCTTGCCGAACAAGCTGGCCCGATCCAGTTCTCATGTACCATGACTGCCAACTCTCCTTATGGTATTCTTTTTTCCTCAAATCAGTTATCAACTTACGCAAGTGATCAAGGAGGGCATCAATTAAGACGGAAAGAGAACCCTCACTTCGAAAGTCTACAAAAGGAACCAAGGCGACTAGTGTAAGTTTAATTTATGAAACAACCAATTTAACAAAAATAAAAGTGGACAGTGATGAAATCAACCTGCAAAAAGGTACAAACTGACTAGTCTTAAATTTCCTGCCAGAGCCTGATACAGCTTAGGACTGCCCACAGAGACAAACCACGGAGGCATGCTAGGCAGCTCATATTCAGTTTGTACATGTTCATATGCTTTTCTGCTTTGAAAATAATTGGCTTGTTCGTTGTCAGCACTGATAACAGCCCTAATCTCAGATATAGATCGCATGAATCCAGATGATGGTTCTTTTCGCACAAGCTTTCTGAGTGAACCAGCAAAAACTGAGTTCTGACTCAAACAAAGGGAAAAGACATCCAAAAATCGTGCAACTGCAACCTATAAAACATATATCAATATGTTTTTTTATAACCAAAAATAAATAAATTTGAACTAACCAACAACGAGAGAACTTTTGGGACTAATACATACTATATATTTTGGTTTGATAAAACAGGAAAATTGAACAGGCAGAAAACTGAAGTTGGCTGGAATAACTCTAAAACAAGAGTTGCATGCAATATCTGCATATAATAAAGGGAGAATATGTTTCATTCTATTTTATGAAACCTGTTTTCTCTCACAAGTTAAATAGTCAGTAATAAAATGAGAGCAAAAGATGATCAAGGAAGAAATGAAAAACATTTTAAGGCCAATGAAAACAAGTGGAATCTTTAAGTTGCCCAGAGGCCCTCAGATCCAACCATGATGCCAAGTGGAATCTTTTATTTTTTGATAGAAAGAGATATTTCTCACTGAACCACGATGTCGGAGGGATGGCCCCACTACGTACGCCAAGATGAAACTTGAGAACCTTCTAAAACAATTAAAGTGACTCAAATATACTGAATACAGAAGTAAACTGCACTGAGGCCAGATGAACATTGTGGGACAAAATTATTCCAGATAGAGAACCATCAAGGCTAGGGCTAAAGACATTAACACTTACAGGAAGAGGGGGACAGTTAGGCCAAGGGCACACTAAGAGAGGAAAACTATAATGTAAACAGTAATTTATTATACATTAGCGCTGAACCTACATACAACCGTATAGCACATAAACGTCCTAGAAAGAAGAAGAAAAATGTCAAAAATCGGAATCATCAACGGGTATAGTAAACCCTGATGCACAGAATGCTGATTACCAAATAACATATCTATATCAACCATATCACCACGTAATTGGCATAGCAAGAACTCTACTCTTTTTCTTCACAGTTCTAGAATCAATCGCACACCATCAATATTAAATTCTATCCACCTGATCTTCTAGTATTATAATTGTACTTCCAGTATTATTCACAATTAGCCTTGTTCATAGAGTACGAGGACCAATGATGGAAGCCATGCGGAAAGGTATGAAGCTTAGAAGTCCACATGAAACCAGAACAGCTGGAGACAGAGAATTGATGTGTTTAACTTGACGTGATTCATTTTTGTTTCTTAGCCACCACAATTTGCAATTACATGTTTCATTGTTGCTGTTATAGAGTGTAACAAATTCAAAAACATACAAGTTTGAATTATCATCTTATCACATTAAACGTAGATAAGTCAACTTAGAAAATACAGAGAAAGGTGTTTACTTTGCCAAACTCATTACTCGAGAAGGTTAAGATACCTCAAACATTAGAATGATGTAAGGTCCAACTATGTATCTGGATCTGAATTACATTCTAAACAAATACAAAATCCAGAGAACAGATAATCCAGGAGGATAAAAATGTCAAGGTGGAAAGGTATAACTAAAGGGTAAGTAAAGTTCTCTACTGAAAGTTACTTCATGGAAGTAATCACCAGCTTCATTGGTCCTTCAAGTTAATTGAGTTTCTCATGTGAGGAAGAAAAGACAAAAGTCGCAAAGTTGCTTCTTTACCAAAATATCTGGCCCCTGTGGGCCATGTTATAGTTGCATTGCTTCTCTTGATATCAATTATTTCAAAAGTAGTAATTCAAATAAACTAGAAAAGCGATCTTACAGGAGAACGAAGAAGATATTCTGCAATAAGTCGAGGACCACAAAAATATGTTAC
Organism: Linaria vulgaris; assembly: GCA_948329865.1. Classification (NCBI taxonomy): domain Eukaryota; kingdom Viridiplantae; phylum Streptophyta; class Magnoliopsida; order Lamiales; family Plantaginaceae; genus Linaria; species Linaria vulgaris. The sequence goes on from OX415252.1 coordinate 82,791,999, forward strand.
TGCAAGTAACTTCCGGGCATGTGATATTGCAAGTGACTCCTCATTACCCATCACCATTTGTGGAAGCTTTTCAATAAGCCTGTCGTGAGAAATATGACGAATTAGCAAGACAACGTGACAAGACCAATTTGACATGTTACAGGCACCACAAACTTAACCTGCTGAAAAGCTCCGCAATATCTTGCTCCATTTGATTCTTTCCCCTTGCGGAAATCAGAATACCAAAGGATGTCTGCGCATTTGTAGACACCTCTTCAGAATCATCACAGACCAAAACGCACAAGCATTCCTGCAATAGCAACCAGCTCATGTGTATAAATACAAAATTAACCATCTGTTAACCCACTTAAATTGCTTCACATACTAGACTCCATAAACACTTTACAAACAAGGGTCCCATATTATTGCATCCGAGGTATCTCCCACACTTCATATAAGAGTCTGACGCAACAAGCATTACCAAAAAGAACTTACTTAGAACTAGGATAAGAAAATAACATGAACTATGCGGGGCAAAATTGCTCCTCCGTAAAAAGTTTTGTCGAGCCAATAAGATAAGTACACAAAGCTGCTCATTACAGCCATAACTACGCCTTTCTAGCACGTTAGATCATATAAAACACGAATTGCAATACACCAGTCATTTACATTGCCCCTAAAGATTCAAGATTGAAAAAACTAATTGTATAATAAAAACACAAATACATGTGATACAGGTATCGCCGGGTAATTGAGATAAACAATCTTATGAGGATACAGATATAATATCATATTACACTATTTAGTCAATCTAGTACAGTGACCAGCGACAAATATGTCATGAAAAATAAAGTCTGAGATTTGAAACATCAACATCATAAACAGGTCCAAATCTAATCCCTTTAAATGCAGGATTATGCAAGTTTCTTGCAGGCTCGTAGATGGAGTTGCCAAAAACAGAAATACTGAAAACGTACATGTCGACTCGAACTAAAGCACTAAATTATATGGCACACATTTCCCCAAAAACTGCAGACATCAAATGTCATTCAAGATGATGAAATACAGACTACTGGCACTTAAAAACCGAGGTATCGATTCTGCATCCAGCTTACCAAAAGCATCGACCTGCTTTCTTTCAGAGTGTAAATGCATTTACATAATAGCGCCTGTAGAGCAGACAAAATTCCTAATCTCACTCTTTTGGATGGATGAACACAAAGCTGCAAAAATTCGAAGAGGAAATAAAGTTTCAAACCAAAGTTAAGAACTGATCACAGAAAATTATGAACACAATCTCCTAACTTCCATGTTAAAAACCTACATGGGGAAAGGTCGTCGATAGTAGCTTGTTAACATGAACAGTAGTACTTGCAAACCACTGTACATTACGATCTACGCGCAGTGGTCCAGCTTTTATGTCAGAATTAGTATGGGTGATTCCTCTGCCAGATATTGTAATGCCTCTATCTACAAATTCACTAGAATCATTGGCAACTCCATCCTTTGCTTTAACAGGCAGGAGACGAAGTTCATCCAAGAAAGATGCAAGAGGCTTCTCTTTCATTGAAAATAGACCAGAAATGTCATCCGGGGGGCCTCCAAGATAAGACTCAGCGCCTTCATCGTTGAGAACTATGCCAAGAAATTCAGCCAAACCTCTAATTGCCTGGTCTAGAGCTTCTGCACTTCCAGCAGCCCCGCTAATCATTGCTCTTGATACATGCAATACTTTCCCTATTTGACTGACCACACCTGGCAAATAAAAAGCCAGAGCATCTGCAGAACCAACCTGCACATTCCACATAATATATGAATTACGCAAACAATGAAAGATCTATGCCCCAGTATCAATTGAAGTGTATAAGAAATGCCATTCCGATTTAGATGCTTATGTCACGCATCTACGAAGAACTAGACTTTTACGAAGAGTAAGAAGGAGAACAATGGACAGCAAAAGTGGGTTAAAAGTAAACGAAAATGTTTTTTCTTTGCTTTTATAGGCACAATCCGCAAAAATCATAAAAAGTGCTGTTCATAGTTGTCCGGGTATATGTCATTGTATCAAAAATGGAATTGACCTTATGTTTACACATAATTTCACTAAATTACGTGATCATGAATATAATGTCCAGAAAAGGAAGATGTCACCGTAAATCCTTGGAAAGAAAATTGCAAATAAGAGATACAATTTCTAGCTCCCGCATATAAACTATTACTCAAACTAAACTAAGTAACATAGTAAGCTAAGGTATAAAGAGGACACCTTCGCAACAAGCACCCGAAGTGTCACCAAGGCTTCAAACCGTAGCTTTGAACTGCCACGTTGACCTCGTGTGGCCTCAATATCTGCGGCCTTGAAGCATACACTAAATAAGATATTGAGTTTTGAACATATACGCCAAAATATGCTAAAATGTCTAAAAACTCATCTAAGGTAAACAAGTACATGCCTTAAGCAGAAGTGAGAGCCAGTGCCCAACAGCAGCAGAAGCAGATTCAGACTGAAGAAATGCTAATAAACATTCTTCTCTGACTGAATCATTTTTTGATACTCTAGAAACAGGGCATTGCAACTCATTTACAACTGAAAGAACAGGACAATCACCAAATTGTTTGCACGAACAAGATTCATTGAAACACGGGCACAAATTAAGAAGCAGAGCCCTGAGACACCTAATTACACTTTCTCGAAACTCTTCTGAAGCTTCTGAAGGAGAAAGCAATGCGCCATAAGTTAATTTCTTTAATATAACAACCATCTGCACAGGGAAACACTTATACATTTGAAAAGCACCATTCATGCACATAAAATCAACATATATGTGGCACGAATGACATAAAGAAAAAATCCAACAGAAATCAAATCAAAGACATGACTTCCTGGTAAACTGCTAAACAAGAGAGTGCTATGTTAAGAACATATATTTCACACAAAAACCAAAACTGAATTACTTCACTCAGTCCTACAACCAATAGTAACAACATTTCCATGCTGAACTCCCAGATTTCCATGCCAGTTTGTTAGTTATCGACCATTTTGAACTATAAGTATTTTACTAACACCTCTCTCTTTACTTACATAACTACAGCTCATTAGAGAAACCCCTAAAATCATCACTCTGACATAGAATTTTCTACCTGCATGTGCCATAGGACCTTTACCAAATTCTCTTCTAAAGAAGATAATTGGACAACAAATATCAAAGCCGTATAAAAATTGAGGAAGTACAGTACATTTAAATTCTCAAACATGTAGACCGCAAAACCTCAATTCAATGGGACTGTAATCTTTACATACCTGATCAACAGATGATAAACGGCATTTCTTGAGGACTTCCTCCAGACAGAGAATAACACATTCTGTCACAGAATCACTAATTTTATGCACCGTGTCTATAGCACGAAACTCCAGGGAACTATCAGTGGTATCAAACTTCTTTGAGGATCGGCAGTTTACTGCAGCATCATAGAGTAGTAGCAGTGGAAACAAAGCATAGCTGAAAAAGATCCAACTAGTATGTTATGCAATCAAAGACACAAAGAGAACGGCAATGCAAGGACTATAAGTTGATCGACATTTAACCATCTGCATTCAACTCCAACAGCTTGTTAATTAGTATCCCTCCTACCGAAATGTGTCCAATACAAATTCAGCCTAAAGATTATATTTTTTTCTACATCAAATAACTACTTCTCCCAAATTCACATCTAAACACAGTGAAGTGCCTGCAGGACCAGTACCATCTCATGACCCATAATAGGTAAAATGTAAAAGAATTGGGAAAGTACTCTTCATGTATGTTCCGATAGTAGATTATAGATAAAGTACCTACTTCAAAATAAACATTATCATATAGCATACTACTCTTTTCAGGACTCAACTTCCGATCGTAATCACTTAAATGCATCCGCAAACATTTGCCACCTCCAAACTCCATCAACATCATCCAATTTCCATCTTAAGAACTAACTACAAATGCCTCATCTGTGCGACCTCCTTGGGCAGTTAAGATTAGTAGACAATTGACTCTCATTGACGTGTGATGACAGAGTCAAGGAACAAAACCAAAGTAACAGGAAGCAAGAACAGGACTGTTACTCTACTAGCCCAAACAACCAAGTCTAAAACAGAAGAATGTTCCATCCCTCCATCGGCTGACGTTTACAATCAAACAAGTAACTACGTTAACGTCCATTTTTTTATATTACCTAAGTTGCACGAGAAACAAAGAGATATAAGTATTTTAAACCTCATATAGGCATAAGCAAAAGTTCGATCCAATTAAGCTCATATAGTATCCAAATCTCTCTAAATCACTAGATTCAGCGATCTACACCTCGCATAAACAACAATCTCTAGCCATTTAATTTCAGTCCTCCAGTGGCCTTCACCAACTGTATCTACACCTCCTTCTAAATAACAACAATAAGCTTCATCAACTGTCCTCTTAGCTCATCATTCAATTACCAACTCCTATAGCAGTAACAGTAAACAAACACAGTTACTCCAATAATTCATTCCATTAATCAGCAGCTCATAATCATACCAAATAACAACAAAAATCAACTTAGTAACCGCAAATACAAAAGAGACGTACTCGAAGAAAGGTTGAAGAGATTGAGGTGGCGATCGTTGGAGGAGGTGGAGGAGTCGATTGAGAAAGGAGTGATCCTTGTTCGGATCCTGAACAAGGTCAAGTAACAGTATGCAATGCTCCTTCAGTTCAGAAAACGTGCCGCTGTTGCCTTGTACTTCGGCTTCGTTTGGTTGTACGTTGAGCTCTCCTTTGTATTTCTCCATTTCTGCCATTTGTGACGAGCAAATTGAGTTTTGCAGAGAGTAGGGAATAGTTACGGGTCACAGGGCATTCAAGTCCCCAAAATGGAAATTTAAGAAACTTGCGGGGTGTATTTGACAATTCAAGAATTGTTATGGGCTTTTTATTTTATGAATGAATTGAATTGTTATGGGCTTACATTTCAACTGGATCCAATTCATAACTAAGAGTTCGACTGGATCCGCGCTTTGCCTTCAAAATTATTAAAATATTTTATTATTTTTAAACAAAACACGTATTCATTACACAACTACAACTTCAACGAATTCTTTGTAACGTGTCAAAAAGTTGTCAACAGTGAAACATTAGTAATTTTTAGCTGACTAAAAAGTAAAAACCTACTCCAAAACAGAAATTTAGGGTCCATACCCCGAAAGTTAGTAATCAATTTGTCTAGATTATATTTAAAGGTGTAGTGTATGTACCTAAGAAAATGTAAATTTATATATCAAGACTAATTTGCTGTTAGGTGTACTGTTGATTAAAGTACAAGTAGTTTTTCAGTAATCTCCAATACTTAAGGCACATAAAAGGTTTGTTTAGATTCGTCCTCAAGGCCAAAAGCTATACCAAATAGAATAAAAATGTCCCAAGAGTTGTGGACAAAAGGGTAAATATATAAGAATAAGCGAGGGTGAGAAATACAAGTTTCGTGACTGGTCAGCAACGGAACCATAGCAAGTAAGTCATATCATCGAGCAATTCCACCATCGACAAGGTATCATGGGTCTCCATCGAGGGTTTTAATGACCCATAGAGAATGAGACGAGTCTCAAACTTCAACACATTTGGCAAGGTCTCTCTACGTGCATTGGTACCTTAGTTTTATCAATTAGGGTGATTTTCCTATCTGATGGAGAAAGAAATTTCAAGAACATGTGCACATGTGCAAAGTTGTTAGTCAAAGAACGTTGTAATGACAAGATAGACTTTGACAAGACATACTCGTAATTACAATTTTCACACATACAACCATTTAATTTTGGAGCCATGATCCTCTTCTTTATTTTCCTTTTTTTTTTTGGGTCAAGTAGTCGATGGTCAATTACCATTGGAAATAATATACTTATGTGAGATGGCTCCTCACCCAGGGCAGATGTATGTATCAATGTGTGGACTAGAGGGCTACATTCTTTTGAATTCATTTTTATTACCTTTACATATACTACTTGTGGAAGTTTTCTGTAATGTGTTTTGAGATATAGAATCATACTGAAATACATGTAAATCTTGAAACGAAAATGCAAATGACCAAGAAACACGAAAAAACGAAGGACGTTCTTTACTGATTCGCCGAAGATTAAAAAGAAAAAATGTCCTCTGTTTCTATCTCAAAAAAACTTTGTCCCACTCTTTTTTATTTTTTCTCCAATAGATGTTTGTGTTCGGTGTAAATGGCGACTAATTTTATGCGTTATTATAATTAGTAAAAAGGATTTGTGTGATTTCTTTAAATTCACAAAAAAAAAACTTTACTACACTTAATTACTTCGCATGTACCGAAACTAATCACAATGTTGATAAGTTTATATTATACTTGTTTGATACGCAAATAACCACGCCATTCAACATGAATTTTTTTTTTTCGTTTTGATAGGAGAAAATTGTAAAGAGAAGAGTACAAGGTGTACACAACTCAAATACAAAAATTGAAACAAGCGAGAAAAAAATGCAAAAACAAACAGTCGGCTCACAAGATACACAACGCCAGTAAGGTTAAAGTACCAATTTTTTTACAATTGTTTCGAAGAGAGTATCATTTCTAGGTATGTAGAAACATACATATATTAAGTGTCAACTAATTTTATAATATTTTATAGAATTTTAAATAAATCTAAAATAGTTATTATATAGTTTGTAGTCATTTGATAAAGAGTTGTACTGTGTAAAAATTATTGGTTGTCCTTACATTCATCATAAAATATTTGGTAGAAAAAGTTAAAGCAAAACATAAATCCTTGAGCGTATTTATTTACCTCCCTACGTTATGCTAAATTGACAAATCACCTTCTTGTAAAAAAACAAAAGTTGGCTAAATACCTCTTGGTGACCTCAAAAAATTATATTTCCCTATGGGGTGGTGTAGTCACTCTCCCATACATGAGAGTTAGTTGAGATTTTATTTAGACAAAGACATTTATACCCCATTTTTTCAAGAAAATATGTATATATTTTATTTGTAGATTTTAAACTATTACAAGATATTAAAAAGTAAATATTAAATTACAAATTTGAGATAGATATGAATATGCCACGTTTTTCTAAAAAAATACTTTAATAAAAATAAAAGAATATAGCAAAACTATTAAAAGTACACAAAATAAAATATTATTACTACTAGGGTGTCTTGGTCGTTCGATATAAACTTTACAATACAAACTATTTAGGGAAGTGGTGTGCCAATTTTTGAGATCATGAGGGGGTATTTGGCCAGTTTTTTTGTCGTAGGAAGGTATTTTTCCAAAAAGTCAAACATTAACTTAAAGGAGCAATTTCTTTCATGAGTCATTGTTGTGATTCTTTTCCCTCTTTGTTCTTTTTTACTTTCTTGTCTCTTATTTTGAATTTTTTTAATTACCCTTAAATTCATCAATTCTTTGATACGCACTGCCTCGCCCTATCTGTTAAATCTATACTTATAATTATATATTTATAAATAAGAAATAATATTACACGTAGTCTTTTAGATTTATTTGACGTGTGTGGTGAAAATTTATTTAGATTTATGCAGCTTTTCAAAATTTAATTAAGTACTTATTAATATTATTCAATATAACGATGTGTTACATGTTCTCTCTTGCTATATTGTGAAAGTAGAAGAAATAAAATATATTTTTAGTTAATTTTCTCTTTCTTCTAAATATCTCAAGAGTTTTTTCTAGCTAAATTAGAATATGAATTTATTTTATTTTTGTGTTTTCATACTTGAAATATGATCCATATTACAATGGACTTAGGATACAAAGCAACATATAAATATGATATCATATAATATGTTGAAAATCTTGGAAGAAACAAGAAAAGAAAATGAAAGAATTTCGCGCAAAAATCGTTTACGCAAGTATTTGTCGACAACATCATATATCCACCCAAAAATTCTCCAAAGTATCATCCTACCTCAATCAACCCACATCAAGACTTTGCCTTTTAACATTATTATAGCAGTAGCAAACCATTCAACAAAAAAGATTCAAACCTAACTAGTGAGCGGGAGTTTGCTCACGTACAATCAAATTTCGGGGGCTATAGCATTAGATTTGCGGATGGGATATCACCAATTGATAATTGTTTCGCATTATGGTTCTCCGTTATCTTTGCTGTCAGTAGCAACGACAGAGTTGACAATAATAACGTGGTGTCATGGCATTTTTCGTATGTATCGAGGGAGCATAAATATACATTTTTCTCCCTGTTTAACAATGTAGTCAATAGAAAATTATGATTATTACATTTGCAAATCTTTAGATTTTCTAAAGAGATAAAAGTTGATCCGCATAAGATGTATCTATTATTGAAAGAAATGTTTATTTGTTATTAACTTTGTCTAAAAATATAAGGTGACCTAGAGAAGTGAGTCCAATAATACTAATACCTTTTAGGTTTTACATGTGGATGGTCTCTGACTTTTTAAACTCACCTAATCTATTTCATACAAACCGGGTTAGAAGGTCAGAAATGACACATGTAATTGTGGAAAGTCTTACAATATCCCTATCCCTACTATAATAATAAGCTACTATAATAATAAGAATAGATGTTTTCAATCAATTTTTTCCCCTTTTTTGCCCTTGCAAGTTGCATACTAGTCCTTGTAAGTTTCAAGTCTTTTAGTTTTGCCCTTAAAAATTGTTTATTTACTTATGGGTCCCACAATTAATTGTAAAACATTTCTTTAACTTTGAATTTTTCTTATTTTGGTCCATTGTAAATTGTTGCATAGTTTGTGCAGTTTTCAACTCTTTCAATTATGCCCCTAAAGTTTTCTATTATTTAATGATGGGTCCCACAGAAATCGTATAACAGTTCTTTGAATTTTAAATTTTATTATTTGACTCATTCAACCGTCTATCTTATTCTGCAGTAAATTAATCGATTGAGGTTCACCTAATATAAATCGCTAGGATCCGCGTACCGTAGAATAAGATTAATTACTGAGGCTCGCATACTAATGTTTATCGTTTATTTCAAATTGGTTATTGTTCCGGAATAAGTAGTAATGATTGTAGTGATTAGATGATGAGAATACGCATACGTAATACGTGGAATAAAGACAAAATAAAGTGTGCACCTTTCATGTGTTTATGATTTATTTAATCGTTTCATGCCGAACATGCCCGTGCTATATATTCCTAGTTTGATATAATTGAGAACAAATGCAAGATAGATGGATAAATATGACAAAATTACTCTGTCTTAGTAACGAAATGTCATTGTTCCAAAATTGAAACTCAAACCAGCTTTGCTTTAGACTAATTTATTAATTTGTTAGAATCCTGTATGTAGTCCAAAGATCAGTGTACCCAGCGCACAAAATTTACTAACTTCTCGGCACTCACTAGCTAGTTTTTTTTTATGAATTAACCCACTAGGTGGATCGGTATTAATAACATAAAGAAAAATGAAATATAGAGAAAAAAAATACTTATTATTGTGTGATGTTAATTAACTCGAGGTTCCGGGACAATAAAATGTCGCTCTCGATACTCACCATGACATGAATTTTCATGTTCCATGAGACGAAAAAATAATATTTTACAGAATATAGAGTGTATGATACTTTCAAAAAAATTACTCTCCTTGTTGATGGGGAAAATAAATAATATTTTCGCACTGTTGTATGAGTTAACTAAAGTGCTAGCTATAGTTTATCGTACTGAGTTCTATCTTTTCAACGGTCGCTTTTATTAAAACTAACGTAGAACTTTCCAAGGTATCAACTAGGCCCAGTTATTAAGCACAACACCGACCCCGCTAATAATGCTAAGCCAATCTATTGAGTTAATTGCCTAGGGGCTCGTTTGGTTGAATGAATAAGGGCCTAATAAGGGTAGTAATCTGGGCTTGTAAAAGTTAGCTAGGTGTATGATCCATAGCCCCATTATTGCAGTGCGTAAATGCTAGAAATATTATTCTACTAAAAAGATAAAATTTTGAAATATTCTCAGTGTTCGGCTTTACCAACTATTTCTTGTTCCCTCTGAAATTCAATATTATTTACTAGTTTTGAGTCAATGGTAAAGAAAATGAATCACTTCAGGGTTTCAAACAACTCTCGCTTGAATTTTGATTTATAAAATATATATAAATCCTGGTCATAAGTAATAACCTTTACACATTAAACAAATATTACGAAAATAAACAAAAAGGGGAGAATGTCCTCCCCAGAGTCAGTCACATAAGCAAAATTGATTCCACGTAACTTAAGAGCCTAGCGAAATTTGGCTATTCACATTTCATATTCCCTTATCTCTTTCCTCAATTCTATAATGACACGTGGCATATGTAAGCCCACATAAATTAAACCCCCACATTAATTCATTAAATTGATTCAGTTAATTTATATTATGGAATTAATTATTGTCTTTCCTCACATAAAATCACATAAACTCCTCAAGTAAGGAAATCAAGATCTGTTCCAATCAAAAAAAAAATATTATTCAAAAACAAAATAAAAAACTTTCAATCACATATGTATATGTTTCTTTAATTCCCAAAAAGGTGTGAATTATTTTCATGTTGTGCACACTTAATGTTATATATTTAGTATATTTTTATACGTAGTTATTATTTTTTAATAATTATGTTTCATTTCAAGTTTAACAATTAATACTTGTTATGACTTATTACTGATATATCACATGTATAAAAAGCCATTAATTAACTATATTGATAATGTTATTTCTCACTTGATTTTTAAAATAAATAATTATTTTCACTTAATACCATCTTCAATTTTTCCTTTTCCTTTTTTTATTGCAAAATTTTTGATTTCTTTACTTGAAAGATTTATTTTTGTTTACATGATTTTATATGAGAAAAGAAAATAATTAATTTCATAGCATAGATTAATTGAATCAATTTGATGAATTAATGTGGGAGGTTTAATATATGTGGGTCTACACATGCCACATATCATTATAGAATTGATGAAATAGAGAAGGAAATAAGAAATGAGAATAGACAAATTTCGCTCTTAGGAGTCTCTTCTTCTTTTTTTGTAACTATTATAAATACTCGTATTGTATATTGTAACACTTGAGATGAATGCAACTTAAGCCCGGGAAAGTTTCTCACAAGCTCATTCCAAACCCTAGCTGCCACCCATGCTCACCCCTCTCATGGTCGGTGATCCCCGTGATACGGTTAGCGCATCCACCATTGTCTCGTCTCTAACCATATCTCCCTCATTATTGCCACCCATCATTCTTATCACGAAAAATACACACATCAAAATCACCCTTACCTCATCAAACAATACATCGTGTCGTGCTCATACCCTCTTGCTACTTAACGAATTTTGCCTTGCAAGATTTATTTATCCGGAGTTTTTTGCCCCGCCTCCTAATTCGACTGCATTTGATTACTGGTATCATCATGGTCAATTTCTCCTCTCGGCTTTAATTTGTTCTCTTGATGTCGATGTCACCCCTCTCATCTCTGCATCCCGTTACGTAGCGTACGTGTGGACTACTCTTCTACGTCCCATTAAAAATAACAAAGGATCTCTCATATCCTAAGCATTTTGATGATTCTCGACTCTATTGACAATATTCCACAAAGGGACGTATGCTAATCCTATGGTTGACCAACTAAACCATCTATCACCCCTATCCGTGACCACGTTGCGTTCCACCACTTCGACTCATTGCCACACTACTTCCTCTTAATGTACTACTCTATTTGCCCAAATAGTCAAGTGATTCCGCATCAGCACCTCCAGCAGTGCCTTCATTTGTTGTACAACAAACTCATGGTATGCGTACTTGGGTTCAAGATGGCATGTTTAAGCCAAGAATCTTCACTACTTCCACAAAGCACCTGCTTACTGATGACACCAAATCCTCTTGTGTCTCTCAGCCACTCAATTCTCCTCATTGGCGTGACGCCATGTCTATCGAGTTCACTGCCTTACTTAATCATGGCACTTGGGATTTGGTTCCTCTTTCTCTTGATCATAATGTTATTGGTTGCAAATGTTGTTTCAGGCGAAGCGCAAACCAGACGACTCTATTGATTAGTTTAAGGCCCGTCTTGTGGCTAAGGGATTTCATTCGTGCCATGGCGTTTGACTATAATGAAACATTCATACTAATGATCAAGTTATTTACCATTCGGATTGTTCTCTCCCTTGCTCACTTCCACTCTTTGGCCATTCAATAATTGGACATCAGGAACGCTTTCTTCATGGTGGTTTTTGTGAATCAGTATTTATACAGAAATCTTCGGGTTTTATTGATAGCCAATCACCTCACCATGTTGTTGCTTGAAAACGTTGTTATATGGTATGCGCCAAGAACTTTGGGTTTGGTAAAATGCCCTTAGTTCGGCGCTTCTTAGCTTCGGCTTTCGGCAATCCACGATTGACTTTTTTCTTCTTATCCATCATCATGGTTCGATCATCCTTTTTCTATTGGTTTATATATGTTGATGATTTGAAACTTACTGGTTCTTATGTTGCCGCTTAGTAGGGACCTAGGAATGGTTTTTCTCAGAATCAGACCACGCCTTATGACGAAAGGGGGAGAAAGGACGGATCACCGCTAAAGTTTGCACCAGAAGGTAACAACCAATTGTGTTGAGGTTGCTTCTTGTAAATAGGACTCTTTCTCTCTTAGCACAAATATAATATCGAGTTATTGTGTCTCCATCGTCTCGATGGCTCCAAATCCTTATCTACGTTGTCGGCCTCCAAGACACCAGTTGTTGTCTCATCCCTCTTGTTGGATCCCACCGAGCTTAGGCATGCCATTGGTGGTCTTCAGTACCTTGCCTTAACTCATCCTGACATTGCTATCACTGTCAGTCGCCTTACCCAGTTTATGAAATCAAAATCTCCGACTGATCAAGATCGGTGTTCTGTCAAATGGTTACTTTGCTACTTGAAGGGAACTCTTCATATTGGACTTCTACTTCATAAATCATGGGATTTCTCGATTACCGCCTACTCAAATTCAGACTTTGGGGGCATCGTGTCTGATGAAAATCCACTTCGGCTTATGTGGTTTATTTGGGTCAAAATTCGATCTCTTGGAGCTCTAAGAAGAAAATAGGAGTTGCTCACGCACCTACTAAAGCTGAGTATCACGCCTTTACCTCGACTATTGCTGAGGTTTGTTGGATCAAACCTTTCTTTCACGATCTTCGCCTTCACAATACTTTGGTTCCGCGTCTTTTGTATGATAATATTAGTGCCACCCGCCTTGCTCTACATCCGATTCTTCATTCTCGTATGAAGCACATCACTTAAGATCTTTAGTTTTTTTATGATCTCACCGAGAAATGAGTGTTACGTCTTTCTCATGTGAACACATTGGATCAGTATGCGAATGTCTAAACCAAGTCCCTTCCTCGAACTCAGCCTGAGTTTCTTCGTTCTGAAATCTCTGCAGCCAACAGAACGTCGATTTTGCAGGGCGTATTAAGGATCCCGCATAGTATGAGTCTCTTAATTTATTTCTTGTAACTAATATAAATGCTCTTTTTGTATATTGTAACACTTGAGATGAATACAATTATTTTTCTCACAACTAGCAAATGGAGCACGCGGTTCCCGCGAGCATAATTCTTTTTTCAATGTCATTCTATGTGGGTTAAAGAAGAAAATTTATCTAGATAACATGTGCCATAAATGTAGAGTATAACAATGAAAGAAAAATATATTATAGGGAAAGTAAATCATTAATTACAATGAATAGTGTAATTAGTTAGTCTAACTTAATTTGTAAGGTTATTTTGGGGATTTAATAGTATACTTTTACAATATGGCTAAAACTCAAAAGTTAAAGTTGGAAATCAAAAGATTGGTGTCACAATGGGTTTCTTTATATAATAGTATATAGATTACAATCTTCCACAAAACTCTCTAAAAGTAAATCATTTCCAATAGTTTTGGAAAACTCCTACTTAATTCAGATTTATTTAAATTATATTTTTCACAACCCTTTTGAGCAATAACTTTGTTAGTCATAATTTATGAGCATGTTCAACATTACTTTCTAACAGTTAAATATGAAAGAATAATGACCAAAAAACTTATCGTTATGATGTAATTAAAGATTTTATAATCCTAGTTTTATAAATATGATGTAATTTAAGATTACCTAATCCTTTGCCCAACTTCCCTTTATTGCTCCATTCACAAGGGAGACCACTTTTTACCCATTCCCTTCAAGGAAAGCTTTCTTTTCTTGGTAATTAATTGCATTTTAGGCTTCTTCTTCCATACGCTTTTTCAAGCAAATTTTAATGTGGTTGACTACAAAAGTCTATACTATAGTTCTAGTAGTGGTAATTATGGTACATGCATATTCCCATGACCCATCATGCAGCGCCTCCACATTAATAATCCACCAACAATTAAATGCTAATCCATGTTACCTTGATTGCACGTCCAAGAAAGATATAGCTTGTTATTATAGTCGACAATCGGCATGAAAAAACTTAAAAGTTATGTATTCCTTAAATATCACCAGACTCTGTTTGTTAAACTTATGAATATTATTAAGAGGAACTGGTTTTTTTGGAGAAAAAAATTACTACCTAAGCTATATGTCTATGTACGTACGAGACATATGGCAAATTTCTAAACAGTATTAAACCGCGTTGCAACAACTACATCCCATAAAACTTCCGACTGACATGACAAAATAATGTCTATAATTTTCAATATTATCCGTCTTAAGCAAGAATCACCTAATTTATGAATTAAGATCCCTTCAATTTTGTTGTTTATATGTGTAAATCGAATTTGGGGTGTGTAATTATATTAATCTTTTTCCCTTATATAGGATTATATACTTATGTTGGTAGTCTAAGTTGCCAAAAATAATGGCAAAAGGTGTAACTTAAGTTTTAATTTCATTCCATTTCAAGAAGTTGATTCTGATTTGTGAACAAAATGGGCAGCCAAACAGAGACTAGTGAGTCTCAACTAAAGTCTCGTGGTCTTTAATGCAGAAAATAAGAGGTATCAATGCATCAATAAAAATCAGAAACAAGATTTCAAAAATTTAAAAGCAGTCGTTACCTGCATTAATTAGGTATTGAAGGAAGCCAAAAGGGTCTTTGTATTGTGCGAGGTATTAATTTGCACCTGTCCTTCAGTGTTCTCGTCGCATTTATTGCGCCCGTGCCAATACCATCTCACCCCTTACATTTTGAACATACATTAGATACCACCTCGTGTTATTTGTTATTGACAAATCACCCCCTTCTTAACAAAATGATTTAGCAAAATCCAAAAATCAAACATCCATCACTACTCTTATTAAAGTGACATACACCTACTTGATCAAATCAAAGTAAAATTAAAATTTTATTTTGATGTGTTTATTTGAGAAAAAAAGTTAGTACGTTCCATTGTAATTAAATTAATAAAAAACAAGTAATTACTTTTAGAGAAATTTAAAATATTTAGTTGAATATATGCACACTTTGATAATGTCGATAACATCATGGGATTATGATCAACACTATTAAATAATGTTATATGTTGAACACCTCGTTCCAAATCAGTGTGTTACATATACACAAATCACAAATAAAAATCGAGTAAAGATTTGTCACACTAAATATAAGATTAGTGTTTATATTTAAAGGACACTACCACTATGATTGTCATGAACGAGTTTATAGTCCTTCAAGCTATTGCATATATCTATTAGACACATGTCCATCAATGTGCGTAGGTATACAATAGTTTGTAGAGGACCGATCATTAGAAACTTCCGAAGGTTTGTTACTTGTGCATATGACTTTCAGTGAGGTATAACGAGCTCGAATATACCTACATGTCCTCCTATTGTGGATCATATGGGTTCTTTATAGCAGTACAACGCTCTTTGGGTGAATTTTAAGTCTCTTGGTGCTGATAGTGGTGATCGCGATCCTTATAAATATGTTAATGATGAAGGGCGAGTCACGTAACAGAGCCTCAAACTTTATACGTGGTGTTCCTCGAACGACTATTGTGGAGCTTGGAACCAAGTCTCATATCGATAGTTTGCGGTGATAAATCGTCCTTTTTCCTTTTTTCTGTTTTTCTACCCCGGTTCATTATAGATCGAAGTGGGGAACAAAGCTCGATTCGCTCCAAGTTCCCACAGTATCATGACCCTTCGTGTTCTAACTGAACATTGGGTGGCTTGGTTCGAATGACAATTGCCTCGTTCCCAATGTATAGCGTGAAAAGACTTTTGTACCCTTGACATCAGTGTTTATGCCATCGCATTTCATCTAAACCTTAATGCATAAAAGATTGTTAGTTATTAATAATGCCAACTGAATTCATATAAACGAAGGTGATGATTTTATATTTAATATAAGCACATGTATTGCTAATAGAAACCAAACACGAGAGTTATATGCTGATTAGGAAAATAGCAGGGTGAATATTGCAATTTACATTCTTCCTCCTATACTCCGTTTCTCACAAAATCTCAAATAATTTTCTATAGAACTATATAAAAGAAAATATCCCATGTATATCCATTATAGTATCAAGATTACATTAAAGTCCTCATAATGACAATTTTGAATAATTATAGTAACTAGCATTCATCATCATCCTCTTCTTTCTTTTTATATAACCCCCTCTCATTTTTCCACTCATTGGTCCTCCTCCATATCCCTCTCTCTTCATTTCATTTTCTTCTCGTAGAACTTCGAAGGTTAGGTACTATTCTTGTTGAAAATGGTCGCTGACGTCAGCTCCATGGTCAGAGTGATGAAGGGTGTGGATTCAAACGAGAAACCAACGGCTCCGATTACCCGGGATTTGCTTGGTGGGTGTTGTACCCATGACTCCAAAGAGTTAGACCTCGATTTGCAAGTCCCCACTGGCTGGGAAAAACGATTGGACTTAAAGGTACAATCTTTTTTTCTTGTTGGTATCAAAATTTAATTTTGTTTAGTTTTTCTCCTTAGTTCCCCTGTTTCCCCTGTTTTTTTTTTTTTGCAATGTTATTTATGGTCATTTAATTACACTTTCAATTGCCTTATGCATGGAATTTATGACATAGATTGATTGATTATTTGCATTTAGTGAATTTCCTTTTGATAAATATATATTTCATTTACAGAGTTATATAATCATGCATTCAATTGAATTCATTCCTTAGTTTATGATTTGACAAATGGCAATCAAGTATGGTGAATGGAGCTTTTTATGCCATGATTGAAGCTTATGAAATTTATTGCATGTTATATCAAGTGTACTAATTGCTAATCAATACATTTAAAATTATCCCATGCATACACATGTCAGTTACTTTATTATGTATAAAGCGAAAGATCTCAGCAATTTCATCTTGGTGTAGGGTGTATAATTATTCATTACTTGTCTTTGTTAATATATTATGTCGTTTCTTTAAACAGAGTCAATGATAAAAAGAAGATATAATTTCATCTAATTTTGTGGATTAAGTAAGTCAATGATCAATCCTCTTCTACTCCTTTTTTTGTGGATCAAATTATGCAACACATTCAACTCTTTTGTAAATATAATCAGCTTGAAACCAAGGGGACAATTTTAACCATATTTTTTTTGTATATTTATGTTACTTATGGAACGTTCTCATATTTTGCAGTCTGGTAAAGTTTATTTACAGAGATGCAATTCACCACACTCCTCCACTTCAACTTCAGACAACAAGAAAGAAAACATCAACACTTGTGCAAAATTTGAAGACCTCAACTTTACTCCAGTGTCCAATAAGCAAACTCTAAACCTTTTCACTGATTCTGATTTGGACTTGAAGTTAGTCTCGTCGCCGTCCGCAATGTCCCCCTCGACTTTGAATTACCAGAGTGCGTGCACTCTGGACAAAGTGAAGTTTGCATTGGAGAGAGCGGAGAAAGAAACCATTAAGAAACGTTCTATTTCATCGATGTCCAATTCATCTTCGCAGCCTTCGAATTCCTCGTCCTCAATCGAACAAGAGGAGAAGTCGCCAACCTCATTTGTGGCCGCGGGGTGCCCTTGCTGCTTTTTGTACGTTTTGATCTCGAAGACCAATCCCAAATGCCCTCGATGCAACAGTGAGATTGCGTTGCCCGTGGTTGCGAAGAAAGCTCGAATAGATCTTAACATTTCTATTTGAAATATTTGGATAAAGGGACCATATGATCAAATGGTTCTTATTTTTGTAAAAAGGGGGAATAGTTTTATAAGCTAAGCAAAGGTATATAAACTCTTTAAATATTTTGGCACTCTTATTTTAGCATTAACATGGAAAAATTACTAGTTCATAATAGCACCGCGTATGTAGTTTAAGTGTAACGTCTCTAATAATACACCATGCTCTAAGCTAATACTGAATTTTTGCACTTAATTTAAA
Source organism: Linaria vulgaris (assembly GCA_948329865.1). NCBI lineage: Eukaryota > Viridiplantae > Streptophyta > Magnoliopsida > Lamiales > Plantaginaceae > Linaria > Linaria vulgaris. The sequence goes on from OX415252.1 coordinate 82,810,375, forward strand.
TATCGTGGAGGTGACAATGTTGCATATATATTGCATGTGTTGAACTTGGATACAATTTCTTTAATTTGTTCGAGATTGTTAAATCCTAATCTATATCGCACACTTGTTATGCATCATTGTTGTCTGTTGATCATTAACGCATTATGACACAAAACTTTGTAATATAAGGTTTGTTCAGAATTTAGCAAGCAATTTGACATAGAAAATCAACACCAATCGCGTGTGGTTGAAAACTTTGTACCTATAGCTTTTGTGAAAGAGTTGGGATTTCATTATTTCATGAGGCACGTACTGCATGCCTCTCTTTATTGCTAGCATCATAATTTATCCACACCGAACTAATAATAAATGAGAATTATTTCCCCTACTACCATCTTTGAGTTAATACTCGCACCTACTGTACTGAAAAAGAGTTCAATTCAATATCCAACTTCACCTGCAAACTTTGATTAGAGCTGTGCTTTTGGCTTGAATGTTCTTTCTTCTTGGATTTGCAAAGATTTAAGTGCAGTGCCACCTACAATTACTATAGGTTTGACGTTATTATTATTAGTTAATTTGTTTAAGGTGTGACAAATTTGACCATGTGAGAAAGTATGCCCGATCAGTTCATTTGACAATCAAACCGTACGCTGACAACACAATTTCATTCGTAATACCATGTTTATATTGCATTTTTTGACGCAATATTTGTGGTCAAAATTATGAACTCAATCGAGATACGGAATGACATTTCTCGTTTGTACTGATTTTATAAAAAATAGTTATTGGAAAATTTAAAGCATTCACATGCGATTGAAAAGTCAGAACACTTCAATTCAGATATTAATGTGTGTAATTAAGAGTCGCAAATTTTGCTGGATTTGTCTATTTTATTGGTCCAACTGCTCGCTAGTTTTACATGTCAACTGCAATAAAGTCCTATTTATATTCACTTGGAAAATATATACGCCACCTGATACTGTAATATCTCTCCCATGCCATGAAATTTGGTCACCTAATGCGGTTGAATAGTAAAGACTATTCCATATATTATTTAAAAAAAAACGATTTACCTACTTCGGTGACTCGGGAAACTTTAATCTCAAATTAACTAACTTGATTATTTGAGCAGTTTGGAAGTTCATTTTAAACTTTATTCATATTGTGCGTTAACTGTTGGGACCTTACTATACCTTAAATACATATCATTTGTTAGTTTACTGAACCACCACAATCACTATTTGATATCAAATAGTATAAATTTTGCTTGTTGAATACTCCTATTTATTTACTAATATAATATTATGTCACAAGTAAATTGCACATCTTAAACGTGCGCCCGCCGCATGAAACTCTTGTTTCAACCTTTTCATGAACTTCGTTTTTTAAGTGTTGAGATCTCAACTTGATTAGAAGATCTCTTCATGTGTCAAATCCATATATAGTTGAAAAAACTTGCGATAAGATTGAATAATATTTATTGCTAATTGGAATGGTCAATCATACGACTTATTACTTTTTTCCACATCTTCTAACGGGGCTAATTAGATAGGTTATATAAGTTTTTTTTAGATAAATCGTCCGCCACTACAAATAACTGGGTTTAACTAGTATCTGAAATTTTGCTCTCTTCACCCATTTTTGTAAAATTCTGTTACTTTCAAAATTTTCAATCATATTTGTTAACCCTAAAAAATAAATATAGGGATTAACCCAAGGACGATACTATCGTCACATATACTCCCGATGCCACGCTGTATCGAGAGGGCCCACCGAGTATCACAAACTCAAAGTGGTAAGAAGTGACACCCGAAGAGGCACTTTAAGCGTCTCTTGAAAAGTCACGATAAATAAAGATAAGATATCCACGCGGCATCGGAAAAAAGTAAACCCGATGGATTCGCGAGACTCCGATATCTATCAATGCGTCAATAGGGACCACAACGACGACCCTGAGTCCCCCAAAATGCGAGAATATCCCCTCACTGAACAAACCAAAGACAATAAGCCTTCAGAACATATACCACGAATGATAAACAGAGCCATATTGAGGCCAGAACGCCATCAGAGCACATATCCCGAAGGCCAAAACGCAAGGACATTGCCCTATTGAAGTTAAGAAGCCATTGGAGTCCACACCACAATGAATAAAGTATAAATCCACGACCTACCAGACTCAGCCACCTATCGGAGTTCATTTCACGAAGAGAAAAACGCAAGAATAGACCCCTATCGGGACTATAATGCTATCGGATGAATATCTAGCCACCTTTATAAAGTCTTCCCAAAAGATTTATCCCATCGTAGAGAAGAACCTAAAGAAGCCAATCCATCGGAGCTCCCTAAAGTCATTGGATCGGATAGAATTCGTCCCAGTCAGCGCCTAGTAGACAAATATAAAGTGTATCTTATCTTCTCACGCATATTGCGACACATGTACTTTACTAAAGACATGCACAATGACACATGTCCCCAAATACCTCTATATAAGGGGTATTCCTTGTCAAATTATAAGAAAGATCAATTCAACTCAAGACAAGCAAGACATATGATTATCAATGAATAAAAAAATGGATGTTTTCGACATAAGCAAGCTTCTGAACCTTTGGACATGGCGTTCAAACCCTTATAATCTCGTTAATCCGGTTAAAATACCAAACCTATTAACAATATTTAATTTACCCATAAAAAATGAATCATATTAAATTAAGCTCATCAAATGTTGATTTATTTAATTAAAGCAATTCTGAGAAATATAGAAAATGACTCGTAATTCATTCAGCATGAGTGTCGGGGACGTAAACTAGTCATCTATCTCCCTTGTTTATTTAATTCACTTGAATTCTGCAACAGTATTAAACATATAAATAAATGCAACAGCGGACATTTTATTTCAGGGAAATCAATGCATCAAAATAAATGGTCACCAGCTTCCAACTAAATTTTGTAAGAGGGATTAATTTCTTTGCTTCCTCCCGAAAGCTAATTTATGACGATACTCAACGCCATTCAATATTGTACCAGACCTAATAAATTCAATGGTATTATAACAATGTCTTACATAACACGCCTACCGTTTCTGGTGGAACCAATGGTAAAATTCAGTTTATTTCCTATTAAGGTTTAGCATTTTGTCTTACGGTCAACTTTGTCTAAGTGATATACTGGAAGTTCATAAATTGATTTGATTTGTAGATCAAATTCTTTAGTACATGAGTGGATTAATTATAATAAGTTTACCTAGAACAAAGTTATTTACCGTCGCAAGAAACTACATGAGGTTGCATGAACGGGGTATAGTACTTAGTATGGTTTAACATATATTAAACACTTCTTTTAAGGTACTTATATAGTGTTATTATTCCACAATGAACTAATATTTTGCGATGGATTAAATTTATTCTAAAATTATAGATATAATACAAAACAAATAAATCATCGACATATTTCAACCCCTATGTCTTATAACAGCCTCCCCGCCCCTGATCACATGCGTATCCCATGGTTAATTTTGATTATGTATACCAAATTTCTAGTATATTCTTTATGATTTACATCACTATTTTATCCATGTATACTATGAATTATGTTCTTTCTCGAGCTAGAGACAAAAGTCGGCGTAATACATATAGAAGAACAACATAAATGGCCAGATATAAGTGTATGCCCAATAACTTTGCCTAAAAATGCTTTGTGCCCTTTTTTTTTGGCCGACTTTTTCTACCTCGATAATTTTAATATTTCTACTAAAATGCCCAATTGCTCTTATTTAGGCTTTTTTGGTGATGTGACTGTCCAGTCAATAAGTTGTCGCGCCACGTCATATTTTTCAGCCTAAAAAACTTTTTTTGCCCAAATCCTTGTAATATTAAAAATTATACTTGCACCCCATAATAAATTGCACTTTGCATCCCCAAAACATATATATATATATATACAATTATTTTATATCTATAACAATTTATAAAAACTATTATAAAACAAAAAAAAATGAAATTCATCAACTTATATATATATCTAATAATTTATAAAATTTTAAAAATTATAAAAAAACAAAAAACATACATTAAAAATTGTATAATCTTCACACACACAGATATATATACACACACATCCATTTTTTTTTATAGTTTTTACAATTCTTTTTTATGTTTTTAACAATTTATAAGAATTATTTAAATTTTGAAAAACAAAATACATTAAAAAATAAAAAGTACTGTTCATCATCTTTAACCCACTTCTTGCCACCACCGCCGCCCCAATGCCGCCACCCACCACCTCCACTTTCACGCCACCCCCACCAACGCCCCCCCCCCCCCCCGATTTCGCCCCCTTATAAACTTTAAATCGGACAACTTCTAATCCAAATCGTTCAACTGAACTCCAACGACAACTGTTCGAACTTCGACGCAAAATCGAGACGATTCGCGGTTCAATTCGTTCAAATCCGAATCCTAATAAAAACCCATTCGAAATCACACCGATTTGCGGGCATTTTTGTTGGTGGTGGTAGTGAATGAGGAGGGGGTAGGGGGGAGGGTGACGGGTACAGGGAAGAAGATAACGTTTTTTTTTTGTTTTTTTATTTGTTATTTTGGGGTCCAAGTGTAATTTGAAAAGACTATTGGTTAAGTCGTGTAATAATTGATGTTGTCTTAAAAATATTTTTTCAGCTAAAAAAATCTGACGTGGCTATAACAATTTATTGATTGGATGAGCACTTTCTTGACTGTATAGTCACATCAGTGTTTTAGCCCAGTTAAGAGAAATTGAGCATTTTTGATCGAATTTTTAAAACTAATGGTGCAGAAAAAGTCGGCCCGAAAAAAAGGGCAAAAAATATTTTTAGACAAAGTTATTGGGCAGAAATAATAATTTTCCCTACTGAAATAAGATAAAAAAACAATAGAAATTGTAGTCAGGATGGACATGTATCTCATATATGTGGAATGCATGCCCTTTAGCTGCATTGAGTTTCATGAATCTAAACATGAATTTAACAGTTAATCATTGAAAGATTTCGAGAATCAAACGATTCCAAAACGATTAAAATCAGTTCATCAACAACTTTACAATGCGAAAGTTTAGATAAAAAAAAGTAAGTGTTTAAAGTTACAAATAGAACTTATAATTATACTACAACTGATCTGTGTGTTAATGAAATGTATATGTGTCGAATTGAATGAAATTGTAGCTTTCTGCACTGGAGTGAGTGCCTTTTTAGTTAACAGCAAGGAGTTTCCTCTTTTGCCAACCGGTTAAGCAACGACTATAACAGCCGTTTGAAAACTTTCTTGAATAAGATGTGTGTGTATATTTGTCACACCCATCTTGAAAATCATTAGAAGAAAGTGCTGAATCGCCAGGGGTTTGTTGAGCATGTCAGCAATTTGGTAAGAGTTGGAAACATGTTATATTTTGAGTTGTCCAGCTTGTACTCTTTCTCTCACAAAATGGTAGTAGATCTGGATGTGATTGGTGCACTCATGGTGCATTGGATTGTTGGCAATACACACTGCACTGTTGCTAGTAGAGAAGAGAACTAGTATTCTGGTTTGAACTTGATGCATATCAATTGGCAGTTGGGAAAGCTATATTATTTCACAAGAAGTTGAAGCAAGAGCTTTATATTCTGCTTCAGTTGAGGACATACTCACTGTAGGTTGCATCTTTGGCTTTCATGAGATGAGTGAAATGCCACGATAGATGGCTAGATAGAGTATCCCTTTTCCTGGGCATGATTTAAGATATTTGAGAACCTTATGAGTGGCAACAAGATGAGTTGTTGTTGTCTTGGCCATTAATTGAGTGAGACACTGGATGCTAAAGTTGAGGTCAGGCCTGGTGATGGTTAAGTACAATAACCTTCATACTAGCCTTCTATATGATGAGGGATCCTCCAATGCAGGAGCATCTGAAGTGAGCAAGTTTATAGTTGATTCCATAGGAGTGTTGCAAGGATTGCAGTCTAGATAGCCTGACTCAGTGAGGATGTCAAGACAATACTTCCTCCGACACAAGCTGATCCATTTCTTGCTTCTTACAACTTCAATGCCTAGAATGTACTTCAAGTCTCCAAGGTCTTTAATGGTGAATTGAAAGTCCAAATGTTGTTTGATCTTATTGATTTCATCAATGTCATCACGAGTGAGTATAAACACCAAGAATGGTTAGTTTGTTGTTTCTGGTTTTGACAAATAATGAACAATCAGATATAGTTTGTTTATAGCCAGAGTTGAGAAGAGAGAAAGTTAGTTTGTTAAACCACTGGCATGAGGCCTGCTTTAATCCATATAAACTCTTTTTAACAAGCAAACTCTATTGTCATTGGCTTCACAATACCCTGGTGGATATTTCATCGATATCTCCTCTGAGATTTCCATGTAGTTTGTTTACATCAAGTTGTTTCAAATGCCAGTTGTATGCAGCTACCAAGGCAAGAATGACTCTTACTGAAGTTATCTTGGCAAATGGTGAGAATGTGTCAAAATAATCCAAACCCTCTTCGTGTGTGTAGCCCTTTGCTACCACCATTGCTTTGTACCTCTCAATGGATCCATCAGACTTATTCTTGATTTATATACCCACTTGCAGCCTATGCAATTGTGGTTAGGAGGCAATGTTGTAACCTGCCATGTGTTAGTCCTTTCACGGGCATCTGATTCTTTTTTCATAACATCTTTCCATTCTGGATTTTTTTTTGCTTGAGTGAATGTCTTAGGTTCAGTTATTTGAACAATAGCAGCTGTAAAGGTTTTTTGTTTAGTACCTAAGCATTCAGCAGACAAATAATCAAATATTGAATAATGTTTACCAGTGATCACGTTGTTACAGGACTTGTGTAGTGAAACAAGTAGGTTTAGTCATGGATTTGTAAGTAAGAATGAGGAGTGATGTTTGTGGAGGACTTTTTGGGTGCTACTGGAGGCTCAAGTGATGCACATTTGCAGTGTCTTCTGAGAAAAAATTTAACATACTCTAGATTGGAAGATGGTTGAGAGACTTTAGAAAAACCAAGTGCTTATGAAATGGAGGGATTTGCAGGAAATGTCTGAGATACTTCCGATTGGAAGATGGTTGAGAGACTTTAGAAAAACCAAGTGCTTCTGAAATGGAGGGATTTGCAGGAAATGTCTGAGATACTTCCGGTGTGTCAGGCATAACAGTGTCATCACCACTAGAATAAGCATATGGACCTACATGACATGCATGTATCACATGAGCTACACGAGGCTGAGCAAATTCACTGTTATTATCAATAAAGTTGTTAGTAGAGAACTTTTGTTTAGGAGGTTTCTGTTTATTGTCAGGAGATGAATGGGTATTTTTCAGAGGGAATATATGTTCATAAAATATCACATTCCTTGAAACAAACATTTTCCTGGTAAGCAAGTTCATTGAGTATCATTTGGTTCCTTTTGGGTAGCCAACAAAGACACACTAAGTTGCTCTGGAGTTAAACTTAGTTCGGTTAGCTGTTAATGTAGAAGCATATGCTAGACATCCAAATAATTTTAAAAGGAAATAGTCAGAAGGTCTATTAAAAAGCACCCAATATGGAGTTTTGTCTCTTATAAAAAAAGAGTATTGTCATCAATATTTTTAGAAGGTAATCTGTTAAGAAAGAAATTGTTGATACACAGTTACTCTATATTCAAAGACAGATTAAATTGAAACCTTAATGCCCTTGCAACCTGTAATAGATATTGGTGCTTTCTTTCAACAAGTCCATTCTGTTGAGGAGTTTCAACAAAGCTGGTCTGATGTGTAATGCCATTATCAGATTTCATAGTTTTGATCTTGACACTAAACTAATTTAATACCAAGGCATACAAATTTTACAAATGAGTTTTAACATCAGACTTTGTAGTTAATAAATAAATCCTTGTACATCTGCTAAAATCATGAAAAATAGTAATTAAATACTTGTAACCATCATGGGAACAACCTTGAAAGGTTCCCAAACATCAAAATGAATGAGTTCAAAGATAGTATTTGTTATAGTAGAACTAACAATAAAAGATGACTAATGCAGCGAAATGACTTTTCGCCCGTGCGGCTCACTAACCGTCAAGGTTGTACACATAACTCATCCGTATGATATGCCCTATAATGCACATACTTTTGACATCCATATGCAGCCTTATGCTCGAGAGCACTCGCTTCTCCCTTGTTTCACTGCATCACTCTCACTAGCGACGATCTTAAGACTGCTTCCTGACATTGCACCAAAAGTAGCAACACTCTGTAATCCTCACTTTGGAGTCATACACCTAGCTAGTGTTTGCCTCGCATGTCAACTGTCTTGGATTTCACTTAAGTCCCCACTCTCGATGGTAATAGAAGATCTCTATAGCTTCGCAGCTAAGTTGAAGGTCTCCAAGTACCTATAATAGAATTCTCGTGTTCAACATTCAATCTCGACACTTGAAGTCAACCGTAGTCCCTCGTATTATTCACTAGTTTCTCGCTCGAGACAAGGACCATGTTTTGATCCTAAGAACACATGATATGCTATCGCATTAGCCTTGTGCATCATTGTCCCAACAATACACGCCTTAGCTTTTGGACCCCCGTAAAAGGACTTGAACCCTTAGTCCTAACTACGAGTAGATCATAAGACTCTTGGAATGCTTGTCTTATTGACTTAGTGGCATTCTTGTTCCTCAAAATTGTATCGCATAGCAGTCCCTGCATATAACCAATGGGGCGCCCAACGAGGAGCCCGCATGCTCTGAAATACCCTTTCAGTTCCCAAACTGAATTGGGACTAAGACTCGTTCTTCATGATGACCTTAGCTGGCTCTTAGTTCCTTGATGGTCTCAAAAGATTGCACATTTTGTGTCTTGTATAACTACTAAACACGGGAGAAACATGCTGCTTGCTCACCAATATTGTCTCCCTACCAATGTTCTGTCCATTTCGCTACTAGTAGTGCCAATAAACGTTCTACATCCCCTAACAACTTACTATAGCCAAACTTCTTCCTTGGAGCACTAATTGCTCCCAAACTTTGTGTACATACTTCCTATATATCCTAAGACATTTCTACCAAGAATAATCCCATTCCAAGCCTAGGAAGTCATTCTGCTCAAACATCCTCGACCTTGCTCCATGCGTCACCACTGACCACCATTCCAGCTCTGAAACCGCTCAGTCGTTTCTCCTAAGAATCCGTGGACACCATACTAAAATGTCCTAGAATATTTCTACCAAGAATCATCCAATTCTCTTGGAAGGAAGTCCTTTCAATCTTGGACCAAGTCGCAGTTTGTGCGTCCAAAAAACCCGCCAACCAAACTCTCGAACGGCTCGGTCATTTTCCTTGAAACATTATGGAGATGTTGCCAACATTCCCACATACCACCCCTCAAATACCATTTCATTTGTATGAGGGAAAGTCCTTCAACCAAACACACCAAGCTAAAGCTTGCGCGCAGCCAACCTGGCACCCCCGTCAAGTGCCCCAACGCCCAGACTGTCACACAGTACTCTGTTCGGCGATCAGCCCATCCAGTGCCCAACCATCCTTCTGTCTTGGTGCCAGGACGTCCTAGCAACCGGCACTGTGCCAGGCAGCTAGTCTTCCTTGTGGTTAACGCCCTTGCTAGTGGTCTTTCAATCGTCAGTTATGGTCGAAGTGGCGATCCATAATATACTCTACCACTCAAGCCCGTAAACTTCCTCTTTTGCATATCATAACTCGCTTCAAAGTCAACATCCTCCCCTGTTCATATATCAAAAATTCACCAAGGCCCCCAACGACCAATTCTCATCAAGGTCCCCTACGATCTGCATCTCAAAGCATCCTCCAAGGCTCCAAAGCCAAGTTTCAGCAAAGTCCCACGACTTGCTCTTCAATCACCTTCAAGGCCACAACGGTCGAATCACAAGAAGGTTCCAATAACCTGCTTTTCCACATCAGTCCAAGGACATATCGCTTGACTCCAAGGTATGCACACAAGAATGCCCTCCACAATCATTCCACAAGGCCATGTACAACTAGCCACCACTTCATGCTTTGAACTTGCCTGGGTGTGTTTTCATATAAAGATAGATACATGTGCAACCACATGGATTCCTTCATCACAACTTTCAACAGACTTTATCAACGCTGGCCACGATCGCCTCTGTAATCGTCTCTTGGGACAGTCAAACTTCAATAAACCTTGGCGCCATCCAAGTTGTGTCGTAGGTGTGCAACCTAACGACACTCCCTCTCCCACTCAGAGGTGTTGTACTAGGACAACACGCCTTCGAATTCAAGGGCTGTGGAAAATTACCTTAACGACTAGTACCATTTGCACAAGATAGAGCCATATTATCTCTAGCATAAGGTACCTCAAAAAATTTCGACATGCAACTCAACTCAATGTGTACTCAGCACGAGCACACCTCATCCACATTTAGATATCCACTAAACAATGCATCCCTCGACGACTTCTCAGTTTGATATCCTTTCTTCGGATGCATCACTTGAAACATCCAACTCCATTCCACCCACTAGTGGTGATTTTCCATGCTGATACCTTGTTCTTCGACATACCCTATCACCTGTCATTCCCCCACCTCATGGTGATACTCCGATCCAATAACAAGATCCGCATTTCTTTGCTATACGCAATGACTTTCCTTCATAAGGACTCCGTAGTCCATGCCCACTCCAATAGCATAGTCACAACACTAGTCACCATGAGTGCAAAACGAGACCAACACTGCTTCCGGTTCCACTAACTTCTCATCTCGCATACTTGAATTTTGCCACACAGTCCCCACATACTTTGGCTCATCTCTTAAGATCCATGCTCAATTTCCAGCCGGCCTTGCCCAATGCAAAGGCTCCTCTATCATGGGCTCTCGAGTCCAATCCTCAATCGTGAGGCTAACGATTCCATTCCTTGCAGCCCACATAATGGCTTTTCCATAGCCTAGGCCTCCACTTCTTAACCGTAATCGTTTTTGGATCAACCTTCTGATTTCACTTGGAAAACACAACTGTCGTTGACTTTTGTAAATAGACAATCAAGCATCCCTTGCTTGAACAAACTGTAAATCCGATTTTTGCCACAAACATATCTCCAAATGTAGTCGCCGACAAGTATGAAGCAAATTCGAAAAAAAGCTGACGTCCAACCCATATGTTAAGCCCATTCATTGTAGACTTGATGTAGTCTCATCCACAACTTCCAACAACCTTTTACTCACAATCGTCAAACTTAGTTAACAAGTACGAAAAATTAAGGCACACCAAAGTAAGCCCAAATTATCTCCAACTCATGCTTCTACTAAGCTCCAAAATTTGACCACAACGCCCATTACGCCAAAGGATGCATATGATCCAACACTATGCACACGCCCCCAAAATCCATCACACCAACACTGTTTGTCTAAAGCATATTTAAAGACATCCTGTTTCACCACATATCACAACTGCATAACTGTAGCATTATTAAAACCCGAAGGTTTGCAACAGCTAATGACCACTAGTCCACCAACTGACACATTCTGTTTGAGTCGTAAGATCAAAATCCACTTACTCCGTGGAGCTCGCTTTCTCTTCTCCAAGTTAGCGGTATCCGAGTTCACATATTCCAAACATCTTCGATACACAGTTAAACACATACTTATGTTCCTTCACAACTACTTTTTAGAGAAAGGATGCCCAAGTCTAGTATTCCCGAGATGGGTATTAGAAGTAACAACATTACAATGTACATTTGATTAATTTTATTAATAATTCTAGAATTGAAAATTCTGAGCTTGTAAAACATAAAGATTGTTAACAAGTCTATCAGAACCAATCATCTTCTTCTTGCTTGTGTCGTGCATTATACAATAATAAAAAGACAAGAAACATAAGTATACATGGCGTCTGTTGGTTAGTTTAGAGACATATAAAAGGCTAAATGAAAGTTGGAACATGTCCATCCCATCGAGGAGGGTACCCATAAACCTGAAAGCACTTGTCAATGTTATTACCATTGAATCCACAATGTGTACACCTCATGTTTTTTGATAGCATGTAAGGCTTGTTGGAGTTGGAGGTGTTTCACTGAGGATTGTTGAGTTGCTGGTAAGATTGAGTAGGTTTCCCTTGAGTATCCTGGTAAAAGTTGAGGTCCATTTGATGCTCTTCTTGCATGAGCATTGAATGTATCTTGACAGACTAGGCATATGTGACATCAATAGGATTTGACTTCTTAAGGCAACATAAGAGTCATTGAGACCAATCAGGAATTGAAGTACAAAGTCATATTGTTGCAGAGCAATCACAGTTTTATTCACATTAATGTTGCATATGCATTGATCACAAGAACATGCCACAATTGACCTCTGACTCACCAGCTCATCCCACAAGCCTCTAAAATTATTATAATGCTTAGTGATAGTCATAGTGTTTTTTGCAATAACAGAGAGGGATTTATTGAGATGATACACACGTGCACCATCAGTGTGATCATGACGCAATTTCAACTCAGACCAAAGATCAACGGTAGTAGTGTAGTGAGTAAGACTATACCTGACTTCATAAGCAATAGAGTTTAATAAGCATGAGACGACCAAATCATTGGCCCCGATCCAACACTTCAACATCATCAGATTCAGGTGGTACATGCAAGGATCCATCAATGATTCTGACCTTATTTTCCACACTTAAAGCCATGTTAATTCCTTTACACCATGCAACATAGTTTCTACCATTAAATTGATCAACAACTATTGATGAACCAGTGATCCAAGGAAGTAAACGAACTAGTGCTCACTAGGATTCTTAGTAGGAATTACAATATAATAAGTAGTTGAAATAGTAGGATTAGTCATTTAATTAAGGGATAATTCTATCAAACCCCCCAAACTATGGGGTCATTTACCGCACATGGTCAGAACTTTATATTTAGCGGCAATGCCCCCTAAACTTTGGTCGTTTGTGCGAATTTCTCCATTTTCCAGTTTTTTGCAATTTTTCCACCAAAAATTACCGAAAAAATTATTTAAAGTTTGACTAAAACCTTCGTCTCGATGAGACGGTTCCAATGATGGTGACGGTGATGCAAAATTCAAAGTTATAAGATGGGAATTCTAATTTAAGTGCAATACACTTAAATTAAATTTTCCGTGTATTGGCTTTGAATTTTGCGACACCGTCACCACCATCGGAACCGTCTCATCGAGACGAAGGTTTTAGTCAAACTTCAAATAATTTTTTCGATGATTTTTTGTGGAAAAATTGCAAAAAACTGGAAAATGGAGAAATTCGCACAAACGACCAAAGTTTAGGGGGCAGTGCCGCTAAAACTAAAGTTCTGACCCTGTGCGGTAAATGACCCCATAGTTTGGGGGGTTTGATAGAATTATCCCTTTAATTAATTTAGAGAAGAATCTAGGGTTTCGATCGACAAATTTAGGAAAAAAAGAATAAGCACAAATTCGGATCGAATTTTCACAAGCTGACAGAAATCACGACATGCAAAACACAATGTGAGCAGATTTCAAACAAAAAGCAGTTGCAATCAACGTACAACGCAACAGATCAATTTGCGAGCTACGAACATAGTTACGCAACAGATTTTCAAGATCGAATGATACCAACGATTGATACCATATTAAATTTCATGAATCTAGACATGAATTTAATGGTAAATCATTGAAAGATTACGAGAATCAAACGATTACAAAATGAATAAAACCGGTTCATCATCAACTTTACAATGCAAAAGCTTAAATCAAAAATTAAGTGATTAAACTTATAAATGGATCTTATATTTATACTACAACTAATCCGTGTGTCAATAGGATGTAATCTATGTATTAATTGAACAAAATTGTAGCTTACTGCACTGCAGTGAGTGCCTTTAAGTTAAGAGCACGAAGTTTCCTTTTTTGGTAATCGTTTAAGTAACGGCTATAACAGCCGTTTGAAAACTTTCCTGAAATGGAAAGTTTTCTAATTCTGTGTATGTTAAGAAGTGAGATTCAATGTGATCATATTTTCTTAGACCACCAAAGTCCGAGTAAGTTCTGTTTAATAATATAAATCTTGATCGAATTTCATAAAACTGGTTAGAAAAAATGAATATATATTTTGAAGAAGACTATCGAGACCAAGTGGAACTATATCTATGGTAATCATTCAACAAATGCCTTCATTGGTCGGTACAATAATTAAGGTGTGTAGTATGAAGTGAGTGAGCAAGCTAACCCCGCCTCTAGAAGCTTCAAATACAATTTAGCCTCGTTGTAGGTGAAGTGTCTTAAAAAGATAGAGAAAACTGTTACAAAGTTTCCATAGGGGTTCCAAATGAGATCCTCAATTTATGAAGAACGTTTGTTGCCATAAGCTAACCGATTCACATATTATTATATTAAATTATTGGTAGGAGGTTGCCATTATAACTTGAAAGTAGTGAATGAAATGAGTTGTACTTTTTCAATTCAATAAATTAGGTTGTGGAACTGTTGTTTGCACAAAATACCATGGTGAAATGTAACCAACACACTCTAACTACCATCACATTTTCTAAGTTCTCCACTTGGTTCCACTGTTTTATTTCTGATTTGTATTGCTCTCTCTCAAAAATTTTAAATCGTTTTCCTATGAAATTTGAGTTTAGAACAACATAAATTCTCAAGCCCTTGTATTTTCATAATCATAACTAAAACTTAGAAAAGGAGCCATTCAAAAAAGAGATTGCCCTTTGATTCATAATGATGCTTTGTCGGTTGAGAAAAGAAATGGTGATAGATTTCTATAGAGCTTCCAAGAACAAAAGGATTCAATTGAATGACACAATATTGAATGGTCTCAGAAATCAAAAGTCCGCTTCCACGATTTCATGTACATGGAATCTCTTAATATTAGAGTTGCTTAGAAATTGAAATTGGTTAATTATTGGTAAAAAGTCAGACTTGGTACCCTAACTCGGCCACCTATCAAAAGTGGTACCTTAACTTGACAGTCTTCGCAAGTGGTACCTTAAGTTTACAATTTTCATCAAACTTGGTCTCCTCACGTCGGAGCTACTAATTTTGCCACCTTAGTTTCACATGTGGATCGTCGTTGACCCTAAATTTAAGGATTTTGACAAAACGTAAACAATTGGATGCTGACATGTCATTTTTTAAATGTAAAAAAAGCCAAAAATTCATTTCCCTTAATAATAATTCAATGAAGTAAGTATTTGTACTCATATTAGAAATAGACTACTTAATTATAAAAATTTAATATTACTATCTTTTAAAATATAAAGATTTTTATTTATAAGTTAAATCAATTAATTTTAAGATTTTTTTCCATTTCGTCATTCTTCCACTCACTCCCACCCCACTCCTAGCACCCACCACCACCACCCGTCCACTCCACCGCACCCACACTAAAAATCCTTCGACATCTCCAATGAACAATTATGACTCGATAACGTTGCCGACCACTATTGCCGCGTCGGCTCTGACATCGCCCACAAACTCGTTTTCACTATCCTCCCTCCGCTTTCACTCCCAAATCGACCTCTCATTCCAACCCCCCTCAATTCCTTCTTCTCCACCCACAAATTTTGCCGCCATCGTTACCGCCATCAAAGTTAATATCATCCATGCTAACGCCACCTTCTCCGCTGACTCATAGCCGTCAACCTCCAAATCAAGACCAATGTCATCAACTCCGCTTCAACACCAGATTGTAAAGCACCATATTGATTTTAAGGTGGGTGGATTGAGGAAGGTGGTGGATAAGTAGTTTTGGTGGTCGTGGGATGGGGGCTTAAACGGAGGAAGATTATTTTTGGGCAACATGTAGGAAGATGTTTATTAATTTGCACTAATTATTTTAAGTTGTAGTATTATTTCTTTATTGGATTAATTATTCATTAGGAATATAGAACTAATTCATTAAGTTGTAATATTATTAACATAATTTTTTTAGTATTAATTAAATTATCTTTTAATGAAATAAGTATAAATTTATAACCTTATAAACAAGAAGAAAGAGAAAAGTATAATTTTCCATGTCAGTATGTCCATTTGGCAAAATTAAGATCCAAATTCCTAGTATTTCAGTCAACAATGGCCACGTGTGAATATGAGGCGACCATTGTGTCGCTCCGGCTGCAGGGTACCAAGTTTAATGAAAATTATAAACTTAAGATAGCATTTGTGAAGACTGTTAAGTAAAGGTACCATTTTTGCAAGGTGGCCAAGCTAAGACATACAAAGTTTGATTATTTTCTTAATTATTGTCGTATCATGATTTAAATTCAGTTATGGTGGGCCAACGACATGTTATGTTGCTTTTTCAAATTTAGGATCAGAGACGAGTTAGAAGGGTTGTTGGGCCACTTTGTCCAAAATCCCGTGTTTTACTGCTTGACCCGTTCCTTAACCCAACATATGTTCAGCTGGTACTGTTGCTTATATAAATTGTAGAGATCTATGTTTAATGCTGAACAAGTCTTTTGATGTTGGACCAAATCAATTTTTTTTAACACAAATCAAATTTTCATCGTTATGGGCTTATAGCTTATTAGCTTAAGAGATAGGTTGGATTAAAATTTATAGAAGTGCATTTGAAAAATACTGAAATATGTTTTTACTTTTGACGATCGAATATAACAAATATATGAAATGCCGGCCTTAGTAAAGGGTAGGGGTGTTTGGGCCGGGTCGGGATCTTGGAATCCGACCCAACCCGGCGGGTTTTCCCCGAGCCGGGAAAAACCCGAAAAAAACCCTCCCGGTCAGACCGGGAATTTGCTCCCGTTCTGACTCCCGCCGGGAGGGAACGGGATCCGGTTCGGATCTCGTTCCCTCCCGCGGGATCCCGGGAGTTTTTCACTCTTCTTTTTTTTCCTTACACAGACGGCACACACACATGGGGGGGGGGGGGGGCAGAGTGTTAATGCCTGTTTCGGTGATGGGGATGATGGCCAAGTGCACTAAGAAGACTGCACCAATTGCAATTGTTTCGCCCTGCGGCTCTGCAACGGTATCATCATTGGACTTGACATCATCATCAAAAGGAAGGTTAGGGTTTAAAGAGAAGGCCCTTTTCGTGCCCTTGTTTTTGCTGTCGTTAACACTCTTCTTCTTCTTCTTCCATGTCATCTTCATTTTTTTTTTCGCTACTGTTTGTTTTTCCTTCTCGAATTTTAGGCTTAGTAGTGGTGATGACTTAATATGAGTCATGGCTACAATTCAAGAGTCAAAAGCTACAATTCAAGAGTCAAATAAATTATTCAATTTTTTTTGTCTTACATCTAAAGTGAGTGGAGTTGGGAATATTCCTTGAAATATAGCGTGAAGATAAACTTCTGAAAAGCAATTTGATGAGTATATTATATTATAATAAAAGATGAACCAAAAACAAAGTAAAAAGAAACTTAAAAAAGGAATAAAATTATGGGCCCTTAACACTTTAAAATTCAAATTGAGCATGAAAAGGTACTCTCACTCACACACACAGATAGAAGACAGCACAACCTCAATATAAATTTTTTTCTCTCTCTTTCTTTTTTTTCCTCTAATCACGCACACACACACACACACACACACACACTCATCACCACCGCCGCTCCTCCTCCACTCCACCACCACCACCAACAATTATCAAAATTAAAAGGTTGGGAAACAAAAATAAAAGGATTGGACAAGCACTTGCAAACTGCCGGCCGGGACTCGGGATTCTCGGCCGCCGGGAGTAGTACTCCCGTCGGGAGGGAACGGGAGCTGCCAGACAACTCCCGTCCCGGCTGTTCCCGATGGGCCGGGATCCTGTCCTGGCGGGACCCCGTCCCATAACACCCCTAGTCCCGACCGGGATTCCCGGCCGCCGGGAGTAGTACTTCCGTCGGGAGGGAACGGGAGCTGCCAGACAACTCCCGTCCCGGCTGTTCCCGATGGGCCGGGATCCCGTCCCGGCGGGACCCCGGCCCATAACACCCCTAGTAAAGGGTATTTTGGCAAAAGGACTTCGAGTGGACTTTGACAGTTTCTTTATGAGATTCTTCATGATTTTTTGTGTTCTGCAGTGCGATCGAACAAGAAAGAATGAAAGATAAAGAGAATTTTGTGGTTTCTTGATTGCCTGCATGTTTTTTTTTGGGCAAATAGAAAGTGAAGATAACTATTATGGGGGCACTGTATATAACTATTTGAATTTTTATCTTAGAGGGAAAACGGTATTATTAAATTATTCTTATAAAGGATAATTGTACTTCATTTTGTTGGTTATCGTGCGTGCACGTAAGCGTAATAAACAATAGAATAATCTCCAAAACACGTATCAACAATTCATAGAAGCAACACTATCATATAACACGCATAGATATGTGAAAGTGCAGGTTTTCTGGAATCAATGTTAGACGGTACAATGTTAGACGATGTTGGCTTAACATTGGATAACATTGAAAGCCGAGAGCTTTTGCGAAAACTGTTCTTTAGTTGCCAAAATTAAGTTTTGCCTTTATTCACTTATTAATCAAGTTCCACGGTTTTGGTTGTTTATGTTTATGTCCAGGAAAGTATCTTAAACATAAGGAAGAGCTTTGGAAGATTCCTTACTTGAAGTTTCCATAATTCAAGCTAAGTTGAATAGTCAACTCACACGGTTTCAAAAGAAGGAAACAATATTGGATTCTCTGCAACTGTGATTCTTTCCAAGATTCTGCGAATTGGAGAAGATGTGTTGCCTTGTTAAATCAGTAACAATGGAAACACGATTCTCTGGAAAGATATGAAGTTCACAAAGAAGGCAATATTCAACAAGGAAACAACAAGAGTTACCAAAATTGTGAACAGCACATCTTGGCATTCAAGACTCAAGAAATCTATAAAGATGTGAAGTTCATCAAGATGAAGACAAGACAATCGTGCCAATAATCCAAGAGATTAATTCTTCTTTGTATTGTCTTCATTTTGTTTTGCGAAGTTTTTGTATCAACTGCTTAAGTCTAGTTCATAGAAGTTAAGTAGTTCTTACTTGTCTGCTTCGTTGAGTCCGATCAACAAAGAGCGTGAGTGAATTGTTGTGAGGAACGTTTTTGATAAAACCTTTATGGTTATTTCGCCTAAGGCTCGGAAGTTTTTAATAATATTGAAAACTTCTTAAAATTATATCTTCTTGTGTTCTTACTTCCGCTGCACATCATTATTATCAAGAAGATCAAAATAGAGTTAAGGCAATTCCAGTTTAACTCTCAAAAAGTGTTGTGTCAATCCACGGTCCTACAATTTCAATTGGCGTCAGAGCCAAACACCGACTACACTGGTGGTTTGGAGGTGATACAACACCATGGACAGTGTCAATCCGAATACCAACATGATTCCAGTTTTCGATGGCTCCAATTATGCATATTGGAAGATCAGGATGAGGTCTCACATTAAAGCTATTGATATTCGAGCCTGGCAATCCGTGATCAATGGATACTCTCTTCCAACATTACCAAGAGATGGTGAAGGTGATCTAGTTCCAAAACCAGAAGCAGACTGGACAGCAGCAGAGGTAAGTCTCTATAACTCCAATGAAAAAGCTCTTAATGCTATCTTTAGTTGGGTTAATCATCACATGTTCAAGTTAATCCAGAATTGTACAAAAGCCAAACATGCTTGGGATATACTTGAATTACATTGTGAAGGAGATTCTGCTGTTAAAGATTCTAAATATAGACAACTGCTTTTGCAATTTGAAAAACTTGAGATGGGAGAAGATGAAAGTGTTGACAGTTATTTTGAAAAAATTCTTGATATTGCTAACCAATGTGAAAATCTAGGTTTTGCTATGACTAATCAAGAAATGGTTTATAAAGCTATGAGAACACTGTCATCTAAATTTGCTCTCAAGAAAATTGCAATGAGTGAATCTAGAAACCTTGCTAATCTACAGTTTCAAGTCTTGATGAATACTCTTAGAGAATTTGAGATGGAGCTTGCCTCACAACCTAGCAAACATATGGCTGTTGCTTTAAGAGGTTCTAATCTTGACAATGAAAGTGATGATGATTTTGAAATAATTTCTTCAAACTATGGGAAAATTACTAAGAAGTTCAATAAGTTGAATCTTAAAGGAAAAGGTAAAGAGAAGAACTTTAGTACTAGTTCCACAGGTTACAAGAAATTACCTCCTAAGTTTGTGAAGTACATGGCATCAAAACCTACTCCTTTAGAAGCTGATAAGTTAAAAGATGTGCAATGTTTTGAATGTAAAGGATATGGTCATATGGCTAATGAATGTGCTAACACTCTTAGAAAAAGAGGAAATTCTCATTGGGTTTGTGTAGATGATTTCAATGAAGATGACTTTAGTTCTGGAGAAGCTGAAGAACAATCAGAAGAGTTTCAAACTGCTGTGCTACTCACTCAGATTGACTGGACACCAGAAGACTCCCTGAACTGCTTCGGATCTCAATGTACCCCAACATTCAGGATCCAACATCAGAACAAGAGACCTTCTTTGCAGATTGGGATGAATTTGATAATGATTCTGAACCTTATCTTGCGTCCTACTTTGATGAAGCTAACTTTGATTGTTTTCATGGCACAGTGGATCTAGATGAAGAATACTTCTTTGAAGGTGAAATGTCCCAGGAGGAAATCATTGAAGACCTGAAGTCTATCTACCACAAACTGCTGCTTGAGAATCACAAACTCATCAAGAGCAACAAATGCTTGAATGAAAAGATTGAATGCATGAAGGAGATGCTGAAACTGTATGAGAAAGACCTTGACAAAACTGAGGCTGAGCTGAAAGAGGTAAAGGTAAAATTAGATAAAGCTGAACAAACCATTAACAAATGGAACTCTTCTACATCTCTGCTTGATGAAGTGCTGAGTATGGGAAATCAAGGTAAAAATGGTTTGGGCTATGTAGAGAAACCTCCCTCTGAAGATGTTAATTCTGCCTACTTGAAAGCTGGTTTTATCAAGGACAACAATAACTTGAGTTGTGAAATCTCTTCCAACACTGTGAAAAGGCCTACTTTTATCTGTCAGTATTGTTTTCAACCTGGTCACATTAAGCCTTATTGTAAAAAATATAAAATTGTGATTGAGAAGAAAACAGTAATTAATAGCTGTACCAATGTTAGGAAAACCTCTGATCTGAATGTTATCCCAACATTAGGTAACAAATCTGAAGGACATAAAAGTAGAACCTGGACTGAGAAGATAAAAACTCCTAAGGTTAAAATTGTTTGCAATGTTGTCTTTTCTGCTGTTTACTCTAACCTTGCAGGTAAGTGGTATTTTGACAGTGGATGCTCAAGGCACATAACTGAAAACATTGACAACCTGAAAAATGTAATCCCTTTGACTGTTGGAACAATTACCTATGGATGAGACACTAAAGGGAAAATCATTGGAAAATGAGTACTGGATGTTGAAGGATTTCCACCACTCAAGGATGTGTTGTTGGTTGAAGGATTGAAAGCAAATTTAATTAGCATAAGTCAACTTTGTGATGACAATCTGCTAGTTACTTTTGATAAAAGTTCATGTGATGTGTTTAATAGTGACAATGTCCGTGTCATGACAGGTACAAGATCAAAGGATAACTGCTATCTTGCTCAAGATGAAGCAGAATGCTACCATGCCAAGGTAGATGAATCTGTCATGTGGCACAAGAAGTTAAGACATGTACACTATAGGAATCTGGAGAAACTACAGAAGTTAGAGGCTGTAAGAGGACTGCCTAAGTTGACTAGCCCATGTAAAATTGTTTGTGAAGATTGCTTGAAAGGTAAACAAACAAAAGCTGTTCATCCACCACTACAGGTACAAAGTACTAACCCTAGAACTAATAAGTGCTTTGAATTGCTACATATGGATCTCATGGGTCCTATTGAGGTTAGTAGCCTGAATGGTAAGAAGTATGCTTTTGTCATTGTTGATGATTTCTTCAAGATATACATGGATTAAATTTTTGAAAGAAAAATCAGAGGCATTCAACACATTCAAAATTTTGCATGCTAGTATTAAGAATCTTTATGGCACTTCTGTAGGAAGAATTAGGTCTGACCATGGAAAAGAGTTTGAAAATGTAAGCTTTGCTAATTTCTGTGAATCTAAAGGCATTTTCCATGAGTTCTCTGCACCTAAGACACCTCAGCAAAATGGTATTGCTGAGAGGAAGAATAGAACACTTCAAGAGATGGCTAGAGATATGTTGAATTCTAAAAACCTATCCAAGAAACTCTGGGCTGAAGCTTTGAATACTGCATGTCATATTAGTAATAGAGTTTATCTTAGACCTGGTACTACTATGACACGTTATGAACTCTTGAAGGGTTCAAAACCAACAGTAGCACACTTTCATGAATTTGGTATTAACTGTTATTTGCTAAAAGATAGAGACTATTTGAGCAAATTTGATCCCAAAAGTGAAAAGTGTATATTTGTTGGATATTCTCCTAATAGTGCTACTTTTAGGGTCTACAATCCAAGATTGCATACTGTTCAAGAATCAGTGAATGTCATATTTGATGATTTAACTGTTTCTGCAGGTACTGAAGAAGTCACTGGTTCAGATGTTACTCCAACATTGGACTCAACATTGAACACAGACGCTGGATATGGTGAACTGGAAACTGGAACAAATGTTGACTTAACACCAGAAACCCCCAATGTTAGGCCAACATCTGTGCTGTCAGATTCTGAAGATGAAGTGGTTCCTGTATCCAGAAGAGATCCCCCCTTAGAATACAAAGAGATCATCCAACCTCTCAAGTAATTGGTCAAATTACTGAAAGAGTAAGAACACGCAACAAAGAATGGTGTAATTATGAGGAACAAAGCTAGGTTGGTTGCACAAGGTTATACTCAGGTAGAAGGTATAGATTTTGATGAGACTTTTGCTCCAGTAGCTAGGATAGAATCAATTAGATTACTCCTTGCTATTGCTTGCTGTCTTAGGATTAAACTTTACCAAATGGATGTTAAAGGTGCCTTTCTGAATGGTTTAATTGACAAAGAGGTTTATGTAGAACAACCTAAAGGCTTTGCTGACCCTAAACATCCTGACCATGTGTACAAACTTGAAAAGGCTTTGTATGGCTTAAAACAGGCCCCTATAGCTTGGTATGAGAGGCTAACTGATTTTCTGTTAGGCCTAGGTTTCAATAGAGGAGATGGAGATAGAACATTGTTTGTCCTTAGAAAAAGCTCTGATATATGCATTGCTCAAATATATGTGGATGATATAGTATTTGGCTCTACTAACAAGTCTACTCTAGAAAAATTTGTTGAGTCTATGACATGTACATTTGAGATGAGCATGATTGGTGAGCTTAACTACTTTCTGGGACTACAAGTCAAGCAGCTGGAGAATGGTATCTTCCTGAACCAGGAGAAGTATGCAAGGAATCTGGTGAAGAGATTTGAGCTACAAGAGTCAAAGCCTTGCAAAACTCCTATGTCCTCTTCAGTGAAGATAACAAAAGATGGCACTGGTAGCAATGTTGACCCAACATTGTACAGATCCATGATTGGTAGTTTGCTGTATCTCTCTGCCTCTAGACCCGACATCATGTTTTCAGTATGTGTTTGTGCTAGGTACCAAGCTGATCCAAAGCAGTCTCACTTGATTGCTGTGAAGAGGATTCTTAGATATATCTCTGGAACTTCACCTTTAGGCATTTGGTACTCTTATGACACTAACACTAACTTGGTTGGTTTCAGTGACTCTGACTGGGCAGGTGATGTAGATGACAGGAAATCCACAAGTGGGGGCTGTTTTTATTTGGGGAATAATTTGGTCTCCTGGTATAGCAAGAAGCAGAACTGTGTTTCATTATCAACTGCTGAATCAGAATATGTAGCAGCTGGCAGTTGTGTTACCCAACTTGTGTGGCTCAAACACATGCTTTCAGATTATGGGCTAGATAGTGATACACTTCTCATGTTCTGTGACAATCTAAGTGCCATAAGTATCTCTAGGAATCCTGTCCAACATTCTAGAACTAAGCATATAGACATAAGGCATCATTTCCTAAGAGATATGGTAGAGGACAAAGTAATCAACATTGAACATATTGAGACAACAAATCAACTAGCTGATATGTTTACAAAACCTTTAGATAGTGAGAGATTCTTCAGCCTGAGGAAATCTCTTGGCATGTGTGATATGTGAAAGTGTTGAGAAAACCAGTGTTGTCATAACACCACTGACTAGCACTGGTATATTGGTTATGGTGTAGTAGGTATTCTGTTGTTATTCCTTTGTTGAGTTGCATTTCTTTTTGAGTCTCATTTTATCATTGTTTTGTCATATTTGGTTTGTGCGGTTGAACTCTTTGATTAACAACTCTCTCTAGTTATCAGTTTCACATCTTTGGTTTTGAAAAGGCTAATAAAAATTTTCTGTTTGTCTGAGGTTGTGATTGCCTAACATATGGAGAAGTTGGGGTACACAAAGTTCACTACTTTGATGACTATTCAATTGTGTCTTATTCATATGGAAGGTGTACAGGACATGTGGAGAAGCTGGGGTGCATGATGTTGACAACTTCACTGTTACTCAGTTGTGCTTATTTACATGTTTCTGTTTGTTTGGCCAAGGAACACATGAGGGTGATCCTTTCTACTAGGGTGTTTGAGGTTTCGATTTCTTACATTTAGTAGCACTGATCACTTGGTGATTCTCTTGAATGCAGGTTGGTAAACAAGTATGCATAAGGAATTGGGGTGTTGGGGTGCATGATAAATGAATTGCCAACATTCAAGGCCTTTGTACTTGCCTAACTTGCTGCTGTTAATGTTGTTACTGGGGTGTGTGGAGTTCAGGCTGCCCTCATTCAGTTGTGACATTAACTTTGTGTTTAGCAACCTTCAGTTTTTGTTCAGATGAGTTATGAAAATAATAAAGATTTTAAAGAGATGTGACTGTGCTGGTTTGAGGAGTTTTTCATTTGTGTTTACCATCTGCCTATTTGACATTACATTGTTGCATTCATATAGAACTGCATTGTTTTCTTTCTTGTTTGTGAGTTGTGTCGGTTTAGGCTTAGGGGGAGTATAATTCATGCGTTGAGGCATACAATTTGGGTGACATACTGCAGGTGACACACTGATCTGTGACTTTCTATGCTGTGGAAGTGAATTGTTCCTTGAATTCATAACTGCTTATCTCTGTGTGTTTCTTGTTATCTATGTTGCTTACTCTGATGTTGATCTGAACAATATGTCTGAGGTACTCACTTGCTATATTGGTTAAGTTTCAGATGTATTTTTGGATGTATCTCAAGCTCTCACATGAATTTGCCTTGGTGAAGCCTGTACCTCCACCTTCGGTTTTGAATGTTATCAAATGTTATCCCAACATTATGCACAGACGCAGGTCA
Organism: Linaria vulgaris; assembly: GCA_948329865.1. Classification (NCBI taxonomy): domain Eukaryota; kingdom Viridiplantae; phylum Streptophyta; class Magnoliopsida; order Lamiales; family Plantaginaceae; genus Linaria; species Linaria vulgaris. Next base: position 82,835,680 of record OX415252.1, read on the forward strand.
ACATTGAAAATATGAACTTATAAGTTTTCAGTTTTTTTCTGAAAACCGCTCTGGTTAACTGTTAATTTAATATCTAAGCTTGTGCGTGGAAAAACATAGTGGGAAAATTTTACATGGTTCAAATTTGGTAACTGCCCACTAACATTCATTCTCTTTCCTTAATTCACGATTAAATCAAAAATCAAAACCCTATTTTCCTTATTTGTGCTTGCAAGGTTATTATTTGTGCTTAACTGCAAAATTACTCTCTGCTCTCAAATTCTTTCGTTTTCTCTCTGCAAATTCTCTCAAACCTTCTTTACTAACAATGGCTAGCAAGTCCCCCATGCAAACTCTTGCAGATGTTGCCCTAGGAAGCGAACCCACTGCTGCACGCACTCGCTCACACACTAGAAGTGCTGCTGCAAAAACAGTTGATGCCCATGTTGCTGCCAAGAGGAAGGCGATTCCCTATGTACGACGAGGAAAGAAGACCAAACAGGGAGAATCGACCTCCAATGTTGAGCCAACAGTGGAACCAACCACTCCTATCACCAATGAGCCTGAAACTGAGGTAAACACTGCTGAACCCATCCCTAAATTTGATGCTGATATACCTGTTGAGGGGGAGGGTAGTGGCTCTGTTGAAAAATCTGTGGAGATATCTGCGGATGTGTCTGTTGACAAGATGGTGAGGAAGTGGATTAGGGCTCAAAAGAAAAAGAGAAAGGGCAATGGGGAGAAATTGAAAAATATGTCTGAGTCTGCTAAGGCTAGGGCTGAGGCCAGGAAAAGACAGGCTGAGAGATCAGCTAGGAAGAGGGCTGCTGAGGATGAGAAGAAAGCTGAGGAAGAGAAGAAGGCTGCTACTGCTGCTGAGAGAAAGAGGAAAGGAAAGCAAGTGATGGAAGAGGAAGTAGAGGTGGTAGATGTTGAGGATGAGGAATAAGAAGAGGAGAAGGAAGAGGAAACTGAGGAGGAGCAGGATGTTGCTGCTGATGTTGGGGCAACATCAGGAACAGAGGAGTACACTGATGGGCTATATGTGATCTATCCTGATGATGAGGGAAGCTACTTTTCTCCCTACTATCTCACTCAAGAGTTGGAGAAGAAGTGGTATTCTTTCAAAATAAGGGAGACTCACACTGAAAGAGCTATAGAGATGGCCAGTTTCAAAGAGAACAAAGTGATGGACTTGCTTGAGGCAAGAGGGCTGCAACAGTCAGTGATGGAGCTGAATGACTATGCTTCTGAGATTGTCATGGAGTTCTACCTTAATCTCTCCAAATGGATTAGGGACTACATATCACCAAAATTTGGAAAGGCTTAGGTGAGGGGGAGAGTCTTCAACATTGACCCATACACCATCAACAAGATCTGTGGCTTCCCTACTACTGATGAATCTTAGGACCCCTATTATGATGATGTGATGTAAGACTTGACTGGAGGGTTGGTCAAAATCTGGAGAGATGCTCTGCCAACCACAAAACTCACCTCCCTGAGTGCTGTCTTGCACAAGATAGCTTGTTTCAACTAGCTCCCAAGCAAGAATGTGACTGTACTTACCTAGGAATCAACAATCTTGGTGTACAAAATCAAGAATGGGCTAGCTGTAAATATGGGGGAGAGGATTATGAAGTCTATGTCTGAAGTTGCTGGAAGGAAGAATGGGATGCTACCCTATCCCTCACTCATCTGCAAAATCCTTGGCAGTCAAGGATTGAAGACAAGTGTCACTGTGGGCTGGAGGAATAATGATTCTGAATTAACTATTCTCCCAAGCTACTTGTCTGGATCAAGGGTGAGAGACCTTCCATGGAATCCACAAGGAGTGGTGAGACCAAGAACTGAGCAGAAAAGGGCTAAGGAGTTTGCTGGAACTTCAGTGCCAATGTCCAAAGAAGAGGATTGCTTGGTTATCACTTCTGCTTTTGTGGATCATATGCTGAATTGGTATAGGAGGCAGATTGCTGACACTCAAAGGGAGATCGAGGAGAGGAAGGAACACCTCAAAGAACTGGAGGACATTGTGAAAATTTTGGAGGAACTCCCTTCTTCACAAAAAAGGGAGAGTAGTTCCAATTTTTATTTTAGTCTTCTAGTTTATGGTCTGTTTCTATGAACTGCTAATATCTTTCAACTGCTGGTACATTAATCTCTATTTTGTTTTATTTGATCAAGGGGCTTGTCCTTGATATCTAGCTATGGACAAGCCCCTTGATCATTAAACAGTTAGGAACTGCTCTAATTGTTCTTAACTGCTATTCCTTGTGAAGGAACTTTTTGAACTGTTTTTCTTGTTAACCTTTTATGCAGGAAACTTACTGGTTTCAATGTTGAGGCAACATTGATGAATGTTGAGGTCTGAGCATATGTACATATGTGATTGTAGTGATGGCCTTTATTCATGTCTTTGTTAATTTAACTTTGATTATGATATCTTGTATTAAGGGGGAGCAGTTTGGTAGTTTAATTTGTTTCTTGTTGATCATAACTTTCTGGATATAAGACTTGATTGGAACATGTATTGGTTTTGTGAAGAAAGGAAAAAAGGGGGAGATTGAAAGTGCAGGTTTTCTGGAATCAATGTTAGACGGTACAATGTTAGACGATGTTGGCTTAACATTGGATAACATTGAAAGCCGAGAGCTTTTGCGAAAACTGTTCTTTAGTTGCCAAAATTAAGTTTTGCCTTTATTCACTTATTAATCAAGTTTCATGGTTTTGGTTGTTTATGTTTATGTCCAGGAAAGTATCTTAAACATAAGGAAGAGCTTTGGAAGATTCCTTACTTGAAGTTTCCATAATTCAAGCTAAGTTGAATAGTCAACTCACACGGTTTCAAAAGAAGGAAAAAATATTGGATTCTTTGCAACTGTGATTCTTTCCAAGATTCTGCGAATTGGAGAAGATGTGTTGCCTTGTTAAATCAGTAACAATGGAAACACGATTCTCTGGAAAGATATGAAGTTCACAAAGAAGGCAATATTCAACAAGGAAACAACAAGAGTTACCAAAACTGTGAACAACACATCTTGGCGTTCAAGACTCAAGAAATCTATAAAGATGTGAAGTTCATCAAGATGAAGACAAGACAACCGTGCCAATAATCCAAGAGATTAATTCTTCTTTGTATTGTCTTCATTTTGTTTTGCGAAGTTTTTGTATCAACTGCTTAAGTCTAGTTCATAGAAGTTAAGTAGTTCTTACTTGTCTGCTTCGTTGAGTCCGATCAACAAAGAGCGTGAGTGAATTGTTGTGAGGAACGTTTTTGATAAAACCTTTATGGTTATTTCGCCTAAGGCTCAGAAGTTTTTAATAATATTGAAAACTTCTTAAAATTATATCTTCTTGTGTTCTTACTTCCGCTGCACATTATTATTATCAAGAAGATCAAAATAGAGTTAAGGCAATTCCAGCTTAACTCTCAAAAAGTGTTGTGTCAATCCACGGTCCTACAATTTCAATATGAATTGAAACACAACAAAATAATTAAATCTACCTCTCAGCAACTGATGATAAAATCCTTGGAGTGGATTAGGCGAGTCAGAAACTTCTTTGGAGTGAATTGGACGAGTTGGAAGTTTAACCTCCTCCCCTTAAGATCAATTTGCCGGTTCAACTTCGAACCTTCGATGGCAACGACCTCCCAAGGTACAACGTCCGTCGCGGTGGAAAAGTCTTGAAGCTAAGATCAATTCCTCTATAGAACTTCGTAATACTTGCAGAACTTAAAAAAATGTATGCTATGTATGCAAAAAGAATGTTTTTGTTTTGTATGCTAGTTGGATGATTTTTCATAAGAGTGGAGGCCTCCTTTTATAGGTGAGAAAAAATATAACAACCACAAGACATTAAAGGGGGTGATTACTCTTGTCATTCATAACCATTTGAATGCGTGCAAATAATTTTTGACCACATTCAAGCAAAGTAATAAGTGTGTTTTCAAAATTCAAAATATTCACAAATATTGAATTTTTATTTCACAAATAAAATGCTTCTCAATAAGCAATTACAATTCACACACTTTGCACTTTGCACTTTGCACTTATTATTTTTGGACTCAATTCCAAATATTCCCCAACAATCCCCCACATGAATGTAATTGGTTGAAATGCACGTGAGCCTAGCAATGCTAAATGCAATTTCTGAGTTCTGCCAGAACTTGTTGCATCAATATAGGTGGTTTTGGGCCTTGAACCTTCCTTAGTGAAATACCATCGGATATACTTGCCAATCAGTGGACGTGATGCCTTGAACTGTTCGGCGTTTTGTGTATACCAAGACAATGATACTCACACAACTTATTCCAGTATTACTTTTCGTCCTTTCGTTGTTGTCCATTTCGGCCCTGGACTGCCTTGGCAAAATTCATCGAACGCTCTAGAGATTTAGCCCTTTAACTCATCTCAACGAAGCGGCCCCTTCACATTCGACATATGCGATCTCTCATTAATGATATCCTGTCATACCCCACTTGTTATAACAAGTCATAAGGATCATTAGAACCTCAAGTTCTCCTTCACTGTACAGGCCTGGGAACTCAATTTCCCGAGTGCTTTGTTCGACCTCACCTCTCACAATTCGATTGTCCCTTTGAACCTGCAAATTGGGGTTTACAATTCAGGTAGGATTGTCATCATGGTTGGAGGTCATTTTCGTGGGCTTCAATCCTATTCCCCTCGATGAAATTTCTACTTGGTCTCTCGCTAGACCTTTCGTCAATGGGTCTGCAATATTTTCTTTAGACCTTACAAAGTCTAAGGAAATTACGCCAGTTTTCAACAACTGTCGTACACTCTTATGTCTTCGACGTATGTGTCGTGACTTCCCATTGTACACATTACTTTGTGCTCTTCCTATAGCTGCCTGACTATCACAGTGCACACTAATAGAAGCCACTGGCTTTGGCCACATCAGAATATCTTGAAGAAAGTTCCGAAGCCAGTCAGCCTCGTCAGTTGCAAGATCCAACGCTATGAACTTAGATTCCATAGTTGATCTTGCAATCCACGTCTGCTTGCATGATTTCCAAGAAATCGACGCACCTCCAATTATGAATATGTATCCACTCGTAGATCTTATATTCATGGAGTCTGCGATCTAGTTAGCATCCGAAAAGCCCTCTATGACCGCTGGATGTCTGGTATAATGCAATCCATAGTTAGCAGTGTATCTTAGATATCTAAGTACTCTAACTATCGCTTTCCAGTGCTCAGTTGAGAGACCCTTCTTAAAAGTGGACAGAGTTTTGCCAAGGTATTGTTTAGGAAAATCATTTAGCATAACGTTTGCCGGATGCTAATTTACACTCTCTAAAGAGTTTTGTTTGATTATAGAAATATTTATTAAGATTTTATTGACACAGATACATTTTCTAACTTTGAAAACTGGGATTGATTGTATACCTACTCAGTCTATTCACCGAATTTGCAATATCAGGTCTAGTACAGTTCATGAGGTACATGAGACTGCCTATGATCCTTGAATATTCTAACTGACGCACACTATCTCCATAGTTTTTGTGCAAATTACACACCACTTATATTGGTGTTCTTGCAATAGCATCGCTTCCCTTGTCAAACTTGTCAAGAATTTTCTTGACGTAATGACCATGGGACAGTGCGGCCATCTGGTGTCTTGGTGATTTTCATCCCAAGTATGACATCTGCAAGACCTAAGTCTTTCATGTCAAAGTTGCGTGACAACATCTTCTTGGTAATATTAATGTTATTATTATTACCGACAATGATCATGTCATCTACGTAGAGACAGACTATAACATAGTCTTTTTCCTCTCCTTTCACGTAAACACATTTGTCACTCTGATTTATACGAAATCCATTTGAAAGCATAACGCTATCAAATCTTTCGTGCCATTGTTTAGGTGCTTTTTTTAACCCATATAAGGATTTGACAAGTTTGCACACCTTTTTCTCTTTACCTGGAACCACGAACCCTTCGGGTTGTTCCATATAAATCTCCTCTTCTAAGTCTCCATTTAAGAACGCCGTTTTCACATCCATTTGATGGATCTCAAGATTAAACAAAGCCGCGAGAGCAATGATTAAACGAATTGACATTTTACTGGAAACATGAGCATAATTGTCGAAATAATCAACACCTTCTATTTGTCTATACCCCTTGACTACAAGTCTTGCCTTGTACTTGCCAACGGTACCATCAGTTTTCATCTTCTTCGTGAAGACCCACTTGTGTCCTAGTGGTTTATTTCCTGGAGGAAGATCCACTAGCTCCCACGTGTGGTTTTGTAAGACAGAATCTATCTCATTGTTTATCGCTTCTTTATAAGAATCGAGTCTGGAGAGGACATTACTTCCTTGAAAGTAGCGGGACCATTTTCTAACATGTATGTTAGAAAATCTAAGCCAAAAGATTTTTCTTTTCTAGCTCTTTTACTTCTTCTCGGACTTTGTTCTTCTTCATCTTCTTGAGATTCTCTCACCCCCACATTTCTTTTCGTTTCCTCAATGAATCGAGTTTTGTGGGGAAATATCTCCTCGAAGAATGAAGTGTCTCGAGCCTCAATGATAGTATTCACACTCATCTCAGAGTTATCTGACTTGTGTACCAGAAATCGAAATGCGGTACTATCTTGCGCATATCCAATGAATACACAGTCAACTGTCTTAGGTCCTATCCTAGTCCTTTTAGGAGGCGGATTTGGGACCTTTGCTAGACAGCCTCAAACCCTTAAGAACTTGTAACAAGGCACGTGTCCTTTCCACAATTCATAAGGCGTTTTATCCAACCTTTTGTGCGGTAGGCGATTTAGCACATGGTTGGCGGAGAGCAAAGCTTCCCCCCACATGTTCTGAGGTAGACCAGAACTTATGAGCATCAAATTCATCATCTCCTTCAACGTTCTATTCTTCCTTTCTGCAATACCATTTTGCTCGGGAGAATATGGCGCTGTAGTTTGATGAATGATCCCACTTTCTGCACAAAGTTGTGCAAATGGCGACTCATATTCGCCTCCTCGGTCACTTCGAAGATTCTTGATCTTCTTTCCGAGTTGGTTCTCAACTTCATTCTTATAGTGAATGAATATGTCTATTGCTTCGTCTTTACTTCTCATTAAGTATACATAGCAATATCTTGTACAATCATCGATAAACGTTATAAAATAACTTTTACCGCCTCTAGATTGTACGTACTTAAGATCACATACATCAGTATGGATCAAACTCAGTGGTTCAGTGCTTCGTTCTATCGAGTGGAATGAGGACTTTGCCGTTTTTGCTTCGATACAAGTCTTACACTTGTGCTTATGGTTGATGTTAAATTTTGGTATTAAGTTTAGTGAACTTAATCTTTGTAAAGATTTAAGATTCACGTGACTTAATCTACCATGCCATAAAGAGGCACACGAGTAATCTCTCACATTTACTACATCAACGGACGTGCTAGCCTCATTTATAGTCTTAATCTTAGTCTTAGGCGCTATTGTCGTTACAGACATCTTAAACAGATTGTCCGACAAATAACCCTTGCCCACAAAGGTTCCACCCTTAGACAGGATGACCTTGTCTGACTCAAACATAAGTGTGAACCCTTTCTTGTTCAGTACTATACCAGATATTAGATTCTTGTGAATCTCTGGAACATGAAGCACCTCTTTTAGGGTCAACTCTTTCCCCGAGGTCATCTTTACCACAACCGTCCCTTCGCCCTCAACCTTCGAGACAACAGAGTTTCTCTTATAACACTGCTCATTCTCTACTGGTTTATAGGTCTTAAACATCCACCTATTGGTGCAGATGTGTCGAGTAGCCCCAATGTCTGCCCACCATTCATTCGAGTTGTTATTTGAAATTTCAGCCGCCATAACTAAACAAATAATTCTCACAATTATTTCGATTAGTATCGCTGAGAATTCTCAACTCAAATATTTATACAGATATTCCCAGGCCGGTGGAGGGACAAAACCTCTTTAAAGTCCACCTTTCTGCGACAGAATATTAGGTTCCCAGGCCAGTGGAGGGACAAGTCCGCTTACACTCCACCTTTCTGCGACAGAACCGTCTGTATATATATTCTCACTTTTAATTTTCTTCCAATTCACAAGTCTCAATACTCTTGAATTATTTTGAATTTTTTTTCTTACTCTCAATGGTTCACGTGCAATATCACAAGCTATAATCAACTATTTTTAATTTTCCCAAATTAAAGTACTATCACATGTACGTTTTGGTTTCTCAACTTAATTTTATCACATAAGCTTGCATCAACAATATAATATAGCATGGGAGTTAAAGACTAAATAATTAACTGCAGCACCATAAGTCAATTACACGTTTACGCATGCAATAAATAGAATTAAATGCTGGTCTAACGGTGGAGATGGCATTCAATTAGCAGGAGGTCATGTGATCAAATCACAGTAGCAGTTGTTTTTGAAATATTTTTTTTGTAACTTCCTGATTTAGTTTTTAATTCGTTAAACTTAAAGCTACCGGAAACAATTTTGAAAAACTTTGAAAATTGTAACTCAGCAAATTAATAACCAAACGAATTTTGATTTCAAGGACTCAGATTTGAAGATTTTGAATACAACCCCTTAACAGACTTTGGAAATGTTTAAATATGAGTAACAATACACAAAATCATATAAACACCTTTTCCAACAATTAAGAAACACAATTTAATAAATGATGAAATTAACAGAAGCAGATTAACCGTTTTTCAAAAATCAAAATTAGACTAAAACATGTTCTGGAAATTAAAATCACCTTCAACGTGCAACACACGAAATACTTAAAATATAAAAAAAATTGATCTTAAGATTGTTGGTTATCGTGCGTGCACGTAAGCGTAATAAACAATAGAATAATCTCCAAAACACGTATCAACAATTCATAGAAGCAACACTATCATATAACACGCATAGATATGAATTGAAACACAACAAAATAATTAAATCTACCTCTCAGCAACTGATGATAAAATCCTTGGAGTGGATTAGGCGAGTCAGAAACTTCTTTGGAGTGAATTGGACGAGTTGGAAGTTTAACCTCCTCCCCTTAAGATCAATTTGCCGGTTCAGCTTCGAACCCTCGATGGCAACGACCTCCCAAGGTACAACGTCCGTCGCGGTGGGAAAGTCTTGAAGTTAAGATCAGTTCCTCTATCGAACTTCGTAATACTTGCAGAACTTAGAAAAATGTATGCTATGTATGCAAAAAGAATGTTTTTATTTTGTATGCTAGTTGGATGATTTTTCATAAGAGTGGAGACATCCTTTTATAGGTGAGAAAAAATGTAACAACCACAAGACATTAAAGGGGGTGATTACTCTTGTCATTCATAACCATTTGAATGCATTCAAATAATTTTTGACCACATTCAAGCACAATAATAAGTGTGTCTTCAAAATTCAAAATATTCAAAAATATTGAATTTTTATTTCACAAATAAAATGCTTCTCAATAAGCAATTACAATTCACACACTTTGCACTTTGCACTTATTATTTTTGGACTCAATTCCAAATATTCTCCAACACATTTTTATTAAGTAATAGTACTATGAGTGTTGGGTTTATACTTAAGGACATATATAGCTGTAATGTCATATAAATTATAAACAATATTGTTTATCAAATCCCCCCCCCCCCCCTCCCCTTGGACACACACGGATTATTTAGATAGAGCATGACCAATACAACCGTAGAAATCCTCGGGAAATCCGAAGGCTATTAGGAGTCCAATTCTTTGTATACTGACTATGATGCCTAATATTGCATATATTTTCGCGTAATACAAAATTAACTTTGAATGATTTTCTAATATTCATTTAACGTTATGTATTAATTAGTACACAAATAATTTATTTATATAGTTATACTAGGAATAAGCCCGTGCAAAAACTTTTCAAAAAAATTAAAATAATGTAGAGCTTTCGATGAATTTATGAAGTTTTTTTTTGATTTTTTTTAATATTTATAGAATTTTTGTTTGGAGTTAAAGATAATTATCAAGTTCTATGGAGTTATTCTGTAGTTTTGGAGGCTTATTGATAAATAATAAGAAAACTAAAAGTAAAAAAGGCGAATATAAATTGCAAAAGAAATGTAGTTCGAAATTTTAAACTTTTCGAAGTTTTGTGGGGTTCTAGTGTAGCTTTTGAAATGTATGAAGTCAATGACTAATTTTATATTTTCTCGTTGATTTGTAATATCTTATAATTTTTTGTGGATTTCTAGAATTTACACTCCTAAAAATGTAAAACACAAAAAATGTATAAATCAAATGTAAAATAAAAGGATCGTAGAAATAAAATAGAAACTCGGTCTTTTTGATAATTTGAATATTTCTGTTTTGTTAGATGTAAAAATAACTTCATCTCTTTTTTTCGTAATTATTTTAACGATACATGTGTATTTGTGAGAAATTAATGAATTTCTTGCATACTCTTCGTGCAAATTCTGAACTTTAGGGGTATTTGAAAATTTGTAAAAATCCTAAAAGATAGGTATACATGCACATTATGAACTTAGAGGCTATTTAAGACATTTGAAAAAATCATTGAGTTTCTTGAATAACTTACCAGTCCTAAAGTGAAGTTGTTTTTGTATTTTACAGTTTGTATACGTTTAGGAGAATTTCAAAAAGCACAAAAGTTAAAGGGGGCTAATTTTACTGTTTGAATACATTCACGAGAATTTCTCAAAAAAGTATTAAAATTAAATGACCTATTTTGCAATTTAGACAAGACCCTATAACTAACAATGTTGGTGGAAAATCGAGTTGATTAAAAATATATTCTAAAGGGGTTATTCTATAAATTACAGGGGCACGGGCTATAATAAAAAATGTTAAGGACTTTAAGTAGATCACAAAGCTTCATGCGCAAAATTAGACGAAAAAATTTAGAGAGTGAAAGTGGAAAATAATAAATCTAAAATGGCTTTTCTGCAAAAGTTTTAGAGGGCGGAAGTAGAAAATAAAAAATTTAAAGGGACTATTTTATAATTTTTAGTGGAGCCCATTGTAGATAATTATGTTGGTGACAAGTGGTCTAAAACAAAAAAACAATTAGGGGCAAAATTGGAAATAAAAATTTAGAGAGTGGAAGTGGAAAATAATAAATCTAAAATGGCTTTTATGCAAATTTTTTAGAGGGCAAAAGTAGAAAATAATAAATTTAAATGTTCTATTTTGCAATTTTTAGTGGGGCCCATTGTAGATAATTATGTTGGTGACAAGTAGTCTTGGTAAAGTTGTAAAACAAAAACAAATTAGGAGCAAAATTGGAAATAAAAGAATGGAGCATGGAAAACTCAAGTCTTATATATATATATATATATATATATATATATATATATTGATTTGGCGATGGATCGTTTTATATATATATATATGCGAGTGTCGATTACAAATGAGTAGTCTGGCAATACAATGAGCCTATCTCAAATCAGACCTACACTACGTGTCTCGTGTAGGCTTGGTCCGTAACACCTCGGACCCAACACTTCGATGCTTGGATGGGAGTGGAATGTCGGTGAATAGATCGAACGGACGTCGGTGATTGCCTTCAATGTGATGTCGAGGATGACCCCCGATGTGATGTCGGTGATGAGGTGGTATGACGTGTCACAGGTGCACGTGGATGTCCCGATATCGAATAATATATCGAAAGGGATATCGATGATATGTTTCGATCTGACGAGTGGTAGCTGAGGGATAATAATTGCTTGTTTTGGGATCCGGGCACCGCATATTTATAGACTTCGGAATCCGGAGACCACAGTAACATATCGGTGATGATTACCGATATGACATCGAAAGTTATCCCCGATATGCTCCAAAATGGGCCTGGTTTGGGCCTGCCCCAATATACGGGAAATGCCCATATCATGTAGTCCCCCAATTTGGGGATTCTTATCTTAGAGATAAGGATTCGCAAATTTAATTTAAAATTTATGGGTTACCTGTACCCTTCGTCCCGCCAGTTCAAATGACGGAGATCAAACTTGTGGGGAGTGCACTTGTGATGAACGCTGAGTTTGAGGTCCTCGTTTGAATTCTAGTTCCCTTGGTATATGGGTTCCTTGAAAATTGTGATGGGGTTGCCGGGCCTGTTGTTATATTCTCGCGGCTCTTCGCGTAGTAGGGTAAGATGTCGGGTTTTAGCTTCGATCTTATGTCGAAATTCACATTCGATATGATGTCGAAAGTGTATTTGGATGTAGTTGAGGCCTCTGTGTATAAGTATGGCTTGCAGGAGACTCTGAAGTTCATAGTTTTCTGTGTTTTCTCTGTCGCCTAGCGTAACCACATCGATAAGTATATCGGTAATTATATTCGATATATCCCCCGACGTGTATTTCGATCTCTCTGTTGTAGTTGACTTATTATTGTTTTCTTCTACTGATATTCCCATTATTCTGCAGGTATATTACCTTTTTCTGAGATACTTCGTTAAAATGGGGTTTAGACAATTGATGCTCAAGCTTCAAGTCGATTGTGAAGCTCAGAAAGCTGCTGAAGCGGCGACAGTCGCTGCGGTGCCTGAAATAAGGTCCGCGTCTAGCTTTGACCTGAATAATGCAGCTGTTGAGTTTCTGGCAGAGGCATCGGGAGTCGAGCGACCTCCCCTAGCAGTGTAGTGTCTGGACGTGTTAATGAAGAACGTTTTAACAATGTTCCTGCGATGGTTGGGACACTTAGCCAGGACATCCTTGACGTGGTATGAGGTTCGGATGGTGCGCAGTCTCCTTTCGGTGAGACAAGCTGCGCAGTCTCCTTCCGGTGAGTATGTCGCTCCACGTTCTGAATCGTTGGCCGGCGCTCATTTGACCAGGGACGTTGGAGGTTCAGAATCGAATACCATGTCAATTTGGGTGATTTTGCGGATGTGCCTTTCATAGTGGGATCGGGTTCTTCACGCCCGGATCCTATTAGTGACAAGGGAAAGGCGGCCGTTTCAGGCATGACCGACAAGGGTAAGGGGCCATTGCGGGAATCCTCGATATTGGGGGGTCGTGCCCCTATTTTTCCTGGGATTCCGGTTACGAAACCTGCCGTTGACCTGATTAGGATAGCAAGTAATAAAAGGTCTCGTGAGGGGACTGTCCATAGTGGTCACTCATCTTCGAGTTCTGGCCCTCGGAAGGCTGGTGCGGTCAAAACCTCAAAGCGAGTAGAATTCCCTAAAACAGATGTTGTATGGGGCATGATGCGGGCTTTTCCTCCTCCTGTGAATGTGCGGGTGCTCACAGAATTTGAGCGGGCCCAGAATATACGCCGCAGCGCTCATCTGTTCCAAAGTGTATGTATCTAAACACGACTTCGACCATTTTCATTTGAGTCTTTGGCATAATCTTATGTATTGTATTGTGCAGACGGCCAAGCTGGCGATCTCGTGTTTTAAGACCATTCGCGAGTCCAAGGGTGACCCTGACGCTGTCGCTGCCGAGCTAGAGGCTGATATCTTGAAGATGGGGGAGTTCAACCCCATGGTGTTGGGGAAGTTAAAGGCTGAAAAAGAGGATGCACTGAAGACATGTCGCACACTCCGGGGGGAGTATGATTTGTTGAAGGGCAACTTCAAAACACTAGTGACTGAGCTCGATCAAGGAAAGGCGCGTGAATCTGCGGCCAATAAAGAGTTGGATTCACTGAAGGCTGAGGTGTCGACGGTGAAGGCTGCTAACGAACGTCTCTTGTTGGAGCTCTCCGCTGCCAAATTAGCTCCCTTGGACTTGGTATATATCTTGTGTACGATATCTTTTTTTTTTTCTCTTGTATTTAATAGAATTCAATTTGTAGGAACGTCGTCCTGATCTCCTCCGGGTCGGAGCGGAGAGGTTTATGGAAAGCTCGAGTTTCCGAAGTCTAATTTTGAAGGTTCGAGATGCAGCTTTTCATGCTTGTGTAGGGCAAATATTGAGAAGTGACGGTTTCAAGGACTCCCTCGAGTTGAGTGGGTTGAACCCAAGGAATGATCATGATGATATACCGATTGGTGGCCTAGATGAGGTGGAAGAGAGTCCGGCCGACCCTGACATGTTTTTCGAGGTCGTGGAGAAAAAGACTAAAGGATCCTCGTGGGAGTAGCTGTTTACTGCCCTCATTGTAATTTGAATTTATCCCTTTCTAGACTATCTTTGATTCGTGGTTCTGTAACTGAATATTTATTTCTCTGTTGTCTTCCTAGTATGTGACTCTTCGTGGCCTTGTTGCCTGATAACTTGTCGATTTCTCTTATTGTCGTGATGGTAGAATACGCAGTATTCTGATATCTGAGACGCAGTCATTTCGTTCTCGTATTTGATGAGATTCGTTTAATCTGTCTGTTGTCAGTCAATGAATGATTAGAATTTCCTTGGTGTTGGTAGAAGCGTGGGTAAGCTGCCACTACTCCTGTGTTTAGGATTGACCGCACTGTTACAGGGGATATTCTTCTTGTGGTTAGGGGCCCGTAGAGCCTGCCTCTTCATCTAGTTTGCTTATGGAATTTTCCTCCAATGGGCTCTTCAATTAGCGTAATTTATGGGATTTCCACCCAATAGGCTCTTCACCTAGCTTGATTTATGGGATTTTCACCCAATAGGCTCTTCACCTAATGTAATTTATGGGATTTCCACCCAATAGGCTCTTTAGCTAGCTTGATTTATGGGATTTTCACCCAATAGGCTCTTCACCTAGCTTGATTTATGGGATTTTCACCCAATAGGCTCTTCACCTAACGTAATTTATGGGAATTTTTTCTTGAATCGACCCCGTTATCACAGGGGATTTGTTTCTTGGACTAACCTCGTTATCACATGGAGTTTCTTCTTCGATCGACCCCGTTATCACATGGAGTTTCTTCTTGGATCGACCCCGTTATCACATGGAATTTTTTCTTGAATCGACCCCGTTATCACAGGGGAATTTTCTTGGACTAGCCCCGTTATCACATGGATCTTCTTCTTGGATCGACCCCATTATCACAGGGAATTTTTGCTTGAATCGACCCCGTTATTACAGGGATTTTTTTTTGGGTAGGGAAGCGTCCCGTTATCACAGGGGTCCCACTACCGTTGAATTGTTTTTGATCGACCCCGTTATCACAAGGGATATTTTTGTGAGTAGGGATGCGTCCCGTTATCACAGGGGTCCCACTACCGTTGAATTGTTTTTGATCGACCCCGTTATCACATGGGATATTTTTGTGGGTAGGGATGCGTCCCGTTATCACAGGGGTCCCACTACCGTTGAATTGTTTTTGATCGACCCCGTTATCACAGGGGATATTTTTGTGGGTAGGAATGCGTCCCGTTATCACAGGGGTCCCACTACTGTTAAATTGTTTTTTATCGACCCCGTTATCACAGGGGATATTTTTGTGGGTAGGGATGCGTCCCGTTATCATAGGGGTCCCACTACCGTTGAATTATTTTTGATCGACCACGTTATCACAGGGGATATTTTTGTGGGTAGGGATGCGTCCCGTTATCACAGGGGTCCCACTACCGTTGAATTGTTTTTGATCGACCCCGCTATCACATGGGATATTTTTGTGGGTAGGGATGCGTCCCGTTATCACAGGGGTCCCACTACCGTTGAATTGTTTTTGATCGACCCCGTTATCACAAGGGATATTTTTGTGGGTAGGGATGCCTCCCGTTATCACAGGGGTCCTACTACCGTTGAATTGTTTTTGATCGACCCCGTTATCACATGGGATATTTTTGTGGGTAGGGACGCGTCCCGTTATCACAGGGGTCCCACTACCGTTGAATTGTTTTTGATCGACCCCGTTATCACAAGGGATATTTTTGTGAGTAGGGATGCGTCCCGTTATCACAGGGGTCCCACTACCGTTGAATTGTTTTTGATCGACCCCGTTATCACATGGGATATTTTTGTGGGTAGGGATGCGTCCCGTTATCACAGGGGTCCCACTACCGTTGAATTGTTTTTGATCGACCCCGTTATCACATGGGATATTTTTGTGGGTAGGAATGCGTCCCGTTATCACAGGGGTCCCACTACTGTTAAATTGTTTTTTATCGACCCCGTTATCACAGGGGATATTTTTGTGGGTAGGGATGCGTCCCGTTATCATAGGGGTCCCACTACCGTTGAATTATTTTTGATCGACCACGTTATCACATGGGATATTTTTGTGGGTAGGGATGCGTCCCGTTATCACAGGGGTCCCACTACCGTTGAATTGTTTTTGATCGACCCCGTTATCACATGGGATATTTTTGTGGGTAGGGATGCGTCCCGTTATCACAGGGGTCCCACTACCGTTGAATTGTTTTTGATCACCCCGTTATCACAAGGGATATTTTTGTGGGTAGGGATGCCTCCCGTTATCACAGGGGTCCCACTACCGTTGAATTGTTTTTGATCGACCCCGTTATCACATGGGATATTTTTGTGGGTAGGGACGCGTCCCGTTATCACAGGGGTCCCACTACCGTTGAATTGTTTTTGATCGACCCCGTTATCACAAGGGATATTTTTGTGAGTAGGGATGCGTCCCGTTATCACAGGGGTCCCACTACCGTTGAATTGTTTTTGATCGACCCCGTTATCACATGGGATATTTTTGTGGGTAGGGATGCGTCCCGTTATCACAGGGGTCCCACTACCGTTGAATTGTTTTTGATCGACTCCGTTATCACAGGGGATATTTTTGTGGGTAGGAATGCGTCCCGTTATCACAGGGGTCCCACTACTGTTAAATTGTTTTTTATCGACCCCGTTATCACATGGGATATTTTTGTGGGTAGGGATGCGTCCCGTTATCATAGGGGTCCCACTACCGTTGAATTATTTTTGATCGACCACGTTATCACAGGGGATATTTTTGTGGGTAGGGATGCGTCCCGTTATCACAGGGGTCCCACTACCGTTGAATTGTTTTTGATCGACCCCGTTATCACATGGGATATTTTTGTGGGTAGGGATGCGTCCCGTTATCACAGGGGTCCCACTACCGTTGAATTGTTTTTGATCGACCCCGTTATCACAAGGGATATTTTTGTGGGTAGGGATGCCTCCCGTTATCACAGGGGTCCCACTACCGTTGAATTGTTTTTGATTGACCCCGTTATCACATGGGATATTTTTGTGGGTAGGGACGCGTCCCGTTATCACAGGGGTCCCACTACCGTTGAATTGTTTTTGATCGACCCCGTTATCACAGGGGATATTTTTGTGGGTAGGGATGCGTCCCGTTATCACAGGGGTCCCACTACCGTTGAATTGTTTTTGATCGACCCCGTTATCACATGGGATATTTTTGTGGGTAGGGATGCGTCCCGTTATCACAGGGGTCCCACTACCGTTGAATTGTTTTTGATCGACCCCGTTATCACAAGGGATATTTTTGTGGGTAGGGATGCCTCCCGTTATCACAGGGGTCCCACTACCGTTGAATTGTTTTTGATCGACCCCGTTATCACATGGGATATTTTTGTGGGTAGGGACGCGTCCCGTTATCACAGGGGTCCCACTACCGTTGAATTGTTTTTGATCGACCCCGTTATCACAGGGGATATTTTTGTGGGTAGGGATGCGTCCCGTTATCACAGGGGTCCCACTACCGTTAAATTGTTTTTGATCGACCCCGTTATCACATGGGATATTTTTGTGGGTAGGGATGTGTCCCGTTATCACAGGGGTCCCACTACCGTTGAATTGTTTTTGATCGACCCCGTTATCACAGGGGATATTTTTGTGGGTAGGGATGCGTCCCGTTATCACAGGGGTCCCACTACCGTTGAATTGTTTTTGATCGACCCCGTTATCACATGGGATATTTTTGTGGGTAGGGATGCGTCCCGTTATCACAGGGGTCCCACTACCGTTGAATTGTTTTTGATCGACCCCATTATCACAAGGTATATTTTTGTGGGTAGGGATGCGTCCCGTTATCACAGGGGTCCCACTACCGTTGAATTGTTTTTGATCGACCCCGTTATCACATGGGATATTTTTGTGGGTAGGGATGCGTCCCGTTATCACAGGGGTCCCACTACCGTTGAATTGTTTTTGATCGACCCCGTTATCACAAGGGATATTTTTGTGGGTAGGGATGCCTCCCGTTATCACAGGGGTCCCACTACCGTTGAATTGTTTTTGATCGACCCCGTTATCACATGGGATATTTTTGTGGGTAGGGACGCGTCCCGTTATCACAGGGGTCCCACTACCGTTGAATTGTTTTTGATCGACCCCGTTATCACAGGGGATATTTTTGTGGGTAGGGATGCGTCCCGTTATCACAGGGGTCCCACTACCGTTAAATTGTTTTTGATCGACCCCGTTATCACATGGGATATTTTTGTGGGTAGGGATGTGTCCCGTTATCACAGGGGTCCCACTACCGTTGAATTGTTTTTGATCGACCCCGTTATCACAGGGGATATTTTTGTGGGTAGGGATGCGTCCCGTTATCACAGGGGTCCCACTACCGTTGAATTGTTTTTGATCGACCCCGTTATCACATGGGATATTTTTGTGGGTAGGGATGCGTCCCGTTATCACAGGGGTCCCACTACCGTTGAATTGTTTTTGATCGACCCCGTTATCACATGGGATATTTTTGTGGGTAGGGATGCGTCCCGTTATCACAGGGGTCCCACTACCGTTGAATTGTTTTTGATCGACCCCATTATCACAAGGTATATTTTTGTGGGTAGGGATGCGTCCCGTTATCACAGGGGTCCCACTACCGTTGAATTGTTTTTGATCGACCCCGTTATCACATGGGATATTTTTGTGGCGTAGGCGGGCCTTATCGTTGTCTTTTTGACTATGTCTCTTGGTGACTCTGTTGTGGTTGAATATGTAGGTCATTGAGCCCTGCAAAACATCATTGACAAGAAAGATTTTCGACGTAAAAGCTAATACGGAAGCACAAAATGATGTGCCTGTGTTATCTGCGGGATGTTTCTACAATGTGGAAATATCAATTCATACGAGAGACAGTATTTTTATTGCGCTCTATCGCGCCTGTTGTACCTCTTTGTACCTGTTGTACCTGTTTGAATAGCAAATATAGAATAATCTGGGGCAATGCCCCCTGAATCACCCTTTTAATATACTCTATGTTCTTTTCGAACATAGTAATGGGCAATCCTTTGACCCATGTACCTGTAAGAGGGAGATGTGCTAAACATATATCTAGGGGAACGTTCCCCAATTCTTTGTGCCATTCTCTGCATTTCTATAATGTCCGCTTAGGACATATCCCTGCATGAAATATGAGATTGCACCAAGCAACAGATGAAAAGGTAATAAAGGATAATGGTCGAGGGCTAGGTAACCCAGCCCGCCTACGTATCCCGTTGCATGGGGAATCAGACCGGCGTAGTTCCCCCTGTTTTAAGTTACATGCCGACCCACGAAGGGGCTAAATAAGAGATAACGGTCGAAGGCTAGGTAAACCTAACCTGCCTACGTATCCCGTTGAGTGGGGAATCAGACCGACGTAGTCCCCCCTGTTTTAAGTTTACAGACCAACCCACCATGGGGCAATGTTTCCAAATGTTCGAACACAAATTAAAAAGTGCGGAAATTTAAAATATTGTTCTGTTTGCTCCTCATGGCGATCACTCCGTGCGAGGAAGGTATTCTTGGTGTGGGACTTGTATTTCCTGCCTTCTTCTGATTCTTGGATGCCTTAGCGAGTCCACATAGCACATCCATCCCTGTACCTGGTCACCTATTATCTTACCAACTCCTTGAGGCGTCGGGAATTTAACCTTCTGATAATAAGTAAAGACCACAGCCCTGATCTGGTTGAGTGCCGGTCGGCCAATGATGGCGTGGTAGGGAAATGGGGTGTTGACAATTGTGTATTTTATCGGTGTGACCCGAGTGCGTGGGCTTCTGCCAAACATGGTGGGCAATGTGACTTGTCCAAGCGGCCCTACCTCTGCTCCGCCAAACCCAGTCAACGGGGTGGATATCGGCTTCAGTCGGTCTGGGGCTATCCCCATCTGCTCGTAGGCTTTTGAGAATATCAGGTTTGCAGAACTACCGCTATCCACCAACACCTTATGCACCTGATATCCGTCCACGTTGATCGTGATAACCAGTGGGCAATCTAATTTCCTTGCAGTCAAGGCCAATGGGCTAAGCTGCTCCAAGTCTTTCCTAGTGAAAGAGATCTCCTGCTCCAAGTATCCTTCTGGCATGATTGCGTTGGTGTACCCAACATAGGCTCCACCTTGGAATCTTCTTGTTATGGTTTCTCGGCCGTGAGCCGTGTAAGCTCCCAAACCTCCTCCGTTGATCACATTTATAACGCCTCTGCTTGGGGCATTCACAATGGCCCTACCTCGTTCCCCGGGTGCCTCAATCATTTTCTGCTTTCCTCCGCTGGGTGAGTAGTCCCTTCTAGGGGGTGAGGAATGCTCTGCTCCTCTAGCATCCCCCCTGGCGCCCCTGACAAACTCGACCAGTTTCCCTTCTTTGATCAATCTTTTGATTTCGTTCCTTAGGTGTGTACAGTCTTCCGTCCAATGTCCAGGTTGACGGTGGTACGCGCAGTATTTGCCGGATGACTTCATCCCGGGAGTCTCATTCAACGGCCTGGGTTCCGTCAACTATTTGTTTCTCTTTGCCATGACCATCACCTCCAGAATACCTCTGTTTAACGGGGTGTACGTCCGTGGGGGCCTTTCCCTATTGCGCTCTCTGTCTACGTTCCCGCTGGAAAACGAACCATGACGTGTTGCCGTCATTTCGTCCTCGTAGATCATTTGGTTGGCAAGCATGTTGATCTGTGCTATGGTGGGCTCCGTTAATTTGATTAGCTCTCTAGCAAACCTACGGTGGGTTGTACCCTTAAACAACATCATCATGACCTGCCCGCCATGCGGCTCATCCACCTTCAATAATTCATCGTTGAACCTCTTCATATAGTCTCGGAGGTTCTCCCTTTCTCTTTGCTGCATAGCGCCGAGGTGTAGAAGGTTGGTCTTCATTCTCTTTTGGTTAGAGAATTGGTTCTCAAATTTCTCCCTCAGCTGCTCGTAGTTCGTTATGGATCTGGCCTCTAGCCTAGCAAACCAATCTAGTGCAGCGCCCATTAATGTGGTGGACAAGATCTTTGCCTTTATGTTTCTCGAGTAGTTGTGCAGGTTCAGGATGTTATCGACCTGATGGAGATGATCCGTAGGATCACCTTTTCCGTCGTATGGCTTGATTACCAGGATCTTGTCCCCTCTTTGCAATACCTCGGCCTCTATCTCATCCGAGAACGGGGTCCTACTGCGACCTTTCCCCTTACTATGAGTCAACTTCCTCGACAATTCCGCTCTCTCGCGGTCTAGCTGTTCCATCCTTCTTGAGATTACCCGTAGCATTTCTGCATCCTCATTCTTTGAATAGGCGACCTCGGCACGGTCACGACTACGTTCCATTCTCCGGACTACTTCCGCCCTCTCGCGGTCAAGCTGTTCCATCTTTCTTTCTATTTCCCGATCAAGGGCCCCGGGGTCCCGTCTTTCCACCCTATCGTAAGCAGCAGGTGATATCTCTCTGAAGGAGTACCCCGTATCCTCATGTTCGTCGCACCCTTGCCTTGCCCTTCTCTCATCCGCTCCAGATTCAGTGGGCCTCGCCTGGATGCCCTTTGCCCTTTGCTCCACCAGACGTGGGAGCAAGGTCTCCAATGTGGAATTCAGCGCTACTCTCACAGTGGCGTTGATCTGAGCTTGCATCTCCGGGGTTATAGCGGCGGAATGGACGGTGCTTTGTCCCGAGGGCATTGTCTCCTCCTGGCCGAGAAAATCCGTATTTGGCGCTTTGGTCATTGGAATGTCATCTGCGTGGTTCAAGATGGGCGGGCCCTTAGTCTCGGGTTCTGCCGCACTTGGTGCAACAAGGGTCAGACCTACATTTGCGGCTCGCGGCGGCCTCCCGGGTCTGTGCCTTTGTTGCACTTGGGGTGGAGGAAGCTCCATCTCGGCTCGAGCTACTGTCTGTCCTCGGTCAGTCGGGTGTTGTGGGGTTTACGTGTTCTCCATCCTGGCGCTCCTAGTCACCACTCCGCTAAGTTCGGATCGGGTCCTACTTCCTTGCATCTCGGCGTCCTTGTCCGGGAACTGGTGTTCTCACATACGGCGCCACTGATTTGGCGATGGATCGTTTTATATATATATATATATATATATATATATATGCGAGTGTCGATTACAAATGAGTAGTCTGGCAATACAACGAGCCTATCTCAAATCAGACCTACACTACGTGTCTCGTGTAGGCTTGGTCCGGAACACCTCGGACCCAACGCTTCGATGCTTGGATGGGAGTGGAATGTCGGTGAATAGATCGAATGGACGTCGGTGATTTCCTTCGATGTGATGTCGAGGATGACCCCCGATGTGATGTCGGTGATGAGGTGGTATGACGTGTCACAGGTGCACGTGGATGTCCCGATATCGAATAAGATATCAAAAGGGTTATCGGTGATATGTTTCGATCTGACGAGTGGTAGCTGAGGGATAATAATTGCATGTTTTGGGATCCGGGCACCGCATATTTATAGACTTCGGGATCCGGGGACCACAGTAACATATCAGTGATGATTATCGATATGACATCGAAAGTCATCCCCGATATGCTCCAAAATGGGACTGGTTTGGGGTTGGCCCAATATGCGGGAAATGCCCTTATCATATATATATATATATATATATATATATATATATATACTAGTCGTTCCAAGCACGTGCTCCGCACGTGCCATTACGATTAATTATATAACGTGAGAGTATTTCAATTTTTACATATTTTTAAGAGCATTATTCACTTAAATTTATAATTAGTAAAGTACATAAAATTTATCAAAAAAAAGATAAATAAAATTTTGTCAATAAACAAATAACACTTTTCAGAACAATGTTGATCATGACATATATATATATATATATATTAAATTAATCTAATATGCAATAAAATAATTTTCAAACTTTTGCCACTGTCATAAAAATTCAGAGATGATATATATATATATATATATATATATATATATATATATATATATATATATGACAATCCTATAACAACGAGTTCCAAAGTTTTTCAGGGATCATAATAAAGGGTCACAACGTTTTTCAACAATTTCAGAGGCAATAATATTGACACAGATTCTCAAGAAATTCAGAGACAATAAATACATGTAAAATAAATATATTATTAGTGCTTATTATATAGTTTGTTTTTTAGACAAGACTTGATACCAATCTTTCAAGATCCAAATTGACATAGATATTTCGTGCCTTATAAATACTGCTAAAATACTCAAGTGATCACTATCTACAACACTTGGAAAGAAATTGCAATGGAAGCAAGAACTCAAATAATAAAGACCGTGTGTGTCTTTGGTGGTTCTAATCCAGGAAAAGATCAAGGATATATGGAAGTTGCAAATAATTTTTGTAATCTACTCGCTGAAAGAAATATCAAGCTAGTATACGGAGGAGGGAATTCGGGTTTAACATGGTGTGTTGAATGCAGTGCACACTCAAATAATGGTAAAGTGTTGGGAATCATACCACATAACTTAGCTGAAAGAAATTCTAGAAATCCAATCCTTGGCGATGAGTTGAAAGTACCTATCATGCATGAGAGTATATCAACCATGTTGCACAATGCTGGTGCCTTTGTAGCATTACCTGGTGGTTTTGAAACACTAGAGGAGATATTTTGCATCATATCATGGGCGCAAAAACGCCTCCATAAAAAACCTATAGGATTACTAAATGTCAATGGCTTCTATCATAGTCTCATGTCATTTCTTAATCATTGTTTCGTACATAAGTTTATCAAACCAACGGCCAATCTGATCATATCCTCTCCCGATCCTGAGCAGGTGATTGATCTTATGGAAGTCTATGCGTCTCATCCTGACCCACACTTGCGACAAGTTAACAATGAAGTTATGGATAAGGGTAGCAACAACAACAATAAAGAAGAAGAGTTGGAAACAACACTGAAGTTGTAACTCTATTAATCGAATGTTCATGTTATTCTTATCAAAATAACCATGTAGTTTGTTGCTTCATTGTTATTTTTATCGTTTATGCTTATGTTATTTCAACGACCATAATATCCCTTGACTATGTTTATCTAGTATTACACTTAATGCAGTAATATTACAACTTTATAAAAGAAGTTTCTTATTATGGCTATGAAGATTTTAGTGCTAGTATGAATATGTGGCTCAGTTGTTAAATAACATCTCTCTCCCGAAAGTATGCTTTTTCTTACTGACGCACAAAGAAAATATTTTGTCGCGGATGAACAAGATATTGAGAAATTATTTACATGTAAAATCCTAATTTTGGACGGGGACCTTTTTTGGCTGAAAAAATAAAACATTAGGTGATTAATTATGTAAGACATCTTATTCTATTTTGAACCAAGTCAATAACAATTAATATGAATGTTAATTGATTTTAGTAATAATTTAATATGCAAAAGATGTAATGTATTTCTTTCACATAAAAGTGTAAGAAATGACCGGGTTAAGTTGTTAAGAATGTACGTATTTCAACAATTTGTAAAGCATAAAAAAAGGAAATTGACGATATTGAATCACAAATACATTCATTCTTTATTACGGTGTGTTTGTCTAATTTTACGTATTCACACATGTTTATCTTAAATGAAAGTCTCTATGAATGATAATTTTTTCTTTTTAAGAAGTCCAACATTTTTTTTCAGTTATCCTGACATTGAAAGTGACGTCACTATTGCAACAATATTTAGTTTTTCTTACATTTCTCCGTAAAGCTTTGCAGGCCACATGGTTATTACAGACTTCAAGAGTTGTAATTTCCCCAAATCGATGCAAGATCTAATTTTTTTTTTTATTGATAAGTTCCTCTTTTCACCCATAAATAACATCCACATTTAATTGATCAAAATACATATACATATACATATAGATACATATATAACATCGACATCCACATTCTTTCTCAAAAAAAGAGAAAAAAAAAAAGAACACCCGCATCCATCTTTTCCACCAAATAATTTGATTGTGCCAATGAATTTAAGTACTATAAGTTAAGTTTGATTGATCCGCATCATTTAGTTTAGTTAGTTTAGCCTTAGCATAACAAGTCATCTCTTACATTCATTATTAGTTTGAATGTTTAATTATTTTCATTGTTTCTTGCACTCAAACCAAAAAACTGAGATTTATTATTTTCTTGCATCATACATAAATTTCCATTGCATAGTAGATTAATCATTATTTACATTATTAGTATAAAAAGCATTCACCCCATTCATAGCATTCACAAGCATTCACTACATCCTGCAAACATAAGAGAAAAGATCGTGACAACCGTTAGTGAAGTGGCGCAACAAAAGTGTTGTAGGTGTCACATTAGCTCGAGGGCTAGCGTGAATGATGTGGCACAACTGACGTGTTGTAGGTGGCACATTAGGTCTAGGGCTGACATGGATGATGTGGCATAATTAATGTGTTGTAGGTGGCACAATAACTCTAGGGCTAACGTAGATGATGGGGCACAACTGACGTGTGCTGTTAGTGGCACATTAGCTCTAGGTCTAATGTGGATGATGTGGCAGAACTGATGCGTTGGAGGTCGCACATTAGCTCTAGGGATGACGTCGATGATGTAGCATAACTGAACAACGTCAAGGATCTTCTTCAAAGACTAAACGTGTTGAGTCTCTCAATACCATGACAACAGAACAACAAATTCCAATTAGGGGCAAAATTGGAAATAAAAACTTAGAGAGTGGAAGTGGAAAATAATAAATCTAAAATGGCTTTTATGCAAATTTTTTAGAGGGCAAAATTAGAAAATAATAAATTTAAATGTTCTATTTTGCAATTTTTAGTGGGGCCTATTGTAGATAATTATGTTGGTGACAAGTAGTCTTGGTAAAGTTGTAAAACAAAAACAAATTAGGAGCAAAATTGGAAATAAAAGAATGGAGCATGGAAAACACAAGTCTTATTTATATATACATATATATATATATAAAGATATATAAAGATATGTAAAACAAAGTAACTTGAAAACTAGCTAGTGAATAAGAGATGCCCCTCAAGATTCAAGTTTGTTAACATAGAAAGGAAAATCTAATTTAGGGGTGGATACAGGTTTATCGTGCTTGCGACATAACTCAACACGGGGTCAAGGTGCATACATATCTCTCTGAGAAGAAAGAATCAAGCCGGACGGAATTCATTATTCAATTGCGCCCGTGTAGGGTCTTAGGAGATATCACGCTTAGCTTTAGAAGTTGTGTGCGTTTATCTAGCCCCTTAGGCTCGGTTGGACGACACCTTAGCGTGTGTTTCTTGTAGACGAGGCCCTAACGACTGTAAAATTAACCAGAGAGGGCGTTAGTCTCATTTGAAGATCATTTGGTCGACCTAACAATGCTTATATTCATCGAGCTCGCTAGGAGGCTCAGTACTGGGACGCCGAGTAATTTGCAATACGAAGTGGTAAAATCACGAGTCAAACTTCATATTGGACTTGGGAGTCAAGTTCATCTCGTACTTAGTCCAATTGTTGACATATCAATGTCTATTGAAAAGTAGAGCTAAAAATGGTTGAAGTGCTTTGTTTTGACGTACTTTAGATTGTCGTGCTTTTGTTTGACATGCCTTTATTTGACGTGCTTGTTTGACGTGCCACAAGTTGACATGCCAAAAATTGACGTGCCACAAGTTGATGCCCCAAGAGGTGGGTGTTTGACGTGCTTTTATAGAGAGAGAGCACACACCCTGGAGCTCCCAAAACTCCAACCCCTCAAATGGAGAAATGAGGCGGAATTTATAGAAGACTAGAAGGCCATGGGGTCTAGGGACCGCCCCAAGGGGGCCAAACAGACCGTTGACCGACTCGGTCAAACGTTAACCGACATGCCACGTTGGTCTAATGATCGGCGTGGTGGTCAAACTTCCAATGTGCCCCTAAACGGGGGCGCGTGACCATTCGACGTGGCACATCGATCTTTGGATTGATGTGCCTAACCGACGCGCCATACCAACATGCTACATAGGACTCCCATCCAATGTGGCACGTTGATTATTGAATCGACGTGCCCCATTTTGGGGGGGGGGGCTCACATGCTCGACGTGGCACATCATTTTGGGTTGACGTAGTCTTGTTTCAAAAGGTGTTGGGACCTCCGACATGCCTTTATGTATTTTTGAGGATCGAGTCATTCGAACATCGTCTCGACATATTCTTGGACTTTACGGATTGGTTGAGAATTGCCGTTTCGTTCCCTTAATCGTGTAATGGAAAATGTAACTTTGAATTTTGAGGTGTCGTAATTATGGCACACCATGAGTCCCTCAATTTGAGATGAGATTAACTCATTTGAGCATATATCAAACTAAATAGAGGTTAGGCATAATTACAATACTCATACGCAAGTGTCACGGATTATAAGCCTATCATGGTCCCACTTGATAATTAACAATCATTTTTAGATCGAACTTTAGATTTCCCATAATTTTTAGAAAACTTTGGTGTCAAAGTGTAAATATTTTTTGCGAAAATATCGAGTTCATCACTTGTCAATTGTCATCTATCCAACGAGGTTGGATGATTTATTGGGCCATTAGCACATGAACTAGATGACATGCAATAGCCAATGGGACTGTAAGGGCAACTTAGGCCCATTAGGACTACACGATTTAAAGTTAAGTCTTCCAATGCGCACTTCGTTAGCCTCCTTTTAGAGAAAGAAAGTGGACAAAAGATAGAGATAAGACACAGAGCTTAGATTAAGAGAAAGTGAGAATTGAGGACAATTTTTTCCACGATGGGAGGAGTCGAAGTTGGAACCGTTAGGAGAATTTAAGTATGTGAAATTGTTTAGGGATGATGAAGAGAAAATCGTTTAGATTGGTATGGCAATGAGCCGACAGGTGGAAGCGACATTGGTGGATTGTCTTAGGCGTAATGCATATATCTTTGGGCGGAATTTCGGCAGCCTAACTTATAAGTCAGACTTTACGTATCAATATTGAATTGGGATTTCATAATACAATATAAGTGGGATGAAATATTAGTGGGATGGAATTTTACCCAAATATAGGTTAGGGCTTTACGTCTTAGCCCGACTTATAAGTTAGTATTTTCATAACTTAATTACTAGTACACTAATTAAATTTTATTTTAACACATCAAGGTCGTATTGAAAAAACCAAAAAAAGAAAAATATTTTGCCCAGAATTGTGACCCTCGGGCGGTCGCTACTAATTTTCCAGATTTTGGCAGAAAATCCAAATTTTTCGAAAACTTGAATTTCAAAAATTTCACCAAAATATCTATATATACTTCATTCTTTCATCCTCATTTTCAATACACCAAAATTATACTCATAAAAACACACCCAACACCTTTACTTTCTCTTCAAAAAAACACCCAACACCTTTACTTTCTCTTCTTCATTTCTTTTCTTCATTCATTTTTCTTAAATCTTCTAACTCTTTTAGTTATACAAAAAATTCTTCATTTCTTTTCTTCATTCATTTTCACATTAATTTTCTTTTCCAACTTTACTACTTATTTTTCTAATAAACCCATCATTTTTTCTAACTTTTCTTTATTTTCTCAAATTGTTCTTTGTTTTACATACATGACTTTGTTTGCTCTACTCCAAAGTACTAAGTTATTCCATCGCAAATAATAATATTCCTCTAATTTCACAAATTACCGGAATGTTATAGTTATTTTTTAAATCTGATAACCCCATTTGTGATGGACCAATGGTTGCAAATAACAGCCAACACATTTTCAACCACCCGACGGTCGCCAAGATTTAGCGATGGAGGAATTTGCAACCGCTGAGCGGCCGCATATGGGTCATTTGCGACCACCTAAGGGTCTTTTGCAACTGCCTGAGCGATTACTATAACGTTGTTTTCTTGTAGTGCTCGAGTAGGAAAGAAAACTAAATTTGTGAATGACTTAAATGCTTTGACGAATAAGTTCACTTTTAGTCGCTCAATACTGACAGTCGTTAGCTTGTTGATTTCAATATAATACACTGCCTTTAATATAACACTAAGTCACATATTCATGTGTGCAAACAGGTGTGCGTGCGAGTTCGAGTGCGTAATGCGCCAAATCTATGGTTACGTTTATTGTAGTGCGTCGGTAAAAAATAAATACAAAAGTATTTACCTAATTAATAAATAATTGGTGCAATTTATATATTCATGCGATAAATCAGAGAAATATATTATTACTTGTATTAAAATATGCTAAATTTATGTTCTGATTCATTTAATAATAGAGATAAAGGTTTCAATATGTGTTTAGTCATTATTTATTTTGTTATTTTTTAATATTTATCTTGATCCCACAGTCTGTCTCTCTCCTATCAAACAAGAGAAATTTTCATAGACCTCACCGAATTCACAATAAATGCTGAAAGAAGTGCATGAACTAAGACATAATTCGTAGTTTGAGAGTTAAGGACCATTAGTTCGTGAATTAAGAATTCTTAGTTCGCCTAAAAGCGAAGCTTGAGCACTTAGTTCGTCAATACTTCGCGACTACTTTATCAATGCGGTATTAGTAGTAGTAGAATTATGTGACAATGACGGCTTGACGCCAACCCCATTTTGACTTCAACGTCATGATGTGTTTTCTAAATGCCAATATCTAAGTATCCAATTATAGAAAATCAAATGGCGATTAGCTTGTAATGTAACTTGGATTAGATGAAATCTTGAAATATATGATTTTTAATCATTAAGAAGGATGGACTTAATGATCTTATTGTGCTAATGGCCCCACATAACATTTGAGTAAAAATATATCTATGATGATGAGAGTTTAGTTTAGACATATATTTCTGATGGAGTATATAATGGTTGTGTGAAGATCCGTGCCACACTTACTAATAATGGATCATAACTTTAATATCCTTTTAGTGAGTCCTCAAAATAAAAATAAAAATAGCCAATTTAAAATAGGGATAATTACAGTTACAACTCCTAATATAAGGCTTGATATAATTACAAAACCACTGCTCTAGTTTGGAAACTTACAAACACCTCTCCTCCAACTCAAAAATATAAATCAACTTTCACTTTTACCTTAATCAATTAATTAATTTAATAGATTTAATATATTTTTATTTCAAAAGTGTAAGATTATAATATTGGCCTTGCCTTCTCATTAATAATAATGTCCTATACGTACAAGAGTAGTCTTGATGACTAAGAAAACTATATAATTACCAAATATACAAAAGATATACACAATATCTATTCTAGTTAATATCTAGTCTAATACACCCCCGCAGTCGCAACGGGAGGAGGACGAACGTTGAGGCTGTCCCGAAAATCATCAATGAGAATACGAGGGAGCCCCTTAGTAAAAATATTGGCAATTTGATAACGAGAAGGCACATGAAGAACACGAACATCTCCGCGAGACACTTTTTCTCGCACAAAATGAATATCCATTTCAATATGCTTCGTGCGTTGATGCTGTACTGGATTTCCCGAAAGATAAATAACACTGACATTATCACAATAGACAAGCGTGGCACAGGAGACGGGAAAATGAAGCTCCAAAAGCAAGTTGCGAAGCCAACAGGATTTCGACACAACATTGGCAACACCACGGTATTCAGCTTCAGCACTATAGCGAGATAGAGTAGGTTGCCGCTTAGTGGACCAAGAAAGAAGATTATCACCAAGATATACACAATAACCCGATGTGGAGTGACGTGTGTTGGGACAACCCCCCCAATCGGCGTCGGTGAAAGCTTTAAGGGTAGAGAGAGAGGTCGACTGAATGAACAGATCGAGGGCAAGTGTCACTTGAATATAGCGCAAGACACGTTTTAGTGCTTGCATGTGAGCTTCACGAGGATCGTGCATATAGAGACAAATTTGTTGGACAACATAAGATATATCCGGTCGGGTAAACGTCAAATACTGAAGAGCACCCGCAAGAGATCGGAAAAGGGTCGGATCCGAGCAAGGGGCACTGTCGAGGGCTGCACCAAGTTTGGACTTTGTATCAACTAGAGTGAGGGATGGCTTGCATGAAGACATGCCAGCTCGGTCAAGAATCTCCATAAAGTACTTCTTCTGAGAGAGAAATAATGCGGCGGAGTCTCGAGTGACAGAAACCCCCAAGAAAAAACTCAAAGGACCTAAATCCTTCATAGCAAACTTCGAGTTGAGAGAGGCCATAATAGAATGGCGCAAGGCAGTGGTGGAGGTGATCAAGAGAATATCATCAACATACAAAAGAAGATATACAATGTCGTTACCTCGCCGATAAATGAAGAGAGAGTGGTCGGAGGTGCTGTGGAAGAAACCCAGAGTACGAGCGTAATCAGTAAACCGCTGGTACCATGCACGAGGGGCTTTCTTTAAGCCATAAAGAGATTTCTTTAAGAGACAGACGTGATCAGGGCGGGAGGAATCCCGAAAGCCGAGGGGCTGATGCATATATACTGTCTCGTGAAGATGACCATGAAGAAAAGCATTTTTCACGTCCAACTGATGAATAGACCAAGATTTGGACGCGACAATACTAAGAACTGTCCGTATGGTGGCGGGTTTCACCACGGGGCTGAAAGTATCAGCACAATCCACTCCAACCTGTTGAGACCTGCCATCACCACAAAGACGAGCCTTATACCGCTCAAAAGAACCATAAGAGTTAAATTTATGGCGAAAAATCCACAAAGAACGAATCACATTAACATCCCTAGGACGAGGTACTAACTCCCACGTCTTATTTTTAATAAGAGCATCAAACTCGTCAGCCATAGCCAATTTCCAATTCGGGTCAGATAGAGCGGCTACAGGGTTTCGAGGAATAGGGGAAGAGGAGAGGGTGGTTGATAAGTTAAGGAACTGTTTAGGCTTAAATATGCCACGTTGACTGCGTGTGGTCATGGGATGAGAGAGAGTCGGGGGTGGTGGTGGACGAGTAGCTGGGGCGGCGGTGGATATTGGTGGAGGAGATGGAGGTGCGGTATGAGGAGATGGTGC
Organism: Linaria vulgaris; assembly: GCA_948329865.1. Lineage (NCBI taxonomy): Eukaryota > Viridiplantae > Streptophyta > Magnoliopsida > Lamiales > Plantaginaceae > Linaria > Linaria vulgaris. The sequence continues at coordinate 82,867,668 of OX415252.1, forward strand.
CGTGAGTGGTGGAGAGGTCGGGGGATCGTTTGGGTCATGTATGGGGCCGTGAGGTGGAGTAGGGGCGGCTGGAGTGGTAAGGAGATGAGAGGTGAGAAGTGGTGATAAGTCACAATCAAGAAAATTATAAGAGATAGGGGAGGGGTTGTTGAGCGTCGAGAACGGAAATTTACCTTCATCAAAAAGGACATGGCGGCACACGATGATTTTCTGACTCGAGATGTCATAGCACTTGTAACCCCTGTGGTTTGAAGAAAAACCTAGAAAGACACAAGGAGTGGAACGTGGTTGAAGTTTATTTATGAGGGGGGAAGGGACGAGGGGATAGCATAACACCCAAAAACCCAAATATGTGCATAAGATGGATGTTTTGATATAAAAGATGAAGAGGAGTTTGATGGCCCAAGCGTTTGGAGGGGAGAATATTTAGTAAATATGTTGCCATTTGAAGTGTGTGGTGCCAAAAAGAGGGAGGGACGGATGTATGAGCAAGAAGAGTGCGAACCATGTTATTAATTGTTCTTGTTTTTCTTTCGGATTTGCCATTTTGTGAAGATGTGTAAGGACAAGAAAAACAAAATTGCATGGCATGATTCGCACAAAAATTATGAAATAACTGGTTATTGAATTCAGTACCATTGTCACATTGAAACGATTTTATGTTACGTTCAAATTGAGTTTTGATAAAGTTACTAAATAATGTAAAGGTAGGGAAAACTTGGGATTTATGGGAAAGGGAAAACGTCCACAAAAAATCAGAATAATTGTCCAAAAATAAAACATAAAACGATGTCCAGACGAACTCAAAATAGGTGACGACCATAAGTCACTGTGCACAATATCAAAAGGAAAATAAGTAACCGAAAGAGAGGAAATACAGGGTAGTCTAATATGCTTGCCAAGAGGACAAGACGGACATAAGGACTTGGACTCTTTATGACAAGGGATGGACTCCGAGCGTCGTAAGCAGTCAAGGACGGATGTTCCCGGGTGACCAAGGCGGGCGTGCCAAAGAGTAGGGGAGAGAGCGGCAAAAGCGGTATGTGGAGCAGCGGAAGGAAGTGAGGCCAATGGATATGGGATAGAGGTCGCCAGTGCTATTGCATCTCATAAGTCGGATGCCCGTCCATAGATCCTTCACAGAGAAACCAAAAGGATCAAATTCCACAGTCACAGAGTTATCAAGAGTAAACTTCCGAAACGACACTAGATTTTTGATAATATTAGGAGCATGCAAGACATTATTTAGGGCAAGGGGTGGAAAAGGAGGAGTAAGAGCCGTATTACCGTAACCGCGAATCGGGATGGATTGACCACTACCAACAGTTATGCCATGATTGGTGCTCGTATTAAAATAGGGTGAGAGCATACCTTGTTGGGATGTCATATGAGACGAGGCACCGGAATCCATATACCACGACTCATCTGGAGGAATGATGGACAGGGTGTGCATGGCAGCGGCTATGTCCGTGGGGGCATATGGTGGTGCGGGCGGAGCGGGGGCCGAGTAGTAGGCCTGCGCGGGCCGCGGGCCAAGGATTCCGGGGCTGCACGACGTAAGCGGGCGCTGGGTGATCGGGTACGGTGAAGGCGGGGCTGTCCATGCTTGCCCATAGGGTGGGCCTGTCCATGCTTGCCCGGAGGGCGGGTATGGCCAATGCTAAATAGGAGAGGAGGCGAATGGCACACCCCCGCGGCCCGTGTTGTGCCCGCCACGATCGCGGTAGCCTCGTCCTGGACCCCTCGCGCGTGGTGCAAGGTTGTCACGAGAGGGAGGAGGGGACGACTGCGGGGATCCATCCAAGAGAGGTGGTCCTGTGACTAGGGCGGTCTCGGTGGTAGTGCGGGCGGTGCGTTTGGCGAGGCTCGTTTCTTCAAGAGTAAGCATAGAACGAGCCTTGGAGAATAGTGGCAGGGGATCATTATGTTGAATTAGAGTGGCAATACCACCGTATGTCTCGTTGAGTCCCGCCACAAGTTGGAGAACCAACCTCTGATTCGAAACAGGGGCGCCAACATTAGCAAGTTGGTCAGCAAACATCTTTAACTTTTGGCAGTAAGCACCCACATTTGAGAATTCGTCAAGAGTTGTGGACAAAAATTGGCTTTCAAGATGTACGACTCTGGAGTTTTTGTTATCTTGAAAGAGTTCAGCCAAACGGACCCAAGTAGAGAGAGCGGTGGCATTTTCTCGATGATCGTGTGAAGAAGATCATTCGAGATGGTGCCATAAATCCATTGAAGGATGATGGCGTCAACGTGCTTCCACATGCGTGGTTCAATGGCGTCGACCGAGGGAGGATCGGCCTCATCGGGAAAGAGGTGGTCCGTGACTTCGAAGGCACGTGCATGAATCTTGAACAATTCGGACCAAGATATGTATTGTCCGGATTCAACATCAAGTATTATAGGAATAAAATTTCGGATGTTTGTGACCGTGAGGGCCGGGATAATTTTAGAGGAAGGGGAGGAGTTGGTGGTGGCGGCCATGGAGGTGGATGAGGCGGCCGATTCTTTTAGAGTAGGATCGGTAGGGTTTGTCATTGAGAGAGAGAGAGATGCTTGATACCATGTAAGATTATAATATTGACATTGCCTTCTCATTAATAATAATGTCTTATATATACAAGAGTAGTCTTGATGACTAAGGAAACTATATAATTACCAAATATACAAAAGATATACACAATATCTATTCTAGTTAATATCTAGTCTAATAAAAAGTAACCGAGAAATTTGAAAAACAAATAAAAACTAATACTAAATTTGTTTATTCAACTATATAATTAATGTTATTACCTATTTTAATTTGTTAATTATTAAAAGGCATGTCATTAACAAAAGACGATATATTACAATAGTTTTTTGGTTGAAAGTACACCAAGCTTAAGGGGTGTAACCGTAATTATCCCTAGAGATTATGTAGCAGTTGAGAAAAGTTAAATTAAGTTATCCTCACCACGCTTTTGCGATTTTAATCAATACCATGAGCCGTTCAAGTTGAAACAGTCATAAATATATTTAATAATGTATGCACTCATTACCTTATAGTGTGAATGACCAATACAACCCTAGATATTAAAATCCTCGGGAAATTCTAATGCGTTTCTACTAGGTGTCCAATTCTTTGTGATACGCCTAATAATATTGCAAATGTTTCCGCATGTAGAGTATACGGGCAAAATTAACTTTGAATAATTTTCTAATATTCATTTAAGGTTATATATTAGTAGACTAATAATTCATATATAGTCATATATATGTAAAACAAAGTACGTAATTGGAAAACTAGTATGATTATTAATCCATGGGCCAAAATAAAAAATAATATATCCATCACGTCTCTTGCATGAGAGTTAGGTATCTCTATAATTTAGGGCGATTTCCTTCTTCCATTGAAGGGTTCGAGCGATCTTAGGGCGTGGCATCGTTCCAACTTCGACGTCATAATCTCGTAATCTTGGCGATTTGGGGAGCTGCATTGGTTTTCTTTTTCGGTTCCTTGTTCTCTACGCTAGGGTTTCAGCGTTTTTCTTGATTTTTTCTTTCATTTTTTTTCTTCTTTCCATCGCTCTCTATCTCGTTCGATAACCAGGTTCGGGATTTGTTTGGATTCTAACTCTATGTTTTTTGTGTTCTTTTTCGGTGTGATTGGTCTTGCTATTAAAGGAATGACTTTCACCTCTTGGATGCCCTGACCGTAACCCACCGCAACGCATTCTCAACTAACTAGAACTGAGGGTAACTATGGACAAAGAATACCGTAAACTTATTAACGACCTTGCTCTGACTGACGAGGAGAGTGTGGGGGACGGCTTCCTCATCCCGGATATTACATGGACGGGATAACGCGGACTTAGAACTGGTGTTAGTAGGGAGACTCATGTCTGAAAAACAACCAACTTTAACTCGTTCTGCATGATGATTAAAACACTGTTTAAGGCGAAAAAGGGCCCTGAGATCACACGCATTAGCGAAGACAGATTTCTGTTTCAGTTCTTCCACAAACTTGACAAGGAGAAAGCGCTTCAGGGTTGTCTGTGGTCGTTCGATAAGAACGTGCTTGTCCTTTCCCCGGTTGATAAGAACGAAACTCTCGTCGCTATGAACCTGGACTTTTGCATTTTTTTTGTCAGGATTTATGACATACCGCTGGCACGACAGACAAGGCAACAACGCACGCAATCAAAAATTTGCTCGGTATTATGGAGGATGCAGACTTATGTTACGGTATGGGGATTGGCTTAGGGAAAATTCAAACAGGGCGGGAACGCATGTCGGACAGTGTTTTACGGATAAGGGATGGCAAGGGGGTCCGACAAACTCAGAAGGGGGACGTTTCTCTCCAGGGGGGTCGATTTATTTTTATGCACACAACAAGTCCCGAAACTCTGATCAATCCTGGCACGATAATAAAGACGCTTCTTCACAGTCTTTCGAGCGAATGCACACAATAAACTTTTTTCGAAAAGGGCGTAAGGGTGGAGAATGACATGATCAGCTCCGGGTTTATTCGAGTGGGAATCTAGTGCGCATTCGTGGTCAGGAGGAAGTTCGTAAAGAGAATAATGTGGAAGGAATAACTGAGGTTAACGGTTTTTAGAACATGAATAAGAGGACTGATTTTCAAGCGAAGAGAGTGATCGGGGTGCAACATATTTTTAGCCGTCTTGTAGGTGATTTAGACAACACGAAATCTGCAGACTCAGGGTCACTAGCCAATGAAAAAGTGATGGAATACGAGTGGTACGACGCGATAGGGTCACAAACCGCAATGTAGTTATTCGCGAGGCTCGGGTTGGGCAGAATTGATTTTTTAATGATGAGGGTGCTGAACTGCGTTGGGTTGATAAAAAGGCGAGGTTAGTGGAGCTCACAATGGAAATTGACGACCTTTTGGTGGAGACTATAGAGCAGTCCCGCCCTCTCCAATGAGTCTACTATGTTGGAACTGTCAGGGATTAGGCATCCCTTGGACAGTTCAGGAACTACGTCAGTTAGTTTTGAGTTTTCACCCCTCTCTAATTTTCTTGTCGAAAACTAATTGCACGACTAGGAAAATAGAGGAGTTGAAGGGAAGATTTAATTATTTTGGAGTTTGTGTTGAGGTTCAGGGTTTGTGAGGAGGATTGGTTTTATTATGGGACAAAGAACGGGATATTGAGCTTTTAAGCATGTCAGAAATTTATATTGATGTCGAGATTGTTGGAAAGGAGGGGGATCTTGATTGGCGGTTTATAGGTTTTTATGGGGAGCCGAATGGGGCCAAGCGCATGCGTACATGGAACTTGCTTCGCCAACTTCGGGGCATCTCGTCTCTACCGTGGGTGTGCACGGGTGATTATAATGAATTATCAAATCATGAGGATAAAAAGGGTGGCTCGCGCCACCGTAACTGGATACTTAGAAACTTTATAGATACGCTAGTGGATACGGGGTTGAGTGAACTTGATGTTTTCAGACCATGATTTACATGGTGCAGTAGGAGGTCGTCTCCTCATACAGTGTGGGAAAGGTTGGACCGAGCTTGTGCAGATACACCTTGGCGAGATTGGTTTTCGAAAGCTATAGTTGAACGCGCTGCTACCATCCGATCGGATCATCATGCGATTGTTTCCGCTTAAGGGGAAGTCAAGAGAAGGTCCAACCTTCTTCTCGGTTCAGATTTGAGGCTAATTGGATGAAGAAAACCGAGTGCGAGGAGCTTGTGTCACGTTGTTGGATCAATTTCGGTGGAGGTGCGCTGCGTGATAAATTAGAGGGGTGTTGGATTGGGTTGATCCGCTGAAATAAAGTGGACATAGTTGATATTAAACGTTGGATCAAAGGGATGAGGAAAGAATTGGTTCGACTTCAAACGGGCTGCATCACGGCTGAATCTAAATTAGAGGAGAGGCGTATTAGTGGGAAACTTGATGAGCTTTTGGAGTCGGATGATATCCATTGGACGCAACGGGCTAAGGCTCAATGGCTTCGGGAAGGGAATCGAAACATGCATATTTTCATAGGCGGGCTAGTGAACGGAAGAAGAAGAACAAGATTAAGGCATTCAGGATTGGGAGGGGGGTTGTGCATTCTCTGTACTTTTCCTTCTGAGATCGATCGGGTCGCTATTAAGTATTTTACCATTATTTTTCAGTCCTGTGCTCCTTCAGATGCGGTGATTGACGATGTGTTGCGAGACGTCGGAGTGTGGGTCAGCCCCAAGGTGAACGAAAGCTTGTTGCAACCATTCACAGCGGATGAGGTACACAAGGCACTGAAAGATATGTATCCTTTAAAATCTCCGGGTCCTAATGGTTTTTCAGCTGTTTTTTATCTTTAATTTTGGAATATTGATGTGATCCGTTTTGTTCTTTAATTCCTTAATAATCGTGTTCATGATCCTTGCGTTAATTTTACTCTTATAGTGCTTATTCCTCAATGTCCTAACCCTGAGTTACTAACTCAGTTTGACCAATTAGTCTTAGCAACGTGAGTTTTAAGATTGCATCCAAAGCCGTTGCTAACTGTCTTAAACCTTTTATGTCGTCTATTATTTCTCCTTCCAAGTCAGTTTCTGTGCCAGACAGACTCATTATAGATAATATTTTGGCGGCTTTTGAAGTTAACCATTTTTTGAAGAATAAGAGAACGAGAAAATGAGGTTATATGACGTTGAAGCTGGACATGAGTAAGGCCTACGACCGAGTCGAGTGGCATTTTGGAGAAGGTAATGCTTAGATCAGGATTTTATCAGAGTTTTGTGTCTCTTATCATGATGGGAGTTCGTTCGGTGTCGCATTCTGTTTTAATAAATGGGCGTGAGTCGTGTGGTTTTCCGCCTAGAAGGGGCATTAGGTAGGGGGCCTCCTTGTCCCCTACCTTTTCTTATTGGTTTCCAAGGTTTTTTCAACTCTTTTTGCCAAAGCAAAGGAACAAGTGAATTATGGGGATTCAAGATTTGTCACCAAGCCCCTACAGTTTAGCACTTTCTATTCGTGGATGATACGATTGTTTTTTGTGACGCACACACGGATTTGGCGAGGATTATTAATGGGATTTTATACGGGTTTGAGAGCGCTTCGGGACAAAACTTTAATCTCAACAAATCCATGGTGGTTTTTAGTAAGAATACTAGCAGAAAAACACGACAAATACCTTAGCATGCCCTCCATGGTGGGGAAATAAAAGAGGGAGATTTTTGGGTATATCAGGGAACGATTTTGGAAAAGGGCGCAAGGGTATAAGGGCAAGACTTTGTCGGGGACGGAGAAAAAAGTACTTGTGAAAGCGGTTATGCTGTCCATTCAGACGTTTATTATGAATTGCTTCCGCTTACCAGATACTTTGATTAAAGAGATGGAGTCTATTATATGCAACTATTGGTGGAGCAATGGCGCACAAAATAAAATCCATTGGATTGCGTGGGATAGGATGTGTCGGCATAAGAACAAAGGGGGTCTTTGTTTTCGGGACTTAAGAGCCTTGAATTTAGCTTTACTCACTAAAAAAGCATTGAGGATTTTACGGACCCTTCGAGTTTGGTAAGTAGGCTGTTCAGAGCAAAATATTTCTCGAATAATGAGTTGTGTGACGCACGTCTTAGAGCAGCGCTGTCTTTCTCATGGCGTGGGATCTGGGAGTCACTCGCGGTGTTGAAACGGGGGCTTCGGTGGCAGGTGGGAAATGGAGCTTGTATTACAGTTTGGCATGATGCTTAGATTCCTAGGCCGATCGGCTTTCGACCTATCACCCCCGTGTGTCTGGATGAAATTACTTATGGTAAACGAGGTTATTGATAGTAACACGGGTTGGTGGGACATTGGAGTGTTGAAGAGATTTTTGTGGGAAGTTGATGTCGAACATGTCCTCACTATTCCTTTGGGTGATCCGAGCAATGAAGACTGACAAAATTTGGCACTACAAAAGAAAATGAATCTTCACGGTTAGAAACGCATATCACTTCATAGTCTCACAGGGTTTGCTTAAACAGTCGAGGGAGACGCTTTCGACACGGACTCTCACGCAGTTTGACCAATACATTAGAAGATCCAATGCGCAAATAAGATTAAATTGTTTCTATGGCGTTGCTGTGTGGATATCCTCTAATCACGGTGGAACTTGGCTCGTTCCTCAGTCTATGTGGATTCGTAACAATGAGGTTTTTGGTGATTGGCTGCTGCGCATCATGCAAAGTGCATCAGGTTTGATGGCTTGTTTAGTGGGTACGGTTTGTTGGACGCTTTGGGGCAACCGCAATACTGTGCTCGCGGGTGAGAATGGGCGTTGACTGAATGAGATGGCAGCCTTTGCGCAAAGTTATGTGACAACTTGGTTGGGATTTAATGGTAAGAATGGTCGAGGGAATGATGGACAAAACAAGGAAGGTTGGAAAACACATGTAAGTGATGTGCTTAAAATATTTTTTGACGGGACACAATTTGGCAACGATGCGGCAATTGACATTGGATTGTTTGCTCATGACCATAACGGGGAGATGGTTGCACGGAGACAACGGCGACTAACGACGATGGTAGCTCCCGCAGGAATTGAAGCTCTTGCGGCATTAGGCGCGGTTCAATGTGTGGTTGAACGAGGATGGGAAAAAGTTCTATTTGAGGGGGATTGCCTTGGGGTAGTTTACGATATCATGCATGGCACCAACACAGACATACGAATAGCGAACATGCTTGGTGATATTCAGAAACTATTCAAGAATTATCCGAGATTTTTTATTCGATGGGTGCAGTGCGATTCTAATGTTGTGGCGCATGAGCTTGTAAGGAATGTGGTTGAGGACACGGACCAGCTTGACGATGAATAGTTAGTTTGTTTTGGTTTTATGTTTTTCTTTGTTTTATCTTGCGTTTGTAATCGACTTTCGGATGGCCTTTCTTTTGAGGAAGCGCTTTCTGTTTTTGAGGGAATATATGATTGTTTTGAGGTTAAAAAAAATAAAAAATTGGAAAACTCGTGATTTAAAGATGCTCCGCCGTACTATGCTTCATCCCTCAAGATTCAAGTTTGTTAATATAGAAAATAATATAAAAATTATCCTCTATGGGAAAACAATACAATGCGCAAAATACTAAAGGTTTAATACCGGCCGGCCGTACGTACTTAGCTTGCCGTTCCTTACGTTTTTCTTTAGTTCCAAATTCATATTCTTAACCAGAGATTAGTAATAGAAGTTACATAACTCAAATAAATTTAATATAAAATTATGTATTGATCTTTCTTTTTTTGAACAAATTATGTATTGATCTTAAACAAACAATAATATGAGGTAAATCTACAACAAGGGTAATCCATGAATTCTTTTCCTCGCAGGGAAAAAGAGCAAGAAAGACTCGAAAAAGCTAAAATCCGAACAACAACTATAAATTATCGCTATGACTAACACATCATCGCTTCGTCTGGTTGGTACAACTCATTGGAAAGCATGTCGACTAGAGGCCACAAATCACGTTCATCTTGGCCGCAACAGAGTGTCTCTAGCACGCGCTCGAATAGGAATACATTGCATGGAATCCTCAACACACCTTTTTGATCGTAACCATACTCTTGCGCCGATTTATCGAGCAATTTCACGAAAACTGGGTGTTTCAATAACTCGGCCTTCACAACGAACCGTTCTTCTTCCTCCCCAACGTACACCGGGATGTGTCCTGCTCGAACGCCGCCCTTGTGGAACCAGCTCGACGCATTAGTACGAGATTCTGGCCTCATTAGACTGTATTTAGGCAAAGGAGTGGTGGATTTTGAAAACTTCTTGAAGAGATTTCTCATGATTTAAGTTTTGCAGCGTGAGAGAGAAAGTTAGGGAGGATTTTGTGGTTTCTTGTTTGCTTTTTAAGGCTTTTTTTTTTAGAAGAATTGGAGAGTATTGTTTTGTTCATGGGGTTAGTGGCGTATATATATATGAGGGAAAGGTAAGTTGTGCGTACGGATAAGAATTACATTCTCCTTTTAGGAGAATAACCAAAAAGTTACATTCTCCTTTTAGGAGAAGAACGAAAAAGTTATTAGGAGTCTAGTCTAACAAGATCGTTCTTAAGGGATAAGTACGGTGACATTCCATGCCCGACAATTTTTCTAAAATAGTGCCAGAATGTGTAGTCATTTTAATTTTGGTCTCATAATAATATTTTTTACAATTTTAGTCCCATAATATGCTAATTGTTCTATTTTAATCCCATTTTTGCTAATTTCTCTAATAAACATCACGTGACCCCACATGACTCACTTATCCACGTAATTAGGTTGTTAATAATTTATTTTTATTTTTCTTGAAAAAAAAAACCCTGAAAGACAAGGAATTGGAATAAATTCAAATTAGGTCTTCCTTGCAAATATCCTTCACTCTCAAATTCTTCTTTGACAAACGGCCTCCAGGCGCCGCCGCAACTCCGATGACCCACCATACTGCCAACAAAATCACAATATTACTAATTCTCGAGTTAGTACTAAAAGAAAATCGGATAATTCCACACTTCACCACACCATGATAAAACCGTTCTTCTCCATACTTCACGAAACACCGCATCGATCGAAGGATCCTCCACCATTTCAAAAGTCTTGTGCAAACACTGTTTCGTGCAGCAGGTCGTTTCAGCTAAAAAATTCATTCAATTTTTTTTTATTTTAATTTTGACTTACATGTATGTTTATTGGGAGCTTTAATTTGCTTAAAAAAGTGGATCTTTTGTTTTGGATTACATATGTGTTTAACATGTCGGCATTGTGCTAATTTACATATATGTGACAATTAAATGTGTTGTAAAGTGGACCCTTCGTATAGAGCGTAAAACACGACAATAATTGAAAGACGAAAACAAACGACTCACAGATTTTACGTGGAAAACCCCAATATACTTCAGGGTGAAAAACCACGGGCAAGGTAGAAGAACTTCACTATGAGTGTAAAATAGGAATTACAACTCTCAGACTTTTACCGTCGTAAAGTCGCACAAACTCTCTATTTTTACCTCACACTTACAACACTTTACACCACTCTTTATATTACTAATTATGTATTAATATATAAGAGAAAGAAAGAATTGTTTTTGGGATGATATAAAATGGCGAAGGAGCTTGGTATTTATAGGCTAACATTTCAAACTAAAATAATGCTAGATAATCAAATCTTCCACTAATCACCGCCCCAACACTTCAAATAATGCTTCACCATCAACCGCCCCAACACTTCAAATAATGTTGCACCATCAACCGCCCCAACAATCTCCCACTTGAAGATTTGATTAGGGACTAATCAGATCTTCACACCATTCTTTCTACCTGGCCCTTCATGTTGCTTACGTTTTCACCAGACCACACGAGGACCGACACTGAACAAACTTGTCAGCATTAACACTCTTCGTCATGAAATCAGCTATGTTATCTTTAGTGTGAATTTTCTGCACATCCACAGTACCCTCCTCGACTTTCTCATGAACAAAGTGATACTGGACCCGAATATGCTTTGTCTTGGAATGAAATGCTGGATTCCTTGCAAGATGCAACGCAGTCTGACTGTCACAGAATTGAGAAATACTCTCTAGTTTGTGGCCGAGTTCCTCCAGAACCATTTTCAACCAAACCGCCTCTTTACTGGCATGCGTAGCTGCCATATATTCAGCCTCCATTGTTGATGTCGCAACAACTGACTGTAACTTCGAAACCCAACTCACTGCACCTCCAGCAAGAGTAAACACATATCCTGTCGTGGACTTCATTTTGTCAAGATCACATGCATAGTCAGAATCAACATAACGCTTGACTGTAAAACCCGATCCTCCATAACATAATGCAACACCTGAGGTTCCCTGAATGTATCTCAGAACTCTCTTTACTGTACTCCAATGCTCTCTTCCTAGATCCGCCATGTATCGACTAACCACTCCCACTGCATGTGCAATGTCGGATTTAGTACATATCATAGCAAACATTAGACTTCCCACTGCTGATGCATACGGTACTTGAGACATCTCCTTCATCTCTTCTTCACTGCTAGGCACATACTTGAGGATAACTTGAAATTAACAGGAAGAGGGGTAGAGATTGGCTTACAATTTTGCATACTGAACTGCGCAGAATCTTCAACAGATAGTTACTCTGAGAAAGCCAAATCTTCCTGCTATTTATGTCTCGGTGGATTTGCATCCCTATAATCTTGTTTGCTGATCCTAAGTCCTTCATTTCAAATTTCCTAGCCAGTTCAGCCTTCAATTCTTCAATACGAGCTTTGTTGGGGCCTGAAACCAACACGTCATCAACATACAACAGTAAAATAACAAAGTCATCACCAGATCTCTTGAAATATGCACAAGGATCTGCATTCAACCTGTTGTATCCAAGGCTCATTATGAATGAATCAAATCTTTTGTACCAACACCTCGGTGCCTGTTTGAGACTGTACAAAGATTTGGTCAACCTGTAAACCAAGTTCTTCTTTTCTTCTTCAATAAATTCTTCTAGTTGGAGCATGTAAATTTCTTCTTCAAGATCACCATGAAGAAAAGTCGTCTTTACATCTAATTGTTCAAGATGTAAATCAAATGTAGCGCACAACGCCAGAACCACCCGCACAGTTGTCATTCGGACCACCGGGGAAAATATTTCGTTGAAATCAATCCCCTCCTTCTGAACATATCCTTTCACCACCAATCGTGCACGATACCTTTCCACTTGGTCATCACTGTTACATTTGATTTTGTACACCCATTTGTTGCCAATGGGTTTCCTCCCTTGTGGTAGAGACACAAGTTCCCACGTCTTATTCTTATGGAGTGCTTCAATTTCCTAATGCATTGCTGCCATCCACTGAGCTGCATCTGAACTACTCATTGCTCCTGGAGAGTTGATGGCTCCCCGTCCTCAGTTAAAAGACAATATGCAACATTATTCTCCATAGAAAAGTCTGAGTGCCAGCCTGGTGGTCTCTTGACACGTGTCGATCGACGTATCCCCGAGACTCCAGACTCTTGTGTCTCCTCAGGTTCATGCTTTGGTTCAGCAGGACCCTCATGCTCAGCATCCTTCTCGACTACCACTGTCGTAGTTTCTGGGAAGAAGATCTTCACTTGCACTGCTATCATTTCCTTTCTTATCTTCCGTGAAGATAACATCCCTGCTTACAACGATCTTGTGGGTAGTGGGGTCCCACAAGCGATACTCCTTCACTCCTTTAGCATACCCTAAGAACAAACACTTCCTGGATTTTGGGTCCAACATTGTTTTCTCTTGAGTATTGAACATAACATAAGCGGGATTCCCAAATACATGGAGATTAGAATAATCAACTGGTTTACCTGTCCACACCTCCATCGGTGTTTTCAACCCCAGTATTGTTGACGGAGATCGGTTCACCACATAACATGCGGTATTGATTGCTCTTGCCCATAACGACTTTTTTAAGCCTGCAGCCTGCATCATGGCTCTTGTTTTATCTAACAAGGTCCTGTTCATCCGCTCTGCCACCCCATTCTGTTGCGGAGTGTATGCCGTAGTAAACTGCCTCTTAATCCCAACATCTTTACAGAAGTCGTCAAACTCCTTGCCAGTATATTACCCTTCATTGTCAGATCTAAGGCACATCATCTTTTTCCCAGATTCAAGTTCCACCAGCGCTTAGTACGTCTTGAACATCGAGAACACCTCGACCTTACTATTGATCATGTACACCCAACATCTCCTAGAATAATCATCTATAAAAGACACAAAATACTTTGCACCTCCCATGGATAGTACTGGTGCTTGCCACACGTCAGAGTGCATCAATTCTAGAATGACTTTACTTCTAGAATCTGAACTACGAAACTTTATACAATGTTGCTTGCCAACAACACAATGATCAAAAAAAGCTAAAGATACCTTTGTGAGGCCCGTAAGTAGTTTCTTCTCTGCAAGAACCTTCATGCCTTGTTCCGACATATGCCCGAGCCGCTGATGCCAAATCATTGATGATTTCTCAATCGACTCAGATGAAGCCACTGACGCTTCTCCCACTTGCAGAGCCCTCCCCTGTACCATGTATAAGTTTTCAGCAATCTTATCCGCTTTCATCAGTACAAGCGCACCCCTTATAACTTTCATGATCTTGTTTCGCGACCCAATATCACAACCAAGATCATCGAGTTGTCCATAAGACAACAAATTCTTGCATAATCCCTCCACGTGTCGGACATCTCGAATGGTCCGAACAATCCCATCATGCATCTCCAGCTTGATCGTACCAACGACAACAACTTTCAAAGGTTTATTTTTACAGCTATACACGGATCCTCCAGCGATCGGTGTATACTCATGAAACCACTCCCTCCGGGGAGTCATATGAAAACTGGCTCCTAAAGATGGCTTTGATCTTCAGCTTCCACAACGAGAAATTACTCCCGTTGAATTTTTCGATCCGAATTTCGCCGTCATTGCTTCTATCACGTACCACCGTCACTGAAAAATAATGTCACTACGATACCCACATATATCACTGAGACCCTGGATATGAACCGAGGCTCTGATACCACTTGTTGTAAAGTAGAACCTTTGTATAGAGCGTAAAACACGACAATAATTGAAAGACGAAAATAAACGACTCACAGATTTTACGTGGAAAATCCCAAATTACTTTAGGGTGAAAAACCACGGACAAGGTAGAAGAACTTCACTATGAGTGTAAAATAAAAATTACAATTCTCAGACTTTTACCGTAGTAAAGTTGCACAAACTCTCTATTTTTACCTCACACTTACAACACTTTACACCACTATTTATATTACTAATTATGTATTAATATATATAAGAGAAAGAAAGAATTGTTTTTGGGATGATATAAAATGTTGAAGGAGCTTGGTATTTATAGGCTAACATTTCAAACTAAATTAATTCTAGATAATCAAATATTGCACTAATCACCGCCCCAACACTTCAAATAATGTTGCACCATCAACCGCCCCAACAAAATGAATGCGGGATTGGGAGCTTTGATTCAGTCTTCTGCTACTTTTCATTCCTTTTTCTGTCGAACTACTCTTAAACTTTAAAGTTTTTGTTTTCAATTGAATATATATATATATATACATATGACATTTGATTAAGTGCAACTATGAAACTTGTTATTACTGCAAAAGCAACATTGTGGTGGTGGAAATGAAGCTGTTGGTGGGTCACAACTCGCCGGAGTTGCGGCGAGCATGGAGGCGGTTTGGCAGATGCGCGTAGAAGGGCTTAAGGATATTTGCAAAGAAGTCCTTCCAATTTGAATTTGTTCAATTCCTTGTATTTCAATTTTTTTCTAAAAAAAATTAGAAAATAAAATTACTAGCAGCCTAATTATGTGGATAAGTGGGTCATATGGGGTCACGTGCCATTTATTGAACTGATTAGCAAAATTTGGACCAAAATCGGACGATTGGCACATTGTGGACTAAAATTGTAAAAATTATCATTATTGGATTAATATTGGAATGACTACACATTCTGGGACCATTTTAGAAAAATTCCTACGGTTTGAGAATATTGATGTAATTAAAAACAAAAAGGATTAAGAGGGTTAAAGAAAATACAAAATCTTTCTCTATAGCTAATGAAATTTTACGATATTACTAGATAATATTGTTGGTAGTAACAATGTACAATTGAAAAAATAGAACTAAATAAACTCTAGGCAAGAACCAAACTCTTTCTCATTAAAACGCTACACTCGGTGTTTATATTTTTTTGGCAATTCTTTCTCAAGATGTATCGACTACAAAGCAAGTATAATAACACTGCAAATACTAAACACGGTGAATCGGAGAATGTATTGAAGTTTTGGAACAAAACATAAAGATAAGAAGACAATATATGAATCAATGATTTTTGAAGAATCAAAAGGGGTCGAATAATAAATTTGGAAAGTTGGCTTCATGGCTGACTGACTTATGAACATTTGAGGACTATCTTATTAAGTTTCGGGTGCCACGTGAGTCGTCATTGCTAACTGCATGTTATAGGGGCTATTCGTTGGCTGGACAACCTTTCACCTACTACACACTAATTCAACTACGAAATCACCAGTTCTCACACATATCTCATATTATTAATTTATTTATTTCAAGTAAATTTTGGATATACTTAATTAAATTTTATGAAATATAATAGTCCAAGCTAAGCTCAACCCAAAGTCTAGGCCTACGAGGGCCACGACCCCAACCCAAGTCAAGGCCGGGCCAGACGGAGGACAACATGTGGGCCATGAAACATGACTCATTACATCAATTTCTTCCTCCCTTTAAAGACATATTATACCTCGAGGGGCCGAAGTCTTTGTCAAAAAAAGAAGTAACTAGCGAGCTCCTATTTTTAGCTCAAACTTTTCATGTGCAATTGTGACTTTTCACCTTTTTAGCCATTTACATTTTTACCTTCTCCATGACAACTTATTTCATTTAGCTACTTTGAACATTTAATTTTCTCATTCATCCAGATTATTTTTGAGTATTAATTGTACTAGATTTATTTACACGAAGCGTAAATTACGTTAAGATAAAAATATTCAATTTTACTGAATAGAACTTATATAAACAAATTGTCAATATTGATATAAAACTATTTTTTCCAATTGTCCCCCATATGAACGAAAATTCAATTTATTCACTTGAAAGAGTTTAGGTGAAAAACTTACTACACCAGGAAAGGCAACTTCTGGCTTTAAACATTTCTTAGTGAAATACATCAAAATTACTTTGCTTTCAAGAACGTGGTGTCCTAAACTGTTCAATTGTTGGTGTAAATCGAGGCAATTGTATCCTCACAATAGCTCCCCTAATAATAATGTCTTCTCATGGTTGTGCCTGTTTTGGTATTGGACAACCCTTGGGTTCATAAGTATTTTTCTTGTGGAACAACGAAACTTCACACTTACGTAGTTGAAAGAGTATCATGTCATACTGTGCTTACGTACTGGGAATAACGGAAGCACTCAATTGAGGGTCACCCGAAGTGGAGATGCTAAGTTAGTTATATATATACACATACACATATATATATATATACATATATATACATATATATATATGACTTTGGTGTGCTAACACAACTGATGCGCTTATATATATATACATACATATATATATATATATATATATGTGCGACTTTGGTGTGCTAACACAACTAATGCGCAACCCCTAGATCACACTAGATGAATCTTAAATATGTAAGTTTTGTTAACACGATTCAGATGAGTTAATTGGGCAACATATTTGACATCTCTTCAAAAATCAACTGACAACTGGGTTGATCCATTAAAACGGTAAGTTATTATAGACTCATATATTTATGGTTGGGATAACTCTTGCTATAGGTCATAGATCCATTAAACATGCAAACATCAAATTATCATCAAGCACCGTAAGTAAATATATGTAGTTTGTCTATGAACTACTATGGTTAAGTTATTGTGAAACCCAACCTCTAAACAATATTTTTAATTATCGTTTACAACCACAATCAATCAATTTTGCTTTAATTTAGTTTAGTTTAGTTTAGTTTAGTTAGTTTAGCCTTAGCATAACAAATCATCACTTACATTCATTAGTTTGATTGTTTAATTATTTTCATTGTTTCTTGCACTCAAACCAAAAAACTGAGATTTATTGTTTTCTTGCATCATACATAAATTTCCATTGCATAGTAGATTAATCATTATTTACATTATTAGTATAAAAAGCATTCACCCCATTCATAGCATTCACAAGCATTCACTACATCCTGCAAACATAAGAGAAAAGATCGTGACAACCGTTAGTGAAGTGGCGCAACAAAAGTGTTGTAGGTGTCACATTAGCTCGAGGGCTAGCGTGGATGACGTGGCACAACTGACGTGTTGTAGGTGGCACATTAGGTCTAGGGCTGACATGGATGATGTGGCATAATTAATGTGTTGTAGGTGGCACAATAACTCTAGGGCTAATGTAGATGATGGGGCACAACTGACGTGTGCTGTTAGTGGCACATTAGCTCTAGGTCTAATGTGGATGATGTGGCAACACTGATGTGTTGGAGGTGACACATTAGCTCTAGGGATGACGTCGATGATGTAGCATAACTGAACAACGTCAAGGATCCTCTTCAAAGACTAAACGTGTTGAGTCTCTCAATACCATGACAACAGAACAACAAATTCCAATTATGGGCAAAATTGGAAATAAAAACTTAGAGAGTGGAAGTGGAAAATAACAAATCTAAAATGGCTTTTATGCAAATTTTTTAGAGGGCAAAAGTAGAAAATAATAAATTTAAATGTTCTATTTTGCAATTTTTAGTTGGGCCTATTGTAGATAATTATGTTGGTGACAAGTAGTCTTGGTAAAGTTGTAAAACAAAAACAAATTAGGAGCAAAATTGGAAATAAAAGAATGGAGCATGGAAAACTCAAGTATATATATATATATATATATATATATATATATATAAGATATATAAAGATATGTAAAGCAAAGTAACTTGAAAACTAGCTAGTGAATAAGATATGCCCCTCATGATTCAAGTTTGTTAACATAGAAAGGAAAATCTAATTTAGTGGTGGATACAGGTTTATCATGCTTGCGACATAACTCAAAACGGGGTCAAGGTGCATACGTATCTCTCTGAGAAGAAAGAATCAAGCCGGATCAGTTCATTATTCAATTGCGTCCGTGTAGGGTCTTAGGAGATATCACGCTTAGCTTTAGAAGCTGTGTGCATTTATCTAGCCCCTTAGGCTCGGTTGGACGACACCTTCGCGTGTGTTTCCTGTAGACGAGGCCCTGACGATTGTAAAATTAACCCGGCAAATAAGTTTGTGAATGGCTTAAATGCTTTGACAAATAAGTTCACTTTTAGTCGCTCAATACTGACAGTCGTTAACTTGGTGATTTCAATATAATACACTGTCTTTAATATACCACTAAGTCACATATTCATGTGTGCAAATAGGTGTGCGTGCGAGTTCGAGTGCGTAATGCGCCAAATCTATCGTTACGTTTATTGTAGTGCGTCGGTAAAAAATAAATACAAAAGTATTTACCTAATTAATAAATAATTGGTGCAATTTATATATTCATGCGATAAATCAGAGAAATATATTATTACTTGTATTAAAATGTGCTAAATTTATGTTCTGATTCATTTAATAATAGAGATAAAGGTTTCAATGTGTTTAGTCATTATTTATTTTGTTATTTTTTAATATTTATCTTGATCCCACATTCTGTCTCTCTCCTATCAAACTAGAGAAATATTCATAGACCTCACCGAATTCACAATAAATGCTAAAAGAAGTGCATGAACTAAGAAAGAATTCGTAATTTGAGAGTTAAGGACCATTAGTTCGTGAACTAAGAATTCGTAGTTCGCCTAAAAGCGAAGCTTGAGCACTTAGTTCGTCAATACTTCGCGACTAGTTTATCAATGCGGTATTAGTAGTAGTAGAATTGTGTGACAGCGACTGCTTGACGCCAACCCCATTTTGACTTCAACGTCATGATGTGTTTTCTAAATACCAATATCTAAGTATCCAATTACAGAAAATCAAATGGCGATTAGCTTGTAATGTGACTTGGATTAGATGAAATCTTGATATGATTTTTAATCATTAAGAAGGATGGACTTAATGATCTTATTGTGCTAATAGCCCCACATAGCATTTGAGTTAAAATATATCTATGATGATGAGAGTTTAGTTTAGACATATATTTCTGATGGAGTATATAAAGGTTGTGTCATGTGTGAAGATCCGTGCCACACTTACTAATAATGGATCATAACTTTAATATCCTTGTAGTGAGTCCTCAAAATAAAAATAAAAATAACCAATTTAAAATAGGGATAATTACAGTTACAATTCCTAATATAAGGCTTGGTATAATTACAAAACCACTGCTCTAGTTTGGAAAATTACACACACCTCTCCTCCAACTCAAAAATATAAATCAACTTTCACTTTTACCTTAATCAATTAATTAATTTAATAGATTTAACATATTTTTATTTCAAAAGTAACCGAGAAATTTGAAAAACAAATAAAAACTAATACTAAATTTGTTTATTCAACTATATAATTAAGGACGAAATATTAAAACTGCCCCGTAACTTTTTTTCAAAACTTAAAATGCCCGTTTTTTCGGGCCTTGTAAAACTGCCCCGTAAGTCTTACAAAATCTTGAGAAAATGCCCTTTGGCCTTAATCGGGCTAAAAATGCCGACGTGGCGACACAGTCATCAAAACGTGTCGCCACGTCAGAAACGCTTCTTTTAATCTTCAGCCAACAAAACGTTTTTGGTTTATTTATAACATATATATATGAAAACACTTAGCTGAAAATTATAACCCTAATTCTAAAAACCGCGGCAAAATTGCGAAGAACCCTAATCCCCAAATTCTAAGAACCCTAATCCCCAAAATTGCGAAGAATCCTTACGGGGCAGTTTTACAAGGCCCGAAAAAAACGGGCATTTTAAGTTTTGAAAAAAAGTTACGGGGCAGTTTTAATATTTCGTCCTATAATTAATGTTATTTCCTATTTTAATTTGTTAATTATTAAAAGGCATGTCATTAACAAAAGACATGATAAATTACAATAGTTTTTTGGTTGAAAGTACACCAAGCTTAAGTGGTGTAATGGTAATTATCCCTAAAGATTATGTAGCAGTTGAGAAAAGTTAAATTAAGTCATCCTCACCACGCTTTTGCGATTTTAATCAATACCATGAGCCGTACAAGTTGAAACAGTCAAAAATATATATATTTAATAATGTATGCACTCCTTACCTTATAGTGTGAATGACCAATACAATCCTAGATATTAAAATCCTCGGGAAATTCTAATGCGTTTCTACTAGGTGTCCAATTCTTTGTGATACGCCTAATAATATTGCAAATGTTTCCGCATGTAGAGTATACGGGCAAAATTAACTTTGAATAATTTTCTAATATTCATTTAAGGGTATATATTAGTATACTAATAATTCATATATAGTCATATATATGTAAAACAAAGTACGTAATTGGAAAACTAGTATGATTATTAATCCATGGGCCAAAATAAAAAATAATATATCCATCACGTCTCTTGCATGAGAGTTAGGTATCTCTATAATTTAGGGCGATTTCCTTCTTCCGTTGAATGGTTCGAGCGATCTTAGGGCGTGGCATCGTTCCAACTTCGACGTCACTATCTCGTAATCTCGGCGATTTGGGAAGCTGCATTGGTTTTCCTTTTCGGTTCCTTGTTCTGCACGCTAGGGTTTCAGCGTTTTTCTTGATTTTTTCTTTCATTTTTCTTCTTCTTTCCATCGCTCTCTATCTCGTTCGATAACCAGGGATTTGTTTGGATTCTAACTCTCTGTTTTTTGTGTTCTTTTCCGGTGTGATTTGTCTTGCTATTAAAGGAATGACTTTCACCTCTTGGCTGCCTTGGCCGTAACTCACCGCAATGCATTCTCAACTGACTAGAACCGAGGGTGTTAACAGGTTTGGAATTATGACCTAATTAACTGAATTATTTATTTGGGTTGGAACACCCTTGCCCGTGGTTCAAAAGTTAAAGGCTATTTTAAAATAGACAAAATAACAAGATCATTCCTTCCTTTATTCACTATATTTCACTCTTGTTGTATGTTTGTATCCTGAATTGTTTTTCTTTCAACTGATCACCTCCCTTTATATAGATTTTTTTTAGGGACAGGTGTCTCTATGCATGTTGACATCTTTTAGAATGAGTACACGTGTTACAAGGTACACCCATCAATGAGATAATGTCTATCTTGATTTACTAAGTGCTGACTGTGCTGCTCTATCTTCCTCCGAGGGGTTTTGCCTTCATTCCGATAGGTGGTTAGGCCGACTTCTTTGTCTCCGAGGGCTTATTGCCTTTAGTATTTGACTTGAGGGCCAAGTTTCGGTGTCCTCTTAATGATAATGCTGCTCCGATAGGGGGGTATCCCGGAGTAAGTGATTTTGGACATTTTCTCCAAGGGGGTGTTCACCCGTGAGTTGAACTCCGAGGAGTTTTTTAGCCTTCGTGGATAGGCTTTTCTCTTTCCAAGTACCCGAAAAGTGTTGTTCTTTGGTTCTTACATCAATGCGCGGTTTCATTCTTTGAGTTGGCCGTCTGGGGCATTGCTCCGAGGGCATTTGTGTTAGGGGTGCATAGCAAGGAAGTGTTCTTGTCAAGGTTCTGGGACTCGGGAGTCCGTTGGGGCCCTGCTCGGCGTCTTGATGGATATCCGAATCAGGCAGATCCATTCGGGTTTGCTTTTTATCCGATGCCGCCTTGATATCTGGTCTTGATTCATCATGACTTTCCGAGGGACGCTAGGTGCCCTCGTCGAATGGCCACTCGTACTGCTTTGGGTTAGGAACCGAGTGGTATTGGTCACACCCGATGGGCCTCCTCGTTGGGAGTGTGTACAACTCATCGGAAGTACTCGTGACAATAGTATTGTCCATTTATTAATCCTCTTTATTTAGAACTAATATTCTCTTTAATCTCGTATTTATTTTATACGGTTAACACTACCCCCCCCCCCCCCCCCCCCCCAAATTTCGATCGCCATCGTAGGGGCGAGGGGAATTTTAATCTTGGGATTTTTGTGTTTTTTCCTTTTTGCTCATTTATTTTTTGATGATTTTACGAGAGGAGGAGAGTTCTCCTGTCTTTTTTAGGATTTCCGGGGGTATTATGTGTATATAAGTATATATTTAAAATACCGTAAGAAAATTACCTTTTCGTCCATGAGAAGTAACGGTCCAGATAACTGTAACGGCTCTTTCTGACCGTTGGATGCCTTTAAATGGTATTTACTCATCCGTCTGTTGATCTCCAGCAACGGCTAGCGCGTGGAACGACACGTCGCTTAATGAGTGGAGACGTGGGGCGTGGGAAACGGGGCATGTCTTGATGACTGTTGCCTATGAATAGGCCCGTCCGTACTCCTCTTTACTTTACCAATCTTCACATTTTTCAACTCTCTCAATTTTCTTAAGCAAGAAATCGGCTCATATATCTCTCAAATTTCTTCCTCTTGTTAAAAAAAAATGTCTTCCTCTGTAAACACTTCTTTCACCGATGTCTCCGCCGCTCTTGGGGCTAATGCTCCCCTCGTGGGGCATGCTGTTGCTACTCGTAAAAGAATGGTTGCCGTCGCTGAGGGGAGCGGCCCCGTCTCTGTCAAAAAGGCTAGGGTTTCGAAGTCGAAGAAGCCCCCCGTTCGTGATTTTTCTAAAATTGAAGGGGTTTGGTCCGTTGTCACTTACGAGCAGGTCATGGATCTGTTTAAGGCCACGAGGACTGCTATGAAGAATGTGACTGTTCACATTCCCACTGAGGATCAGAGTGCGTGCCATCCTCCTGCGGGTATGCTTACTGAAAGTGCAGGTTTTCTGGAATCAATGTTAGACGGTGCAATGTTAGACGATGTTGGGTTAACATTGGATAACATTGAAAGCCGAGAGCTTTTGTGAAAACTGTTCTTTAGTTGCCAAAATTAAGTTTTGCCTTTATTCACCTATTAATCAAGTTCCACGGTTTTAGTTGTTTATGTTTATGTCTAGGAAAGTATCTTAAACATAAGGAAGAGCTTTGGAAGATTTCTTACTTGAAGTTTCCATAATTCAAGCTAAGTTGAATAGTCAACTCACACGGTTTCAAAAGAAGGAAACAATATTGGATTCTCTGCAATTGTGATTCTTTCCAAGATTCTGCGAATTGAAGAAGTTGTGTTGCCTTGTTAAATCAGTAACAATGGAAACACGTTATCAGGAAAGATTTGAAGTTCACAAAGAAGGCAATATTCAACAAGGAAACAACAAGAGTTACCAAAACTGTGAACAACACATCTTGGCGTTCAAGACTCAAGAAATCTATAAAGATGTGAAGTTCATCAAGATGAAGACAAGACAATCGTGCCAATAATCCAAGGGATTAATTATTCTTTATATTGTCTTCATTTTGTTTTGCGAAGTTTTTGTATCAACTGCTTAAGTCTAGTCCATAGAAGTTAAGTAGTTCTTACTTGTCTGCTTCGTTGAGTCCGATCAACAAAGAGCGTGAGTGAATTGTTGTGAGGAACGTTTTTGATAAAACCTTTATGGTTATTTCGCCTAAGGCTCGGAAGTTTTTAATTATATTGAAAACTTCTTAAAATTATATCTTCTTGTGTTCTTACTTCCGCTGCATATTATTATTATCAAGAAGATCAAAATTGAGTTAAGGCAATTCCAACTTAACTTTCAAAAAGTGTTGTATCAATCCACGGTCCTACATTTTCAATTGGCGTCAGAGCCAAACACCGACTACATTGGTGATTTGGAGGTGATACAACACCATGGACAGTGTCAATCCTAATACCAACAGGATCCCAGTTTTGGATGGCTCCAATTATGCATATTGGAAGATCAGGATGAGGTCTCACATCAAAGCTATTGATATTCGAGCCTGGCAATCCGTGATCAATGGATACTCTCTTCCAACATTACCAAGAGATGGTGAAGGTGATCTAGTTCCAAAACCAGAAGCAGACTGGACAGCAGCAGAGGTAAGTCTCTACAACTCTAATGAAAAAGCTCTTAATGCTATCTTTAGTTGGGTTAATCATCACATGTTCAAGTTAATCCAGAACTGTACAAAAGCCAAACATGCTTGGGATATACTTGAATTACATTGTGAAGGAGATTCTGCTGTTAAAGATTCTAAATACAGACAACTGCTTTTGCAATTTGAAAAACTTGAGATGGGAGAAGATGAGAGTGTTGACAGTTATTTTGAGAAAATTCTTGATATTGCTAACCAATGTGAAAATCTAGGTTTTGCTATGACCAATCAAGAAATGGTTTACAAAGCTATGAGAACACTGTCATCTAAATTTGCTCTCAAGAAAATTGCAATGAGTGAATCTAGAAACCTTGCTAATCTACAGTTTCAAGTCTTGATGAATACTCTTAGAGAATTTGAGATGGAGCTTGCCTCACAACCTAGCAAACATAGGGCTGTTGCTTTAAGAGGTTCAAATCTTGACAATGAAAGTGATGATGATTTTGAAATAATTTCTTCAAACTATGGGAAAATTACTAAGAAGTTCAATAAGTTGAATCTTAAAGGAAAAGGTAAAGAGAAGAACCTTAGTAACAGTTCCACAGGTTATAAGAAATTACCTCCTAAGTTTGTGAAGTACATGGCATCGAAACCTACTCCTTTAGAAGCTGATAAGTTAAAAGATGTTCAATGTTTTGAATGTAAAGGATATGGTCATATGGCTAATGAATGTGCTAACACTCTTAGAAAAAGAGGAAATTCTCATTGGGTTTGTGTAGATGATTTCAATGAAGATGACTTTAGTTCTGGAGAAGCTGAAGAACAATCAGAAGAGGTTCAAACTGCTGCGCTACTCACTCAGATTGACTGGACACCAGAAGACTCCCTGAACTGCTTTGGATCTCAATGTTACCCCAACATTCAGGATCCAACATCAGAACATGAGACCTTCTTTGCAGATTGGGATGAATTTGATAATGATTCTGAACCTTATCTTGTGTCCTACTTTGATGAAGCTAACTTTGATTGTTTTCATGGTACAATGGATCTAGATGAAGAATACTTCTTTGAAGGTGAAATGTCCCAGGAGGAAATCATTGAAGACCTGAAGTCTATCTACCACAAACTGCTGCTTGAGAATCACAAACTCATCAAGAGCAACAAAAGCTTGAAGGAAGAGATTGAATGCATGAAGGAGATGCTGAAGCTGTATGAGAAAGACCTTGACAAAACTGAGGCTGAGCTGAAAGAGGTAAAGGTAAAATTAGATAAAGCTGAACAAACCATTAACAAATGGAACTCCTCTACATCTATACTAGATGAAGTGCTGAGTATGGGAAATCAAGGTAAAAATGGTTTGGGCTATGTTGAGAAACCTTCCTCTGAAGATGTTAATTCTGTCTACTTGAATGCTGGTTTCATCAAGGATAGCAATAACTTGAGTTGTGAAATCTCTTCCCACACTGTGAAAAGGCCTACTTTTATTTGTCAATATTGTTTTCAACCTGGTCACATTAAGCCTTATTGTAAAAAATATAAAATTGTGATTGAGAAGAAAACAATAATTAATAGTTGTACCAATGTTAGGAAAACCTCTGATCTGAATGTTATCCCAACATTAGGTAACAAATCTGAAGGACATAAAAGTAGAACCTGGACTGAGAAGATAAAAACTCCTAAGGTTAAAATTGTTTGCAATGTTGTCTTTTCTGCTGTTTACTCTAACCTTGCAGGTAAGTGGTATTTTGACAGTGGATGCTCAAGGCACATGACTGGAAACATTGACAACCTGAAAAATGTAATCCCTTTGACTGTTGGAACAGTTACCTATAGAGGAGGCACCAAAGGTAAAATCATTGGAAAAAGAGTACTAGATGTTGAAGGATTTCCACCACTCAAGGATGTGTTGTTGGTTGAAGGATTGAAAGCAAATTTAATTAGCATAAGTCAACTTTGTGATGACAATCTGCTAGTTACTTTTGATAAAAGTTCATGTGAAGTGTTTAATAGTGACAATGTATGTGTCATGACAGGTACAAGATCAAAGGATAACTGCTATCTTGCTCAAGATGAAGCAGAATGCTACCATGCCAAGGTAGATGAATCTGTCATGTGGCACAAGAAGTTAGGACATGTGCACTATAGGAATCTGGAGAAACTACAGAAGTTAGAGGCTGTAAGAGGACTGCCTAAGTTGACTAGCCCAGGTAAAATTGTTTGTGAAGACTGCCTGAAAGGTAAACAAACAAAAGCTGTTCATCCACCACTTCAGGTACAAAGTACTAACCCTAGAACTAATAAGTGCTTTGAATTGCTACATATGGATCTCATGGGTCCTATTGAGGTTAGTAGCCTGAATGGTAAGAAGTATGCTTTTGTTATTGTTGATGATTTTTCAAGATATACATGGATTAAATTTTTGAAAGAAAAATCAGAGGCATTCAACACATTCAAAACTTTGCATGCTAGTATTAAAAATCTTTATGGCACTTCTGTAGGAAGAATTAGGTCTGACCATGGAAAAGAGTTTGAGAATGCTAGCTTTGCTAATTTCTGTGAATCTAAAGGCATTTTCCATGAGTTCTCTGCACCTAAAACACCTCAGCAAAATGGTATTGCTGAGAGGAAGAATAGAACACTTCAAGAGATGGCTAGAGTTATGTTGAATTCTAAAAACCTATCTAAGAAACTCTGGGCTGAAGCTTTGAATACTGCATGTCATATTAGTAATAGAGTTTATCTTAGACCTGGTACTACTATGACACCTTATGAAATCTTGAAGGGTTCAAAACCAACAGTAGCACACTTTCATGAATTTGGTATTAACTGCTATTTGCTAAAAGATAGAGACTATTTGAGCAAATTTGATTCCAAAAGTGAAAAGTGTATATTTGTTGGATATTCTCCTAATAGTGCTGCTTTCAGGGTCTACAATCCAAGATTGCATACTGTTCAAGAATCAGTGAATGTCATATTTGATGATTTAACTGTTTCTGCAGGTACTGAAGAAGTCACTGGTTCAGATGTTACTCCAACATTGGACTCAACATTGAACACAGATGCTGGTGATGCTGAACTGGAAACTGGAACTAATGTTGACTTAACACCAGAAACCCCCAATGTTAGGCCAACATCTTTGCTGTCAGATTCTGAAGATGAGGTGATTCCTGTATCCAGAAGAGATCCCCCTCTTAGAATACAAAGAGATCATCCAACCTCTCAAGTAATTGGTCAAATTACTGAAAGAGTAAGAACACGCAACAAAGAAAGGGTAAATTACAAGGATATGGCTAAGTTGTGTGTTTGTATGTCTTCTTCATGTACTATTGAAAATGCTTCTTGTTTTGTGTCCTCCATTGAACCTAAGAATGTAACTGAAGCTCTTAAGGATAGTTACTGGATTAATGCCATGCAAGAGGAACTCTTACAATTCACCAAAAACAGAGTTTGGAATCTAGTACCTAGGCCATCACATGTGAATGTAATAGGTACAAAATGGATTTTCAAAAATAAAACTGATAAGAATGGTGTAATTATGAGGAACAAAGCTAGGTTGGTTGCACAAGGTTATACTCAGGTAGAAGGTATAGATTTTGATGAAACTTTTGCTCCAGTAGCTAGGATAGAATCAATTAGATTACTTCTTGCTATTGCTTGCTGTCTTAGAATTAAACTCTACCAAATGGATGTTAAATGTGCCTTTCTGAATGGTTTAATTGACAAAGAGGTTTATGTAGAACAACCTAAAGGCTTTACTGACCCTAAATATCCTGACCATGTGTACAAACTTGAAAAGGCTTTGTATGGTTTAAAACAGGCCCCTAGAGCTTGGTATGAGAGGCTAACTGATTTTCTGTTAGGCATAGGTTTCAATAGAGGAGATGGAGATAGAACACTGTTTGTCCTTAGAAAAAGTTCTGATATATGCATTGCTCAAATATATGTGGATGATATTGTATTTGGCTCTACTAACAAGTCTACTTTAGACAAATTTGTTGAGTCTATGACAGGAACATTTGAGATGAGCATGATTGGTGAACTTAACTACTTTCTGGGACTACAAGTCAAGCAGCTGGAGAATGGTATCTTCCTGAACCAGGAGAAGTATGCAAGGAATCTGGTGAAGAGATTTGAGCTACAAGAATCAAAGCCTTGCAAAACTCCTATGTCCTCTTCAGTGAAGATAACAAAAGATGGCACTGGTAGCAATGTTGACCCAACATTGTACAGATCCATGATTGGTAGTTTGCTATATCTCTCTGCCTCTAGACCTGACATCATGTTTTCAGTATGTGTTTGTGCTAGGTACCAGGCTGATCCAAAGCAATCTCATTTGATTGCTGTGAAGAGGATCCTTAGATATATCTCTGGAACTTCACCATTAGGCATCTGGTACTCTTATGACACTAACACTAACTTGGTTGGTTTCAGTGACTCTGACTGGGCAGGTGATGTGGATGATAGGAAATCCACAAGTGGGGGCTGTTTTTATTTGGGGAATAATTTGGTCTCCTGGTATAGCAAGAAGCAGAACTGTGTTTCATTATCAACTGCTGAATCAGAATATGTAGCAGCTGGCAGTTGTGTTACCCAACTTGTGTGGCTCAAACACATGCTTTCAGATTATGGGCTAGATAGTGATACACTTCTCATGTTCTGTGACAATCTAAGTGCCATAAGTATCTCTAGGAATCCTGTCCAACATTCTAGAACTAAGCATATAGACATAAGGCATCATTTCCTAAGAGATATGGTAGAGGACAAAATAATCAACATTGAACATATTGAGACAACAAATCAGCTAGCTGATATGTTTACTAAACCTTTAGATAGTGAGAGATTCTTCAGCCTGAGGAAATCTCTTGGCATGTGTGATATGTGAAAATGTTGAGAAAACCAGTGTTGTCATAACACCACTGACTAGCACTGGTATATTGGTTGTGGTGTAGTAGGTATTCTGTTGTCATTCCTTTATTGCGTTGCATTCCTTGTGAGTCTCATTTTATCACTGTTTTGTCATATTTGGTTTGTGTGGTTGAACTCTTTGATTAACAACTCTCTCTAGTTATCAGTTTCACATCTTTGGTTTTGAAAAGGTTAATAAAACTCTTCTGTTTGTCTGAGGTTGTGATTACCTAACATATGGAGAAGCTGGGATACACAAAGTTCACTACTTTGTTGTCTATTCAGTTGTGTCTTATTCATATGGAAGGTGTACATGACATGTGGAGAAGCTGGGGTGCATGATGTTGACAGCTTCACTGTTACTCAGTTGTGCTTATTTACATGTTTCTGTTTGTTTGGCCAAGGAACACATAAGAGTGATCTTTTCTACTAGGGTGTTTGAGGTTTCGATTTCTTACATTTAGTAGCACTGATCACTTGGTGATTCTCTTGAATGCAGGTTGGTAAACAAGTATGCATGAGGAATTGGGGTGTTGGGGTGCATGATAAATGAATTGCCAACATTCAAGGCCTTTGTACTTGCCTAACTTGCTGCTGTTAATGTTGTTACTGGGGTGTGTGGAGTTCAGGCTGCCCTCATTCAGTTGTGACATTAACTTTGTGTTTAGCAACCTTCAGTTTTTGTTCAGATGAGTTATGAAAATAATAAAGATTTTAAAGAGATGTGACTGTGCTGGTTTGAGGAGTTTTTCATTTGTGTTTACCATCTACCTATTTGACATTACTTTGTTGCATTCATATAGAACTGCATTGTTTTCTTTCTTGTTTGTGAGTTGTGTCGGTTTAGGCTTAGGGGGAGTATAATTCATGTGTTGAGACATACAATTTGGGTGACATACTGCAGGTGACACACTGATCTGTGACTTTCTATGTTGTGGAAGTGAATTGTTCCTTGAATTCATAACTACTTATCTCTGTGTGTTTCTTGTTATCTATGTTACTTACTCATGATTTTAATCTGAACAATATGTCTGAGGTACTCACTTGCTATATTGGTTAAGTTTCAGATGTTTTTTTTGGATGTATCTCAAGCTCTCACATGAATTTGCCTTGGTGAAGCCTGTACCTCCACCTTCGGTTTTGAATGTTATTGAATGTTATCCCAACATTGTGCACAGACTGAGGTCAACATTGAAAACAAGAACTTATAAGTTTTCAGTTTTTTTTCTGAAAACCGCTCTGGTTAACTGTTAATTTAACATCAACACGTGTGCGCGGGAAAACATAGTGGGAAAGTTTTATTTGTTTCAAATTTGGTAACTGCCCATTAACATTCTCTCTCTCTCTTATTCACGGTTATTATCGAAATCAAAACCCTATTTTCTTTAATTAAACTTGCAAGTTCCTTATTTGTGCCTATTTCGCAAAATTTACTCTCAAAATTCTCTTGATCTTCTCTGCGATTACTCTCAAAATCTCTGTACTAACAATGGCAAGCAAGTCCCCCATGCAAACTCTTGCAGATGTTGCCCTAGGAAGCGAACCCACTGCTGCACGCACTCGCTCACACACTAGAAGTGCTGCTGCAAAAACAGTTGAGGCCCATGTTGCTGACAAGAGGAAGGCGATTCCCTATGTGCGACGAGGAAAGAAGACCAAACAGGAAGAATCGACCTCCAATGTTGAGCCAACAGTGGAACCAACCACTCCCATCACCAATGAGCCTGAAACTGAGGTAAACGCTGCTGAACCCACTCCTGAATTTGATGCTGATATACCTGTTGAGGGGGAGGGCAGTGGTTTTGTTGAAAAATCTGTGGAGGTGTCTGCGGATGAGTCTGTTGACAAGATGGTGAGGAAGTGGATTAGGGCTCAAAAGAAAAAGAGAAAGGGCAATGGTGAGAAATTGAAAAATATGTCTGAGTCTGCTAAGGCTAGGGCTGAGGCCAGGAAAAGACAGTCTGAGAGATCAGCTAAGAAGAGGGCTGTTGAGGAGGAGAAGAAAGCTGAGGAAGAGAAGAAGGCTGCTGCTGCTGCTGAGAGAAAGAGGAAGGGAAAGCAAGTGATGGAAGAGGAAGTTGAGGTGTTGGATGTTGAGGATGAGGAAGAAGAAGAGAAGAAGGAAGATGAGACTGAGGAGGAGCAGGATGTTGCTGCTGATGTTGGGGCAACATCAGGAACAAAGGAGTACACTGATGGGCTATATGTGGTCTACCCTGAGGAGGAAGAGGACTGCTATTCTCCCTACTATCTCTCTCAAGAGTTGGAGAAGAAGTGGGATTCCTTCAAAAGAAGGGAGATTCACACTGAAAGGGCTATAGAGATGGCCAGTTTCAAAGAAAACAAAGTGATGGACTTGCTGGAAGCAAGAGAGCTGCAACAATCAGTGATGGAGCTGAGTGACTATGCTCCTGAGATTGTCATGGAGTTCTACCTCAATCTCTCCAAGTGGATTAGGGACTACAGATCTCCAAAGTTTGGAAAGGCTTGGGTGAGGGGGAGAGTCTTCAACATTGACCCCTACACCATCAACAAGGTCTGTGGCTTCCCTACTACTGATGAATCTGAGGACCCCTATTATGATGATGTAATTGCGGACTTGACTGGAGGGTTGGTCAAAATCTGGAGAGATGCTCTGCCAACCACAAAACTCACCTCCCTGAGTGCTGTCTTGCACAAGATAGCTTGCTTCAACTGGCTCCCAAGCAAGAATGTGACTGTACTTACCAAGGAATCAGCAATCTTGGTGTACAAAATCAAAAATGGGCTAGCTGTAAATATGGGGGAGAGGATTTTGAAGTCTATGTCTGAAGTTGCTGGAAGGAAGAATGGGATGCTACCCTATCCCTCACTCATCTGCAAAATCCTTGGCAGTCAAGGATTGAAGACAAGTGTCACTGTGGGCTGGAGGAAGAATGATTCAGAATTAACTATTCTCCCAAGCTACTTGTCTGGATCAAGGGTGAGAGACCTTCCATGGAATCCACAAGGAGTGGTGAGATCAAGAACTGAGCAGAAAAGGGCTAAGGAGTTTGCTGGAACTTCAGTGCCAATGTCCAAAGAAGAGGATTGCTTGGTTATCACTTCTGCTTTTGTGGATCATATGCTGAATTGGTATAGGGGGCAGATTGCTGACACTCAGAGGGAGATCGAAGAGAGGAAGGAACACCTCAAAGAACTGGAGGACATTGTGAAAAATTTGGAGGACCTCCCTTCTTCACAAAAAGGGGGAGAGTAGTTCCAATTTTAATTTTTGTCTTCTTGTTTTTTGTTTTGTTTCCTATGAACTGCTAATATCTTTGAACTGCTGGTACATTAATCTCTATTTGGTTTTATTTGATCAAGGGGCTTGTCCTTGATATCTAGCTATGGCCTGTAACTCTAAGTACTACTGATGAACTGCTCTAATTGTTCTTAACTGCTATTCCTTGTGAAGGAATTTTTTGAACTGTTCTTATTGTTAACCTTTATGCAGGAAACTTACTGGTTTCAATGTTGAGGCAACATTGATGAATGTTGAGGTCTGAACATATGTACATATGTGGTTGTAGTGATGACCTTTATTCATGTCTTTGTTAAATTAACTTTGATTATGATATCTTGTATTAAGGGGGAGCAGTTTGGTAGTTTAATTTGTTTCTTGTTGATTATAACTTTCTAGATATAAGACTTGATTGGAACAGGTATTGGTTTTGTGAAGAAAGGCAAAAAGGGGGAGATTGAAAGTGCATGTTTTCTGGAATCAATGTTAGACGGTGCAATGTTAGACGATGTTGGGTTAACATTGGATAACATTGAAAGCCGAGAGCTTTTGTGAAAATTGTTCTTTAGTTGCCAAAATTAAGTTTTGCCTTTATTCACCTATTAATCAAGTTCCACGGTTTTAGTTGTTTATGTTTCTGTCCAGGAAAGTATCTTAAACATAAGGAAGAGCTTTGGAAGATTCCTTACTTGAAGTTTCCATAATTCAAGCTAAGTTGAATAGTCAACTCACACGGTTTCAAAAGAAGGAAACAATATTGGATTCTCTGCAACTGTGATTCTTTCCAAGATTCTGCAAATTGAAGAAGTTGTGTTGCCTTGTTAAATCAGTAACAATGGAAACACGTTCTCAGGAAAGATTTGAAGTTCACAAAGAAGGCAATATTCAACAAGGAAACAACAAGAGTTACCAAAACTGTGAACAACACATCTTGGCGTTCAAGACTCAAGAAATCTATAAAGATGTGAAGTTCATCAAGATGAAGACAAGACAATCGTGCCAATAATCCAAGGGATTAATTATTCTTTGTATTGTCTTCATTTTGTTTTGCGAAGTTTTTGTATCAACTGCTTAAGTCTAGTCCATAGAAGTTAAGTAGTTCTTACTTGTCTGCTTTGTTGAGTCCGATCAACAAAGAGCGTGAGTGAATTGTTGTGAGGAACGTTTTTGATAAAACCTTTATGGTTATTTCGCCTAAGGCTCTGAAGTTTTTAATTATATTGAAAACTTCTTAAAATTATATCTTCTTGTGTTCTTACTTCCGCTGCATATTATTATTATCAAGAAGATCAAAATTGAGTTAAGGCAATTCCAACTTAACTTTCAAAAAGTGTTGTGTCAATCCACGGTCCTACATTTTCACTTACGGTGTACTTCGCTCAAGTGGATTACGAGTGGCACTCATTTATGCCACCATTTTTTTGTGAAGTTTTTAAGACTTACGGCATCTATCCGAGTCAATTGGTGCCCAACGGATTCGCTGCTCTTTGCATCTATGTGTTCTGGTGCCACGTCAAGGGGTACGAGTGCGGAGTGGACCATTTCCTCTCCATCTTCGATGTGGGGGTGTCACCCGGTGGGTACCCATTTTATCACGTCCGCCATCGGGACAACACGCCTAATTCTTCGAAGAGGATCCTGCGTGCAGCGATCAGTTCGCACAACGTTTGGAAGGATAAATTCTTCTATGTGAAGCCTGTCCGAGGGAAGTGGGATGTGCCTTTCGCATGGAAGGAGGGTGCGACTCTGGTCCGTAACCTGGATCAGGACATGGTGCTCTCCCCGGTGATTGCACAACAGTTGCTAATGGAGTCGGAGGACTTTCCGAAGTTGTTCGACAATTTCGGGCTTCACCACGTAGTGTTTCCTGATGATAAGTTGAAGAAACCGCTTTCCGTACCGGCCGTGGGCTTGGCAGCTTTTAGTGAGTTTCTCTCTCTTGTTCTCATGTTTTCTTTTTTTGCATCTACTTTCTCCGAGTAGTTTCTTCGTGCTCGTAGGTATATTTCGTACGTGTGTTGTTTGTAAACGGGCGTCTTATTTCTATATTTACCCGTCTTTGTCTGGTGCAGAGGAGGTTATGGCGAGATACTACTTACAGTCGGATTTTGAAGAGGCTCTCGAGGGGGGAGATCACGAGGAAGGGGAAGTGCAGGCTTCCGAGGGGGGAGATCATGAGGAAGTGCAGGCTTCCGAGGGGGGAGATCATGAGAAAGTGCAGGCTTCCGAGGGGGGAGATCATGAGGAAGTGCAGGCTTCCGAGGGGGGAGATCATGAGGAAGGGGAAGTACAGGCTCCGGGAATGACAGGGGTGTGTCTGGAGGCCGTTCCACTGCGATAAGTGGACCCTATGTCTGCTTTGGTCGTAGTGATGGCTCCCGAGTCTAACACTGGTAGCTCTCCGAGGAGCTCCAAGGGGGCGCTATTCCCGAGGGCAGAAGTAGAAGAGCCCTTATGTCTTGGGCCTGAGGTCGTGCTTGTCTCTTCCCAGGATCCTTCTCCCTCACCCCCTCGTAAGTTTTCCTTCTCTCTTTTGTTTACTCTGCTTTAGGATTCTATCTGTGCTATCATGTTCGAATTTACTCCGCATGGTTACTTAACTATATATTTTGTTTTTGTAGCGGTAATCAATAAGGGGAAGGCCCCTATGTTTCCGGGTGCTGACTTGTTTGCTCAACTGCTCCAATCGTACCCGGAGGAGCCATCAGTGGGTTCCGAGGGGATTTCCAAGAGTCCTGCTGACTTGTTGAAGGACTTAGAGGTGAAGAAGGAGGTGTTGGGCACTTTGCTCAGGGGAGAGGGTTCCTCGGCCGCTACGGAGGTTCCTGAGGCGGTCATGACGGAGGCAGTGACCGTAACTCCCACTACGACTATCCCTCCTCCGACAACCGATCTTCCGAAGAGGGCTATTTTGCGGAGGTCCGCTTCCGAGGGAAGCTTCTCGCCCAGGTACCCGGGAAGGATCCACCGACCGTGGGGGAAGCATACCACAAGATTCTTCATTTCATCGGTTCCGCCCTTTCAGCGCCTGCGGAGGGGTATCAGTTTCTGCGGGCCAGCACCGTTTGGATGGAGGCTATCGTAAGTATCTTTTATTTCTTAGTTTTATTTTCACCGCGGTTTCCCTGCATTCTTACTTATACTCCCTTTCCCGTCATGTAGTCCAAGAAGACTCGGGAGGTCATCACCACTGTGGAGCAACGCCATTTAAAGAAGGTGGCGGAAGTAGGTACTCTTCGGAGGCAGGTGGCTTCTCTCCAGGCGTGACTTCACGAGGCTGAGTTGATGATCGCGGTTCTTCGTATTAAGCTGGAGGCCCACGAATTCAAGTGGAAGGAAGACCAGGAGGTAAAGGTGGTGATGCGCCTTACCTTATGGCGGGTACAGTCGGCCCACGACCAGATGTATGCGTCCGATGGGGTTGTCCGGGCACAGTTATCCCGCCTGGAGAAGTAGAATGCGGAGTCCGAGGGGATCCTTCGTGCTCAAGTGGAGGCTCTGGAGAAGGAGAAGTCCGAGGGGTTGGAGAGGGAACGAGAGCTCCAATCACGGACAAATGAGTTGGTGGAGCTGAAGTTAGTCGGGGTAGTGCCACAGAAGGAGGTGCAAACCCAGATTGATGAGGCCGTTCAGCGCGCAGTAGCGGAGGCGGAACGCCAATACACTTCCTTGTCCGTTCGGGATACACTCGGGCACATGCTATGGGGATACTTGGAGTGCGCTACTTTGGCCCGCGGGGTGGTGCCTTCGGGGGTGAACTTTGGCCGTGTCTTCGACGTCAAGAAACTTGCTAGGCCGTCTCCCGAGCAGGTTCAGAATATTCTGGAGATGTTCGATGGTGTGATGACGCCAAGGAATTCTCCCGCCCCTCCTCCGACCATGTTCACTCCTGGCGCTAGTAGTTTGGGTGGGGCTTTGCCTCCGAGTCCGTCTGCCGGTCTTCCCGAGGGGTCCCTCCCCACTCCACCCCCGCCTCCTCCGAGTATGGGGGTTTAGAATAGGGGTTTCTTTTGTTTTTCTGTTATGTACTTTCTATTTTATGTATTTCTAATATTCTGCTCTTGTAAGCTTTTCCGAGGGCTTCTCGGATCTTTTTTAATGAACATGCTTTTTTTTTTTTTAAGATTTTGTCCCTTTTGAGCAAGTATAATGACCTGGCCCCTATTTTTACTGTTTTAGGATAAATAATAGGAAAAGCTTGCTGACTAGGTTAAAAATGAAGTGTGAGGTATCGCTTGGCATGTCGCTCTATTTTCTTAAGTAAGAAAATCACCGGACACGTGTATCCCATTAACTAGTTTAGACAGCTCAAGCTTTCTATATTTTTTACTTTTTGGAAAAGTATAAATAGTTGTTCAGTAATTTTCTCATAGTTACTTAAAATTTTTACCGTTAAAGACTCATTATAATTTCTTTGAAAAGCTAAGATTTCCTTCGAAAATCAAGTAAAGCAA
The DNA here is from genome assembly GCA_948329865.1 of Linaria vulgaris. NCBI lineage: Eukaryota > Viridiplantae > Streptophyta > Magnoliopsida > Lamiales > Plantaginaceae > Linaria > Linaria vulgaris. The sequence goes on from OX415252.1 coordinate 82,904,819, forward strand.
GTAAATTACTTACCTTATCAAGATGATGCCTCCGTTTTTTAAGCAAGATGACTCTTCTTCGTCCCGCCACTCTCCTCGGAGTCCTGCCCAGAATTCCTCCTTACTGCTAGGAGTGCGCCGTGCAGCCTCAGAGAATTCAACTCAGGGGAGTAGGCATAGTGAGCGTAGGGTGCGTGGTGGGAGGAGTAATTCTGCGAGGGCCGTGGCTATGTCCCCGGAGGATGATCTCTATCGTATTAACCATATCCGCAATGTGTTCACGAGCCGTGATCCTTATCAGTTGGTGGACGAGTCGTCGGTGTATACCAGGCTTGTTTTAGAGCCCAAGCGGATGATGGGGCGAGGGCGCGTTGGCACTGCCGTTGGAATCAAACATGGTGCCTCCGTCATGACACTCTTTGCCACATACAACCTGGATATTGACAAATATGATATAGTAATACCGCACCCCGATCAGAGTGCTTATGATCCTCCCTCGGGCTATCTTACCGTATACCGGGAGCAAATGCGGTGCGGATTGCAGGTGTTTTTTCACCCTTTCCTTCAAACTTTGTTTCAATATTGGCAAATATGCCCGAGTCAGTTGACTCCGAACTCTTACCGTCATCTGGTGGGGTATATTTTGTGCTCCGGGTTGCTAAGGTTGCCACTATCTCCTCATCGGGTAGGGGCCATATTCAACCTTCGCCCCTGCTCGGGTGGTCTCCCTTTCTTCAGCTTGGCCCAGCGGGACAAGAGGAAGGCCTTTCTGGATGTATCCAATTCACGTAATAATAGAACGGATTGGAAGAGGGCGTTCTTCTTTGTCCGTCCGAGGGGCCTATCAGCCATGTCGTGGGGGGTACCACTTCAATGGGGGCTGAGTTATATTACCCCTAACGAAGCGACTCTGAGGAGAGAGTGGGACACCTTGTCCGATAGCGGGTTGTTCTCGGGGGTGTACTATATCACCAGTCTATTGGAGTTCCCGGAGACATTAATTATGGCAGGCTTGCAGGAGGGGGTGGAGATTTTCAATCTTCCTCAACAGCCTCTCTACAACAATTTCTTCTTTCGTTAGTTTCTTCTCTTTTGCAATCCTTTCGTGTCACCTTTTGATGTCCTCGTACTTATATTACTTTTTTCGTTTACCAAGGGCAGAGATGGGAGCTTTTGCCATTGAGCCTTTTGACAAGGCTTTCTTAGGAGAAACAATGAACAGTGGGTATGACGCTTCAGATGATGAATCGTCCGAGCGTCTTAGCTTTGACGTGTTAGCAGGCTCCTTGGGGGCGGGGAATTCGTCTGTGGCAGCCCCCCACTGAGTTTTTTGGCTCCTGAGTATGATCTGATAGTTGCGCTTGCGCAGGCGGATATTCCATGGCCTCCATTGGTACCGTATTCTTCTTCTTGGGGAGATACGAGGATTGTATATGCTGTTGAGGAGGGTCCTTTGTCTCCGATTGTGGGAGCTTCTGCGCCACTCAGAGGGGGTTCCGACCGCATTTCGGCGCCGCCCTTCGACGGGAATCCTCTCGTTACGGGGTCAGAGCTACTCGGAAGTGGTGTTTTGTCCCACTCCGTCTCGGGGACGGTTAGCTTTTGTCGTAACTATTTGAGCGGTCTGTTAAACGCCACAGATTGCGGGCTTATGAAATCGCTATTTTTGTCGGGCCTTCAGGATTTAGCCTACAAAGATTTATGCGAGATAATAGTATATTCTTATTTGCGTGATACTAACCTTTATAGTCTCTTCGTAGTTATGCACTTATTTTTCCGCAGATCTATCTGGTGTTGTATGCTATCGGATCCAGTGGCGAATCATCCTCTGACACGGAGTTGGTATACCGTCGTAGGTATGAACTGGAGCAGGGTTTGCTGGAGGCCCGAGGGGAGATAGATCAATTGCGGGCCAACTGGGAGACTTCCGAAGAGGTTTATGCCGCTATTTTGCAAGCCGAGCGGAACAAATCCTGGGATTTGGAGTGCCGTTTGGTGATGGGAAGAGCCCGGGTGGCAAGCTTAGAAGACATGTTGGGTGATCTCCGGGAGCAAGTTCGCTCCGTTGATGAACAATTACTGTGTGTTGCAGGATAGATAGATATAGCGAACTTACGAGTGATGGAGTTAACTCGTGCTCATGAAGTGGCACTAGTTGTGGCCCGGGTCCAAGCGGTTCTGGGCGTTACAGGGCCTTCTGTCCTTCGCGAGTCCCTTGCGCAGGAGATGCGTGATCTAGTCCGTATGGGATATCACTTGTGCCGGGGCGCAGTGGAGGCTTTGCCAGGATTCCCCTCGGACGTGGTAATTCCGGAGTTGAACATCTGTCAGGTGTTCCCGGAGGCTCCTTCTCCGCAGAGGCCGACTATGTCTATTAGAGATCCGAATCATATGTCCGCGGAGGACCGCCGTTGTCTGATCAAGGAGGGAAAGCATCCCATGGAAGGTGTTTAGTTTGTATAAGTGTTTTGTTGGTGTAAGGGCCTTAGTATAGGATGCGGTCCGATATACCTTTAGTATGTGGGGTCTCGTAGTTTATGTGAGATGGCCCATTGGGTTAGATTGCCAAAATGACTCGTAGGCCTGGAGTCATTATTTTGTAGGGCAATCTTATCTCCCTTGTATCGTAAAGGCACCATCAACGTACAAATAACTTTTATTTATGTACAAAGCTGTTTCGTTACATTATGCATAGTACTTTCTAAGGTTAAAAGCGTTCCAGGTATTGTTGAGGATGGCGTCCCGAGAATCGGCGAGGAGATAGGTCGCAGGCCCGACAATCCCCGCTATCTTGTATGGCCCCTCCCATCGTGGCTTGAGTTTGCCTACGTTTTTGGAAGCTTTGACTCGTTTCAACACTAGGTCCCCGACTTGAAAAGTTCTGGGTTTCACCTTCGCATTGTAGTATCGGGACATCCGACCCTTGTATTCTTCATTCCGGACCGCGGCCCGCATTCTTTTTTCTTCGAGGAGATCAAGGGCAAGGGCCAAGTTAGAACTGTTAGCTACTTCCTCGTACTCCTTAACTCGCCAACTTTCTATAGAGACTTCAGAAGGTACAATAGCTTCGCAGCCGTAGGCTAAGCTAAAGGAGGTTTCGCCCGTGGCGGCGCTCTGCGTGGTCCGGTAGGCCCACAGTATACCAGGTATTTCTTCTACCCACTTGGCCTAGTGCCAGTCAAGTCGGGCCTTCATATTCTTCAAGAGGGTCCGGTTGCTCCTTTCCACTTGACCGTTTGCTTGAGGGTACCCCACCGAAGCAAAGCGGTGTTTTATCTCCCAATGGTCACACCATTTTTCTAACCCTTAATCCGTAAATTGTAGACCATTATCACTTACCAGGTTCCGAGGAACACCGAAGCGACACATGATACTTCTCCAAAGAAAGTTGATAACGGGGCCCGCGGTTATCCGAGCTAGGGGCTCCGCTTCTACCCATTTGGTGAAGTAATCAACGGCTACAAGGAGGAACTTCTTTTGATCGACATCGGGTATAAGGGGTCCCACTATGTCTATGCCCCACTTGGAAAATGGGCAAGGGGTTAGGTGCGGTTCCCAAGGGCAGCGGGCTGATGAACCCGGGGGGCGTAAGCTTGGCACGACTTGCACCTTTCGGCATGGCTTTTGCAATCTCTGGCCATCGTGGGCCAATAGTAGCCTTGGCGAATCAGGCGCCCAACCATACTTTCGCCGCCCGTATGGATGCCGCATGTACCTTCGTGGGTTTCCGCCATAGCCAGTTGAGCTTCTTCTTCATTTAGGCACCGAGCATGAGGGCATGAGTATGTCCTGCGGAATAATATCCCGTCTTTAAGAAAATACCTGATAATTCTTCTGGCCATAAGCCGTTGCACGACTTTATCCATGGAATACCCTTCCGGGTCCAGTAGATAGGCTTTGATTGGGGTCACATAGCTGGATGGGGGGGCCTGTAGTGGCATTCACATCGTGGCCCTCGACCTTCTCGGACTCGGTAACTTGGAGCAGGGTAATTTTCCAGGTGTGGATGGCGGCCGTTTGGGTGGCCATCTTGGACAAGGCGTCCGCCTCTTGATTCTCCTTTCGTGGGATTTGGACTATTTTGCACTCGTCGAACCATTCCCGTTTGCGGTGAACCGCTTGGAGGCATGCTTGTATCCTCTCTTCCTTGGCTTCGTACGAGCCATTGACTTGTTGCACAATTAGTTGCGAGTCGCTGTGGATTAGTATTTTTCTGATGCCGCCTTCTCGGGCAAGTCTCATCCCTATGAGTAAGGACTCATATTCGGCTTCGTTATTCGACAATGGGTAGTCGATTCTGATCGCAAAATGTAGTATCTCTTCTTCTACTTCTTGGTTTGCTAGAACTATCCCAGCCCCTCGTGTGTGCTCACAGAGGAGCCGTCCACATAAATGTGCCACATGGGTGCCTTTTCTTCAGTTTCGATGCCCGTCATTTCAGTCACAAAATCCGCTAGGACTTGTGCTTTGACGGAGGGTCTCGGGGCATAAGAAATGTCATATTCGGTGAGCTCCACGACCCACTTTATCAACCTTCCAGAGGTCTCGGGCTTGTTGAGAATTTCTCGTAAAGGTTGTTTAGTTAACACAGTTACGGGGTGGGAGATGAAATATGGGCGGAGCTTCCGGGCTATGGTAATTAAAGTTAAGACAAGTTTTCCGGTTTGGGTATACCTAGTTTCGGCCCCGAGAAGAGTCTTGCTCACATAGTACACGCGGTGGTGCTCTTTATCTTGATCCTTGACTAGTACCGCACTTATGGCCTCCTCTCCAACCGATAAGTACACAAAGAGTTCTTCATGTGGCGCCGGTTTCACTAGTAAAGGAGGTTTCACAATATAATCCTTCAGTTGTTGGAGAGCTTCTTCGCACTGCGGGGTCCATTGGAACTCCTTGATGTTGCGTAGCACCTTGAAGAATGGAAGTCCTTTCTCGGCCGATTTGGAGACGAATCAGCTCAGGGAGGCCATTCGACCTGTAAGATTTTGCACATCTTTAACCGTATTTGGGGTATGTAACCCTAGGATGGCTTTGGCCTTCTCGGGGTTGACTTCTATCCCTCTTTATGTAACCATGTATCCTAGGAACTTGCCCCCTCTGATGCCGAAAGAGCATTTCTTAGGGTTAACCTTCATCCCAAATTGGTCCATGATGGCTAATGCCTTTCGTAGGTCCTCGGGGTGGTCCTTGGCGGAGAGGCTTTTAACGACCGTATCATCCACATAGACTTCCACCGTGTTTCCGATGAGTCCTGCAAACATTAAGCTTACCAATCGCTGATAAGTGGCCCCTGCATTCTTGAGTTCGAAGGGCATCACCAGGTAGCAAAAAGTGCCCGCATCAGTGATAAAACTAGTTTTTTCTTGATCCACGACGGCCATCGGAATTTGGTTATATCCCTGGTTCCCATCCAGGGTGGACAAGAGTGCGCAGCCCGCTGTTGAGTCTACCAGTTGGTCAATACTCAGGAGAGGATAGCAATCCTTGGGGCATGCATCGTTGAGGTTCGTGAAATCCACGCACATTCGCCACTTACCCCCATGCTTTGGGACTAGGACCACGTTAGCTAACCACTCTGGGTAGATGACTTCTCTGATTTGCATTAGGCTGAGGAGTCGCTGAATTTCCGACCGGATGATTTTATTGCGCTCCGGGCCCATTTTCCTCTTTTTCTGTTGGACTGGCTTGGCCCCGGGTTTCACATTAAGGAAATGTTGACATACCTTCTTGCTGATTTGCCCTGACGGTCCGCCTTCCCATGCGAAAATATGGTGGAATTCTTTCAAGATGGGGACCAGTTGGGCTTTCACTGCAGGCTCCATTTTGGTACCTACTTTGACCGCTTTCTTCGGGTTCCCCTCTACGAGTTCCACCAACTTTAGCTCTTCTATGGGTTGTACTCGTACTTCCTCTGCTTTTCACTTTTTGATGCTTCCGAGGATAGGTTCGTCCTCTTCAGGAGGGAGACCATTCATGCGGCACTCCCGGGCCTTTGCCTGGTTTCCTCAGACTTCTCCGATACCTGAAAAGGTTGGGAATTTTACCTTGAGATGGAGGGTTGAAGGGATCGCTTCAAAGGCCCGAATGGATGGCCGCCCACAAATTGCGTTGTACGTTCTTGATAACGCCTCTACCACCCAAAATTTTATCGGTTCCGTTCTTTGAAGGACCCTTTCTCCCCACGACATCGGAAGTGTCACGGTTCCGAGTGTTTTGGAGGCTTCTCCCGAGAAACCTATTAACGGAACTTCGGCTGCTTCCAGCCGCTCTTTCTTCAATCCCATGGCCAAATAAGTGGGGAGAAATAGGACGTCCACAGAACTATCGGTATCAACCAGTATTCTCTGGATGTCTATCCCATAGATCACGGCTTCTATTACCAGGGGGTCTTCGTGGGGATAAATCACCCCTTTTAAATATTCGGGTCCAAAGGTGATGCTAGAAAGCTCTACACCCTGAATGGATCCTATGAACGATGCTTGTTCCGTACGCCTAGCTTCTTTCAAATACTGCTTCTTTTTACCTTGTGGTGTAACGGAGAGATCTCCTCCTTCTATCATACTGATGGTACGCCCCGACGGGGTGTTATCTTCGTATGCTTTCGGGGGAGGGGGTGGGTTCCGCTGTCCCACCATTCTTTGTCGTGACCTCCGATTGAGAGTCATCTGATCTTCTTCTTTTTCTTCTTCTTCCCTGCGAGGTCTCTTATAGGTATATTGAGGGGGATTCTCTAGATTGTTCGCCTTGAGATAGTTCCTCAGGTACCCGGCTTCCAAGAGGCGGAGCACCTCCCTTCGCAGTGTGGTACACTCCTCGGTAGTATGCCCATAGGTTTTATGGTATTTACAATACTTACCCGTATTCTTGTCTCTATCTGGAAACCGGGCTTCTCTTGGCCATTGCAGCTCGGTGCTGCCCCGCATCACATTGAGTACTTCTACGGGGGCTATGGTCATCGGGGGCAAGGGTACCGGCTTGAGAAATTTCTTAACCGGGCCACTCTCGTCTTTACACTAGGCTAGTTTCCCTTCCCGGCTTTTTTCTTTGGCCTTTACCTCCCGTTCAATGCGCTCGTGATGTTCATTGTCATCGCCCTCCAAGCGTCTTTTCGCGCCTTCCGCTTCCTCCATCAGGATATAAGTCTCCGCTTGATGCATAAGTTCGTTCATATCCGTGATATGATTTCCCGTGAGGTAGCGGGAGAATTCGCCTGCCCGGAGTCCTTGTGTGAATATATCCGCCAAAATGGTGGTACTAACATTCGGGACATCCAGCGCTTCATCCGTAAAGCGTTTTATGTATCCTCGTAGGGGTTCATTCTTCTTCTGTTTAATAGTGAAGAGATGTGTGGCGAATTTAGGGTACCTCCGGTTGCAAGCAAACTGCCTCACGAATAGGTGGGCCAGTCGATCAAAACTGTCGATGGAGCCGGGCGCAAGGTGGGTTAACCACAATTGTGCCCGTCCTCCGAGGGTCACCGGGAACACCCGACAAAGCACATGGTCCGGGGCAGAATTGAGATCCATTCCGACTAGGTATTGATGTATATGATCCTGAGGATCCTTTCCATCCGCCTCCCCCATATACAAGGGACCATTTACGGGCCGCATCCTCGCGGGGATAGAGGCTAGGGCTATTTTGGGGATAAAAGAAGAGGTTTTAAAGGTAGGATCCTCCTTGGGGCCCATAGTCTTCTTAATATCGCCCATCTCCCTCCTAAGGCCATCAAGAATTCCCCATATAGTATGATCCTCACCCGGAGATGGGAATAATGTAGGACAGTCAGGGGGAGCCGTTCCCCCTTCCGGCTGGCCAATCCGGCGCGCGTCCCGGTAGTTGTAGTGCCTCCGGGCATTCTGTGGGGGTCCTTGGCGCCAGGGATTGGAGACGGGGCTCCATCTAGCTCGAGCTCCCCCTTCTTCGGGAGGACCGGGGGGATAAGTCGTGAGGGTTCACATATCCGGGCGGTGCCCTCCAGGCCCTAGTCTCCATAAATCTTTCAAAGGCGGAGCGAGGGATGTTGATAAAATCCCTCTCCTCGGATTGGCTGTTGGACAGAGTTTCTTCCGAATTTTGAGATTGGATAGGACGACTTTCGCTGTAGAATAAATTCTCCATAATAGGCATTGCTCTTGAACACTCTCAAAGGCAGATTTTATGGTGTTCCCACAGACGGCGCCATTTTGTTAACAGGTTTGGAATTATAACCTAATTAACTGAATTATTTATTTGGGTTGGAACACCCTTGCCCATAGTTCAAAAGCTAAATGCTATTTTAAAAGAGACAAAATAACAAGAACATTCCTTCCTTTATTCACTATATTTCACTCATGTTGTATGTTTGTATCCTGAATTGTTTTTCTTTCAACTGATCACCTCCCTTTATATAGAAATTTTTTAGGGACAGATGTCTCTATGCATGTTGACATCTTTTAGAATGAGTACACGTGTTACAAGGTACACCCATCAATGAGATAATGTCTATCTTGATTTACTAAGTGTTGACTGTGCTGTTTTATCTTCCTCTGAGGGGTTTTGCCTTCATTCCGATAGGTGGTTATGCCGACTTCTTTGTCTCCGAGGGCTTATTGCCTTTAGTATTTGACTTGAGGGCCAAGTTTGGGTGTCCTCTTAGTGATAATGCTGCTCCGATAGGGGGGTATCCCGAAGTAAGTGATTCTGGACATTTTCTCCGAGGGGGTGTTCACCCGTGAGTTGAACTCCGAGGAGTTTTTTAGCCTTCGTGGATAGGCTTTTCTCTTTCCAAGTACCCAGAAAGTGTTGTTCTTTGGTTCTTGCATCAATGTGCGGTTTCATTCTTTGAGCTGGCCATATGGGGCATTGCTCCGAGGGCATTTGTGTTAGGGGTGCATAGCAAGGAAGTGTTCTTGTCAAGGTTCTGGGACTCGAGAGTCCGTTGGGGCCCTGCTCGGCGTTTTGATGGATATCTGAATCAGACGGATCCATCCGGGTTTGCTTTTTATCCGATGCCGCCTTGATATCTGGTCTTGATTCATCGTGACTTTTCGAGGGACGCTAGGTGCCCTCGTCGGATGGCCACTCGTACCGCTTTGGGTTAGTAACCGAGCGGTATTGGTTACACCAGATGGGCCTCCTCGTTGGGAGTGGGTACAACTCATCGGAAGTACTCGTGACAATAGTATTGTCCATTTATTAATCCTCTTTATTTAGGACTAATATTCTCTTTAATCTCGTATTTATTTTATACGGTTAAAAGAGGGTAACTATGGACGAAGAATGCCGTAAACTTCGTAACGGCCTTGCTCTGACTGACGAGGAGAGTGTGGGGACGGCTTCCTCATCCCGGATATTACATGGAAACGGGATAACGCTGACTTAGAACTGGTGTTAGTAGGGAGACTCATGTCTGAAAAGACAACCAACTTTAACTCGTTCTGCATGATGATTAAGACACTGTTTAAGGCGAAAAAGGGCCTTGAGATCACACGCATTAGTGAAGACAGATTTCTGTTCTTGTTCTTCCACAAACTTGACAAGGAGAAAGCGCTTCAGGGTTGTCCATGGTCGTTCGATAAGAATGTGCGTGTCCTTTCCCCGGTTGATAAGAACGAAACTCCCGCCGCTACGAACCTGGACTTTTGTATTTTTTTGTCAGGATTTATGACATACCGCTGGCACGACAGACAAGGCAACAACGCACGTAATCAAAAATTTGCTCGGTATTATGGAGGATGTAGACTTATGTTACTGTATGGGGATTGGCTTAGGAAAAATTCAAACAGGGCGGGATGCATGTCGGACAGCATTTTACAGATAAATGATGGTAAGGGGGTCCGACAAACTCAGAAGGGGGACGTTTCTCTCTAGGGGGTCGATTTATTTTTCTGCACACAACAGGTCCTGAAACTCTGATCAAACCTGGCACGATAATAGGGACGCTTCTTCACAGTCTTTCGAGCGAATGCACACAATAAACTTTTTTCGAAAAGGGCGTAAGGGTGGAGAAAGACATGATCGGCTCCAGGTTTATTCGAGTGGGAATCTAGTGCGCATTCGTGGTCAGGAGGAAGTTCGTAAAGAGAATAATGTGGAGGGAATAACTGAGGTTAACGATTTTTAGAACATGAATAAGGGGACTGATTTTCAAGCGAAGAGAGTGATCGGGGTACATCATATTTTTAGCCGTCTTGCAGGTGATTTAGACAACACGAAATCTACAGAACGGGAGTTAGTCCAGAAGGAATCGATGGAAGTCACCACAGAAATTGCCAGCAAACTCAGGGTCACTAGCCAACGAAAAGTGATGGAATACGAGTGGTACGACGCGATGGGGTCACGAGCCGCAATGTAGTTATTCGCGAGGCTAGGGTTGGGCAAAATTGACTTTTTAATGATGAGGGTGCTGAAGTGCGACGGGTTGATAAAAAGGCGAGGTTAGTGGAGCTCACAATGGAAATTGACGACATTTTGGTGGAGACTACAGAGCAGTCTCGCCCTCTTCAATGAGTCTACTATGTTGGAACTGTCAGGGATTAGGCATCCCTTGGACAGTTCAGGAACTACGTCAGTTAGTTTTGAGTTTTCACCCTTCTCTAATTTTCTTGTCGGAAACTAATTGTAGGACTAGGAAAATAGAGGAGTTGAAGGGAAGCTTTAATTATTTTGGAGTTTGTGTTGAGGTTCAGGGTTTGTCAGGAGGATTGGTTTTATTATAGGACAAAGAACGGGATATTGAGCTTTTAAGCATGTCAGAAATTTATATTGATGTCGAGATTGTTGGAAAGGAGGGGGATCTTGATTGGCGGTTCATAGGTTTTTATGGGGAGCCGAATGGGGCCAAGCGCATGCATACGTGGAACTTTCTTCGCCAACTTCGGGGCATCTCGTCTCTACCGTGGGTGTGCGCGGGTGATTATAATGAATTATCAAATCATGAGGATAAAAAGGGTGGCTCGCGCCACCGTAACTGGATACTTAGAAATTTATAGACACGCTAGTGGATACGGGGTTGAGTGAACTTGATGTTTTCAGACCATGATTTACATGATGCAGTAGGAGGCCATCTCCTCATACAGTGTGGGAAAAGTTGGACCGAGCTTGTGCAGATACACCTTGGCGAGATTGGATTTTGAAAGCTATAGTTGAACACGCTGCTACCATCCGATCGGATCATCATGCGATTGTTTCCACTTAAGGGGAAGTCAATAGAAGGTCCAGCCTTCTTCTCGGTTCAGATTTGAGGCTAATTGGATGAAGAAAACCGAGTGCGAGTAGCTTGTGTCACGTTGTTGGAGCAATTTTGGTGGAGGTGCGCTGCGTGATAAATTAGAGGGGTGTTGGATTGGGTTGATCCGCTGAAATAAAGTGGACATAGTTGATATTAAACGTTGGATCAAAGGGATGAGGAAAGAATTGGTTCGGCTTCAAACGAGCTGCATCACGGCTGAATTTAAATTAGAGGAGAGGCGTATTAGTGGGAAACTTGATGAGCTTTTGGAGTCGGAGGATATCCATTGGACGCAATGGGCTAAGGTTCAATGGCTTCGGGAAGGGAATCGAAACATGCATATTTTCATAGGCGGGCTAGTGAACGGAAGAAGAAGAAGAAGAACAAGATTAAGGCATTCAGGATTGGGAGGGGGTTGTGCATTCTCTGTACTTTTCCTTCTGAGATTGATTGGGTCGCTATTAAGTATTTTACCACTATTTTTCAGTCATGTGTTCCTTCAGATGCGGCGATTGAGGATGTGTTGCGAGACGTAGGAGTGCGGGTCAGCCCCAATGTGAACGAAAGCTTGTTGCAACCATTCACAGCGGATGAGGCACACAAGGCACTGAAAGATATGTATCCTTTTAAATCTCCGGGTCCTAATGGTTTTTCAGCTATTTTTTATCATAAATTTTGGAATATTGACGTGATCCGTTTTGTTCTTTCATTCCTTAATAATCGTGTTCATGATCCTTGCGTTAATTTTACTCTTATAGTGCTTATTCCTCAATGTCCTAACCCTGAGTTACTAACTCAGTTTGACCAATTAGTCTTAGCAACGTGAGTTTTAAGATTGCATCCAAAGCCATTGCTAACTGTCTTAAACCTTTTCTCTCGTCTATTATTTCTCCTTCCAAGTCAGTTTTTGTGCCAGGCACACTCATTATAGATAATATTTTGCCGGCTTTTGAAGTTAAGCATTTTTTGAAGAATAAGAGGACGAGAAAACGAGGTTATATGCCGTTGAAGCTGGACATGAGTAAGGCCTACGACCGAGTCGAGTGGCATTTTTTGGAGAAGGTAATGCTTAGATTAGGATTTTATCAGAGTTTTGTGTCTCTAATCATGATGGGAGTTCGTTTGGTGTCTTATTCTGTTTTAATAAATGGGCGTGAGTCGTGTGGTTTTCCGCCTAGAAGGGGCATTAGGTAGGGCCCCCCCCTTGTCCCCTACCTTTTCTTATTGGTTTCCAAGGTTTTTTCAACTCTCATTACCAAAGCAAAGGAACAAAATGAATTATGGGGATTCAAGATTTGTCGCCAAGCCCCTACAGTTTAGCACTTTCTATTCGTGGATGATACGATTGTTTTTTGTGACGCACACACGGATTTGGCGAGGATTATTAATGGGATTTTATACCGGTTTGAGAGCGCTTCGGGACAAAACTTTAATCTCAACAAATCCATGGTGGTTTTTAGTAAGAATACTAGCGGAAAAACAAGACAAATACCTTGGCATGCCCTCCATGGTGGGGAAATAAAATAGGGAGATTTTTGGGTATATCAGGGAACGATTTTGGAAAAGGGCGCAAGGGTATAAGGGCAAGACTTTGTCGGGGACGGAGAAAGAAGTACTTGTGAAAGCGGTTATGCTGTCCATTCAGACGTTTATTATGAATTGCTTCCGCTTACCAGATACTTTGATTAAAGAGATTGAGTCTATTATATGCAACTATTGGTGGAGCAATGGCGCACAAAATAAAATCCATTGGATTGCGTGGGATAGGATGTGTCGGCATAAGAACGAAGGGGGTCTTTGTTTTCGGGACTTAAGAGCCTTGAATTTAGCTTTAATCACTAAAAAAGCATTGAGGATTTTACGGACCCTTCGAGTTTGGTAAGTAGGCTGTTCAGAGCAAAATATTTCTCGAATAATGAGTTGTGTGACGCACGTCTTAGAGCAGCGCTGTCTTTCTCATGGCGTGGGATCTGGGAGTCACTCGCGGTGTTGAAACGGGGGCTTCGGTGGCAGGTGGGAAATTGAGCTTGTATTACAGTTTGGCATGATGCTTAGATTCCTAGGCCGATCGGCTTTCGACCTATCACCCCCGTGTGTCTGGATGAAATTACTTATGGTAAACGAGGTTATTGATAGTAACACGGGTTGGTGGGACATTGGAGTGTTGAAGAGATTTTTGTGGGAAGTTGATGTCGAACATGTCCTCACTATTCCTTTGGGTGATCCGAGCAATGAAGACTGACAAAATTTGGCACTACAAAAGAAAAGGAATCTTCACGGTTAGAAACGCATATCACCTCATAGTCTCACAGGGTTTACTTAAACAGTCGAGGGAGACGCTTTCGACACGGACTCTCACGCGGTTTGGCCAAGACTTTAGAAGATCGAATGCGCAAATAAGATTAAATTGTTTCTATGGCGTTGCTGTGTGGATATCCTCTAATCACGGTGGAACTTGGCTCGTTCCTCAGTCTATGTGGATTCGTAACAATGAGGTTTTTGGTGATTGGCTGCTGCGCATCATGCAAAGTCCATCAGGTTTGATGGCTTGTTTAGTGGGTACGGTTTGTTGGACGCTTTGGGGCAACCGCAATACTGTGCTCGCTGGTGAGAATGGGCGTCGACTGAATGAGATGGCAGCCTTTGCGCAAAGTTATGTGACAACTTGGTTGGGATTTAATGGTAAGAATGGTCGAGGGAAGGATGAACAAAACAAGGAAGGTTGGAAAACACCTGTAAGTGATGTGCTTAAAATACTTTTTGACGGGACACAATTTGGCAACGACGCGGCAATTGACATTGGATTGGTTGCTCACGACCATAACGGGGAGATGGTTGCACGGAGACAACGGCGACTAACGACGATGGTAGCTCCCGCAGGAATTGAAGCTCTTGCGACATTAGGCGCGGTTCAATGTGTGGTTGAACGAGAATGGGAAAAAGTTCTATTTGAGGGGGATTGCCTTGGGGTAGTTTACGTTATCATGCATGGCACCAACACAGACATACGAATAGCGAACATGCTTGGTGATATTCAGAAACTATTCAAGAATTATCCGAGATTTTTTATTCGATGGGTGCAGCGCGATTCTAATGCTGTGGCGCATGAGCTTGTAAGGAATGTGGTTGAGGACACGGACGAGCTTGAGGATGAGTAGTTAGTTTGTTTTGGTTTTATGTTTTTCTTTGTTTTATCTTGCGTTTGTAATCGACTTTCAGATGGCCTTTCTTTTGAGGAAGCGCTTTCTGTTTTTGAGGGAATATATGATTGTTTTGAGGTTAAAAATAAATAAAAAATTGGAAAACTCGTGATTTAAAGATGCTCCGCCATACTATGCTTCATCCCTCAAGAATCAAGATTCAAGTTTGTTAATATAGAAAATAATATAAAAATTATCCTCTATGGGAAAACAAAACAATGCGCAGAATACTAAAGGTTTAATACCGGCCGGCCGTAGGGGTGTTCAAATACCCGCCGACCCGCCCGCCCGCCCGCAACCCGATCCGACCCGCCCGAAATCACGCATGGTTTTAAAATTTTTAAATACTAGCAGTTCAGTTTTGTGGTAACCCGCGTAGAAACGGGCGGATCGCGGGTTAACCCACTAACCCGCCCGCAACCCGAAGGCCCGCATATATATTGTAAAATGACAAAACCCTACATCATTCTCTCTTTCTCTCGCAGCCAAGCACCCAGACACCCCACGCTACCCTTAATTCTCCCGCTCTAGTCTCTTCTCTTCCTCAATCAAGTACTTGAAAGTTGAACCCTTCTGTCGTCGTCTCGTCTATTTATCAAGGTTAGTGTTCTGTTTTCTTAGTTTTATTTTTGATATTGAAGATCTATTGGGTGATTTTAGAAACTTAATGATTGATGTTATGAAAAATCTGTAATTGTGTTTATAGTAAGTGGGATCTGATTTATGATGTTATTCATTCAATTTCATGGACCAATTCAAGGAATTATTATAGAATGTAGAGTACGACTCTGTTTTCTCCTCTTTTAGTCTTTAATTAGTGTTTACTTGTATATGTTACTTTTTTCTGACTTCTCTTTGATACAGATTTGAAACACGAAGAAAAGAGAGGTTATTGCAGTTTATGGGATTGAGTACACTGTTTTTGTCTTTTCGAACTAAGTTGTTTGTTTTTGGGGCAGATTTGCTCTTTTTGACAAAGTTTACTAGCTTGATTTTGTTTATGATAGTTTTTTGAGGTTGAGACTTGAAGCAGATTGAATTATATTGCTGTTTTGAGGGATTTTAAGTTAGTTATTTTCTGAATTGATTTTGATGGATTTTTGGACAAAGTTTGTTCTTTCTCGAACTAAGTTTCTGTTAATTCTTCAATTTATGTTGCACGATTGAATCTCTTATTTGGTATCAAAATTAGATATTGAAATGCTGGTTTATTTGGTTGCTATATTGCATTGTTGCTGATTTGAAGAATATATATTAATGTTCTGAATGTAAACAATATTGTATTTTTCTTTTTATGGTGTAATGGCAACTGGTTTTCTTATTTTGTTAGAGTTTGGTTTATCTTTTTTGTAACAGATTCAGGTTTATGCTAAGTAGATTTTGGATTCTTTAATTGGTGGTGCATAACCATTTTTTCTTTTTTCTGTTAATAATTTGCTATTAAGTGGTTAATTTCCTTTAAGAATCAGTAAGCTGAAAAACTATGTTGTGGTATTCTCTGTTACTATATTACAGATTTTCAGAATGGTGTATTCTCTGTTAGTTTGTTACTATAATACTGATTGTAAGATTGCATATTGAATCAAGTTTATATGTAAATGGATGAACAAAGAAACTCAAACAATATTCTGTTTTTCTTTTTCTTGTCTTGTACTAACCCGCCATTCCGCCCGCCCAACCGCCCGCACCCGCTCAACCCGCACCCGCATGGTTTGCAAAAAAAACAACCCGCACAGTTTAAAAAATTGCACACCCGCAAGAAGTGGGTATGGTGATTTTTATAGTGGTAACCCGCCCATAACCACCCGCGAACACCCCTAGCCGGCCGTACGTACTTAGCTTGCCGTACCTTACGTTTTTCTTTAGTTCCAAATTCATATTCTTAACCAGAGATTAGTAATAGAAGTTACATAACTCAAATAAATTTAATATAAAATTATGTATTGATCTTTCTTTTTTTGAACAAATTATGTATTGATCTTAAACAAACAATAATATGGGGTAAATCTACAACAAGCGTAATCCATGAATTCTTTTCCTCGCAGGGAAAAAGAGCAAGAAAGACTCGAAAAAGCTAAAATCCGAACAACAACTATAAATTATCGCTATGACTAACACATCATCGCTTCGTCTGGTTGGTACAACTCATTGGAAAGCATGTCGACTAGAGGCCACAAATCACGTTCATCTTGGCCGCAACAGAGTGTCTCTAGCACGCGCTCGAATAGGAATACATTGCATGGAATCCTCAACACACCTTTTTGATCGTAACCATACTCTTGCGCCGATTTATCGAGCAATTTCACGAAAACTGGGTGTTTCAATAACTCGGCCTTCACAACGAACCGTTCTTCTTCCTCCCCAACGTACACCGGGATGTGTCCTGCTCGATCGCCGCCCTTGTGGAACCAGCTCGACGCATTAGTACGAGATTCTGGCCTCATTAGACTGTATTTAGGCAAAGGAGTGGTGGATTTTGAAAACTTCTTGAAGAGGTTTCTCATGATTTAAGTTTTGCAGCGTGAGAGAGAAAGTTAGAGAGGATTTTGTGGTTTCTTGTTTGCTAAGGCTTTTTTTTTTTTTGAGAAGAATTGGAGAGTATTTTTTTATTCATAGGGTTAGTGGCGCATATATATATATATATATATATATATATATATAGGAGGGATGTGCGTACGGATAAGAGTTACATTCTCCTTTTAGGAGAAGAACCAAAAAGTTACGTTCTCCTTTTAGGAGAAGAACGAAAAAGTTATTAGGAGTCTAGTCTAACAAGGTGGTACTTAAGGGATAAGTACGGCAACATTTCATGCGGGGGGAATTTTTCTAAAATGGTCCCAAAATTTTTTAATATTGGTCTCATAATTATATCTTTTATAATTTTAGTCCCATATGTGCTAATTGTTCAATTTTGATCCCCTTTTTTCTAATCTATCTAATAAACGGCATGTGACCTCACATGACTCACTTATCCACATAATTAGGTTGTTAATAATTTACTTTTATTTTTCTTTTTGAAAGAAAAAACCTGAAAGACAAGGAATTGGAATAAATTCAAATTAGGTCTTCCTTGCAAATATCATTCACTCTCAAATTCTTCTCGGACAAACGGCCTCCAGCCGCCGTCGCAACTTCGGTGACCCACCATACTGCCAACAAAATCACAAGATTACTAATTCCCGAGTTAGTACTAAACCAAAATCGGATAATTCCACACTTCACCACACCATGATAAAACCGTTCTTCTCCTTACTCCACGAAACACCGCATCGATCGAAGGATCCTCCACCATTTCAAAAGTCTTGTGCAAACACTATTTCGTGCAGCAGGTCGTTTCAGCTCAAAAATTCATTCAATTTTTTTCGATTTTAATTTTGACTTACATATACGTGACAAATTAAATGAATGTGGTGGCAGGTGAGTGTTCCATGCAACACTATGTTTATTGGGAGCCTTGATTTGCTAAAAAAAAATTGGATTTTTTGCTTAATATGTCGGCATTGTGCTAATTTACATATATGTGACAAATTAAATTAATGCGCGATTGGTAGCTTTGATTCAGTCTTCTGCTAATTTTCATTCCTTTTTTCTTTCGAACTACTCTTAAATTTTAAAGTTTCTGTTTTCAATTGAATTGGGGGATATATATATATATATATATATATATATATATATATGACATTTGATTAAGTGCAACTAGAAAACTTGTTATTATTGCAGAAGCAACATTGTGGTGGTGGAAATGAAGCTGTTGGTGGGTCACAACTCGCTGGAGTTGCGGCGACCATGGAGGCGGTTTGGCAGATGTGCGTAGAAGGGCTTAAGGGTATTTGCAAAGAAGTCCTTCTAATTTGAATTTGTTCAATTCCTTGTCTTTCAGATTTTTTCTAAAAAAATTAGAAAATAAAATTACTAACAGCCTATTTATGTGGATAAGTGGGTCACGTGGGGTCACGTGCCATTTATTGGACTGATTAGCATATTGGGACCAAAATCGGACGATCAGCACCTTGTGGGACTAAAATTGTAAAAATTATCATTATGGGATCAATATTGCAATGATTACACATTCTTGGACCATTTTAGAAAAATTCCTACGGTTTGAGAACATTGATGTAATTAAAAACAAAAAGGATTAAGAGGTTAAAAAAAATTCAAAATCTTTCTCTAAAGCTAATGAAATTTGACGATATTACTAGATAATATTGTTGGTAGTAACAGTGTACAATTGAAAAAATAGAACTAAATAAACTCTAGGCAAGAACCAAACTATTTCTCATTAAAACGGTATCTACACTCGGTGTCTATGATTTTTCGGCAACTGATTCTCAAGATGTATCGACTACAAAGCTAGTATAACGACACTGCAAATACTAAGCACGGTGAATCGAAGAATGTATTGAAGTTTTGGAACAAAACACAAAGATAAGAAGATAATATATGAATCAATGATTTTTGAAGAATCAAAAGGGGTTGAATAATAGATTTGGAAAGTTGGCTTCATGGTTGACTGACTTATGAACATTTGAGGACTATCTTGTTAAGTTTCGGGTGCCACGTGAGTCGTCATTGCTGACTGCATCTTGTAGGGGCTATTCGTTGGCTGGACAACCTTTCACCTACTACACACTAATTCAGCTACGAAATCACTAGTTCTCACACATATCTCATACTATTAATTTATTTATTTCAAGTAAATTTCGGATACCCTGTTAATTACTTAATTAAATTTTATGAAATATAATAGTCCAAGCTAAGCTCAACCCCAAGTCTAGGCCCACGAGGGCCATGACCCCAACCCAAGTCGAGACCGGGCCAGACGAAGGACAACACGTGGGCCATGAAACATGACTCATAACATCAATTTATTCCTCCCTTTAAAGACATATTATACCTCGAGCGGTCGAAGTCCTTGTCAAAAAAAGAAGTAACTAGCGAGCTCCTATTTTTAGCTCAAACTTTTCATGTGGAATTGTGACTTTTCACCTTTTTAGCCATTTACATCACTATAACATTTGAGGGGTTTTCGCGACCCCCTCTGGTGACCGTCGGGCGGTCCCCAGGTTTTCGGCGACCGTTGATATCAACAGGGACCGCCCGACGATCCCTAGAACAAAATGAGCGGTCCCCAGCCCACAAAGGGGACCACTGGGCGGTCCCCAGCCCACAAAGATATTTGGTGAACGCCCGACGGTCCCTAAAGGTGGTTTTAGGGACCGACTGACAGTCCCTAATAATGTTTATACCTCTTTTTTATTTTTATTTTACGGAACGATTATGGTGCCTCGTTATTTGTTTAGTTGATAGATATCCTAATAATAGTTAAGAGAACAAAGTTACAAGGTTTCATGTAAATTGAAACAACATGTGATGATTAAGTGTACGTATAACGTATAATAGGTTCAACGTTAAAAATTCTCTCAATCTCATTCAATCTACTATTAAAAAACGAAATTTGTAGTTTTATAATTATTTGTTACTTCAATTGAGATGTTATAATAAATTTTATTTCTAAAAATCAAAAACACGCGGAGATCATTCCATAAAATAAAAAAAATAGTATGAATATTATTAGGGACCGCCTGGCAGTCCCTAAAGCCACGACGGTCCCTAAAGATATTTGGTGACCACCCGGCGGTCCCTAAAGGAGGTTTTAGGGACCGTCTGGCGGTCCCTAATAATATTCATACCTTTTTTTTTATTTTACGGAACGATTATGGTGCCGCGTTGTTTCTTTAGTTGATAAATATCCTAATAATAGTTAAGAGAAGAAAATTACAAGGTTTCATGCAAATTGAAACAACATGTGATGATTAAGTGTACGTATAACGAAAAATAGGTTCTACGTTAAAAACTCTCTCAATCTCATTCAATCTCATTCAGTCTACTATTAAAGAACGAAATTAGTAGTTTTATAATCATTTGTTACTTCAATTGACATGTTATAATAAATTTTGTTTCTAAGAACCAAAAACACACGGAGATCAGTCCATAAAATCAAAAGAAAGTATGAATATTATTAGGGACCACCTAGCAGTCCCTAAAGCCACTTTAAGGGACCGTCAGACGGTCCCTAAAGATATTTGGTAACCGCCCGACGGTCCCTAAAGGTGGTTTTAGGGACTGCCTGGCGGTCCCTAATAATATTTATACCTCTTTTTTTTATTTTACGGAACGATTATGGTGCCGCGTTGTTTGTTTAATTGATAGATATCCTAATAATAGTTAAGAGAACAATCACAAAGTTTTATGCAAATTGAAACAACATTTGATGGTTAAGTGTACGTATAACGTATAATAGGTTCAACGTTAAAAATTCTCGCAATCTCATTCAATCTCTTTCAGTCTACTATTAAAGAACAAAATTATTAGTTTTATAATCATTTGTTACTTCAATTGACATGTTATAATGAGGCTAGTTGCTAAAAAAAAAACACATGAAGATAATTCCATAAAATCAAAAAAAAAGTATGAATATTATTAGGGACCGCCTGGCGGTCCCTAATACCACCTTTAGGGACCTCCTGGTGGTCACTAAATATCTTTAGGGACCGCCGGGCAGTCCCTAAAGGCAGTGAAATAGGCGGGAATGGGGGGGGGGGGGGGGGGAGGGGGGAGGGGAATTTGAAATTTCTGAAAATTCAAAATTTTCACCCTCAATACTATATACCACCACTCTCCTATCCAATTTTTCAACACTCTTCAAAACCACCAACTCTAAAATTTCTCTTCTCATTTTTCTCTTCCTAAATTCCAAAAATAAAATTCATCCAACAAAAACTTTCATTTCTTCTTTCTTTTACCAAATATAAACAAACACTCTTCCCTTTCTTCTTCAAATCTCAAAACACAACCTTTCTTCTCTTTTCTTTTAACAAATGCCAAGAAAACACCAACAATATGTTCTACATTTCTTTTTCTTCTTCTTTTTCATTGTTTTTGGTTTATTTATATAAGTATCATTTTTTTTTACTTTTATTTCATTATTTTCTTTGTTTTATTTTGTTAACCTTCATTTCATTTTACCTTTTTATCATCATTTTGTTTGTTTTTGTTCTTGTAAATGTTTGTTGCACATATTTAAGCGCAATTTATACAAAAAACCCAATAATATTCCGGTAAATTTCCGGAATATTATTGGGTTTTTTTTATTCTGTCGCAGCCTTTTAGGGACCGCCGAGCGGTCCCCAATAATATTCATATCATCAGGGACCGCCGAGCGGTCCCCATTTATGAATATTATTGGGGACCGCTCGGCGGTCCCTAATGCTATGAATATTATTGGAGACCACTCGGTGGTCCCTAAAAGTCCCTATATCTTCGGGCGGTCCCTAAAGACTTATGGTCTTTGGTGACTGCCCAGCGGTCCCCATAAGTCATTAGGGACTGCTCGGCCGTCCCTAAATTTGCGGTCGTAGAAAATGGTCCCCGCGACTGCAAAGCGGTCGCCAAAGGGTGGGGGACCAAGGGTATCCGCGACCGCCTTTTGGTGACCGTTGGGCGGTCCCTAAAGACCCCTGAATCTTGTAGTGCATTTTTACCTTCTCCATGACAACTTATTTCATTTAGCTACTTTGAACATTTGATTTTCTCATTCATCCAAATTATTTTTGAGTATTAATTGTACTAGATTCATTTACACGAAGCGTAAACTACATTAAGATAAAAATATTCAATTTTACTGAATAGAACTTATATAAACAAATTGTCAATATCAAGAATCTTATATAAAAATATTCAATTTTCCTTAGTTAGATCACTAACGAAGGAACTATTATTCAAGAAGGACTGCGAGAACAAGAAAGAGGAGTTCAAGAAGGAAACAAGGAGAATTACCAACCGTGTACAACACATCTTGAAGTCCAAGTTCAAGAACCTATATATAGGTGTGAAGTACATCAAGACAAACACGAGACAAGAGCCAACCAATCCGAGAGATTAATTTACAGTTGTTGAGTGTTGTCTTGCTTTAGCAAAGTTTGTGAGTTGTTAGAATAGATCTAAGAGTGAGGAGCTTTTAGAGATATTCAAAGCAATTCTTGTGTGCTTTGCTTAGTTTAATCAATTTAAGAGTGTGGAGCTTGAGAATTGAGAGAACGATCTTTGTTAAAACCTTTACGAGTTATTTTGCCTATGGCTCGGAAGTTAATATAATTCTATATTCACTTCTTAAACTTGGTGTTTGTTTATTCCGCTGCACTATTACTCTGGTCTGTTGTTAAAGTAACATCGCTGAGTTAACAACGTACTAATCTGTTGTTAACACTCCAATGTTAAGTTAACAACAACAACGTATCAACCCGATCCACAATTTCAATTGGTATCAGAGCCAAGCACCAACTTCACCGGTGTTTGGCGTTGATACGACAAGATGAACAACTCCAATCCCAATACCAGCAGGTTGTCGGTATTAGAGGGTTCCAACAACTATGCCTACTGGAAGATCAAACTCAGAGTCCATATCAAATCCATCGACCTAAGAGCTTGGGACGCAGTACTAGAAGGCTACACCATCCCCTACTTGCCAAGAGATGGAGATGCTGATCTGGTACCTAAGCCAAGCGGACAATGGACAGCCAACGAGATTGCTCTCTACAACTTCAATGAAAAGGCTCTCAATGCTATTTTTAGCTGGGTAGGTAATCATATGTTCAAACTTATTCAAACTTGTACTACTGCTAAAGCTGCATGGAAAGTTCTTGAATTCTAACTAAGGAAAATTGAATATTTCGTGTATGAAAGTAATCTTTATTTTATAGATCTTTGAGTTAGATCAATTAAATAATGAGTTGGTTAGTATGATTAATCAAATTATTAATTAATTATGCTAACTAATTTTAGACAAATAAATTTTATCTCCTCTAATTAAATATTGATAGAAGCTTAAAATAATTATTGGAAATAAAATTTGAAATTTGAAATCAACCTTAACGTGATCTCAAACAATCTTCTTGATAGAGTATAATGTGCAACGAAATTAAAGAACACAAGAAGATAAATTTTCAATGGTTTTTTATTATAATAATCAACCATCTAGCCTTACGGCAAAATAACCACGCAGGTTTTACCAAAGATGTTCCTCACCACAAAATCACTCTCGCTTTTTTGTAGATTGGACTCAGCAAAGCAGACAAGAATTTTCTCCTTAAATCTAATCCTAGACTTAACTCGAAAACTCACAAACTTTGCAAAACAAGAAACACAGCAACAATGCTTAAGATATAATCTCTACGGATTTATAAGCTCTATTGTTTCTCTATGTATCTTGATGTACTTCACACCCTATATATAGGTTTCTTCAAACTTGATCTCGAAGGTGTGTTGTACACAGTTTTGGTAACTTATGTTGTTTCCTCGTTCAACTCTACTCTCCTTCTTCAACTCGATCTCCTTCTTGAATAATAGTTTCCTTTATTAGATTGAGTTCTAATAAGGAAATACTCCTTCTTCAATTCAGAGTTGATCTTGGAAAGATTCCTAGTTGCACTTGAACTCCAAAACTTTCCATCTTTGAAACCGTGTTGACTTGACCGATCTCCTCCTCTTGATTTATGAAAACTTCAACTTAGGAAACTTGTAATGTTCTTCCTTATGATTAAGAGATGTTCCTGGACATAAACAAAGACAACTAAAATCGTGGAACTTGATTAATTGGTGAATAAAGGCAAAACTAACATAAAGCAGTTAAAGACAGATTGACAGAATATATACTGGTTTCAATGTTGCCCTGTGAATGTTGGCTCAACATCCATCCAACATTTAAACCCGAATACTTTACTCATGTTCAGAATTTCAGAAACATGTTTTAGGTTAAGACTGTTCTCGGTTTTCAATGTTGTCCTCTGGATGTTGGCACAACATCCATCCAACATTGATAACAGAACATCTTACACTTTCAAAATTAATTATTTCTATTTGTTATTTGGGATTTTACTAAATTAAATTCCAATAGAAAATAGATAAATTAATTGAGTTCTAAAATATATTTTGTTGGCCAACCAAATAAAGCTATATGGAAAATATGATGTGTTTCTTGATAAGCTAGCTAAATTAAATTCATACTTATCTTGAATAGAAAAACGACCAATCACAAGCAAGGATCTCTAGGTTCTACAACTATAAATAGAGGTCCTCTCTTTAAGAAAAATCACACCAAAATATTTACAAGTTTGAAGAAGGAAAAGCTCAAGGTTTTTTTCTCTCCATCAAGTCCACCAATCTTCAAGGCGTTCTTCGCAAAAACCTCCGTGTGATCCGGTGTCAAGCTTCAAGTCCATCAAATAACTTTTTTTGAAGATCGCACTTCTGCCGAGTAAGATCGAGCTTCAAGAAATTCAACAAATCCAAATCAAGTTCATACTGTTTTTCAACAATCTTCCAGCAAAAAGTCCATTTGATTCGAGATCAAGTCATAAGACCGTTGAAAAACCATTTTTTTGAAGATTCAAGTCCCTTCAAGAAAATCAAAGCCCAACATATTCGAAGAACCGAAGACGAAGATCATATCATGCTTCATCAATCTTCAATTCAAATTTCAAATTTCAAATCAAATTTTCGTTCTATCCGGGATCAACCTGCCAAGCCCTCGCATTAACGTTTGTCAATCATCCAAGTATTTTGAAGATCAAGATTCCTCCAAAGAAGATTGATATTCATAAAGTTGAAGAAGTCAAGACGAAGATCAAATTGTTTGTCGCAAAGATCAAGTCAAGTAGATTGCTAATTCGAGATCAAGTTCAAAAGCCATTGAATTAACATTCAACTCTAATATACGTGGAAGCGATCAAAGTCAATTCCGCTTTCAAGTCAACCAATTTCAAGATTAGAAAAAAACCAGAGGATTACTAGAGATTGTAATCCCATATTGTTTGAAAAAATACAAAGTTATTATACTTGATTTTTCTTGTCTTTTATTTTAAAGACTTGAAATTTTTTAATGCTCCACTAATATTATCACTTTAATAGGTACTTATAGGATTTGATTAATAGAAGAATCTCATAGCGTTTAATGAGATAAATTTAACCGTAAACCTCATTGAGTTTAGTGAAAAGAATATCTAAATCCAATTAATGTTTAATAAAATTTAACGAATTGAGAAGGAATAACATAAACCAAATATATAAAAAAAATTAAGCTTAAACGTCGAGCCAAAGAAAATCAGGTACATCATCTTAATTATAAGTCCAAGAGTTAATAATAAAAAAACTATGTTGATTGAGTAGATTTGGAAAGGACACAAGCACCACCAATCTGAATTCGTAGGCGTTGTTAAATTGAGGTCTCAAGATGTCCTTTTACCCTCAAACATTCTTCACCATCATATATACCAGATTGATTAGGTATAAAAAAGGTATAACGAATAGCCTTTGCACTACTTGTTGTTATTGGATTCTTAGTGGAGTATATAAAGGTTGTGTGAAGATCCGTGGCACACTTACTAATAATGGATCATAACTTTAATATCCTTTTAGTGAGTCCTCAAAATAAAAATAAAAGTAGCCAATTTAAAATAGGGATAATATCATTACGGACGAATTATTAAATAGGCAAAATTTCAGTTACATATTCAAACTTTGACCCGTTTGACATTTACCTATTCAAACTTAAACTTTTCACACCCAACGGTCCAAACTTTCACTTGTTTGACACTTTACGGCCCAAACTTTTATTCCGAACTATCTCGGCCAAAAAACGTCACTTTTCAGCCTTATGATATCACGCGGATATCATTAGAGGGGGCAATTTTGTTATTTTACATATTAGGGAGTGTATTGCAATATGTATAATTAATTCATACACTCTAAATTTTATTTTACAATACATTTTATATTTTCTTTTGTTACTTCAAAAAATATTCAAAAATTTTAAAACTAATAAAATTTAACTCGTCTAAATATATAGTAATTTTTATTTGTTTACAAATTTAATAGTATATATTATCATTTTTTTTGAAGAAAATGTGTCTTCAAATAAATTTTATTTTTGAAAATTAAAACTTTTCAACAAACTTAATTAGTAATTTTTTAAGCTTGATTTTTTTAAGTTTGATTTATTAATTAGTTGATAATTTAAAACTGGAAAAAAAAATTCAACTCCATATGTGTGTAAAAAAAAAAGAAAAAACTTCATCTTCCACGTGTGTAAAAACTTCATCCCCATATATATGCCTTGACTCATATATATATATATATATATATATATATATATATATGTAAAACCAAGTACGTAAGTAGAAAACTAGTGATTAAAAGATGCTCCGCTGTACTATGCTTCAGCTAGCCTTCAAGATTAAGTTTGTTAACATAGAAAATAAAATAAACATTATCCTATATGACAAAACAATGCGCAGAATACTAAAGCTTTAATACCGGCCGGCCGTACGTACTTGCCGTACCTTATGTTTTTCTTTAGTTCCAAATTCATATTCTTAACCAGAGATTAATATAAAAATTATGTATTGATCTTTCTTTTTTTGAACAAATTATGTATTGATCTTAAACAAACAATAATATCGGGTAAATCTACAACAAGCGTAATCCATGAACTCTTTTCCTCGCAGGGAAAAGCAATTAGAAAGACTCGAAAAAACTACAATCCGAACAACTATAAATTATAGCTATGACTAACACATCATCGCTTCGTCTGGTTGGTACAACTCATCTAGCATGTCGACTACAGGCCACAAGTCACGTTCATCTTGGCCGCAGCAGAGCGTCTCTAGCACGCGCTCGAATAGGATTACATTGCATGGAATCCTCAACACACCTTTTTGATCGTAACCATACTCTTGCGCCGATTTATCGAGCAATTTCACGAAAACTGGGTGTTTCAATAACTCGGCCTTCACAACGAACCGCTCTTCTTCCTCCCCAACGTACACCGGGATGTGTCCCGCTCGAACGCCACCCTTGCGGAACCAACTCAACGCATTAGCTCGAGTGGATTTTGAAAGCTTCTTGAAGAGGCTTCTCATGATTTTGAAAGCTTCTTGAAGAGGCAGCATAAGAAAGAAAGTAAGAGAGGATTTTGTGGTTTCTCGATTGCTTGTAAAAGCTTCTTTTTTTTTTAGAAGACTGGAAGAGTATTTTTTGATTCATGGGGTTAGTGGCGTATATATATATATAGAGGAGGGAAAGGTAAGTTGTGCGTACGGAAGAGTTACATATTCACCTTTTAGGAGAAGAACGAAAAAGTTATTAGGAGTCTAAGTCGAACAAGGTCGTACTTAAGGGATAAGTACGTCGACATTCCATGCGGTTTGAGAATCTTGGTGTAATTAAAAACAAAAAGGATTAAGAGGTTTAAAACAATATAAAGTACAAAATCTTTCTCTAAAGCTAATGAAATTTGACGATATTATTAGATACTATTGTTGGTAGTAACAGTGTAAAAATAATAAATAGAAAAAGGCAAGACTCAAACTCTTTTTTTTAAAACAATATTGATATTGTTACGTAAGATGTTTATGATTTTTCAGCAATTATTTCTCAAGATTCTACAAAGCTAGTATAACAACACTGCAAATACTAAGCACGATGAATTGAAGAATGTACTTAAGTCGTGGAAAAAAAAACATAAATATAAAAAGATAATATATGAATCAATGATTTTTGAAGAATCAAGAGCGGTAGAATATTAGATCTGGAAATTTGGCTTCATGGTTGACTGACTTGTGAACATTTGAGGACTATCTTGTTAACATTTGGGTGCCACGTGAGTCATCATTGCTGACTGCATGTTGTAGGGGCTATTCATTGGATGGACAACCTTTCGCCTTCTTGACACACTAATTCAGCTATTAAATCACCACTTTTCACACACATCACATATTATTAATTAATATTTCAAGTTAGTTTTGGATACTCTCTTAATTACTTAATTAAATTTTATGAAAAAAAATAGTCCAAGCTAAGCTCAACCCCAAGTCTAGGCCCACGACCTACGACCCCGACCCCAACCTAGGTCGAGGTCGGCCCAGACGAACGACAACATGTGGGCCATGAAGCATGGCCCATAACATCAATGTCGTCCTCCCTTTAAGGACATATTGTACCTCGAGGCCAAAGTCCTTGTAAAAAAAAAAAGAAGTAACTAACGAACTCCTATTTTTTGTTCAAAAGTTTCATGTGGAATTGTGACTTTTCACCTTTTTAGTAAGTTACTTTTTACCTTCTCCATGATAACTTATTTCATTTATCTACTTTGAACATTTAGTTTCTCATTCATCCAAATTATTTTGAGTGTTAATTATACTAGATTCATATACACGAAGCGTAAATTATGTTAATATAAAAAATATTCAATTTTACTATATAAATAAATTGTCAATATTGATATAAAACTATTTTTTCCAACTATCCCCCCCATGAACTGAAATTCAATTTATTCACTTGAGAGAGTTCAGACGGAAAACATACTACATCAGGAAAGACAACTTCTCGCTTTGAACCTTCCTTAGTAAAATACATCAGTGTTACTTTGCTTATCAAGGACCCAGTGTCTTAAACTGTTCAGTTATTGGTGTAAATTGAGGCAATTGTATCCTTACAATACCTCCCCTAATAATTATTTATTCTCATGGTTGTGCATGTTTTGGTCTTGGACAACTCTTGGGTTCATAAGTATTTTTCTTACGGAACAACCAAACTACACGCTTACATAGTTGAAAGAGTATCATGTCACACTATGCTTAATTCAGCTTATGAATAATTTAAAGATAAACTTAACCTGACCTATTCTATAGGTAGCACGTTTATCTTACACGAGAATGGGATGGAGTTGGCTCCAATGCGCTATTTTTGAATTCTTACAACCTTGTTGTCCATTTGAACCAAGATCTTGGGATCTTCAAATGTGTTTCGTTATAAAAAATCTTTATTGTTGGGTTTTAGACACATTCCCATCGATAGATAGTATGTTTGATCTCTACATAAGCCTTTAGCCAACAAATTCAATAAATTATCCTTTGATTTCTGATGGGATAGTATTGCTGACGTTAGCAACAATGCAGCCTAGATGTTTTCTTGTTGATGGGACATAGTTGGCGATGTGGTGGTGGTGGGGGAGGATGGAGGATTGGTTGGGTTAGTCATTTATGAGAGAAGTGTGATGCTTGATAGTGTGTAACATAATATTTTTAGGAATTATTCTACTAAACCCCCCAAATTATAGGTACTTTATGCAAACAAGGTCTGATCTTTGTTTTTAGACCCAGTGAGGTCTAAACTTTGGTAGTTTGGGCGAATTGTCCCATTTTTTACTTTTTGGTGATTTTTTGACCAAAAATCACCGAAAAAATTATTTAAAGTTTGACTAGAATCTTCCCTTCGATGACACGGTTCCGATGGTGGTAACGGTGTTGCAAAATTTAAAGTTATAACACGGGAATTCTAATTAAAGTTCAATACACTTAAATTAAATTTTCCGTGTATTGACTTTGAATTTTGCGAGACAGTCACCACCATCAGAACCGTCTCAACGAGAGGAAGGTTTTAGTCAAACTTTAATTAAATTTTTCGATGATTTTTGGTCAAAAAATTGTCAAAAACTAGAAAATGGGGCAATTCGCACAAACTACCAAAGTTTCGACCTCCCTGTGTCTAAAAATAAAGATCCGACCCTGAACCCATAAAGTGGCCATAGTTCAGGGGGTTTGATGGAATAATCCCATATTTTTATGTATAGTTTGTCCTCGATCTTTCCCAATATATATATAAGATATACAACTAAAGAGTTCTGGCTAAAAAAGAAGTTGACTGTTTATTTATAACTAATCTTGTGACAAGTTTTGAGTTTTGATAATTTTAGTTTGTTTCAATGATATATTTGAGAAAAAAACGTAGGATATTCAATTTCTAAGAATATATACACAAGATATTCGTAGTCTATTACAAAACTCTAAATAACATCAGTTGGTCAAAAAATAAAATTTAATATAGTTAAGCCGACAAACTCAAAAAGAAGAGCAGTTGTAATATAATTCATATATAAATTAACTAGTATAAAAAATCTTCAAAAGAATTATTTGTATTTAAGATTAAGATTGTTGTTGTCTAATCATGGAGCTTGTTTTGAGTCATATATATATATATATAGAGAGAGAGAGAGAGAGAGAATGAAGGAATTAGAAAAAAGTGAATTTTGCTTAACGTTAGCTTCAATTTACAATGAATCACTACTATAAAAAAGGTGCTAGCTAGTTGTCTAGGACTCTAAGAATTAATGATAACTCACGTTATTTTAGTTGTAAAAACAAAACCACCAACAATCACATGAGGGTATATGCGAATGCTATAATTAATTATATAATGTCACATTCTCCCTAGAAACTTGGTCACTTGAAAAATGCTGTCTCATTATGGAAAAATGAAGCAATTTAAAATTGATTGTTGCGGGGTAGTTTCATCCATGTCAAACTAACCTAAAATCCTTATTGATCATAAGTTAAGTTTGAGTTCGAGAAGCCTACACAGAAAACACGACACGTGAAAAAAGTGGGAGCAAACCCGACTTAGGAACTCGGATGACTAAGTTAGTTGATCCCCGTTAAGGTTAGACTATAAACAGGTTATAGCTCAAGTATGACGTATATAAAAAATAGTTAAGTCTACTTATCTGTTAGGTCTAGAAGAAAGAGACTTATGCGGATTGGAAGTTTGTTGATTTCAGACTGAACATGGGACTAGGCCAAACTACCTATATATCCTGGCTAGAGAATCAAGCCGAACATAGTTTATTGTTTCTCGATAGTGGTTGTGTTACACATGTCACATTGGGCCCATGGAGGTGAAGCTCACATGTTTGCACATTTGCATTATGGCCCATGAGCATGGTTATAGGTCGGCACATAGGCATATTGGTAGGCATGCGCAGTTCATGTGTTGTAGTTGGAACATTAGGTCTAAAATCAATGTAGATGACGTGACACAGTTGATGTGTTGTAGGTTGCACAGTTAATGTATTCTAGGTGCCACATTAACTCTAGGGTCAATGTGGATGTCATGACACAATCGATTTGCTATAGGTGGCACATTAGCCCTAGTGCTAACATAGTGCTAAGGTGGATGATTTAGCACAACTGATGTGTTGTAGGTGTCACATTAGCTCTAGGGCTAACGTGGATGATGTGGCACACCTGATGCGTTGTAGGTAGCACATTAGCTCTAGGGTTAAGGTGGATGATGTGGCACAACTAATATGTTTTTAAGTAGCACATTAAGTAATTCTAGTGCTACCATGTATGATGTGGCACAACTGATGTGTTGTAGGTAGAACATTAGCTCTAGGGCCTACGTGACTTGAGAAGTCTTTCCCATAAAACCTTCAAGGGCTAACGTGGATGATGTATGACAACTGATGTGTTGTAGGTGGCACATTAGCTCTACGGCTAACGTGAATGAGGTGGTACAATCGGTGTAGTGTAGGAAGCACATAAGCTCTAAGGCTAACGTAGGGAAAAAAATTGAAACTAGTCTTTTATTGTGTTTAGTCATTTCTTGTGTCCTCGTTTTATTTTATTTTTCCTTTATTTTGTATTTGTTACGATTTGGTCCTCTGAGAAAAAGTTCACCTGGAAATGTAACGTGGGATCACGTGTCAGCCAAGATTCTATTTTTTTTATTTCCACGTATGAATTCGCACGTGTGAACGCCTAATTTGATTTTTGTTTTTTTTTTTAAATTTTAATTTCTGACCCATTTGAGCAACCCAACCCGGTCACTATTTTAATATTTTTTTTTATAATTACAGGTGATCTATTTGCACAAGCTGACCTGACCCACCAACTTCCATAAACCCTCCATGAGCCTGTCGTAAAAAGCACACAAGCACACACTAATACTCCATGTTTTCTCTCAACTCCCCAAATTCCCAAAATCACCAAACTCTAATCCCTAACTTGCTAAGAATCCTAACCCCCAAATTCGACAATTCCTTAATCCCAACCCAACTTCAATCGAGATTGCATATGAGGCTTTTTCCATAATCGTCGCACATTAGTTGGAATTTCGAGTCCAATTGTGAGCTTGCATTTTTGAAAACGTGATTTGATGATGATTCAAACCTTCCACGTCATTGGGGCTAATTTGTTCTCTTTTTACTACGTTTATATATGTTCACTGTTATGATTTGCGGCTATGCGTGTACTTGTCATCTTTTCGTTGTAATGCATTTGCAAGGTTGGGACTTGGAGATTCAGAAATTTAACTAGATTGGCAGATTTGGGGGTTAGGGTTCTTAGCAATTTGGGGGTTAGTGTTTGGTGATTTGGGGATTTTTTGGGTTTGTTTGCCATTGTAATTGATGAAATCACCAGAGCTATCCAAGACCGAGTCCCATGGTGTATGTTGTTTGCAGACGATATTGTCCTCATCGATGAGACGAGAATGGGAGTTAACGCTAAATTAGAACGATGGAGACAAACATTAGAAGCACGAGGATTTCGACTAAGTCGAACAAAAACAGAGTACCTCGAATGCAAGTTTAGCAAACAACGAAGAAACAACGATGGCACGGTTCAGTTGGATGGCAAAGAGATACCGAGAAGTGCGCATTTTCGGTATGTAGGCTCCATACTGCAGATGGATTGAGAGTTAGATGGAGACGTCAACCACCGCATCCAAGCTGAATGGACAAAGTGGAAGAGTGCGACAGGGATTCTGTGCGATCATAACTTTCCTTTAAAGCTTAAAGGAAAGTTCTATCGTACGACTATTAGACCTGCTTTGCTTTATGGCTCCGAGTGCTGGGCTATTAAGCAAAGTCATGCACAGAAAATGAACGTTACAGAGATGCGCATGCTTCGGTGGATGTGCGGTAACACTAGGAGAGATAGAGTGCCCAATGAAGATATTCGGCATAAAGTGGGTGTGGCGGCCATTGACGAGAAAATGCGAGAAAATCGTCTAAGATGGTTTGGGCATGTTAAACGCAGACCCATAGATGCACCGGTACGACGAGTTGAAGATCTCGACTTAGGACAGACGGCTAGAGCTCGTGGGAGACCGAAAAAGACGTGGATGGAGGTCATACGGAACGACATGAAGCTAAAAGATCTAAATGAAGACATGCTCGTCAACCGAAACCTATGGAGGCAGAAGATTCATGTTCACGACTCGACGTGATTCATTCATGGTTCATATAGCCTACCCCAATTTAATTGGGATTACAGGCTTGGTTGTTGTTGTTGTTGTTGTTGATTAGTATGTGTGTGTATGTGTGCATTTAGCGATCGGTTCACGGGGTATATCAAATGGGGCGTGTTGGGTTATCCTGTGTAAAAGAGCAATTGAGTTTAATAAAAAAATATTAAAATATTTGACCAGGTTGGCCGGGTTAGAATTTAAAATTAAACAAAATTCAACAATAGAAATAGGCATTCCCACTTGCGAATTCGCACGTGGGAATTGAAGAAAATTAAATTTTGGCCGGCACATGATCCCACGTGACATTTCCAGCTGATATTTCTTCTAGAGGACAACAAGCTAACAAAATACACAATAAAGGATCAAGAAAAAAAGGAGGACACAACAAAGACCTAAAACTGTAACTCATACACAATAAATGACCACCCTTCGAATTTTTTTTGGCTAACGCAACTTGAGAGCTCTCTCCAAAAACCCTCTACGGCTAACATGGATGATGTGTTGTAGGTGGCACATTAGCTCTAGTGCTGACGTGGATGACGTGCCACAATTACTGTGATATAGGAAGCACATTAGCTCTAGGGCAAATGATGATCGTTTATTTAGTATACGTATGCCTAGGCTTTTGTATACTTCTTTTGCATATTTATTGGTTTTAGTAGCATTTCATGTTTTTCTAGGATTTTATTGAGCCAAGAAGAAACAAAGCTAAAAGAGGCCAAAATAGATGTTTTTTGAGACAACAAAGTCGAGACGCTACTTCGGGAATTTTAGGCGGTATGGGAAGTTCTATAGCACTGCAAATACCAAATGTAGCACGAGCAAAAGGAGAACATAAGGAGACCACATGCAGAAACATAGAGTGGCACAATAGAGGCGCAATGGCAAAATGATCGCGCCTGAAACACGCGATTGGGGCACGATGTGGAATGATCGCGCCTGGCGAGGATCGAATGGTCATTATGTCTAATTAGGTTACAGTTGCTGACAAAATTAGGGCATCCAGATTATCCTATAAATAAAAGAGGACGACGAGAAGGACATGACTAGTACACAATAACATACATGAACCTAAAACCATTTACAAAAAATCTATAGAAACCCTGTGAGATTGACTTTAGAGATAAAATACCACCAAAGTCTTGTTCTAGTTTAGTTAAATCATTGTATGAGAAAAAATAGTTTGTAGAGCAAAATATAACAAAAATGAGACAAGAAGAGAGTCAAGCAACGAAGTTCCACCGGATCGAAGAATCTTTTCTTATTCTTTTTACTTTGTTAATGTTATTTATTCTTTATTGATTATTAAACTTATGACCATTGGGAGCAAACCTACTCGTTGTTTCGAGTAGATGAGTAACTTTGATTTATGAATATGTTTATTTGTTTTGCTTGATGTGCGTTTGATGATCTTACATGTCTAGATTGAATAGTTACTTATGTTGTATAATTAGTCTGACTCTCGCTCGGTATAACAAAAGCACTCAATTGAGGGCCGCCCAAAGTGTAAATGCTAAGTTATATATATATATATATATATATATATATATATACATATGTATATGTGTGTGTGTGTGTGTGATTTTTGACTTTGGTGTGCTCACGCAACTGATGCGCAACCCCAAGATTAGACTTGATCAATCTTAAATATGTAAGTTTTGTTAACACGATTCGAATAAGTTAATTGGATTGCAGATTTGATATCAATTCTAAAACAACTACCGGGTTGATCCGTTAAAACTGTAGATTATTAGAGACTAATAGATTTATGATTGGGATAACTCCTGCTATAGGTCACAGATCCATTAGACTTGCAAACATCAAATTATCATCAAGCATTATAAGTAATTATATTTAGTTTGTCGATGAACTATGATATGTGTGTAAAATATCTATGTTTGACCATTGATTATGAACGATATAGTGCTTGATCCTTGGTGTTTTATGTCACTTGAGTTACGTTTTGTTTTATTTCAGGATTAGACTCGGTTAAGCCAAAACACTGCGAATTAAAGGAAAATTATACAGTTTTGGAAAATTCGAGAAAACTAAGGAATTGAAGCACTATTTGAGGGCTATAGCGCTTGAAAACTCAAGAGTGGCACGAGCTAGCAGAGGACACAGAAGCGTAACACAGATAATACAGGGAGTAGCACGATTGGCGGCGCGTGGGAGTTTTCATCGCGATTGTGGCGCGCGATGGTATTGATCACGAATGCCTAAAGTTTACCCATCCCTTCTCGAGACGGTCGTTAACCTAATGGGTCTATCAAAAGTATAAAAAGAGAAAACCATGCGGCAAAAATAGTCTACATAACATACAATTGATAAGCAACACACAAGAGAAAACATAAGAGAGCAAGAGCATATTCAGCAAGAAAAGAAGAAATCATCATTCAAAGGAGGAAGAAAGATCATTCTAATCCGGCGGAGTAGAAACAGGATCAAGAGGAATACGCAATTATCCTAGAGAATTATTCAACATGATATTTCTTCTCCATTCTTTATTTTTGTCCATATTTTAATTATGATGTGGAATCTGCTTTTTGAAACGATGAGCGGCTAGGTACTTTATGCTTAGAGTTATGAAGTAATTGGATTCAAAATTATGTGAAGACTTATGAGTTGATTTCTATTGATTGGTCGTTTTATGTTTATTTATTTATCTCCTGCTCAGTGATTTATTATGCCTGATCAACATAATACTGATCCGAAGTTGTTGGAGGTAACTAGCATAGCCACATAACATGTTATGTGGATAAATAAACATGTGAGTGTGTGGCTCACTAACGTTATCCCATGTCCCCTTATGGCATCGAAAAAAGTCGTTAACATAAACGTCAGTTAAGGAGTCAATGCATCTGTTAGAGCATAGTGGATATCCAAAGAACCCGAATCTCTAAGTTATCTAATCATCATTGTTTACAACCCAAACCAATCCAGCCAAAACAGTGCAATTAAGTCAAGTAGTTATAAGTAGTTAGTCTAGTTTAGTCAATCCTTAGTCTAGTTTAGATAAAAATATTCAAAAGTGACAATATTAGCGATAAAATTGCAAAATAACTAAGTGTGCTATTATTTCATAGTCTCGTGAGATTCGATACTTGGGCAGTAATCTTTATTTCTATTTTATATTACTTGAGCTCGTATATTTGCGATAGGGTGTGTATTAAGATAAATTAAGAGCGCATATATAATACGCATTATGATTTTGGCGTCGTTGCTGGGGACTAGGAAATTAGGCACTTACTTATTCTGATTGTTTTGTGATTACTATCGAGTGTCTAACTTTTGTTCATGAAAGTTTTAGGTGGGTGCTTAAAGTTGTCGTGGAGATCATTCTTACGGCGAGAAACATAGACATCAAGATACAAAAGATTTGAGCACTGTGTGGATGATTCAGTAGAAGAGTTTTTCACACAAGTTCTAGAGGCATAGAATCTTCTGTAACCGTTTTCAAATTTGAGGGAGAAAGAACAAAGATGGTGTCTATCATTTAATGAACTTTGACAAGGCATGGAAGTTTTATATATCAGCACATCGCACAGAGAATTGCTTGAAGCTGAAGACATTTCATCTAATACTACTTGGAGCAACTAATGATTGGTATATGAGACTTGATCCATTAAGTGTTAGCACGAGGGAGCAGATGTCACGACTATTTATGGGACATTATTATCCACCAATTTTGGTAGTGCCACGTCGTAGAGAAATTATGAGGTTTTCTCAAAATCCAGGTGAACAAGTATATGATGCATGTGCAACATTCAATCTAGTTATCAAAATATGTTTAGATCATGGAGAAACTCTAACAAAACTACTTGAATCATAATATGTGGGTTTAAATTACAATAACAGGACATGTTGGACTCAATAGCTGAAGGATGCTTTATGAAACTTACCACGAAGCAACAAAGAAAATTTTAGTTGACAATACTCTGAACAGTGTCTATTGCAGAAATCATCACTTACATGCGAAAATAGAGGCTCAACAACCAAACACAAGAAAACGAAGAGAAGTGAATGTCATTTCATTTTAGGAAGAGTTGAGGGATAACCAATTGATAGAATACTCAGAACACTAACAAGGGTATCTCGAAGAGCCAGTACACGCACCCACATTAAGAAGTGGGCGAGGAACACAATATCCTCCATTACCCGATGAGACTAAAGAACAAACGCAGACATCAGCAAATCCTCAACGTGCAGTCGAGGAAATTGAAGAAGATCATGATGAAATGCCAACTGCCATCATATCTAGAGAAATAGAACGTCCAATGGCGGCACCATATCCACAAAGACTGAGTAAAAGAACAACATATAAAGGTGACGAATTGTTTATGAAGTCATTAAATGGAGCATTACTTGCAATACCATTCATGGAAGCACTTTGCCACATTCCAAAATTCAACAAATTTCTAAGGGGTTTGGTTACACAAAAAAAGCAGATTGAGAATGTGAATTTGGTGATATTAGCAGAAGTACACTTAGTAGCACTCAAACCAATGCAACCAGAGAAAAAAAGGGAGACCCATGGAGTTTTTCTATCTCTTTCTTAATTCATGAAAGATATCATACTAATGCGTTGATTGATTTGGGTGCTAGTGTTAATGTTATGCCATTAATTATGTATAGAAAATTAGGATTTGGATAAGTACAACCTACTAATATATTATGGTAGTTAGCAGATAGATCAACAAGAAAGCCTTATGGAATAATAGAAGATGTTATAATAGAAATGAATAAATAACATATACCTGTCAATTTTGTTATATTAGATACTAGTTATGAGGAGGGAACTATCATACTAGGAAGACCATCTTTGGCAACCAGTAATGCTATTATAAAATGTGCTAACAATAATATAAAATCGAGAGTTAATAATAGAGATATGATTTATGATATTTCTCAGGCACTAAAACAAGCGGAGAATTGTGGGTGTAATGGAAGAAGTTATTGAAGAAAAGCAGGAGGACATCATTATCAACAACCCATTGAACACATGTTTGGTACGATCTCTAGAAGAAGAACAAGATAATCCAGCAGTTAGAGAAGCAAATAATAATTTAGAAAGAACACAACAACAATTTAGAAGATTCTATAGGAAAGAGCCACTAGAGAGGGATGTTGAAGAACGATTACCATCATTAATTAAGCCCCCTAATTTAGAACTAAAACCTTTACCACCACATGTTAAGTATGTATTTTTGAATGGTGAAGGAGAATTACATGTTGTAATTAATGCAAACCTAGAACCAAACTATGAAAAACAGTTTATCAAGATATTAAACAAGCGTGTGGGAGGAATTTGGTGGACAATGGAAGATATAAAAGGTATAGACGCTATAGTATGTATGCATAAGATTATAATGGAAAATAATTTTAAGCCAACTGCCCAACCGCAGAGAAGACTAAATCCAGCAATGAAAGGAAGTAGTGAAAAAGAAGGTAATTAAATTACTTGACTATGACATGATTTAAGCTATTTCTGACAGTGAGTGGGTAACTCCAGTACAAGTAGTTCCAGAGAAGGTAGGCACAACTATGGTGAAGTAGAGAACAACGAACTAATTCCTACTATGCAAGTAACATGATGGCGCGTTTGCATTGATTACCGAGCTTTGAACAAAGCCACGAGAAAAGATCACCATCCTTTACCTTTTATTGAGCAGATGCTAGAAAGGTTAACATGTCATTCTTTTTACTGTTTTCTTGATGGATACTCTGGATATAACTAAAGCATGATAGACCCTAATGATCACGAGAAAATATCTTTCACTTATCCTTTTGGGACA
The DNA here is from genome assembly GCA_948329865.1 of Linaria vulgaris. NCBI lineage: Eukaryota > Viridiplantae > Streptophyta > Magnoliopsida > Lamiales > Plantaginaceae > Linaria > Linaria vulgaris. The sequence continues at coordinate 82,944,145 of OX415252.1, forward strand.
TTCACTTTTAAAAGCATGCCTTTTGGGTTATGTAACGCCCCAACTACCTTTCAACGTTGCATGACATCTATATTATTCGACATGATTGAAAATACTATATAAGTTTTATGGATGATTTTTCAGTATTTGGAGACTATCATTGTCTTATAATTTGGACAAAGTTCTAGAAAGATGTATTGAAAAGAAACTTTGTTTAAACTAGGAAAAATGTCATTTTATGGTACAAGAGGGAATTATTCCTGGTCATCGAAGTTCGGAAAATGAGATTGAAGTAGATAAGGGAAAAGTAAGTGTAATTCAAAATCGTTTATACTAACCATTCAGCATTGAGATATTTGTTTTCAAAGAAGGATGCAAAACCTAAACTAATCAGATGGATTCTTTTACTGCAAGAATTTGATGTTGAAGTTAGGGACAAAAAGGGACGGAAAATGTGATAGCGGATAATTTGTCTCAACTGGATGGGGGAAACACACACCATGAAGAAGATGAAGATATCATAGAATCCTTTCCAAACGAACAACTCTTCGCCATTCAGGTAACGAAAGCACCTTGGTTTGCCGACATAGCAAATTATAAGGTATGTAAAATCCCTACCCCAAATATGCGATATCAAGAGAAAAAGAAGTTCTTTCATGATTTAAAATATTATTATTGGGATGACCCGTATCTGTATCATCATTTTTCTGATGGTATTATTAGAAGATGTGTCCCAGAAGAAGAAATACATGATATCTTAGAAAAATGTCATGGAGTTGAGGTTGGAGGACATTTTGCAGAACAAAGAATAGCCGTTAAGGTATTGCAATGTGGTTTTTGTTGGCCTACGATTTATAAGAATGCACACCGTTTTTTGGTTCATTGTGATAGATGTCAGAGAGCGCTAGTAATATCTCACGGATACATGAAATGTCTCTTAGGAGTATTCTAAATATTGAATTATTTGATATTTGCGGTATAGATGTTATGAGACCATTTCCAACTTCACACGGTATGCAATATATATGAGTTGCTGTGGAATATGTATCAAAATGGGTATAGGCAAAAGCTCTTCCAACTAATGATAGTAAAGTGGTAATTGATTTCTTAAAATATAGATTTTTTTTCAAGATTCGGTACACCTAGAGCCTTAATAAGTGGTGGAGGAAAAAAAATAAATACTTAGAAGCCTTATTAAGAAAATATGGTGTGGCCCACAAAATTGCTACAACATATCATCAACAAACTAGTGGGTAGGTAGAACTATCAAATAGGGAGATAAAGAGAATTCTAGAGAAAACAGTAGCACATCCACGCAATGATTGAACAAAGAAGATAAACGATGCTTTGTGGGCATATATAACTGCTTTTAAAACACCAATAGGAATGTCATCATATGGTTTTGTTTTTGATCAAGCTTGTCATCTACCTGTTGCATTAGAATAGAACATATAGCATTTTGGGCAACAAGATTCTTAAATTTTGATGCTAATGCCGTTGGTGAGAAAAGAAAGTTTCAACTAAATGAATTGGATGAATGGCGTAATGAAGCTTATGATAATTCTAAGATTTACAAAAGTAAAACCAAATTGTAGCATGATAAAAGAATTCTTCACAAAGAGTTTTTACCCAATCAACAAGTGTTACTATTTAACTTGCATTTGAGACTGTTTCCAAGTAAATCACGTTCACGATGGTCAGGACCCTATACAGTAGTCAATGTTAAACCACATGGAGCCGAGGCCGTAAAAATAAAAGACGGACAGATCTTCATGGTTAATGGTCAAAGGTTGAAACATTATTTTCCTAAACCAGGAAGAGGACGTAGTGAACGTCACCTTGGAGTCTGTTCTTTAAGCGAAAGAGAGTCAGCTTGACAACAATAAAACAAGTGTTGAATGGCAGGCAACCCATTTTATATATTTTGTTGTATCATATTTATTATGCGTTGTTTGATTTATTTATTTTTGCTGAAGTTATATTAATTAGTTTAATTAATTATTTTTTTAAAAGGGCAGACATCAGTAGAAAAAGAGACGCATGATCAGAAGCGCAGTTAGGCACGCGATCAGCTTGATCGCTCGTCTCCCTGCCCTCTATATATATGTGTGGGTAGTGTTATCATTTTTGCTAATTCAATCATTTTCCTGATTTCTGACTCCAAGTTTCTCTCTAAATCTCTCTAAAACCCTCTTATATCAACTGCAATTCACATTCAAGGTATTTCACTTTTACACCTATCTCTTTTAATTTGCAGTATTATAATTTCTTATTATAATTTTGAATTGAGATTAGTATTAGTTATGGTTTATGATTATGGCTTTAAATTGAAATGTGCCATTACTTAAAGCATGATTATATAGTTGATATTGCCGTAAAAATTGCGTACTACGTTTTAAAAACATGGTGATCATCTGATTAGTACGTTATTATTATCTCATTTAGCAAGTTTTTATAGGTTATGCTGCCGAAATGTTTCTCAAAGTCTTATACTTTCACATTTCAGGATGACTATGAGCCGAATTCACACGCCTCCCAGGTGCCGATCTGTGGTGTACCGCATGTTATTTTAGATAAGGACTACCCCCTAGGAGAGATTTCATTCGGCCGAGGCGGCGAGTTTTTACCAATATATTAATAGGATGAAGATTCGCGAGGAGCAACCGATGTTCGTATTTACGGAGAAGTTGAGTAGAGTGAGATTACTCCATTTTGTGATGCTGATTTGAGTACGGTGTGCGAGGCATGGGTATGTGAGTTCTATGCTCACTACGACCCTAAGACAAGGGAGCCATAGGTGTGGGTGCGAGGGTGTATGGTCCCCTACTCGCCTGAGGACATTGATAGATTATTTCACTACGTAGCCCCTCCAGCAGCACCATGACAGATAGTTATGCAGCCTTTGCTGCGTGACTTGGGTACTTTTCTTTATGGGCAATCTGACTACTGGTTGCGCCATACGGACAGTGGATAGGAGGAGATTAAGTATATGGATTTAACAACGGAGCACAACGCATGGTACAAGTTCGCAAGCAGCAGGCTTTGGCCAACTTCGATCTTTGAGTATGTCACACCATATCGTACACGACTACTCTATGGTTTGGAACGCGGGTAGACATATAGCCCAGGGGAGGTTTTGTGACAGAGCATGGACCATAATATGGATGAGCAGACCACAGCTGGTCTTTACTTAGGGGGTACGATTACCAAATTGGCGCAGATGGTGTCCCTAAGTGGCGAGGGGACCCCTATGAGAGCCAGAAGATAAGCCCGATCAACACAACCATGTTAAACCGTCTCAGGGTTGAGAGGTCACAACGAGGCTAGAGTTAGGATTAGGAGACTTCATTTGTTGCACCATCTGGAGCATAAAAGGAGGAGGCGCGTTGTAGTAAGAGACGTATGAGAGCTTTCTCGAGACAATCAAGAGACACACAAGACACTGCACAGAGAGAGTGCGGATTTGCGCATAGAGATCAGAGAGATACGAAGGCAGCAGGATGTTATGGCCGGTGATATCAGGGGAGTCATGAATGTGTTGTCTGATATATAGAAGTTTGTGTCTCAGGGAGGAGGTAGAGCAGATGGAGCAAGCACGAGCAGGCGTTGAGCGTCAGGGAAGTTTATTTTGATTTTCCTTTATAATTTTTTTTATGTCGTACTACCCTACAACGAGGACATTGCATATTTTAAGCGTATGTGGGTGGGGGGGGGGGGGGGTTAGGTCGTAGTTAACGTAAGTTCCAGAAATTTGAGTCTTTTTATTTCAGTTTTGACTCTTATTTGAGTATTAGGGTTAGTCGAGTCAACTTTGAGTCTTTTACTTTTGATTTTATGTTTTATTTTGAGTCAGTATGTGAAACTAGTAACCTAAGTATTTCCGTGATATCTATGATAATGCTGATATTTAATTGCAAGTTTAAATTAGAATAACAAGCACATGTCTAGATTAATGATGACATATGCATAATATACGAGTATGTGAAGATGAGGAAACAACATGGAGACTTAAAGGTAGCATGCTAGATCTTGACAAAGAAGTGTTTATCTCATACTTGTTCTGAAATGAAGTATATGAAGATGTGAGTAATTGAGGATACCAGGCAGAAAAGCATTGAATTGTATGTATTCGTGAATCTTGAGGTATTTATTTGAATATTATGGAAGATGAATGTAGTTTCTAAGTGTTGAGGAAATGAAGCAGTAAATTGTTTGTTACACTCTTGAGGACCGAGCCTTTTCATGCCCAAAACCCGTACTTATTTAATGATTCTCAAAACTACACTGAAGGCCTTTGCGATAAACCGTTTGTGAAAATCACACCAATCCTTGTTAAGCCGAAAAATGAGTCAAAACCTTACCCATTCTAGAGATGAATTGAGAAAATCCATTGAAATAAAGTAAGGAGGAATAAGGGTGTCGTGTGAAAAACACGAAGTATTTGCCAAAAAGAAAACAATTTGTGTAAAAGGCCATATTATCTACAGGAAGTATGTTTAAGTATGAGTGCACTAATAACACATAAACTTAATTTATGTCATTACACAAAACATGAAAATCTTAGATGATGAATTTAAAGAAAAACATATGCTTTAATTGAATATTGAACATCTATTCTTTTAACCACCTTATTTATACCTCAAAATTATATTAAACAACCATATTTTCAAACTTATGAGTGTTCATGTTAAAGTCATTTCGACGACAAGTAACGGTAACAAATAAAGTTTAATTAACTATCTAATTCGATGCATAATCAATCCTTAAAAATATATTACTTAACTAACTGTAGAAAAACTCATCTTTTTAGTCTTTAATCAATTCTAAACTTTTAATAACCACACACCAAATAAGTATCATACGAACTAACACCTTAAAAGTTATAAGTTAGTCATTTATTACTTTATTTTACGTAGTAAGTAAAAAATGTATATACTTGTTTTATAACTTAAATATAAAGATATAAACATGAGAGATTTATCAAAACATGTGATAAGGAATGTTTATTATTATAAATGATCTTATTTGATGGTTAGGTCAAGAAGTGGCAAGAATAATCTTGTAAGACTTATGAAAGTAGTATGTTAAACATGATAAATCTACCATTTAACTGCTATAAATAAATTCACAAAAATATCAATTCATAATCATAAATTATTATAATCTAATTATAACTAATACAATATCATGTTAAATTCACATGTGTGATAAATACTTGAACTATGATGGCGATTTAACTTATAAACTAAGAAAATAAAGGTTGTGCCAAATAAAGTAATAAATCACCGCAGTTTCAGTTTTACCTCTGATCGAACATCCAAATGAATTTTGTTTTCAAATCCTTTTGTGGTTTCTGATTCATAATGTCCCGATGAATGTGTGTATCCAAGATTTTATGAAAATACAAAGGTTTGCTATGCTAAATAATTCTTGCAACATAAGAGTTGTTGTCGGATTTCTTGGCAGCAGTTTACGGCCTATGTATTACGGCCTCCTAGATCATATTATTTGATAAAGATTTCTTCATACAAAAGATAAAAGACACCAAGGAAGGTATGTATCCAAAAATAGGTAGTAAAATAATGTTTCTATTATTTGATATGATTTTTCTAAGGTGTAGGGGTCAAATCGGCATTTCCTGTGCAGTAAAAGTTATGGCGTCTTTTTGGGTAGAAAATAAAAAGATGAAAATCTAGAAGAAAAAAAATTCCGTAGGGAAACACAAAAAGCAACAACTCTTATTTCAGGAAATGTTTTCAAAATCGGATTATTTTGGGCACATGAGTCATTATTTATAGGCGGAAAATTCAAGTTAATCATAACTATTTATGTCACACCTTGATTATTTTATAATAAATCACGAAAAATATGATTTCAATCATGCTCTTAAGGATGTCATGGCTTACCTCTACAAAAAGATATCATGGCTTACATCATCAATTGGTTAATTGCATATCAAGTCCCTAATTATTTATAATTAAAATTCAAATATGTATAATTAGATTTTTTTGTTACATACATATTTACTTATGTAATGTTTCTAGGTAATTCGATCAACTTGGTTAATATTTGAAATTGAAATATATGTTTTAGGATTAGAGACATGTAAATATAATAAAAGACTAACTTTTAAGTTTAGGGGATAAAGTGCAAATTTTAATATACATTTAGGGTCAAAATGGAAATTTTCAAAAGTTCAAGGTCTAAAGTATAAATTTATTTTCTTTCTAATTTTTGGGGCGTTACAATCCCCCATCCTTAAAGGAATCTGGTCCCCAGATTCTTACCTGAAATATTTTGAAGTTAAAGGATTACGGTTTCACATCTTCTTTTCTTATTACTCCATCGAACTTTCCTAAACTAGTGATCGCCCCTGGTAAAATCTGCAATATAAAAACTTTCCGCTTTTTCTGATTTATGTGATCTCAAATTCTTAGTACCTATGTAAACAAAAGAAACTTATTCCCTAAATTTTTCCGTCTTCTCAAACTTATGATAAACTCCACCCCAAATAATCAATTTCCTCAATAACCATTTTCAAGAAATCTTTTCATCTTGAATAAATACTTTGATAATGAACATATCCATAACTTGATTCGAACTCTAAACCTCAAGTTTATAATGTCTCTCCTAGAAAAATTATGAATCCACTCTCAACCTCTGAATATCTAATAACCTCAAAATCAACTAGATAATATTTCGCTTAAAGTTTTAATCCATTTCCTATGTCTCAAATTTACCTTTGACCTTCAAATTCTCAGTCTAGTATCCACTCTTTAAATCTAACAAACTTATATCCATTAACTAGATCAGATAGTCAATCTATATCCCAAAGTGAATATCTCCTTGTAATTGATACCTAAAAGTCCATCTTTCTTTCTTTTTTTTATTGGTCTGAACGAGACTAACGTATCCCAAGAGAGAAGTATTTCTAACCACTATCTTGATTAATTTTATCCTTAAGGACTAACACTTAACACCATAGAAAGTCGTAAACCCATTTTCTCGGAAGAATAAAATTAAACTCTTATAATTCTTGTCTAATAATATGCGAGAGTTTAGTACATTTTTAATTTGATTAGCTTAAATAATTATGTAAATCAAGTTTTGACGTTTCACACATTATAACTACTATATAGGTAAAAGAAGAATACTTAAATTAATGTCTTATTATCCAAGATGCAATATTTCAATTGAACTTACATAATAGTAGTAAACTCATACCAAGAGCAAGAAATAAGAAAGGTATTGCAAACTCTAAAAATACAATAGCAAATTCAAATGATGTTTCTTCATCATTTAGAAGAAAAATAAAAGTAAAAATAACAAAAATTACAACAAGAATTACGTGAACCATATGACCCATTTTATGTAGAGAGAAGTTAGATGAAGATAAGTTTGTTTGTAGTATAAAAGCGATGCATTTATAGAAGGAGACAGGACCCTTATAGCCGTTTATAACCGTTGGGAGAGGGAAAAAAAATAAAAATGCTAATTTTTTTTTTGAATTATTTGAATGGTATGATGATTGGGATGGAAATTAAGATTTAAAAATATGTAAATTGTTTGTGTAAAATATGTTGGTGATTTTGAAATCTTAAAATAAATAAAACTAACGAGCATTGATATAAAGTAGTTAGAAAAATCTTTAATATTCTTAAAATTTTGAGTACCAAAATTTTTAATCGAAATTTTTGTCAATAAGTCACACCAATTAATATTTTATTTATTAAAAAAATAACTACCACAAATAACACGAGTAATTTAATTGTAACATAACATAGAAGATTTTTGTGATTTATTACTATTATTGATATTATCATTATTTTGAGAATTTTGTAATCAAATGAATAAATCTGAATACTTAGACAAAACACAGGAGGAAAATAAGGTAGCATAACTTTTTCTTATAACTGCATGCACATATTTTAAGAATTATGCAAATATTTAGTTTTTCAGTACGAATAAAACTTAGACGGTGTTATCTATATATGCACACACACACACACACACACATATATATATATATATATATATATATATATTATTTTTAATAGGCACAAATAATTGATGATGTGGTACAACGATATGAATGCGTTATTTTAGATTGGCAAATGTCATATCCTAAAGGATGGATTGTAGGAGAAGCTACTCATAAAACATGGATTGTTGGAGACGCTATTGGATTACTTATTATTTTTGAAGATATTGTATTATTATTGTTTCAAAAGCGTCCTCGATATAGTGGTTTTATGATATCGAAGATCAGACATTGACACATACCACATTATCAGGGAGAAAAAACTTGAGATGGAAAAATCTTCAATTAGAGAAATATAATCCATTTGTGTCTTTTGTGGGTCTAGTATAGGAAAAGATCCAGAGTTTCTGGAGGTATCAAGTAGCTTGGGAAACATAATGGATACGAGAAAGATTAAGTTGGTGTATGGGGGATGAAGTTTAGGGTTAATGGGGAGTGTTGTGAATAGTGCATTTTCAAATAAAGGTAGTGTGTTAGGGATCATACCAAAAGCCTTGGCTGACATGAATCCTGATAGTCCAATCTTATGGAAGGAGGTTATAGTACTTAGCATGCATGAAAGAATAGCAAATATGTTGTATAATTCTGGTGCTTTTATTGCATTACCTGGGGGGTTAGGAACACTAGAAGAAATTTTCTGCATAGCTTCATGGGCACAGTTAAACATGCATCAAAAACAATATGGCTCTACAATGTTAATGGTTTCTATGATGGATTGTTGTCCTTTATGGATCGTTGCGTGGAGCAAGATTTTATGAAGTCGTCGGCCCTTGATATTTTAATCTCTGCATATACTACAGATGAATTGATTGACAAACTTAAAGGTATGTACCAAAAGTAGATCCCATATTGTCACAAATTGAATGGCAGACAAGTAGTGACAATTGTCATAGTAAGAAACGTGTTTTAGATGTAGATACGACACTTCGACTGTAACTCTTTTATATTGATCAGTGTTTGGTATAGGAATATTTGATTAATCTATATGAATATTTTAGTGAAAATATCTTTGAGTGATTATTGTTTGTCCAAATATTTTTAACCACTTGCTCTGATACCATACCGTGATGACCGCGTCCCATGAGCCCTGCTCCGATCCGAGTTGGTCTAGTGGTGGCCATCCACTTTACCCAATCCAGACTAAAGCACAACTCATAGGTAGGGGTCTCTCTTGTTCAAGATTAAAACCATACACGTTTTATAAATTATATTTTGATATATACAGCGGAAGTCTTGATATTACAAACAATGTGACAATTTTAATGGTTATGCACTAGTAACAAAACACGAATATTCCCAAATGCACGCTTGAACAATTATTCACTTGATTCATGCTGCCATGTTGATTTTATCTTGAGGAATGGACAAAAGAACCGAGGAATAAGTCTTTAATGACTTAGTGAGATTCATAATTTCATATAGAAGAACTGGTAATGCAAGAATTAACTGTGACCTACTGGATACATTGCGAGGAGTGATCTTATCGGTAGAAACAATTCAACTAGACAATTTGATGTAGCAATGGTACAACAATTTTCATAGAATAGTTAATGAACTTGTGCTTAACAATAAACAGATCCAACCTTATGACTTACCTCCTGACAATGAGCGACCTCGCAAACGAATCAAAAGACATGCTCGAGTACATGTCAACCCAGCACGCAGGTTACAATCAAATCCTGACTGCAATTAGATAGATGCGTATCAAGCGAAATTACTTAAACCGACAGTCCTTACTCTTCGACACTAACTCGACTCAGTCCCTAGGCACAACTTACAAAAGGCGTCCCAATAGGTATAACAGATAAATAAATAAGCTAGTAACCGGATAATATCCGTTGCTCCTTGAGCTACATGTCTCGAACATAGTTCGTTGCGCTTTGCACAGTTCAAAAACCAACAGATGAGATTAAAATATAGGGAAATTATCATGATTATGAATCGATATGATAAATAATAAATGATTTAATACGATTTAACTATGAGTAAGAAAATCATGTTATGATATGAGATGCAAAACAGGATTATGATGGAATATAGGTTGTTCGAGGTTTGGTAACGGAGTAGTGGGCCTTCTGTCCAAGTTCGTCATGGCTGGATGCCAAATGGGGCTAGAACAAATCAGAAATGGAACCTCACCTTAACTCGTACGGGAAACCTTGATGGCGTTGATTAGTTCGTCAAACCTTTAACAAATTTAAATAATATTAATCAACTGAATTTATAATTCACCATAACAAATATTAGTACTTTTTCTTCAATTCTCATGTTGGTGAAATGAGAACGTTCTTGTTAAGAATGCTAGTTACAATGTAAATCTTATTAATAACACATAAGCTTAATTTATGTCATTACAAAAAACATGAAAATCTTAGATGATGAATTTAAAGAAAAACATATGTTTTAATTGAATATTGGATATCTATTGTTTTAACCACCTTATTTATACATCGAAATTATATTAAACAACCATATTTTCAAACTTATGACTATGAGTGTTCATGTTAAAGTCATTTCGACGACAAGTAACGGTAACAAAGAAAGTTTGATTGACTATTCAATTTGATGCATAATCAATCCTTAAAAACATACTAATTAACTAACTCTATGAAAACTCGTCTTTTTAGTCTTTAATCAACTCCAAACTTTTAATAACCACACACCAAACAAGTATCATACAAACTAACACCTTAAAAGTTATAACTTAGTCGATTATTACTTTATTTTACATAGTAAGTTTAAAATGAATATACTTGTTTTATAACTTAAATATAAAGATATAAACATAGAAAATTTTGTCAAAACATGTGATAATGAATATTTATTAGGATAAATGATCTTATTTGATGGTTAGGTCATGACGTGGCAAGAATAATCTTGTAAGACTTATGAAAGTAGTATGTTAAACATGATAAATCTACCATTTAAATTCTATAAATAAAATCACAAAAATATCAATTCATGATCATAAATTATTATAATCTAATTATAACTAATACTATATCATATTAAATTCACATGTGTGAGAAATACTTGAATTATGATGGCGATTTAACTTATAAACTAAGAAACTAAAGGTTGTGCCAAATAAACTAATAAATCACCACAATTTTGGTTTTACCTTTGATCGAACATCCAAATGAACATTGTTTTCAAATCCTTTTATGGTTTCGGATTCATAATGTCATGATGAATGTGTGTATCCAAGATTTTATGAAAATACAAAGGTTTGCTATGCTAAATAATCCTTGCAACATAAGAGTTGTTATCGGATTTCTTGGTAGCAGTTTACGGTTTATGTATTACGGCCTTCTAGATCATATTATTTGCGAAAGATGTCTTCATACAAAAGATAAAAGACACCAAGGAAGGTATGTATCCGAAAATAAGTAGTAAAATAATGTTTCTACTATTTGATATGATTTTTCTAAGGTGTAGGGGTAGAATCGATATTTCCTTCGTAGTAAACGTTTTGGCGTCTTTTTGGGTAGAAAATAACAAGATACAAATATAGAAAAATTGTTTTCCGATTGGAAACACAAAAGGCAACAACTCTTATTTCAGAATTTTTTTCCAGAATCGGATTATTGTGGGCTGTATAAAATGTTGAACAAGGGTCATTACTTATAGGCGGAAAATTCAAGTTAATCATAACTATTTATGTCCCACCTTAATTATTTTATAATAAATCACAAAAAATCTGAATTCAATCATGCTCTTAAGGATGTCATGGCTTACCTCATCAAAAAGTTGTCAGGGCTTACCTCATCAATTGGTTAACTGCATATCAAGTCCCTAAATTATTTATAATTAAAATTCAAATAAGTATAATTAGATTTCTTTGTTATATACTTATTTACTTATGTAATTTTTCTAGGTAATTCAATAAACTCGGTTAACAATTGAAATTAAAATATATGTTTTAGGATTAGAGACCTGTAAATATAATAAAAGACTAACTTTTAAGTTCAGGGGCTAAAGTGCAAATTTTAATAACATTTAGGGTCAAAATGGAATTTTCAAAAGTTCATGGATTAATATATAAATTTCTTTTCGTCCTAATTTTTTGGGCCTTACAACAACCTTTCGCCTACTACACACACTAATTCAGCTACGAAATCTCATATTCTCACACATATCACATATTATTAATTTATTAATTTCAAGTAAATTTTGGATACGTGTTAATTACTTAATTAAATTTTATGAAAATGAATAGTCCAAGCTAAGCTCAACCCCAAGTCGAGGCCCATGAGGACCACGACCCCTACCCAAGTCGAGGTTGGGCCAGACAAATGACAACATGTGGGGCATGAAGCATGACTCATACCATTAATTTCTTCCTCCCTTTAAAGACATATTGTACCTAGAGGGGCCGAAGTCCTTGTCAAAAAAAGAAGTAACTATCAAGCTCCTATTTCTAGCTTAAACTTTTCATGTGAAATTGTGACTTTTCACCTTTTTAGCTATTTACTTTTTTACCTTCTCCATGACAACTTATTTCATTTAGCTACTTTGAACATTTAAATTTCTCATTCATCAAAATTATTTTTGAGTATTAATTATACTAGATTCATCTACACGACACGTAAATTACGTTAAGATAAAAAAAATTCAATTTTACTAAATAGAACTTATATAAATAAATTTTCAATATTGGTATAAAACCATTTTTTTCTAACTATCCCCCACATGAACGAAAATTCAATTTATTCACTTGAGTGAGTTCAGGCGAAAAGCTTACTAGATCAGAAAAGGCAGCTTCTGGCTTTAAAGCTTCCTTAGTGAAATATATCAGATTACTTTGCTTTTCAAGAACATAGTGTCTTAAACTGTTAAGTTGTTGGTGTAAATTGAGGCAATTGTATCCTCGTAATAGCTCCCCCTAATAATTATTTATTCTCATGGTTGTGCCTGTTTTGGTATTGGACAACTCTTGAGTTCATAAGTATTTTTCTTATGGAACAACCAAACTTCACACCTACATAGTTGAAAGAGTATCCTGTCATATTGTGCTTAGTTAAGCTTATAAATCATTTAAAGATGAACTTAACCTAACCTATTCTATAGGTAGCACATTTATCTTACACGAAAATATGCACATTTATTGGGATATTGGGTTTTAGACACATGCACCTGGATAGGTCGTATGTTTGATCTCTACATAGGCCTTAGCCAACAGATTCAATAAATTCTCCTTGGATTTATTTGAAGGGGATGGAATTTTTGACGTTAGCGAAAATGAAGGTTGGATGCTTTCTTGTTGAAGGGACATTGTTGGCGCTGTGGTGGTGGTGGAGGAGGATGGAGGATTGGTAGGGTTAATCATTTATGAGAGAAGCGTGATGCTTGATACCGTGTAAGATAATATTTTTATGTATAATTTCTCCTCTATCTTTCCCAAAACTCAATGTTTATGTAGTCTATTACAAAACTCTAAATAAGACTAGTTGTTCAAAAATTTAAATTTAATATAGTTAAGCTGACACACTAAAAACAAGAGCAGTTCTAATATAATTCATACATATGAATCTAACTAGTATAAAATTTTGAAAAGAATTATTTGTATTTAAGATTAAGATTATTGCTCTATCAAATCATGGAGCATGTTTTGAGTTATATATATATATATATCAAATTTCTATATATATATATATATATATATATATCTATAAAAGAAATTTAGTAATTAGAAAAAAGTGAATTGTGCTTAAATTTAGCCGCAAGTTACACTCAATCACAACTATAATATAGGTGCTAGCTAGATGTTTAGGACTGTAGGAGATAATGATAATAACTCATTTTATTTTAGTTGTTAAAAAAACAACAACAATCAGATGAAGGTATATACGAATGCTATAATTAAATATATAAAGTCATATTCCTCTAGAAATCGAGTCACTTGAAAATGATATCTCTTTATGCAAAAATGAAGTAACTTAAAATTGATTGACGCGGTGTAGTTTCATCCAGTCAAACTAACCTAAACTCCTTATTGGTCCCGAGTTAGCTTTGAGTTCGAGAAACCTACATTGAAAAACACGATATGTGAACTAAGTCGGGGCTGGCCCGGCTTAGGCACTCGGATGCCTAAGTTAGTTGATGCATGTTAAGGGGTTAGACTATAAACAGGTTATAGCTTAAATATGACATAGATAGAAAATAGTTAAGTAAGTCTACTTATCTGCTAGGTCAAGAAGAAAGCGACTTATGCGGATTGGGAGCTTGTTGATTTCAACCTGAACTTGAGACTGGGCCAAATAACTAAGTATCCCATTTAGAGAATCAAGTCGAACATAGTTTATTGTGTCTCGATAGTGGTTGTGTTACATGTGTCACATTGGGCCTAGGGAGGTGGACCTTATATGTTGGCACATTGGCACGATGCTACATGGGAACAGTTGTAGGTCGGCATATGGACACGTTGGTATGTCGAAACGTGTGCACATTAGAAGGTCAACAAATTGGTATGTGCATGTGATGTGTTGTAGGTAGGTCTAAGGCCGATGTGGATGGCGTGACATAGTTGATGTATTGTAGGTGGCACATTAGCTATGGGTAATGTGGCACAGTTAATGTGTTCTAGGTGCCACATTAACTCTAGGGTCAAAGTGAATGGCATGACAAGTCTATGTACTATAGGTGTCACATTCGCTCTAGGCCTAACAATGATGAGGTAGCACATCTGATGTGCTGTAGGAGGCACATTAGCTCTAGCGATAACGTGGATGAGGAGGCACAACTGATGTGTTGTAGATGCCACAATAGTTCTAGGGCTAAAGTAGATGATGTGGCACAATTAATGTGATGTAGGTAGCACATTAGCTCTAGGGCTAAGATGGAGGATTTGGCACAACTAATGTGATGTAGGTAGCACATTAACTCTAGGGCTAATATGGATGATGTGGCACATATGATATTTTGTAGGTGGAACATTAGCTATAGGGCTTACGTAACTTGAGAACTTCCCAGAAAATCCTCTAGGGCTAACGTGAATGATGTATCACAAGCGATGTGTTGTAGGTGACATATTAGCTCTAGGGCTAATATGGATGTCGTGGGACAGTTGATGTAGTGTAGGAAGCACATAAGCTCTAAGGTCAATGTAGGGTAAAAATTGAAACTAGTCATTTATTGTGTTCTAGTTACAGTTTTAGTCATTTATTGTGTCCTCGTTTTATATTGTCCTTTATTGTGTATTTTGTTATGATTTTAATTCTCCAAGAGAAACTTCAGCCGGAAATGTTACGTGGGATCACGCATCGATAAAGATTCGATTTTCAGGAATTTCCATGTGCAAATTCGAACTTGTGAATGCTTATTTTGATTTTTTTTTAATTTTAATTTCTGGCCCATTTGACCAACCCGACCCGGTCAATATATATTTTCTTTTTTTTAATTACAACTGATTCATTTACACAGGCTGACCCGACCTACCAACTTCCATATACCCCCTACAACCCGGTCGCAAAAAACACACAAGCACACACTAATACTCCCCATTTTCTCTCAATTCCCCAATTTCCCAAAATCACCAAACCCTAACCTTTAAATTGCTAAGAATCATAACCCCAAATTCGCAAATTCCTTAATCCCACCCCTAAATCTTAAATCGCGATTGCCCATGATGACTTTTCCAAAATCGCCGCACGTTAGTTGGAATTTTGAGTCCAATTGTGAGCTTGCATTTTTTAAAATGCGATTTGATGAAGATTCAAACTTTCCACGTAATTGGGGTTGATTTTTTCTCTTTTTGCTATGTTTATATTTGTTCACTATTATGAATTCCGGCTATGCTTGTACCTGTTATCCTTCTTTTTTAATGCATTGCTTATCCATTAAAAAAAACATAGCGCCTACGATTTGATGATGATTTGATTTACGATTAGATGATGATTCGAGTTGCAAGGTCGGGACTTTGGGGATTCAAAAAATTAACTAGATTGACGAATTTGGGGGTTAGGGTTCTTAGCAATTTGGGGTTTAGGGTTTTGTGATTTGGGGGTCTTTGGATTTGATTAGTATGTGTGTGTTTTTAGCGATCGGTTCAGGAGGTATATCAAATGGTTTGGGTTGGGTTATCCTGTGTAAAATGAGCAATTGAATTTAATAAAAAATATTATTTAAATAATTTGACCAAGTTGACTAGGTCACGATTTAAAATGAAACAAAATTCAAAAATCGAAATAGGCATTCCCACGCGCGAATTCGCACGTGGGTATTCAAAAAAATCAAAATTTGGATGGCACGTGATCCCATATGACATTTTCGATTGATATTTCTTCAAGAGGACCAAAAGCGTAACAAAATACACATTAAAGGACCAAAAAATAAGTAAAACTATAACTAGGACACATCAAAGGACCAGTTTTGATTTTTTCCTAGCCAACGTAACTTGAGAGCTCTCTCCAAAACACTCTTTATGGCGAACGTGGATGATGTGACACATCTGATGTGTTGTAGATGGCATATTAGCTGTAGTGCTAACGCGGATGACGTGGCACAATTGTTGTGCTATAGGAAGCACATTAGCTCTAGGACCAATGATGAACGGTTATTTAGCGTGATTTTAGTATCCATTTTCTTAGACTTTTGTATACTTCTTAATGAATATTTATTGGTTTTTGTATGGTTTCATGTTTTTCTAGGATTTTATCGAGCTAGGAAGAAAGGAAGCTAAAAGCGGCCAAAATTCATGTTTTTGGGGACAAAAGAGACGAGACACTACTTTAGGAAGCTCTATAGCACTGCAAATACCGAATGTAGAGCGAGCAAAAGGAGAACATCAGGAGACCACGTGCAGAAACAGAGAGTGGCGTAATTGAGGCGCGATGGCACAGTGATCGCGCCTAGCACTTGCGATTGGGCGCGATATGGCATGATCGCGCCTAACGAGGATCGAATGGTCATTATGTCAAATTAGGTTACGGCTGCCAACAACAGCTTACAAGAGCCTACAAACACTTACAAAAAGTGTATAGAAACCCTGTGAGATTGTCTTTAGAGAGAAAACACCATCAAAGTCTTGTTCTAGTTTAGTTAAGTCATTTTTTAGAAAAAATAGTTTGTAGAGAAGAAGATAGAAAAAATGAGTCAAGAAGAGAGTCAAGCAACGAAGTTCCACCAGATCCGAGAAGCTTTTTTTATTCTCTTTACTTTGTCAATGTTATTTATTTCTTTATTGATTGTTGAACTAATGGCCATGAAGAGTTAAGCTTACACGTTGTTTAGAGTAGGGAGAGTAACTTTGATTAATGAATATGTTTATTTGTTTTGCATGATGTGCATTTAATGTTCTTATATGTCTAGATTGAATAGTTACCTATGTTGTATAATTAGTTTGACTCTAGTTGGAAATAACAGAAGCACTCAATTGAGGGTCACCCGTTGTGTAGATGCTAAGTTATATATATAAATATATATATATATATGTACATATATATATATACATATATATATATATTTAAGATTGATCTAGTGTGAATCATTACTACACTCTAGCTAAAGAATCCAAGAAGAACAAACATACTCCATTTGAGGCTAGCTACCACCATATGCAAGACTTAATCGAAAGACAACCAAGTGTAGTCTTAAAACATATAAAACCTTCTTCCCAGTATTGATACTTTACTTAAGAATGTGTAAATAATTGTTTCTCAATGACGACACCAGATGGATCAATCAACAATGATTACCTTTAAGAATCATATAGACAACATGTCCAACAAGGTTAAGGCATCAGAATTGGAGAACACGCACAAATAAGCAACAATAGAGAGGAATAAAGATTTAGAGCCATAAACACTTAAAAAAAATCACATTATACGACCTTCTGGGTGAAATCCCTATAAATTAGAGCCAGAAGTGCTTGAAAATTACACATGCAACAATCTGTTGGGTAAAATGTCTCATAAGTCGGAGCCACAAGTGCTCGACAAATACAACAAGCAAGGGCAAAATGAAACAACACCGACACTCTCTTGCAAACAAAGCTCATTGATGATTGCTAGCATATTTAAACAAACCATTGATAAGGAAGTTAAGGCAAGACCTAGAAAAGTGAACACACAAAAATTACATAAGTTGATGAAAGTACACTAGGTGCAGAGCCTATTATGTAAAATTCGCATAAAGTAGGCGATTGATAAGCGTTTATTAAGCATGATTTAAGTATCAATTGACTTATACTTTTGATTTCTTATGATAGAATATTTACTTATTTTCGCATTGTTTTGTATGTTCTTTGGATTTTATGGAGTTATGATGAAACTAAGCTAAAAAGAACCAAAATGGATGCTTTTGGAATACAAAGGGTCAAGCTACTTATTTGGAGATTCAATGAAGGAAGACAAGAGCATAGGGCAACTGAAGAGCGAAGAACATGACCGCGGAAAGGCCGCAGAGACTAGAGTGATGAGAAGAGCGCTGGAAAAGGCAAATTGCGCAATTGCTGCACGATGTCAGATCGCGAATCCCTTGATCGTGCAACTACCGAAATTCGGACCAGAATGACAAAAACCCTAGAAAAAGCCCAAAACGATGAAGAAAAACTATAAATAAGAGGGTTCATTCAGCAGCTCAAAGGAGAGAGGGGACACAACCACTTCCAGTAACTTAGAATAGCATACAATAACTTTTCGACAGACAAACCCTAATAGCCACCAGAGAGAGAGAGAGAGAGAGAGAGAGAGAGAGAAAGAGAGAGCACAACAAAGTCTTAGTTTAGTAGAACATTGTGTGAGAGAAAGCAGTTTAGAAGAAGAAGAGATCATCAAGGATAGAATAAGACCAGTCAAGCAACGAAGTTCCACTGGATCTGAGAAACTTTTCTTTACCCTTTGTCTCTTGTTTATGTTGTTTACTTCTTTGATGATTGTTGGACTTAGGACTCTGGGGAGCTAACCTACTCATTGTTTGAAGTAGGGGAGTAACTCAAATTAATGAATATATTTTAGTTATTTTATGAGGTGTGTATTT